>CM048648.1:7711361-17711361 GCA_026413185.1 Pueraria montana var. lobata
CCTTGTCACCTTCTTAACCTTCACAGGCAGATTCCCCTTAATCCAAAGGTCTTGTCCATTTCTCTGCTAGTTTCTTCACTTTACATTTTTTTTTTTTTTTTGCCTCCAGAATCTTACTTAAACCTTTTTCTTTGTTTGTTGCAGGGATCAAGAGTATGAATATGTGTATACCGAGGATGAAGAAGAAGAGGAAGAAGAAACTCAAGAAGGGTATTCTTGTGTTGATTCCACTGAGAGATTAGAAGTCACTTGTGGCAAGGAGACTCGTGTGTTTCTGCACAATGATGGCCATCAGAGGACTCATTCTAATTCCGGAGAATTCATAAGCCCCGAGGAGAGCTTGAATGAAGAAGAGTCAGAAGAGAAGCATTATTCTGAAACGTTGTTGTCTCTCCATAACTCACCACAAGTTTCTGACTTAGAAAATGAAGAGTCAGAAACGGTTGAACAAGACTTTCCAGCGAGAGATGCTGATTCTGTTCCAAATTCTGCCCAAGTTGAAAGCAGGACCACCTCTCCCCTCAACCTCAGCGCATACAAAAGAAACAAAAACCGTGACGGTATCTCACATTATAGCTAATATATCATTCTATTCTATATTATATGTGGATAGTGATATGGTGAAAAATAGTAGGGAGACAATTCTCATATCTTGAGTTAGCTTTTGGAGTTGAGTTAGATCCAAATTAAAATTCTAAGATGTTATTAGAACATATTTTAACAAATGTTGTTGGACTTATTGGGTGACTTGTTATTGGGTTGTTATTAGACCACCCACAAATAGCTAATCCTGCAAACTCTACATTTGAGATATCTAGTCTTCAGTGTAAACCTCATGAGCTAGCTTTTGGGCTGAACAAGGCCTAAATCCAAATTTTAAGATTATAGTCGGTTGTGAATTATTTACATGCACCATTACTACTAGTTCAACTTTCTGCTGTTAATTACATTATGCAGACGATCATGTTAGCGTTGAAATTATCAAAAACAAGAAGGTGCAAGAGACAAACCTTGCAAGGGATGAGAGATTCTTTGTTTTTGCTTCTACCCAATTGCAGAGTAAGAAGTTAATGATCGAAGAGAAGGATGATGAGTCCTCTAAATGGAAGAGCTCCATCAATTGCAGGGATTCCGAGTCTGAAGACGCATTTTCTTCCTCATCTAGAAGAAGTTGCCCCAAGTGGGAATCATACACATTGTTCCAAAAATATGATGAAGAAATGGCAATCTTAGACAGAATTAGTGCACAGAAACTTCATGAAACTGGTAACCACCCTTTTCTAATTCCTAGTTACAAGTATAAATTATTGTGACAGACATATTTTGTTACACATTGATAATCCAATTTTCAGAGTCATTAAGGTCCATCCAAATGTCTCCAAGATCAATGTCAGAGCGTATCGTGTACAAGTTTCAAACTATAAATAAAAAGCCCGCTGATGTTGGTCACAACCCATACCGTGAACTAGAGGCTGCATATGTTGCCCAAATTTGCTTAACATGGGAAGCCCTTAGTTGGAACTACAAAAATTTTCGTTCCAAACATGCCTCACGCCAGGATCATGATACCGGTTGTTCCGCCACCGTTGCGCAGCAATTCCAGCAATTTCAGGTTTTGTTACAGAGATACATTGAGAATGAGCCTTATGAGCATGGTAGGAGACCTGAGATCTATGCTAGAATGAGGCTTTTAGCACCAAAATTGCTCCTAGTGCCAGAATATCAAGGTATTAAAATTACTTTTTCTCCCTCTATTAGAAGCACATCTCATGTCACAAGTATAACGTTAAACTCAAACCCAAGTAATAACCCAGCCTTAATGAATCATGGTTCATGGACTTGGAATGTATAGTGTATAATTAATTAGTACTGTTGATAAAACAGAACGAGACTTTTAAAAACAACTCTATTTGTATACCCATTATTTAGTGTAAATCTTACACTTCTACAGTTCTTATATGCCCATTCAACCAAATAAATAAATTCTTATATGCCCATTGATTCTGTTCTTTTTTTTTTCCACTGTTTATTATACAAATTTTTTAAAATGGTAAAAAATAAAAAAAATCAAAATGATAGTTTTTTGTAATTAAAAATAAAAATAAAAAATATTTTCTCAAACCAAACATGTGTCGGAAAAACAATGTACTCTTTAGTGTAACAGGAAAAAAAAAAAAAAGGCACAAAATCATTGCTCTAAAATTGAGTATACAGCATTGTCATGAATAGTTATTTTTCTTGATTGTTTAAAAGATTTAGAGGAGGATCAGAAGGATGGTGGTTTTCAATGTAAAATATCATCAGCTTCATTTCTAAAGATAATGGAGGACGGGATCAAGACATTCATGAATTTTCTGAAGAATGATAAAGAGAAACCCTGTCAGATCCTTGCAGCCTACTTTAGGAGAAACCAAAGAGGCACAGTTGATCCAACACTACTCCGGCTAATGAAGAAGGTTAATCAAAAGGCAAGTTCCAACTTTCAAATTAATTTTCCTTCAATGCTTTCCATATAATTTATTTTTAATTTAATTTCCTAACACATGTTTTTGTCTCCTCCTAATACAGAAGAGGGTGAAGGTTAAGGATCTTAACCATTCAAGCAAATCCTTAAGGAAGAGAAAGTTAAAGGTGGAAAAGGATATGGATATTTTGATGGCTCTCATAGACCTAAAAGTGGTGTCAAGGGTTTTAAGAATGAATGACTTAAGTGAAGAGCAGTTGCACTGGTGTGAGGAGAAGATGAGCAAAGTGAGAATCATGGAAGGCAAACTTCAAAGAGATTATTCCACCCCACTTTTCTTCCCCTCACATTGACCCTACCATGATGGTATTATTTGGTGACTGGATGATGAGTATACTTAACTGCACAAGAGGAATATGCATAACACTCTTCTGTAATGTTAGATTAAAGAAAATGGAGCAACCCCTACAAATCAAAATAACAAACATGTGGAAGCATGGATTGTGGAGCCTGAAATTCAGAGAAAAGAGATAAAGATGAATGCTTGTGTTGATGATGCATTTTGAAGGTAAAAGATCAGAGCCAAATCAAGTATCTACATTTGATTTGAGCTGAATCAAAAGAAGAATGAACAAGGCTGCCACACATGAAAGTTGAATAAAACCATAGTCTTAGGGAGAAATAAATAGAGAAAATAATACAGAACCAATGCGACAGGCCTAACTGTCTACAGGTCACTTGTAAAATTAAATTTATTTACAGCAGCATACAGTACGTTATAAGAAATTAACAATAAGAATTTTTAGAAGGATATATTCAAAATTGTATATTGACATCTTCAAGTTCTAGTTGACTCCAAAATACAATAAATCATGTCTCTTTTGGGAAATTTGTCCTCATATATTTTGACATTTTATTATTTAACTATTAACTATTAATTTAATTATTATTATTATTATTATTTTTAAAAGGTGCTCTTAGATTTTACTTGCTTGAGTTTACTGTTTGAATCAGTGCAAATGGTACTCAAGCGTGGATTTGACTTTTCTTTCTCAAATGTTAATTACTCCTATGCAAAAGGCATTTCCTAATTAAAATTCGTGGAATAATTGCTAGAGCCCCAAAGTTATGTACAATTGGGGAGTGTAATTCATTTATGAAAAAAAAATGAAAAAAATGTGTTAATTATATTACCAAATAAAAGAAAATTATTGTCACTCTGAATTTCATCTGGGACATATGAAATGATAAATTTTTTTATAATTTTCTTTGATCATATAAACTACTGTTATTTTTTTATACAATATTATGCTGTGGATTAGATTGATCATCCTGTGTTTTTTTTTTTTCATCTTCAATTGAATATAATAATATCAATAAATCATGTTGATCATTGTTTTTTTTGTCTATATGATTTAAGAATGAATTTTTAATTCAATAGTAAAAAAAAAAACTATTTTTTTATTAATTTATTGATTTTATACTTAAATAAAGTGTAGATAGCGGGTGCAAGTACGCCTAACAGATACGGAGATGAGAATTAAAGTCTGAATCAAAGATGAGAATTAAAGTTGTTATCCATACATACATATAGAGAACATGTATTTTTTTTATTAAACATGAATATATATAAAAACAAATATGATAGTACTCTATCCATTATCATCTCTAGTTTCTAATGTTCAAATTGTTGACCACTTGAGTGAGAAGACCAAACAAAGGCAATTACTTAATGCACCTCTTTTTTTCTTGGTGCACCCCATTGGAAATAATAAACCACCTGTGCAGACTCTTTTGTCATTTTTCCCTTTTATTATGAACTCTTCCTTTATTCCTTACCTCCAGCGCACCCTTTTACAGATTATGCAATTCCTTAGTACATCTCCACATGCCCCTTTACGGATTATGCAATTCGGAATATTTATGGAATTCTGGAAATGTATTATGGAATACCCATTCTGTAATACATTGTTGTATTACGAAATGTGTAACGACCCGCCTTCTTTACATATCTAATAACTAAAGATTTTATTTCATTAAATTTTTTTTAAAAAAAACTCTCAAATTAATTTATTGATAACATACTGGAGAATTTTTTCCTCTGCAATTCCCAAAGACAATAGATAAAATTCAAAGCACAAAATATAAACATCTCTTATACAAAGCATAACTAAATAAAACCATTTTATACAGAAGACCAAACAAAAGAAGAGAAAGAAATGATCATGTCTTCAATCTCTCGTACGCTCTATCCGCAATATCTCCAAGGGAAAGATCCACCTAAACTCCATCTGTTCCCTCGAACACAGTTCGAGATCATCACAGTCACAACCACATGTGTCACACGCAAGGGTAAGCTTACTAAAGTAATCATATTTAAATACAATTTGCTATTAAATAAATAAATAAAAACATAAAGATACATATATACAATTTTCTCAACGTTAAAACTTGGTATTTTGAAAGAAAGAATACATGTACATTTAATTTGTCATAAGAAATCTCATATCCTCAACCAATCATCAACAACATAGTTTAAACATCCATTATCAACATAAATCACTAAACATCATGAATCACATCTAAGCATCAACCATCACAAATCCTCAATCACCATAGTACATCAACTATAAACAATCTCATCATAAATCAATCATCACAACTGTCATACACCAACAGCCACTAGGAAACCTTAAACCTCAGACACTAACTCTACTCCATGGAGTTTCAACATCATATGAGCAGTCCCCCATAAGCCCCACCCCCTAACATAGTCACACTCTCTGACCATTCGAGGAGTCTCTTGGACTGACCCTATGGAGGAAGTGTGGTTTTATCGAATATAGACAAGTGTGGGTATTGGCTTACCTCTATAAGGTTTGCAAAACCTTACATCTATAGGGATTCGCCCACCTGTCTATTCTATAGGCTCATTCCCGTTAGTCACCACGAAAACCTCCAACATTAGGTTGAGAGCCCACCAAGCACCCTCAACTTACGTGCCTACTCATATGCTTGTGCACCAACTGTGCACCCACCGTATTCCAACAGCAAAACATATTTGGAGTCCCTTATAGTCTTAGATACGGCACCTTCGTACCCGCCATCTCCAATGGCCTGACTTAAGGATCCAAATACATCTCAACAAACCACAACCACGACAACAGTCCGTCCCTTATACACTAGAAAGGTCACTAAACCTCTTGGGAAGTAGTTCTCAACACTCCGACACACCATTCGGAGTCAAAACATAGGGGTGGTACTCGGGAAGATATCCTACTAGGCGAGACCCCCAGGTCGCTTTAGTGGGCCGGAGTTCTGGCGTGTAACTCACCCTCCCAAGTATACCATTTTCCAATAAAAACCTTCCCAAAGGACATAGTTAACCCTCCAACATATAGGGACAGTTACAATACAAGATTATCATTCATCATCATCATCATCTCATCCAAACATATGTATTTCAACAATAAAGACATTCTTTCAAAGATAAACTTACTACATTTGCTTAAACACTTATAAGATTCACAATATCTACATTCCTCTTTCGATGGTCATATCTCAAACAATCACATAACATCCATCATATCATTAATTCACTATCGATATACTTATCACATTTATGAACCCATCCCTAGTTCCTTAAGTAAGACTTTCCACGCCTTGAATTCTTATAATCATCTCACAAAAATGGCATATTAATATGAATTACATCATCTCAACTTATAATCAACTTTAACATAATTATAAAAACTCATAATACCATTTTATATGCACTTGGAATTGTTTTGGAAACTCTCAAGAAAGCATTTAGGGTAAAATAAAACATTATGCCTTAATTTAGCTTAAGCTAGAAAATTTAGCTTAAGCCAAAAAGTTACCTTAAGCTAAAAATTTTAGCTTGAGCTAAATTTGTGCAGTCTCAATTCTATCGAAGTTTAGCTTAAGCTCAAAATTTTAGCTTTAGCTAAATTCGCGCAGACCCAATTCTATCAAAATTTAGCTTAAGCTAAAACTACGAATTCTGCAACAACATTTCTTCAAAAATCCGAGCTTTCAACCCTTTTAATGACTACCCAAGCATCCAAACTCACAATAAACATATAAGTAATCAACCCTTAAGCTTCTAAACACTAAACCCCAACAAAATAACCCAAGATTCAAACCAAACAACTCAAAATCATCATAAAACAAGAAAGATGGGTGAGCCTCCCTTACCACAAACACCTCCAAGCTAGCTTTTTGAGAAGAAGAAGAAGATATTGAGCTCAATCAAAAGGGCTTCCTCAAATTCTCAACACCACCACGTCATACTCATGGAATACAAACCAAAAATAACACTCAATAAAGGGTTCTACATCAAAATCCATTATGGGTCACTCCAAAGAAAGGAAAAGAGAAAAGAAATGGAGCAAAGAGATCAAAGGAGGAAGGAGGAGAGCTTACCCACTCGATAACAATCAAAGGTGCTCTAGAGAAGAAGGAAACAAACCATCCATGGCGTAGAAGGTCACACTCCAAACTCAAGAGAGAAGAGGAACTTGGAGAGGAAGAAGGAGTAGTGAGAAAAATGAGAGAGGGGGGAGGATCTTCAGCACATAAGACATTTGGGGATGAGGTTTTAGAATTGGGTTCTGGGCTTTTACTAATCTTCCCTATGTTTCCTCTAACCACACCCCTTTCTACCTTACTAAAACCCGCTAATAAGGCCCGACAAGTATAAAAGGTCATTAAATCCACACCAAATACATAGAAATTTATGCTATTTTATTAACTAGCTCATTAAATAACAAATTTAAATTTAATTCCTCTTGCAGTGTTAATCAAACATTTAATACATTATGAAAAATCACAGTGTTACAGAATGGGTATTCCGTAATACATTTCCAGAATTCCCTAAATATTCCGGATTGCATAATCCGTAATAAATTAAAATTCTATAATTTAATTTGTAATTGTATAATATGATATTTAATTTGTAATCCGTAAGAAATTAATTTGTATAATTTAATTTGTAATTGTATAACATGATATTTAACATAATTTAATTTGTAATTGTGTATTACATTACGGATTACACAATCCGTAATTGTATTATAAGGCTTACGGATTGTACGATCCGTAATTGTTGTAATAGAATTACGGATTGAACATTCCGTAATAGAATATACATTACAGATTGCTCAATCCGTAATTCTATTACAATAATTACGGATTAGTCATTCCGTAATCATTCTTATACAATTGTGGATTGATCAATTCGTAATGTACGGATTGAGCATTCCGTAATGTATATTCTATTACGGACCCATCATTCCGTAACATTGTTAAATGAATTACGGATTGCTTGATCCGTATACCATAACAAAAAACAAAACAAAAAACCTTACCAGATGAAGAACTTAAACAGAAACCTCGCCGTCTACGGAGGAAGGATGACGACAGAAGAACCTATGACACCTTCTTCACCTTAAATGGAAGCTTTGTGGAAGTAAACACATCAACCATGAAGGCGGCATAGTGGCAAAAAAGATAAGGAGAATGCGGAGGAACCACGAGACCTTACTCAGAGTGAAGAAGAATGGTGTAACACCCCAATTTACTATTAAGGAATTTCTACTTATTTTTATTATTAGTGAAATTGATGCAATTACAATTTATAAATATCCTTCACAAAATACGTGGAAAATTTGTTTTTTTTTCTTTTTTTTACCTCAAAACCTTATTACTTTTAATTCTAAAAGAGGATCGTCTTTATTAACTTATCATTCATTTAAAAGCGTCCTTGAATGAAATATCTCCTTAGTAAAACAAACTCCATTTCTAAAACATTAGATCAACAATGAACCATTTAAAACACAATAAAATTTTATTTACATATCCTCGATTCCATCACTAACCAATTTTATTACACAAATATAAATGCACTTTTACATTCTTGAAAATAATTACACTTTACATTTGAGTCACATACAAGAGGATGATACATCATAAAATTAAAGACTAGTCTACCCTCTTTTATACAAGGAAAAAAAAATTGAAACTTAGAGCAGTGACTCAAAAAGAAATTCGGCCCTTATATACCCTTTAACCCATGAGACATCCTCAGGGAAATCTTCCATTTCCTTGAACCAGTCTATCCACATTCTCAGCACTTGTCGTAGTCATTCCATTCCATCTATGACGATCACATAGAATCATTCGTTGCCATCTGAAAAATAAGGTGTATGGAGTGAGTCTCCTGCCTCCAAGCCACAAACAAACGACCTCACAGTCACAGACACATAACTGAACCACACAATAGGGTTCTCTCACGGTCTCACTCGTGACCCTAATCACGCTTGTTGACTAATTCTTAATTCATCAATCTCGGACCCGTTGCCACTGGAACTCCCAGAACTCAGTGGTCTTACACATTTAAGTTGGACGGCTATTGGGAGTACACCCTCGTCATGGTACGATAATGAGGCTCTCACCAACATGATAATGGCTTGCATTTAGTCCAGGTTGCCAAGTCGGTTATGTGACCCAAAGTCACAACTCGGCCCTTACCCCCAAGGTCGGTCACGCCTGCAATCATTTCCCAGGTACCACTCTGTGGTCATCCAATCTCTGAGGACTAACTCCTCAATGACTCTTCGCACTGGGATTGTCCTTACAGCTCTGTGTGGACTTCTTTGTTAAAGGTACCAGACGGCGATCAATTTAATATCATGAGCTCATCCTGTATCACACAAAGATCTCGTCCTTCACAAACGACACAAGTCACAGTCGGAGCTCCCCACACAACCTCTCCAAGTTTGCTTCCACAGCTAACCATCATGGAGAATCACGTTCCATGAACATCGCATCGCCTATATCGCCATTACGTCGTACTAAACGACCTCACGACGTTGGGAGTGGAAAAGGTTCCTCCTTCTCCTCCCATTCACATCGCAAACAAACAAACATACAATAGTAGATGCACTATGCACTACTAATCCCATCATGAACCCATTCATGATTCTAAACAATTTTTACTAAATTTTATGTAAATCCTTACCCTCTCCCAAGTATTATGCTAAATTTTATTCTTTAGTGCACAACTTCGAGCAAAGGTCCTAATTGATGCCCACATGTCAAGGTGCCTAAAATTTACTATGTCCAAATAATTATAATTATTCACACTCTTTTTCTTTAAAATTTTATTTATTGTTTTCACAATAAATCAAAGTTAAGTGCTAGAATACCGAGGGGGTCTAGCTCAATTGGTTGAATATGGTGCGTGAGTTGTTGTAAACCCCCGGTACCTGTCTTCGATTCCTACAGATAAAAAAAAAGTTAAGTGCTAGAATCCATTTTCTAGCCTACAAATGCACTCTCATATAGAGTCCATTTGTCCCCTTCCCACAATCACATATCATTCAATACACACAATACATCATGCACAATCAAATTCTAATACACAGATTGTTCGAGGATCACATTCCTCCCGGTCTCAAATTCAAGTCAAATAAATACAATGAATAAAGCAAGAATAAAAAATTAAATTCACAAGTAATCAAATATAAAAATGATAAAGTGAAGAGGTCTTCCCTTTTGGAGTAAAACCACTCATTCCTAGTCCAAAACAATTAAATGACATACTTAAAATAATTAATTTAACCAAACTCTAATATTCTACATAGACCAATTTCTACACTCTAAGATTTATTTGACATACCATTTTAATTCAAAATAGTATAGAAATTTGCAGAGACATTATTCATCATGCAAATAGTCACACAAAAATTTAACTACTCAAATTTCACTCCAAAAATATAATTTTTAATTTATTTTCCAAATCTGGCTGCACATTGAAAAATAGAGTATAGGAAATTTCAAAAATAGTGAAACTCATTATTAATTAGTGAAAATTTACAGGGACTATCTACAATATATTTTCCTAGAATTTAATTCCTACCCCAAATATATTTTCTCCATTTATCTTCCTCTGTTGTCAGAAATTAGTTTTAGCAATAATAAATCATCTAAATATAGTAAAACACTTTCATAAATTCTGAGAAAGTTAAAGTACACTATAAAGAGGTGACTTACCGTCATATATTTTTTTCACATGAAATTTCTTAATAAAAATAATTTTCCCCTATTTAAACGTGACCATGCAGATTTTCTGGAAACAAAAAGAGAATTTATTTTTTAATACTAAATCTACCCAGTAAAATCTGAAAAAATTCAAGAACATCATTCATACCTATTAGCAAGGTTTTGTTGTCTTACTTTGTGAAAATATCACTCTAAAATAGATCAAATACTCGAAACAGTGTGCTGAACAAATTCAGAGCATTCACAAAAATAAATCTATTAAAAATACTAAATCAACTCAATAAATTCCAAAAAAATTTGTATGCATTCCAGAGGCATAAAAAAAGTTATTCATAGTCTCAACTCATCATAAAGATCCACGAAAATATTAAAAGAAAATCCAAACAGCCAGCAGCTACCATGAACAAAATGGTGCATTTAACCAAAGTTTAAGGGGGAAACTCCTTCATACCTCAATGTAGCTCAAGAAAATGGATTAGATGAAGAGAATGAACCTTAAGAGAGTCCTTAAGTCCCTAAGTATCAAAATTAAAATTTTAAACCATACACTTGTAGAGCTTGAAATTCTAAACACTTGTATGGAATCAAAATTGAATTTTGATAAAAATTACCTAAGCTTTGAAGGTGAGGAACAATGGAGAGCAAAAGAGAGTTGAGAGAAAATTTCTTCTACTCCCCCTTGAGAGTGCCCCGGACCAGCAAAGAGTGAGTGAGGAAGAGAGTTGCTTTTGTTTGTATTAAATGGAGGTTTAGAGGGATTTTAAAATTCAATGGGTAATAAGACTTTTCATATCACCATGCTAGTGATTTGAAGGCAATTTTACTTTTACCAAAAGAAGTTAATTTCTAGCTAATTAACATAGAGTATTGTGCTAATTATCTAGAACATTGTGTAATTCAAATTAATTCTACATAGTATTAATTTACACAATGTAAATTTATACAGTCTAATTTTACACAGTATAATTTCACACAGTGTAAAAATTATATTTTAATTAATTTCTAATTTCACTAAATTCTGTCACATGAAATAACATACATATAATCTAATTTTTCTTAATCAATTAAATTAAATTTCACTTGTGAATAATTATCTTATGGAAACGTGTAATTGAATTATCTCTACACAATATAAATTTACACAGTGCAATGACGCATAGTATTAGTATAATTAAATTTTAGTTTACTTAGAATTTTACCAAAATTTGCCACATAAAATCATACCAAGTTTTTAGATCTTTTTTAATTAGCTAAATTAAATTTTCAATTGTAATTAATCTCAATATCTATTTAGTTATTACAATATACACTAACACAGTATCTACTAAATCCTTAGTTACAAATTTTTAGGGTGTTACAAATGGGGTGCGAAGGAGTCATCGAATTGGGAGAGACAGCGAGATAAAGAAGTCACAGAGTATAACATTATAATAAATAAAGGTATTATGGAAATATTTAAAACTATGGGGTGCACCAAGAAAAAAAAAGAGGTGCATTAAGTAATTGCCTATCTCAAAAGTCCCACTTTCCCTTGCTTAAGACACACACAAACTTACACCTATCAACTATTTATATTTATATTTCTCTTAAAATTGAGGTATTTTTTAATATTGACTTACATGGTATTTTTTTTTTGGTTACCATGTTATTGGTACGAAGTATCTACCGACTTTGTTGATGATTAATCTCTGTCGGGGAACCTAATTAATCTCTGTCGGTGATTAATCTTTGTCGGAAAACCTGATTGACCACCTTTAGTGGGATTCTCCCCTCCCAGTCACGTTTTTTTCATCCACAAGGTTCGAACCTGAGATCTTACTTAAGAGGACCGAATTCAACACCACTCAAAACAACGACTTGTTGGTACTTACATGGTATTTTAATATAGGTATACAAGGCTTAGTATTTTAGTGTTTTGGGGGGAATTGATTCATCGATCAGTACATATAGTAACGTTTAGTTTTTACTTTTTAATATATATAGAAATATAGAAATGTGGAATAAACTAATGGCTGCTATGAACTCAATACACACCACAACATGATACTTTACAAGGAACATATAAAGGAGCACCACTTGTTCACTGACATTATTCCAAAACGAAAAAACAATAAAATTTGAATGAACAGAGTTTTGTGTTACATTAATTTCCATCAATTAATTATGCTGTGATTGCTGTCCACTGATTCGATCTGAATGTACTTAAAAAGATCCCAAATCAACTAGCATTTATGAGACAAAGTAAAATCCATGCTGACGAATATATGAAAAAGATTTTCCTTCAAAAAAAAAATGAAAAGATTTTTTTTTTTTTTTTTGTTTTTAACTTTTGAGATAGTACATTTATGCAAATTATAATAACAGCAAAACTTTGTTTCTGTATCTTAGAATTAATTTTTAATTAAAATTAAAGTTATACTTCAATAACTTGTATAATAAAGGTTAAAATCAATTATCGAAGTGAAATTTTAAATTTAATTAAAATATAATATGAAAATATCTAAAATGTTATGCTTTTTTTCTTATATTAATTAATTTGCATATAAAATATTATGCATGTTCGGTTCATGTACTGAGCTAATAAAATTACTCCGATAAATTTTTAATGATCCAAAGTTTAAGCATATGAAGGAGGACCACTTGTTCACTGACATTATTCAAAAACGAAAAATAATAAATTTTGAATGAACCGAGCTTTGTGTTACAAATGAATTAATTTTACAAATTAATTATGACGTGATTGTTATTTGTTGACTGTTGTCCACTGATTCGATCTGGTTGTACTGAAAAAGGTCCAAAACTAACTAGCATTTATGAGACCAAGTAAAATCCATCCTGACAATGTATGAAAAAAATAGTTTTTTCTTCTTTTAAGATACATTTTACCATATGCAAATTATAATAACAACAAAACTTTATTTGTTGTTGTATCTTAGAATTATTTTTTTTATTAAAATTAAAAGTATACATTAATTATTAACTTTTATAACAAAGATTAATATCAATTGTTGAAGTGAAATTTAAGTTTTAATTAAAAAACAATATGAAAATATCTAAAATATTATACTTAAATTTTTTTCTTATAATAATTAATTTGTAGATAAAAATATTATGCATGTCCGGTTCATGTACTGAGCTAATAAAGTTATTTACTAAGTTTGATAATTTTTTAATGATTTGTAGATAAAAATATTATATATGCATGTTCGGTTCATGTACTGAGCTAATAAAGCTGTTTAGTAGTTTTTATAAATTTCTAATGATCCAAAGTTTAAACAGTTAAACCAGCTATTATTTTATTTTTTGTTACAAGTTATTATTTTATTCGATGTATAATTCTTTTATACATTTTAATATATAAGCATTTTCCAATTGTATATAGCATGCATATTTTATAAATTGTTAATTAATCAGCATATATAATTGATAAGATACACGTTAATTCTGTCATTTTGATTTCAATCGGAAAATTACGAGCCCTCCTTTTTTTTTCCTCAAATAATATGTGGTATGTATGTTGTTATTGGTCTTCTCTTTATTAATAATATATATTTTTTCTCTGGCATCTTTCATCTTTATTTCGTGTGGGGTGGAGGAACATAGTCACAACTCACAAGGCATCTTAAAATGAACCCACACGAGATACCACAGCTCTGGTCCACGCTGCATGCCCACAAATATTGGTAGCATCTAACGTACACCACTTCATCAAGTGGTATATCTGTCCACCACTAATATCTACCGTTGGATATAAATAGTATTTAATGGACGGCTTTGATTTGTGATCTGTAACCTGCATAACTTGTTATTTTATTGAAATTGTAAAGTGATATTGGTTCTCGATTCACACCCAGCACCGCCTCAATTCAGAGATTCCCTATCCTACGATGTTTTGTTTTTGAAGTGCGATTGTTTGTGGCATATTTAATGTTGTATGATGCATGTATCTTCCATATTAGTCATAGACAATATGCAAATCTAATTGAGATAGCTAACATCATGTTTGATTTAGAAAAATTGATGTGTTCATTTCCCTCAATAACCTAATAATACTGCTAGTTTGATTTCTGAAATGGTGCTTTGTAGTTTGTAGAGGCAACATACTCTTTTTGAGGAAGCAAACTTTGCTCTGGATTTCAATTTGTGTTTGTTGAACATGTGCTAGAAGAGAGCTATTTTTAATCCAATTTTGCAATGGTTAATCGTATTAAGCTTGATATTAAATGTGCATGACTTTCTAGATGACTTGTAATTGTTGATTGTATAGTTTGATTAAAAGCTACATGGATGTCTTAAACATCAAGTTAAATGAAAATTTCAAACTTCTGATATTATATTCTTGATATTCTTTATTAGGTTGATTGACTTGGCTCATCAGTATCTGTTGTTGGTTGATCAATTCACGAAATTGAAGGTGAAAGCCATCTAATTACTACTCTAGGCAAAGAGACCAGGATGCCGGTTATGAAGAAATATATGGCCTTGTTATTTTCTATCCTTTCTTTCTTGGCAACCACTCTTTGTGTGTTGGAAACTTCAAATTGGAATAAGACATTAGAGGAGAGATAAATAGTGCATGCAAGTTATCTGCCCTTCATAATTACAGTTTTTAATTAGTGAATGTTTCTATTTATTTTTTCTTTAAATATATATATATATATATATATATATATATATATATATATATATATATATACCGGCACAATCTCTCACAAAGGCTTAACTCTAGAGGCATCACCCCTCAAAACTAAGTTACTAAATCATATTTATCTTTTTCAAAATTAGAGTTGGTAACCTCTAGCTTCAGAATAAATCACCCTTACTTATAAATACCATAACTCATTTCAGAATTACCTCCTTCCCCATCCCATTATAATTATAATATTACTTTGCTAGAATTTTTACTAACTTAATTGTCAAAATCTCTATAGGTATCACCACCTCCGTCTATTATGCTCAGGCTTACTCAACTGCCTCTCAATTCAATTGGTGTCATCTTTACAAAATGGTAAATGTATTTCCACTATCATTTTTTTTTCCAAGCTTTTACTTTTCTGAGTATTATACTTAATTTTTACCCTTTGTTTTTCACCAAGCCAAGCTCATGTCATTAATCTAAAATCGCACTTCCTTACTAACCTTCCGTTTGGTTGTGATAAAAGAGAATTGAAAAGAAGTGAAATGAACAGTAAAATGAGGTGGGACTCACACTTTTACACTCTACTTTAATTCAAAACTTTCATCTCAATTCACTTTCATTCCTTTTCACACCTCTCTACCAAACACTAGCTAAGGGTATGACCACCTTCATCCCCATATTCTAGGAATTGCCAAAGCCATGCTTCCACCAACTTATAAAAATAAAAATAAAATAAAATAAAATAATTTATCATATCCCATTACATCTTTTTTTTTTCTTTTAATAATTGTACTGAGATTCGAATTTATGACCTCATCATTCTACTTCATTCCATCTTATTATGACTATAAAACTAAAAAATATAAAATCTGTTTTCCACATTGTGAAAGTGACGAGAGCAAAGTATAAAAAAAAAACCCTAAATATAGGGAATTATTTAAAGTCTTCTCTTTTAATAAATGAATAAAATTTTTAAAGGGAGGGAGAAAAATCTAAAAGGATGAGATCCCACATTTACCATTCTCGATCCTAGGAGGAGCACCTGCCGTTGCCAAAATTCAAAAGGCTATTTATCATTTCCACTTTAGAATGGAATATATAGATATCGGATATATCATATATATGGATCACTTTAGATCTTTGAATCTGATGTCTACAGCTATCTATTTATTCTTTGTTTGGATGCACTATTTTTTCTTCGTTTATTAATTGCATTTTGATGGTTGGACTTTGAACTTTTTTTTGGATTTGACTTTGAGGTTTGGAAAAGGTATGAAATATGAAATACCATTGATTACCAAAAATACGAAAAATTAACTAAATTAAAGCGAAATAGCTTGTAATTTTAAAGAGCTGGAAAATAATTAAGGGTAAAATATATATATTTTTCTTTATTTTATCTTGATTTCTGTTTTTAGTTCTTCATAATTTTTTTGTTATTTTTAGTCTCTCATAAGTTGTTCTATTTTATCTTTAGTCTCTGACATTAATTTCAACGGTTAAATAATGATTTTTTTTATTCCTACTAGCTTTTTTTTTATTCATACTATTAAGTAATGATGTGACGAGCATAAATTACGTGTGAAAATTTTTTGTTTAAGTTTTTGATCGCTTTTAATCACTACAATTTTTTTAACGGTATTAGACTGCAAAAAATGTTTATTTTTATAATATTTCTAGTGGTTTCAAAAAATGTGTTAGAAGTTTTGATTTTTATTTTTATTTTTGTAGCATTTCTAGCCTTTTAAGTTTGTCAAAAAATTTGCAACAGTTAAAAACTGTCAGAAATTTAAACATAAAATTTTTGAATGTAAATTTTGTTTATCGCACCATCATTTAACAATTAAAATTAACGTTAAAACTGAAAACAAAATAAAATAATTTATAAGGACTAAAAAATAATATTTTTTTATAAAAGCTAAAAATAAAAATAAAAATAAAACAAAGGACAAAAATATATTTGGTCAAATAATTAAATCTATTGAAGATGTACTTGTCACTGCCGTGTCATCGCGACACACTTTTTGCACTGTTTGTTGACTCTTTGTAGATTTATTATGATGGGCCCCACATGCATGTATGGAAGTAAATGTAGCTGCTTTTTTTGATGGGGTCCTATTCCTATACGAGTCCAGCTTCGGTTTAAGACTTGGACGTTTCTTTGACTTTATCGGTGCTCTTTGAAGCATTAATAATCAAGGTTAATTTACGATATCACATGTCAGAGTTACTGAGATGATCCAATTAAATGTACGTCATATTATCATTAATGGTTTTTAAGATTATTATAACTTTTCTTTCAAGTAATACAATTTATTAAATAATAAAAATTAAAACATTTAAGTATTTATAAAGATTGCAATAAATAAAAAATATAAATGACCAAAATCGAATAAAATTATTTATAAGGAGTAAAATAGTGTTTAAATTTACTCTTTTATATATATATATATATATATATATATATATATATATATATATATATTATAATATATTATAAATTACTACCTTTTCATATTTCTTTATTAGAGAATCTCAATATTCTTTTTCTTTCTCTTTTCTTCCCTTTTATCTATATTTCTAAACGAATTGCAATATTATTTTAAAAAGAATTATCAATAATTAAAAATAACTTTATATCACAATTTAATTTTTTATTATAAATTCAAAATATAATTTTACATGAAAATATATAATTTTAACAAAAAATATAATTTTTTTATATTAGTTTCTAGGTATATTGTTAGTATAAAATGTTTTATATTATCAACTAATAAAAAATTATGATAAATATAATTTTTAGGATAATTATTATAAAAGTAAAAAAACTTATTATATATGACAATTTATGATTGACTGTCAATATAATTTTATTTATTTATTTATTTATTTTTTATTGTAAGTGTATGAACTATTTAGTTCTTATTATTTTGAGTTTTTGACCCAATAATACAAAAAAAAAAAATTAAAATTTATCCAAATAATACAACTTCAATATTATTTACACAAATGATACAAAACACTATTTATCATGAGAAATCGGGCGCCCCAAACCTGATTTCAACGTTGAGATATTGAGTCTCCAAGACCCCGATTTCTCAATTGCGTTTTTTATATTTATGGTTTTGTTGTTTGTAATTTTTTTTATAATTTTTTGTTAATTTTTTTATGTTTTTAATAAGTTTGTAGTTGTGAATTTTTTTGAATTTTGTCATTCCAAAAATAAATGTCTTCACCATGATGGAGGCCCAAGCTCAAGCCAACAACATTAATTTTAATCTTATGTTATATTATTTTGTAATTTTTATTCTATTTTAACTTAATTTGTATTTTATTTTAATTAAAACGTGGATTAAAAATAAATTTGTAAACAACAAATTAATAGAAAATAAAAAATAAACAATTTAAACAAACATAAACAAAAACCTGAAATTAAAAAAATAAACAAAATCAAAAAACGACGTTGAGAATTCAGTTCCTGAAACTCGATTTCTCAACGTAAAAAACAAAAAACAAATAAATAAAAGAAGGTGAGAAATGGGGGTGTAAGAACCCTATTTCCCACTGTGTACATTGAAGTGTATCGTTTGTTTTTATAAATAATAATTTGTAGGTCGTATCATTTGGATAATTTTTTTTTTTGTATTACTTACGTCAAAGACTTATTATTTTTTCTATGCCAAATTAAATAAGACTTAACATCTTAAATATTCTTGATATTATTTTTAATTAAAATTTTACTTGAGTCACTTATCCAATAATTTGACATGAAAAATAAACATTAATTATTAAAATAAAATTTTAATTTGAATTTAAAATATTAAAAAGAACATTTAAAATATCACACTTAAAATTTATGAAGCTTAAATTTTATTTTATGAATAAAAAAAACATACCAACCGTTTTAGGCATAGTTTTAAAACCCGGACCGACCCGGCCGGTCGGACCGGTCGGACCGGGAACCGGTGGTCAGACCGGGTCGAGTCGGTCATCGGACCGGTCATGCTATCGACCCGGTCAAATCCGGTCAAACCCGGTGTGACCCGGTCAAACCCGGGGTTGACCCGGTGACCCGGTGACCCGACCCGGTCATCGACCCGGTCGCCCTTTTTTTTTTTTTTTTTTTAAATTTTTTAAAAAAAAATTTAAAAAAAAATTTAATTTTTTTTTAAAATTTTAATTTTAATTTTAATTTTTTTTAAATTTCTTGAAACGACGTTATTTGGATAAAAAATCAAAAGAAAGAAAGGTTTTGTGACTGTGACCGTTTGTCAAAACATTGCTTGTTGTGTCGTGTTTGTGAGTCTGTGAATTTTCTTCTTCAAACTTCAAATTGCACACACATAAACCCTAATGCCATCATTTCAACCACATCGATCCACACCACATGATTCTATTTAATCCAACTTGAATGTTATTTTTAGTTAATTCTGTTTTTATTATTTATGAGTAGTGATTCTTAGGTAATTGATACTGTGATTCTATCACTGTGATTTTGTTTGAAGAAGTGATGGTACAGTTGATAGTGTGATTCTATTATTTTAAATTCTGTTTAAACTTTAAAAAAGTTTAATAAGTAATTTATAATGTGATTTTATTACTATGAATATCAATAGATTTGAACTTGAAAAATGAGCTTGTGGAATTATATTAATTTGTTATGTGATTTTTTTTTTTACTTTTTTAAGACAGGTATAAAATTTTCAAATTTTTTAATACAGACCGGGTCATGCGGGTCAATTAGTGATCCACCGGTTCGACCACTGACCCAGTGACCCAGTGCCTTGATCGGGTCGGTCACCGGGTCGGTTTTTAAAACTATGGTTTTAGGCCCAATAATAAATACACACACGTTTTCAACTGTAGAAGAGAAGGGTAAAAAAGAGAAGATGATGTTATCAAAGAGGCAGCATCAGTGATCACCACGTGTGGATCACATAGCCTCTTTTTCTCTTAGCTAAGCGTCACCACTCACAACACGACGCATCACGCCCAGATCTCTATCATCAATCATGTTCCACAACTGCGGTCTTACATCACTCCCTCTGCACCTGCCTCCACTGTACCACTTCTCTCTCTCTCTTCTTATCCTCTCACCCTGCTGCCTTCTTTTTTTCTCCCTTCTGTTTCTCCTTCCTCTTCTCCTCTCAGGGTGCCCCCTCTGACTCTCTGGCAGCCAGCTCAGGTACTCTCTTCTCTCTTTACACATAAAAACACCTTTTTTGTGTTTTTGGTTCATGAAGAAACACACTTGAAAACTTAGCTTGGGTGTTTTCAAATTCACTTGTGTGTGTAAAGTCTCAAAATTTAAAGCCTTTTTGGGTTTGTTCATCTGCTGAAAAATAAAGGGGAAAACTGTGAAGCAGGTGGGTGTTTTTCATGTTTGCTTTCAATCAAGTTTCAAAAACTTTTTTTTAAGCCCTTGTGAAGTTAGAGAACTGTGAAAACGGATTTCTATCTTTCTTTGTATGGTTTCATTGGGTTTAGTTGATTTTTTTTTTTCTCAAACCAAGAGAACTGTATGATTAATTTTTATTTTATTTTATTTTCATTTGTGGTTGCAGGTGTTCCTTGTTAAGATCTGTGGTTTTCAGGAGTGAACAAAAAGAGGAAAAATGAATAGCTACAGCTACTATGGGTACCAAGAGAAGAACACCTTGACAAGCTGTGAGGAGATGAGGATGGAATTAGTGATTTGCCCCAAACCTCGCCGACTGGGTCTCATAAACCACTCTTCCATCAACACACGCATCAGATCCTTGAGGCACCCCATCAGGTAATTCCCTGTTCTTTTTTCTTTTTAGCTTTTTTTTTTTTGTGGTTTTTCAAGCAGTTCTGTTATAAAAATTATGACTTTTCTCTATTTTGTTCACTAATAAAAAAAAACAGCTGCCAATCTGAGGTGGAAGATTCAGGTGTTGGAGCAGAGCTTATGGACATCATCCTCCCCAAGGTTATTTCCCATGTTAATCTTTTTTATGTACTAGGAAACAAAATTGAATTTACTTGACTTTCTTGCATAATCTTCATGTTTTTCCTCGTATTAGTATCTTCCTGAGAAACAAGCATAGTTATATGATAAAAAAATGTTTTCTTGTGATACCACCTCGAAGATCCACGAAATCAATTTTTGGAAATGATTTATATGATCAAAGTCAAAAGTTACGCATCTGTTTTGATTTTTCTAGTACAAGTATTTCTTTGAGAAACAAACTTACTTGTAAAAACTGCCGATTTCTTGTGATACCTCAGATCCATCAAGGATCCATTTGTTTTAAAGTTGGATAAAATTGGTTTTGGTTAATTTTGATAAAATTAATTGAGCCATCGAATGTAACTTGGCCACTTTGGATGTGTCTTAAAATTAATCACAACCACAGACTGTACATTGAATATGTGCAAGTGGGAGGAATTGATTATGGGTATTTGCCAAAATAGGCACTAAATCAATTTTTGGTGATGATTCATGATCAAAGCTTATGTACCCTTTTGATGATAGTATCTTTATCATCATTTTTTGTCATGGGGTTCAGATATTCTAACGAAAGACTTCTTTTGATTTGTTTGCAGGAAAGCTGCTATCCGGAAAGATCTGGAGGCCAAGTGGTGGCATCATCACCACCATTTTTCTGTGGATCTCCTCCTAGCCGGGCCTCAAACCCTGTAATCCAAGATGAGCAATTTGGTAATGGAAATTTTAGTCCATTTACCGAGGCATCCTCTTCTTCAGCTCGTGGTTGTGTTCCAATGAAATTTGGTCACACTCCAGCTGCTGTGAGGATAGAAGGTTTTGACTGTCTTAACAGAGATAGGAGCAGCCACAGCATCTCTGCCGTGGCATAGTCCATTTTTGAACAAAAAATTAAAAAAAAGAAAAGAGAGAACTAATACAGGAAGCAGATGAAAGACGGTAGAGGACTAAAGTCAATCAAGTTCAAATAGCTGGAGACTTTTTTTTTTTTTTTTTTTTAAAAGAGCTAATCATGTTGTTAGAGTACTATTGTGTATATAAGTGGTATGTGCAAGTTTGTTTTTGAGTGTGGTGTCATGTAAAATTTAAGCTGGGGAGGATTTTTTGTGTGGTTTTTCCTTTTGATCAATAAAAGAACATGGCAGGGGAAAAAAGGGGCAACTGTCTTGTTAGGTTCGTAGAGTCTTACAATTGTTATGTGTCTGTCACTCAGATCCTCCCGTTATAATTGTAATTTGGAGGAAATTGAGGAAAAATCTTTGGAATTTTGTAAATTAGTTTTATTTATTAAATTTTGTGGGTGTCCTTTTAGGAGGTGTTGCCTATTTTTTTATATGTTATGATAATCTCGAAGAGGAGTTGTCTATTCAACGCAATCCACCCACTAAAAAGGTGAGGATGTTTGATTGTATTTTTCTTTTAGGGTGTGTTTGTTTTGAAAGATGGAAATAATTTGTGAAGATGGAAATGAGTGAATGTTGTTTGATATGAGTGATATAGGTGAGAAATAAGTTTAAAATTGGTGGGACCCACTTGTACTATTTTTCATCTATTTCTACTCTTCTCTCTATCTCTCTCTTCATATCTTCTCTATTTCACTTCAATCAAACACATCTATTTTTAACTTTATTTCTCACCTATTTTCACTTTCCATTTTTATTTCTATCTACTCTATTTCTCTCCTCTCTACCAAACACAGCATTAGTGCATATGCATGAGTTGGTTCTTTAAAGAGAGAGACATGAGGAAAATAAAAATTATTGGTTTAGGAGGATTTTAGGAAGCAACAAAGCGCATTTTGTGGTCAGATTTGAGTGGTTGTCTTGTTTTTTAATCATGGGACTAGTTGATTGATTTGATGAAATATGAAGGGTAAGTATTTGCTTATGTGAGTGTGTCGTGGAATAGTGTAAAGTATGAGGTATGGAGTCGGCTATGTCGGATATGCATGTTAGGAGTGTGGCAAACACAGTGTTGGATTAGTGTTTGATTGAGTGAATGTTTATAAAATTAATTTTATCAATTTTTAATAAAATTGATTTTGATTAAAATTTATTTTAAAGTGATATGTTTTATATTTAAATATTTTTCTTCTAAAAACAAGTTACTAATATAGAAGTCAGAAAAAAATAGTAGTATAGTATAAATTTTATGATTTAAAGCAAAAGTCATTTTAACTCAATTAATTTTAGTGTTAGAATAAATTTTTTGACGTGAAATCAAATATATAAATATTGATCTAAAATCATATTATTTAGGCTTAAATATATTTTTAATCCTTATAATTTAGTCTTTTTTTGTTTTTTTTCTTTGTAATTTTTTTTTTGTTTTAGTCCTTACAAATTATGTTTGTTTTGTTTTTCGTCCTTAAAGTGGTTTAGATAATGTTTTGAATAGTAAAAAAACGCTATCTAAATCGTTATAAGGACGAAAAATAAAACAAACATAATTTGTAAGGACTAAAACAATTTTTTTTTGCAAGGACGAAAAGTAAAAAAGCAATAAAAAGGTATTTAAACATATTATTTAATATTTCAACATGATTCTAAATGATTTAATGAGAATTCAACGATCGAAGAAAAGAAAAAGTGAAGAAAAACCTAAGACCATCAAGGTTTCTTTGTAACAATGTAACAAGAGAATATGTATATGACGTCTTATTGTGTTTGTACTTTCATGATTGCTAATTTTGTTCTTTTGTAAGTGTGGTCGGTCATTTTCAAATGAATGATCTTTTGAACAAAAAAAAAAAAGAATATATTTTTTTATGTAAATGATATAGAACACAGCACATTGTTGCTTGTTGCCAACGCGTATCAAACTGTGAACATCAACTTGTTGAATGCTTGCTATAAATCCCTTCTCTATTTTAAACTGATGGGGGTTTAGCTCTTGCGTTTATACATAAACTTGCAATTTTATTTTATTTTTTTGGTGGTGATGGGGGAGAGGCTATGAAGCCCGGATACTCCAAAAATGGAAAAGTATCGGTGTCGTACCCGTGTCAGACACCGATACGCCTTCGATACATCCCGATACTTATCCAAGAAGTATCCGATTTTTTTTTTTTAAAAAAAATTGTAGGACACGGCTGGGATACGGCTCAAGATAGCTGGGATACGGCTGGGACACGGCTTAAGATGACTGGATACGGCTCAAGCTGTTTTCGATACGGCTCCGATACGGCTTGAGCCACTTTCTGAAATTTTTAATATTTTATTTTTTTTGAAGAATTTTTTTTTAATATTTTATAATTTTAAAATAAAAAAGGTCCAAATGTAAACAAAAACACGACACACTCTTTTCCTCTTCTCCGAGCATGGCAACTCCTTTCCGATAGTTCTTCCGGTGAGGGGGTTTCTTTTTCCGGCAAGTGGGGTGAGTGGGTCTCTACACAATGCACAATTTTCCCCCTTCTTCAAGCACGACAACATCTCTCCTTGGTGGTTCTGCACATTTGTCATTTGTCTGATGAGGGGGTCTTCCTGTTTGTGTGGTTTTGGTTTTGATAGGGTATTCTGTTTGTGTGGCTTTGGCTTTGCTCAAACCATGCTTGAATAAATTTATTTTGGCACTCGACAGTTGTGTTTGTAGTGTTTGTTAAAACAGAATATGCATATTTGCAGTGTTTTAGCAACACTCAAGATCATTTGCATAATTGCATTTTAACACCAACACTAATTGCATTTTATTTTGCATCCATATATAATTTTTTATATTTTTGATTAACGTATCCAGAATGTGTCGTATCCTTAATTTCAAAAAAATTGTCGTATCCCCGTATCCGTGTCGTATCGTACCCGTGTCGTATCCCGTATCTGGGCTTCATAGGGGAGAGGGGTTGTTTCAGACTTTAGAAATTTGGACTGGATACAAATACCCACAACAATGTCACCAATATGACTAAAAATAGAAAAATCAAGTGCTAGAACATATATACTATTGAAACAATTCTATTTACATGGTGCGTTTCAAATAGTGAAAGAGTATATAAATAAATTGTAGCTTCTGCTTCCTACTTTACTTCCACAATTTTGGAGGTTTAAGGTTGCCTATACTGACACTTTTTTTCATGCCTGAAATCAAATTCGTGAAAGTTCAAAAGTTCAATGAGCATAGATTTTAAGAAGAAAATAGTTAACATAGTATTGATATCCCCTACGGCAAAGTGGAGACTTCAACTTTACGTTACATACCTGATGACTTCTTCAAGGGGTCCTTTACTGGGGTGGGCGTGATAGATGAGGTTCGGCTTAATTTCCTCATCACTTGAACAGTTTTGCGCAGTGCTTTAGATCTGCAAAATATACAGAAAAATTTAAAATAATGAATCATATGTACATTAATTTTAAGCATGCCTACTAAATGATGCTGGTGGTGTTAACCATCTCTGATTGTTCCCCTGCCATGCAAGTATGAATATACATAATAGGCATCAACTCAAAAATGAATGTGCAAATTTAACATGCATAAACCGATTCCTACAAAGTAATGGAAGAGTCCATGTGCAATAACCTGAACACTATATAAATGAGTCCATCGGGAAGGAATTATATATAAGTTACCAGATATATATTTGTTTGTAAGTTTGGTATAGATAACTAGCTAGGAAATCAACAAGAATTCCCTTTCTTATATGAAGATTTAGTAACTGTTTAGGAGGAATGTAAAGGGCAGCAGTCAAAGCTGGTAATAGAATAAGCACTACTAACCTCTTATCTGATGATTTTGTGCCATCAGTGAGACTGGAATTTTCAGAACCATCAGTTTCTGTGCCTGGAGCAACACCACTGTCAGAGAAATCACTTGATCTTCCATCAAAATCAGAATCTGTAAATCCCGACGTTTCTGCAATTGCAGCCATATTCTTTCCTACATCTCCCCCATAAAGTTCAGATTGATGGAGAAATTCATTTTGGTGTATATGATCATCCATTGGTTTCCGTTTTTCAGCTTCAAAGTGCCTAATACTTCTACTTCGTGGAATTTGGTTTCGCTTAACAATGCTACCAACTGAACCTTTGAGTAATTGAAGCCTCTCAATCTCCTCATCTTTTGCCAAAATAGTGTTCTTCAAAGAAGACATCTGGAAAGTCAGGCAAGGAAAAGGATAATTAATTATCTGTTTGGTAATCAACTAATTTATGTTTGGTTTCCCTTTCAGCTGCCTTGAATGTATGTTTGTCTTGCTAAACTCATTTTGGTGATATATTTAGTTTCTCATTCAATAATTTTACACACTTATGTTTGGCTTTAAACCAAGTTTCAAATGAAAGCAACATCAGGGTTGCTTTTAAAACTTAAGTTTGTAAAATGAAATTCATTCAAACTTAGCAAACTTTAATCCAAACATGCACTTCAAAAGCAAGAAGCAGATATCTAAGATCGATTGAAAGACATTTTGGTTCATTCACAATGTTGAAAAGTGTGTAATACGGTCATGCCAACATAATACCTTTTCCATTAATTCTCTGACATCTTTGCTCTCTTTGCTACTTCGTGCAGCTCCTAATTCAACTCCAGAAACCCTCTCAGCAAACTTTAAAGTGCTCATAGTTTCAGAATATGAACTTATGTCTGAATTAATTTGGACAAACATGAGTGCCTTTGCTTGACCACCTGTGCAGTAAAATCAAAGACAAGAGTCAAAGATCAAAAGAAAGTCTACATGGAAAAGATTCAAGGCATGTCACATTAATAAATGATGAATAAAGATTTACCAAGAGAAGTTTGTAAAAGTTGAGTAAGCTTGCTGTTTCTGTATGGTACGTGAGGGCTCTTTTGAGAAAGGGCAAAAATAACATCTCCAAGGGCAGATAGTGATTTGTTTATATGTTGTGCTTCCTTAAGCCTATCCCCAGTTACTTCAGAACGATCTACCCTTTCACTTCCTGCCAAATCTACCAAATGAAGATTACCAACCATGGTAGAACCAGTCTTCAAGTCCTTCCCACAAACATGAATCGAGACAACACTGTGTGCATAAGTTTACATGATGTCATCATAATAGAAAGCTTTCATTTCAATGTTGAATGTTAAAGAAAGGATAAACAAAAAAGTGGTGTAACCTGTGAGAACGACTACTTCTTTCATTCATAGCAGTTGCACCAATGGCTCTATTTTTAAGTCCAATGTCCATTAGCTTAATCACATCTGAAGACGTTTTCACAGGGAACAAGCTAGCATCGGGTACTGCTAAGCCATTTGGTTGAGATTGAGTCAATATCCCAAGTGTGTGCATTTAAGGAAATCAGAGAAAGAAAAAAGTAGAAGAAGAAAATCCATGCAAAGAATAACATGTTCAAAGTTATTAAAAAAAGGATATCTTTTTGGAGAACCATCTGTCATTAACAAGTCACGGACTTGCTCATTATATATCTCAACCATTTGAACCCCAATCTCATAGTCAATGAAGCCTTCTCTACTTGTGGAAATCCTGAAGAGGTCATTTAGAGCTCGATAATTAACACCAATAGTCTCGCTTGTTGCCCCATTTGGACCAGTCTGAGAAAAGTTGGCATCTTATAGAATGAAGAATTCCTTCAATAGCATGATGTATGAGATAAAAATAAATATATCCAGAGGGTTCATACCATTGTATAAGTTTTCCCTGCGCCAGTTTGGCCATAAGCAAATATACACACATTATACCCATCCAGTACTGATCTTATAAAGGATTGGATGTCAGAGTATACCTCCGCTGCATCATTCATATTAATATTAACATTAGAATGTTAAGATAACAACTAAAATAAGGAGAAACTGTAATTAAAATTTTTAATCTTAACAATGGTGAGTATATAGTAATAAACCTTGAGTTGTGGCATGGCCGAAAACCTTATTAAATTTAAATGATCGATGGGCATCTTTTCCTTCTTTGGATGGATTTACCACAACCAAATCATTTTCACCAATGTGTTCAACAATAGACTGTTTTTCCTTTTTGCCTGAAAGAAATGGTCTAATTCGACAATATACTCTGATATTTCCTGTATCAAAGAAAGTTAGTGTGAATTCTTAGTACACTTGCATCAATAGCCTAGTAGACAGACACAGATAATGCCACCTTTTAATTCTTGAATCTCATTAAACATTTTTTGATTTTCAGCAAGAGCAACATGGTAGTTCTCAGCTGCATGTAGCAGTGGTTTAAGAAAAACACCTGAAAAATTAATTTACAATCAAATGATGAGAGTTACCTCCAAAGAAGGAAAGAGGGAGCACTAAGATGACATTCTAATAAAAAGGCCTACCTAATCGATCACAATCCTCTGCATAAACGGTTTGCTCTTTCATAACATTTTGCTTAATGGATTCCCAAGATAATTTCAATTTCTGGATGTTTGCAAATTCAGTACAAAATTGTAATGTTTGACATTTCCAAGATAACATTGACATTAACACATTTGTAAGTGTACCTGTAGGGAACTGATTTGAAATGTTATAACAATCTGCAATTGTTTCATTTTCATGTTCCACTTCTGATCTTTTGAATCAGAAGAAACCTCAAGCTCCTTAACCTTGTTTCTTAATTCTTCCAATTGATGCATATATTCTCGAGACTTTTGTTCCAATTCTGCTTTAGCACCCTTGGCTTCTTCCAACTGTGAGCATTGTACTTCATATGTTTTTTTGGTTGTTTCCAGTTCTTGCTTCAATGATGAAATTTCCAAGTTTTTGTCCTCCTGCTCTTTCATCAACCTAATGATTTCTTTTTCATCTGCCTTCTTTTCTTCCTCTCTGATCTTCTCAGCCTGTATTGAAGGACCAAAGGACCCATAATACAAATAACTTGAAAATAATCAATACAATGTTAAAAACTGTATAATGCTTGCTGTATTTATTGAAACCTCTCTTGGAAAGTTAGGACATCAATCAAAATGTTGCACAAGTGAGCACATCTTACACATATGATGTCTCCCGAAAATTATTAAAGAGTTAATTAAAATACTAATAACATAATAACTATTATCTATAGTATACTATTATAAAAACTAGTTAATACTGCCGCATTATTCATGTTTTAACATCTTTTTTCTTCTGCTCTTCGAAATAATACTCCACTCGAGTCCTTTATATAAAAAATAAATTGGTGTAATTTTTTGGTCAATTACACATTCATTAGTGGAAAAAGTTATTCCTTAAATTACGTCTAATGTCATCAAATATAATTCCTACGTAATCCATGTAATTCTATGAATATTTCTTTTTTTTTTTTACTGGATTCTATGAATATTTCTAAAATACAATTTAAATTTATGACATTATTAACTAAAATTAACCAAATACCAGAGGTAGTAATAATTATAATTATATCAATAGTCAATAAAAATTAAAAAAATTAAAATCATAGTAAAAATAAATATATTATTATTATTATTACCTATATAAGATATTTTATTAGAAATATTTTATTATTATTATTTATTTAAAATAACAGTGTTATTATTTTATCTACAATCAATCTGTTATTTTATTATATATTTAGTATAAATTTAAAGCATGCATTAGAAATAATTTTTTATGAAGGTAAATAAAATTTTATTTTATTTTTCATATTTAATATCTTTATTCTTATTTTTAATTACCATAACATAATTAGTATAAACATTATAACTTAAATTTTAACACTTTAACTTTAAAGAATTAATATAATACATATAAAAAAAAATACATGTACGTGCACCATACGTGCGTAATCTCATAAGCTATTTTAATCTTTAAAAGAATTATTTGATATTGTAAATTTTTTAAGGATAAGATTAATGTTAAGTAAATGTTTATGAGATTCAATAAGTAATTTTTTCAAATAAATTATAGCATTTTATTTATCAATATACATAATAATTCAAATAATATTAAACTCATTAATATATTTTTTTTGACAATAAATCATTAATATTATAAGAATAGAAAAATACATACACGTAAGTCGTATATGGATACCAATCTAGATTAATTAAAATCTTTTGTCTCTGTATATAAAACTAAAAGTGTACCGATATGTTGCATATCTTGAAAAGTAAGAAAGCCTTACCTTATTTCTAAATTCTTCCAATCGATGCTCATATTCTTGAGACTTCTGTGTGAATTCTGCTTTAGCATCCTTAATTTCTGTTTCTAACTGTGAACATTGTACTTCATATGTTTTTTTGGTTGTTTCCAATTCTTCCTTCAATGCTGAAATTTCCAAATTTTTGTCTTCATGTTCTTTCATCAACCTAACAATTTCCTCTTCACCTGCCGTTTTTACCTCTTCTTTGATCTTTTCAACCTGTATTGAAGGGCCAAAGAGCTCATAATACAAATAACTTGAAAGTAATTTTTCTAAGAATAAAACTTAAATGCAAATGCAATTCCTTGGATTTTTTTATAGTTGTTTCCTAATCAGAATTCGAGTTTTATCTCAAGAATCTGAGTTATAAAAGTTTCCGCATAGGTTATCAACGTAAAACTCTAATGCTGGTTACATCAAAATTTTGTCTTTTAACTAAAACCTCTTGGTCTTGTCCTGTCTCTCAAAGTGTGCCAATATAATGCCTATCGTGTAAAGTAAGAAACCGTTACCTTATTTCTTAATGCTTCCAATTGATGCTCATATTCTTGGGCCTTTTGTGTCAATTCTGCTTTAGCATCTTTAGCTTCTTCTTCCATCTGTGAGAAATGTACTTCATATGTTCTTTTGGCTGTTTCCAGTTCTCTCTTCAAAGCTGAAATTTCTAAATTTTTGTCCTCTTGTTCTTTCATCAACCTAACAATTTCCTCTTCATCTGGCGATTTTACTTCCTCTTTTATCTTTTCAGCCTGTATTGAAGGACCAAAGAGCTCATAATACAAATAGCATGAAATTAATTTATCTAAGGATAAAACTTAACTGCAGTTCTTTAGATGTTTTTAGTGTTGTTTTTCGATCAGAATTAGAATTTTATCTCAAGAATCCAGGTAATAAAAGTTTCAGTATAGGTTACCAAGCTGAAACTCTAATTTTGATTAGAGAACAACACCAAAAGCATGTAAGGAACTATATCTAAGTATTGTCTTTAACTAAAACCTCTTGGTCTTGTCCCAATATATTGCTTATGGAGCAAAGTAAGAAACCGTTACCTTATTTCTTAATTCTTCCAATTGATGTTCATATTCTTGAGCCTCCTGTGTCAATTCTGCTTTAGCACCCTTAGCTTCTTCTTCCAACTGTGCTAATTGTACTTCATATGTTCTTTTGGCTGTTTCCAGTTTTATCTTCAAAGCTGAAATTTCCAAATTTTTGTCCCCCTGCTCTTTTATCAACCTAACAACTTCATTCTCATCTACTTTTTTTCCTTCCTCTTTGATCTTCTCACCCTGCATTGAAGGGACAGAGAGCCCAAAATCCAAATAAGTTTATCATAATTTAATTAAAAGTGTATCAATATGTTGTTTATTGTGCAAAGCAAGAAACCATTACCTTCAACTGCTGAAACTGGCTAGCACATATCTGTTACAAAAGTTCCCTCTGATAAATAGAAATCTCATACCAATATGCAAAATTTGAAGGTATATAAAATTGATATACTTCTAACAAAATAACTATACAAAACTATTTGTGATACCTCACTCTCATCTCTAGTTCCAGAGGCAAGTGCCTCGAGTACTCTTATTCTTGATTGGTATTTTTCTTCCCGAGCCTTAAAAAGATTGTTTTGCTGAAGTCACAGGGTAAGAAAATGATCAGAAGAAAATGACTGCGAAACCAAAAGTAACTAACTAGCTTTTGAAAATGATGTAATGAACATAACATACAGTTCGTAAATGTTCTGCTTGAGTTGACATGCGCCGCTCAATCTCTTGAGTAACCTTTTTCAACAAGCAAGCCACACGCTGAACAACAAAGATAATAGACAGTGATTATGAAACTGTATGTGGCACATGTGTTAGTGGTGCAAACCAATTGCATGGATTATATACATGTAGTTTAATGAATGAGTTTATGAACATATGTAACACCAAACCAAAGTCTCCAAGGCCATACATGAGGTATTTCCCCATTTCTTCTTTCAACACTTTCTTCAAGAATTCCATTCACAACAGTGAGAAGCGACTGAGTGGGAGCATTCTGCAACATTAGACTCTGAAACGAATCAGTGATATATCAAACAGAAAAAATGTGTGTGTGTTCGGAGGTTGACTTTAAGAACTTACATCTATACTGTTTGATTTCATCATTTCTGATATTTTTGCAGCAGGAAGATCTGCGTAACTCCCAGGTTTCAGTTGAAACACCTCATGGAACTTATTACCAACATGGTGTATTAATGAAGCTGATGATTCTGCAGAATATACAAATGAGTAAAACTAATCACTTAAAGACAAGAACACCATCTATTAGGAAAGTGAAGGACAAAAAGTATAGATAAGTCGTATTTAACAAGAAATTTCAAGGAAAAGGTCTTCCATACAAAAGTTAGGATTTAACCTTTAGGACAAAGATATAATGTCATAAGTTCTCTTGACACTATTATCTAGTTAAATCATCTTAGTAACTAGTAATTACTGCTATGAAATGTCAATTTTGATTAGAGAATAGTACCAACACTTTTTATAATAGTGTCTCCAATTTTATCCTTAGCTTTTTAGTAGTACAAGCTAGGGCTTTACAAATTTTGTTTCTTAGGAAATTCAAGTTACAGATAAGCTTTCTTAATTGTTAACATAACCATGTCACCATGTTTAGAAAATTGTATGCTTAAACACACACAAAGGGAAGTCTGAGTTTAAAATTCACCGGACCCGCCATAACTGGGGTACTCATAACACGATGCAACTTTGACCCAGCTGAAACCTTCTTATGATCCCCACCAAATGTTGGAGAACAATGAAAATTGAATGGTGTACTCCCACGAGGGCTCACTGTGTTGGAATTAGTTACAGAAATATTATCTCCCAAAGCATTCTGCAAACTTTTCTCTCTAAGTATTAAAAGACAATCCACAACAGCTTTCATAGACCCCTACACAACAAAAGAGACATGGCAACCCCAAAAGGAACATGAACCAAGCTCATGAAAAAGTCATGCATCAAAACAAACCTAATGCTATACATAAAACTTTGATCCCAAAAATAGATACAAAAGCTACACAGAGATATAATAAGAATTTAATCAGAATATACTAACAATATAAAGACTTTTACACTATCATTTAATCATTGATTACCATGTATAGTAAACTTATTAAATTAAAACTCATATAAAGTTATATCTAGTATAAAGATCTTTAGACTAACGATGTATCAAAATTAAACTCGTATAATAATGCCTGATTGATTGCAATTGTGCAACTGTTTAAGTTTTGTTCTGAAAAGTGAAACTCTAATTTGAATGCATGACACAAAGTTAAGCCTCTTATACCTTCTCTAGGTCTGATATTTCAAACCGGGGCAATCCCATTCCGTCCAAAGCTTTCATAAACGTTTTAACATTTTCTGATTGTGATGGCAGAAAATTATCAGGTTCACTAACCTACATAAGAGAATCCAGACTAAAAGGTATATCTCAAATCAAGTTGCCAATTACAGTTAGAGTTAGTTAAAAGGTTAAAAAGTGTTACCACAATCACGATACCAGGTCGTAGCTTGTTCAGTATCTGGCACAAAACTGTACCATTGCTCAAGCATGCTCTTAATTCACCATCCGTGACATTTATTGGAAGGTTCAACGAAGGGACAAGACTAGTTAACCACTGAACTAAAAGCAATCGATGTTTGGCTGAAAATATTCAAGTAGTAGGAGATCATCATATGAATGAATACATAACATGCAAATTACTAATAGGTGTGGTAACTAAGTAAGTTTCCATTACCTTCCACCTCACCATAGAAGGAAAGAAAATTCCCATTTTCATTGGAACTAGCATCTGGGCTGCCTAACTCTCCAGGTTCTGAACTGTTGTCAACAGGTGGGAAATTCATCACTGTGTTCCAGCAGGAGGGACATGCAACTTCAGATTTCCATGGAGACACGTTTCAAAGAAATTCCCATTTTATCATATCATCCTAGAAACTCTTGAAAGCTCAAACACTGAAATTAATATCTCCAATCCACCCCAATGAAAGTAAAAGTTAGAATAATGGTAGTCTGAATTAAATTACCCATATACAATGCAATTAAATTACACATATACATATACAATACAGTTAAAGCCATTTACTCCCTTCAGAATAGAAAAGACACACCCGTATAACGTAATTTTGGGTCACCATATGCCACTGTTTTTCTCACAAACACAAAAAGCATCCTAAAGAGGAAGACTTGAAAAAATGGACCCAAGAGGTTGGAGTCAAAAAGGACAACTTTTTTGTGTACCATGTTTCAATTCAACAATGTAGTTCAAAGATTTTCAAAATAATATATATTCCAGTAATATAGAGAATACCGAGAATAATGTGAATTCAACCCATGCATAGTAGTTTTCAGAACCCTTTAATAAAAGGCTAACATTCCCATTTGAATTGATCGAACTTGTTGACCCTTCAAGAATGGGAAAAGTTGTAAAACTGCAGCATGGAGAAGGACAAAATAAAAGAAGGGAAAAGAAGAAGAATGTGAAAAGTTTGAAAAGAGGATATAATGATGCATTAATTCAAACCCGAGAATGCAGTGAGACGTTCACGTTGAATCAAAGATGGTTGTTGAGATTGAATATGAGGAGACTCAGAGAGAGAAACATCCATTGGATAATTTTAATTTTGAAAAAAATTATAATTATAATAATTTTAAAAAATTGATGTTATCATGTTAGTGTTGATAATGTTTGTTTGTTTGTTTGAAAGTGAGAAATGAGAAAGATGATATATTGTTCCGAGAAAGTAGGAGAGCAACACTCTCTGCGTCACGATCATTTAGCGCCGTAGCCAAAAGAGAGAACACAAGTGCCACGTGTTCAACACCCGACTGTGACGGTTTGTTTGTGTTCTTTGGAACTGTTTTCTTTTCACTACTCATCACTCAAATCTTCATCTTCCCCCCCAAAAGAAGGAATCGTGGATTTGCACGTGCATGAACACAACACAACCATGCATGTGCTTAAACTGTAAAACGTATACACACACTATAGAAAAGCTGAAAAGGCCCCGTCTCGTTAGCATGCTGTTTCAGCTGATCTATTTTAGATTTTTTTTTATCCTTAAGATGGTTAAGTTGAGATAAATACAACTTTAAGAAAACACAATATAATTTGTTTTTTTACAATTAAAATTCATAACAAAATAATAAATAAATATTTTTAAATTAGTGTTTTAGTTCATGCGTTGACTTATTCAAACTTTCACTACCTTATTTCATTCTCATTTGAATACCCTTCTTCTATCATAAAGTGATAGATTTCATTCTCCTAATATACATCTAGTATATATCTTCTTATATTTTTAGTATCAACTAAATGATTTAAATATAACTGAATATTAAAAACTAATTTTAAATATATATATATTATCTTCAAAATTCAAATTCACTCTTAATATATATTTGATATATCTCCTTATACTTCTAATATTAAGTAAATTGTTTAACAAGTTATAAATGTCAAAACTAATTTTAAATATATATTTTATCTTCAAAATTTAAACATGCTATTATGTGATATATATATATATATATATATATATATATATATATATATATATAGTGATATATTCTGTTATATTTTTAATATCAATTAAATTATTTAAATTAACATTTTATTTTCTTTTAAATCTATCATATTTAATATCTTTAGTTTTACCTTTCAAAAAAATATCATTAGTTTTAACTTGAATTTCAATATTTTTAAATAATAATATTTAAACATACTTTTTAAAGATAAATAATGAGATTATTTCTCAATTAACTTTTTTTTTTAACATACTGTACATCACAAGTTTAAAAGAGAAAGATTTTTTTGTTGACTTTGATATACAGGAATATTTTCCTTTTTAACCGGTAGACTCCGTTAGTCATTTCACTCTTTATAAAGACCGCATACCCCGAAATCACTCGATACAGTACAGAGAAGAGCAATGGAATTACTGGGAAGGATGGGGATTGCTGAAATATGGTCATGGTCACAGCTAGGCTCAGTTATGGCCAGCATTATGTTAGTGAATAGCATGTATGAGCGATTCTTCCCGTACAGTATTCGTATGTATATCAAAAAGTACATACGCAAGCTCACAGACCGTGTGTGCTCTTACATTCATGTATCCTTCTCAGAATTCTCAGGGGAACAGGAACACCTCGAGAAAAAGAAAAGTGAAGCGTACATTGCCATCCAAACCTACCTCAGTGCAAACTCATCCCAAAGAGCCAAAAGGCTCAGAGCTGAAGTGAGGAAGGATAGCCAAACCCTAGTCTTCGGCATAGACGATAATGAAGAAATCCCAGATAAGTTCCAAGGACATAAAGTGTGGTGGAGTACTGCAAACTATATACCCCCAAGAGCATCATTTTCATCGTACCCTTCGGAAGGGAGGTTCTTAACTCTGATCTTCCACCAGCGTTACCGTGACTTCATCACAGGCACTTACATCCCACATGTGTTGAAAGAAGGCAGGGCCATTGCCCTTAAGAATAGGACAGTAAAGCTTTACACCAACAACCCCACCAATGATTGGTATAGTTACAAACACTCAAAGTGGAGCCACGTCAAATTTGAGCACCCTTCAAGGTTTGAGACTCTCGCTATGGACCCAAAGAAGAAGGAAGAGATCATAAACGACCTTGATAATTTCAAAAATGGAAAAGAGTACTATAATAAGATTGGGAAGGCTTGGAAGAGAGGGTACTTACTATATGGCCCACCGGGAACTGGGAAGTCCAGCATGATAGCAGCTATGGCCAATTTCATGAATTATGATGTATATGATCTTGAACTCACAGCAGTGAAGGAAAACATTGAGTTAAGAAGGCTATTGATTGAAACAACAAGCAAGTCTATTATAGTGATTGAAGACATTGACTGCTCTCTTGATCTTACTGGCCAAAGGAAGAACAAAAAAGATGAGAATGAGCAAACCATGAATGCTTCTCAGAGAAGTAAAGAAGAGGAAAAAAAGAAGGTGACTTTATCAGGGTTGTTGAATTTTATTGATGGGATTTGGTCAGCTTGTGGAGGAGAGAGGATTATAATTTTCACAACAAACTTTGTGGAGAAGCTTGATCCTGCTCTCATTAGGAGAGGGAGGATGGACAAGCACATAGAGATGTCATATTGTGGCTATGAAGCTTTCAAGGTGCTGGCCAAAAACTATTTGGATGTTGAGTCTCACAGTTTGTTTCCCATTATTGAGAAGTTGTTGGGGGAGACCAATATGACAACTGCTGATGTTGCTGAGAATCTGATGCCTAAATCAATTGCTGAAGACCCTGAGACTTGCTTGAAGAGTCTGATTGAGTCTCTTGAGGAGACCAAGAAGAAGGCAGAAGAGAAAGCAAAGAAAAAGGCCAAGAAGGATGAGGAAGCACGATTGAAGGAAGAACTTGAAAAGGAACAGTTAGCTAAAGAGGAAGAGGTTAAAGCTAATGGAAAATCTGGTGAAGAGGTGAAAGAGAATCGCTCAATCCATTAGTTTAGGATTTTTATCTTTTTTTTTTTTTTTTTCCTTTTAATCCATTAGTTTAGATTAAGATCAGTAATATCAGTGAAATAACAGTTGTGATGTATGCTGTTCAAACATAGTTTTAAAGGTTTTTCCTTAATTTGCTTTTGAAGTAATAAATTGAATTGACGGTTATTATGCCTTTTGTTATTGAGAGATGTATTGGCCGAGTTTATGCATACCTGAGTTCATATGCTACTATCATCCGAACTTAAGAACGATTAACACTTGGACATGCAGGATGCATGCAGGTGTATGCAAATGTGTTAAAGTGTAGTCAACACTGAAATGTTTAAACCAGTGTTCTTTTATTTTGTACAGAGATAGTAAATTACTTCAATTTTGTCTATAATTGTGTGTGAATCTGATTCTAAATGTGCGCTTCAACTCATTCTTGAAGAAATTAAACCTACTCATTCCTACTATCCGCTGGTTGTGAAGATAAGAAGCTTTTTAAATCTTGATTGGCATCTTACATTTCAGCATAATTTCAGAGAAGGTAATCATATTGCAGATTCGCTTGCAGAGAGTGGAACAAGACAGCATACTCAGCTCACTGTTTTGGATTCTTGTCCTCATGATCTTGAGTACAAATTATTAGCAGATGGCTTAGGTGTTGTGTTTGTGATGCACGGCTAATTTTCTGTCTTTCTGTTTCTGTTCTTTTTTAATCTTTCTATTGCATAAAAAAAAAGTAGTCAATACTATTTGAGTTTTTTTTTTTTTTTTTTTGCTTAAGATAAGTATTTGTTTAATATAATTGATAATATTTCTATATGAATTAATTTTTTCTGTAATATCCAAATAAGAAAATCAACTATGAATTATTAGACTCAACCTAAGAAAATGTTATACAAATCATTTTTAAAAAATAAAATAAATGATATTAATGTAAAAAAAAAAATCATTCGATCTAGTATATTTAATTTAACTAGGACACAAGGATGACTGACGTATGAAACTTTGAGTTAATCACTGATTAGATATTGAATTAAGAATATAAAATTAGGAATATAATATTGAAGAACCTTTTATATATATACTAGTTAGGAACCCGTGCGTACGCACGGGTCGCGCGTTCGTTGGCGTTTTATATTTATAATTATTTCTCTTAAAAAAAAATGAGACAACATGAATCATTTAAACGATAAATATCCAACTTTGTCGACCCAAAGATACATTTAGTAGCTTCTTAGAAAGTTACATTAAAGAAAATGAAATGATTGTATTATGGAGTAGGAAGGTTAAAATTTCGGCAATTGCTAGAGGTGGGACTACTTCCTATAAAAGTCTTATACCATGGATTTTCATAATAATATGCTTCATTCTCTGCCATTATCACTCGCATTATTTCTTCGTTTGGATCTTTGTCATTTGTGTTCGCTGCAAATGATTGTTGTGTTTGGGTGGATGATGCTCCTTCAACATGTTGAAGTTTGACACATAGCTCAATAGAGGTTAAGGTAGGATAATTACCAAATATAGAGAACATTGTTTGGACATCGTTGTCATTATGCAGTTTGGATGCTCTATATTGGATTGCACCACCTTCCCTTCCAATAGGACATCTATAATAGAGTTGGATCATCGTTTTGCCAGCAGCTCTACGCTGCAACATTTCCTTTAATTCATCATAGGTGATGGAGGTGTTGATGCGCATTGATTTAGTGTCGTCGCCGACGAAAGTTGCTCCTTGTTCACTGGTTATGATTCTTCCATTGTAATAAATAAAAAGAAAAATAATTGAGGAACTCATTTTTTGTGATTGTGACTGGGTTGAGTGCTTGAAAGAGTAGTGTTTTGAAAGTGAGTTTGGTAGGAATTGAAATTGAAAGTAGTTCTTTTATAGTTTTACGATGAGTAAGGGAGAATTGATTTTGTAGAATGCAGTGACAATATTGTTCACACGTGATTTTTTTAAAAAAATAATAAAGTTACTAAAGCTACACTTTTTTTATGGGTCTCTGTGATAAAGTTTGTTGTTTTCTTGTTGGAATATTCTAGGATCAGTTTGATTTGGACTTAAGCTTCACGTGTATCTTGTATCTCCAGTTATTGGTCACAAAATGTTTCGAGCATCAAAGTAGTGAAGTCAGAAAATTGATATATATGAGAAAAGCATCAACTATTGAAACCATAAGTTTAAGTTAGTGAAGAATTGAGTCATGGGTACCTCTGCTGATATTGGTTAAACAGTAACTTTTTGGGAAGCTTTATTGAATGAAGCATCAGACTTTTGTTAGCATGTGAATTTTTTTTGTAGTTTTCTAATTGGCATATTATGTGATTCCATTGTTGCCAGGCAGATTTACTATTTTTTAATCATCAACAGTGAATAATGTAGGAATAATTCAAGAAAAATATCTTTATACATTTATTTAGCAGGTGATTCCATTAATTTGTGAAGCCACTTTTGGAGTGAAAACAGAATTTAATACATGGTTTCCGGTATTGGGATTTGACACAGCTGAAGATATATAGTTATACTTCTATTGCAGCAAAAATTTTAAGTTGTTGTAGCAAAAAATAGGATAGAAGAAATAGACTCGGTTTTAGTTGAATCAGTTGTGAATAAATGAATGTTAAATATTCTAGAACTTAAATGTTAAAGACTTTCCATAGCTTAAACAACTGATATCAGTATAAGGCAATTAGAAAGTGTTGAGTCTACTGGAATGTGCATTTTCATATTCCCATTTAATTAAATAAAATAAATGAGGTATAGTAAAAATACTCCAATTATGTCGAGTTGTGTTATCATGTATTAGAACCACTTTGAAATGATGAGATAAACTATTGAATCTGTCACAAAGCTATAGTGTGGTCTTTGGTAGTAAAGTGATAGGGAACTTTGTCTAATAAATTATAAAATACAATGGTGCGTATGCACAGGTAAAAGTGACTTCAATCTATTGTCAATAACATTGCAAGATGCATATAGTAGAAATTTGCTGGTTAAAGAGTTTCCAAAGATTAAAGAACAAACAATAGTATATCTTAATCAGTTTCATGAATTCTAACTTAAGATCTTGACTTGCTAAAAAACTGATATAACGATTGAAGTTAGTTGAATCATTTATACCACGATGAATTCTTGTTTAAGATGTGTAGTTGCTAAAAAAACTGATATAAGAATCAAAGTTAGTTCAATCAAATATTCCAGTATCAAATGTTGACTTCCTAAAGAAACTGATATGAGCATCCAAGTTAATTCAATCAAATATACCAGCATTAGTTCTGACTTGCTAAAAAAAATGATGAGTGGATTGGATTGTGTTTGGTGAATTTGTCACAAGTCAGGTGGATAGCACTCTGATTAGAAAATAAAAAATTACTGTAAACAAGTCATTAGTTGTTCAATCAAAAGCATTTAATTGAAGAATACATAATACTAAAGGAGTGCCTACAGCATACTCCATGATGTTAGGCATATAAGTTTCAAAAGTGTACCTATACAGTGACCAGAGCTATGGCAGAAACCCAAAGATTAGTGTATTCTTCAATTAACTATCTTTGAAGATTTCTATTTATCAAAAAATGATAGAATGAAACAGGTGCAACTACCAAAAGAATATCCAGGAACCACTTTTTTTCCGGACATGTACACAGTAGCACCATATTTGCCCTACAAATAAGAACAATAGATTATATAAATATATTGTAGTAATTACTAAATCTGAGAATTGTAATTGAAAATGCACAGCTTTAATCATTCAGGCAATAATTTTTAAAAACTCATAGCTAAAGACATTAGCTAATACAATCAGCAGCTTAGGATTTGTACCAATGTTGCAAATATTAGTAGAATTTAAGTTAATAAATTTTGGTGGAATGAAAAAACCACTTACAACCAAAAATCCAATCAGAGAAGAAGTTGAAGAAAGGCATGTTGCAATTGGAAGGATGAAGTGCAAGTGAACCTGAAATTTGGAAAAATGGAAAGCTCAAGATAAAGGTTGACTGAATTTTTTTTTTTTTGGAAGCATAAATGTGTATTTGTAGTATAAAATTGACATTAAGACAAAAAATAGTGTTCTTGTACTGACAGAATATTATGAATGGAAATGATCAAAAGATGTTCTTATGGATATCAATTGCATTCAGTATTGAACACCTGCTATAGATTTTGGAAAACCTCTTTGAAGACTACATTGGTGGTTGTCTTTAATGGTTGGTTGTCCTTATCATGTATTAAGATCTTTAATCCAACTTTGCTTTTCACTCTGGAAATTGCTACGTACAATTGACCATGGCTAAATACTGGTCTGGGTAAGTACAATCCAACACTTGCTAATGATTGACCTTGTGATTTATTGATTGTCATGGCATATGAGACAATGATAGGAAACTGTCTTCGAATAAGTTTAAATGGCCATGGAGATTGAGATGGAGACATCGACATTCTGGGAATATAGATGATGTTTCCAGTTTCCTTTTTAGACATGACTCTCGCTTCAATCACATGATTTGCTAGTCTTGTGACCACCAACCTAGTCCCATTGCACAACCCTTCAGACTGGTCTAAATTTCTTAACAACATTATTGGGGTTCCCACTTTAAGTTTGATCCTATGATTAGGAAGACCAGATGTTCTCAATGAGTTTAGGAATTCACTTGTAAGTGCTTCAAATGCTTGACTTTCAACCATTTCTGACTTGTCAATTGAGTCTGAACTTAGATATTCTCTTTCTTCACCTGAATTCATTTAAAATAAAATAAATAAACTTAGTAACAACTCAGAATAGATATAGTATTAAAATTAAGTTTGCAGTGCATGAACATATCGAATTGAATACCTGGAATCAAAGATAGGACATAGTCATTAATTTGCTCAACAGTCTCTATGGTTGATGCCAAAATAGCTCTAGACGGTAAGAAATCTTCATTTTTGTAGTGATGCATTAAATTAGGATATGTGCTTTCAACTATAGCAGCTATGGGATCATTAAACTCTGTAATCAAGAACTCTTCTGGAATATCTATGGATGCATAACCATCATTTGGTTATGATAGTTTGCCATTACCAATGTCCAATATCCATTTTACAAATTCATTGAGTTCTGATGCAGATGTGGTATCCAAGTTATTTACTAAGAGCATATTTCTGGTGAGAGTTAATACCTGACAATGATCCCAAAGATATGATGCATTAATTGTTGCATGAACAATATCAGAATGGCTTCCTCTAGGAATGACAGGTAAATTTTGCCTGAAGTTTCCACCAAACACAATGACCTTCCCTCCAAAGATTGAAGAATTATGATCATCAACTCTCATGATGTCTCTTAGAGTTTTATCAAGTGCCTTAAAACAATATTTATGTGCCATTGGAGCTTCATCCCATATTATCAATTTGGTTAATTTTAGTAGTTCAGCAAGTTCACTCCCTTGGTGGATGTTACAAATTGAGTTGTCAAGTGTGGGAACATGAATTTTGAATTTTGGATGTGCTGTTCTACCTGCAGGCAATAATAGAGATGCAATGCCACTTGACGCAACAGTTAATACAATTTGTCGTTAAGACCACAAAGCAGAAGCTAATGTTTTCCACATGAATGTTTTGCCTGTGCCCCCATAACCATATAAGAAAAACATGCCACCTTGTTGATTGTTAACTGCTTGCATTATTTGGTGAAATATAGATTTTTGTTCATCTGGCATTTTTATCAATCCAAGTTTTTAATTAGGAAAAATAATAAAGAGAATAAGGAACTAAATGAAAGAAATTATATTTATGAATAGAATTGATGTTACCCGTCAGAGAATTAAATAAACTTTGGAATTGAACATGTAAATAAATGACATCATAGTCCAGCTATGCATATATGAGTCTATTTCCCAATTGATTTGTGACATATCCATTTGGATATGGAAGTGACGGATAGTCCTTTAGGCTCCTTCTATTAGCTTGCAATAATTTTTCAATCTCCAATAAAGTTAAATTTTGCAGCTCTTCATTGCCGAGTTGCAAGTCTACAAATTAATAATTAATTTTGATCAGTATAACAAATATTGTAAGAAATATAAGTCTATATTTTAAGTGCAATTTACCAAATAATTATTTGTACCTTGAATATTAGACAACCTTCTTTGATCAAAGAGGATACCATCTGCCAACCAATGCCATGTTTGATTCCACAGATCCTTAGGCTTATTAATGCTACTTGATAATAACATTGTCACAAACAACTTTCTCAAGTAGTAACCTGAACCCCAATCTTTGGCTTCTTTTATAGCTTCTATATATATTCTTTATCATCATCTAGAAACCCCATTGCAAAACATGCTTCTCTGTATGTTGGATACTGGACATTGGCAACATCTCTAATATCTTCATAGCAACATGGACCTTTTGAAATAGTCAGCATCATTCTCAAGTAAAATAGTTCACCAGTACTTGGAGGAACCCAAATTAATCTTCCAATGGTATGACCTTTTTTTCGTGGTTTCCAGTTTCTATCTTTTTTAACATACACAAATCTCGACACAAATTGAGTGTAAGTTAAATTTTTTGTTTTCGGGTATATTGTATTTGCAAACATCCAAGATGTGAACATTGATTCAGTGATACTTGGCTTTGAAAGTACACCATCAATGTGTTCATGATCTTGATAATATACAGCTTGTGACACCCAGAAAATTACAATCCAGTAAATAGGAACGTGAGAGATTTAATTAGAAATTAATTGAAATTAATTTGTTTGTTTTAAAATAAGAAAAAGATATGTTTTGAGTAATTAAAATATAGTTAGTGATTAATGGAGCAAATAAGAAAAAGGATGGAAAATAAAATAATATAGATATCTTCTTATAATGGTCAAATAAGCAAAATGTTTATAAAAATCAAAAGATATAATATCCTCAATAATTAAAATCTATGTTATTAATTTATTGAAATTAATTGCATGTAATAAAAAGTTCTCCGTGAGTAACTCTTTGTAATTAATTCTCTAGAATTAATTCTATGTAGTTACTTTTTTGTATCACTTGTCTGTGATTAAAATTTCTTGTAACTGAATTGTTTGTATTATCTTATTTAATTATTAGATGTTTAAAAGTTTGGTTTTAAAATTAAAATCGCGTTTCATTTCAATTACACAGTGCATTCCTACACTGTGTAAATTAAACTCAGTACCTAAAACTATCACCTCACATCCCCAACCAATCAGATTTCATGAAAATTTCCCTCCCACTAACTAACACTCACCGTCCCTTCTCTCTCTCTCTCACCACTTCACTCACAAACTAACTTAGCAATTAAGTAAACCCCAAAACCTCTCTTCCTCTCCCACACGGACACAACAACAACAACACACAAATCATTTCAGTTTTCTCTCTTCTCTCTCCTTTTCCCTGTTCTGGCCGAGAATCACACAGCAAGAAGGGAAGCTATTTAGCTTCTTGCTCACCTTGCATGCAAGCCAAGGACCAAGCTTTCCACCACCAAACTCAGCCAGCTTCATCCCCTCTCCTCTCCTTCCTCTTTCTCCTCCACGGCCCAACAACCCCAAAGGTGAGGGAAACTTCTTGTGGATTCTATTTCAGTTTAAGTGTGTTTGAGAGTTAGGGGACTCAACCATATCTTGCATGCATGCCCCTCTCTTGGCTGTTGTGTGTGTTTTGTTTGAATGCTTGAACGTGAAAAGTTAATGAAATGGGTTGAAACCCTTGGCAGTGGCTGTGTGTGTGATGTCCTGGCCGTAGTGTTGTTTTTGTTTTTCTTTGAAACTGAGTGAGAAGGCACCTGGAACCAGGGAAGCCATGCCCAATTTTCTGGAAATTAAATGGGTGAAGGTTGCATGTGGAAATCAAACCCCAAAATGAAGTGGCAGTGGCTGTTAGGTTCGAGTACCCCTAGACAGCCCCCACAGTTTTGCGAATTTTGGAAGATCTAACCGTTGGTTTTTTATGAAATTTGTTTTTAATAAAAATAGACACAAAATGGAGAAACTTTCATTTTGACACTTTGGCGAGATTACTTTGTTTGGAGGTTCATCCATGACCCGCAAAGTGGTTGTTCTGTTTTCGAGTTCCACTAGGAACATGTCTCGGTTTTTCCCAATTTTACACTTGTGTACTTATCTTTTATTTTTCGTGTTTGTACCATTAAAAACTAGACAAAACAATATTTTTAACCATATAAATTACAAAAATTATCATGTCCAATTTCTAAATTAACTTTTTAAAAAGAAACAGGACAAGGGTTTTTGAGCTCTGTTTTGAGTCTGAAACTTAGGCTGTTAGAAATAAATTTACTAGGAACAGTAGGGAAATAATTTGGGGGCAAGGTTTACCTTTTTAAAAATATAAAGGTGTTACCTTTCTACTGTAAAAATTTCAGCTCAAAAAGAGTTTGGGAAGTGGGAGAAATTTACATTTCTTTGAGCTATGTTCAGTGAGCACTCAAAATCCAGGGCTGCTGAATTAGAAAATTTTATAAAAAACTTATAGATGTTGATTTTATAAATGGGATAAATTTCTGTAAACTAGATTTTAAGAGCTTCGATTTGATATAAAATTTTTTAAATTCTGAGGTCATTTGCTTGTTTCAGTGAGAGCTCACATTCAGTACTGCCAATGAAAATTTGACTAAATAGTCAAATGTGATTGTTAACACTTGTAATTTTGCCATTTTACCTTCAATTAATATTTTGATTATGTGAGATAATGGATAGAATACAAACACTATTATGATTGATTCATTCAAGTCACAGGGAGGAAAACCTTGAGTATTTGATATTTGAAAGTGTAATTTTCTCTGTTTTGGTGATACGGTCTGTTGACTGTAGTTTGAATCTTGTGGTGAAATTGTTTGATGGTATGATGTGTTTACAAGACTCGGGCGCGAGTGCTTGTGAAGACTAGAACTTTGTTCTAGTGTTTATGACAAGTTTGCCATTTAAAGATAAATGCAACCTTAACAGAGAGCAAAATTAATTATGCTACAAGATGTAATTGTTATTTTATTATATAGGAATTAATTTAATTAACTCTTTATTTTTATGCGTTGGACATAGAAATAATAATCTTAGGACCTTTGCGTGGAGGAATAAATGGTAAGTTAACATTTTATAAAATCGTAAAGTTTTGAGAGAGCACAGAAATACATAAAACATCATAAAATTGTCTACGTGTGGTGAATCATGTTGACTTGAGAGTCGTACAAGGATGATACGAGTGTACGGCATATTGCTGGAATTGCAAGATGGCAAGAAGGTCGATTCCTGGAATTGCAAGATGGCAAAAAGGTCGCGTGGGATATTTCAGCTGCGAGTTATCTGTGAACCAAGGTCGGATTGCGAATGACGCATCACCTAGGGTGATGAGATCATTACGATGTAGCAATAAAGGCAAAGTCCTTATTTATATATGCATATGTGGCCATAGAGGTGGTACCTTTAGCTCGGCGTCAATTCGTCCGCACCTGTACCATGTGCAACGGAAAACCCACAGGCGATGAAGAAAGAAAATAAACTCTATGAGGAGAGTGTTGAGGAGTCAGTCCTCAGAGTAATGGATGACCACAGTTGGTACCTGGGAGATGATCGTAAGACACTGAGTTGTGACGATAGATCACATAGCTGACTCGGCCACCTTGACAAAAATATGAGACATCATCAGTTGGTGAGAGTCCGCCATTGTACCATGGTGAAGGGTGTACTCCCAACAGTCATCCAACTCAAATATGTGTAAGACCACTGAGTTCTGGGAGTTCCAGTGGCAGCTGGTCAGTGTGAAACAATTTACAGAAATAGTTGTGAAAAGGAATAGGTTTCTAGTGTGATCGTTAAAGAACCACATCGTGGTGGTTAGTAGGATTGTGTTTGTGACTGTCAAGTTATTTTGTGTGTACTGCTTGATGAAGCAGGAAGTTTACCCTCTATTTATTTTTCTTTTAGGAATCGGTGGCAGTATTTGTGGAGATTGTAAAGAGGCTATCGTCATCGTCTCTCTCTTTCGGAGAGTCTTCGAGGGGTTATCTGTACCCGTTACTGTTTCCGATGCCACACCATCAAAGGAGTTCACGTTTGGTCTGACGCTTCCCTCCTTTCGTCGAACCCCTTTATGTTAAGAATTGGAGGTGTAAATGGGTGAGTGCCTATTAGGGGGATCCGCCGCTAGCCGTGAACTTAGGGAACAGTGAGTCTAGATTTTTAAGAAGGGTTTGGAGAACTTTGAGGAAGATTCCGTGAAGGATCCTGTGGACGACGACCACTAGATTTCTTCTCAGGAATCTTATCAAAGATCCTTCGCTATCCTATTTCTTGGGATTAGTCTAACATGCAGGGTTGGGTTTAGAGATGACTGATCTGAGACTAAGTTTTCCCCTTTTTATGTATTTGGATATGGGTAGACCTAGGTTTTAGATTTTTGGTATGTACATTCAGCTTTCGTACTCTATTACCCTATGTATTTGGTATACACTTTGGGAATGTACATATTACTATTACTCCGGAAAATATTTGAGTTATAAAAATCTCTATTTCATGTATATATGCATATTTTATAGTCAGAGCTATTTACTTTATTTATTTTGTTTTACTCGCTTTAAATGTATATTTACAATTGAGGCGACGATACGCAACTTCCAAAATTAATTAATCAAAAGTTTTAAAAACTTAGTAAAATTTTGATCTATGTTTTATTAACTTCACAGTTTTTGGAAAAAATTTAAATTAGTTAACATGCTTTCCAAATAATTAAAGGATCTTTTCCTTACCTTTTCCGAAGATCAAATAAAGTAACACGCTTATTGAATTAAAATTTTTTTAAAATAAGAATATATGTAAAACCGGATTTAGGGTGTTATACAGCTTGCTCACCTGGAAGATGGAAAAATAATCTTTCAACTGCTGGTTTCCTACCATGAATTGGGAAGGCAAAGATTCTCCAACATGCTTCATATGGGGAGATATACCTGAAATAATTTTTTTTTATAAATATTAAAGGCAATTTAATAAAATAATTTTAAAATAACAATCAACAGTAAACTTATTAAAAGTATCAATATACTTGAATGGATAAATTTAAGACAGGATGGAAGGCCTGGAAGATCTAAGACACAGAAATTGCAAAAGTGAGAATAAAGTCATATTAAAGAAAAATTAACAAATATAAAATAAATAAAGCAAATGAAATAACATTAGAATGGACCATGAAGTTATATAAATAGTTTAGCATCAACATGTATTTCACTCATAAGCTAGAGTTAAATAAGAAGTAGGAATTTTAGAACCATTCAATCTATATTTCACTCAGAGTCTAGACTCAAAGAGGAAGTAGGAAGTAAGAAATTTGAGCACCTAGATCTCATTGTTATCAAGTTTCAATATTTTATAGACTCAAATAATGACTTATCAAATAATTAAGTTTCTAAAATAAGCTGTCTAACAGAGAAAAACACCAATATTTTTTCTTTTAAAATTCAGAATGGACCATGAAGTTATATAAATAGTTTAGCATCAATGTGTATTTCACTAATAAGCTAGAGTCAAATAAGAAGTAGGAACTTTTAGAAGCATTCAATCTATATTTCACTCAGATTCTAGACTCAAATAGGAAGTAGGAAGTAAGTAATTTCAGCACCTAGATCTCATTGTTATCAGGTTTCAATATTTTATAGACTCAAATTGTGACTTATCAAATAATTATGTTTCTAAAATAAGCCGTCTAGCATAGCAAAAGACCAGTATTTTTCCATTGAAAAATTCAGAAAATTTTAGACTTTGTGAAAGAATAAATTGCTATCTAATTTAACAACAATATTATGGTTCACAGCTGTAACAAATGTTTAATTTTAAGACAGGATGGAAGGCTTGGAAGATCTAAGACACATATATTGTAAAAGTGAGAATAAAGTCATATTAAAGAGAAATTAACAAATATAAAATAAATAAAGCAAATGAATTAACATTAGAATGGACCATGAAGTTATATAAATAGTTTAGCATCAATGTGTATTTCACTCACAATCTAGATTCAAATAAGAAGTAGGAACTTTTAGAAGCATTCAATATATATTTCACTCAGATTCTAGACTCAAATAGGAAGTACGAAGTAAGAAATTTGAGCACCTTGATCTCATTGTTATCAGGTTTCAATATTTTATAGACTCAAATAGTGACTTCTCAAATAATTAAGTTTCTAAAGTAAGTTGTCTAACAGAGCAAAAGACCAGTATTTTTCCATTGAAATTCAGAAAATTTTAGACTATGTGAAAGGATAAATTGCAAATATAAAATAAAAAAGGAACATTAGAATGGACCATGAAGTTATATAAATAGTTTAGCATCAATGTGTATTTCACTCATAAGCTAGAGTCAAATAAGAAGTAGGAACTTTTAGAAGCATTCAGTCTATATTTCACTTAGATTCTAGACTCAAATAGGAAGTAGGAATTAAGAAATTTGAGCACCTAGATCTCATTGTTATCAAGTTTCAATATTTTATAGACTCAAATAGTGACTTTTTAAATATTTAAGTTTCTAAAATAATCTGTCTAACAGAGAAATTATTGTATTAATATATATTTATTGTATTAAAGTAAGCTGTCTTTATTGCAACAAATAAATTTTTTAAAAATATTAAAGGCAATTTAAAAAAAGAATTTTAAAATAAGAATCAACAGTATATTAAAAGTATCAATATACTTGAAAGGAGAAATATACCTGCAATCAAGATATTTTTTGATCTCATCAACTGGACCATTGTTACTTAATCCTTGATGCTCATTATCAACAATGACAGCTATAATCCTATCATACCCTTTGTTAATGTACTTGAATAAGTACTTAATTGAAGTACTTTGGTTGCACCATTCCATGTTAATATGTGCATGGTACTTCTTCAACAAAAATGGATTAAAGGGGACAACATTGCGATTATCAACAGTTACACCGTTCTTGATAATTGTATTCCCATTGTTTCTTCTCCTATAAACATGATATCCATCTTGATTAACCATGGTTGAGTTTTGGAATTTTTTGGGATAATACCTAGAGCACCTTCCATCTTTCATGCAAGGTGATAATGGATTAGCTGTACCGCATGGACCATGAATCATGTGAGCCTTAACCAAATTGTATAAGTCTTTGTCTTCACTTTGAGATGGTATTTCAGCTGATATTATCTTGTCAATGTCATCAGGGGAAGGGTACTTGTTTGATGGATGCAAAAATATTAGTAAGTGTGCATGTGGCAAACCACGTTTTTGAAACTCTATTGTGTACATATCTAAAAGTAAAAAAAAAAAATGTTAGTATAATGACTTTGTAAATGATCAAGAAAGATCTGATAGTAAATAATTGAGGATGAACTAAGAGGACTTACATGCAACAAGCTTCCCTAAGATATGATTTTTTGTCAAATCTGCTAAAAGCTCTTCAAATTTAATTTTGAATACCCTTGATACTATGTCAGGACGATCCACTGCGCTCAAATGCATTGGCCTAAGTAATCTTTGAATTTTTGGCCAGTATGGATTACATGTAAATGTGACAAATAAATCAGGAAAGCCAACATTACTACAAATAGCCATGCCATCAAAGTACAATTGGTCCATGTATCTACGACTCCCCACAAAAGTAGAAGGTAAAATCACTCTTTTCCCTTTATTGGAACCTTGATTTTGGGCACTGTTATTTGATTAATTCAAATTATAGTATTTATCAACTCTTAATTTTGGTTCCTCCTAATAAAAGAGAGCCTTTCGAACTCTAGCATAGTATAACCATCCACCAAAAACTATTGGAAGAGCCTTCGTGAACGCAATATAGTTTGAGCTTCATTTGACCTGCTTTGGATTCTAAAACAAATCCATTCTTTGATAGTAAGGTGATCCCTTTTGCGGCTTTTAGAAGTGTGTGTAGCTCAATGAAGGACATCATGTCTGTACCCATCTTCACCATATGGAAATAAAAGTGGATATTGGAGACCCAGGTAGCTTGTATGCAACTCGTCTATTATTTGAAGTTGACCACTTTGTGTCTCAACGATTATATCTCTTTTTGATGCTGTGTCAACATCACCAACAATAAGAGCAGCTACTTCATACACAAAAGGTATGTTATATATTCTGCCATCCTTAACTCTATCAGAAATCAACTTCAATTTAAGATCATGCACAGGTCCATCTTTCTATCTTTCCCTAGCCATTCGAAAGCACTTTGCATGTGTATTATGTTCATCTAGCATATTCTTCAATTTGGATACAATCTCTGAATCTAAGTTGCCTTGGTTCCTACAAATGAAATAGCACATAAAAAACTATTAAATAGTCATATTCTAATTTGAATTCAAAAGGTAGTTTTTTGCATGTCTATTATCGAGTCTGTATGTACCTGATTGTGTGGATTCTATTTTGAATTTCATTTTTAGTATCAAATATGTAAAGTTGTGTAAACTTTGGGACATGACCAGGCAAAGGCAATAGGCTTCCAATTCTATGGCATGGCTGACCTTGAATCCTAATAGTTGGTGGACCTCTACCATTATTAATAGACCTGTCAAGCTTTGCTCTCGGTGAAGTGAATGCAAACATCATGTTATAAACCCGAATATGCTGCTGATAATTTATACTATCAGCTGAATTATCCTCAAATAGAAGTTTTTCAAGCACTGTAGGTGGTCTCCTTAATAGTGGTAATTGCACTTTTCCATCACCACAACAAAGATGATACTTGGGGGTTGCAGTGTGTTTGTGTTTACGCATTCTCTCCTGATACCACATATGCGCTTCACAATATTGGCATTGCATGAGTGGATCACTAATATTAAAATATCTTACCAATTAGAATTAATTTCCTTTTATATTAGTATATAACATGATTTCATAATTACATTTTGGTTATGAAACAGTACCTTGATTAGCATTGACAGGTGGACAAACATTATAGGTGCTAGCTAATTCTTCTCCATCAGAACTTGAATTACTATTATCACTGAAGTCTAATAAAATGAAAGGACAGTTTGATATATAAAGTTAGCAATTTCAGATAAAAATCATTTAAAAAGAATTTAGCTTAATGGACCAATTGGTATTCAGTACCTTCAATTGGATCAAAATGTAGATGATCTATATTTTCGGTATTCTCATGTTGATCATGTCCACAATGTGGATCATTATGCATAGGTGTTCTCAAAGAATGGCATGATGATGTTGTGGGTACATTCAGTCTTGAGCAATTTGAGCCTAGATTTCCAGATGGACCGCACTGAATAAATTTGTTCATTAAATTTATACCAAGCTGAGTAGGCAGACGCACTGAACTCCTTCTGGTTTGTAAATGATGCTGGCTAGAACTTGGTTGAGTATTCATCTGGCTACTGCTTGGTTGACAGTTGATGTGGGTAGAAGTTACATCAGACAACGGTGTCCTCATTGTTGATCTTGGTTGAGTACATGGATGTTTAGAACTACCATGCCTGCTGTGACTTTTTTCTCGCAATATATTTTTTCTTTTCTATCGAGCTTTTGCTGCAGAGTCTCTATTTAAATTACTATCATTATCCATGATCTTGTCTGAATAATACAAATGAAGTGGTCAATATCACAATTTGAGTAATTAAATGTGATTGAATAGCATGAAGGACATTTGGAGTAGTTACTAACCGTAGAGTTGCTGAATCCAATGGTATTTATGAATAGTGCTATAGCATCTAATAGTATAGCTAAGATATATAAAAACATTGGCATTCCTATTGTTTCTGAAATTCTTTAAGCAATTGCACATTATTTGTCCTAAATTTTTTTATAAATTTAATTCACAGGGCTGAGAATAGCATGTTGAACCACATAAAGAAAATTAAGGGTGATAGTAGTATATATTCCTTCTGCTATGTAGGTAACGTTGGAATTAACAAATATATAATAAATAAAGCAATTGAATTAACATTAGAATGGACCATGAAGTTATATAAATCGTTTAGCATCAATGTGTATTTCACTCATAAGCTGAGTCAAATAAGAAGTAGGAACTTTCAGAAGCATTCAATCTATATTTCACTCAGATTCTAGACTCAAATAGGAAGTAGGAAGTAAGAAATTTTAGCACCTAGATCACATTGTCATCAGGTTTCAATATTTTATAGACTTAAATAGTGACATCTCAAATAATTAAGTTTCTAAAATAAGTTATCTAACAAAGCAAAAGACCAATATTTTTCCATTGAAATTCAGAAAATTTTAGACTATGTGAAAGGATAAATTGCAAATATAAAATAAATAAAGCAAATGAATTAACATTATAATGGACCATGAAGTTATATAAACAGTTTAGCATCAATGTGTACTTCACTCATAAGCTAGAGTCAAATAAGAAGTCGGAACTTTTAGAAGCATTCAATCTATATTTCACTCAGATTCTAGACTTAAATAGGAAGTAGGAAGTAAGAAATTTGAGCACCTAGATCTCATTGTTACCAGGTTTCAAAATTTAAACATAACCAAATAGTGACTTCTCAAATAACTAAGTTTCTAAAATAAGCTCTCTAATAGAGAAAAACACCAATATTTATCCATTGAAATTCAGAAAATTTTAGAATATGTGAAAGGATAAATTGCTATCTAATTTATCAACAATATTATAGTTCACAGTCGTAACAAATGTTTAATTTTAAGACAGGATGGAAGGCCTGGAAGATCTAAGACACAAATATTGTAAAAGTGAGAATGAAGTCATATTAAAGAGAAATTAACAAATATAAAATAAATAAAGCAAATGAATTAACATTAGAATGGACCATGAAGTTATATAAATAGTTTAGCATCAATGTGTATTTCACTCACAATCTAGATTCAAATAAGAAGTAGGAACTTTTAGAAGCATTCAATATATATTTCACTCAGATTCTAGGCTCAAATAGGAAGTATGAAGTAAGAAATTTGAGCACCTATATCTCATTGTTATCATGTTTCAATATTTTATAGACTCAAATAGTGACTTCTCAAATAATTAAGTTTCTAAAATAAGCTGTCTAACAAAGCAAAAGACCAGTATTTTTCCATTGAAATTCAAAAAATTTTAGACTATGTGAAAGGATAAATTGCAAATATAAAATAAATAAAGCAAATGAATTAACATTATAATGGACCATGAAGTTATATAAATAGTTTAGCGTCAATGTGTATTTCACTCATAAGCTAGAGTCAAATAAGAAGTAGGAACTTTTAGAAGCGTTCACTCTATACTTCATTCAGATTCTAGACTTAAATAGGAAGTAGGAAGTAAGAAATTTGAGCACCTAGATCTCATTGTTATCAGGTTTCAAATTTTAAACATAACCAAATAGTGACTTCACAAATAACTAAGTTTCTAAAATAAGCTCTCTAACAGAGAAAAACACCAATATTTATCCATTGAAATTCAGAAAATTTTAGACTATGTGAAAGGATAAATTGCTATCTAATTTACCAACAATATTATAGTTCACAACTATAACAAATGTTTAATTTTAAGACAGGATGGAAGGCCTGGAAGATCTAAGACACAAATATTGTAAAAGTTAGAATAAAGTCATATTAAAGAGAAATTAACAAATATAAAATAAATAAAGCAAATTAATTAACATTAGAATGGACCATGAAGTTATATAAATAGTTTAGCATCAATGTGTATTTCACTAATAATCTAGATTCAAATAAGAAGTAGGAACTTTTAGAAGCATTCAATCTATATTTCACTCAGATTCTAGACTCAAATAGGAAGTATGAAGTAAGAAATTTGAGCACCTATATCTCATTGTTATCAGGTTTCAGTATTTTATAGACTCAAATAGTGACTTCTCAAATAATTAAGTTTCTAAAATAAGTTGTCTAATAGAGCAAAAGACCAGTATTTTTCCATTGAGAATCAGAAAATTTTAGACTATGTGAAAGGATAAATTGCAAATATAAAATAAATAAAGCAAATGAATTAACATTATAGTGGACCATGAAGTTATATAAATAGTTTAGCATCAATGTGTATTTCACTCATAAGCTAGAGTCAAATAAGAAGTAGGAACTTTTAGAAGCATTCAATCTATATCTCACTCAGATTCTAGACTTAAATAGGAAGTAGGAAGTAAGAAATTTGAGCACCTAGGCCTCATTGTTATCAAGTTTCAATATTTTATAGACTCAAATAATGACTTCTCAAATAATTAAGTTTCTAAAATAAGTTGTCTAACAGAGCAAAAGACCAGTATTTTTCCATTGAAATTAAGAAAATTTTAGACTATGTCAAAGGATAAATTGCAAATATAAAATAAATAAAGCAAATGAATTAACATTATAATGGACCATGAAGTTATATAAATAGTTTAGCATCAAAGTGTATTTCACTCATAAGCTAGAGTCAAATAAGAAGTAGGAAGTCTTATAAGCATTCAATCTATATGTCACTCAGATTCTAGATTTAAATAGAAAGTAGGAAGTAAGAAATTTGAGCACCTAGATCTCATTGTTATCAGGTTTCAAAATTTAAACATAACCAAATAGTGACTTCTCAAATAACTAAGTTGCTAAAATAAGCTGTCTAACAGATAAAAACACCAATATTTATCCATTGAAATTCAGAAAATTTTAGACTATGTGAAAGGATAAATTGCTATCTAATTTACCAACAATATTATGGTTCACAGCTATAATAAATGTTTAATTTTAAGACAGGATGGAAGGCCTGGAAGATCTAAGACACAGATATCGTCATTTGGTATAATCGTGTTCACACAGGAATTGAAATTAGATTAGAAATTAGATTACCTTCAGAATATAAAGTGAAGGATTTAAATTAGATTACCTACTGCATAATTTAGGAGCAAAATGTTAACTGGAATGAATATGCTATGTTCCATGTTTAACAATGGGCCATGCTTATTGGTTAGAAATAAAGTGTAAACAATTTAAGCACTTCATTGGACTTTCTAGAATTATAAACTTAACTGTAACGTTAATCTAATTTATGTCTCCCAATCTATACAACAGTAAATATAATAACCAAACTGGTTTCACTCTAAATATAATAAGCAAATTAGTGTTCAAGCTAAGTACTCTAAAATGATGTAGAAATGTAAAGATGTTCACCTTTTTGCTATGAAATGCTAGATTCGTAGCTTGGATCACTGAAGCATTTCACATGGAAGCATTGTGTTAAAATTCTACAGCCATTTTCCAAGCATCCAGTGTCGTAAATCAATTTATATTGATAGGATTTCAAATACAATGAAGAAGGTACAAAGTGAGTTGAAGTGGTGTTGGAGACCTATGCAAGAAAGCTCTCAAGCATTCCATTGGCTATTCAATAGTGTGCCTTTTTTCGTGTATGCAGTGAAGTTCCCCGCCATTTTTTTACTTCATAGTCTACACATACAACCAATGGGTATGGAGAGAAACTGATATGACCCCCCTCCAATTTCATAGTCTATCCTAAATTTCGTTAGTTTATTAGTTTACTTCTCCCTCTTTTCGTGTTTGTTAACTGATATGACCCCCCTCCAATTTGTTTTCTCTTTCATAGCCATTGGTTGCACAACTTTTCATGGGTTTGGTGGCTTGATTTTGACCGGTATGCAGAGAAGCTTCTCACTTCAGCAATGTGATATGACTTGATACAAAAAAATATAGATATACAAATATTATAGAGTAAATAGTGACTTGCAATATTCAAAATTGTAAGATGTATAAAAGAGTGTAGTGTAATTATAATTATAACAAAAATTATTTCTCAAATAAAGTCAATTTATGATAATTATGCCAATATTTTACGGGCTATTATCTACCAATGTGATAAAGTAAAGTAAACCTCTAATTGAGCTATATAATATTCATGATATATATTTATATATTTTTACTGCTCTAATTTATGAAAAAGAAGGCGCATACATTCATTCATGTAACTAATGGTACATTTATTTATTTTGACAAAATATGTTTAAGTGTAGGGGCAACTTAGTTTTACTGGACGTTGTCTTATTCATCCAATTAGAAGCTAGTTATGTGTGCTGGTATATTAAGAAAACTTGAGCAATAATTTCAACATGTGGCTACATATTTTTAAGCAATTCAAGGTGGAAGAAAATTGATACTACATGGAATGAATATTTAAAGTCAGAAGCAACTTGTATTGTCCGTCATTTGTTCAAGTCCTTTTTATTCTGATGATATATACTTCTAAAAGTCACATTAGCAGTGGATGTTACACTAAAACTTAGGAATGATATTGCCAAACTTGATCACAATAATTTGAAATTAATATTCTTAAAAATTCACTTGTATCATTAGATCAAGTCAACATGTATGTAGCAATTATGCAGATTAGTCTGGAAATTTGAAATTAGAACAACTGATATTACTACTGAGAGTGATTAGTTGCAAAAGATACAAACATAACAAATGTTCAAATAGGTTTTTTACCCAAACTAAATTACTCAGTGACAAAGTCAATGAAAACACAATTCATTCATTCAGTCTTGATGTGTTTGGCCATCTTTGTAGATGACAGCTGGCCAGATGCAAGGTCTTGAGACAAACTATCTTCAATTTGCATTTCAGATGACAATCTCTTCGCTGGAGTTAAAGTAACTTCAAATTCAGGGTCATGATCTCCCGTGGCTGACAAAGATTGCTGTAAGAAAAGAAAATAAAAAGTAAAGTGAATTATGTTTAAACAATAGACAATTTTGATTAGGGTATATCTGAAATTTATACTAAAATTAAACAGTTACAATTTGTCTTACAGTTGCATAATCAATAACTTCATTGACATCTGACATTGCCTTGTCAGTTTCACATGTTTCATGCTATAAACAAATGTATTATGAATCAGAATCAAATAACTTGTTTGTACTTCATATAGTATATGACAGTATGAGGAATTTATTTTAGTTACTATAGGAAGAAGTTGGAATACCTCATGATAACCCATTTGTTCGCTTATGGCTTGAATTAATTCAGGGTCGGGGGAGACCTTCATTACAAACGAACTACCAAAGGAAGGTTGGACTTTGACTCTAAACGCTGGAGTACACCCTAACATTTTATCAAGAGGTTCCAAATACAACTTAGGATCATCTTCACCACACTAATTCACAGACAACACAAAATAGTAAGTGCTATTACCACTACATTAAAGTTTGCATAGAATAAAGAACTTAATGGTAAACTTATAAGGAAAGGCTTAGTCGATAGTAGTTCAAGCAATTTGTAAATTATAAATTATTGAACGGTTAACATGAATAGGAAAATAAGGTAAACAACTTAATGGTAAACTTTTGAGTACATACTTCAATCATTAAGTTCTTAAGTTCAAGAACTGAATTTCCTATAAGTTCAGCACATTCACGGTCCCAAAAGATGAAATTTGCATTGTGTTGCTTATGATAGACCTCCATCTCCAATTTATATCTATCGAAAGAGATTAAATTTAAAATATATTTATTTAATTGATAGTATGAAATAAACTTAAACATAAATTTGATTGATTGACGCACCTTGGAATAGATTTATCGTTGTGTTTTCCACAGCTGCAAGTGAATGCCTTATCTTGTACATTAGCCTTTTCGATGCACTTGCTGCAAGCTTCAAAATACCATCCACTTTTCCCAACTACAAATTTCCCAGTTGTTCCGACTGTCACACAAGTTGTGTCCTACAACAAAAATGATATAAATTATAGAAAATTAAAAAGCAAAATACATTTCAAGTACTTTATTAATTTGATGAATAACAATTTATTAGATACCTTTGCAAGATTATTAATTTCAGAAATAGACATAACTTCTGCCTTATACATAAACCGATCTTTTCAAAAAATTGGGATGAAGATGCAAACAATTGGGTTAGTCGTTGACTTAGCCCTTCACTTAGTCCTTCGGTTTGAGTAGATATTTCATGTGCATGACTTGCATCATAGCTATAATAAATAATGATAATGAAAGTACAACATTCAATATACCAGAAATAAATTGTTTGTAGTCTGACATATAATTGCATGATTAAAATTTTAATTTTCAACCTGTCTTTGAAGGTTGTTATTTCTGGTATACCATCATTAATAAAGAGCTTTGAACCATGCCAACAGTTTGATAGCGATACTGGAAAGCCCTCTGTCATGAGTATGAATTAGTGAATTTAACAATATATAAATAAGATACAATAATGTAGAGCTGGATTCATAAATTAACCTTGTGCCTCTTTGATCCTTGCTTGAGTCAACAAAATAATGATTGATCCAGAATCATGTTTCTGACTAACATATGTCAGCAACTTCAAGGCGTGTTTTTCCTAGAGTGTGCAGCTAAGGATCTCGCCACTACAATATTATTAAAATTGCAATTGAGACACAACACACAATGAGTAGCAATATTAAAAATAGGGAATTAAAGTTTCTTCGTATATACAACAAAGAGTATTACCTAAGATCTTTCATGTTAAATACAACCTTTTTGGGATTAGCATTAACTTGTTGGTATGTAATTTCGTCTAAAGCACCAATAATATCTGTGCAAATTTAAACATTAATAGGAATCCCAATTTAAATTTGAAATTAATATGAAAGACAACATGAGAAAAAATATTACCTACTAACATGTCACGATGAAATTTCCCACTACTTATGTCATGAAAACTCTTAAACTTGAATACATTGAGAGGGAAATCTGGAAGATTTTATTCTCTAAGGGTTGTGCCACCCATAAACAACAATTTGTACTTATGGTCACAAACCTTATATTGTCTGTCATTACACACTACCTTAAAGTTGTGCATAACATATGTAGTATTCTCTTTCAGCTTAGACTGCCATGTGACCAATTCGTCCTTTTTTACTACCACCTGAATCTTATCTCCCTAATTAAGAGCAATCTATTAGAAAATTCTGTACAATTAATATTACAAAATTAGGACCCATTTCAAGGATAAAAGATGAGATTTCATACCTTTTCATCCATAATAACCATCTCAATATGTGCTGTCTTATTTTGGTTTTGCACTAACCAAAGATCTGTAATTCTAACAGCCAATTTCAAAGTTTCTCGGCTGCCATCTATATCTTTGATCATGTCACATTTACGGGCCATTGCCTAAAAATTATGTCACGTTGACTCACTTTCAGAGAACATGGCAGACTTGTGGATTAAGGTAATGTGTCTATCATCAAATCAATTGAATACGAATTTCTTAAGGTATCTTACAAAGAAATTGTAATGTATGCAATAATCATACAAACATTTAAATTTAAGACAACATGGAAGGCCTGGAAGATCTAAGAAACAGAAATTGTAAAAGTGATAATAAAGTCATATTAAAGAGAAATTAACAAATATAAAATAAATAAAGCAATTGAATTAACATTAGAATGGACCATGAAGTTATATAAATAGTTTAGCATCAATGTGTATTTTACTCATAAGCTAGAGCCAAATAAGAAGTAGGAACTTTCAGAAGCATTCTATCTATATTTCACTTAGATTCTAGACTCAAATAGGAAGTATGAACTAAGAAATTTGAGCACCTAGATCTCATTGTCATCAGGTTTCAATAATTTATAGACTCAAATAGCGACTTCTCAAATAATTAAGTTTCTAAAATAAGCTCTCTAACAGAGCAAAAGACCAGTATTTTTCCATTGAAATTCAGAAAATTTTAGACTATGTGAAAGGATAAATTGCAAATATAAAATAAATAAAGCAAATGAATTAACATTATAATGGACCATCAAGTTATATAAATAGTTTAGCATCAATGTGTATTTCACTCATAAGATAGAGTCAAATAAGAAGTAGGAACTTTTAGAAGAATTCAATCTATATTTCACTCAGCTTCTAGACTTAAATAGGAAGTAGAAAGTAAGAAATTTGAGCACCTAGATCTCATTGTTATCAGGTTTCAAATTTTAAACATAACCAAATAGTGACTTCTCAAATAACTAAGTTTCTAAAATAAGCTCTCTAACAGAGAAAAACACAAATATTTATCCATTGAAATTCAGAAAATTTTAGACTATCTGAAAGGATAAATTGCTATCTAATTTACCAACAATATTATAGTTCACAGCTGTAACAAATGTTTAATTTTAAGACAGGATGGAAGGCCTGGAAGATCTAAGACACAAATATTGTAAAAGTCATAATAAAGTCATATTAAAGAGAAATTAACAAATATAAAATAAATAAAGCAAATGAATTAACATTAGAATGGACCATGAAGTTATATAAATAGTTTAGCATCAATGTGTATTTCACTAATAATCCAGATTCAAATAAGAAGTAGGAACTTTTAGAAGCATTCAATCTATATTTCACTCAGATTCTAGACTCAAATAGGAAGTATGAAGTAAGAAATATGAGCACCTAGATCTCATTGTTATCAGGTTTCAATATTTTCTAGACTCAAATAGTGACTTCTCAAATATTTCTAAAATAAGCTGTCTAACAGAGCAAAAGACCAGTATTTTTCCATTGAAATTCAGAAAATTTTAGACTATGTGAAAGAATACATTGCTAACTAATTTACCAACAATATTATGGTTCACAGCTGTAACAAATGTTTAATTTGAAGACAAGATGGAAGGCCTGGAAGATCTAAGACACAAATATTGTAAAAGTCAGAATAAAGTCATATTAAAGAGAAAATAACAAATATAAAATAAATAAAGCAAATGAATTAACATTAGAATGGACCATGAAGTTATATAAATAGTTTAGCATCAATGTGTATTTCACTCATAATCTAGATTCAAATAAGAAGTAGGAACTTTTAGAAGCATTCAATCTATATTCCACTCAGATTCTAGACTCAAATAGGAAGTATGAAGTAAGAAATTTGAGCACCTAGATCTCATTGTTATCAGGTTTCAATATTTTATAGACACAAATAATGACTTCTCAAATAATTATGTTTCTAAAATAAGCTGTCTAACTGAGCAAAAGACCAATATTTTTCCATTGAAATTCAAAAAATTTTAGACTATGTGAAAGAATAAATTGCTATCTAATTTACCAACAATATTATGGTTCATAGTTGTAACAAATGTTTAATTTTAAGATAGGATGGAAGGCCTGGAAGATCTAAGACACATATATTGTAAAAGTGAGAATAAAGTCATATTAAAGAGAAATTAACAAATATAAAATAAATAAAGCAAATGAATTAACATTAGAATGGACCATGAAGTTATATAAATAGTTTAGCATCAATGTGTATTTCACTCATAATCTAGATTCAAATAAGAAGTAGGAACTTTTAGAAGCATTCAATCTATATTTCACTCAGATTCTAGACTCAAATAGGAAGTATGAAGTAAGAAATTTGAGCACCTAGATCTCATTGCTATCAGGTTTCAATATTTTATAGACTTAAACAGTGACTTCTCAAATAATTATGTTTCTAAAATAAGTTGTCTAGCATAGCAAAAGACCAGTATTTTTCCATTGAAATTCAGAAAATTTTAGACTACGTGAAAGGATAAATTGCAAATATAAAATAATTAAAGCAAATGAATTAACATTAGAATGGACCATGAAGTTATATAAATAGTTTAGTATCAATGTGTATTTCACTCATAAGCTAGAGTCAAATAAGAAGTAGGAACTTTCATAAGCATTCAATCTATATTTCACTTAGATTCTAGACTTAAATAGGAAGTAGGAAGTAAGAAATTTGAGCACATAGATCTTATTGTTATCAGGTTTCAATATTTTATAGACTGAAATAGTGACTTCTCAAATAATTAAGTTTCTAAGATAAGCTGTCTAACAGATAAAAACACCAATATTTTTCCATTCAAATTCAGAAAGTAAGCAAAGCATGTATACATATATATATATATATATATATATATATATATATATATATATATATATGTCCAATAGGACAATGTAACACCACTTAAGTTTCGAAAAAGCCTATCTGACAAGCAATAATGAACCCCTATATATCAGATTTTAGCATCCAAAATGATCAATATTTTTCCATTCAAAATTTGAAAGTATGTAAACCGTGTATATATGGTCAAAGCAACCATGCAAGTAGCACTACGAAACATTAAAGAGAAACCAAATATGACAATGCAAGCAACACATTGTCACCAACTTACCGTAGCCTTTTTCTCCTCCTTCCTCAAACCCTACTAAAAACAAAGCAAGAATGAGACTGAAAGAACCATGAATTAAGAAAAAAGCAAACAAATCAAAAAAAGGAATGAACTTACTGGAGAGGATATGAAACCCTAGACTTTTTCCCCAAGTCCCCCTGAAACCCCAACCACAAACGAAAAAAAAATCAATCTCAAAGACTAGTGCAGAATGTTGAATCTAAATATTAGAAACAAAAACAAAGCTACCGATGTCTTTTAGCCCCTAGAACTGTAATAACATGCAGAGCAAAGAAGCTAAGATAGGAACTCTAAAGATTATATGTCTTTTGCTTTCTCAGGATGGTTTTGAAGGAGAGTTCCAGAAGAAAATTCAAGTCTTTACTTTCTGTCACACACATCTTGTCAAAGGAGAAGAAAGAAGAAAGACTGAGGTGTGTCGCACAGTGATAGCCAGTGTCAGCGCAGAAAGTTCTCTGACAGAGGAAGGGATTACGTTGTTTTACTCTTCACGAAATAGAAGACTCGTGAATTGGACTTATGTTTGCTAGCTTAAATTAGCCCCACAAAAGACTAAATTAGCCCTGTATTAGACAGGTGTCAGAAAATATAAGAGGCTTTAAAAGTATTTTCCCTAGCCTAAACCATCTTTATATAGAAAGTAGATTTATATAGAAAGTAGAAGAGTCGTGAATTGGACTTATGTTTGCTAGCTTAAATTAGCCCCACAAAAGACTAAATTAGCCCTGTATTAGATAGGTGTCAGAAAATATAAGAGGCTTTAAATGTATTTTCCCTAGCCTAAACCATCTTTATATAAAAAGTAGATATAGAGAGGAGGGATCCACTTGCTCCAAAAGTAAGTATAAGAGACTTACTCTTCATCTTCACCATTCATTTTCTTGAAATCTAATGGTTAAGATTAGTTAGTCATTACAACCATTAGATTTCAAGAAAATGAATAGTGAGAATGAAGAGTAAGTCTCTTATACTTACTCTTGGAGTAAGTGGATCTCTTCTCATATATATATATATATATATATATATATAAGTTTGTGTTTTTTTAATTTTGGTCCCTGTAAATATTTTTTTATTTTTAATTTGTGTAAGTTTACACTTTTTCAATTTTGGTCCATGTAAATTCTTTTTGTTCATTTTTAGTCCATGTAAATTTGCACTTTTTTAATCTTGGTCCCTTTAAGATTTCAATTTTTTCATTTTTAGTTCTTGTAAGTTCACACTTTTTCAATTCTCTACTATTAGTTAAAATTTATTAAAAATTACAAAGTAATGAATGAAATGAAATGAGACTCGCAGAATTTTATAATTTTTAATAAATTTCAATTAATAATAGAGAATGTATCCAAAAGATTCTTTAGGAGAAGGAAAATACTCATCTTGTTGGCTCTATTCATTAAGATTCCTTAGGGGATATTCAGGAAAAGGATAAGGAAAATCTATCTTGGTGGCTGGGAAAAGGTAACTAAGAAGATAGGATGGTTTGAACGTTAGGAAAGCCAAACGCGTGAAGCATTGCTGGCCAAATTGAATTAGAGACTCGTGAAAGAAAAACAACTTTGAGCCAATTAGGAAATGATATGAAGTGGGAGGAAAATATCTTAGACATGCCTCTCAATTAGGAAAGAACCATGTTCAAAAGTGCAAGTTGAATGAAGTTGTGAAAGGAGAAGGAGCAGCATGGTGGCTCTACTCCTATTAACGGGAAGCTAATTGCAGAAAGGGACCCAAAAAAAGGAAAGTGATTCATAAAGAAAAGTTAAGGATCGTGTGAGTGATTGGGAGGGACCAAGCAGTCTCTCGTCAGATCAGGACCCTATATAAATTGAGACATGATGATGATTATATGTCGTGTGTGCTGACCCATTTGCCATTTCGAGTTTCTGTCCTGTGCCATTACCTTTTTGAAGTTTCCCGTTATTTCATTTTCACAGAATCTGGCCCAGTAACCACAAATTTTTGGACCACTCGTTGCTCATATAGGGAGAAAACAAAACTTGCATGTCAGGATCTGTCATCTACTGCGCTTATGTAGCTCTTGAGCTATCAGAAAGACAATTTACAAGTTATATCACTTATAATTGTATGTACCGACCATAGACGCAAGTAGACATACATCTTGTTGAATTTGTGTCCTGAATAAATATAAATATGACCTTACAAGAGGTCATGACTCATGATTATCTTGTGGTTGTTGATAGGACTTTTCATTTTCAATTCCAAATAATATAACTGCAGGCAACTGCCACTGGTAGTTCTCTGTGTTGGGGCAAAACCCCACACAGCAAGGATCGATTATGAAAATACAACAAATAATACACCATAAAGAAAAAAAAAAAATGAATTTAACGTGATTTGCTACTTTTACTTATATGTCTATAAAAACACTTCAACAAAAGTGTTTATTATGTTAAACAAAGATTACTCGTTTTCTAAACAAATTTAAAAAGTCCTCCCTAGATAGTGTATAACCCTACAAAACTTGTGTCCCCACTCAAAAAGAAATAATAACAATTTCGTAATTAAGAGACCCTTTCACTTGCTATATTCCTTGATATTATAATTTTAATTTTACCACAAGTATGAGATTGTTCTATGAAAAACATTTATGGTCTTTTTGGTAGGAAGGGAAAAAATATGATGCAAGCATGAAAATAAGGAAGGAAGAGAGAAATAGGGAAGACGAAAATAAGTAAAAAAAATAAGATAAATTTTAAGAGTGATTAGTTTAAAAGAAATAGAAAAGAAAAAAGGAATAGAGAAACAATAAATAAAATAAATCAATTATAAATTGATTGTATGTGTTTTTAAAATCTATTATTATATGTTTTTAACAGTTTTAAACTACCATGCCTAAAACTACTAAGTAAACGTACAATTTCAAGCAGTTTAACGATAAGAGATAAAACCGTCATAAAATGTGCAATAGACATGTCATTTTCTTTTGTATTACTGCATAATTTCATTCTATTTCTATTTTATGAAACACACTTCAGTCTACATTTTTATTCTATTTCCTCTTCCTCCTCCCTTTCCACTTCATTTCTTTGCTATCAAACACCCTTAGTCCTTGTTAAGTTGAGACATTTTTGTTGAACTGTTTGATAAATTAATTCCAAGGTTTGATTAATATCAAGACATGATGAAGCGAATACATAGATAGGGGACACCAAATATGTACCTCGTATATGAATGAATCAGCATATTCTTGTATAGAGAAGTTCAATTTATACAAAAGTTTTATACAACTTTTTTTTTTTTACAAATAAGAGAGATAGGAAGGGAAAAAGAGAGAAATGTAGGAGAAGATGCAAGATATGGTGGAGAGAGAAAAAATCGAGTATGTTATATAAATTGTTGTATATTCTCTTTATATATAATAACAATGAGACATCACACTGTACGGCGAAGTTATGAAAGATCTTGCTATATATAGGTATGGGTATGGGGTGGCTTCCCCTTTCCATATATTTGTAAAACCGATTAATTGCATTAACTATTCCAACCCAGCCCTTACCATTGAGATGAATTTCAGATTCTCATCATGCAGTACATAACTTGAGAAGATTATTAATGAATATGTTCAAATTTGTGATGCGTTCATCTTTCTAACTCCGGCCCTCATGTTGTTTTATTCTTCATGTACATAACACATGCATGGAACCGATCGAAGTTACGAGCAGACAAATATAAAATCCAACAGTACAGTCATCTCAACCTGATGACACTAAACATTGTTAATCAGCAGTCTAAAATATCAACTAGGTATATAACAGCATCAACATTGAACAGTTGAATTTCTAATAAGAAACAATGAAAAAGGCTTCCAAAATTGGATTACAAAAGGCTTAAACCTGCCGAGAAGGATGATCATTAATTAGTACTAATTAATAAACCTGCTAGAGATATATATAGACAGAAATATCCCAAGCAACAATTCTAGTAAAATTAACCTGGCCCAATAATATTATTACTAGTATTAATATAATACAGGCTATACATACGTACATATAGCCAAACCAAGTATTAATCCAAATTTGCAGAAAAAGCAAAGATGGATCCGTTAACTGATTGATGTCAGTGGTAAGCAGCTGGAAAAGCATTGGCTCCAACAAAGCATGTCCTCTTCACAAAACGACCTTTCATTCTAGGCCTTTTCTCTGCGTTCAACTTCCTTACTTCATATCTTATCTTTTTTGCAAACAAACGAGTCCTTCTCTTCTCTCTATACCTCGACACTCTTGCTTCTCTTCCCCCATCTAGGTGCCCCCTTAAGCTTCTTACTTCCCCATCTACACCACTCAAACCCTGAAAATAACAAACACTCACAAGTCAATCATAGATGATAGATACAAACATTCACAAGTCAATCATAGATGATAGATACAATAATTGTGCATGGCATACTAGCTTGCATTACTCAAAGAGATGAAGGACATGTTTGGTTTTCAGATGGGAGGCTCCCAAAGTCTATTAAAGAAGAAAAATTGAAAAAGACTCTTGTTTAGTTTTCAGTTGGGTTGGATTGTAAATTGAGTTTTGCTTCAATTTTGCCTTAAAACTTAATTTGAAATGAAAGAAAAAGGAAAGTTACTTTTGCAAACTCACTTTAAAAAATGGAGTTAATTCAAAAACTTAAATTTACAAATTTCAATCCAAACATGCACAAAATCATCGGAAAAAAAAAGTTAAGTAGTAGTAGTACCAAGGAGAAGTCATAATCAGAGTTGAACTTAGGTGGGTTTGAAGTTGTCCATGGAGAAGAACCTTGGCTAGACCAAGCAGTAATAACCTCGTCATAGTTTAGTCTCAAAAATATGTCTGTCTTTGTTCCTCCTTCTTCACCAACACCACCATCACTCGCCACCACACCCTCCTTCTCTTCCCGTGAATCTGACAGCACAGACTCAATGTTATTCCAATGAAAGGCATCATCAGTTGTCATGTCAAAAACTGACTCCAGATAACACGCTACATCGCCATCAATTTCATCTTCATCCTTAACCTTCACCATTGCACCTTGAACTCCCTCTCTCCATCCCCCTCCCATACTCGCACTTATTTCATCGTCTTCTTTATCAAGTAGGCTTTCAACATCAGCAGCAAACTCAGCGAAATCCATGCCAGAAAAACTATCCAAGTCATCGGTTCTCACATCAAAAGGGTCGAACACGGGCACGCGACACAGCATCTGTTCCTCCGTTTCATCATTATCCACAACCACAGGTTCTTGTTCTTCCCCTCCGAGCTCCGGCACGAGGGGAAGAACACTGGTGTTGTTGAAGAGAACTTCGTCTTTGAGACGTTGCTGCAGTGCAAAGTGCTTGCTGTTGTGACGTGGGGTTCTTGCCTTGCGTGTGAATCCACTGTGCCATGCGTGCGTGGTGGTGGTTACCTTAGAGGATGCGGTTTGAAGCCGAACCCTTTCGTGTCTGCTTGCTAACTGGTTCGCGGAATGAACCAAAGTGTCGCAGCCATGGCAGAGAAAAGCATCATCAGCTGCACAGAACCACCTTGCTCTTCTGCTTACGCAGCTATCGCATGCTCGTGCTGTCTTGGCTCCCAAGGCACCTGCGTCTTTCATGTCTCTCACCATTGAAACCTTTGTTTTTTTGGTTTGTTAAGTCTGAAATGCTAGTAACAATGGAATATTGAGTCGCTTTTCGTTTATTTATTTGCTTAGAATCAGATAGGCAAATGGTTCAATTATTGTTAATGTGTGTTGAGACTTGACAGCGTGGTGTGGCAGTGGGGTCTGTCTTTCTTTTGTTTTTTTTTTTCGGTGTCTAGGACATTTTTGGTTGAGAGTTAAAGAATAATTTTTTAATATACAAAAATTTATTTAAAAATTAATATATTTAAGAGATCATCTTTTTTAATAAATATTCATGCATACAAGTAGACTTAAAAGATCAAGTTCCTGGTCAAATATTTAAAAGACATAATTATTTGGATTAATTTTTCGAGATACTTTTAAAGAGATTGACATTTTCTAACATATATTTTTCCATATGCATTGAACAAGAATCGAATATTTGATCACATATTTAAAAAATAAGATTATCTATCGATCATATAACACTATGTTGGTCATGGTACTTTCTCTTACTCAATAGGGTGCTCTCTCTCTGCCCATGCACTTTTGGTAATTTCCTAGTGGGGGGGTTTTTGGGACCTACCAGTTGGCCTCATCCCAGTGTTTATTGGCTGGAGATTTGATGTTCATCTTGTTCTCTGAATCCTCATTGGTTGCCTTTCTAATTATGGGATTTCTCATGGACCCAGTTGGTTTTGGGTCTACTACTCTACTGGGGTTAGTGTGGGTTGTGTATTAAAATTTGAGTGTGACCCTTTTGTTGTGTTGCTTTTATAATTCAATAATTCCTGGTAGAACATTAAATTTCCAATTTGTGGTCCCCACCTTGAGGTTGCTTTCACTTCACCAGCGGTTGCCTTCTACCCATCTCTTGTCGTTGTCATAGTGCATTTTCAACCATTAGAAGCTGAGTGGTGCCTGAATAATTAACTAATTTTTATACTAACTTTCAGTTTTAGAGCTCGTTACTTCTGATTAAGAAAAATCTAAACCATAAATTAAAGCATGGTTTGTGTTTGCTGGATTTTGTCTTGCTTGCTCCCTTTTAACTTACATTGGTGGCTGAGCATTTTTTAGCATCAAACCATTGATTTTAATTTGTCATGTTCTAATCATTTTCTTTGCGTACGTGATATGTAAACATTGATCTTATATGGATATAACCTGATCCTACCAGCAGAAAAACGGATATATTGCCTACCAATGGGTTCAAATTTAAAGGACGGTTAGTTCAATCATACTGTCAATTTTACGAAGCAGTATCTGCTGAGTAAGTTAACTGCTTAACTTAGATTTCTACGCATGAAAGGGAAATTTTGATGTAACAGATAGATTTGAACCCCGAGTGTTGACATTTTAGGAATCAGTCCAAAGAATAGTTCACCATAGAATTTTATATATTTTTTGGGCCAGTAAGTTTTCTTTGTATATACCAAAACCATAAATTACAACCAATGGAAGTTTAGTATAATAGAATGGACTAGTTTCCACGTAGTGACAAGTCATGGTTCGAATTCCCATCAAGCACATTTAGACATTCACAATTCACATTCTAGCTTCTAGGTGCTACGTATAGTCTATCCTATCATGTAAATTAACAGGGGAAAGTGGGGGACTGGGGACAGAGGCATATACAGAACAAACTATATGTTCTAACTATACAATAACGCTTGGCATGTGGATAAAATACCGAGGAATCTTAGTACAAACTTAATATCAATATGATTGCGGTATTTTAAAATCTTCATAATTGATGGAATCATAGTAGAAAGTTATTTATTGACACCTGGTTTAATTCAACGTCAACATAAATGCAACTGATCGATCAGATATTGCTGCCAGAATAGGAGGTAAAAATAGCTTTCACTCAGATGATAACGTTTTGCTTATAATTGCTTCTCCCGGTCAGATTTTTTTTTTCAACGTATTTTATCAACATAAGCATTGTTGGCTTGGAACATTCTTTTATCTTGTCATCTACACTTCTTATAGAAAGGAAACCTAAAAAAGAATGTAGAGTAATCCTTTTAAGCAAAATTCGGAAATGGAGTATTGTTTGGAATCTAGTAAACGAAGTTACTTGTGAAGGTTTTTCAATAATAATTGTAAGAAATGCATGCGTTTAAAAAAAATTCTAAATTATTTTAAGTTTCTTACCTCCTAAATATTAATTTGAATAAGTATAAATTTGCAAAACTTACCTTTGGAATTTTACCTATGATATGTAGCTTCTGACGAGGGACAGTGATAATGACAGCGGACAAATTCCTCCACTTGCAAGAACTTTTGACGAGTAACAAAGAATATATATAATAGAAAAATAAATAACACGGTTACAACCAGAAATATCAATATTTTTAACATGCAAACCCTTCTAAATCAAGGGTATAAACTACAGGTCCACAAGAAACGGAATTCCACTATGATCAAATGGGCATAAATATGGTCTCAATCAAGTCCTCAAACCATGTAAATAGCAACAAACTAAATAGCCAAAGCAACAAAGTTTACAATAGAGAATCAAAAAGATGAAAAAAAAAAAAAAACAATGGCTTTGTACAAAAGTTTTGTACACCAAAAAACACCAAATTGAAATCTTTCTTTTCTTTTAGGGAGGAAGGGTTAAGGTAGAATTGAATAAAAGATATGGGTTATTCCCAACTACCTACGCTTATTCAAATCAGAAAATAAAGGATAAATTTTAACAAGAATAATTGCAGCACATGGTTTAAAAATTGACCAAGCCTTCCATTGGAGGCACGAGTCCTCAGAGCAGCCTTAGAAACTGGCAATGGCAAGGCTGGGGATGGCTTTGGAGACATACCAAATGGGTCTTCAGGATATGGTGATGAGGAAGGCCAACATGATGCTCCACTATGACAAAGATTATCTACAACAGAGAAACAAAATTTTAAAAGAAAAAAAAAAATATATATATTAGAGTGGAAATCAACTCAGTAATCTGAAACTTCTGCATCTCTTGCTATAGAATAATAGAGATAATCTTGTTTACTAGTGATTACCCGGGCATTCGAGGTAAGAAGATTTCTTCATACTGCAAAAAAGCACAACATATAACTTGTGTTAAAAAGCTCCTCAAAGAAAGGTTAACAGAAATTAAAACAACATTTAAAAAATTTGTGACAATTCATTCTTTAGGTAAATATCTTTATTTTTCAGCAAATGCTAGCGCTTATAGTTTCCATAGTCAAAATATTAAGCTCTTTTCTTTTTCTTTTTTCTTTTTGTTTTTTCAAATTTCCATTTCTTTTTGTGGTCCCATATTCTGTTATTATGAGCATTCAATTTGCTTACCTACTCAGAATTTTGCCACCCTTATGGCCACGGTAAACACATTGGCTCACATTGCAAGCTGTTTGTGAATGATCCACACATTCATCACCGATAATAAGATTGGATCCTTTGCAACGTAAATTATAGCAGGGGACATCCAGTCCAGAAGGAACACATCGCAACCTGGTTAAATTAAGAGAGTAAGCAACCATATTTAGACTTAATTTTTGTAATTAAAAGTCAAATTTGAATTTGTATAAAGATGTAAGTATCTTACGTGATATCCGTTGGTTCACAAGTGCATTTGATGCAGTTGGTGGCAGTTAATGTATATGAGCCATTTGGGACTATCATACTCTCATCGTACCAATTCAAGGTTTCTGATGAACATGCTGCAAAGGACGGTACAATTCTACAGAATATTATGTCAATGTCGTAATTAATTATGTAGCTGATCAATCATTATATCTTATGAAAATTTCCTAACTTGAAAATATTCCTAACAGCCCCTCTGTTCCATGTGACAGAATCCTAAATTTTATGAAAGAATTTAGCATAAATATGAATAGATAAAATCATTGCCGTTTGGTAGGTGACTTCTTTTAGCAAGAGGAATAATTTTCTTATTTAAACTTTTTTTTTTAAGAGATGGAGAGATTTTATTCATTCCGAAAACATCCCTCGGGATTACGTAGCAGGGAAAGGACTTCCACTAGAATTGAACCAGTGACTTGGGTGACTCTTGACAAAGTAACTTACCACTATACTATAATATATATTGTGATTTTATATGTGAAATATAATATATATTATATATTTTTATTTTTATTTTATCTATATCGGTTCATGCAGGTCAACTAGTGATTTATTAGGTCGATTCCTGATCTAGTGACCCAGTATTCTGACCGAATCGATGACCGAGCCGGATCTGATAACACTGTGTGAGGGATACTAGTATTTTTTGTTTTCAACAACAGGGATGATAAAACTTATAAAAAAAAAACTCCTACGTTGTTAATCCAAATTCTATTGGCTCTTTTCATTTTACTATAAACAGGAAAAGAAACGATAACCATACATATTTCAATACACATTTTTAATATATTTCCTATTATTGGTAAAGTATATGTAAATCGAACTACAAAGAAAACTGATTCATTTTTAAATGAAAATAATATATTAATAACATTGTTAAAAAATATATATATATATGTAAAAGTGTGTAATATTATTGGGGTTTAGGATTGACTAGTAGTTTTAATGTTCTTTAATTTCCATTTGAAATGACACAAAGTAGCTAGCTTTATTTTCATCTTATATAAAAATCTTTATAAAAAGTATTATATTTACATATCATTTTTTATATATATTTTATTTTTACATTCCTCTTATTGAAGAGAAAAAAAACCAAGTTTTAATTTTTCTTCTATTTCTTACTTTTTATATGATGATCATAAAAGAAAGATGGAAAGGGGTGTGAGAAAAAAAAAAAAAAGTGATGTACTGTACATTAAGATGTAAAGCTATCAATATATGCTATGTAATTAGAGAGTAACTAAAAAATATTTTCTACAAAAACAAAACAAAATGTACAGTTGTACAAGACGTACTAACAACTGGAGTGATATTGATATATACCAAGTTACCAACCTGTAATGGGGACAGAGAGAATGTCTCCCGGATCTACCGTAGCTTCCCCAAACCCATTTACCGTTTCCAAGTCGGAAGTAGTTGTCCCAAACTTTGTTGCTATGCTCCCCAGGCTCTCCCTTCTCTGCACCACATACGACATATAAATAGCACTTCCCCCATTATTCACATTATCATAACATGTGCACGGTAGTGGAATAACAAGGCTGCCTCCATATGTCAAGGGGTTCGTGACATTGATGCTGTTCACAATCTTGATTTGTTCACCACTGACTAATCCACCATAACCTTCTGATATGGAGGCAAGTGTGTCAGCTGCGTGAACAGTGTAAATGGTTGACATGGACCTTCGGATGCCGTCCACACAGGAACACGAGATGGGTATTTTCACTAGTGATTTGGCACTGAGGATTTGGTGTGCACTTGATGGTGTTATGGGGAAGAGAGAGTTTGAGGCCAAGATATCAGAGACGTTTACGTTGAAGCGAGTGGCGATTTCGGAGAGCTTGGAGTCCCAAGGCAAGAGATAAGAGAGGAGAGAGGGGCACGAGTCTGAGGAATTGCATGGTTCAATGGTGGACTTTGTTTCAACTAGACATAATAATAAGCCACTGAAAATTAGGAAACACAAGATCCGAGGCCAAAGATAGTTTCTCATTTTGGAACCTTTCTCTGGTTTGGATTAATGCACAAGCCAGGAATGTGGAAATAATAATAGATGTTTTAGATGACTACTCCTTCCCTACTCTCAAGTCTCAATTAATTCAACCCGAAACTGTTAGGTGAGTGCATGGTGCACGTGATGATTAATATATACATAATTTAATTAGAATGTACTATTTTTTTTTACATCGTTATCTAAATTTTTTTTTATCTAATATTAATATATACATTTATACTAATTATTAAAAATTTATATTTAATATTCATGTTTCAATAAATTTCCCGAATTTTTTATCAATTAATTGTTAGTTATGAACTACACATATACATGGTGTAAAAATTGCTCGTCTTTTACATTAATTAAGAGTCACTAGTGCAGATATGACATAAAAAAATTCAAACATTAACTGTTTATATATTTGTCTTCTTCTTTTTTGTTACAAGAGGAGAAATATATTTGTCTAAATGATATGGTATGATGAAATTCATAACAACTTTTAATATTATATTCAATTAATATTTTCAAAAATAAAAATGAAAATAGACAGTCAATAATAATAATAATAATAATAATAATAAATACTGTAATAAACTATTATCAAGAAGTAAACTCAGAGAGAGAAAATACAAGATAATTAAAGATCTGTTTTATTCATTCATTGGTATGACTTATATATACCCAATGGGCAGGTCTATCAGCTGCTATACATGAGCAACTAACTGATCCAAGACAAGTAACTAATGTAGTAACTAACTCAATAACACTTCTGGAATATTCTCCGATACTGATCTCCCCTCAAGATGGAGAATAGATGTTAAGAATTCTTAGAAAGTGGGTTATGGGTCTAACTCAACCTTACAAAATTGGCTTGTAAGGTGAGGGTTGTCCCCCACTTATATACACTATTTTGGCCTTATCACTAGTCGATGTGGGATCTCCAACACACCCTCCTCAAGCCGAGGATTGGACATTTCGAGCGTGAAGTTTGCAAGATTGGACATCTGTGGGTGGCCCGATAGCAGGTGGCACGATAGGCCCACAAAAAGGCACAATTGGTCCAACAACAGATCGCTAGGATAGACTCTGATACCATCTTAGAAAGTGGATTATGGGTCTAACTCAAGCCGATTTTGTAGGGTTGAGTTAAGCCCATAACCCATTTTCTAAGAAGAATGCCCATCTTGCTCATAAGATAGATTCTGGAGAATGGTTTAGTTAGCAGAAAAGCTATAGTTATTTATTAGTCTTAACATGGATGAGCATGAGAAAAACCCAATGAAATGAACAAATTAAGTGATAATCAATGTCTATGTGGGGTTAGAGGCAATGTGAATCAAACATTATTTTTGCATAGAACAATTAATAGCTTGTGTGGAGGGGGTGAAATGTGAGTCTTTCAAAGTTGGAGATCCAAGTGATCTCACTAGGAACTGAGGCTAAACCTCCATACTCAACTTCAGCTGAAAAGCGTGATACAATGACTTTTTTTTTCTTTCAACATACTAAAGATTGACCAATGAAGATACAGAAACCAATAGTAGATTTTCGTGTACCTAAGCAATTTCCTCAATCAAAACATTCACATAAGTTGTTGATAAATTCATATTTGATGAATTTATATGTACCATTTTTATAGAAAAAGCAAGAGAAAAAGGCCAAATAAATATTGAAACTATGAAAAATTAGACAGGAATCTGTATATATTAATTTTGTTCTACACCTAAAATTTTTCGTAAATGTTGATTTTAATTTAGTTTCTTTTAGTTCTACACCAGTGAGAGACGGCGTTAAAAGTTTTATTAGGTGATATATCACCAACTAATTTGCCTGTGTTGTAATAATATGACATAAAAAATTTGTTGTGAAAAATATGATAAAAAAGCAATCCCCCCTTCCCATTCACTGATTCTCACACCAGTTGGCTTCCGTCCATGAGTTGTCCACGCCATTGAAATGCATTCTTCTTTTTTTCTTTATCTGCTTTGCTCATCCGCACGTGTTAATCTGTTACACGCTAGTAAAGGAAATAACTTACTTTTTCAACATTGGATTTTTATGTATTAAAAGTATTAACTTTTCAATGTTTTTCACCTTATAAAGCTTTTTTTACTCATTCAATCACATGATATATTTCATTTTGTTATTATTTATATCCAACAAGTAATGAATAAAAAATGAGTTAAAGATTTCTTTAAAAGACCATAACAATACAATTATATTTTTTACATAGAAAGTTATTGATTATTATCCCATTTCTTGGCTATATTATTATAAATAGTCTATTTAATTATTGAAATTCATACAGTTTGATATCTTATATATCGTTACCATGCAGCTGGGCACAAAAACGGCATTAATGAAAATACTTCGAAAGATTTATTCTTAATTCGCTTCATTTATGCAAAATTACTACATCAGAAGAATATTAACATTTTATCCTCCTTTAATATGAAGTGACCTCTTTAGCCTTTATTATTGTATTTTTGTTTTATTTTACACTCATTGGCAGTTGCCAAGATAACAAAATGATAGTTTTCCTTCGGTATGGTTTCTAGAGCGTTTGATTTTTAATAAGTAAACATAAGGAGGAAGAGAATAAAGAATGAGGGGGAAAAAAACGAGAGAAAACTATGCCCATCTCTACCGACTTGTATACAATCTCAAATGCCACAATAAAATTATTTGAAGGTGCAGACATACAATTTATCTTCCACCACAAAAGATCAAACAAGTTTTAAGATTCATTTATATTAATGGCGAACATAACTAATTCCATTATATATAAATGATTAAAGTTTGAAGCAATAAGGAAAGCATGCAGGAAAACCTTGGATGGACGGGTCTAATTAACAGGCCAAACCCCAAATATCAAAAGGCAGGCTCTTAGTAAAGCTCTACTAGCTATATGAAACAAATTAAGTTGCTTGAAATGGATGAGCCAAATTATAATTAATCTTCTTTGGCACCCTCCGAATGCTGCACTGATGCATCTCCTTTTTGTAGAGCAATTTGTGCCTCAAACTCTTCCTTCTTTCGATCATAGGCCATTGCAGCCTGTAACTCAGTCTCAAATGTACCAAGCCAATAACGACGATCCTTGTGAACTGGGTCACGAATCTCAGCCGCATATTTCCCCCATTTTCTCCTTCTAACACCTTTATATATGCTTGTTGATGATGAGCGTTTTCCTTCATGGGGCTCGAGTTTGTAGTTTGGATTCTTAATCTCTACTACAACTCGCTTGGGACCTTTTGATACTTTACTGTCTTCGTCACTTGAAGAATCTGTAGCATCTGGATCGGTGCATGTTATTCGAAGTGTCTTCCAATTATTCCAATCAGGCATGGGTACCTTTTCTTTTCCCTTCTCAGTTGCTGATCCTTCTTTCACAAATTGGCTTTGATAGTTTTGCATTTTCAGTCTCCAACTAAATTTTTATCTAAGGGAGAAAATAGAAAATCAAATATTTTTAATGTCAAGAGCGAAATCCAAAATCTGACCACACTTATTTTCCTTTAACACTTGGAGTTTATCAAGAAAGAACCGAGAATAATAAATCTTAATTGTACAACCATCTATACATGATCAAGATTGGTTTTGTATCACACACAAATTTAAGTCAACACTAAAGGTCGATGCAAGTAAAATATTAATTTTCATTATTGAACAGTATTATAAATACCTAAGGAATAACACACATTTAAAATTAAAAAACAATATTACAAATACCTAAAGAATAACACATACTCATATTTAAGTCTATACTAAAGATCACACAAATTTAAGTATGTATTAAAGGTCGATGCAAGTAAATTTTAATTTTGATTATACAACAATATTACAAATTTTAAAAGTGAGATGAGAAGGGAACTGAAAAGCAAGGCATGATTTAGAGGCTACTACAATATAAAGATCAAATCGAGAACTCTCTCTCTATATATCAATGGAATAGGATAGAATCACCTGTAGTTCAAATTTTTTTTAAAAAAAATTATATTAAATTTCAATACTACCTTGGCATCTATATTAATTTTGAAAAGATTAATTACATTTATTTCCTTTTTAATAATATTGTCATATATTAAATTATGTATTTAATAATCATGTATTATATATATTAAATTTAATAAATAGTATTACATTTAATAAATATATTAAATTTAATAATCATATGAAAATTCATATATTATATTATTAAATTTAATATATTTAATAAATATTATATTTTAACAAATATTATATTTAATAAATACAATAAATAATATTATTTAATATTTATATAAATATTACATTTAATAACATTAAATACATACATTCTTACATTTACTCAATTCTACCTACACCAAAATTATAGGACAAAAAACCCAATCATCTTTTTCGCTTTAAGTAATTTATCTTAGGACTATTATAGTAATTTAATGTTTGATTAAAAAAAACTCAATTCTCTCTCCTCTCTCAATCATCAACATATTCTCTTCTCATGTAGACTCCATTTTCTTCTTAGGTTTTTTTTCTCTCCCACCCTCCACCACCATTGACAATGTCACTAGTTGTCAAAACTCATTAGAATTTGTCTCTTCCTTTTGCCTATTAGCATACGAAATTTGACAAAATCTTGTTTTCATCTTCTCCATCCACCCACCACAATTGCACAATTAACATTTGTATTCACTGTTAATTTGTATCCCTCCATTCCCCATTATAAGCAAGAAAAAACTGATTTCACACTTATTAAGGAAATTAGTTAACTTCATTAAGTTATGTCAATTCCAATACAAATCAAATCTTTTTCCTAAACTACCCTTCATTGGGACTTGATATAAAGCATAAACTCACTATTAAATGAATGGTATTTAGAAAATAGTCTCATTAAATAAGACAAAAGTAGTTAAGATTTGCTTATATTTGAGAACAAAAAATAATGACTTTTTTTTTGCTTATAATAGAGAAAGGAGGGAGTACCGTCATTTGAAGAAACTCCTACTTTAATAGTTTCAATTGAGACATGCTAGTTCATTTTATCCTTATTTCATAGAACTTTTGCCTCTCATTTGAACCTTAATTATTTGGTTCCCCTCTACCTTTATGCTAACAAAAGCACACAATTAACAAAATGGAGCCTATGGTCTGGCTTTAGGGCATGTTAAGGTGAAAATTATGGTTTTATTAAAAATTAACAATTAAAATTTAATAGATAAAATAAATAAGCAATTCATGGAGAATCATAAAGCAAGAAATAAAAAAAATAAAAAAACAGCTAAGCAAGCACTAAAGACCAAAAAATTAATAAGAAACAAACTTACCTCACACGCCTTGTGATTTGAGGGACCAATTAATGGAGAGTGGAGGTTGAAGTACCGTAAACACGAACAACAATGGCACCAAAAACCCTAAGGCATAAAGCAAGAAGAATGAGACAAGGCTAGTGAATGCAAGGAAAGACTTATGAGATATGCAAAGAGAGAGAGAGATTTTATAACCCTCTAAAATAAAGTAAAAACCTTGGATTTGAGACACTCACTAGTACTGAGAATGCTACTCGAACGGAGAAAAAAATAAGGTGAGATCTATTACCTCGCTGATGCTGAAAAGGAGAAATGAGTTGCAGTTGGACAATGAAGGAAGAAGTCGAGCTTTGGGTGACCTTTGTGAAGGAAAACCGACCTTCAAGGAAGAAAATGAAAGGGAGAAGAGGAAAGGTTGGGGGAGAAGAGAATAAGGAGGTAATTAGAGGTGGGGTGTTTATGATGGATGAGGGTATTTATTGGGAGAAGGAGTGGGTAGGGGAAGGGGTGGGGGTAGACACGTAATTTCCAATGTGTGGGGGGTGCCGGGAGCAATTGTGGGGGTGCCAATAACAACCCCCTCTTCTATATTTTACTTAATGTTATTGTCTTTGGTGGATATGAGATTAGAATTTAGGATTAACAGAGCATGGTCGGATTTTACAATAAAATAGATGGAAGGGCAAAATCGATAAAAGAAATTGATATGTATGGAACTCTAAATGGGTTATAAGATGAAAGTTGAGTTTTTATGGTGTGGTATTTGATTGTTCTATAGTTTAATTAGGCTAGAGAATATAAAAAAGGGGGTCAGAAAATATTCTCTTAGTATGAATTGTTTGTCTTAGGGATTTTTTTTTGTTACCATAGGACTCCATGCTTGTAACTTTTGTAGTAGACTAATTTTTCACCTAAATTCAAACTATGTTTGATCAAAATGTCCACAACAAGGCCTAAGTTTAATCCGTAAACTTGTCATTGAGATTGGACCAAATGCGGTAGATCCACAATATTATGTTGAATTCATCTACAAACAAAATAAAGTATTTGTTTCCACTAACAAAAGGAATTTCAAATTGTCCACACACATCAAAGTGGACTACTCCAAGTAAATCAGTAGCTCCCATTAGAATTATGTTTCTACAGATCTAAACTCCAAGTTGTTGATGTCTTGACTAAGTCGGTGAAGATTAACATTTTTAAGGAGTTGAGTAAAATGCCGAATGTGTTGGCTTTGGAAACATTGAATTAAGGGGTAAATGTTGAAGAGAAAATTGAGTTTTTTTTAAAGAAATTAAGGATAAAATATATTTCTGGTCCCTCTAAATTTTCGAAGTTCAGTTTTAGTTCCTCTAAAAAAATTTGTCCATTTTTCGTTTGTATAATTTTTAAATGCACCATTTTTGGTCCTCAAGTGTTATCTAGACCATTTTTTGTTCATCTATAAAGCGCTATGTAAATCACTTTGATCATGAGAACCAAAAGGTGCATTTCAAAATTAGAGAAACGAAAAAAGGACAAAAAAAATTAGAAAGACTAAAACCGAACTTAGAAAATTTTAAAGGTACTAAAAATATATATTTTACCCAAAAATTAAATATTAAATTACTATAATAGCCCTAAGATAAATTACTTAAAGCAAAAGAGATAGTTGAGTTTTTTGTCATATAATTTTGGTGTAAGTATTTAATGTAAGAATGTATGTATTTAATATATGAATGCATGTATTTAGTGTCATTAAATGTAATATTTATATAAACATTAAAATATGCACGTATTAAATGTATTGAGTATTATTTATTAAATATAATATTTATTAAATATATTATATTTGTTAAATTTAATAAATATAATACATGATTAGTAAATATATGACTTTTCATATGGTTCTCTCTCTCTCTCTCTCTCTCTCTCTCTCTCTCTCTCTATATATATATATATATATATATATATATAATAAGTTTCATTGATTCTATAGTTAATAATTATTTAAAATAAATTATTATGAAGTATTTTAAATTTAATTAAAAATTAAAATTCTTATTTTAATTATTATTGTTCACAAAACATATTTTAAACTGATCAAATTAAAAAGGCTTAAATATGCTTTTTTTTTTTTCAGATAAAAGACCGAATTTTTGTTTTGGTCCTTAAAAAAAATTTAACTTTCTGGTCCCTAATAAATTTTTTATATTGTTTTTTATCCCTCAAACGCTATCTAAACAAATTTGAGAAACCAAAAACAAAATAAAAAATTTATTAGGGACCAAAAAGTTAAAAAAGATATTGGGGACCAAAGCAAAAATTGGATCATTTATCTAAAACCAAAGACTTGTTTGGGTAAACTTATCTAAAAGCACTTCTAGAAAAAGAAAATAAAAAGAAAAAAATGAAGTAAGATTCTTCATAAGCTAAAATTAGCTCATGCATGAGGTATCTTGTAGAAGCTCTCTCATGTAGCTTCTCTACAAGATTAATTTTAACTTATGTATAAGCTAATTTTAGCTTATAGAGAAGCTTATTTCATTTTTTCTTATTATTTTCTTTTTCTAAAAGTGTTTCTGAATAAGTTTAACAAACAGACCCCAAAAACATTCAGTCATTCTTCATCCTATGCGTCTGCTGAACCAAAAAAATCCTTTGCATCTACATACAACTTTGATCTTTTCATCAGAAATACAAACTACACCCCATCCAACTTTATATTCTTGAAATTATAAGATCATACCAATATGTGTTTTAACTTTGATATTTGTGATTGTACTATATTTTAAAAATTCTTGATATGTTAAAAATATACAATAACATGAGATAGGTCTTATTAACACTACTACAAAAAAATATTTTGGGTTAGAGGCTTTTAGACCCCCTCATTATTAGGTGGGCAAAAACTCCCTAGGGTCATTATGGTGGGCCAAATGGGCTGGCCCTAAGGCCTAAGGCCAAAGTGATAGTTTTATCTATGACAAATTAACTTGTTGCTAGCTAGGTTTTAACTTAAGTCTCCATTCCAAAATACTACATTTGATTATTATCCCATTTCTTGGCTATATTATTATAAAACAGTCTATTTGAATATTAAAATCCATATAGTTGGATATCTGATCGATACCAGCTGGGCACAAAAAACTGCATTAAGAAAATACTTTGAAAGATTTATGCTTAATTCACTTCTTTTTATATGCAAAGATGAGTTAAAGATTTCTTTAAAAGATCTTAACAATACAATTATATTTTTTACATAGAAAGCTATGGATTATTATCCTATTTCTTGGCTATATTATTATAGTCTATTTAATTATTAAAAATCATACAGTTGGATATCTAATCGTTGCCAGCTGGGCACAAAAACTGCATTAATAAAAATACTTCGAAAGATTTATGCTTAATTTTCCCTTCATTTTATGCAAAATTACTACATCGGAAGAATATGAACATTTTTTCCTCGTGTTAATGTGAAGTGGCCTCTTTAGCCTTTATTATTGTATTTTTCATTTCTAGAGCATTTGATTTTTAAAAAGTAAACATAAGGAGGAAAAATAAAGAATGAGGAGAGAAAAAGAGAGAGAGAACTATGCCCATTTAATATGAAATGCCAAAATAAAATTAATTGGAAGTGCAGACATACAAAAGATAAATTGTTACTATTACACTTCATCCTGTGAAGTGCACTCTCCTTGCATTCAATTCAAGGAGTCAAATCCATTTTTCATGCTTAGCTATATTTTCTTATTCATGTTGATGTTTTCTTTCAGTACTGAAATTCCAATGTCATTATTACATAGTGAATAACCAACACATAGATGAAACATGAAACAAATTAAGATTGTTGAGAAGGTTGAGGCTAAGCTTGATTGGCATTGGTAGCCTCTGAATGCACTGATGCACCTCCTTTTAGAAGAGCATTTTTTCTGTCAAACTCTTCCCTCTTTTGATTACAAGCAGACGCAGCCTCTTGCTCAATATTGAAAGTACCAAGCCACACACGGCACTTTCGAAATGGGTCTCTTATCTCTGCTACATACTTCCCCCACTTCCTACATCTAACACCTTTAAACTTACTCGATGGGGTGCGTTTTCGTTTCTGGGGATTCACTTTTTTAGTATTAGTACTAGTACTAGTGCTTGGAATTTTAATCTCTACCACAAGTCGCTTTTTAGTGCCTTTGTTGTCTTCATCGCTGGAATAATATGTGGCATATGGGTCACTGCACGAAATTAGGATTTTCCTTTCTCCAGACACTTGTTTCTCACATTGCCTTTGTGAACTTTCCATTCTCAACCACAACCTAAAGTCTGATCAAGGAAAAGGGAAAAAAATGTCAAGAGGGAAATGCAAACTCTCACAGCACTTGTTTCCCTTGCAAATATTCAAATTCAACACATCATGTAAAAAGTGAGATTGTGAGAATAATAAATCTTAATCGTACAATCATTTATACATGATAAAAAAAAGATTAATTTCATCACTCTCACACACAGAACTTATTTCCCTTTAACAAATATTCAAATTCAATAGGTTGAGAGTATCAAATAAGAATTGAGAATAATAATCTTAATCATACAATTATCTATACATGATCAAGACATGATTTCGTCACACACAAAAATTTAAGTCAGTACTAAAGGTTGGTGTAAGTGAAATTTTAATTTTGATCATTGAACAATCTTACCGATTGATACCTAAGGAATAACACACATTTAAAATTAAAAAATAATATTACAAATACCCAAGGAACACACACAATTTTAAGTCTGTACTAAAGATCACACACAAATTTAGGTTTATACTAAGAAATTGAAATTTTAATATTGATTATAGAGCAATAATACAAAAACTTAAGGAATAACACTCAAGTATTGCCAATCTATGCATAACATGTCATGAATTTCAGAACAAACATTGTACAATCAAAGATATCAAAGTTGAAACAAATACCAATAGGATCTTATAATTTCGAGAATATAAAGTTGGATAGGGAGTGTCGTATATGTACTTCGGATGAAGATATCAAGGTTGCACGTAGACTCAAAGGATGAACAATGAGCAGAATTTTAAGAAGAGAAATGAGAGAGAGACTGAAAACTGAAAAGAAAGACACGGTTTAAAGGCTAATACAGAACTCTCTCTCTCGTTCTCTATATATATTGTTAGAATTGGATCACCTGCAGTAAAAGAATTCCAGGGTCATGTTTCAAGTCAAAGGGGCAATAATATTTTTAACTTACATTTCATTTTACAATTTAATATTCACTTGCAGTAAAATAATTCCAGGGTCCTGTATTGTTTCACTTTCCTTTTTCAAAAATGAGAAAACAAGGAAATTAGAAAAAATCTTGTCAACAAATTATTACTCAATAAAATACGTAACAAAATGAAAATTGGCTAAATATGTCAGGTGATCAACAGGTAAAAAATTAATACCTCTCCAAAAGGATAACATTATCTTTTATTAAATTTGATGAATTTTATTTCTTTTAGAACAATATAATTCTAAGAAAATAAAAAACAGTACAAACACCTCGGTGAGACTTTTGCAATAGTTCACTTCATTTGGCGTCAAGTGCATAATCACGCACTCATAGGCACAAAGCTTCGATTAAATTCCACCCAACACTGTTTTAAAGAAGTATATTTATATGCTCTACGTTTTTTTTATGCATTATATGCTCTACGTTTGAATTCTCTGTTTACAAACAATTAATGTCAATGATTTTTTTATCAGCCAATTAATGTCAATGTTACCTTCTCATCTATAATAATTTTGAAAAGATTAATTACATTTCTTTCTTTCTTTCTTTCTTTTGTTTAAATTAATTTTAGACTGACATGTTCGAAACGTTTCGTAGTTTATGTTTACCAACACTTCACGTTTGTGCTGAACTCTTTATTGTAAAAGGTATATTCTAAAGGATGAAAGCTATAATTAATTATAATGATATTAAAAATTATAATAAAATTATGGTTAAATCATAAATGTGTAACTAATATGCATTGTATGCTTTTAATATAATTTAAATTGTATACAAATTTGTTAAATAATTGATTTTAAATATAAATAAATAAAATATTGTCCTTATTTTCATTTTTTCTATATTATGAACATTTCTTTCTCAGTTTGTTTACATTTGGGCTCTTGACAAACGAAGTTTGATGAAATAGTATTAAAAAGTAAATTAGTTATTAAATAATCACTTTGTTGTGTGTATATGATTTGTTCATAACTAAATTTGATACAATTATCACAAAGAAATTTATTGTTATATATCAACGACAAAGTATTACTTCAGGTTTCATATATTTAAAACAAATATTTATTAATTTTTAGTTATGATCATTTATGTACACGTTTTGTATAGTATATTTTCTTAAACAAGTTATTTGATTTATAATTTTTTTTTTGTGATAGTGTAAAAATATGAATGTAAATGTGCAAAAATATGTTAAAAATTAAACTTTTATATATTTATAGTTTATTATAAATGATTTATCGTAAATAATACTTTTAATGCAGTATACAGATTTTTTAAGATTAATAATATTAATTATCATTCTTTTAATGAGATTATGACTGAAAAATAAAATACATAATTCATTGAAATAATTTATTAAACACTTCAATGTATATTTTTATTTCAAAATAATTTGACCAAAGTAGAATTTTGGTCCCTTACTTAAATTTTAGATTTTCATTTGATTTTTAAGTTTAAAAAGTTTTACTTTGATTTCTTATAATCTATCTATTAAATCACATTGGTCCTTCCGTCAAATTTTGGTACTAACTGCATCAAATTTAACTGATGTGACATTCTTATAGTTTATTACGTGTCACTAAGTTGACCAAATTAACGTGATAAATTTACGAGATAACCAATTTGGTCTAATAGAAAACTTTAAAAGACCAAGATAAAGCTTTCTGAAATTAAGGGACCAAACTAAAATCTAAAATGTAAATAAAGGACTAAAATTCTATATTAGCCAAATAATTTTTATAAACTAAAATTTTTAAACAGTAAGAACATAAGAAAACTTGCAAGGTATATTTTATGTTATATGCATATATTTGGGTATTAAATATTATAACAATTTTTTATTTAATAATAAAATTTTAATATATAAATTTATACTAAAAATCAAACATTTAATAAAATATATATTTTTATAAATATGCTTTCTTATAAAATATAATATTGAAAATATTATTATAGTTAATTTTATAATAAATTTAGTAAATACAATAATTAATATTACATTAAGAAAAATATATATTTTTATATATTTATATACAAATAATTTATTAACATCTGTAGTCAAATGTATTTAATGTTTTAATTTTACCAATTTAAAATATGTTTTATAAACAATAGTAATTAAAAATAAGAATTTTTCATGTATTGTCAAATATAAAAATATATAATAATTAATTTAAAATAATAAACATAATAGCAACTAATAGATAAAGTACTATATATATTTAAGAATTTATACATACTATATTAGTATATATTTATAAATTTCCTATTTTAAATTTTTTTATAGAGTAATTATTATTAAATAGTCAAAGTAATAAATTTTTATGTATATTTCACTATATATATATATATATATATATATATATATATTCATGTATTAAGCTTAACAATCATTAATTTTTATTTAATAATATTATTAATATATACATAACCATTTGAAAAGTCATATATTTAATCAAACATATTTTTCATAAAAATATCATCTTTCAACATATTATATTTAATAATATTATTAAATTTAATTTATACTATATTTAGTAAATAAAATGAATAATTTTATGTATAGAAAAATATGTTTTATACATTTATATAAGTATTATATTAATATTTGTAATATTGTATATTGTAATTTTTTATAATTTGGTCACTTTAAAATATGTTTTATGAAAAATATTCATTAAACATAAGAATTTTTTAATATATAATTAAATTTACTATAATTTAAAATAATTTATTTATATTAATAATTAAAAATAGAAACTAAGAGATAAATTATTATATATATTTATAAATTTATATATTATTTTAGTATACATTTCCTATTTTAAAATTTACTTTCTAGAGTAATATTTTAAAATATAATAAAATTTTATTGTATATTTTAGAGTTTGTGTGCGTGCCCCCGCGCGCGCGTGTGTATGTGTGTGTGTGTGTGTGTGTGTATATATATATATATATATATATATATATATATATCAAAAGATTGGCGTAGTGATAAGGCCCCATTGCATTCATATGTGGGGAACGATGTATTTAACGGACGGAGAATCTGTGTTCGATTCACTCCATGTGCAAAATTTCTTTGAACTAGCAGCAGCCAACGCACCACAAGCGGGATCAGTTTCTTTAATATAATTTAAAATAATTTATTTATATTAATAATTAAAAATAGAAACTAAGAGATAAATTATTATATATATTTATAAATTTATATATTATTTTAGTATATATTTCCTATTTTAAAATTTACTTTCTAGAGTAATATTTTAAAATGTAATAAAATTTTATTGTATATTTTAGAGTTTGTGTGCATGCCCCTGCGCGCGCGCGCGCGTGTGTGTGTGTGTGTGTGTATTTATTTATATATCATAAGATTGGCGTAGTGATAAGGCCCCATTGCATTCATATGTGGGGAACGATGTATTTAACGGACGGAGAATCCGTGTTCGATTCACTCCGTGTGCAAAATTTTCTTGAACTAGCAGCAGCCAACGCACCGCAAGCGAGATCAGTCTCTAACTCAATATCAATATAAAAAATGCATTCAAATCTTGCTTTTTATCTTTTTAATTATCTGTCTACGATTTTTTAAGTTCATTTCTTATCTTTCTTTAATAAAAACTAGTGCATGTATCCAGTGCGATGCACGGGATAATTGAAAAGTGATTTTTTTTATTATTTTAATAAATAAATTATATTTGAAACATAAAATTGATGACAAAGTAAAAGCATTAACAATTTAATATTCTTGTTATCATTAAAGCAAAAATATATATTAAAAAAACAACATTCATCTATACATTCACTTATATAAATAAATTGTTATGACACCTTAGGGTCCAATGGTTATTTACTACCAAACATTTAGTTTTAAAAAATAATGCATTTCATAAAGCAAGTAGGAACCAAGCCCTTGGCAAATGGTGCAATGGCTTATAGCAAACAATCATATGATAACATTTGTTTTTCTACAAAAAAAAAAAATACAATTTATAACAACTTTTTAGATCGGTCATAAGAAAACTGATCTAATAAAAATGCAGTGGCATTTTTGTAATTATAAAAAATGTTTTTAGATCGGTTCTTCTATAACCGATCTAAAAACAATTTTTTAAATCGGTTGAAAGCTAAACCAATCTAAAATGTAATCTTTTTAAATCAGTTATAAGTAAAACTGATCTAAAAAGTAATTCCCAATTTCAGAACCCCAATACGTTTATTCATTCATCGATGCTCTCCTCTTCTGTCAGCAGCTGTTAAACGCGAATCAGAGACGCTCTTCTTCTCTCTCGCTCTGCTCAGGCTCCTCTTCTCTCTCGCTCTGCTCATGCTCTCTCTCTGTCTCTCGCTCTGCTCACGGTCTCTCTCTATCTCTCACTCTGCTCACACACTCTCTCTCGCTCTGCTCACGCTCTGTCTCCGTTCAAAGCATGTTTCCAGGTTGATCTTTCATATCTCTCATTTAGGTTCTTGTTTAGTTCGTTATTATTTTAGGGTTTGGTTTTATTGATTTTGATTTTGATTTAGGGTTCAGAGCATGTAATTTTTTCCTCTAATATGTAATTTGATAGTCTCATAGTTGATTCACTACTCTTTAATATCTGTTTGTACATTTGAGTGGCTTGAAACATTGAAAATAGAATGAATTTTCTGTTGCAAATTCGAAATGGTTACTATGAAATTATGAGATATTATATATAAGATATTATGAGATATTATACTGCTGCTGTTGGTTGACTTAAATTTGGCAAATTTGGCTTGTCTTGTGGCAAATTTGGCAAAGGCTAATAGGTTCCTTGCTGCTGTTGGCTGACTTAAATATATTGGGGCTGTCTCAATCTTTTTCTAAAAAAAAAATAAAGAAACTATCTGTTAGTTCATGAAATGAGATCATTCATTTAAATTTGTTCAAAGTGCATAAATATTCATTTAGTAATGACTGGTGCAATTTTTTTTAGTTTTTAAATTAGACACGTTATTTAGTGCTGGTTGAAAGATACCCTCACTAGTGCTACTTGATGGAAGTGATTCTTGTTTCTGTAAAGTGGTTTTAATAGAAGTTACTTTATTAATTATTAATCCCAACCCAAAGCAACGTAAACTAGGGGAAATGATTTTCCAGTCGCGGTTTTCTTTCGTGCACAGGCATATACTTGTATTCCATTTCTTGTTAACACACAAGTCTACTATGGAGAGGACAAGTGTAATGTTTGGGTCCATTTGTTAAAGCTCTGGTTGAGACCCTTTATCCATCCTTTTTAAGCTTCGAAAGATGTATTAGAAAGTAACAGGCTATTTCTGCTACGAAATTGAGCAGTGTTCTAACTTTTAGACTTTAATTTAGGTTAGGGACGCCAAGCTAAATTTTGTGGCTGCAAACATTATAAATTTCAAGTTTTTTTTTTATTTGTGGTGTTTTTGTTTGGGATTGCATGATTAAATCATTTTGTTCCTTTGATGCTATGGCAGTTATAGTTTCATTTTAAAGCAGTTGAGCATTCTCCAACGCTGATAAAAGCTACATTGGATTGGATATAAGTGAGGTAGTATATTTCTTTTTTCATGATTATCACTCAAACCTATCATGAGTTACCATCATTCCTTTAATATATAGATAAGTAGAAATAGAAATTACATAATACCTTATCTTAATTGTTATGTATTCAGATAAGTTAATTATTTTATTACAATTTCATTTGCCTTTAACCATGAAAGGGTGACATGAATTACGTACTCCAGAGAATGATGTTTAATATACAAATCACATTTTTTTAATATATATTTTCATTACAGGTTCGTTTAACTTCTTTAGTGTTAGTAATAAGTGTTTTCAATTTGTCCTACTTTTTTCAACATTTAATTTACTTATAGATTTTAAATAAGTCATACATTAACATTCGAATATTATATTGAAACAGAAAATTTAAGAATTAAATTAAATTTAGTAAAAAGTGTAATTTTAATTTTCTTTAATTATACTTTAAATTATTTAACTATAATAATTTAAAATTTTATATAATTATAAGAAATGAGTGTGAAAATAAACTATTAACGCTAATTTGTGCGTACGTGCCCAATTTTGACTGTTGCTAATTAGGTTCGGTATTGTGTGGTTAATTAGCTTAGGTCCATGAGTAGTATTAGTAGTAGACGTTGGACATGATTTCTGTTGGAGTCTAAGACTTTGGACGATGTCCAACCCCTCAAACTTCAATTTTTGTGATAACAAATGAGACTAAAATTTTGAAGTATCTAATTAATTATGTTTGAGTATTATAGGTACCACACTGTCCAATGTCTCAATGGTATTGTATTTCTTAAGCTCAAACTTTATAGCTCTATGCGTACAATGCATCCAATGAGTTAATGGAAACTTGTTTTTCTAAGTATAAAACCCAGCGTCCAATGTATTGTGAAAACCAGTGTGTAAACATTGCGTCCAAATGAGAAGCGTCCAACGCTTATATAACTAAACATTTATATAAAGTGTCCATAACTGTGAAGAAGAAGTACACTTATAATTTTCGATAATAATTATCTAGAATGTTCTGTTATTCCCTCTCTTTTCTAATGTGACATTTCATTTGAAAATTTGAAAAGTGTACCACAAGGGACAGAAAAGCTTCTCTCTGTAGAAACCGTACAAGTAGTGGAGGTGCTGCATGTACTGTTGTCTCCTCCATCTCTCCACCCCAAGCTGACACGTAGCAACGGTCATATGATTGAGAGAGAAAGGTTATTGGCAAAGGCACAGATCCCACAACAGATATCTTCACCAAGCTGCCCATAAATAGAGGAGCAAGCTCACAAAATCAACAACGAAGCATTCAAGTTTTCTAAGAGCTGAAACTCTGCCAAATCAATTGGACGACCTACACTTGTGCGAAAAGAGAAATCTCCTTAGCTTTGCTAAGTTCTTTGTGTATTTTCTTACATTGTAACATCCTTTCTGTGAGAGTTATTTGCTGAATTTGTAATCAAACAGTTTCGGTTTGGAAAGCCAGGAGTGACTTAGTGACAAAGAATACTTGGGTGTTCTTTAATCTCAGGGGGAGATTAAAGGTTTGCCAGAAGTGGCTTAGAGAATACTTGTAGCCAGAAGTGGTAGGGTATATAATACTTCTTTGTAATTAGAATCTGATTAGTGGAACCCTTCAAAGGTTTTTGAAGGAGAACTGGACGTAACTCAGGTTGAGTGAACCAGTATAAACTAAGTGTTTTTACTCTATCACAGTTCCATTGAACTGTTTTTTAACAATTGGACGATACTTGCAATCTTTCGTGTTTACAAGTTCCTTGTAAAACTTAAGTTAGTATATCTCCATCTTTGCAAAAAGAATTCAAAGCTTTTAATTAACACATTATTCAACGCCCCTTTCTAGTGGGTCTCTTACGTTTCAGTTGGCATCAGAGCACGGCCTATTGGGTTGAGTAGTTAGTAGTATAGAGGAAACCAGATCTTGAGAAAGATGGAAAATGAGGGGCCACTCTTCAATGGTGGCAAATATGATTATTGGAAGCAAAGAATGATAGCATTCTTTGAATCCTGTCATATTGATATGTGGGACATTGTGGAGATAGGCGACTACATTCCATTCGATGAGAATCTCAACGAGATTCCAAAGGCTAGATGGACGAAGGAGCAAAAACAGAGATTTCATCTCAACTCCAGAGCCAAAAAGATCATCATGTGTGCACTGTCCGAACAAGAATACAACAAAGTGCACAGTTTCAAAAGCGCGAAACAAATGTGGGACACTCTTGCGTTAACGTGTGAGGGTTCCACCCAGGTAAAACGTAACAAACTCAGTCTTCTTACTCGTCAATATGAATTGTTTAGTATGGAGGGAAACGAGGACATACAAAGTATGTTTGGACAGTTTCAAACCATACTAAATGAACTTAGAGCACATGGTAAAGATTACAATAACTATGAACATATTGACAAAATTATGAGGAGTTTGCCTAGGCAATGGAGACCACAGGTTACAGCCTTGAGAGCAACCAAAGGACTGGATGATATGTCCTTAGAAGAGCTTGTGGGAATCCTTAAAGTGCATGAGCTGAAGCTGCAGCAAGATGGTGATGCAAAGAAAAGTAAGTCTCTGGCACTTAGATTCCAGAAGCCAAAGAACGTACCATCGTCCAAAGCCATGCAAGCTAAAGTATCATCAGACGAGCAATCCGAAGATGATGACTCAGACGAGGGTGATGAGCTATCCTTCATATCCAAGAGAATCCATTATATGTGGAAGAAGAAAGGTGGATCCAGATGGAGAAACCTGAACAAGAAAGGACTCAAGGAGAAGAAGGAGAAGAGTCCAATCGTGTGCTACGAATGCAAGAAGTCCGGACATTTCAAATCAAAATGCCCAGACCTTGAGAAGAGCAAGGAAAAGAAGAAGAAAATATTCAACAAAAAGAAGGGCAAGAAGGTTCTGATGTCCACATGGGAGGACCTGGCGATGACTCATCATCAAACGATGAAGAGGAGGAAGAAGCAAACATATGTTTAATGGCAGACACTACATCAGATTCTTCCGAACCAGAAGAGGAAGATGACGTAGACTTTAACGATTTAAATTCACTTCAAGAAGCTTATCATGATTTACTTTCAAACTCTTTTGTTCTGTCAAAGGCTTACAAAACTTTGAAGAAATCATCCAAATCACTTTCAAAAGAAAAAAGAAGTGTTACAAAATAGTTTCAAACAACTTGAAAGTGAAAAGGAAGATTTGTAGAAAAAGTTTGCAGAGCTCTCAAAAGAACATGAAGCCTTAAATATTGACAGACGAACTCTATGGAATGATTGCAATCATGCTTATAAATCCTATGAGGAATCAAGGACTAAAGAGATGAAGCTTTCCATAGAGATTCAAACTCTTAAAGCGGAAAACAAAAGGCTAGTTGAGAAGCTTCTGAAAGTTGAAGCAGATACTTCTTTAAGAGGTCAACCACATGATGTTGTGAAACTTCATGAAGAGGTTGATAGCCTAAAGAAGGATCTATCCAACTTTGTCAAGGGATCTGACAACCTTAACATGCTTTTAAAATATGAAGGTTGTAAGAGACCTAATGACAGGTCAGGACTTGGATATAAGTGAAAGAAATATATTCATGACGAAGATGTAGATGTTTGTTACTTCTGTGAGAAACCTGGACATATAACATCCAAATGCAGACATCTGCCTAAAAAGGGAGCGTCCAGTGCCCTTTAAACTAACAAAAAAGGACCCAAGTCAATCCGGGTACCTAAGGATAAAATTGTTCATGTTGCAGACATGCTTAACAGCAGGAAAGAAACTTCAGTCATGGTACCTGGACAGTGGGTGCTCGGATCACATGACAGGAGAAAGGTGTATGTCGCAAAGCCTCCAACCTAAGACTGGTGGGACAGTCACTTTCGGAGGGAATCAGAAGGGATGATAGCTAGCGTGGGTAAGATTGGTATGCCACCCTATCCTTCTATTGATAATGTTCTTTATGTTAAAGGTCTCAAACACAATCTACTGAGCATAAGTCAATTGTGTGACAATGGATATGATGTTGCCTTTAACAAAGGTGAATGTATAGTCAAGAACTCTGATGGATCCTTTCTCTTTTCTGCAAAGAGGTAAGGTAATCTGTACAAGATTAAACTTGGGGAACTATCTAGTCAAAATGTATCATGCTTAGTTTCAGTTAAAGAAAATCATTGGCTATGGCATAAAAGGCTTGGGCATGCCAGCTTCAGATTAATCTCAAAGCTTAATAGGCATAACCTCGTGAGAGGATTACCAAGTATGTCATACAAAGATGATCTTCTTTGTGAAGCCTGTCAGAAAAGGAAACAAGTAAAAAGTTCTTTTCCAAGTAAAAACATTGTTTTCACTTCTAAACCTCTTGAGCTGTTACATATTGACTTGTTTGGACCCACAAGAACAACCTCACTAAGTGGTAAGAGATACAGATTAGTTGTAGTGGATGACTATACAAGATGGACATGGGTCATGTTCCTATCTCACAAAGATGAGTCTTTTAAGGTCCTCTATAACTTCTGTAAAAGAATTCAAAATGAAAAAGGAGTATGCATTACTTCGATCCAAAGTGATCATGGGGGAGAATTCGAAAACGACAGTTTTCAAAGGTTCTGTGAGGAAAATGGTATCCTTCACAACTTCTCAACACCCAGAACACCACAAAAAAATGGTGTTGTTGAGAGGAAGAATAGGTCACTCCAAGAGATGGCCAGAACCATGTTGAATGATAATTCAACCCCTAAACACTTCTGGGCTGAAGCAGTGAACACTGCCTGTTATTTACAAAACAGAATTTATATTCAACCTATCATGAAAAAGACTCCATATGAATTGTGGAAAGGGAGAAGACCCAACATATCCTACTTCCATCCATTCGGATGTCAATGTTTCATTCTGAACACTAAGGATAACTTGGGAAAGTTTGACTCTAAGTGTGATGAAGGAATATTGCTTGGATACTCAGAGACTTCAAAGGCATATAGAGTTTATAATTCTAGAACCTTAGTTGTTGAAGAAGCTATCCATGTGAAGTCCAATGACACTAAGCCTAATAATAAATTATCAGAGCTAGATGAATCATTTGTAGAACTCAGACTGGATGATGCAAAGAAGTCATCAGACTTGTCCAATAGTGATGTCACAGTTGAAGAGTCCAATGCTCCCCTGGACGGTCCAGTAGAAGAACAAAGGGAACCAACTGGGTGTAATTGGAAAATGAAGAAACATCATCCAAAAGATCAAATCATTGGTGATCCGAAGGATAAAGTCAGAACCAGATCTTCACTTCAACAAGGTCACACATCATTCATATCACAGATAGAACCTAAGACTGTGGACGATGCCCTGGAAGATGAAAGTTGGGTCAAAGCAATGCAAGAAGAACTTGACCAGTTTCAAAAGAACGATGTCTGGAAGCTTGTAGAACTCCCTGATGACAAAGAAGCCGTAGGAGGTAAGTGGGTGTTCAGAAATAAGCTGGATGAAATAGGTAAAGTTATGAGAAACAAGGCCAGGCTGGTAGCCAAAGGTTACTCACAACAGGAAGGTATAGATTATACTGAAACTTATGCACCTGTAGCACGTCTTGAGGCAATTTGGATTCTACTATCATTTGCAGCTCATAGCAATATGAAGCTATATCAAATGGATGTAAAAAGTGCATTCCTCAATGGAATGATAAAAGAAGAAGTCTATGTGGAACAACCCCCTAGCTTTGAGAGTAATGTTTTTCCTAATCATGTTTTCAAACTTAACAAAGCATTATATGGACTGAAACAAGCACCAAGAGCTTGGTATGAAAAACTTAGTTCAATCCTTTCAGAAAATGGTTTTTCAAGAGAAAAAGTAGACACTACTTTGTTTCGTAAAGATTATAATTCTGATTTTATCATTGCTCAAATATATGTTGATGATATCATATTTTGTGCTACCGATGAATCACTATGTGAGGAATTTGCTAACTTAATGTAGACAAAGTTTGAGATGAGCATGATGGGAGAACTGAAATTCTTCCTTGGACTACGAATCAAACAAACTGATAAAGGCATATACATACATCAAACCAAGTATGTGAAGGAGCTTCTGAAGAAGTTCAAGATGGACGATGCAAAGCCAATGAAAACTCCTATGCATCCAACAACAGTACTTGGACTAGGTGATAGTTCAAAGAAGGTGGACAACACCTTATACAGAGGAATGATATAATCACTCCTATACCTCACAACATCCAGACCTGACATTATGTTCAGTGTTTGCTTATGTGGCAGATTCCAATCTGACCCAAGGGAAGTTCACTTAACTGTTGTTAAAAAAAATTTTCGATACCTTGTTGGAACAACTAATCTTGTTCTATATTTCTAAAGGCAGAAAGATTTTAGATTAGTTGGATACTGTGATGCTGACTATGCTGGAGACAGAATTGAAAGAAAAAGCACTAGTGGAGGATGTCACTTCATTGGTGGAAACTTAGTCTCATGGATATGCAAGAAGCAAGGAACCATTGCACTATCCACTGCTGAAGCAGAGTATATTTTAGCTGCAAAGTGCTGCTCCCAAATCTTATGGATCAAGTATCAACTTGTGGACTACAGCATATATGAGAGTAACATTCCCATCTTCTGTGATAGCAAAGCTGCAATTGATCTTTCTAAAAACCCTATATTGCATTCAAGGGCAAAACATATAGAAATTAAACATCACTTTATAAGAGATCATGTTCAGAAAGGTACTGTGGAATTACATTTTGTAACCACAGATAATCAGCTAGCTGATATTTTTACAAAACCCCTTACTAAAGACAAGCTAGTCCTTCTAAGGAATAGACTTGGCATGGATCTTGTAAAGGAATGATTAATATCTACATGTAGCGTCCAATGTGACTATAACGTCCAGTGGACATGTCGTCCAAAGGTCACTTAGTCATGCACGTGCACTGCATATGTTACATTTAAGTCCAATGACTGGACAACGTTTTTCTATTATGAATTTTCATTTAACATGTTTTTACATAATGGCTAAAACGGTTTCGTTTTGAGTAAGTGTGAGTAAATGCTCTATGCTGAGTCACTAAACTGTTGGTAACCGTACACAGTTACCCATATCCTCAGCACACCTCATAATGGTGGGTTTAGTGGCATAACCTCCATTTCAAATTTTCATAAAAGCCCAAAACCGTTTATGTTCTCCAAACATAGCCCATACATAAGCTGTCAAATCCACTCAGAAAAATACTTTACCAATTTCTCTACTCTGAGATCATCTTCTACCCTAAGCATTCTCTCTCTCTCTTTCTCTCAGAAAGCCTAAACACTCTTTGCAAAACCTAAAAATCCAACCTTTATCATCATGTCGAACTCTGATAACTCAAGTGCTTCCGAACTTGATGTTCATACCTACCCTGAAACCACTATAGTGACTCAAGGTGCTACTACTGTACACATTGAGCACTTCTTCGACATTGAACAACTTGAAAAGCTAGGTCTCAACATTGAAGCAAGTCTCCTAAAATGTGGGATCAAAGGATACTTCAACGACAACCAGAAGATATTTCCATAGCTGATCAGGATGTTCTGGAGGAATGCAAAGTTCCACACTTCAAGGGAACTTGTGGCCACTGTACTTGGAAGAGAAGTGACTCTGTCCACTGAATCAATAGCCAAAGTCACTAGCTATGTCAGGGAACAAAATCATTATAGTCCAGAGTGGGCCAAGAAATATGAAAACCATGTTGGGAAGGTGCTTTGCAAGGACAAGACTAAAGACTCATCCAAGATTGAATACAAGAATCTGTGTGAGGAAGCAAAGATATGGCAGCAAGTGTGCAACAAGAGCATTCTGCACAAAGTTGGGTCTAAGGACTCAGTCACGGACATACACAAGTTCGTGATATTTCATCTAATGGAAGGTATCCCATTCAACCTACCTCACACTATCTACATCAATATTCTGCGCATGATGAAGACTATTGGTGGAAATGATGACATCTTTTATGCCGCACTGCTAAACAAGATCCTCTGGGATCAGAAGGTATACCAACAATTTTTTGATGAGTTGGATGAAGCTGATTATGAGCACATTATGAGAAAAGGAGGAATGGTTGCAATATGGCAGAAGTTCAATGAATCAAATATTAAGCCAATGAAGATCAAACTTACTGCAAAGGTCCTAAGGGAATTAGACGAGGAAAGCATAAATAAGAAGCGTCATGAGCAAAGCAGACTTATCCAAAATGACGAAGAAGAAGATATTGATCTTCTTGGTCTTGGGAAGAAGATCAAAAGACTGATGCAAGAATAAGAAAGCAGGAAAGTGACAAGACATATGTCACAATAGCAAGAAGAAGATGCAGAAAAAGAAAGAAGAACCGAGAAAAGACATGCTGCTCCTGCACCGTCCAGTCCATCTGTTGAGAAGCGTCCAAGGACTGCTCCGTCCAAGCCTGCACAAGATGAGCAACGTCCAAAGACTGCTTCAATGAAGCCTGAACCAGAAAAAGCCTAGAGTTCGCAAGCTGAAAATGCTAGATGACTTTGATGATGAGGATCACATGCCCATTGGCCAAATTAAAAGAAAAGCTGAAGAGATGGAATCTGCACAACAGAAGAAACAAAAGGTATCTGCAGCGTCCAAAGTAGGTACTTCTGTTCTTCCTGCTAAAGTACCAAGAAGAGTTAAGACTCAGGCTACAAGGCCAAGAAGATTTCCTGTTCCACCCCCTTCCTCTCAAGACACAAAGAGTGAATCTACAAGTGCTCCACAACCTGCTCCAACAGCTGCTTCAACATCCACATCAGCACAGCGTCCACCTCTCTAGTTAGATCTGTCAAAATTTGTACGTCCAAGGGATGCTTGGAGAGATGCATGGTCTCAATGGACCATCCCACCAAAAGAGAAGACACAAGAAGAAGTAGACAAAGCAAAGTTTCCTATTGCATTCTTCACAAGGAATGAACAGAACTATTGCAAAAAGAAAGATGTTATATGGAGATCTTGACAGGAACCACTGGAGAGAAGTCTAATTCCAGTATCTGCACTCGAATGGACGAGGTATGACTATGTTCATCCTCAATCTGCTGAATTTACTTCCTTACCAGAGGGAACTATAATCAACAATCCTCCACCAAATTGGACAAGAGAGACTTATCCAAACCTGATTAGAATGGAGCACCCCTATCAATGTCCGATTGGTACTCAACAACGGGTGCGTCCAGTTGACAATGAACTTCCGAAGCCAGAAGTTGAAGTTGCATCAAAATTTGCCAAAACTATGGCAAACCAAAAGGCAAAAGATCAAAGAAAGAAGAAACCAGCACCAAAGAAGCCTCCTAGCAACCAAGATGCATTGGCTGCTGAACTAAAGATAGCCATCAAGGAGAGTCTGGACCCATCCAAATCAAAGCAGCATCCAGAAGTGCAATGGGTCAAAGATGTTCACATCTGGACTCCCATCACCAAATTCATTCCACTTCCACCTGGAACTCCAGTGCTCAACTTTCAGCCAAGTGGCTATGACAATCTTTGCAAGCTGCTCCAACAGATGTACATTCAAGATCAAGCAGTTGCCTTTCCACCCAACTTTCACATCAGACGCTCCACTGATATCAAGTTTGTTCTTGATAAGGTATGTCCTAGACTACCTATACTTGATGCTGGTAGGAAGAAAGGGTTTCAAGTTCTATGGCACTGAGATGCCTGACAAAGAAGAGAAAGTTCAGTTGTTGTCCTCATCACAAACTTGGAATCATCTTTTTGATAAGACTGGTAAGTTGACAAAGCCTCCAGGCACTTTTGACACCATGACCTTCTGGCATCAGATTGTGTGGGCAGATACGTAGAAAGCCTCAACCTCTGGATGCTCCAAAGATTCATTTATTCATCCTCCAGAAGGACTTGAAGTACTGCATCTAGTTAAGACTCATCACTTCTCTGACACCTTCGCTTGCTTCCTGACTGATGATGATGATTATCTCGATCTGTTAAAGAAACTACCAATCATCAGAAGCAACAAGGTATATGATCTTCGAAGTCTTGATCGTGCTCAATTTGAACAAGACATTCAAGCACTTCATGAAGAACAGAGAGCTGAAGATGAAAGAATTCAGCAAGAATTGGCTGAAAAGGAACGTGCTGAACAGGCTGAAAAAGCACGAGCAGAAGAGGCAGAAAAAGCTCATTTGGCACAACTCACAAAAGAATAAGCTGAGAAAGTCTTAGCTAAACAAGCAGAAGAAGCTGCTAAACCTAAAGCTACACAAGCAGAATTAGATGAAGCCTCTGCGAAGGTGACTAATGTACTCATCCAATTAGACTTAGAGAATGAGGTACAGGTGGACGTTGGACACTTTGTCACCTCTAATGAGGAACAAACCGTCCAATCTGAACCATCCAAGGATGAAAACATGGCTGAGATTGAAGCATCACAACCAATGGAGTCCACTGCTGACAAGCCTACTCCTGAGGTTGCTACAAGCATACCAGTAGTTGATGCGTCCATTGAAGCACACTCTGGAACAAGATAAGTGGTTCCTACAGGGTCTTCAAGTCCAAGGGCTATTGTTCCCTTACACTTTGTTGAACCTCAAGGGGTATCCAAAAACAGAGTCCAAGAGATCATGCAAGTTCCTCTCAGGCAACAACAAGCTGATACTGAAGCTACTCTCCGTGCCTTTCAAGAGAGACAACAAGCTGAGGCTACACAACACAGGATGATGATGCAGAACGTAATTGCTTATCAGTTTCTCAACCTGTCGCAAATGCTTGTTAACCATATTCAATCAACAACTGCTAACCTCATTGGCACTGTTATTCATTAAGTTCCTCCTGTTCAACCCGTGCCTCCAGAGTATCCACAACCACCGGTTGAACACCCTGTACCACCTCCTCAAGCACTACCAGAGCAACCACCTCCACCATAAGATCCACCTCAACAACCATAAGTGACCATGATGGTCAAATCATCTTTCCATCTTTCAAACCCATTTTTGTTGATGACAAAAGGGGGAGAAATTGGGATTTTGATAACATAGAGTATTTTTTTATGTTACACTTGTCTACAAAACTCTATTTGGCTGCTTACATAATATATGAGGTGTTTTTTATTATAAAATTCCGCATCCATATCTATTATATGCTTTTCACTCTGATACCTGTTATCTCTAATATATTATTAGCATGTTGTACCTTCTTTAAGTGCATGAGAAATGTTGAACTCAGGGGGAGTACTTCATTTCATATATTTTCACCCTGCACTGGCATAACATAATCATTTATACATATGCTCTGATATTTTTTTGATTATGTATTTGCTCTTATCAAAATTTAGTATTATTTGTCTTCATCAAAAAGGGGGAGATTGTTGAAGTCTAAGACTTTGGACGATGTCCAACCCCTCAAACTTCGGTTTTGATGATAACAAATGAGACTAAAATTTTGAAGTATCTAATGAATTATGTTTGAGTATTATAGGTACCACACCGTCCAATGCCTCAATGGTATTGTATTTCTTAAGCTCAAACTTTATAGCTCTATGCGTCCAATGAGTTAATGGAAAGTTGTTTTTCTAAGTATAAAACTCAGCGTCCAATGCATTGTGAAAACCAGTGTGTAAACACTGCGTCCAAATGAGAAGCGTCCAACACTTATATAACTAAACATTTATATAAAGTGTCCATAACTGTGAAGAAGAAGTACACTTATACTTTTCGATGATGATTCTCTGAAATGTTCTGTTATTCCCTCTCTTTTCTAATGTGACATTTCATTTGAAAATTTGAAAAGTGTACCACAAGGGACAAAAAAGCTTCTCTCTGTAGAAATCGTACAAGTGGTGGAGGCGTTGCATGTACTGTTGTCTCCTCCATCTCTCCACCCCAAGTTGACACGTAGCAACGGTCATATGATTGAGAGAGAACAGTTATTGGCAAAGGCACAGATCCCACAATGGATATCTTCACCAAGCTGCCTATAAATAGAGGAACAAGCTCACGAAATCAACAACGAAGCATTCAAGTTTTCTAAGAGCTGAAACTCTGCCAAATCAATTGGACGACCTACACTTGTGCGAAAAGAGAAATCTCCTTAGCTTTGCTAAGTTCTTTGTGTATTTACTTACATTGTAACATCCTCTCTGTGAGAGTTATTTGCTGAATTTGTAATCAAACAGTTTCTGTTTGGAAAGCCAGGAGTGGCTTAGTGACAAAGAATACTTGGGTGTTCTTTAATCTCAGGGGAAGATTAAAGGTTTGTCAGAAGTGGCTTAGAGAATACTTGTAGCCAAAAGTGGCAGGGTATATAATACTTGTTTGTAATTAGAATCTGATTAGTGGAACCCTTCAAAGGTTTTTGAAGGAGAACTGCACGTAGCTCAGGTTGAGTGAACTAGTATAAACTAAGTGTTTTTACTCTCACTTTTAAGCTTATTAGTTGTTCTTTTGAGTAGCTTCTTCGCATCATACGCATAAGTTTCTTCTCTTCATATTTGCGAAAACCTTTTTTACTTCCCAATTGGACGATATCTGAAAACACAGTTCCATTGAACTGTCTTTTAACAATTGGATGATACTTGCAATCTTTCATGTTTACAAGTTCCTTGTAAAACTTAAGTTAGTATATCTCCATCTTTGCGAAAAGAATTCAAAGCTTTTAATTAACACACTATTCAACCCCCCTTCTAGTGTGTCTCTTACATTTCAATTTCTAAATGTTGTAATATTGTGTGGAATAGGTACCTCATCTTAATCTCATTTCTTTCTTGTGCTTATTTGAGGACTTGCTTGCTGTTTGAGGTATGTTCTTGATCGACTCTCATTATAAAGTTCTTTATATGTTTATACGAATATGTTTGTAGGAATAGGACATGTTTTGTATGTTTTATAGCTTGTTTGTTTAATTACATGTTTTATATTGACGTTATGCATTATGAGTGAACCTTAGTTTCCCGTTTAAGATTCAATAAATGATTAATCAAGCATTAATCGTTGTATTGAATCTTGAATTGTCCGATTGGACAGTTTGGGAAGATTTATTTTTTTATACTTGATTAATACGTAGAGGTTAAGTCTCATCTTAAATTTGATGTAATTTCAGTTTAGTGCATTTCGTTTTGTTCTCTGGGTGCATACTTAATTGTGGTGGCTTTTACTTGGAGATCAATGCGAAATGCTGCCGAAATTTCGTCAAATTTAAGAGGAGACATAGTCTCTACGTATAAATCAAGTATAAAAAAATATCTTCCTGAATGGGATAGGGCCACACCTTATATAAAAAAGTGAGATTTACTTGCATGATATATGTTTCATTGTATTACAGAATGTAGTTATGGATCGTAGTTGGATTAATAGTTGACGCACAAGTGATGAGTATAAGAAAAAAGTAGAAGAGTTTCTTGAATTTGCTAAAAAGAATCTTCCTGATAGTAATGGAAGCTTTTACTGCCGTTGTGTTAAATGTTTGACAAGTAAAAGTTGAGAAAATACGAGACCACCTTCTTTGTGATGGGTTTTGCAAGAGTTATACAACATGGACATGGCATGGTGAATTGTTAGACATGGTAAGTATGTCCCAAACAAAGGAAGTTGATGTAGATGTGGATGATCATCTAGAGGACATGATCCATGATATTGGACCAGAGTCTTTTCAGCAAGCACATGTGTATGATACTTTGAAAAGTGATGCAGAAATTCCTTTGTATCCGGGGTGCACTAATTTTAAAAGGTTATCAGCAGTGTTAAAATTGGTCAATCTTAAGGCGAAAAATGGGTGGAGTGATAAAAATTTCATTGAATTGCTTGAGTTGCTGAAAAAAATGCTTCCAGAAGATAACACATTGCCGAATCGTCACTATGAGGCAAAAAAGATATTGTGTCCGATGGGTATGGAATATAAGAAAATACATGCATGTTGTAATGATTGCATATTGTACAGGAATGAGTTTGAAGTGATGCATAAGTGCCCTACTTGTGGGGTACCATGCTACAAAGTGAAGGATGGTGATTCTAGTAATGATGAGGTAACAAAGGGTCTTCCTGTGAAGGTGTTATGGTATCTTCCAATAATTCCAAGATTCAAGCGATTGTTTGCTAATGCAAATGATGCGAAGAACCTTACATAGCATGCAGATGAAAGGAAATGTGATGGGCAGCTTCGTCATGTGGCTGATTCTTTGCAATGGAAGAAAATTGATACTTTGTTTCTAGATTTTAGCAGTGAATCAAGAAACCTTAGGCTTGCACTTGCTACAGATGGAATGAATATGTTCGGTAACTGAAGTAGTAAGCATAGTTCATGGCCTGTTCTTTTGATAATTTACAACCTATCTCCTAGGTTGTGTATGAAGCATAAATACATTATGTTATCTATGATGATTTCCGGCCCAAGACAACCAGGAAATGATATAGATGTTTTTCTAAGTCCCTTGATTGAAGATTTAAGAATGTCGTGGGTTGAAGGCGTTGATGTGTTTGATGGGTTTAGGAAACAAAATTTCAACATGCGTGCCATGTTATTTTGCACCATCAATGACTTTCCAGCATACGAGAACCTGTGCGGGTATAGTGTTAAGGGGCATAAAGCATGCCCTATATGTGAAGAGGGCACATGCCACAATCAACTTCGACATGGAAAAAAGACAGTTTACCTTAGGAATCGAAGATTTCTCAAACGTAATCACCCATATCGTAGAATGAAACAAGCTTTTAATGGAAGTCAGGAGAATGAAATTGCTCCGATGGCCTTAAAGGGGGAGCAGATTTATCAATGGGTGAAGAATATCAATGTTATCTTTGGAAAGACCCAAAAACATGCTACTGAGAAAAACATATAGAAGAAAAGGTCAATATTCTTTGATTTACCATATTGGTGCAAGCTTTGTGTAAGACATTGCATTCAGGGCAAGACAAAGGATGGTTTGAATGCTCGTTTGGATCTGCTTAAGATGGGTATACGAGAGAAGTTAGGTCCACAGGATCATGGTAAGCGGAAATTTTTGCCCCCAGCATGTCATACTTTGTCAAGAAATGAGAAAAAAAGTTTTTGTGAGTGTCTACGAGGCATCAAAGTGCCACAGGGTTACTCTTCAAATGTCAAGAAGCTTGTCTCAATGAATGATTTGAAGTTAATTGGCTTAAAGTCTCATGATTGCCATGTTTTTATGCAACAACTACTACTTGTGGCCATTTGTGACATCTTGCCTAAAAATGTTAGACATACCATAACCAGGTTGTGCTTATTCTTCAATGCCATATGTAGCAAAGTCATTGACCCTCAGAAGTTGGATGAGTTGGAAGATGAGACTGCTATTATCTTATGCCAATTAGAGATGTATTTTCCTCCTTCATTTTTTGACATCATGGTTCACTTAATTGTTCATCTAGTGAGAGAGATTAGATTGTGTGGCCCCGTTTTCTTACGGTGGATGTACCCAATTGAGCGATACATGAAAATCTTGAAAGGGTATGTGAAGAATCAACACCGTCCTAAAGCATCTATTGTTGAAAAGTACGTTGCAGAAGAAGCTATTGAGTTTTGTTCAACTTACATGTCAGAAGCAGAGCCTATAGGGCTTCCAAAGTCTCGTCATGAAGGAAGATGTTTAGGTAAGGGTACACGAGTTAGAACTATTAAGAGCATGGGTCGAGAGGAACTGCTTCAAGCACATTTGTATATATTGAATAACACTAATGTGGTTCAACATTACTTATCTACTCACCAAAGCATTGTGAAGGAAAACAACCCTAGGATGAATGAGAAGTGGTTGTTGAATTTGCATAACAAGACTTTCTGGAATTGGTTTAGAGAAGAAATCTTTAAAGATGACACTGCTTTTGAGACATTAAAATGGCTAGCACACGGGCCTAACTTTGATGTCATTTGTTGGAGTGGATATGATATCAATAACTTTTCCTTTTATACAAAGTCGCAGGATGATAAGAGTACCGTGCAAAACAGTGGGGTTATGGTCATGGATCTGGCATCCTTATGTTACTTTGGTGTCATTGAAGAGATCTGGGAGGTTGACTACACTCAATTTAGAGTGCCTATCTTTAAATGTAAGTGGATTGACAATAACAGTGGTGTAAAAAATGATGAATTGGGATTTACATGGGTGAACCTTGACAAGGTAGGTTATAAGGGGGAGCCTTTCATTATGGCATTCCAAGCAAAACAAGTGTTTTATGTCAATGATCCTTCTAACCAAAGGTGGTAAGTGGTTCTCCAAGGAAGAAACATGCATGGAAGTGACGAAAATCAAGATTCAACTCTTGATATTTTTGAGATTGTTTCTCTCTCAACACAAAAGCCTAATTTCATTGACGAAATTGAAGTTGATGATGTCTCTGCCACTCAAGATGATCATGATGAGGGGATATGGGAGAACATCCGTGCTGACAAGGTTACAAAATAACCTATTTTATTGTTAATTATTTCAAGATGCTTATAGTCTTATTGATATTTGTAAATTAAGTTAACTTAGTTATTTACTCATTATTTTAAATGGGATACTGATGTTTATTTAATTATTTTTGTCTAAACAGGCACATGGATGATTCATCAAGTGTCCCTCCTTCACAAGGCGGGTCAGATTCTTAGTCTGCAAGAAAGAAAGGTAGAGGTCCCACACGGTTAGTGAAGTTAAGTCTCAAACGTGCTACAGGTCAAAAGACGTCAATTGAGTTTAATGAATTAGGAAATGCAATAAGGCCAAACAAAATAGAGTTCAATACTTTTGTGGGCCTCCTTGGTCGAAGCAAGGCTAGTATTCTACATGAGGATTGGGACCATGTAGAGGAGCATGTGAAGAATTTGATTTGGCAAAGTATCATGGTACTTCACTTTCTCCATTTATGTATCATTGTATTTAACCATAAAATTATGAAAAACTAACTCATCTATTTTGTTGTGTAATGTAGCTCACCTATGATGTTCCAAATTCTGAGTTCATTAGGAGAAAATGTATTTCATATGCTGGTCAACGTTGGAGAACATTTAAGACACAACTCAGTGGTCGTTATATATATGGGAAATATAAGGACACATCTCCTTTTGATGAGTATGCGTTCCTCAATTAGGATACGTGGGAAAGGTTTGTTCAGAGTCGACAAGACACTAGCTTTAAGGTTAATCACTTGGATTTGTAGTTTTATACTTAGCCAAATTTTTTTTACTCAATTTAGTGAGTGTGTTATTATTTATAATTGGAGAAAAGAAAAAAAGGGGCAAAATGCTCAGGCACATAATCTTTACCCTCACACATTGTCTCGTGGGGGCTATGAATTGCTTGATAAGAAGATGATGCAAGAAAAGATTAAAGAACTTGAAGAAGCATCCTGATCAGATCCTTCGTTAGTTGTTGATCCTCCATCTCCACCCAAATGCCATGAGAAATGGAAGAGAGCCCGACAAAAAATATCAGGAGACTATATTAAAAAAGAAGCACGCATTATTGGTGACAGGATTGTAAGTAAATATTCAATTCTACATGTACTTAATATCACTCAAGGATTGTAATTAAATATGTTAGTGAATTATATGTTGTAGGATCCTCTCGTTGAACAGAGCACGCAAGGATCCTTTGTTTCACATGGGCATCAAGATATCTTGACTACTGCCATTGGGAAACCGGAGCACCCTAGTCATGTTCGTGGTGTTGGCCGAGGTATGGGCATTAGGCAATACTTTGGACCACCTACCCATCATGGCTCCACCTCAGCAAGTATCAGCATGGAACATTTAGAGGTCATTACACAAAAGATATGAGAGTAGGTCACTAAATAGGTCACTAAACATGTCATTTTGGACGTCACTCAGCAGGTGACTCAACAGGTCACACAACAGTTCCAACTGCAACTAGCATCTCTAGGTCTTTCCCAATAAAATACAGATGTAGAGCCAGTAGTACCTCGTGTGAGCACAAAAGGGAGTTGTGTTGCTGCTAATCCATCTAGGGAGGACAGTCACACTAATATCCATAATCAGTGTGAGCTATATGTTGATGTTGATCCTCCCCTTTTAGTGGCAATTGGAAAAATGTATAATCTTGGGTCAATCATACACCATAAGAAAATAGAGGACGATAATGTGAGGGTGGTGGTTGAAGAGGTTAGAGATGCAGATGCACAAGTTCCTTTCCCTACTGATGAGGTTCAAACAGTGGGGCAGGCCCTCAATCATTTCATTCAGTGGCCAAGAAGACTCGTCAAGTCTATTTCAGCTAAGGTATCCGTAATTAATTGTTTACTTATATCTTTCTCATTTTATGGTTGCAATGACTTGAAATAGTTTACTAATATTATTTTACCTTTGTTGTTTAGGCTATGGAGGGATGTAGCAAAGATGTTCCACACAGAAGGTTGGAACCTCAACTTGATTCACTTGAACGTTTATTTATGGTAGCAAGAAAAACTAAGGATCCAATACAGCTACCTTAGGATCCTAATGAACTAAGTAGGCCCTCTACCATACCATTTTATATCCATCGAAGGGATATCTTGGAAGTATATATGGGTACAGAGATGCTTGACATCTCGATTATACAATTATGGTTGATGTAAGTACATTTAATTTGTAAATTTGTTAACTAATTAAATATCAATTTATTATAATTAACATTTATTTCAATATCTTAGGTATATACATCACTTATGTACTAATGAGATGAAGAATGCACATATTTATGGATTCATGGATCCACAATCGATTCAGAGTGTTAGGAATAAGACACAAGATGTTCAGGGCTATTTGCAAAATAGGCTACATGAAGGCAACAAACAATGTTACTTACCACCTTACTTGCATTCATAAGTTCAAGTTTACAAGTTTGATCAAATTATGTGTCATTGGTCACTAATTGTTCTCTAATGTAAGAGCCACTGGCAATTGTTGATTATTTGTCCTAAGCAAAATGTTGTGGTGTTATTGTGTTCGTTACACAAGAAGATGATCAACTCAGAAATGAAAAACACAATTGATTCGTAAGCTTTTATTTCTAAAAAAATTGCTTTCTAGTGTGTTTATAACTCTAAAACCTATAATGCAATTCACATGATTATTTTCTTATGTTAGAGCTATGGACGGATATAAGAGGTTGGTGGGTTTGCAGTCAGGATCTAGAAGGAAGCCCACATGGATTTTTCCCCGTGTAAGTAGTTTACAAACCGACTACCAATTACAATTTATAATACTTACTTAGATAGTTACTAATTATATTCAAATTTAATATTCATTTGTAGTGTGAAACGCAATCTGGGGGTTATGAGTGTGGATATTATGTTATGAGGCATATGCTCACAATTGTCATGGCAAATATTGTTGATTCATGGAAAGATGTAATGCAATTCTCAACAAGTTACATTAATTATGTTTTGTTTTTAGTTCATGAGCTAATATTTTATCTATGTTATTTGAAATTGTAGATCTTCAACAATGCGGGTCCAATACTCGAGGAGGATATTGCTAACATTCAACAACGTTGGGCAACTTTTTTTCTTAAAATTAGTAATTTGTAAACTTATTTGTTTAGAATATTGTTTTTTTGTTACAATTTGTTTAGAATGTTTGTTTAGAACCCAATGACTACTTTTTGTTTTTATATGTTAAGACATATATAAGGTTGTGATAAATTTGTTTGTGTTGTGTATATATTTTAATGTTTAATGAGTAGTACATTTTTTGTTTAGAATGATGATTATAATTTGTTTAGAATGAGTATATTTGCTTTTATAGATTAAGAAAATATATTAGTTGTGATGTGATAAGTCTGTTTGTGATGTGATACGTGGCTCTGTGGTGTCTGTTTACAGGGAGGAAAATCTATATAACGTATTCTATTTATAAAAAAAAATTAAATCGGTTATGTCTATAACCGATCTAAAAAGTGAACCTTTTAGATCGGTTAATGCAAAGAACCGATGTAAAAATATAACTTTTTAGATCGGTTAATGTAGAGAACCGATCTAAAAAGTTATCTTTTTAGATCGGTTATTAAATGAACCGATCTAAAAAGTTATATTTTTAAATCAGTTATCAAAACGAATTGATCTCATAGGTTGACTTTTTAGATCGGTCATCAAAATAACCGATCTTAAAAGTAAACTTTTTAGATCGGTTAAAAACCGATCTAAAAGTCATGACTTTCTATATCGCTTGAATATACATCGGCCGTACAACCAATCTAAAAAGTCTTTTTTGTAGTAGTGACCCCATCCAACTTTATATTCTTGAAATTATAAGATCATACCAATATGTGTTTTAACTTTGATATTTGTGATTGTACTATATTTTAAAAATTCTTGATATGTTAAAAATATACAATGACATGAGATAGGTCTTATTAACAGTACTACAAAAAAATGTTTTGGGTTAGAGGCTTTTAGACCCCCCTCATTATTAGGAGGGCTAAAACTCCCTAGGGTCATTATGGTGGGCCAAATGGGCTGGCCCTAAGGCCTAAGGCCAAAGTGACAGTTTTATCTATGAAAAATTAAATTCTTGCTAGCTAGGTTTTAACTTAAGTCTCCATTCCAAAATACTACATTTGATTATTATCCCATTTCTTGGCTATATTATTATAAAACAGTCTATTTAAATATTAAAATTCATATAGTTGGATATATGATCGTTAAATATTACATTTAATAACATTAAATACATACATTCTTACATTTACTCAATTCTACCTACACCAAAATTATAGGACAAAAAACCCAATCATCTTTTTCGCTTTAAGTAATTTAGCTTAGGGCTATTATAGTAATTTAATGTTTAATTAAAACAACTCAATTCTCTCTCCTCTCTCAATCATCAACATATTCTCTTCTCATGTAGACTCCATTTTCTTCTTAGGTTTTTTTCCTCTCCCACCCTCCACCACCATTGACAATGTCACTAGTTGTCAGAACTCATTAGAATTTGTCTCTTCCTTTTGCCTATTAGCATACGAAATTTGACAAAATCTTGTTTTCATCTTCTCCATCCACCCACCACAATTGCACAATTAACATTTGTATTCACTGTTAATTTGTATCCCTCCGTTCCCCATTATAAGCAAGAAAAAATTGATTTCACACTTATTAAGGAAATTAGTTAACTTCATTAAGTTATGTCAATTCCAATACAAAATCAAATCTTTTTCCTAAACTACCCTTCATTGGGACTTGATATAAAGCATAAACTCACTATTAAATGAATGGTATTTTGAAAATAGTCTCATTAAATAAAGCAAAAGTAGTTAAGATTTGCTTATATTTGAGAACAAAAAACAATGACTTTTTTTTGCTTATAATAGAGAACGGAGGGAGTACCGTCATTTGAAGAAACTCCTACTTTAATAGTTTCAGTTGAGACATGCTAGTTCATTTTTTCCTTATTTCATAGAACTTTTGCCTCTCATTTGAACCTTAATTATTTGGTTCCCCTCTACCTTTATGCTAACAAAAGCACACAATTAACAAAATGGAGCCTATGGTCTGGCTTTAGGGCATGTTAAGGTGAAAATTATGGTTTTATTAAAAATTAACAATTAAAATTTAACAGATAAAATAAATAAGCAATTCATGGAGAATCATAAAGCAAGAAATAAAAAAAATAAAAAAACAGCTAAGTAAGCACTAAAGACCAAAAAATTAATAAGAAACAAACTTACCTCACACGCCTTGTGATTTGAGGGACCAATTAATGGAGAGTGGAGGTTGAAGTACCATAAACACGAACAACAATGGCACCAAAAACCCTAAGGCATAAAGCAAGAAGAATGAGACAAGGCTAGTGAATGCAAGGAAAGACTTATGAGATATGCAAAGAGAGAGAGAGATTTTATAACCCTCTAAAATAAAGTAAAAACCTAGGATTTGAGACACTCACTAGTACTGAGAATGCTACACAAACGGAGAAAAAAATAAGGTGAGATCTATTACCTCGCTGACGCTGAAAAGGAGAAATGAGTTGCGGTTGGACAATGAAGGAAGAAGTCGAGCTTTGGGTGACCTTCGTGAAGGAAAACCGACCTTCAAGGAAGAAAATGAAAGGGAGAAGAGGAAAGGTTGGGGGAGAAGAGAATAAGGAGGCAATTAGAGGTGGGGTGTTTATGATGGATGAGGGTATTTATTGGGAGAGGGAGTGGGTAGGGGAAGGGGTGGGGGTAGACACGTAATTTCCAATGTGTGGGGGGTGCTAGGAGCAACTGTGGGGGTGCCAATAACAACCCCCTCTTCTATATTTTACTTAATGTTATTGTCTTTGGTGGATATGAGATTAGAATTTAGGATTAACAGAGCATGGTCGGATTTTACAATAAAATAGATGGAAGGGCAAAATCGATAAAAGAAATTGATATGTATGGAACTCTAAATGGGTTATAAGATGAAAGTTGAGTTTTTATGGTGTGGTATTTGATTGTTCTATAGTTTAATTAGGCTAGAGAATATAAAAAGGGGGTCAGAAAATATTCTCTTAGTATGAATTGTTTGTCTTAGGGATTTTTTTTGTTACCGTAGGACTCCATGCTTGTAACTTCTGTAGTAGACTAATTTTTCACCTAAATTCAAACTATGTTTGATCAAAATGTCCACAACAAGGCCTAAGTTTAATCCATAAACTTGTCATTGAGATTGGACCTAATGCGGTAGATCCACAATATTATGTTGAATTCATCTACAAACAAAATAAAGTATTTGTTTCCACTAACAAAAGGAATTTCAAATTGTCCACACACATCAAAGTGGACTACTCCAAGTAAATCAGTAGCTCCCATTAGAATTATGTTTCTACAGATCTAAACTCCAAGTTGTTGATGTCTTAACTAAGTCGGTGAAGATTAAGATTTTTAAGGAGTTGAGTAAAATGCCGAATGTGTTGGCTTTGGAAACATTGAATTAAGGGATAAATGTTGAAGAGAAAATTGAGTTTTATTTTTTATTTTTTTAAGAAATTAAGGATAAAATATATTTCTGGTCCCTCTAAATTTTTGAAGTTCAATTTTAGTTTCTCTAAAAAAAATTGTCCATTTTTCGTATGTATAATTTTTAAATGCACCATTTTTTGTCCTCAAGCTTTATCTAGACCATTTTTCGTTCCTCTATAAAGCGCTATCTAAATCACTTTGATCATGAGAACCAAAAAGTGCATTTCAAAATTAGAGAAACGAAAAAAGGACAAAAAAATTAGAAAGACCATATGGTTCTCTCTCTCTCTCTCTCTCTCTCTCTCTCTCTCTCTCTCTCTATATATATATATATATATATATATATAATAAGTTTCAATGATTCTATAGTTAATAATTATTTAAAATAAATTATTATGAAGTATTTTAAATTTTATTAAAAATTAAAATTCTTATTTTAATTTTTATTGTTCACGAAACATATTTTAAACTGGTCAAATTAAAAAGGCTTAAATATGCTTTTTTTTTTCAGATAAAAGACTGAATTTTTGTTTTGGTCCTTAAAAAAAAATTATCTTTCTGGTCCCTAATAAATTTTTTATATTGTTTTTGATCCCTCAAACGCTATCTAAACAAATTTGAGAAACCAAAAACAAAATAAAAAATTTATTAGGGACCAAAAAGTTAAAAAAAATATTGGGGACCAAAGCAAAAATTGGATCATTTATCTGAAACCAAAGACTTATTTGGATAAACTTATCTAAAAGCACTTCTAGAAAAAGAAAATAAAAAGAAAAAAATGAAGATTCTTCATAAGCTAAAATTAGCTCATGCATGAGGTATCTTGTAGAAGCTCTCTCATGTAGCTTCTCTAAAAGATTAATTTTAACTTATGTATAAGCTAATTTTAGCTTATAGAGAAACTTATTTCATTTTTTCTTATTATTTTCTTTTTTTAAAAGTGTTTCTGAATAAGTTTAACCAAACAGATCCCAAAAACATTCAGTCATTCTTCATCCTATGCGTCTGCTGAACCAAAAAAATCCTTTGCATCTACATACAACTTTGATCTTTTCATCAGAAATACAAACTACACCCCATCCAACTGTATATTCTTGAAATTATAAGATCATACCAATATGTGTTTTAACTTTGATATTTGTGATTGTACTATATTTTAAAAATTCTTGATATGTTAAAAATATACAATAACATGAGATAGGTCTTATTAACACTACTACAAAAAAATGTTTTGGGTTAGAGGCTTTTAGGCCCCCTCATTATTAGGTGGGCAAAAACTCCCTAGAGTCATTATGGTGGGCCAAATGGGCTGGCCCTAAGGCCTAAGGCGAAAGTGACAGTTTTATCTATAACAAATTAACTTGTTGCTAGCTAGGTTTTAACTTAAGTCTCCATTCCAAAATACTACATTTGATTATTATCCCATTTCTTGGCTATATTATTATAAAACAGTCTATTTGAATATTAAAATTCATATAGTTGGATATCTGATCGATACCAGCTGGGCACAAAAAACTGCATTAAGAAAATACTTCGAAAGATTTATGCTTAATTCACTTCTTTTTATATGCAAAGATGAGTTAAAGATTTCTTTAAAAGATCTTAACAATACAATTATATTTTTTACATAGAAAGCTATTGATTATTATCCTATTTCTTGGCTATAGTATTATAGTCTATTTAATTATTAAAAATCATACAGTTGGATATCTAATCGTTACTAGTTGGGCACAAAAACTACATTAATAAAAATACTTCGAAAGATTTATGCTTAATTTTCCCTTCATTTTATGCAAAATTACTACATCGGAAGAATATGAACATTTTTTCCTCGTGTTAATGTGAAGTGGCCTCTTTAACCTTTATTATTGTATTTTTCATTTCTAGAGCATTTGATTTTTAAAAAGTAAACATAAGGAGGGAAAATAAAGAATGAGGAGAGAAAAAGAGAGAGAGAACTATGGCCATCTAATTTGAAATGCCAAAATAAAATTAATTGGAAGTGTAGACATACAAAAGATAAATTGTTACTATTACACTTCGTCCTGTGAAGTGCACTCTCCTTGCATTCAATTCAAGGAGTCAAATCCATTTTTCATGCTTAGCTATATTTTCTTATTCATGTTGATATTTTCTTTTAGTACTGAAATTCCAATGTCATTATTACATAGTGAACAACCAACACATAGATGAAACATGAAACAAATTAAGATTGTTGAGAAGGTTGAGGCAAAGCTTGATTGGCATTGGTAGCCTCCGAATGCACTGATGCACCTCCTTTTAGAAGAGCCTTTTTTCTGTCAAACTCTTCCCTCTTTTGATTATAAGCAGACACAGCCTCTTGCTCAGTATTGAAAGTACCAAGCCACACACGGCACTTTCGAAATGGGTCTCTTATCTCTGCTACATACTTCCCCCACTTCCTACATCTAACACCTTTAAACTTATTCGATGGGGTGCGTTTTTGTTTCTGGGGATTCACTTTTTTAGTATTAGTACTAGTACTAGTGCTTGGAATTTTAATCTCTACCACAAGTCGCTTTTTAGTGCCTTTGTTGTCTTCATCGCTGGAATAATCTGTGGCATATGGGTCACTGCACGAAATCAGGATTTTCCTTTCTCCAGACACTTGTTTCTCACATTGCCTTTGTGAACTTTCCATTCTCAACCACAACCTAAAGTCTGATCAAGGAAAAGGGAAAAAAATGTCAAGAGGGAAATGCAAACTCTCACAACACTTGTTTCCCTTGCAAATATTCAAATTCAACACATCATGTAAAAAGTGAGATTGTGAGAATAATAAATCTTAATCGTACAATCATTTATACATGCTAAAAAAAAATTAATTTCATCACTCTCACACACAGAAACACACTTATTTCCCTTTAACAAATATTCAAATTCAATAGGTTGAGAGTATCAAATAAGAATTGAGAATAATAATCTTAATCATACAATTATCTATACATGATCAAGACATAATTTCGTCACACACAAAAATTTAAGTCAGTACTCAAGGTTGGTGTAAGTGAAATTTTAATTTTGATTATTGAACAATCTTACCGATCGATACCTAAGGAATAACACACATTTAAAATTAAAAAATAATATTACAAATACCCAAGGAACACACACAATTTTAAGTCTGTACTAAAGATCGCACACAAATTTAGGTTTATACTAAAGGTCGATGAAATTGAAATTTTAATATTGATTATAGAGCAATAATACAAAAACTTAAGGAATAACACTCAATTATTGTCAATCTATGCATAACATGTCATGAATTTCAGAACAAACATTGTACAATAAAAGATATCAAAGTTGAAACAAATACCAATAGGATCTTATAATTTCAAGAATATAAAGTTGGATAGGGAGTGTCGTATATGTACTTCGGATGAAGATATCAAGGTTGCACGTAGACGCAAAGGATGAACAATGAGCAGAATTTTAAGAAGAGAAATGAGAGAGAGACTAAAAACTGAAAAGAAAGACACGGTTTAAAGGCTAATACAGAACTCTCTATCTCGTTCTCTATATATATTGTTAGAATTGGATTACCTGCAGTAAAAGAATTCCAGGGTCATGTTTCAAGTCAAAGGGGCAATAATTTTTTTAACTTACATTTCATTTTACAATTTAATATTCACTTGCAGTAAAATAATTCCAGGGTCATGTATTGTTTCACTTTCCTTTTTCAAAAATGAGAAAACAAGGAAATTAGAAAAAATCTTGTCGACAAATTATTACTCAATAAAATACATAACAAAATGAAAATTGGCTAAATATGTTAGGTGATCAATAGGTAAAAAATTAATACCTCTCCAAAAGGATAACATTATCTTTTATTAAATTTGATGAATTTTATTTCTTTTAGAACAATATAATTCTAAGAAAATAAAAAATAGTATGAACACCTCGGTGAGACTTTTGCAGTAGTTCACTTCATTTGGCGTCAAGTGCATAATCACGCACTCATAGGCACAAAGCTTCGATTAAATTCCACCCAACACTATTTTAAAGAAGTATATTTATATGCTCTACGTTTTTTTTTTTTTTTTATGCATTATATGCTCTACGTTTGAATTCTCTATTTACAAACAATTAATGTTAATGATTTTTTTTATCAGCCAATTAATGTCAATGTTACCTTCTCATCTATAATAATTTTGAAAAGATTAATTACATTTATTTCTTTCTTTCTTTCTTTTTGTTTAAATTAATTTTAGACTAACATGTTCGAAACTTTCGTAGTTATTTTTTATTTAAAACGTTTCGTAGTTTATGTTTACCAACACTTCACGTTTGTGCTGAACTGTTTATTGTAAAAGGTATATTCTAAAGGATGAAAGCTATAATTAATTATAATGATATTAAAAATTATAATAAAATTATGGTTAAATCATAAATGTGTAAGTAATATGCATTGTATGCTTTTAATATAATTTAAATTGTATACAAATTTGTTAAATAATTGATTTTGAATATAAATAAATAAAATATTGTCCTTATTTTCATTTGTTTTATATTATGAACATTTCTTTCTCGGTTTGTTTACATTTGGGCTCTTGGCAAACGAAGTTTGATGAAATAGTATTAAAAAGTAAATTAGTTATTAAATAATCACTTTGTTCATAACTAAATTTGATACAATTATCACAAAAGAAATTTATTGTTATATTATTGTTATATATCAACGACAAAGTATTATTTCAGGTTTCATATATTTAAAACAAATATTTATTAATTTTTAGTTATATGATCATTTATGTACACGTTTTGTATAGTATATTTTCCTAAACAAGTTATTTGATTTATAATTTTTTGTGATAGTGTAAAAATATGAATGTAAATGTGCAAAAATATGTTAAAAATTAAACTTTTATATATTTATAGTTTATTATAAATGATTTATTGTAAATAATACTTTTAATTCAGTATACAAATTTTTTAAGATTAATAATATTAATTATCATTCTTTTAATGAGATTATGACTGAAAAATAAAATACATAATTCATTGAAATATTTTTTTTTAAGAAATTCATTGAAATAATTTATTAAACACTTCAATGTATATTTTTATTTCAAAATAATTTGACCAAAGTAGAATTTTGGTCCCTTACTTAAATTTTAGATTTTCATTTGATTTTTTAAGTTTAAAAAGTTTTACTTTGATTTCTTATAATCTATCTATTAAATCACATTGGTCCTTCCGTCAAATTTTGGTACTAACCGCATCAAATTTAACTGATGTGACATTCTTATAGTTTATTACGTGTCACTAAGTAGACAAATTAACGTGATAAATTTACGAGATGACCAATTTGGTCTAATAGAAAACTTTAAAAGACCAAGATAAAGCTTTATGAAATTAAGGGACCAAACTAAAATCTAAAATGTAAATAAAGGACTATAATTCTATATTAGCCAAATAATTTTTATAAACTAAAATTTTTAAACAGTAAGAACATAAGAAAACTTGCAAGGTATATTTTATGTTATATGCATATATTTGGGTATTAAATATTATAACAATTTTTTATTTAATAATAAAATTTTAATATATAAATTTATACTAAAAATCAAACATTTAATAAAATATATATTTTTATAAATATGTTGTCTTATAAAATATAATATTGAAAATATTATTATAGTTAATTTTATAATAAATTTAGTAAATACAATAATTAATATTACATTAAGAAAAATATTTTTTAAATATATTTATATACAAATAATTTATTAACATCTGTAATCAAATGTATTTTAATGTTTTAATTTTACCAATTTAAAATATGTTTTATAAACAATAGTAATTAAAAATAAGAATGTTTCATGTATTGTTAAATATAAAAATATATAATAATTAATTTAAAATAATAAACATAATAGCAACTAATAGATAAAGTACTATATATATTTAAGAATTTATACATACTATATTAGTATACATTTATAAATTTCCTGTTTTAAATTTTTTTTATAGAGTAATTATTATTAAATAGTCAAAATAATAAATTTTTTTGTATATTTCAGTATATATATCTATATTCATGTATTAAGCTTAACAATCATTATTTTTTATTTAATAATAATATTAATATATAAAGAACCATTTGAAAAGTCATATATTTAATCAAACATATTTTTCATAAAAATATTATCTTTCAACATATTATATTTAATAATATTATTAAATTAAATTTATACTATATTTAGTAAATAAAATGAATAATTTTATGTATAGAAAAATATGTTTTATACATTTATATAAGTATTATATTAATATTTATAATAATGTATATTGTAATTTTTTATAATTTGATCACTTTAAAATATGTTTTATGAAAAATATTCATTAAACATAAGAATTTTTTAATATATAATTAAATTTAATATAATTTAAAATAATTTATTTATATTAATAATTAAAAATAGAAACTAAGAGATAAATTATTATATATATTTATAATTTTATACATATTATTTTAGTATACATTTCCTATTTTAAAATTTACTTTCTAGAGTAATATTTTAAAATATAATAAAATTTTATTGTATATTTTCGAGTTTGTGTGCGCGCTCCCGCGCGCGCGCATGTGTGTTGTGTGTGTGTGTGTGTGTGTGTGTGTATATATATATATATATATATATATATATATATATATATATATATATATATATATCATAAGATTGGTGTAGTGGTAAGGCCCCACTGCATTCATATGTGGGGAACGATGTATTTAATGGACGGAGAATCTGTGTTCGATTCACTCCGTGTGCAAAATTTCCTTGAGCTAGCAGTAGCCAACGCACTGCAAGCGAGATCAGTTTTTGACTCAATATCAATATAAAAAATGCATTTGAATCTTGCTTTTTATCTTTTTAATTATCTGTCTACGATTTTTTAAGTTCCTTTCTTATCTTTCTTTAATAAAAACTAGTGCATGTATCCCGTGCGATGCACGGGATAATTGAAAAGTGAATTTTTTATTATTTTAATAAATAAATTATATTTGAAACATAAAATTGATGACAAAGTAAAAAAACATTAACAATTTAATATTCTTGTTATCATTAAAGCAAAAATATATATTAAAAAAACAACATTCATCTATACATTCACTTATATAAATAAATTGTTATGACACCTTAGTGTCCAATGGTTATTTACTACCAAACATTTAGTTTTAAAAAATAATGCATTTCATAAAGCAAGTAGGAACCAAGCCCTAGGCAAATGGTGCAATGGCTTATAGCAAACAACCATATGATAACATTTGTTTTTCTACAAAAAAAAATACAATTTATAATAGCTTTTTAGATCGGTCATAAGAAAACTGATCTAAAAAAATGCAGTGACATTTTTGTAATTATAAAAAATGTTTTAGATCGGTTCTTCTATAACCGATCTAAAAATAACTTGTTAAATCGGTTGAAGGCTAAACCGATCTAAAATGTAATCTTTTTAAATCAGTTATAAGTAAAACTGATCTAAAAAGTAATTCCCAATTTCAGTCCCAATACGTTCATTCCTTCATCGATGCTCTCCTCTTCCGTCAGCAGCTGTGAATCGCGAATCAGAGACGCTCTTCTTCTCTCTCGCTCTGCTCAGGCTCCTCTTCTCTCTCGCTCTGCTCACGCTCTCTCTCTGTCTCTCGCTCTGCTCACGCTCTCTCTCTATCTCTCACTCTGCTCACACACACTCTCTCTCGCTCTGCTCACGCTCTGTCTCCGTTCAAAGCATATTTCCAGGTTGATCTTTGAAATGTAGAGAAATACACTAGAAGGGGGGTTGAATAGTGTATTTAAATTTTCTTTGGAAAACTTTAGCTAGAGTGAAGATAGTGTATCTTTTCGTTTTACAGAAGTTTAGTAAAACAGAAAAAATAGGCTATCGTCCAGTCGATTAAAAAATAACCGTCCAAAGAAACTACTCTTCTTCTTTTTCGTTTAAATACACGTAATGGATAAACTTGAATAAAAAGGTGTATAGAAACTTTTTCGTAGTATGCTGAAGAGATAGTTTAAAAGAAATTCAAGTAAGCTAGAAGGTGAGTGAATAGAATGCGTAGTTTTATACTGGTTCACTCAACTGAGCTACGTCCAGTTCTCCTTCAAAAACTTTTGAAGGGTTCTACTAATCAAAACTGATTACACTCAAGTATTCTTAACTTTGCCACTTCTGGCTACAAGTATTCTCTAGGCCACTTCTGGCACACTCTTAATCTCTCCTTGAGATTAAACACAAAAACCAAGTATTCTTTAACACTAAGCCACTCCTGGCTTTCCAAACAGTATTGTTTGATATTGTAAGTAAAATTTAACTCTCAATGAGAGGATATTACAATAAGAATGAGTGTATAGACTCGCTTAGCAAAGCTAAGATGAATGCTCTTTTTCGCTTATGGTCGTCCAGTCATTTTGACAGGGTTTCTGCTCTTTTTCAAAATTCTCGTCTTCTTGATAAGTGAGCTCATCCTTCTATATATAGGAAGTTTGTTGAAAGATATCCATTGAGGATTTTGTTCCTTTTCCAAGAGCGATTCTTTCTGTAGCTTATTGCCGTTGTCACATTTTGACTTAGAGTGAAGTGATGGATGTGACAGCCGTACTCGTAGAGCCTCTCTCCTACTTGTACTTTCTCTGCAGAGAGAAGCTTCTTCTTTTCCTGTTCAATACTTTTCGAAAAGATCATGGCATGTTAACATATGATATAGTGAACGTTGCCTTATATTATAGAAAGCGTATTTTAAATGATAGTAACCACTGAGTGTTACTCAAGCGTTGGACGCTTGTTCTCACAGGAGCATTGGACGCTGCCTGTATGTTTCTTATAAAACACAATTGGACGCTCACTTTATTAAAACATAGAGTCCAGGTTTGAGAGATACAATACCATTGCGGGATTGGACGATGTAAATCCTATAACACTCAAACTAGATCATTAGATTCTTCAAAATTTATCCTTTAGTTATTATCATCAAAACCGTAATAGGAGAGGTTGGACATCGTCCAAGGTCTTAGAACCTAACAATCTCCCCCTTTTTGATGATGACAAATAATGGTAAATTTTGATGTTAACAGACACATAATCATATAAGAATACAATGAGTCAAGTCAGAGATGATTATGTTATGCCAGAGTATAAAAGTGAAATGAAGTACTCCCCCTGAGTTCAACATTTCTTATGCATTAAATAACAGATATCAGATTCTAAAACATATCAATGATATGGATGCGGAATATATGAAAATAAACACCCCATGTTTTGATAAAGGAATCAGTATGTATATATTCAAACGAATATTTGAATACAAATGATTAGCTATTTATTCTCATCAATAATTCCAATTTCTCCCCCTTTGTCATTAACAAAAAGGTTTGAAAGATGGAAAAAAAAATGATGTGGCCATCATGGTCACCTTATGGCTGAGGAGGTGGCTCATGTGGTGGTGGTGGTTGTTCTGGTGGTGCTTGGTCTGGTGGTGCTGGTTGTGGAGGTTGAGGTTGGACTTGTGGTACCGGATGAGCAACGTGACCAAGTAAGGTGGCTGCTGTATGTTGAATCTGGTTCACGAGTGTCTGTGAGAGACTTATGAACTGCTCAGTAATTGTATTTTGCAGCACTAGACGATGTTGTTCAGCTTCAGCCTGTTGTCTTTGCTGAAAAGCTTGAAATGCGGCCTTAGTCTCCAGCTGTTGCTGCCTCAGAGCCTGTTGCACAATTTCATGAACACGATCTTCTGAGACTCCTTGTGGTTCAGCAAATCGCAGGGGATTGATGCCCTTTGGACTTGAAGATCCAGTTGGAACCAGTTGATGTGTGCCTGAATGTGCTTCAGCAGAAGCCTCAACAATGGGGAGGCTTGTGACATCTTCAGCAATAGGTTGTGCTGCAGAGGCTTCCATTTGCTTGGACGCTTCAGTAACGAGCTCTCTATCATCCTCGGATCTATCAGACTGGACGGTAGCTTCTTCATGTGACGTTACAAAGTGTTCTACGTCCACTGGTACTGATGGGTCCAGGTCAAGATGAGCTAGCACCTTTGTCACCTTGGCAGATGCTTCATCCAGTTCTGCCTGTGTAGCCTTTGATTTAGCAACCGTATCTTCCTTTTCCATGGTTGTTGTTTCAGCTTTCTCAAAAGCCAGCTGCTCAACACGAGCTTGTTCCACTGCTGCGGCGGCTTCTTCTGCAAGGTACTCCTCATGGAGAGTTTGGAGTTCCTCCACAAACTCCGTGCGATCCAGTGTTCTGAGGTCAAACACCTTGTTGCTTCTGATTGTTGGCAGAGTCTTCATCAACTCCAGATAATCATCTGAATCCTTCAGAAAGCAGGCAAATGTGTCTGAAAAATGATGAGTCTTGACTGGACGCAGCACTTCTATCCCATGAGGGGGATGAACAAAATCATCCTTGGAGCAGCCTGAGGATGAGGCTTGCTGGGAATCGTTCCATAGAATCTGGCGCCAAAAGGTTATGGAATCAGAGGTTCCAAGTTCACGCGTGAGCTTACCAGACTTATCAAATATATGACCCCAGGTGTAAGAAGATTTTTGCAGGGTTTCAACTTTCTCCTCCCTGCTGGGCATCTCAACGCCGTAGAATTTGAAGTCTTTCTTGCGACCAGCATCATAGACAGGCAGTCTAGGACATACTCTGTCTGGTACAAACTTTATTTCCGTCGCTCGGCTTATGTGCATGTTTGGTGGGTAGGCGATTGCTTGATTTGGAATGTACATCTGTTGCAGAAGCTTTCCAAGATCATCAAAGTCGCCAGGCTGGAAGTTTAGCACTGGAGTTCCAGCTGGTAGTGGCAGAAACTTTGTGATTGGAGTCCAGATTTGAACATCCCTGACCCACTCTGCGTTTGGACGCTGCTGCGTTACTGACTGGTCCAGACTCTCTTTGATTGCTAATTGCAATTCTGCATCCAGCTCACTATCTTTGTTAGCAGAAGACTTCTTGGACGGTGCCTTCTTTTTCTTTGGAGCCTTCCCTTTCTGCTTCGCAACCGTCTTGGTGAGACTAGAGGCAACTTCCACCTCTGGCTTCTGCAGATTTTCCGCTGCTGGACGCACTCTCTGCTGAGTTCCAGTTGGACAGATGTAAGGATAAGCCATGCGTACTAAGTGTGGATACACTTCTCTCGTCCAACTGGGCAGAGGATTGCTGATGATCGTTCCTTTGGGCATGGCATGATAAGCAGCTGACAAAGATTCATTGCAAACATACCTCGTCCACTCAGGTGCTGAGGCAGTTGTATAATGCCGCTTTAGAGGCTCTTGCAGAGGCCTCTGGATCACATCACCTTCGTTACAGAGATTCTGATCATTGCATGTGAGGAATGCAACTGGAAAGCGTTCTCTGTCTTTCTCTTCTTTCGTTTTCTGCTTGGGGGGGATAGTCCATGGGGACCATGTATCCCTCCATGCATCTCTTGGACGCACAAACTTGGACAGGTCCAAGCGAAGAGGTGGTTGCTGACTTGCTGATGTGGAAGGAGCACCTGATATTGCTGGTAGAAGGGTGCTGGTGGACACATTTTCGGTGTCTTGAGAGGATGACGGTAGCACTTCAGTCCTTTTTGCCCTTTTTGCCTGAGTCTTCACTCTTCTTCGTGGCACATTAGTAAGAAAAGGAGGTGTTTTAGCAGGTTGTGCCTTTTGCTTCTTTTGCTGAGGACCCTCTGTCTCTTCTGCCTTCTTCATGATTCGACCAATTGGAATCTGGTCGTCATCTTCAGAGTCGTCCAGTAATTGAAGCTTTCGTACCCTTTGCTTTTCTGGGGCAACTTTCACTGGTGCTGCCTTTGGACGCTTCTCCTCTTGAGCAGGTTTGGACGTTTCAGTCCTTGGACGCTTTCCTGCTGGTGACTGAGCAACAGATGTCTCAGCATGCCTTTTCTTGGTCCTTCTCTCCTTCTCAGCATCTTCCTCATGCATCTGAGATGCTTGACGTGTGATCTTTCTGCCTTGCTGTTCTTCCATCAGCCTTTTGATTTTTCTACGAATGCCCAGTAGATCAATCTCTTCTTCGTCATCATTAGAGATGATCTTGCTCTGCTCATGCCTTTGCTTGTTGATGGTGTCCTCGTCCAGGTCCCTTAAGACCTTGGCTGTGAGCTTGATCTTCATCGGCCTTATGTTGGGTTCACCAAACAACTGTTGTGTTGCCACTATTGGCCCTTTCTTCACTATGGCTTCATGGGCTTCTTCATCCAATTCATCATAGAAGCATTGATAAAGCTTCTGATCCCAGAGGATCCTGTTCAACAGGGCGGCGTAGAAGATGTCATCATTCCCACCCACGGACTTCATCATCCTCACGATATTGACGTAGATGATGTGAGGGAGATTGAAGGGAATGCCTTCCATCAGATGGAATATCACAAACTTGTGTAAGTCTGTGACTGAGTCCTTAGACCCAGCTTTGTGCAGGATGCTCTTGTTGCACACCTGCTGCCAAATTTTGGCTTCCTCGCACAGATTCTTGTACTCAATCTTCATTGTCTCAGGGGTTTTGGATTTGCAAAGCACAGTTGCAACGTTATCGCCGTACTTCTCTGCCCAGTTGGTTTTGTACTGGTTCTGCTCCCTGATGCAACCAGTTACCTTAGCTATGGCCTCGGTGGACAGCGTCACTTCTCGTCCAAGAATATTGGCCACGAGCTCCCTTGGGCTCTGAAACTTGACATTCCTCCAGAACATCCTGATCAGCTCTGGATAGATTTTCTGGTTGTCATTGAAGTAGCCTCTGATTCCACACTTCAGTAGGCTCTCGTTCAGATTTAGTCCTAGCTTCTCGAGCGCTTCAATGTCAAAGAAGTGCTCAATGTGCACCGTAGCAGCTCCTTGGTGCACAACCGTAGTCTCAGGGTAGGTCAGGACCTCGAGTTCTGAGTTGCTTGAGTTTGTAGAGATTGCCATTCTTGTAAAGCTTGGATTTTTAGGTTTTCTGAGAGGGTTTTTGGGGTTTCTGGGAGAGAGAGAGAGTGTGTTTAGGTTTGATGGGTGTTTAGGTTTTCTCCGGTGAGGATTTGATAAGGTGGTGTTTGGGCTTTGTTTGGAGAATATGAAGCGGTTTTGTTTTTATTTTTGAATATTTGAAAAAAGTAACTGACGCCATAAAACCCGCCATGATGAGACGTGCAGAGGATGTGGGTAATTGTGTACGGTTACCGCCATTTAGGTGACTCAGCATAGAGTATTAGCTCATACTTATCCTTAAAACGATCCGTTTTATTAATTTGAATCAGAAGAAAAGACTAAGATAGAACGACATCGTCCATATGTTGGACTTTAAGTGAAACGTATGTAATATATATATGCATGACTCTAGTGTTCCTTGGACGATATGTCCTTTGGACGCTATGAAGTTATTGGACGCATCATGTAGATGTTAATCATTCCTTTACAGAGGCCATGCCAAGTTTGTCCCTCAGAAGGATTAACTTGTCTTCAGTAAGGGGTTTGGTGAATATATCAGCAAGCTGATTATCTGTGGTTACAAAGTGTAATTCCACAGTTCCCTTTTGAACATGGTATCTTATAAAGTGATGTTTAATTTCTATATGTTTAGCCCTTGAATGCAATATGGGATTTTTAGAGAGATTTATGGCAGCTTTACTATCACAGAAGATAGGAATGTTACTCTCATATATGTTGTAGTCCTCAAGTTGATGCTTGATCCACAAGATTTGAGAGCAGCATTTTGCAGCTGAGATATACTCTGCTTCAGCAGTGGACAGAGCAATAGTTCCTTGCTTCTTGCATGTCCAGGAAACTAGGTTACCACCAATGAAATGACATCCTCCACTGGTGCTTTTTCTTTCAATGCGATCTCCAGCATAATCAGCATCACAATATCCTATTAGCCTGAAATCTTTCTCCCTTTTGAAATATAACCCAAGGTTAGTGGTTCCAGCAAGATATCGAAAGATTCTTTTAACAGCAGTTAAGTGAACTTCCCTTGGATCAGATTGAAATCTGCCACATAGGCATACGCTGAACATTGTGTCAGGTCTGGACGCAGTGAGGTACAGGAGAGATCCTATCATACCTCTGTATAGAGTATTATCTACTTTCCTTGAGTTGTCGTCCAGTCCAAGAGCTGTTGTTGGATGCATAGGAGTTTTCATTGGTTTTGCATCGTCCAGTTTGTACTTCTTTAGTAGCTCTTTGACGTACTTAGTCTGATGTATATATATTCCCTTTTCAGTTTGTTTGATTTGGAGTCCAAGGAAGAATTTTAGCTCACCCATCATGCTCATTTCGAACTCTGTTTGCATTAACTTGGCAAAATCTTCACAGAGAGATTCATTAGTGGCACCAAATATGATATCATCAACATATACTTGTGCAATAATAAAATCAGAAGAGTAGTTTTTGCGAAACAACGTAGTGTCTACTTTTCCTCTTGAAAAACCATTTTCTGACAGAAATGTGCTGAGTTTTTCATACCAAGCTCTAGGAGCTTGTTTCAACCCATATAGTGCTTTGTTGAGTTTAAAAACATGGTTTGGAAAAGTATCACTTTCAAAACCTGGGGGTTGTTCCACATAGACTTCTTCTTTTATGAGTCCATTGAGGAATGCACTTTTTACGTCCATTTGGTATAGCTTCATATTGCTATGAGCTGCAAATGACAGTAAAATGCAGATTGCCTCCAGACGTGCAACGGGAGCATAAGTTTCAGTATAATCAATACCTTCTTGTTGTGAGTAACCTTTTGCTACCAACCTTGCTTTGTTTCTTACAACATTACCTTCTTCGTCCAGCTTGTTTCTGAACACCCACTTTGCTCCTACTGCTTCTTTGTCGTTGGGGAGTTCTACTAGCTTCCAGACATTGTTCTTTTGAAATTGATCAAGTTCTTCTTGCATTGCTTTGACCCATCCTTCATCTTCTAAGGCATCGTCCACAGTCTTAGGTTCTATTTGAGATATGAATGCTGCATGACTTTGCTGTCGTTGAAGTGAAGATCTGGTTTTGACTCTGTCTTCTGGATCCCCAATGATTTGCTCCTGTGGATGATGTTTCTTCATTTGCCAGTTGCGTCCAGTTGGTTCTCTTTGTTCTTCGACTGGATGGTCCAGTAGTGCATTTGATTCTTCAACTGAGACATCATGTTTGGACGAATCTGATGACTTACTTGCATCGTCCAGTCTGATATCTGTAAATGATTTGTCTAGCTCTGATAATTCCTTATCAGGCTTGTTGTCATTAAACTTCACATGGATAGCTTCTTCAACAACTAAGGTTCTAGAGTTATAGACTCTGTACGCCTTTGAAGTTTCAGAATACCCAAGCAATGTTCCTTCATCACACTTAGAATCAAATTTTCCCAGGTTATCCTTAGTGTTCAGAATGAAACATTGACATCCAAATGGATGGAAGTAGGATATGTTGGGTCTTCTATCCTTCCACAATTCATATGGAGTCTTTTTCAATATCGGCCTTATATAGATTCTGTTTTGTAAATAACAGGCAGTATTCACTGCTTCAGCCCAGAAGTGTTTAGGGGTTGAATTATCATTTAACATGGTTCTGGCCATCTCCTGAAGTGACCTATTTTTCCTCTCAACTACACCGTTCTGTTGTGGTGTTCTAGGTGTTGAGAAGTTGTGAAGGATACCATTATCCTCACAGAACCTTTGAAAACTTTCGTTTTCGAATTCACCCCCGTGATCACTTCTGATTGAAGTAATGCATACTCCTTTTTCATTTTGAACTCTTTTGCAGAGATTATAAAAAGCCTTAAAGGACTCATCTTTGTGGGATAGAAATAAGACCCATGTCCATCTAGTATAGTCGTCCACTATAACTAATCCATATCTTTTACCATTTACCGAGGCTGTTCTTGTGGGTCCAAACAGGTCAATATGTAACAGCTCTAGAGGTCTAGAAGTGGAAACAATGTTTTTACTTTGAAAAGAACTTTTCACTTGTTTCCCTTTCTGACAAGCTTTGCAAAGAAGATCATCTTTATATGACATACTTGGTAGTCCTCTTACGAGGTTGTGCCTGTTCAGCTTTGAGATTAACCTCAAGCTTGCATGACCAAGTCTTTTATGCCATAACCAATGATTTTCTTGTACAGAAACTAGGCATGATACATTTTGATTTGATAGTTCCCCAAGTTTAATCTTATACAGATTGCCTTGCCTCTTTGCAGTAAAAAGAAGGGATCCATCAGAGTTTTTGACTGTACATTCACCTTTGTTAAAGGCAACATCATATCCACTGTCACATAATTGACATATGCTAAGTAGATTATGTTTAAGACCTTTAACATAAAGAACGTTATCAATACAGGGATAGGGTGGTATACCAATCTTACCTACGCCAGCTATCATCCCTTTCTGATTCCCTCCAAAAGTGACTGTCCCACCAGTCTTGGGTAGGAGGCTTTGGAACATACACCTTTCTCCCGTCATGTGATGTGAGCACCCACTGTCCAGGTACCATGATTGGAGTTTCTTTCCTGCTGTTAAGCATGTCTGCAACATAAACAATTTTATCCTTAGGTACCCAGATTGACTTGGGTCCTTTTTTGTTAGCTCGAAGGGTGTTGAATGTTCCCCTCTTAGGCAGGTGTCTGCATTTGGACGTTATATGTCCAGGTTTCCCACAGAAGTAGCAAACATCTGTTTCTTCATCATGAATATATTTCTTTCCCTTGTATCCATGTCCTGACCTGTCATTTGGTCTCTTACAACCTTCATATTTTAAAAGTTTTTTTAGGTTGTCCGAGCCCTTGACAAAGTTTGACAGATCCTTCTTTAGGCTGTCAATCTCCTCATGAAGTTTTACAACATCATGTGGTTGACCTCTTAAGGAAGTATCTGCTTCAACTTTCAGAAGCTTCTCAACTAGCCTTTTGTTTTCTGCATTGAGATTTCGAACCTCTATGGAAAGATTCCTTTCTCTATCCCTTGAATCCTTATAGGATTCATAGACTTGAGCAGCATCATTCCAGAGAGTTCGCCTCTCCATATTTGTAGTTTCATTTTGCTTTGAGAGCTCTGCAAACTTTTCTTGTAAATCTTCCTTTTCACTTTTCAGTTGTCTAACATTTTCTTCTAAAGCTTCTTTTTCTTTTGAAAGTGATTTGGATGATTTCTTTAAAGTTCTATAGGCTTTTGACAAGATAGAAGAATTTGAAAGTAATTCATGATAAGCTTCTTGAATTGAATCTAAGTCATTAAAATCTACCTCATCTTCTTCTTCTGGTTCTGAAGAGTCAGTTGAGGTGTCCGCCATCAGACATATGTGTGCTTCCTCCTCTTCTCCCTCGTCCGATGATGAGTCATCGTCCAGATCTTCCCATGTGGACATCAGAACTTTCTTGCCCTTTCCTTTGTTGAAGAATTTCTTCTTCTTGTCCTTGCTTTTCTCAAGATCTGGGCACTCTGATTTGAAGTGTCCTGGCTTTTTGCATTCGTAGCATATAATTGGACTCTTCTCCTTCTTTTCTTTGAAGTCTTTCCTCTTCAGGTTTCTCCATCTGGATCCACCTTTCTTTTTCCACATAGAATGTATTCTTTTGGATATAAAGGATAGTTCATCATTTTCGTCTGAGTCATCATCTTCATATTGTTCGTCTGATGATGTTTCAGCTTGCATGGCTTTAGACGATGATGCTTTCCTTGGCTTCTGGACGCTGAGCGCCAGAGACTTATTTTTCTTACCATCATTATCTTGATGCAGTTCTAGTTCATGCACCTTGAGGGTTCCCACAAGTTCTTCTAAGGACATATCGTCCAGTTCCTTCTTTGTTCTCAAAGCTGTAACCTGTGGTCTCCATTTCCTAGGCAAACTTCTTAGAATTTTGTCAATATGTTCATAGTTATTATAATCTTTACCATGTGCTCTAAGTTCATTTAATATGGTTTGAAACCGTCCAAACATACTTTGTATGTCCTCGTTTTCTTCCATACTAAACAACTCATATTGACGAGTAAGGAGACTGAGTTTGTTACGTTTTACCTGAGTGAAACCCTCATATGTTAATGCAAGAGTGTCCCACATTTGTTTTGCGCTTTTGAGACTGTGCACCTTGTTGTATTCTTGTTCGCTTGGTGCACACATGATGATGTTTCTGGCTCTGGAGTTGAGATAAAATCTTTGTTTTTGTTCTTCCGTCCATCTAGCCTTTGGGATTTCGTTGAGGCTTTCATCAAGCGGAATATAATCGCCTATCTCCACAACTTCCCACATGTCAATATGGCTAGACTCAAAGAATGCTATCATTCTTTGTTTCCAGTAGTCATATTTGACACCTTTGAAGAGTGGTGGTCTGTTCACAGCTTGTCCTTCGTTTTCCATCTTTCTCAGGATCTTTCCTCTGTTCTGTTAAGAACTCAACCCAAGAGGTCGAGCTCTGATACCAACTGAAATGTAGAGAAATACACTAGAAGGGGGGTTGAATAGTGTATTTAAATTTTCTTTGGAAAACTTTAGCTAGAGTGAAGATAGTGTATCTTTTCGTTTTACAGAAGTTTAGTAAAACAGAAAAAATAGGCTATCGTCCAGTCGATTAAAAAATAACCGTCCAAAGAAACTACTCTTCTTCTTTTTCGTTTAAATACACGTAATGGATAAACTTGAATAAAAAGGTGTATAGAAACTTTTTCGTAGTATGCTGAAGAGATAGTTTAAAAGAAATTCAAGTAAGCTAGAAGGTGAGTGAATAGAATGCGTAGTTTTATACTGGTTCACTCAACTGAGCTACGTCCAGTTCTCCTTCAAAAACTTTTGAAGGGTTCTACTAATCAAAACTGATTACACTCAAGTATTCTTAACTTTGCCACTTCTGGCTACAAGTATTCTCTAGGCCACTTCTGGCACACTCTTAATCTCTCCTTGAGATTAAACACAAAAACCAAGTATTCTTTAACACTAAGCCACTCCTGGCTTTCCAAACAGTATTGTTTGATATTGTAAGTAAAATTTAACTCTCAATGAGAGGATATTACAATAAGAATGAGTGTATAGACTCGCTTAGCAAAGCTAAGATGAATGCTCTTTTTCGCTTATGGTCGTCCAGTCGTTTTGACAGGGTTTCTGCTCTTTTTCAAAATTCTCGTCTTCTTGATAAGTGAGCTCATCCTTCTATATATAGGAAGTTTGTTGAAAGATATCCGTTGAGGATTCTGTTCCTTTTCCAAGAGCGATTCTTTCTGTAGCTTATTGCCGTTGTCACATTTTGACTTAGAGTGAAGTGATGGATGTGACAGCCGTACTCGTAGAGCCTCTCTCCTACTTGTACTTTCTCTGCAGAGAGAAGCTTCTTCTTTTCCTGTTCAATACTTTTCGAAAAGATCATGGCATGTTAACATATGATATAGTGAACGTTGCCTTATATTATAGAAAGCGTATTTTAAATGATAGTAACCACTGAGTGTTACTCAAGCGTTGGACGCTTGTTCTCACAGGAGCATTGGACGCTGCCTGTATGTTTCTTATAAAACACAATTGGACGCTCACTTTATTAAAACATAGAGTCCAGGTTTGAGAGATACAATACCATTGCGGGATTGGACGATGTAAATCCTATAACACTCAAACTAGATCATTAGATTCTTCAAAATTTATCCTTTAGTTATTATCATCAAAACCGTAATAGGAGAGGTTGGACATCGTCCAAGGTCTTAGAACCTAACAATCTTTCATATCTCTCATTTAGGTTCTTGTTTAGTTCGTTATTATCTTAGAGTTTGGTTTTATTGATTTTGATTTTGATTTAGGGTTCACAGCATGTAATTTTTTCCTCTAATATGTAATTTGATAGTCTCATAGTTGATTCACTACTCTTTAATTGTTGATTAACATTGTTTGTATATTTGAGTGGCTTGAAACATTGAAAATAGAATGAATTTTCTGTTGCAAATTCGAAATGGTTACTTTGAAATTATGAGATATTATATATAAGATATTATGAGATATTATACTGCTGCTGTTGGTTGACTTAAATTTGGCAAATTTGGCTTGTCTTGTGGCAAATTTGGCAAAGGCTAATAGGTTCCCTGCTGCTGTTGGTTGACTTAAATTTATTGGGGCTGTCTCAATCTTTTTCTAAAAAAATGAAGAAACTATCTGTTAGTTCATGAAATGAGATCATTCGTTTAAATTTGTTCAAAGTGCATAAATATTCATTTAGTAATGACTAGTGCAATTTTTTTTTAGTTTTTAAATTAGACACGTTATTTAGTGCTGGTTGAAAGATACCCTCACTAGTGCTACTTGACGGAAGTGATTCTTGTTTCTGTAAAGTGGTTTTAATACAAGTTACTTTATTAATTATTAATCCCAACCCAAAGCAACGTAAACTAGGGGAAATGATTTTCGAGTCACGGTTTTCTTTCGTGCACAGGCATATACAAGTGTAATGTTTGGGTCCATTTGTTCAAGCTCTAGTTAAGACCCTTTATTCGTCCTTTTTAAGCTTCGAAAGATGTATTAGAAAGTAACAGGCTATTTCTGCTATGAAATTGAGCAATGTTCTAACTTTTAGACTTTAATTTAGGTTAGGGACGCTAAGCTAAATTTTGTGGCTGCAAACATTATAAATTTCAAAGTTTTTTTTTATTTGTGGTGTTTTTGTTTGGGATTGCATGGTTAAATCATTTTGTTCCTTTGATGCTATGGCAGTTATAGTTTCATTTTAAAGCAGTTGAGCATTCTCCAACGCTGATAAAAGCTACATTGGATTGGATATAAGTGAGGTAGTATATTTCTTTTTTCATGATTATCACTCAAACCTATCATGAGTTACCATCATTCCTTTAATATATAGATAAGTAGAAATAGAAATTACATAATACCTTATCTTAATTGTTATGTATTCGGATAAGTTAATTATTTTATTACAATTTCATTTGCCTTTGACCATGAAAGGGTGACATGAATTACGTATTCCAGAGAATGATGTTTAATATACAAATCACGTTTTTTTAATATATATTTTCATTACAGGTTCGTTTAACTTCTTTAGTGTCAGTAATAAGTGTTTTCAATTTGTCCTACTTTTTTCAACATTTAATTTAATTTACTTATAGATTTTAAATAAGTCATACATTAACATTCGAATATTATATTGAAATAGAAAATTTAAGAATTAAATTAAATTTAGTAAAAAGTGTAATTTTAATTTTCTTTAATTATAATTTAAATTATTTAACTATAATAATTTAAAATTTTATATAATTATAAGAAATGAGTGTGAAAATAAACTATTAACGCTAATTTGTGCGTACGTGCCCAATTTTGGCTGTTGCTAATGAGGTTCGGTATTGTGTGGTTAATTAGCTTAGGTCAATAAGTAGTATTAGTAGTAGACGTTGGACATGATTTCTGTTGCAGTCTAAGACTTTGGACGATGTTCAACCCCTCAAACTTCGATTTTGATGATAACAAATGAGACTAAAATTTTGAAGTATCTAATAATTATGTTTGAGTATTATAGGTACAACACCGTCCAATGTCTCAATGGTATTGTATTTCTTAAACTCAAACTTTATCGCTCAATGCGTCCAATGAGTTAATGGAAACTTGTTTTTCTAAGTATAAAACCCAGCGTCCAATGCATTGTGAAAACCAGTGTGTAAACATTGCGTCCAAATGAGAAGCGTCCAACGCTTATATAACTAAACATTTATATAAAGTATCCATAACTGTGAAGAAGAAGTACACTTATACTTTTCGATGATAATTCTCTGAAATGTTCTGTTATTCCCTCTCTTTTCTAATGTGACATTTCATTTGAAAATTCGAAAAGTGTACCACAGGGGACAGAAAAGCTTCTCTCTGTAGAAACCGTACAAGTAGTGGAGGCACTGCATGTACTGTTGTCTCCTCCATCTCTCCATCCCAAGCTAGCACGTAGCAACGATCATATGATTGAGAGAGAACAGTTATTGGCAAAGGCACAGATCCCACAACGGATATCTTCACCAAGCTGCCCATAAATAGAGGAACAAGCTCACGAAATCAACAATGAAGCATTCAAGTTTTGTAAGAGCTGAAACTCTGCCAAATCAATTGGACGACCTACACTTGTGCGAAAAGAGAAATCTCCTTAGCTTTGCTAAGTTCTTTGTGTATTTGCTTACATTGTAACATCCTCTTTGTAAGAGTTATTTGCTGAATCTGTAATCAAACAGTCTTTGTTTGGAAAGCCAGAAGTGGCTTAGTGACAAAGAATACTTGGGTGTCCTTTAATCTCAGGGGGAGATTAAAGGTTTGCCAGAAGTGGCTTAGAGAATACTTATAGCCAGAAGTGGCAAGGTATATAAATACTTCTTTGTAATCAGAATTTGATTAGTGGAACCCTTCAAAGGTTTTTGAAGGAGAACTGGACGTAACTCAGGTTGAGTGAACCAGTATAAACTAAGTGTTTTTACTCTATCACTTTTAAGTTTATCAATTATTCTTTTGAGTAGCTTCTTTGCATCATACGCACAAGTTTCTTCTCTTCATATTTGTGAAAACCTTTTTTACTTCCCATTTGGACAATATCTGAAAACACAGTTCCATTGAACTGTCTTTTAACAATTGGACGATACCTACAATCTTTCGTGTTTACAAGTTCCTTGTAAAACTTAAGTTAGTATATCTCCATCTTTGAGAAAAGAATTCAAAGCTTTTAATTAACACACTATTCAACGCCCCCTTCTAGTGGGTCTCTTATGTTTCAGTTGGCATCAGAGCACGGCCTATTGGGTTGAGTACTTAGCAGTACAAAGGAAACCAGATCCTGAGAAAGATGGAAAATGAGGGACCACTCTTCAAGGGTGTCAAATATGATTATTGGAAGCAAAGAATGATAGCATTCTTTGAATTCTATCATATTGATATGTGGGACGTTGTGGAGATGGGCGACTACATTCCATTCGATGAGAATCTCAACGAGATCCCAAAGGCTAGATGGACGAAGGAGCAAAAACAGAGATTTCATCTCAACTCTAGAGCCAGAAATATCATCATGTGTGCACTATCTGAACAAGAATACAACAAAGTACATAGTTTCAAAAGCGCGAAAGAAATATGGAACACTCTTGCGTTAACGTATGAGGGTTCCACCCAGGTAAAACGTAACAAACTCAGTCTTCTTACTCATCAATATGAATTGTTTAGTATGGAGGGACGAGGACATACAAAGTATGTTTGGACGGTTTCAAATCATACTAAATGAACTTAGAGCATATGGTAAAGATTACAATAACTATGAACATATTGACAAAATTCTGAGGAGTTTGCCTAGGCAATGGAGACCACAGGTTACAGCCTTGAGAGCAACCAAAGGACTGGATGATATGTCCTTAGAAGAGCTTGTGGGAATCCTTAAAATGCATGAGCTGGAGCTGCAGCAAGATGGTGATACAAAGAAAAGCAAGTCTCTAGCACTTAGCGTCCAGAAGCCAAAGAACACACCATCGTCCAAAGCCATGCAAGCTAAAGTATCATCAGACGAGCAATCTGAAGATGATGACTCAGATGAGGGTGATGAGCTATCCTTCATATCCAAGAGAATCCATTCTATGTGGAAGAAGAAAGGTGGATCCAGATGGAGAAACCTGAACAATAAAGGACTTAAGGAGAAGAAGGAGAAGAGTCCAATCGTGTGCTACGAATGCAAGAAGCCCGGACATTTCAAATCAAAATGCCCAGACCTTGAGAAGAGCAAGGAAAAGAAGAAGAAAGTCTTCAACAAAAAGAAGGGCAAGAAGGTTCTGATGTCCACATGGGAGGACCTGACGATGACTGATCATCGGATGATGAAGAGGAGGAAGAAGCAAACATATGTTTAATGGCAGACACTACATCAGATTCTTCCGAACCAGAAGAGGAAGATGACGTAGACTTTAACGATTTAAATTCACTTCAAGAAGCTTATCATGATTTACTTTCAAACTCTTCTGTTCTGTCAAACGCTTACAAAACTTTGAAGAAATCATCCAAATCACTTTCAAAAGAAAAAGAAGTGTTACAAAATAGTTTCAAACAACTTGAAAGTGAAAGGGAAGATTTGCAGAAAAAGTTTGCAGAGCTCTCAAAAGAACGTGAAGCCTTAAATGTGGACAGATGAACTCTATGGAATGATTGCAATCATGCTTATAAATTCTATGAGGAATCAAAGATTAAAGAGATGAAGCTTTCCATAGAGATTCAAACTCTTAAAGTAGAAAACAAAAGGCTAGTTGAGAAGCTTCTGAAAGTTGAAGCAGATACTTCTTTAAGAGGTCAACCACATGATGTTGTGAAACTTCATGAAGAGATTGACAGCCTAAAGAAGGATCTATCCAACTTTGTCAAGGGATCTGACAACCTTAACATGCTTTTAAAATACGAAGGTTGTAAGAGACCTAATGACGAAGATGTAGATGTTTGTTACTTCTGTGGGAAACTTGGACTTATAACGTCCAAATGCAGACATCTGCCTAAAAAGGGAGCGTCCAATGCCCTTCAAACTAACAAAAAAGGACCCAAGTCAATCCGGGTACCTAAGGATAAAATTGTTCATGTTGCAGACATGCTTAACAGCAGGAAAGAAACTACAATCATGGTACCTGGACAGTGGGTGCTCGCATCACGTGACAGGAGAAAGTGTATGTCCCAAAGCCTCCAACCCAAGACTGGTGGGACAGTCACTTTCGGAGGGAATCAGAAAGGGATGATAGCTAGCGTGGGTAAGATTGGTATGCCACCCTATCCTTCTATTGATAATGTTCTTTATGTTAAAGGTCTCAAACACAATCTACTGAGCATAAGTCAATTGTGTGACAGTGGATATGATGTTGCCTTTAACAAAGGTGAATGTATAGTCAAGAACTCTGATGGATCCCTTCTCTTTTCTGCAAAGAGGCAAGGTAATCTGTACAAGATTAAACTTGGGGAACTATCAAGTCAAAATGTATCATGCTTAGTTTCAGTTAAAGAAAATCATTGGCTATGGCATAAAAGGCTTGGGCATACCAGCTTGAGGTTAATCTCAAAGCTTAATAGGCATAACCTCGTGAGAGGATTACCAAGTATGTCATACAAAGATGATCTTCTTTGTGAAGCCTGTCAAAAAAGGAAACAAGTAAAAAGTTCTTTTCCAAGTAAAAACATTGTTTTCACTTCTAAACCTCTTGAGCTGTTACATATTGACTTGTTTGGACCCACAAGAACAACCTCACTAAGTGGTAAGAGATACAGATTAGTTGTAGTAGATGACTATACAAGATGGACATGGGTCATGTTCCTATCTCACAAAGATGAGTCTTTTAAGGTCTTCTATAACTTCTGTAAAAGAATTCAAAATGGAAAAGGAGTATGCATTACTTCGATCCGAAGTGATCATGGGGGAGAATTCGAAAACGAAAGTTTTCAAAGGTTCTGTGAGGAAAATGGTATCCTTCATAACTTCTCAACACCTAGAACATCACAACAAAATGGTGTTGTTGAGAGGAAGAACAGGCCACTCCAAGAGATGGCCAGAACCATGTTGAATGATAATTCAACCCCTAAACACTTCTGGGCTGAAGCAGTGAACACTGCCTGTTATTTACAAAATAGAATTTATGTTTGTCCTATCATGAAAAAGACTCCATATGAATTGTGGAAAGGGATAAGACCCAACATATCCTACTTCCATCCATTCGGATGTCAATGTTTCATTCTGAACACTAAGGATAACTTGGGAAAGTTTGACTCCAAGTGTGATGAAGGAATATTGCTTGGATACTCAGAGACTTCAAAGGCATATAGAGTTTATAATTCTAGAACCTTAGTTGTTGAAGAAGCTATCCATGTGAAGTTCAATGACACTAAGCCTGATAATAAATTATCAGAGCTAGATGAATCATTTGCAGAACTCAGACTGGACAATGCAAAGAAGTCATCAGACTCGTCCAACAGTGATGTCACAGTTGAAGAGTCCAATGCTCCCCTGGACGGTCTAGTAGAAGAACAAAGGGAACCAACTGGGCGCAATTGGCAAATGAAGAAACATCATCCAGAAGATCAAGTCATTGGTGATCCGAAAGATAAATTCAGAACCAGATCTTCGTTTCAACAAGGTCACATAGCATTCATATCACAGATAGAACCTAAGACTATGGACGATGCCCTGGAAGATGAAAGTTGGGTCAAAGCAATGCAAGAAGAACTTAACCAGTTTCAAAAGAACGATGTTTGGAAGCTTGTAGAACTCCCTGATGACAAAGAAGCCGTAGGAGCTAAGTGGGTGTTCAAAAACAAGCTGGACGAAATAGGTAAAGTTGTGAGAAACAAGGCCAGGCTGGTAGCCAAAGGTTACTCATAACAGGAAGGTATAGACTATACTGAAACTTATGCACCTGTAGAACGTCTTGAGGCAATTCGCATTCTACTATCATTTGCAGCTCATAGCAATATGAAGCTATAGCAAATGGATGTAAAAAGTGCATTCCTCAATGGACTGATAAAAGAAGAAGTCTATGTGGAACAATCCCCTGGCTTTGAGAGTTTCCTAATCATGTTTTCAAACTTAACAAAGCATTATATGGACTGAAACAAGCACTAAGAGCTTGGTATGAAAAACTCAGTTCATTCCTTTCAGAAAATGGTTTTTCAAAAAGAAAAGTAGACACTACTCTGTTTCGCAAAGATTATAATTCTGATTTTATCATTGCTCAAATATATGTTGATGATATCATATTTTATGCTACCAATGAATCACTATGTGAGGAATTTGCTAAGTTAATGCAGACAAAGTTTGAGATGAGCATGATGGGAGAACTGAAATTCTTCCTTGGACTACAAATCAAACAAACTGATAAAGGTATATACATACATCAAACCAAGTATGTGAAGGAGCTTCTGAAGAAGTTCAAGATGGACGATGCAAAGCCAATGAAAACTCCTATGTATCCAACAACAGTACTTGGACTGGACGATAGTTCAAAGAAAGTGGACAACACCTTATCCAGAGGAATGATATAATCACTCCTATACCTCACAGCGTCCAGACCTGACATTATGTTCAGTGTTTGCTTATGTGGCAGATTCCAATCTGACCCAAGGGAAGTTCACTTAACTATTGTTAAAAGTATTTTTCGATACCTTGTTGGAACAACTAATCTTGGTCTATATTTCTAAAGGCAGAAAGATTTCATATTAGTTGGATACTGTGATGCTGACTATGCTGGAGACAGAATTGAAAGAAAAAGTACTAGTGGAGGATGTCACTTCGTTGGTGGAAACTTAGTCTCCTGGATATGCAAGAAGCAAGGAACCATTGCACTATCCACTGCTGAAGTAGAGTATATTTCAGCTGCAAAGTGCTGCTCCCAAATCTTATGGATCAAGCATCAACTTGAGGACTACCGCATATATGAGAGTAACATTCCCATCTTCTGTTATAGCAAAGCTGCAATTGATCTTTCTAAAACCCTATATTGCATTCAAGGGCAAAACATATAGAAATTAAACATTACTTTATAAGAGATCATGTTCAGAAAGATACTGTGGAATTACATTTTGTAACCACAGATAATAAGCTAGCTGATATATTTACAAAACCCCTTACTGAAGACAAGCTAGTCCTTCTAAGGAATAGACTTGGCATGGATCTTGTAAAGGAATGATTAATATCTACATGTAGCGTCCAATGTGACTATAGCATCCAATGGACATGTCGTCCAAAGGTCACTTAGTCATGCACGTGCACTGCATTTGTTACATTTAAGTCCAATGACTGGACAATGTTTTTCTATTATGAATTTTCATTTAACATGTTTTTACATAATTGCTAAAACGGTTTCGTTTTGAGTAAGTGTGAGTAAATGCTCTATGTTGAGTCACTAAACTGTTGGTAACTGTACACAGTTACCCATATCCTCAGCACGCCTCATAATGGCGGGTTTAGTGGCATAACCTCCATTTCAAATTTTCATAAAAGCCCAAAACCGTTTCATGTTCTCCAAACATAGCCCATACATAAGCTGTCAAATCCACTCAGAAAAATACTTTACCAATTTCTCTACTCTGAGATCATCTTCTACCCTAAGCATTCTCTCTCTCTCTTTCTCTCAGAAAGCCTAAACACTCTCTGCAAAACCTAAAAATCCAACCTTTATCATCATGTCGAACTCTGATAACTCAAGTGCTTTCGAACTTGATGTTCATACCTACCCTGAAACCACTATAGTGACTCAAGGTGCTACTACTGTACACGTTGAGCACTTCTTCGACATTGAACAACTTGAAAAGCTAGGTCTCAACATTGAAGCAAGTCTCCTAAAATGTGGGATCAGAGGATACTTCAACGACAACCAGAAGATATTTCCAGAGCTGATTAGGATGTTCTAGAGGAATGCAAAGTTCCACACTTCAAGGGAACTTATGGCCACTGTACTTGGAAGATAAGTGACTTTGTCCACTGAATCAATAGCCAAAGTCACTGGCTGTGTTAGGGAACAAAATCATTATAGTCCAGAGTGGGCCAAGAAATATGAAAACCATGTTGGGAAGGTGCTTTGCAAGGACAAGACTAAAGACTCATCCAAGATTGAATATAAGAATCTGTGTGAGGAAGCAAAGATATGGCAGCAAGAGTGCAACAAGAGCATTCTGCACAAAGCTGGGTCTAAGGACTCAGTCACGGACATACATAAGTTCATGATATTTCATCTAATGAAAGGTATCCCATTCAACCTACCTCACACTATCTACATCAATATTCTGCGCATGATGAAGACTATTGGTGGAAATGATGACATCTTTTACGCCACACTGCTAAACAAGATCCTCTGGGATTAGAAGGTATACCAATGATTTTTTGATGAGTTGGACGAAGCTGATTATGAGCACATTATAAGAAAACGAGGAATGGTTGCAGTATAGCAGAAGTTCGATGAATCAAATATTAAGCCAATGAAGATCAAACTTACTGCAAAGGTCCTAAGGGAATTAGATGAGGAAAGATAAATAAGAAGCGTCATGAGCAAAGCAGACTTATCCAAAATGACGAAGAAGAAGATATTGATCTTCTTGGTCTTGGGAAGAAGATCAAAAGACTGATGCAAGAACAAGAAAGCAGGAAAGTGACAAGACATATGTCACAACAGCAAGAAGAAGATGCAGAAAAAGAAAGAAGAACCAAGAAAAGACATGTTGCTCCTGCACCATCCAATCCATCTGTTGAGAAGCGTCCAAGGACTGCTCCGTCCAAGCCTGCACAGGATGAGCAACGTCCAAAGACTGCTTCAATGAAGCCTACACCAGAAAAGCCCAGAGTTCGCAAGCTGAAATTGCTAGATGACTTTGATGATGAGGATCACATGCCCATTGGCCAAATTAAAAAGAAAAGTTGAAGAGATGGAGTCTGCACAACAGAAGAAATAAAAGGTATCTGCAGCGTCCAAAGTAGGTACTTCTGTTCTTCCTGCTAAAGTACCAAAAAAGTTAAGACTCGGGCTGCAAGGCCAAGAAGATTTCCTGTTCCACCCCCTTCCTCTCAAGACACCGAGAGTGAATCTACAAGTGCTCCACAACCTGCTCCAATAGCTGCTTCAACATCCACATCAGCACAGCGTCCACCTCTCCAGTTAGATCTATCAAAATTTGTGCGTCCAAGGGATGCTTGGAGAGATGGTCTCAATGGACCATCCCACCGAAAGATAAGACACAAGAAGAAGTAGACAAAGCAAAGTTCCCTATTGCATTCTTCACAAGGAATGAACAGAACTATTGCAAAAAGAAAGATGTTATATGGAGGTCTCGACAGGAACCACTGGAGAGAAGTCTAATTCCAGTATCTGCACTCGAATGGACGAGGTATGACTATGTTCATCCTTAATCTGCTGAATTTGCTTCCTTACCAGAGGGAACTATAATCACCAATCCTCCACCAACCTGGACAAGAGAGACTTCTCCAAACCTGGTTAGAATGGAGCGCCCATATCAATGTCCGATTAGTACTCAACAACGGGTGCATCCAGCTGACAATGAACTTCCTAAGCCAGAAGTTGAAGTTGCATCAAAATTTGCCAAAACTATGGCAAACCAAAAGGTAAAAGATCAAAGAAAGAAGAAACCAGCACCAAAGAAGCCTCCTAGCAACCAAGATGCATTGGCTGCTGAACTAAAGATAGCCATCAAGGAGAGTCTGGACCCATCCAAATCAAAGCAGCGTCCAGAAGTGCAATGGGTCAAAGATGTTCACATCTAGACTCCCATCACCAAATTCATTCCACTTCCACTTGGAACTCCAGTGCTCAACTTTCAGCCAAGTGACTATGACAATCTTGGCAAGCTGCTCCAATAGATGTACATTCAAGATCAAGCAGTTGCCTTTCCACCCAACCTTCACATCAGACGCTCCACTGATATCAAGTTTGTTCTTGATAAGGTATGTCCTAGACTACCTATACTTGATGCTGGTAGGAAGAAAGGGTTCAAGTTCTATGGCACTGAGATGCCTGACAGAGAAGAGAAAGTTCAGTTGTTGTCCTCATCACAAACCTGGAATCATCTTTTTGATAAGACTAGTAAGTTGACAAAGGTATATGATTATCTCGCTTCCTGACTGATGATGATGATTATCTCGATCTGTTGATGATGACAAGACTCATCACTTCTCTGACACCTTCGCTTGCTTCCTGACTGATGATGATGATTATCTCGATCTGTTGAAGAAACTACCAATCATCAGAAGCAACAAGGTATATGATCTTCGAAGTCTTAATCGTGCTCAATTTGAACAAGACATTCAAGTACTTCATGAAAAATAGAGAGCTGAAGACGAAAGAATTCAGCAAGAATTGGCTGAAAAGGAACGTGCTGAACAGGCTGAAAAAGCACGAGCAGAAGAGGTAGAAAAAGCTCATTTGAGGCAACTCGTAAAAGAATAAGCTGAGAAAGTCTTAGCTAAACAAGCAGAAGAAGCTGCTAAACCTAAAGTTACACAAGCAGAATTGGATGAAGCCTCTGCGAAGGTGACAAATGTACTCATCCAATTGGACTTAGAGAATGAGGTACAGGTGGACGTTGAACACTTTGTCACCTCTAATGAGGAACAAACTGTCCAATCTGAACCATCCAAGGATGAAAACATGGCTGAGATTGAAGCATCACAACCAATGGAGTCCACTGCTGACAAGCCTACTCCTGAGATTGCTACAAGCATACCAGTAGTTGATGTGTCCACTGAAGCACACTCTGGAACAAGATAAGTGGTTCCTACAGGGTCTTCAAGTCCAAGGGCTATTGTTCCCTTACGCTTTGTTGAACCTCAAGGGGTATCCGAAGATAGAGTCCAAGAGATCGTGCAAGCTGCTCTCATGCAACAATAAGCTGATACTGAAGCTACTCTCTGTGCCTTTCAAGAGAGACAACAAGCTGAGGCGGCACAACACAGGATGATGATGCAGAACGTAATTGCTTATCAGTTTCTCAACCTGTCGCAAATGCTTGTTAACCATATTCAATCAACAACTGCTAACCTCATTGGCACTGTTATTCATCAAGTTCCTCTTGTTCAACCCATGCCTCCAGAGTATCCACAACCACCGATTGAACACCCTGTACCACCTCCTCAAGCACTACCAGAGCAACCACTTCCACCACAAGATCCACCTCAACAACCATAAGTGACCATGATGGTCAAATCATCTTTCCATCTTTCAAACCCATTTTTGTTGATGACAAAAGGGGGAGAAATTGGGATTTTGATAACATAGAGAATTTTTTATGTTACACTTGTCTATGAAACTCTATTTGGCTGCTTACATAATATATGAGGTGTTTTTTATTATAAAATTCCACATCCATATCTATTATATGCTTTTCACTCTGATACCTGTTATCTCTGATATATTATTAGCATGTTGTACCTTCTTTAAGTGCATGAGAAATGTTGAACTCAGGGGGAGTACTTCATTTCATATATTTTCACCCTGCACTGGCATAACATAATCATTTATACATTTGCTCTGATATTTTTTTGATTATGTATTTGCTCTTATCAAAATTTAGTATTATTTGTCATCATAAAAAAGGGGGAGATTGTTGAAGTCTAAGACTTTGGAGGATGTCCAACCCCTCAAACTTCGGTTTTGATGATAACAAATGAGACTAAAATTTTGAAGTATCTAATGAATTATATTTGAGAATTATAGGTACCACACCGTCCAATGCCTCGATAGTATTGTATTTCTTAAGCACAAACTTTATAGCTCTATGTGTCCAATGAGTTAATGGAAACTTGTTTTTCTAAGTATAAAACCCAGCGTCCAACGCATTGTGAAAACCAGTGTGTAAACATTGCGTCCAAATGAGAAGCGCCCAACGCTTATATAACTAAACATTTATATAAAGTGTCAATAACTGTGAAGAAGAAGTACACATATACTTTTTGATGATGATTCTCTGAAATGTTCTGTTATTCCCTCTTTTTTATAATGTGACATTTCATTTGAAAATTTGAAAAGTGTACCACAGGGGACAGAAAAGCTTCTCTCTGTAGAAACCGTATAAGTAGTGGAGGTGCTACATGTACTGTTGTCTCCTCCATCTCTCCATCCCAAGCTAACACGTAGCAACGGTCAGATGATTGAGAGAGAACGGTTATTGGCAAAGGCACAGATCCCACAACGGATATCTTCACCAAGCTGCCTATAAATAGAGGAACAAGCTCACGAAATCAACAATGAAGCATTCAAGTTTTCTAAGAGCTGAAACTCTGCCAAATCAATTGGATGACCTACACTTGTTCGAAAAGAGAAATCTCCTTAGCTTTGCTAAGTTCTTTGTGTATTTGCTTACATTGTAACATCCTCTCTGTGAGAGTTATTTGTTGAATTTGTAATCAAACAGTTTCTGTTTGGAAAGCCAGGAGTGGCTTAGTGACAAAGAATACTTGGGTGTTCTTTAATCTCAGGGGGAGATTAAAGGTTTGTCAAAAGTGGCTTAGATAATACTTGTAGCCAGAAGTGGCAGGGTATATAATACTTGTTTGTAATTAGAATCTGATTAGTGGAACCCTTCAAAGGTTTTTGAAGGAGAACTGCACGTAGTTCAGGTTGAGTGAACCAGTATAAAGTAAGTGTTTTTACTCTCAATTTTATGCTTATCAGTTATTCTTTTGAGTAGCTTATTTGCATCATACGCACAAGTTTCTTCTCTTCATATTTGCGAAAACCTTTTTTACTTCCCAATTGGACGATATCTGAAAACACAGTTCCATTGAACTGTCTTTTAACAATTGGACGATACTTGCAATCTTTCATGTTTACAAGTTCCTTGTAAAACTTAAGTTAGTATATCTCCATCTTTGCGAAAAGAATTCAAAGCTTTTAATTAACACACTATTCAACCCCCCTTCTAGTGTGTCTCTTACATTTCAATTTCTAAATGCTGTAATATTGTGTGGAATAGGTACCTCATCTTAATCTCATTTCTTTCTTGTGCTTATTTGAGGACTTGCTTGCTGTTTGAGGTATGTTCTTGATCGACTCTCATTATAAAGTTCTTTATATCTTTATACGAATATGTTTGTAGGAATAGGACATGTTTTGTATGTTTTATAGCTTGTTTGTTTAATTACATGCTTTATATTGATGTTAAGCATTATGAGTGAACCTTAGTTTACTGTTTGAGATTCAATACAATGATTAATCAAGCATTAATCGTCGTATTGAATCTTGAATGGTCCGGTTGGACAGTTTGGGAAGATTTATTTTTTTATACTTGATTAATACGTAGAGGTTAAGTCTCATCTTAAATTTGATGTAATTCCAGTTTAGTGCATTTCGTTTGGTTCTCTGGGTGCAAACTTGATTGTGGTGGCTTTTACTTGGAGATCAATGAGATATGCTACCGAAATTTCGTCAAATTTAAGATGAGACTTAGTCTCTACGTATTAATCAAGTATAAAAAAAATATCTTCCTGAATGGGATAGGGCCACACCTTATATAAAAAAGTGAGATTTACATGCATGATATATGTTTCATTGTATTACAGATCGTAGTTATGGATCGTAGTTGGATTAATAGTAGACGCACAAGTGATGAGTATAAGAAAGGAGTAGAAGAGTTTCTCAAATTTGCTAAAAAGAATCTTCCTGATAGTAATGGAAGCTTCTACTGCCCTTGTGTTAAATGTTTGAATGAGAGACAAGTAAAAGTTGAGAAAATACGAGACCACCTTCTTTGTGATGGGTTTTGCAAGAGTTATACAACATGGACATGGCATGGTGAATTGTTAGACATGGCAAGTGTGTCCCAAAGAGAAGAAGTTGATGTAGATGTGGATGATCATCTAGAGGACATGATCCATGATATTGGACCAGAGTCTTTTCAGCAAGCACATATGTATGATACTTTGAAAAGTGATGCAGAAATTCCCTTGTATCCGGGGTGCACTAATTTTACAAGGTTATCAGCAGTGTTAAAATTGGTCAATCTTAAGGCGAAAAATGGGTGGAGTGATAAAAGTTTCACTGAATTGCTTGAGTTGCTGGAAAAATGCTTCGAGAAGATAACACATTGCCGAACGTCACTATGAGGCAAAGAAGATATTATGTCCGATGGGTATGGAATATAAGAAAATACATGCATGTCGTAATGATTGCATATTGTACAGGAATGAATTTGAAGCGATGCATAAGTGCCCTACTTGTGGGGTATCACACTACAAAGTGAAGGATGGTGATTCTAGTAATGATGAGGTTACAAAGGGTCTTCCTGCGAAGGTGTTATGGTATCTTCCAATAATTCCAAGATTCAAGCGATTGTTTGCTAATGCAAATGATGCGAAGAACCTTACATAGCATGCAGATGAGAGGAAATGTGATGGGCAGCTTCGTCATGTGGCTAATTCTTTGCAATGGAAGAAAATTGATACTTTGTTTCTAGATTTCAGCAGTGAATCAAGAAACCTTAGGCTTGCACTTGCTACAGATGGAATGAATTTGTCGATAACTTAAGTAGTAAGCATAGTTCATGGCCTGTTCTTTTGATAATTTACAACCTATCTCCTAGGTTGTGTATGAAGCGTAGATACATTATGTTATCTATGATGATTTTCGGCCCAAGACAACCAGGAAATGATATAGATGTTTTTCTAAGTCCCTTGATTGAAGATTTAAGAATGTTGTGGGATGAAGGTGTTGATGTGTTTGATGGGTTTAGGAAACAAAATTTCAACATGTGTGCCATGTTATTTTGCACCATCAATGACTTTCTAGCATACGGGAAGTTGTGCGGGTATCGTGTTAAAAGGCATAAAGCATGCCCTATATGTGAAGAGGGCACATGCCACAATCAACTTCGACATGGAAAAAAGACAGTTTACCTTAGGAATCGAAGATTTCTCAGACGTAATCACCCATATCGTAGAATGAAACAAGCTTTTAATGGAAGTCAGGAGAATGAAATTGCTTCGATGGCCTTAAAGGGGGAGCAGGTTTATCAACGGGTGAAGAACATCAATGTTATCTTTGGAAAGACCCAAAAACATGCTACTGAGAAAAACATATGGAAGAAAATGTCAATATTCTTTGATTTACCATATTGGTGCAAGCTTTATGTAAGACATTTCATTGATGTGATGCATGTGGAGAAAAATATGTGTGATAGTGTAATTAGAACGCTTCTAAACATTCAGGGAAAGATAAAGGATGGTTTGAATGCACATTTGGATATGCTTAAGATGGGTATACGAGAGATGTTAGGTCCACAGGATCATGGTAAGCGGAAATTTTTGCCCCCAACGTGTCATACTTTGTCAAGAAATGAGAAAAAAAGTTTTTGTGAGTGTCTACGAGGCATCAAAGTGCCACAGGGTTACTCTTCAAATGTCAAGAAGCTTGTCTCAATGAATGATTTGAAGTTAGTTGGCTTAAAGTCTCATGATTGCCATGTTTTGATGCAACAACTACTACCTGTGGCCATTCGTGACATCTTGCCTAAAAATGTTAGACATACCAAAACCAGGTTGTGCTTATTCTTCAATGCCATATGTAGCAAAGTCATTGACCCTCAGAAGTTGGATGAGTTGGAAGATGAGACTGCTATTATCTTATGCCAATTAGAGAAGTATTTTCCTCCTTCATTTTTTGACATCATGGTTCACTTAATTGTTCATCTAGTGAGGGAGATTAGTTTGTGTGGCCCCATTTTCTTACGGTGGATGTACCCAGTTGAGCGATACATGAAAATCTTGAAAGGGTATGTGAAGAATCAACACCGTCCTGAAGCATCTATTGTTGAAAAGTACGTTGTAGAAGAAGCTATTGAGTTTTGTTCAACTTACATGTCAGATGCAGAGCCTATAGGGCTTCCAAAATCTCGTCATGAAGGAAGATGTTTAGGTAAGGGTACACGAGGTAGAACTGTTAAGAGCATGGGTCGAGAGGAACTGCTTCAAGCACATTTGTATATATTGAATAACACTGATGTGGTTCAACATTACTTATCTACTCAACAAAGCATTGTGAAGGAAAACAACCCTGGGATGAATGAGAAGTGGTTGTTGAAATTGCATAACAAGACTTTCTGGAATTGGTTTAGAGAAGAAATCTTTAAAGATGACACTGCTTTTGAGACATTAAAATGGCTAGCACACGGGCCTAGCTTTGATGTCATTTGTTGGAGTTGATATGAAATCAATAACTTTTCCTTTTGATACTAAGTCGCAGGATGACAAGAGTACCGTGCAAAATAGTGGGGTTATGTTCATGGATTTGGCAACCTTATCTTACTTTGGTGTCATTGAAGAGATCTGGGAGGTTGACTACACTCAATTTAGAGTGCCTATCTTTAAATGTAAGTGGATTGACAATAACAGTGGCGTAAAAAATGATGAATTGGGATTTACATCGGTGAACCTTGACAAGGTAGGTTATAAAGGGGAGCCTTTCATTATGGCATTCCAAGCAAAACAAGTGTTTTATGACAATCATCCTTCTAACTAAAGGTGCTCAGTGGTTCTCCAAGGAAGAAACATGCATTGAAGTGACGAAAATCAAGATTCAACTATATTATTGAGATTGTTTCTCTCTCAACACAAAAGCCTAATTTCATTGACGAAATTGCACTTGATGATGTCTATGCCACTCAAGATGATCATGATGAAGGGATATGCGAGAACATCCGTGCTGACAAGGTTACAAAATAACCTATTTTATTGTTAATTATTTCAAGATGTTTATGTTCTTGTTGATATTTGTAAATTAAGTTAACTTAGTTATTTACTCGTTATTTTAAATGGGATACTGACATTTATTTAATTATTTTTGTCTAAACAGGCACATGGATGATTCATCAGGTGTCCCTCCTTCACAAGGCAGGCCAGATTCTCAGTCTACAAGAAAGAAAGGTAGAGGTCCCACACGGTTAGCGAAGTTAAGTCTCAAACGTGCTACAGGTCAAAAGATGTCAATTGAGTTTAATGAATTAGGCAATGCAATAGGGCCAAACAAAACAGACTTCAATACTTTTATGGACCTCCTTGGTCGAAGCAAGGCTAGTATTCTACATGAGGATTAGGACCATGTAGAGGAGCGTGTGAAGAATTTGGGTTGGCAAAGTATCATGGTACTTCACTTTCACCATTTATGTATCATTGTATTTAACCATAAAATTATGAAAAACTAACTCATCCATTTTGTTGTGTAATGTAGCTCACCTATGATGTTCCAAATTCTGAGTTCATTAGGAGAAAATGTATTTCATATGCTGGTCAACGTTGGAGAGCATTTAAGACACAAGTCAGTGGTCGTTATATATATGGGAAATACAAGGACAAATCTCCTTTTGATGAGTATGCGTTCCTCGATAAGGATACGTGGGAGAGGTTTGTTCAGAGCCGACAAGACACTACCTTTAAGGTTAATTACTTGGATTTGTAGTTTTATACTTAGCCAATTTTTTTTTACTCAATTTAGTGAGCGTGTTATTATTTATAATAGGAGAAAAGAAAAAAGGGGCAAAATGATCAGGCACATAATCTCTACCCTTACACATTGTCTCGTGGGAGCTATGAATTGCTTGATAAGAAGATGATGCAAGAAAAGATGAAAGAACTTGAAGAAGCATCCCGATCAGATCCTTCGTTAGTTGTTGATCCTCCATCTCCACCCAAACGCCATGAGAAATGGAAGACAGCCCGACAAAAAATATCAGGAGACTATATTAATGAAGAAGCACGCATTATTGGTGACAGGATTGTAAGTAAATATTCAATTCTACATGTACTTAATATCACTCAAGGATTGTAATTAAATATGTTAGTGAATTATATGTTGTAGGATCCTCTCGTTGAACAGAGCACGCAAGGATCCTTTGTTTCACATGGGCGTCAAGATATCTTGACTACTGCCATTGGGAAACCGGAGCACCCTGGTCGTGTTCATGGTGTTGGCCGAGGTATGGGCATTAGGCAGTACTTTGGACCACCTACCCATCATGGCTCCACCTCAGCAAGTATCAGCATGGAACATTTAGAGGTCATTACACAAAAGATACGAGAGCAGGTCACTAAAGAGGTCACTAAGCAGTTCACTAAACATGTCACTTTGGAGGTCACTCAACAGGTGACTCAACAGGTCACACGGCAGTTCCAACTGCAACTGGCATCTCTAGGTATTTCCCAACAAAATACAGATGTAGAGCCAGTAGTACCTCGTGTGAGCACAAAAGGGAGTTGTGCTGCTGCTAATCCATCTGGGGAGGATAGTCACACTAATATCCATAATCAGTGTGAGCTATATGTTGATGTTGATCCTCCCCTTTTAGTTGCAATTGGAGAAATGTATAATCTTGGGTCAATCATACACCACAAGAAAATAGGGGATGATAATGTGAGGGTGGTGGTTGAAGAGGTTAGAGATGCAGATGCTCAAGTTCCTTTCCCTACTGATGAGGTTCAAACAGTGGGGCAGGCCCCCAATCATTTCATTCAGTGGCCAAGAAGACTCGTCAAGTCTATTTCAGCTAAGGTATCCGTAATTAATTGTTTACTTATATCTTTCTCATTTTATGGTTGCAATGACTTGAAATAGTTTACTAATATTATTTTACCTTTGTTGTTTAGGCTATGGAGGGATGTAGCAAAGATGTTCCACACAAAAGGTTGGAACCTCAACTTGATTCACTTGAACGTTTATTTATGGTAGCAAGAAAAACTAAGGATCCAATACAGCTACCTTAGGATCCTAATGTACTAAGTAGGCCCTCTACCATGCCATTTTATATCCATCAGAGGGATATCTTGGAAGTATATATGGGTACAGAGATGCTTGACATCTTGGTTATACAATTATGGTTGATGTAAGTACATTTAATTTGTAAATTTGTTAACTAATTAAATATCAATTTATTATAATTAACATTTATTTCAATATCTTAGGTATATACATCACTTGTGTACTAATGAGATGAAGAATGCACATATTTATGGATTCATGGATCCACAATCCATTCAGAGTGTTGGGAATAAGACACAAGATGTTCAGGGCTATTTGCAAAATAGGCTACATGAAGGCAACAAACAGTGTTACTTAGCACCTTACTTGCATTCGTAAGTTCAAGTTTACAAGTTTGATCAAATTATGTGTCATTGGTCACTAATTGTTCTCTAATGTAGGAGCCACTGGCAATTGTTGATTATTTTTTCTAAGCAAAATGTTGTGGTGTTATTGTGTTCGTTACACAAGAAGATGACCAACTCATAAATGAAAAACACAATTGATGCATAAGCTTTTATTTCTAAAAAATTTGCTTTCTAGTGTGTTTATAACTCTAAAACTATAATGCAATTCACATGATTATTTTCTTATGTTAGAGCTATGGACGAATATAAGAGGTTGGTGGGTTTGCAGTCAGGATCTAGAAGGAAGCCCACATGGATTTTTCCCCGTGTAAGTAGTTTACAAACCGACTACCAATTACAATTTATAATACTTACTTAAATAGTTACTAATTATATTCAAATTTAATATTCATTTGTAGTGTGAAACGCAATCTGGGGGTTATGAGTGTGGATATTATGTTATGAGGCATATGCTCACAATTGTCATGGCAAATATTGTTGATTCATGGAAAGATGTAATGCAATTCTCAACAAGTTACATTAATTATGTTTTGTTTTTAGTTCATGAGCTAATATTTTATCTATGTTATTTGAAATTGTAGATCTTCAACAATGTGGGTCCAATACCCGAGGAGGATATTGCTAACATTCAAAAACGTTGGGCAACTTTTTTTCTTAAAATTAGTAATTTGTAAACTTATTTGTTTAGAATATTGTTTTTTTGTTACAATTTGTTTAGAATGTTTGTATAGAACCCAATGACTACTTTTTGTTTTTTTATGTTAAGACATATATAAGGTTGTGATAAATTTGTTTGTGTTGTGTATATATTTTAATGTTTAATGAGTAGTGCATTTTTTGTTTAGAATGAGTATATTTGCTTTTATAGATTAAGAAAATATATTAGTTGTGATGTGATAAGTCTGTTTGTGATGTGATATGTGGCTCTGTGGTGTCTGTTTATAGGGAGGAAAATATAACCGATCTAAAAAGTGAACCTTTTAGATCGGTTAATGCAGAGAACCAATGTAAAAATATAACTTTTTAGATCGGTTAATGCAGAGAACCGATCTAAAAAGTTATCTTTTTAGATCGGTTATTAAATGAACCGATCTAAAAAGTTATAATCAGTTATCAAAATGAATTGGTCTCGTATGTTGACTTTTTAGATTTGTCATCAAAATAACCGATCTTAAAAGTAAACTTATTAGATCGGTTAAAAACCGATCTAAAAGTCATGACTTTCTATATCGCTTGAACATACATCAGCTGTACAACCGATCTAAAAAGTCTTTTTTGTAGTAGTGACCCCATCCAACTTTATATTCTTGAAATTATAAGATCATACCAATATGTGTTTTAACTTTGATATTTGTGATTGTACTATACTTTAAAAATTCTTGATATGTTAAAAATATACAATGACATGAGATAGGTCTTATTAACACTACTACAAAAAAATGTTTTGGGTTAGAGGCTTTTAGACTCCCTCATTATTAGGTGGGCAAAAACTCCCTAAGGTCATTATGGTGGGCCAAATGGGCTGGCCCTAAGGCCTAAGGCCAAAGTGACAGTTTTATCTATGACAAATTAAATTGTTGCTAGCTAGGTTTTAACTTAAGTCTCCATTCCAAAATACTACATTTGATTATTATCCCATTTCTTGGCTATATTATTATAAAACAATCTATTTAAATATTAAAATTCATATAGTTCGATATCTGGTCATTAAATATTACATTTAATAACATTAAATACATACATTCTTTAATAACATTAATATAGTTCGATATCTTACATTTACTCAATTCTACCTACACCAAAATTATAGGACAAAAAACCCAATCATCTTTTTCGCTTTAAGCAATTTATCTTAGGGCTATTATAGTAATTTAATGTTTAATTAAAAAACTCAATTCTCTCTCCTCTCTCAATCATCAACATATTCTCTTCTCATGTAGACTCCATTTTCTTCTTAGGTTTTTTTTCTCTCCCACCCTCCACCACCATTGACAATGTCACTAGTTGTCAGAACTCATTAGAATTTGTCTCTTCCTTTTGCCTATTAGCATACGAAATTTGACAAAATCTTGTTTTCATCTTCTCCATCCACCCACCACAATTGCACAATTAACATTTGTATTCACTGTTAATTTGTATCCCTCCGTTCCCCATTATAAGCAAGAAAAAACTGATTTCACACTTATTAAGGAAATTAGTTAACTTCATTAAGTTAGGTCAATTCCAATACAAAATCAAATCTTTTTCCTAAACTACCCTTCATTGGGACTTGATATAAAGCATAAAATCACTATTAAATGGATGGTATTTTGAAAATAGTCTCATTAAATAAGGCAAAAGTAGTTAAGATTTGCTTATATTTGAGAACAAAAAACAATGACTTTTTTTTGCTTATAATAGAGAACGGAGGGAGTACCGTCATTTGAAGAAACACCTACTTGAATAGTTTCAATTGAGACATGCTAGTTCATTTTATCCTTATTTCATAGAACTTTTTCCTCTCATTTGAACCTTAATTATTTGGTTCCCCTCTACCTTTATGCTAACAAAAGCACACAATTAACAAAATGGAGCCTATGGTCTGGCTTTAGGGCATGTTAAGGTGAAAAATATGGTTTTATTAAAATTTAACAATTAAAATTTAACAGATAAAATAAATAAGCAATTCATGGAGAATCATAAAGCAAGAAATAAAAAAAAATAAAAAAACAGCTAAGCAAGCACTAAAGACCAAAAAATTAATAAGAAACAAACTTACCTCACACGCCTTGTGATTTGAAGGACCAATTAATGGAGAGTGGAGGTTGAAGCACCGTAAACACGAACAACAATGGCACCAAAAACCCTAAGGCATAAAGCAAGAAGAATGAGACAAGGCTAGTGAATGCAAGGAAAGACTTATGAGATATGCAAAGAGAGAGAGAGATTTTATAACCCTCTAAAATAAAGTAAAAACCTTGGATTTGAGACACTCACTAGTACTAAGAATGCTACTCGAACAGAGAAAAAAATAAGGTGAGATCTATTACCTCGCTAACGCTGAAAAGGAGAAATGAGTTGCGGTTGGACAATGAAGGAAGAAGTCGAGCTTTGGGTGACCTTCGTGAAGGAAAACCGACCTTCAAGGAAGAAAATGAAAAAGAGAAAAGGAAAGGTTGGGGGAGAAGAGAATAAGGAGGTAATTAGAGGTGGGGTGTTTATGATGGATGAGGGTATTTATTGGGAGAGGGAGTGGGTAGGGGAAGGGGTGGGGGTAGACACGTTATTTCCAATGTGTGGGGGGTGCCAGGAGCAACTGTGGGGGCACCAATAACAACCCCCTCTTCTATATTTTACTTAATGTTATTGTCTTTGGTGGATATGAGATTAGAATTTAGGATTAACAGAGCATGGTCGGATTTTACAATAAAATAGATGGAAGGGCAAAATCGATAAAAGAAATTGATATGTATGGAACTCTAAATGGGTTATAAGATGAAAGTTAAGTTTTTATGGTGTGGTATTTGATTGTTCTATAGTTTAATTAGGCTAGAGAATATAAAAAGGGGGTCAGAAAATATTCTCTTAGTATGAATTGTTTGTCTTAGGAATTTTTTTTGTTACCATAGGACTCCATGCTTGTAACTTTTGTAGTAGACTATTTTTTCACCTAAATTCAAACTATGTTTGATCAAAATGTCCACAACAAGGCCTAAGTTTAATCCGTAAACTTGTCATTGAGATTGGACCTAATGCGGTAGATCCACAATATTATGTTGAATTCATCTACAAACAAAATAAAGTATTTGTTTCCACTAACAAAAGGAATTTCAAATTGTTCACACACATCAAAGTGGACTACTCCAAGTAAATCAGTAGCTCCCATTAGAATTATGTTTCTACATATCTAAACTCCAAGTTGTTGATGCCTTAACTAAGTCGGTGAAGATTAAGACTTTTAAGGAGTTGAGTAAAATGCCGAATGTGTTGGCTTTGGAAACATTGAATTAAGGGGTAAATGTTGAAGAGAAAATTGAGTCTTTTTTTATTTTTTTAAGAAATTAAGGATACAATATATTTCTGGTCCCTCTAAATTTTCGAAGTTCAATTTTAGTTTCTCTAAAAAAAATTGTCCATTTTTCGTTTGTATAATTTTTAAATGCACGATTTTTGGTCCTCAAGCGTTATCTAGACCATTTATCATTCCTCTTTAAAGCGCTATCTAAATCACTTTGATCATGAGAACCAAAAGGTGCATTTCAAAATTAGAGAAATGAAAAAAGGACAAAAAAATTAGAAAGACTAAAACCGAACTTAGAAAATTTTAAAGGTACTAAAAATATATATTTTACCCAAAAATTAAATATTAAGTTACTATAATAGCCCTAAGATAAATTACTTAAAGCAAAAGAGATGGTTGAGTTTTTTGTCATATAATTTTGGTGTAAGTATTTAATGTAAGAATGTATGTATTTAATATATGAATGCATGTATTTAGTGTCATTAAATGTAATATTTATATAAACATTAAAATATGCACGTATTAAATGCATTGAGTATTATTTATTAAATATATTATATTTGTTAAATTTAATAAATATAATAGATGATTAGTAAATATATGACTTTTCATATGGTTCTCTCTCTCTCTCACTCTCTCTCTCTCTCTCTCTCTCTCTTTATATATATATATATATATATATATATATATATATAATAAGTTTCATTGATTCTATAGTTAATAATTATTTAAAATAAATTATTATGAAGCATTTTAAATTTAATTAAAAATTAAAATTCTTATTTTAATTATTATTGTTCACAAAAGATATTTTAAACTGGTCAAATTAAAAAATGCTTAAATATGCTTCTTTTTCAGATAAAAGACCGAATTTTTGTTTTGGTCCTTAAAAAAAATTTAACTTTCTGGTCCCTAATAAATTTTTTATATTGTTTTTGATCCCTCAAGCGCTATCTAAACAAATTTGAGAAACCAAAAACAAAATAAAAAAATTATTAGGGACCAAAAAGTTAAAAAAAATATTGGGGACCAAAGCAAAAATTGGATCATTTATCTGAAACCAAAGACTTGTTTGGGTAAACTTATCTAAAAGCAATTTTAGAAAAAGAAAATAAAAAGAAAAAAATGAAGTAAGATTCTTCATAAGCTAAAATTAGCTCATGCATGAGGTATCTTGTAGAAGCTCTCTCATGTAGCTTCTCTAAAAGATTAATTTTAACTTATGTATAAGCTAATTTTAGCTTATAGAGAAGCTTATTTCATTTTTTTCTTATTATTTTCTTTTTCTAAAAGTGTTTATGAATAAGTTTAACAAACAGACCCCAAAAACATTCGGTCATTCATCATCCTATGCATCTGCTGAACCAAAAAAATCCTTTGCATCTACATACAACTTTGATCTTTTGATCATAAATACAAACTACACCCCATCCAACTTTATATTCCTGAAATTATAAGATCATACCAATATGTGTTTTAACTTTGATATTTGTGATTGTACTATATTTTAAAAATTCTTGATATGTTAAAAATATACAATAACATGAGATAGGTCTTATTAACACTACTACAAAAAAATATTTTGGGTTAGAGGCTTTTAGACCCCTCATTATTAGGTGGGCCAAAACTCTCATTATGGTGGGCCAAATGGGCTAGCCCTAAGGCCTAAGGCCAAAGTGACAGTTTTATCTATGACAAATTAACTTGTTGCTAGCTAGGTTTTAACTTAAGTCTCCATTCCAAAATACTACATTTGACTATTATCCCATTTCTTGGCTATATTATTATAAAACAGTCTATTTGCATATTAAAATTCATATAGTTGGATATCTGATCGATACCAACTGGGCACAAAAAATTGCATTAAGAAAATACTTCGAAAGATTTATGCTTAATTCACTTCTTTTTATATACAAAGATGAGTTAAAGATTTCTTTAAAAGATCTTAACAATACAATTATATTTTTTACATAGAAAGCTATTGATTATTATCCTATTTCTGGGCTATATTATTATAGTCTATTTAATTATTAAAAATCATACAGTTGGATATCTAATCGTTACCAGCTGGGCACAAAAACTGCATTAATAAAAATACTTTGAAAGATTTATGCTTAATTTTCCCTTCATTTTATGAAAAATTACTACATCGGAAGAATATGAACATTTTTTCCTCGTGTTAATGTGAAGTGGCCTCTTAGCCTTTATTATTGTATTTTTCGTTTCTAGAGCATTTGATTTTTAAAAAAGTAAACATAAGGAGGAAAAATAAAGAATGAGGAGAGAAAAAGAGAGAGAAAACTATGGCCATCTAATCTGAAATGCCAAAATAAAATTAATTGGAAGTGCAGACATACAAAAGATAAATTGTTACTATTACACTTCATCCTGTGAAGTGCACTCTCCTTGCATTCAATTCAAGGAGACAAATCCATTTTTCATGCTTAGCTATATTTTCTTATTCATGTTGACATTTTCTTTCAGTACTGAAATTCCAATGTCATTATTACATAGTGAATAGCTAACACATAGATGATACTACATGAAACAAATTAAGATTGTTGAGAAGGTTGAGGCAAAGCTTGATTGGCATTGGTAGCCTCCGAATGCACTGATGCACCTCCTTTTAGAATAGCCTTTTTTCTGTCAAACTCTTCCCTCTTTTGATTATAAGCAGACGCAGCCTCTTGCTCAGTATTGAAAGTACCAAGCCACACACAGCACTTTCGAAATGGGTCTCTTATCTTTGCTACATACTTCCCCCACTTCCTACATCTAACACCTTTAAACTTACTTGATGGGGTGCGTTTTCGTTTATGGGGATTCACTTTTTTAGTATTAGTACTAGTACTAGTGCTTGGAATTTTAATCTCTACCACAAGTCGCTTTTTAGTGCCTTTGTTGTCTTCATCGCTGGAATAATCTGTGGCATATGGGTCACTGCATGAAATCAGGATTTTCCTTTCTCCAGAAACTTGTTTCTCACATTGCCTTTGTGAACTTTCCATTCTCAACCACAACCTAAAGTCTGATCAAGGAAAAGGGAAAAAAATGTCAAGAGGGAAATGCAAACTCTCACAGCACTTGTTTCCCTTGCAAATATTCAAATTCAACACATCATGTAAAAAGTGAGATTGTGAGAATAATAAATCTTAATCATACAATCATTTATACATGATAAAAAAAAGATTAATTTCATCACTCTCACACACAGAAACATACTTATTTCCCTTTAACAAATATTCAAATTCAATAGGTTGAGACTATCAAATAAGAATTGAGAATAATAATCTTAATCTTACAATTATCTATACTTGATCAAGACATGATTTCGTCGCACACAAAAATTTAAGTCAGTACTAAAGGTTGGTGTAAGTGAAATTTTAATTTTGATTATTGAACAATCTTACCGATCGATACCTAAGGAATAACACACATTTAAAAATAAAAAATAATATTACAAATACCCAAGGAACACACACAATTTTAAGTCTGTACTAAAGATCGCACACAAATTTAGGTTTATACTAAAGGTCGATGAAATTGAAAATTTTAATATGGATTATAGAGCAATAATACAAAAACTTAAGGAATAACACTCAAGTATTGTCAATCTATGCATAACATGTCATGAATTTCATAACAAACATTGTACAATCAAAGATATCAAAGTTGAAACAAATACCAATAGGATCTTATAATTTCAAGAATATAAAGTTGGATAGGGAGTAGTGTCGTATATGTACTTCGGATGAAGATATCAAGGTTGCACGTAGACGCAAAGGATGAACAATGAACAGAATTTTAAGAAGAGAAATGAGAGAGGGGCTGAAAACTGAAAAGAAAGACACGATTTAAAGGCTAATACAGAACTCTCTCTCTCGTTCTCTATATATATTGTTAGAATTAGATCACATGCAGTAAAAGAATTCCAAGGTCATGTTTCAAGTCAAAGGGGCAATAATTTTTTTAACTTACATTTCATTTTACAATTTAATATTCACTTGCAGTAAAATAATTCCAGGGTCCTGTATTGTTTCACTTTCCTTTTTCAAAAATGAGAAAACAAGGAAATTAGAAAAAATCTTGTCGACAAATTATTACTCAATAAAATACGTAACAAAATGAAAATTGGCTAAATATGTCAGGTGATCAATAGGTAAAAAACTAATACCTCTCCAAAAGGATAACATTATCTTTTATTAAATTTGATGAATTTTATTTCTTTTAGAACAATATAATTATAAGAAAATCAAAAACAGTATAAATATCTCGGTGAGACTTTTGCAGTAGTTCACTTCATTTGGCGTCAAGTGCATAATCACGCACTCATAGGCACAAAGCTTCGATTAAATTCCACCCAACACTATTTTAAAGAAGTATATTTATATGCTCTACGTTTGTTTTTTTTTATGCATTATATGCTCTACGTTTGAATTCTCTGTTTACAAACAGTTAATGTCAATGATTTTTTTTTATCAGCCAATTAATGTCAATGTTACCTTCTCATCTATAATAATTTTGAAAAGATTAATTACATTTCTTTCTTTCTTTCTTTTGTTTAAATTAATTTTAGACTGACATGTTCGAAACGTTTCGTAGTTATTTTTTATTTAAAACGTTTCGTAGTTTATGTTTACCAACACTTCACGTTTATGTTGAACTCTTTATTGTAAAAGGTATATTCTAAAGGATGAAAGCTATAATTAATTATAATGATATTAAAAATTATAATAAAATTATGGTTAAATCATAAATGTGTAACTAATATGCATTGTATGCTTTTAATAAAATTTAAATTGTATACAAATTTGTTAAATAATTGATTTTGAATATAAATAAATAAAATATTGTCCTTATTTTCATTTTTTCTATATTATGAACATTTCTTTCTCGGTTTGTTTTCATTTGGGCTCTTGGCAAACGAAGTTTGATGAAATAGTATTAAAATGTAAATTAGTTATTAAATAATCACTTTGTTGTGTGTGTATATGATTGGTTCATAACTAAATTTGATACAATTATCACAAAAGAAATATATTGTTATATTATTGTTATATATCAACGACAAAGTATTATTTCAGGTTTCATATATTTAAAACAAATATTTATTAATTTTTAGTTATATGATCATTTATGTACACGTTTTGTATAGTATATTTTCCTAAACAAGTTATTTGATTTATAATTTTTTTGTGATAGTGTAAAAATATGAATGTAAATGTGCAAAAATATGTTAAAAATTAAACTTTTATATATTTATAGTTTATTATAAATGATTTATCGTAAATAATACTTTTAATGCAGTATACAGATTTTTTAAGATTAATAATATTAATTATCATTCTTTTAATGAGATTATGACTGAAAAATAAAATACATTATTCATTGAAATAATTTTTTTTAAGAAATTCATTAAAATAATTTATTAAACACTTCAATGTATATTTTTATTTCAAAATAATTTGACCAAAGTAGAATTTTGGTCCCTTACTTAAATTTTAGATTTTCATATGATTTTTTAAGTTTAAAAAGTTTTACTTTGATTTCTTATAATCTATCTATTAAATCACATTGGTCATTCCGTCAAATTTTGGTACTAATCGCATCAAATTTAACTGATGTGACATTCTTATAGTTTATTACGTGTCACTAAGTTGACCAAATTAATGTGATAAATTTACGAGATGACCAATTTGGTCTAATAGAAAACTTTAAAGGACCAAGATAAAGCTTTCTGAAATTAAGGGACCAAACTAAAATCTAAAATGTAAATAAAGGACTAAAATTCTATATTAGCCAAATAATTTTTATAAACTAAAATTTTTAAACAGTGAGAACATAAGAAAACTTGCAAGGTATATTTTATATTATATGCATATATTTGGGTATTAAATATTATAACAATTTTTTATTTAATAATAAAATTTTAATATATATATTTATAATAAAAATCAAACATTTAATAAAATATATATTTTTATAAATATGCTTTCTTATAAAATATAATATTGAAAATATTATTATTGTTAATTTTATAATAAATTTAGTAAATACAATAATTAATATTACATTAAGAAAAATAAATTTTATATATATTTATATACAAATAATTTATTAACATCTGTAGTCAAATGTATTTTAATGTTTTAATTTTACCAATTTAAAATATGTTTTATAAACAATAGTAATTAAAAATAAGAATGTTTCATGTATTGTTAAATATAAAAATATATAATAATTAATTTAAAATAATAAACATAATAGCAACTGATAGATAAAGTACTATATATATTTAAGAATTTATACATAATATATTAGTATACATTTATAAATTTCCTATTTTAAAACTTTTTTTATAGAGTAATTATTATTAAATAGTCAAAATAATAAATTTTTATGTATATTTCAGTATATATATCTATATTCATGTATTAAGCTTAACAATCATTAATTTTAATTTAATAATAATATTAATATATACAGAACCATTTGAAAAGTCGTATATTTAATCAAACATATTTTTCATAAAAATATTATCTTTCAACATATTATATTTAATAATATTATTAAATAGAATTTATACTATATTTAGTAAATAAAATGAATAATTTTATGTATAGAAAAATATGTTTTATACATTTATATAAGTATTATATTAATATTTGTAATAATGTATATTGTAATTTTTTATAATTTGGTCACTTTAAAATATGTTTTATGAAAAATATTCATTAAAGATAAGAATTTTTTAATATATAATTAAATTTAATATAATTTAAAATAATTTATTTATATTAATAATTAAAAACAGAAACTAAGAGATAAATTATTATATATATTTATAAGTTTATATATATATATATATATATATATATATATATATATATATATATATATATATATTATTTTAGTATACATTTCCTATTTTAAAATTTACTTTCTAGAGTAATATTTTAAAATATAATAAAATTTTATTGTATATTTTAGAGTTTGTGTGCGCGCCCGTGTGTGTGTGTGTGTGTGTGTGTGTGTATCATAAGATTGGCATAGTGGTAAGGCCCCACTGCATTTATATGTGGGGAACGATGTATTTAATGGACGGAGAATCCGTGTTCGATTAACTCCGTGTGCAAAATTTTCTTGAGCTAGCAGCAGCCAACGCACTGCAAGCAGGATCATTCTCTGACTCAATATCAATATAAAAAATGCATTTGAATCTTGCTTTTTTTCTTTTTAATTATCTGTCTATAATTTTTTAAGTTCCTTTCTTATCTTTCTTTAATAAAAACTAGTGCATGTATCCCTTGCGATGCACGGGATACTTGAAAAGTGATTTTTTATTATTTTAATAAATAAATTATATTTGAAACATAAAATTGATGACAAAGTAAAAAAAACATTAACAATTTAATATTCTTGTTATCATTAAAGCAAAAATATATATTAAAAAAACAACATTCATCTATACATTCACTTATATAAATAAATTGTTATGACACCTTAGGGTCCAATGGTTATTTACTACCAAACATTTAGTTTTAAAAAATAATGCATTTCATAAAGCAAGTAGGAACCAAGCCCTTGGCAAATGGTGCAATGGCTTATAGCGAACACATATGATAACATTTGTTTTTCTACAAAAAAAAAAAATACAATTTATAACAGCTTTTTAGATCGGTCATAAGAAAACTGATCTAAAAAAAATACGGTAGCATTTTTGTAATTATAAAGAATGTTTTTAGATCAGTTCTTCTATATAATTGATCTAAAAACAACTTTTTAAATAGGTTGAAAGCTAAACTGATTTAAAATGTAATCTTTTTAAATCAGTTATAAGTAAAACTAATCTAAAAAGTAATTCCCAATTTCAGAACCCCAATACATTCATTCATTCATCGATGCTCTCCTCTTCCGTCAGCAGCTGTGAAAAGCGAATCAGAGACGCTCTTCTTCTCTCTCGCTCTGCTCACGCTCTGTCTCCATTCAAAGCATGTTTCCAGGTTGATCTTTCATATCTCTCATTTAGGTTCTTGTTTAGTTCGTTATTATTTTAGGGTTTGGTTGTATTGATTTTGATTTTGATTTAGGGTTCAGAGCATGTAATTTTTTCCTCTAATATGTAATTTGATAGTCTCATAGTTGATTCACTACTCTTTAATTGTTGATTAACATTGTTTGTACATTTGAGTGGCTTGAAACATTGAAAATAGAATGAATTTTCTGTTGCAAATTCAAAATGGTTACTCTGAAATTATGAGATATTATATATAAGATATTATGAGATATTATACTACTGATGTTGATTGACTTAAATTTATTGCGGCTGTCTCAATCTTTTTCTAAAAAAATGAAGAAACTATCTGTTAGTTCATGAAATGAGATCATTCGTTTAAATTTGTTCAAAGTGCATAAATATTCATTTAGTAATGACTAGTGCAATTTTTTTTTAGTTTTTAAATTAGACACGTTATTTAGTGCTGGTTGAAAGATACCCTCACTAGTGCTACTTGACGGAAGTGATTCTTGTTTCTGTAAAGTGGTTTTAATACAAGTTACTTTATTAATTATTAATCCCAACCCAAAGCAACGTAAACTAGGGGAAATGATTTTCCAGTCGCGGTTTTCTTTCGTGCACAGGCATATACTTGTATTCCATTTCTTGCTAACACACAAGTCTACTATGGAGAGGACAAGTGTAATGTTTGGGTCCATTTGTTAAAGCTCTGGTTGAGACCCTTTATCCATCCTTTTTAAGCTTGGAAAGATGTATTAGAAAGTAACAGGCTATTTCTGCTATGAAATTGACCAGTGTTCTAACTTTTAGACTTTAATTTAGATTAGGGATGCTAAGCTAAATTTTGTGGCTGCAAACATTATAAATTTCAAGTTTTTTTTTTATTTGTGGTGTTTTTGTTTGGGATTGCATGGTTAAATCATTTTGTTCCTTTGATGCTATGGCAGTTATATGTTAGGTTCTAAGACCTTGGACGATGTCCAACCTCTCCTATTACGGTTTTGATGATAATAACTAAAGGATAAATTTTGAAGAATCTAATGATCTAGTTTGAGTGTTATAGGATTTACATCGTCCAATCCCGCAATGGTATTGTATCTCTCAAACCTGGACTCTATGTTTTAATAAAGTGAGCGTCCAATTGTGTTTTATAAGAAACATACAGGCAGCGTCCAATGCTCCTGTGAGAACAAGCGTCCAACGCTTGAGTAACACTCAGTGGTTACTATCATTTAAAATACGCTTTCTATAATATAAGGCAACGTTCACTATATCATATTTTAACATGCCATGATCTTTTCGAAAAGTATTGAACAGGAAAAGAAGAAGCTTCTCTCTGCAGAGAAAGTACAAGTAGGAGAGAGGCTCTACGAGTACGGCTGTCACATCCATCACTTCACTCTAAGTCAAAATGTGACAACGGCAATAAGCTACAGAAAGAATCGCTCTTGGAAAAGGAACAGAATCCTCAACAGATATCTTTCAACAAACTTCCTATATATAGAAGGATGAGCTCACTTATCAAGAAGACGAGAATTTTGAAAAAGAGCAGAAACCCTGTCAAAACGACTGGACGACCATAAGCGAAAAAGAGCATTCATCTTAGCTTTGCTAAGCGAGTCTATACACTCATTCTTATTGTAATATCCTCTCATTGAGAGTTAAATTTTACTTACAATATCAAACAATACTGTTTGGAAAGCCAGGAGTGGCTTAGTGTTAAAGAATACTTGGTTTTTGTGTTTAATCTCAAGGAGAGATTAAGAGTGTGCCAGAAGTGGCCTAGAGAATACTTGTAGCCAGAAGTGGAAAAGTTAAGAATACTTGAGTGTAATCAGTTTTGATTAGTAGAACCCTTCAAAAGTTTTTGAAGGAGAACTGGACGTAGCTCAGTTGAGTGAACCAGTATAAAACTACGCATTCTATTCACTCACCTTCTAGCTTACTTGAATTTCTTTTAAACTATCTCTTCAGCATACTACGAAAAAGTTTCTATACACCTTTTTATTCAAGTTTATACATTACGTGTATTTAAACGAAAAAGAAGAAGAGTAGTTTCTTTGGACGGTTATTTTTAATCGACTGGACGATAGCCTATTTTTTCTGTTTTACTAAACTTCTGTAAAACGAAAAGATACACTATCTTCACTCTAGCTAAAGTTTTCCAAAGAAAATTTAAATACACTATTCAACCCCCCTTCTAGTGTATTTCTCTACATTTCAGTTGGTATCAGAGCTCGACCTCTTGGGTTGAGTTCTTAACAGAACAGAGGAAAGATCCTGAGAAAGATGGAAAACGAAGGACAAGCTGTGAACAGACCACCACTCTTCAAAGGTGTCAAATATGACTACTGGAAACAAAGAATGATAGCATTCTTTGAATCTAGCCATATTGACATGTGGGAAGTTGTGGAGATAGGCGATTATATTCCGCTTGATGAAAGCCTCAACGAAATCCCAAAGGCTAGATGGACGGAAGAGCAAAAACAAAGATTTTATCTCAACTCCAGAGCCAGAAACATCATCATGTGTGCACTAAGCGAACAAGAATACAACAAGGTGCACAGTCTCAAAAGCGCAAAACAAATGTGGGACACTCTTGCATTAACATATGAGGGTTCCACTCAGGTAAAACATAACAAACTCAGTCTCCTTACTCGTCAATATGAGTTGTTTAGTATGGAAGAAAACGAGGACATACAAAGTATGTTTGGACGGTTTCAAACCATATTAAATGAACTTAGAGCACATGGTAAAGATTATAATAACTATGAACATATTGACAAAATTCTAAGAAGTTTGCCTAGGAAATGGAGACCACAGGTTACAGCTTTGAGAACAAAGAAGGAACTGGACGATATGTCCTTAGAAGAACTTGTGGGAACCCTCAAGGTGCATAAACTAGAACTGCATCAAGATAATGATGGTAAGAAAAATAAGTCTCTGGCGCTCAGCGTCCAGAAGCCAAGGAAAGCATCATCGTCCAAAGCCATGCAAGCTGAAACATCATCAGACGAACAATATGAAGATGATGACTCAGACGAAAATGATGAACTATCCTTTATATCCAAAAGAATACATTCTATGTGGAAAAAGAAAGGTGGATCCAGATGGAGAAACCTGAAGAGGAAAGACTTCAAAGAAAAGAAGGAGAAGAGTCCAATTATATGCTACGAATGCAAAAAGCCAGGACACTTCAAATCAGAGTGCCCAGATCTTGAGAAAAGCAAGGACAAGAAGAAGAAATTCTTCAACAAAGGAAAGGGCAAGAAAGTTCTGATGTCCACATGGGAAGATCTGGAGGATGACTCATCATCGGACGAGGGAGAAGAGGAGGAAGCACACATATGTCTGATGGCGGACACCTCAACTGACTCTTCAGAACCAGAAGAAGAAGATGAGGTAGATTTTAATGACTTAGATTCAATTCAAGAAGCTTATCATGAATTACTTTCAAATTCTTCTATCTTGTCAAAAGCCTATAGAACTTTAAAGAAATCATCCAAATCACTTTCAAAAGAAAAAGAAGCTTTAGAAGAAAATGTTAGACAACTGAAAAGTGAAAAGGAAGATTTACAAGAAAAGTTTGCAGAGCTCTCAAAGCAAAATGAAACTACAAATATGGAGAGGCGAACTCTCTGGAATAATGCTACTCAAGTCTATGAATCCTATAAGGATTCAAGGGATAGAGAAAGGAATCTTTCCATAGAGGTTCGAAATCTCAATGCAGAAAACAAAAGGCTAGTTGAGAAGCTTCTGAAAGTTGAAGCAGATACTTCCTTAAGAGGTCAACCACATGATGTTGTAAAACTTCATGAGGAGATTGACAGCCTAAAGAAGGATCTGTCAAACTTTGTCAAGGGCTCGGACAACCTAAAAAAACTTTTAAAATATGAAGGTTGTAAGAGACCAAATGACAGGTCAGGACATGGATACAAGGGAAAGAAATATATTCATGATGAAGAAACAGATGTTTGCTACTTCTGTGGGAAACCTGGACATATAACGTCCAAATGCAGACACCTGCCTAAGAGGGGAACATTCAACACCCTTCGAGCTAACAAAAAAGGACCCAAGTCAATCTGGGTACCTAAGGATAAAATTGTTTCTGTTGCAGACATGCTTAACAGCAGGAAAGAAACTCCAATCATGGTACCTGGACAGTGGGTGCTCACATCACATGACGGGAGAAAGGTGTATGTTCCAAAGCCTCCTACCCAAGATTGGTGGGACAGTCACTTTTGGAGGGAATCAGAAAGGGATGATAGCTGGCGTAGGTAAGATTGGTATACCACCCTATCCCTGTATTGATAACGTTCTTTATGTTAAAGGTCTTAAACATAATCTACTTAGCATAAGTCAATTATGTGACAGTGGATATGATGTTGCCTTTAACAAAGGTGAATGTACAGTCAAAAACTCTGATGGATCCCTTCTCTTTACTGCAAAGAGGCAAGGCAATCTGTATAAGATTAAACTTGGGGAACTATCAAATCAAAATGTATCATGCCTAGTTTCTGTACAAGAAAATCATTGGTTATGGCATAAAAGACTTGGTCATGCAAGCTTGAGGTTAATCTCAAAGCTGAACAGGCACAACCTCGTAAGAGGACTACCAAGTATGTCATATAAAGATGATCTTCTTTGCAAAGCTTGTCAGAAAGGGAAACAAGTGAAAAGTTCTTTTCAAAGTAAAAACATTGTTTCCACTTCTAGACCTCTAGAGCTGTTACATATTGACCTGTTTGGACCCACAAGAACAGCCTCGGTAAATGGTAAAAGATATGGATTAGTTATAGTGGACGACTATACTAGATGGACATGGGTCTTATTCCTATCCCACAAAGATGAGTCCTTTAAGGCTTTTTATAATCTCTGCAAAAGAGTTCAAAATGAAAAAGGAGTATGCATTACTTCAATCAGAAGTGATCACGGGGGTGAATTCGAAAACGAAAGTTTTCAAAGGTTCTGTGAGGATAATGGTATCCTTCACAACTTCTCAACACCTAGAACACCACAACAGAACGGTGTAGTTGAGAGGAAAAACAGGTCACTTCAGGAGATGGCCAGAACCATGTTAAATGATAATTCAACCCCTAAACACTTCTGGGCTGAAGCAGTGAATACTGCCTGTTATTTACAAAACAGAATCTATATAAGGCCGATATTGAAAAAGACTCCATATGAATTGTGGAAGGATAGAAGACCCAACATATCCTACTTCCATCCATTTGGATGTCAATGTTTCATTCTGAACACTAAGGATAACCTGGGAAAATTTGATTCTAAGTGTGATGAAGGAACATTGCTTGGGTATTCTGAAACTTCAAAGGCGTACAGAGTCTATAACTCTAGAACCTTAGTTGTTGAAGAAGCTATCCATGTGAAGTTTAATGACAACAAGCCTGATAAGGAATTATCAGAGCTAGACAAATCATTTGCAGATATCAGACTGGACGATGCAAGTAAGTCATCAGATTCGTCCAAACATGATGTCTCAGTTGAAGAATCAAATGCACTACTGGACCGTCCAGTCGAAGAACAAAGAGAACCAACTGGACGCAACTGGCAAATGAAGAAACATCATCCACAGGAGCAAATCATTGGGGATCCAGAAGACAGAGTCAAAACCAGATCTTCACTTCAACGACAGCAAAGTCATGCAGCATTCATATCTCAAATAGAACCTAAGACTGTGGACGATGCCTTAGAAGATGAAGGATGGGTCAAAGCAATGCAAGAAGAACTTGATCAATTTCAAAAGAACAATGTCTGGAAGCTAGTAGAACTCCCCAACGACAAAGAAGCAGTAGGAGCAAAGTGGGTGTTCAGAAACAAGCTGGACGAAGAAGGTAATGTTGTGAGAAACAAAGCAAGGTTGGTAGCAAAAGGTTACTCACAACAAGAAGGTATTGATTATACTGAAACTTATGCTCCCGTTGCACGTCTGGAGGCAATCCGCATTTTACTGTCATTTGCAACTCATAGCAATATGAAGCTATACCAAATGGACGTAAAAAGTGCATTCCTCAATGGACTCATAAAAGAAGAAGTCTATGTGGAACAACCCCCAGGTTTTGAAAGTGATACTTTTCCAAACCATGTTTTTAAACTCAACAAAGCACTATATGGGTTGAAACAAGCTCCTAGAGCTTGGTATGAAAAACTCAGCACATTTCTGTCAGAAAATGGTTTTTCAAGAGGAAAAGTAGACACTACGTTGTTTCGCAAAGACTACTCTTCTGATTTTATTATTGCACAAGTATATGTTGATGATATCATATTTGGTGCCACTAATGAATCTCTCTGTGAAGATTTTGCCAAGTTAATGCAAACAGAGTTCGAAATGAGCATGATGGGTGAGCTGAAATTCTTCCTTGGACTCCAAATCAAACAAACTGAAAAGGGAATATATATACATCAGACTAAGTACGTCAAAGAGCTACTAAAGAAGTACAAACTGGACGATGCAAAACCAATGAAAACTCTTATGCATCCAACAACAGCTCTTGGACTGGACGACAACTCAAGGAAAGTAGATAATACTCTATACAGAGGTATGATAGGATCTCTCCTGTACCTCACTGCGTCCAGACCTGACACAATGTTCAGCGTATGCCTATGTGGCAGATTTCAATCTGATCCAAGGGAAGTTCACTTAACTGCTGTTAAAAGAATCTTTCGATATCTTGCTGGAACCACTAACCTTGGGTTATATTTCAAAAGGGAGAAAGATTTCAGGCTAATAGGATATTGTGATGCTGATTATGCTGGAGATCGCATTGAAAGAAAAAGCACCAGTGGAGGATGTCATTTCATTGGTGGTAACCTAGTTTCCTGGACATGCAAGAAGCAAGGAACTATTGCTCTGTCCACTGCTGAAGCAGAGTATATCTCAGCTGCAAAATGCTGCTCTCAAATCTTGTGGATCAAGCATCAACTTGAGGACTACAACATATATGAGAGTAACATTCCTATCTTCTGTGATAGTAAAGCTGCCATAAATCTCTCTAAAAATCCCATATTGCATTCAAGGGCTAAACATATAGAAATTAAACATCACTTTATAAGAGACCATGTTCAAAAGGGAACTGTGGAATTACACTTTGTAACCACAGATAATCAGCTTGCTGATATATTCACCAAACCCCTTACTGAAGACAAGTTAATCCTTCTGAGGGACAAACTTGGCATGGCCTCTGTAAAGGAATGATTAACATCTACATGATGCGTCCAATAACTTCATAGCGTCCAAAGGACATATCGTCCAAGGAACACTAGAGTCATGCATATATATATTACATACGTTTCACTTAAAGTCCAACATATGGACGATGCCGTTCTATCTTAGTCTTTTCTTCTGATTCAAATTAATAAAACGGATCATTTTAAGGATAAGTATGAGCTAATACTCTATGCTGAGTCACCTAAATGGCGGTAACCGTACACAATTACCCACATCCTCTGCACGTCTCATCATGGTGGGTTTTATGGCGTCAGTTACTTTTTTCAAATATTCAAAAATAAAAACAAAACCGCTTCATATTCTCCAAACAAAGCCCAAACACCACCTTATCAAATCCTCACCGGAGAAAACCTAAACACCCATCAAACCTAAACACTCTCTCTCTCTCTCTGAGAAACCCCAAAAACCCTCTCAGAAAACCTAAAAATCCAAGCTTTACAAGAATGGCAATCTCTACAAACTCAAGCAACTCAGAACTCGAGGTCCTGACCTACCCTGAGACTACGGTTGTGCACCAAGGAGCTGCTACGGTGCACATTGAGCACTTCTTTGACATTGAAGCGCTCGAGAAGCTAGGACTAAATCTGAACGAGAGCCTACTGAAGTGTGGAATCAGAGGCTACTTCAATGACAACCAGAAAATCTATCCAGAGCTGATCAGGATGTTCTGGAGGAATGTCAAGTTTCAGAGCCCAAGGGAGCTCGTGGCCAATATTCTTGGACGAGAAGTGACGCTGTCCACCGAGGCCATAGCTAAGGTAACTGGTTGCATCAGGGAGCAGAACCAGTACAAAACCAACTGGGTAGAGAAGTACGGCGATAACGTTGCAACTGTGCTTTGCAAATCCAAAACCCCTGAGACAATGAAGATTGAGTACAAGAATCTGTGCGAGGAAGCCAAAATTTGGCAGCAGGTGTGCAACAAGAGCATCCTGCACAAAGCTGGGTCTAAGGACTCAGTCACAGACTTACACAAGTTTGTGATATTCCATCTGATGGAAGGCATTCCCTTCAATCTCCCTCACATCATCTACGTCAATATCGTGAGGATGATGAAGTCCGTGGGTGGGAATGATGACATCTTCTACGCCGCCCTGTTGAACAGGATCCTCTGGGATCAGAAGCTTTATCAATGCTTCTATGATGAATTGGATGAAGAAGCCCATGAAGCCATAGTGAAGAAAGGGCCAATAGTGGCAACACAACAGTTGTTTGGTGAGCCCAACATAAGGCCGATGAAGATCAAGCTCACAGCCAAGGTCTTAAGGGACCTGGACGAGGACACCATCAACAAGCAAAGGCATGAGCAGAGCAAGATCATCTCTAATGATGACGAAGAAGAGATTGATCTACTGGGCATTCGTAGAAAAATCAAAAGGCTGATGGAAGAACAGCAAGGCAGAAAGATCACACGTCAAGCATCTCAGATGCATGAGGAAGATGCTGAGAAGGAGAGGAGGACCAAGAAAAGGCATGCTGAGACATCTATTGCTCAGTCACCAGCAGGAAAGCGTCCAAGGACTGAAACGTCCAAACCTGCTCAAGAGGAGAAGCGTCCAAAGGCAGCACCAGTGAAAGTTGCCCCAGAAAAGCAAAGGGTACGAAAGCTTCAATTACTGGACGACTCTGAAGATGACGACCAGATTCCAATTGGTCGAATCATGAAGAAGGCAGAAGAGACAGAGGGTCCTCAGCAAAAGGCACAACCTGCTAAAACACCTCCTTTTCTTGCTAATGTGCCACGAAGAAGAGTGAAGACTCAGGCAAAAAGGGCAAAAAGGACTGAAGTGCTACCGTCATCCTCTCAAGACACCGAAAATGTGTCCACCAGCACCCTTCTACCAGCAATATCAGGTGCTCCTTCCACATCAGCAAGTCAGCAACCACCTCTTCGCTTGGACCTGTCCAAGTTTGTGCGTCCAAGAGATGCATGGAGGGATACATGGTCCCCATGGACTATCCCCCCCAAGCAGAAAATGAAAGAAGAGAAAGACAGAGAACGCTTTCCAGTTGCATTCCTCACATGCAATGATCAGAATCTCTGTAACAAAGGTGATGTGATCCAGAGGCCTCTGCAAGAGCCTCTAAAGCGGCATTATACAACTGCCTCAGCACCTGAGTGGACGAGGTATATTTGCAATGAATCTTTGTCAGCTGCTTATCATGCCATGCCCAAAGGAACGATCATCAGCAATCCTCTGCCCAGTTGGACGAGAGAAGTGTATCCACACTTAGTACGCATGGCTTATCCTTACATCTGTCCAACTGGAACTCAGCAGAGAGTGCGTCCAGCAGCGGAAAATCTGCAGAAGCCAGAGGTGGAAGTTGCCTCTAGTCTCACCAAGACGGTTGCGAAGCAGAAAGGGAAGGCTCCAAAGAAAAAGAAGGCACCGTCCAAGAAGTCTTCTGCTAACAAAGATAGTGAGCTGGATGCAGAATTGCAATTAGCAATCAAAGAGAGTCTGGACCAGTCAGTAACGCAGCAGCGTCCAAACGTAGAGTGGGTCAGGGATGTTCAAATCTGGACTCCAATCACAAAGTTTCTGCCACTACCAGCTGGAACTCCAGTGCTAAACTTCCAGCCTGGCAACTTTGATGATCTTGGAAAGCTTCTGCAACAGATGTACATTCCAAATCAAGCAATCGCCTACCCACCAAACATGCACATAAGCCGAGCGACGGAAATAAAGTTTGTACCAGACAGAGTATGTCCTAGACTGCCTGTCTATGATGCTGGTCGCAAGAAAGGCTTCAAATTCTACGGCGTTGAGATGCCCAGCAGGGAGGAGAAAGTTGAAACCCTGCAAAAATCTTCTTACACCTGGGGTCATATATTTGATAAGTCTGGTAAGCTCACGCGTGAACTTGGAACCTCTGATTCCATAACCTTTTGGCGCCAGATTCTATGGAACGATTCCCAGCAAGCCTCATCCTCAGGCTGCTCCAAGGATGATTTTGTTCATCCCCCTCATGGGATAGAAGTGCTGCGTCCAGTCAAGACTCATCATTTTTCAGACACATTTGCCTGCTTTCTGAAGGATTCAGATGATTATCTGGAGTTGATGAAGACTCTGCCAACAATCAGAAGCAACAAGGTGTTTGACCTCAGAACACTGGATCGCACGGAGTTTGTGGAGGAACTCCAAACTCTCCATGAGGAGTACCTTGCAGAAGAAGCCGCCGCAGCAATGGAACAAGCTCGTGTTGAGCACCTGGCTTTTGAGAAAGCTGAAACAGCAACCATGGAAAAGGAAGATACGGTTGCTAAATCAAAGGCTACACAGGCAGAACTGGATGAAGCATCTGCCAAGGTGACAAAGATGCTAGCTCATCTTGACCTGGACCCATCAGTACCAGTGGACGTAGAACACTTTGTAACGTCACATGAAGAAGCTACCGTCCAGTCTGATAGATCCGAGGATGATAGAAAGCTCGTTGCTGAAGCGTCCAAGCAAATGGAAGCCTCTGCAGCACAGCCTATTGCTGAAGATGTCACAAGCCTCCCCATTGTTGAGGCTTCTGCTGAAGCACATTCAGGCACACATCAACTGGTTCCAACTGGATCTTCAAGTCCAAAGGGCATCAATCCCCTGCGATTTGCTGAACCACAAGGAGTCTCAGAAGATCGTGTTCATGAAATTGTGCAACAGTCTCTGAGGCAGCAACAGCTGGAGACTGAGGCCGCATTTCAAGCTTTTCAGCAAAGACAACAGGCTGAAGCTGAACAACATCGTCTAGTGCTGCAAAATACAATTACTGAGCAGTTCATAAGTCTCTCACAGACACTCATGAACTAGATTCAACATACAGCAGCCACCTTACTTGGTCACGTTGCTCATCCGGTACCACAAGTCCAACCTCAACCTCCACAACCAGCACCACCAGACCAAGCACCACCAGAACAACCACCACCACCACATGAGCCACCTCCTCAGCCATAAGGTGACCATGATGGCCACATCATTTTTTTTCCATCTTTCAAACCTTTTTGTTAATGACAAAGGGGGAGAAATTGGAATTATTGATGAGAATAAATAGCTAATCATTTGTATTCAAATATTTGTTTGAATATATACATACTTATTCCTTTATCAAAACATGAGGTGTTTATTTTCATATATTTCGCATCCATATCATTGATATGTTTTAGAATCTGATATCTGTTATTTAATGCATAAGAAATGTTGAACTCAGGGGGAGTACTTCATTTCACTTTTATACTCTGGCATAACATAATCATCTCTGACTTGACTCATTGTATTCTTATATGATTATGTGTCTGTTAACATCAAAATTTACCATTTTTTGTCATCATCAAAAAGGGGGAGATTGTTAGGTTCTAAGACCTTGGACGATGTCCAACCTCTCCTATTACGATTTTGATGATAATAACTAAAGGATAAATTTTGAAGAATCTAATGATCTAGTTTGAGTGTTATAGGATTTACATCGTCCAATCCCGCAATGGTATTGTATCTCTCAAACCTGGACTCTATGTTTTAATAAAGTGAGCGTCCAATTGTGTTTTATAAGAAACATACAGGCAGCGTCCAATGCTCCTGTGAGAACAAGCGTCCAACGCTTGAGTAACACTCAGTGGTTACTATCATTTAAAAACGCTTTCTATAATATAAGGCAACGTTCACTATATCATATTTTAACATGCCATGATCTTTTCGAAAAGTATTGAACAGGAAAAGAAGAAGCTTCTCTCTGCAGAGAAAGTACAAGTAGGAGAGAGGCTCTACGAGTACGGCTGTCACATCCATCACTTCACTCTAAGTCAAAATGTGACAACGGCAATAAGCTACAGAAAGAATCGCTCTTGGAAAAGGAACAGAATCCTCAACGGATATCTTTCAACAAACTTCCTATATATAGAAGGATGAGCTCACTTATCAAGAAGACGAGAATTTTGAAAAAGAGCAGAAACCCTGTCAAAACGACTGGACGACCATAAGCGAAAAAGAGCATTCATCTTAGCTTTGCTAAGCGAGTCTATACACTCATTCTTATTGTAATATCCTCTCATTGAGAGTTAAATTTTACTTACAATATCAAACAATACTGTTTGGAAAGCCAGGAGTGGCTTAGTGTTAAAGAATACTTGGTTTTTGTGTTTAATCTCAAGGAGAGATTAAGAGTGTGCCAGAAATGGCCTAGAGAATACTTGTAGCCAGAAGTGGCAAAGTTAAGAATACTTGAGTGTAATCAGTTTTGATTAGTAGAACCCTTCAAAAGTTTTTGAAGGAGAACTGGACGTAGCTCAGTTGAGTGAACCAGTATAAAACTACGCATTCTATTCACTCACCTTCTAGCTTACTTGAATTTCTTTTAAACTATCTCTTCAGCATACTACGAAAAAGTTTCTATACACCTTTTTATTCAAGTTTATCCATTACGTGTATTTAAACGAAAAAGAAGAAGAGTAGTTTCTTTGGACGGTTATTTTTAATCGACTGGACGATAGCCTATTTTTTCTGTTTTACTAAACTTCTGTAAAACGAAAAGATACACTATCTTCACTCTAGCTAAAGTTTTCCAAAGAAAATTTAAATACACTATTCAACCCCCCTTCTAGTGTATTTCTCTACATTTCATTATAGTTTCATTTTAAAGCAGTTGAGCATTCTCCAACACTGATAAAAGCTACATTGGATTGGATATAAGTGAGGTAGTATATTTCTTTTTTCATGATTATCACTCAAACCTATCATGAGTTACCATCATTCCTTTAATGTATAGATAAGTAGAAATAGAAATTACATAATACCTTATCTTAATTGTTATGTATTCGGATAAGTTAATTATTTTATTACAATTTCATTTGCCTTTGACCATGAAAGGGTGACATGAATTACGTACTCCAGAGAATGATGTTTAATATACAAATCACATTTTTTTAATATATATATTTTCATTACAGGTTCTTTTAACTTCTTTAGTGTTAGCAATAAGTGTTTTCAATTTGTCCTATTTTTTTCAACATTTAATTTACTTATAGATTTTAAATAAGTCATACATTAACATTCGAATATTATATTGAAATAGAAAACTTAAGAATTAAATTAAATTTAGTAAAAAGTGTAATTTTAATTTTCTTTAATTATAATTTAAATTATTTAACTATAATAATTTAAAATTTTATATAATTATAAGAAATGAGTGTGAAAATAAACTATTAACGCTAATTTGTGCGTACGTGCCCAATTTTGACTGTTGCTAATTAGGTTCGGTATTGTGTGGTCAATTAGCTTAGGTCCATGAGTAGTATTAGTAGTAGACGTTGGACATGATTTCTGTTGAAGTCCAACCCCTCAAACTTCAATTTTTATGATAACAAATGAGACTAAAATTTTGAAGTATCTAATTAATTATGTTTGAGTATTATAGGTACCACACCGTCCAATGTCTCAATGGTATTGTATTTCTTAAGCTCAAACTTTATAGCTCTATGCATACAATGCGTCCAATGAGTTAATGGAAACTTTTTTTTCTAAGTATAAAACCCAGCGTCCAATGCATTGTGAAAACCAGTGTGTAAACATTGCGTCCAAATGAGAAGCGTCCAACGCTTATATAACTAAACATTTATATAAAGTGTCCATAACTGTGAAGAAGAAGTACACTTATACTTTTCGATGATAATTATCTGAAATGTTCTGTTATTCCCTCTCTTTTCTAATGTGACATTTCATTTGAAAATTCGAACAGTGTACCACAAGGGACAGAAAAGCTTCTCTCTATAGAAACCGTACAAGTAGTGGAGGCGCTGCATGTACTGTTGTCTCCTCCATCTCTCCACCCCAAGCTAACACGTAGCAACGATCATAAGATTGAGAGAGAACGGTTATTGGCAAAGGCACAGATCCCACAACAGATATCTTCACCAAGCTGCCCATAAATAGAGGAACAAGCTCACGAAATCAACAACGAAGCATTCAAGTTTTCTAAGAGCTGAAACTCTGCCAAATCAATTAGACGACCTACACTTGTGCAAAAAGAGAAATCTCCTTACCTCTGCTAAGTTCTTTGTGTATTTGCTTACTGTAACATCCTGAAATTTTAATATAATTATTGTTATTTTAAAAGATTAAATTGTTATGAGAATTAATATTAACATTATTAGTATAAGAATTTATTTGAGTTAAAATGATTGAATTATTATGATATAATATGATATTATGTTTATAATGTTGTATCGTGATATGTTATTTGAATTGATTATGATATTATTTTATTTGGATTGAAATCTTATCTTAGTATATTATATTGTTTGCAATGTTTGTATTATGATATAATAACTTTGATTGAGATAATTAAATTAAAATATTGCTATTTAGTTACTATATATTAAATATTATCAAGTTAAATAATTATTTTATCAATAATAAGATTAGGTGATTAATATAAGAATTGTTAAGATTATCTAACAACTACAAAAGAATGCAAAAGATAATTAATATAGTAATGATATAATATTATATATCTAGTTTAGATAAAATATTCATTATATATAATTTGAATTGGTCCTCGATAACGATTTAAATCTTATCATGTTTTATCTTAATATATCTTGAAAGAAAAGAAAATAGTAGATAATGCTAATAATGAGATAAATCTAGATAATAAAGTAGAAAAAGATAAAGAAAGATTTGATAAGCCAAATCTGCTAAAATAAATCTTATGCTATTTAATCTTAATCACGTACAACTGCACTTATATAAGGATAGGCAGTTTCCTTTCCTAGAATTACATAGTTAGTCTCTTAGGAAACAGAAAATTAGTAGATAGTTGAGGACTCGGGAGAAGAAGACATAGAGGGAATCTTGTTGACGTAGTAGATAGAGAAGAGAAAGAATAAACAAAGACCGTAGATTACCTTGCTTCAAGAGGTGAGTAAAACAATTATCTTTTAAAACCTTCCATGGTATGTTTCTTGAAAGATATAAACTTTAGGTTCTTGATTAGAGGGATTTGGTGTTAGTGGAATTCTAAATTTTATAGCTGAACTATAGGTGATCGTTCATGCATGCGTGGGTATGATTTTCGAATGATTGAAATTGCCTTGATTATGTAGAATACTAAGCACTGCAGCAGTTTTACTCCTTGAATAATTTTTGAAATTCTGTTATTATATTTTAATTATTGTTTGCACATTGATATATATAGTTTGTATGTGTTGCTGCATATTGTTATTCAAAACTGAGATGTTAGTGTACCCGTAATGTGATATGAGAAATGTTATTAGGTGTATGGAATTATCGGATGCATGAAATTAGAGGATTTATTTGATAATTATCTGGGATGATATTTTGTAATTATGTGTGAGTTAGTCATCATCTTCCGGGAAGTGGTGACGGTGTATATTTTATTCTGAAAATTGAATATGAGATACCTCCATCTGGGATGGGGATGAGATTTATTATAGATACCACCATCTGGGATGGGGAAGAGATTCAGATACCTCCATCTAAGATGGGGAAGGCAGTGGGACGCCATTGCATGGATATGAGCTCATAGACCTTTTACGAATCTGAGATCCACACCGGTTCTGGGAACCAAAGAGTCTAGCCTAGTGATTCTGGGAATCACTAAGTTGTGTTTGTGATATCTATTTGAATGTATTGAGGGGTTAATTTTATTTAAATATTATCCTTAATGAGAATGATATGAGTGTGATTTGTGGTTGTCTTAATTTGGCTTCTATTGGATTGTATATATATATATACAATATTTTATTTTAAATTATTGCGGGTACCATGGTTGAGTTTTCCGGGTCACCGCACCGGCTGAGAACAACACTATTTGCGAACCCTTTTATAACTTGTTTTATTCACTAGGATTATTGTCTCGTTAAAAGTGTTGTTTTCAGAGCACGAGGAAGAAACTGTAGAGACGATGGAGACTTGAAGGCTTAGTTCTTTTTAGTTATATTTTGGTTAGTATCTTTAGAATAAAGGGTCAGATGCGGTTAGTTCCGCCACTCTTTTAGATGCCCATATTTGAGGATAATGTTTTTATATATGTAAGGATTTATTTATTCAATCTTATTTTATAAAATTTGAGGTATTTTAGACCATTGTATTTTCGAAAAGTTTATATTATTTATGTTTTAAAGAATATTTTATTATGGATTGTTATTGTAACGAAGGGCGTTACACTTACATTGTAACATCCTCTTTGTGAGAGTTATTTGCTGAATTTGTAATCAAACAGTTTCTGTTTGAAAAGCCAGGAGTGACTTAGTGACAAAGAATACTTGGGTGTTCTTTAATCTCAGGGGGAAATTAAAGGTTTGCCAGAAGTGGCGTAGAGAATACTTGTAGCCAGAAGTGGCAGGGTATATAATACTTCTTTCTAATCAGAATCTGATTAGTGGAACCCTTCAAAGGTTTTTGAAGGAGAACTGGACGTAACTCAGGTTGAGTGAACCAGTATAAACTAAGTGTTTTTACTCTATCACTTTTAAGCTTATCAGTTATTCTTTTGTGTAGCTTCTTCGCATCATACGCACAAGTTTCTTCTCTTCATATTGGCGAAAACCTTTTTTACTTCCCGATTGGACAATATCTGAAAACACAGTTCCATTGAACTGTCTTTTAACAATTGGACGATACCTGCAATCTTTCGTGTTTACAAGTTCCTTGTAAAACTTAAGTTAGTATATCTCCATCTTTGCGAAAAGAATTCAAAGCTTTTAATTAACACACTATTCAACGCCCCCTTCTAGTGGGTCTCTTACGTTTCAGTTGCCATCAGAGCACGACCTATTGGGTTGAGTACTTAGCAGTACAGAGGAAACCAGATCCTAAGAAAGATGAAAAATGAGGGACCACTCTTCAAGGGTGTCAAATATGATTATTGGAAGCAAAGAATGATAGCATTTTTGAATCCTATCATATTGATATATGGGACGTTGTGGAGATGGGCGACTACATTCCATTCGATGAGAATCTCAACGAGATCCCAAAGGCTAGATGGACGAAGGAGCAAAACCAGAGATTTTATCTCAACTCCAGAGCCAGAAATATCATCATGTGTGCACTGTCCGAACAAGAATACAACAAAGTGCACAGTTTCAAAAGCGCGAAACAAATGTGGGACACTCTTGCATTAACGTATGAGGGTTCCACCCAGGTAAAACGTAACAAACTCAATCTTCTTACTCCTCAATATGAATTGTTTAGTATGGAGGGTAACGAGGACATACAAAGTATGTTTGGATGGTTTCAAACCATACTAAATGAACTTAGAGCACATGGTAAAGATTACAATAACTATGAACATATTGACAAAATTCTGAGGAGTTTGCCTAGGCAATGGAGACCACAGGTTACAACCTTGAGAGCAACCAAAGGACTGGATGATATGCCCTTAGAAGAGCTTGTGGGAATCCTTAAAGTGCATGAGCTGGAGCTGCAGCAAGATGGTGATACAAAGAAAAGCAAGTCTCTGGCACTTAGCGTCTAGAAGCCAAAGAACGCACCATCGTCCAAAGCCATGCAAGCTAAAGTATCATCAGACGAGCAATCCGAAGATGATGACTCAGATGAGGGTGATGAGCTATCCTTCATGTACAAGAGAATCCATTCTATGTGGAAGAAGAAAGGTGGATCCAGATGGAGAAACCTGAACAAGAAAGGACTCAAGGAGAAGAAGGAGAAGAGTCCAATCGTGTGCTACGAATGCAAGAAGCCCAGGCATTTCAAATCAAAATGCCCAGACCTTAAGAAGAGCAAGGAAAAGAAGAAGAAAGTCTTCAACAAAAAGAAGGGCAAGAAGGTTCTGATGTCCACATGGGAGGACCTGACGATGACTCATCATCAGACGATGAAGAGGAGGAAGAAGCAAACATATGTTTAATGGCAGACACTACATCAGATTCTTCCGAACCAGAAGAGGAAGATGACGTAGACTTTAACGATTTAAATTCACTTCAAGAAGCTTATCATGATTTACTTTCAAGCACTTCTGTTCTGTCAAAGGCTTACAAATCTTTGAAGAAATCGTCCAAATCACTTTCAAAAGAAAAAGAAGTGTTACAAAACAGTTTCAAATAACTTCAAAGTGAAAGGGAAGATTTGCAGAAAAAGTTTGCAGAGCTCTCAAAAGAACATGAAGCCTTAAATATGGACAGACGAACTCTATGGAATGATTGCAATCATGCTTATAAATCCTATGAGGAATCAAGGACTAAAGAGATGAAGCTTTCCATAGAGATTCAAACTCTTAAAGCAAAAAACAAAAGGCTAGTTGAGAAGCTTCTGAAAGTTGAAGTAGATACTTCTTTAAGAGGTCAACCACATGATGTTGTGAAACTTCATGAAGAGATTGACAGCCTAAAGAAGGATCTATCCAACTTTGTCACGGGGTCTGACAACCTTAACATGCTTTTAAAATACGGACGTTGTAAGAGACCTAATGACAGGTCAGGACATGGATATAAGGGAAAGAAATATATTCATGACGAAGATGTAGATGTTTGTTACTTCTGTGGGAAACCTGGAGATATAACATCCAATTGCAGACATCTGCCTAAAAAGGGAGCGTCCAGTGCCTTTCAAACTAACAAAAAAGGACCCAAGTCAATCCGGGTACCTAAGGATAAAATTGTTTATGTTGCAGACATGCTTAACAGTAGGAAAGAAACTCCAGTCATGGTACCTGGACAGTGGGTGCTCGCATCACATGACCGAAGAAAGGTGTATGTCCCAAAGCCTCCAACCTAAGACTGGTGGGACAGTCACTTTCGGAGGGAATCAGAAAGGGATGATAGCTAGCATGGGTAAGATTGGTATGCCAGTCTATCCTTCTATTGATAATGTTCTTTATGTTAAAGGTCTCAAACACAATCTACTGAGCATAAGTCAATTGTGTGACAGTGGATATGTTGTTGCCTTTAACAAAGGTGAATGTATAGTCAAGAACTCTGATGGATCCCTTCTCTTTTCTGCAAAGAGGCAAGGTAATTTGTACAAGATTAAACTTGGGGAACTATCAAGTCAAAATGTATCATGCTTAGTTTCAGTTAAAGAAAATCATTGGCTATGGCATAAAAGGCTTAGGCATGCCAGCTTGAGATTAATCTCAAAGCTTAATAGGCATGACCTCGTGAGAGGATTACCAAGTATGTCATACAAAGATGATCTTCTTTGAGAAGCCTGTCAGAAAAGGAAACAAGTAAAAAGTTCTTTTCCAAGTAAAAACATTGTTTTCACTTCTAAACCTCTTGAGCTGTTACATATTGACTTGTTTGGACCCACAAGAACAGCCTCAGTAAGTGGTAAGAGATACAGATTAGTTGTAGTGGATGACTATACAAGATGAACATGGGTTATGTTCCTATCTCACAAAGATGAGTCTTTTAAGGTCTTCTATAACTTCTGTAAAAGAATTCAAAATGAAAAAGGAGTATGCATTACTTCGATCCGAAGTGATCATGGGGGAGAATTTGAAAACGAAAGTTTTCAAAGGTTCTGTGAGGAAAATGGTATCCTTCATAACTTCTCAACGCCCAGAACACCACAACAAAATGGTGTTGTTGAGAGGAAGAACAGGTCACTCCAAGAGATGGCCAGAACCATGTTGAATGATAATTCAACCCCTAAACACTTCTGGGCTGAAGCAGTGAACACTGCCTGTTATTTACAAAACAGAATTTATATTCGACCTATCATGAAAAAGACTCCATATGAATTGTGGAAAGGGAGAAGACCCAACATATCCTACTTCCATCCATTCGGATGTCAATGTTTCATTCTGAACACTAAGGATAACTTGGGAAAGTTTGACTCTAAGTGTGATGAAGGAATATTGCTTAGATACTCAGAGACTTCAAAGGCATATAGAGTTTACAATTCTAGAACATTAGTTGTTGAAGAAGCTATCCATGTGAAGTTCAATGACACTAAGCCTGATAATAAATTATCAGAGCTAGATGAATCATTTACAGAACTCAGACTGGACAATGCAAAGAAGTCATCAGACTCGTCCAACAGTGATGTCACAGTTGAAGAGTCCAATGCTCCCCTGGACGGTCCAGTAGAAGAACAAAGGGAACCAACTGGGTGCAATTGGCAAATGAAGAAACATCATCCAGAAGATCAAATCATTGGTGATCCGAAGGATAAAGTCAGAACCAGATCTTCACTTCAATAAGGTCACACAGCATTCATATCACAGATAGAACCTAAGACTGTGGACGATGCCCTGGAAGATGAAAGTTGGGTCAAAGCAATGCAAGAAGAACTTGACTAGTTTCGAAAGAAAGATGTCTGGAAGCTTGTAGAACTCCCTGATGACAAAGAAGCCGTAGGAGCTAAGTGGGTGTTTAGAAACAAGCTGGACGAAACAGGTAAAGTTGTGAGAAACAAGGTCAGGCTAGTAGCCCAAGGTTACTCACAACAAGAAGGTATAGATATACTAAAACTTATGCACCTGTAGCACGTCTTGAGGCAATTCGCATTATACTATCATTTACAGCTCATAGCAATATGAAGCTATATCAAATGGATGTAAAAAGTGCATTCCTTAATGGACTGATAAAAGAAGAAGTCTATGTGGAACAACCACCTGGCTTTGAGAGTAATGTTTTTCCTAATCATGTTTACAAACTTAACAAAGCATTATATGGACTGAAACAAGCACCAAGAGCTTGGTATGAAAAACTCAGTTCATTCCTTTCAGAAAATGGTTTTTCAAGAGGAAAAGTAGACACTACTCTGTTTCGCAAAGATTATAATCTTGATTTTATCATTGCTCAAATATATGTTGATGATATCATATTTTTTGCTACCAATGAATCACTATGTGAGGAATTTGCTAAGTTAATGCAGACAAAGTTTGAGATGAGCATGATAGGAGAACTGAAATTCTTCCTTGGACTACAAATCAAACAAACTGATAAAGGCATATACATACATCAAACCAAGTATGTGAAGGAGCTTTTGAAGAAGTTCAAGATGGACGATGCAAAGCCAATGAAAACTCTTATGCATCCAACAACAGTACTTGGACTGGACGATAGTTCAAAGAAGGTGGACAACACCTTATACAGAGGAATGATATAATCACTCCTATACCCCGCAGCGTCCAGCCCTGACATTATGTTCAGTGTTTGCTTATGTGGCAGATTCCAATTTGACCCAAGGGAAGTTCACTTAACTGTTGATAAAAGAACTTTTTGATACCTTGTTGGAATAACTAATCTTAAAATATATTTCTAAAGGCAGAAAGATTTCAGATTAGTTGGATACTGTGATGCTGACTATGCTGGAGATAGAATTGAAAGAAAAAGCACTAGTGGAGGATGTCACTTCGTTGGTGGAAACTTAGTCTCCTGGATATGCAAGAAGCAAGGAACCATTGCACTATCCACTACTGAAGCAGAGTATATTTCAGCTGCAAAGTGCTGCTCCCAAATCTTATGGATCAAGCATCAACTTGAGGACTACAGCATATATGAGAGTAACATTCCCATCTTCTGTGGTAGCAAAGCTGCAATTGATCTTTCTAAAAACCCTATATTGCATTCAAGGGCAAAACATATAGAAATTAAACATCACTTTATAAGAGATCATGTTCAGAAAGGTACTGTGGAATTACATTTTGTAACCACAGATAATCAGCAAGCTGATATATTTACAAAACCCCTTACTGAAGACAAGCTAGTCCTTCTAAGGAATAGACTTGGCATGGATCTTGTAAAGGAATGATTAATATCCACATGTAGCATCCAATGTGACTATAGCGTCCAATGGACATGTCATCCAAAGGTCACTTAGTCATGCACGTGCACTGCATATGTTACATTTAAGTCCAATGACTGGACAATGTTTTTCTGTTATGAATTTTCATTTAACATGTTTTTACATAATGGCTAAAACGGTTTCGTTTTAAGTGTGAGTAAATGCTCTATGCTAAGTCACTAAACTATTGGTAACCGTACACAGTTACCCATATCCTCAGCATGCCTCATAATGGCGGATTTAGTGGCATAACCTCCATTTCAAATTTTCATAAAAGCCCAAAACCATTTCATGTTCTCCAAACATAGCCCATACATAAGCTGTCAAATCCACTCAGAAAAATACTTTACCAATTTCTCTACTCTGAGATCATCTTCTACCCTAAGCATTCTCTCTCTCTCTTTCTCTCAGAAAGCCTAAACACTCTCTGCAAAACCTAAAAATCCAACCTTTATCAACATGTCGAACTATGATAACTCAAGTGCTTCTGAACTTGATGTTCATACCTACCCTGAAACCACTATAGTGACTCAAGGTGCTACTACTGTACACGTTGAGCACTTCTTCGACATTGAACAACTTGAAAAGCTAGGTCTCAACATTGAAGCAAGTCTCCTAAAATGTGGGATCAGAGGATACTTCAACGACAACCAGAAGATATTTCCAGAGCTAATCAGGATGTTCTGGAGGAATGCAAAGTTCCACACTTCAACGGAACTTGTGGCCACTCTACTTGGAAGAGATGTGACTCTGTCCACTGAATCAATAGCCAAAGTCACTGGTTGTGTCAGGGAACAAAATCATTACAGTCCAGAGTGGGCCAAGAAATATGAAAACCATCTTGGGAAGGTGCTTTGCAAGGACAAGACTAAAGACTCATCCAAGATTGAATACAAGAATCTGTGTCAGGAAGCAAAGATATGGCAGCAAGTGTGCAACAAGAGCATTCTGCACAAAGCTGGGTCTAAGGACTCAGTCACGGACATACACAAGTTCGTGATATTTCATCTAATGGAAGGTATCCCATTCAACCTACCTCACACTATATACATTAATATTCTGCACATGATGAAGACTATTGGTGGAAATGATGACATCTTTTACGCCGCACTGCTAAACAAGATCCTCTGGGATCAGAAGGTATACCAACGATTTTTTGATGAGTTGGACGAAGCTGATTATGAGCACATTATAAGAAAAGGAGGAATGGTTGCAGTATAGCAGAAGTTCGGTTAATAAAATATTTAGCCAATGAAGATCAAACTTACTGCAAAGGTCCTAAGGAAAGCATAAATAAGAAGCGTCATGAGCAAAGTAGACTTATCCAAAATGACGAAGAAAAAGATATTGATCTTCTTAGTCTTAGGAAGAAGATCAAAAGACTGATGCAAGAATAAGAAAGCAGGAAAGTGATAAGACATATGTTACAACAGTAAGAAGAAGATGCAGAAAAAGAAAGAAGAACCATGAAAAGACATGCTGCTCCTACACCGTCCAATCCATATATTGAGAAGCGTCCAAGGACTTCTCCATCCAAGCCTGCACAGGATGAGCAACGTCCAAAGACTGCTTCAATGAAGCCTGCACCAGAAAAGCCCAGAGTTCGCAAGTTGAAAATGCTAGATAACTTTGATGTTGAGGATCACATGCCCATTGGCCAAATTAAAAGAAAACCTGAAGAGATGGAGTCTGCACAACAGAAGAAACAAAAGGTATCTGCAGCGTCCAAAGTAGGTACTTATGTTCTTCCTGCTAAAGTACCAAGAAGAGTTAAGACTCAGGCTGCAAGGCCAAGAAGATTTCTTGTTCCACCCCCTTCCTCTCAAGACACCAAGAGTGAATCTACAAGTGCTCTACAACCTGCTCCAACAGCTGCTTCAACATCCACATCAGCACAGCGTCCACCTCTCCAGTTAAATCTGTCAAAATTTGTGCATCCAAGGGATGCTTAGAGATATGCATGGTCTCAATGGACCATCCCACCAAAAGAGAAGACACAAGAAGAAGTAGACAAAGCAAAGTTCCCTGTTGCATTATTCACAAGGAATGAACAGAACTATTGCAAAAAGAAAGATGTTATATGGAGATCTCGACAGGAACCACTGGAGAGAAGTCTAATTCCAGTATCTGCACTCGAATGGACGAGGTATGACTATGTTCATCCTCAATCTGCTGAATTTGCTTCCTTACCATAGGGAACTATAATCAGCAATCCTCCACCAACCTAGACAAGACATACTTATCCAAACCTGGTTAGAATGGAGCGCCCCTATCAATGTCCGATTAGTACTCAACAACAGGTGCGTCCAGCTGACAATTAACTTCCGGAGCCAGAAGTTGAAGTTGCATCAAAATTTGCCAAAACTATGGCAGACCAAAAGGCAAAAGGTCAAAGAAAGAAGAAACCAGCACCAAAGAAGCCTCCTAGCAACTAAGATGCATTGGCTACTGAACTAAAGATAGCCATCAAGGAGAGTCTGGACCCATCCAAATCAAAGCAGCGTCCAGAAGTGCAATGGGTCAAAGATGTTCACATCTAGACTCCCATCACCAAATTCATTCCACTTCCACCTGGAACTCCAGTGCTCAACTTTCAGCCAAGTGACTATGACAATCTTGGCAAGCTGCTCCAACAGATGTACATTCAAGATCAAGCAGTTGCCTTTCCACCCAACCTTCACATCAGACGCTCCACTGATATCAAGTTTGTTCTTGATAAGGTATGTCCTAGACTACCTATACTTGATGTTGGTAGGAAGAAAGGGTTCAAGTTCTATGGCACTGAGATGCCTGACAGAGAAGAGAAAGTTCAGTTGTTGTCCTCATCACAAACCCGGAATCATCTTTTTGATAAGACTGGTAAGTTGACAAAGCCTCTAGGCACTTTTGACACCATGACCTTCTGGCGCGAGATTGTGTGGGCAGATACGCAGAAAGCCTCAACCTCTAGATGCTCCAAAGATTCATTTATTCATCCTCCAGAAGGACTTGAAGTACTGCATCTAGTCAAGACTCATCACTTCTCTGACACCTTTGCTTGCTTCCTAGCTGATGATGATGATTATCTCGATCTGTTGAAGAAACTACCAATCATCAGAAGCAACAAGGTATATGATCTTCAAAGTCTTGATCATTCTCAATTTGAACAAGACATTCAAGCACTTCATGAAGAACAGAGAGCTGAAGACGAAAGAATTCAGCAAGAATTATCTGAAAAGGAAGGTGCTGAACAGGCTGAAAAAGCACGAGCAGAAGAGGAAGAAAAAGCTCATTTGGCACAACTCGCAAAAGAATAAGCTGAGAAAGTCTTAGCTAAATAAGCAGAAGAAGCTGCTAAACCTAAAGCTACACAAGCAGAATTGGTTGAAGCCTCTGCGAAGGTGACTAATGTACTCATCCAATTGGACTTAGAGAATGAGGTACAGGTGGACGTTGAACACTTTGTCACCTCTAATGAGGAACAAGCTGTCCAATCTGAACCATCCAAGGATGAAAACATGGTTGAGATTAAAGCATCACAACCAATGGAGTCCACTGCTGACAAGCCTACTCCTGAGGTTGCTACAAGCATACCAGTAGTTGATGCGTCCATTGAAGCACACTCTGGAACAAGATACGTGGTTCCTAAAAGGTCTTCAAGTCCAAGGGCTATTGTTCCCTTACGCTTTGTTGAACCTCAAGGGGTATCTGAAGACAGAGTCCAAGAGATCGTGCAAGCTGCTCTCAGGCAACAACAAGATGATACTGAAGCTACTCCTCGTGCCTTTCAAGAAAGACAACAAGCTGAGGCTGCACAACACAGGATGATGATGTAGAACGTAATTGCTTATCAGTTTCTCAACCTGTCACAAATGCTTGTTAACCATATTCAATCAACAGCTGCTAACCTCATTGGCACTATTATTCATCAAGTTCCTCCTGTTCAACCCATGCCTCCAGAGTATCGCCAACCACCGGTTGAACACCCTGTACCACCTCCTCAAGCACTACCACACCACAAGATCCACCTCAACAACCATAACTGACCATGATGGTCAAATCATCTTTCCATCTTTCAAACCAATTTTTGTTGATGACAAAAGGGGGAGAAATTGGGATTTTGATAACATAGAGTATTTTTTATGTTACACTTGTCTACGAAACTCTATTTGGCTGCTTACATAATATATGAGGTGTTTTTTATTATAAAATTCTGCATCCATATCTATTATATTGTTGATTCATGGAAAGATGTAATGCAATTCTCAACAAGTTACATTCATTAGGTTTTGTTTTTAGTTTATGAGCTAATATTTTATCTATGTTATTTGAAATTGTAGATCTTTAACAATGCAGGTCCAATACCCGAGGAGGATATTGCTAACATTCAACAACGTTGGGCAACTTTTTTTCTTAAAATTAGTAATTTGTAAACTTATTTGTTGAAAATGTTGTTTTTTTGTTACAATTTGTTTAGAACCCAATGACTACTTTTTGTTTCTATATGTTAAGACATATATAAGGTTGTGATAAATTTGTTTGCGTTGTGTATATATTTTAATGTTTAATGAGTAGTACATTTTTTTTTAGAATGATGATTATAATTTGTTTATAATGAGTATATTTTCTTTTAAAGATTAAGAAAATATATTAGTTGTTATGTGATAAGTCTGTTTGTGATGTGATATGTGGCTTTGTGGTGTCTGTTTACAGGGAGGAAAATATATAGAACGTATTCTATTTATAAAAAAAATCAAATCGGTTACGCCTATAACCGATCTAAAAAGTGAACCTTTTAGATCGGTTAATGCAGAGAACCGATGTAAAAATATAACTTTTTAGATCGGTTAATGCAGAGAACCGATCTAAAAAGTTATCTTTTTAGATCGGTTATTAAATGAACCGATCTAAAAAGTTATATTTTTAAATCAGTTATCAAAACGAATTGATCTCGTAGGTTGACTTTTTAGATCGGTCATCAAAATAACCGATCTAAAAGTCATGACTTTCTATATCGCTTGAATATACATCGGCCGTACAGCCGATCTTAAAAGTCTTTTTTGTAGTAGTGACCCCATCCAACTTTATATTCTTGAAATTATAAGATCATACCAATATGTGTTTTAACTTTGATATTTGTGATTGTACTATATTTTAAAAATTCTTGATATGTTAAAAATATACAATGACATGAGATAGGTCTTATTAACACTACTACAAAAAAATGTTTTGGGTTAGAGGCTTTTAGACCCCCTCATTATTAGGTGGGCAAAAACTCCCTAGGGTCATTATGGTGGGCCAAATGGGCTGGCCCTAAGGCCTAAGGCCAAAGTGATAGTTTTATCTATGACAAATTAACTTGTTGCTAGCTAGGTTTTAACTTAAGTCTCCATTCCAAAATACTACATTTGATTATTATCCCATTTCTTGGCTATATTATTATAAAACAGTCTATTTAATTATTAAAATTCATATAGTTGGATATCTGATCGTTAAATATTACAAATAATAACATTAAATACATACATTCTTACATTTACTCAATTCTACCTACACCAAAATTATAGGACAAAAAACCCAATCATCTTTTTCTCTTTAAGTAATTTATCTTAGGGCTATTATAGTAATTTAACATTTAATTAAAAAAACTCAATTCTCTCTCCTCTCTCAATCATCAACATATTCTCTTCTCATGTAGACTCCATTTTCTTCTTAGGTTTTTTTTCTCTCCCACCCTCCACCACCATTGACAATGTCACTAGTTGTCAGAACTCATTAGAATTTGTCTCTTCCTTTTGCCTATTAGCATACAAAATTTGACAAAATCTTATTTTCTTCTTCTCCATCCACCCACCACAATTGCGCAATTAACATTTGTATTCACTGTTAATTTGTATCCCTCCGTTCCCCATTATAAGCAAGAAAAAACTGATTTCACACTTATTAAGGAAATTAGTTAACTTCATTAAGTTATGTCAATTCCAATACAAAATCAAATCTTTTTCCTAAACTACCCTTCATTGGGACTTGATATAAAGCATAAACTCACTATTTAATGAATGGTATTTTGAAAATAGTCTCATTAAATAAGGCAAAAGTAGTTAAGATTTGCTTATATTTGAGAACAAAAAATAATGACTTTTTTTTGCTTATAATAGAGAACGGAGGGAGTACCATCATTTGAAGAAACTCCTACTTGAATAGTTTCAATTGAGACATGCTAGTTCATTTTATCCTTATTTCATAGAACTTTTGCCTCTCATTTGAACCTTAATTATTTGGTTCCCCTCTACCTTTATGCTAACAAAAGCACACAATTAACAAAATGGGGCCTATGGTCTGGCTTTAGGGTATGTTAAGGTGAAAATTATGGTTTTATTAAAAATTAACAATTAAAATTTAATAGATAAAATAAATAAGCAATTCATGGAGAATCATAAAGCAAGAAATAATAAAATAAAATAAAAATAGCTAAGCAAGCACTAAAGACCAAAAAATTAATAAGAAACAAACTTACCTCACACGCCTTGTGATTTGAGGGACCAATTAATGGAGAGTGGAGGTTGAAGTACCGTAAAAACGAACAACAATGGCACAAAATCCCTAAGGCATAAAGCAAGAAGAATGAGACAAGGCTAGTGAATGCAAGGAAAGATTTATGAGATATGCAAAGAGAGAGAGAGATTTTATAACCCTCTAAAATAAAGTAAAAACCTTGGATTTGAGACACTCACTAGTACTGAGAACGCTACTCGAACGGAGAAAAAAATAAGGTGAGATCTATTACCTCGCTGACGCTGAAAAGGAGAAATGAGTTGCGGTTGGACAATGAAGAAGAAGTCAAGCTTTGGGTGACCTTCGTGAAGGAAAACAGACCTTCAAGGAAGAAAATGAAAGGGAGAAGAGAAAAGGTTAGGGGAGAAGAGAATAAGGAGGTAATTAGAGGTGGGGTGTTTATGATGGATGAGGGTATTTATTGGGAGAGGGAGTGGGTAGGGGAAGGGGTGGGGGTAGACACGTAATTTCCAATGTGTGGGGGGTGCCAGGAGCAACTATGGGGGTGCCAATAACAACCCCATCTTCTATATTTTACTTAATGTTATTGTCTTTGGTAGATATGAGATTAGAATTTAGGATTAACAGAGCATGGTCGGATTTTACAATAAAATAGATGGAAGGGCAAAATCGATAAAAGAAATTGATATGTATGGAACTCTAAATGGGTTATAAGATGAAAGTTGAGTTTTTATGGTGTGGTATTTGATTGTTCTATAGTTTAATTAGGCTATAGAATATAAAAAGGGGGTCAGAAAATATTCTCTTAGTATGAATTGTTTGTCTTAGGGATTTTTTTTGTTACCATAGGACTCAATGCTTGTAACTTTTGTAGTAGACTAATTTTTCACCTAAATTCAAACCATGTTTGATCAAAATGTCCACAACAAGGCCTAAGTTTAATCCGTAAACTTGTCATTGAGATTGGACCTAATGAGGTAGATCCACAATATTATGTTGAACACAATATTATGTTGAATTCATCTACAAACAAAATAAAGTATTTGTTTCCACTAACAAAAGGAATTTCAAATTGTCCACACACATCAAAGTGGACTACTCCAAGTAAATCAGTAGCTCCCATTAGAATTATGTTTCTACAAATCTAAACTCCAAGTTGTTGATGTCTTAACTAAGTCAGTGAAGATTAATATTTTTAAGGGGTTGAGTAAAATGCCGAATGTGTTGGCTTTGGAAACATTGAATTAAGCGGTAAATGTTGAAGAGAAAATTGAGTTTTTTTTTTTAAGAAATTAAGGATAAAATATATTTCTGGTCCCTCTAAATTTTCGAAGTTTAATTTTAGTTTCTCTAAAAAAAATTGTCCATTTTTCGTTTGTATAATTTTTAAATGCACCATTTTTGGTCCTCAAGCGTTATCTAGACCATTGTTCGTTCCTCTATAAAGCGCTATCTAAATCACTTTGATCATGAGAACCAAAAGGTGTATTTCAAAATTAGAGAAACGAAAAAAGGACAAAAAAATTAGAAAGACTAAAACCGAACTTAGAAAATTTTAAAGGTACTAAAAATATATATTTTACCCAAAAATTAAATACTAAGTTACTATAATAGCCCTAAGATAAATTACTTAAAGCAAAAGAGATGGCTGAGTTTTTTGTCATATAATTTTGGTGTAAGTATTTAATGTAAGAATTTATGTATTTAATATATGAATGCATGTATTTAGTGTCATTAAATGTAATATTTATATAAACATTAAAATATGCACGTATTAAATGTATTGAGTATTATTTATTAAATATATTATATTTGTTAAATTTAATACATATAATACATGATTAGTAAATATATGACTTTTCATATGGCTCTCTCTCTCTCTCTCTCTTTGTCTCTCTCTCTCTCTCTCTCTCTCTCTCTCTCTCTCTCTCTCTCTATATATATATATATATATATATATATATATATATAACAAGTTTCATTGATTCTATAGTTAATAATTATTTAAAATAAATTATTATGAAGTATTTTAAATTTAATTAAAAATTAAAATTCTTATTTTAATTATTATTGTTCACGAAACATATTTTGAACAGGTCAAATTAAAAAGGCTTAAATATGCTTTTTTTCAGATAAAAGACTGAATTTTTGTTTTGGTCCTTAAAAAAAATTTAACTTTCTGGTCCCTAATAAATTTTTTATATTGTTTTTGATCCCTCAAGCGCTATCTAAACAAACTTGAGAAACCAAAAACAAAATAAAAAATTTATTAGGGACCAAAAAGTTAAAAAAAATATTGGGGACCAAAGCAAAAATTGGATCATTTATCTGAAACCAAAGACTTGTTTTGGTAAACTTATCTAAAAGTACTTCTAGAAAAAAAAAATGAAGTAAGATTCTTCATAAGCTAAAATTAGCTCATGCATGAGGTATCTTGTAGAAGCTCTCTCATGTAGCTTCTCTAAAAGATTAATTTTAACTTATGTATAAGCTAATTTTAGCTTATAGAGAAGCTTATTTCACTTTTTCTTATTATTTTCTTTTTCTAAAAGTGTTTCTGAATAAGTTTAACAAACAGACCCCAAAAACATTCAGTCATTCTTCATCCTATGCGTCTGCTAAACAAAAAAAAATCCTTTGCATCTACAAACAACTTTGATCTTTTCATCAGAAATACAAACTACACCCCATCCAACTTTATATTCTTGAAATTTTAAGATCATACCAACATGTGTTTTAACTTTGATATTTGTGATTGTACTATATTTTAAAAATTCTTGATATGTTAAAAATATACAATAACATGAGATAGGTCTTATTAACACTACTACAAAAAATAATTTTGGGTTAGAGGCTGTTAGACCCCCTCATTATTTGGTGGGCAAAAACTCTCTAGGGTCATTATGGTGGGTCAAATGGACTGGCCCTAAGGCCTAAGGCCAAAGTAATAGTTTTATCCATGACAAATTAACTTGTTGCTAGCTAGGTTTTAACTTAAGTCTCCATTCCAAAATACTACATTTGATTATTATCCCATTTCTTGGCTATATTATTATAAAACAGTCTATTTGAATATTAAAATTCATATAGTTGGATATCTGATCGATACCAGCTGGGCACAAAAAACTGCATTAAGAAAATACTTCGAAAGATTTATGCTTAATTCACTTCTTTTTATATGCAAAGATGAGTTAAAGATTTCTTCAAAGGATCTTAACAATACAATTTTTTTTTTTACATAGAAAGCTATTGATTATTATCCTATTTCTTGGCTATATTATTATAGTCTATTTAATTATTAAAAATCATACAGTTGGATATCTAATCGTTACCAGCTGGGCACAAAAACTGCATTAATAAAAATACTTCGAAATATTTATGCTTAATTTTCCCTTCATTTTATGCAAAATTACTACATCGGAAGAATATGAACATTTTTTCCTCGTGTTAATGTGAAGTGGCCTCTTTAGCCTTTATTATTGTATTTTTCATTTCTAGAGCATTTGATTTTTAAAAAGTAAACATAAGGAGGAAAAATAAAGAATGAGGAGAGAAAAAGAGAGAGAGAACTATGCCCATCTAATCTGAAATGCCAAAATAAAATTAATTGGAAGTGCAGACATACAAAAGATAAATTGTTACTATTACACTTCATCCTGTGAAGTGCACTCTCCTTGCATTCAATTCAAGGAGTCAAATCCATTTTTCATGCTTAAATTTCTTATTCATGTTGACATTTTCTTTCAGTACTGAAATTCCAATGTCATTATTACATAGTGAATAACCAACACATAGATGAAACATGAAACAAATTAAGATTGTTGAGATGGTTGAGGCAAAGCTTGATTGGCATTGGTAGCCTCCGAATGCACTGATGCACCTCCTTTTAAAAGAGCCTTTTTTCTGTCAAACTCTTCCCTCTTTTGATTATAAGCAGACGCAGCCTCTTGCTTAGTATTGAAAGTACCAAGCCACACACGACACTTTCGAAATGGGTCTCTTATCTCTGCTACATACTTCCCCCACTTCCTACATCTAACACCTTTAAACTTACTGGTGCGTTTTCGTTTCAGGGGATTCACTTTTTTAGTATTAGTACTAGTACTAGTGCTTGGAATCTTAATCTCTACCACAAGTCGCTTTTTAGTGCCTTTGTTGTCTTCGTCGCTGGAATAATCTGTGGCATATGGGTCACTGCACGAAATCAGGATTTTCCTTTCTCCAGACACTTGTTTCTCACATTGCCTTTGTGAACTTTCCATTCTCAACCACAACCTAAAGTCTGATCAAGGAAAAGGGAAAAAAATGTCAAGAGGGAAATGCAAACTCTCACAGCACTTGTTTCCCTTGCAAATATTCAAATTCAACACATCATGTAAAAAGTGAGATTGTGGGAATAATAAATCTTAATCGTACAATCATTTATACATGATAAAAAAAAATTAATTTCATCACTCTCACACACAGAAACACACTTTTTTCCCTTTAACAAATATTCAAATTCAATAGGTTGAGAGTATCAAATAAGAATTGAGAATAATAATCTTAATCATACAATTATCTATACATGATCAAGACATGATTTCGTCGCACACAAAAATTTAAGTCAGTACTAAAGGTTGGTGTAAGTGAAATTTTAATTTTGATTATTGAACAATCTTACCGATCGATAAGTAAGGAATAACATACATTTAAAATTAAAAAATAATATTACAAATACCCAAGGAACACACACAATTTTAAGTTTGTACTAAAGATCGCACACAAATTTAGGTTTATACTAAAGGTCGATGAAATTGAAATTTTAATATTGATTATAGAGCAATAATACAAAAACTTAAGGAATAACACTCAAGTATTGTCAATCTATGCATAACATGTCATGAATTTCAGAACAAACATTGTACAATCAAAGATATCAAAGTTGAAACAAATACCAATAGGATCTTATAATTTCAAGAATATAAAGTTGGATAGGGAGTGTTGTATATGTACTTCGGATGAAGATATCAAGGTTGCACGTAGACGCAAAGGATGAACAATGAGCAGAATTTTAAGAAGAGAAATGAGAGAGAGACTGAAAACTGAAAAGAAAGACACGGTTTAAAGGCTAATACAGAACTCTCTCTCTCTCTCTCGTTCTCTATATATATTGTTAGAATTGGATCACCTGCAGTAAAAGAATTCCAGGGTCATGTTTCAAGTCAAAGGGGCAATAATTTTTTTAACTTACATTTCATTTTACAATTTAATATTCACTTGCAGTAAAATAATTCAAGGGTCCTGTATTGTTTCACTTTCCTTTTTCAAAAATGAGAAAACAAGGAAATTAGAAAAAATCTTGTCGACAAATTATTACTCAATAAAATACGTAACAAAATGAAAATTGGCTAAATATGTCAGGTGATCAATAGGTAAAAAATTAATACCTCTCCAAAAGGATAACATTATCCTTTATTAAATTTGATGAATTTTATTTCTTTTAGAACAATATAATTCTAAGAAAATCAAAAACAGTATAAACACCTCGGTGAGACTTTTGCAGTAGTTCACTTCATTTGGTGTCAAGTGCATAATCACGCACTCATAGGCACAAAGCGTCAATTAAATTCCACCCAACACTGTTTTAAAGAAGTATATTTATATGCTCTACGTTTTTTTTTATGCATTATATGCTCTACGTTTGAATTATCTGTTTACAAACAATTAATGTCAATGATTTTTTTTATCAGCCAATTAATGTCAATGTTACCTTCTCAACTATAATAATTTTGAAAAGATTAATTACATTAATTTCTTTCTTTCTTTCTTTTGTTTAAATTAATTTTAGACTGACATGTTCGAAACGTTTCGTAGTTATTTTTTATTTAAAACGTTTCGTAGTTTATGTTTACCAACACTTCACGTTTGTGTTGAACTCTTTATTGTAAAAGGTATATTCTAAAGGATGAAAGCTATAATTAATTATAATGATATTAAAAATTATAATAAAATTATGGTTAAATCATAAATGTGTAACTAATATGCATTGTATGCTTTTAATATAATTTAAATTGTATACAAATTTGTTAAATAATTGATTTTGAATATAAATAAATAAAATATTGTCCTTATTTTCATTTTTTCTATATTATGAACATTTCTTTCTCAGTTTGTTTACATTTGGGCTCTTGGCAAACGAAGTTTGATGAAATAGTATTAAAAAGTAAATTAGTTATTAAATAATCACTTTGTTGTGTGTATATGATTTGTTCATAACTAAATTTGATACAATTATCACAAAAGAAATTTATTGTTATATATCAACGACAAAGTATTATTTCAGGTTTCATATATTTAAAACAAATATTTATTAATTTTTAGTTTTGATCATTTATGTACACGTTTTGTATAGTATATTTTCCTAAACAAGTTATTTGATTTATAATTTTTTTGTGATAGTGTAAAAATATGAATGTAAATGTGCAAAAATATGTTAAAAATTAAACTTTTATATATTTATAGTTTATTATAAATGATTTATCTTAAATAATACTTTTAATGCAGTATACATATTTTTTAAGATTAATACTATTAATTATCATTCTTTTAATGAGATTATGACTGAAAAATAAAATACATAATTCATTGAAATAATTTTTTTAAGAAATTCATTGAAATAATTTATTAAACACTTCAATGTATATTTTTATTTCAAAATAATTTGACCAAAGTAGAATTTTGGTATCTATTAAATCACATTGGTCCTTTCGTCAAATTTTGGTACTAACCGCATCAAATTTAACCAATGTGATACGTGTCACTAAGTTGACCAAATTAACGTGATAAATTTACGAGATGACCAATTTTGTCTAATAGAAAACTTTAAAATACCAAGATAAAGCTTTCTGAAATTAAGGGACCAAACTAAAATCTAAAATGTAAATAAAGGACTAAAATTCTATATTAGCCAAATAATTTTTATAAACTAAAATTTTTAAACAGTAAGAACATAAGAAAACTTGCAAGGTATATTTTATGTTATATGCATATATTTGGGTATTAAATATTATAACAAAATTTATTTAGTAATAAAATTTTAATATATAAATTTATACTAAAAATCAAACATTTAATAAAATATATATTTTTATAAATATGCTTTCTTATAAAATATAATATTGAAAATATTATTATAGTTAATTTTATAATAAATTTAGTAAATACAATAATTAATATTACATTAAGAAAAATATATTTTTTATATATTTATATACAAATAATTTATTAACATCTGTAGTCAAATGTATTTTAATGTTTTAATTTTACCAATTTAAAATATGTTTTATAAACAATAGTAAATAAAAATAAGAATTTTTCATGTATTGTTAAATGTAAAAATATATAATAATTAATTTAAAATAATAAACATAATAGCAACTAATAGATAAAGTACTATATATATTTAAGAAATTATACATACTATATTAGTATACATTTATAAATTTCCTATTTTAAAATTGTTTTTATAGAGTAATTATTATTAAATAGTCAAAATAATAAATTTTTATGTATATTTCAGTATATATATCTATATTCATGTATTAAGCTTAACAATCATTAATTTTTATTTAATAATAATATTAATATATACAGAACCATTTGAAAAGTCATATATTTAATCAAACATATTTTTCATAAAAATATTATCTTTCAACATATTATATTTAATAATATTATTAAATTTAATTTATACTATATTTAGTAAATAAAATGAATATTTTTATGTATAGAAAAATATGTTTTATACATTTATATAAGTATTATATTAATATTTGTAATAATGTATATTGTAATTTTTTATAATTTGGTCACTTTAAAATATGTTTTATGAAAAATATTCATTAAACATTAGAATTTTTTAATATATAATTAAATTTAATATAATTTAAAATAATTTATTTATATTAATAATTAAAAATAGAAACTAAGAGATAAATTATTATATATATTTATAAATTTATATATATTATTTTAGTATACATTTCCTATTTTAAAATTTACTTTCTAGAGTAATATTTTAAAATATAATAAAATTTTATTGTATATTTTAGAGTTTGTGTGTGCGCCCGCGCGCGTGCGTGCGTGCGTGTGTGTGTGTGTGTGTATCATAAGATTGGCGTAGTGGTAAGGCCCCACTACATTCATATGTGGGGAACGATGTATTTAATGGACGGAGAATTCGTATTTGATTAACTTCGTGTGCAAAATTTTCTTGAGCTAGCAGCAGCCAACGCACCGCAAGCGGGATCAGTCTCTGACTCAATATCAATATAAAAAATGCATTTGAATCTTGCTTTTTATCTTTTTAATTATCTGTCTACGATTTTTTAAGTTCCTTTCTTATCTTTCTTTAATAAAAACTAGTGCATGTATCCCGTGCGATGTACGGGATAATTGAAAAGTGATTTTTTTTATTATTTTAATAAATAAAATATATTTGAAACATAAAATTGATGACAAAGTAAAGACATTAACAATTTAATATTCTTGTTATCATTAAAGCAAAAATATATATTAAAAAAACAACATTCATCTATACATTCACTTATATAAATAAATTGTTATGACACCTTAGGGTCCAATGGTTATTTACTACCAAACATTTAGTTTTAAAAAATAATGCATTTCATAAAGCAAGTAGGAACCAAGCCCTTGGTAAATGGTGCAATGGCTTATAACAAACAATCACATGATTACATTTGTTTTTCTACAAAAAAAAATTACAATTTATAACAGTTTTTTAGATCGGTCATAAGAAAACTGATCTAAAAAAATGCGGTGGCATTTTTGTAATTATAAAAAATGTTTTTAGATTGGTTCTTCTATAACTGATCTAAAAACAACTTTTTAAATCGGTTGAAAGCTAAACTGATCTAAAATGTAATCTTTTTAAATCAGTTATAAGTAAAATTGATCTAAAAAGTAATTCCCAATTTCAGAACCCCAATACGTTCATTCATTCATCGATGCTCTCCTCTTCCGTCAGCAGCTGTAAAACGCGAATCAAAGACGCTCTTCTTCTCTCTCGCTCTGCTCAGGCTCCTCTTCTCTCTCGCTCTGCTCACGCTCTGTCTCCGTTCAAAGCATGTTTCCAGGTTGATCTTTCATATCTCTCATTTAGGTTCTTGTTTAGTTCGTTATTATTTTAGGGTTTGGTTTTATTGATTTTGATTTTGATTTTGATTTAGGGTTCAGAGCATGTAATTTTTTCCTCTAATATGTAATTTGATAGTCTCATAGTTGATTCACTACTCTTTAATTGTTGATTAACATTGTTTGTACATTTGAGTGAAAATAGAATGAATTTTCTGTTGCAAATTCGAAATGGTTACTCTGAAATTATGAGATATTATATAAGATATTATGAGATATTATACTGCTGCTGTTGATTGACTTAAATTTGGCAAAATTGGCTTGTCTTGTGGCAAATTTGGCAAAGGCTAATAGGTGTTGGCGTGATTAGTTAGGATAGGATTTTGTAATTCAAATAATTCAAATATCTGTAACTAATCTCGTATTTTATCTTTTGGATATTTATCTCACACTCATGTATATATATCAGCTATACCACAACTATTTTGAATAAGAAATACATTATTTCCTCCATTCTCTATATGGTATCAGATTAGCCAATAGCTTTACAGCCCTCTCTCGATCCTACTCATGGCTTCCGCAACCACCTCACTTGTGGAACTCTCCACCGCATCCACCCTTCCCATCAAACTCACCTCTAACAACCACCACACATGGCACACGCAAATAACTCATCTTCTTCAAGCCCGTGATCTCTATGGGTACGTCACTGGTGACACTCATTGTCCCCCTAAAACCATTAGTGAAGGAGACGCTGTAACACCCCAACGGGGTATATACCTTTTTCCTATTTATATTACTAAATTCCAAAAAATTAGAATATAAGGATATCAGAGTTTACTACGCGGAAAATAAAACTTAAAACTTGTCTAATACAAAGCTCTTGGCACTTATGTGTCGTACAAAACATAATCCAAAAAGGGTACATGAACGTAAACTAACTCCCATACATTGGGAGATACACAACTATAATTATCCTCCTTCATCCAATTAGCTCCAAGCTTCTTCCTTGAACTCGCCCATCTGCTAAACCTGTAAAAACATGAAACTAAAAGGGATGAGACATAATGTCTCAGTGAGTGCTCCAAGACTCTAGGTTGACTCTCTATTCTAGAGATCATTTTCTTAACTCTCATGGCTTCTCATGTCTTTTCTTGATACTCATACTCACAACTATAATATCAACATCTCTTCCTTTATCCCCAAGTTACACAATTCTATACATACACATAGACAGATGTCAATCAAGGAAAAGGAAAGAACTAAATATTATATACTTTGAAAATACTGTATATAGTTATCATAATTTATAACAAAACTCAGTTCAACAATAAACACCAATATCATAGCTCAACCATTTAAAATAGTTCATACAAAATAAACCATCACCGCTCATCATCATGAGCCATAACCATCACAACGCCCTTTTATGTAACACCCCTGGACGCCAGCCTATTGGGTTGGGCCCCAACCCTCAACTGATCGCCCCAGGAGCCCTCCAGGTCCAAGGCCCAAGTCCTTGGCTGCCTGGCGACAACTTATGACCACTAGACAATCTTAGTCGACAAGACCGACTCTACTCCATGGAGTTTCGACATCATATGAGCGGTCCTCATAAGCCCCATCCCCTACCATAGTCTCACCTTTGACCATTCGGGGAGTCCCTTGAGCCACCCTGTGGAGGAAGTGTGGTTTTATCGAAAATAGACAAGTGCTATAGTGGCTTACCTCTGTAGGTTTGCAAGACCTTACATCTATAGGGATTCGCCCACTTGGCTATTCTATAGGCCCGCCGTTGGCCACCATGAAAACCTCCGGCACTAGGTTGAGAGCCTACCTAGCACCCTCAACTTACGTGCCTACCCATATGCCTGTGCACTAACTGTGCACACCTATGCACCAATTGTGCATATACAACATTCGGAATATTTCTATGCATCAACTATGCACACACCGTATTCCAGCGGCAAAGCATATTTGGAATCCCTTATAGTATGAGATACGGCACCTCCGTACTCGCCATCTCCAATGGCCCGACTTAAGGGTCCAAATATATCTCAACAACATCAACCATCCTCAACCACAACAATAATCCATCCCCTATACGCTAAAAGAGTCACTAAACCTCTTGGGAAGTAGTTCTCAACACTCCAACACGCCATTCGGAGTCAAAATATAGGGGTGGTACTTAGGAAGATATCCCACTAGGCGAGACCCCCGGGTCGCTTTAGTGGGCCGGAGTTCTGGCGTGAAACTCACCCTCCCAAGTATACCATTTTTCTATAAAAGTCTTCCCAAAGGTCATAGCTAACTCATTTCTAACATATAGGGATGGTTCCAACACATAGTTCACAAACATCATCATCATCATCTTTTCAAAATTATACTCATTAATATTTCATTTCAAATGCTTAAACATCATAATCTTCTCAATGTTATATTCAACAAATAACAATTACATTTCTTCATGTACAAATAATATACTTCAACTTAACATAATAGTTATAATTCAACCTATCATTTATCTTATCCATCTCACAACATCATCTCATCAACAATTCATATACATCCCAACAATAATACCTCTACCTCATCAAAATATAATTATTACAACAATAATGTAATTTACCTTGTCATAATATAAACACTTCAATAACAACATAATCATCTTATAATTAAACATATTACATTTGTATAAATATTTAAAATCATTTAAATAATAAAGAAAAAGAGGTATTTTAAGAGAATTTTAAAGAAAATAACGTTCCAGCCCAGCCGGCCTAAATCGCGGCCCAGCCGGAGCTCCCTTAAATTAGTTTATTTCCTCTCTGCCACATTTCGGCCCAACTGCACCAAGTTTCGGCTGGGCTGAAACTCCCTTGAGCCCAGCTGCACCAAGTTTCGGCTGGGCCGAAACTCCCCTGAAATTATTTTCTCCACTCTGTCACATCTCGACCCAGCTGCACCAAATTTCGGCTGGGCCGAGCGAAAATGGGTTTTGCGAATTTTGCAAGTTCCATGGCCATTAATGGCCTATCCAATCATCCCAACCTTATAAAATCAAATCTTAAACACTTCTATTACATTTCCAACCGATTGATTTACCCGAAAAACCCCTTAATCAATCAAACTCACCAAAAGCCCAATATCTCCAAACCTTAGGTTCAAATGAGAAAAAGGGGAAAACATACAAATCAAATGGATGGGAAAGGACTAGGGGGAAACACTCACCTCCCGGGACATGTAGAGATGAGCTCCGAGTACTGGATCTTCAAATCTTTGCTCCACTCTCCTTCTTCCTCTTCTTCTCCTCTTCTCCTCCTTCTCTCTAACTTTCTTTTTCTTTTTTTTTCTTTTCTGTTTCTCTCTCTAACTCTCCCCCTCCTTTTCTATATAAACCGTGGTGTATGTGTGCGGCTTAGTGAGCCTTGGCCCTCCTTGGGTCTTAGCTTCCCATCTAAATCCTATTATCTCATTCCTAACAACTCCTATAAAAAGGTAACTATTATTAATAATACCTAAGGGTATCTTTTAACCATTAAATATAAAGGCTATTCCATCAAAAATGTCTCTTTATTATTTATTTCTAAGGTCTATAAATTAGGGATATTACATTCTCCCCTCCTCAAAAGATTTTCGTCCTCGAAAATCGAAACCTAACTACATCCTCATATCCCTACACGTCTATACTTTCAAGGTCCTAAGGAATATTATTCTCAGGCTCTTCTAACTAATACCATTGTCAAGCTATTCATCCACCTTTGATTATACTTTCTCCTATAAAATCACATTCCTACAATCACTATATGTTCCTTAAGATCTAACACTATGCTAGTTTGGATACTATCTTAAGAAACACTTACTACCCTCTCTTAGACATAAAGCTTTCTTAGGTCTAGTCCTCTGTCATCACTTATAGGCAACTACTTATCCTCCATTTACCATCCTAGGTCTATATTCTTCAGGTGCTAATTCAAAAGCCATCTAGTCCCATAACTTACATAAATCTATCTTAGCCTCAAAATCTCTAAACACTCATAAACCATTTCTCATCTTTTTGGTCCATCTCACTAACAACTTTAGGATTAAGTCCCAACCTCTAAAAGCTTTTAAGATTCTTCCTTAACTCTACTTAGGGAAATCCGACTCTTATGGTTCATCTAGGGTGATATTCAAGCTTAGAGTTCCACTCTCTTATAGTTTCAACCATTATTTTGCTCTAACCAAAGGGTAGGCTTCTTCCAAACTATTTGTCCATTCACAATTCTCCTTCTTCGTATTCTTGTCCTATGTTTTCCTTTCCTTATCTTTACTCTTAGGTGGTCTATCTCTATTCAACTCCAGGAAATCCTATTCTTGAAGTTTCCCAAAGCTCTTCAACTTTTCCTCATTTTACCTTATTCAATTTCATCTTACTAAAGGCTTTAGGACTAGGTTCAACCTTAAAAAAAAATAAGACTCTCCCCTAACTCATTTCGGGAAAACTATCTCCTTTCCACTGAAAAGGTTTTCATTTTATGCTTAGACTAGTTTGGTAACCATCATCTCCTAGGATCCTAGTCTCAAGGTTCTCACAAGGCATTTACTTATTTTCCTTAACTTCCAAACATCCAATTCTCTAATTAGCTTTGAACTAGGCTTATCCTTACAAAAAAAAAAAAATTCTATAGTCTTTTCTCTTAAGCTTAAGCTATAATTAGGTTGGTGACTATTGGCTAGGCACTTACCATAATCATTCTACTCCTTCACTAATCATACCATTTAGGTACTAACTTTGGCTAAAAGGGTGTCTACTTCATTCTAATTCTCTTGGTTCCATCAACCTTACCTTACCTATGGTTCTCTATCTTATCCTTAACTATGGAGAGTTTGGTAACTTCCTTTTTAACTCCACTTTGGTTGGTCCTACCCTTAAGACCTCTAAAGACTCCTCGCATTTCTCACACTAGAACTACCATAAAGATAGGCTTGTTCTATCTACGAGTTATCCATCACAACTTCCTTCCTCTACTCTAGGTGTAACCCTTGAACATAACCTCAGGTTAAGGTGATCCTCTTAGCTTATGAGTCTCTTTAAGATGTAGGTAGTATTAGGGAATTCTATTTCTATAGGCTTCTACTCTATGCACTTCCTAAGGTTTTCTTCTTCTAAACAACTCTATCTCTTTCCATTCTAAACACTACTTAGGATGAATACTTTGTTTATCTCTACAATCCTTATCTTAAGGTATTGGTAGGGATCTCTAATCTGTATGGCTCGCTATTTCCTTTAGCTATCTAGGATGATACTTCTATCTTGTGAAAGTCAACTATCTAAAGCTAGGCCACTATTCATCCATGCCACTACTCATCCATCTCAGGTCAACTATGTTCTACTTGCCATTCCCAAGGTAAGAGTGTAGCTAACTCTATGTTCTTTCCCTGACAAGCTCACCTGAAACTCAGAAAACTCACCTGGCAACAAAACAACAAAAACACTATCTATCACATTTTAAACTTAACTTGGTTGGTCTTGGAACAAGCCATACCAAGTACAACAACATCACTTCAATCACAGGAAAACAAAAGAAAAGCATACATTACAAAACATGGAGAAACATGCTACACATCCAACGAAAACAAGAAGCACTTTGTTTCTAAGATGTTCAAACAATCAAAGAAAACATACCATTCCAAAACATAAGGCAACCATATGTTTGTTAGGGAACACAAACCTAGGGTAGGTCCATCATCTTAGTTTGTCCTCCTAACACAAAGAATACAAAGCCAAACTGTGGATAAGGTGTTGGCTCAATTAGTTCCTTTCTAGACTCCCTTATGGTACTTACCACATATGATGTACTCCGCTGAAAATACCATCTTGAAGTTCTCCCACTCCAAGGGTATTCTAGAAAATCATCTTACCCTTTACATTTCTCCACCAAAGCTTAATCTCATCCTCTAGCATGACTAAGGCATAAGCCACACTCTCTACTCAAATGAGCAAGGTATTCCCTCAGAGACCTTCTCTATCTCCCTCAACCATAACCCCACCTTAGTAGGATTATAGCCCCCCCTAAAGGATGGTGGTTTCTTACTTTGGAATTCCACAAATCCCAAACTCTGGTTTTCAACAGCTAACCCACCTTGGGTAATCTCCACCTTCCCTAAGGGTTCCTAGGCTTTGGTTTCTACTTGCCATAATTCCTACCTGCAGTGCACAAAGTATTGAGGTGATCAGTCTCAATGCTCCATGTCAAGGCAAATCAGGTTTTATAGAATGGTAGACAACCATTACACTCAAACTAATCTGACTATACTATCAGAACATATAATCAAATCTAACAATACTAACCACAGTCCGATTTGAATCGAACTGCTCTGATACCAAAATGTAACACCCCAACGGGGTATATACCTTTTTCCTATTTATATTACTAAATTCCAAAAAATTAGAATATAAGGATATCAGAGTTTACTACGCGGAAAATAAAACTTAAAACTTGTCTAATACAAAGCTCTTGGCACTTATGTGCCGTACAAAACATAATCCAAAAACGGTACATGAACGTAAACTAACTCCCATACATTGGGAGATACACAACTATAATTATCCTCCTTCATCCAATTAGCTCCAAGCTTCTCCCTTGAACTCGCCCATCTGCTAAACCTGTAAAAACATGAAACTAAAAGGGATGAGACATAATGTCTCAGTGAGTGCTCCAAGACTCTAGGTTGACTCTCTATTCTAGAGATCCTTTTCTTAACTCTCATGGCTTCTCATGTCTTTTCTTGATACTCATACTCACAAATATAATATCAACATCTCTTCCTTTATCCCCAAGTTATACAATTCTATACATACACATAGACAGATGTCAATCAAGGAAAAGGAAAGAACTAAATATTATATACTTTGAAAATACTGTATATAGTTATCATAATTTATAACAAAACTCAGTTCAACAATAAACACCAATATCATAGCTCAACCATTTAAAATAGTTCATACAAAATAAACCATCACCGCTCATCATCATGAGCCATAACCATCACAACGCCCTTTTATGTAACACCCCTGGACGCCAGCCTATTGGGTTGGGCCCCAACCCTCAACTGATCGCCCCAGGAGCCCTCCAGGTCCAAGGCCCAAGTCCTTGGCTGCCTGGCGACAACTTATGACCACTAGACAATCTTAGTCGACAAGACCGACTCTACTCCATGGAGTTTCGACATCATATGAGCGGTCCTCATAAGCCCCATCCCCTACCATAGTCTCACCTTTGACCATTCGGGGAGTCCCTTGAGCCACCCTGTGGAGGAAGTGTGGTTTTATCAAAAATAGACAAGTGCTATAGTGGCTTACCTCTGTAGGTTTGCAAGACCTTACATCTATAGGGATTCGCCCACTTGGCTATTCTATAGGCCAGCCGTTGGCCACCATGAAAACCTCCGGCACTAGGTTGAGAGCCTACCTAGCACCCTCAACTTACGTGCCTACCCATATGCCTGTGCACTAACTGTGCACACCTATGCACCAATTGTGCATATACAACATTCGGAATATTTCTATGCATCAACTATGCACACACCGTATTCCAGCGGCAAAGCATATTTGGAATCCCTTATAGTCTGAGATACGGCACCTCCGTACTCGCCATCTCCAATGGCCCGACTTAAGGGTCCAAATATATCTCAACAACATCAACCATCCTCAACCACAACAATAATCCATCCCCTATACGCTAAAAGAGTCACTAAACCTCTTGGGAAGTAGTTCTCAACACTCCAACACGCCATTCGGAGTCAAAATATAGGGGTGGTACTTAGGAAGATATCCCACTAGGCGAGACCCCCGGGTCGCGTTAGTGGGCCGGAGTTCTGGCGTGAAACTCACCCTCCCAAGTATACCATTTTTCTATAAAAGTCTTCCCAAAGGTCATAGCTAACTCATTTCTAACATATAGGGATGGTTCCAACACATAGTTCACAAACATCATCATCATCATCTTTTCAAAATTATACTCATTAATATTTCATTTCAAATGCTTAAACATCATAATCTTCTCAATGTTATATTCAACAAATAACAATTACATTTCTTCATGTACAAATAATATACTTCAACTTAACATAATAGTTATAATTCAACCTATCATTTATCTTATCCATCTCACAACATCATCTCATCAACAATTCATATACATCCCAACAATAATACCTCTACCTCATCAAAATATAATTATTACAACAATAATGTAATTTACCTTGTCATAATATAAACACTTCAATAACAACATAATCATCTTATAATTAAACATATTACATTTGTATAAATATTTAAAATCATTTAAATAATAAAGAAAAAGAGGTATTTTAAGAGAATTTTAAAGAAAATAACGTTCCAGCCCAGCCGGCCTAAATCGCGGCCCAGCCGGAGCTCCCTTAAATTAGTTTATTTCCTCTCTGCCACATTTCGGCCCAGCTGCACCAAGTTTCGGTTGGGCTGAAACTCCCTTGAGCCGAGCTGCACCAAGTTTCGGCTGGGCCGAAACTCCCCTGAAATTATTTTCTCCACTCTGTCACATCTCGGCCCAGCTGCACCAAATTTTGGCTGGGCCGAGCGAAAATGGGTTTTGCGAATTTTGCAAGTTCCATGGCCATTAATGGCCTATCCAATCATCCCAACCTTATAAAATCAAATCTTAAACACTTCTATTACATTTCCAACCGATTGATTTACCCGAAAAACCCCTTAATCAATCAAACTCACCAAAAGCCCAATATCTCCAAACCTTAGGTTCAAATGAGAAAAAGGGGAAAACATACAAATCAAATGGATGGGAAAGGACTAGGGGGAAACACTCACCTCCCGGGACTTGTAGAGATGAGCTCCGAGTACTGGATCTTCAAATCTCTGCTCCACTCTCCTTCTTCCTCTTCTTCTCCTCTTCTCCTCTTCTCCTCCTTCTCTCTAACTTTCTTTTTCTTTTTTTTTCTTTTCTGTTTCTCTCTCTAACTCTCCCCCTCCTTTTCTATATAAACCGTGGTGTATGTGTGCGGCTTAGTGAGCCTTGGCCCTCCTTGGGTCTTGGCTTCCCATCTAAATCCTATTATCTCATTCCTAACAACTCCTATAAAAAGGTAACTATTATTAATAATACCTAAGGGTATCTTTTAACCATTAAATATAAAGGCTATTCCATCAAAAATATCTCTTTATTATTTATTTCTAAGGTCTATAAATTAGGGATATTACAGACGCAGCCACTGCTAATCCGGCCTACACTCGTTGGAAACGCCAGGATCACTATGTGTTCCTCGCCCTTCTTGGTTCTTGCGGCCCTGATGCTCAAATTGTGATGACCTCTGCCACCTCTTCTGCTATTGCCTGGACGACGCTAAACAAGTACTATGCGAATAGATCTCGTACTCGGGTCATGTCCTTGAAAGAGCGCCTTTCGTCTGTTACCAAAGGCACTTCTAGCGTCAGCGACTATCTCTATTCAATCCGAGTCATAGCGGATGAACTTGCCCTTATCGGTCACCCTGTTGATGACCTTGATCTTGTCATTACTGCTCTCAACAGCCTCAGGCCTTCGTTCCGTGAATTCTCGACCTCAATTCGCACCAGAGATACTCCTCTGCTATTTGATGAACTCTTTGATAAATTAGTAGACTTCAAAATATTCATGCAGCGTGATGAATGCCAGCAGCAATCGTTTCCGGCCACTGCCAATTACTCGACTCGCTCTCAAGGCTCAAACCGCAGCAGACGGTCTCAGCATTCTAATCACACTTCATCGCCTCGTAGCAACTCCTACTCTGGAGACAGGAATCCCAATTATAGCTCTAAACGACCAATTCCCATTTGCCAGTATTGTGAACGCAAGGGCCACACTGCAAAAAACGTGTTATCGTCTACATGGTTTTCCAGCTGATCACCCTCGTCATCAGGCAAATCTTGCCCATCATGAGGAACAGATTGACACTTCTTAGTTACTTGATTCTGGAGCTTCCCACCACGTGACGAATGACCTCCGTCGTCTCTCCATCTCTAATGATTACACTGGCTCAGATCATCTTCATGTTGCCAATGGTAAGGGTCTTTCCATTCAGCATTATGGCTCAACTGAACTAACCACTCCCACCACCCCTCTTCGTCTTTCCAATATTTTACATGTTCCGTCTGTAACCCAAAATCTTATTTCAGTTTCTCAATTGTGCCAAACTAACTCCGTGTCTGTTGAATTTTTCCCTTGGCATTTCGAGGTAAAGAGTCTGAAAACGGGAATGATTCTTCTACAAGGAAAGACTGAAGATCAAGTGTACAAGTTGCAATCAACATACCCAACCACCCACCATGTCAATAGTCATCCGTCAATAAAAGTGTGGCATCACCGTCTTGGTCATCCCCACCTTCAAGTCCTCAAGCACATCTTTCCCTCAAGCCCAATATCTAGGTCTCTCTCATGTCCAGATTGTCTAGCAAATAAAAGTCATCAGCTTCCCTTTTTCAAGTCAACATTGTCTAGTACAAAACCTCTTGAAATTGTTTTCTCTAATGTATGGGGTCCTACCTCAATTGAATCAATAAATGGTCATTTTATTATGTTATTTTTATTGATCATTTTTCAAAGTTTGTATGGCTATATCCAATCAAATTAAAATCTGATGTCTCCGTAATTTTTCCCACGTTCAAATCTTTGGTTGAAAATCAATTCGATAACCAAATCAAAACATTATACAGTGACAATGGCGGAGAATTTATCAAACTTAGACCATTCCTTCAAAAACATGGAATCTCTCACTTAACCACCCCTCCATACACTCCCCAACATAATGGCTTATCTGAACGTAAACACCGACACTTAGTTGAAACTGCACGAGCCCTCCTTCACCATGCATCACTACCTTTGTCTCTTTGGTCCTATGCACTATAAACCGCCGCATACTTAATTAACCGCATGCCTACACCAGTCCTTAAAATGAAGTCTCCCTTTGAAATCCTATTCAAATGTCCACCAAATTACTCAAAATTACGTGTCTTTGGTTGTCTCTGTTTCCCATGGCTTGCACCATACACATCCAATAAACTTGAGTCAAAGTCTCAACCTTGTGTATTCATTGGTTACACTAACACACAAAGTGCTTATCTTTGTCTTCATCCCTCTTCGAACAAAGTCTACACTTCCAGGCATGTTCAGTTTGTCGAAACCATATTTCCTTATTCCACCGAATCTACCATCCCCACCACCTTATCTAGTTCCCCAAATATCTCCCAACAAAATAGCTTATCCAATCTATCATCATCAGCGTCCCATTCCACCGAACAACCACATCTAATTCCGTTAATTCAAACTCAAAACAACCAACCCACAAATGCCACCCCTCATTCTCGGCAACAACTAATCCTAAACCAAAATTTAAATCCTAGAAATATAACTACCCAACACCAATCCCGTAACCACTAAATCCTTATCCAAGATCAACCCCGTGAACAACTTCCCCAAATCCACGATCCTTATGCCGCAATACACGTGCCAATTTCCCACCCTCCACCAATTCGAAACCAAGCCACACGTCCCTCACAAAATCAACCCCAACATCAAAATATTGTTCCCGTCAATACCACCCACCCATCTCGTGAAACCACCCCACAAAACCAAAATCTAAATTCCACCAATATCGCCCCTGCACCCCGTGAAATACTATCTACCACCGCAAATTCAAATGACACCCCACACTCAAATATCACAACAACCGAAAACCACATATCCTCTCCCACAAATAATATGCCACACGTAACCAATCCCATCACCATTGAAACCACAAATACCATTCCACCAAATTCTCACCATATACCACCCCATGATGATTGTAACTTGTACACAAATTAAATCAACAGCAATACCCCTGCAGATGAATCACTCCCTACAGATGACTCACTCCCTCGCAATACCCACCCTATGACTACACGTTCCAAAAATGGCATCTTCAAACCCAAACAAATACACATAGCCTCCAAATTCCCAATAGCAGAACCTCTTAAGCCAACTTGCCTAACTCAAGCACTTAAAATCCCTGAGTGGAAAGTTGCTATGTCTGACGAATTTAATGCACTATTGGCAAACAGGACTTGGATCTTAGTTCCCAAACAGAGTCACTTCAATATAATTGGCAACAAGTGGGTATACCGCATTAAACACAACACAGATGGCTCCGTCGCTCGATATAAAGCACGATTGGTTGCCAAAGGATTCCATCAGTGCCCTGGGATTGATTATAATGATACATTTAGCCCCGTCATCAAGCCACAAATAATTAAACTGGTTCTCTGCGTGGCTTTCTCCAAACACTGGTCCTTGAGCCAAATGGATGTCAACAATGCCTTCCTTCACGGCACCATTGAAGAGGATATATACATGTCTCAGCCTCCTGGCTTCATCCATCCTCAGTTTCCCAACCATGTCTGCAAGCTTCGCAAAGCTCTCTATGGCCTCAAGCAGGCTCCTCGGGCTTGGTTCCATGCTCTAAAACAATTCCTTCTGAGTGTTGGATTCGTCAACTCCAAGTCTGACGCGTCACTGTTCATCTACAATTGTGCTTCGGTCGTGGCCTACTTTCTTGTTTATGTCGATGACCTCTTACTCATAGGTAATGATTTGAGATTTCTCAACTCTTTCAAGTCCTCACTTGTAGACAATTTTTCTCTCAAAGATCACGGATCACCTAACCACTTCCTTGGTATTGAGATGGTTCCCACCGCGGACGGCCTTTTTCTCACACAACATCATTACATCCATGACATTCTGCAGAAGTCCAACATGCAGGATGCCAAACCAGTCTCAACACCTATGTCCACCTCGGGTGATCTTGCAGCCTCTGGTGACGTCCCTTCCTGTGACGCACATGAGTACCGTCAACTTGTTGGCTCACTTCATTATCTCTCGTTAACGAGACCTGATGTTGCCTATTCTGTTTCTAAACTATCATAATACATGCATGCTCCAAATGCGGTTCATATGCAAGCTGCCAAACGTCTTCTTTGATACCTCAAGGGCACCTTAGATTATGGTCTTCACCTAAGACATTCTTCCGATCTTCATCTACGGGCATTTTGTGATTCAGATTGGGGTGGAGACTCTTCTGACATGAAATCCACCGCAGCCTACATCATTTACTTGGGACCCAATGCCATCTCTTGGTCTTACAAAAAGCATAAAACAGTTGCCAAATCATCCACAGAAGTAGAATATCGCACAATTGGGTCAACCACAGCTGAACTTCTTTGGCTACAGGAATTATTCAAGGAACTTCGACTTCCTCCATTCTCTATAATAGGTTCCCTGCTGCTGTTGGTTGACTTAAATTTATTGGGGCTGTCTCAGTCTTCTTTTTCCAAAAAAAATGAAGAAACTATCTGTTAGTTCATGAAATGAGATCATTCATTTAAATTTGTTCAAAGTGCATAAATAATATTCATCTAGTAATGACTAGTGCAATTTTTTTTTAGTTTTTAAATTAGACACGTTATTTAGTGCTGGTTGAAAGATACCCTCACTAGTGCTACTTGACGGAAGCGATTCTTGTTTCTGTAAAGTGGTTTTAATACAAGTTACTTTATTAATTATTAATCCCAACCCAAAGCAATGTAAACTAGGGGAAATGATTTTCCAGTCGCGGTTTTCTTTCGTGCACAGGCATATACTTGTATTCCATTTCTTGTTAACACACAGGTCTACTATGGAGAGGACAAGTGTAATGTTTGGGTCCATTTGTTAAAGCTCTGGTTGAGACCCTTTATCCATCCTTTTTAAGCTTCGAAAGATGTATTAGAAAGTAACATACTATTTCTGCTATGAAATTGAGCAGTGTTCTAACTTTTAGACTTTAATTTAGGTTAGGGACGCTAAGCTAAATTTTGTGGCTGCAATCATTATAAATTTCAAGTTTTTTTTTATTTGTGGTGTTTTTGTTTGGGATTGCATGGTTAAATCATTTTGTTCCTTTGATGTTATGGCAGTTATAGTTTCATTTTAAAGCAGTTGAGCATTCTCCAACGCTGATAAAAGCTACATTGGATTGGATATAAGTGAGGTAGTATATTTCTTTTTTCATGATTATCACTCAAACCTATCATGAGTTACCATCATTCCTTTAATATATAGATAAGTAGAAATAAAAATTACATAATACCTTATCTTAATTGTTATGTATTCGGATAAGTTAATTATTTTATTACAATTTCATTTGCCTTTGACCATGAAAGGGTGACATGAATTACGTACTCCAGAGAATGATGTTTAATATACAAATCACGTTTTTTTAATATATATTTTCATTACAGGTTCGTTTAACTTCTTTAGTGTTAGTAATAAGTGTTTTCAATTTGTCCTACTTTTTTCAACATTTAATTTACTTATAGATTTTAAATAAGTCATACATTAACATTCGAATATTATATTGAAATAGAAAATTTAAGAATTAAATTAAATTTAGTAAAAAGTGAAATTTTAATTTTCTTTAATTATAATTTAAATTATTTAACTATAATAATTTAAAAATTTATATAATTATAAGACATGAGTGTGAAAATAAACTATTAACGCTAATTTGTGCGTACGTGCCCAATTTTGACTGTTGCTAATTAGGTTCGATATTGTGTGGTTAATTAGCTTAGGTCCATGAGTAGTATTAGTTGTAGACGTTGGACATGATTTCTGTTGGAGTCTAAGACTTTGGACGATGTCCAACCCCTCAAATTTCGATTTTGATGATAACAAATGAGACTAAAATTTTGAAGTATCTAATTAATTATGTTTGAGTATTATAGGTACCACACCGTCCAATGTCTCAATGGTGTTGTATTTCTTAAGCTCAAACTTTATAGCTCTATGCGTCCAATGCATCCAATGAGTTAATGGAAACTTGTTTTTGAAAACCAGTGTGTAAACACTGTGTCCAAATGAGAAGCGTCCAACGCTTATATAACTTACATCATCTTTTCTATCAAACATTTATATAAAGTGTCCATAACTGTGAAGAAGAAGTACACTTATACTTTTCGATGATGATTCTCTGAAATGTTTTGTTATTCCCTCTCTTTTCTAATGTGACATTTCATTTGAAAATTTGAAAAGTGTACCACAGGGGACAGAAAAGCTTCTCTCTGTAGAAACCATACAAGTAGTGGAGGCGCTGCATGTACTGTTGTCTCCTCCATCTCTCCACCCCAAGCTGACACGTAGCAACGGTCATATGATTGAGAGAGAACAGTTATTGGCAAAGGCACAGATCCCACAATGGATATATTCACCAAGCTGCCTATAAATAGAGGAACAAGCTCACGAAATCAACAACGAAGCATTCAAGTTTTCTAAGAGCTGAAATTCTGCCAAATCAATTGGACGACCTACACTTGTGCGAAAAGAGAAATCTCCTTAGCTTTGCTAAGTTCTTTGTGTATTTCCTTACATTGTAACATTCTCTGTGTGAGAGTTATTTGCTTAATTTGTAATCAAATAGTTTCTGTTTGGAAAGCCAGGAGTGAGTTAGTGACAAAGAATACTTGGGTGTTCTTTAATCTCAGGGGAAGATTAAAGGTTTGCCAGAAGTGGCTTAGAGAATACTTGTAGCCAGAAGTGGCTTTGAGAATACTTGTAACCACAAGTGACAGGGTATATACTACTTATTTGTAATCAAAATCTGATTAGTGGAACCCTTCAAAGGTTTTTGAAGGAGAACTGGACGTAACTCAGATTGAATGAACCAGTATAAACTAAGTGATTTTACTCTATCACTTTTAAACTTATCAGTTATTCTTTTGAGTAGCTTCTTCGCATCATACACACAAGTTTCTTCTCTTCATATTTGCGAAAACCTTTTTTACTTCCTGATTGGACGATATCTGAAAACATAGTTCCATTGAATTGTCTTTTAACAATTGGACGATACCTGCAATCTTTTGTGTTTACAAGTTCCTTGTAAAACTTCAGTTAGTATATCTCCATCTTTGCGAAAAGAATTCAAAGCTTTTAATTAACACGCTATTCAACCCCCCTTCTAGTGTGTCTCTTACGTTTCAGTTGGCATCAGAGCACGGCCTCTTGGTTTGAGTACTTAGCAGTACAGAGGAAACTAGATCCTGAGAAAGATGGAAAACGAGGGACAAGCTGTGAACAGGCCACCACTCTTCAAGGGTGTCAAATATGATTATTGGAAGCAAAGAATGATAGCATTCTTTGAATCCTGTCACATTGATATGTGGGACATTGTGGAGATGGGCGACTACATTCCATTCGATGAGAATCTCAACGAGATCCCAAAGGCTAGATGGACGGAGGAGAAAAAACAGAGATTTCATCTTAACTCCAGAGCCAGAGATATCATCATGTGTGCACTGTTCGAACAAGAATACAACAAAGTGCATAGTTTCAAAAGCGCAAAACAAATGTGGGACACTCTTGCATTAACGTATAAGGGTTCCACCCAGGTAAAACGTAACAAACTCAGTCTTCTTACTCATCAATATGAATTGTTTAGTATGGAGGGAAACGAGGACATACAAAGTATGTTTGGACGGTTTCAACCCATACTAAATGAACTTAGAGCACATGGTAAAGATTACAATAACTATGAACATATTGACAAAATTCTGAGGAGTTTGCCTAGGCAATGGAGACCACAGGTTACAGCCTTGAGAGCAACCAAAGGATTGGATGATATGTCCTTAAAAGAGCTTGCGGGAATCCTTAAAGTGCATGAGCTAGAGCTGCAGCAAGATGGTGATGCAAAGAAAAGCAAGTTTCTGGAACTTAGCGTCCAAACGCCAAAGAACGTACCATCGTCCAAAGCCATGCAAGCTGAAGTATCATCAGACAAGCAATCCGAAGATGATGACTTAAATGAGGGTGATGAGCTATCCTTCATATCCAAGAGAATCCATTCTATGTGGAAGAAGAAAGGTGGATCCAAATGGAGAAACCTGAACAAGAAAGGACTCAAGGAGAAGAAGGAGAAGAGTCCAATCATATGCTATGAATGCAACAAGCCCGGACATTTCAAATCAGAATGCCCAGACCTTGAGAAGAGCAAGGAAAAGAAGAAGAAAGTCTTCAACAAAAAGAAGGGCAAGAAGGTTCTGATGTCCACATGGGAGGACCTGACGATGACTCGTAATCTAATGATGAAGAGGAGGAAGAAGCAAACATGTTTAATGGCAGACACTACATCAGATTCTTCCGAACCAGAAGAGGAAGATGACATAGACTTTAACGATTTAAATTCACTTTAAGAAGCTTATCATGATTTACTTTCAAACTCTTCTGTTCTGTCAAAGGCCTACGAAACTTTGAAGAAATCGTCCAAATCACTTTCAAAAGAAAAAGAAGTGTTACAAAACAGTTTCAAACAACTTGAAAGTGAAAGGGAAGATTTCCAGAAAAAGTTTGCAGAGCTCTCAAAAGAACATGAAACCTTAAATGTGGACAGACGAACTCTATGGAATGATTGCAATCATGCTTATAAATCCTATGAGGAATCAAGGACTAAAGAGATGAAGCTTTCCATAGAGATTCAATCTCTCAAAGCAGAAAACAAAAGGCTAGTTGAGAAGCTTCTGAAAGTTGAAGCAGATACTTCTTTAAGAGGTCAACCACATGATGTTGTGAAACTTCATGAAGAGATTGACAGCCTAAAGAAGGATCTATCCAACTTTGTCAAGGGATCTGACAACCTTAACATGCTTTTAAAATATGAAGGTTGTAAGAGACCCAATGACAGGTCAGGACATGGATATAAGGGAAAGAAATATATTCATGACGAAGATGTAGATGTTTGTTACTTCTGTGGGAAACCTGGACATATAACGTCCAAATGCAGACATCTGCCTAAAAAGGGAGCGTCCAGTGCCCTTCAAACTAACAAAAAAGGACCTAAATTAATCTTGGTACCTAAGGATAAAATTGTTCCTGTTGCAGACATGCTTAACAGCAGGAAAGAAACTCCAGTCATGGTACCTAGACAGTGGGTGCTCACATCACATGACAGGAGAAAGGTGTATGTTCCAAAGCCTCCAACCCAAGACTGGTGGGACAGTCACTTTCGGAGGGAATCAGAAAGGGATGATAGCTAGCATGGGTAAGATTGGTATGCCACCCTATCCTTCTATTGATAATGATCTTTATGTTAAAGGTCTCAAACACAATCTATTGAGCATAAGTCAATTGTGTGACAGTGGATATGATGATGCCTTTAACAAAGGTGAATGTATAGTCAAGAACTCTGATGGATCCCTTCTCTTTTCTGCAAAGAGGCAAGGTAATCTGTACAAGATTAAACTTGGGGAACTATCAAGTCAAAATGTATCATGCTTAGTTTCAGTTAAAGAAAATCATTGGCTATGGCATAAAAGGCTTGGGCATGCCAGCTTGAGATTAATCTCAAAGCTTAATAGGCATAACCTCATGAGAGGATTACCAAGTATGTCATACAAAGATGATCTTCTTTATGATGCCTGTCAGAAAGGGAAACAAGTAAAAAGTTCTTTTCCAAGTAAAAAATATTGTTTCCACTTCTAAACCTCTTGAGCTGTTACATATTTTGGACCCACAAGAACAGCCTCGGTAAGTGGTAAGAGATACAGATTAGTTGTAGTGGATGACTATAAAAGATGGACATGGGTCATGTTCCTATCGCATAAAGATAAGTCTTTTAAGGTCTTCTATAACTTCTGTAAAAGAATTCAAAATGAAAAAAGAGTATGCATTACTTCGATCCGAAGTGATCATGGGGGAGAATTCTAAAACAAAAGTTTTCAAAGGTTTTGTGAGGAAAATGGTATCCTTCACAACTTCTCAACACCTAGAACACCATAACAAAATGGTGCTGTTGAGAGGAAGAACAGGTCACTCCAAGAGATGGCCAGAACCATATTGAATGATAATTCAACCCCTAAACACTTCTGGGCTGAAGCAGTGAACACTGCCTGTTATTTACAAAACAGAATTTATATTCGACCTATCATGAAAAAGACTCCATATGAATTGTGGAAAGGGAGAACACCCAACATATCCTACTTCCATCCATTCGGATGTCAATGTTTCATTCGGAACACTAAGTATAACTTGGGAAAGTTTGACTCTAAGTGTGATGAAGGAATATTGCTTGGATACTCAGAGACTTCAAAGGCATATAGAGTTTATAATTCTAGAACCTTAGTTGTTGAAGAAGTTATCCATGTGAAGTTCAATGACACTAAGCCTGATAAGAAATTATCAGAGCTAGATGAATCATTTGCAGAACTCAGACTGGATGATGCAAAGAAGTCATCAGACTCGTCCAACAGTGATGTCACAGTTGAAGAGTCCAATGCTCCCCTGGACGGTCCAGTAGAAGAACAAAGGCAACCAATTGGACGCAACTGGCAAATGAAGAAACATCATCCAGAAGATCAAATCATTGGTGATCTGAAGGATAAAGTCAGAACCAGATCTTCACTTCAATAAGGTCACATAGCATTCATATCACAGATAGAACCTAAGACTGTGGACAATGCCCTGGAAGATGAAAGTTGGGTCAAAGCAATGCAAGAAGAACTTGACCAGTTTCAAAAGAATGATGTCTGGAAGCTTGTAGAACTCCCTGATGACAAAGAAGCCGTAGGAGCTAAGTGGATGTTCAGAAACAAGCTGGACGAAATAGGTAAAGTTATGAGAAACAAGGCCAGGCTGGTAGCTAAAGGTTACTCACAACAGGAAGGTATAGACTATACTGAAACTTATGCACCTGTAGCACGTCTTAAGGAAATTCGCATTTTACTATCATTTGCAGCTCATAGCAATATGAAGCTATATCAAATGGATGTAAAAAGTGCATTCCTCAATGGACTGATAAAAGAAGAAGTCTATGTGGAACAACCCCCTGGCTTTGAGAGTAATGTTTTTCCTAATCATGTTTTAAAACTTAACAAAGCATTATAGGGACTGAAACAAGCACCAAGAGCTTGGTATGAAAAACTCAGTTCATTCCTTTCAGAAAATGGTTTTTCAAGAGGAAAAGTAGACACTACTCTGTTTCACAAAGATTATAATTCTGATTTTATCATTGCTCAAATATATGTTGATGATATCATATTTGGTGCTACCAATGAATCACTATGTGAGGAATTTGCTAAGTTAATGCAGACAGAGTTTGAGATGAGCATGATGGGAGAACTGAAATTCTTCCTTGGACTACAAATCAAGCAAACTGATAAAGGCATATACATACATCAAACCAAGTATGTGAAGGAGCTTCTGAAGAAGTTCAAGATGGACGATGCAAAGCCAATGAAAACTCCTATGCATCCAACAACAGTACTTGGACTGGACGATAGTTCAAAGAAGGTGGACAACACCTTATACAAAGGAATGATAGAATCACTCTTATACCTTACAGCGTCCAGACCTGACATTATGTTCAGTGTTTGCTTATGTGGCAGATTCCAATCTAACCCAAGGGAAGTTCACTTAACTGCTGTTAAAAGAATTTTTCGATACCTTGTTGGAACAACTAATCTTGGTCTATATTTCTAAAGGCAGAAAGATTTCATATTAGTTGGATAATGTGATGCTGACTATGCTGGAGACAGAATTGAAAGGAAAAGCACTAGTGGAAGATGTCACTTCATTGGTGGAAACTTAGTCTCCTAGATATGCAAGAAACAAGGAACCATTGCACTATCCACTGCTGAAGCAGAGTATATTTCAGCTGCAAAGTGCTATTCCCAAATCTTATGGATCAAGCATCAACTTGAGGACTATAGCATATATGAGAGTAACATTCCCATCTTCTATGATAGCAAAGTTGCAATTGATCTTTCTAAAAACCCTATATTGCATTCAAGGGCAAAACATATAGAAATTAAACATCACTTTATAAGAGATCATGTTCAGAAAGGTACTGTGGAATTACATTTTGTAACCACAGATAATCAGCTAGCTGATATATTTAAAAAACCCCTTACTGAAGACAAGCTAGTCCTTCTAAGGAATAGACTTGGCATGGATCTTGTAAAGGAATGATTAATATCTACATGTAGCATCCAATGTGACTATAGCGTCCAACGGACATGTCGTCCAAAGGTCACTTAATCATGCACGTGCACTGCATATGTTACATTTAAGTCCAATGACTGGACAATGTTTTTCTGTTATGAATTTTCATTTAACATGTTTTTACATAATGGCTAAAATGGTTTCATTTTGAGTAAGTGTGAATAAATGCTCTATGCTGAGTCATTAAACTGTTGGTAACCGTACACAATTACCCATATCCTCAGCACGCCTCATAATGGCGGGTTTAGTGGCATAACCTCCATTTCAATTTTTCATAAAAGCCCAAAACTGTTTCATGTTCTACAAACATAGCCCATACATAAGCTGTCAAATCCACTCAGAAAAATACTTTACCAATTTCTCTACTCTGAGATCATCTTCTACCCTAAGCATTCTCTCTCTCTCTCTCAGAAAGCCTAAACACTCTCTGCAAAACCTGAAAATCCAACTTTTATCATCATGTCGAACTCTAATAACTGAAGTGCTTCCGAACTTGAAGTTCTTACCTACCCTAAAACCACTATAGTGACTCAAGGTGCTACTACTGCACACGATGAGCACTTCTTCGACATTGAACAACTTGAAAAGCTAGGTCTCAACATTGAAGCAAGTCCCCTAAAATATGGGATCAGAGGATACTTCAACGACAACTAGAAGATATTTCCAGAGCTGATCAGGATGTTCTGGAGGAATGCAAAGTTCCACACTTCAAGGGAACTTGTGGCCACTGTACTTGGAAGAGAAGTGACGATGTCCACTAAATCAATAGCCAAAGTCACTGGCTGTGTCAGGGAACAAAATCATTACAGTCCAGAGTGGGCCAAGAAATATGAAAACCATATTGGGAAGGTGCTTCGCAAGGACAAGACTAAAGACTCATCCAAGATTGAATACAAGAATCTGTGTGAGGAAGCAAAGATATGGCAGTAAGTGTGCAACAAGAGCATTCTGCACAAAGCTGGGTCTAAGGACTCAGTCACGGACATACACAAGTTCATGATATTTCATCTAATGGAAGGTGTCCCATTCAACCTACCTCGCACTATCTACATCAATATTTTGCGAATGATGAAGACTATTGGTGGAAATGATGACGTCTTTTACGCCACACTGCTAAACAAGATCCTCTGGGATCAGAAGGTATACCAACGATTTTTTGATGAGTTAGACGAAGCTGAATATGAGCACATTAAAAGAAAAGGAGGAATGGTTGCAGTATAACAGAAGTTCGGTGAATCAAATATTAAGCCAATGAAGATCAAACTTACTGCAAAGGTCCTAAGGGAATTAGACGAGGAAAGCAAAAATAAGAAACGTCATGAGCAAAGCAGACTTATCCAAAATGATGAAGAAGAAGATATTGATCTTCTTGGTCTTGGGAAGAAGACCAAAAGACTGATGCAAGAACAAGAAAGCAGGAAAGTGACAAGACATATGTCACAACAGCAAGAAGAAGATGCAAAAAAAGAAAGAAGAACCAAGAAAATACATGTTGCTCCTGCACCGTCCAATCCATCTGTTGAGAAGCATCCAAGGACTGCTTCGTCCAAGCCTGCACAAGATGAGCAACGTCCAAAGACTGCTTCAATGAAGCTTGCACCAGAAAAGCCGAGAGTTCGCAAGCTGAAAAAGCTAGATGACTCTGATGATAAGAATCACATGCCCATTGGCCACATTAAAAGAAAAGCTGAAGAGATGGAGTCTGCACAATAGAAGAAACAAAAGGTATTTGCAGCGTCCAAAGTAGGTACTTATGTTCTTCCTGCTAAAGTACCAAGAAGAGTTAAGACTCGGGCTGCAAGGCCAAGAAGATTTCCTGTTCCACCCCCTTCCTCTCAAGACACTGAGAGTGAATCTACAACTGTTCCACAACCTGCTCCAACAGTTACTTCAACATCCACATCAGCACAGCGTCCACCTCTCCAGTTAGATCTGTCAAAATTTGTGCGTCCAAGGGATTCTTGGAGAGATGCATGGTCTCAATGGACCATCCCACCAAAAGAGAAGTCACAAGAAGAAGTAGACAAAGCAAAGTTCCCTGTTGCATTCTTCATAAGGAATGAACAGAACTATTGCAAAAAGAAAGATGTTATATAGAGATCTCGACAAGAACCACTGGAGAGAAGTCTATGTTCATCCTCAATCTGCTGAATTTGCTTCCTTACCAGAAGGAACTATAATCAGCAATCCTCCACCAACCTGGATAAAAGAGACTTATCCAAACCTAGTTAGAATGGAGCGCCCCTATCAATGTCTGATTGGTACTCAACAACGGGTGCGTCCAGCTGACAATGAACTTCCGGAGCCAGAAGTTGAAGTTGCATCAAAATTTGCCAAAACTATGGCAGACCAAAAGGCAAAAGATTAAATAAAGAAGAAACCAGCACCAAAGAAGCCTCCTAGCAACCAAGATGCATTGGCTGCTGAACTGAAGATAGCCATTAAGGAGAGTCTGGACCCATCCAAATCAAAGCAGCGTCTAGAAGTGCAATGGGTCAAAGATGTTCACATCTGGACTCCCATCACCAAATTCATTCCACTTCCTCCTGGAACTCCAGTGGTATGTCCTAGACTACCTATACTTGATGCTGGCAGGAAGAAAGGGTTCAAGTTCTATGGCACTGAGATGCCTGACAAAGAAGAGAAAGTTCAGTTGTTGTCCTCATCACAAACCTGGAATCATCTTTTTGATAAGACTGGTAAGTTGACAAAGCCTCAAGGCACTTTTGACACCATGACCTTCTGGCTTCAGATTGTGTGGGCAGATACTCAGAAAGCCTTAACCTCTGGATGCTCCAAAGATTCATATATCCATCATCCAGAAGGACTTCAAGTACTGCATCTAGTCAAGACTCATCACTTCTCTGACACCTTCGCTTGCTTCCTGACTGATGATGATGATTATCTCGATCTGTTGAAGAAACTACCAATCATCAGAAGCAACAAGGTATATGATCTTCGAAGTCTTGATCATGCTCAATTTGAACAAGACATTCAAGCACTTCATGAAGAACAGAGAGATGAAGACGAAAGAATTCAGCAAGAATTGGCTGAAAAGGAAGGTGTTGAACAGGCTGAAAAAACAAGAGCAGAAGAGGAAGAAAAAGCTCATTTGGCGCAACTCGCAAAAGAATAAGCTGAGAAAGTCTTAGCTAAACAAGCAGAAGAAGCTGCTAAACCTAAAGCTACACAAGCAGAATTGGTTGAAGCCTCTGCGAAGGTGACTAATGTACTCATCCAATTGGACTTAGAGAATGAGGTACAGGTGGACGTTGAACACTTTGTCACCTCTAATGAGGAACAAGTTGTCCAATCTGAACCATCCAAGGATGAAAACATGGCTGAGATTAAAGCATCACAACCAATGGAGTCCACTACTGACAAGCCTACTCCTGAGGTTGCTACAAGCATACCAGTAGTTGATGCGTCCACTGAAGCACACTCTAGAACAAGATAAGTGGTTCCTACAAGGTCTTCAAGTCCAAGGGCTATTGTTCCCTTACGCTTTGTTGAACCTCAAGGGGTATCTGAAGACAGAGTCCAAGAGATCGTGCAAGCTGCTCTCAGGCAACAACAAGATGATACTGAAGCTACTCTCCGTGCCTTTCAAGAGAGACAACAAGTTGAGGCTGCACAACACAGGATGATGATGTAGAACGTAATTGCTTATCAGTTTCTCAACCTGACGCAAATGCTTGTTAACCATATTCAATCAACAGCTGCTAACCTCGTTGGCACTATTATTCATCAAGTTCATCCTGTTCAACCCATGCCTCCAGAGTATCCACAACCACCGGTTGAACACCCTGTACCACCTCCTCAAGCACTACCAGAGCAACCACCTCCACCACAAGATCCACCTCAACAACCATAAGTGACCATGATGGTCAAATCATCTTTCCATCTTTCAAACCCATTTTTGTTGATGACAAAAGGGGGAGAAATTGGGATTTTGATAACATAGAGTATTTTTTATGTTACACTTGTCTACGAAACTCTATTTGGCTGCTTACATAATATATGAGGCATTTTTTATTATAAAATTCTGCATCCATATCTATTATATGCTTTTCACTCTGATACCTGTTATCTCTGATATATTATTAGCATGTTGTACCTTCTTTAAGTGCATGAGAAATGTTGAACTCAGGGGGAGTACTTCATTTCATATATTTTCACCCTGCACTGGCATAACATAATCATTTATACATCTGCTCTGATATTTTTTGATTATGTATTTGCTCTTATCAAAAATTAGTATTATTTGTCATCATCAAAAAGGGGGAGATTGTTGAAGTCTAAGACTTTGGACGATGTCCAACCCCTCAAACTTCGATTTTGATGATAACAAATGAAATAAAATTTTGAAGTATCTAATGAATTATGTTTGAGTATTATAGGTACCACACCGTCCAATGCCTCAAAGGTATTGTATTTCTTAAGCTCAAACTTTATAGCTCTATGCGTCCAATGAGTTAATGGAAACTTATTTTTTTAAGTATAAAACCTAGCGTCCAATGCATTGTGAAAACCAGTGTGTAAACACTGCGTCAAAATGAGAAGCGTCCAACACTTATATAACTAAACATTTATATAAAGAGTCCATAACTGTGAAGAAGAAGTACACTTATACTTTTCGATGATGATTCTCTGAAATGTTCTGTTATTCCCTCTCTTTTCTAATGTGACATTTCATTTGAAAATTCGAAAAGTGTACCACAGGGGACAGAAAAGCTTCTCTATGTAGAAACCATACAAGTAGTGGAGGCGCTGCATGTACTGTTGTCTCCTCCATCTCTCCACCCCAAGCTAACACATAGCAATGGTCATATGATTAAGAGAGAACGGTTACTGGCAAAGGCACAGATCCCACAACGGATATCTTTACCAAGCTGCCTATAAATAGAGGAACAAGCTCACGAAATCAACAACGAAGCATTCAAGTTTTCTAAGAGCTGAAACTCCGCCAAATCAATTTGACGACCTACACTTGTGCGAAAAGAGAAATCTCCTTAGCTTTGCTAAGTTCTTTGTGTATTTGCTTACATTGTAACATCCTTTCTGTGAGAGTTATTTGCTGAATTTGTAATCAAACAGTTTCTGTTTGGAAAGCCAGGAGTGGCTTAGTGACAAAGAATACTTGGGTGTTCTTTAATCTCAGGGGGAGATTAAAGGTTTGTCAAAAGTGGCTTAGAGAATACTTGTAGCCAGAAGTGGCAGGGTATATAATACTTGTTTGTAACTAGAATTTGATTAGTGGAACCCTTCAAAGGTTTTTGAAGGAGAACTGCACGTAGCTCAGGTTGAGTGAACCAGTATAAACTAAGTGTTTTTACTCTATCACTTTTAAGCTTATCAGTTATTCTTTTGAGTAGCATCTTCGCATCATACGCACAAGTTTCTTCTCTTCATATTCGCGAAAACCTTTTTTACTTCCCAATTGGACGATATCTAAAAACACAGTTCCATTAAATTGTCTTTTAACAATTGGACGATACTTCTAATCTTTCGTGCTTACAAGTTCCTTGTAAAACTTAAGTTAGTATATCTCTATCTTTGTGAAAAGAATTCAAAGCTTTTAATTAACACACTATTCAACCCCCCTTCTAGTGTGTCTCTTACATTTCAATTTCTAAATGTTGTAATATTGTGTGGAATAGGTACCTCATCTTAATCTCATTTCTTTCTTGTGCTTATTTGAGGACTTGCTTGCTATTTGAGGTATGTTCTTGATCGACTCTCATTATAAAGTTCTTTATATCTTTATACGAATATGTTTGTAGGAATAGGACATGTTTTGTATGTTTTATAGCTTGTTTGTTTAATTACATGCTTTATATTGACGTTATGCATTATGAGTGAACCTTAGTTTCCCGTTTGAGATTCAATACAATGATTAATCAAGCATTAATCGTTGTATTGAATCTTGAATTGTCCGGTTGGACAGTTTGGGAAGATTTTTTTTTTTATACTTGATTAATACGTAGAGGTTAAGTCTCATCTTAAATTTGATGCAATTTCAATTTAGTGCATTTCGTTTTGTTCTCTGGGTGCATACTTGATTGTGGTGGCTTTTACTTGGAGATCAATGCGAAATGCTGCCGAAATTTCGTCAAATTTAAGATAAGACTTAGTCTCTACGTATTAATCAAGTATAAAAAAAATATCTTCCTGAATGGGATAGGGCCACACCTTATATAAAATAGTGAGATTTACATGCATGATATATGTTTCATTGTATTACAGAACGTAGTTATGGATCGTAGTTGGATTAATAGTAGACACACAAGTGATGAGTATGAGAAAGGAGTAGAAGAGTTTCTTGAATTTGCTAAAAAGAATCTTCCTGATAATAATGGAAGCTTCTATTGCCCTTGTATTAAATGTTTGAATGAGAGACAAGTAAAAGTTGAGAAAATACGAGACCACCTTCTTTGTGATGGGTTTTGCAAGAGTTATACAACAAGGACATGGCATGGTGAATTGTTAGACATGGCAAGTGTGTCCCAAACAAAGGAAGTTGATGTAGATGTGGATGATCGTCTAGAGGACATGATCTATGATATTGGACCAGAGTCTTTTCAGCAAGCACAGATGTATGATACTTTGAAAAGTGATGCAGAAATTCCTTTGTATTCGGGGTGCACTAATTTTACAAGGTTATCAGCAGTGTTAAAATTGGTCAATCTTAAGGCGAAAAATGGGTGGAGTGATAAAAGTTTCACTGAATTGCTTGAGTTGCTGAAAAAAATGGTTCCAGAAGATAACACATTGCCAAATCGTCACTATGAGGCAAAGAAGATGTTGTGTCCGATGGGTGTGGAATATAAGAAAATACATGCATGTCATAATGATTGCATATTGTATAGGAATGAGTTTGAAGCGATGCATAAGTGGCCTACTTGTGGGGTATCACGCTACAAAGTGAAGGATGGTGATTCTAGTAATGATGAGGTAACAAAGGGTCTTCCTGCGAAGGTGTTATGGTATCTTCCAATAATTCCAAGATTCAAGCGATTGTTTGCTATTGAAAATGATGCGAATAACCTTACATGGCATGCAGATAAAAGGAAATGTGATGGGCAGCTTCGTCATGTGGGTGATTCTTTGCAATGGAAGAAAATTGATACTTTGTTTCCAGATTTCAGCAGTGAATCAAGAAATCTTAGGCTTGCACTTGCTACAAATGGAATGAATCCGTTCGGTAACTTAAGTAGTAAGCATAGTTCATGGCCTGTTCTTTTGATAATTTACAACTGATAATTGCCTTATTTACTTAATTGTTGAATGATTTTTAAGGCAATTATCTCACTTTCACCCTCATTTAGAGTAATGTTTGACTCATTTAGTTGTAAATTTTTAAGTATCTAGTTTCTAGTTTAGTTGTTTAGTTTCATGGTTGCATCTTATATTTTTTGTCTGCATTCTATGTAAAAATGGAGAATTGAAGATTGAGAGATTCATTTGGATCTCTATTTTGAAGCCTTGAAGAATTACCTTGAACAGCAAATTTTACTTAAGCCACCTCAGCTGGCTTAAGCGAAATTACCTTTTTGTGAATAGTAAAACTTGGTTGTTTGGCTCAAGCAAGGACAAATGGCTCAAGTGAAAATTAGAGTGAAAGCATCAGATTCAAAAATTGGCTTAAGCAACCTCAGGTGGCTAAAGCAAGATCCAGTTTCAGACTTACCATTTTGCAATTTTGCTTAAGCGAGCAGAGATGGCTTAAGCGAACTGTCACTTAATGTAGAAACTTTGTTGATGTATAAATAGAGTTAGTTATCATTTAAGGAGAAAGAGGGTTGTACAGGGGGGCACGGATCTTCACCGTTCTATTTGGGAGAGAAGCTCCTTCTTGCTCCATAGGAGCATCTTCTTCCATTCTCCATGTATTTTGAGGCTACCCATGGAAATGGGTAGCTAAATCCTCCATTGTTGGGGTTAGATGTAACCTTACTCAAACTCTGTTATACCTTTTGGTATATATATATATATATATATATATATATATATATATATATATATATATATATATTCGGTGTATTTGTGTTTAATGTTAGTAGTTTGTTTCTTTGTTTAATGCTTGTTATGGAATGGCCAACCATGGCATGATTTTAGGACATGATTGTTGTTGGAAAATGCCTTCATTGTCTAGAACTGAAACAAAATACCCAATGAACTTGGTGTCTAGGAATGGAGCTTAGTTCATTGGTTATCTTGTGTCACCAAGCTTAAAGCTAGTTCCTTTCTTAAGTTGTTGAGGGATAAAGACTTAATAAAAGAACTAAGACTCTTTTCGCCTAGGGGATTAGGGCTAAGAAGGCATTTATTGGCTGATTTTAACATTGAAATGCAAGTGGAATATGTATTATGCTTTAAAGCAACGAGAGTAGAGTTTGGTGAAGTCTAACCCCGGCAATATCTTTGTTATTCGAAAATCCTCTGTTTTAAGCTTTGTTTAACTATAAAAATCACAAAAAAAATAGTTTCTTTAACTTTGTTACGCACTTGTTCTATTTTTCGTTCACAAACTCCAACTAAAAGTTTATGTTTTTATCGCTTTCTTGTGATATTTGTTAGCTTAGTTAGTAAATTCGTGAATATTGCCTAATATTACGCAAGTCCCTTGGGAAACGATACTTAGACTTTCCATTTTACTACTTGTACGATTTGGTTCAATTGCCAATGAGTTAACAGCAACCTATCTCCTAGGTTGTGTATGAAGCGTAAATACATTATGTTATCTATGATGATTTCCGGCCCAAGACAACCAGGAAATGATATAGATGTTTTTCTAAGTCCCTTGATTGAAGATTTAAGAATGTTATGGGATGAAGGCGTTGATGTGTTTGATGGGTTTAGGAAACAAAATTTCAACATGCGTGTGATCAGTGCATTTTCATGCACATTCTTCTACTGTTATTCTTAGGCATTTCCTTAGTTTATTTCATTAGTTTCACCATTTTAGTGTGTTTTCATATTTAAGTTTGTTTCTAGCTTTATTTAATTTTCGTATTTTATTTTCAGCATTAGCAGCTTTCAATGGAAGATTCATAACTGGAGCTACAGGAAACCTTTGTCTGGAATACCACGGCCGTGGTAGCCTAAGCACGGCCGTGCTAAGCCACCACAGCCGTGGTTAATCTACCACGACCGTGCTCGGAAAGCACGTAGATTGGACCTCCAGACTATGCAAGGACCACGGCCGTGGTTAATTTACCACGACCGTGCTCGGAAAGCACGCAGATTGGACCTCCAGACTATGCAAGGATCACGGCCGTGGTCATCTCCTCAGCACGGCCGTGGTGATCCGCGTTAGTAGTTTAAAACTTTATAAATATAGAATAGAGGGCCGCGTACTACACACGTTTTTACTGTAGACTCTCATTCACTGTTCACGAAATTCTTTTAGAAGGTTTTGAACAATTGTAATGGAGAACTAAGTTCCGAAGAATCGATCTGCTGTAATCGGATTCCACTTTGAGGTTCTTTTATAAATTCCATATCAATCTGTTTCCTTTGATTTATTCCAATAATCTCAATTGATTGCTTAATTTGATTGTTGTTATAGGATATAATTCTTAAATTCGATTGGTTGTTTGATCTTGAATCAATTTCGCGTTAACGTAGCTTTTGCATTATCGCGTTTGATCATATTTCCGTTTGCTTAATCCAGAATTCAGGAACATACGCCGTATAATTTCTATTGCGCTTGTCAGTACTTATTATAGTCGAATAGGATCTGATCCGTTTAGGGAATTGGAATTTATAGGGATCAATGATAAGTTGGAAGTCGATACAGTAGGTTGATTCGCTTTAGCTTACTTGATAATCACAATTTATTTTAATCCCTTTTTCTTGATATCATAATCAAACCCCCCCATTAATCGTTACTGTATTGATTGATAATAATACAAGAATCCTTGAGAACGATACTCGAGTTGTCGTTGCCGTAACTATACTTTCAAAATCACTCGCTTTGATCCGTGCGCGACAGCGGATCAAATTGATATTATGCAAGTCCCTTGGGAAACGATACTTAGACTTTCCATTTTACTACTTGTACGATTTGGTTCAATTGCCAATGAGTTAACAGCAACCTATCTCCTAGGTTGTGTATGAAGCGTAAATACATTATGTTATCTATGATGATTTCCGGCCCAAGACAACCAGGAAATGATATAGATGTTTTTCTAAGTCCCTTGATTGAAGATTTAAGAATGTTATGGGATGAAGGCGTTGATGTGTTTGATGGGTTTAGGAAACAAAATTTCAACATGCGTGCCATGTTATTTTTCACCATCAATGACTTTCCAGCATACGGGGACTTGTGCTGGTATAGTGTTAAGGGGCATAAAGCATGCCCTATATGTGAAGAGGGCACATGCCACAATCAACTTCGACATGGAAAAAAGACAGTTTACCTTAGGAATCGAAGATTTCTCAGACGTAATCACCCATATCGTAGAATGAAACAAGCTTTTAATGGAAGTCAGGAGAATGAAATTTCTCCAATGGCCTTAAAAGGGAGCAGGTTTATCAACGGGTGAAGAACATCAATGTTATCTTTGGAAAGACCCAAAAACATGCTACTGAGAAAAACATATGGAAGAAAAGGTCAATATTCTTTGATTTACCATATTGGTGCAAGCTTGATGTAAGACATTGCATTGATGTGATGCATGTGGAGAAAAATGTGTGTGATAGTGTAACCGGAATGCTTCTAAACATTCAGGGCAAGACAAAGGATGGTTTGAATGCTCATTTGGATATGCTTGAGATGGGTATACAAGAGAAGTTACGTCCACAGGATCATGGTAAGCGAAAAATTTTTACCCCAAAGTGTCATACTTTGTCAAGAAATGAGAAAAAAAAGTTTTTGTGAGTGTCTACGAGGCATCAAAGTGCCACAGGGTTACTCTTCAAATGTCAAGAAGTTTGTCTCAATGAATGATTTGAAGTTAATTGGCTTAAAGTCTCATGATTTCCATGTTTTGATGCAACAACTACTACCTGTGGCCATTCGTGACATCTTGCCTAAAAATGTTAGACATACCATAACCAGGTTGTGTTTATTCTTCAATGCCATATGTAGCAAAGTCATTGACCCTCAGAAGTTGGATGAGTTGGAAGATGAGACTACTATTATCTTATGCCAATTAGAGATGTATTTTCCTCCTTCATTTTTTGACATCATGGTTCACTTAATTGTTCATCTAGTGAGGGAGATTAGATTGTGTGGTCCCGTTTTCTTACGGTGGATGTACCCAGTTGAGTGATACATGAAAGTCTTGAAAGGGTATGTGAAGAATCAACACCATCCTGAAGCATCTATTGTTGAAAAGTACGTTGCAGAAGAAGCTATTGAGTTTTGTTCAACTTACATGTCAGAAGCAGAGCCTATAGGGCTTCCAAAGTCTTGTCATGAAGGAAGATGTTTAGGTAAGGGTACACGAGGTAGAACTATTAAGAGCATGGGTCGAGAGGAACTGCTTCAAGCACATTTGTATATATTGAATAACACTAATGTGGTTCAACATTACTTATCTACTCACCAAAGCATTGTGAAGGAAAACAACCCTGGGATGAATGAGAAGTGGTTGTTGAAATTGCATAACAAGACTTTCTGCAATTGGTTTAGAGAAGAAATCTTTAAAGATGACACTGCTTTTGAGACATTAAAATGGCTAGCACATGGACCTAACTTTGATGTCATTTGTTGGAGTGGATATGATATCAATAACTTTTCCTTTTATACAAAGTCGCAGGATGACAAGAGTACCATGCAAAACAATGGGGTTATGGTCATGGATTTGGCATCCTTATCTTACTTTGGTGTCATTGAAGAGAACTGGGAGGTTGACTACACTCAATTTAGAGTGCCTATCTTTAAATGTAAGTGGATTGACAATAACAGTGGCGTAAAAAATGATGAATTGGGATTTACATTGGTGAACCTTGACAAGGTAGGTTATAAGAGGGAGCCTTTCATTATGGCATTCCAAGCAAAACAAGTGTATTATGTCAATGATCCTTCTAACCAAAGGTGGTCAATGGTTCTCCAAGGAAGAAACATGCATGGAAGTGACGAAAATCAAGATTCAACTCTTGACATTTTTGAGATTGTTTCTCTCTCAACACAAAAGCCTAATTTCATTGACGAAATTGAAGTTGACGATGTCTATGCCACTCGAGATAATCGTGATGAAGGGATATGGGAGAAAATCCGTGTTGACAAGGTTATAAAATAACCTATTTTATTGTTAATTATTTTGAGATGTTTATGTTCTTGTTGATATTTGTAAATTAAGTTAACTTGGTTATTTACTCAATATTTTAAATGGGATACTGACGTTTATTTAATTATTTTTGTCTAAACAGGCACATGGATGATTCATCAGGTGTCCCTCCTTCACAAGGCGGGTCAGATTCTCAATCTACAAGAAAGAAAGGTAGAGGTCCCACACGATTAGCGAAGTTAAGTCTCAAATGTGCTACAGGTCAAAAGATGTCAATTGAGTTTAATGAATTAGGCAATGCAATAGGGCCAAACAAAACAGACATCAATACTTTTGTGGGCCTCCTTGGTCGAAGCAAGGCTAGTATTCTACATGAGGATTGGGACCATGTAAAGGAGCGTGTGAAGAATTTGATTTGGCAAAGTATCATGGTACTTCACTTTCACCGTTTATGTATCATTGTATTTAATCATAAAATTATGAAAAACTAACTCATCCATTTTGTTCTGTAATGTAGCTCACCTATGATGTTCCAAATTCTGAGTTCATTAGGAGAAAGTGTATTTCATATGCTGGTCAACATTGAAGAGAATTTAAGACACAACTCAGTGGTCGTTATATATATGGGAAATACAAGGACAAATCTCCTTTTGATGAGTATGCGTTCCTCGATAAGGATACGTGGGAGAGGTTTGCGTTCCTCGATAAGGATATGTGGGAGAGGTTTGTTCAGAGCTGACAAGACACTACCCTTAAGGTTAATTACTTGGATTTGTAGTTTTTTACTTAGCCAATTTTTTTTACTCAATTTAGTGAGCGTGTTATTATTTATAATAGGAGAAAAGAAAAAAGGGGCAAAATTCTCAGGCACATAATCTCTACCCTCACACATTGTCTCGTGGGGGCTATGAATTGCTTGGTAAGAAGATGATGCAAGAAAAGATGAAAGAACTTGAAGAAGCATCCCAATCAGATCCTTCGTTAGATGTTGATCCTCCATCTCCACCCAAACGCCATGAGAAATGGAAGAGAGCCCGACAAAAAATATCAAGAGACTATATTAATGAAGAAGCACGCATTATTGGTGACAGGATTGTAAGTAAATATTCAATTCTACATGTACTTAATATCACTCAAGGATTGTAATTAAATATGTTAGTGAATTATATGTTATAGGATTCTCTCGTTGAACAGAGCACGCAAGGATCCTTTGTTTCACATGGGCGTCAAGATATCTTGACTACTACCATTGGGAAACCGGAGCACCCTGGTTGTGTTCGTGGTGTTGGCCGAGGTATGGCCATTAGGCAGTACTTTGGACCACCTACTCATCATGGCTCCACCTCAGCAAGTATCAGCATGGAACATTTAGAGGTCATTACACAAAAGATACGAGAGCAGGTCACTAAACATGTCACTTTGGAGGTCACTCAGCAGATGACTCAACAGGTCACACAGCAGTTCCAACTGCAACTGGCATCTCTAGGTCTTTCCCAACAAAATATAGATGTAGAGCCAGTAGTACCTCGTGTGAGCACAAAAGGGAGTTGTGTTGCTACTAATCCATCTGGGGAGGACAGTCACACTGATATCCATAATCAGTGTGAGCTATATGTTGATGTTAATCCTCCCCTTTCAGTGGCAATTTGAAAAGTGTATAATCTTGGGTCAATCATACACCACAAGAAAATAGAGGATGATAATGTGAGGGTGGTGGTTGAAGAGGTTAGAGATGCAGATGCCCAAGTTCCTTTCCCTACTGATGAGGTTCAAACAGTGGGGCAGCCCCCAATCATTTCATTCAGTGGCCAAGAAGACTAGTCAAGTCTATTTCAACTAAGGTATCCGTAATTAATTGTTTACTTATATCTTTCTCATTTTATGGTTGCAATGACTTGAAATAGTTTACTAATATTATTTTACCTTTGTTGTTTAGGCTATGGAGGGATGTAGCAAAGATGTTCCACACAAAAGGTTGGAACCTCAACTTGATTCACTTGAACATTTATTTATGGTAGCAAGAAAAACTAAGGATCCAATACAACTACCTTGGGATCCTAATGTACTAAGTAGGCCCTCTACCATGCCATTTTATATCCATCGGAGGGATATCTTGGAAGTATATATGGGTACAGAGATGCTTAACATCTCGGTTATATAATTATGGTTGATGTAATTACATTTAATTTGTAAATTTGTTAATTAATTAAATATCAATTTATTATAATTAACATTTATTTCAATATCTTAGGTATATACATCACTTATGTACTAATGAGATGAAGAATGCACATATTTATAGATTCATGGATCCACAATCCATTCAGAGTGTTGGGAATAAGACACAAGATGTTCAGGGCTATTTGCAAAATAGGCTACATGAAGGCAACAAACAGTGTTACTTAGCACCTTACTTGCATTCGTAAGTTCAAGTTTACAAGTTTGATCAAATTATGTGTCATTGGTCACTAATTGTTCTCTAATGTAGGAGCCACTACCAATTGTTGATTATTTGTCCTAAGCAAAATGTTGTGGTGTTATTGTGTTCGTTACACAAGAAGATGATCAACTCATAAATGAAAAACACAATTGACTCGTAAGCATTTATTTCTAAATAATTTGCTTTCTAGTGTGTTTATAACTCTAAAACTTATAATGCAATTCACATGATTATTTTCTTATGTTAGAGCTATGGACGGATATCAGAGGTTGGTGGGTTTGCAGTCAGGATCTAGAAGGAAGCCCACATGGATTTTTTCCCGTGTAAGTAGTTTACAAATCGACTACCAATTACAATTTATAATACTTACTTAAATAGTTACTAATTATATTCAAATTTGATATTCATTTGTAGTGTGAAAGGCAATCTGGGGGTTATGAGTGTGGATATTATGTTATGAGGCATATGCTCACAATTGTCATGGCAAATATTGTTGATTCATGGAAAGATGTAATGTAATTTCCAACAAGTTACATTAATTATGTTTTGTTTTTAGTTCATGAGCTAATATTTTATCTATGTTATTTGAAATTGTAGATCTTCAACAGTGCAGGTCCAATACCCGAGGAGGATATTGCTAACATTCAACAACGTTGGGCAACTTTTTTTTCTTAAAATTAGTAATTTGCAAACTTATTTGTTTAGAATGTTGTTTTTTTGTTACAATTTGTTTAGAATGTTTGTTTAGAACCCAATGACTACTTTTTGTTTTTATATGTTAAGACATATATAAGGTTGTGATAAATTTGTTTGTGTTGTGTATATATTTTAATGTTTAATGAGTAGTACATTTTTTGTTTAGAATGATGATTATAATTTGTTTAGAATGAGTATATTTGCTTGTATAGATTAAGAAAATATATTAGTTGTGATGTGATAAGTCTGTTTGTGCTGTGATATGTGGCTCTGTGGTGTCTGTTTACAGGGAGGAAAATATATAGAACGCATTCTATTTATAAAAAAAATTAAATCGGTTATGTCTATAACCGATCTAAAAAGTGAAACTTAGATCGGTTAATGTAGAGAACCGATGTAAAAATATAACTTTTTATATCAGTTAATGCAGAGAACCGATTTAAAAAGTTACCTTTTTAGATCGGTTATTAGATGAACCGATCTAAAAAGTTATATTTTTAAATCAGTTATCAAAATGAATTGATCTCGTAGGTTGACTTTTTAGATCGGTCGTCAAAATAACCGATCTTAAAAGTAAACTTTTTAGATCAGTTAAAAATCGATCTAAAAGTCATGACTTTCTATATCGCTTGAATATACATCGATCGTACAACTGATCTAACAAGTCTTTTTTGTAGTAGTGACCCCATCCAACTTTATATTCTTGAAATTATAAGATCATACCAATATGTGTTTTAACTTTGATATTTGTGATTGTACTATATTTTAAAAATTCTTGATATGTTAAAAATATACAATGACATGAGATAGGTCTTATTAACACTACTACAAAAAAATATTTTGGGTTAGAGGCTTTTAGACCCCCTCATTATTAGGTGGGCAAAAACTCCCTAGGGTCATTATGATGGGCCAAATGGGCTGGCCCAATGGCCTAAGGCCAAAGTGACAGTTTTATCTTTGACAAATTAAATTGGGGTAAAATATATTTTTGGTGCCTCATTTTTTCCTGATTTCTGTTTTTAGTCCCTCATAAATTTTTTCTCTATTTTTAGTCCCACAAAAATTGTTTCATTTTGTTTTTAGTCCATGACAATAATTTCAACTGTTAAGTGATGTCGTAGTGAGCAGAATTTACGCCTGAAAAATTTCTATGTAAGTTTCTAGCAGTTTTTAACTGCTAAAATTTTCTAGCAGACTAAAACCGTCAAAAATGTTAAAAAAATAATAAAAAAATTAAAACCTCGAACACCAAATTTTTTGAAATTACAAGAAAATGCTACAAAAGTAAACATATTTTACAACAACAAAAATTTGTAACGGTTAAAAGTCACTAGAAACTTAGTCAAGAAATTTTCAGACATATAGTTTATGTCCGCCATGTCATCACTTATCCGCTGAAATTAATGTTAGGGACTAAAAACATAACAAAACAATTTATGAGGAACTAAAAACAAAATAGAACAATTTATGGAGGACTAAAAATAGAGAAAAAAATTATGAGGGACTAAAAGCAGAAATCAAGATAAAATGAGGGACCAAAAATAAATTTTGCCCATTAAATTGTTGCTAGCTAGGTTTTAACTTAAGTCTCCATTCCAAAATACTACATTTGATTATTATCCCATTTCTTGGCTATATTATTATAAAACAGTCTATTTAAATATTAAAATTCATATAGTAGGATATCTGATCGTTACCAGCTGGGCACAAAAAACTGCATTAAGAAAATACTTCGAAAGATTTATGCTTAATTCACTTCTTTTTATATGCAAAGATGAGTTAAAGATTTCTTTAAAAGATCTTAACAATACAATTATATTTTTTACATAGAAAGCTATTGATTATTATCATATTTCTTGGCTATATTATTATAGTCTATTTAATTATTAAAAATCATACAGTTGGATATCTAATCGTTACCAGCTGGGCACAAAAACTGCATTAATAAAAATACTTCAAAAGATTTATGCTTAATTTTCCCTTCATTTTATGCAAAATTAGTACATCGGAAGAATATGAACATTTTTTCCTCGTGTTAATGTGAAGTGGCCTCTTTAGCCTTTATTATTGTATTTTTTATTTCTAGAGCATTTGATTTTTAAAAAGTAAACATAAGGAGGAAAAATAAAGAATGAGGAGAGAAAAAGAGAGAGAGAACTATGCCCATCTATTCTGAAATGCCAAAATAAAAATAATTGGAAGTGCAGACATACAAAAGATAAATTGTTACTATTACACTTCATCCTGTGAAGTGCACTCTCCTTGCATTCAATTCAAGGAGTCTAATCCATTTTTCATGCTTAGCTATATTTTCTTATTCATGTTGATATTTTCTTTCAATATTGAAATTCCAATGTCATTATTACATAGTGAATAACCAACACATAGATGAAACATGAAACAAATTAAGATTGTTGAGAAGGTTAAGGCAAAACTTGATTGGCATTGGTAGCCTCCGAATACACTGATGCACCTCCTTTTAGAAGAGCCTTTTTTCTGTCAAACTCTTCCCTCTTTTGATTATAAGCAGACGCAGCCTCTTGCTAAGTATTGAAAGTACCAAGCCACACACGGCACTTTCGAATGGGTCTCTTATCTCTGCTACATACTTCCCCCACTTCCTACATCTAACACCTTTAAACTTACTCGATGGGGTGCGTTTTCATTTTAGGGGATTCACTTTTTTAGTATTAGTACTAGTACTAGTGCTTGGAATCTTAATCTCTACCACAAGTCGCTTTTTAGTGCCTTTGTTGTCTTCATCGCTGGAATAATCTGTGGCATATGGGTCACTGCACGAAATCAGGATTTTCCTTTCTCCAGACACTTGTTTCTCACATTGCCTTTGTGAACTTTCCATTCTCAACCACAACCTAAAGTCTGATCAAGGAAAAGGGAAAAAAATGTCAAGAGGGAAATGCAAACTCTCACAGCACTTGTTTCCCTTACAAATATTCAAATTCAACACATCATGTAAAAAGTGAGATTGTGAGAATAATAAATCTTAATCGTACAATCATTTATACATGATAAAAAAAATTAATTTCATCACTCTCACACACAGAAACACACTTATTTCCCTTTAACAAATACTCAAATTTAATAGGTTGAGAGTATCAAATAAGAATTGAGAATAATAATCTTAATCATACAATTATCTATACATGATCAAGACATGATTTCGTCACACACAAAAATTTAAGCCAATACTAAAGGTTGGTGTTAGTGAAATTTTAATTTTGATTATTGAACAATCTTACCAATAGATACCCAAGGAATAACACACATTTAAAATTAAAAAATAATATTACAAATACCCAAGGAACACACACAATTTTAAGTCTGTACTAAAGATTGCACACAAATTTAGGTTTATACTAAAGGTCGATGAAATTGAAATTTTAATATTGATTATAGAGCAATAATACAAAAACTTAAGGAATAACACTCAAGTATTGTCAATCTATGCATAACATGTCATGAATTTCAGAACAAACATTGTACAATCAAAGTTGAAACAAAAACCAATAGGATCTTATAATTTCAAGAATATAAAGTTGGATAGGGAGTGTCGTATGTACTTCGGATGAAGATATCAAGGTTGCACGTAGACGCAAAGGATGAACAATGAGCAGAATTTTAAGAAGAGAAATGAGAGAGAGACTGAAAACTGAAAAGAAAGACACGGTTTAAAGGCTAATACAGAACTGTCTCTCTCTCGTTCTCTATATATATTGTTAGAATTGGATCACCTGCAGTAAAATAATTCCAGGGTCATGTTTCAAGTCAAAGGGGCAATAATTTTTTTAACTTACATTTCATTTTACAATTTAATATTCACTTGCAGTAAAATAATTTCAGGGTCCTTTATTGTTTCACTTTCCTTTTTCAAAAATGAGAAAACAAGGAAATTAGAAAAAATCTTGTCGACAAATTATTACTCAATAAAATACGTAACAAAATGAAAATTGGCTAAATATATCAGGTGATCAATAGGTAAAAAATTAATACCTCTCCAAAAGGATAACATTATCTTTTATTAAATTTGATGAATTTTATTTCTTTTAGAACAATATAATTATAAGAAAATCAAAAATAATATAAACACCTCGGTGAGACTTTTGCAATAGTTCACTTCATTTGGCGTCAAGTGCATAATCACGCACTCATAGGCACAAAGCTTCGATTAAATTCAACCCAACACTGTTTTAAAGAAGTATATTTATATGCTCTACGTTTTTTTTTTATGCATTATATGCTCTACGTTTGAATTCTCTGTTTAAAAACAATTAATGTCAATGATTTTTTTTTATCAGCCAATTAATGTCAATGTTACCTTCTCATCTATCATAATTTTGAAAAGATTAATTACATTTATTTTTTCTTTCTTTCTTTTGTTTAAATTAATTTTAGACTGACATGTTCGAAACGTTTCGTAGTTATTTTTTATTTAAAACGTTTCATAGTTTATGTTTACCAACACTTCACGTTTGTGCTGAACTCTTTATTGTAAAAGGTATATTCTAAAGGATGAAAGCTATAATTAATTATAATGATATTAAAAATTATAATAAAATTATGGTTAAATCATAAATGTGTAACTAATATGCATTGTATGCTTTTAATATAATTTAAATTGTATACAAATTTGTTAAATAATTGATTTTAAATATAAATAAATAAAATATTGTCCTTATTTTCATTTTTTCTATATTATGAACATTTCTTTCTCGGTTTGTTTACATTTGGGCTCTTGGTAAACGAAGTTTGATGAAATAGTATTAAAAAGTAAATTAGTTATTAAATAATCACTTTGTTGTGTGTATATGATTTGTTCATAACTAAATTTGATACAATTATCACAAAGAAATTTATTGTTATATATCAACAACAAAGTATTATTTCAGGTTTCATATATTTAAAACAAATATTTATTAATTTTTAGTTATGATCATTTATGTACACGTTTTGTATAGTATATTTTCCTAAACAAGTTATTTGATTTATAATTTTTTTGTGATAGTGTAAAAATATGAATGTAAATTTGTAAAAATATGTTAAAAATTAAAATTTTATATATTTATAGTTTATTATAAATGATTTATCGTAAATAATACTTGTAATGCAGTATACAGATTTTTTAAGATTAGTAATATTAATTATCATTCTTTTAATGAGATTATGACTGAAAAATAAAATACATAATTCATTGAAATAATTTCTTTTTAAGAAATTCATTGAAATAATTTATTAAACACTTCAGTGTATATTTATATTTCAAAATAATTTGACCAAAGTAGAATTTTGGTCCCTTACTTAAATTTTAGATTTTCATTTGATTTTTTAAGTTTAAAAAGTTTTACTTTGATTTCTTATAATCTATCTATTAAATCACATTGGTCCTTCCGTCAAATTTTGGTACTAACCGCATCAAATTTAACTGATGTGACATTCTTATAGTTTATTACGTGTCACTAAGTAGACAAATTCTTATAGTTTATAGGTTGTGTATGAAGCGTAAATATATTAAGTTATCTATGATGATTCCCGGCCCAAGAAAACCAGGAAATGATATAGATGTTTTTCTAAGTCCCTTGATTGAAGATTTAAGAATGTTATGGGATGAAGGCGTTGATGTGTTTGATGGGTTTAGGAAACAAAATTTCAACATGCGTGCCATGTTATTTTGCACCGTCAATGACTTTCCAGCAGACGGGAACTTATGCGGGTATAGTGTTAAGGGGCATAAAGCATGCCCTACATGTGAAGCGGGCACATGCCACAATCAACTTCGACATGGAAAAAAGACAGTTTACCTTAGGAATCGAAGATTTCTCAGACGTAATCACCCATATCATAGAATGAAACAAGCTTTTAATGGAAGTCAGGAGAATGAAATTGCTCTGATGGCCTTAAAGGAGGAGCAGGTTTATCAACGGGTGAAGAACATCAATGTTATCTTTGGAAAGACCCAAAAACATGCTACTGAGAAAAACATATGGAAGAAAAGGTCAATATTCTTTGATTTACCATATTGGTGCAAGCTTTATGTAAGACATTGCATTGATGTGATGCATGTGGAGAAAAATGTGTGTGATAGTGTAATCGGAACGCTTCTAAACATTCGGGGCAAGACAAAGGATGGTTTGAATGCTCGTTTGGATATGCTTAAGATGGGTATACGAGAGAAGTTAGGTCCACAGGATCATGGTAAGCGGAAATTTTTGCACCCAGCGTGTCATACTTTGTCAAGAAATGAGAAAAAAAAAGTTTTTGTGAGTGTCTACGAGGCATCAAAGAGCCACAAGGTTGCTCTTCAAATGTCAAGAAGCTTGCCTCAATGAATGATTTGAAGTTAATTGGCTTAAAGTCTCATGATTGCCATGTTTTGATGCAACAACTACTACCTGTGGCCATTCGTGACATCTTGCCTAAAAATGTTAGACATACCATAACCAGGTTGTGTTTATTCTTCAATGCCATATGTAGCAAAGTCATTGACCCTCAGAAGTTGGATGAGTTGGAAGATGAGACTACTATTATCTTATGCCAATCAGAGATGTATTTTCCTCCTTCATTTTTTGACATCATGGTTCACTTAATTGTTCATCTAGTGAGGGAGATTAGATTGTGTGGTCCCGTTTTCTTACGGTGGATGTACCCAGTTGAGTGATACATGAAAGTCTTGAAAGGGTATGTGAAGAATCAACACCATCCTGAAGCATCTATTGTTGAAAAGTACGTTGCAGAAGAAGCTATTGAGTTTTGTTCAACTTACATGTCAGAAGCAGAGCCTATAGGGCTTCCAAAGTCTTGTCATGAAGGAAGATGTTTAGGTAAGGGTACACGAGGTAGAACTATTAAGAGCATGGGTCGAGAGGAACTGCTTCAAGCACATTTGTATATATTGAATAACACTAATGTGGTTCAACATTACTTATCTACTCACCAAAGCATTGTGAAGGAAAACAACCCTGGGATGAATGAGAAGTGGTTGTTGAAATTGCATAACAAGACTTTCTGCAATTGGTTTAGAGAAGAAATCTTTAAAGATGACACTGCTTTTGAGACATTAAAATGGCTAGCACATGGACCTAACTTTGATGTCATTTGTTGGAGTGGATATGATATCAATAACTTTTCCTTTTATACAAAGTCGCAGGATGACAAGAGTACCATGCAAAACAATGGGGTTATGGTCATGGATTTGGCATCCTTATCTTACTTTGGTGTCATTGAAGAGAACTGGGAGGTTGACTACACTCAATTTAGAGTGCCTATCTTTAAATGTAAGTGGATTGACAATAACAGTGGCGTAAAAAATGATGAATTGGGATTTACATTGGTGAACCTTGACAAGGTAGGTTATAAGAGGGAGCCTTTCATTATGGCATTCCAAGCAAAACAAGTGTATTATGTCAATGATCCTTCTAACCAAAGGTGGTCAATGGTTCTCCAAGGAAGAAACATGCATGGAAGTGACGAAAATCAAGATTCAACTCTTGACATTTTTGAGATTGTTTCTCTCTCAACACAAAAGCCTAATTTCATTGACGAAATTGAAGTTGACGATGTCTATGCCACTCGAGATAATCGTGATGAAGGGATATGGGAGAAAATCCGTGTTGACAAGGTTATAAAATAACCTATTTTATTGTTAATTATTTTGAGATGTTTATGTTCTTGTTGATATTTGTAAATTAAGTTAACTTGGTTATTTACTCAATATTTTAAATGGGATACTGACGTTTATTTAATTATTTTTGTCTAAACAGGCACATGGATGATTCATCAGGTGTCCCTCCTTCACAAGGCGGGTCAGATTCTCAATCTACAAGAAAGAAAGGTAGAGGTCCCACACGATTAGCGAAGTTAAGTCTCAAATGTGCTACAGGTCAAAAGATGTCAATTGAGTTTAATGAATTAGGCAATGCAATAGGGCCAAACAAAACAGACATCAATACTTTTGTGGGCCTCCTTGGTCGAAGCAAGGCTAGTATTCTACATGAGGATTGGGACCATGTAAAGGAGCGTGTGAAGAATTTGATTTGGCAAAGTATCATGGTACTTCACTTTCACCGTTTATGTATCATTGTATTTAATCATAAAATTATGAAAAACTAACTCATCCATTTTGTTCTGTAATGTAGCTCACCTATGATGTTCCAAATTCTGAGTTCATTAGGAGAAAGTGTATTTCATATGCTGGTCAACATTGAAGAGAATTTAAGACACAACTCAGTGGTCGTTATATATATGGGAAATACAAGGACAAATCTCCTTTTGATGAGTATGCGTTCCTCGATAAGGATACGTGGGAGAGGTTTGCGTTCCTCGATAAGGATATGTGGGAGAGGTTTGTTCAGAGCTGACAAGACACTACCCTTAAGGTTAATTACTTGGATTTGTAGTTTTTTACTTAGCCAATTTTTTTTACTCAATTTAGTGAGCGTGTTATTATTTATAATAGGAGAAAAGAAAAAAGGGGCAAAATTCTCAGGCACATAATCTCTACCCTCACACATTGTCTCGTGGGGGCTATGAATTGCTTGGTAAGAAGATGATGCAAGAAAAGATGAAAGAACTTGAAGAAGCATCCCAATCAGATCCTTCGTTAGATGTTGATCCTCCATCTCCACCCAAACGCCATGAGAAATGGAAGAGAGCCCGACAAAAAATATCAAGAGACTATATTAATGAAGAAGCACGCATTATTGGTGACAGGATTGTAAGTAAATATTCAATTCTACATGTACTTAATATCACTCAAGGATTGTAATTAAATATGTTAGTGAATTATATGTTATAGGATTCTCTCGTTGAACAGAGCACGCAAGGATCCTTTGTTTCACATGGGCGTCAAGATATCTTGACTACTACCATTGGGAAACCGGAGCACCCTGGTTGTGTTCGTGGTGTTGGCCGAGGTATGGCCATTAGGCAGTACTTTGGACCACCTACTCATCATGGCTCCACCTCAGCAAGTATCAGCATGGAACATTTAGAGGTCATTACACAAAAGATACGAGAGCAGGTCACTAAACATGTCACTTTGGAGGTCACTCAGCAGATGACTCAACAGGTCACACAGCAGTTCCAACTGCAACTGGCATCTCTAGGTCTTTCCCAACAAAATATAGATGTAGAGCCAGTAGTACCTCGTGTGAGCACAAAAGGGAGTTGTGTTGCTACTAATCCATCTGGGGAGGACAGTCACACTGATATCCATAATCAGTGTGAGCTATATGTTGATGTTAATCCTCCCCTTTCAGTGGCAATTTGAAAAGTGTATAATCTTGGGTCAATCATACACCACAAGAAAATAGAGGATGATAATGTGAGGGTGGTGGTTGAAGAGGTTAGAGATGCAGATGCCCAAGTTCCTTTCCCTACTGATGAGGTTCAAACAGTGGGGCAGCCCCCAATCATTTCATTCAGTGGCCAAGAAGACTAGTCAAGTCTATTTCAACTAAGGTATCCGTAATTAATTGTTTACTTATATCTTTCTCATTTTATGGTTGCAATGACTTGAAATAGTTTACTAATATTATTTTACCTTTGTTGTTTAGGCTATGGAGGGATGTAGCAAAGATGTTCCACACAAAAGGTTGGAACCTCAACTTGATTCACTTGAACATTTATTTATGGTAGCAAGAAAAACTAAGGATCCAATACAACTACCTTGGGATCCTAATGTACTAAGTAGGCCCTCTACCATGCCATTTTATATCCATCGGAGGGATATCTTGGAAGTATATATGGGTACAGAGATGCTTAACATCTCGGTTATATAATTATGGTTGATGTAATTACATTTAATTTGTAAATTTGTTAATTAATTAAATATCAATTTATTATAATTAACATTTATTTCAATATCTTAGGTATATACATCACTTATGTACTAATGAGATGAAGAATGCACATATTTATAGATTCATGGATCCACAATCCATTCAGAGTGTTGGGAATAAGACACAAGATGTTCAGGGCTATTTGCAAAATAGGCTACATGAAGGCAACAAACAGTGTTACTTAGCACCTTACTTGCATTCGTAAGTTCAAGTTTACAAGTTTGATCAAATTATGTGTCATTGGTCACTAATTGTTCTCTAATGTAGGAGCCACTACCAATTGTTGATTATTTGTCCTAAGCAAAATGTTGTGGTGTTATTGTGTTCGTTACACAAGAAGATGATCAACTCATAAATGAAAAACACAATTGACTCGTAAGCATTTATTTCTAAATAATTTGCTTTCTAGTGTGTTTATAACTCTAAAACTTATAATGCAATTCACATGATTATTTTCTTATGTTAGAGCTATGGACGGATATCAGAGGTTGGTGGGTTTGCAGTCAGGATCTAGAAGGAAGCCCACATGGATTTTTTCCCGTGTAAGTAGTTTACAAATCGACTACCAATTACAATTTATAATACTTACTTAAATAGTTACTAATTATATTCAAATTTGATATTCATTTGTAGTGTGAAAGGCAATCTGGGGGTTATGAGTGTGGATATTATGTTATGAGGCATATGCTCACAATTGTCATGGCAAATATTGTTGATTCATGGAAAGATGTAATGTAATTTCCAACAAGTTACATTAATTATGTTTTGTTTTTAGTTCATGAGCTAATATTTTATCTATGTTATTTGAAATTGTAGATCTTCAACAGTGCAGGTCCAATACCCGAGGAGGATATTGCTAACATTCAACAACGTTGGGCAACTTTTTTTTCTTAAAATTAGTAATTTGCAAACTTATTTGTTTAGAATGTTGTTTTTTTGTTACAATTTGTTTAGAATGTTTGTTTAGAACCCAATGACTACTTTTTGTTTTTATATGTTAAGACATATATAAGGTTGTGATAAATTTGTTTGTGTTGTGTATATATTTTAATGTTTAATGAGTAGTACATTTTTTGTTTAGAATGATGATTATAATTTGTTTAGAATGAGTATATTTGCTTGTATAGATTAAGAAAATATATTAGTTGTGATGTGATAAGTCTGTTTGTGCTGTGATATGTGGCTCTGTGGTGTCTGTTTACAGGGAGGAAAATATATAGAACGCATTCTATTTATAAAAAAAATTAAATCGGTTATGTCTATAACCGATCTAAAAAGTGAAACTTAGATCGGTTAATGTAGAGAACCGATGTAAAAATATAACTTTTTATATCAGTTAATGCAGAGAACCGATTTAAAAAGTTACCTTTTTAGATCGGTTATTAGATGAACCGATCTAAAAAGTTATATTTTTAAATCAGTTATCAAAATGAATTGATCTCGTAGGTTGACTTTTTAGATCGGTCGTCAAAATAACCGATCTTAAAAGTAAACTTTTTAGATCAGTTAAAAATCGATCTAAAAGTCATGACTTTCTATATCGCTTGAATATACATCGATCGTACAACTGATCTAACAAGTCTTTTTTGTAGTAGTGACCCCATCCAACTTTATATTCTTGAAATTATAAGATCATACCAATATGTGTTTTAACTTTGATATTTGTGATTGTACTATATTTTAAAAATTCTTGATATGTTAAAAATATACAATGACATGAGATAGGTCTTATTAACACTACTACAAAAAAATATTTTGGGTTAGAGGCTTTTAGACCCCCTCATTATTAGGTGGGCAAAAACTCCCTAGGGTCATTATGATGGGCCAAATGGGCTGGCCCAATGGCCTAAGGCCAAAGTGACAGTTTTATCTTTGACAAATTAAATTGGGGTAAAATATATTTTTGGTGCCTCATTTTTTCCTGATTTCTGTTTTTAGTCCCTCATAAATTTTTTCTCTATTTTTAGTCCCACAAAAATTGTTTCATTTTGTTTTTAGTCCATGACAATAATTTCAACTGTTAAGTGATGTCGTAGTGAGCAGAATTTACGCCTGAAAAATTTCTATGTAAGTTTCTAGCAGTTTTTAACTGCTAAAATTTTCTAGCAGACTAAAACCGTCAAAAATGTTAAAAAAATAATAAAAAAATTAAAACCTCGAACACCAAATTTTTTGAAATTACAAGAAAATGCTACAAAAGTAAACATATTTTACAACAACAAAAATTTGTAACGGTTAAAAGTCACTAGAAACTTAGTCAAGAAATTTTCAGACATATAGTTTATGTCCGCCATGTCATCACTTATCCGCTGAAATTAATGTTAGGGACTAAAAACATAACAAAACAATTTATGAGGAACTAAAAACAAAATAGAACAATTTATGGAGGACTAAAAATAGAGAAAAAAATTATGAGGGACTAAAAGCAGAAATCAAGATAAAATGAGGGACCAAAAATAAATTTTGCCCATTAAATTGTTGCTAGCTAGGTTTTAACTTAAGTCTCCATTCCAAAATACTACATTTGATTATTATCCCATTTCTTGGCTATATTATTATAAAACAGTCTATTTAAATATTAAAATTCATATAGTAGGATATCTGATCGTTACCAGCTGGGCACAAAAAACTGCATTAAGAAAATACTTCGAAAGATTTATGCTTAATTCACTTCTTTTTATATGCAAAGATGAGTTAAAGATTTCTTTAAAAGATCTTAACAATACAATTATATTTTTTACATAGAAAGCTATTGATTATTATCATATTTCTTGGCTATATTATTATAGTCTATTTAATTATTAAAAATCATACAGTTGGATATCTAATCGTTACCAGCTGGGCACAAAAACTGCATTAATAAAAATACTTCAAAAGATTTATGCTTAATTTTCCCTTCATTTTATGCAAAATTAGTACATCGGAAGAATATGAACATTTTTTCCTCGTGTTAATGTGAAGTGGCCTCTTTAGCCTTTATTATTGTATTTTTTATTTCTAGAGCATTTGATTTTTAAAAAGTAAACATAAGGAGGAAAAATAAAGAATGAGGAGAGAAAAAGAGAGAGAGAACTATGCCCATCTATTCTGAAATGCCAAAATAAAAATAATTGGAAGTGCAGACATACAAAAGATAAATTGTTACTATTACACTTCATCCTGTGAAGTGCACTCTCCTTGCATTCAATTCAAGGAGTCTAATCCATTTTTCATGCTTAGCTATATTTTCTTATTCATGTTGATATTTTCTTTCAATATTGAAATTCCAATGTCATTATTACATAGTGAATAACCAACACATAGATGAAACATGAAACAAATTAAGATTGTTGAGAAGGTTAAGGCAAAACTTGATTGGCATTGGTAGCCTCCGAATACACTGATGCACCTCCTTTTAGAAGAGCCTTTTTTCTGTCAAACTCTTCCCTCTTTTGATTATAAGCAGACGCAGCCTCTTGCTAAGTATTGAAAGTACCAAGCCACACACGGCACTTTCGAATGGGTCTCTTATCTCTGCTACATACTTCCCCCACTTCCTACATCTAACACCTTTAAACTTACTCGATGGGGTGCGTTTTCATTTTAGGGGATTCACTTTTTTAGTATTAGTACTAGTACTAGTGCTTGGAATCTTAATCTCTACCACAAGTCGCTTTTTAGTGCCTTTGTTGTCTTCATCGCTGGAATAATCTGTGGCATATGGGTCACTGCACGAAATCAGGATTTTCCTTTCTCCAGACACTTGTTTCTCACATTGCCTTTGTGAACTTTCCATTCTCAACCACAACCTAAAGTCTGATCAAGGAAAAGGGAAAAAAATGTCAAGAGGGAAATGCAAACTCTCACAGCACTTGTTTCCCTTACAAATATTCAAATTCAACACATCATGTAAAAAGTGAGATTGTGAGAATAATAAATCTTAATCGTACAATCATTTATACATGATAAAAAAAATTAATTTCATCACTCTCACACACAGAAACACACTTATTTCCCTTTAACAAATACTCAAATTTAATAGGTTGAGAGTATCAAATAAGAATTGAGAATAATAATCTTAATCATACAATTATCTATACATGATCAAGACATGATTTCGTCACACACAAAAATTTAAGCCAATACTAAAGGTTGGTGTTAGTGAAATTTTAATTTTGATTATTGAACAATCTTACCAATAGATACCCAAGGAATAACACACATTTAAAATTAAAAAATAATATTACAAATACCCAAGGAACACACACAACTTTAAGTCTGTACTAAAGATCGCACACAAATTTAGGTTTATACTAAAGATCGATGAAATTGAAATTTTAATATTGATTATAGAGCAATAATACAAAAACTTAAGGAATAACACTCAAGTATTGTCAATCTATGCATAACATGTCATGAATTTGAGAACAAACATTGTACAATTAAAGATATCAAAGTTGAAACAAATACCAATAGGATCTTATAATTTCAAGAATATAAAGTTGGATAGGGAGTGTCGTATATGTACTTCGGATGAAGATATCAAGGTTGCACGTAGACGCAAAGGATGAACAATGAGCAGAATTTTCAGAAGAGAAATGAGAGAGAGACTGAAAAGAAAGACACGGTTTAAAGGCTAATACATAACTCTCTCTCTCTCTCATTCTCTATATATATTGTTAGAATTGGATCACCTGCAGTAAAAGAATTCCAGGGTCATGTTTCAAGTCAAAGGGGCAATAATTTTTTTAACTTACATTTCATTTTACAATTTAATATTCACTTGCATTAAAATAATTCCAGGGTCCTGTATTGTTTCACTTTCCTTTTTCAAAAATGAGAAAACAAGGAAATTAGAAAAAATCTTGTCGACAAATTATTACTCAATAAAATACGTAACAAAATGAAAATTGGCTTAATATGTCAGGTGATCAATAGGTAAAAAATTAATACCTCTCCAAAAGGATAACATTATCTTTTATTAAATTTGATGAATTTTATTTCTTTTAGAACAATATAATTCTAAGAAAATCAAAAACAGTATAAAGACCTCGGTGAGACTTTTGCAGTAGTTCACTTCATTTGGCGTCAAGTGCATAATCACGCACTCATAGGCACAAAGCTTCAATTAAATTCCACCCAACACTGTTTTAAAGAAGTATATTTATATGCTCTATGTTTTTTTTTTATGCATTATATGCTCTACGTTTGAATTCTCTGTTTACAAATAATTAATGTCAATGATTTTTTTTTATCAGCCAATTAATGTCAATGTTACCTTCTCATCTATAATAATTTTGAAAAGATTAATTACATTAATTTCTTTCTTTCTTTCTTTTGTTTAAATTAATTTTAGACTGACATGTTCGAAACGTTTCGTAGTTATTTTATATTTAAAACGTTTCGTAGTTTATGTTTACCAACACTTCACGTTTGTGTTGAACTCTTTATTGTAAAAGGTATATTCTAAAGGATGAAAGCTATAATTAATTATAATGATATTAAAAATTATAATAAAATTATGGCTAAATCATAAATGTGTAACTAATATGCATTGTATGCTTTTAATATAATTTAAATTGTATACAAATTTGTTAAATAATTGATTTTAAATATAAATAAATAAAATATTGCCCTTATTTTCATTTTTTCTATATTATGAACATTTCTTTCTCGGTATGTTTACATTTGGGCTCTTGGCTAACGAAGTTTGATGAAATAGTATTAAAAAGTAAATTAGTTATTAAATAATCACTTTGTTGTGTGTATATGATTTGTTCATAACTAAATTTGATACAATTATCACAAAGAAAATTATTGTTATATATCAACGACAAAGTATTATTTCAGGTTTCATATATTTAAAACAAATATTTATTAATTTTTAGTTATGATCATTTATGTACACGTTTTGTATAGTATATTTTCCTAAACAAGTTATTTGATTTATAATTTTTTTGTGATAGTGTAAAAATATGAATGTAAATGTGCAAAAATATGTTAAAAATTAAACTTTTGTATATTTATAGTTTATTATAAATGATTTATCGTAAATAATACTTTTAATGCAGTATACAGATTTTTTAAGATTAATAATATTAATTATCATTCTTTTAATGAGATTATGACTGAAAAATAAAATACATAATTCATTGAAATAATTTTTTTTAAGAAATTCATTGAAATAATTTATTAAACACTTCAATGTATATTTTTATTTCAAAATAATTTGACCAAAGTAGAATTTTGGTCCCTTACTTAAATTTTAGATTTTCATTTGATTTTTAAGTTTAAAAAGTTTTACTTTGATTTCTTATAATCTATCTATTAAATCACATTGGTCCTTCTGTCAAATTTTGGTACTAACCGCATCAAATTTAACTGATGTGACATTCTTATAGTTTATTACGTGTCACTAAGTTGACCAAATTAACGTGATAAATTTACGAGATGACCAATTTGGTCTAATAGAAAACTTTAAAAGACCAAGATAAAGCTTTCTGAAATTAAGGGACCAAACTAAAATCTAAAATGTAAATAAAGGACTAAAATTCTATATTAGCAAAAAAAAATTATAAACTAAAATTTTTAAACAGTAAGAACATAAGAAAACTTGCAAGGTATATTTTATGTTATATGCATATATTTGGGTATTAAATATTATAACAATTTTTTATTTAATAATAAAATTTTAATATATAAATTTATACTAAAAATCAAACATTCAATAAAATATATATTTTTATAAATATGCTTTCTTATAAATATAATATTGAAAATATTATTATAGTTAATTTTATAATAAATTTAGTAAATACAATAATTAATATTACATTAAGAAAAATATATTTTTTATATATTTATATACAAATAATTTATTAACATCTGTAGTCAAATGTATTTTAATGTTTTAATTTTACCAATTTAAAATATGTTTTATAAACAATAGTAATTAAAAATAAGAATTTTTCATGTATTGTTAAATATAAAAATATATAATAATTAATTTAAAATAATAAACACAATAGCAACTAATAGATAAAGTACTATATATATTTAAGAATTCATACATACTATATTAGTATACATTTATAAATTTCCTATTTTAAATTTTTTTTTAGAGAGTAATTATTATTAAATAGTCAAAATAATAAATTTTTATGTATATTTCAGTATATATATCTATATTCATGTATTAAGCTTAACAATCATTAATTTTTATTTAATAATAATATTAATATATACAGAACCATTTGAAAAGTCATATATTTAATCCAACATATTTTTCATAAAAATATTATCTTTCAACATATTATATTTAATAATATTATTAAATTTAATTTATACTATATTTAGTAAATAAAATGAATAATTTTATGTATAGAAAAATATGTTTTATACATTTATATAAGTATTATATTAATATTTGTAATAATGTATATTGTAATTTTTTATAATTTGGTCACTTTAAAATATGTTTTATGAAAAATATTCATTAAACATAAGAATTTTTTAATAATAATTAAATTTAATATAATTGAAAATAATTTATTTATATTAATAATTAAAAATAGAAACTAAGAGATAAATTATTATATATATTTATAAATTTATATATATTATTTTAATATACATTTCCTATTTTAAAATTTACTTTCTAGAGTAATATTTTAAAATATAATAAAATTTCATTGTATATTTTAGAGTTTGTGTGCACGCCCGTGTGTGTGTGTGTGTGTGTGTGAGTTTGTGTGCACACCCGTGTGTGTGTGTGTGTGTGTGTGTGTTTGTGTGTGTGTGGGTGTGGGTGTGGGTGTGGGTGCGTGCGTGTGTGTGTGTGCATGTGTGTGCGTGTGCACGTGCGTGTGTGTGTGTGCGCGTGTGTGTGTTAAGTCATAAGACGAATCAGGACCCTCAATTATTTTGATTTTATGCAAAACAAATATTAAGTAAAAAGATTGTGCTTATAAATGCCAACAGACGAAAACGTTGCATCTGCGTCTGTAAGATACATACACTATCGTTTTGTAATCTGGTTTGCAGGAAATGTTCATAGAACATCCTTATAGGATCTGTCGAAGTGCATAATGGGAAACAAAAAGAAGAGTCAAAGTATCAGAAGTTCTCCTTGTCTCAAAAGACGTGTTACAGCTAGCAATAAGTACTTGTCTGAGCAAGCGATGTGACCACTGCAACAGAAGGATATGGAGTATATCTCAAGAAAGATAAGCAAAGTGTTTTATCATATCATAATGACTAGTTGGTGACAAGCATTTAATGCTCGCATTAAATGCCCTTCAACCACTCTCCATCAGACACTGGTCAGACACAAGAAAGAAAATTGTTTAGAGACAATGGATACTTCCTCAACAAGACTATAAACACAAGAAACAAACGTTTCCTTCAAAAATAGTTTTTTTTTTTTGCTACAGACGAAACACGTGTTCTATAAATTTTTGCAAAAATTTTATAAATCACAATTCACCCCCCCCCCTTCTTATGAATTTTGCCTTTACAATATATATATATATAAGATCGGCATAGTGGTAAGGCCCCACTGCGTTCATATATGAGGAATGATGTATTTAACGGATGGAGAATCCGTGTTCGATTCACTCCATGTGCAAAATTTTCTTGAGCTAGCAGCAGCCAATGCACCGCGAGCGGAATCGGTCTCTGACTCAATATCAATATAAAAAATGAATTCGAATCTTGCTTTTTTTCTTTTTAATTATCTGTCTATGGTTTTTTAAGTTCCTTTCTTATCTTTCTTTAATAAAAATAAGCTCCTATTTTTTCGAGCTTTCATGAAAAAGTATTTGGCTTAGATTTTCCTCAAAAGGAAAAGAAAACTCCCAAAAAGAATTGGGCAAAACACTCTCTTAACTAGGGTACTTGATGATCTCGAGTTTGAGCACTAAATATACAGTTACGTTAAATACTTGAATAAATAATTTTTATTACGCATAATAATTCTACTTGATTCGAGCAAGTTTTTTTTTCATAAAATATACTTGTGGTCTTTAAAAAATCTTAATTTAGAATTAAAAAAAAAACAAGTTTATAATATTAAAAGAAAAACCTTAAATGAAAATATAGAATAAACCACAACTTTAGTCCTTCAAAGTGTATGGTGCTATTATATTAGTCCGTAAAGTTAAGAAAATTTTAGATTAGTTCATGAAAATACAATTCATCAACCATATTAGTCCAAAATTCAAAAAAAAATGGATAATTTAAGTAATAATATTAACATATATTTAAGGACCAAAATAATAATAAATAATCAAGTTTAAAAATTTAGATGAAATAACTCAAAATTTCATAAACTCATTTTAAATTTTCTTAATTTCGAAAACTTATGTAACAATGAAAAAGTAGTTTAGAAAAAAAAAACTAAAATAATTTAGAATATCTTCCCTTCCCGGTGCCTTTTTCCTTTTTTCGTCGAACAATCTCTTCGTCTGAACGATGGAAAATGTAAAGAGACGTCTTTCAGTCAAATCAAGCTTTACGTGGGCCAACGTAAGGCTTTTTGCTATTTCCACTCCCTCTTATTACTACTCCACTTCCCTTTTGATTTGTTTTCCAAAATTATCCAAAAAAAAATACACTCCCATTTGCACACACCCATACATCTTACATTTCAGAAATCACTCCCAATTTGTGTTTCAGAATTATCGTCCATTGCATTCCAGAAATTGATTTAGAAATTATAATAAAATCCTTTCTTCATAAAATCAATTAACTAGCCCAGTTTGTCCCAAATCAAGAAAAAACCATCGAACCCACACACACCCACATTTGTTTGTTTCTGTAAAACCGCAGAAACAGTACAAAAATCAATCCCATTTCCTGAGATTATGCTAAAAATTGCACCAATTTTGCTTCTCACAGCCATGATGCAACATGTTGCACCTCCTCTACCCCTCTTTAGAGAAAATAGTGAAGAAGAAAGCTCTATTAATTTTGAATCAAACCACAAGACTCATGGAGTATGAATCTCATAACCTAAAGTTTTTTTTTTAAAAAAATATTCTTTGAAAATTTGCCATCACCGATCAATCTTTCAAGACCCAAGCCTTTGCATTGCCGACCCAAGCCTCACCATCCCCTTTGTCACCGTGTTTTGCATTCGTGGTAGAGAAGGCTTCTTTCATTAGATAGAGACTTATGAGATGCAGGGGAGTGTATTTTTTGGGGGCATTTTTGGAAAAGAAAATCAAAACAGGGGTGTATTAGCAATAAGGAGTGTGTAAATAGCAATAGCCCCAACGCAATTGTATATTAAAGCCCACTAACCGAAGATGCGATGTTCGATTAGACTGGTTGCGGAATTTTGAAATATGTATTCTTTTAGCCAACATGATAAGATTTCTGTTTTGACATGTATATAAAAGGAGTCAAGATTAAGATTCGTTCACGACGTTATAAAGGAAAAATATTTGTAAATTATTTACTAATGATACGATTAGTATTATTCTAAAAATTATAATTTTATTGAAAGAATATTTTAATACTAGGATGGCTGAGAGTAGTACTTTTTGTATGATTTATAAAGCACCAAATCTCATCAAAATTTTACAATAGCGTGCTTGAGTGAAAGTAACTTTCTAATATACTTCTTTTTCGAGTCCCATACCACATAATGCTTATTATAAAAATTTCAATTATTAACTCCAATCATTCGTTAAATTGTTAAAAAATTCTCATCTCTTGAAAGATATATATACACACTTTACACATTTGAATTTAGTTACATACATAAATATACAATAATTTATGAAATTAGATCCTCACAAAAAACAAATGACATTGGATAACAAAAGGTGAATGTGAGTCTTTAAAGTAAGAAAAGAAATTAAAATGTACTTACTATTGATTAAAGTATTTCGTAAATTTAATTTATTTTAAATTATTAATAAATATGATTTATTGTTTTATTTTATTCATCTTCTCATTTTTAAAGGAAATTAAATTTATAAATAGTTATTTGTTTTTAAAAAAAAAAGATAGTATAAAAAAAATGATCACTTCTTAAAATTAATAAATAATACAATTGAGGATGTTATCTTTTACTATTCATTGTAGAGACTTATATTTTTTTCGGTAGGTAGAGGCTTATCAATAAACTTAATCAAGAAGTTTTTTTTTTTTTTTTTTACCAAACTTAACCAAGAAGTTTTGGAGCATTGTGTATTTGGTGAGGGATTATTTTAATATTTTTCAATAATAAACTTAATGCTAAATTATTCATATGGTCCCTTATCTTTATTTTAGGTTGCAATTTGGTCCTTTATTTTTTAAAAGTTGAAAAATGGTCCATTTTTTTTTATTTTAAGTTGTAATTTGATTCTTTATTTTTTAAAAGTTGCAAAATGGTCCCTTAAGTAATTTTTATAACATGTTTATCCCAAAAAAACTTTAAAAAAAATACATTAATTCAAGGGTAAACATGCTATAAAAACTTAAAATAAAAATAAATGACCATTTTGTAACTTTTAAAAAATAAAGGACCAAATTACAACCTAAAATAAAGATAAGGGACCAAAAGAGTAATTTAGCCTAAACATAACCAAGAAGTTTTGGACTTTGGAGCATCGTGTATTTGGTGAGTGATTATTTTAATATTTTTCAATAATAACTGACTCATTTATTAGCTATTGATTCTTATACTTTACAAGGAATCCATTTATGTATAAATTGCTCAAGAGTGCCTTAATGAAAACAAATATAAAAAATATTTAATTGAGTTGAGAGAGCCTTAATTGAAAGAAGAAATAATATTTTCACATTTACTTCTAATTTATACTATAAAAGTAAATTAATTTTAAAAGAATAAATGTTAAAAAAATAATTTCAATTTAAAATAATAATTTGAAAATAAGTTTAAAAAATTATTTTTAATATTTTTATTCCATCGATAAAATATGACCACTTTTAAAATGAAAAATAAATAAATATATTTTTAATTATTTTATACGTTTCACACTATAACCAATTATCATTAACAAAAGAAAAAATGTTTTACTTTTCTTAAAATTAATTTTATTCTTTGTAACTTTTTTGTGCATGTGTGAATAACTATATTTTACCTAATAATTGAAAATTAATTTCATCAAAGCATTGAAATTATTGAAATAAATATCATCTCTCAAAAAAATATTATATATATATATAAATCAATTATTATTATTATTATTATTATTATTATTATTATTATTATTATAAAAAAATTGCCAAGTAGACAAATGCCACATAGTATCACCATATTCATTCTTTTTCCACCTAAAATTTATCGATTTTTTTCATCTTTTAATTGATAAAAACTCATTATTATGTTTAATTATAGTAATTACGGTGAATATATATCCTGATTGAATTAATCAATTAAATTATTAAATTATCAAATGTTTAATAGATTTTGACTTTATATAATATGATAGTCAATTTATTAAAATTTATGGAATACTGTTTTATAATTGTGTTAACCTTTTGTTTATTATCATTATTTTATAATAATTTACTATAAATATATACCAATTATCAAATATTAATTATCAATATATCAATCAATTATATTATTATTATTATTATTATTATTATTATTATTATTATAAAAAGAAGATTTTGCCACATAAGCATATGCTACGTGACAATATTAGATTCATTTTTCCCTTTAAAATTTCACTAAATTATTTTAATTTTAATTGAGCAAAATAAATATTTATGATAATTAAGATAATTATTTAATTATGAAATACTTAATTATGATAATCAATCAAGATTAGTATCTAATTAATAATATAAATATATATTTCAATTCAAATTAATTAATATATATTTTGATTCAAATTTGTAACAAATTTAAATTTAGAAATCTCGAGATTTATTTTAAGCAAATACAACATAGAATTTCTTTAATTGAAATACAATTTTTTGTAACATTATTTTATAATTTCTTAATTTTCAACTATTGATATAACACAAAAGATTTAATGAAGAGGTTTTACAAAAGAAGATATGTCAAAATTAAGATAAGCATTGACCATTAATATTTTTACTTGATTTTATTTAAACCTGGTTGTTTTTTTCTTCAAATTTTTAATTTATTATTTTTTATAGATTTTAATTTGTAGATATAATTTTAAATATTTTAAATTACATTTAAAAAAATCTGAAAAAGAAAATTCACTACATAAAATCTTATTGACTTAAATCTCAAATAATATTATTCATATTTGAAACTAAGATAATTTTATATTATATTATATTGTTATATATATATATATATATATATATATATATATATATATATATATATATATTACTATGATTTTAAAATATTTTACTTTAAATTTTATTTTATTTTTATTTTTATATCATATTAAAAATTGTCATATTTATACGAGGGTTTAAAAACATCTTTAGTTGTGCTTAGTATTACATGATTGAGTTTCTCATATTTAAAAGAAATCAATTATATATTGGATTTATTTTTTTAAGCTTTTTTTTAAAATAAAAAGCATTTTTTAATAAAATAAATATTTTTTGCTTTTTGATGTGTTTATCTTAATTGATTTTTTAAAAAAGAAAAAGCAAAAATTGTTTTCTTAATAAATAAATCATATATGGTTCTTAAATATTCATTTTTTTAAAAATATTATTTTAAGTTTAAACAAATTGACCATTACTTATGCATTTATCAATAGAGAAATGTTATTTCTTATAATCATATTACTAATATTTTCAAATACAAACAAATTTGAAGTCCGTGCGTTGCATGGGACAAAACCTAGTCACACCAATCCAAAATCTACAATGGAGTTCTTTTTTTTTTGTCTAGGATATCTTTTAGTAAAAATTAGAGATTAATCTCTTGAAGTACAAAAATTTGTTCAAGAGGCTAACATCTCTCAATATTTGCATTTTTTTTCTCAGAGCAAACCCTAGTGGGTTATCTCAACACCTAGAATGGACTTTGAATTATGATAATAACATGTATCTGTCTTTCTATGTATTTATTTATGTTATTTGTTATTCCAATGCTTGAAAGAGACCTAGTGTTTAAGTTGGATGTTTAAATCGTCGATCGTGTCTTTGGTTTGAAGCTTATTTAATTTTTGAATTACGCTTATTCTACGTTAAAGACCATGGTGACTGACATAGGTGTGCATGCATTCTCATCTCTATTAAAATATTTACACTATTTCTACATATATTATTTATTCTAAAATTATTCGTTAAAAATTATGAAATGAAAAAATAGATATAACTTTTTTTTTATTCGTAGACAGGGGTTTATAACTAAACCCCTTTGATAAAAAGATAGATATCATCTCTTCTTAAATTTAAGAACTTTTTTTTGACACATGTCAAGCTATTAAAGCTCCAACCTTTTAGAAGACTTTTCTCTCATCTTCAAACACGTGGTGCAGGCCTTTTTTTTTTTTTTTAATTTTCAAATGGTACATGCTTTTTGTTTTCTCTAATACGAAAGTTTTGCAGTATTTTTTTAGTTTTAAAGAAGTCTAAATAGTGTTCATCTTCTGTAAAAAAAATAAAACTACTGTTCATCAGTTTTACGAATATAAACGGTGATGATAAATAAAATATAAATATGTCGGTGCTAATTTATTTTTATGGAACTGCATTTAAAAAGAAAATTCCAATTTGAAAAATAAATTATAATCTATATGAAATAATATTTTTCTATTTTAATATTTTCCATTATACATTTTTTTTTGTTTAGAAGTCATTTATGTTCTCTTTTTTTATCATTAAATTTTAGGCTTAAATACTTTTTTAGTCATTGTAATTTAGCGTTTTTTTACTTTTTGTCCTTATAATTTTTTTTTTGTTTTAGTCATTGAAAATTATGTTTGTTTTATTTTTCATCCTTAAAGTGATTTAGATAGCACTTTTTTCACTGTTCAAAACGTTATCTAAACTATTTTAAGGACGAAAAATAAAACAAACATAATTTGCAATGACTAAAACAATTTTTTTTTTGCAAAGATGAAAAGTAAAAAAACGTTAAATTGCAAGAACTAAAAAAGTATTTAAACCTAAATTTTATATTGAAAATTTGAAAAACTGATTATTTAATGTATATAAAAAGATTCTATAAAAAAATTTAGATATTAAGGTATTTATCATGTTCGTTCAAAACAGTCATCATTCTATCATTTTTAATTGTTTATTATATAAAATTTTTAATTTGTTTTAATATACTCAATAATTATTGACATGAGATGATAGTTTTATATTGTTTGTGGAGAGAACACTTCACAAGTAGATATTGTATTATTAATATAAACAAATTATTATTAAATATAAAAAACATTTTTTGTTATTAAATATTTTATCACGATATATTTATTTATTTATCTTTCTATCTATATAATATTTGAAGTTTTTTTTAAGAGGGTTCAATTTCTCCTTTAATTCTAGCAAAACACTTTTTCTCTATACATGATTAGTATTTTTCTTTTTTCTTTTTTTCTTTTTGGTAATTAACAGGGCTAACGCCCGAAAGATCTTTTTAGTTAACATAAAAACTTTTCTACCTACTTGATTTTCTTTTATTTGTCATTTTAATAAAGATATAAAATAAAATTATAATTTAATTTTAAGATAACATTAGCAATAAATTTTAAGATATCACGTCTTATTAATCTTCATTCTATTTAAATTTGATTTTTGTTATCATTTTATTTTTAATTAAATTCTTAAAAAATAGTATTATAAATAGTATTAATTTGTGTTTCAAGGATAAAAATTTAATATATACTTATGCATAATATTTAAAATTAAACTTACAAGTATCTTCACCATTGTATAAGTAATTTATGAAATATATATATTTTAACAATTAACTTAAATATAAAAAATATTTTGGTGGTAAAGAAAATAAAATTATAATATCAAAGTATACATTTTAACATTTTTAGTTTTGAAAATTTAATTTAACTTTTCACCGTTAATTAGAATCTGTTATATATAATTTAATTAACAAAAAAAATATTTTATGATATTTTGTACCATGTATTTTTTACCTTCATTTATATTTTTACTTAGTCTCTAATTTTAAATAAAATAATAATAATTTTTCTTACATGGATAACTGATAAAATGTTAAAAATCAACTAAAATATTTTTAAAACTTTGTTAATTGATGAAAAATATTTTATTTGGGGTTGAAATGAATAAAAAAACAAAAAAAAATGTATTTGGTATTTTAAATTTTTAAAAAATTATAAAACTAATTAAATCAATAAAAAATTCTAATCATATTACTTTTTTATATTTATAATACATTTTGTAAACAATTAAGTTTGGTCCTTGAATTCACTAAAACTGTTATATTTATTTTGAATTTTGAAAATATTTTATTGGTATTTTTTGTATTGAATTTCATATGGTTGTCACCAGTAATTTAGGCAATTTTTGTTTTATTTTTTCATATTAAAAATATTACAAAAAAAATTATGTATTGTTGCTTTACATGAGAAAAATTATACAATATGTTATTAAATGTGAATATACATATAAAAATAAATTCTATATTTATATTTTGTAGTCGTGCATAAGCACGGGCACGATACTAGTAACTTAAATAACATAATCTCTGCTCTCTCAGTCTCTCTAACGCACACGTAAGCAGAGACTTATTGTGCTCTTCTTTTTTTTAAAAATAAATGGTTGACCTAATGACTATTTTAGTCATTTATCTTATTTATTTTGTTTATTTTGATTTTAAAAAATTTATTTTGGTCATTTATCTTATTTAAAAAATTTAAAATGGTCTTTTATCTTTTAAAATTTTCATTTTGGTATCTCATCTTATTTAAAATGTTCAAAATAGTCATTCGACTATTTAAATATATTCAAAATGATCCTTTGTCTAACTGTTATTTGAAGGATAAAGTTAAATATATTTTAATAGTTGGAGGATCGTTTTGAACATTTTAAATAATATAAGGTACTAAAGTGAGCTTTTTAAAATAAATGACCATTTTGAATCTTTTAAATAAAATAAAGGATCAAAATGAATTTTTTAAAAGATAAATGATCATTTTGAATAAATAAATAAGATAAAAGAGCAAAATGATCATTTAGCCGAAATGATTTAAATAACTTAGTTCCTTTAATTTTTAAAGTTTATTTTTTTAGTCTCTATTATCAAACTCATGACATAAAACGATGTTGACAGTCACATAGCCATTAACTTATCACGCCATCAAGAATTTGACAAATAATCACATGTAATTATTTTTTGTGTAAATCCTTATCTGTTCAATGATGTCATATTAATTGATGAGAAATTTTAATTTAAAAACAATTTAAAAAAAATATTACACGTGCCTGTCAAACTCTTTTATGTCAATAGCTGCCAACGTAGCTTTATGTCAATTGGGACTGAAAAAAACACTTTTATTTTATAATGAGCAAAAGTTAAAATTGCATCCATAGTTTTTTTTTATTTTCATATAATTTTTACAATAAATCTTTTCTCTTTTATAATTCTTTAATCAATGTCCTTCACTATCACTGACCCAAAGTTATTTAAGAAAAAAAATATATATTTGGAGAATATTGGAATCTATGAATGACGTAATTTGTGAACACATAGAGAGCAGTGTGATGACCCCCTCGTATATACATAAGTTAAGAGCACCTGTCTTGTGGTAGATCTGATTAATGACGGCAGTGATGGAAGTGGACAAGAGGAAGAAGAGAGTCACCACCGGAAGAGAGGAAGAGAGAGAGAGATCGCAGAAGACCAAGCTGGATCCCACGGAGGAGGAGGTGGACGAGTTCTTCGCCATACTCCGGAGGATGAAACTCGCCGTCAATCACTTCCACCGCAAAGGCAACCACTGGAGGGAGGCGCTCGAGCGAGCCGAGGTTGCCTTCCACGACGGTGACGACCAACGCCATCACCCTGCCGTCAAAAACAACGCCCTGCGTTTCGATCTCAACACCCTCGCTCCTGAGGCCTCCGACGCCTAGATATCATATTCATATGAATGAAAGGTTTCTTTTAGTCCCATGAAAACAATTTCTGCCTTCTTTTCTTTTCTTTTCTTTTCTTTTTTCTGAATTAACTAAAGTAGGTTTTCCATAAAAACATATTTAGTTGCCTTTTTTTCCCTTTGAAAGACTGTACTTAATTAATTGCTGATTGCCTTATGTCTGCTACATTATTTGAACTTTTAAGTAGTAGTAACATGTGTGTCCATTCTATTTGTATTTTTTTTTTTTTTCCGATCTTCCTTTCGTCAAAATTTGCTTCCCCTCTTGCTTAGGGGGAAAACAGGCACCGTCATGGCTTCTGTTTTTTTTAGGATTTTTTTATTCTTTTTTATAAAATAAAGAATGACTGAATGGAGGGTGTCGAGCTTAATTGGTTGAATAGGATGTATAAATTATTATAAATACTTTGATACTTGTCTTTGATTTCTACGAATAAAAAAAAATAAAGAATGACCAAGAAATAACTGGTGATAGAAGTTGTTTTTTATAACATGTGCTGGGATTGAGAGAATTTATATAGTGGTTAAAGAGTAAAAAGATCTACAAAAAAAAGTGGAAACTAAATAGAAGTGTGGCTTATTTTATATGTATAAAACTATAAATGTATATATCATTATTATTATTCCTTGTGCTGCAAGCTTTATACTGTTTTGACGATCATATGCCACAAGGTTGAACAGCGAAGAAAGATGAAATGGAAATCACATGGATGATTCCATTTGAAAGCATGAAAATTAGAACCGGTGGGAAAGGACCATGGGTTTGGGTGCCTTTTAGAAAGAAGGTTGTCTTGACCTAAATTATCGAAATAAATTATTCAAGATCAAGAATAATAAAAACATATAAAATTTATTTAATTTAATTCTATATAATGACTTTGTTATTTGTGTTCAATTTATTTTGCATTCTTTTTATTTGAATTACATGTAATTTTAGTTTCTCAAGTTTTTTTGCTAATTAAGTTTATTTATTAAATTAAATAAATTTCTTCTCGCTCTTAACTTGTTTTAATTAAAATTCTTAATATTTTTTATGCTTAAAAATGTTGAAAGTAGGAAATATAATGGTTTTTGCTTTTAGTTTTTTTTTTTAATTTCTGTAATGTTTGTCGTTGCGTCTCAGTCCCTGTTGTGTATTTGTTGTTAACATCATGTTTTACATTTCTACAAATATAAAAGTTTTAATTTTATGCTTTTGTAAAGTAAAGTAGTCTTAATTTTTAATTCTTATAAATATAACAATTTTTAGTTTTAGTTTTTAACAACATGGTGAAAACTAAAATAAATAACGACAAATATTACAAGTATTAAAAATATTTTTTTTTTACAAATAACTACTATATTTGCATGAATGTAAAATTTATTTCATTTTGTAGTTAAATATTTGTGGATTTATGATAGAGTTGAGAATATGAAATAATTTTAAAAACTTAAAATTTAAAAATTTATTAGAAATTTGATAAGATTTTAAGGATTTTATATGATGTGAAATTAGGATTTAAAGAGAAAGTTTTGATATTTTTGTTTTTTACTTTTGAGGTGAAATTTGATATTTTATTTGTTGAGTTTTGAGCAGAGAAAAGTTTAAAACAATTTAATCATTTTAATTTGTAAAGATCATTTTGAATGAGAAATGGATTGTTGAGTGGTACATGTAGAATTGTTTTATAAAAAAAATTAAAAAAAAAAAAAAGTGACAAGAGAATCAAACAACTACCTTTCATTTTCTTTACTTTTTAAATAACAAAATGAAATTATTGTTTCATAAACTATATATTTATTTAATAATATGATCATTATATCTATTTTATTATATTCGTAATTAAATATTTAAACATAATTTGAAGAATATTATATTATTTATAAGTTTTAATAAATTAGAATTTTTAATTATTCATTTTTAATAAATTTTAATTTAATTGTAGTGAGTGTATCTTTGTTTTTTTTTTTATCTTGTTTTCTTATTAAAAAGGGCAAGTAATAGCTTTTAACTGTGATAAAATATTCCATGGTTTGAGGTTGAAGAATGAAGAGTATCAATCGTCATAAATATACCTATGGCATCTTTCTGCGAAGTCATATATGTTGCGTCACATTTGGAATCAAATTCAGTTTACTTTTGCGTTTATTCTCTCTCTGGAATAGGTAGGGAATTTATGTCTGTTTTATTGTAGTACCCTAAGCTGGAGTGGAGAATCTTTTCATGTATTTATTTCAACGAGTAAAATATTTTCAAAGTGTACAATTTATCCTAATGGTTAACGAGTAATTACCTAATTTTGAAAATAAAAGTTTTCAAAATGGGAATAAATTCTTGTCGAACTCTATATTCTTGAATGAAGTCATATGTAAGAAAACTAATAATAGTATAAGTTTCACTGCACATGCATGCACGTTGTGCCATTTTTTATATCATGAGTTATGTTATTTTTATAATAATTTTTTTACTCTCTATTATTTGGAAAAATATATATTTACTTTTGTCAACTTCATAAAAAAAATTAATATAAATGACACGCACTAATACAGTCAATATAAAATGACCATGCCCATACTACCTTACTATATATATCTACCGTTATGTGCACGTGTAATCTGTGTGATGCAAATGTTGCCATTTAGTCAGTACAAGTTACCAATTTTGTGGATATTACGTGTCATTAGTTATTACCAATAAGTATTTATCTTTTATATATGTAAGATTTTTAAAATTAAACAAATATCAGACGACAAAATCAAGTCACTTTTCTTTTATTTTAATTTTTCTTTGGAGGTGACTCCATATATTTACTAAAAGGAAAACTCCAACATAATTTTACACACCAAATATGAGTAGCCAATTGTCTTCAACATCTAATCCTTGACGGGGGGGACAACTAAATCAATAGTGAGAAGACATGTGATGTGTCACTTTCGTGCATGGTTAATTTGTTGACCTTATGCATCTATATATCCTGCGAGTAATGGCTGAAGCCTTGCTAATAAAGATATTTATAAATGTGTGACGTCCATTATTATAATTATTTGGTCAAACTAAGTCTCCGAAGAAGGTAAGGCTCATTAATTCAAGAAGGATGGTCCATAATATGAGTAACCTTCAAGTCAGAATATTAATCAATCGGATTAAATTGTGCTACTTGATGGTTTTGTGTGTTACACTTACCTATATAGATAGGGTTGGAATGGGGTGTCAATTATGTCATCCGAGTATAATCACAAAGTTTCAGAAAATACGAGTCCCTTTAACCATTGAAAAGTCTGAAAGTCCTGACTTTTTTTTTTTTTTTTTGTTTAGCTGAAACTCCTGACTTAATAAGTGTAAATAGATGTTAGAAAATCTTCTAATTTTGATGTATGGAATATTTTGTAGTGCAGGCTTTGTTAATAGAATGAGCCTCTAACATGTTCTCACTTCTCGGCCCATTGGGACGTTGGTCAAGTTGGGTCTTTTCAATTTAGTGACGCACAATATAATCCTGTAAAGTGTTTGATTTCACATTTTGAATGTAATTTTTTATATTTTAAATGTGCTTTTTAAAAATTAATAGTTATAATTTTTACATTTTAAACGTCATTCTTTTATTTTCAACATATTTTTAAACATGCTTACTAATCTTGAACAATTTTATTGTCCATATTCACGACCTAGGCATGGACACGGCCACACAAGTTATTGGCACAAACTCTTACATTGTAATATATTTTTCAAGTGGTATTTAACTCCATTTTTTAGGGAAGGATAGAATGGTAGAGAAAAAGAAAATTTTGATATTTAAATTAAAAAATAAAGAAAATTGAAATTTTATTTTAAAAAATCAATTTTTTTCTCATACTTTTTTTCTCTCTTCATGCAAATAAAAAACAATACACTATTTGTATTTTCTTTTCTTTCATCTAAACACATCATTACAGTGCAATAAAAAAACAAGATCACAAGTAGACTATACTAAACAATAGGTTATAATGCTCACTAGAGTCAATCTAGTGGTAGGAAATTGTGGTAGATGCATGAAGACTTATTTTTTATCCTCATTACTATCATTATAAAAAAAAATAGACTATAGTAAGTATTATTTGAACAAAAAAAAGTATTATATATTTATAGAGTAGCTTAATCTTTTATTTACATTTCAGTCTAACACTCTTACTTGTTTCTAAAATTTTGAATAAGTTATCCTAAATTCATTGTGGTGCTTGTCCTGTACAATTCTGTCAAAGAAAAAAGTATCGTTCCATTCTCCTATAATATATCACCAAGTTCCATTCTCCTATAATTTTATATTATTATTATTAAAAATTAACACGAGTCACATTTAGTAGAGAGTAACCAGTTGCCAAAATAAGCAATCCAATTTTCAAATGCGTCTCATACAATTTCTCTCCAATGCTACCAATTTCTAATTAACATGAATATGAATTACTTTATTTTTTGAAACAAAAAGCTCAGTTCATTTCAATATTAATAATGTCATAAATATACTGAGGTATATAATCATAATCCTGGTGATTAGCATGAAATTGCGTCGCTCTAACTAAAAAGTGAGCGGCATAATTGGCTTATCTCCTAACCCAACATATCTCAAAGTTTGGTAAAAACTTGAGTCTATGTTTGCAAGAACGCAAAAGAACCCCTAATTTTGAGTTTGCTATACAGTTACCTTTAATCCCTTCCACAATAGCATTACAGTCAAATTCTAAAATGACACTATGATAACCAAGTTGATTGACCCAATTTATAGCCTCCAAGCAGGGCAAACCCAGGATGCAACAACAGGGGGGCAAAACCAAATAAATATGTAAGCATTAAAATTTATATGAAATATTTATATATTTTATAAAATGATTTAAAAACATATAATAGAAAATACATTTACATGGAAGATATTAAACATATTTTTAAAGACACAAGATTACAAATGATAATAACCAATTTCACATATCACCAAGAACTTTAATGAATTTATAATAAAAATTGGTATTTATGTTAATTATATCTTTTTTATGAAAATCCTATTAATTATATTCTAAAAATCTACTAAATTCGAATAAATTATGTTACTAAATTATCTTTTAGGACAATAGTAGCTAACAACCATATTGAAGAATAATCTACTTTCAGAAAATTGGAAAGTAGAAGAAAAATATTTATTATGACAAAGGCTATATATAACTTTGAAAGTAAATTATGGCAAACTTTTAGTGCAACTCGATATATAATTTACTTTCCAAAAATTTACATAGCTCGCGAGAGAATAATATAGGAAAATAGTGATAGAAAGATAGAATGTTTGTTTATGTGTTTAAAAATTTAAGTTGTCAATCCTATATATAGTGTTTGTAAGTTTGATCCATTGACAAAGATTAATAAAATCATTTGATTACAAACTACAATTATTTATAACTTTTAAAATAATAATAATAATAACATATTATAAAAGAAAAACTATTTGAAAGAAAAATAAATGATGCTAAAATATTTTATTTAGAAAAGGCAAAAAATATAATTATCTCTACAATAAATATTACAAAAGAATAGAATATTTTACTAAAATGTAAAAATATAAATAATAACAATTAAATTCCCTAAATAAAATAATTACCTAATATTAAATTTTTTTTAACATTACCTAATATTAAAAAACAAAATTGAAAAAGGGCAGGGGGGCCAAGTGAAGCTGTAGGTCCGCCCCTGCCTCCAAGCAAGCGAATGCTTCTGCCTCAACAGGGGAAAAGAGGCCAGCAATAGAAGAAGATTTAGCTTTAACAAAAAAACCATATTCATCACGTAAGCACATCCCAAGACCCACTCTTTGAACATGAATATGAATTACTTATTTATACTGCTGCTTATGCCAGTATAGAATTCCCATCCATAGAAGATGTCTTTAATGCCCTTCCGTGACGAGGTGAATAAGCATTGGGTCGGGGGGGCCTTCTTTGTTTGGGCCTGTGCGAGGGGGTTCTATGTCTTGAATTGGGCTATTACTTCCTACACCCACTTTTTTGCTTCCTGCACCCCCTAAAACCAATAAGAGACAAATATACCCTTTGCCTCTCCCAAGCCCCACCTCCACCCAATAACCCCCACTGACCCAAACGCCACCACCGCAGCCACCCAAAACCACCGTCACAACCACCCAACATCAAGGAAGCAACATCAAAACGCTGTAATCGGAGAAAAAACCACTTTTGAAAAGGCTTTTCTGGAATGAATTTTGTTTTTCAGAAAAGCATTTCCAGAAACAAAAATTCATTATGGAACCTCATTTCAGGAAAAAAAATCATTCCGAAACACCCTTTCTGGAAAAAAAAAATATACATTCTGGAACCCCCTTTACAGAAAAAAAAATTCAATTTGGAAAGTAGTTTATGGGAAAAAAAAAGGGTGTATATAACAAATAGGGGAGTGCAGGAAGTAAAATACAGATTTTAAGTTTTGTTGTTTTCCGGAAACTCCTTTCCAGAATAATTTTTTTTTTCCAAAATGGGGGTTCCAGAATGTTTTTTTTTTTTGGAATGGGGATTCCGGAATGATTTTTTTTTCTGGAATGGAGGTTCCGGAATGAATTTTTCTTTCTGGAAAGGGTGTTCTGGAATGATTTTTTTTTTCTGGAAAGGAGGTTCCGGAATGATTTTTTTTTCTGGAAAGGCTTTTCCAGAAAACAAAATTCATTCTAGAAAAGCCTTTCCATAAGTGGTTTTTTCTCCGATTACAGCGTTTTGAGGTTGCTTCCATGATGTTGGGTGGTTGTGACGGTGGTTTTGGGTGGCTGCGATGGTGGCATTTGGGTTGGCGGGGGTATTGGGTGGATGTGGGGCTTGGGAGAGGCAAAGGGTATATTTGTCTCATTTGGGTTTTTAGGGGGTGTATGAAGCAAAAAATGGAGTGCATAAAGTAATAGCCCTTGAATTGATAAGCCTTTTGGGCCAATGTTGACGTTCACATCTTAAATTGAAACCCTCGAAATTGCTCTAGTTGCTTGCTTGTGTGTCCCCAATGTAAAATGTACACCTTCCGACCAGTTGAGCATCAACTTGAAATTAGGTGAAATTGATTTTGATAAAATTAATTTTAAATTATCAATGTAATTTTTTTGGTTACCATGTTATTGTTACGAAGTATCCACCGATTGGTCGATGACTAATCTCCGTCGGGAAACCTGATTGGCCACCTTTAGTGGGGTTCTCCCCTCCCAACCACGTTTTTTCCATCCACAAGACTCGAATCCGAGACCTTGCTTAAGGGGACCGAGTCCAACACCACTCGGACCAACGACTTGTTGGTATTATCAATGTAATTTAAATATATAACCAAATTAACCTAATTACAAATTAATATATTACGAACAGTATTTTTTATACTTTCAATATCATTCTTATTTTTAAACAATTCACTAGTTTTTACTTTTAATTGTGTACTTTTTAATATATATATATATATATATATATAATTTACTTTTAATATATAAAAAAATTATGAAATAGATCGATAGGTTAATAGGTTGATCTACTAAAGCTAGCTATAAAAGGATTAAAATTTAAAATGATAAAAAAATCATAAAATACTATTAAAATAAAAATTATTAACTAATAAATTTAAAAAGAAAAAAAAAAGGTTATCTGGTCGACTTGTCCATACTCCTCTCAACCTGGTATTTTTTTTTTCTTTTTACAAATTATGTGAGTCGGGTCTAAACAAATTTAACAGGTTGAAACCATAAAAATAAGGACTATTATTATCATCATATATTTAATTTTTCTTCTATCTCATTTTTATTCTATTTTTTTATTATATCTTATTCTGCATTTCTCATCACATCGTTTATTTATTTATATCTATTAGATTCTCTTCCTGTTTTCAATTTTTCTTTCTATCTCTATTTCTTCACCCATATAATAAAATATACATTAATGATTTTCCTAAAATTAAAAGTAAAATAATTTGACTAATAAGTCTAATCCCTAACAAGTATGTGTGATAATGACAAATAAACACATAAATTCAGTCAGCAACGTAATGAACAAGGGACAAGGACAAACGACGTCAACGAATAGAGTTGGAAATTTCCTCAGGGCAACTTCCGTTCCATTTGTCAATGACTTACAACCACGTAATCCAAATAGCCGCCGGGGATTGATTTTGTTGTAATATTTATGCCTTAAGTACAATTATTGCCGATCGATGGCATTAACCTTTTTTCCTTTTTCTTTTTTGTGGGTGTAAACTGTATATGTTTCTTTAATTATTTTACACGTTTTAAATGTAAATTTATCAACAGTGTTAATTTTGTGGACTCAAATCGTCTTTATACTTTTTTGGGTGAAGAAAAATTAAGAAAACGAGAGGTCATCTTTCTCCCTAAATAATTTATTTCTCTTTTATTTTTATTCTTTTTTATTAAATAAAGAATGACTGAGAGATGTAATTAACTGGTGACAGAAGTTGTTTTTTATAATAAGTGCTGTGATTGAGAGATAATTTATAGTGGTTAAAGAGTAAATAGATCTAAAAAAAAGTGGAAACTAAATAGAAGTGTGGCTTATTTTTTATATGTATAAATGTATAGATTATTATTAGCAGCTTCAAAAAATTCATGTCACATCCTGCTCAACATTATTTCCAATCATGCTATGACCTATGAGTCTCTCTGACTTGGCAGGATAACTATAGGAAATAGTAATGTACAAGTATTTTTTATTCTTTTCTTATTTATAAAATTAATTATAATATTCTGATCCATTTTTTCTTATATCTTCTTTTTTATTTTTATTATTTTTTTAATGTCTATTTGTTTTTATATTGTAACATGATTATCTTTTTTATTTTTTCTTTCTTTTTATCTTACTTCTTCCATGAAATATATATACTTTAAAGAGGTGTAAAAAAAATCTTTTTTCCTTGTGAAATTGGCGTCCTCTAGCTATAATAACGTAAATTATTGAACTCTCTGACATTTTCAGTTTCACATCCTTTTGCCAACAGCCACAAATGTTATACTCAAATTAAACCACATCTGCACGGCAATACTATCAATAATCTCACACAGTCACATTATTTTTCTCATCAAACTGTCCATATCACACAATTGATCAATTTCTACTTCTATTAAGAATGTGAAGGCTATATTATCGTTGACGTCGTCTTCTTTGTTCTGTTTGAAGTATACAATTTTTTTTCAAAATATCGTACATTATAACGTTACCTTATCAGATGGTGTAACTCAATTGATTAATATGATGCATGAGTTATTGTAAATTATTTAATATTTATTTTTTATTTTTATGGATAAAACAAATACATTATTTCAAAATAAATAAATAAATAATTATAGGAATTAAAAAGCTATCTTCTTGAAAGTAAAAGTGGAAATAGGTCTTACGTGCAGAAGACTTGATTTAAATTGACTCATTTATTACAAAAATAAAATTTATATTAAAAAAAACTAGTTTATTTAAGTAAAAAGGTATGATCTTAGAACTTAAAACAAGATTATAAAGTCTGATAGACTCAACAGTTTATATACATATATTATATATTATATGAGAAACATATAATTACTAATAATAATTTTTAATAAAAATAATTTTATTTAAAAAATCATACTTGGATAATTTTGACACCTCAATGGAGGTCAGATTATTCGTGGAGATTGTTTTTTTTTTATCAATAGGAAAGCTACAAAAAACAGAAAGAAAGATCAGAATCCTCTAAGATACAAGGTTCCTATAGAATCAGCTAGAAGAACCCTACTGAGGACTGAAGGACAAGCATGCCACAGCTGTAACGTTTCAGATGAAGAGGCCCCAACTTTAGCAAGCCAATCTGCAACTTGATTTCCCTCCCTTAAAGAATGAGTAAAGGAAATGTTCACAAAAACAGACGCCAAACTTCTAATATCATTAACCAAAGGTGCCAGGGGGTGCGTAAGAGGAACACCCTCGTTGATGAGATGAAGAGCAAGCTGTGAGTCCGATTCACAGACCAACAATTGGAAGCCATTATCATGCGCAATAGTAAGACCTTTTTGGATAGCGAAAAGTTCCGCATTAAGGTTGGACATAAGGCCGCAACAACCAGAGAATCCTTGAAGCCACTGGCCATGCTCGGAACGAAAAATGCCACCAAAACCAGAAATACCAGGGTTACCAAAGGAACTGCCATCCGTGTTAAGCTTGATGGTATTCGACGGAGGAGGATACCATCTCACAAGACGTTGTTGATGATGGGAAGGTGACTTAACAAACGCACTTGATATCTCACGAACAAGGTTGCGAACTTGAGTAATGATATAACAATGGTGCCAAACAATGTCCTGGAAGATTTCAACATTTCTGGACTTCCAAATACACCAGGCTGCTGCCGCAAATAAAGTCCCTGCAGGTCCCGCGGCATGCTTTTTCAACCAAACATCAACATCTTCGAAAGACTCATCACTAGGGAAGTTGTACTGAATAAGTTTTCGTGGAGATTGTTTGGGCTAATTGTTCTAATACATTTATTCCCTTAATAAATAAGTTTTTTTTGTTATCATGTTATTAGTGCAGTGTATTCATCAACTTTGTTAACCACTAATTTTTGCCAAAAAATTTAGCTATCATCTTTGATGGGATCTTCTCTCTCAATCACATTTTTATGACTATATTGTTTTTTGCAACATACGGGTTCCTAGGATCCTCCATATCAACTATATCCAAAAGAAATTTCAGAATAGGGATTCTAAACATCTTTTTGATATATTTCATAACGTGGGAATCAAAGGGAAACGACCTACGTAGATTGGGGAGGAGGTATGGAATAGACTCTTCTCGTATTCAAAGTTAAGACTTCATACTGTTAGATAAGAATTTAGCAAATTCAGAACAGTAAACATAGCAGTGATATTTTATATAGAATCAAAATACACAGCAATACTTATAGCAATCAATTGATACAAAAATAAATATAATAAAATGAGAAGTTTAGAAAGAGTCTGGATTGAAGCGCGTTGTGCGCTATCCTTAGAGAAAAAACGTCCCCACTGCACTGGTACTTGAATTTGATGCATTCCTCTTCCAAGATATGACAATCCGATAGATCAATCTAGTGCAGAGAACCGCTCCAAAATATTTTTAATAGTAATATAATATTGTAAAAGAGAGATAATTGTATCTGTATGCGTTACTAGTGTACTATCTCATATTTTTTTAGTGAGCCAGAAGCTAAATATATAGGCAAGCAATAGCCTCAACGTGCAGCAACAAACTCGTGCTGCAACGTTAGAAAAACTGAAACAGAACACCCACTAACGTGAAAAGATTTGTAACGTTTAGAAGAAAAAAAATTGACCCAGTCAAGCAAATATATATATCCCTAAAAGATAGGAATTCAGAAACATAGTGGTATCCTTTAGTTTTACGGAAAAACAGAATCTGAAATAAAACATATTTTATTTATTTAAAAAACAAAAACTTATTAAAATAAATTTAACTTTAAATTTTAAATTATGAGAAAAATATTTTCCAACAATCTCCCACTAATTTAAAATTTAAAGAAACAAAACAATATAATAACATAATAATGTAAAATACTGAAAAAACAATTTTTAATGGAGCATATGATATTATATTTTTAGTATAAGGAACCTTCCGGGTTCGAGCCTTACACCTAGTGCATGAACTTCCACCTGAAGAAAATGTAGTGACTAGATTGTCTTGAACTACACCCATTTAACCAAGCTTTAGAACACAACACAATATAATATAGGTGTTCATTTGAGTTCTAATCAGTGGGTGCGTGTTACGGCCTTGCGCATGTATATTGTTTCGTGAGTATCACTTAGAGATTAGCCCATATCTCACAGCGGCGACCCCACCACCACACTCACTAGGTGAACCCTCACAGAGTGATCTATGACTACCACCCCCATAATTAACTGTCGTTGGGTTCATTAAGAGGTATTTAAATATGATCTTTTCATAAAAATATGTATACCTCAACCTTATAATCGCCACATTTTACGGTAAACCTCGCCATAGGAATGGAAATCGGAACAGCTCCACAAAAATAATAATTTTGGTGTACTTTAGTCAACAAAACAACTTCGTTGTTACCCGTTGAACTCCATTCATGGGATCGCCAATCACACGGAGACGGGTGTCCATTGTTGTGACTAATTGATGGGCTTTAGTCCCATTCCCCCTCGACGACTTAAATATGTATTGACATGTCAATCTTTTAGTAAGTAACGGATCCACAACTTTCTTTTTAGACCTGCCATAATTAAGAGAAATAACACCATGAGATATCAAATCTCTAATAGACTATTGTCTTACTCTGAGGTGTCTTCTTTTCTCATTAAAACATTGCCAGCAACTTTGGCAATAGCAACTTGGCTATCACAATGCATAGAGATAAGATGTATCATTTGACACAAGCAAAAGGCAAGTTGTTGCACTGGTTTGAAACACATAAGTACCGCTTGACCAACTTTTAGTATTACGTCATATGATGTACAATGACATACTTTTGTACCATGCTTCTAACCTGTGAAGCTAATAAGCCAAATATACATTAACTTTGTAAGAAATAATTTAAGGAACTTTGTTCCTGCATGCATGGCATGACCTAGTGCCAATGTCATTAAGGATATTACAAACACCATGATATGGAATGACATGAGTTGCTTGCTTACAAATTCAAAAAGGTTGCATATCAATAATTTATGCACATTGCTACGTAAAACAGCCAATACATTAGAAATATGAAAAAACAATATTACTAATCAATGTATATATAGACTGAGTTTTTAAATGTGAGGGGCTGCTGCAAATAAAGTAGCACGGAAAAGGTGACCACAAGTGCTTCTATGATGGATAATAAGATAATCAGAAGATGAGACTAAATTGCTGCATAATAAATTAACAGTGTAACACCACTTTAGTCAAATTTACAAAACATATCAATATGAGTAAATAATTATAACTCGTGCCAGATACAAACAGAGGAGTCATAAGTCTCAAGTAAACTTTTCAATGCATGTATATTTCCAATTGAAACTCTTTTAGCCAAGTCTGATTAATGAGCAATAACTGTACATCATATATATATATATATATATATATATATATATATATATATATATATATATATATATATATATATATATATCTTCAATGAGGAATAAGGGGGAAAAGCAGTAAATATAAATACTTTTAACACAAAATAATATACATCATCTAATTTATTGAAGTGCATGTATTAATAAAAGAAATATATAAACACATTTCTCACAGTAAATCAATGGTAGAAATAATTGTTGATAGAAAGGAATAAGTATGAAGATTTTCTCTCTAAGATTATTAGATAAGAATTTAGCAAATCTAGAACAGTAAACATAGCAGTGGTATTTTATATAGAATCAAAATACTCAGCAATACTTATAGCAATCAATTGGTACAAAAAAAAAATAATAAAATGAGAAGTTTAGAAAGAGTCTGGGTTGAAGCGCGTTGTGTGCTATCTTTAGATAGAAAATGCCCCCACTGCACTGGTACTTGAATTTGATGCGCTCCTCTCCCAATATACGACAACCCGATAGATCAATCTAGTGCAGAGAAAGACCCCCGAACCAAAGAACACCGCTCCAAGATATTTTTAATAGTAATATAATATTGTAAAAGAGAGATAGTTGTATCTGTATGCGTTACTAGTGTACTATCTCGTATTTTTTAGTGAGCCAGAAGCTAAATATATAAGCAAGCAATAGCCTCAACGTGCAGCAACAAACCCGTGCTGCAACGTTAGAAAAACTGAAACAGAACACCCACTAATGTGAAAAGATTTATAATGTTTAGAAGAAAAAAATAAAATTGACCCAGTCAAGCAAATATATATATCCCTAAAAGATAGGAATTCAGAAAGATAGTGGTATCCTTTAGTTTTACGGAAAAACAGAATCTGAAATAAAATATATTTTATTTATTTATTTATTTAAAAAACAAAAACTGACTAAAATAAATTTAACTTTAAATTTTAAATTATGAGAAAAATATTTTCCAACAGATACAGGTTTCAACTTGAAGTAGGTTAAACAAGGCTTCTACCAGGGGTGGAGTAGTACGCATCGATAGTCGTGCTACTCAAAATGTGATGACTCTTGGGCTAGTATATATAATATATGTATTCTCCAAATTATTTTCATAATTATGATTTAATATATACTTTTTAAAGATGTGTTTTTATTTTACAAGCTCACAAACTTGGGTATGGGCCATATGGCATTGATCTTGACAAGTTGTTTCTTGCCACAGAGAATGTTAGGTGGCGTTTACTTGCAATTTTGTTTTCTGTTTTCATTTTCTGTTTTCAGTTTTTAATTACAAAACTGCCACCTTGTTTTCATTTTGTTTTCTGTTTTCTAAGATTTGTACAGGAAACAGAGAAAACAAAAAAAAGTTATTTTCAGTGTTTTCTGTACAAATCTTAGAAAACAGAAAACAAAATGAAAACAAGGTGACAGTTTTGTAATTAAAAACTGAAAACAGAAAATGAAAATAGAAAACAGAATTGTAAGTAAACGCCACCTTAGACTCCTAGGTGGACACCAAATCTCGATCAACCTATGTAAGTAGATTGACAATTTTTTATGTATTTGTCATACAACATCGTATGTATGACTTTATGAGATTAAGTTATTTATATTTTTAACAAGCACAATATCAGGGTCAATTGAGGGAGGTCGAACCTCAAATTGTTGAGATAAAGTCCCCACATGTAGATGGGGCTATTAAGTTGCACATATGAAACGAGGTTGCAGGAGGAACGACTAAAGGATGATGTTATGGTACCAACTACCAAGGACTTGTCCTCACAGCAAGCTAGGTGGCATGTCCATTACCCAGGAAAGTCAAGTGCATTGCAATGCCACTTTTGAGTCTCAACATGAAGCTGAGAATGACCAATTTCGTCATGATCGATGCAGAAAGGGCTTGCGAAGATGCATAATGGGCAGCTAAGGCAACAGAGGAGGCTAGGCCTCTACAAGTAAATGTACGCAATATGATAGAGCATATCACAACTCTTAAGCAACAATCAGCTTATGATTCTACTAGTTCTACTATAATTACTTGGCCTCAATCATCTCTTCCATATTACCATGAGAATTTGGATGACTATTCATTGGACTCCACCTTAATTTCCACATCATCATCTTCATTCACTATCATTATCTTTTTCTTCATTACTTACACTTGTATATTATATTTTTCTCATATTTATACTTTCATTGTTTATAGCCTTTTGATCTGAGATTTAACAATCATTATGATTCATTCTATTTTTTTTATTTGTAAATATGATTTTAATTACATATCTGCAGCAATACGTAAAGGATTTGAAATATGCATTTTTTTTTATATATTTTAAAATTACAGGTTTCGTTGAAATTTGAAAGGTAAGGCTTTAGCGAATTTTAGAATTAAAATTACTTAGCGTGAGTCATTAGAATCATTCAAGTCGACGCTAAATTAATAATTTTTTTATTTAGCATCGACCATTAGCATATTTTTTTTTGTCTGCCAAAAATATAATTATATACATGGGTACCAGTGGTACCAAAATGAGTATACAAGAAATAGTCAGTACACCACCCAACAAAAAAACCTCCCCACATTGGTTAGAGAATATTTATGACCTGATCCATTAGCATCGACCATTAGCATTGATCAAACCCACGCAAAATTTTCAAGTTTTTAATAAAATAAAATTAGCATGAGCATTTAGCGTCGGTCCAAACTAATTTAAGTATTTTTTATATATAATTGAGTTGTCAGTCTGACTGTATCTATGGTAAGTTAAAAAAAAAATGGCATCGACCATTATTAGCATTGTCCTTAGAGATGGCTACCGTCCCACTCTAATTGCATCAACTATCGCTTAGCCAACACAAATCTACTAATGTCAAACAGGAGTGTCAATCTCGTGACCGACACTAATAACTCATTTAGCATCATTTTTTTTTTCATTAGTGTCGGGCAAAAGTTTAACAAAAAAAAATATCTTCCTTCATCTTTCTTACCTTTTATTTTCCTCTAACCAAATACAGTGGAAAAGTTTAAATAATATGTGAAAATTTGGTTATTTGAAAACAAATCATACTAGATCCTGCGTTAGATAATGGGAGAATACGTAGATAACATTATGGGGCAATTTATAACTATTAATCAAGGTTGTTGTGGCCTTTAGCTCACTCTCACTCGTTTATATTTTAAGGTTGTTGACCGATACAAAAATAGAATTATACTGGGAGTATTCAGACTGCTGAATAGCCGAATACCTGAAGGTACTTTGGTCCGAGGATACATCAGTATAAGCTTCCGAACACTCGGATAGTCGAATGGCCGAACACATAGCCAAGGATATTCGGACTGTCGAATAGCCGAATACCTGAAGGTACTTTGGTCCGATGATACATCGGGATAAGGTCCCGGACACTCGGATAGCCGAATGGCCGAACACATAGCCAAGGATATTCAGACTGTCGAATAGCCGAATACCTGAAGGTACTTTAGTACGAAGATACGTCAGGATAAGGTCCCGTACACTTGGATGGCCGAACACACATTCGGATGGGCAAATACGTGATAATGTCTCAACCCATGATAGATCAATATTAAGGATTATCCATATAATTGTTGTTATAATAATAATTAAATCTAGATTAACAACAATGGTAATCATGAACAAGGCCCATGGATCCAGAAGCCCATTAAGGTATGTATAAATAGGGGGTTAAATTCTCAAGGTGAGGGGACTGTTGATTCTCATTTTATTATTCTCATTAAATGCTCTGAGCCGAAAGTTGACTTGAGCGTTGAAGTGCCTTTTGCAGGTACCCTACCCCTTTTCATCTTGGAGGATTCGGACACCTAAAGGAGATCTCGGAATGAAGATATTAGAAAGCAAGGAAAAAATTACCCTATCACCATGAGGGAGGAACAAGAATATTTAAAGTTTAAAGAATTGACATTTGGACATAATAAGTGATTAGAATGTTTTTGTTTTTTCTTCGTAAGTGATTAGAATGTGAATGAAGATTTTTTTTTTTTTTGACAGCGAATGTGAATGGAGATTTGTTTAAAAGTACATATAAAAGGAAATACTAAAGCATCCACAATTAATATCTATATATAGAGAGGATTAATTTTACCCCTTTTTTTGTGAATACAGGTTTAATTATACCCTGAACTTAAACTTATTCGAATGAAGTGGTTAGCAATTAATCCTTGACAAGAAATAGAATACCTTTCCCCCTTATATATATCTTATCTTAAGAATATTTCAAAGTACAATTCATGCTTTGGTTCCACACATTGGTGGTGTGGAGAGCAATAGGAACTTTTTCCACGTCATTAAATTTTGTTTTTTGTGCAGTTTAATATTTTACGCATTTTATTTCTAACTTTTAAAAAACTTGTAACTTTTATTTTTTTTATTGTTGAATTGATGTAAGTATGTAACATGTTGATATAAACAAAAAAATTGAAGATAAAAAGTGTAATTATGTTAGTATGTCAAGTCAGCCCAATAATAAAAGATAAAATTTATTTTTTAAAATTTAAAAATAAAATACACTAAATTAATTTATTAGGAATAAGATTTGAAAAAAATAAAATAAAAAGATTGACAGTAAAAAGTACAATTATATGTATGTTGATGTTCCGTCAGATATACAAGAGTCGTGCGGGGAAGCCAGAAAGTTCATAACAAAATGCATGAGCATTTATTCCGCAACTAAAGTTGAAGCGAAATATTTCTTTACGGGAAAAAAAAAACAGAAAGCATAATACTTTTTAAAACAGTTGCTGCAAACTATTATATTAATTTTTCTAATTATTATGGTCTAGTCCCACCTTTATTTGAATATTACGCCCCCACTGATTGAAGTCAATTAAGATTAAATTATTACAGACAATGATGTTTTATATAGAGCATTGATATATGGACATATCTTAATATTTAAAGGGGGTAAAATATATTTTTTGTCCTATATTTTCAGAAAAACTTGATTTTAGTCCCTGTATTTTCGAATCAACCATTTTAATCTCTGTACTTTTAGAAAAACTTGGTTTTAGTCCTTCTCTTCTAATGGTATTAATACTGTTAGCGAAAATACAGTTTTCGATGGCTATAAACTGCCACAAAATATACATTCCTCATGTATTTAAACTCAACATCATTAACAACTAAAAATTGCTACAGATTATTAAAAAAATAGAGACATAATCTAAAAGTACAGAGATTAAAATGGTTGATTCGAAAGTACAGGGACTAAAATCATATTTTTATAAAAGTACATAAATTAAAAACATATTTTATCCATATTTAAATATATATTTGACATTCTCAATTTCTTTCGATCTTTCATTTTTGTCACATCATATATAATTACCTATATGATATTTTTTAGATAATTTTTTTATAAACATTTATAGAAAAAAATGAAATTACTTTTGAAAATTTTGAAGGAGGATAACTGTAGAAATTTAAAAAAGTAATGAAATTGAATTTTGAAGCAGCAAATAAGATAAGATAGGGTTGTTTGAGTCGCAAATGAATATTATTGGGCTTAAATAATTTTTAGGTCTCTGATAAATTTTTAAATTTTGTTTTGAATCATGATAAATTTTTTCGTTGTTTTGAGTCCTGATATATCAAAACATTTGTTTTAAGTCCCTACCGTCATTTAAGTGATGACGTGACACCATTTCAACGGTTGATATATTGAAAAGATTTGTTCGGATGATGTCACATAATCACTTAAATGACGGTAGGGACTCAAAATAAAAATTTTGATATATCAGGACTCGAAACAGCAAAAAAATTTATCAAAAACCTAAAGTAAAATTTAAAAATTTATTAGAGAACTAAATGTTATTTAAGCCATATTACGTGGAATGATACATGTAGCTGAGGTAGTTTGGTCGTGGGCCACAACTCTAATACCAGTACCCAAAATCGTACCACCTACATAAGGGTGTTCGCGGATTGGATTGAATCATTTTGAAAAGAAAAATCATCCGATCCAATCACTTCGATTTTCTTAATTAATCTTTCAATCGGTTTGATAAAAAAATTAAATCCGATCCAATTTAAATTGGTTTGGATTTGATCAATTTTTGATTTTAGTCTTGTTTATATTTTTCTTTGGAGGAAGTATTAAATAAATGGTAATATATATAATAAACATAATAAAAGATAATTTAAAATATTAAATATTTTTTTTATAAGTCAATAAACAATAAATAATAGTATAACTCTTCAAATATATACTATTACAAGTAAATTTATATATCTTAATAATTATACTTATGTACCTTTAATAAAATAGTTACTAAAAAAATATCTTCAATTAAATAGATGTTTCACAAATAAATATAAGTTATGTGATAATTTTATAAATATATAAGAAATAAAAATATAAACATGAGTAGTATCATAAATTTATGAATAAAAATGTATATGTATATATAACTTCGATTTGGATTGGATTTCAAAATCAAATCTGAAATTCGATTCAATCCAATAAAAAAATTTGATTTTTCAATTTTTAATCCATTCGATTTTTGATTTTTGATTTTTTGAATCCATTTTTTCGATTTTAATTAGATTAAATCGGTTGAGGAACACTCCTAACCTACATACATGTTGGTATTGCCACGTCTCACATGAAGTGAAGCGAAAGCGGTCATGAGAGTAATGCGTGGAGCCTTGACTAAAGGACTAGTAGTTGAGGGTGCCAATGAAGATGAAATGCAAAATTGAAAATTCTCAGGCAAAGGCGAAAGCTCCTTCCTGGCCCACCTTCACATTATTGAGCACGACCGCTACTGCACTCAATGCCTTGTGTGCGTTACCCGTTTCCTTCCCACCAAATACCCATAACACTCACAAATAACATCTCATTTTAAATTAAATTACAGAAATGTTAGTAATAATACTCTTTCTGACCCACAAATAATATCTCATTTTTATTCTCTGATAGAAGTTTGATATTTATTTTGGGGTATGAAGATTGTGAATATAAAGAATTCTTGGATTTATAATTTTAAAAAGTTTAATAAAAAACCGATTATATATTATCATTGTGTTTAAATTAATTGTTTTAGTTATTTTCTAGGAAATTTTTTTCTCTCCTCGTAGAAGAAATAGAAAGAAAATAATATCAAGATTAAAGTTTACTTACTTTGTTTACAGACTTTTAACCATTATTTATTTTTATTTTTCTCACCATTCCGTTTAATTAAATTAAAAATGACTTAATTATTATTTCCGGAATTCTTTTCAACTAAATAAAAATAATAATTTGTCTATTTTTATTTTCATTTTTCTTCTTAATCAATGCACTGAGTAAGTATTTAATTTAATTTAATATGAAAACAACTACTTACGTTTATCAGAATTAAAAAAAAATATTTATTAAAAAAATCAACATAATTACATAAAACTTGATTTTTTTTTGTCGGCAGAAGACATGATGCAACTGAGCCAAAAGTAAGGCTGTTCTAATTCAAGTACAACCACTATTTTTTTCATATTTCATTATTCATTTCCGTGATTTTTTTTGGTAAAATAGAAAAAAGGAAAAGCATGGTAGAGATACTTTAATGTTTTGTTGGGATAAGAAATGAAATTAAAAAAAAAATAAGTATAGAAATAGAAGAAAAATAATGTGAGAATAATGTATTGCTTAGATGGATAAAAATGAGTAGAAAAGACATAGGAAATTTTTTCTCTGCTTCTTCAAATGAGTAGAAATGAATAAATTATAAGTATTATAAAAAAATTAAATTTAACTTAAAATATAAATTATTAGTGTATTAATTTTTTGTTAATATTAATTTATTTTTTGTTTTTGTGATAAAAAAAATTGATTTTTAAAATATCTAAAACTCCAAAAAATAATTGAGACACCCTTCCTCTCTCCCATTTCATGGTTCATAAGAGGGATTTTTTTTTTCCAATATCGAGTTTCACAAATTTAATTTTCATTCTTCTTCATTTTCACTCTTCCAAACTATGGAAGATAGTAATATTCATTCATTCATTCTATTTGGGTTGAATTGAGATCAAAATAAGAATAAGAGAGATATAGAAAGAGAAAAAGAAAAAGATAGAGAAAGAAATTGATAAAAATGATAAGTGGTTTGATAAAATGAAAGTGAGATGAAATGAAAAAATTGTATGTATAATAAATATATTACTACCTCCGTCTTTAGATATAAGACTCTTTTAATTAATTCATACCCTTTAAGAAAATTGGTTTATTTAGTTAATAACATTAAATTTATTAACAATTTGTATTATTTTTTCAAAATTACCCTTACAGGGACTCACAATCTTTCTTTTCACTTAATTACTTTCTACCTAATCAATTAATTAATTAATACTACTCATCTTCTCCAATTCTCATAAAAGAGATAATGTACTTATCTTATTAACTTATACTTAACATTTATTGTAAAGTGATTAAGAATATTTTGGTCAAAAAGTAATTAATATAAGAGATAACTTGAAAGAAATTTTATAATTTTTTTTTAAAAAAAATCTTATATTTAGGAACGAAGATGATACTCTCTCCGTTCCAGATTATATGATGTTTTAGAAAAAAATTTGTTCCAAAATATATGTCCTTTTATAAAATCAATGTTGCATTAAATATTTTTTTTCCATAACTATCCTTAATTAATATTTAGTGAGAGTAATGTACTATGAGTAATTAATTAAAGAAATAAAAAATATATTAAAAAATTATCTAATATTTTTTAAAAAATTTAATAAATTAATTATATTTTTAACATCTGTTTTAAAATCTTAAATATCATATAAACTGAAACAGATTAAGTATATTATTTTAAATGGAGAGATCATCGAAACATGTCAGAAGTCAAGAAGATTGTGATTCAACTCCATTGGTCTAAATTTGAAGGGCAATGAAAGGGCGGATTAGTAATTGCAAGCAGAACCCGCCACATAATATGAAACAGCATGATGATGGTTTTGCTTTACCCAACTGACAATGTCAATTATGCCACCCACATGTGACCAGTCCTCATCTGACACCTCATCCACGTGTCACCACATCAGATTCCTCATCCTTTCACCGGAACAACCGGTTTGGTGGGAACGCTATCTCTTTCGTACTCTTCTTGCAGCCTGTTACTATTATAGGCAAGAGTGGTCCCCACTACTGCATGACCTCATTCCTGTACCATATGAACGTTGGGGTTCGGGATTCCAGACGTGAAACCAATTCTGCATTGGTCTTCATTTTTTTGTTTCATTAAATAATAAGTTAATATAATTAAGTAATTTTTTTATGAAAATTAGTATAGTTAATTATTTTATTAAAATATATTCATTTTAAACAACAGATAAATAACAAAGAAAATATTCTCTCAATTCTAATACACAACTTGAAACATCATTCTCCTTACTCGTTCAATTAGATATTTTTAACAATTTCTTGATTTATATTTTATGAAAATGGATTATCTCATGTAAAAATCTCTACCATCCAAATCTCATATCTTTTTTTTATTATTTAAATATTCACTTTCTTACTTTAATTTTAAAGACTGAGATTTTACATGACAAAAATATTATATGAGAGGATCCAAATCTATTGTTTTCACAACTAATAAAAAATTTTCCTCTAGACTATATCAAACTTTTTTTTTTCATTATTTGTATGCTTGATTTTGTTAACTACTTAGTCATTTCTATCTATTCTCTTGTAATTTTATATTTTGACTTAAATATATTTTAAATCCTTGTAAAAATGACTCTATCTGGTTTTAATTTTTGTAAATCTTTTATTACTTTTAACTTGATGACTTTTTTTTTACTGTTATTTTTTAGTTCTTACCATTTACTCTAGTTAGTTTCTTACTTTATTATTTACATAATTAACAAAATAAAGAATATTAGTTAAAATAATTAAGATAATAAATAATATTTTAAATTAAGATAATTATATTATTTTTAAGAACGTGATTCTATTATGTAATATATTTATTATTTCATATAAATAAGGTAATTACATAGAATTTATTTTTTATAACTTTTCTAAAATTTTAATATATTATAAATAGAGATTTTTATTGCTTTTAATGATGTTCTTACTTTTCAATGCACCAATTTACTTCTAAAATTATACATTTTGTAATAAAAAAATATAATTTACGTAGATGCTTATAATTTACTTTTTAACATATTATTTTTATTTTATTTTTACATTACTTTGATTGTTTATAATATATTTTTTTAATATATCACAAGTAGGGATTTTATGTTTAAAGATAAATATTGTATTTTGTTTTTTATAAAATAATAATATTTAATAAATGAACTATAATAATATTTTCTTTTTTAGAAAAAAAAAACACTACACACAAGAGTGGCACTTTTTATAAATACTGAAAAAAAGATTGAGAGGAAATTACTATATGGACTAACAATTTTCACCTATCCTGCCACCGTGTCAAAAATAGTTTCATACCAATCATTTGTTTAAAAATAATCCTATTTTAAAAAATATTCTGTAAAAAAAAACAAATTAATTAATTAGCCTTTTGACTGAGTAAGGCAAGTTTTGCTATAGCTCTATTGTGTCATAGATTTTGAATTGTTATTATTATTATTATTATTATAAAAAAAAAGAAAAATACAATATTGGTCTTTGGAGTCAAAACCACTACTTGTGGTATATTAAAAAATAAATTATATCACAAGTAGTTAAAATTAATGAATTAAAATATAAAAAGAAAATAAAAAAATAATATGTTAAAAGTGAATTATAAGCGTTTAATTAAATTATATTTTTTTTACAAAAGTATAATTTTAAAAATAAATTGGTGAATTGAAAAGTAATAACAATATTAAAAGGAACCAAAATCACTATTTATAATATTTAAATTTAATGTTAAGGACTAAAAACTTACTAGGATCGGCCTAATAGTAGGAGTTTGAGTAACATGCACGATTAACGAAGTCATAGGTTTTAATCTCAGTGCAATAATCGTAAAAAAAATGATAATGACTAAAAATAACACTAAGAAAATGTTAGAAATTTAAATATAACAAAAAAATTTGCAAGGAAACTTTTTTTACATATATAATTTATTTTAAAACTATTAATTAAAAATTTAAGATTTCCATTATTAAGAGATCTATTATTGGTAAACATTTACACTTATTTTTTTTGTTAAATAAGTATTTGATATTGAAAGAAAGAGAATATTGATGTTTACTTTTTTGGCTACTTTTTTAATAAAATTAATTTTATGTTTTTCAGTTTTTCATTTTTTTATTATTTAGTCAGTCAACGGCTGATTGACCCCTCTGGGTTACTTTTAAAAACTAATTTTTAAAATTTGTCTCTTTCAAAACATATTATTGGCATGAGTCTGTTTTGACCAAAGACCAAGTCAACAAAAAAATTTGACCAACAAATTAAATTCCACGTAATTTTTTTTTAAAAAAAATATCCACATAAACCAGCCATTACCAATGGCTGTTTCAAGACTGACAAGTTCGTTAAAATTTGTAGACCAAATGAGAGGAAACAGCCACTGAAAATAGCTGCTTGTGTACCATGTTCACAAGCAGCCATTTGTAATGGCTGCACCTCCAACTCGTGTTGTGCCTTCGTGTAGCGGTCCCCCGGCCGCATGTCAAATCGGTGCAGCCAATTCAAATGGCTGTTTCTCTTTGAAATAAAAAAATAGTTTTTCAATGCTTTAAAATAAAAAAAAATATAAATACACAACAAAATTACAAGTAACAAAAAATATCTCATTTACATAATACTTTTAAGAAATACTTATGATGACAAATATAAATATTACATACAATGTATCAAAAATAAAAAAAAATACACTTGAAATCAAATTATTAAAAAAATTATCACATAAAACTTCGTAAAATAGATACAATAAAATGACAAAAATGCATATATAACATATATATATATATATATATATATATATATATATATATAATATCTGTTAACATATAAAAAATAAAAAAATAGTGTGTAAGAAAATACTTAGATTTTTGATATCCGGTTAAGTGTGAAGAAGATGACGAAGGCAGATTACTCACTTGAAGCAGCCATTCAAAATAGCTACTTCATGTTTTCTCCAATTTTTTATTCGGACCACGAGCTGGGCGTGGGTAGGTTATGTACTTGAAGTTGCCACACACAATGGCTGTTTCACTTTTTTCGGTCACCACGTGTACTTGAAGTAGCCATTTCAAATGGCTACTTCACTTTTTCACTTGAAATAGCCACTCACAATGGCTGCTTCACTTTTTCTTGGTCCAGCTATCACGGATGGTTGTTTCCTTCAGTCTGCTGAATCAGCCATTCCGAGTAGCGAATTTTATACCTTTTTTTTTTTTGGTTCGTTAACAAATCCGACACACTCAAATCGCAAATCATTGATTGTGTCAGCATGAAACAGCTATTTTAAATAGCTGTTTCATCACGTGACCGACGTGGCATGCCACGTGGTCAATTTGAAAATTTGACTTGATTTTTGGTCGAAACAGACCCATGCCAGTAATATGTTTTGAAAGAAACCCATTTTAAAAATTAGTTTTTAAAAGAAATCCAGATGGGTCAATCAGCCGTGAGTCAACTTGTAAACCAATTTATTGAGTTAGTGGCTTGAGCAAGGCTGGTATGTTTTTCCCTCTTTTCACACGTTGTTTTTTTTTTATTATTATTATTTTTATTTTTACAAACACGTTGTGTGTGTTTCTATTGAAATGGGACAAAGTGATTAGGAGAAGAAGGAAAAATGTGGTTTGTTCACTTGTTTGAAAACTTGCACCCCTAACGTAAAATGAACGCATAGAAATTGTGTCAGTGTAAAGATAAAACATACTTTTATTTATGTTATTTTTTATTTATTTAGAATATTATACTATTTTTATCCTAATTATAATTAACTTATGATAAATCATTAAGACCAAAGAGAGTAGTTAAAGTAATTATTTTTAATTAATTCTACAATGAATTCAAATTTTATTCCAAAAGTACTATTTACTTTATTGATGTGAATGCATAGAAAATAAAATAAGGATATAAAAAAAAAATTACCCTGAATAACTTTACAAAAAAGTGATTGTTACTTATATTAAGGACCAAATGAAAATTCAATTTGTTACTTATAATTAAAATAAGAGGTAGTATCATTTTATATACATGTATTTTTTCTTTTCTTTCACATTCTACCAAACAAAAGAAAAGAACTCTATTAAAAAAAAAACTATAACAGTTCTAAAAAAAAGATACCGATTTTTTTTTTTTCATTTTCTCTCACATTAATAACTGAAAAATTCATTTCGTTTTCTAATCTTTTTACTCATTTTAACAACTCAACTCCCAAAAAAGAAAAATGTTAACATCAACATTTAAGATTCATTATAGATTGATTTTAAGCATCTAAATGTTAACGTCAATATAAAGAAAAAAACAGTATTTATTACATAAAAAAAATAAAAGTGTAATAAATGTTTTCTTTTTCAACAAAACTTATAACTATTAACTACTTAAAATTGACCCTAATAATATGTTTGGTTGCGAAAGAAGTAGTGAAAAGGAAGAAAATGATATTTTGATATAAAAGTGTTGCTATCCCTGTACAAAAGCATACACAATTTATTTTGTTATTGAAAATAGTTCGTGTGAAGGAAATAATTGGTCAACTTTCAACAAAAATCTCACCTCCTACGTTTAAGTGGGTGAAAATGTAAGGAAAAAAAAAAAACTAACAAGATATAGAACAGAAAATAAAATAAGTAAAAATAGATACTAATATGTTGGGGTTAGAAAAAAAAAAAGAAAATTAAAATTTCTCCTCTTAGTTAGTTGAATAAAAAAATAAATGATTTTTTAAAAAGAAATCACATGTATCTTTTCTTAGAGGTAATTTTGTTCAAGTCAACTAAAATTATTATAAGTTGAAACATTGTTGTATTTTGGTCCTTATAACAATATTGTATTTTGTTTTTGGTCCTACAAAATATTTGTTTAACATTTGGTTCTTGTAAAATTCTTTTTCTGGTTTCGGTCCTTTTTATTTTATTTTAGTTGACGGGGAGCAGAGGAGTTTTTTTACTTTCCTTTGCTAATGCTGTTCCGTTCTCCACCTACGAGTCCAACTCCACCCTCTTCAGTTTCATCCAGGTGGAGCCTCCATTGCTCCACCCTCTTTGAAGATTAATTGTTTTTTTCTTTTTGGTTTTGGAACTATGAATCTGAATGTCAATATATGAGATCTACACAACTGTAGCTGAATATGCTTTGTTTTTGGCTGGATACCTTGAAATATTTCATTTCTAATCGTGGTTTCTCCCGTGGTGCCTGTTCGTGGTTTGTGACTGTTAAAAAATAAATGTCTTCTGCATTAGGCATAATCTATTAAATGCCTTCAAATTTTAAAAAAATGTTTCTTGAGACATATATTTGCATAATCGATTATATGTTTTAATTTTAAAAAAAAAATCATATAAAAAAGACACCGAAATTATATATTTTGGTTGGAGTAAAATAAAATATTTGTTAATGGTTATTTAATTTTTTCTGTATACATCTAATCACTTTAATTCAAATATTTTAATTATTTTTCATTTCAATTTTAATTTTCACTCTCTTTCGTCTATTTTGATTCTTTCATACCAAACATAATGTTAACTTTTATTTTCAATAAATTTTAGACAATTATAAAAAAAATGTTAAAAAAGAATCTTGCTAACTTTCCTATTATCCCAATTAACATATTTATATAGTCTAAAATATAAGGATTTTTTTTTTTTTTTACTTTTCTCTCAATCTCTCTGCAGGCGATGGAAGATACTCCATTTTTTTTTTCTCTTCTCCCACTTCTTTCCTTTTCTAAACAAACTACAAATTCATTCTCACTCACATTTCACATATATCTCTCATCCATTTCTCTCTTTCATAATTGTCACACTGTACGCGAGATGAGTATGTTTTATTTTGAATAATAAATACCACCCAAAGAGATCCTTGGACAGTGTTAGCAAGGTTTTTTTATTAGTTTTTCTACGGCCAAGACATGTCAGAGGGACAAGACAATTAGACAAGGAACAGGTTCGTCGGTAACAAACACAGGGCAGCCTCGTAAACAGCTATTTTGGATTCGAGTGTGGCCCCTGACCTCACCTGATTTTTCTCCTTCAATAAAAGCTGTTATGTTTGGTGAATGAATGCAATAGAGTGCAGAGTACACAGCACCTATGTTTAAGATAGTACTACCTCCAGTCCTTTTTATAAGAAACAAGTTCTAGTGTATTTTATACTAAAACTTGTCTCTTATAAAAAGGACAGGAAGGAGTATTAAATAAGGCTTTTAGCCCTTTGTATTCACCAAAAAAAAAAGATAGTATTAAATATTTTATTTTTTATTCAATAATTTCTTCATAAAATAATAAAGAATATATGTTTGGGAAGATTAATAACAGAATATAACATTTCTCTTAAAATATATAGAAGTTGAGTTTATTTATTTAGTCCCCAGTGTTTACAAAAAATATTTTTGACTAAAATTGATTTTGAAATCAACTTATTTATATTCAATGTTTTTATTTTAAAAGTAAGTTTGTGGCAATATTTAATATAAAATTTTATTTAATACAAAAATCATTTAAAATTATTTTAATTTAAAATCAAATTTAGAATATAAGTCAATTTCTCATCATGAGATTAAATATGTAAACATTTATTTAAAATTATGTTAAATGCTATTTTAATATGATTTTGGATGATGTATCGTGAATTCAAATACACACTTAATTAAATATTTACTATTTAATAAAATTTTAGAGTTAAATGTGTTTTTAGTTCATTCAAATAAGATAATACTCAATATTTAAAATAAAAAAAGATAATACTTGGTATTTAGTCTTTTAAAAGTAAATTGTCTTTTTTTGTCCATTGTTTATGAAAATGTTTATATGTAACACTTATTTTCATAAACAAGAGATAAAAAAAAAAGGATGGTTTTTGTGAGAGACAATCAAAGATTACATTTGACAAATCTTCATAAATAAAGAAAAAAAAAGAAATTTATTTTTTAATGACTAAAAACAAACATTATCTTATTTATAATGATAAAAATATATTTAACTAAAATATTTTATCAAATAAAATCTATATTATAGTTTAATCATTAAATTTACTAATGTATTTTTGAAAAATTTTATTTTAATAAATTTCATAAAAATTTTAAAATATATTTTAAAAAATAAAAGTAAAAATTGTTTCAAATGCGCACAAAGTATTTTGTTTTCATTATAATTTTCCTTTTCGACATAAAACAATAGCTAATGTTGCTTTAAGAGTATTAGCAACACATTTCTAACACTCTCTAACATAAATTATGAGTTAGACTCATTAAATAAGAAATGTGACTTTTTTTTTCATTTCTAAGAAAATAATTTTAATTAATACTATAAAGTATATTTAAAAAATGTATTAGAAAATGTGTTGCTAATATTACTATTATTTTATAGGGAAAATTATTCATTTAATCCTTATTAGTATTGCATAAGCTTTACCTTTTAGTTTTTATACTAAAAAATCATCTTTTTTAATCTTGGTACAAACACTTTCGATTCTATTTTGATCCTTGTCATTAAAAAAAAAAAAAAATTAATGCTATCAATGGGTGTTGATGTAATGTCATCATTTGAGTAAATGGAGTTACATCAACATCCGTTAATGTTAAATTTTTTTAATGATAAGAACCAAAACATAACTAAAAGTGCTTGCACATGGATGAAAATGAAAATATTTAATTAAAAAATTTAAGGCTATGATAATTTTTTGAACGTGGGTTTACCACCCTTGCAAAGTTGACCATTAATATACGTATCTAATTTACTGTCTGTTTGTTTGAGGTGAAGTGGAGGTGAGAGAAGTAACAATGAGAGAGGTTGCAAATAAATTATCAACCAAAGTTGTTTGGTTACATGAAGAACTAGTGAAGAGAGAAAAAGTATGTGCAGACCCATACCAAAAACTTTTCTCGTCCCTAATGTGAAGAAATTAATAACAAAAGTTACAAAATTAACTCTTTCTCTAATATATTTCCAGTTACAGACAGGTAGATGTGATAACTTCTTTCAATAATTTAATAATTTAAGAATATTTTTGTCATTTCATAAATTAAATACATTTCTTTTTCTTGTATTTTATTTCTACTTTTCTTAATCCAAACACTCTAAAAATCTATTCATTTTCTCTTTTCTCTTACTTCTTTTTTTCCTACTTCTCTTTTTATCCCAACAAAACATTACTGTTATCAAGAATTTCACATTTTTCAAAATCATTTTCATTGCTGTTTTTTCATGATGTTGACATATTGAAATATAGATCATCGTAACACGGTCGACAAGTTAATATCCCTGCGGTATGATTCTTTAACATAATACACAAATTTATATCTATATCTATATATACATACAATTAGTCATAACATATTAAATAGTGAGTATATTTAAAAAGTATATGTATCGTACCATTTACTAATTGACGTGGCCGTACACTTCCATATTATTATTATTATTGTTTGAATTCAGTGTATTTATTTAATATTTAAGAAATCCATCCCGACATAATTCGTTAACTTTCGTCCTTACGATAATATTTCGTTCACACATCTTTGAATTTAAAAAACATTTTTTATTGTACTGTTGATGTTGATAAGTATGGAAGAAAAGACAGGCGCGAAACTATCGTCAGTACCATGTGTCCGTTTGCATGGTGAAGATGGAATTTTCAATTGAAAACTGAAAAGTAATGAATATACATCTCATTTACGTATATAAGAAATGAAAGGTAGAGATATATTTCAATAAAAAAAGTAGAGATATATTAAAAAAACGAAAGCGAGATAAAAAAAGAAAAAATAAAAAAGAGAAAAAAAAGAGAAATAATGTTATACGAGAAAATATATAAGAGATAGAGAAAAAAAAAATGAAAGATAAAAAAGAAAGAGAAGAGAGAAAATAAAAATAAGATAAATAGTATAAGAATTATTTTGATTTATGATAGTATAAGAATTTAATGACTATGTATTGTCATTGTAAAATTATATACACTGTAAACTAATAATTAAACAGTTTTAAATAACTTTTAGTATGATGTTTAAAGTAATTGTTATAAAAATAAACAAATTTATTATACATAATGTTTTTGTGTTTAGATGATAATATAAAATTATTTTATATTATTAATATATACAGGTTATTTTCTTATATTAATATAACGTGAAAAAAAAGAGATAATCATTTTGTATGAATATACTGTTTTAAATTTATTACTGTAGACTGATTCTTGGTAATTGCATGGAAGAAACCATTTGCACCCCCTATATTACTTTATTGACTAAAGTATTAACACTTGTTAAAAGAATAAAAAATTATTGCGTAAAAAATAAAAAAAATTAATATTCTATTTTTTATTCTTCAACTGCCTTTTTTTAGTTACTCACGAATAAAATTCATATTATTCTTTTCGTGAAATATCACTTTAGCTTTTGATAATTGTTATGTATTTGGATCCGGTTTCTGGTTTGGGAGAAGAAGAGAAAAAAAAAAATAGTCAAAGCAGACAAAATCAAAAGGGTTAAACCGCCAACATGACGAGACTCAACAAGAACGCCAGACAATTGGCGGCAACAAAATCCATAGCAACAACAACAATAACGTATGTTTGAAGGTTTAGAAACTTCTTTTCTTGCTCGATTGAAAATTCAGCTAGAATTTGTCAAAATTAAAAAAAAAATCTTCAGTCTAATTTTTCTATAAATAATAAAATTAAAAAAAGGGGGCAGGAAAGCAAAAACCCAGAATCCAACAACAGCGCTCCTCCACCGGTGGGGTAGACCAAGACCAGTGACCACTCCAAAATTCCAAACCTCCAAAAGTAAAAAAGAAAAGAAAAAAAAAAATCTTCAAAAAAGTTGATAAAGAAAATAAAAAATAAAAAACCAACCACATGATTCCCCCGATGTCGGTGGGCCCGCACCCACGGACTTCACACTGAATTCAAATTTAGTTAAACTGCCATAAATGAAACAAAAAAATATCCTCCCCCTTACCCCGCAATAATGACCAACGGATCCCACACGCAAAATTAAGAAAGCTTTCTTTTTTAATTAATAATATTTATTTATGCAGATACGGGAAAATAAATGAAAAAGGAAAAATAGAGCAGAATGCGGCTTTTTCTGCTACGCACGCGCCTGTCTCTATCTGCCGTTAATGAATAAATTAAAGTAAAGTAACCCTATCTATCCCACTTTTCCCACCACTATATATACCCTCCACCCTTTATTTCTCCCTCCACCACAACATTTTCATTTTCTCTCTCTACACTCTCAACACAACTCTCTCTTCTCTTCACAACCTCTTTCTCTTTCTGCTCTCATTCATCACAATGGAGGAATCCAAATCCAACCACACCGACAAGAGGAAGCGAGTTCCCGACGAGTCCGACTCGGACTCGAACTCGAACTCGAACTCGCCCGAGTCGTTAAAGCATCACCGAGTTGACACCAACTCGTCCGAGCCATGCCGAGTTGACTCGGGCGAGTTTGAACCCGCCCGAGTCGACTCGGTCCTCGACCCAGACCTTCTCAAAATGCTTAACGATGCGGAGAATGTGACGGAGCGTGACCCTAACATGCAGGGTCTTGACTCTGTTATTAAGAGTTTCGAAGAAGAAATACTCGCTCCAGCTCCGGACCCGAACCCATTACCCGAACCAGAGGTCTTTAAACCGAACCTAGGGTATTTACTGGAAGCATCCGACGATGAACTAGGGTTGCCGCCGACGGTGGCGCCGAGCGAGGAGGAACCAAAACCCGAAAGCGTTGATTCGGGTCGGGTTGGACCCGAGGGAGTGGATCTGACGGGGTTTTTAGGGTTTGAAGATGATATTCGGAACTATGAAGGGTTTGGGTTTATGGGTTACGATGTGGAAGATAACGGTGGTGGTTATGTGACGATAGATGGGTTGTTTGACTATGCGGAACCGGGTGCCGATATTTTGTGGCGGTCGGAGTCGTTGCAGGCGATGTAGGAGTTTGTTTGATTAATTAACGTTTGGCTAATGAAATATTTGAAGGTGTATAAAGATGTCTAGGGTTAGGAGCCACAGATAACGTAGGTGGTTAGATGTGAAATTAATTCTAGGATTATGAAAAATTTGTTGTTTTGGTTGGTTTGTTCTATTCGACTGAAACAAACAAATAGGCCTTGACTGGTGGAGACTTGTTCTTTAATCATAGTAAAAATGTTGTTTAATTGTGAATCTAGAAATGGTTAAAATTAAAATCGTTGTTGTCCATGGTGAAAATGGAGAATTATCTTTGAACCCAGATTTTCAATCGTTTTTAAGTTTTTCTTTCGTTTTTTAGTTCGGTTGGATTGGAATGGCAGGGTACAGTTACGATCCGTGTCAGTTTCTTTCATAAATTTGTTGAAATATGTTTTCACCTAAACGCAGTAAATGCAAACGAACGTTAGTGGTGGGAAAAACGAGGTAGTACCGCGATTTTTTTTTATCAAACGAAATTATTTTTATAATTGGATAATTTTACTATTAAAAAAATAATAATTGGGTAATTTTAGTGGATTTAAGAAACAGAATAAGAATATAATTGATTTTATTTTTTTAGTTTTTAATTTTCTGAGTAAAATTGATCCATTTACGTCTGGTTTTTTGTTTGGTGTTCCAAATTCAGGCATCATAAAATGTTGATTATTTTTAAAAGTATATTTACATATTAAAATTTTAGTTGAAAATTTAATTTTATAGTAATAAGATTTTAGTTGCAAATATTAATTCAAATATGTACTAAATTGTTGACTAAATAATTACTTCAATTTTTATTTTTATTAAAGTGACAATTTGTGACTAGATGGCCGTAGAATTTCTTCTTCTTCTGTATTTAGTATTTTTTAATTATTCTGTAAAAGTGATTTTCTTTTTATTATTCAAATGAAATAAGTGAACCCAAAGAACAAAATAAAAAAAATAGTCTCTTATTTTGTTGACTTTTGAGATAATTTTCTTAAAATTTATATTAACGATAATTTATGATTAAATGACAGTGTAAAATTTTTTTTCTCTAATTTTGTTTTGTACATAATAAATAATGTTAATTTTTACTATATTCCATAATAATTTTATGTTTGATATTATAAGCCTTGTTAGTGGTGTTAAGAAGTTAATAAATAATTTTCTTATTGAAATTCATGTTGGATGCTTTAAATTTATAATAGAAGTATACTAATAATATTTTTTGAAAAAATAATTTATTTTTAAAAATACTGATTAGTACTACTTGTATTTACTGTTATAAAAAGAATAAATGATAAAAGCAAATATGGGAGTGACTGTAGTATTTGGTGAGATCGAGTTAAAAATTTGATCCGTCTTTTTCTGTCTTTATTATGGGGTGCCATTCAGAGTGCGAACCCTGGGTGATGACTGTTGAACTTAATATTATGTCAGGTCTCTGTTTTAATTAAAATTAAAACCAACAGGGAATTGAATTAATTTGATGGTAAGGTTCCGCTTTGAGTTAGGCAATCTGTAAGCATCATTACCAAATTAAGTTAAGAGATTGTGAGCCGATCTTTATACAAGAAATGGTATATTTACCAATAGAAGTTACACATAAATCAGTTTGGCTTTTATTGGTAAATATATTTATTTCGCAGTTTGGCTTTTAACAAGTCTTTACTCAACCATATTTTTATTGTTATTTTTTTTTTAAGATGAACTCATTATTTTAAACGTTAAATGCATAAGATAGTTCCTATACATTTCATGACCTGTGGATTCTCAATTTTTGGTCCCAATACGTAAAAATTTAATAAATTAGTTCTTATACTATAAAGATCATTGATTTGATCTCTCTCTGTTTTTATAATGCCATTTAAGCATTCTTAATTTGATTTCTATACATGTAACGCATTTTTAATTCTTATAGGAACTAAATTAAGAAAGTAATACATGTATAAGAAACAAATTAAGAACATACTACATGTATATAGATGAAATTAAGAACATGTAAACAATGTCATAATGACAAGAAATAAATTGATAATGTTTGCACATATAGGGATCGATTTAATAAGTTTTTATGTCCAGGGACTAAATCAAGAATTCGTGACACATATAGGAACTAAATTATGTGTTTAACCTATTTTTTTTAAAAAAACTGTAAAATATATCAAGTTAAGTTCAAGAAGAGCTGCTGTATTTTCAAGTTTAATTTCTAGTAATATGAGTGTAAAAGTTTTTATACTATTTATTAATAAAAAATTATTTTTAATATAATCATTAAGATGATTATTGTAAAAGTTAATAAATTTATTATATATGATTGTTTGTGATTAGCCCGCAATATCAATATATATTATTATTTTTATTTTGCGTGCCATAAATATTGCTAAAGAATGGGCTGACCCGTTCCACTAATGGGCCAGAAGGTCTGCGATTAGTGATGTATTATGTTGTTTTGTTTCACTAAAAATCTCCTTGCGACCAAGACAAAAATGAAACTAAACATCTCCTTGCGTACTTTTATGTCGATTTTGTTTTTATAATTTTCTCTTATTAAGCTAGAGTTTTACATACTTCAGTCTCTGTAAAAACTTTGAAGAAGAGAAGTAGTTTTAAACTTTGGGATTCCCCCTTCCCCCAGAAAAAGATAAATTATTTTCATGCTACGATGAGAAGAGCTTACATAAAAAATGGAAATTATTAAGAGCCCCGAAATGCCTAACACGGTGACTACGGTCATTCAGAAAAAAAAAAAAAAACAAAAACAAATACGGTTGGATGTCTGAATGTGGGAATGGACCATAAAAATGAAGACAGGAATACCAATGCACGAACAAAGTCCCGAGTAATAAAGGGAAGAGTGCCACATATGTAATGGGAAGAAATGCTTTTTCCAAAAAGAAAGCATTCTCTTTGTACGTGGCATATACATAAAGTGGAATAAGAAGCCAAGTATAATGTGATTGTGAGTCCTGCATATCTTATTACAAGTAGAATCCAATTCTTCAAATAAAAAGGATAATCCTTGTATAAAAAGGCCACGTTATCCAGCTGACTATAAACCTTTTTTGGTTCTCAAAGTTACATTTTTGCTTTAACAAAACCCACTTTTCCTTTACCATTCATACTGTATTGGATTCTGAAACAACTTTGTTTCAGTGTTTCTGTTTCTGTCGCTGTCTCTCCCTATTTGATTGATTTCATGACAGCAAAGCTCAGTACCAGCCTCCAGTCATCATCATCTTTTTTTATCCTCTCTATCAAGTTTTACAGTTATTGATTAGCATAGTGCTTCTACATGGTGATGACCGATCAATATTGACTACTGTTCTTACCAAATTTTGGTAAGTCTTTCGGTGCGTGACTTCGCCGAGATCGCCTCCGTGACTGATGGGGGGTGTACTTGCAAAGGCACTCCGATGCTCAAGTTAGAAGCGCAAAGGAAGAGACAGGTATCACAAATTGGGGTTAGAAATTCGTACCTCGATTGGGATGGGTTGTTATGATTTTATAGGGTGTAAAGAGATAGATTTGATAGGGTTATTTTCCTATCAAATCTCCTCAAATCTCGTAATGAAGATAGAGATAATTCTATCTTTTATCTTTATCTTATGACATGATCTTTCTATATCTTATCATATAGTAAGATCTATTCTTTCCGTTATTATCATCCGAGTCCGAGTGATAGTTTCTACTCGGCCAGCTCGACTACTCGGTGGAGTGCCGAGTCCGAGTAGTACACATGCCCCCCAAGCTCTGAAGTAATGTAGGAGCTTAAGTATGGTTATACCAATTTCGGATTTTATTTGGCCGAGACGAGTTTGGTTCTCGAAGCGTCACGTCATTTGGTGAAGATGTCGTTTCAGACATATTGAAGTCGTAACGGTTCCCAAGGGCGGCGTCAGTGATTGCTTTTTTGCATTTTGAAACGGTCTACGGATTCCCAAAGGTCTCAAGCCTTCCTAGCCGTTGATTGGCCTAGTGAAGGGTCTTGATCCAACGGTTCGGACCGTTTCGCCCTTTCGTATTCGCGACGCTTGGGGTTCTATATAAAGGGGTACTGTTGACATTGGCGTTCACTCTTATTTCTGCGTGTTTTGTCTTCCCGCAAGATTTTTCTCCCTTCTGCCATTTTGTCCTCCTTCTAGGTTTTTCTTTGTTCTTTGTTCAGGTACGCCCTTCTCCTTTCCATTTCTTTTCTGTGGTTCTATAATGTCTTCTTTTTTCGGGGATTCTGGGCGTTCCGACGGGGGTCGTATGCTTACGCCGGAGGTTCACCCCATCGGAGAGGGTTCCGATGGTGGTTCTCCTTTGCACCATCCTAGTTCTGATGAAATTGGCGATGGTGCGTCAGCGGCAAACGTTGCCGCTGCGGGTGTCGGGGTGGTTCGTCCATCCGTCGACCCTGCACAAGCACCTTTGGTTGTTCCTGTCGGGGGGGTGGTGGTTCTAGAGGATTCCAAGGCCACTGAGGTTCGTCCTCTTGAGACTCGGCGTGCTCGTCTTCTATTTTCTCCTTCTGTTCCCCAGCCTATTGATTCTAGGGGTAACAGAAAGGTATATCCTCCTGTTACTACTTCCGGCTATTCTTGGGTGGCTGGGGAGGTAGGTGCATATGCTTCTCGGTATCAGACCGAGGAAGCTTTGTCTGCCCTTCTTGAAACTATTGACTTGTGTCATTCGGAAGGCTCGGGTATGGTCCATGCCGAACCTTGTGGGTCCGATGACCGAGTTTTTATGTTTGCTGACTCGTGCCAACCACATTTTACTTTTGTATATGAAGCCTTGTTCTCGGTTCTCGGCATTACAGTGCCGTTTGACCAGTTCGAGGCTGACGTTCTTCGGGCACTGAATGTCGCTCCCACGCAGTTGCACCCGAACTCCTGGGCTTCTCTACAGGCTTTCCGGGTGCTCTGCAGTAAATTCTTTATAACTCCTACTGCTCCTAAATTTTTGTATCACTATAAAGTAAAAGAGAGTCAAAAGGGGGGCTGGGTCTCCTTGACTGGGATTCCTGGTCGGTCAATCCTTAGTCCTTATACCTCCTCTTGGAAAAATTTCAAGAGTGGTTTCTTTCGTGTCCGACCAGGTCCGGAAGGAGAGGTCGAATTTTTTGATGGTCGTGGGAAGCCGAGGTTCCCTCTCTATTGGACCCGCTCCTCGAACAAACGGCTGTCTTGGCAGGTCGTGGACATGTCTCCTGAGGATCAGGATGACATGATTACGCTGTGTAAGTTGCCGCATTCCTTGTCCTGTAAAACAGTTATGGGAATTCCTACTTCTCGGACTCCGAGAGAGGATTGGGACGGTGCGTACCTTTTATTTATTCGGTTTTTCTTCTTCTACTTTGCTTTTTACTGATGTTTTGTTTCTTTTGCAGCTGTGATGGGGAAATTTGATTATAAAACGGCCAAAAAGCAAAGGCTGGAGAAGTTGAAGGGTAAGGAGCCCGCTGCTGAGGCGGTTCGAGTCGCTTCGCCTGTTCCTCCTCCTCCTCCTCCTTTGAAGAGGGATCAGCGAGAGGTTGTTCAAGGAGGGGATGGCCCCTCGAAGAAGTCGAAACCGAGTCCACCCGGTGCTGAGGCTTCGGGGTCTGCTGTTGAAAGGCATCCGGCTTTCCTTTCTATGAAAGATGGTCGGACCTCGCTTTGGGGAAAAGACTTCAACCCCGGGGCCCTCATCTCTGCCGACAATCTCGGTCAAGCTGATCGAGATATGTTGAGGGATGCTGGGCCGATACTTTCTATGGAGGCTGTTTGTCGCTTCCAAGCTCGGTCATGGGCTATTGCTCAGTATTGGGCCGAGGAGTTCGACCACGGCCACCGGGAGTTAGCTATGGTGAAGGAGGCTGCTGCAAAAGCCGAGCAGGCCCTGTTGGAGGCTACCCGGGCCAACGAGACTCTTCTCCAATCCGCTGAAGAATCTCGACGGTCTCAGGAGGGAGTGGAGGCTAAGTTGAGGGAAGTTGAGAGTCGTGAGGAGGACTTAAAACTTTCCTTAACTGCGTCCGAGAACTCGGCTCGTGAGTTGCGGACTGAGGTGGATAGGCTCGTTTTCGAGCTTGCTCAAGCGAAAACTGAGGCTGCCGAGTCCGAGGCTAAGCTGAAAGCCGATCTGGGTGAGGCCTTGGACGAGATTGTTAAGACCCATGAGTCTGAGTTCAGCAAGGCACTTCGCCAAGTTCGTTATTTCTTCAAGGATGCCGATACTTCTCTTTTTGACGTTGACAAGGATGTCAATAAAGAGGGGGAATTGGTTGAGGAGTCTGCACTTGGTGAGGATGCTCCGGGTTGTTCCACTCAGGAGGGGGGAGATGCTCCTTTTTAGTGTTTATATTTTTCTTTTTTTTTTGTAAGGCTCGTACCCGGCCTATCGAATAGGGTACTTAATGAAATTTATATTCAAGGCTCGCATCCGGCCTTTCGAATAGGGTGTTAATGACTTTTCTTCGTTATTCGTATGGTCTTTTTTCGCGGTTTTTCGCTAACTCGCTTTTTTGTATTAAAGGTCTACGCGGTTAATTGTAACTCGCCTTTTGTATCCTTTACTCGGTTAGGTCTAACTCGCTTTTTGTATCCTTGTAAAGGTCTACGCGGTTAAATCTAACTCGCTCTTTGTATCCTTGTAAAGGTCTACGCGGTTCAATCTAACTCTAAATAGATAATTTGAAGAAAAGAGTTTCATTAATGAGAGAAATTGGGTGTGCCTCGTTAAAACCTCTTTGACAAAAAACCTCTTGGGAAAAAATGTCAAAGTACGAAAAAGAGTACATCACCACTTACAATTTTTCTAATTGTAGTAAAACTTTAGGTGTGTCGCTTTCCAAGTTCGGGGGATGGTTTTGCCGGATGGGTGCTCCAATCGGTAAGCTCCATTTCCCAGCGACTCGGTTATTCTGAAGGGGCCTTCCCAGTTGGCTGCCAATTTACCCTCTCCTGTAGCTTTTCTGGCTTCCCCGCATTTTCTCCAAACCAGGTCTCCAGCTTCAAAGTTTCTTGGTTTGACCTTGGTGTTATACCTCCTCTCGGCTCTTCTTTTACAGGCCTCTATTCTGACTTGGACCTCGTTGAGCGTCTCTTCGGTCATGTCGAGTGCATGCCTGAGTGATTGATCGTTGTTTTCCTGGACGAAATTTGTTTTTCGTAGGGAGGGTTCTCCGACTTCTACTGGTATCATGGCGTCTGATCCGTATGAGAGTCTGAAAGGGGTTTCTCCTGTTGTTGACTTTGGTGTGCAACGATATGCCCATAAGATTGCGGGAAGTTCTTCTGCCCAACTTCCTTTAGCGTCTCCTACTCGCTTCTTCAGTTCTCCGAGTATCACTTTATTTGCGGCATCAGTTTGTCCGTTGGTTTGCGGATGTTCCACTGAGGTCACTCGGTGCCGAATCCCTAGGTTTTTGAAAAACTCTTCGAGGTTCTTTTCGATGAACTGTCTACTGTTGTCGGAAATCACCGAGTGGGGGATGCCAAAACGGCATATGATATTTTTCCATATGAATTTTTGCACATTGTGGGCGGTGATAGTTGCCAAGGGTTCGACCTCGATCCACTTTGTGAAGTAATCAATTCCGACGAGGAGGAACTTCACTTGTCCTTTAGCGAGTGGAAAAGGGCCTAATATGTCAACTCCCCATAGGGCGAAGGGCCATGGTGCTGTGATATTGTGCAATTTCTCTGCTGGTAGATGGGATAAGTTGCCATATTTTTGGCATTCTTCGCATTTTTTTACGTACTCGGCGCAGTCGCGGCGCATCGTTGGCCAGTAATACCCGGCTCTTAGAGTTCGGGAGGCCATAGCTTTTCCTCCTGAGTGCATTCCACATATTCCTTTGTGCATCTCATTTACCACATATTCGGCCTGAGCCTTCGTGATACATTTCAGCAGTGGTGCAGTGAAGCCTCTCCTATAAAGGTCTTCTCCCTCTATGACATAGTAACTGACCCTTCTTCTGATCTTTTTAGCTTCTTCCCGGCTTTCTGGGAGGGTTCCTTTCTTTAAGAAGTTCCATATCTCGGTCATCCATTCTCTGTCAGCCGAGTTGATGTTAGAGACAATTTTCTCGATGCTCGGAGCGGATATTGTTTCCTGTATGACAGTTCGGTGCTGTCCTTTCTTCTTTGTACTTGCCAACTTTGATAGCAGGTCGGCTCTTTCATTTTGTTCTCTCAAAATGTGGTCGAGCTCGAAACTAATGAATTCGTTCTTCAACTGGGAGGCCAAATGGTAATATCTTGTCATCTGGGGGTCCTTTGTTTGATAGGATCCATTCATTTGCCCAGTGACTAGTTTTGAATCGCTCCAGCATCTAAGGTGTTTCGCTCCCACTTCCTTGGCGAGTTTTAGTCCTGCTAGCAGGGCTTCATACTCGGCTTGGTTGTTGGATGCGTTGAAGTCGAATCTGAGTGATTGTTCCAGGATAATCCCTTCAGGGCTTTCAATTATGACTCCTGCTCCGCTACCTTTTTCATTCGAGGAGCCATCCACATAAAGGGTCCAGAATGGGAGGGGCGCTTCTGCTACTGGTGCTAGCTCAGCAATAAAGTCGGCTAGGCACTGTGCTTTGATAGGTCCTCTCGGTTCGTACTTGATGTCGAACTCGGATAATTCTACCGACCATGCTATCATTCGTCCGGCTAGCTCTGGTTTCCTCAGTATCTGTCGTATTGGGTGGTCTGTTCGTACCACTATTGGGTGGCTTTGAAAGTATGGACGTAGCCATCGTGCTGAGGTGACTAAGGCTAGCGCTAGCTTTTCTATCTTTTGATATCTGGTTTCGGCATCTTTCAATACTCGGCTTATGTAGTAGACTGGTTTTTGCGTCTGATTTTCTTCCTGGATGATGAACGAACTGATTGCGTCTCCCGAGACGGCTAAGTATAGTATTAAGTCCTTGCCGGGTTCAGGTCTTGTTAGAATTGGTGGTGATGAAAGTAGTGTTTTTATCTTTAGGAAGTTTTCTTCACACTTTTCATCCCATCCGAAGTCTTGTTGTTTCTTGAGTAGTTGAAAAAAGGGTCTGGCTATTTCTGCTGGTTTTGGCAAGAAACGGGACAGGGACGCCAGTCTTCCAGTTAGCCGTTGTACTTCTTTTATGTTACCCGGACTTCTCATGCCTATGATAGCCGCGCATTTTTCCGGGTTGGCTTCTATGCCCCTGTGGGTGAGCATGAATCCTAAAACTTTTCCGCCATGCACCCCGAATACGCATTTCTCAGGGTTTAGCCTCATATTATGTTTTCTGATCTCGTCGAAAATTTCGGTCAGGTCTCCTGGATGTGATTTTGGTTCTCTGCTTTTAACCACCATGTCGTCGACGTAGACTTCCAGGTTTCTGCCGAGTTGTTTTGTAAAGATCTTGTCCATTAGACGTTGGTATGTTGCCCCTGCGTTCTTCAGTCCAAATGGCATTACCGTGTAACAGTAATTGGCCGTGTCAGTTATGAACGCCGTTTTTTCCTCATCCGGTGGGTACATTGGTATCTGGTTGTACCCGGAGTATGCATCCAGAAAGCTCAGGATCGGATAGCCGGCTGCTCCATCTACTAACTTGTCTATGCTTGGCAACGGGTATGAGTCTTTTGGACATGCTTTGTTAAGGTCTGTGTAGTCAGTACACATTCTCCATCTTCCATTCGCCTTCTTTACCATCACCACATTTGCGAGCCATGTCGTGTATTGAACTTCCCTGATGAAGCCGGCGCCGAGTAGTTTTTCAGTTTCTTCTTTTACCTCTTTTCCTCTTTCAGCCCCGAGTTTCCTCTTCTTTTGGGAGATCGGTTTGGCCTCTGGGTAGATGGCAAGTTTGTGGCAATGGAAGCTCGGGTCTATTTCGGGCATGTCGGCGGCTGACCATGCGAACAAGTCAGCGTTGTCTAACAGGACCTTGGCAATTGCTTCTTCGGTCTCGCTTTCTAGCTGAGTCCCGAGTTTCGTGCATTGCCTTGATTCTCTTCCTATTTGGAAGGATTTTACCTGTTCTGTGGGTTCTGCTCTCGGCTCGGTCTCCCTGGGATCTAGGTCGGTCTCCTCTATTGGCGTTGCGAGAGAAGTGCATGCTACGTGTTTTATCGTCAGTTCTGGGACCTTTTTGCCGCTGGCTATCTTTAGGCTTTCTAAGTAGCACTCGCGGGCTGCCTCCTGATCAGCCTTGACTGTTACTATCTTTCCTTCTGAATTTGGGAATTTCATTGCCAGATGTGGGGTTGAAATTATTGCCCCTAATTTGTTGAGTGCTGGCCTGCCTATAAGAATGTTGTATGAAGTGAGGGCGTTGACTAGGAGGTACCTGACCGTGATGGTCTTGGACCCCATCTTATCTCCAAAAGTTGTGAGGAGGTCAATATAGCCTCTGGTATCAACCTTTTCGCCTGCAAATCCGACTAACTGTTCGGTGTATGGTTGTACCTTATTTTCAGGGATGTCTAGCTGTTGGAAAGTGGACCAGTACAGGATATCCACCGAGCTGCCTTGGTCGACTAGGACTTTGCACACCAACCAGTTTGCAACTTCAACTTTGACCACCATCGGGTCATCATGATTGGGCTCTATGCCTTCGAAGTCTGCGTCTGTGAAAGTTATAGGGGGCATTTTCTTGTGTACTCTAGGGTTTGTTGAAGCCGAGTTGATTGATCGGAGGCTGCGCTGGTGTCTCTTCTTTGCCGAACTCGAACTTCCACCTCCAGCGAATCCTCCTGCTATTATGTTGATAACGCCTCGGAGTCGAGCTTCGGGAGGTTTGGTTTGCTGTTCCTGGCGGGGCTCTTCCGTGCGTCGGGTTTTTCTATCGCGATCGTCTTCCCTATCCCGGGTTCGTTCTCGCACGGGCTTTCGGCTGTCGTCTCGGACGAAGCGTCATAATTTGCCTTGTTGGATAAGTTTTTCAATCTTATCCTTCAGGGTGGTGCACTCCGCTGTAGTGTGTCCATGTACTCTATGGTATCTGCAAAATTTGGACCTATCTGCTTTCTCTGGGGAGCTGTTTCGAGTAGGCAGGCTTATCAGCTTGGCGCTGCAGGCTTCTTCCAGGACTCGCGCTCTGCTATTAGTTAGAGGGGTATAATGGGCAAACCTTGCACGGGGCGGTCTGTCGCTTCTAGGTTTGCTACTTCGCTCTCAGTTTGCTCCTGGTTTCTCTCGTTCTTCTTGTTTTTTATAAGATTCGCCCCTGACCCGTTCCCTGAACTTGGTCATTTCTTCCATCTGAATATATCCTGCTGCTCTAGCTCGAAGCTCGTCCATGTCGTGTGGCGGTTTCCTGCAGAGGCTGTCCGAAAAAGGTCCGGATTTTAGCGCCATGAGCATGGCAGTCAATGCCACTTGTGGATTCAAGTCTCGGATCTTGACGGAGATCTCGGCGAATCTTTCCATGAAATCCCTGAGAGACTCGTTGTCTTCTTGCCGTATGTTGGCCAGTGCTACTGCCGTCAGGTGGTGGGGTCGACTCGTAGCGTACTGAGCGCCGAAACGAGTGACTAATGTGGCAAAAGAGTCGATTGAGTGGGGGGGAGTCGTGTGTACCAGTTCAACGCTGCTCCCTTCAAGGTCGTTGGGAAAACCCGGCACATGATGGCGTCGTCGTTTGTGTACAGGTTCACCTGTGTGACGAATGCGTCGATGTGCTCATCGGGGTCGGTCAGCCCATCGTATATGTCCATGGATAACGGCTTCCACCTAGCCGGTAGTGGAGTCTCCATGATTCCATCTACAAACGGGTGTCGCCTCGTTGTCTCAGGTATCATACTCCGTCTTGGGGCGCTCGCGATCCTGAGGCGGGTCTGGACTCTAAGTGGGTTGTTGCTCGGTCTGCCTCGCTCCAAGTGGTGTCTTCCTGCTCTGTTCGGTCAGGGTGTCTGTTGGCGGTTGTATGAGCCGCCGATAGTCCGTTGGTAGCGGCGTGGGCTGCCGAGAACCCGTTGATAGCGGCGTGGGCTGCCGAAAGTCCGTTCCGGTCCTCTCGCAGTTTTTGATATTGTTCTCGGAGGATAGCGTTCTCCTTGCGGAGGTCTTCTATCTCCTTAGCGTTGCTCTGTTTCAGCGTGTTAACCTCCCTTTGCAGGGCTTGGATCAGCGGGTGATTCTCAAGCATCTGACGCGGGAAGGGCGCCACGTTGTTGGGGTTACCTCCCTGGGTATCCCCTGGAGGTGGTACACCCAGGATTTGGGTTTCCCCCTCCTGTGGTCGCTTTTCATGGTTCGCTGTTTTGTTCTGGGTTGTCGTCATTGGATTAATCTTGTTGCGATTGGTGTGGTTGGGAATAGTTTCACCGAGCCCCACGGTAGGCGCCAAATGTTCTTACCAAATTTTGGTAAGTCTTCCGGTGCGGTGGCTCCGCCGAGATCGCCTCCGTGACTGGTGGGGGGTGTACCTGCAAAGGCACTCCGACGCTCAAGTTAGAGGCGCAGAGGAAGAGACAGGTATCACAAATTGGGGTTAGAAATTCGTACCTCGATTGGGATGGGTTGTTCTTATTTTATAGGGTGTAAAGAGATAGATTTGATAGGGTTATTTTCCTATCAAATCTCCTCAAATCTCGTAATGAAGATAGAGATAATTCTATCTTCTATCTTTATCTTATGACCTGATCTTTCTATATCTTATCATATAGTAAGATCTATTCTTTCCGTTATTATCATCCGAGTCCGAGTGATAGTTTCTACTCGGCCAGCTCGACTACTCGGTGGAGTGCCGAGTCTGAGTAGTACAACTACAAATACAATGGTTGTTACAGAATAGTAAAGAGAGTCATTCTTGGCATTCCAGGTTAGACTACATTGATCATCCATTCCATGCAATCCTCTAAATTAATGCTTTTGAATTTTGGTCAATTCATTTAGCTTCCCTCAATCTCTATCTCTTCTTTTCCCCCTAACTTTGTTGACTATTTAGTACTTTTATTTCTATTATTCTACTAGAGCTAGAGAACCGTCTCATGGAAAAAAGCATCAGACCATGGTACCAATTGTGCGTGGCAAGTTAATCCCACAGGATGTTGCAATTAAGATGTAACTGCAGAATTGAGATATAGGATACACAAAACAGTGAAAACACTCAATTATGAGAATAAGGACCAAAAACCAACAGGGACCAACCATTGGATTTTTCTAATCACCCAGAACAAAATTGGAACATATTTGGCTAGAGAAAAAGGCAGAGAAATAGCCTCATAGTCTCATATACACACATCCGATTTAAATTGATGTTGAAGTTACTTGCGATTATCCAATTTACAAAAATTTACATACACATACAGCTTATGTGACTGCAATTGCAATTGCGAAGTAGTTCTGGAAGTATGTATAACAGGGACATTGCGGTTGTAATTTAGGTTGCTAACGGTAAATTAAGTGAGAAAAGTATTAATTACTTGTACATAATTTTATTAACTTTTGACTCCTTGTCATTTACAGGCTTTACTCAGATAGCATTTGAATTTCGGTTCAGGTTCAATTATCAACAGTTGAATTACGTACACAAACACGATCAGGAAGTGTCAACAGATCTGATTATGTTGAACGAATGATTGAGTACGATTTATTGGGAACATGGCTAGACAGTATATAGATGACAAACCAATATCCAAAATTACCAGAAATTTTTTTCCCCCAGTCAAGTCCTATTTTTTAATAGATTATCGGGTTGAAATTATGTTGTCGTGTTTCAGCCAAATCGCATCTACTTTTCGGCAATCACCATTCCAATAAAGTGGACAACTTTGTTGCCTTCTCTACGGTTTTATTTTATTTTTACTTGCCTTCAACCTTTTTTGGGGTTAATAATCGTCAACTGCTGAATTATGCAAACACGAACAAGAATTGTCAGAGATCTGACTTTGTAGAAATGTTGAAGAACTCCTTTAGATTAGTTGAGAATACAATTCAGCGGATAAGTGGCTTGACAATCACAATATTGACAACACAACCAATATCCGAAATTATCCGAAATTTTTTCCTGAATCAGGTCACATTTTTTTAATAGATCATTATCACTAATCACTGAAAAGAGAAAGCCAAAAACAACATTGTTGCCTTGTGTTCTTTTTCCTTTTAGGCTCCTACAACCATTCGATGTTGATTAATAATTGCACGTTAAGTCTTCTAGTTGGTAAGTTTAATTTAACCTTTTTTTTTAAATGCTTATTGTTGTTACTTTTAAAAAACAAGCTACTATTTTCGGAATTTTTTTCCCACTGGCGTGAAGAAAATTATGAACAGGAAAGAGGGATAATCTCACATGAACAAGAGGTTGAGTACTGATAGAAATGAGCACAAGCCTATGGTTCTTAGTTTTCAAATTCATGGCCTTGTGCTTCTACTTTATTACTTGTACAAATACATGGCTTGGGAGAGATTGCAATGTACTGTGACATAAAGGAAAAAAAATCTATAGACACCTCTTTTGGTGAAGACACCAAGAGAGAAGAAGTAGGAAGAGAGAAGAGATAAGTAATGCAATATGTTAGAAAAAGAGATGTAGAGATGATAGAAAAGAGATATAGAGATGAATGAGTAGCGTCAATTAATTGCTTAGACTATTTAAATATCCATAAATGTCTACTCTAAAATAGGAGAACAAACTCTCATTGGAGGTGCCTTTCATATTACAATAGTTTAATAATTTTTCTTTAGTAAAATGAGTCGAAGCATGAGAAATCGGTTTATTGGGTTTTCTATTCAATACCTGTCTGTTGTGGTGATGGAGTTCTTTATTATATATAATGTTGCCGCAATGGCTGGTCTTTCAAATGTTGGAGTGGGTGCACTTATAATTTAAATTATCTGGCCGCTTTTCAATCCCTATCAGATCTCGTTTTTATTTTACTTTAAGAGCACACAGTTGTTAATGAATTTAAAAGCACAAAATAAAGAAGATAGGTAAGTTGCATCACTTGAATGCCTTGGAAAGTTAGTAAGTGAAGGCAAATTGCATACGTATTGTACGTGGAGGTCACGACAACTCATTGCAGTTGGTATCGTCGGTGATGACGATGCAAAGCTACGGTTTAAGCTGTGTTTAATTACTCATCAAACAATCTATTATTAAGTGTTGAAAATTATTTCTAAAAACAAGTGTCTTAAAAATTAACAAATAGAAAAAGTTGGAAAATGCTTCCTCACCATCATCTTCCATGTGTAGTATTAGCTAGTTCAAATGTGAGTCATCTAGAGTGATGTTGCATGTAGAAATGACAAAGTAGACTACTAAACCTATTACGAGTTGATCCGATTCTAACTATATTCAGTATTCTAAATTTATGTCCAAGCTTGACACTATGCAGGGTATGAACTTTTTGGGTTGACAACTATTGTAATAATTATTTTTATTATTAAACAAAAAATAAATTTGTTCACGTCCGGATCTCAGAGGTCCCAAAACCAGAGACTCTAAAACCGTCACGAAACCTAAGAGTGTGTGTGAACCTAGGATAATAAAGTGGGATTATCCTTATTTATAGAATGTCACTGGCCAAGGTATGAGACCCAATATTAGAAGCCCAACCGTTCTACTATGGTCGGTCCACTATTCTCGATGGGCCAGAGTCGGCCTTAGTGGGGTGATCTCGGTCGAACGGTCTACAACCCACCAAACATTGAGCCTTTAGCCACGAGTGCTTAAGCATGTATGTATGAGTTGACCTTGATGGACGATGTCGGTCGGATGGTCCGCAGCTCACAAAACACTAATCCTTTAGGCATGAGTGCTTAAACATATATGTATGAGTCGATCTTGATGGGGTGATCTCGGTCGAACGGTTCAAAATTAAAAAATATAAAATATGATATACAACTAAATATAAGATAAGTTATTTAACTTATTTAAAATGGAATTGGTAAGATCTTAAAAATTCTCATTTGATTTACAATATAATTATTCAATTATTAATACATAAAAAACTTATATAAGAAAGTTAAAAATATTTTTTTGACCAAGAAAATTAAAAATATAACATTCTGTAAAGTCTTTTAATTATTTTTTTAAAATTTATAAATATGTACCCTAAAAAAACAATTTAACCTAAATAAATATCCAATACCTTTTTTAATTTTTGGTACAAAATATCCAATACCTCAATTCAATAGTTATCCTCTTCTGGGAAAAAAGAAAAAATAGTAGCGCATTCCAGAAAAAATGCAATTCTTGTTAAGTCGAATTTTAAACTACGATGTCAAACATCCGATTCTGGTCTCTATTTTGTCACCATGATGTCATTCATGTCTTCTAACTCGTATCCTTATCCGCTTTTGCTCTGAACGAACACAAAAGAAAAAGTAAATACTACTAGTATTCGCTTAAAATTTTCAATAAAATTAATACATAGAAATTAAATTCCAAAAGAAACACGACACGATAAGATAATTAATACAAATACAATGGCAAAAGTTATTTGTGCGGATGGAATTAACGCAGTACAGCACTGCAACGTTTTGTCTACATCTACTGAACAGATGTCAACTGCTAACTCTTAAACCATTATTAATAACATGATATAAAAAATCTTAATTTCCATTCAAAGCGTTTTGTTTTGTTATGAAAAAATGGCTCCGAAATTAGCGAAATCGGGGTCGTTCCGTCACGGTTTCGCGGAGAAGAAGGAGAAGCTTCTCACAGCGAAGAGTAGTAGTTATTCTCAGATAGGAATAGGAATAGGCTTGCAAGAGCGACAGGAAGAGCAATCGAAGATGGTGAAGTGGTGGAACACGGTTAAACGCGTGGTTGGGAAGGCATGGGAAATGGGTCGCTCTGATCCAAGGAAGATAATCTTCTCTGCAAAATTGGGCCTTGCTTTAACCATTCTTTCCCTTTTGATTTTCCTCAGAGAACCCTTCGCCGATTTGAGCAGCTACTGTGTCTGGGCCATTCTAACTGTTGTCGTAGTCTTTGAATTCAATATAGGTATATTATAATTATAATTAACTAAAATACAACACTTTTCTTTTTATTTATTATATTATTATTATTTTTTCTTTGTGGGGACACTTGATTTCAATAAGGGTCGTGTTAGAACTGTTTTTGTAATCAGGCATTTTCATTTATGCAATTTTTATTCTGTCACGTTGAGAAATTGTAGGTGATGTTGTTCCTGTTCTAAGCTTCAATTAAATCCTTAAATTCATAGTGAATTAAATTATAATGAAACATAATGCAGGGGCAACTCTGAGCAAAGGGGTAAACGGTGGATTGGGGACCTTGTTGGCTGGAGGACTTGCTGTGGGAATGGCAGAGTTATCAACATTGGGTGGAAAATGGGAGGAACTTATAATCATTATATTCACCTTCATTGTAGGTCCGGTTTCACACTCACTTTCCTTTCATATCTTGTTTATCAAAATTTTGTTATATTATATGATCCACACGTTTGTGTTTCTAGCTTATGCCTGGTCTTCTGACTAGCTGTGTGGTGATTGATAGGATTCTGTGCCACCTATACAAGACTATACCCTACTTTGAAGCCTTATGAATACGGGTTCCGCATGTTCTTGATCACGTATTGTTTCATCACTGTATCCGGGTATCAAACAGGGGAATTTGTTGATACAGCTATAAATAGATTTGTTCTCATTGCACTTGGTGCTGCTGTATCTTTGGGAGTCAATGTCTGTATATACCCAATCTGGGCTGGTGAGGATCTGCATAATCTTGTCACAAAAAATTTCATGGGGGTTGCAACATCTTTGGAAGGTATTGTACAATATTTTCTTCATCATCGCATTTTATTTCCAGTTAGTACCATTTAGTTTGCTGCTTCTCAAATATGTTTCCTAGGTTGTATACAATAGTTAAAGATAGTGTTCAAGACACATATAGCATAAATGCATAAGAAAAGGATTTATTTTGTTTTGTGCTTACAACATACTACAATAATAAAAATTAGGGAAACTTAAAATTATGTCAATTTTTTCTTCAGTTATGTTAAGATTCTACACCATATCCATATTGAGATCAATGTTTGTTATCAACTCTTTGATGAGTGGAATTAAAATAAAACAAAACAAAACAACCCTTTCATAAATATTTGGAGCGTGCAGATAAAAAGAAGAAAAAGGGAGTGACACTAGTGTGTGTTCAATGTGTCTATAGTAGAATGCCCTTTTATAGAGTATATTAAGCATCACTATACCTATCAAATAGGAACCATTAAATCATTTTAGTAGAAAATTGATTTGGTTATATCTTCATCTATTTCCAACTCTTTTTTCAATTTATCCTATGTTCATAAGTATTTGAAAACAATTGGCTTTTTATTTATTTATTTATTTATTTCATTGCCAACAATTATATCTTGGAAAAAGTTGTAGAACTTGCATCCATCCAACGTGAGGTACTCGTGTATGTGCCAAATTCAATTTACTTTGCTTTATTTTATATTATTTATATTTATATTTTTGGTCCTAGCAAAAAGTATAATAATATTTTACTTTAAAAATATTTATTTTATTAAATTAAATTCTCTAATTTGATTATCAAATAAAAATAATTTTTGAAATAGAGACTAGAACACTTGTTTGTATGTCACTCCACAAGTTTAATACTAAATTGGTAGTAAATTAATCAAAATTAATTTACTAATCAAGGTAGGTATCTAACAATATTCTTTAAAGTCCAAATAATATGGAGTAATGTCTTTCACTTTCAAGAACCAATAAAAGAATAATGTAATACTTTCATCCATCATTTACAACTCTGAGTTAACTATAGAGTATGTTATTACTATCATACTCTAATAAGTTGATACATAATATTTAATTGGTATGTAATTTAATAAACTCATTTTTTTATTGATTCAATTACCTAAATGAGGTCTTAATTTTATCATAAAGCTCAAACTCCTTAACAAAACTTATGGACTCATATGTGCTTTGAAAATATAATAAATAATTTGATAACATTCATACGTGCATCATCTATATATGTAAATTAATAAATGAGATCTATCGTTCTTTATCTAATAAAAACCATTATATATATGTTAATTTATCCAGATTAATTATGTCATATTCACAATAATCTTATGATCAAGAACAATTTAGATTAAAATTATAAAAGATTTACTTTTTATTATGATAATCTCTATCATGATAAGTTTGATAAGAAGTCTCTAATTTTAATCAAGAACCTTGTCAAATTAACTAATTAATCAAACAATAAATATGATAATAGAATAAAAAATAATACTTTATGATAGATAAGATCTTAGCCATACATATTTATCCCCTAGACGATAACTCTGTTGAGCTTCTCTCTCCCTCAGGTGTTGTAAACCACTACCTTCATTGTGTTGAATATAAGAAGGTGCCATCTAAAATTCTTACTTACCAAGCTGCTGACGACCCAATTTACAACGGCTACAGATCAGCTGTTGAATCTACAAGTAAAGAAGATTCATTGGTACAGTCTACTATAGTTTTCTCTGGTTCATAAACATATATGTTTATCATCATTTTTGACTCATAGTCACATGCTGGTGATTGAAGATGGGATTTGCTGTCTGGGAACCACCACATGGTCATTACAAAATGCTGAAATATCCATGGAAGAATTATGTGAAATTAAGTGGGGCTCTAAGGCATTGTGCATTTACGGTCATGACTATGCATGGATGCATACTTTCTGAAATACAGGTACTTCTTGTCTGTGAACTTTTCTGTAATGGTTGTTGGTAGAAAACCTTGAAACCTTTGTTTTTCACTATGATGAGTATTGAATAGTCATTGCTTAAATGAAGCTTTTATCATGGCAATTCGTTTGTCTTTCTGTTATGAAGCAATCTTTATAACATATCAGTATTACTGGGTATTGGTGCCAAACACTATTCCAGGTTCCACAGCCCTTGCATCAGTTTGTTTGTTTCACCTAATTTTCAACATGCATTCGGGATTTGTGACAAAAAAATCTTAGCCCTTTATTTTTCCTTGAGCCTAATGTCGTGGTCTTCAAACTCTGAAACTAACAGCATATGTGCATGATCATGGCATTCCAAATGAACCAACTTTTTTCTTTTTGTCCAGATTGAGAATGTTTCCAATTGTTAGATATTTTTGTGTGTATTGAACATCCTTTTGTGAATTATGAAACATAGGCCCCAGCTGAGAAGAGACAAGTTTTCCGCAGTGAGCTTCAGAGGGTAGGTTCTGAAGGGGCAAAAGTGTTACGTGAACTTGGAAACAAAGTTAAAAAGATGGAGAAACTAGATCAGGGAGACTTGCTGTTTGAAGTGCACGAGGCAGCAGAGGAATTGCAACTGAAGATTGATAAAAAATCTTACCTTCTTGTCAATTCAGAGAGCTGGGAAATTGGAAACCACTCAAGAGAAGAGGAGAGTGATCCTCAACAACAAGGCCTCTTTAACATGGACGAAGAAAGAAAATTTCTAGAGTATAAATCTCTTAGTGAAGCAGTGCTTGATCTCAGAGAAGTTCCAAATACTTGGGAAGGAAATTTAACTCTAGGCAATAACCCTTCTGTGCCTGCAATCGATTCCTCTGAAAACATGTTCAGGAAAAAGATATCTTGGCCTTCTCATATTTATTACCATAAATCAAATGCCGAGGCCGAAGAGGGTCAAGAATCAAAAACTTACGAAAGTGCTAGTTCACTATCTCTAATAACATTTACATCGCTTCTGATTGAATTTGTAGCAAGGCTTCAAAACCTGGTGGATTCATTTGAGGAATTAAGTGAAATAGCAAACTTTGCTGACCCACTTGAGCAACAAGCACCAGTAGCATCTCATGGGTTTTGGACCAGGTTGTTTAACTGCTTCAGATTCAAGGACTGAAATATGGTCTTCCTTAAAATTTAAGGATTGAAGCATGGACTTGCTCGTGTCAAGAGCATCATCATCTTTCAGAGTCCGAGCTACTAAATGAGAATCTGTATTGTTGATTCTAAATTACTTTGGAAGGTTGCTAAGTTCATTCCCATCCTCTGTGGAATGTGGATTGGTTGTAATGGGACATACAACTGACAACTACCTTCTTGTACATATATATTTAAAGAATGAAGCTCGTGCAAATTCTTAGTGAGTCCCGTCTTTCTTTCATTATTTTAGAAATAACAACTCACAACTACCTTCTTGTACATATATATGAGACGATGACTACACATATAAATGTCAAATTAAAGAGAACATCAACTAATTCAAATGACAGGAAAATAATGCAACAATCTTTAAAACAATATATAAGAAATTAATATAAAATTATTAAAAATTACAGTAAGATACATTAATAATATTAAATGCTATATTTTGAATAATTTTTTATATTAATTCTTTAACCATTCAAATTAGGAAGAAACTTTTAGATACTAGTAGAGTAAGATATTCGTATTTCATTGTATAATTAAATATACTATATTTTTGTTATACACGATATATATCATTATGTCGATTTTTATTTTCTCTATTAAATAATTGAATTGATGTATATATTTAATATAAAAATATAAATAATATGTAGACATAGTGTTTTTAAGAATAAACTCTAGTACTTATGCATTAATGATATCTCTAACTCACAGTTGAAGACCATTTTCTTTCCAGGTAGAAAGAGAGTATCAAAATAATTTGATCAGTCTTTTAATGCAGTTGTTTAAAAAATTAAAGTTATAAGAATATTCAAAGTACATGAGTTGTTGTAAAGTCTTTATCTTAAATTTTTACATATAAAAAAAATATTAAAATAAGTAATTAAACAAAGCTTAAACTGACCCACTTAAGATCGGTCTAATAGATGAGAGTTTAGATAATTTGTATGGGATCTCATATTCAAACCTTAAACCGTAGCTTTGGTCACAATCACCGACGATACCAACCTGCGATGAGCTGTTGTGACCTGCCACGTACAATACGTATGCAATTTGCCTTCACTTCCTGACTAACTTATCTATTTTTGATTTGATATTGTGCTACGTAAATTCATTAATCGCTATGTGCTATTAATTACTATTAATTAAGTTAAAAGAAAATTCGTCAAAAAAAAAAAAAGTTAAAAGAAAAAAACAGATTGGTACTACGATAGAAAGCGGCCGGAAAATTTATAGTGTTATAAGTGCGCCCACTCCGATATCTGAAAGGCCAGCCGTTGCGGCAACATCATAACAAGGTGCTCCATAATCACAACAAACGGGAATTGTATAGAAAACCCAATAATCCAATTTATTTAAAATCTAAATGTAATAGATCTTAAAACTTGAATATTTTTATTTACAATATAAGAATTCGATCACTAATAAATAAAAAATTATATAAAAATTTTAAAATATAAAGTTTCTTAATTAAAGTCTTTATTTTTTAAAAAAATTAATAAATTTGAACCCTAAAAATATAATTAAACCTAATACCAGTATGTTTAGAGAGAAAAGAGACAAATATTGGTATATTCTTTTTAATTGAAGTGAAAGAAAAAAAAAAGAATTCTAAAAAGATTTATTTTTTTAATTAATTTAATTTCATTTTTTCTTCCCTCAATTTTTCTGTACCGTTCGGAAAAGACCATAAATAAAATCCAATACCTTGTTTTAATTTTTTCATAAATAAATATCCATATCTTTATTCAAGTCCTTCATAGTCATTTAGCTATGGATAAGAAGTTTAATTCATTTTTTTTTTGGTCTTGTATCAAATAATACAGCTGTTTCAAACTCATTGGATCAAAGATTAGGATTGATTCAAGGAAAATTTTCAAAAAGAAGAAAAGGAGTACAATACGGATGCTCCTGTCAAATAAATTATTCCCCCATACAAGTGGGATCTTACACCGTTATGCCAATTCAATCCATGGGATTGAAGTTTAATTCGTTTGATTAACATGTTTGTATATTTTATAAATAAATTCTGTAGAAGCTGAATTTGATTTGGGTAAAAAAGAAAAAAATAATCCACCTACGGGGAAAAAAAAAAAATGTAGCGGATTCCCGATGGAACACAATTGTTGTTCTTGACGTGTCGAATTGAGGCAACCGATTCTGGTGACAATACAATGATGATGTCATGTCTTGTAACTCGCAACCCTGGCTCCCCGTTTTTGTCCCAAAGAAAAAGAAAACAAAAGGGTCACGACACCACACCGTAAAGATAATCTATACAAAACAAAACCATTTGTGCGGATGCAAATAACGCAGTACGGGGGGCCAGCCATCAACGCAAAGCCTGACGACAACTTTTGTCTATATCTACTCCACACTGTCATATATGTACACTCTTCACATGCTAGCTTAACTGCGAACTCTTAAACAGAACAACATCATTATTCATTTACCAATCAAGTTGGAAATTGGTTAGGAAAAATAAAATGGCTCCGAAATTGGCCAAAACGGGGTCGTTCCGTCACGGTTTGGCGGAGAAGAAGGAGAGGCTTCTCTCAACAAAGAGTAGTAGTCATTCTCAGATGGGATTTGGCATGATGCAGGAGGAAGAACGCTCGAGGATGGTGAAGTGGTGGAACACTGTGAAACGCGTGGCTGCGAAGGCTTGGGAGATGGGTCGCTCTGATCCGAGGAAGATTATCTTCTCTGCAAAAATGGGACTTGCTTTGACCCTTATTTCTTTTCTCATTTTCCTCAAAGAACCCTTCAAGGATATGAGCCGCTACTCCGTCTGGGCCATTCTTACTGTCGTCGTAGTCTTTGAATTCAGCATAGGTATAAACTATAACTATAACTATAACTACAATACAATACTTTTTCTTTTTTTATACGATAAGGAATTGAGGATCGTGTTAGAAATGTGATGTTGAACTGTTTATGTGTGTTTCTCTTTAGTTAAGGGCTCAAGCTCAAGCTTTTGAATTAATTTGTTGGATTACGAGATTTCCTTCTCCCCACGTGTGGAGTTTTGTTTGTGAATTATACTTGGATTAGTACAAAAAGGTCACTCCCTTTATATGATGCCAAGGTATCTGAATTTAAAGGAAAACTAGACATTTTGATTTTACTGCTCTGATGGAACATGCAAGTGGAAAATTAGACATTTTGATTTATGCAATTGTGATTAGTTTTTTTTATTATGTTACAACATAAATTATTTGTTTCATGGTTGAGAAATTGTAGCTGATGTTGATCCTTTACTTATTTTAATGAATAAAGTACGGTAGTTTGATGGGGACATTGTTATGTTATGGGGAGGGACAACGAGAAGAAAACTAATTAAATTATAGACTTGTCGGGCCACTGTTTTAATTATATCTTCCTTTATGTCCCTGGATTCAATAGCTTCTATTGCTTTTTCAATCGGTTATTTTCATCTTAAATCTATCGCTTCATCATAAATCATTTTTCATGTTTTCCATTGGGGCAAGGGGGGAATATGTATCTATTCTATCTATCACTTAAATTCATAGTAAAAAATCAAACACAATGCATTAATGCAGGGGCAACTCTGAGCAAAGGATTTAACAGAGGATTGGGGACCTTGTCAGCTGGAGGACTTGCTCTGGGGATGGCAGAGTTATCAGAATTGGCTGGAGAATGGGAGGAACTTATAATTATTATAAGCATCTTCACTGTAGGTATGGTTTCACAATCACTTTCCTTCCATATTTTGTTTATGAAAATATGTTATATCCACACGTGTGTGTGTTTCTAGCATATATCTGGTTTTCTGACTAGCTGTGTGATTGATAGGATTTTGTGCCACCTATGCAAAACTATACCCTACTTTGAAGCCTTATGAATATGGGTTCCGTGTGTTCTTGATCACGTATTGTTTCATCACTGTATCCGGGTATCAAACAGGGGAATTTGTTGATACAGCTATAAATAGATTTCTTCTCATTGCACTTGGTGCTGCTGTATCTTTGGGAGTAAATGTCTGCATATATCCTATTTGGGCTGGTGAGGATCTGCATAATCTTGTGACAAAAAATTTCATTGGTGTTGCAACATCTTTGGAAGGTATTGTACAATATTTTCTTCATAATCACATTTCATTTCCAGTTACTACCATTTAGTTTGCTGCTTCTCAAACTTGTTTGTTTCCATGGTTGTATAACTCTGTTAAGTTTTTTTTTTTTTTTTTTTTCCAGGTGTTGTCAATCACTACCTTCATTGTGTTGAATATAAGAAGGTGCCATCTAAAATTCTTACTTACCAAGCTGCTGATGACCCAGTTTACAATGGCTACAGATCGGTTGTAGAATCTACAAGTAAAGAGGATTCATTGGTATTGTATACTTCATTTTTCTCTGGTTCATGAATATATGTTGGTCATCATTTTGACTCATTGTCACGTGCTGGGGATTGAAGATGGGATTTGCTGTCTGGGAACCACCACATGGTCGTTACAAAATGCTCAGATATCCATGGAAGAATTATGTGAAATTAAGTGGGGCTCTAAGGCATTGCTCATTTATGGTCATGGCTATGCATGGATGCATACTTTCTGAAATACAGGTACTTCTTGTCTGTGAACTTTTTGGTAATGTTTGTTAGTAGAAAACCTTGAAACTTTTGTTTTTCATTATGATGAGTATTGAATAGTCATTGCTTAAATGAAGCTTTTATCTTGGCAATTCGTTTGTCTTTCTGTTATGAAGCAATCTTTATGACATATCAGTATTACTGGGTATTGGTGCCAAACACTATTCCAGGTTCCACAGCCCTTCTATCAGTTTGTTTTTCCTACTTTTCAACATGCATTCGGATTTGTGTCAAAAAAAAATCTCATCCCAGTATTTTTCCCTGAGCCTAATGTTGAGGTCTTCAAACTCTCAAACTAACAGCATATATGCATGATCATGGATTCATGGCATTCCAAATGAACCAACTTTTTTGTGTCCAGATAGAGAATGTTTCCAATTGTTAGATATTTTTGTGTGTTGAACATCCTTTTGTGAATTATGAAACATAGGCCCCAGCTGAGAAGAGACAAGTTTTCCGCAGTGAGCTTCAAAGAGTAGGTTCTGAAGGGGCAAAAGTGTTACGTGAACTTGGAAACAAAGTTAAAAAGATGGAGAAATTAGATAGGGGAGACTTGCTGTATGAAGTGCACGAGGCAGCAGAGGAATTGCAACTGAAGATTGATAAAAAATCTTACCTTCTTGTCAACTCAGAGAGCTGGGAAATTGGAAACCGCCCAAGAGATGAGGAGACTGATCCTCAACAACAAGGCCTCTTTAATATGAATGCAGAAAGAAAATTTCTTGAGTACAAGTCTCTTAGTGAAGCAGTACTTGATCTCAGAACAGTTGAAGTACCAAATACTTGGGAAGGAAATGCAACTCTAGGTGATAGCCCTGCTGAGCCTGCAACCAATGCTTCTCAAAACATGTTCAGGAAACAGATATCTTGGCCTGATCATATTTACCACAAATCAAATCCCGTAGCCAAAGAGGGTCAAGAATCAAAAACTTACGAAAGTGCTAGTTCACTATCTTTAACAACATTTACATCGCTTCTGATTGAATTTGTAGCAAGGCTTCAAAACTTGGTGGATTCATTTGAGGAATTAGGTGAAGTAGCAAACTTTGTTGACCCACTTGAGCAACAAGCACAAGTAGCATCTCGTGGGTTTTGGACCAGGTTGTTTAACTGCTTAAAATTCAAGGACTGAATCATGAACTTGCTCATGTCAACTGTCAAGCATCATCTTGCAGAGTAGAGCTCCTAAATGAGAATCTGCATTACTGATTCTAAATTACTTTGGAGGGTTGCTAACTTCGTTCTCCACTTTTGTGAATTGGTTGTAATGGGACCCCTTTGGTATATGCGGATGCGGGAGTTAATGGAACTTGCTTTTTTTGTATGGAGTTTAAACTTTGATGACAATTCTGAGGAGCAGTCATTAAAACTACAGCAAATAACTCGCTTCTACACATTTTGTTTTAAAAGTTTACAGAAATCCACCTCAGTAATGTATAAAAATTACTGTATTTGTACAATTTTCCTTTAGATTAAACATTAGTACTATATTTTGCTCTCAAAATAATATATTACTCCCTCCGGTCCTTTTTATAAGAAATAAAATGGTGTTCTTTTTTTGTCCTAATTATAAGAAACATATACCCACTTTAAGATGTATTAATTATTAGTTTTATTTTTTATCCTTCATCTTGTGAAATTCATTAATGAGATACCTTCTAATTTCTCATGCATTTATTGGTCTATTAACAATAGAAGTTACACTTATTGGTGGAGGTGCAGTGTCATTAATGTAACTACTACTTAAACCAATCAATTTAAGAGGTACTTTTGGAATAAAATTAAAATTTATGATATTATTAATTATAACTAACTAACTTAACTTCTTTTATTGGTCTTGACGATTTAATTATTTGTTTATTATATAAAGGACCGGAGGGAGTACTATATTTTTACCGCCACATTATAAAAGGATACATAAAATTGGTTTAGCTCCCGTTTTGTTGGGCATTTTAGAGCAGTGAACATGCTTCAAAATTGAAGCAACTAACAATTCTTATTAGAGAATGACATGAAATGTGGGTTGGGGGAGGGGGGCATGTATAGGTATAGTGTGGAGATAATTTTTATATGAAACTGTGAAGAGTAAATCTAAACTATATAATTATATATAAATTGTCAAAAAAATTGATGATGTAATCACTTAGAAATCGTACGACTTTTTAAAAAACTTATATAATTTTGTATTTTTTAATTTTAATCATTTATTTAATGGTATATTCATTCATTTCACTTACGTTTTTTTTATCAAAGAATGAAACTAAACAACAACAAAGAAAAGAAGATATTACTACCTACTATACAAGACTCCAGTAGCATTAGCTAGGAGCATATGACGTAGAGTAGGAGGGGGAGTCCAAACATGCATGGGAGTATTGGAAGAACCTTCAGTTTTAGCTAGCCAATCATCACATGAGTTTGATTATATGTAAGCATGTCTGATGTGAATATTCCAATCATAAGAAAGCATCTCACGAATTTTATTCACAATAGCATGCTAGGGATGAAATTGAACTGGCTCATGAATAAGATCCAAAGAAGCTTGAGAGTCGCTTTCACAAATCAAAAGACGCAACCCAAGATACCATTTCACTCACATAAAAAAGTTCTCTCTCTTTTTATACATACAAACATATATAAGGGAGATTATTGAAAAGGTTAAAAAAACAGGAAAAGTTTATGCAATCTCAGCAAGTATCGGTATAATTTAATTATTTATTCTTTTTTTATATATAATAATACACTCATATATTTCCTTGATCACTTGTTCAGCAATACAATCGGGAATATAATTGTAAAAGTAAGGGCTAGCATAGTTTCTAGATGCCCTAGCTAAGCCATGAGCCACTATATTCCTTGCCTTTTAGCAAAACAGACTTTGAAGTTTGGTACTTCCTGTAACAAAATCAAGCACCTACTGATAATACTACCAAACTCAGAAGCATCCACCCTTCCTTTGGATATGTTGGTAGCGACTCTCTGGCAATCAACCTTCTAGGGGCATATTGTTTATTCATTTTATTTGTTGCATATTTTTTTTCCAATCTCGCATTACTTCAAACTAAAATCAATTTGGTTCACTATGGGCTTCCCTGAGAAGACGATACCTTGGCACAACAAGCAAGTGCTTGACTCTTGGTATTGTGAGGCCAAATTTCTCGCTCATGTCCAAATCATTTGGAAGTTCCCAACTAAAGCAATGAACTAATTGAGCGACAACAAATTTAACCATAACTAAGCCTAAGTTTATTCCAGGGCATCCCCTACGTCCATAACCAAATGGTATGAGTTGAAAGTCATGTCCTCGAAAGTCATAATTATTATTGATGAATCTCTCTGGATAAAATACTTCAGCATTATCCGACCATATCTTAGAATCTCTTCCTATTGCCCATAAATTTATGATGATTCTTGACTTTTTTTTCTAGGAAATAACCTTCAATAATAGCATCCTCAATTGACTCTCGGGGGATTAATGGTCCAGGAGGATATAATCTCAAGGTCTCCTTGATCACAATATCCAAGTAACTTAACTTTTCCAAATCAATTTCCTCCACCAATTTGCTGCTTCCAACCACATTATCTAGCTCATCTTGAAGGTTTTTCATCACTTTAGGATGCCTTAGGAGCTCAGATAACACCCACTCCACAGCCGTTGCAGAAGGGTCAAATGCCCCAGCAATCATATCTAAGAGTATAGCCTTGATGTTGGTTTGATCAATAACATGGTTTTGTTCATCATAGGGATCGATTGGATGGTGTATCAATGAGAGTAATATGTCTATGAAGTCCTTATGGTATCGTTCATTCGAACCATGTTCGTGCTCCTGAATTATCTTCTCCAACACTTGGTCAAGTGCTTTATTAATTTTCTTGAACCTTCCTTTTAATCCCTGATCATAAAAGTTAAATTACTATCGTCCAAAATCGTAGAGACCAAAATAGATTAAAAAACATATGTATAAAGATTAAAACGAATTAAAATAATATATGTATAGAAACTAAAACAAGTAATTTTGAAGTGTATTGACTAAAGTAAAAATTGTGGGATGGACAAATAAACAAGTAGTTGATTAAACCTATTTTACTCAAAGAAAATATTGCGAGAGTGTGGTCGAGTTGGGTACCTGAAGATCGAAAGCGCCCAGCCAAGGAACATAATCTGCTATATTAAACGCACCAATAAGTTTATTCTTATTTTGAATCAAAGCCTTTAAATTCAAATCAAACTCATCATCCTTGGTACGCCCCAACACCATTATATAGACAAAATCCTCTATAATGTTGTGCACCACCTCGCTAAGGTCAACGACCTCGCCCACCATTGCGGATCTCTTGAGCGACTCCACCGCTGATTCCAGCTGTTGGAATGAAATTTTAGTAGTGAAGGAAATATGAGAATGAAGAGACTAGAAATTTTGAAGGAAGAGGCTACTTGTATAATTGATCACTTCTTGTATTTTTGGCTTGATACAAACTCTAGGACATCACACCTATTTATACTAGTGGCTCCTCCTAAACCAATGGTTAGGATTTTGCCAACACAAATTTAATCTAATGGCTACAAATGACTTTCTAGAATTTTCTACATAAATACAAACCTACTCACACATTCTAGATAATTCTATATGCTACTCTAGAATTATCTTTTAAAGAGTTTCTTCTAGAACATGCTTCTAGAATTTTAGCTTAGGATGTTTCTAGAAATTGGGCTTTTATTTAGACAAATAAGGCCCAAAATCAAGTTTATATTTCAACACCCCCTCTTAAACTTGATTTTGTTACTCCGATCAAACTTCTCAACCTGGTGAAGTCTTCTTTCTTAAGTGGCTTGGTGAAGATATCAGCTACTTGATCATGAGTCTTCACGTACTCCAAATGCACATCCTTTCTCGTGATGCACTCTCTAATGTAGTGGTAGCGTGTATCAATGTGCTTACTTCGGTCATGGAAAACTGGGTTCTTAGCCAAAGCTATTGCTGACTTGTTGTCCACGAAAATCTTAGTCGGCTTTTCTTGTGACAAACCCAACTCCTTTAGTAGATTCCGTAACCAAATTGCATGGCAAACACATGAGGTAGCAGCTACATACTCTGCTTCACATGTAGAAAGAGTAACAATCGGTTGCTTCTTTGACATCCATGTGAAGGCAGTGTCTCCCATGTAGAACACAAACCCAGTTGTGCTCTTGCAGTCATCCACATCTGCACTCCAATCACTATCACTATATCCAACAAGCTTGTAATCATCAGAAACATGATAGTACAAGCCAAAATTTGTTGTACCTTTTATGTATCGAAGAATTCTCTTTGCCGCCTTCAAATGAGTGGTTGTTGGATTCTCCATGTAGCGACTAACAACTCCAATCGCATAAAGAATATCAGGCCTTGTGCATGTTAAATACCGTAAACTTCCAACCAAGCTTTTAAAGAGTGTTGGATCCACTTTTTCTCCTTCCTCATGCTTTGATAGCTTGATTCCACATTCCATTGGTGTGTTGACCGGATTAGAGTCATCCATCTTGAACTTCTTAATCACCTCCATAGCATAGCCTTCTTGAGTGATGAAGATGCCTTTGTCTTCTTGCTTTACTTCAATGCCGAGGTAGTAAGACATGAGACCAATGTCGGTCATCTCGAACTCTTTTGTCATCTCTTTCTTAAACTCATCGAACATGCTTGGATTGCTACCTGTAAAGATCAAGTCATCTACATACAAGCACACAATCAAAACATCATTATTTTGGGATTTGATGTAAAGTGCATGCTCATATGGACACTTGATGAAGTTTCTCTCATGTAGGTACTTGTCTATTCGAGCATTCCAAGCTCTTGGAGCTTGCTTCAACCCATAAAGCGCCTTTTTTAACTTTAAAACCATGTCTTCTTTTCCTTTGACTTCATAGCCTTGAGGTTGTTCAATATAGACTTCTTCTTCAAGGACTCCATTAAGGAAGGCAGATTTCACGTCCATTTGATGTATCCTTCAATTATTTTGAGCTGCTAATGAAATGATTAGTCTAACAGTTTCTAGTCGAGCAACGAGAGCAAATACCTCGTCATAGTCGACGCCAGCCCTTTGACTATAGCCTTTTGCCACCAATCTTGCCTTATATCTTTCAATTTCTCCTTTAGCATTCTTTTTGGCTTTGTACACCCACTTCACACCAATTGCCTTGTTCCCTTTTGGAAGTGAAACTAGCTCCCATGTGTCGTTCTTCTTGATCGCTTTGATTTCTTCATCCATAGCATTTTTCCAATTCTTGTTTTCTACAGCTTCTTGGAAGTTCATGGGCTCACAATCAGCAAATAGACAAAAGAGAGTAAGATTATCTTGATTTTCAGTTACCTCATAAAGTTCTTGTATGCTCTTCAAGCGTGGAACTCTTTCACTTGAGCTTTCGTCTTCTTGACTATTTGCAGTTGGTGAAGTTGGTGGGGTAGTAGGCTCCTCTCTTACTTGGTCTATCCTTGAATGCTCTATGCTATCTTCTTCAAAACACGGAAAGAAGTTGTAGTCTTCATCATGTGGTCCCCAATCCCATTCTCCTTCTTCATTGAAAATGACGTCTCGACTAATGATTGTCTTCCTCGTATTTGGATTGTAGAGCTTATAGCCTTTGGAATTGGAGTCATAACCGGTGAAGATATGTTTCTCGCTTTTGTCATCCAACTTGCTTCTTTTGTCATCTGGTATGTGCACATGAGCAATGCTTCCAAAGACTCTTAGATGGGAAATGCCGGGCTTCCTTCCACTCCATGCTTCTTGTGGTGTTTTTCCCCATACACTTCTTGTTGGAGACCGGTTGGAAAGGTAAATTGCACAAGCCACTGCTTCTGCCCAAAACTCCTTTGGGAGTTTCTTGCTCTTAAGCATGCTCCTCGCCATGTCTAGGATTGTTCTATTCTTCCTTTCTGCCACTCCATTTTGTTGAGGGGATCTCGGCACTGTTAACGGTCGTCGAATTCCATGAGCTTGACAATACTTTTGGAATTCACTTGATGTGAACTCTCCTCCATGATCGGATCTCATGGCTTTGATCTCAAGACCACTTTCCTTTTCAACAAAGGCTTTGAACTTCTTGAAATTCTCGAACACCTCTGATTTATGCTTCAAAAAATACACCCATGTTTTTCTTGAAAAATCATCAATGAAGAGAAGGAAATAATTACTCTTACCAAGTGAGCTTGGCTTGATCGGACCACACACATATGTATGTATGAGTTCCAACGGATTTTTGGCTCTTGAGTTAGACTCCTTTGGAAAGCTTTTCTTGAATTGCTTTCCAAGTAGACATCCTTCGCACACTTGATCGGGGTGACTAATGCAAGGTAATCCTCTCACCATTTCCTTCTTGGAGAGCAACTCTAATCCTCCAAAATTGAGATGCCCAAATCGAAGATGCCAAAGCCAAGATGCATCCTTGTAGCACATCTTGAGACATTTCGCAACATCATTTTGAATGTTGAGCACGAACATTCTATTTCTTGACATTGGCACCTTAGCAATCAAGTTACTTGCAGTGTCTCTTATAGAAAGGTTATTGTCTTTTAAGCGAATATCATAACCTTTCTCTAGGAGTTGCCCCAGGCTCAAGATATTACTTTTCATATTCGGCACATAATAAACATTTGAGATGAATTGATGCTCACCATTCTTCAAACGGATGAGAATATTACCTTTTCCTTTCACTTCTACCTTGGATTCATCTCCAAAGGCTACATTGCCGCTCACCGATTCATCAAGCTCCACGAACATGCTCCTTTTTCCGCACATATGATTGCTTGCGCCAGTGTCTAGGTACCATCTATTGTCTTCACTTCTTACATTATCCGTGCAAGTCATTAGTAAGGTGCCACCTTCTTTACTTCTTTCTTCAACATAATTTGCCTTCTCTTCAACTCTATTTTTGCTAGGAGCTCTACATTCAGAAGCATAATGACCGAACTTCTCACAATTGTAACATTTCACATTTGACTTGTCATACCTTGATCTTGAGTTGCCTTGCCCACGGCCTCTTGTTGAGCTTCCTCCTCTTTGAAAGTTGTTGTTGTCGTCACAGGGCCTCCAACCTCGTCCTTGTCCACGGCCTCGTCCTCTTCCTCGATCTCCACCATGACCTCGTCCTCGTTGGCTTCTATTCCTGTGACTACTTTCTTCATTGGTTGAATCAACTTGCGTCTTAAGTAGTTGCTCCATGATCCCTTCCTTTTTCTTTTTCTTTTCTTCATAAGCTTGTAACGAACCCAAAAGTTGCTCAATGGTCATAGCCTCCAAGTCTTTTGTTTCTTCAATGATGGCGACAATATGTTCAAACTTTGGATCTAACGATCTAAGAATTTTCTCCATAATTTTTACATCGTCAAGTTTTTCACCATTTCTCTTAAGTTGATTAGTGACTGTTAAGACTCTAGAGAAATAGTCGGAGATAACTTCGCCTTCTTTCATATGCAAAGTTTCAAACTCAGCTCTTAAAGTTTGAAGACGTACCTTCTTGATCGGATCCACTCCTTTGTACGAGGTTTGAAGCTTCTCCCATGCTTCTTTCGTTGACTTTGCTTCCGAAATCTTCTCAAAAGCATCATCATCTAATCCTTGATAGATTAGATAGAGAGCCTTCTTATCTCTCTTTCTTGAGTCTCTCAAACTATCTCTTTGAGTTTGAGAAAGACTACCCTCATTCTCCGGCTCGGTGTGACCTTTCTCTACTATCTCCCATACATCTTGCGCGCCAAGGAGAGCCTTCATCTTGATGCTCCAATTGTCATAGTTGCTCTTGTTGAGCATTGGGACTTGGAATGGAACCATGCCGCTACTCGCCATCTCTTTAGAAAGGATCTTCAAGCTCTGATACCAATTTGTTGGAATGAAATTTTAGTAGTGAAGGAAATATGAGAATGAAGAGACTAGAAATTTTGAAGGAAGAGGCTACTTGTATAATTGATCACTTCTTGTATTTTTGGCTTGATACAAACTCTAGGACATCACACCTATTTATACTAGTGGCTCCTCCTAAACCGATGGTTAGGATTTTGCCAACACAAATTTAATCTAATGGCTACAAATGACTTTCTAGAATTTTCTATATAAATACAAACCTACTCACACATTCTAGATAATTCTATATGCTACTCTAGAATTATCTTCTAAAGAGTTTCTTCTAGAACATGCTTCTAGAATTTTAGCTTAGGATGTTTCTAGAAATTGGGCTTTTATTTAGACAAATAAGGCCCAAAATCAAGTTTATATTTCAACACCAGCTCCTTCTTCCTCAAAGGCGCAAAGGACTCAACCTTGGACGCACTTAGAAGTTCTGAGGTACACACTTTCCTTATGTTACGCCAGTACGCCCCGTACTCCGACAGTGCCAACCCTTTAGAGCCGTAGTTGGCGGCTTCAAGTATGGGACGACCAGCGAAAACGACGTCGTGTGTCTTGAGGAATTGCTTTGCAGCCTCTGAGGATGAGACCACAACGGTTGGGATATGTCCTAGCCGTAGAGACTGTTAGTTGCTGTAATTACTTACTTTTTAAGTAATTTTTAAGGCAATTATCTCTCTTTTTCTCTTATTTGGAGTGTTGTTTTACTCAATTTGCTTTAATTTCGTAATTTAGTTAATATTAGTTTAATTTTCTAGTTTTATGGTTATATCTTAGTAATTTACCCCACTTTTTGTAGAAAGAGGAGATTGAAGATGTAGAACACATTTTGGAGCTGCATTATGATGTTTTGGAAGCATTGAAGGGTCATCTGCAGTAGCATTCTGATGCAGTAGCAGAATTTGCCAATCAGCCAAGCCAGATTTCTTGGCTGAGCGATTTGTCACTTGAAGAAATTCTGCACATGTATATAAAGGGCTGACCCTCATGTATGACAGTAGTCTTAGGACTCACTCCTATTCTGTTTTGTAATTTTGTTTTGTACTGATCTATTGGAGAGAAAAGCTCTCTCCTTTGTTCTAAGTGTCTCTCTTCATCTCCTTCCCCTCCATGTGTATTTTCCAGCTGCTCATGCCTATGAGTGGCTGATTTCTTTAGTTGTTGGGGGTTAGATATAACCATTCTCAAAATTCTCTTGTATCTTTTGATATTATCTATATATATTCTGCATATTTGTGTTTAAAGTTAGTATTTTGCTTCTTTCTTAAAGCTTGTTGTGGCTTGATCACCCATAGCATGATCCTTGGACATCACTGTTGTTGGGAAACACTTTCGTTGTCTAGAACTGAAGCAATATACCTCATGAACTTCGTGTCTAGGAATGGAGCTTAGTTCATGGGTTATCTTGTGTCACTAGGCTTAAAGCTAGTTTCTTTGTTAAGTTGTTGAGGAATCAAGGCTTAGGGAAGGAACTAAGACCCTCTGCACCTAAGGGATTAGGGCTGAGAACGTTTTTATTGGCTGATTTTAACATCTAAATGCAAATGGAATATGTATTATGCGTTAATGCAAGAAGAGAGTAGAGTTTGGTGAGATCTAACCCCTACAACATTGTTATATATATGTTTTTAACCTTTGTTTACTGCCGTGTTCTGTTATAAAACCATAAAAATATCATTTTATTTTCTGTTATGCATTAGATCTGCTTTAAAGTTCCACAAAACCAACTAAAGTTTGTGTTTTTACTGCTTTCTTGTGAAATCTGTTTGGCTTAGCTAATATCTGTGTGAACATTGCCTATATTACGTGAGTCCCTTGGGAAAACGATACTTGGACTTATCCATTTTACTACTTGTGCGATTTGGTACGCTTGCCAATCCGTTAACAGCAACCCAGTTTTCTTGCCCTTTTTACTTCTGCATTCTGCATTTTGAAGTGTTAGATTTAGTTAGTTATGTGTTTTGATCGTTTAGAATGCATGTGTTTGATCCTTGTTAAGCATTTATGTGCTATTTTTGTTGATTTTATTTCTATGTGTTGTGATCATTTAGAAGAATCATTCTGTAGTTGCATATGTTCCATTTGTCTGTTACATTGCAGTACTTAGGCTCAATTCTGCATAATTCGCATTTTGGTTATGCCTGTGCAAAAATTGCTCTCAAGTGACTTTTGGCTCAAGCCACTGATACTGGCTCTAAGCCAAAACCACTGGAAGCAATAATTTAGTTTCCCTGCATTTTTGAGTCAAGCCACGTACCATGGTTAAGCCAAAGTCCACTTTTTCAAACCCTCAGATCTTTTTCGAATTTTCCCACCTCCCAAGACTTTTCTCTTTTACCCATAACGTCTCCACTCAGTCCCAATCACCTTTCCCAGTCACATTTCCCCTTACCACTACTGTTACCTCTTCCTATTCACCCCCTCCTTTCCACCAATCACGTCACCCATGTCACTCTCCCTCCAATCAGAATCCTCTTTCCCCTACAACAGTCACTGTTACGTTTCCCATCCAACCCCTCTTCTCCACCAATCAGATTCTTTCTTTCATTTTTTCCCATCTTTTCCCATTCCTTCACGTTTTCTCCATGTTGCCACACTTCTACTCCCCACTCCTTTTACCTCTTCCATAATCATCATCACCTGACCTCTGCTTTCTTCATCTGTCAACTCATCCACCATCACCAGGAGTGTGACCCTTACCTCTCAGTCTACTTGCCCTCCCCACCTCGATCTCAACCCTACTCTGTCAACCTGTGAGTGTTGCTTCTGTCATTCCCTTTTCCTTTTTCGTTTGTCACTCTCATCTCTTTTCAGAAAAAGATTCTAGGGTTCCATCCATTTGCATATCTGCACTGTCATTTCCCTTTTTCTTTTTCGTTTTGATTTTCGTTTCAGTTTTTTGAAGCATGTGCAAGTTTAAAATTTCTCCGTTCTTGTTATTTCATTGTTTTTATTGTTAAAGCTTTGACCTTTTGTGTTTGGGTTTTCTGTTTTCTGTTTTCTTCCCTTTTCGTTGAAAAGGTCAAAGCTTTTGTTAGAACCTTCTTTTCTTTTTGCTATTTTGAAGCTTCCGTTGAGTGGGTATGTCTCTTTCTACCTTTTGTTTGTTGAAAAAGTGCAAACTTTGTGTGTTTTTCTTTTGTTTGTGTCGTATTGGGATATCTTTCCCTGTTGGAGGTAGTCACGTGTTTGTTTTCCCTTTTTCCTTTTGTGTTTGCTGTTCATCTTTTGGGAAATCTACCTTTATTCCTTCTATTTTTTTTTTTTAGTTTCTGTTCTTGTTTTTAATGTTTGGATCTGTGTGGATCTTGTCCTTTTCGTTGTTTTTGGGACCACTGATGGTTCAAGTACTGGTTTTTCTTAATTTTCTTCAAAGGTTCTTCTTGTCTGTGTGTTCTGAGATCACGTTTTGGTCCCTGTGCTATGTGTTTTATTTATTATTTTTCTGCAACTATTATGTGCTAAAGGGGAGCACATGGTCCTTTGTGAGTTCTCTGTTTTACCCAAAAAGCACCCCTTTGTCTTTATCTTTTTCTTTTTTGTTTTTCTTCTTGTTTGCATGTGTGTTTTTCATTACCTGAGATCTGGGACCAGTCTTGCTTTCTTGTTTAATTCGTCAACCACAAGTGCTGGAACCACATATTTCTGCAAAAAATTTAGAAGTACCAGATTAGTGGAATTTGGCAAAGCCATCCTGTGGATGCTAAGCCAAATTCCTTGCACATTGCTGTGTGCATATTCTGTTCCTGCACTTGTGTCTGACGAAAATTCCTTGCTGTTTTGTGGATTCTCAGTTCTCCTTTTAGTCTTTCATTAGTTTCTTTTTCTGTTTTTCTTTTCTTACGTGTTGTGTTTCAATTATGTTTTGTAACTTGTCTTTCAAATTATTTGTTGTTTCTTGTTTCGTATTTTTTGTACTAACTTATTTCATTTCTTGTGTCTCCTGTTTTATTTTTGTTTTGTTTCTTTTCTATTTTCAGCATGGCTCCTGCAGCATCGAGATCTCATGGACGACTCCATTGGCCAACCCCTTTCGAGTTTGCAACTATGATTGCATGGCCTGGGGACAGACCTATCTTTTTGGGGGGTGCTGGTGCTGCTGATGCTGCTGGAAATGATGTTGCTGCCGAGGCTGAAGACCAAGGAGCTGCAATGGGAGATGAAGCCGTGGTAGAGGAGGAAAGCGAAGTAGAGGAGGAAGAAACTGAAGAAGAAGAGGAGTTCGGCAATTCTGAGGCCGAAGAGGATGATGATGTTTGATGGGGGATTTGTTGGTTTAATTCCCATTTCACCAGGACAATTTATTTTTCTATTTTTATATTTTCAGTATTTTATTTTCAGTGCATGGTTTTGTCTTAATTGTTGTTAGTTTAGTATGGGTGTTGGTGATTTTGACCCTTGGCTCAATCACTTTTCTGAACTTAGTATTTTGTTTGTGTTCACAAGTTTAATTTTCATGTTGTGGCTGTTTCATGGTTTTAGAAAATTCCCATCGTTCATTTTTCCTAGCTTGCTTCCTGCGCTTTTTAAAGAAAAATGCGATTGCGAAACCATGATTTGTTCAATTTTTATGGCTGCGCATTTCGTTAGCATAGCTTGGATGCATGTGTGTTTTTGAGAAAATGTTTCAAGCAAAACATGATTTTGAGGACAGATTTGAGAATGTTTGAGAAATGATTCTTGTGAGTTGTGTGATGTCTCAAATGATAATGAGTGCCACCTTTGGCACCACACTTGGTTTTGAACAATTCTCTTGTGATGATTTTTGCATGTTAATAAAGAAATGAGCAAGGCAAATTTTGTTTGATGATTGTGAATCCTAGAGCCAAAAAACTTTCCTTGTTTCTGTCATCCTTTTTGTGCAGCCCCTTTGAGCCTTAATTGAAATTAATTTCTGTCATGATAACCCAAGAGCCTAAATGAAAAACAATTCACTTTCCTTACCATTGGATAGGAGAGCAATTGCATGTGTTGGGTTTAGAATAAGTTTGGGGGAAATCTTGCATGAAAGGAAGAACTTGGGAACAATTGTGGGTCACTTTCATTGAATTTAAAGAAGTGTCACAGCTGTGTTTATCTTTTGTTCTGTAAAGTAAAAAAAAAATCTGAGAAAAGAAAAAGAAAAAGAAGATTAAGGAAAACAAAAAGAAATAAAAGCTGTGATACTTGTTGTGATTGTAGTGGCATGTTTGTGAGCTTAAATTTGAGAAATGTAAGGATTTGGTATCTTTGTCATTGTGAGAAAATAAGAGGGATTGGGTAAAATCTGAAAAAAATGCATTGGTTGCTCTCTTTATCTCATGGTGTTTGTTTATCTAGAAAAACCAATTTCCTTTCAAGCCTAGCCATGTTTCAGACCTTGATCAAGTCCTTGTGATCTTAATTTTTGTGCATAATTTCGTTGCATTGAGAAGGAAAGCAAAACTGATTCGTGGTTTCCATTGTGTGTTGGCTGTGAGAGATTTCAGCACCTAAATCAATTGGTGCTTGAGTGAGACACTTGAGTGAAAAGAATCAAACATTCTTGGATTTTGTCAAATTTTGATTGTTATGCTTGTTTCAATTCTTTGAAATTTAGGTACTTGCATCCTTGTTATGGTCTCGGTATAAACACCATGGTTAAATTTGAATCATTGGTTTGATGCTTTTCAAGTTTTAAATGGAAGCATGTTTTGGATTTATTAGGATGGGATTGATCTTAGTCCATGTTTTCTGTTTTAGTGTTAGTATTTTCAGTTTAGTAAGTTAGTTAGTGTTGTGTTGTTGTTATCCTTTGCTTGAGGACAAGCAAAACTCCAAGTTTGGGGGAGTTGTTAGTTGCTGTAATTACTTACTTTTTAAGTAATTTTTAAGGCAATTATCTCTCTTTTTCTCTTATTCGGAGTGTTGTTTTACTCAATTTGCTTTAATTTCGTAATTTAGTTAATATTAGTTTAATTTTCTAGTTTTATGGTTATATCTTAGTAATTTACCCCACTTTTTGTAGAAAGAGGAGATTGAAGATGTAGAACACATTTTGGAGCTGCATTATGATGTTTTGGAAGCATTGAAGGGTCATCTGCAGTAGCATTCTGATGCAGTAGCAGAATTTGCCAATCAGCCAAGCCAGATTTCTTGGCTGAGCGATTTGTCACTTGAAGAAATTCTGCACATGTATATAAAGGGCTGACCCTCATGTATGACAGTAGTCTTAGGACTCACTCCTATTCTGTTTTGTAATTTTGTTTTGTACTGATCTATTGGAGAGAAAAGCTCTCTCCTTTGTTCTAAGTGTCTCTCTTCATCTCCTTCCCCTCCATGTGTATTTTCCAGCTGCTCATGCCTATGAGTGGCTGATTTCTTTAGTTGTTGGGGGTTAGATATAACCATTCTCAAAACTCTCTTGTGTCTTTTGATATTATCTATATATATTCTGCATATTTGTGTTTAAAGTTAGTATTTTGCTTCTTTCTTAAAGCTTGTTGTGGCTTGATCACCCATAGCATGATTCTTGGACATCACTGTTGTTGGGAAACACTTTCGTTGTCTAGAACTGAAGCAATATACCTCATGAACTTCGTGTCTAGGAATGGAGCTTAGTTCATGGGTTATCTTGTGGTCTCTAGACTTAAAGCTAGTTGCTTCGTTAAGTTGTTGAGGAATCAAGGCTTGGAGGAGTAATCTAAGACTCTCTGCACCTAAGGAATTAGGGCTGAGAATGTTTTTATTGACTGATTTTAACATTTAAATGCAAATAGAATGTATATTGTGTGCATGCAAGAAGAGAGTAGAGAATGGTGAGATCTAACCTCTGCAACATCTTTATTTATTTGTTTTAACCTCTGTCACAGCTGTGTTTTCATATAAAAACCACAAAAACATCTTTTTAAATTCTGTCTTCCATTAAATCTGCTGTAACCTTTCACAAAACCAACCAAAGTTTACGTTTTTATCGCTTTCTTGTGAAAACCAGTTCAGTCTAGCTAGTATTCATGTGAACATTGCCTATATCAAGCAAATCCCTTGGGAAAACGATACTTGAACTTATCCATTTACTACTTGTTCGACTGGTGCAGAGACATTATGGGCCCATATTTTGAGGCCAAGGCTTGAAGGGTGCGGTGTGGGAGCTTCCCCAACATGTGCAGGTTACCGATTACCGGAAAGCCCGGTGGACCTGGGGGGCGTCTCCGCTCATCTTTGTTTTGTTTTCTACGTAGTAAGTTGACAGATACTATGAATGTGAAGGTAGAAAGAAGGACAAGGACTACGAGGATTGAAGTACACATGTTTGATTAAGGAAAGTGAGGTGGTATATGCTTATGCCCGTCGATTAGACCACTCACTTAAATATTGCTTTCTAAAAGCGTCGTCGTTCATATTAGATTCATTCTAGACGGATGGTACGTAGACTACTTGTGTCCATGCGACGTACAGTGGACTACTTTTGTCTACATCATATAAGTAGCTTTATGTCTTAAATAACTTTTTAATTTATATAAAATAAGTAGTTTTTAACACGTAATTATTGTGAGATATGACAGGAACATGGTCTTATATGGGTAGCTGATGGGGGTTACGGAGGTGTGGGATATTCAGAGTGGTACACATCTATATATGCTGCTGGACTGCATTGGGGTTGTGGAAAAGATATAAATTGCATGATAACAACTTATCACAGTACAAGGCTTTTATCAGTTCGGGGTGCAGGTCTGATGCATTCATAGAAGAAATGGCTAGAAGCAATTATAAAATCATTGAGGAATTATGACAGCAACAAGTGTGGAAGTATCAGGACACGTGAAAAAGGTTTTTTTTTTTTTTTAACTTTGATGTTTCAACCATCAAAGAAATCAATTCGGTGCAATGTTTCGGCTAGTAGGCTTTTAAAAAATTTTAATATTGCATTTCTGATAGCTAGCATTTGTATATGTGTTGGTGACTTTGTTCTTTCCAAGTTGTAGTACATCTCGTATTCCTATTCCTTGCTTAGTTCTTATTATTAATAAAATTTCATTTGACTTTTAAAAAAAAAAATCAACAAACATAACTGATGCATTAATAGCATTAAATATAACTTTAGTGATGCTCTAACATCACTATGCTCTAATAACCTACTAAGCAACTCATATAACTGGTTCAGTGATTGGGCTTTCTCATGTCACCCGGTGCACCTGGGTTCAATTTTTAGTCCTTTTTGTTGAATTACCAATCCAGGTGGCGTAGCGTGTGAATTGAATTGCGTATAATAGGTGCAGCATCAATTACTCAATAACTCCAGCAGCGTAGCGCAGCAATTGAAAATGTAATCTCGTGTTGAAAATTTAATCCCGTAAATTGAAATCCCGTTAACAAATTGAAATAGGGGTGCGTCAATTCAAAGCCCATCAATTGCCCATACAAGTGAAATTAATAGTAATTAGGGTGAAGTACTTAGATAGGTGTTCCAGTAGTAATTATCAAGATCAATTAATAACCAAGTAGTGCATGCGAAAATGTGTATTGGTTATTCGGAAGCTCTTGGTTGAGCAGATACAACACGTTATAGTGGGTGGGCTCACAAAAGTGGCTTGTTGGAAGTCTTGGGGAGGTACACGATGGAGATGTTGCTTTTGCAATTAATCTGGCAACGTTGGGTGGTTAGCTGAATACTGAATTCTAGAAAGGGTGGAAAGCTACTCACGTCACTGCAGGAGATGGATGGGTTGGAGTTTGCTTAAAGCATAATTTTAAGGCTTTTATTTATTAGGTTTAATTACTTTTTTATCTTCTAATTTATTTTTTAGATTTAATTTGATCCTTTTATTATTTAAAAGTTTATTTTTTTATTGACAAATATTAGTTTGTTAATTTTGTTAGAAAATGTTAGTAGGGGATTGAAACTCGCCCTTCTCCCTTCATCCTTAAGTTTTCATTCTCAACTACCAAGTCAACCTTATATTTCTTATTTAAAAGTTCAATTAAGTTCTATGTTTTTTAACAATGGTTTTATTTTTAAAATGTTCAATTATGTCATTTATTTTTTTTAAAATAAGTTCAATTTGGTCTCATTTTTCTTTCATCTACTCCAAAAAAAATTAAAAATAGGCCCAAAATTAGTTTTAATTTGGACCAAATTAAACTCATTTTAAAAAATAAAGGACCTAATTGAACGTTTTAAAAATAAAGAACTTAATTGAACCATTTAAAAAAAAGCATAACCTAATTAAACTTTTTAATAATAACAGGATCAAATTGAATTAAAAAATAAATTAGAGGATAAAAATTAATTAAACCTATTTATTATGGTCTTTTAAGCCTTTTGTTTTTTACTGCTTCTAGGGTAGACAAGGAGTTCATATGATTTATGGTGGACCATTTTTGTCCACCCTTAGATTAATCTAATCTACACAATAATAGGATGGACCCTCTGCACCCAATTATTTTTCTTTTCTCTCTTAATATTATTTTTTTCTTCTTTCTCCCTCAACCCTGCCCCTGCTCCTTCGCATCTCCGCTGGTGAGTACCTCGGCGGCCTCCCTCCCATCGCTGCCAGTCAAATGATTCTGCCAAACAAGATCATCGATGACTGGTATTCGCGGTACACCAGAAAAAGAAGAAACCTCACTTGAAGTCAGATGAAGCCTCATCGATCTATGGCGGAAAGGCGAGTTGATAGGAAAGCCTTCACACACGCCCTCCTCCACGTTGCCGAAACCGTCTTCTTCGCGGGCATCGGCAAGTCCGGCTTCGTTGCACACAAGATTCGAAGCGCGTGTACCCTCCTTCTCGTCGCGCTTACCTCCGTCTAAGGTAACGCACTCGCGGCGGTGTGAGATCTGTTTGTTCAACCTCGCGCTAGTGACCTCCACCGCCATTCAAATGGTGTTTGCCACTGTAGAGGGTGTCCTAGCACTGTAGGGCAAGATTTGTTTGTGTTAATTTTGGGGGTTTTGCCGTTTATTTTCATTTGCATTTTTTACAGTGTAAAATGAATTAGTGCTATATTGAGTGATCAACACCACTTCTAGCAGTCGCGGATGCTAATATTTTCCCCTATTATTATTAGAAAAAGGAGCAAATGATTTCTTCCAAATCGATTCTAATTTGCTAGGGGAAGGGGAGGCCCTGTACGTGCATGAGGTTGGAAAAGGGGAAAAAATAAATTGAAACATAGTCGCCGGAAATCGCCTTCGGCGGCGACGCGTGGTTGTTGGCGGTGAGCATGGCTTAGATCTAGGTGGGAGAAGGAATATGGTGTGGATAGTGCACCATACTAAAGTGAAGTTGAGATTAATCTAAGGGTGGACAAAAATGGTCCACCATAAATTACATGGCCTCCTTATCCACCCTAGAAGCTGTCTTTGTTTTTAATATGTATTGTGCACAAAGTTGGGTTATTGCTCCATTCTGTATCTTGTCTCCATTTAGGTCCACCTTGTGCTTAAATCAAAGACGGACCCCAATTGCCACTACACCAAAACTAACTTTTAGTAGCCATTGCCATTTATATGACCACTATTTCTTTTACCGGCAATCAAGTGATGGCTGGTGTATCCAGGGTCGCTAAAACTATTACCGGCATTTATATCGAATGCTGGTAAAGACCCATTTAATGGCTAGTAAAACGTGGCAATTTTAGTGACTATTTTAATGGCCACTGAAGGTAATTGTTTAATTGGCCCATTTCTAACTTTTTAATGACCTTTATGTATTGCCGGTAAAAATTCAGATGAACTATCTTGACTAATGTATATGCTATTGGCAATAGTATTTGCTCTTAAATTTTTTTATCACCTGTCAATCAAGATTTAAGGCAAATATTACGTAAAATGTCACCCATTAATACATTATAAGAAAGAGCTAATATTAACTAACACAATTAAAATGTTAGCTGCGGACAATTTTATTTAAAAAGAAATTACACTCTGCACAATCTTGAAAAATTACCTTACTAGAACAAAAGAGACTCAAAACCATCAATTATTTGTTCAGGCAAAGCCTTCAGAACAATTCAACCTGGAATGGAATGTCATTGAATGATATACTTGCTGTGCTAAGCCTAACCATCACAGGATTTATAATAAAAAACAACAATTTAATTTGCTTCAAGCCTAATGATATACTAGCTGTGCTAAGCCTAATGGTCATAGAATCCAGTGCCAGCAGCATACACTAGTTTCACAAACATCTGAGCCTTCTTCTTCTTGTCACCCATTCTCTGCAATCGAGCAAAAGAGAAATGAATTACTCGGGAATAAATAATTAAATATCATGAATTCAGTTCAACAAATAACTGTATATGCCAAGAACGTAATAACCTTCTTGAAGAAAACTAGGAAACTGCAACTAGAGACATGATTCTGAAACCAAAATATATAGAATCAAGCTTGAACCAAGACTAGTATAGAGACACTGTTCACTAAGGAACATTTAGCATATTTTGCACTTTTGCAGAAGGCTTGCCTGAGGAAACTAGCAATAGATTGATAGAGTGCAGGGTCCATATTTAGCATCAAGTGGTCATGAGTTCCATCTCTGCCACACTCATTCTTATAATAAAAAACTGAATTTAGCATTACACTTGAATCTATCTATAAAGCTGAACAACCTAATCGAGCAAGAAATATTCAAATTAGTATCACTGTCATTTAAATTGTTCTTGTCCTGACACAGGTATACAGAAATATTTCACTTGTTTAATTGAAGAACAAGCAACTACCACAAAGCAGGATAAATAATCAGGAATCAGTTTGGTGTCTCAATTTTTTTTTTTTTTAAAAAACAAGGGGAGAAAAATCAGCTTTATATCTCGAACCACAGGGTCAAAGTGCATACCTGCTATTGTGCCAAATTAGACCTTGCAAGATCAATGGAGTTGAATCAACCAGTTTTTGAACCTAGAGAATATGAAATATAAGTTAGGGGGAGGACATACTATAAAATCACTATATCTATAAATTCCTCTAATTAATTTTGATAAACATTATGTTTTTGTAACTTTTTTCTTCATTAAAATATTTTTAATTCTTAAGAACTTAAGATAATATTTTGTAAAGAGCCCCCCCAAAAAAAGGAAGAACCAAATAGTACTTAAGTTGAAAAAAGGGTATGTTATGTAATATGTGTTATTGATGTGTAAACATTTAATTAGATTGGTATATCTAATTTAAGTGAAGTTTATTCAAAATGTATGCTAGGAGCTGTACTGGGTGGGAAACAAAATGAATATCCCATTTTGGATTAGCATGTGTATCAATTCTCTAAATATCTAAGATTTGGACAGGATGTTCTGTTCTATTTATTCTTATATTTTGGGAGAAATGGCATTATGTATATTGTTATTAACCTGGTGAATGATGTTTCGTTCCTTGGTTCCCTCACTTGCCATCATGAAACTGTAGGCATGTATTCAAGAATTCATGAGAAAAAACTGCAATTATGACAACAAAACCTGTCAAAAATTGAGGAACCACTGCCATTAAAAGTAAAAATTGGTGTAGTGAGTACTATAGTAACTCATCAAGCAAGTAGCATTGGTTATATACATGCAGAAGGAAAATAACATTGACACAAAATAACTACAATGTTACAACTGCACTTAACCTTGGGGTTCCTTTCAATAAGATGATAGCTCTTTGCCTCTTGGAGATTTGGTTCCTTTATCTGTCACACTGAATCAAAGGCTTCCATTCTTTGATAACACTATGGATTTGATCTAATCACATTATCTATGACATATTCTGATAACTGCTAAAAGCCTATGTATGGGTTGGCCAGGAAGCCCAGCAATTCTATCTGCATAAGAGTGATAGAACACCTCCAATTCTGTCAAGTATCAAATATTTAGATGGGAAATGACATAAGCACAAAGTAAAAATGGTCTCAGATTATTTTTGTAGATATACTTGTTGATGTTGAATGCGGTCAGATATATATATTATCTTGTAGAAACTTTTTCCCATTTTGATCCTGTAACATGAAAAACTAGCCAATGTGAGTGAAAGCCATGATGTTTGGTAGATGGAAAATTGAGAACTGTCAAGTGAACCGTACCATCCATCCTGCATCAAGAGGAAATCTAAGCTCTTCTAACAATGAGATTCATATAAGTGAGAACCTGAACCACTTCCAACAAACTCCCACCCCTATTTATGCTAACAACCTTCAACACTCATTGAAAATTGGTCACACAAAAGACCTATATATGAATGATATGAACTGAAGAATGCTAGTGTTTAAATGGCTAATGAATAATTAACTATACCAGAGGCAATAATGTGGTCTGTTAAGTATCTTGTAGTAATTTTTTTATTTTTATAATACCTACAGCTACTGATGAGAGCCTGAGAACAAAATAGGTTAGTTTTGCCTCTAATTAAATTTTAAGAAATTGAGCAAACAGGCATTACCAGGGAGAATGAAGTAAGTGAAGAGGGACGCGCCTTCAACAAAAGAATCTTTCTTCTCTTCTCGAGGATTTAATTTGCTTACTACAACAAACCTGCAGCATAAATGAGAGTATCAAGGCAATGTGGCCTTGGGAGTGTTTTGAGAGGAAAGAGAACTAATAGCAGGGAAGAAGTGAGTGACGCTGCCAGTGGCAAAGGCAGAGGCAGAGTGAGTGAAAGGCTCCTTAATATACGAGGCTTGTGCACAATACATATCTTGAACTAAATAGTTTTGTAGTCATCAAAATCATATGAGTCACACAACATTAATTAGTTGTTAAGCCTCTTATATAGGTCAAATACTAGATAACTAAGAAAGCATTATATATTGATTATTTTGCTTAATGATAATCCAAGTGCATATTTTTCTCCCTAATTGTTTTCTGATCAAGTTTAATCATGTGTGCATTTTTATCTTCACATTGGCTTTCCAAAAATTGATAAGGCTTTTTAATCAAGCTACTTCTATCACACACTTAACCAGGCTTCATATACTTTTGTATTGTGATGACGGGTTCAACAAAACAGAGTAAAAACTACAGTGCAACTAATAAATTAGCACTTCAAACCTTACTATACATGCATAGTTATATATGTTGTCACAAACCAAACATAAATTTGCTTATATGGATAACGGAAACAAATCATTCCAGAATTTAAAACAAATAACAAAAACACAAACAACAAAACAGAGTAAAAGACTAAATGTGAGAAAACGAAAACAACAGAACTGGAATCACACTCACAATCGATGAGAAATCACGGTTTTAATTAGAGAATGAGAAGTGCACCATAAGTAGGGCTCGATATTTGCAAAAAAAACTAAACATGAGAAACTGAAAACAATAGAACTAGAATCACTCACAATCGAAGAGAAATTAGGGTTTTGATTAGAGAACAAGAAGCGCACCACAATTAGGGCTCGATATTTGCAACTAAACGTGAGAAAACGAAAACAATAGAAGAAGAATCACTCACAATCGATGAGAAATCAGGGTTTTGATTAGAGAAACAGAAGCGCACCACAAATAGGGCTCGAATTTGCAAATTCAACGAGAATTAGAAATCGCACTTGCGCTTAGCGTTTGAAGAATGATTAGGGTTCGAAGAATCGCACTCAATAGCAATGTGAGTGAGACTGAAGCGAGAGTCGCGAAAGTCGTGAGAGATGGAATTTTTGAGAGCGAAAATGATTTGAACGCGTGAACCGGACTAAAAGCCTTGTATGATACAGTAGTTGAGTCTTGGTCGTAGAAATGAGAGAATGGGAAGAAGTCAGGGAAAGAAAAATGCCCCTAGTTTCTTATGGTCATTTAGCCTTTCTTATTATCAGCTATATTGTTTGACTGGCCATTAATAATAATAGTTGGTATATAATAACTTTCAAAGGTAATTACCGGCAATTACATTATTGCCATTATAAAATTGTCGTTAAAAAATAGCAATGGGTATAACGTAATTGAACATGTTCTATAAAAGTCTTATGATTTGGGTGGTGGAGATCCAATCACTCTTGTTGAACTTGTATCAGCTTATTAGAACTAGGAGAGCAATTTTTCATTTCAATGGAACAAGATTACAATGTATTGCTTGAGATTTACCACTATGCAAGTATGGTTGATATGTCTAGAAGTAGAAAGGCTAATCAACTAGATTCCGATGCTACAATCTGGGGAGCAAAAACAAATTTTAGTGGCCCAAAATTTTGAGACTTTTTTTTAAGGCAAAAAGCAAGGAAGGAAAAGGTTAGGAGGTTGATGAAATCTCAACTAGGTTGGCACTTCAACAACCAACGGCAAAAAACAATCAACCTTGAAATATATTAAAAGAAGAAAAGGAAATCCCAACTAGGTTGGCACCTCAACAACTAACAGTCAAAAGCAACCAACCTTGAAATATATTAAAAGAAGAAAAAGAAACAATACAAAAGCACGGGGGACATATACCAAACCCATCAAACCAAAAGAGAAAGCTCTGTCTAAATCTAAAATTAGGAAAAGCTTGTTTATCCTTTAAAAAAACCGCTGTATAAAACACAGACAAGAATCTCACCAACAAAAATCATCTATATAACTACCATGCGAGGCTAAGCTAAGGTGTCTGCTCAATCTCATGTATTTAATTTTTAATTATATTTTTAATTTCTTTAATACGGGGACTAAATCAAATCTCATGTATAAAAATCAGCTGAACCTATAAGAAGGTAACCCAAGCCTATATCTAAATTAAATTCTAGCCTAATGAAGTCAGGAATGGAATCCACCACATAAAATCATGAGAGTGCAAAAATGTAATCCACTGACTAAAACTCTTAATAATTTAATAAAGAATATTACATTGGCGTGAAAGAAAATAAAAATACAAGAGATATCAACCTTATATTACGTGCAACAATAATATATTATATATTACAAATGTCTTACATAGACCACTTTTAAATGAGATATTACATTCTTAAAGCATTTTTATATAATTTAATTTTCTATTTATTTTCTTCGTTACATCAGTTATCTTATTTATATTTGCTGGTAGAAAAAAATATATAAAATACATGAGTAGGATTATTTTTTTCCCAATTGTGCATTACTTCAAACTACAATCATTTTGGTTCATTATGAGTTTCCCTAAGAAGACGATATGTAGGCTTAGCAAGCAAGTGCTTGACTCTTGGTATTGTGAGGCCAAATTTTTCACTCATGTCCAAATCATTTGGGGCAATACTTCCTGGAAGTTCCCAACTAAAGCAATGCATTAACTGAGCGACAACAAGTTTAACCGTAATTAAGCCTAAGTGCATTCCAGGGCATCCTCTACGACCAAAACTAAATGGTATAAATTGGAGGTCGTGTCCTCGAAAGTCTAAATCGTTGTCAATAAATCTTTCTGGATAAAATACTTCAACATTATCAGACCATATCTTAGAATATCTTCCTATTGCCCATAAGTTTATGATGATTCTTGATTTTTTCTTTATTAAATAACCCTGAACCATAGCATCCTCTGTTGACTCTCGGGGTACTAATGGTCCAGGAGGATATAATCTCAAGGTCTCCTTGATCACAATATCCAAGTAACTTAACTTTTCCAAATTGTTTTCCTCCACCAATTTGTTCCTTCCAACTACTTTATCTAGCTCATCTTGAAGGTTTTTCACCACTCTTGGATCCCTTAGGAGCTCGGATAATGTCCACTCCACAACCGTTGCAGTAGTGTCAAATGCCCCACCAATCATATCTAAGAGTATAGCCTTAATATTAGTTTGATCAATGACATGGCTTTGTTCATCATATGGATCCATGGGTTGGAACATCAGCAAGAGTAATATGTCTATGAAATCCTCATGGTGTTGACCATTTTGTACATCTGAACTGTGTTCATGCTCCTTAATTATCTTCTCCAACACTTGATCAAGTGCTTTACTAATTTTCTTGGACCTTCGTTTTAATCCCTAATAATAAAAGTTAAATTACTCAAATAAATACTTGAAATTGAAAATGACGCTAAATTTTCATAAGAAAAAATCAGGACAAGCAGTTCTCTTGCAAAGAGCATCTCGCTCAAGTTCTACGTCAATTCTCTTATCAAGTGTGTGACAGGAATATAGAGAGGGGTTACCAAACATACCATAGAAACTTTGCAATAAATTTTGAAAAACAGAGAAAACACACAGTAAATTAAACTTCAATTTGCTAGCCCAAGAAATTAAATGAGTAAACTGCCCTTTTCATGATAATATTACATTTGTGTGCTTGACTTGATTTCATTCATTTTAATATGTTTTACTTCATTTTTCATAGTTATTTTGCGCTGAAAAAATAAAAAGACTAAAGTGATTGATTTTTTCAAATTTAGGACTAATGTTAGGATTTTGTAAATTAAATTCAAATTAATACCGAAACGAGGATTCAATCGATATTAATTATTTTAAGGTTAAATGATCAATTGGAGTAGATATTTGAGAAGTCACAAAAGAGGGAGAGTGAGAATATATTTTGATGGAACGATTTGAAAATTCTTTGATCATAGTTCACAAATATTAAGATCATGTTAATTTGAATAATTTTTTTCATAAAAATTTATTGGAAAAAAATAATAAGAATGAATAAAACAAATTTCTTTCATAAGTTAAAATTAGATTATATATAAGTTAAAAATCAACTTTTAAAAAAATAATATAATTGAGTTTATATAAATTAGTTTACACATAAGTTAATTTTAGTTTACAGAAGAATTTTTTTTTTCTTATAAATACTTATAAAAGAAGTTTATTCATACATAATGAGAAATCATTTTCAACTTAATTTCATACAGCTGTAAAAAAAAAAAAAAAAAAAAAAAAAAAAAAAAAAAACCTTAATTTCATACTAGTTACTACCATGTCATAGTCAAGGAAAAGATGGCAAGTGTGGTTATATACCTGAAGATCGAAGGGGGCAAGCCAAGGCACATAATCTGCTACATTAAACGCACGAATAAGGTTAATCTTGTTTCGAATCAACCCCTTCAAATCAAACTCAGCATCCTTGGTACGCCCCAACACCATTTTGTACACAAAATCCTCTGCAACGTCGTGCACCACCTCGCCCACCCCTGCTGCTTTCTCGAGTGACTTCACCGCCTTCTCCAGCTCAACCTTTGACGCGCTCAGAAGTTGTAAGGTGCACACTTTCCTCATGTTACGCCAGTACGCACCGTATTCCGACAACGCCACCCCTTTGGAGCCGCAGATGGCGGCTTCATGTCGAGGACAACTAGCGAAAACGACGTCGTGCGTCTTGAGGAATTGCTTGGCAGCCTCTGAGGACGAGACCACAACGGTTGGGATCTGTCCTAGTCGTAGAGACATATTTTGTGGCCAAGGCTTGTAGGGTGCGGTGTGGGAGCTTCCCCAACATGTGCAGGTTACCGATTACACGAAACCCCGGTGGACCTGGGGGGTGTCTATGCTCATCTTTGTTTTGTTTTCTACGTAGTAATAGTAAGTTGACAGATACTATGAATATGAAGGTAGAAAGGAGGACAAGCAGGATTGAAACACACATGCTTCAAGGAAAATGAGGTTGTATGTGCTTAAGCACGTTAATTAGAGCATTAGACTACTCGCTTAAATATTGCTCCCAACAAGGGTCGTTAATATTGAATCCATTGTTTTTTTTTTTTTCCTTTTCTTTTTTATATTTGTTAATCTCAAACATATTTTTAAATATTAAAAAATATTTTAATATCCACAAAACATTATTTTAAAATACACAGTTATGTTAAATATTAAGAAAATAAGTTTTGTCGTCCAGAGTAATCCTACCTTATCTAATACTTACACCTCTGGTCTAATTTGGTTTAATTGTATTTATTTTTGTCACCATGACATTAATTTAATTATATTATTATACCTTTATTTTATTATCATATCTTATCTTATTTAAAAGGAAAAAGGGTATTAAACTCCCCTAAACTTTAGTCTTTTTTTAAATAGACACCCTAAACTTTAACTCTATCGTAATTAATCTTTAAATTTGACCTCTTTTGCAAATAGAAACCTTAAACTTTAAATTTATTATGATTGATCTTTAAACTTTAACTTTTTTTGTAAATAGACACATTGAACTTTAATTGCAATCCAACATTTTTTTTAAACAAAAAAATATCCATTTTACAAATAGTTTTTTTATCAAGTTATTTGTCTTAAATGTTAATAATTCATTTTTTTTTTGTTACAAGTCATTTTTTCATATTTAAAGTATAATAAAGAATATGAATTTAGAAGATACATATAAAAAGGGAAAATAATAAAATTAATCAAAAAAGGTTTTTATTTGATTTTTAATTAGAAATTTTATTATGTTTTAATGTTTGGAAAACTGTTTTATAAAAATAAAACTAATAAATAGTTGAGATTAACTAAATAAATAAATAGTTGAATTTCTTCTTTGTTAGTAATTTAACTCCAATTTAATATAATAGATTATTTATGAAAGAACTAAACTTTAAGAATTAATTGAGGTGAAATTGAAATTTAGGTGTCTATGTGCAAAAATAGGTAAAGTTTAAGGATTAATTCAAACAAATTTAAAGTTCATGGTGTCTATTTGCAAAAGAGATAAAGTTTAAGGATGAATTAGGACAAAATTAAATTTTAGGATGTCTATTTATAAAAGGAGTAAAGTTTAAAGGGTCTAAATACTTTTTTCTCTATTTAAAATGGGTCTTTATAATCTAACACCAATTGGTCACAAATATCTTATCTTATCTTTTACAATTTATGCAAAAGTCCTTTGGCAAAAATTACTGATCCATAATTCTTGTGATGAATTTTTTCATCTAGAATCTAGAATTTACTGATTGGTTGGTGCAAAACATCACGTCCACAAATGTAAGGTTTGGCAGAAAGTGGAGTGTCATGTTTGTAGAATTGTAGTTACTTTAGAAATCTTTGGCTTCGTAGGAATAAGTGGATTTTTGAAAACCAAAGGATCCAAATTGATGCATTATTCCAGCGAATTATTGGCCAGGTCAAGGTGGATGCCATTGAGACTAGTTTCCAGCAAGCCAATGCCTCAAGTGTTTCGTGCAGCAACCGCTAGACTTATCCCACTATTTGCTCCTCCAATTGGGCACTTTCAAACTTAATTTTATATATTATTTATTCTATGATGGAGCTTCGGCAGGTGGTGTGTTTTGTGACCACAATGGAGCTTTCTTGTTTGCTTTTGCATGCCTCTGATATTGGTGCGTGCTCCATTGCTCATGCTGAGCTTTGGGCTATTCTCATTGGTATTCATATTGCTTGGAATAGTGGTTTTAAATCGTTTGGTGTTGAATCAGATTCTCAAAGTCATCCAGGGGCTGAAATGTGTATCAATTATTTGTGACTGTCAAGATTGCCAGATTTTTAATCAACTTCGGTTGTATTAGTGATCTAGCTAACTTCAATAAATTTGATGCATCGAGGCGATATATATAATATTTGTCATTTTTCTCTTTATGTATTGAATATACTATTATTTCATCTGTGTTTGTCACTCAACTCTTAAGTCTTAACTCGTTGAGGAGATTTCAAATTCTAAGCTTATATTGTGGATTATTGCCGCCTTCATTTCCATCTCCATGATACATGGATGGTCTGAATGATCTTTTGTACACAACAATTAACAGTATATGAATTCAATGCCAATATGACAAAAATTAACAATAAAGATGAGACAATATGACAACAACAGAACAAGGCAGTGATCTTTGTCCACATTAATGGCCTTTTGAACTCAGATTTGTATCAGGAAAAGAAGGGAGAATGAAACAAAACTGAATCTACTCACAGACTGATCTTCAAAATCAACCATATACATGAACATCTGACAAGTCATCTTTCCAGGTCATTTACTATTCAATCTACAAAAAGTTTTCGAGTTCAATCCTTAGAAAAGAAATCTTAAAGCCACCAAGACTCCTATACACAAACCAAGATGAAGATTATAAACTACATTCAAGTCACTAGTGCTTTTGTAACATTGTTGAGGCATGAAAAGACCACCAGCTATATCAGAACAAGGATAAATAATGCAGATAAGACTTTGAAATTTTTTCAAGTCTGGTTCTTACAGCCTTCTCATACCAATGAACTTTTGAAAACAAAATACCACTTTCAATTAGTGAGGCATCTAGAGAATGTGCAATAAGACTCTCAGCAAAATATTGTTTTTGATTTGTCAGCATCTTCTACAATTCTACGTCAGCTAGAAGGCAAGGAAACTTACTAGTGAAAAGGAAAACCCAACACAGAAAAAATGACTAATAGGTGATTGTGGAAAAAAATTGGCATCTATATCAGCACAATATTGATATATATAATAGTTAATTCTATTACTAGTTGTTGTCTGGTCTTTAGAATGTTTTCGATAAATGAGAAAGTTATAACCGAAGCAAAAAACAAAATGAAAATGCCTCTAACCACCAAAAGCAAAAACAAAAGACAGTAAAAAACTGTTTAACAGTGGAAGGCTTTTTAATCAGCATCCAAGTCTGCTAAATCATAATCCAAGCTCAGCTCAGTCCACTATTTTCCTAGAGAATTATTAAGCGAATCAGTGTAAATAAGTAAGAAGCAATACTGGAACACGAATAATAATTTGTGAAGAAATTCGGGTCAGGGAAAATCAATAGGGCGTGAAAATGTGTAGGAATTGTAATCACTAATCAGTAACCAAACAAGTACTGGAACACGGACAATATTACAAAGTAAATCGGGGGTGAACACACAAAAGCAATGAAGATCAAGTAGGTTTAAGCATTCAAAGTTCAAACAACTCACATGCAAAAGTAGAAAACTCACAAAATGAATCCAAAAGTAGAAAACGCGCAAAATCACTAACCAAAAATAAAACCACGAGTTACCTGAACTTGGCAGCAGAATGCTCAATTGTACAGTAGCAGCAATGAAAGCAGTGGTTGACAGTGGTAGAAGCCTCAAGCAGCAGTATATTTCATCCATATATATTTTGTGCAACAATAATATATTTTACAAGTGTTCTTATATAGAGTTGTAGAAAAAATTATAAAAGACAAAAGTAGAACAATTAAATTATAGTTTGGAGCCATATCATGCTTTACCTCAAAAAGTAAAATTATTTTGATTCATTACAAGCTTCCCTGAGAAGACGATACCTGGGCACAGCAAGCAAGTGCTTGACTCTTGGTATTGTGAGGCCAAATTTCTCACTCATGTCCAACTCACCTGGGGTCATACCTCCTGGAAGTTCCCAACTAAAGCAATGTACTAATTGAGCGACAACAATTTGAACTGTTGCTAAGCCTAAGTTTATTCCAGGGCATCCCCTTCGACCAAAACCAAATGGTATGTATTGGAGGTCAAGTCCTCGAAAGTCTAAATTGTTATTGGTGAATCTCTCTGGATAAAATACTTCAGCATTATCAGACCATATATTATAATCTCTTCCTATTGCCCATAAATTTACGATGATTCTTGATTTTTTCTTTAAGAAATAACCCTGAACCATAGCATCCTCCGTTGACTCTCGGGGGACTAATGGTCCTGGAGGATATAATCTCAAGGTCTCCTTGATCACAATATCCAAGTAACTTAACTTTGCCAAATCATTTTCCTCCACCATTTTGTCCCTCCCAACCACATTATCTAGCTCATCTTGAAGGTTTTTCATCACTCTTGGATGCCTTAGGAGCTCGGATAACGTCCACTCCACAACAGTTGCAGAAGTTTCAAATGCCCCAGCAATCATATCTAAGAGTATAGCCTTAATGTTTGTTTGATCAATGACATGGTTTTGTTCATCATAGGGATTGATAGGCTGGTGCATCAACAAGAGTAATATGTCTACGAAGTCCTTATGGTGTTGTTCATTTTGTACATCTGAACCGTGTTCATGTTCATTAATTATCTTTTCCATCACTTGGCCAAGTGCTTTACTAATTCTCTTGTAACTTCGATTTAATCCCTGATAATAAGAAGTTAAATTACTTATTTACATACTAGAGATTGAAAATAACACTAAATTTGCATGCTAAAAATCAGGACAAGATGTTTCCTTGCAAAGAGCAACTCGCTAAAGTCCGGCATCTAATCTCTATCAAGTGTGTGATAGGAATTAGTGAAAGGTTACCAAGCCTATCATAGAAACTTTGCAATAAATGTTGAATAACAGAAAAAACATTAAAAATTAAACTTCATCATTTTGCTAGCTCGAGATATTAAATGAGTAAACTTCTAACAAAATGACATTTTTAACAAAACTAACAAATTAACATTTATCGATAAAAAAAAATTTAAAGTGACAATTTTGTAAATTAAATTCAAATACTGAACTGGGAGTTCAATAGATATTAAATTGTTTCAAGGTTATACCAGTTTGATTGAGAGGGTAGAGATTTTAGAAGTTAGAAAAGAGGGAGCGTGAGAATAGAATATAACGGAAAGACTTTAATATACCTTGACCGTAGTTCATAAAGACCAAGAGGGGAGAAATCATTTTCAACTTAATTTCATGCTATAGGAGAAATTACAAAACCTACACAAACAGCTACACTTGACTGAGTGGACATAGGCTCTATTTGGATAATTTCACCATTAATACTTATAGAAAAGTTAAATAATTTCCGTTTATAAAAAAGTTAAATAAAAGAATTTCTATAAAAATTAAATGTATAAATTAATTTTAACTTATAGAAAAAATCAAGTTGATTTTATCTTTTAAGGAAAGGTCTAATTTGCCTTACTAGTTACTACATATGTGATAATCATACTTACTACTGCATAAGGCAAAGAAAAGATTGCAAGTATGGTTGAGTTATTATTATATACCTGAAGATCCAAAGCTCCAAGGCAGGGCACATAATCTGTTAGATTAAAGGCACCAATAAGGTTCATCCCATTCTGAATCAACCCCTTCAAATCAAACTCATCATGCTTGCTACACCCCAACACCATCTTGTACACAATCTCCTCCACCACGTTGTGCACCACCCCGCTAAGGTCCACCACCTCGCCTTTCCTTGCGGGTTCCTGGAGCGACTTCACCGCCAGCTCCAGCTCCCTCTTCCTAAGAGGCGCGAAGGACCCCACCTTGGACGCGCTCAGAAGTTGGAGCGTGCACACTTTCCTCATGTTTCGCCAGTATGGGCCGTACTCGGAGAAGGCCAAGCCCTTGGAGCCGTAGCCGAAGTACTTGGAGGCTTCGAGCCTGGGACGGCTGGCGAAAACGGCGTCGTGAGTTTTGAGGAAGTGTTCCGCGGCCTCTGAGGAGGACACCACCACGTGTGGGACCTGCCCGAGGCGTAGGGACATGACGGGCCCGTATCGTTGGGCCAAGGCTTGGAGGGTGCGGTGTGGGAGCTTCCCCAACAGGTGCAGGTTACCGATCACCGGGAAGGCCGGTGGACCTGGCGGGTCATCTTTGCTCTGTTTTGGACGCAGAATGAAGATGGCGGAGAGAATGAATATTATGAAGGTTGAAAGGAGGAGGAGGAGGATTGACGGATACATGGTTGATCATATGAATATGATTGAGGGAAGAAGGGAATATGATCGAGATTGCTTCTGTTAAGCACGGTGCTCCGTTGACTTGAGGAAAAAGTTCATCATCCCGGTAAATCATTCTTCATCAGGGGAGTTAATTTATGTGTGTAAATGAGATTAATTTTATCTTAAGGAAAAGTAATTTATATGATTGAATAAAATTATTAATGTGATTCGTTAACTTAAGGAAAAGCTTCATCGTCCCCGCTGAATCAGTGTTCACCTTCACCAGGAGAGTTTTTTCACTGGGAGAGTTAATTACGTTTATAAGTAATTAAATTATAAATGAAAATGAATATTATTGTATTAAATTATTATTGTGATTAATTAATATTGATTACTTGTGAAGTGACTTTAATTAATGGAAGACGTTTCAATAACTTTGTGACACCGCCAGATATTGTATAATTAAGAAAAAAATGGATGCATAGAGTTTAAAAAAATAATAATTGTGTGTGCAATGTAAATGAGATGCCATTATGATATTATAAATTGTCTTATAATAAATCTCAAGAAACATGTTCTATTTAGAAAAAAAAAATGGGAAGAAAATAAAATAATATATAAACCGAATGAAATTGGCACTCACTGGTTTCTCACCATAGTAAGTCCTATTTATAAAACTAGTATAATAACCCATGCCATGCACGGGCATTAATTTATAAGTATGAAAAAAATATAATTTTATATTATTATAATTTTAATGTACATTTTAATTTTTCAAATATATATATATATATATATATATATATATATATATATATATATATATATATGTGTGTGTGTGTAAATATTTAAAAAAATGTGTAAACATAATTGTGAATATTAAAATATATTCAAATAATTTTATTTTTATAATCACAAACGTGTTATATTTATTTATTTATATAAACATTTTTTAAGGAAATTATTATCTTTGTAAATATATTTATATTTGTATTGTATTAGATGTATTAATAGATAATTATGTTAATATATATTTTAATAGTAGATAAGATATTTTTATTTTTAGCAAATCTTTTTTTTTCTCTCTCTCTCTCTCTCTAAGGTTCTCTCTCTAAGGTCTAGTTGGAATATTTCTCCTCCATTAAACTTTGGACTTTAATGAGAAAGTTATTTGGTATCCTGCATTTAATTAAGATTATCAACATACAGTAAATTTAAGATAAATGTATTATATAAAAATATTAACGATGTGGTGAGTGCATTGAAGAATATAATTTATATTCATTTATTTATGATAACAAAAAAATTATTTAATTTCAATTGTTATTATAAATTTTAATTTGAATGGGGTGCGTTAGTAATGCAGACATATTCATAACAAAACTATAAATCTAAATGAATGAATGGATCAGAATTTTAAAATTAATAATTCATCATTCCTTATCATTTAAGTGACCAGAAACATAATTAAGAACTTGCTAAATATACGTTAATAACCTAAGTGTTTAACATCAATTTGTGGTTTATTATAAATTTGAAAATATTTATTTTAAAACAAAATGAAATCAATTAAATGATTTATAAAATTTGAAAACTCTCTCAAGCATAGTATAGTTTTGTATCAATAAAAAATCACGCTACTTACATTTTTTACTAATACCAAATTTTAACTAATGTATATGTATTTGGTGGCCATTGTATTTATTTTTCACATACAATTTAATTGATTTGAATGAAATAAAAATAGATTTTCAAAATGATTAGAAAACTTGCAACACTTTTCCGCACCTTACCTAAAAAGTGGTCTCATACACATTTCTATTTATCTATAATTTTATCATCGTTAATTTTAACAATATAAGAAGGTTACATATATATATATATATATATATATTGTAAATAATTGTAAATATATAAATTTTTTGAATATATAATATCAATGATTGTTTATTCATTTATGTAATAATTAATAAGCAAATTATATATCAAAATTAGTAATTAATGACAATTCAATTACTAATTAAGCTAATTATATTTAATTAAATTAATTAATTACACTTAAATATTTCAATTGCGTAAAAGTTTTTTTTCCAATAATTGCATAAAAGTTAAATGACCATATTATTCTTAATTTGGGTTTGTGTAATTTGTTGCAGACTATTTGTTTTCATATTTTTAAGATTTTTTTAATTGATAATCTAAATAAAATAATTAAATTGTTACAAACTATCACCTAATAAGAATGCGAAAATAATATATTAAGATTATTTCAATTGACTATGTAGTCAAAGATCTTTTATTTTTTTAAAATATTTTAATTAATATTCTAAATTTTTTTATAATGCTTTTAAATATATAATTTTTTTTACAATTAATTAGCAAATAATATTATTAGAATTAGCAATTAGTGGTCATTCTATCAATGATTGGATAAATTATATTATTAAATTTATATTATTAAATACCGTTATTCATTTCGATACTCTGAATAATTAATTAGAAAACAACATATCACAATTAGAATTAACAATTAATGGTCATTCAATCATTGATTAGGCTAATTACATTTAATTGTATTGATAATTGTCCTTAATTGCTTCAATTATGTATAAGTTAACTTGGGTCTGTGTAATTTGTTGCAGACTATATTTTTCTTATTTTTAGATTCTTTTAATAGATTATTCAAATAAATGATTTTAATTTGTTGCATATTATGAATCATAATGCAAAATAATATATTAAGATATTTTTATTCGCTATAAAAAAAGATTTTTTAATTCATTACCCAGTCAATTTTTTAAAATTATTTTAACTAATACACAATTTCATAATTAACATCAAATATAAAGATACATATTCAAATTAGAATTAATTACTTGATCAATTAAAATTTTTAAACTTTGTAAATTAAAAGTTTTGAATGACTTTTATATACTAATTTATTTTAATATCAATAAATTAAAATATACATATTTTTTCACATTCTATATGTATTTATAAATACTTGAAACGATTGATAAATTTTAGTATATTGAATTAGAATGTCGTATTAAAATAAACATATACCTTATATAAAATCTTAGTTTATTGATATTAAAAATATAAATTAATTTTAGTATAAAAAAATTAATATATAAAAGTCTTTGCAAATACTTGAATCGATTGATAAATTTTAGTTTATTAAAAACATTCTAATTCAAATATGACATTTTTTTATAACTCAAATATGACATTTTTAAATATGCTTTTTTAGAAGTAAATGAATATTATTATTGAAATAGGCCATTTTCTAAGTATAAGATGTGTAAGAAGACCCAACTACCATACAAAAATCTCATAACAACCCATGCTTGTACAACAACAAATACAATTAGTTATCTATACAAAAATGCTTAAAATTTTTAGATAAAACATAAGAACAAAAGCTATTGCCTTCATTAAAGCTTTCATTGACCTACTACCAACTCCACGTGACAATATACTCTAGGCCTCCTTACAAGCTCCCTTGTGTCTTCTTGATGCCATGATGTTGTTTTTTCCATCCCAACCAATAGTAAAAAGACCCATCCAATGCACTATGTACAGGTTTAAAATGAATGAAAAAACATATTGACCAAAGAAAAGAAGGAAATTATATCGAAAAAATAAAATAAAATAATATTATTTAAATAAATAGTAAAAAGTGTTTATTGACTTTTGCTTGCTTGTCCATCCAATGCACTACATACATGTTCTTTAGAATGAATAAAAAACAAATTGACCATTGAATAGAATGAATAAAATAATATTATTTCAATGAATAGTAAAAAGGTTATCGTAAACCTCCTAATACTTGTATTCATTTCTTACTGATAAAAAAAAGTAAAAAGGTTATATTGACTTTTGCTTGCTTGTAGAAGTTACAAGTAATCTTCTAGTTGGATACAATCTAGAATCAATCTTGACTCCCAAAATCATGTTGAAAATTTGAAAAACTTAAAGTAACTATTTGTTGCTTTGGCTTCAACTTGATTTGGGAATTAATTTGAATAGAATTGAAAACTAATACAACACACACTTCATTTGTTCTTCACCACTTATAATGCTAAGTTAATCGTATTTACACATATAGCTAACTACACATGATGATCGATAACTTCGTGACATTGTTAACTACTTGTAAAACAAAGTTAAAACTCTATTCTACATCTCAGTAACTTCATAACACTACTAACCACATACCAATAATGGTATACAATTACATTTTCTTACTCTTAATTACTTATGAAATGAAATTAATCTTATTTATACATATAATTAATCACATGTGTACTACTCGGACTTGGCCCAGCACCGAGTCAAGGGACCGATCGAGTAAATGAAGATAGACTCAGACCAAAGCAGTTATAACAGAAAGTATATCTTACTAAAAGATAAGATACACAAAGATTAAGATAAAAGATAATGATAGAAGATAAACCTATCTCTATCATAATTAAAGAGATTTGATAAGATTTGATAGGAAAATAACCCTATCAAATCTATCTATTTACCTTTTATAAATACAAAACAATTCACCCCTATCAAGGTACGAAATTCTACACTTTTTAGTGATACCTACATCCTACCTCTGTGCCTCTAACTTGAGCGTCGGAGTGTCTTTGCAGGTACACCCCCACCGTGCATCAAGAAGACCCCCGCAGAGCCACCGCATCGGAGGACTTACCAAATATGGTAAGAACATTTGGCGCCCACCGTGGGGCCCGGTAAAACTTTTCCTGGCCACACAAATCAAGAGTCTATGCTCTCGGAATCATCCTATAAATTATTTGCTCACATGTTCGTGCCCAAAAGAGGCTCATTTAGGCTACTTGCCTTCATCACGGTTCTATCTCTCCTACTTCCATTATATTGGTTAATTCACCTTTACTGCATATTAAACTGAAATCAGCTATAATATATTCTTATATATTCTTATCACGAAGGAAATTTGAGAAAGAAATAGTGTATAATTCTTATCTCCCACATACAGTGTTATAATAATCTTAGCATTGGATTATATACACTCATCAATTTCCTCATGAATCATCTTAGCATTTTTACAAATATATGAATTATGCCCATCAATATTTGATCCCTAGTATAGGATTGGAAAATATTATCCCATAACAAGATCAATTACACGGTAATTGAATGTGACTTTTCAAATAGTATTGTCATGGTATAGCAGATATGTAACATGAATTGGGGAGATGTGGCATGGCATTAGCCATTGAGTTAATTTCCGGATAGGGCATGGCATACCATTTTTATTGAATTGTCCAATTTCCATATTCTTTCATTGATTATTCTCAGGACTAAAGTTATTTACGTGACATTGAGATTACCAAAATCCAATTGTTGTTATTATACTATATATATAATATGTTAGATATGCAACGTGAATGTGCTGTCTACAATATGATATTAGGCTAATAATGTCTTGAATCATGATCGCAAAGTAGAAGGGCACCATGATTATTGTCAATTCACAGACATAATAAAGTTGTGGAAGGAGCGGAGGTAAAGGTCGAGGAGATAACATCAGGTGCCACGATTCTTGCGACAATCACTAAAGCAGTAAAAAATGGATTTATTTGAAAGCTTCAAGAGCCTAAACCATTGATGAGGTACGAATACTCTCTAATTGTTGTCAAAGCAATTATTTCTGATCGAATATTGCGAGTATCTTTTCATGGATAAATGATGGAAGGAGATAATATTTGGTGCCGTAATTTTCGGTGAGTCCAAATCAAATTTTAAACAGTCAACTGATCTTATGTTATCTTACCATTGATGAGATATGTTCAACAATTTTTTAATTCCTATATAACAACTTTCGGGAATAGATGGCCTTGCCAATATCCTTTTTAAAATTTCTAACAGATATTTTGCAGCTATGATAGTACATTAACCGAGTAGACCCGCATGGGATACAAAAAATGAGTTAAGTACATTAACCGAGTAGACCTTCACGGGATACAAAAAATGAGTTAAATACATTAACCAAGTAGACCCGCATGGGATACAAAAAATGAGTTAAGTACATTAACTTAGTAGACCCTCATGGGATACAAAAATGAGTTAAGTACATTAACTGAGTAGACCCTCACGGGATACAAAAATGAGTTAAGTACATTAATCGAGTAGACCCTCACGGGATACAAAAATAAGTTAATTATATTAACCAAGTACACCCTTATGGAATACAAAAGACTAGTCTGACCTCTGGGCATTCCAGTCTGACCACTCGGCATTCTGGTCTGACCTCTCGGCATTCTGGTCTGACCTCTCGGCATTCCAGTCTGACCTCTAGGCATTCTGGTCTGACCTCTCGGCATTCCAGACTGACCACGCGACATTTCAGACTGACCACTCGGCATTCTAGTACGACCTCTCGGCATTCCAGACTGACCACTCGGCATTCTGGTCTGACCTCTGGGCATTCTGGTCTGACCTCTAGGCATTCTGGTCTGACCTCTCGGCATTCCAGACTGACCTCTAGGCATTCCAGATTGACCACTCAGCATTCTGGTCTAACCTCTCGGCATTCCAGTCTGACCACTTGGCAATCTGGTCTGACCTCTCAGCATTTCAGTCTAACCTCTCGGCATTCTGGTCTGACGTCTCGGCATTCCAGATTGACCACTCGGCATTCTGGTCTGACCTCTCGGCATTCCAGTCTGACCTTTCGGCATTCTAGTATGACCTCTCGGCATTCTGGTATGACCTCTCGGCATTCTAGTCTGACCTCTCGACATTCTAGTCTGACCTCTCGGCATTTCAGTCTGACCTCTAGGCATTCTGGTCAGACCTCTCGGCATTCTGGTCTGACCTCTCGGAATTCCAGTCTGACCTCTAGGCATTCTGGTCTGACCTCTCGGCATTCCAGACTGACCTCTCGGCATTCCAGATTGACCTCTAGGCATTTTGGTCTGACCTCTAGGCATTCCAGACTGACCACTCGGCATTCTGGTTTGACCTCTCGGCATTCCAGTCTGACCACTTGGCATTCTGGTCTGACCTCTCAGCATTCCAATCTAACCTCTCGACATTCTGGTCTGACGTCTCGGCATTCCAGATTGACCACTCGGCATTCTGGTCTGACCTCTCGGCATTCCAGTCTGACCACTTGGCATTCTAGTTTGACCTCTCAGCATTCTGGTCTGACCTCTCGGCATTCTGGTCTGACCTCTCGGCATTCTGGTCTGACCTCTCGACATTCTGGTCTGACCTCTCGGCATTCCAGTCTGACCTCTAGGCATACCAGACTGACCTCTCGGCATTCCAGACTGACCTCTCGGCATTCCAGACTGACCACTCGGCATTCTAGTATGACCTCTCGGCATTCCAGACTGACCACTAGGCATTCTGGTCTGACCTCTCGGCATTCCAATCTGACCTCTAGGCATTCTGGTCTGACCTCTCGGCATTCCAGACTGACCTCTCGGCATTCTAGATTAACCACTCGACATTCTGGTCTGACCTCTCGGCATTCCAGTCTGACCACTTGGCATTCTGGTCTGACCTCTCAGCATTCCAGTCTAACCTCTCGGCATTCTGGTCTGACGTCTCGACATTCCAGATTGACCACTCGGCATTCTGGTCTGACCTCTCGGCATTCTAGTATGACCTCTCGGCATTCTAGTATGACCACTCGGCATTCTGGTCTGACCTCTCGGCATTCCAGACTGACCACTCGGCATTCTGGTTTGACCTCTCGGCATTCCAGTCTGACCTCTCGGCATTCTAGTCTGACCTCTCGGCATTCCAGTCTGACCTCTAGGCATTCCAGTCTGATCTCTCGGCATTCCAGACTGACCACTCGACATTCTAGTATGACCTCTCGGCATTCCAGACTAACCACTCGGCATTCTGGTGTGATCTCTCGACATTCTAGTCTGACCTCTAGGCATTCTGGTCTGACCTCTCGGCATTCCAGACTGACCTCTCGGCATTCCAGATTAACCACTCGGCATTCTGGTCTGACCTCTCGGCATTCCAGTCTGACCACTTGGCATTCTGGTCTGACCTCTCAGCATTCCAGTCTAACCTCTCGGCATTCTGGTCTGACGTCTCGGCATTCCAGATTGACCAATCGGCATTCTGGTCTGACCTCTCGGCATTCCAGTCTGACCTCTCGGCATTCTAGTATGACTTCTCGGCATTCTAGTATGACCACTCGGCATTCTGGTCTGACCTCTCGGCATTCCAGTCTGACCTCTCGGCATTCTGGTCTGACCTCTCGGCATTCCAGATTAACTACCCGGCTTTCGGTTTGACCATTCATCCAACCTTATCTACAATAACTACGATAACGTCTAGGCATTCCAGCTTGATCTAACGACAAGCTGAGTTTGACCTTCACTCGACATCCTGGATTGGCCCTAATGGCATTCCGGTTGATTGTTAAACATCCCAACATGAATTAAATGACCAACACTTAGTTCAAGGAACCCAAGGTAGGGTAGTTCTACTCATATCAGCCTTCTTGCCATGACTCAAAGCTTTGGGGGCATGAGCACTACTTAGGCTTGGCAAGGCCCCTCAAGAAGGTACTTGACCGATTAATGATTGGGACCTACCGAATGGCACACAGTTTAAGGGACCCAGAGTCGAATACCACCCAATCTTACAATACGTGAAAGAGGGAAGTGTGACAGTGACATTTGAATTATCAAATCCAAACACGGACAAAATCACCTCCAATGGTTAACAACGAAATTATGACTAGTTGGAAAATCATTCAAAAAGCCTCGAGTGTCTTAAATTGCCTTGAGCATTTCCAATGCCATTGTCCAATTCTTCCTCGAGTGACTTCAAATCGACCTTGAGTACCTTACACTCAGCCAGTTCTGCTTAGAGTATCTTCAACTCAACGAACTTAGCCTCAATTATCTAATACTCAACTCGGCCTCGCACTTTGAGTCTTCAGCTGCATCTCGAGACTTGAACATGTTCAGCTCGGCCATGCCATCTTGGATATCAACCTTGGGTCATAAGCCTATAGCATCTTTAGCTCGACCTCGTGCCTAGAGCATCCTCATCTTGATCACTCGCCTTGAGCATCTTCGACTCGATTTTGTACTTTGAGTATCTTCAGCTCGGCCCCACCACCCGAGACTCTAGCTCAGCCTTACACCTTGAGCCTATAGAGCATTTTCAGCTCTGCCTCATGCTTAGAGCATCTTGAGTTCGGCCAGACACCTTGAGCATCCTCAGATCAACCACGAGCTCAAAGCACCTGCAACTCGACTCGACTAGTATGATCAGTTGTCAGGGATAATGAAGCTCGACTATGTAAAAACATTTTATAAGCTCTTACAGCCTACTTCAGAGCTTGGGGGGCATATGTACTACTCGGACTTGGCCCAGCACCGAGTCAAGGGACCGGTCGAGTAAATGAAGATAGACTCAGACCAAAGCAGTTATAACAGAAAGTATATCTTACTAAAAGATAAGATACACAAAGATTAAGATAAAAGATAATGATAGAAGATAAACATATCTCTATCATAATTAAATAGATTTGATAGGAAAATAACCCTATCAAATCTATCTATTTACCTTTTATAAATACAAAACAATTCACCCCTATCAAGGTACGAAATTCTACACCTTTTAGTGATACCTACCTCCTACCTCTATGCCTCTAACTTGAGCGTCGGAGTGTCTTTGCAGGTACACCCCCCACCGTGCATCAAGAAGACCCCGACAGAGCCACCGCATCGAAGGACTTACCAAATCTGGTAAGAACAACATGTGTTAAGTAAAAAATGACTAAAAATACTCAGTGGTACATTAACATGAATTCTCAAGTCTTGACTTAAATCTTGTACTTAACAAGGGTTGTTATTGTCAAATGACAACTTTATGTTTAAGATATAGTCAGATGAATTATTTTTATAAAATAAAAATAAGGGCTTATCATCTTTTTTATTTTTAGGAATTTTATTTTAGTCTCTAAATTTTTTGTTTATTGGTCAACTTTCTTAACTTTTTTTCCGTTCTTATTTTTAGTCTTTTAACTTTTTTTGTCGTTAATTTTATAGTCTTTGTTAAGGGATTAAAAATAAGGAAGGATAGAAAAAGTTAAAGGGCTAAAATCAATAATATAAAATTCAGAAACTAAAAACAAAAACTCTAAAAAATTTAAGTCTACAATAAGACTGTACAACATAGATTAATGTAACGATAATAAATCATGGACCATCTATGAAGATGATTCACCTTAGAATTCGTCATACACACATGTAAATGTTTTCCAATTTTATTAATGATTAATTTTTACTAAAGAACATGATTGATCATCTTTAATAGATTTCCTTTACTTACCACATTTTTTCTTCAAAAAATCTAAGCTTAATTTCATTGAATTAATTTTTAAAGAATAAAATAATATTAAGTTGGTCTTTTTTCTCATCTTAACTCTTTAATAAAAATAAATATGACAATATTTTAAGTTTCTCAAAAAATAATTCAGTAACATAATCACTGCCTATATGAATTTAAGTTGAAATGTTTATTTTATTTTTGGGTGCATATTGACAATTTTCTGTTCACGTTTTTTCCTTTTTCCTGCTCTCCTTTCTTTGTTTTGTTACCCAATGAATCCCTGAACCTGAACTGGAAGAAAAGCATGCATTTTGAGCACCTGGTTTGCATTTGGCTGCAAAAACCAATAACCATAACTAACAAACTCCCTCATTTCAGAACTCCAAGTTAAAAGGCGAACAAATTCAAATTTACATTCACATTCCCATTCACCAATCGGAGAGACCGAGATAGCCAGATCTCGGAGCACCCCTTCTCTCTCGGGTTTCGGAGAGGGGAAAGGGGAGGAATTCATAAAAAAGATCGCAACTCTTCGATTCGCCATCGCCGAAAGCAATGTCTCGAATCTTCGAGTACTTCGTGATGTGCGGGATCGGACCAGAGATTCGAACCATTGACGGAAGCAAAGGGTACCATGGCACTGGTTGCATGTATCTTCCTTCTCTTCTCGACCAGTATCCTCCTCCCAATCACTCTCTCTATCCTCCTCCGCCGCCTCAGCTTTCCACAGTAAGCAACAAACAACAAAGATCTCTTCCTTCGCTTTGCGTGTTATTATTGCGTTGCTGAATTGAATTGTCTTCAGTTTGATCTGATGCGTGTCGTTGTTGCTTTCAGTGTGTTCTACCGGCTGGTGTTGAATTCTATTCATCAGGATTTGATTCCAATGATCCTGCCTCGTTTCCGCGGAGCTATCCGATTGTTTTGACCGGTATGCTTGTGTTGTGTGCAAGCCTTATTATCTCTTCAATTTATCTTTTGTTGCTGTTTTTCTTTTTGCGCAAGTGTATTGTTTCTGGAAGCTTCTTGCTGAGGTGGTTAACTAAATTACTTGGTGAACCCGAGGAATGTTGTCATGGTGAAGCGTAATTATGTGATTAGAGATTGTGCATATTACTGCACTGTTCTAATACTTTAGGTATTAGTTGAAAGGCTCTGTTAATTAGGGAGAGGTCACAATGTATGTGTGCAGCAGCGAACGTGATGCAGTGTCTTGTTAATGATGGAAATTTTATTGGAGATGATAGTACTCGTAGTAGTAAAGTACAGCTAGGGAGAGGATGAGGAAATTTTCAGTGATAGTCTCTTGGTGCTACTACTGCTTCTTTGGGATAAACTGGTCTTCTTATCCTCTCTTTTTGTGTAGAGCTAGTGACTATTGTAAAGGGCTTTCTTTGTTGAATGTTGAGAGAGATGCGTTTTGCTCAATTGATTTGTGTCCTCCCATCTCATTTTTATCGGAAGGGGTTCTATACGACTTTTTATACAACTTTTTACTCTTCCTTAGTGAATTTCTTTTCTTATTTAAAAAATATAGCCTCTAAAATAGTAAAATAAGAAAAGGAAGACAAGGAAAACTAAAGAGTCTGGAATGCAGCAAGGCTCCACCAATATCTGCATACTGGGAAACACTCCCTCAAAGAAGCCACAAGCAGGGTACTAGAGAGATGCTGTGAACACAGATATGAGCAAATCAAATCCTGGGGCAAGCAGAGGTTCTTAAAATGTAGGCATCATGCTTTAGCAATGCAAACTGAGAGAAACTGTTCCAAAAGGAATGAGTACATATGATACACCCAATATTCATGCACCACACCAAACACTTTTTCCAAATGAAAGCAGCCACCTTATAACGTAGTAATAAACTGGCCTCTAGTTTTGACCTCTTGCTACACCTAACACAAATATCTTGAGAAAGAGCAATGCTAGGCCTTCAAATCTGCACAATATTGTTAACATTTCACATTTACACTTACCTTTACTTTTTCTTTGTTGCTTTCACAATCTTAACTTATTTTTCAACATATTCTTTTAAGCAATGAGTTGATATTTCAATAACTTTGTATATTTTGGTTTCTTGCATCATTGTTACCTCTCTGTATGGGTGTTATTTTCTGATACCATGTTAACTTAAAAATTTGATACAGAGGGTGATGGATCAAAAATCTATGTCAGCTGCATTTCTTTCCGTGATCCAGTTTGTGAGGATATTGCAGAGGCCTACCGGATACAGGCAAATTCATACGCTGACAAATGCATCTGTCTGGTTTCACGCTTGCCAAGTTTCCGCGTACTAAGAAGTGCTCTAGAGGAAATATTTGCTCTGTGTTTTTCCCCAAATGGAAGTAGGTAAGTGTGCCATAGTGACAAAAGCTTCACCTGCTTTCTTAAGGATCCAGCTGTTGACATTGTAGCAGCCTTTTGTATGTTCTATACAGTAGATAATACAGTATAACCATTTTCACCGTTTTTAAAAATCAACACATATCTCAGTTTAATCATTTTCTCCCTTTTAAAATCAACATGTAACTGTGAGTTTTGTTATAGTTGTGCTTCATGGATGTAACTAAAAGTTTTTCCTTAGATTAAACGTGAAAATGCATTGTATTGCGTTTCTATTGCTTTTAATGTGCCCAGCTCTACAATAATTTCAGCAAGCCACTATGGGATGTTATAGCACATATGGTGTCCAGTGTGCCTTTGCCAACTCCTGGAAAGGAGCGAGTTCTGTTTGCTATTGAGAGTTGTCTGCTTTCTGTAGAGGCTCCACCTATCGATTGGCTTCCCCATGCCGATGTACAGTCTCCGAGATCTTTTTTCTTGGGTTTATTAGCTGCTTGCTTCTGCTTCATTAGCTAACAATTGTCCTAAATTTTGTGGAACAGATATCATTTCAGCCTCTGGTGCAGTGCTTAGATGTTGACAACTTAGTGACACTTTTTACAGCAGTGTTGCTTGAGAGAAGGATTTTGCTTCGAGCTAACAAGTATCTTTCTTCTTAAGACTATTGAAGTAATTCCTTGTTACTTTTTTGGTCAACATTGACCTCTCCAGTGGCAATGATCCAGTTCCTTGACTTCCATCTACACTACCATAAATTTCATGTTGATCACAGCTGACACTGTGAAACTAATAGTAAATTTTGTCATATATTTTTACAAGTTTTACATGTGTTTGCTCTATGCTTCATAATGATAATACAGTTTGCATTTGGAATTCTTTTGGATTCCCCCTGGGTATCAGTTCTTCAATATTTTGACAAAGTGAGGAGTCTGACAGTTGCATTTGGTGGAACAGTGTCAGAAAGGCTATATTGATCCATTTTGGTGTTTAGACCTTGGAGTACTCTATCAATATTTCTAGCATGACTTATTTTAGGGAAAATTAGTATTAGTATTAAGGACCATTTATGATCAACCTGTAGTAAATATTACAGGTTGATCATAATTCTCCCTCAATTTCATCTTAGTTGTCTGGTAATTTGTCATTTAGACTGTATATTAACTCAGTTTGTAAAATGATTGTTTAGTTTGTATTTTATTTTGGCAGGTATTCTCTTCTAACTCTTGCATCAGAGGCCATTTGTCACTTAATCTACCCATTCCGATGGCAGGTGAGATTTGAAAATCTTTTTTAGACCTGGCATTAGTTTTTCCTTTTATTTATGGACTCCATTGTTTTTTTTACTTAAATATTACCTAGTTGGTGGTGGCTAAAGGGGTTGATAGCACCTCTAAACAGCATTTTTCCTTTAATCACTATATGTAATTTGTTAAGCACCCCCCTTCAGTATATTTAGCTTCCCCACTTGAAAATTTCTGGTTCTGCCTGTGTGCATATCATATTTAATAACTTCTCTTGCTAATTCTAAAATATTGATACCTTTTGTTGACTTGCTTCTAATCCCTTTTTTTGGGTCTTTTTTGTTTTCCTTTCCTCAAGCATGTATACATTCCGTTGCTGTTTTTCAGTGGAGTAGATTATATTGATGCTCCTACACCATATATGATGGGGCTCCATTCGGGTGTTGATACTTCTGCTCTGGTAATGGATGGAGTAAGTCATTACTTCTCTTGTTCCTTGTCACCACCACCACTTATTTTACAGAAAGTCCAGTTTGTGGCCAGGTTCACCTTGTAGTTGTGAATTTCATTTAGTTTTTGACTACTAGTTAGCAGTAACCTTGTAGTAAGGTGTTACTTGGTAGGGCAGCTTTTTATTTTATTTTATTTTTATAACAGTGTTTTGTTTTGTTAATTTAGAGGTTGGCATGCACATGAAAGGTTCTATTTGTTTCAAATGAATGTTTAGCTTTGATAAAAAAAATGTTGTCTTTTAACCTCTTGTAGGTTGTTGTTGTGGACCTTGAGTATAATCGTATCACTACCTCAGAGGAAATTCCTCCTATTCCTGAGCCAGAATTCAGCCTTTTGCGTGGTGAATTAATGAAGCTATTATATCCCAATGTAATTGGAATTGATGAGATGAAGGCTGGAATATACAGTGTATCTGAGCATTATCCTAAACTTAGGGCTAAGCAATGGGGAGAGGAACATGACCTTCAGCTAAGGTGATGTTTGGATGCTAGAGTATTCACTGCTTTCCATGAGTTGCATATTTAAGAACCTTACTATCTCTTTGGATTTAGGCTTAATTACACTTTTGGTTCCTCTACTTTCGTAGAAATTCGAATTTGGTCTCCCTATTATATTTTTTTTTGCGAATTTGATCCCCCACTATTTTAATTGCGCAATTTTGATCCATCTGTTAACTTGACATTCAATATTTAACGGTTCAATATTTAACGGAAATGCTGACATGGCACTCTACTGCACTGCCACATCAGCATTTCTATTAAATATTGAGTGTCATGTTAATGGATGGATCAAAATTTCACAATTAAATTAGTGGAAGATCAAATTCGCAAAAAAAAAAGGGGGGGGGGGACCAAACATGCAATTAAGCTTTGAATTTATGATATGTAACTCAGCAAAAGTTGCATCTGGACCAATAAATTGATGATTGATTTGTGCTTTCTATTGAATTCTATGTGGCTAATCCTCTAATTGAAATCCATCCTCAAAATAGCCTTCAACAATTATGAGGTGGACCAATAAATTTTTCTATGTGCATAATTAGTGTAGCAAACCAGACATGTTGGTTGCACTTAATTAGTGTCTAGTCTGATGTGTTGTATTGTCATTGTGTCTTGTGCAGGATGATATTCCTAAAGTTCTTTGCAACAGTTTTAAGTGGCTATCGCAATTTCCTAGTATGAATTTTCTTTCAGAGATTTGGTTTTCAATCTTCCATAGCTTAACTTTGTTATCAGCTTTGAATTTTTCTTTCTTTGACATCAGGAAAATAGTGCTACTCAAGTCTTCAACACTCAAGCTTTTTTGAAGAAGCGGTCTCGATCTACTAACCAACCACCAGAGCCCATGGTAAATTTTAGGTCATGTCATGGATTATGTTCTCCAATTAGCAGTGATGGCAAATAGCAATGGCTTAAATGATCCTAATCAAGATTAAACTTCTTTGAGAAATGCTAGAAACACATTCTCTGACATACTCTTTTGAACACACACTCTCTTATTGATTAAAATTTATTGAAAATGACAATTTTGTGGGCCCCACATCATATGTAATGATTCTCTCCTTATTTTGTAGTTTTCAATAAACTTTAAACAATTAGAGAGAGTGTGTTTGAAGGTGTGTTAGAGAGTGTACAGTGAATTGGGGTGAGCATTTGCAAACTTGAGTTTGGATGATCTTGATTTTATAAAATTAATTTTGGTTAGAAGTGAGTTTGAAGTGAGGTGATCTATGTTTGAAAACTTTAATCTCAGAAGTAAGTTTGTAGTAAAAACACAAACTTAGTATGAAATTCTCAACCCAATGCAAAAAGCTGTTTTTTTTTTCCTCCACTTCTAGGCAAACATGCTTTTAGGAGTAAAAGCAATTTTGGTTTGAAAATATCCAATCATATTTTTTTCATAATCATGTTTACAAGCATCAAATCCATGTTTGGAAGCATTCTAATAGATGTAATAATGAAGATTCCATCATGTAGCAGTCAGATTTGCTTTACTTGATTTATGACTGGAATGCTAATTTTATTCTTCATCGGTGTAGAATTTTTATTCCTTTATACTAATTCCAAATTTGATTTTTACAGATAGCTCAGTTCCTTGACTCTCATGGTTTCTTGGATTATTTGGAAAGAGGAGTAGGTTCTGATGAAAACAACAATAATCTGCTTGATAAGCTACAAGATGCAATTGGAAGGGGTCAAAACCCTATGTCAATTCTTCCTTCATCCTCAGTGGAACCTGAGATTTTAACAGTATCAGATTCTGATGTTGGAATATCAGGTGAAATGAATGGCTTATAAACAAAATTTCTAGCTCAATGAATTTGTTGTGAATATAAGCTAAACTGGATATGGTTATTACTTCTCATTTCTTCAGGATCTGGTGCCAAATACACTTATGATAGATTCCCTGCAAATATCAGAACAGAAGAACAAGAAGAAAAGAGGAAACAGATTCTTGCAGCTGTTAGTAATGCTTTTGAGTACTCAGGAAGACATACTCCAAGGTAATGCAAGCAATTGTGGAAAGGGTGAAGGATGTTTTAAGTTTATCAATACTGCCGTATTGGTGCCTGGAAAATTGTCCTGCACATCCTTTTCAGTTATTTAAAATGGTCTTTTTTAAAGGGAATCTCTTCCAATATGCCAAATGTTTGCATGTAAATAAGGATCCATATGACAAATTTCGATAAGTTGTAAAAGCTTTTAAGTCAAGTTTATTCTATCAAGCCTTGGTATCTATTACCTAATGTTCCATAAAAGTAAGGAAGCCTGGGAATTTATTGGTATGGCTTGCATCAATTTTTATGGGTGTCAGCCAAAGCAATTGACTTAGGTAAATGGTTACTACCAGTTTGTTGTACCAAAAGTTTTTGGCTCTTTTTTATCATTATTGTTTGATAAAAGAACATAAATACATCATTAGTGGGAAAAAAAAAAAGTGCAGACGAGGAGGATGCATTATCTTTCTAGAAGCCAAACATTGCAAAATTCATAAACTAGAAAATCTCTTCAACTAAGTGAAACTAGGCTGTCTCTTTGCATGTTCAATTATGAAATCTATTTATACTAGCTTTTACTAATTACTATTAGTATAGTTGGGTAATATGATTGACTAAGACCATTTTATCCCACTAAAGAGGTAACACCTTGAACAATCTAGTGTCCCTCTCCAACCATATAGCCCATAAGCACTAAATAATAACTTATGTTCTACAAAGTGTCCTATACTTAAAAATTCAAAAAGCTTATATTCTAGAAAAATTCAGAAACATATTAGAAATTTGAGAAAGCCCTCAATTTGGTCCTCCAAAGTCATAGTTACCGCATTAGTCCTTCAAAAATTTGGGTCACCAAAGGTTTTTTTATGTCACCACTTTAGTCCTCGATAAGAACCAATATAATGACATTTTTTGAGGGACTGATACAGCGACATAATAAACTTTTGAGCGTGACAATGTTTGGAGGACTAATACAAATTATACACTGATGATTTAAATCTTTGAAAGGCTAATTTGGTGCCCAGAATTTGTGAAGGACTAATGGTGAGTGGTGATGCATATAACTTTGGAGGACCGAATTGAAGGTTTTCTCCATAAATTTTATGCACTGCTTTGCTATTTGGAACAGATTTGTTTTTTGACATGAGCAATACATTCTGCTTTATTCTATCTATTGAATAAACTGGTTGCATGCTTGCTTGTATGGTTTAACTTTTTCTTCTTTCTCTGCTTTTTTCTCTCTATCTTACTATTACTTTCTGTGTTGAGCAGTAAGGATCCTTTAGCAGATAGTCTTAGTCCACTTGAGAGAGCTGTAAGTTAAAACCACCAGGATATTACTGCTTCTTGTGTCAATGAAATATAGATTTAAATGGTCCCTAAAATTATTGATTTTGTGGTTTCAGGCTGAAAGGGAGCGCATGGTGCTAGATATTAAGGTTAAGCTGCAGGTAGCTTCCTTGATCCTTTACCTTTGTGTGTGTTTGTGTATGTGTTCTGATAATGGAACTAAAATAAAACAGGCCTGCATGAGGAGAGTAGAGGGGTAGCAGGGGATAAAAAACCAACCTAACTGATAGTCACCTAATTGATTGAAATAGACGTTAGTTAGAAATCCAGTTATATAGGTGGGTGAGTGTGAAACCAGGATAGGAAAAGTTTTTGAATTATATTGGAAGAGGGTCAGGGTCTCTCAAATACCTGACGGACTGAATTGTACCCCATCTGCTATCTTGCTCACAATGATCAGGGGGTGCTTGTTGAGTAATGTTCCATATATTGTGTTTCTGTTCTATCCCAACTCTATTTTGGTTTGGTTCTATCATGTTCTCTTGCAAAAAGGCAAGCTAGTATCTTCTTTTCATTTCATCTACTTTTCTTTTTTTACATCGTGTCTTTCTCATCACATAGGGTTTATGGTTGCGGCTTCTTAAACTGGGAGCGACAGATGATCCTCTCTCATCCTTTGAATATGGAACAATACTCGGTATTACGTTATGGCACATCTCAATTCTTGCTAATACTTGTGGAGAACACATTTTGTTTGTTGCCAGACAAATTATTCTGTATTGCAAGTCTGGAGAGCTTGTCAAAAAGTGATTGTGTGGTTGGTTTTGCAGCTTTGATTGAATCTGATGCAGAGGGGATTGGCGGTAGTGGATTTGTTGAATGTATAAGGGAGCATATACATTCGGTTAGTAGCTTTATTTAGCTCACACTGATAATTATTTATCTCTTTATTTATAATTTCTTGTTCTGGAATCTGGTAAAATGAATTTTATGCTGGATCTTTTTACCAGGGTTGGGACTGTCATCTAACTGAAGAACAGTTTATTGCAGTGAAAGAATTGGTAAAAATGTTATGCCTTTTTGTATTTAACTTTCTAATCCTTCATATATATGATAACTTTTTCCCTTAACTTTCTAATTGAGTAATTTTTTTTTGTAGAAAAAAAAATCTTAATTTTCTTGTCTCTTTTAATTTGTATATTTCAGCTTAAAACAGCTATCAATCGTGCAACATCACGGAATGACTTGTTGACCATTAGAGATGCTCTTGAAGTTTCTTCTGATATGTATAAGAAAGATAATAATAATGTGCAGGACTATGTCCAACGTCATCTTATCTCTCTATCTATTTGGGAGGAATTACGGTATGCATTACGTGTATTATTTCTTCGTGATTTCATTATTTGGAATTTGTGGAGTTCAACTTGGTTCATGCACTTTCCATGCAGATTTTGGGAAGGATATTTTGACTATTTAATGGAGCAATCTTCAAACAAGTAAGGATTAATTTTTTTTCTGCATTTAATTTTCCTTTGATTTTCTTCTCTTTCTCTTTATAAACAGATTCCTCATTCTCTACCTTATGCTATCTTTTCTGTCCTCATAAATGTTATATTCTTTTATCCTCATAAATATCTTTTCTAATGGGGTAACTATTAGTATGAGAACTCTTAGAGAGACAAGACTAGGGACTTCCTTATAAGGATAGGATTACATCAAGGCTCAGCCTTGAGTTGTTAATTTAATTTAGTTGTGGATGTGCTTACTAGGGACATACAACAACTTATCCTGAAATGCATGCTTTTTACAAATGATATATTTTTTATTGGGGAATCAAGATAAGGTTAGCTCTAAATTTGAGCCATAGTTGTTAATAACGTGTGATAGCAGTGCTATCGTGTTGTTGTGTTGCTTTGTGGGCCCTGCCCCCATTCTTGTTTCCTCCATCACGTCATGTCTGGCTGTCGCGCATTTGTGTTTGTCTCAACACTCGTGCACTATTGGAGTCACATGTCAAAAACCCTTTTGCCCTTGAAATCAGTGTCATTTCATGCACTATTGGCACTACAACCACCAGCCAGAAAAATGACATCACATGCCACCACACACAGTGGAGGCCGCAACTGGGTAGGGAAAACACTCGGCATTGTTGTGGCATGTGAGGGAGCAGATTGAAGCAATTCCATCAGGCTTGGGCCACATTGGACACAGTGGTCCTGATTGGGTGGTCAGTGGCTGGAAAGGTCACTGGAATATTGACGCCGGCAGTGACCAGTGGCATAGAAAACTAAAAATGAGGCAACCGGACAAAAAGGAAAATGGCTGGAGGAGGAAGAGACCAGAAACCGGAGATGAGACACTCTTTCCGAAAAAAAATTGCACCAATGGGTAGTAGAACACTGGTTATTCATGGATTAGGGTTGCCCTTTCTTCAGGCTCTTATACCATGTTGGGAGAGAGAAAGGAGCACAGCAGAGCAAATATTTATATTAGGTGTCACAAATACAATAACAATTAGAAGAATATAAAGTTACATAATTACGAAGAATATTATTTGACCTACTCGCAATATTACTATAATTACATATTTCCAACAGTTTCAATAGATTATTGTTTATGGATTTGCATTTTTTTGCCAGGTCTGCGAACTATGCATCTTTGGTGACTGCTCAGCTTGTTGTGTTGGCATCACACATGGTATTGTTTTGGCTATTCATGTGCTTGAATTTCCTCGTTACCTTTTGTAATTTCATTGAAGTTAAGTTGTATCTTTTTATGCTTTTAATACTGAGCCTCTTTTGCCTGCATGAAGGCTGGGTTGGGACTTCCTGATAATGATGCTTGGTACATGATCGAAACAATTGCAGAGAGGAACAGCATAGGATCCAAGCAATTTGTAAGTTAATGCTATTTTGGTCTCTGACTCTCTGGAACAATCCAAGTCATGAAAATTACGGGACACTATAATTTTGGATATGATAAAGTGATTTAGGGAGTATAAAGACAGAAATATGAGACATTCATTTTTCAGGCTACAAGGTATTGAGAACAAAGAAAAACTTTATGAACTAAATTAGAGTAAATTACATTGACTTATTTTGAGGCATACAGAATAGATGGAAGCAACCCATCTGCTTTCATATCATACAAAAACCTCCCTTGTGGTTGTTTTTTAGTGGGTTGAGTTTTGTTGACATTTCTCATGGGAGATCAGTGTTCTATGAAATGAAACTAATAACCTTGCTTGTTATCTATTTCATAAGGTAGACTTGCACAAAGTGTGTTTGGAAAACAGTTAGGTTGGACGTAGCTGGCGTTTTCCGTTAGATTTCATCTTAAAATCAATTGGCATTAAGTGAAGTTGCAATAGATATATAAGTTGCACCCCAAGAATTGAGGTAGGCGATGTGGGACCTTCCAACACCCCCCTCCACAGATGTTTGCTAGAACATGCGAGCCTACCAGAATAGGCGATTGACCAAGATGGGCTATACACTATGATACCATGTAGGTTTCATCTTAAAGCCAATTGGTATTAAGTGAAGTTACCCAACAGATATATAAGCTGCACCCCAAGAATAAAGGCAGGCGATGTGGGACCTTCCAACATTTTCTCCAATCCAACACCAAAGTTCCTTCTCTGATTAGTGCCTCGGAATGTGCAAACAGATGTTTTTAAGCTTTCTAACGTTAATCCAAACACACCCAAATCTAATAATCAAAAGTACAAAATGTTGATATTAGTCAACCCAAGATACTATACCCAAACTACATTTATATGTTCCATTATTGCGTCCTTTCATCTCATCCTATTTTCCTTGCAATAAATCGTCCAGAGTGCTACATTTTTTTATTGTGTAGTCAGTGTTAATGGTCAGTGGTCACCATAACAATCATACATACAACTTCTCTCTCTTGTGAATGTTCCTTTGTTTATGTATTAGTTTATATATTTGTCTCGATTTTATGCGATTGAAAATTTAGGCTCACATAATGAATTATTGCTGAATCATTCCTCATGTGGTTGATTCAGATAAAAATCAGAGGGTTCTTGTCTCATATCCAGCAATTACGTAATGGATACTGGGGAATCACCTCAATGAAGGCACAGTCTGTGTTACTTGCATTGCCATCCCCACATTCTAAAGACGCCAAAGATGAGAACCAGCAACCGACTGAGGCAACTGGTGTTGGTAGAAACTGGGTGCAGAGTATGTTCAGCCGAAATACAACAACTAGATCCAGCTCATTTAGTCGTGTTCGTAGATGGACGTCTGATGGAGGCAACTCGGGTATTTAGCTTTGAATGAACCGCCAGCATCATTAAGTTTTGAATCTTGAATAAACTGTCAAAATCACTTTGTTCTACTTCTTTATAATTCTAGCTATAAATGAGAATGGGACTCCTCGCAAACAAGATCTGTCAAGTGGTGGCCAGAAAAAGCTTCAAACCAATGTTCGCATACTTAGGGGTCATAACGGTGCCATTACTGCTCTCCATTGTGTTACAAAAAGGGAAGTGTGGGATTTGGTGGGTGACCGTGAAGATGCTGGTTTCTTTATTAGCGGAAGCACAGACTGCTCAGTAAGTTTCAATATCTATGAATCTATGATATGGAATTACCTGGTACCAAGTTGTTTCATTGCCTTCTGATGCCCAGAATGAGATGATATGCTGTGCATGTGCTAATATGCAGGTTAAGATCTGGGATCCTAGTCTTCGTGGTTCTGAACTCAGGGCAACTTTAAAAGGGCATACTAGGTTCTCTCTCTCACCAAATTTCCTGTGTGGTTGTCAACATCTTTGAATAAGTAATAATGTGCAACCTTGCTTCTGTCTTTAAATATAGAACTATCCGCGCCATAAGTTCAGATAGGGGGAAGGTGGTGTCAGGATCTGATGATCAGTCTGTTTTGGTGTGGGATAAGCAAACAACTCAACTTCTAGAAGAGCTTAAAGGCCATGATGGACCGGTATTTTTTACTCTAAAAATATTTTGGTTTGTTCTACTTTAAACAGTATAGGTGTTGTAAATTCGTTACAAATAATGGATGATTGAAACTTAATTCAGACAGCCAACCAACCATGTAGGTCAGCTGTGTGCGCATGCTCTCAGGTGAACGTGTGTTAACTGCATCCCATGATGGCACTGTGAAGATGTGGGATGTAAGAACTGATAGATGTGTTGCAACTGTTGGTCGTTGCTCTAGTGCTGTTCTATGCATGGAATATGATGACAATGTGGGAGTCTTGGCTGCTGCTGGAAGAGATGTGTATGTTAAAAAAAAAAATGCAAATTTGGAGACTGAGTTTTCCTTGTGCGATTCAGATATTTGTCATACATTATTTACTAATGTCTAACCTGCTGCTTGGACCACAGGGTTGCTAACATATGGGATATCCGTGCTAGTAGGCAGATGCATAAACTTTCAGGACATACACAATGGATACGGTAAACAGGAAAAACATACATTCCTACTCTTCTACTAGTGTATGTATTTACAAATGTAAACAAATACATGATTCTATACAAAAAAAAAAAAACAATGCAGGTCCATAAGAATGGTTGGTGACACTGTGATTACTGGTAGTGATGATTGGACGGCAAGAATATGGTCTGTTTCCCGAGGAACATGTGATGCTGTCCTAGCATGCCATGCAGGGCCAATATTATGTGTTGAATATTCTTCTTTAGACAGAGGAATAATTACAGGTGCGTCATCTCCAATTTTTGGCTATGCTGCCATTTGATATCTTTTATTTTGTTGGTTCTTGGACTTGCTTGAAGGAAATTTTCGCTCTGTGCTTTTATCTCCAGTGCTTACTAAAATGTTAAATTTCCATTCCAGGGTCCACTGATGGCCTACTACGATTTTGGGAAAATGATGATGGTATGGCAGTCTCTTCATAGTTACAATATATTCTCATTCTTGACATTTAGCTTCTGTTTTATTTTATTAAAATACAAACTAGTTTCCTTAGTGTAGCTTACCCTGCAGTTGTTCATTAAACTAGATGTCTCATTGTATAATACTATCATTGTATTTCTACTCCACCTATTCGGAGTCTTAATCTTTTCACAAATTAAAGCAAATCAATTTTATAAGAAAGGCATAAGAAGTCTATATGTCATATGCTAGAATTTTTCAGAGTTGGTGTTAGTCCACGCAATTCTTCTCTGCAAAGTCAGAAGGCATATGAGATCACCTGGTAACATACTCATTGGCTGTGCAGGAGGTATACGGTGCGCAAAAAATGTAACAATTCACAATGCTGCCATATTATCTATCAATGCTGGGGAGCACTGGTTAGGCATTGGAGCAGCTGATAATTCTTTGTCACTCTTTCACCGGCCCCAAGAAAGACTTGGTGGTTTTTCTGGCGCTGGGTCCAAGATGGCTGGTTGGCAGCTTTACAGAACACCACAGAAAACAGTTGCTATGGTATGCAGTTTGTTGCCTCTTTTGTTCATATAATTCCAAGTATATATGTATGTATATATTGCTGATTCATGCCCCCAAAATAGTTATTGTTCAAGATTAAGTTCTGTTTTTTTTTTCTGGTGAATTTTAAAGATAATTGTTCTGTTATGATATTCTTTGGCTCCAAGATAAACTTTACTGCCTGGATCATACACAAATTTCCTTCGTGTCAGATGTCCATGTAACTACTATCCCTGTTTTTTTTGGCGTGTTATTAATCTTTTGAGAGAAATAATTAGTTTTGGAGAACTTGCATAAGCCTAAGTAAGCTCATTTACTTCTTTAAGAAAATAATAACTACAGTCTACAGCACTGAAACTAAAAAATTAAATATCTTTCAATTTCTGTTGGCTTAAATTTAAAATTTATCATTCTTCTTTATGAAATTATGCCTTGTAGTGACAATTCTTTTACTCTAAAATTATGGCTTACTGAAAATTTATTTCTGATTATTTTAATTGGCATCAGTTACTTGATAACATTTTTTGCCAGCTAACGGCGCTTATATGGCTGGAGAATGTTATTGTAGCCTGTTGTTATGTCCATTTGTTATTGGTTGTTTTCCTGGGTTGATTTTGGCCGTATTGTAACATCCAGGTAAGATGTGTTGCTTCAGACTTGGAAAGGAAAAGAATATGCAGCGGTGGTCGCAATGGGCTTCTAAGGCTGTGGGATGCAACCATTAATATTTGAGCTCGATCAATAAATGCATGTTCACGTTTGTAAATTGTAATCATTTTATAGGTGAAAAACAAGGTACTTAATGAAGTGGGGGTTCTCTCCAATATTTTTTTGTTTATTTCCCTTAATAGTATATAATGTGCAAGATATCTCTGATGAGTCCAAGTTGCGAATACTTGTAATTTTGTGGTCAGAGGTTACTGTATCCTGAATGTACATACTGCGACGAAGAACAAATTTTGTTAGTGTGGATAGATTTAGTTATACTACTATTGTCTACCATTAAAGCCTCAATTGATTTTGCAATGAACGTTATGTTTACTTCCACATATCAAGATTCTCGGTGTGCTTGATAAATAGGAAATGATAAACCACTGATGAAACACACTCAAGCTTTGAAAAACTAACGGTTTGCCGAGTTTCGTGTTAACATTGCATGCTGCGTATGACTTTCATTGGGTGTGGTGTCAAGGATGTCTCATTTGATAGTCGCACCCTCTCTCTCTCTCTCTCTCACACACACACACACAACATCATTGGCTGTGGTGTTTATGTTGTCTAGTTTCATAGTCTCTCACACACACCATTGTATGGTGTCAAGGTTGTCTCATTTGATAGTTTCGCACTCTTGCGCACACATCATTGGTGTGTTGTAACAAATTCACTCATGCACTAAATTAATAATATATAGGTTTCAAATTCGCAAGGTCTAACCTTCATAAATTAATAATGTGATGCATATATAGGTTGGACAGGCAATGAAGAAAAAATGAACAGAGCCAATCAAGTGCCAACAAACGTTGTACCGGGCATGGCTCGCTAGAATTCACTCATGCTCTTGGATGCATCATGATTCATGCATACTATTGTCCTAGATTTTGCAAGTGTTTAATATGTTCATAAATTATCTGTGTGTCATGTTCTTTCCAATGTTTCAGAGAGCAAGTAGCTTTATATTTTAAAATGGTTGTTTTAAAGTGGTGTTTTATATTATGTATCGTTTATCCTTTTGGGTGAAACAAAAAGTGATGCAAGATTTGCTTAATTTTGTAATGTTGAATCTTTGTACTTTGGAATTGCATATGAACCAATAAATTAGTGGTTTTAAAAAAGAACACTGGAAATGGTTGTCATAACTCATAAACTAGTTGTAGCTATCCCAGTCCGTTCCCACATAAGATATAACTCGTTTTTATGCTGAATATATATACTTTCCCGAAAGACATTGGCCGTGGTATTGGGTACATATATATAGCATAGTCTCAATTTCTATTTCTATTTTATTATCTTCGCTTGCTCATAAAGAAAATAACTAATAAGTATATATTTTAATTTGGCCATAAGATAAAAGGTTGACTCACACAAAAGCACAAGACTTGGTGCCTGTTTGCTTAACGCGAAAAACAGAATTCACACACAATACGGCTAAATACAGAGCCTTGGTTTGCTTTGAATTTTCAACCCTTGCAAATGGCCATATACAGCCATTTGACCAAAGGAAACTTCTCTCTCATTTGTTTTTGCTTGCGTAAAGATAGATCCAGTCTAAACATGTGCAAATTGATGTATATGCTATTAAGAATCCATACAAACAATTATAATATAACACACTGTAAATATGACTATATCTTGTCCTAAGAAACGATTGAGAATTTACGGTAGAGTTTAAATTTGATACAATGATAGCACGTCATTAAAGGATAAATAGATAAATATTTCTTAATTATAAAAAATAATTAAAAAAAAACTTTTTTTTAGCAAGATGTAACTTTTTAAATTTTATAGAAAGCTCAAGACAGTTTCTTCCTCCTTGAGTCAAAGCTCCAACTCTCTGACCCGTTAAATGCACTTTCCTCAAGTCTTATACTTGGGAAACACTCATCTAATAGCTAGCTAGCCCCAAATTATTAATTGATTCTGTAGTTAAACACTCATCTATGATGGAGCTCGGAGTATTGTGAGTCTCTGAAAACGCAAACATTTCTAAAGACATAAATCCTACAATGGTCCATATATAGCTCAAATACAACAACCCAAAAGCACTGATACTCTTTAATTTGGGTTAAAGTGTAGCAGAAGCACTAGCTGGTTAGGTTACTATCTGTCGAGTTTGAGACACTTTATGAGATAACCCACAATCAATAAAGATGAAGAACTTGATATGGAAGGTGAAGAAGAATTAGAAGAGCTTTGAATGGGCATAATGCGAGAAAAAGAAGTTAGGGAGATAAAGGGCATTGAGAAGCGCCACCTGAGAAGGGGAATTTCATTAATGACACCCGACAACAACAAATATTGTCCAACTAAACACATCGGAAAATAGATTAAACATAAAAATGATAAAATTCTCGCCGTTGCCGGGGATCGAACCCGGGTCACCCGCGTGACAGGCGGGAATACTCACCACTATACTACAACGACTTGTTGATTGTGGGGGCTCAACAAAACCTTTAAATTTTGAAGTAGTTTGCATAACAATTAAGCTGGAAAAACACTAATTTGTTCTAAAACTTAATAAAATTAACTTTAAATTATTAAAAATAATTTAAATACATAATCTAATTATTATTAACTATAAAATTTATATCATACTATATAACTGTAAGTAATAGTGAAATGAGCACTATATTTTCAAACAAAATTGATAATATTATATGACTTTTTTTAATTACTTGTAATTTTTCTTTTCTTAAAAGGTTAGCTTTGATACCTTATTAAGATAACGTTTTTCATTTTTGTATGAATAAATTATTATGCTTTATTCTTACTTTTATCACCGATCTAGGTTTTATAACATTGATTATATAATTAACTTTCATGTGTGTCATAAAGGAAATCAAGATATATCTATGAACAAAACTGATATTATTTTAAAACTATTTGACAAATCTTTTTAAAAAATTTAAGCAAAATCCTTATTTGAACCAAATAAACCAATAATATTAAAGAAAGGTTTACAATAAAAAAGTTAAAATACACTAATTTTATCTTTTTGCTAATCTACTACATTAACTTGATCAATTAAGTGGCTTTGTGTAAATATAAGTACATTTATAAGCATTCTTTGAATCCGTAGACTTTTCCTATTTTGGACTAAGACTATCCTCTCCCCCTAAATTTCAACCACAAAAAAAAAACTAAGTAATGCATAACAACCTAAGACACATCACATCATATGAACATTTGTTGCATTAGTTAAAATTAATGTTGTTAATGCAAAAAAAAACTTATAAAATAACTAATTTGATCTAACAGAAACATTTTAAAGAATCAAAGTAATTTTTTTTAAATTAAAGATACTAAATTAAAATAAAAACAAAAAGTAAGATAATAAACAAAAATGTATTTTAATCTAATAAAAAACACTATCCCAAGCTTTACCATAATCATAATAGGTGTAATATATTTATGTATTACATATTTTATTTTTGATATTATATATCCGGTATTATTTTTTAGGGGAAAAAGTACTTAGCCCCCTTAAACTTGACTCCTTTTATAAATAGACACCTTAAACTTTCATTTTGTCTCAATTGATCCTTAAACTTTATCTCTTTTGCAAATAGGCACCATGAACTTTAATTTCAATTAAATTAATCCTTAAATTTTACCTCTTTTGCACACAAACACCTAAATTTCAATTTCATCTCAATTAATTCTTAAAATTTGCATCTTTCATAAATAACCTCTTATATTAAATTGGAGTTAAATTACTAACAAAAAAAATCTCAACTATTTATTAGTTTTATTTCTATAAATCCCTTTTCCAAACATTAAAACATATTAAGATTTAGAATTAAAAAAACGTAATAAATACTTTTTTGAATAATGTTATTATTTCCCTTTTCTATATATATTTTCTAAATTCATATTCTTTATATATTTTAAATATGAAAAAATAAGTTGTAACAAAAAAAATTAATGAATGATTAATAACTAGAAAAAAAATATTTATAAAAAGGATAAATCTTAAATATCAATTGAAATGAAATTAAAATTTAAGGTGTCTATTTATAAAAAAGTTAAAGTTTACATATCAATCATAATAAATTTAAAGTTCATGGTGTCTATTTACAAAAAAGGTAAAGTTTAAGGATTAATTGTGACAAAAATAAAGTTTAGGGTGTCTATTTGCAAAAGGAATAAAGTTTAGGGGGACCTAATGCTCTTTTTCCTATTTTTTATTTATTTATTGTTATAGAATTACTTCGTTATTTTTCATAATTTTTATAATTATAATAATGTTTTTGTTGTTTTCTTTATTTTATATCATTATGGTACTATTTTACTTTTCTTATAACATTTTTTACTTGATTGTAAACTTTAAAAAATAACAATTTTTATATTTTGATTTTAACTATTTACGATAATTTCAAATAGCTAATATTTATCGCTCTTACTTTTTTTTTTTAAAAGACTAAAGAAGATTATTATTATATTAATAACCAAAGTCCAAGCACAAGCTGTGCCTGAACTTATAACAGAAACAAGACTACAAAAGTGCAAAACCATTAAATCTAGTACTCAGCAGAAACACCAAAACTGCAATGCCAAAACTGCCGAACCATGACTTATCGCTCTTACTTTTATATAGAAATATTTCTCTTACTTAATACATATTCCATATATACATAGAAAAAGTTACGTGATATAGGATGAATATGATTTCATTATAGGTTATAGTAATATATAATCAAATTCTATCGGTGATATAAACATAAGAATAAAGTATAATTTATGCATACAAAAATGAAAAACGTTATTTTTTTTAAGGGAAAATGAAAAACGTTATCTTAATAAGGTATCATTTTAAGAAAAGAAAAATTACAAGTAATTAAAAAAAGTCATATAATATTATAAAATTTGTTTGAAAATATAGTGCTTATTTCACTATCACTTACGATTATATAGTATGATATAAAATTTATAGTTAATATTAATTAGATTATGTATTAAATCATTTTTAATAATTTAAAATTATTTTTATTAACCTTTAGAACAAATTATATGTGTTTAAGGTTAACTGTAACGCAACAGATTGTAAGTTTTAAATTATTTGTTGAATATACATAATCAACAAGTCGTTGTAGTATAGTGGTAAGTATTCCCGCCTGTCACGCGGGTGACCCGGGTTCGATCCCCGGCAACGGCGTTAATTTTTTTTTCCTCTTTTTTGCGTATTATCTATTTGACTATCTTTCCTTTCCCCACCCCAACCTAGCTAGCTTCCTGGATTGTTCGTTGGTTTTAGGGTTTGTTTGATCATCTTTGAAAAGATGAACAATATTTGTTGTTGTTGTTGGGTAGCATCGATGAAATTTCCCGTGTGGCGCTTCTCAAGGCCTTTTATGTCTCTCTCTTCTTCTTTTTCTTGGTCTCGCATTATGACCATTCAAAATTGTTCTTCTAATTCTAATTCTTCAGCTTCCATGTCAACGTTGGAGTCCAAAGAGAAGAATAAGGAAGTTTCACCTTGGTTAATTGTTGGCCTCGGCAATCCAGGCAAGAAGTATGCTGCCACCCGCCACAATGTATGTCACTCACCATTCATACCTTATTATTATTACCTTCCCTGCCTTCACATCTTTTCATTATTATTCTATTATTATCATTTTTTATAGTTTCAAAATACAAACATAAAATTAAATTTTCATAACATTTTGAAGCAGAAAGGAATAAGATTACTAGCACAACAATGAAACATCCATGCCCCATAGGAATTGCACTTCCTGCGAGTGCCAATGGTATTTGCCGTTGCTGAATTGAATTATTCATGAAACTTCTTACACTCAAATTCTGATGTTAAGCAACATCCTCAGTTAAAACAAAATATTTCACAAAATACCCTTAGTTTCAAACAGATAGAAAGAGTCAAATAAACTTTTGCTTCAGTTAGTTGGTTATTTAAATTCAATATCAGTCTGTGGTGGCTCTGTGATGATAGGTTATCTGACCCTATTTTTGCCGGAGCTTTATATTTTCAGGTGGGCTTTGAGATGGTTGATACCATAGCTGAAGCTGAAGGGATATCTATGAGCTCTGTTTCCTTCAAAGCCTTATTTGGAAAAGGTTATATTAGATCATAGACAAAACCCTGCCTCTAATATTTCTCTCTAATTAGTGTGGTTTTCACTTTTCATAGATACATACCAGTAAGCATCAACAATTCAAAATCTAGGTTATTGGTAAAGCTATGATCATATTTTTCGTTGGCAAATGGGTAGAGAGAGAGAGCAAGAAGGACATTGGAGGAAATTATTACAAGGGATTTCATAGTGAATAATATCCCCCAAAATTTGCTTTATTAACTAAGCCCAATGGCATTGTATGATACAGGTGGTCGACCTTACCTAATGGAATAAGGCTTTTGTTGTTGTTGTTGTTATTGTTGTTGTTGTTATTGTTGTTGTGTTTAAGTCAAGTTTCATGCCAAACCTGAATCCATCATTGTTCTAATTAATGTATTGGCCATGCTATAGCTTTCACATAAATAATTAAATATTGCAGACAGCCACTAGTTCCACATAATTTCAGTTCAGATTTCAGAATGTTGGTGATAAAAGCAAAAAGATAAAATTTAAGTATTTGTATGTTCCCATCTGTGACAAGTTGTTTTCCAATTGCAGGTTTTATAGGTGATGTACCGGTCATACTTGCAAAACCACAGACTTTTATGAACTCAAGTGGTGAATCTGTAAGTCTGCTATCTGGATAATATTCAAATGTTATGTAAGCAATAGCATTTTATTGTATCTATAATGACTCATGCTTACTCTTATGACATCAATTCTTTCTTTTGATTTAAAGATTCATGTCTTTATGTTAATTTTGTACTAATTTTATATGCTGTATTATATAGTCATGTTGTATCCTATGATTTTTTTAAAATTTGCCATGTCTCCATGTCCATGGGTCTTAACATATCTATATTCTGTGTTGTATCTTCACTTCCCAAGAATCTACATAATAAATATTTTATTTTGATTATGATGGCTGGTGTTTGAATCTATTTTGAAGGTTGGGGCCATAGTTTCATATTACAAGATTCCACCGAAGCAAGTACTTGTGGTATAATATCTATGCTATGACTACTTTGTTCTTTTTTTTGCATGTGACGAAAGAAAAGAAGAAGGATGATCTGCTTGAGTATTCAATTAATAATTAATAATTTTCAGATCTTTGATGACTTGGATTTGCCTTTTGCTAAATTGCGGCTTCTACCAAAGGGTGGACATGGAGGTCACAATGGGTAATTATAATTTTCTTTTCTTGCACTCTCTTTTTGCTAGGAAACAGCATATGTGTAGGCCTGGTTTGGCTCCTAATTTGAGTTTATAAATCAACATGTCCATTGGTGTGAATATCAAGGCCTAGTTTCTTCATATTTCTGAAATTTGAAATGCCATATTTGTCTTCCTTTAGTATAATTTGGGTCAAGGAAATGATCAACTTGAGAAATACTTTGCTACACAATCATTTTTTTTTTCTATCAACTGGGACAAGGCAAAAGATTATTGATGGTTGTGGGATTGTAGGTTTGCATGCCTTATCTTGGAAAGGAACTATTTATTTTCATCAGATGTGGCTAAATTTTCTGCTAGTTGTCTAATGATCATGATAATCTCCTCCCTTTCTCTTGGGGCAAACGGTGTTTGAGTTGTGTGTTGTACAACCAAGACAATATGCATGACAAGCATACAGAGAACTAGAGTGACTACAGGAAAAAAAGTAAACAACTCCCTTTCTCTGCTGAAATTATATGTTATAGGGATAAATCAGCTTCCTTGTCTCTTCATTAAAATTCAAAACATTGATTACAGGAACCTTTGAATTTGGCTTCTTCTGTTAACCTAGCCTTTAAATTTTAATTTGCTTTGAATTTGGCTTCTTTATTTTTTGGAAGGCATATCAAGTTCTTTAACTTTAGCAAGGCATGCCGGCAGCCTAATTATTTTTATTATGATAATTTACACTGGGTGATATTATATTCAGTCAGCTTGTTTCTTTCAAAGCAGAAGAGAAATGAAGTATTACTGTTTTTCTTTTCTTTGCTATTTGGCAGAATGAAGAGTGTTATTAATCACTTCAAAGGGAATACTGGTTTTCCCCGTTTAAGAATTGGTACGTTCATATCATTTCCAGTGTTAAAATATCCATTTATATTGCAATCATTTATAATACTATTTGTCATTTTATTGCTGATTAGGCATTGGACGACCTCCCGGGAAAATGGATCCTGTAGCATTTGTTCTTCGCACGTTCACTAAACAGGAAAGGGAAGAGGTATGTTTTTGTTTCTTTTCTTTTTGAAGTTTGAACTGACAAACTGGCCTTCGGCACATGGAAATTCTAAATGTAGATAAAAATATCTTTCAGTTGAATTTTACATTACAAGATGGATTAGAAGCTGTGCGGATTCTTTTGCTTGAGGGATTTGATAAAAGTGCAACATTTGTTAATAGTGCAAAAAAGATAGAGCAAACAGGTTGAGCAATTGCTGATTCAGAATATCCTTTAGGCAAAGTACAAACAAACAGGATCGTATAGCAAGGAGATACAACTTAAAAAAGAGTAAACTCGTTCAAGGCCCTATTTTTAATTCGATAGAGCTATGTTTGAGCAAGTTTTCATCCATTCTTTCAGAAAGCAGTTTCAGCACAATGAATTCGAACCTGATGCCTGGAATCTTCAGGTGTTTGATCAATTTTTGAGCACTTCCAACACCTTGAATTATATAATAATATGATGTTGTGGAATTATTAGGAAATTATAGGTACATTTCATAATGATCGCGTAAGATCATTTTCTTTGTCTATAATGATTCGTCTTTGGCTGCTGGTGAGTTGATAGCTCACACGTCACTCAACAACGGTCTTTAATTCTTTATCACTATGTATTCATACAAGAGTTGCTCTGGCTTGATGTCATGAATCTGTTCATCACATTTCCTTTCCCCATTCTTTGGTTCTGCAAGACTTCTTGTACAATTCTATATATTAAAAAAAAGGATAAAATATGTTTTTGACCCCTCATTTTATCTAAATTTCTGTTTTTAGTTTCTCATAAATTTTTTCTGTGTTTTTAGTCCCTCAAAAATTGTTTTCTTTTGTTTTTAGTCCCTGACATTAATTTTAACTGTTAAGTGATGTCGTGACGAGTATAATTTGTGCTTGAAAAAATTTTGTTTAAGTTTCTAGTGGTTTTTAACTACTGCAAATTTTCTGACAAACTAAAACTGTCACAAACGTTAAAAAAATAAAAAATAAAATCAAAACCTCAACACCAGATTTTCTGAAATCACAAGAAATGTTACAAAATTAAACATTTCTGACTACCAAAAAATTTGTAGCGGTTAAAAGTCACTAAAAACTTAATTAGGAAATTTTCACACACACAGTTTATGTCTGTCATGTCATCACTTAACAGTTGAAATTAATGTCAGGGACTAAAAACAGAACAAAACAATTTATGAGAGACTAAAAACATAACAAAACAATTTATGAGGGACTAAAAACAGTAAAAAAATTTATGAGGGACTAAAAACAGAAATCAAGATAAAATGAGGAACCAAAAACATGTTTTATCCTTAAAAAAAAAATAATATAATTTTTGGCTGTTTGCTCAACGAGTGTATTTCTTAACCAAAGTTATTGTGTATAATCTACCTACCTATCTTTCTATGAAATTTGCTATTAACATTCTCTCCAACGCTATTATTAGGTGAAATTTATGTTAGACTCGCAAAATAGGAAGTAGAAGCATGGAATGGAACTCACATAATTTAGTAGGTCCTATTTGAATTTTACTCAATAATAGTGTATTATTAAATGCATAGAATTAACTATATCATATTATTATTGTTGTTGTTGTTAGAGTAAACATGTTTATATAAGTAATTAAAAAATAATAGCATATAATAAAATTATAATTTTTTTTCAACATTTTATTTATTTATTTAAAAGTATGCTTTATGAACTTGATGCATTAATAATTAAGAATAATTTTGAATAAAAATATTTAAAAAAAGTGTTCAGAGAGAGAGAGAGAATACAATTAAATAAATACTAATATGAAATATAGCCTCTTGAAAATATGTTTTCAATTTATTACTTTTATTCTAGTTTATAAAAAAAAAATTAATGTATCTAAACATTAATAAATGTCAAATATGGAATTACTTTATTCTAAAAATACATGTTAATTAAGTTCAAGTTCTTATTGAGGACCATACTTCAAAATGTGTTTGCTTACATGTTTTTTCACGTTCAATGGAAAATGTTATGTGAGAGCAAAGTTTGTTGAACATAGGGGTAGTTATGGATAGGAATCAATCTGACAAATTGGTGAATCCGAACCGATCCAAACCAAAAAATTCGGATTGGTTTGGATCATTGGTTTGGATCGGATTAAAAAATTGCAAATCCGATGAGTTCGGATGGGATATCGGATTTCACTTTTGAAAATCCGATCCGATCCAGTCCATCCGATTAATTAGTATTTTTTTTATATTTTTTTAACCTTTGGAGCTTGGGCTTTTTAGCCCAATCCAATTTTATTCTATTTTTTCATTGTAAGGCAACTGATCAATTATTACTATAATTATAATATAAGACATGGTTTAATTTTTAACTTGGAATGGGACATGTTTCATATTAGACTAGTAGTTAAAAAATAGTTTTTGAGTTAAATGTAGTAAATTGCATACTATTTTTATTTAAAAAAAATCATTTATTTTTATTTTTATTATTTTTAATAATAAATCCGATGATCCGATCCGATCCAATCTGATTATAATCGGATTGGTTCGAATCATATTGTAGAGTTAAATTAGGCAAAATCTGATCCGAACCGAACCAATTAATATTGATTGGGTTGGATTAAAAAAATGTCACGAATTCGATCTGATCCGACCTGTGTCCACCTCTAGTTGAACATGCAGGAATGTTTTAAACCAAACACACACTTTACTGGTGAAGATTAGTATTAAGTTGTAAGAATTGTTGAGTTTCAACTGATTGTATGGAAATTATTCTTGTAAGAGTGTTAGCAACATATTTTATAATACACTTTTTTCAACACTCTCTTTCTAATTGGTTAAAATTTACTATAAATTATAAAATTATAAGTGAAGTTTATTAAATAAAGAGTGACGTACACAATTTTGTAATTTCTAATAAATTTCAATTAATAGTAAAGAGTGTATTAGAGAATGCGTTGTTAATACTCCTCAAAGAGAGAAAAACAGTGTTAACAATATATTATTTAACACTCTATCTTATTAGTTAAAATTTATTAAAAACTACAAATTATTAGTGTGATTCATTAAATAAAAAATGAGACTCACACAACTTTGTGATTCCAGCCAGGGATATTCAAAACTAAACTGAACCATTGTAAATCACTAAACTAATCCCAAAAAAACCAAAAAATGAAAAATTACAATTTCAATAACCTAATTTCTAAATAAAGTTATAAGCATAATTATATTTTAAAAGTAATTATTTTTGCACTTATAATCAAATAAAAAACAATTTTTCATTTACATATTTAATTAAATGAATACAATCTTAAAATTACTTTTTCTAAAAAAAAAAAAATGCTGGACAGACGGGCCATGTTTGATTGTTTCCGACAGAGCTGAAGGGCCCAACCCAAAATGTGACATGGATTGAGGAAATCCCAAAACCCGCCATCAACGGAAACTCGAAAACAAAAGAAAAGAAAAGAAAAAGCCCTTCTTCTCACTCCTTCCGTTTGTTCTCTCTGCTCCTTCCTTCGTTGCACTCTACTCTCTCTGACTCTCACTCACCGAACCTACATTCTCTCCCCGAAACCCCAGTCAGTCATGTATGGCGGTGGTGAGTTTTCACTATGCAATCTCTTTTCTTCCTTTTCTCCCTTCCCAACCTTTGTAATCTCACTCTCATTTTCGTTTCCTTTGCAATTTTATTTTTCCTGCGTAATTCGCAGACGAAGTATCAGCAATAGTGATAGACCTTGGTTCGCACACATGCAAAGCCGGTTACGCTGGCGAAGATGCTCCCAAGGCCGTCTTTCCCTCTGTAAGTCTCTCTCACCTACTCCCCACGTTTAACTTCTCTTTTTTTTTTCTTCGCCAAATCCAAATGTGCGTCTCTCGCTCACCTCAAATTCCAATATCATTGCGTCTTTTTAAGTGCATTTTATTATTTTCCATTTGACATGTTGAAGCTTACACACCATAGCGGGGGTTGTAATTTCATAAAATTGACACATTTAGGGACTCAATTTAGGTTTAAATACCTTTTTAGTCTTTTTTGCTTTTCATCCTTGCAAAGCGTTATCTAAACTGACCAAAAAACAAAACAAACATAATTTGCAAGGACTAAAACCAAAAAAATAATTTTGCAAGGACGAAAAATAAAAAAACGCTAAGAACTAAAAAAGTATTTATGCCCTCAATTTATATATGCAAACTTTCGGGGTCTCAACTGAATCAACACAGATTGCTTAACAATATGTTTACATACAGTGGTTGTTTATAGCTTTGTTATTATTTTGCATGTGTTTATTTAGGTTGTTGGTGCAATTGATCAAATGGACATTGATGGAACTGGTGATGCTGATGAGAACTCTGGAGCTGCCGTGGATTTACAAAACAATGCCAAAAATAATGATTCTGACAAAACCAAGGGAAAATGCAAACTTTATGTAGGATCTCAGTCACTAGGATACCGCAGAGACTATATGGAGGTAACACTTCAAAATATCTGCTAGGTTAGGCTTTAAATTAATCCATTCCACTTATTTTAAAACTATTTGTTTTGATCATTTATTTCTGTTATGCTGATCAGGTGCTGTCACCATTGAAGAATGGTGTTGTTGTTGACTGGAATATTGTAGACAATATATGGGATCATGCTTTGAGGTTGTTTCTGATTACCGAATCTGGCTATAATCTGGAATGTAGGATCATCATTTTCTTTTCTTCTTCTTTTGGGTGGTAAACATGATCATCATTTTCTTGATAAAGCATATGCAGTTGTCAATTGCTAAGGTTCCTACTTCTTAGGAAGCTCATGATGGTTCTTTTTATATGCAGAGTGGTCCCAAAAATTAGTCAACTTTTGTATAGCGAGTTAAAAAGAGAACACTCATGTGGTTGAGATATCCTGTTGTTTATGCTAGGACATATGTTTATGCAAATCTCACTTTATGTTTACAAATTTGTGTTGTATGTATGATAGTGTTTTTCCATTCTTGTGTCAAATATTGTTCTCTTATGAATTTCTGCTAATTTATTTATCTGTCTATGCTCTATGCTACTATTCACTATCACTGGATTTCAGGGAATGCCTCCTAGTTGATCCTAAAGAGCGTCCAATGCTACTTGCCGAACCGTGTTCCAACACTCAAGAACAGAGAGAAAGGTATTCCATCAACAATAACTCCCCCTCTCATTTAAGTTTTTGGGTTTTAGGCTTTTTGCTGTATACACTATTATTTCATGTTTAGTAATAAAGTTTGGTTCAATTCTTCAATTTTTAGATTTCATATTTTTCATTTTTTTGTCTATGTAACAGGGCAGCAGAACTTATGTTTGAAAAATATAAAGTACCAGCTTTGTTTTTGGCAAAGAATGCTGTAAGTTGTATGATCTTTACTGCTCTGTTCATATCTTACTTGTAAGTTGCAACAAAAGAATTAGTGATAAAAATGTATTTTATATTATTGGCATGAAATCATGAATTTGTGAGCTAGTTAATGAAGGAGTATTTCTTGACACCAGGTTCTCACATCTTTTGCATCAGGGCGTGCTACCTCATTAGTTGTTGATAGGTACGAGACTTTGAAGTTGTTGACAAACAGTTTGGTTCTGTGTTGATATTAATGTGCAATACAATTGCCGAATTGCCTACTTATGAATGTTGTTTGAAAGATAGTGCAATAAATTTGCCTTCCTTTTCTTTCCAGCGTGCAACTAAATGTTTGTTGTCACTTTACTTTTTAATACTACATTTCTGATGAGTAGTTTTGTTCATTATTTCAAAACTCAGTGGTGGTGGATCAACTACAGTTGTACCAGTACTTGATGGTTATGTTCTTCAAAAGGTATTCCTTGCTGTCCTGTCAAATAGAAATCATATATTAGATGACTTGGTCCATTTTATAAGCATGCTTATTATGATTAGTTTGTTATTTTAGTACTCTAATTTTATTACTTACACTTTCTTTTGTATGCACTGTTGTTCCAAAAACATGCTTCATTAAAATTGTCACTAGTGGGTTAGGGTTTCAAGTAAGTCATTGATATATTCCTTAAAGATATTTTTAGTATGATGTGATAAATTATCTGATCTTTTTTTGAGTAAAAGTAACATTTTAAAATTTGTGACAATAACTGGGAGATTTTCTAATTGTATAATCATGATTACAATTATATTTAGTATGTAAGAAAATTGTTAAGGTTTTGGTGTTCAACTGTCAATGAAGAGAGATTATAAATGTGACATTGTCAAAATTATCTGATCACTGATGATTGACAAGTTTTTGTCTTTCACTAGGGTACCTCCGTAATCATAGCTTTAGCCACTGTTGTGGCTAAAAAGGCCTTCCCAATAATTGTCTTCTCTGGAGTAATTGTTAGGAGGGCCTCCTAATTGTGGTAGTGCCCGAGGGGTTGTGATGACTGACCATTTAATTCAATGTTTACAAAAATATAACATAATTAAATTGTGAAATAAAGAGTAAGTAGTAACTATAAAATTTGTGGAAGGCACTAATGCAAGTTCCACATTGGTGACTTTGAAACATTGGTATTAATGTTTCTTCATCTGTTTGTGGTTGATGTCTTACATTCTCTTTCCTTGATATATAATTTAGAAGGATTTTTATTATATTGTATTTGTAGCCTTGTATTTTGTCTTTAAGGTTTATTCAAGTTTCCTGTGTCTGCTTATGTCTTTATTTATGTCTACAATAGGCTGTGATAACTTCTCCTATTGGAGGAGAATTTCTGACAGATTGCTTGATGAAAAGTTTGGAAGGCAAAGGTATCACAGTGAGTGACAAACATTAGCTATTTTCTTCCCTTTTTTTCAAGGGTCATCTTAAGTAAAGCAGCTATATTTATATTTGCTTTATTTTGTTTGTTATTGAAGATAAGACCTCGATATTCATTCAAGAAAAAGGAAATAAGTCCTGGAAATCTTCAGGTATCTTATAATTTCATTGCAATTTGCAACTATTGTCAGTAGTTTGCCATGTTTCTTCTTATTTTGCTCAATCCTTAGTGCTTTTTCCCTTGAGTTTTTGAAGTTTGGAATGTCAGATGTCAACCTCGGAATGTTATATTCCACTGTTGCCTCCAGAGTCCAGAGCTTCAGCTTTGTGGTAGAACTATCATGACATGGAATAAGGACTTCATTTTCATCTATTCAACCCTGATGGTTCCTCTTGATCTTGAACTTTATTGATCAATTAGTTGTTCAAGTTTGATAAGAATGGCACTATTGGTTGTGGTACATTGCTGAGATGATAAATGTACATCCTGTTTGCTTGTTCATATCTATTTCTATGGAATCACAAATGTTATTCAGTTTCATGCTGTTACATTTAGCATGATTTAAATAATTACTGCAGTCAAATGCACAAATGGAGCGTGATCTTTGTTACCTCTGTTTTTTCTGATTCCCACAGACTGTAGACCTTGATTTTCCACATACAACAGAAAGCTACAAACTCTACTCCCAGGTCTGTATTTTGCCCAAAATTTTCTTTTCATGTCATAACTCGATTGCATGCTGACTATTTATTGTGACAGAGGGTGATTGCTAGTGACATCAAGGAATGTGTTTGCCGAACACCAGATTCTCCATATGATGGTTTGTGTCCCCGATGTAGTTTCATTTAATGTTGAGTCTTAGTCTAGTTCATTGTATTCTTTATGTGACATATAGACAAATGCCTTACTTATGGTGGCACTTTTTTTATGTTATGCATCGGCATCTTTGGTGGTAATATCTTGCTTGAAAATAACATGTTATTCCATTCTTCAATTATCGATATTAACTGTAGCTCTATTATTGTACTATTCAGAATGAGTGAAAGTTTCTCTTTTTCGTTAATTTATGGGAGTGGTGTATGAGTTTAATTAGATTATAATAATTTAGCTTTTATACCATATTATGGTAATTATTTTATAAATAGTACACCGATGTGATTGCTTGCAACTGTACGGTTTAAACAGCTTTCACAGTTCTCTCACAAGCTATACATACATTGACTTCATTTGTCATGTTTCCTTTGACATTATTTGTGGCACTTGTTCTCTACTCGATATTTTCATATAGATTAGCTCACTTGCTCATGATTTTTCAATGAGAGCATTATCTAAGGAAGCAAAAGTAGGAAATATTTATTGAAAAGAAAGCATTTATTATATAAAGTAATTAGAAGCATTTACTAGTGTGTAGACTGCTCTTTAACTAGTGCCCTTAGGGAACATGTTAATGGGACTCATATTTTATAACTCTATGATGCTTTTACCTTCCTGGTTACATTGAAGTTCATCATTATCAGATTCCATATATGACACATATCCATTATTATTCCTTTTCCATGGCAGAGAGTGCATATTCTAACATTCCTATGACTCCATACGAGCTTCCTGATGGCCAGTAAGTCCAACTTGTATTGAGATACTGAGGATTCGATGAATTATTTGAATGGTCTTCTTCCATTCTTGTCTCTGTTATGTTCTGTGTATCTACAAATATCTTTGTTGATTTGAGTCATGCTTCTTCTGGTTTACTTGCCATAATCATTTAACTTTGATATCATGGATGTCACAGGATTATTGAAGTTGGATCTGACAGATTCAAGATTCCTGATATTCTTTTTAATCCATCATTGGTTCAGGTGTGTGGCTTGCATGCTTGGATATTTGAATTTTGTTCAATAAGTGTGAATTTTTAATGGTGTTCTGTGCTTATACTGTGCAGTTCAGTCAAAATTCCAGTTTGTGTCCTGTTCCTCACTAATTTTACTGTTTTAATGTAAATCACAGACAATCCCTGGCATGGAGAATTTTGCAGAAATTGCTCCTTCAATTCGCAGTCTTCCAAAAATGGTTTTTTTTTTTTTTTGAAAATTTAAATGCATTGTTTCTACGTCTACTCAAGACTTTAAATTTTCTTCTCATTGCTCATTATTTTACTGTTTCTTTTGGATATGTGCAGATTATAGAGAGCATTAATAAGTGTGATGTGGACATACGTAGAGAACTATTTAGTACCATACTGGTAACTTTGATATTGATTTGGTCCCCCCCTCCCCTCACCCCTCCTCTCTCGAGTTTAAAGGTACCTGGACATATTTAAAACTGAATTTGTTTATCTCACAGCTTACTGGTGGTACAGCTTCAATGCACCAATTGAAGGAACGCATTGAGAAAGACTTGCTAGAGGTGAAATTTACAGAGCACATATTTTAATCACTAAATGCCAATTTTCTGGATAGCATAAATTTTATGGATTTTTTCCTTTTAAATATCCAATGTTTTGTATTCCTCCTTTCTATTCTAATAAATTTCCCTTTTTCTGTTTGTAGGAGTCCCCTCAAGCTGCTAGAGTAAAAGTATTTGCCAGTGGAAATGCAACTGAAAGAAGGTTCAGGTGGGATGTTCATCTCTGTCTATCTCTTTCTCTCAAGTTCACACGTCTATGATCATATTATGATGAGTTGGTTAATGTTGCAACATCTGCTCCAGTTCTCCCTCCTTTCTTCATAAGTGATTTTTATTTGGGTTAATTATGTTTTTGGTTCCTAAACTTTTTCGAGTTTTCACTTTTAGTCCCTAAACAAAATTTTGACTGGTCTTAGTCCCTGAACTTTTTTTCCTTCAATGTTTTTAGTCCCTCAACTTTTCTTAATTTTTGTTTTTAGTCCCTAAACAAATATTTGACCGGTCTTAGTCCCTGAAGTTTTTTTCTGTCAATGTTTTTAGTCCTTCAGGACTTCTTATGGTAGGGACTAAAAACATTGAAGGAAAAAAAGTTCAGGAACTAAGATCGGTCAAATATTTGTTTAGGGACTAAAAACAAAAATTGAAAAAAAGTTTAGGGACTAAAAACATTGAAGGAAAAAAAATTCAGGTACTAAGACCGGTCAAATATTTGTTTAGGGATTAAAAACAAAAATTGAGAAAAGTTGAGGGACTAAAAACATTGAAGGAAAAAAAGTTCAGGGACTAAGACCAGTCAAAATTTTGTTTAGGGACTAAAAGTGAAAACTCGAAAAAGTTTAGGAACCAAAAACATAATTAACCCTTTTTATTTTAACAATGCAACTTTTATGTATTATGATTTTTATGTGATTTTGTTGATACATCAAGTAGATAGTGCCCTCTTAATCACGGTGGTAACTCTATATGCAGTGTCTGGATAGGGGGGAGTATATTGGCTTCTCTTGGCTCCTTCCAGCAGATGTGGTTCTCCAAGTCCGAGTAAGTGCTAATTGATTGCAAAAAACCTCAGTTATTCAAGTTCATTCACCTTAATGAAAACTGAACTAAAAATACTGAACTCAAGTGAATAATTTTTTAATACAAAGCTATTTTACTATGCTATGGATAGGTACGAAGAGCAAGGTGCTTCTTATATCCAAAGAAAGTGCCCTTGAGTTTTCTAACGGATGTGAATACGTGTTTATTTTCTTACCATTATTGAGAACCCGGCAGTTTCAGAAGTCCAATGTTGAGCACTAAATTAGTGCCCTTGTCATCAATGACCTGTTTCGTATTCATGCCATTCTCTTCAGTGCTTTATTGATAATGACAGCTTGTTTATCTGCTGTCGAGGTTGATATAACTTATACTGTAACTGGCACAATCTCATTTTCTTTTTCTGCATCGCACTGCATCCCCCTTTCCATATAATGAAGTATAAGTTAAATCCTTGTGATGTCTGGATAGTGGATAGCTAGCTATTGGCGTTGCTGCACCCTAGTGTGTTTATTGATGACAATGCAGTTAATGTTCGAGGCATTAGTTGGTTGAGGCAAATGCGTAGATTAATGTCTGCATTAAATATGGCTTGATATCAAAGGTTCTTGACATGGGAACAGTCTGCTAGAGAATCCATGGGTACTTGAAAATCGTGACTATGAATTTTGTTTGAGCAACAACTAATCTAAATCCAAGATCTAAAACATTAAATATCAGTCAACCGATCTTGTGGGCTTCTTCCATTTTCTGCTGATATATGAGTGGATGTCAGGTTGGATGTTTTTTAATAATATTTATAAGAAAAAAATAATGTGATAAAATGAATTAAAAAACTTTAAATGTGTAAGTTTATCTTATTTTATGATTGAAGTTTAATTTAATGTACATTCATATTTTTACTTGTATGTATTTGGTGAAAAGTTTATTTAAATTTTGAACTTAAATACGATAAGAAAGTGTGAATGCATCCATAATTGAAGGTGAATTAAATAATAAATAATGACATGCTTACAAAAAAATGACAATGAAAAGTATCATAACATTAACCCTCTGTTTTGAGAGAAATAGAGGGGAGGGAAGAGAAAAATTTATCTTTTTAGCACGGATCTCTTACCTTTTACAATCTAATTTTAATTCAAATATATTTTTCATATTTTCATTCTTTCTATTTTTATCCTTTATACCAAACATAGTCTAAAGTAAAGAATGATTACGAATTGGTAGTAGTGTTAAGCATTTTTTTTTCTTAGTCACTAATTAGTGTAATCATATGCTAGTTAGGAATGGTTTACTGGTATATTGATGTTCATCCAAATTTATTTTTATTTTTATAGTCGGATTCGGATATGTTTGATAAATAATTTGATTTATGGTTGTACAAAATTAAAACATTTCAGAAATTTTAATTTCAACATGTGGCATTTTAATTTGTTAATCCCTAGTATGCAATAATTTTGTTTACTTTTTACTACATTATATTTTGACAAAATTTAATATAGTAAGACCACATTGCATGTATTTAGACAAAGAGTCATATCGGATATTTTTTTTTATCTATAAGAATCGAAGATAGGTACGGAAATTTATAACAACTTACTCATCCTGTTCAACCAAGTGAGCTAGATCTCCTCGGTTCATATTGGACATTTTAATAATAAAAAGATCAACTTAAGCAAATTAAAAAATTAGAATCTAAAAGAGTAATTTAACTTAAGTTTATTTATCTTTTTCCTTTTTTTTTTTTTATAAATATATTTTTCCTCTTTATCCCCTTAACTAAACAGGGAAGATTTCCGGATAAAAAAAAACAGGGAACATTTCAATCTTAAAAAAAAAAGAAAAAAAGGAAGATTTGATAAAATAAAATATAAAAATGAATTTTTTACAACGTTGGGATTTTTGTAGCCTATCAATATCAACTACAGTAGGCAGAAAAAGAAACGGTTGAGATTAAAGGGGAGGGGAGACATTGGGATGAGATAACGAATTGTGGCGCTAAACTTGGCGTTTCCTTGTTCATTCAAAGTAACAAAGGAGAGAAGAGAAGAGAAGAGAGTAATGGCCTCTTGTACGTGTTCGTCTTGGCTCATACTCTCGTCCACCAACGCCAAACGCTTCTTCGTCCCAACCTCAACCTGCTTCAAATTGAATGCTCCCGTTGCTTCCCAAATCCAATGGCATTCAGATTCATATACCCGCAGAAACCTCCCTCAGCCTCCCGAAATCAAACGCCATTGGGTTGAAGCTTCTGATCAATCGCTTGCGTCTCCAGAAAGATTCAGTGTGGCGTCATACAACATACTGGGGGATAGAAATGCTTCTCAACACTCCGATTTATACGTAAACGTTCCTTCTCGTTACATCAACTGGGGTCGTCGCAAGAGGGTTATTTGTGATGAACTCTTTGGATCGGACCCTGATATTATCTGCTTACAAGTAACGTTTCACCTTTCTTCCCATTTTTTTCACAATCATGCTTTCAATTTGGCCCTTAATTTTAAAAACTTCTATTTTTATTTTTTAAAGTGTATCTATTAGATCAAGTTAGTTTTCTTTTTTTTTTTTCAATTTACCGCATTATACTTGCTCAACTTAGTGATATGTAACAAACTGTGAGAGATGTCTCATCAGATGAGCGTTTGTCATGTAACCTTTTAAACTTAGGGGACCAAAGTAAACCAAAAAATAAGATGAGAGAACAAAAGTGTATTTTAGCCTATTTAATAATCTTTGTTAGACTTGAGCTCAAATACTAACTTGAAATATTCGAAATGGTATTGTCAGGAGGTGGACAAGTATTTCGAACTCTCAGACATTATGGTTAAAGCAGGATATGCAGGATCTTATAAGGTGTATTTTCATTTCCTTTCTGAATTTCTGATTACTACTACTTTGGTTTTGAGTTTTGACTGACTCATATCTTCTTGATCAACTTTTGTTTCAATAAAACTAAAATGAAATGAAATGAAATAAATATATTAGTTAATTTGATATGCACCATCATCATCAAACATGCTGATGTCTCTCTACTACTGTGAAATTTGTCATTTTCCTGTGCATAGTAGTACCACACTACCATATGCGTGATTATTGAAAACCTAATGAATTGTGTAAATGGAGTTGTAGAGACGCACTGGAGATACAGCTGACGGTTGTGCAATGTTTTGGAAAGCTGATAAGTAATCTATTGATTGCCCAATTTGCTTGTTAGATAAAAATTGATGGATCCAATCCATTCACTTTGATTACTTTTTCATTCTTTTTGTCTGTTTGTCAGGTTCCGGTTACTAGAAGGAGAGAGCATTCAATTTAAGGACATTGGCCTTCGTGATAATGTTGCCCAACTTTCAGTTTTTGAGGTATCAGTTCTTTGATGTCGGCTCATTTCTTTTAATGATATGGCAATGGTTGGTCATTCCTTTTTAGTGTTTTGAAACATTACTCATGTTCGTGTATTCTAATATTTTCAATCAACAAGAATTTCTTGGGCCTCTTGTGTGGTTGCATCAGACACAATTGAACATAATCTACATTGAATGTTCCATTAGGGCATGAGATACAAGGTTTCCATCCGAATAGATGTTTACCTGGGATAGTGGGATTGGATGTCTCTAGGGTCTGGACTATTGATGATTTATTATTTTGTAGCATGATTTTTAAAAAGTAACAAAGTTTCAAGTACGGCAGAATGTCTTGTATAGTTGATATGTCAATTATAGGCGTTATTGTGGGAACATTTTATTAAGCTAAACATACTAGTCTTTACAAAAGTGAGTGGTATGGCCTGGGATACTGCCTGTTCCTAGCTCTTTGGCCACCACCCTTGCTTTTATAATGTGTTATCTTACATTAGTTTGAACACAAGCAGCAGCTATCCTTTATTGTCCTAGTGTTCTTATTGTAAATATTGTCCTATTGTATATTCAATTAGTCATCCTTTGCATTTCTAACTTCATCCTGTACAGGCAGATGTGTGAATCTGACTCAAGAAGACTGTTAGTTGGTAACATCCACGTACTTTACAACCCAAACAGGGGAGAAGTTAAATTAGGTCAAGTAAGTGTTTTATTCCGTCCCCCTCCCCCCACCCAGAGAAAATGTTACGTTAACTGTCTTTCCTCTATTTTAGCTAACTATCTTTCAGAAATTAACATTTATGCAGGGTTTTCTTTATTAAATTCAAAAACATATCAAGAAGTCATGTTTAATATGACAGATGTTTCTTGATATAATTGAATATGCTGTCAAACATTAATTGCTCACATACTGTTTGCATGTGCTTTTTATCATCTTTCCATAATTCCTTCCTCTTTTTTTCATTTAAGTTATGGTCAATTCTCTTCTCAGTTGTCCAATTTTTCATCTAGTAACTAGTAATAAACTACTAGCAGATCAGTTGAGATACGTACTAATGCCTAATCCATAAAGAGCTTTATGTTATCTAGGAAATACAGTTGACTAGGTATTTCACCTTATTTTTCAACAGGCAAGTCAGATTTGCTTTGCTTGAACTAGCTATTCTCTTGATAATTGAAATTGAGTTGAAATATTTAATATTTCAGATTCGTTTTCTCTCGTCAAGAGCACAGTACCTCTCAGAGAAATGGGGTAATACCCCTGTTGTGCTAGCTGGTGATTTTAATAGTACTCCTCAGGTGCCATATTCCAGAAAACAGATAGAAGTTTGTCATTTACTTTGTGTTCTTCATTTTTTACATTGATTTCTCTTTATTATTGTTCATCAACAGAGTGGAATATACAAGTTCTTGTCATCATCTGAGGTGAATTACTTCGAAATCATTGTATCACATTCACATTGTCTTGGTTTTGCAATCTCATCCTATACTGGACAAGATAATAAGATTGTTCATGCTATGAATATAAGCAAGTAGTTTACGTTGACGATGCTCACTTGAAACTGGGTGTGGTTTGCAATTGCAGCTTAATATCATGCTGTATGACAGAAAGGAATTATCTGGACAGAAACGCTGTCGTCCTGCTCAAGTTTTAGGCGAGAATAAAGAAACAGTTGGTCCAATTGTCACTCTAGATGGGTACTTTTCCATTTCTTTTTGGTGATTAGGAGCCAATTTAGATAAATTTTTCAACAAGCACTTATAGAAGAAAATAGAAAGAATTAAGGAGGTAAAATAATCAAACTTCTTGCACAAGTTAAAATCAACTTGTGCACCTCAACTTTTTCATAAGCTTCCTCATCTAATTTTTCCATGAGTACCTAAGAGTTCATCATTCTTGCCTTAGAAAAGTCTTAACAATAGAGTTTTACAATTGAAAAGCTCCCATAAGCTATAAGCTAATCTAAACTAGGCCTAATTATATATTATAAGGTACAATGTAGGTCTGCATGTGTAGTTTATATATTAGAGAATTATTGTATGATATCAGTCATCACAAACTTAAGCTAACAGGGTATATGTGTGTAATGACCTGACTTTGATAACAATTTTGAGATGAGATAGTTTTGTATTTTCATCAATCTTGTATTCTATCACTTTTTCCTCTTCTGCTGATTGCAACTTATGATTATTAATTAAAGAATGTGTGTTTCTTGAAATTGTTTGTGCTATTCAGTTTTATCTCAGTATGATGCTCTCAACCTACTGTTTCCAGCTTGTTAAAGTGCTGGACAGATGAAGAGGTAAAAATAGCAACTGGAGATTCTGAGCGTCATTTGGCTGTGCATCCATTGAAGCTGAATAGTTCGTATGCAACAGTTAATGTACCTAGTCATTCTTTTGCAACCTATTATTACTATATATGATTTCCATATTTAATCCCCCTGGCCCATGCCAACAGAATAGTAAAATTGTAAAGCTTTTCAGGGTTCAACTAGTACACGGGGATTCAATGGTGAACCCTTGGCAACTTCCTATCACTCAAAGTTTCTTGGCACTGTAGATTACTTATGGTAATCAATGTCTTTCCTAAACTCTGCCAAATACTTTGGTTGTTAAAATTTAAAAATATGATGGTTGTGGCCTTATTGATTGCGATTACCAGACTATTAGATCGACTTTACTTGATGCAGGTACTCAGATGGTATTGTACCTACAAGAGTTCTTGATACGGTTTCAATAAGTGATCTCCTAAGGGCAGGTGGCCTCCCATGCAAGGTATTCCTGCTGGCTTTTGCTGCTTAATGTCAAGCTTAAGTTAAAACTCTTCAAGCACATTAAATTGCCTAAGTGATTAAGTATACACTACGAGGGGATTGTGGAGGTTTCCAGATTGTAATGGAGAAGTAACGTTGTTAGTGGTTTAAGATTTTTGGGGTGCCCAGAGGTTGACCTATAATTTAGAGGCTCACAGAAATTTATCTTTGTTGGTTGTCAACCCACCCACCTGCATCCCACAAAATAAAAGATCAGGATTGAAGGTTGAATCTTTAAGCTGTTGTTTGGAATCGGACAAATAAAATGATGTCTTGACTTTAGGATTGGATATGGATGAGCTTTTTCAACATTTGTTGATGCTTTCACGTTGGTCATTCCTTATGGATTGGGACAGTCTCATCATTTTTCTGAATACATGTTTCATTTAGGAGCATTACAATCGTTGGTTTTGTAGAGGTGCTTTTGAATTGAAATAGCAGTAATAGATCTTAGCACTTCGCTAGGATCATTTTGTCCTACTACATTGTCTACAATGCACTTTTTTTCACCTTGGATTCAAATGTCTAAACGTAATTTTTCCCAATCTAACCAGTCTTTTCCTTGATCAATAGAAAGTGGGAAGCGACCATTTGGCCTTGGTTTCTGAATTTTCTTTCTCAGTTACCAACAATGAATCTACAGACATAGTGGCGGCAGCAACAGCAGCATCACCTATAGTAGATATTGAAGAGCCTAATAATCAGCAGTCATAAGAAAACAGCTCAGCATTTGTGTTTGGAAACAGATTTTTGCTTTCCTTGTTTACTTAGCTTAGCTCAAATTTTTCGAAATAGGTTGTAATTTGGATAAAGGTTGAAGTTCAAGTTGTAAGAATTTCTCAATGTACCATATGAAGTTATAAATTCGAAGTGCAAGGAAAAATCTTGATAGAAATTGAATTACTCCGTATATTTAGAAAAATTAAAATGCTTACATTTACGACATGGGCGTGCTTTGAGCTAGCAATGAACAAAACTAACTCAAACATAGTTATTTGACAATTTATTGTTGAGCTGAATTCGTTAAGTAAATAAATTGAACTTAAGTTATATATAGTTCGAGTCGATTGATTTATATTTGTTTTATATGAAATAAATAAATTAAAACATGTAAAATAAATATAAATTTGAATCGAATCGAGCTAACATGTTGAAATGAGTTGTTCTTGAACTTAAAATCAAGTCACGTTCCAACTTAGAAAAAAAAAAGTCATATCAAACTGAGTTAAGCTCGACTCATTTGGAGGCTAAGGTGTGGCACTCCCATTAGCGTGCAGTAAAACGCCCTGGCCTAAAGGCACGTGTAAGTCATGCTGATGAGTCATGGAATTCCACAACTTGCCTTCTTAACCACCCTTCAACTTCAATCTCTCTCTTCCAATGCAACGATCCAAGACATGGACACGAAGCACACACTCCCAATGAAACGCTGCCACGTGGATCCACAGAAACTCCAATGCCCACCGACTTAACCCTCCTGGTTTTCCCTCGTAAGCCAAGAAAAGAATGGAATGGAATCAAATCAAATCAAATCCACTTTTCTGTTTCGCTGCATTACCATTACCATTATTTGTCCTCATTTCTTTTCTTTTGCTTCTTCCTCTCATCACCCTTTCCTCATTGATTTCGATCAAAAACAATCTCCATTTTGCACCGTTGTTGGATTCCCAACCCCAACAACGTTTCATTGAGGATGCAACGTTTTGTTGACAACGCCCTCGCTGTTACTAAAGAGTATGCACATTTTCTTTCTCGCTTTACCGTCCATTCTTTATCATGTTTCTTACTTCAATTCAATATATTTCTTATTTATTTATATGTTTAGTTCAAATTAAATTATGTGATTCGTTGTTAGGAACGCAATTGTTAACTTCGTGATTTGGATTAGTTTCTGCATGTTACCAAATGCTAAGACAAAGCACAGAATTATGATCAATCATGATTGTGAACATATTGTTGAGAAGATTGATTTTGGAATCTCAATGCTTTTGCCTTGGCACGATGGATTTATATGTTCATGTTGTTTTAGAGCAATGGGATTCGGTGCCCTTGTTTCTGGCTGTGTCAATTTCATTTCAATTGTATACGTGCCAGAGCATCATGAGCATTTGAATTTTGGTGCAGGTCGGTGAAGACGTTTACTTATGAATCGTTGAACAATACTGTGAGACTGATCAATGGTGTGTCAGCTCTTCTGTTGACACTGCTACCTGGGAGAGCTACTATACTTGAAGGTGTTCAGGGTTGGGAGCTCAGGCCAACTTTTCGTGGACCACGCTTTCCACGTTGGATGGAAAAGTAAGCCTTCATTTTCATCACGGTATTGTTAAATGTATCCTTGTGAATTCTTTCTTTTATCATATAAGAAACAGACGTGTTCAGTGTTTTTCAGTTGATGTATAATGCATTTCTGTACTGGTTATTGAGTATACCTTTTTAAATTGTTTTTAATTTAATGACGTGCCATATTGTTAATCTTGTACACGGTTCTTGACATTGTTTTCCTTGCCCTGTTTATAGTGGTGTGTCCTCTTTCAACCAGTTTATTCATGAGCTTTCTGTGGATTCCGATGTATCAAGCCTGGAATATTCATCTGGGGAAGAAGACAGTGATGAATATGAAGAATATCCTGAATCTCCCTCATCTCAAAGTTCTAGAGCCTCCAGAGCTAGTTTTACTGATTATGGTAGGCACCAGATGGATTGGATCCAGTATATCTTACTTTGGATTTTGGTTCCTATAAAGTTCTTGCTGGGGATTCCATTTCACCTTTTCCAGTTAGCTTATTCTGGGGTGTCAAAACCGCGGGCTATCTCTGGCGATGAACACCCTTCACAACGACATTTGCCTAATAGAGTGCAAAGCCTCAAGGACCAAATTATCCATCGTGCTACTGACAGGAGACGTGGGGTCATTGAGGTTGTGCAACAATTTCTATCCTTATTAATTTGTGTTGTGTTTTGTTGACCATTTATTTATATTTTAGTAGACAAATCTCATGCGTGTAACTTTTGTGTTTCTTTTTTTTTGTTGGTTTTCAATCAGGATCTTCATTTGGCCATGGAGATATTTATAGAAGCTGTTTTTGATGTTGTTCACAAGGCAATACATCTTCTTCTTTCCCCATCAGAAGCTTTTGGAACATTATTCAGGTTGTTTTCATCTCATGAAAGACGCATTTTAGTTGATAATGATGTTTTTGAGGATGCCTCTACTTCTTCAGCTACACTTGGAGAGAATGACCCAACACCTACAGACAGGAATACCAGTTATCGTTCATCTCTGAACACAGATGCCCGGACATGTCAAGATGTTATAACAGAGCTAGGGTAAAGACTGTTGTGTACATTTATTCTTTTTATTTTGAGATCTTGCATGTCCAATTAATGGTTTATCCTTCTAACTCTCACAGGTATCCATATGAAGCTATTCATGTAATCACTGCCGATGGATATGTTCTTCTTTTAGAAAGAATTCCTAGGTAAATTAGACACTTTTAGGGAAATTGTATGAACCTCCATAAGTGTAATAATCCACCCTCTTTGATTTTGAACTTATTGTGATATTTCCAATGTTAAAATTAAATGCACCCCATCTGATTATCCAGTGCAAATCACTGCAGAAATGGAGACATCATGCATGATACTAATTGACTATTTGACATCTTTTGATCTATAAACTTTTTTTTTTTTTTTATTGTTGTGTGGAATGAATTGCATTTGATATTTGAATGAAACTATTATGTTTGATATGGGTCTTTTTCTGGTAGTCATATTTCTTTTCATAGTTGTGGCTCATTCCTGACATAAATGTAGCACTAATGGCATCAGGACTCTATCATGTGTAGAGATGGAGGATTTTGAAGGCTATAACACAATTTTATCATTCAGAATATATTTAATTATCATAAATGGATAACAATATAGGAAGAATAGACAATAAGGAGACTGTATTATTGTTATTGCTTTGTGTACAGTCTAATGCCCATAATCTGACCTCACAGGCGAGATGCACGTAAAGCTGTTTATCTTCAGCACGGAGTCTTCGATTCATCAATGGGGTGAGTAATGTCATTGTCTCTATCTTGATTAGTTTGGTTTTAATATGTAGAGTATTTCTTATTTCTTATGTGTGAAGTAGAGAGTTGTATAGTAGGTTGGGTAAATTTATTGTTGCGTCATTTTTTTAAGTCAACAGCTGCCTGAATCCTTTATGAGTTATGATCTTGACATGACATATAGGACTGATGAGCTTTTCTGTTTTGATTTTATCCTGCTTCCTCTGTTTTGTCCCTGATTTTTTCCCTCTGAATCATGAATTTTTTCTATTGTTTCAGTTGCTTGGATGCCAGAATGATGTTAGGACAATAGTGGTAGTCTAATAAGTTAAACTTTTTTGGTTCAGTTGGGTATCTAATGGTGTTGTTGGCTCTCCCGCTTTTGCAGCCTATGATCAAGGTTTGTTACATCTGTCAAGATAGTATGTGCGCTTCAAGAACATATCTGTTTTAAGAATTATTACATGTAAGTTTGTTTATTTTTAGGGTATGATGTATTTCTGGGAAACTTTCGTGGTTTGATTTCTAGGGAACATGTCAACAAGAATATCTCCTCTCGTGAGTAAGTTCTCAAAGTGAAACCTATTGATTTGTCTTGTGTTGTTTGATGCAATGTAGTTTATATTTATTATATACTCTTTATTCCTGTGACATTGATGTAATGCAGATACTGGCAATACTCCATCAATGAACATGGAACTGAGGATATTCCTGCTATGATAGAGAAAATCCATCAAGTAAAAACTGCTGAGTTGAGGCTTAGTAAGCCTGGTATTGAGGAGGAAAGTAATGATGATCAGCTTTACAAGCTTTGTGCAATTTGCCATAGTTTGGGAGGAGCTTCTATGTTAATGTATGTTGTTACGCGGAGGATAGAAGTCAAGCCCCATAGACTTTCAAGATTGGTTTTGTTATCACCTGCTGGTTTTCATCATGACTCTAACCTAGTCGTTTCTGTGGTGGAGCATGTATTGTTTTTGCTGGGCCCTATTTTGTCTCGTATTTTCCCAGCCTTCTATATACCAACCAGATTTTTTCGTATGCTTGTTAACAAGTTAGCTCGGGACCTGCAAAACCTACCTGCAGTTGGAGGATTGGTTCAAACTTTAGTAGGTTATGTTGTTGGTGGGGACAGCTCAAATTGGGTTGGAGTTTTAGGATTACCACATTACAACATGAATGACATGCCAGGAGTATCTTTTGGTGTTGCTCTCCATCTTGCACAGATAAAGCGTACTAGAAGGTTTAGAATGTTTGATTATGGGAGTGCATATGCTAATGTGAAAGTGTATGGTTCCCCTGAGCCGTTGGACTTGGGTGAACACTATAGACTCATCGACATTCCTGTTGATCTGGTTGCTGGACAGAAAGACACTGTGATACGATCTTCTATGGTAAAGAGACACTATAAATTGATGAAGGATGCTGGTGTTGATGTGTCATTTAATGAGTTTGAATATGCTCATTTGGACTTTACCTTCTCTCACCGTGAAGAACTTTTGTCATATGTTATGTCACGTTTGCTGCTTGTGGAGCCCAATTCAAAGAATCAAGTAAATCAAAGGGCTCCAAGATCGAGGAAAAAAGGACAGGTTTCAGTTAGTGGGTAGAAGATGATATAATCTATACATTATCATTTCCTACTGATGTGTTTTTGCCGGATGGAGCTGTATATACCTGTCTGATTATCTCTTTTTTTCGATTTTTGTTTTTTTTTTTGTTTGGAGAAGAAATAGACCTTATAAAACAATGTTGGAATACATTGTAAAATAGTGTGAGCTCTCTGACTGAATGGAACAGAGGCGTGAGAGAAAATGGATAGTTGTTGTATGTTGGTAGTTCACTTGAGCTTTATGGAAATTTGTGTTAAATATGTTTGCTCGAGGTTTAGCGATAGCAATTAAATCTGAAGTTGCAGGTAGGTGTCCAATCCGACTCCATTTTTAATGAAGAAATTCAGCTTAAATTGGGAATGAGTTTGGGTTTAAGGATATGAATTATCAACTGAAACTAGATCGATACAAACGAAGACGACGAATTTGACAATGAAAGTGTTCATGATGACGAGTTTAGAAGACGAAGGAATTAAACAAGATGTATGAAATGGAGATATGCCTAGGAGTAGGAGGGGGGTTAACATTCGGTTTTTTTACCGTTAAGGAAAAAAATTACTAAAATGGGTAGTTTTGAATTTATGGAACACAGGCACACTGTAGTCATTACATTATTAAAGAATAAGATCCAATATGATTCTTGTAAGATTCTTGTATATGTTGGTCTTCAATTATGTTACTTAAAATACTATTGAGGAATACTATCTCTGGTCCTAATTATAAGTAACATAGGACAAATCATCAATATCAAAGAAAATAATTATTACAGTTTTTTTTTAATTAATTATGTTAAAAGTTCAGTTTTTATTCTAAAAATACTATTTACTTTAAGTGATTGTCATAGTGCATAGGGGATAGAGTAAACAATAAAGTAAGGGTACAAAAGAAATTTACTTTAAAAATTAGTGATTGTTGCTTATAATTAGGACCAAAGAAAAATTCATTTTGTTATTTATAATTAGACCAGAAATAGTACTTTACAATAAGGTTTTTTTTTCTTTCTCTTAATTATTGCTCTTAAGACATAGCTGGGAGATTCTTTTTATATCGTGTTTTTATTCTTATTACAATATTCCTTCTTCACAGTTCACATTTTACTTTATTTTGTCAGAGTCAGAAATTCTTGTCTGTTATTATTCGAATTTTATACCATAACATCTCATTCAAGTTCAGTTCTTTTAATTAATATTTTTTGTTCATTAATTTTTCATAATTAAAGTATAAATAACATATTCGGGTACGGATAACTAAGTATCCAACAGGAAAAAAAATTGTATTAAAGTTACTGTTCATGTGGATATAAATTAAGTACAAATGTTTTTTTTTTTTTTTTATCAAAATGCAAATATAAAAATAAGTATTATAGTATCTTACTCAATCCCTTCCACTGTCATTCCTGGATTTTCCAACCTCAACTTTTGGAAAAAAAATGAGATAGAATAGCGTGTTTTCCGTTGAGACAGTAAGTAAAATTTAAAAATATAAAATGAAGAGAAAAAAATACATCACCATTCACATATCTAAGGAATTATATTATATATAATAAAAATGTCATTGTTGTTAAATATGAAAAAATTATTTAGTACACAAAAATAAATTTAAAAAATAAGTTGAAATTAAAGAATAAATTATATAAATTAACTATTAATTTAATCAGATGCGTTAAAAATTATATTTAAACTTTAAATTTACAAATATGAAAGTTTTTACATTAATAAGCAGATAAATTAAAATTGGCTAAATTTAAATAATAGTGTTTGAAAAAATAAAATTAAAAAGATTATACAAGATGCTTAGTATAAGATAAATCATGTAAATTCACCGAGTACATTCAGAGAAGTGGATTAAGGAAACTAGAGCCTTCATTTCTTCCAAATGGATATATAATAGAAGCAACATGGTCCTTTGACCTTCCAAAAACATGGACCACATGTTATCATATGGTGAACAGTACAAGCAACAAGCTGGACCTGGACTGGAAACCAGACCCAATGAAAAAACACCATCTGTTTATTTTATGCAGTGCTTACAATTCTGTAATGCATTTGAAGAAATGACAAGAGTACATTTTCCTTCTAAAATTACACTCTCAACTCCCCAACCTCTGCTCCTAAAGGTTTAAAGACAGTTTCCACTTCACTCGGATCAACTTCCTCCAAGCTTGATGGTTTCCATTTTGGGTTCTGCGGGAAAACAGTTATTGATGATTGAATAGGAATTAGGAAACGGCATATACCAAATATTGAATATAAAAGGATTCATAGCACTAGCAGTGTGGCAAATAGAAGGAAATATATTCAGGCAGGACCAGATATAAATACTTTGAACTGAAGATTCATACGCATAGAAATCAGATATACGGGTCATATTTGATTTTATTATTGTTTTTTAAAATTATTTCATACAATTATTTCACAGAATAAAAATGTCAAAAAGATGTTTGATAAATTATTTTTTTAACAAGTTTAGAAACTTGACGACACTGGCAGAGGCTTTGGCAATGGTGATGATGATTGATGACAGTAGCGGTGGTGTAAGTAGTAACCGTGGGAGTAGAGAGTCCATTAAAAGTTAAAGAAAACGAAAACAACTAAAAAAATAAGCATACAAACAGATTTTTTATATTTTAGTTTTTTAAAAACAACTGTTGAAAAACAATCAAACAGGCACATGTATTTTAAACTGAAGATTCTCGGGTGTTTCCCAAGCTTTGGAAGAAGGAAAGCATTAGTACAAACACAAAGGACAAGTATAATTTTTGCATGATTTCATTTCACCAAAAATATCTTATGCACCCCACAAGACACGAGGTAAAATATATGATACTAACTTTTAGTAACTCCGCTTATTTTCAGCAGACAAGTCAACAGCTAAAATTTAAGTCTGTCTACCAGATTAAAAGTATACAATAATACAAATCACAAGAAAAAGAAAGAACCTGATCCTTGTCCACCAGCACTGCTCGGACACCTTCTGAAAAATCATGTCGCAGTGAAGACCTCAAGGCAATACGGTACTCAGTTTTCATTACGCCAGTAAGCTGGAATTTCCCAAATGCAGATGGAATACACATAAATAAGTTTGAAAACATGGAAACTAACACCATCCCCTCCCCTAAAATAGAGTACTTACCGTGGATAGTTCACTGCCATTCTTCTCCACCGCAGAAGCAACTGCAGAGAAGTGCTTGTTGGTCAAGAAAAGGGAAAAGGGAGCACCTTTTCCAATGCCTTGGAGAGCTTCATTAGCCCACTCCACAACTACAAATATAAAAGTACAGGAATATTACAACTAGACTGGCAATTAACTGTAATTTCAAACATCAGTGTTTAATATACACAACAATAAGAGTATCTGGACATTTCAGTATAACACAAGTCACAAACAAACAATATGTCTATCAGCATACCATTAGGGTCAGTGCTTGACTGGTGTTTTTTAAGCTCTGCAATGATTTCAGTGACTGGTTTATTTCCTCCAAATGAAGAAAGTATCTGAGGTAAAAGCAATTTCAACTGTGCCTCAGACTCAGGGTTGGACTCATATCTTGCTAAAAGTACTTTGATGTCCTGATGTGGATCCTGGGAACTACATAACCAAGGAGTTTTGTGTAAGATCATCATACCTTTGATGTTTGACGACTCGTTCATATGCACTCATTGCAATTATATACAATATTCTTCATGACAAAGCCAATAAATATTATAGATTATTTCAACAAACATAAGAAATCCATAAGCAAAACGTGCAGTGCATGGTTTCATTGACAAAAACATGCCTACGAAGTATTATCATTTCATGGGTCCAATTCAATCTAAACTGATGAAGTCAACGGGGGAGATAATCTTAAAAAGAGTCTTAAGAGTTGTTCAAAGGTTCAAGCTAACATACAAGTTTGTTGCCAAAAGGGCCTCCTTGAATGTACCCAACTTTCCAGATGGCACATAATGTGTTCCAAGACCAACATATATTGCATCTGAAGGAGTAGAAATCCTCTTTCCAGTCAATCCAAGATAAGCACCTGCAATTAGTAAGGTTTTCAAAGTAACATAACTCAGAATCCATAGAAAGCAAGTGGAAGAACCTTTCAAAAATATATAAATAAACTAATTTTAGCTGAAACCTGAGACCACATCTAGATGCTTCAATAGTGTGGCACACAACATGTATTCATATGACAGATTACGACAAAATACTACAACAACAACAACAACAATGACAAAAACAAGGTCTTATCCCACTAGTTGAGGTCAGTTACATGAGTCACACAACGCCAATCGGCTCAATTAACTCCACTTATAGTCTTAGCTGGTTCCAAGCCCGGATAAAGAAGCAGGGTTGTATTAGGCCTTTGGCAGCCAATGTAAAACTGGCCAATAATAATGAACATAGATTACACAGAATAGTGCACAAAAAAAGAGAGAGAATCATTGGTATTTTAACAACCCTCAAATCCATACTAGCTAGTCTTATAAAAGAAATAAAGAACTACAAATGCTGTATTAATTTTAAAAAAAAAGAGAAGTACCAACAGATCCTTCCCCTGGACTTTGAGCCGCTATATAAGCAAAACCTACATCTGGGAACAAACCAATTCCATTTTCTGGCATTGCAAGAACAGTTCTCTGTAAATGTGTATGAAAAAGAAAAGTCATAAACAGGATATACAACGACAATTCACAATTAAATGAGGCAATTATTACTAGGTGAGCATACCTCTGTTATGATGCGATAGCGGCCATGACCAGATAAACCAATTCCAAAACCCATTGTTATTCCATCCATGAAGCTTATATATGGCTTCTTGTAATCGGAAATTTTGCATATCAAAGAATACTCAGCTGTGAAGACCTAAAATATGCAACATAACAATTACATAATTTTTATATAGTAAATTAACAGGTCATGCAAAAATGCAAGATGCAGCAAAATGTATAATGCTGAAAGCATTGTTGTCAAACTCGCAAGTTAACTAGTTTAGGGTCCAAAAATGTGCCAATTCGCAAGGAAACTTGGACCAGAACAAACTTGTGTGAACTCAACACTGATTAGCGAGTCTGCTTTATGTACATTGTACAGAAACAAGCTCTAAAGGCCACAAAACAGCATCATTTGGCCAAATTTTTCCCTTTTTTGGTTCTGTTCAGCAACTTTTTTCATGACAAGCACATTTGTCTCCTTCTCCCTTTTTGTTTCAGGTTCAGAACTTGCAGCATTTCTTGGGAATTGAGAACTTGAAAATTTGAGATCATTACAAAATTTTTGGGTCTTGACTCCAAAGTTTGATGTTTTCACCTTATTAACTTTTAATTTGGTCATTTATGTATAATTTTTAAGGTGTGATATCATACTTTGTTACTATGGTTTGCTTTATTAAGAAGTTGAAATGTTGGTATTTTATTAATTTACGGTATTATATTTTGTTTAGATATAATGATTAGTTTTTCTAATATTACTTTCATATTATATTAGGTAAACTCTTATGAGTTGAGTTTATGGATGGACCTTCCACAAGTTTATGTAGACTATCATGTTTGATAACCTTAGTTGATAGTCTTGATAGCAATTAGTAAGAAACAGAATGCAATCCAACTAGCAACAAAAACTGTCTAAAATCAGCAAATTACATGTAGTTATAGTAGGCACATGCACTAAAATACCCAAATGAAGTTCAATGTCAAGGAAAAGAAACAACTGTGTCAAAAGGGTAATCCTGTAATGACAGAAAGTGGTACATTCCAAAAAACACGGCATTAATAGCAATTTTAGCAAGAAACATAAAGAATGTCACTACTTGGAAGTAAAATTGGGAGAAGATGTCATACCACATATCACTAAGTTTAAATATTTGGGATCAATATAACAAAATGATGGGGAAATTAATGAGGATTTCACATATAGGATACAAACGGAATGGCTAAAATAGAGGCATCAGGGTTATTTGTAATCACAAAGTACTTACCAAACTCAAAGGCAAGTTTATTGTACTGCTATATGTCTAGTTATACTCTATGGTAGTGAAGGTTAGACATTAAAGGGACAACAAGAGAAAAAGGTGGGAGTGGCAAAATGAGAATGTTAAGATACATGTGTGGCCACACAAGAAAAAACAAGATACAAAATGATTGTATACATGGAGAGATTAGTGTGACACCAGTTGAGAAAAAGATGATAGAAATTGGTTAAGATGGTTTGGACACGTACAAAGAAGGTCCCAAGAGGCATCAGTGAGAAGAGCATATTGCATGGTTTTTAATTAAGGAGGGAGAGGGAGACCAAGAAAAACATTAGAGGAAGTTGTCAAGAGGTCAAGAGGGATATCATAGTAAATAACATCTCTGAAACTTTGGTCTTTAACTAAGCCGAGTGACATCAAGTGATCTATGTAACCGACATCACCTAATGGGATAAGGCTTTGTTATTGTTATTGTTGAAGCTTTTAAAGCCATCAATGTTGACACTAGAACCAAGTTTGTTGGGAATAATGTGATATAATAAATTAGCAATCCAGCCAATACTTTTCTCTAGAGTATATTAGAAATATAGACACTATTAGTTTATAAGTGCAAAATATTATAATAGGAAAGGTAATTGACATGGTTTTGATGAAGTGAAAGGGTATAATCTGAAGGCATATATAATTACAAAGGACACAACTAGACCTCAATCATATCTGATAGATTGTTTTTGGTTGTTATCTGCTTCACATCACCACCTGCAGATAAACTAAGATCTCGGTTACAGAATAAGAAGTTGTTGAGAACAGAGAAAATTTTTATTTGATGAAACACAAACTATAAACCAGTAGGATAGCATTGAAAAAAGATGATGATGTTGACAAAGATGCAAACAATATATCCAATGAAGTACATCACAACTGCAACTGGATAGGCATGTATATCAATACATTTGAGATTAAAACAAATAATATGAGACCTTCGGCACTAAAGGAGTGTTTTTGTCCTTTTGTATTTCAGCAACAACCCCTTTAATATCCATACCTGCATTGACCACCAATGGTGACTCTCAAAACCTTACCTAGCACTCAAAACCAAATAACCTCAAATCGAAAACAGAATATCTGCAAAAGAAGCTAATTTTTAATCTATTTAAGCTAGAACACGCTTTGCATTAAAAGATTGATGAATGAATTATGTATTTCCCTCAATGACTCAATCATACCAGCACAAAAGGCACGAGGCGAGCTGCTATCAACCAGTACACATTTGACCCTTGGGTCTGATTCCCATTCATCAAGATAACTTTTATACTTTACATCCATATCTGCACCACAATGATTTGTAAGACAAAATCAAAAACATTTTTTAAGCCCGCATAATTAACTCATAACTGCAAAAGGACAATAATTTAAACCAAAATAAACAGATCCAGCCCTGGTTTTTCTCATTCTATGTCGAACAATCAATATGCAGAATCATCACTCCCTTCAAAATTCAATAAAAATAATCGAAATTCTGCATCTCCCAATCTTCCAGGGCCTTTATGACACTAATCGCAGATATTAATCTTCAACTAAGCCATGAGCTCCACAATACTTGCGTATTGCTATAAGAGCGAATTCAACTAAACAGTCCAGATTCCAAAAGCAAATCTCCGAACACAATTCTCAACTTAAAAACATGCAAAATTATGGAAACGAAGAAGAAAATTAAAAACCTAGGCTCATGGCGTTGAGAGCTTTGGGGCGATCGAGGGTGATGACAGCGACGCCGTTTTGATGAACAGTGCCCTTCACAAATTCTTCAGCCATAGCGGAAAATGCTCGAGGAGAGAGAGAGAAGGAAGGTCGAAAAAAAACGAGTGAACTCAGAAAACGGTGAACTCTGACAGCACCAAGTAGCATCCTTTTCTGTGAAAACGAAGACGCATCATCTATTACTACCACTGCTTCTGCTTGTTAGTTTGTTGTTACATCTTTCTCTTTCACCTTCTCACTCTTTTACCCCTACCTTTTCTTACTACTTTGTTGTTCCTTTTCTTCTACCCAAGGTTAAATTAGTCAACAAACTGCAAATGGCCCCATACCTGTGTACCATGTGTCATTAGGCAAAGTAATATACTTCTATTAGCCAAAAATTGCCACCTCGATATCAAATTTCAATTTCAATATTATCGGTCCAACAAATTATGTCAAAATCAAAATTGATTTAGGAGAACCAAAGTAAAAAATAAAATATTAAGTAATCAACAACGTTTATAACAATATTTACATTTAAATTATATAATCATTATAAAATAAGAATTTAACTGTAGATTTTTTTTTATCCGTAAGAATCAAAAATAAATATAAAAGAATTTTCAACAACTTGCGTACCATGTTCAATCAACTGAGCTAAACTCCCTCAGTAACAACTGTAGACTTAATTTTTTATATATTATCATTATAAAAAGTTTTACATTATCAACTAATTAAAAATTAAAAATTAAGCCTATATGAATAAAATTCTTTATAAATATTTATAGAATAATAAAATAAAAATAAAGTAAATTTATTCATAAACGTTGATTTATGCATAAATTAAAAAAATGAATAAGTTAATATGAGATAGTTTTTACGAATTAATTTATAGAGAAATTAATTTTATTTTCTTAAAAGTATTTTTGAAAAAAATTATTCAAATAAACCTATAATTATTATGACTTTTATCTTATATAATAATTTGTAATTAAATAACGGAACTACCGTCAAGTCACACGAGTTTTGTTGCTTTAGGTTTGGTATGTTATGTTGTAGTACTATTTTGTCTGGGGGTTATTAAATGCTAATAACATCACAAAAAATACCAAATGTTAAAAGGATTTAATTAGGATATACTTAAACTATAAAAATAATTATATTATTATTTTATAATCATGAATTATACATAATTAAATTTTGTTGATTCTTATAATAAGTTAGACCAATATTGTAAATTAGAATATATAATTTGGAAACAAGTTTTTCACTCTTTTCATTTTCTTAATTAGACATTATAAATATTTTATGTTTTCTTTTTTTTGTATGTGCATTTTACATATTATTCTTCTAACTTGTAAAAAAAAAAAAAAAACTCTGTCAATCATTACAAACTAACTACTTTTTTATTTTTATTTGTATACTTATATTTAATCTTCTTAACCACTTATTTCTTTTAATTTATTTTTTTCTCTAAATTAAATTTTAATATTTTAAAAAAATTATTATCAACCTAACTAATACCATTTCCGTTTCATATTTATTAATGTTTTACTTTTCATAAACTATTGATATTTTATATTTTTAAAATAACATTAATTATTTTTTCCACTTATTTCCATATTTAACAATTGCTACATTATTATCACCAAGCATATGGATCAATTGGTGTCGCACAGGTTTATTTTTTCTTAATTAGAAGTCTTGAATTCGAGTCCAAAATATATAAATACATGTGATCTAAAAAAAAAAAATTACATTACTAATTTATAAAAAATAATGAAATAGTACTAAATAACGATATTTTTATTTAAATACAATAATGTATACATTAATGATATTAATTTTTATTATATTTTCTTATGATTTAATTTTTATTATATATGTTGCTGTAAAAAAAAGTCATTATATATGTAGGAGTATACATTAACTTGGAAAAAAATATTTTAGTAGCTTGTGTATGAATCGGCTTAAATGGCCAGATTGACCCTATTCCCAATCCTACCCCCAGTTTCCAATGTCAAACAAAATGTCAAAACCTTGACCATAAAGAAATTAATATCACAATATTTAATGATTACATTTTTTTCGCAGTTTCATACTACTACTTCAGTCGACTTTATTGCATTCAGAAGTCTCTTCTTTTACTCTGCAGCCAAGAAGCCTCAAGGCTGAGTTCAATTTTTCCTTCATGATATTTCTATTCTAAAACATTCACCTTTTACAAGATCTTATATATATAATCACATAATATAATCATAATTTGAAAGAGTATAATATATTTAATTAAACCTTAATTTGTTGATTTTAAAGCAGCCTTGAGCACCTCAACTAGTTTAAGGTGTGCAGTTTGCTGAGGGAAATGGCCACTAGTATCTATGATTTCCAATGTAACTCCTCTTTTAATTTTGTTCTCCATGTAGAGTGCAACACTGCGTGGAACAGCCTTGTCATTGGTGGTTTGGATGATAGTGCAGGGTGTCTCAACCTTGTCAAGTATCTCTCTCCAGTCAGAATAGAAAAGAGTCTTGGCCAAGGAGAGTGCAACTTCAGCTCTCATTCTTTTCAAGCTCCTCTCATACTTTTCAACAGACACATCATTCATTGGATCCGCTATTAGCGAGGCGAAAGCAGAAGCAAAGTTTTCGTAGTTGGCCTCAATGTTCAAGAGTAACTGCTCAATGTCTGAGCTGTTAAAACCTCCCTCGTAATCATTTGAATTTATATACCTGTATTATAACGTTGGAATGATCGATCAATCCTTTTCCTTCTGATAATTAAACATGAAATTCAGAATGGAGGTATTGGAATTTTAACTGTTATTTTTATTTTATTTCAAAAAGGCAAATACTTGTAATAAATAAGTTAATATATAAATATATTTATATTAAGAAGTTGATACAAATATGTGTATGATAGGGAGATATGTGAATTTCTTCTTTGACTTTTACAATTGTGTGAACACATCTCAAACCTTAAAGTTTCAAGGAAAAAGACGTGTGAGAAAACATGCGTTTGTATGTACTATGTAGGACGGGATCAGAAAACATGTGTGTGCCTGTGCCCACATACAAGGCTCGATAACTATTTGAGGTCATTGATATTAATGATATATTTGGATAAGTGGAAGGAAAATAAAGAGAAAAAAAATATAAAAATGACGATGTATTTTTTTTATAATCTTTCTCTTGATTTCAAAATTTTCTCATCTCTTTTTATTTTTCATGCAACCTCCCAAAGATATCCTTATGTTCCTGGGACTGAAAGAAGAAAGAATAAAGTTGATAAAAAACATGTTTGAATGAAAATCCTTTTAAAAAGTAGTAATTACCTTGGGGAAGCACCAACGAGAATAAGCCTCTTGAAGAGGTGAGGGTTTTTGACAGAGGCAATGCAACCAATCATGCCCGACATGGAATGGCCCACAAAAGTGGCAGCAGTGAGGTTCATCTCGCTCATGAGAGTGATCAAGTCATCAGCAAAACCTTCCAGAGAGGAATACTTGACAGGATCGTAAAGGCTCTGGTCATTTACAGTTCCAGAAAAAGGCCAATCAAACCTAACAATGGAACGATTTTGTCCCAGGTGGACTGGTCCGTTCCATAGCCGTGACCAAATACTATAGTTTCGCTCCCAAACCCTTCGCTTCTCGCGTTCAAAACACCTGAAAGCCCATTTTCACTTGTTCCCATGTTTGTTCTGTTCAGTAGGGAACAAGATTTCAGTCGAGACTGGAGACAGCGACCGACTAATAAAGCCATACTCTAGTCTCAGGCCTATTTATAGCGATATAAGTGACTTATGACCATGAAGAAAATTATAACAAAACTTAAACATTATTTTTAACTGCTTTAATTTGTCCTATTTTTTTTCAGTAATTTGCGTAATAAAAATTTATGTATAGGTTATTGAAAATAAGTTCTAATTTTAATTAAATAAATAAATAACACTTAAAAAATTAATATTTACTTAAATAAATATTAATATTTTTAATTCTTTTATTGCAGTTTGATTTAAAATTCATTTATTTACCATGTCATCGTAAACACTATCATCATTGTCGTTGTTGCTGTCATCATTACTACCACCATCACAATCATTGTCACTACGACACCACTATTGTCATTGTAACTATCATTATTGTCATTGTCATCATCATGAACACCACCACTATCATTGTCGTCGTCACTATTACCACCACTGCATCACTAGCACAACTATTATTATCATTGTTGTCAACACCATTATCGTGACCGTCATCATTATCATTGTATTAAGATAATTAATACTTCCTCCGGTCCTTTTTATAAGAAACAAATAACTAAATCATCAAGACCAATAAAAATAGTTAAATTAGTTTATTATAATTAATAATGTCATAAATTTTAATTTTATTCCAAAAGTGTACTTTAAATTGATTGGTATAAGTAGTGGTTACATTAATGACACTGCACCTCCACCAATAAAGTGTAATTTGTATTATTAATAGACCAATAAATGCATTAGAAATGAGTATGTGTCTCATTAATGAATTTTACAAGACAAAGGATAAAAAATAAAACTAGCAATTAATTCATTTAAAGTAGATTTATGTTTCTTATAATTAAGATAAAAAAGAACATTATTTTATTTCTTATAAAAAAAACAAGAGAGAGTATTATTAAAACTGATATTATAGTAAATTTCATATTATTTTATTTATATCGCTCATTGTTCATCAAATAATATATAAAATAAAAAGATGTCTAATAACTAACTATCTAACTTGTGTTGTTCTCTTTATATTTCACCTTAGTATTAATGAACCCTTAGAAAATTTGATTTGCTTTCCTCAATAGTCATATTGACAGAAAGAACGTGAAAAGGAAAAATGATCAAAACAAAAGGTTGTACAAACAGCATCAAAGTCAATTATAAACAAAAAAATCTACCATAGACAGGTGAGTCAACGAAAAGCTTTTTTCTTCTTCCACAAAATAATAAATTTACAGCGATTCTCTAACTGTATTATTATTTCTTATAAAAGTTACTTATTAAAAAAACAAAAGTAGTTCATAAACAAATCTGACCTCGCCATTCTCACGTTAATTAATTACCACTTAGCAATTTATCAAATAGATTTCATTCCTGTTTGATTTAGTTTATTATAAAAATAATTACTTTTTTTTAAAGGCTAAAAGACATGTAATTTTTTTGAAATTGAAGCTCAAGTACAAGGAGTACCCAGGCCAAAATACAAGGGGTTCATGAGCTTCTAAATTGATAATAATGAATCCAGCCTACACAAAAGCCCCCAATTAAAACAAAACAAAACAAAGGCATTAAAAAATAACAGCGAAATTGATACAACCATTTAAAAAGTGTCACAGCATATGGCACCAGAATGTGTCCCTGCTTCCGAACAAGATACCAAAGCTAAGCCACCACTATATATGCTTATGCGTCTGGAAAATTGTCAATCCAAGCAGGCCCTGAAAATCAGCCCTGAGAGGTTATATGATCCATTGCCACGATTGAATTTTCACCACCAATTCCATCATCATTTCCTGCATATCTGCTTTCTTTTCTGAGAAAACCATTGCGTTTCTACACTTATTCCATATTATCCAAACAACTGGCAAACCATATGGATTGCCATGCTAGCTGCACATTGCATCAATCCTTTAAATTGTAGGAAATTAGATACCACACCATTGTGCAAAGTTGACCATAACTCCCACCACTTCAGGCACTCCACCCACATCTTAGAAAATAATTCACATTAAAAGAACAAATGTGCTACAGTCTCTTTTTCCTTTTTACAGCCATGACATAAATTCACACTTTCCCAAATCACATTTCTTTGCACTAAATTCTGCATATATGGTACGTAGGAGTTTTATCCTGAGACATCTTCCACACAAAATATCGTATCTTCATTCAGCCATACGTATTTAAAGAACATCTCCGAATCCTGTGAATGCTGTGTTGTTATTAGAACCTTGTATATGTGATGTTTTCACTGTATAGTTGCTTGTTGGATCTTCCTTCCATACCCATTTGTCTTCCTCCTCTTCCTTCAACTCTACTTGTCTCAACTCACTCTCTAACATTTTTTATAAAACTAAAAATATTATTCCTTTTAAAATAATCAAATTGGCAAATGCACTTATAGCACGCTTTATTTCCACTTAAATCCTTAACCATGATTCAATTAAAAATTATTAGGAAGAAGATTTTATTTAATCCACAAATTGCAGTAAAAAAAAATTAATCCCCAAATTGAAAATTTCTAAGGAGGACGAAACATGTTATTTCCAATATAGCCCCAAAAAAGGCTAATTATTATCATTCATCATCCGGCATAAAAGTACAAAAGCAATTAATTAACAAATACAAAATATCACACATTATTTCTACACGAGCACATTGCTTCTCCTAGCAGGAAATCTAAATCTCAGGCGTTGATGGCATATATGATATATCATAATTCATATATATTTTTTCCCTTTGTGAAAATATAAGCTATAATGTGTACTAGCTAGACAGATGTTATTAATATCCTTTTTTTTTAAATATTTTCTTTGACATACTTTTATTATTGGACTACGTCTATACTTGATCAATAACTTAATTAAATTGTAAGACAAGTATGAGACGTAATTCAACTATAAAAAATATGTTAAAAAATATTCAAAAAATGTATTAATAACATCATTCATATCTTTTTCTTTGTTTTATGAGGCTAGAGCACCCTTGAGCACTTCAACAAACTTAAGGTGTGCAGTTAGCTGGGGGAAATGCCCAACTGTGTCTATGATCTCCAACGTAACTTTCCCTTTGATTTTGTTCTCCATGTAGAGTGCTACGTTGTGTGGAACAGCTGCATCCTTTTTGGTCTGAATGATAGTGCATGGAGTCTCGACCTTGTCAAGTATCTCTCTCCAATCAGAATAGAATATAGTCTTGGCTAAGGAGAGAGCAACTTCACTTGGCATTCTTTTCAAGCACTTTTCATATTTGTCCACAGTGAGTTCATTAATTGGATCCGCTATTAATGAGGCGAAGGCAGAAGCAAAGTTTTCATAGTTGGTTTCTATGTTGGAGAGTAACTGCTCAATATCTGAGCTGTTAAAGCCTCCCTCATAATCATCTGAATTTAGAAACCTACATATTATACCAAGAAGTTAGAAGGACTAATCCTTTTACAAAAAGGTGGAATAAGACACACACACACAAAGTAATATTCGACACAAATAATCGAAGTAATATATAATTGTAATTCAACGATTGAATGGATCAAAATTCACATGCTGTATAAAGTTACTAGTTTTTTTTTTATTCCTCCCGTCTTAAAAATCATACTCATAAGTAAAGGTAAAGCAGCTTGACTTGATCTTATTCCCTCCCCCTAATTAAATTACTATTATGCTAACAATAGCCACCTTCAAGTCATGTTCAGAAAAGAAGAAAAGGCAAGCAAAAACGTAAGGAACAATTGAACAAATAAGCAAAAGTATAAGAAAAGAGGATCATATATATATACCTAGGGGAAGCACCAACGAGGATAAGGCTCTTAAAGAGGTCTGGCCTTTTGACTGAAGCAATGCAACCAATCATGCCCGACATGGAGTGACCAACAAAAGTGACAGCTTTGAGGTCCATCTCATTGAGGAGAGTGATCAAGTCATGAGCAAAACCTTCCACAGAGGAATACTTGACAGGGTCATAGAGGCTCTGATCCTTCACAGTTCCAGCAAAAGCCCAATCAAACGTAACAACACGGTAATTTTTATCAGCAAGCAGCAAGGGAACGATTTTGTCCCATATCGACTGGTCCGTTCCATACCCATGAGCAAACACTATAGTTTCAGTGCCATACCCTTCGATCCTCGCATTCAAAGCGCCTGAAAGGCCCTTTTCAGTTATTGCCATGTTTGGGTTTGGGTTTGGGTTAACGTTGAGTTCAATAAGAAGCACAAAGAAACTACAGGTTGGGACTTGAGAGTAGAGAGTACAGAGTGCAGATAGCTTCTGAACAACAACATCTTAGTCTGCTCCCTATCTATACTAGCATAAAAATATTCTTTTTTGATACATCACCTTAAATTCTTTTAAGTTTATAATTTTTTTTCATAAATATTTAAGATTCAGATATTAGGTTAATAAAAAATTATAAAGTGATAAATAAAAGTTACTATAACTTTATAAATAACAGCCTAAATATTTATTATGAAATTACAAACTTATTCATGTGAGACTGTCGTATTTAAAAGGGAGTCATGAAATAATTGCCCATAATATAATTATTTTCAACAAACTTGAAAGTAAATACATCTTAAATGCTAAGACCTTAACCATATCAATTTATATAAAAATAAATTTTACTAAATCAAATTTCAATTTTTTCTTTCATTCTTCACTCTCTTTCTCTCATTTCAAACAGAGAAAATGTTTGGTGCGTCATCCAAATGAGACACGTAGGTACATTTGATATTTAACGTAAGACTTCAAAGTATTAAAAAACAGATGAAGATCCTCTCTAAGAGACCCTGCCTTTAAAATGTTTTTATTTTTGTTTTTATAATAAACATTGAAAGAAAAAATAATACATATGTAATCTCAACCTTTAAATTGTTAGTTTCACTTCCTACATTTAAAAAAAAAAAAACTAAAATTTAATTTTGAAGCAGCATCATAATCATTTTTTATTTATTTTAAATGTCACTTTTACTAGGTAATTATTATTTGATTTATTATTTAATATAATATATCATGGATATTAAAAATATATTTAATTATTACTTATTTACTATTACAAGTTATATTTTCACTGATTAATTATTAATTTAATTGTTAAAATTTAAATACAATATTCATATTAAACGCTAAGAATCTTCCCTATGGGCTATGATATTGTGTAAGCGTGAATAATGTGTGTGTATGAGTTTTTTTTTTTTGTTTTTTTTTGGCTGATTAGGGTGGGGCACAGCCCCAAAAGGGCCAAAACCCACTGATTAATTAGTAGCCACTCCAGGCAAAATACAAAGCTGGTCTCCCATAAAAGGAACCAATCCAAATTCAGGCATAAAAGTAAACAAATGAAGTAAGACGGGTGCTAGCGTGCGAAAGCACCTATGTCATTCACGTGCAAAACTATTGTTTCGCGAATCATGCACAGTGAGAGAGTTATTTTTGACCCTTGGTTCTTTTAAATTTTTAATCTATGGATGGAAATTTTTTTCAGTTTTTCTTTTTCGTTTTTTGTTTTTCTTTCTCTATTTCCTAATTACCCTTCTTCTTCTTTAGTCTCCTTCTCTCCTCCCCTCCATCCCCTTCTTTAAGTCAAAACTAAATACTTTCAAAAATAAAAATAAAAAAAATTCCTTGCTCCGATGTTATCTATGTATACTCACATGAAATTCTTATCATTGCTTTTGCTTTGATCATATATTATTATCTAATTTCAGATTATTTTTGCTTGTTTATTGCAAGTTCATTGCTTTGATGTTGAGAAACTGCATCGGATGCATGAAGGAAAGTATAAACCATAGTTATTAGACCCGGCTCGGACCGGCCGGGTCGACCCATTGACCCGGGAACCGATCATCCAACCGGTCCGAGTCACCAATCGGATCGGTTATGCAATCGACCCGGTGTGACCCGGGTTGACTCGGCCGGTTTTGAGGTTGACCCGGTGACTCGGTTGACTCGGCGGGTCACGAATTTTGGTTTTTTTTTTTTTTTTTTTTTTTACAGGAGAACAATAACACTCATATAAGAAAATTTAATTTATATCTTACACTTATGTTATTTATATATTTGCTTACTTTTTTTTACCAAGCATAACTGCATGTTAGGATTTAAGATGATAAAATCATAAAACTATTGTCACTTCCAATTTTACCTTTTCTTCTTGGCTTATATTGTTATCTACGAGTAAAACTTGTATATATATATATATGCCGGTGTACAACAATGATAGTTTTAACTTTTAATAAATAGATGATAATGATATATTTTAAATTATAACTTAAGGTTGTGTATGTTGAATTTTAGAAAAAAATATGCTGCTCAAGATTATTAAACAAGTTCATAACTATGCTTATAAATGTGTTGAATTTTGTTAAACTTTAAATATTTAAGGGTATAAGTTTATAAGCTATCTTTTCTGCACACAAAAAAAAGTGTACAAGTTTACAGGTTATAAAATTATTAAAAAAAAATTATTAAAAAGTTTACAGGTTATAAATTTTTTATTATTTTTTAATACAGGCCGAGTCATGCGGGTCAACTGTTGACTCACCGAGTTGACCCCTGACCCAGTGACTCAGTATCCCGGCCGAGTCGATAACCGGGCCGGGTCTGATAACACTGGTATAAACATAAGTTTCAGAGCATTTATAGGATGGATTACCTTTTGAAGTGGTTCACCATGAACTAGTTTTAAAAAATATTATAATAATAAATTATTTTTATATATAATTTTTTATAATTCTGAAAAATTATAATTTTTAAATATGAACTGATAATAATATTTATTATCCGTTCATATTTAAAAGGATTAATTAAATTTTTAATTTTTAAATTTTTTTAAAATTCGATTTTTAGTTCTTAAATTTTAGTTTGATTGATCAAAATTTCTAAATCGAATTTTGAAAAAATTTAAAAATTAAAAATTTAATTAACCCTTTTAAATATGAATTAATAATATTATTGTCCGTTCGTATTTAAAAATTATAATTTTTTAAAATTATAAGAAATTATATATAAAAATAATTTATTATTATAATATTTTTTAAAAATGATTCATGTGGATCACTTCAAAAGTGATCCACCTAGAAATTCTCTAAGTTTCAAGTTATCTTTTTCTTTGCCCTCCTTTCTGGTTGAGTATGTGGGGACAAGAATTCCCATTTCCCACCACAAGCATGAATCGAACCACCATTGAACCTGCAACAAGAAAAAAAAAAGCCATCAGTGGAAAAAAAAAAAAGGAAAAAAGAGAGAAAGAAAAACAAATTAAAAAAGAGCAGAACCGCCATTGCTGGTGCAGCAAGATCAAAAACGCACACTAACGCAAATATACCACTACTGGAAGAATAACACAAGCCACCTGCACATCACCGTTTCGGCGTTGCAGGCAATGGTGGTGCGACCCGCATAACCTCTGCTTCTCTGATTTATTATTCTGATAAGCACCCACCATACTTAATCCCAAATTGTCACCGTTGCGCCGCATGGGAGTGGTAGAACAAGCTCAAATCTGGTAAAAAAAAACTCAGATCTGGAATCGCGATTTGACATGAACGCAGCCATTGTGCCTTACATTTACATCCCACGATTGCAGAAAACATGGAATAAAAAACCACACGAATCAGATCAGAACAGAGGTAGAACAGAATGAAAAGGGAAAACGTTGTTGCAGAGTAAACGGAAAAGAAAAAAAAAATTACAGCTGAAAATGAAAGGGTTTCGACGTTTCGTGAGGCTGCGCCGGATTGAAGTGACGAGTGGGTGGCGAAGGCCGTAGTTGGGAGATGAAAGGGGAGTGAAGGAACAGAGAAAGATAGAGGGTAAATTAGGAAAGGGAGGAAGAAAAGTAAAAATAGAAAAAGGAAAAAGGAAAAAAAACTTCAGCCGTCGATTAAAATATAAAAGATCCAACGGTTAAAAATAAAATTTTGTACCGTACATGATTCGCGAAACAATAGTTTCGCACGGTGAATGACATGGGTTCTTTCCCACGCTAGCACCCGTGAAATAAATAGTCAAATTTAAAATGAAGTCTACGACGTTATGTTTCACCTTTCATGATTGAGAAAGAAAAGTCCCTATATGTCTCCTTCTGTGCCGTGCCGACAGCGCCGTGATTGCGAATTAGCGATTAGCGAGAGCAGGACATGATTTGAATGAGTCCAAGCACCCTTTTTCTTCCTTGTGGATATTCAATTATTATTAATTATTAAATAAAATTTCTTTAAATAGTACTCCATTAATAACCTTTTAATTGTGAATTATTTTAAACAGAATAAATTAATCTAAATATTCATTTAATCTCGACTCTAACCCTAAAAACATATTTAACTCAGAAAAATACATCACTTCTAAGAGTTTAAAAAAAAAAAGACTTATTTTAGAAGTTCACTTTAGAACATTATTTATGTTCTTTCAGAGTGAAGAACAATACCTGAAGCAAGAACTTTATAGTTGAGAAACTAGAAATTCAAATTTCAAATCCAGCTCATCTCCAACAATCATCAAGAGTTCTTTCCTTATAAATACAGGCAAAAAAGAAGTTGCCCATTGAGATAGTGAACTATAAATAATAGAGCAATAAAAGAACACACATAATAATAACTACGTTAACTTCTTATAGAAAAGTGCATCAATAATTTTTGATAGCGTGCATTATAGTTAATTAGTCATATGGTACCAATGTAATAAATTTCTAATTTAACATAATTTTTTTTTATGCTTCAGAAAATTTCTAATAAATTAGTCATATACAATTTCATACTATCTTGATTAAAAGTTTAATAAAAAAAATGTAGTTTTTATTATTTTCTATTTTTTTTATTTATAGTTTGATTAGTTTTAATTTTTTTGAATCAATTTAACAACTTAAAACAGTTTGATTTGATTTTCAACACCCAACCTTTTAGTGGCCTGTATTCACAACTGCTTGGCTGCTGCATAATCGTTATAGTTATTGTTTAAGCCAAGACCCAAAGAAGGCCTTAATTCTCAAATCATCCACATAAATATTGTTATGGGAGCTTCAACTTCAATGTTACGACTGTCATTGACAATTGGCTGATGGCACAACATTAACACTAGGTTAGAACGCTACGGTTTTCTTAACCTAAAGCACTTGTCAAAACCTTGAGTTTAGCTAATTAAACATGCTAGCAATATTACACGTTGGATCCTTTTTCTTTTCTTTTTTTTTAATTTCCTCGAAATTATACGTCGGAAGTAACGTGTATATCATTGTCACCTGAACTGATTAAATCCTATCAGGCATAGTTTCTTCAGGAATAACAGCATCCTGTACCTGCTCCATGTCCATTCATCATGTTTTAAGTGGACACAGTTATCTAAAGTATGTATACTGTTTCGTGGAGATTTTGGTAGAATATTTAATAAAAAGTTCAGAAATATTTTTTGTTTAATTAATAGAGTAAAATAACTATTGAAGTCATACTTAGAATTAATTGTTTTCAACGAAAAAACTAAAAAAAAAAAATTCACTTCACTCAATTAATTCTATTTAGGGCAGAATTGATTGATATTGTTGAAAATTTGCCGAGCTACACTTTGGCTACTGTAGGAATCAATTTTTTTCCTTCCCTGCATTTTTGCTGACCAAAGAGGTCAAATGAAACACGGATGACCAGTCAAGGTGCAATTTTTCTTCTTAGAAAGAAACATTTTGTTTGCATATATCACAGTTATTCATACTTTTCAAATTATTTGGTAGACTTTGTTGTCACCACTCCTTATATTTCTGATTGGGACAAAATTCGACTACCACCCAAAGTTTACGCGTGACTTGAGCCGAATGAAGTGTAGAGGTCCAGCTTTCTCTTTGTTACGAAAACTTATTTCAGGCTTTAGACATGCACCATTAAGAAGACAAAAAAAAAAGGCTTTAGATTACTGATTTTCAATGGCAAAAGTATCACATGGCAAAAAGTCAATATAATAGCATTAAACAATGCACTCCAGTTTGTGGCAAAAATTGACTTTGATTTGATTAGCAATTTCGGACTTAAATCAAATCCTCACAGGGATCACTAGTTGATATGTTTACAGTATGCAACACGTTCTTAACACTTAATTCGGGCGAATATTCAACTTTACGAAGTGGTAACAGAGGAAGATAGTGTAGAGGTAAGTGCAACACAATGATTTTAATGAAGAAGCAAAAGCAAAAATCAAAGTACAAATAAGAAAAGAAAAAATGTGTTTTTAATTTCTATACTTTCTATTAAACTTATCAAAGTCTTATATTTTCATATTGATAATTTGGTCTTCAAACTATAAAAGTCGCATGAATTTAGTCTTTTCTATTTCAAGAATTCATCATTTTTTTAATATTAAGACACGTCCAACAGAGAAGCTACTCTGTAGCTATTCAATTTCACGTATTTTATGCACATGTGAGGAAATAGATGTGTACTCAAACTTGTTAAGATCTCCAATACCCTTTTAAAAGAAATCAGGTGAAACGCTCGTCTAGAAAACCATAGTAATTAGTAAGGGCATTATTTCGGTATAGGTTGTAAATAACCCACTTCGGAGTAGGTTGGTAGTTCATCCATTCAGTAATTGACACATGGCTCCTTTGTCATGTCAGATAATAAACTTTAAATATAATTAGATATTATCTAATCAATTTTAAATTAATTTAAACAAATCTAATAAGATATTATCTAATCAATTTTGAATTAATCAAATTTAAAAAGATGTTATCTAATTGGTTTTGTATTAATCTAATCAATTTAATAAGATATTATCTAATCAATTTTGAATTAATTAAATAAAATATTACGACCCAGTTATATTTAATGAATAATTAAATTACTTACATTAATATATTAATTTATAATTTCAAAAAAAGAGCAGCATAGTTGTTGATTAGACTTAATCAAATTTAACATACCTACTTACATTTAATGAGGAATTTAATTACTCACATATTTATTATACAATTTAAAAAATATTCCTAATATAAATTTGAGAAAGTATTTATATATTTAAAATATTTTATAAAAATATTCATAAACAATATTTAAAACCTAAACATGATTAAAAAATTTATGAACGTTATTAAATGAAATTAATTATTCCTAAATTTAATAAATATAACTAACTATATAAAAAAAATCCTTTATCTTTATATGTAGAGAAGAAAGGTTGCTGGATCAATTTTTCCGTCTAAACTAAATATACATAAGTCATTTCTAATTTTTGTATTTAGTAGATTTATATTATTCTTTCAAACCATGTATTAAATTAAAATTATAAAAAAAAACACTTTTTTGTCAATGTTTATTAATGATTACAAATGAATTGTGATGTAAAAAATAATTAATTATTTTTGTAAAATAAAATTGTCTAATAATTATATTTAACAAAGAATTAAATTGTTATATTAATGTTATTTATTATACAATTTTGATAATTATTACTTTTGTGTATTATTAAGAGTCAATTTTAATACTTTCTCCGTCCTTTTTTATAAGATTTTTTATCAAAAAATTGTTTGTCCATTTTTATAAGAGTTTTTCTAATTGTCTTTTGCATTAATATTATTTTTTCTAAAGTACCCTTAACTTATTAGCAAAATTTTTAGCCAAAAATAATAAATGTTGGAAATTAATGGGATAAACTCTTTCTTTCTCTTATTGGAGAAGATGAATAACAATTAGGTGAGAAACAATCAAGTGGAAAGAGAGATGATTAATTTTTTAAAAAAATTGAGGGTAAATTTGGAAGAACATTATGAGTTATTGACAAATTTCCAAATTTAAGGTTACTAACTAAATTACTATCTAATATTTTAAAGGTTATGAATTAGTTGGAAGGGTCTAATAAAGAGACAGATGGGGTATTACAAATTACTCCATTTGTCCCATAATAAATGTCATGTAAGAAGAAAAAATAAATTCGAAAATAAGTGTCGTCCTAAGTATTTTACACAAACCAAGAAAAAATAATAAATAGATGAAAAAGAGTACCCCCTCTGGTCCTTATTATAAGACATAGTTTTGAAGAAATTGGTGGTCCTTAATATAAGGCATTTTACAATTTCTATAAAACTAATTTATTTTTTCCCTTATGTGCCCCTATTAAAGATTATGAGTATTTGTGTTGTTATTGAATAACGAGAAAAGAATTTGAAAATTCATTAATAACTATTCTCTCTCATACGTTTTGACCCTCAATCTTCCACTATGCCATTAATCAATAAATTCATTAATAACTATTCTCTCTCATATAATTTCATGATGATTAATGAGGGTAAAATTGGGAGATTAGTAAAAAAAAGTTAAAAATCAATAAAAATCAATTGAATTAATTACTTTTATTGGTCTATGTAATTATTGTCCAAAGTGCCTTATAATAGGGACCAGAGGGAGTAATAATTTTACAAAATTAATCTTATTATTAATATTGCATTGAAAAGCTAAAGTGGTACTTACTAGGGGTATTAATGGAAAAAGTAATTAATATTACATTGAATAACTAAAATGACACTTATTTTTTCTTCTTACATGACACTTATTATGAGATTGAGGGAGTATAATACTCTCTCCATCCCTTTTATAAAACCACTTCAACTAATTCACATCCTTTTAAGAAAATTAGTTAATTTAGTTAGTAACTTTAAATGTGTCAATAATTTGTAATATTTTTTCAAAATTACCCTTTTTTAAAAAAAATTAATCATCTCTCTCTTTCCACTTAATTGTTTCTCACCTATTTGTTATTCATCTTCTTCAATCCTAATAAGAGAGAAACATTTATTAACTTCAAAAACACCAATCCACTGCCTGTCTACGGTTAATTTTGCATAACGATAATTAGATGAGAGGACCCAATTAAAAAATAAATTAAAATTTAGGATTCAATTAAAAGAAGAAGAAAAAAGTTCAAGAATCTAATTGAAAATTTGGTAAAAGTATGGGGACCAACAAAATAATTAAACCTTAAATATAATTATTAGACAATTTTATTTTACAAACATAATTAATTATTAATTATTTTTTACATCACAATTCATTTGTAATCATTAATAAACATTGATAAAAAGTTTTTTCTTTTTACAATTTTAATTTAATACAAAGTTTGAAAAAATAATATAACTTTACTACATACAAAAATTAGAAATGACTTACGCACCCTTAGTCTAGGCAGAAAAATTGATCTAACAACCTTTCTTCTCTACATATAAAGATAAAGATTATAGTAATACTAATGCTCTAAAAAATTAAAATTAACAATTTAATTTATAATAATTTGTTTTAATTAATAATTATGGATAGATATTAAAAAAAATTTAGAGGATAGATATTAAATATTAATATATTACATGAGTCTTTTTTTTTAATTTGGTTGCTTTATAATATGCTTTGTATTCAATAATAATTAAAAAAGGATTTTTTTATATAGTTAGTTAAATTTATTAAATTTAGGAATAATTAACTTTATTTAATAACGTTCATAACTTTTTTTAATCATGTTTAGGTTTTAAATATTGTTTATGAACATTTTTTATGAAATATTTTAAATATATAAATATTTTTTCAAATTTATATTAGGAATATTTTTTAAATTGTATAATAAATATTTGAGTAATTAAATTCATCATTAATTGTAAGTAGGTATGTTAAATTTGATTAAGTCTAATCAATGACTATGCATGAACTTGATTTTGTAATATATATTATTGTGAGCTTAATTTTTATTTTTGAAATTATAAAATTAATATATTAATGCAAGCAATATAATTATTTATTAAATATAATTAACTCATAATATTTTATTAAATTAATTCAAAACTGATTAGATAATATCTTATTAATTTTGATTAGATTAATACAAAACCAATTAAATAACATCTTTTTAAATTTGATTAATTCAAAACTGATTAGATAATATTTTATTAGATTTGTTTAAATTAATTCAAAATTGATTACATAATATCTAATTAGATTTGAAGTTTATTATATGACATGGCAAAGGAGCCACGTGTCAACAACTGAATGGATGAACTACCAACCTACTCCGGAATGAATTATTTACAACCTATACCGAAGTAATGCCCAATTAGTAAACTGCAGCAGAAGCAGCAATGCTTTACCCACAATTGGTTGAAGCAAGCATTTGCATTTGCCAGCTCATCAGTGCGAGGATCAACAAGATGACAAAAGAATGACAAGTATAAACCAAATCAGCAATTGAATCATGTACCTTCTTCAAATAAAGGTTATGAGAAGAGAGTTTCAATACTAATATCTTCCGTAATTAAATTCATTACTAAAAATAATTGCAGCAATTTAGAAATGGCATAATGCCTCCTACATCCTGAAACTTCGTGTCCATAGATCCCCCTCCTGGGAAAAATGAGTTACTGTTTCTGCGATCATCAAAGCAAATCCTTTTAGCAAGACAAAGCTTGTCTGCAATAAAAATGAATCCCTTGGAAGATGATTAATTTTAAAAAAATGCCTGTACAAGGAAGGCAAAAACAATCAGCGGGTGATTTTTTCTGACAGATAATGATAAATGGAAAACTTGAAGCAAATGACACTTGTATAACAGGATCACCCTTAATTTGCTGTCCCAGCTTTACTACAGAATCCATTTCTTAGCCTCTTGTTGGATATAATATCAGAAAAAGAGTCTACCAGTTGTCCAGCCAAACTACTTGGATCATCAATAAGAGTTTGAATGAAGGTATTAACCACCCTGCGTTCTTGCTCTGTCGCCCTTAAACTAAACCATGTTAGCAATTTCAACCTAAATTCCTGTTTGATGTGACCCTCACATTCTAGCCAACGAATTACTTTCACACAATACTCAAAGTTCTCATCCAAGGAACATGAACCATCAGATATGCGTAAAGGAGAACCATTTATCAAAGTGCTGTCACAATCATGAGTCTCTTCGTTTGTGCTTGCTATCCTTTTCCTGCATATATCTATGCGAGAATCAACAGCAGACACTTCTCCTGTTGGCCCATGGGTCCAGGTCTGGGAATCCCCACTCCCATGTGATCTTGCTAAATCATTTTTCTCTAGATCATGAGAAGCAGCATCATCGTCTGCCTCAACAGCTTGCAGCAAAGAGCAACCATTATCTTCATCCCTAGAATACTCAAAAGGAGGCGTTAGCTCTTCATTTAAATCAGGAACTGAAACAACATTTAAATCAAGGCCTCGTGAAACTGAAGGCAACTGTGCTGCTGGAATTCTAGGCTTATCCACCATTTCACTTTGTCCACAGCAATTTTTCACATTGGCACAGCAAAACTCTTCCAAGTAACCTTGTTCTTGAGCCCAAGCAAGATGCAAAATTTTTCCAAGGTCTCGAACCTTGAATCCATAGTCTTCCATTGTGGCATTGGGCCCTATCTTGGAGCCCGATGAATTACCCCTAGTTAGAAGGCTCTCTTTTTCATTATTCATAGCAACAGATGAGGAGGGATTTTTTTTAATTATCTCAATGCTCTTGGTGAAACACTTAGCCTCGGAATGACCCAAGTCATGTGTATCAGTGTAAGATATAATCCGAAAAGTATATTCTGTGCAAGGCTTGAGGTTGGATATCAAAATCCTCCTCTGAGATTTGGGAAACATGGAAATAGGATCTTTAGTGGGTGACTCATCCCGACTCTTGTAATACCAGAGCTTGTATCCCTTAATTTCCTCAGAACATATATTTGACATTTCAATTAAAATGATTTTGGCTGAGGAAGTTGTTACCTCTTCAAAAACAAACTTGCAAGCAGCAGGAAGTGAACCCTCTGCAAGTTATAAAAGTACCATCATGTGCCAAATAAATGAGACCGGAAAGCAAGAAATTTAAGCCCCTCCCCCCAAAAATATAAAAATAAAAGTTAAAGATCATTAGTTCCAACCTGTGGAATCTGGATTTACATTGGGAACAGTGGCGAGCCACCTATCAGCTTTCTCAATAGCAAGATAGCAGAGTTTCTGTATATCGCTGGCAATAGGGAGTCTGCTGACAATGCCTCGAGCCATCTTGGCAGAAACACCATTGACAGGACCAACTTCTGTCTCCAGTTTAGCCTTTGCCTCTTGTACTGTTTGATGCAAGTCTTTGAATTTTGAGGTTCCATCGAGGAGCCTGTAGCTCAAATATATCCTGTAACAGAGTACATCAACACGCCGGGCATCCTTAGCTATGTTTAGCTGCTTCTTCCAGCATCTGCCAATAATAAACATGAATCACCAAGGTCACCAACACGGGGCTGGAAATTCACTTACTAACAAGATGCAAATGGTTTGAATATATTATATAGTATACACATCTTTTGAGGAACTGAACAAGGCCATAACGGATTTCAATTCTTTTCAGAAAGACAAATCAAATGTAGCAAAAACTGCTTTGCTTTGTTGCTGCAAACATGTCAAATTAGCAAATGACAGACAGAGTGATGGAGAAAACATAGGCAAATCCTTTTTAAATTATTTTACACGATAGTATATTTGAATGAAAGTCAAGAAGAAGCATACTGTTGAAACTGATGGGAACAAAGCTAGGGGCAGTTATGACAGTGATTGGCAGAAAGTAGGAGCAATTACATATTAAAATAGGTGTAATAAACTGTAATTAGCAGTTATTACTCCCACCGGACCAAAACTATTGATGTTTAAGATTAATACACGCAGCTTAAAAAAAATTAATATTACTCGAACTAAATATTTAGTTTAAAATATCCTCATTTAATATTCATGGTGATGGGAGTAGTTGTGGAATAGATCATAATTATTTAGACCATGTTAAATAGGGGTATATGTGGAAGAAAATAATTAATAAGACTTGGAATCTATAAAACATCAATAGTTTTGGTCCGGAGGGAGCATTAGAATACGTTGAATAGTAACTGTTATGTTGACAGTTTAGGGCAAAAAGTAAAAAGCAGTCACATTATTTATATGTGTGTAATAGGGGAATAGGGGGGTATGCGTGTATTGTTTTCTAGTAATTTGGACAGAGAACTCTGCTCTGTAAGAGTCTGATTCTAGAACAGCAAATTCTGCTGTATTTTGTGTGATTTAATATTACTCTTCAATATATAAATATATAAATTTTTGTTATATCAGAAACACAAACTGTTAAAGATTCACCAAAACCTTAGTATATATCAACAACAACAACCAAGTCTTCCCATTAGGTAAGTCAGCTACATGAATCAAACAATGCTACAGTGTTCTACTGCAAATCATGTCTATAAACAAAACAAAAGTCCAGTATATCAATAACAAAAAAATGGAAGGAGGAATGACAAATATCATCCACAGCACAACAGGTAAACATAATTACTTACCCAAGTATCCCCGTAACTTTACCACAGGACGCACAACAATAGCCACCATCTAGTTGCATCAGTTGCCCATGATCAACAACTCCCACTTTTTCATGTTGAAGGGCACATTCGATATGGCAAGACAACCCACAGGAGTCCCCTTGAGCAGATTCAGATGTGCATACCAACCAAAGACTAGGATCCTTGTTATCATCAAAAAGGTGACAAATACAGCAAGAGCATCTTCTACAAAATGTGTCATCCATAGACAGAACCGCCCTACAAGCAGCATTTTTACAAATCCAAGTGTTTGAAAGGCCAAAATCAGAAGACTGGTCAGGAGGAGGTATGAGCCGAGTAGGGTTTTCACCCTTCCGAGGTTGCTTTCTAGAGGGCTGATGGCTGAAACTACAAACTTTTTTAGTGTCTTGTTTCTTAGTTATCTTACTGGTTGACTTAGTTTCAGTCATTCTGCTTTTTGATGAAATGTTTTTTTTGTCCTTGTCAAAACACGTTCGAAGAAGTTCCTTCTTTGGGCCACATTTTAGGAACCGCTGAAGAAGTTCTGAACTTTTTGAAGCACCATCTGAATGGCCATTTTTTTCCGGAGTACTTTGCACACTGGAAGAAAGGCTTTGAACACCAGAAACTGGACAGAAATAACAACCAATTGTAGAAGTATTTGACAGAAACAACAAAAATTAAACTTCAAACTAATATAAACAATAAAACTAGGACTCAGATAAACAACACAAATAGCAAAGATATGTAGGGAGTAAAATATATGAATGCAATAAATGATGAATTGAATTTAGGTTCCATCAAAGAAATGTGAATATAAGGCTATTTTTTGTACAGTTGAACAACCAATGGAACCAATGCTTTCTACAATTTACTGCATTATATTCTGGAGTCAGGACAGGTTAACCCTTCAGATCAGATACAACAGAACTGATTCAATTTCTTTTCACAAATAAAATCAGTCATACTTTCACCCATTTTTTAAGCCACTTTATAAGCCTCAGATTACAGCATCATACACGGATGATAGACTTAAGAGTTGAGTAAGCCAAAAATCTAACAACTGGAACTAACAACACCAAATTATATGGCTAGGTATCATGCATGCATCAAGCAGTCGTTGCTACAGCATCAGTATTAGATCTATGCTTCTAATGGAGAAAAATAGACCTATCCAGTATCCACCATTGGTAGCATGCTTCGTAACCGCCTCATTAGAGGAAACAATCACCTTTCTTTTTCAAAACCCCTCACAAAGCAGGAAAAATGTCATTATTTCTACAAAATAAGCTGAACCAAAGATGCACACATCTTGCCACAAAACAGTGAGAATACAGAAACAGAGGACAAGAGAATAAGTATAATAGGATGAACAAGATAAGTGCAGTTCACAGAATTAAAATGTAAACAATTTGAAGAACTTGAAAGGAGATGTATGGAAGTGGTTATTTGTGTGAGCATGAAAGAGCTAATCCAGGAGACAACAATTTACAAATGATTATGTGCAAACTACAAGAAAATTTGACAACATTATCATGTTATCCAAGTAATGTTGCATACTTGCATTAAACTGTTTTGACACTATTGTTAATCAAAACCATTTGACAAGAAATAACATCTATTAGCTTCTTAGAGGACAATAGTTGTTTATATAAAATTTTCCCCTTTGCATCAACAAAAACAACATGGAATCAATCCACCTTAAATTTATAAGCTTTCAAAATTTGCAAAAATTGATGTTTAAATTATGAGCAGATACTAATACCAAACTACATCAGGCAAAATCATTCAAGATAACCAGCCAGAACAACACAAGTATGAATCAACTATGACAGTTCTGCTTCTACATGAACATCTACCAAGGAAAAGACCTGAAATCAAGTTCCTCCAGTCAGATTGCACAGATTTTGAACAAAACACCCAGATTATAAGCTATCAAGCAATAGGAGGGGTAAAAGTCTCGAGCCATCCTGAAAATGGATAAATTTATGATATGATCTTCATAATAAATTCCAAATAATAGGGATCACATTTTCAAACCAAAAGTAAGAATATTCACAATGAGGACTGGTGAAGCAGCACAAGTATGCACACAACAGGCTTTCAAAATTGATTAAAATACCTTAAAACTAAATAGAAGATTACATGGAAAATTGAGAGGGGGGGGGGGGGGGGGTGGCAGCAGCGGCTAGGAAAGCATCTCTGTAGCAAACAATGTGGCAACCATAGTTATCAATCTCAGATAGCAGCGAATAGTGGCCAACTCTGAAAATGCTAGTGGGATAGCAGGAAGCAGGATGACCACTATTAATACAAACTAAATAATTTATATGCTACACAACAAAATTAAAGAAATTCATTATAAATAATAAGTCACAGTTTATACACACAATCACCATCAATCTAGGCTTAATAAGAACATAGTAGTAAAGTGAAAAAATGAAAGATGGTGGTTTAATTAATAGAAAAAGAATATAACAAATTAGATAAAAATTAGCAGTGTGAATTGGGAAGAACAGAACACAGGGAAAAAAATCCTAATAAAGTGCGAAGGAAAAGAGGTACCATTTTGTGGAATGGTCAAGGAAGAAGGGTTTCAAATCCTATATCTCTAAAGCAGAAAATGCAAAAGAAAATAGGGGAGAAATCACAATTGTACCAAAAAAACCCTAATCAATGTTGTTTTAGGGGTAAAAATAGGTTTTTGAAACCTATATCATGGTAGCGCTGCTATAACAGGTGAAAAGCCATTATTTTGGCTGCTATTGAAAACCGCTCTGCTATTTGAATCCTGTATTGGCCTAGGGCTGCTCCACTCTGCTATAGCAAGCTTTTTACTACTATGGTGGCAACTACTGGAAAAGCATCCAAGGCTAATGTGTGGCAGATAAATTTTGAATAACCCTTAAAATAGAACAGGGGGTCTATGCAATTGAAAGCACATGCCAAAGATTTATTTTTAATTTACCATATATATCTCAACTGACCAATTTGAATTTGAAATTTTATACATTTACGTCATACAAAGATGGATTGTAATTATTGATCAATCCCTACAATTGATTAATATATAATCATCATCTTATGTTGGAAAATCTGCTCCTCAGTAAACACAAAAAAGTGGATATTTTCTTTTAGTTGAATATTATACCTATGAACAAATTATAAATCAGTCTCGTATTAATAAAAAAAACATGAAATTTTTTTAACATGATAGCTTTTGGGAGTAGGATGATGTACCTCTCTTTCAATTCATTATACTTGTTAAGATGAACAAAAAAATGCAAGGTAAACATTGACAACATAGTAAGATATAACCCAGGTCTAATTGCAGTTCAGCTCAGTGTAGTCAAATGCATCAAAAGTGTGCCTAAGGCACTGAGGCAAGGGGCCAATGGGATCAGCGCCTTAGGAGTGACTTTCTGGTTCAAGCGAGGCCTGCCTTTAGTGCCTCATTGACAAGGATAAAAATTATATGAAAGCACAATTATCTAACTTATGAACTGTGTGATGTTAAGAGGGTGAACCATTCATGTCTCTTCACCTAATAGCTTAAATTTTTTGAATAGTTGGTTCATGGCATGGTATCAAAGCCTCTTATGACCAAGTGGTCCAGAGTTTGATATTTGCTATGCTGCCCCGATTTTTCTAATAACAAGTTGAATTTCATCACAAGGTAGGTGGACCAGTACATAGTGATTGTCCATGTTTCGAGCCCAGAAGGCTCTTGCATGAGAGGGATTGTTAGAGATGTTTATATAAAACCATTAATGTATGTTCAGCTAATAGATTACAGTTCTGAGGTGAAATAGTCAGAATGTCAAAAGAATAAATAGTAGTTAGTCTTTGGGACGCTTAGCAGCAAGCAACTTAGGGTTTTGTAAAATGAACACGTTAGTCTTTTATTTTTATTATGAATGCTATGCTCGAGTAGTTAATTAATATGGAAAATCAATGCAAAATAGTTAAATATTTTACTACTGAAGATTTACATCCCCAGTTTTAAAAAGAACATCGTTGTTAGGGTTAAAATTTATATCCCCAAGTTTAAGGGGGAAATAATTGGATATTCTTATAAATCAGTAAAAGGAAAAACCAAGAAATATCCCATTGGAAAAGTTAAATCATAACTAGGTTTTCTCTAATACTTAATAACCTTCCCTAAATTATAGTTATAAAAATTTGAATTACTCTCATATCACATTATCAGTAGTAGTAGTAGTAGTAGTAATAGTAATAATGTATTATTATTATTATTATCCTAAATAAGGTAGTGTAGAGGTTACACAATTTAAAACACTTTAATATAACAAAGACAATCTGTATTATTTTTCATTTAGTATGACATTATTCCAAATTTAAAATAAAAAAGGAAGGGGAAGGCTGTTGGATATTACACTTATGCAAACCATTGCTAGAATTGTGTTCCAAAACTATACTCTTCAGATTAAGGGGGAAATACAACAATACTAGTTAGTAACCATACATGTTTATTGTTTAGAATTTATTTAAAAAAAAAAAAACATCACAAGGCTATCCCTGATATAACACCATCAATCCGTGACTCTAAAAAGTAGTTGAACAGCAGAACTAATCTCTAGCATATATGCTAACAGGGCACATCACAACATTGGATTACTATATTTTACTTTAGCACATACCTAGAATATATTTCATCATACGGGCTAAACAAATTTCACATAAATGATAAACCAAGAAAGCCGAGGCAGCCTCAACACCATCTTATTGGAACATTTTAGTTTCAAGATTATTGACCAAGCAAGCACAGAACGTTCATATGCAACAAATCATGAGGCTACAATATATAATATATAAATATAAATTATAACAATGATATATGGACAAAAACCCTTCTAAATGACAAGCTGTACAAAACTTAGTCTTTATCAGAAATGAAAACACAAGTAATCACATGGTTAGACATAATTGAAATAAATAGCAGCATGACTTTCAATGAAAGAACACTGGTAATATAACAGAAACATTCAACACACAATTTATAGAGGCAATAAGATTTTTAATCACATGTTCATCTTTCCCAAACTCAAATTTCAGTTGTATACTATACCGTATCCCACAGTTTACTTACAATAAAATAACATATCATAATAGAATAATAAAACTACACTAGTTAACACTCGGCTCTAGATATTCCACACAAAGAGAAAACAAATTATCATAAAACTTTTAAAAGAGTAGACTCAAGAAGAAGCACAGAACCATACCTTTAGCAAGGAACTTCTCTTCTAAATCCATTTCTAATTGCTGAAAACTATGACTGAAAGGTCCTTTCCTGATGAACACAGAGATATAGCATTACAAGGATGTTTATATTAGTGGGAAGATCAAAGCTGTGTCGTGAGTTACCACTCCACTCTATGCCAAATAAAGTTAACAAATGGTAATTCACAAATGTTCAACATGACAAGTAGCTTACTTGAGCTAAAATTCCAGCTGTTCAAGATCAAGAACAAACAACTAATAGCAATATTAACATGAAAGTTTTGTTTTTTATAGTTCACCTCTACCTTTACTTCAACAAACAAAAAAGCCATGACATTTCATATGGACAATGTGGATTTATATACTCAAATACCAGAATATGGCTCACGAACAGAACATAATAGACCAGCAATAAATGGAACTACAATGCAGGATAGGAAAATCAAATCAAATTATTCCAGCTACAAAATAAACACAGAATATTAAAGGAAAAAAAATTAAAATCACACACCAGTACATCCATTTTTTTCTTCCCCATGTAATGACAACCCACAATGCCTCATGCAAAATAATAAAATAAACATAAATCAAATAGCATAGAAACCTACCCACAACATCCCAAACACCCAATTGTTATGACCAAAATATTTATTTTTATTTTTACATACGTATTATATTATATTATTATATTATACACAGATATACGAAAGGCAAACTTATTAAAAGTGAAGAGAAGAGAAGAGTACGAGTACGAGCACGATAAAGCCTCGCACATCGCGATTTAACAGCTTCTCCCACACGCATTGCGCCGTCCGCATTGACGAGAAGTGAAATCAAAGCGAGTTTTTCCTTTTTCTTCTTTTTACCAAAAAAAGAAACAATTCCAATATGCGAATATATACGAAGGAACAACGAAAACGCGTATTTTGTTACAGAATTACAAAGCATGACATGACATGATAATAGAGAAGGAAAAAAAGAGTGTGTGAAGAGAAGGAAGAACGAATCTGCGGAGAAAAGAGAGCGGAAAAAATAGACAAAAATAAAATAAAATAAAATAAGCAAACAAATATTATAATTATATAAATAAAACAAGAGTAATTTATTTTGGGTAAAGTTGAGAACAGAATCTGCAGAAACGCACCGTGGGAGATTCAGGGAGAATGGAGAGGATTTTCTTCAGAGCATGAATGAATGAATAAATCGAAGCGCAAAGAAATTTCTTCGTGTTAGTTGTTGTTGAATAGAGAGAGAGAGAGGGGAACTTGTACGAGTTGTTCACGTTATAGAACGGAGAGAGGAGGGCGAGTGTGACGCGCGGAAGAGCGCGTGCATGGGAAGTGTACTACGAGTTTGAAAGCAACAATGGTTTGGGGCCTTGGGCTCTTGTGCAGTTGCACGGTTACCGCTACGCATCTTACTCACTCCCACACTCTCATCTTCCCTATATATATTATACTCATCTCAGCACCATACGCTTTTTCTTTTCCTGGTTTACTTTCCGTTTTATGATATTCACGTGAAACACCATAAATGCCCTCGCAAAGTGAAAACAATAATATTTGACTGTTTAAAAGTATTTTTTTAAAAGAGAGAAATTTTAATAAAAAAAATGAAATACTTTTATGTTGTTTAATTAAAAGAGAAAAAAGTCTCTTTATTTAATTTATAAGGAACGGACAAATTTCAATACTTTAAAGTAGGAGTATATACTACACTTTAAAAGATATGATGTAAAATAATAAATACTAATTAAAAAATTGTTTAATTATTAATCTGGTCCTTGTAGTTGTTTATACTTTACTATTTTAATAGTGTGTTTGAAATAGATTTACATTAAAAAAAAATTGATTATTTTTTTATAATGAAAGTGAAGCAATAAATAATTGCTTCTATTTTTCCATGATTTTATCATGATTTGGTACGGTAGAATCAATTATGTGTATTATTTAAACACACTATAAAATTATATGTAAAGTTTGTAAGTTTTAATTCTTGGACAAATAAATTTAATATGTTTTATTTTCGTCCTTAACATTGTTACTAAGGACGCGTTTGTTTTACGCAATCTCATTGGATTTTCCGAGAATGTGAAGATGGGAATATATATTCCCATGTTTGTTAGAAGGTAATCAAAAAATATTTTTAGGCATAATTCATTCTTAGGAATCCATATTATACATGTTTCTTCATCTTCCGATTTCCACGTAAAAGGATGGAAATCTTATATTCCCATAGGAATGTTTAAAATAATTTTTCACTTTTCTCGTATTCTACCTCATTTATTTATTTAATATTTTTGTTTTTAAATTAAAATAAATTTAAAAACATTTTCAGGAATTAGATATATTTACCAAACACCTTTGATGAGAATAACATTTCCAGTAATAGCATTCCCACGAATATGATTCCTGGGAATATAATCAAATCCGTGAAACAAACGCCCCTAAGATTGTTATTAAGATCATCATAAAAGTATTTTAATGGTTGTTAAATTGACCAAAAAAAAAAACTACTCACATAATTTAACTACTATTTTTTTTTTTACAGTTTTTTGCCGCAGAAAAATTTTGTAGCATTAAAAAGTTAACAAAATTAGAAACCAATTGATGAGACTAACAAACATTATAATTTTTACATATAGGGTTATGATAGTAAAATGTGGATAAGTATAGCACCAAATTAATAATTGAAGCTTAAAAAATCAACCGTTCAAATTTTATTAACATCGTTAGTTATTTTTACATCTATATGTATTTTTATCATAAGCTTAATGAGTGATTTTTCAATTCCTAATTGTTACTAAATTTTATTTTTATAATTTTTTGTAAAAACTGCATGTATATTCTACAAAATACTTGTTTGAGTAGAGTAGAAATATTATAGGCAATAAAACTCTTCCCGACACCTGTATGAGTATTTAACGCAAATGTATACTAAAATTTAAACTCCAGACTACTAATTAAATTATTGGACAGTAAAATAATCCCGAGTAAATTAATTCATGCGATTAGCAATCATATTAATATAATTTTTAAAAAAAATGCACTATCCATTTTAAATTACTCAAATATTTTTTTTTCATTATTGTAAATAATTATAACATTAGGATGGCTTTCGTATAGCAAAATGTGAATTTAATCATGCATTTGTTAATAGTTATGCACTGATAGTATAAAGTAATTTTACTGTCATCTAATTATAAATCACTGTTGATATAACTTTTAAAGTATTTATTATTGTAATAGTCAACAAACTTACCATATACAATAAATTGTGATTTAATAACGTATAAAATTATTTTAAACTGTTAATACATAGTATATTTTTTGGTAAGGAGAAATGTCATTCCTTCATCAGAGGCTTTTTGTCAAGGATGTCAACTCGAAGTGGAAACAGTTAGGCACTTATTCTTCAAATGTAAGTTTTATTCTAAAGTTTGGGACCAATGTCTGAGATGGTGGAATATAATTTCTGTGATGCATAATGAGGGCAGTATACACTTGAGGCAGTTTAGAGATTTATTGGCTGGTTCAACACGGAAGAATGATGTATGGCAACGCATATGGCATGCAGTAGTTTGGGTTATTTGGCGCAATAAGAACAATGTCATTTTTTCTGCAGAAAGGCAAACAGTGGCAGAGATGATGGAGCAAATTGTATTACTCACTTGGCAATGGTTTAAAGCAGCGAAATGGGAACATATACTCGTTGTCATGTTGGTTCAATACTCCATGATTATGCTTGTAATATTGGGTTCTATGTGCATCCTTGTATGAAAAGGAGTTTATGGTTTGGGCTTAGTGGGATATTTTAGATATGCTCATGCAGAGATTCTGTGATTAATATCTCGGTGTTTAGCGTGTTGAAGTTTTGGTAGTTAGGGGTGGTGTTTGTGAAGGTTTATCTTAGTCTTTGTTATGGACTAAGTAATCTTTTTGTAATGGGCACTACTTATGCACGGTTTATATGCTATTAATAAGATTTTACTATTCATTTTATAAATTCACCATACTTTTGCCAATAAAACAATGACAAGTAGTCATATCTAGAGAGTAGAGTCTAGACTAATTTATAAAGCTCAAGTTTGTGATAGGATTTCAACATAATTTATTGTTATTAAATAATTAATTTCGTTGACTCAATATTAAATAGTATACAAACAAATTATGCTAATTATTTAAATTTTATTAAAATTATTTACTCAATTGTTAAAGCTTTTTCATTTATGTAAAATTGTAAAAAAGCTGCATTAAACAATTGTATATATTTAAGATCATAATTATATAAAAACATTGTTCGTAATAAATAGTATAAAATAAGTATTTTTTACACTAAAAGTGATTTTAAAATAGCGTAATAAAATGAGAATAATAAAATAAAGGTATATTAAGGGTGAAACTGTCCAGTAAAATATATTTAACAACCTAAAAAAAAATGAACCTGATGATTGCGAATAGCGAATAGCTAGGTTCTGCTTTCTGCCTGCAGGAAAAGTACAAAAAGCAGTGATTCCCCGTTCCATTGGTACGTGTTTTAGCCATTCTATTTGTTGCGCGTGAGAGCAACATTATCCAAAAATTATTATTTTTTTGCTTTTATTATTTGTTTTCAGCAAATATTTTGGAAACAAAAAGCGTCGTTGGGAGCCTAGACCCTAGAGAAAACGCTCAATGAGCTCACCATTATCATGTGCTTGGTGTCGAATATATATATATTTAAAATTACAATGTCTTCGTGCATGTTTGAGAAAATGAAAGTTCAAATGTAAGTTTGCAAAAGCATCTTCATCCTTATTTCTTCATTCATCAGTTAGATCTACATTGAAACATGCTTTATAGCATTTTTAACAGCAAAACAAACATATTCTTCATCGCTTTTGTGTTGGGATGGACTGGGGAGAGGATGAATGGCCTCCATATTTAATAATAAACGAAATTTGATACATCTAATTGTCATATATGCTATAAAGAAGATAATTCTTTTTACGATAATGATAATAAACTTATAATATAAGATCTTATGTATGCTACCCAAAACTCTACCACCACCTCCAATGTGTTAGAGGAAAGATGATATAATTATAAAGATTTTCAAACATTTTTAGTTCCTTCGAAAAAAGAAAAAAAAAACATTTTTGGTTCTTACTGTGCCATTCCCAAAATGGAGGGGCAGAAGTATACATTATTTGAGGGGGTAATATATGCCCCCTCTTTTTTCTTTATTTTATTTGCAATTTAAAAAAAATGTTTTTTTTATACTTTCAATTAAATTTGTGGTCAAAGTTTCTATATTTTTTTGTCACCATGACATTGATGCAAAACATTCCTCAATACTGTTAATGACTAATCTTCGTTAAAGAATCTGACTAATTATCTTTAGTAGGATTTTTTCTCTTAACTACATTTTTTTTACATTCACAAGGCTTGAATTTGATATCTTACTTAAGGGATTTAAGTCTAATGTCACTCGAACTAACTACATATTGGTGTCTCTATATTTTCATATTGATGAAGTTGGTTTTCAAACTTAAAAAAAGAGAAATGCTAGCTACATTCTCTCCAACACTCTATTTCTAAGACTATCTATGTGATTGGTTGTAATTTATTAAAAATCACTTATTTTATTAGGTCTCCATTCTCATTTAATGATTTTCTCCTGATTTAGAAATGAGACCCATTAAAATTGGTGTTTTCCAATAAATATTTAGTTTTAATTAGCAAAAACATGATTAACGGAAAAAGAATATAATCTTGAATTATAAATTGTACATAATAATGTAAAACTACATTTCTTAATTGTAAAATAAGTTGCATTAACTAATGTATGTATTTGACCTGAGAGGGTGGTCTAGTGGTGACCAAGCTGATTTACAGGATAAGAATGTGTATAGGAATACTTTCAAGTAAGGAATTTCTAATTCGAATCCTGCAAAAAAACAATCCTTGGAGACGGGATGAATTAATATATATATATATATATAGGTGCTTATGGGACTATCTCCGAAGGAGGAACCTATAGATATTCATAAAAAAAAAAAAATTATGTATTTCTGTTTAACCATGCATATTACGTAGGGTAGGTTTGGGAGAATTTTGCTTTGGTTTTATCATAAGTTCATCATCCAAACAAGACGAATAAGAATAGGGATTTAAGAATGAAATAATTGACTAAATCTTAGCCAAGGGTTTGGGAGAATTTTGCTTTGGTTTTATTGAATTAAACTATCGTTAATCATACAAGTAGGAGTTGCTTTTCTAGCTAGGAAAGGAAGAATTAAGTAATTGATGGTGGTATAGGCAGAATCTTAAAAACAGTGGCATAAAGAATAAAGAAAGATGCATATGCATGTCAAAACATGAATTTTAGTACTTTTTGATTTTTGATGACTCATTGGCACTTTTTCTTGTGCTTTGGATTCACTTTGGGCGCAGCCACATATCAGCCGTCCCAGTAGCGTTATTGGTTGCTGTGTGTGATTTGACAATTCTGTAACTCTCATCCCTCTGCTTTGGTCCTCGGGTCTAACCTTCACGCACCAATTCAAATATATAAATTATTTCGTTATTGAATAACTCAATTCCTATATTTTTCTATTAAACAATAATATCAATTTTGTTTTCAACATGATTATGCTCCAGGAAAATAGATTATATAATGATATTTCCATATGGGGTTTGTGCGTTTTTTTTTTTAATAATGTAACAATAACATCAAAATTGTTTTCAATATGATTATGCTCCAGGAAAATATATTATATAATGATATTTCCATACGGGGTTTGTGCGGTTATTTTTAATAATGTAATATGATACGTGTAAAATAATTATTGGGATAGCGTTTGTCTGCAGTGTTTTAAATATAATAACTGCAGAGATCCCAACCTTTCATTATCATTTTTTTTGTGCGTTTAAAAATAAATGATAAAATACTCGAAAAACTCTAAATAGTTACTCCCTCCGTTATAAATTATATGACGTTTAAAGTTTTAGCACAGATATTAAAGAATACAATTAATTTAATGAATTTCTTATAAAATATTAGATAACTTCCTAATATATCATTTATCTCTCTAATTAATTACTCATAATACACTACTCTCACTAAGTATTAATTAAGGGTAGTCTTAGAAAAAGATATTTAATGCAGCATTGATTTTGTAAAATAATATCTATTTTTAAATAATTTTTTTTTCCTAAAACGTCATATAATTTGGAACGGAAGGAGTAGATGTATAACTACACACCCCTTGCACTTCAATAGGCAATTGTAGATGGAAAAAATAATGTACATTCCATTTTTGAAGTGCAAGGATAAAAAATAAAATAAAGAAATGAAATTATATTACTCTCTTTCCTAAATTATCATAAAAAAAAATTATATAAATAGTTCACATTTTAAGAATTATTTATATAATTTCATTCTTTTAAGGATTATTTTAGAAAAAATAATAATACTTTAGAAACCAATTTAATCGTTCTTTCATTGGATGACTAACAAGATAGCCGTGCTAACTAGGGATGGCAACGGGTCGGGTCGGGCACGGATAGTGGTTACCCGCTACCCGACCCGCCGGGGAAAATCCGCCCCGTTACCCGCCCCGTTACCCGCCGGATATCCGTTTGAAAAAAATCCGCGGGTTTTTCTTATATCCGCGGGTATCCGTGGATACCCATGGATATTTCATATTAAAAAAAATATTTTTTTAAAAAAAAAAGGTGATTTTTTTAGAAGAAATACTAAGAAATAGATCCTTTATGTGCAATAAAATTTGGAAATAAAATCATATTATTTACTACAAGAAGAATAAAGAATCAAATGTGTAGTTAATTGAATTTTCATGTGAAAATTACATGTCTTTAATTAAAAAAAATCAAAGAAATAAGAATCTTATAATGTGATTTTGAATCTCTAGACATAATATTTACTAGTATCAAGAGCAAAAACTAGTGATTTTAAATTATATATATATAAGGGTAATTTAGTAATTTTACGAGTAACGGGTATCCGCGGGCACGGATAGTATGATACCCGTACCCGCCCGTTAATGAGCGGGTAAATAAAAAACCCGTACCCATTACCCGCGGGTATCCGTTTATACTATCCATCTTCTATCCGTGACGAATTTTATCCACGAATATCCGCGGGCATGGATTTTTTTGCCATCTCTAGTGCTAACTATCTATCGCACGGATTCGTATCCTCTGCGCATGTCTTTTTCACGAATGCTGTATTTTGAAGGAAGAAGTCAAATGGGTTTATTTTAAATTTTTAATTATATAATTCACCATTAAATTGTAGTGAACTAATAATAAATAAATGATTGTTTCTTTTTCTGGACTTGAGTTTATACTATAACTATAACTATTATTTTAATATAAGCATTGCACGTGATAAATATTATTTTTATAATTATAATTTACGATAAATTACATATTATTGACATGTGTATTATACTTTTACATTGTGTAACTCAAGTATATATTTAGTATTAAATATTTTGTACATTACACAACCTTTATCATCAAGAAATATTTACACTTTTGTCACCAAGTTTTATTTTCACCTCTTTAAGAACATGCGCATAAACAATGTTTCCAAAGTATGTCAAATTTATGTATTTCTCTAGATTCCAAGAACAGAATATTAATTTAATTGAAATGTGATTATTTCTTTTATTTCTCTATAAATATAGACATTTCTTGAGTATCTAAATATCTTTTATTCTTTTTCCATGAATACCGGCGGTGCAGTTAAAGTTTCAACAACCAACCTGCAGAGTGTTTGGTTTGCAGTTAAGAAAACGTCCGCTCAACGAAAAGAGGAAAATTGTTATTTGCTGTTTTTATGTTTTGAAAAGTAGAAATTTCCGTTTGTGTCATCGCAAGCGGATTCCAAACACACCCTTGTTCCTGCAAGTGTGGATTGTGGAAGTATGGACCACAAAATGCACTTATGCACGCTGTCAGGCTTGCTTTTTATTGCGTACTATCAACGGTGTATCGAGTGTTTGTACGGGCACACTTCCCAGGAAAAGCATCATAATATGCAACAAGAGATTTATTATTTATTAGAACAAATTAAACTTGCATCTCCTACATTTTTTTTTTCGAATTATAAATGCTATTTTTTTCTATTCTTATACTAATTTTTTTTAATCTTTAGACATCTCCAATGTATTACACTAACTCCTTTAATATTTAAAAACATTACATTAACTCCTTATATATTATATATCACAATTACAATGACCTCTTACTATTTAAAAACATTATATTGACATTTCTATATAAACATTACGTATAAGGATATCACGTATAATTCAAAAAAATCTCAAAAAGTATTAATACAATTTACTTTTATTATTATTAAACGTAAAGTTAGCTCATATAGTCCTTATTAAAAACATTTCTCCGCATTTTTAAACCTCAAACTTAATTAAACATAAACATTATACAAAATAATTCTTATTTACATGTATTGTGTCTCTTTTTTATATGAAGACATGACATGATGTGTCATTTCTCTATAATCAGCTTATGTTGTGAAATGAATTGAATTAGATATACTAAAAAAGTAAAAATAAAAATGACTAAAGACAAGTTTAGCTAAATAATTCAATTAAATATTTACTTGACAGTCTTTTATTAAATATTGAAATTTATTTATAAGTTTAATTATAAAATCTACTGAAATTATAAAATTTGTTACAAGTTTTAAAAATTTATTCTCGGGTATTGTTGATTCCTTGGAATGTTATAACTTTCTTTTTTAATATATATTTTTTTATATTTTTATTCCCATAAAGAGTGATGGGAATGTGATATTCTCATCGGAATATAAAAATTTATTATCTAAATATACATGTAACTTCCATTTTTACTTTTTTTATTCAAATTATTTTGAATTTTAAAAAATAATCATAAGAATATTAAAATGTAACCAAACATATTTTTAAATACATCCAGGAATCTATTCCTAAAAATATGATTTTTGAAATATCATTCGTTCCGTGAAACAAACGTGCCTATGTGTTTTTATATTAATAGTTACATGTTTAAGAAAAGTTTGTCAATATTAATAGAGTTTAATAGTGATAATATAATATTTTTTTGAATTTATCCTACTTCAAATTTTAAATTTATTTAAAATGAAATTAAAAACAAAAAATGGTTGTATATTTTAAAAATTATTCAAATCTATTTTTAATAAAAAAAAATAGTTTGATGCGTTATGCTTCTAAAAAACAATATGATAAAAGAATAAAATGCCTAACCTCGTAATCAACGATTTAAAATAATAATAAATCATTTTTAAGTGCATCATATTTTAATTTTTAAGAACCTTAATGATTGAAAAGCCATAAGTAACCACTTATTTGACCTAAACCTTCACGACTATGACTGCTAATTATAATCACCGTCTCGTTGTCATCCACCAACAAATAATGTATAAAGTACACAGAAATATAATATTTAATGATCACACAGTGTAAAGTCTAATTTGTTGAGTAAAACAAATCATAAATTTTTAGATAAACTAACAAATGAACTAACTAATTTCATTTTTAACAAAAACTAACAAATTAATATTTATTGATAAAAAAATAAAAAATTGTGTGGCTGCATTCAATTACAACCTATAACCGTTTGGACGGATGATTTATGCTATTGTATATATTTTACTTTTAGTTGCAAATTCATCCCTGTTGCGTACAGAATTTCTTCATGAAGAAAAAAATATGGTTCTATAAGTCTATAACCACCACCGAAAGCACCAACACGTCTCAAGCTGAACCTGTAAGACCAACATGTACCCGTGCGGCGTGTAGAACCTCAACCACCGTGACGTGATACTGATACCCTCACCTCTAATTTTTCTTACACAAATATTTTGCAAAAAAGTTTTGTTGATTGTGATGTACAGATATTATCTACTACTATAACGTATATGAAAAGAATCTTTATATCACAACGTGGAATTCATTATTCTTTTGGCATGTTCTCAGTATGTTATCCTTTCCCAAAAAAGATATTTGTAAATATGTTTGGATGGCTAGTATATAAAGAAATAATATATTAATGATAAATGCTAATCAGTGTCTTAGTTAAAGAACTAAAAAGAAAAATATTTTTATTGAGAAGCATAAAATTACATTATTCATGATTTTTTTTTATGCTCTCCTATAATCTGCATAATAAATACTTTCTCATTTTAACTCCTTAACCAGTGCCTCAAGGGCACTGGTTAGCAATATCCTATATTAATTATTAAACTAATGTTATATTTATTTATTTTTAACTTATATAATTTTTTATATTTTATATATAGTATTTTTTATATTTTATTTATAGTAAATTTGTTGACTTTCATAAAATCTACTTTAAAAATCATGTCAATAGTACTTTTTATATTAATTAGAAACATAAACTTATTTACATAGATAATACATAAAAAAATTAAACTCTTTTATTTATATTTATAAGACCCAAGCAGAGCAAGATAAAATTAAGAGTTTTTTTTTTAGTTTTTCCTTTATTAACTTATTAAATATATTCTACCCGTTCTCTTCAAAAAAGAAAAATATATATTCTATTCATAGATTGACGAGACGGGAGTGGAAATAATTCAATAATTGATTTTGTATCTTCTAATATATAATACTGCAAGGACAGATGTAATCTCTATCATGTATTCTCACGATTTTTAGTTTTTTTTTCGGACTCTCCGCCCTTCTATTCACCAAAAAAAATAATGAAAAAATCTTTAAACATTTTGTCAAAGGTTCAGTTCACATCATCCATATAAATAAAGATAGTTTTATTGGAATAGACAAAATTTACTTCGATCATCTTTATATGTCGAAAAGAATTAGCCTTAGAGTATCAATAGGGAGATATTTTTAGTGCATACTAAAAGGAAAAAAAAAAAGTTAAAAACAACTTTCTGGCTTTTGTTTCTTGCACCCCCCTTTTGCTTCTGCACCCCCCATTAAAATGTGAGTGGATAAAATTGTCCTCAGCAACTAAAGCCCCCCCTCCCTCACATGCTTAACCCTAGCACCCCAAGCCACCCCCAATTTGTTCTTTGTGCCGCAAGCCCCCCTCACCCTCAAGACCCCCGTCACCCCCACCCTTGCCGACTACAAGTTGGCGTCGCTGTTCGATTGTCTCTGGCGAAGACGTGGGTGGACCTCTACTCAATCTCGAGTCCAACTTTGGCGAAGGTAAGTGGTCATTCCTTCATCTTCTTTAATTTAGTTTTTTGTGTGTTGTTATTGCGGTTGAGTAGGGGGTTCCTTGGTTATTGTGTTGAGTGTTGAATTGCGCTCATTAGGGGTATTTTGTTAGCTGTGTGTTGTGTTGGGTGTTCGTTAATGGCGAATTGGGGCTAGAAATTTTTCTGGAATGAGTGATCCGGAAAAGGCTTGATGCTTTCCAGAATAGCTAATCCGGAAAAGTTTCCGGATTAGCTGTTCTGGAAAGCATCAAGTCTTTTCTGGATCACTTATTCCATAAATTTTTTTGGATTACATGTGTTTTCCAGAACAGGAATTCCAGAAACGACATGTAATCCAGAAATATTTCCGGAATAAGTGATCCGAAAAAGGCTTGATGCTTTCCGAATTACCTGATCCAGAAAAAATCAACCTTTTCCGGATCACTTGTTCCGGAAATATTTCCGAATTACATATCGTTTCCGGAATCCCTGTTCCGAAAAACACATGTAATTCGGAAAGTTTTCTAGAATGAGTGATACGAAAAAGGGTTTTTTTCTGTTTTTTTTAATTTTATTTTTTTGTTGCCATTTATTAATTTCTACAATTGTGATGTGTAATTAGTGATTTTAAATGTTGTATAACAGTTTTTCAGTAAATGTTTTTTTTATTTACACATGAATTTTATATAATATGTTAATCATTGTGTATGTCTTGTATTTATTTACATGTTTGAGTTAATTTTTTTTATTTGTTTTCAGTGATTTATTGTATCAAGAATGTTATATTAAGAAAAAAAATGTTGTATTAAGATTGTTATATTTTTTTAGTGGTGGTTTGCCTTTTTAATTTAATTTTATATTTTGTCATTTGTAATTTATTTTATATTTATGTACAGATGCCACCACGAACAAGAGGTGGTGGGGTTGATACTTCCGAACGTGTCAGACCTACTGCATCCTTATGTAGGCGTCGTGCACCTCGAAGAGCAAATGTTGTTGAGGAGCAGATGGAGCAGCTGGAACCAGAGCCAGAGCCATAGGCAGAAGCAGCTGAGGATGTTGTCTTTGGTGGTGGGCCTGAAGACACATCGTTGCTTACCTCATATGGTGATCATGTTGCTGTGGATTTGTGGGTTGGATTGGTAAACTACTATCGATAATCGAATATTAATTGAAATATTGAAAGGTTAATGTTTTAATTGGCACCTATTTTATACTTAATTACATAGTTTAAAAACTTGTAGGATCCCGGTGAGTTGAAGATAGTATCATATGGAAGAAAGTTGAAGACCATTGGTGTCCTAGACCCGCACATAGAGGATGTGGTGAAGAATTCTGGTTTATTTTCATTGATTACATGCAGCTATACAACTGCAGACAAGGGACTGTTGTCTGCTTTTGCGGAGAGGTGGCATAAGGAGACTAACACATTCCATTATGTGACAAACACTTGAGGCAATCCATCAAGTCTCATAAAAAGTCCTCTAAACCTTTCAAGTGCCCAAACAAAGTTATTTTGTCGTTCAGATGCCAAATATACAAAAGCAGCAGAAAATGTTAGGCCAGTTGCAGTCACACCGACAATCTCAAGCAATGGTAGTATATATCTGTTGATTTTGTATGTACTATCCATCAAGAACACTATGTTAAATGCATTCAACAATTTTACTGCATCAGGATGTGTCCAAAAAAATGTCACACACAACTTCTGATGAATCATTCATTCTATGCCAATGAATATACATATCGCGCTCTAGCAAATTCATCAAATGCTGCATTTTTGTTCTAGGACCTCTTTCAAATCTCCGATATGCAGCTCTAGCATTATATACTTGTTTAATGGTTGTCACATTTTTCTCATTGCGTTCTTTCAACGTGAGTAGAATATTTTTAGGCTTTACCATACTCTTTGTCATATTAACAACTGTTGTCTTCTCATTATTATTTAGTAGGCCAGCATATGGATGGCCAACCAATGTCTCAGCCACATCATGATTATGAGACCCACACACTACATTCAAAGTCCATCCTTCACCATTCTTCAATTGTCTTCCTCTCAACCTAAAGGGACACTCACATTTTCTAGTCCCAGTGCCTGTAGCTACATCATTTTTGTATCGCCTATATTTGCCACCCCTCTCACAACCTAACACAACAACAGTCTTCCTTCCAGGTTGCCCATTTGCTGTGTCTGACCTTAAAATGACAATAACAAAACCCAACTCAAATGCAATCGCTCGAACCCATTTCAATAGCTCATCTCGAGTATCAAAAACCTACATTAACAACAACATACAACATATGATTGTCAAAGTTCACCTATTCAAGTATTACATAAATAACCTTTTACAAAAATTACATAATTACACAAAATATTTACCTCCGTAGTTGTAAACAAATCGTTACAGTCATTTTTTATAACTTCATCCTTTCTCACATCGACATCCATGTCCTCATGCATATTGACTTCATCAGACATCTTGCTCAAGTAATCGTCATCCATACCAACCAACTAAAATTTTAAACCAACACTTGGTTCAAATTATAACATGAATTCTATTTCCATCCATACATATGGATATAAGACAAAAAATAAAATAAAATAAAGGTCATTAGTTCCCAGAATTCGTAATTTAGAAAACCAAAATGTTTCCGGAATTGGTAATCTGGAAGCTTGCTTTTACTATTCCGGAATAAGCAATCCAGAACAAAAAACTATCTTCCGGATTAAGCAATCTGGAACAAAAACTACCTTCCAGAATAAGAAATCCGAAAAAAAAATAGTTTCTAGAATAAGCAATCCAGAACAGAAAATACTTTTCGGATAATCCATTCCAGAAGGGAATTAACACTCTTCCGGATTACCAATTCCAAAAACTTCTAAATGGCTTTCCGGAATGAGTTATCTGGAAACTAGTCACAATTCCAGATTATTGTTTCGAAGTGACCTCTTCTGGACTGCCTAATCCGAAAAGTACTTAATAAAAACAAAATAAAAGGCAAACAAACCTTACACTACGCCAACGGGACCTCACCGGAGCTATACAAGAGGAGGATTACACATGAAATTTAACAGAACAAACCAATTTTGGTGAAGACATTTAACCGTTGATGGACATAGAAAGGACTATGGAGGCACATGAACCACCATCTCCGAGAGGATACCAACCTTCGAGCAAGACAAATGAAAATAGGACTAGGTGCAAGGGTGTCGGCTATGAAGTGATTTAGGAGAACTAGGTTGAGGGATAACAAGGCAACATAATATCAGAAGGGTACTTTAGGGATATTAAAAAATTGGGGGTGCAGGAAGCAAACAGGCGGGTGCAGGAAGCAAAGCCCAACTTTCTGTTTCGGCTTTTGGGTTCACGAGTTTTGGGTCAGATCTCAGATCCATTATTCAGGCCCACCTTGAATTCGATTCCGGTGTTAGGATAGGACCATAGGGTGTTCTCCATTGGAAATGACGCCCAAAGGAAAATAGTACGTTGGTTCTCAGTGTAAGTAACGATACTGCTTATATAAGTAAATTAAGTTGGCAAAGTTTCATATAAATTAAAAATTAAATAACATTTTATAACATTATTTTATTTTGATATATAATACTATGCTATTTAAAATATAAGTAATTTTTTATTGTGTCGAATATTTACAAATGTCTAAATCATTTATAATTAGATATGTAATCAATAATTTAATATCACATAAAATGTGTTCATAGTTGGAGTATCCCATATGAATGCATTATAAAAAAAAACTGAGTCTGATCGTAATGTAATTATTTTGCTTGCTACCAGGGGCACATAAAGTGGTTTATTAATGTGCTTAAAAGCTACTAGCAGAGTAGCCGCGCATTATGGATCTTCCTTTAATTGACTGTAAGCAATAAGCGTAGATCTTGTCATGCCTTAAAAGTACAAAATCACCGGCTAACCATGCAGTGTGCCAGTGTATTAAGTCAAACTTCGATCACTGCTCTTTCTTTAACTGTCTGTAGCATTATTAATGGCATTAAAATTTTGGTACCTGCCACTAATTTCCATTTGCATAATGTGATATGGAAACAAGATTTGAACTAGAGTCTAGAGAAGCTCCTGAACAGAAATTAATAAAATGAACAATAGAATAGAGAGATCACTATAATTTTCTTGGGTACAACTTGACAATAGTGAAATTTTTAGCCATTAATGTCAAAGCCGAATGTACTAAAGATGTGTAGTTTCAGAGGGAGAGACATTAATGCATTTTTTTTTTCTTTCCTTTCCTGCAAGAGAATTGCTGGAACATGACACAGGGTATTAACATTATTATATATCTGTATAATAACAATAAAAATGACTTTTGTCGAATCTGCTGAGGCTGATGGTGTTTTGTGCAGAATTTTTGCTTATTAGCATGGAGAATTCCAAAGCTCTGCATTTTTAACCTTGGATACACTTTCCAACACTTCCAAAGGAAGAATGTCGCCGCTAACAACTACCATTTTGGTTTCCAGATCTACCTTGTATGAGCTCACTCCTGTTGAGAAGTAGAAAGAGGCAATTATTAGAAATTAGAAATATAAATATATACAAAGCATAAAAATACCATACCACGAACTGGTAAGTTAGAGCACACAATGATAAAGTTGACTTTTTCACATATGGCTAGCATTATTAATGAGGAATAAAAGGGTGAACCATCACTTTGATCTTCAAAATGTAATTCACTCTCACTTAGATTTCTAAAAGTATGAAACTGTCAATTAGCTTCCTGAAAGTGCAATTTGTCTGTCACTTTAATTTTTCTGTTAAAAAACTTTCTTTAAAATTAACGTTTATGTCTACGTTACACGTTATCTACCTATATGGCAATTGAAGGTGCATACGTAGATAACATGTCACATAGACAAATAGCGTATCAAGTAAGCACAAACGTTAATTTTAAAAAAAAGTTTTTTTATCAAAATGACTAAAGTGATAGATAAATTGTATTTTCAGGGACTTAATTGACAGTTTTATATTTTTAAAGACCTAAATGACAGTAGATTACACTTTCAGGTACTAAAAAGGTAGTTTACCTAGGAATAAAATAATCTATCTTCTCTCTTGGACAGTTGGGCAACCTCTGCTTCTATCACACCCTTCAATAATAACCAATCAGATTTGGTTCAGAGGAATCGTTGAAAGTTGAAACCAACACACCATACCAAGCACAAACAACGATCGAAAGAAAGTTACTCTCTATTGTACACATAAAATAAAATAATTAAGATTTAACTATTCATTTAGTTACAGTAGTTGCTTCTATTTTAAATTTTAGTTCTTATTCGAAAAATCTATAAGTAGTAGTTCTTACACATGCATAAAAGATAAGTTTTAGTCCTTGACACCAACATGAGAAGAGAATCTTAGACTGTAAAATTGTTATAAAAAATTATCTAATAGACTAAAATGTACTAGTACAGTTTTTTTTAACAGCTCTAGTACAATTTTTTTGTACAGAGACTAAAATTTAAAATAGAGACAATTATATTGTGAATAGTTTAACCAATAATTAATTATATCAATTCTCATGATAAAATAATATTATCTAAATAAAATATCTTTATTAACTACTCTTTACAATTACAATTATACATCTACTAATACATTTATTTCTTGAGATAGAGAAGTATTTCAAAAGTGACAAAATGAAACTGATGAGGTGAAGGAAATAAAGTGCAAATAAGTCAAGCCTACTCTAAGAGTAGGTTATTTTTATATGAACGCTATGAAATCTATACTTTAATATGAAAAAAAAAAAACGCAATGTGGTCTCACCTTCCAGCTTTGAGATATGTTTCTCAACTCTTTTTGCACAGCCGTGGCAATGCATGGACACCCTCAATATCACAATCTGCACAATGAGCAGCATGAAGATATCAGATTAACCCATATAATTAGCTGTCTAATACAAACACACTAAACTAACTATATTTTCTTCTTTTCTCCCCTGGAATGAGAAAAGAGTGTGACTGGTGTTGCCAAAGACACTTCAATGCAAAAGAGAAAAGAAAAGAGAAGCCTCACCTTGGGTTTCAATTGAAAAGCCAATGTCTGCTTTCCATCAACTACATCCTTCAGTCTTAGTTTTTGATCACTGTCACTTGCAATCAAAGGCTTACTCTCAAACTCATCTTCAAATTCCATGGAGTTTACACAGAAGCAGGTGTTTGAACAAGAAGAAACACAGAACTTGTCCAACATCCAACTAAGTTTCCCCATTTCAACTTTTTACTATTATCAGTCACACAGACAAATCTGAACTGAAAGCACCTCTCTCCTCTCACAACTCTCAAGTCTCAACCAATTACTTGAATGACACAAAATTCAAATCTTATGTTAAGGAGTAGAGGGAGGAAAAAACACAGAAGCTTAAGGTCAAATTTTATTGGGGAAACCAAACTGCACAAAACCCAATGAATTTTATCCAGAATAATAATAGAAAATAGAGCCAGTGCGGTTGGAACTTGTCATGTGATGAACCACTAAAACACTGACCAAAAACTAAAATCCACTAAAGACACAAGATACCAACCATTTAGTGTCATAAAAGGAGAAACATGGTTTGAGTTGAGAAGCGTCTCATTGACTGTTTTAGCTATTGAAGAAACAAATACGTATCGAAAGAGGAGAAACATGATTCATGATCAAAGATGAGAGATAAGAAAAGGAATACACAGTGATCACAGGAAGGGAAGTGGAAGTGACAAACTTTATATGTGAATGTGATGGGACTTGGCCCAAGCTGGAGGAAAAGAATATGTGTATATACTATATACAATTATAGATCCATGTGGATAAGTGTAACATCCAAATTAATTAATGAACTATAAGCATGGTAAAAGGTCAAATATAAAGGAACAAAGTCGAGGCATATTTGGTAATACAACTGTTACGCAAATTGAAGACTAAAGACAAAAGAAAACGCATGGCAATACGGCATAATCGGGAATTCTTTAAAGTTTTGAGCATTATATTAGATCCTTTAATTAAAAAGGTTTATGCATAGTAAATAAACTATCCGCATATAGCAACAGTGCACATTGCTTGATTGACATCTTTCTACATTGGAATAAATATGATTGATTGAGAGGCTTTGCATGCTTAATTAACATTCTAAACTATGTCAGTAGATAATTTTATATCAATAAGTGCAAAGGGGAAAAAATGATACAATAAGTAAATCTGATTCATTCATTGAGACCTGAATGAAGCTGAATATATATGTTGACGTCTTTGTCTATAGCTTGAATATAATAGTGCAAAATGGGACAGGCTCCATTGCATTATTGGACAGTATGAGCTCAGAAGCGTTTGCGAATTATTGAATTATTGTGTTAAATAAAGGGTCCTTTCTATCTACAGGTTGGTCCATGTGATAGTGAATCCTTTCAAAAATGGAGCAGATTGAGGAATTTGACAAAGCTAAGGGCAAAGACACTGGTCAGGAGCGTGTGTCAGTCACATGAGCTAGCTTAATTTGCCTCTGCGACGATAAAAGTAGAGTGAGGAAGTTACTTACTTGTGGTGCTTTTTATATGAAGTTCAGCCTATATAATATAATAATAATAATATATACATGCACCAAACATGAAAGAAAAGGAAGCGTGTCACGGTTGTTTTATTATGCACAAGGTGGAGGGGAAGCAATTGTGTATGGGATTTGCTTAGTAAGACCCAACTATTGTAGTGACTAGTGAATGCATGGAACAACCTCTGAATTAATAACAGGGAAGAATATAATCGATCGTGTGCGATATAGTATATACATCCCCTAATTAATTGGTTGACTATAACAAAGGAATCCACCGCTGTGGAACGGTCAACATGCTACATTATTTTCTTTCTTGCTCACCTTTAATTTAAACTTTATGGAAAATAACATCTTTTGCTTTCTCTCTAGCTTCTCTTTCTCTATTGAAATGATTCCAGATTTTACGAGAGATGTGAAAGCAACATTATACAAATGAATATATGAGAAACATGATTTTTGCGTATTGCTTTTTATACTAACTTTTATATGATATAGTTCTTATAAGAGATCCATAGTGTAAACTTTATAGTTTATATGTATGTATGTATATAAAGTTGCGCAAAACATTTATTTATAAAAAAAATCAATCTCAATCGTATTCCTATAGGTGCCTTTTTGACGTATGTGAGTCGTTACACGGTGCCACAACTAATACTTGACCTTCATTACCCAAGTGAGTTCACCTAACGCTGCCTCTATCGAAAGCAAATTTTGTACGTGAAAGGAGCAGGTCGTAGTCGTTAATTACTTTTGGAAGCGGGTTACCATATTAAATGGAAGAGTTCTTAACGTCATTTGTAAATGAAATAATTAATTTAAAGGGATTGTTAGTTACACGCAAAGATTTTATATATATATATGGTTGAAGAAACGAAGTGAATGCATGGTAGTATTTTACAACTTACATATATTGTTTAATCAACTTAATTAAACTTTTTTATGATATATTTGGAGTGTAGTTACGTTTAACTGAATCTAAGTTGAACTCAATTCATCACTCATAATTTTTCTTGTTTATGTATTAAAAAGTGTAAAAATTTCAACGCAAGTAGTGAAATTACATGTGAGTCAGTATCATCTTATTAAATATATTAGAAATTAATTAAATAAACCAATGATTGTTGTGTTAGAGCATTGATGATGCCATACTTGGGACATGTCCATCTGGATTGTACCGTTAGAATAATTCTTGCTGCACTGAGCCACCGACTAAACCTGTCACTGCTCACTATGCTCTTAATTTCCCACTCCCACCAATGTAGCGAACTCAAGGAGCAAAAGCCGTGCTTCGCGGTTGTAATGGTAAACCAGACAGCGCATTAAGTATGGATCAAAATATAGATTTTTTATACACCTGGACAATAAAAAATTTATGAGAAAAGGGCTATTTACCGGATAGTTTTGTAATGTCATCCAATCACAACCTACATGTATGATAAGTTTGTTGACTTTTATAAAATTATTTTAAAAGTCATATCAACGATGATTTGTGATTGGATGACGGTATAAAATTGTTTTACACTATTAGTGTATCATCATTAAACTCTAAAAAAATTATGAGAAAAAAACTAATAGTGTAAAACAGTTTGGGAAATGTCTTTTGGACTCTCCATATACTAATATACACCTAGAGAAAGACAAAAACAACAGAAAATGTGATAAATGATAAATGCAATAGGTATTTGATGTCACAAAAAGAGAGGTATAAGACAAATAGTGTCAATGAGGTGTCTAAAACATTAAAATGTCCAAGGGGGCATTTGTTATAGGATTTCAGAAATGTGGAGATTTGTTAGAAGGTAATCAGGGACGGATTTAAGGGGGGGCAGGTGTGGGCTCTAGCCCCGCCCCCCCCCCCCCCCCCCATGACTTCATATATATTTTCAGTAACTCATTCTCATGTGATAATGGAAGGGTGTAACTGAAAGAAGTTTTTTAAATTCAACTTAGTTATTCTTACAATTCTTTGCACAAGGTATTTTATGGGTTGATAACTGGTGCTTTGCGTAACTCATTCTCATGTGATAATGGAAGGGTGTAACTGAAAGAAGTTTTTTAAATTCAACCTAGTTATTCTTACAATTCTTTGCACAAGGTATTTTATGGGTTGATAACTGGTGCTTTGCGTATGGCTATGAGCTTAGTAAACTTTTGGGCCAAGTCTAAATTGCTAAAGTCTTGAACATAACATGAATCAATTATGAATAATTTCAAAGTAAATTAGTGAAATCAATTGCAGTGAAAAATACAATATTTGAGAAGTCTAGTAGTAAGCATTTGAAAAGTAAAAGTAAAAAATAAAAATAGTTACTTAGTTAGCATTATTTGTGCAAGAATACAATACCTTGTAAATTGCTTTTTTTTTTAATTTATCTATCAATTTAATCTCATGTAAATAAATGCTATTAAGTCCCTAAAGCTTAATTATTTTTCAATTTTTTATCTCTTGATTCATTTAAAATTAACATTATTAATTTCTAATTTAACTCATCAACTTATACAATTATCCATACAAGTTACTAAAAAATCTAGTACATCTACATTGAGCGGTTATTACATTACTATACAAAATTTTTAAGAAATAATTAATACAATTTCTTAACTATTTTAAATAATTGATATCTTATGAAATATATAGTTTTTTATCATTTGAAATAGAATTTTTTATTATGTTTCTCTATTTTTATTGTTTGAAATAAAAAATAATTTTAATTTTATGTGCAAAACTAGTAAATATCTTTATAGAAGTCATTATATGTTAAATAATTATTTTAGAAGGTAGATATTTAAATACATTGTAAAGAAGGAAAAAAAATTTCAGCCCCCCTTCACTAGATTTCTGGATCCGTCCCTGAAGGTAATAAAAAAATATTCCTAGCTATAATTCATTCTCAGGAATCCATATTATACATATTTTTCTATCTTTCAGAAATGTTTAAAATAATTTCTCGCTTCCCCTTATTCTACCTCATTTATTTATTTATTTAATATTTTATTTTAAATTAAAATAATTTAAAAACATTCCCAAAAATCAGAAGTATTTACAAAACATCTTTGATTGAAATAATATTCCTAGTAATAACATTATCATAAATATTATTCCCAGGAATATAATCAAATCCGTGAAACAAACACTCCCAAGTATCACTACTCAAACAGTTCTGTTATCCATTCACAAATCAACATATATTATAAATTTGTTAATTTTTATAATAATTACTTTAAAAATCATACTAACAGTGATTTGTAATTGGATGATAGTATAAAATTATTTTTTACACTGTTAAAATATTATTTTAATAGATAAAATTTTGGTGACGATAAATATAGATATTTTTGTCATTCTATTATAAAAGATACATTTTCTTTCATTTTTCACCTGTTTTTAGACGGAACATAAAACTGGACTAGGACCACTCATCAGACTCTTCTTCCTCTATCTCCTGACTCCTGCTACGTACCCAATGAAGGGGAGTTTTTTTTTTTTTTTTTTTTTCCTATCCCCTTCAATTCATCCCTCCATTTTCAGTGGAAACAAACGAAGCATAACATTGTGTTTATACATATTTAATTTCCCTTAAACATGGTCTTGAATTCAATTTTTATACATAAAAGTTTCTTGTTGAAAGAACTAATCCAACCATATTGTGAATTCTCAATTCAAATAAAATTACTTTTCACAAGAGATAACTATGGACTATACAAAAAGAAAAATCTGGAAAACATTAATGTTCTTGCTGAGTTGCTGTTAAAAACCGGTCTTTTATACCGGAATCAAACGGAATTAACTGCATGATGTTTTACCCCTCATTTTCAAATTTAAACATTTGCCAATTAATGCACAAAGGAAAAACGAGACAAGAACCATGAATAATAACAAAGATCGTTTTCCGGAAAAGGCGGAAAAGTTTGTGAAGTACGAGCAATATACGTTAAACACAGCTTGTTGTTTGTTTCAACATATCACATTTGTATCTTTCAGACTTTATACAAATCATCATTCAGAAAGGACAACATGAAATAGGAGACAGAAAGTGTATTTCATAAAAGACACTAAAAAACCAATCAATGGATCACCGGTTTAAAAACAGATATTACATTTTCCTAATCAATTATAGCTAAGAAGGGTGCTCTTCTGTATGGGTAATAATCCCACTAAATAACTGTACTCATTTGCAAAATTATAGAAACTAACTCACTAAGGTTGGTCTAGCGGGTGTGGCTAAAGTGGAGTTCAAAACACTTTTTCACCGGTGAGAAAGTGTTTTGAACCTGCTATAGCAGGTTAGTCAACAATTTTTTACCTGCTGTAGTAGGTAGCCATCGGAAGAAAAAAAATAAAAAAAAATATTTTTTATTTAAAAAATGAAACTATATAAAATTATTATAACAAAAATTAGAATAAAAATTTTCTCTTTTTTTAAAAAAGTGGAAATCACTGGTGGTGCTTGAACAAATTACCTATTATAATAGGTTGGTTAACCAGGAGAAAAAAATCATTTTTTTATTGAACAAATTACCTACTATAATAGATTAGTTAACTGGGAGAAAAAAATCATTTTTATTAAATGAAATCATATAAAAATTATTAAAAAATATTTTTTTCTCTCGGTGGGAGCATAAGAGAAATATTTTGCTCAAATTTTTTTATATAATTTCATTTAATAAAAAATGGTTTTTTTCCTGATTAACCAACCTATTATAATAGATAATTTATTTAAGCACCATCGATGATTTCCACTTTTTTAAAAAAAAGAAAATTTTTGTTCTAATTTTTATTATAATAATTTTATATAATTTTATTTTTAAATATTTTTTTTCTCTAGGTGTTTACCTGCTACAGTAGGTAAAAAACACATTGGTTAACCTTCTGCAGCAGGTATACCACACTTTCTCACCGGTGACTCAGCCATTTAGAACTTCACGTTAGCCTGGTCCTGGTCTAGCAGTGAGAAGTTTGAATAATTTGCACAAAATCATAAGATCAAACTTTATTGCCGTCATTGTACACCAAAAATTACAGAAACTGCTTACTTCTTTTGAAGGCTCATCCTGTCTTCAAATATCTAGAAGAATAATATGCATCAGAAGCAGTTAGTGACACATGTAGGCACACTCACAATCACTGATTTAGAAAGCAACTTGCCTATGCTGAAATTCATTTTCAACATGTTCTGGAGCTGAAATTTGAAAGAATAAAATCACGAGAGATCAATGTAAAAGCATTTCGTGCATGGCTATGCTAATGGAACAAAATTTTCATACCAATTGCTTCTATCCACTTCATAGCTTGTATTTAAGAATGATCGGGAAAGCTGGTAAAAGGGAGCTATATCGGTGGGGTATTTGGCTATATGAGTAGCCGAATACCTCCCACCATAAAGCAACCGAATACAGGGGTTCGGCCTAAATCTGGCCGAACACTTGCCCCTTACGAGCAACTGCTCATATCGCCGAATACCATCATAGGTGTGTTCGGCACCACCATAGCCGAATACTAAGTATAACATTCGGACGGTACATTTTCCTTTAAGTGGCTATTATCAAGGTAAATCGAAGATTAGGAGATAATTAAACAACCTTAATTAATGTGGACCAAGTATTAAGGAGTAGTCAAGGCCCATAAGGGTCCAGGCCCAATAAGATAAGTATAAAAGGGGGATGCACCCCTCAAGGTAAAGAACTTTTGACCCTTATTTATTACTCACATTAAATGCTCTAAGCCAAAACCTGACTTGAGCGTTGGAGTGCCTTTTCCAGGTACCCCCCACATCATTCGTATAGAAAGACTCAGACATCCATAAAAGACCTCAAAGTAAAGACCGTCTCACTACCCACAGGCAAGAACATTTTGGCACCCAACGTGGGGCCCGGTAAAACTTACCCCATAGCCCCTCAAGGAATGGTTACTACCCGAAGTCACGCACACATGGACATACCTGAACCATCGACAACAACCAAGCAACAACACGTACAAGGACAACATCTCGTCGGCGAAAACATGGAGCATGTGGAAGATCAAACGAATATGTCGTTAGAGTTGAGATAGTTAAGAGCCGATATATCGATGATGAGAAGGCAGCATGCACAAGAAATATCGGCCCTTCGACAGGAGAACACTGAGCTGAGAAATCTGAATCGATCATGGAGACCCGATGATCAGACACCAGACAAGCAACATGAGGGTGAGTCTGTGGCCAATCTTAGTATCCATGGAATAACCAATCGGCCTTCGACCTTTACCGCAAACACTCAATCACACCCCTGCAGGCATCCTTTCGTTTCCAGAATCATGGAAACCCCTCTTCCCCCAAATTGGAAGAGCCTCAGCTTAGACCGATATGATGGTAGCACCAACCCAGACGAGCACATAGACGTCTACGTCACCCAAGTTAGCCTTTACACCGCCAAAGACGCCATCCTATGCAGAGTGTTCCCCACGTCCCTAAAGGGACAAGCTCTAAATTGGTTCACCCGGCTCCCACCCAGTTCCATCGACAGTTTTGAAACACTTGCAACTAGATTCGGCAACCAATTCGCAACAAGCAGACCTCATCACTTGACTTCAGTCGCACTGGTGAACATTCGACAAGAAAAGAGGGAATCCCTTAGAACATTCATGGAAAGGTTCAGCCAAGTTGCCCTGAACATCCAAAACTTGGATCCGGTAGTAGCCATGCACCATCTCGTGACGGCCCTCAAGCCGGGGGCTTTTGTCAATAGCCTATCTAAAAAACCAGCACTCAACATGGATGACCTCCGTCGAAGAGCAGCAAAATACATGCAGATGGAAGAGTTCTCAGAGTACCAGAGCCAAATCTGAGCGGAAGCCAGCACAGGAAGGAAGGAGAATGAAAAAGATAATCAGGGAAAGGGTAAGGACAAGTTTCACAAGGAACGGGAGTACCGTGGCTCCCGATACACGGCCTACACCCCCCTCAACACAAGCCGCTCCTGGATACTCGAACATGCTCTGGCAACAAAGATACTGGCGGTGCCAAAGAGAGCCAACACCCCCCCAAAGCCGATTACAGCAAGCAATGCCGATACCACGGCAATAGAGGTCATTCGACCGAAGAATGCGCAGCACTCAAAGACAAGATCGAGGACCTCATTAAGATGGGGCATTCAAAGATTTCCTCTGCGACCCTAGACCTGAAAGGCCTCAGTTCTCGAAGTACAAAGACGAGGACAGAACTTACAGGAGGGACTTTAGTGACAATAGAGAGCATGACCAAAGGATCGAAAGACCAAGAAGCAGGTCCCGGGAGCGGCACGAAACAAAAATGTCTAAACCCCGAAAAGTCATAAATACAATTGCGGGAGGATTCGCAGGAGGAGGAAATACATCATCGGCTAGGAAAAAACATCTTCGATTAGTCCGATCAGTCAACATGACATCGGCCTTAACAAGCTAAAAATGCCACCCATCACATTCACCGACGCGGACTTTCAAGGGTCCGATCCTGTACAAGATGATCCAATGGTCATCAGTATAGACATAGTAGACTACACAGTTCGAAAAACTCTGATAGATCAAGGGAGTTCGACCGACATCTTGTACTGGAATACTATCAAGTAGCTGGATATACCGGAGGGGAAACTTATGACGTATGACGAACCCCTAGTCGGATTCTTGGGTGAAAGGGTTAGCACCAGGGGGTGTATAGAGCTGGACACAACTTTCGGGTACGGGGGGAAGGAGTGCAACACTATTATAGTTAAGTACATAGTAGTGCATGCTAACACTTCATATAATATATTGCTCGGACGTCCATCTCTTAACACTCTCGGAGCTATAGTATCCACACCGCACCTTGCCATGAAATTTCCATCGTGTCGAGGCACAATCATCACAATTCATGCCGACCAAAAGGCGGCCAGGGAATGCTACCTGGCCAGTCTCAAAATCACCCAAATGAAAGAAGAACAGTATGGGGCGGTACATTTGATCTCGACAGCCGAACCTTCAACTCCAACCTTGCACTTAGATCCCCGAGCCGATGAAGGCAAGCAGGTCGAACCGAACAAGGAGATCGGTACGTTTCAGATTGGAGAGGCAGTGACCCAAATCACATACCACGACAGCAACTTGCCAGAGAAAGACAAACTTCAAATCCAAAATGTCGTGAAGCGGAATGCCGACCTATTTGCCTGGAGAGCCTCGGACATGCCGGGTATTGACCCGAAATTTCACTGCCACAAATTAGCAATATACCAAGAAGCAAGGCCTGTAGCTCAAAAGAAGATAAAGATGGGTGAAGAAAGACAAAAAGCTGTAGAAGAAGAAGTATCCAAGTTGATAACGATCCACTTCATCCGAGAAGTCAAATATACCACTTGGTTAGCCAATGTGGTCATGGTAAAGAAGACGAACGACAAATGGAGAATGTGCACAGACTACACGAATCTGAACAATGCCTGTCCAAAGGACGCATACCCCCTACCAAACATTGACTGACTAGTTGACGGGGCAGCCGGACACTCTTGCCTCAGTTTCTTGGATGCATATTCAGGATACAATCAGATCCGAATGTACCCACAAGACGAGGACAAAACGACCTTCATAACCGAATCGGCCAACTACTGCTACGAAGTCATGCCCTTCGGATTGAAGAACGCCGGAGCAACATACCAAAGGCTAATGGATAAGGTTTTCCAGAGACAACTCGGACAAAACCTGGAGGTATATTTTGACGATATGGTGGTCAAATCTGCGAAGGTCGAAATGCACACGAGCGACCTAGAAGAAATCTTTGCCAAAATCAGAAAGCGCAATATGCATTTGAATCCTGAAAAGTGTGTTTCCGGTGTACAAGGTGGAAAATTTTTGGGTTTCATGTTAACGCGCCGAGTCATAGAAGCAAACCCTGATAAGTGTCAGGCTGTCATTTCCATGAGAAGCCCGAAAACGCCAAAGGAAGTCCAGAGGCTCACTGGAAGAATCGCCTCCCTATCGCGATTTCTACCTAGGATAGCCAAAAAGGCGAAACCCATCCTACAACTACTAAAGGCAAACAAAAACTTCTCATGGAACCCGCAGTGTGAAGACGCCTTCCAAGAACTGAAGAAAACCCTTTCGGCCCCACCTATACTCAAGAAACCAGATCCCCAGAAAAATCTGATGCTATACATCTCGGTATCCCAAGAAGCAATTAGCGAGTATTGGCACAAGAACATGAAGAAGGTCAGGCTCCTATATATTTCATCAGTCGAGTGATACAAGAATCTGAGACCAGGTATCAAACGATAGAAAAAGTAGCCTTAGCACTAGTTAATGCCGCACGACGCCTAAGGCAGTATTTCCAAGGACACCAGGTGATTGTCAGAACTGATTGTCCCATTGCGAAAGTGCTAAAAAAATCAGAGCTGGCCGAAAGGATGATGGCGTGGTCCGTAGAGCTATCGGAATTCGACATCAACTACGAGCCGAGAGGCCCCATCAAGGCACAATTTTTGGCAGACTTTGTCAATGAGCTACACCCGGCCAAGAGATTTGAAGACAAGTGGTGGGTAGTGCACGTTGACGGTTCGTCCAATCGAAAAGGCAGCGGAGCCTACGTCATACTAGAAGGACCTAACAAGATACGACTCGAACAGTCTGTGAGAATCGACTTTAAAGCGTCTAATAATCAAGCCGAGTACGAAGCCTTACTGGTCGGACTCAGATTAGCAAAAGAAATGGGAGCTCGGAAAGTAGAATGTTGGAGCGATTCCGAGATTGCAGCCGAACAGATTAATGGTGCTTTTCAGGTCAAAGACCCACAATTGCTAAAATACTATCACACTTTCATGCAACTAAAGCAAGAGTTCAACGAGGTTCGAGTAAAGCATTTGGCCTGAGAACACAACGATCGAGCTGATCAGCTTGTCAAGTTGGCCAGTACTCAGAAGCCTGGACAACTAAGAACATTCATTCAAGAGACGTTACTGGAACCAAGTGTGGATACCAAGAAGTGCACGCAAATCTCAGCATCTAAAGATAGTTGGATAGCCAACATCCAACGATACCTATCGAAAGGCACCCTTCCAGAAGACAAAGGCGAGACCAAGAAGCTGTGAACCACGGCAGCAAGATACGTCCTGGTCGCTGAAGAGTTATAGTTATATAGAAGAGGGTTTTCCACACCATTACTCAAATTCCTTGACAAGGACCAAGCCGATTATGTCATAAGAGAACTGCACGAGGGAATATGCGGAATGCACTCGGGTGGCCGAACAATGGCCACTCGTGTACTCAGAGCAGGGTATTATTGGCCGACCCTGAAGACTGATTGTGCCGAATATGTAAAAAAGTGCAGCCAGTGCCAAAAGCATGGTAACCTTATTCACCAGCCTGCCGACGAACTTCACATTATCTCGTCACCTTGGCCTTTCGCTATTTGGGAAACCGACATCTTGGGACCCTTTCCCATAGCTAAGGGGCAGTGCAAGTTCCTGATTGTAGCCGTCGATTACTTCACAAAGTGGATAGAAGCCGAACCCTTAGCAACCATCACGGTCCGAAATGCACAGAAGTTCTTATGGAAGAACATAATCACACGTTTTGGCATTCCTTGCGTGATTATCACCAATAACGGCCTGCAGTTTACGGACAAAAAATTAAATACCTTTTTGGAAGGCCTGTGAATAAAGCACAAAGTGACCTCGGTCGAGCATCCATAAACGAACGGACAAGCTGAATCCACCAACAAAGTCATCCTGGGAGAAATGAAGAAGAGATTGGGTGCGGCTAAAGCTGCATGGGCCAAAGAGATACCGAAAATTTTATGGGCTTACCGGTGCACCCCGCAAACAACGATCAAAGAAATACCCTTCAGAATGGTGTATGGAACTGAAGCGATGATTCTGGTAGAAGTAGGGGAACCCTCACTTCGGAAGCAGCACTTTGAAGCAACTGAAAACGAAGACTCCTTGAGATGCGAACTCGACCTAATTGATGAGGTACGCAACCGAGCATGCCTCAATGCCGAAGCATGCAGACAGAGAATGACGAGAAGGTTCAACTCGAAACTGAGACCGAGGGATTTTAAAGAAGGAGACTTAGTCCTAAGAGTGCAAGGTGACGCGCGAAAAAACACCCGAGAAGGGAAGCTAGCAGCCAACTGGGATGGCCCATTTAGAATCCGGCACAGTCTTAACAATGAAGCTTACAAGTTAGAAGAACTGTCAGGAGGGGTGGTGCCGAGGACATGGAATTCGACCCACCTCAAATATTATTTCAGTTAAGTCATGTATTTGGGTGTTGAGTCATGTATTTCGGTGATGTACTCTTTTTCCTTACTCGGCGTTTTATCCCTATAAGAACGTGAAAGGATTTTTTACCGAGAAGGTTTTAATGAGGCACACCTTGATTAAATTAATGAAAAGTCTCTTCCAATCGATATTAATGCTTAAAAACATATTTTAAGATAGCACGTAATATTTTTCTGCAAATGGTTTTCCTCCCGAGTACTCCTACTCGGCTATGGACGCACCACTCGGATTTCTCTGCAAATGGTTTCCCTCTCGAGTACTCCTACTCGGCTAAGGACACACCATTCAGATTTCTCTGCAAATGGTTTCCCTCCCGAGTACTCCTACTCGGTTAAGGACGCAACATTCAGATTTATCTGCAAATGGTTTCCCTCTCGAGTACTCCTACTCGGCTAAGGACGCACCATTCAGATTTCTCTGCAAATGGTTTCCCTCCCGAGTACTCCTACTCAGCTAAGGACGCACCACTCGGATTTCTATGCAAATGGTTTCCCTCCCGAGTACTTCTATTCGGCTAAGGACGCACCATTTGGATTTCTCTACGAATGGTTCCATTCCGAGTACTCCTACTCGGCCAAGATACACCATTCGAAATCTCTTTGAAAAGGTGTTGATTTCTTCAAAAGAATCTGTTGCTAATAAAAGGAAGAGATCCATTCTTACGAAGTTATCAATTGTAAATAAGTTTGCAAAAACATTATAAGTATAAATGCGGAAACGTGGGCCGAAAGGTAAATACTATTTCATTAATTACAAAAAGAGGGTTACAAAACTTCTCTTAAAAACAAAAAAGGGGCTCTAACAGCCCAAGTTACAAATGTTTCATTCAGCCGGATCCTCTTGGGCCATGGCATCGGCAGCATCTTCTCTGTTCTCCTCATTCGTTTCAGCATCACCATCACCATCCGGAGCTGACTGATGCAGAGGATTCTTAAGAACCGCATCCTCAGGGATATCATCAAAAGGAACCAGGCGGCCTTGGAAGACGTCCTCATCCATGTAAAAAATGGTAGGGTTGCGGACGTCATAGAAGAATAGCATGTGCCGAACAGCATGAAGGAACCCGGCTTTATGTTCGACAATAATTTTATCCTGCGCCGAACCAATAATCTGCTCCTTGGCAGAGCGTTCGACGTCCCTCTCCTCCCTAGTCTGAGCCAGTAGCATCTTCAAACCCTCGATCTCTTCAGCTTGAAGTTTAGCATCCTTTTCGGCCATCAGGACCTTGGTCTTCAGGTCATCAAGGCCAACCGAAAGGTGTTTCACCTCATCCTTCAAACGAGCGTTGTCGTCTGCTAAAACTATGTTGGCTTCCAGAGCCTGTTGATTAGAAGCTTGGGATTCCTGCAAACTCTTCTTTAGCTTCTCGGTCTCCTTCAGCGGATTTGTGAACATGTGATAAGCAATGGCCGAAGCCCTCGCCTGAAATTCACAGTAAGCCGACCAGTTGGAGGCAGCGTCAGCCTTGTTCAAGATATTCTTTCCAGCCTCGGAAATGTCACTGGAACTAACCATTTTCTTCGGCCGAAAATCCCTTGAGAAGAAGTCCTCGGCAGTCAAGGCAGGGATAGAAGCCAAAGACCCCGAAGCCGAAAAGTCCAATGTCTGCTGTTTCAGCTTCTTCGCCTTTTCCTTTTCCGAGGCCTCACGGCTTCGGTGCCTTTTCTTGTGATCTTTGTCCTTGTTTTTCTTCTCTCCTGGAGGAGGGGGTAAGGTATCTACCGGGCATGGCCTCGGCGTTGGTTGTTTCACAACAGGAGGAACAGAAGCAGCACCCGAGGTGTTCCCCGTAGCTTAAGCCCTATTCTTCCTAGCATTTGGGAAAGAAAGGACATCACCACCTGCATCGGCCATAATACCTACACCACACAAAAACACTTAGTTAATTATGTGAACTAAAATACAAGAATAACCAAAAGGAAAGAACCGAGACCTTACCACACATATAAGCTAAAATAGTTGAAGAATTAAATAAAGCCACGAGCTGCCTAGCAGGAAGCTTTTGGGGGAGGGATTCAAGAAAGAGGAGGTCCTCGCATTCCCTTTCGGTCATCATAGACTTCAAAAATTTGTCATAACGCCAAGGGATTCTCTCCCAATAAAAAGGAAATAAGTGCTTTCCACCCATATCATAGAAGTGGTTAGCCCCTATATTCGGCTTTACTACCACTTTAAAGAAGCCGATTTTGAAGTTTTTGTAGGAAGTAGTAAAAGATTGAAATAGGGGCCTTTTCGGTTTCCTTATTAGGGACACCCATAAACCACTCTTGGGCCGAGTACAAAAATAGTACAAAAATACACTCACCGAAGGCTATATGAAATTAAAAATACAAAGGGCACGAAATGTCTGAATCGCAGCCCACCCGTTCGGATGCAACTGAGAGGGTGCCACGTTCAAAACCCGAAGCACCCCCATAGTAAAATCATCAAAAGGAATCGTTACATGCAGGTCGCGGAACATGCAATCGTACATATAAAAGAAGTCCCTCAGAGACTGACCCTTTGTAACCCCTTTTCTAATAAAACATTATTTAACTATTTAATTTATATTATACATAAAAGTTCTAATATACTCTGTTTTAAATCCTTAGTTAAATTCAGATTTACACTATTAAAATTTATCGAAACGCTACTACAAAATATTTCTAAGAAATAAAATTATTATCTATCCAAAATATTCTCATCCTATAGCTCTGGTGATCTCTGCATCTTTATCTTCTATTCTCCATTCACCTGCATTTACATTTCCCTATAATCTAGGGACAAAATTTTACCGGATCAGGCATTTAATTTCTCATACAATTAGAAACAATATCAACCAGGTAATTATATATAACAACTAATAATTCACATAAATAAGGCAAATGCAGTTTTGACTCAAAATCATTTTGACCCTGCTCCATGGAGACTTCCCCTTTGAGTGTTTAGTAAGTAACTGGCCTACCATTACGCACTGCAATTCAGCTATCAGCCCCTACTAAACGCGAATAAGCTAAATAGAATTAGGATATCAGGATACCCAGGAAGGCCACCACGACCGCATCTCGGTCCAGATTCTGGCCACATGTGGGATTGCCAATACCCTTCACCCCACAGACTATATAGTCACAGACTATACAGTCCTGTCTAACAAATTCTGCTCATCCAAAAAAATCATTTCTCATGACTACCGCAGTCTCGGTTAGTCAACATCACTGATCTTTTAAAATTCATTGCTACCACAGTCTCGGTTAGCCAACATAAATCAGAATTAAATTATTAACATTAAACAATCACATTATTAAATATAAAATTCAACAATTAACATCATAACATTAATATTTTGATAAGATACTAATTAGGTCATTGTTATGTAAATTTACTAAACTACCCTTAATCTTTTTCTAAAATTCTAATTATGTCCTCAAATGTGAAATTACCAAATTACCCTTATTCTTTTTATAAAATTCCAAATTGGTCCCTAATCTTTCTAGAACATATGAAATTACCATTTTACCCTTATACTTTTCTATTATTCCCGAAATTGCCCTTGATCTTTTTATTAAATTTCCAATGTGTCCCTACATGTGAAATGACTATTTTGCCCTTGGTTATTTTAAAATTTTTACATGGTATCCCTAACACCTAGCCATGGCCGTGAGTTGTTTTTCTCAAAATTTACAACATCTTCTCAAAATCAACCAAGCAATTTCAATCAAAACAAACTAAATCAAGTTTCAATCAATCATAACACATCATAAAATCAATAAATCATGGATTCCAACACATAATTCAAACTTCAAAAATCAATTATATAAAAGCCCTAAATCGATTTCATCTTTTCATGGTTCATGATCAAATCTTGGATTTAAACCTAAGGACATGTTTCTCCTACTTCCAATTGGTTTAAATTGAAATTAAATGCCAAGATCCTTACCTTGAATCCTTAATTTGATGAAGAACCCTTGAATTTCTTTTTCTCCCTTTCTCCCTTTCTCTTTTGTCTTCTTGAAATTTTTGGGTTCTTCTCCCAATTTCTTCTCTTTTGGCCAAAGCTATATTGAAATTTGGGAGGTTTTGGTTGGTTTCTCTCTTGTAATTGGAAGAAAGGATGAAGTGAAATGGAGGGACTAGCTGCTGGCCAAGCTCACGGTCTTGTGCTTTTAGGAGAGCTAGGTTTTTGCTTTTTTTGTTTTGCTTTGGTTTCTTATGCTTTTAATAAAAAATTTCTCCACCCAATTTAATTTTAGCTACACATCCAGCTGCATGGTCCAAGGGCAGTCCATTTGCTTGAGAAAACCAGCTACTTGGACGGTCAAAACAAGTTACTTATGTAACTTGCCAATTACTTTGGTCAAAGAGTCAAATTTGTAGAAAATTATAGATTTTTCTAGAATGTTTTAGGGCTTTTAATTATCTTACAAACTAATTAGAATTTGAAGAAACTAACACCATCATTAAATTCCTCACTATCAAAAACCTTGGGATAGTGTCTTAATTAGCTTAATTTAATCACATTAGAAATATTGAGTTGTCACATTTTGATTGGCTAATATTTTTATTTTTTATTTTTCTTAGTTAAACAATATTAATAATTATTCTAAGTATGTTATAATTAATAGATAATTCCATAGAAGTCATACAAATTTTATCTTAATTTTCTACCTTAGAATTTTATCGTACTAATTTTACAGAGTTCTAACTTTCAGAAAATTCTAAAAATTTGAAATTAGCATTTTACTTTCTCAACTGTATATTTTCTTAATCTACATTCAATTAAATTTTTATTAGGTTACAATTTACTCCAAAATGCTACACTGGAAAATTTATCCTGGACAGCTATTTGACACAACTGTCCAGTCAACAAGCAATTCAAACAAAAACAAAAATATCAAAAGACTTAGGAAATTTTTCTGAGTAGAATTGTATAAATTTTATTATGAAAATATGTACAGAAAGTTTCTATAAAATACAGTACATAATTTCTGCTAATATTTATAGAAAAATATTTACAAACAGTAAAATAAAAATGAGGATGTTACACCCTTTCCCATGAAAATGAATTCGGCATTTATTTCACGCCGACAACACTGTAACGCTATAGGACACAACTTGTCCTCGACGATGGAAGAAACATCTACATAGTTTACAAAATTAGACACACTACGCTTATCATCATACCGAGACCAATAGGACCCAACCTCCCCGTGTACCCATGTGTACCCATCCAGGATAATCGACGGGAACACTCGTTTTCCTTGTGTAACCGAGGCTTACGCCTCGGCTTTTGGCTGGAATCACTATTCTCAGCCGAATGGGATACCATGTTATCACCCACCCCTCACGGACAGGACACGAAGAGGGGGACGTCGATGGGATGAGACGAAAATGAAGACGAAGAGGCCGAAGACTCCCCACTAGCCGAGGATGGTGATCGAAGATCAACCACCTCGATTCCCCCAGAAAGCTTACGACCAGCCGAACTCATGGTAACGAAAAAAGGAATAGAAAAAGCCGAACTCTCGTACCTTGATTGAGACGAAAAAGAAGAAGCAAGAAGGAAGTATTCGGCCGAGAGCGAAATACGAAGAATTTGCTGGAATGCAAATAAGGGACGCAAAGACGACATTCCTCACCCTATTTATAGGGCCCAAGCCCACAACAGTCCAAAGGATTCAAACGCTGCCAACCGTTAGATTAACCCAGATCTAACAATTCACAAAGGCGCAACGCCTCGATCCCTTCACCTAAACGACTTTTTTCAAATATAATGGCAGGATTTGAAACGACACAACGAGACGCGCGTTTCGAATTAAAGCCTCTTCGTCACGACTGATTAGTCGAGGCTGGGGGGCATGTATATCGGTGGGGTATTCAGCTATATGAGTAGCCGAATACCTCCCACCATAAAGCAACCGAATACAAGGGTTCGACCTAAATCTGGCCGAGCACTTGCCCCTTACGAGCAACTGCTCATATCGCCGAATACCATCATAGGTGTGTTCGGCATAGGGATGACAATGGGTAGGGTCTGGGTAGGGTCCTATAGTACCTGTCCCCATACCCGCGTTTAAAAAAAATACCCGTACCCGGTCCTATACCCGTGCGGGTAGCAACTTTAATCCCCATCCCTGTACCCGCTAGGTACCTATATACCCATACCCGCACCCGCTACCCACACTTTACTTATGTATGAAGTTAATAAATCAATAAAAAATAGGCTTAAATGTAATTTTGGTCCCCCTATTTTGCACAATCCGTAATTTTAGTCATCCTATTTTAAAATAGAGACATTTAGTCCTCCTATTTTGTACAATCAGCAATCTTGGTCCCTCTATAGAGACATTTAGTCCCCCAATTTTGTAAAATCCATAATTTTGGTCCTTTCATCAAATTGAAAGCATTGACAGTTAAGAAATTAACGTTGACCTTGACATGACCCAAATATAGTGATGTGACACGAGATTATTTATTTATTTTTTAATTATTTTAAATACTGAGTAATAATTATTTGTTTATCTACGTCACTAAAGCACATGTCACGTCGATTTTAATGGTTGGGGTAGTCGTGAGTCCTAAAATAGAAATCACAAGTCTTAATCATTTATTTTAAACTAGTTCTACATTGTTGAAGTACATGGCACATTGTAGTCAAATAAATGATATTATCTTTTTTTAAAATATATTTTTCATCAATTATTCTACTCAGTATTTAAAATAATTAAAAACTAAATAAATAATATCGTGTTACGTCACTATATTTGGACCACGTTAAGGTTAACGTTAATCTCTTAACAGTCAACACTTTCAATTTGATGGAAGGACCAAAATTACATATTTTACAAAATTGGGAGACTAAATGTCTCTATTTTAAAATAAGGGGACCAAAAATGCGGATTGTGCAAAATAGATGAACCAAAATTGTATTTAAGCTATAAAAATATTAATTAAAAAAATTATTACAAATAAATTGAAAATTCACGCTTAAATAATTCAAACTTAACATTAAAAGCATCCACATATAATATTAAAAAATAAAATATAAAATTATTGTAAGTTATAACATAAATCTTTTACTATTAGTGTTAGTTTATGAAAAATATAAAATTATTTTTTTTTACAGAAAAGTATATATATAACATAATTATTTATTTAAGTTGTTTTAATTATATATATATGGTAGGTGCGGGGCGGGGCGGGGAGGGTACTATAGTACCCATACCCGTACCCGCAAAAAATTGTGGGTAAATACCCGGCCCCGGCCCCAATAAGCGGGTATTTATCCGACCCGCTTGCGGATATTTTTGCGGGTACCCGTAGGGTCCGGGTACACTTTGTCATCCCTAGTTCGGCACCACCACAGCCGAATACTAAGTATAGCATTCGGATGGTACAATTTTCTTTAAGTGGCTATTATCAAGGTATACAGTTTCCTTTAAGTGACTATTATCAAGGTAAATCGAAGATTAGGAAATAATTAAACAACCTTAATTAATGTGGACTAAGTATTAAGGAGTAGTCAGGGTCCATAAGAGTCCAGGCCCAATAAGATAAGTATAAAAGGGGATGCACCCCTCAAGGTAAAGGACTTTTGACCCTCATTTATTACTCACATTAAATGCTCTAAGCCGAAACCTGACTCGAGCGTTGGAGTGCCTTTTGCAGATACCCCCCACGTCATTCGTATAGAAAGACTCGGACATCCACAGAAGACCTCAAAGGAAAGACCGTCTCGCTACCCACAGGTAGGAACAGGAGCTATGAGTTCAATCAATCTTTTCACTTTTAGCTGTAGTACACGGTGACTTAGAGGCAAGCAAATTATTTGATTAAACAGATAGTATAACTGTGTCTAAAAAATATTTCAACATCATGATTAAATTCATAATATAAATTTACATTGCTCATCTTGTATATATAGTCATGTAGACATTCATATTACGAAAATAGCTTATGACTCCTATAAGCTGCTTTTAGCTTATTATAATAAGTTTCATTGTATAGTTTATTCAAATAAGATTTTTTTGACTTGTTTCAGTTTCATTATAAAATTTGTGACATAAACTATCATGTGGTAAATGCTTAATTAAGTTGTTTACACCCTATATTCTCAATGCAATATTTCACCAGTTTCTAAGCTTATTTATTTCTCCAACTTCTAAAAACATGAATCTTTCATCTCGCAATCCCTCCAGCCTAATGCCAATATTCTTCTAGTTGCTTCATCAATGTTTCAAAGCCTCTCTCCATTGATTCGAAGAGTGCTTCCATTTGCATACAAACCAGGAAAGAACTCTCTAGTTCAACAACTCTTACACCAGTTAGAGCCAGTTGTTAGCCCTGGTTCAACAGTCCTACTCTTCTATGTTCACTCCTATTTCGCCTAACATACACTCAACCAACTCAAGTCCTACTTCAGCAAAACCTCTGTGTCTCTCAATATTAACATATCAAAAGGATACAAATTAATGTAATTTCTAGATGTTAGTTTAGTTAAAAAGGCATGCCTAATAGTTTACCTGCTGACACTAGCTACTTCGTCATATACTTACTCAAATTCCAACTTAAAGCTGGGAATCTTACATTCCAAGTGCAACAAGTCAAAATTACATCTAGAGGGAAGAACAGATAATAAGCTCACAAAAGAAACTCAAACAAAAGTTTTGGAGCCATACATTCCTACAATTTCTTGAACCTAGTTGGTATTGAGGAGTATATCCTTCATGTGCCATGCTAGGAGCATGATCATCAATAGCACCATAAGGTAGCCCCCCTAGTTGCATAACTACAGATTAAGTGGTTAACACTGACTTAAATTGATGAAGAATCAACAGAGCAAAATTAAGACCGTTTTTTTGGAAAACCCATCGCCACATGGGGGTGATACACCTATTCAATGATTTGAAAACTTTTCTGGCAAGGCTTTTCTTTTTCTATGGTCTCACAAGGGCCTCGAAGTTCAACTTGTTAACAAAATATGTACGGCTATGTAAAAGCACCATATGATGCTCACTAGAGCTGTTACTATGATGAAAACAAAAAAATTAAAGTTGAACCAATTTGAGATGCAACAGTGAACTACCAGGCAAAAATGATGGACTGCCCAAAAGCTTAAAGGAAGCTCTTACATGAAAGATGTTAGTAGTTTGAGGTGGTGTTCCAATGCATTACTTTGCTGCCAAAGATTTAGATAAAAACTGATGATATTTCTTGCCAGGATGTAAGGTCAATTGCTGACTGAATAATGGTAAAGTAGTTTGAATTGTACTTTTTTCAATTACACGATACTGTGGTGGTAGAGGAGTTCTATTGTCATTGTCCAGAATTGAATCAAGCTGGTAGATTTGATTGGGTTGCAATAGAAAAAACGCATTATATTTCCACCCCTTTGGCTTTGGGGAAATTAACAAGACACCAAAATTAACATGTTTTTTAAATCTTAAAACTATAAAAATGAAAACTATTTTAAAAAAATAAAAAATAAATAAAAAAGTCAAACCAATGCGCCCTAGTATTCTTGCTAATTACTCTTTCCATCTCCATCAAACAACTACTTGTTGAGAAAAAATATTTATTAGCAAATTCTAAATATCTGACTTGAATAATATATAATTTATTAGCATATTGTTTTCGCAGATTGTGAGAACTTTGTAACATCCACTACTTAGAAATCGCTGAATATGAATTATATATATCTCTTTTACATTTTTTCAAGCAAAAATATTTTAATAAATAGTGTAATTACTGTCATTTAATCATTACTACCTTAAAAATGACATCAACCCTAATTTTTTATTAATTAACATTGTAATATTTTTTCCACTGATTATACATAAAAGTTAAACTCAAAATATTTAACTTACTTTTACTGGTTCAACACAAGTTTGCAAGTTATGGCTGCGTTCGTTATATACGGACAGCGATAGTGATACTGTAACTGTAACTAAACGACAGAAAAGAAGTCTTTAATTTTTTATTATATGCGCCCAACGAGGGAAATGATTGATTAAAATTCAATTCCTATAGTTTTTTCTTTGTTTTCGTTTAAGAAAAGAAAGCTGAAAGCATACAACGCATTGAACATTACACATGGTCCCGGAAGCACAATGAAAGAATCCAGCGATTATTTTTGTTTGATTATTCAATATTGATTGATGTGAACAAAAAGCAGCTGTTGAGTAACTTCCATGTATAATCGTCTAACGAGGGAAAAGAAATTCCAATATTTTCCGATGCATGTTTCGTTCACTTCAATTAGTTTATGACTTTGACTTATATAAAAGTTTGTAACTTTTTTATTTCTATTTTTATCCTTATTATTTTAATATATTTCCTTCTCTTTTCTGAATTGTTTTTACATTGTTATTTATTAATTATTATTCTATTTTTACAATTTTAGGGTTATTTTTATGTTATTTTTTATAATACTATTTGTTTTAACTTTTAAGAGAATATTTGATCTTTTAAAAATGAATATGAATTTAAAATTAATAATAAATATAAAATTATGATTACCTAAAATATAATTTGTGTCTACAAAATAAAAATATAAAAAGGTTGAACACTTGAACTCACGACCAAGCAATTTGATTTTTCAGAGGATGTGTTCCCACGAATTTATGAACATGAAATAAACAAAGTTAAAAAAAGGAACTAAAAAAAAAAAAACCCGTCGGTTTAAAAAAACATGGAATGATGGAAACCTTTATTGGATTTGGACATATGAGACGAAAATTCGAAGGAAGTTTCAAATTTTATTTGGATTTTAGGACGAGGAACGGATTATGTCACAAGTAGAACATAAGGACCACCACTTCATAAAAATCGGTAATTTTAATTTTTAATATTTGCAGATTAGTTAATAATATTTTCAGTTTAGTCCACATCCCATAATTCGTTGGTCATGGATAAGGTTTCGTGACTTAAGTTTCCTTCCTCTTGGGTTCCTGTCATCCTGTGTCTGTGATGCACTTAGAGTAGGTAGAGGTTTTGTTTGAATAAAACTTTAGATAAATATTTAAGGGAGAAAAATAAATAGTTTCTTCCAAATCAATTTATATAATTTAATTCTCATACTTGTTTAACTTGTTCAAAAAGCTGATTTTAGTTTATACATAAATTTTTTGGTAAAAAGTTTATACATGAATTTATTTTAACTTATAGAAAAAACTTAATTTATTCTATTTTTTATTTTCTTCTCTTATAAAAACTTATTATAAAAATGATTTAAATATGAATCATATCACTTTAACAGTTTTGTATGTACAACGAATATTGCTCTTTACTCCCTGTTTGGATGAGGGGAAGGAAGAGGGAATGGAAGAAAAAATTTTAAAAAATAGTGTAAGACTTATACTTTCACTACATTATTTTAATTCAAATATTTTTTCTCTAGTTTTTTTCCATTCCATTTGGCTCAAGCAAAACCACCATATTGAGTGTTGGATAGAAAGAAACTACATATATCGAAACCAATTATTCAAAAAAAAAAAAAAAACACCAGCAAGCCAGATATTATGAAATTGAGAACTGCTGCAACATATAGAAATTAATTTGAGAATAATTCAGTTACCTATGAAATGAAATCGAACATCTAAATACATAACAATAAAACTCTCAACTTTTTTTTTTTTTACTAAATTCTGAAATCAAAATGGTTATATTTCCCATGGTCCATCCACCCGAAAATTCTCCTTAATTAAAGCTTGAACTATGGAAGCTTAAAAACGATGCAGTGTGGCATTTAGATTTTAGAATTAAAAACGATGAGAAACGAAAACGGAAAACATGATCTCTTCATACTTATGGAAAACAATGGACATGAGGCCACTCAATGTCTTTCCCTCTCATTCTTTGATAGGGTAAAATATAATTACATTTTCTCTGCAAAACGGGGATCGCTTTTTAAAACACAGTCAAATTCTCTAGAATGCAAGGACTAATCTACAATGTTGAAAATAACTAATAACTCCATCATAAAGAGATTAATTGAAACAACGTCCGTATTAGATGACGTCAGAAGAAAAATCTCCTAAATCCACGTTAAATTGTTGTGTTAATTTTTTTAATTTTTTTAATTTTTTTTTTTCTCTAGAAGTTCATTTTCATTTATGTTTTTCAAATGAGGAATGTGATGGTCAAGCATGCTATAGAATTTAGAGTCGCCATGTATGACCACAGCTGTAGACTGTCCTAACAAATTAAAAACAAACCGTAAAATAAAACCAACTTTCACACACACACACAGAGCTGGAAGCTGTTGTCCTAACAAATAACAATTAACAATTTTTTTTAAAAAAAACTTATTCAACTTTTTCAAATCAATCCTTCTTTTCCCCTCTTTTCTCTGTGTTTCGTTCATGCTGTTTGGCTATCTCTCTGAGCAGTACAACGCTGTAACTAATTTCTCAATTCAGAAAGATCTGCTACTCTCTCTCTCTCTCTCTCTCTTTTTCGAGCGTTATAAGCTGCATAAGTTGAATACTCAGAACTGATTCTTCTTCTGCTGCAAAATCAGGTTACTACTTCTCATTTTATTCATTTCCTTTTTCTCTTCCGTCAACTTTTCTCTGTCTATAACTTTTAGGGTTTCAGAACAGTTTTGAGTTCACAAGATCACCTGCACATTTTGTTCTGCTTCTTAGGCTAGTGTTTCATTATCAGATCTGGTGTTTTTGCATTCTTGTTTGATTTGCGTGCTCTTTACACTCTACGAAGTTGCTGCGAAAATTGTTACCTAAGGAATGGAATGTTCTAGATTATTATTATTTTTAAAAAACAATTTGTTTCGGAACATTCTAGACGCATTATGTGGAGCTGAACGCGGATGATCGTGGTTTTGGATGAAAGCATGAAAAGTTTTAGTTTATTACTTTGTAGCTTTTGGAGCAATCTGATTTTGCTTAATTGGATTTTGTTTTTTTTCGTGAGTCATTGACGTTGTTATGTTATATAAATTGTGATGTGTGCAACAGAAGTAGAGATGGCAAGTCGACTGAAGGAAGATGAGAAAAATGAACGAATAATTCGAGGTCTTCTCAAACTCACACCAAATCGAAGATGTATTAACTGTAACAATTTGGTAGGATTTTCTCTCTCTCGATCTTGTTCTGAATTCAGCGGATTGAGATATTGTTGGGTGCTCTTTGAGCTAGTGATTTTTCTTACTTTGTACCATTGAATGTATACTACATCAGTTTATAACATTCAAAATGTAGTTCAGGTGAGGGACATTGATATGATATACATTCAATGGTAATGTAATGATTTCTCTTACTCTTCAAGCACCTAAGTGTGTGGAATTATGGTGTGTGATCCAAGGTCATTAATGTTAGATTCACCTGAACTCTGATATCATGGGAAAGTCACTTTAAAGTTTAAATAGATTGCTTGCTAGAAACAAAATGGTCTGACAGAAGGAATTGTATGTTTGTTTAACTGTCCGCAAATCATTGCACACATTCCGATGGAGAAAATGTGAGAGCAATTTTTTTTTTTTTTGCTTTTGGCTGAATATCCGTTTGAGGTGCATTATTCTGGTGTAGTAGACATTCAACTGTATTTTAACTGTATGTTTGTTTAACTGTATTTTTGCTTTTAGAGTGTTGTTCTGATTGCATTATTCTGAACCTAGTTAGGAAATTGTTGAATTTGATGTTGAGATTTGAGACAAGTTTGTTGCATTAAATCCTTTTTTCTCTCTCTCTTGTTAGGGACCACAATATGTTTGCACAAATTTCTGGACGTTTGTTTGCACTAACTGTAGCGGAATACAGTAAGTACTTACAATCTTTTTGCTTATGGTATTCTTAAAATGTCTTGGCTTTGAGGATTGTTGAATAGATATTCTTTAAGGTGCTTTGGAAACCCACTGTACTGACTAGTATTGCTCTTTTTAATGGACTGGAATTTTGTCATGTGCCTTTGGTTAACACTTAACAGGCTTTGTATATGTTTTCCTCATGATCTTGTACTCCACTAACAATGAAGCTTGAAATGTCTGTATGTATACTGCTGCATGCATTTTTCTTGTACTTTCTGTGTATTGTTGTAGTGTTTTTGATGGATTGGAGTTCATAAATTGTACACCTAAAAAAGTCTGATTTTTCTCTGGCTGTTCTGTCCAAATTGTAATTTTTTAAAATATTCTGTTGTACTAGAGATAGGACAATGTTGTTTCAGTTTCCTTTCTTCTCAACTGCTTTTTGTTTTAATTTCCAGCCGAGAATTTACACATCGGGTAAAATCAGTTTCAATGGCTAAATTTAGTGCACAGGAAGTTAGTGCACTTCAAGAAGGAGGAAATCAGGTGTGAATGCTTTTGTGTGCTAAAACTTGCTCTAGATATCTTCAGTCTCACTCATGTTACACATTTCTTAAGTTGATTTTCATTATATCTAATATTTGCAGCGTGCAAAGGAAATCTATTTTAAAGAATGGGATCCACAGCGTCATTCTTTGCCTGATAGCAGGTAAGCATTTGCTTGTTAGCTTTTATGTATAATTTCAGGGTGCATTATTCTGATTAGGCATTCTGGTGCCAGCAATGTTGACAGGCTCCGGGACTTTATTAAGCATGTTTATGTGGATAGAAGATTCAGCGGTGAGAGGACCTATGACAAACCTCCAAGAGTAAAGGTGCTAAAGTGTTGTTTTCTTCTTTGGATTTACCATTTTAAACACATACAAAGTAGTCTATCACAAGTTCGATTTTAACCTATGAAGCACTGATACATGACACAAATTCGACACCAAATTTTAAAAATTGTAGGACACAGCAATACAGCATATATGTGCACACGCACAGAATTGAAAATCAAAGGAATCATAATATGTGTGTGTGTGTGTGTGTGTGTGAGTGAGTGTGTGTGTGCGCGTGCCAAAATGAAATGGGTACCTCTGAACCTGACAAAAACACTGCTACCTTTTTTTTTATTTATTTAAAATTTGCTTAAAAGTTTAAAACAGGTTCCACCTCTTTTGAATAATAGTAAATAGTCCAGTGATGCTGTGTCGTAGCCATATTGGAGCCGAAAAATTAATTGTTTGAATCAGACACATATGGACACATGTTGTTAGTCTGCCATGTTGGATATGTGTCTGTGCTTATGCTTAATTGAATTAACTAGTACACTGTTATACAGGGTGACAAGGATGATTTCTATGAAAACAAGAGGACAGAGACGCACCAGGGAAGCCCTTCATATAGTGACAGGTCTAGTCCTGCTGGAAGAAGTCCCGGATATGATCAAGAAAATAGGCAATATGGTGATTACAAGAAAAGCCCTGGTCGTCCTCCAATAATAAATGATTGGCGTCGAGAAGATAGATTTGGGGATGGACGGAAATTTGAAGATCATAGAATATCCGATGGAAATCATAAGGTGGAAAGTGCTTCTCCTGAGCAAACCAAGGATCTGGATTCTTCCAGCCCACCTGTGGTCCGACCTGTTAGAGAGATTTTGGGAGAAAATGTAGCACCTCTTCGAATAAGTGAACCGCCCAAAACAAACAGTGGACAGGCTGCTAATGGCTCAGCACTCACACAGGTGAAGTTATTACTGATGATGTTCCATATGCTTCAACCATCTCTGTTGGGAGTTAGGACAGTTACTTGGGATGGTTATAATAGTTAGTTAGTAGAAGGGGTTATTGTTAGAGGGGTTTTGTGAGGTAAATAAATAGGAGGAGGATGGAAGGGAATGGGATTTAGATCAATATCTTTTTGTAAAACGAGCAATGCTCTGTAAGCATCAAATGAACATGGGGAGTGGCAATAAGCATGAACATCAACATGTTCATTTATAGTTCTCTTATTAATCTATGTATGTGATGTGGCTTGGTATTTACTTTCTTTACTACGAATTTTATGGGATGACCTCCACCTTCCCTCTCCCCCTTTTACTTTGTAAGTTTCCCAAAATTGACTATTGTAATTGCAGAGAACTGCATCTTCCAGTAGCTTAGCATCCAGCAATGGAACCCCTGCAGAAGTTAAGCTTGAGACTATTAAGAGCCTTATTGATTTTGATGATGATCCTGAACCACCTGTTGCTTCAGCAATTCCTCAAGCCCAGCAAACTACTGTGGCTCAACTTGGGATTCCTGCAAATTCCAATGATAATAATTGGGCCTCTTTTGATGTTGCTCCTGAGACAAAAGCACCTCAGGGTCCTTCGAATGTAAATCCACTTGAATCCATGCTGACACAATTGTCAGTACCTGTATCTTTACCTTCTCAGGTTTCTGGAGCCCAAGGTGATCCCCATGTTGCAACAGCTATTTCTGGGAGCTGTGTGACAAGATTGTTAATATTCAATGACTTGTCTGTTTCTCCTGCAGGACCTGTGACGGGATCTGCTCTTACCGCTACTGCTGCAGGAGCTCCAACTGTTGGCAGTTTCTCAACATTCCCAGCCAGTGGTGCTTCAGTAACATCTTTTGGATTGACAACAGCATCAACTCTCAATAATGCAGGACAGTGGGCTACTTTGCAGTATCAGCAACAGCAACCTTTGTTCACTGCTGTTGCTAGTCAGCGTACTATTCAACAATCTACACCACCAGCTGGTGGAGCTTTGAATAATCAGGTTTGTCTTATTGAGTAATTGTCTCAAACGTTCTGTCTATTAATTCAGATGTGGTATTTGTTCACCCTTTCCTGGAAATTTCTTGCAGCCCTGGACTGTACCTTCTGTACCATCGGTACAAGGGCATCCAAGCACACCAATGCCTCATGCATCACACCTTGTCCCAAAGCCTGCCAATGAGGCTAGATCCAGTGTTGTTTTACAACCTTCTACAGTAGACATAAAATCAAGTGGAAGAAGTGAGCTTCCTGAGGTATTCTTCACTCCATATTTTACTTAATGAAACATCTATATCGTGCTCGTGCAGATAATTGTGTGTATCTATTATTTATCTTAGGGGAGTAGTTGTGATTTCTGCAGGATCTATTCACTGTAAAATATTCACGCTTCCCTGCTCCAGTCCCAGGTTGGCAAATGGGTCCACCACCTAGCATGGGTATCTCAATTCAATACAATAATGCGGTGGTATTGTTACAATCCAATTTATTAGTTTGCAACGTTATCTTAATCTGTTGCTACTGGCTAGTACAATAGTATGATGCATATCTCATAAATTTCTTCCAACTGTTACAGCCCATGCCAAGTTTTCCACAACCATCAAAATCAACAAATCCATTTGATTTCAGTAACGAACCAACTCCAGTTCAAGCCCCAACAGTATGTGACTTTCATTGATATACTAGTGTGTAATGTTCCCAGTGATAAACTACACTATTGGTCCTATTTTGTGTAAACCATTTATATTTAATATTGTTGATTTAGGATTTTGGCTCTTCTATAAAGTACATTATCGTGGTTTGGATTTGTCCTCTATTGAGTTATTAACTCAATTTATTTTTTCATCATTAATTACTACAGTGTACATTACTTTCTGAAGTTTGCATCTTTCTTATAGGTGCCTCATAGGAATATATTTTCTCTGTTTTCTTTCTTTGATCATCTGGCTTTGAAAAAGCTGGAACATTGAAGTATGATATGCTGACTTACTAATATGTTAATTCACCAATTAATTGCACATTTTGGTTGATGCTTTATGGTTGGTGTTCCTTGGTTGCAGTTTCCTTCCATGTCATCTTTGCAAGGTGCTCTGCCTAGTGTAACACCTTCAGCTACAATGCACCCATCAAACATGGGTAATCTATCTCTTGCCTGGAATCCACCCTCATCATCATCATATGTATCAGTGCCACCTCCTCAAGCACAAACTCTTGTACCAGCAATAGGACCAGGTATACCTATTACTATTTCCTCAATCAACTACTTTATGCCAAGGTAATTTTGCTCTTTATCTGTATCCTAAACCGTGTTAAAATCTCAGGGGCATTCATGGGACAACAAATGGCAACTAACATGCCAATGCCAAGGTATTTAATTGTTCTTTAGTCTTGATAATATTTACTGTTTGCATGGGCTGTTTTAGGTTAGATTATTTCTTTTCTCTTGGAAATTCATATTTAGGGTCCAATCATTCATAAAATGTCCCATGTTGGAATAATAAAGTGAACCCTGTATTCAGCTCACTAGCTATTGTTCCTTGAGTGGACTGCTATTTGGTGTGATTACTGAGAACTGAGTTTTATTTGTTATCTGTGCAAGGGACAATTTATTGTGCTAGTCTGGATAGGGTCAATAATTATTGGTTGTGGTTGGCCATTACTTTCCTTTCCACTTAAGATTTATAACTGAATATGTAGGCATCAAGGAATTGGGAGTTTTGCTACTGAGGGAAGTGCTTTTGGGTTCTCAAATCCAGATCAGCAGCTGACTGGTAGGCTGTCAACTGCTGCTACCCCAAACCCCAACCATGCTGGAGGGAACCCTTTCGGATGATCTAAAGTTTTTGTCTGCTTGGACTCTTTTTAAGTCATGCATCGATTTGTTGCACCCTGTACAAACATGGTTGAACTTTCTGTCAAAGCGAAACACTCATCAAGCATATTGAGAGTGAGATTTACGACCAATCAGTCAGTCACCACACACCCCTGGGTTCAAAGTTCAAATTCAAATATTTGCACCTGGCCTTGTAAATTGTTTATTGTTATAGGAAAGATGAAGGCAAAGTCTGCCTTTGCGGGGGGTTACACTTACAGAGACACTTGTGAAGATAAAAGTGCCCCTAATTTTATTTTTCAGATTTTTCCTGTATTGTAATATTTCTAATATCAATTTTTGTAAGGTCGTTCTATTCGTTGATTTACGTGAAATCTCCCTGTTAAATAATCAAGTTTGAGTTCTAAGCCTCTCTCTTTATTCACCGATAAAAAATCTGTTTATTGAAATTGTTATATGTGATTCTGGTATGGAATCTTGTTGATGTTATTTTGTATATGAAATAAATCATGTTGGGAGAGGAATATCCATCTTTGTATGCGCTCACGGTTCCGACATAGTTTAGTCGTCATTGCTTTTGATTATGACTAATCCATATTAATATCATGATCAGCAAAAAAAAATGTGATTCTGGTTGATTTTTTTCTTTTTGCAGAATTCCATGCTGCATGAGGCCCAAAGAAAAAAAATTGCAATATGAAATTTTTTACACTTAACAACTAACTTTATTAGAAAACTTGACCATGGTTCTTTTTCTCATTTACATACTTAACTTTTCTTATATTGAATATCTAATTTCATTGTTATTTATGCATTTTATTCCTTTCAAGCATTGTTAATTTAAATTTTGAATCTGAATGTACCATCTCAATTGAAATTTGATTTTTAAATTTTAACATCTATTACTTTCTTTAATTTATTTTTATTTATAAAATTTACTTAAAATTAAAAATACCAATGCAATTTACGAAATCTAGCTGATTAATACTACTAGGGTTTGCAAGAAAATTCGTTTCCAGCACCCCCAAAAATAAATGCATGCCCACTTATTGTAATAGTGCCAGCACCAAAACACCATCATCGAGACCTGTAACTGAAAATTTAATGAATGAAAAATCTAATTAGCATCTATTAATTCTAAATTACATTATTCTCCCTCTGACACATGTACAGGTAAAAAGTGTATTTTTCTTTATAACCCCTTGGATGAAGTGAAAGGACGACCGTATATTTTTGGGGGTAATAGAACAAATCCAACCAGTATATATGCATTTGTGCCAGACCCATTGCTTGCTTCTGTCAAGTGTCCACTGAAGAAGAATCGTTTCTGCCAGAGAATTTCCTTGATTTTGCAATTGCAATTCTTTTTCCTAACTGCAAAGCTGGAGGAGTCCACTACATGTACATCTGAGATATGGAACTATTTGAAGATCTTAATCCTTGAAAAAAATATCAAAAGTAAAATGGTTTGTGTTTCGGACGTTCTTAAGTAGAACCAGTATGTCTGCTCTTCCATATGATTGGGGCTATCAGCATCCACACTGTCAAAAGATATAAGTATCGTTTCATTGAGCCTCAATTATTCAAGAATTATATGGAAAGAGTTACTAACAAAACAACGTTTATATGAGTTTAAGATATCATAGCTTCTATTATGCTTAGATAAAATTCAGATCTTCATGCCAGACTTGGGTTTACTAAAAATACTTACAATATACACAAACTGCCAACCATTCATTTACTATTTTGACCCAGGTGCTGGTCCAACCCACATCAATTGTCCATCTGCAGAAGAATAAAGGTAATTACTTCTTGTGAACTTGCTATAACATGTATGAAGGCACTGAAAGAAAGAAGAATCAACTTCAGATGAACTTGCTACTAGCACTATAAGTGAGATTCTAAAAAAGAATATCATTTCAGTAACAACATATTCGAGGTGACCCTGCTGAGTGCTGACTGACTATTATATTACCTTGCTAATTCCTCTAAAGTGAAGGAGATTTACTTTAGAAGATTTAGAGAATAAAGTACAGTTACAATTATTGATTAAAAAGAATGATAGTATCATGCAAATAAGACACCTCTAAAACTTAATGGGAACCACATTTATTGGGTTCTATGGCATCTTAATTTGTATATGATGATTTGCCGATTATCAATTGGAAATGCATTTCTTTTGTTTGCCACACATTTTTTTCTCTTGGGACAAAGAAAAACAAGAAAACCCAGTAAGATGCAGATAGCATGATATGGGCCAAATACAAGAGGGGAGGAGACCATACTTTCTCATAGAGTGATGACTATTCCATCCAATCAATAACATAGCAAAGTACATTGCTCCTGTGGCAAAAACAAAATGGAAGAAGCCATAACCATAAGGTACATCATCCTCTGCTGGTGGTGTATCATCCTTCCTGAACTGCAGGGATCTGTCAGATATGTATTGAGAAAGTAATGTTAAAATTCAAGTTAAATTCAGAGTTTGTAACTAACCTGGAAGCATTTGGAGTCTATGCCTGTTGAAAATGTCGCAATAACGATTGCTAGTATTGCAACAACAAAGCTCTGCCAACAAAAGCCATTGACACAGGTCAACCGATCATGAAAAAGTAATCGGGATTATAGATTTCAAAGATTTAAAAATTAATTACCAAGCCATCATAAAGAGGATATGATGATATTTACAACCAAAAGGCGAAGATATTTTTTCTTAAAACGAGTTTAAATATTTTCATAATAGACAAGAGACATAGAATTATATTTTCTGGGAAGAGTCTAAGTTTTTCCTGGCTCTTATTAAATGGATACATGTACATGAAATGTGCATATAACTGACCTAGAGACTCAGGGTCGAATATACACAACACACACACACACACACATATATATATAAGTTCATAGTTCAAAGAGCTGTTCTAACTTCTAAGACTTCAAATTTCAGTGTAGCAATAATAGCTATATATTACTCTCAAAAAGCAGAATAGAAATAGAAATATATTACAATGATGCTTAGCCAGTCTGTTTTGGTTGCAGAGTCTGACTTCCTGATGCAGTTTCCTCCAGCAGGTTCACTGCAGGCATAAATATTCTAAAGCTCAAATTGAATAGAAATGAAAACGGGAAGTTAAAAGGGGTTGCATAAGCAATAAATGAATAGAAATCAAAAGATATAGATGCCTTTCTTTTTGGGTCGTTTTACTCTCATGCCTTCTTTGGGAGATAATATTACACAAAATTATTAGAAACTAAATGCATTGGACAGCAACATCGATACTAATCCAAAACTATCAAGCAAAGATTGGTAGCCCTGCCTTCTAATAGCGCACCAACAAAGGAAGACAACATAAAGCCCCATCAGCCCTGGAGTTAGAATGCCAGCATCAACCTATTGCAGATAAAGTTAGAAATTCTATCTAGTCTTGTACGATGTAGTGAATTGAGGAAGAAAAAAAGAACTTACTTTTGGGTGTAGAGACACACTTGTCATAAGTTGGAGAAGTACTAGCGACCAAGTAATGAAGAAAATGTTGAGGAGGCAAGATGGCTTTGGTGCATACCAAATATACATCAAAATGATCCCCATCAGACAGACAACATATGCAGTTGTTGCAAAAAACATCACATGGATTCGGCTGCATGAGAATTGATGATTAATGCACACCCAAATTTACAAAATATGGAATCTTATCCCTGATATTATCCTAAATAAATTGATCAACTTGTTTGTCGGCCCATCAAAGTTTTACAAGGGGAATAGGGATAAAATGCACAAGCATAATTTTAGGTTTGTTGCCCCACTTCTAGCTACATAAGGGAGCTTGATGCTAAATTGCTAAGATAAGCTAGAATACAATCGATCAAACAATATCTGGTTATCCCACAAGACTCTTGAGTACTTTTAATGCAAATAGAAAGTTAATAAGGATTTAGAAAATCAATATCTGTTTTTTCCCTTTATGTCTTTATATCAGCACAATAATCAATTATTCAATATCCAAAAATCAGTGAACATGCTCTGCTAAAACATTAAATAAAGAAACCTTTAAAATTTATATAGCTACAATTTTCTCAAGCATATTGTTCGTGCTCAGGAAGCATGTGTTTCTGTTAGTTCATTAACTGATGAAATCTTACAATATTGCTGCAAATTTTTCTGACTCACAACATTCATTCAGCCATGTAATGAAGCTGATTATGCTTATCAATTGAATAAGGAGGAAAACCCTGAAAAAGGAATATAGAAACATTTTAAATATTCACAGATCAGTTTAGAAAGAATGGCGTGACTAAATTATTTGTAAGGGGTTAAAACTGTACCCTGCACCAAAATGAGCCACCTCCCCTGCCAAAAGAATTGTATCAGAGGAATAACTAGCTTATAATAACTACGTTTTGATATTTCAGAGGATGCATTAATTCTAGGAGGCTTGTTGAAAATACAATTTACTGACCGTAAATCTGAATAAATTCAGAAGGGACTAGAAATGGGATGACAGTCGTGACGACCCAGAGGGCAATCTTAACTGACCACCATCCAGAGTGCCATGTATCTCTCACATTGTTCAGTTTAGAAGTGCGAGCAGTTGACAAAAACATTATGATATAAAATATCTGAACTCGGATTAAGGTTAACTTGAAATATTATAGGACTAAGCCATTGACCTAGGATTAAGTGACATAGTTATGATATAACACTTTTGTCAATTGATTGATTTTTGGTTTATTTTTTCCACCCAGCATAAACAAACATAAACTACTGGTTAATCAAATTACTAATTGTTTCTTTTCTACAAAGCGTTTACCACCTATTTTCATGCGTATAATTGAAAAGGATACAAAACAACCCAAGCTCACACGTAAAACACCTTCAGCATCCAAACAGTCTTTTCCACCATTGCATCCTTTTAATCCTGTAGGTTCAATACATTAGATTTTAAGCAAATGGCATCGTATGAAAATAGTATGCTCAAATGAAAACAGCTTTAGATTGAGGGAACATGATCTCAGTTGTCCCATGAGTGTACATGAGGTGTGCCCAACAATTTCTCTTGATTGAATTGAATGATTAGCTAACATTTAAGATGCCAACTTACTAAAATAGACAGATAGACAAGTTTTTTTCTGTATTATAAATTAAATGCTTGCTTATTCCACTTTGGTCAACAAACCGTTTCATTATGAATACATACCAAGAAGTACATTGTGAATTTCTGAATATTTTTCACTATATCTAGTTCATGTTTATAAAATAATGCATGCATTCAGATGATACGTCAGATTTGCCGGATAAGATGGTGAATCTTCAGGGAACCAATTGGCAGTATTAAGAAGAAAACTATTTCAATGTATATTAAACACAAACGGAATATTTAAGCATAAGAACTGGATCTGAAAGAAGCATTAGAAAACTAAATGTTATGGCGGTGGGATGTGAAAAAATTCATCACTTTAAGGATTCAAGAGATCTTACTCTTCATTTCTGTTAAAGCACCACGACCATAATCCCGTGCAGCCCATGCTAAAAGATTTGCCACAAGAAAAATCAAGGCATAGGCATATCTTGCCATCCAAGGATTGGATGCATTTCGGAATTGACTGCACCATGAGGAATCCTTGGATATGATACGCCTCTGGTTACCACTGTTGCTTTCCCCGGCTTCCATCTCTTCTTCTACACAACAGTGCTACGCAGAACATGAATGGGGCACAGAAGAAATGGGCGTTATTCCTTTAAGATCTTCTATTCCATTCCCTGTACTGTGTTATTCAGAAAAAGACTCATCTATGTTACTATAGCTCCATTACTATTTAACTAATCCTTGAATGAAATAAAAGAACAACAACTTAAATCTTGGGGAGGTTTGGGCAGCTTTCCTGGTCAAATTTAACTTATGGTTTTGTCTTCATGTAACTGGAGAATAATAGTTGTTTCATTTTTTTTCTTTGGCAGTGATTAGTGAATAGTGATAGTCATTTCATTTCACTTGTCCTGCCTGTCATTCCTTTTTTCGACCAACCATTACCCATCAATCATCGTAGAATAAATTCTAATTCCGACAGTTAAATCGTACGCCAAATGTTTTACCATAATTTCTCATCTCTTTAGCTCTCAATAATGAAGTGGACAACCGTAAAGATAACTCTCTCTCTCTCTTCTCTCCCCCTGAAAATAATACTAACAGTACTCATTGTCCCATAATCACTTACAAGCACTTGCATAATTTCATAAATGTGACCGGAGTGCGTTTACGTAAAAACGCTTCAACCGTGTGAAGTTAGAACTCATAACCGACTTCATTGTCCCAGTTATTATCTCAACAAAAATACATTATGACAATATTCTCTAAAAAATGAAACATATAATAAAAAAACGCAAAATAAAAGGAGAAAACACTTTAATTTCGGAAACATCTATCAATATTTTGGTAGTTAATTAATATAATTTATCAACCAATTTTCATATCATTTATCACTTGAATAGTCAATAAGTATTTAAAAAAAAAAAAGAGTCACGATGAGAAAAAAAAAAAAAAAAAAAGCGAACCTCAATTATCAGTGGTAGAGTTTTCTTTTTGTTAAATTATTTGAGGCAGTTGAGTGCACTGGTGTGATTCGTTTTCCTTTACTTCGAAGTAAGCGTCTAAACTTGGCTTAATTTTGTTTCCTAATTTTCTCGGCAAACAAACATCAAAACCGTCGATCATGCATATGAATTGAGCAGATTCTGCGCGGAAAGGAAATGCCTACGAAATATATACATAGAAGATCACAGAAAATGAACATCAATGACATGAAACTTGATCCAGCCAAAAATGTGAGGGAAAAAGAGACTTAGAAACAGAGTTTTCTATCCTTCAAAGAGAACACTCAGAAAATGCATATAGCATAATACATTGGAAGGTGAAAAAGGTAATCGAAGACTTGCAAGTTGCAAATGGAACTGAGAAATGAGAATCGCGTGACGCAAAAGCGAGGAATCTAAGAAATGGAGAAATGCAAGTACCTGAGAGAGAAGAAGAAGAAGAAGAAGATCAGAGCAATGATGAAGAAGACTCGACGCAGATCTAGTTACGAGCCAACACTGAAACACTATTTCCTTTCATTCTCTTTTAGTTTTCGGTTTCTCTCTTTTAAGAGAGAAAGTTAAAAAAGAAATGAAAAACAGAGAGGGATTATTGCGCGCTTGCTTTGGTTTTGTTGTTGTCGTGCTTTTGGATTAAAAATGAGTTAAAGATAAGCGAGTTTGCTTTTGGTTTGGTGGTTTTTCTTTGCTTTTCGCCGCTTTTCCTTCTTTTTTTTTCCCGCCGTTAAGCTTCTCTTTCCTTCCGCAACAGATTGGTGTTCCTTTCAAGGTATTCATTCATCTATTTATATTCATGGATAAACTACATTTTTAGTACCTAAAAGTATAAATTTCTTTAAAAACACTTTCAAAAACTAAAGTGATATTTTCATACTTTCAGAAACTTAAGTGATAGTGAATTACACTTTCAAAGACTAAAATGACAGTTCATCCTTTATTTATTTCTAATTCACCCTTCTAAAGTCCTCTATATGTTATATTTAAATTAAATAATGATATATCACCAAACACATATCTCGAAACCCAATCTTCAGAACATAGGTAGTACATTAAAATTTAGTAGAAGAAATTTCGTCTCCTTGGGTAGATCAAATCTAGATATAATAATATTTCATATGAACAAAAAAATATTTAATAATATTTTATTATTTTATGGGTTTTGACTTTTGACTAGTGGATGGATTAATGATCGTAAAAGATGAATTGTATAAATATATAAAATTTAATGAATATAAAAGTACTTAATATTTTAAAACAATTAAAATGAATAAATAAAAATAATAAATATTTTGATTCATTAAATATTTAATCTATTTCTAATTTTAAAACAATTATCATTCACAATTTTTGTCTAAAAATAAGAAGGTTGTAAAAACATAAATTTCATTGACTATATTATATTTTCCTTGATTAATAGTACTTTTCATTCTATTTAATGCATGTATTAAAAGATAAAATTAAAAAATAATGAATAAATGTTTTAACATGATACCATACAGAACCTGTAGACACGTTTTAAGCAGCATTGACCATTGTGGTATTTGTATCAGTTTGCACAGAAGAGATAGTTGACAAAGATGGCACACTGAGTACGGCTAAGAACCAGTAGAATAAACTCAACATGATTTTGTTTCGAGTCTCGTCCCTCTAGCCACCCTTTCATACCCTTATGTTTATCAATTCAACTTTGCAATCGCGAGATCATAAATTCATAATGGGATGACAATAGAAAAATAAAATTTGTTGATGAAATATATAAAATCGTCATCAAAATTAATTTTGAGAAAAAAAAAATATTTTTTTAAAGGAAACGGTCGTACAAACTATATTACAGTTTGAGAGTGGATTATGTACGAGCAAGGCGTTAACTCTATAAATATAATGTTATCCTAAAATTAATACTTTTAATTAAATGTATAAAATTAATTTTTTTAATAATATTTACTTTACTTTATCCTTCAAAAGAAAACAGTAAAATAAATTTGGAAATTTATTTATTGTTGACCTTATTAAGAATCTTTATTGTTTAAAAAAATTATCATTTTGAAGAGAAAAGAAATTTTGTGAAAGAGTAGGCTCTCGCTCTTATGTGTGGAAAACTCAAAATTACATAAATTCTTTTGAAAATATGTGTAATGATGAATTTTTAATTACATTTAATTTGAATTTAATATCACCAAATTGTCACAATGCATGTGTGTCAGATTTAATGGTTTGACTGTAGCAAAATATTGATGACAGTGAGATTTTTCCAACAAACAAATTTCCGGTTGTTGTCTTTGACTCTTTGTAGTTGTTTCTCTTTCGTGTTGTTTTGTGAATTGTGTTTAGATAAGTAAAATTTTGGATAAAATATGTTTTTGGTCTCTCATTTTATCTAAATTTCTGTTTCTAGTCTCTCATAAATTTTTTTCTATGTTTTTAGTCTCTCAAAAAATTTTTTCTTTTGTTTTTAGTCCCTAACAATTTATGAGGGACTAAAAACAGTAAAAAAAATTATGAGGGACTAAAAATAGAAGTTAAGATAAAATGAGGAACAAAAATATATTTTATCCTAAAATTTTCGCTCAGTGCATGACCATTTCTTCATTTGTTATATTTCTTTTGAAAATCTCAATACGATTATACATTTATACTAATATTATTAACTAATTATGGAAATTAATAAATAATCCTAAGTAAATAAAGAAAGAGCTAACAAAATAACCTTAGGTAAGTAATAACAAATAATCATAAGTAATTATAGGAAAGCAAATTGCAAAATAGCCCTAAATAAATAAACAAAAGTTTAGAAAATATAATAACGAAAAACAAGTCGCAAAATATTAACAAAAGATAAACTAAAAATAATCCTAAATAATAATTTCTTTAATACTCTGAGATATCATTTTTTTTTTATTTCTTAATGGTATCTTTACTCATTGAATAACTCACACACCTATGTATGTGTAGAGTACATTTAGGACCCTGTCAACATCTAATTTTGTCCTATCTCTCTAATTATTTCTTTTTTAAAAAATAAATAAAATTGCTTTTTACTTTCAGATTTGGATCACTTCAGATGCACAACAAAAAAAATGGTTTGGATCAACAGCTTAAGTCCACAATGTCCATATAAAATAATACAACCCAAATCTCAAAATGTTTGCAATCAGCCATTGCCATAACAAAAACACAAAAAAAAAACCACCAAACCGAAAAGAAAAAAAATGAAATAAAATAAAGTAAAAAGGGAAGGCACTATACGGATGAGTCCCCTCCCAGCTAGCTCTGCACCAATGCTCCTAGCTTTGCATCGAAACCACAAGGCCGCTAGTTCAAAAGCCACCACCAACAAGCTTCTTGAAATCCAACTCCTGATGGATTTGTCCCCAAAAAGCATGAATCTGTAGGTTGAGCTACCTTAGTTGAGGGGTTCAGAGCATGAGTTTATAAATACTGCGGTTGTGAATGAAAAGGGGGTCAACAGAATTTTCGGAGGAGTCCATAATAGGACTCTGTTTGTGTGGAGAAGAAGAGGGAGTTGAAGGTGAAGAGAAGGGTTACTTGACCACACAAACTGCTTCAGAAGTAGCTTTAGCATCTTGGGTTGGGGCTTGAAGGTTGGCACACAGCAGGTAACCCCTTCGTTTGTGGGCATTGCTTCATTCTCTGCTCCTCTCTTCCTCTCGTGTATTTCTTTGTGATGTAATATTTGCTTCTCTTACTATCGTTTCTGTTCATGCCCTGATCATCACCGATAAACATTTTGTGAATGTCTGTTATATAATAATAAATAAAAGATAAAGGGAAGATGCTTTACCTTTGTGTGATTGGTCTAATAAGCAACTGACAGTGCCACAAAATCCAAAGCCAGTTGCTCCAATACCCCGGAACCGCAAGCACCGCAAACCCCTGCCCTGAATCCAAACCCCAAATTACCATCCCAAGCTCATTAACACAGTCACAATCTCAACAACGCAGAGTTATAATCTCACCCTCTAACCCCAAATTCAAGATTCAAGAACCCATTGACAAATCTGCAACAAAAACCAACGAAAAAAAAGAAATTAGAAGCAACTCGGCAACCCAGCAACCCGAAAATGAGAACCAAAATTGAAACCCACCTGCGTGAAACCCTCCGCCAAAACACCAACGGGTAAGCCTTGCCCTCCGTCGCGGCTACGGCGCCGTCATATGCGGCTGCCACCTGCGTGAACCCGTCCTTCAAAACGCCAACACCACCGGGTAAGCCTTGCCCTCCGTCGCGTGCGCGGTTACGACGCCATCATATGCCGCCGCCACGAAGTTGAAATAGTGCGCGACAAGCTTCACCATAAGCCTCAACCCCTTCTGCGACCACTACGAACCCACCGTCAGAATCATAGTTGTTACAAATCGGGACTGCGAACCATTGTCGCACCATCACGACGAGGGTGCATGACTTCCCAATAACACCACCGCGTCTTTCCCTCTTCACTGCTCTTCGGTTGGATCTGATTCTCGCATGCTGTTTTGGGCATAGGGCGAAAAGCCCCTTTTGTTCACGCTTAAGGGAGATAAGGGAAGCTTCCTGAAACTCCTCCCCTGTGGTTCTTACGAAACTATCTTTTTTTAGAGTAAATTACACGGACCCCCCTGAGTTTTACTTATATTATACCGACATCCCTGCTTTTTTGAACCATACAAAAAATCTCCTATTTGTTGGTTTTAAATTACACAGACCCTCCCAAGTTTTACTTATATTACACCGACACTCCTGCTTTTTTGAACAACAGGAGGTCAAAAGTAATGTTTAAAAAGGCATAGGGTGTCGGTGTAATATAGGTAAAACTCAGGAGAGATCAATGTAATTTACTCTTTTTTTAAAAGCTTTTATTTTGAATTCAAATCTGGACTTGTTTTTTCCTTTCTTTCTTCCGCACGGGCTCGGCCCATTCTGTATCCTTTGTTCGTCCGTTTTAGTCTTTGATCATGGTAAGGTAAGTTTTTGCTTTAAAATATTACTATGCTTGTTTTAGAAAGAACATAATGAAAAATCTTTTATACAAGGCTTTTCATTTACGTGTTGATTGGTGGAGCAAACTTAATGGCATAAATTTTGTTTCTCAAATAGAATTCTCCACTTGCAGGAAATTAAAAATAAGATAATGCTAACGGTTATATTACAATTTAATAAAAAATGATATTTTACAATCAAAGAATTATAACTTAATAAATATTAATGAAACCTTTTTTTTTAGAAAAACGGTTAATTGGATGTGACATTCTCTTAATCTTGAGATTTTAAGTACAAGTTGTGACAGCTTGATATCTTAAAATTTTTCTCTAAAATAAAATATTAACGCGAGATTAGTTTGCTTAAAAATAAAATTTCTACATAGATTGACTTGGGTGTACACCTCTGTCAGTCTTATATTTTTAGGACGTATGAGTTGTGACAACTCAGAAATCCTAAATCTAAAAATAAGAACAAAAATAAAAAAATATATCAACACGCAAATATTTTATATCCTAAAAAACTACGTAACTCTGAATTTTTCATTGCATCCGGGGATACGTAGGAGCAGGAGATCACTCCTGTCGAGCTAAAAAAAAATAATAAATATTAACTATTCCTTTTTTATAATAGTAATGATAATAATAAAATTAATCTTCATAAAAATAAAATAAATCTTTGTTTTTTTAATTAGTTTTGGGTGAGATAAATATTTTCAAAGTTATAAATAATTTACTTAATTAATTAGAGGTAACCATTTTAGGACAGACGTCGTGGGGTGCTAACACCTTCCCTACGCGTAATTGACTCCCGAACTCATATTTGGTTCCAAAGACCATTCTTTTCTTTAAAGGTTTTTTCCAATGTTTTCCTTAATAAATATTAGTGGCGACTCCTCTATTTATTTCGAAACTCTCTTTTTTTCGCCGTTCCACGGCGACATTGGTTGCGACAGACGCGTTTGGTGGTCATGATAAGATTGGATAGGATAGGATAACTATCCTATCTTGCTGTAATCAATTATTTGGTGCACCAACAAGATATAATTTGCTTGTCCTATTGGCTATCATATCATGTTGGTGTAGTGTATTCCTTATTCTAAGGAGGAAGCTGGGTTAGAAAGCAACAAGATAGGATAGTTATTCTCTCTCCCTCCCTACCCTCACCACCCCCATCGCTATCGTCGTCACTACCACTCTTGTTATCATCGTCGCCACCACTACCTCCTATTGTTATTTGTGTGCCCCAAATATTGGATAGGATTCAGGCTTATCCTGCTCTTATTCTATCATAGTCTTATGCTGTTCGTATATGTTGTCATATCCTATCTTATTTGACCACCAAACGGCCCTAAAAATATATTTTAAACATGTTTTCTTAATTTTTTTGTTATAGCTTGTAACTGTTATTTAAACTAAGCCATTAAGATTGAACTATATGTTGATGACAGGTGTAGATAAATCAAATGAGGTCATAAGTTTTTTTAGATTCTTTGTATAGGTTTAAATAAATATCATTAATGTACGAGATCAAAAGAAAGAAACTCTCATGTAATACATATGACACTTGATAGTTAATTTTAAATTGTTTATAAAATATGCTTTTGCCCCCCATAACATTTATTTGTTGCATTCGTCTTGAATTGAGTTTTTTTTTTTAATTTCTAAAAATATTTTTTTACTAAATAAGCAAGGGCCAAACGTTAAAGACTCCCCCATCTTTTACATATTGTTTTACTTATACTATTTTATTTCAGCACCAAGGTGTTTGGTCTTTACCTTACAACAAAAATTGAAAAGGAATTATAGATCCAAATGTGGGAACCACTATTTAAGCTAATTCAGCTAAAGAGCCCATTTATAATTTTTTCAAATAATATTGTATTGTTATGTCTGTGTTATTATTATAAAGCACGGAGGGATGAAATCGGGTTGGTGATTTGAGGATCATAATTCACAATCATGTCTCAATATATATATGGAGGCATTAAGTGGGTGTAAAGAAAGATTTTTTATGTTTGTTTCACGCCAAAGATAGAGTTTGGTTTCGTGCTTAGTACCATGATTTTGCTTTCGGTAATAATAATAACAATAATGTGCCCTTTATATAATTGTCGGCACCATTGATGTTTGCACGGTAGTTGATTCTGTTTTTTACAATTTTTTTTTCATTAACCAGCTGATGAAATATCCGTGCTGAGATTATACATAAAAAAGAAAATAAAAGTTATATGTTTTTCAACATAAACAATTTTTTTTTAACAATAACGACAACAAGGTTAAGACTTAAAATCTTACGTAGAGTTATTATTATTTTTACTTATTTACAATTCATTGACATGAGACTTGTTTTCCAACAAAATTTGATTATCAGCTTCACTGCGATCAAGCAAAAATAACAAAAAAAATATATGCTTCTTGACTAGATTTGGATAATGAAAAATAAAAAGTGAATAACAACAACAAAAGGGGATAAAAATTACTTAATTATTTAACTTGCTCGATTTTCACGATTAAGAAGGAAAATGAATTAAAAAATAAAATCATAGGAATGCAACAGACATTCGATTTTAAAATCAGCAAACTAATAATTAGCACATGTTGAGGAAATGATTAGGGCCTATTTGTTTAGACTTTTAAAAGAAAAGGTCATTTTAAGATGGTGTAAAAAAATCATTTATTTTTTTAGAATTTTTACATAAAGTAGAAAAATATTTTTAGTTTAATTATAATCATAAAAAATATTTTTATTTTAAATTCATTCTAATTTCAATTTTTTTAGAAGTCACTTAAAATAATTAGAAATTTGTTTTTTTTATATTCTCATTTTAAAGGAAAAAAAACTATGGGTTAAATAAGCTTAATATATATGAATGAATATAAATTCACTCCGTGTTCTGTAAAAAAAAAAAAAACACTCTATGTTCGTACATATTTATAAAATTAACAATTAATAATTTATAAAAAAAATGTTTTTAAGGCTTAAAATAATATAAGATGGTGTTAAGATTTTAATATATGAGATTAGAAGAAAGTGGATGCAGATTTAAGAGCTATTTTTATTGGATTGAAGTTAGCCTTTGATAGAGGCCTTACTCATATTCTCATTGAAGAGGCAGTCCAAGTGATTTCCCAGTTATGCAGAGCACGTACATGTCTAGGCTTCCTATCGGGTTACAGATTAAGCATATTAATAGAGACATTAATTTCTGTTTTGGCAAAAAGAGCTTTGGGTTTGGGTTCAGATCCTACTCTAGCTGTTTTAGAAGACCCTCCTGATTTTATTCGTATGCTTCTGCATACTGATGTATCAAGCTTTTTGCTTCTTCCTTAGTTTTTGCTGTTTTGGGCTGTAGCCCCTTTTTAGTCATAAAAAAAAAAAAGTGGAAAGAATTGTAATTAAAAAATAATAATCTGAGTCAAAAAACCTATTTAGTATGCCAGCTGGTCAATTCATAGAGGCCGTAATTAAATGAGGGTCCAAATCTGGAAAAAGAAAAAACGAACTTTAAGTGACAATGATAATTTTTTAGGTTGATGAAAGGAAGTTTGAGGCGAAACCGATATGGCCTATATAACCCACACTGATTAATCGGATATGATTTTAAAAGGAAAAACCACTTTCTAACAAAAGAAGAAAGAAAAAGAGAAAAAGACAAACCGCTTAACCAAGAATACTTTCAGAAATGGTAAGTCTATTAATCATTCCATCTCCTCTTCTATATGGTTGGGCATCAAAAACTGCACTGTAGCAGCAATGCAGAATAGTTCCTGGTTGGTGGGTAATGGGAAAAGTATCAACTTTTGGTGGGGAAAGTGGCTGTCTAGACCCATTAGTGATTGGATTGGGCTACCTAACCATATGAAGGGCAAACTAAAGGCCACGGTGAACATGTTCATGCAAAATGAAACTTGGTTAATCCCTGAACAATTTGCTCACTTTCATCTTGAAATTTCTCATGAAATTCAGGACACTATCATCCCAATGTCTACTTTGGAGGATAGATTGGTTTGGCATGGTAATCAATCGGGTACTCTATCTCTAAAAGAGGCATGTAACTTTCTGCATCCTCCTCTCCCTGCTGCCTCATGGCACAAGCTTATTTGGCACAATAAAATACCCCCCTCGGCTTCTTTTCTGGTGTGGAGAATAATTCTTGGTAGGCTTCCAACTGATGAAAATCTTTGGCAAAAAGGCTGCTCTATAGTCTCTGTCTGCAGCAACTGTGGTTGCAATTACGAATCCTCATATCACTTATTTCTCAGGTGCAACTTTGCATTGAAGATTTGGAGCTGGTTAGAGAATCTCCTTAACTGCAAAATTGATACTAATTCATTCACAGGCATCTTTTCCACATGCAATGGAAACTGGTCCCCCAAATGAAGGATGTTATTTTGACCGCATCTATTTTTTGCTTCTGGGCTATTTGGCATGTTCGAAATAAAAGCAGGTTTGACAACATTCACATCTCGCCACAACAAGCAATTTCCTTGGTCGCTGCTAAAACTCCCATTTCTGGTAATGCTACTAACTCCCACATGAATTCCTCCATGAATGAATTTCTCATATTTCGAAAGCTAGGGATTGCTGGACACCCTAGAAGAAGCTATATTATAAAGGAAGTAAATTGGTACCCTCCTCTGTAAGGGTGGATTAAATGTAACACAAATGGCTCGGCTAGAGGTAGCTCGGGGTCTGCAGGTTGTGGGGGTATTTTCATAGATGGTCAAGCTGGTTTTGTTGGTTGCTTTGCAGCTAACTTAGGCATTAATTTCGCTTTTGTGGCTGAGCTGATGGGGGCAATATTTGCTATTGAATTGGCAGCCAAAAAAAATTGGACTAATCTTTGGTTAGAATGTGATTCCCTATTGATTGTTCAGGCTTTCAAGAATTTGGAAATGGTGCCTTGGAGAATTAGAAATAGATGGTTTAATTGTATAGAAATTACAAAAAAAAATGAAATTTATAGTTGGACACATTTATAGAGAGGACAACACTTATGCAGATTTATTAGCCTCTCATGCACAATCAGCTTCAGATTTTTATTGGTGAAAGTTTATTCCACAGTTTCTTTCAGCAGATGTTAACATAAATAGGATTGGACTGCCAAACTATAGGTTCAAATAGCTGTTTCTCAGGGGTTTGGTTGTCATCCCCCTAGTTTTGTATCTATCATGGGTTTGGTTTTTTGTCCCCCCATGTTTTGTACATGTTTTTCATTGCTTTTATGTTATTTTTAGTGTGTGCTGATAGACATTGCGTTGGTGGTGCCAACATAGTTGGGATCACGTCTGCCTTTGCCTAGTTTAGTCGCTCACCTTCTTGCTAAAAAAATGTCATTAGATACTAATAAACAGAAATAAAAAAAGTTATTGTATTTAAAATATAAAAGTTATTTAATACTTGCTTTTTGAATAATTAAAATATAATAATAAAATGTTATTTAATTAAATTATTTTTTCTCACTAAAATAAATATTGCTTTTAATTAATATATTTAATAAAATAAATATTCCTCGATTATTATCTACATACACGCTGTCACTTTCATAAGAAAATTTATTTTGTGACTATGACGGGTGACTGGTCAAAAGGTCAATTTTTCGACAAAGATGTTTGATTTGGATTAGGATAATATAGTTATCATGAATTAGGAGAATATGCGACTTTTTTCCATTAATATTTTTTTTTAATTCCTCAATTGACCCTCTCCTATAATTATTTTTATGAATGACCTCTTTTACTGTAGCAAGTATTAAATTATTTAAATAATTAACAATATATATTAATAAATTAAATTAATATATTAAAAAGTTGATTTAAATAATATAAATAATTATTAAATTTGTAAAATACAAACTAATAATATAATTCATTTTTAAATTAAATATATAAATAATTTTAATTTTAATTTTTCCTATTTAATTAATAATACATTTAAATATATTTGAATAATATATTTAATTATTCAAAATAAATAATAATAAGTAAAAAGTCTTTGTAAATTGGAATTACTAATATTATTCAAGAAATAGATGTGATATATTAACGGGGTTGCGTTGAAGATATAGGATGATGAGGACATTTATTTTTGGAATGACCCGGTGATCCGCTGTCGCGCACGGATCAAAAACGAGTGATTTTGAAAGTATAGTTACGACAACGACAACTCGAGTATCGTTCTCAAGGATTCTTGTATTATTATCAATCAATACAGTAACAATTAATGGGGGGTTTGATTATGATATCAAGAAAAAGGGATTAAAATAAATTGTGATTATCAAGTAAGCTAAAGCGAATCAACCTACTGTATCGACTTCCAACTTATCATTGATCCCTATAAATTCCAATTCCCTAAACAGATTAGATCCTATTCGACTATAATAACTACTGACAAGCGCAATAGAAATTATACGGCGTATGTTCCTGAATTCCGGATTAAGCAAACGGAATTATGATCAAACGCGATAATGCAAAAGCTACGTTAACGCGAAATTGATTCAAGATCACACAACCAATCGAATTTAAGAATTATATCCTATAACAACAATCAAATTAAGCAATCAATTGAGATTATTGGAATAAATCAAAGGAAACAGATTGATATGGAATTTATAAAAGAACCTCAAAGTGGAATCCAATTACAGCAGATCGATTCTTCGGAACTTAGTTCTCCATTACAATTGCTCAAAACCTTCTAAAAGAATTTCGTGAACAGTGAATGAGAGTCTACAGTCAAATGTGTACAGTACGCGGCCCTCTGTTCTATATTTATAAAGTTTTAAACTGCTAATGCGGATCACCACGGCCGTGCTGAGGAGATGACCACGGCCGTGGTCCTTGCATAGTCTGGAGGTCCAATCTGCGTGCTTTCCGAGCACGGTCGTGGTAAATTAACCACGGCCGTGGTCCTTGCATAGTCTGGAGGTCCAATCAACGTGCTTTCCGAGCACGGTCGTGGTAAATTAACCACGGCTGTGCTCGGAAAGTTGACGCTGATGCAAAACTTTCACTGATTTCTGCTTGGCCGTGGTTATTTCACCACGGCTGTGGTGGCTTAGCACGGCCGTGCTTAGGCTACCACGGCCGTGGTATTCCAGACAAAGGTTTCCTGTAGCTCCAGTTATGAATCTTCCATTGAAAGCTGCTAATGCTGAAAATAAAATACGAAAATTAAATAAAGCTAGAAACAAACTTAAATATGAAAACACACTAAAATGGTGAAACTAATGAAATAAACTAAGGAAATGCCTAAGAATAACAGTAGAAGAATGTGCATGAAAATGCACTGATCAAATTCCCCCACACTTAAACTTTTGCACTCCGAGCAAAATTAAAAATTCAAAACAGAAAAACTTCAAAACAAAAACGGAACAGAGCATGCAAACTTAGAGGTTATCAGGATACAAAGTGCAAGCAAACTACTAATACTAAGCTTAAAGAATATGACATTAGTGAGTAACTCTTTTGTGACAGTCAAAGTAAATATGAAAAATAGATTACCAAAAAGTACATCAAAAGCATCAAGATCCTCACAAGATAAACTGTTTCCACTCAACTCTCAAGTGTTTAGGTTACTGTTTACACTCAAAGCACAACATGAGAGATAGTACTACCATAAGCTTGAAAAGACTCTAACATTCGCAATTTGAAATACATTGCACACAAAGATCAAAAGGACTTTTATTATGGTTGTAACTTGGCCAAGGTCAGGGTGAGATACATTCTAAAGGGGTACTAAGCTAAAATTCAAAGAGTTAAAAGAAAATTGAAAGCATTGCGGGAGTTGAACTAAATAATATCTCAATGGCGATTGAACAACAACCTCACAACTTATTTCTCTTCTCCTTTTCCTTTTATTCTTCTCTTTCTTCTTCTTTTTTTTTTTTTTTTTTTCTTTCAGAAGGATTAGCATTGACATCCTTCTCTATTTTTTTTTTTTTTTTCTGCCAACCAACATCATAACAACAATGTTCAACCCCACACAACTCTATACAAGACCCTTTCAACCCTTTGAATAGGGTGATAACATTGTTTTTCACTTTTCGACTTGTAATGAGTTTTAAACACAAAAAGGATAATAGGCTCAAAGGGGCTTCCAAACAAAGGGATGATATTATCAAGGTTGGCTTTTTGGCTAACTAGGTAAAAAAAAAAACAAAACAAAACAAGATGCCTTTATCAATTCAGTGTGCACAAGTAAACAAAAAACTTCAACAAGAGTCAATTCAAGTTCTAGAGACTAACAAACATGAGTGAAATCACACAAGAAAGAAAGAGATGGATTTTTGATGTTATCCATTATTAGGCTCAAAATCTCACAAGGGTTAGAGATCTTCCACTAGTGATGAACAATTTAGAGTTTAGTCAAACATACAAACTAAGAATGCGCAAAAAGAATCAGTCACATCACACCACAAGTCTTTCGACAAAGAACAGAGAGAATACTCACAATTGTAGCAAGATAATCAACGAAAAAGCATGCATTTTCCATTTTTTTTTTTTTAAAGGAAACAAATACAATAAAAAACAAACGGTTCCCTCCCCCACACTTAAGACATACATTGTCCTCAATGAAAAGAACTCAATTATAAAGCAAGAGTGAGAGAAAGGAAAGGGTGCTCCCTGATCAAGTTGCAGTGTAGTTGGGCACTTCCAAAGAAAGCTCTTCTATGGTTGCATCTTCAGGCACTGAACTTTCATGGAATAGCTTCAGGCGCTGCCCATTAGTTTGTGGGTGATATGCAGTAGAGACTCTGTGCACAACTCCATACTTCCGGAGCAAAGCTTCCATGGTGCGGTTACAGAAATGAGTGCCTTGGTCACTTATGATGGCTCGGGGTATTCCAAACCTGCAAAAGATATTGGACCTGACAAAATCTGCAACAACTCTTGAATCATTAGTCCTAGTGGGGATAGCTTCTACCCACTTTGAAACGTAATCAACAGCAAGTAAAATGTAGAGAAAACTAAATGATACAGGAAAAGGACCCATGAAGTCGATTCCCCATACATCAAATACCTCACAGAAAAGCATAGGTTGCTGAGGCATTTCACTCTTACGAGTGATGGTTGTACCTGCTATCTGGCACTCTTTACAAGTGCGGTAAGTCTCATAAGCATCCTTAAAAACAGTGGGCCAGTAGAAACCTGAGTCTAGGACTTTTCTTGCAGTCCTTTGCGGACCAAAGTGTCCCCCTACTTGAGATGCATGAGAAAAATGTAAAATAGATTCAATCTCATAGTCGGGGACACATCTCCTAATCACCTGATCACTACCAAACTTCCAAAGATATGAATCATCCCAAACATAATATTTGGCATCACTCTTTAGTTTGTGAATTTGTGCCTTGGATGCACCTGTAGGAAAAACACCAGCAACAAGATAATTAACAATATCAGCAAACCAAGGAGTAACTCCATGCAAAAGTAAAAGCTGCTCATCAGGAAAGTCATCCTGAATCGAAAAAGGATCTTCATCCCGCTCTAAGGACGGGGGCTGCTCGATGGATGGAGTGTTTGGGGCAGCCGGGATGTCGAGCGCATCAGCGGCATAAACAACTTCATCGACAACAACTTCACCTGTAGGAAACATGTTACCCTGCAAGGCAGAATCAATCTCAGCACATACAACACAGAGGTTAGTGCCAGTACAATCAGCACATGAGTAAACATCATCAAAGCCCGATAAAGATGGAAGATCAAGTGAAAATAATTCAGAACAAGTGTCATCAACCAATTCAGAGATCAAGTCAATATGAAAAACAGAATGCTCTTCCAAGGGATGTTTCATGGCATCGAAAATGTTGAATTTCGCGACAATGTCACCAAATTCCATGGACATGGTTCCATCGTCAACATCAATTTTTGTTTTCGCCGTTTTCATGAACGGTCTGCCTAAAATGATGGGAGCTCTGCTTGACTTAGTTTCTCCTTCCATGTCCAGAATGTAGAAATCTGCAGGAAAAATCAAATCGTTAACTTGAACAAGGACATCTTCCACTACTCCCGCGGGGCGGGCATTGCTCCTGTTCGCCAGTTGAATGATTAAACCTGTATGCTGCAAAGGACCAAGACAAAGGTTATTATAAACAGAAGTAGGCATAACATTAATGCCCGCTCCTAAATCAAGCATGCAATTCTCGAATTTACTATCCCCGATGGTACAAGGAATAGCAAAAGTTCCCGGGTCCTTGCACTTTTGCGGCAAGACTTGAGTGAGAGCTGAAACATTTTGCTCGCCGGTAACTTTTTCACATGAAGGCGTGGGCTGAATAAAAGCAGAAATATTTCTTCCCAAGTTGACTCTTTCACTTCCCTTCATCCTCCTCTTATTTGTACACAAATCCTTCAGAAACTTTGCATACCTTGGAACCTGCTTAATTACATCAAGAAGCGGAATGTTTACCGCAACTTTTCTGAAAACATCCAAGATCTCTCTCTCTTTGTCTCCCTCCTCAATCCTTTTATTTTTCAGAACTCTATGTGGAAAGGGGACTGGTGGAGCATACTCTTTTTCTTTGTTTTTTTCAGTTTCTACCACAACAGAAGAAGGTGGAGAAGGTTCAGGTGGAGAAGGTTCAGATGTAACCTTTCCGGATCGCAAGGAAATTGCACTCACATCAGCATTAGGACCCTTTGGATTCACAACTGTTTGGGCAGGAAGTTGGTTCGATCCTTGGGCTTGCAAGGCATTCATTGAGGTGGCAAGCTGTCCAATCTGTGTCTGCAAGGTTTGAATACTAGATTCTGTTCTTTGTTGAAACTGAAGATTGTTAACAGCTAGTTGTTTGACCAGGTCCTCTAATGAAGGTCCAGAAGGTACAGAAGTGGTAGCTGGTGGAGTGTTCTGTGGTCTCGGAGGGGGTAACACTAGCTGTTGCTGTGTGGGCTGCTGGTTTCCATATCGAAGGTTGGGATGGTTCCTCCAATTGGGATGGTATTTGTTGGTGGACAGGTCAGGAGTGTTGTTGTACCTGTTCTGATTGCTTCCGTAAAGGGCTGCTGCATAAGCTTGGGGTAACTCGGTAGTCGACTCATCTTGCAACATAGGACATGTGTCGGTCGGGTGCTCAGCGGAAGTACAAATACCACACAAGGTTGCTGGTTGAGGTTTACCCACTGCCAACTGTTTCACTAAGGAGGTGAGCTCGTCAATTCTGGTTTCTAAAGCTTTGTTGGAGGAAACCTGAATTTCGTTCACACTCCTTGTTTGGACCGCAGAATTATTTCTGGTTGTGAACTGTTGGGAGTTGAGTGACATGTTCTGAATTAAGGTCTTGGCATCTGCTGGAGTCTTATCAACAAGTGCTCCACCACTAGCAGCATCAAGGATGTTTCTATCCATAGGTAGCAATCCTTCATAAAAGTATTGGATAAGTAACTGCTCGGAAATCTGATGTTGAGGACAACTGGATACCAACTGTTTGAATCTTTCCCAATACTCAGCCAATGTCTCATTGCCTTGTCTAATACCGCATATATCCTTTCTGATTGATGCAGCTCTGGAGGCAGGAAAGTATCTCTCTAGGAAGACTTTTTTCAAATCATTCCAAGTGGTGATAGAATGCGGTTCAAGATCGTATAACCAATCCTTGGCAGCACCCTGTAGTGAGAATGGAAAGGCTCTCAGCTTGATATGGTCTTCAGTGATTCCTTCAGGTCTCAAGGGTGTAGAACACACAACCTGGAATTCTTTCAGATGCTTATGCGGATCCTCACCTGCAAGACCATTAAACTTTGGCAACAAGTGTATCAAACCAGATTTTAATTCAAAAGGTGCAACAGCTTCAGGATACTCAATGCACAAACCATTGTAATTCACATCAGGGGCAGCCAACTGCCTCAAAGTTCTTTGGTCAGCCATATCAAAAACAATTTCAGAATCTGACTCAAACAAGTTATGCAAGTAATCGGAATCAGTGTCAGAATCAATTACGGGTGGTGAACTATTGCTAGCCTGGACTGCTCTACGTCGTGTGTGCAAGGTTCTTTCTATCTCAAGATCAAAATCAAAGAGATCAGAACAAGAAGACCTAGTAGCCAGGACTAATGCAGCAATGCAGCAACAATTGTCAAAATGCCAACAATGTCCCCAAAATGCAAAAACAAACAGAATGAAGGAAAATGATTAAAAAAAATTCAAAAAAATATAAAAACACCAAAATTAATCTAATGAAGTGAAATTAGAATTTTGAGAATTTTTTTGGATTTTTTCGACACTATGAAAACAGTAAAAAATTAATTAAAAATAGAAAAAAGAGGAATTTGGCGATTTGAGGTCTGCGTCTCGTAACTCTTCTAGAGTAGGGGATTATTGATCGCACAATTTTTCTGGTCCCAGCAGGGAAAAAATATTTGCAATCAGACACAATTTTTCCAAAAACCGATTTTTTTCGACTCTATGCGCGAATTGGCCAAAACAGTGGGAAACTAGGGCCTAAACGCGAGAACACTAAACCTATGACTCTAATATCGATTAATAACGACAAGAATCCCCGGCAACGGCGCCAATTTGATCCGCTGTCGCGCACGGATCAAAAACGAGTGATTTTGAAAGTATAGTTACGACAACGACAACTCGAGTATCGTTCTCAAGGATTCTTGTATTATTATCAATCAATACAGTAACAATTAATGGGGGGTTTGATTATGATATCAAGAAAAAGGGATTAAAATAAATTGTGATTATCAAGTAAGCTAAAGCGAATCAACCTACTGTATCGACTTCCAACTTATCATTGATCCCTATAAATTCCAATTCCCTAAACGGATTAGATCCTATTCGACTATAATAACTACTGACAAGCGCAATAGAAATTATACGGCGTATGTTCCTGAATTCCGGATTAAGCAAACGGAATTATGATCAAACGCGATAATGCAAAAGCTACGTTAACGCGAAATTGATTCAAGATCACACAACCAATCGAATTTAAGAATTATATCCTATAACAACAATCAAATTAAGCAATCAATTGAGATTATTGGAATAAATCAAAGGAAACAGATTGATATGGAATTTATAAAAGAACCTCAAAGTGGAATCCGATTACAGCAGATCGATTCTTCGGAACTTAGTTCTCCATTACAATTGTTCAAAACCTTCTAAAAGAATTTCGTGAACAGTGAATGAGAGTCTACAGTCAAACGTGTACAGTACGCGGCCCTCTGTTCTATATTTATAAAGTTTTAAACTGCTAATGCGGATCACCACGGCCGTGCTGAGGAGATGACCACGGCCGTGGTCCTTGCATAGTCTGGAGGTCCAATCAACGTGCTTTCCGAGCACGGTCGTGGTAAATTAACCACGGCTGTGCTCGGAAAGTTGACGCTGATGCAAAACTTTCACTGATTTCTGCTTGGCCGTGGTTATTTCACCACGGCTGTGGTGGCTTAGCACGGCCGTGCTTAGGCTACCACGGCCGTGGTATTCCAGACAAAGGTTTCCTGTAGCTCCAATTATGAATCTTCCATTGAAAGCTGCTAATGCTGAAAATAAAATACGAAAATTAAATAAAGCTAGAAACAAACTTAAATATGAAAACACACTAAAATGGTGAAACTAATGAAATAAACTAAGGAAATGCCTAAGAATAACAGTAGAAGAATGTGCATGAAAATGCACTGATCACCCGGTGTTCTACAAAGCGAACAACGTTTTGGTTGCCCCCTTTCCCGTATGTCCATTTTCGTGCGTATACGGCTTGATTTTGGGCGACCTTTTGCCGTCCTACGCATTTTCGGATTGTGACATAAGAGTGGTCCAGTGTACTCTGGCCAATGATCTTCGTGGCGCATTCCGGCAAATGATCCGCAGTACACGTTCGAGACATATTGCAACATGTAAATGTCATTGATGTAATGGCTGTATTCAACATTGGCGTGCTTACACGCAGCAATCGCATGTGAACAAGGCATGTGCATTTCTTGAAATTTTCCACAATCACACCTTCGTTGATGCATGTTGACAGCGAATTTCCCAGCCCGTCGTCGTTCTGTTGGATTCACAATTTCTTCCACTAAAAATTCAGTACTTTCTCGATCAAAGTGAATCACTCGATAAGAGTTTGCCTTTGTCTGTTCCTCCTCAATGAACTTGGTAACAGTTTCTGGAAAATACTTACCAGAGGCCATCATTGCTGTTGCTTCACTCCCTCTCCTGATGAAGTATTTGTTGCAACGTTCGTAAGTTGTCCACACTAGGGCTTTGACTGGAAGATTTCTTGCTTTTTTTAGCACAGAATTAATTGACTCGGCAAGATTAGTGGCCATGTGTCCCCATCGTCGCCCTTCATCCCATGCAAGAGTCCATTTTGTCTTTTCGATCTGATCAACCCAGGTTGCCCCTTCCGAATTTTCATCTCGAAGATTGTTGCGATAGTAGTTGAACTTGGGCTCAGTCATAGCGTACCCTAGAACACGATTTTGGATAGACTGTCAATAACTTAAATTAGAAAACATTAAGTTATTTCATTTCGATTCTTACCCATATTAATAACATCCTTTTTCTGAGCTGTATTCTTGAAATGTCTCATATAATTTTGTGTGATGTGCCGAATGCAGAACACATGCACTGAACCGTTTGTCATCCAACCGCTCCTTGGGTGTTCATAGACACTAATGATGGAAGGGTGCCTGTCTGATATCAAGCACAACCCTTCTTGCATTGTCATATGCCTTCTCAAATTTTTTAGGAAGAATAGCCAGGCAGCGGCGCGGCGGTTTCACCCTCAACAAGGGCGAAGGCTAGAGGAAATATGTGGTTGTCCCCATCTTGTGAAACTGCCACCAACAAGGTTCCTTTATACCTTCTGTATAGAAAAGTCCCATCGACCATTACTATGGGCTTGCAGTATGCAAACCCATCGATGCAAGCTTTGAACGTCCAAAATAGACGATGGAACATGACCATTCCAGGAACTACCACACCTTGTTTGTTGTGCACTGGTAGATCCTTTTGCTCAACAATTGTTCCAGGGACAAGTTCTTTTAGCACTAGGAGCAATTTAGGTAGTTTATTGTATGATTCCTCCCAGTTCCCGTAGACTTGTTCAATGGCCCATTGTTTAGCTAGCCATGCCTTTTTATACGTGGTGGTGTAGTTGTATTGTTGACGGATATAATGAATGCAGGGACAGATATCGAAGCATCTCTATCAACCATCGATAAGATGTTTCTTCCAATAACCTTGTAAGTTAACGATTGGTGGTCTTGTGAAATCGTTGCCGATACACAAGTGTGGGGTTCTTCCAATTTTTTAATTTCCCATTGGTGTCCAGTTCGTAACCCCGATGACGCCCTTAACCTGTGACAACATGAACAACATTTATCATTAAATAGTAATAGTAAGATTATAAAACAATGGTAAATAAGGTGTACCTCCATTTGCACCCTTGTTTGGTACATCTGTGAACTAGTCTATCAGGGCTAGACTTATCGGCTTTGCTAGTGACATGATTTGTGATGTTGTATATGTTAATAGCATGCTTAACGTCTTCTTTTGTTGGGAAGCGCATGCCGACAACGAGCGTTCCTGCTTCATACTGGCCTTCTTCTTGGCGGTCCAAAAAATGGGCATACTCTGCATCTTCAACCGCTTGGTCGTAGCTTATATCGCGCATATGTTGGGGTGGATTGTAGGCCTTCTCCTCTCCTGGGGGTTGTACATTAACATGTACATGGCCTTTGTCGTCGTTGTCGTCATCTTCATCATCGTCGACTTCTTCGTTAGCCTCATTCTGCAAAATTTGGTCTTCATCCTCACTGAAAGGACCAAGTTCTTCGTCGGGTAGGCCGGGCTCTGCATATTCAGGATTAGATTGTTCCGTTGTTGGTTCGAAATGATTTGCAACTAGGGTACTTTCGGAAGCATAATAAGGTGGTACTTCGTTCAAATTAAACGATGAAGATGGCAACATATGGGGGTATAAGGGGTGGTCAAGAGTTGGGAATACGACGCCAGGTCGGTAGCCCACTCGTTTTGTTGAGCAAGGTTGTTATTAATATCATAAGTAGGTGTATAATATGATTCATAATTTGTTGGTTGAGGGATTGGGGAAGGGGGTGAAGCATCACCGAATCTGAAAACAAGTCAAATCCAGTTAGTCCTGGATGTTGATTCCATGCCTTGAACATAAGCTCTACGTCCTCGTCATCCTCAAGTAACATTGTCATGTAAGAGATACCTCTCACTCTGGCTTCACAAGGGTATCGATAATGGACTTCGCTAATCATCTGGTGTGGTTGGAGTTTAATCTTTCGCGCTATGTTTCTTTTCAGGCGATCAAGTGTGATGCCTCTCGTCACCGCCAACATTGAACGTTTTGTTGTATGAAAGGTTGACCCTTCATCGGTTTCTATTATTTCTCCATTGTAGTAGACAACAGCGGGAACAATTTGTGGTTCAGTTGTCATTATGTGGGTTGCATGTGTGATAAAGGTTTTTCTTTTTGGAGGGGTTGGAATTTGATTGTGGAATGAAGCTTAGTCTTAGTGCTTATTTATTGACCAAAATTGCAGTGCATTCACGGGCTAACAATGCCCTTCTTGGATACCTAATAAAAGCACAATAACACTAATAGGTGAATAGTGAGAACTATTGATTGCATGTTGAACAATAAATAATGCAAGTGGAAAAAATGCACTATCTTGCAAAGATGAAAAGATGGACGTACAGATTGTTGCTAGGCCTAATAATTACAGTGCACTTATATGCAGAGATTCCTGACATTTAATATATTGCGATCTCGGCCGTCAAAATGGATGAATGCGATCTTGGCCGCTCTTTTTTCTGCCACAATAAGACAGACCTCTGAACGATTCCTGACACGTGAATAGTAACCATGTTTGAATTTTGCCGATCTTAGCCATCAACGTGAATCGTTGCAATCTTGGCCGCTCCTTTTTCTACCATAACAGGACGAACCTCTGAATGATTCCTGACATGTTAATCATTTCACATTTGAATTCTGCCATGGTTCACACGTTCACATGGAAAGCAAGGGATAAACCAGCTTGCACTGAATATTTCGAAATTCAGTTTTAATGTACAATTTTGCAAACTAATTTCAAAATCGAAGAAAATGAAGTAAATATTAAAGCATGCAGAAATTTATATTAGCCCAATACATGTAAATGGAAATACAAACACTCAAACATTAAAATTGATAATAGAAACAAACAAACAAACAATAATGATAGAAACACAAACAATCATTGCATTACAAATTAAAACACTAATAATAGTAAATGTTCTTCTCCTCCTTAGTGCTTGCATCATTATCTTCGCCAAGGTTCATGGTTTGGTGCAAATATTGGGAAAGGCCATCCCAATACAACAAAGACTGTGTTTGAGTATCCTCAATAGTTGCGCATAACTCAACGCACGTTAGGTTTGGGTTTTCTGCATAAGTATTCAACATTGATATGACGTCATTGTCATCTTCGATTTTACAAGCCCTATAATGAAGAAACCCATCAACTATGCCAATCGGGCATCGGTAATAGATCTGGATGACTGTTTTACCATTGCCCTGTCTAATTTTATGTTGAATGGCTTGCTTCAAGGCATGCAGTGTTGTAATGTTATGGATGTTGACTCCCTTTGCATAACTTGGGTAATTATGCACAAACCTTGTTCCATGCTCAGTTTCCTTCATGTCACCGTTAAAGTATACAACTGCTAAGATAAAAGAGGAACTCATTTTTTTCTACAAGGCCTATTGAAGTGACTGTTTCGTCTAAATGCTAGCATGTGAAGAGGAATTTGTGGTGAATGGAAGTGTCACAGACCACCTATATGTACATGAGTCTTAGCCCATGAAACGACGGTTGAGATGTAACCGACAGTTTTTACGAACCAGATTGCACCGACAATTAAATCCACCTAGAAAGCACCAATTAATACACAATATTGTTTACACGTGACATCGATTATAATGCAAACACTATTCACACGTGATGTTTTGAATAGACTTGCAGGAATCTTTCAGAGTACTATTTTTTTCTCATCAGAATAAAGCAATGATGTACATTACACAAAAAACTTCCTTCACCGATATTGCACGCATGCCAAGGCTACACTGTTTAAACAATAGAAAGTCACAATGTCAACACTGTTTACACATGATGGCATTCAGCCATGATGTGGATGAATCACATCAACAAGTTGTTGACGATGGAGAAAATGCAACACGACAACAACAACAACTACAACCCCGCCAAAATCCTCCGCGTATTAGGAAACCTAGGCAGTGTGGAACTGGTTCCCACTTTGGGAATTAATTTGTTTATTTTGATTTTATTTATTCGCAATTACTTTGTTAAAAAAATATTGTTATTTTTATTTTGATTTTATTTATTCGCAATTATTTTTGGTAATGTATACTAGTTTTTCTGGTTCAATGAAGCATTCATTCCCATAGTTTTCATGTCGATGAAGCTAACAATACAACGTTTGAAACTTCAATTAGTCTAAAAATGCAAGAAAACACTGTCCCAAAAACTGGAAAAATTAACTTTTTGTGCAAAACTTCATTCCATGTGGATAACTTTGTGCATCTTTGTTATTAATTCATAATTCATAATTACCTAATTATATTCAAATGTACAAATTTATATTTTAAATATACTTGAAAAAAATATAATTAAATTTAATAAACATTATAATAGAATATAATGTAAAGAAATTAATTTTATTATTTATTTATATTTAATTACAAAAAATTAATTATATCATTTGGTTATCTGATTAGTTTATATTTTACAAATTTAATAATTATTTATATTATTTAAATCAACTTTTTAATATATTAATTTAATTTATTAATATATATTTTTAATTATTTAAATAATTTAATATTTTAATTAAAAAAAACAAGCTTAGAATTCGGTTTTGAAGCCACCGAATTCTAAACCCACTTTTAAACAAAAGCAACGGATTGAACAGTATGAATTCGGTTATTCATACTTACTACAGTAAAAGAGGTCATTTATGGAAATAATTATAGGAGAGGGTCAGTTGAGGAATTAAAAAAAAAATTAATATTAATGGAAAAAAGTCAGAATATGCAGCGAGTGTTTTCGAAAAAAAAAACATTTAAAAAGTAGATTGGTTAAGAAGTTAGAAATAAAATAAAAAATAATAATATATTCTATCTATGTATATATACATAGGCTTTATGAAGTATTAATATAAATAAAAATAATAATATATTCTTCAAGGGTGCATGCTAGCCTAGGACTCTACTTTTTCTCTTCTTCGTTTAATTGGGAAGAATTTGTCGCTGCAGAAGTAGGCAGTTGTTTGCATGCGAAGCAAAAAAAGGGGAACTTGGAGTCAAAAGATTACAATAGTATCACCTTTTTTTACTGGTAAAATGGCATAATCATTGGAATTTGGAAGTCGCCGAAGAAAGAATATGCATAGCTGTCTGTGGATCAAAGTTCCAAAATTTAGATAGTGATTTTAAAGTTTGTTCATTCTAATAAAATAATGGAATAAACATAAAAAAAGTTCCATTTAGTAAAAGAATATATTATATTCAAGCATGATTGGTGGAGCAAATGGTTGGTTTTTGGTTGGATTGAAGAAAAACAATTAAACTTTGGGAGGATGTGTGGGTGGAATCTAAGATTGTGTTTGTTTTAAAGGAGAGAAATAGGGTAGATAGAAATAGAAGAGAGATAATTTGAAAAGGAAGAAATAGAGTAAAAATAAAGTTGTATGTTGTGTTGTTTGTTTTAAGAGAAATGGGTAAGAAATAGAGTAGAAATAATATTGTAAAGTTGTTTGGTATAGATAAAATAGTGAGGAGATAATTAAATATACAAAGAAAAATACCATTGTGTCCTTATGTGAGTAGTCCTGATAATCATAAAAAAATCGATTATTAGGCATCAATTATCGATTATTTTGGTAAAAAAAAAATCGATTATTTAATTGAAATAATCAATTTTTTCTTGTTCAAAATGAATCTTACCAGCCAATTTTTGAAAAGTCATTTCCTGTAACTAGTGTGGTATCTGAATGAAAGAGTAAATGAAAGAGTAAAGCAAGGGTTAAAAAGTCATTTTTTTTAAATTTCATTTCCCTTCTTTGTTCTCGCCAACTAGTGAAGATAGAAATTTAGTGGCTGGGTCCCATATAATTACAAATTATCTCTACTGAAAATCTCTCAAAAGTCTTTAGGGGAGCTATATCTTAGTATTTTTTTTCAGTTTTACTTTCTAATGATAAAAAAAAATTGGTTGTAGCGACAGGAAAAACTAAAACTTAAAAAAGATTTGTGAAGAATTAGGGAGACGTCATCAAAATTTATCTATTTATGAAAATATTAGAAAAATTCTTTCTAAAAAAACTGTTCTTTGAAATCGATTTTGGATTTCAGAGTTAATTACACATGCGAAAGATATTAACATAGTATGATGTTATAAAAAATAAATAAAAACAAAAACATCGTATTAGGGGTGTTCAAATAACTGTTTTGAACTGAATTAAATTGGAATTGAACTAAAACTAAACTGTATAAAACTAAACTATTTTGTGAAAACTAAAACTGAACTATATTGTAGGTTCAGTTTTATAAACTGAATTGTTAGATAACAATTCAGTTACAAACTGTTTTGAACTTTTAATATTCATGGTTTCATGGTTCTGTTTCACATTGATACTGATCAAGGTTGTTTCTGCAATAAAATCTATTTGTTTATCCTATTTCTGGTATAGTTTTATCAGTTGATTTACTTTGAATTTTTTTAATTGAGAGAAATCATTTGATTATTTATGTTATGGATTAGCTAAAATGTAAAATTTCTGATAGAGAGGTTTATATGTTTGATTTGAACACTCAGGAGTAGGCTTCCATGTAACTCTGCTCACTTTCTTGTCAATGTTGATAAACCATACACTAATATGGATAATATTTTTTTGGTTTACTTGTAGAAACTATTAATTTCCACTTTTGATCCTTTTGCTTGAAAAAGGAATTGATTTATTATCTGTTTTGGCTGCACTGCTCTAGTTACTTTTCTTCTTCAATCTTTTTTTTTATTATTATTTATTCCTTTTGCTATTTGATAGATATGAGGGTAAAATATAAATATAAACAATCCTACTAAGTTAAATTTTCAGAACTTGGAACCAAATAGAGGAACAGGACTGTAGTATGGGGAGTAACTATAATTGTTGTTTGCGGGTTATGTTAATAACTAATTGGGGTGATGTTTTGTAAACTCTAGAAATTTAGATTGATAAGCTATAAGCTTCCAAATCCTGAAATAGCTGTATAATTGAAAGAGTAAAATCTATTTATTCATCCTATTTCTGAAATAGCCATATAATCAAAACAATTTGGTTCAAAAGAAAAAAAAAACAGTTCAATGGTCTTTTAACAGTTCAGATTAGTTTTTCAATGTAAAACTAGTTAACTAAACTGTTAAAATAGTTCAATTCAGTTCAATACAAAATGTAAGTAGTTCAGTTCAATTTTAAAAAATTGTTTTATGGTTCAATTCAGTTCGGTTCAATTTTCACTGCCGAACTGAACTATGAACACTCCTACATCGTATTATATATGTTATAAAATGATTGCCTTTACTTAAATATATAAAATTAAGATAATTTTAAAAATATTTATTTTACTCCTTTTTATAAATGCAAGAAAAATAGCTTTTGTATATGTTTTTATTTATTATTTTTTATATCAAAATCTTTATTATTTAAAACAAAAATTTATTATTTTTGAAATAACAGAAAAATTATAAAACATATTTTTTAAACTCAATCAAAATGATCCTTTGCTCTTATATATCTCCACGTGAAATGAGAAAAATTAAAGTTACGTTAGTCCTTAGAAAAAAGTTATAAGTTAATGGATTATTTTTAAAACATTTTTGATAAAAAAATTTTGAGAGAGAAATTTTTGTTTTAATAAAATATACATTGTACATGATATAACATAATGCAGTTATAAGTATACCTTTACGGTATGTGCAATATATTCAATGGAGAAGTCATTCATCAATATAGTAATATATTATCCCAAAATATAGGAAGCTTAAGTCCAACGTGTTTAAGGCTTGACAATAAATATTGACCCAAACAATAGCCCAGGGTATCATGAACCCGAAACTGATGCAACCAGAGCAACAGACACCCCCAAATTGTTCCTGAAGTGGACTAGATCAACCTAACTTATTGGGCAGTGCATTTAGATTTTAGAGGATGTCACCTATCTCAGAATTGGAATTGGAACAAACACTATTCAGAACGATTTTACTATTATTTTTTCGAGTTTGGTCGAAATGCTCATGAGTTTAAATTCGCATATGGACACATAAGTTGCTCATCAATGATCCATCAAGCCCATCTTGAATAAGACCCAGGAAAACTAATGGGCTTGATATCAATCGAAAGAAAGATCCACTACCTGAAGTGCTTTTGACCCTCAGCAAACCTGTCCATCTTTTTTATCATTATTATTAGAACTCGTCATTTTTGTACACACGCATTACGTTTTTCTTTCAAATTTAATAAAATATATAATTTAGAAGAGATTAGGAAATATGTAGATAAATTAAGGTTGTGGTTAGGGGTTTTGGTATGTATGGAAGACATGCATGATTGGATTAAAGTTTGTAAACATAAGTTTGAATCAAAAGTATATTATAAACTCAAGTTTAATAATAATAAAAAAAATATTATAATATAATTTATGTTTGGATATTGTTGTTCAAAAGTAGGTTGATAAAATGAATTTTGTTTTAATAATACTAATGAAAATCACTTTTACTTGAAGTTGCTGTTGAAAAAATACTGCCAACAGAAAATGAATTTTTAAAAACAACCCATATGTTGCTTTCAACTAAAACTTAGTTTAATGTCAAACTTAGGTTGAAAAATTATTTTTAGAGACAACCAAATTTAGTGAGACAAAAGTGTGGTTGAGCAAACGGGCATCCAATTGTATATAAGTAGGAGAGAAAAAGTAAAGAGTGACAATTAAATAAACAAAAGTGACCTTGAAAAAAATTGAAAAAACAATAAAAATTTAATTAGATCCAGCCAAAAACTAGAAAAAGTTTAGTTTGTAATGGATCAATGAAAATGCTTAATACAATGAAGTTTTATATTTTCTTAAAAAATAAAAAATTAACTTAAGGTATTTGTGATTTTTTTATTCTAGAAGTGAACTTATTATTGTTAACTATTAATGTTGTCATATATTATTGTAACTTAGACTTATGTGTTACTCCCTCCGTTCCTTTTTATTGTCATTTAAGGTTTATATGTAGAAATAAATGAATGTATTAAATTTTCTTAATTCTTATAAAGTAATTATGGGATTTCCTATTTTACCCTCTTTTCATTTTCACTCTACAATAAATTAGGTAATAAGTAAGGGTATAAATTGTATAATTGATGGAAGAGCTGATATTGAACTTTGAAAATGAAATAATTTTTTTTTAAAAAATCCAACAGTAAAAAGAAACGGAGGGAGTAACATATATTTTTATTTGAACTTTTGTGTGTACTTTAAATATTAAAAATCTATAAACTGATATTTTATTTTATTTTTATTTATTATTTTTTATAATAATAATAATAATTTTTTGACCATAATTTAAGCACTATAAAATCGTTTAAGTACATGAATTAGTTGGCATCGTCCACCTTTTCCCCCTCTCCCATTATTGAATTAGCTGTAACTTAGGTATGAAATTCCATCTCTAGCTAAACCCGCAGTTTGGTTTTATTTGGGAGAAACACTCAAAACGTAGTATTCATAATTCATCATAATCTTCCCTTATACGCAAGATAGTTGGCTGGTTAACATATTGGCTTAGAAACTAAATTAAGGTTTGAATCTCGGCATCACAATATGTAGCCACGTTATAAATTTTCTCTTAAGTCGATAGTTTGCTGTGTCCTTAAAATGAACAGAACTATTTCGCTAACTTTTCAACATGGGGAAAAAACTGTTATACTAATCTACGCATAATTATAATTAAGATGACATATGTAGAATCATCGGTAAAACTAATAAGAACCGATGAAAGCTTGAATATATTGTTTGGGAAGATTTGAAATCTCGGTTAATTTGAGAAAATTTTCCTCCTTTTGATAATTTGATATTAGAATTTTCTTGAAACAGAGAGTTGTCTCTTTCCTTTTAATGTGAGGACGGGGATCAATATGATGAGCTCACTTTATGAAACGTCATTAAATATGCTTGACAATCACAGGCTGTCCCAAGAGCCCTAATTGAATGGTAGTTATGTTCGAGTAGGGTAATTGATTAATAGGACAAGTAAGCCAACTTCGAACATCAATATTTTGATTATCTTCATTGCATGTTGGATGTCAAAAGTCCTTACAGGCCATGTGAATCTATCTAAGGAGGGGCCCTCTCATAGACATAAAGGTCACTGTCCCTTTGATGGTGGGATATGCCCTGATTGCTTTGTATCTTTCCCTAGATTTCCTTTAATCCAAGGGTAGCAAGGATAAGAGTAAGGTCCCTGCTTTCAATTGTTTTTCCATCCTAAGACCATGGAATAATCAAAAGGCTAAAGCTAGAAAGTTAACATAGAACTTTCATATTACTTGCTATGCTATGGTATCTGGGGTTGAGAAAATGACCTACACTACTGACTCCTGCATGTAGCCCATTTCGAAATGATTAAATGCTTTTCACGGTTTCACCTATTATTTGGTACATGCATTAAGTAGTGGATAAAATAATGCAGTGTCCAAAAAGGTTCTAGTGAATCCAGTGTCAATGATTTATATGACATCAACTTCTGATCTAACCGTAACATTTATGATAAAATTATTGAATAAAAAATCAGTTAGCAGTATGGGAGTGATTTTAAGTTAATTAAATAGATTTTAAATCAAGAGTTGTTCCAACTTAACCTAACCAATGGTCTCAAGACAAATTACCCCGAATATATATGTTAAAGCGCAAATAGTAACAGAGAAAGCACGTTCCTCTCTTATGTGCAAACAAAGTTATTAGATTCCACTTCTCCTTTCCCCTAATTTGAAGGAAACGTTGCTTTATTCTGTTCATATTCGTGTTTCTCCTCCGGGTAAAAAAACAAAGGAACGAAGATATACCACAATGTACCATGGAAAGTAGAAAGATTTTTATTTTTTTGTGTGGAAAGAAGCTCCAATAAAAACTGGGAGACTTTGTGCTAATTAGATTCCCTGAAGGGACTTGGTAAGAAGCAAGCATTGATCCCAGTTTGGGTTGTCGATTCCATACGCATCCCGACCATTATACGAAGCCAGATGCTTCTGGTTACTTTGGGAAAAACAGGTGCTAAATGAGTAACTACTGACTCATAATTTTAATTTTATAATGCACTATGTATGTGTGTATTTTTTTGTAACTTAATATTTGAATTTGTAAAGTATACGGATAAAATTTTAAAAGGAAAGGCAACAGCTGCACGAAATAGACACAAAATGATGATTGATGACCGACAAGGTTTCATTTCATTGCCTTGGATTAGAAAAGAAGAGTTTTCTTGGCAGTAGTTACAGTTTGTTCACGATCCAATGCAGAAGACAGTGTGCAAATTTGAATTCAAATCTCGAAACCAAGAAGAGGGTTTGCACATGGAGGGTGTTCCTTGAGCAACATTTTAAAATCAAATGATAAGAAAGGACTTCATTAAATACAGGGACCCTCGTCGGTGCTCTTTAATGGTTCTTGGGATATATCTATTTACGCCCAACCACCGTAATCTGAATCCGGACCTGTAGACTCTGATGGTGGCCTCAATGGGCGATTCGGGACCATTCCGTAAGAACAATAGGTTCCCCATCCCTGCAACCGCTCAAATATGTTTCATTCAATTTTGCACGTAAGAAGAACAAAGAGACTTTTTCACCTAAATATACCAAAAAATAATAATAATTACTCAACTAACCTATTTCACAAATTATTTACGTAACTAGGCTAAATTACTGTGCATGTTGGAAAATCGTTTCGCTGTTAAACAATTTCTCTTCACCGAAATCGTTGCATTTGTGATTTATGTGTTGAGAAATCGGGTGCCCAGACACCGATTTCTCAATGCACGCCCCCCCGGGTCCACGTGTACCCGCCCCCGGTCCGTTCCCAACACCCCACCCCCCCCCCCCCCGGTTCCCAACACAAAAAAAAGGCCCCCACATGAACTCTTTTTTTTTAATTCGTATTTTTTTATTATTGAAGGTTAATTTTTAAAATTTTCATTTTTATATTTTAATCATTAAATGATAATTAATTTTTTGTTTAAAAAATTTAATTATTAAATTGGAGTAAAATATCATTTTTAAGGTGTTTAAAACTTTTTATCGTGATAAGTTTTTGCTATGTTTTTATTATGTATATGAAATTTTTTTGTTTGAACAATAGTGTATTATCATTATATTCGTGTTGATCAATCCAATAGTATAAAAATTGACAACTTAAATAGATTAAAAAAAATCTTGAAAATCATGTCCGAAAACTAAAAAAAAATAACTTTTTGCACTTTAACAATTTCCCGAGGATAAGTTTTTGCATTTTTTTACTTATGAATATGTGTTTATTTTGTAAAAATAATAGTTCATTTCCATTGTTTTCATGTTGATGAATGCAACAATACAACTTTGACAACTTGAATCGATTTAGAAAAGGTTGAAAATCGTGTCGAAAAAGTTAAAAAAATCACTTTTTGCACTTCAATAGTTTCTTAAGAGTTACTTTTTGCATTATTGTGGTTATGAATATAAGGTTATTTTGTATAAACAATAGTTCCTTCGCATTGTTTTCATGTTGATGAATGCAATGGTACAACTTTTACGACTTAAATTGGTTTAGAAAGGGTTGAAAATCATGTGTAGAAATTATAAAAATAACTTTTTGCACTTAGTAAACTTTTATATTTAGCAATCAAAGATTTTATTGTTCAATAAGAAAAAGAAAATTACACATATAGTTAAAAAAATAAACACAAACTGGGAATATTTAGTGGCCCTTGTGCCCACCAGTTCCACACCTTGGAGGTTGCCTATTTCGTCTTGGATTTCGACGTATTCGTGGATGTTGTTGTGGTTCAACTTGCACCTCATGAACAACAGGTTGATCGTCCTGCATTACCTCGTTTGGATTTTCAATTAAATTTGTTCCAGCTACTGGTTGGTAATTCATAAAATTGTCAACAACGGTTGTTGAAGATCTTCCAGCAACAGCTTGGTGAAAGGATGCAAATGAAGGAATGGAAATACTTTGCATGTAAGCATAAGCTGATTCCGGCGTTCTAAGGTTAGTACCTATGAGGTTGGTCATGAAGTCATCTCCGCTAACTCCAAAAGTGTGAGGACTGTACCGAAGATGTTGTTGAGGTTGACTTTGTTGTTGTTGTAATGGAGTGAATTCAAATGAATTGGGAGGCGGTTCCAAGTCTTGATCCAGGAAGTTTTCATGAAGTGGTGGGCTTTGTGGGGGAGGTACACTAGCCTGGCCTAAGCATTGTTGTGTTGGCATTTGTGGAGTTGCACGAGATGTCTCGCCAACACAGGAGTTACTTGAAACCCGTGTTTGTTGCATATGTTGATGGAGTGAGAGGTAAATGTTTGAATTTGCACAATACCATTCCATGTATTCATGGGTTTGCTCTAGACGTCCTTGAATTGGTTGGCCAACTAGCACGTATTTTCGTCGTTCCCTCCAAATTGCAATCCACTGTGCGTGCTCCTCCCGCCAGTTTGTGTCATTATGTCCTCTCATGTCAGTTTGATGCAGTTTATCAAGATTTTTGGTATATCTTGCCATAGTCCAAATTGTAGTTTGACCCTGTCGGTTTGATGCCAAACTACAACTGCAAATGAAGTTAAAACAACACTAGCACTCCACAATTGGGAATCCTTGTAAGCATGTCTTGGCAAAAATGACTCAAACCCTCTATACGGCATCCACAAGAACTGCAAAAAAAGGGTTAGTACTTTCAACCATAGTTTGTCACATGTTTAAAAAATTAATATAACAAGTTAATATAACTGTTTAAGATAATGTTACCTCATCATTAATCATGTTATCGAATCTTAATCTGTAGCCTATGACATCACCACGAGGGGTTCCAGTAAAACGTAGCCCTCTCCCACTCCATCTGTTAAAAAAAATACGTTAGTGACAAAAAATTATCCAATGCTTTCGTTTGAATGATGAATAGCATTGTTACTGTTAAAATATTTATTTACCTGATGGCAAGTGAATATGATGGTTGACGCTCGACCTTTGGTTGAATGAATGGCATGCGATACCATGCCCAAGATTGCAACAACAATGCACATCCACCCATTTTTTTTTATTTTGGATAAATTGCTCTGCACATTTCTCTGTACAGATGTGCTAACTACAAGATGAAGAAGACGTAATAACTATGTTTTCTATAGCTGAGGAAGTCCACAAGCTTACATGCCTTGAGTTAAATGTTACCACTGAGGATACCCCCCACCCATTCATCTGCACAACCACCACCACTAAATTTTGCTACCTCTTCGTATTGGGATGGTCTGGAAAAATACCTTGATCAAGCAATGAACCTAGAATCACAATTTGATGATAAAGGCCGAAAGCTTTATTGAATTTTGTGTTTCCGTGTGTTGTTTAATGTTGTATTACTTATTAGTCATTGATGTTGTGTTATCGTATATGGTTTAATGTTGTATTAGTTATTAGTGATTGATGTTATATTGTTTAGTGTTGATTGTTGTTGTTGTTAATTTATTTAAATTATAAATTTTTCGTTTAGTGAATATTATCTTTGTGTCATTTATGTTGATTATTTTTCATCAGGGAATCAATATTAGTGATTCCTTTGCTTTACTTCAGTCCGTCAGCGAATCCAAAGCTTTGCATCAAAGCGTCAGGGAATCCTTTGCTTTACTTTAGTCCGTCAGTGATGCCTTTACTTTACTTCAGTCCGTCAGGGAATCCAAAGCTTTGCATCAAAGCGTAAGTGATTCCTTTGCTTTACTTCAGTCCGTCAGTGATTCCTTTGCTTTGCATCAAAGCGTCAGTGATTCCTTTGCTTTACTTCAGTCCGTCAGGGAATCCAAAGCTTTGCATCAAAGCGTAAGTGATTCCTTTGCTTTACTTCAGTCCGTCAGTGATTCCTTTGCTTTGCATCAAAGCGTCAGTGATTCCTTTGCTTTACTTCAGTCCGTCAGTGATTCCTTTGCTTTACTTCAGTCCTTCAGGGAATCCTTTGCTTTACTTCAGTCCGTCAGGGAATCCTTTGCTTTACTTTAGTCCGTAAGTGATTTCTTTGCTTTGCATCAAAGAGTCAGTGATTCCTTTGCTTTACTTTAGTCCATTACGGAATCTAAACAATTGCAACGACATTTGGCCTATATATAGACATTGTCTCACAAACATTTTGATCCACAAAACACTTCCTTACTTAAACAATTACTTCCAAATTTCAAAAGACTATACACGATATGGCTTCCTTATCTGTCAATTGTCTTGTGCACTACAATGGTCACATTACACAAACAGAAGAAGGGGACACATTTGTATGCACCAACTCAAAAATGTTTTCACTAAAGCGAGGCATCACACTTGAAGCCTTGAAAAATAAAATCCATCAAAGGATCAAACTACAACCAACTGACCAAGTCGAAGAGATCTATTTTCGCTACCCACATGCAGCTGGTCGAGGAATACTCAGGTACAAGGCATGCAAAATTTCAGATGACGACGATGTTGAAGGTATGATTACCGTTTGTCGTCAACATGAGGTTGCTACATGCATTGAGTTGTATGCAGAAATCAAGCAAGGTATTGTTCGTAGCCCTGTTCCCAACCCCATTCCTCATCCAATAAATTCACAACCCCATAATTCTTCATATCCCCAATCCATTTATTCACATGGTTGTGATGCAACCACATCATACAATGAACTCGATTTCTACCAACCCGCATTAGATTTTACCCAATCACAACAAAATGAATGGGAGCCTGCCACATCTTCTTTTACACAACTTCTTTCCACACCTTTCTCCACCGATTTGTTACCCTTACAAACATTTGGTTTGAATGAGAATCTACCCAATGCATCCTGGAGTACCCCTGAAGCAGAGCCTATCCTTTCAGAGTCAATCCCACCAACTGAACAAAATGATACTGAATTTACAGAGTTCGGACAACAAGACGAATACCTTGGTCCCTTTAGTGAGGATGAGGATGAAATTTTAGCCGAACAACCTGAAGATGATGACGATGATGAAGACTACAACAACAATGAAGAGCCTGAGCCTACTGGCCCATCAACAACCGCACCTGCAGATGCATACTACCTGCCTCCACACCTTCAACATATTGACCTGGAAACTAATTTTGAAGATTCTGATTACGGTCATGTGTTGGATCGGCAAGAGGTGGAGCATGCTCCAGGCACCCTTTTTGAAGGGATGCGTTTTCAAAACAAAGATCAAGTTCGGCTTGCTCTAGACATGTATCATGTGAAAAAAGGAGTTGATTATGGGACCGATAAATCTACCACAACCGTACTGGTTGGTGAATGTCGTCACAATGAATGTGCTTGGAGGTGCAGGGCTGCGTTCATAAAAGCAATCAAGCAATGGGAGATACGAAAGCTTTGTGAACCACACACATGTACAAGTGCTATCATTTCCCAGGATCATAGAAGGCTCCGATATATGGTCATCAGTAAAATTATCCAACCAATAATTGAGAATGATCCATCCACATCAGTGCCTTCCTTGATAGCACATATAAAAGCAAGTGAAGGGTACATTACCACCTACAGGAAAGCCTGGATGGCAAGGCAAAAGGCTATCGAAGAAGTCTATGGCAACTGGGAACAATCATACTTTGATTTACCCAAATTGCTGGTAGGTATGAAGGGCATATGTCAATGGTTTTATCTTTGAAAAGGAAACAAAGCCAAAATACAACCAGCATGGTGAAGTAGTTGAGGGTGTCGTTCAATTCCATCGTTTGTTTTGGACATTCAAAGCATGTATCGATGGGTTTCAATACTGCAAACCCATTGTTCAAGTCGATGGAACTTGGTTATATGGAAAGTACAAGGGGACTCTCCTTTTGGCAGTTGCACAAGATGGAAACAGCAAAATCATTCCGATAGCCTTTGCCATTGTTGAGGGCGAAACAACGGGAGCATGGTACTTCTTCTTGAAAAATTTAAGAAGACATGTGACACCTCAAGAAGGTCTGTGCTTGATGTCAGACAGGCACGAAGCAATTAAAAGTGCTTACTCAAGAGCAGGTAGTGGGTGGACACCACAAAACTCTGTGCATGTGTTTTGTATTCGACACATCGCACAAAATTTTATGAGGCAATTCAAGAATGCAGACAGGAAAAAACAAATAATTAGTATGGGTAAGTACCACATTAATTTCTCTTACGAACACAATTATTACATTGTAAATTGATGACATTAATGAAATTCTATACTTATAATTCCTCAGCATATGCCATGACGGAGCCCAGATTCAACTACTACTACAACAATTTTAAGGCAGAGCCAGAAAGCGAACAAGCTGTTCATTGGCTTGAACAAATACCACGAGAAAAATGGACATTAGCATGGGATGGAGGCCAACGCTGGGGACACTTGACCACCAATCTTGCTGAGGCAATCAACTCAGTATTAAGAAAAACAAGAAACCTTCCGATATGTGCGTTGATAAAGGCAACTTACGAAAAGTGTAACAACTTGTTCAACCAACGAGGAAGGGAGGTCGCAGCTCTAATTAGATCTGGCAAAAAATACACAGAAGTGCTAAACAAGGCCATTGAAGACGCTAAAAGAAAGGCCAACTCTCACCACGTTCTTCAGTTCGACCGACACGATATGCGATTCTTAGTGGGGGAGCAAATTAACCCAAGAGAAGGTCGACCTGCTGGAAGTTTCACAGTTAGGCTAGATGAATGGTGGTGTGATTGTGGTAAATTCCAAAAAGTACACATGCCTTGTTCTCATGTCATTGCTGCTTGTAAGCGTGCTCACCATGACTGCAGGGCCTACATACATCCTGTGTACAAGTTGGAAAGCATCTCAAACGTGTACAATGGATTGTTTGGCGAATTACGCAACGAAGCATATTGGCCACAATGTGACGATCCACGAATGTGCCCCGACCCGGAAAAGCTAAGAAACAAAAAAGGGCGTCCAAGATCATCTCGTATACGCACTAAAATGGATATGAGGGAACCTGGTCAGCCAAAAAGATGTTCCATGTGTCGAACTCCAAGTCATTCAAAAAACAGATGTCCTAATCGTGGCAGAAACATAAGCTCAAACTAACAGCGTTAACTTCAACAACAAAAAATATTGTCTGTAATTTTCATTCTATTGCTTATAACTTATTTTAATTAAACTTAATATTAGCATAATGGTATAGTGTTGTGTTGTTTATTAATTTTTAGTGTATTATTTGTTATTTAGTTTAATAATTTTTTTTAAATTTTACTTCTTTTAAAAAATATTAACAATAAATACATGTATTTAATTTACCATCTTTAAAATAGATTAATTAATATATCTTAATAAAAAAATTGTCAACAAACTATCTTAATTAACGTTATAATAATAATTCAATAAAAATAATTGTATTAAAAATGTTCACAATATAGGTATCCAAAAAATTTAAATAACACACAATAAAATTGTATTTTTTGGGGGGGGGGGGGGGGGGGGGGGGGGGGGACTGAGCGTAACCCGGGGGTGCATTTGTTTTTTTTGGGGGGGGCATTCGACGGTCGGGGGGGTGGGGGGGGGTGGGCGTGCATTGAGAAATCGGTGCCTGGGCAACCGATTTCTCAACACGCAAATCACAAATGCAACGATTTCGGTGAAGAGAAATCGTTTAACAGTGAAACGATTTTCCAACATACACAGTAATCTAGCCTAGTTACGTAAATAATTTGTGAAATAGGTTAGTTGAGTAATTTTTTTTTTTTTTTGGGTATATTTAGGTGAAAAAGTCGAACAAAGAAGCTCTAGTTGTATGCCTAACCCCCCTACCCTAAGAACAATAATATCTTTCAGCTCCTTACACTCTGACTCACTCTCAACGTAACTTTCATTCAATTTTGCACGCAAAGGAACTAGAAGCTCTAATTGTATACTTCGGTAGATCCATTCAAAGACAACAGATAGGAAGATTATAGTAAAACAACACTAACATTAATGAAGTTGAAAGTGAGAGAGCTAATGTTGGCATGATTAAATTGATTATCCGTCCCTCTTGTGGAAAGAAACAGAAAAGCGTAAGATAGTCGTGGGGAGAAGGAAAATTTTATATCATTCGACCTATCATTAAGATGCTTGTTGCTTATAAGCAGCATGCATTTTCATAACTTAAATGCAGATTGATAATGACAGCCTAACTAAAGAAAAACATTCAAATCAATAATCTCACGACCGCAGCAGATTTGAGAAGCTGATAAGAGAAAGAAAATCAATTCAAGTGAAATGCTCATAAATTATTATACTACTAAATTGAAAAGCAAAAGAAACAAAATTTATATATAAAAAAAATAGTATGATATAAGAGAGACGATAACAATAAAAATAAGCGGCAGCGGCAACTGCCACTGCCTTTGCAGCCATTACTTTTACTTAAGCTCTCCGATTCATCCCTATACATACATTTTTTCTCTGCAACCTCCTATTACTCTTTCTCTGGAGTCCATTTTTTATTTCTCAACTGCAATATTCATAACAATTGAAATCAATATGGAGAGAGACTTTCTCCTCTTATAATCCCCGCTTTGCTGCAACGTTTCTTTTGACGATCAAACAAAGAACAAAAGCTGCTTCGCAAAACCTTGTGGTTCTCTTGTAACTCATAAGCGACGAGAGTCGCATAACATTGGAGGGTATTACAGAAGAAAGGGCCGCAATAATAAAAGCGTGAGTCTTGTCTTGTTGGTCGTGGAGGGAACGGTGAGAGAAGAAAAGTCCTCAAAAGAATCAATAAAAGGGTGGTGGTGGAGGCGATGCGTATGGTAGTCCAACGACAGGTGGCAATGGCCCTTCATATACAGGGGCAGGTGGTGGGTTTTGGTGTACAACCGGTGGAGGAGGAGAAAATGCGGGTGGAGGTTGGCAAGGAGGCGGCGATGCCGGCGGCGGCGATGCCGGCGGCGGCGAACTGTATTGAACTGGTGGAGGTGGAGAAACATACACTGGTGGGGGAGGGGGAGATGGAGATGGTGGTGGCAGGTAAGGTGTGTGAGATGGAGATGGTGGTGGGTGATAAGGTGTGTGAGATGGGGCCGGTGGTGGGGGAGAAGGTGTTGATTGGGGAGGGGGTGGAGGAAGTTCAATACAAGGTGGTGGAGTTGGAGTAGGTGAAGGTGGAGGGTACACAGGTGGTGCAGGGGAAGAATGTGGTGGTGGTGGCAAATACACTGGAGAAGGAGGAGTATGAACAGGTGGTGGAGGGGAATGTCCCACAACTGGAGGTGTAGGTAGTGGTGAAGGTGTTGCAGGTGATGGAGGTGAAGGTGTTGTGGGTGATGGAGGTGAAGGTACCGGTGAAGGTGTTGTGGGTGACGGAGGTGAAGGTACCGGTGAAGGTGTTGTGGGTGACGGAGGTGAAGGTGTTGTAGGTGAAGGTGTTGTAGGTGACGGAGGTGAAGGTACCGGTGAAGGTGTTGTAGGTGAAGGTACCGGTGAAGGTGTTACAGGTGTCGTAGGTGAAGGAAATGGTGAAGGTGAAGGTGTTACAGGTGTCGTAGGCGAAGGAAATGGTGATGGAGGTGAAGGCAACGGTGAAGGTGTTACCGGTGTTGTAGGTGATGGAACAAATGGTTTACACTTAAAGGAGTTACAGTCCACAGGCTTAGACAAGAACGACTTACATTGCGCCGGAGGCCTCTGCACCGGCCTTGACGGTAAGCAGTTTACCCTGTCGTCAAACGCCGGCAAGGCGAGACATGCCGGAGGCTCGCCGGTGAAGAAGTTAAAGGAATAAGTGAAGTTCTGAAGGTGAGGCAACATGCAAATACTAGCTGGAATTTTACCAGAGAGTAAGTTGTGTGCCACATTGAGCTGCTCTAAGCTGACGGCGTTTCCAACGGCGTTAGGTAAGGGACCAAGAAGTTGATTAATGCTGACGTCGAACACCGTGAGGTTCTTCAGAAGCCCAATCTCCGAAGGCAAGCACGATCGGAATTCGTTGTTCATCAAGATGATCTCGTTCAGGTTGGACATGTTTCCCAGGCTCGCCGGAATGCAGCCGTGGAACCTGTTGTTGGCGAGAACGATGACGGAGACCGGGGAGTTGCCGAAGTTGTCGGGAAGGTCAAAGACGAAACGGTTGTCGTTGATGAAAATGGCGTCCAGATCCTTATCGAACAACTCCCTGGGCACCGTGCCTTCAAATTCGTTGAAGCGAAGATCCAAGAACTTGAGCGATGGAAGCCGCAGAACCACCTCAGGGAACTTCCCTGCGAACCTGTTGTTACTTAGATCCAGTTCGTAGAGCAGTATCAACCTCTCGAACTTGTGCGGCACAGTGCCGCAGAATCTATTGGAGTTAATGTGGAAGAGTGCAAGATCGACCAGCAAACCGAGCTCTTCCGGTAAATAACCGGCAATGTCGCCATGGTTGAGATCAATGCCGGCTACGGTACGGATCTTGGGGTTGTCCAGCGCGGGAGCACAGTACACTCCGGTGTAGATGCACACGTCGGATCCAACCCAATCGGTTGTCTGGTTGCGGGGATCAGACAAAATGGCTTGCTTCCAAGCTTGCAAGGCTATATAAGCGTTTCTGAGACGGTCATTTTCGAAGACAAGGGAAGGGTCTACAGTGACATTCTCTCCTCTGTCGCCGAACTCGTCTCTGTAGTAGAGAAGCTGGCGTTGTTTGACGTACATTGCTTCAGCGTCTGTGAGGGGCCCATTGCCTAGAGGGGAGGCACAGACGGTTAGGGAGAGTGTGCCTAGAAACAGGGCAATGAGGAGTGTGAGATTGGAGGAGTATGCTTGTGCTTCCTTCTTCTTCATCTCACATGAGCAAGTGCCACCTTCTATTTCGGCGAGTTGAAACAGATGGAGCTAATCTAAAGAAAATGCAGGCAGGTGTGGTGTGAAGAAATGGGGGCTGAGAGAAGAAATGAAGGATAGAGGGTTTGTTCTAGGGATTTTTGAGCTGAGAGGCTATTCTTTATGACCGAGAGACAGAGAGAAATAATTCATCAAAGGGACAGCCATACCACAGCTCAAACCCCACCAGATTCTTTCTCTCCCATTTATTTTTTTTAATTTTACATTTAAACATGAAAATAGATTTCTTTCCCCGTTTGTGTAGTACTCCCTCCTTTTCAGATTATATGACGTTTTAGAAAAAAAAATTTGTTTCAAAATAGATGACGTTTTATAAAATCAATGCTGCATTAAATATCTTTTTTCATAACTACCCTTAATTAATACTTAGTGGAAATAGTATAGTATGAGTAATTAATTAAAGAGATAAATGGTATACTAGAAAATTACCTAATATTTTCTAATAAAATTCAATAAATTAATTACATTTTTTAATATCTATACCAAAATCTTAAACATCATATAAATTGAAATGGAAGGAGTACCAGTATCTCAAAACCCAAATGTGAGGCAAAGAGTTTGTTCGTACTCTGCCAGCCAGCGATATTCAATTGCTACTAACACTGTTTTAAGTAATAAGTAATGCTTTGTTTCTCTCTGTTCAGTCAGTCTGTTGCCTTACTCATGAATATTTTAAGTATTAACAAGGATTTGACAAAAACTGTAATTTTAAACGTAGTAGTAATAATTGGAATAATGAAGTAGTCGGTGGTGGCAAACTTCGGCAAGCAATCCAATTTATTTATTTATTTATTCAATTAATTAAATTAGCAAATTTATGTATGGTCGTTGATCTTGGCAGACATTAGAGTGGATTTAATTGGCCTGAGCCTGAGGGTGTGGGGTGGACTGTGGAAGGGGCTAAACGACAAAATTGGGTAAAAAATAATAACTAATTACAAAAAAAGTGTAGAAAAAAAACAATTTATCTGCAGGGGTTGTTTTTTACACGTTGCACTGGGAGGCGCCAACTCAGTTGGCGCCTCCCGAATTTTTTTTTTGTCCCCTAGCGGGAGGTGCCATTTCAAGTGTAGCAACCTTTGACATTTCAAAAAAAAAAAAAGTTAAAGATTGGGAGGCGCCAACTGAGTTGGCGCCTCCCGCTACGAGACAAAAAAAAATTAGGGATGCAACGTGTCAAAAACAACCCCTGCAAGTAAATTGTTTTTTTTCCACACTTTTTTCGTAATTAGTTTTTTTTTTTTTGCCCCCTTTTGTCGTTTAGCCCTGTGGAAGGTGGAGTAATTTTGTATGGTATCGAATGCCAAAAAAAAACGTCTGAACTGAACGAGGAAGAAGAGACGCTCTATCGAGTCCCACGTCATTACCCTTGGACTTTTTCAATGCCTACGTTCCCGTGAAAAACTTGAAACTTGAAACCCAATTTCCATTACTTTTGAACATTTTTGTTCCCACAGATATAGAGTAACTCGTTAGGAGTAGATTTTATTTTTAATCTGCATCACGTATTTATTTATCAAGTTTTGATTAATTTGATGTCAAATTAATTAGGTTTTGTAAGATTACATTGAAAAATGTCATCCATGGTAGTGGTATTTTTTTTTATTCAAGTGGTAGTGGTATTTTAATCTGTCACTATTTAGATTTTGCAATTAATGAGAAAATACGTGTTACTATTAGTTTGCTCACTTCAATTTGCAATAATAATAATTTGCATTATGATATTAATATCTCTGTATTCTTTATTGCGTTTATTGAGTTTCGGAAGGAGCATTAAAAGCACTCTCAAATCTTTAGGTATATTTGACTACTTTTAAAAACTTTACCTACTTCTTTTTTACTTTTTTAATCTCTCTTTAAGAATTTGTTATAACTACCAATTATCATGTTATTTTTATTTATCAATTTTTAAAAGCCTCATTAGTGAAACCATTTAGTTTTCTAGTTTTTGATTGCATATTATGTAGTTTTTATTACACCCTATAAGTATGTGTACAAATTTATTTATCGTCATATTATTTGGTTCTCCTAAAATTTGGTATTCCTTACTTTGCTAATTGGCATGCTACATTAGGTCATGTTATGACATATTTTTTTCACCTTATTTTGTTTTAATATCCATGGCCTCCTACATTAGCTTCTTAATAACAGACAACTCACTAATAGTAAAATGAAAACTTGTAATAATAAACACCTAATCGATTATGTTTATGTGTTGTTTTTAATTGTCCTTAATTTTCCTTTACCTTTATCTTTGAAAAGAAAATGAAAAATAAGCTAGAAAATATTTAGGATTCCTTGTAGTTGAAAAGCAATTGCAGGGTGATGCAGTTATGATTAAGCAGCAGTTTAAATGATTTTTATCTCATATGTTTATTAAATTTTTTTATTGTAAAATATAAAGTTAAGGGTATAGATTTTGTGCAATTGAAAAAGCAACTACAATAAATCCACTTAGAATAACGTTTTTCTTGGCTAGAATATTTAAACCTTAGAATGCTACTTGAATTTTGTTATTCATGACAAATCACATCTATTTGGTTATTCTCTAGATTCTAAAGTGAAAAATAATTGACAAGATAATATATACCTATACCTATGTGTAATATTTAAATAATTATTTTTATCTACTTTTGAAATGTTTTAAATTAAATTAAAATGATAAAGAATAAAATGTATTTTTTTAAATATTATAGTTTTTAAAATCGGTTTTGGATTGATTTGACTGTTTCTTACCAGTTTTGAGATGAGTTAGGTTTTTTAAGTTAATGAATCGATGACGATCATAGTATCAAAATTCTTGATCAAATCAATTGAATCGAATGGTCCAATTTGATTTTTAAAACAATGATTAAAATTGAAAGGAATTCATGAAAAGAATATTACCTTAACAGGATTATGATAGACAACAAATTGAATATCTAGAATAGAAAAAACAATAAAAAAACATAAAATGATTACAAAAGAAAGAAGGAAGGGTTATCTAATAAAAGAAAATTCAAATTTATTTAGATAAGAAAATAATAAATTAGTTAGATAAAAAAGTAATAAATAAGAGGTTAAATTATTCTTGCAATCTCTCTGTTTATTTATATTATTCAATTTAGTTCCTCTATTTCTAAAATGTTCAATTTGGTTTCTCTATTTTTAAAATATTTAATTTGATCTTTTAATTTTTAAAAATTGATCAATGTTGTCCTTTAGTTTGATTTCATTAACCTCAAGTAAATACTTTTATATAAAAATTAAAACGTAAATTTTTATGTAAAAATTAAAATAAAAAGTAATGTTAAATATAAGAATTAAACTTTTTAATCTGAATAAAAACATCAGTTTGAAAATCTTATCAAAAAATATTTGTAAAATAAAATAAATTAAAATAAATATATTATTTATAAGCTAAAATTATTTATATATCTCTTTTAAAAGAAAGTAAATAAGTTTTTTTAAACAAAAAAATTGAGACACATAAATTAATTTTAATTTACGATAGATTTTTTTCATTTTATTTTCATATTATTTTATCCAAACTAAGCTTTAATTTGAAAAGTTTGCAATTACAGCTTGTTAATTTTTTTTTAAGTGCTACTCAAATCATAATTTGCAAATCATAAAAAGAAATAAATCAAGCAGAAACAGTCACAGCTAACAGGAGCGTGACTTTGTCCTTGACCAGTTGATTCCTCCGTCCCGTGACTTTGATTTCATTTCATGTGTTGCGCGTCCATACCAAATTACTGTGGACGTTCTCTTCTGGGATTGGGACCCACTAAACATGGCGGATGAAACATGTCCCCTGCGTAACCGAAAACGACAACCGGTGGAAAGTGTCGTGATTGGGACCCACGCGTCAGTCAGTCACGTTGCTCCCAGCTGGATCATCACCGTTGAGATTTTCGGGGGCCCATCTACCACTGTTATGGTGCACCGCGTCCGCAAAGCTTGCACATCATCACTACACTTTTGTAGTCCAAATGACTGACCTATCCTCATTCCAATTCCAATTAAAATTCCATAACTTTATCAAAGAAATATATATATATATATATATATATATATATATATTGCATAACGACCTTAACAATTAACGCGGTTTTGCTTTGCTGATTGACTGTTTGGTGTGGAGGAAGCAATGCCAATCAGAGTCCAAAGATTGAAAGTAGGTTATTCAAAATCGAAGCAATTTATTTAGTTTTTTTTTTTTGACTAAAGCAATTTATTTAGTTAAAATTGGAAAATAAAATATAATATCATTTAGATTAGATTATTAACTTGTCAATTCTAACATTAATGTTAATCAATTTCACTAAAATATTTTAGACTGTTTTATTTCAAAAATTTAACTAAATTATTCAATCTCTTGTCAAACTTAAATTTCTTTTCTAATGTAAATATAATTAATTGGATTAGCTATTAATTTAAAATTTGTAGTTGTATTTTGATTTATTTTGATGAATTTTTATTTGAAGTTGTATTTTGTATATCTGTATATAATATATACAGAATTAATTATACTTTTCTAACCCAGTCTCATACAATTAACTTAATATGCACCGCATATATAGGAAACACACAAGTATAAAAGTTAATAATATATTTTGACACTCTAAATTTTTAAAAATATAAATTCATTATTATAGTAATTTAAATAATAACAATTAATAATAAATTAAAATTATATAAATTATAAAAAGTAATTTAGTTACTATTATTTTTTATGATTCACGCCATTCATTAATTTTTATATAAATTAGTATATAGATTATTTAAAATTATATATAAATAATATATTTTTTCTTAAAAAAAAAGATGGACAGGTTTGCTGCGGGTTTTCCAACTGTGGTGGAGATAGAGTTAGATTTTAATGTTCTATAGTTGTCTCTTTTAAATCCATCCCGAATCCATCCTATTTTTAATAGTGGCAGGAACGAGAATAGTACAACTCACTCTTGATCATCCTATTCTTATGGAAAATACTTCTCGTATATTTATTTTCTTCTTCATCTTATTTTTATCCCAATTTTTATTTTTATTTCTTTTATTACATCACATATCACATTTATTATTTTCTCCCTCTACCCTTTCTCATTTTCACCTCAATCCATCCCATTTTGAGGTGTATGAATATCATCAATTTATTCTTATCCGTCCATGCTTTTTTTTAAGGGATTTTGTGACTTTTTTTACTGAAATAAACAAAAAAAAAAAAACTCAAATAACTCTCTCCCAAGTTTATTTACCTAACTAACCCAATTTACTGTTTGCTCTTAGAAATCGGGTACCCTATCACCGATTTCTCAACATGTCTTTTTTTTTTTTTAAATTTCATTTTCCCCCTTTTTTTAAATTTCCTTTTAAATAGTTTAATTATGTAATTTTTATTTAAATCTTATTAAATAGTTTTTTTAATATTTCTGTATTAAAATGTTAATTATTTTGTTTTAAAAATGGCTAATTTAAATTTAATTTTATGTATATGTTGTTAATATTTTTTTAAAATTTCAGTTTTTAATTTTTTGTTATTTAATTTTTTAATTTTTTTTGTAAATATTTTTTAAAAAATTATTCTGATGATTAATAATTATTTTTTCTCTTTTTTTATAAAAAAATCATTGTTAAATTGACGTGAAATAGAACTTTAAAAGTGTTTAAAGTTTTTCATTATGGTAAGTTTTTGTGATTTTTTATTATACATATGGGATTTTTTGGTTTGAACAATAGTACATTACCATACTTTTTATGTAGATGTGCAACTTGAATCGATTAAAAAAAGGTGGAAAATCGCGTCTGAAAACTTAAAAAAAAACACTTTTTGCACTTTAACAGTTATCTGGGATCACTTTTTGCGTTCTTTTGCTTTTGAATATGAGGTTATTTGGTACTAATAATAGTTCATTCACATTATTTTCATATTAATGAATGCAATAGTACAATTTTTAAGACTTTAATCAATTTAGAAAGGGTTGAAAACTGTGTCTAAAAATTACTCTTTTTAGTTGTATCAATGAACAATTTTATTGTTCAATAAGAAAAAGATTACATGTGAAGTTCCAAAAAACAAACACAAATTGAGAAGACGACATGTGACGTGCATGAAATACATGCTTCTTTAATTAAATTTTTTAATTTGTTTTAAAAAATAACAACAATAAATACATAAAATTAAATTTAAATTATCCATTTTTAAAACAAATTAATTAACATTTTAATACAAAAATATTAAAAATATATTTTAATAAAGTTTTAAATAAAAATTACATAATTAAACTATTTAAAGAGTTTTTTTACAGATATTTAAAAGAAAATTAAAAAAAGGGAAACAAATTTTTTTTATAAAAAAAAAAGCATGTTGAGAAATCGGTTTTGTAACAACCGATTTCTCAATTCTGTTTTATTAAAAAAAAAAAAAATCATAGAGGAGAAATCGGTGGAAGGCTACCCGATTTCTAAGATAAAACAGTAGATTGGGTTAATTAAGTAAATAAAATAAGAGGAGGGTTATTTGAGTTTTTTTTTTTTTGGATTATTTCAGTAAAAAAAGTCGGAATTTGTTCACCTGGACTTAAAATTTAACTGCGGATGATCCCGTGCTTGAATTTGGTGTAGCCCCGAAAGGTGTAGTTATAGTAGCAATCGAGCGACAAAGAGTATTTAATTAATTGCTAACTAACTGAAATTATGTTTGTACATGTAATTAACTAGCAAAAAAAAAAATGTTTGTACATGTAATTTTAAAAGGAAAACTATAATATATACTCATTTCTTTTTTATCCTATAATAATTTGAATTATTAGATAATGAGCTGCACCGTGTGTAGTTTCTTTACAACCGTTGGGAATCCATGTCCTCTTGACTAGATCATGGTACAAAATGATGACAAGACAGCGTCGTCTCTTCTTAAAATGAACCCTCTCAAAGGTTGTGGTATTGGTTTGATAGAGATGAACTTGCTTAACATGCAATGTATCTACATTTGAGGACTATACAACCCATTACAACTTATAGATATTAAATAATTTCTAGGGTACTATCAAATTTAGCGCAATGAATCATAACGTAGGCAACCGAACTCAAAACTCTGCTATAGTGCTGATCAAAAAAAAAAAAACTCTGCTATAGTCATTAAGTTGAACATGAGAGCCACTCCTTGTACTTTACTACTCCACCTCCCACAAAAAAAAAAAAAAAGGATATTCAATTTCTTGCAAAGTCATATAAAGAAAGCAGCAGAGAGGTTTATAGAATGAAAAAGAATTGGTTAACTAATTTTTTCCAAGACATAAACTTGCTGGCACGTTAGAATCAACAACTTTTGTGTTGTTTCTAAATAAACCACGAGAAAGTGGATTATCTGCAAACGCGTAACCCCACAGCAGAGGAAATACCAACCTTTTTACACCTGCTCAGTTCGCATACTTAATAGAAAAGGTTAGGTAAGATACATCTAGAAAATACAAATGATGCTTCTTAATTCTTTTAAAAAAATTAATCTGTGTTTGGCAGAGAACCTTTTTGGTTAATTTTCTGCTCCTCTAGTCTACGACCACCTTTTTGATTGCTGAAATAATGCTCATTAACAGGTAACCAAATGATTGGCTATGATTGGGACTTCCTTTAATAATGAGCACGGCTTGGATTAAGAAAAAATTAAGGTGTTAATACTACGTATTAGGACAAGTTTAATTTAATTTTTATTTGACCTGAAATTTTGTTAACAATGTCTGTTTGGATACCAACTGCATCTATCAAGATTTGATAATAAATTCAATTTGTTAATATAGTATATGAATTTGCAATATATATAATTTAAAAAGTATAAAAATTTAAAATTAATGCATATTTTATATTGTACTATAAATAGTATTAATATAAATACATTATTATGTTATTTTAAGTTAAAACTTTTATTTTTAATATATAATTATTTAAAAATGGTTTAATTTTTGAAAGAAAGTGAGGCAATAGGTCAAATGGGACGATTTAATTAAAGTATAATTTGAACTCCTTTTCAAAATATGTTGAATTTAATTTCTAAAACTAAACACCTAAAATTAACTTAAAGGTAGATGAAGTTAATAACATAGAACGTGTCGTGAACATTCCTAAAAGTAGGAATGTCTTTTAACTCTTTAGTTAAGCAAAAGGCATAATAATAAACCAAAAAAGGTTATGTTAATCTATAATTTTATTTTAAAAATTATTAAATTAGAGAATATTATAAGAAATAAAATATTATTTTCTCATCCTTTTTCCTAGCATTTTACTCCCAAACATGACTTAATACATTTCTTAAGCTACATTTATTATACGTAATGCTCTACATTATAGAGATTTAAAAAAAAAAAAAAAAAAAAAACTTCTATGGGGTGTTTTTTTGGGGAATGGGAAGGGGAGCTGCGTGGGCATGTTCTAAAATCTACAATTTCATTTTGACCATAACAAATACGGGGCATTTGTGTACTGGTACCCAATCCACGCGGTTCTGTTTTCAGCCCACAAACAACGCGCTAGCCTAGCAAGCCCATTTATGTAAAAATTAGTGTTGCAGCCGGTGCATTACAACAGTTTATTTAAAATTTCACTCCTTTATTTATATAATTAATAAAAATAAATTTTAAAAAAAAAGTGGAAAGAAGTTTTAAAAAAGAGACAATTATAAAAAAAATTAAAAATTAAAAACTATAAAATAAAAAAAATAAAAAAAGACATAAAGATATAATTTTAAAATTATTGATGAAAGAGAAAAATCTTAAGAATTAAAAAATACGGGGCATTTGTGTACTGGTACCCAATCCATGCGGTTCTGTTTTCAGCCCACAAACAACACGCTAGCCTAGCAAGCCCATTTATGTAAAAATATGATTTATCAATATGTTTTTCTGATTCATATACAAAAGATAATTTTGTGATCGTTTTTAAATTAAAAGGTAAATAAATTGGCACTATCTGCTTTTAAAGATTAATGGTGTGATTGCATCCAAGTTACAACCTTGGATCTAGGAACATTTTCATGTCAATGGCAAGAAAAAAAATGTAATAACTATAATTTGTTGTTTCCCTCTAAAAATTATGTTAAGGTAACAACGCGGTAATAAAACAAAGAATTCATAATATAAGAGACAGAGTATTTTTAAGTCACACATGATAAGGAATTGAAGCATAATTTATTCCAAATGAGAAGACACACATATGATGTGCTCACGTAGGAGACATTGAATACTTCAAAGCCAAGGAGATTTGTGAATAGGTGTTACAACAGATTTAACTTGTAAGTACTTGTGAAGGGCCTGTAATCCCAAATCTCTTCCAAATCCACTCATCTTATACCCTCCAAAAGGAACGTCACTCCCTACGGTAAAATAGCAGTTGATCCAAACAATGCCTGCACGAATGGACCTTGACATAGTGTTTGCAGTATCCAAATTCTTGGTCACAATGCCTGCTGCTAGGCCATACTTGGTATTGTTAGCACTTTTAATTGCTTCCTCCATTGTCCTGTTCATATGTCATATATACTTAAATTCCAACGTTCATCAACAACCCCACAAACTTTTTTATTTTTTGTACTAAAACAACAACAGCAAAAAATCATTAAATTAAACTATAACTTACTTAAACTTCATCAGTGATAGTACAGGGCCAAATATTTCATCCCGTGCTATAATCATGTCCTCCTAAACATGTTTTTAATTTGTTTTTTTTTTCATGAGAAAAATGAAAATACGATGGATGGTTAGTTATCAAACTATGCTGAAGATACCCAAGCTGATACTTTATGGAATTAAAATTTACCTTTACATTGGAGAAAATTGTAGGTTCTATGTAGTAACCTTTGTTGCCCACCGTGTTACCTCCTGTCAAAAGGGTAGCCCCTTCTCTCTTTCCATGCTCAATATAGGAAATTATTTTCTCCAATTGGTTCCTGTCAGCCTACAATAGAAAACAAGTTATGATAAATTCACAAAAAAATATAGTGAAAATGGGATTAAAGAGAAAGTGGACGTATATTTATTCAAATGTTTGAACTATATAATTGGAGTAGTTGTATTATTTCAAACGAACAATATGGTACAAAAATAGTGTGAAAGAATTTGCAACCATCACCAAACCAGACAAGATACACTGGATGATGATTAGGAATATATGGGAAAGTCGATAAAAATTAACACCATGCCATTTCGTATTATCTGAGAAAATAAATTTTGTACTAAAAATCATTCTCCAAATTAGAGAGTTACTAGGGAAAAAAAAAAACCCACCAAATATATTTTAGAACTAGTGTAAACAAAAGTCGTGCTACCATATGTTGTCCTTACCTGAGGCCCTTGCAGCGATTTGGGATCAAAAGGATCCCCAACGACCCAAGATTTTGCCTTCTCCGCCAACTTCTTCTCAAATTCATCATAGATCCCTTCCTGGACGAACACACGAGAACTTGCCACACAAATTTCTCCCTGAAATCACAAACGAATTGGATACAACCATAAATCTGGCTCATTATTCAAACATACATGATCAAAATTAAAAATTAATAGTCAGGTGACCACTTGAAAAATCATTGCATTTTTTCTTTTTAATTTTGATTATTCAAATTTACATTTGTAGTTTGAAAGGAAAGAATTTGACCTTGTTAGACATGATGCCAAAGAGAGCAAGCTCGGCAGCTTTGTCTATATCAGCATCATCGAAAATAATGAGAGGAGACTTGCCTCCTAATTCCAGTGAAACCGGTTTTAAGTTGCTCCTAGCTGCAGCTTGCATCACTTCACGCCCTACTTCAACTGAACCAGTAAAACTGACCTGAAGATACACAACAGAATCAAGGAAATTAAAATTTTAGCAGTAAAATATAAAATAAGAAACTTGTTATTACCGCATCTATGTCCATGTGTGAGGTTATTGCAGCACCAGCAGTTGGGCCAAATCCGGGTACCACATTGAGAACTCCATCTGGGATTCCAGCCTTTAAAAGGGACAAAACCAATCAGATTAGCCTCAACTTAATGAGAAATTGTTTGTTATATGTGTTGATACTTGATACATACCAACTTAGCTAGATGAGCATAAAACAAAGCAGAGAGAGGTGTTTGTTCAGCAGGCTTGAGGACCATGGTGCAGCCTGCAGCTAAGGCAGGGCTAACCTTGATGAAAAAGGAGAGGCTGGGGGCATTCCATGGAATTATGTGTCCCACAACACCAATTGGTTCCAAGAGTGTATATGCATGGAAATCCCCGTTCATTTTTAATACGTCGCCATGAATTTTATCAGCAGCACCTGCATAGTAGCGTAGTGCACTTGCAGCTGAAGGAATTTCCACAACCTTATTAATAAAGTACAGCTTGCCAGCATCAATGGTATCTAATGCCGCTACTTCTTCTATGTTTTCATCAATTAGCTCTGCCCATTTCATCATAATTTTTCCTCTTTCCTGGTATAGCAATAGCATACCGATCTCAATATTAATTAATACTATTTTTCAACAGGATGACAAGTGATACAAAGGTAAATTTATATGCTAACCAGGAAAAAATAATATATGCTCTATCCATGAATTAAAACATAATGTGATACAAATCATGTACAATCCAGCAATAAACAAGTAATTTGTTTCATGAAGTAAGAGATGCTAAATAAAGAGAATTCATTGTTATCTAAGCTGCCAACCTCGTGTGTTTGTGATAAATGGCGTCCTTAACAAATCATGGATATTAAATCCCAAACGTTACGCTAATCAGAAATCATAATCCGTAATCACAAATCCTAAAATTTTGCTTATAACTAAATGTCATTTTCAACATTGGACTCTTAAGCTTGTCCTCGATTAGAATAGCCGAATAGGTCATTCTTATTTATACAAGTATGGCCTTCGAAAGTTTTGCGTGAACATATATTATCATTGTTTTAATTATTAATTTTAAATAAATGATCATAATTTCCATTTTAAGTTAATTAAAAATAAATGTTTTTTTTTTTAGAAGAATTAAAAATACATGTTGAAGTTTATAATGTAAGAAAATGAGGATGGTTTAGTTGGAGAAAGGAAGAAAAATCTCACACACAATAAAAACGAAAAAAAAAAAATTAAAGAAAGGATAAAAACTAACTTACAGAGCCGGGCAAGCGAGGCCATGGACCTGAGTCAAAAGCCTGACGTGCTGCTTTGACAGCAATGTCAATGTCTTCTTTATCTCCCTCACTAACTCTTGCAATCACCTCTTCTGTTCTGGGATCTATAGTCTCAAATGTCCTTCCTTTTTTATTTAAATATAAATAATCACAAAAAACTTGTTAGAAATATATCAGACTATTTTATATTTAGATGAAATTAAAATAAATTATAATTTTTAAAAATATTTGAAATTTAAATAATTAAAAATTAATATACAATATTTTTAAAATTTTAGAAAACTAATAATACAAAATTGTGTCTTAAAAATATAACAAAAATGTTGATACCCTAAAAAATTAAAAAAAAATGTTTCATTGCATAAAGATGAGTAATATGTTAAAAAAGAATGATATAAATTATTTTTACAAAGTTAATATATAAATTTTACATAAATAAGCATATATGTCTGTTTGTGTATTAAAAAGGTATTTTTCCTATTAAAAAAAATCCTATTAAAAGCATATATGTATATAAATTTTACATAAATAAGCATATAAGTAAGGGTGGCAAAATGGGTTGGACCAGTCGGGCCAACTTGTTTTGGCCCATTTTTTTGACGGGATGGGTTGAGGTTTTCAACCCGCCAACCCGTGTTGGCCCGCCAAAAAATGGGTTGAGGGCGGGACGGATCAACCCACCAACCCATTTTTTTATTAAAAAATTAATAAATTTAATATTTATTTTTATATTATATATATATATTATTAATATTTATTTAATATATTTTTTGTTCAAATAAATTATTATTCAAAATTTAAGATAATACATTTAATTTTGTAATAAGTATTTATTATTTAATATTTATAAAAGATAAAATTAATTAAAATATATTTATTATATTTTTTTTTCATTTTTTTGTTTTTTGGAGGATTGGCGGGCCAACCCACCATAAACGGGACAGGTTTAAATTTTGGATCTACTTTCCTTATGCAGGTCGGGTCGGGCCGGCCTGTTTTTGGCGGATCAAGGATGGGCCGGCCCGTTTTGCCACCCCTACATATAAGTACGGAAATGAATGCCACTGAAATTAAAGAACAAATTATACGGAGACGAAGAGACAGAGAGGAAAGGTGTTTTTTCAAGTTTTAAGTTTCATAATCACTGTTATTTTTGTTTTTTGCATCAAAATCGACATTTTATTTTAATAATTGAAAATTGACAGTAATTAATAAAAAAAAGCTAATTTTAATTAAAAACAACACTAACAAAACTTATAATATTACATTTAAATTTGTCTTAAATTAAAGAACCTGATATGGAATCAACAAAATCTCCATTGATGAAGAGCTTGGTAAACTTGATGGTGGGCATTTTGAGGAAGGAGCTGGCGTGGCCACCACTGGAGTTAGAGAGAGCACTCATCTGTGTTTCAATTCTGGGTGTTAATGATAAAATTAAATATATATAGAGAGAAAGGAGGTTGCTGTAGAGCACTATGATTACGATTATATATATTCAAAGACAAAAACATGAATTGACGCAGATTTAGGACTTTAGGTGGAGAAAATCAGTGCTCTTGCAAAGACACAGTACGCCAATAATACACCTGCTACATATAATACTTTTTTTTTTTGGTACGGGTAATAGGATGGATTTGGATTCTCTGCAGCAGTGCTGCACCTGCAGCAGTAATCTTGGCCATTAAATTCAAATCTAATGGTTGTTAAAAAATAAGAGAATAAAAAATATAAAAAATAAGTTCAAATCTTGGCCATTAGATTTGAATTTAATGGCCAAGATTACTGCTGCAGGTGCAGCCTGCTGTAGACAATCCAAATCCGTAATAGGATATAATACTATCATTATTGTTAATAAAGTACTATTAAAAATATTTAAATCATTCCCCACCTAACCCCAGTTAATTTCTACTTTTTTTTAAAGAATTAAAATAGTGATTTTGCCTTTTATTTATTTAAAGAATTAATATAGTGCTTCTGCAAAGGCTGCTTGTAATAGAACAAGTTCTTCATAAGGACAAAAATGAGCTATTGGTATAGTGATTTTGTTAGGAAGCTAAAAGCTACGGTACACTACTCCTAAAAATAATCATTAAAAGAGAGCTACTAAAAAGATAAAGATGAACATTGATATTTCTCATTCATGATAATAGGTAAAACTGAGTACATTATATAGTCCTAAATGATGTAAATCAATGAATAATAATTATATAAGTGTCAATATCATATTATTTTAACACAAGTAAAATAGAAACTATAATTTATAAATTACATATTTAACTTCATCCTGTATAATCTTTCAACCATTTTATTTTGGACGTAAAACCCATCCTATCAGCTTTACAACAAAACAGAATGACAGTATTATGCAATGGAGGTCTTCTTAGGATATGATGCATTATGCAATGGAGATCTTCTTAGGATATGATGGTATTATGCAATGGAGGAATGGTCATTTTGTCAATTACTAACTTTAAAGTTACGCCAATTCTAGGGTGAACCACTCTCATATGTGATTCAAAGTGGACAATTATTTTTAACCATTAGATTCATCTAGTCTCATTTCTCTTATCATACACCTTTCCCACTTGATTCATGCTCCCTTACCAGAGCCGCCGCAAGCTGCCGCCGGAGGTGATTTCCGGCGGCGGTGCTATGTTTTTTCACCCTCTCTTCTTCCCCTCTCTCCCTCCCCATATTTGTTCCCCCAACTCCAAAACGATGGAGACAAACTTTCCACTCCAAAATTCATAGCACCTCCCTCCAACACACTCAACCTCGGCTCCAACCTCATAGATCTGGACTATGATTAAGCGAACCAAAGTGTGGGGTTAAGAAAGCAAGCGTTAATGCGAAGCAAGTGTTACTGCACCAATAAAAAGGGCCTCATGATATGCCAACTCAAAATGTTTCACTTTCATAACATCAAATATTGGATAAAATACCCTTCTCATATTGCAATATTTTTTTGTTGTTGATAACTTAAACCAAGAATATCAGTGATCACTTCTGATAGTTGAACAAGCAGCACTTCTATGCCTGTGACTTAACAAGAATCAAATATTTTGTTCCATTTTCCAATTTCCCAACAAAATACTGACAACTAAGATATAATTACCAACAAAGAGAGGTGTATTTTTTTTTACATAGTTGTAAGTATTTTGACGGAGGTTGCAGGTGAGGGAGGGGTTACAGAGAAGATAAAGAAGGGGAAAGTTTTAATATGGGAAGATGCATAATAAAATTTTGTACCTTAATTGATCTAAGGGCTGAAAATAATGATGTATATTGGACCACTTATAAAAGTGATCCACCGAAGTAATGACCTTAAAGTTATATTTGATTCAGAAAAGAAAATGAAAACAAAAAAGAGAGAAAGAAATTATCAAAAAAAAAAGAGAGAAAGAAAGAAAGAAGAAAAATGAGCAAAAAGTGAAATAATTTTTTAAGCTGTTTGGTAGAAGAGAAAAAGAAAGAAAAAAAAGATAAATATTTTTTTTCCTCTTGTTTGATTATGTAAAAAGTGAAAGGAAATAAAAAAGAATGTATAAAATAAAATAAATAGTGATATAAATGATGTATTTATGTCTTTTACACAAAGTTTTCATTCTTCTCCTTTGTTTTTCCAATTTGGAAGGAAACATTTTTTTTACGTGAAATTCATATAAATTCTTCTTTTTCCTTCCTACTTTGACATCACCAAACGAGGGAAAAAAATTTAAACATGATGTTTTCTTTCTTTAGAGAATTATTCCTCTTATCTTAAGCTAAACTAAGCATATATATGGTAAATGTTTGACTGTTGCCAAGTGTTAAATATCTAAGAGCACATTGTATGTGCTTTGAATATTGGGTTAGTCTGTCTTGTTAATTTCGTTTCATGAGTTATTTCAAGATAATATCATTAGAGTTGAATAGTATGTTCAACAAGTATTTTTTCCCCTCTAACTAAGCCTGAAGTTTGTACATAAACGGATAATATGTTGTTAAAATAGAATTACTGTTTTCTCTCTCTGTATATGAACTTATTTTGATCTAAGAAGTGTCAATTTTGAACCCAAAGACTATTGGCTGATACTCACGCATCGTGCCAACAAGTCACTAGGGAAATTGGCTCTATATATGAACTTAACCGTTGTTAGATAGCATATTCGGAATGTTCATTTTGTTGTTGTTACTGTTCAATAACAGATAAAGTGGGAGATGCAATTTTGAACAGAGAATCGCGGTTCTTTAACATTTTATTCATATCTCGAGGATGATTAATGTTAGTTATCCAATTTTTTTTTTGCTGGGTTGTTAGTTATCCAAATAAAAATAAGGAAACTTTTTAGTTTTTAATACGAAAGAAAATAGGGAAAAAAAGTAAATTTTTTTTTTATTTAATTGAGAATAAAACGAGAAGAAAAAAAATATTCACATAATTATTTAAATATCTTAAAGAAAGAATTCATCTGAATCAAATCAAGGACAAATTAGTCTTTTTCATCCAAAAAGCACATGAACCCAATTTTTTACTCACTTGAGTAGAAATCTATTTATATAAATCTATTTATATAAAAGAAAAGAGAACCTCTCACTTGACACATGTCACTATCTCTTAAAAAAAAATTTCTCCAAAACTTCTCTATCTTTCCAACTTTTCTCTCTTTCTTACTTTTTTGTTTTACCTTTTTGTGATTTTTTCATTTTTTCTTTTCTTTTTTTCTTTTCTATTATCTATATAAGTAAATTTGGTCCTTTCTATTGTCATTATTTTTTAACATGTAATGTTTTATACTATTTATAAATTTATTTATATTATTATTTAGTTATAGTTTTATTACATTACTATTTTATATCTTTTATTTATAAAATTTTATATTCTTGAAATCTTTAATAAAATAATATGCTCAATATTACATAAAAGTATGTTATTATTTATATTAAATGCATGATAAAATTATATAATTATTTATTTAAATTAATTATAATTTATTAAATAAAATTTATATTAAATAGTTAACATATTTACTACAAAATAACATTTGGATTCTATGTTTAATAACTTTATATGTAATGATTATATGTTTTATACTTTTTATATATTTATATTATAATATTATTTATATTTTTATTATATTACTGTTTTATATAATTTATTTACAAAATTTTATATTCTTGAAATATTTAATATAATAATATCCTCAATATCACACAAAAATATGTTATTATTTATATTTAATGATAATTTCTTTAAATTAATTATACAATATTTACTTGAGACTAAAAGTGAGACCAGTATAAAATATAAAAATATTAATTATGATATTCCTTCCATCCTAAATTGGTTGATGTTTTAACATTGAAAAAAAATTCCATATTAAAACATTCATTTCAATTTTTTCCTCTAATAAATATTACTGTTATAAAAGACTTAATAATACATTTATTGAAATTAAGAAATGGAATAAAGATATTTTAGTAAAATTGTTCCTTAATAAATACTATTATCTTGGAATACTTACTTTCATAATCTGTATAAAAAAAAATCTTAAATACCATTCAATTTGGGACGAAAGGGATATATAATATATGATTTTAGTATTTATACAATATGAAAATGTCAAAGTGATTTAAATTTGTGTAAATATTGTATCATTCATGTATCAAAAAGAATATTGTATCATACATACACATTGAATATATAACTCAAGTGTGCAATATAACGCGATATATAATATTTTAGCAATTAAAATCAATGTAAAATTTTTATTATATCAACTTTTAAATAGTTTGAAAATAAAATTATCAAGCTCATGCACTGTGTATTACAAATTCTATTATACTGTTCTAATATTTACTTAATATTGAAATGATATATTTATGCAAAATATATAAATATTTATAAAATATGAGAAGGGATTAAGTTATTCCAAGAATAACTTTAAAAGAGTTACTCTCTATCATTACCATTTAATTTTATTTTTTAATATGTTATTTTTAATCTACTTACGATATATAATATCGTTATAAATCCTTCATAAAAAATTGATGGAAATATTCAGACAGAATTTTTAACTTAGTAGGTTTTCTACTCACGGGTCAAAGATAATACTAAAAATCTATAACAACTCATCTTACACAAGTACTTACTAATGAAATATAAATTGTCTATTAGAGAATAAAATAATAATTTATTAGTATTCATTTACGTTAGCAAGATCTCTTTCAATCATTAGACTTGAACCTAAAATCTTACTTAAGGAATTTAATCTCAATTCCTTTCAAATCAACAACATGTTGGTAACTAATATTTGATTTCAAAAGTTTGCATTTAATTTAATTAATTCCTATACTTTAAATTATTTGAAGTATTATTTATAAACTATATATATTAAAAAATTAGTAATTTTTATTTGCAATATAGTTGTAAAATAATTGAATTATTTTATCATTTCACATTTCAAAATTACAAAAAAAAAAATTAATTGAACATAAGTTAAATCCTTTCTGAGTTTTTAAACATAAATTTCTCATACAATTTTATAAACATTTAAATAAAATAAGAAATATCTATGAAATTATAAGTAAATATTTTTTTTCTGATTGAATACTCTAACTCTTTTTACGTTTTTGGAGAATTTAAACAGCTAATTACATTTGTCTCAATATAAAAATTTAATTTTATAAACATGTGTATTTCAAACATACATAAAAATGAGTGACCCATACGAATACATGGATATTTTCTCCTATTTTTGCTCGTGTTTTTTTAGTAACACTTTCAGAGACATTTGTTACCATGAGACTAATTTTTTTTAAGTTTCAAGTTACTATTTTAACACAATATATACAACATTAGCCAGGTCAATCATTCTTGTTCTATCATTCTTATTAAACATTCATGTTTTGATTTCTTATTGCTATTGAGCAATAAATGTATATCTAATATTTATTTTTAAGCAAATTATGATATACGTAAATTGTCTAAAAAAATACATAAAAATCAAAACGAACGCACAGGTAACTGAAACTCATCAATGATTTTATTTCCTTCCAATTTTAATTAGAAACCAAACAACAAAAATTACTTTTTTTTTCCTTTTGTTCACCTCTTTTTCTTCCATACATTTTCTATAAAAGCGCGCATAACTGAAAAGTAGGAAAAGGCCAACTTTTTTACAATATAATAGACAACAGTGTTCAAGAACTGAATTTCCATGCCTCATGGCAGATACAAATTGATAGGTAGTGGCCAGAAGGACAGAATCGACCTTTCTCCAAAATCCACGCAGTAGATATTTAAAGCCAAGGAGAATTGTAAAGGGGAGTAACAACAGATTTAACTTGTAGGTACTTGTGAAGAGCTTCCAATCCATGATCTTTTCCAAATCCACTCATCTTATACCCTCCAAAGGGAACATCATCACCAAAGGCAAAATAGCAGTTGATCCAAATGGTGCCTGCACGAATGGACCTTGACACTGTGTTTGCTGTATCCAAATTCTTGGTCACTATGCCTGCTGCTAGGCCATACTTGGTATTGTTAGCACTCTTAATTGCTTCCTCAATGGTCCTGTCGTTCATATAATCATAATAATAAATATGAGGATTTCAACATGGTAATTCACAAGAAACTTGAGAAAATAACATTAAAATAAACTTACTTAAACTTCTTCAGTGCCATCACAGGGCCAAATATTTCATCCTGTGCTATAAGCATATCCTCCTAAACGGGTAGTTAATAATTTTTACAAAGGAAACATGATGGTTAGTTATCCAATTATGTTGAAGATACCCAATTAATAACTTTGTGCACTTGGAATTTACCTTTATATTGGAGAAAATTGTTGGCTCAATGAAGTAGCCCTTGTTCCCCACTGTTTTACCCCCGGTCAAAAGGGTAGCTCCTTCTCTCTTTCCATGCTCAATATATGAAAGAATTTTTTCAAATTGTTCCTTGTCCACCTACAATATACAGAAAATTGTTAGCCAATGGATGAGGATCTTAATTGTTTCTCTCATTTCTGTTTGTAAATGCTGCTAAGCAATTTTTGAAATTCTAAGTTATGGAGTTACAAGAAAATAACCGATATATATTTTAGAACTAGTGTAAAAATAATTGTGCCACTACATATGTTTCTTACCTGAGGCCCTTGTTGAACTTTAGGATCAAAGGGATCCCCAACGACCCAAGCTTTTGCCTTTTCCACCAATTTTTTCTCAAATTCATCATAGATCCCTTCTTGAACAAACACACGGGAACTTGCAACACAAACTTCTCCCTGTAGTCACATAGGAAGAAATTAAATGTTTAGCAGAGACATAAGTGGATGCTATTTGAAAAGAAAGGATTTCCTGAAAGCAATTTCACCTTGTTATATAGGATGCCAATTAGAGCAAGCTCAGCAGCTTTGTCAACATCAGCATCATCAAAAATTATGAGGGGTGACTTGCCTCCTAATTCAAGTGAAACTTGTTTCAAGTTACTCTTAGCTGCAGCCTGCATTATCTCACGACCTGTTTGTGTTGAACCAGTAAAGCTGACCTGAACATATTTGGCAAAGTTACAACACCATATAGCTACTATTTAAAAGTGTACGTGCTTCTTAGCCACAAAGGCAATTTAAGCAGTCTTATTTAAGATCACGGTACTTGTAAATATTTGACATATAAATTACCTTATCAACATCCATGTGTGAGCTTAATGCAGCACCAGCAGTTGGGCCAAATCCGGGCACTACATTGATCACTCCATCTGGGATTCCAGCCTTCAAAAGGGAAAAATAAGGAAACTTGTGAAGAGCCATGCATGGTTGATAAAGATATGAATAAAACATTTGTTGAAAATGACAGATACCAATTTAGCAAGATGAGCAGAAAACAAAGCAGAGAGGGGTGTTTGCTCAGCAGGCTTGAGGACCATGGTGCAGCCAGCAGCTAAAGAAGGGCCAACCTTGATGTAGAACATGGTATTGGGGAAATTCCAGGGAGTTATGTGTCCCACAACACCAACTGGTTCCAGCAATGTATATGCATGGAACTCTCGGGACATTTTCAACACCTCTCCATGAATCTTATCAGCAGCACCTGCATAGTAACGCAGAGTGTTTGCTGCAGCCGGAACTTCCAGATTCCTACACATATGGTACAACTTGCCCGCATCAATGGCATCTAGTGCCGCAAGTTCTTCTGCGTTTTCTTCAATTAGCTCCGCCCATTTCAGCAAAATTTTTGCTCTCTCCTGATCATCATGTCAATTTTTATATGTTTCAAAACAGCGAATTTACAGAAGAATCATTTGGGTGACTTTAAGTTCACAGCGATCATTGACAAAGCTTGTACTATATTATATATTCATAAAATTCATTCCCCAGGTATAGATAAAGGAAAATGATGGTAGCACGCTATTTTTCACATTTTTCTTTAAACCACTTCTGCTTGGGAATGGTGGGGAGGAAAAAATTTGAAAAAAATGGCCTTTAACGTGTAATTGTCTTGTTTTATCATTCACTCAAACAAAACTAATGTCTAATGTAATAAAAATGAGTTTAATGGTCATACATTAATTATATAAAACAATTTTATACCGTAATCCAATTAGAAATCATTATTGATATAACTTTTGAGAGATGAGTACTAACAACACACTCTTCCTAACATACATTCTATCATTAGTTGGAATTTATTGGTTAGAATTTATTGAAAACTACAAAATCAAGAGAGAGAATCATTAAATAACAAGTGGAACCTATAAAAATTTGTGATTTTGAATAAATTTTAACCAATCATGGAGAATGTGTTCAAAAGAGTATGATAAAGACCGTGTTGCTAGCATTTCTCCTTTTGAGATTATTATTGTAAAAGTCAACACACTTATTATATATATAAGATTTATGATTGAATGATAATATAAAACTACTGTGTACTGTTAATGCATAGCCTATTTTTTCTAAAAATATTGTACAAATAAAATTGTTGGTGTCTAAAATAAGACTATCGACTTACTATACATTTGGGCGCATGATTTTATCATTAAAATAACTCAAAAATTACATAAAAACTTTGATGATACCAGTGGCTAATTTAAAAATATTTTTTGGAATAACTAAATTCTTACATCAATAAAAGTGCCGAAAAATATAAACATAATCATATTGAACAAAACTCAAATTCTTAATTTATCAATATTTAACATTTATAATATTTCAGAGCAGACAACGAATTATTTTGGAGATTATAGCCAACTATATATATTTATCTTAAATACATATCCATCACTAGTTACCTCAAGCCATAATATGACTCCATTGGTAAATGATTTTTATACAATAATTTCAATATAAATTCATTATGGCCAGTTTGTTTAAACTTAGAAAAAGAAAAAGCAATTTAAAAAAAAAGTGTTTTTAAAAAAGTGTTTTTTAAAAAACAGATAAAATTTGCTTCTTAAAAAAGCAGAAAATTGTTTTTTTAAGTAAAAATAATTTAGACAAACACATAAAAAAATAAAAATAAAAATACTTATTTTATTAAAAAAAAGGTTTTTTAAAAAAAAAAAATTTAAACAAACGGGCATAACATTTTCTTCTTGCTTTTTTAGGAGAGGGTTCAACTAATTATTAATAGTTTGTGTGTTTCAAATTTTTAAAATCATCGACGGCCGTTTGAATGTAAGAATTGTTTTTAAAAAAATCCCATGTCTTGTTAGGTGTGTTTTTTAAGTTTACATTTGGTAACATTTAAACCAAACCGATATAGTCACGCTTGCATCATTGGGGTAATAATATTTATTTTTAACAATGTATTTTTAATGTATTTTTTCTCACACTATCATCTAAGCTGATATTGACATATCATTTGATAAATTTAATTATATTTCAATTATAAATAGTATCAAAATTATGAAATAATTCGGAAATATACGATAATATAAGTGTTAATTTTTTACAAAATTAAAATTAAATGTAAAAACTTTAAGTCATATTTAAATGCATAAATTCAACTTATTATGAGTGACTTGTAAGTTGTAACTTATACATAGTTGTGTTTTAAATTTTATATATTCCAAAAAAAAATCTTAAAATAAAATTAAAATTGATAACATCGACATTACAATCTGGATTAAATAATCTGGATCACATGGGTTGAGCATTAAATAATCTGGATCACATGGGTTGAGCATTAAATAATCGGAAATCACATAAGAACGTTGAGATTAATTAATTATTCATATAACAATCTGGATCACATGGTTTTGCATGCTTGGGTCATAATAATATTTGTTTCAAAGATTTACGTAATCTTTTTATATATATCTTTAATGTCAATTCTTTTACAATATATATAACTTATATCCACATGAACATATTTAATAATTTTAATTATATTTCCAATTGAAAAATGAAAAATATAGTTGTACAACAAATTATACAACAAAGTATACAAATAAAATAGAGAAAGAGAGAAAATGGAGAAAAATTATCCATTTTTCATAAAAAAAAGAGAAGGGAAAAATTAACGTACAGAGCCGGGCAGGCGAGGCCATGGACCATAGTCAAATGCTTGACGTGCTGCTTTAACAGCAAGGTCAATGTCTTCTTTATCTCCCTCACTAATCCTCGCTATAACATCTCCTGTTCTTGGATCTATTGTCTCAAATGTCTTTCCTGTTTTGGAAACAAAAACAAAAGTCATATTAAGATAAAATAAACTTCCTTTGTTACTTATCCATATATATCATGCTAGCTCTTCAATCTGTAATTTTTCGTTTTTGAAAAAGATATTAGAAAATATTAAATGTTTACAAATTTTGTCTTTCTAATTAAATCGAGAAAATTATGAAAATTATCATGCCGCATGACTCAGTTGTGAGTTGAGACACCACATAACATACTGTTGACACAACCATTTATAACAAGTATAGATAATCTCTAATAAGTTATAGCTTGAATACAAGAGACAAACTTTTGTTCAAACAGAAATCCTAACACACGCATTATTAAATCACAATTCATGACTTTACGTCTATCCTTGAAACAGAGGTAATATATTGTCTCTTGTAGGTTATTTCAGTTTTTTTTGTTTGGGTTATCTTTCCATTAAAAGTCAAAGACCAATCTATCGAGATACTGAACTTCATTTAAGGGATGAATCTCTTCCAAGTGATGTTCTTCCATGTACACGGACAAGAGGATTGAACCATCCCATGCTTATTAAGGGTCAGCTATTCTACACTATGTTGGTAGTTGTATTTCATTTTGGATGAACTCAGAGTATCTCTTGACTAGAAGTGAAAGACTAATCCTTGATATCAATTTAAAAAGTTGACATCTTCCGACGGATATTTTTATACACAAGAACCTGAAAATCGAACTTCTAATCATATGTTTAAGGTCAAAGTTATCCATAAATTATGTCACACCATAGTAGGTGTATTTCATTTTGATCCGGATGCATCAGTGGAAAAAAAAAATACAGAATGAAAGAGGAGCATATAAAGCTAGAAGAAGAAGAAGAAAAGATAGGCCAATAAAGGGGGAAATGGAAAATAAGTGAGAAAGAGAAAGTGCAGAGGTATAAAAAATTAACCTGACACAGAGTCAACGAACTCTCCGTTAATGAAGAGCTTGGTGAACTTGACCGTGGGGACCTTGTTGACAGAGCCAGCATCGCCATTAGTAAGGCCAGTCATGGTTTTGAAAATGAATCGATGCAACACAGAGAAAGCAGAACCAGTCGTTTGGGAGTGAGACTTGTAATGTAATACAAACAGACTAGCACCACTGTTATATATGTGATAAAATATCATGAATGGATAAAACAAACAAGGGGTCACGTATTAATCGACATTAGATGGCAATTATGTAAAATCTCATGTCTATCATTAACTTTTAATAGAAAGTAAGCTTTATAATTTATAAGTAAATTTATGGTTTAAATAATCATAAGTAGATTAAATTATAAAATTTCATATAATTTAAAAATTAATTAATATTCTATTACCTGTATTTTATTTTATCTTATCATGTTATGTATTATTTAAAATATAAATAAATATTTATTTTTAATTCATATATTAACAAAAGTCTTAATTATCTAAATTTAATATACAGAGAATCATTACCAAACAAATATACAGAGAATCTTTAGGATAATGTCTAAATTTGGGAGAAAGATCCAAATATGAAATTTGCTCCTGTGAATTAGAACTACCAGGGACAGAACTATTTTAGGAAGGGAAAGAGTAAACTTAAAGCGAATTCTGGGCTGTACAAAGGTAGAAAAAGAAAGAGAGACAGAAAAAAAAAATTAAAAAGGAAGAAAGAAGAGGAAAGAAAATGAGATAAAAAAATGTTTTACTTTTTATTTCTTTTATTAAAATTATGATAAATATACTCTTTTTTGTTTGGTGAATGAATAACATAGCAGAGAATAGAAGCCTCTAGGAAAAGCAATCTGAGCTATATGATAAATATACTTAAAGCATGTTGTTTGATTACAGTTTTATTATCCTAAAGGTCAAACTTTTTTTTTTAATTATGAAAAGCTAAAAACTATATTTAAAAACTATAATCATACACATACCCTAATTATATTTATCATTTCCATAGTTAAGGGTAACACCGCCAACAAGTTGACTTTTTAATATACCAAAAACAAAAAAATTAAATACCCACCTAATCTATCTCCTAAATTATTTATTCAACTAACCTAAAATATTGTTCACACTGAAAACTGGTTGCTCCATATCCAATTTCTCATGTTAAATTTTTTTAATTTTAAAGATATGTGCAGTGAGAAAATTGGTTGTGCAGTCACCCATTTCTCCCCCCCGCCCCTTTTTTTGAAATTTCGGTTTTTTTATATATATTTTTATGTTTTATATTTTTGTTTTTATTTTGATTTTAATTTTTTTGAAAATAGTTTTTTAATATTTTTTAAAAAATTATTCTATTGAATAATATATTTTTTTGTTTAAAAAATTCAACTATTAAATTGGAGTGAAATAGAATTTTGAAAATGTTTATAGTTTTCCATTATGAGTTGTTGTGATTTTTTTATTATGTATACAGGGTTTTTTGATTTGAACAATAGTGCATTACCGTTGTATTCATGTAGATGAATCTAACAGTACATCTTTGACAACTTCAATCGGTGAAAAAAGCTTGAAAACTGTGTCCGAAAACTTTAAAAATCACTTTTTGCACTTTAACAATTTCTTAAGGGTAACTTTTTGCGTTCTTTTGTTTATGAATATGAGGTTATTTTGTATGAACAATAGTTCATGTCCATTGTTTTCATGTTGATGAATGCAACGGTACAACTTTCATAACTTTAATTTATCTTCTTTAAAAAAATATTAACAACAAATACATTAATTTACCATCTTTAAAACAAATTAATTAACATATCTTAATAAAAAAATGGTCAACAAACTATTTTAATTAACATTATCACAATAATTCAATAAATAAAATGTATTAATATTAAAAAACATTTAAAAAAAAAAAAAGAAAACTGAAATTTCAAAAAAAAAAAGGTGGGGGGTGGGGGGTGCAGTTGAGAAATCGGTGACTGCACAACCGATTTCTCACTGCACATACCTTTAAAAAAAAAAAAAAAGAATTAACGTGAGAAATCGGGTAGGGAGCAACCAGTTTTTCACTATGAACAGTTTTTAGGTTAGTTGGATAAATAATTTAGGAGATAGATTAGTTGGGTATTTAATTTTTTTTTTGGTATATTAAAGTAAAAAAGTCCCAACAAGTTAGGACTTGGGATGGTGAATGAAAACTGTAACAGTGGGAAACCTGGTGATCATGTCACCTTTTTTAATTTTTTTATTTATAAAAGTCCAAAACAGATATTATGAGGCTTACAATAAATCAAATATCTTGTTCAACCAATTGAGTTAAGCCTTGATTGTTACCTTATTTAATTATTAAAATTAATTTGATCCCTTTAATTTAATCGCTGTCATTAAGTTTTTTCGTTTCTTGTAATGACCAAGTTTTTTAATTTGATATGTTCCCTTTGGCAGAGTCAACACAAGAAGTTTGTAGGAGGAAGGAGTATGGTAGTCCTCGGAAACGTGTTGATCATGGGGCCTTTTTTAATTATTAAAACTAAGAGTTTATATAAAAATTTAAATTATTAATTATTTAGGAATTATTAGGTTAGGTATGATTTAATATAGTTATTATAAAAAAAATAATAAATTTCGTGATAATTTATAATCAAATGATTGTGTAATTTTTTTTATAAGCATCTGCAGTGAAAAATTCAATCTTAGATTCTTAATTTATTTTCTGAGTCTCACACTATCACATCAGATTTATGTATCTTTACAAAAAAAAATTTCACTTTAATATTGAACTAATTAAGAATTTAAATTGGGTCTCACATGTCATTTCACATCTTTATTTTTTTTATATTTATTTTTCTTCAAAATAATAATTTATTTTTAATTTTAATTTTGAAACAATAAATATGCAAACAAAAAATAATGAGAAATATATTACAATATATAAAATATATTTAAAATATAAAAAAATTATTACAATATTTTTTATCACAATAAATTAAAAATTATGAGAAATACATAACTTTATCTGAAATGGTAAAATTTATTGTTTTTATAGCAAATTGTAATTCTTTTAGAAAAAGTATAATTCATGTCTCTCAAATAGTATTTTTAAATAAATAAATAAATAAAATCACTCAAACTCTTTCAACTCTCTCAATCTCATTCATAACACGGAGATCTAGCTCAGTTGGTTGAGCAGGTACATGAGTTACTGTAAATTTTCTGATACCGTGTTCAATTCCTATGGATAAAAAAAAAAAAAATCTCATTCACAACTCCTTCATCACCCAGAATCTTCCCTACTAAGTAACCCCAACTCTGGTCTTTCTTCTCCCCCAACCCCTCCAGCCCCAATTCACCGTTGATCATCTGAAGAAATATTTTGGAATCAACGACAAATCTTGCTACTTCTCCTCCAATGGCACCCGTGGAAAGTTTGGGCCTTTGCAGGGCAATCAAGTTTGGTAGTGGAGATGGTGGTGCAGTTGGTTATGGCGGTGCATGTTCGAGTTATCCATTTTTGGCGATGTATGTATGAGACTTTTGCTTTCATTGTTGAGTTGAGTTTTGACTATGCATGTTTGGTCATTTTGGATTTGATTTTCATTTTCATTTGAATCTATATTTTTTGTTTCTTATTTGTTGGGATTTTTGTTCTCTGCTAGGATTCCTTGGATTACGTCCCTTTCCCATTTTTTTTTTTTTAATTTCTCATTTCCCTCTAGATTTTGTTGAAGAAAAAATATTTTATATTAACAAGGGATGACGGCTTATAAAAGCAACAATGCTTAAGAAAACTTTACATGTTAAATATTTCTTATAGTAAACTTGGTTCTAGTGTTAGAATCAGGTTGATCCAATGAATCTGGTAATCCAAAGTAAACTAATTATTTTTTTTCGGGTTGGTTTGGTTAATTATATTTTTTGTAACTTTAAATATGAAATAAATTAATTATAATTAGTTCAGTTCTCAATTTTTTTTCAACCTAAATCAACCCGATGACTGGATCAATTACTTTTAACTTTAGATTAATACCTTTTAAACTTTGATACTTAATTTATTTCTTCTTCTATTTTTGTCTCTTTTCTTCTTCATTCAATTTGATCTTCTTATAATTAATCTTATATAGTATTACCAAGTATCTTAATTTAGTATTATTTGATCAATTTATGCTGATTAAATTAATATAATTTTTCTTATTTATTATTTCACTATGGCTTGATCATTTTGGTATTCGTACTAAAGATTTTTTAGGATTTGCTTCCACTAATAATCTTAATTGTAATATACTTTGATAACCTTATAATAAATTTTATATATCATTTGAATTGGTTTAGATGTATTATCAATTTACATCATCAAGTATATTAACATATAATTTTAATATTTTTTCTTCTAATTGTATTAATTTATATTTTAGAGAGATATCATTTTGTCTTAATATTTGTTTTTTTAAGAATTCTAATTTCTTCTTTATACACATATCTTTCAACGATTCTTTTTTGCTCGTTAATTGACAAAGGGCTTCACTGTACGTTTATACTTTGACATTTACTTTTGATGTGAACTTTGACTTTAATTTATATAAATGTTTTTTTTTTTACATTATCCAGGAGTATCTTCCATCGAACATGAGGACTAATCTTCTTTGGAAGTTTAACAGGCACTGAATAGGTGGGTATCCCCTCTCAGCTTGAGTTTTCTGCATTCCTAAGAGCTCGTCACTCGCGCCAACCCAAATTGGTATATAAATGTTGTTTGATATGTGGAGTTGATCTCACGGAACCGTCGTCCCTCCTGTATAAATGCGCGTGTACCGTATGGTGTGTAAGTATGAATATTATATTTTGTGATATCAATTTAGGCTAAGGAGTATCACAAAGCGAATAATCTTTTTCTCCAAACAATAATTTGTATAAGCAAACAATTGTGTCTTGTTCAGGAACGTCTGACTTCTTGTTTTATTTATGCACTAAAGAAAGACACGTCATGACGAGATTTTCGAAGCCTAAATTTGGATGACTAAGTCAGTGTTTCATTTTCTTCTTTTCTTGGGAAAACGTTAAAATATATATATTTTCAAGAACTATGTCTGTGTGAGGGGGGAAAAAATAAAAACGAAAACTTCAACCAGCACGACATGACAAAGACATTATAACCAGCAGCATGAAAATAAAAACTGCACTTGACCCTCTCTCTCCGGCCGTCCAATAACTGGGCCTATAGAATTTGAGTCTCTTTCCAGCAAATTATGTATCTCCAAGACACAGAATTTGGAGGATTGCTATTTGCTGGTATAGTATGTAGTCAAACGAACCGTGTTTGTGATTCATGCACATGTCACGCTAAAAATCTTCATTTACTAATATATTTTGTCGTTAAATATGTCAGCATTTCTTTTATACAATGTTACATGAATATTTTATAGCAAGTAATATGTTTGAGCTGGATAGAATTTTAAATCTATTAGTATAGTAAACTCATATACGATCGATACAACATATTATTAATATAATACATATTATTAATGTTAACAAATCATAATTATATTAATGAATACTAATAAGAACTAACCAAACGATAATTGATTAGTAGATATAATTTTTTTTTGTAGTGTATCTTCAATTTTTCACCCTTTCCAACCTAAAATTCAATATCAATTCAATTAAAATACAGTCTTAATTAACCCCAACAATCACGGTTATTATGGATATGATGTATTTTCCTTTTCTTTCTGTCAGCTCAAGTGCTCTACAACGTCTGCAAATTTCGAAAATTTGGCTAAAATTTAATTTGCAACTGAATTTGACTTCGTCAAGAACAAATCATCATGTGTTGCGTGAGTGATCGGCTTTGCTTAGTAATATTTATTTGATCGTTTTCTCTAGGCTTCATTGATCAAAGCTATGTAGCTTTGACCATGGAAGCCTTTGGGCGCAAACAATGGAGCTATATATTACACAACAAATCCCAAAAAGAAGATAAATAAGTAGGTAAAATATGTTTTGGATCTCTATAAAATATGCAAAATATTAATTTCATCCTTCAAAACTTTTTCGTATTAGTTTGGTATCTTTAAAATTGAAACCTATTTTTGTAAGTCCTAGAAATGGTAATTTGATGTGACTATGAATTTACATCTGAAAATGAATTATGAATTTTATATTTATTAAATTTCCATGTTTTGTCATTGTAAATTTAGAAAATTAAAAAAAAATTAAGCTATTAGTATTTATAGGGATCCGAAAAATATTTTAACCTAAACAAATTAATATAAAAAAATTTTTGGAGGACAAAATTAATATTTTACATATTTTATAGGAATCTGAAAAATATTTTAACCTAAATAAGTTGAAATTGAACCTTTAGCGGCAACGGATATCTTAAAGTATTGTTTTGTATGTTACGAAAATGTCTAACAGACGTGCACACAATTTTTGGTTTTAGTATTTTAGTATACTTGTTTTAAATAACCAGCACATACCAAAAACACATGTATCCTGCCAATGTTGTCTGATTAATCTTGTCAGACTATATCTTCTCAAGATGTGTATCAATTATTTATTGAACATTAAATTAAATACTGCAAAAAAATTATGACGTGTGATAAATCATAATAAATTCACTCCTGTAAGATCACGGTACTTTTTTTTTTTTTGCTTACAAGATAATGGGTATATATATAATTTTTTTGGCTTAAATATATTTTTAATCCTTTAAGTATAGAGATATTTCTGTTTTAGTCCTTCAAATTAAAAATTATTTTTTTTAGTCTTTTAAATTCGTAAAATATTTTTTTGAGTCCCTCTCCCAGACAGCATTAGTACGAACCAAACAAAATTTGATTTTTAATTTAAATTTTAAAGTAAAATTTCGGGGTTAAAACCGCCAGTGAGAAAAAATAAAAAAAAAAATGCAAGAATAAGATCCATACTTATTTTTTAAGGAAAAAGATAATTTTATTAAAGAATGATGATAAAAAAATCTTGATCACAGTGAACTCATTCCTTGTGTCATATAACAAGGAACCCTTCCATAGCTTTTGTACAATCTACATATACCAGAATTAACAAAATCTTGATCTGCTGTGTTGATGTAACTATATTGTGTGCCTTTGCAGCCTTTTGATTTTGTCGTCCTATTGAATTTGTTAGGATACCGATGTCTCTCTCAGACAAAATGTTCCGCGCAAGCCCAACTTCATCGCACCTACAGAGGATATCTCTCAGCATTGTTAGACTCCTTTGTGCTACAACAACAGCATCAAGGTCCTCGACTACTGCAACCGCCTCCAACGTCGCTGACGACATCGCCCTCCGCAACCACCGGATTCCATCGCCCTGAATCCTCCCTCTTCACCGCCCGCGTCTACAACTTCAGCCACGCCGCATTACCTACTTCATCCATCTCAACAATGGAACCAAATCTGGCTAAATTGAAGCACAACCAGATCTGGGTACATTAAATGAGAAAGAACCTAATCAAACATGCAGAGATCGGAAACTGAATGCGAGTAGAAAAAATAGGGAGAGAGAGAGAGAGAATAACTAAGAGAAGGGGATGAAGCTCCGTGGTAGAATCCAAGGAGATGGAGTGAAGAGAAAGGGGCGAAATTTCGTGTCTCTGATTCAATCTAAGTCCAATTTTATTTTCACTTTTCAGTTTTTTTTTTTTTTTTTCAATCTGTGACGGTTTTAAATCGACAGAAGTTGTATTTTAAAATTTTAAAAATAAAATAAAATTTTAACTATTAAAAATTACCATAAATTACACATTCAGTATTTTCTATTTGGTGCACACTAATGTCATATGGAGAGAGGGATTAAAAGAAATATTTTTCTAATTTGAAAGACTAAAAAAAATAAATTTTAATTTTAAAGATTAAAAAAAACACACCCCAAATTTCAGGAACTAAAAACATACTTTTTAAGTCTAATTCTTTTGGTTACACGATCTTGCGCTGCTTTCCTGATATGTTTACGTGGTCAGGCTGTCATGTATCGTGTTATCATGGAGATTATTGTGGACTTGAATAGCTAGTTTAAATACTAAAAACCTTTTTTTTTCATTTATTTCACAATTATTTTAAAAAATGATCATATAATAGATTATAATTGAATTTTACTGGGCATATCCACAACTTATTTATTTTAATTATCTACGTGCAATTAATTTACAAGATAGACCATCCCCCTCGCTCTATGTATATACTATATAGTACTGTCATTTAGAGTAAATTACACGGATTCTCCTAAATTTTACATATATTACACCGACACTCCCTGTCTTTTTAAATCATACAAAAAATCCCCTATTTGTTGGTTCTAAATTACAGAGACTCCTCCTGAGTTTTATTTATATTATACGGATCCCCCTGAGTTTTACTTATATTAAACCGACACCTCTGTTTTTTTTAACTACATGAGATTAAAAGTAATGTTTAAAAAAACAGGAAATGTCGGTGTAATATATGTAAAATTCAGAAAAAATTCGTGTAATTTACTCTATCATTTATTAGGAGATTGATGATAGCAAGAATACTTCTTTTTTTGTTCGAATAGCAAGATACTTCGATCACCTTGGACTAAAAAGCCCAAGACGGATGCACAAGGCTTAACTCTTGTGCTGTCTTCAAGGCCTAAAAAGAACCAATACGGATGCACAAGACTCTGGTGGGCCTTGGACTTGGACCATGCCGCTACACGGTCATTGTCTGGGCTAAAACTTCCTGCATCCCAAAAAATTTCTGACAACAGCCCCTTACAGAAAGGGTAATCCGAAATTTAAAAATATGTTTAAGATTACCCTTTCCATAACAAAAGGTGTTGGCAGAAATTTTGGAGTGTACAAGAAGAAATGCCCCATTGTCTGTCCTCCTCGGTGATTCTTTGAGCAATGACTTTAGCAGAAGTTAGTATATTTAAATCCTATTTTTGTTTTACCCTTTGCTTTCTCCATGTATCATTAAGAAAGAAGGATCTTTGCCTTGGCACCATATATCTATGTATTTGAATAAGTTCCATTCCCAGGAAGCTGTTTTATTTTCCAATTTTGACATGCACAAAACAAGAAATAAAAATAGATGAAAGTAGCATCAAAATGAGACAACAGGCAGGGGGAATCGAATAATTAGCCCCTGTAAGTGGTTTGATCTACTGTGTAGGGAGGTGGATAAGTTGGAGGAGCACCATTTCTGTAATCGTATAGGCCATAGCTAGTCTGTCCTGAATAAGAACCACTAGACCGGTAACCAGACGGACCCAAATTGTCAACAGGAATAGAGTAGTGCTGTTGTGTTATTCCAGCCGGGCTCTGAGTGTGGGAAGTTCCATAGGTTGCTGTGTAAGGATTAGCAGTTGCACCATCGTATATGGTCTGGCTGGGGTAGTTGAATGGAGCAGAAAATCTTGCACCAGGGCTGGGTTGTAGTGAAGGTGCCAGGTTCCTGCGACTGAAAGATGATGAGTGCGCATTACTAAATTTGGCTGATTTGGCTGGACGTGAAGAGCTGGATCCACTGCCTCGACTGCCTCGCTTGTTCTGAGGTTTAGTTCCAGATGTTGAACTCTTTTTCTTTTCGGCCTTAGCTTTCTCCAGAACGGTAGCCCGCTTCCTCAAATTATCAAGGTTAAATTCTGATTCAAGCTTGTGATCTTCTACACATTTGATTATAGCCTTAATGGAATTCAACTCTGAAGTGCTTGAATCATCCTGCAAAATGATACAGACAGATTTAAGAATGCAATCCATCAATGGAATACATTCTTTTTTATTGATTTAACATAAACACACAAATGAAACTGAATTAGAATAGAAAGGTAGTTATGCGGACCGTAGCAGCATGATTGTTGTTTCCCTTTTTTGATGATGTACTAACATTCTTTTTGTAGTTCCGATGGTAGGACTTGAGTAGGTCGATTGGAGGAAATCTTTCAGTCAAACCAGATTCTGAAGCAAAATAAACAGCTTCTATCTCTTTGCCATTTTTAATTAGTTCATCTAAAATATCTGCATAAATCATTTGCTTTAATTAGTCTATGCAAGTATGTATGCATTGGCCAAAAAAGAAGAATCACGTATCAAAAAAATTCTGCTGTCTCTATTGCATGGAGAAGTGTAAAAGTATGACAAAGAGTATCAAATAAATCAGAATCAAGGTAAAAGCTGTATGAGATAACACAATTTGTCATTCCAATTGATTTAGCCATTTAGGCTACGTCTTATGGCTTCTACTTTATTACAGAGAAAAATTAACTCTGTTACACGTCTACAAGGATAGGTGTAAAGGGAAAATTGAGGCAGATTTTTCGAAGTATAGGAAATCAAGATATTTTGATGAAAGGTTGCAGAAAGGTAATAGCTAAAAAGTAGGAGGCTGTAGCATGTTAACTCAGAGCTACCAATGAGCAGATGCAACCATAGTAGTTAATAGCGGCACTTTCGCGCGCTATAGCGGCGGCGTGGAGCGGCTGGCTGCCGCTCCGGTAGGGTGCGTCGCGTTGCACCTGCCTCTCGCGGCGGTCGCGCCGCTGTTCGCGGCCTTCTTCGCGCAGAATCGCGGAGTTTTGCGGCGAAGAACATCGCGACAGTGAGGCTAGGGCGAGGGGAAGGAGATGCATCCAAACGTCGACGTTTTGCTTTTTTTTTTTTTTTTTAAATTAACTGTGAAACGCACCGTTTCACTTAAGGCTTTTTTTTTTTAAAAACAAAGCTGCAATGCTCCCTCCAGTGAAACGCACCGTTTCACTTTAGTTTTTTTTTTTTAAAAAAAAAAAATCTGTAAGTAAAACGGTGTGTTTTACTTAGTCCCTTTTTCTACATAAAAACTGCCCCACCCCTCCAGCCTTCGCCCTTCAGCCTTCTTTTGCCGCGCAATGCTCCCGCGCTATCCACCCTAGGTGCAAGCTTCACCCCTTTTCCGGTAGTGCCTCCAGCGGCGATTCCGGCCACTGGTTCCGGCGAGTAAACTTGAACCCTTTGCTTCTTCCTTTTCTTCCAACTTTCTTATTTTTTTTAAACTTCAGCAACTATGGCTTCACCTACTGAAATGTTCAGCCACCACAACCACCACCAGCAACCACGAGATTGGTGAAGCCAACTGGTCCTAACTTGGACATGGCTTGGCAGTGGAACAGCCTCCGAGATATCAATAATAGGAAGGCTGTAACTTGTGATTTCTGTTTGAATACCAGCACTGGTGGTATTACCCGGGCAAAGAGACATCAGATGGGGATGAAGGGTGATGTTAACAGTTGTAAGAAAATTACCCCTGATGTGAAAGCATTGCTCAAGGAAGCATTTGCAAAGAAAAAGGCTGAGAAGGAGGCATATGCAACTGAGATAGATGCAAAAGATGGGGAGGAGGAAGAGGTGGAAGAAATCCACAATATTGTAACTGGAAAAAGGCCTGCAGCAACAACAAATGTAGCCTCAACTGCTGCCAAGAAAGGAAAAACTGCAAACGGTCCCATTGATTTACTGTTTTTCAGGAAGCCAGAGGAAACTATTAAATTAGGCAAGGACATGAGGCAAACAAATGTGATCAATGTTGTTGATAAAGATGCAAGAGAAAGAACCATACAGTATATCGAGCGTTTTCTTGTTAGAAACAGCATTCCTTTTAATGTTGTGCGGTCAAAAAGCTTCAAGTTAATGATTGAAGCAATTGGTAATTATGGCAAGTATCTAAAGCCCCCCTCCTACCATGAATGTAGAGTTCCCCTTCTCAAGAAAGAGATGGAGTACACAAAGAATTTAATGAAAGAGCATTTGATTGAAAGAGAAAATTTTGGTTGCACAATTATGTCGGATGGATGGACCGATAAGAAGAATAGAACCTTGATCAACTTCTTAGTAAATTGTCCATCCGGTTCTATGTTTGTCAAGAGTGTTGATGCATCCTCTTACATGAAGACCGGAGAAAAAGTGTTTGAGTCGTTAGATAATTTTGTTGAAGAGATTGGAGAGAGCAATGTTATTCAAGTGGTCACTGACAATGGAAGCAACTTTAAATTGGCTGGTAAGAATCTTGAATATTACTAATGCTTCAAATTCTGAATTGTTAAGGTTATTTCTGATTTTAGTTTATTAAATTTGGAATTTTAGGTAAGTTGTTGGAAGCCAAGAGACCACATTTATTTTGGACACCATGTGCAGCCCATTGTCTTGATTTAATGTTAGAAGACATTGGGAAGATTGCAAGAGTGAAGAAAACTATACAAAGGGGGATTAGTCTTGTGGGCTACATTTATAACCACTCATTGGCATTGAATACTATGAGGAGGTTCACCAACAAAACCGAATTGGTTAGGTATGGAGTGACAAGATTTGCTACAACCTTCCTCACGTTACAAAGGTTGCATAATAAAAAAAAACAACCTTAGAAGGATGTTTACTTCTGATGATTGGTTGAAGTCAAAGGCAGCCAAGGAAACTAAAGGAAAAAGAGCAACCGACACAGTGCTCATGCCTACCTTTTGGGCTGATGTGATTTATACCCTCAAGGCTATGGGACCAATTGTTCAAGTTTTGAGGCTAGTGGATAATGAAAAGAAACCTGCTATGGGCTATATTTATGAGGCTATGGATAGGGCGAAAGAAGCTATCCAATATGGATTCAATGGAAACAAAGAGAAGTACAAGGAGGTGCTTGATATAATTGATAGAAGATGGGAGAGCCAACTTCATCACCCATTGCATGCAGCAGGTCATTATCTCAATCCTGAATACTTTTATGGCAATCCAAGACTTGAAAATGATCCAGAAGTGATGGATGGGTTGTTTAAGTGTATTCAAAGGCTAGCTGCAACTCCAAAGGAGGAAGATGCTGCAAATACTGAGCTGTCAATTTATAGAAGAGCTGGTTTCCACATGGGCTATCCCGTGGCAATAAGACAAAGGTCTAACTTGCATCCTGGTATGAGAATTTTGGATCAAAGGTTGCTGTATAATTGTTTTTGCAGGTGTATAATGGATTAAATTTTAATTAGCTGCTGTATAATTGTGTTTGCAGCTGAATGGTGGAAGAATTTTGGATCACAAGCTCCCAATCTACAAAGGATTGCCATTAAAGTGTTAAGCTTAACATGTAGTTCATCAGGATGTGAGAGGAACTGGAGCATCTTTGAGCATGTAAGTAATTTCTGAAATTACTTCATTTAAAATAGTTTAGTGTAAGAATGTGAAAGTGAAACTATTTTTTTTTTTTATGTTTGTATATAAAATAGATTCATTCTAAAAAGAGAAGTAGGCTTGAGCATCAAAGGTTGCAAGATTTGGTATATATCAAATATAACCAATCACTCAATGAGCGTTTTGATTGTAAAGATGTGAAAGATTCCATTGTCTTGAATGAGGTTGATGAGAGTAATGAATGGTTGTTGGGAGAAATGGGCAATGAAGATGAAGAAGCTGTCCAAGAAGATGAATTAGTGTTTGATGATTTAACTTGGGAAGATGTGGCAGCTGCAACTGTGGTTAAGGAGCCTATTACATACACTAGACAGCATACAAGAGCTAAAAATGCAGCTGCAGCTTGTAGTTCTAGGCCTATTGGTCATGAAATTAGAAGTGAAGAGGAGGAGGAACAAATCTACAACAGTGGAAGTGATGAAGATGATGATGCAATGCTTGACCTTGCAGCTGAAGATGATGACATTTAAATGCTTTTAATGTTCTGTACAGAATTTGCTAATTGGTTTTAGCCTTTAAGCATTAGAAACTTAAACTTTTTTTATTTGATTTCCTTAATTGTTTGCTGTTTTGGATATGCAAACAATGACTATTTTTTTGGACATAGTGATATGTTGTTATGCAGCTTTTGCTGTTTTGGAACTCTTGGTTATGAATCTTAATTAGAAATTTAGAATGTGTTTAATTTTAGGTGATTTTCTTTAATTTTCAGCACATATATATTATATACATCTTGTAATATAAATGCACTTAGGGATCAAAATAGCGGTCATCCCGCTACCGCTATCCCGCTATAGCGTTTTTGGAGGGTGGCCGCTACGCGCCGCTATCCGCTATTAACTACTATGGATGCAACATTGAAAGAGAAACTCAAGAGGAGTTGCACAAAGAAAGGAAAAAGAAACAAGCATACTCCTTTAAGAAAAATATTTAAATTTCAATCAGCTCCACTGTATTTTAAAATTTTGATGACCCAAAATCCCATAGCCCTGTTCTAAATTATGCTCACCATACCAACTCTTGGGGATCTATCAGCATTCCCTTCCTATTAAAACTGATGAATTTGAAAAAAAAGCATACCATACCAACATACTAAGGGATATGAAAATAAGCTAATACACAAGGAAACCCCTTCAACTATGATTATGTGAAGAGAACCCAGGTATATTCTGAGCTCCCCAACATGACTCCCTGAACTCAGAAATGTGAGCAGAAAACCTGTAATCTCTATCCAAATCCTAAATGACTCAATTACTAATTTTTCTCAGCCCATTCCCACCATTTTCCACTACCACCATCACAGAATCTTTTGGCAGTCACCCTGTTTTACTATAAGACTTTGTCAACCTATCTCTACCATAAAATTTCAGCTTCCTTCAATTTCACCACATCTTTCACCCATCTTTGCCACTGCTGCAGGCCACATATGGAATGGACTCCAGCTCCAAATTCCATTGCCTACTTTGAAAAGACAAGCGGTTGTCATAGACTCACAGTTGATGCCATGCCACCACCAAAGGATAACATCAACTCTGACAAAACACAGGTTAACAAAGGAATGGCTGCAGAAGGGTGCATCCCACAGCTGATGACACGTTTGTTTCAGCTTAATTTTGAAGAAATAATTGCTTTCTTTTCAAAAGCTCATTGAGGAATTTACAAAGAACAACAGCAAATATTTTTCCCAAAATAAGCTAATCCAAACATGCACTGTGTTATGTAAATCTTAATAAATAGGAAAAGAATGTTAGTTAGTCAGTCAGATATCTCCCTTCTATTTCCATCCTCTCTACCAAACAAAACATAAGGGCCTGTTTGGCTATGCTTATCCAGAAGCACCAATAAGAAAAAAAACATGAAATGAACTTCTCCATAAGCTAAAATTAGAAGATGTGAGACTTTTTATATACTAAGTTGTAGAAGCTCTCTCATATAGCTTTTCTACAAGATGTGAGACTTTTTACAAATTAGCTTATGTAAAAGTTAATTTTAACTTATGGAGAAGCTCATTTTTTTTTTCTTATTTTCTTCTTTTAAAAGTATTTTTGGATAAGCTAACCCAAACAGCCCTAAATTCCCTAAATTGGGGTGTCCATTGATTTTTTCCGAAATTTTACACACAGAAACGAGAAAATGCGAACCTATGATCTTGTCCCCGAATTGTAACGAAGCAGCAAGCTTTGCCATATCCCTTCTAGAAGCAAACTGCATAACGAACTTCCTGAGATAGTCATCATCGAACCTGGACCTCAACCCGAAACACACCACCATCTGCAAAAACATGACCACTTCGGCAGCACCACTATCGGATTCCTCATCCAAATGGCCCTTCCACATTTCCACAACCGCAACGGCTCTCTCCACGATCCTTCTAGAATATTCCCTCGACTCCGAAACCATCAGCGCCTGAATCAGAAGCCCGCACGCCCATCTCTTATCCGTCACCCCGGACTTCGCCACCTTGCTCTTCAAAAACTCCTCCACCGCCTCCACCACCAGCCGCGGCGGGTCCACCGCCTCCGCCATCGCCGCCGCTATCTCCGCCCGCAGCGACGCCGACTCCTTCCGCTTCGACACCACGAACCGCAGCAGCGCCGCCGCGTCCATCTTCCGCCACAGGGATTTGAGCGTGGCGGAGAGGTCGGGATCCGCCGGAGGCGTGGCGCGGAGCTCGGCTAGCGCGGCCTCCCTCTGCTCCTCGATTCGGGCGGCGGCGGCGGACTCGCGCTCCGGGATGGAGGACTCGCGGTGGTGGAGGGAATCGAGGGTTTCTTTGGAGAGGGAATCGAGGGATTGGAGCTTTGAATCGAGGGATTGAGATTTCTCGGTGACGGAATGTTGGAGGGAGGAGAAGTGGGTGGAGAGGGTGGTGAAGAGGTCGGTGCATTTGGCAAGAATGGTTTTTTTGGCTTCCAGCTCGTCGAAGAATTGACGGACCCTGTCGGAGGGTGTCGTCGCCATTGGAGAGTGCTGACACTCTCTTCTGAAACCAAAATCGAAAACCCTAATTAACCGTTGAGGGAAGAACAATTACAAATTGAACTGCTTCTAGTTCCAGTTCCGTATTCACGTAGGTTTTGTGTTACTTTACTTTACTATACTGCAATTCTGGAAGACTGGAACGGACGGTGAGTTTTTTCTTCTTTCTTTTTTATTTTCTCCTAAAAACTAAAAATAAAATAATTAGAATTTTCAATTTTTACATTTTTTTTTATAAATACAATTTTTACTCCATCAAAAAAAAAATACAATTTTTACACTTTCATTCAATAAATAACAAAACTTCTTACATTTTTAATAACTAGTATTTTAGTATATAGTATATTATATAATATATAGAATAGTTATTTTTATTTTAAATTTTAATTTTTATATAAAAAATTATAAATCTTAGTCTCCACACATATATATTTGTCGCTCTCAGACACACATATATATTTGTCCAAATTTTAGTCTCTCACTAATATAAGATAATATTTTCTGGCGAGATAAAACAGTTATAAAAACTCTTTTTAACAGTGACAAATCATTAAAAAAAATAACTACTATATAATAACAAAAATGTGCCGTTTTCTTATATATTAACTATAATTTAAAATACTCAGTAAAAAAAACTACAGTTTAAGATATTTAAAAAAAAAAACTTATATAAAGACAATTATAGAAATTAAGTGAATGGTTTAAATTTTTTTAAATTATTTACCCAACAAGTGCAAAAGATAATTATTTACCGATTTGTGATTATTTTGTCACATGTTAGATTATTTTTATTAATTTTTTGCTGCTAAGACGAAACATACTAAAAATTAAAAACAATTACGACCTTTGACCATGTGTCATGATCTAAACAAGTTTCGTTTATTTTTCTTATATGGCTATATTTGGTAAAATTAGCTTATAAGCTAGCTAAAAACTTATAAAGTGTGTTTGGTAAAAATTTTGGAGAGTAAATTCTTTTGATTAGCTTATAAATTACTTTGACCAAAATAACTTTGTTTGATACACGAGTTTATTTTAGTAGCTTATAGCTTATTTTCATAAGCTACTTGAAGTAGCTTATGGAAAATAAGCTAACTTATAAATTACTACCTTTTTTTTCTTTATAATTTTATCCTCACTAATTTATTTGAAATTCCTTTTTACTCTTTTATTCAATTTAAAAACCCTTTTACCTATTTTAATATTGTCAATTTATTATGAAAAACTAGACAGTAGATGACATATTTATTTTCTTTGTTATTATGAAACTTAAAATTCTATTTTTTTTATTATTTTATTTAATGTCAAACTATTTATTTTAATAAATTATTACATTGCTTGTTTTTATTTTTATTTAAAATATTTGGTCACTAAACAAAAGTTGATAAGCTAGCTGATAATGTTAAATGACGTCAAAGAACATAGTTAATATTTTTAATATTTGAATTTATTTCTAATAACTTATCATCTTAAAAAGTAGGATAATAATTTTTAAAATTTTGTATTATAAAAAAATGATAAAGATTTGGTGATTTTACTCATTGTTTAAAATCAAATTTTTAATAAACTACTATTGTTTTAGCAAACGGTGTAGCAATGACAATGAACAAGTTGATTATCGTGTGTGCATGTCTTGTGAATGTGCGTCTCGTGAAAGAACGTTAAAATGGGTTAAAGGATTTTTAAAATCGAATAAAAGGGTAAAAAAAGAGTTTCAAATAAATTAGTGAGGATAAAATTGAGAAGAAAAAAAATCTAATAGCTTATAAGCTAGCTTATTTTCCATAAGCTACTTCAAGTAGCTTATCAAAATAAGCTATAAGCTATTAAAATAAGCTCGTGTGCCAAACAAGCTTATTTTGGTCAAAATAACTTATAAGCTAGTCAAAATGGCTTATAAGTTTCTCAAAAGCCTTATCAAATACACTCTATGTGTGCAATGTGTGAAGTTTGCTGTCTGCTATATGTGCAAAATTTGCTTGGATTGTAACCTGTGTCCCGAGGCTACAACTTTTTTTTTTTTTTTCAATTTCTAGTGTGTTTGAGTATTTTGCCATTTTAACAAGCTAAAAACACGTAGAAAATATAATAAAATAATGTAATGATTTATCACATTTAAAAAAAATCTCAAACCACTAAAAAAAATTTATTTTATACATTTTTGGTAATAATTTTGGAAAGACAAAACATTAAACTTGGTAAAAAAAACCGATTTTATTATTAAGAACACAGCAGCTACTCGTATCACTGAAATCATAATTAGGGAAATGCTATTCTCACCCTTAAAAATTTGAAAAGACCCCCTTACCCCTCAGCATCCTCCCACCCCACCTCTCCCTCTTCCCCCACCCCCTCACCTTCCGCGCCCCCATACCCACCCCTTCTTCTCACCCCTTCCCCATTCTCTCCCTCTCATTGTCCTCCCTCACCTCTCTCCCTCACAAAGCTCTCCCTCACCGGTCAACTGTGTCACCAATGTCCTCACATCTCTCCCTCACCTCTCTCCCCATTCTCCTTGCAACAGATTCGTCCTCAGTTGCTTTTTTTTTCAATTTAGCACAGTACAACGGAATCGCGATTCCGTTGTGTTATTTTTCAAACAACACAACGGAATCACAATTCCGTTGTGTTATTTGAAAAATAACACAATGGAATCGTGATTCCGTTCAACACAACGGAATCACGATTCCGTTGTTTTATTTTTCAAACAACACAACGGAATCGTGGTTCCGTTGTGCTGTTTGAATTTTCTTTTTAAATTTTGAATTTTGAATTTGTAAAGTAAATTTTTTTTAAAACAAAAATATTTAATTATATTTGTATTATATATTTACAGTATTATTTTTAATATTTAATTTTTGAATTAAAATAATTATTTAATTGAAATATTATTTTTTTAATTAAAAAAAATTTAAAATAAAAATTTTAAAGTTTTAAATGTGTTATATTTACAGTGTAAGTTTGTTTATTTAGTTATATAATATTTGACTTTATTTTTTGTTTATCGAGTTCTAAGTATTTTAGTTAATTTTTTGCAGATTTATTATGGCTCAGACGAAATATGTTTCGTACGATCGCCGACAGGATCCTTCCACTTTGGAGGAAGATGTTGTTGTAGATGCTGGTCAGCCTGCCTAGCCATCCAGGGCAGAACCAACGATGTGTGACAGCATTTGCTCGCCGTCGTCGGGCAGAGGATACTCGTGCTGTTGGAGGAGTACAGCACGACGAGCCAGAGGCTGCAGAGCATGTAGATGCTAAGGCAGACGTGCCACAACCTGACGCAGAGGTGGGGAGGTACCATAGCCAGCAGTCGTAATGATCCCATTTGCTGATCGGATCATTGGACTGCCATTTCCTGGTGGTCCTGCAGTTGATACACTACTGGGGTCCTACAAGGACCATGTCGCTGGACATATTTGGATTGATCAGCCTCGAAAGGAGCTGAAGGTGGTTAGCCACACTGGGAAGTTGATTCCCTACCCTACCCAGCCATAGGTCTGGGCATACATGGATCAGTCTAACTTGACGGGCCTTTACCATGCGCGATATATCGTGAATAAAGGCTTCGTCAATGCCTTTATTGAGAGGTGGCATCAGGAGACATGCACCTTCCACCTGCCCATTGGAGAGATGACCATCACTCTAGATGATGTGTCATGTCTGTTGCAGTTGCCTATTACAGGCTTGCAGATTGCCGACCCAGCGACCGCCTTTTCGAAGGCTGACATTAGGATGTTGTTGAGGACCATGCTAGGCCTACTGTCTGACGAGGAGGTTGATGCTGCTACGATGGCAGGAGCTAGGGTACGTCTCACATGGCTGAGGGAGTTATATGAGAGGTATGTGCAGTCTGGTTCATATATGTGGGCCGCACGGGCATACTTGTTGCACTTGCTCGACTGTACCATCTTCGCCGACAAAAGCTCCATACATGTGAACATTTTCTATCTCTGCTACCTCAGCGATCTCTCCACCTACTCCCAATATGCTTGGAGAGTATCTGCATTGGCGTATCTTTACGACCATCTCTCCTATGCGAGCTTGCAGGAGAGCAAGCAGTGTGGAGGTTACGTGACATTACTGATGGTAAGAAATTATTTATTTGTTGTTTACATATTTGTTTGTGTAATTTTTAATACAAATGTTAACATAATTTGTTTTCTTTATTTTACAGGCATGGGCGTTTGCACATCTGCCATTAGTTGGCGGATGGGAGTCTGTCACTTATGACCCCACGCTTCCCTTTGATGCCAGATGGAAGACGACCAGGGGTACCGACAAGGCTTGGGGGACCAGGTGGTTGCTGGATATGTTGCAGATGGAGGACGTCGTCTGGTCCCCATATGATGATGGATACAGGGCTGTCGCTGAGAGACCATTCTTGGAGCAGACATATTATTCTGGCCACATAAGGTGTGACACAGACATGTGACCCTATCTGCCAGAGAGGGTTTTGAGGCAGTTCGGCTACGTACAAGGGATCCCTCCACCACCACCTCCTCGTCCTCCATTTGAGACATCCATTCAGACGTGGGCCGAGTGGGAGCAACATACAGTGCAGCTAGGCGAGCATGTGCCAGAGGATGCTCCATGGGCTGCACCTCTGACTACTTGGCGTGGTACTATGAGCATTCACATCCATATGTGATTCCGCTAGAGGAAGGAGAGGCAGCACGGAGCCCAGTATGTATGTCCGACCCCATTCCTCAGCCTCAGCCTGGTGACCCTCTGTCAGAGTTTGTAGATGGTGTAGATTACTCATGCGAGGTAATGTAATACAAACACTTTTTTCATAATTGTTTACATTTTTTCGATTTGAAATTATTAATTTTAATTTTCGTTTATGTAGGATCGGTACCGGATGATGTCTGCGATTGCAGAGAGGTTGTTGCATACTAGAGCCATTTCTGAGGGCACGCATGACCATGAGTTGGTGCAGCGGCTATTGCGCATAGCACAGGGTGGCTTAGGTGCTGGGTGCAGTAGCCAAGGACGCAGACAGAGGAGGAGGACCGACGACGGTTGTAGCGTTGTAGTTTTCCTAATTGTATGATTAAGTGTTTGACTAATAATGCAAGAGAAAAATTAAAATTATATTATGTTGAAATAGTATAATAATTAACTTAAGTTATACGTGGTGCTATGTGATGTGGTATTACTCTTGGAATTTAATGAGGTGTTAGGCTCAGAGTGTGTGTTGGGAGATTTTCAGGATTTTTACGTAAGTTCCGTAAGTTGTAGAAGAAAATAATAAGAGAAGGGAGTGTCTTTAGAGGAAAGGTGGAGACAAATAGCAAAATTCCATGCAAATCTTCTTATTAAACGTGCAAAGCTTCCTGTTTCTTCCATTCTCCTTCATCCTTATCTTTCTTTTTCTATAAGTTTCTTTACCGTGAGTGAGAGATTGATTTCCTACCTCAACTTGAAGTTTGATTTCTTCTTCCCTAGAGATTTCTTAGTTGATGTTAAGTTGGTAAGTCCAGTTCCTTTCTATTCTTGGTTTCTACGTATCTTTCTCATCTCCTCCCAAGAACATGAGAAATGGGTCTTGGTTAGATTTTAAGAGATGAGAGAAATCTTAATTTTTGAGTTTACTTTGATGTTGTTTTAGGTGTCTCCTAGTTGATTCTGTAACAAAACTTGAGGACAGATCACTCGAGAACCTCAAAGTTATTCTCACTAGCTTTTTCTTCTTCACGGTTTGAGTCAAGAGCTGTAGGTAAGGGAAGCTTCATAACTGTTTGAAATGATCTGGTGGTGATATGTTTTGAAATTCTGTTTCTGTTTAATGTTTTAAAGAATTGTTAGGATGATGTGATGATTTTTACTCTCTTGATGTTTTGATGATTTGAGCTGAGTTTGTTGTAATAATATGTTGTTGTGCTTTGGAATGATATTCTAAGTGATGGAAATGGTTTCAAAATCTTTGAAACATGTGTTCGTAATGGGTTTTGAAAGGTTCTGGATTCAGCAGAAAACCCCTCGTCCAAAGAAAACCATCGTCCATCTACCTATACTACAACTAAAAACCAGCGTCCAATGACCCAGTGTCTAGTGACCAGCGTCCAATGATCCATTGTTTAATAACCCGCGTCCAGCGACACCTTGTGTTCAGTAAAGTCTGACGTCCAGTTACGGTGGTTGTGAAATTCTGAGGGTGTGTTTAGCAGGGAACCATAACCTAGTCTTATTACGAACAAGGATGTGGGATATGCCACTAATTTGGTTCTAGAACTATGTTAGAAAATTCACATTTTTGGTTAACATTGATGCTGAGTTGTGAGTAAGGATTCAATTGTTGAGAATGCCTTACTTGTGCTTATTGAACTGCTGGATGGGTTCATAAGCTTGATTTGAGAAAAATGGTGAATTTATAACATAGAGGGAACGAGTGGCAATCAGAGTTGTGCATGATATTGCATGCGGGTAGGCACGTATGTTGAGGGTGCTAGGTGGGCTCTCAACCTAGTGCTGGAGGATTTCGTGGTGGCCAATGGCGGGCATATAGAATAGACAAGTGGGCGAATTCCTAAAGATGGAAGGTTTTGCAAACCTGACAGAGGTAAGCCAATACCAACACTTGTTTATATCGGATTAAATTCACACTTCCTCCACATGGTGGCTCAAGGGACTCCCTGAATGGTCTAAGTCGAGACTAATGGTAGGGGATGGGGCCTATGGGGACCGCCCGAAAGTTGTTGAAATCTCCATGGAGTCGAGTCAGCATAATGTTGCATGATGATATTGATGTATGGAATGATACCTGAAGTGAACTGAATGTTTATTGTGAATGATGTTGATTGAAATTGTGTATATTATATCATTCTTTTTATAAGTTAGCTTACCCTTGCAATTTGTGTTTGTATTGTTTTACTGCAATGATCGTGTGGTTAACACGGGAGCAGGTAGCAGTGATGGTGCTGGCTCTCATGCTAGTCACGATTGAAGATTGGACGATTCTCCTGCTATGTTGATTGGACGATCCTAAGTTTGGACGATCCCCCTGTTTTGCTAATTTTGTTCTAGTATATATGTACATATTAGAGGGACCAACTTAGGATTTTGTATAAATATTAAGATTAGTGTGAACGTTCTCTACAAGGGGATCTTTCTTCTGATGTTATATGTATCCTCGTATTTTAAGATGTAAATCGGTATATTATGTTTGGACGATGCGGTGATGAACGTTTTATGTAGGTACATATGTATGTATTTTAAATGTGAAAAAAATTTATATGTTCTTTCACATTATAATAATTAAATAGAGAGTTTAATATAACATATCTGTAACGAAATTGGGTCGTTACAGCGGTGGCCGCAGAGGTGGTGGCCGCAGAGGTGGTTGATTTATGATGTATTTTTTTATATTTGTATCTAAACTTTTATTTTGTATATACATTATATTATATAAAGGATGTTGATGTTTTCAGTTTATTACATTTTTCTTTGTAAACTCTGTAAACAACACGTGCGCGCCTGGTAATATAATGAAAGAAGGAACAATTTCTCTATTAAAATCATAGAACAAACAACAACAATAACAACAACAACAACAATGTGCAACATAATAACACCAACAAAATATAGGATTTTTGCCAAATATGTTAAATTGGTATGTTTGTTTTTTGCCAAGTATTATTTTTGCCAACTATTTAAAACCAACAGTCTATATGAATTCTATAAGATACATCAACCAATGTGCATTTGATTGGTATATTTATTTTGGCCAAGTCTTTAAAACCTAAATTTATACATTTCAAAAAACATTACTCAATATAAAAAAAAGAACTTAGAAAAAATTAGAATAAATTAAAAAAAATGTGCAACGAAATCCTGATTCTGTTGTACAACGTTGTACCGTTGTACAAATTTGTTTCACCCCCTTGTACAACGAAATCGTGATTCCGTTGTATACTTTTCAACCAAATCGTGATTCCATTGTATCCTTGTACAATGGAATCACGATTCCGTTGTACAAGGGTATTTTGGGAAATCAATAAAAAACCATCCATGTGGGTGGTGAGAATAGCAAATTGTGGGGTGAGAATAGCAATTCCCTCATAATTATGCTGTTATCATGGGCCAGGTTTGTTAAAAATGGCCAAGTTTGACGGGCCAGGCTGCACATGCACATATAAGGTTAGCTTCGTTGATTTTTGGAAGGAAAAAAAAAGTTTTAAGGACAAGAGAACTAATCTGTTTATTAAAGACGATAAGAGAAGTATTTTTTTTTTTAATTTAGAGAGAAGTAATTTTATTTCATGATCAAAGCATGTTAACGAGTTATTTTTGTTTTTTCCGTCGACATTTTTTTTTGGTGAATGAAAGGTGGGAGAACCCGCACAAAACACTAAAATCCGTCACATGTTAACAAGCTTTAAGCAAGTTTACTGATATCTGGGTTATTGACGAAAGGCCAAATCCTTTTTGTTGACGTTTTGAATATGTTAATGTTAGTTGAGAAATATTTCAAGACCAAAAAAAAAAAGAGAAATATTTAGCTAAGACTGATGATTATAAGGTTTTAAACTCGTGACCATAGTGTCCGATACACGAAACATATAATTATTGTTTTGTTAACTCTAGATTTTATGTCCCCGTTTGAATTTACGACCTTTCTTAGATTTTTTTAGTTGTCCTAATAACTTCAGCCTATAACAAGTGGCACCCAGAGTCAAATTTTAATTCAATATGATTACGGCAGTGGATCCCTATAATTCAAAATTGTTAGTGTTCGATAAAAAATGAAATGAGTAAAGTAGAGAAAACAGTCTAAATATCTTCAGCGAACTTTACCACTTCAAATCAAATGAAATATAGGATGAAAGTTTGGCCATGTCCTTGTCAAACATTTTTTTTTCCTTTGTCGACAGATGATGTCTAAGATGCCAATAAATGTTGGTCTAGTTGATAAGGAACAGACTCATATATCCTATAAAGATATGAGTTTGATTTCAATCGATGTGAAAATCTTGTTGGTGGATAATATATAAGTACCTCTGTAAGTCTTGAGTGAGTCTTAAAACCTATCTTGGCCCTAACGAGCCTCAGGATCCAATTCACCTAAATTTTCTGTAAAAAAAAAAAATGATGGCTAAGGTGCTCTTTTCTTAGAGGCCAGGTTTTCTGACTTGTTAAATTTGTTAAAAAAAAAAAAAAAATTAGAGATAGTGCCCCATGTTAGCTGGTGGGTTTTCTAGCTTATTTGAGGATAAACCTATTGATAGTGACTTCCCTTATGTCTCATTCGGAGCTTCTACAAGCAACATAATTGACTTTTTGGCTTGCAGCAAAATAATTTAACACGTTAATTTTATATAATTTTTTATTTAGTTAATTAATCATTTTGTTTTTTTTTTTACAGAAAAAAAAAAAAAATAGACATGAACACCCAAAGTCCTTATCCATAACACCCATGTTCGGTACACACTAGTTAACGTTCTTCATTTATGTCCTCAACTATGACACTATATCTCATTGAGGAAATAAAGAAAAGAACACGAGAGTGGCAGATATTCTTTACTTCTTGATGGAGAAATTTCGTTATTCTCCTAATCCCACCCAGTACCCAGTGGTTGTGTAAAGACACTAATCAAGGCAAATTTGAAGAACCATCAATCAAATTAATTTCCACCATGAAATGCAAATACTGACAAATTTTATAAATATGCATTTAGATGTTGAGGGAAGAATTTAGGAATTGCCATGTTTCGAACGTGGAATGCAATAATGGTGAACTCCGGCTATTTTCTGCAGGAGTGTGATAAAAACTAATTTTTCGATATACAAAGATCCTTCAACACATGATTTTTTAAATACAGATTTATAGATTTAAGTATCAAACTCACGACCATATGCTTAAAGAGCACGATTATCTCTCAGATCATGTTCATTTTGCACGCAATAATGGTATTACAATGAAGAAAACCATTAGAACCCCCCTCCCAAAACAAAACAAAACAAAAATATACAGACATAACTATGTAGCATTTAGCATTGTAAAGAGATAGCAAGGTTTCAATTTTCCTTAGCCTTGCCTTAAACTACCCTTTTCTTTTGACAAGTACTATAGAAGGATCAGCAAACCGAACAGAGAAAGATCTAGACAAATTATCTGGTTCATCAAGTGCAGTCCCTTGATCGAAATTTTGAGAGTAAGTGTATTGATCATAGGGAACCTGAAAAGGTGATGCAGACTCAAAAAGCTTCTTCTTCTCTTTCTTGAGCTTCATCCACAACAATTTCCACGTCAACTTGCTTGTTCCAATGGCTGATAGCGAGTTTACATGCTCAATCTCACCGTGACACTTTCCCAAATGGATTGTTCTGCTTTTGATATCCATGGCTGCACTAGAACAAAGGTGTCAACTCTGCTTGAAACCTAATTGAACCTAGGAAGCTCAAAGTCACACGCCAAAGAGTGTAAATAAGCAAAGTGAGAAGTGACAAAAACTTTAGAATATGAAAAAGCACATGGTATTGGATTGGAAACGAGTGGATTGGTATTCTATTGGAACTTTTTTTTTTTTTTTTTTTTTTTGGTTTCAGCTTCCAAAGTAAAAGCTAACCAGCTAACCTCAACAGAAAAAAACTATCTCGCTTTAATTATTAATTATAAATTATAAACACCTACACCCCAGACCTGAGGTGAGCCACCAAATTTTTCTACACCCTGATTATGGGGATGACACTCTGCATAGTAATAACTCAGGCACGTGATGCACGTGACAGACTACATGTAATTGCCACGTGGAACTGTTTTCTGGGGCAACTATGCCATGTGGAACTGTGTTTTGGTCCAGCCTTGATATAATTTTCTTTATAAATATCATGCATTTGGAGACATCATGCTTAGAAGCTCAAGTTCCAGTTCCGTGTTGACTTGAGACTGTACTCTATCTATCATGCATATGCCACATGGATAGCGAGATTGAGCAGCACTTGCCACTACTGCAACTTGGACAGGCACCGTTAAAATTATAACCAATATATTAATTTCATTTCACGTTTTCTTATAATTATGTGAGGATCTTACGTTGTATACCTGACCTCCACCTTTTCCACTTGTAAGAAAGAAAAGAAAGAATAAACAGAACAAGTCCAAATATCGTGTATAAACGCTTTCGACTAGGTATTCCATTCTTCACAAAGATGGGGATTGTTTTCCCGTTATTAACATCTCTCATTCAAGATATATTGCAGCTTGCCGATGCTTTTCCTATCAATCAATCAATCAATCAATCAATTCAATCCAATGGTCCAATACCGATAGATGAATAAACCAATGAAACTTAGAAAATGGAAGAAAATAAAATAGATGAACCAATTTCAGGGAATAAATAAAGGTGGTAATGTATGAAGTACTCCCTCCATTCTAAAATAATATCTTTTTAATTTTTTGTTTTTTTTAAATAATAATCTTTTTAGCTCTTTTAAGCTATTTTTTTCAATAATGCTCCTAGACATAATTAAGAAGATCAATTAATACTTTCATTGAAAAGAGACATCTGTCATAAAAATAAGTTAGTGGATAGTATGATGTTTTTGTTATTGGTGGATAGTGGTATAATTTATGACAAGAGTAGTTGAAAAAGTAAGGATATTTTTGTCTAAACTTATATCAATTGAATGTTTTTTAATCAGTGTGTCACAATCTTAAAAGAACATTATTTTGGAACGGGGGAGTAATAGATTACTCGCCAACTATCATCAGATTACATCATGTAATCAATTATGTGCATGTTTGAAAAGTTAGTGGATGCCCCTCAAACATAAGTTTAGTTTAAAAGTATCAAAGAAGTTACTTTTGCAAACTTAGGTTTGGAGTCTCCAAACGGAGACCCAAACATGCACTAAGTAATTGATTATTATGCCAGTTTCTACATTTTTGGAGCCTATCTGATTTTTTATATAAAGGGATGAACCCCTTCCACACTTTTTCATACAAAATTTTACTAGCTTACAGTATTATTACTCTGCCAAAATTTCTACTCAATCTAACTGATTTTGGAGAACTCTTGAAGCTCTCATTGAAAGGAAGGCACCAAAAAAAGTGTCTCTGCAAATTGTGATTATAATTTCTGGTTTTTGTGGAGGTGAGTTATCTCAAACAACTAGGGGTGAGGAGTTGTTCAAAGAGCTTGTAAGCATTTCAGTTAGATTGCAGTCTTGGGCACTATAGGTTATGAACTCAGAAAAATGATCATTTTGATCCAGCATCGAAATAGAGACAATTTTCAAAAATTACAAAACTTGTTTTGTTTTCTTTAATTCTCCCATCTTAAGTTACAAAAAGAATGGAATACCCCAGTAGAAAGTCCTCACAGGCAAAGCCGAGTCCATGAAATATAAGCTTAAAATGTATCGACTCTATTTGGTTCAATATTATATTTTTTTCTTATAAAATTTAAATAGAATTAAGTTAAAAAAAATGGACAAATTTCACCGGGGCAAACCGGTTGGACTGACAAAAGTGTAGTTTATAAGAAATTCTTGTCAGCTCAACTTAGTCTACTTTTCACATCTTGACTCATCAAACTGAGCTAAACATCTTATTTTGATAGCTTTAATAAAAACATTATATAAATTTCAGTTGAGAAATATATCTTTCAGGTAATCTCTAGAGTAACATATTACTCATCATCTAGATTATCTCAAGTAATCAATTATGTATGACTCATGATTTTTTGGTACAAGTATGACCCATAATTGATTATCGAAGATTACTTGACTGACCGGAGTAATCGATTACCTGAGGCATATTTACATATCAGTAAGCTTCTATCAAAATTATCACTTGTACTCTTTTATAAATTATAACTTATAATTAAGCTTCATTGAAATTATTATTTTTAAACTTTTATCGAACTTACCACTTATAAACTTCAATCAAAATTATTACTGATAAGCTTCTATAAAAAACTGTTAGTTTTAAACTTTTATTGAAAATGTCATTTCTTAATAAATATTTGAAAAAACAATTTTTACCTCAGATACTTACTTTTTTTTTCTAAGATTATCGAAAAAATAAACTTTACCTTTTTTCAAATACCAAATTTGATTTTCCAAAACTTAGAAAATTTCAAAATAACAATAATTTAATTTCTTGTTTCATATTTCTCAAATAAAAACTCTTGTTTACCATGATTTTTTATTTGTTTAAATACCTTTTTAGTCCTTGCAATTTAGTGGTTTTTTGCTTTTCGTCATTGCAATTTTTTTTTTGTTTTAGTCCTTGCAAATTACGTTTATTTTGTCTTTCTTCCTTAAAACAGTTTAGATAACATTTTTTTTCATTATTCAAAACACTATCTAAACCGCTTTAAGGACGAAAAATAAAACAAACATAATTTGTAATGACTAAAACAAAAAAAAAATTGCAAGGATGAAAAACAAAAAAATCCTAAATTGCAAGGACTAAAAAGGTATTTAAGCCTTTTTTATTTTAAATTTAAATTTTCTGTTTATTATATATTATAAAAAAATCCTGAATTTAAAAGGAGCCTGCATGGTTAGAATAGTTGGATACTTTGTGCTCTTGCAACAGAAAATTATTACTTCAAAATATATGCAAGAAAAGACTTACAGTCTGATGATCATATTTTACAACATGAATTTCAAGTGAGGTTGAAGTGTCAAGTGGAATAGTGAAAAAGAATTAGGAGAGAAAGGAATAAAAAATAGCAATAAAAGAGAAAAAAATAAAAAATTAGAATTAAAGGAAAAATCAAATAAATATTCTTTAAATAGATAGAAATAAAAAAAATTATAAAAAATATTTTTACTTGTCTAGAAAAGTAAAAAAAAGAGTCAAAATAAACAAATAAGTTATAAAAACAATTTTTGGTTTTAATTAAAAATTAATTTAATTTAAACAATTTAAACTTTTTTATATTACGTTTTAATATAAAATTATTTTTTATATTGTAAATATATTTAATATTTAAAAAAGTAAAAAAAAAAAACATAACACACATTGTTGGCTTGTTTCACGTAACTTTTATGGGATTTTTTTACGTTTAAAATCCTCTCAAATATTTCATTTTTCTCCTACTTTTTTTTCCTTAAATTAGAGGTGACAAATCAAGTCACCTAAGCTGGTCCTATCGAGTTAGAATGTGAGATCGGGCTGGGCTTGCCCGAATTTCTTCTAGACAACAACTTTGTTGACCAAGTCTTGTCCTATACTAGACCAATGAGCCAAATTAGTACAAATTAAAAATAAAATAATGCATATTTAATATATATATTAAAAAATAAATTTAAAATAATTTATCGGCTCAAGTCAAATAGGCTTGATTTTTTAGGCCCAAATTTTAGAAGTTCAACCTAACTTATAGAGCCCATCAGGTTGGACCAAAATGTCTGATTTTTTTTTTGCCTAAATTTTTAGAGCCCAATCCAGTCTTAATTATAGACTATTTGGGTTGACCCGTTAAACCGAACTCAAGTTGTCAACTCTACCTCAAATAAATAATAAATTTTTATTATTTTTATTGTATCTTTTTCTTCTCATTTTTTTCTATTATCACTCAAACATTCGTAATCTAAATAATGTTCATTCCCAAAAATAAATTTATTTGGTATGGTTCAAATCAATGGAGATAACTCATGAAGAAAATGTTGCATGGACACTTATGTGCTACTAAAGACCTAAGAAGAAATAGAAATAGAAGAGAGAGAATTATAAATATAATAAATGATCATATTACTTCATGTTCTTTATATAAAAACAAATAAAAGCATTTGTTGGGTCCTCTGTCCTAATTATAAGAAACATGATATCACTTTTAAATGTATTAATTATTAATTTTTCTTATACTCTTAATTTATCGTGAAAACTGTCAATGAAATATCCATTTATTTTTCATAAAAGTCAGACTCATTGGTTGGAAAAACTATTCCTTGAATTATGAGTAGTGTCATTAAATATAACTATCACTTAAAAATTTATTTTATGAGTATTCTTGAAATAAAATCTAAATTATGACATTATTAATTAAAATGAACTAATTTAACTATTTTTATTGGTTTTGATAAATTTGGTATTTATTTCTTGAATTTATGAGTAGTGTCATTAAATATAACTATCACTTAAATAATTTAATTCTATGAGTATTCTTGGAATAAAATCTAAATTATGACATTATTAATTAAAATGAACTAATTTAACTATTTTTATTGATTTTGATAAATTTAATATTTATTTCTTATATAAGATTGCAAGCAATATGATATAACAAAAAAAATATAGATAAATAAATAGTGTTAATTAGTCGTATACACAATACAAGTGTGTATCATTATACAAATCATAAAGGATTATTATTAACATATATTAATGTTCTATTTCATCTCACTTTTACCTTCTTCTTTTTTCCTTATCTTCTCTTTATTTCCCATCATATAATTGATCACATTTATCATTTTTTTATTTCTATCTCTCCCTCTCTCTTCTTTACACTTATAAATCCGAAGAAAGGATTATACTTTGAACATTTCTTTTTTTTTTAAAAAAAAAAAAAAACAATACAAACAAACTGTGACTAGGGGAATCTACTACCTCAGACAAAACAAAGAAGATGAAAACACGTGAATAGAATTATGGATCATGCTACAAATTAAGTAAAAACCTAGCTTGGATCTGCTTTTGAACCAAAACTGGGTGTAGGTAAATTACAGATCTAAATCTGGGTAATATTAAGAAGAATTTTAAAAACTTACTTGAAATCAAGCACCTTTCTTGTTTGTTAATTATTGAGGATTTAAATCACCTCTTAAATTCATAACAAAAAAAAAAAATGAAAAAAGAGAAAATCCACTTTCAGATTAGTTATATGGTTAGTCTTTGAGTACGAGGAGACAGAAGAATAGATAGATGATTTGGTAAGATGAGAAAGACATGTGCAAGATATACACGATTGAGAACAAGTTAAATAGTGATTCGTGGCAATTGGAGCTACACAATCCACCCAAGCAAGCATTAATTATTATCTCTCTCTCTCTCTCTCTATTTATATGCTAGTAACCACTTACATGGAATTTAGCACATGACAAATTAACTGGGCAAATTCTGAAAGTAGTTAATGACTATTGACTGATAAACATAATAACATAGGCAGACACCAACCAATGGAGAGAGAGACATAAACGACAGGGTAGCTAGTTGGGCTTGGAGCGTTTCATCCAAGAAGGTGGAGATGATGAAGCTGTGACTGAGCGATGAAAACGGCAGCGGAAGGAGCCTTCATGTGTCGTTGGAGAACAGAGGCACTGCCCTTTGGGCAACGACGCCGTTCCACTGCCACTGCCACTTTCCGGTAAAATCGAAACACTGAGCTTGCTCTGAACCTGAGATTGGGAAGCCATGAGTTACGGCGGTGAAAACTGAAAAGCTTACGAGGTCAAAAACAAAATAGCTAAGACCACAAACTTCGCTTATATAGAAAACAATATAATACCAGGGGTAGACTAGATATTTAACAACCACTTTTTTTTTTCACCATTATCCATTCTTGAGGCTTTTTTATTTTTTTTTATTTTTAAATACGGATACTAAATACAAACTTCTTTGGAGATTAAAAAATATTTTATAAAAGACTAACCCCATGTGCTGGACATTTTGAGAAAGCATTACTGCATTAGAACTTGAGAATTAGATTTATAAAAAAGGTACGTTAACTAAGGATCTATCTTACTACTTAGTTAAATAATGTACATGAGTTAGTGAAGATTTTTTTGATATTTGAGTTCAATTTTCACGAATAAAATAACTTAACTGCTAATAATAATTAAAGTCTAGTATCTTATTATTAAATATATTTAATTATTTAAAAATAAATTTAAATAATTTTATATTTTTATAAGGAAAGTGCAAATAATATAAATATTAGTAAGGTTTTTTTTTTTTTAAGAAGTAATATTAGTAAGGTGTTTAATATATAAGAATGCCATTTTTTTATTTGCTTGTGGAAACAAAATAGAAGAAGGACAATAAAAATTAACCTGCAATCCACGAGTCTTTCCTTCTTAAACAGATAGATACAGAAAATAGCTCACCCTATCCATTTATTTTTCTCTCTCACGTGGTGCGAGACTTATTTGTTTCTTCTCGTTGTATTTTAGTTGTTAAAAAACTATTATTATCACTTATTTACTTTTTTTTTTCTCCCATTTTTCTATTCAACCAACGAATACGAAGCGAACTCAAGTTTTTATGTCTTTTATTTTTTCCTTTTTCTTTCAATACAAACAACTTAAAAATATATTTATATTTCACTAGTTTTCCTTACTATCCCTCACATATATTTAATTGGACACATTGAGTAATGCTTTCCGTTGATCACTTATCTGTCCATTGTGTAATTAATACTTATTTATCCAAGTGATAAAGAATTTGATTCTTTTTAAATCAAGTTTTAACTTCTAAGTTTAAGATTTAACTTCTTAAACGAGTCTTTTTGTACGAATTAAAAAAAGAAGAAGAGTCTTTTTAACTCAATTAGGCTTATTTGGTATTAATGTGGCTTCTAGATAATAATAATAATAAACGAATCGATAAATATTCAATAACTCGTGTATATCAAATTCGTCTTTGATTGGACTTATCTTAGAAAACATATTTTATTTTCTTAAAATAATTTAAGAAACGAAAATGACTCAACATACACATGCATGGGATGTAATTCATCAACGGAGTAATGATTAATTTGTATGGGACAATTCACAGCATGAAAAAGATCATGAAGGGCAATCGTGTGGGAAACTTACGATTTACTATGGTAGATTGCACACGTCGCATATGTTTTTTTTTCCAAATTCAAGATCTACAAATAGTGTAGGGGACTATATAATTATTACCTACTTGCTGACATCCATTTTTAAAATAAAATAAAAAAAACATTTTTTTATGTAATACTTCCCCCCTCTTTTCCTTAACCCATAATTAATGAAAATATCTTGAATACCACAATTTATGAGATCTATCTTAAACTTCAACGAGATTTAATAAGAAAAAACTTACAATAAATTACATGGGCACTTTTTAAGGTTTTATGAGATTACACGATACCTTCCTGTTTTTTAAATATTTGCAGCAATTTATCTTATAAGAAGGACATGATATAATATTTTTTAAATAATAAAAAAAGTTAGTGTTTTTTTTTATCCGTTGAAATTGAAGACAAGTATCAAGAATTTACAATAACTTACACACTTTACTCAATCAATTGAGCTAAACCTCTTGGTAGAGTTAGTGTAATGTATAAGAAATATCAATGTAATATTTTTCAAACAATTAAAAAGAATTGATGTAGGAGTAGGAAAAAAAAAAAGAAAAATTTATGCAATATCATCGAATTTCAAGGAATATTAGTGTAATTTATTATAAAAAAAGTTAAATATTCACTATTATGAGAGGGGGGACACTATAAAAACAACAATATCCCTGTCTCTCATCTATTATAGTGTGTTAGGTAGGAAAAAAAGAAACATAGTAGATAGATATTGAGAAGAGAAAAATCGATAAATGAAAATAGTTAAGAAATAAAATGAATTTAGATGCCTTTGGTTTAAGAAAAATAGAGAAGAAATAAGAAAGAAGAAAATAGAAAAAAGAATAAAAAAAATCCTTTATTAGTACTTTTTTATTCACATATTGATTATGCGAGCATGAAACGCTAATAAATGTATTTTTTTTTTCTGTGATTTTGGACTGTCAGAAAAAAAAAATGACACAAAATTTGTAACATGCGTCTCCTCAATTTTATTTTCACGCAGTTCAGTGAGAAAATAAAAAGTTGTTGACCCACACCTTTTTATTTTCCACTTCATCTATTTTCACACAACTGAAAATAATTATTTTTCACCTATTTCTTCTCATTCTTCTTTATTTTTCATCATTTTTATTCTACTAAACAAAGCATTAATGTGGAGGTAACTGATGGAAAACTAAAATAAAAAAATGAGTTCTGATATTTGAAAATAAAAATGATATGATATGTGATATTGTATATAATAATTTTTACTTATTTTTTTATTTGTGTGTGTCTATAGTAAAAACATACTCTAATTTTTTTTAAAAAAATATTATTACACTTTGACGTTAAAAAAAATAATGAAAATGGAGGAGGGGAATCTTTTAAAATTTGTTATAAATTTTTAAAGAACAAATTGCAGAGTGGATAACTTTTGTTTTTTTATTTTATTTTATGAATTTTAGATATTTTAAAGCAGCGCAATCAACGTCAAGTCTCATAGTAGGGCCCTTGTGTCTCATGGCAAAGTAGGTGATGAAAGTAACAATCAAACAAACTTGATTTCATTGTAATTGATTGATTTCATTTTTAGGAATCACAGTGGGTTTGGGTGGGTATTCCACTTTTTAAAATTAATTTTAACTAAATTTATCATAAGATAATTTATATTTAAAAAGAGTTAACTAAAAAATGTAATGTTTTAGTTTTATTTGAATTTAGTTTTATGATCAAACGTTATTTTAAATTGATCCATGTTCTTAAAAAAAAAAAAAAACCCTGGTTAGAGTCTTGAACCACATTTGAAAGTTGAAATATCCCAAATATATTATAAATTACTATGAGCCTAATCTTTTGTTTAAAATAATTTTAACAAAATTATAGTTTAATGTAAAAGAAATTGCGACTTTTAAACGAATAATCAAACATACTTTTAATAGATTTAGTTAGTTTAAAGAATGTGAGTAATTTTCAAAAAAAATGTTAAGTTATAATTATTGATACAAAAATTAATAATTAAAAACTTTAAAATTAATAAAATCTCAATTACTAATATTATATTAATAATTATAATAAACTTTGTTCACTAAAATATAATTACACATTTTCTTGGAATAACAAAATCCAATTCTTTAGTATCTCATGGAAATCCTACTCAATGATATTCTTGTCCTTGAAAGCGGAAAACAACGAATGGTCCATCACATTGTGGATAAGAACGTAGAAATCCGACAAGAACAGTAACTCCATTTCTAGATAAAACTTGAGGGTCCACTTAGTTAAAAATGAAAGAAATAGGAAAAAAAAAACTTAAATACATTTTTAATTCCTATAAAATAAATAAGATTTAATTTTGATCTTTATAATTTTTCTTTATTTTTCATCTCTCTAAAATTTAAAATTATTATTTTTAATCCTTATAAAATAAGCAAATTTTAATTTTGATCTTTGTAAATATTATTTTTTATTTTATTTTTTCAAATTTTGAAATAACTTTTTTTGTCCCTAAAATTTATTTTAAGGTAGATAAATAATATTTGTTTTAAAGATCTAGAAATTTTTTTGGAGGTATCATATATTGACATTGTACCACAAATACTAGCAAGTATTATCTTATATAGTTACTTGACCTTCCGTTAAACACATAAGCAGTAACCAGTGTCACAAAATAATAATGACCAAAATCAAGATTTCAACATTTTGAAAGATGAAAATCAAAGAAAAAAATTATAAGGTGTTGAGTCATAAGACGAATCAGGACACTCAATTATTTTGATTTTATGCAAAATAAATATTAAGTAAAAAGACTGCATCTTATAAATGCCAATAGATGAAAACGTTGTATCTGCGTCTGTAAGATACAGATGATACGCAAACAGATGCTTAGGTCTGAAGAAGCATTTAAAAGGCATAATAAATGCACTATCTTTTTGTAATCTGTTTGTTTAGAGTACTTGGATATGACTTTCCCTACTGGAAAGACCGCATGGAGATGTACATGAAGTCCAACCAATATCAATTATGGAACATCATCATGCATGGAGATATTCTCATTACAAGGCCTGAAGATCAATGGATTCAAGATGACTACAACATTCTTCAACTCAACAACAAAGCCAGATATACTCTGACCTGCGCCTTAACCGAAAATGAGTATAAGAAGATACGTAGACTAAAATCAGCCAAGGAGATTTGGGATTCGCTCTACACCAACTATGAGGGAACGGAAGATGTTCAACTGAGGAAAGCTGCAACTCTGACCAGACACTATGAGAGTTTCTCCATGAAAGAAGGAGAAAGTATCGATGACATGTTTGGGAGACTTCAGGTTCTTCTCTCAGACCTGGAATCTCTTAGGCACACGTATACTGAAGCTCAGATTAATCTGAAGATTCTTAATAGTATGCCCAAAGTGTGGGAACCCAAGACCATAACTATTCAAGAAGCAAGGAACATGAGAACCTTATCTTGGGATGAGTTGCTAAGAGTTCTACGAGTGCATGAAATACACCTGCAGAACCAAGACCAACTGCCTACAAACAAGGCTAACAATTTCGCTGCTCTCAAAGTTGGCAAAACTAGCACCATCAAGGAAGAAAATAAAAGAGCCCCCAAAGCTCTGAAAGTTCAAATAGAAGAATCAGACGAAAGCTCTGCCGAATCTACAGACGATGAGGTTGTCCTCATGGCTAGGAAATCCAAGCAGATGCTGAAAAAGAAAAACAAGTTCAGATAGTCCTCTAGAAAGAAAGACTCCAGATTCAAAAGAAAAGACAAGGAAGACAGTTAGGAGATCATCTGCTTCGAATGTAGAAAGCCAGGACATATGAAGTCTGAGTGTCCGAGGTTAAAGAAAAAGAAATCCTTAAGAGGCAACAAAAAGAAGAAGAGTCTGATGGCCATATGGGACGACTTAGACTGTGAGCAAAGCAGCAGCTCTGACGATGAACAAGCAAACATCTGTCTAATGGCAGAAACAGAAGAAAAAGTTGAGGTAAAAACTTGTTCTGAATTTGAAAGTTCATCTAGTTCTTCATCAGACGATGAAGAAGAGATGCCTTATGACATTTTACTTCAGAACTGTCATATGATCTCTCAGCAATGTAAAAAATTTAAACAAAAACTCAAACAATCAATTTATGAAATAGAATTGCTGAAGAAATCAAATGAAAAACTAGAAGAAAAAGTCAAGACTCTGGAAGAGAACCTAAGTCAAACCAGTACCCCTAGTCAAACAGACGATTCATCCATAGTTGAAAAACTAAGGGAAGAAGTAGTTGTTTAACTAAGGATTTTGGGAAGTTTCTGGAGAGTTCTAACACTCTCACTATGTTTTTAAAATATCATCAACATCCCCATGATAAATCTGGTTTAGGCTTAGAAAAAGACGCATATGCTTCTACTCAGTCTGACCTAGACAAATGTGACTTCTGTGGAAAGTCTGGACATTCCAAGTTCAAATGCATACACAAGAAGAAGCAAATGTATAAGGGCACTAATGCTGCTGGACCCAAGAAGATTTGGGTACCAAAGTCTCAGATTATTCCTATTTCAGATATCCTTGGTAGGAAAAGGCAAGGGTTTGAGCTGGTACCTGGACAGTGGTTGCTCACTACACATGACGGGAGAAAGGTCTATGTTCCTAGACCTAAAGCCAGTTGAAGGCGGAGCAGTTGCCTTTGGAGGCATGGGAAAAAGACGCATCACATGAGTAGGTAAAGTTGGTATGTCCTCCCTAACCTCCATAGACAACGTCCTATATATTGAAGGTTTGAGGTATAACCTACTGAGCATAAGTCAATTATGTGACAATGGTTATATAGTCTCCTTCAACAAGGACAGATGTATAGTCAAAATAGATGATGGCAAGTCTGTCTTTTCTGCCAGATGACACAACAATCTGTATGAAATTGATCTTATAGATCTTAGCAAGCAAAAGGTAACGTGTCTGCTATCCAGAGAAGATGAAAGATGGATTTGGCATAAAAAGCTTGGGCATGTAAATCTGAAACACATTTCAAAAATTTTGAAAAAGGGTTTAGAAGAGGATTGCCCAAGATTTCTTGGAAAACCCATCTTCTCAGTGAAGCATGTCAAAAGGGGAAACAGATTAAAACTTCTTTTAAATCTAAAAATGTTGTTTCCACCTCCAGACCGTTGCAACTCTTGCATATGGATTTATTTGGTCCTACTAGAACGTTGAGTCTGGGTGGAAAGAAATATGGCTTAGTCATTGTAGATGACTATTCAATATACACATGGGTATACTTCCTAGGCCATAAACATGAGTCTTTCAAGGTCTTTGAAATATTCTGTAAACGAGTTCAAAATGAAAAGGGTTTTTGCATCTCTAGCATCAGAAGTGACCATGGAACTGAGTTTGAGAATGCTGAGTTCAAATCTTTCTGTGAAAAGAATGAGATTTTCCACAACTTCTCTTCATCGAGAACACCTCAGCAAAATGGGGTAGTTGAAAGAAAAAACCGAACTCTGCAAGAGATGCCTAGAACCATGCTCTGTGAGAACTCTTTACCTAAACACTTCTGGGTAGAGGCTGTGAACACTGCTTGTTATGTCCAAAACAGAGTATTGACCAGACTTATGATTGAAAAGACTCCTTGTGAACTATGGAGAGGAAGAAGACCCAACACTGCTTACTTTCATTCTTTCGGATGTGAGTGTTACATCTTAAACACCAAAGATCAATTGGGAAAATTTGATTCTAAGGTGGATAAGGTTGTCTTTCTAGGATATTCTAATACATCTAAGGCTTACAGAGTTTTCAATACAAAAATCTTAGTTGTAGAAGAATCTATCCATGTTAAGTTCAATGATGGACTAATGTCTGATAGAAGACTATAAGATCTTGAGGATGATTTTGCAGATATGCAGATAGGTCTGTTTGTGGCACCAATGTCAGACGAAATTCAACCTCCTCAGGAAAATCTTCCTCAGATTGAAGGAGCGTCTGACTCTCAACCACAGATAAGGGACTGAAAATTCGTAACTTATCATCCACAAGATCATATCATAGGAGATCAGAAAAAAGGTGTAAAGACCAGATCATCCTTCAGAGATCAAGCATCTTATGCCTTCGTCTCAGAAATAGAACCAAAAATAATAGACGAAGCCCTGACAGACGATGACTGGATCTTAGCCATGGAAGAAGAATTGAACCAGTTTACCATAAATGACGTCTGGACCCTAGTTCCTAAGCCAAAGAATAAAAGTATCATTGGAACAAGATGGGTCTTCAGAAACAAACTGGATGAGCAAGGAAAGGTAGTAAGAAACAAAGATTAGTAGCTCAAGACTATAATCAGCAGGAAGGTATAGACTTCACTGAAACCTTTGCTCCTGTAGCTAGATTAGAAGCTATAAGAATCATGTTTGCATTTGCTGCTCATAAAAATATTAAGTTTTTTCAAATGGATGTTAAGAGTGCCTTTTTAAATGGTTTTATCGAAGAAGAAGTTTATGTTAAACAACCTCCTGATTTTGAAGATCCCACTCGTACAGATCATGTGTTTAAACTCAAAAAGGCTATGTATGGTCTTAAGCAAGCACCTCGTGCTTGGTATGACAGACTGAGCTATTTTCTTTTAGAAAATGGTTTTATGAGAGGGAAAGTAGACACTACTCTTTTCAGAAGAGAAGTGGGCAAAGATTTCATTATAGTTCAAATTTATGTAGATGATATTATTTTTGGAGCTACTAATGAATCTCTGTGCAAGGATTTTTCTGATATGATGAAAAGTGAGTTTGAAATGAGTATGATGGGAGAACTTAAGTTCTTCTTAGGACTTCAGATCAAACAAGACAGCAAGGGAATCTACATTCATTAGCAGAAGTATATAAGGGAGCTTCTTAAGAAGTTCAAAATGGAAGATGCTAAACCTATGAAAACACCTATGCATGCTTCCAGCCCCTTGAGTAAAGATGAATAAGGTAAACCAGTAAATCAGATGATCTATAGAGGTATGATTGGTTCACTTCTTTATCTTACAATCAGTAGACCTGATATTATGCATAGTATCTATCTATGCGCTAGATTTCAGTCAGATCCTAGTGAGTCTCATCTTAAAGTTGTTAAAAGGATCTTACGTTATCTACTAGGCACTACTAACCTTAGTCTGTTCTATAAGAAAAATCAAGTTTTCAAGTTAGTAGGATACTGCGATGCAAACTATGCAGGAGATAGAGTTGAACGAAAAAGTACAAGTGGAGGATGCCACTTTATAGGATAGTGTCTCATTTCATGGGCTAGCAAGAAGCAGAACTCAATTGCCTTGTCTACCACAGAAGTTGAATATGTGTCTGCTGCAAGTTGTTGCTCACAACTGCTATGGGTAAAATATCAATTAGAAGATTACTCTAGTTTTGAAAACAATATACCTGTATATTATGACAATACTAGTGCAATCAATTTATCAAAAAATCCCATACAACATTCTAAGGCAAAGCACATTGAAATCATATATCATTTCATTCGTGATTATGTTCAAAAAGGTGTTTTCGATATTAAGTTTATAGATACAGATCACCAATGGGCTGATATCTTTACAAAACCTTTGTCTGAAGAATGCTTCGTCTGTATTAGGGATCATCTGCATATGCACATGCTTTCAAATTAATGCTTGCATTCATCAGATGATACCCTTCATCTTATTTTCTTCATTAATCTGTTGGAACTAATGTGTGTTTAAGTGTATAGACGTTAGAGTGCCCATGTTCACAACGGTTATAAGTCTTTTCATTTTCACTCAAAACGTGCGTCGCCCTTTTCGCCGTGATGAGACGATTTTCAAAAAGTTTTTAATGATTTTAAAACCGCTCTTTTTATGACTTTCTCTCTCCCTTCTCATCTCCTCTGGTATAAAAGGACGAAATGCCTAAAGAAGAAGGTTCCTTTGATCTTTCGAATCTCTCTGAAATTTTCTGAGTTTCTCATAGACTTCAAAGATCAAAACTTTCTCATCTCTTCTTTTCTAAAAACATAATCTTTCTGTGAACAATGGCACCAAAAAGACAAGCCTCATCTTCTGCTACTCCTCTCATCCGCAACATGGACGAGGCTGCTACAACCTTTCCAGAAGAGCTTTTTATCCCTGGAAAGTGGGCGAGTCTGAAAGGAGCTGGCAAAGGAGGGTTTTGATGTCTTGGACATGTTCACTAAAGTTGGGTGGACCAACTTCGTTGGAAAACACAGCATCTGGTACCATGGTCCTTATGCCCTCTTCTAGGGGACAACAAAGGTGGAGGATGACCAATGCATCAGGGGCACAATTGGTCAGACGACAGTGGAAATCAGCCGTGCAACCATAGCCAAGGCTATTGGTTTTGCTGAAGAGGGACTGATCTTCGACAAAGACTGGGAGAAGACCATCACTCAGGAGACGGTGGACAAACTTCTCTATGATGGGATGAGACCTGCAGATGAAGACCCCAAGAAGAGAGCTGCAACCATGAAGATCTTTCTTCGGTCCACCAACATGACCCACATTTGCAGACTTCTTTACAACATGCTCTTCAACATAGTGCTCCCAAGGACGGGGTCAAGGGACCACGTAAGCGAAAGGGACATATTCTGCATCTACAATATTGTGGTAGGAGAAAAGATCAATCTTCCATATCTAATCTTCTATCACCTGGAGCAGGCCTTCAAAGACAGATTCTCCTCTAAGAAGCAGAAGAACCCCATCCCTTATTGTATGATGTTCACTCAACTAATGAGGGATGCTGGTGTTGATCTGACGGAGTTTGAAGCTTCTAGCGGACCCACACAGGTGACAGGAACCACTTTTGTGAGGATGGGTATCGCTCACAAGTTCCCTGAATGGGTAAAGAAGCAGGGAACCAAGGTGAAGAAGGAGCCCAAGGAGGAATCATTTGATGAACCTACATTTGTTGCAGAGACATAGACTCTACCCTAGCACAAACCTACACAGACCAAACCAACCACCAGACGCACCCAACCTCCTTCCTCAGATCAATGCAAAAAGCCCAAACAATAACCATCTTCAGATCCTCCCTCATCCCTAAAGAGAAAGATTTCAGAAGCACCATTTGAACCAATCCCTTAGCCTCCCCTCAAAAAGCCTTCCACCAGAACCACCAAAATCCACATCATCACCAAAGCCAAACTCACCACCTCACCAGAATCCAAATATGATCCTCAACCTTCACCTTCCCAAACCCAAGAATCTGATGTTGAGATTCTTGATGTACCCCTCCCTAAACCCCCAACCTCTTCCAAACCTAAGCCTGCTCCTAAGCCCAAACCTTCATCTTTTCCTCCACCGACTGACAAGAAAGAAGCAGCCGCAATCAGGAAGGCTTAGGAATTATCTCGCAAGAAAGCTACCAAGAAAGCCAAGCTAGATAAAAGCCTTGAGGAGAAGGAATAGATTGAGATAGAACAATCTGTGGTAGAGTCTATCAAGACTTTATCTGCTGAAGAATTAAAGAAGAAGGCTGATGAGGAAGCTTTGGTTCCTGCAGACGATGCTGCAGAAGACGAAGCGATAAAAGAAGTTGTTCTCGAGTCCATCAAGACTCTATCGGAAGATGAACAGAGGTAGATAGCTATGGAAGATCTCACGAGAATTTAATCTGTCTTGATTCAAGCTGCCGAGATAGCGTTTGCAGAAATTGCCTATAAGCAAACAGAGCTTCAGATGCTCCCAATAGACGACGTCGTAGATGAAGCTGAGATAGAAGAACTGAATGAAGCACTTCTTCAGTCTGCTTTGGAGGCAAGTGCCCAAGGTCTGGATATTGGAGAAGACCTTGTTGAAGCTGATGACACTGGTCCTTGTACCATCTACAGACCAATCACTGAAGAGGACAAAAAGCGAGTAGACGAGCACCTGACACAGTTTGATGTAGATCGTGCTGCAAGGTAGATGGCCATCTATGGTGGCTCATCATCTAAATCCACTTATGAACTTCATACTCAGACTACTGAAGAATTTCAGATTCTGACTGAAGATGAATTGTTCAGACGCAGCAGGTATGCTGCCAAGGCAACTCTCTCTCTAGGGTACATATATGAAAGTCTAGCTCTAAACTTAGCTCCTAAGTATAGAGGCTACGACTGGATCATCAAACGCAACCCCAACATCCCACTTCCTCCAATGCAATCACCAACAGACCCAGATGTCAACGTCAGATACTACGGTGGGTGGAAGCAACCCAGCGTCAATGAATGGGAACGTTGCAACAGGGAATGGAGGAGGAAGGGAATCTGCACTGATGAGGATCAAGCCTTCTTGCTTGATTCCATCAACTTCATAGAGCTGTGGAAGAAAAGTGTTCCTGGGATTGATCCCTTCAATCTTCCCAACTTTGAAGTTCTTCCAGATGAAGAAATGCCTGCTATCTTCATGTTATAAGGAGGAACCTCAATTCAGAATCTTCCCTCATCGATAAGTGGCAGCACCAGACCCAAACTCCATTATCTTCGAGCACAACCTACATGGCAGACGAAGCTACCCCCCTGAAGCCTTAGTCTGGCGACAACTCTCAATACTAACTGATGGAGTACCCTTTTATGAGCCTGTCAACCTTTAACAGATGATGGGTCTGCTTGCCTATCTCAATGTGATTCTTCCCTAGAATCACGTTGAACCAGGACATTTTGTCTATTTTGAAGATCTCAACTTGGACAATCCAGAAGCAAGTCCAACTTTTAATCTATGGGAATCTTCAGACTACTCTGCAGAGTTACGTATGAAGCTGCAGACGTATAAGGAGGAGATCAAGAAGAGGCAAAACTCCTTCAGACAGATCCAAAGACGAGCACAGATGTTGCCTCACTTTCTCGACACACAATTTCACTGTGTGGCCTTAAATCAAACCCAATTCAAGCTTGCTCTAGACAAGGTTATCCCTATCCTTCCTATCTTGAATTATAAGGGTAAAGAGAAAGTTGAAGACGACGATACTCCCCAAAGATAAAGTCACGTGCGAAGAGGCAGACCCTTCAGACGAGAGATTGAAGCCATCTTTCAGAAATCAGCTACTGAAAGAACGTCTGAAGACTTAAAGACCATCAGACGTGTCAGGAAGTTTGATGCTTTTTACTCTGGTCTGGAACTTGAAGACAAGCCTCCTGCAGATGGGTATCATCTGAAGATAGGAAAATGTTATCAATGCCACGGACATCAGACTTTCCCATCTTCATTTGACCCTTCCGACATCATGCCCTAGAAGTCCACCTTCTACTATCAATCTGATATGGACTTCTCCTTTGTTGTGAAGCTGCCATATTCCACCTTCTTCTCCACACTTATTCTGGGCATTGTGTAAGAACTAGAAGATGATGAGGCCATTGTGCCATACAGACCTCCCATCTCTGAAGAAGAAGTCTATGATCTGTACGTTGAACTATGGGTAACCAGAAAAGCTCTGCGTCAAGCTCTAGAAGACAGGAAAGGACTCGAGGCTGAGCTCAAAAAGTGGATCAAAATTGATGCCTTCTTCAACGCATGCCGCCGTAGACGCACTCCCACTCCACCAGGATCCCCTATGGTACTCTCATCAGACTCTGACACCTCTGATTCTAACGGTCCCATTCCTGGGGAACCAGGTTTTGCTGATCGCCATGCACAAGGGGGAGAAGGGAAGAGTAGAAAGAAATGAAGATAAAGCTACGGGGGAGCTACATCTAAGGGGGAGCTAAATCAAAAGGGGAAGCCAAGAAAAAGGAAGAGTATTTTTTTTTTTATATGTTTTAAAATTATCATCTGTATAAACACATCATCTTGATGTGAAAACTCTTTCAATAAGATGAGTTGTTTGATTGCACATCAAACCTGAGTCTTCTTTTCTCTCTGTTTAAAATTCTATGCTTATAGTTAATGTTTTAGTAGCTCTGATACATCTTTTTACAATATTTGCTTGGCATCATAAAAAAATGGGGAGATTGTTGAGTCATAAGACAAATCAGGACCCTCAATTATTTTGATTTTATGCAAAACAAATATTAAGTAAAAAGACTGCGTCTTATAAATGCCAACAGACGAAAACGTTGTATCTGTGTCTGTAAGATACAAATGATACGCAGACAAATGCTTAGGTCTGAAGAAGCATTTAAAACGCATAGTAAATGCACTATCTTTTTGTAATCTGTTTTTTAGAGTATAGTCATAGAACATCCTCCTAGGATTTGTTGAAGTACATAAAGGGGAACAGAAAGAAGAGTTAAAATTTCAGAAGTTTCCCTCGCTTCAAAAGACGCGCTACAGCTAGCAATGAGTACTTATCTGAGCAAGCGATGTGACCACTGCAACAGAAGGATATGGAGTATATCTCAAGAAAGATAAGCAGATTGCTTTATCAGTTTAGAATGACTAGTTGGTGATAAGCATTTAATGCTCGCATTAAATGCCCCTCAACCACCTTCCTTCAGACGCTGGTCAGACGCAAGAAAGAAGACCGTTTAGAGACAACGGTTACTTCCTCAGCAAGTCTATATATAGAAGAAGATTTGAAGTGCTGAAAACAACACACGAACTGAATTCAAAATTCAAGCATTCTTTCAAACCTTCATTCTTTCTCTTGTAAAAATTCTTTTGTTAAAAAGCTCTCAAATCACTTTGTAAATCCTAAGAGAAAAAGACTTAGTTCTTAATCTTGTATATCCGTTTGTAAGATGATAGTTAAAAAGTCTGTACGCCCTTTCAAAAAAAAATCTTGTGATTTGTTTTAGAGCCAGAAGTGGTTTGGTAGTAAAGAATACTTGGGTTTTTAGCTTGGAGATGCTAAGTGTGAAAAACTACTTGGGTGAGCCAGAAGTGGCAGTGAACAATACTTGTAACTTGTGAAAGTTAGTGGAACTTGGTGGTTTGCCAAGAACTGGATGTAGTCTCGGGGTGAGACGAACCAGTATAAAAATCTGTGTTGTCTTTCTTGCTCTTTTGTCTCTTATAACTGTTCGAACTGACTTTGTCTTGTGATTTAAACCTGTTTTCTTAAAAAGGGCTTTCATCTGTGTACTATTGTCTGTTAAAACGTTTTCTTCAAAAATGATCTCTTTTGACTAATAGACGGTATACCCTGTTTATAAAAAGTTTGCAAAATTTTTTATAAATCACAATTCAACTCCCATTTTTGTGATTTTTGCCTTTACAGTTTGGTATCAGAGCTCAGCCTTTAAGGGTTGAGTACCTGACTGTGTCTAGAGGAAAAGATCCAGATGGTCAGTCACGACAATCAGTTCATTCCTGAAGGAGCCTCTCTAACAAGGCCTCCAGCTTTCTTGGAGATGACTTTCCCTACTGGAAAGACCACATGGAGATGTACATCAAGTCCAACCAATATCAACTATGGAACATCATCATGCATGGAATATTCCCATTACAAGGCCTGAAGATCAATGGATTCAAGATGACTACAACATTCTTTAACTCAACAACAAAGCCAGATATACTCTGACCTACGCCTTAACCAGAAATGAGTATAAGAAGATACGTAGACTAAAATCGGCCAAGGAGATTTGGGATTTGCTCTGCACCAACTATGAGGGAACGGAAGATGTTCAACTGAGGAAAGCTGCCACTCTGACCAGACACTATGAGAGTTTCTCCATGAAAGAAGGAGAAAGTGTCGACGACATGTTTGGGAGACTTCAGGTTCTTCTCTCAGACCTGGAATCTCTTGGGCACACGTATACTAAAGCTCAGATTAATCTGAAGATTCTTGATAGTATGCCCAAAGTGTGGGAACCCAAGACCACAGCTATTCAAGAAGCAAGGAACATGAGAACCTTGTCTTGGGATGAGTTGCTGGGAGTTCTACGAGTGCATGAAGTACACCTGCAGAACTGAGACCAACTGCCTACAAATAAGGCTAACAATTTCACTGTTCTCAAAGTTGGCGAAACCAGCACCATCAAGAAAGAAAAGAAAAGAGCCCCCAAAGCTCTGAAAGTTCAAACAGAAGAATCAGACAAAAGCTCTGCCGAATCTACAGACGACGAGGTTGTCCTCATGGCTAGGAAATTCAAGCAGATGCTGAAAAAGAAAAACAAGTTCAGATAGTCCTCTAGAAAGAAAGACTCCAGATTCAAAAGAAAAGACAAGGAGGACAGTCAAGAGATCATCTGCTTCGAATGTAGAAAGCCAGGACATATGAAGTATGAGTGTCTGAGGTTAAAGAAAAAGAAATCCTTCAGTGGCAAGAAAAAGAAGAAGAGGCTGATGGCCACATGGGACAACCAATCACAAATTTCTGCTTCTTCCTTGGGCCATTTCTCATCTCATGGAAAAGTAAGAAACAATTAACAGTTTCCAAATTCTCTTTTGAAGTAGAGTACAGGTCCTTAACTCAAACTACATATGTAAAGCACAATGGTTGTTGTTATTTACTATGACAATCAAGAAACTCTTCACTTTGTTGTTAATCTTATCTCTCACACATTGAGATAGATTGACACATTATTAGAGAAAGTTAAGAATACGACTCTTCATTTGATGCTAGTCTCCAAGTCCTAGATAATAGACCTCACAAAATTTTGGGCTCTTGAACCTTTTTCCAATTTGCACTCCAAGCTTGGAATGTTGTATATCCACATTCCAGCTTGTAAGGAGTGTTATAGATTTATGTAGCTTGGTTAACTTTCGGTTATTTTAGTTTTATCGATTACAAACTGAAATTAGTTGGTTAACTCGTGACGTTTGATATAAAAAGTAAGTTCCCCCAATGTAGAAGGGATGTTGAATGAATAATTCTCACAATGAGAATTTCAATCCCAGGTTCTCTCTGTATGAATTTAAAATATCATTTTGATCCATTACATTTTAATAATATTTTTCTAGTTTTGGTCTTTTATACTTTAAAAGTCTGATTTTAGTCTTTTATATTTGCAAATGGGCCCAAAATTATTCTTTTGTCTATAAAATGATGATGTGACGTTAATTTTATTATTATTTTTTATTACGTTTTCAGTTCATTTTTATGACAATTCAAAACCATCAGAAATTGCTTGTTTGAAACATTTAATAAATATTAAACAATTTAATTGAATCTAGGATATAACAATTTTTAGCGGTTTTAACCGCCAAAATTAATTTAACTTTTGCAATTAATTTAAACTCAAACCAAAATTCCAAGACATACAGCCATACGATGTATTATTAATTATTTTCTCATTTTTTGTGTGCAAAGCAGTGCAAGAGATCCTAAATTCAATCATGTGCATAAAATAGTCTCATAATTTATAAAAGTTGTATTACATTAATTATTGGATAAATTACTTTTATATCTTCTGAATATCGTTTTTCTGTTTTGTTATTACCTCCCTTAATTCATATTGAGAGAAGTCTTCGTAAAATAAAAAGGACAAAAATATTAAATACAGTATTGCTAATTTATAATCATATATAAAAGCTTAACTAGATATAAATTTGATTAAATTTAAAAGCTATGTCATGGGCATTAGCAAAGTTTAAAATACAAGTGGTGGATAATTTCAAAGAAAAAGTTTTATACATATAAGCTTATACTTACCAGTCCAACCAACAAACTACCAGTCTTATACACTGTCATCACGTACCATTATTGTTTTTCAGCCTTCAAGCTCTCCCATTTGTCATTACTAACATATTTGCCTTCTCTTTTCAATCTCTCCTCTGGAACACTAAAGAGATTTTCTCCTTTTTTTCCCAATAGATCATCTAATCTAAGCTATGGCGAGGACAGGAAACAAGAGTTTACAAGCAAAACTGGTAGGTATGTCTTCCCCGCCCCTTTTTTTGATTTGATATGATATGATAAAGATCAGCTCCATTAAAAAAGTAGAAATAACTCCTGTTTCACATATTAGACTCTAAACCAGAACAACAAATCACATATACTAGGACAGGACAAGCAAATAACTTGTATTGCTAATTTAAATTCAAGTTATTTCTTACGTAAAACCATACCTGATTGTGATCTTTAATGTTTCTAAATTTGATCATTGAAAAATGCTGTTTGCCCCCTTTTTTGTTTCGATCAGCTAGTGCCACTATCTTCATATATCCTTCAAGAAAATTTATATTTGTAGGAGTCAAAATCGTTTACGTTTATAGATAATTCTTATTTCTTAGATATAAAAGTATAAAACCATACCTGTATTTGACCAAGTAAATTTTTGGGTTATGTGTGCATTGTCCACCCTTCTCTTCTGAGGGGGCAATAAAACATATAAAGCCATTCATGTAGAAAATAAAATTTTTAGCTATTCTTTCAGTTAGTGACTATATTAATGACATGCAGAGAGCTATTGAAGCTACATATAATATACCCTTGCATGGTGACCATTATGTGATTTCCATGGATACGGCTCCAACTTATCCATTCCGCTGAATCACATTTAGCAAAGTCGATGATTAGTTCTAGTTAAATTTTGCATAACTGTGTGCTTGTTCAATCTGCCAAGTAAAAGATTATGTATTTATGTCTATCTCCATCCATTACTTTTTTACCATTTACCCTATGTTTGGTTGGAGAGAAAGAAAACTTTTGAAATTTCAAAAGTTCTATTGTATAGCTGAAGTGAAAATGAAGAAAAAATAAAGAGGGAGGAAATTTATAAGGAACAAAAATTTCTTAATTTTTCTCTTCGGTTCACATTTCAATTTTTTGTTCCCTCTCTCATTTTCCTATGCATAATTAGCAGAAGAAAATATTCCCAAGATGTTAAAATCACCTATGATTTCTCAGGTACTTCTTGGAGACATGGGGACAGGGAAGACAAGTTTGGTTCTTAGACTTATCAAAGGTCAATTTTCCGAGTACCAGGTTACTGTTATTTTTTTTTTCCTTACGTTAATTATTATTTTAGTCCTTTTATATATGCCTCCTCACATTATCATAGATTCTTAGTGGGTTACCATTAATATATCATATGTATGCAGGAATCAACAATTGGAGCAGCATTCTTCACTCAGGTGTTGTCTTTAAATGAAGCCACTGTAAAATTTGATATATGGGACACAGCTGGGCAAGAACGATACCACAGTTTGGCTCCTATGTACTATCGAGGTGCTGCTGCTGCCATTGTTGTGTATGACATTACAAGCATGGTAACTAAATATCATGTCTCATTCTCTCCACAAGCTTGATCTTAATTTTACAGTGCAGTGGATGGTGATTATTGATTAATCAGTTTGACAGTTGAAATTTTCTAAATATATTTAATACAAGTATATCACTAATTCATGATTAGTCTAATGTTTTTATCCTTTAAAAGATTCAGTATTACTGCAGAATGTCTAAGTACATTTTTACAGTGAACATATCTGACTGAGTAATGCATATTCTGGCTCAGGATTCTTTTGTACGAGCAAAGAAGTGGGTTCGAGAAGTGCAAAGACAAGGTAACTGTCAAAATGTATATATCTTTTGAACAAACTTTAGAAGCTATTGAGCTTAATATAAATTGTCTGATGCTAAAATCTTGTAAACATGTGGTGGCATTATATCACGATCATAAATTCATTGGTAAGAGTAAGATTTCAGATGAAAGTATTTATTTACATAAAAAATTGGTCTCTCTCTTGATAGCCTTAATCCTATCCCTGTCCCCCGCACTGCACATCATAAGTTACTACATCTAAAAATTGAGAAACTTTGATTCAAGTCTTCGATTTGAGATTTTTTGTAGTTACAAGTTCTGGTAATTAAAAAACCATGTAAGTTCAAATGAATTGCACTTCTCATGATAAATATTGGTTGAGGGCCAGAGCAATCCACTAACATCTGAACCAGATTTCTGCATACTTAAAAAGTTGTAAACTTACGCTAAGTTGACTTCTATATATCATTCTGAAAAAGTTCATCACAACTTCATAATACGGTACTAATTTGGCAATTCACTTCAGCAAATTCAAGTTTGACAATGTTTTTGGTGGCTAACAAGGCTGATTTAGAAGACGAGAGAAAAGTCAGCAATGAGGTATTTCTAGTGAATTGTTCTCTTGATTTTTTTTATGATTTGCTTATTACGTTACTTTCAAAGGTTCACTTGATTCTACACTAAGGAACCTAACTAAACCCCCTATAAAGAGCGAAAGAATTTGTTTGGGTAGTCATCTTTCAAGTTTCATGTGTCGTAAATGGTTGCAGGAGGGTGAGGAATATGCCAAAGAGAATGGCTTGTCTTTTCTTGAAACTTCAGCAAAAACTGCACAGAATGTGAACGAGCTCTTCTATGAAATAGGTAAAATAATATACCATTCACCCTCTAAAGTGTTTTGGCCAAGAGGCAGTGTCTCCTAAGAGCAGTTGCATTGCCTCTTGTCTGGGTCAAATTTTGTTGAACAATACTAATAGTCAATAATAAGAAGCTAGCAATTCTATATATAGTTGACAATCTTTTATAAGTTTATAACCAATTGAATGTGTATGTTAAGATTCCTTACTTAGAAACAAACATTTTGCAGCGAAGAGATTGGCGAAAGCTAACCCTTCACGTCAAACTGGAATTAAGCTGCATACCAGACCTCGAGAAATAAGAAGAGGATTCTTTTGTTGTACTTAATGGCTTTTCTTTGGGGAAGTAATGTTATATATATTTAATGGCATTGCCATGCTATTGTACTCAAATATAGTTCAGTACCCACAACTCACTGTGTGATCAATGATCATCATTCTATCCTTTCCTGAGTTGTGCGGATGCATGTGTCCATTGTTGATCTCTCTCGGACAAGAAGAACAAAGACATGTTCAGTGTACATTGTAAGATCTCATGCCAAATATTTTTTTTTTCCTCTGTTTATCGCGGTCTATACCCACTTGTTGGTAACGCTTGGTGTTGGTAAAACTTTTACTTTTATTTATTTTTTTGGTATGGAAAATCTTAGAAAAAAGATGCTGCCTCCCTTTCATACAGCAGATAAACCACTTTTAGATAATTTCCATTTCATTCACTTTAGGGAGACCAACCAGAAATTCAACCTGTGGCTTTTGGATCAAAACAACATTTTTTTTTTTATTATCATTTTATGCATTGAAATTAGAATTTTTACATTAAAATTCGTAAAAATACTTTCCAAATTTTTATCAAAAAAAGCTTGAAACCAGTTTGAATACGGAACGCCACTGATGTTTCTTAGCTATTCAATTTTCTCCTTCTACTTTTGTGTCTCAGCCAAATTTTGATACTATTACCGTGAGTAAAGGGTATAACAAAAAATAAAAAAATGAGAGTATATTCATTTTTCTGTTCGCGCACTACCAAAAAATTGAACGTTTGATCAGATGCAACAAATTTTTATTTCCCATGTAATGTCATTTTAAAAATTGTGTGTTAAGAATTTTGCCATATATTTGAAGTAGAAATATGTTAAAATGAAAAAATAATAAAATATGAAATATAAAAGTGAAAAATATATTTTTTAGATAAATAGAAATAAAAAGTAAAACATTTTTTCTCAATTTGTTTGAATAAGTAAAAGAGTGAATAGAAATAAATAAATGAATTATTATATAACAAATTTTTTACTAATTTAAAAATTTTAAACCATTTATTATAATAAATTTACAAATTAACATCCCTCCCCTCCCAAGGTCACTTTCGACTGGGGGTGTTCGCAGATTGGATTGGATCGATTTTAAAGGAAAAAATCATCTGATCCAATCACTTCAATTTTTCTAATTCATCATCCAATCGATTTTCTTCAAGATGTTAATCCAATACAATTTAAAGTGATTTGGATTGGATCGGTTTTCGGTTTTAATCTTAATTTTATTTTTTTAAGAAAATATTAAATAAATAGTAAGATATATAATACATATAATAAAAAATAATTCAAAATATCAAATATTTCATTTATATGTCATTATGTAACTATATCAAAAATAAATTTTATACAACTTGATAATTATATTTATGCATCTTAACTCAAATAGTTAGTAAAAAATTATCTTTAATTAAATATTTTTATAAATAAGTATAAATTATGTGATAATTTTACAAATATATAAGAAATAAAAATATAAGCATCAGTGATATTATCAATTTATGAATAAAAATATATACATATATAAAAGTTCGGTTTGGATTGGATTGGATCGGTTTTGAAAATCAAATCCGAAATCCGATCTAATCCAATAAAAAAAATTTGATTTTTCAAATTTTTGATCCGTTCGGTTTTCGGTTTTTCTATTTCCGATTTTTTGGATCGGTTTTTTCTATTTTTATTGGATTGGATCGGTTTATGAACACTCCTACTTTCCACCTTAATGAAGGAGAGGAGTTTTATTTTTCTTGAGTAAAAAAAAATCATATTTCTTATTCTCTTTAATTAACATATCATAAAAAAATGATACTTTTATATTATTTATTTATCTTTATTTTTATTAAACCAAACAAAGGATTAGTATATCATTTTTTAAAGTGAATATACACTAATTATGTCTAAAAAGTATGCATTTAAAACTCTTAAAACATATATATAACTAACGTTTAAGAACTACTACTAGACTTGTCTGTTTACTCACTTTTGACCAAACAAAAGGAAGACGCAAAAAGGACTTATCTTCATTGCCTCCGAAAGTAATGACTTCATTGGCATGTCCAATACTTTCTCGTTGAGTTTTTGGATTTACCTGCGTCTGCTTTCCCTATGCAGTGTGATTAAACTTTGATCACTTGACTATAGTCTTAAAAAAATTATATATTTAGATAATCTCATTTTTGCCACTTTACTGTATATTCTTATTTTATTCTTTAGCAATAATATGGTGAAAGTAAATTAAGCCACCCAACTAAGTAAATTAAGCCACCAAACTGTCTACCTGAGACTTTATTTAAATTTCTTTTATCTTCAATTTCACTCTTTTCTTTTATTCCTTTTCTCTTTCCACCCAACTAAGTGGTATTTATTCATCACTTATACACCATTTTGCCGTGAACATCCATTACTGCAGTCCACATGCTCCCAAGTTCCCAACAAAACCGAATATATACTCATTGATTATCTCAAGCATAGAAAACTACTTAACACAATCAGGGCGAAAACTGAAGCTTCTTGCCTAATGGAGTTTGCGTTGCGGCAGAACAATGTTCTCGTCCTTATCGAAATGGACAAAAAAACAAAAGACTGTGCATGCAGATTGCAGTTGCAGCAGGTGACAGCTTTGTTTGTGGGTTTACCCTCTCTCCAATGCATTACTTCCTCTGTTCTAAATTATACGATATTTAAGATTTTGGCACATGTATTAAAAAATATAATTAATTTATTGAATTTTCTAAAAAATATTTCTTCCGTTCCAATTTATATGACGTTTAAGATTTTGACACAGGTATTAAGGAATGCAATTAATTTGTTAAATTTCCTAGAAAATATTAGGTAATTTTCTAATATACCCTTTATCTCTCTAATTAATTACTCATACTACACTACTTCCACTAAGTATTAATTAAGGATAGTCTTGAAAAAAGATATTTAATACAGCATTGATTTTGTAAAACGTCATCTATTTTGGAACAAATTTTTTTTTCTAAAACGTCATATAATCGGGAACGGAGGGAGTATTAGGTAACTTCTTAATATACCCTTTATCTCTCTAATTAATTACTCATAGTACACTGCTCCCACTAAGTATTAATTAAGGGTAGTCCTGGAAAAAGACATTTAATGCAGCATTGGTTTTGTAAAATGACATCTATTTTGGAACAAATTTTTTTCTCTAAAACGTCATATAATTTGGAACGAAGGGATTACTATTATTCATCGGAAACATAACTCCGGAAACATTTTCATTTCTACGATAACAAATTACACGAGGACAAATATAAAAATTTCCTACTGGGAAATGCACCTAGTTTCCAAAGAAAAACCAAGCAGAGTGTACAATGCCAATGGAAAACAAAGACCGTGCATGCCCCTAATGTAACTAGCTACAAGAAAGCCTAGATTAAAAAAATAATAATCATAAAGTTGAGTTGCCATCATGCCATGAGTGTTACTGCAACAGACGCTATGATAACCACGCCTGCAAAAAGAAAGTACTCATAGCTTCTTCTCACCAGCCACTACTACTTTTGTTCTTACCAGTCACCACCACCACTAGCTATTACTTTATTCACAAAACTACCCTCGAAACAAAACAGAAGCGTGCAATGAATCTGACCTCACCATTACCATGAAGGAGAGGTACAAGGGGAACCGGAGGATGAAGAGAGGCCATTGTTGCTACGAGAATCACTGCATGAAGTGGCCAAGGACCTTGCATCTCTTAGAGAAACGGAACAAGCCTCTGCAGGGAGCTTCTTCATTGGAGTCAAAGGAGGGGTATAAGGAGGTGAGTCAGAGTGAGTAACACAAGGAGAAGGGGTTGCCTCAGCTGCATCATCATCATCTTCCTCGGAAGAACCACTTCTTTCAAAACGTGAAGGTGAAGTGTCTGGTGTCTCAAATGGGGTATTTGCTCCACTTCTTTGGCTCTCGTCGTTTTCATAAATGGGGTTGGAAATGTAGACAAGGTGTTCTCCACCACTGCAAGCTTGTTTATCATCATGACAAAGATTTCCTGTGGTACTACCCAGAAGTGGGTTTTGGTGATTTGGTTTTGAGGGTGTTATGGATATGAAGGATGGTGGTGGGGAAGGGCTTGCATTTGAATTTGATTCTTGGGTTTGGATTTTGACTTGAAGAACCTGATGAAGTTCCGAATAGTGCTTCTGCTTCCTTGGCCCAGCTTTGTCTTCTTTGCAAGAAACTGCTGGGAGAAGGATGCTTCTTGGAGCTTGGAGGACTCCTTGTGCGTAAATGCTGCGGAATGGAGGAGGAGACTGTTGTTGGGGGTGTGAGGTTGTGTGAGAAGGTGAAGAAGCATTGGCTCTGGCTGTGGTGGGTTGAGTGGTGGCAGTGTTGTTGGAATTGCTGTTTCTGAGGTGGCGCCGGCGGAGTAAGAGGGAACAGTAGAGCTCAGCTAGCAGCACAAATATAAGGACTAGGACCACTGCAAGGGTCACCACCATTACCAAGGTTGCACCCATAATCACTTTGGATGAGCCCTTCATCTCTATCTCCCTATCTCTATCTATCTCTGTCTCTTCCTTCGTAGAATGTGGGGTGAGGTAGAAGAGGCACGGTAATATAGGGGGATGGAGGTAGGAACAGGTCCTTTTTGGCGGGAAATAGTCCTTTACAATAGACAGGAGGAGGCTTAGATGCAGACGGATGCGAATCGTAAAAAGAGAAATGGTCCTAGGGAACACAAAGGCTTTTTTTCTGAGCTAGTTTGGACTTTTGAGTTTTGACATTCCAGATTACAGCAGTCAATTTGTTAATTTACTGCCATATCCATATGCATGCTCGCATGATAAAACTAACAAAAGTTTTATATCTGCATTATTCTTCTTCGATTCATTAATTTCACTGCTTTCCTTTTTCTGAGTGTTCCTTAAAATTGGAAGTGACACATTAAAAATAACATTTTGTACAACTTTAACCACATGCCACATTCATGCATTAAAGTGTGAGAAACCACTTTATATTCATGCGAAGTTACAGAATTAAAAAAAAAGAAAATAAGCAATAAAATAATAAATTTATATGAATATAAAATAATGTATGTATAAACAACATTATCAGAAAAAATAAGGGGTGAGTAAGAGGCTCTGAACCAATAGCGTCTGTCTTAACATCTTTTATTCCCAATACTCAACCCGAAGAAAGTAGAACACCATAATTTTTTTTGTTACAAACACTGCTACAATCATAGAAGGCAAATTGCATATGACCTTTAGTTGCATCTGTAAGTTTATGGCAGAGATAGTCAACCAACACAGACGGGACCATCTATGATGATTTAGTACAACTCCGAAGTAGTCGACATTTTGCAATGAAAACACCACCATGCAATCTTCAGCAATTCCAGACACTTGACATTTTACGAGATTCAAGCATGATGATCATAACAAGTGCAATCATGCCAATAAAAGAGGATCAATTATTAGTTATACTTATATCCTTTATCAATCATCATCCTCTTAAGGCCGCAATCCTAGCTGCTAGATCATCATAGTCAGGTAACTTAGGATGCACATGCCGAGCTTCGTGTGATCTAACAGGCTGAAATGTAGCAGCACGAGTAAATACTTTCTTAACTTCAGCTTCTCTATGTTGTTCACGAGGAAGGGAAAATGATCGTGATGCATGACTAACCACCTCTGGTGTCTCATCAGATCCATATTCGCTTCCATTCTGCAGCAATTCCCTGGTTGAGTCATGTGCATGGTGAATTTTAGAGTTTCTTTTTAATTTTTCAGGCACAAGGACGGATGGCTTTTTGCTATAATGGATCAGTAATTTATCTATTATCCTTTCCTCTTCTGCATTTTGATACCGCTCATCATCTAACATAGCTTTCACACCACGTCTTGATTCATCTCGTCTCCTGCTTCTGCTCCTTGATTTTCTCTGAAGTCCGGAGTCTTCGTTGGAGGCATCGTAGTAACCAGGTGGTCGTGATCTTGAGTGCCTTCGCCGCATAGATCTTGGTTTTACCACAGGGACTTCTTCAGTGTCTTCTCGAATTGAGATTTCTTTTTCACGACTCTGTTTGCTCAGTCTCTCATGTCTATTGCCCTGCCAATCCTGGTCAGAACTATCCAAACCTATTTGAATCCTCTCCGTTGCAGAAGCAGCATCAGGCTTCTCATGTGCTGAATGATATGTAGAGATGCCACCACTGTCAGTAAGTGAAGATATCATATTGGCTCCATGTGTGCTGTTCTGCTGCTTAGAATTAGGATGTTTAAGATATGGAGGCGGAATGACATTACTGTAGCAGGGCTTCAGTGTAGGTGCTTCATCCCTTTGATTTTCTCTCTCGGATTTATCAGTACCAGGTAGGCCAACATGATTAACAGCAAATGGCTCGTTCGCATTACTCTTGAAACGCGACCCGGCATGACTAGAAGACTTCCTAGCAGCTATAGTGACCTGGTTTTCTCTTGGAGGGGTGGTATTCCCCCAACTATCTTGCAACTTGGAACCACCTTCAAATTGTTCCACTGTTTTCTGCTGAGATAGATATCCAATCGGTTTTAGCATACTACCCTGGTTTGCTCTTGGAGGGGTGATATTTCCCCTACTATAGTGCAGCTTGGAACCACCTTCAAATTGTTCCACTGTTTTCTGCTGAGATGGATGTCCAAACGGTTTTAGCATACTTTCTCTTGGCGGGGTGGCATTCCCCCTACCATTTTGCAGCTTGGAACCACCTTCAAATTGTTCCACTGTTTTCTGCTGAGATGGATGTCCAATCGATTTTAGCATACTACCCAGGTTTGCTCTTGGAGGGGTGATATTCTCCCTACTATAATGCAGCTTGGAACCACCTTCAAATTGTTCCACTGTTTTCTGCTGAGATGGATGTCCAATCGGTTTTAGCATACTACCCTGGTTTGCTCTTGGAGGGGTGATATTCCCCCTACTATACTGCAGCTTGGAACCACCTTCAAATTGCTCCACTGTTTTCTGCTGAGATGCATGTCCAATCGGTTTTAGCTTACTACCCTCCTTCCAATAGCCTCTATCACTCTTCTCAACAGTAATCTCTTGCCTTCCTGGATTATCATGGCCATCCCTTTTCCGAGGAACTTCATGACCATTTAGTGGCTTGAATCCATTTCCAGGGAGTGTGGATTTAGACTGAAGATTGTGATCAAGTCTGTTTAAGACAACAGCTTCCTTGCCATTCTGAAATCTGGACCCATTATTGGCAAGATCATGATTTTTCTCTAACAAAACATCATTCCTTGCTTCTTTTTTGGTAAAATCCTTGCCATGTGATGGTTTATCATGGTTAGACATACAAGCATTGTGGCCCTGCACAACAAATATTAACAATTTTACATACATTCTCAAAATTTGAAACAAAGTAAGAATTATCTGAGTATTCAATTTTGACAACGAAACTGTACAAAATGAAAAGGAAATGCAAAAGACGGAACCTGTACATTTTCAGAGGATCTCGACATCCTCAGTTTGAAAGCCTTGGAGTCCCAGTTTATTGAAAACTCTGATGCAATCTCCTGCATCAAGCAGACCTTGTTCTCCAATGTAGAAGACTTGAAATTCAAATTTGCAGCAAACTGATAATTTGAAATTTAGTCAGTACAGGAAACCAGAAAAAGTCATTAATATGTAAAGTTCTAACATAAATGAAAAATCACCTCTTGATTGACATAACATTCCATGGAATTCCCATATCTCTCCTGAAATATTTGCCTAAGGTCACGTAACTCTGGTAAATCAGAAAATCTTGCAGCACCAAACATCAGAGACGATACAGCCATCCTACATTCCTCAGGGCAACCACTGTAAAAGAAATGGAAGCAGTTGTGTCAATTAATCAACTTCTGAATTTAAGGAAAAATATACAACGACTATCCAACCACAAGAATTTTGGGACATTTGTGACAATTACAGGTGCCCAACCAACCATATTAGTCAACCCAAAAATAAATAAACATAACTCCGCCCCCTCTACATCATAAATTGAATGCGTCATTTTATTCTGATCAGTTCATCTCACCAAAATCATTACTAAGATTACTTTATTGCTTGGAAAAACTGTAATCGGTACCTAAACATGAAAAACTGCACACGCAAAGGCAAAAACTATGTTCAATCACAGACACAGAACAACTACACGCATATAACACTGTAGATGCACACGCTTGTATGGTGTAGTCAGTATTGTTGGTGACCATTAAGTAGATAGAAATTAGAAAATCTTTTTTTCTCTAAAAATGGTGCAATTTCTACAATTGTGATTATTGATCAGACAATGATATCAGAAGATAAAACACTGCCACCAACTTACCCATAATCCTCATCTCCAGAGAAGCATGGTATTTTATTTTATCGAACCTGTATCCGTTACGTAATAATGTAATAATGGATATGGTACGGTACACTTAGTTACTTATTAAATTATTTTTAAAAAATTATAGGCGGCTGGAGTGTGACTTTAATAAAACTAGGTGCAGCGTGAGATATAATTAGATATACGTTAAGCCCCCTGCAAAAAATGACAGTTTTTTAAGCAAATTTAGGGACTTTTTTTTGTCTCTCTCAAATTTTCCACGTTTTTTTTTCCCTTTATTTATTGAAACTCATTCATTTTATTTACGACCAGTGAGATGTGGGATAAGAGTTTGATAATTTCTATTATTAAAAATGATTTTATAATAATGTACAAATATTTTCTATTCTTCATATATATTCTTTTAAGAATTACATTAGCGCATGTGTATCCATATCCATGCATCAGCGGAAGAATTTGACAGTAAAATTGGTTTTCGGCCAAAGCAATCATGTTACTAACAAATAAAACTGGCAGATTGACTACACAAGTCATAATTCTGAGTTCAAAGGAAATTGAAAAGTAACATGAACAAAAGAAATAGAAACGATATCAATATCCAAGGCAGAAATTTAAAACAAACTAATAATACCTCAGTTTCTGCATCGCTGGGAGATGTTTCAGCACAAACTCACAGCATTGCTCAACAAAACCATAGCAAGAGGACAGTGTTAACTCAACCACGAGTCCTTCAGCCTGTTAAACACCCCGCAATAAGTCAAAATTTAATTGAAACAAGTTCATCAAACAAACAGAGAAATTAATTGTTCACACAGTTAAAAGTCTATTGTATTCCATTACTCGATGAAAATTAGCATCCTCAATAATCTAACGTAACGGAATCCAGAAACTGCACTGAACAAAAACACAAAAAATAAAAGTAAAAAACAAAAGAGAATCAATTACCCTTCCATAGGCATTTATATCGAGACCATTGAGCAATAGATCAGCAATATCTTTCTTCAGAAACTTCTCTGTCGCTCTTCTCTTCCTCCGTATCACATCGATCCGACTCTTCGTCAATTTGATCAACGATTTGCTGAAAACAAAATGCAGAAGAAGAAGAAAAAGAAGAAAACACGTTTATCGTAACCAGCAACATAACCACTCTCTCAAATCTCTCCGCACTTTCTTCATCAAACAAACAACAATCAACAAAAACAAAGAAGAAGACAGCACAGAGTGCGAACCATTTCGCGGTGAAGCCTCTGCCGAGTATTCCGTCCAACATGTTCGAAGATCTCGACACGGTGGTTTGACTCAGTCAGCTATTCGACTCGGAAGCTCAGAACGAAAGATTCGCCATTGCCGAAGCCTTCGTCGAAGAGTAACACACACTGTGTTGCAATGGAAAAAGAGAAGGAAGAGAGAGAAAATATATAAATAAATACTAATGAATGAAACTAAATAGAAAAATAAATCCAGTTTAGGAAAATGATCTTTCGGAAGGCGCTTCTGCTGCGACGAAAATGACCTTCGGCTGTTTTAATAAAGACGATGGTTAATGAGAACGTTGGAGGGGTATTTTCGGTAGTTAGAGGTGTTTTATTCTGGTACGGATGGGAACTTGAAACTACGATGGAAGCGAGTGGTTTGGCCACTGAATTTGGTGACAGGGGAAAATGAATGAATGGTGAAGATCTCAAGGGACTTGCTGAGCTGGATCGCACATTCCGATAAAGGAGGTGCAGTTGGCGCTATTAGGTGGGACAGAATGGGTTAAGAGCCGTTGCGTCACTCATTAGAAGATTCTTAGTATTTAACGGTTTAACCTGAATCGGGAAATTCCACAAGAATGTGTGCCTCTTATTTTTTTATTTCTTTAAAGATAAATACTAATCAGTACCCTAAAAAAATAAAAGAAGAAAGATTTTTGTTAGAATACGCAAAATTGTACTGTCTATAATTTTTTTTCACTCTCCTATAATTTTTACAGTAAATATTTTTTTTTTTAATTCTTTAACCAGTGCCCTAAGAACACTAGTTAGCAAGACCCTTCTTTAAATATTTTTTTATAGACACGGTTCTTATTTTATGGAATCAAATATACATAACAAAAAAAATTCAAAATATTTAATGTATTTATATACTTAAAGAGTTTAATGGTGACACAGACAGTATAAAATAAGTTTATATTGTCATTTAATCACAAATCACTGTTAATATGACTTTTAAGATAATTTTATAAAAGTCAACAAACTTATCATACGTGATTAGTTGATTGGATGACCGTGTAAAACTATTTTAGTGTATATGACCCTTTTTGTCATATTTAAAATTCGAATTTAAGATTAATATTTAAATTGAAACAAATACTATTATTTCTTCTTTTTCATATGCCACTTTAAATATTTCAATTTGTCTTAAAATATTTGTTACATTAAACATTGAGAAAGTACTAATTAATTTTTAAAAAATATACTTATTTATTTATTAGTATTTTATGTAAGTATTTAAATAAAATTACAATTATATTCTAACCTATTTGATAAAAAAATTAATAAAGAAAATATTTTATCATGATAATTTATATAATTAATAAATGTATTAAGAAACATACAATATTTTAGAAACAAATATTATGAGGAAATAATTAATAAATGAATTTGATTGTGTTAATAATAATATGAAGTGTCTGTATCGAAAAAAAAATAATATGAAGTGTAAAATTTATTAAATAATCTGAAAATACATTAATTAATGTATGTATCAAATTTTTTTAACACCGACAAAACGATAAGATTAAATTTAAAATATAATTCAAATATTATACTTTTTTAAAAGAAAATTAACTCAAAAAAATAAGAAACTTTATCATTTTTTTCTATATATAATTTATTATTTATTATTTCTTTTAAATTAGGAAAAGGCTTAAATATCTTTTTAGTCCTTGTAATTTAGTTTTTTTCTTTTCATCCTTGCAATTTTTTTTGTTTTAGTCATTGCAAATTATGTTTGTTTTGTTTTTTGTCCTTAAAGCGGTTTAGATAGCGCTTTGAAAAGCGTTATCTAAACCGCTTTAAGGACAAAAAATAAAACAAATATAATTTGCAAGGACTAAAATAAAAAAAATGCAAGGACAAAAAGGAAAAAAACGTTAAATTACAAGGACTAAAAATGTATTTAAACCTTAGGAAAAAGAAAAAGAATTTAATGGTGATGCACTGATAGTGTAAAATAATTTTACACTGTCATCCAATCACAAATATGAAAATTAAACAAAAAGATCAGTCATTTGTAGTATGTATATCTCTAAAAGCTAGATTTGGCATACATATCAACCATATAATTAAGATGGTAAAAGTAAAATTTGAGAATTTTAATTAATTCTAGCTATTGCACCAACAAAATATAGTAATTTACAATAAGAATGATGTATCTTGTATAATTCATATAATCACACATCTCTTCTATTTATTGAAGTGGTAAAATTGGAATAAAGATATGTAAAAAATGGAATAAAAATAATTATAATTAAATAATTAATATCGTCTACATAGTACATATCAGTGATATGTGTATTTGCGTGTATAACATCATCATTATTATTTCATTAAACCCTACATATTTATGCTTTTCCTTGTTAGCATATTCTGAAATTAACATATTTTTTTTTAAAAAAATGTTAAATTTAAAATATACTAATAAGGGAAAATTAACAAGTAGTTGATCTGAATTGAATTAGACTCGATTTTTTTAAGTAAAATTTTAGGTTTGAATCTTATGGATAGAAAAATTGTCACCATTGTTACCATTATCTTGGGTTTGAGTTAATCATCATTGTTATCATTTCATATAAAAAAAAGTTATTTGTCTAAAAATCTTTATCTGTGTAAAATTCTTTTTTCTTTTTTACGAAATCATCTTCTTCTTGACACTGTACACACCGTGCCAAATTAAAAATGTCTTCTATAAAGTAAATTGAATTTTAAGAATTTTGAAAACTTAATTACTCTCAGTATAGAAAATTAGCACAGGAAACATTGGATCTCCTCTTGTGATTGTAATCTTTATATACATAAAAGTAGCAGTTATGGACATTCATGTAATTTTAGTTTTCCTGCTTAAAAGAGGGGTGTTTATGTAATTTTATTTTTGTCAATCATTAATTATTTGATTAATTTTTGTTTGAAGATAAATTATTGGATTACATTAAATTACATTTATGTCTCATGTTTTTCGTGAATCAATTTCAAATCCCATTCATTATTTCATGCAAAATTCAATTAATTGAAAGAATTTGAAGAGGTCTTCTCTTCTATTTAAACGTAAATAGCCCCTCATAAAATATATCTATTAATTTAGTATTTTTAATTAATTTTTTAAATATAATTTTTTTTTGGTAAATAATTTTTTAAATATAATTTTGCATCTTTATCTTTATATATATAAAAGTAGCATTCGTGTAATTTTAGTTTTCCCGCCTAAAAGAGGTGCATTCATGTAATTTTATTTTTGTCAATCATTAATTATTTGATTAATTTTTGTTTGAAGATAAATTATTGGATTACATTAAATTACATTTATGTTTCATGTTTTTCATGAATTTCAAATCCCATTCATTATTTCATGCAAAATTCAATTAATTGAAATAATTTGAAGGGGGTATTCTCTTCTATTTAAACGTAAGTAGCCCTCATAAAATATATCTATTAATTTAGTATTTTTAATTAATTTTTTAAATATAATTTAGTATTTTAATTAATTTAATATAAACATTGTATTTGAATTTTAATAAAAAAAATTAAAAACAAATTTTAATAAATATAAATAACATATTTATATTATTTTAGTGTCTTATTTTTTTACTAAAAATCTTATATAAAAAAGTAGCTGATGTGGGTAAATTAATTGACAAAATGTAGCTGGGTAAATTAATGTTAATGTTATATATATTCAAAATTTATTAGTATAAAATTATGGCTGAAATTGAATTAAATTAAGTGCTATTTTTCACTATATTAGAAACATTAATATAAGGGGGCATTTGTTTTACAAAATCATCTTGCATTCCCGGGAATCACATCCCAAAAAATATTGTAGCTAAGAATCACATTAATATTGTAGCACGGGTATCCATACTAGAGTAAATCCATTTGAGTATTTTTATTTAATATTAGTTTTTTTTATGTCAAGAGGCTCTTAGATATTTATATTTAATTTTAATATATACAACTTTTATATGAATGATGTTTAAATTTCATTTTATACCAAAAAATCGTTCATTTTTTTTAGGCTTAATTGCAATTTTTACTCCCAACTTTTTATTTTTTGACGAATTTTACCCCCAACAAATTAATTTGGTGTATTTTACCCCCAACTTTTTTAAAAAATTGCAAATTTTATCTTTCACCATTTTATTGACGTGACATGCTAAAATGTACTTTTTACTTTTTAACAAATTTTACCTCTAACTTTTTCACTCTTTGGCGAATTTTATCCTTAACTTTTTTATTTTTTGGTGAATTTTACCCTTACTTTTTACGCTTATGTCAACATGTCATGTCAGTAAAACAGTGGAAGGTAATATGTACAACTTTTTAAAAAAGTTGGGGGTAAAATGCGCCAAATTAATTTGTTGGGGGTAAAATTCACCAAAAAGTAAAAAGTTAGGATAAAAATTACAATTAAGCCTTTCTTTTAATTTGAAACTATCAAAAATTATATTTATAAACAATTATATATTCTATATTTATACCAATTCGTCGCACGGGTAACCATACTAGGGAAAATCCATTAGGGTGATTTTTTTTTTATAATCATTGGTTTTTTTATGTCAAGAGACTCTAAGATATTTATATTTAAATTTAATATATACAACTTTTATGTGAATGATGTTTATATTTCTTTTTATATCAAAACATCATTCATTTTTTTAATTTGAAAGTATAAAAAATTATATATTTTAAACAATTATATATTCTATTTATGTTGCACAAATCCATATTTATATCCATCCGTCGCACGGGTAATCATACTAGGACAAATCTATTGGGATGATTTATTCTTTTTTTATAATCATTGGTTTTTTTTAATGTTAAGAGACTCTTAGATATTTATATTTAAATTAAATGTATACAACTTTTATATGAATGATGTTTAAATTTCTTTTATATAAAAATATCCTTCATTTTTTAAATTTAAAAGTGTAAAAATTATATTTTTTATACTATAATATATTCTATTTACGTTGCGATAATCCATGTTTATATTTATTTGTTGAACGGGTATCTATACTAGAACAAATTCATTTGGGTGATTTTTTTTATTGTTTTTTATAATCATTGGTTTTTTATGTCAAGAAACTCTTACATATTTATATTTAATTTTAACGTATACAACTCTTATATGAATGATGTTTATATTTCTTTTTATATCAAACATCCTTCATTTTTTTAATTTGAAAGTATAAAAAATTATATATTTTAAACAATTATATATTCTATTTATGTTGCGCTAATCCATATTTATATCCATCTGTCGCACGGGTAATCATACTAGGACAAATCCATTGGGATGGTTAATTCTTTTTTTATAATCATTGGTTTTTTTAATGTTAAGAGACTCTGAGATATTTATATTTAAATTTAATGTATACAACTTTTATATGAATGATGTTTAAATTTCATTTTATATCAAAACATCTTTCATTTTTTTAATTTGAAAGTGTAAAAAATTATATATTTTGTAACAAGTATATTCTATTTATGTTGCGCTAATCCATATTTATATTCCATCAGCCGTACAGGTAACCATACTAGGGCAAATCCATTTGGGTGATTAATTATTTTTTTTATAAACATTGGTTTTTTAATGTCAAGAGACTCTTAGATATTTATATTTAAATTAATGTATACAACTTTTATAAGAATGATGTTTATATTTCTTTTATGTCAAAATATCCTTCATATTTTTAATCTGAAAGTATAAAAAAAATATTTTTGAAACAATTATATATGCTATTTATGTTGCATTAATCCATCTTAATATCCATCTATTACACGGATAACCATATTAGGGTAAATCCATTTGGGTGATTAATTTTTTTTTATAATGATTGGTTTTTTAATGTTAAGAGACTCTTAGATATTTTTATTTAAATTTAATTTATACAACTTTTATGTGAATGATGTTTAATTTTTTTTATATCAAAACATCCTTCATTTTTTTAATTTGAAATTATAAAAATTATATTTTTTAACTATTATATATTCTATTTATGTTGTGCTAATCCATATTTATATTCATTTGTTGCACGGGTATCCATACTAGAACAAATCCATTTGGTGATTTTTTTTATAAACATTGGTTTTTTATGTCAAGAGACTCTTAGATATTTATATTTAATTTTAATGTATACAACTTTTATATGAATGATGTTTAATTTTTTTTATATCAAAACATCCTTCATTCTTTTTAATTTGAAAGTATAAAAAATTATATATTCTATTTATGTTGAGTTAATCCATATTTATATCCATCCGTCACACAGGTAACCATATTAGGAGAAATTTATTTGAGTGATTAATTTTTTATGTCAAGAGACTTTGAAATATTTATATTTAAATTTAATGTATACATCTTTTTTATGAATGATGTTTAAATTTCTTTTTAGATCAAAACATCCTTCATTTTTTTATATTAATTTTTTTAATTTGAAAGTATAAAAAATTTTATATTTTTAACAATTATATTTTATTTATGTTGCGATAATCTATATTTATATCCATTTGTCGCATGGGTAACAATACTTGGACAAATCCATTTGGTGGTTTTTTTTTATAATCATTGGTTTTTTTATGTCAAGAGACTTTTAGATATTTATATTTAAATTAATGTATATAACTTTTATAAGAATGATGTTTATATTTCTTTTCATATCAAAACATCCTTCATATTTTTAATCTGAAAGTATAAAAAATTATATTTTTAAACAATTGTATATGTTATTTATGTTGTGCTAATCCATCTGTCTACGGGTAACCATATTAGGGCAAATCCATTTGGGTGATTATAATTTTTTTTATAATCATTGGTTTTTTATGTGAAGAGACTCTTAGATATTTATATTTAAATTTAATTTATACAACTTTTATATGAATGACGTTTAAATTTCTTTTTATATAAAAAATCCTTCATTTTTTTAATTAGAAATTATAAAAATTATATTTTATAAACTATTATATATTCTATTTCTGTTGTGTTAATCCATATTTATATCTATCCGTTGCACGGGTATCCATACTAGGACAAATCTATTTGGATATTTTTTTATATATATAATTATTTATTTTTTGATTTCAAGAATCTCTTAGATATTTATATTTAAATTTAATGTATGCAACTTTTATTTGAAGGATGTTTATATTTCTTTTTATATCAAAACATCCTTCATTTTTTCAATTTGAAAGTATAAAAAATGTATATATTTTTAAACTATTATAAAATCTTTTTATGTTACGCTAATTGTATCCATCTATCACACGGGTAACCATATTAAGGTAAATCCATTGGGATGATTAATTTTTTTTATAATCATTGATTTTTTGATGTTAATAGACTCTTAGATATTTATTTTTAAATTTAATGTATACAACTTTATATGAATGATGTTTAAATTTCTTTTTATATCAAAATATCCTTCTTTTTTAATTTGAAAGTATAAAAAATATATTTTTTAAACTATTATATATTATATTTATGTTGCGTTAATCCATATTTTATAATTATAGATTTATGGAAGTCAAGAGAGTATTCCATTATATCCATGGATGAAAAAAAAGTATCATAAAGAATTTATTAGCTAAATATAGTCCTAAAAAAAAGTATCTTAAATAATTTATTAGCTAAAATTCACAAGCCTAAAAAGTAATATTTTTTTTAAAGTAGTAATTGTAAGAGTAATTATAAAACAAATATATTCATATACCCTTTTTTAATCAACCAAAATTTCAGATGTGCTTATAAAAAATGTGGTAACTTTATAACATATATGATGTTTATTTATTGAGATTTTGTTTCCGGACATATAAATTTAAACATTTAATCATGAAAAAAATCAAGTAAAAGTTGTCATATGCTTTGACAGACGTCTATGCCTTTTACAGTTAAATAAAAAAATAAAATAAAATAAAAAGCTCAAATCCTCTGTTTATCTCATGAATCCCATGGTAAAAAAACTAGTAAAGCTTTAATTTGCTACGTATGTCACGACAGCTCACTACTGAAAAGCACCGGAAACATTAAAATTAATTTTAAATGTTTCCTAAATCACATTAAATTATAATATATCACATAGTATTAAGTTACGTACATATAAAGCGATCACTCAGAAAGTCGCGATAACATTAATATCACCGATGAATAAGGTTACAACTTACAATCTCATCAAAACTCACAATCGCATCAACTGCTACCTAGGGGTGATCAAAGAAACTTCCATTCCATTTGATAAACCAACAAATAGAATAATAATAATAAAAAAAAATTGTACCAAAAGCAACTCATGAAGTTGATGAGAAAATAGAGGATGTAATTTCCTCGTAGAATGTTTGATTTCACATCCATTTCATATTTTGAATATGATTTTAAAAAGTTAATAATTATAATTTTTACATTCCAAACATGATTTCTTCTTTTTTAATGTTTTTTTCAAACTCACTATTGATTAAGCAAATTGTGTCTAACTATTTCGAGCAAAACAATTTGGTGTGATAAAAGACCGCTGTAGTACAACAAGGTTGAGAATGATGACTTGCCAATTAGGGATGATCGATATAAGAAGCCTCACTGTTGACCTAAAGATCAACCTTGTAAGAGACTGCACCTACTGTCAGCACTTAATTAAGAGGAAGAATATTGTTACCTAAATTATCCATAAATATAAGTTACGCCATGAAAGAAATTAAGGCGCTTCTTGGCTTGTGCTGTACAAGAGCAAAAGGAAATGAATGAGGAAAATTAACAAACAAAAGAAATAGATTGGGGACCCATAATCGCACATGCAGTATGTTGTATGCTAACTATGTTGATTAGGAAATGAAATTGAAAAAAAAAATGTTGATTAAGAAGGTTTGAGAGTCCTCTGGCTTTAATTAAGGGGAATGGGAAAGAGAGTGTCAATGAGTTGATTTTTGCTTGTTTCTCAAAAATATAATATAGTGTTTGATTTGGTTTTTGATTAAAATATATACAGTTTAGAGCATCTCTAATAGGGATGCTACATGAGTTATTTAACTTTAAGCAACGTTGCTTAATTTTTTTTTTCCATTAGAGCAGATGACACGAAGTTGTTTATATAAGTAACTGTTACTTAACAACATTTATACCATAAATAACATATTTTTCAAGCATTGTAGGACCTGCAAAATTAAGTTAAGCACTTACTTTAGCAATCTTAGCATTGGAGTTAATTTTGATGTAGAGTGTTTAAATCAGATAAGAAACTCATCTAAGCAACTAAGGATTGTCGATGCTCTTAGTAGACGTTTAGGTTAATATAATTTTTTTTTCTTCATGTTTTCTACTTCATAATGTGTACAATAAATTTTTAACGGTAACCAACCACACTACAATAGTGAAGTGAAGTGAACATATAAACGAAAGGACAAAATTTAAATGCACCTTTTTTTAGTACTTTTGTTGTTATTTTTTCAAGGAAAATTGAAGTTGCGTCACGATAAGATAACTATTTTAGATAAGTTGTACGCCCCGATAACCCTTTTTAAGTTTGACCCCATGCTGCCAACACATAAGAACCATTGCGCAATGGCAAAGTGACTTCGACATTCTCCTGCTGTCTCAAAACTCCTTAGTCTGGATAATCCACAACAATATAGACCATCAAACTATCAACCAAATAAAGACTTGATCTCTTATCCACCCACCTCAGTCAAATTCTCACACTCATTCACCTAGAAAGTCATCAAACACCCATTCCCTAAAATCATTCAACTACTCTTGACACAAGGGTGAAACTTGCATATAGGAAGCACTTAATGTAGTCATCTATTTCAACCACTCCTCTAGCGAAACACCTCAAAGTGACGCTTTCAAACTACTAAACATGTTACCTGCAAACTCTTATAAACAACACTGTAGCCCCTTTTCTAAGTACATTCCTTTTATACAAACTAGAATATTAAGTTTATGTTAATTTATTATTTTATTTTTTTAAAAAATATAAATTAGAGAATTTTTACTTGAAATAAGAAAAAGAAATAAATGCATAACCCCACATGTAAGCGTGCAATAAAATGATACTAGGTGTCAAATATAAAAAAATATCTTTAATAATTTTTTACCACTCTTAAATTTTATCAACCCAAATTACTACTAGAGCAAAATTCAGCGACACCTAGTAAAGGTCTGTTTTCAAACAATCCATGACCCTAAAGAATATTTGAAGGATCAAGGATTGATTTGCATCCAAATTATAAACGGGACAATAATCGTAAAGCTGCTGCTGCAGCAGCAGAGACATTTTGCCAAAAAAATGTAACATACAACACATTACCAGCAACACACATGGAAGCATGATTATTATACACAAATTTTCAACAGCTTCTTAGTTTTAAATGCTGATTAAAGCAAGTACACTTAGACTCCGGGTATTGGATACTGAGTAGTAAGAGCTTCAACTTTCCGACGCAACCCTGATACCTTATCTCTCAACGGGAATTCAGGAGACAATACAAACTTCAAAAAATCTTGGAGCTTCGTTCCTGAAACCAAACTTTTGGCTTCAAGACTTATTTGCACACCCTTATGAATGAAGTCTGCAATTTGTGCAAATTCTTTCTCACCAAGTCCTCTTGTTGTCATTGCAGGTGCCCCAATGCGAATGCCTCCAGGAACTAGGGCACTCTTATCACCTTTTATAATTAGCACATGTCAGTAATAATAGGACATTTATATCACGGAGAACAAGCATAAATGTCAAACTGATGCACACAAGCAACAAAGCAATAAGAGTCTCACCCGGCACTGAATTTTTGTTGAGGGTAATGGAAGCCATGTCAAGAATTTTCTCCACCCGAGCACCATCAATACCCTAAAGGACGTGATGTTAATTAATAAGAAATATGGCCAAGGTACTAAAAGAATAAAAGGATCATACATCAACAAGCAAAATATGGCCAGGGTACTAAAAGAATAAAAGTATCACACATCAATAAGCAAAATATGTCTTTCCACATAAAAAAACATGTCATAAATTTACATTGCAATTTCAGAGTATGAGAAATTTTGGCATGTTGACAGCTGTATATTTATTTTTTTGTTAGCATTAAATAATTAAGATCAATATCAGATTATTCTGATCTGAATTATCTAATCTTACCTGAATAATCTGATCTTATCTGATTTGTTATTTTGGGTCAGAATCAAATCTCTTTGATTTGATCTGATCCCCCTTTTATTTACTTTCTATTTTGCATTTATCATGTAATCAGGCTGCGCTGCCTATATATATGTATATCTATTATTTCTGAAATAATAAAAACAAGTATTCTGCCTTCCCTATATTTTATTTTACCCTAGCAGTCCCTAAAATCACATGGTATCAGAGCTTCGGCTCTGATCCTGTGGTAGCTCGCCATGGAAAAAACCTCTACGACTGGAGGAAATTCCTCCACCATGTCTTCCACTAATTCTGGTAATCCTGAAACCGCATCAGTCCCTATCATATTTGATTCTCTGTCCACGAGTACCAACTTACAGCTTTTGATCCAAAAACTAAATGGCAAAAACTATGTCGAGTGGGCTTAATCTGTCAAACTAGCCCTTGACGGCAAAGGGAAACTAGAGCGACTCCCCAACCAGAAACAACCAACCCCTCTTTCCCAAGATGGAAATCAGAAAATTCACTAATCATTGCGTGGTTGATCAACTCGATGGACTCTTCCATTGGGAAACCATACTTATTCCTCCCAACTGCAAAAGATGTGTGGGAGGCAGTCCGTGATTGCTATTCTGACTTGGAGAACTCTTCTCAAATTTATGAACTTAAGACTCGACTATGGCAGTCCAAACAAAGAGACAAGGATGTCACAACCTTTTACAATCTCATGGCCACTCTTTGGCAAGAGCTAGACCAGTGCTATGAGGATGAGTGCTATGAGGATGATTGGGAAAATCCTAATGATGCAACCAGATTCAAGAAGAGGGAAGAGAATGATAGAGTTTACATGTTTCTAGCAGGTCTCAACCAAGAATTGGATGAAGTTCGCAGTAGAATTCTTGGCAGAAAACTGTTGCCGTCAATGCGGGAAGTGTTCTCTGAAATTAGAAGAGAGGAATCCAGGAGGAAGATCATGTTGCGAAACTCTGATGGTACAAGGGTGCAGGAAGCTGAAAGTTCAGCCTTGACTACCAAGGGACATGAACTAGAAGGGGAGAAAAAGAAACGACCTTGGTGTGATCATTGTAGAAGGCCATGGCACACTAAGGAAACCTGCTGGAAACTTCATGGAAGACCACCGAATTCGAAAAAGAAACCAATTGGAGAGGGTCGGGCTTTCCATACCTCAAATGAAGAAAATGTAGAGCAAAAGGGCAACTCCGAGTCATCTCCGTTCACTAAGGAACAACTAGAGCACCTATATAAACTCTTTACCACAAAAATGTCAGTGACCCCATCTTCTTCTTTAGCTCAAAAAGGTATCTCTTTCTCTGCTGCTCTCCTTAGTACTAAACCTGATTCCAAGGCTACATGGATCATTGATTCTGGAGCCACTGACCATATGACAAACTGTTCAAAATTGTTTTCCACATATAGTCCTTGTGCAGGTCACAAAAAGGTCAAAATAGCCAATGGTACTTTTTCTACTATTGCTGGTGTTGGTTCTATTCCTATATCTAAAACTTTAACCCTTCACAATGTTCTTCATGTTCCAAATTCATCATGCAATCTGCTGTCTATTAAATTAACACAAGACTTAAACTGTTTGGCTATTTTTGACTCCTCTACTTGTAAATTTCAGGAGTTGAGTTCGGGGAGGATGATTGGCAGTTCTAAAGAGGTTGATGGTCTCTATTTCTTTGAAGATGAGGCTGGTCCTATGGAGAAACTCCAGAAAAATTGTCTCAATTCAATTTTTATTCATGAAGATGAAGAAATAATGTTATGGCATTATAGGCTAGGTCACCCCAATTTTCTGTATTTGAAGCATTTATTTCCTAACCTCTTTAAAAATAAAAATTGTTTTCTTGTGAAGTGTGTCAATTTGCAAAACATCATCCCTCTTATTCCCCTAAGGCTTATAAACAATCTAGTCCATTCGCCTTAATTCATAGCGACGTTTGGGGTCCTTGTCGGGACCCTACACCGAATGGAAAATGATGGTTTATCACCTTCATAGATGATCACACTCGAATAACATGGGTTTACTTGATGAAAACAAAATATGAGGTTGAGAGCATATTCAAAACTTTTTTCCAAATGATACAAACACAATTTCAAGTGAAAATCAAAGTTTTTCGTAGTGATAATGGAAGGGAATTTTTTAACAAGCACTTAAACAAGTTTTTCCTTGAAAATGGCATAATTCATCAAAGCTCTTGTGTTGACACTCCACAACAAAATGGAGTGGCTGAAAGAAAGAATAGACACCTTGAAGTTGCTAGGGCATTATTGTTTCAAAATAAGGCACCCAAATATCTTTGGGGCGAAGCAATTCTCACCGGAACATATTTGATAAATAGAATGCCTAGCAAAATCTTGAATTTCAGAACTCCATTTGATGTTTTCACAAATGCTTTTCCAAATAATAGGCTCTCATGTACTCTACCCCTAAAAATATTTGGGTGCACTGTCTTTGTACATATTCATGAACCAAACCATGGGAAACTTGAGCCTAAAGCAAAAAAATGTGTTTTTGTTGGCTATGCTCCCAACCAAAAGGGATACAAATGCTTTGATCCCATTTCCAAGAAAACCCTTGTTACCATGGATGTTACCTTTTTTGAGAAAACTCCTTTTTTTAGTAATCATCTTCAGGGAGGAGACAAGAGGAAGATGTTCAATATTTTAAAACACAAAACTTAGACTTCTCAAACAATTTGGATCTTTTGGAAAATTTAGGAGATACTGAAAAAGCAAAAAATCTGGGTGACTCAAGCCAACCAAGTCAAGACAGCCATGAATATGATATTCAAGAAGCTGTCTTGTTAGAACCAGAATTTGAAAATGAGACAATTAGAGTTGGTAACAAAGGTATCCAACCCTTTGACAGTGTTTACTCAAGAAAAAAAAAGACCTCAAAGAATAGAACCAAATGATCCTCAAAACTGCCAGACATCCGAGGATCCATCAGGTAAGAACTCTTCTAATTCTGTTCAACCCATTCAAAATACTGATGAACCTGAACCTGTTCTTACTGATTCTGTCCTTGTTGAACTCGTTTTTGACAATTCTGACCTTCCTATTGCTGTCAGGAAAGGTATAAGGTCTTGTACAAAGCATCCTATTTCCAATTTTATATCTTATGATAAATTGTCTCCTACCTTTAGAGCTTTTACTTGTGAACTGACAAAAACAGAAATTCCAAGAGATATACAGGAGGCTCTAAGGGTTCCTAAGTGGAAGGAAGCTGCCTTGGAGGAGATGAGAGCTCTAGAAAAAAATCAGACTTGGAAAGAGGTGGACTTGCCTAGAGGAAAAACAACTGTGGGATGCAAATGGGTATTTACCATCAAGTATAAGGCAGATGGATCTGTTGAGAGGTACAAGGCAAGGCTAGTTGCCAAATGCTTCACCCAGACTTATGGTATTGATTACTCAGAAACTTTTGCTCCTGTTGCAAAACTTAATACTATTAGAGTCCTCTTATCATTGGCTGTAAATTTAGATTGGCCATTACAACAACTTGATGTGAAGAATGCATTTTTAAATGGGGACTTAGAAGAGGAAGTCTACAAGGACTCACCCCCTGGTTTTGAATCTAAGTTCAATAAAAAAGTTTGCAAGCTTCAAAAGTCTCTCTACGGCTTGAAACAGTCACCTAGAGCGTGGTTTGAAAGATTTGCCCAGTTTATTAAGAAGCAGGGATATTCTCGATGTTAGAGTGATCACACCATGTTTGTGAAGCACTCTTTTGAAGGAATGATGGTTGTATTAATTGTTTATGTGGATGATATTATAATTACCGGGGATGATTCTAGAGAAATAAATAATCTAAAGGCATTCCTTGCTACTGAGTTTGAAATTAAAGATCTTGGATCCCTAAAATATTTTTGGGGATGGAGGTTGCAAGATCAAGAAAAGGAATTGTGGTGTCTCAACAAAAGTATATCCTGGACCTTCTTAAAGAAACTGGGATGTTGGGTTGTAGACCAGCTGATACTCCTAGTGATCCCAACCAGAAACTTGGGAGTGAAGGCAAAGGAGACCCTGTAGACACAGCCCGGTATCAAAGGTTAGTGGGGAGGTTAATTTATCTATCTCATACTCATCCAGATATAGCCTTTGCGGTCAGTTTAGTGAGCCAATTCATGAAGTCACCACATGAAGAACATTTGAAGGCTGTCTACAGAATTTTAAGATACCTTAAAAGTGCTCCAGGTAGAGGACTGTTCTTTAAAAAAACTGGGCAGCAAGCTGTTGAGGTATTCACAGATGCAGACTGGGCAGGTTCCATCACTAATAGAAAATCAACATCCGGTTACTGCACATTTGTTTGGGGAAACTTGGTTACTTGGAGGAGCAAAAAGCAAGATGTAGTAGCCAGGAGCAGTGCTGAGGCTGAGTATAGGGCAATGGCCCAAGGTGTTTGTGAGATTCTATGGCTTAAAAGGATTCTAGAAGAGTTGCAGCTTCCTATGACTCTTCCGATGAAGCTGTATTGTGATAACAAGGCTGCAATTAGTATCTCCCAGAACCCTGTTCAACATGACCGAACCAAGCATGTTGAAATTGATAGACATTTTATAAAGGAAAAGGTGGACGCAGGCCTAATTTGCATGCCCTATGTTCCTACTTCACAGCAAGTTGCCGACATTCTCACAAAAGGACTGTTTAGACCCAACTTTGAGTTCCTTGTAAGCAAGTTGGGCATGCTAGACATCTATGCACCAACTTGAGGGGGGGTGTTGACAGCTGTATATTTATTTTTTTGTTAGCATTAAATAATTAAGATCAAGATCAGATTATTTTGATCTAAATTATCTAATCTTACCTGAATAATCTGATCTTATTTGATTTGTTATTTTGGGTCAGAATCAAATCTCTTTGATTTGATCTGATCCCCCTTTTATTTACTTTCTATTTTGCATTTATCATGTAATCAGGTTGCGCTGCCTATATATATGTATCTCTATTATTTCTGAAATAATAAAAACAAGTATTCTGCCTTCCCTATATTTTATTTTACCCTAGCAGTCGCTAAAATCACATGGCATTTCTACATTATTTCTATAATGGATGGGAGAGAAAGAAAAGAGGGCACTAGTATTTTATTGTGACACACACACACACACAAAAAAAAAAAAAAAAGAGCAAGAAGCTTACAGATGGCCTCAGATCAACAAGAACCAGGTGATTGTCACTACCACCAGAAACCAATTTATATCCATGCTCAATTAACTGCTTAGCAAGAGCTCTACAGTTAGCAACCACCTGTAGGATGGGAGTTTTGAGTGAGTAAGTGCCTTATGTGCAACTCTAACCAATGATGAAAATTGAAAAGGGTATTGGTATACCTGATTTTGATAAATTTTAAATTCTGGAGACTGGGCATACTTCAAGCAAACTGCTAGTCCTCCAATTGTGTGGTTATGAGGACCCCCCTGGATAATTCTAACACTATATCAAAATCACAAACTAGGATGAAGAAGACAAATGCATCTTCTCCGTAGGAGCATAGGATCCATGCACCTCAATTAGAATAGTGACAAGAGAACTAATAAGAGGACATTCCTAATTTACCTGTAGACCGGGAAAAACAGCATTGTTAATGGCAGACTCCAAATCAACCCCATGGACAGAATCTTTCTTGAAGAATATCATACCACCTCTTGGACCTCTTAAAGACTGGAAGAAAATATTTAACGGATTAAGTTACAGGTGTGTCAAGTAAAACAAAGAAAAGTATTTACTTCAGAATTTCAAGTAAACATTTCATTAAGTTTGTACAAAAATAAATGCAAATTCTTCTCTCTTACATTTTGAATGTAAAAGTACAAAGTGTGACATAAAAATATCTCAAGGCAAACCTTGTGGGTTGTGGTGGTCACAATATCACAATACTCAAAGGGATTAGCAAGTACAGATGCAGCAACAAGCCCACTTATATGAGCCATATCCATCATAAGAAAAGCACCCACGTCATCTGCAATCTTCCCATGCATATAAGATGTAATTAGCTTTTTGCCAAGAAGAAAACCATATAAATAGAGACATATTAGATTATGAGCAATACATAATTCCAGAAAATGCATTAGTACAAAACATACTTTTCTAAAGCGAGGGTAGTCAATGTCACGAGGATAAGCACTAGCACCAGCAATAATGAGTTTTGGTCGGAAGAGATTAGCAGTTTTCTCCAGCATATCATAGTCAATAAGACCTGTTGTGATTCCAATATGAGTTAAAAAATAAGTTATCCCGCGAAGGAGCCAATATATTTGTAACAATTTTAATGAGAAAACAAAAGCACCTGTTGATTCATCAAGTCGATAAGGCATAGATTCAAAATAAATTGATGTGGCGGATACACGTTTTTTAGGCGTCATGAATCCATGAGACAAATGTCCCCCATGAGGCAAGTCCAAACCCTGGTAACATACCATTATACATTAGAACAATTACATAATGGGCTACCAATTGGAATAGTCAAAATCAAGTGTGGGTAAAATAGTTTACCATTATTCGATCATGCGGTTTAAGAATTGCAGTGTATACTGCAAAATTAGCTGGGGAACCAGATAATGGTTGAACATTAACACCCCACTTATTCCCATCTATTTGAAATGCAGCCAGTGCTCTTTGTTGACATAGGGTTTCAAGTTCATCAATGTACTCATTGCCACCATAATACCTTACATGTATAATGAGGTTTCAATCTATGAAATTACAGCAGTGGAAAAGGAAAGACGCATTCAGTAATATTCTTACTATTCAATATTATATTAAACCTCATAAAAACTGTTTTATGAAATTTCAATTCTTTGAAAACGAATAAATCAAACACATTTTCAATATTCTCATTTTCCAAAAACAAAATCAGGATACCAAAACAAATATATTCTCTAAATCTTGAACATACAAAAAAGAAAACAATTTCCTGAAAATGAAAATAAAAAACATCTTCTTAAAGCAACCAGACTCTTACCTTTTACCCGGTAATCCTTCTGAGTACTTGTTTGTGAGGCAGGAACCAACTGCTTCCATCACTGCTCTAGATGTAAAATTCTCAGAAGCAATAAGCTCAAGACTTCTAAACTGTCGGTCCTTTTCCTTGTCAACAATGGCACGAACCTCAGGATCAGCTTCACTCAAGCCATAGTCCAAGAAGCTACTCCCATCACCTAATATTTGCAATTGCATGTGATTCGATGGACAAACGAGATCATTCTTAGTCATAAATTCAAGTAATGGTATACTAAAACTGAGTGAAGATACTGAACACCAAAACAGAGAAAATGATATAGAAACAAATATTCCAAACTCCAAAGGTACTTTATTATAGTGAAGGAGATTTGCTCAACCATAAGTCAAATATATCATATACAGTCGTTGACATTGTCACACATAGATTACTTGATGTTCACACCAAACTGAGTGCCATTTTTAAAACACTGCCACACATTTACAATAAATACAGAAGGAAGAACAAAAAATAGAGAAAATCAAACATTCACAGTCACAGTCACAGATAAAAAGAAAAGGAATCTATCTAGCAGGGTAGCACCCTTAATCATTCGAAAGGGGAAAATAATACTGGCCATTCGCACAGGACAACTTCTCAATAAAGAATTTAAATGTAAAAGTTTTTTACGATATCATCAAATTACAGATTGGGATTGTTGTATATGGTAAGTATGTTAGCTTTTATAATAACTACGTTAAAAAGTATATCCAGTATGGTTTCTGATTAGTTCACAATGTAACTGAGAGTGCATGAAAATCAAACTCTTGAATCAGATGGTAAATTACAGCTACCTCCAATTTGAGGCACAGAGAAAGACAAAGATGATGGGTTCCCAGTGACCAAATCTCCTTCAACATGAGATGCTTTGCATGGCTTGACATTGAAGAACTTTACTTGAGGTACTAGTACAAAACCGTTATTAGCGGCATACCCTTTTGCAGGGAAATTCATCCCCTTGGTCCAAACAGGTTGTTGCATTGTACTCGCTAGCATCTTTGTCTTCTGAACTTACACTCCCTCCCTACATGTTACAATAAAATTAAGATGACAGATTAGATTACTAAACAACATGCTATAGAAGTTGCTGTAAAAACAATAAAAAATTGAGAGAATACATCAAAACATGATACGTATTGTTTTGAACAGAAAATTGGGACAGTAGCAAATAAAATAAAGCTGAAACCAAAATCAATCAATCGTATAGTGCAGGTTCGGTAAGCACAGGAAACAAAATGGATACTAAAAGAAACTTGCTATAGGTGCGTAAGGATTCAAAGGAACTAAAGCTAACAAAGCAGAGCGGCATAAACAGAGCCAACCGTAAAATCGCGATGAGAACTACATGGAATCAATCGGAGAAGAGGGAAGAAGAGAGAGCAACCTAAGCTTAGGACGATGAAAAAGTGTGGTGCGAGCAGTTTGGGAAACTACGCCGCGGAAACTAGAAAGAGAGAACAATGCGTTTTTGGCTTTTTGCCAAAGTGAGTGAGAGGGAAATGCGAGAGCAACCAAGATATTTTTCATTTGAACACCATATTAGATTAAAAATCACTATATTAAGAAGGTTATATTGAATTAATCTGTAAGTGCCTCGATTATCTGACAATTTTTAACTAGATCTTAAAATTATTTTTTTAATTGAATTCTTAAACTTATACTTATTTTTTAATTAGTTGTATGCAAAAACGTTATTAAAAAAATAATTACAACTTAAAAATGATAGATTGAAAAAAGATAAAATACTAAATTAAATAATTTTGTTGATATTAAAAATGTAAGATAATATATCATATATATATATATATATATATATATATATATATGTTAGAAACGTATTTAAATTTTGAAGATAAAATATATGTTTGAAATTAGTTTTGATATACATATTAAGAGTGTGTTTAAATTTTGAATATAACAAGTGAACTGTTCGGTTAATATTAAAAATACAAAAAGATATATCAAATGTATGTTAGGAGAGTAAAGAAGTGTAACATAAGAGAGGAGTGAATGTGAGAGAGTGAAACAATGAGAGCACAAATCTACTGTGAATGTGAGAGAATGGAGTAATGGAAGCACATATATACTTACACATTTATATATATAAGGAGATAATTTCTATTAAAAAAATTGATTAGCTAAACCTATATTTCTTTTTTAAATACCTCCCAGATTAATTTAACCTTAATAGAATTATTATAGAATTGATTTACTGGGTCAACCTTTCGTTCATGTCAAAGGTACAATTTGAATTTGCACGAATATGTTTTTCATTTGAATACGATATTAGATTAAAAAATTACTATATTAATAATCAATAGAATTGATTTATTCCCTCTTTAAAAAAATTGATTTATTCGGTTAACCTTTTATTCATGTCAAATGTTCAATTTGAATTTGCATGAATATATCAACTTTTACACTGTTAATCAAACAAAAATTATTTTTTATATGACAATTTATTTTTATATGACTTTAAAATAATTATTATAAAATTAACAAACAAACTTATAATATATGACAATTAATTTCTAATTAAATACTAGTATAAAAAACCTTTAAATTGTTAGCACACATATTATTTATTTATACAGTTAACATATAAAAGTTTAATTCATCAATTGAAATTAAGGTTTTACTTGAGTAACCCTATGATAAAGATTAAATTTAAAAGTCCTATTAAAGTAAAATTCTAATTTTAATTAGAGGTGAAGATTAAAAGCACACAAAATATTACACTTAGGTTAGTTATTACAATTATCACGTCACTGTTTTGGCTTTTATATTAAATGATGAAGAATAAAAGCCAAAAATGTTACACTCATTTTATTTCAAATTTATCACTCGTTTACATTTGGCTATTGTCTAACTACTTTGGCTACGCAAAAAGGTCAGATATTTTTCTACCAAGTTTTTTCCTTTTCTGCCAACCAGCGAACAGAAAGTTATATCTATCCTCACAAACGATTCCTCCCTTTTTCTTGCAACCAAGATATTGCATAATTCTCTAACAAAAGTCATTGCATCTCAATTCTCAACCATTGACAATCTACATCAATTTCATATATACCAATAACAAACGTAGCTGACCGTTCCATTGCTTTTTGCCAAAAGGATATAAGGACATATCCTTCCAATGGCAGAGAGAAACAATTGATAATGCTTAGTTTCTCATTTGTTCTATAACATATTTAAGATCAATGAACTTGCAGAAGATAATTTCTAGACGGCAATGATTTGCTAATAGGACAAGATATATGTTGCAATTTGGAGAATCCATGCTGGGATAAAAAGGCCTTATTTGGAGAATCCAACATCGTTGTTGTGTCCCCACCCAATTTTCCTGAACTGATATTAGACTTCAAACTTGCTAGCCTCCTCAATGCAAACAACATAAATAAGTGCCATGGAAGGATATAAAAAATAAATTGACAATATAATAATGCCAAGAGTTCAATACTTACTTGTGTCCAGAAGGATTTAGAGGCAACAACATCCCTTTTCAACTATACAATAAACAAGAAGGTTAATAATCTTACCAGACTATAAACAACCAGTAACCATGAATTTAGCAGTTAAAGTACCCGAGTGACTTCGCCTTTAAAGCCGATATAGTGAATTTTAGTTGTGTCACCTCCAAAATTCTCAGGAAAGTGCAACGTAATATTGGCCACACTTTGAAATTTAGAATATCTAATCAAAAGGAACGATGCATTAAAAGATCATGATGCCAAAACAGACACAAGAAAACTCCTATGCCACAAAGCATTACATTTACAACCCAATTAGTTATAGTATGGGAGTAGTATATTCCCATACTATTTTTTTGTGTGTGTGTGTGGAAAAAATCATAAAAACAGAGTGCACGGTTATTAAGAAAGTGTATACTTGTTAACTCATTGGCAAGCGTACCAAATCATACAAGTAGTAAAATGGAAAGTCCAAGTATCGTTTTCCAAGATACTTGCTCAATATTAGGTGAACTTCACAAAATATACTAACTAAGCTAATAGCTACCACAAAAAGTATTAAACATGAACGTTTAGGTTGATGTTTCAAGACTTTAAAACAGAACAAGTGAACAAACAAAGTTAAAAAACTCTTTTTGTGGTTTTGTAGTTAAAGCAAAGCTAAAACATAAAAGGGGTTTCAGATGATAAAGGTATTGTCGGGGTTAGACTTCACCAAACTTCACTTCCTTCTTGCTTGAAAGCACAATATATACCCTTTGTAACTCAATGTTAAAATCAGCCAACACATTGCTTTCTTAACCCTAATCCCTTAGGTGAAAAGAGTCTTAGTTCCATTATTAAGTCTCTATTCCTCAAAAACTTAAGAAAGGAACTAGCTTTAAGTCTAGTGACACAAGATAACCGATGAACTAAGCTCCATTCCTAGATACCAAGTTCATTGGGTATTTTGCTTCAGTTCAAGACAATGAAGGCATTTTCCAACAACAATCACGTCATAAAAACAAGCTATGGTTGATCAATCCACAACAAGCATTAAGCAAAGAAGCAAATACTAACATTGAATACACTGAATATATATATAAAAATATCAAAAGATACAAGAGAGTTTGAGTTTGGTTACATCTAATCCCAACAATGGAGGATTTAGCTACCCATTTCCATGGGTAGCTTCAAAATACATGGAGAATGGAAGAAGATGCTCCCATGGAGCAAGAAGGAGCTTCTCTCCCAATTGAACCGTGAAGAATTGTGCCCCTCAGTACAACCTCTTTTCTAAAATGACAACTAACTCTAATTATACATCAACAAAGTTTCTACTTTAAGTGACAGTTCGCTTAAGCCATCTCTGCTAGCTTAAGCAAAACTGCAAAATGGTAAGTCTGAAACTAGATCTTGCTTTAGCCACTTGAGGTTGCTTAAGCCAATTTTAGAACCTGATGCTTTCACTCTAATTTTTGCTTGAGCCACTTGTCCTTGCTTGAGCCAAACAGACAAATTTTACTTTTCACAAAAAGGTAATTTCTTCAAGGCTTCAAAATAGAGCTCCAAATGAATCTCTTAATCTCCAATTCTCCATTTCTACATAGAATGTAGACAAAAAATATGAGATGCAACCATGAAACTAAACAACTAAACTAGAAACTAGATACTTAAAAATTTACAACTAAATGAGTCAAACATTACTCTAAATGAGGGTGAAAGTGAGATAATTGCCTTAAAAATCATTCAACAATTAAGTAAATAAGACAATTATCAAACTTCCCCAAACTTAGAACTTTGCTTGTCCTCAAGCAAAAGTAATAGAAAACACAAATTGAAAACTTAAACTACTTAAAACTAAAAGCACTAAACACATTGAACATGGGTTGAGATCCATCACATCCTCACATATCCATAACATGCACCTCTATTTTAAGATTTTCAAAAGATCGACCCAATGCCTTTAACTATCAGCTGTGGTGCCCTCAAAAAGAGACCATAACAAGGATGCAAGTGTTAAGATTCTTAAGGAAACAATAAGCATGACTATCCTTTATTAACACAATGAAAGAATGCATAATCCTCACAAATTAAGTGTTTCTCTCATTCACAAAAGTGCATTCAAGTGTTTGTACCTCTCAATCACACACATTAGAAACCTCACACTTTAACTTTGCTTTTCTTCTCAAATGCAGTCACAAGTCATGCACACTAATTAAGATCACAAGGACTTTTTATGGCTTGTAATGGGGCTGGGCTTTGAAAGAATTTGGTTTTTCTAGATAACAATTGAACACCAAGAGACAAAGAGAGCAATTATTTAATTTAACATTATCAATTACTCACTCTCCTTTTTCCCACAAGATTAAAGAAATCCCAAAACAAACAAACTTCCCAGCTATGTTAGCTCAACTGCCACAAAATTCATTGCAAGTATCACACTTTTATTTGCTTTTTTTTTTTAATCTCTTTTCTATTTCTTTTTCTTTTCTTTCTTTCCTTTCTTTAATGAACTTTGCAAAAGATTGTAAACATGTACAATATGATACTTTGCTTCTTTACTGAAGGTGACTCACAAATATATCCCAAACAATTGTCCCTAAAATAACTCCCCCAAACTTACTTAAAAACCCATGATGTACAATTGCTCTCCTATCCCTAAGGCGTGGAAAGTAAATTGTTTTTCTTTTAGGCTTTGGGTTTCAAGAAAGAATGAAATTCATGTTCAAGCTCAAAGGGATTTGCAAAGGACACAAATTTTAGGGTTAGCTTTGCTCAGTGGCTCACAATTATAGAACAAAACGCCTTGATCATTTCTAAACAAGCATGCACAAACTAATCACAAAGAGAATCAAGCAAACCAAGTGTAATGCCCCAATGGTGGCACTCATTATCTTGAACAAGGAAACACAATCTCATAGTGTATAGCTCAATGCATTCAAAGATTCACAACAAAATCATGCCACACGCATTGCTTGCTTGGAATCATAAAATGCATCCAAGTTATGCTAACTATGAGTACAACCACGTGCATTCAGTCAAAACAAAGGATTACAATCAAAGAATGTGCTAAGGAACATGCATGGATAACAAAAAGGTGAAACTTTTCTCAACCCACAAGAACATAGCAAACAAAACTTTTTTTGTTGTTGAAGTAAAACCCAAAAGGGCCATCACCCCCCATGAAAAAGGGCTGGTCCCCAGGCCAAAAGAGTGGGAGAGAGGAAATTAGTGGAGTGAGTAGGAGAAGATGTGACATTTGGAAATTGGAAAACGGAATGGATCAATGAAAGTGGTTGTGGGGAAGTCGGGAATTTTGAATTAAATGAGTTTTTTTTTTTACATTTTTGTGCTTAAGCCACCACTTGTGGCTTGAGCGAAATTTACTGCGAATTGAAAAGTCAAGAAATTCGCTTAAGCCACCACAAACGGCTTAAGCCAAATTAGTTGCAAATTGAAAATTGGAGAAATTCGCTTAAGCCAACACGGGTTGCTTAAGCACAAATCAAGTCGAATCTAAAATGAATTCTCCCAGTGATTTTCCGCTTAAGCTGTGGGACACGACTTAAGCCAATTTTGCAGCGCAACAATTTGCTATAAAATCTGCTTGAGCCTCCACAGACGGCTTAAGCCAAAATCACTGCGCAACAAAATTTCAACTAGCCCGCTTAAGTGAGCGACAGTGGCTTAAGCGAAAAGTGCAGATATGACCTTTTATAAACATGAACCTAATGCAAAAAGGAACCTAATTACCACAACACAACATACACATAACACATGTACCTCTACATAACACAATGTTTAAAAACAACAATACCAACATAAGCATATGACAAACACTAAAGATTAAACAAAAAGAACACATGAAAATGTACACAACTAGCTAAAACACCCAAGCTTTACAACAAAATCACATGGCATGCATAGGTATTAATTTTTCAATGATTTAACAAGCAGCCACATAGACTCAATGCAACATGAACAAAGCCAAGGAGTAAAACAAGAAAACACACATATGTACATAATTGACTAAACTACTAAAAGAAATGCAAAGTGCAATAAATAAAAAGGGGAGAAAGTTGGGTTGCCTCCCAAAAAGCGCTTCTTTAACGTCATTAGCTTGACGAAACAGTGTTGCTTAAGGTGGCATATAAGTCACAAAGAACACATCCTCCTTGCTCTTTAGCTTCTTAGGTAGGAACTCCATGAAAATCATGTATCCATGAAGCGGCTTCCAGAACACTGCAGAGGAAGTGTTGGTGAACAAGGCAAAAAGGGCATATAAGGATTTATCATGCTTTTCATGCCTTTCTTCCTTGTCAATTAGTTGGTGGAGAGAGATATTGACTTGAGGAAGGCTTTCTTGTTGAATTTCTACTTGTGAGCACTTCTCCCACTGTTTTTGTGTTCTCTCCTCATTTTTCTCTTCTTTTTCTTCACCCTTTTCTCTTGAATCATGCTCTTCTACAAGACTCTCCTCATGTGCTTTAACTTCTGCTAAATTTTCTTCCCTTATGGCCATAGAAGACATTTCAGCCATTTGTTTTGCTAGCTCACCAACTTGAATCTCAAGATTTTTAATTGACTTTTGATTGGCTTCGAAGCTAGCTTGGGAAGCTTCCATGAATTGCATAAGCACATCCTCAATATTTGAGAGTCTATTTTCTTCAAGTTGATTGTGAGGGTGTAGCTCTTGCTCCCACCAAGAATTTTCCATGGAGTAAAGATGACAATTACCATTTAAATGCTCTCCTTCACAGAAATCACAATTGATATGTTGTGGGTGACTAACCCTTAGTTGGATGATTTCAAGATGCTCAGACAATATCTCTAATTGGTTACTAAGAAGCCCCTGTTGTGTGAGCATACTATTCCAAAAAATCTTCCATGGATCGAGTTCTTCAAAGGTTCCACCCTGCATGCATAGACTCAAAAGAACAGAGTATTTTTTCCCTTTTTTTTTGTTTTGTTTTTGACAGTTAGCATAAGACAACAAAAATACAAAGGAAAAACACTTGAAAGAATAACAAAAGGATAGAATTAAGCCTAGGTAGCAAAAATGTGAAATTGCCTAATATTAAGACGCAAGTCCCCGGCAACGGCGCCAAAAACTTGCTAACTCATTGGCAAGCGTACCAAATCGCACAAGTAGTAAAATGGAAAGTTCAAGTATCGTTTCCCAAGAGACTTGTGCAATATTAGGTGAACTTCACAAAATTTACTAACTAAGCTAATAACTACCACAAAAAGTAATAAAACATGAACGTTTAGGTTGATGTTTCAAGACTTTAAAACAGAACAAGTGAAGAAACAAAGTTAAAAACCTCTTTTTGTGGTTTTGTAGTTAAAACAAAGCTAAAACATAAAAGGGGTTAGACTTCACCAAACTTCACTCCCTTCTTGCTTGAATGCACAATATATACCCTTTGTAACTCAATGTTAAAATCAGCCAACACATTGCTTTCTTAACCCTAATCCCTTAGGTGAAAAGAGTCTTAGTTCCATTATTAAGTCTCGATTCCTCAAAAACTTAAGAAATGAACTAGCTTTAAGTCTAGTGACACAAGATAACCAATGAACTAAGCTTCATTCCTAGATACCAAGTTCATTGGGTATTTTGCTTCAGTTCAAGATAATGAAGGCATTTTCCAACAACAATCACGTCATAAAAACAAGCTATGGTTGATCAATCCACAACAAGCATTAAGCAAAGAAGCAAATACTAACATTGAATACACTGAATATATATATATATATATATATATATATATATATATATATATATATATATATATATATATATCAAAAGATACAAGAGAGTTTGAGTTTGGTTACATCTAATCCCAACAATGGAGGATTTAGCTACCCATTTCCACGGGTAGCCTCAAAATACATGGAGAATGGAAGAAGATGCTCCCATGGAGCAAGAAGGAGCTTATCTCCCAATGGAACTATGAAGAATTGTGCCCCTCAGTACAACCTCTTTTCTAAAATGACAACTAACTCTAATTATACATCAACAAAGTTTCTACTTTAAGTGACAGTTCGCTTAAGCCATCTCTGCTCGCTTAAGCAAAACTGCAAAATGGTAAGTCTGAAACTAGATCTTGCTTTAGCCACCTGAGGTTGCTTGAGCCAATTTTAGAACCTGATGCTTTCGCTCTAATTTTTGCTTGAGCCACTTGTCCTTGCTTGAGCCAAACAGACAAATTTTACTTTTCACAAAAAGGTAATTTCTTCAAGGCTTCAAAATAGAGCTCCAAATGAATCTCTTAATCTCCAATTCTCCATTTCTACATAGAATGTAGACAAAAAATATGAGATGCAACCATGAAACTAAACAACTAAACTAGAAACTAGATACTTAAAAGTTTACAACTAAATGAGTCAAACATTACTCTAAATGAGGGTGAAAGTGAGATAATTGCCTTAAAAATCATTCAACAATTAAGTAAATAAGACAATTATCAATACTTCTTTTCCTTGTTAACATCAAAAGCATATATGTTGCTAGAATCATATTATTTAACTCAGTCCAATTTTAAAGAATACTTGACTTATTCTCAGTAAAGGATGGGGTAACATCAATATTCCTCCATCTAACTATTTTTATCCAAAAAAAAATCTTCTAGTATTTTATAAACTTTGCCTTGCTAAGTGTCAAAATAAAGGCAGGTAGGATACAGGCATTGAACTGTCTCATATGAAATATAATTTATACACATTAAAGATATACTAACTCTTACACTTCTGCATCAATGATAAGCAGCTATATTATACTCATATTTTAAAAGTAGATGAATTCATTATATAACAAGGAGTTCCGTTAATCGACCCATGAAAAACAGATGCAATGCTTTTCTCCCCATAACCAACATTTAGAACAAGACGTTCACTAAAAATAATAACAAAATGATAAGAAATAGGTTCAAAATTGTGATGTAATAAAATGGTAATTAGGAGAAGAAAATAATCATATTTAGTAGGGTGAAATTAAAATCAGAATTAGCTCTTACATGTTCATATAGCATGTGCAGACAAAATTATAAACTTGAATCTTTGCAATGCAGTTAAGCTTTTGTAAGGGAGAACCGGAACCAGTAATACTACCAAAAACATACAGGTTGTTAATCACGGGGTTGGAAAATTTCTTGACATTCTAGAGCATTAAAATGGAAGTATTTAAAAAATGAAAATTAAAGGCATAACAAATACTACTAAATGGACAATCCACCCACTATATTTTCTACATGTCAGGAATCAGCATAGTATATATACTAACACAGCAACAAAGGATAAAATTATTTCATGTTTTCTTCTTATTTTTTTCTCCAATAAGTGTTTATGGAAGTGTGCGAGAATTATTACAAATTGGGGGGAAAGAAACGAAAAATAAAAAATACGCATGTTTCATGTTTGGCTCTAACAGAATTTGAAAGCGAGTGTTTTTATGATCTGCATAAACTATTCCTATAAATCATCATGAAGAAATTACGAAAATAAGCTAAAATATCTTATGGATCAATTATAAAATTCATATAAAAAAAAGTATGCTCCATATAAGTTCTTTCAAATACTTTTATAACTACTTATAACATTAGATAAATTCAAATAAATTATTTATAAGCTATATTTTAAATGAGACCTTAGTAATAATCTATTGGTTTCTTAAATATCCATCAATTATATATATATATATATATATATATATAGAGAAGGGATCAAATTATACGGGTATAACTTAAACAACTATTACACCATTAAATAACTTTCAACTAGATGATATTTTCTTAAAACCCACAATTGGATTGAAAGTTCCTTTCATATAGATCATGTATACAAAATTTCAAATTAATCCAAAATTATTTGCTACCTCATTCATATAGATTAAAATCGACATAATATAAACTTTTCAAAATATACTAAAATATGGATCATTTGATTACCTTCTTATTGTTATTCAATTTTGACACAAACAATCTTGGTAATATGTAGATATAATTTAACGGTTGGATCGACAAAACTTTCATTCTATATCAAGTTATTAAAATGGTGTAATTCTTTTAGAGTTACACTGGTGTAATTTGATCCCTCCTCATATATATATATATATATGAGAAGGGATCAAATGATACCGGTGTAACTTATATCAATTGTTACACCATTCAATAACTTTCAATTGGATGATATTTTCTTAAAACCCATCATTGGATTGAATGTTTCTTTCACATAGATCATATATACAAAATTTCATATTAATCCAAAATCATTTGCTACCTTATTCATATATATTAAAATCGACGTAATATAAACTTTTCAAAATATATTAAAATTTGGATCATTTGATCACCTGTTTATTGTTGTTCAATTTTGACAAAATTTAACACAGACAATCTTAGTAATATGTAGATACAATTCAGTGGTTGGATCGATATCAAGTTATTGAATGATGTAACAATTGATGTAAATTACACTGATGTCATTTGATCCCTCATATATATATATATATATATATATATATATATATATATATATATAATCCATTTGACTTTGGCAACATAGTGGAATCTGTCGTGGAATACATTATATAAACCAATAAAGGAACTTTTTAAGAATTATCTAAACGTTGTTCACTTGAAGACTATAAGAAAATTTTCTTAATTGCTTACGGGAATGGAATAATGACAAAAAAATCAACTAAGGTTAACATTTTAAGACTCCCTACATTTAACTTGGTAATTAATACAAAAGAAGTCAGCAAACACTGAAAGTACATTTTTTTTTAAAATAAAGTCTAATCATTCTATTATATCCTTTTATAGAGTACAAGTTACCTTAGTCCTTGTCATCCACCTTTTATATTTGAGGACAATCTCAATCCAACAAATAACTCCATTTATTGAACAGGTAGTTTAGTTACATCTAGGAGTCCCACTACATGCATTCAGTTAGGAACAACAAATCTGAACTTTCTCATTAGGCTAGGCCCAATCCAAGTTTTGTTCTGAGCCCAGTTCCATTAACGAAAGAGCCCATCCAAGGTTTGCAGGTGGCACAATCCTTTGGTGATTCATTCCTTGCGCGAGATTCAACTCATACATGGACGCAGGCTAAAATGGAGGACCTTATAATGTCCACCACCGTGGGAAACTAATATGCACCGTTGGATTTTGAGATCAATGTGGGACTACCGTACAACCGTCCACATTAGATTTTTTTTTTAAAAAGGGATTTTTTTTCTGTTTAAGTTTTTTTTTTAAAAAAATGACCATTATTCTCCATTGTTGCTTATTGATGTGGGACTACCATACAACTGTTTACACTAGATTTTTTTTTTAAAAAGGGATCCTTCTTCTTCTGTTTAAAGTTTCTAGTGGTTTTTAACTACCGCAAATTTTTTGGCAAACTAAAACTGTCAGAAATGTTAAAAAATAAAATCAAAAATCAAAATCTCGAACACTAGATTTTTTGAAATCACAAAAAATGTTTCAAAAATAAACATTTATGACCACCAAAAAATTTACAGCAGTTAAAAGTCACTAGAAACTTAATTAGGAAATTTTCACACACACAGTTTATGTCATCACTTAACCGTTGAAATTAATGTTAGGGACTAAAAATAGAACAAAACAATTTATGATGGACTAAAAATAGAACAATTTATGAGAGACTAAAAATAATAAAAAAATTTATGAGAGACTAAAAATAAAAATCAAGATAAAATGACGGACAAAAAAATAGGAAGAGAGGCAGAAACAAAGCAACAACAGAGAAGAATGGTCGTTTTTTTAAAAAAAAAACTTAAACAGAAAAAAAAATCCCTTTTAAAAAAAAAATCTAGTGTGGACGGTTATACGGTAGTCCCACATTGATCTCAAAATTCAACGGTGGATATTAGTTTTCCACGGTGGAGGATATTATAAGGTCTCCCATTTTAGCCTGCGTCCTCATACATGTGCTCTAACCTAAAACAATAGATAATTATCTTAAAAGTCAGTCATATCAATGATAATTTTTAATTAATTGATAACATATTTTTTTTATACTAACAATGCATAGAAATTAATCTTTTTAACTATTGACAATTTGCTTTTAGAAATACATTTTTTTAATAACTAGAAATACAATTTAGAGATAAAAATAAAAGTGAATATATTGAAAGGAATAGGCAGTTAAAGAAAAAAAAAAAGTAAACAGATAAATATAACACAAGGGTAATTTGAGATAATTAAGAGAGAAATTTTTTAGTTGATTATGGGAATAGTGTATGAAATAAACATCCAAATTAAAAATAGTATTTTAGCTTGTACAACATACAAGATAAATATTTATTTTACATAAACAAAAATTTATAATAAATAAATACTTTTGAATATATAAATTATATTATAATTAAAATTAATAAAAAATAAATATATTTGAACATATAAATTTTATGTCATTAAAAAGTAATATTTTAGATTTATGATAAACAATTTATATTATGATACAAGGTCATTTTGAACAATTCATAATTTCTTTTTTTTTTAAAATTGAAATTTAATTTAAAGATAAAAATAAAAATGATAATTTGAAAGTATAGGAAGTTAAGAAAAATTCTTAAAAATGTTTTTGTTGAAGAAAAACTTCTAAAAACATTATTGTTGAAGAATAGCTTCTAAAAGCGCTCTCATTCAATATAGTTATTTTCATTTATCTATAACCTATGATTTATAATCTATAATCTATAACAATTATAATGGTGATACCCACTTTTCATCTCCATTATACTTTTTTATTTTATTTTTATTTATTTAAAAATATAGAGAGGCACAAAGTGCCTCTTTTCTCCTACTATATATATAGAGAGAGAGAGGGGAAGTTTAATTGAGAGAATGAAAAGAGTGAGATAGTCTTATTCTCTAAATTGTATATTCTAATTTTAATATAATAATAGATTATTTATTTTCTTACATATCTTTGTAATATTTGATAAATAAAAAGTCTTCCACCAGACAGTAATCTAATTAGTCATTTGTCTTTTGCACCTTTCTTATTCATAATTAATTTTCAAATTTAGGTTTTAAAACACAAACCATAATATTAATTATAAGTCGTACAATCGCACTATTCTTTTTTTAATGGATGGAGTGATTAGTGGATGACTTAAGTTTCGTCGACAGTCTCCAGCTTAGTCTCTTTTCATATGGTTGCAATAAAATATAGTAGAGTGGAGCAGAGAAAGACAACAGTAGAGAAAAGTAGAGGCAACACAAATATGGTAATTAATGTTACATGGAACGTATAGGATGAAAGACGAATTGGATTTACACCACTTTCCACTCAACAATCATGACGATTTATCTTGAAGCAGTTTGAAAAGGATTAAAAGGAACAACAGTAGAGATAAAGAACAGAAGATTGTAAGGGAATTAAGAATATGGAGTTGCATTTGTAAATGCCATATCAGAGGAGTAAATGAAAGAGACGGCAAGGAGTTTGAAAGTGATGAGAGGCCAAGTAATGGAGTATATAAGAAAATGTGAAACAAAAAACGGTTTGTACAACTTCCCACTGAACAAATATGACTTTGTTATAGTTCCTAGAGAGACTATCATACTCAAATTTGACTCTTCAATACAAAGTGATGGATACATTTTAAGGAGGAAAATGTGAACTTATAATTAAGGCATATAAAATATAAATAAAATCTTGAATGGTGAGAAAAGACTATCAAGGAGACCCGAAAGTCATACATAGAAAACATAATGTGATTAGTCATTAAAAAAATAAATTTTGATAAAGAATAATAAAATATTGATTAATTAACCATAGTTTATGTGAAAGTCATTCCTAAGACAACACCACATCCTATTAAGTTTTAGGTGTGATTACACTTTGGTTTCTTCCTATTATAATTAATGTGTGTTTTCTGTCTCTAATAATCCCCTAATTTTTTTAATTAAAAAAAAATGACGTCCTTTCAATCCATCGTGCAATTACTAACAAAAGTTTATTTTATACACGACATGGCACTAACTAAATTAACATCTTAATAGATACAGCAGTGAGTTTAATTCATTTAAATCTTTGATATAGATAGATTAATATAAAATTGAAAATTTAATTATAATAAAATGAAGTGTTTAAGAAGATTGAAATCACGAATGGGTCATTAAGATGCTATACGTAATAAAGTGCAATATCCCGTACATAAATAGTAGGTCATTTGCTAACTTTTGTTAGTAATTGGAATATAAATTGATAGAGGGATCTTTTTTAATTGAAAATTATGATATCTGATTGCTGAAATAAAATATCAAGGAGCCAAAATTGAACGTTAACCATATTAGAGAAATAAAGCTGAAATTAAGTCTTTATATTATAATAAGTTAAGATAGCATATCTAGGATTTGAGTCACTGTTTGTACATAATAAGGCGGAACTTTTGCCCACTCCCAATATGTGTTTGTGTATTTGGTTTTTTGGATGATGAAAGTTTTTTGTTGTTAATGTTAGTTATCATTAACGTGGAGTTGTCCCACTTATAAACCAAACTCCTTTAACACTCATCAACAGTCACCAATTCAAATATATATACATACATATATGTATACATCGAATCCATCCCAATACAAAATCCCTTTAACTTGCTGTCTATTAGTTTCTGTTTATGCCCTCCAACTCTGTTGCTTCCTGTTTTCTCATCCTTCAACAAAACCAAAGTTCATACTCTTGTCAGCCTCAGTTTATTGAAGCAAATCATACCCTTACAAACCATGTTGTTTTGACCTTCAGATCAATCAAACCATACTTTATCACATCTGCCAAGTTCAAATGAGTTTCAACTTCACTCAAAGTACCATCATTGTTTTATTTTATGCAAAGTTTTAAAAAGCAGTCCGCTACCGTGATTTTGAACGCAACATCAAGGTTTTTGGGGTCTGTGTGACCATAGCGTGACTGCAATTGTGATTGCATTTATCCACAATTTTTCACTATATCAAGGATCGCCATGAAACTGTGACTGTGACTACAATTTAAAACCTTGATTTAATGATATCACTTTGTCATGACCTTGTGCACCCCTTGAAGCTTATTCAGGCTTCAAATTCTTGAAATTATAACCACCCCCCTCCCCCTTCGATGCTTTAGATGGAGTACTTGAAGGAAGTGGAAGGAAAAAGTGTCCATGATTATCTCGAGATAAAGATGGGTAAAATGACAAGGGCTATAGGTGTGGCAGGACCAGTGATAGTGGGTGCTGGTCCATCAGGGCTTGCTGCAGCAGCTTGCCTTAAACAGAAAGGCATTCCAAGCCTAATCCTTGAAAGGGCTGATTGCTTAGCTTCAATGTGGCAGCTCAAGACTTATGACAGGCTATGCCTTCATCTCCCAAAGCAATTCTGCCAACTCCCTCTAATGCCATTCCCCCAAAACTTTCCCTCTTATCCAACCAAACAACAATTCTTGGCCTACTTGAAGGCCTATGCTGACCATTTTGACATAAAACCAGCCTTAAGCAAGACTGTGATCAGTGCCAATTTTGATCATAGATGTGGGTACTGGAGGGTGAAGACTCAAGGTTTGAAAAAGGAGGAGACAGAATATGTTTGTCAGTGGCTAATAGTAGCTACTGGAGAGAATGCTGAGGAGGTTGTGCCTCAAATTGAAGGAATGAGTGAGTTTGAAGGGCCTATCTTACACACTAGCTCCTATAAGAGTGGCAGTATGTTTTGTGGGAAGAATGTTTTGGTGGTTGGATGTGGAAATTCAGGCATGGAAGTTTGTTTAGATCTCTGCAACCATCATGCTCGCCCATCCCTTGTGGTTAGAGATACGGTCAGTACACTTTAAACTTTTGATCTAAATAACATATTCAACATCTTCATATCTCTTCTTCTATCACTATTACCTAAAATAATATAACCAGAGTTTAATTTATATGCGCGATTATTTGTATACTATCAACCAATTAAAAATCAGGATGTGATATTTATAACTTTTAAAGTAATTATTGTTAAAATTAATAAATTTTAACACAATCATTTGTATTGGATAACAATATAAAATCCTTATACATCCGCAGTAATTATTGTGCTTATATATACATTAGAAAGCATATTGAGTGTTGCACATACTTTTAGTTGACTGATTCTTTTAAATCCAGGTTAAATATGTATTCCGATCCAAATTGATGTTTGACTCTCGTTCAGCTAGAAACTGTGACGTGAACAGAGCCTGCTAATATACTACGTATATTATTGTATTAAATAATTTTTTAACGATGATGATCACGCCTAAAGTTTTTAAATGTGCACTTTGTTGGTGAAATTAGATTTTAAATATGTATTCTGTTATTCAAATTAGTCTCATAAGTCATTGTGAGGGCAAAATATAAGCCCCATGCGTCATTTTCATTATTAAATAATTAGTATGACAGAAATTGAATCTTTGAGAAAACTAATTTAATTATTTTTTTAAAATTTAACTTAACTATCAACTCCAAATAAAGACAAGTCCTTAAAAATGTATTTTTTTTTAAAAAGAAAACTCTCAAAAATGTTTTTGCCATGGTCCTCAATAGTTTATTGGAATCCAATCCGTTCGCATGCGCAAACAACGTCAGCAACCCAAACCTTTGATAGTATGTTCTTTTCTCCCATAGAACCATTCCCCATTTTCAGTGGTTACGGGAATCTCCGGAAGCATGAAAAGATGTTGATCACAAGTCTCGTGTCTCTAATTTTCCTAAAAAGTTTCTTAAGCAACTTTTAAACGTGATATTTTTTTGTTTTCACCGCAGGTGCATATCTTGCCCCAGCAGATGTTTGGGAAATCAACTTTTGGTTTATCTATGAGCTTGCTCAAGTGGTTCCCTATGCGTCTCGTGGATAAATTTTTACTTCTAATGTCACATCTCATTCTCGGAGACACGGCTCAATTTGGACTTAATCGTCCTAAAATTGGCCCACTAGAGCTCAAGAACTTGTACGGCAAGACCCCAGTTTTGGATGTTGGGACACTTGCTCACATAAAAACTGGAAAAATTAAGGTTCGATAATTATTCCTCCTATCCCAATCAAATCCCAAAATAATTTTCATCATTTTCTGGTTCTTGTCATAATCAAACAAATTTGCCTTTTGCTTTAAGGTAAAGATTTAAAAGAAACAAAAATCTCATTTATTGTTTCCAACATTATATTGTCTAATATGAATAGGTATGCCGCGGAATTAAACAACTGGCACAACACAAGGTGGAGTTTGTAGATGGAAAAACAGAGAATTTCGATGTCATCATTCTGGCAACCGGTTACAAAAGCAATGTACCCACTTGGTTGAAGGTGCTTCCTTCAATACTGTTGCTAAACTTAATTTGGGCCTTTTGGATAATTGGCACTTATACTTAATGTCATCATTGATGTTAATTAACATATAATGATTGGGGTTTTTAAATTTTTTTGGTCACCAGGGCAGCGACATGTTTTGTGAGAGGGATGGATTGCCTCGGAAACCTTTCCCAAATGGATGGAAAGGTGAAAATGGACTCTTTGCCGTGGGTTTCACCAAACGTGGCCTTCTTGGTGCATCTATTGATGCAAAGAGCATTGCAGAAGATATTGAACATTGCTGGAAAGCTGCTAAGACCACGCGTGTGTAGGACTCTATGCACTTTAATTAGGATATACAACGTGCATGGATGCACGATCCAAAATTCCCCAACGTAGATTTAATAATTTTAAGGGATATTTATAATGACTTGCTTGAATTAAGCAGTAATTATATTTACACCCTGTTTCATTCAAATATTACACTTACTTTTCTTAATTTATATGTTATTTTTACTTTAAAAAAAATATATGTATTGACAGTGTAATTTTTTTTTTACATTATTATCTAATTATAAATCATAATGTATAATAAATTTATTAAGTTTTACAAAAATTATCTTAAAAGTTATATTAAAAATATTTTTTTATTAATTCACAGTATATCACTAACTGTACATGTTTACTACACTCTTATGTATCAACTGTGCTAGATATTCTTAAAAGCAACAAAGCAAAGAACATGTAAGAGAATCGAGTGTATCGGCGTTTTTTTTTTTTTTTTCTCTATGCTAATAATGAATGGATCGGAATTTTGCAAGATTAATTTACATTTGAAGAAATTTTATTGATTGGGTTGTTTGTGATTGTAAAGCAAACTGAACTGGGTTGTGATTTAGACTGGGCGGTGGTGGGCGATTGATGTGGTGACACGGACGGAGGTTTGTAATTGTAGCTGATGAGGTGTCTCATGGGGGCATCTTTAGGCTTTGTTTGGTTGAGAGATGAAGGAGAGAAATGAAGGAGAAATAAAATGGGTTCTATATTTCTTACACTCTATTTTAATTCAAATATATTTTTTTTTTTTCATTTTTTCTATTTTCATTCTCTCAACCAAATACAGCATTAGGGCCTAGCATTTATGTTTTACACGAAGATATCAAATGGAACTTGAGTTTGACAGATTTAAGTTGAAAAAAAAAAAAAAACGCGTCCAACGAAGCTTTGAGATCAAGCAATTTGGCGAATTTTGAATTGGAAAGGTGACCATTTTGGTTCTATTGTTGGATGATTGAATTTGACGGATTTACCTTCGTCGATTATGGGGAAGGAATGGATCAGGCCAGAATTATAATAAAAAAAAAAGGTAGAATAATCTATAAAACCTCGTGTTATTATACAATTTTGATAAATAAAGAACTATGTTGTAATCTAAAATAAAGTTAAAGCAGCACGTGAATAATTTAGCCATAAATTAAAATGAATTATGGAAACCAAACAAATTGTTGAATTGAAGTTGGGGGTTTTTTTTTTTATCTAATGATTATGAGGGGTGTTCAAGGTGCGATTTGGTTCGATTTTGGCTTAAAAGTCACTCGAACCAAACAAGGAAATTAAGTGCGGTTCGATTTTGTTCGATTTAAATGTATTATGAAATTCGAACCAAACCAAACCAATCATTAGCGGTTTGGTTTGATTTAGTTTTTGCGGTTTTAAAATTTTGCTATTAAATATTAAAAAAATCAAAATATTTATTAAATTCAATGTAACACTTCCACTGTTAGAGCATTGTTTAATTTTTTTTATCAACCAAAAAAGAAATTCATTATAAAAGAAGGTACAAGTACCGTCCAAATACATATGTATGTTAGTAGTTACAATTAAATATGACCTGCTAAAGTAAAAATAATCAATGAACTTAAAGTAATTAAAATAGTTAATAAACTTAAAGTAAAACAATAATATGCTACAGTACGTATTACTTGCTGCCAACCATTGAAATTAAAGTAATCCTATACTTACTTACTTATTGTGAATTCAGAAAAAAAAAATACATTTACATATAGCTAGCGGTCTGGTTTGGTTTGGGTCGGTTTTACATTTCCAAACCGCAAACCGAACCGAACCGCAAAGTTTAGGAAAATAAAAAATCAAACAAAACTAATAAAATTTGATTTTTAATCGGTTTTCAGTTTTTTGGGTCGGTTTACCATTTGGGTTGATTCAGTTTTGAACACCCATGTGATTATCGAGAGATTAGGTTAAGAAGACGACAAAAGAGAGTGAGAAGAGGGCGCATTAAAATTACAACACGAAGAACTCCAGTACTAGTAGAGTGTGAGGAATAAGAATTCAACTAATGAATTAAAATTACAACATAAAGCCTTCTTTGTTCCAAATTTTTTCACGATCTCAGCATCGCTCTTGCCTTGCCTTTTTATGTTACTTATATTTTTTTTTCTTTCGTCAAAGAATTTCACAATTAGAAAAAAGTTAAATAGGGACCAAACTTTTCATTGGTAAAATAAGCTAATTTAGTTGTTAAATTAATTAATAATTAAAGTTAGACAATTGCGAAATAAATACTCAATCACCAATAACAATAGGAATCAAATAATACTTCAGTCATATACCAAAAAAAAATAAAAATACAACAGTCGCTAATTTGATAATTTAGCAACTAAAAAATGCTAATATATATATCGCAAGAAGGTAATCATTTAGATAGTTTGATTATCACTTTTGTGATGAAAAATAATGGCTTCTAAACTAAAGTCTTGATAAAAATTGATCTCAATATAGAGGGTCAAAATTGATCTAGGTTGATGATTTTATGGTAGTGTTTGACCCAACTTTTTTGTGACTTTTCTTCTTTTTTTTTTTTAGAAAAAAAAAAAACTACGTCAAACATTTTTTATTTTTATTAAAAGCTTTTAAAATTTTTAAGAACTTATTTTTAAAGAAGAAAATATTTAAAAAAGCATCTTTTTAAAAAGCGCCTTGAAAAAGGTTGTGACTTGTGACTGACTCAACCCGCTTTCTACAGCTTGAGGTCGGACAAGCCATTTTAAAAGCACTACACATGCAGAATTAATCACTAAAAGATGAACAAAAATGCAAGTTAATTAGCTGAAAAATTGTAAGTTAATTATCATCCTCTAACCTGATGAACGATAGTACAGATAGAGTAACCCACGTACATATTAACTCAACAGTCAACTACTTTATTTTGCTTGTGGATGACACTCCTCCTAAACATCTCACCATCCAATCCGACAAACCTTGTCTGAACTTAAGGTTGATCCATTAATTTTCACCAATCCTTGCCCTCATGCAATTTATCCATTGTGTTCTTCACTACAACAGAACCATTATGGAAAAAAGAAAAGAAAAGAAAAGAAACTACTTATACTTATTTTGTACAATAAATGCAATGTTGTGCAAAAAAGAAGAAGAAGAAATATAGATCAAGACATGTATCTCTAACATCATCTAGGACCTTAGTCCCTGTGGGCTAAAGGTCTGTCATATTAACCTTGACTATTCTAAAAAAGTCGTTCCTATAATTATCCTCAGACCTAAAGCAATAAAAAAATATATATAACAATAAATTCTCAAAATCATATACAATTAAAAATAAATAGTGATATCCTTTATTACTTAAAGGAATATACACCAAGCAGCAATTTTTCTCTCCAAAACTTTCATGGACAAGCAAGTAATTTTATATGCATAAAAAAAGTTCACTAAAATTTAATTTTTAAATATCAAAGGATTAATTCATCAACAGATTACTTCATATATACTAATTTCAAATTAATGTCACCTTTAAAACTGGAATAAAAATACGGGAATACAAATGAGTAATAAAGGTGTTACAAAAAAAATATATGTTGTTACCAAAAAAATGAGTAATAAAGGATTTAAAAAGATTCAAGGCCTAGAATAAAGTTACAGGAATATTAATTTCATGGCTTGGACAATAAAAAATTATGGGAATTTTTTTTAATTTTAAATACATTAAAATAGTCTATATTTAATTATCCAATTAGCATGAGTAATTAAAATATACTTTATTAGCATGAGAACTTTACATCCTAAACAAAAATAGCATTTGAATATTTAATTACGGTGAGAGTTTTATGTACTAAACAAAATTAGTATGAGAGCTTTATATTCAAATAATTAATGTGGATAAACATTTCAATAATTAATTAAAATCTATATATATCCGCCAAAAAAAATTAAAATTTATATATTTTACTTTTAATTAGCATTTACTTAAAGTAATAAAAAAAAATATGTCCACCAAAATGAATAGTGGGGCCAATTTAATTGCTATTCCTCTTAAAATCCCACTTGAAATAGGGAAATTAAAAAATTTTCTTCCATTTGCATTTAAAACCAATTTAAATTTAACATAATCATGATGTTTTGAATTTCAAATCTTTTACCCAATTTATTGTGCCCCATGATTTCTATAAGCAGGTTTCAATGAGAGTAATCTATTCATATATGATGAACTACTTTAGATGTCATTACTAGGTAAAAGAAAAAAAGGTTGTCTTTTGTTAACCCTTTTTGTTAAACAACTCTCATCTTTCAGATTTAGTAGATAATATTCCTTCCTCTAAAGCATTGGGAGATTTTCTCCAAAATCTTTCTGTTAACTATTTTGACTAAATTAAGCGCTTCATTCGTCATTCATAGTGATGAAGGTATGTTCTTTTACTAATTTTATGGACAAATTTTGTGTATAATTGTGTTAATCCCTATCTTTTTCTTCTTTTGTAAAAAAATTGTTTCATATAAAATTGTTTCAACCCATTACATTCACCCTTTTGCTTTTTTAATTCTCGATGATATTCAAAATCTGTTTTTTTTTTTTTTTAATGTTGTAGGACCCATGTTTACATATCTTAATAAGGTAGAAACACAAACACAATATCATGTTGCCATGCTTTCTAGGTTTATAATCTTATCACATTTAATCTTTTTTATTTTTACTTTAAAATAACTATGTAATTTATTTTTAATTTATTCATTTTGCATGTTTTTCAGGTTCTTTGGATATGTGATCTTTTTTAGACATGATACTTTGCTCATCCATGTTCTTCAGGTTGAGTGATGGAACAAGTTCTTTTTTTTTTTTTAACCATATCATACAGTTTTCTTTTAATTTTCTGTGTTTATTTTTCCTAATATTTTATGTGCATTTCAGGTTTTACACATTTCCATAGCTTCAAAAAGGTTCTTGAAGCATATGATTAACCATCAAATCCAAAGAAATTTAGCAGATTTTCGAGTAATTCTATTTTTTAAGTAATTGATTTATATTCATTTATTCTTTTTATCTTATTTCTCTCTCAATCTTACCTTTTTTAATTTACTTTTTTATTTCCATTTTATATTATTTCTCTCAATCTTATCATCCTTTAATTCTTTTCGTCAATTCACTACAAAATCCCCTATAGTTGTGACACAACTAAACTGCATAATATCATTCTTTTAAGATCATTGATTGGGACAAATGAAAATTTTAAAGGTCTTGACTCACACTTCAATGTAGACGCAAAAAAAATCTTTAATATATTTAAAATATATTGCCAACCTTATTCTACTATCATTTTATTCTTTTTTAATTTCTATTTTTACATTCATTTATGAAATTTTCTTTCTTAATAGGTGATATAAAGATATGGAAAATTTAAATAGTCAACAAAAAAGAGAACGACAACAAAGAGAAATATGGAGGCAAAATACAAGAAATAGAAGTCAAAGAATGACCATGGAATAGAGGCAAAATGAATTATCTAGAAGATGAGCAACACTACTCACATGTCAAAAAGCACAGGTACAATTAGATTGACATCTATCTGACCAGGGACGGAACCAAAAAATAACGTTAGGGGGGTGAAAATTATTCATATATAGTAAGCAAAATAAACAATGACTAAGTTTTAATAATAATTGTTTAAAATTAGTTCAATGAAAAATAAAATATCATATATCTATGAAAAATGTAATTGTTTTTTTTTTTATTATGCTAATGTAACTACTTTTGATATAAAGAAAACACACACACACACACACACACACACACACATATATATATATATATATATATATATATATATATATATATATAATTTTTCAAGCCATCAAGATAAAAGATATATTTGTTTTAAAGAGAAAATGTAAAAAAGATAAAAAGCTATATTTGTTTTAAAGATAAAACACAGAAAAGATAAAAGCTTTTGGCCCAAAGTAAAAAAAGTAAACTTTTGTATCATTTAAAGTTATAACAAATAAAAATACGTAAGCTTTTTGCAGTAGATATAGATATCAAGGTTGGTCTATAGAGATGAAATACGTCTTGTTATATCTATTAAATGTTATAACATTTGTTAGATGTGTTTTAATATTCGTGGGTAGATATTTAAAATATGACAGCTGTATCTGACAGCTGGCTCGGTCAACAAATTATCAACAATTTAGTACATGTATCAAAATATTTAAAATATGAATAATTTTATATTTTTGTTACTTTCATGTATCCATTTCAGTTGTATTATATATATTAATGACACTCTGTATATGTAATTTTCTTTTTTAAATAGTATTCTTTTTTCTTTAATTGAAATAGCTGTTATTTTTTATCCAATTGTTAAATGACATTTAAAACAATTTCTGTTTAACTGATTTTTTTAAAGAAACTACATACTAATATTTATACCATTAATAATAATTGTTGATTATAGTTTTAGTGGATATTATTTTGCTGCATCTTTAAGTAGTTTGATCTTAATTTTTTTAATTGAAAATTGAAAAAAATATCATATCACTCAAATGAAAATAATATATGCATGGCAAAATAAAATGGAACAAGACAAAAGTGGTTTAGAATTTCTCAATCTTAAAATAAAATGGAATTTAGCATATTTTATATTTATTATTATCTTTTTATTCTTTTTAATTTCTTTTTTTACATTCATTTATGAATTTTTCTTTCTTTAACAGGTGATATAAAGATATGGAAAATTTAAATAGTTAACAATCAAGAGAACAAGAAAAGAGAAACATGGAGGCAAAATACAAGAAATAGAAGGGATAATTTTATATTTATTTAAAAATGTTTCTTATTTAAAAATGCAATACATCCTTAATTTTAATAAGAAACATTTTCATTCCCAAAAAAAGCATTTAATGTTAAATTTTATTTGAATGCTATAAATTAAATGTTTTATTGTAACTAAATAATTGAGATTATAAGATTAAATTCAAATTTACTAATTTTAATTATTTGAAAATTGCTATAAATTCTTTTTTATAAAAAAATAAACTTAAAAAAAAAAAACATTAGAAATGCTTTATTGAAACTGGGAGTTGTTGAAATTAAAAAGTTAAATTAAATTTTGATAACCTTAATTATCTAAAATTTGTTATAGATTCTTTCTTAAAATTTAAAACTTAAAAAAATGTTATAAATGTTTTATTGAAAATTTGAAACTATGAATATTTGACATTAAATAATTAAACTCAAATGTATTAAATTTAATTATTTAAAATTGTTAGAAATATTTTCTTGATATTTTAAACAATTTAAAATAAATTATAAGTGATTTTTTTGGGTTAAATCAATAATTTCAAAATTTACTAATTTTAATTTTTTGAAAAATTATTATAAATGCATTTTTAAAATTTTGAAAAAATTAAATGCTTTTTTGAAACTAATAATAGTTGGAATTAAATAATTAAATTCATATTTACTAATTTTAATTATTTAAAAATTATTATGACTAACTTCTTGAAATTTTAAACTTTAAAATTATTATAAATACTTTTTGAAATTAAAAATAGTTGAAGTTAAATTAATAATTATAAAATCTTATTATTAATAAACAATTTCTTAAAATATGATTCATATATCAAATATTTTTAAATTGGACATATAAATTTATTAATATATTATTACATACAATTTTAAAAAAATTACTCCACATCTAAATAAAAATCATTCCGTGCGATGCATGGAATATACGCACTAGTGTTAGAAAAAGAAAAAGGGACTTCTCAAGAAAGAGAGAGAGAGAGAGGTACGTAATACTGAATGTGTAATCCATATTAGATATACATCACAGAAGTACGGAGTTGGGTCAATTACCAAGGTGAGGTGCTTTATGTGTATTTTTCGTTGGTTGAAGTTAATTACGTCCTACTCTTATATTGCAGATTTGTATTATTGATTTGTACAATGTATGTTGCCATATCTACCCAGCTAGCTAGCTCGTTGAATATTTTGAGGAGACGGGCAACTAGCTTGCGTTGGTTTTCCATATAGTGTCGGATGTCTATCAATTTGACTTTATTTCTATAAATTATTAATCTCAGATAATTAAATATTAATATATAACTTATTAAATGAGAATATCATTAGAACTAATCTTAATCCTACATTTAAAATAACTGTTAAATTAAATAATCTTATTAATTTATATAAAATTGTATAATCATGATTAATTTTCTTCAACAGAAGGTCAAAATTTTTAACTTGACTGTAATAATAATTATGTATTTCTTTTTGTGTATAATATAAGATTACTTTTGTTGCTTATTCTATCTTCAATTGCATATTTTTCATGTTTAGTATTGAATTTTAAAATAAATTGAAATAAACCTCGATAGATTTTTTTTTTTGCAAATATAAAGTTTAAAACAATATTAAAATTAAATTCTAATTCATTTATGATGTAATTTTAATTCACGATAATTATTGTTTTATTAGTTTCGGATGAAAATGTACGGATAATTCTGTGAAGCAGCTGGGCAGAAGAAAGAAAAATCCAACGGTATCAAAAGAAAAGTTCGTTAGACTATGAAAGGGTCCCAATTTCCGTGAAGATGAAAGTGACCCTCTGGTTTATCTATAAAACTTATGTTAAAATTCAAGTGTGAAGATGACGTCTCATATTAGATAAAAATAGGCAAGTTGAATAACGTATAAGTAGAAAGACTTACAAACCTAACGTCTCAGACTCTCAAGTTCACTTTTATAATGTGCTTGTAATTCATTGATGAAGATCTTTCCGATGTTTTATCCCTTGATTGCACAATAACTTAGCCATGTTATATTATTTTTAGAGTTTTTACATGTAAAATGAAATTACTTTAATACTTATCTTCAATGCCTCATTGTCATGTCTTTTCCATTAGAAAATAGGAACACGGACCACCATTGCTCTTAAAATTCCACAAAATCCATGTACCACATATTTGATTCAACTTGGCCAGTGCCAACACTTGGATGGGCTGGATGGATTTGATTTATTAAATGATTGACATGTCAGGGTTGAAAATTGAAGTCCAGTGCACATGGATGTACTTAAACGTTGAATTCAATGATGAAGGGATACGTTGGAAGTTAAAGTTGTAGTGACAATTTCAGAGAACAAATCAAAGTTTTCGACTAGAATTAAATAGACGATGAACGAACAATAGGAGACTTGCGTTCCATATTTTTTTTCGTGTATAGATGGAATCGTGTTTAACATACTTCAACATAGTTGTGAGACTGATTTTGAATTTTCGATGCGTGGTAGATTAGTAGTAAATAAGTTCAAACTCTGATTTTGAAGATAAAGTTCGTTTGCAGTTACAGTTTGCTTGCTCTATGACCTATCATATGAATATTAATAAATTGATTTAATCCAATGCAAACTACAAAATAAAAAAAAAATGAAAACGAAGTTTATATCATATTTGAAACGTGAAAAAAACATTTCGAAAGTACTATCTAAACCGCTTTAAGGACGAAAAATAAAACAAACATAATTTGTAAATACTAAAACCAATTTTTTTTTATAGGGACGAAAAGTAAAAAAACACTAAATTATAAAGACTAAAAATATATTTAAACATTTTTCTTATGTAATATAGAGAAGATTAAATTACTTATGTAGTGTTTGGTAGAATGAAATGAAAATGAATTGAGATGAAAGTTTTGAATTAAAATAGAGTGAGTCCCATATCTTTTTAATGTTTATTTCACTCATTTTCTACTCTCTTTCATTGCAACCAAACATAGGCTTAATGAGAGAGAGAGGGTCCCTACCTAGTAGAAGTTATTGCTACAAAAGAGATATACCTCAACAGCTCAACTGACTTGAAATATTATAGAAAATGACAAATATAGTTAATTATTAACGTAGTAGGGTGTTGGTTAGGGTTTTAAGATACACTGTTGGTGTGTTGTATTCCGACCAAATTGTGTTGGTGAACACATAAAGAATGGTTGTGTATGAAGACTAAAATATGCACCGGTGAGTGGTGACCACTCCAAAATTCCAAATCTCGATCAAACCCACAGATAGATCATCAGCATCAAGCTAAGGGATTTTCTTTTGCTGATGATATATACTATAAATCCAGGCCAGGACCAGAAGAAGTGTGCGGTGTGCCCTACTAATTATTACCTGACCTGACCCATCAGATTTCATAATCACATAACTTCCCCTTCATTCCTCTTGCGCCCACACACCCCAGCTTGATCTTCTTTAGATCGAGCTATCATTTTACCAAATCATTATTCATCACTTCTACAATAATTAGTAAACCAATATACATAAGCATTTAATGCAAAACTTTAAGATAATGTGGCCATTTCTTCTCTTTTTGAGCCCACGTACAACTAACATTTTTTTTTTGGTACATAACTAACATTTCTTTTGTCTGCTTATATATATTCCTACTAAAATATTTATATTATTACGATATATTTTCAATTGCTTTATATTGCATGTAAATTTACTGAGTAACAATTGAAAAGAAATCACACAAGTTAGGCATGCATGCGCATATATACAATTGATCGTTATTTGGTAATCAGATAACATAGATTTTATGTGTTTGAAATCCTACAAAAACACTTTATTGTTATGAAATAAAAGTTTAATTTTGATAACTTAGAAGCAATGGAGATAGAGAAATAATAAAATAGAGAGAACAAGATATCAGAGACAATGAGAGAACTTTGATTAATTTCTTATTCCATATATGATCAATACAAATGGTCATCTTAATTATCAAGTACTGTAAGAAGATAAGGAGAAAGAGGAGTTAGAACCTCTTAGGGAATAAAAAAGACAAGGGAGATCGACATTCACTCATAAATATTCATAACATTAATAAATTTGTGTGTTGTCTATGTTGGAACAACCCATTGAAACAGAGGGATTACGTACCCAATGGTGGGTGAAGCTTGCTAAGTGAGTACATATAGTGCTTAAGCATAGAGTGCTCAACAACAACTAGTATCATTGAATGGGATAAAAAAAACAAAAAAGCCTTTGCAAGATCGAATTTCACTTAGCGAATCATCATTTTGCTCTGCAAAATTATTAACATGCAATAGCCACTACTATAGCATTATAGAGAAAGGCAACAAATCGCTTAATGAAACCAAACTAAAAGTAAAAAGGCACTGTCCTCTTTTCATTGAGCAATTGACCAATCTGCCCAACGACATTATCATAGAGAGTCACTGTTTTTACCTTCACTGAGCTATAAACCATTTTTCTCAACGACATGATCACAACGAGCTACTGTTAGATCATCGCTCATCAAGGACACGTTTCACCCAATGTCACATGTTAACGACTTTGACAATTGTACTGATCGTACAACTAACAGAGTGAAGAGTAGGGTTGTTGTTACCAACAAGAATTGTGGCCAAGTACTAACTACTACCAACGATGATACTACTTGGATAAACAATATTGACTGATTTTGTAAAAATTAAAATCAAATGCAGTAAATGAAAATAATGCAACATACAAATAATTAAGAAGGATTGATAACATGCAAATGCAAATAATTAGAGTATATTTTGTTCAGTTTCTTCGAGAACAAATTTATTTTAGGTTGGTATTTGTTTTATACATTCAGTCAAATTAATCTATTGTTGGCATTTAAATTTAGAACGACCCTATTCCTTTGGTATTCATCAGTTAGATTCAGACCTTTATAGAAAAGATATATCTAATTTTTGCGGCAACTTGATTGCATGTGTTGGATTAAAGTGACAGCCAACTTGAAACTATTACCTTGAAATTTATTTATATAGTTTAATAGACATATAACATTGATGTAAAAGTTTTTAGATGGTTAATTAATTAGAAATCATCTTTAGTATAACTTTTAACATAGTTATTATAAAAATTAACAAATTTATCATATATAATGATTTGTAATTAAATGGTCCAAAATCTTGCTTTAAGGAACCAAACTCAGTTTTATTCAGATCAATATCTAAATTAATTATGGGCGCATGTATTATTTATTTTAAAAAAATATATATATATATCTAGTAACTATTTTATGGAGTAGCAATCAAGAAATATACAGCTAATATAAGAAGATTATATCAAATTTGATTTCTAGTAGCATAATTTATTCCAACAAGAATTATGATAGTGACCGTGATAATGTAGTGATTTTGAATTTGATTAAGGACGGTGGAAGAAAGAAGACTAGAGAATGAGACGACCATTAATTATACTCGACCCCATGATGATTACATTTTAAGCACTTTTAGGTCAAAACACTTTTAGGATTGATGTTGAAAGACTAAGGGAGCATTCACTGGGGGAGAAATTTTTAATTTTCTGGGACCTTAAATTAGGAATCTTGATTTTTCACATTTAATATCAATTTTAAAAAATAACATTACTATGAAATAATGTTTTCTAGGAATATTTTTAGCTAGATTTTTCGTAAAAACTTTTTTATAGAGGGAGATGTGAATCTAACTTTTCTGAACTAATTTTTTTAGAGTAATAAAAATATTATGTTACTTTTAATAGATTATTTTTTTTTATCAATACTCTTAATAGATTACTAGAAAGGTACCCGTGCGATGCACAGGTCATTATATTTTTATGTATGTTTGAAATAAATTTGTTTATTAAGTTAAATATTTTTATTAAAATAAACATAATTAACTAATTAAATTCTCAAAAATGAAAAAAAGAGTGAGAAAATGTATTTAAGTAGAGAATATATATTTGATTACAGTATCATATATATTTTTATTTTATTTAAAACATTTATAAAATTGTATGAGAAATTTATTATATATAAAAATTTAAAAAGGATTTAACTTTTGCTAAATTTAATTAATTTTTAATTTTAAAATGTGAAATAATAAAATAATTCAATTATTTTACAACTATATTTGTAAATAAAAAATTATTAATTTTATAATATTATAATTTATAGTGTTTAATATTATCTCCATCCCATGAGAAGAAAATGTATTAAGTTACTAACTATTAAGTTATTTAATGTAGGTATTTCTCTCTCCTTAATTAACATAATCATACAATGTTAACTAATTATAGCAAAGTATATTTGTTGTAACAAAAACTTAAAAGAGTAATATTTAATTTCTAAATTGACAAAATATTGTTTATATAAGTAACCTTAGATATTTAGCTTATTTATTTCTATGTCCAAAAATTTACATTTCTATTTAGATTGACATCTACTTAGTAATTATGGCAATTAACACAAACATAGAAACACTTTTTAATAACGTGCTTATCAAAAAACATACTTGGTAGTATTACACCTTTTTTTTTTAGAAAAAATCTTTTAAAGATACTTGTGTGGTCTCTATCATAAAAAAAACATTAAAAAAATATTTAAGTTATGACATTATGGATAAAGAAATTTAAAATTATTTTGTAATAAATTTAATAAATTGGTTTCAATATATTTATTATATATTTAGATAAAATTTTAACATTATTATGAAAATATTAATCAACAAAGTTTTCGTATATGAAGTTATTAAAATAGAGTCAAAATATTATTTTGTATAAATATATTAACTAATTAGATTAAATAATTTTTTAGTATAAAATTTTTAACCACATAATAAAAATATTATTCAACAAAATTTTAATCTATGAAATTATTTAAAATAATTTTTAATGATTTCTATGTAAAAATAATTTCATCAGATTTCAAAGTAAAAATAAGTATTGTTAAGTCTTTGATATGCAGCTATATTAAATACTCGAAGAAAGAGTTTTGTCATATGTAATGGTGTCAAGCAAGATTGTCTCTTGTGAATGATACTAATGGTCTCTATCATAAAAAAATAATAATTTAATTTATGATATTATTGAATAAGTAATTTAAAACTATTTTGTAGTAAAAATATTATTCAATAATAAATATATATTATTCTGTAATAAATATATATTAAATTATAATTAATTTGAATGAGTATATATTGAATTATATAGTAAAAATTATATTTTTATGTTATATTAAGTATATTATTATATTAAATATTTCATGAATATATTTTTTTATAAATAAAAGATATAAAATAGTAATATAATAAAATATAAATAATATAATAATATAATAATATAAATATATAAAAATAAAACAATACATGCTCATAAATAGTAATAGTAGCAAGGATCAAATTTTCTTATATAGATAATAGAAAAGAAAAATAGAAAAAGAAAATAAAATAAAAAACACAAAAAGGTAAAGAAAAGAAAAGAAAAATTGAAAAGAAAGAGAAGTTTTGAAGGAAAAAATGAAGGAGAGAGTAACAAATGTCCCATGAGGGGTTCTCTTTTTCTATTATATAAATAGATAGATGTTTTTATAAACAAAAGATATAAAATAGTAATATAATAAAATATAAATAATATAATAATATAAATATATAAAAAGTATAAAACAATAAATGCTAAAAAATAATAACAGTAGCAAGGATCAAATTTTCTTATATAGATAATAGAAAAAAAAATAGAAAAAGAAAATAAAATAAAGAACACAAAAAGGTAAAATACAAAAAAAGAAAAGTTAAAAAGAAAGAGAAGTTTTAGAGAAAAAAAAATGAAAGAGAGATTGACACATGTTTTATAAGAAATTTTTTTTTCTATTATATAAATAGATTTAATACAATAAATAATTAAAGTAACCGATAAAAATATTTCTTAACTCTTTTACAATACATCTCCCTCCCATGTTTGATACCGAGATCCACCCTATGCTCGAACTTTTTGGACAATATACCCTCTCATATGCTTGATACAAATGTTAGGCGTGTGCAAAAATTCCAATAATTAATATTAATAACCCATTTTACCTTACATTTCTCTCACTTCTCATCCTATCTCTCTTAAATGTACAAACATATATAACTGAATGAAAAATTCCATACGTTATAATACAAGCAAAGAACCATATTCCCTGGGAATATTTAATGAAAAATTAAGCTTATAGGCTGTTAATTAACGTGAACCCCAACTGTGAACTAGAACGTTGAATTAGGATTTGGCCTACGACAGCAATCTAGAATACTACATGGTCCAGAACGCACGTGATAGCACAAGAAAATAAGCAAACGACTCAGCTTTGCTATTCTGCAGTGCAGGTATACGCATGCATGGTGCACATCTGGACCATGTATATTTACTACCTTTAATATTGGTGGTCCAAAGAGATTTATTGTAATAACCGTATAATTGGGTATTCTATATCTTTCTGCAGGACCATTTGCCATTCATTAGCTTAGATGAAGCTAGCAACGCATGCATGACCACTGACAATGAGGGTGACTAATTTGGGCTATTAGCTAGACTCTCTGTTACTTCTTGCTTAAGTACCTAATTATTTTTTGCGGAGGAAATTAAAGAAACCACTTGAAGCTTAAAATGATGATCTCACCTCAAGTCACGAGGATTTGTATATGTAGGACCATATGGTGAGTCCTAATTTATCACCGACTGCATACCAAATGCAAGATCATAGATCTTGCGTATGATCTTATTTAAGTTAGAAACTATAAATTTGTCTAGTTATTTTTTACGAGACAATGATATCCGCAGATTTAATTGGCTTGCCAAAGTAACACTGGAAAATAATTAAAAGAAAATGCTGAGAATGATGAAAAATAATTAAAAGGTTTTACTAATTTTTCAGTTTTGTTACACCAGTCCTTCAAATAATGTTAAGAAAATAGAAATATATAATTTATTTATTTCTTTTTCTTTCATACATCTATTTTCTTTGTTTATAACGAGAATAATGAGATTTTAATTTAAAACTTTGAACAATCTATCTAAACTTTTATCACTAAATTAACAAACCCTAGTGAGTCTTTTCTTTCTCACTTCTTAAGAGTTTATCTTAAGAATATCTTTAATTTTTTCTAGATATCTCTAGCATTTTTCTAGCTCTCAACAAACCCACACATTAAAGTTTGGACAAAAAGTAAAGACTCACCGCTGCACATGGTAAGACGAAGGGTGCATGTATATTATATAAAAGAAAAGAAAATGGGCATCGCAAGTTTGGTGTGATCATGTACAAGAACAAGAAAGTGAGAGATGAGTGTCGACATAGCGGATTACGAATTGAAGTCTGACACGTACTGAGAATGAGAAGCTTTGGGACGTAAGGTTGCTTTCATGGATGTGACATACAATGATTAATTGCTTCATTTTGAGATAGAGATCTGGCGGCTTAAGCAATTATAGACACGAGCTTTGTTAATTCTTGTGGCTATAACTAGGCCCCTAGCTAAGACAGGGTTGTTCTTCCAAATCTTGGAAATATATGTTTTCCTTTTAATTCCTATATAATTATAAAAGCAAAGTTAAGTTGAAAACTAACGATGCGGTCCTAGCTAGAGGAAGTGATATATGCTCATTTCTGTGCACACATGTATAAAAATGCTAAACAGCTAGCTCAATGGAGGAGAAGGTTGAGATGGAAACGATCTTTGTGTGTGCTCAACTTTATTACAAAGATGAAAAGGGCAAGTCATGCAGGCTGGAGTGGAGTGCGTGTGAGCGTGAGCATGAGCATGAGCATGAGCATGACGACTCGTCAGAAGCATTAATGGGTTAGGGGAAAGAAGGAAGGATAGCAGAAGAGATATGCATGAGTACTATATGTATATTTATGGTAAAATAGAAAGCAATTGTTTTGCAGGGAGCTAGTCCCATAGGCTGCTAAAAGAAAAAGAAGGAAAATGATATGTGAACATCAAATTATCTAGAGAGATAAAAAAAGAAAAGGGCAAGGATAATATAAAGAGAGATAGAGATAAATGATCTAAGGTGTTTGAAGTAATTAGGTGTTTATATCTATCACTACTTCAAAAAAAATTTCATACTTAGCATGAGTGTTCTAAATTTCTTGGTACTGTCTTCGATTTTTACGGATAAAAAAAAAATTTCGTACACTTAATTAATTAGGGAATGTGTGTGGCAAATTGGCAATTTTATACTTGATTTTAGATGAATTTGAGGGATTTTAATTAGTGAAAATTATGCAATTTATTATCTATTTTAAGTGAATTTGTGTCTACTGAATTAATTAAATACATTTCATTATATTTCTGAAACTATGTATTTTTAAGGAAATTTGAGTCAAGTTAATAAGATTCTGGTAGAGACATCTCAAACTTGTATTTTTATTGCAATTTTAAAGTTTACAACAGTCCATCTTCAACCACCGAGAGCACGTAGATTAATTGGCACGAAGTTGTGTCAGTACGTTGAATATATGAAGAGAGTCTTTTTTTGTTTTTTTGTTACATGTTATTGATACGAAGTATTCACTGACTTTGTTAGTATATGAAGAGAGAGTTTTGTCATTCATATTGTGATCTTACTTGGTTCCAATAGATTATCTCATATGAAAAATACGTATAGTCTATACCAAAAAACTTGCTGACATCATTTTGAAGATTTTTTTTTATTTTTAGATTAAGACAATTATATAAAATATTAAAATTTATAAAAATAAATAAAATATTAAGTTTATCTTAATTTATTATTTTATGGTTTTTGTTTTAAAAAAAAATTAACAAATTATAGAATATTTATTTGAAATAAAAAAATTAATTTTTTGTCAAAATTCAAACTCTCAAATATACCATAAGAAAAGTTACGAAAACTTGCTTCTACTCTTATGAAGATCTCGTAACCCAAATCATCACTAAAAGCATGAGAAATTACATGCAAGGCGGTAAACAAAATTGTTAAAAGTATGATTGGATAAGCTTTTCCATAAATATTTCTAAGAGAAGAAAATAAGAAGAAGAAAAAATGAAACGAACTTCCATAAATATGTTTGTACATTTAAGAATAACTAATCAAGGAGAAAAAGATATTAATAATTTGATACAATAGCTTAAAATATGCGTCACAAAATTATTAAAACACACATCACTACATGATAAATATACATATAGAAGTTATCTTATTCGAAAAAATGATAATTAAAATTTATAATATAAGAATAAATTACTTATGTACTTCCTAACCTGTTATTGTGAACTTTTTGTTGTTGTTCTATTTGTTTTGGGTTCCTTTAGTTGTTTTCTTTTATTTATCCTTCTTTGAATCACATTGTTGACTTTATAGTAGCTGCATTGGTAAAGTGGTACATAGCAATCCAATACTTGTGAGAATGATGTTCTATCCTATTCTTTGTTACTTTTGCGATATGGTGTACTTGCCAAATATATCAACACTAGGATCTTTCACTTGAGGAGGGTCATGGTAGGTTTACATGGACCACCACTTTCAAATTGTAATCAATCATTAATTACACCAATCCTCTCTCCACATGTTCCGGATTCCAAACCAAAGATGTTACAATTAATTTCCACTTTGGTGAAACCTCTCTTTCTGTCTACCTCACCTTGAGCCTTGAGGAGCCTTCAATTGTTATTATCACTCATAACAAGAAAATTACATGTAAGGACTATAGCAGGACAAAACAAAACAAACTAGCTACTGCAGATCAGGCAAATCAGTGCCTCATATATATGCCAAACTAAATTAGATCAACAGTAAAAACTAATTCATTTCTTTGGAAAATCATGTGGTTTTCTCGCTATACTTGATTTTCACGTTGTGACAAATCACTGTGTATAACCTATATAATATAGCTCTAGCTATATGTAATGTGACAGATTTTGTCAAATCAATTACCTGCAATGAAGATAACATTTGAGAATGGGGTTAAGCAATAAAGTCGACCCCATCAAACATTCAATATTCATTAGCCCAAAATATTATGTATCTTCCATTGTGTCTTAAATTTCTCATCATTTGATTCTGATTGCTTGTGTAATAAAGGTAGCCAAGCAGGGAAACTTTTCAAATTTCAACAGATGAAATGGAAGGAACAATTTATCATGCAGGCCTCATTTATATTTTAATGTTAATACTGTGTGTAGTAGCAATGAGATCAATTTGGAATTGAGGGTAATTAGAACGTATCTACAAACTAGCTAGAATAATGATATTGTTCCTGTCTGAGGATAATAGGATAATTTTCTCTACCAATGTCTTCAGTCCAAGATCTCCTTCAAACGTCCGAACCCTCCTGGGTGAGAAGAAGGGGTGAGTACATACAAAAGACACTCCAACGCTCAAGTCAGGTTTCGACTCAGAGCATTTAATAAGAGTAATAAATGAGGGTCAAAAGTTACCATACCTCAAGGATTGTACCCCTTTTTATACTTACTTTATTGGGTCTTGGACTTTTATGGACCCTGATTATCTTTCGATGATTTGTTATTACTGATTAAAATTACTAATCACCCTCTAATGCCTTGATTATCTTAGTAACACCATATTAGGGTGATTCATTTTATCCAAATGCTTTTCATGGTACTCGACCATCATGGTGTCTGAAACCTTTTCGTACCTATCCGACGACTAACTGACGACTCAGGTTTGTCATCCAGGGTATTCGGTTATTCCTATTGCCAAATACTCATCCGTTATGAAGGGTATTCGGTTATCATTACAGCCGAACACCCTTCCGATGTGAAGGGTATTCGGTTATTGCTCTTGCCGAATACTCATCTAGTATACATGCCCTCCAGCCTCGAGTGAACAGTTGTGACGAAGAGGCTTACGGTTTTGGTTTGTTTTGATTTATTCGAGGCTAGTAACTGTCGTGGTGTCTTTTCGAATTTATGCAATTATGACAGAAAAAAGTCGTTGGGGACGAGAAGAACGAAGCGTCACTTTCTTGTGAACTGTTAGATCTTAGTTAATCTAACGGTTGGGACCTTCGTAACTTATGGGTTGCTACAGGCCTGGGTCCTATAAATAGGGCAAGAGAGATATCGTCCTCACTCCTTTTATTTACCACTACACCAAAATTGTTTATAGATAGCGTGTATTTTCGTATTAAATAGCGCTTCAAAGCGCTATCTATTCATGCGATATCTATATAGATAACGCTTTGTTAAGAAAGCGCTATTTATATTCTGGATGATATATAGCGCTTTCTTGAAAAAACGCTATCTTTCTCAAGGAAGCGCTATCTATATGTCTTCTTCTTCTTCTTTTTTTTAAAAGGACCTGCACAAATGACTAGCTACTGCGTGTAGTAGACAGAAATCAAATATAGATAAGTTTCAAACTATACACAATAATTTGGAGACTTTACCAAACCCCAAAATATAGAGCACCTCACACAACACACTAATAACTATGATAAATATCACTAGCTAAACATGGGCAAAAACTACATCCTCTTCTTTTAGTGCCAAAATAACCAGAAATCTGCTGTCATATTCACCGCAACATACATTAGATCACAATGTAAAAAAAAAAAAATTATGCAAGCTTCAACTATTGGGATCCATTGCCAGCTATCTCATGCTTCAATTCAAAGCTCTAACAAAATTATGAAGCTTATACGAAAAGAAGGAAAAGAAGAATGTATTCCAAAAAGCTCAAGTAAATAATCATATATTAACATGAAGTTGATGATCACAAATTATGCAGAACTTCAATCAAATCAATGGAAAACGAAATCCAAGTAAGACAAACTATGACAACCAGCAACACATTTTGTATGGCATTATTTCTATTATGCCAAAGTCATTTATCAACCATCATTATCCTTCGTATAACTTGAATTTTCTAAATAATAAGATTTCACCTTTGAACAACTTGCCACTGCAAATAAAAACAGGTCGAGGAGGCAGAAATCAAACACCGATCAATTTTGAACCATATAAATTAAAGGCCAACCTATTATAAGCAATTTTGAAGCACAAACTGAGACCATTCTTCCCGAACTTCAGTGATTTCATCATTAGAATATTGCTGGTAAGAGCAGCTTGGGAAGTACTACAAAAATAAATAAAAAATGAAATTAAAACCAAGTTAAATAGTAGTTAAATGTAATGATATGGGACCAAGATCACATACGGCTTCTGGGATTGTCCCTTGATAGTATTTAACTATGTCCTTCATATATCGACATATATAATACCCACAATCATTCGAGTTGGGTTGCATGGGGCACTATATATAGAAAACCAAAAGCACAAACATGATCAATACTATAATGTAATGATTAATATGATCAATTGATTTTCACATAACAATTGTAAATTACCTTGATTCCTATCTAGCTTATGTTATTTGACTTTATCTTTGATACCAATACTCCTATTTGAGATAGGTACATTTGTAAGACCCTAATTAATAAAAACAAATTAACAACCCATATATAAGTAAATACTACATTAACACACACACACATACAAAAAAGTGAATGACGCATATTCTTACATGTCAAAGAATTTCTTCACTTGTGGCCTTGTGGTATGCTTGAAATGCAACGGGTCCAAATAATAAATTGTTTCCTTTTTTACATTGATGGCCAGCAATATCCAATGGTTGCTAAAAAAATTGACAAATGAGTCAACAAATCTTAATTGCATCTAACATTGAAAATAATGCATTATTGTTAATAAAATTTGGAAATAACACTTACCCTGTGTTAAACGGTGCAAGAACAAGCTTATCAATCGCCCTATTTTTCATGAAAATATCAACTACAACTTGAACACGTTCATGGAATTTTAAATTGCAAAATTCATCGGTTGTTACTTGGGGACTTAAGAAGAGGAAAGCCTTATCATTTGGCAAAACAAATTTTGTATACAAGTACCTTATGAAAAAAAAATAGAAGAGTAAATTAGCAATATCATAAATGATTATTGATCAAAGTTAAGAAGTTAATGATGCAATGCAAAGTTGTTTAAAGTATGTATCCAATATACATGCAAATTGAACTTGCACTTAGCCAACGCTTGTTGATAACTTCTTGGATAATTTCTGCATTAAGTGGTTCTTCATATGCAACAACCCAAATATGTTTTCCAAATCTACCAAGCGATTAAATGAGTTTGCAATCATATTAAGCAAGGATGCCTCAAGATTGTTCAAAAAGAAATTTTTTCTTTCTTTTTTCTTTGTTGATTGTGCAACCTAAATTTATCAATTAAATCGGTTAGTATATAAAACATTGCCACAGACAATTCTCAATTCAGACATACCATATCATCTCTTTGCTGAAGGACTTCCTTTTCCCTTTCTTTTCTCTTTGCTGATTGTGCAACCTAATTAAATATTTACCAATTAAATCAATTAGTATATAAAATATTATCACAAACAATTCTCAATTCAGACATACCATATCATCTCTTTGCTGAAGGACTTCCTTTACCCTTTCTTTTCTCCTTGCTGATAGTGCAACCTAATTAAATATTTATCGATTAAATTAGTTAGTATATAAAATATTGCCACACAATTCTCTATTCAGAATGCCACATCTCTTTGCTAAAGGACTTCCTTTACCCTTTCTTTTCTCCTTGCTAATTGTGCAAACTAATTAAATATTTATCAAATTAAATTAGTTAGTATATAAAATATTACCACAAACAATTCTCAATTCAGACATACCATATCATCTCTTTGCTGAAGGACTTCCTTTTCCTTTTCTTTTCTCCTTGGTGATTGTGCAACCTAATTAAATATTTATCAATTAAATTTGCTAGTATATAAAATATTGCCACAAACAATTCACAATTCAGACATACCATATCAATATTTTGCTTAAGGATTTCATTTTCCATTTCTTTGGTCTTTGCTAATTGATCAACAGACTCACTTGTCTTTTGGGTCCCCTTCTTTTTGGATACTGAAGGAACCTAATTATTTTTCAATTCAATTAGTTAGTATATAAAATATTACCACAAACAATTCTCAATTAATATGGTTGTTCATACATACCATATTGTCAACCTGTACGAAGTTAATTGGCCATGCCACAAAAGTACCTATTGCTTGTGCTATTGTCATAATTTCATCATCATGATCAGGTACTGGTAATTGGGCATCAGGGTCCACAGCAACACCAACACTAACTTTGACATGACCATCAGGAAGTGATCTATTGTGGAGCGCATAGTTATAAAAATTGGACTGGATCGGCCGGTCGGACCGATTCGACCGGGAACCGGAGCCCTGTCCGGTCCGGTTTAGCTATCAGACCGGAAATGTCATCGACCCGGTTTGACCCGGCCAGTTTTGGTCAAAATCGGTGACCCGGACCGATTGGTCGACCCAGTTTTTTTTTCTTTCAGTTTTTTTTTTTTTTACATTTCTTGTAACAAATGTTGTTATTTGGAATTCTTTTTATAGTACCATTTAAAATTTGAAACCATAACAAAAACTAATTTCTAAATAATATATAATATAATAATATACTCCTATAACATTTTAATTAAATTGTTAATAGTTAATTACTGAATAGTATATAATAATATGCTCCTATAATATTATTTTGATGTTGACAATAATATATAATAGCTAATTATTATTATTTTAATCTTGATATGCTATGGTCCTCCGACAACTTTTATATTTAGCTGTGAAAAATAACAAGAGTTTTCTTAATAATTTAATGATAACATCCAACAAAATAATTTATAGTAATAAATGATTATGTAAAATTTATAGTTTGATCATGACTGATTTTAATTCTAGAGTATGAATTATGGATTGGTCACATTTTGTTAGATATATTATATTTTTTTTTAAAAATTAATATACACCGGGTCAAACCGAGTCAATTAGTGACCCACCAATTCGACCACTGACCCATCAACCCAGTGCCTCGACCGGGTCGATGATCGGTCCGGTTTTCACAACACTGGTGGAGCGTATCATTTGAATGGTTATGCACATTTCCAAGGGCAACTAGGAGAAGTAATGGTGATGATACGTATAACTTACAAGGGGAGACCCCCTACATGCATGGTAAAACACAATTATATGAATGAATATTTGAAGTAAATTAACTCTAACATCGAAGCTAATATGGAGAAATCAATTACCTCAACAAAGTTACTAGATGAGATGGTGCAACTCCCATTGCCACTAGGGATCCCAACATCGGGCGACTGTTGTACATTGTCTGGCACATCTTTTTGTCTAAGAGACATAAGCTCACTTTCCATCCTCACCATTTTTACACTCATGTCTTCTACTTTAGAATTCAATATATCAAACTCATGTTGTGTGTGTCATTTTTCGGGTGCATAGAAGTGTTTGTGAGTGACTCCAAATCCCATCCCCCTAACACGACCAGGATACTCTGGTTCACGTAGAGCTCGAGAAAGAATGTCTAAATGAGGATCACGTACCTCCTCTGCAGGTAAAGATTGTGATAAAGCCACCTAAAACAGATAATAATGAAACATTAGAACCCAAATATGTGGTACTTCATAAACACTAACATATTAGAACCTAAATAGATGTCAAGGTAATTATTGTACTTACACATTGGTTCCAAACTTCTCGAACATTTTCGTTTTCAATTTCCCCAGCCTTGTTCACACGAGTACGCATCCATAACTTGTTACGGGGAATACTCGTATCATTCGATCCCACTTATTTTTTCTATTTATTAAGACAATAATCATATCAATTACAATTCATTATTGTCAAATTGTAAAGTATATATGTCTCTGTGTGTGTATATACATACCATTTCTTGCTCGAGTCGTGCATACCCTTTTCGTGAGGCCCTATATGGGTACTTTTGTTTTGATGCTCTTTCCTTGTTCTTTTTGCTTAGTTCCTGTATAGATAGGAAGTAAACATATTAAGTAGTGTACAATATGCATGTATTACAAATCAAAGACCTATGCATTTATGAACCCATACATATATATAGATTACCCTAAAGTTTGAAGCATAACGCAACCCCACAAATTGTCTCCAAACATCCTCTTTGATTATGGACGCATACTTTGTAGGAGGATGTGTAGGAGGATTATCTAAATAATTCGTATTCTCGTCTTTTAAATACTTACGGGTTATTTTGGTTCTAAAAGCCCTATGCAGCGTACCCGCCTCCTTAAGTACATATTCCTTGCGAGATTCATCAATAATAAAAGTCTCCTACATAGATAGATAAAAAGTTAGTATATGAATAAAGTTGTCAATTTAAGTTGGTTAACCTAACAAATAACTTGAAGATATGGATAAAGTCAATATATTACCTGAATATCACGCCAAATTATCTTCTTATATTCAGTCATAGCCTTATCTCTCCAATTAACACAAGTTAAAGGAATATGTTGGCGAGCAATGGACCCTAAATAACTAGTCAAGGCTACCCCACCGGGTTGAACTAGTTGACCATTTTCATTCCATGTAACCTAATAAAATGAATGAGTACATATTACTTTTTAAAAATGGGGCATAGCTAATATTCCAAAGCAGAAAATAAACATATAATACCTCCATTTTCCTTCCCTCACTCCTAGCTTTTATGATATCCTTCATACTCACTAGTCCTTTTTCTTTCCAGTTACTTTCCTCGTGAGAAGGACTACCACCATCATCACTAGAAGATGCCATTTACCTACAAGAAAAGACAGAAAAAATTAGCATCAATATAAAAGAAAGATATACAAATAAAATAAATTATAAATATAATGTAAAAACATGTCTAAAGCAACCTTTTCCTCTTCCTAGTCATATTTAAACTCTTCCTAATCAAATTTAAACTTTTTTGTCTCTTATTGACACGAAATGATGGATTGATCCAAATCCCCTCTTTATGGTCATCTCTCTTATATAGGTTATCATCTCCGGTTGGATCACTATCACGCGAATGTGATGTCCCCATGAAAGGATCATCCTCAGTATTACTTGTATCTTCATTCTCGGTATCTTGATTGTGACAATCATTTACTTTATTGGTCAACAACACAATAGACCAATTTACATCAACAGGATCAGTGACGTAGAACACTTGTTGGGCTTGTGATGCTAAGATAAATGGCTCATCTTTGTACCCCACCTTATTAAAGTTCACTCGCATGGACCCTGCCCCATCTTGTTGAACTCCATTGTTGTTATCAACCCACTTGCAACCAAATACGGGCACTCGGAATGTTGTGTAATCCAACTCCCATATACGTTCAATTACCCCGAAATATGACATATTCTCATATATGGGGGATCTGTCTTTGGCACTTGAGGCATGCATAGCTTTAGTCACCAGAGTGACACTGCTATTTTGCATAGTACTCTGATCATCCTGTTGTTTGGTATAAAATGTGTACCCATTAATCATATAACTAGTGTAAGAAAGGACGTGTACACTTGGACCATTTGCTAACCATCTCAATCTTTCAGAAATTAAAGAGGAATTTCCACCCAACTCTGCAAAAATGGTATCTTTTAGCCACTTTGTAAAACTTAGATTATGTTCTATTGCTATCTGAGTGTCATTCCTAGTTGGGTACAACATCTTAAGCATTTTTTTGTGCCTCTGAACATACGGCAAGACCTCATCGACGTTGTGTAGTACATACAAGTGTGCTTGCTCCCATTCTATCCTCAATATGGTCAGTACTGTTTTCCCACTAATCCCTTCCCCTTCCATTCTACCCGAGTGTCGAGACTTTGGAAGCCCTATTGATTCAACATCAGGAAGGAAATCGATGTAAAACTCAACAGCTTCTTTAAGTAGGTACCGTTCTGCAATACAACCCTCTAGTTGACTTCGATTCTTGACATACCCCTTTAATATCTTCATGTAACGCTCAACCGGGTACATCCATCTCATATAAATCGGCCCACAATATCGTATCTCTTAAACTAGGTGAACTGTAAGATGAACCATTATGTCAAAGAAAGAAGGTGGAAAATACATCTCAAGCTCACATAAAGTGACAACAAGTTCTCTTTGTAGTGCTTGCAATTTCCCAATGTTAATCACCTTGCTGCAAATGGCTCTGAAGAAGTAACATAATTTAGTTATGGTCCATCGCACTTTTTCAGGCAAAATAGAGCGTACGCCTATTGGTAGCAAATGCTCCATTAGAACATGACAATCATGAGACTTTAACCCTTTTAACTTTAGGTCATTCATAGATACTAAGTTCCTAATGTTTGAAGAGTACCCCTCTGGAACTTTCACTCCATGTAGACACTTACATAAAGACATTCTCTCATTTCTGGATAGAGTATAAGCTGCCAGAGGTAGAAATTGACCTTTGCCCTTCTTTACCGGTGCCAATTCTTTTCTAATTCCCATATTGACTAAGTCCAACCTTGCTTTGATGCCATCCTTAGTCTTTCCTTTGACATTCAACAGTGTACCAACAACACTATCACAAACATTTTTTTCGATATGCATCACATCAAGGAAATGTCTTACATACAAGGATTTCCAATATGGCAATTAAAAAAAAATTGACATTTTTTTCCACCCACTTGTGACTACCTCTCCAGCAAAAGGTTTACCAAATTGAATAGTTATGTCCTTTACCTTCTCGAAAACCTCATCACCAGTCAACTGTTGTGGAGCTTTGCCTTATTCCGGTCTCCCATTAAATGCATTTCTCCACCCCCGATAACGATGTTTTGAAGTTAAAAATCTACAATTGCCAAGAAAGACATTTTTATGCGAGTTTTCCAACCATATCCAATCTGTATTATCCTCACATATAGGGCATGCACAATGTCCTTTGATATTGTATCCTGACATATTACCATACGCTGGAAAATCATTAATTGTGCCAAACAACATTGCCCTCAGCAAAAAACTTTTTTCTGTATACCCATCATAAACCTCTACACCTTTGTCCCACATATGCTTCAAGTCTTCAATCAAAGGAGCCAAGTATATGTCTATGTCATTCCCTGGTTGTTTAGGACCGGAAATCAACATAGTCAACATCATGAATTTCCTCTTCATGCATAGCCACGGAGGTCGATTATATATAATCATAATCACCGGCCATGTGCTATGGGAGTTGCTCTGCTGACTATTCGGATTCATTTCATCAGTAGACAATGCAAGACGTAGGTTTCTTGGTTCTTCCACAAAAGTAGGGTAATCTTGGTCAATTTTCACCCATTGAGGAGAATCTGCGGGGTGCCGAAGCTTTCCATCATTGATCCTTCCCTCTGCATGCCATCTTAAGTTCTTCGCAACATCTGCACAACGATACATGCGCCTAAATCTTGGTATTATGGGAAAGTACCATACCACCTTGGATGGAGCTGAATTTTTCTTCTTATATCGCAAGGCTTTGCATTTAGGACATGTATCCAACGATGCATATTCATGCCGAAAAAGAATGCAATCGTTAGGACAAGCATGTATCTTCTCGTAGCTCATGCCAATAGATCTTAACATTTGTTTAGCCTCGTACATTAGACCAGGAAGCACATTATCCTCTGGCAACATAGCTTTTAAAAGAGTTAGTAACTCTGTGAAGCTCTTATCAGACCATCCATTTCCCGCTTTCAGATTATATAACATCAACACTGCCGACAGTCTTGTGAATTTAGTACAACCATCATACAGTGGTATGCTTGCATCCCTTGTCAATCTGTCAAGCATCTCAGGACAATCTCGAAGATCCTCTTGGACAACATTTGCAATATTTTCAACTTCATCCCACTCATATGTTGTGTCAGGCTCACTTGGTGCACAACTCACACTATTCTGCAGATCATGTTCAACCTCATTGTTTCTCTTTTCGCCGTGTCTTGTCCAGCATGTATAGCTTTTATCAATTCCATTACACACTAAATGCTCTTCCAACTCAACCACATTAACTACCCGTACATAATAACACTTCAAACAAGGGCAGATGATTATACTTGGGTTTTCTGCATGCTCAACTGCAAATCTACAAAACTCTTTCACTCCATCCACATATTCTTTTGACATTCGACTTGCAGACATCCATTTTCGATCCATATTTCCTTGATCTATCACATTAATCATTAACAACCATTACATTGATGCATATGTTTGTATGAGTAATTAATCTAACATTGAAAAATTATTTCAAATGAAAGTCTTCAAATTAACATCACTAGCAACAACAAAGAATAAAAGAGTTTTTATCCTACCTCAACTTTGAGCAAACTGTGATTTGCGTACAATAAGTCTAAAACTCAAAACTGTAAAAAGAAATCAAAGACAATAAGAAATAAGTTTATGCATATCTACCAAAAATATAATAAATAACTGCTGCTCAAAAGCTATTACATTTAATTGTACCACTCATTGATTTTTGGATTACATAAATACAAAAAGTCATCCATAACTCAAATTTAAAGATAGCACCATATGTTTAAGTTAAAGGCACCAAAGTCAATTTTGTTTTAAATAATACTATTATTTAACCAAAAGAAAAGACACAAATGCATCATTGCAAGACAATTAAACTAGTTGAATACTTAATTTATTATGTTCCACTAGAAGGCGTCACAGATTTTAGAGAGGGCATACGCTATCAATCAAAAGTTGTCACACACAAGAACTCTTTGTCAACCCTCTTCTCTTCTTTAACATTTACATCTTATTCTAAAGAACTGAACATCATAATACAGCTAGCGAAAGCTAATGCATATTATATCTCCTAATAAATATGCTTTATACCTTTTTCTAGAATAAAAGAAACTAATTGATGTCCTGTTATGTAGAAACTCACAACAACAAGCAAAACTATCAAATATTCAAACACACTTGTCAAATTATAAACTCACTTAAGTAAACACACTTATCAATCCATAATACCAACTTAACTAAACTAAATTGACATTGAACCACAACTTAACAATAGTGAATAAGAAAGGTTGTAAGGAAAAAGAAGACTACCCTGGATGCTAAAATTTATATAGAACATAATATTTGTTCACTATTAAATGGGAGAAAATCAGGCAAGGATATATTTAACTTGGTTTATTTAATTGAGATCCATTAGATTTTTACATGAGATGTAGTGTAGCCTTTAAACATGGCATTCTTTACTTTTTTTTTATCTTAGATATCAAATTCATATAAAAATGTTTCTATAGAAAGAGAAAAGTTATAACAGAGAATACTAATATCCTCGTATGAGAATCATTGCATGGAAAAGAAATAGACATAAGGCAATAGATACATAAGATACAACAAGTTAAACTTTATTTATTTAAACAAAAAGCTAGACCTACACCAGATTATAAGTTGCAGAATGAATTGAATTAAATAAAGGTATAACTTGAATCTCGGCATGTAGAGTCACAGAGAAATAACAGAAGAACAGAACTTACAAAACACAAGTTATATGGGGAAGGGAAGCATTGAAAGGGATAACCTACAAGAGCTTGGCTTATCATAGAAACACAGAAATCAGAAGAACAGAACTAGCATCCAAAACTTACTTCAAGAGTAGTTGGATCTCTTGGGAAATTACTTAATATTGCTTCAAATTCCTTGAGCCTACTCTGCCATATATCACAAAGTATACTTCGGGTTAATTCTTAAACAAAATTAATCACAATAAGTACTATTACCTTGATTGCATAATCAAAATAGTTCATAATCTTCAAAAACATATTATAAAATTTCTTTGCCATGTGTGTGTGCATGTGATTGCACATGTTTATAGGAGAAGTTGTTCAATGGTAACAATTACAAGACTAAAAAATGTGTTGTTAACATTCATCTTATAAAGTATGTTTAGGACAAATACAGCTACCAAGCACTAGCCGCCAAGCTAGGATATCATGTTATAGCTCTCTCTCTATCCCACACATTAATTCTACTAAATGTAATCACACGATAACATGCTCTCTCTCTTTAAATTATGAAATCTTGTATTCTCTCCATCCAACCATTGGTTCTACAATGGGTTTGCCATGATATATATATATATATATATATATATATATATATATATATATATATATATATATATATATATATATATATACTACTAATCTACTATAGTGTTATTTTTATATATTATGATGCACCCCATGAAGTGGTCCCTCTGTTGCAATAAAACAATATGTGATAGTTAAACACTAGACATAGAGTTTATTCTATGTTAATATGGAATTGTGTAGTGTGTGGAGATAGTGAGTTATTTATGATCAAAATATGCTGATAGTGGGGTTATTGCTGTTTCGTGTTTGGGGTTGTAATTACTAACTTGGGCATTTCTACAAACAATACATGGGTGTGATTGATGAGAGTAAGTTTCAGACATATATGCAAATATCAGGAACTAAGCTTAGGCAAAGTAATGCACAGCAAGTCTCTTAAACCAAGATTTTATGGATCAAACATAAGAGTTTTGCCAAAGTCTCTCAAGAACAAAGATAAACATCAAGTACACAGTGTGCAGAATTGACTCTAATTAGAATGAATAACCATGTGCATAGGTCAAAGGAAACTAGATGAAAACCAATTGAGGTACAAACAGAGAATTTAACAAAGAAAAAATGACACACTGAACAGAAATTAAAATATAATAGTAAGAAATAAAAAAGAAGGGTATGAATAGAAATTTAGCACCACAATCAAAATAAATTGAAGCAACCAAGCTGGATCAAATATTGGCGCAATCAATAATAATAGGACATGCAAATTATGTTCAGACCAGTACCAAAATGGGGTACCAACAGTTGAATCAAGATTGACACAAGGTGACAAAATGCATCGCTTGGATTTTTTAATGAAATTGACGAGACACTTGCTTCAGGTATAATTGGCACAAGGAATTTAAGATAAAATCACTTGCAGTACCAATCAGATTAAACAATTAAGACACAACAAGGAAACTCAATTCATAAAAAGATACCAGTAGTACCAACAGAATACAGCAAGCAGTCCCATAAAAACCAAAGACCAGGACTAATATAGGACAAATAAAAAAAAAAGATACAAAAGAAACTTATACTACCCATGAGTTGAAAACACCCTGCAAGAGATCAGCACCCCCACAATTTGGCTTTATGACTAAAATTAAAAACGTAACCAAAGTGTGGTATTCGGAGTATCATACCACATGCTAAATAACCGAAAACCTCCCTATCAGAGAAAAGCACATTGACGCATGAACAAAGGGAACCAAATTCGTACAATTTCAATTCAATTGTTCAATAATACTATGATACACGATGGTTACTTATTAATAAAATAAGGGTTCAAAATCAAATAAGGGATAACAACTACAACTTACGAGTTAGAGAAAAGGGGAAAAGAGTTGCGCCGTCGCAGTGAGAAGGAAACCCCAAGGTGACGCAGCGGAGAGGGCAACGTGGTGTGGCACCGTGGAAGATAGGGCGTTGCTGTGGCAGAGAGAGTGGTGGTTACGGAGAGGGAAACAAGGGTTTGAGCAGAGAGGGTTTGGGCATTAGTTGTGTATCGTATAGGAGTGAGGCAATACGTGACTAGCTAGTGAGCATGAAGAGATCGCGAGGGAGTTAATTTTATTGTTTATTTAAAAAAAATAGCGTTCAGGATTGCTGACGCTATCTTTCTGGTTTTTTTTTTAAATGAAAAATCAATAAATGATAGCAAAAAGCGCTATCTGTATTCACCATAAAATAAGGAACCGTTCAACACAAGCTCCACCTTTGGATAGATAGTTCTTATCTATATAAGCACTATCTAAAGGGTGCTATCTATGCTTTATTTTGGCATAGTGTACATTTGCTAATCGAAGTTTTTGCTCTCGGCCGAATACTCCATTTGTGCTTCTTTTTTCGATGTGAACCCAGGTACGAGGGTTCGGCCTTTCTCCTCTTCCTTCTTTCCCTTAACCATGGGTTCATCTAGTCATAAGCTTTCTGGGGAAACCGAAATGTTTGTTATTCGACCATCATCCTCATCTGCCGAGGGGTCTAACAATTCTAGTGAAGAGTCTTCATCTTTGTTTTCGTCTTCATCTTCGTCCTCGTCTTCTTTTCTGGAAGAAGTTTATGAGAACGTAGTACCCCATCCGGTCAATAAGGCTGCTTCTAGCTTGATACCGAAGCATAAACCAAAGGTTTCGCAGGGAAAGAAAAGAGAGTTTCCGCCGATAACTCTCGACAGGTATACTTGGGTAGATAGGGAAGTTGGGTCTTACTGGTCCCGTTATGATGATAAACTTAGTGTGTCCAACTTTGTAAACTATGTCACCATTTGTACCATAGATGAAGACGAGTTTTGTCCGATAGCCCTTCAATGTTGTCGGCGAAAGATCGATGCTGAATTTGTCTTCTTAGGAAAAGGGGAGTCTCGGAGGGATTTCTTTTGCATGTACGATTGTGTCTTCTGGGACCTTCATGTGACGATCCCTTTCGACGACTTTACCATGGGGGTGCTTCGGGTTTTAAACGTTGCACCATCTCAGTTACACCCGAATGGGTGGACCGCGATTCAGGCCTTCCGAGTCCTTTGTATATTCAATTTTGTGAAACCTTCTGTAAGTATATTTTTGTATTATTTTTGTACTCGGCCTAGGAGTGGTTTGTGGGTTTCTCTAATTAGGAAGCCGAAAAGGCTTTTATTTCAGTCTTTTACCTCCTCTTATAAAAACTTCAAAATCGGTTACTTCAAAGTTATAATTAAGCTGAATATATGAGCCAATCATTTTTATGATAGTAATGGAAGGCTTTGTTTCTGTTTTACTGGGAGAAGACCCCTTGGCGTTATGACAAATTTCCTAAGTCTATGATAACTAAACAAGAATGCGAGGATCTTATGTTCCTTGAGTCGCTCCCTAGAAAGCTTCTGGCTAGACGGCTCGTTACCTTGTTTAATTCTTCAAACGTTTTTGTAGACTTGTGTGGTAAGTTTTCGGTTTTCCTTTTTCTACTATTTATTGCTTATGTTACTTGTAATTGACTAAATACATGTTGTCGAATGAAGGTATTATGGCGGAAGCAGGTGGCGACATGTTATATTTTCGTAATGCTAGGAAAAACTGGGGGAATGCTGCTGGTAACCCTTCGGGTGTCGCGTCTCTTCCACCTGTCCTAAGATAACCTCCACAAAGGGCACCACCTCAAGATGTTGTACCCCCTTCGGCCGTAGATAAGAAAGGTCGAGACAAGGAGCATAAAAAGAGGCATCGGAGCCATGAGACCTCTGAAGAAGATAAGTAAAAAAAACTGAAACAAAAGACTCTTGATTTTTCAGGGTCCAGATCCTTGGCGTCTATCCCTGCTATGACTGCCTAATGGTTCTTTTCCAAAGACTTTCGCCCGTAAAAGATGATCAGTGATAGTGACATCTCTGACACCGGGAGGAACCTTCTGAATAATGTCGATGCTGCTTCTAACTGGTCGGCCTACTGTGAATTCCAAGCTAGGGCTTCGGCCATAGCTTATCATATGTTCATGAATCCTTTGAAGGAAGCCGATAAGTTGAAGAAAAGCTTGAAGGAAGCCTGAAGTTCAAATCGACAAGCCTTGGAGGCCAATATCACCCTTGCTGATGATAACGCTCAGTTGAAAGAAAATGTGTCACACTTGTCGGCAGAGTTAAAGGAAATGGAAACCAAAGTTGTTTATCCCGAAAAGGATGCAAAGTTGCAAGCTGATGAAATTAAGCGTTTGAAGCTGTTATTATCCAAGGTGGAAAAGGAAAGGGATGCTGAGCGGGCTGCTAAGGAGAAGGTGATGGAAGATAAGATCTTTGCCGAGCATGAGGCTAGTTTTCATCATGCTATTCGGTAAACTCTTTATTATTTTGACATCCCTGACCATTCAGTTTTTAATATGGTCAAAGATGTTTATGAGGGCTGACTACTTCTGCTTGATGATATCCCTGAAGATGTCATTCTTGAGAATCCCATTCCGCAGCCTATTCCGGATGGTGAAATTGAATATACTCGGGTTGATGTTGAAGAGAATGAAGATCGGGGGGGAATGCCAAGGGCGTTGTGAACCAAGGGGCTTCTGCTAATTAAGCTTAATATATTTTCGGCCATTAGTGCCTTTACCAGTTTTGTAATGTTGTTTTTTGATTAATAGACATCGGCCTTTTGTGATTCTAGTTCCTTTGTGTTTACTTGATACTTGATAATATTTACTGATTGTTTTCATCTTAATACACCTGTGATCGAAACTTTAAAATAGTAATACATAACCAAATAAGATATGAACGTAGGTGACCGAAGAGTAATTACGAACATCATGTGTTGTTACTTAATTATCAAATGGTGTGCTTTTTTTTTACTGAATAGGGGTATTAAAAAAAGACCACTTTAGAATGAAGACCGACTGGGGCATCCTTGGTTGAGTAGAAATACTCGGGAGGGAAATCATTTTTCAACGAAGTATGAATGGTGTATCCTTAACCGAGTAGGGATACTCGGGAGGGAAACCATTTCCATGTGGGTCAGTGGTGTCATCATATCTGTCAAGGTTGAGTGTTTTCCATGTGGGAGGCATGTGTTCATCTAGGTCAGTGGTGCCATCATATTTGTCAAGGTTGAGTGTTTTCCATGTGGGAGGTAGAGGTGTTTCCATTATTCCAGGGGCAAAAGGGTGTCGGCAAGGCTGCGATTGATTGTTGGCAATGAAGCTTGAGAGCCGATATGTTGCTCCTTGGATGCTGAGATTGGCCGTTGACTCGCCTTCATGCGGAGGGTTGGGTGTGTGAACCTTAGGCTTCCAGGATCGGTTCAGACTTTTCAGCTCAGCATTTTCCTTTCGGAGAGCCGAAATCTCTTGAGCATGCTGCTTTCGCATTGTTGACGGATCGGCTCTCAATTGTCTTAACTCCAAGGACAAGTTTGTTTGATCCTCCACCTTTACTGCGTTTTCGTCAACGCGAGGTTGTTGTTCTGCGCCATGCTGTGTACCTTGTGCCGATGATCCTGGTATGTCCATGTGTGTGCGGCTCCAAGTAGTGACCATTCCTTAGGGGGTCGTGGGATAAGTTTCACCAAGGCCCCACGGTGGGCGCCAAAATGTTTCTGTCTTAGGGAAATAGGGTAATTTTCTTTGCCAATGTCTTCAGTCCGAGATCTCCTTCAAACATCCGAACCCTCCTGGGTGAGCAGAGGGGGTGAGTACCTGCAAAAGGCACTAATATCTCCTTGGCAAGTGAACCAAGCCGTTCAAGTAATATAAAATGGAAGTCCAAGTATCATATCCACATGGACTTGTTCAATATTTGGCTATTTTCATAAGGACACTTACTAGAACAATAAATAAAACAGTAAATATGCAATGTAATGGATTTAAAGTTGGAATAAAGCACTAAAAATCTAAACTTGACAATTAAATCAACTAGAAACTATTTTTGGGATTTTCTCATGCAAGTAAAGTGCGAAAAATAGAAAGTTTACGACAATAATACCAAATGTTGGGGTTTGACTTCGTTAACCATTCACCTATGCATACAAAAGCCACTAATCAAGTTCATTATCCAAATGTTATCATCAACTCACAAAAATGTTTAAACCCTAATTCCTTAGAGTGAAAACCTAAGTCTCTTGACCAACCTATCAATTCCTTGCATAAATCAACCAAGATACTTGAGAGAAGAACAAGAGTTTAAGGATGACTAATGGGTTTTGCTCTATTCCTAGCAACAAACCCCATTAGGTGCTCTTCTCCATTTCTAGGTTTAAAAACATTTTCCAATCGGATTTAAACCACAAAATCAAGCAAAGGGTGATCAAGTCAAAGCAAGCATTAAGAGAAGGAGAAAACACATAACATGAATAATAAACTTTAATTAAAAACTTAGAGAGTATACATGAGTTTTGGGTCAACTACATCAAACCCCAACAAGGGTGAAATTAGCTACACATAGACATGTGCAACAGTAAAAATGAAGAAGAAAGGGAAAAACTTGAAGTAGAAGCCATGGGAACCCAAAGGAAGCTATCCAAGTGTCACTCAAAGCCAAGAAGAGGTCTGAAACATGAATGAATGCCAAATGACAACTTTTCCCTCATAAATATCTTTGTTTTCGCACCACTTAAGCCACATCAGCACTCTCACGCTCAGCCTCAAGTCTTCCCATGCTCAGCTTTAGAAAAGACATCAGGGGTGTAACTTGAAGGTCCTCACGTCTAGTCTCAAATCTCTCAAGCCCAGCCTCAGCAAAATAAAAGGAAGATGTTGGCTTTTGGCTTTCAAAATATGCTTTCAAAGATGTTGGCTTGAACTTCCAATGACTCATGTTCCAAATTCTTTAATTCTTCTTCTATTCCTACAACAAAATATCAAAAACTAGTAAAACTCCTAAAGGATTAGTAATATTAACACTACTTCTAAATAATAGTTAGATTAGCCTAAAATTGATTAAAATTAAAACAAAGTTCTAAGTCATAAAAAATGTAAGATAAGTGCTAAGATATGTAAGCATATAAAGCATCTATCAGGCACTCCAACGCTCAAGTCAGGTTTCAGCTCAGAGCATTTAATAAGAGTAATAAATGAGGGTCAAAAGTTACCGTACCTCGAGGATCGTACCCCTTTTTATTTTATACCTACTTTATTGGGCTTGGGACTTTTACGGGCCCTGATTATCTTTCGATGATTTGTTATTACTGATTAAAATTACTAATCACCCTTTAATGCCTTGATTATCTTAGTAACACCAAATTAGGGTGATTCATTTTATCCGAATGCTTTTCAGGGTACTCGGCCATCATGGTGTCCGAAACCTTTTCGTACCTATCCGGCGACTAACTGACGACTCAGGTTTGTCATCCACGGTATTCGGTTATTCCTATTGTCGAATACTCATTCGTTATGAAGGGTATTCGGTTATCCCTACTGCCGAACACCCTTTCGATGTGAAGGGTGTTTAGTTATTCTTATTGCCAAATACTCATTCGGTATAGATATATTAAACATTCTTATCATATCTATATTTTTCTCTCTATGTGTCAATTCGTAATTAGATGTCCATGAAAGATTTTTCATTCCTAGAAAGATGTCCCTTAGCTCTTCCATTTTACCGCAACAGAGCTATTTGATAGAGACAGGAGCGAAATAGTGGCGTCTTCATTTCCCTACCTCTCTGCTTGTAAGAGTAGACTCCATCTAACTCAGTGGAATACAAGTGACATTGACCCCATATTCTTGGAATGTCAATGGATACCACCAGTGGACTCTTCTATACCCTAAGAAAAAGGCCAGATGCACACACAACACACTCCTTTATTTTATAAGCAGAATTTCCTAAATGATTATTGGCATTGATATGTCACTGGGATTCCTGACCCGGCTTTCCTTCCATTTCATTTTCTTGATCAATATAGGTAGTAGATAAAATGGGATCCACTCTACATAGTGGAGAACCTTTGAATTTGTACTTAAAAGTGTCATAGTTTCTCAGACTATTGGACGTTTGTTCCAACCTCGGGTCTGTCATTTCTTTTTCCTTTTATTCTTGGCAATATTGAACCATGTGACCATATCCAAAGCACATGCGTTGCTTCCTGCTATATTTATTAAGGTCATGGCCCAAGTGCAAGTAATCATCTCTCCATTTTAAGAGGGAGAATTGCCTTTCATCTATATGGTGAGAATATTTTGTTATAGCTAGTACGGAAAAACGTAAACACTTAATTGTAATCATCAGATTTGATTACACGGCTGAGATTAGTTTGAGATAGAGGTTTCAACACCAATTCATATTAATTTTTATATAATTGATAATAATATTAAATAGAATATGTTTCTTTAAATCAATACTATTGAATTATGATTTAAATGGTTCATTTGTTCTCTATAATTATCTCCATTTTAAGCTTTAGTCCTTACACAATTTTTTATAACAATTTATCACCGTCAAATTTGTAATTTTTTTTTGGTATTTACCATCAGAAAGTTTTTGTAGCAGCCTTATACAGCTAGAAAGTCTTTTTTGATGTTAGTGACATGAATCAAAACTTTGGTAAACATGCATGTGTAGAAACTAAAATTTACAATTTTTTTGTACAAGAACTAAAACTTAAAATAAACAAATAAAATTATAAGAATCAAGTGAATAGTTTAACCTTGAATTATTTATAACCTTGGTTATTAGCAATGATATTGTAAAATTTTAGCATTAATAATTTGATAATCAAACGGTTTCAAAAGTATATACACAATAATTTTAACAAATTTCAATAACAACTTAGAATATTTTGAATTAATATAAAATTTTATAATTATGATCTATAGGATAATAACTTTCATTCTAATAATGAATTTTAAAATACAATTATCTATTAAAAGTTTTTTTTTTTTTTTTGTCAACGTCTATTAAAAGTTGTTCAGTAGTGTAAGAATTAGTATAATAGTATAAATGCCCTCGGGCCTGTCAATACTTTTCTGCTGTGTCAAAAAAAAAAGGTTAGGGCTTATGGATACTGGGCCAAAAGTGACGTGTGCAAGGTATGATTGAATGGGTTTAGGCTCGTTTTTGTTTTCTAGATGGCAAATAAAAGGGTCTCATTAAGCATTTTTTTTTTTTTAATGACTACTTGTATTGACATGAGACACTTCACCAAGTATAATAGTTTTTTTTAATAAGTAGAAATTAAGAGATTTATAACAACTCATGTACTACTCAATCAATTAAGTTAAACTCTCTTAAATTTTGATATGTTCATTTATTTGAACCTAATTTGATTTGATTAAAACTCAAAATGTATGAAATCATTTTTTTTACAACCAGATCAATCTAATTTCTTGACATAATATATTAGTTTTAATATTATATAATTATATCATAAAATTAAAGAAGTATATAATTACAATTAAAGTATATTAAATATTAAATAGATTTATTTAATATTTAGATCTATTTAACATTAAATAAATTATATTTATATCAATAGTATTGATAATGTTAAATAATGTATCTTCATTTTATTATTGATAATATTATTTAACATTATCAATAATAAAATGAAAAGACATTTTTTATATTCTAGAATACAAATTCAAGATAAATAATATTAATATAAATATAAAGACATGTTATATAAAACATTATTTATTAAGTCAATTATATATATATTTAAAATACTGCATATAAAATCAGATTCGAACAACCTAAAATATAATTCAAACTCACTCTAAAAAATTATCAAATCAAATATAATTTCTAAACTTAAACTCGTTAAAATTAACTTCTGGCCATATGTTTAGAATCTTTAGACGTAAAAGGCGTCTATCTTTAGAATGTAAAATGACTCCTACTGGCTACTGCTAATCCATCTTTATATTATAAGGGCCGGGAGGGGGAAGCAAAAGCGAAAAGCCTTTATGCCTTTCCTCGAGTGCCTTCCATTTCCGCAAATTGAGCTAATAAAAAGTCTTCAATATTCACCTTAATTTGTATCTCACTAGACACCATCCACAAAAAGGATCTTGAATGAAATATATTATTTCTCAAAGAAAATGCATTCTGAATTTTTCACATCTAATAAGCGCATGTCATATTGATCCATTGAATTGATGATTGATCAAGGAAATAATTATTGAACAACAATAAAATTAAATTTTAGAAACACGAAAACATCCATGGACAGAAAGTAACATTCAAGATCAAGACAAAGGCATGCAAGCCTAAGACCTCACTTTAGCCTAGAGTTAATACTACGAGTACGAGGTGTAACAACAGGCCTCACACTCACAGGACTAGGACCACCAAAGAACTCAGAGTAAATTTCCGTGAAGAATTTATCGACAATTTCAAGATACACCGGGCAAGTCAGTCGAGAATAGTAATGAAGAACCTCTTCAATGTCCAGTACATAATCCACATCGCTCATCTCCAACAACTCCATTTCTCTAAGCTTCTTTTCCACCATACAATTCCCATTTCCCCTCCTACCCAATGATGAATCTTTCTGCTTCTTGTTCTTTTTCTTGTCACATTCCTCTCTTTTCTCAACCTGATCATTCTTCTTCTGCTCATGGCTTGCATTGTTTAAGCTAACGAAGCTTTCATTACGTACCTCTTGGCCTTTCTTCTTACTAATGTCCATGTCCAAGACACTAGCCGCAGCTACAGAACAAGAGAATTGATTGTGTGGAGGTGTTTTGGGAAGCTTTTGGTAACCGGGAGAGAAACAAGACTTGAAGTTCTCAAGAGTCCTTTGAAAGAACTTCTTGGTGTTGGAAATGGAGCTTCCTAGCAGCATTGGTGATGTGATTATCTATTGAATAAGATTTTATGCTGTGTACTTACACAGCAGAATGTACCTGTGTAAATGTATGTGTGTTTTGATGTTGTAGTTGGAAATGACCTTAGTGAAGATTTTCTTTATACAGATGACAGAAGGAGAGAGGAGCCATGAAAGATTCTTTAGCTTTTTTTCTTTTGAATGATCGATGGAATTCCATCCCCTTTCTGGCATCGGCTTCCTTTGCTTTATTGTTCTCTTTTGTCTTCACACGCTCCTTTGTTGCCCTTGTTTACTTTCTGCTTCCTAACGGGGCCCCACATCCTCTAAAACCCAATATCAGTTTCCCACTCTCATATTTTAGTCACTCGTTCCCATTGTAATACTACAATGTTTAAAGTTTTGTTGCTTTTGCTTTTGATGAAAGGAGCGGGTAGTTGTTGACTTGTTCTATATTTTATGGCAGCTTTTCTCCTAATCAATAATCACTGATCACGTTGATTGGCTAAATTCACTGTGCTGCAAGGTTTAATTAACTTGCCTATATACTACCATCCAACATGTAAATCACTTGGCAGGATTGAGTCTTTATTTTTTTAAGGAATATGAGGCTCAATTGTATTAAAAATTGATAGCGACAATTTTATTCCCTTTAGTGGTCTCACCTATTTCAAATCCAAATAAAGACAATGACATAAACAAGTTGATTGTTGCAAAGGTTTGATTACATCGCAAAGACGTTGCGAAATTTGTAATTACTTTGGATTTATTAAGATGTTTTAAGACTTGAATGAAATTTGATTTCAAATTAAGTATGAATCACAATTGAAGATACCACTTTATTCAAGATGGGTCTACTCAGCTGGAGAAGAATTAGTTAGGTGCCTAATAAAAGTTTCAAATACTTTCCAATTACAAAAACCCAAAATAGGCCGACTTGATGAGAGAGGAATTAGTTAGGTGTCAAATAGAAGCTTCATATATTAATAGTACATTTATATTATTTAGGGTGTTATATATTGAAATCAAAGACATGAAAAATGTCTAACCTCTAATCCCATAGTTTTGATGATAATAAAAAGAGCAAATTATAGCAACACCCGCTGAGATTTGTAGTAATTAAACATGCACCCCCTTCGTTTAAAAGCATATCTTTGGCACCCCCTGAAATAACGGTGTTAAGTTGCCGTTTGATTTTAAAAATTATATAATATGATACATGTACCCCTGAGCTTTTAAAACTATTACACATGTACCCCCTGAGCTTTTAAAGCTATTTTACATGCTCCCCCTTTCTTTTTACACATATTACACGAGCACCCCCTATATTTTACAAAAATCACACACGATACCCCTGTCTCATCTCTTGAACGTACGTCACCAAAACGAAAAAAAAAATCAACACCATGAACAGAACACAGAACAAATTTAACAAAAAAGCTCAATAAAAAATACCTCCTACAAATGGAGATTCGGACTTGTCCACGAAAAAACACCACCACCAACTTCACCGAACTCAGCAACAACAGGTGTAAACATTCATGGGTGCCAAAAGCGTAATGTCGGATATGGGTGATGGGTGCCTCAACGAAGGAGATGGAGGCAATTTAGAGATTAAAATTTTCATAAAAATCACGTGGCAACCACGTGATCTAAAAATAAACAGGGGTTAACACCATTTACAACGTAGGGGGTGCAAGTGTAACGAGGTTACCAAAGTTAGGGGGTTTTGTGTAGGTCAAAAAAAAGGAGAAGGTGCATTTGTAATTACAGCAAATTTCAGGAAGTGTTGCTGTAATTTATTTTAATAAAAATATTAAATTTTGATGGACTAATAAATATATAAAAGTATAATTTTTCTGACCTTAGACACAAAAATATATTTTAACTAAATATGCATCCAACAAGCATAAGTAGACATTCGTCCAAAGCTTTCATAACACAAGATGTGTAATTTTTTATAAACCGAAAAGAATATATTTATAACTTATGCCCTAAACATAATACAACACAAGATGTGCCAAAATTTAGAAACATCGACTTAAAAAACAATAAAGAAACAGAGGTAAAACACCGCCCAAAAAGAACTCCCACCAAGAATAACTTGAAAAATCTGGACAACTTAAATCGATAACCGAATGGCTCACCAACACCCACTGCAAAAGGAAATAACCACATTACCAAAATGCACAATAATAAAATTACAATGCAATTCCGAATGTAGCCAATAACACCCCTCTGCAGCTGCAATTGATAAAAGCAATAGGAAAATGCCCCTTATTCAAGCCTTGACCCGAATTTGTAACTGCAGGGACAATGAAGCATGTATACCTGCCACACAGCACCATTTACAGTCCCAGTGCCTCACCATCTCCAAATATTCAATTACGACTTGACCCCAATTTAATGAAGCACGTATAAGTTGCACTTGACAGTTGACACCAAATAATCAAGCTCGTATAAGTCCTAATGAACCAATTACATGTAAATTGTGTTCAAGCACTGCATGTCATCCAAATATTCAAAACCACTGCGACCTCTGTTTCTGTTATGTAATGAAACTTAATGTTATTTTATTTCATTTTATATTATTCTTTTTCATCAATCTAACTAAACTCACGGTCTAAAAATTTAAATAATTTTTTTTATTAAAAATTCATGAAAAATAAATAACTATTTCTAAAAATAAATTAATTTAAATATGCAATTAGAATCCCGCCACCCTACTCGAATCTCGATTTGTATGTTCTTGCAAAATCATCAAATAAAAGAGTTATTAATCTTTAAAAGTTACATATTATAAATTTAATTATATGAAAAATACAAGGCATATTATATATTTAGTTTAAAATAATATTCATATGAGTGGCCAGAGACTGTTGAGTTGAGGAGGACTAAGAGTATCTTTAGTGGTAGAACCAGTGTTTTAAAAACCGGACCGGACCGGCCGGTCCGACCGGAACCCGGTGGTTTAACCGGTTCGGTTCGATAAAAGGATCGGTTATGCATCTGACCCGGTACGACCCGGGTTGGACCGGCCAATTTTTGAAAAAAACTGGTGACTCGGGTTGAACCGGGTTGTTATATGATTTTTTTTTTTGAAAAAAAAGTGCTGAAATGACGTGTTTCAATTTTTTTTTTTATATAAAACTTATTTATGGACTTGTATTGTCATGATTATTGGTTGTTATTTCTTATTTGAAATATTAGGTACTTTATAATGACAATAATTTAAAATTTGAAGTGTTAAATGATTAAATTATGTTAGCTATATTATATTTTTTTAATTTTTTAATATATATAGAGTCAAACCGGTCCGACCAGTGACCCACCGGTTCGACCAGTGACCCATTAACCCAGTACCTCGACTGGTTCGATGACCGGTCCGGTTCTTAAAACACTGGGTAGAACTCATTTTGGGTTCTTAAACTACTTTTTGTGGATCCCACAGTGCCACATAAGATACAAGAACTCATCTCATTTTTTGCTCCAATGATAGAACTTACTTTGGGTTCTTAACTTGCTTTTTGTAGGTCCCATATTGGACCCCACATTCTTAATAGTTTTATTTAAAAATATTTTTAAATTTAAATTTAAATAATTATTTATATAAATTTTAACTATGAAACAAAAATTAAAAAGTAATATAAAAAATATTAATAATTTAAAATTTTTATTTGTGACTAAATATTAAATTGATGAGAAATACATAACATTGATGATTAAAAAATATGCATAACATTGAGATTAAGAAAGAAAAATTAAATTCCATTATTATCGTGACCGAAACGTTCCTAAATATGCTCCACCAAGTCTGTTTGAAGTTGTTGATGAATTTGTCTTGTGTGCATATAGCGTCTATTTTGTAGGTATTCCTCTTGTTTTGGTCATAACTATTATTTTTTAATACTTGGAACGGGTTCTTAGGAGTTCTTGCAGAAGAACCGTTCTTACACCTAGGCAGCCACGTCAACCCGCTCCAATGATAAGAACCGTTCCACCGGTTCTTACGATACAAGAACCAGACACAAGAACACCATTGGAGATGGTCTAATTAGCCAACAAAGATGTCAAATCAAATAGGATAGGATACAGATACAGAGAGTAGGGCAGAAAGCGAGTTTGAGCGTGAATGGAAAATGGTGAGGCAAGGCAACTCTTTTCTCTGCGTCCGGAAAAATGAAGAGAAGGATGTTATGTTAGTCAACACTCAACAGTCTACACTCGTCGTTAATTCTTAACGAATATATATGATTGATTACAATCATTGTGCTCTCGGTCTAATCCTTTCATTTTTATTTATTTTTTTGGTGTTTTCCTTTTCATTTCTTTGTACGTATTTCCAATTATCCCTCCTCTATTTTTATTTTTTATTTTTTTATCTTCCTGCTTTTCTGGTTTTTGTCTAAAGAATAATATGCTGATGGCCGATGGCGTTGCATATAGAGGCATGTATGTTTATTTTGGCATGCTAACTCGTTGCTTTAATTAATTAAATGTTGTAATTCTAAGTTTGATGTTATTGTGAATAAATCTTCTCGTGGTATTTATATTTATATTACTATATTTCTAAAACGATATGTTTGCAGATACAGTTCATTATGAGTAATGTTACCTGCACAACTTCAACATTCATAAATGTGCGCACTAGGTACATGAGTAGCTACTAGCTAGGCCTAAGTATTGTAGCAATAGTAACTTCATGTCTTCATCAACATTCAAATTTATGGCAGGTACACCATTTCAAGAGCGGATTATACTATTAATTGTATAATTTATACTTGTACAACTTAAACTATTTTTTTTCATAATTAGATACAAATAATTAAGCAATATTAAAAATATATATTTTACTATTGCTAGCTCAACCATTTCATTAAGGGTTACTTTAGTTGAGTGGAATAAAATGGAATGTAAAAGAAATATTTGAATTAAAGAAATGTGGTGAAAGTGTGAGACTTATTGAAATTTTTTAAACATTCATCTCCTTTCCCTGCTACAGTAATCTAACCAGGTCCGGTCCTAAGCGTTGATTGGAGGGGAGATGGCCCAGGACCCACGACTAGAAGGGGCCCAAAATTTAAAAAAAAAAAAAATATATATATATATATATAGTAAAAAAATATTATTTTATATTATTTTTATAAATAGATTAAAATTATTGTTTTATTTTATATCTCTTTTTATTCAAATTAAAATATGATATGTGATTAAAAAATATCATTATTTTAATTGTTAGTTTTTTTTTCTTCTAATGGTTATATTCATAAACCAATATTAAATAAATTTCTAGTTAATTGTGACATATCAACATGTAAAGGATCTTTAATAATAGATGTGTTTGTTTTTTTAACAAGATAAGAAACACAAATTAAAACTTAAATTATAAAGGAATTAAAACTAAAAGTTAGTACATTAATAAAGAACATAAATATATGCAAGTTTTAATATAAAATGATGATATTTCGTAGACAATAGATGATAGGGATAGAGCTAAGCATTTTTTTAGGGGCCAAATATAAAAATTAAATTTAACACATAACTAAAATATTCATAATAATTGGCCACATACCATAAAAACCAAATTTATACTATAAATTAAACAAAAGATACAAGACTATAGAATTGCAGTTAGATAAAAGGGATTTAGTTTTTAAAATTCATTGTAGCAATTCTAATGATTGGCAATCTTTATTTTAAATATCATGTTTAAAGTTTTAAAAGCATAATTGACCATCAATTTTTATTGAAGGAAAATTTATTTTTTAAATGAAAAATGTGATACATTTTTTTTTAAAATTTATTAAAATCATGTTATTCACTTAATGTAATAAAACATTATTTTTAATAAAATTACATATTTATTTTTTATGTAATATACATTTATATTTTTAAATATTTATATATAAGGACCCGCTATTATTATTCTGCCCAGGACCCCTAAAATGTCAGGACCGGCCTTGAATCTAACTGGGTAAGGTGAAACTAAATATAATAAACTGTGAATGAATTAATCTAGGCTAAATTACTGTTTTAATCATATAATTTTTAAATTGTTCAATTTGGTCATCTAATTTTTAAAATTGATTCAATTTGGTCCTGCCATATAAATTGAGTTAACAACGTTATGGAATGCTCACATTAGCGCACTTTGTGGCTATTTAAAACCGTCACTAAGTGATTTGCATATAGTGACGATTTTGAAACCTTCACTATAATAATTTAAATAATATTATTTTAATAAGTATATTTTCTAAAAAAAGTACACTTAGCGACAATTCCAAAACCGCCATAATATTAATTTAATAATTTTAATTTTAAAAAATTAAACTTTATGAAAATTATAATATATCAAAATTTAAAAAATAATAAACATATTATAAATAATAATAATAATAATAATAATAATAATATAATTTAAATTTTTATAAAATTTGATTACAATATAATATTAAATCATTATAAATAATTTATTAAAATATTATAAGTAAAAAATATTAAATTATTATATTTAAATTATTTTAATACTTAATAAATCAATTTATTATTATTAATAATAATTAATTTAGTAAATTATATTAATATAATGTACTAATAATTATTATAATTAGTTAATTTTAATTTATTATTAATCTAACATAATAATTTAATATAATATAATTTAAATGTAATATAATATAATATTCAATAATATTATTAGTTTAGTTCTTTTACATTTTAAACAGTTGTTATATGATATTAAATTATATATTATAATTTTATTATAAATTTTATATATGTAAAATTTATTAAATTATTTATTTAAAAATATATTAATGTTATATATTAATAATTATTAGTATTTTGTTAATATTAATTTAATATAACATAATAATAATATTAATAACATTAGAAATATTATGCAAGTAAAATTATTAAAATTTTATTATATATTTTTAATTTTTTAAAATAATTTTTTTAAAATTAAAATTTATTAAATTAATATATTGACGGTTTTTAAACCGTCGCTATGTGTACATTTTAATCGTCACTATATGCAAATCACTTAGTGGCGGTTTTAAACCGTCATAAAGTGTGATGACGTGAGCATGACACATACATTCACTAACGCCGTTAGTTCAATTTAACAGCATGACCTAATTGAATCATTTTAAAGAATTAGAAGATCAAATTGAACCATTTAATAATTAAAGGACTAAATCAAACATTGAAAATAAATTAGATGACCAAAACAGTAATTTAGCCATTAATCTATTACCAATTCAATAGCACTGCAGGCCAATTTAAAAAACATAAAATCGAAATTAGATTCTGTTTCTACTTTCTAGAGTGTGGTGTGTAAGCCCCTTACAGAGACAGGAAAATATGGGTGCAGCAAAGGTGCAGAGTTAGTTACTGGTTGGCGGTGCCCTTAATCAAGAAGCCAAAGGCAGTGTTGTGGGTATTTTCGTCGGTTCTCTTTTGTCATGTTGCTTCATAGTCAATATACATATAATATAGAAATAGAATTATAGAACCGTGTCTGTCTCTCTGTCTGACCAACTTATTTTTTTCTGCCTTCCAGAACCAGACGTGCTCGCTCAACAGGCAGAGGCAGAATATCTATGGTGAGCAAGCGACAACAACCCCCAAAACTTCTCTTATTTTTCATTTTCATAAATATATAATTTCATTTGTTGAGTACCACCTTTACAGCTTGCTATGTATTTGGTACTCAGTGCTTAGAAGATTTTTAAATTGTATCAACATTACATTACACGAGTACAACAAACACTGATTCCAGAGCCTCTAAATATGAGGGACCACATCGCGTTTAAACAAAGAAATTTGACCTTTTCATTTTCCTATAGTCCTTATAATAGTATTTTGAAAGAGAGTGAGACTATTTATCTCTCCAAAGATTTTATGCGAATTATGTTACATGTACAATAAATTACTCTTTAAGTAAACCCTGTGAGTGAAAAATAGCTCAGTATACGTACAGTACATGATTGAAAACTTGAATAAATATGTGTTACACAAGGATAGAATTCAATTCTTAATATTTGACATTATTCTTTTGATATCAAAAGTCACTGACATCCCTTCCTGAGGCAGTGAGCGGGAGCTGAGAGAATGGTTGATTTAAAATACTATTTTATTTCGTAACAAAACTTTATTTTTGATACATTGTCTAGTCAACGGCATGTTATAAAGCCATGCCCGTGAACAGATGTAAATTTATTTTTGAAATTCTTGTTGGTAATACACACTCACATCCAAAATTTGAACTAGTAAGTAGTAACTGCCTTTTGTTTTGCAAGTAAATACTAATAAGAATATAGGAAGAACAGTGACAATGCTAAAGGTATAGCCCAAAGGGAAGGGAAGATAGGGATTAAACGACAAAGAGTATAGAAAGAGGTAGGGCAGCCCAATTATGTAGCGATGAGGCCCATGTTCAGAAACCGACACCCAATGCAGCTAATTAATTGGCCCTTTTTACGGCCAAAAATTAATTGCACATATTTGGCTGTGTGCATTGACAAGGAGATTTGGGGCTCAAGAACCCAAAAAATGCGATCATTAATGAGAGTGGCAACCAAAGCAAGACATAATGGATTCGCCACTAGCGGACATTCTTTAATCTGCTTTCCATTTGAGGCAAACTATGGCCATTGCCATTGCCACCAAAATGAATGTGACGTCCTAGATTGCCACAAAATAAAATAACGTTGCGTTGCACCCATTCTATTCTTCTTTGTTTTCTCTCATGTGTGACATGTTACATAGCTATCATAGCTCAGACGCATCAGGGTAATTGGGTAATGATACATACCATTAAGTAAAGTAGAGTAGGGGTGCAGTCCCCACAACTAATCGAAAGATAGAAACGTTTTGGTTTTATATTCTTTCTGCAAACCCTCTTAACAGTTTTGCCCCAGACTTTCTCATTCCATTGTGCCTTCTCTTTCATTTCAGTTTTTAAGCTGCACCCATTCTTTTGACACCGACCTTACGCCCCCAAATTGATGTTTCAGCTTCAAATGACAGTATATTGGAATGGCAAGAGTACGTCTCCACCCTCTGACAAACACATGACCAATGCTTTCCCTTTCTTCAATTCCTTTCTCTTTTTTTCAAGGAAATTAAATTATTTTAGCAATTTTACATTTATACTACTAAAGTTTTACTACTTTATTTTGGTTACCCTTGTTTTCCATTAGTTTGTTGAATTTTGGTGCAGTCTATAGTCCCATCATCAGGACCCAAACATATCTTTGCTAGTCATTGATACATGTACATGAACAGTCCAAGATCCTTGCTTGCGACAATTGTTTCGAGATCTCTCAATTTTGAAGTATATAGTGAAGACAAACGACATGATCTTCCGTCTGGGACAGTGTTTGATGTTAAGGGTGTATGTGTTTGTTCTGTCCTGTCTTGCTCGCTCAAAACAATACATGCAATTTGGTTAATAATACATTCATAGACATGAATTTGGTTAATAATACAAACTTAAAATGTTTTTCCCTAACAATTGTATATTTTGTCTCTTGTGTACGTGTACCAACCACATACAAGACCAAAAAGTACTTATTTTCCTTTTTTTTTCATCTTCTTGGATGAGAAATTATATTTCTATATTAATTCTGTTGATTTTTTTTTTTTTTATAAATAAGAGAGAGATTGAAAAAAAAATGAGATAAGATAGATGGTATGATAGAGAAAGTTAAAAAGAAAAAATAAATTATATATACAAAACGTTATAAAAAAATTATTGTAGAAATAATTATCTTTTTTGGCCGCATGCTTTAAATGACTTCTAAATTATGTTGTCCCAGCATGGTGACAAACTCATCACTAAATTATTGAACAAATGCCTTTTTTTTCTTTGACCAGAGACATGTATACCCATTTGAAAAAAAAATTCAATGAATCTTTTTCGCGGCTATTGGCTAATAATTGTTCGTATTAACCTGTAGTAACTCATGAAACAAGAGACAAATAAAATTGCTGTTCAGCCATATCTGCATCTTGGTCTCCAAGTTGATATTTCATAATTAGAAACAGATAAGTTTCAAATTAAATAAGACATGGGGATATATAAAATATTTGCATCATGTGAATCCCCTTATGTTTCAGGAGAATTGTAGATTATTTTTATAGAAATAAGGTCAACATTGCATTTGCCATTTACTTAGTGTATGTTTGTATATCCGTTACGTTCACGTTTAACGCTAAAAACATGTTTTTCAATGTAAAAAGTTAAAAGTAAGTATACTAGAATTTTCAAATAAACGCTGATTGCGTTAAATGTAACACTTATACAAACATGCTCTTATTTTTTCTCGTTTCTACTTTCTAGCTATTTAAAACAAGGGGTCTTGCTTATAAGTATAAAAACCTTATACTTTTGTCACAAAAAAGAAAAACCTTTTACTTTAATTCCTTTTTTTTTTTGAATAGTTTACTTTAATTCCTTAATCAATACTTTAAAAGTACCGGTGAAGCAAAGAAAGACAAACTCAAACCATTAAGAAAAATAAATGTTAGCAAATACTCATCTTTAAATATATTTTTTGTAGATAATACTCATCTTTAAATTTAACAAGGTACTGTATTTTTATTTTATTTTTTGACAAATTTAACAAGGTACTTGTAGATGACAATAATTATGAGACTATCCTCATTAAGTATTTTTTTAATAATCTTAATTATTCAATTAAAAATATTAAATATTTATTGTTTTAAATGATTAAGTATATTTTCTTTCTGTTTAGTACTTTTTATTATAAAATAGTTGTAATAAGTATTATTGAGGAGGAAATATGGAGTTACTCTTTACTTTTAGCTTGATAACTAATTAATCAACTATTCCTTTTTAATTACAATAGGTGTGCCAGAATATCTTTAAGTGGTCACAAGTGCATAAAGTTGCTCCATATTTTGTTAACTTAATCCAATGCAGATCTCACTCACTCCGTGAACTCTAAAGTCTCATCCCATGTGGAAGTTTTCTAATGATAACCTCCTAATTCCAATCTTCCTTTTTCTCTGATTTTTTGGATTGGAGGGGGACTTTAGAAAAAGAAAACAATCTAGTCTTTTTGTATTCTTTTGGCGCATCCAGATGAAAAGAATTTCAAAAGGTCCAATTCAACAACAACACACACGGGAGAATAGAGTAAGACAGACAGCTTTGGTGCTTTCAACCACTTTCTTTCTTTCTTACTTTCCCCCATTCAAATAAAAAAAAGCACCCCATCGCATCGCAATCTCAGAAGTCCAAACCCAAAGGACTCATCCAACGACCCTTGTTTCCCCATTTCCATTGAGCAATCTTTTCCATATGCATAAATAAAGCTGGCACTCCCCAAAAACAAGACAAGTGCCCTTTTTTTAGGTCTTTTCACAATCTTACCACCACCTTCCCAAACACAGTTCCTTGTCAGTATATCCACATATATGAATATGAATACCCCATTCTTAATTAAACAATAATAACCAACATAGTCTGCCACATGATTACCAGATAATCATATCTTACTAGTATGTCTTTAAACATACATGTGATCAGACCTTTAATTTCTAAATTCATATTAGTCCTTTAAACACATCATAAAAGATAATATTTTGATAAATTAGTTTTTAACTTTCAAACATATTTAATAAAAAAAATCTCAAATAATAAGAACAAAAATAAGTACCATATGAAAAAGACTCAGTAATTAAATTGAGTGGCAGAAGATGGAATATCATATCATATCATACATGGAAAGCAAGTTAGAAGGACTGAACTACTTAATTCCCTTAGGAACTAGTACCTAACTAATTAACACAAATAACAGAGAGAAAGAAGATAAGATAGGGGTTATTTTCTTTCTCCCTCTTATTTTTTTTCATTTTCTCTAATATCAAAACCAGTCAGAGAACAAAGCCTCCCAAATCTCGGTGAAGACTTGGACAATGATCTTGTGATGATGATACGAATTCAGCGACAGAAAACACTGCAAAAGATTCTCCAAATCCGCGGGCGAAAAAATCTGCTTCTCAACGATCATTTCTAGCATCGAAGTCCTGAAATCACTGTAAGGGTCGCTGGAGCGCTTCACCACCGCGAACGTGTCCTTCACCTTCCCGTGCAGGGGCAGAACACCCATGTCGGAGCTCCGGTCATTTTTCCGGCACCGGCGCCGGGACCGGGAGGAGTCGGAGGAGAGGCTTTTGGAGGAGAAAAGGGTGTCGGTTTCGTCGTCTTCGTCACTGCTATACCACCAGTAACCACCAAAGTTGGTGTCTTTGGCGCATGAATTGAAAGGGAAAAACTCCCTTTTCTTCTGGGCACGTCTCTTCTTCTTCTTCTTCTTGGTCTTGGCATTTTTCGTTGAAACCTTTTTTTTGTCGTCGAAACCGAAATCGTGTTGGTGGATTGTGTTGAGGGAAATGTTTGGGGAAGTGGGGGGGCACGACATGACACCGAGGTTAAGGTTGAGGTTGCTGCTGCCACCCCAGACAAAAGGTGATGACCACTCGGAGACTTTGCGTCTGGGGATAGAATGAGAATCCTTAAACGACAGGAGGCAAGTGTCGTTGATGGTTTTGGGCCTACAAATGGGGGGAAAGGGTCGCGTTTTGGGGGAGGGTGGTTCGATCGGGTTGGGTGGTGCAAACACCGCTTTTTCCATTACATCTGTTAGGTTACGGGTCCTGCAGGACCCGAATGAGGATCGGAACATGCGAGAGATTCGCAGTTTGAGACGGTTTTGGTTTTCCATGGCAGACAGTGAGTGAGATGAGATGAGATGAGATGGTACTACTACTACTGAGGGTTAATAGAGGGAAACAGAGAGAGAGAGAGAGAGAGAGAATTTTGAAGAAGGATAATGGGGAGGGACTAGGGAAGGGAGGGATATAAATGCATGAGAAACCGCAACGCAAAGGAAGTCGTATTAATAATGATTTCAAATGAAGGGAAAATTAAATAAATAAAGGGCACTGATGCAACTTTATGCTGTTTTTTCTCGTCCTTTTCTTTGTCCTGACTGTGGCAGTGAGTGGATCAATGAGAGAATTTCGGTTTAGTTTAATAAATACTTGTAACAGTTGTAATTGACCTTAGACCTTAACGTGGCCACGGGCTTTACGTTTACCTTCTTTTTTTTATTTTTGGAAAAATTAAAAAGTTATAATCTATGCACATGCACAATGTCATAATAGTTAGTGTTTGAAGCAGGTTTTATAAAATTCATTTTAAATGAAATTGAGTTTGTAAAATTAATTTTAAAGTGATATAATTTATGTTTAAATATTTTTATTATAAAAGTAAATTAGGAGTAAATTTAGTATAATTTTTTTTATCTAACACAAAAATTAATCAAAATTATTTCAATTAAGAATCAATTTTGAACTTTTTTTTAACGTAAAATTAAATATATAAAAATTTATCTAAAATTAATTTTTGACTCAAAATCAATAACCAAATACGTACATAATGGAGTGCGTAGATTGACTGATATGTAACTATTTCAAATTCATTAATGTTTTTGAATTTATATTTTAGATATATAATTACATTAATATCACTTATAATAATTTTATCGTACTTAAACAAGATTACTTCTTTCACATGTAATCTCTAAAAAAACAAAAAAACAACAACAACAATGTGACAATGTATAGTAGTCTTAGGCTTGTGTTGTGTGTTGTACTTTGTAATTTAATATGCTTGATGCTTTTGCACTATATTTGATTTGATGCGTTAAAAGTTAGACTTACAATCTCTAGTAAAATTTCAACTTATTAGTTGGAGGCGTATATGAGAATTCAAAAATGTGTTGGAGGAAATTTTACTCTTTGTCCTTTTGTTTTCTGCTCCAAGTTGAACTACTGGGTATGAGTGAAAAACTCTGAAAAGCGTAAAGCTTCCTGGATACGTACCAACACAAGGGCATGGGTAGGCTTACTGGACAAGCACAATTCTCTCTTGTCCAAGAGTAAAAAAAGTTTGCCACCTGCACACTTTCAGATCACACCATGAAGAAGATTCACAATATTTTTATCAGGGTAAAATATGTTTTTGGTTCAGTATTTTCAGAAAAATTTGATTTTAGTTCCTCTCTTATAATGATGTTAATACTGTTAACGAAAATACAGTTTTCAATGGCTATAAATTAACTGACACAAAATACACATTCCTTATGTATTTAAACTCAACATCATTGGCGGTTAAAAACTGCCATAGATTATTACAAAAATAGACACATAATTTGTCGTCGGTAATGGAAGAGACGGATTTCTCATTTAGTTTGAGACTATTTTTTTTAATAATCTGTGGCAGTTTTTAGCCGCCAATGATGTTGAGTTTAAATACATGAAAAATGTGTATTTTGTGGTAGTTTATAGACATCGAAAACTGTATTTCCATTAACAGTATTAACATCATTAGAGAAGAGGGACTAAAATCAAATTTTTCTGAAAGTACATGGACTAAAATGATAAATTCAAAAGTACAGGAACTAAAACTAAATTTTTTTAAAAATATAGAAACTAAAAATATATTTTACCTTTTTATTATGCCCAACCTCATAGTGCTTCTTTCTTCTCCTTCCCTGTACAAGTTCAGAAGGGACTCCAACCATTTTTCCAAGTTTACATAATACTACTTACTAACCTTATTAAAATTAACGAGTAGCTCGTTAATTTAAAAGTTAATACAAATAAGTTACTTAGAATTTAAAAAATTAATTAAAATTTAAATTTTTTTGATTAAAAGTTGAAAGTATTAAAAGTATATTAAAATATTTTTAATTTACCAAGTTACTCTTCACTCACATGATGATGTAACATTGTTTCATGTCTACACATTAACGTTTCTTCTCTTCTTAAGGGATTGCTGGCAAAGTAAATGCTTTCAGAATAACAAGATGTTAAACCAAATTTGTTAGAGTAAATAAAAGGCTAGAAATGACATTCAAATAACGTAGTATTGTGCGTTTTTCATTAATATGATGTGAACTAGTTTTTTGCCAGCTCTTGACCTGTTTTTACCATTTTTTAGTTCCTATATCAAATTTTTTTCTAGGCCAGATTTGTGGTTTATTTGAACTTAATACTTGAATGTTTTTTTGCCTCATACATTGATAAAAAGATCACATATGTTGATAAAAAAAAGTCCAACATATAACTTTTATTTAAAATAATATTTTTTTCTTAAAATTTACTTTTTGACCTCATTTATTGTTGTGCCATCCTGCTAGTCACACCAACTGGGTCAATCCATGGTCACAAGAGGTTTGGTCCCATCAGTTTTGGTTCAGTGGTAGGTCTTCTGATCATCAATCCATGCTCATAACAATGACAATTTGTTTTTGGTTCAATTTTTTTTTTTGTTGCATCAACGCTTTAATTATTTTCGTTTTTCTATGATGAAGATTAGTTGTTTTGATTCATATCCATAATTTGAAGAATTTTGTTTTGATGTATCAAATGCATGACTGACCCGAACATAAGGCGACTCAAGGCTCAAGTCCTTGTTTTAGGTTCTAAAAAAAAGTTATTTTGTATTAATATTTATATAATTTTATTATTAATTGCTCTAATGTAGTGATAATTAAGGCGTGTTTTTTCTTTGATGAGTGGAATTCAAACCCTTCTAGAGAAAAGACCATTTACATTTTTGTAAGGTTCCTAATTTTTCTGTTACTTTTATTAATTTTAAAAAGACTTCACCTCAGTCTACTTTTATTTTTTGTAAGATCTCTAATTTTTCTATTATTTTTATTAGTTAAAAAGGTCTCACATCAAAATTTTCTTTATGCTTAAAAATAGGTTGGGCTGCCTTGATCATATGTATAGTGAAATTTTATGATCTTTGTTGCAATCCTTTTTTATTTTATTTATTTTTATTTGTTTACGTCCATTCTCCCGCATGGAATCTCTATTTTAGCATTACAAATTGCTCCAAAATTTGTGGTAAGGAACTGTATCTTGTATACACAACTTTGGTCGTGTAAGTGTGGTAAGTTGGGTTGCTTAAATAAAAAAGTGAGTTAAGCAATCCTTGTTAACTAAAAGTACTCTAAAGTGATCGAACTTATTCCTTGTATTGAAGGTGTAAATTATTGAAATTGATTTACTATTATTATAGTAATTGACTAATTGTACTAATTAAGTTAAAAAACAATATAACAACTGCAGCATATGTTTGCTCTGGGACATATATAGTAATAGGGGACCACGGTCAAGGACGTTAATTATACTAGTTCAAGGCGCTTAATGATGTTTGAAATTCAAATAGTAGAAAACGAAAGCTGGTATCTCCTAGTAATACACAATAAGAAAAATAAAAAATAATAATAAAGTGCTACATTAGCATAGCTTTTCCATAACAGTTTGAGAATCTTTACCTAAACTTGATTTCTTCGATCTACATAGTCCCGTGATATATGGTTAGTATAATATAAAATAAAATATATATTTACTTTAAAACAAACTAAGCATTATCCTCCTCCTTTTTTTATTTTTTAACTCTTTATGTGTGGAAACTATGTGTCATGACTGAAACGAAAATGAAATACTCTCGCAGATTTGTTTATCTTTTTTTCACTGTATTTCTCTTCCTTATTACAAACTCAAATCGATCAGGAAAGCATTGAAAAGCTTTTCAATTACTTCTTTCGTTCGTTTTCAGTTATCTGTTCACACCTAGCTACAAATTTAGTGAGAGTATTACAAATTGCAAACTAATTCCTCAACGACGACATCCATACCCATCTATACTAGTTTTAGTGCATGATGAGGGGAAAATGTGTTTTTAATTTTTTTCATTTTTGGTTAAATATGATTAAAGTCCTTATACTTTCGAATTGATAAATTTAATTTTCAAATTTTAAAAACATGTAGATTTATTTCTTTCTCTCTAAGAATTCATTACATTTTTTAAACATAGGAGTGATTAAATCTACATTTATTTTAAGTTTGGAAACTATATATATATATATATATATATATATATATATATATATATATATATATAAAAGTATAAGAACCTTGCCACATTTGACTATAAGTAAGAGACTTTGTTTTTTTGAGAGATGTAAGGGACTTAAAACACATATTTTTTTCTCTCTTATAGGTACTTTTTAATAAATTTATATGGACTGACCCGTGGTGTATGAATATTTATTAATAAAGTTACATTATAATGCAAGTCACGGAAAAGCATATATTCACAGGAGATATAATGCAAGTATGTTTTTTTTTTTTTATTGAAATAATGCAAGTATGTTGTACAATATAATAGCAGTATTAAATTATTTTCTGTCTCCCCCTTCCCCCTTCCACACAAATGACAATCCAGTGAAAGAAGAGAAAAAGTTCTTACAATCTCTATTTATTAATATTAGAATTGGATTCAAATTGCCCATTTAAATTCTTGTAATGGACTCTTTTGCTAGCTCAACCACCTTCAGAATATACTTGAGGATAGGAAAGACAAGTATACCTAACTGCTTATAGCTTATAATAGGTAGAAGAGGTCTCACGGGGCATCAACCAATACAACCTAGTACCTACATTTTTAGCATTCAACTGTGGGAAAACTGAGACTAGGCATCCTATTGAACCAAATGTTGAATAGTGACTCTTGACCATACCATTTGAAATGAAAATGGTAGGCAGTTTCCATTTGAGATATCTGTATATTTCAATAGCTGTTACCAGTACATCAACCCTAAACAAAGAAAGTGGGCTTCAATAAAATATATGGACTAGAGACCAATCAATCATGTATTATTTTCGCTGTTGATTTTGACCTCTTCTTTTTAATTATTATTTTTTTTTTATTGGATTCGAAAATGGGTAAAAGGCGGTGGGGACTCCCAGTATATATATTTCTCAGTTCTCTGAATTTAGAAAGCTACAAAAGTTGATAGTGCAGAGAGAGAGAGAGTAAGAATAGGGGGAAATTTGATTTTCGATATGTGAGATATGGGAGTGGAGGACAAAGGTATTATTGTCACCTTATCGATGTTCCCTTCTAAATGGATCTTATTAAGCATTTTTGTCAACATGCTCGCGTCTTGCTCGACTCGGCCGGTAGTTAGAAGACAAAGTTAGAGGTTTGAAGTCTATGCCACACAACAAGTTTTATCTTGGCGAGTACTACATGTTAATCTAGAATGAATAGATCACTGTAATCCCAACCCACTAGGGTCAGATTTTAAGTTAAAAGCTTGTTGTTATTATAATACACGAAATAAAAAAAATACTATAATTCTAACTTATCTCCACATGATATGTAACTGTGTGTTATTAATTTTTTATTATCAACTACGTATTACTTAGAGATTAGTCACGGTTATAAAAACATGATGCTTCAAAACTATCTAATAATTTTCCCATCCGAAAGGGACATCATAATTAAAGCAGATGAAATCCCTTCTATTACTCTTTAGTTGCCTTTATCCCGTTTAAACATGAGCACTAAAAAATGTGCATGGAATCATGAGGTAAAGGTCTCTCTCAAGAGCATCTCAAAGTATTGGAAGGTTCCAAACACATAAGGACACATGGAAACGAGAAGCTCTTACCCTTTACTGGTTCAAAAGCCCCACCAAGGGGTAACAGACAGTATGGGATAGTTACAGTCAGCTTTTCAAATTCACATGAACTTAATGACAAGGAGATACCATTGCAATTACATGGATTTCTTGACACACTGTTGCTCTGATTTGCTCTGCTTATGATTATATAAAAGGGTCTGAGCCCCATTTTTTGTTAGCTTATGCCTTGTCAATGAAAGCATGGGGAGGTGTTATAGTTTGACATTTGGATCATGACGTATGGTCCTGATGTAGTTTTCTTCTTTCTCTTTTTCTTCTTTTTATACACATTTTCTTAAGCTTGTCCTTTATTTTGACTATATATACATAACATGTTGTATAATCCCTCAAATCCCACATGTACAACTAAGATTGGCACAACCATAGCATATTTGTACAAGAGGTTAGGTTGGAATTTCAAATCCTTAACGTTAATTTTGCATCAAACAGGTCACTCTTGCAGAATGAGACAAGGGTATTGGACCCAAATAATACCGTGAGCAAAAGTGATAAAAAAGTGGAGTATATTTTGTGTGTAAAGTTTTGAATTGAAATCAGCAAGCAAAGCAATAGTAGGAGGAAACACAACCTAAGTAAAATGCTGGCTGGCACTAGCAGAAGCTAAAATATCTATATTTGGAGTAACTTACACAACGTAAAAGGTGATTGGGAACGTGGATTCGTACGGTCTTTGGCTTATGACTAAGATTAATGTCAACCCGTAAGTTCTGTGGGTACTTGTGATGTGAGGAACAGAGTACCTGAATTTCTCAATGATTCAGCACCCGTGATTCAAAAGTATAGTTATTTTACAATCACTTATCTCATCCTACACTTTTCTCTCTTTGATGTAAAAAAATATATACGCACGTTTATGTATAGACACAATTTCTCTTCATTCATTTAAACTAGTAAACAACTCCACGGTGCTGGTCCATTAGGGACCTACAAGATCCACGCGGAAGGTAACTGAGTCATAGTTTTTTTTTTCGTAAAATTTAAAATAGAAAAAACAGGTTAAGTGTTAGGACTTAAGCACAAGAGAATAGTCTAACCCAAAAGACTAGTCCATTTAGTGGGAGAGCCTCAAGACTCCTAACATTGTCAGTTTTATCATCACCCCCTTTAATATTGACTCAGTGGTAGCTCTTTTCCTATTGATGGCCTCACTCATCTATCAGTGTTTGGTTTGCACTACCTTAATCTAGCTTATAGGTAGCCCTTTCCGTGGTCCAACTCTCAAAAAGAGCATCAATTGTTAGAATTTTAGCACAAAATGAGATTCCAACCCAAAAGACTAGTCCAATAGGTGGGAGAGTCTCAAAACTTAAGTACCACATTAAGTAGTTTATTCTATTCAATGTGGGACTCCTAACATTAAGTCTCTGTATTTTTTGGGGAAGGAGATTAAATATACATGGCTAAAATACTAGAATTTTTTTATATAAAAATATAATAGTTAATGTCATCAAAATATATTTTCGCTATAATTTTTAAATTTTAATAAACATTTTCTATTTGTTGATTTTTTAACTAATACAAGCAAAATCCTTTGAGTAATAGTGGGTCATCTGAATTAGCTTCTTAATGTAAGTACCTAAGTACAGGGACGGAACCAGGAAAAATAGTTATGGGGCAAAATTTTGCCATGTTAATAAGCAAATCAATAACAATTAATTTCCACTATTAATAAGTGTTAAAATTTAGTTCAATGAATAGATGTAACAATGGGTAATCTGTCTTATTGGGCCACAAGTATATGTACATGCTTTGTCTCTTATAGTAAAGGCCCAATATAAGTTTGGGGGGGGGAGGGGGGCAAAATTTATTTTTCAACGTAGATATAAAGCAGCTTAGTTATTTCGGGGGGGCGACTGCCCCTGTGCTCCCATACGTAGTTCTGTCCCTGCCTAAGTAGTCCTCCCAAAGGCTAAGCAAGAAAGCATTAAATTTGGGACCTGCTATTCTCACCCCAAAATTTTGAAAAAAAGTTGAAAATACCATCTTACCCCCCAGCTACCTCTCACCCCCACCTCTCCCTCTTCCCCCCACCCCCTGACCTTCCCCGCCCCACACCCCCTTCTTCTCACCCCTTTCCCATTCTCCTCACATTCTCTCCCTCACAGGTTCGTCCCCTCCCCCTTTTTTTTATTTGCACGAAGTACAACGGAATCGTGATTCCGTTGTATTGCTTTCCAAAATCAAACAACACAACGGAACCGCGATTCCATTGTGTTGTACAAATTTTTTTTAAAAGTTATTTTTTATTTTTCTTTTTTTAAGTAAATTTTTTATTTTTTAGTTTAGTTAGTTATAAAGTAAATTTTGTTTTTTAGTTTATTTAGTTATAATTTTCATTTTTCTGATGCATCAAAAAGTTATATTTTTTATTTTTTAGTAAATTTATTATTTTTGTTCTTTAAAGTAAATTTTTATTTAAAGTATTTTTTAAAAAAAATACTTATTTTTAATTTTTAATTTTTTAAAAAAACTTATTTTTTTGTTTATTTAGTTATATAGTATTTTAGTTTTTTTTTATCTAGTTCTAATTATTTTAGTTAATTTGTTGTAGATTTATTATGGCTCGGACGAAGTATGTTTCGTACGATCGCCGACATAATCCCTCCACATTGGAGGAAGATGCTACTGCAAACGCTACTCAGCCTCAGCCTGTCCAGCCATCTAGGGCAGATCAACGATGTGTGACAGCATCTGCTCGTCGTTGTCGAGCAGATGACACTCGTGCTGTTGGAGGACTACAGCAGCATGAGGCAGAGGAAACAGAGGGTGTACATGCTGAGGCAAACATGCCACAACCTGGTCCAGACGTGCCACTGCCTGGGCCAGAGCTTCCTCAGCCTGATCCAGAGGTAGTGGAGGTACCACAGCTAGCTGCAGAGATCCTGTTTGCTAACCAGATCATTGGACTGCCATTTCCTGGTGGTCCTATAGTTGATACACTGCTAGGGTCCTATAAGGACCACGTCAATGGACATATATGGATCGGTGAGCCTCGAGAGGAGCTGGAGGTGGTCAGCCACATTGGGAAGTTGATTCCCTACCCTACCCAGCCACAAGTCCGGGCATACGTGAATCAATCTGGCTTGACGGGCCTTTATCATGCTCGGTATACTGCGAATAAAGGTTTCGTCAATGCCTTTATTGAGAGGTGGCATCAGGAGACATGCACCTTCCACCTGCCCGTCGGAGAGATGACCATCACTATAGATGATGTGTCTTGTCTACTGGAGTTGCCTATTACAGGCTTGCAGATTGCCGGCCCAGAGACCGCATTCACAAAGACTGGCATTCGGATGTTGCTGAGGACCATGCTAGGCCTAGTGTCTGACGATGAGGTAGATGCGGCCACGACGGCAGGAGCTAGGGTACGCCTCACATGGCTGAGGGAGCTATATGAGAGGTATGTGCAGTCTGGTTCATATGTGTGGGCCGCACGGGCGTACTTGTTGCACTTGCTCGGCTGTACCATCTTCGTCGATAAGAGCTCCACACATGTGAACATTTTCCACCTCTACTACCTCAGCGATCTGTCCACCTGTGCCCAGTACGCTTGGGGAGTATCTGCACTGGCGTATCTTTATGACCATCTCTCTTTTACGAGCTTGCATGAGAGCAAGCAGTGTGGAGGTTCTATAACGCTACTGATGGTAAGGAATTATTTATTTGTTGTTTACATATTTGTTTGTGTAATTTTTAATACAAATGTTAACATAATTTACTTTCTTTATTTTGTAGGCATGAGCGTTTGCACATCTGCCATCAGTTGGCGGATGAGAGCATGTCGCTTATGACCCCAGGCTTCCCTTTGCTGCCAGATGGAAGACGATGAGGGGTACCGGCAAGGCTTAGGGGACTAGGCGGTTTCTGGATCTGTTGCAAATGGAGGACGTCGTCTGGTCCCCATATTATGATAGATACAGGGTTGTCGCTGAGAGACCCTTCTTGGAGAAGACATATTATGCTGGCCACATCAGGTGTGACACAGACATGCGACCCTATATGCTAGAGAGGGTTTTGAGGCAGTTCAACTACGTACAAGGGATCCCTCCACCACCACCTCCTCGTCCTCCATTTAGACATCCATTCAGACGTGAGCCGAGTGGGAGTAGCATACAGTACAACTGGGCAAGCATGTGCCAGATGATGCTCCATGGGCCTGCACCTCCAACTACTTGGCGTGGTATTATGAGCATTCACATCCATATGTGATTTTGCCAGAGGAAGGAGAAGCAGCACGAAGCCTAATACGTATGCCCGACCCCATACCTCAGCCTCAACCTAATGACCCTCTACCAGAGTTTGTAGATGATGTAGATTACTCGTGTGAGGTAATGTAATGCAAACACTTTATCCATAATTGTTTACATTTTTTGCGATAAATAGTTACTAATTTTAATTTTCGTTTATGTAGGATCGGTACCGGATGATGTCTGCAATAGCAGAGAGGTTGTTGCATACCAGAGCCATTCCTGAGGGCACGCATGACCATGAGTTGGTGCAGCAGTTATTGCGCATAGCAAAGGGTGGCTTAGGTGTTGGGTGCAGTAACCAAGCAAACAGAGGAGGAGGACCGAGGGCGATGGCCGCAGAGGCGGTTGATTTATTATGTATTTATTTATATTTGTATCGAAACTTTTATTTTGTATGTACATTTTATTATATTTTACAGTTGATGTTTTGAGTTTATTACATTTTTTCATTATAAACTCTATAAAACAACACGCACGCGCCTGGTAGTATAATGAAAGAAGAAACGATTTCTCCATTAAAATCATACAACAAACAACAACAACAACAACAACAATAACAATGTGCAACATAATAGCACTTCTACATATATTTCATAGAAAATAACAACAGCAACAACAACCAACATAATAAAACTTAAACATAGTTGTTGGTTTACAACATAGACTTCTTTTCATTAGAGCTACTTGTCGCCATTGTCACGCGCATAAGAACAATAATTTGTTCGGCAGATCTGGATTTACGCATCAGGGCAAGGATTTCTTCAAGAGATCGGCCAAATGTTGTATATTACTCAATCGGTCCTTTTGAACAAAATTCACAAAAGATGAAAAACATCTTACCCACATCATTGTCGTCTTTAAGCTCCATGTAGTCGTACTCAACACAACCATCACCTACATATACATGTTGACGGTAATAGATGTCAAGTAGCATTATGCTACCTCCAATGACATTCTTTACTATTTTTTTCAAAGCAGCAAGCGACATGTCCTCGTTTATTCTAATGAATTTAGGACCATGGGGACATTCAAACTTTACCCCCTCGGAAGTTGAAAACAAGTCACCATCATAATACAAAACAGCAAGAGATCCCTCCATCTTTCAACTAATATACCCAATATAAACACACTGGAATGAGCTGCCTTATACCTACAACACTGATGCTTTATACTACAATATTTATTGTTCATTCGTGACTCACTCTGTGATTCAATTATCACATACTCTGCACTTTGTTTAACAAAAGACAACGACCAAGATTGCACCGACAAAATATAGGGTTTAGATAGCATCAATACTTCAATTATCACATACTTACTGTTTTCCTGTAAGATGAACATTAACAACTTTGTCTTTTTGTTGCAGAAAAAACAACGGTCTATATTAATCCTATAAGATACATCGATCAATGTGCATTAAATTGGTATGTTTGTTTCTGCCCAATATTTAAGACCTAAAATTATACATTTCAAAAAACATTACTCGATATTAAAAAAAACCTTAGAAAAATTTAAAATAAATTAAAAAAACATGTGCAACGGAATCGTGATTCCGTTGCATTTTTTTTTCACCACCACACTCCACAACGGAATCACGATTCCGTTGTGTAGTGCACAACGAAATCGTCTGTTGTGCACTACACAACGGAATCGTGATTCCGTTGTGTAGTGTGGTGGTGAAAAAAATATATGCAACAGAATCACGATTCCGTTGTACAACGTACACAACGGAATCATGATTCTGTGGAAAGGATAATTTCGGAATAACAAAAATGCCACCCACCTGGGTGGTGAGAATAGCAAAATTGGGGGTGAGAATAACAACTCCCTTAAATTTCTCCCAAATGCTAACTTTGAGGCCCACCATTATGCGTGATTCCTCATTCCTTTTAGCAACGTAGGGATATATTGAAATTGAATAGCGTCCTTCATCACAGTTATCGCTAAATTTACAAAAAAAAGCTTGTAATTTGGCAAGGGCGCTCTCACCTAATCTCTAAGGCTTAAAAATTTGGTAACTGCATTTTTTGAAGTTTTGATGTAGTATGCTATTTTGTTGATTTTTTTTTTTTTTTTAACATTCTGTAGGTTTACTTTTGTCTCATGTTCGTTCTCGAAGAAATATATAGCATTATGTTAGGTGGCAAAGAGATGACAAATAAATGGAGGAGGAGACATGAAAATAAGAGAGAGCAATAAACAAATTGTGAGTGCATTTAGTATATATGAAATAAGGTGGAAAGAAATAAAAAAAAAAAATTGGCATATCCCACTCAAATTTATTTCCAAAAAAAAATGACAAGAAATGGCAAAGAAATGTACAATAGTTCTACCTATAATAGATTTTACGTGATGACATATTTGATTTTGCACAATATTGTACTTTCAACTGACACCCACTTGCATACATCACGTTGCATGAATACACAATCTATGTGATTTTTATTTCTACTTAATCTCCATCGTTCCCTGAAAACACACCTATCCACCAACCTCATTGATTGTTTCGCTATTTGAGACCGTCTCATATCTGTTTCTTCTATATTTCTCTTAAATAAAACACATCTAAATTCAATCTAGTTCCTGCTTATTTCCATTCACTTAGGGTCCATTTGGTAGAGAAAGGAGAGAAATAAAATAGATGAAAATAAAAAGAGAGAGTAAAAATAGATGAGAAATAAAGTGAAAAATAAAGTTGTTTGGTTGAAGAAAAATAAAAAAGAGATGAGGAGGGAGATAGAAATATGAGTGAAAATTTGTGAGAAATAGTACAGTAGATCTCACCATTTTTAAAATTATTTCTATCTTATTTCTTCTTCACCAAACATCCAAAATCATTTCCATCCTCCCTATATTATTTCCGTCCCGCTGAACCAAATACAACATTAGTTTTCTCTTCCTTAAATTGATGGATATTCAATATTTTAAGGATTAGTTATATAATTTCATTAATTAAAGAAAAATTTATGAGAAAAAGTGATACTGAGGGGACCAAATTGATGATTTATTCATTGTAAAAATGTTATATTGATTTTTTTTTTTTTTACAGAATGTTATATTGATCTATCCTACGTATAATATAACTTTTTTCATAAATGTCACTTGCCTCTTTGCCTTGTACATTTGCTAGCATTAAGTACAATTTCGTAAATGCCACTTGCCTCAATACCTTGTACAGTTGTAACTTTGCTAACATTAAGCACAATTTTGTAAATGCTTTGTATGCATAACAGATGGTGCTTAGAATTTGTTTAAATAAATTCAGATATGATAGGGTATGCAATTGCTCGTTAATACATATGCAACTAGAAACAATAAAGTAAACACAATAAGACATACCCAAACTAGGCAAGGTAACCCCTCCGCTACCCTAAACAACTTCCTATATTCCAAAATTTATAGATAATCCAGCAATAAATTTTTCTTTCCAACTCTCTTTGTTCCTATTGTCCTCAAAAAGAGTTTCCATTTCTTCTAAGGTTTTCCCTTTGGTCTCCGGCATAAACACATAAAAGAACCCCGTAGCCATCACAAAAAACATCCCTCCAAACACATAAAAGGAAGGTGCGAGGGCCATGAAGAAGATTGCACCGAGTAGGAAGGTGGATGAAGCTAAGAGGATAGATGGAATCAGAGGCGAGAGAACACGTTACGTTGAGGATGCCTACTAGTACTTCCTCTTTTCTCTTATCAGCAACGCCGCTCCACTCATAACCCCAATATTTGCATGCATGCCGAGTGAAATGATATCTTATATTCTAATTTGAGGCTAGGAAATTATTAATTAAATAAAAGAAATGAGTATTTATTAATGACTGACCATAGCCGAGGAGAATGGAGGTCGTGGAAGCGAGAAGAGAGGAGAGGAGTGGTTTGTTTCCCATTGGCGTCCATGGGTTTCTTTCTCAGCATTGGAGTGTGCAAACAAGTATCAGTATCACTGCTCTTGGTTGGCACAAGTGGTGACGGTTTGTGTCCCTTAACCAAGTGGTCCAGGAAGATAAACCATGTTAAGAGAAAAATATTCACCTTAGTATGCGTTCACGGTTTGCTTCATATAGTTTGCCTGGAGGACAGACAGTGAGAAACACGTAACACGGTTTTCCTTCATAAGACAACCCAGTCTGCATTTTTTTTCTTTTGTCTTTTTGAAAGAAAAAAAAAAAACAACTTAGGCATTGCGTTTTTTTATATATATAAATTAAGTATTTTTTTTGACATAAATTAATTAAGTATTTTCCACTTTTATGTACAGTCATGAAAAGTATTAGAAGCAACATCTCTAATGGGCTATGTGCCAAGTGCCAACGAAAATCGGAATATATATTATGTTATGGAGTAGTATCAACTTTGAGATCAGGGGTGGAACTAGACCTAGACAACAGAGGAAGCTAATCATAAAAAATTAAATTTGCCCAACAAAAATATATATGAATCAAATTTATTACGAAATTTTTTAAATAGTTTCCGTTTTACGATTTGGTTGACATAGTTTCCGTTTCACTCTTAACACTCACTCCATAAAAAGGAAATGCAGAGCTTCAAAAATTAATAGAAAAATTTCCTTCATGGAAAGTGAAAAGCTTACTAAAGGAAACCATACAACCATAGAAGAATATCCTGCACAACCAGTCACGAACATGGTTCTATACCACATGGATATCCTCGTCACTATTCTTTTATGGATACCTGTTTAACAATGGCCTTAACTTCTTTTATTCGTAGTCAAATTTCTAATATCACTAAGGTGAAGCAAATTTTAGGGGGCTGGGCAACAATAAACAAAGCAAAATATCTATCTATTTCAACTTACAAAACATCAGAAAAGCAAAAATAATTCAAAAGCTTTAATCAATCATTTTTTCTTGTTTCCTCAATGACCTCCTTTTCCATTCGTAGAATGAAATGATGCAAACCATTTTTTCCAGGGTGCATCCTTCTGTTGTTCCAACCATGACAGAAAAGCACTATCCAGCAAGCAGAACAAGTTTACATAGAGAAGCTGGTACTTCACAGGAACATACCAAAAATTAAAAACCTGCACAACTGGCCACACGCCACCTTCTAAAATCAGGGCTGGGACATAATTCCTCTTCAAGTCTTCCTTCACTTGAGGAATATTCTTGCCAGCACATAATCCCATGTAAGTAAAGAACACAAACAAATGGCAGGGACCAAAAATTATGCCATCCATTGCCACTTTAGTGGCCACCGATCGCACAGACTTTGGCATTAGTTGAAGCTTAAACCTTATAAATTTGTCCAAGCCTTCATACCTACAAGACATGAAAGTTGGTTCCATGTGAGTACAACTCCTTTAGCAGCAGGAATTATGACTGCACCTATAATTATTTTCAGCGGAACTGTTCTTTATTCTTTAAGCTTGTTAGTGAAATGAATGTCACATTTTCCAATCTTAAAATCCCAAAGCAAGTCAACTTGAAAGCTATCTCAATGCACTCCCCACTTTTGAAATTACAACAACCTTTGAACAAAAATTACATATCCATGTAAACTAAACTAAAGATCGAACAAAGGCAACAATTACAAGGGACCTAATAGCTAACTAACGCTCTCACTATCTTACCCATGGAAAGATCTTGTCTCTCTATAACTAGGTTAAATCCATTGGGTTCAAGTACATTCAAGTGTACATTTACATATCAGAATGCATAAGATTACAAATCCAGTAGGTACTTAGTAGATGGCATGATATGGTCAACAAATGCTTGAGAATGATATCCATATGATTAAAAATTTACTGTCCCTATTTAGGTATCTTGCATTGATATATACCCCCTTGTTTATAACCTTTCTAATTCACTTCATAATCTATCCTCATACGTTTCAGAAAAAAAATTCCCAGGTAATTTTCATGATTCGGAAGGTCTTGACTCTTGACAGCAGTTATGAAAGCAAAATTTTAGGTACACTGGAATCCAAGCTTAACATGGTCCCCCCCACCAATTCTGAGAAGGACCTACCACCAACTAAGAGCATAAACATTTACAGACAGAGGGATCTCCTAAACATGATGCAATCAAATGTTGTAACAAACTGATTACAAGGCAAAAGTCCTATATGATATGTCTCAAAAATTGCAGAAAAATTACAAGTCAAAAGCCCTATATGATATGTCTCAAAAATTGGATGCAATCTCATGTTGTAACAAACTGATTTACAAAGTCCCCACTACCCACATATAAGATCATACTTGTGCCATTACTTTGCAAATTAAAATCTATCTCACTGATATGATATTGAAGAATTTCTTTACACGTGAGTTACATGATAACTTATCAGCAAAAACTCTGCCATATGAAGACATGATTTGATAAGTAGGCAGTACTGGAAAGCTGGTAAATAAACTGAACAAAATAGAATTCACATACCAGAAGTGGCCAACTGGTCCAACAAAACCGAATCCAAACATACTAGTAACAGCCAAGCGGTTCCAGTTGATCATAAATTTAGCATCTGAATCCTACCACATCAATATAATATCTTAGGTTGCGAAGAAACCTTGTCCATAATCAATAAATCAAAATCAACTAGCTTCAACCAAAAAATTGCATATGCCAACTTAACTTCCCAACAAGGCAAATTGCCGAAACCACCAGGAGATATCAAAATTCAAAATCAATAAAGCTGGAAATCAAAATGGTGATGTGTACCACTTAAACCAAAAGTTTCGCTATCTAAAAAGATTCTTTAGGTACTGAAGCTATATATATTTTCATTAAAATCAGCTTCCATTTTCCATTAAAAAAAAAAAAAAAGATGTCACCTTTAGAAATGCAAACCATGTTAGCACACAAGCAATTGGGAATCCAAACCATGTTGACACTTTAGCATTGCAGGTTTGCAGTATATGTTAACATAACAACAATCCTAGAGTGAGAAAGCAGTGCTTGGACAGAAAATTGAAGGAGCAAGGAAGCAGGAATATTCATGTGAAGGAAAAAGTAACAGAGGGAGATGTGAGAATGATTAGAAAAGAGATATAAATATGAAAAAGGGAAATGGGTTGTTACAGATAGTTGAAGTCGCTTTTTTGCAGCTGAATGGGTGATGTACTGAGCTGAAAGGTCTCCAACACCCCAGAGAATGGCAGAACTGATGGCTTGGGTTTTCACTGGATGAACAGAAAGGCAATTCTGGTACCAGTTCCACATCTTTAACATCATGTTTTTTGTGTTCCTGTTTTTTCCACCAACGTAGCAGATGAAGTTTGGTTTTTGAAAATGTTGCAGATTTTGGGGAACTGACCCGCGAGCATCGCTTTGGACTTTATGGCAATTGCTGTTGGGCTTGGGCTTGCCATCACAACCTCATAGCAGCATTTTGGGTTTATGGCTGGAATTGCTATTCCCACTTTAGTATCTACTCTTCCCACCTAATAATTTGTTTGAAATATTTTAATTCTAAAAATGCCCCTCTACGGAATCTCGTTTCCATTGTATAGATTTACAACGGAAACGCATTTCCACTATGGTATGGGGTGCAAATATCGTGCATGATGGAAACTGATTTCTGCTGTACAATTTATACAACATAAACATGTTTCCGTTATATTAAATTTTCACGAATTTTTTTTTTGTAATTAATTCTTGATATAAGTTTCCTTTTTTAAAATAATCAAATTAATGATGATATAAATTATATTTTTTAAATTGAAATTAAATTAATTAAGATATAATTTATCCTTTTTAATAATAGTTTAATTAAATATTATATAGACTACCTTTTTAATTGAATTTGAATAAATTACGATATACACATTTATAATAGTAATCAAATTATTTATTATAAAATTACTTTTTTTAATAGAAATCAAATTAATTATGATAAAAATTTGCATTGTAATTAATTTAATTACAACTAAAAAGGGTTAATTTATTTATTGAATAGGAAAGGACAAAGAGTAAGAGAGTTTAAAACAAAAGTAAAGATGAATTAAATTACAAGAAAAGAAAAAAAAAGATTACGTAAACATTATCAAAGCCGTAAAGTGACGAGTGTTGTTAAATAAACGTGCGCGTGTGTAAAGAAAATCTTAGCTAACATTTTTATTTGGTCATCTACGGTCAAAAATGATAAAAAAAAAAAAAAAAAGGCCAAATATCATTAAACAGACACTTCAGAAATCTAAAGATGATCTCAATATATTATTATTAATCAATGTAACAAGTAACAACAATTAAGCCTTCTTCCAATCACAAGATACTAGTATTAATAAATAAATAAAAGTCACACCACAATGAATAAAGTTTAAAGTGCAAATTTGAAATTTAGAAATGAAATTGAAAATCTGGAAGGTGGGCTTCATGCCAATAGAATACGTGGTAAATTTTGATCCTGCCAATAGAATGCTGGCGTGGCCTAATCCACTCCCCCAGGGATCTTTCTCATGTGTTTGTCTTTTTTCTATGTCAGCCTCAAAAAAGTACCCCGAAATCTTATTACGATAAATATTTGTGGATAAGAATCTCCAGTGTATGCCACACACACGAAAACCACTAAACTCCAATTGGATCTTCTGCTAACTATGTAACATAACTTCACTTCTAACTATGCACACCCAACTCTCCCCATAAGCTCCTCAACTGTTAAACTAAGGTACCATCTCTTGTCCTTCAACTTGTTTCCTGAACAACACCATCAACTATGCACCATGCAGTATAGTTTATTTCTGAGTCATGATAATGTGTATTTTTACATTTCACTGCCTAGCTTTGACTATGATGTTGATTAGAACTGTCGAATTTAGATACCCCAGTTGGGGTTCTTTAATTATTGATAAAACTTGGACTGAGATGTTTGACAAATGGTGTCAGTTTTTGGAGCTTCTATGATCAATTTGGGAATTCATGATCTGTTCTATCATCAGGGGTGAGTGGCATCTGTCTGTGGCTTACAATGTGGTGCTGAAAGCTGACATAATCATCTAATTGATATTTCAACTCTTTGCTTTGTGGAGTTACAATTGGGTGATTGTTTGTTCCTTTTGTATTATTGTTGCTATAAATAGCAAATTCCCATGATCCAATTCCACGTTCAGCTTCTAAAGTTCCCCCCCCAAACATAATGTTGAGTTATGGATTTTCTTCTTGACTGTTTATTTAAGGATTAGATTTTGTGCACTAGTTTGTTAATAAAATGAAGATCTCTGGAGCAAATGTGACTGAGTGTGGGGTTTGTCTTGTGTATGGATTTTAAGGTGTAGTTGTTACATTTTCTCTAAACAACTTAGATTTGCACGTGACCATGCAAAAGTACACCTTAGCACTAGTACTCTATCTCAATTGGACTCTCTATTGAGCAACTAGATAGCATTTATACCAACTAATATTCATCTTGTGCAAGACTAGTTTAGTCATTTCTGGACTAATGGCATGGTTATTTTGGTTAATAAATTGTATTTTTGAATACGGTAGTTGGTGATACCCTTTCTCTAGTTGATTATCTTGTGTGTTCTTGATAGAATAATCCAGGATGAGGCATCTCCGTTATCTTGTGCCAGTTTAATAGCCAGCAATCTGGCTAGGTCTTGTAGCCAGATTCTGATTCTGGCTAGAATTGTAGTTTGCTGAGGCTTTCAGAAGCAGTCAAGATAGATTTCTGAGAATCAGATCAGGTCTACTCATCAGCCATGGATGGCAGCAAGAAGGGAGCCCTCATGAGTAATGAAAGCGCAAAAGATTTAACAGTCATGGTATTGTGAACTACTTGATTTTTTTCTCATGACGATGTCAGAAAATAATGTGTGCAGTTAATTGCATTAGCTATGACTTCAATTAGCCTTAATTATCCCTATGATCTTGACCAGTTAGACATATAGAGATTCATTACTTTCTCAAAGAATCTCTAGTTATGCGCTAATCATTCTTGAATTCTTAGATGTTAATAGGACTAGATTGTAACTGCCTAACATGCAGTGTATGAAGAAAAAAACTCCCCTATTTATTATCATAATAATTTTAACACTACTAAATTATGGCAAAATGGTTTAGACACATGGATAGCTACTTGAATTGCTATGGTAGACTAAGCTGATATTTATATAATCAATCTATGTTAATTAGATTTTTGTTTAGTATAATAATATATGTTCTTCTGGTAAATCAATTTGTGCACTTGTCTGACTTAGACTTATAAGATACACGCTTTCATGAAATGATCACTTTCATTTGCTTGAACTTTAAGGCTATTTGAGCTATCCACTATGGTATGTGGCATTCAAAACTAATAGGGAGGGGTCAAGTAGACTACACTGAATTATATTAATAATCTGAATGAGAGTTTTCTATGACTTCCGTTCAATAGAATTTGTTACCAAAATTGTCCATAAGATTGATAAAGATTGACATCAGGTTCTGAAACAGCAGCAGTACAAGAAGAACCAACCAAAATTAAGTTCTACTCCGCAAGAGAGACGTGATCAATCCCACTGCCTTATCTGTAGGGGAAACAACAGTTGTCAAACAGTTCATGCAAGAACAAAACTGATGAATACTTTGATTGGAAAAGGGAAGCCACATGAAGCTCAGGCCGTCTTCAACAATTTGACTGAAGAAGGGCATAAGCCAACTCTCATAACATACACAACTCTTGTGGCTGCTCTAACCCGCCAAAAGCGTTTCAAGTCTATTCCTGCACTTCTTTCTAAAGTTGCAGACAATGGGATGAAGCCTGATTCAATACTTCTCAATGCCATGATCAATGCCTTTTCCGATTCTGGCAAGGTAGATGAGGCCATGAAAATCTTTCAGAAAATGAAGGATTATGGATGTAAACCAACGACTAGTACTTATAATACCCTCATTAAAGGATTTGGGATTGCTGGAAGGCCTTATGAGTCTATGAAATTGCTAGAGATGATGGGTCAGGATGAAAATGTGAAACCCAATGATAGAACATATAATATTCTCATCCAAGCCTGGTGTACCAAGAAGAAACTGGAAGAAGCATGGAATGTTTTCCATAAAATGGTGGCTTCTGGCATTCAGCCTGATGTTGTAACGTACAACACGATGGTAAGGGCATATGCTCAGAATGGTGAGACAGAGAAGGCTGAAAGGCTAATATTGAAAATGCAGTACAACAAAGTGAAACCTAATGAACGAACTTGTGGTATCATAATAAGTGGTTATTGCAAGGAAGGCAATACGACAGAAGCCTTGAGGTTTCTATACAAAATGAAGGAGCTTGGTGTGCATCCAAATCCAGTAGTTTTCAACTCTCTTATCAAAGGATATCTAGACACTACAGACACAAATGGAGTAGATGAGGTGAGTTCTGATATCTTATAATCAATATTTTCTTGCATGCCCTTCCCTCCACTTTTTTGACACACTGAAAATACTCCAACAACCGTTTGTTGGATGTTTATTTTGTGCATGTATTCTGTTGGTCTGTAATTATTCAGTATCTAGTATTGTGATAGTAACTTACAGATGAAAATTGTTCAGGCACTGACATTGATGGAAGAATTTGGGATCAAACCAGATGTAGTAACCTTTAGCACCATCATGAATGCATGGAGTTCAGCAGGGCTTATGGACAATTGTGAGGAGATATTCAACGACATGGTGAAGGCTGGTATAGAACCTGACATCCACGCATATAGCATCCTTGCCAAAGGCTATGTGCGCGCCGGACAGCCACGAAAAGCCGAGGCTCTTCTGACTTCTATGAGCAAATATGGTGTACAACCAAACGTGGTGATCTTCACTACCATCATCAGTGGATGGTGTGCCGCAGGCAAAATGGATCGTGCATTTAGACTTTGTGAGAAAATGCATGAAATGGGAACTTCCCCAAATTTGAAAACTTATGAAACTTTAATATGGGGATATGGAGAAGCAAAACAACCATGGAAAGCAGAAGAGTTACTTACTACTATGGAAGAGAGGGGTGTTGTCCCTGAAATGTCCACTCTGCAACTGGTGGCTGATGCTTGGCGTGCCATTGGTTTATTCAAAGAAGCCAACAGAATTCTAAATGGTTCAGAAGAAGAATCTGACCTAGATAAAAAATTTGATAGTGATAAGATGCCAGTGCAAAGCTTGGAGAGTATTTATAAGAAACAGAAACTCAGTGCTTCTCCCTCTAATCTGCTTCAAATACCTGATGTAGTGGTGGCTCATCCAGAAAGAACAACTAATGGAAACATAAGAAGCCGAATGGTAGTCAAACTATCTGACAACATGCGAAATGTTACCACTTCCATGTTTTTTGTTCGTACAACAAGTTCATATGGAGTGCAACCACTGATTGTAAGTAGGCAGCAGATTCGAAATCAGGTTGTTAGGCCATTCCTTGACTGTTGCAGAGTAGTGTCAATACTTTGTTGAGGTGACTTTCCACTGTGATGATCACAAATTGATTGGTGATGAAACACAAATCCTGTCTGAATAGATTTGTTTGCTTCCATGACAGTACACCATGCCAATGAGTTCAGGTGGAAAAACTGTAGATACCATTCATGGACTTCAGAAATCAGAACATACACTTACAATTTTGACAAAATGCTGGTGTAATTTCAATTTGTTGAACTGCTGCTATTCGTATTCAGTGTTCACTTGCCAATGAAATGTGTATCCTACATCACTACAAAATTCGTTTTGTATTGTTGTGTACACTGAACATTGTTGGAAAATCTTACTTTTATAAATAGTACGTGTAAGGAAAACACCGAAAAGCATAGAACCATATCAATCAAATGAAATTGCACGAGACCAACATGCTTACTTACATTACAAATCAGGAGACACAATTATTAAATTCAAGGTTTAATTGCATTCTTTATTCTTCTATTATTATTTAAGTGTTCTTTCAGTTCTTTAATATTTTTTTACTCAAAATTAGTCCATTAATATTTTAATTATTATAATCAAAATTTTAAACCCACAAAAATACAGAGCTAAGCCAGACAAATCATTTACTTTTGAGTTCTGAATCACCAATACATATCATTAGACAGATAAAACTGAGACTAAAATGGACTATTATTAAACCTCAAAAGTGGTGGGGGACTATTATTAGAGGGAGTTAGTAATTTTTTCTATCAAAAAGGCTGGGGAATCCCTAATCCCTAATTCAAACAAACATATTAGCTCTTCCTCTTCTACCTCTATGATGTTTATATCCTTCACTTTGTCTTTTCGAAGAAAAACTCTTCTGAGTGATTAGAGTTCCAAAGGTGCCTACACATTATTTTTCACAAACATAAATGTTAAAATTAAAAAATATGGCATGAGTCACAACCATGACGAGAAAGAATAGAAAACTCCACTTCATAATTAAACGATATTTTTTTAATTTCAAAAAAAATATTTTCCAGTTTATACCAACAATTTTTTTTTTCATTATATAATTTTGGTTAAATTAATCTGTAGGTCCCTATACTATTCGACAATTTTTAATTAGGTCCCTGAACTATTTTTTTTTCAATTGGGTCCCTGAACTTTTATTTAATTTTTAATTAGGTTTATGCCGTTAACTACTGTTAACTCCATTAACAGTAGGGACTTAATTAAAAAATAAATAGAAGTTCAGGAACCCAATTAAAAAAAATGTTTAGGGACCTAATTAAAAAATTTTAAATAGTTCAAGGACCTACTGAATAAATTAAAAGTAAATTAAAAATCATACAAAAAATATCACTTAATTGAAGAATGTATTTAAAAGGAGTGCATTAGGTTTGCCCGAACAGAATCTGTACAGGAAAACTAGAAGTGCAGTAAGGGGATTGAAACTTTCAGAGTTTGAGAATACTAAATTTAGAATCCTCAAATGTGAGAATACTCAGTGCAGATATGTAGAATGGACAATACTAAATTTAGAAGTAATCTTTAGAAGTAATCTACATATGCTTGAGAAGTATAGTGTGATAGCCATTAGCCTGGGTAGAATTTGATAATTACTCAGTAGGTCCTGAACTGTTTAAATTTTTTTAATTAGGTCCCTAAACAATTTTTTCAATTAGCTCCCTAAACTTCTATTTATTTTTTAATTAACAGCAGGGACCTAATTAAAAAATAAATAAAAATTCAGGGTCCAATTGAAAAAAAAAATAGTTTAGGAACCTAATTAAGAATTCTCGAATAGTATAGGTACCTGTATATTAATTTAACCTATAAGTTTACTATTAAATAAGAATAATAATCCATGAAAAACTTAATTAAACGCAAATACAATCTACTGTTGACAAACTGGGAAGTAAAAAAAGACAAGACACGGAAATTTGACAAGAATCAGACAAACTCCATCCAAAGCAATCACTACAAGATTTTGTGATTTTTTCTCTTTGTTTCTCAAAACTTAGGACGACATGTCTTCTCTCTCCGTCTTCCCATCACTTCAAAAACCTAACTTGAGCCATCCCCGTCTCTCCAATTTCTTCAATTTCCGTTTAAATTATGCGATTTCTTTACCACCACTCTCTCACCGTCCCCTCTGCAAAACCACTGCAACTTTTCACCGCAGAATCCTCTGCAAAGCTTTGAGGGATTCCGGCGAGGACATCAAGGCGGTGCTCAAGTCCGACGACGGGGGCGGCGGAGATGGCGGCGGCGACGACGGTGGGGGTGGGGGTGACCGGGATGCGGAGAAGAAAGAAGGGCCTTTGCCGGAGTGGTTGAATTTCACTTCTGATGACGCCAAAACGGTGCTTGCGGCTTTCGCAATATCGCTTGCGTTTCGAACGTTCGTGGCGGAGCCGAGGTACATTCCTTCGCTGTCAATGTATCCTACATTTGATGTTGGAGATCGAATTGTTGCTGAGAAGGTAACCTTTTTGTTCCTTTACCTTCTTCTATTTTCAGAATGGTGTTCATTAACTTTTAATTAGCTAATTAGAACTATAATTTTGATAATATTCAGCTAGGATTTCGCTCTTTTACAGCATGGAGAATGCTCTTTAGAGATAAAGTGTACTGATAATTATTGATTAAAAATCAATTGTTTAAACTTTAAAGTGTAAATAAATTCGAAGTTTGTTATACATGTATTTGATATCTATCACAATCTCAATTTTAATTTTTTAAACAAGTACACTTTATCCTCTGAAGGTGCACTCTTCTCACTTTAGAAGAGTCGGATTTAGTTGAAATATGATGAGATTTGCTCAATGTTGAAATTAACTACTACACCAAAGAAAAAAAATAAAATTAAGAGTTGAGACAACATCGTGTGTGTGGATATGGCTATTCCCTTGTAATAGATTTTGACATCAGCGTGCAATTACACTTTGTGCTATGATTTATGATGCGTCTCTATGTGAAGAATTGAAGATACAACTTCATGTGAAAACTTCAGCTATTTGTTGGAATATGGTAAGAATTTGGTGCTTTTCTATAATGTTTGGGAAAGCTGTCAGGCACTGGAAACATAGCAGTTGAGGTTTTTATTTTTTATTTATGACACTACTTTTCAAACGATTAACTAAATTTTTTCATGAAATCTTTAGGTTTCTTATCTTTGTGAGTGCTAGTGATTGAAATGTTGATTGTCTGAAAATTTTTGTGAACTGTTTGAGTTTCTTATGTTTGTAAAGCATGAATCTAAAAATTGCTGATTGTGAGACATATACAAGGTTATGGGGATTATGATAGGCTTTTGTACTTAATTGGAAAATTCCTATTTTTTTTTTTTTTGGCTGAAGCAGATTATTTACTGGCTTAGTTTTTTTACAGATAATAGTTTTGTATTTGTAGCTATTTGCTGTGATGAGAAATTTTTAATGTTGAATTTGACTACTTCACAAAAAGTATATGAATCCGTAGGCCTTGATACTTGTGAGACAAATCGTGTAACATATAGCTATATGCTCTTTTAATAGATTTTGACATCAGCATTCAGCTAGACTTTCTATCTGTTATGATGCATCTCCATTGTAAAGATTCATCTTCATGTTTTCAGGTTTCATACTATTTTAGAAAACCATGTGCAAGTGACATAGTGATATTTAAAAGCCCTCCCGTGCTTCAAGAAGTTGGATATAGCGATGATGATGTTTTTATAAAGCGTGTGGTTGCAAAGGAAGGTGATATTGTGGAGGTAAAGTCTCTGGAGAAGGGCATTCATACTCTTATTTCGTGATGTTGGATTTTCGTTGTTTGTTCAATTCCTTGATGAACAAATTTTACTGTGCATTGTTCTATGTCATGGCTAGTGACTACAACTAATTGTTGTTTTCATTTGTGATCCTGTTCTTGTCTTTTGCTTGTCCATGGATTCATTTTTCTACTTGCTTGTTTTCATGTTTTTAGAGGGAAGTTTATTCTTTTCTAGTTCAAAAGTTTGGTTAACTAGGTTCTTGGTTTTTACATGGACTTGGAACTTTAAAGTTTGCATGAATGTAGAATAGCATTTAGTAGTCATTTATAATTTAAGTCAGATTCTTGGGGTGCTTGATTGAGTGCCTTGGTCTCTTAAATATGACTAATTGAATTATTTGCAGGTTCGTAAAGGGCATCTTGTAGTTAATGGGGTTGAGAGGAATGAAGAGTACATCCTTGAACCACCTGCTTATGAGATGAAACCCACGGTAAGTTGTACCTTTTAACACTCATGAGAAACTCAATTATAAAAAGATATGCATAATTAATACAACAAAACTTAATATTGAAAACCTCTAGAAGTTAGGAATGAAGAATCATTTTTTATGTGAGAGTAAAAGAAGAGATTATATTTTTCTAAAGAATGTGCATTCTAATTTAATAGGCCTCTGAAAGTTGTTCATTGTGTTGGGCTAGTTCGGTTCCGGGTGACTGTCCATAACTTAGTTAACAATTTGTTGATTTGTATTTTGCAGCGTGTGCCAGAGAACTACGTCTTTGTGATGGGAGATAACCGCAATAACAGCTATGACTCCCATGTGTGGTAATGATTATGTGTTTAATTATCCAAAATTCCAAATGCCTTCATTTTCTTCAGTAATGTTATTTCTATACTTGCTAATTATGTTGCGAATGGAATATAATTTTGTTGCATAGGGGTCCCCTGCCAGCGAAGAATATCATAGGTAGATCAGTATTTCGGTATTGGCCACCAAATAGAATTGCTGGCACAGTTTCTAAGGAAAGTTGCACTGTTGAAACCACGCAGGAGACTGCTCTACCATCTCAATGACCACTCTTTCCATCCGTCCATTATTGTCGACTGTACAACTTTTCCCAATTTTTGTTATTCAATTTTAGGAAAGAAATAGGACGTTTGCAAAGGTGGAAAAACATTTTTAACCTACTTCATATTGGCTCATGTAAATGCTCATCTTAATTAATTCAAAATTCAGATGCAAACAGTTTATTTAAACACACAAAATCCACCACCAATTTTCCTAAGAATTTATTTTTCTTTAAGGAACGCACAATAGTACTCCCTTTCTTATCTTTTATAAGAAAAAAATAATAATCTGATTTTACACTTATTAAGGAAATTAGTTAACTTTGTTAAATTATGTCAATTTCAATTAAAGAGCAAACTTTTTTTTCTAAATTATCCTTTATTGAAACTTAATATCAAGTATAAAGACAATTAGTTGCTACTTTGTTGGTTATATTGAACACTTTTGCTTTTGAATTCTTTCCCGTAAACATTTGGATTTTGAATATAATAAAATATTCATTTCAGCATATATTTTAAATATCACGAAAGGCATCTGGTAGATTAATTATACATGATATGCGAATTAAGGAAAGTTTCTTTTGGTATTTAAGAATCAGTGGATAATGATTGATGCTATTTTTTATTTCACGGCACAATTGATTTGCGATTTTATGTGATGCAAATTGTTATTTTGTGAAAGTAATTGAAATCTGGAGTATATTGCTGATTCTTATTTGAAGGTAATTACAATTTTTGGGATCAGTGATTGATAGCCTTATAGTATATTTGTGATAAGGTTATTTGTGATTGCGTAAAAGATTTGAGGGTAGAATTAAAAATGATTTATGAGATACTTCTCTTTCGCTTAAGGACATTTGAACTATAATGTGATGTTAGGCAATTAGGGGTGGGTATATGGGCTTGGGCCCGCGGATTGGCCCGTTAAGCCTGCAGACTTTGCGGTTAACGGGCCTAAAAATTGTTTCATTGTATAATAATTTTGGATTTTGAGCCCAGCCCGCGAAGTCCGCGGATTTAACGGGCTTAGCCCGAGGGGGCCCGCGAAGCCCGCTAATAAGAAAAACTTTGCGTTTTGCATAGAGGCACAAGAGAAGAGTTTCTTAGTTTTGCTTTAGAATTTCATACACTACTAGTAAGTAAGTAAAATTGTGTTTTGCTTAGGAATAATAATAAACTTAGTGATGAAATTGTAATTTAAACTTAGGAATTTGCTTATCTTTCTTGATCATCAATTCACCATCAGTAACATTGTGTACAAATGACAATGAGTAGTAACAAATTTAAGGTTTTTAAGTTTTTTTTTTTAAAAATAACCATTTTTATTAGGCCGGCGGGCCGGCCCGTTTAACCGCGGGCTTCGCGGGGCGGATACGGACCCAACCCGTATACCCACCCCTATAGGCAATCATATAAATATATGGTTTTGGGTTTTGCGCTTATGTGTGAAACTTGTGTAAATTTAAGACCTCTCATTTTATTAAATTGTCTAGTATTTTTTGGTTGGATTAATTGAAACAACATATTGCCAAAGTAACATTTGTTGTGTAGGTTAATTTGATTGAATTTACATAAGATGTTGTGTGGAATTATTCACGCGAATTGTGCTCGGCCCAAATGAAGACGCAATTTGGCCGGATAATTACATGCCTGCGATGGTAAATGTGTGGTGATTATAAAGGTTGATTTTCCATGTGAATAATGGAGTGTCCAAAGACAATCATTATTTGATAGGATTTATCATCAAATTAATTGTCCATGTGAACAATAGAGTGTCCAGAGACAACTATTGTTTGACAGGACTTATCACCAATATTTAATCATTGCGTTGAGAGTACCACTTGCAGTTAGTCCTTTCAGTCCAAAGATTGGTGATTAATGGTGCACTGGGTATCTTGTTTGGGTCTTTAAATTTACCATAAAGATTAATTGTGCATTGTATGTTTATTGTTCTCTCTTTAGTTGTTGCTGCTACCGCTCCTATTTTCACTCCTCAATTTTTTGAAATCCCAAAGCTGTATGGTACAAACTTTAAAGTTTGAAAGAAGTCAGTTGAGAATTTTTTCATGGAATGGACAAAGGTATTTTATTACGTTCATAGACGATTACTCGAGGTACGGTTACCTTTATTTAATTCATGAGAAGTCTCAATCTCTAGACGTTTACTAGGAAAGAAAATTAAGACTGTTAAATCTAACTGTGGTGACAAATACTATGGTAGATATGACAGATAAGGTGAGCGACGTCTAGAGCCTTTCACGTTTCTCCTCAACGAGTGTGGAATTGTTCTGCAATATAGAATGTTGGGCAAACCTAGCATGAATGGAGGTGCAAAATGACGAAACGAGACTCTTAAGGATATGGTAAGGAGTATGATTAGTCATTCTTCTACCAGAGTCACTTTGGGGAAAGGCATTAAAGACCGCAATTTATATTCTCTACAAGGTACCAAGTAAAGTAGTCGCTAAGACCCCTTACGAGCTATGGACTGGAAAAAGGTCCAGCATTAGGCACATGCACATTTTGGGGATGTCTAGCTAAAGCAAGGCCTTATAGGCTGCATGAAGGTAAGTTAGACTTAAAGACAATTAGTTGCTACTTTGTTGGTTATATTGAACACTCTTGCGGGTTTAAGTTTTATAATCCCACTACAAGATCCTGCTTTGAGACGGGGAATGCAAGATTCTTTGACACGTGTCATGTTCTCCTTAAATCTTCTGGTCAAACTTGTAATTTTGACCGGTCAATGGTCAAAACAGACCCATGCTGGTAAATTGTTTTGGAACAAAACTATATTGGTATTTTGTTTACAAAAAAGATCCAAAATGGTCAATCACTCCTTTGTTCCTACCATTGTTCAAGAAACAAATCCGGTAATTAATAACGATGTCATTCCTGACATCATTCAAGGACAAGACAACACTAAGATTCCTCTTTAACCACCACTTACAGTTCAAACTCAACAACCTCAAGAAGTGCCATTAAGAAGATCCATTAGAGAATGAGAAGTGCAATTTCGGATGATTATGTTGTATTTCTTCAAGAACATAAATATGACATTAGGTTGACGGAGGAAGATCTAATCAACTTTAATCAAGTCATATAATGTTCCAACTCTCAAGTGGATTGATGTCGTAAATGATGTGATAAAATCAATGGCTGACAATGACATTTGGAATATCGTCAAATTACCTGAAGGTGTGAAACCCATAAGCTGTAAATGGATATCTATAACCGAAAGGGATTCAAAGGGTAATATTGACATATATAAAGCTCGTCTTGTTGCAAGGCTTTACTAAAAAGGAAGGCATTGATTATAAAGAGACTTTCTCTTTGGTTTCTTAGAAAGACTCTCTTAGGACTATAATGGCACTGATAACTTATTTTGATTTAGAGTTGCATTAGATGGATGTAAAGACTATGTTTCTAAATGACAACATTGATGAAACAATTTATATGGTGCAACCAGAAAACTTTGTTTAAGGTGATCAAAAGTCTATGGTATGCAAACTAAAGAAATCCATTTATGGCCTTAAACAGGCTTCCCGTCAATGGTATTACAAATTTTATCAAGTTATTGTCTCTTATGATTTTAAGACAAATTTGGTTGATGATTGCGTATACCAAAAGTTTAGTGGGAGTAAATTTTTCATTTTGGTATTATATGTTGATGACATCTTTTATAGCCATGATATAGTTTTATTATCATGAAAGGAGTTATACCAATACAGTTTTGGATAGATTCAGCATGAAAGATAGTAAACCAGAAGATATACCCGTTGCTAAAGGAGACAGGTTTAGTCTCAAACAGTGCCCTATTACTAATCTTGAAAAAGGAAAGATGCAAAAGATTCCTTACAACTGTGAGGAGTATTAAGTTGTTTTCGTCCTAATATAGCATTTAGTGGGAATCCTGGGGGAAATATATGAGTAATCTTGGTATGCAGCACTAGAAAGTAGTAAAGCGTGTAATGCGCTATTAGAAGAAAACAAGAAACTACATGCTTACATATCGGAAGTCTAAAAGTTTAGAGATCATTAGGTATTCTGACTCTGATTTTGAGGGATGCCTAAATAGTAGACACTCCACGTTAGGATACATCTTTAACCATGGTGGTGGAGTTAATATCTTGATATGAGGCATCAAACCATAAGATATGAGTGCTAAATTTTGTCACTGGCTTGGTCGTTGTTATCAACATTAAGAGGCCATTAAGTATTTATTGTCACAATAACTCAGCAGTGTTATACTCCAACAACAAGGAGTTCAACCAAGTCAAAGGTTACTAACATAAAGTATTTGGTTGTTAAAGAAAGAATTCAGAAAATAAAGATATTTATAGAACATATTGGAAAAGACAATATGCTAGCTGACCCACTAACTAATGGTTGACATTTAAGATATTTTCATGAGCATGTTGCTCATATGGTGTTATTTCAGTTGTTGTTGTAACACCCTAGTTTGCTATTAAGGATCTCCTTTGTTATTTCTGAAATTTGCGGAAATGATTTTCACAATCTTTAATGTACAGTAACCGTCAAAATACGAGGAAATTTATTCCCTTTTTAACTTTCAAAACTTATTAATTTTAACTCCAAAAGAAGAATTATCCTTGTTAACTTATCATAAATTTAAAAACGCCTTTTTTGTGAAATGAAATTTCTTAATAAACTAAACTCGAATTATCAAAACATCATAACCACGGTAAACCATTAAAACGTAATAGAACTTCTTTTAAACATCCTCAATTTCATCATTTGATAATTCTATTACACAAAACTGAATACACTTTTACATCATTAAGAACGAATATATCTTTTTCAAATGAGTCACATGAAGGAAAATGATACATCATAATACTAAATCCTAGTCTACCCTCATTTATACAAGAAAAGGACCAAGACTCATAGCAGTGACTCAATGAAAATTAAAATCCAAAATACTCATGAGGGATCCTCTTCTTCCTTGAACATATCCATTTGCGTCACTGGCACTTGGCGTAGTATCCCCACTCCGTCCTCATCATTTGCATAGGGCCAATGAACCTTCTCTGAAAAATAAAAACATGGGAGTGAATTATCTACCTCCTTGGTCGCCACAAACAAATGGACTTTCAGTCCCAAACAACCTATACAACCACTGCGTGTGGTACTCTAGCGATGACACTCACGATAATCTTATTAAGAATATCTATCTCACAACATCTATTCCTATGAGCCCCACTGCCATTAAACCTCCCAGGTTTTAATGGTCTTATTCATTTATGTGAATGACGATTGGGAGTACACGACGTAGGTGGTACAAATGGCACGTCGTTCTCACCAACTTTGGCTATAGCCTCGCTCTAGTCGGGAATGCCAAGTCCGTAGTGTGAGTCCCCTGTACTAACCGGGCTTTTCGCCTTAGTCAGGGTCGTCACAACTTGACACCATTTCCCCCAGGACTCCTTTGAGCCGAACGATCTATTCCCCAACGTACCAACTGTGAGTCATCCACTCCTTACAACGATTCCTCACACGTTTTCCACTCCGCGAGATGTATTCCATCGGACAATCGGTTTCAATGGTACTGCCAAGAGGATGTTAGAGGACCCTTCCCACCGAGCATGGAGTCAAGCCCCATCTCTGATTAATAATATTGTCTCTCTAACTCCATCTTGTCTTTGCGATCGATGCCCTCTTTACATCATCCACTTCCTCGAAGCGTGCGTCGTCCCGTGCAAGGTGAATAACATGAACGTCCACCGTTCTTCTTCACACAACAAGAAGGGAAGGATCACATCCCTTCTAATCTCTCAGTGTCATGAACAATATGACCTTTCAAAGTGGATATATCCACTTGCACACACATGGCTGCCTCGGGCACTCCAACTCATCTATCCTACTCATGCACAAGCAAAACCAACATGCATTGCCGAGGGACAACGCCCCTCGAACTCAGATCACAGAGGCAATGTATACACAAGGAATATCCAACAACTCGTATCAACGCCGGAGGTCACATCCTCTCGGTCTTAACAATAATTGGTCACGCGTATTTACAACATAGTAATACATATGTAATTCAACAACCAAGTGCCGGAGGTCACGCCCTCTCGGTCTTTGCTAATAGTTTCACAACGAGAATACATTCAAACATTTATACAATTTAAATTCATCACACTTTACAAACATTTGGGCCAAACCCGCAGCCACCACTTTTTATTTTGGGTTCCAAATGCTCACAATTTAAGTCACAACCTCTATGTACATGTTAACTATCATATTCCATCACAAAATACATATTTTAGGCTTTTAAAGCTTAAATTTCGAGTGATTAGACACCCAACCCGAAATGGGTTCAAAAATTCAAGAAAAATGGTTTAAAACTTCAAAATTTAATTCTCATTGATGTAGAAATCAGATTTTGACGAACCAAATATGCATTCCTAGGTTTTAGGATGTAAAGAACCTGTTTTTCTGGTCTAAAGGAGTAAATTCCAACTCTAAAAATTATTAATTTCAAAACAGTGGCAAAATTCAACAAAACGGCACAAAACTTAAAAATAAATTTCCCGTCACTATAGAAATCATTTTTCGGCGAAATTTATATGCAACCCTAGGTTTTAAAGCATGAGAAAGATAATTTTGAGGTCCATTACAGCCAATTTCAGCCCCATAATTACAGAATTTCAAAACAGGTACAGAACAACGTAAAAAGGGCTTTAAACTCAAAAATAAATTTCCCGTTGCGATAGAAATCGGTTTTCAAGGAAATTTATATGCAACCCTAGGTTTTAAAGCATGAGAAAGCTAATTTTGAGTTCCATTACAGCCAATTTCAGCCCCATAATTACAGAATTTCAAAACAGGTACAGAACAACGTAAAAAGGGCTTTAAACTCAAAAATAAATTTCCCGTTGCGATAGAAATCGGTTTTCAAGGAAATTTATATGCAACCCTAGGTTTTAAAGCATGAGAAAGCTAATTTTGAGGTCCATTACAGCCAATTCCAGCCACATAATTACAGAATTTCGAAACAGGTACAGAACAATGTAAAAAGGGCTTTAAACTCAAAAATAAATTTCCCGTTGCGATAGAAATCGGTTTTCAAGAAAATTTATATGCAACCCTAGGTTTTAAAGCATGAGAAAGCAAATTTTGAGGTCCATTACAGCCAATTCCAGCCCCATAATTACAGAATTTCGAAACAGGTACAGAACAATGTAAAAAGGGCTTTAAAATCAAAAATCTCGTTGCTATAGAAATCGGTTTTCAACGAAATTTATATGCAACCCTAGGTTTTAAAGCATGAGAAAGCTAATTTTGAGGTCCATTATAGCCAATTCCATCCCCATAATTACAGAATTTCAAAACAGGTACAGAACAACGTAAAAAGGGCTTTAAACTCAAAAATAAATTTTCCGTTGCTATAGAAATCGGTTTTCAACGAAATTTATATACAACCCTAGGTTTTAAAGCATGAGAAAGAAAATTTTGAGGTCCATTACAGCCAATTCCAGCTCCATAATTACAGAATTTTGAAACAGAGGAATAGTGCTCAAAAGTCCACAATTTTACAAAACAAAAATTTTTCTAAAGATTCACAATCCATTTCCAAACATTCCACATATACACTTTTATATTTTGGAGTATAGAAAGACCATTTTTAGTGCCACAAATGGTCAAGGGCAGCCACACACTTGCCTCACAAAACAGAACAAGAACATTTAGATAAATGGCTTAAAACTTAAGAAATTCATAACAAATGGCTCAAGTGCTAAAAAATAACATACTTTACATGTAACTCTAGGTTTTTAGACCAAAGGAACTCATTTTTTAGGTCAAAAACATCAAAAAGTGTACCCATTTTTCGAGACCACGAAACAGTAGCAAAAATCACACTTTACATACATGGCACAAGTTCAAACTCACATATTTTGCAATCAAACTTGACCCATCATAAATAGGGTCCAACGCAAACAATTTTAGGTTCAAAGAGAATAGAAAATCCCTCCCATACCTTGGTTCCCTAAGCTCAAGTGCTCAAAACAAAATTTCCAACCACCCAAAGCTAGAGCTTGGTTAGCTCTACAACATATTAAAAATGCAAAGAAAAAGGAAGAGAGTTAGTGGAGGAAAAGCTAGAGAGAAGGAAAGAAGAACATGGAGAGGATGAGAGACTCTCACCACAAGAGAGAGTGAAATTTCTCTCTCCCCCTTGGCTGTTGAGCCTGGCTGCTGCACTTGTGGGGGAAGGGGTCTATCTTAGCTTATATAGGGGACCCCAAAACCCTAATGGTAGGTCCCACAAAATAAAAAATAAAAAGATTTTTCTAAATCTAATTGTGTTTAAGTGATTAGCTGATCTGGGTTTCGATTTTTTTTAGCTCTAAAATATTCTTAAAATGTAGCATTTAATTTTCCAAAGATAATGTCTTTGGAATCACTCAATTTGGACTTAAAATGAGTTTTCTAGGTCCAAAATACTAAATAAATTGCTAAAAATTAATAATTAATTCATGTTAATTATTTTTGCTGAACTTAGATCATTTTCATGCTTAATTACAATTATTAGAATAAGTCCAAAATAATTTTTCAAGCTCAAAAATACATAATTACGAAAATACCATTAATGAGAATATTTCTTTCTTTGACCAGATTTGACTTTTGGTCAAATCATTGTTAAAACTTAATTTTATTAATTATTTTAACTTCATTAATAAAAATTTGATGTCTCACATTCATTTAGTTGTTAACTAGTGCTTTTTAGTCTTTAATAAAACAAATTGCACTCTGTTTTAATTAAACAAATTACACTCTATTTTGTTTGATTACCTTAGTTAAATTTCTAAATCACCAATTACTGTAGAACAATTAATTTTACTAATTAAAGTTATTCTAGACCCATTAGTAATTTAATTATGCTCTTAAAAGTCTAATTTTAGATTTTAGACACAAGTTCCACTTAATTACAACAATGTCATTAATGAGTTGACCAAATGTCTTTCCATTGACTTTGACTAAAGTGAGTCTATATTTGACTTTTCAAATTTTGAATTTCCCTCCACTAATCATGTAATGTCTCTACTTAATTCTTATTAAGTAATGCTTATTTTAATTATTTTCCTTATTTTTCTTAATTACTCAATTAATCACTAATTAAGATGTTAATTTCATATTTAATCCTAAGTTCCAAAATTTAGGGTGTTACAGTTGCCATGGTTTAGTGGGAGTCTTACTTTATGTTCTATGTTTGGATTTGGATTTGGATTTGGATTTCATATTTTTGATTTTATGCATAAATAAAAATTACGGTTTACAAGTTTATTACTAAACTTGTTTATTTGTGTGCAATATTTAAATTGTACTTAAGGATTTCATATTGATCTCGCTAAAGACTTAAGTTAGACCAGTTGGAAATAGGCATGATTGAGATCACATTGCATGTAATTTCCATGCTGCTCATCCATATTGATTTATGTCATTGAGTGTGTTGATGTGGTGGTCATCGGGGTTTGGTCACATTTACCGTAGTGACAAAAGCCGTGGTGGTTCCATTATTGATACATAAGATGGACCAAATTGTTAAAGTTGAAGTCTAAAGATAAATAGCATACGGATGCGTGCCTAAGGAATTGTGATATAATTGTTAATATGTAGCCCAAGTGGGAGATTGTTGGAATTTTATATTCCAATAATTAATATGGGCTAATATTATAAGATAATTATATTAGCTATTTATCATTAGTGGACTTTATTTTATGTAGTCAAATTAAGTGAGCACGTTAGACTACTAAATAAGGTAATATGGGCTTAAATGAGTAGATGTCAGTGTTGGCCCATTAGGAGATAATCGGAACCTATTAGGTTAACGCACTATAAGAAGACTATGGTTCCCAATATACCGAGCCATCACATATAGTTTCTCTTCTCCCCATTTGAAGAGTTACAAGGAATAAAGAAGCTCCGATTGAGGAAGAACCATGATGCCATTGTTCGTGTGTTCGTGATGGATTGCCACAAAGGTCTCGCAACAATTGTCGAACAACACTTAGATCAAGAACCAACCATGAATCAAGGTATTTTATTTAATCCTTAATAATCAAACATGTTGTAGATCCTAGGACTTTTGGATAATTGTTGTGGGATATAACCGACAAACTTTGCATAAAAAATAAAAAATACTAAAGATTAAAGATTAAAATTCCAACAAATGGTATCCCTTATTAAATAAAGGATATTATTTCATTTCAACTAATAATAAGAGTGTTTAAAACAGTTTGACGGTTGTTATCTTATAACATTATCTATTCAGATCTATAATTAAAAAATAAGGGTAAACTACCTTTTTAGTACCTGAAAGTGTAATCCACTGTCACTTAAGTCCCTGAAAGTATGAAACTGTCACTTTAGTCTCTGAAAGTGCAATTTGTTTGTCACTTTAGTCTTTTTGATAAAAAAATTTCTTTAAAATTAACATTTATGTCTACATTACACGTTATCTAACTACATGAATAACATGTCACGTAGGTAAATAGCATATCACGTAAGCACGAACGTTAATTTTAAAGAATTTTTTTATCAAAAAGACTAAAGTGACAGACAAATTGCACTTTCAAGGACTAAAGTGACATTTTCATACTTTCAGGGACTTAAGTGACAGTGGATTACACTTTCGGAAACCAAAGTGACAGTTCATCCAAAAAATAACGAAGTTTAAACAATAATCTTTTTTTGAAATTTAATGTATTGAATATTTACTTAAATAACATTTTCTTTTCTGTCATCTTTTTCCCTTCGTTTTCTTTTATACATAAACAAAAAAAAATTCAATATTTCTTTTCAAATATAATAAATTTCAACTTTATAAAAAAATTATTTTTTAATCAAATTTTAACTAATTTTTTAATAAATGAGAAATTTTTTTTTTTTTACTTCTTAATGAGAACAGAAGGAGTACGTAAATTGTAATTTTATAAAATACAACTCCGCATTTATTAGAATAAATCTATAACTGTTGATATTGCTTCATAAATTAATTATTACTTATATAATAAAAATTCTTTATTTTTCATTTATGGTTTGAATTTAATTAGCAGTCTTAATAATTATTTTTCATTTTATAATAAAACTCACAAAATAAATCACCATTTTCATCTTCCAAATATTCTGTTCTAAGTATTAGTTCAACAATTTTAGTTCTTATTTTGTTTTTAACCATTTAGAAATACTCTGAATTTTTCAATGACACTTGAATCAATTTACAATGTTCAACCACACTTACTTTCAAGTTTCAATGACACATTGTATTTACTCAACCACACTATTATTGAATTTTTTTGGTCCGTAACATACATCTACACTACAATTCAATATCCATTTCAATGACATTTTTGGTCCACAATTATCAATATTTCAATTACATATATTGACATCATCAATCTTCAGCTCTAGGACCTTCTGAGACGCTTCCAGGATGAACCCAAGATTATGAGAAGAATAGTAATTAGTCTCTATTGGGGATAGGGATACAGCGAATATGCACTTGTCTTAATTTCTATCTTAAGATATATAAAAAATGAGTGGTGAATAAATTAGAATTTTTCGTTAGCCAAGTTAAAATAAATCGTATATGTAACAAAAAAAAACTAGTAAATAGTAAATAAAAAGAATAAAGAAATAGCTACTAGCTCTGATTAAAAAAAAAAAAAAAAAATAGATACAGCACCATACAACACACAGAGATATCAAACAGCAGAATTAAAAAAAGCATCATTTGACCTCAGACATCCAAGGAAGGATAATAGCAGCACAAACTCTCAAGCCTGGCGAAGGCGAAAGCTCTTAGGCGGCCACTGCGAATGTTTAGAGAAACAAGCCTTTGGATTTATCATCATTGGCATGGATCAAAATGTGCCACAAATGCCAAAAATACAAAATAGTTTACAAACTTCTGAAACCTGAATGAAATACAAAATACATTAATCAATTCATTGCACAATAAACAAACTCTCAGACATCCAAGGAAGGATAATGGCAGCATTAGCTCTCAAGCCCCGCAAAGGCGAAAGCTCTTAGTCGGCCACTGCGAATGTTTAGAGAAACAAGCCTTTGGATTTATCATCATCGAGTTCTTGAACACGTGCAAGTTGTAAATAACAATATTCCATAGTAAACGAGACAGTTTCATAAAAATAAAAAACAATGCGATAAAAACTAAATCTCAACAACAGGCAAATAAGCTAGCTAAGTCAAATATACATAAAAGCTAAAAAGTCTCAGACATCCAAGGAAGGATTATAGCAGCACAAGCTCTCAAGCCCGGCGAAGGCGAAAGCTCTTAGGCGGCCACTGCGAATGTTTAGAGAAACAAGCCTTTGTGAATGTCATCATCGACAAATTGCACAACATGCAATACTTAATAACACCTATTAAAGCTTCATAAGATTGAACACTCCCTGTTCTTTTAATAATTTCGACAACCTCTTTATAAGGGAACACAGTATAATATTTTTCAAGCAACTGAGAATGGTTAGTACAAGTATATAAGTAGTGTCACTATAATATTTTCCAAACACCTCAGGGTGTCACTATAATTTAATAATTTTTCTTCAATGAACAATGTGTTGCTTTGGCATTGTTCTTTAAAAAAATCGTTAATAAAAAAGACTAAAGTCATTAATCATCAATTCAAGTAAATACGATAGCCAAATCTTATCCAAGGAAAACAAAAAAGAAAAACCAACAATAAACATAAATCGAGGCATAGATAAAGGTACAAGGTCTCAGACATCCAAGGAAGGATAAAAGCAGCACAAGCTCTCAAGCCTGGCGAAGGCGAAAGCTCTTAGGCGGCCACTGCGAATGTTTTGAGAAACAGCCTTAAAAGATATCATCACAGACAACAACCATTGTATCACAGATTAAAATAGCACAAGAAACATGACAATCACCACAAGCATATGATTTTAACATAATAATATCAGATATTCCATCCTAAAATGATCAGCAAAACATTAAAAAAAAAAAAACAGAGCTGACAAAGTGAATCGGATGGATGCAATTAAATGTAAGGGACATGTTCAGCCCTAGAGCACTCAGAGGCACTGCTAAAGGGGCAGACGTGAAGTCCCATAACATAAAATGGCAGATCAGCATTAAAACAAACCAATAATACATGAAATAAAAAAACGACCAAACAATTAACAAATGAAATTGGCTCATAACACAATTTGAAGGGATCATCAGATAGGAGCGAAAGACTAAAATAAGAATTAATCACAGATAAATCATCTGAACTATGCTTCTAATCATCATATGACCCTTCCATTACAATTAAACCAAAAAGAACGCCAACGGAGCAAAATCAACCAAAACAATAAATTAAAAACACTCAAGTGTAGAAATCACAAACAATCATGCAGAAGAAATACACCAATAAATCAAAATGCGAAAATCAAGGCCTCAGAAGGAAGGCAGTAGTGGTTCTGTAATCATGAAAAAATCGTACATTACATATTTACCATTTCTTTCGTCATCGGCAAAATAATGCTTTGAAGATTAAAAAAAATAAAAACTACAATCATAACAGAAAAACATTTCCTTGGAAGACTAGACCCAAACAAAAAAGAAAACGAACAAATCAAATAAAAATTGGCCTCATAGAGAAGATTAGTTTGATCCACACGAAATAGTTCAGACATATGCTTGTCTATTATTTGTGATTTAATCATAGGCCAATCGAAAGAGTACGAGTCACCAGATAAGTAATACTAACAACGAAAAACTATTAGAAAAGAAAAAGCGCCAAAAACATTAATCGATAGAAAAAGGGACTCAGAATATGGGTGGTGATATAGCAGGATGGTCGGCAAGGCCGAATAGGCCAATTACGACGAACGAGACCTTAATCACTGAAATCGTCACAGTCCCTTTCCTTCAATTTGATTTCTAATAGCACCTCAATAATCAATACTCAGCATCAGCAATCATCAAGCACAAACAAAAGAAGAATTAAAGCAGGGAAATAAATTGGATCGCCGTAGACGGAAACCCTAGCCTCTGCGAGAGGAGAACATATAGCCAAGGTATATAGAGTGTGCTTATAAAGAGGAGAATTTTGAGAACTAGGGTTTTGGGTGACGTTTCTAGAATGTGCTGAGGGTGCGCCCTTCCTTAACCTGCGCCGTCAAATTATAACCTAGCCAAATTACTCGGGATGTTAAATTCAACGTTGAAACTCGTTTTAATTTCTGTATCCATTTGTTCACAAATGGATGCAATTTGAAAAACTACTGTATTACTAGTAGTTAATTTGATAAATAATTAATCACACCTATCTATTGAGAATGATGTATGAGTTGTTAGTATTATCAACACAACTAATAAATAGTACTTCGTATAAATAAAATGATAAAAAAAATCACACAAATAATTGAAAACATGATTACATGCTTTGCTGAATAAAATTGTCTTTCTCTAATATTAAAACGGAGATATTAAAATGGTAACAAAAAAACCACACGTAAAATTGTCTTTCTCTGTGGTTAAAAAATATTTTTCGGTAATTATATATTTAGTTATTTTTAATTAATTTTGAAAATATTTTAGTTACAATGTTTTTATTTAAAAATTAATTATTTTAATTACATTTTTTTAGTTTATATTGTGTATTTTGCTATGAATTTTATATTACATTTTAAAATATTTTTGAGAAAAAAGGTTATGTACTGCCAGTGTAAAATTATTGTAAACTATTATCCAATCACAATTCACCATGTATGGTAAGTTTACAAAATTATCTTAAAAGTCATATTAATGGTGATTTGTGATTGGATGACGGTATAAAATTATTTTACTATAATTTAAAATAAAATAAAAATAACATAACTTATGTTTGTGGAATGTGAGCGACACTCTCTCTGATATTATCTTTTTAACACTATATGTGATTTGTGATTGGATCATACATCTAAATAAAAAAAAATCATTAAATGATGAGACTAACCAAAATTAATGATTTTCATATAGAGAATATTAAAAAGGGAACGTCACTAGTATTTCTCACTTGTGTTTTATAAGATAAACCTAAATTTTAAGTACTAAAATCGACTCGACTCAACTCATTTATACCCTAATCCCTAAGATAGACTAGTGCAAAATAACATTACCACTTTTCTTGGGGAGGTGTGTAAATAACACGGGCCTTTTTGACAAATGCAAGACTACCCATAATTTAGCTTGGGCAATTGTCCAATTCAACATCAGCTACATTTCATAAAAACCAAGCAGCACCCCCTTCCTCATGGGTTTGTACGACGTGTGTTGCAGTTTGGGATCTTTGATCTGTCCACAGAGCAGCCATTGCCTATCCGTCAAGCTAGATTTTGCTGCACATTTCCCCAACTCTTGTCTGCCAAAAATTAACACACAATTAATTATAACATTATTTTATTTGTTATTATCAATTAAAATCTTATAATTGAAGTGTTTTTCCTCAACAATTTCTCTCTTTTTAATAATGAAAACTGGAAAGTAATCAATAAGTTGATGAATGAAAAGTCCTCGTAAGATTAACATCTATCTTTATAAGAATTTTCATTCTATCATTTCATAATACGATATAGAGACATGTCATGTCATAGGACGCTCGTAAATAAGTTTGGGCTCCCTCTTTTGTAGCTGTGGGGAGGCATGGAGTTTTGTTGGTCAAACAATTGAATGGCTATGACGCGGTAGGCTAGTCGCTGTTTTTGGTCCAATATTATTTACGCGCTAGTCACAAATTTTTTTGGTCAGGAGATATACTATAGTCACAATCTAGCTAGCATTGTGACATTAATATGTGTAAACCAAAAGCATTGCCTTGTGACTTGTGAGAAAGCATTGTTTTTTATTAGCGTGATCTGTGAAAGCATGTCTCCACTGGTCCATATTACTATTAGAACCAGATTTTGCCGACCATTTTGTAGCAGCTACGACTACGAGACACTGGAAAGTGGAATGGGCTATTTATATCTCAAAAATAAAAATAAGAAAAAGGAACTAGACCCGTACATGCATGAGTCATAGTACAATTTCTGTGCGAAAATTGCTATTCTCACCCTTCATTTTGCTATTCTCATCATCCATATCGGTGGTTTTTTTTCTTAATTTTCCAAAATAGCCTTGTACAACGGAATCGTGATTCCGCTGTACAAGTGTACAACAGAATCACGATTCCGTTGAATAAGAAGTGAAAAAAAGTGTACAACGGAATCGCGACCGTTGTACAAATTTGTTTCACCCCTGTTAACGGAATCGTGATTTCGCTGTATAGTATACAACGGAATCGTGATTCCGCTGTATAGTGTACAACGGAATCACAATTCCGTTGTACAAGGGTACAATCCTGGTTAAATTTTGTAGTAGTGCCTAATATATGTTTAAAATACCATCAATCAGTCATAATACAATATAGTTTTGTAAAAAATATTCAACAACCAAAATATTACACAAATAAAGTCCTCTAATAACAATTATTAATAGAGGATTAATTAACTAAAATGAATCCATAGTAATGTCTACTACATATTGAGATCCTCTAGTTGAATGAAATTGTATTTAGTTGAATTCTTGCATGCGTTACATGTACGATTTGGCCATGATTGAGCTTCAACGGTGCAGTATGTTCTCCATTGAGGTGCAATAGGAGGCAGGGGACAATCATCTTGTAAAAATAGCTAATCAATGAAAATTAAACCGGTAAGCTTACTTAGTAAATAAATTTGCATAGTTAATAGTTTAGTATATTATGTGTACCTGTACAAAGTGATTTCCGTTAACAAATCCAATAGCTATAAGACGTTGTTGTGCAGCAGATGGAGGCCGGCTCCTAAGCGGAAAGAAAGTCCAACTTTGAAACATAGATAAGTGAACCAACACCACATTATACCGACTAGCAATCACATACCCCATGTCAGGAATGGTCATCCACTTGTCAATGGTTGTTGGTCCACCTTCGAGATACAACGAGCTGATTAGTTCAATCAATCTTTCTTCCGTGCCAAAGAGCTGAAGATAAAGAGAGTGTCATGTTTGAAGTTCCCGAATCAAGTCATGACGAATGAGAGCCCAGGATTCCTCACTTATACCTAACAAAGCTGCAATTGCTCTATAATCGTAATTTCCATCTGCTTTGACATCAATAATTTTTTGGATGAATGGTTTCAATTCATCTGGAAACTCATTAACATAAGGCATCATTTTGCTCCGCTTATTGTCACTGACAACTTTGGGAGGCACGGTAGGAGTTCCTGAACTACCTACCATTGTGTGCATTGCATCGACTTGCTCCCACGTTGAAGGTGCACGCCTAGTAGATTTCACAGACTTCGGGGCACCCTTTGTTTTCACCTTCTCTGGAGGTGGACACATTGAGGTGGTATCTGGAAATGCAAGTTCACGAACTTTAGTCTTCATTGTGATTTTCTTGAAGACATTAAGTTGGGAAAACCTCTTTAACAATGCATCAACCTCGTGTGTCAAAGTCAAGTCCCCACAAGAATCACTGGTGTCATCTTGATTGATGGATAACATCTTCCAATGCACATGAATTGACCTCAAGGGTATTGAGCCAAACATATTGCTGAATCTAGCAAGTTCACACGCACACAGTAGATCGTGAGTAGTTCTAAGTGCGCATCCACAAGCATAACTGTCAATACCAACGCTGTAAACCCATTTGTACTCGTTGTATATCAGCTCTTGTGCTTGGTTTGATACAAAGCCCCGTATCTTACATGTTATTAAACCTGTGACCCACAACATTGATGCCTTTTTGGAATGAAGCCAAAATCTCAGTATGTTGCAATATAAGCATGTTATTCATGGCATCCCAACAACTGCACAAGTCTCCTATACTATCTCGAAGCAACCTCTTCAATCGTGCATGTGCGCCTTCAACCCTATCATGCAACCAAAAGTAATGTCAAGCAAAGTATATAATTAAAATCAATGAATATAATTATATGAAAAAGTACCTATTAATTATTGTGTTTCCAAGATGCATAACTCGATCCGTCCATGCTTGTACAAACTGTAATCCCCCTTCTAATTAATTAATTTCCATCTAAAATCCATAAAAAGAATTTACCATTAAAATAAATACATTCCATTAAAATTTAAAGTTTGTCATTATAATTTACATTATTAAAATTTACAGAAAATACTACTACCAATTTATTTCTAATTAATACAAAAGTATCTAAAGCCAAAAACACTCATTCTTATAGCTCTGGAAAATATCTGCATCTTTAACTTTTAATTAATCTTCAAAATACCTGCAATTCACACTCCCCTAGAATCTGGGGACAGCATTACCGGATCAGGCATTTAATTTCTCATACAATTAAAACAATTTCAAACATATACATATCCGATACAAATTAATTAATCACACACATAATTAAATGCAGTATGATTTATGCAAATGCAGTTTTTGACTCAAATTCATTTTTGACCCTGCTCCATGGAGACTTCCCCTTTGAGTGTTTAGTAAGTAACTGGCCTACCATTACGCACTGCAATTCAGCTATCAGCCCCTACTAAACGCGAATAAACTAAACAGAATTAGGAGATCAGGATATCCAGGAAGGCCACCACGACAGCATCCCGTTCCGGATTACGGTCACATGTGGAATTGCCAATATCCCTCACCCCACAGGTTATATAATCACAGACCATACAATCCTGCCTAACTTATTCTGCTCACCCAAATATTCATTTCTCAATCATTTCCATTTCCACATGACTACCGTATTCTCGGTTAGTCAACAATTCATTTCTCAATCATTTTCATTTCACATGACTACCGCAGTCCCGGCTAGTCAACAAAAGTCATTTCTCATAGATCAACTCAATTCTCATGACTACCGCAGTCCCGGTTAGTCAACATAATTCTTTCTCAATCATTTTCATTTCACATGACTACCGCAGTCCTGGCTAGTCAACAAAAGTCATTTCTCATAGATCAACTCAATTCTCATGACTACTGCAGTCCCGGTTAGTCAACATAATTCTTTCTCATTTGATACCTTTATAAATCCCCCAAAAAGACTCATGCCAATGAATTTTGTTCATGATCGCAATCAAATAAATCATTTGTACACATTAACATACAAGAATACAAAAATTTAAGCAATTTACCTTATAACATTAGTATTTTAGTAATTTCCGAAAATGCCCTCAATCTTTTTCCAAAATACCCAATGTGTCCCTACATGTAAAATGACCATTTTGCCCTTGGTTTTACAAAAATTTCCACATAATATCCCTTGCATTTAGGGCTGGCCGAATGGTCTCACTACCATTCTCAACATATTTTCCAAAGCAACAAACTCCAATTCCAACCAAAATTCAACCAAATCTCAATTCAATTAAAAATCAAGCAACTCAAATTTCAACCATCACAACACATTAAAAATTCAATCACACATCATTCCAATCCATGAATTACAATCACAAGCATCAAAAACACAAAACCCCTAAATCAATTTCAAGTTTTCATGATTCTAGGTCACAAATTTAATCTAACCCTACATCATGTTTTCTTCTAATTCCAAGGGTTCTAATTGAAATTAAATGCCTAGATCCTTACCTTAAACTCTTTAATTGAAGAAAAAGCCTTGAATTCCTTTCTCCCTCACTCCTTGGTCTTGTAGGAATTTTTGGGATTTCCTCCAATTTCTTTTCCTTTTTGCCGATTAGCTTAGGGTTTAGGGAGTTTGGATGGTTTGGTTTCTTAATTTGAGATGAGATGATGAAGTTAAGATGAAATTGAAATGAAAGAGCTGCAGCTGCTGTGGGAGGAACTCACGGTTCTGTTTTTGTGAGAAGATAGCTTTTTGGTGACTTTTTGCCTTTTACTTAAGTTATTTGCTTCATTAAATCAAGAATGAACCAAATTGGACTTTGCCTTCAAGTCCAGCTGCTGCCCTGCACGTCCAGCAGCTCTATTGGACCAAGGGCAGTCCACTTGCCAAGCCTTTCCAGCCCACTTGGACAGCCAAGGAGTTCCAAGTCACTTGCCTACCCCAAAAGTCAACATTTCAAGAACTTTGTAGAAAATTCTAGAAGGTAATTAGGGCTGCTAATTATTTTACAATGTGATTAGAATTTGAAGAAAATAACATCACCATTGGATTCCTCACTATCAAAAACCTTGGGGTAGTGTCTTACTTATCTCTTAATCCAAGCCTAATTAGCTTAATTTAGTGATCTTAGAAAAGTCTAAGTTGTCACTTTTTGATTGGTTAAGGTTCTAAATTAAATTTTTCTTGGTTAAACATTTTTAATAATTATTCTAAGTATATTACAATTATTAGATAATTCTATAGATATCCTACGAATTTTCTCTAAATTTTCTGTCTTAAAATTTTACCGTAATAATTTCTCAAAGTTCTAACTTTCAGAAAATCCTAACAATTCGGAATAAGAATTTTAATTATTTATCTGTATATATTTTTAATCTATATTCTATTACCTTTCTTTTAAGTTATAAATGAGTTCAAAATTCTATACTTGAAAATTTATCCTGGACAGCTGTCTGACATAGCAGTCCAGTCAACAATCAATTTCGACAAAAACAAAGACATTTGGAAATTCAGAAAATTCTTCTGAATAGAACTGTATTAATTTCATTAAGAAAATATGTTCATAAAGTTCTATAAAATACATTGCATAAGTGTTCATAATGTACATATATAAATGCGTACAAATAGTAAAATGAGGATGTTACACAAACTTCTCCTTGTGAGGTATCAACCATGTACAATGGACATACTCAAGGAAAAGTGGATAATGTGAGCATAGGCTTGTGAAGTTTTTCAAGTTAACCTCGTACAATTGTTCATTAGCAGATTGCATTAACTCTTCCCAAGCGTCCAACACTTTGTCCCATTCTTCCGCGTTGCCCACATGCATCTTGCATTTTGCCCTGACATTCTTAAAAATGTGGAATTGACATAACAAGTTGGTTGAAGAAGGAAAGACATTCTCTAACGCATTCATGAATGCAAGATCTCTATCAGTGACAATAACCTGAGGCAATACATCATTTTTGACAAACATTTCTTTCACCCTATTTAATGCCCATTCAAAATTGTCTATCCTCTCAGATTGTAAATAAGCAAAGGCAATTGAGAAAGTCATGTCTGTTGAAGTCACCCCAACAATCTCCAATAACGGAAGACGATATTTGTTCGTCTTGTAAGTAGTATCACATATCAACACTGTTGAAAATGAATTTAGGAGCTTGATAGAATCTATATGTGCCCACAAGATATCTCTTACAACATCTTCAGTGTCGACCCTTCTATACCAATAAACATATTGATCACGTTCTATCAACTTCATCAGATGTTGTATTTCAGTTCCTAGACCCCTTTGTTGTCACCGGTATTTTTGTCGCTCATTGTATACGGTTTTGATGGTGGTGACATTTGCAGCATCTTGATCTTTGATTGTCAACAGAATTTGCCCAGGCTTCACCATATTTCTGGTCATTTGATTTAGCAGACTTTTTTCTTCACTGCTTAAACGACCAGCATATGCATGACCCACCAATGTTTCATTGACTTCATGGTTATGAAAACCGCAAACAACATAAAGTTTCCAACCAATGCCTTTCACAAGCCTCCATTTTAATTTAAACGGGCACTGACATTTTTTGCTTCCAGTAGTCTTGCGGACTAACTTATCTCTATATTGTTTGTACTTTCCTCCCTTTTCACAAGCTAATAGGACAAAAGTTTTCTTCCCAGCTTCTAACCTTTCTATGACAACAACAAATCCAAGCTCCTTTGCGACAGATCGAACCCACGTCAATAAGTGATCTCGCTCTTCAAAAGCCTAAAAACAAAATGGATTCCTTCACTAACAAAACACACATACAAAAAATATCATTTAGATAAAAACAATAATTAATCAATCAACCTCGTCAGTCATGAAATTATTGGAGAAGTCAAGATAATTGTGCTGAGGTTCAATGTCCATCACATAATCATCTGCTTGCATTTCATTTTGTTCATTGGGTTGGTCTAAAGCATTTTCACTTGCATCATCATATTTCCCCAACTACTTGGCATCGTAACTTCATCAGAAATAAAAGTATTCCAATCCATTGCTACTGCTGAAAAAAAAAAACAACTGAAAGTTCACTAAATGAGTACCAGTAAAAAAAATAAATCAAATACTGTCTGCATGCACAACGGAATTGTGATTCCGTTGTGCATGTTTTTTTTCATACACAACGGAATCACGATTCCGTTGTGTATGAAAATGGCATACACAATGGAATCGTGATTCCGTTGTGTATGCAAAAAAACAAAAAAACAACTGAATCACGATTTCGCTGTGCATTCAACACAGCGAAACCATGATTCTGTTGATCTACATAACTTACGGGTGTGAGTGTGAGTAACTGAAGGAGGAGAAGGAGAGTGATACGAGTTTCGGAGTGGGGGTGGAGACTGTGAGGAGAAGGGAGTGGAGTGGGGTGTAAGGAATAGAGAGGGACATGAGAGTAATTTTACAAGATTAGGGGTTGAGAATAGCAATTTATGAGGTGAGAATAGCAAAGCCCTTTCTGAGCCCAGTGCAGCCCATTACATGAGAAAGAGAGATGCAACGTGCTCTTGCTTGCATATATTATATCCTCATCTTGTCTTGACAAAAGGAATTGAATTAATCAAGCACAAGCACAAACACAAGGATTACGATTAGGATTTGAGATAATCCGAATCTGTGGATTTGAGCTAATCTGCATTCTGCACCAAACCAATCCGGGGTGCGCATATTCTATGATGTTATCTTCTAATCCTTTCCACCGTGTTTGGATTTCGTTGGCACAAATTCCAATGCACAGTTTTATTATATTAGTTTTTTTTTTAATAAAAATACCTTTAAGTAAAGATATATTAATTAAATGAGCAAAACAAGTAAGGAAATAAAAGTTCAATAATTTTAAAGATAATACTACCTCTGGTCCTAATTATAAGCAATATAGAACAAATCATCAATATTAAGAAAAGTAATTCTTACAACTTTTTTAATTAATTCTACCATAAATTTAATTTTTATTCCAAAAACACCATTTGTTTAAATGGTTGTCATAGTGCATAGGAAATAGAATAAATAATAAAGTAAGGGTATAAAAAAAAATTATTTTAAAAATTAGTGATTGTTGTTTATAATTAGAATTAAAGAAAAAGTCAATTTTTTATTTATAATTAGAACCAGAGATAGTATTAATTATTGATAATTTTAGCATTATTAATTTTTTTTATTTTTTTATCTTATCTTATCCTTAACCATTGGTAGTATTATTACCCACATTTTTAATAATAAAATATTACGGAAACGCATACGAGCATGTGACAAAATTTTATTTTTACGCGTAGGAATAAGAAGGACAGATACGTAACCCCGCGAACCATTTTTGACATTTTCAAAAAATTGAAATAATTGTTCATTTATTAATTTTATAAAACAATTAGTAAAATATAGTACTATATTTGATTTTGTGTCAATTTTTAGAAAAATCGCGTCAAATTTTCACATGAACAGCGAAGTAACAGCTTTCACTTTCCCACATTGTTTTTTTTTTTTTTTTTTACCGCGTTATGTGTTTTCAACGTGAGATCAAATAGAATATTAGAATAAAGTGAATTAATTAAAATAAAGAGTTGCAGTTTGAAGAATGAATGAGATTACACTGGTTTGTAATTTGTTGATGAATGGAGTGAGGAAAAGAGATTAGAGAGAGGAGCAGATAGAGACAAGATAGCTGAACATAAAGGTCTGGTAAGGTTACGTGTATCTCTTAAAGTAGTGCCACCATATCAATAATAACATCACCAATGCATCATTGTTGGAACCAGCGCTGGGTTTGGAACTGGGGCTGGGGCTGGGGCTTCTTTATTTTTCTGGTGCCACAATCTCAACCATAGATAAACAGATTGTTATTGTTAAACTACAAAAACCTTGTAATATAGAACAGAACAGCATTAGTCGGAAGAATCACTTCTCTTATTAAGCATGTTGGAAGGAAAAGCTACGGTGAAAGAAACAGACATGTCACCCAAGATGCAGATCCATGCCATGGCCTCTGCTTCTCAGGCCCTTGATCTCTACGATGTTTATGATTGCATATCTATTGCTGCCCATATCAAGAAGGTGCCTCCCTTTTATCTTTCTTTCTTTCTTTCTTCTTTTTTTAATTTATTTTTCTCAATGAGGTATGGTTTTGGAGAAAATTTACATAATTCAGGACTCTCAGTCTCAACTGCATGATACATAATTTAGCATTATTAATTTTTTTCCTCATAAATTAATTTTTTTTTTATGTTTATGATTGCATCTCTATTGCTGCCCATATCAAGAAGGTGCCTCACTTTTATCTTTCTTTCTGTTTTTATTTATTTTTTCTCAATGGGGTATAGTTTTGGAGAAAATTTACATAATTCAAGACTTTCGGTTTCAACCAATCTCTGCATGATGCATTATTTAGAATTATTAAATTTTTTTCCTCATAAATTGAAAATTTTGATTATATGGCACATGAAAATTAATTAAAATCATGGACATGTGGTAATTTGAAATTATGTAATAATTTCTCCTGATTTTGATGATAATTTATTTGACTAATTAATGTTTGTTCTTTTGAGGTTTATGTTGATTATGTGGTGGTGGTGTTTGGTTTTTCAGGAATTTGATAGTGTGTATGGGAATGGGTGGCAATGTGTGGTGGGATCCAATTTTGGGTGCTATTTCACTCACTCATCAGGGACTTTCATCTATTTTGCTCTGGAGACCCTTAATTTTCTTATCTTTAAGGGAACATCTTCTTGATTTATGTTATGTACAATCTAAGATAGGATACAAGGTTTGGTTATTAGAGAAGAATCCATATGCAGCATAGGTTTTTAATTCATCCCTCTTCATCTGATTTTGCTTCCATGCATCAGTAGAATATTTTAGATGTTACAGCATGGAAGAACTATGTATGGATGGCTGTTGACGTGTCTCCATCATCTTGTCTCTCAAATGGAACTTTTCGATTACTCTTTTTTTTTTTTTTTTTTTTTTTATCAGTGGGAAGAATACTTTTCGATGACTCTGGATTCTCCTATGTTAGTATGTCTATCACTCCAACTATAATTAAGATGCTGTCTCTGCTTTATGTAAAAAATAATAATAAAATAAAAGTGTCTGAGCTTTAATTTATTCCTTTCTTTTTCTTTTCCCCAATATATGAATATTCATTTCTTCTTCGTGGCAAAAATAGAATTATGGTCGCAAACAGGGCGTGTTCTTTTATTTATAATAAGTGAGTATAAATAGTTAAAAATTAGATAGAGATAAAGATATAATTAAAAATAATAATATTATATATAATTTCTAAATAAACAGATAAATAAAGTGTTTCTATATTATCATTTTTTAGGGTTTTTATATTATCATAGGATACTATCTTAAAAGTCATACATAACATGATTTTTAATCAAATGATCATATAAAAATTTTAATATTGAAAGTACAAAGAAATTAAACTCTTAAAAAACATATATAGCAACAAATCATCCTATACATTCTTCTTAGTTTTTATGCATTGTTAATATAAATTATTTTATATGATCAACTAATTAAAAATTATCTTCAATATAACTTTTAAAATAATCATAAAAATTAATAATCTTACTATACATATTAATATGTTATTAAATAGCATTATAAAACACTATTATTGCATTCTAATTAAATTTGTTTAACAAAATATATAATGAAAAATTATTAAGCTCGCAAATCACACAGTGTAATTTGTTTTAACAAATATTATGGACCAAAACAAATTAAATATTTTGTATATTATTTAGTGTTTTAAAGTGTACATTCAAATGAAAGTTTGGTTCAAATGTCCAAACCACTAAACAATATTTTTTTTAATTAGCCGCTTCATAGAATGTCAAACACATTACACATATCACACAAGGTGTTGTGTTAAAATTTAAAAATGTGTCCAACGCCAATGGTAGGAGTATTTGTGATCTATGGATTACTATCTTAAAACTGTTCATACCAAAACTAGGTAACTATGCCTACTGTTTTAACCAGTGTTGTGAAAATCGGACCGGTCATTGACCTGATCGAGGTACTGGGTTGATAGGTCAGTGGTCGAACCAGTGGATCACTAATTGATCCGTTTGACCCGATATATATTAACAAATTAAAAAATATATAATATATCTAACAAAATGTGACCAATCCATAATTCATATTCTAAAATTAAAATCAATCATGATCAAACTATAAATTTTACATAATCATTTATTACTATAAATTATTTTGTTGGATATTATCATTAAATTACTAAGGAAACTCATGTTATTTTTCATGACTAAATATAAAAGTTGTCGGAGGACCATAAACAAATATGGTAAAGATGAATAAAACACATAAATATTAAATCATATCAAGATTAAAATTATAATAATTAGCTATTATATATTATTGTCAACATCAAAATAATATTATAGGAGCATAATATTATATACTATTCAATAATTAACTATTAACAATTTAATTAAAATGTTATAGGAGTATATTATTATATTATATTATATATTATTTAGAAATTAGCTTTTGTTATGGTTTCAAATTTTAAATGGTACTATAAAAAGAATTCCAAATAACAACATTGATAGAAGAATTGTAAAAAAAAAAAAAACGAAATCAGGTCAACAGGGTCCGGGTCACCGGTTTTGACCAAAACTGGCCAGGTCAAACCGAGTCGATAACATATCCGGTTTGATAGCTAAACCAGACCGGATAGGGCACCGTTCCTGGTCGAACCGGTCCGACCGGCCGGCCGGCCCGGTCCGGTTTTTATAATATTTACAAGCGTCTGAACCACTAAAAAATAATTTTACTTATGCACTTGATAGAATGTCAAACACAGATCACATGAGGTGTTATCGTGTTAAAAATGTGTATCCAACGCCAATGGTAGAATTAATATTTATAGATTACTAACTTTTCATTCGAAAACTATGCAACTATGCCAACTGTTTTAACTTTCAACTCTTGTATAGTCAGTCCTTATTATCTACAAGTTGAACTGGTGAAGATACTACTGAAATGTGCTGTAATCATAAATTTATAATAACCTCCTCAATTAATCCACTTATAAGCAGGCTCTCTATTTTATTGACAACTAGTTCAGCCTCATCTGCAGAAAATCCTAGCTTCCAACCCCTCTCCCACATACCATTTATCTCTCCATTGCACTTCATATCTTTCTCCATCATTGCAAAGACATCATTGCCTGAAAACTCTTCCTCCCCAGAATCTTCTCTGTAAAATTTCAGATTCTCAATGCCATTACAGATTTCTTCAACCAACCTGCCTAAGGATATGTGTAATCTTGAGTTTCCCCCACAAGCTAGCAAGAAAGAACGAACTACTTGTGACTCTTGAAGGCTTTTACGCTCAGTGAGTTCATATGCACAATCCAAATAAAGCCTGAGATTGACCATGCTGTAAATAGTTTCATCCTTTTGTAGGATGTTGGGGCAATCCGCATCAAGATTGAAGAGCTTCTTTGCATGTCCAATGAATGAAGGACTGGTTAAAAGAAAATGTTTCAGCTCAGTCCCCTCTTTATCAGCATTAATGCTATAAGCAGTGATAGCATCATTTCCATGTTCAGACTTGAGCAGCATAATAATGTCATTGCCTGAAGAACTCTTTCTCTGCTTGCATTTTTCTGTGATATCAAAATGAGAGAAATAAGTCACATGAAGACAAAATCAAAATGCATCTCATGTGATGAAGAAGCTTCCAATGCATTCCTAGGTGTAATATTGTGATAAAAATATAAAGCTATTTGAAAGTGCTTAACATTACCATTTTCACATGAAAGGGATTATAATGGCTCTATACTTATGATCCAAGCAAAAAATAGATGATGTAAGGGTTTGTTTGGGTAAATTTATCCAGAAGCACTTTTAGGAGAAGAAAACAAGAAGAAAAAAAATGAAATGAACTTCTCTATAAGCTCAAATTAACTTATGCACAGGTTAATTGGCTAAAAGACAAAACAGGGTTAAAAAGAAAAACTATTTACATAATAAGTGTGGAAAAAAAACAATTTACCTGCAGGAGTTGTTTTTGACACGTGACACTATGAGGCACCAACTCCTGAATCTTTTTTTGTTTGCTAGCAGGAGGCGCCAAGTCGTTTAATGCCTCCTGTTGGACTTTATTTTCCGGGAAGTGCACTACGGGTTGGCACCAACTCAGTTGGCGCCTCATAGTACCACGTGTCAAAAACAACCCCTGGATAAATTGTTTTTTTTCCACACTTATTATGTAAATAGTTTTTCTTTTTAACCCTGTTTTGTCTTTTAGCCCAGGTTAATTTGTAGAAGCTCTCTCATCTTTTAGAGAAACTATATGAGAGAGCTTCTACCAATTAGCTTATGCATAAACTAATTTTAGCTTATGGAAAAGCTTATTTCATTTTTTCTTCTTTTTTTTTTCCCTAGAAGTGTTTCTAGATAAGCTTACCCAAACAGACCCCAACTTTCTTTTTCACACAATTTCATCGCTGAGCTATGAAACTTCAAATAATTATTTTGATATAGAAGGGGGGCTAAGGCCACTAGACAGAGGAAAAGAAGCCCAAGCACAAATGGAGGGTAGTAGTTCAATTTTTGGTTTGCATCAGACATTAGAAATTATAATAATTTGTTTTGATACTGTTCAAGAAATTAAGAAGGCATGCTACTTTCATATATTTGACAATGATAAATGCAAAGAAGGAGCACAACGAATGCATTTTGAGTTTCATTTCAATTTATGCCAGACTGTCAGTAGTAATAACTTGAGAAGCTTAGCTTACCTCCAATCTTATTTATGTAGGCATCTGCTTCACACACCATCAGGAGTTCATCTTCTAGTGCACTAATCCCAGTGTAATTTTTCTTCTCTTCTCCCTGCCTGATTTGTTCAATCTGTGCAGAAGAATTGTAAATTCAGACTCATATTGAAGGTCTTGCTTCATTCATTCATTAATGATTTCATTTTACAATCCAAACACTGTTTTCAACAAAGTAGTTTCCACGTTTAGATTCCTATAATGATAAAATATATATATATATATATATATATATATATATACAGTGAAAAAATAAACTTACAGTTAGTTTAGCTGGTTCAGGCTCAGCAACTGGGCTTTGGTTCTTCATCTGATTCTTTCTACCTGTTAAGGAATCTACCACAGAATCAATTTTTTAAATCTCAATATTAATGTCCTTGGAATCATTAGTTTTTTGTGACTTTGTTTTAGAGATGGAGATGTTGTTTGAACCTGTGCTCTTTAGGCAGGAAATCTCATTCTTGTCAATTCTGGACCCACTTTTTAGCTTCCTCAACTTTGTGGAGGGGATTCCTCGTTGATATTGAGGTCTTGTTGTCACAATTATAGGTTGTGAGATATCCTTTTCTGGTTGTTTTCTACTAATGGACTGTACCTTCCATTTTTTATCAATTGTCTCATTTGCCTGTGATGTGTGACCAATGTGACAATACAGCTTTACCTTACCTGATGATTCTTCAACAGGATTGACCCCTTTTGCATCCAGTTTCATATCCTCTTTGAGAAATTTAGGTCCTTCCTCTTTGTTAACCTGTTTGCATATACCTTTTTCCATTACTTTTCCCATGTTGGTGGAACTGGAACCTTTTCTGTGTTTGATAGTTTTGGTAGAGGCTATTTCTGGTTTCAGTTTTGTTATGGGTAACTCTTTTGGAGGAAATGGCATATAAGTACATTGAGGTTTGATATGTGCAATGTGAGATAAATCACCAAACTGCTTGGAATTGGTATCATTGAAATGATGCACATGAAGCTTAGGCTCTTTGACAAAACTCTCCTTCAAAATACCTTTGAAATGCAAGGTGTTAAGAGTTTCCCTCGGGGCCTTTTGTTCTGGATTAACCTTCTCAGCTATAGAATCATTCTTTCTTACCTTTGACATATCTATGTCACCATCCAACAGTTTCTGCTTAACAGTTGGAAATGATCTTGAGGGAGCTTCTTCTAAACCCATCAGCTTGAAAACTAGGCTAGGTCCTCTTTCCATCTTTGAAGTTATTACTGAGAAGGAAGGATCAGAAAGGCCGTTAGTCCTGACCCCAGAATATTGGCTTGTGTTTGTAGAAAAAGTTTCTAAACCCGAATCCAATCTTTCAGCGGTCTTTTGAAACATAGTTTGCCTAACCAAACTCTCCTTAATCACCTTCTTAAGTTCCTCTTGGCAATTACTTGAAGAACCACCAGCTGAAGGCTGTGGTCTTCGAATCATCTTTGCATCAATTCTGTCTCTTTCAGGTTTCATAGTCTGTTTTCTCATAAAAGAAGCTGTATGTGGTGGAGCCTCCTCTTGCAACTTGCGAAGCATGATTAGAGAATCTTGCAGACCAAGAGCTCCTTTTACAATACCTTTTGCAATATCTTCAGACTTTCCATCACACATAATATCTCTAGACCATGAAACCTGTGTGAGCTGCAAAGATGATGGACCAATGAGATTTCCATCAAATCCTTTTGGGACCTTTTTATCTTCTTTGCATCGTTTGTTCATCAAGGTCTCCAAGTTTTCACCTGTCTTCTGGATTCTTGTCTTGTCCTTCACTTTGTGTGAACGAGCCCTGTATTTCCTGATTGTCCCACATTCTACTACTCCTTTTGGATCATCACATCTTAGAAATGATCTATACATGACTGAGTCCTGGTGATAGATATTCTGTCATATAAATTTCATCAACAAACTGAGAAGTTGTTTACACTCTAAAACACATACCAATTCTTATTAATTTTTACAGAATACTTACGTGGTCTAGTGCACTTTGAATCTCACAGTTTTACAGCAGACAGAATCACAAAAATAACACTTGTTTGTCCCACTGAAACATAAGCAATTAAGCCACTAATCATTCCCCATCAACAATGTCATCCAAAATAAAAACAAACATGTCTAGATCATTAACATTTAACCCTGAATCAACTAAGCTATTTGTATATTTTTCCAACCTGATTATCGTAGTAACATTTATAGACAGAGAGAGTTGATCTGTCAGTGAGTCTCCACTTAAATCATAAGGGATATAACATACTTTTTTTTTTCCCTTTATTTTGGTGATTCCTTCATACTTTCTTTTTTCAAACATCAAAAGATATACTCCTTATTCTTCACCCTAAGACTCCCCATCCTTTGTATCTTCTTTAAGAAAAAAAGAAAAAAAAACATGGAAAACAAAATGCAAACATTAAGCACACAAGAGGAATTCATGGTTAAATGAACACCTACCTTTTTTTAGCTCTTCATTCTTAGCATGAATCCCAAAACGACGTGGTGTAAAGCACAGAGACGCCAGAATCAGCAGAACAACATAACATAACCCAGATGAGAAATAAACTCATGAAAACATGGAAAGATATTAAGGTTTGTAGAAGATTCATCCACGGGAATCAACTCCTATAGTGCTAGCTAGTGACTCATGGGAGTAACACACGTGTATGAATTATGATGGATGGATACATTTAACATAAAGAAAGTGTTTGCATCAACTGTGAGTTTTTACTTTCCAAGACACAGAGTTGTCAGCTGAAGAGGTTGGACTACAGTTCCTCTCTTCCTTTATTTATTGGGATCGATTAAAGATTATGAATGCAATAAATGAGACATAATGGTTTTGCTCGTACACATGTTGCAGAGTGCAAGGAAACGTAAGTGTGTCAGTTACATACTCAATGGAAAGTAGAAAACTGGCACTACACTCGAGTTGGTGAAGCCAAAAATTCAGTTCAGCAACATTAGTAGTCCCTTTTTCTTTTCTATAAAAAGACTTTTTCAATGAATTACCATAAAATGGACCTGTTTAGTTGTTTACTTTTCATTGTGGGGTGTGGAGATTGGACAGTGACATCACATTAGCTCACTTAATTATCAATTCAGTAATGTAAAAAAAATTCAGATATCCTCAATGCTTGTTTGTTCAATTTATTTTTACAATAAATTCTTTTAGAAAATAACTTTAATAAAAGAAAAGTAGTTATTTGTTAAAAAAATTCAATAGGAATTGTTCTTTCAGGGGTTGAACTGTTTAGTTATTAGCCTTGATGAATGATGAGTCATTTCCTGCTTGTGAGGAGAGACAAATCCTTTATGTTCATTGTTCACTACCTCATATCTCTACCCGCTGAATGATTAAATTTTTCGGCATTGAATTAGTTTGAACTTGAAGGCACTTAACCCCACCTATATTTAACATTGAAAATAAAAATTCAGATTTCATTTTCTTATATTTTCATCTAAGAAGCTTTGAAATATAATTATGCATACTTGGATAAGTGTAATTTTTCATGAGTACAATACTCATAGATACGATCAATAAAAAATATTAAAATAATTTTAACACTGGTTTTAATATAATAATAAATAATCATTATTATTTTAATACATTCTGAATTTTTTATTTGTTGTATCTATAAATACTGTCTTTGCACAAAAATTGCTTCATTCATCGATGTCTTCAACATAGTACTTGTTATAAATACTGGTTTTAGTAGGACTTCTTAAAAACACTGATAAGAGATAGTAATGGAGATAGTTGCATCATTTTGCAGAGTAAGCATTAACTATAAACATTTAGCGAATCCTGCCAACGTTAAATAGTAGTTCACGTTCCAATTTGCCGGCCGAAGTCCTTTGTCTTAAATATTACTACTATAACTAGTACTAATTGATACTATTTCAGTATTTCTTTATACGGTTTGTAGGGTAGGAACTTAATGACTTGTTTAATTAAACTCAATATATAAACAAAATTGGAAGAAAAAGAGCTAAACTAAATAAAAAAGCTCAATAAATCTAAAACTAAACTCAATTTAATGTCTTAAAAATTGTTTAAGAATAAACAAAATATAAACTCAATATATCAATAAAAAATAATATTATTATTATTTATATGAAGTCAAATATATAAGAAACTATTGTAATTTTTTTAAATAAATTTTAAAAAATCAAAAATGAAAAAATTATGTTGAATTGATTTTAATCCATAAAATGTTAATTAAATAGTCTATTGGATTTAGAAATAAGATAGTATAGATTGTTGTCCATTCATTTAATTATATGATCTATTAAATTTGATTTAATTTTTTTTAAACAATTGGATAGATTAAATTAGATTTTACATGGATGGATTAGATGGATCATGGACAAATAGATTCTTTTCGTACCCATAATCCCAATTTTCCTTCTCCAATATTTCTTCCTGAATCATTTGGCCTTTAGGAGTCTCACTAGCTAGGAGAACTTTCTTAACAAGGCAAGTCTTAGCTTGTAAAAAAAGAAGAAGAAATTATAAAAATAAATAAAAGGGAGATCATATTTGTCATTTAATTTAGTTATTTTTCGAAATGACTATTTAGTTTACGTTTTAAGGATGCGAGGACTTAAAACTTCATATGAATAAAACCTACACAACCATACTTTCCCCCTATCTCAAGTCACTATCTCCAATTGATTCCAAATTTTACCTTTCAACTTCATCTGTATTTTACACACCTGTCAGTACTTGCAAGGAAGTTTAAAAAAAATTGGCAAGCTATTCAAATGTTTTCTTTTTCTTTTTTAATTAATGCTTGCGATTCCGTCCGATCATAAATGTAGTTAGTTGAATCCTCGCCAGTTTCTTTCTTTGTTTTTTGGTACATGAGATGAGGGAAAGAAAGACTAAAAAGAAAGCAACAACTAAACACGAGGAAATTGGACAATATAGGATAAACATTGCATCCCCATTCTCTTTCTTAAATATAAATTAAATTGTTAGTATATCTATGTTCGATTTTGGATTTGTCTGTTTTGAGGTTCTCATTGTCTTTATGTTAAGTGTATGGATATGCTGTAAGAATTTTACACATATTGAATTTTGATACCATTTTTTCATTGACCATGGGTCCATGAGTATTAAGTTGATTTCTAGGGCAGCATATACATCTATATCTATATTATATACATTTGGAAGTCATTGTTGGACAAACTTTTTCCACATGGCATGTTCTCATGCATTCCCTCCAAAATCTCCTTTTCAAAATCATATCACTTTTAGTCAATTCTTGGAATTTGTGTAGTTTGTAGTTTTATATTATTTTTTTTCAAAACTCTACAATTATCTATTTTCCTTTCAATTTTATAAAATACCTTACATTAAATTCATAAAAATTACGTTTTCAAATAAAAAAATTCATAAGTAATTTTAATCTGTAAAAAAAAAACTTTCGTAAATAATTTTATAGATTTGTTTTTTTTTTTCTCTAGAAAATACATGTTTGTAAAACAATATAATTATTTCTAGAAAATAACTTTTAAAAATTTGGTAAATAAACCTTTCCTCTGGAATTTTTAAAAATTCATTTTTTTCTATAAAATTCAGTTTTTAAAATTAATTTATCTCTACAGTAGCTACACTTCTTATTTTGTTAATTTTAATTTGTAAATATTAACAAAGATTATTTTTTTTAAAAAAATTGTGGATAATAATAACTTTAAAAATTTTGGTAAATAAATCTTTCCTCTGGAATATTTAAAAATTCATTTTTTCTATAAAATTCATTTTTAAAAATTAAATTATCTCTAGAGTAGCTACATTTGTTATTTTGTTAATTTTAATTTGCAAATATTAATGACGATTATTTTAAAAAAAATTGTGGATAATATTAATTTCTTTTTTTCTAGAAAACACATATTTGTAAAACAATAAAATAAAATTATTTCTAGAAAACACCTTTTAAACATTCGATAAATAGACATTTTCTCTGATTTTTTGTTTAATATTAAAAACAACATAATTACAATTATGTTTTTTTCTAGAAAATTGTTTTTTTTTAAATTATCTCTAGATTAGCTACACTTCTTATCCAGCTATACCATAATGACAATTCAGCAATTTTGGCCACGTGGCAGCCTCTCAATCACCTGACCAAAATTCATCTTTTTAAAAACCATACCTTTTTGGGAATCTTTTTTGGGCCAAAGAAACTGGTTTTGGTCTCAAACACAAACCAAATCAAAATAAATTAGGCCCAATACGTTTTTAAGTAGAAATTTTAAAATCAAATTTTAAAAATTGGAAAAGGGGACGTGAGGGTTTGGCATCGAAATTGGGAGACCTTTCTTTTTCTGCCACAAACGTGAAAGCTCTATTCTGGAGGATGGAAAAGGGAGGTGATAACCTGGGAGAGAGTTTCCTTTTTCCTCTCTGGTGCAGCAACAGAGGTAGCTGGAAAAGAGGATTGATATCTTTTTTCTATCCACGTTAGGCTTTTAAAATTTGAAATTCAAAATTGTCCTGAGAAGAAGCTCCAACCGCACACATTTTGAAATTGAGGAGGATTTGAAATTGAATCATCTTCTCTTTATCTTTCATCAATCATCTCTATCTTCTTCCCAAAATCTCTCAACGAAAACCCTTCCGGTCACCGGCTTCGACGTCATATGCATTCACTTTTGGAGGTTTTGAAAGCCTGGGAGAGATATAAGGTTTTGAAAATTTGAATGGATTTTGCTATCTATTTCTCATTCCTCTCTCCCTCATTATGTATTCTACCTTTCATTTTCTGATACCATTTTTATTTCCTCTCCTCTCCTGATACATTTTCGTTCATTAATTTTGATGTTGTGTTTTTGTTATGCAAGATGGCGGGAATTAAGGAGGTCATGGAAGATGAACAAGCTCCAACCGCTTGCATCTACAGATATTGGTGAGGACTTGAAATTTGTTTCCCATATTTCTTTTCTTTTCTTCTCAGTCCTTTTCTCTCTTTGATTTTCATTCTCATTTTTTCTTTGTTCTACCTCCAAGATGCAATTTTATTTTGTGAAATTGACATTGACGTAGTTTTTTTATTTTGGGAATGATGAAAAAAAATCATCTTTCTTTTGGGAATTGTTAAATGTCATGTTCTTATATTGTTGAAATTACTTTTTTTTTTCTGCGAATGATGAAAAGAAAACCATGTGATGAGTTTTTATTTTGCTTTTGATGTGGTTGTGTTGTTTGTTTTCTTTTTGGAGGTTGCATTTTCTACTCAGTTTTTTGCAAGATGGGTTGTAAGTTATGTGTTTGATGAAATGCCCAAATGAACTTTCAGTTTTGTAATCTTCAAAATCCATGTGTGTGTTGGTTTTGGGATATCTTTCTTTCTGTTCATGACTTCTGTTTTTATCTTACTTACTGCTGCACCTATGGTGTTTTTTTTTATTCTCTAACTTTTTCTTTTATAGTGTTTTCCTTTTATTTTTGGCCTTATCACTTATTTTCTTCGTTGATATGTGTAGTGTGTGTTCACTGCATGCAAACTCTCACTCTCTAATCTACATAAATTGTTATTATGAGTTAATTTTTTAGTTAATCTTTTCTAATAGTATTCATGTTTGCAGTACTGAAAACAAGTAACCCAGCAACATCTAAGGTAAGAAAGTTTTCTTTCTTAATTTTAAATGTTTAGTTTTATGTCTATTTTTGCTTTGATTATAATTTTAATATTTTAATATATGCAATGATTTCAAAGTTTGTCTTTTGCATGCAAACTCTCTCTTTAATCTATATATATTATGTATTATATATATTATTATTATTGAGTTAATTTTGATAAAAGTGAGGGTCAAAGAAAAATAGTAGTTGAAAATTTTGGAGTCTGTCTTAACAGGCCTGTGCATATATCGGATATGGCTTATCACTTGCAATGCCAAAACTCAGTTTTTGTTTGAGTTCAAAACTTCAAATTACTATAATTATCTTTTGGGAATGTTGGTTGCTTATTGTGCTACTCAACCTTTGTGGAGGTTGTTAACAAGAATTTTAGATTTCTACGTGATCTTTTGGCAATTGGGCACTGTAGGTTTTTAATATTATTATTATGAGTTCATTTTGAGATCTCAAGTTCTGCCATTTGCATATTAATTTTCTCCTTTTCTTTATAGGCTGTTGCAATTTTTGACTTTGAAGAAAAGAGTAGGTGTGGCTGATTCAAAGCTTGGTAGTGAATTTATATTTTGTTGGGGTCTTTTTTTTTTTTCATACCTTCCTATCTTCACTCGAAAATAACATGTTTGGACTGGTATGCTTATTACACCTAGATGGGGAGCTTGACTAAGGGTGACACATTGGCACTAGATCCGTGTTGTGGACAAATTTAATGATCCAGCAGACAGAGATGAAAAAAACCTTTGGATATCAGGGTAAGTTTCAACATGATTGAGTCACCTAAGTTGTCACTGAAAAATAGAAGTTGTTCCCCAGCTTATAGGATGATTTCGAAATGTCAATGTTCAATTTGAGATAAATTATTTTTAACTCTTTCATTTTCTACTTTTTATTAAATATTAAATTTTATATCATTATCCATTCTAACATTCCATATCTGTAACTAACTTAATTCTTTTGTAACTTCCCTTGGGATGATGTGCAGAAGGGTGCTTTTAGTGTTGCTGCAAAATTTCATGAACATGGGGAAGAGGATCTCGACAAAAACACATGGTACAAGAGGAAAGGTGAAATTTGAAATTTGAATGGAAATTTAGTTTTCTTTTTTCTTTCTCTGGGATGAGTTTTAATTTGTGCGTCTTCTATATTCTGACTCTATATATAAGTAAGAAGTGAGTTGCTGTTGGGATGAAAGAGCTTCTACTAAAAATTGGCTTCCTCCTTGAAGCTAAATTTGACACATAAATATGTTTTTCATTTCCTCTATTATTGTTTCTTTCTATTATAGTTTTTACTACCACTTAATTTGAACAGTGTTTATTTTGTGGACAAAATCATTTTTTTGCATTTTTATATTAATTTATGCTTTTCTCTTATGTGCAGGTGATTTTGGAATTTTATTTGGATACACATTGGTAAATAATAATTTTCTTATCATTGGTTATTTACATAATTACATTAATGATTTGTTCACTGTGTTGTATGTAGAGTGCTAACGGTGGAGGTTTCCCAAAGGAAATATATGATTGGATGGATAAGACTTTTCTTTTCAAGGTTGAGTTTAAGAGTGCATGTAGTTCAAGATTTGAAATATCTTCTAGAGTTAAGAAGATTTTTACTGACGTGTTAATTTTGAACAAGTTTAAAGAAGCTCTGGCTGCTGAGAAGGATACACTCAATATTTGGGGATGAGTTCTAATTATTATTTTTCTATGTTGGAAACAGGATCTGATGCCAGAGTTCTTGGGACATAAATATTTTTATATTAAATATATGACATTGTCTATTTGGGACATAACAAAGACCAACTTTTAACATGGTTCATATATCGTCAGTAGGATAACTCCCAATCCCATTGACAGTAGGCATAAAGATCCGCATCCGCATGATCATGCATACCAAGTATCAACTATATCGTCGCACCATTCATTTAAGAGCATCTCCACGGGGCAATTTTTTGACACGTGCTCTTTGATTTGTATAGAAAGAAACAATTTTATAAAATATAGAATGTTATAATATTAACAATAATTTTAATATAAATTTATTTTTCTTGCTTATCATCTGACTTAACTAATTTTTGAATGTTATCTAACATAAAGAGAATGAGTGAACTTAACTTATAAAATCAATTTTTAAGATAATTATTATTTATTTCTTATTTAAGATTTCATTTTACTTGGGTCGATTTTATTTTTATAGATTGATATCTATAAGTAAATCTATTAATATAAAAATTATGGTTATAATTAATATATATATATATATATATAACAAAACTCATAGGATGAACCTTTTTTATGAAATAAAGTAGAGGAATTTTGAATTTAACGCACAAGAATGAAATATTTACTTGAAACTACAATAAGATTTAAATTATTAGGGCAAAATTAAATAAAACTCATGGGATGGACATTTTCTATGAAATAAAATTGGGAACTTTTGCATTTAACTAACTGGAATGAACAATTTACCTCAAACTACATTAACATTTAAATTATTGGGTTAAATTAAATAAAGCTAATGGGATGAACATTCTTTATCAAATAAATTTGGTGAATTTTGCGTTTAACTCATGAGAATGAACAATTTACTTGAAACTACATTAACATTTAAAATTTTTAATTTATTGTTTTAATATTTTAATATAAATGTATATTTTTCTTGCTTACTTTCTTATGACTTAAATAATTTTTTTTATAAAATCAAGTAATATTTGTTAAATATGTGGTTTATAACAATGAATAAAATAGGGTGAAGTCAATTATAACAATCAAGTAATATCAAATAGGGTGAAGTCACATTAACTTTTTTATATAAATTTATATAGAAACAAAATTATTGTTTAAAATCAATTTCATTAAATATGTTTTATAACTATATTTTGTTATAATATTAAGAATAATTTGAATATAAACATATTTTTCTTACTTAAAATCATATGACTTAACTAATTTTTTAACGTTATATAACATAAAAAGAATGAGTGAACTAAACTTCTAAAATCAATTTTTGAGCAAATCCTTATTCATTTCTTATTTATTATCATTTCTTATTAAAGATTTCATTTTAGTTGGGTCAGTTTAATTTTTTATACATTAATATCTATAAGTAAATTTATTAATATATAAATTATGGTTATAAAATATATAAATTATATATAAAATAAAATTCATGGGTGAACATTTTTTATGAAATAAAGTACAAGAGTGAACAATTTATCTAAAACTACATTAACAGTTAAATTAAATAAAACTGATGGAAAGAACATTTTTTATGAAATAAAATACATGGCAATGAGCAATTTACTTGAAACAACATTAACATTTAAATTATTAGGGTTAAATTAAATTTTTAATTTATTGATATAATAATTTAATGTAATAAAGTTGGGGAATTTTGCATTTAACGTACTCATGGGAATGAACATTTTACCTGAAACTACATTAACAGTTAAATTAATAGGGTTAAATTAAATAAAACTAATGGGATGAACATTTTTATGAAATAAAATACACGAGAATGAGCAATTTACCTTAAACTAAATTAACATTAAATTATTAGGGTTAAATTAAATTTCTTTAATTTATTGTTATAATAATTTAATGTAATAAAGTTGGGGAATTTTGCATTTAACTCATGGGAATGAACAATTTACCTGAAACTACATTAACCGTTAAATTATTATGGCTAAATTTAAAAAAAAAAAAACTCATAGGATGAACATTTTTTATGAAATAAATTTGGTGAATTTTGTGTTTAATTGACAAGAATGAACAATTTAACTGATACTACATTAACATTTTAATTATTAGGGTTAAATTAGGTTTTTTAATTTATTTGTTAATAATTTTATATAAATGTATTTTACTTTAAATGTATTGTTTTTTTATTGATTTTTATTTTTTGACATGAATAATTTATTGAATGTTTCATTATATGATGGGTTGAACAATTTAAGAGTGAGGATGAACATCTTTTTTATATGAAAGTAAGTTGTAGGGAAATTTGGACTTAACTCACGGAGATGAACAATTTACTTGAAATCACATAACATCTAAATTCTTTAGGTGAAATTATACTTTTTAAATTTATTGTTATAATAATGTAATATAAATGTATTTTTTCAAGGTTACTTTTTTTGTTAACTTAATTAATTAATTGAATATTCATATGAATTAATTCTTATAAATTCATTTAAAAGATATATGTCATTTTTTAGATAAAGAGATGTGTCATTATTAAAACTTAAATAATTTTAATATAAATTTATTGGTCTCTTGCTTACTATCTTTTGAACTAACTAATTTATTGAATCAATTCATTGAACATATTTTCTAATCTAATCAAATCCATGGTTGACAAAGATTTTGTAACAAAAATTCTTGAAATTTTTTGGGGATTCTTGACTGCTGTTGAGCTAACTATAGCGCAAAGTGATATTGGAGCACACTTTCTTTATTATGGCAGCAGAAATTAAGAATAAATATCTAATATTTCTATCTTTCCCTTTTTTCATTACAGTCAACAAGTTATTTATCAATACTTAAGTTACTAAAGTTTTGGAGATAAACTTTTTACATTGTTCTTACGAGAAATAACTTATATTTAGTAATTTATTATCAATATGATAACATGATGTGATAAAATAGCTATAAGTCTTTTAATCTATATTTGCTATAAAAAACTTAATATTTACTTAGTGAATAATCATTATTATTTTCTTTGTGCAAAATTATTGTCTAAGATTAATTTTTAAACAATTTTTTTTTTATTTTTTTTATTATCTTCTCATTTAAATAAATCATTCAAGATTTTCTTTTATCATGACAAATTTTAGTTTCCTTTTATAAATTGATATGTATATATAAATTTATTAAAATACAAATTATTTTTAAAATATAAAACACGGGGATGAATTTTTTTTAAGTAAAGGAAATTTATACTTAATTCATGGGATGTTTTTTTTACTAAATATTTTTGTCCAATCAAAATTAATTGTTTTAGCTAATTAATATATATTTAATTACATAACAACAATCAAATTAATTTCATATAATCATTATTATCTTCTCTATGCAAAATTAATCTCTAAGATCAATTTTTAGGCAAATCATTATTCATTTCCTATTTACTCTCTTCTCACTTAAATAATTTATTCAAGTTTTTTATTTAGACAATTTTTAATTTTTCTTTTATACGTTGATATATAGATATCAGAGTAAATTTATTAAAATAGAAACTATATATAAAATATAACATATGGGATGAATATTTTTTTATGGAAGTAAGAAAATTTATACTTAATTCATGATAATGAACAAATTACCTAAAATCACATTAACATCAACATTATTAAGGTAAAATTATACTTTTTTAATTCATTGTTATAATAATTTTAATTTAAATGTGTTTTTTTTATTGATTTTTATTTTTTGACATGGATAATTTATTGAATGTTTTATTATATGATGGTTGAACAATTTAACATGTGAGGATGAACATTTTTTTTATATGAATATAAGTAGTAGGAAAATTTGGACTTAGCTCACTAGGATGAACAATTTACCTGAAATCACATTAAAATGTAAATCACATTAACATGTAAATTCTTTAGGTGAAATTATACTTTTGAAATTTATTGTTATAATAATGTAATATAAATGTGTTTTTTCAAGGTTACTCTTTTTTTAACTTAACTAATTATTAGAATATTCATATGAATTAATTCTTATAAATTCATTTAAAAGATATATGCCAGTTTTTAGGTAAAGAGATGTGCCATTATTAAAACTTAAATAATTTTAATATAAATTTATTGTTATAACAATTTTAATTTAAATATTTTTTTTTATTGATTTTCATTTTTGACATGAATAATTTATTGAATGTTTTATTATATGATGGACTGAACAATTTAACACGTGAGAATGAACATTTTTTTTATATGAAAGTTATAGGGAAATTTGGACTTTCTTTATTATGGTAGCAGAAATTAAGAATAAGTATCTAATGTTTCTACCTTCCCCTTTTTCCATTACTATCTTTTAACTTAACTAATATAATAAATATGTTTTCTCTTATTTAATCAAATTTTAATATTCTATTAAGTTATTAGTTTACATTTAATTAAATGACAAAAACTAAAATTCAATTTTAAATATGTATGTTTCAAATTTTCACCATGTTTAAATTTTATAATCTTAAAAAAATTTAGATAAATAATTATTTCTTATTTTTACACGTTAATTAAAATCTATATGTAAATTTATTAGCATAAAATATATGTGCATAAAACATAACAAAGAGGAAAACACTTTGCACAAAAGTACATTAGCATATGAATTATTATAAAATTTATGTTTTTATTTTATTATAGCCATGGTTTAAAGTGTTTCTTATAATAGACAATATGTAGCATGATTTGCTGAAATGTTTGCAAAATTTTAGTTTGCTGCTTTATTTCACTGAAATCGAACTTATATTATAAACTACTAATGTTATTCTATGCTAAAAAAATTATATTCATCTTAACAATTATTTCAGGTGTTACAAAATAATATCAAGAAGTATATTTTCAATCATATATTTATACAAGTAATTAACAAAATTCCAATAATATTTATTAATAAGCTATTTTATGTCCCGTGTGATGCACGAGTCTAAAACTAGTCATCATATAAAGGGTAGGACTATGATTGAGTTCAATTAGTTTTTAGAAGTCCCATACTCCGTTGTGGGAATGGGAAGGAGGAAGGCTAGAAAATGATTGAAGCACAGAGAAAAAACACTGACATTGTGTCAGTCAAACATTAGGCAGTGTCATCACTGCACTGCTTGCAGATTCTTTATTCTTACACTTCACAGAAGTAAAAGAGTGATTCTAAGATCACTACTGAAATCTCCATCCATTTGATTTTCTGCTCATTTCCATTTTGGTCGCACTTGGGACCCAGTTTTAGGTAGTTGGTCTCTGAAGCTTTTCCAATTCGGAAATTTTGAGTTAAATGAGCATTTATATAGTGTCAGATTTGCTATATCTAAATCTTATATCATGATGATCTTTCCTAGCCAAATTGCTTTAACAAAAAAAAAAAAAAAAAAAAATTCACAGTGCCTGAAATACGAATATTTTCTTATAATGTTCGGTTGTCTATTCATAGAATTAACATTAAACAACGATGACTATGAATACTTAAGGTTTGCAAATGAATAGGTTGTCTAGTTTTTTCATTGGGCTCGTTTTGAACGCCGTAAGAGCCATAAGATGTCACTACCATACAAGGATCTTCTGTGGCGTCCAACCTTCTGGGTACTCTACATATACAAATTAAGACATTCACAAATCAGAAATCTAGGACTATAGGACCCAATTTATTTTGCATATCAATAATCAATTATATAAAACAGGTAGACTATAGAGGACACATGCACTTACTTGGAAATGGAATGTAGGATTTGGAACTTTTGTTAAGAATGACAAACCGTCCTTAACAGGTGCCACTATTGTTTAAAACAAGGAAATATTAATGGAAAAGAAAAAAATTGTTAGAGATGCAACCCAAAAGAAAAATTAATTTTGCAGAAGAATAAGATAACTTTAGTTTAGTACTACAGACATAGTAATATACTACCTACGTACCCATGGCCAAATTGATGTGCCCGTTAAGTGTGGCTGTGGTTGGCTTCAAATTCTGAACTGGAGGCTTATGGGTGTACATAAAGAGTGGCAAATCCTCATATGTTTCCGGTGCGTGTTTATCTTCTAACTTTAAAGGAACTTGACTTTCAGAATCTCTTCATTAGATTAATAAAAAAAAAAAAAAAACTCAGAAATATTATCTAAAATATCTTTAAGTTTCATAGATGAAGTGCCATTCGTGTCATTTGACTGTTGAGAAACTGTTTATAGATTTTGACATATATTTATCATTTTGGAATGCTAGAAATATAGAAGAGGCTGCAAAATTTTTGATAATAAGATATTACGGGTGCATCATCCATGAGTCCAGTTATGGATCATGATGACATTACGGGTGTCAATATTATAAATATTTGTGTGTGCGTATGTGTAAGGTCATTGTCGCCTTAATTAGATTCCGTGAGTTATGGAGGAATGGAGAGGTACCTTATTACTTTTTTACTGCTTGATCTCTCAAGGGGAGGTGCTGATCATGAAAGAAAAGCAATTGAAAAAAATTTAAATAAAACAGGAATTAGATATATGGAAAATTAGTAATATGGTACAATGTGATTGAATGGCAAAAATTATAGTCTGTATAGAAAGAAAAAAAGTGCAGGAAATATTTTACTTGATAAATAACGCGAATGAAATCTAAACGAATTCTCATTCCATTGCAATTTTGCGAGGGCCAATTTGCGAGCATATTGTTCACACGAGAGAATTCTCTATCAAGAAACAAATATTAAACTCAGTTAGATACCTTGGTTAAAAAGGGGATTGGGTTATATATGATGAGTGTGATGATATTTTTAAATAAAGCATTTATTTTAGGAAGATGTACAAGTTTCAGATAACAGCATATATTTGGGATTAATTTGTTTAAAGAATTAATAATACTAACATGTTGTAGGCATTGGATTCGTAATTCAGCTTCAGAAAATGCATTTGGCTGAGAAATAAGGCCTTCAAGATTGGCAGAGACGTTTCCAAGATGATCAACAACAGTGACCATGGTCCTGCATATGTACTCTTTTGTGTTGTCCAGCACACTACAACATTTTCCAATACCAATTTGTCACGGGTCAACATATCCAGCAACCAAACAAACTCTCTTTAATAAAAATTAGAAAGCACAAGCAAACTAACACGAAACTATCTAAACAGTTTTAAGACGTAACCTCTTAAAACAGCAACTAAAAGACTCCCACCAACCACAATTATTGAAAATCTCTTTACCGACGATATTCGATCTATATATTGATTTTTGAGTAACCAATATACAGGACCACCAATCAAAATTAAAAAAAAAAATAAAAAAATCAAATCAAAGACTCCTTTACTGAAAGTTATTCAATTCCACTAAATTTATCATTTTTTGAGTTAAGCATGAAAATTGAAAAGTGCGAGTATCAAATTAATCCTTTGATTAGTGATGGTCGAAACTAATTCTCGTTTGGCTTGAGTTACCTTTGATTCATTAAAAAGCAGGGCCTATTTTCTCGAAATAGAAGTTATAACTATTAACTTTTGAAAATAAATATGAAATCAAACACTATGAGTTACTCAAATCATATACTCAATATTTATTTTATATAACTAAAAATCAAATGCATATCACAAGTAACCACGTAAATCAAATGATAAACTTTTAAATCATACATAGGAAAAACTTTTTCCTGAGTAAAAACATCTTAAAATTTCCTTTGTACCTGAAACTTCAATTTATGTTCCTATTTCTATGAAGTCCAATTAGATTTTAGACTAAAACACAAGAATGATTCTGCATTTTAAGGCCCAATCTGTACCGATATGGCTCTGCACCTCAGGGAGACAATTGGAAAAACCGAACCAAACAATGAAACCAAACTGTTTTTTTTTTTATTTTTAAAAAAAGAACCAAACTGAACCGCTTTATAAAAATAGTTTAGTTCGAACCACACTATTTTCATAAAGTGATTTGGTTACATTCTTTGTAAAAACTGAATCGTACATGAGTGTTAAAAGGATAACCGAACCGACCTCAACAAAAAAAATCGAACGATTTTAAAAAAAAACTGAATTGAATCATTTCATAAAAACGGTTCAGTTTGAACCGAATGGTTTTTATATAGTGGTTCGGTCAGTCTTTTGAAAAACTCTTTTTTTCACAGCCATAGACTGTTAGCAAATTATTTTCCATTTAAAAACAGCGAAAAAAAATTAAAAGAAAGAAGAAAAGAAGAGTTTAGCATGTCAACGAGACAATGACTAAGATCTTGCCACGTGTAATGGCCAACCATAAGGTGAAAGAATTAAACTGCCAAATATGGAAGCTAATATAACCCAAATACAAATAAGTAACGTTCACAACAACGCAGGTACAAGAGTATGGTGAGTTTAGAGCACTCACTCACTCTTCTCTTCGCTTTTAGAGAACGTAGTTTCACAGTATTCTGCAGCTTTGTGTAGCTCAGACCTAAGTTCTCTCAGCTCCTGCAACCACCATATGCATGAACAAAATATGCAACTTAAAAGAAAAGCTAATATATATGGCATTGTTGGGTATGGATGTGAACCTGAAGAGACTTTTCAAAGCGCATAGTTTCTTCTACCTCAGCATCTGCTAAAGGCTTGAAATTCAACTCCATCATATTGTTATAGCAGTTGGGCTATACCTTATGAAAATAATAATGCTTGTAAACATATATAGGCTCAAATATAATGCTCACTTTTCTGAAACTAATTTATAAGAGGGTTTATGTAATGTGACTTTTGGAGGCTTGTGATATGGTGAAACAAACAAGGTTCCTAGAAAATAGATTCTGCTGCCCATGACCAGCCAGCACACACATTATAGTGGATGGTGACAAATAAACAGTTTCAGTCCCGTGATATTCTGTTTTTTACCATTATGCGCATCTAATTAATTAAAAGCTCAAAGTAATGACTCGCAGTATAATGCAATGACAGACCCTACCAACACTTCATTCCTTTAAAAATTGACAATCATGCAACCAACAGTAGCTCATAATTACTAAGCATTTACTACTCAGTGAGATTGTCGTCTGAGATTTCTGATAAAAACAAGTCACGTATATATGGTATATGATATATGTCGTTGCTAATAATATTTATATTTTGAAAGGCACATGACTTGTTGGAGAGCTTATTGGGTTTGAGGCTTAAACAGCATAGCACATGCAATGTTTCATGTGTGATACATATGTGTGTGTAGGACTTGTATCAGGTGAGAGATGAAAGTATAAGATGAGCAAATCTTAACCGTATACTATATTTAAAGTAGATGATTAATATTTAAATAAAATAATTATAATAGTTTATGTATAGTTAACTCTTACTAGATATGCCCTTATATTTAACCTGATCCATCAGCCTGATCTTCCAGCGGATCAGTTATGCTATTTCCATTTTTTATAGTTGGGACAAAAATTCTAGGGGAAAGAGATAGTACTCCAATCCAAGACAAGAATGTTACTACAAGTCCGAATGGCCCCCTCATTTTTGGTAGTTGGGACAAAAGTTTTAGGGGAAAGAAATGGTATTCCAATTCAAGACAAGAAAAGCTTTCGTCTTATCTTTAATCTACCACAAGGAGATAGATGAGTAAGAGCTGAAATCTATGACCTCTTGAATGCAAGACGTATCTGATTCCACTTCACCAACCTTTGGGGTTTGGAATGACCCCCTCTAAGGGCACCTTAATCGGGTGAATGATTATTTATAACAGTATATGGCAATAAAAAATGAGTATTTGGGTGAAGATGGGGAAGAAGGAAACAAAATAACTAACCATAATTGTTCTCACTGTATTGACTAGAAGTCTAGAACATAGAAAACTAATGAAGTACCAGGTAGGAGAGCGGAGAGGTGGTTTCGTAGAGGACCAAGATTCGAACGTCAACATCACACAGCCACAAACAAGTTCTAAAGATACAAAATTGAGTTATAAAATAATTGACAGTGATGATTTATTTATGTCTTCAGTAAGGGTCTGCTACATGAAGATGCCTTCTGCTGTTCAAATCTGATTTAATTATGGTTGTTAACATGGTTTAGAATCAAGACAAAAGAACTGTTCAATTGAAATTTCAAGCTATTTGATGGCAGTTAAAAATTGAATTACCAAATAATATCTTCTCCCATGTGTGAGCAACAATTAAAAGTTTTGAATGGAAAAGTTAATTTTATATTAGAATTTAGAACTACAACTTATGCTTTGTATTTCTCTCTGCAATATAAAACTATATTGGAGCTTCACACCGGACCACTGATAATTTTCCAGTGTATAGCTCAAGATAATCAACACAACAAAGGAAACTCTATATCTGAAAATCAATGGTACAACCACCAATCAACTCTGCAGCCTCAATGTCAGACAATATCGAGTTTTTATTATCCGAGGATACTGATGCTAAAAAAATATCTTTAACATTTTTATACAATTCTTGAGGTGTTTCCTTTCTTTCTTTGTGGTTGACAAGATTCTGGCGTTGCGACTCCTTTGCAGATGCATTTCTACTAGCTGATCTTGCACATTCTCCTTTTTGCAAGGGTTTGGAGTCTAATGAAAGGAAGGGAAAGCAAGGAGGGGGTTAGTATAACATCAAGTTAATTCACCAAATTGATATATGCAGAGTTAATTTTTATAAGAAATAACTTTATAATTGGCAATAGATATGGCATACATTGAAGTAACTCTTCCCAAGTACAGAATACAAAAGTAGGCATCAAATTGTTAAACCGTGCTCATGTTGATGGATGCAAAGCAGACATGCACGCAAAAAATAAGTTCTATGGAGGATTTTGAGGTATGCCATACTGTAATAGACAGAATTATATTAGGCTAAATGACACTTTCATGCAACCGTTACTCAAGGGTCATAGCTTGGAAGTTGTAAATGGTTAGGTGGAAAGCATAACCAGGGAATATATATTGAGATGATGAGTAACTAACAAATTAAATCATTTTCATGGTGCTTGAGCTACCGTTAGACTTTTAAAGTTACTGTAATTAATTTAGCAGAACTGATAACTCACTGAGCAGTTCATGGCATTATGAATTCTGATTCCTTTTCTTTTTCTTTTTTGAGGAAAGGAAATGATTTCTAATCCTGACATTTGACCATCTGAAATTCCAATGCTTCATTTTAAAGATACACATCACAAGCTAGCTGAGTGTATATTAGTCCAGATGTACTTGGGTAGCATATGTTATGAAGAGTTAATACAAGAAGCACTAACGGATTAGAGTTTAGAAAACCTCTAGAAAAGTATAAATTTCTACTATATAGAATGTATTTTGATAATGAATTTGTTGCTAAAGCTTAAAATTTTATTGTTGAGAACTATTTTTTACTTTGAAAAATATCAATGCCCCATATATCATGAAATTGATATCATTAATTTCATTGAAACAACAATAATGAAGACAATAAGTAGTTGTAAAAGCAACCATATAAATGTGAACCAGATACAATCCCCAATGAGTGTGCCAGCAATTACCTTTAGATGTTTTTGAAGAATCTTTGGAAACCACGTCTAATTTAGCACGAGTAATGCACAACCATCTTCTTTCTGATTCATAATTAAGTTCTGCTTCAATTGGAATATGCCAGTGGCCATCCTCTGATTCCTGCTACCACAATTATCATGTTATATTTCTTTCTTTTCTTTACATCTTTATTGTTTCAACTTTAGATTTATAGACAAATATAATTTAATTTGTATTTATGTTCAGCCATTTTTGAAAGTGTAAGAGCTTACCTGAATAACAACAGAACAAGGAGGGGGCATGTGAAACACTGGACTACCAGTATCAGAGAAACTGAAGCGTACCTTAAATTTGGAAGACAGGGATTCCAACGTTAGGACGGCCTCAAATTGCAAATTATCAAAGAAAGGTAAACAAAGCTAAGCATCATATATGATTTAACCAAAGACCAAAGGTTAAACCTTATTTCAGAAAATATATAAAACCACTATGACAACAAGAACAAAGATCTAATAGAAAATTTTTCTTTCCAAAGAGCTTTGCTCACCTGATGCCTTTCTTTCCACTTGGGGAAAAAGTCATTTCCCAAAAGTTGAAATAGATGATCTCTCATCTCATCATTGGTAACAAGTAAGCATCTAAATTTGATAGCTGCATACAACCAGTACCTGAAGCACAGGTTAGTAAATGAAGCATGATAATGCATAATCAGTAGAAATAAATAACAAAAAAATTATTAACAATAATTTATCCTGTTTTGTTCTTACCAATCATCATTTGATCCATAAGGTGTTGCATAGAGTGCATCAGCATTATTCCACTTATCAATTAATGCCCTATTGATTGGTTCATCCATTTTGTCTCCCTTGATACGTTTATTATGCAAAATGATAAGTGGAAACTTCTTTGAAGGGAGCCTTTGGCGTATTTCATTGGCAACGGCATTGATCTAAAGTTTTCATCTCAGAAGAAAATAATCAATAACCATAATAAGAACAACAAGCAGGGAAAAAAAGAAAAGAAAAGTATTTTCCACATTCAGTAACTTGCCTTGTGTGGCATGAACCTCCCTTGGCCGAAAAGACCAACATTTGCAGCATCTACCACTGCTTCAAAAGGTCCATAGTAGTCAAGCCATTTCTGCAATGCATAATTTCATATATTCCAAGTTCAATTTCATCAATCTATAATGAGATTAGAACAAATATGCATTATAAAAGTTTCTTACTTGAAATTTCTGGAAGTTTGACCCTTTTTCTCTCATTACAGCTAAGGATGCAACTGACTTGGCAAAATTCTCAGTCTCAACAGGATCAAGATCAATAGTGGTCAACTGCACCCCACAGCATTTACACATTCCATCCTTTCCAATGGTTGTATGAGCAACTTCCCATTTCCCCTTACCCAACCACCCTTGCCCATGCCAGCCTCCACCATTATTTTCTATTGCTTCCATTATCAATCTCTTATCCCATTTTCTCTTCCCAACTCTTGAGGCCTGCTTGCTCTTAAACCAATCAACAATCAAAGACGCAGTAGTCGGTGATACTTTCCTCACACTACTTCTCAGTTTATGCAACACATAGTAAACCTTATCACTATTTCCAGCTCCTATGCTCACCCTCAAGAGAGCCTCCAACTCAGGCTCTTCAGGGTAGACACCATTTTCTAGCATGTGCTTTTCAACAGCAAATGCTTTATCTAATTCCCCATTATTGCAAAAGGTGGATAAAGCAGGACCATAAGACCTCAACTTAGGACTTATCCCCAAGTCCTTCATCTGCTTCACCATCTCAAAAGCCATGTCACCATCACCCATGGACATGGCCATTCGAGCCACGGCCGTCAACGCGGCCTCATTCATTTGAACCTTATCCACACACATATTCTGATACACTTCAAACCCTCTCTGCAGTGCATATCTCTTGACATCCTCACTCACCAATAATATCCCATCTTTCTCAGTGGAATTCAAATCAGAATTTAATTCAGCATTGCCATCCAACTCAGAATATGTGCTATTTGTGTCCATTGATCCACTGAACCCCTCATTCGGAACTTCATTGGAGGAAACAAGTGCATTCAGAGTTCGAGCACCACTTCCACTTTTAGCTGGTTGAACAACACCAACAGCTGCAGAAGAACAAAGATACAATAACACAGTGTAATGGTGTTGCCCCAGTTTGACACCCTCAGAGATTGCTGAGTCATAAAAGGACAATGCCCCCATAACATCACCTCTTTTAGAACACATGTCCAAAGCATTCTTCAACTTCACTTCTGGGCTATCCTTATCCTTTTTCTTCTTCTTCTTCTTATTCTTTGTTTCCACTGTCTCACTAACCTTGTAACTGCTGCTAGTGCTACTAATGGTAGCTTTAGGATTGAAAGAACCCCTCCTGTCTCTGAAAGAAGCAGGAGGGGCTCTCTTGGTAACGGTTTCAAGTAGAGAGTTGAGTGAAGAATAATGAGTTGCAGTTTGTTTTGTTTCGATGAAACTGAAAGTGATGATGTTGGTTGAAGGACGAGGTTGATACACACGACAAAGCTTTGGTTTGGAGAAAGTGAGAGAGTAACGAAGTTGCAGAGAGTTGAAGTAGAGGGTGAAGGGGGCCATCACCTCACCACGACCATGTGTGGCCGCTAATTCTCCACTCTTAGATATGCTTTTTGTTTTGTTTGTGTCTTTTCCATCGCCAAGGTTACACCCCCTCGAACCCAAAAAGTAAAAGGAGTAATTGATTGAATTCAATTTTAATACAATATCAATGTAATTTTTTTATAACATTGATTAATTAAAAATTACTCTAAATATAAAGTAATTAATAATTTTTAATTATATAATAATTTGTGATTAAATGAGTATGTAAAAAGTTTTTTACACTATTCTAATTAAATTGAAATTTTGATTGTCTATCATTATTAAAAATAGAAATACCTTATCTGATTTATATTGAATTGATTTGATTCCATACTTGGATTGTATTAAAAGTGAAATAATTTTATATTAGTAATTGCTTGCAGCGGATGCTATGGGCACCGCAGTTCTTAGATTGTAGTTTTTCTTCTTGTTTCGCTTTCTTTCCCTTATATTACCAAAAAAATACTTAAAATGGGTCAATTGTGAATTGACTACACAAAAACTAAAATATTGAGTTAAAATTGAATATAATTTATACAATTAAAATAAAAAATATTTCAAATAATTTCTTATTCTATATACTACCTTTCAAACAAATAAAAATAAATTAAATCAATTCCCAAAACAAAAAAATTCCAAAATTAAGATAATTTTTAACATTTCAAAACATATTAAATATAATAAATACCCTCGATACAAAATTAACCTTTTTCAAATCTCATACCTGAGGTGAATCACTAACGTTGTTGTTGTTTTTTTTTTTTTTTTTTTTTTTTTTTTTTATCATTCACTAAAGTTGTTTTATGTAAACTAAATACAATTTCAATCTCCGTTGTTGATTTTATGCTACTACTACCCCCATTTATAATGGTGAAAACATTTGTCTAAACTAGCTAAAGATCCATGTGACAAGAACCTAAATCCCAAGGAAAACTGTTCTTCACTTCAGATTTCAAGATGATTTTCTCTTTATTGTCTCTCCATTTCTCGTTTTCTTTTTGAAACTTGCACATCCACTGTAATGATTTTCTCTTTATTGTCTCTCCATTTCATCTATTTTTTCCCCATTCAACCAAGGATGCAGAACCATTATATGATAACAACTTCCTCAACGGCTCATTCTCTACATGAGAAATCTTAGCAATACACTCTTTAACACTCTTCTTCCAACACACTCTCCTATTGGATGAAATTCATGCGAATCCAATATGTGAGTCTCATTTCCCATTTGCTAGACCCCTCAACACTACTATATCATATCTGGTTTGCCAGTGATTTATAAAACCATAGAACTGTAGTAATAATGGAAACATTAACAAGTAAATGGATTAAATCCTCAGATATAATGCACTTTAATGCATTATTAGTTGACAAAAAACCCGTCCACAGACTGGAAAAACCAAAAAAGATATTCCAGAAATATATGAAGATAAAATGAACCAAACAATTCGTAAGCAACATCAATTGCACTGCATGTTCCTCAAATATGTCAGATGAAGGATCCTATGTCAGTGGCCTCAAGATTACAACAAATGAAAACATCAACATGAGCCTGCCATCCAATGAAAATGCTACCTTGCAGCAACTAACTGTAGACAAATGCTGTCATAAAGGCATGGAAATACCTGTAAAATAGACAAATGGAAGCATTGCAATAAGTTTTTGTCATTCAGTTATTAAATTTGGTACCTCAAATTAGATGGAAAAATGAGATGTGTGCAATTATCTTATCAACAATGTACTTAAAAAAAAATCCTGATAAGTCTACAGTGTATAGCAAGACTTACATCAAAGGTAGCTATTTACTCATGCAGGCTACTTCTCTACTTCTAAGAAAGTCTAAAAGGACACAATGATATTTAATTTTGTTGAGTTGTAAAATATAATTTTATGCAATAATAAAAAATGAATATATTTGTCTTTTTGAGCATCAGGTATCTCTAGTTAACAGTTAAATTGTACCCTGGAATTCACTTATGACAACTATCATAGTGCGATTTCTATCATATGACTAACAATACCTGACTATTTTTCTAACGTTAGCTTTAAATCCAAAGCTTCCAAAATTTAAAAACAATGGGTAAAACGAAAATGATATGACAAATTTACTATATAATTTAGAAGAACTCCCTCTTCCTACCCGTTGGTGCCAGGCTTCAGAAAATCATTTCCCTTGAAAGCCCGCTTTATGTTTTTTCACATCTACGTAAATTCTATCACAAATATAAATACTTCCAATACCCAAGTGCTGATCATATGGTATACCCTATAAAATTCTTCCACACAACAAAGCTCTACCTCTAACCAACAAGAACCAAATGGTATGTCCATACAAATCGGCAAGGAAGCATTTTCAATCATTTTAATCCATGCCTTCTTGAAAAACTAGTTGAAGCAGGATTGAGTCTTATTTGGATAAATTTCTCCATCATCACTTATAGGAGAAGAAAATAAGAAGGTAAAATGAATTATGCTTCTCCAATAAGCTAAATCAACTTATGCACTTAACTTTTATAGAAGCTCTCTCATCTAACTTCTCTAAAATCTGAAGAGCATAAGTTGGTTTCAACTTATGAGATAAGCTCAATTTATTTTACTTTCTTATTTTCTTTTCCTACAAGTGTTTATGGAGAAGTTTATCTAAACAGGCCTTAATGACCCCACTTATGGTTCTAATTCATAAAAAAGCAACGGAAAACAGCAAGAATGCACTCAACAAAAGATATCAAACATTAATGGTAGGAGGTTGAGTAGTTTACGTGAGGTCTTAGTTCAAACCTCACTTTGGTCATTGTATACACACACAAAAATGAAGATAGAAACACAATTAGTGTGCAAAACACAAGAAGAAAGTAAGGGCTATTTGTGTGCTGTGTAATGACATTCATTACCATGAATCCCATCTAACATTTGTTAATGACATGTCACAAATCCACAAGAACATTACTGAATACACACCTTGAGGAACTAATCCCCAACCCAGAGACTCAATAGACAAGCTTGACACTAATCGAGCTGAAGCAACGGCGCTATGCAACGGCATCATTGATTCCAAGCTTCCCAACTCCACTGGTAACCTAACCAACCAAATTACAAAATTTTAATTAAAATTAACGAATAAACAAAACTAGACGTTTAGGTTTAATAGAACGAAAAACTGAATCTTTTTTTATTGGTGGGATGAAAGCAAGTGTGAGAGTGATGTGGGTCTCACCGGGAAGTGCGAGAAAGGCGTCGCGCAGAGAGAGAAAGAGGATTGAGGTGAAGAGAGAGTGAGGGTTTGGTGAACTTGTTATGAGCAAGACTCTGCAACCGAGACGACAACCTACACACAACCTTCGATGATGCCATTCTTCTTCTGCTCAAAAAATGGAACACTATGATATCAAACCTTCGCCGCTACTCTATCACACTATGTCTATGCTTTCCCAGAATATTACGATTGCAACGGTGCCGTTTCATCTTTTTTTTTTTTTTTTTTTTAAATTTCTCTTTTTTGTTTTTGTTTTTTTTATCTCTTCTTTTGCCATCATTCCAAAAAAAAAATAAACATTTCTACTTAAGACCTTTTTAATAAATAATAAATAAATTAATAAAAACAACAATTTAATTTATAAAAATTATAAAAGTATTTAAAAAATTAGTGCAAGTTGAGAGGGAGATGTTTTGCATATTACTTTTTTTTTGTTGTTGAGGAAATCTTGCATATTACTTAGACTATGAGGACGAGATATTAAAAACGAGCCAGTTTGATTAATTTGTTAAAAGTATAGCTTGGATACCAATTTTAAATCTGAATTAATTGTTTCTTATAGAATTTAATTAAAACAATACCATTAGTGTAAAAATTTACATTATCATTTAATTATGACTGTGTAAAAGTATAGCTTGCAGCAATAATTTTATTATATATTATAATTTACATTATCTGAATTAATCTGATTTTTAAACAATTATTTTAAGGTCCATTGCGTATAATAAAATAGTAATTGCATGATTTTATCTTAGCAAACCCTTGGCAGTTTTTAATGCAAGCTATTGAATGACACAATTGAACTAACCGAAGCTTAAAACTCCATATTTTTTGTTACTAAAATTCCGTATTTTTACATATTGGCATAAATGTTTATATGTATTTTTATATCATGTATTTCAAATATAAAACATTTTCATCATATTACCTAATTTATTCAGCTGATCACGTTTGAAATCACTTAAGAAAAATAATCACTTATTTCTCAAAAATTCTTCTGAAAAGTTGACAAAAAATAAAAAAATTATTTTTCAAAAATAAATTATATCAAACACACAAATTAACCCAATTATAGCCAAACCGAATCTTAACAAAATTAGTTATTATGGCTATTCAAATGTTTCTCAGCAGACCATAGAACTTGTATTTTTGCGACTCAACCACAATATAATACAAGAACAAAATCACCACAACAGACGAGCTGGAAAGGGCAATAGCACGAGTGCCTTACCCTGTGATGAGTAGTAATTGTCGCTTTCACAATAATAGACTAGACAACACAGTCAAATCTAAATCGAGAACACGCTAAGAGGCCAAGTTAAATGAGTACATAGCTAAAACTTAAATGCAAGACGAGTTATACGCTATACAAACTATAGAATCAAAATATAAATATTTGGAAAATGTAAAAACTTAAATGCAAGACGAGTTATACGCTATACAAAATATAAATATTTGGAAAATGTAACTAAATAAACGCGCATGCAGAAATTGGATAAAACTAGATTGTAACAAAACTACAATTTATAATGCGCTCTAGGTCAACTGTAAATATTTTAAATATGAATACAATAATGAATAAAGCAAAAGGTGGGGGGAACTCTAGGAACGGGAATTAGGTTACATTGCTTCTTTTATGAAATCACAAGTCTGCAATTTACAAGTTATGTCGAAGCAGAGCAATTAATTCAGATTTCTATATTTGAATGACCGAAGTAAACGAAGAAAATTGATAACCGAAAAAATTGATCCTAGTTGGACTAGTTGGTGGGCCTGTGTGCTTGACAGTTGACACCCCCTTCAAAGAGAAGAAGAATGAAAGTGTTTTTACAGTTCAGAGTTGTAGCATACCTTCACACAATATTATTCCAATTTTTCTTCCAGAGTTATCTCTGCTCATCTAAGTTAGATTCCTTTCATATCTATTTTTCAACCTTGGGATAAGTTTCCCCATTTTCAGGAACAAGATTGCCAGGGAACAAAGATGTAGAAGTAATGGAGTTGCCTGCAGCTTTGGCAACACTGTCATTAGTGGCTCCCTGCTGATGCGCTGTCTCAGTACTGGCATTTCCAGTGCAATTGATGTTTGGGTCCTTTTGACTCTCTAATTCACTTCTGGCTAATGAAGAACACTTCGTTTCTGAAATTGGGAATACAAATTAGTCACTTCAAACAATAAAGTAGGAAATGCAAAAATACACAAGATATAGTATGTTAGTATGTATAACTATAACTATACATTTAACATTTCTACTTGAGACAAACAAGTAATCCAGCACACAATACTTTCTGACCACGGAAATCAGAAATTTCAAAGCCATTTCAACTGACATAGGCATATAAAAGCAGGCCTGACAAAGCATTAATAAACTAGAAACAGCTGGTTAATCTAACTAACTGTCTTGATGTACACTTTACAACTATAGAGACAACCATTTTCTATCCATATGAGGTCATCACTTCATGCTCCATAGATGATATAACTCACTCATCCTTTGCCACAGTTAACTTGTAATCAGCAAAAAACAGAACCACCCCGTAACTTTGATGTGAAGTGAATGGTTTAGGTGTTTAAGCACAAGCTCTTGCTTAGGAATCAATGGAATATGAATAGATTGGCTCTTAGCAGTGGAAAAAAAATCATGTGCAGGGATGTGATATAACTAAAGTATATTCTATGAGGAATATGGTGAGAAGAGGATCAAGCCTCAAGGCTCAGCAGGGAAGCAACTATGAAATCATGAAGAATATTCAAGTTGGGGATGTGCAGCTTAATGAAATGGATGGACAGTGCCAGAAAGCAAATGGGTAAGAAGAGAATCAGGTGGGGAGTGGAGCATAAGGAGTAGTGAGGGAGAAAGGGGTAAAAGAGAAATAAGTTTGGTTTGAGATAGGGATAGGAGGAAGCAGGAAGGTTCCAGCAGTGCTCTTTTCTTTTCTTTGCTGTATTTCTTTATCTTCATGAATTTGTACACTGCCTCTGGACTGATATTGGTACCAGAGCTCAAATACAGACAATTTATTTATACATAAATAATACAGGTTCAGCTTCAGATAACTAACAGGATGGTAACAAAGACAAATCAACTAATGGAAAATAAACAAGCAGTTATTGGGATGTTTGTCAACATTATTGGGAGGGTGGGTGTTACTTGTCTAAATTGAAAGTTGAGAAGGTCCATTTGTAAGAGTACCAGTGCTAAGAATGGGATTCTATGAATTTTTTGCAAAGAAATTATAACTAGAGTCAGAGGAAAGTATTAACTTACCATTTATTTCTCCCATAGTGATAACCCTATTGAGAAAATCTCTAAATTTCGTCAATACAATCCTTTCTTGCTCTGCATAGACCTCTGTTGTTCCTTGTCCATAAGGCGGTTGCAAAGATGTGTTGCAAGCATGTGCCCTTGATCCAACAGGGGAGGCAGCAGTCATGAACATTGTATCTTGCTCATCGCACATCAATGCTAAAGTTCCAGGAGACATTGGCCTCCCTTTTGGGACATCAGCACCATCTGAACAAGAATTATCCGGGCTGATTTTATCTGTCTGGTTTGCACTCGAACAATCATCATCAGCCACAGGTTTCTCAACATTAGCTTCCTTTTGGCTTGGCAATTGCTCCTGAGTTGAAGAAGCAAGAGAAGTTTCTGTCTGATCTTCTGCATGCTTATCCATTAAATTTTTCTGGTCTGTTCACAGTAATAAAAATAATTGGTGAGAGAAAATAAGTCAATAATGTACAATTGTACATCGATAAGGCTAATATCACTTGGTAGATAGCAATTGGAATCATCAATTATACAGAAAACTAGAAGTTTCTAGCCCAAAATCTTTACTTCCAAGTATATGTGTAAACTTGTGGATCACGAGTATTAGAGCCTGTTTGGTTTTAGGAAATATTTTTTGTTTCAATTTTCTTTCTTTTTTTTACATATAATTACAAAATTGCCACATTATTTTTGCTTGATTTCTTGTTTTCACCATTTCCAATACAAATCTCTGAAAGCAAAATAAAATTAAATGCTTTTTTTTTAATAATTTATGAGTGAAACAGAAAATAGGAAAATAAAACATTTCCATAAACCAAAAAGCTCTTAGTGTTATATGAACTGTTTCCTAATCACATTTCTATGGAATAACGGGAAAATTTTAGATGCACTAAAAGTTCACTTGTCAAAATAGAGAATTTTTGGATACCCCAGCATCTTGAGCATTGCACTCCCTCCCAAATTCCAAACTCACCAAACAGTTATCCAATGACAAATAACATCAGCAAATGGGCAGGGTTACCAAGCATTTAGAGGTGCCATAGAATTAATTCCACTTCAAAGTTCAAAATAAACAACTTTTAATTAATTGCACTTCCTTTTCTGCCTTCCTCATTTCCCATGAAGGAAACTATTGTTTGCAGGTATATTACTAATTAAAACAGGTTGAATTCTGTAATTTATTATTTAGCTAATTAAATCCTCAAACTAGTTTGATGGCACATAAACAGCATGGTGATAAATAAACATTCTGAACCTTACAGTGATTGAAAACTTGTTTAGTTTTACATTTTCTGATGCACTTTGTGTCTAGAGCAACAAATTAAAAAGTCTTATCTGATGTAACAATTCAATTTGTAAGACGCAGAATTACACCAATCCATATATAATGCTCACCCATTATATGGAACAATTCAATTTTTTTAGGATCAGTTTGAGAAAGGGAAAAAGCAGGGAAAATGTGGGAAACAGCAAAATCTTTTCTAGGTTAATACCACTCTACTCATATAAGGAAGAAAAAGAGACAACAGTAATTATACTTCCAAAACAAATAAGACAATTCATAATTGAAAATTTAACATGTCAATATACCTGTAAATGTCTTAGCGGCTTGTCCAGATACTAGCACCAGAACTGAGCAAAGTTCCTTCAGGTGCTGTGGTTGTATGATGTCTGCTAAAAGAGACCTTCAACAGTAATCAAGTTAATGACTAAATTAAATAAATATATCTTCATTTCATCATTTTCATGAATTTAACTGTCATACCTGTACATTAATTTTGAAGGACCTATTGTTGCTGGTCCAACTCGAGCACCTGGGATAGGTGACAAGGATGAGGAGGGTGCAGGAACTCTGACATTGTTTGCCTGGTGAACATTAAAGAATATATATATAATTCATCATTCATGACATTACTGTATAAATATTGAGAAATAAAAAAGCCCTTAATAGTTTTCACTCTAAATTGCAGCAAGCTAATATGAACTAACAACTCATGGATGAGCCTTTTTTAGACCAGATGTTAAGTCATCATGGTATTGAACCAAAACTATCAGCATCAAAGCAGCATAATTGATTTGTCTTTATTCATTCATAATAGATTAGCATTTTGAGATAGGCTTTCCTCATGGGTTTGAGTCGTGCTAGACACATTGGAACAAATCAAAGGGAGCATATATCAATTAAATAAAGAGTAAATCAAGTTTATTTCACGTTTAATTGGAAATATAAACTGCTATTACATGACTGTAAATATTACAGTCAAGTAGCATTATGTGACTGTAAATTGTAAAACTGGACTAACTTTTTTTCTCCATTTCCACAATTTAACCGATTTCCCAAGTTAAAATAAACCTCTGAAAAATATTAACAAATTTTACCTGTTGTCCCAGCCTGCCAACTGATGGATCCTTGACAGTTGGCCCAAGTAAGAGTTCTTGACCTTTTCTTTTCTTTGATATTGGTGGTGAAGAATAGCCAGAGGAACCAATAGCTCCAGTTATGGCAGCATTGGCCGCCTGCTGAATATACACCATGTTGTTATTTTGATCTCCATGGAACAAAGCCTGTCTCTCTTCACTTCCCTCAAAGTTTTTGCAATCCATGCATTTACAATTTTCAGAACAAAGAATGTTGGCTTGGAAGCACTCACAGTACTTCTTGAGGCATCCAGATTTTTTACAATGGCATCCCTTGTTGTGCTTTCCCAATATCAAAACTTCCCCAGCATCCTCCTACATTTATTTTGAAGTTCACAGATAGTCAACAATTAAAAAGTAATAAAAAAAAAAAAATGCAACATCTTTACCAGTACTAGAAAAATTACTAAGTTCAGAAAAAATTTCATTTATTAACAGTCTTACACTTTAGAGCATATATAAGTGAATTTGTCAGGTGTTTTAACAATAGGTTACTGTCATACAAAAATTTTATACCTTCAAAAGCCAACATTTTGTGCAGACACATGAGAGACGTGGTTGTCACTTACCTGAGTCCTGAGTTGCTTTTAGTTACATTGCTAGCCAATTTATATTGACTTTCTATCCTCTTGTTACTAAATTAAAAGAAAATGCAAATAAGGAAACCAAAAATGAAATATATTAGTTTCATTGACACAACATTTTAGGAGATCCATAAAATGAATTTATCTAAATTATGCCTTCTTGAAAATAACATCAATATAGTGATAGGTAGGTGATAAAGACAATTAACGTTACCGGTAAGGATATTTAATATCAAAGAAAATTGATTATTTCTATAAAATTGTAAAACCCAAAAATGGTTTTGTCATAAGCAAAGGCATAATTCCATAATTATGGAATGATGCACTTAATGGAATATAAAATTATGCTGTGGGGAAAACAATTACACAAGCAGAAGTAACCTCCAATTATAATGCAGAAAATATCCCTTTTGCATATAAGTACAAAATGAATATAAAGAAAAGTAATAAAAGATAACAGGACAAATGTCTTGCACCAGAGAAGCAGAATGAAACCTGATGCAGTTCTAAATTTCTAATCAATAAACACAATACCATAAATCAACGTTAATGGCCACAATATAAAACACAACACACAACACTAATTGTTAGAAAAGCTAAACCAACCACATACCCTGCTATCACGTGTTCCATGAGGGCTACTCGCTATTTTTGGCCTAAATGCATTTGGATTCCGTTCTAAAGTAGCTTCAACCGCTTCTCGTCTAGCAGCTTCATTTTCAACATTGTTATAACAATTTACACAGTTGCAACCGTCACAATATATTCCCGAAGCAAAACATTCACAATATCTGCCAAAGACATTTCAAACTTCCCATTGCATCCAACAAGTTGCAAAAGCACAATACCAAGATCACAGAGAAAGTCAGATTATTTCACTTACAGCTTCAAGCATTTTGAATGTTTACAGTTGCACTGCTTCTGCTTCTTCGGAGTAGCTTCTTTAATTTCAAAGCCAGGCCTCGATCTCGATTTTGGAGATTCTGGTTTCCTGAATAAAACAAACGTTAATTGAAGACCAAAGAGCAAAGTCCAAATAACAATTCAAATAATCAACAAGCACCTCAGCTGTAAAAAAAATTCAATACATACTAAATTAACCAAAACCTAATAATAATTATCGGTCACTTCTTTCTCATTTCCCAACCACCCAAAGCGCAAACCAGAAAGGAAATTTCCTATAGAAAACTTCACAAACTGTGATTGCAACTCAACTTCATAACTAACAAACAAACAAACATCGCGCATGTATTAGAAGCCCAAACAGAAGCATCAAAATCGGAACTTTATTCACGAACTCGCAATCCCAGAATTTCCAAAAATCAGACATTATTCAAAAACACACGCAATTACACCTTATTTTTCTCATAAATCTGAAAATCGATGTTCTTGAGAAATGAAAAACAGAAAAGACGTAGAATTGAAGAACTCACCCAACCCTGACGGAAGCAGAAGGCGGCAGCGGCAAAACCACCGGTGGCTGCGGCTGCGGCGTCGCCGGCATCCCTCCGAAGGCGGTGAAATCGAGCTGCCTGGCAAGCTTCTTGGAGGGAACATCGGACGGCAACAGCGCATTCGCAACGACGTCGTTTGACACAACATTCTTTGGAGCGCCATCACTCCCCTCACCTTCACCTTCACCTTCCCCCATCAAAACAATAAAAAAAAAAAAAAAAGTAAAAACCTCACTCACTCCACTCACCAATTATTGATAATTACAACAACAATAATCAGCTACAAATTAAGCTCAAATTCACTCGTTTCAGATCCAAACGGCGCGCAACTCTGCGTTCAGCTCTCGAATCAAGACAATTCGATCCAAACACCGACACAGAACAACAAGAGAGGAAAAAAAAGAAAAAGAAAACTCTGCGATTAAGAGAAGAGAAGAGAAGAGAGGGGCTCTGACTCTGTGTTGTTGGTGTTCGCCTTCGCCCCCTCTCTTCCTCCCTCTCTCTCCCAAGCTTTTCAAATTCAATTTTCGTAAATATTCAACGGCCAGATCTCCATGCCCTCTTCATCTTACGGCTCTCGATTAAAGTACCAATCACGCGGCGCAAATTCATAGAAGCGTCGCTCCTCTTCCCTTCTCTGCCCTTCGATTCAACCCTCCTAGAAAACTATTTTCCATATCATCCGTTCACGCTGGACACGTGTGCGTTTCTCATCGGGCGCTTCACTTTATATCGCTGTGGGTTAAAGCAGGGGATTCCGTTTTGGGGTTAAACCTAGAATGTAAATAAAGAGAGAATTTGGCGCTAAAATAAAGCGGTCCCACCCTAGTTGTTGACTTCCGAGAGCTAACTTTTTTACGGTTTATGCCACTAAGTGAGTGCAATTTCGAGCTAACTTCAGTATCATTTCATACACCATGTCCATGAGTAACATTGGAAAATTATCAATAATTAAAATATTTAATTTCTTTAAATTTAATTTTCGTATCAACATTGCGTTGATCCGAAGAAATAGAACTCAAATTTCTAAAGTAAAATTTACAGTTTGAGTCTTATAAATAAATAAGTAATTAAAGACAAGAGATTCAATTACAAAATTCAAATTTTTTAAGTAAAATTAATTATCAATAAAGTCGATAAATAATTCACACTTATAATATGTTAATTAAAAAAAAAATTGTATTACAGTTTTTTTTTTTTTTTACTTTCCTGGGACCATTGGCAAAAATTGTTAAAGAAAATGAAATATAAGTTTTTTGCTGTATATGTTTACTTTAGGATAATAAATTGAAAAGGAAATGACATGTTGAAATTTTTTGTATTTCTTCTGAGCTGATAGCAAACGAGTAGTAGTAGATAACAAACTCCACTCCACCTGGAGGAAAAGGGCAGAGGTTTCTATGTGGTGGCCCTATGGAAAACGTGATACATAAAACCATTAAAAACCCTATATTCCATGTGAAAAGGCTTAAAGGGGTTATAAACTTCAATCGAACTACCCACTAAAATTGGACCATGGAAGACACACAACTACGATTAGCCCAATATAGGCGAACATGAGAGTATTTCATCATAAAAGTCAAGACATTATTCGATTCTCTTTTAGGTGAAGGTTACAAAAGGTATCATGATCATTCTCCAAATTATATTCTCCATTTTCAAGCAGTTTGATTATCATGAAGAAAAAAGACTCGTCGCAAGCAAAGAAACTAACAAATATCATAAAATTTGATGACAATACAAACTGTTCAAATGCTTTCAATGAGCTCATCAGAGTATTGGAAAATTATAAGAAATGTTGAAATTGTGTGAAATAAATCTATACTATTCTAAATTGTTCCGGCAAAGAACAATGTTGGTAGGTTTTTTTAGTGTAAAAGACTTATGTATTAGATTTGATGACCTATTTGTATTTTGGAGACCTTCTTTTAAAGGTCTCCAATCTTATAACGAAATGTGTAATAAATAGATGGATCCTAATGAAATATAAAAACTTGTAATTTAGATAAATGAGTTTTGATTCAAAGAGTTGAGATTAATCTAATCTCTAATCTAGTAGATTCGAACTACAGTTGTCGGTTGCAAGACTTGATTCGTATCCTACTATCCTAGTCATATTTAGATTATCCTTCTAATATTTTTTATCAACTAATATTTTAGTTATTTTAACTTGTGAATTACACATAGTAAATGTTTACATTTTTATATAATTAAAATTTATAATAAATAAATATTTTTAATATATAGATTATATTATATTTAAAATTCATAATAAATATCTCTAATATATATAAATTATAATTTGAATTTATAATAAATAATTTAAATTGAGATATAAGGTTATTTTTAACTATACTATTAAATTTTTAAAAAAATATAAATTTTATTTTAAAGATAGAGATAAAAAAAAAAAGGTAGATTGAATTAATCAAGAGTTAATATAATTCTTGATGGGACTTCCATGATTCCTTCCACACTTCTTAGAATTAAGGAACAAGGTTAAAGTAATGTATTTTCATTTCCACGCGTAGCATTTTCTTCTTTCGTATCCAGTAACTGAAATTGAAAGTGAAATTTTAGTTTTGAGCTCTTTCCATGAGATTTCTATTCGTCATTGCTTCCAGATTGGTTTTATATGCATGTCACATTTGAAGATATTTTTGGAGAATTTCCGTGACTGTTAGTGGCGAGAGATTTGTCTGTGAATTAATTTTTGAATTTGAAGTCTCCTTGCAATTGAGGGAATTATTTGTCTTAAATGGCAGTAAGTTTTGCCAAAGGTTGATATGTTGAATAATTTATTTTTCCTTCCATGTTTGAAAAAGGGGGGAAAATGTTTTTATTAATAGAAAGCAGAAGAGATACCTGCTTAATAACATTCCATTTTTCAAAGTTTGTCTCATTTTTTGCGTAATGCTTTTGGAAGAAAGAATTCAGGAGCGTATCTAATAGCTTCCAGTTGAAAGCTATAGACTATAGTGTTGGGCAGCAGGTAAAGTGTTCACAGAAATGTCCAGAAATAAGGGATTCACTGTTCGTCTTATTTGGAACTAATTTTCCAGGAAAAAAGTGATTAAGATTTGTTTCTAATGCAAATCTAAATTTATTTGTGTCTAAAATGAAATATATATTTAAGTTAGATTTGTCCCAAGACAAGGTTGAGTAAAAAGCTTCTTGTGCTACAAATTAATTAACAGAAGAAAAAAAATCATCCAGGAATTAGCCTTATAAATATTTTTGTTTAAAATGGTTTCTTTAGAAGTAGAATCCAAGTCACATTCTAGTATTCTACTGATTCCAAATTTGCATAAATCAATATATGTTGTTCGAAGTGTGATAGGAAATTACAAGGCTAAAGAACCTGCACTTCAAAGGGATTGTTCATCCTTTCTTCCACATTACTTCCACTTCAAAGAAGCGGGGGCTGATGAGAATCACAAAATATGCTAGCAGAAAGAGAAGGAACTTGAAGAGGCACAGAAAAACATTTATGCAACTAATGTAACATTGAGAACTAAAGAAGATGTCAATAATAGAGGTTGATAATATATAATCTGTTTTTTATATTCTGTTTTTCAGAACTTCTACTTCTTTTAAGTAAACAATGATCGAGCCATGATTTAAATCTGTAAATATAACACTTCTACTTCTACTTCAATAAAGGAATTGCAACAAACTAGACTGGAGGACAAATGTACTTGCTGTAAATCATGGGTAATTTGGCATGCTTTAATTTGTTCAGCCCGGAGTTCAGAGCCATATAAGTTGTAGCCATCAATTATTTGTTGGGTTTCATTTTCTTTTGACTCCCTCTTGATTGACATTATGTAATGGACATTGAGTTAGATAAGGTATGTCCCTCTTCATAATGTATATGCAGTAGCCTGTTTTAGATAAAAAAAAAAAAAAGTATTGACGATTAAAAAGTATAGCTTATAAGATATATGTTAATCAAAAAGACATGTGGAGAACCAATCAGTCATAAGCAACATATAACTTCCCCTTTTTCTACTTTTTTCAAATCATGGTATTATGGATTTAAAGTGGATTACAAATATCATGAAGTATAACCATCCAATTTCTATCATTTTCATTATCCTATTTCTATGTACTGTTAAAGATGATAAGGTATGCCTTGCTTTTCTGCAATGAATGATTATGACAAAATAGTATTCATGTATAGAGACAAAAACAGGCATTGGAGTTCATATTAAAAAGGTAACAATTAATAAGAGGAAACTTAATTTCATAAAAAAAAAAGAGGAAACTTAATTATATTCCTCTATTTAATTTGTTTTAAATTTTATAAAAATATATTTTAATGTCTAAGTTCACATAGACCCATGTTAACATAGCTGGACTGCAGAATTTGCCACTTCCACTCATAAAAGTCGGTGTTTATATGAAGCTGTATTATGGATATGAATCCTCTTGCAGCTAACTTTTTACTTTGTCATGTCATGAGAGGAATAAACACAAAAATAACTATAGTAGGTGCTAATTGCTATCATTATATCATTATATGTGTAAATATGAAAAGATACAAGTCCATGTAGTATATCAACTCTCAGAGTCTCAACTATGAGTGTCATGGTCAACTATGAATGTCATGTTAACACACAATCATGCTTACTTTTCAACAATTTATCCCTTTGTTCACAAGTGAATGTCAAATCAGAAAAAAAGAGATTTTTCTTATCAATATTCTCACCGAAGAATTTCCAGCAAATAATACCAGTTGTGCAACACAACAGAAAAGGCAAAGGGCGGTTCCAAGAATACAATGTACCTTGAATTCTTCAAGGAAACTGTATGGAGAAACCGGTACCAGTCCTTGTGATATTCAGAGGGCCAAACTCGTCAAAATCAGAATCAGAATCCATTTCATCTAAATCACCCCATCCACCAAGGGAATCATCATCTTGCCCTTTTCTGGTCAGAGGAACTCGCAGCTCAGAAACTGGAACAGGAAGAGGCTCTTCACTAAAGTACTTATCATGAAGCAGCTCCATCGCCGTAGCCCTCTTAGCAGGATCATAACAAACCAGTCTTTTCACCAGAGCCAGTTCATCAGGGGACCGATTGGGCAAACAAGCTTCAAGACCAGCAGGGTTCTCCACCTTGCTAAAGGAGATTATCCCATAATCAGGAAGTTTAGAACAACCAGCCCAAGCACTCTCATCAAGGTTACCCAAAACACCAATTATTCTACTAAGCTGGTCAACATCAGCAGTTCCAGGAAACAAAGGTTGCAGAGTTAAAAGTTCTGCAAAGATACATCCCAAGGACCACAAATCAACCTCCAAACCGTAGTCTCTGGATCCATAAAGCAACTCAGGAGCCCTAAACCAACGAGTCCCAACGCATGACGTGAAACAACCAAGTTCTTTATCTTCCTCTTCCCTATCTCCGTCACTTGCTGTGCATGTTGCACTCCCATCGTGAGTGCTAATAATAGTATCCTTATTGTCAATGTCATCTAAAACTCTAGAATATTCTTCGTGATTATTAGAAGCATCAATAGCAGGCTCCGTGAGAATCCTTGCCTGAGAAAATAGCCCATCAATTCACTGGCTCTTTGGATTCAAGTTGAGTCACCCAGAACTACATTGAAATACTAGTTAACCTGATTTTTGTAAATGTTCACATGCTTGGTTTCATTTTTGAGGAATTGAGTGTGTTAATGTGTGTTTGGATGAGGATTGACAAAATTGATTTAGTAAAGTTAATTTTGGTTAAAATTGATTTTGAAATTATGCTATTTGTGTTTGGATAGTTTTATTCTAAACACAAGTTAATAGTAGAATTCAGTATAAATTTTTTTATTCAATGTAAAAGCTGCATTACTTCAACTCAGAATCAATTCAGGAACCATAATCAATTCCTAGTCATAGAACAGAACAAGTAATCATTTACTTAAAATCACGTTAACCAGAATCTCAACATGATTTTAGATAATCCAGTGTGAAACCAAACACTCACTTTCATTGATTTTGAGTGAAAGCAAGTTAGATAAACTTTGCATTTTCTTATTTACTTGGTTTTAAAACAAACAAAATTCAAACACAATCACATTACTTAAAAAACAATTTTAACTAAAATCAAATCTGCAAACACTAGCTCAAACATGCGCTTAAACACTAGCAAGTTAGCTAGGGTTTTGTGATTGTTGAGAATGAGACGAGATTACCTGTCCGAAGTCGGCGATCTTGAGGAGGCCGTGTTCGGAAATTAAGAGATTAGATGGCTTCAAATCTCGGTGGAGGACCATGTGGCGGTGACAGGCGTCGACGCCGGAGAGAATCTGGATCATCCAGCGTTTGAGCTCGCCGGCGGGGAGAGGCTGGTTGGCCTTGGCGGCGTCGGCGATGACGGTGGCCAAGTCGGTCCTGAGGAACTCGAGGACGAGAACGGCGTCCTCGTCGTCGCGCCAGAAGTACTCGTGCAAAACGATGACGTTTGGGGAGCCCTGGAGGAGCTGCAAGGCGTCGATTTCGCGGAAGGCGGACTGGTAGTCGTGGATTTCCTTGAGGGCGACGGTGAGGCCGTCGGAGAGGCGACGGCCGCGGTAGACGTCGGCGTAAGCTCCGGACCCGACCCGCTCCATGACCTCGTATTTGGCGATGATCTCGGATCGGGTATGGATGCTCCAGCTCTTCGGTGGAGGATCCATCTCCATCTCACTTATTCACACTGTCCAGTGCCCCGCCTGTCTCAGTTTTTATCACTCGCTCTTCTCTTCTCACTCACCTTTTTTTTTTTTTTTTAAAAGTAAATGTATTAATTTTTCATAATTTTCTCCTCCTATCAATCAATTATCAATTAATTTATTAAAAAATATTAAAAATAGATCCTATAATATTCAAATTTTCAGCATTAGTCTCTATCACATCTTAGTTGTCATTAACTGAAAGTAAAAAAAAAAAAATATATTAAAGGGATTAAAATAAAAATGAGATATATATAAAACTATATAAAATAATGTGTCATCACATGACAAATTGAAACAACAGTTAACGACAACTAAATAATAACAGAGTTTAATGTCCAAAAATTATTAGATAAATTATTTAAAAGTAATTTTAAAACATTAAAAAAATTAAATATATTATAAACACTAAAAACATATTTAAGTCAATAAATTATGTATTTTTTTTAATATAATACATTTACATAACTTTTTTATAGATTACAAATATCTTTTACTAGAGACAATTCTACGTCAATTGATCTACACGTTCGATAGTATATATTTAAATAATCTAAATACACTTTGGGTATTGACATATTCTCTCATGCGTTGCATGATGATAAGTATCGGTAAAATATCTATAACAATAATAAAAGAAGATAATCTCATTTGATTTTTAAATTCTTTTTATCCATTTTACCCTTGATAATAACTATACATACACTCAAATAAGTACACATAACTAAAATAATAAGAAACCACTCATGATGAGTTGATGACAAATTGATACTAGAAGTGTATACATGTATTGAACAAAAAAATTAACAAATTAAAACAACTTTTGTTTTTCCCATTTTCATTTTATTTTTATTTTCTCTCTTCTTTCAATAAAAAAAATACAATCACGAAATGTCTTTCTTCCACCGGTACAAGAGAATCCATTCATTTCTTTTGTTTGTTTTCCCCCTTTTATTTTGTGTTCATCTCTTTCTTTGATGTCAAATTTTTGTCAAGCTCTTCATCCCAATTTTTTATATCCTGAGTACTCCCATAAGCCCTACTCCATATAAAGAAGCATAGCAAATTAACCAAATTTAGAATGAAAAGGAGCCCATAGTAGTAATCATAGTGCCCTCTGTTAATATTTGATGCTAGCCAACTAACTCCTCCTCTCCTTGTCCCATCTTTCACAACCTTGGTAATGAGGCTTCCCACCAAGTTTCCCACTCCAAGGCTAAGGGTAGATAGGGAAACAGCAACGCTGGACATTTCTTTAGGAAATTGAGAGAAAAAAAACTCTAATTGTCCAATGAAATTAAGACCTTGTGCCAAACCATATAGGCAATATTGGGGCACCAACCATATAGCTGACATGTTGACCACTCCTTTCAGGTTGTCTATAAACCCTTCCCTTATGGCTTCATTTCTTCTCTTCTTCTCTACCAATGTTGCCACTATAGTGGCTAAACATGAGATCATTAGCCCAATTCCCATTCGTTGCTTAACAGTGAGTATTCGCTCCTTAGGCAAAAAAGGAACTAGAATGCGATCATACACAACCACCCATATGGTCAAAGTGAGTATTATGAAAAAAGTGAAACTAGTGGGTGGGATATCTATACCAAAAACCATCCTGTCCATGGTGCCTGTTTGGACTACGGAAAATGATTGTTGGCTTACAGTAGTAGCAAGTATGATGCTAGTGGACCAAATAGGAAGGACTTTGATTATGGCTTTCAACTCCTCTACTTGTCTCACTGTACACAAACTCCATGGATCAATGAGTATCCCATAATAGTCCAGATCTTTCTCTCTATTCTTGATTATGCAAGCTTTATTCAAGAGCCTAAGAAGGGAGAATGAAATATTGAATTAATTAACATGCTCAAGATAAGTCCTCTAATTAATAATTTAATATTACAAATTGGGGACAGGATAATTGTACATTATTTGCAAATTTTGTGTCTATTTCTTCTTACTAATTTAGCAGTATACCCAAATTTCTTCATGAAAAAATTAGTGCAAGGCACATTAATCCCCAATACTACAGAAATCTTATTTTATTTAGTTTTTAAAAACTACAAATGTTAGTCATATAAAACATGGTACACTTTAGTTTTTAAAAAGGACTAATATAGCCAATATTTGGTGATTTTTAAAGATTAAAGTGGGATTTTATTATATGTTTAAGGATTAACCTTTTTTAACAACAAATTTGGGTGTTTGGTGTCTACTCTATTCTTTACCGTGCCTACATATTTATTTAATCTCTATACAAAGAAAGAAACGCGGACACAAGAGCCTATCATATGAAATACGTGGTATGAAAAATTAGTACATACCTTACTTTGTCTGTTGGTTGAACAAGATTAGAGCCATTGTGGAAATACCAAATGTTAGAGTTCTTGGGAGGCAGGGGTAAGTGTCTGTTTTTCCAGGCTGCAACAATCACTTGGGCGAAGCCAGTGAGCAAGCTCTTGTTTGGTTTCACTTTGATGTATATGGAAGTGCCCAAGAAAAACATGATAGCAGACAATGACACAATCCCCACAGAAATCCCAAAACCCACAACCCATCCTGCTTTAACTTGAATGTACACTATCAATACCATCGAAACCGTTATTGAAACGCCAACCGAAACATAATACCAATTGAAGAAGCTCTTCATGTTCCTCTCATTATGTGGGTTTTCAAGGTTGTTGATTTGATCAGCAATAAAGGCTAAGGTACACGACCTAATGCCACCAGCTCCAAGAGCCATGAGAGTAAGGGAAGAGAAAAGAATCAGGAGTTGCGGTACTGTTGGATTTGCACAAGGTTCTATATCACATTGAGGCCTTGCATGCCTAATAATAGCAGTGAGCCACAACACAACTAAGCCCTGCAATGAAGATGAAACCATCATGTAAGTAACTGCGCTTTGGGTAAACAGCTTAATTATTTAAGACTTTAAGCCATCTCCAATCTAGGATACCAAATGCAGTATAATTAATAAGGACTTGATTTGAATGCTGTAGGAGTGTAGTAGCTAGTATTGGCTTACAACAAGGTGGATGACTGTTCCCATTGCAATAACACGAAATCGTCCAAGCCAAGAATCAGAAAGGAAAGCACAAAAGATGGGCAACAAATTGGTCAAGGCGTTCCACAGGAATATTACAATAGCTGCTGTTGCAGGGTCAAAATGATACTCCTCTAGCAAGTACAAAATCATGTTTACACGGAGTCCCACTACTGCAACCTTTTCAAAGGTCTCGTTTGCTAAAACAGAAAAAAAAAAACAAGTTGGAAATCACAACCTGGTTAGAAAAACCATGATTTTTAATGTATGAATAATGAATAGAAAAATGATTTGTAAGGGGTCTCCACGTATATATATTTGATGTATGCAAAGAAAAGGGTCATCACCTATGATATATGGAATGGTTCTGTAACCACCCTTTTTCCTTTCAACCAGCTCGATGGCTTTCTTTTGCTCCATTGACATCTCCTTTCTTCCTTCTGCCATATATAAACATGGAAAAGTTACACACAAAATATAAATTAATTAAGCTAGTTACTACAATAGAAGAACTTTGTTTTATTATACACAATATGGACAAAAGCTCTTTTTATCCACATACAATATCTCTCTCCTGTGTTACAACTCGTTATTAATATAGTAATTTATTGTCGCATCTCAGTAATCGAAAGAAATGAGTATTTCTTGTTGCAAACGACCACCCAATTTTCTTAAAAAGGAAAAGAAAATGCCTATTTATGGACATATTAAACCATTTAATTATTGTCATATGAACTACATGAAAACGAAATGGCATCCAATTGGTCTTAAATCAGTATGTGTCATCCACCTTGAACTAGCGTGAAGTGAAAAATACGTTGTATATTATATGTGACTCGGCAGAACGAAAGGTCCAACGATGGATCAAAGGTTCCAAAGGGTGAAAGGAAAAGAAAAAAAAAACTAATTTATGAGCTGGCTTTATTTTTTTAAATGTCAGTTTGATTTAAAATTTGATAAAAAATAATTTTGATGAAATTGATTTTAAATATTGAAACATGTTTTAAAATTAATTTGAAACGAAAAGTATTATATATTAAAAAATGTGAATTTTTTTTTAATTTCAAAAATAAAAGTTAATTAAATTTGGTCCCTTCTTTGTAAGAAAATATTCATGTACTGATTTTGTAATTTTGACCTGTGTTTAAACATTTTTATTGCTGTCAAAAAAAGAAATTATTTGAATTTTGTATTGTATGTAATCTAATCCGTTATATTTTTCTCTTCATATTTTCATAAAAATATTCATCTCCATTTATTATATTTTTTTCATACTTTCCATAAAATAAAACAACCAATAAATTTGATTTAATAAGTTCGTAAAATCTTAACCGACCCCACCATGTATTATGTATTGCATCTATAATTACTAATTAACCAAAAGAACTCTTTGTTATATTTTCGTACGTATATCTTTCGTACCAAATAGCAAGGCTCAATAAATAATCTAAATACACTTTGTTGATTGACATATATATTATCCCATGCGTTGTTTGTGGCCACGTACTACTAGTAAAATATACAAGAGAATCCATTTGTTTCATTTGTTCGTTTTCCTCCGTTCATTTTGTGTCCATCTCCTTCTCAATTATTACTTTAGTGTCAACCTCTTCATCCCAATTTTTGATATCTTGAGTACTCCCGTAAGCCTTACTCCATATGAAGAAGCATAGCAAATTAAACAAACTTAAAATGAGAAGGAGGGCATAGTAGTAATCATAGTGCCCTTTATTGATATTTGATGCTAGCCAACTAGTTTTTCCTCCTCTCCTTGTCTCATCTTTTACAACCTTGACAATAAGGCTTCCCACCAGACTCCCCACCCCAAAGCCAAAGGTACATAGGGAAATAGCAATGCTTGACATTGCCTTAGGAAACTGAGAGTAATAGAACTCTATTTGTCCAATGATATTCAAACCCTCTGCTAAACCATATAGGCAATACTGGGGCACCAACCACATAGCAGACATGTTCACCACTCCTTTGGGGTTATCTATAAACCCTTCCCTTATTGCTTCATTTCTTCTCTTCCTCTCTACCAATACTGCCACAGCAGTGGCCAAGCATGAGATCAATATCCCAATTCCCATTCGTTGCTTAACGGTGAGTCCTTTCCCCTTTGGGAACAAAGGAACTAGAATGCGGTCATAAATAGCCACCCATATGGTTAAAGTGAGGATTATGAATACACTAAACTGGTGGATGGAATGTCCTTATGGAACACCACCCTATCCATTGTGCCTGCTTGGACTATAGAAAATGATTGTTGGCTTATGGTAGTGGCAAGTATGATGCCAGTGGACCAAATGGGAAGGACTTTGATTATGGCTTTCAACTCCTCTACTTGTCTCACTGTACATAGACTCCATGGGTCAATGGGCATCCCATCACAGTCTAAATCTTTCTCTCTGTTCTTGATTATGCAAGCCTTGTTCAAGAACCTAGGTAGGAAAAAGAAAACATTGAATTAATTAGGAAAATGATACATGGATAACCACATACAGAGACAGAGCCAAACATAGATTTTAGGAGAGCCAATTATAAAAATTAAGATTCATATACTCATCAAATTTCCTCCTCAAAAAAAATATATATATACTCATCAAATTTCATATGAAATATTCATATGTTTCAAAATATTAATAGCATTAGTAATTTATCAAAATGTTAATAGATATAGAAGAGAAAGAAGTATATTATCATAGATTCATAGGTGATATAATGTATTGAGGTAAACTTGATATATAAATCATATTAAGGTCATGTTTAGAGAAATGTTTCTATAAAGTATAAACACTTATAAAAGAAAAAAAAATAAAAAGGTAAAATGTATTGAGTTCTCCGTAAACTAAAATCAACTACTGTACCAAAAAAAACTAAAATCAACTAATGTACTTTAGTTTTTAAAGAATTCAAATGAAAAAAAACTTTTATAAAAACTAAGTGTATAAATTGATTTTAGCTTAAACGAGAAACTTAATTTATTTTATTTATTTATTTTACAAGTATTTATAGAAAAATTTATCAAAACAGAACCTAACCCTAAATCCCGAAACATTTTAGTCTTTAATAAGAACTAATATAGGCCATAGATTTTGGTTTTTTAAAGACTTTATATTTTATTGGCTAAACTTTTTTAAAAACAAATTTGGGTCATAGTGTTTACTCTAATGTTTACAGGGCTTACTTATTTAATCTCTGCACAAAGAAAGAAACATGGAGACAAGTTACATGAGAGCTTGATATATGAAATTTGTGGCATAACAAATTGGTACATACCTTGCTTTGTCTGTTGGTTGAACAAGATTAGAGCCATTGTGAAAATACCAAATGTCAGAGTTCTTGGGAGGCGGGGCTAAGTGTCTGTTTTTCCAGGCTGCCACAATCACTTGGGCGAAACCAGTGAGCAAGCTCTTGTTTGGTTTCACTTTGACATATAAGGAAGAACCCAAGAAAAACATGATAGCAGAAAATGACATAAGCCCCACAGGAATCCCAAAACCCACAACCCACCCTGCTTTAACTTGAATGTACACTATAAATACCACTGAAACCGTTACTGAAACACCAACCGAAACATAATACCAATTGAAGAAGCTCTTCATGGTCTTCTCATTTTGGGGGTTTTCAGGGTTGCTGATTTGATCAGCAGTAAAGGCTAAGGTACAGGGCCTAATGCCACCAGCTCCAAGAGCCATCAGAGCAAGGGAAGAGAAAAGAAACAGGAGTTGCAGTACTGTTGGATTTGCACAAGGTTCTACATCACACCGAGGCCTTGCATGCCTAACAATTGCAGTGAGCCACAACACAACTATGCCCTGAAATGTAAGAAATTCAAGGGTGTTTCGGTAAACTGTTTAATTAAGTGTTTATCATATAAGCGCGTTTATGTATAAATTATTCCTATAATTAAAGAGAAAATTAAATTAAATCATTTTCATACAAGTTATAAAATGTTTTCCTAAACTATCTTAGGAAGACCGAGGGGGTCTAGTTCAGTTGGTTGAGCAGGGTGCGTGAGTTGTTGTAAATCTCCCGGTACCTGTTTTCGATTTCCACAGATAAAAAAAAACTATCTTAGGAAGATTTTTAATATTTTGGATTTGAGTTTAACTCAGTCCCAAAAACTAACTCATAAGATGATCACATTGCAAGTCAAATGGCATGTCTAACACACTCTATGCAAAGGATTGAAAATTCAAGCATGAAGTTTATATAAACATCCGTGGGTAGTTGGTGGGGCAATAGACCTGATAATTTATTACTAAGATAGACTCCGATACCATTTTAGAATTTTAGATTTTAAGCCTAATCAATCCCAAATATAGCTTATGAGGTAAGAATTACTCCCTACTTGTACACACTATTTTTTATCATATCACTAGTAAATTTGAAAACTCCAACAAGTTTGTTGAAATAAATTAAACACAACTTATAGACATATCTTAAACTATTTTTACAAGTTCTCTTATCTTACATGATAAATCTAAATAGATTATAAATAAGTTTTTCTTTTTCCAAATGCACTGTAACGAGTTGATTTTAATGCTTATTGAAGTAGGCTGTAGGAGTATATTAGTATTAGCTTACAACAAGGTCGATGACTGTTCCGAATGCAATAACACGAAATCGTCCAAGCCAAGAATCAGAAAGGAAAGCACCAAAGATGGGCAAAAAATTGGACAGGGCGTTCCACAGGAATACTACAATAGCTGCTGTTGCAGGGTCAAAATGATACTCTTGTAGCAGGTACAAAATCATGTTCACATGCAGCCCCACGTTTGCAACTTTTTCAAAGGTCTCGTTTGCTATAAGCAGAACAAAAACAAGTGACTTGGTTAGAACTTCTGATATATACTTCACTAACAGTAACACACAACATTGTGCCAAAAGAAAGACCATGATTTTTATATATGAATGGACAGAAAAATGCTTTGAAAGGGGTCTATATTTGACGTATGTAAAGAAAGGGATCATCACCTATGATAAAGGGCATGGTTCTGAAACCACCCTTTTTCCTTTCAACCAGTTCATTTGCTTTCTTCTGCTCCATTGACATCTTCATTTTTCTTCTGCGTAACTCAAAATATAATTGAAGCTAGTTACTAGAGTATAGTAGTTACTGCCATTTTTCATATGAGAATAATTAACTGGTTTTATACACAGACATGACCAAAGCTCTTGTTTTTCGCACCTCACTCCTGTGTTAAATTTCGGTGCAGGTAGACCTCGTTATTATCTAATTTATTGTCGCATCATCTCAGTATTTGAAAGAAATGAGTATTTCTTGCTGCAAAACGACCACCTCATTTTCTTAAAAAGGAAAAAAAGATTATGACGAAAAACTTGCCTATTTATGGTCATATTAAGCCATTTAATTATTGTCATATGAACTACACGAAATGGCATTCTATATCATAATAAATACTTGCATATTACTTCCTTTGCTTACCAATTTGAGCGCTGAAATTAAATCTAGGAGAAGCTTGTCACACCCCCCACACACTAAGATACTTTTGTGGGCTGCATAAAGTTCCAAAGCAAGATTCCAAGTTTCTTAACTAACTTCAGTTATAACTCCCATGGCTGTGAGAACTTATTAAAGGATTTTAATCAGCATCTAATTGGTCTTAAATCGCTATCTGTCATCGTCCACCTTTAACTAGCTTGAAGTGAAAGATTACATTGTATTAAATATGTGACTCGATGGAATGGAAAGGTTAGGTTATAAGTGTCCAACGACGGATAAAAGGTTCCAAAGGGTGAAGGAAAAAAATAATGTATGTCATTTCAAGTATCGGTGAACTGGCTATAGTTTTTAACTGTCCGTTTGATTTGATAAAAATAATTTTGATGAAACATGTTTTTAAGTTAATTTGAATCGAAGCGTATTTTACATAAAAAAAAAAGTATGGAAATTAATTTTTTAATTTCTAAATAATAAATAGAAGTTAAATTTGGTCCCCTCGGTGTAATGAAAAGCTTCATGTACTATGTTTTGCAACTCCTAATTAATTAGATTCCAAGTCACGTATTGTCACCCAAAAAAAAGATTCCAAGTCACGTACATGCTGTATCAACCTATTTCTTGTTTGTTCGCCAGCTATCAGCTATTTGGAAATTCGGTCGCAGGTGGTAAACATAGGTTGAGAGAAGTAACAAAGGTGTTACTTTTGCTTTACACGTAATTTTGGAGGTAGCCAACCGAATTTCCAAACATGCACTATATTGGTGGAAACAGAAGTTATATGTACACAAAGGGTTATTTGCCAGAAATTTAATTCACATACTTAAAAGTATAAAAATATTTCTTTTCACACCTTTCAAATTTTATTGATCTAAGTTAAAGTACTTTGTAATGTTAGGATAATCACTTTTAGTGAGGTTTTTCTCTTAATCATATTTTTTTTCTTTTACAAGATTTGAATCTGAGACCTAATTATTTCAAAGATTTAAGCTCAGTTTCATATTCGAACAGGCATAATGTTTATAACTTTTCTCTCCTTTAAAAATAGGTTAAGCAGTAATATAAAAATTAGATGTGAATTAGTTATCATTTTTTAAAGTAAATAATTGATTAAGAGTTTAAAAAGAGGAAAGAGAAAAAAAAAATGAATGATAAAAATGAAAATTTGATGAGGAAATTTGATGAAAATGAAAACTATCAAAAGTTTTACTATCTAATAGCATAAAGAGCTTTTCTTTAAAAAAATCGATTGGTAAAGTTATATATAATATATAATTGGCTTAATTGTAATTTTTACCCCTAACTTTTAATTTTTTGGCAAATTTTACCCCGACAAATTAATTTGGTACATTTTACCCCAAATTTTTTAAAAAAACTTACAAATTTTACCTTTCGTAGTTGGGCTGATGTGGTAGCTTAAAAGTTGGAGATAAAATTTACCAAAAAGTTAAAAAGTTGGGAGTAAAATTCACCAACAGGTGAAAAAATTGAGGGTAAAATTCACTAAAAAGTAAAAAATTAGGGGTAAAAAGTACAATTATTTTAGTTTGTCACGTCAGCTCAACGACGGAAGGTAAAATTTGCAAATTTTTTAAAAAGTTAGGAGTAAGATGCGCCAAATTAATTTGTTGGGAACAAAATTCGCCAAAAAATAAAAAGTTGGAAGTAAAAAATGTAATTAAGCCTATATAATTTTAGATAGAATAAAGTTGAACTTTAAAAAATTTAAAAAAATTAAAAACATATTTTACTCTTATTTAATTGTTGAATTTATACTTTATGCAAAAATAAAAAAATGTAAATTCCTTTTTTTGATATAATCTAAATATTCCAAGTACTGGTAAAATATACAAGAGAATCCATTAATTAGTTTTTTTTTTATTCTTTTTCCCCTTCATTTTGTTTTGTGTCCATCTCTTTCTCATATATTACTCTTGTGTCAACCTCTTCATCCCAATTTTTTATATCTTGAGTACTTCCGTAAGCCCTACTCCATATGAAGAAGCATAGCAAATTAACCAAACTTAGAATGAAAAGGAGGGCATAGTAGTAATCATAGTGCCCTCTATTGATATTTGATGCTAGCCAACTACCTTCTCCTCTTCTCTGTGTCCCATCTTTCACAACCTTGACAATAAGGCTTCCCACCAAGTTTCCCATCCCAGAGCCAAAGGTAGATAGAGAAACAGCAATGCTTGACATTGTCTTAGGAAACTGAGAGTAATAGAACTCTATTTGTCCAATGATATTCAAACCCTCTGCTAAACCATATAAGCAGTACTGGGGCACCAACCACATAGCTGACATATGCACCACTCCTTTGGGGTTATCTATAAACCCTTCCTTTATTGCTTCATTTCTTCTCTTCCTTTCTACCAATGCTGCCACTAGAGTGGCCAAGCATGAGATCATTAGCCCAATTCCCATTCGTTGCTTCACGGTGAGTACTTGCTCCTTAGGGAATAACGGGACTAGAATGCGATCATACACAACCACCCATATGGTCAAAGTGAGGATTATGAATGCAGTGAAGTTGGTCTGTGGGATGGTCATATGGAACACCACCCTGTTCATCGTGCCAGCTTGGACAACAGAAAATGTTTGTTGGCTTATGCTAGTAGCAAGTATGATGCCAGTGGACCAAATGGGAAGGACTTTGATTATGGCTTTTAACTCCTCCACTTGTCTTACGGTACACACACTCCATGGGTCAATGGGCATCCCATCACTGTCCAAATCTTTCTCTCTATTCTTGATTATGCAAGCCTTGTTCAAGAACCTATCAAGGGAGAATCAAATATTGAATGAATTAATATACACAAAATAAGTTGTGTAATTAATAATCTAACACTACAAAATAGGGACTGGATCATGATATGTTATTTGCAAATTTGTGACTATTGTTTTATTAATTTAGGAGTGAACCCAAATTCATTAAAAAAATAAATTAGTGTAAGACACATTAGTGTGGAAAGTTTTTATATCATCAACTAATTAGAAATTATTTTGAGTTTAATGGTGATACACTGACAGTGTAAAACTATTTTACACAGTCATCCAATCATAAATCACCATTGATACTTCTTTTAAGGTAATTTCTTAAAAATCAATAAACTTATCATACATGGAGGGCTGTGATTGGATAATGGTATAAAAAAAATTTACACTACTAGTGCATAACCCTTTTTTTCAATTATTTTTTATATAACTTTTAAGATAATTATTATAAAAGTTAATATGCATATTATATATAGTGATTTGTGATTAGATGATATTAACAAACAAATTTGTGGTATGACAAATTAGTACATACTACGTACCTTGCTTTGTCCGTTGGTTGAACAAGGTTAGAGCTTTTGTGGAAATACCAAATGTCAGAATTCTTTGGAGGCAGGGGTAAGTGTCTGTTTTTCCAGGCTGCCACAATCACTTGAGCAAAGCCGGTGAGCAAGCTCTCGTTTGGTTTCACTTTCTTATATAAACAAGAACCCAAGAAAAACATGATAGCAGAAAATGACATAAGCCCCACAGGAATACCAAAACCCACAACCCACCCTGCTTTAACTTGAATGTATACTATAAATGTCATTGAAATCGTTACTGAAATGCCAACCGAAGCATAGTACCAATTGAATAAGCTCTTAATGGTCCTCTCATTTTGTGGGTTTTCTGGGTTGTTGATTTGATCAGCAGTAAAGGCTAAGGTACAGGGCCTAATGCCACCAGCTCCAAGAGCCATGAGAGCAAGGGAAGAGAAAAGAAACAGGAGTTGCAGTGCTGTAGGATTTGCACAAGGTTCTACATCACATTGAGGCCTTGCATCCCTAATAATAGCAGTGAGCCACAACACAACTAAGCCCTGTAATGAAGAGAAAAACCAACATGTAATTTATGCGTAAATTGTTTCTATAGTAGAAAGAGAAAATAGTATTCAACTTTTTTCATGTAAGTTATTTTGAAAATAATTTATGAACATGTTATAAGATAAACCTAAGTAAACTGCAAATAAGTTCTTCAACATGCACAATAAGGAGTTGATTTTAATGCTTATTGAAGCACGTTGTAGGAATAATAGTAATAGCTTACAACAAGGTCGATGACTATTCCCAGTGCAATAACACGAAATCGTCCAAGCCAAGAATCAGAAAGGAAAGCACCGAAGATGGGGAAAAAATTGGAAAAGGCATTCCACAGGAATACTATAATAGCTGCTGTTGCAGGGTCAAAATGATACTCTTGTAGCAGGTACAAAATCATGTTCACATGGAGCCCCACATTTGCAACCTTTTCAAAGGTCTCGTTTGCTAAAACCAGAAGATGAAAATCACAACCTGGTTAGAACTTGATATATATACACTTCACTAACAGTTACACACAACATTGTAACAAAAGAAAAACCGTCATTTTTAATTTATGAATGAAAAGAAAAATGCTTTGAAAGGGGTCTGGATCGACATATATTTGATGTATGCAAAGAAAAGAGTCATCACCTATGATAAAGGGAATGGTTCTGTAACCACCCTTTTTCCTTTCAACCCGCAGTTCGGTAGCTTTCTTTTGTTCCATTGACATCTCCATATTTTTCTTCTGCAATACACATGAAAAGGTTACACACAAAATATAATTGAAGCTAGTTACTACAATAGGAGAGCTTTGTTTTATACACAGACATGGACAAAAAAGCTCTTGTTTTCCACACACTATCTATCTCTCGTGTTAAATTTCGGTGCAGGTAGACCTCGTTATTATCTAATTTATTGTCGCGTCTCAGTAATTGAAATAAATGAATATTTCTTGTTGCAAACGACCGCCCCATTTTCTTAAAAAGGAAAAAAACCATAATTATGACAACAACAAAATTGCCTATTTATGGACATAATAAACCCTTTAATTATTGTCATATAAACTACAAAGAAATGGCATCCTATATATATCATAAATACTTGCATATTCTTTCTTTTCCTTACCAATTTGGGCACTGAAAATCTTGGAGAAGCTTGTCACACCTCCGCACACTAAGATATTTATAATTTGTAGGAATGGAAGACCAAGTAATTAAGCCTTCATGCAAAGCACATTACAGCGTTGGCCATTATCTCCTATTGGTTTGTTACGTGCGTTAATTCCGTTTTTGTGTGGTGTGTTTCTTGGTGTTATTGAGGTTTTCGCGTTGTTAGTTTGCTCAAGGGATCAAAATGGCAATGCTTGTGTGTGTGAACCTGCATACAGTTCCAAATTCAGCAAGATTCCAAGTTTCTTAACCAACATCAGTTTTAACTCCCACGATTGTGAGAAGTTAATATATAAATAAAGGATTTTGGCACATCTAATTGGTCTTAAATCGGCATGTGCCGTCCACGTTGAACTAGCTTCAAGTGAAAGAAAATCTTGTACTATGTATGTCACTCAGTGAAACAAAAGGTTAGTTTAAGTGTCCAATTACGAATATTCACAGGCTCCAATGTGAAAGGAAAAAAAAAATTAAGTTAAAATATCATATTTGGCCCATTACATTTTTGTGTTTTCTCAATTTAATCTTTTATTAAAATTCTCAATTTAATCCTTTATATTTAAGAAAATGGACCTCCTATGTTGGTCCTTCAAATTAAGGACCAAAATGAATTGAATTGTTTGTGAATTCTCGTTAATTACTCTACCAAAGTCATGTGGTAAAAAAGAGATATAGTTAAGAAATGGTAATTTTGTACTTAAAATAACCTAAACTTGAATTTCAAAAAGAGTTTTAGTTCTCCACCGCACAAAATTGGAACCTTTCACTGTCTCCACCGCACAAAAATCTCTCTGCATCCATTCCAGATACAAGAGTGTAGTGTAGCTTGTCACTAGTCACTACCACGAACCGCTGTCACCGCCGGCCAGACGAGCTGACCCACCGTCACCGCCCACCGCCCAGCGCCCACACCCTCTTTAAACTGTTTTTGTTTTTCTCTTTTTAAAACATCTTCAACTTTGGATGAGAAATGAACTTGTGAGTAGTATAAAATTGTTTTTGAAAAGTAAATCAAACAAGCCCCGAGGAACAATTTTTTTATCCTAGTTGTTAGTTAACTAGTGGTATGGCCAAATTACATGAAAAGAACACCTTTTTTCTTTTAAAAAAACGGCAGTGAAGTTTGATGCTTCATCTTAATTATAATATGGTGTTTCTCTCATACTGGTTGATGATTTGACAGATTCTGCTTTAACAAATTTTATTATCCAAGTGCCTTTTAAGCAGTCCTGGGGATCTTAAGATTAGGTGTTTTTTAACTTTTTTTTTAAAAAAAAATTATGAGATAGTTTATATACATATTAAGATCTTAACATAGTAGTATTATTTTAAGAGAGAAAATAAATTCTTTATAGTTGTTTATTTTTGTTCAATGTATTTTATGAAAGTAATTTTTAAAGTGTATAAATATTTAAAATAAATATAAGAACATGTTAATTATTAATTTAAAATTAATAATAAAAGTATTATTAACTTTCACTTTAAGTATTTTTTTAAGTGGAAATATTAATTCTTCACTTTAATTGTATCATTCACACAACATTATATTTCAAGGTATTTTTCTATGTATTTATTATCATTCTTACATATTTAATGTCATTGTTATTATTAATTTTGATTAAAGCTACTAATTAAACTCTATCTGAATCATTTGATATTTATTTACTTTAATTTTATTATATGAATAAATTTTCATATCTTTTACGATATTGAAATATAATAATAAAATTTATATATTGGTATTGACCCATATATATAATGTATGGGCTAAAACTTTATACTAATAAAAACAAAATGAAATGTCATATTACTATAGTAATAAAATGTCATTATTAAATGCTGTCAAAAAAAATGTCATTATTAAAACAATTTTTATTTTTCTAGAGCATTTGACGAGCGGTGCGGCCAAATTACATGAAAAGAACATTTTGATCCCTCCACATGGAAAAATTACACATACTAACGATAAAAGCAAAATCAATAGCCATGTTATTAAAATATCTAATAAATGTGTGACCCTTAAGCAAGGAGTAATTTTTTGTCTAGAGTAGTCGACGAATGGTGAGGCACTTGCATAATTACATAAGAAGAACAATTTTAATTTTTATACTTCATCGTAAAATGATATATACTACCAGTAAAATCAAAATATAATGTCATGTTATTATAATGATTTACAAATGGAAAATTGTGTTAGCCTTTTGATAAAAGCGTCTTAGTTAGTTCACCATAATACTAATTGTTAATATGTGTTGTGAAAAATGTCTTTGAAGAATTAAATTTAAGTGTATGAAATATAATACAAAGAAAAAAAATTATATGAGAAAAGAATAAAATTATAAAAAAAAATTATTTAAGAATTTTTATCTTTAACAACCGTGTTATTAAAGGATTGAATTTCTTTATATTTTTTGAATTAAATTCTATAATTCCTTTATATTACTTATATTAGAAAACAATATCAATAATGATAGATAACCAAAAAAGTTTTATCTCAATTCATTCATAATGAAAATAATGTACTTTGAGTATTATTTATTTTTAAAAAATAAAAAATAACTATAAAAAATTAAACATAAAGAAATTGAAAAAATGAAAAATAAAAAATATATCAAATAGAGAAATAAAAGATTAAAAAAATAAAGTTATTATTTAAATCAATTTAAAATTTAAAAGTTTGAAGAAAAAAAAATGTTACACGTGAATTTGAATGTTACAACTTTATATTATGAATAGATGAAATATTATTGCATATTATTAATTATTAAAAATGCAGATTTTTTTTTTTTAATTTCTCTTATAAGCAGAATGTTTATTCAAAATACAAAAATTTCTCCTCACCTTCCTTCCCTACTAAAGTCCCCTCCAAACGTCCTTAAACAAGAAAAATAAAATGAAAAAAAAATAAAGAAAAAGGAAGAATGCATAAAAATTAAAAAGACAATCTCATGCTTATGATATAGCAATATATGAGTTAATCTATGTACAAGGCACTTGGATGTATAAACTTTGAGCTATATACAGCTGACGAGGAACCAAAAAAATGAAAGTATTTTTAAGGTTTAATGAATGTAATATTGTCAAATGTCAAGGTAAGGTCATATATGTCTTTCTGTACCACTGCACTTGAGCATCTTCTTTTAATTCATTCCCCAAGCCTGCAATTAACCAGAGATTTAGTAACTGTTAATGGAAACGTCTATAGTTACAGTTTCGTTTATATATCTGATTTGGAACTTGGAAGACAAAGTACAAATGCTACATGGTGTATAGATGACATGAAAACGCAAAAACTTGAAGTCTAAAAAGTTTACCCAGAGCACAACTTCCAAGTTCCATCGTTATTTTGCAATTAAAATTCAAACAAGAGGTTTATTAATTGAATAAATTAAAAATGCACCTGAATCTGTCCATCTGAGGTTCCAATTACCAAAACTTCTTCATTGCTGTCTAGAGCCATGCAATTAACCCTACAATTCGTACCCATTTGCAACGTGTCAACTCTATTGTGTTTCTTCTTATCCCAAATTTCCACAGTACCTCCTTTGCACCCCAAATAAATCAATTCTGAGCTCACTGCCATAGCCCGCACTTCAGATCCCGTTTGCAGTGATCCAACCATACTGTAATTGGAATTGTTCCATATCTTGACATTTATATATGCAACAGTTAGTTAACTATGGTATGACATCCTTAAAATTAACATCAAGTAGCTCAAACAACAAACATTTTCTATGCTTGAGAATTCAAAAAATCGTGAAATTCGATGTTTCTAGCAAGAATTGTGACTATTTGTAATCTTTTTATATACCGCTAAATCATACGTGTCTGAGATACCTTTAGAGCAGATCCATCCAAGGAAGAGCCAGCTGCATATATAAGTTCACCATGAATTTGCAGTGCATGAATAGGATTTGCTTTCCCAAGTAATCTTTTATAGCCATTTTGAATAGTGCTGATTGTTCCAGTGGCCAAATGTATCTCCTGAAACATCACGAGAATATTATTGCAAGAATGTTGATATAGCATCACATTATACTGTGTTACACTTACAAAAACTTGATACCTGAACACTACTGTCATGGCATCCACAGTATAATTTCCCATTAACATGAGCCAAGCACTTCACATATTTACTAGAATTTAACAACTTTGATTCTCCATTCAATGACTGAACCTGATGGGAGAGCAAACTAATTTCAGTAGAAAGCAATGCTGCTTATTATAGTATGTATGTATGAAGTAATTGTTAAGCATTTTCAGTACTAAGGGTGAAGCAGTAAAAGAATCTGTTACAAAAATTAATGACCCGTAAAGATCCCACCTAGGGATTTTGGTTTCAAAGACATAACCAGATGGGAATAAAATAAAGTAAACGGTACAACACGCAGCTCAGAGCAATGTATCCAGGATAATGTTTGAGTGTACGAGTCAGTGTGACAGAGAATAAGGAGACTAGTGTTATTTTACACTAAAGGTCTATAGCCTGCATAAAAGAAGTGAGCAGACTCTCCCAACACCATTCAAAGAAGAACATGTATTCATAGTTTTAAGAGTACCTTGACACCAGCCCCCTGCGGAATGAAACAAGCTAAGCTATTGGTTACAACTAGGTTATGAATCTGGTCCTTCATATCATGCACCTGTACACAATGTATTGCTGCCTTTCCAATAGACCAGACCTGTTCTTTAGTGAAATAAAACCTTTGTTAGCAGGCAGCCTGACATTGAGGCTAGAGTAACTGCAGAAAATTTTACCTTTGCAGTTCGGTCAAGTGAACCACTGTATAGCCTGTCATCGGATTCTGAAATCACCAAGTTTGTCACAGCCTTAGTATGTTCTTGGATCTCTTGCAAGAGATGGAATAAGTTATCCTTTAATATCCAGACCTTCAGAAGTTACAAAGTATTTTCCAGTTAGCTCACACTACAGTAAAGGTGTCATTTGCAGCCAAGACCAGAACATTTTTGCCAATGATCAAGCATGACTTGCCCTTTTTCCAGCTATTCAATCTTTCAAGCATGTGGCATAAAACACGCCATAAAGTCCACTACATTTTGTGATACACATTTTTACGTATTTAGGTCTAGCTTTACCTAATTGCATAAATGGACAGTTCAATAATGTAATATGTATTTTCCAGTAATTCTAAGAAACAAATATTTAAATAAACTACTACAGATATTTTCGTTCAGACTTAAATTCATTATTCATTAGAACTTACAAGGCATGTAAAATTCTAACTCTAATTACCTTAATAGTGCCATCTGTATGGCCTGAAAAAAATTTGTCCTTAAAGCAAATGACAGACAGCACCTCTCCATTCTCGCTGCAGTCTTCTTTTATGAGCTCTTTATGTATCCAAATGTCCTGTTCCAATCAAGAACTTTATATATCATCCACCCACCATGCCTATACTAGAAATTGGTATAAGAATACGACAAACTTACCTTTTTAGATTCATTTTCTTCAACCAGAACCTTTAGCATTTTAGATGCTAAGGGACAGGATCTCTTTAGCTCTCTCAACCCTTTTATGATATCCTTAGTGTAGGAAGTTAGATCACCTAAGCCGTCTGAAATTCACAATATAATGTATGATCACCATTTTTCTATTTTGCATAACAATGACATGCAGGAATTTGAACATATAAATCTTAAGAAAGTCTCAGATTCATGTAGAAGGAAACTATTTTGATTTTTTTTTTTTCATTTCAAATAATAGACTAATGACAAAGCCAACACTAACATAGATAGTATCAGATCTAAATCAATGTTGAATTCTGTATTTGAGTAGTTTATCATGCTTCAAGGAACTGCTGATCGGCAGTTATTCCTTCTTAGATAAGATTTTTGTTTGTCATTATCTAGCTGTACCAGATTTTTGAAATGATGCTGTAACTTGTAATGAATGGCTGCATTTGTGAAACTTACCAGAGAAATGAAGAAAGCTATTGAGAGCAAGCATAGAAAGGATTCTGTCTTCTACATCCTTAGCAGAATTTAATTTAACTATGAACTGCTTTAGAAAGCAGGCACGAGCTGCTACTTGTATCCCTGTATCTGGCAGAATGGTCAACATGTATACGAGCCATGTAGCTGATATAAAGCATGCTGATCGTAGTTCTGGATTTCGGCTCTTCATGCCATCTGCTAAAGCTTCAAAAAGAGTGCCAAACTCATGGCTTACTAGAACAGATGCAATTCTTCTTTCCCAATCATCAGCTGCCTTCTCTTCTTCCTGTTGATGCCAAACAAAAAATAAGGTATCGGAGAGAATATTTGGCAAGCAGAACCCACAAAGTCAAAATACAGGAAGAGTTTCAAGTCTTTACTGGAGTTATATCAATTTCTGGGCTGAAGTCGTTGATCTGATCCACCTGTACAAGTCTTCTGGAACTTTTGTCGATACCTACACGTTTAAGAAGGACTTCTCTGGTTAGAGGGTTTCCAGAGAAGTCAAAACTCCCTTGCAGTGACATAATTGTATCAGCAGCTGCTAATTGGGTAATGGGGAAATCTGTGTTTCTCAGGCATGAAATAAGAGTATCCATCACCTCTTCCCGATATATGCTCATTTTTCTTGGCTCAACCTAAAAATGGCATGATGAAAATTAAGCACCTATTACTTGTAAAACAGCATTTTATCATTTGTGATTTAAAGGCAGTAATATAAAGATACTGTAACAAGAAATCATACAACTATTTCTTATATTTAAGATTTAGGGAGCATCAAAGATTCACACCAGAAGATCAAGTTGGAGTAAGAGGCCAGCCATAACTGGACATTGATCTTGAAGGGCTGTCTGCAAATAAATAAGGAGAGTATGCATTGTACTAAAAGGTCCTTCTTCCTTTATAATGTGGAGGATTTGTTCATTGAATGTCCTTCTGAAGGGAACCCAAAAGGAATCTATCAGATAAACTAAAAATTAGAGTAGTTTGATTAGTGTAATTATGAATATGAAAGATATATACCTATTTAATTTGACTAACTCGGAAAAGAATTTAATAATCTTAAATCGATCTCCATCAGTTGCACCGATTAAGGTTTCCAAAAGAGGTGACAACTCTGCTTTATCGGCAATGTTGTTCCTGCATGTCCCATCTTCTTCCATGCATCTTAACAAGATCTCCACTGCAGCAATCCTCTCCTTTGCCAAGTCAGCTCCCAAACTGCCGACAATGGTTCCAATTGCTTTTTCTGAGAAAAGGGTATTGACAACCGAAGATGCAATTATCTCTTCACTGCTACCAATAATCCGTGCAAGTAAAAGCACTGCAGCTGTTTTGGGCTTTAAACACATCTTAACCAAGTCTTCCTCTTTCTTATTGAAAATTGATATTAGAGACTCCACTATGGCCATCTCTGCAAGACTCATAGTGGAAGGATTTAAGAGATACAACAGCACAACAGCCTCTGTCAACCCGTTCTTGAAAAGAGCCATGATACATTCCACGTCAGTGTCCACACGTGTAAGGGTCTTAACAACAGCATTGTCTCTAGACCCCATCTCGGCCAGAAGGAAAACTGCTGCTTGTAGCACCTGAGGCTCAACAGAATTGAAAAGGATCTCCATTAATCCATTGATTATCGCAGGTTTTGATAGCATTCTATGTATATCCACTCCTAGATCCACTCCTCTCCAGAACTTGTCAATTTGAAGCACGGCCATTTCAGATTCCTGGAGAACCTCTGACATATACAGGTTATTGATTGCACAGCGTAACTCACTCATCATCCCATCAACGGTGGCTTGTGTTATAACACTATTAGGAGAAGTTGAAGGCATTGTTGACTTCACAACTGCCTCAGTATCTTCGTATGGACCCTCCTCATACGGCGGTGGGACCAAATGGGGGTTGCGATCTTTCCAGCTTGCAATTAGTCGTTTGAGCACATAATTTGTTTTGGGTAGCTGGGTGTTTTGCAGCTTCTGGCGAGTGATGGGACAAGTTAAGTTCCCTCTATTGAGCCATTCCTCGATAGCTTTGCGTTCATATGTCTGACCAGTCTCAAGAGTCACTGGATCATCAAATACGTGACTTGTTATTGGACAGACAAAGTCCTTGGGAGGTGCATGTTTTCCGATTCCATGCAGCGGGGTATCGAAGTCTGCCATAGGATAATCAGGGGAACTACAAGTAGGAAGAATCCAAGTTAAAGAAAAGAAAATGCAGCACACCATGAAATAATGAATGGTTTTTAAATATTGACGTACCTCCTGGATTGTTTGAAGATGGTTAGCATTTGTTCTTGAATTTGGCTTTGTCGAGGCTCCAACAATGCAATAGTTTTGTCCTTTTCCTACAGGACACAGCTTTATCACTTAGCATTTCAAGAACTAAAACAACTAGCATAGAAAATTCAGTCCTGGTCGGAATATTTTTTCGTCACCCTCTCTCGGTAGTATCAATTACCTCATTTTCTGCCTCAGAATCTGAAGAAGAACTAAGCAAACTCTCGTCTAAGGAAAAATCAGTTTCAGCGGTTGAGTTTAAATAGACTGGCGTTGTCGAAGTTTTTGAAGGTTTTTGGATTCTGGAAAAGACTCTCTGAGGATAAAATGGCGCGTGGGAAGATCTGTTGCTGGAACTGGGGCTCAAAAATTCAATAGATTCTTCCCTTTCCGACCACATTGGCTGCAGCAATCAGTAGATTAAAAAAAAATAAAAATGTGACAGAATGATCATGAAATGCAAGTGCCTAGTATCCTCATTAAACCATCTATTATGTTAAAATCTAATATTCTCATACTACATAATTTAGAGAGTAACATTTTAATCTCTCAATTATTTCCATTAAATATTCTTAATATTATTTCTTATTTTTTTAATGTACATTTCACGTAATTAATAAAAAAACATTTTTAATCATTTCAAACTATTTTTTATCTTTATTATATTTAATCATTTTAATTGTTTATTGTTTTCGATCTACACTCTTTTATTTCTATCTTTAAATTAAATTTCAATAGTTTTCGAAAGAATTTTTCAACAATTGAAAATAACGTTATATAATCTAAAATTTAATTTATATATTTAAAATATTTATTTATTATAAATTTTAATTATATAAAAATAAATGTTTATCCTATAAATTTAACAACTGAGTTACTAGTTAATTAATAAGAAAGTTAGAACTTTTATCGTAAAAACACCTTCGAAAGTGGATTAACTTATGAACATTCTACTTGAAACCTTTCTTTAAAATTAAAAAAAAAAAAAAAACACTTAACTTAAAACATGAAAATTATGAAATACTTGGATAAAATTTCCTATTGATATTAAGAAAACAGAAACTGTATCAGCTTGAGATGAAAAACATGTTAATGTCATAATTTAAATAAATAGTTAAAATTAAAATTAAAATAATATTAACTATTTAACTTGTATAATTGTGTGAATAGGATTTCCTCTTTCAGTCTCATGTGTGATTAAGATAACATGCATAAACAAACAGTAATGAAATTGATTTGAAAAGATAACACAACATTACATTATACCGTCCGTTCTCCAACACACTACTCATTTGCATCATCTCCTCCTTTCTGTTCTCCCCGCCGCCGCTGCCGCCACCTTCAGCGGCGCTCTTCAGTATCAACGACGGTGGACTAATCGCCGCGTCACCGTTTTCATTAACCAAAACCTCTTTGAAGTACACGGCGAGAACCCTGCAGTTCTCGTTGAGAACCTCTTCGTACTGTCTCTCCACCTCCCTGAGCTTCGCGGCCTGCTCCTCGCTCATCTTCGACAACACCTTCGCACAAGGCAGCAACACGGAGTACTCCTCCGAAACCAAAGTTACGGAATAATCGTTTTCATGGCGGCTGGAGGTTGAAGAAGTGGAGGAGAGAATCCGCGTCCTCTGTTCATCGAACCAGCGGAAGACGGGGAAGAGGTGGAGAGAGAAGAGGCGCTCGTAGAGCGCGGGAGCGATTTCGGATCGGGTGAGGGAAGCGTTGTTGCTGTTGTTGGAGTGGAAGATTCGGAGGAGGCTAACGGCGGATTCGGTAGGGCGGTTACGGAGGGCGTGGATGAGGGAGAGGAGGAGCGAGGAGAGGGGGAAGTCCGGGAGAGGGAGGAGGAGCTTCTCCGCGAGGGAGAGGGACGAGGAGCGAAGAGCGGGGCTCGAGAACGAGATCGCGCTCTCTAGAGTGTCGGCGGCGAGGTTCAGGTGTTTTTGGTCGGAGAGAGGGGTGTCGCGGAGGAGAGTCGCGATGAGGCGGCGCCGGAGTTCGGATTGCGACAGGACGGAGGAGGTGAATGCGGCGGTGTGGCGGAGGATCTGAGCTCGCGTGGTGACCGTTACGGTGGTCATGGTGACGGGAGAGTGAGTGAGTGAGTGGAAATTTGGTCTGTTCGGGGGGTATATGCATATGACGTTAACGGAAATACCAGGACGGCAGTTTCTGAAATGACCAATCTGACCCTTGTTTCGGTCTTACCATGTTTTACTTTCATAATAAATAAATAAATACTTTACCTTAACAATGTGACCCTTGTATTTTACTGCAAAAAATTGCTGTGAGAATTTTTTACCCAAATTAATTGTTGTTAAGTTTTTTATATAATTGTTTAAAACCAGCCCTTATTATAAATTTCAATTTTTCAACAGAGTTTTCAATCAACTGGCTGTTAATTTTAAACCTCTTGCATGCCTCCTTTCTTTCAACGTCGTTGATTAACTTGTCAAGTTTAATCGGTCCAAAGATATTGTGCTAAGATAGTTCTTTTACTATTATCGTCAAAATTATATTCAGATGTAGTGAAAGGACAGAGGTAACTCAATGGATCTACAGTAATTGCCCCCCAATATTAACAATGAATACGATACATACATACAATTCGAGTTATATAACAATAAGGAACAAAAGATTTATAAATTTGTAATTTGAGCCAAAATTAACATTATAGAAAAGACAAACTTTCACATAAATTATAAGATTTTTTAATTTGAAAAACTAAAGGTGGAATTAAAAAAGGAGGGTTAAGTTAAAATTAGCAACATCTAACACAGCTGTGTGCAATCGGAAGTGGAGTAAGGCCAAAAGAGTGGGGACATTTTGGTAACTCTATCCACTTTGAAATCTCGCGGCAAAACATGAACAACGGGTGGGACCCGTTTTGCCGCCCAGCCGGCTCCGTTTCCGTTTGACCGTTAATCATGTACAGAAGAGATTGATTCACCACTTGATTATTTTCCTTCTCAACACATGCTGGATTTATGAATCCATATGCTTTTTTATTCGGCACACTTCTTATCTTATGGTTACGACTACTTCAAAATCATTTAAATTAATATTTCGTTTTATCTATTTGCATTAATTTGACGTGCTTTTATGTATTATAATTGATCATTATTTGATTGATTAAAAAAAAAAAAGTATTTCGCTATGAAATCTTAGCTATGTCTTTAGCTAATTTGATTCTTTAAAAATCTTGGTTATACCTTGAAAATATCGGTTACTTTAATCACTATTGAGCTTTCATGCAATTTTATATATAATTTTTAAAGCTTTCATGCAATAATTTAGGATTGAAACATTCTTTGAGCTATTATGCAATTTTAAAACATGTCATGACAATTGAAATCTTGAAATTATGCGAGATTTTGTCTTCTTGATGCAAGATGTTGTTTAGAAGATTTATCATTATTTTGAAAAGTTCTGTATATACTATATATAATTAGCAAGCTTTATCGTGTCCATAATTTTCATTGGCTCCCAATTAAAGTCAATTCATTATTCACCAGGGTAATGATAAAGCCATTGCGCTCGAGTAAATTAGCAAAAGACATATCAATTTAGTAACATCAAACTGTGTCGGTTTAACTTTAACTGCAATATGCCGTGTAGGTTAAAGTAGGGAAAGAAAAAAAGCGGCTTGTTTATATATGATGTTTACAATTCATCTTTGTTTGATATTATAATGAATGATTAATGATAACCACTAGATGCTAACTGGTAGTGCTAATGCATGAATGTATAACTTGAACCAAATTATTTTGTTTAAACCACATCTTTTAACATATGGCTTGTGAGGTGGATGAAGTGGTTGTTGCTTTTCCTAGAAGGCATCAACTGGATACTAACATCAAAAATAGAATAAGCTCTTAAACATGCTATAATGGGATAGTAGGATGACTGCTATTCTAGGATCAGATTTCTTGGTTCTAGAATTTATGGGCTTGAGGGAGGTCTCAGGATTAACTAGATTCAAAGATTTACAGTTACAAGAGTAGAAGGAGGTCAAACTCTTAAATCCTCAATGCTCTATTCCTAATTCACGTATTCATGGAATTCCTAATCCTCAACACTATATGGATTTTGCACATAACATGTTGTGTTCCTTGAATTATGTGCTTGTATCTCAAAATGAAGTCTTTTTCTCTGTTTCCTAACAAGCAAAATAGTGAATTCGTTCAATAAAGTGACCAAGGAAAAAAATTTGTAAAAGTTTAAATTTATAATTATGCATATAGACTACTTAAGCAGAACATTTTCATATTTATCTTTTAGGAAAGAGCCTTCCTTGGGACTTGGGAGTATATTTGGATGGTTATCAAATCACTTCCATTGCAAAATGCCAAAATGGGTGTACAGTTATTGCTGAAGTGGTACATTCTTTTTTCTTCCTTTTTTTTTTCAGCCCATCACTTGACACATTGTTGGACTAATGGCCTTGATAACCAGAGCAGGGCGTAGGCAGTAAGACCAAGATCACAATCCATTGTGTATCACATGGGCCAGTAGCTGATCAGGTTATTTAAATTTTGACTCAACACAATATAAAGCCTTGGCCCATGATTATTTTTTAATTATTTTTTTACATCTAATTTGTTGACTGTGTGTGCCTAATTACACTAAAACAACTCATATTAGATGTAAAAAAATAATTAAACTCATCAAGTATTTAATATAATTACATACTTAAAACTCAAACTTAATTAAACTAAAACAACTCATATTAATTTACATCTAATTATATTAAATACTTGGCCCATGCTTTATAATATTAAATAAGTGTCATTTTCACACCCTAAATGCTTAATTATATCCATGGTTATTAAATGCTTTATAAGTAGGGGTGTCAAAATAAACTGTTTGAACTGAACCTAACTGAGAACTGCACTTAAACTGAACTAAAAAACTGAACTACTTTTATAAAAAAAACTGAACTGGACTATTTTATAATTTTAGTTTTAAAAAACTGAACTGTTAGAGAATGGTCCAGTGCACATGTTAGAGAGCTGAACTGTTAAGAGTAAAAGATAAAAAAAAAAGGCAATAAGAACTGTTTCAGTAATTGGCTGGTATTGTTCCTGCTGTGCTCGATGTTAATCTCCATGATGAAATTATTCAGGTTACTATAGATATACCAGGATTTTTTAACACTACAATTCTGTTGAAAGTTGTGTAATTGCCCATGGAATTGGTTACACGAATGTTATGGAGATACTGAACTGTTAACGCTGGTTGTGTTGAAAATAATGATAGTATATATTTAGAGTTATGTTGTGAGTATTATGATCATGAATTAGTCACTGTTTGAAAAACCAAACAATAGGGGTTAATAAAGCATTGAAAATTTAGGATTATATGAAATAATTCTTTTCTATTTATTGCTCTTGTAAATATATGTATTTATTTTAGATTAGATGTATGTGAATACAGTCTACTGAGTACATACCACTCAAGACTGCTCTGTCTGCTCAGTTCATGCTGTACTGTTGGTAAATAACAGTTCAGTTAAAAATATATTTAATTATTATGTATTTTTTTTATGAGTATGAAAATAAGAAACAACCAAACAAAACTAAGGTCTAGGAAACAAGGTGCCCCTAGCATCTGCAGCAACAGAAGAATATGGATCAGGATCCTCTGCAGTCAAAAAATAACTGCAGGATCCTACAGTCAACATCCAATGATTTAGTTTTTTTTGCATTGTATTTTAGTATTTAATTTAATACATGTAATTTAATTTTCATGGTTGAGATTTGATGCAGTGAATATAGTTGCAGGGCATGTAACTAAGAGAGTAATTATTATACATTTAATTGTGTATTTTTTGAACTTTTGCTATTGTTACTAGCTCAGTTCAGTTTTTTACTATATAAACAGTTAACTGAACTTATAAGATAGTTCAGTTCAGTTTAATTTTAAAGATTAAATAGTTTAATTCAGTCTTTGAGAATTATTTTTTAGTTCAGTTCAGTTCGGTTCAGTTTTCTCTCCGAACTGAACTATGAACAGCCCTATTTATAAGCAGTAAATTTTTTCTTCAAGTATTTAATGTAATTACATATTTAAAACTCAAACTTAATTAAACTAAAACAAGTCATATTAATTAATCCATGTGTTTATTGCTAAGAAAAACCAATATGTTATGCTAGGTTGGATTGGAAATATGAGTAAATGAGCATAAGAGAACAGTTTAAAAATCACATAAAAACGACAAGCAGTGACAAACAAAGAGATCTGGAATAAGAAAGGATGATGAACAACGCATGTCACATCGAAAAGAAGAATAATTAGGGTGTGGAAATGACATGGCCTCGCGTGGTGGCGATGTTTGGTAATTGCTCACCTGGAAATGATCGATGTTTATTGCTTTGGCACTTGTTCATGCCAAACATGATTACTGCTTTTTTTGTCACCCTTTCCAGCAGGAATCTCCTTTGAAAGTCAAGCCAAGCATGGCGTTTCCATCAACATTTTCATCATGTTGTTATTGCAAATTTCTTCTGATTTATTACCAAAAAACACTAAAAACATAGTTTAGTTTATGTACGCACGGTTGCTGTTGTAGACGTGATTGGTGGGTTGTTGCATACGCGGTGGGGTTCCATTTTCATGTCATTGCAGGTGGAAATGAGTCAAGGACCTTTTTTTTTTTTTTTTCAAATCAATTTCCTCTATTGTACACATGTTTTGACATAAAATTTATGGTTATAATTAAATTTAGATATATATATATATATATATATATATATATTATATTTGTTTCATTTTAACTTTACTAAAATTAATTTGACCTAGCTAATTTTAAAATAAACATACATTAATTATTTGTCAATTAAATGAGTTCGACTCATTAAATATTTCAATAATTTCCTTTATTATAATACCAAATAAAGATTAAAGTTGATTTTAAATTTGAATATGTAAATGAATTAAGTTCAAACTTTATAAGTTTAATACTAAAAACTTTTCAATGATTCATTTAAGTGCGTATAATAATGATACAAACATGTTAACTTAGTATAAAATGGTTATGTAATTAGTAAATTATAAAAAATTATCATTAAATAAATTTTATATTTAAATATTTTTTATTCTCTTTATTTCCTTATTTTTATCTCACTCTCTAATATATACAAATATCTATTAAATTAATATAGTTAAAACATACTTTAAAAATATAAATGCATGAAATAAACTAAATTCAAACTTTATATTTTTTAATAAATTAAATCCAAATGTTAAATGAAGTAGTTTAAATAAATTAATCAAATTTGAGTACTTCCATTTTTTTAAGTCGAAACTGAACTTTAATTAATGTTTTGCCACAAGTCATTCATATCCTTACATGTCATTTAGGAAAAGGTTTTTCTAAAAAGTAATTGAAAAAAATAGTATATGCAGTGACAATATAAAGAATTATTATATTTTCAACTAATTAGAGATTGTCATATATGATCATGTTAACTTCTACAAAAAATAACTTAAAAGTCATCTTTAACATGATTTGTGATTGGTTAATTTACATTATTAGTGCATATATTTTAAACTCATTAATTTATAATAATAAAAAAAAAACATTGAATCTTGTTAAAACATTTTAAATATGAAAGGTTACCAGAAAATTTAATGAATAGTTGTCGCAATTATTTAAAACTTTTCGCTTCTCAATATTCCATACTCTGTCTGGAATTAGTCAATCTTCCCATAATGAGCTAGCGAGACGTACCATAATACGAACAATTAGGCCACATGATGGTGCAGTAAACTACTGTTAGTTCAATTTCATACCTATATTATATTATATATTGACTAAAAATCTAGAAAAGTAGTCATATGGTAAAAGCGATCACACCTATTCCCATTAAGGCAATTACTTTACTACTCGTTCTTCATCACTCTTCAAGATTCTCTTCTACTCACCGGCGAAGACTGTGTTTGATGCATGACTTATCTAAGTTTCTTCCTTATTTGCTAGAAAAACTTTTCGGCTAGTGCTAGTCTGATTCTGTTTCGTTCCTGTAGTAGGGACTCCATCAACCTCAGTTATAAACAACCTCGTACTATCAACTTTCTATCCAAATATATGCTTTTTATAAAAATTATTAACATATAATTATTAAGTTTTTATATCATTTCAACCTCAACGTTACAGCCTTTTACATGAATGGACATTTACAGTATATATATTATTATAATGCAACGTTGCAGGTTCAGGTTATCAACTATATATATATGAGTGCTTTTGAAGTTAATTTACGTAACTACGTTGACATTGCCATTAATTACTTGTTCAACAATAAAAAGTTACAATTTTCAATAACGTGCTACAAATCAATTTAATTTTAATGTGTTATAATCCACATACATCTAACAATTTAAATTAATTCTATGAATTTATCTAATTTCCGGTATTTTTCGGTGATCTGGTTAACATAGGAAAGGGTTCATTCTTTCACATACAAACGCAAATATAAAATACTTGGGTAATAGAAAACTGTAAGGTGGTAGAAAAAAGTCTCGGTTTGATAGAGATATGACGTCACTGTAAAATGTTGACATAGATAAGTAATAAGTATGCTGATGTGGAGCTAAAGTAGTGATAAGGGTGTTAATGTAAGCCTATTTTAGTTCTTGTGTATTTTTTTTTTAATTATGTAATTTCGATCTACATATATAAACTTTATATATATATATATAAATTTTTTTTACTGACCATAATATTGATACGAATTTTTCATTGTCGGAAATAATGACTAAACTCCATCGAAGACCGTGAGCACACACTAAGGTGGGTATTCTTCTTCCAACATGGTTTATTCATACCCAAAATGACATCACCGGGATTCGAACCCTGGACCACTTGGTTAACAATATAGATGCACTATAGTGGAACTAAAATGTCGATAGAAGTGTTGGCATGGATCTCAATTTTAACTGTTCGATTCTTAAGCCTATTTTTAAAATTGTGTAATTTTAATCTATTTGTTAATTTGACATTTGATATTTTATAATATGCACGTGATAAAATTAAGTATAATAATATAATATGTGATCAAATAGAAAAAAGAAAGAATTAAGGGTATAAAAATGAAGGTTATTATTCTTTTACATGTAAAACAGTAAAATTATGTTCTTATTTAATATTTATTTTGATGTTGAAAAATAATTCTCGCACTTTCTAATAATTATTTAAATATATATCTTAATTATGTTTAACTATTTAAAATTAATTTATCCAAATAAGTTCTACCAATCTTTAAAACAAATAGGCGCTACTGCTTCATTTTTCCATTCTTCAACACTACATACACTAAACACTTGTAAACAGTGTTGTGAAAATCGGATCGGTCATCGACCAGGTCGAGGCAGTGGGTTGATGGGCCAGTGGTCGAACCAGTGGGTCACTAATTGACCCTGTTTGACCCAGTATATATTAAAAAAATAAAAAAATATAATATATCTAACAAAATGTGACCAATCCATAATTCATACTCTAAAATTAAAATCAATCATGATCAAACTATAAATTTTACATAATCATTTATTACTATAAATTATTTTGTTGGATATTATCATTAAATTACTAAGAAAACTCTTGTTATTTTTCACGGCTAAGGATAAAAGTTGTCGGAAGACCATGAGCAAGTATGGTAAAGATGAATAAAGCACATAAGTATTAAATCATATCAAGATTAAAATAATAATAATTAGCTATTATATATTATTGTCATCATCAAAATAATATTATAAGAGCATATTATTATATACTATTCAGTAATTAACTATTAACAATTTAATTAAAATGTTATAGGAGTATATTACTATATTATATTATATACTATTTAGAAATTAGCTTTTGTTATGGTTTCAAATTTTAAATGGTACTATAAAAAAATTTTCAAATAACAACATTGTTACAAGAATTGTTTAAAAAAAAAAAAAAAAGACCTCAAACAAAATCGGGTCAACCGGGTTCGAGTCACCGGTTTTGACCAAAATCGGCCGGGTCAAACCAGGTTGATCCGGGTCAAACCGGGTCGATGACATTTTCGGTCTGATAGCTAAACCGAACTGGACAGGGCACCGGTTCCCAGTCGGACCGGCCGACGAACCGGTCCGACCGGCCGGTCCGATCTAATTTTATAACTATGCTTGTAAACCAAAACGCCAAAGGCTAGACAAAACTTGTACTCCCTCCGTTCCAAAATAATAGTCTTTTAAGGTTGTGACACACCAATTAAGAAACATTCAATTGATACAAGTTTAGACGAAAATACCCTTACTTTTTTCAACTACCCTTGTCATAAATTATCTCACTATCCACCAATAACAAATACATCATGCTATCCACTAACTTATTTTTATGACAAATGTCTCTTTCCAATACAAGTATTAATTGATCTTCTTAATTATGTTTAGGGGCATTGTTGGAAAAAATAGCTTAAAAAAGCTAAAAAGACTATTATTTGAAACAAAAATAAAAAGTTAAAAAGACTATTATTTTGGAATGGAGGGAGTAAAAGTAAAGTTTTGTTTTTGGTCTTCCTAGAAGGAAAAGTTTAAAAATATATAAAAGCAAATAGAGTGAATTGTATGTGGACCCAAACTTTTTGTATTGAGTTTTATGAAATTGGGCTTTTGTTTTTTTGTCATTGAGAAGAAGAAAAAAAGTGTCGGTGTAAATAAAAACCCTAAATGTAAAAAAGAATTATGTGATAAAGGAAAAACTCAATTATGCTCGAATCAATCATATATTGATTTTAAATCATCTTATAGAGAAGGGATCCACTTACTCAAAGAGTAAGTATAAGAGGCTTACTCTTCATCATTACCATTCATTTTCTTGAAATCTAATGGTTGTAATGACTAACTAATCTTATCCATTAGATTTCAAGAAAATGAATGGTGAGGATGAAGAGTAAGTCTCTTATACTTACTCTTAGAGTAAGTAGATCCCTCCTCATCTTTATATTACTATTTTGCTAATAATGTAGCATAATTATTTTAAAAAATGTATTAAGTCTAACGAAAAAACAGAACAATGGTCAATGAATGTTAACTTCAATTAAAAAAAATAGAGTTTTAATAAGAAAAAATTACTTTGCTATAAACCATATTTATTTAAAATTCATTAGTTATAAATTGAATGTGTGTAAAACATTTACTATATAATTTTTTACCAACATTAAAGGGCCACAAATTACAGTATAAAAGAATAAATTATGAAATAAGGAAATAATTAAACACATTGTATTCGGTAAATTTTTCTGCAAAATTTAATGAGGATAGATGTAAGTATAGACACTCTAATACTTACCCTACCTCATACTCGCATATATATATATATAGAGAGACTTGAAGTGATTTACACCTTTTCTATTTTTTGTTTTGCCGTATCCAGTCTTCCCAATTTTTATTTGGTTTATTTTCGTTAGCAACTTTGTTATGCCTTGTTGTTTATTTTATATTCACTTGATGAATTGCCTTTTTTGTACTGTGCTCACTCACGCTTTCTTTTTTCCTTTTTTTTTTTTCTTATATGCTTATTTGTTTGATGATTAATTCAGTCCTCCATACTTGCAAACTTGGAAATTGTAACTGGACAAAATGTATATATCTTGTCTATTGAACTTTTTTTACACAACCACGCGTTACAATGTGTTCCTACTGGTGGTACTGGAGCCTTCAGCTGATGTTATATGTTCAAGATCTTTTATATCTGTCCGAAAGGTGGGGGTACCTGCAAAAGACACTTCAACGCTCAAGTTAGGTTTCGGCTCAGAGCATTTAATGCATGTAATAAATGAGGTCAAAAAGTCTTTTACCTTGAGGGGCATATCCCTTTTTATACTTATCTTATTGGGTCTGGACCCTCATGGGCTCTTACCTCTTCCTAATCACAGGTCCGTGGTAATTAAGGTTACTTAATTACTTTCTAACCTTAAGTTTATTTTGCCATGAGTCGCCTAATGGCGTTTATGCAGTTACTGGTATTCGACCTTGGTGGTGCCGAATACTACTCTTGTGCCTTCTAAGGTGCAAGGGTTCGGCTATATAAATGTCGAATACTTATGTTTGCCAAGCGTACCGGACTGTGTTGGAGGGTGTTTGGCTATACGATAGATGCCGAATACTTATCTATTTACGAGAGTGCCAAGTTGTGTTTGGAGGATATTCAGCTATACGCGTTGTCGAATGCCCCACCGGTACACAATGACCACATGTGTTGATGAATGGCTGCATCAGATATGCAACCCATTAATGCTCATTATTGTATATAGAGCCATAGAATGTTTCACTATCATCAATTTGCGTGTCGGTTCAGATGGTCCAATTTTTTAAATATATCAGTACTAATTCGCCACTTCTTATTTTGGAAGTTTGTAATACTGGAATTTGTACATTTCTTATTCACATATATGTAATATACTAGTTACACTAATAGCCATAGAATTTTTTATAATTTTATTAATTTTCGAGATAGAGGATACAGTGATAAGAACAAACGGCTGCAAGTTATTATATTATTATCCTAGCTTGGGAAAAAATATATATTCTTGTTTGCACATAATTTTTCAAATGTCAATGTCATGGTAAGTTATTTTTCAATTAGTAAAACCATTCTATAACAGGCACTTTATTAGTTTTCCTTAAACTTGATTGTGGGTGCTTTTTATCTTTTACTTATTAATTTATTGACTTTACAGTTTACGCGTAAGTACGATAGAAATCGGCTAGTGTAACAAGGGATTTATGGTCTAGTTTACATTATGTTCAATAAAAGTCTATTTAGTTAAAAAAAAAAAAATAGCTAGACATTAGGCCTCTTAAAAAGTTTTTTAAGTCTAATAGGTCATCCTATATATTTAAGTAAATATAAATTATATTTTTTTATTTCTATTATTATTATATTACATTTGTTATAATATATTAAAATTATATATTTATTTATTTTTTAAAAATATTAAATATGGTGACCTACATAAAGAGTCAAACATATATTTTTATTAAAGAATAAATTTACGCTATGCTTAGAAGACTTATTACAAAATAGCTTTTTAAATAAGTCATCATGGAGGCTAGATTAGACATTAAAAATAAACTTATATCATATAGAAATGTTAGACTTGACTCTAATATATTAATCTAGTTTGCCTATTTTCACCTTTGTCTTATATTTGGAGTAACAACGATTTTTATTTTTATAGATTATATTTCGCTTTACCTAGAGTCTGTTTCCCATTAGTCTATGAGCTTATTAGCCATGTAAAAAGAAGTTACACATATATAAAGGTCTCATATAAGTAGGCTAACAGACCGAGTCAGACTTTCAAATAGGTCAGAGATCACGCTTAAAATTAAAGCCTATACAGGTAATAGGTCAAACCCAAGTCTTGAATTTTTTAAATAGACTAGGCCTATTTAAGCAAAATCTTGTTTGACCTAACTTATTTTCACCCTTACACATAAGTATAGTGTGGGTGGTAGTGGGTCTGAGTATGGATATATAGGTATCTGTGGGTACAAAGATAGATATTAAGGTTGCTACTCACATAAGTGTAAAGTTGAGAACGAATATTTTTTTCAAATACAGGTATGAACATGGGTAATATAGTATCATGCTCAAACCCTACTCATTGGCATCCCTACAATATTCACCATCATCGTCATTACTATCGCTACCACTACCATATCATCATTACCCCTACCACCACCTTCTGTCGTTGTTGTTGCCATCAACACTACCCCCACCACTGCCACATGGCAGTGGTGGTAACAACAAAAGTAGCAGCAACAACATTTGTGATGGTGGTTTCATTTCATAAGAAATGCTTATAATTATGCTTTAATTTCAATTGCAATTTTTTTTTCAATTGGATTGTCATCCAAAGGCTATTATTAAAAGTTTTCATTTTCTCATTGTAACAATTTCTCATTTGAAACATCCAAATATACACATTTTTTAACACGTGCTTTATTATTAGTTAATGTTTATTTAAAACTATAAAATAAGAAGAAAGACTCATTTTTGAAGTGACACTACAAAAAAATCTTATTTTTAATCAATTTTAATAAATAATAAAATACATTTTTTAAAAAGTGTGTTAAAAAATATATTATTAACATTTCTTTCTATATATATTATGATGAAAAATGATTAATGGACATCCAAGAGCTATCTAACACCTAGAGAGATAAAGAGATAGAAGAAAGAGAAATGTAAGTATGATAGGTATTATGATGTGATAGGAAGAAAAAAAAAAAAAAGATGAATATTAATAAGATGTTTATAATTGAGAGATGTTTATGTATTACTATTGTGATGAAACAATATGAAGCGTAGTTGCTGAAATGCAATAACACGTGGGATGCCCTAGCTAGCCAAGCTAGGGTTATTTATTCTCCTCTATACCCGGCCGGTGACTGCAGGTATAACCAAAGAAAGGGTATAATAACTATATATATATATATAGCCCTCGCATGCGATACAAGTCTGCATGCGTGTTGGGCTCTGTCGGTGTCGGTGTCGGTGTATCGTGTATGTCTATGCGAAGAAGTGTGCACACTTTTTTACGTCTATTCATCCACGTACAACAAGAATATCTACACAGCAACAACAAAAGGCAAGCAAAAGTTTATGCTCACTGCCAAGAGTTTCAAAAGCTCCAGTATTTATATTAATATTACACTCTTTATTATTAAATAAAATTAATTTTATTAAGAGAAAAAGGGTTATGCACCGACAGTGTACAAAAATTTTACACCGTTATCCAATCACAACCCACCATATATGGTAAGTTTATTGATTTTTACAAAATTATCTTAAAAGTAATATCAACGGTGATTTATGATTAGATGACCGTGTAAAATAGTTTTACACCGTCAGTGTATCACTATTAAACTCTTTTATTAAATTATTTATTTAACAAAATTCACATACAATTAGCTTCAAAATAAAGAATATATTAAAAAAGTTTGAATATTACATTTCCTTATTGTACCAAAATGGGCAATAAACATATTTAAAAGCTTAAATAGTACCGTGCATGATCATACAAGCTTAAATAGCTTGTATCATCTCCTGTTTAATTACTGCTAATTAAGAAGTAGCATTGAAAATAATCATACAATTATTGCATATATATACATTAATCTAACATTGTACGACCTCTTAATTAAGCTAGTGAAAGTAAATAAAAGCTTGATTTCCATGAATTAAGGAGTCTTAACAAGGACTTGCAAATATATACTACTTGACTGGCAGCACACATTTTATTCAGGAATGCTGTATAGCATCATGAGCAATCAGCCTTAGGTTTTGTAGCAGATTGACTGCTAATGATGTTATACAGTCTCCATGAATTTTCCTCTCTGTATGCTGCAACATAATATTAAGATATGCTAATTAACCCAATAGTAAGTTAACCAATCTACCGAAATCCCCCACCAAAAGCAGGAGCCCAATAGTCAGCTCCATTGTCACTTCCAACTTGCAGCGTGCATGACACTGGAACCAGACACAACCCTCTACTCCTCAGGTCCTTCTTTGGTTCTTCTTGAGAATCCTAATCAATTAACAACGATAAAACAAGAGAAGTAAAAGTCAAAATATATTATTGAATTATTTTAATCATTATTTGAAAAGAAATTAAAAATTCACTGAACAATTACCTGCTCACTAGCTGCTTTCCTCTTCAAACAGTTATCGTTCAGCAACTATAACCAGAAATAAAATAAAATAAAATGAGAATTTGACTAGTGTTCAAACTGCTATATAATAACTAATAATGCAATAATTTATATTATTGTATCTGATAAAGCTGGTGACATTTCTCTTTAATTGTCTAGCTAGCTACTTTCTTGATTTATAATATAGAATGCAAGTTGAACTGGTGGCTAGCTAAGCTTCTTTTCCAAATGCAAAATCCCCAAAACCCTTTAAGGGGTTAGTGGATCCAAGGAAAAAGCATACCTGACCGGGGTCTTCAGGGAATATACAATTCTTCTCTCCTTGAACCTAACATTAAACAATTACAAATCATCACTCAATTAGTACCACATAATTACCCATTAATTAGTATACATGCTGGCGCACATGCAACAAGAACAAAGAGTGATTATATGAGTTTTATTTTTTATTTTTATTTCTCATTGCTTTGGGAAGTGAGAAACGGCTTTATGTATGTGTGCTAACCAGAAATGGGTTGGTATTATTTCTTACAGATTGTTGGTGCCTCATGTTTCCTGATCCACTGCCCAAGTATGGTAAACTAAGGGCCTGCATCAACGGGGAAAAGAGAATATTTTTAGAACTTCAAAAACTAAAGTGTATCTATATATATGTGTATGTGTGTGGAAGATTAGAACAACGTGAAATAATGGACTTTTAACATCTAGCGTGCCATCACTATTCACTGACTCTCGTGGTTGTTTGCAAAAATCGACAGAGGAGAATAAACATTAATTACCTCAATTTGACTCTGAAGGAATCTGATATACCCAATAGCTTCTAATAAGACAGACGCTGTGTCAGTCTGCAAAAGTAAAAAAAATTACCACACACTACAGTCATATTCCCAGTCATCTCTTCTCTTCTATGTAATGCTAAACAAAGAGCATATTGTTTTCTCTAAAAAACTGTGTGTGAAAAAAATATTAAAGAAAGAGGGGATGGGGAAGATGAATCATATCAAGAAAAAGTATCGTTTTCTTCAAGATTGTTTTCCATTATTATTTTGGAAGCTAGGGAATTAACGAGGTTGGATATGCAAGCTTTTATAGGTTTTCTATGAAGATATATATTTGATACTTTCTTTTTTTATTCCAATTTTGGATATAAATTAAGTCTATGTAAATGTAAATATTCAATTGAATAAATTAGGTTTATACCTTTCCGAATGGGGAAACGAGTTGATGAAGGGCTGTAATTCTGTCACCTAATTTTTCCTTCCTAACCTGAAACGGACAAGCACATGCTTAATTAATACGTTGGCTTATGTTGATTCTTCATTTCAAGATAAAATGAGAAATAAAAAATTAAAAAAACATGTGTAGGAACAAGACAATCAAGAAAAACAACAGTGACCACCCACACACATGTGATGTTTGTGTGCGGTTATGTGTGTTGGTTTGCCTGAAAAAGTGTTCGAGGTTGGAAGTTTCTGCCTAATTGTTTGCAATCGATGAAAATACCTTGAAGGTCGACTGAGTTGTGGGCGGTTGAACCCTAGCTTTCTTGAATGCCCCACCAGTTGCAGTACTATTACACTTGACAAGAAAAAAAAAAACTTTTCGTTAAAATTATAATGCAAAAAAAAAAAAAAAAAGTAGAAATCCAAAAGAAAATAGAGTTTGTTTTATATACAAAGAATGGAAGATATACAATACCAGGTATATACTAGCATTCATTTTATATAGAAAGGATAGAAGATAAAGAGAAGCAAAGCAATCCATTTTTTGATCTATAATAAAGAAAGAACAGAAGAACCGTTTTACATACATATTCATTTAAAAAAGAAAAGTTGGAGGACCCATGCCTTTGGCGTATATATATTAATTGGAAAATGAAATTTGAAAATATATTCTTCAATACGAAAGCATTTCGGGGACCAAATTGAAAGGTTAATTTCAATTGTCAGATGGTTTTAGTAAAGTTTCACAAAATGTGTAACTCGTATCAAAACCCAAAAAAAAAAAAATAACAAATTAAATTGTAGAATCTCTCTAAATTAATATGCACGTATTTAGTATACCTCAGAGGATGGATCTGGTGGAGGAGGCCTCGCATCGGTGTTATTGTTAGAGAAATCCAACATGCTGCTGCTGAAACTTGTTACACAGGATTTGGGAGAAGAAGCAGGCACTATTTGAGACCATGTTGGCTTTGCTGCTTGAAACTCTTCGTTTCCATGCCCATACACATAGCTGTTCACCGAGCTTTCTTGCTTAACATCAACAATAGGAGCACTTGGAGTCTGACTGAGCATTTGTTGCTCCCAGTTCTCCAACTTCTTGGACTGAACCTGGCACATACCCCCTTTCTCTTCTTCAGACACCACCCCACTCCTATTTCCAAAAACCACATGCACCCAAAAACAAAAGTCAGCTAGTTATATTTGATCCTTCGAATAATCAAACATACATATGAATAAGTACTAAGTAAGGGTTTGGTTTAACTTATTTTAAAGAAATAATTTATTTTGCTTATGGATCTCTTAAAAGAATTTTTGAAAAAGCATACGATTATTTTCTGAAATTAATCTAAAGAGATTAGTCTCTGATTATCGGCTAAAGAGATTAGTCTTTGACTCTCAACCTGAAAATACTATGGATTCAAAAAAAAGGAAAAGAAATAAAAGTACCAAAGCCTTGTCATGCAACCATGTGGGTGTGTTAATTTGTTGTGTGTGTGTGTGAGAGAGAGAGAGAGAGAGAGAGTATATTACATGAGTAGCTGGCTCCATGACTCAGGTAGCTCTTGATTGTTGTCATGCCAAGAAGGAAGAGGAAGAGAAGAAGAAGTGGGGGTATAAGGAGTTAGAAAGTTGGAAGGAGTGGAGAAGAAAGGAGGAGGAGGAGGGCGCATGGTGTTGATGTTCCACCAGTTGTTAGGGTTCCCGGCCATCATTTGTTGCACCGGTGAGCTTTGCAAAACACCTCTATTCATGCCTTTTCTTAATTTCTATGATCTCTACAAAAGAAAAAAGAAAGTCTACTCCTTTCTCTTTTTTGATGTTGTTCCAATCCAAGCCCAAACAGGGTCTTTGTATAGGAGACTTTGAGAGAGGTCCTCTCCTGTGGGTTGATTAAGTAGGGGGAACACTACTACTACTGCTTGGTTACTGTTTTTGAGAGAATTTGAATAATCATGGAGTTTTGAGAACCTTTTGTCTTTGTTTTCTCTCTTTTCTTCCCTTTCTTTATTGCTTTTCTTTTCTTTTCTTTCTTCCTTTCATGTTTTTCTTTTCTTCCTTTGCTTTTCTATTTCCCTTAGCTAGCTGCTTGCTTTTGCTTTATCTTAAAGTGGGACAGAAAAGGTGGTAGCAATTCCCATAATTAAGAAAACCAATATATGCGTCTAACCATAGCCACTCTCGAGTGCACGATTTTTGTATCATATCTTCCACGTGGCGTGCTACTGAGACTTGTACATTGCAATGCCTTTTAATAGATGAGACGTCTAAAATTTGAGAAATTTAATTTGACTTATCCAAGCTAAACACTTGCACCTTCTTATCCTTGACTCCATCGCCATTCATTGCTTATTCCATTTCATTAAGCAGTTGTCAATGAGTTTATTAGTCTGTGTCTTATATACATTTATGTATGAAAAGGTTAAAAGCTACAGCTAATTATTCTCTGTAGAAAAAAGGGTTACAGCTAATTATTAATGAATTATACGTATATAATTGCATATCACCGTTTGTTTTAATTATAAGTAGATTTTTTTTAGCATATTATAAGTGTAAAGTGTTCTGTCAAAAAAAAAAAAGTATAAAAGTGTTAAGTGTATCTACTAACATCTTTGTCTATGATGGCTTGCTGATCGAAATTGGAATGGAGAAAAAATTCTTTCGCTCAATTACTTTTAAATTTATTTCTTTTGGTAAAATAATTAAGAGTTTGTATATAGAAGTAAAAGAAGTCAATATCAAAGTGTACTTGCTTTGCTTTTATGTAAAAAGTAACAAGGAAATGGGAGGGGGAAAATGAGAAAGACAGTGAATACATTTTCTATCACTCTCATTTTTATAATTTATTTCCCAAGTAAAATTATCTAAGTAATAATTTAAATATAAGTGTTATTTGTTACGAATTCTTTCTCAAGAAAAAAGACACGTATTCGCTGGCATCTATTTCTCTAATAGAAAAGAGAACACTTGATTGACAATTTGAGAAAATATTTTTCCTCTAAAAATTCTCTCTCTTTCTTTTTGTCTTTCTTTTTAACTTTTTATTTTTTTATTTTTTTGTTTTTTTGTCTATTCTATTATATATCTATTCTATATAAGAAAATAAATTATTTTATTATTTATCCTACTCAATTTTTTTTTTCTTCTTTTTCAGTTTTTTCTTTAAATATATTTTTTTCTTTTTATGTTGTTTCTTTCTTTTTCATTTTACATTTCTTTCTTTCTTTTTTTCCTTTTACTTTTCATTTCTTTTTTCTTTTTACGTTATTTTTTTTTTCTTCTTTTTCTTTTATTGTTTTTAGTTTTTCCTTTCTATGCTTCTTTCTTTCTTTTTTTTTTATATTAAATGATACATAAACTTAATTGTTTATAATATTATAAATATAAATATTTTATATTTTGACTCTATGTTTAATAAATTCATATACAAAAATTTTGTTGATTAATCTTTACATAATAATGTTAATTTTTTATACATAAATATATAATAAAAATATTAAAATTAATTTATTAAATATATTTTTATTACAAAATAGTTTTAAATTACTTCATCAATAATATCATAAATAAATTGAGTTAGTTTTAAATTTTTTTAAGACAGAGACGACAAATATCATTTACGGAAATAATCTTACTCGAGTTAGGTATGACCATTATGGGTGACAAATCTCTTTTTCCAAATATTTAACATAATGGCATATCCAAGACTCAGATATATATATATATATATATATATATATATATATATATATATATATATATATATTACTTTTAAATCCTATAAAATTATTTTTACTTAGAAATCATGTAAAATAATTTTAAATAATTTCATAACTAAATATTTTGTTGAATAATATTTATATATGAAGTTAAATTTTTTATACTAAACATTAATTTAGATCTAATTAGTTAATATATTAATTACAAAATAATATTTTGACTTTTTGTTTAATAACTTTATATACGAAAATTTTGGTTGATTAATATTTATATAATAATGTTAACTTTTTTAAAATAAATATATTATAATTAATTTATTAAACATATTTTCATTACAAAATAATTTTAAATTACTTCATTAGTAATATCCTAAATTGAATTAATTTGAATTTTTTAATGGTAGAAACTTCAAGGTATAATTCACGGAAGACAATCTTGTCCGAGTTAGGTATAACCATTATAAGCGACAAATATATTTCTTCGAGTATTTAACACAACTTCATATATAAGACTCAAAGTACATTTTCTTTTTTTTTACTTCTAAATCTATAAAATCATTATTATTTAGTAATTATATAATATAATTTTAAATAATTTCATAAATAAATATTTTGTTGAATAATATTTATTTTATTTGGTTGAAATTTTTGTACTAAAAAAAGTTAAATATTTTTTTATTACAACAATTAAATCTAATTAGTTAATATATTTATTATAAAATAATATTTTGACTCTATGTTTAATAACTTCATATATGAAAATTTTGTTGATTCATATCTATATAATAATGTTAAATATATGTATATATTAAATAAATTTTTATTACAAAAAAATGTTTTAAATTACTTCATCAATAATATCATAAATTAAATATTTTTTTATGTTAGGATCCACATATTTAATTTTCTATTAGCTCTTTCTGTGAGTATTTAACATAGTTACATATCAAAGACTCAACAATATTTATTTTTACTTTGAAATTCTATAAAATTATTTTTACTTAGAAATTGTATAAAATAATTTTAAATAATTTAATAAATAAATATTTTGTTGAATAATATTTATATTACGTGGTTGAAATTTTTATACTAAATTTAATTTATATCTAATTGGTTAATATATTTATTACAAAATAATATTTTTACTTATAAATTGTATAAAATAATTTTAAATAATTTCATAAATAAATATTTTGTTGAATGATATTTATATTATGTGGTTAAAATTTTTATACTAAAAAAATTATTTAAATATGATTGGTTAATATATTTATACAAAATAATGCTTTGACACTATTTTTAATAATTGTCACTATTTTGTTGATTGAAATTATCTTTTTCTATATGATAAAATTACATGACAAACTTTAAAGTTCTATCATTTATGTATCCATTGAATTTAACAAGGTTTTTCAACCATAAGACTTGAACCTAAGACCTTACTTAAGGGATTCAATCTCAATTTCACTCAAATTAACATGGTGGTAAGTAATATTTGATTTTAAAAAGGTTTCATTTAATTTAATTAATTCTTAGACTTTAAAATTATTTGAAGTATTGTTTATAAACTATAAATATTATAAAATTAATCATTTTTATTTGCAATATAGTTGTAAAATAAATAAATTATTTTATCATTTCACATTTCAAAATTACAAAAAAAAAAAAATTAAACATAAGTTAAATTCTTTCTAAATTTTTAAACATAAAGTTTCATACAATTTTATAAATATTTTAAATGAAATAAGAAATATCTATGAGATTATAAATAAATATATTTTCTCTGCTTGAATACTCTAACACTTTTTGCATTTTTGGAAAACTTAAACAACTAATTGCATTTGTCTAAATATAAAATTTCATTTTATAAATATATGTATTTCAAACATGCATGAAAATGAATGACTCGTGCGAATGCACGAATATCTTGTGTTATTTTTGCTGGTGTGTTTTTTTTATTATTATTAACACTTTCAGAGACATTTGTTATTGTGAGACTAAATTTTTTAATATGTTTCAAATTACTATTTTAACACAGTATATGCAACATTAACTAGGTCAATCATTATTGCTCTATTATTCTTATTGAACATTCATGTTTTGATTTTTAATTATCGTTGAGCAATATATATATATATATATATATATATATATATATATATATATATATATATATATATATATATATATATATAATAAATAAATTATATTATACATAAATCATCTCAAAAAATACATATAAATCAAAGCGACCCGTGCGAATGCACGGGTAACTGGCTAGTTATGACAAAAACATTAACCAAACCAATCACTTGAAAAGAAAAGCTGAAACGCCATTCATATGGTATGCTTTTAATTATTTGTGTGTAGTTTTTACGATTTTTTTCAATAAATATTATTTTAGATTTAAATATATTTTAAGTATATATTCTCCAAAAGATAAAAATATATATGTTTAATTAATACTTTATTTTTTGAGTTAAATTTTGTGGATAAGAATAAATTAATTAATCAATTTAAACATATTTTTAGTTCATGTGGATAAAATGTTAATGTAACCCACTTACAAGAATACTTCCCCCGAACATTAAGGATAAACAAGATCTCACAATTCTTAGATTGTAGCATATACCTATATAAATAAGATGTACTTAACCTCTACTCATATGTATGCAATTTCTCTCTAATTCTTACACTTATTGGTGTTTATATTGATTTAAACACCGGAGTACTACTAGTATCCACCTATATTCTGCGCAACTAGTGTTTGAAGAAGAAGAGGATAAGGAATATCATATTATAGAAGAATTTAAAATTATTGAATAAAAAATATATTTAATGTTTTAAAAATATAAAAATATTAAATATGTTTATATTTAAGAAGTAACAATATTAATAAAAAGATGGTATATATAGGAGAATTTAAAATTACGTAGTATTTAATAAATTGCATGAAGTATTCAGATTTTCCTTCGCAATTAATCCTCTTTTCGGTTTTCTTGTTCCGCCATGATGGTCGATTGCATGTATGTAGGATATGATGCGTTGAAAATTTATACATTAGTCAACGAAAATTACTTGCTTAACGATTCTATCATTGACTGATGACGATCAACTTGATAATGGCGTAATGCTCTGCTCTCAAAGAGTATACTAAACTAATCATTATGTGTGAAGATGGGTCTTGCAGTAACTATTCAAGTGTAAACATATAATTCATCAGTGTATAACCCGTAGGAATATGTTAATCAACTTTTCGAATTAATTTGTGTGACAAATTAACAAAGTAGTAAATCAAATCTAAGCCGTTAACATCATCAACCTTGGTGCATGTTGAGGAAAGCTTTGGTAAACTTGATTTGAATAAATTTTATTTTATAAAATATATCTTAGTTAATCCTAATTTTAAAATTAAATAATTTATGTTTAAAATATTTTATTTAAAAAGTAAATTTATAATAAAACTTAGTGTAATAGTAATAATATTCCCACTTCAATTACAATTTTTTTTATTTTCACTTTAATTTGTTATGGTTTGATAAAAAAAAATAATGATATCTTTTTTCTTAAAAATCATGTTTAGGAATTTCATTGATGTGTCTAAAATTTTTGAGACTTTAAGCAAAATTAATATTCAAAGTTTAAGTTTTTTTGGTAACATAAAAAAATTAGACTACAAAATTAATATTCAATCTAGTTGACTTGTCAATTTTCATTTTTTTCCCTTATTGACTACAAAATTATTAATTTTTACAATCAAGAATTTCTAACATTTGGCTCTGAATATATAAAATGGTAAATTCATTCAATCTATTTTTTAACATAATTAATTTCATATAAGATTTGAGTAATTTTAATTTTAAAAATTTCTATCAGCAATAGCTATAAGTATTATTAATAATATTTTACAAATAATGCATGTATTTAAAAAAATATATAATCTTTTTATATAACTCAATACTTTTAGTTGAATATGGATTTCTTTTGTTTGCACTTTTTGTAATTAATATTTTCTTTTTAAAAATAAATCAAGATTTTCAATATTCTAATACTCTTTAGAAACTTAATTTTTTTTAGATTAATACAATATTTATTTTCAATTTATCCAATTGTCCAAAATTTTTATTTTTTTCAAATAAAAATAAAGCATGAATTCATATATGCCATGGGTCGTACACACACATGCTGTAAAATTTCTTATTATATTGCTATGAGCATTTTGTTCACATTTTAATTAAAGTGATCAAATCAATAGTAAACAAATTAACCAGTGATGGGATTATTCCTTTGGTTAGCTATAGTAATCACAAATAAAGTATAATATAAATATTAAATTTTATAGTTTCCAGACAAACATTCCCTTAAACCGCATTTTGATGCTACCAACAAACAAACAAATAAACCCATAATTCGTGAGCTAAGACTGCCCTGAGACCAGAGACTTCGAAACAATTAACCGACATAGTTTTCTTCATTCACATTTTTTTCGATAGAATTCTTCATTCACATTAAGGGAGAAAAATTGTATATGTATTATATTTTTGTATTTTTTTTTACAATAAAGAAGGAGAGAGACAGGAAAAATATATGAAAAAAATAAAATAATTAATCTAATAAAAAATATTATAAAATAATACTACAAAAAATATAACTTTTAACCATATAAATAGTTAGCTAGGGATGGGGTAGGACATACCGTACTCCCAAATCTTTGTCGTAGGTGCGGTGTCTTTTCTTTCTTTGTTTCTAGCACACACGAGTCATGACAGATGACACAACCTCCTTTTCTCCCCTCAGCCCCCCACACTATTCTCATTTTATTTTCTCCATCATCTTCTCGAGAACACAAACACCGCCCAGCAGCACCTCCTTCTTGATCTTACTCTCTTTCTCCTAAGAGGAGGGTAAGGACCAGTGTTTTAAGAATCGAATCGGATCGGTTAGACCGATCGGTCCGATCAGAATCTGGTATTCTAATTGGTTTGGTTCAATAAAAAGATCGAAAATATAGTTGATTTGGTACGACCCGGGTCGAACCGGTCGATTTTTGAAAAAAACCGGTGCCCCGACTGGTCACTGGTCGAACCGGTTATAGTGTAATTTTTTTTTGAAAAAAAAAATACTGAAATCATGTGTTTTAATTTTTTTTTAATTTTGTTTGTGTATAAAACTTATTTATGGACTTGTATTGTCATGACTATTGATTGTTATTTCTTATTTGGAATATTAAGTACTTTACAATGACAATAATTTTAAATTTGGAGTGTTGAATGATTAAATTATGTTAGCTATATTATATTTTTAAAATTTTTTAATATATACCGAGTCAAACCGGTCCGACCAGTGACCCACCGATCCGATCAATGATCCATTAATCAAGTACCTCGGCCGATTCGATGACCGATCCGATTCTTAAAACATTGGTAAGGACATTTAAATTTTTTTCTACTTACAACTAGATAAATGTGTGTCTATATCCTCGCAAATAGTTCTGGTTCACATATGATTAATTTCTTTTTGGATGAACACGTAGTATTTTTGGTTGAGAGTTAAGACTAATTTTTTGAAATATTGAAATTTATTCATAAGGCCGATCTCTTTTAACAAATATTTTTTCACACACATGTATGAAAATTTATTAATTTCTATTAAATTATTAAACTTACATATTGTTATGTTTATTAAGCTCATTTAAATTTAGCATAATGCAATGCTTTTAGAAACTTATTTGTAAAACTCAGTCAGAACAAATTGTTAATATTCAATAGTAATTATTAAATAAGTCAAAGTTGTGTAAATTATTTACTCGTTTTAGAGTTAAGAATAGTGTTACTTTAATTGTTTCAAAAAAAATTCTGGCAAATTATTTTTATTATATTGTATTTTACATAAATTTATAGGTTGGATTCCCCCTCCCACTCAATTCTTGTCTTTTTTTGCAGTACACGTTTTCCTTTTCCTTTGAAATATGTACCCTTTTCTCATCTCTATTCGTGTACATATGTATAATTTTATTTTTTTATATAAAAAAAATACCTCCATCTTCACCTTTTCTTCATCTATATATGTTCTTGTTTAACCTGTATTTTGACAATTTGACTCTTTTATTAATGACATTTGTGATCAACATAGACAAAACTGAATTTAAACCAAAGAGTGCACGCAACTTGTGAGCTATAAAGGTTTTAAGACAAATATATGCACTATTATTAACAACAAGAAATAAATGGACAAAGATATTGTTAAAATAAATTGCTATTTTTTTCTTCTTCTGAAAGCAAAGAATTCTCACAATTGAAAATTATGAGACAAATCTTTCGAGAAAGTAAAGTATTAGTTAAAGGACAATTTTTTTCCATACATATATTGCTCTATTTACCTAATCAAAAATTCAACTCCTGTTATATATTTAAAGGACTTAAATTACTAGTCACTTGTGTCACAACTTATAGATAAAAATTTATATTTAAACATGTGACTAAAAGTAATTGCTAATTAATCTGCTAATATACTCCTTTTTTAATCCATAATCATTAATTAGCGTGCTAATATTGGGGTGTCTTCGGTGCCTTTGTCTTTTTTCGTCACAAAGCCAAAGGAAGAGTTAATATCGATGCCCACTGCTGATACAAGGTTGAATCCGCGTGATGAGCAGCATGTTCTTAAAACAATATCATAATTAGCATATTGTACTCATAACTCAAAATTATTTGTGTAACACATACAAACGACAATATTGAAACTTGGAATGTCGTTTTTGAACCCCAATATTTAGCCTAAAAAACTCAAAAAGAGAGTGTTTTTTTATAAAAAAAAATTAAATCCGTGTATCAAAAACATTTTCCTCGTTGGATTCCTCATCACATGCTTCAGAATTCCCTTTAAAATTACTATCATTATTATGCCTCTTGATGATCCCAAGATGGCTTAGTTAACAACAATATACTATATATATAGGTTAACACATACTGTGCCACAAAAGCTAGCGGTTTCCCTACTCCTACTTTCATTTCTTAATTTAAAGAACAACCCTACAATAACTCTCTCCCCCTCCCCAAAAAGGTGAAATAGAAAGAAAGGTAAAGGGCAAATTGAATTTGAATATCTAATAAAGTTGGTTATTTTCTTAGGTAAGAAATAAAAGAAGCACACAAGATGATATTCTGATATGCATGCTTTCGCATCGTTTCAATTGTGATATCCTATATGAGTTCCACTACTCATCAATTGTACAGACCTCTTTTTTTTTGTTTTTTTTTTTTCGTTTTTTGGTGTTCTACTTAGGTTAGGCGCAATAAATAAAAAAAATAATTTAGTCTTAAAATATTTTTTTTAATTTTAGGAAAATTATTGATATTTTAATCCTCATACACCATTTTATGATTATAATTACCTCAGAATAGAAGAATTATTTCATTAAACCGTATCATTGATATGATCAATTTTAATAAAATATGAATGATTTTATATTGACTTAAAAAATGAATGATTTTATGGTGTAGACTTCAAGTTTAATTTATTAAATGTTTTTTAGATCATTATGATATTGGTGGAGAGAATCTAACAACTTTGCTGATAAATAATCTCTGACGAAAAATTAGTTGACTACTTTTAGCGTAGTCTCACCTCTTAATCACGTTTTTTTTTAATTCACAATGCTCAAACTTGAAACCTTATTTAAGGGAATCGAGTTCAATTCTACTCGAATCAATGATTTATTGATAATTTTTCATTTAATTAGCTTTATGTTTACGTGTGTGTTTGGATTAATGGATATAGAAGGTGTACACATAGTTAATGAAAGAGGAAAGGATAAAGGTGATTTTTTTTTTTACAGCAAAGGTGAATTAGTTAGTACTAAAATATTTAAGGTGAAAATAAAGTAATCAACAGTGATACTTGTGAATTTTGATGGTGAATATATGAGCCTTTTATTATAACGAATTTTGTTTTTTTATCGTAAAAAAAAAAAGAAAAAGAATTGTGTTAATTCAGTAGAATATGCGAACAATAGTTAATTATGTGGGGATTATGGGGATAATGCATGTACTATCGCTCCACCAAAAGACCAAGAATTAAAACGAATTGTCACAGGTGTTTTGAGCGAAAATGATGGTCTGGTAGGCTACATGAACTTGACAAAATTGCTCTTGTTGGCGTTGCGTGCACGCATTTCAAGGCATCCAATTAATCTTATCCAAACACGATTCATAACAGTTTATACACGAGAATATAAAAATAATTTAATAGTATAATCATATATAAATAATTAAAATTAAAAATTAATTAAATTTATATGACTATTTTAAAAAATTACATGACTTTTTAATAAATTACATTATTTATATATTTTAATTTTAAAATATGTTTTTTTTGTCTTTAAACTATTTTGAAATATTAGTTTGAATTCTTATAAAAATTTAATATATTTTTATTTCTTAATAAAGGACTAAAACACTTTTAATAAATATAAAAACTAAAAATATATTAAATTTTTATAAGAACTAAAATCAATATGTCAAGAAATCTTCATAGACTAAAAATATATTTTATCCTTTTAATTATTAATACTAAAATCTAATCATTAATATTTATTTTCTCGTGTGCACCCGATCACATTCTAATAAATTATTATGCATATAGTTCTCACTTCTCGTTCAAATGAAGTATACGTTGTGCCTAATTTCTTTGTTTTATTCCTCATTCTTTCTCTTTTTTCATTTTTTTCCCTTTATATATAACTCGAGACGATATAAAAATTCTTCCAATTATTAGCTTCTTTCGTAAGATAACCAATAAAAATTATATCAAAGATGTAATTGAACAAATGCCGTTGATAATGACAGCTTTAAATGTGTTGCGTGATGCTTGATGAGATCAACGTAAAACTCATTGTCAAATGAATACACTATTATATAGGACCAAATTACTAAATTGTTTAGTAACTTAAAAAATGTGGAAAATGAATAATGTTGGCAGACAAGCAAAAGGCAATATCTCAGTAGATTATAAATAAAACCTTCAATCATTCTGAGTAGGAAAATGATAGTCATATTTCTAATATTTTATACGTAATACTTTAAATACAAATTCCAATGGCATTTGCATAATGTTTTCTTACCCCCTCCCCCCTACTATCTTGAGTTCTTTTGTCCTTTTATATATCTTATGGAAAATAATTAACACTTTCTATTTTTTATTGCAGCCTTGGAGACTACATCAATTTTTAAAATGATTTACATACATGAAGGATGCTCATTTTCCTCATTGCTTTTTCTCTGGCCTCCCATGTGTCAAAAGTGAAAGTGATCAAAGAGAAACAAAGTCAAACGAGTGAAGAATTAACTAATAAGTTTATTTGAACTAATCTTTTGGCACTAATATATATCATTCAGTTCTATCCACGCAGAAGAGATTATGTTTGTGTAAAAAGCATAATTTAATATTTATTAAATATTTTTTATTTTATTAAATGATAATTTATTCATGTTTTTAATTAAATTATTTAGAATTTGGGAGAGAGGGTGTTAAATCAAGACTGAGTCTTAAAGGACGTTTGTTTCAAGGTATGAAATTTCATTATCGGGAATCACATTCTCAGAAATATTATGCCTGAGAATATTATTCTCATGAGCATGTTTGTTTGACCATAGGAATTTCAGAAAAATAAAATTTATTTAATTAAAAAATAAAAAGTAAAAAAATAAATGTGGGAGAAAGAGATGGAGATAGGTAGTTATTATAGAAAATAATTTATATTCTCATGGGAATCCAAGATACCCACCATTCTCCATGGGAATAAGAAACAATACAATTATGAGTAATTTACATTCCTGAGAATCAATTATTTATGGGAATATTTTTACAAAACTTGCACCAAACCTAGGAATGCGATATTCCCAAGTCTGCATTCCCGAAAATCTTGTTGGATACCTTGAAACAAACGCCTCCTTATTATTGCTCTTGCTCTCAAGTGATTGTGAATAATAATAATTAAAAAAAAAAACTATAAAGATCGACTCTATAGTGCTTAAGTTAATAAATGATCCGGGTTAGTTTCACATATTTTGGTTAAATTCATTAAAAGTAGCTTAAAAGTTGAGTGAAAGCTGAAAAAATAAGTTAAAAACTGAAAGTTATTAATTAAAAGTTAAAAGATAATAAATTAGTTTATTAAATTATAAGTGCTTGATAATTTTTTATTAAAATAATTGATAAATACATCCACTTGCATGAGGATAAGTACAACATCTCATTAATAGAGAATTAACAATTAATGATATAAAAGAGAATTAACTATTAATATATTTAAAAATGAGTCCATGTTTTTTATAAGGCTTAATTACCAAATTGGTCCTCAGATTATTTAAAATACTTCAATTTGGTCCCCAAATTTTCAAAAGCATCAATTTGGTCCCCAAATTTTTAAAAAATGTATCAATTAGGTTCTTTATGTCAAATTGAACCGACACCGTTAAGATGAGAATTCTAGCGGTTTTTATTTACAAATAGTGGCAGTTTTTAGCCGTCACTATGTTTATTATTATTTTAAAAATAAAAAATCACCTTCTGCAACCTCTCCCTCATGCTCTCCTCCTTCACCGAGCTTGAGTCCATCGCGCGTGCCCTGGACCCTCACTCGATTCCAGTGTTCCTCTCCTGCATCCACTCCACCGCCGCCTCAGACAAGACATCAGTCCGAAAACAATGCGTGCACCTCGTGGCCACATGCACGGTTACACGCTCTCCCCTTTCCTCTCCAAAATCCTCGCCAGCCTCGTGTGCCGCCTCTGCAACCTAGACTCCTCCGTGTGCGCCGCGTGTGCGGACTCTTGCGCTGTGCGTCACGAGGCAGCTACTCGCTGCGTTCCTGAAGCTGTTGGCGAAGGTGCTGCTCACTGTTTGGCTTCTGCGATTGACGGGGCTCCGGCTTCGGAGGCTATACTCCCGAGGCTCGAGAGGCTTCTCAAGAGTAAGGTGTTTAGGGCCAAGCCCGCGCTACTAGTGACGGGAAGCTGATTTTTTATTTTTAAAATAATAATAAATATAGTGGTGGCTAAAAATCATCACTATTTGTAAATAAAAATCGTTAGAATTCTCATCTTAATGGTGTCAGTTCAATTTGACGGAAAAGACCTAATTGATACATTTTTTTAAAATTTGGGGACCAAATTGATGCTTTTGAAAATTTGGGGACCAAATTGAAGTATTTTAAATAATTTGGGAACCAATTTGATAATTAAGCCTTTTTATAATTAAAACTAAAAAAATATAATCATTTGTTTTTTTATAGAAGAAGTACCATATATACATTTGGATTTTTCATACATAAGTTTTGGTGCACCTTACATCTGACAAGAGATAAGACAGTAGAAATTCTTTTATTCAGACGCAAAACTTTGTTGAATGATTGATACCTTGATCTAGTTTTCAGGGGTTTGGTGGTGAGAACATTTCTTAATTATTTTTCACAATCGTTTTCAAGATGAAAGAAAATTAAATCCGCAATTTGATGTTAGAAGTTGAATTGAGGGGTCAACTCAGTGTCCGAAGGCAGGGCAAGACTCAAAATTCTAAACAACTATAAAAATAAAACTAAGAAGTACTATTGAACAACCTACTACTGTCTAACCAAAAAGTTATGAAAAAGACAGTTAGACACTGATTGATTGACATTAATGAAGAACTTATGAAAGCCAAAAATCATAATTTTTCTTTTTTCTTGATTTTTAAAAATCTTTTGACATTTTTATTAATAAATTAACAAATATACTCTATATTAGACATAGGATTCAATATCATAAATTGTAAAACAAAATTAATACTATTATTACTAAGTTAATAAAAAATTATAAAATGTAACTAGACATTTAAATTGATTTGAAATTTATAAAATGGTACTCACATGTAACAATTAGTATTATAAAAAATTTAATATACACAACTATTAAATATTTTGTAATTATTTTTTACACTTCTAAATCAAACGACAAACATTGAACTAATGTGTTATTTGTTGGTTAGACTGAAATTAAGTTTGATCCTCTTAAACAAGGTTTCCATTCAAGTTTTGCGGATGAAAAAAACGTGATTAAAATAAGAGATTCCATTAAAGGTAGCTAGCCAAGTTTTTCGATGGAGATCAGTTATTAGCAAAGTTAGTGAATACTTCGCACCAATATTATAGTGACAAAAAATTAAACAATGACCAATTAATTTTGATATTTCCTTTTTATTTTTAAATTTCTCTATTCAATTAAATACAATAAAATCAATACATTAATAATACTTAAAGTTTATTTTTTTGGTGTACAATGATCGCATTGAGGTTTAAACCTATAACCTCGTGTATACTACCCTAATTACCACACCAGTGGATAATAATTAATGTTTATAGTGATCTCATCATCAACATATATTTGCAAAAAATTAGTCGATTATTAACCAATACAAAATTTCTATATTCACAAACATGTTTTTCTATTTTAATCTGTAAATATAAATAATTTTATCAACTGATCAATTAATTTTTTTTGAAAAAGGCAAAACGATATTATTAATCAAGGAGCAAAGGTTTAACCACAAAATGTGACCAAATCAAGCCAAGCAGTACAAAAAATTTACACACCAAAGATGGTATTTCATTAGTCCTCCCTAGCATCTATCAGCAGATGACTTCCCAACAAAATAAATTAATCAACTGATCAATTAATAAATACAAATGAAAAATAAACTGTAAATGAATTAAATAATGAAGCATTCTAAAAATAATAAAAAGTTTACATGATAAATTGTAAAAAAAAAAGGTTAAATAATCGTTTCTCTATTTTCAAATATATATTTGTATATAATTAAAGTATTTGTTATAAAAATAATAGCACCGTTTAGTCCAATTTTTTTATTTATTTATTTTCTATTAACTTTAATTTTCTATTAGGAGACATAAACAAATTTACTCCAAATTTAAGGAATTATATATATATATATATATATATATATATATATATATATTCATTTTATGTTACATATGTTTAACCTAGTTCTCTCATACTTAATTGGTATCAAATTTTGACAATTCATTATCCTATTATGTACAAAAAATACTCAATTATAGCTTATTCACTGCATTTTTCATTTATTTTATGTGAAAGTATAGATGTCAGATTGCTACTTACAGAAAAATGAAGTTTTTTTTTTTTTTGTACTTCGCACATGTATTTTTCTTTTGAAACAAATGTATTCAAAGCACAATTGAATATTAAGAGCATGTCTTGTTAAGCGTCGCATTAGGGAGATCCACGTTCAATTTCTACATTAAAGCCAAAATTACTTTGTATTTCTTTAGATTTTTACATCCTTGAATCTTGATCCACATTTTTTAGGTTCGGATGCAAATCCAAAGACCCATTAAATGTAAACATTTCTTTCGACAAAGATTCAAATTGTTATTTACCATATTGCAGGAGAATAACCTATTCTGCTAGAATTAATTCTGTTGATAATGGGAAAATGAAGTATAATACTAGTAATGTGTAGATTATAAAGTATAGAAAAGTAGAGAGATTGACCTGAAAGAGTAGTTAAGGAGGTCAGATAGGCGGTTTGTGGGTCCGGGTTGGCTGTAATAGTCCGAAAGAGTTGTATACAAAGGGAACTCCTTTCTATTTGGGCTTTTCAATGTTTGACAGTGAGCTAAAGTTTTTGGACACAACCACTCAATCCTAGTGGTGTGGGCCCTATTCCATGGCCCACTTTGTCTCCTTTCCTATACATATAAAGCAAAAAGCCAAAAATGACACCTCTTTTTCCCTCTCCGTTTTTTTAAAGAATAAAATTTCCCTTTTCCAAAATCAACATCGGGTCCATGCTCTAATTATTTCTCTTGCTTTTTCGTTTTTTACTCTTAAAATTCACGTAGCCACAAATATTGCCTTCTAGTTTTTAAACATGCAAATTACTACGTCATGCAAACGTCATCTGTGACCTCGCACAATCCCTCATAACCCGATCCGATCCGACCCACCAATCACTTAATTTAATGCCTAAATTATACTTTTTCTTTCTTGTAATTTTGTATTCTTTTTCGTTAATTCCCTTGAAGTATTTTTTAATTAATTACTTTCCGTCGATTTTAATTTAGATCGAGATATTAAAATAGAAAGAATTTCAATGTATCAATAAACAAATTAACTAAAAAGTTAATGTGAAGTGTAATTTATTTCTATTTTTATTAATATTTATGCATATCACTTTATTTTTATTTTGAAAAATCTCTAAATAATTTCAAAGACACAAAAAAGATGAAAAATGATAGATAAAAATAATTGTTTACCTTTTCAATTATTTATTGAATGAATTATTTTTTGAAATAAAAATACACACACAAGCTCAATTTTTTTTTTGAGAACAACTCAATTATTTATTGAACTGTATTTGTTTTATTTACGATTTACATTTTTTAATCGCTGAGATTACATAAGATCACGCGCACACACGTAATGGGACCAATTATACTGACTTAATTGATATAAAATAACATAAAGATCCAGAGAGAATGAATTAATGAGAAAGATACAAGCTCGCACATATATAATTAGAACAAAAGAAAGAATATTATCTTCCAAAAAAAAACAAAAGGAAGAATATTACAAATAGTTTTGTTAAGCCTCATTAATTATTTTTGAATAATTAATGAATTGATTAAACACTACTTTATTATGATTTTAACCTACGAGATAAACTTAATATATTTTACTTTTATATTTTTTCTCCGATGAAAAAATGTATCTAAACACAGACTTATAAATTTGCGAAACCATATTGCTGCTGCAGCAATTGAAAGTCAAGACAATGTGCTTACAAAAGAGGTTATATAGCTTCTTGAATTGAATGTGTGCACTTTATATTTACTTTTAAGTGGGAGAGGGATGTATTTTATACGGTCATTTTGTCTTGAGACTTAGAGTGACTTTAAAAGATCAGTAATTAGTAAAAGAAAAAGGTTCAGTCTGTTAACCTACGTATAAGAACCTTTTTTAATTAACATTGCTAAAGGCAATATATATGCTACCGTTAAACCCGTGCACTTGCTTTTCAGATTTAATTATGGAACCACTTTTCTTTCATTATGGAAAAGCTCAAATGACAACAAAAGTAGACATTGCAAAGCATAAATTTAATTGAAGGCAGATTCCAAGCCCACAAAAAGGTTAAAACTGTTAAAATAGGTAGGTAGAGTCTAAATAACTTGACGAAACAAGTGTTAGGATAATAAAAATGTGTGCTTGTGTGAAAAAAAAAATTAAACTTGAGTTTATAATATATCTGCCAACTTAACAACAACCACCCAATAGGGAGAAATTGCGGTCTACGTTGCATCATCATATGTTGAAGAAAGAAAAATTTATCAAACAAGAATTAGTCATAAAACTTGTTAGTTATATTTCATAAAAAAAAACATATACATTTTTTTCTATTTAGTATAATTATATCATGATACCCAACAACATTATTTTGTTTGATAAAATTAACTTATGCACCTTAGCCATTAAAAAAGTTAAATGAAAATAGTTTTTATAAAGTGCACAAGTTAATTTCAGTCTACAAGAGAAACTCAATTTATTTTACTTTTTATTTTATTTTATTGCCTAATAAATATTTATGGAAAAAATTCTGTTAACAATTTTAAATCTTTGCAACTCTATGATTTGTTGAGTGGTGTATGTGACATTTTCTTGCAAGTTTGGTGTACGTTGGTTTTGATGACATAAACTGACCCTTACGTTCGTCGACGGGGAAACAAGCCAGTTCTTTTCATTGCATGTAATGTAACATGCATCTACTCATGCTACAAGAGGGAAAGGAAAAGGGTATTCTGTGGAGATGCCAATATGTCATGTTAAGAGTGTGTTTGGTAAGGTTTTTGGGAAACTTATAAACTCCTTTGACGAGCTTATAAGTTACTTTGATCAAAATAAATTTATTTGATACACGAACTTATTTTAGTAGCTTATAGCTTATTTTCATAAGCTACTTGAAATAGCTTATGAAAAATAAGCTAGATTATAAGCTACTACCTTTTTTTTCTTCACAATTTTTCTTTGCATCATTAAGCATGCGGGTGGTGTCGGAACATCATGCCTTCAATTTGGCTACTTCAGATTTTTTTTTTTTCACGGGGTTGCTAATCTTTGTTAGCGTTGATCTTTCATGTTAGTTGTTTTTTTTTTATTCACAAAACCTACTCCAAATTAACACAAATTTAAATAGATAATTTAGGATTTTATTTTTACTTAAAAGTTAAAACCTAACCAAATGATTATTGTTCTGCTTCGTCTTGAATTTTCACACCGACAAAAAAGATTACAAAGGTTTGATTTTAGTCTAAGGATTTTATTAACTTCGTTTTTAGGGTGAGGACTGAGGACCTCATTTAAGGCACTTTGTTACATTTCTTTTTTCTTATTTCAGAAGACCAAAGTTTAAGAAATGAAATATTGGGCTCAGGTTTCTAAAAAAAAAAGAAATATTGGGCTCAGGCCCAAACCAAACAAAGTGAAGTAACAGAAAGAAAAGCTCGGTTCCGCAGTGCTGCTTCTCCACCGCGCGTTTCAGGACACTGCTCCACCGACTGGCAACTCAGCAATCTAATAGGTGTCTGGCTCTCTGATCTCTTTCTTCATTCATTGTATTTTTAATTCTGATTCACTCCATAGAGTCTTTCACCTTTTCTTTCCCATCTTCATTTAGTTGTTGTCTTCCACAAAAAAATGATTGTGCTTGTGAGTTGTGCGTGGTTGGCGACTAATTGTCACATTTTTCTACTTAGTGGAGTGTCTCGCTGATTTTTAAATAATAGTAATATTTAACAGAATTGTTCAATCCGTCATCTCATTAATCTATCCTGAAATGGGTGGATTGTTGTTTTTTCTTCATGAATTTTTGGGTCACAGTAAGGCCCAATTCAATTGGACTTGTCAGGCATAAAATTTTAAGCCCAAAACGACCTATCCACCATACCGATCCAGACCCGAAACGAATCAAGTCGGATCGGCTCCGATGATGTTCTGATTGTGAAAGACACAGCACAGCACAGCACAGGTGATTTCCGTCCCAACAGGAAACTGAAACCCCTTATTGCAGAAAAAACCAAATACCATTTGTGTATTTCTTTTCCCATTTTTTTTTTCTCTCGGATAATAAAATGCAAAAAATGGCAATTTTCCGAGCTAGAAGGTGGCTCTGTAGGAGCTTCTCGAGCATCTCTTCAAACCCATTGCGGGTGTGTGTCGTTGGAAGTGGCCCTGCCGGTTTCTACACTGCCGAGAAGGTAAAGCTCTAATCTTTACAATTCTAATTTCGAAACGGATAACTGTAACCGAATTGGGTACTTGCTAGATGTTGAAGGCGCACCAACATGCACAAGTTGATATCATTGACAGGTTGCCCACTCCTTTTGGGTTGGTTCGATCCGGTGTTGCACCCGATCACCCTGAAACTAAGGTATATTCTTCTTATTTGCACCATCTGTTACTGCTCAACTGAACTTCAAAATTGATTAGCACTGGTTGAAGCTACTTTCAGCTGTGAGACGGTGGGGAGGTAAAAGAAGTTCGTAGTTGTCTTGTGGCTAGTTAGATACTTTGGTGTTGTAGAGAAAAAGAAACAGAGTAAAACCCCTATGACACATTAGTTCCTAAAAGGCAAAAATTTCAACCTAGTAGTCCCTCAGAATCACACATGTTGTCTATATATATTTGGCCTTGTCAGGGACTAATTTATCCTCTGTGTCAGGACTAATATGGCTAAGGTTTGTGATTCTAAGGGACTAGAGTGGGTTTTTTGCATTTCTAGGAACTAATGTATCTGCTGCCAAATTTTTCAATGATGAATATTGAGGTTTACGTGAAGGAATATTTCAAAACTTCAATTTTTTACTCTTTTTGGTGCTGGGGTTTTCAATATTTTTTTTTTGTTGATAATAACTCCATTGAGCTTAGTTTACCAGAAAACTTGCAACAGATTGTCATCAACCAGTTTTCAAGAGTGGCACAACATGAACGATGCTCATTTTGGGGGAATGTGACCCTAGGATCCAGCATTTCTCTCTCTGAATTACGCGAGCTGTATCATGTGGTCAGGCTCTAGTTCTGGATTTGGTGTGTTAATGGTAAAATGTTCATGTAGATGTTTGTCTGTTGTACCATCTTTACAATAATCAGTTTATGCACTTGAGCAGGTTGTCCTTGCATATGGTGCTGAAAGTGATAGAAGTCTCGGTATTCCAGGGGAGGTAAGCTTGATTTATTTATGTGTTTTTCCTGAATTTGCTATAATTTTTGGTGTTCCATAATTCCATTGGTATTTCCTGTGGTATAAGCAATGGCTTATTGTTCATTTATTATGTGATGGCTATGCATTAGCTGATAGTTTGAGTTACTACTATTTCAATGTTTTTTAATATTCTTTTCCTTCTCAGAACTTGAAAGGGATACATTCAGCTAGAGAGTTTGTTTGGTGGTATAATGGGCACCCAGATGGACGAAATCTTGAGCCAGACCTGAAGAGCACTGATACAGTTGTAATCCTTGGTCAGGTAACTTCACCTATTGTGTTCCTACAGTGCCCAAATTTTATAGTGAGACTTTGGGGGTGTATTCAATCTAAAAGACTTTTTTGTATAAAAAAATCCCGTGGATTTTAAAAGATTTAGTAGGAATGTAATGACTTTTAATATTTTCTTAGAAGACTTTCATGATTAGGATTTTGTAGTTTGGATTTTAATGGATTTATAAAATATGAATTCATAAGATTTGAAAGGACTATGGATTTACAAGATTTTAAAAGACTCCATGAATTTTTAGAAAACATTCAAAATTACCAGAGTCAATGAGAAAGATAACAAATAAATGATAAGGTTTAGATAAAGAAAAGTAAAACCAATACAAATTTTTAGATTCGAGATCTCTTTTATAGCATCCCAAACATTACTTTTCCTTTTTGTTTTTGTTTCTCCATGAAGTTAGATATTTTTTTTCAAAATTGACTACAATAGTCTCAATGCCAGTAGAAAGGTCTTCTAATACTTTAATTTGATTGTTGATCCCGACTGAGCTAGAACTCCCTCCATGCTTAGATCTACTCCTCTTAGGTAGGTAGGGTGTAGGGTGGTTCATAGTGATTTGGCGGTATGAACGCATCACTGTTAAGATCATATGAAAAGCGTGTAGGATTGGAAAAAAGAGATGACCAATTACTCTACCAATGTTATCGCCTTCAAGGAAGAGAGAAAGGTATGTGTGATGGGAAAAAGTCTGGAATGAGAGAAGAAAAATCTCAGGGGTTTGGGTGGGATTGTTTGATGGGTGTGGTATTTATACATATAACCAAAAAGTCACACAAAATCCATCGAAATCCAATTTACAAAATAATCCATCAAAATCTATATGATTTTGAATACTAGATGACTTTTTTTAAGTTATAAAAAATCTCGATTGAATATCACCGGATTTTGTTGTCATGAAAAAAAAATCTTGAAAGTCTTGATTGAATACCATAAGATTTTTTTATCTTCTTTAAAAATCTTGATTGAATACCACAAGACCTTTTTTATCAAAAAAAAGTCTTTTAAAATCATTCGAAATCCTAATTGAATACACCCCCTAGTTGAGCAATACTGTATTAGTTTCTTTCCAAGAAAAGACACCCCACACCTGTAATGAATGTTTAGACTAAAGAACATACTTGTGTTGTGGAGATGTGTTTTCCTAATATATAGATATATTTTTTTACTTGGATTTAAAGGTTTTGTTTAATTTCAGGGAAATGTTGCTTTAGATGTTGCAAGGATTCTTTTACGACCTACTACAGAGTTAGCAACAACTGATATTGCCAGTCATGCTTTGGCTACTTTAGAGGAGAGCTCTATCAGGTTTTAGTTCATTATTTAAAGCAACCAGATAATCTTATTGATATTCCATATGTTGTTTGTCTGTAATATATAAGCAACATTGCAGGGTTGTTTATTTGGTTGGAAGACGTGGTCCAGCCCAAGCAGCTTGTACTGCAAAAGAACTACGTGAAATGCTTGGTAACTTCTGCATCAACTCTTACACCAAGCTTAATTTAGCCATCCTATTTTCGTGTTTGATACTTTGATTTGATTTTGGTTTTGTTCTATGGAACTGTTTGGAAAAGGGGGCATGCCTTGACTTTGACTATATGAAGTACTCCATAATTCTTTTGTTTATTAGACTTAGAAGTTTCCTTTGTAAATTAATTACTTCTTAATTTGCATCCCTAGTGATCACCTTGCTTGTCAATTTAGCTTCCAATTTTCCATTGATTTACATGATTTCACTCTCATTGATTTCATTTCCAAATACTTATTGGTGCTTCTTACTATGTACCTGTTTCTAGTTATTCACAAGTCATTGATTTCAAACCATTTCTGACCTTGAGACTCAGTTTGAACTGAAAATGGAACCCTATTTGGTTTCTCATCTTAACTGTTTTGGTGCTAACCAATTAATTGTTTGTCATATACTAGTTATTCGTGATTCCTGTCTCACACATGACGCAAACTGAAGCTTTAACATCTATTTTACAGGTATTCATAATCTTGATGTTTTCATTCAGGAATCTGATCTACTTTTAACCCCAGTTGATGAGGTATAAGATGAATCTTCATTTAGTTCTTTTGTCACTGTTTTTCAATCATCTTCAACAAAATAAAAACATAAAATATGAGGATTCCCCAAGTACTATATGTTTTCTAATTTGTAGTTTTATTTTTCTGATCTACTTTCCTTTGTATTTTTATAATTAAAAAAAAACGTTGATTCCTTTTCACTGATGTTATCTATGTGTTGATGCTGTCACTTGGCAAAGGAAGAAATTAAGAGTAACCGAATACAGAGAAGAGTTCATGAGTTGCTATCTAAGGCTGCTACCTCAAAACCTAAACATGTCGGTTTGAACCAACGTGAGCTCCATTTTGTCTTCTTCCGTAAGCCAAATAGTTTTCAAGAGTCGAAAGACAGAGCTAGCCATGTTTCTGCCGTGCACTTTGAGAAGACAGTTCTTCAAGGTAATTTTTGTTTGTCCATATTTACTTTTTTACTTTGAAGTTAGAACTTTACAACATGGGAAATAATGTAATATAATATTGTGAACACTTGGAAATTGCCATAATTTCTTGTACAAGTGCAGATATGTGCACTACTGGGCTTTCCTAAAATGTTTAATATAAGCCATTCTTGAAGCTTTGCTAAATACTAGTACATTTAAGTCCACGTAGTCTATTCTTGTGTAATAAATTTCTTATGATTGCTGATTAGCCAACTAAATTTTGCAGGTGTTAGCCCTGGCAAACAGATTGCTGTTGGTGCTGGAGAATTTGAAGATATAAAATGCGGGTATCATCTCACCCAGGAAATCATATACAATTACTAAGATTCCTAGTTGTAAAAATTGTCATTGCTTGACATGAAATCCTTTCTGCTGGTAGCATTGTAATCAAAGATCCATTTTTTCAATACTCCATATCCATCATAAAGAAATTGATATTATGCTCTGCAAATGATTGATTGCATTGTAGCCTTTAAAGATATTTATTCCTGTGTTGTTATTACAAAATGTTGAGAGCAATTAATGAGTATGTTGCAACTGGCTGGCTTTTTGTAGGATGGTACTTAAGAGCATTGGTTACAAATCAGTACCTGTTGATGGCTTACCTTTTGATCATAAGAAAGGTGAATGAATAATGGATGCTCTCAATCCATTCATTTCTCATCCATTTTTTTTTTATTAATTCATGTTACATTTTCTGGTGGAGAATCAATGTTTGTTTAAAAGTATGACTGATTTTAGAAAAATTTCTTCTAGTTTTTGAAGTTGGTCTGTGAAAGTGAAAACATAAAATGAAAATGGAAAACATTTTCTCAAACCAAACAGCCCTAAAGGTGTGTGGGTGTATGTAAATGTGTCATCTGACAGGAGTTCATAGTTGTATATATGATGGCTACCTTTCAGGTATAGTTCCAAATGATAGAGGTCGAGTGTTGAGTGACCCTTCAGATCCTTCAGTTCTTGAAAAGGGCTTGTATGTATGTGGATGGCTGAAGAGAGGACCAACTGGAATTATTGCCACAAACCTCTATTGCGCTGAAGAAACTGTATGTATCTCTTGCTTTTCTATTCATATTATTCCCATAGCAGTTAAACTGACAGAAGTAGCTAGATGATAATGATACCAGTCATACTAAAATGTTTTGTTAATTGTTATTCTTGTGCAATAATTTACTTGTGTTAGTATTGTATTTTCTGCTGATATTGACATGATAGGTTTCAAGCATATCTGAAGACCTTGAAAACGGAGGGTTGATTTCATCATCAGCCGTGGCCAAACCAGGCAGGGACGGACTTCTCCAGCTTCTGCATGATAGAAATGTCAGAATAATTTCATTCAGTGATTGGGAAAAGATAGACTCTGAAGAAAGGAGGCTTGGAAGTTCTAGGAACAAACCTAGGGAAAAACTAGCCACCTGGGATGAACTATACAAAACTACCTCATAATGAATCATTTCACATGATACTCCATTATTTTAGCTTGATAAACATCTCATCGTACCCCAAGAACAGTAAATTATTGAAAGAAACTATACACATTTGTTGGTGAAGTCATCATCACTATCTGTTGTAATGCCCCCAGTTTATTTTGTTATATTATTTTTTTTAAAAGGAGAAATCCCTTTGGAGAGTTCTTTTAGTTTTAATTTTAATAAGTTCTTATCTTTATCGTCATACATACCTGCGGACAGAGGCATGGATTTTTGGATTGCAACACAAATCATGTATACAGTAACCTGTTGAGCAGTGATAATTGTATGGTTATTGTCTTACTGAAACACTAAATTGTTTATATACCTATTTATTATGTTTAAATTTCTTAGAATACTTTTTAGTACTGTTTTGCATTATGCAAGTAATAACACATATAACAGATAACTTACAATAAATTTTATTTATTGTAAAAAATCAAACAATTTATAAGAATTAGGTATTCAATGTCAAGACAATACTTTGAAACAGTTCTATTAAATTTAGAAAAGAATTAATACTCATTGTCGAGCTAATGACGCAATAAATAGGTGAAGAAATGCGAGTAGCTAGTTATGGAATTATTGAACAGCAGTATACAGAGACAAATTAGATAGAAATCGTGTGTCTGAATACACCACGGAAGAAGGATTATATAGGCTTTATTGAATTAATTACAGAATATTCAGTTTCTCCTAAATCAGATATATGTTTATAAACTACATTTATTACAATAAATACATAATATATCATTCTGATTCTCAACACTCCTTCTCAAGCTGGAGCATATAGGTCATATGTGCCCAGCTTGTTATAAATGTAATCAATTCTAGGTCCCCTTAGAGACTTAGTGAAGATATCAGCCAACTGGTCACTAGAGTTGACAAAACTTGTGATGATGTCCCTTGATTCAATCTTTTCTCTAATTAAATGCAAATCAACCTCAATATGTTTGGTCCTTTCATGGAAGACGGGATTGGAGACAATATGTAGAGCAGCTTGATTGTCACATATAAGTGTTATATGAGTGGTTTCTTCAAACTTGAGCTCTTTGAGGAGCTATTTCAGCCATATAAGCTCACAAGTCACTAAAGCCATCGCCCTGTATTCTGCTTCAACACTTGATCTTGCTACAACCTTTTGCTTATTGCTTTTCCAAGATACTAAGTTACCTCCAATCAGCACACAATATCCAGATGTGGATCACCTATCACTGGGTGAGCCTGCCCAGTCAGCATCTGAGTATCCAACAACTCGAGCATGTCCCCTGTCTTCATAAATAAGGCCTTTGCCAGGGGCTTTCTTAATGTATTTCAGGATCCGGATAACTGCATCCCAGTGATCCTGACAAGGGGAGTTCAAGAACTGGCTTACCACACTAACTGCAAAGGCAATATCTGGGCGAGTGACGGTGAGGTAGTTCAACTTTCCAACCAACCTCCTGTATCTCCCAGGATCCAAGAAAGGCTCCCCCTGATCAGGTATTAACTTGATACTAGGATCCATATGTGTGTCTACTGGCTTGGCATTTAATAGGCCAATCTCTTCCAGGATGTCAAGTGCATACTTCCTTTGAGAAATTACTAAACCATCCTTGGATTGAGCAAGTTCGATACCTAGAAAATATCGAAGCTTACCAAGGTCTTTAGTCTGGAACTGGCGTGAGAGATATTGTTGCAAGCTGATAATGCCATGTTGATCACTTCCAGTAATGACAATGTCATCCACATAGACAATGAGATAGATACATCCCTGAGGTGAATGGAGATAAAATACAGAGTGATCAGCTTCACTGCGAATCAAAGCAAATTGCTGGACAACAGTGCGAAAATGGCCAAACCAGGCTCGAGGGGACTATTTAAGTCCGTATAAGGACTTGTGTAGGCGACAAACCATGTTGGAAGACTCCCCCTGAGAAACAAATCCAGGTGGTTGCTCCATATACACTTCCTCCTCAAGGTCGCCATGAAGAAAAGCATTTTTAATATCCAACTGAAATAATTGCCAATGGCGAATAGCTGCCATAGAGAAGAGAAGACGGACAGAGGCCATTTTGGCCACAGGAGAAAATGTATCAGTGTAATCCTGTCCAAAGATCTGTGTATACCCTTTAGCAACCAAACGCGCTTTGAAACGATCAATTTTCCCATCAGGACCAACTTTGAGAGTGAAAAGCCATCTACACCCAACAGTGGACTTGCCAGGTGGAAGAGGAACCAGTTCCCAGGTACCAATACTTTGGAGAGCACACATCTCGTCAATCATTGCTTGACGCCACTCAGGGTGAGCTAATGCTTCACCTGGAGAGTTAGGAATAGAGATAGAAGAAACAGAAGATAGACAAGTATAGTGCAAAGGAGAAAGGCGGTGATAACTGAGGTTAACATAGTGAGGAGAAGGATTGCGAGTGGAATGAATACCTTTTCGCAAAGCAATGGACCAGTCTAGGTCTTGGGGCAGGTCCGGACCTGGTACCGGAGACAACACTGGGGAAGAGTCTGGCATGGCATCTACTATCTCTGTGCGAACTGTATCAGTGGCTGGTGGAGGGCGTGAGCAACGCTGATATATCTGAAAAGGTCGCATGATATGTTGTGCTTCGTTGGGAACCTCCTGATGTACCTCAGACTCAACTGGAGCAATGGATGGAAGAGGGACAATATTGTCTGTACTAGTGGTGGGAGAAGTTTTGGCTGAAGGCTCATAGTAGAGAATAGACTCAAAGAATGAGTTATCAGCAGAGACAAAGTACCGTTGCAAGGTAGGAGAAAAACAACGATAACCTTTCTGAGACCGATGATACCTAAGGAAAACACATTTGATGGATCTTGCAGAAAGTTTGTCCAGACCCGGTGATAAATTATGAACAAAACAGGTGGCCCCAAAGACATATGGAGGAATAGGAAGAAGGGGTAGGTTAGGAAAGAGAATAAAATGTGGTACCTAATTTGACAAGACACTGGATGACATACGATTGATGAGATAGCAGCTTGTGAGAACAACAGTATCCCAAAATCGTAGGGGTACATTGCCATGAATAAGAAGAGTCCGAGCTGTCTCAATGAGATGTCGATTTTTGCGCTCAGCAACACCATTTTGTTGAGGTGTGTGAGCACAGGAGGTTTAATGAAGGATGCCTTTTGAGGCCATAAAAACCTGAAATTGATGAGACAAGTACTCACGTGCATTATCACTGCGCAAAGAGCGGATAGGGATACCAAATTGAGTTTTTATTTCATGATAAAAATTTTCAAACAAAGAGAACAATTTAGACCTAGACTTCATAAGACAAAGCCACGTACAACGTGAAAAATCATCAATAAAGGTTACAAAATACCGAAAACCAGAATTGAAACAATACGGGAGGGACCCCACACATCTGAATGAACTAAGGCAAATGGAGAGGTAGCCCTTTTATTGACTCTATCAGGAAAAGAACTACGAATATGCTTCCCTAATTGACATGACTCACACTGTAAACTAGTTAATTTGGATAGACTAGGAACCAACTGTTGAAGCTTCGGTAGACCAGGATGCCCCGACTGAGCATGTATCAATAGAGGAGAAGTTGAGGTGGAGCACACTGGGGTCGTCGCATTAAGGTAGTAAAGGCCATGAGACTCACATCCGGTGCCAATCGTCCGTCCCGAAGTCCGTTCCTGCAATGTCACAGAGTTTTTAGTAAAAGTGATTATCAAGTCATGTGATTGTGTAAGTCAATTTATAGAAAGCAAGTTAAAGGGACAGTTAGGGACATATAGAATGGAATCAATAGTTAAGGTGGGAAGGGGATGGGTAGTGCCAATGCCATGTGACTGTGTATGGGAACCATTGGCAGAGGTAATAGTGGGTAAATAACCAGAAGTGGAAAGAGAAGAAAATAGAGAGCGATTATCGGAGATATGGTCAGAGGCACCGGAGTCTAATACCCAGGGTCCTGAGGATGGAGATTGAGAGACACAAGCAATGGATTTACCAGTGTGGGCGACCGAAGCCGTGGCACCTGAGTTCTGATGTCCTTCAAACCACTTGACAAAGTCCTCATAGGCAGCAGATGTAGGACGGGGTTTATCTGCAGACTCTGTAGACTCTAGCTGCGGTGTATGGGTCACATTAGCTGAACGGGGGGGTTTTCCGTGTAATTTCCAGCAACGGTCAATGGTGTGTCCCGGTCGGTGACAATGGTCACACTTATGACGACTCTTCCCAGATCGAGGACGACTAGAGTTATGGCTTTGGGATGCAAGAGCAGATGTATCACCCAACGCTGAATCAGAATTCTCTATAGAGAACTTAGATGGAATCCGAAGTAATGCGGAAGAAGCAGTAGTCATTGTAGGCGCAACAGGAGAGCCAAGAATCTGGTCATGCACAGGAAAATATTCTGGTGGTAAACCGTAGAGAGCAAGAGTCATAAAGAACGAACTCCGATTCTCCAGTTCTTTCTTAGCTTCAGCAAGAATGGATGCAGCAGGTGGCAAAAGCTCATTATATTCGTGCAAGGCAGCATGTATACGTCCAAGATATGTGGACATAGGACCATCAAGACGTTGCGGCGCAATAAGGGTCATCAAGTTACGGCACACCTCAAAGAGACGCTGAGTATAGTTGGTGTATAGTGAGCGCGCCTCAGTCCAAACTGATTTACACGTGTCATGAGGTCGAAAAATCAGTTTGAGAGTGGGGTGTATTGTGGACTTAATGACACTGCAAAGTTGTGCATCAATCTTCACCCATTGTGGATGCTCAGTGGCAGATACGGAATCACTGGTGGTGGTGAGGTGTTCTTTGTAACCCAGGCCAGTTATCCAGAGGGAGATATCAGAGGACCATGTAGCATAATTGGTGCCATCTAATTTCTCTGCACTGAGCGGGAAGGTAGAATAAATGGGTGGGGTTGGTGTTGGTGTTGGTGTTCCCGTGGACGCCATGAGGTGAGGAAAACACGAATAGAAACAGTACTTGCAAGAGAAAAACACAAACAGTACCAACACAAGTGCTCAGAATGGGACGAAACTCAGGGGTTATGGTTGCAATAGTGGTGCGACAGTGCCGGTGAAAGATCGGCCTGAAACGGCGAGCCACGCGCCTACACGCGCCGTCAGGAGTTGCTGTTTGGTGCGTCAGTGGAGCCGCGCGTGGGGGCGTGTGCAGGCTCGGATGGAGAGGCGGTGGCCTGAGATGAAAAGATCGGCGAAAGGCGCTCCGAAAGGTAGTGTCGGCGGCCGGAAAAGTCACCGGAAAACTGGCGGCGGCCGAAAAAAGTTGCCGGAGAAGATGCGGTCGCCGGAGAAGAGGAGGTCACCGGAGAAGAACCAGTGATACGTGGTTCAAAAAAAAAAAAATTTTACACCGGGGACAGTGGGTCCACCGGGCAGTGACGACGGTTTCCGAGATGTCTTTGCCTAGCTCTAGATACCATATTGAACAACAGTATACAGAGACAAATTAGACAGAAATCGTGTGTCTGAATACACCACGGAAGAAGGATTATATAGGCTTTATTGAATTAATTACAGAATATTCAGTTTTCCCTAAATCAGATATATGCCTATAAACTATATTTATTACAATAAATACAGAATATATCATTCTGATTCTCAACAGGAATGATGATCTTCAAACTGCATGTTATAGCTGTTCATTGATCTCTAGTGTGCTTTCCAAGTAATTGAGGTTATGAGGTGAATTAACAATTTAACGGCCCTATACTACGAGAGTATTAAACTACCATTTCTATAGTGATATGATTCACGGAGATTTTAACTTCAAACGAACTGGAGTAGGCCATCATCAAAGGGTCTACTGCATATTGAAACTATTGTCGCTGTTACATCTTTTATTGCCTGTAACATTTGACTTCTTATGATGTGACCCACGTTAGCCACACCTTTATTTTGTGAAGATCACGTTTGGGTGGCCGGTGCTCCACCACAGACTGTAAACACATCATACACATGTTATGTAAAAAAGAGCCATGCCCTTGTGACCAAGAGTGATTCTTAATATTCTGAGTGTAACACATCAAACGGTTTATATCTTTCTGTAATTAATCCAATGGCATATATTCAATTTGTGTCTCATGTTGTGTTTGGTTGATTCCTTGCATTATTTTCAAGTACACATGCATGTTTCATTGTGATGACCTCCCTGTGCCAAGTGAAAGCTAGTCATCCAAGATATATTTTGCCAAATCCCACATTTTAATCTGTCTTAACAGTATAATGTAATCATCCTAAAACATGGTGATCGAACATTTTCTCAGTTATCTTTAAATTCTAGATTCTGTACAAAAAATTACCCTTTGCCAAATAATAGAATTCTTTTTGCTTGTTTTTGCTATACATTAGCCAAAATAAAAAGGAATATGAAATAACAAGTCCTCTTCCTTCATATGAGGCAATAATACAAAATTTTCCCTGTTTAACAAGTTTGAACTGCAATGTTTTTTTCATGGTACATCTAAAGTGCTAAACAAGTTGATGCAGAAGCCCTACTTATTTCATGAAGCTCTCTGAAGTGGGTTAGAACAGGATATGACATACTAACATTATTACTTTTCTGATGGCTCTCTTAGCAAGAATTGCTGCTAAATCCACGTGAGTGTTTGTGCTAGCTACATTACAGTTTGAATAGGAAAAGAAACATTGCTTCCAATATTGCTTATGAATTAATTCTATTGTTATTAAGAGTTTAATAGGCTTGTATTATCAATGTAATTTTATATTATCCAACCAATCATAAATTATTCTTGTACGATTTATTATACATAGCGGTTTGTAATTGAATAATGGTGTAAATTTTTTTTATAGTACTATTGGTACATATATTATTTATTCTTTTATTTTTCTCTTTTCTTTTTTTGATTTAATTTTCTTTTTAAATGGAATTTCAGTTCGCAGAATAGGAAAGGACCAGCACAATTGGTACTCCAAATAATAAAATTGTTGTCTTGGTAATGATTCTTACAGCTGATTGGTTGAGGTGAAGTAGGGGAAACATGAGTTTAATTTATGTAATGAGATGGAATACAGTCCACACTCCACAGGCAGTGAACCATTGTATAAAAAATGGGGTTCCTGCAAGGTCCTCTTTCCACGGCTGTAAACTTAGTTGATCATTTATGCCTTTCAAGTGGTTCACTTTTTGTCTGTTTGGTAGGATTTTGGGTTGTGAACTTTTGATATAACAAAAAGAATTCAGACTTCAAGATATGGAAAAAAAAAAGAGGTTGGTATGATATAAATTAATTTTCTTTAAGCCAGTCATCAATAGGAAGAAACATTGGTGATACTTGTTATCATAAACTATTCGTATCAAATCAACTGTTACTGCATGTCGACTACAATGTATACACACATTCAAAAGCTCCCTTTCAACTTGTTTTTTTTTTTTTTTTCTCCTATCAAGTGCTTCTATACCTTAATATGAGTGACTAATCCCTGGTACGTTCGGTATTTGATGTTGATGGTGCTCTTAATATGATGATTTAAATTGTCAGTTGAGTCACGTCTTGTGATCCATTCTACCTGAGACTAATCTTGTTAATCATGCATTTACAAATGAATTTAATAATTATCCTGTTTAATCACCCGTTCTATCGTTATGTCAAGCTATCTATACTCTATAGGTTATATAAAATATAGAGGAGGAAGTGGAGACATGTCTTTCTCGCACTTCTTTTTGAAATACCATGTTTGATGCTTTAGTTGCCTTGCTCCTTCCCATATTTTATCATTGATGTCAAACATCAGCATTTTTAAATTAAAAAAAATGATTAGTTCCACTTGGAACTCAAAGTTTCCTCTTTCCGTTTTTGGTATATTATATAGATAGTATTTTAGTGTGATTAGTAGGCTAGAAGCCATAGCTTGTTATTTGCTTATGCATGATGTCAGTTATCTCCAAAGTCAAATTAGCACTTGCTAGAATTTCTTCATACGTTCAAGTGACTACTCAAGTCGTCTCAAAGTCTTCCAATACAGAATGCTCAAAGTCTTCTACAGTCACATCAATACGTCATTCAATGCTTTTCAAATATTCTTAGCGGAGAAGACCCCAGAAAAACATAAATAATTGCTACATTTTCGTTAGTGAAGAAATGGCTTCTTTTTCTTGGAAAATAATGGTGGATGTTACTTCACAATTGTGTAGTAGAGTTGAAATAATACCAAAATTGGTTAAAGTTGGCTCTATGATGAACGAACTAAGGGAATATGGGAATATTTCACTTTTGATGCATTGACCACGTTTGACATTTTCTCAATGGATCACTAATAAAGTTGTTTGTGCCGTATAACTCATACAACTTTCTATATGCATTTCAAAAAATTGACCGATCATGTCATGATTTTCGACTCAATTTATACAATCTATACTGAGTTTGACTTCAATTTTGATGGCTCGGTCCATTATGTAGATATCAGTCCGTGGTTACTTCTTCATTAAAATTTTATTTATTTATATATCGGTTATCTACCTAGCTATTACAGATTCATGAATGTGTATAGATAAGGATAGGGATTCTGTTAGCTGTCATCTGTCTCTGCACATTTTGAAATTTAACTCATACAACTCTCTAACATGCTTCCTGCCATATTGAATCATTAATATAGCGAACGTGTAACTGATATTTCATCTAGTGTTACTAAAGTTTTTACTATTTTAACGGTGGCCAATAATTTACATATATAGAGGTTAACGTTATCAACATGCACTTTTCCAACTATCTGCTCTGATGTATCGTTTTACAAAATGCCCATTCACGGTGAATCATGATCACGTCAATCAGATGTTAACACTGTGTCTCAAAGTAAATGTCATTTCAATCCATCAGCAAGATGACCTTTTCCATTGTTCTATACAATGGCTAAATCAAACTTGTCATGTTCAATTTCAAGACTTTCGGAGGGTTTTTTTACGGTAGAGAAAAAAAGAAACTATCAACTTGCGTGATGTACTCTTCTCCGAGTTCACAGCCCATTTTCCAAGAAGTTCGTTATTAGGAGAATCCTCTCTTAGAGCATCTTTAGTGGTAGAATTCATTTTGGGTTCTTAAACTATTTTTTGTGGATCCCACAGTGTCACATAGGATACAAGAACTCATCTCATTTTTTCTCCAATGGTAGAACTTACTTTGTGTTCTTAATTTGTTTTTTGTAGGTTCCACATTGGATCCCACATTCTTAATAGTTTTATTTAAAAATATTTTTAAATTTAAATTTAAATAATTATTTATATAAATTTTAACTATGAAACAAAAATTAAAAAGTAATATAAAAAATATTAATAATTTAAAATTTTTATTTGTGACTAAATATTAAATTGATGAGAAATACATAACATTGATGAACAAAAAAAATGCATAACATTGAGACTAAGAAAGAAAAATTAAATTTCATTATTCTCGTAACCGAAACGTTCCCAAATATGTTCCACCAAGTCTGTTTGAAGTTGTTGATGAATTTGTCTTGTATGCATATATCGTCTATTTTTCAGGTATTCCTCTTGTTTTGGTCATAATTATTATTTTTTTAATACTTGGAACGGATTCTTAGGAGTTCTTGTAGAAGAACCGTTCTTACACCCAGGCAGCCACGTCATCCCGCTCCAATGGTAAGAACCGGTGGAACGGTTCTTACGATACAAGAACCAGGCACAAGAACACCATTGGAGATGGTCTTAGGCTCTGTTCGGTTGGCAAGACAGAAATAATACACCACTGACGGAAATGCAATCTGAGTGTTTGGTATCAAAGAGTTTGAAGAAAGTTAAGTTACAAATTTCTATCTTCTCAAAAATCATATCAAACAGTAAAAATCGATTATTTCACTTAAATAATCGATTTTTTTGACCAATTTAATCGATTATTTGTACATAATAATCGATTTTAAGGGTTACAGCATAAAAAAAATCGATTATTTGTGGCAAATAATTGATTATTTGTGTATTTTAATCGATTATTTGTGCATTATAATTGATTTTTTTATGTCTATTTCTCACCTATTTTTCTTAAAACAAACAACACAACGTACAACTTTATTTCTACTCTATTTCTTCTTTTTAAAATTATCTCTCTTCTATTTTCATCTACCCTATTTCTCTCTTCTAAACCAAACACAACATTAAAGATAATAAATATCATCATAATCAGTATAAGATTCCAAATTGCTTTTGGCTATGAAATGATGTAGCATGTAATACATTATCATACCCACATGACAATTTGGAGTATATATAAGATCCAGTTTTAGTACTAGGATCTACATATTAATGATACATGGATGGTTTTTATTATACTGTAGATTACTCTTAACGTTACTTATCATTGCAAAAAGACACATATGGTAAAAAAATCTGTGCAAGCAGTAGTGTTCCTCCCGAGTATAAAAGTTGCCAGCTTCTTCCTCCCGAGTATTTACAGTTTCATTGCAGTTTCGTTAAGTACTAATAATTTGTACTTAATCAAAACTAGGGTTACATATGAGTCTGATCAACCCAACTTACACAAGCCAATTCATTTTAAAAAAAGTTTAGGGATGTTCGTGGGTTTGTGTAACCTATGAACCTAAACCCACCCAAACTAAACACATTGATTTGGGGTTTGATGTTATTCAAGCTGAACCCAATCCAACTCATTTAAATTTAATGACTTTAGATTCGAGTAACAAGTTTTAAGACGACTCATTCCGTTGATATGATATTTTCTTTTTTAATTATTATTTATCTATTATTTATTTATTTATTTTATTTATAATTTTTTGGAAAAATTTAAACAATATTAATTAACTAGTTGTATTAATTAAAAATTTAAACAATATTAATTAAAAAAAATACATAAATCAACTCAACCCAAACAGAAGTATTTTGATTGAGTCAAGTAACAAGTTTAGCTAAACCTAATTTATGTACAGAACTAGTTAGATTAGATTTGTTTAATGGGTCATGTTGAGTTGAATTATATATTAAACTTGATTTAATTGGTTTGTATGTGTTGAATCTAATCTAATTCTACTTGACCTAAACATGTGTTTATTTTAAAAAAATCTTATTCTCTAAGTTTTATTTTAAATTTTTAAGAATATGATTTTAAAAAATGATAAAATTTTACTTTTTTTAATTTCATTTTTAATGAACAACATTTTTTAGAAGTAAAAAAAATTAAATATGTATAATCTAATGACCCAACCTAATTAATCTATCTCAAAATTTTCGGATTGTATTAGATGGGGTTAAGTAAGAAAAAATTGTCAAAATTGACCTATTGTATCGGGTAATTTCCATTCTTTTTTCCTAGACCCCTAATTTTTTTTTCCAGACCCGACCTGTGTGTAGGGATGGCAACGGGGCGGGTCGGGGATGGGTTTGGCTCTCCCCGTCCCCATCCCCTCAAAAGGCGGCACGGGTACGGGTTTGGATATAAAAGATGCGGGTTTAATATTTTAATACCCACCCCCGTCGGGTTTTATCGGGTTCGGGTATAGCCGTGGGTAACCCACTACACTATTTTTTATAATTTAATTTACTTATGTATTTTTAAATAAATCATATATTAAGTTATTAATTATGTTTTAATTCAAATAATATATATATAAAATGAATAACAAAGAAAATAAAGGCAAATGATTAAGAATTAAATTATATTTTTAGTTAAATATATAATTTTAAGTTTGTTATTTAACTATTATTATAATTTAAATTATTTAACTATTAAGCTATTTAATTTATATTTTTTAAAATTATAATGTATATATATGTTGTGACAAAAAAATTATAAAAAAATATAATGGTGACGGGTACGGGTACGAGTATAGTTTAATATCCATCACCGTTTAAAAAATTCGGATAATTCTCGTACCTGTATCCGTATCCGGTCAAAGCAAGTATTCTCCATCAAAGTCGGAACGGATTCGGAATGATATCCACGAGTATTGGTTTGTTTGCCATGCGTACCTGTGTGCTGCCATTAGATCCTTTGTATGTAAATAGTTATGAGATGATTCAAGTTATGTCTTGTGTTGTCTATGCGTCCGAAGCTAATTGGCTTGGCAGAAAGTCTTTTTGGCACTAAAAGCTCTCTTTTCGGCAGAACCGGTGTTAGTGGATACGATCAGCTTTAATGTGGCTAACATTCTGTTCTTGTACGGTATCACGGTACACTGGTACCGCACTAGCCAATTAATAAAGCAAAATTAATGAAATTAAACCAAAGTTAAAAAGGGAATTTTCGAACAAAATCAAGTCATTCACAAAAATCACTATATACATATTCCAAGATGTAGATTTTTCTTCCTAGCTACCCTACCTATATCCTACTACTCCACCGTCCATCCAAATTAAAGATAACCAAACTTAATTATCTTAGCATATAATTTAGATTGAGGACCTTGTTACTTCTCTGTGCATAAGATAAATAAAGGGTGCTTGTCTACTTCAAGATGCTGATTAGTGATGAGACAGAAATGCGAGGTTTACCTTGGTAAAGGGCAATGTATTTCCCTCTTGTCACATTCTTCACTTCCTCAAGTTCACATTGATAATTTATCTCCCAGCTGGCATATCATCATGATTGCACATAAGTTACTGTTGTTGAAAAAAAAAAGATAAAAAAAAAGCCTATGGCTATGGGTCCAGTGTTACAGCAGCACTGTGAAATATCAATGTCCTGATTTTATGGTAGAATAGAAGGGTGGTGAATGGTGATGAATAAGTTTGAAATTAAATCATAGTACATGGAGTGAGATGCATGCAGGGCCAATAATTCATGTTTGATACAGGGCCCCTTGACTAGTTGGAATACATTACAAGCTGCAGGCTTTTTGAATTATATTCCACAATTCAGCTGTGCTAGGTGACAAGATTAAGGACGTTGATATGACTCTCCTCTCTAGTAAAAGGATGAATAGGAATTCCATTTAATCAGCACAAATAAGACCTGACTTGGGTAGTGGTGTGCTTGGATTTGCACTGACAGTATATTGTGTAACTTGCAATCTTCCTTGTGCCCACGCCATGAAATAGAAAGACCTATATGGTCATGAAGTAATAATTTCAGAATGGAAAGAGGACGTTTGTTTCAGCTCCTAAAAGTTATGTGGGGTGGTAACATAATATATACAGGCTTACATTTTGAATCCCTCTGTCTTTCCTTCTAGTCTTGATGCCATCTTTACTGATTTTTTCAACACTAAAGTGCTAACCTTAGATCATTGCCAAGACGGTTGCTCCAAATTACCGAAGACTTTAGTAACCTTAGTTTTTAAGTATTTGGTCCTTGTCCCTTTATGTACTGACCAGTAACCATGCAATGCATGGTTTCGCATAGTTTTGCCTATATAGGTTTTACAATTATGGATGTTGGTCTTGAATTAGCATAGCCCTTATGGATTCCATAGATTTTCACACCTATTTAGTGTGTGTTTGGGTGAAAGTTGAATTGATTTTACTTAAAATTGATTTTGAAGTGAAGTAATTTATATTTGAATGTTTTTATTCTAAAAACAAGTTAATAATTAGCAGTAAAACACTATCAACATATTTGGTTATGCGGTACATGAAAACACTAATGTGATACTAAGTAGTTTTAATGGATACGATTTTCTTTAATCGCACTATTACACCAAACATGTACTATAAAATTTTTTAATCAACACAAAAGTTATCTAAAATTACTTAACTTAAAATTAATTTTGAACTCGTAATCAATTCTTCAATTCTTTGAAGTGTGATCAAATATATAAACATTTATCTAAAATCAGTTTAGGCAGTATTTCAACGTGATTTTAGATAATCCACTGTGAATGCAATTTGCCTCCCTCTCACGCTGTTTCTTCACTGCGGTTCAACACTTCTCTGCATTATAGCTACAGTCTTTTTATTTTTGTACTCCATCCATGCGCAATCTAACCACCGCATACACGTGAAAGAAGACACACGCCTTTGCATGATAGGACTTTCTCACTTTTGCATATTAATAACATTCTTCTAACAGCACCTATTCTTAAGATGTTACTGACAACATTTTTGATTCACAAAACCCCTCCCCCCTGATTGAAAAAACAAACCGAAGACCCATACGAATGATGAAAAGTTAGGATGTGATCTCTGATTGACGTGTTAAGAAGATGGTTCACTTTACCTACCTTAATCTAATAACTATTTACCAAAAGAAAATCTTAAAAACTGGATTACCATTGCATTTTCACAGCAATAGTTGTAACTAATTATAAATTGTGATCATGCAGAGGTGATATATTCAAGCCCACTCACATGCATACACAAACATATATGATTTTTTTTTTTAATTTCTTTTTACTTATTTCAGTAAGGAGAATCTTAGCAAGCAACTGAAATTGTGGGGCCTAGTTTCTCTGATCTAGTGCATCAGATGTGCAGACTGTGCTATTGTTCATACAGGAATATGATTGTCCATTTAGGACTATAAAATTAAAAAAAAAGTAGGTTGGGACTCCACTTGTGTTTTATCATATCCTTGATGGGGTCAAGGGAGTGTTATTTTGAAGATTCATGCTGTCTTCTACCCTTTACTAGAAAGTCTTTGGTTCGATTATGACAACCATTTGATATGTTTGAGTTAAACTTTATTCAAGTCCCTGTTTGGGAGCTGTAATTTTTTATTTTTTTTTGCGCTTTTTAAGTTTTCATTATTTGGTGTTGTCCTTGGCCGTTCTTTTTGGCTGGATTTTGGCTTTTTTTACTGATAAAAAACAAAACAAAACTAAACTTGAAATTTTATAGAATATCCAACTACATGTGATAGGTAAAAGGGTGCAACAGTCAAAATTATTACTCTACCTTTTTTTTTCCGAGGAACAAAATTATTACTAATCATTTGCTCTTGTCTCAAAAAAGATTTAATTGGTGAGTTTTTTTTTTGTATTAAAAAAAATAGATGATACAAATTAATGTATTTTCATCAGACGACTACAAAAGAGAAAAAAAAAATGTTGCATTTGGTTAATTATTAATTTACCAAAAAGGGTTTTTGAGGGCTTAAAAAAAAAAGAGTTTTTGAGGAAAATGTTAAGAAAGAAATTGAAAGAGTTGACGATGTTAATACTTTACTCCTAAACTTTTATTTGAAAATTATGTTAAATCCTAACTTATTCGAATCAACTTAAGGAAGTAATACCATGATCTATTTTTTCCATTTATAAGATTTGAATTCAACGTGTGATCGTATATTAAGTATTTAAAGGAAACTGAAGTCCTCACTACTTAGCCTTAAGTGTTGATTCTAATTCCTTTCAAAAAAAAAAAAAAAAAAGAAAGAAAGTGTTGATTCTAATTCTGTCAAAAAATAAAGTGTTGGTTGTAATTTGCAAGATTGTGCAAAATTTATAGATAAATAGGTGATAATTAAATGCAAAAAATTAAACATAACTCTCCAGCATTAGTAGTTCGTACCATGCTTGGGTAGCATGAGAGATTAGTTAGATGCTACTTTGAAGATTCGAACAAGGCCTAACATAGAAATTAAGCATTGGCAAATAGAGCTAAAATTATAATCAATGAGGATTAGCAGTTACAGTTCATTATTATTCTAATATTCCATAAACAAATTGGATGCGATGCATTGAGTACTGAGGAAAAAGATTAGAATCCTCATAAGTGCGAGTTAAAAAGCTGAAGCTTATCTTATTATCCAGTTAGCACTGTGGCTTGACTGTAGGGAAAATGCATGACAAATTGGACCCCACAAATTCACACAGCCATCGAACATAGGATTGTGATTGGATATAGTTGGGCTTGGCCTAACTAACCCACAACCAGAAAAAGCCTCTTCATACTAACACTATGGATCGAATGTAACGGTCGTGGAGTGCCATCATAGTTTTGTTTAGAGAAGGGAAAGAAAGTGAGAGAAATCGAAGCACTAAACTAGCCTGAACGATAGCACTGCTGTTCTTGGGACCCATCAACTACAAGAAAGAATTTTCATTTTTCAATAATAGGACCCATCCAGGGATATGAATTCTTTCTTAGAATCTCTTGCACATTGTTTTGTTAAGGGTCCTATTCAACTCACTTTTCATTTTTTTTTTTTTCAAGTGAAGAGTAATGTAATTTAATAAAAAAATATTTGAAACGTAAAAAAAATGTTTTCATTCAATAATTTACTTTCATTTTTAACGAGTTTAACAGTAACTGTTAATATTGTTATATTATTTATGAAGTAAAGTGAGAGTGTCTTACTCTAGAAAAGGCTAGTATTACCCTTAGAAGTCTTGGGCTTCATGCTATAGAATCTATCTCATCTTACATCCTTATAAATACACGCAATGTTTATAATGTCAAGTATGCATTTATACATACCATCACTCTGATAAAATCGTTGTTGACTTGAACGTTAAAATGTCTTTTGCAAATACTTAACCCCTGTCCATGATATCTCAGTTGTGTTAAAGAAAAGAGTCATTATTTATACATTTTGAACTTCTATCAACGAGATATTACTTCCATCAAAATTATATAAATGTTTAGTCAAATCAACCTTTCACATCTTAAACACTATATTATTGTTTCAAACTAAGCTCATAGGGTACCTCAACCCAAAGGGTAAAACTAACCCGTTACATTACGAGTTGACCAAAGTTAACATCATCATTAGACACATGAGAGTGCACCTTGACTCAAAGTAAAACGATAGTGTCTTACTCTATAATAAGATAATATTGTCCTTTAAAAACTTTGGGTATCGTATAAGCAATCTAGCCCATCTTAAATCCTTATAAATATAATCAACATATATAGTGATAGGTATAGTTTTGTTACGGACCATCACTGTTGTAAAATCATTGTTGACTTAAGTGTCACGGTACTTTTTGTAGGTATTTAATTCTTGTTTATGACATCTCAGTCACGTTGAAGAAGAGAGTCGTTGTTTGTACACTTTAGACCTTAATCAACAATATATGTACTTCAATCAAAGTTATATCAGAGTTCAATCAACTCAATATTCCCATCTTAGACACTATATTACTAATACAAAAATTGAAGTAATAAATATAAATTATTAAAAATTATTTTAATGGTTTAAATCAAATAATAAATATACATGATTTTTCAAGTAATTATATATTTATTAATTAATTTATAATTTAAATTAATCGTAAATAATTATATGGTCAAAAGTTATAATTTTTATATTCTTAAAATAAAAATTATTATAAGGAGAGAGAGACACCGTTCACTTCTCAAAGTAACGGCGTTTTGTCTCCCACCAACCCATATTTTTCGCGCGGATTTCCTTTGGGTACGTATATTATTCCTTTCATTAAAAGACTACATCGTACAAATCTACAATGTATTGAGAAAAGAACGATATAAAAAAAAATTGTATTGAGAAAAGAAAAATTCCTTAATCAATAGTATATTTTTTAAGTTTTATAAAGTTTTTATATTGTTAGTTAATTAAAAATTATCTTTAATATAACTATTAAGATAATTATTATAAAGATTAATAAATTTAATATATATATATATTGTAAATATATATATATATATATATATATATATATTGTTAAATGACAATATAACTATTGATAATTTAAGAAAAAAATTATCTTTAATATAACTATTAAGATAATTATTATAAAAATTAATAAATTTAAGAAAAAAGGAATATTAATAATTATCTTTTATATAAAGATTTACAATATAACTATTGTCATTATTAAAATGTGAATTCAAGCACATACTTAACTTTAATCATTGTTTATTTCATGTTAACTAAGGAAAAAAGGAAGGAGGTTTGTATATAAGTTATAAATATTTAAGAAACTAATTTGCTAATATTTTTAAAAAAAATTAATATGATAATAATTTAAACCTGTAAAAGATTAATTTTGCAATAAAATTTTCAAAAAATTAACAAAATATTATTTATAACCTCTGTTGACTTGATTAAAAGTTTTTTTTTCTCCTCCTATAGATATTTTTGTAATTTTATTATAATGTACAACCATTTAACTTTTTGTCGTAATCATATTTCCATGTTTTTTCCTTCAAAAACATGAATATTTTATTAGAATATATTTTTTTGTTCCTATGCTTTTACGCGTTATTATTTTTAAGCAATGTAAGGCTAAATAGTAAAAATAATATTACAAAACCCATAAAAGGAATTGCAATTAATTAACTAATGACAAAAACAAAGCTCATAAACCGTGGTCATGAACTTAATTAGTTAATTGTATGATAATAGATTCGATTATTTTTCTCTCATTTTTGTTTTTTCCGTGCAGATCTCTTCTTTTTCTTTCTTTAGTTGTCACTTTTGTTGTATTTGGTATTCGTTAATTTTTTCTTTGTTGGCCTCTCCAGTGCATCTTCAACTTTTGTTTTTCTTTTCTTCACGAGAATCCAAGAAAGCAAAGCAGCATAAGAGCCAAGAAAATCTGGAGCTTGCTACGGTCAGTGATTTTTTTTTTGAGGCGCATGAAAATTTGGCTTTTTGAGAGACACTGTTCGTTCCATCATTTTCTTTGATTCCTTGCTCCCGCTTTCCACCCTCACTGTCTCACCTTTCTTCTAAGCGCTACCAAAGGCGCATCTTAGCTTTTTGGCGCTAATTAGCACGTTCTACAAAGCATAACAAAAATAGAAATTATACGCAGTTTTGGTTTTTTTCTTTTACATGTGAAGTATTTTGCCGATTTCTTAATCATGTTTTTATTTATTTATTTATTTATAAGACTCGAATTTATTTAATAGAATTAAGTTTAATTTTACTTGGACTAATATAAATATTCATATAAGCAATTTTAATTTGCTACTTTATTCCTTCCATTTGATATATATGTTTTTATAAAGACTATAAATATTTTTTACTGGAAGTAATTATACTTAAATTAGATAAAATTATTATGAACAATAAAATTTGCTTTTTGAGTAAATATGACTACTTAATCAAAACTCGAACTTGAATTTACTATTTAAATAGGAATAATGTCGTATCGATTATCCATGCATTTGATGATTTTTTTATATATAATATGTTTTATGTAATAATATAACGGAAGTTATTACCAACTCACAGTAATGATTATGTTTTCTTTTGTCCGTGAAAGTAATATGATTTATAGGTTTAAATAAATTATTGGAACTTTCTCAAAAATAAAATTATTAGAACCGAAGATAAAGAGAAAAAGAAAAAACTTAACTCTATCTTTTAAGACAACTCTTATTGTTTTTTTACTGTTTTCTTTTTTAAGCTTAATTTTTAATTTACTATTAATGTAAAAAATATATAATATCATTTTATAGTAAATTATGTAGCAATACATTATTATTCAGGTCTTATTAAGATATTAACTATTAATTTTCATGTAACATACATTCTTTTATTTTTAACGAAAAAAATGGATAAAATAAGCAAAGTATGCCGGGTACTTTCTGTGGGTTGTCGGAGTAGTTGGCCACAAAAAGATTAACACAAATTTATAAAAAACTAAAAAGGAAACACAACATTCAAAGAATTTTTATAAAAAAAAAACTGTAGAATAAAGCGGAATCAGTTCTGCATTTTCTTTTGCAAACCACATCGTCGTTCTTTGTTTAATGCTAGCACTTCCCTGTCTTTTTTTTTTTTTTTTGGCTCCCTTCAATGCAATTGGTTAACACTACTTAACAGAGCAGGGAGAAAAGTTTCATTCACTTGTTCACTAGCATAACATAACATAACATATATATCTTTCCACTGTGGAGTTGTGATTCTTCAATTCCATATATTCTCTCTCTCTCTTTTTTTCTTGATTTGTGTTGTGAAACAGTTAAAAGTGGTGTTGATGTCTGAGGCATTGGAAGAGGTTCCTTCAATGAAAGGAGGGCGTGAAGAAGGTTTGAACCTGAAGGCCACTGAGCTGAGGCTTGGATTGCCAGGGTGTGAGTCACCAGAGAGGGAGGGTGTGTTTAAGAGTGTGGTGGTGTCTGGGGCCAAGAGGGGCTTCTCTGATGCCATTGATGGAAACTGGAATGGTGGATCTGAAGTGGGTTTGGGAAAAGATACTGCCTTGTTCTCTCCAAGGGGTGTTAGTGTTAGTGCTGCCAAGTCTCTCACTCTCACTGCAACAGACTGCACCAACCAACCAACTGCTTTGGGTGCTTCTGTTCTCAAGGAAACTGTTCCACACTCTCCAAAACCATTGCATGACAAAAAGCCACAGATTTCTGCTCCAGCTGCAAAGTAAATACTTTACTTTCTCCTTGCTTCTTGCTATTAGTATTATATGAGTGAGTGTGTGATGTTTAGTTTTTTTTAGTTGTTTCTTCTTGTCTAGTTTTGTTTAGCTTCTTAGCTTGTTGATGTTGGTTCTGCCTTCATGAAAGTATTTTATTTATTTGTCTTGTCTCTATTTAGTGTTTATAGTTTCTCTGTGTTTTTTTAGCTAGTTGGAAGCAAGATGTTTCTTTTGTTGTTGAGTGATTGGGTAGGCAGATGATACAGAGGAAGAGGAAGTTTTTTTTTTCCTCTTTTTGTATAGTCTTTAATGTCAAGTGATTCATGTAACCGACCTTAGCTAGTGGGATAAAGCTGCTTTGTTGTTGTTCTATTTTTGTCAGTTGGAATTTAAACTGAAATGAATTAACTCAGCCTGTTGCTGATTATTCTCATGTTAGCCTCTAGCGTAAGTGTTATTACTTGTGCTCTATGTAATTTAGAGGATATTCCTTCTATGTTAATAATCTTCTTATAGTTGCTTTGGTTGTTCCATAATTTTTCTTCCGTGTCTTGATCGGTTGTCTATGATCATTTCTTTTGGTATAGGATTTGGGGTTTGAACTTCTCCAATTATCATTTTCTATGCTTCCTGATGCTGAAGGATTTTCACCCTAGACATGAGGATACAAATCTCTACTAGCTAGATTCCTTTGTGAATTTGATCATAGTGTAATTAATTGTTGTTATGTGAATCAGGGCGCAGGTTGTGGGATGGCCACCAATCCGTTCTTTCAGGAAGAACTCAATGGCTTCTCAGCCTCAGAAGAACGATGCTGCTGATGCAGAAGCCAAGTCTGGATGCCTTTATGTAAAAGTCAGCATGGAAGGCGCCCCATACTTGAGGAAAGTGGATCTGAATAGTTTTACCACTTACAAGGAACTCTCTTTGGCACTTGAAAAGATGTTTAGTTGTTTTACACTCAGTAAGTTCCTATGTTTAGAAAGTACAGCTGTTGGTGGCATTAATTTGTTAACGTTGTATAGTGTTTCAATGGCATAGACAGAATATGCATGTATTTTCATGTTACATATTCTGATGATGTTTTTATTGACAAGTTCAGGTCAATGCGGCTCTTATGGGGTTTCTAGTCGAGAAAATTTAAGTGAAAGTAGATTGATGGATCTCCTTCATGGTTCAGAATATGTTCTTACCTATGAAGACAAGGATGGCGATTGGATGCTAGTTGGTGATGTTCCTTGGGAGTAAGTGCATTTTCTGATTTAATTTTTTGGAGAATGTTTTGGATTTTCACTAATTTGATAGAGAGTAATTTCTAGGACATATCTGAAATGATCTTATTATTCTTTTTAGGATGTTCACTGAGTCTTGCAAGAGGCTGAGGATAATGAAGAGTTCTGAAGCAATTGGGCTAGGTAGGTCCAACGTTCGTTTTAATTAATCTGTTATACTCTGCTTTCCTTCATTTATGTAGTTGTAGAATTGAGAAAACAGGAAACTCATCATTCAAACTGGAAAACAGAATCCTGGTTTGATAAAACACAATTGAACTCCATTGACAGTCCCAAAACTATACGGGTGTTCATAATCCATCTCATTATACTAAGTCGAGTCGAAGTTAATTTTGATGCGTTTAGGTTTTAGAAATTACACCTAGTGTGGTTTGAGGACAGATTCGAGTCATATTATAAGTCATCCCAATTTGTCCTCATGTCATATATACTTTTAAAAAGTGCACGTTTTTAATAATTATGTATTAATAATAAAATTTCTTAACTTAACGAATAATAATTTACATATCTTGATATTATATTTATATTATTTATTTTGAAATAAATATTGTTAAACATGCTTTGATTTTATACTGTTTCTTTAATTTTATGATTTAGTTATTCATAATTTTCTTTTAGGGCGAATTATTTGTAACGTTAAAATTGATATATTGTGTTAAAAAAATAGATTAATATGGTCCTGTGTCATATATTGTTGGTCTTGACGATGATGTTTGGTTCAGATCCAAATAAATATCTCCATGATAATTTCAAGTTGGGAAAGGGGTAAAGATAAAACAGTTCCATTAACACCCTTGTCCAGAATTGCTACTATAGAGTTTATGGTCTCTATATTTATTTATTTATTTTGAAAGTCTTTATATTTATTATGACACTCACCTAAATTCTGATTATTGCAGCACCTAGAGCCATGGAAAAGTGCAAAAGTCGCAACTAGTGCAATGCTGTATGCTTTTGTCTTCTAATCCGGAAAGTTGGAAGATCACATTTAAGCATATAATACCTTATTTCTTATGTATAATTCTATATACGAGATTGGGGTGTCCTAAACTTTTTAGTGGGCAAGATATATTGACAACATATTAGGTTTGTTGTAGTAGCTGTCTATATCATTTGGATGTAGACGTTTAAGGTTTTAGGTTGTTCTCCCACACTTCAATTACAGTCATCAAGGCTTACCGTAGTATGTAAATTTTGCATTTCTTTAGTAACTCCTTTGCCCTCTCTCTGTAAGCGAGCATTTTGTTTGTCTTGGCAAGCTAAGAAAAGAAATATCATACTTTCTTTATGTGTGTCCACTCTTATATTGTTTTGCATTTCTTTAGTAACTCCTTTGCCCTCTCTCTGTAAGCGAGCATTTCGTTTGTCTTGGCAAGCTAAGAAAAGAAATATCATACTTTCTTTATGTGTGTCCACTCTTATATTGTAAAGGTAAATATTTATCCTAAAAATTATTTCCATTCTCATTATGTCACTTTTCTTGTATTAAGAACTTGAATTATCTTTATCCTAAAAAAAAGAAGAATTTGGTTTTCTTGATGTTATTATTATTATTTTTTCGATAGCAGCAAAATCAACTCATTTCCATTGCAACAGAATCATAGATACATTGAGTAATGAAAGGAAAAAGCTTATGACTAGAGTAAGAAATAGATCTCCTAGCCAAAGTATGAGACACACCATTGGCTTGTCTTCTAATACAATGAATTGTAAAGCCCGGATTGGCATGTAGAAGCCGTCTAATATGATCAACCATTGAGCCAAACTCTGATAAATCCTCAGTTGCATATTGAATGCTGTCTGCTAACGATTTGCAGACCGTTTCAAACAAAACAGATTGGAAACCAAGATCATGAAACCACAAAATGGAGTTTAGAAGAGCAAAAGCCTCCCCTCCTGTACTTCCATCACAGTTCGAGTCCAACCCCTGCCAGCAAATTGGTCTAATTAGCCAATTTCCAATCACTGAGAACTGACTGAGCTCTATTAATCACACCAAAGTTCTGCTCATCAATAGAGTTCCAGAGCTTTTCATTTCTTTTTCTCCAAAGTATCATAACCAGCAAGTCAAATTTATGTTCGTCCATTGATCTGCAACTCTTAAAAACCAGATCTTTAAAAGATTCAACCTCGGACAGTAGAGGATGCAGCCATTGCCACAAACCAGTATGAATCCAGATAGACTTGTTACTAGTACAATTAACAAAAGTATGCCAACAATTTTCCAAAGCATCTTCACATCACAGAAAACACAAGAGGCTCTGAAGACAAATTCTGGTAGGAAGACAGTCTCTACATGCTTTCCAAAGAAATAGTTTAACTTTAGGGGGAGCCTGAAGTTTCCATAACAAGGACCACTCACCTTCTACCTTGAACTGATCAAAATTTCCGAAAGTCTCCATGAATTAGTTGTAGCCAGACTTTACAGTATAGAGACCTTTATGATTGAAATGCCATATTTGTTTATCTTCATGAACTGCCTCCAATAGGGGAATACTTAGAATCTTCTCAGCAACCTGTTGTGATACCACAGTATGTACCAGAATTGGATCCCAAACCTTGGATCCTGGCACCATCAAATCTTGTACGAAAGACTAGGATGCATCAAATCCTGTTGTGGCAACTATATAAAAATACACAACAATTTTGCACAGAAAGTAGAAATCACTTAATAGGTTCAGCAAGCACAATTTTGCAAAAACAAGAATACATGATGCAATATGCTCCTTATATCAGCATTAATGTCAATACAAACACATCCGTAGTTCATAAGGAAACATAATCAAATCTTTCCCATATCATCAATAAGTATATAGAAATAACGCACATCTAAGTTCACGTTTTCATGAAAATTGCCCAGGTAACAATTCTACTGAGACAAATATGGCCAACGAATTCGAGTCTATATGAAAACAGTTAGGAACATATTATGAATCAGGATTTTCATTTAGTGTACTCAGGTTAACTTAGTGAATGCTGTTTATGTAGATATAAAATAAAGGAAAAAATATGTTTTTAGTTTCTGTATTTTATAAAATTCTTGATTTTAATCCCTGTACTTCACCATCAAATATTTTGGTTCATGAACATTTAAAAATCAGTGTTTTTAGTTCCTCATGCCATGTGAGAAACAATGTTAACAGTGTCTATCCAGAAATACTAAAAATATCATAATGTTCGATGATAAAGTACATAGACTAAAACTAAGAATTTTATAAAATATAAGTACTAAAAACATATTTTTCCCTAAAATAAACTACACATATTGGTTCTATTCATTTTATCATGCACATTGATTAGAAGTGTTAAAAGCCCTAAACCCAATTATTTCGCCTTGCTTAGAGTAGCTGAAATTTCAATGTTGGCATTTGGTAAAACTAGTCTGCGACAAATTTTAGTAATCTTAATTAGATTTCATTAATCTTTATGTCACCAAGATTATTGTCTAGACTCTAGAGCACAAAATTTCAACCTATAAGTATCAGCATTTCTCCCTCAAAAAAAGTATGGGCATTTCAATCACAATGTAACAGAATACTATAAGAAACACATGTTGAAATTACGGAAGTGAAATATTTTGATCATATTCTTAACCATGCGTGGGACATCATAAATAAAAAACAAACTAAATTCTCTTTAATTTTTAAACAGATAAATTCAAGCACATGGTGGAACAAGAATGCTCCAAAAAGACATTGGTAACAGTAAGAAGTGAGTCCAATAGTTCCAACACCTAGTGATAACAGAGTTGTACAGGTTTGGTCGAAGCAGAGTCTGTACCTCGAGTCGGAGGCATAAAAAACTTTGGTACGAAAACGGTAAAAATGTTATCTTATCAGTGAGGCAAATTGTGGGTTTGGCGATTAAGGGTGGAAGTGGAACGTGGAAGGAGGGAAATGAAAGGCGAGGCTTTTAAGTCCTTAATTATATTGTGCCACTCCACACCAAATGACACAAACGAAACGATGATGAAACTATTCGGCTTGGCGCGCTTCATAGTCGAGCCACTACTGGGCTTTCTACAGACAAAATAGAAGCCCAAAACATAACTGAGCCCATTAATGGATTATAATTTATAAGATTTCGCAAAATCAAATTGTAGACTAATTCACAAAGCCCAATCAAATATGTAGACTTTGTTACAATCTCAAAAGTTTTCTTTGGAAGGATAAATCGATTTTAAGTGGGAATGTTGAAAAGTAAACTTGACAGCTCAATATTAGATGAGGATTAATAGACAAAAAGGGAAAATTAGAGAAATATCTAGCATCTAAAAAATGATGTAAGAATTTTCTTGTTAAATATCAAAATATCTTAAGGGAAAAAAAAAATCTAAATGTATGATTGAAATTATTCACAAATGTGTGATGGTACTTCACATGTACGAAGTATAAATAGAAGTGAAGTTCCCACTTTGTAACATGACAAAATTTAAGAATCACTAAGAGTTGTAAGAGTTATTTTCCCACTACTCTTCTCCTTGATAAACCTACTCTCCAAATTTTATAAAAGCCTCCATTTCGAATGCTTATTGGCTAACTTCTTCAGGGGAGTAGAAGAGCAAATAAAGGGAGGCATGGGGACGTGGATACCATGTTCCCTAAGTTTGGGATTTTTTTTTCTTCATATGCTTGTGTGTTTAATAGATTAACTCATGTGCTTAGTCTAAATAGTAATTAATTTTTCACGTAATTTTTAGTTGATGGTCTTTTCCCTTTTATATTACATATGTTTGGTCTAATCTTTGGCCGCTTAATTTCTACTCCTTCATGTTACATTTCTGGCTCCCATCCGATGGAAAAGTTGTCAATTTCTAAAGTTAAAACATGCCACAAGTTACAATAAAGACATAGAATATCATTTTAAAATAATCATTAATGAAAGATAGCTTAGTAAAATTCAAACCCAAAATTTTGTATGATGCCTGATGGCCGCCTGGATGCAATCGATTGAGCCAACCATATTATATATTGTCATCTTCCTACACTATTGGTTTCGGTTTTCATAGATTTACCTAATCCACTTAACTGAATTTAAGAAGCAATTAACACTAACAGTTTTCGATTATATATTTTATTTAGCTAGCGGTACTTTCTGTCATTCTCTTACTATTTTAGAAAAGTTTTTTACTTTTAACTCCCACAAACACATTCTTAATCAGCCAGATAAAAAAGGCTAAGCCATCAGCCATGGAATGCTATAAAAGAGAAACGACATAAACAATTGGATATGGGAAGGTAGAAAATTTAATAATAGTGAGATCACATGCATGCATGGAAGCAAATCTTTATGGGAAGTATGCATTGGTTTTGTTGGGTAAGGTAAATCTAAGGATTAATTCAACAACTTCATAATCAATAAAATAATCGATGAGCATGTGTGGAACTCTGATAATAATTTAAAGATCAAGGGGAATGACATCATCGGTGCGCTAGAGATCGATTGCGTTAAATTAATATATAGTCTAAGCACCAACTCTGTTCTTTAAACATAACTTTAAAGGGAAGATACTCTCTTTTATTCAAAAACAGCCAAATTAATCTGAGAAGAAATCTCAATGACACGTGAAAAGCAGAGGAATTATATGTCATCGACGACTCAATATGGCTGACTCTTGATGAGTCAAGACTTGCACATTCATTAACTAATTGTAACTATTTTAATTAAACTCCTGCTTTTTGTTTGATTAAAAAAGAAAACGATCAAATTAATATAATTTAACAAATCTATTATTCAGATAAATATATGTACTTATGTATAGGGAAGACTAATGTTGTGTTTGGTTGAAATGATAGAAATAGAAAGGACGAAAATAGAAGAAAAATATTTGAATTAAAGTAGAGTGTAACAGGTATGGAACCCAACATATTTCTCCTTCATTTCTCTTCTTCCCCCCTCAACCAAACAAAGCCTAAGAGTTAACTAATTAAAAAAGGACCTCATTTATATGTAATTAACTTCGTCTTCTTATATGTGTTGTGTGTGCTCTCTTTCATTCTAAACAAATGTACTTGTAATTCAAAAATTAATAATAATTAACCTGCAAGCTATCAATGTTTTAGAATAATCAATACGTTCGATTAAGCCAAATATTACCATACTGCAAATATATATAAGATTCATATATAGTTTAATTTTGGGTCCCTTGGCAAGCACCTGCAGCCACCACGTACAATTCATGTGTTGGAACTTAAGATTTCTTCAAAGACAAAAATTCAGTATAACATAAATTGATCTTATGATGCCATGAACTCTGAAAAACTCAAGTCATTGATAACAGCAAAAGGAATACTATAATTCCCCTGAAATATTATGCCAATAAACCAATATACCTGTGACATTGAATCTTTCCAATATATACGAAACCAAAATTAAAGTAAAGCAAAAAAGGAATCTTATTCTGATGCCCTCCACTGGAAGGATGGAAATATATATATACCTTAAAGGCCTTTTATCATATGATTGATCCATAGGAAGATACAAAGCAGACAGTACTCTAATCAATACAGTGCACGTAACAAATGAAATTAAGATCAGATACAATCATGTCTGATATGATCATACTCAAATGTATCAAACCATATCTAAGATAGATCATGAGAGCACTTGGGATGTTGGTTTTCTGAATCACTAAACAGAAATATTTATATACGGTTAGGAGACAAGGAGGACCAATCACATTAATATTGCCACATTTCCAAGTAATCACTGGGACCTTATAATGAAACTGAAAAATTTTATAATAAGGGTTACGTATCCAAAGGCAAGCCAAGTGTTGAATTTTGCAGTTCCTCTCCGCATGTGGTCAGGACCATTTCCTACGTAGTTTCCAAGGTCGGGTTCCAGTTGTGCCAATACATATATTTTATTCAAATTTATATGGTCCGTAGAGACTTCTTGTAATTTTATATTGTGAGAAAATCTTCCACCTAAGCAAAACATGTATTCCGTGGGCATCAGAATATTTCTTAAGCATCTCATTAAGAAATAGAGATCTAGGTCATGAGGTAGCCGCAAGTTTTTAACTGGACAAAGTTCAGGGTGAGGGGTATTTCTTTATTTGGTTAATTCCAAAGTAGCTAGCTAGAAAACTATACACACTTGTGACAGCAAACTCATCAGTTTTGAGTTTATAAAATATGTTCAGACTAGGCATGCATTTGCCACTTGCATATAAGATGGACTATATTTTATACAAAGATACGTCAGTTAATGAAGTTACTTTTCTTGTCAACAAAGAATAATCAAGCATATTTGATGAAAGAAAAACAATTGTAAAACATGCTTTAGTTCAAAGTTCATATATCTAAAAGCAACTGATTGAATTTCTAATCTAACTATTAAGCTGTTAATTCCAATTTTAAAAAGAATATCTAATCTCTAATTATGTGAATAGAGCAACATGTGTGAATAGAAGAGTTATTCTTTAATTAGTAATCTACTTCTTTAGGAGATTGGCCCTATGACTTCTAGCTTTAGGGATAGCTTTAGGGATACCTTTTGGTCTAATCTTGGATCTAACAAAAAAAGAAGAAAAAAATGTGTATTTGACTCCTATATTTTTTTTTATCAAACGTGGTCAAGATATTGTCACACCTGGATTTAATCTCTCCCAACTTTGAAAAATATGAAGAATTCTTAAAAAAAAAAGTATTATTTTTTTTTAAAAGTTTGAGAACCAAATTTATTGATGTGAAAATATATAGACATTAACCATGTTTAACTGAGTTAATAAGAACTAAAAACACATTTTTTTAAAGGACTATCTTTGAATAGCTATCTTAATTCCGCATCATTAAAAAACAATCCTACAAATTAGAGGATTATTTCTACAAATTGAAGGATTAATTGTACAAATTAAAGGAGTCAATGTTAAATATAATTTATCTAATTAATTATCAGAGCTGGCAGGTAGGGCAGATTTGTTACTGGTTTGATGGTCAAAAAAGAATAATATTTTAATTTTTTGTATATCCAAAAGTTTGTGACAGAAGGGACCTGCGTTGTGTAACGAAAACCTCTTCAATATTAACGATGAGAAGATGAGAGGTAGACTCAAGTCCTCGTGTGTGAATGAAATGAAATTATTAAAAAAAAGATAAAGCAAGAATCTAATACAATATGGGATTGTGACTGATTCTATGTAGATCTGGACCGGTTGTGCTGGGAAACTTTTGTTTGGCTTCTCTTCATTCTTCAATACAATACACAATGACAACGTTTTCCGTGGGATCGTTTTGCTCTGCAAATCGCGTCAAATAATGCACTCCTATAAGTTTGCATGTGTCCACAAATCACAAGTAGATATCCCAACATCCTTTTCCACTCTCTTTTGTCTTCCATACATCATAAATCGCTTTATGTTATTATCATATCTAGTAAGAGAAATGATAGCAACACACTCTCTATCACACTCATTTGAATACACTCTTCATGATTGGTTAAAATTTATTGAAAATCACAAATTTTTATTGGTTTCACTTGTTATTTAATGTCTCTCTCCTGATTTTGTAGTTTTCAATAAATTTCAATCAATGATAAAGTGTGTGTTGGGAGGAGTGTGTTGCTAACACTCTTTTATATAGTAAACCTATTGAATCATAACTCTTCTATATCCAAAATTATATATATATATATATATATATATGAGGGATCAAATTACACCCGTGTAAATCTAAAAAAGTTACACCAATCCTCATCCGTTGATTTAATTTTAATCCAACATTCCTAATAAAATCTATTTAAATGGCACGTGATCTTTAAATATTGGGCTAACAAATTTATCTTTTTCAATTATCAATTATACTAAGAAATCGTGATCATCAACTGTTCAAATTTTCCAGCATTACTTTGATTATCTCCTCAATTATCAACTATCCAAAACCTTAATATCGATCATCTCTCTCCCCTACACCTTTCCTCCAACAGCTTTGAAAAACTTTGGAAGCATTATTCTGATTAATATATGACGTTTAGAACTTTCCTTCTAATTTCGATCACCCCTCTGGTCAGTACATGCCTTTTATTAATTTCAAAGCACAAACCACCTAACAATATAGCATTGTGATCGTGACTTTGGGCAAAGAACATGAATGAAGAACTTAATCAATTGAAACCTATGCAGCAATGCCTTGACTTAAAGGGAATCATACACCAAAAGTGGTTTCACGCAGCTCAAGCAATTTACCATGACAATTGTATTGAATCAATTTTAATGTTGGTAAATTTGGGCAATTGATGATAGCAATTTCTTAGTATAATTGATAATTGAAAAGATAAGTTTGTTAATCCAATATTTTAAAGATCATGTGCTATTTAATAAATAAATTTTATTAGCTAGGAGCATTGGATTAAAATTAAATCAACGGGTGAGAATTGGTGTAACTTTTTTAGAGTTACACTGATGTAATTTGATCCCTCTTTTATATATATATATATATATATATATATATATATATATATATATATGAGTTATAAATATGTAATTATTTAGAGAGATTATATAATATATATATATTATCATATTAATTTATACATGACACCTAATAATATTATTTACTTAATATGTTATTTTGCATTGCAATTTTATTTTGTAACTAAACTAAGTATAATGCCAGATCTGGGAAGTGTTTACAACCATCAAAACAATAAAAAAAACATGAGTAAGGTGAGTAAAGTACGTAAAACACTAGGTGCATGTTATCATATTAATTTTCGTCAATAACGTCAAATTAGTGATGTATTATCTTATCAATATTTTCATATTTGTCACAAAAATGGTAAGAATAATCACAAACATTGAGGACCAAAGTGTCCATAAACATGCCAATTTGTGATATTGTGTCAAAACAAAAGACCAAAATATAGACGGTAATGCCATATATTTATGATCATTTAATGACAATATATAATTTTCTAATTTTTTATCTCATTATGTAATAGGTAAAAGAAAATTTAGCTATTGACACTAAAGTAACACATCATATTCAGGTACTCAACTGTCATAAATTCCTAAATTTATATATAGAATGGGTCCAACACAGGTGATCGAACATATGATAAGAGCAAATTAGATCTTGACAACCATTAACCTTTTTGCACTAACACACAATGAAACATATATATGATCATTCAATTTTAATTTACTATATTAGTATAGTACTGAAATTATCGTCGACTGAATTTACCTTTAATATTAATTTCTCTCTATGACAATGTCAAACAACACTATAGCTCACTTAATAAATACATAAGACGATGTGCTTAATACTAATATAATTATTAATTCTTAAAAAAATAAGGCTACATGTATTCAACAGAAATTTGTACTTTTTGTTCCCTTTTCATACACGTTTTCTATTGTTCAATGTCATATCGAGGCAGCTCATTATGACAGATATGTGGTTTCTTTTTTCTTCTTATAGAATTATTCAATGCCTTACATTATAAGCAAGGAGGATAAGGGTGACTAGGCCTGCCAAACTAATTGACACTAGGATTTTCTTTCTACAAAGGTTTTAGCCAGAGGTTATTTATTAATTAAGATTGTTTTTCTTCACAAATCATTAAAAGAATTATTAATGATCACGAGCTGCTAATATATATATTAACCATTAGATTTTTTAAAAATGAATGGTGAGAATGGAAAGTAATTCTCTTATACTTACTCATGGAGTAAGTGGATCCCTCATATATATATATATATATATATATATATATATGAAGAATGATCAAATTACACCAGTATAACTTGATCAACTATTACACCATTTAATAACTTTATATAAAATGTGATTTTTATTGATCCAACCGTTGAATTATATCTACATATTACCAAGATTATTTTTGTCAAATTTTGTCAAAATTGAACAATAATAAGAAGGTAATCAAATGATCCATATTTTAGTATATTTTGAAATGCTTATATTACGTCGATTTTAATTTATACGAATGAGGTAGCAAATAATTTTAGTTCTATAAAAAAAGATTTATCCTATGCATTATACAATCTAAAATAGGTAGGAAAAGAAAAAAAGGATAAAAGTATAAGATAAAATAAGTAATATGATGAAAGAGATAAGGAGAAAAATATCTCAAAATTTTATGTTAGAATAACACTACTCTTTTTATTTTTTTTAAAGTGTGATTTTAGGTGTGTTTACTCCAAGTTTTTTTTGTTTTAAAAATTACTTAAAAATAACAATTCAAATTAAATTTTTAAATATAAAGTAGAAATTATTTCACTATTTTAATTTTTTATTTTTATTTTAAGGCATATAATTTGAGAAAGAGTAGGAGGAGAGAGCGCCAATATATAAAGGGCAAAAAGTTGGGGGAGAGATAGAAAGAGAGATAGGAGAAATCATTTTTTTAAAATAAAAAAACTCTTTTGCCTAACTTTTTTTTTAAAAGGATTATTTTATTTTTTTCCTTTGTAAAAATTAAATTGCTTAATTTAAAAAATAAAATGTGATTGACCATTATCTCCTTTTAAGAAGAAGACAAACAAAAGAAAAGTTGGATTAAATACTACTTTCTTATTTAAGTCTTATAATTTTTTTTAAAAAAAAATACCTTTTTAAATTAATCTGAATCAAATGATTTGCAAATACTAATTAAAGACCTTAGACAAACAAAAATTCTAAACCATATAATAAAGGCGAAACTCATTTGATTTCTATGTTTTTTTAGATTTATTAACCTTTTAATTACTCTGAACAATCTATTATTCAAATTTTTTTTCAGTCTCATATATCTTCTACATATTTATATTCTTTAACTACCATAAACCACCCATAATACTGATAAAAAAAAGAGAAAAAGGGTTATGTAGCGACAATGTAAAATAGTTTTACACTCATCTAATCACAACCCATCATGTATGATAAGTTTGTTGACTTTTACAAAATTATTTTAAAAGTCATATCAACAGTGATTTGTGATTGGATGGCAGTGTAAAATTCAGTGCATCCCCATTAAACTAAAAAAATAAACCACCCATAATCTCTTATCACTCTTTTTTTATTATTATTTGTCAAATGCAGGCACGGAATACCTTTTTTCTACTAGTTTAATATATACCAATAAGGAAAGTAATTAAGACAAAGTTTATGTGCACGAGATTTTGGTTTTCTGAAGAAGAACCATATCATATGTAACTAAACATTTCAATTTCCCACTAGTTTAGTTAATAGGTTTAATATATACCAAAAAGAAAAGAAAAGTAATTAAGGCAGAGTTTATTTACACGAGATTTTGGTTTTCTGAAAAAGAACCATATCATATGTGATCAGATATTTGAATTGTTTTTTGTGATAGTCATTCATATTACTAATTGGATTTAATTGTTCGGATCTGATAATAATAAAAATATTGCAGATTCAACTCGTGGAATAAATTTTTGTACATAGGTAATTTTTAAATACAAATTAGAAAGTGCAACTTAAACTTATGACACACTCTAGCATTATAAATGCGGTAGCTTTTTAATTCTCATTCCTCGTATTATGATTCCAGGGGAGCAAAAAAGTGGCGAATCATCTGTTTCACGACTGGGTTTAATTAATTACATGATTTCCTTAAAGTAATCATGCGTGAGTAGACTGAATTTTATCACATTTCATTGCTTCATGGACAATATAATATACTACTCCATTAGTTTTTTTTTATCTATAGTTTAAGGTTGTTACATAAAAATTATGGTTTTAATAAAATAGTTGTGGAATTTCTTATTTTACTCTTTTTCCGTTTCTCTTCACAATAAATGCATGTGTAAATTAATTAAAGACTAAGAGACAAATAAGGATATAATTGATAAAAGTGTAATTAATGTAATATTGAACTTTGCAAATGACAGGTAAATAAAAACATAAATAAAAAATTCAATACTTAAAAAGAAACAGATGAAGTACTATAGTACTCCCCGAGGAACAAGTCTTACAAGACCAATACATATCTCAAAGTAAATTTAAAAATTGTGGAAATCAAATCACCGTTACAATTTGAGAAAATAGGCTATGTACTTATAAAACAGTTTTATATCATCATCCAATCACAAACTATCATAAGTTTGTTAACTTTTATGATAACTAGTTAACTACTTTAAAAGTCATATCAATTATGATTTGTGATTAAATGACAATGTAAAATTGCTTTACACTGTTAGTATATCACCATTAAACTCTTACAAATTATTTTTTTTCTTATTTTCTCAATTGAAAATTATATAAAATTAATAACCGAGTTTATTAATCGCTTCCTGATAACACTTTCAATTTTTTTTTTCTTATTATAAATAAAATAAAATAAAAAATTATGTAAATAATATTAGATAAGAAGAAATCCATTTTTTTTATAATATTGAGAAATTGTTTTTTTAAAATATATATTTTCAATAAATAAATTATATATACAATAGTAGATAAGGATAAATTTAATTTTTTGTATTGATGAGAATTTTTATATTTATTAATATTTTTTATAACCTAAAATTAAATTAAAATTAAAAAGTCACACTCAGGAAAAAAAAGAGAGAGAGAAAATATATAAAATGAATTAACTGATGAAGTGTGACTATTCTATTCCTTGATAAAATTTCTAACTTGGAGAGTTTTCACTCTTTCCGCCCTTTCAAATAGATATTTTTAACATTATTTCTTCTTTTCTTGAAAGGTGTATTTTATTGTGTATAGAAACTAAAGTTATTTTAACTAAAAATCAATTTTGAATCTAGAATCAACTCTTTAATATAAGAACAAAATATGTAAACATTTACCTAAAATTACTATACTTATGGTATGTCAATTTGAATGATTCAACATGAATCTAAATACACACTAAGTCTTGTTTCTTGATTTATTAGATGTCTAATCCTCATTCTTTGATTACTTAAAAATAAAACACAAAAATATAATAAAATAAACAAAAATTCTAATAAATTTTTTGAAAATGAAATAGATAATACCTTCCATTCTAATATTTTAAAATTTGTTTATTTGAAGATAAAATGAGTTAATATTTTTAATTAATGAGCTCAAAATCCACTAAAATAAAAAAATAGATAATCTAATGAATTATCACTGACCCTTATGTCTAGAAGATTAGAGGTGAAAATGAAAAAAAAAATAAAGAAAGAAAGAAAAGATCGAAATAAACGGAAAAAAAAAAGTTAAGAGAAAAAGAAAGTAAAGATTAAAAAACAATATACAAAAATTAAACTCTCCGCTAATTTATTGCTTTATATAAAGCAATAAATTAGAGAATTTAATTTTTTATACCTTTAGTATAAGAGTTTAATGGTGATACACTGACAGTGTAAAACTATTTTACATAGTCGTCCAATCATAAATAACTGTTTGCATGACTTTTAAGGTAATTTTATAAAAGTCAACAAACTTACCATACATGGTGGGTTGTGATTGGATGACGGTGTAAAATTATTTTACACTGTCAGTGCATAGCCCCTTTTCTCTTAGTATAAAAAAAATTACACTATTAACTTTTAAGAAAATTATTGTAAAAGTCTTAAAACTTACCATATATAATAATATGTAATAAGATGGTAGTATAAAATCTCTTTACGTTGTTGTTATATATGATATTTTCTTTAAATTAGAAGGGTAAAATATATTTTTGTTTCTCATTTTATTTTGATTTCTATTTTTAGTCTCTCATAATTTTTTTCACTATTTTTAGTCCCTAAAAAATTGTTTCATTTTGTTTTTAGTCCCTGACATTAATTTCAACTATTAAGTGATGTCTTGACAAACAAAATTTGCGTTTTGAAAATTTTTTGTTTAAGTTTTTGGTGATTTTTAACTGTTGCAAATTTTCTGACAGACTAAAACTACTAGAAATGTTAAAAAATAAAATAATAAAAATCAAAACCCCGAGCAGTAAATTTTCTAAAATCACAGGAAATGTTACAAAAATAAACATTTTTTATCGCCAAAAAATTTGTAGTGGTTAAAAGTCACCAGAAACTTAAACAGAAAATTTTCATACACAATTTATGTTTGTCATGTTATCACTTAACAGTTGAAATTAACGTCAAGACTAAAAACAAAACAATTTATAAGGGATTAAAAATAGTAAAAAAATTATAAAGAACTAAAAATAAAAATCAAGATAAAATGAGGGACAAAAATATATTTTACTTAAATTAGAATATATATTCTTTTTAACTGTAATACTTTATAGTATGTTACAGTCTGTTTTCTGCTTAAGGAGCTAATGACATATTTTTGGTGGGGATTAGTGGGGTTTCTTGTAATTTGAATGGGTTCACATGTCTGGCTAACAAATTGGAGGATTCTCACTTTCCACCACACAAACAACTCATAAAATATGACCCACAAATCATGCGTGAAACAGCTCACTTAGATTTGGTCTCTCAACACTTAACTATAACCACATTAATTAATACATTATTATTATTATAATCATATATATATATATATATATATATATATATATATATATATACTGTTTGAATTATCTCAATCTCTAGGCTAATTCCTCCTTATATATTAAGCAAAACAACATCTTTACTACTTTTAGACCTATTACATAAACTTGTGGATCGTAACTCCATAAAAAATATTTAGTTCTTTTTCCTTTAAATTAAAAGGCATTATATATAGTTTTTTTAAAAAATTAAAAAAGAAACTTTAGTTTTAAATAAGTAATTCTAAATCCTCCTAAACTTTTTTCATAATATTTATAATTACAAAAAAGTTAAATGTTTTTATATTTTTGAGATATAAGCAAATATATTTGTATTTAATATTTTCTTTATTGTTTTAAAAGCTTGTAAGAGGCTTTTCAAAAAAAAAAAAAAAAAAAAGCTTGTAAGAGGATATAGCAAAACAGATTTAAAACTAAAATAAGGAAATGAATTGGAATCTGTGATTCAAACACGATTTGGTCTGTGAATTAATATTATGAACTAGTGTTTTAAATTATGTGTTACTACATTTATTTTACCTTTTCCTTTGTTAATAGTTGCTTATGGAATTTACAGCTGTGGCTTTTCAGTTTAGTATATCAGCCGAGACAAATTGACCGAGAACTAGGAAACCACATGCAAAGTGGAACCCACTTGAAGCTTTGTCATCTACATCAATCAGTGTAATTAAAATAATCATATAGTAGTATAAAAGTACCTTAAAAAATCATCATAGCCGAGAATCAGATACAATTAATAAAAAAATGTTTTTTACGCCCTTTAAAAGTGTGTGAAACGGGAGTAGAATAAAGAGATAAAAAATTATAAAAAAATGCTAAATTATTCTTTTAATTTTTTTTATATTTTTAATTTATTTAACTTGGTCCTTTATTATTAAAATTTTTAATGTGCTAATTATCAAAATATATGTAATATGATTATTTTTTAATATTTTTTCGCTAACGATATTAGAATGACAGTGACATGTTCATTTTTCTAATGTGTCTATTTTTTCATTGAACTAAACTAATATTGTTAGTGGAAACATAAACAAAAAGAGTAACATTGCATGTATTTTAACAATTAGAGTTAGAGGATCACATCAAACATTTTAATAATAAAGGAATTAAGTTGAACAAATTTAAAAAAAATAAAAGAATCAGAAGAATAATTTTACCTATAAGAAAAGAAGAAAGAAATAAAAAATAAATATAAGATACTGCAGTATAAGAAAATATGAATTATTAATTAGGCTATGTTTGACAAGTACTTTAAGTTAATTTTTAGCTTTTTTTTACTAACTAAAAAACTTGTTAGATCTTATTAATAGTGTTTGATAGACAAGTTTTTTTTTTTTAGAGCTTGTAGTGTTTTTTTAAATACTACTTCAAGTAACACATTTTTAAAATGTTAGCTTCTAGATTTTTATATTCTATGCTCTTTTTATCCTTAAAATGTTTATTAAATTTCCATCTCATCTTTTTTTTTTAACATAAGTTAGGATTTTTTTCTCTCTTCTTACACAACTTATTTTTACCATTACACTGTTTACATTATTTATTATATTATTTTAACATTATACTTCATAATATTTTAATTATTACATTAATCAATATGATGAAAATATTTTATATCTACTTAATTGATTTTATTTTAAACTTGGTTGGGAATATTTTAAGATATAATATAAGATTAATAGTAAAATGCATAACATGAAGAATATAATAATTGAAACTAAAAAATGTAATTGAAATAATTTATCCATAAATAAAATTTACAAGAATTTAAAATTAATTAAAAACTAAAATTATAATTACCTCAAAATATATTTTGTCAATCAAATTAAATTAAAGTTTATAAAAAAAAATATCATATAAACATGTTCATATTTATAATTTTACATTTATCAGCTACTTTAACAAATAGTTTTACCAAATATTTATAAATTATAGTTCAATAAGTTAGCTTATCAACTTTTAGCTACCAAATAACTTTTCAATTCCCAATTAACTTTTTAACTTTAAGCTAGTTTTTCAACTACTTTTATCATACATAGCCTAAATAACTTTGAATCACTGTAAAAGACTAGACTGCAGTTATAGTACATTGAGAAGTGCTCGACAATTTTTCCATCTTTTTTTATTCTGTCATTTTATATTTATCAGTTATTTTAACAAATAATTTTATCAAAAGCTTATAACACACATAATGTAATAACTCTTTGTATATATTAAATTTTATTAATTCAACCATTTGATATTTTGATATTAACCTAAAGATCACACAAATGCACAAGGAGTAAAGTTACTCTCTCCACACATGCACATGCAATCGTTGAATATTTTGATATCAACTTAATAATCATGCACACAAAAACAGATAAAACAAACATTTAAAGTTATATAATCATATAGTCAAGATTTACTTACATTTTTTTAAAATATTACTATATGTTAAATTAAATTAAATTTATTTAATAAAGTATTAAATATCTTTAATGTACACTTAATCTACTTAAATGAACTTTTAATTAAACGATTAAACTAATAAAATTTAACATATACAAAAATTCATTGTAGGGAGTAATTTTCAATTATATAATTTGAATAAGTAATTAAAATTAAAACTAATTACAAAATATTAAATATCTGCTCACACACGATAAAATTACTCTCTTCAGTAACTCTATATATATATTAAATTTTATTAATTCAATCATGAAATATTTTAATATGAATTTAACAATCATGCAAATAAAATTAAAATTAAGACTAATTAAATTAATATTAACTCAGAAATCTCTATGTGTATTATTGTGTAGCGAAGATTAACTTTTCTCACTTGTATAATGAAGATTAATATGTTATCTAAACATAGTGTAATTTTTCTCTGACACCAGTGTGGGCGTGCAGCCTACCTTATGGCGCGTGGGTACACATTATATATATCATAGAGCTTATTTAACATATTGAATGGGAGACAATCGCTATCAGAAATAGTCTCCAAATTCTATATAATTAATAACAGATGGGTAGAAGAATTAATTAATAAATGATGTAAGTAATAATGAAATCAGAATTGTCAGAAAAAGAAGAATATCTTGAGCCAAGAGGATAGGAGGAGAGAAGAGAAGAGAAGATTTAGGAGTATATAACATTGAAATCTATACACAATCTCATCCAGCGATGCAATACACATACTTCCTCCATCGGGTGCAAGCTGCAGTTTAAAAGCACCATTTTCAGATCTCTCATTTCCCATCGCAAACACTTAATTATCTTCAACTCAAACCAAACCTCTCTCTAGCACAAGATATAGATCGATCATCAAAATATGGGTAGCAGTTATTTCGGAGAACCAAACTTTGGAAATGAAAGAGCAAGTGGTTCTTCTTCTTCTTCTTCTTCATCATCAAGAAAAGGGAAGAAGAACAACAACAACAACTCAGACAAGCCAAAGCAACCACAGAGAGGACTTGGAGTTGCTCAATTGGAGAAAATCAGATTACACGGTCAAATGGCCTGTGGCTATCACCCTTCTCTGCACGCTCCTAATTTCACCAACGTAATTAAACCTCTTTTCTCTTCTTTCCTTAATTAATTTCATTCGCTAACAACATAACAATCAGTTCTTTTAATCTTCTTGAATTTGTTAAATTTTGCTTGCCCCTCTGCAGGAAGATCCAAGAGTGCAAATAGCATCTTCTTTTACTTACTCATCGTCTTCTACATCATCATACGCAGCTTCCTATGGATTCCAACCCAACATCATGGTAGGTGTACGTAATTTTGGCTTTTCTTAATAAATACCAATTGGCAGTTTTATACTTTTACTTAAATGATATAATTAATTTTACCAATTACCTTTCATTCTTTTGTCATGGGTGACATGTTCCGCACATATCCTTTCACCTCTCTCGATAATAAACAACCATTACTGAAAAGTCAATTTATGCAAGCTGTGTGTGCGGTATATATATATATAACTGCATCGCACGCGAAGCAGCAATCAAGATGGTTATTTTTCTATATATACCTTGTAGTTTTTTATGATATACAAACTTGGCAATATAATACTTTTATTCTGAACTAACCGTCCTCTATATTTGGTTGAGTTTGAATTAAAGTACACTGTACTGCTACTTTATCAAGGGTAGTACCACTAACAATAACCCTAGGCGATGAGGAATGAATCTTTGAGTTCTGGTAGCTGAATAATGACCAAAATCATTTTTTAATTTTTTTTTTCTTTCAAATCTTTTTTCATAAGATGTTCAATTAATTATGACAATACATGAAAAGAGAGTGAGTTAGATGAATCTTGCAATTTTGACAAAAGGTTGTTTTCTAATGCAGATGGGCCTATCCGAATATCAAAATACAAACATCAGATATGGAGATTCTCAGCCAACTAATAATACAGCAAGGTACTTAAGTCTTCTCCAGCCATTGATGAGAGCAAAAAGAGTGTGATTATAGAAGATGATGAATATTTTTTTTTTTCTTTCTCTTGTTTTATTGTCATGATGAATTATTGCTGATATGTGAATTTCTTTTTCACAAACAAGATGGGAAACTGCCAACGTCATCTTGGAGAGCCAGTATTCTGCTCCGTCCAACTTCACTCGACCCTTTCTAAACCTAAATGTAAGGAGATTTTTTAAAAGTGCATGCAACTCTCGTTTCATATTCCATGCAGAAAATAAAGATGTCAAATTCAAAATGATCTTAGTATGTTTCTTTTTCCCCTCCATATAATTAGGACTCGCAAGACATAGATACAAGGAAGCGTAGGAATGGTTCTGTGGGATCAAGCAGTCATAACTCCGAATCAAGTGACACTCAAGAACTAGATTTAGAGCTCAGATTATCTCTTTGATCTGCCACTTATAAATGCACTGATATGTTCTCTCTCATATGATTAATTGTAACGCTTTTGTTTACAATTTAGAATTGCAAAAGCACAAAAAAATGAACAAGCCAATATATGTGTTTGTTTTTAAGTTTCAATTGGAGGTTATACCCTTGTGTAATAGAAGATAGATTGACTCTTTGCATATAAATCAATGCAAAATCTTTGTCCTTTTACATAAATTCTCAAAGAAATGAGAACTTGTTATCTACAATATCCTTACTTCTTAGTTTTTCCATTAGTTAGCATAGCTATTTCATTCATGAACTCAGCATGATATGCTAGTGTATTTACTGGTTAACAGGAAAGAATGGTTGCTAATTTCATGAAAGAAACGACCTGACATAAATTTACATGATTTTTCAACCAACATTGATTTGGGCTCGAGTTTTGCATACAAAATAAACTAAATATATGCTAATTAGGGGTGGAAATGGGTTGGGCTGGGTTGGGTCCTACCTAAGCCTAGTCTGGCCTACTTTGTATTTCTACGGCCCAAGCCTGGGCCTGTTACCCGTCATGAGTCTACTTTTTAGACTTGGGTCCCTGGCTTTTATATAAGCTCGGTCTGGCCCGTTAACCTATTTAAAGACCCATTTTCATATTAAGAAGTGTACAAAATTGTTGTACAATAGTAAAATTATTATGTGTGGAAATATTAGAGTGTGAAATAATGTTATTCAAAATTGTATGCATTGTATTCCTATTTACCTTTTTATTTATTTAACAAAGCCAAATATTTTCATTAAAAACAATAAGACAATTTTAAACCAAAAGATGTAACTAAAACTTGCCTACAAACATTACACATGACTACTATCAAAGCCTTTAAGCTCCACCAAAAGAAAAGAGCCCATATTCCTATTATTCACCTATGCATATAGGAATTAACATATTCCAAACATTAAAATTATTCAAATAGTCAAACCACTAAAATAATTTTGTAATTTCATTAAAATAATTATAATATTATATATCATATTAATAATAATATTTTATTAAAAATAATATTGTTGCTAATCAGGCCAGCCAGTCGGGCTTAATAGGCTTTTTTTAAGCCTATGGCCTGACCCATTTAACTAAAAAGGCTTTTTAAAAAGCTTGAGCTTGACTTTTTTACTAAACGAGCCGGGCCTTAAACGGGCCAAGCCATAGGCCCTCGACAGGCGGCCGGGCCTACTTCTACCCCTAATGCTAATTAAGCAAATTGACTGAAGATTGGTAGAAAACTATGACCGTTCGTAAAGAAGATTCTTGAAGAAAGCTATGACCGATCAAATATTTACTTTATATATATATGGAAACAAATGTTTTTGTGGAAAACCATTGGCTGTCTATACTTGTGACAACAAGAAATAAAAGAGAGAAGTGATAAATGTAATAAATAATATGATGTAATAAGAAAGAGAAATAAAAATAAATAAGGGACATCAAATGAGTATTTATACTACTAGGATGTCTAAAAAATTAAGAATAACAAAGAGGATGAAGATTGGATTGATGGATCAGCCCGTTTAACTAACAAACAAGGGTGGTGTGGGTTGAGCCACCACTCCCTTCAACTCATCAACGTAGCGGGTCTAAAACCAGTTAGAGGGAGGTGATGTTCAATGAATTGATAATTTTTCTTATTTTGTTTTAATTTCTACTAGCATTTTTTAACTTACTTTCATTTTTTTTAGGTCAATTCACTCTTAATTCTTAAATGAAATTAGTTATGTTTTTCAATTCATTTTTGTTAGTAGATCAATCTATCTTATCCCATTTAAAACAAGTTCAAAGTGGGAACAAGACTAATTCACTACTTTGTAATCCCTACTAAAGACATGAAAATGAAACTAACACTTTATTTAAAACAATAGATAAGGGAATAAATGATTCAGGAAGGATGGAAAACAACACAAATAACTTTAAAAAAATTATCTCATTTTTTACTTTTTTTTCTTTCCTTTTTACTTTCTTTTTTAAATCAAACATATGATCATAAATATATATATATATATAGACACATTCATTTTTGGTAAATCACTGTACAAATATTTTAACTTTGCTAATATATACCTTCTACTACCATTACCAATGACATAAGATTAATGATGATTTATTTTTTCTCCAAATGGATTCTCTTATATGTCAAGAAATTTGTATCGATTCATACAATAATATCGATGGATTTTAGGCACAAATTTTCACTGATTCCAAATCCGCAACAAGATGTGAGTGAATGTTAGAGAAAACCGGTTTGCCCAGCTCCGTTCCAAACATTGAACAAATTAAGGTTAGCCAACATCGATATAATTACTTGATTAATCCTCACTTGAGCAACTTGATCTAGCCATAAGTACTTCCCGTATTGAATAGACACATTTTGAGGCAATCAAAACAGAAAAGAATCAAGCTAGGGAGGAGAACTCTTTACATGCCACTTTAAAACTGAAATAATGTTGAAGGTTTCTGACAAATATGGAAATTTGGTCGGTTACTTTCTTTAATAGGAAGGAACTGTCAGGTATTTTTGTTAACGTCGTTTGCAAACTGTTGATGACTTTAATAAGTGCAGTTTTAGGTATGGAAAAGATAGCTATAATTATTTTAGCCAAAAAATAAGACATAATAATAATACACATGTCTCAATGGTTACAAGATCTAGCTACCCTGGGGGACAACCGTCATGTCAGTCAGTACCACAAGAAGAGCTGGATTATGCAGCAGTCCCTGGATGCCTGTTTATGTTGATAATAGAGATTAGATTAGCATCAATGCTAGCATAAAGTTTTGCTACTTTTGCAATTTGCCGTACTCTCTATATTTATGTACGGTGTCAAATGAATCAACATGATCCAGAGGTATATAAATGATGGAAAAACAGCTGTATTAGTGTCAACCAGTGAAAAGGATTAACAATCCAGACAAAATAGTAATTAATAGAAATCACTCCTAGTGGATGACGCTATTATGTAGATAAAACAATGGCAATCATCATGGCTTTGGTATCTTCCTATTCATGACAATTAATGCTGACTCCATGATTTGATTCCATATAAAAACTCTTGCCCTCGGGCCATGAGTTTCAATCCAACCAAAAATTTGGATTGGTGACATTTTATTTTTAGAAAGATTCTCAAGTGTTTGGAGACTAATTCTTTGTTTTCCTTATATATATTCTTCTAAGTCTTTCTTTGAATTAATGGAAATAACAGAAAAAGAAATAGAAAAAAAAAGGAATAAAATAAAAATATTGAAATTTACTGTTTATAATATTTTCTAAATTCAACCCAATATAATATTTTCTAAATTCAATAATAAAGAAGATATATTTTCTTTATCCAATAATAAAGAAGATATATTTTCTAAATTCAAACCAACTTCATATAATATTAAATTTATCTTTGAGCTAATGTATAATCACACCAGAAACTTTTTGCATATATTTGAGTAATATAGCATCACATTAAAACTTTTCTATATACTTATATAAACTTTATTTTTTCACACTTCAATTTTTACACTCTATCTTAGTGAGAGTGTGCATAACACACCTTTTCTCATTAACCCAACTCAGCCCAAAGTTAATTTTGATGAATTTAAATTTTAAAAATTAGACATGATATTTTTTTAGGATTATTCCAACTCAGTCTATTATCTTATATTCTTTTTAAAAAAATTATAAGTTTTTTTAGTAGTGATAGTAAAAATATTTTGTAAAACATGATATTATATTTATATTGGTATTATTTTTTAATATATATATATATATTATAAAATATCTTAATTTAAGTTTTATATTTGTTTTATTCTATGATTTAATTATACATAATATTAAAATTGATATATTGCGTTAATAAATTGTGTTGACCCAATCTTGTTCCATATATTAAAGGGTGTAAATTGGGTCGGGTTTGGTTTTACATAAATGACCTTATCAAAATCTTGAGTTGCAAATAGCAACAAGAATAAACTTGTTACAACCCATCTCATACTCATCCCTACTCTATTTATATCTTTTTCATCCTTTTTATATTATATCACTTATAACATGTATTACTTGTTTGTCTCTTCATTTCTTATCTCTTTTCTCATGTGTGTAAAAAGTTTTTTCTTTACATGCTAATTATATTATTTTGTTACTAAAAACTATTTATATTAATCTTTAATTAAGAATTGTATATCTATTATTTATTACCTTATTGTCTCTATGCTTTTAACCATTAAGTAATTTATAATAATTGTTAATTATAAATATTTTATCTTTATCTCTCAGTCACATCTATTTTATCACATATTTTTCTCTTTTTCTTCTTTCTCGTATAAAAATTGTTATAAAACTTTATTGTATAAATAAGTTGTTCTTAACTATTATATGTCTAACAGTGGAAATAGTTATCATCATACTTTATACCTTCTTTAAATAATTACATATTAATAGAAATTCTAGAAATATAGCATCCCCTTTCTTAGGACATATAAAAGATGTTCAAAGAACTTTATGGTTACAAATTTACCACATTTAAGTTGGATATTTTTTTTTTATAGTAAAACTCAAAAGAAAACACAACTATTTTTTAGCACACTCCTGTAAACCATTTGCTATTTTGGAAAATGCCTTGACTCAACCTATAACCATATAAAAGCCCATGCATGTGAAGGATATTTTTTTGAGGAAACAAATCACAAGGAATCAGAAACCCAGAAACCCACACACACAGGCTTTAACAAGCCGTGTGTGGAGGTGTATCTGGTCTCTGATCCTTCCTTCATTAAACCTCCTAGTTAAATTCATCTTTTATTAATTTATTTCTACCAATAATGACACACTTGCTCAAGGTTCTTTTTATTTTCACTCTTTTGTTCCTTGTTGTGGTTGAAGCTAAACACAAAAGGAAGCATAAACACAAAATCCATCTTGGTCACAAGGCTCCCAATCTATTTCCCCAACTCCCACCTTTTTATGAGCCCCCACCTATTCTCGATCCCCCACCCATTCCCGAGCTCCCACCCTTTCCCCAAATTCCACCCTTTTCTGAGCCTCCACCCATTCCCCAAATCCCACCTATTTCCGAGCCCCCGCCCACTCCCGAGCTCCCACCCATTCCTGAGCTCCCACCCGTTCCCCAATTCCCATTCTTTCCCTTCACGCAAGATGGAGAAGGGGAAATCAAGGGTCTTTTCGAAATAAATTCCATTGGACATTGGGAGCTGATTTCTCAAAATGCAGGTGTATCAGCCATGCACATCAACTTATTACCCACAAACAAGATCATCGTCTTTGATGCCAAAGTTTACCGCACATCTAGAATCAAATTACCAGATGGAGTGCCATGCGTTCCATACAGAAATAAGGGGGATCAAGATGACAAACTCGATTGTTTTGCTCATGCAGTGGAATACGACATTGAGACAAACCAAGTTAGGCCACTCCAGGTTTGTGTCTTTTTTTAAAATTTAAATGCAATTTTTTTAGAAAATTTTGGTGTTGTTCTCTAATCATAATTAAAGTTTTATTTTGGTAATTTTCTTAATAAAAATTTGCATTAAAGATAACATAAGTTATCAAGGTAAAACTTTAATTTTCATTTTAAAAAAAAAGCACCAAAAATACCTGCATCTAAGTTTGTCCTTTTTCTTTGTCCATGTTTTTTTTCTTTTTCATTGCACCTTTAAAGGGTAGAAAGAATAATGACAAAAGCATCAACTTGGGTGTAGGTGACGGCGGGAGATCCATGGTGCTCTTGCGGAGGGGTTGCACCTGATGGTACCTTTGTCAGTGCTGGTGGTTTTTATACTGGTGCAAAAAGCGTTAGATACATGGGTCCTAATTGCCAAGGTTGTGAATGGAGGGAATACGACAATATATTGGCAGCAGATAGATGGTACCTATATACCTTTATTAATAGCACCATTTTCTCATAAAAAAAAAGTTCATCAAATAAATCATTAATTTGAAATTTATGTAAACTTATGAATAGGTATGCAACTCAACAAATCCTTCCGAATGGAGACTTCATTTTGGTAGGAGGACGCAAATCATTCAGCTATGAGTTCATCCCAACAGAAGGCCAAAGGAGCGAGAAACCCTACTTTTTCCCATTCTTATACGAAACCTCAGACTTAGATGAGAACAATCTTTACCCTTTTGTGCACCTTTCCACCGATGGAAACCTTTTCATCTTCTCTAACAATCGTTCCATTCTTCTCAACCCCACCACCCACAAAATTGTTCGCACCTTCCCCGTCTTACCTGGTGGCTCTCGCAACTACCCTGCCTCTGGCATGTCCGCCCTTCTCCCCATTGACCTCAACGACCCCATCACTAAGGCCGAGGTCATGGTTTGTGGTGGCAACCTTCCTGATGCCTTCCATATTGTTGAGACATTGAAAATCTTCCTCCCGGCTCTTCAAGATTGCAATAGGTATTACACATTATATATCAAATAAATTATCAAGATTCAATTCTAATTAAAAAAAAATCATTTATCTTTGTCCTTAAACTAAAAACTATCTAGCTTATATACTTTTGAGTTTAATTTTCATTTTATAATGTGAATTAATTAAAAACATCTCATATGTAACTTTGAAAGTAGTTATTATAAAAGTGAACAAATTACTATATATGATTGAATGATAGTATAAAGAATATTGATTAGAGCATTTTAATTACATTCTGTACTTTTTTTATTTACTATTAACTCGTTAATGTGGGATTTATTCTCCAACAACAGGCTGACCATTTCAGATCCTTTTCCTGAGTGGGATATCGAGTTAATGCCTTCAGGGAGAACAATGGGAGACCTTTTGGTCCTCCCCAACGGGCATCTCTTGCTTATCAATGGTGCAAGCAAGGGTACGGCTGGATGGTGGGATGCCGGCATGCCTAACTACATGCCCGTGTTGTACAAACCTAAGGAGCCTAAAGGGTTGAGGTTTACGGTGCTTAAGCCAAGCCAAATTGCGAGAATGTACCACTCCACTTCCACGGTGCTTCCTAGTGGCAAGATTTGGGTTTCTGGAAGCAACACCCACAATAAATATAAGGATGTGGATAAGTTCCCAACTGAGACTAGAGTTGAGGCTTTCTCTCCTCCTTATTTGGACACCAACTTTGACAAGTATAGGCCGCAAATTAACGAGGATGTTTCAGAGAAAGAGTTTATGTATGGCGGTTTCTTTGAGACAAGGTTCTCGGTGGAAGATGGAGCTGGGTTGACCAAGAATGACCTTAAGGTGTCCATGTATTCCCCACCCTTCACTACTCATGGGTTCTCTATGGGACAAAGGCTTTTGTTTCTCAAGATTGACGAGTTAATAATTGAAACCGAAGGGTTTTACAGCGTTAGAGTGGAGGGGCCTCCATCTAATGTGATTGCTCCTCCTGGGTACTACTTGCTCTTCGTTGTTCACCGTGGGTTACCTGGCAAGGGAATGTGGGTGCACATCCAATAGAGCAAGGCTATATTTCATATTATCAATTATTTTGATGTTTTTCTAGTTGTTTTGTTGAATTCTTTTTAAAAATAATAAAATTGAAATTCTTCATTTGTATGTCCAAGGAAAATTAGAAAACACATTTGTTCTTTCAAAGTTTCTAAATACTATACATTATTATTGCACAAGTAATGTTGCTTATTATGTGTTTTGAACTAGGTTATAGCCCATGCAACGCATGTGCTTCAATTTTATTTTTGTTTTTGGAAATACATTAGTAACATGAGAAATCACATCCCTCTATTAATAGATGTATAAGTATTAAGTAATATCTAATTGCATCTATTTAACTGTGAGAAAGTGCATCAATAATGTAATATCAAACACACTTTGTAACCATGAATTTTTTTTACCATTATGGAGCACTATTATAAGTAAACTTATTTTATTATAAATTAATCACGTACTATTTTATATATATATATATATATATATATATATATATATATATATATATATATATTCTTAACTTTCATAATAATTAGTTTAAGGACAAAATATGTTTTTAGTCCCTCAACTTTTCTCAAATTTTGTTTTTAGTCCCTAAACAAATATTTGACCGGTCTTAGTCCCTGAACTTTTTTTCCGTCAATTTTTTAGTCCCTAAACAAATATTTGACCGGTCTTAGTCCCTGAACTTTTTTTCCATCAATGTTTTTAGTCCCTACCTTCAAAAAAATCGTTAAATGATGACGTGGTAGTCACATTTTGGTGATTATTTTTCTGGCAATTTAAATTCGCTATAATTGTTTGACTTAATAGGCCATTTATTAAAGGTCGAACAAAGTCGTAGATAAGTGGTAGTGATACTCCACCATCCACATCATTTTGGAGGACGGTTTCAACTTCAAGTGTGTCCACTCCGTTAATGGCAAGATAGGACATGCGGAAGAGGAGGGATACTCCATGGTGTTGGTCATGCAGATGTCCATGGTGAAGCAGTTTCTGGCGGCTTAAGACCGCCAGAAAATGTAAAATACCTACTAAACACTTAAGTTAACCAATTCTGACAATTTTAAACTGCAAAAAAAATAATCGCCGCAAAATGTGGCTACCACGTCATCATTTAACGGCTTTTTTTTATGGCAGGGACTAAAAACATTGACGGAAAAAAAGTTCAGGGACTAAAATCGGTCAAATATTTGTTTAGGGACTAAAAACATTGACGGAAAAAAAATTCAGGGACTAAGACCGATCAAATATTTGTTTAGGAACTAAAAACAAAAATTGAGAAAAGTTGAGAGACTAAAAACATATTTTGTCCTTAGTTTAAAGTTTATATCAATGATAATTTAATTAATAACATTTAAACTTTAACATTGATATTGGTACCTACCAAACTCTTTATTGATATACTGCATAATATTTACTTGTAAAATATTTATTCAACAATATAGAATATGTCAAGATATTAAAAACAAATGAAACAAATATCAAATATAAAATGTTTTAAATATAAACCTATTAAAGGTTATCAGTCAGGTTCTTCAACGGAGATTGGTTATCAGCAAAACTAATGGATATTTCACACTAATATCATGGTGACCCAATATTGAAAAAAAAATAACATAAGAATTAATAGGGTTAACTAAGTTTTTTGTCCTTAAACTTTTTCAAAATTCGGTTTTTAGTCCCTAAACTTTAGTTTGACTGGTCAAGGTCCCTAAGCTTTTTAAAAATTTGGTTTTTAGTCCCTAAACTTTAGTTTGACCGGTCAATGTCCCGAAACTTTTTAAAAATTTGATTTTTAGTCCCTAAACTTTTTAAAAATTTGGTTTCTAGTCCCTGAAATCTCATTAATCCATGGACTAAAAACTGAACTTTTAAAAAGTTTAGGGACTAAAAATCGAATTTTTAAAAAGCTTAGGGACTTTGACTAGTTAAAATTTTGTTCAGGGACTAAAAATCGAATTTTTAAAAGTTTAGGGACCTTGACTAGTCAAACTAAAATTTAGGGACTAAAAATCGAATTTTGAGAAAGTTTAGGGACTAAAAACTTAGTTAACCCGAAATAATATATATTTAGTATAATATTTCAACAAAATAATTTATTTTACAAGTGCAAACGAACCTAATTAGAATTTAATCCAACATCCTCTATTTAATCCACGCAACAATTTTCAATTATATGTAAGTGCATCTCTCGTCCTATCAATTTCCAAGTGTAGGCATGCACATTCCTCTCTCTATTTTAAATGTTGAAAAGTAAATGAACCGAGACTACTAATTGACACAACAAATGACAGAGACTTCTCTTAATCTATTATCTCTCTTTACAATCTTGAGCAAACCAGAACATCGTACTTCCATTTCGTTTGGTGAGAGAAGGACTCCATGCATGAAATCATAAAAAAAAAAATGTGCTCTCCATCATTAACCCAACATTCAAGTTAGTTTCTTTGTCTTACCAAGTAATTTACTGTTTTTTTTTTTTTTTTTGAAAAGGACCAAGTAATTTATTGTTGGTTTAATTACTATTGTGGTCTTTTAATTTATTTTTAAGTTCAATTTAATCTTTTTTATTTTGAAAAGTTCAATTTGATCTCTTAATTTATTTATAAGGTTTAATTAGATTCTATAACTAAAAGTCATTTAACTGATAAAAAAAACGTATTTATAATAGTGCAATTAAACTCATGCATAAGTAATTAATAAACTTGTTTTTTTTTCTACGGTATATACTTATCTTCATTCTATTTCTAACCATACAAATTTCTATTTCGGATGGCTTCATTACTGTGATTTCCACTATATAATTGAAATGGAGAAAATTTATATATGAAATTTATTTTGTTTATGAAGACAGGATAAAATAAAATAATACTAAAAATAAAATTATAAAAATTATATCCTTAATAACATTTTATAAAAGGGTAAGTACTCTTGATTGGATTGTTGAATTATATGTTTTTATTTAGATTTTTTCAGTTACAATGTGATTTTCTTTAGATGATTATGCATATTAACTTTTAGATAATTAATGTATTTGTAAATACATGATATAATATTACATATTTAACTATATTTTAAATAGCTTATCATACATTAAGAATAAATAGTGAAATGAAATTTTATAATTTTATTATACTTTAAGGGTCCGTTTGGTGGCAAGATAGAATAGGATAGGATAGAATAACTATTATATCCTACTATAATCAAGTGTTTGGTGAACCAACAGGACATGATTTGCTTATCCTATTACCTATCCTATCTTGTTCCTGTTAGTGTAGTGTATTTCTTATCCTCAGGGGGGAATCTGGGTTAGAAAGCAACAGGATAGGATGATCTCTCTCCCTCCCTCTCCCTCAACACCCCCATCGCCACTGTCATCATTGTTGTCGTCATCGCCATTGTTGTCACCACTACCACCACCACTATCATCACCACCAGGATGATCTCTCTCCCTCCCTCTCCCTCAACCCCCCCATCGTCACTGTCATCATTGTTGTCGTCATCGCCATTGTTGCCACCACTACCACCACCACTATCATCACCACCACCACCACCACCGTTACTGTCGCTATAGTCACTACCACCATCACCATGCATCACTACCACTACCGTCGTCGCCACTGTCACCACCATCTCTGTCATAGTAAGCACCACCGTCTTCACCACCACCACCACCACCATCATTGTCGTTGCCACCACTCTACCATCGCCACCACCACCATTGCCGCCACCACCAACACCGCCATTTCTGCCACCACAACCACCACCACCATTGTCGCCATCACTCCACCATCATCGCCACCATCCCATCACTATTGTCGTCGTCATCGCCACTACCACCATTGTCGTCACCATCCCATCACTATTGTCATCGTCATCGCCACTACCACCGCCGCCACCACCATTGCCTCCACCGCAACCATCATCACCACCACCACCACCATTGTCATCACTACCACTCTTGTCGTTGTCGTCGCCACCATCACCTCTTATTATTATCTAGTTCGTATCATGGTGTACATCAAACATTGGATAGGATTAAGGCTTATCCTGCTCTTATCATATCATGTTTCTATCCTGTCCGTATATCCTATCTTATCCTGACCACCAAACGGATCCTAAGAGAACGTTAAAACTAATTGTTAGATTAATAAAATTTATTTTTTATAAAAAATTATTAAAAGAGTGTTTTTATAAATTATAATATTGAAATAGAAATGTAATTATAATAATTATAGAATAAATAGAAATTTCTCGCATAACACATTCTTAGAAATGGATGAAAAGCTTTAATTAGAACTAAACTTTAGATTAAGGATTTGCATATATGAATTTATGAGTGTGCATTACATTGATGAATTTAGTATATACGTCAGATATTAATAAAAACCAGCAGCAACAACAAAAACTGTACCAAAACACAAATCAAAAACAGAAAATCAATTAATCAAAATGGAGCTTACCTAAGAAACAAAATCAAAATCGATCTTACCTATGCTTACCTAAGAAATAAAATCAAAAGCACAAATCATGACCAAATTTGAATCAACAAACCTAAATTAGATAAGAAATGCATAAATAAGAAAGAGCTCCAGTGAGTGAAAGGTGAGAGCCAGCGAGCAACAAGACCGAATGAGAAAAGAATTTTCAAATTCTCTCTTTTTAGTTTGGAATTGAAATTCTTCATTTTTAGTTAATTTTATTTCTCATTAAAATTCTTAAAATTTTAAATTTTCTAATAAAATATCCAAACAATGAATTTTACTATAAAGAATTTTAAATTCGCTCTTAAATTACATTTCCTTCTTAAACTCCTTCATTCAAACCTGCTTTCTGTGTCCACTTCTCAGTTTTGAAGAGAGCTTACCTGAACCTGATTTCTATCTCCCATATTGTCAGTAATATTAAGTACCAAATTACTTGCCAATAAACAATTCCTCATTTGTTCTCCTGAGCAATCTGGTGTAGCTTTAAACTGAGAAAGTTCTTCTTGCGGTAGTTGCATATTAATTTCTTAATCACCTTAAGGTAACGGGTAACAATATCGTTTGTTTTGGTGGATCAGACATACATGTCCCAAAGCAACATCCTTAGTCCTTACCCCTTAGGCTCTTTTCCGTTTTTGGAAGAAAATAAATGCTGATCTCCTTACTCCTTAGCTCATCACCCAACACTCAGCTGCATGGTCCCCATTCTGCATTTCTAATAGTCTTGAGCACGAAATTATATTCACCCCGCATTCCAGCTAGCTCCTGGTATTTCTAATTATTTTGAATCTTGATTTATGACATCATCTTAGTGCAAGATTTTATTCTGAAACAATTAAAACTAAAATTATTGACAAGCCTGTGGTAGCTGGAAAATATTTAAAATATAAAAAACAAAATTGCACCAGATTTCAAACACTTGTACGCCATCAGGAGCCAACTTATTTATGAAACCTGACATAAATTCTGTAGGCTCCCCGTTCTAAAAATAATAATATCAAAATGACAAATCCTATGAACAGGTCCATATATATTCAGTGCAATTAAATGAATAATAATCACGCAGTGTTCATCTTTAGAATGTAATATTGCTCGTTGGAACTTGTATATAAAGACATCACCAACCAATGATAAATCGTCCAAGTTTTCAACTTCATAGAATAGCAAAACAGACAAAAGGTTGTTCATAGCAGTGAGTATGTCCAAATTTGAAAAAATGTGGGTAGCTTTGTTAATCTTTGCACTCGTACCCAACATTATCCAAGTGGATGCCAACTTTTCCAAGAGCATGTACCTCACTTGGGGTGTTCAACATGCGTCAATTCTGGGTGAAGACCTTCATCTTGTGTTGGATAAAACCTCAGGTGAAACATTTTATGCTAAACATACATGAATTTATATTTCAATTGACTCGTATCTTTTGGCGTCAAAATTTTGCATCCAAGAGATAGGAAAAATTGAAAAAAGTTTATTGCATTTTCAATATGTTGCAATTGAATATTAGTGGAAAAGAATGATAACATTGTCTAATCTTATAACATTTAAATCTAAATATCTATGCATCACAATAATATGTTCATACAGCACTTTACACAATATTTGTAATCAAACTAAACATTATGCAAACTGAAGTAAAATAAATAATAAAAAATGCATTCATCTGTTACTAGCTAAAATGGAACAATATGGTGTTGCCTTTGGATTTCAGGATCAGCTGCTCAATCAAAGAGATCATTCTTATTTGGAAGCATCGATATGCTAATCAAGCTGGTACCTGGTAATTCCGCTGGAACAGTTACAGCCTACTATGTAAGTTCATCGGATCCAAGAGATCTCAAAAAACACCAAAATATGTACTTTTGAACAACCAAAACAATCAAACTTCCATTACTAAAAGAAATGCTAATTAATGTTTCTTGCAAAAAATCCATACAGTTATCCTCTGCAGGAAGCCAGCATGATGAGATAGATTTTGAGTTCTTAGGCAACAGTACAGGACAACCATACACTGTCCAAACTAACATATACACACAAGGAAAAGGAAGCAGAGAGCAACAATTTTACCTCTGGTTTGACCCAACTGCTGATTTTCACAATTATACCATTCACTGGAATCCCACAGAAATTGTGTAAGTTGATCAATTCTACCAGAATATATAAAGTTATTCATTTTTTTCTCAAATTGTGTATGATCCATTAACTACGAGTCTACAACTGGTACTCAGGTGGTATGTTGATAGTGTGCCAATTCGGGTTTTCCGAAACTACGAAAAAGAGGGCATTGCTTACCCAAACAAGCAAGGAATGAGGGTTTACACCACCCTATGGAATGCAGACGACTGGGCAACCAGAGGCGGGCTTGTTAAGACGGACTGGCACGGCGCACCATTCACGGCGAGATTCCACCATTTCAGAGCAAGGGCTTGCAAGTGGGGTGGAGCAAAGAGCATCAATCAATGTGCCTCCAATGTCCCTGCAAATTGGTGGACTTCCCGGAGATACAAGCAGCTGAGTCACTCCCAGATGAGGCAGTTGAATTGGGTCAGAAACAATTACATGATCTATGACTATTGCACAGATACCAGAAGATTCAACGGACAAATCCCTCCGGAATGCTTTAAACCACAAATCTAGACATCTGATTGCAGTCTATTTTCCATGCATGCATGCACACAGTCAGCAACTCAACCCATTGGATCTGAACTGTCCTATCTTGGTCTAATGGTTACAGATGCATTGACTGACTGAGTAAATGCGTGGAAATGCAACTACTGCACCTAATCGTAAGGGTTTCATAGGTGTTTTCGTTTTTCTTTTGTCATGTCACATTTGTTTGCTATTTGTCACGGTCTTGGTGATTCCATTCTTGTACACTCACGATGTACTGAATAATGCTGAATTATGGAAGAATACAATAAATTATCCAACAAAGGAATTTGCAAAGTGAACTCTAGGCTAGGCATATAATGGAATTGGAGTCTCGGGTCTCGGATCTAAAGAACAGAATAATAAAGCTTAAAAAATGAAAAAGGAGAAAGTGATGAGGAAAAACTAGGAATTGATACAGAAGCAGAGACCGAGGACGATGAGAGCGGTACCGAAGAAAGCACGGGGGAGGTGGGTGCGTTCGCCGAGGAGGATGCCGAAGACGGCGGTGGCGGCGAAGGTGGTGGCGTTGGTGACGGGGACGGCGAGGGAGAGCGGCGCGTCGGAGAGGATGGCGAAGAAAGTGGCGGAGGCGGAGAGGTTGATGAGGAAGGGGATCGAGTATTGCCAAATGGAGAGAAGCTTCACCCAGTTCCCGAGGGAGATGCGCATTTTTTGGCCCAGTGTTGAGTGCGGATGTGGCTTTGCGGAGGATTTCAGAGCTTCGTCCCAGAGAAGTGCACCCCGGCGCATGATAGCGTTGGTGGCGCCCCACACTATACCCACTGCGATCATCTTCTCCATCTTTGCGAGCACCCTTCCACTCTCACTGCGATCATCAAAAGGAAGCGTCAGTGCAGAGTGGCATTAGCAAAACAAAAACGATACTAGAAGCTTAAAAATCAAAGTTTGCAATGGTCAAATCAAAACAAGACGGAGGCCAGCGTGGGAAAGGAAAATAGGTCTCGCACGGTGCGATAATTTCTGTGAGCCGTTAGATTTTTTTATTTTTAATCGTACAGATGAGGTTTTTTCCTTTTTCCTTTTTTTCCTTTTCCTTCACGTTCCTGAATTACCCTTACTTTCCGTCTTCCTCAATACCTCCGATGTCTCCATTAACGCCGCATTCATCTCCACCACAAACCCACACCACCATCGACGACATAAGAGCTTGGTAAGAATGGACGGGTGTTCAATTATAACTAGCTCACACAATTTCATAGTGAAGGAGATCGACATGAATGCTCAAACCATGAGAGTGGTGCGAACACGCGGCGTGTGGTGGCTTCATCTCGAACGAGATTTTGTGCAAGCATATGTCCTCCACCATTTGGCCTAACAAGAATCCTATGAAGAAATGCACCTGAATGTCACGCATCTCCATTGCCATTTTTTGACCGTGCTGGCTCGTGAATAGGCAAACGGAACACCGCCGCAAGCACCGACAACAGAGACGAGTGCTTCGTGTTCAAGGAAGGGAGCATTGCGCCGCTGATGAGTACTTCGCGTTGGCAGTGAAGATTTGGTCGCACTGTGACGGAGAGCACTGCAGTATACGGCGGTGGTGTGGAGGCATCCGTCTGAAAGGGGAAGTGAAGGTTTGGTCGCGTGAGAAAGGAGGTCGAGGGTCAAATTGGGAAAGTTAAGAAAAAAAAAAACGGAAAAAGAAATGAATTTTTAGCCGTTGATTAAAAATTAAAAAAACCTGACGGTGCAAAATGATGAGTTTTGATATAATGTTAACATGAATTTTAAATGATGTTGAATGCATGTTATGTTTTCATATTGCTAGTGTGCATAATCTAGCTCTTTATAATGCTGTTTTATAAAACAAATAATTTACTTAAACTTGCTTAACATGAATATTAATTATTAATGGGTACCACACACAACACATTAGGCTTTTGCATTTCAAAGTTCCTGACATTATAACATGCATCTAATGCTAATGCTTATTTGTAACCTTCATGTATCAACTAATTCTAGAGCACAAATTGCTAATTTTTTCCTTTATAATAGGCGTGACATTCATAAATTAAGAATGATTTTTTAACTCACAATTGAAATATTGTTTATAACTAATTAATTTTCTTTATCTATATAATTTTTTTTATAAAATTTTCAAACTTTTTATTTATAAATATAATTTCAACATCTTGAAAGCATTAGATTCTAAAGTATGACCACTTGTAAATCTTTAAATTTTTGTTGTTAATCCAATTTCAATCTCTATGTATACAAGTAAATTTTATTTTAAAATCTAATGTAAAAAATTGTAAGTAGGAAAAATTCCAACTAACATGCTCAATAATAAGAAGCAACCAAAATAACTAAAATAAATAAACTAACACTCCTTGAAATTTTTTCAAATTGCATACGATATTCCTCTTTTTTCTATCTCTACCTAACCTCTTAATTGTTTGAGAAACATTATATTGTCACCCCTTATACATTACATTGTATATTCTTAAAAGGGGGTTGTTGTAAAATTAAAAAAAACAAGGGTATTGTATGCAATCTGAAAAAAAATCTCAAGAAGTACCAGTAATTTACTCAAAAAACCAAATGAAAAAAGTTGTGCTTAGGCGTATTCTATTTTTACAATAGGCTTGGTGTTTATTAAAAAAATGAATTAATTATTTTAATGTATAATTTAAAAAAATTAAAATGCTAGTTATAAATAATTAATGTTCCTTATTTTTTAAACAATTTATATAAAATTAATTTCCAATGTTTTTTAAACATATTTCTAATACACAAACAACATATGATTTTAATTTATAATAACCACATATAATTTTTTAATTTTTTATTATTAGTCTAACTAAATATTGCCAATTATTAGTATCTTTTATTTTGAAATATAATGTGAAAGTTTACAATTGAGCAAAAATCTCATTTATATCCTTATGAGGAGCAACCTAGAAGTTAATAAAGGAAATTGCACATTTCAGTTGGATGTTGTTGCAGTGTTGTGTAAATGTAGCGTACTAGCACACAAAGGCATTGCAAAACGAGGAAAACAATAAAATAGTTTAAAACAAGTCACAATCTATTAGTACGTGAATAAAATAAACAATAAAAATATGTTACACAACCAATATAAGGGATAGGACTGAAATCACATGTCTGCATTCCGCGTCTCCAATCCTGTCCCTCCAATGAACTTATGACACGTCAATTAAAAAATCCAGGTCATTATAATTAAGTTTAACGGAAGGGTAACGTTGTTTGTGTTTTTTCTTTCTTCCCTCGACTTGCTAATCGTGTTATCCTTCACGCTCTGGTTCTTTACGTTGCAATCTGTAGTTTTCATTGTAGATCTAGATTCTAGGTTCTGAGTCGATGAAGACGGCGGTGGTAAATCTGAAACTCGGTCAGAGCTCGATCTCGATTGTGATAAAAAATTGCCAGTACTAGTGTCGTTCCACATCGGCCATCGCCTCCTTGCCTCGTCGCTCACTATCCACAGAAGGTGTATTCCCAAATGTGCAACCTTCATGAATGTCGACCTCGTATTGCCTGAACACAATGGTGCTCGCCATTGTGTGTCTGATCTCCAACATTTGGTTTCGTGCCAGCAACCAACAAAGAGGTGTTGGAAGGGAAGGAACGTAACATTGGCAGAGCAAGATACTCACAACACAAATGCCGTTAATTTTCTGAAACTAAACGAAAAAATGATCTGTCCTCATTAATTGACGTGGCATATTTTTTGTAACACCCCTTTTTACTATTAAAGATTTTCTTATTAATTAAGAAATTTGTGAAGTAATTCGATATCCAATTATTGAAAATAGCCTTTATAATTCGGGAAGATTTGTTTTTCCTTTAAAAAGGTTGTTACTTAAAACTCCAAACAAAATCATCCCCAATAACTTATTAATATATATAAATTCCTTTTAATGAAATATCAGTCTTAATAAATCAAACTCATTTTATAAGACATTAACTTCGATGCAAACCATAAAACATAACAAAATCTTCTTTAATTAAAAACATCCTTAAATCCAGCATTATACTATTCTATTACACCGAATATATTCATGCATTTACCTTCTTGGAATTTAACACATTATTCATTTGAGCCACGTATAAAGAGTTGTACATCATAATATTAAAACCAAGTCTACCCCTTTTTATACAAGAAAGTACTAAGACTCAGAGCAGTGACTCAATGAAAATTTCAAAATACCCAAGTAACATCCTAGAAGGATCATCTTCTTTCTCTTAAAACATCCACTCGTGTTCACAGTGCTTGTTGTAGCCTTTCGTTCCATCTTTGTTGTCTGCATAAGATCATTTGTCTAAATCTGAAAAAAAAAATAAAGGCGTATGGAGTGAGTCTCTCTCCTCCTCTAAACCAACAACCAAACGACCTTCCGGTCTCAAACAAACATACAATATCAACCACTTCACAGTGGTGCTCTCACGAGTCTCACTCGAAACCTATTTGTTTCCACAACTATTCTTGTAAATTATTTCACACTGGTCAGCTGCCACTGGAACTTCCAGAACTCAGTGGTCTTACATATTTTTGAGTTGGATGACTGTTGGGAGTACACCCTTCACCATGGTACAATGGCGGGCTCTCACCAACCGATGATGGCTCGTATTTTTGTCAGGGTGGCCGAGTCAGCTACGTGATCTATCGTCACAACTCAGTGCCTTACCCTCCAAGAACAACCTGCCTTACGATCATCTCCCAGGTACCAACTGTGGTCATCCATTACTCCGAGGACTGACTCCTCAACACTCTCTCACAGAGTTTATTTTCTTTCTTCGTCGCATGTGGGTTTCCTGCTGCACATGGTACAGGTACGGACGAATTGACGCCGAGCTAAAGGTACCACCTCTACGCTCACATATGCATATATAAATAAGGACTTTGCCTTTATCGCTACATCGTAACGATCTCATCACCTCAAGTGACGCGTCATTCGCAATCCGACCTTGGTTCACAGATAACTCGCAGCTGAAATATCCCACGCGACCTTTCACAGGTTTGTGTGAGCTTTTCTACCAAAGGTACTCGACGGCGGTCCTCAATCAACATATGTCTCAGACATACAACACGGAGATCAAACTCCCCCACTATCACAGTGGTTAAACATTACGACCCCATCATCTCACAAGCACAATGCTCACCGTAGATAAAGCCTCCACACGACCTGTCTCGCAATTATCCGTTCAAGCTTTGTCCACGAACAAATCCGTTCAATCGTCTCACACGACTTAGCATTGGAGGTTCTTTCCTCCTTTCGGTTCTCACCACGATTCGGACAATCACAATTCACAAACTTTCAAACACATGTGCGTATCGCACTTTACCCAATCATGACCCACATCATGATTCTTAACTGTCTTACTTTGTTTTATGGAAATCCTCACCCACTCTCACATTTTATGCTTATTTCAGTCATTTTGTCCAAATCCATGCAAAGGTCCTAAATTCCTTTCTAAGTCCAAACATCCGGCGTCCTCCATGTGCATAGATAATTCCTAATTACCAATCCATAATGTTATTAAGTTCACACTCTTAATTATAGTTGATTCACTATTGCTCATAGTGAATATTATTGATTACTAGAATAACCTTCTAGTATTCACAAATGTACTCCATTTGGAGTTCATTTGCTCCCACACAAGAATGAATTATTCTCGTTCCCACAATCAACAAACCATCTCAAGCAATTCACATGCACAAACAAATTCCAGCACTCTTTGCCCGAGGATCACATTCCTCCCGGTCTCCAATTCACAGTTAATAATAGAATAATCATTAATAATTAATAATTCAATAACTCAAACTCAATCCATCACAAATCATTGCATTCATATTTCAATGGAAACTTCCCTTTGTAGGTGAAATTATTCCATAACAAGTACAATTAAAGGCATTAAAACCAAATACACAATTAATACAATTAAATTTCATGTGGACACATAGAGCTGTACACACACCAAAAATTATTTGATACATCATATCAACTTTAAATTTCATGAGATTTTACAGATAAACTATAAATCATACATATTTCATCATATAAATTTATCTCACGAAAATTCAACCCACAAATATTATTTTTGAATTAAAAACAGTGACTGTATGTGCTCTGTAAAACACAATTTCATATTTTTAGAAAATAGCATATCAAATTTGTTTTATGTGAAATTTTACAGAGAATATCTCCAACATGTGGACCATCACATATAATTTCCTCAGTATCAAAAACCTACCAAAAATACCCTTTTTGAATTTTTAAATCATTTCTGTCTCAGAACAGAGTCTCCCATATAAAAACATAAATAATTACCAAAATTTCTTATAAAATTCCGATAAAATTCACAGATGTTCTACATAATTCAAATAAGTTTATAAATTTTTCTCATAGCCAAATTCGCTCAAAAATGATATTTTCCCCATTTAAATTCTCCACTGTCCAGTTTTCGGTTTTTCCAACAATAATTTTCTAAAATTACTTCCCGACTTTTCCTAACCTTGAAAAAATTTAGAGATGACCCTCATGATACATAAAATGAACGCATGGTTCCAGTTTTCCAAAATCGCATCCCAAAATTCTTGTAAAAATCAAAACAGTCCCAATCTCATAATTAACAGTTTTCGAAAATAATTCCGGTAAAAATAGTTACAGTGCTCAAAAAAATCTGAGAAAAATACCACAATATCCAGAGGCATCAAAACATAGGAAAATATATTTATATCATCAAAAACATGCACGAAAACTGAGACGAAAAATCCACACAGTCACAGGACCCAAATCACAAGTAGCTTATTTCGGGTTTTCAAAATTATTTACAGACTATCAACAACAGCCACAATCCATATTTAACAAGAAAACAAGGAAATAGCTTAGGGAAAAAAAAGAAACCCCTCCATACCTCGATGAAATCAAAATCCAATCGGTGGATATTGAAGCTCTAGTCTCCCTCTATGATATATCCAAGATTAATCGGTAGAAACTTTGATTTGGATGCTTAAATATTAGAGAGAAGATGCAGAGAGAGAAGGAGCACAGCGAACACAGCTTCGGCACGAGGAAGAAAAAAATGAAAAAAAATTAGAAGCAACGTGAACTTTTAAAATCGGTATGATTTTTTTTCAATTTTGCTATTTGCACCACACTTCCTATAAAGACACCCCCGCTTCTTTTTTTTTTTTTTTTTTCTACAGCTTACGGAACTCACGTAAAAATTTCGAAAATCCTCACAATAATACTAACTATATTTTAATTACTCAAACATACCTTTTCTTATTTAAAAGACATAAATTCCAATTAAATCATAACTCAATCACACAATAATATATTTATTGAGTTGTAATTTTTAGGGTGTTACATTTTTATTGGAGAGGGACAGGAACGGAGGCAGGTGATTTTTAATAGTTTGACCCATCAATAGTTACAAATGACTCTCCTCACCTTTTCTATCTAACCACCTCCTTAAAATCTCAAAACCTTCCTAACGTCAATTTAAAAGCCAAAACTAACCTTGTATTATAACATATGTATAAATAACTCTCATTTCTAATTCTACAATCATTTTTATCATTTAATTCACTTCATCAGACATTACACACTATCCTCTATAAAACAATATGCAGGAGAAAACCTCAAGTATCAAGACATTAACAATGCAAGCTCTATCCATTCTTCCAATGCCTAACTCAGTTTTCAAATTTGATGACTTTGTTCCCATTCCTGCAAGAGTCAACCAAAATTTTTATGATGAAAATCAAATCCATAATGACAACGAAGAAAATGTTGAAGAACAACAAGAGTTTAGTTTTGCATGCATTGATCCTCAAGGAATGCTTGTATTTGCTGATGAGATATTTGACAATGGCAAGATCTGATCAACCTTCCCTATTTTTGACCAATCTTTTATTTTTACCACCACAAATGACGACACCTTGCCTCTTCAATCACCGATAAAAATGATCTTCATTGAGCAGCTCAACAATTTTTCCTCATAATCAATGGGTATATCAAGAGGATTGTACAATGAGGCATTGCAAAAAAACAACAATGGTGGAAGTCGTGGCTTCAAACGACAAGTGTAAGAAAAGTAAATCCATGGGTTTTTCAAATACATGGAAATTTCGAGAAGACTTAAGGCTTCGAAGCAATAGTGATGGAAAGGATGTTTTTGTTTTATTGAATCTTTTAGAGTTAGTACCAATGAGATCCAACAAGGTGAAGAAAGAAAATATTGTTTCAAAGAGAGAAAGGGACAATAAGTGCAAAGTAGTTTTGTCGGCTCACGAGAAACTTTACGTCATGAATAAAAAAAGGAAGGAAAATAATAAACGAAAATCATTCTTGCCTTACAAACAATGGTTGATTGGCTTTTTCGCCAATGTGAATGGATTTAGTAAGAACATCCATCCTTTTTTATATCACAATTTTCTAAAATGGTTTAGAGTTGTTTTATCTATTTTTGACAAAACAAAGTTTTCTTAGGTAAGTGTTCTATATATAATACGCAGTTAAAGTTGACTTATTTGGTGGTTAATCCAAATTATAATTTGGGGATTTTTTTGCTCTCGATGAAAAATATGAGTTTGTAATTTCTTAGACGATAATTAAACTATATGATTTTTAGTTATATTTTATTTACTCATCCTCAAATATCTAATTATAAAATATGATTTACAAAATTTATGAGTGAAAATTTTTCATTTCATTTTAAAAAAAAAACTAGCTGACGAAACTATTATTCAATTTTAAGAATGATATTATTTTAGGTAATATAGGGACATATTAGTAATATTTTTAATAGCAAAAATTGGCATAATGTGAGTGCAAAAACGTTAGGCTTTCCATTTAAAATAACAAGAAAGGTCAATCCTTTGTTTAAAAATTTTGATAATACACGACACATCAATACATTTGCATAAAATATTTTTTTCTCAATTAATTCACATATTTATAAACATACAATGTTTCGAGAGAAAAAACAATTTAGTTAATAATTTAATGATAAATTTCAATAATCTTGTTTTGACTAATTAATATTAAATTAGGCAATCAAACTTAGATCGATATTGATTTGTGAAAATCTTGTGTAAATTTAAATGAAAATAAACTCATGTAAATATGATCTTACTTTTTTTTTTTATATAGAATGTAAATATGATCTTACTTAATAACATAACAATTGATAACTAACACAAATATTTTGCACAAAGTTTTGTCACGTTAATAAGTGATTAATGCATTGTAACTTTAAATATAAAAAAAAACTAATACAAAAAAGTTTGTGTAATTTTGAGTAAAAATTTATAATACATTAGTTGTTGAGTTGTTACTTTGTAGAGTTTTGTAAATGAAACTTATTTATATTTACATTAAGGACGGATTGTAGGGTGCTCTATTGTGTTAGATTTTTTTTTTATTCGTAAAAATCGAACACGGTATCGAAAGATTTACAATAATTCACACATCATATTCAATCAATTGAGTTAAACTTCCTCGATATAATAACCTTTATATTGATTCGGGTATATCTTATTATTATATACTCTCCACTATTTTATTATTATATACTCTTCACATGTGATCATAATCTTTCAATAAGAACTTAAGCGGTTAAACTTAATTTCAGGTCAAACGGTGATATATTTTAATTTTATAGGATTAAAAATATAAAAAAAATTACAGAAACAAAAAATAAATATTTTTAATTTTATAGGGAAAAAAATCTTAAAAAGAATAATAATGAAATCAAAGTGAAGCTGTGATGTGGTAACTGGTAAGGTACAAGTTAGTTTGACCCCACGGAATGGTACTATTAGCGCAGCAGCACCACGTCCACATATGACACAGTAGTCAACACGAGTTAAAAGGAGACCCAACAACACGACACCTAGGCAGTCCTCGTGAACATACTACTAACAGCAACTGAATCAAAGGACAGAAATACCCCTGCCTCCTCCGTTATTTATTTTGTCAATAATACCCTTCACCCTCTTTCTCTCCCTCTGCTCTGCTGTGTGGCTTTGGTTTCTCTTCCGAAGGGACAACCACCAACCACTCTCTTATTCGCTTTGATGCTACTCTGACTCGCTTCTCGAACCTTCCAAATATGGAACGCATCGTCGGCGGCAAGTACAAGCTCGGCCGCAAGATCGGAAGTGGATCCTTCGGCGAAATCTACCTCGGTGAACCCTCTCTCTCTATTGATTTCGCAATAACCGTTAATTATAAGTTTCTCTGTTCTGATCGCTCGTTTTCGATTTCGCTTTTTTGCTGCAGCGACGCATATTGACACCTTCGAGATCGTCGCCGTCAAGATCGTAAGGCTCTGCGTATTGCTATTTGCTAGGGGTTTTCCTATTTGTCTCTGCTTCTGTGCTATTTTGCAAACGCTCTGTGATTGTGTCTGATTGAAGTTGCATATGTGAATTTACGTGTCTGATTACTGTGCATGAATTGCCATGAGTTGGTTTGATTGACGCCAGCTACCAATTAGGTTTTTAATTAATCCACTGAAATTGAACTTTACCGTGTTACGATACTTACTTACTCTCTCTCGTGTTGTTGCAGGAGAATAGTAAAACAAAGCATCCGCAACTGCTTTACGAGGCAAAGCTCTACAATATTCTTCAAGGAGGAAGTATGCATTTTGCAATTTTGAACTCTTTTTTATTATTGTTATAGGCAGGTGGAGCGTAACAGGATGTTGGTGAATTTTGATTAAGATTTTGGATATTGTCATATTATTGCACTTAGGTGGCATTCCGAACATAAAATGGTCCGGCATAGATGGGGAAGATAACGTGCTTGTTCTTGACTTGCTTGGGCCGAGTCTCGAGGATCTTTTTGTGTATTGTGGAAGGAAGTTTTCGTTGAAGACAGTATTAATGTTGGCTGATCAAATGGTAAGCTGGCGTGAAATCTTTTGATGGTAAATTGGTGCTTACACAAACTGAAATGAACTCCCTCCCTCCCTAACCCTTCCTGTCAAACTTTCTTCATTTTTCTGTTAGTCTTGCAGTTTACTTCCGTGTAGAAATAGAAAATATGTCATGAATGTGATTTTCCTAAGTCTTCTTATATGTTTGACTCTAACTGTGTATTTGATATTAAGTGTTAACTATTTCTTTTTTCTTTTGGACAGATCACTAGAATTGAATATGTGCATTCTAAAGGATTTTTACATAGGGATATTAAACCTGATAACTTTCTCATGGGACTTGGTCGGAAGGCCAACCAGGTAAACTATCTTGTTATTGCCCTTTTCCTTTATAGTACATTGAACTTGCCCTTAAAAGATTTGTTGGTGTTTATTTAGGTTCCATATATGTGTAATTGTTCTGTTCTTGTCAGGTTTACATAATTGATTTTGGGCTTGCAAAACGATATCGGGATTCCACTACCAATCGCCACATCCCTTACAGGTATTTCTATAGGATTCCCCGTTTGTTCATTCTTTTATTTTTATTTTGATTTCAACATTTATATCTTGTAATTTTCCCTCATCTGATTTTGAATTATTTTCATATTCCAACCTACCTCTTAATCAGTTTTCATGAATATATTCTTATATTTTTGTTTGGAAGATTCCTTTATTTTCTCTGTATCTTCTTTCTTATGATCTACGGGAAGTACCCTGGAATAATACTAACAATAGAAACACACAGGGAGAACAAAAACTTAACGGGTACTGCCCGATATGCAAGTTGCAATACTCATCTTGGGATTGGTAAGTTAGAAGTTAGAAAAAGTTATTAACCCATTCAGCCTAAATAAATTTCATTTATTTTTCATTTGCTATATTTTTTATTTTGCAGAGCAAAGTCGACGGGATGATTTGGAATCACTAGGATATGTACTTCTGTACTTCCTCAGAGGAAGGTAGGGTATTCTGCTCTACTTTTCTTGTACAAGTATTTTTTTTTTTCTTTCTATAATTGAGATGATATAATGAAACATTATCAGTTTCTCACCTTTAAATGGCTATGTTTGTATCTAGTCTTCCTTGGCAAGGTCTAAAGGCTGCTACAAAGAAACAAAAGTATGATAAAATATGTCAGAAGAAATTATCAACTCCTATTGAGGTAAGTGTTTGGACTTTCGACATATATCTGTCCTGTGAAGTCCCGCCCCCACCCCCAAAAAAAAAATAATGATATACTTATTTGTTTGTTATTTTCCAAAGGTACTATGCAAGTCTCATCCTGTAGAGTTTGCTTCGTATTTCCATTACTGCCACTCTTTGACATTTGATCAGCGACCTGATTATGGATTCTTAAAGCGCCTATTTCGGGACCTATTTGCTCGAGAAGGTATTCTTTTAATATTTTGAACAGTATAAAATTGAATAAATTTTACAATTGTGTCAATATGCTTTTTGAAAAGTATCATTTGTCTTGGACATATTGTTATAATTATAAATTAGGAGAACAAGATATCTTACTAGAAGACCAAGCGGAAGGGGATATTTTTCTTAAAATAAAAATATAAGGAATTTGTTGAAGTTATAGGGTTTTAGGTATAGAGGGAGGAAAAGGAGATAAAAAAGACTAAATACACTGAGATTGATATTGATTTGATATGATGTGTTACTATATGATACAAAACATAAAGCACTAGCCCTTATTTATAATATCACTAGGTCATAATCCTAACTAAATAAGGTTACTTTATGATTTTACCTTTCTTGATGTATGTCAGGTTATGAATTTGATTATGTTTTTGATTGGACCATTTTGAAGTACCAGCAATCTCAAAAGAATGTAGTGCTCCCTCCATTATCTGTAAGTATATTTGATTTTTGGGCCATGTTCTTCATATATATTTTGAGGCAGAGGAAGAGGGTTACTGATTATTTTGCAACTTGAATCTTCCTGTGCTCCTGACAATATGAAATTATGTCATATCACAGCCAGTTCCAGGAGCAAGTAACAGTCGTGCAATTCCAATGGATATTGACAACCATCAAGGTTGGTTGAATCCTTTTATGTGTGTAATTGTTAACTTTAATTTAGCAAGTATAGGATTATGGATAAATTAGCATTTAATTTTCTACTTTATTAAATGTTTTATTATTATTACCTGATTGGCAGGTCTTAATGCATTTTCAGGGCATGTTAAAGAGCGTATTAGAGCAGGCGATGCTACTGGTTCTGGGGTTAAAGTTCAGTTTAAATCACCAGTGGGTAAAAATTTGAGTTATGAGAATCCACTTAACAAAAATGTAAGTCATCTTAAAAATTTCACTTTTCTTGCTGTGGCTGTGATGCAACACTGAAGTCACAATTCTGTGATTGCACACTATTATATCTAAAATTGAACAGATCAGTGTTTAGCAAGCATTATTCAATTATTTTTTGCAGATTTTTGGAGAAGCAAATATACCCTCTACTTCATTTTCTCCTGCTAGTACTTCAAAAAGGAACACCTTGAAGCAATCCTTGTCTGCTGAAGCTTCCAACCCTGGACACACGCAAGGTAGTAAAATTGGCCCTTCAAGTAGCTGGATGTCATCTCTGCAGCGCATGTCTTCTGCTAAATGATTGCCAAATGTGGTAATTTGCTATCTTGTTTCTTGCAATGCTGTAAGATTTATTATGTAATACTTGTCCTTTGACCATTTGTGTTTTGTTGTATTTCCAGCTATGAAGCTTTGAAGAAGATTCTGTGCATCTTTTCCCCAAGTGTTTGGTCAAGAATATTCAAGTCATCTATTCATGGAGAATGCAAATGTGCTAGAAAGTTGACAGATTGCATAGCTCCTATTTTGAGGCCATTTAGTGTTGCTTCTTTTCTGAGGTGACTACAAATGATTGTGCGGTATAAAACAGACTTCCCAGGCTTGGCTCTTGTGCTGTACATAGATGTCAAATTTGGCACACAGCAATATTGTGTATTCATGTAACATTAATGTGTGAAGTAGCCCTGTTACTCCGATATGTTACTTGATGATAATTATCCTTGTGCCATACAATAAGTGGCAACATAGTTTGTTTTAAAACTTTCAAATTATTTGTCAATATTATATGTATTTTCAGTTTCTTTTATTTAGATATCTTTGATCACAGTATTTTAGTCTCTGTTTCACATTTATTTTTACCTGGTTATATTTGTTGATATAAAAGAAATGGTACATTTACACTTTCAATACCCACATACATCATGGTAGGAAGCATCCATAGATGAAATTTCTTAGAATGAGATATATAATCTGAAAGAGTTTCATATTTATCAATTGTTTTCATGTCAAGTATTTCAACTTCCTCGTGATCACATGATTTGCCTTTCATGATGGTTAGTTGCACTTTCTTGTTATTCACCAGGTTATAAAAAATATAAGTTATACTGATACTGAAGCAAACATTATGATAGATCACTGAAATAATGGTCTCTTATTAGTTATCAAAGGTAGTTCTTGGTGCCATGGCATCTATTTTAAACTTGGATGATTACGAGGATGTTGTCATTTGAAGGATGTCGTCACCTAATTATCAAGATTTGTACCTCATCATTTGGAATTTCTCATTTTCTTTTAACTCTTGAAGTTATTATTGAAAGAAGAGAGAAAAACTACAATATCATGCCAGATTGAAATAATCAGATATTTCCTGCTTCAGATTGCCTTTGATTTTTGTCAACATTTTTATGGCTTCATTTTCATGTTTTTTTTTATGATGCTCAAGAAGCATTGCTATACTTGTAGGTAGCACAAATTTGACACTTTCTCGGGTTAATTTGTACTGTTATTCTTGGGATGAAGTGAACAATCTAGTTTTATTTTAGTGTAGTTCAAGGTTGGGATAAACTAGTTTTATTTTAGTGCACAAATCTAGTTTTATATTTCATGTTCCTGTGGTAACTGGTAAATCTAACTCTGCAAGTGGGCTGCTCAATTATCTGTTCATACTTTTTACTTTTGCAGGACTTCTTTTTCCAATCAATATTGTCTGAAGGATGAAATTTGACAGACTCCATGATGCTGCTACTTCTGAGAAATAATTCAGCATAACTACACACAGGGTCTGGGTGAGAATACATCAAGTAAATATTGATACTGCTGGTCAACTGAAATGTGTATTATCGATATAGGGGATCTTCAATTGAGAAGATCCATCGACCTGAGATGAAGAGAAAGAAAGGTCTATCTATTTTTTTAGCTATACCAGTATCACTGAGCTGATGAGTCAATGTGAATTCACTATTGAAAGTAGTCATTGACTTCAACAGTAGACAAGGAGCTACCAAATAATGGTGCTTCAATTTAAGAATCTTGAATCCTCTTGCTGGCCTAAATATGTAATAATTAGATTTGAAATACTGCTACAGCTGACAAGATGAGGGATGAATTGCTGGCCTAAATGTGAATTCTACTTGGTGTTTAGCCCATGCAAAATGTAACCTACAAGTAAATTTGTATAGCTTTTAGCGCTGATATAGGTTTTCTGTCTAACACCTTCAGTTGTCAAGCCAAAACTATGAATTGTCTGTTTGTCTACTTCAATTTGAAGGTCCTGAGATCCTTGTATATGTGACATAAGTTATTGTATGATCCTCTAGTGTTCTTAAACTTGCAAAAAAAGTTTAAGTTTGATGAGCTTATATTTTGTGATCAATTGTCTGGAAAAGAGGAAAGATTTACTCATTGAATTTCCATTGCTTTAGGACTACTAGGGCTTGGTAACTTGCTTGAAACAAGAGTTGCTTTTAATATGAATGTTCCTTGGTAAAGGTCTATTGAGGAACATATATCTCCGTTTTCTTTGATTCTATCTATCATTTTTGTAAGGTTCCAAATTATTTTTTTAATCAATGGACATGAGTGATGTGGACCACTAATTAGGATTATCATATCTCTTTATTTAAATCTTGATTTATTTCAGTTTATCTTGTTTTTTATCTTTTTCTATCTTAATAAGATTTGGATATCATAATCTTGATTGCAAATCCTTATTTTATTAATTAGGATAATTGTTAGATATGATCCTACTAATTAAGGATTTTTTTTTTATCAATTAGGATAATTGTTAGTTATGAATCCTATTAATTAGGGATATCTTTGTAGCCTTTTTAATGGGTAGATTTGATTGGGATATTATCAATGAGAAACAATTTTCAGAAAATCTTGTTAGTCTAGGAGGGCTCTGTCAAGGACGAAATTGGTCACAAGAAGGATTATTCTGTGTCTAGGCTTGTGAGTTGTGACTCGATCCTATTTGAAGGTTCATAACAATGACCTATTATCATTATGTTTGGTACTGGTGTGGACGAGTCTCCTAAAAAAAAGGAAAAACTCTACAAAGAGGCCATGTATCTGAAGGAAGCTAATTTTCTGAACAAGATTTGGTTTTAATTGAACTATTTGAGTCCCATTCTTAAGTTGATGAAACTTGGGGTTCCATTGATAAGCAAGACTACTTGTAACTTTATGACCCCTCTACCCTCCCCCCATTTGTTCTACTTCAGTCTAATTGCTTATTTTGTTCCTGACTAATTTGTATTTTATGTTTTTCACTATAATATAGCCACAGACCAACCGCGTCAAATAGAGTGCATTGATTTGGTGAATGGAAACTCCGAACTTGCAGACTCTCTGGAGGTATTTCATATGCCATCATTTTCTCTCTACATACCCCAGCATTAAATCTTCCCAATTCAAGATCTCCATGTTTTGGTACAAACAACAAATTATGTTGAACTATAAAAAAGATTACAGGGATTGTGAAGATTTTTCCAAGGCATCCTGCATTTCCATGAGGTTGGTTTTTCAAACATATATAGCCAAAATAATACTGTTTTAATGTAAAAATGATGATGTATCAAATGCTTCCCAGGTGAGTGAATGGAATTGTCCTTGAAACACAGGAAAGCAGCATCCGTGAGGTGCACTTTCAGAATTTGATTAGTAAGTAGAGTGCAGTGCTGGAATGCTATCAGCATACCAGTAACATTTATGTTGAATAAGGTTGCCAATGTATGCGACCGACCGGAGCTAAATGTTAATTCAAATGATTCCAATGTAATTTATAATGTGAAATGCTTGATGAAATGTATGATTAAAGATATTTGCTGTGTATGCTGAAGCGTCACTCGACACCTTTTATGTTTAAGATATCATTTGTATCAATTACAGGGTTGAGATGTTCTGGAGTCAATTCACGGCAAGAATATCTTTGATGCACTTTCATTGACGTGAAAAGGATGGGTTAGGAGAAATCATAATTTCTTTATGCAGATTAGTTTTGTTAGACGTCTTGTAAACCCTCATTTAAATAATGCTTGAAAATTCGTTTGAGTTAGATAGCATTGAGACAGGGTGACAAAACACGCACGGCTTTGACATGCATCGATTAGCCCTCCTGACCTCATCGCCTCCCATGCTTAATCATTTTCTGAAATAATTTTTTGTTTGGATAAAATCAGATAAAACTACTAAAAGTTGGGAAGGTGATGATTTTTAAAGATTGGAATTCCAGACCACATTCACCAACTCAATAAAATGATCATTACAGACATGTGGATTCGAGTTACAAAAAACACTTATGAAATCCTAATCAAATCTACTAAGGTAAGTTTAGTAGTTAGAAATTTGAATAGTTTGTATGAAGCTTTATGATTAAACTAGATAAACCTGTGTGATGCACGGGTTTAATTAAATTATAACTTTTTTATATTCGTACTTAGAATTATTTATATTTAGTATTATTTAAAAAAGTATATGTAAATAAAGAAAATTATAATTTTTTAAAATATTTAATATCATATAAAATATACTTACATTAAAATTGAGTAAAAAGATTAATTATATTTTTAATTGAGCAGCTATTATGTTTAAAAATATTAAACCCAATGAAATGTATCATTATTTATCCTTTCTCCAAATAATAATAGTGATGTAATATCTATATGAACTGTATAAATTCAAAAGAAAAATAGTAAATATAAATTTATAATTATTTAAATTTTTTGAGTATTCATTTGTTTGTTATTGTGAAAACAATGTTTACAGGTACTTGATTTTTTGTGTTTTTTATAATTAATAAATTTTAAATGTATTTATTATAAAAATTATAATTTATTTTAAAATGATATTTTTAATAATTTTGTAGATATTTTAATTATGTGATATTGTTGAAGTGTGTGTGTGTGTATATATATATATATATATATATATATATATATATATATATGTGTGTGTGTGTGTGTGTGTGTGTTTCGGACTATATATCTATAAATTTGATTTTTAAGTATTACTTTAAAGTTGACTACATATCTATAAATTCCTTATTTATAATTACTATTATTCATAAAATATATTTTAATAACTACATTAAAAAATAAAGTATACTTATAATTTATTTCTTAATCTATATGCTTAATTATTGATTAAAATAAAATATTATAATTATTTTAAATTTAACCATATATTATAAAATAATTACTTTTAATTATTATTTTCATAAAATACATTTTAAATTTAAATTGAGGAAGAAAATTAATTATATTTTTTGAATGAACATATGTTTTATTCAGAAATATTTAGCCTATTGAAATTTATTATGATTTGTTCTTTCTCCAAGTAATAGTATTAATGCAATACCTATATGAAATGTATAAATTCAAAAAGAATATAAATATAATAATTACAAATATATAATTATTTAAATTTGAGTATTCATTTTTTGTCTGTTTATAATTAATCATTTTTAAATATATTTATTATAAAAATTAAAATTTATTTTATATTTGTTGAAATAGTGTGACTTTTATTAAATAGATATAGTTGTTAATTATTTAAAAATTATATTTTTAATCATTTTTAATATATTAATTTTAATTATGTAATATTGTTGAAGTTTTGAATTGGTTAATCTTAATGCGGCATAAATTGAATACTCCTAAATGCAATGAGATTTGTTTATTATTATTATTATTATTATTATTATTATTATTATTATTATTATTATATTTTAAAAGTTAAAGTTATTTATTTATAAAAATTATTATATGTTTCGGACTACATATTATATGGATTATCTATCTATAAGAATTATCATTTAAATGTATTAGTAATTTTTAACATGTTACTAATTATGCTGTAAAAAAGAACAAAAAACATGTTACTAATTATTTATACGTGTTACTAATTTTTTAATATATTGCTAACTATTACATGCTACTTTTCCAATGTCGCTAATGTTTTTTTATTCAAAATAAATTTAAAAAAGACAACGTTATTAATGCATTCTACATTCTGCAATTATTTTATCAAAACAATTATTTTACATTATGATACATAATAGATATTTATTAGTTTTTTTAAGGTTTAAATTTGTATTGTATAATCCAACGTTATTTTATATTATGTATCATAACGTCTTATAATTGTGAGTGTTATATAAATTAATTTTAAAAATAAAAGATGATAATTAATTTGATTATACTAATTATAATTATTACATTAATAACATATATTTTTCCTTTGTGCAGCAGTGGATGCTTCCTCTTAATAGAATATTGCTATCTCTCGGCAACAATCTTGCTTTTCGGTAATATGTAATAAGAAGAAATATCAAAATTTGAAAATCCTAATGAAATATTTTTTCTTACTACACCAAAAAATAAAATCAAAATAGATTATAATAAAAATAAAAATAAATATAATACAGAAGAAAAATTAATGAATAAAAGATAAAATTGTAACAATAATAGAGTCCCTTTATGTCCTTTAGATGTGTCACCTTTTAATGCTTTTAGTGCACTATTAAGAGAAAAGGCGATCATCCCCTCTTTCTTTGCTAGAAACCAGCTCTATGACGTAACCTTAATGAAATTTAGGATTGCTTGAATGTCAAAGAATGCACAGGTTCATTATTAATAAATTATAGAAAAGACGGAAAAATATATTATTTGATATGCAATCTTTTTATATATAAAAGTAATAGTTTTTCATCTTAAAAAAGAAATAATTTTCTGTCTAAAATAGGGACATATTTGTATTTTCATGTTATGTTATTCTTATAAAAGAAATATTTTCCCGCTCATCTTAAAAAAGAAATAATTTTGCGTCCAAAATAGGAATATATTTGTATTTTCATGTTATGTTATTCTCATAAATGAAATATTTTCTCACTCAAAATTTTGGCATTTCTGTATTTTTAATTTTATGTATATAGAAAAGATTAAAGAGTATTTATCAGTTACCGTCTAATCTTTATATATATAGAAAAGAATATTAAAGATTATATTAACATATCACAATTTTTTTGACATTTAGAATATATATAAAGTTATAATATATATATATTCACAAATTTTTATATTATATTATTATATATTATTAATTATTCACAAAATAATTTAATGAGTCACTTATGACTATAATAATTAAATGATTAAGAAAATGATGTATTTATAAAATGTGTGTAATTAAAATATTTTAATATAATAAGTTTAATATAATGATTTTGACATAAACATTAATATAATTTAAATATATAATTAAATTAAAAAATAATTATAAAATAAAATATTAACTTATGATTATAATATAATTAAATAAAAAATATAATTAAATTAACGAAAAAAAGTAATACAAATCAATTATTATCATAATTATTTTGGAGATTAATATAGAGATTGATTGAGAGAATTAACTTTATTGTATTATTAATTATTAATTTCTTAAATTATATTATTAACTTTATTACTATAAATATAAACATATATAGGGGTGTTTAATTTTGACAAAATATATAAAGATAAAGATATAATTAAAAGATAATGTATCACAATTTTTTGACATTTTGAATCTGAAACGTCACCTATTTTTAATCAATTTTGTTTCCAAATTATTCAGTCTTTAAAGAACTTATTTGAGAGAAGTCCAATTAGTCACTCATTTGTTTTGGTTCATCTATATAATTCTATTTTGTTTTGTTTAATATTTTTACCTGCTATACTCATTATGTATGTGGTCGTTATTTAATATTTTTTTATGTTGTGTGATTATCATGTATGTACTGTTGCATGATTTGTTGTGGTTCTAAAATTGTGGATTGTTTTATAAAGTACTGTAGAAAGCAAGAGAATGTCAGGTCGAGGGAAATAATTTATGAAGGCAAGACTGACTCTGGATAATCTGCACAATACACAACAATGAGTGCAGGGGTGGCAATTGAAATTTCATCATTTTCCAAATTTGATTTTACTGATGTCCGCCTTGGATGGACAGTTGTCCCTGGAGAGTTGTTGTATGCTAAAGGATTATGATCGCATTGCTTGCACCTCTCAATTGTTCAAGCTGGTGGACTTGCATGCCTTTCTCCTTAAGGAATTCTGTTTGTCACATGCTTCGTTTTGCCAAGTGATTTTGGAGTTCTAAAAATGTCCCCTTTTTCTCTGAGAAACCTGTTCAGGAATTAATTTGTATGCTAGCTAGAGATTTGCAGAATTATTAGTAATTATGTGTTTGTTGATGTTTTTTTGGATTTTAGTGTCGATAAATTGTTGCTCATGTTGGGCCTTTTATTTGCATACATGTACAAGAAATGGATATTTATATACTTATGGTGCATGACTGCCTAAGTTATAGATTGCGCCTGCCCGTTGGAATGTTTATGTCTTTAGTTGTGTCAAAAATAAATTTCAATCTTTAAATATATTTGTTTGTGATTTTGATTTCATAATTTAATTAAAATTACTGCCTCCATAAAGTGAATTAAAATGTTTTTTTCTTTTGTAAAGTATGAAATAAAAAGAACCAAAGAACTACAGCAAGCAAGTCACGGCCAACTAATTGGATAGCCAAGTCAGGTGGCACTGTCCCATGTGATTTAAAATGGTAGGTAAATCTATAAATTGGTTTCAATCTAATTTCTGAACCAAAGATTTTAAATCCCATGTGAAATATAAATTTATTTAAACTGAATAATATAGCATGATATCGAAATAATTATAATAAATTTTGTTTTTACACCATTTTTAAAATTTTTTAAATAATAGCATTAATTTATTTTAAAAGGATATTTAAAAATAAATCTGATTTTATTTTATGCCTACTAATATAATTATTAGATACGGCTAAAAAAATATAATTATTAGATATGTGCTATGGTGAAAAAGAATTTAAACTTTTTAGTTTTTTTTTAAATTCTTATCTAAATTAAAATAAATTTTTATTAGGTAAAAATAAATCATTTATTGAAAAGTAATATAGAAATATATTTAGTTCCCGCATAAGTTTTATCTAAATTAAAAGATAAGATTATATCACAAAAATAATACAAATTCATATATTTTCAAATTTTATTTATATCCAATTAGTGACATCGTTCTTATAAATTCATGTGTATGGAGACATAATTTTTATCTAAATATACTGTAATACAAAAATTGCAATTAACTACTGACTTTAAATGTCATTTTGCACTTTATATAATACCTTTTTTATTAAATTATTTTCATTATTATATAATAATAATCATATTACATTTTTTAAGTTACAAAGACTGTCAACTTAATGATTCAATTTAAAGATTTTAAACAAAATTATAAATAAGGAAACATAATTAAATATATGAATAACTCATCTAGATTTCAAATGAAGTTATTTGTACTTTTGATAAGGAAACATAATTGAAAGATATAAAAATAAAATTAAAATATAATTTGAAATATAATTAAACAAAAAAATTTATCTCAATTTACTGTATTATAAAAATTTTGATTAACTTTTCATTTTATATACTCCCTCCGTTCCTTTTTAATTATCGGATTTCTAACAAGAATTTGTTCTTATTTATCTATCGTTTTCAAAGTCCAAGATAAACCTTAAGTATGGAGAGAGAGAAATAGTACAGTATAATTAATTATGGATTAATTATGGAGAGAGAAACGTAACCAATAGGAAAACAAGTTGTTAGGGGGAGAGAGAAACCTAATCAATATGAAAACAAGTTGTTAGGGAGAGAAAGAAATAACACGGTCAGTTAGAGATGTTAGAGATAAAAATGGAGTGAGAGAAGTGGATTTTATTGGTTGGAGTGCAAAATCCTTAAACGACTATTATAAAGGAACAGAGAGAGTAATAAAATTTTATATTAAAAAAATTGTATTCAAACTCAATTAAAAATATAAATTTAAATTTAAATAAAATGTTTTTAAATTCAATCGGACAAATATAAAAGCCAAGTCATTAACCCAGTATATTCACATAAATATTTTTTTAATATCAAATATAAAAGCAAATAAATAATAAATAAATAATGTAAATAAATTGTTATATTTATTGTATCATTATATTATAGACAAATATGAACATAATCAATTTATATAAAATCTAGATAGTAAAATTTTAATAAATGTTTAGTTTATCAATCGAAACCTGTAACCTTCTTTAATGAAATACCATCAAATTGTGCATGACTACTTAATCATATATTGGGCTTCAATTTTAAATTATATGAATGATGTTTATATTTCTTTTTATATCAAAACATCTTTCATTTTTTTAATTTGAAAGTATAAAAAATTATATATTTTAAACAACTATATATTTTATTTATGTTGCACTAATCCATATTTATATTCATCTGTCACACGGGTAACCATACTAGGACAAATTTATTGGGATGATTAATATTTTTTTTATAATCATTGGTTTAATCATGTTAAGAGACTCTTAAATATTTATATTTAAATTTAATTTATATAACTTTTATATGAATGATGTTTAAATTTCTTTTTATATCAAAATATCATTCCTTTGTTTAATTTGAAAGTATAAAAATTATATTTTTAAACTATTATATATTCTAGACTTAAATACCTTTTTAATCCTTGCAATTTAGTGTTTTTTTTTGTTTTTCATCCTTGCAAAAAAAAATGGTTTTAGTCCTTGCAAATTATATTTGTTTTGTTTTTCGTCCTTAAAACAGTTTAGATAGCGTTTTTTTCACTATTCAAAACACTTTTTTCACTTTTTAAAACGCTATCTAAACGCTATCTAAACATTTCATTTGGGATGGTTTTTTTTTATAATCATTTCATTGATTTTTTTATGTTAAGATACTCTTAAATATTTATATTTAAGTTTAATGTATACAACTTTTATATGAATGATGTTTAAATTTCTTTTTATATCAAAATATCATTCCTTTGTTTAATTTGAAAGTATAAAAATTATATTATTTAAACTATTATATATTCTATTTATATTGTGCTATTCCATATTTATATTCATCTATCGTACGGGTAACCATACTAGGGTAAATCCATTGGGATAATTATTTTTTTTATAATCATTTCATTGATTTTTTGATGTTAAGATACTCTTAAATATTTATATTTAAGTTTAATCTATACAGCTTTTATATGAATGATGTTTAAATTTCTTTTTATATCAAAATATCATTCCTTTGTTTAATTTGAAAGTATAAAAATTATATTATTTAAACTATTATATATTCTACTTATATTGTGTTAATCCATATTTATATTCATCTACCGCACGGGTATTCATACTATGGCAAATCCATTTTGGAGGTTTTTATTTATTATAATTATCGGGTTTTTGATGTCAAGAGACTCTAAAATATTTATATTTAAATTTAATGTATACAACTTTTATATGAATGATATTTATATTTCTTTTTATATCAAAACATCCTTCATTTTTTAATATTGTTCAATTGTTCAGTTCTGTTAAATAAAAGTAAATACATTTAACATTAAATTATAGCATCAGTTAGATACAAAAAAAAAAAGTAAAAGTTGTCATATTCTTTGCCAGGCGTCCATACCCATTTTTGCAATTAAATAAAAAAAATAAAATCCAAATAAAAACGTTCAAACTTTCTGTTTACACCGTGCATCGCACGGGTTAAAAATCTAGTATAAGAAAGATAAATATAAATATATGATAATAAATATTATGTGATCGCGAAACTCATACTTTTATGATGCTTTCATTTATCGTAGAAGAAATATTATTGAGCAAAATATATCTGAAAAAAATTATATAAAGAATGTTTATTAAAATTGTTCATTTTTAATAATAGAAAATTCCTACTTACTTCTTGATAGTGATGTTGCAAGTAACATTTGTTTCTTGATCATTGGTGCAAGTAGCCTTTGTTTCTTTATCTTTGTTGCAAGTAGCATTTGTTTCTTGATCATTGTAGGAGGCAGCCATTGGGTGTAACTTGTAAGAAATAGTAGAAATAGTATAGGATTGAAAAGATGAAAGAAGGTAAATTCTATCAATATGGTGTTGAAATTTGGTATTTATAAAGTTCATGTAATGAAGAGTAATTATATCAGCAATTTATTTGATAGTTATGAAGATGAAAAAACTATTATTATTATTATTATTATTATTATTATTATTATTATTATTTTGGGATTAATCATTTGAATTAATAGTTTAAAAAAGTAATTTTATCGTGACTAAATTATTTTTTGTGTAAATATATTCATCTGATTAGTTGTAAATTATATGTATTTGATAATTTTTATTATAAATTTTAAATATTAAAACTTTTCCATAAGTAGATGCATGTCATTAATCTGATTCAAATCATTTGATCGTGACTAATTATTTTATTTTTAGAAACATTTTTAAAATTGATTTCTATGATTGTTTTGAATAAATTAATATTTGTTATTAAAGTAATTAAATTAAAAATGGAAGTTATGAAATGAAATTTATGGTGAGTCTAATTCTCATTAATATTCCGTTATCAAATTGAAAGTTGTGTACTATTTTAAGGCGGCATCTAGGGTGGACCACTATCACAAGTGGTCCACCAAACACCAATTTTAGGAATTCTTGGATTAATCTAAAGTCCACATTCTTATAATACACCATCTGCACCATAACATTATCTCTTTAGTCTCCCTCTCTCTGGAAGCTCCTCCTCCGTCACTGGCGACCGGTTACCACCCACCACCGCCACAAATGCCGCCATCACGCACCCCCCCGAAGTCCAATCCGTCGAACCCCCTCAAATTCCTTATCTTAACATATGTGAAGAAAGAAATTTGAGCACCTTGTTGGATGTAGATTTCCTGGGGAGTGACGAACCGGTTGCGGATGCGACTGTTGCTGCTGTGGCGGCTTTTGAGGATGGTGAAACTCATTTGCGTCGCCGTGAATGCCGACCGGAATCCCTAACGGAACTTTCTGCTGTTGTAAATTACTGTTTCCGGCAGCGCTGGGGCCGCTCACGATCTCCGCCACCTCCTTCCACTGCTTCTGCTTTAGATTTCCTCTGCTCAGCTCCAGATACCCCTCTCCCCACGCATTGATCAGCACCGTCGTTGCGCCTTCGCTCCAACAAGGGGAAGGGAAAAGGGGAAGAAGGAGAACGGTTGGTAACGTTGGTGCATGACGGTGGCCGCCAGTGACAGTGGCCGCTGGTGACGGTGGAGGAACTGCCATAGAGAGAGAGAGAGAGAATGTTATGGTGCAGATGGTGTATTATAAGAATGTGGGCTTTAGATTAATCCAAGGACTCCTAAAATTGGTGTTTGGTGGACCACTTGTGATAGTGGTCCACCCTAGATGCCGCCCTATTTTAATATTGAATTTGAAATCAGGAAGATTCAGGGTGATGCAAGAGAGAGGGCACTCTATTTATTCACTACTGTCAATTATATTTTTATTATTATTTAATTACTGCACGTTGTATTTATCTATATAAAATATTTAAAACATGCATAAATTATTAATAAATACTATTAAATTTAATATATGTATATTTTTATAATAAATAAAATTTTACTCTATATTTTAAAAAAAACATTAATTTAACAATTAATAGTAAGGAAGTAAAAGTAAATAATTATTTTAAAATATTTTTTTTAATTTTAAATTAATTCTACATTATCTATTATTTTATTAATTATCTATTTCTATTTAATAAATATATAAAAGATAATAATTATAACAATAGTAAATCATTATTTTAAAAATTAATTTTTAAATTAATACTACATTATCTCTTATTTTATTAATTTTCTCTATTTCTATTTAATAAATATATAAAGAGTAATAATTATAAGAATAGTAAATCATTATTTTAAAAATTAATAATTCTTTATTAATGTTAGATCAAATTGAATCATATCAACGGCTACTGTGAAATTAAAGTTTCGATCCATAGTTATAAAAATCGGACCGGACGGTTCGACCGGGAATCGGAGCTCTGTCCGGTCCAGTTTAGTTATCAGACCGGAAATGTCATCGATCCGGTTTGACCCGGATCAACCCGGCTTGACTCGGCCGATTTTGGTCAAAACCGGTGACCCTGACCGGTTGGTCAACCCGGTTTTTTTTTTTTCATTTTTTTTTTTACCTTTCTTGTAACAAATGTTGTTATTTGGAATTCTTTTTATAGTACCATTTAAAATTTGAAACCATAACAAAAACTTATTTCTAAATAATATATAATATAATAATATACTCCTATAACATTTTAATTAAATTGTTAATAGTTAATTACTGAATAGTACTATAATATTATTTTGATATTGACAATAATATATAATAGCTAATTATTATTATTTTAATCTTGATATGCTATGGTCCTATGACAACTTTTATATTTAGCCATGAAAAATAACAAGAGTTTTCTTAATAATTTAATGATAACATCCAACAAAATAATTTATAGTAATAAATGATTATGTAAAATTTATAGTTTGATCATGATTGATTTTAATTTTAGAGTATGAATTATGGATTGGTCACATTTTGTTAGATATATTATATTTTTTAAAATTTTTTTAATATACACCGGGTCAATTAGTGACCCACCGGTTCGACCACTGATCCATCAATCCAGTGCCTCGACCGGGTCGATAACCAGTCCGATTTTCACAACACTGTTTCGATCTGACGGTTCAAAAATGTTCAAGTGAAAGTTACATAATTGATTCAGATCAACGGCTGTGGTAAAGTTAAAGTTTCGATCCGACGGCTCTAATAACTTCAAGTGAGCTTATATATATATATATATATATAGAGAGAGAGAGAGAGAGAGAGAGAGAGAGAGAGAGAGAGAGAGAGAGAGAGAGAGAGAGAGAGAGAGAGAGAGAGAGAGAGAGAGAGAGAGATTTTACTGTTAAGACCTTGAAGTTACTGTAGATTATATATATTAAATAATAGTGACTGTAAGACCTTGCAGTTACTTTTCAACTAGTCTGTAGCTCGAGGGCTGGTAGCACGAAAGCAGTGCGGGAAGTTCAGATTTATGAGTAATCTTTTAAGTATTGAATGTTCATTGGCTTAGTCCCTAAATTAATATATTTTACTAATGTTTATGGACCAATTTAAAGGGATTTTCACTATTTTTGGGGACTGCTTAACATAATTTTTAACACTTGAGATTATTTATATAGTTTTTCTACTTTAGGGGCAATCAAGAATGAAACTGATGGTTTATTCTCAAATTATGACCCTCACCTTGGAGTCTCAAAACCATACACGCATAGTATTCTTCATGAAACAGGGTCCCTCAGCCACATTGAGAACAATTGAACATGGTACCACCCTAATATGTCAAGGACACAGATGCAAATGTAACACCTAACCTGTCAGAGACGCAAGTACTATGGTAGAGATGCCTTGCAGTGACACAGGACCGCGAGTCTATTGACATGTGTCATAACACCACAGGACAATCGGAGTATAAAAGGCATGAGACTAGCAACCAAATCAAGGTTTATGCAGAAGGTTGGGCTAAGGCTTCTTGAGACCATCTGTGGTTTAAGTTCCTCAGTGGGTCATGTCTTCTAGTGTGAACAATTATCTTTTCTCTTAAGTAGTCTTAAAGTGATATAACCATATAAATAATCCCTCAAATATTGAATATTCATCACTTTAATCCCTAAGTTTATGTACGTGTTTGGATGTTTGTTTATAGAATTGATTTTAAATAAACATGAATTTAAAATAACATAATTTTTGTTTGGATAACATGCATTAGAAAATTGATTTTCACATATAATGTTGTTTAGAAACTTATAATTAAAATTGATTTTTGGTGTATAATTATCAAAATGGGTTTTAATATTTATATATAATTTTTATGTAAACATTTTTATATTGTAATTAATTATATTGATATTAATATATACATTAATAATTTAAAAATAAATAGTTAAGTTTGCAATATTTTTACAATAAAATAAATTAAAATATTTGCAAAATCAAACCTAATTAAAATCAATAAGACGTATTGGTTATTAACAGTACTATTCATCAGAAAATATACATGTGTACTGTATTATTCAGTATTATTATTTTAACAAATCAAACGGACTCTAATTAAGAAACAAAAATAAACAAAAGGTTTAAAATAACAAATAACACACTGCATTTTTTTTATCATTATCAAGTATGAAAAGTAACAGCAACAAACAGAAATAAACTAAAATCTAAGGAACACGGTTCCTACAGCATCTGCTAACAAAGAAGGATGCAGAGCTGCAGGACAATGATTAAGAACCAAAAACTGGTGTTGACAATAATAACACACTGCATTAATAATTTAATATTTACAACTAAAGAACCAAATGAAAAAACAAAGAAATGGACGGTTCTTTTGAGCAATACAGAAGAGAGAGAAACAAATGGAGAAAAATAAAAAAAGAAATATAAGAGCACTACATTATTTACCCATTACGGCATTACCCGTGAGAAATGAGAGCAGTGGTAACTGGTGGGAGACAAGGGGAGAAGAAAGAAAGTGTAGTATTCGGTTCGGTAAGTGCGGAGTGTAGAGAGAGGGTAAAAATGAGAAACTAACATATTTAAAGAGAAAATCGATTTTGAATGAATGCAAAAGCTATTATTACTTGCATCAAGTTGGACTCACGTTTTTCATTTAGACTTAAAATTTGTTTCCAAACATCCCTGAAATGATGAAATCACGTTACGATAAGTATATATACTTAGGAGACTATTTAGGAGAAAGAATAATTCTTTAAGAATGTTGACATTAATAATGGTTTCATCAACTCCATCACAAGTCCTTGCCTGAACTAGCCTTGTTACTAATAACAAGCTTCCATCCACAACCAACTCCAACCACCATGAGTCACACATCCTCACCATCAACAAAAACCAATCTCGTACACTAGACCCAGTTACCAGAACACAAGACTATCGCATTTCTAATATTCTTAATTAGGCTCGCCACCATAAAAAATAATAAAAAAAAAGAGATAGAAAATGCTGGAAACCACTTTTCTTTTTTTATTTTCAATTTTGAGCTTGCTTTTTGAAAATGTTTTTAAACAAGCAAACTTATGTTTAGCACCATTTTCAGTTGTAAGTGAAAAAAAGGGGAAGAAACTAGGCAAATCAAACTAGCCTTTTATTTCACCCTTTCGTGGAATCAGTCTAATTTTTAAAGAATAAATTATTAATTTAGCCCATAAAATAATTCATAAAATAATAAAATTATATCAATAATCCCTCAAGTATTAAGTATTGGATATTTATTGGTTTAGTTCCTAAATTGTTATATTTTTTAATACGTGAAGAAATGCTTATTATGATTTCTAGTACTAAAAAAAATTACTTATATAATTTTCTTACTTTGGAGAGAGATCAGTAACAGTTTAACTAATTTTCTTACTTATATAATCGATCAATGATGCATTATTATTATACTTTTTTTTTCATTTTTTGTTAAAAAAGATTAATTCCTGTCCCTGAAAAAAAAATCTTCACATTTTCATTTCCTCTCTTCTGTACTCCCAATCACATCCCAGCTTTTGACACAATCAAATCAGTTTTTCCATAAAAGAATTGAGAAGTCACCGTCACATATCAAGGATGAAGGATTTTATGTTAGCAAAGTGGGAAGAAACGAATTAAACAAAGTAAAAACGATCCGAAGAGAGATTCTCAAACTAATATTTCGTAGAAGGATCATGGAAAATACACAAGTCGCATATCATATCAACACGAAAAAAGAAAAAGCATTAAGGCCATGATGGGAGAAGAACTAAAATTCTTTGCCTCATTTAAGTAGTAGTATAGTAGTGGTTCAAGTGTTTGAGAATTCTCACTACTTCAGTCAGCACAATTGCTGGCTCCTTAGTGTGAACTCCAACCATAGCAGCCAACTGCTCAATTTTCTTCTTTGCTTTTCCATCATTCAGCAACTCATCCAAACTCACTTCTTCATCAGTTGCATCACCACCTTCCTCACTGCAAGAGTCTGAGTTTGACATCTCAAAAGAATGTTCCTTAGGAATAGAAGGGACATCAAATGAGGCCTTACTTGGTAAAAAGGAGTTGGAATTATTCTTGGGCACATTGCACTCCAAGTTGTTGTGGGTGAAGGAGAGGTAGGGAGAAGTGTGTTGATCATAAGAAAATAAGGGGTGCAGTGCCTTTGAGTTTTTTCTGCTTTCCATTGGTGATGAGGAGGAACATTTTGAAAGAGAAAACACAAAGGTGTGTTGATATAGGAGGAATTAGTGCACTCGTCTTGAAGTGCCATAATGACGAGCGTTATCAAGTCAGGTCAAATGAAGAAAACGTTGAAAGTAAAAGTAATAAGGCAATTATGACCATAATTCACCTTGGACCCTGCTTATAGAAATTTGAGTAAAGCCTCATCCTTTCTTTTTTTGTTTTACTCCTTTTTTGACACTGCTCTTCTACTATATTTGACTTTTGTGGTTTTGCAAATATACTCTTCTCCATCTTTTGTTATAATTAGGTTTAATTGCATTTTTTTTTTTTTGTTCTATCTACTTAAAATAGTGAGAAATCAAATTCAAAAATTTAAGAATGAAATTTGCAAAATTAAAAAAAAATAAAAATTAAAGTACAAGTAAACCATATTATTTATGAGGGTCCAATTGAAAATCCATAGGCACCATAAGCCATTCTCCCTTCTCTGCGACGCACGTGCACGTTCAGGTGAGTTCGTCCAAGCATGCAAATGCGCGCGCTCAGAGAGACACAATGAGTGCATGCAACGATTCAGTGACCCATGTGCATATACAGAGATAGCATTATTATTTATCAAAAAAGATAGCATTATTCATTTTTAGAGTAAATACCTAAATAGGTATTCGAAAAAGAAAATGTTAGAAACACTTTGATCTTTATAAAAATTTAATCCATTAATTTCTCAAAATTATAAACATAAAATACTTTTTAAAAATGTCTAAAATTTAATCCATTGATTTTTAAGATATCATCTCACATTTATAATCTTAAAAATCAAATTAGGTCGAGTGAAATTTTTAAAAACTGAACTGAGTCTGTTAAAAAAAAAAAAAAAACTGAACTGAGTGTTTACTGTTTACCCACTTTTAAAAGCCCATAAAAGCCATCATCAACGTGTACTTTCACAAGGTCGAATTAAAACTGCAGGATCCAGGCACGGGAATTTTAATTATTAAGCTTAAATATGTTTTTAATCCTGAAAATTTTAGATTTTGTATTTAATTTTTTTTACTTTTGATCATTGATTTTTATTTTTATTTTGCATTTTATCCCTACTTACATTGGTAAATATAAACGGTTGTGATGAAAAAAAAAAATTAAAGACCAAAAGAAAAACAAAATATTTTAAAATCACCAACATAATGACAGACAAAATTCAAAATAATTTTTTTCTAGGAATCAAACCTAATTATTATTATTATTGAGGATGAAGAAGCAAACGGAATAAACATTTGCCTGAAGAATCTGTTTCTTCTAGTTTCTATCCTACCCTAAAATCTATCCTCACCATCCCAAAGGTGGAAAATTATAACATCAGGCCAGATTAAATATAATTGCTCCCTCTCACTCAAACCAAAATTGGCGTAATCCTTTCCTTACCAGAAAACAGGTCAACTCTGGTGAGTGATGAGTATTACACTATTAATGTCAAATGGACTATAAATTACATTTCTTTTGTAAATAAAATTCTCAAGTTGTGGTATCTGCAACTTGTAATTTTGTAAACACGAGCAAAACATGTTCGTTACCACAACTACCACACTCGTGTGCGTATCTAATTGAGATACTAGTAGCAAAATAAACAAAAGACATAATATGCATTTTCATTTTCATTCTTTACATTCAAGCCAAGCCCCCTCCTCAATTCAAAATTTTCTTTACTGCTACTATTCACCAAGGATGCCTCATGCATATTAAGTCCTCATCGTGAACAGTAGCTGCATCGCATGCACGCCAAGATTGCTGTCAATAAAGAACCAACATTGATCTCAAAATATATAACAGCCGCTTCCCTATATTAAATGACATGCACCTGACTGTTAGCATGCATGGATCATGTGCGAAAAACCAAAATTGGTCTATTGAAACCAGTCTTGCTATCTGTCAAACCTGAAGTGATATCTTCTACTGTTCGAAATCCAATCTGCGATAATTTAAATATCAGCCATTGGCATCTGAATAGAATCATAATAAATAGACAAACTTTGAAAAAGGAAGTATTCCAAAAGAAATATTCAATACAAACCTTATCTAGTAATATTTCCTGAAACTGTTCTGGTCGAATCATAATATTACGGTAGTTGGCAGCAGTGGTCTGCACAATGGGAAAAAAAGAAATGATTCAATAGCCCCTTATTTTTAGCAAAATCTAGATAAGAATAAAGAAATTTGAAAGCATAATTAGTTAAAATATCAGCAAATTGATAATGCATTAGTTGTTCAATTAAGATAAAAATAGAGTTACAGAAGAAAAAAACAATGATATCCATCCATTGAACCTAAGGGCTTGTTTATTTTGAGAAAATATTTTCTATTTCCATTTCTTGTTTTCTCTTTTAGTTACAAAAATGTCACTTTATTTCCAGTTTGTTTTATATTTTCAAAGGTTTATATAGGAAACAATAAGAATAATAGGAAACAAAGTAAAAATAAGGTGGCATTTTTGTAATTAAAAGTGAAAACAAAATATTTTCTCAAACCTCAAGATTTGCCATTTTTCATAAGCAAATCCCTGAACAACATTGATTCCAGACCCCCAAGATTTCAGAAAATGATTCCAGACCATGTTGATATTTTACAAGATGAATGGATCCAAGATAACACTAACTATAGAGTAAACTTAGTAAGCTAGCCATAGTATACCCCATGAAATATAAATATGATAATCACAGAAATGAAGGCAGGCTAATTATCACCTCTGAGACATTACGATTGCTTTCATATGACTTCCATGGCTGAGGTTCCAGCACAAAAATGCCACCCTGCTCAGAAGAAAGAATATGTTTTTACATATACAAAAGAACATACTTTACAGAAAGGTAGGGATGTGTGTGGATACTGGGTGGTTTGCCAGAGGTCATGTGCATTACTAAATCAATCAAGTTCAGAAGATGAATCCAAGCTGGAACAGAAAGAAAAGAAAAAAATCTTTGGAACGGAGTGAGGAGATGGAATCTTGAGAAAGAGTGAAGAAAACATCCATGACTACCAAGATAAAGAGAAAGGAAGGGGATGGGTGTAGGTTTTCAGAAGAGATCACGTCTTTTTCCTTTTCTTTTGCAACACTTCTATATTTGGTGGAGATCAAGACTTTAAGTAGAAAGAAAAACAATAGGATGATGAAAGGAGATAATACTTACTGGACGGAGCAGTTTCCAAACCTCTGCAAATAAAGTAATTAAGCCATCATCCCCCCAATTTAGATGTATCCACTTTGTTACACTCAAACTGCAAGGCAAAAGATAACTTTTATTTTAATATGAGCAGCACATTGAAGACAATTTAAAATAAACATATTCAATTAATATTGTTATAGCAGAAGGGATAAGTCAAACCAAACTTGAGCTTTCTTTCTTCCTGGAGCTTAATAATTGAAAATGCAAATGCTTGGTTAATAAAAAGGCAAGTGCGGTCATGCTTAAAAATACAATTTCAATAAAATACGCTCATTAAAAACAAAAGGTACAATGTGGAGATAATCTGTTAGGATAGTGTTAAGATGTTGCACATAGATTACAAATATGGCCACAAAGTACTTATTATAAGACTTGGGCAACCCTCCCCCCTTGAGCTAGCTTTTGGGCTGAGTTATGCCCAATCAATTTTTAATATAGTACCACGGCATATGATGCATCTCTAGTTTTGATGTTGGGCAATCCACAAATGTCCAATACTGCAAATTTCACACTCTAAATGTCCAGTCATGCATGTGAGGGGTGGTGTTAAGATGTTTCTCTTGAGCTAACTTTTGGGTTTGAGTTAAGCCTATACCATTTTTAATAGATAGCAACTATCCTGTGGCAGTCAAACTAAAAAAGGACAAGGTAAAAACACACACACATACACACACAAATAAAAACTGAACAATTTTGAACAGGACTTAAGGAATAAGGCATGACAAATTTCTATCCCAACAAATACGTTTTATGAAGTGAAACAGGGAAAAACAACAAAAACAGCAACTTACCAAAGAATTGTATCATAGTGCTTTCCTGGTGGGTGTCGACTGTGAACAAAATTTTCTCGTTTAAATGAAACTATTTTAAACAGATCAATTTGCTCTGAAGAAGAATGTTCCTTTGAAATGTCCTTTGTTTCAACATTTGACAAAACAGTAACACTGTTCCCTGAATCATCAGCATGGTCCTTGTCCTGAAGTTTGGAGGCTTTCACAGGTTTATTCCCAGTAGATTTCAATCTAACAGTTTTTCTGAGATTCCAATATGCATCCTCAACTCGATCTAGCACATTGAGCAGAAAAAATCAATTAATTCTTTTTTTATTGATACTACCGAATTAGAATAGATAAGAATCTTACCAGAATCAATGTCAACTCCAAGAATGCTCTGGCAGCAAAACTTCTGTGCTGTGGGGGGAACAAAAAGAGACAACATCTAGGTCAGCATGATCGAAATTTCATATTTAGAATTGAAATTGTAATAGTTCTCATAAAATGAACTTTTTTTCTGCAACCAAGGGGGTCTAACAGCAATGAGCATCAAACTTAAATAGTTATTTCCTCTGCAGTAACAGTCAAAGTTATACCCATTTGAAAGGATCCAGCTCCTCTAAAGTGAGTGACTCACTTTGGATAATTAAGTACTCAATATTACATGCACATATATAACAAAACATGAATGTGTTCAAATATTAATAACAGTTGTCTTTTTTTTTTTTTTATCAATGACTGAATTTACTTACTTTACTCTTTGCTCATTTTAGAGGAGTCAAATCCCACTTGAAAGATATTTTAAAGCATCAATTTTTGAAAGTGGAATATGGATAACATTATTTGCTCAACGACATTGTTAACGAAATAGGGAGCAAAAATACCAATCTGTATGGTGATTATCCCATTGTTGCAGCCAATATCAAGACACTCCTTCCCTTCAAACCATTCCTTCCGCAACACTTTCAGTCGTGGATCTTCATCCACGCCTTGACCAATCTGAAACAACATCAAATTAACAAAATATCAAACACGGGTGACGTTAAACTCAACAAAACGCTAAATAAAGCATGCTCCATGTAACGCAAAACTATACCTAAGGCTCGATCATTGTCTGAAACTAGGTTTTTTTCCCCCCCAAAATTATCACCAAAAACATGCTTAACAAAAAATGACTGAGGAAAAGAAGGGGGAAATGAAAGGAAAGGGAAGAAGAATACTCGATAGCCATAGTAACTCTTGTAGTTGCCGTATGGGAAAACTTGCTTCCGCTTTTTACTGTTCTGCTTCTGGGTTTCCATTCAATCCCCTCCTTCTCTCTACTTTTCTTCTTCCACACACAAGACAAGATGAACAAAACCCTCCACTTTGATTTGGGGTTTAAAGCCTCGGCCTTATATAATAAATATTAAATATTAATATTTCTTTTTCTGACATTTTCTTCTCACACTCGATCATGCTATTATTAGAGAGAAAAATTAAAAATAAAAAGAAATAAAAAAAATATAATAAAAAGATATATTATTTAAATAAGTGAATAGAAATAAATAAATAATATAAAAAATGGTTTTGAAATTTAATTTTATTATACTATCTTATCAATAATTCATGTGATTAAGTTTTTACTGAATTTTCATTGAAATAATTTTATAAGAATCATTATTCTTTTTTTTTTTCCTACGACGAGGAGTTTCCCACCGTCTATACGAGACGGAGACTAGTCTCCAGTGGAAGTTTGTTCGGCACCTCAATGGGTGGCATTCCTCCCAGCTGAGATTTTTTCCATACCCAATGCTCAAATCCGAGACCTTGGTTAAGGGGCGAGAGGCCTTAACCACTCACGCCAATCTCAGTTGGTAGAATCATTATTCTTTTGAAAATATGAAACTGTAATTTATTTATTATTTATTCTCTTATATTTTTTTAATGTTATCTTAAAAAATTTATTGTTTGTGTATTTCATAATGTCAATTTTTTTTTCTATTCCAGGCGGATTCAATTGTAATGTGTTTATAAAACAGAAAGGAGTACTCATAAAAATAAAAATAAAAATAGAAGGGAGTTTCTACAATGTACAAGAAATAGAAGGAATTTTGTCTAATCAGTCACAATTTGAAAAAAGGTAATTTTGTCAATTTCATACAAGAATAAAGGTTTTGAATGTAACTGAATTGTATTTATAAAATAATAGAGTTTTGTTTAAGTTTTAGAAATAGAAGAAATTATGTATTAAGAAGTGGAAAATAAAAGAGATGTTAATGTACTATTTTACTCTAATATAAAATATGGACTCAAGATCTAAAAAGTACACATCTCTAGTTCATTGCTTGAGGGTTAAAGATAGTTTTTAGGGTACCATGTGGCTTTCTTTTTGTGTTTTTCTTTAAAAGTAAATCTTTCTAATTAATTTATATAGAAACTATTTTTTAACTTTCGTTTATTAAAAAAATTACTTTTAATTTTTAGAAGTTTTTTAAAATTGTGTTTGATTAACACCAAACGCGTGGATTAATTCGTCTTGAGAGAGTTAAATCAAACACTACTTTTATTGATTTTCAATGAAAAGTTTAACTTTCTAATTTAAAATCTTTGAAAATGCTGGATCATACAATTTTTGTTTTACGAAAGCTAACATATAAATGATGCAGCTAATTTTTGTTCCGTTATTTTTTTTATTTAATTTGTTAATGAACCTATAGAAAATCACCACCTAAATTCGTAAATTTTCTCACTACATAGCACTCCTCTAAATCTTTTATGAATAAGATTTTGATGTAGTATAAGTTATCTTTTAATAGTTTAAAATTAAAATGAACTCCAACAATATTAACTATGGTAAATAAAAAAATCATGAGATTAAATTGAATAATTTTATTAAACTGATCTAATTCAATTGGCAAAGACCCCAGTATAAAATTTACTCTAAAAATAAAAAGAATGTTCCATGATACACCTCTGAATATCCCGAGTGAACAACGACAAAGTTTGTCCTATTGCCAAAATCACGAAGGCCAAAGAAAATGGAGATAAAGGGCATACGTTTCTCAAGCTTGCTTCATTGTATGTAGTTAAAGACATTTGCTACAGCTTACAGGGGTCAGTGCTATTGTAATTATTACATTATTATCTACAAAATCGGATTTGAATATGATACACTCTGATGCATATATTTTTTTCTTCAAAGAATACCAATTCTTTGCCAGAGATTTTGATACCGATCTCACAAGATTGCTATGACGACTTGACCTAAATACTCTATTCCAACTCCTTTAGAAAATCAACATTATCTACAAAAACCTGCACATTAGAGGTGGGGAAACTAGTTAGTCACAAATGCTGATTTACTAAGAATGAATAAACACCAAGACGCTAGATCTCCGAACATACAAATGAAAGTACCAACTGAGAAACAAACATACGATGAAAAATGCATGCTTATACTTTAAACAGTTGGGTTGAAGCCTTAATTTAGTCTAAAAAACATCAATATGTTCTTATGTGTCACGCCAAAGCAAACAGAAGCCAGACCTTCCACCCCTTGTTATGTACAAATGCGAAAGTACAACACAAGCAAATGATAATGATCACTTGTAAAAATTAGGTTGCATTGATCATACTGGGTGAATTCTGATTAAGCTAACACGGTATCACAATCACAACACAATCCAATTAATGAATTCAACAAAGAAGCAGAGAAATGGAGAAGTTTTTTGTCACAAGACCAATATTGATACCGTGGTATTTTCTACCATCTCTAAGTATTACTACTTTGATATTGTAAATACCATTGCATGGTATCACAATAAGATATCCACATTAAAGTAAGAAAAGTGGGATATTCTTTAGGCATTAGATATAAAATCATTAATGAGCTTTTGAGATAATTGCTCATTTACATGATATTTGACATGAAACAACTTAAAGCTTTAAGCTGTTGGATAAAGGCACATGAATGATTTTATATCTAACCCACCCCCTCACACAAGAATCCTTTTAGACTTGAAATATGAGCAATGCAGGTGTCCACCCTAACTTGTATTGAAATTTAATTTTTATATAGAATATAGAACAGGGCAACGAGGATTGAATTTTAAACCACATGGTCGTAAAAACTGATATCCCAACAGTTTAAATTGCTAGGTAAGGACATATGAATGATTTTATATTTAACAGTATCAAAGCCTTTATGACCAAGTGGTTCAAACTTTCATCTCTATTGCCCTTATTCTTCTAAATTAAGTTAAATTTCAATATACTGTAAAAATTGGCCTGTTGTGCAAAGGGCGAGGGGGCATGTTAGAAATATAGTTTAATCTTTTTAAGAGAGTTTGTCTTTTGATATGGTATTAGAACCTTTATCATCAAACAGTCAAGAGTTCAAGTCATCCTCATTCTTTTATACATAAGTTGAATATTAGCACGAGGGAAAAATGAGTTGTGCATTATCCAAGCTTCAAGCCCAACAAGCTCTTGCATGCAAGGATGTATTAGACATAAAACCATTCATGAGTTTTCACTTTTCAACTTAAGCCTTGGGGAGACATTAAATAATAAAGATCAAAGAGACATACCGACTTCCAGCCATCAGGATCCAAGCATGCAGTAATTTTTGTGTTGATACCAGGTAATGGTCCAGGTTCCCGAGTAATCTTTCCTCCAGCTAGTTTAATCGCTTCTGCAGTTTTGTACACATCATCTGTGCCTATTGCAATCTGTAAATGGGGTATTACAGTTATGGATTTGATAGAAAATGAGAGATAAGTGTAGACGGAGAAAACAAATTAGAGAGTGAGATTTTAAAGATAGAATATTCTTATTTCTCAAAAGTTGAATACAAGAGTTGGAGCCTATTTATAGACTCTGAATACAACACAAGTTGTTGTTCAACTGATTCCAGAGTCCTAACTACCTTACAGATTCTAACAGAATCTGATAGCTGTACAAAACAAAAAACAGCTGTACTGACTAACTGGAATATTCCAGAATCTAGAGACTTGAGAATATTCAACATGAGTCACTTGAACCTAGAGATATACACTGACAGGGGAAGAGGGGGGGGGGGGGGGGGGGGGGGGGGAGGAAGAAAATTAACAAAAGAAACTATCTTCAAGTTAGAGGTATGAAACAAGTAACTACAAATCTACAATTGAGCTAGTGGTGGGATTTTGGCTAGTTAGCATGAGGTCATAAGTTTAAACCTCGTTGCCATTATTGTACTAAAAAATTAGAGGTATCAAGTTAACTGTGGATACGAAAACACAGGGTAACAATAATTTCAATTGAAGAAGAAGAAGAAGAAGAAGAAGAAAAATGCAGCTGTTTCTGTTAATACAGAAAATAAAATCTGATATCACAATTGCAGCAATGAAAACCTCTTCAGCAGATTCCATGAAAATGAAGAGTCCAGGAAGAGAGAAACTTCTGCTTACCTGAGCATAAGCATTTCCTTTATCGTATTCAGTGACTCCATAATTGTAAGTCAACTCCAGAACAGTGCTTTTATCTTCTGGACCATAACCCAGCATTGCTATGGTATACTGCCCAAAGAAACACAGGTGAAATGAAGGTAAGCACATGCCTGAACTATCAGAAGGTAAGCACATTCATTGTTGCACCCTCAGAAGGTTTCAGAAAGTTAAATAAAAGGATGAAATTGGCATTTGGTAAAACAGATACTTAGGAATAGTCTTCCATTCTTCCATTCAAAACAAGTATAATGCTGAACTAAATATATTTTTGTACACTACCAATCAAATAGCAAGAAGCTAAAGGAGCATATTTTGTAAGAATCAAGCCTGTAATAGTAGTTATTCAATATTAGCAAGATATCCAAAATGCATAACAAGTACACTGAACAGTGCTACATTTGCAGTACATCCCCACATAAAGGATCGTCATATCTTAGAGGATTGATTAGAAAGGGACTCTCTTATCCTCAAGCTTAATTTTTCAAGAATAGGTATCATGAAGTATATGTAGCAAAAATTTCACAATCTCATAAACCTAAATTTAAACCATCTTAACTGTTAAGTACAAGGCATATTAATTGCATATATTTCACAGAAAGAATTACATAAAGGGGAAGCTGTCATACCTTGTATTCTGGATTGTCTCGTGTACGAAGCAACTCCATACCAAATGCCTAAATGGCAAGCAATCACATAAATGTCTTAATGTAAAGGAAATAAGAAAACTAAAGTCTGAACCAAGATAAAATAGCATTGACCCTAACCTTCTCGTAAAATTCTATTGAACGATTAAGATCACCCACTCGAAGCATTACTTGGCACAAGGGTTCAGGAGTGGGACCTCTTTCTATAAGTTCAAATTTGTAACCATCAGGATCTTCAATAAATGCAATTACTGAACGCCCTCCCTTGACAGGACCAGGCTCTCTAGTTATTTTGCCACCCTTAGCTCTTATTAGCTCCACTGCTTTTGCAACCTAATAAAGAATCATACAGAGAAAGAAATTCCAGCATATATGTTAGTCAAAAGTCCAATAGAGAAGAAATCCTAAATGAAAACCAAAACTGCACCTTCATTCCACACCCCATTCCTAAGAGAATAAAGAAGATGCAATTTGACTAATGACTAGTCACATGACATGAGATTGCAAATAAAGGCCACCAACTCACCAGGGACGAATACAGTATGAGACGGCAAAGATGTTAAAAAGGACAGTAGAGAAAACTTACATCATCAACAGCAACACCAAAATGGCCAAATCCAGTTCCAATATCATACTTGTCAACTCCATAATCTGAAATGTTGTTAAACGAAAAGTGAAAATTAATTGAAAGTTTTCTTCGCATAAGCAGGTATAACTTACTCCATAAAGAGACAGTCTTAATTATTAGGAAAGGTCATCCGATAGCTTTGATTTTGCACATTTCAAGAGAAATGTCATTGTCAACATAGTCAGATCCTTACTGTATGTGAGTTCAATAACAAAGTGTGAGTCTTCGGGCCCATATCCAAGAAAGGCATTAGTATATTTCTCCTCCGGTATGTCCCTCTTTCTGAGGAGCTTCATTCCTAGGCACTCTGTATAAAACCTGAAACCACCAAGAGTAAACATGCACTCCACAAAGTTGATCATATCACAAATAAGCAGTTTTCAATCAATTTAATAAAATAAAAGTTCTCTCATTTAGCTTCTCCAAGACTTGATTTTAACCTCTACATAAGTTAATTTTAACTTATGAGGGAAGCTTAATTCATTTAATCTTCTAATTTATTTTTCTCCTATAAGTGCTTATTAAGAAATTTTATCCAAAGAGAACCTAATTAGGATATGATATACATACTTTATGGTCCTGTCCAAGTCCCCCACACGATATACAACATGAAGCATTCTTCGCTTGTCCTGTTTGACCCACTCAAGCACATTTTCTGGAGAAGCAGCCGCAACTGATTGAGTCACGTCCCCTGATGCCATGACTCTCATGGAATTACCATCTTGTCTCGACACTCTGGAAGCTTTCAGGCCAAAACTATTGGATTGAGACACTGCACCCAAAATCAATTTTAGTTCATCAAATCATTCAATATTCAGAGTAGCCAACTCTGCAGCATCAGGATAATATATTCATCATTGGGATTGAAGAAAACCCACAATTATTCATAAATAAATTGAACACGTGTGCATAGCCAATAGCAAGTAGTATATAAAAATTGAAAAGTCCAATCAAGTTTTGCTAATTTATTATTATATATTTAGAAACAATTTTGGAATTACCCAGGGCATGAAAATTCAGGTTGTGATTAATTGATAGTTAGATGTGGAAATTGAAGGTTAAATAAATGGTGTGAGTAAATATGCGTTGAAAGTGAGTTTGAGGAACTTACCAGAGGGAGAGGGAAGATGGGAGAAAGAGATACGGCGAGAAGGGTTGTTGAAGAGAGAAAGAGAGGAAGGTGTTGAGAACCTAAGGGAGAAGAGAGTGGGTCGAATCGAAGAAGAAGCCATGGAAACCACTCTCACCACTGGGGTGAGCCTATTCTTGTGTTAGTTGTGGATGAGGAACTGAGGGAGAATAATAACTAAGAAGTAAGAACCAAAAGCTAAGCTAATTGTAAAATGAGGATTGAGGAGGGAGTGAGAGGTAACTTCCCAAATTGCTTTGCTCCATTTACTTTACTTTACATTATTCCATTTCTGTGGAATTATTCCTCTTCTACGATCCTTGTTTCATTCCTTTTCCCTATCATTTTGGAGTTGGATGGAACGTTTCAAAATAATTAGTTTATACATAATGATGTATGATGGCGAATTTATCGTTTTAATCTGCTCAAAAAATAAATCATATACTTAAGATTAAAAAGTAAATTTATCTAATATTTTAGTTTGTACATTATACAAAATAATGTTTGGTTTTTTTTATATCATTCAAATTTATGAGAAATAAATATTTTTGACTAATTGAAAATATAAACATAAACAAGTATAAATTGAAAGGGATAGACAATTAAAAAGATAAAATATAGGCTTAAATGCAATTTTGGTCCTCCTATTTTGTACAATCCGCAATTTTAGTCCCCCTATTTTAAAATAAAGACATTTAGTCCCTCTATTTTACACAATCCGCAATTTCGGTCCCTCTATTTTAAAATAGAGACATTTAGTCCTCTCATTTTGCACAATTCATAATTTTAGTCCCCCTATTTTAAAATATAGACATTTAGTCTTTTCATTTTGCACAATTCGCAATTTTAGTCCCCATATTTTAAAATAAAGACATTAAATCCCTCAATTTTGTAAAATCCGTGATTTTTGTCCTTTCGTCATATTAAAAGCGTTGATCATTAAGAGATTAACGTTGACTACGATGTGGTATGTGCTTCAGTGACGTGAAATTTGTTTAAAATAAATTATTAAGACTCGTGACTTTCATATTATGACTTACAACTACTCTCGGCCATTAAAATAAATGATTTTACCTTTTTTTTAAATATATTTTCATCAATTATTCTACTCAGCATTTAGAATAATTAAAAACTAAACAAATAAATTTGTATCACATCACTATATTTGGGTCACGTCAAGGTTGACGTTAATATTTTAACGGTCAATGCTTTCAATTTGATGGAAGGACCAAAATTACGGATTTTACAAAATTGGTGACTAAATGTCTCTATTTTAAAATAGAGGGACCAAAATTACGGATTTTACAATATTGTGGGACTAAATGTCTTTATTTTAAAATAGAGGGACCAAAATTGTGGATTGTGCAAAATAGAGGGACTAAATGTCTTTATTTTAAAATAGAGGGACTAAAATTGCGGATTGTGCAAAATAGGGGGATCAAAATTGCATTTAAGCCTAAAATATAAATATAAAGGTAAAAATAATAATTTTTTATGACTGAGAAAGAATTTTTTGACTAATTACATAAATAACATGTAAAATGCACTTTCGAATAAAAAAATATTGAAAACATTTTAGAGAGAAGATAGTATGAGAATATCACTTTTCAAATTAAAGTAGACTTGAATATAATGACAATATAAAGATATTTTATATTGTCATTTAATTATAGTTTGACGTGTATGTCAAAGTTATTAATTTTTTATAATTATTTTAAAAATGATATATATAAGACAACTTCTAATTAGCTAACAATATAATTTTTTTTTTACATACAGGCTATATATCACAATTAAACTATTAAGAATTCACATAAAAAATGAGTTTAATTTTTATACATTATTAATATATTTTTAATTAAAAATAATCTTAAATATAATTTTTAAAATAATTATCATAAAAATAAAAAAAATTATCATATAATAATTTGTGATTTAATAATATTATAAAAAAATTTACCTTTTCAAAAAAAAAATTACAATCTTTCTAATTAATTTCTAAATAATGTGTTACATGCGATAATTAGTATGACTGAAATGTTGAAGAAATAAGTATCTCTTTGCCACTTACTAAATTCTTAATATTTCCTCAAAAAAATTGAATTTTCAAATAATTGAAAATGCATGGTATTTTTCTAACTACAACAGTTTTTTTTGGTACAGTGTCTTTTTTTGGTACAGTAACTAGTAACTACACCAGTTTAATACCTATTACTTGATTTTTTAAATTATGACAAATTAAAATTTTCAAAAATACCTTTGCTTCCTTTTCCTAAATATTCGCCTTCTTGTTACTTTATTCTCTACCTGCCCAACAAATTTCCATTCTAATCTTTAAAATTATAAACATCGATTACTTAATTTTTAATTTATAAAATTTTCACTTTTAACTCTTACTTTTATAAAAGGTTTAATATTTTTTATACAAATAACAAAAAGGAATAAAATAAAAATACTTAAAATTAATATTTCTTTACAAAATTAAAAGTTTAAGTAACATTTTATAAGTTTTAAAAATTATTCACACCCAACATAACTATACCTTCGATAATCATCCTCCTCCATAATCACCTTCTGACCCTCTCCCTACATGCACCATAAAAAGACAAAGATCACCGCATTGAATATATGAGCTCAATGATCAACGGCCAATAAAGCTGACATGATCTCCTAACCCTGCAATGCATACACCGTAGAAAACAAATCGTTTTAAGATTTTTGAAAACCAAAATTAATGTTTTTTTTTTTTAAACTAGCACGATACCGTGCCTCCGCACGGGTGACTTGGCTGTTTTCACACGTTTTATAGACAAATAAATAATATAATACATATTCAATTAAAGGAATCAATGTTTATGTGATGAGTATATTATTTATAAAAATCTAAACTATATTTTTTGTGATAAGAGCAAATATGATGCGAATTTGTGTATATTAAAAAACATGATACCATGTAAAATAGGAGTAGTCATAGATGGAGTTCAAATTTAATATATTACAAGCAACAAAAGAGGATAAATTATTTTGTATATAATAATATTATATAATAAATTGATCTAATAAAGATATGTGAATGAATCAAAGTATTTTTTTAATTTAGAAAACAAAATTAAAACCAGAAAATAAAATAATTAAAAGACTAAAAGGTATTTTAATCTTATCCAAATTTGTAATTAATTAAAACCAAAAAATGTATAAGTGGTGATTGTGAATAGGCATGGTAACAGGACAACATAGGGACAAGTATGTCATTCTGCGTCCCCGTCCCTATCTCCACTCTCGTCTCTATCCCTGATCTCTGTCGGGGAAAGAATTTTGTAATCACCCCATCCCCATTCGAGGTTGGGTATATTCGCCCCATCTACATCCCTATTTACTAAAAATGGCTACTACTTTGAGAAATGTCAAGTCTCAGAAAAATATCATAACATAATAAAAAAAAAATGCCAAGTCTCATAAAAAGATTAAATATATTTTGAGAAAACATAATTAATTGTTACTTTGAAAAATGCCAAAGTTTCATAAAAATATCATAACATAATAAAAAAATGTCAAGTCTCATAAAAAGATTAAATATATTTTGAGAAAAATATAATTAATTGTTTAAACTTTTCGAAAATGCAGAAAAAGTAAGAGTATTCAAACAGAGAAAATATATTTGATTATAGTCGCACAATTATTTCTTATTTTATTTAAAATATTAGGTTAATTATGTTTTTAGTTCCTAAACTTTTTTAGAATTTTGTTTTTGGTTCTTAAACAAAAATTTGACTAGTAACTTTTGTTTCGTCAATTGTTTTAGTCCCTACCGTTTGTTGTCCCATTAAATGATGATGTGACAGTCATTGAGACTGCCACATGTTATACTTTTTTAATAATTTAATGGAGTTCATTTTCTGGCGGTCAAAAACTGCCAGAAAATGCTTGCTGGATGTTTGAAAATATGAAACAATTTATGGCGGCTAATAACCGCCAAAAATTGTTAGCCGCCATAAATTGTTTTTTTCCTTCACCTCTTTTTTCCCTTCTCTCTCACAGGAATCACACAAAATTTTCCAGAATCAGGCCCAAATTTTGTGATAAACAATCATATACAGAACATCAGCGACATAGAAAAACAAAATCAATTTCAAATCATTTATACTTTAACATTCACGAAAGCGTAATGAAACAACGCGAGTTGAGTTTTGCGAGAGCCGAGAGAGGTTGAGAGAGCGGGGAGCCTCGTCGAGCTTGCCGGTAGAGAGGGCGACGCAGCCCGCCGTGTAGGCTTTGTCGGCCATGCGCTTGTCGATCTGTGGAGATCGCGAGCAGTGGCGCGTGAGTATTTAGACTCGAGATCACGGAGTTGATCTGCGCCTCCACCAAAACGACGCTGTCTACCCCTTTCTCGCACGAAAAACCCTAGATCTGCGATGCTCCACCTCTGGCAGTGAACCTTTCAAACGGTTCGAGTGGTGGTGCCATGGCTGGCCACGGAAGCGGATGCTTGCTTCGACGATGGTGATGTTTCGACTACGGAATTGGATTTGCAGTGTCCCGAAACAAACAACGCAATGGTTGAAGAAGGGATTTAACATTTTTGGGTAAATTCCACTGAAGTGACGCAATTAGGTGTCTAATGAAACTTTAAAGAAAAATGAACGGTGATAGACTTCTGTAGCCTGAGGACTAATCGTGGAAGGTCCATTTTGTTGGCCACAGATACTGAAAGTGAGGATATAATCTTTGTCTTTCTTCCTCCTCCATGATTTAAGGCTCGTTAATTAAATTGATTTACTTTTAAAAATACTATTTGTTCAAATCAAAATATTATTTTAGAGATTTAAAAGTTAAAACACGTACAAAACAAATTGGCCATTAATCAGTTATGAAGGTTCAGTTGCTTTGATAAAACAAGGGGTAGGACATAAGATAAAAGCAATTTCTGACGATTTTAAACAGTCAGAAAATTATTTAAACAGCAAGAAATTGTTTAATGCATTTTAAACATTTAAAAAAGCAATTTTCTAATGATTTATAACAGTCAGAAAATTAACCACCAAAAAATACAATAAAATATTAATAAAACTCATGCTATGTTATCATTTAACAGTAATATTTGACGGTAGGGACTAAAAGTATTAACGAAACAAAAGTTCAAGGACTAAGACCAGTCAAACTTTTGTTTAAGGACTAAAAACAAAATCCTGAAAAAGTTCAGGGACTAAAAACATAATTAATCCTAAAATATTTATAAAATGGCATGAGAAATTGATGTTTAAAAATTTTAAAAAGATTCAACTTATGTTAAATTTAAATATTTTTGTAATTTTTAAATGTGAAATAATAAAAGCATTCAATTATTTTATAATTATACTTTAAAAGAAAGATATTAATCTTATAATATTTATAGTTTATAAACTATAATTAAAATTAAAATTAGTTTCATTTATGATATTATTCAGTAAGTAATTATTTAAAACTATTTTATTATAAAAATATATTTAATAAATTATTTCAAATATATTTTTTATATATTTATAAAAAAAAATTAACAATATTATATAAATATTAATAGATTTTAATAAAATTAGTTAATTAAATTATAATTAATTTTAATAAGTAATAAGTAATTATATAAATTTATCATTCAATTAATGTAATAATATCATGTTTTTATATAATATCAAGCATATTATTATATTAAATATTTTAAAATAAATTAAATATAATTTCAACAAAACCATAATAATTTTTATTTTTATGATTATAATGCTAATATAAATTATTGAATATATTTTTTTATAAATAAAGGACATAAAACAGTAATATAATATAATATAAATAAATGAGTTGTTATTATAAAAAAACTGTGTAAGTATAAAATAATAAAAGGAAAAGAAATGAAACAATAAAAGAAAATGAGAGGGAAAAGTGAAAAGGAGTTGTGTTTTTTTTTTGAAAAATAGAAGAGAAAAAATCTATAAAAAAAAACAAAAGAAAAGTAAATGAAAAAGAAAAATTAGAGAGGAAATAAGAGAAAATTGAGCAATAATTTTTTTTCTTAAATTGTGACATGTTGTATAAAAGACAAAGTTTTCATGTTTGTATAATATAATAATGTATAATAGATATAAATAACTTTTTTCATTTTTATATTTTGTTAACTTTATAGTATTTTTTAATGTAATATAAACTATCTTCTCTAAATATGAACATGATTCTTATAAATGATAAACAATAAAATGATTTAATTAATTCAAATAGTTTAAATTTATATTTTTTAACTTAAATATGAAGACAAATTATAAAAAAAATTGATAGCATGGTTTTATCATTTAAAACAATGACATTTAACAGTAAAAAAGTAAAACAATTAAAGATGTTGTTGAATCAATAAAAATATATATAATATTATAACAATATGATAAATTATAATATATTATTACATATGTAATAACAACAACAATAACAATAATAATAATAATATTAATAGAGAATTTTGGCTAATAGAATGGTAGAGATTTTTTGTCTTATAAGTATAAATATGAAAGAGGAAAAAAGGAAAAATAAAAAAATTTAAAAAGGAAGAGACAGAAAAGCTAGAAAAAAAAAGGTTTTTGAGGGGAAAAAATTGGGAGAGAGTGACATATGTCTTAGGAAGGGCCAAATTTTCTTATATATATATATAAAAGTATAAATATGAAAAAGGAAAAAAGGTAAAAGGAAAAAATTGAAAAAGGAAGAGAGAGAAAAGTTAGAAAAAAAGTTTTGGAGGAAAAAAAATTGAGAGAGAATGACATGTATCCTAGAAAGGACCAAAATTTCTTATATATATAATAGATTAATAAATCATTGATTCATATTATTTAAATAATAATAAATTATAATATAATATTACACAAAAAAGTATTTAATACAGTACATAAATAATATATAATATAATAATAATATAATAATAATAATAATAATAATAATAATAATAGCAACAATAGAGATTTTTGGCTAATAGAATAATAAAGATTTTTTGTCTTATAAGTATAAATATGAAAGAGAAAAAAAGATAAAAAGAAAAAAAATTGAAAAGGAAGAGTGAGAAAAACTAGAAAGAAAGAGAAGTTTTGGAGAAATTTTTTTTCACCATATGGTAACATGTGTCTCAACTAAAACCTTTTTTTATTAAGAGTAATAGAAATATATATCACAATTAATTAAATTAAATAAATGAGATTATATTTACTGCTTCGGAATGGGCCTCACAAGATCTCAGTTCGAGCAAGCTTAATTCAAATTGGGTGTGGTCAAGAAGGTATTGCGGTCCATGAACATTCCTTCGTCTAGGTCAGATACCTTGGCTGGGTAACATCAGAATTCATACACGTCCTATCCCACCTTAAAAAGAATGTCATTGTCTGAGAAATACAAAAGAACATCATCTACCATGTCTACTAGCTAAAAAGATTTTAGATGCATCTCAATCCCCAATCCTACTCAGAAAGGATGCTCATTCAATAGTTTGAAAGTCCTCACTAGGGGTGCTTATGGTTTGGTTATTCAAATAACCATAACCATAACTATTAAATAATCATATTATAAGTGATTATTATAACCATAACCATATTCAGTTTTGTATAACTGTTAATGGTTTGATATAACCGGTTATTGTTTTAAAAAACTGGTTATATAATCGGTTATGAATAAATAACTGATTATTTAACCAATTTATAATAAGTTGTTAAAAATACTTGTATAACTAGTTTAACCAGTTATATACCCACTCAAAAAAAAAAAAAAAAAAAACGTATAGAGACAAGGTTCTTTCAAAACATATACTCTCATTTGTATTTCAACAAAGAAAAAAAAATACTTAAATCTGTATCTTTTTTCCTTCATTCCTTGTGTTGTTGTGATATATAGGTTATGTCACTAACAATGGACTAGTAATTAACTACTGATTAATATTGCTATAGTACTGTTTCAATTTGAACATATAATGCTCTTAAACTAATGATAAAAAATAGTTATATTAATCTATACATTTTTAAGCCAATATTTTTCATTAAGAGTGTGTTTAGTAAGACTTTTGGAGAGCTTATAAGCTTCTTTGACTAGCTTATAAGCTACTTTGACCAAAATAAACTTGTTTGATACACAAGTTTATTTTAATAGTTTATAGTTTATTTTCATAAACTATTTGAAGTAGCTTATGAAAATAAGCTAGCTTATAAGCTACTATCCTGTTTTTCTTCTCAATTTTATCTTCACTAATTTATTTGAAATTTCTTTTTACTCTTTTATTCAATTTAAAAACCTTTTTACCTATTTTAATATTGTCAATTTATTATGAAAAACTAGACACTAGATGACATTTATTTTCTTTGTTATTATGAAACTTAAAATTCTATTTTTTTATTATTTTGTTTAATGTCAAACTATTTATTTTAACAAATTATTACATTGCTTGTTTTTATTTTTATTTAAAATATTTGGTCACTAAACAAAAGTTGATAAAAAATTAAAATTATAATGAAAAAACATTTTTTTTTGTTTTAAAATAATTTTATTAATAAAATATTTAAATATTTTTAAAAATGATTTTAAACGATATAAATTTTTTTAAAAATGATTTTAAACGATATAACTTTTTTGAAATAGAAGCAAAAATTTGATTTAAAACAAAACAATATAAGTAAAATCACTAAAACTTTACCATTTTTTATAATATAAAATTTTAAAAAAATATTTTCCTACTTCTTAAGATGATAAGTTATTATAAATAAATTAAAATGTTAGAAATATTAAATGTATTTTTTTACGTCATTTGACATTTATCGGTTAATTTTATCAAATACTTTCAATTAAATCAGCTAGTTTATAAGCTTTCAACTAGTTTTACTAAACATATAATAAAATAATGTTCAAAATATTAACGAGAAATAGACTTTTGGTACTCCTGAATTCATTAAAATATGGCTAGTAGACATGCATTGTGCGAAGAGAACAGCATCAGGTTGCTTGCATCCACATTTAACCATCCACGACAAATCCCAGCATTATTTTCCTTTTCATCAATTTTTTTCTTTTATCTTAAACCTGGTGCAACAGCCACGATTGCAATAACATGTGGGAAAATCAAATTAACATTCAACAAAATCAAGATACACAAGTAACGACGCAAGGAAAATCAAAAGCTTAAACATAATAAGTTATTTGAAATAACCAGCTATGAAACCAATATGAAACCAAGTTTAACCATAACTATTTTCTTTAATAAAAATAAATTACTTGAAATAACCATTTCTATAAAACTGATTATATTTTTATAACCAATTTTATATAACCACTTATTGCTGAATACGGTTTTTTTTTTAAAAACTGGTTTTTTGAGCAGCTCTAGTCCTCACATAGGTACCTAACGTATACTTCCTCCGGACTATAAGGAAAAAAAAAACAAACTGATTCAATAAAAAAAAAAGTTAACATTACTTAATGTTGATAATCTCGTTTAAAAAATTAATTCATTTTCTAAAATATCTTTTACATTTTTGCATAGGATAAAAAAATTAGGTTATCAGAAATAAAACTCTAATTAAATGAAAAGTATTTTTGGAATGATATCATTAAATAGTAAAAAGTTAGTATGGAATGATATCATTAAATAGTAAAAATATTCTTATATTTTTTGAATGACTTGGCCACACTTTTTCATAACAAAATGGTTCAAATCATATATTTTGAAATTTTAAACTTTAAAATTATTATAAATACCTTTTGAAATTGAAAATAGTTGAAGTGAGTTTTGTAATTATAAAATCTTATTGTTAATAAACAATTTCTTAAAATATGATTCGTATATCTAATATTTTTAAATCAAATATATAATTTGTTTATATATTATTATATACAAATTAAAAAATTTATTCTACCTCTAACAAAAAAATTCATCCCGTACGATGCACGGAATACACGCACTAATTTACTTATATTTTAGTTCATCAAACAATTTTTTTTTACTTATATTTTAGTGCAGAGGGAGTACTTAGAATCTTATTTAACTAAATAGGCAACCACCTCATGCAAGCTCCTTACCCAACTTAAGCCTATAATGGCGCCGCTTCTAATAAACCTCAAATATCACTCATTCCATAATTAATTGTGAAAGTATCTAGGAGAACTTATACAAATATTTTATTATTGGTCTATAAGATATTTTTTAACTTATTTTCGTAAGCTGGTATGTCAAATTACCATGTTAGCTTTGTAAGGAGACAAGCTAATTCAGTATCTCATGCATTGGCACAAATTTTATGTTTCTTTTGCTAGTCTCCATTCCTCTGATTATGTGATGCCTTGTATTGCTGAACAAATTGCTATTGAAATGATATAAGTTTGTTTGCTTAAAAAAAAAAAAAAAAACTTATTTTCATAAGCTATCAAAGACAACTTATATAAATACCTTATGTGGAGCCTATAAAAAGATTCACCTTCACTACCAAAGGATCAGCCTAGTGGTTGGAAATTAGGATAATATGTATGAGGTCATGTGTTTGAATCTCAGTATGACTATTGAATTGTCATTGTAGTTATTACATCATCAGTTAACGCTATTATTTGACAATAAAATCTAAAACCAAATTTTTTAAATCTTTAAAAAACTAAAAATACTTTAAAAGAATAAAATTTTTATAAAAAAAAAACACCTTATCTTATAAGGATCAAAAGGTTATTTAAGCCAATTAGGCATTAACCCTATTTTTATTTAGGGTTTAGGAATAAACATAAGGAGTGTGTGTATTTTTTTATTTCCAAATTAATCCTCCACATTGTATTTTTTTTTTATTTGTTTTGTTTAGAAGAACTTTGTGTCAATTAGTACACTTGGTTACAAAAGTTAAAAGTATAATTAATTATTCGCTTTAAATAAAGATATATTAATGTATAAATTATAAAAAAAATTGTATTACAAAATATCATAATCATTAACATGACAAAAATATTTAAAATTTAAAAATTAATACTAATGAAATAAAAAAAAAAAAAGAGTCCAGTTTATAAAACAAAACAATGGAATTAACACGAGAAGCACGTGCGCAAAGTTTTTTATTTTTATGAAACAAATATTCATTGTTTTTATATTTACAGTATTTATTTTCATCTTTTATACAAATTCCTGTGTCTGTCAGTTTTCTCAAATCTCAATCACTCGAAGAGGAACTTGACGACCTAGGGTTAGATCATCTTCGTTTCTCTTCCAATAGCGGTTTTGCTCTTGTCAGATTCAAACTCTCTCTGCTTTTCCTCACACATCTTTCTCTTCATTTTTCAATTTTCTTTCCTTAATTATTTACTATCAGTTTCGCATTCTTTCAATAATCCTCCCCAATCATGCACAACTCTCAACTTTCAAGCCATGGATTAGGACACCCAAGTTTTCAAATTGATGAGAAAATAGAAGAGCTTTTTCAGCTCAATTATCTTGTGCGTTGACTTTCCATTCATTCAGTGAGGGAAGGAAAAGATTTGCACCTGAATTAATGTGAGTCTCCTCCTCCTCCTCCTCCTTCTTCTCTTTCCTAAATTTGGCCAATTGTTTGGTTTTCAAGCACCATTGCAGCTCAATTACTTTATTTTGGTTTTTGCTTTATCTTATAATATGTAGTAAGGAAGTAGAGACCATTCAAAATAGCTTCTTTATCCTCGGTTTCATGCCATATATTCCTACCGTGCTTGGTGCAATTTTTTACCTTTATATTTTTTAATTATTATATTAATACATATAGGATGTATTGTGTTAATCATGATGACTGATGATGCTAACTTTTAAAATATCAATTTGGGGTTTTAGTTTTGTTTTTAAAATATGTACTATGAATGACTACAAGTTTAATGCTTATATTTCAAACACATGTGCTCGTGTTTGGCTTTGTATTTATTATATCTTTAAGATGTGTTTTATTTTTTTGTAATTATAGTATCTAGTGTTTTCCATGTCATCGTGTCAGTGTTGCTGTGCCATACTTGTGCTTCCTAAATTTGTTGTTGATTTCAAGTTGTTTGAAGTTGAAGGAATTTTGAACTTTTGATCGTTTTGACTGTAACAGTAAATGCAGACCTTGTGACAGTGTGTGCTCTGCAATTTAAAACCATGAAATTTTTGTGAATGAAAAATGTTCTGCATTACAGATATAGGAATGAATTTTCTTTTTATGTCCATATGTGAGCTTGTGATTACACAATTGATATTTGATGACTTGCTTTATTTTCCTTCAAACTAAATGTAGCTATTCGAGGACAGATACTAAATGTAAGATGGTGTCACCATGAGATATTTGATAACCAAGCTGGGAAGAAATCATGTCTGACTTGTTTTGATTGGCTTAAATATTACAATATGGAGGATGAGAATGGACTTGAGCTCAGTTTGGGTCTATCTTTTGGTGGCTCGTCTGTCAAACCCAAGAGTCAAAACCGCAGCTCTTCAGATGCTAGAGCAGAAGATGTTGTTAGAAATGGTAGAATGGTTGGTGACTTCAAGAGCATGTTTGATGCTGCTCCTCAGAAACCAGATTCAGTTAATGACACACAGAGTTCAAAACCTGAGGAGAACTTCTTTAATGACCTTTCAAAGGCCAAAGAGAATGCTTCTTTGAATTTAAGTGGGAGAGGATTTTGGGTTGCAAACAGCAATAAACCAGTTCAAATCGAGGAAGATAAGCAGTTAGACACAGGAGTTAAACGAAAAATGTCTTTTGATGAGATAAATAATCAAAAGAAGCATGAAAGCGAGGTTCATCATGCTAATTTACATGGTAAGGCTAGAACATCACACATTTCTGTGACAGAAGATGGCTCAGCTGCTGAAAATGAAGATGTAGCAGATTCTGAAGCTGAGAACTCCAACTCTAGACCTGTCTCATGCCATGGCAATGGTACCAGACAATTCATTAGAGTTGGTGTTTCTTCTGAGGTTCAAAAAGATGTTCGTGGAGTTGCTGATTCAAGTGCCACTGACTTTAATGGGGAAAAGAGGGTTACTGGTTCAACAGAAAAAGATTTTAAGCATGCAAATTTAGCTTATGGTGCTTCCTTCTCTCTTCAACAAGTGAATATGGTGAATGTGCCTTACTCATCACCAGCAAAAGAGTCCAACTCTGTTCATGCACCAAACCCTCAAATATCTGGAGTGATGCATGTGATGCCTACTGCAACTGGTGAGCTTTCTGGATCCCAATCTGTGAGTAATGGGAGCTTGCCGGCGATGTTTGGTTATTCTTCTGTTCAGCTTCCGACCTTGGATAAGGACAACATTTGGGGTTTGGTCTCTCGTCCTCAGCAGCTACACCCTGCCTTTGTTGGGAGGGGTACACCAAACACAGGTAATCATGATATGGATGGAGTATATTGCTTGGTAATCAAAACTTTCAAGATTACATGGCTTGATAAACTAAACTAAAATATTCTAAAAACCAAAAGAAAATTGGGACCTTAAATAAGTTTTGGAGCCCATTTAGGTAAAAACAATTATTCACATCTCCATTTGTCTGGCTGTTCATGTTCATGCAATGGTAAAATATAAGGTTGTAATTACTACTGGTGTTCAATGCGTATTTTGATTCCCAATGCCACCTTTGAGGTTCTTGTGCATGAGTGTGTCTTGTACTGAGCTTTTATTGTAAATCTGATTGGAAATTATGTTATACTGTTATGTGTGGACATAGCTGCTATACATGCAATCTCAAATAATACATCTGAGGCTACGCCATATGAAGGAAAACCATTAGAAAGATCCAAAGGAGATGATCAACACTCAAAGCAGCGTGTAACTGAAGAAAGCTCCTCCTCACAGCCTCAAGCCATGAAAGGAAGCGTCGCGAACCTAAGAGCAAAAAATGCATCAGACCAGTCAACAGGAGAAGGGTCCTCAATTGATTTTTCCTTTATCAAGCCAGGTCTTGCTGCGGATGTGAAATTTGGCGGGGGTGGTTCATGCCCAAACCTACCTTGGGTATCCACCACGGGTTCAGGCCCAAATGGTAGGACAATATCTGGTGTTACTTACAGAGTTAGCACTAATCAAATTAGGGTTGTTTGTGCGTGTCATGGTTCTCACATGACTCCTGAGGAGTTTGTTCGGCATGCAAATGAAGACCAAGTCCAGGCCAATGGGGAGGGAAGTGCAGTTTTGGGGACAGTAGCAAATGGCAATTCTGCAGCCTCTGCTCACAACTGAATCATTGTAAGGAGAAATACTAGTAACATATTAACATGGATTCTCTCTGTGTGTAGAAGGATTTACATGAAATTCACATAATAACGATGTCTTACGAAGGATGTGTTAAAAGATTATGTTGCTAGAAAGAATGTGTTCAAGATTATGTTGTTAGCATTTTTGTTATTATAGTATTCAAGTTCAATTTTATTATATGAGAAATTTTGGCTTTAATTTTATATACATCATTGAGTTTTTTTTACATTTTTATTTTATTTACATGTCATCAAAGGGAAAAAAGATAAATAGGAAGTTGACATGTGACAGAAGCTTGGATACGTTTATTAATTTAATGTATTATATAATTAGTATATTAAATTAAATATACTAATTAGTATATACTAATTAAATTTAAATTAGTTTAGATAATTTTTAATATACAAAATTAGCTTAAAAAATAAATAATATTTTAATATTATTTAAAAATCTGTACATTAATTTTAATATGTTAGTAGCTCTTCACGTTGATTTATGAATTTGTTTTTTATCAGCTAGAGGGGTTTTCTACATCAAAGATATGGTGGACACTTTAAATCTATACGAGCATTTTTTTAAAGTGACAAAAAATACATTAAATAAATAATATATGTATTGACAACATTTGTCATCGAATTACACACGGTCATGTATATCATGTATAATTACTTTACGAATCATATCAAAAATAATTTTTGATTGAGAACTTTTACATCGATAACGCATGTTTATTAAACATGTTGGATTCGGAGGCTGTCAAATAGAGAAAATTTCATGTGTGGTGACCAAACAGAGTTAACCACCAATGCGTTGTTGACAAGCTGTATTTTTCAATGGTTGAAGAAACTTGCTAAAGGTTATTTTAGTCAGACAATTTCTTTAATTACTCTAGTACACAATTTCTGTTTCATAAGTTTTTCTCTTTTTCCTATCCTATCATACGAGACATTTACGCTTTTTATGTTAAAATGATAAACAGTTGTTTCCTTATCGTATTGCTTTCTGTCCTATACAATTTTAGGCTACTTTGCTTTTGGTTAAAAGTGGATATAGATATCTTGTTACAAGTGCATTGTTGAATTGAGTCTATATAAAGCCCCCAAATGGATTTCTGGGAACAATGTTCTTATTTTTGTCTCTCCTTTTGGCGTGATCCGGAAGGGAGACGGGGAGAACACAGCATCAAAAAATGGCAGGGGGAGGACTTGTGGATTCTGGGTCTCTCAGGAGGGCTCATCTTTATGAGTACAAGATTACTGGCTACTTCATCTTTTCTTGCATCGTTGGGGCTCTTGGTGGCTCTCTCTTCGGATATGATCTTGGTGTTTCAGGTCATCACCTCCTTCAAAATGATATCATTTCAATCGCCAATGCTCACATTTTGACATTGATTGTGTATATAATTATAATAAGACAAAACTTAGATACAGTTTCTGATTGTTTTTAATCAGAATTTGAGTTTTACCTTGATAACTTGCATAACAAAGATTTGCATAAAAAGTCAACATATATTACCGAGGTAAAATTTTAATAATATATCATAATATAAACAAAACATCAAAGTATGTATCTTATTCAAATTCTAGAAATGATAAGGAGAGCCTTTTTCATGTGAAGAAGAATATAAACATTACATCATTTGAAATTTGATGAATTATTCTTTCAGGTGGAGTTACTTCCATGGATGATTTCCTGGTAGAATTCTTCCCCCAAGTGTATGAGAGGAAGCACGCACATCTTCAGGAGACAGATTATTGTAAATATGATGATCAAATGTTGACACTTTTTACTTCCTCTCTGTACTTTGCGGCCTTGATATCCACGTTTGGTGCTTCTAGCCTAACAAAAAATAAGGGCAGGAGGGCTAGTATCGTTGTTGGTTCCATAAGCTTCTTTATAGGGGCTGTCCTAAATGCTGCTGCCAAGAACATTGCAATGTTGATCATTGGGCGTATCCTTCTTGGCATAGGCATTGGATTTGGTAATCAAGTAAGTTCAATTAATGCTCCAATATGATAAATGGTGTATTTGTCATGAAATGTTATGTTACTAACTTAGTAGTTTATTATGTTGTTATTCATCTTATTGTTTAGGCCGTTCCATTGTACCTGTCAGAAATGTCTCCTGCAAAAGTCCGAGGAGCAGTGAACCAGCTATTTCAATTGACAACTTGCTTGGGAATTTTGATTGCTAACCTAGTGAATTATGGTACTGAGAAACTTCATCCATGGGGGTGGAGATTGTCTCTTGGTTTAGCCACGGTTCCTGCAACTGTCATGTTTTTTGGTGGTTTGTTGTGTCCTGAGACACCTAACAGTCTTGTGGAACAAGGCAAATTTGAAGAGGGGAGAAAGGTATTGGAGAGAGTTAGGGGTACCCCCAATGTGGATGCTGAATTTGAAGATCTCGTTGAGGCTAGCAAAGAAGCAAAGGCCATCAAGAACCCATTCCAGAACCTCCTCCTAAAAAAGAACAGACCCCAATTCATAATTGGTGCCTTGGCCATTCCTGCATTCCAACAGCTAACTGGCAATAACTCCATCCTCTTCTATGCTCCTGTCATTTTCCAGACTTTGGGATTTGGTGCTGGGGCCGCTCTATATTCATCTGTCATTACTAGTGTGGCCCTTGTTCTTGCCACCTTGATCTCAATGTTTTATGTTGACAAGTTTGGCAGGAGAGCTTTCTTTTTGGAAGCTGGTGCTGAGATGTTGTGTTGCATGGTAACTACCCTTTCACATGTCCTTAAATTTCTTTGTATAAATGCAATGGGAATAATAGTTTTTATTACTTTCAGAGTTTAATTTCTATGCACTTATATTGTCAACCAATAAGAAATTATTGTGGTGTGACTTTTAAACTAATATGGTAAAAGTCAACTAACTTATCATACGTAATAATTTGTGATTGGATGACAATGTAAATATTTTTTTTCATGTCGGTACATAAAGTATTTACTCTTGCTAATATGGTAAAAGTCAACTAACTTATCATTATCATGTGCAGGTTGCTACAGCAATTGTTTTGGCTCTTGAGTTTGGCAAAGGCAAAGAACTATCATTTGGGGTTGGTATCTTTCTGGTCATTGTGATTTTCTTGTTTGTGTTGGCATATGGAAGATCTTGGGGTCCTCTGGGGTGGTTGGTTCCCAGTGAGCTCTTCCCATTAGAGATAAGGTCAGCTGCACAGAGTGTTGTGGTGTGTGTTAACATGGTCTTCACAGCACTTGTGGCACAATTCTTCCTTGTGTCACTTTGCCACCTTAAATTTGGGATCTTCTTGCTGTTTGGGGGCTTGATTTTCCTCATGAGCTGCTTTGTCTTCTTCCTCTTGCCCGAAACCAAACAAGTTCCAATTGAGGAGATTCATCTTCTGTTTGAGAAGCACTGGTTCTGGAAGAAAATAATTGTTGACTCAAACCAAGAGAAATCAAATGGACGACATGCATAAGAATAAGATGCCTAGAGATTCAACAAGGGAAATTGTTGAATTTGAATTTTTTTGTCCCTTGTACTCATAAACTCTGGAGACTGCGAGAAGAACTAAAAGTGCAAGATATGCACTTCTTTTCCCTTCTCTATGCATGTTTTGGGTATAGGATGCAAAGCTATACCTAAAAATTGTATCATTAGGTAGTTGACACTTAGACAACTTAACATGCAAGATGCCACACTTCTGTCCCTCCTATTTTTTTGATTGCTGTTAATATACTTCTTTTATAATCTCTTTTTAATATGTTTAATTATTGTATGAACTTTGATATTGACTATGACCCCAACTAAATTAGCTAGGCTCGCATCGTGGAACTAGCGTGAGATTTTACCTAATAATAAAGTGTTGAAATGAGTATTACAAACCATATTATTAACATTTTTTAATCCAACAAAAATGAAGCAGTCAAAAAAAAAAAATCCAACAAAAATGAAAGTTTAACTTTACATTTTTTTTAGTTGCAATTTAACCAAATTGCCCTTATAGATTTTGAGCGAACACAACTTTATTAGGTTTGTTGTCAACTTATGGCTGTTGGGCAATTTAAAACTAACTAATAGATAATGTGATAACATATTTATTTTTTAAAATAAAATATTTCATGAATACTTTTTATATTTTGATAAGAGAATAATATATCTATACAAATTAGGAAAATAGGATTAAAAAAAAGAAGGATTATTTATAAGGGAAAAATACGAAGATAATTAATTAGTTTATTTATTCAATACTTTTTATTCAATAATTAGTTTAATTTTTAAATAAACTTACTTTGCTAAAATATTAAATACACTTAAATGTTTTTAGTTTTCAAGGCAATAATTAAAGTATTCTGGATAAATTACGTTTTAAAATAAGGAATATTTTTAATATTGAACCGATGGTTTAATCAGTAATTAAAGATATAAATTAAAGATTTATTACTTTAACTATAATTAAAACATTAATTAAATATATTTTAATATTATATAATTCTAGTATTTTAGCCTTGTAATACACAAGATAAATGTGTCTCGTATATAACTTAAAATTATAATAAAGATATACTTTTGAATATATAAGTTATGTCATAATTAAAATTCGTAATGTATAAATATTTTTTAACGTATAAATTATATTTTAGATTTATAATAAATAATTTATATATTGATAAAAAGTTATTTTTAACTATTGATCATTTATTTTAAAAATATTAAAATTTAATTTAAAAATAAAGATGAAAAGGATATATTAAAAGAGATAAGTTAAGAAAAATTCCTAAGGATGTGTTTGGATTGGTGGTAGAGGATGGAATGGATGTTAGGAAAAAACACACATCTCTTCATTACGCACAATAATGAGAAAAGACACAATAAAAGAAAAAGTCAACACCATAAAGAAAATGAGAAAATATTACAATTTTATTTAACGTGGTTCGACTCCTCATACCTACATCCACAATATGGGTGTCCCAAATTTGAGGTGTACAGTGTACTTCATGGAATAAAGCTTTTAGATTGCAAAATAACTATTTTATCCTAATCATTATTTCTTAAAGATAATATATTTAATATAAGAATTAAAACGTTATAACTCATTCCGTTGGTCTTTTTTCCAAACAATGGAATGAAAATTTATAATCTTGAAAAATAAAAATAAATGTTTGTTTAAATTAAATTCTTAAACCAATTCTTTATCACTAAATTTCATCATTATGAGATAAATATGAGTTTAACTAGTTCTCATTTATTTTGTAACTAGTAAGTTACCCGTGCATTCGCACGGGTCGCTTCGTTTTTATGCATATTATAAAATAATTTATTTATATAATTGTTTGTTTAAAACTAAAAAAATATATATGATTTAAAATTAAACATTTGGTTCAGAACCAAACAATAAATATACTTATATTTTTAATTTTAAAATAATTCACATGATAAAATTGAAATTAAATTTAAAAATCATAATTATATATTTAATTGGTTTAATTATTTTGCGGGTCCCCATACTTTTACTAAATTTTAATTAGGTCCCTGAACTTTTTTTTTTAATTAGGTCCCTGAACTTCTTTTTTTTCAATTGGGTTATCCCGTCTAATTGTCATTATGAGAAATTAACCGCATACACCTAACTAGAGGTGCAAACGGTGGACTGGTGCTTCTAGAGTATGTTGTAAGCACAACTAAGTCAATTGTGAGAAATTTCTGTCTGCACCCCTAATTAGGTTCTGCGGTGAGTTTTTTTTTTCATAACGATAATTAGACGGGATAACCCAATTGAAAAATAAATAAAACATCAGGGACCCAATTAAAAGAAAAAAAGTTTAGGAACCTAATTGAAAATTTTGTAAAAGAATGAAGACCTGCGGACCAATTTAACCTTTTTTTTTTTTACAGAAAGAAATTTAACCTATTTAATTAATTACTTTTTTTACCTAACAAATGTCATTTTATAAAATTATTATTAAAATTGAATGTAATGTAATTAACTAATTTGATATAATATTACCTGTGCAATTGCACGGGTCACGTTACTTTTTATCCATGTTCCAAAATGACTTGTAAATATACTAATAAGTTTATATATAATAAATTTATTAATGGGATGCACACCCATTAGTTTGATATATACAAATACTTAATTTGAAATTTTGCCACAATTAAGCTTCTCGTTCCTCTTCAATGATGTGTTTTATAGGAAATTTCTATTTATTTTATAATTATTGTAATTATAATCATAATTGTTCAATTATGTCATAAAATTTTCTTTCATGAACAGTTTAAATTATTATTTTCTATTTAAAGATTTATAATAAAATTGAAATATAAAATAATTTTTATCACCAAACATGTGGATAAATTGGCTTGGATAGAGATGACAATGGGTTGGGGCGAGGTGGGACGGGTATGAGCAATAGCCCTCCATACTGTTTGATATTTATACAGGTGTCCTAAAAATAAATTAGAGCAATTTATTTTATATATGTGTAAAGGTATTTAAATAATCCTAAAGTATGTACCCACTTTACTACTTGTCCATGTCCCCGTTAATAAGTGAATATCCATTTAATTAAAAAATAATTCTAAATTACTTATCAAGGTTTTTTTTTATATTTCAATTAATTTATTTCAACCACAAATAAAATAATTTCATCAATTAAGTTATTTTTTATCAATTAATTTAATAAAAATCATTAATTAAATATTTATATATTTTTTAACTAAACAACATTAATTTTAGAAATAACTTTCTATATTTCTTTAACTTTATTTTATTTAATTTGTTAATGTAATATACACTTATATAAAAATATTAATTATAGTTAAAAAAATTATATAAAATTTGCCTTTACTAAAAGAGTTAAATAGTCATTGTAATTTTATTTAAATATTTAAGTGAGATATTAATAAATGACAATATTGATAAAAAATAATTAATATTTTACAATAACATATGTTTTAAGTAATATTAAATGTACAACTTTTTCACAATTCTTACAAAAAATTTAATTTATATTATGTCTAAGAAAAATATTCACAGTATATTGATTTCAAATAATATTTATTTGAAATCCATTTTTTTGATTTTATAATAGATAAAAAATTATGCCCGTGTGTGTATTTATAGAAGTAGTAGGCGAATTTTTTTTTGAAGGAGATAGACACGTTAACCTGTTGGGAATACTATATAATGTAAGAAGTATAGAAAAATACATATTAAGTTTTACAAAATATATGAATAAAATAATAATAAAAATATTTTATACATCGATAATGCAAATTTTATTCTCATATTAATTTTTTTTTATCAAAATTGTAGTGTGCTGAGTATGCAACTGCGTAAATACTAGGAGAGAGACTTTTGTTGTTCATTGTAATTCTACCTGACTTGAGTCGGACGATCTCCTATAGAAAATATCTGTGGTCTTTATCATAGAAAAATAATTTTAACTATTTTTAGTTTTGATACTATTAAAGATTTATTTAAATCTATTTATAATAAAAAAAATTAATAAATTAATTTTAATATATTTATTATGTAGTTTTTGTAAAATATTTTAAGATTATCAATTAGATATTAATCAACAAAATTTTCAGATATGTAATTGTTAAAACTCTCTTTAAGTATTTAACACAGTTACATATTTAAGATTTGAACTCAAGACCACTGACAAAGTTGAAATCACCTCATGCCATGTCAGTTGATTCACATAGTGTAACTCAATCAGATTTCAATTAGTAAATTAACATTTTAAGTTTATTTTTATTTTTCTAAATTAAATAAAAAAACTAAAATTACATCTACAAATTATAAAAACATAAAATCAAATAAAGTAATACATTGAAAATTTTAAAAAAAATCAACCTTAATTAAAATAAAAAAAATATCCATTTGATGTGTAAATTTTATTAGTATAAGAGTAAATTACACTAATCATCCCTAAAATTCCATGAAATTACACAAATTTTTAATGCTTTTTCTACCCCTATAGTAACTCTCCTTAGTTGTTTGAAAAATATTATATCGACACCCCTCATACGTTACACTAACCCCCTTAATATTTTGACAAACATTAAACCATGTACCCTTATCAGGGAGTTGCTGTAAATGTTAAAAAAATAGGAAGAGTTTGAGTAATTTCACAAAACCTAATAGGTGATTAGTGTAATTTACTCTTATTATAATTAATTATCATTGAAAATATAACTAATTATTCATATCATATAATTAAATATTTTATAATTTAATTAATTTTAAATTAATAATAAATATATTTTTCTTTGAAATATTTATTCAGTTCAAAAAATTAAAGTCATAGCTCGTGATTTTTTTTAAATCCATTGTGATTCTTTTTTAGTTATAAATTTAAATAAGAACATTATTTAATTTTAAAAAATATTTATCTTCATTGAAAAGGTGTTTGACATAAATAATGCTATAAATTTATAAAAGGCTTAAATATTCATTTGGTCCTTATAGTTATACAAAATTTTAATCATACTTCATTATATTATTATACATATTTCATTATATTATTATACTTAAAAATAATCTCTTTTAGTCCTTATACATGCTATTTTTTTTATATCATTTTTAGTCCCTATGAGTTTAGATGGTAAGGACTAAAAGGGAATAAAAATGGTATATATATTAAAGTGGATGATTTTTAAGCATAAAGACTAAAAGGTAAATTTTGCGCAACTATAAGGACTAAACGAGTAATTAAACATTTAAAAAATGACAACACATTTGATATCTTAATTTAAAAGCTTTTCACAAATGAGTTTATTTTATAACCAATAAAAATTAGCCAAAATTGAAGACATCTTTTTTTTATAAATTGAATAAAAAATGTATTAATCCTATGATTTGATTATCTTAATATTTCATATAATCAAAATTTCCCAAGGTTTAAAAGTTAGAAGCTGATAAAGAATTGTGTAAATTTATGAAGGCAATGCACATACAAATTATAATCACAAATAAAAATTAATGGCATGTCATCATACACAAATTTAATTAAAATATATTTTATATGCATAAAAAATATTAAAATATATTCTCTATTATATTATTATTTAACATAATTGTTATGTGTGATAATTTTTAATTATCATACATATACTATTTTTAATTATTATACTTAAAATTATCTCTTTTAATCCTTGTACATACTCCATTATATTATTATACTTAAAATAATTTCTTTTAGTTGTTATACGTATAACTTTTAATCCTTTTAGTCTTTCTGAATTTAGACGATAGGGACTAAAAGAGATAGAAATAGTATGTATAGAGACTAAAAGGGATTAAAAATGGTATATATAGATTAAAATGAATGATCTTTAAGTATAAATAGATCGTTCCTCCATATGTGAACGTGGCGAAATATTACACCACTACACCAACCCTATAGGTTATTAATAGGATTAAATTATTAGTTTTTAATAAAATATCCTATTTTTAATCTTTAATTATTGCCTAAGAATAATAATTATTAGTAAAATCATTTTTTCATAACAATATTTCGTTATGCAACACTGAAGGAGGTCAAACATAATAAAATAATAATGATTATTAAAATCTTTAAGTGTTAATGTGTAGCATTCGCACGTGCCACATTCGTTTTTGACTTTTTGTAGATAATGCAGAATATAATTGTTGTATTAATATATATTTATATCAATAATTTCCTTATTATTGATTTACCCAAAAATAAATTGAAAGAGTATAACTTTTTTTTTTTCATTTTAAAAAATAGGATTAGATTATATTAAAAAAGACTTAATAAGATTTTTAAGAACAAAATCAAAATTTAGCTAAATTATATATTTTTCTCTTAAAAATAGCATAATTTTATTTAATTTTCATTTTCAAAACTATTATTTAGTTCTAAAAAATTCGTTTCCATATAATTATTAATTAAACTTTCGTTTGTTGCATATAAGTCTATATAATTCTAGAAATGAGCGATTAAATAAAAAATATTATGATATCTAAAAAAATAAAATGAAAAAATATTATGATATTTAAAAAGATAAAATAAAAAAAATTGTGATATCTAAAAGAATTAAAAATATAAATAAGAAATAATATTTAATGAACAAAACTAAAAAAAGACTAATAGAAAGTCATATGAAAAATGAAAAAAAGTATTTACAAAGACTAAATATTTTTAAATAATAAACAAAATAAATATTTTATTTTAAAAATGCAAGAGACACTAAAAAAGTAAATGAAAGAAACTAAAAAAAAAGTGAATGTTGAAAAAAAGAAAAAGAAGAAAAAGACAAAATTGAAAAAGAAAGAGAGAGAAAAAAAGAAAAAGAATAAAAGGACAAAAGTGAAAAAGAAAGAGAGAGAAATGATAAAAATATCCTTATTTTGAACATGTGTCAAAAAACTAAAAAGGCTATTTGTGTCATTTTCTTAACCTAAACTTTTCTTATATTGACAGTAGAAGACTTAATAAGATTTTTAAGAATAGAATCAAAATTTAGCTAAATTATATATTTTTCTCTTAAAAATAGCATAATTTTATTTAATTTTGATTTTTAAAACTATTATTTAGTTCTAAAAAATTCATTTCCATATAATTATTAATTAAATTTTCGTTTGTTGCATATAAGTCTATATAATTCTAGAAATGAGCGATTAAATAAAAAATATTATGATATCTACAAAGATAAAATGAAAAAATATTATGATATTTAAAAAGATAAAATAAAAAAATTGTGATATCTAAAAGAATTAAAAATATAAATAAGAAATAATATTTAATGAACAAAACTAAAAAAAGACTAATAGAAAGTCATATGAAAAATGAAAAAAAGTATTTACAAAGGCTAAATATTTTTAAATAATAAACAAAATAAATATTTTATTTTAAAAATGCAAGAGACACTAAAAAAGCAAATGAAAGAAACTAAAAAAAAAAGTGAATGTTGAAAAAAAGAAAAAGAAGAAAAAGACAAAATTGAAAAAGAAAGAGAGAGAAAAAAAGAAAAAGAAGAAAAGGACAAAAGTGAAAAAGAAAGAGAGAGAAATGATAAAAATATCCTTATTTTGAACATGTGTCAAAAAACTAAAAAGGCTATTTATGTCATTTTCTTAATCTAAACTTTTCTTATATTGACAGTAGAAGACTCAATAAGATTTTTAAGAACAGAATCAAAATTTAGCTAAATTATATATTTTTCTCTTAAAAATAGCATAATTTTATTTAATTTTCATTTTTAAAACTATTATTTAGTTCTAAAAAATTCATTTCCACATAATTATTAATTAAACTTTCGTTTGTTACATATAAGTCTATATAATTCTAGAAATGAGCGATTAAATAAAAAATATTATGATATCTAAAAAGATAAAATGAAAAAATATTATGATATTTAAAAAGATAAAATAAAAAAATCGTGATATCTAAAAGAATTAAAAATATAAATAAGAAATAATATTTAATGAACAAAACTAAAAAAAGACTAATAGAAAGTCATATGAAAAATGAAAAAAAGTATTTACAAAGACTAAATATTTTTAAATAATAAACAAAATAAATATTTTATTTTAAAAATGCAAGAGACACTAAAAAAAGTAAATGAAAGAAACTAAAAAAAAATGAATATTAAAAAAAAGAAAAAAAAGAAAAAGACAAAATCGAAAAAGAAAAAGAGAGAAAAAAAGAAAAAAAAGAAAAGGACAAAAGTGAAAAAAAAAGAAAAAAATAATAAAAGTATCCTTATTTTGAACATCATTTTCTTAGCCTAAACTTTTCTTATATTCAGAGTAGATAATTAACTAAATATCTGACGGATTCCTACAGTTTCTAACGGAACCAACCTTTTTATTTTTTTTTATTTTTCCCTATCATTGTTTAGAATGCATTCTTTATTGTGAATTGCGATACAATAATACCCCTTGTCAGTTGACTATTTTAAAAAAAGAAATGCATGTATAATTGTTGACAAACATAGCCATCGTATTAGACAAAGGATGCATTTTCATTGACAAATTGGCACAACCAAAATTAATATAGTAGTATTTCACACGACGACGGGATAAGATTGGACATTTCAACTGGACTACTCTATACTCATATTGATAAATCCACACTCGAATCTGACTCTTCTTTGTCTTTATCCACGCTATTTAGTATTTATAGCATAATTTGAAACTCCGTGGCTAATGATTTTAACTTAATTAATTCATTACTAACATTTTACCAGGAAAGAAAAAAAATGTCAAGATTCAATTGGAAAAAAAAAATCGTATCTTAGCACATCATTAAATGCAAGTTGTCTTTGCAAATTTGAGTATGCAGCGAATGCACATTAAATTATATTTACGAAAATTGTGGGTAAGTTGTTATTTGTTACCATCCGTCTGTTTCCAACGCACTTGTGCTGTTGCTGTCATTTGACGTTATCCATAAAAGATAAAATAGGATTAGTTCGAAATAAAAAAAATCCAAATCACATTTCGTCTTTATTTTTTGTATTTTAATTTAACCAAGAAATTAAATAAAAATGGAATACTACGCTTGATGACCTTGGGGCGTTGACTCTGGCACTTTTATATAAGTCCCTCTGAACTGGAACTCTTGGTGTATTGTGTTGTGTTTGGTGGTCCTCTCTGTTTCGAAAACACTGACACACACAGAGCAATGGCAGGTGGAGGAGTAGAAAGTGGAGGACCAGGGAAAAGGGCTCATCTTTACGAGCACAGGTTCACTGGCTATTTCGCCTTTACATGTTTCGTTGGGGCCCTTGGTGGTTCTCTCTTTGGCTATGATCTCGGTGTTTCAGGTTTCTTTCTCAATTCATTTTTCTCTGATTCTTCTTCGCATCCCCATTTCCATATGCTCTATTGTGCCAAATTCTATTATTTTTACTTTTTCATTTTCTGTGTTGGGTGTCCATTTTTATTTGACCGTAACTCACCGATCTAATAATGACGTTCGCTGCTTTGATTTGTTTCATCGTTTTTGTCTTTGAGATTTCCGACGCCTCTTAATTACATTGAAAGAAAATAAAAATTTAAATTCGTTCACGACGAATTTGACAGGCGGATGATGATGATGACTACGTTGGTACTCGAAATATAAAAATCTTATTATAATCCTTAAGAATTAAAAATATCGATGGCTTTTGTTTTTTTTATAAGGAGGAATATGTGAGATTATATGTCCTGCGTTTAATGGTTAATGTGGATTGCTTTAAATTTTTTTAAAGCGAATCAGACGTTGCACGCCGGACTAATGATCTTTTCGTCAACTCTGTAGTCTGTAATCTGTATCGTTGTTGTGAAAAAGAGGGGGTTTATTTTTTATTTTTTTATCTCTTTTGCGGAAACGATGATAAAAATGCAGCAACAAGCATATGCGATATTCCATGTCAATATCATGTGTATTGTTACATTCTACTGGAAAACTGTTGCCGGGAATTGCGGCTGAAATTTCGTGCTTCGTTGAATTCATGATACCCTGCAATTCCTCAGGAAATGAAACAGACACCGCTTCTGCATTTGTCCTTTTATTTATTTATTTTTTATTATTTATTATTATTATTATCATTATTATTATTGAGTTTAAGTGAGTGTAAAAAAATTTATAATATCAATTAATTAAAAATTATCTTAATTATTATTATTATTATTTTAATATAATTAAAATATTCTTATTTAATACATTAATCTTTGATACTTGCATCATTAGTAGTGAGTATTAAATAAATATATACTTGCAGAAGGTCCCCAATCCGTAGCAAGCAATTCCCGTGATGTTATAGATATGTTCAACCCCCTTTTCAGCAGATTAGCATGTGCATCATTGTTCTTTGATTATTAATTTTCAAGAGCTAACTTTGAGAAAATATATATATCACATGTTAATAGATTATTGTAGTAGCTTTACGTCCATAAAAAAATAGATTTATCAAAAAAATTGTGAATTTTTAATGCAATTTTAAGCTTTATAATTGTAGTATTGATTTCCCTCCCCTCCCCTGCCTTTTTTTTTTTTTTTTGTTTCTTTTTTCGTATTGCCTCAAAGTATGTTGGGAATCAGAAATTTACTTGTGATGTTGTGACGTGTCAGGTGGGGTGACTTCAATGGATGATTTCCTGAAGGAATTCTTCCCCGACGTGTACAGAAGGAAGCATATGCATCTGCATGAAACAGACTATTGTAAATATGACAACCAAGTGCTGACACTGTTTACATCATCTCTTTATTTCTCAGCACTGATCATGACATTCTTCGCTTCCTTCTTAACAAGAAAGAAGGGAAGAAAGGCCAGTATCATAGTGGGAGCCCTTAGCTTCCTGGCTGGGGCAATCCTCAATGCAGCAGCCAAGAACATTGCAATGCTAATCATTGGCAGAGTCCTTCTTGGTGGAGGCATTGGCTTTGGTAACCAAGTAAGTCAAATGCTCCAAAACCATTTTATTTCCTCACATTATAACACTCATTCTAATTAGTCTTTTTTCTACTTATTTTTCAATTGTGTAGGCTGTTCCATTGTATCTTTCGGAAATGGCTCCAGCTAAAAACCGAGGAGCAGTGAACCAGCTGTTTCAGTTCACAACCTGTGCTGGAATCTTAATTGCAAACCTGGTGAATTACTTTACAGACAAAGTTCATCCCCATGGATGGAGGATATCACTGGGTTTGGCCGGTCTTCCAGCAATTGCAATGCTTCTTGGAGGTATTTTTTGTGCTGAGACACCTAACAGCCTTGTGGAGCAAGGAAGGTTGGATGAAGCAAGAAAAGTATTGGAGAGAGTTAGAGGTACCAAAAATATTGATGCTGAATTTGAAGATCTTAAAGAAGCCAGTGAAGAAGCACTAGCTGTGAAGAGCCCATTTAGGACACTCCTCAAGAGGAAGTACAGGCCACAACTGGTCATAGGTGCCTTGGGGATTCCAGCATTCCAGCAGCTAACTGGCAATAACTCCATCCTCTTCTATGCCCCAGTCATTTTCGAGAGCTTGGGGTTTGGTGCTAATGCTTCACTCTTTTCATCTTTTATTACCAATGGGGCTCTTCTTGTTGCCACTGTGATCTCAATGTTTTTGGTTGACAAGTTTGGTAGAAGAAAATTCTTTCTGGAAGCTGGCTTTGAAATGATATGCTGCATGGTAACTTTTTGTTTATGCTATTATTGTCTTGTCCTTGAGTTTCATCCAACAAATGGAATTGCTAATATTGGACTATTTGATTGCTGCTTTGCAGATTATTACGGGTGCGGTTTTGGGTGCAGACTTTGGACACGGCAAAGAACTTGGGAAAGGAATCAGTGCCTTTCTGGTTGTTGTGATCTTTTTGTTCGTTTTGGCATATGGGAGATCTTGGGGTCCCCTTGGTTGGTTGGTTCCAAGTGAGCTCTTCCCATTAGAGATAAGGTCAGCTGCACAGAGTATTGTGGTCTGTGTCAACATGATCTTCACTGCACTTGTTGCTCAATTGTTTCTCTTGTCACTTTGCCACCTCAAATTTGGGATCTTCTTGCTCTTTGCTGCCTTAATTATCTTCATGAGTGTCTTTGTCTTCTTCCTTTTGCCGGAAACGAAGAAAGTTCCAATTGAGGAGATTTATCTTCTTTTTGAGAATCATTGGTTCTGGAGCAGATTTGTAACTGACCAAGACCCAGAGGCATCAAAGGGGAAGCCAGTAGCAACTGTTTAAAATTCTCAACAAAATAGATTGAACAAGTCTAGTTTTTTTTTTTTTCTTCTTCTTTTTTTTTTGAAGTCAATTATTTCTTGCATTGTCAAAAAATAAATCTATTAGGACATTTCTTTTAAATATGGTTTGCTGCTATTAAGGTTATATTTAGAGTAATGAAAAGATATAAGATGAAATAAAAGATTTTAGTTATCATTGTTTAAAGTTATTAAACAATTCTATTTTTTTATAAGCAAAAATGAAAAGGTTTATATTGATGAAATGTACCCAAAACTTAGTGTGTCAAGGGGATTGGCCAAAAAGATTACACAATATTAGCTCCTAAGGCCTCAACACTACAAAAAAATAAATCAAACCTCAATAAAGAATACCACGCTGAAATAGGTGCAAATGCTAGTATAATTTCCCAAAATTAAGGGCTATTCCACGCTGAAAGAACGAAATTCCCAAATTCTAACCGTTTAAACTATTCCACCATGTCCTTAAGACTTGAGTACCATATTCTAAGTCTAGTCCACACAGTAAATAATCCCACCTTTTACACTTATGCAGACAGCAGGGCAAAACCAACCCACAGCTGTTGCTATTCTCAAAACGTAGCCCAAAACCAAAATCGAATGCAAGTATATGGTCCCCACCATAAATACCAAGGACATGTCAAACACCAGCACACAAAGTGTGTTTGACAGGACTCACACGAAATGGCTTGTGTTCAGCACAACAATTTTTTCGCTAATTTCTGTTATAAAAAACCCTTTTTCATACCACATCAATAACCTACTCTGTATCTCCAAAATTTTCCTTCTCCAGAGCATCTAAACCGATACCTACAATACAAAACACCATGCTAAAAATACTAATGGTTGTGAGAAAGGAAAAAAAAAGAAGAAAAAAGAATGGGAGTGAATAAATGATAAAAGAAAAGAAGAAAAAATAGATAATAAATAAAGTAAAAATATAAATTCTTTGGTTGAAGAGAAATAGAATAAAAAATAAATTTTTGAGATTATTTGATTTTTTAAAAATAAATAAATATTATTATTATTATTATTATTATTAGAACAAATTACACTAATATTTCTTGATTTTTTTTTTTCAAATTACACATAACATTACTATTTTTTTTCTTCTATTTTTACACTAACTTCTTTTATGTTGAAACCATTACACCTACACCTCCTTATATATTATATTACATTAACACCACCTAAGTCATTGTAATGGTTAAAAAATCAGATAATATTTGTATAATTTCACAAAACTTGTGATTATTATACTCTTATTATTAATAACACTTAATATATAATAGTGCATAATTGATTTATGCACTACTTAGAGTGTACGATATAATAGTGCATAAATGGATAGCATAGCATGATAGACTACCTAGTACATTTGATTCTATTTTGAGCATTATAAAATATCACCTAAATAAATTTTAGATTAATTTAAAATAATTATATTATATATCTTGTATGATAAAAATCTTCTCTCTTGTTATAAATTCTAATCCATAAGTTGAAGAGTGAAGTTCTCATTCTTTGGTTAGACATTCTCAATGTTTTTTTTTTTTCTTCTCTTTGTTACTTTGTTACCTTGTTAAAAGTTAAGAAATTTTATATCGCACTCATTTGAAAATACCTTCTTCTTATCTTTATTTGTATACTTGATTTTTTTTAAAGTGTTTATCTCTTTTAATCTATAATCTTTCATCTCTATATCTAAATTTAATTTTTATAGTTTTTTTTTTTTAAATTGTCAATAGTTAAAAATAACTTTATATCACAATTTAAATTTATTATAAATCTAAAATAAAATTTATATATTTAAAGATATTTATTTGTTATGATTTATAATTATAGTATAATTTATATAAAAAATTTATTTATTATGAATTTTAATTATATAAAAATATTTTTTATCTATTGTAATGAACAAACTAAATACTAGTTAATAATAAAAATATTAACAATTTATATGTAAACCTTATATATGACTAAAAAAATTAGATTTAATCTTTAAAATAAAAATAAAAAGCAGTTTAAATTAAATCCTTAAACCAATTCTTTATCACTAAATTTTATCATTAATCTATCAATTTGAAACTAGGAGATAAATTTGACTTAATTAATTCTCATTTATTTCAGAATTATAAACTAATTTTTAAATTAGATGAACTAAATATCTATTCACCAAAAAAGATGAAATAAATATCTCATATGTTCTTCACTTACTTCTTAACAAACTAGATCCCCATTCACATCCACGCTTTTATAGTTTGAAATCACGTGGCCAATGATGATTTTAACTTAATTCATTAACATATTTTATCATGAAAGAAAAAAAATTAAAATGTTGAGAATTAAAGTGTAAACAAATTGCATCTTTTTGTTATACATGGGAAATAGAAAAAAAGATATCAGGAAGCTCCCATCTTAGTACACTGTTAAATGCAAGTTGTCTTTTCAAAATTGAGTTAGGGGTACACATTAATTATATTTATGAAGTGGATAAGTTGTGAGTATTAATTGCTGTATCTTTTTGTATTTGTTATTATCTTTCTGTTCCAAACAAATGTATGGTATCTTGTCATTTGATGTTATCCAACACAGGATAAGATTGTATTTTAATTTAAAAGTAAATTATACTAGTTTTTTTGTGTTTTTGACAGATTTCATCCGATATTTTTTAATTGTTTGATATTCTTTACACGGGACCCCATAACCAGTTCCATTAACCTAAAAGATCATGTGCCCAGCATATTCAAAGATTTTTCTTTTTTTGTATAAAATGCCCCTAGTTCGTGGGCACTCATTAAAAGGAGCAGAATTTGAAAAAAAAAAATAAACAAAAATTACAGCAAGAATAAGTTCAAGAACACCAAGAATCTCAAATCTGTCCACACTTTATATTTTTGCTTTTAATCAGAATTTTTCCACTTTAAATCAAGTAATTACACATCATCTTTAAATCAAGCTATTATAAAACTCCTAAGCACAAACTAACATATAATCAAACTAAGAAATTTTCATAATTTTATATGAACTAACTAAGAACAACTGAATATAAATTGATCAAAACAAATACAAAAACTTATTCAATTTGAATCAAACACAACTCGCACAACCTGGACTCAAATGAACAAATAAGAATCAATATGTTAATTCACCACTAGAAAATACCACATTCAATGTCTTAGCATTTGAAAATTAAGAAAATTGTTATGGAAACAATAAAAGAAAGTAATTTACATTAACAATAAATCAGAAAATTTTTACAAACACCAGAATCTACCACTTTAACGGTGACAATAAATCAGGAAAACTTTACAAAATGGATAAAAAATAATGGACATCCTCTTTGCCCAGATCTAAGTCGACCTCTGCTATAACGACCCCCTTCGCCAGTCCAGCACCTCTCTCCAAGCCCTCCAGCAGTCTCCACTTCTCCAACCCAGACGTCACCAATCGATCCTCGCCACCAAGTAAAATGGCATTAGAACTTTTGATAACACCATCCAGTGTCATGTTAAAAGTTTAGCAAGTTCATCAACTCCTAATGTTCCTTGTGGTACAACATTTAGTAATTGGTCATCAAAATTTGCTTTTCTAGGAATTTTAGTGCTGTTCTTCTTTTTCCGTTTCATGGAAACAGTGGTAGTTTCTTTAGTCTCCAAAGTCGAACCTTCTTGCTTGTGACTCTTCTGAGCCACAGCCTTTATGTGTTTCCTAAAAACTGGTCCGGGTGGAGCTGATTTGGCAAAGGCAACTGTGTTTTGATAAATATTGTCCGCATCCAAAGAATCCTTATCTAAAACAAGTGCACTGCCTTTCTCAACAGCTTGTTCCAACAGTAACAAAATTGCTTTCATAGAAGGAGCAGCTGACCTTGGTGGCTGACTGACATCTCCTTCTCCTAAAGCATCTAGCAACTTATCAGAATGAGAATCTACCATGCCTTTAGTATAATTGTCACTACCTCCTAGCATTGCATGAGATCCTGAAATTGAAGCAGAAAGACCATCACTGCAGCTTTTGCTATCCATTATATCCTCAGTTCCATGGCTTTCACTCATAGCTTTCGAGGAGCATTCAGCATGGCTATTATAGTGTGATACGGTCATACTTGGACTGGGGCTTTTGCGAGGTTCTGGCTCAGCATAGGAGTCTGTGGCATTATCTGTGGTTTCAACTTCATAGGTTTCTGTAAGTGAAGGAACTTCAGCAACCCCAGAAATAGGTTGCTTGCTATTTTCATTGGGATATGACACCTCAACCTTATCAAAAGTCACATCACTTGAAATAGAGGAAATGCTAGTGTCATGTAATAAATTGCTTTCATGCTCTACTGGGTTCTTCTGTAGACCTGGTGCTGAGAATTCTAGGGCCTCTGACGGCAGTGGTTTGTAATTTTTATTGTCAACCTCAATTTTATTGGATTCCTTGCTGTCATCTCCAAGATCTGGTATAGAGGACTTCCAATTTGGTCCTCTCCACATAAGTATGTGCTCATATTCAAATGAAAGCAATGTGCATGGAACAAGATCCTACAGTCAAAAGAATAGATATGAAAGAAAGATTTTAGTATAGCATCCTCGTTAATTAACATAAAAAAAGCCCAAAACAACAGAAAAAAAAAAAATCTGAATGCACATGATCTTCAACACTGGATGCAAAATTGGTTATACCCTTAGTTTTGCTCCAATCTTTCGATAGTCACTTTTATTTAGTCCTTGACAGTTTATATGCACTAGTTCACACTCTTCAAATGCCTCTCTGACAGTTTTTACTAGGTTAAAATAAACACCATTTTTTCCTGTAACAAGGAAAAATAGCCAATGCATTAAAAATAAGTATGTGTATCAGGAAAAAAAAAAAGACAGACAGACAGCTGGATGCCAGTTTGCCAGAAGAGCATTAATTTTTCTTCATGGCTAAACTGTAATGAACATCCTTAAAAAAGGTACCTAGTTTGCATATGGGAATCAATGTGCTTCCCTTTTGACGCATGTTAGTTGCTTCTTCTAGCGTTAGACCTTCAGGAACTCGCTGAACCAACCTAGGATATACTGGAGGCACAGGTTTCCACAACATCAGAGGAAAGTGAGGGCGTGTTTTATAATTGTAGTTTCTGCCTCGGAACAGGTACAACACACCACCCTTTCTGTGAATGATTTTCCCCCCTGTCCTTTCCTGACAAATCAGATTACATGAGATAAGATGAACGCAAATGATAACGCAGGGCAATGTTATTTGCACATTTCCATTTCCCTACAAATCTCACATTTCCCAAATCATCATCAACCCCAACAGTGGTGATTGAGGGTTGTGAGATATCCATGAGGAGAAGGAAATATGTGAAAAACAATACCCAACAACGAAACATGATTGCCATAGAAGTATCTCATTGTATTGATTGATATGAAAAAGATGCAAATAAGAGTGTATACATGCTCCACTGATAGAGCTTATTTGAGAGGCAATTAACAACTACCGACATTCCTAACTAACAAACTAACTAATACAACTAACATAACTGATTAATATCTCGTTGTCATAACAATAACTTTTAAGATAGTTATTATAAAAATTAACACACTGATCAGACATGTCAATATGTGATTGGATGACAATGTAATGTTTAGTGCATTTAAATTATTTAAAATAAATAAATAAATAAAAGAATCCAACCTCTAACTGCTGGCAGACATTATCCATGTCAACAGTACACACTCCCTTGCACCTGATCTTGCACACCCTCCGCCGCTTCCAATGAGCATGTATATTATCCAACATATTATGCGTCAAGCCATCTCTACCTAAAATACAAAAAACAATACAGTGAACTATTCACCACAAAAAAAAAAAAAAAAAAGCGTGCAGAAGACAGTAGCAAGTAACGAACCGATATTAAGTTGGCGTTGGGTTTTCATGCAGGACTTAACCAAGTCACGAATCTCCTCCTGTGTCAAGGGTTCCCCCAATATCTCCTCCCTCGACTTCACGTACCTCGGCCCCGTCCCCGGCAAAAACGGCCCCGGCGACTGCACCGGCTTAACCCCCTTCTTGTGCGGCGGCGGAAGCTCGAACGAGTCGAACTCCTTCAGCTTCTTCTTGCTCGCCGGCAGCGGCGCCCGCCCCGTCCACGGCCGCGGCATCGTGTCCGGTCCGAACGGCACGAACGGCGGTTCCCGCATTTTAATTGGCTTCACCTTCGGGGTCTCCGTGTAACTGTACTTGAACTCGAACGGGGCACCGTCAATAACGTAGGAGAGTCCGTCGTCGCTGATTTTCACGTTTCCGGGGGCGGCGCCGGATACCCGTTGCGGTTTCGATTTGGGGATGTTGGAGAACCTGAATGCTGGGTGCGATTGCCGGTCCACGTTGGGCCTTGGTGGGCTTTTGGACCTTTTGGCCGGCCCGGTGGTGGGGCGGCGTGTTCGGCGGGCATTGGGGGATTTTTCGAAGCGGGTTTCGGGGTTGTTCCAGCGAGAGAGTCGGAGCTCCGAGGATGGACGCGGGTTTGGGTTGGGGTCGAGGGGAGAGGCGAAGATGGGGAAAGTGTGTGCGAGCTTCAGAGCCATGGTGAAGAAGAAGAAGAAGAAGATAAAGCGCTTCTTCGCATTTTTCAGTTTAGCCACGGTTCAGGAGTGTGTGTCTGTGTGGTGATGACATGACGTCACAAATTTGGGGAATTAGCAACGCGACGTCGTTTTGCACGTTCTTTGTAAAGATTCTTTTTAAATTTGCTTCTCTTTTTTATAAGATTTCTTTTTTATTAATGATGTTTTTAGTCTTCAAATTAGGGTTATATTTTTTTAGTCTCCAAATAAAATTTATATTTTTTAATTTTCAAATAATCATTTTAGTGTCTCTCTGCAAATAAAAATTTGTATTTATTAACTCCTAAAATTCAAAAAAGTATTTCTTAAATATAAATTTTTATTTAGAAAATTAAAAAAGATAAACTCCCTAATTTGAAGATTTGAAGGACTAAAAATATAATTAAACAAATTTTTTTAAAACTATTTCTTGTATTAATTATGTTTTAGAAAAATATTATTAATTATTTTACACTGAATATTATAAATTAATAAGATAAATTTATTTTCTCTTATAAGAATTAGATAAGATGAATTATTTTTTTTAGAATTAGACAAGATGGTTAACATACATTAACAAACAATATTTTAAAAAGCTCTGGAGCTTCTTATTTTTACCTTTTTTCTTCTTCTAAATTTCATGATCCAAAAATATATAATTCATAAATTTTTAATTTAAAAATAAATTAAAAATTACTAAAATATAAAATAATTATTTTAGAATTTAAAGTTATTTTTTCTTTTTTTTATTCTTAAAAAGATCAAGCCAAAAGATGGCGTTACAGGAATTCAATTTCTTTTACAATTAATTACTTTTTGTCCTTTGATGACCTTATTTCTATTTATTACTATCTCCGATCCTATATATAAGAAGTAAATACATAATTCATCAATATCAATAAAAGTGATTAGATTAATTAATTTGTCATAAATTTTAATTTTATTCCAAGACTATTCATGATATTAAATGATTTTGCATCCACTTTTATAGGGAAATGAATGTCTATCATTAATAGACCTCATCATTAATTAGGAGTAAAAAGAAAATTTAACACACTTAAAAGTAATCTTATATTTTTTATAATTAGGATAAAAAAAAATTATTTTTTATTTTTTATATATAGGATAGGAGGAAGTATTAGTATTATTAAGATTAAGATACTTTGAAAGATTTTAATTTAGATCTCTTCCGCTTGAGAGCTGAGTGCTTCTCTGTTTGGTCCTGAGAAAGTCAAATATAGCAAAAAGGAGAGAGAAAGATACAGCTTGAAGTATGACTCTTCAGTCTTCACTGTACTGAGGTTAGCACTGTACTTCCCCATGTGCAAATATAAATTTTGAACTCTTTGCTTTTGCTTTCTTCATGCTCCTAAAGTTCCAGGCATGTTAAGAAGTAGCGAGAGTCGTTTATTACTTGATCTGAGTCACAACAATTTTCTGGCCTTTCTGCAACTCTCTAACTATAAATTTTCCATTTTTCTTAATAGGATCCTTTGATTTGTTCTTCAGTGATTTGAGAACTAATGTATGCAGCTGAGTGTTGGGGAGATTGAAGCTAATTTTCGAAGAATGGAGTGATTTGGTGTCATCTCAGTTCTTAAATGGTTTTACCTGTTTCAATATTTTCGTGAGTTATGTCATATGGGGAACCGGAGATTGCTTTTTCTGTTGGGGGTACTTGCTGTTAATTATTTACTGTTTCAGTCAATATTGGTTCCATATGGAAATGGAAATGCCCTATGGTCTTCAGTGCCCCAAAAGTATGATAATGTTAGATTTCCATCATTACATTCAACACCAAAGTATTTCACTGTTTGGAATCCACCAACAGGTACTGTTTCAGGGTTTTCTAATTCTTCTGCTTTCATTGCTATGGTGGAGAAAGTGCATATTCCTATTGTTCAAGATGAAGTTGAGCACGGTAAGAAAAAGGGAATGCACAATGATGAAAAGGGTGGTTTGGTCTCCGAAAGAAACGGCTCTGATGATGATGTTTTTGAACATGGGGCAGATAGAAATGATGTTCGTAGTTTATCTGAGAAGAAAGATGTTGGAAAAGGTGACAGCTTGGAGTTGGAGAGTGTTGGTTCCAAAAATTTCAAAGCAGTTTTGGCCAAGGGCAGTAAGGTTGACTTTTCAGTGAAGCAATTTTTGGAGACAAAAAGGGGAGCCTCTAGGACTAGGTTGGTAAAAGATAAAAACATGGATTCAAGGGAACATGATGGAGTTGGTGTTCATACCTCACACAGTTCAACTTCCTCTACTAATCTGACTAATATTGAAAATTCTCCCCAGAAAAATGTCTTTTCTGCCTCAGATAATAGTACTGCAGTGAGTATTCCTAGGAGAAAGATGAGGTGTATGATGCCGCCTAAGTCAAGAACATTAATTCAGGAGATGAACCGTATTCTAGTGCGCCGCCGTGCTTCTGCTCGTGCAATGGTATTAATATTACGGTTTAAATACTTTTTTAATCATTTCAATTTAGTATTTTTTTATTTTTTGTCTTTGTAAAATTATTTTTTTGATTTTAGTCCTTACAAATTATGTTTGTTTTATTTTTTATCTTTATAGCGGTTTAGATAGCTCTACCTGGACAAGTTATTGTTATGGTTATTTCAAACTGGAGTTCTATTTTTGGTTGCAGAAACCAAGGTGGTCATCCAAACTTGACCTGGAAATTCTTGCTGCGAGGTCAGAGATTGAGCATGCTCCTATAGTAACACACGACAAAGCACTTTATGCTCCTCTCTTTCGCAATCTTTCTATGTTCAAAAGGTATGCTTGATGGAGTTGTTAAAGGAAATATATAAACTCAACTAAAGTAAGTCCTTCCTTGACATGCATGTATCCTGACTCAAGCTTGTTTTTCATACACCTGATTCTTCTAATTGATCATTTAAATGTTTGACTCTGGCCACTCCCCTTCAGGGTATGATAATTTTTTAATGTACCTTAATTCTTAGTTTTTTCTCTAAATGTGATATTGGGCTTCACTTGTTTGCTCCTACATGCCTTTTCTTTGTCCTTCCGTGTCGGACTTGGGTCTGAGAGCTACTGTGACCAAAGTTCAAGATCAGTTGACTTTTTTTTTGTTGGATGTGCAGAAGTTATGAACTCATGGAACGCACACTCAAGGTTTATATATACAAGGATGGAAATAAACCCATCTTTCATCAACCTATAATGAAGGGACTATATGCCTCAGAGGGTTGGTTTATGAAATTGATGGAGGAAAATAAACATTTTGCTGTGAAGGATCCTGCAAATGCCCACCTGTTTTATATGCCATTCAGTTCACGTATGTTAGAGCACTCCCTTTATGTACGTAACTCTCATAATCGAACAAATCTCCGTCGGTTTTTAAAGGACTATACAGACAAAATTTCTGCAAAATATCGTTACTTCAACAGAACTGGTGGTGCTGACCATTTTCTTGTTGCTTGCCATGATTGGGTATGTTCTTTATTTTTCCCCCTTAATTCTACTTGCACATGAACCATATACTGTTCCAACCTTCCAACGAGATTTATTTATGATAGTTGAATTAAATGTCTCTTTAATGTCTTAAGATGACATATTCACTTTGAGGAAGTCGAACTTGTCTAGCTAAATTATGTCCATTTTTGTGAATATAAGGGTATACATAGCAACCTTTGATGGACATCATGTTCTAAAACAGATCACTCCTATATGAAGTGTTCGACTCAGTTACATCATCTTTAGTTATCTTCTCTAGTTTGCATATCAGTAAATAAATCACCCGTGTGCGTGTGTAGCATAACACTGCTTTTGTGCATATAGGTAAAAGACTTATGACTGGATTGTTGCAGGCTCCATATGAAACAAGGCACCATATGGAATACTGCATAAAGGCCCTCTGCAATGCTGACGTAACTCAAGGCTTCAAAATAGGAAGGGATGTTTCTCTTCCGGAAGCCTATGTCCGATCAGTTAGAGATCCTCAGAGAGATCTGGGAGGAAAGCCTCCTCACCAACGACCCATTCTTGCTTTCTATGCTGGAAATATGCATGGCTATTTGCGTCCAATATTGCTAAAGCACTGGAAGGACAAAGACCCTGATATGAAGATATATGGCCCAATGCCTCATGGTGTTGCAAGCAAAATGAATTATATCAATCACATGAAGAACAGCAAATACTGCATATGCCCTAAAGGATATGAGGTCAACAGCCCACGGGTGGTTGAAGCCATATTTTATGAGTGTGTACCTGTGATTATATCTGACAATTTTGTGCCACCTTTTTTTGAGGTTTTAAATTGGGATGCCTTCTCAATAATCCTTGCAGAGAAAGACATTCCCAACTTGAAACAGATACTTCTTTCAGTGTCACAAGAGAAGTACCTCAAGTTGCAACTTGGGGTCAGAAAGGCTCAGAAACATTTTTTTTGGCATGTAAAACCCTTGAAGTATGACCTCTTCCACATGACCCTTCATTCAATTTGGTATAATAGAGTGTTTCAAATAAAGGTGAGATGATGATGCATATGAGCCCTCTGAACTAGAAAGCAGAAGCACACCTGACAAAAGAGCTCATGAAAAAGAAGAGGGAATTTCTGAGTATGACAACTTGTGAAAGAATATAGTAGGAACTTTGAATTTGTATTCAGTGTTTTAGATTGTTCTGTATGTATAAATGATGTACCATATTTCTCTTGACTGCATAAAAAAGAAATCATAACAATAACACCCCCTCTCCCTGCCAAAAAAAAAGTTGGAATTGTTATATTTTTGTTGCTGACCATATGTTGAAAGTCTAAAATTTTCTATTGCTACACATACAGGTTGTCAGGTTGTGGTTGTAAATGCCAGTTTTGTGGCCTAAAGTTGCCTTAGATCTTATTAATACAAATATGCTAGCAGAGCAAGGGGTAAGGAGTTGTGTTCAATAGATACCTTTATCTTGATCCCTTTCTGTAATTTTCCCTTTGATGTAATTGCCAAAAGAAAAAAAGAAAAAAAAAAGAAAAAATTGCTTCCTGCATTCTGATTCAGATGCACGGCCTTGAGTTTGAGGATTGATTTCTAGGTGGAAAATCTATAATGCAATTCACTGATGGTCTTATGCTATAGATTACTGAGTAATGTATAAATTTCTCTCTCATCTCTAGCACGTTTATCGCCACACCCCACACGTAACAAACACCAGCGCTCACATGATTGTGCCATTCTTCTCCTCAAGAAATTACGGAAAGTCCATGAAATCCGAGGATTTTTGTTCCAATACTCAACGTGTCCCATCTTCTTCAGAGGGAAGGCAGTAATCATCTCTGTTCTATCCATTCCATTAGAGGGTCCTACACTCCAAAGCTCGATTTACCATTATCCTGTATTTTACGTCTAGTTTTGTGGTACGAGTAATTTATACACGATGGATACTTTAACTTTTTTCATATATCTATTAGTATTTATTATTTTTTCTATCTCTATTTCTATCACATTATATAATCTTTAGTAAATTATCACAGTATATATAGAAAGAAAATAGGATATGCACGTAAAAATTGATATCCAATAAAATTTGATCTTATCAAATTAGTCGATAATAAAAATTGATATCCAATAAATTGATCTTATCAGATTACTCGTTAAAAAAATATTTTAATTATTTTTTTAAAAGTTAATCAATATGTATTATGAATTATATTTTAAATTTTATGATAAATAATTTATATTGTGATGCAATGTTATTTTTGATTATTGATAATTTCTTTTAAAAAATATTAAAATTTAAGTCAGAACTAAAAATATTGAAAATAATAAATTGAAAGAGATAGACTAAAATACATTTTTAGTCCTTTTGCGTTTTCAATTATATTTAATTCAATCTCTTGTCTTTTTAAAAAAATTAATTTTCTTTCTATGCTAAGATTATTTTTAATCAAAATAAATCTATTGGATTTGTCTAATGTTTCTTTGGTCAGGTATCAATGGAAGAAGGAAAAGAAACTAAGCAGAAGTTGATGATGGTGACGAAGAAATTGAGGACAATTGGAAGACACAGAGAAGAAGAGAGGGACAGGCTGAGTGACTTGCCTGACTGTGTTTTGCTCCACATAATGAAATTTATGGACACAAGATATGCAGTTCGGACTTGTGTGTTGTCTAAACGATGGAAGGACATCGGACTTTAACATATGAATACTTTGGTCCTTGAAGATTACTCTTTGGACGGTGATGCAAGAGTCTTCTGCATAACTAAGTCTTCCGGTGCGATGGTTCCGTCGGGATCTCCTCCGTAACTGGTGGGGGTGTACATGCAAAGACACTCCGACGCTCAAGTTAGAGGCGCAAAGGTAGGAGACAGGTATCACAACTGGGATTAGAATTTCGTACCTCGTTGGGTTAGACCGTTGCTGTATTTATAGAGATAGAATGGGAGATTAGATAGGGTTATTTTCCTATCAAATCTCCTCAAATCTCGTGATTAAGATAGAGATAATTCTATCTTCAGTCATTATCTTATGTTCTGATCTTTCTCTATCTTATCTTATGATAAGATATGCTTTCCGTTATTTCTCTCTTGGTCCAAGTGAGAAGTGTCTACTCGGCCAGCTCAGCTACTCGGTGGAATGTCAGGTCCGAGTAGTATACATGCCCCCAAGCTCCGAAGTCATGTAGGAGTTTAAGTAGTGTTTTTGTCGAACTCAGATTTTATTTGCCCGAGTCTACGTCGTTCTCTACTCGTCTCATATGGTTGGACTCGAATTTGGTTCTCGAAACGTCATGTCGTCCAATGGCGGTGGCGTCGTTTCGGACCTATTGAATTCGTAATGCTTCCCAAGGGCGGTGGTAATGATTATTTTTGAATTTTGAAAATGTTCTCAGGATTCCCAAAGGTTTCAAGCCTCTTTAGCCGTTGACGGGTCTGGCGAAGGGTCTTGATCCAACGACTTGAGTCGTTTCGTCGTTTTGTATTCGAGACGTTTGGGACTCTATATAAGGCTCACTGTGCTTGTCGTACTTTCATTTTCTTCCTTCCTGTCTTCTTCTCCGGCGAACTTCTCTATCGTTTCCTCCTTTCTCATTTCTCTTCATTCTTTTTCCGTTCAGGTATGCTCCTTTCTCCCATTCTCTTTTCTTTGTTGGTGATGTCATTTTTCGGGGAGTCAGGGCGCTCCGGAGGTGGCAGGATGTTATCTCCGGAGGTTCGTTTGATTGGGGAGGATTCTGATTGTGACAGGTTGCCGTGCCGCGGCAACTTTGATAGGGTTAGTGATGGCACGTCGGCGTCGAGCGCCGTTGGCGTAGTCTGACCTTCCCTTATTTCTGGGCAGGATGAAGTGCCCTTGCCTACTGCTCCAGTTGGGGTTGTAGTCTTGGATGATTCTGAGGCTATTGAGGAGGTTCCTCTGGTTCCTCGTCATGTCTGATCTCCTTCTCCTCCTCCCGAGCCGAGTGGCACTAATTTCCCAAGAAGACTTCTATATCTTTCCCTGGTTATTAAGGCTAACGAGACTCTACTCCATTCTGCTGAGGAGTCTCGGAAGTCGCTTGAGGAGGCAGAGGCCAAGTTGAGGGAGGCTGAGGATCGTGAGGATGCTCTGAAGCTTTCCTTGGCTCAGGCCGAGAAGTCTTCGGAGGATCTCAGGGCTGAGGTGGATCGTCTCAACTCGGAGTTGGAACTGATGAGGTCAAAGGCTGCTAGTTCTGAGGCTAAGTTGAAGGCTGATTTGGATGAAGTCGTGGTCGAGGTTATTACCACTCATGAGGCTGGATTCCAGAAGGCGGTTCGTCAAGCTGGGCACTTCTTCAAGGATGTCGATCTCACTCTTTTTGATGTTGGTAAATATATCAACAGAGATGGTGAGTTGGTTGATGAGTCGGACATTCCTGACAAGAAAGCCCTTGATGACTTGGCTTAGCCACTAATTTCTTTGATTTTTGTAGTAGGCTCGCACCTGGCCCATCTAACAGGGTGTATGAAAATGACAGTTTTTTACTTTCCTTTATGATTCGTATCCGACTAAGGTCTACACGGATTTTTAACGTTAACTCACTTTTCGCATCCTTATAAAGGTTTACGCGGTTTTTCAACGTTAACTCGCTTTTCGTATCCTTATAAAGGTCTACACGATTTTTCCTAACTCGCTTTTCATATCCTTATAAAGGTCTACGCGGTTAGTTTACTGAAGTTCGGTCATTCTCCTTTCGGGATGCCGAGTATCGCTCACTAAGTGGCATTTAATGCCGGTATCCAATTGGTCTACTCTGTCAAATATAAATAGATAATGTGAAAAAAAGGAGTTTTATTATCAAAAGAAATCGGGTGTGCCTCATTAAAACCTCTTTGACAAAAAACCTCTTGGGAAAAAAATGTCAAAGTAGGAAAAAGAGTACATCACCACTTACAATTTTCTAGCTGTAATAAAACTTTAAATGTGTCGCATTCCAAGTTCGGGGGATAGCTTTGCCGGATGGGTGTTCCAATCGGTAGGCTCTATTTCCCAGTGACTCGGTTACTCTAAAGGGGCCTTCCTAGTTGGCTGCCAGCTTGCCCTCTCCTGTAGCTTTCCTAGCTTCTCCACATTTTCTCCAAACTAGATCTCTGACTTCGAATTTTCTTGGTTTGACCTTGGTGTTATACCTCTTCTCGGCTCTTCTTTTACAGGCCTCTATTTTGATTCGAACCTCGTTGGGGGTCTCTTCGGTCATGTCGAGTGCATGCCGTAGTAATTGATCATTGTTTTCCTGAACGAAATTTGCTCTTCGTAGAGAGGGTTCCCCGACTTCTACTGGTATCATGGCATCTGATCCATATGAGAGTCTGAAAGGTGTTTCCCCCGTTGTTGATTGCGGTGTGCAATGATATGCCCAAAGGATTGCGGGAAGCTCTTCGGCCCAACTTCCTTTGGCGTCGCCTACTCGTTTCTTCAGTTCTCCGAGTATCACCTTATTTGCGGCTTCAGTTTGTCCGTTGGTCTACGGATATTCCATTGAGGTCACTCGGTGCCGAATCTTTAGGTTTTTGAAGAACTCTTCAAGGTTCTTTTCGGTGAACTGTCTTCCGTTGTCGGATATTACTGAGTGGGGGATGCCGAATCGGCATATGATATTCTTCCATATGAATTTTTGCACATTGTGGGCGGTGATGGTGGCCAAGGGTTCAGCTTCGATCCACTTCGTAAAATAGTCGATTCTGACGAGGAGGAATTTCACTTGTCCCTTAGCAAGTGGGAAATAGCCTAATATGTCTACTCCCCACATGGCGAAGGGCCATGGTGTTGTGACATTATGTAACCATTCTACTGGTAGGTAGGATATGTTGCCAAATTTCTGGCATTCTTCACATTTTTTACGTATTCGGCGCAGTCGCAACACATTGTCGGTCAGTAGTATCCGGCTCGTAGGATTCGGGCTGCCATGGCCTTTCTTCCCGAGTGCATTCCGCATATTCCTTTATGCATCTCATTTACCACGTACTCGGCCTGATTCTTCGTGACACATTTCAGTAGTGGTGCAGTGAAGCCTCTCTTATAAAGGTCTTCTCCCTATATGACGTAGTAGTTGGCCCTTCTTCTGAGTCTTCTGGCCTCTTCTCGGTTTTCTCGGAGGGTTCCTTCTTTCAGAAAGTTCCATATGGTCATCCACTCTCGGTCCGCCGGGCTGATACTGGAGACGACTTTGTCAATACTTGGAGCAGATACTGTTTTCTGTATGACAGTTCGGTGTTGGCCTTTCTTCTTAGTACTTGCTAGTTTTGACAGCCGGTCGACCTTTTCATTCTGTTCTCTTAGAATATGGAGGAGTTCAAATTCGATGAACTCGTTCTTCAACTGGGAGGCCAGGTGGTAGTATCTTGTCATCTGGGGGTCCTTTGTTTGATAGGATCCATTCATCTACCCAGTGATCAGCTTTGAGTCGCTCCAGCATTTAAGGTGTTTTGCCCCCACCTCCTTAGCGAGTTTCAGTCCTGCTAGTAGGGCTTCGTACTCGGCTTGGTTGTTAGATGCATCGAAGTCAAATCTGAGTGATTGTTCCAAGATAATCCCTTCTGAGCTCTCGATTATGACTTCTGCTCCACTACTTTTCACGTTTGAGGAATCGTCCACGTAGAGGGTCGACCATGGGGAGGGTGCCTCTTCTACTGGTGCTAGCTCTGCAATGAAGTCGGCTAGGCATTGTGCTTTGATAGGTCCTCTTGGTTCATACTTGATGTCGAACTTGAATAATTCGACTGACCATGTTATCATTCTTTCGGTTAGTTCTGGCTTCCTCAAAACTTGTCGTATCGGGTGGTCTGTTCGCACCACTACCTGATGGCTTTGAAAGTATGGTCGCAGCCGTCGTGCTGAAGTGACCAGGGCTAGTGCTAGTTTTTCTATCATCTGGTACCTGGTTTCGACATCTTTCAACACTCGGCTGATGTAGTAGACTGGCTTTTACGTTTGATTCTCTTGAATGATGACTGAACTGATTGCGTCTCCCGAGACGACTAGGTATAACACTAAATCTTTGCCGGGTTCAGGTCGTGTTAGGATTGGTGGTGATGAGAGTAGTGTTTTTATCTTTAGAAAGTTAGCCTCACACTCTTCATTCCATTCAAACACCTGTTGCTTCTTGAGCAGTTGGAAAAAGGGTTTGGCTACCTCTGCCGCTTTTGGCAAGAAACGGGACAAGGATGTCAGCCTTCCAGTTAGTCTTTGTACTTCTTTCATGTTACTCAGGCTTCTCATGTTTATGATAGCTGCACACTTCTCCGAATTGGCTTCTATGCCTCTGTGGGTGAGCATGAATCCTAAGAATTTTCCGCCATGTACTCCGAATACGCATTTCTCAGGATTTAGCCTCATGTTATGTTTTCTGATCTTGTCGAAAATTTCAGCCAAGTCTCCTGAATGTGAGGTTGGGTCTCGGCTCTTGACCACCATGTCATCAACGTAGACTTCAAGATTCCGTCCGAGCTGGTCTGCGAAAATCTTATCGATCAAACGCTGGTATGTTGCTCCCCATTTTTTAGTCCGAATGGCATTACCGTGTAACAGTAGTTGGCCGTGTCGGTTATGAATGCCGTCTTTTCTTCGTCTGGTGGGAACATGGGTATCTGGTTGTATCCGGAGTATGCGTCCAGAAAGCTCAGGGTCGGGTAGTCGGCTGCTCCGTCTACCAGCTTGTCGATGCTTGGCAACGGGTACGAGTCTTTTGGACATGCTTTGTTAAGGTCTGTGTAGTCGTTACACATCCTCCATTTGTCATTTTCTTTCTTTACCATTACCACATTTGCAAGCCATGTGGTGTATTGCACTTCTCTTATGAAGCCAGCGTTGAGTAGCTTTTCGGTTTCTTCTTTGACTGCTTTTCCTCTTTTGACCCTGAGCTTTCTCTTCTTTTGGGAGATTGGCTTGGCTTCAGGATAGATGGCAAGCTTGTGGCAATGGAAACTCGGGTCGATTTCGGGCATGTCGGTAGCTGTCCATGCGAATAAGTCGGCGTTGTCTAACAGGACTCTGGCAATTGTGTTCTCGGTTTCGCTTGCTAACTGAGTTCTGAGATTTGTGCATTGCCTTGGTTCTTTTCCTATTTGGAAGGATCTTACCTCCTCTATAGGCTGTTGTCTCGGCTCGGCCTCCCTGGGGTCGAGATCGGCTTCCTCTATTGGTGTTGCGAGCGAGACGCATGCTACGTGTTTGGTTCTGGAACCTTTTTGCCGCTAGCTATCCTTAGACTCTCTAAGTAGCATTCGCGGGCTGTCTCCTGATCAGCTTTGACTATCACTATCTTCTCTTCTAAACCTGACTGTGATAGTCTTGGACCCCTTCTCATCTCCAAAGGTAGTGAGAAGGTCAATGTAGCCTCTGGTATCGACCTTTTCGCCTGCAAAATCGACTAACTGTTCGTTGTACGGCTGTATCTTACTTTCCAGGATGTCCAGCTGTTGGAAAGTGGACCAGTATAGGATATCTACCTAGCTACCCTGGTCGACTAAGACTTTACACACCAACCAGTTTGCGACCTCAATCTTGACCACCACCGGGTCATCTTGGTTGGGTTCTATGCCTTCGAAATCTGCGTCTGTGAAAGTTATAGGAGACATTTTTCTGTGTATTCTAGGGCTTATTGAAACCGAGTTGATTGATCGAAGGCTGTGTAGGTGTCTCTTCCTTGTTGAGCACAAGCTTCCCCCTCTGGCGAATCCTCATGCTATTGTGTTGATAACACCTCGGAGCCAAGTCTCGGGAGGTTTAGTTGATGGCTCCTGGCGAGGCTCTTCCGTTCGCCTGGATTTTCTATCGCGACCTTCGTCCCGGTCTAGGGTTCATTCTCGCTCAGACTTTCAGTTGTCGTTTCGGACAAAACGTCGAAATTTGCCTTGTTGGATCAGTTTTTCAATCTTGTCCTTCAGGGTTGTGCAATCTTCAGTGGCGTGTCCGTGCACTCGGTGGTATCTGCAAAACTTGGACCTATCTGCCTTTTCGGGGGAGCGGTTTCGAGTGGGTAGGCTTATCAGCTCAGCACTGCAGGCTTCTTCTAGAACCCGTGCTTTGCTGTCTATTAGAGGGGTGTAGTGAGTAAACCTTGCGCGAGGCGGTCTGTCGCCTATAGATTTGCTACTCCGTTCTCGGCTTATTCCTGGTTTCTTGCGTTCCTCCTGCTTTTTAAAGGACTCGCCCCTGACTCGTTCTCTGAACTTAGTCATTTCTTCCATCTGAATGTATCCTGCTGCTCTTGCTCTGAGCTCGTCCATTTCATGTGGTGGCTTCTTGCAGAGACTATCCGAGAAGCGTCCGGACTTTAGCGCCATAAGCATGGCGGTCAGTACTACCTGTGGATTCAAGTCTCGGATCTTGACGGAGATTTCGGCAAATCTATCCATGAAGTCCCTAAGAGACTCGTTGTCCTCTTGTCGAATGTTGGCTAATGCCACTGTCGTCAGGTGGTGGGGTCGACTCGTAGCGTATTGAGCGCCGAAACGAGCGACTAACGTGGCAAAAGAGTCGATCGAGTGAGGGGGGAGTCGTGTGTACCAGTTCAACGCTGCCCCCTTTAGGGTTGTTGGAAACACACGACACATGATGGCGTCGTCGTTTGTGTACAGGTTCACCTGCGTGACGAACACGTCGATGTGCTCGTCCGGGTCGGTCAGGTCATCATATCAGTCCATGGACAAGGGCTTCCACCTGGCCGGTAGTGGAGTCTCCATGATTCCATCTACGAATGGGTGTCGCCTTGTTGTCTCGCGGATTGCGCTTCGTCTCGGGGCAGCCCGTGATCCTGAGGTGGGTCTGGATTCTAGGTGGGTTGCTGTTCGGTCTGCCTCGCTCCAGGTGGTGTCTTCCTGCTCTATTCGGTCAGGATGTCTATTGGCAGTTGCGTGAGCAGCCGACGGTACATTGGCAGTGGCATGGGCAGCCGAGAGTCTGTTCTGGTCCTCCTGCAGTTTCTGGTACTGCTCTCGGAGGGTGGCGTTCTCCTTGTGGATGTCTTCTATCTCCTTTGCGCTATTATGTTTCAGCGTATTGACTTCCCTTTGCAGGGCTTGGATCAGCGGGTGATTCTCAAGAGCCTGTCGTGGGAAGGGCGCCACGTTGTTAAGGTTACCTCCTTGGGTATCCCTGGAGGCGGTGTGCCCTGTATTTGGGTTTCCCCTTGTGGTCGCTTTTCATGGTTCACTGTTTTCCCCTGGGTTGTTGCCATTGTGATTGTGGTGTGGCTGGGAATAGTTTCACCGAGCCCCACGGTGGGCGCCAAATGTTCTTACCAAATTTTGATAAGTCTTTCGGTGCGATGGTTCCGCCGAGATCTCCTCCGTAATTGGTGGGGGACAGAGGTAGGACACAGGTATCACAACTGGGATTAGAATTTCGTACCTTGTTGGGTTAGACCATTGCTGTATTTATAAAGCTAGAATGGGAGATTAGATAGGGTTATTTTCCTATCAAATCTCCTCAAATCTCGTGATTAAGATAGAGATAATTCTATCTTCAGTCATTATCTTATGTTCTGATCTTTCTCTATCTTATCTTATGATAAGATATGCTTTCCGTTATTTCTCTCCTGGTCCAAGTGAGAAGTGTCTACTCGGCTAGCTCAACTACTCTGCTAGCTCAGCTACTCGGTGGAATGCCGGGTTCGAGTAGTACAAATGCTAATAAGATGTCTACATGATTTTGCCCATACACAATCTTGCGTTTCAAAATATCCATTAAATATTGTGTTACAATTCACTCTAAATTATGTAGGGTCTATTAAATCATGCTACAATGATATTTCAACCTTCGTGCTTTGTTAGATTGGAGTCATTGAAAATAAAAACGAGTCCATACATAATAATATCCAATAAAGAAGTAACCATTCTTTATCCAGGATAGTGGAGTACTTACTTCAGAACTCTCCACCTACTAGAGTTGCTGTCATAAATTGCTGAAAGTTATATCCCTATTCCATGCTTACATATTTAGGTAATTACTTTTACAATTTATTCACTTTTTGCTTCCTTTTATGTTTCCCTTTCTCTCTGATGCTCTCTGCTTTGTGATTGTCTAGTTTATATGGTTTATTATAGGTTTTTATTTATTTATTTGGCTTTGATAGATGAAAAACTTTAAGAAACCATCACTGTGGGAATGCACCCGAAACATACAATTTTTATTCTTTTGGTGTAGTTAGTAAAATCCGTGCTTAAACTCTTTCGGTGAAGTTTTTTTACAAAATTATTCAATTTTTACTTCATTTTATGATTACCTTCCTCTGTGATGCACTCTTACAGCAAATGATAGATTGCTATATTGTTAGTACCTTGTTTATACTGCTTGTTATAAATGTTTTTCTTTATTAGACTTTAACACATGAAATTTTTAAATATAAAAAAAAATATCACTGTGTCTGTGGGGAACATGACCAAAATCCAATATTAATATCAAGAAAATGGGTGATACAGAAACAACACAGTGATGGTACACGCTTTAAAGAACATTATTAGCAGAGAAAATAGGATCAATTGACATGATTAAGTGATATCATTTATAGAAGTAGCATTGTGTGATAGAAACTTGGAAAATAAGGTTGCGGAAACTTTGGTCTTTAACTAAGTTGAATGACATTGTGTGATCCATGTAGCTGACTTCACCTAGTGGGATAAGGTGTTGTTGTTTTTGTTCATCTATACAAACAGGGGCGGAATTGTGTTATAGCTAAGGGGGGCTTGATTTTTTTGGAAATTTTCATAATGAATATAAATATTTTGATTATTAAGTGATTTATTTTGTTAATTTTTAGTTATTAGATAATATTCTATTTTTTTAAAGGCTTTGTTAAACCTTGAACGTGGCCTGTGAGCCTTTCTTTGTGGCTCTAGTCCATGAATGTTAAATAAATATCCTTAAAAAATATATGATAAATTTTGAAAATTCATTTAATTTTAATTTTTTAAAATTTTTAAATTCTTTTATCAGTAGAAATGTAGAACATATCTTAATAAATTCTTTTATAAATAGAACATATCGTATTCAATTACATAACCAATATAGACTTCCAAGTATATATAAGAGTTTAATGACTATACATTGACAATGTAAAAAATAATTTTACACTGTCATCCAATCACAAATCACCATTTATATGACTTTTAAAGTAGTCATTATAAATGTCAACAAACTTACTATGGTTTATGATCAGATAATTGTGTAAAATTATTTTACACTGTCAGTGCATATTCCTTTTTGCTCATATTGTAATATTAGCAAGCATGTATTTGATAGTTTTATTTGTTTCTTATATCATAAAATGAAGTTTTTAACTTATTTTCATGTGTTAATTTGTATTGTATGCATAAAAAATGTAATTAATTTAAGTATTTGTATATAAAATTTAATTATTTTAATTTCTGTTATTGACTGTTGTTACTAGTTAGTAACAAATGAAAATAAGTTTTCAGAAAATTTGTGTCATTATTGGCCCCCTATCCTTCAATCATGGGTCCTCCCCTGTATACAAACATTTTTTCTCTCTTTTGTTTCATGACTCACTTCATATCATGCATTTGTATGCAGTAAATTTATGAAATATTTCTGTAAATTTCATAGGTTAGGCATGTATGAAGGAAAAGGAACATTGGGGAAGCTGAAGAGAAGGATGCAGAGTGACAGATATAAAACTGAGGACTACGACAGGATAAGTGACAACCTGACATTGTTTTGCTCCACATCATGAAGTTTATTAACAGAAAACTTGCTGTTCAGACTTGTTGTCTACCAGATTGAAGGAATTTGTGAAATGTCTCATTAATCTCATATTGAATTTCTCATGCTTTATCAACCTCACCCATTTCAGCAAATTTGTATGTTGCTTGTGTCTCATCTAGACGGCTCCATTTCTGTGATAATCTTCTTTTGAGGCATAAAATTTGCATTGAATGTGAATTCGTGGATTAGGTCATGGGATATGCATGCTGTGTCACGTAATGTCCTGCTGCTGAAAAAAGAAGTTAATTTAAATTTTGAACATAGTATTAAATTACACCCTTTAATTTTTTTCCTGTCACTCAACAATTCTTAACTTTTTCATTTGGGTTTGTCCCTTAATCACCGGAAGTAGGGATGGCAAAGTGTACCCGGACCCTACGGGTACCCGCAAAAATATCCCCAAACGGGTCGGATAAATACCCGCTTATTGGGGCTGGGGCTGGGGCCGGGTATTTACCCGCAATTTTTTGCGGGTACAGGTACGGGTACGGGTACTATAGTACCCGCCCCGCCCTGCCCCGCACCTACCATATATATATATATAATTAAAATAACTTAAATAAATAATTATGTTATATATATACTTTTCTGTAAAAAAAATAATTTTATATTTTCCATAAACTAACACTAATAGTAAAAGATTTATGTTATAACTTACAATAATTTTATATTTTTAATATTATGTGTGGATGCTTTTAATGTTAAGTTTGAATTATTTAAGCGTGAATTTTTAATTTATTTGTAATAATTTTTTTAATTAATATTTTTATAGCTTAAATGCAATTTTGGTTCATCTATTTTGCACAATCCGCAATTTTGGTCCCCCTATTTTAAAATAGAGACGTTTAGTCTCCCAATTTTGTAAAATATGTAATTTTGGTCCTTCCATCAAATTGAAAGCGTTGACTGTTAAGAGATTAACATTAACCTTAACGTGGTCCAAATATAGTGACGTGACATGAGATTATTTATTTAGTTTTTAATTATTTTAAATATTGAGTAGAATAATTGATGAAAAATATATTTTAAAAAAAAGTAATATCATTTATTTGACTACGATGTGCCGTGTACTTCAACAATGTAGAACTAGTTTAAAATAAATGATTAAGACTTGTGATTTCTATTTTAGGACTCACGACTACCCCAACCATTAAAATCAACGTAATATGTGCTTTAGTGACGTAGATAAACAAATAATTATTTCTCAGTATTTAAAATATTTAAAAAATAAATAAATAATCTCGTGTCACATCACTATATTTGGGTCACGTAAAGGTCAACGTTAATCTCTTAACTGTATGCTTTCAATTTGATGAAAGGACCAAAATTACGGATTTTACAAAATTGGGGGACTAAATGTCTCTATAGAGAGACCAAGATTGCTGATTGTGCAAAATAGGAGGACTAAATGTCTCTATTTTAAAATAGGATGACTAAAATTGTGGATTGTGCAAAATAGGGAGACCAAAATTACATTTAAGTCTATTTTTTATTGATTTATTAACTTCATACATAAGTAAAGTGCGGGTAGCGGGTGCGGATATGGGTATATAGGTACCCAGCGGGTACGAGAATGGGGATTAAAGTTGCTACCCGTGCGGATATGGGGCCGGGTACGGGTATTTTTTTTAAACGCGGGTATGGAAACGGATACTATAGGACCCTATCCAGACCCTACCCATTGTCATCCCTAGCCGGAAGTTCCAAATTCCCTGCAGTTGCCAGCACTGAAAAGCTTGCATCTCTAGTGACTAGCATGTTACTTTTATTGCAAGTGACAGTGCTGAGCCATTTTCAACATGTCACATGCTGAATACTTTGCTCCGTGATCGTTGTAATGTACATTATGATACAAAATTCCTCTGCATATCTAATTCCAATATTTCCAGGGCCATAGGCAATACCATTCAAGATGGAATTTACAAAATTGTGTTTTCTATTCCAAATAATAGATCTCTTACTGTGATGCGTGATCCTGTTCACCAACTCTCAGCATACAGTCTTTCAATTTTTAAACAAATTGATAATTAAAGACAATGATACTCGCTTCAAGTATCCTTGAGATTCTAAATGTGAGTTGCTTTAGTTATTGTTTTCTACTTTTTAATTTTTCATATTAAGCATAAAATGTCCTCTGAACTAGAAAGCAGAAGCGCACCTGACAAAAGAGCTTACGTAAAAGAAGAAGGAATTTCTGAGTATGAGAACTCGTGAAAGAATATGGTAGGAACTTGGAATTCGTATTCGGTGTTTTGGATATCATAATTTTTTTTAAAAAATAGAATGAATACTTATTTATCTACATAAAAAATGCCCAAAATGGGATCATATATAGTCATAAAAAAACATTTCTAATTTGTGCATGTTATCACCATTATTACCACATTTCTAAGTAGTCTGCTATACCGAGTTACTATATATGTGTTGGAGTGATGTGTAAATTGTTCTCTCATCTCTGCATGCATATCGCCAAATGTAACAGAAACCAGCGCTCAAATGATTGTTCCCAATATTCCACGTGCCCCATCCTTCTTTAGAGGAAGGCAGCAATAATTTATTTCTGTCCTATCCATTCCATTAGAGGGTCCCACACACTCGTAGTCGTTTTTATCATTATCTTGTATTTGGGTTGATTGACCATTTTTGGTTATTTTTAATTTTTTTTTTATCAAAATAGGTTTTTTTAAAAAGATATTATTGTCATGAATCTGTTTTGACCAAAGACTCAGTTAATTTTTTAACTTTGACATCATGACATGTCATGTAGGTATCAGACTACATGATTTGAATGGAAATAACAATTCTTATTTGCTACTTCATTGTAGACGCATAAAAAGTGAAGTAGCAAATAAGAATTGATACTTTGGCATTAACAAAGAAGTAATAATTCTTATTTGCTACTTCTATGTACTTTTTTTGACGCACAAAAAGTAAGTGTCAGGAAAAGTACAATGAAGTAGCAAATAAAAATTGTTACTTCATTAAAATGTTTTTTTATATATTTTGTGTTAGTTTTTTTAAAAAAAAGTTGAATAAAAATGTTTTTTTTTTATTTTTGATATATTTTATTAATATTTATATGGGAAAATAGACTATGCACTAGCAGTGTAAAATATTTTTACACCGTCAACCAATCAAACTCACCGTATATGGTAAATTTGTTAACTTTTATGATAACTACTTTAAAAGTCATATCAACAGTTATTTGTTATTGAATGATAGTGTAAAACAAAATTATTTTATACTATCAGTACATGACCAATAAATTCTATTTATATTTGTTAGCGTACTCAATTTTTGATAAATTATTCTGAATATGAAAAAATTTTCTTTTTTTTTTAAATTGTAATGTTTGTGTGGATTTTTTCTGATTATTTTACATATATACTTTAATTTGTGTTAAGTGTTGTTAATGATGTGTTTGTAAATTATAATATTTATTTATTATTTCAAAAATATGCATAATTGTTTAATTTAATTTAACTTAATATTTTGTTGTTCTAAAAGTACATTGAAGTAGCAAATAAGAATTGCTACTTCTTTATTAATGTCAAAGTAGTAATTTTTATTTGCTACCTCCCTTTTTGTGCGTTAGAAAAAATACATTGAAGTTGTAAATAAGAATTGCTACTTTTTTGTTAATGTCAAAGTAGCAATTCTTATTTGCTACTTCACTTTTTTTTATCAGAAAAAGTACAATGAAGTAGCAAATAAGAATTGTTACTTCATTAAAATCATGTAGTCTGATGCCTACATGGCATGTCAGGTAGTCAAAGTTGAAAATTTAACCGTGTCTTTAGTCAAAACAGACCATACTAATAATATCTTTTAAAAAAGACCCATTTTGATAAATTTTTTTTAAAAAGGACCCAAAATAGTCAATCAGCACCTGTATTTGTGGTAGACCTGTGCTGTTACTGACAGTTTAAAAAAAATACAAACCCTGACTCAAAACTGAATTTCAGAAAAAGCAGCCAAAAGAAGTAAAAACAACTGTGGATTGCTTCATTCCATTATGAACTAAAAATGGAGAAAAGACTGTAGCATATGTTTATGTTGCATGCTATAAAAAGAAAATTTGGAGTGGACCAGCCACTTAGGCACATCATTTTATGTGTCATAATGTAAAATTTATTAGTGACATTAATTTGAAGATGTACCTAATTAGTAATTACTCTATTTTAACCGTTGAACAGTTAAAAATTAATTTTACTCGATTTTAAATCAAACTGCTGCGAAGGAGATATTCATAATTTCATATACTAAAGCAAGGTAACGTCAGTTATTGCTCACATCACATGGCTATCCATCCCACCATTCTTTGCTTTCTTACTAATCCATTGGTCACCCCTTTGTCCTTTTATATTATTATATATAAAAACTCACATTGATCTTCATTTTGGAGAAAATTTGTGTGTCTGTATCTGCAACTTGCAAGGTGCTGCCACTTCCATTGCCAGGCTTCAAGTTCCAACAGTATGTTGTAAACCACTCTATCAGTATTCCATTATTTTGGTCTTCTCCTTTGAGATATTGCTATACATACTTGGATCAATCTGTGTTTCTGTAAGAGAAAATATAATCTATTTCTCCCATTGTCTGGGTTGTAGTTGTTTGCTCTGCTGTTTCTCTTATTGTCTTGTGAAATTCCAGGACTTTTACCAAACTACATACAAATTTATGATTTTTTGACAAAGATATGAATGTAATTCAGAACTTGCTAAAGTTGGGTGACAGGCTAGTTTACTGTTCATCTTTAGTTGGAAACGATTAGCTTATGAACTATATATCTTCAGCGAATAGGGAGAAAAATTAATAAATGGTAGTCATGCTCATAGTACTTAGCTTTTCTACTTCCTTGTTAAATTTTGTCACAGCTCATAATAAGAATGAATTGATTTTGGCTTTAGCTTGATCATTTGTGATTCAGATGTTTATGTCTGCTACAAACATTTTTGTATAACTTTTCCTCATTTCAGGCATGTGGCAATGATATTGTTCCTGTCTGAAGATGTTGGGGATGATCTCCTACTCTTTACTTCAAGGTCTTCTATAGGTGTTTGAATCCTCCTATACGAATATGGGGGGTACCTGTAAAAGGCACTCCAACGCTCAAGTCAGGTTTCGGCTCAGAGCATTTAATGTGAGTAATAAATGAGGGTCAAAAGTCCTTTACCCTGAGGGGTGTACCCCCTTTTATACTTATCTTGTTGGACCTGGACCCTTATGGGCCCTGACCATTCCTTAATGACCGATCCACACTGATTAAGGTGGCTTAATTATCTCCTAATCTCCGATTTACCTTGATAATAGTCACTTAAAGGAATATGTATCGTCCGAGTGCTATACTTAGTATTCGGCTGGGTTGGCGCCGAATACCCCCATAATGGTATTCAGCGATATAAGTAGTTGTTCGTAAGGGACAAGTGTTCGGCCAGATTTAGGCCGAACACCTGTATTCGGTTGCTCTGTGGTGGAAGGTACTCGGCTACTCATATAGCTGAATACCCCATCGGTATACATGCCCCCCAGCCTCGAGTAATTAGCGATGACGAAGAGGCTTTGATTCGAAACGCGCGTCTCGTTGTGTCGTTTCAAATCCTGCCATTATAACTGAAAAAAGCCATTTAGGTGATGGGATCGAGGAGTTGTGTTTTTATGAACTGTTAGATCGTGGTTAATCTAACGGTTGGCAGCACTTGAACCCTTTGGACCATTATGGGTTTGGGCCCTATAAATAGGATGAGAGATGTCGTCTTTGCATCCCTTATTTACAATCCAGCAAACTCTCCGTTTTCGCTCTCGGCTGAATACTTTTTTCTTGCTTCTTCCTTTTTCGTCTTAGCCAAGGTACGAGAGTTCGGCTTTTTCTCTTTCATTTATCGTTACCATGAGTTCGTCTGGTCATAAGCTTTCCGGGGGAACCGAGGTGGTTGATCTTCGGTCACCCGCCTCGGATAGTGAGGAGTCTTCGACTTCTTTGTCTTCGTCTTCTTGTCCTTCAACGTCCCCCTCTTCGTCTCCTGCCCGAGAAGGGGTGGGTGAGAACATGGTATCCCATTCGGCTGGAGATGATAATTCCAACCAAAAGCCGAGGCGTAAGCCTTGGGTTACACAAGGGAAACGAGTGTTCCCGCCGATTATCCTAGATGGGTACACATGGGTACACGGGGAGGTCGGGTCCTATTGGTCTCGGTATGATGATAAGCGTAGTGTGTCCAATTTTGTAAATTATGTAGATGTTTCTTCCATCCTTGAGGACGAGTTGTGTCCCATAGCGTTACAGTGTTGTCGGCGTGAAACTAACGCCGAATTCGCTTTCATGGGGAGGGGTCAGTCTTTGAGGGACTTCTTTTACATGTATGACTGCGTGTTCTGCGACCTACATGTAACGGTTCCCTTTGATGATTTTATGATAGGGGTGCTTCGGGTTTTGAACGTGGCACCCTCGCAGTTGCATCCGAATGGGTGGGCTGCAATCCAATCATTCCGCGCCCCCTGTATCTTCAATTTTATAGAGCCTTCGATGAGTGTATTTTTGTATTATTTTTGTACTCGACCTAAGAGTGATTTATGGGTATCCTTAATAAGAAAACTGAAAAGGCCCTTATTCCAATCTTTTACCACCTTTTACAAAAATTTCAAAACCGGCTTCTTTAAAGTGGTAGTGAAGCCGAATATAGGGGCTAACCATTTATATGATAGGGATGGGAAGCCCTTATTTCCTTTTTATTGGGAGAGAAACCCTCGGCATTATGATAAATTTCTGAAATCTATGATGACCGAAAGGGAACGCGAGGACCTCCTCTTTCTTGAGTCCCTCCCCCGAAAGCTTCCGGCTAGGCAGCTCATGGCCTTGTTTAATTCTTCGACTGTAATAGCCGATATGTATGGTAAGGCCTCGGTTCTTTCTTTTCGATTATTTGGTACTTAGTTCTTATGGCTGACTAATTGTTTTGTGGGGTGTAGGTATTATGGCCGATGCGGGTAGTGATGTCCTTTCTTTCCGAAATGCTAGGAAGAATAGGGCTCAGGCTGCGGGGAACACCTCGGGTTCTGCTTCTTTTCCTCCTATTGTGAAGCAACCAACGCCGAGGCCCTGTTCGGTGGATACCTTACCCCCTCCGGTAGGAGAGAAGAAAAGCAAGGACAAAGATCACAAGAAAAGGCACCGAAGCCGTGAGGCCTCGGAGGAGGAGGAGACAAAGAAGCTGAAACAGCAGACATTAGATTTTTCAGCTTCGGGGTCTCTAGCTTCTATCCCTGCATTGACTGCCGAGGGCTTCTTCTCGAGGGATTTTCAGCCGAAGAAAATGGTTAGCTCTAGCGACATTTCCGAGGCTAGAAAGAATATCCTGAATAAGGCTGACGCCGCCTCCAACTGGTCGGCTTACTGTGAATTTCAAGCAAGGGCTTCGGCCATTGCTTATCACATGTTCACGACTCCGTTGAAGGAGACCGAGAAGCTGAAGAAGAGTTTGAAGGAATCCCATGCTTCTAACCAACAAGCTCTGGAAGCCAACATAGCTCTAGCAGACGATAGCGCTCGTTTGAAGGACGAGGTGAAGCACCTTTCGGTTAACCTTAATGACTTGAACACCAAGGTCCTAATGGCTGAAAAGGATGCTAAACTTCAAGCTGAAGAGATCGAGGGTTTGAAGGTGCTACTGGCTCAAGCTAGGGAGGAGAGGGACGCCGAACGTTCTGCCAAGGAGCAAATTATTGGTTCGGCGTAGGATAAAATTATTGCCGAACATGAAGCCGGGTTCCTTCATGCTGTTCGGCAAATGCTGTTTTTCTATGACGTCCGAAACCCTACCGTTTTTGACATGGACAAGGACGTCTTCCAAGGCCGCCTGCTTCCTATTGATGATATCCCTGAGGATGCGGTTCTTGAGAATCCTCTACACCAGTCAGCTCCAGATGATGATGGTGATGCTGGGACGAATGAGGAGAACAGGGAAGATGCTACCGATGTTGTGGTCCAAGAGGATCCGGCTGAATGAAACATTTGTTACTTGGGCTGCTAGAGCCCTTTTTTGTTTTTCAAGAGAATTTTTTGTAACCTTCTTTTTGTGATTAATGAAATAGTATTTACCTCTCGGCCTTCGTTTCATGCATTTATACTTGGAATGTTTTTGCAAACTTATTTGCAATTGATAACTTCGTAAAAATGGATTCCTTCCTTTATTAACTATGGAGATCAACGCTTGAGTTTTTTGTAAAGTTAATCCGAATGGTGCCTCCTTAGCCGAGTAGGAGTGCTCGACAGGGAAACCATTTGTGAGGAAATTCGAATGGTGCATCCTTAGCCAAGTAGGAGTACTCGGGAGGGAAACCATTTGCGAGAAAATCCGAATGGTGCATCCTTAGCCAAGTAGGAGTACTCGGGAGGGAAACCATTTGCGAGAAAATCCGAATGGTGCTGAAAAATAGTCATATAGTAGGTATGGAAGATAAGTTTCATTGAGTTAATTGAAAAAGGTGTGCCTCATTAAAACCTCCTTGGTAAAAACCCTTTCACATTTTTTAGGGATAAAAAACCAGGTGAGGAAAAGAGTACAACACTGAAATACATGACTCAACACCCAAATACATGATTCAACTGAAATAATATTTGAGGTGGGTCGAATTCCATGTTCTCGGCACCACCCGTCCTGACAGTTCTTCTAACTTGTAAGCTCCATTGTTTAGACTGTGCCGTATTCTAAACGGACCATCCCAGTTAGCTGCTAGCTTCCCTTCTCGGCTGTTTTTTCGCTTGTCGCCTTGCATTCTTAGGACTAAGTCTCCTTCTTTAAAATCCCTCGGTCTCAGCTTCGAGTTGAACTTTCGCGTCATTCTCTGCCTGCATGCTTCAGCGTTGAGGCATGCTCGGTTACGTACCTCATCTACTAGATCGAGTTCGCATCTCAGGGAGTCTTCATTTTCGGTTGCTTCAAAGTGCTGCTTCCGGAGTGAGGGTTCCCTTACTTCTGCCGGAATCATTGCTTCGGTTCCATACACCATTCTGAAGGGTGTTTCTTTGGTTGTTGTTTATGGGGTGCACCGGTAAGCCCACAAAATTTCCGGTATCTCTTCTGCTCACGCGGCTTTAGCCGCACCCAATCTCTTCTTCAATTCTCCTAGGATGACTTTGTTGGCGGATTCAGCTTGTCCGTTTGTTTGTGGGTGCTCGACCGAGGTCACTTTATGTTTTATTCCCAGGCCTTCCAAGAAGGTATCCAACTTCTTATCCGTAAACTGCAGGCCGTTATCGGTGATGATCACGCAAGGGATGCCGAATCGTGTGATTATGTTCTTCCATCAGAACTTCTGTACGTTTTGGGCCGTGATGGTTGCTAGGGGTTCGATTTCTATACACTTTGTGAAGTAATCAACGACTACAATCAGGAACTTGCACTGCCCCTTAGCTATTGGAAGGGGTCCCACGATGTCGGTTCCCCAAATAGCGAAAGGCCAAGGTGACAAAATAGCGTGAAGTTCGTCAGCCGGCTGGTGAATAAGGTTACCATGCTTTTGGCATTGGCTGCACTTTTTACATATTCGGCATAATCAATCTTGAGGGACGACCAATAATGTTCTGCTCTGAGTACACGAGTGGCCATTGTTCGGCCACCCGAATGCATTCCGCATATCCCCTCGTGAAGTTCTCTTATGACATATTCGGCTTGGTCCTTGTCAAGGCATTTGAGTAATGGTGTGGAGAACCCTCTTCTATACAGTTCTCCGACGATCAGAACGTATCTTGCTGCCGTGGTTCGCAGCTTCTTGGCCTTGCCTTTGTCTTCCGAAAGGGTGCCTCTCGACAGATATTGCTGGATGTCGGCTATCCAACTATCTTTAGATGCCAAGATTTGCATGCATTCTTCGGCAGTTACACTTGGTTCCGGTAACGTCTCTTGTATAAATGTCCTTAGTTGTCCGGGCTTCTGAGTATTGGCCAATTTGGCAAGCTGATCAGCTCGGTCGTTGTGTTCTCGGGCCAAATGCTTTACTCGGACCTCATCAAATTCTTGCCTTAGTTGCATGAAAGTGTGGTAATACTTCAATAGCTGTGGGTCTTTGACCTGGAACACGCCATTGATCTGTTCGGCTGCTATTTGGGAATCACTCCAACATTGTACTTTCCGAGCTCCCATTTCCCTTGCTAACCTGAGTCCGGCCAATAAGGCTTCATATTCGGCTTGATTGTTGGATGCTTTGAAATCAAATCGCAAAGACTGTTCTAGCCATATCTGGTTTGGTCCTTGCAATATAACACCTGCTCCACTTCCCCTTAGGTTGGATGAGCCATCAACGTGTACAACCCACCATTCGTCATCAACGTTCTCGGCCGGGTGCAGCTCATTGATGAAATCCGCTAAACATTATGCCTTGATGGGACCTCTCGACTCGTACCTTATATCAAATTCTGACAATTCTATTGACCAAGCCATCATCCGTCCAGCCAGCTCCGGTTTCTTTAATACCTTTGCGATGGGACAATCGGTTTTGACAACCACTTGATGTCCCTGGAAGTATTGTCTTAGGCGCCTTGCGGCGTTGACTAGTGCTAGGGCCACTTTCTCTATTATTTGGTACCTGATCTCGGAATCCTGGAGTACTCGGCTGATAAAATATATAGGTGTTTGACCCTCTTCGTGGTCTTGGGCTAACACCGCGCTTATGGCTTCTTGGGAGACCGAGATGTACAACAGTAGATCCTTTAAAGGGTCCGGTTTTTTGAGAATAAGAGGTGCCGTCAGGGTCTTCTTCAGTTCTTGAAAGGATTCTTCACACTGTTGGTTCCATGAAAAATTCTTGGTTGTTTTCAATATTTGCATGATGGGTTTCGCCTTTTCGGCTATCCTTGGTAGGAATCGTGAAAGAGAAGCGATTCTCCCTGTCAGTCTTTGGACCTCCTTTGGTGTTTTCGGGCTTCTCATACAAATAACAGCCTGACACTTGTCAGGATTCGCCTCTATGCCTCGGCATGTTAACATGAAGCCCAAAAATTTGCCTCCTTGGACGCCGAAAACACATTTTTCGGGGTTTAAGCGCATATTGCGTTTTCTGAGTTCAGCAAAGATTTCCTCTAGGTCCCTCATGTGCATTTCGGCCTTGGAAGATTTGATGACCATATCATCAACGTAGACTTCCAGATTCCGTCCAATTTGTCCTTGAAAGACTTTGTCCATTAGTCTTTGGTAAGTGGCTCCAGCGTTCTTCAGGCCGAAAGGCATAACTTTGTAGCACTAGTTAGCTGACTCGGTTATGAATGCAGTCTTGTCTTCATCAGGAGGATACATTCGGATTTGATTATACCCTCAGTATGCATCTAAGAAATTGAGGAAAGAGTGCCCGGCTGCTTCGTCGACTAGTCGGTCAATATTTGGCAGCGATACGCATCCTTCAGGCATGCTTTATTCAGGTCCGTGTAGTCTGTACACATCCTCCACTTGCCATTTGCCTTCTTTACCATGACCACATTGGCTAACCAAGTGGTGTATTTGACCTCTCGGATGAAGTTGGCTGACATCAACTTAGATACTTCCTCTTCTACCGCTTTTCACCTTTCTTCCCCCATCTTTCTCTTTTTTTGAGAGATCGGCTTTGCTTCTCGGCATATTGTCAATTTGTGACAGTGGAATTTTGGGTCAATGCCTGGCATATCTGAGGCTCTCCAGGCGAATAGGTCGGCTTTCCGCCTTACTACCTCTTGAATTTGAAGCCTATCCCTTTCCGACAGGTTGCTGCCGAGATAAGTGATTTGAGTATTCTCCCTACCAATTTGAAATGCACGGATTTCCTCATTTGGTTCAACTCGCTTGTCTTCATCGGTTCGGGGATCTAGATCCAAAAATTGGACTGAAGGTTCCACCGTAGAGATCATGTGCACCGACTTGTGCTCCTCTTCTCTTAACTGAGTGACCTTAAGGCTAGCTAGGTAGCACTCCCTGGCCGCCCTTTGATCGGTATGAATTGTTATTACAGTGCCCCGGTTTGACGGGAACTTCATGGCATGATGAGGAGTGGACACTATCGCTCCAAGAGTATTCAAGGATGGTCGTCCGAGTAGTATATTATATGAAGTGTTAGCGTGTACTACTATATACTTAACTCTTATAGTTTTGCATTCTTTCCCCCTATATCCGAAATTTGTGTCCAACTCTATACACCCCCTAGTGCTAACCCTTTCGCCTGAGAATCCGACTAGGGGTTCGTCATACGTCATAAGTTTTCCCTCCGGTATATCCAGCTGCTTGAAGGTACTCCAGTATAAGATGTCGGCTGAACTCCTTTGATCTACTAGAGTTTTCCGGATAGTGCAGTCTGCTATGTCTATACTGATGACCATTGGATCGTCTTGTACGGGATCGGACCCTTGAAAGTCCGCGTCGGTGAATGTGATGGGTGGCATTTTTAGCTTCCTTATGGCCGATGTCATGTTGCTAACCAGACTAATTGAAGATGCTTTTTCCTGGCTGATGATGTATTCCCTCCTCCTGCGAATCCTCCCGCAATTGTATTTATGACCTTTCGAGGTTTAGACGGTTTTGTTTTGTGCCGCTCCCGAGACCTGCTTCTTGGTCTTTCTGTCCTTCGGTCATGCTCCCTGTTGTAACTAGAGTCCCTCCTGTAAGTTCTGTCGTCGTCTTTGTACTTCAAGAACTGGGGCCTTTCAGGTCTAGGATCGCAGAGAAAATCTTTGAGATGCCCCATCTTAATGAGGTCCTCTATCTTGTCTTTAAGTGTCGCGCATTCTTCCGTCGAATGACCTCTATTGCGGTGGTATCGACATTGCTTGCTGTAGTTGGCTTTTGGGAGGTGTTGGCTCTCTTTGAAACCGCTAATATCTCTGTTGCCAAGGCTTGTTCGAGTATCCGGGAGCGGCTAGTGTTGAGGGGGGTGTAGGCCGTGTACCTTGAGCCACAGTACTCCCGTTCTTTGTGAAACTTGTCCTTACCCTTTACCTGATTATCTTTTTCATGCTCCTTCCTTCCTGTGCTGGCTTCCGCTCGGACTTGGTTCCAGTACTCGGACAGCTCTTCCATCTGCATGTATTTTGCTGCTCTTCGGCGGAGGTCGTCCATGTCCAGTGTTGGTTTTTTGCAGAGGCTATTGACGAAAACCCCCGGCTTAAGGGCCGTCACGAGATGATGCATGACTACTGTTTGATCAAGGTTTCGGATGTTTAGGGCAACTTGGCCGAACCTTTCCATGAATGTTCTAAGGGATTCCCTCTTTTCTTGCCGAATGTTTACCAAAGCGACTAAAGTCAAGTGATGAGGTCTGCTTGTTACGAATTGGTTGCCGAATCTAGTTGCAAGTGTTTCAAAACTGTCAATGGAACTGGGAGGGAGCCGGGTGAACCAATTTAGAGCTTGTCCCTTTAGGGACGTGGGGAACACTCTGCATAGGATGGCGTCTTTGGCGGTGTAAAGGCTAACTTGGGTGACGTAGATGTCTATGTGCTCATCTGGGTCAGTGCTACCATCATATCGATCTAGGCTAAGGCTCTTCCAATTCGGGAGAAGAAGGGTTTCCATGATTCCGGAGATGAATGGATGCCTGCAGGGGTGTGACTGAGTGTTTGCGGTAAAGGTCGAAGGCCGATTGGTTACTCCATGGATGCTAAGGTTAGCCGCAGACTCAACCTCCTGTTGCTTGTCTAGTGTCTGATCCTCGGGTCTCCACGATCGGTTCAAATTTCTTAGCTCAGCGTTTTCCTGTCGAAGGGCCGATATCTCTTATGTGTGTTGCCTTCTCATCATCGATATATCGGCTCTTAGCTGTCTTAACTCCGACGACAGATTCGTTTGATCTTCCACATGCTCCATGTTTTCACTGACGAGGTGTTGTCCTTGTACATGCTGTTATCGATGGTTCAGGTATGTCTATGTGTGCGTGACTTCGGGTAGTAACCATTCCTTGAGGGGCTATGGGGTAAGTTTTACCGGGCCCCACGGTGAGAGCCAAAATGTTCCTGTCTAAAGATGTTGGGGGTGATCTCCTACTCTTTACTTCAAGGTCTTCTATAGGTGTTCGAATCCTCCTATACGAATGATGGGGGTACCTGCAAAAGGCACTCCAACGCTCAAGTCAGGTTTCGGCTCAGAGCATTTAATGTGAGTAATAAATGATGGTCAAAAGTCCTTTACCTTGAGGGGTGTACCCTCTTTTATACGTATCTTGTTGGGCCTGGACCCTTATGGGCCCTGACCATTCCTTAATAATCGATCCACACTGATTAAGGTGGCTTAATTATCTCCTAATCTCTGGTTTACCTTGATAATAGTCACTTAAAGGAATCTGTATCGTCCGAGTGTTATACTTAGTATTCGGCTGGGGTGGCGCCGAATACCCCCATAATGGTATTCGGCGATATAAGTAGTTGTTCATAAGGGACAAGTGTTCGGCCATATTTAGGCCGAACACCTGTATTCGGTTGCTCTGTGGTGGAAGGTATTCGGCTACTCATATAGCCGAATATCCCACCGGTATAGATATGATTGGATTTTGCTAATTCATGGATGACATACTCACAAATCTTTTGAGATTGACAAGTTATATTAGTGACCGATTTATACAATTTATAGGCGAGTTATTGATTTTGGTTTTTGCATGCTTGCTTTGCATCATTGTCCTTTTCATTGTGGCATATTATCCTAATATAGAAAGCAGTGATTTTCCAATCATCATTTTCTGTATGCCTTTGTAAAGCGTAATATATCTACATTTTGCATGATGCCAATACTGCAGAGGTTCTGGTACTTGAAGACATAGTCAGGTTACGGTACGCACAAAATTTTGGGGTCACTCCAGTGGCCATTTCTTCATTTCACTGCTCAAAAGGTTATCCCAGAAGCACATCTTTGCAACCTTCTTAAGTTGGAGAAGAAAACCATGGAATCTGTGAAAGAAGAGCCTTTAACAATAGTAAAGAACTGCTTGTAGATACGAGTTCTATAATTCTATCTGCCAGTTCTATCTCTGCAGCTATTCCTTCTTTTTTATTAAAAGGGTAATAACCTTTTCTTTTCCATGTTTAACAACACTACAGACAAATGCCAAAGCATGAATGTAAATTTAAGTATAGCTGGTACTCTGTCAATGAATTTTAAATTATCAGGTTAAATGTTCAAATTAGAAGAAGTTGAATGAATTTTAGTTTATTTGTTTTTAATTTCACTTGTTTCACCTAAATATTAGGACCTGTTGTTCATTCTTTGTTAATACTTTGAAATCCAACATTTTGTAATTATGTCATTGCTGTTGTATTATCCCCCATCTTTGTGCAATTTGACACTCCCATTATTGGGTCTGCAATATGCTTGGAATTTGGGAATGGCCTCATGGACATATTTTTTTTCATGTATGAAATGTGCCCAAGTTCATGTTCATAGGTAAAGGGTTTATGGAAGCAAACTGGTTGGTATGATATATTATAAAAAATAGTTGATTGCTTCTTTTCCAAATTCTATTTATTCTTAATAGTCTATTCACTGTGATTTGAATCATTTAGCCAGAAAAAGTAACTTCAGATAATTTTTTGGTTACTGTCTTATTGGATACTACAAATGATAGTTGGTTAATATTGGCATTCTCAGAATTAAATCTCGTCTGGTGAAAACCTTGGTTCTTCTGATGATATTGGGTGGTTGCAGCATGCTCCCGAAATGCCTCTAGTACAGGATGGAACTTCAAGATTCTTGGAATTGCTTTCAGACATAAGGTCTCCCATTTTATATTAAAAGGTTTAAATTGAAATAGACTGGAGTCATTGAATGAATGTCACGACCCATCTTGGACCATGACCGGCGCACAGACTACATGTTTCTTAGTCTGGCTAGCCTGACAGTGAAACCACACTAAGATATAAATAAAAACCAACAAAGTGGCTACCAAAAAAAATCCGACAGAGTCTTCCCTAAAAACAGGACAAATCATATTTTGATTTACCTGTGAAAACATGTCAACCACATATATTTATATATCCAAAAATACATTCAAATTACTTCAACCAAAAATCACGTAGAACCTATATAGTAATTATTATAACTTTTCATAACATCATAATTACATAACTATCATTTCCATATGGTAGGATCACCTACCACTCAAAATAAAGAGGTTTCCCCTATCTCTATCCTTATCTTTATAGCTGCATTATATTGAAGTCACAAAAAATACTCCCCATTACATGCAATGGGTAAATCAACAAATCTCAGGAAGTCTACTACTCAAAAACACATGTGAATCTGAGAGGAAAAAGAAATAATAGGGTAAGTCATAAAGACTTAGTGAGAGCATAATAAACAAAGTGGACAAAGAGAAACAATCATAGCACGAGTTTTTACACTCAAATAAAATATTATAAAGACATTTAAATAAAAGTGAAATACAACATAATTCACTTTATAAAACGCATATTTATTCTTTTAGGAATTCATGGAATATAAATAAAATCAAAATCAAGAATAGAACTTCTCTATAAAATTTCGCAACACATTCTCAACGATTTACACATGAAGGATTACATCAATACAAAGAGACAAACCAAAATCTCAATCCAATACATTGAATGCCATACATACCAATGATACCATACTTCAAAGGACTTGTCTTACTCTTATCTCATCACACTATATGCACCTAGACCACATTATCTCTTCGTTGTGGCAAACAGTATCTATAGGACTACGATATTTAGTTTGTAGGCTGCATTATCTCTTCATTGCAGCAAACGGTAATTATAAGAACTACGGATATTCAATCCATAGGCTACATTATCTCTTCGTTGTAACAAACGGGAAATATATAGGCTACATTATCTCTTCGTTGTAGCAACGAAAAATATATAGGCTACATTATCTCTTCATTGTAGCAACGGAAAATATATAAACTATAGGTATTCAACCTATAGGCTACATTATCTCTTCGTTGTAGCAAATGGAACATACATAGGCTACATTATTTCTTCGTTGTAGCAACGGAAAATATATAGGCTACATTATCTCTTCGAAAAACATATATACTATGAGTATCCAACTCATAGGCTATATTATCTCTTCATTGTAGCAAACGATACTCAGTCACAAGACTCACAATGAGAAACCAATTCCACATTTAAACTACATCATCCAAAACTATTAAAGAATCCCAAAGAATCAAGTCTAATCAAGTAAAATAAATATTATACTTATTTTCCCTCCTCAAGTACTCATAGGAACCAAATTCACAAAGGAAACTTATTTTAAAATTTACTTACTTCTCCTAAAAATACCAACGAATAAAGCCACTAAGTAAATTAGCTACTCACAACCAAGGAGAATCAAGTCAAACTCTTCTAATGTCGTTGAAAGGAACAACCACCATATTTTCCAAGGAATCTAGGCATTAAGAACAAGATAAACATATATTTCCATTGTAAGATTAGAAGCTTCACATGTTACAGGTCTCTTTAGCAATCATGGACCCTTGTATTTTGTTGCCACTAAGAGGTTCTTTTCAAAGATGGGCCTAGCTTGCCATATTGCGAAAGTTCATAGTGAGGTAACTGATCACTAGTTTATTTAAATTAGTCAACCGATTTTAACCAATGCAACCAATTTTCCTTTCACACAACAAAACCTGGTTCTGTAGTTGTTTTTTGCTGAGATGCATCGAGCTTTTAGTTCGACAGTTATGTATCTTTTTCTTTTGAATTTTTTCTGTACACTCAGTTTCAAAGATCTCTTTCTTTCCACTATTCTGCTAGGTAACCCTCATCAATAGGTTAGGTAAGTTACCTACTATTTAGTGACATTAGTGAGTTAGTTAGTGAGATAGTTGAATAAGGTGTGTTGCCTATAAATTAGAGGGAGGTGGAGAGATCATTTTGTTTGTGAGATGAAATTAAGGCCTTTAGACATGGAGAGGTGTGGACCCTCAAAGTTCTGTAGAGTTGTTGCTGTATTGTATTCAGGGGAGAATTCCCTTACTCTTTCTATAAAGACACCCGGTTTCTATCTTATTCACCATAAAAATATATTCTTCCTAGTATCTGACTTTCCTATATAATTTTTCTTTTCTTTTAAGGCCTCAGTTGAACAAAATGCCTTGGAACTGAAGCTATACATTGAGGATATTTACTGGGGTTATGGCAAGCCTGTCATGCTACTGGGACACAGTAAGGGTGGTATTGATGCTGCTGCTGCATTATCTATATATTGGTCTGACCTGAAGGACAAAGTTGCTGGTTTGGCCCTGGTACAGAGTCCTTATGGTGGCACACCCATAGCTTCTGATATTCTCCGTGAAGGCCAGATTGCTGACAAAGAAACACGGAGAATCTTGGAACTTATAATATGCAAAATAATTAAGGTAACTGTTTCCTATGCTATAAAGTTTGTGCATGGACTTGAGAGTACTAATTGCTTATTTTATCTGTACCTATAAATGATAGCACTAGAAAAAGATTCTGTTTCACTTTAGATCATTACACTTGCTCAATGAAATTTGATGTTGGTACAACAAGTTAGGTGGCTCTGTCTCCCCTTCTAGGAGAAATATTTACCTCCATTTAAATTTATTGACGTTTTAACATTTGAAAAAAAAAATTCATATTGATTAACGTTTTTTATTTTCAATAAAATATTAAAACTTCTATTTTAATTTTGTCTCATAATAAATACTATTATCTTGAAATATTTAATAATGCTTTTATAGAAATTAAGAAAGAAAATAAACCTCTAATAAATACTATTCTCTTGGAATAATTATTTTTTCGTGAAAAAAAAAACTTAAAGGTTAATCAATTTGTATAGAGGGGGTATTAGCTAATTGCCAATTGAGTAAGGTGTTCTTCTTTCAAATGGACTTCTATGGTTTTAAAATTGGCAACTAGCCTACTATAGAGATTCTATGTTCCAGATCATGCCACCTTTTACTTCAACTTCCTCATAGTTTAATGCCACTGCCACTCTGCCAGAATCCTAACAAGTCTTAACCGCATCTGATTTTGGACTCTTTTATTGTTGATAAACATAACTAAAGTTCATACTATTAAAATCCAAATTCCATATTTTTGTTAATTGATTGCCAGTTACATATACATTAGGGTGATATGCGGGCTCTGGAGGATCTGACATACGAGAAGCGAAAGGAGTTCATCAGGAAACACAAGCTCCCCCTAGATTTTCCTCTGATCTCCTTCCATTCTGAAGCAAGCATTGCCCCTGCTGTTCTCACAACAATGACTCAAATAGCTCATGCACAACTTCCCTGGCTCCCTACCTTTGAGTCTGATTCATTTGTTCAATCAGGACACCAAGTTCCTGTGATGATTCCTATATCTGCTGCCATGGCTGTTTGTGCTCTCCACCTGCGCCTCAGAGTGATGGCCTAGTCACATGCCGTGATGCTCAAGTTCCAGGATCAGTTGTTGTAAGGCCAAAATTGAAGCTTGATCATGCCTGGATGGTGTACTCTTCCAAGAAGCAAAGTCCTACTGAACCTGACGCTCGTGAAATGTGTGAAACTCTATTCACTTTACTTGTAGAGCTTGGTAACACAAAAAGGGAAGTGGATCGAGTTTTATAGTGAGATCAGATCAGATGTGCTTCATTTTTTTTTGCCACGTTGATAGTTGTGTCAGTTTGTTCAGTTTTTTTTCGTTGTTAGTTTGAGCTACTTGGCTCTGAACAGTTATTTTGATTAAGTCAATGTGAAACGAACAATCTAATTTAGTACCTTTGTGAAACATTTTTATTCCCTTATAATTGAAGCGCCCACGATTAGTCGCATTTACCAAAAAGCAATAAGAAATCTACTTCAGATTGAGAAGCAGAAGCGCTCAACGTTTGTGCAGTTGTGCTGCGGTGAGAACACTCTTTTGAAGTTAAAAGAGATGGAGCTAAATTCTTGAAGTTGTACTCTCTGGAGCTAATTGTTGCATCTAACGTGTTGGTAGGGACTAGGGAGCATTGGACACTTGCTGGATTGGATTGTTTCGGCCTCCATTTGTAATCGGTGCTTGTTCAGTTTTCATGCAAGTCAAAAAATTAATGCTTAATTGTATTTTTCTTTTTTTTTTTATTGCCCCATTCACAACTTCGTGCATTTTGTCCATAAATTTTTTCGCAAATTTTGTATAGTTATTTTCAATTTTCTGGGAATTTTGTCCATGCATTAGTTGATTATTTATTGTTGTTAGTTAAATATCACGTAATAGAAGTAATGTGCTAATGTTAATATGACTGTGCACAAGATACTGACATGAATGAGACGTTATCATTAACGTGACACTAATATACTAATGTGGCGCTCACATGTAATTAGAGATAAAATGTGTGAAATTTTATAAGTAAAAGACAAAAAGCATAAATAAACCTATAAAAAGATAGTAAAAGTGTTAGAATAAGATTCAACTCCTCTTCAATTACTGAAAAATTCCAATAAAAAAGAGAAAGATACAAAGTGTATGTGGGCCCCACAAATACTTTGTAGGGCTTTGCTATTCTCATCCCACAAATTGCTATTCTCACCCTCTAACATTGTAAAATTACCCTGCTGTCCCTCCTCCATTTCTTACACTCCATCCCACTCCCTTCTCCTCACACTCTCCACCCCCATTCCCAACCTCTCTCTGTGACACTCTCCTTCTCCTCCTTCTTCAGGTTCCTAAACTTACTCACACCCGTAAGTTGTGTAGATCAACGGAATCATGGTTCCGCTGTGTTGAATGCACAGCAGAATCCTGATTCCGTTGTTTTTTTGTTTTTTTCATACACAATGGAATCACGATTCCGTTGTGCAGGTATGTTTTCAAAAACAACGGAATCATGATTCCGTTATGTATGACATTTTTCTTACACAACGGAATCGTGATTCTGTTGTGTATGAAAAAGTGCACAACGGAATCACGAGTCCATTGTGTACGTCATTTTTCGAACACAACGGAATCATGATTCCGTTGTGTAAGAAAAATGTCGTACACAACGGAATCGTGATTCCGTTGTGTACGCAAACAGTATTTGGTTTTCTTTTACTATTATTCATTTAGTAAATTTTGAATTTTTTTTTCTTTTCAGTAGTAGCAATGGATTGGAATACTTTTATTTCTGATGAAGTTACGATGCCAAGTAGTTGGGAAAATATGATTGATGCAAGTGAAAATGCTTTTGACCAACTCGTTCAACAAAATGAAATGCAAGCAGATGATTATGTGATGGACATTGAACCTCAGCACAATTATCCTGACTTCTCCAATAATTTCATGACTGACGAGGTTGATTGATTAATTAGTGTTTTTATCTATATGATATTTTTTCTATATGTATGTTTTGTTAGTGAAGGAATGCATTTTGTTTTTAGGCTTTTGAAGAGTGAGAAGACTTATTGACGTGGGTTCGATCTGTCGCAAAGGAGGTTGGATTTGTTGTTGTCATAGAAAGGTCAGAAACTGGTAAGAAAACTTTTGTCCTACTGGCTTGTGAAAAGGAAAGAAAGTACAAACAATATAAAGATAAGTTAGTCCGCAAGACTACTGGAAGCAAAAAATGTCAGTGCCCTTTTAAATTAAAAAGGAGGCTTGTGAAAGGCATTGGTTGAAAACTTTATGTGGTTTGCGGTTTTCATAACCATGAAGTCAGTGAAACATTGGTCGGTCATGCATATGCTGGTCGTTTAAGCAGTGAAGAAAAAAGTCTGCTACATCAAATGACCAAAAATATGGTGAAGCCTGGACAAATTTTGTTGACAATCAAAGATAAAGATGATGCAAATGTCACCACCATCAAAACCATATACAATGAGCGACAAAAATATCGGCGACACCAAAGGGGTCCAAGAACTGAAATACAACATTTGATGAAGTTGATAGAACGTGATCAATATGTTTATTGGTATAGAAGGGTCGACATTGAAGATGTTGTAAGAGTTATCTTGTGGTCACATCCAAATTCTATCAAGCTCCTATATTCATTTCCAACAGTATTGATATGTGATACTACTTACAAGACGAACAAATATCGTCTTCCGTTATTGGAGATTGTTGGGGTGACTTCAACAGACATGACTTTCTCAGTTACCTTTGCTTATTTACAATCTGAGAGAACAAACAACTTTGAATGACCATTAAATAGGGTGAAAGAAATGTTTGTCAAAGATGATGTATTGCCACAGGTTATTGTCACTGATAGAGATTTTGCATTCATGAATGCGTTGGAGAATGTCTTTCCTTCTTCAACCAACTTGTTATGTCAATTCCACATTTCTAAGAATGTCAGGACAAAATGCAAGATGCATGTGGGCAACGCGGAAGAATGGGACAAAGTGTTGGACGCTTGGGAATGGTTAATGCAATCTACTAATGAACAATTGTATGAGGTTAACTTGAAAAACTTCACAAACCTATGCTCACATTATTCACTTTTCCTTGGGTATGTCCATTGTACATGGTTGATACCTCACAAGGAGAAGTTTGTACAAGCATGGACGGATTGAGTTATGCATCTTGGAAACACAACAACTAATAGGTACTTTTTCATATAATTATATTCGTTGATTTTAATTATATACTTTGTTTGACATTACTTTTGGTTGCATGATAGGGTTGAAGGCGCACATGCACAATTGAAGAGGTTGCTTCGAGATAGTATGGGAGACTTGTGTAGTTGTTGGGATGCCATGAATAACATGCTTATATTGTAACATACTGAGATTTTGGCTTCATTCCAAAAAAGCATCAATGTTGTGGGTCACGGGTTTAATAACGTGTTTTACAAGAAGATATGGGACTTTGTATCAAACCAAGCACAAGACCTGATATACAATGAGTACAAACGGGTTGACAGTGTTGGTATTGACAGTTATGCTTGTGGATGCACACTTAGAACTACTCACGGTCTACCGTGTGCATGTGAACTTGCTAGATTCAGCAATATGTTTGGCTCAATACCCATGAGGTCAATTCATGTGCATTGGAAGATGTTATCCATCAATCAAGATGACACCGGTGATTCTTGGGGGGCTTGACTTTGACACATGAGGTTGATGCATTGTTAAAGAGGTTTTCCCAACTTGATGTCTTCGGGAAAATCACAATGAAGACTAAAGTCCGTGAACTTGCATTTCCAAATACCACCTCAATGTGTCCACCTCCAGAGAAGGTGAAAACAAAGGGTGCCCCCGAAGTTTGTGAAATCTACTAAACGTGCACCTTCAATGTGGGAGCAAGTCGATGCAATGAACACAATGGTAGGTAGTTTAGGAACTCCTACTGTGCCTTCCTAAAGTTGTCAGTGATAATAAGCGGAGCAAAATGATGCCTTATGTTAATGAGTTTCCCGATGAATTGAAACAATTCATCCAAAAAATTATTAATGTCAAAGCAGATGGAAATTGCAGTTATAGAGCAATTGCAGCTTTGTTAGGTATAGGTGAGGAATCCTAGGCTCTCATTCGTCAAGACTTGATTCGAGAACTTCAAGCATGGCACTCTCTTTATCTTGAGGTCTTTGGCACGGAAGAAAGATTGGTTGAATTAATCAGCTCTTTGTATCTCCAAGGTAGACCAACAACCATTGACAAGTGGATGACCATTTCCGACATGGGGTATATGATTGCATGTCAGTATAATGTGGTGTTGGTTCACTTATCTATGCTTCAAAGTTGGACTTTCTTTTCGCTTAGGAGCCAGCCTCCATCTGCTGCACAACAACGTCTTATAGCTATTGGATTTGTTAACGGAAATCACTTTGTACAGGTACACATAATATAATAAACTATTAACTATGCATATTTGTTTACTAATTTAACCTTACCAGTTTAATTTTCATTGTTTAGCTATTTTTAAAAGATGATTGTTGTAACGACCCATCTTCGTTACAGATTTGTTATACTAAAACATTTATTAATTATTATCATATTATATGTACCTACTTTCCTACTGATAACGTACATCATCACATCATAAAAGTGTTAAGTCTGGCTTTACAAAACTTACATATATATATACATACATACAATACCAATATAGTCTTCTTTTAAAGGACATTCATAGCAACCTAAATATTTATACATATTTCCTAAGCTGGTCCCCATACTATGTACATATATACTAGAACATAATCAGCAGAACAGGAGGATCGTCCAATCTTTAGATCGTCCAATCCAAAGGAACAAAAGGATCGTCCAATCTTCAACCTTGACTATCATGAGAGCCTGCGCCATCACTATTACCTGCTCCCGTGTCAATACACGATCATTGCAGTAATACAATACAAACACAAATTGCAAGGGTAAGCTTCTTATAAAAAGAATGATAGATTATACACAAAATTTCAATCAACATCATTCACACTAAATATTCAGTTCATTTCATATGTCACTTCATACATCAATATCATCATGCAATATTATGCTGACTCGACTCCATGGAGATTTCAACAAATTTTGGGCGGTCCCCATAGGCCCCATCCCCTACCATTAGTCTCTTCTTAGACCATTCAGGGAGTCCCTTGAGCCACCATGTGGAGGAAGTGTGGATTTAATCGAATATAGACAAGTGTTGGTATTGGCTTACCTCTGTCAGGTTTGCAAAACCTTCCATCTATAGGAATTCGCCCACTTGTCTATTCTATAGGCCCACCGTTGGCCATCACGAAAACCTCCGGCACTAGGTTGAGAGCCTACCTAGCACTCTCAACTTACGTACCTACCCATATGCAATGTCATGTAACAAGCCAAACAATTTTGATACCACATGTTCCCTCTATGTTATAAATTCACCATTTTTCTCAAATCACGCTTATGAACCCAATCTAGCAGTTCAGTAAGCACAAGTAAGGCATTCTCACACCTCGAATCCTTACTCACAACACAACACTAAATTTAACTAAGGGTGAATTTCCTAACATAGTTCTAGAACCAAAGTGGTGGCATATCCAACATTCTCATTCAATATTTCCAAATCTACACTCACAATTATATTACACATCTCAACGAATGTCAATCGCACATTTAAAATAATCATTTATATAAGAAAATGAATATATATCACATTCATAACAAAACTGGGTCCTGGACTCAAAGCTGAACAAAAGCACCAGAGTTGACCAGAGTTGACTGGACGCTGGTCACTTGACGCTGGGTGGGTCATTGGACGCTGGGTGAGTCATTGGACGCTGGTTGGCTGAGTGGGTCATTGGACGCTGGTTCTGCAGAATCGGACTCTCACAAAATTTTCTACTAACAGAACATCGAAACAAGAATTTCTGCAGAATCCAGGGCTTCCCAAAGGATCCCAAGCATCCAAAAACATGCCTCAAAGGTTTAGGGACAATTCACAACACTTGCAAGACCATTTCAAATCAAAACAACACATCATGATATTATATTAACTTCAAATTAAATCACAATTTCAATCAACTCATCAAGAACACAAGTACCAAACACCACCAAATCAGTCAAACAAGTTTAAAGCTTCCCTTACCTAAACTTCTTGACTCAAACCGTGAAGAAAACTAGAGAGGAGAACTTTGGATTTCTTGAGTGATCTGTCCTCAAGTTTTGTTACAAAATCAACTAGGAGACACCTAAATCAACATCAAAGTAAACTCATAAATCAAGATTTCTCTCATCTCTTAAAATCTAACCAAGACCCATTTCTCATGTTCTTGGGAGGAGATGAGAAAGATACTTAGAAATCAAGAATAAGAAGGAACTGGACTTACCAACTTAACATCAACTAAGAAATCTCTAGGGAAGAAGAAATCAAACTTCAAGTTGAGGTAGGAATCAAACTTCCATTTACGGAAAAGAAAGAGCTTAGAGAGGAAGAAAGATAAGAATGAAGGAATTGGAAGAAATAGGAAGCTTGACACGTTCAAATTAAGAGATTTGCATGAAATTTTGCTAGTAACACCCCTATTTCCTCTAAAAGCACTCCCTTTTCTTATTTTTTTTTTCTACAACTTACGAAATTTACGTAAAATTCCTAACAACAACCTTACCTTCTAAGCCCGACCGTACATGAAATATTATCAACAACATTATAGCACATAACAAAACAATCTATTTATTAATTCTTTTATACATATTATAGCTTTAAATTTAATTTCCTCTTGTATTATCAATCAAACACTTGATCATACAATTGAAAAAAAAAAATCATGACATTACAATTGTCCCTTGCCTCCTATTGCACCTCAATGGAGAACATACTACACTGTTGAAGCTCGATCATGGCAAAAACTGTACATGCAACGCATGCAAGAATTCAACTCAATACCATTTCATTCAACAACTAAAGGATCTCAATATGTAGTAGACATTACTAGGGATTCATTTTAGTTAATTAATCTTCTATTAATAATTGTTATTAGAGGACTTTATTTGTGTAATGTTTCGGTTGTTGAATATTTTTTACAAAATTGTATTGTATTATGACTGATTGATGGTATTTTGAAGATATATTAGGTCCTGATACAAAATTTAACCAAGATTATACATGTGTACAACGAAATCATGATTCCGTTGTACACTTGTACAACGGAATTATGATTCCGTTGTACAAGCGTATTTTGGGAAATTAATAAAAAAAAAAACCACCCATGTGGGTGGTGAGAATAGAAAATTGTGGGGTGAGAATAGAAAATTGTGGGGTGAGAATAGCAAAGCCCTACTTTGTATCTTTTTCTCTCCTATTGGAATTTTCCAGTATTAGAGAGAAAACTTTCTCACTAAAATAGGTGGTGCTTTAACCATTAACCTATATAAAGGGTGATTTAATGAAACTAAAAATAAAATTAAGACTTTGTTTAATGGTTAAAATATGATAAGATAAAAATAAGTATTTTATTTTATTCTATTTTGTGTGTTTGGGTGACTGTTTATAAACTTTATTTTAAATTATCATAATTTTGTAAATTAATGAAATTTTGAATAAAGTGGTTGATATTTGAAAATATAAACCATTAAACTCTATGTTAAAATTAGGGGATGTATTCAATTAAGATTTGGAAAGATTTTAAAAGACTTTTTTTTGATAAAAAAAGTCTTGTGGTATTCAATCAGAATTTTTAAAGAAGATAAAAAAGTCTTATAATATTCAATCAAGACTTTCAATATTTTTTTTTCATGACAACCAAATCTGGTGATATTCAATCAAGATTTTTTACAACTTAAAAAAAGTCATCTGGTATTCTAAATCCTATAAATTTCGATAGATTGTTTTGTAAATTAGATTTTGATGGATTTTGTGTGACTTTTTAGTTATACATATAAATACCACACACATCAAACAATCCTGCCAAAATCCTTGGGATTTTTCTACTCTTCCACTCCAAACTTTTCTTTCCCATCATTCTCTTCCTTGATGGCGGTAACACTGGTAGAGTAATTGGTCATCTCTTTCTTCTAATCCTACACAAGCTATTCATATAATCTTAACAGTGATGCGTTCATACCGCCAAATCACTACGAACCATCCTACCAGCCTACATCACCTAACCAAGTCCACCATCCCATTCCCCTTTAGGTTCAGAGGTTTCACTAAAAAATTAGTCTTCATAAGATGAGTAGATCTGAGCATAGAGGGAGTTCTGCTCATCAGGACCAACAATCAAGTCAAAGTATTAGAAGACCTTTCTATTGACATTGAGACTATTGCAGTCAATTTTAAAAAAAAAAGAAAGAGATAGATAAGATTGAAAAAGTATTGGTTTTATTTTTTTTATCCAAATCTTATCATTTATTTGTTATATTTTTCAACAACTTTGATAATTTTGAATGTTTTAAAAAAATTCATGGAATCCTTTAAAATCTTGTAAATCCATAAAGTCCTTTCAAATCTTATAAATTCATATTTTATAAATCCATTGAAATCCTAACTACAAAATCCTAATCATAAAAGTCTTTCAAAAAAATCTTAAAAGTCATTACACTCCTACAATTTTTTTTTAAATCCACAGGATTTTTTTATGCAAAAAAAGTCTATTAAAATCCTAATTGAATACACCCTTCTTAGTATATTTATTAATTAGTATTGAATGCATAGTTATCAGACCCGGCTCGGACCGGCCAGGTCGACCCATTGACCCGGGAACCGGTCACCCAACCGGTCCGAGTCACCAATCGGATCGGTTATGCAATCGACCTGGTGTGGCCCGGGTTGACTCGGCCGGTTTGGAGGTTGACCCGGTGACCCGGTGACTCGGTTGACTCGGCAGGTCATGAATTTTGGTTTTTTTTTTTTTAATTTTTTTTTACAGGAGAACCATAACACTCATATAAGAAAATTTAATTTATATCTTACACTTATGTTATTTATAGATTTGCTTACTTTTTTTTACCAAACATAACCGCATGTTAGGATTTGAGACGATAAAGCTATTGTCACTTCCAATTTGGCTTTTTCTCCTTGGCTTATATTGTTATCTACGAGTAAAACTTATATTTATCTTATCTCATCCAATATACTTACTGGTTTGAAAAATGATTATTTTTTATCAGAGCAATAATGGGATGAATGAAAAAATTGTATTGTCTATATAAAATAGGTTTATATTTATATATATATATATATATATATATATATATATATATATATATATATATATATTAGATTATGTCTGCCGGTGTACAACAATGTTAGTTTTAACTTTTAATAAATAGATGATAATGATATATTTTAAATTATAACTTAAGGTTGTGTATGTTGAATTTTAGAAAAAAATATGCTGCTCAATATTCTTAAACAAGTTCATAACTATACTTATAAATGTGTTGAATTTTGTTAAACTTTAAATATTTAAGGGTATAAGTTTATAAGCTATCTTTTCTGCACACAAAAAAAAGTGTACAAGTTTACAGGTTATGAAATTATTAAAAAAAAATATTAAAAAGTCTACAAGTTATGAATTTTTTATTATTTTTTAATACAGACCGAGTCATGCGGGTCAACTATTGACTCACCGAGTTGACTCCTGACCCAGTGACCCAGTACTCCGGCCGAGTTGATGACCGGGCCGGGTCTGATAACACTGATTGAATGTATTATGTATTTATTAATAACGCGACACTTTATTATTTTCCGTTGAAATATGGTACAATATATTGACATTCCATTTTACTTGAATTCTTCTTGAAAAGAAATAAATATTGTAGTTGTATCTTGTATGTCTTCCTTATTTTGTCACAATGTATGTTTTTTTTTTTTTTATATCAAGTCGAATAAATATTTATTTCCATATTTTGTTATCTGGTAAAAGGAAAACTTTTAGGTTTTTAATTTTTCAATTAATATTCAAATGTCTTTATATGATATAATATTTATAAATTATGATTAAAACAATATTTTATTAATTAAATTAATTTTTAATCTTTAAAAATATATATTTTTTAAATGTATATATATTTTATTCATTTTTATTATCAACAAAAAATATTTATAAAATACACGTGATTCTTAATGACATAAGTAATATTTAATGCTTCCGTCAAAAAAAAAAAAAGAAGTAATATTTAATGCAAGGGTACTGTGTTGGTGGCATAGTACAAGGCCACTACAGAAGCATTAGTGGATTGGACCAATAACATTAGGTTGGTAGCAAAAAACCAAAAAAGTCCAATTTAAAACGAAATACATGAGGTAACTCCACCGACTCTGGGGTTAAGGACACTACTTGATGGCCCAAACTGCATCATTGCTTTAGACCCAGGATTAGCTGTGTACAAATACAATCAATCGTACCCACGACACAAGGGTCATGTAAAAATACATGATGTATATTATTTCATTATCATTAATGCATGTTGTTTCATGTGTGAAATTGCATGTGCAGAATTTATGTGAAAACAACATAGTTTTTTTTTTACCTTTTGTTGTAGGAAAATAATGGTTATACATGTGTTTGAGAGAAGATAGAAATTTTAAGTTGTTAAGAACTTATAACAAGATTTAATGAATTATGTGTTGATTAAAAAATGTATAAAATGTACATATGAGTGTAAATAGGCTAAAATGTGTTATATGTACAATTATTGTCAAATGTACCGGGTATAAGCACCAAATGACAATTATATCAAAAGGGATTTTCCCAAAATAACAGCATATTTGGTTTCTTGTTTAGGTTAAGCATAATTTACAAGAAATAAACTTGTATAATTTGAAACTTTATAATTAAGAAACCATAGAACCTACGATTGTGTCGACGAAAAACAGGATGGGAGATAAATGATAATACGGCTTTATGATCGATCTACTATGAGACCACAAAGTTGGATAGAAAATGGAATTTGCAGTTATTTATTGTGGGCACGTACATACAGCAGTACTTGAGATTAGACAGACAATAAATGCCATTGTCACCAACGGATAACACAATTAATTTGTTCCACTTTTAACTACTGAATTGTTCCAAAACTAGGTTTTGTCCCATATAATACACGAACTTTAAATTTATTTGTGTTTGAAAATATATTAATAATATGATCATGAGAAATAAATAAGTAATGGTCAATTTGTTTAAACTTAAAATAATATATTTTTTTTAAAAGTGTTTTTTAAGAAAGTAAATTTTTAAGAACTAGATATGATTTATTTCTTAAAAAAAATTTGCTTTTTCTTTTTAAAAAATAATATAGATAAACACATCAAAAAGCAAAAAAAAATATTTATTTTATTAAAAAAATGTTTTTTTTTATGTAAGCTTAAACAAATGGATCCAATATATAATTGATTTCTTTTAACTATGAGAAACTCAATCATGTAATACTAAACAATTTTAAAACTAAAGATGTTTTTGAACCCTTATGTAAATATGACAAATTTTAATATGATATAAAAATAAAACAAAATTCAAAGTAAAACATTTTAAAATCATAAGAATATATATATATATATATATATATATATATATATATAACAAAATAATATAATATAAAATTATCTTAGTTTCAAATATGAATAATAATGAGTTTAATGGTCATTCATTGTTGATATGACTTTTAAAATAGTTATCATAGTCAACAAACTTATCATACATGGTGGATTGTGATTGAATGACAGCGTAAAATTATTTTACACTGTCAGTGCATGATCTATTTTCTCTAATAATATTTTAGATTTAAGTCAATAAGATTTTACGGAGTAAATTTTCTTTTTCAATTTTTTTAAATTAATTTAAAATATTTAAAATTATATCTACAAATTAAAATCTTAAAATCTATAAATAAAAAAAATTAAACATTTGAAAAAAAAATCAAGCAGGGTTAAATATAATCAAGTAAAAATATTAATGGTCAATGCTTCTTTTGTAAAACCTCTTCATTAAATCTTTTGTGTTATATCAATAGTTGAAAATTAAGAAATTGTAAAATAATGTAAAAAAATTGTATTTCAAATAGAGAAATTATGAGTTGTATTTGTTTAAAATAAATCTCGTGAGATTTCTAAATTTAAATTTGTTACAAATTTGAATCAAAATATATATTAGTATTATTAATTAATTTGAATCAAAATATATATTTATATTATTAATTAGATTCTAATCTTGATTGATTACCATAATTAAGTATTTCATAATTAAATAATTTCCTTAATTATCATAAATATTTATTTTGCTTAATTAAAAAATAAAATAATTTAGTGAAATTTTAGAAGGAAAAGAATGAATGTGTTATTGTCATGTAACATCTGCTTACGTGACAAAATCTTCTTTTATAATAATAATAATAATAATAATATAATTGATTGATATATTGATAATTAATAATTGATAATGGTATGTATATATTTACAGTAAATTATTATATAATAATGATAATAAACAAAAAGTTATAAAAATTATAAAAAATATTCCATAAATTTTAATAAATTGACTATCATATTATATAAAGTCAAAATCTATTAAACATGTGATAATTTAATAATTTAATTGATTAATTCAATCAGGATATATATTCACCTTAATTACTATAATTAAATATAATAATAAATTTTTATCAATTAAAAGATGAAAAAATCAATAAATTTTAGGCAAAAAAACAATGAATATAGTGATATTATGTGGCATTTGTCTACATGACAAAACTTTCTTTTAATAATAATAATAATAATTGATTTATATATATATATGTATATATGAAAAATATTTTTAAGAGATATTAATGGTTAATGCCTATATTAATTTCAACATATCTTCTTTTGTAAAACTACTTCTTTAAATCTTTTGTGTTATATCAATAGTTGAAAATTAAGAAATTATAAAATAATATAAAAAATTGTATTTCAAATAGATAAATTATGATTTATATTTGCTTAAAATAAATTTAATTTCACTTGAAGAATTTATAGCCATTGATCAAAATTTTAACTTCACAATAGTCATTGATTTGATTTGTTCAAATCTAACATTAATGAAGGATTAAATGGCTCGTATTAAGGCTCTTTATTTTATAATTTATGCACATATCTAAAATATTTTTATGATAATATTTTAAATAAACTTATGTTTTTACAATTTTTGTGATATAATTTAGATGTTATAATTTAGTATACTTTGTTTTTTAATTTAAATTTATTCAAATCTTAAATACTATAATAGATATTTAAAATTTAGATTTTACAATTTAGTATACATTGATTTTTAGTTTAATTTTATTCAAATCTTAAATACTATTGTAGATATTAATATAATAATAATAACCATAAAAGTTGAACATAAAAAAAAAATCAGCATAATAATTTAGATATTAATGTGATTTCAGGTAAATTGTTCATTTCGTAAATTAAGTGAAAATTTTCTACTTGTTTTTATAAAAAAATATTCATCCCTATGTGTTTTTGTTTATATATATCTTTCATTTTAATATATTTGCATATACATATTAATGTATAAAAGAAAATTAAAATTTGTCCAAGTAAAAGAAAATCTTGAATAATTTATTTAATTGAGAAGATAATAAATAAAATAGGAATAATAATTTGCTTAAAAATTAATTTTAGACACTAATTTTTCGTGGAGAAAATAATATTGATTATGATGATTTTAATTTGATTTTTGTTATGTAATTAAATATATTAATTTTGTAAATAAAATTTTAATTTTGATTGGACAAAATTTTTTAGTAAAGAAGTATTATAAGTGTAAATATTATTTTTATACCAAATCAAATTTACTTGCGGTGAATATTTCTTTAAATTTCGTGTATATTTAAAACGCAAATAATGAATACTTTTTAATGTAATTGACATAAAAAAAATACAAAAATGCTCCTGTTTTGAGCAAAAAAATATTTTCTTTTTGAGATTCCAACAAAAAATACAAAAATGTCCTTATGTTGGGCGGAAAAATATTTCCTATTTGAGATCCCAACGAAAAATACAAAAATGACCCTATTTGGACCAAAAATTATTTCCTTTTTTAGATCTCAAAACAACTACTTTTATATATATAAAGATTTAATATTTACTTTTAAAGAAAAAGGGTCATGCACTAATAGTGTAAAATTATTTTGCACTGTCATCCAATCACAACCCATCATGTATAGTAAGTTTGTTGACTTTTATAAAATTATCTTAAAAGTCTTACCAATGTGATATGTGATTGGATGACAGCGTAAAATTATTTTACATTGTCAGTGCATCACCATTAAACTTTTACTTTTATATTGTAGAAATATATCATATATTATTTATAATATTCATTATAAGAAATAAATTAAAAAAGCACTTCAAATGCTTTGGAGGAATTAGCACGTGATTCTTTTTTTATTTTTTTAGTTTGCTGTGTTTTTTTTTTTCCCTTATTGTATCCCAAAAATCATTTTATGTGTTTGAGTTTTTTAATTTCAATTATATATATATATATATATATATATATATATATATATATATATATATATATATTATTTATGTTTGTACCAACATATTTTTCCATTCAAAAAGTAATATTACTTTTATAGCTTTACCTACTCTTCGCCTAATATTCTCTCAACAAATATTAGGCTAAATTGTAATTTTGGTCCCCTGGTTTCACAAAATAGCGATTTTGGTCAACCTGATTTATAATTGACAGATTTGGTTCCCCTACTTTTAAAAATTTGCGATTTTGGTATTTCTGTCAACTTGTATTCATTGACCGTTGGAGAGTGAACGTTGACTTGAACAGTAAACCACAAAAATCGCTAACAGTTAACGTCACTCTCTAACGGTCAACGATACAAGTTGACAGAAATACCAAAATCGCAAATTTTTAAAAGTAGGGGGACCAAATCTGCCAATTATAAACCAAGGATACCAAAATCGCTATTTTGTGAAATCAGGGGGACCAAAATTGTAATTTAGCCTAAATATTAATATAATAATTTTGTCTACAATCTCTACAATGAATAGTAAAAATAATATCATGGATTGTATTGTTTATAATCAAGTTAACAAAAATGTTTTATCGTGATAAAAACTATATGAAAAATTGAACTCTTCTAATAATACGTTGAGACAAGATTATATAATATAAAAAAATTGTACTCATAGAATATCTAAATAAAATATCACATGAAACCACATTTGATACCATTTTGTGTTTTTTTTTTAATGAAAAATAGCTTTTTAATTATTAGAGAAAATATATTTAAAAGACTTTAACATAATTAGATATATTATTTTGGAAAAAATAAAAAATCTAAAAAGTAATTTTAATGTTTTTTATAAATTAAAAGTATTTTACGAAAAAGGTTATAAGAACATATTTTGAAGGTGTTTTTTTTTTTAATTTTATAATTAATTCTTACATTATTTTATATATTTAGCACTGTATATCATCTTTTGTGATAATCCTATAGTTATTTATTCTTATGTATTATATATTTTTATACATATATCATATTTGAGACTGATAAAATTGAAGTTTGAATTTACTTTCTTCATTGTGTATCTATCGTACTAAATCATTTAAAGTTTTAAAATAAAATTGAAAAGAAAGCATGAAAATAAAAATGATCACAATACCAGTAATATCTGAAGAAGTTCCCAATCCCAAACTGTGGAGTATGGGTGGCACCTGAATTGCATGTGAATAAGATGAGATAAGTCAGTGTTATGGATCAAAAACAAATTAGAAGATAAAAGAATAACAGCGCCAATAACATGTGGCTCCACTTATTTAATACCTATGTTTTGGGTCCTGCTCTGTAGCTACCAGCAATTGCCCATATAATTAAATCTTCTCAAGTCATCCACATTCCGCAGTAAAGACCCACAAAACAAAATATCCGTTTACTCTGTATAACATTTTTCTTTGTTTTTTCCCTCTTTGCATAGCAAAAAAGTATTGTATTTAATTATCGTGATCGTATTCAAATGGATTTTTTTTTTGTTCGGACTCTCAACAATTCATTTTCTCTTACACCGTTAATATACCATATTCGGAGAAGATGGGGTTGTAACATTTTCCCCATCATTGAAAGCACCATTTTTCACTCCCTTAATCATTGAATTAGAGTAACATGTGAATAAGATGAGGTACTAATATTTCAAACTATGCTTTTATGAAAAATTGGATGGCTCCACTTATTTAATATAAGATGTTTGGGCCATGCTATTTAGTAACTGGCAACAGCACATTCCAACTTCTTTAACTTCACCCAATTTAACATCCCTTCTCCTTTTAATAATCTCATAGCTAGCCTATTTTGGGACATGGGCTATTTTAATTTGGTAACCTACACTTCGTCAAATATATTATTGAAAGCCCGGTGAACCTCTCTCTAATGCTCTTTACATCATTTTAGTTACACTACATTACTTGCTTCTTATTACTAGAGACATATGGCCCTTTGTTTTAGTTTTTGGTTGTAAAACGCTCTTCCAATTAAAAAAATACTTTGAAAATTTTATGATATTAGGTAAGTTTTTTAAAGAAAACTAAAAATTAAAAATATTTTAATTTTTACCAACTAACATCTATAGAGAATTTTCAATCACTTACAGAACAATATACCTCAAAATAAAAAAAATAAAAAAGTACAGAAAATTTTCAATCACTTACAGAACAATATACCTCAAAATAAAAAATAAAAAAAGTACAGAAATTTTTCAATCACTTACAGAGCAATATACCTCAAAATAAAAAAGAAAACAAAAGAGAAGAATAATATGTTGTTAGACCCACTAGGCTTCTTTATGATAATCATTTGATAGTTTTTCTCCTTATGAGTATAGTAAAACAGTACTTATTTAGAGGAATAAAATTTACTTTAATAAATTTTATATTTTAAAAAACATTTTTTTATCATATTTTATTTATCTTTCTATCTCTTTTTTTCTCTCTCCTTACCCCTGCAGGCAAAAAAAACAAAGCTATAATGGTTCAAAAATAAATGTTTCAAACTCCCACCCATGTGTCATAAGTGCTCCAAAAGGTACGGTCTATTTTATTTTTATATCAATGGTAACTCTAGTAATAGTAGTTTCTTTGACCTTTTCCTCCAAAATCCAGTGACGAAGGGCAATTAAACAAGGCAGCAACTGTTGCAAACATACATATTGAGTCAGCCAAACGGAAGAATGCGACTTTTCAAGGCAATAACATGCTTTCGGAGGAACATTATACCAAAGCTAAAAATTTTTGTGGTGAAAAAACTCCATTTCCAAATGTATACAAACAGGCTATGAGTCGTTCTCTTTGTTGAGGTAGTTACTACTGTGCCCAACTCCTGTGAGTTCTTAAGTACATACATGTTACACTTACATACATTAATAGCTTTCCGACATAAAAGTAGTTTCATATGTATTTCAATCTTTAAAGACTACCCTTTTCATGCCGGATCCAGTGCTTCTTAATCTTAACTACCAGACGTTGGAACAGTATATAATAAGGCTTCTAACAAAATGTTTATCCTAAGAATTAAATAGTACAACCACAATAACTTGTGTTAACTGTTTGTATTAAATTTGAAGAATAAGTATATAATTAAAAAAGTTCTTATATATATATATATATATATATATATATATATATATATATATATATATATATTAAAAGAGTTTAATGGTGATGCATTGACAGTGTAAAATTATTTTACACCGTTATCCAATTACAAATCACCGTTAATATGACTTTTATGATAATTTTTTAAAAGTCAACAAACTTACCATATATGGTGGGTTGTGATTGGATAACAGTGTAAAACTTTTTACACTGTCAGTGCATAGTCATTTTTCTCATTTTAAAATACGTACTACATCAATTTTAATGTATATCAATCACCCACTAAAGTCAGCTTAGTGATGAGGGAGTTTGAATAATATGCATGAAGTCATATATTATAATCTCAATAAAATTATTGTAAAAAATCAATTATTGGAACCAGGTCAAGTGACTCGTAAAAGTGGGTATTTGTTAAAGCCAACTATTATATAACTTTTGCATTATAGAACAAAATTGACACATTTCTTAACAATTTTTTGTAAGACATACTCTATTATTGGTTAAAATTTATTAAAAACTATAAAATTATGAAAGAAACTCATTAAATGAGTAGTGGAACCTTCAAAATTTTGTAACCTCTAAAAAATTTCAGCTAGTAGTAAATGGTATATTCAAAAGAGTGTGTTAGAAAATGTATTATTAATATTTTTCTAACAATTTTGGATTCATATAAGATTTTGTATACTTTGAAAAATATCTCTGTTTGATTTGAACTTCACTCCAAATAAATTACCCGACTCAATTCACATTCAGGTTTAGGTTATTAAATTCGACCCAAAACCATTTATGGTTTAGTTAAGTGATGAGTCTCGAAGACATCAAACTTGGTCAAAATATTTGTTTATTATGCTATACAACAATTAAATAAAAAGAAAAAACAATTCAATTATAGTACATGGTATTATAGAGTCCAATATTTTATGCTATCACCAAGAAATGATATTATATATACGTAAAATAATATATAATTATCTTTATTATTTTATACTTTATTAGTATTATTTTCATATATGTGCATCTCAAAAAATATATCTTAACATAAAAAAAAACTTTTTATTGTTGCATTTTATTTTTCACAAAACATTATCCATTAAATTTTTAATAAGGTAAAGAGACTCTTTGTCCTTTATTTTGATATAGTAATTACTATATAACAAGGGATTCTTTGGTATTAATGTTAATAGGAAATGAAGCATATAGACATGACCTCGATCATGAATCTAAAAAGAAAAAAATTATCCAGAATTTGGTTAGTCGCCTTTGTTAGTCTAAATTATTTGTGCTTAGAAAAAGAAAAGAAAAAAAAATAAAAAAGCGCCTCTTGTCTGATTCTCCATTAATCTCATGACAAAAACCACCAAATTAATTTGTAGATTACCTATTTATCAACACCGAAACCGAATCAACATTATTGTTTAAATTTTAGATACAGGGAATTAACTCATGAGGAGCAACAAAGTGGAATATCATTTCGTTCTATCCTAATCAAACATTCAACCTACTACTATCATTTACACCCAATTTAGCGTCTCTAACTAAAATTTCCAGAAGCAAATAGAAAAAGGGTCTTAATTATGCTCATTAATGATATCACCAACTCCTCAATCAGAAAGTTTTTCTCCCTTTTCCTTAATTTAATGCTAGAAAATCCCCGTTTAGCTGAACTTTTGTCCGTTTCTGATAGGTTATAGAAACACTTTTTCCTTATTCTTTCAAAGAATCACGGTATATATACTCACAAAGTAGATGCCAAATATCCAAAATTGGATTTTATCTCCAAGAAACATGTAGTTGAATGTTGGATTTTTCTAATGCCGGGACCAAATCCTTGAAATGCTTAGATTCTATATTATCCCGTATTCATAAATTAGTAAAAGGATGAAAACAAACTGTAGATTTTGTTCTGTTTTGTCATGCTCTCTTTTTCCAAGGAAAATAGATAAACAAACACAAGCCTCAGCACACATAAACAACTCAAAATACAACAAATAAAAACGCCAACGTTTTGTTCCAAGCTCACTGAAAAGTGAAAACTAGTCCCTGCCTTATCTCTTGCTGTCAGGTGGGTGACAATGTGAATATAGTGACAGTGGCCGTAGCTTAGCTTTAAAAAAAAAAAGTTCTCCCAGCTTTCATTCGCTAGATGACAAAATGAAGGTAACCTAAGCCATATTTAAGTAGGGGAAAGGAAATACAAACTAGAAAGAACCAGAAGGGAGAGGGCAAATTAGTCATATTGACACACTAAAAAAAATTAAAATAGAAAAATATTAACCAACGCCTTAACATTTACTGAACAAAGAGGAAAACATAAAGAAATTTTAAAAATTAGATTAGCTTTTTTTTATAATATTATTAGTCTAAGAAAAATATTTTTATTTATTAATTTATTAACTAATATTCTTAAAATAAGACCAAAATAAAAAGAGCATGGGGCTTCAAGAAAAAGAAAAAAGAAAAAAGAAAAGCAAGGGACAAGAATAGTATTCTCACTGTCCCAACTAGGCATAGGCACAAAGTAAACAGAGAGTAAAACAAGATGAAGAATACTAAAAATTTTATTATTTTCTCTTCCATTTTATTTTTTTTTCTACTTTTTTCTTTACTTATAATCTTCTTATTTATCATATCTATTTTTTTTCCTATTCTTTGCTTCCTTTTACCTATACGCCTAAAAATAAAATGTACCAGTATCATTAATGAAAAAAGATGGAAAGGTTAATTAACAGGCTTGGACTCTGACCCAAGTGTCAAGACTCAAGAGGGGATTGAGTAATGAGTCCTCAGTACTAAAATAAATTAAATCATAAAAAAAAGTACTAAAATAAATTTTTGTACTTTTTAATAAAAGATGCACTTTTTAAAATAAAAATAAAATTTAAATTTATTTAAGCACACGTCAGTCCCGTCTTATTCACATTTAAGAATTTACAAAAAAACTTACTAAACTAAAATTCCTCTGTAAACTAAGGGATCGAGTAATGAGTCCTCAGTACCAAAATAAATTTGTGTACTTTTTAATAAAAGATGCACTTTAAACATAAATATATAATTTAAATTTATTTAAACACACGTCAGTCCAGTCTTAATCACATTTAAGAACTTACAAAAAAAATTTACTAAACTAAAATTCCTCTATAAACTAAAAATAACTTATATAAAATTAAAAATTAATTTTTAGAAAAAGCTAATACAAGATAATTTTAAAATTTTGACTTATATATAAATTAATTTTAATTTTTTTGTAAATACTTTATCTAAACAAATTCAGAATTGAAACAGAAAAAGGCATTATTAACTGAGTGGAAAAAATTGGCATCCTCTGCTCTCGCTTGCCAATTGCCAGGCTGTGTTTGTTACGGCAGTGGTCAAGCCATTAAGGGCGACTGGCCCCGTGTTACCTTCCATCGCCACCTTTCAACACACCCTTGCGTCGCTCATCACTCTCACTCTCAGTAGCAATTAATATAATATAATATATATAAATAAAACAAAACCTCATTTTCTTAGATCTTTGTACATGTGCATGCACCATTATGTATTATATATGCATGCATGTCGATTATGGCATGATGGGGGTTTGAAAGCAGAGCCATTCGTGTGGGGGTCACTTAGAAATAAGACCCACGTTTCTCTTTCATATCTTTACTCCTTCTCTTCTCTCCCCTTACTAAAACCCCACCCCAACCCTTCCCCCTTAGGCCCTTCTCCAACTTCAACCTTCCAAGTTCCCTCCCACTCCCTCCATTCTTCATCACTCACTCACACACGCTCGTACCGCCTCTCATTTTCATTCCACTCCAACTATATATACACACACACACACACATTAAGTTATTACATTACATTGTAGCCGTGAGTAGTAGTAACCAACCTCATATATACAATCCAAACCAAAACCAAACATAACACACACACACAAACACTCACTGTTCCTTAAAAAAGAGCGAACATACGTAATGGCTGAGCTACCGAGCTCAGAAGCATCATCATCCGCTTCCACTCGCAAGCACTCCTCTTCCGAGGCCCATTTAGCCGGCCCGGATCAGAAAAAGGCCAAGCAGGCCCGAGATAGCAGCAGCAAGCACCCCGTCTACAGAGGGGTCCGAATGCGGGCCTGGGGGAAGTGGGTATCCGAAATCCGCGAGCCCAGAAAGAAGAACCGGATCTGGCTCGGCACCTTCGCCACCGCCGAGATGGCGGCGCGTGCACACGACGTGGCGGCCCTCGCCATCAAAGGCAACTCCGCCATTCTCAACTTCCCCGAACTCGCGGGCTCCCTGCCCCGACCGGACTCCAACTCGCCAAGAGACGTCCAAGCCGCCGCCGCCAAAGCCGCTGCCATGGAGGTTAACGAGACTCCGACGACGCCGTCTTCGTCGTCGGCGTCGCTGTCGCAGTCGTCATCTTCGTCGTCATTGGCGGTGTCTTCGGACCCGTCGACGCCGGAGGAGCTGGGGGAGATAGTGGAGCTGCCGAGCCTGGGAACGAGTTTCGAAATACCCGACCCGAGCGGGGAGTTGGTGTTTTCCGACCCGGTGGACGGGTACCCGTGGTGTCACGGCATTTATGATGAGAGGGACTGTGGAGGGTATTTTATTTGGGATCAGATTTCAATGCAGGACTCAGAGAGCATGATTCTTTGTGGGTTTGAGGGTTCATTGTGGCAGCATTAATGTGTGTGTGCACTCCAACTGCTTTACTTTTTTTGTCTTATTGATTTTTCATTTGACTTTGAATGTGAGAGCCCTTTCCCAATTTTTCACTTGAAGGGCTAAATACATTTCTTGTCTCTCAAGAAGGACCTACTACTATTACTCCGCTGTTTTCACCCTCTCCCCCACCTTAGCTTTGTGAATGTCATTCTCCTCACGCGTGTTGCAGAACAGGTATGCCCCCTCTGGTTTTCCCGTGCCATCGTCGTCGATATTCAATGTGTTGTTTGATGTAATGTAATGTAATGTAATGCAAATGAAATCAGATATACGTGTAGAAATCGTGCCTGATCTTGTATGATATTATTATTATTATTCTATTTTTCTTTGACACGACTAAATAAAAAGTAAAAGTAGATTCTCTATTTACAGTTTTCTTTATTTATTTATTTTTACAGCTATCTTCTCCTCCTTCTTTTTTTTTAATCAATCCCCTACGTATCTTAAAAAGTTTTAACAAGGGCTTGACCAAAAAATAAAAATTTTAGGAAGGTCATAAAAACTCCGGTTATTTATCATATGATTAAATAAAAAGATAAATGCACCCTAAAATTATTGACCTACACTACTACTCATTTGTAAAGCTGAAGTTTAGAGCATATTTAATGGTAGTTATTTAAAGATAAGTAACTATCACTGTGGAGTTATAAGACAATACAGTAGTTGTTAATGTGAAAAAAAAAAGAAAGAGAGAATTATATTAAAAAGAAAATGCATTTATATAAATAATTGTTGTGTATCAAAAAATAAGATCTTAATATATATATATTAAAAAAATTATACATTTTTTATTAGTTACTGTGATAAAGGTACAATTAAAATAAAATTGGCCATACTAAGTACAGCTAGCAATAACTTGTTGACGCGTCACGTGGATGTTCTTAGTTTCTCTTTCGTTAGCGTTATTGCATTTTGGGAAACTGGAAACTGGAAACTAGTACCCTGCTCTGCTAGTTTTGCAAATTGCGGCGAAGTCCAGAATAACAATTACATCTGAACTGGAAGCAAAACCACCCAATGTTATAAGCTGTCTCATTATTTCGACATGAACAAGGAATTAGAAATTGCAAGCATTACAGTTATAAAACAATTTGCAAATATTACCGATATGAATTTAAAAACAAAAGAATAAAGATGATCGAGAAGACAACTTGATTTATAATATCTTAAATTGGTTTCGTGTCCATGTAGCAAATATTCGAGTATTTGAAGTGCAAATATAAAATTGAAGAGCTTCTGCGTTAAAGTGAAAAATGACGTTTGGAAACAAAAATATTACATTATTACAAAGTGTTTGGCGTAATATGCATTTTAGCACTGTTAAAAGATACTAAAAGATAATTTATTAACATTATACTTTAGCAGTGTGTTTACATTGGCGTCAAAGAAAGAGATGGGCATGTTGAAGTTGAAGCAACTAATACTACTTTTTGCGTTTTTAACGAATTTAACGTAAATTTGATGTGAATCGTGAAGATTATACACAGATACAAGTGCAGTAAAAAAAAAAGACACAGATATAAGTATATACTAAATTTTTTTTATTTTTGATTCGTATACTAACAAAATTTAAAGTTCAACTTCATTGACGCGTTTATTTTTCACTAGTTAAGCCAATAATGTGTATTGAAATTCAACTTTAGCTTTTACTCCGTGATAATATGTGTGAATTTAATAAATAAAATTTTACTTGTTGTAAATCCTAAATCTCACTCCTACTTTGGAAGAATTAAAATTAATAATATTTAATTTTTATTTTTGGTTGACTATAGTTACATCCTTTGTTTGTGGGGGGTCAGATGGCTCTTTCTGGTGACAGGTTGCATTCAACACTTGGTGCGTTGTTACGACGTGTACTGTACGTGTGTGAGGTTTAGAATGTGGTCAAAGACCCAAAATCATAAACCTTTTGGAATAATAAAATGGTCAGAAAATCTATTATCATTGAATTGACGTTGAAATTTTAAGTTGATTATCACAAATGTAATATTATTTAACTATAGACCTCATATAGGTCTATTTGGGTCGTTTAAATTTCCATGGTCAATGTAGGAGATATGTTTAGCGTCATACTGTCCTATTGTTTTAAATTTGAGTAAATTAATTTAAATTTTTTAAATATAATTGGATTATGTCTATATTAATTTTAATTACAGGTTATATTTCCTTCGGCTTCAAATATAAACAAAAAAATTAACTTGAGGTTTGAATTTAAATATAAGTCAATCTCAACTAATTTTAGTTCATTTAATGAGACTATCTCCAAAATATCCTTTATTTGGATTTTAATTCTAATGACTCTTTCCTAATTTTGATATGTACACAACTTATTTTTTAAAGTCAATTTAGGTAAACAATTTATTTTTTAATTGAGATTGGTACAATTAAATGATGTTAACTAACTTTCTTAATTAATAATTTTTTTTTTTTATATTTGAAGCCGGAGGAGCATATGCTTGTGTAGAACAATATATAAAACTAATTATGAAATGAATGTTGAGAAAAAAAAATTATGAAATGAATGGCACAGAAATTCGGGATCCCAAAATAAAAAATTTAGATCAGGCTCGAAAACAATAGTTGCAGCCTACACTAGTTACCACCGCAGAAGTGCTTTTGTTGAAATGGGGGCAAAACAAGGAGTTTGGATAATAAATTTAACAAGCATGAAAAGGAGAAACTGTAATCATATCATATGATATCATAATGTATATATGGCAGAGCAGAGCTTGGACGATCCTATTCCTAACCAATAGAAGAAGCTCCTCTTTGTTTTCTGGAAGCTGGACCTTAGGACTATGTAATCTCGCAATGTGGAGGGAAGGGTACAGTGTCCTTACGCCTAAGTTTTTTGGCTGAAGAAAAAAATTAGCCGTAAAAGAAAAAGGCAAAGTGCGAAAATTCTTATGTTCACACTCGCCAAATTTATATTTAATATTGCCCCACCTCACAGTACTGTTCGATCTATTTTCATCTACTATTCATCACATTAATAGTCTTGTGGTCCATTTGGTACGTAATATTTGTGACAAAACAATGAAGATTTCCTATACGAATGGTGCGATTGATCATTAAATGACACTTGTGCTATCACAAATCCACCATTCCCGTCATCAAAAAAAATATGGAAGCGTAATTTGTGTTATTAATAGCTAGAAACGCAGTTACTGTTTGGACCCCATTAAGTTCCTGCTATTTGCATAAATTCATTCATCTCTCTATACCTAGTATCTGCAAGTGCAGCTCTGCAAAATGTGTGTTCTGTAGTGAATATGATTTCTTTACGTTTTAAAATTATTTGAACAACTATATTTTTTAATTATTTTTACCTTTATATTGAAATAATAATGATAGATATGTGCGTGAAATGCGTATTTTTCTTATTTAATATTATATAAAAAAAATTGTATGCGTCTGATTAAAAAATGATTAAATATTAAAAGTTAGTCTCTATACTACATTATTTGTCTTAACTCTAACATGAAAAAATTATACATTTTGATCATTACATAGGAATAAAAATGATTTACAAATTAGTTTCTACTGTTAATTGAACTTATGATATTATTAAATTTTGCTAAGTTCTTCATGTAGAACATAATGTTAGTTAATTTAGCAAATTTTAATCCCGTTGATTTAACTTGGATGAATGATAAAATCTGATTCTTAAACATTTTTTAATGCAAGAAATAAAAATATAATTTTTATATATGTTAATATCAAAATAAAGAAATAATATTAAATATAAAGATCTATTTTAATTTAAAATATAATATAAACCCAACATTATTGTTTCTCGTCGTTCCATTGTCAAGTCGCCTCTAACTCAACATTATTGGGAAGAAACCCAATGGTAGGTGGACACCAGTCACACCATTACAAAGAGTGACTTTTGTTCCAATAATTGAGCAAAAGCTTTCACTTGTTTCTTAACCTTTCAATTTGCAATTGCTTTCCATATGGATTCATTTTAATTTTTTAATTCTACGATATTACAAGTTAGATGTGTCATACAAATTGATGACGCAATTTATATATTTTAAATTAATTTAAATATTAAGTAAAAATAATTATTTTAATAACAAGAATACACCTAAAAATTCGCTGTATCCATACAATTTACAGTATTGTGAATTCACCCCTTTCAGTGTCCATCGGTTATAATGGAAGTCAAAACTTGGTGACCCCATCACATAGCTGTAAGATGTGAAGCAAAGGACCCATATTGCTTTGCTTACCTTTTTTTGTATTTTAGTACAGATTTGGTTGTATTATTGTTATGTGGTTGGAATTGGCAAGATCTTAGAAATTAGAAACCAGATTCATTTTTATTATATAAATCTTCTTTTTTCTTAGTCCTCTTCTTCATCATGTATAATCTTGTGACCTTTTGGTTTAATATTCTTTGCTGCTTTCTGCGTGTGTCTAAAATCACAATTAGCTAGCCATCCCGTCTAATTACAATAGCATGAATAGGATACAGGCCATACATGTGAATCCAAATCTCTCTCTGTCTCTCTCTGTCTGTCTGTCTCTCTCTCTCTCTCTCTCTATATATATATATATATATATATATATATTTATTTAAAGTATTTTTGAAGAAAAAAGAAGCTGGATCCTTTGATAACAGAGTGATTTACAGGATGGGGGCACGTTTTGTGTTACGAGCAATTTTTTAACATGGCTAAGCTTGATTGTTGCTATAGATCAAACAATAACTGCATTGTTGATGTAAATTGACCCAAGTAGATTTTTATAAATATTTATCTTATCGAGTTTAGTGTAATTCCTTGTGGAGTCACACGTGCTCTTTGATTCGAAAGTTGACTTGTGATTAATAAAGGAAACATTTGGGAACTACAAGATACTCAGGACTGGTGTGCTCGCAAAAATGTTAAACATAAGCTGTATAAACATTTATCAATTCACTGACTCTTCACTCTTCAGCGCATAAATGTAAAGGGCTCTCGTTTAAGCGTTTTCACATTTGTCTGCTAATAATGAATTCTTTTAATGTGATCACCCTGAAATTTGGTGACTGTGCATTCAATTAATCATTCTTAAACAGTAATTCTAAATCATGTGAGGGTTAAGACTTAAGAGTAAGACCTATGTTTTCTTTCTTCCGAAGAAGAGACCAATTAATTAATGTGATTTGATGGAGGATTAATAGGATTCATGATGCTCACATGCTTCTGCATATGCACACCGTAGCAGGCGCTTCAAAAGACAAAGTGTCTATCTATGTCAGCGATTTGCTTAAATTTGCAACAAAACTATAAATCATTAATAGATGCAACAGAGAAACAGACTGGCTGAAGATACTAATTACTAAGATCTTAGTTGGGCTTACAAATTGCAAATTAGAAGTTGGTTAATAATTAATTCTCAGCAAAGAATCTGCAACATATAATAACCACCAAAAATAGTTTTCCTCCAGATTAGGATTTCTTTTTGGGGATTTGTTTCTATTATTAAGTGTCAACCTTGTATTGCCTATACTTAAGTTGTAGTATTAATTAGTCAAACTTTGTCACTACTCGTCTGAGATATAATATCTGTTCTTGAGAAACATAATGCAAGCACTAGCAGCAAAAAAGAAGTTTCTCAAACACAATAATAGGACATGGAAAAAAAAAAAAAAGATATTTCTATGTGAAATAGTATATGCATTGCAATGATGCATGTGTATGTGGTGTGTAGCTTCCAGTGCAGCCTCTGAGGGTAGTTGGGGTGATTTGATGGCAAGAGGAGAGTCCCCATGGGCCTGAGCATCGTGTCTCCAAAAAGCTTTTGTCTGTTAAGGAGGCCTAACCAGTCTCATTCCATAAGGACAAGTGTTGTACTGCAATGGATGAATCAAGATTTGGGCCCTCTGGTGGGGGATAAGACAATAAGGCTACAGTGAATTACTCTTGGTGATAATAATGAAATTGAGTCTTCATTTTTCTTCTAGCGTGTGTGAAGCAGTGAAGCCAGAGATGAATGATGATAATGGTCTGAATCTCAAGATTCTCTTGTCCTGCTTTCTACTTGAGTTAAAGTGACCCAAAGTATAAACAAAATAGTCATTGTCCTCTTCTTATTTAAGCGTAACATGATCAAATTTCATACTAATACTTGGGAATTTGATTTATTTGTCTAAATTAATGAAACATTGTATTAGACTATTAGGTGAATAGACAGTGCGGATCTCAAATTAATTAATGAAAGACAGTTGTTAGATTCACATTCCTCAACACCCTACATTTTTGCAGTAGATATTTTGGTTCTAGCTATTGAAAGAAGCTTCTGTATGTTTGTTTCGCGCTGGTCCATAATTGAGATGGTTAGATGGAAGACTTTGGAAGAAAACAGGCTTTTGGATTATTATTTTTTTAAATGTGAGAAATAAAATAAATTATCACAATATTTAATTTCTTATTTTAAAAAATTATAATTTTAAAAATTAGAACTTAAAAAGCTAACCCTCCCTCTCTTCTCTTCCTTTCTAAACTCTGACGCTCAACCATAAAGACTCACGTGCATTGTTTGATTCAAAGAAAGAGAAAGAAGAAGATATATTTTGCTTTTTAAGAAATGAGAGATGACATTAGGAGTTCTAACGAAGGAGTGAGGAAAAATACATTGAATGTTTGCAAAGAAAAGAAAGGGAAAATAAAATAATTAATTCTACTATACTTTTAAGTAAACAACTAAAGTCATTAATTAAACTCAAGTTTAAATTAAGGATAATTTAATAATACAATTATGAAATTTTAAGGTAATGTTCAAAGTATAAATAAAACGGTATGGAATAGAATGAAATATAATAAGACAATATGTTCCATTCCATTCAAACATTATTATCAAATCCTTGAAGTGATAGTTTAGTTGTTCATAATATTCTTGTCAGATTTTAGTAGAATTATCTCGTATAAAAGATATATGTAGTCTGTATAACGAAATTATTATAAAAAACATGAGTATACCAATGGGATTAAGTCTAATGGAAAGGGCTAATTCTCACAATTTGGTGAACAAGGTTTGATTGTTCAAATCCTCTGTAGGAGAATAGTGTTCACATTTAATGGTTGACATGTCTCAAACAGACTTACTTCTAAATGAGGATGTGCATGTTTGGGTTAAAGTTTGTAAACTTAAGTTTGTGTTAAACTTAAGTTTGCAAACTGAGTTTGTAAAAGTATCCAAAGTCTTGTTTTTCCAAAATTAAGTTTGTAGGCAAAATTTTACTCTCAAACATATTTTTGAGGGGTAACCAAACATGATCCCAAACTGATTTTGCTCTCAAACATACTTTTGGACCCTCCTACTGGAAATCCAAAAATGCTCGATAATTGTGGGAAAAAAAATGTTACCTGAGTTTTTTTCCTTCTCTTAAAATTCTTTTTCTATAATTAATAAAAGCATCCAATAATTGGATATCGCAAACTAAGTAATTAGTCAATCAGTCAATGGTTTACCAGGAAAGAAAGCGTTTAATCAAAGATGGTGCTTATGGACCCAAAAGCAAAACAACAAATGATGGTGCGTATGATTTTATATACAGAGGCTGCTGGTGCAAATGAGTTTAGAACTGCACCAAAAAGTATGCATAATATGCAAGACTTGTCTCATTGTTACTTTGTGAATTGTAAATGATTGCACCAATTTTCTTTGTTTTCTTCTTTTGAGCACTTTATGAAAGACAGCACTGTACAGCTTCCACCCCCGACCCACTGCATAGAGTGGTAAAGGTTTTAAATGGTGATTACATTAGTGAAGACCTCTAAAACCTTATATTACAGCAATACGGATAAAATGTAACTGAAAGTTACGGTACGGATGAAAGATCTATATTCACAATTGTGGTTCGGACCACAATTTAAAAAGGCTGTTGCAAGCACAATGGCACCACATTTACTCATTTCTTCTTATATTCTGGCTATTATTGATATGAAGGATTTGCCTAATAAGTTATGGAGGTCCGAACCATCCTTCTGGCTTTATTAATATAAAGATATTGTAGGTCCAACTAACATATAAAGATCATTATTTGAGACAAGTTTTAGAAATTGTGCAGAATGAGGTACATTTTGCTCAACTTAGTAGAACAATAACTTTGGTTTACAGAGCCCTGTTTTAATCACGAAACCGTGTGACCTTTGAGGAACAGAAAGCTTTAAACGCAAACCATGATATAGTTGTGATTTTTATTTCTGACTGTAACACATCGTCTCTTACTCAACTCACAGTGATTCATGCCCAATTCGATGTACCAAAGACTACAGATAGCAGCATCTACATCTTAGGTATGAATCATATGATTGTATTTTGTTCCTACGTACCTATTTGTAGTAGCACATTAGGTACCCACGGAGAGCCGTATTTATCTTCTTTCATAAAGCATGAAATCCTTGGGACTTGGACCTTGGTGGACGATGAAAGTGAAACAACTACGTTTCAGTCAAATTAATCACAGAACCGTGACCTTTGAGGAACAGAAAGCTTTAAACGCAAACCATGATATAGTTGTGGTTGTTATTTGTGACAGTAACACATCGTTTCTAACTCAACTTATAGTGATTCATATGCCCAGTTCGATGTACCAAAGACTACACTAAACTTCTTAGGCAGAGCCGTGTATACAGCAACAGCAAGCTGTTAAAGGCAACTGCCTTGGACCCACAATTCTTACGGGACTATCACTAATTACTATGCCTGTGTTTAGAAACACGTTATATCTATATTGAACAGAAAAAATTTACATTCCAATGCAAAGCAACTGTGTTGTGTCCCATTCGACGCTTACACAAACACACACTATTTCATTTTAGGATAATGTTCGGTGAATATCCAAATGTTCATCAACACTTAGAGAAATGAAAAAATAAGAGAGCAGTGAATCAAATGATAAGTTTATAGGATATATGATATGCAAGAAAAGAATAAAAGAGAGAAAAGAAAGGTGTCAAATATCATTAACTTTCAAATAAAGGGTCTTCAAATATCATTAACTTTCATTTTGTTATAATAGATAAAATGCAAAAGGAAAATGTCATATACATATTTTTGGAGAAAAAAAGGGAATGATTTTCGAGTTTTGAATGAAGTGAAGTGGTAAACGGGACAATGTAAAAGAATTCTTAAATGATGCAATGTAAGGAGTCACAAGAGACAAATACTTATAATTTACAAATTAGATTTCACTTTTTTTAATTAGTAATCAATTATTTTCAATATTAATTAACAACTATTTTTTTTATTAATTTTTAAATTTTGTAAACATTTTTATATTGATGATTTTTATTTATTTTTAGAATTGAAAGTATTGAGTGGAGTTTTAAGAGAAGAAATTAATATTTCAATAGAAATATTAAATTACATCAAATAATTATATTCACTTTTAAATATATGTATTGTTTATAAGGTATTATTAATAACACCCTTAACAATTGTAATTATAAAGATAAATAAATTAAAATTGTTAGAGTTTAAATGTAAATATGAAATTTCACATTGAATAAAAATGGACAAGTTGAACAATATATAAGTGAGAAAGACTTGCAAGTTTAATACCTTAAAGTTATTGAATGAATTAACCATATTGTTTATTGGAAATTTGGAAGTGATATGATAAAAATGCTTAATTATAAAATCTTGATAAATAATTTTACAGTCCAAAATTAGAAAAATAATGAATATAAATAATTTACATTACACTAAAATATGTTAATTTTATCTAATGTCCCAAAATTTCTGAACACGACAATGATCTTATATATGATTGTATTTTGTTCGTATCTCGTTGTAGTAGTAGTGTAGCACATTAGGTACCCACGGAGAGAGCCATATTTATCTTCTTTCGTAAAGCAGAAAATCCTTGGGACTTGGTGGACGATGAAAGTGAAACAACCACGTTTCAGTCAAATCATGAACCAGACACGTGTCAGAATTCCAATAGGATAACGTCATAGTCCATAAGCTTATAATACATTGTCTAGCAGGGGAACTTTATGAAAGTTAAAGTAAAATGATGTTACAGAAAATGACTAGCATTTGCCATTAATTAGAGTATGCACTGCTTGCCTTAGTGAGTGAGTCACTGGCAAGTGATTTATAAGGCATAAGAGGAGCGAATTTCACGTTAGTCAAAATCACTATTTTCGTCTTTAAAACATAAAAATATTCGTTAATTTAATCTTTTTAAAGAATAGTATTAGGGTTAAAAAATATTAAATTAATATACTTTTCCTCGTTTCGTAATTTTTATCTGATGACTCATTCGGTTAAAAAGAGTTGCGTCATCACTCTTTTAGCTTCGCTCTTTTTCGTCAGCTTGCATATAGCAACACGCAAGCATAATATTTTGAGTAACTTACACTAATATTTCTTGAAATTTCATGAAATTGTACAATTTTTATTTTTATCTTTTTAACATTTACAGTAATCTTTTTATAAGAAGATACAGTATAATAATTTTTAAACAATTAAAAATGTTAATGTAGCGGAAGGAAAAGTAGGAGGTTTTGTGCAATCTCCCTAAACTTTCCAAGGTGCCATTATAATTTATTCTAATATTTTACGTTTGTTATTTTGTTAAGTGAAATTTCAATTTGAAAAGCCTGAGATAAAGGGTGAAATGTAAAAAATGAGTTAAATTATCAATGTGTTAAGTTCATTTTCAATTTGCAATTGAAATCGCAAACCACATTTAAAGCAGTTAAATGAGTTAACTTCTTCTCTTTTTGGACGTTTGGAAACTCAGCAAGGAAATTAACATTGCCACTGCTGAATCCAATTCCATCTGATATATATTCTCATGCATTCCGTTAGGCAGTAGATAATGTATCAATCTGAATAATGACTGTTTCCTGCTCATCTTGTTTTGGTATATTTTATAATAGTCATTTAAATGTAATTCAACAAGATCTCTGATCCATTTGAAAAAAAAATAATCTCTAATCATGATTAAGAAAAGAATATCTTCTATTAAGCTTTATTGCAGTCGCAGACGCTTAAATTTTGTCGGGGTGTAATGAAACAAGCTAATTGAGAACCCATGTTGAAGATGTGCACAAAGGATCGGCAAAAGTAGTTGAGAAACTAGCTAAACATTGTAAAGTTAGCTGAAACTAAAAAAATTAATTAGTAACTGAAAGTTAGTAATTAAAAGTTGGAATAATGTTGAATAGTGTAATAGTTAAAATATCTTTGATTATAATATTAAAATAATGTAATAAATAATGTGAATAATATTGTAATGGTTAAAATAAACCGTGCAACAAGAAGAAAAAAATAATAAAATATTATATTTTTTTTTGCTATTGATAAAATATTATCTTTATGTAAAAAAAGTAATAAAAAATTTAACAAATATTTTAAGGATAAAAAGAGAATATATATATATATATATATATATATATATATATATATATATATATAAAGTTTTTATATAATCATCTAATTATAACTTATCATGCATAATTAGTTTGTTAATTTTTATAATAAATATCTTAAAATTATATTTACCGTAACTTGTAATTGATTAATAATATATATTTTTCCACTGATAATACACAAAACTTAGTAATCTCTAAAATAAACAAAATGTGATATATTAAAAGTACATGCGCATTTTTTAAATAAATTTAGGAAAAATAAAATAAAAAAATATTAAAAAGTATGTTGTACATTATTAACATCGCTTTTTGTCCGCTATTAAACTGGGCCATAGAGTAAAGCAGTTTATTCCCCATTAACGGGGCTAAAAGATGATAAAAGTTGTAAAAAAAAATGTGGTTCTAAATGGATATTTTATATTTACTTTTTCTTTCACTTTATGTTATGCATCATTCGGGCCATGTTCTGTTGTTCTTGACGTTTTTTTAGAATTGTGGAATGCAACGACTGGATGTACTTTACGCCTTCAGCTTTTGATTCGCACTCAGTTTTCCGCACGTCTTCTTTTGAAATATTGTTAGAATTTCAAGAAAGAAATATACAAGTATTATTATTATTATTATTATTATTGTGTATTATTATTGCGATACGGTAAATATAGATGATTATTTCCATGGCTCGTATGATATACGAAAACTTATTTTCTGAAAATAATAGGCTGTCTTCTTTATATATTGTAAATCATTTTCAAGAATTAATAAATATTGAAGTACATCATAAACTACACAATGAATATGTATAAAAATATAAAGTAATGTGTTAATGAATTGAATAGAAAAAAAAAAAAATTGATAACCCAACTGTATCAAATTCGTGGTATTTATCAAACCCTAAATTTATTGCATGTAATAACATATAAAGAGTACTCTAGTCAATTAAGATATCATCTTGAAAACTGCTAATAATATACTTTTTTTGTTTCGTTTTATAAGACGTTTTAGTAAAAAAAATTAAAAAAAATTATACTTTCTCTGTCTTTTATTAAAAATTTGACATTTGAAAAGGAATGGAGGGAGTAAAATAACAGAGGGAGCATTAGATAATCACTTAATATAATCATTTAATGCCAAGGTTAACTTGGATCCTAACTAGCTGAGGGAATGGCCTCAATCTTCACTTAGCTGCAACTTTTCTAAGGCTTGGGTTCTTCCTTGCAATTGCTCACCTCAACAGAAAATACAATCATAGAGCCAAAATTAAAATTGAAGAGTGGTCTCTTTCTCTAAAGTTTGTCGCTTAAAAGCATTATCGTACTTAATTCTTTTTATCACAATTGCCATGTCCCAGATTCTTATTCTTATCAAAGACTTGTGCTTGTCCTTGCAATTGCATGCAAACTACCACGCACCCCCTTGTGACCATGGGTGGTGATGACTCCCACCAGAGTTAGATCCATGTTATCTTTAACACAATGCAATATGCAAGTAGCTAGGGACTCTCCCAAAAACTTTAGTGCAATTACACGTAAATTATAATGAGGGCATAAAAGTTAATGGTGCGCCAGAAGTGCAGTTTCCATCTTTCACTGAAGAATTTTAATACCTTTGACAAAACAATATTTAATTCTAACTTAAAAAACGTATTTATATATTTGTACTTATAAATACGGGAATTACGTTTATACTTAAAATCAAATCAATTATTGAATTGGTAAAGATCGATATTGGTTTAAAATTTAATGATTTAATTGTACTTAATAGTTAAATAATATTATTTTAATTTTTATATAGTATATTAAGTAATATTAAATAAAAAATAACAAAATATTCATATCATCATATATAATATTAAAATTAAAATTCACGTAGATATTATAAGTTATAATTATAGCATATAATATTGAAAAAATTAGACGACTAGGGAAGAAGGTAGACATCTAAAAAAACTATTCAAAAATTTCTGGTGGTAATATTATATGGAAATTAAATATGAAATCGAATCTGTATCCAAAAAATATGAAATCAAATCAAATATGTTATAACATTTAAGTTTAATAATACAATAATATTATAAACTATAATAATTAATATAACTATCAATCATCACGATATTAGACTACAATTATGAATTATATCAATAATTACAATATGAATTTTTTAATAATAATAATAAATAAATAAAGCGAATTGGTCCAAGTCAATTATTTCCGGGTTTCAAACCAATTTATTAATTTTGCACTAATAGTGGGTTGATTTTCAAAGTTAAATCAATCAATATGATGTTCAGTTTCCAGATAGGCTGGTCCGACTTATCAGTTTGATCAGATTTTGACAACAGACCTCTCATTACATATTTCTTCAATGGATAATGACTCTTTTTTTTTTCCCCCTTTAATCATGATCAATAGATGACGACTATATTTGGACTTTTAAACATTCATTATTAAACTAGCATTCAGTGCATTGTTGATAACTAAGTGAGTGGGTGTTTGGATTGTCGTTTGAGAGGCATCAAACTTCTGTTTGTGCATTTCAATGCACAAAATAGAGACGTTCAATGATCGTTTGGACCAATCCAACTGCAAACAAAACACACTCTAATACCGAGTAAATCCATTAGAATTAGATTAATGGTAAAAAATTTAGATAGTTTATACAAGTCTTAAATTCAAATATTATTTCCAGTAAAAGAAAATTCAAATATTATTGTGTGTATATATATTTCAGTGTAACATAGTAATTAACTCCGGTCCCCAAAACAAAACATACAAGAATGCAGCCAAAACCCAACTAAAAAATTACAAGCAGACTAAGGCACATTCCAAGAGGTACTGTCAATGCCAAATGCATATACGACTTGCATTCGACACCATACTGGATACACACAGTAATACCATTTGCTGCAAATTCCTTTTAAAAGTTAGCCTCAGTAAAACTTGTTGAACCTTGAGTCTACCAAAAGACCACGCATATTCCATAACCCATTTCAGACAAGTGTTTTGATGCAGAGTACAGGTTGCTTCTGCCATTCATATAATGTGAAATTTGCTCTGCTATCCGTAGCTTTAACCCAACAGCAAGACCTGTAAACCACCAAATCAAACACCTCCTGCACAGAGGGATGCAATCCACTCAAAATCGAGTGCTTCTTTATCATTATTCTCCTTTTTAACATATATATTTTTCTATTATTGATTGAAATTAACTTATTTAAAATAAAACTACGAGGGAGATATATTAAACAAAAAATGAAACTTGCATAATTTAACAAAGTTCAATAAATTACATAAAATATTACAAAGAGTGTGCTAATAAATGTGTCATTAAAATTAGTTTTCGCAAGTAACAACAGTTACTACTTCTAACAGACTTGTCTAATTGAGTCAATACCAAAAAAAAAAAAAAAAGACTTGTCTAATTGAGTTACTAACATTAATCATAATATGATAAATTATTTTAAAAACCAAAACATGTAAAATAATTTTATTTATAATTATTAATAATATAGCTAGTCAAAAACTCAAAAGTAATTAGATACTACGATCTAGAGTTTGGATCTTGTCCAGGCATTTAGAATCACTTGTTGGTTGATCATGACAATTATTCTATGTTCCTTTAAGATTAGTTTTCTTTTTCTTTTCTTTTTTGGAAAAGATGCATGGACACATCTTTTAGAATAGACATTCAGAGAAAGATAAGTGGTTAGTATGATTATAATTAGTGATGCAACGTATCAGAAGAGAAAAATAAAGAAAATGTGATGCAACTTATTTATTTTTAGAGCAAATTATAGTAATATTTTTTGATATTTTTGTAATTACATAAATATTTCTTGTGATTTTAACCATTACAAGTGTAAAATTAGAAAAAGTATTAAAGGATGTTAATTTAATGTTTTCAACATATAAATGAGTATTAGTATAATGTTTTTAAAGTTTAAGGGAGTTACAGGAAAAAAATAAAATAAAATAAAATTATATATAATTTAATAAAAATTTAAAAATGTTATTATAATTTATTCTTATTTTTATTTAATATGAGACTTCATATTCACGTTTTCACTTGAAAATGAATGAAGAACATGTGGCATGTAATTAATAGAAAGTAGAAAGAGTGCAATGCACGACGTCGGCGGTGGATTTTGGTGGTAAAGAGAACTGAAAAAAGGGTCAAACTCAGGTGAAGGGGTGGGGCTTATGGCGGTGGTCGGTCAAAAACTGTGAGTCACAGTCTGTCACCAATGAACAGTGGCTGTCGGCACTGTTTCCATCACAGCACGTGTTCTTTCCCTTATCTCAAAAGTTGCCATCGCTAATCGCTATGTTGTTGTTGTTCTTCTTCTCTTCTTCATGCTATCACACTCTCACCACCACCCTCTTCTCTCTGTATCTGTCTGCTACTATACACACCTGTGGTCCCACCTTTCTTTTTTTATTTATTTGTTTGGGTTTGGTTTTTTCGGCTACCTTGAATTCCCTACGCTCGTACCAAAAACAAACGTCACTTTTAGAAGGCCCAAGAAAATATCACTTTCACTTTTATGGTCCCCCCGTTACTCGTTCAATTTGTGCGGCTGTGCTGCAGAATGTGTATGTCGACGAGAGAGAAACTGGACCTAATGGGTCCCCTCAAATACCACCACCCTGTGGACTCCATTCTGCTGCTTAATGGGCTTCATCGTGATTCTTGATATTGAAAGTCCAGCCTCGTTGTTTATTATTGCTTTTTGTCCACTCTATATTTTTTTTTTATAATCATGATAATGAACTTTGAATTTAAAACATAAGAACAAACTACTCATGTTCATATCCCTCACTGTTAGACCAACTTCAATCAATTTTAATGATACGAATACATTATTCATACCTAGACAGCTAGACACAACAGAAAATAAAATAAACCACTTAGTATGTGGGACATAAAATTGTTTCAACTTAACCAGAAATCTTGAATTTGAATACTGATTATCCAACTTAATCGTAATTGTGACTACAATACAATTATTGTAACTCAAAAAAAACTTTAATATTGTGGCTGAAATTGTAATCACAAACCTTACTTGTTACTTTTAAAAATTTCTTTAAATTAAATCTCATGCCACCCATTTTTTTAACTACTTTGAATAAGAAAGATCAAAGTTTTTTTTAAAAAAAAAAGAGAGAGAGAAAAAATACATAGGAGAGGAAAGGGTGTTGGCGGTGGAATACTGTGGAGGGCCATTGCGTAATAGTCAAAACTCGCTTTTAGGCAATATGATTTGATGAAATCCCGTGTGTACCCTAAAGTCCAGAGCACATATGGTATACACATTGATTGAAACGACGAGGTAGGGAGAGACGGGGTGAGAGTGGGGTAGAGCATAATAATTATACGATTATATGGTTCATGAATTGCAAGAGGTAGCTACTGCCACTAAAGCAATGGTGGTGCCTAAAAATAATTGCATGATAACAAAATATGAGAATGTCAACTTGGACAAAATCTATCCTCTGAAGATATCAATATCCTTGCCTGCCGACGCAGAAAAAAATGGCTATGCCGTGCATGGGAATTCAAATATTATATAGGTCTTCACCAGTATACAATATACTTGGAAATTTCACCAATATTATATACCTTTGTACCTTATATATAGTTGGAAATGGTAAATAAATAAAATATCACGATTCACGAATGAATTTTCACGAAATTGGTTTCAAATACGTACATGGAATAGTTGCAGTGGGATCCAGATGTTTTTTTGTTTTTTTTTTCAAAAAAAAAAATGTTTGCTATGTTTTGGAGAAGAAGTAATTTACCATGCCACTATTAAAAATTTCTTTGTTTCAAGATTTATAAAATTATTTTTTGAAAACGTGGATTTCTGAACGTGAAATTTTGATGCTGGCCATAATAGGAGTTTAGAATAAAAACATTTTTAATTAGGTATTGCTAATTTTGAGTGTCATTTTAATATTTTATTTCATCTTCATTCTGTTAATGAGAGGCATATATGTTGTTTTTGTATAAAAATATGAGAAATTATCTTGTAATTTAACCACGAGCTTTCATTTTAACTCCTATTTTTTAATTTTATTTTTTAGAAATATTAAATTCTAAGTCAATATGTGTATGTGTCTTTTTTTTTTTTTTAACGAGGACATTTTGCAAAGTTAAAGATAAGAATTTTAAAGTTTCGAGAACTAATATGTCTGCCTTATACAACCTTCAGGACTAATTTAGGGATTTTCTAAAAACTTTTGAATTTTTTTTTAAAATTATTATTTTATTAAAAACAAGCTAAATCAAATACACAATTAAATTTTTTTAGGTGGACCAAATCTAGAAAGACAAGAAGAGGGAGAGAAAAAAGATAGAAAATGTCATTTTACCTATTTGGTTATAAAGGGAATTAAGGGAGGGGGAGAAAAATGTAGTGAAGTCTACTGAAAAGTTTTTTTTCCATTGTAGTGAAGAAAATTGGATAAAGCTAGAAGACCATAAATCTTTAATTTTTAACTGTATAGATGGAAAACTTATTGAGTCCAATTAGGAAATACCTTTAGTGCATACTTAAAAATGAAATAAAGTAAGTTTTTGTGTTAAATATGTTTTTATTCATTTTAAATATCGTTAAATTTGATTTTAGTTTTAAAATTTTTTTATTGGTTTGATTATTATAAATTTATTTTTAAAAAAATAGTTTTTATCATTACTTATTGATGACATGTCATGCTATTTGTTATCTTACAATGATAGTTGACATGGGATACATAGATACACGTCATTATTAAGAAGGAAAAAGACCTTTTTTTTTCTTCTAAGTTATGAACATCAAAATCAATAAAAAAAATTGGAGGACTAACACTAAATTTGATCATATTTAATAGACATAAAAATATATTTAAGTCTAAGGATCTATTTTATTATTATAGGTTTAATTATTTTGGAGACTTTTATTAAAATTTAATGCTAAATTTTAAATTCAAACTATACAAATCACATATTGCGTCTTGGTAGTGACTGGTAGCATTAGTAGTGTGAGCAATGGTATGGAAAATGAAAGCAATAACAACAATAATGACAATGATAATGACAATGATGAGTGGTAACAATGATGTGGCAAAAATAATGATGGTTATGATAGCAGTTGTGACAGGAATGATTGATTGACAAATGTGGTAATGACAATAATAAAATGATAATAGGTTATGAGCAAGGGCGGATGCATGTACGAGGTTATGGGGGCAATTGCCCCCACAAGGTTAACTATTATTTTACTTAACATACTTAAAAAAAAAAAAAATTGCCCCCATTAAAATAGGTATGCCTCCACAAGACAATTTTTTTTAAATGAATATAGAAAGTTATAAGAGATAAAAGAGAGAATAATAAATTGATACTTGGACCGTACAGGACCCGGTTACCTAGTCGGTAATAGTTATTGACATCAAGCCATTACCCCACTTCTCTACACGATTTCCTATCGTGCTTTAGCAGTTGCCTTACTTGGTAACCGACCACACTTAAAAGGCAAAGAGAACACATAACATGTACGATCTTTTTTCCACACAATACACAGAATACAGAACTGACTTAGGCATCGGAGTCCCTTTTGCAGGCACCTCCACCTCGTTCATTGAAGACTGGATAACCCAAGCCAATCCACCCGGTGCTCGGTATCTCGGACGAGGATCTCGGTAAGAACATTGGCGCCCACTGTGGGGCCCGAGGAAAATACTTTCCTGCGGCCACATTTTTCATGGTAACAACTAGACGAGGAGAGCAGAGCCAATTCACTATGGCAGAAAAGCTCGGTTATGCAGGAGTTCCGAGCTCAATTGGAAGCACTACAAAAGAAGAATGAAGATGACCTTGCAGCACTTTGGCAAAAACATGAAGCCGATCTAAAAGCACTACGCGATGAGAACGTGCAAATAAGAGCAAAGTTACATGAGTCACATGTAGCAACAAATCATACTCCTGTAGCACATGTTCACATGCATTCTCATGCCGACCACCACGACCATCAAAATACAGATACCCAGTCACACCATTCTCATCACAGCACGCGTCCGCAAGACAGTAACGTGCGTTCTTGAGCTCAATCACATTTTCAAGGATTAGTCGGACCACGTCGACATCCATTCACTGACGGAATCATGGATGTACCTCTGCCTATTGGGTGGAAACCCTTGAATCTTGAACGATATGATGGTACAACTGACCCAGACGAGCATCTTGAGGCTTACATCACGCAGGTAAATCTTTATACTAATGATGATGCTACTCTATGCAGGGTTTTCCTCACTTCATTGAAAGGACCTGCATTAAGTTTGAAACCTTAGCACAACGTTTCGGAGCACAATATGTGACAAGCATGCCTCATCATACAACATCGGTCGCTCTTGTCAACCTTCGACAGGGCGATGATGAACCGTTGAGGAAATTCATGGAGCGTTTCGCTGCCATTGCAGTTCGAATTCGTGATCTGGACCCTGGTGTCGCCCTTCACTCAATGATTGCAGCCCTCCGACCTGGACCGTTTGTGGATAGCCTCTGCAAGAAAAGACCTATGAACATGGATGAGTTATGTCATCGGGCAGCAGGATATATCCAAATGGAGGAACTTTCCGAATTCCGTAACAAGATGCGTCAAAGGGATAATAAGAAAATAGATGCTCAAAGAGATAGATTAAAACCCATCAAAGACAGAGAATTTAAAGCTCAGAAACAACCTAGACAGCCCAGATATGCCTCGTATACTCCTCTCAACGAATCCAGAGCAAGGGTTCTAGAAGAAGCATTTCATGCCGAAATCCTAACCCTACCACCACCATCTCGTACCTCTGAAAATGTTGATAAGTCAAAACATTGTCGGTATCATCAATGCTTTGGCCATTCAACAGAAGATTGTGTTGCTCTAAACGATGCCATTGAAGAGCTGGTGCAACGAGGATGCTTGAACCATTATGTCAAAGGTTACCAACCTTCACGAGGAGGATATCGTGGTCGTGGTCGTGGTGGTCGAGGTAACTATCGAGGAGGCAGAGGTGGTCGTGGAACACAAGAGCATGACAACCATCAAAACTAATAAGATGGGGGTAGGGATTTAGAACAGAATCAACAGAACAAACAAGGAGAAGGTAGAGTTCGGGGAGTGATAAATGCCATAGTAGGCGGGTTCGTCGGGGGAGGTTGTAGTAACTCGGCAAGGAAGAAACATCTTCGAGCTATACATCATGTGAACGTCGTCGGCAGACCTTCTAAGAGGTCTTTACCTCAGATCTCTTTCACTGATGAAGACTTTGTCGATACTGACCCGAAACAGGACATCCCATGGTGATCACTGTTGTAATAGCTGACTAGGGCGTACGTAAGACATTGATCAATCAGGGAAGCTTAGCAGACATCCTGTACTGGTTGACTTTTCTACAGCTAGACATCTCACATGATCTCATTAAACCGTACCAAGAACCATTGGTAGGGTTCGCTAGAGAACGTGTTCACACTAGGGGATATGTGGAATTGTTAACCACTTTTGGAGTAGGAAAGTTATCTCAGGCTATCATGGTAAAGTATATCCTGATTGATGCCGACACCTCCTATAATGTGCTTATTGGACGATCAACCCTTAACACTCTAGGAGCCATTGTGTCCACACCCCACCTGGCCATGAAATTTCCATCATCCTGCGGAGATATTGTCATTGTCAAAGCTGATAAAAAAGATGCTCGTGAATGCTATGCTAAAAGCCTCAAGATTGAGCCTTATGATGTCAGAAAATCAGGCAAAACACAAGTAGCTAATGTCAACTATGCAGCCTTTCCTGGAAAGATTTTGATCCGAGAGCCGATCTCGAAGACTTGAGACCGAGTCCCATCGAAGAACTACTCTCCTTTCAAATTGGCAAACTAGTCAATCAATGTACAAAGCTCGGCAGACAGATTACTGATGATGTTCGTAACAGCATACAAGAGGTGCTTCAGCAAAATGCTGATTTATTTGCATGGATCGCATCCGACATGCCAGGTATTGATCCAAACTTCATTTGTCACAAGCTGGCAATTTTTCCTAAAGCCGAACCAGTTGCTCAGAAGAAAAGGAAGTTAGGAGAAGAAAGAAGCAAAGTTGTTGATGCCGAGACAGAGAAGCTACTAAAAGCAGACTTCATTAGAGAGGTTAATTACACCACTTGGCTTGCAAATGTGATGATGGTGAAGAAGGGTAATGGAAAATGGAGGATGTGTGTTGACTATACTGACCTCAACAAAGCCTGTCCGAAGGATGCTTATCCTCTACCCAGCATAGATCGGCTTGTTGATGGAGCCTGTGGATACAAGCTGCTCAGCTTCTTAGATGCCTATTCAGGCTACAATCAGATTAAAATGTATCCACCAGATGAGGAGAATACAGCTTTTATTACAGAAGGAGCCAACTACTGTTATAAAGTAATGTCGTTTGGGCTTAAAAATGCCGGTGCCACATATCAACGTTTGATGGACAAAGTCTTTAAGGGCTTAATTGGAAAAAATGTTGAAGTTATGTGGATGATATGGTGGTAAAATCGAAGAGGCCCGAGGAACACTGCACTGATGGAAATCTTTGCTTAGCTCCAAAAACACAACATGAGGCTAAATCCAGAAAAATGCACTTTTGGAGTTGGGGGTGGCAAATTTCTGGGTTTCATGCTTACTTATAGAGGCATCGAAGCAAACCCCGACAAATGTGAAGCAGTCATAACCATGAGAAGACTTGAAAACATTAATGAAGTGCAGAAGCTAACAGGGAGGCTGGTGACATTATCCCGATTTCTCCCTAAGATGGCTGAGAAAGCTCGACCTTTTTTCAATTTGCTGCGAAAATCACAAGAATTTCATTGGAGTGAAGAATGTGAAAACATGTTTGCAGAGTTCAAGACTTTCTTAGCAATGCCACCATTCCTAACACGACCAGTTCCTGTGGCCGAGCTCCTTTTATACCTTTCTGTTTCCCCCACAGCCATCAGCTCAGTGTTGGTGCAAGAAGAAGGTAAAAGACAGCAACCTGTATACTTCACCAGCCGAGTTTGACAAGGAGCAGAGGTGCGATATCAAATGATAGAAAAACTTGTGTTGGCACTAATGAACTCGGATATAAGACTACGACCTTACTTCCAGAGTCATCAGATCAAAGTGAAAAACTGATCACCCCATCAAGCAAGTTCTTAGAAAGTTAGAGTTGGCTGGAAGAATGGTGGCATGGTCGGTGGAGCTCTCTGAATTTGGGCTTAAGTTTGAACCACGTGGACCTATTAAAGGTCAGTTTCTAGCCGACTTCTTGGCAGAGCTACCACCAAAAAGTAATGCAGAAGATGACTGGTGGCTTCTGTACGTTGATGGAGCTTCTAATATTAAAAGTAGTGGAGCAGGAATCACTTTGGAGGGACCAGGAGGGGTAACCCTGGAACAGTCTCTTCGGTTTGACTTTCAAGCCTCTAATAACCAAGCTGAATATGAAGCACTGATTGTCGGGCTCAGATTAGCTAAGGAAATGGGAGTCAGGAAGTTGAGATGTAGGAGTGACTCAAAACTTGTCACAGGACAAGTGTTGGGAAATTTCCAGGCTAAAGACACTCAGATGCAGAGGTATTATCATATCACAATGAATCTCCTCAATAACTTTGATGAGTATGAAGTTAAGCACATCCTCAGAGATGATAATGATCGAGCTGATATCTTGTCAAAATTGGCTAGTTCCAAGAAACCCGGCCAACATAGGATTGTGATATAAGAAACCCTCAGTTTTCCTAGTATTGAATCTGCTGAAGTGCTCGCCTCATCGGCCAAGCAAAAAGGGTGGATAACACCAATTCATGCTTATCTAACAGATGAAACTCTACCAGAGGATGAGCTAGAGGCTAGGAAGATAAAGACAAAGTCAGCCTACTATGTAATTGTTAACGGTGAACTGTTTAAAAGGGGAATATCAACCCCCCTGTTAAAATGCATAGGGGAAGAACAGACAAAATATGTGCTCAATGAGATTCATCGAGGTATATGTGGCATGCATACAGGAGGAAGGAATATGGCAGCTCGTGTCATCTGAGCTGGCTACTATTGGCCCACATTACGAGCCGACTATGCCAACTATGTGAAAAGATGCAAACAATGTCAGGAATTTGGTAATGTCCCTCATGCTCCACCTGAAAAATTGCACAGTATTTTCTCACCTTGGCCATTTGCACAATGGGGAATGGATATCTTAGGCCCTTTCCCATTAGCAAAAGGTCAAGTGAAGTTCTTATTAGTGCCCATCGATTACTTTACCAAGTGGATCGAAGCGGAACCCGTGGCCAATATCACAGCTCAGCAAATGTAAAAATTCACATGGAAAATGTTGATATGTAGACATGGAATTCCATTTGCCATTGTAACTGATAATGGTAAGCAGTTCATTGACAAGAGGTATGAGGAGTTCTTAAAACAACTCAGAGTTAAGCATTTGGTGTCATCAGTCGAACATCCTCAGACAAATGGACAGGCTGAAGCTGCCAACAAGGTCATACTGACCGAGATGAAGAAAAGGCTAGGACGAGCAAAAGGACAATGGGCCGAGGAGCTACCCAGCATACTTTGGGCCTATCATTGCACTCCACAGTCCACCACCAAGGAGACTCCATTCCGACTAACATATGGAGCTGATGCAATGATCCCGGTGGAGATAGGTGAGCCTTCATCAAGAAGGATTCATTTTTCAGAAACTCATAACTCAGAAAATCTTGCAATCGAGCTAGATATGATTGAAGAAGTTAGAGAGGAGGCTCGAATTCAAGAAGAAGCATGCAAACAGAGAGAAGCTCGGAAACATGATTTAATTATGAAAAGAAGAGATTTCAAAGCTGGAGACTTGGTATGGTGCATGAGAGGTGAAGCTCGGAAAGATCATGCAGAGGGGAAGTTAGCACCCAATTGGGAAGGCCCATTCCGAGTAACCCAATAACTACAAAATGGAGCATATCGTCTTGAAGAAATGGCTAGAAAGGTCATCCCCAGGACCTGGAATGCCACACATCTGAAGCCATACTTTAGTTGAAAAACCAGGTGTTGTACTCTTTTTCCTACTTCAGTCTTTTTTCCCAAGTAAAAAAATAATAGGTTTTGGCTGAAGAGGTTTTAACGAGGCACGCCTGGTCAATGTAAAAGGAATGCTTTACTGCCTATTAATGAAATCCTTTTACCAGTTTATTCATTTTGGATTCATTATCTCAATATGCCTTGCATGTGTATATATTATCCACTTGCTTTTCTATTTCAATAGAACACGAATCACTAATACATCCTTTATCAACTCGGCTATTCAGCCTTAAAATTGATCCTCAATCTTACCTCGGCTATTCAGTCTTAGTATCTTGGCTATTCAGCCTTTATATTATCTTGGCTATTTAGCCTTTATATTATCTTGGCTATTCAGCCTTAGTAACTTGGCTATTCAGCCTTAATATTATCTCGGCTATTCAGCCTTAGTATCTTGGCTATTCAGCCTTAGTATCTTGGCTATTCAGCCTTAATACTATATCGACTATTCAGCCTTCACTCGTGAACATGTCTGTTTCTCAGCCAATATAGAATTCCGGTATTGCCTTGCACAATAATTGCATTGTTTTATTTTGGTTAATTGTGAATCTTACAATGTAGTAATATTGCATGAGATGATAGCGAAATACAAAATTTCATTACTGAGTTATACTGATATTACATATCTGATCATGTCTAATTTTCATTACAAAATCTACAAAAAGCTACAAAAACTACAGTACTCATAACATTAAACAGGAGATGAAGTTGCCTCGTGATCCCTAGTCGAGGTTACATCATTCCCTTCTGAGTCCTCGGACGTTTCAATCTGAGACTCCCTCAAAAGAACACCATATTTAACATCCATGTCCATATCAAGTCTATTCACATCAAACTCAGGGATCAATACTGCTACTTGCCTTTGAGCCTTTTTAAAACCCTCATTATAGGCATAAACAATTGCCTCTTTTGCTCTTTGAATCTCGACGACAAAATCTTCTCTATCCTTCTTCAAAACGACAACTTCTTTCACCTTCTTGGTCAGAATGGTATTCTCATCCTCAATAGCTTTGTTCTCATTCTCAGCAGTCTTCCTCTCCTCCTCCTCCTCGGTTAACTGATTGCCGAGAGTTTCTAGTATTCTCTTAGAATCAGCAGCATCTTTGGCCAAAGAGTCAACCTTCTCAGCAAGCTTTTCATTATCTTGCTTCAATCCTTCGTTATCTTGCACTAACTGCTCATTCTACTTAGCCTTTAAACTAACAACATTTTCAAATTCTTTCACTGTTTCATTCTTCTTGGCTAAAGCCAGTTCAAACTCTTTAATTTTTTTACCAGCCTCATCTGTTATTCTCCTTTTCTCCTCGACAGAAGCCTTTAATTTCAACTCAGCCTCCACCAACTTTGGTTTCCAGTGGCGTATCGCTGCCATAGACCGAAGTAGAAACACTTCAGAAGCATCTAAACTATTCTCAGCACCCACATAATCCATCATATCCTTGTCACACTTAGTTATCAAGGACTCTGTCTTTATGAACTCAGCACCTTTGAGATCAGCATTCCATAATGAGGCAACATTTGGAGTTATTGTCACATGATCCATCTGTTGCAGCTTTCCGTTATGATGACGAATCACAATTGTTCTACCCTGACCCGGTCCTTCCTGACTTGGCGACGGTGCAGTCCTTGGTTGATCTTTCTGCGCAGGAAGCTCGGTACTCTTCGTTCCCTAAGGCTCGACAACAAGGTTATCTTGAACATTTTGAGGCTCGGGAATAAGGTTAGCATGAACTTTTTTTCCTTTATCTTTATCCGCCACTATGGTCATCTCTGCCATGGCATTAGTCGTCGGATCAATATCTGCACTTATTACTTTTTCCACTGTTTCGGGTTGAACTTCGACCCTTGGTTGGTTGCTAGGTTGATCTTTATTCCTACCCTCATTTTTCTTCTTCTTCCTTGGCCGAATCAAATTGGCATAGGCGACAGCCGCCTTCTCCTTCTCGGCCTCTGAGACTATCTTCCTCAGCTTTCGATAATCATAATCACCCATGATACCTACACAAATAATGTTTAGTAAGAGCAATCTCAAGAGAGAGAATAACAAAGATAACAAAGTAAAATACTTACTACTAAGAGTCCTATCGATATTTCCTGAGTAAGGGAGATTGATAACTTTCTTAATATCCATTTTTCTTGGAAACCTTGCTATGGTCAGCACATCTTTTCTGTCATCAAAAGTCATCATGTACTCGAGCCTCGATTTAAATTTGAGGGGCTTCTCTTGCAAATACAACGGAAATTTCCTAGTTTTTCCATCAGGTTTGTAGAACAAATCTCGGTTGTCTGGATACACTGGGTTCGGTCTTACTCTGAAAAAATGGGTTTTGAATTTCTTCCAAGACTGACTGTAAAGGGTAAACAAACTCCCGTATTGGGCACCACAAAGGGAAACCCAACCTATCTTAGCCCCTTCAACTATCTTCACACAGTAAAAATACATAAATTTCACTATAGTAGGCACTATATTTAAATAATAGCACAATGTTTCAAATGCCTTGATGAACGCCCAACTGTTGGGGTGAAGTTGGGAATGAGCTACGTTCATCTCGGTCAACATGTCACACTCAAAATCATAAAAAGGCAGAGTTATACCCAAATCCTTAAATATATCTTCATAAACATATATGTAGTCGGATGACCCAGAACCTACATTCAGGAAAACTCTCTCTGTAGGAAGACAGTAATCGACAATTACCTAGTCAGGCTGAGTATACTCTGTCAAATCAATCCTACTCTTCAAGTTAGTAATAGATTTCAAATCTTGAAAACAAGTCGGGTGTGCACCGACCTCCCTGTGAACCCAAGTATAACCTTCTTCTAGGGTCAAGGAGGGATATTTACTACCCCTTTTAGTTTTTCCTTTGCTCTCTCTTTGGGGACTTATGGTCGTCCCTGTCCCTCTTTTGCGTTTCCGACTAACTTTTCCTGAGAGAGGCACTTTGTTTGCTTCATCTTCTACCTCCTCTTCCCTGATAATGTTGGCATTCTCATCTACTATTACAACAGTAGTATTCTTACCCTGCCCTGAGGGGAGAACTTTTCCTACAAGGGTTATACCTTCATCTACAGGGCCCACTGGGCCACCCTCATCTACAGGCCCTTTCATTAATCTATCAAACTCATTAGAATCACTACTAGTATCATCACTATCAGTCTCATCACCTATTCCTTTGACTTCTTTGCCTAAGAAGGACTTCTAGTGAACATCAGGAAAAACTTCATCGCCAGAATCCTCGCCGGAGGGAGAAAAGACAGTATAAATTGGAGAAGACATTAGGCAATGGTGTAAGAAAAGTCGAGGGAGACGTACCTAAGTGAAACAGAAACACAACACCCCGCTTTTCAAATCAGATGGCACAACAATCACCAAGCTTCAAAAGCAACAGCGACGCTCTAATAAACTCCAAAATCTCGTTGCAGAAAGAAAGTGTGAGAAAACAGGAGAAAGGTTAAAGCTTTTATAAAGGGTATACGCAACCCTTCAAGAAGCTGGAGACGTTTCGCAAAAAGAAGTATTGAAAGTTGAAGGTGTTTCATAAAGGGAAATATAGCAAGGCAAAGCGACATCACCCTTAATGAATCACTTTATTAGTGTGAAAAATGAAACATCACTTCACCAGAAACCTTTCAGACACGCCGCCACCATTAAGAGCTCTTACACGAAGTGACGTCACCTCGAAATGTGAAGCAACGTCACTTTGAAACGATCATATTACAAGAAACTTTTCATTTTGTGACAGGTGGCAAAATCACGTAACACCTCAAATCAAAATTTCAAATCTAACGATCAGGATTTCATTTTATATTCTTATGAATCGTGAACTCGGTTATTCTATTCTTTTCGACCTATACATCTCCCAATGTCCCTATCTCCCATGCTCAGTCATTGTCTTTCAAGCTCTTTCGTCCTCCTCGGACTCAGAGCTTGGGGGGCTTATGGACCGTACAGGACCCGGTTACCTAGTCGGTAACAGTTATTGACATCAAGCCATTACCCCACTTCTCTACACGATTTCCTATCGTGCTTTAGTAGTTACCTTACTCGGTAACTGACCACACTTAAAAGACAAAGAGAACACATAACAGGTATGATCTTTTTTCCACACAATACACAAAATACAGAAACTGACTTAGGCATCGGAGTCCCTTTTGCAGGTACCTCCACCTCGTTCATTGAAGACTGGATAACCCAAGCCAATCCACCTGGTGCTCGGTATCTCGGACGAGGATGTCGATAAGAACAATACTAATTTTATCACATTATTTTTCTAATTTTTATATTTGTAAAAAAATAAAATATATTTCTTTTATAAAAATATTATAAAATATTTTTTGTCCCTACTAAAGGAAATTTCTGAATCCGTCACTAAGACAACGTGATGAGAGGACAATGGAAACAAAGAGGACGATTGGAGCGGGAATGATGGGGGATGTATCTTCCTAGTTCCTTTGTTGTTGCTTTCATCTTTTGGTCATAACATGAACGAAGTCATACTGCATATAACAGTAGCTGCATTTTTAAAACCGTTTTCCAGTGTGTCTATTGGTGGTATCTCAAATTCACCCTTAAGTGAGCAATTGGACACCAAATTTGTGTAAGCTTGTACTTAAATGGTTTTATACTTGATAAACTAGTGTGTATACCATAGCTAGGTTGACGGACAACTCGCATATTTTTTGAAAAAACAACTTGATGGGTAGGTAGTACAAAATACTAGTTTGTAGGCAGCCTAAAGGATTTTCATTTTTACTTTAAAATGAAGAAAAAATGTATTTTTTTTTCTTTTTTTGAGGTAAAAAAGATATCTAGGTTTTGTGGACGATATCTATCTTTTAAACTCGTGGCTTTCATGAATTGACTTACGTAAACTTACAATTAAATTAACTACACTTTTCCTAGTTTAAATTCACGCGAATTGCAAATTATGCAACTAACTTGTGCATCACAATCCTTCTATCCACCTTTATTGATAACTATCTACCTTTTTGCAAAGCGAAATAAATATACAATTGTTTTTGCTAATTCATCCGCAATTATTTTATGAATAAAAGTGGTATTTGGTATTTCTTCCAATTATTGTTGAAGACTGATACGAGGTTGGTGAAATCAAGAGCTTTATTGGACTTGCCAACGATCTTTTAGCAATATGAATTGATTCCCTGGGTGAAAAGTTCTAGCGCAACTGATGATATAATGGAAAATTCCAAACGTCTAAACAAAGCATTAATAATGAAAATCTTCAGTCAAAATTGTGGAGAGAGAGAATGTCTATAGTTTTGTATCAAAAGGAAACATCGTACTTCGTCGTGGAGTGAGCAAAAAAATAACCTATACATCATGGTCAGTGGTCACCCCTCCCCACTTCCTATTTTTTTTTTTTAATAGAAGTATAGGTAAATTAATAATTTTAAATATATCATTTGATTATTTTGGCTTCCTCAAAATATTGCTTTATACGCTGATTCTCCCACTCCTAATTTTTCTAGTGGAGCTACAGGTGCTTCTTTGGTTCCACCATCGCATCTTTACCTTCTTTTTAGAGGTTCTGCTTTTGGGTATCTTTTTATGCTTTCTCCATATAGGGAATTTGATTTAATTTGATTTGATTAGAAAAGTCTCTCTAATTTAAACGTGACAACGATCACAGAAACATACTCCAACAAGATGCCAAATACATCAATCAAAAACATTTTTAGTGGAAGTAGCGTAACATTATTCACTAGGACCACGTCACCACTTTTAAATACGCATGTGATAATTTTTTCCCAACGAGAAATAACATGCCATGGCATGAAAAGAATGAGGTACTAACAAAGAAAAGTAACCGTGTTCGTTTAAGCTTAAAACCGAGGCTCTCGGCTGCAGATGAAAATAAAATTGAGAATTACATTCGTTCAGTAGAAATGAAAAATAACTGAAAGTGTAAAAAAATTTGTGGATCCTACGAGTTCAGATTTCACCTAAAAAATGAGATGAAAATGGTATGAAATGCACAGTGAAAGGTGATCCGTTTATTTTTCAAAAACACCCCTTCATCTCGTGTATCTCGTGTCCCATTTTTTTACCCGTGAGAGAGAGGGAGGCTTGTAAAGCCATTTTTTATTTCAACAAAACCCGTGAGCATGTGAGAGAGATGTGAGCTTAATCGATTATGCTTACAACATAATCGAATATGTTGTTAAGCTATTCGATTATGGTTTAGGCATATTCGAATATGTTGGTTATAAATTTCATGTTTTACCCATTTTTTTTATATATACACCGCACTTATTTTTTTGGAAATATATGCTAAATGATTTTAATGTCATGTAATAGCCAAAAATAAAATGCAATATAATAATTCTGCAGTGATATTTTATCATGTGAATGTGTAGGTGAGTGGAATAAAATATAAATAAATATTTTGGGTTCTCAAATTAAAAATAAAAAAAGCACGACACATGCATATATTCGATTATACTTTCCCATATTCGATTATATGCATAGTAAATTAAAAAAAAATCGTACAAGAGATAAATAAAGCAACAATATCAGGGGCAAAATGAAAAAAAAAATAACTTTTGCTTTTTTTCTTTTTTTTCACAATATTATTTTAATTCAAATATTTTATCATTTTTCAACTCTCTTTTATCTCTATCAAATAATCTCATTTTTAATTCTCTTTCATCATACTTTTATTCCTGTTTCATTCATTTTTATTCATCAGACTTTCATATATTTTCTTTCTACACAACCGAAGAGAGGGTAAATGAATAACAAGATTGATTTATATACGTAATCGGATAAGGAAAATGAATGGCTAGTGTTACAAGAAAGAGACAAAAGGATGGAAATTTTGGTGCACCAATTGAATTGTGCCGACTGTGTAGCAAAAGTCATGGTCTTATGATGTTATGAAGATTGAAGGGTGAGTTGTAAGAGCATGATCATTCATGTATATAAGATATGCTATTCATAACAAAAAAGAAAAAAAGAGAGTACGTATGATATGAGAGTGGCGCGCCCAAAAGTAGGACTAGTACGGGAAGTGGCAGCAGTTGGTAGGGCGCTGTCTGTCCGTGTTGACGTTGGGAAAGACAAGGACCACAATGTAAAGATTACACGCACGTGTATCATTTTTCTCCACCATTTTTGGGTTTTGCTGTTCCATTTTGTACAGGAAAAGCGGATCAAATTCGTGCTCCGCTTATAGCTTATTAAACACGTCTCGTCGTCATACAAATGAAAAATGAAATGATTAATTATATTTTTAGTCCTTTGACTATTTTAGTTTCTAATTTTTTTTTGATAATTTTTAGTCTTTAATTAATTTTTTGTCAGTATTTTCAATACTTCTAAATTTTTTTTTATCAATTTGTAGTCCTTTGTTTATTTTTATTGCTAAAAATTAGTCCCAAATAGGGACTAAAAAATAGCAAAATAAGGACTAATTTTGAGCAATGAAAATAAATGAAGAACTAAAAATTGACAAACATTTTTAGAAGAACTAAAAATGCTGACAGAAAATTAACGGAGGATTAAAAGTTATCAAAAAAATTTTGAGGGACTAAAAATTAGAATCTGAAAAAGTTTAGGGACTAAAAATTTAATTAACAAAAAAAATGACTAATCGATTAAACTAGTTTTTTAAGTGTGTTAAGATTTATGATGAATTATCTAAAAATTACGTTGAAATATAAGCTAGAATTTGATTTTGAGTTGAAGTAAATTTAGATCAAACATTCAAATATAACTCACTTCACTTTAAAATTAATTTTATAAAATCAATTTCTTTCAAAATTAATTTACAAACACTCACTTAAACACATTAAATATATATGAAAAATCAATTTGATTTTTTCAAAATTTTAAACATTAATTTAATCTTTTAGTATTTTAAATAAATATAAATTTAGACTTTTGATGATATTTGAGAATCAATTTAGTCTATAAATTCATTATTTTTCTATACTCTATACTATAAAAACTAAATATAAAAACGTTGAAAATATCAACTTGACGTCCCATATATCTTTCAAGTACCGATTCAAACATGTACTCAAAAAGAAAAAAGATTAACATTTTCATAAAATGATTGTAATATAGTATTGCAATAAAATTATATTATCTATTTTGCTGATAAAAAAAAAAGAATAAGTTTGTTCGGTAATATAAAATTTAAGAGTAGGATAAATTATTTTATTCGCAAGTACCCATAAAAAAAATCTTATTCGCAAGAGAGGATATGTCTCAACTCTCAAGTCTCGACCAGAACTTACAATAATATTAATAATATGAAAACGGATCCGTTTCTTCATAAATTTACAAATATTGATTAAACCTCACCTATTTAATACTTGTGAAAAGGGAAATAAACACAATTTTCACATAATAAAGTAAACGAGAAGATATATTCCTCTAATAATACGACCTAAATGAAAATTAGTAGCAAAAATTAAAATAGGACCTGAGTAGCTATAATTCGATCTTACCAATTAATTGAACATAAATGAGACTAATATTCGATTATCCTCAATATTTTTGGTTGAACAGTTTTAATCTTATTAGTTTGCATAAAGAAAAACAATAATTATGATAAAGAACAATGCAAAATAGTGCAGAGATCTTTACACAGGCTGAAGTACTTATTTTAAATAAATTTTGGACTCAATAAATGGGCCGAATAACTTGTTTCATATTAATTTAAAGCCCAATTTAACCATTACGCCAGATGATGGCGTTTTCATATCTTTCCTTCTCCAGGTGAATATAGTTACGTTCTATTCAATAATTCAATAACAAACTACTAAATTAACATTCAAGTATCCACCATATCCTTATGAAGATTTGCTTCAATCCTCACAAAAATCAGAATATAGTTATCATCAGTGTTCCTCCCTCTCCGACGAAGTTGCGCTTCTTTGGGAGCAGCAACCAATAGATACCAGAGATAAGAAAACTATTTTAAGTACATATCTAACATTAAGTCAAAATGTAACTAAGATTCTCGTAAGATTAGCCTGGCACATAAAAAAAATAGGCATTTATTCCTTGATAAATAGTGTTCGTACGCCAGTAGCCTGAAAAAAATTTCTATGCAGCTAAACCGAAGGCCAAAGCATTCCACTGGTTATAAAAGCCATCCTAGGTGTGAACTTCACAGTAATTCTCAACACAAATGAATACTGTAAAAAATTACACAGATAGCTCGGACAGCAGAGTAAACTAACAGATTAATTACAGCCCACAATAAAGGAAGCAATATAGGATACAATCATCACACCCAATTAGTTAAATATTGTTGGCATTGGGTCACAAATCTAATTTGTTCAATGGAACTCAACCAAAAGTAACATGCTTATAGCCTGAGTGAAGGTCCAAAATAAAATAACAAAACGAGCTGAACAAAATCTTCACCATAACTTTCACCGCCTCTTTACAAAATTCCTCCAAGATAGCATCCATCAATTTGACTAGGAAGAATCTACAAAATCTATGATTCAACGTGATTGTGATTTTATGACATACTGGCAGGATATATTTTCTGAATTTAGATTGGCTAAACCCCTACATACGGAGGGGTCCATTTTGAATAAGAAAATGTTCTCTATAAATTTTAAAATACCAGACTTTCTCATATATAACAACTGCATACATTATGCTAATAACAAATCAATTGGTTGCACATATGGGATACACTAGTGTACCATGTCACTTCAACCTACATAATCAACTGTTGGTACAAGGCCAGCTCATTCACATTAGGAATAGGATCCATAGAATCATGTGTAAGATAAACTTGCAGCATCTAGTAACTCCTCGTAGAAAGTGATTTACATAAATTCAATTGTTGAATTATAGCCATAGTTAATCACCATATTAGAATTTACAGAAAAAATTAGAGTTCATTTTTAGCATATGATAAATATGAAGTAATATTCAATCTATCCATGATTTTTTTTAACATTCATAATAAAAAAAAAAGTTATTTATTGGTGTAAAATTAAATTTGATTTACAATGGCATCAATGGATCCTAAACCCCACATAGTATAATCATGCCAGACCAAAGAATGCATTTTAACTTTCACAAGGATAATTATTAGCCAATAATCATTTAAGAATGAGACTCAAAATTGAAATTATTTTATGCTTTACTTACCACCTAAAAGAGCTTCCTGGACCACCTCTTAGTTGATAGGACCTATAGCACAAGTCAAATGCCTAGAACCCTTGGCGGAGATCAAGAAAGCCGATGTTTCAATGAACTCAGGCATTGGTACTGGAGCTGATGATTGAAGATTTAAGGTCCCTGACATTCAGGTGGTGCTATGTTCATCCTTGACAAAGTTATCATCAAATTATCCTTTCATATTTACCATTGTAAAGAGGCAATGGAAATAAATAACAATGCAAAATACACTCTAATAGTCCATGTTAGTAAATTACTTCCAGCTTCCCTCTTATGCACACAAAATTCAATTTAGAATTCTTTCCCTTATCGTGGATCTTCCACAAACTTCACATTCTCAAAGATGTAATAGAGAACCAATATCCATGCATATGCATTAATGACATTATTCTTATAAACATTTATGTCTACCAATACCATGTAATAGTAATATATGATCAGTTGATCACTGATCAGTTATAAAATATAAAAAATGAAAACAAACAAACATGTATTCTCATCAACGATGTGCAGCAGAAACTAAAACTGAGATACTGAGAAACAAAAGAAGAACAATTAGAAAAACTGAAGGTGATGGAACTGGGAGAATTTCTTCTTAAATACAAGATGTTGGTATATAACATTACAAACTTGACCTTTTCTTTATCCATAAAAATTATATAAAGCTTTTGGTATATGTATAATCATAATTCAAATTTACCTTAGAAGCTAGAAATTGCCTCTGCCAAAATATTGAGATACATACAGCATATGTCACAAACAATATTCAGCCCCGATTTGCCAGCAATTTATGAGCATATTTCTGGACACTTCCATTCAAGGCTCAAACCTGCTCATTCAATGTCAAGTAGTGATCAATGACTTCAGAGTGTACTTGTCTAATAGTACAAAACATCTTAAGCTGCATTGCCATGTCACAAGAAATTTTCATCAAAGTACTGCTGTGCTTCTCACTTAGTATTCTCATGCTACACACCTGGCTTTAATACTTGGGAGTTGGGAGTCTTGAATCATATCATGACTTTTTCCCTTGTTTCAAAATATTTTAGAAAGGATACAGAGTGCATATTACATTGCTAGCACCATTCCTTTTGGAAACAGTTAAAGTACAGCAGATTACCATCTGATTTGAGACTTTACCAATTGTCCTTGCAAGAGCACTTCCCACCAAAGAAATGATGAAACCTGTTTGAATCTCTCATAATGATTGGTCGTGCTATAGTAATTGATGCAAACTTCATAAATACATGGCAGTCATCACAGACTCGTATATTCTTTATGATCCGTATAGGTGCAACTCCATTGGGCTTTCTAATTAAAGCAAATGCAAGAGCAAGTTTCTCACTGTGGTAAGAAATGGATCTAAACTTTTCTTCCTCCCCCACATTGTGTAGGACAATGTTTGTATCTGGATTATACCCAATTTGTTGCAATATTAAGATCAATCTGTTCAATTCACCATAGATTTTTCCCACTTCCAGATGAGAGTGTTCTTCTGAAACAAATCTGTGGACTTCGTTCCCAACCTCAACCCAACTGTAAGCAGCAAACTTCTTTGCATTCTTTTCCTTCATGAGAGATCTTACAACAGCTACATCTTTCCATCTCCCACAAGCAGCATACAAGTTGGAAAGCATGATATAAGGTCCAGCATTATGCGGTTCCAATTCAAAGAGATGACTAGCTGCCAACTCTGCATTCTTTAGGTCACCTTTGGCACAAACAGATAGTAAGGTGGACCAGATACGGTAATTTGGTTCATGAGGCATACCTTGGATTAGATCCACTGCTTTATCAATGCTACCTGACCGACCAAGGAGAGTAATCATACATGCATAGTGATCCAATGTGGGTGTCATTCCTTGTTCACTGATTGAATCAAAATACTTCAGTCCTTCTTTTACCATATCAGCATTGATACAAGCAGATAAGACACTCACAAAAGTAATATTATCAGGTTTGAAATTTTCTTGTTGCATTCTTTCATACAGAGTCAAGGCCTCTATAAACTGTCCATTTTGTGCATACCCCAGAATCATGGCATTCCAAGTGATCACATTCCGAATAGGCATAGTTTCAAAAATGACCCAAGCATCCAAAGTAACTCCACACTTGCAGTACATATCAACAAGAGCACTTGACACGAGCATGTTATTATCAACACCCATTACAACTACTTTTCCATGGACAACTTGACCGTGATACAAAGAAGCTAGCTTGGCACAAGAGCTAACCACACTAGAAATGGTGTAACTGTCAGGTTTAACATTTCTACGTAGCATGTCACCAAACAACATCAAAGCATCCTCCTCTCTTCCATTTTGTGCATAACCAACTATCATTGTTGTCCAACAAATTTCATCCTTTTTTGGTAATTTGCTAAATAAATTCCTCGCATCTTCTACACGTCCACATTGAAAGTAAGCATTGAGAACACTTGAAACTGTAACTAGGTCAGGTTTCAAACCTGACAACTGCATTTCATTAAACAAATGAATGCACTCATCAGGGTTCCCCATTCTTACATACCCAGAGATCATAAGATTCCATGAAACAACGTTTTTATCAATCATTCCATCAAACAACAACCGCGCCCTATCTATATCACCACATTTGGCATACATATCAGTCACAGCATTCCATACAAAAGTATTTTCCCCCAAATCAGCAACAACAATCCTCCCATGAATCTGTTTCCCATGCCTCAAATCCAGAAGCTGAGAACATGCTTGCAATGCATTCACATAGGAGTACTGGGTAGGCTGAAACCCATCTTCCTGCATTCTCACAAGAACTTTCAATGCTTTGCCTGAATGCCCATTACTTGCAAAACATGCTATCAATGTGTTATATGAAACAGAATCGCGATAAGGCATTTGATCAAAGACAACATGCAAATTCTCAACCATGCCCATCTTTGCATAAGCAGAAAGCAAGGCATTCCAAGAATAAACATCTCTCTTAGTCATGTTATCAAACACATTTTGAGCATCTGCGAGCTTGCCAAATTTGGCATACAAATGAAGGAGTTGGTTGTGGATGAAGGAATCTTTGGGTTGAAAAAGGTTAAGTTCCATGTGAGACTGCAATCTCTTTGCTTGAATGAAGTCATTGGCTCGTGCACAATGAAGCACAAGACGAGTGTAATCATCAAAAGAAGCAGGTCCATGAGAGTACAACAGATCTATGGCTTGGTGAAGCTTTTGCTTGACCTTCATTTTTTGATTGGTTAACCCAGCCTCTCCCACTACCACCACCAGGTTCGGGTTCAATCAACTTCATTCCATGCCTCACTCAGTTCTATGTTCTTGTCCTCATGCCCAGTACTTCAACTTTAACCAAATAACATAATTCAGTATTGAGTGTTATGTCTATATGGGTAAAAAGCATACGCACTCCTACACCCATCAACAAACAAAAGTAGCAATTAAATCCTTAAAAAATGTACATTATAGTTGTTGGAAATAACAGTAAATGTCATGAGGAAATAGTATATTCATGTATCTCATGTTAAAATACATTTAGTCCCCCACCCCGTGTCTAAATTTAACAATAGCAATCAAGTTTTCTATCTAAATGTGATATGCACATGAGTATTTATTTTTTAATTTTTTTAAATGAGCACAAAAAAAAAGTTTATTAATCTAATTATTTTAAAAAAGAAAGTTCAATGCACAAACTTAAACCCAGAAACAATTAGGAGCATGGAAGCAATTTTTGTTTTTCAAAAATTTGTCCTAGACTGAATATCTGTATTTAGTTATATCAGCTCCTAAATTTCTATTCAGTAGCAAAGTAAGCTTACAAGAGTATTTAGGCAAAGTAGGCATACAAAATTTGAAGTTCATTTTCCAAAGCCGAAATGACAAACAAATAACTGTTGCACATGGAAATTTCAATTTGAGATAATTCCTTACCGGATTCATCAAAGATAATTCCTCCAGCTGGTCCAACCGGCATTCCCCTGTATTTATAGATTTATAATTATGAAATATTGTAACATGATGAACTTGTTGAGGAGATTAAACATGATAAACTTCAACGCTGAAATAAGGTTTGTTTAACCTGTTGCAACGCATTTCCTTAGTCTACCAGAAATAGCTCTTAACATTGGATTTCCAGCAACAGTATCAGCACAGACCTCTAGTCCTAAAATATGCAAATGTATAGCAAAAGGTTTTTGTTCAAATTTCAAAGGTGTAAATTGAGAAACAAGTTCTGAAAGAATCTACGAAAACAGGGATTGGCCTCTGAAACAGGAATTTACCTTAATATTCAGTGACGGAGGAAATGAAGAAAATGCTTCGTTTCTGGTGCGAACCATGCCGGCGAGAGAAAAATTAGGGATTAGGATAGCAATGAGTTTAAAGTATTTGGTTGCACCAGAATGTTGAAGAAAAAGAGTAGAACGTTTTGTTGAGAATTTGAGAGAGGGGAAGTAATTTTCCCAAAGGAAGAAGATTGAGCCTTGGTTAGGGATGACAATGAGTAGGGTCCTATAGTACCAGTTGGGTACCTATATACCCATACTCGCACCCACTATCCGCACTTTACTTAATAAATCAATAAAAAATAGGTTTAAATGCAATTTTGATCCCCTATTTTGCACAATCCGCAATCTTGGGCCCTCTATTTTAAAATAGAGATATTTAGTCTCCCAATTTTGTAAAATCCGTAATTTTGGTCTTTCCATCAAATTAAAAGCATTGACATTGACGTGACCTAAATATAATGACATGAAAACGAGATTATTTATTTATTTATTAATTATTTTAAATACTGGATAATAATGATTTGTTTATTTACGTCACTAAAGTACATGTCACGTCGATTTTAATGGTTGGGGTAGTCGTGAGTCCTAATATAAAAATCACAAGTCTTAATCATTTATTTTAAACTAGTTCTACGTTGTTGAAGCACATAGCACATCGTAGTCAAATAAATGATATTACCTTTTTTTAAAAATATATTTTTCATCAATTATTCTACTAATTATTTAAAATAATTAAAAATTAAATAAATAATCTCGTATCACATCACTATATTTGGACACGTTAAGGTTAACGTTAATTTTTTAACGTTAAGGTTAACGTTAATTTTTTAACAGTAAACGCTTTCAATTTGATGGAATGACCAAAATTACATATTTTACAAAATTAGGGAACTAAATGTCTCTATTTTTAAATACGAGACAAAATGTCTTTATTTTAAAATAGGGGAACTAAAATTACGAACTGTGCAAAATAGAAGGACCAAAATTGCATTTAAGCCATAAAAATATTAATTAAAAATTACTACAAGTAAATTGAAAATTCATGCTTAAATAATTCAAACTTGACATTAAAAACATCCACACATAATATTAAAAATATAAAATATAAAATTATTGTAAGTTATAACATAAATCTTTTATTGTTAGTGTTAGTTTATGGAAAATATAATTTTTTTTTTGCAAAAAAATATATATATAACATAATTGTTTATTTAAGTTATTTTAATTACATTGATATATATATATATATATATATATATATATATATGTATGTATATATATATATGGTAGGTGCGGGGCGGGTACTATAGTACCCCTACCCGCGAAAAAATACGGATAAATACCCAGCCTCATCCCCAGTCCCAATAAGCGGGTATTTATCCGACCCGTTTGCTGATATTTTTGCGGGTACCCCATAGGGTCCAGGTACATTTTGTCATCCCTAGCCTTGGTAACATAGTACACTGATCTTAACTAGTTAAAAATGATTTTTTTTTAAAAAAAAGTTTTATATAAAATAATTATTTTTTAATAAAGAAGAATTTTTAAGTATTTGAAATTATTTCTAAATAAATGATGTTAATAAAATGGATATTAATTATTTTGATGTTAATATTTTGTTATACTTTAAAATAAAATTAAGAGATGAAATACATTTACTTACTTCACTTTATTTTAAATTTTATAAAACAAAATAAATTTTTAAATTATATAATCTTTTTGTATTTAATTTATTTTATGAAACAATTAAATTAATGGAATTTAATATTTAAAAAAAAAAATATAAGGTCGTCAAAGTTAACGCTTATTTGTAGTGTTCGAAAGTTCATTATAGTATTATCCTATTTATAGTAGACTATTTTTTAAACTTGGTTATGTAAATTTTAATTCTTTTTCTTTTTATATTGAAAGAGTTTTTCATTTTATTTTTTTTATATTATTTCTATTCTTTACCCGCTTTCTTTCCCATTCTTAGTGCCTAATTTAAGTCCCGTAGAAGAGGGAAAACTTATCATTTCTTTTAATAAAAACAAAGAGTTAATCAAATAAAACAATAAGAAGTGAAATTTTATGAGAGCATTTCCAATAGCCAACATCATAGAAGGTTTTTAGCTTTTTATTTTTTTATTTTTATGAGTTCTATTATGTCACATCAATTTTAAGAATTTTGATAATTTATAATTCTCTAAGAACTTTAAATAGATCTAACACATTATCTCGTTCTTATGTATTTTTTTAAATGGGTCATACAAATTATCACTGATGTATTTTTTTAATAATTAAGAATTGATTTTTAAACAAGAATAGTTTTTACACATGAGATTCACATTCTTTTGCTCGAATAATAAATTCAATTAAGAACAATTTAAGAACCTATCTAATAACTACCGCCGGAAATAGGAACATGGGGGTAAGATAACACGTGTGATTGAAATTTTAAAGCAATTATCATTATTTGAGGGTGTGGTAAGAGATATAGAGCACTTTAATCCATCAATGAATATCATATTGAATTCCTATAACAACATCAACGGGTAGAAGGTTATCCTATCTGACATAGTACAAGTTTCAATCTTGTTTTGACTACGTGTTCTGGAGATTTGCATGAGTTAACTTCCAAGAAGTTATCCTTCTTCCCTTCTTTATTTTTGTTTTAATGATGAGTCTTTCTTCCTTTTAAATTCTAAATAAAAATAGCGAAAGCATTTTATGTCTTTTAAGTGAACTGAATTTTACAATAAACTTGGAAATAATCAATCCGACCCCTTATTACTATTTCCTGTATTTTGCTTTTAATTTACTTGCTTCAAAATGTTGAACACGCAAAATTACCACACAAAATAGATTTAAAGACACACACCTTCAATTCATTGATGAACTAGAAAGTGGCTAAGCAACATTACATTTACATGATGGTGCTAGGCTACCTTGTAAGTCAAGCAACAATAACAAACCGAACCTTAACACAAACTCACTCTCTCTCACACTCAACATCGCAATTTGCCTTTCATTATCTGCGGTAACCAAAGCAGAGCAATGCTAATCCACAAGAGTCGTTGCGAAACACCATGCACGAGCAAGTTGTGGAGCTTGAGGACCTTCTTCCCTCCCCTTTCGCCGACGCGGCTCCGAATTTATCCGAATCGGAGCTCCGGGAAACGGCCTACGAGATGCTGGTCGGGGCTTGCCGGAGTTCAGGGCCGAAGCCGCTAACGTTCTTCTCCCAGTACCCTGAGTCTAACAGAGGAGATAAACGGATTCCGTCGTCGCCGTCGTTGTACAGGTCGCTGACTGTGACGGCGTCGAGTAAGGTGAAGAAGAAGCTTGGTCTGAGAACGACGTCGTCGGGAAATAGAAGGGCGGCGACGACGGGGGAGTTGATGAGAGTGCAGATGAAGGTTTCGGAACTCACTGACACTAGAGTCAGGCGTGCGCTCCTCAGACTAGCTGCTGCCCAGGTCTCTTTCTACTCCTAACTTTTATTTTTTATTATCAATTTCTTTATTACCAATTAAAATTTAATTTAATTTAAATGCATTTGCTATTCAGTTCAAGATTATCTTAAAATTCATATCCTACATCATTTTTTTTTTATTTGGTCATCAGTTTAAATTATTTTACTAATAATACATAGAAATTAAACCCATTAAAGTTATACAATGTAAAGTTCATTTGTATTAATGCATCCAAGGTTTTAAAAACTGCAACCATGACTCCAACAACAATTTTAAAGATTTTTAAGGCCATAATATGATTGTGACTATAACTGCAACCGCATTTATCCAGAATTAATTTTCTATAATATAGGTGTGGTGATCATTGCAATGTAAAATCTTGTATTTTGGTGAAGTGATTAATTTAAGAAAAGAATGGAACTTACTCTTGTTAGAGTGAAGTCGCCTACTCCCTTCTTGTCCTCTTACTCTGGTTAACAGAAAAAGACTATTATTAGACGACCGCAACGAAATTTTAGACAAAACTTAATGCACAAATGAGATGGATGTTTTCAATTTCATTCCTTAGTTGCTTTTTGTTCTTTAATTTAATACTGAACTGATAAAAAAAAGTCACCTTGCTTGAATTAGTAATAATTTGTGCGGAAAATTTTTTGCTACGCATAAAAAATGAGCCATGGCTGAAAAGTGAAAAGTAAAGTTTTCTTCCTATTTATTATTTATTTTTACTGTCGTGTCACTTTTAAAGGGACATCAAAGGGGACACATAAACGAGAAGAAAAAGGTGATTTCATCCACTCTTACCTTCGCTACTTTTGTTCATTGATCCATGGTTATTATGTGTTTTATTCCTTTATGAATAACTGGCAATGAAACGTGTGCACTGTGGACCAAATTCTGAAATTTCAACTCGTATACTCATTTGATGATAGCTAGCTGACTAGCTCTTGTTCTTGAAATAGTTTGGAAGACGAATAGAATCGATGGTTCTGCCGCTAGAGCTAATACAACAGCTCAAGTGTTCAGATTTTCCTAGTGAACAAGAGTACGAGGCTTGGCTAAGGAGGAATTTGAAGGTTCTCGAAGCAGGACTCCTCTTGCATCCTCGCCTGCCATTAGATAAGGAAGATACTAGTGCAGTGCGCCTGCAGAACATAATCCATGGAGGCCTTGAGAAGCCAATGGATATTGCGAAAGACAGCGAATCAATGCATGCACTTCGGAGTGTTGTTATGTCTCTTGCTTGGAGGTCATTTGATGGATCTGTTCCGGAGACATGCCATTGGGCTGATGGGTTTCCACTAAACCTTAGGATCTACCAAACTCTGTTAGAAGCATGTTTTGATAACCATGATGAAACCTGTGTGATAGAAGAGGTTGACGAGGTCTTAGAGCTCATTAAGACGACTTGGGTTATGCTTGGAATGAATGAGATGCTGCATAATGTTTGCTTTTCCTGGGTCTTGTTTCAACGGTATGTTGCCAACGGTCAAGTGGATAACGATCTGTTATTTGCATCGAGTAATCTGCTGGCAGAAGTTGAGAAAGATGCCAAGGCGATGAATGATCCGTTTTACTCAAAATCCTTGAGCTATGCATTGAATTTGATATTAGGTTGGGCAGAAGAAAGGCTCCTTGCCTACCATGATACTTTCCATAATGGTAATATTGAATCAATGCAAAGTGTTGCTTCTCTTGCAGTATCGTCAGCAAAAATATTGGCAGGAGATATCTCTCTTGAGTGTAATAGGATGGGGAAAGAAGCTGATGTATCCTGCACCAAAGTTGAAAATTATATTACATCATCATTGCATGCTGTTTTCGTTCAGGCAAGTTCCACCATTCAAACTCCCCTCCCTAAGTACAAACACTCCTTTTCTTTCTTGAGTTTAGTTTTCATGTAGTGTTAAGATTTTCGCACTGTGTGAATCAATCAGAAATAATCTTAGTTATAATTAAATAATCCTAGTTATAATTTTAAAAGTAATTATTATAAAAGTCAAATTTACCATGTATATGATAATCTATAAAAAAAACCTTTGAAGTGCATCCTAATTAGATCTTTCTTTAATGGGTAATTATAATTTAAATGCAGATCTATTGATTTACTTGTACACTACCTTGGGATTCAGGTTTCAAAGCTTATGTAATTTTTACCAAGGTAGTTACCTAAATTTGGTGGCAACAGCCTGACTTAACTCCTTCTAATTTGTCCTTTAAGCAGAAATTGGAGAAACTGGATCCCCGCAACAGCAAGCATGTACCTAGACAACAGGATAAAGTCTTTCCAAGTCTCTCCGTTCTTGCACTAGACATCAGCGAACTGGCTTTTAACGAGAAGGCAACGTTTAGTCCCATACTGAAGAGGTGGCATCCACTTGCTGTTGGTGTTGCTGTTGCTACACTTCATGCGTGTTATGGTCATGAGTTGAAGCAATATGTCAAGAGTGTTACGGAGTTGACTCCTGAGGCTGTAGAAATGCTGATGGCGGCTGATAAATTGGAGAAAGATCTGGTACAGATAGCAGTGGAAGATTCAGTTGACAGTGAAGATGGTGGGAAATCCGTTATAAGGGAGATGTACCCTTATGAGGCTGAAGCTGTAATTATCAATATGGTCAAGTCATGGATCAAGACCAGAGTGGATGGACTGGAGGAGTGTGTTGACAGAAATCTACAAGAAGAGGTATGCCAGATTTTGTAGCTGAAAATCTAATCAAAGTCAAAATTATTTCTAAAAAAATGTTTGTTTATCTTCTTCTTTTTTTCCTTTGTCAAGAGAAATTTTTTAACATATAAGATACCAGGCCAACTAAGATGGAGCAAAGCCTAAAATTAAAATAAAATATATATATATATATATATATTGTCAATGCATGATTACCAAGTATAGTCCTTTTTTTTTTTGGCATTTTCTTCTGCTAATGCTCGTGAAGAAAGAAACTTGAGATCTTTCTAAAGAAGTAGAAGCTAAACTATTTGAAAATATTAGGTTATTGTGAATCAAATACTAGAAATCTGTGATCTTTTTTTTGTTGTATCATTACTGATTACTGTAAAATGAAATGCATCTTTTCTTCTATTTTTTTGGGGGTGCAGGGGTATCAAGTGTCTTCTCTTCTACAAACTTGATTTTGAAGTTCAATAATGCTTTACACTAGACCCCCCTTACTTGCACTAATAAAACACAACTTTTTTCATTAATGATACATGGCCTCACTTTTTCCTGCAGGTATGGATTCCACGTGCAAATAAAGAGTGCTTTGCTCCTTCGGCTCTTGAAATTCTACAAACCATAGACGACTCTCTGGAAGCGTTCTTTCTATTGCCAATACCCATGCATGCAGCTTTGCTTCCTGAATTGATGTCTGCTCTTGACAAATCTCTCCAACAATACATTTTGAAGGCCAAATCTGGCTGTGGTATATATTTACTGCATACCATTAGATATAACAGTTATTCAGTAGTCCCCAAGATGACCAGGCTTAAATTTGATATGATCTGCAGGGAACCGCAATACTTTCATCCCAATCATGCCGGCTTTGACTCGGTGTTCGGCAGGATCAAAATTTCATGGCGTATTCAGGAAAAAAGAAAAGTCACAAGTGACTCAGACAAGGATTTTTCATCATGGAACTACAAACGTAGACAGCTCATTTGGATTACCCCAATTTTGTGTTCGCATAAATACCATGCAGCGCATTGGCATGGGACTAAAGGTTTTGGAAAAGAGGACAATTGCCCGTCTTGGGAATTCCAAATCAACAAAAGAGGATGGTATAGAGAAGGGAGTGAAGTTCAAGCTTTCTAAAGCTGCTTCTGTGGAAGGTATCCGTCAACTCTCTGAGGCCATGGCATACAAAGTGATTTTCCAGGATCTAAGTCATGTTCTTTGGGATGACCTGTATGTTGGTGAAGTTTCATCCACTAGAATTGAGCCTTTTCTTGAGGAGCTTAACCAATGCTTGAAGATTATATTGTCTACTGTGCATGACAGAGTCATAACGCACGTAATTACTGAGGTGATGAAGGCTTCTTTTGATGGGTTGTTGTTGGTTTTGTTAGCTGGGGGTCCAGCTCGTGCTTTTTCCCTTGAAGACCATGTTATAATAGAGGAAGACTTTAAGCTTCTGACTGATTTGTTCTGGTCCAATGGAGAGGGTTTACCTGCTGATTTGATAGAAAAGCATTGTACCACTGTTAAAGAAGTGCTTCCCCTGTTTCGCATGGATACTGAGGACTTGATTGAGCTATTCAGTGAGCTTATTCTGGGGATGTATGGTTCTTCAGCCAAATCCCACTTGCCATTGCCCACAACATCCGGTCAATGGAGTCCAAGAGAACCAAACACTCTTCTGCGAGTTTTGTGTCATCGAAGTGATGACACAGCTGCTAAGTTCCTTAAAAAGAACTACAACTTGCCTAAGAAGTCTAACCGCTGATAAATACAACATGGTATGACGCATAATGCTATTAATCAACGAATAACTTCAGGGAAGAAACCGATTTGTTCACTTGCTGCAGCAGCTGTACCAATTGCTTTTAATGACGACTTAGATGATACAAAATTAGTATTTGTAAATTTTAATTAGTAATTGTTTGTTTTGATAATTTTCTCTGGTAAAGCCCTTTCATATTTTCTTTCCCCTCCAAATGACTTGAGACTGATCAATAAAGTTTATGATAACATAGGAAGTTTGAAAGACTAACGTGGTAAACTATAATCTTTGAATAAGTAAAAGCATGTTTGAGATAGATGAAATATTGTGATTTCAACTTCTTTTTTTTTTTTGAAAAAAGCTCTTTACAAAATAATTTAGATGTTTAGAAATACAGTTGAAATTTAGAAGAAAAAAAATCTGAAAAATAAGTTTTTTTTTTTAATCTGTAAATTTGTATCTTATAGCTATTTTCAACTCTTTTACTATGCAAAACTTGATTTTTTTTATTACATCAAAACAAAATTAATTATCTTAAAATCATTTTTCAGCAAACTTATTCAAACAAAAACTGATTCTGATTATATATAATCAATTAAATAATTTGATTTTCAGAGCTATCCCAAACACACCCAAGTACTGTACAAAAAAAAAAACACACACACACACACACACCTAAGCAGATGATTTATCCATTTCTTTGTTATTTATATTTCCTGTAGAGCCGTCAAAAAATTCGTTTATAAGTAGTTGGTTCGGCCTGCATTAGGTTAGCCCATTTATTCTAGTTGTCCTGCATTAGGTCAGCCCGTCCATTCTGGATGGCCTGCATTTCATGACTGTCAATTCTAATATCCATTACTTGGCAAAAAAAAAAAAAATCTAATAGCCATTCAGCAGAAGAACACAACAAATTTCAATGAATCTCTAGACGATCATTAATCTAGACAATAAACGGTAACTTGTTATTATGGATAACAAATCAGTAAAACAAATTTCAATGAATCTAGACGACCATTAATCTACACCCACAGCCTCTGTATACCACAATTGGTAGCTATAAATAAAGTGTTACAGTACTTCTCAAAAACTGGATGCCAAAAACACATAAATAAAACGAAATGTAGTCTGCAAAACAAGGAACATAAAACAAGCATATTCATTGACAGGTAACCAATGGTCAGGCCACAATATCGTCCAATGGTTGATAAGCATATTCTCTTCATTAGATGGATGGAGCCAAACCATCATTCTTTCAAACCAGAATCTGCATGCATGACAGACTTCCCAGAAATTAATAAAAATGCAACCTATAATTAAGAATGACAAAAAGCATACAAAGAACTATATAAAACTTACAAATAGATTTGGAAAGACAAAACTTTGAAGCAACTGTTTTCAAAAAGGCTGAAGCCAAGAAACTTCTAAGAAAATACATCAGAATCAATTTGTTGAACGTTGGGGAAGATTTCCCGTAGGATTGCAGTATAGTTGGGCGTCTTAGCCTGCAAGAAACGAGCAAGATTAATTCTTAAAGAAATACATCATATAACTGAAAAGTCCTAAAGAAGGAACATCTAACAAGGTATCACATTGAATCTACCATCGAAGGATAAATATATAATTGTCAAAGTAAGCTTCCTCCTAGAAACCCAATATTTTGGGGAAAAAAAAAGATAATCAACATGGATGAAAGGCTCAGTGCTGAGTGCTGAAAATATACAACAGTTCAACAAACAAATGACACTTTTTCAAAGCCTTCAAATATTTCACCAGCCATAGCCACAAATGGAACAGTAAATAAATGCTACATTGCATTGGGGAACGTAATAATCAATGACAACCAACACATTCACTTGAATAATCAATCAGCACAATTAAAACTTGTGCCTTGCTCATTTACCTTGCTGGTAATGGTAATGGGGGCTAATATTTTCTAAATTAAACAGTTAAGATTATCCACACTTTATGCCCACACAATACAACTCCCTAACAAGGAAATGAAACTAATGAAAGACCCACCAAAAAGGAAATGAAACTCATAGTATATTCCAAACAAATAGCCCAATCTCCAAATATAAAGGTTTTGAGGGGGAAAGAAGAAAATTGTAAGGCTAAAAAGTAACCGTACACATGGGTTATTTTCTAGGTAGATGGTGGTAAGCTTCTCTCTTGAACCAGCAACAGCCTCAGTAATTCCTTCTAGCGATGCTATTTGGTTGTCATTAAGCCACAAATCTTCCAATCTGCAGTAAATTAAATGAGGCAATGAATTTACCAATGTAAGACCATATAAAAGATTATCTGTGGAGACTGAAACAGAGTAGACATACTGCGTCAGGTTCACAATGTCATCCACTGAAGTTAGCTTATTTGATGATACATCTAAAACCCGAAGATTGACCAACGATGACAACCCTTCCATTTTTGCAATACCATTATGGCTCAAGTACAGTTCTTCTAGAGCTATGCAACCCTGTACCCAGAAACAAGAAAAGAAGTTGGCATCTACAAATAAAATTAATGATAGTAATCCGAGTTTAATTTCTATGCACTATCAAAATAAAAATGTCAACTAATTAGAAATCATGGTAAGTATTATTTTTAAGATAGATGTTGTATAAGTCATCAAACTTCTTTCCATACATGTCAATAGTGATTGGATGACAGTTTAAAAATCCTTTACAAGAATAAATCAGTGCAGACTATTAGTAATAAAAAAAAAAATTCCCCACATTCATCAGCAAGTAGTTCAAATTTGTGGATTCAAATTGAGGGTAACCGCAACATGGGATTATTGGGAGAGGGCATATACCTCAAATCCCGTCATTGAAGTGAGACGATTGCTTTGCAAACTAATCTTCTTAATGCACTTGAGACCACACAGATTCACAACTTTAATTCGATTCCGTCCGAGCCACAGCTCCTGCAAATTCGCGAGGCTCTGCAAATTCTCCATCACCTGAATCACAAACGGAAACATCAAAACACGGTAGGAACCAAAGCACGCGGTAACTTAACGCTGTCACGCCAATTTACCCGTAATTTATTGGAGCCGAGTTCAAGAATCTGCAGCTGATGGAAGTGCTCGATCTCCTCAATCTTCGCGACTTCATTTTTGGAGACGTAAAGTTCCTTGAGGGTATCGGAGACCCTGGACAAGCCATGTAGTGAACTAATCTCGTTGAACGCAACATCGAAAACCAGAAGCTTCTGGAATACGCTGACGTCAGGAATGTTCTTCAATTGATTATCCCGCAGCACAAGCTCCTGCAATAAAATAAAAGATAAATGCGTTTCAGCAATTTGGATTCATCCAAACAGAGCGTTAATAGATGATACCTCGAGAGAGGAGAGGGCGTTCGAGGAAGAGAGAGGGAGAACGGCGGCGTCGGTGATGAGGTTTTGGCGAAGCGAGAGCTTCTTGAGATGGGAGAGGTTCCCTATGCGCGGGTCCAGCGTGGACAAGCGATTCGCGGTGAGGTCCAACTCGGTGAGGCTCAGTGGCAACTCGACCGAGTCAAGGTCGTGGAGCTGGTAACTCGTGAGATCCAGAAGCGTCGATGAAGGATCGTCTTCGTCCTGAACCGGAACCACTGACTCCTCCGCCATCTTCTCTTCCAACTAAAGAATCTTAGGATTTCACTATCTGCTTCAACTTCAATCAAACGCCCACATTGCCCTGCCCCTGCATTTCCAATGCAACTCAAACTCCATTTTTTTTATTTTTTATTTATACGTGTCTGGCCATCTGGGCCGAGCCTGTGATACGGCCCGCTATTGTTTTAAGGGCCTTCCTTTTGCATCCCTTTCTTTTTAATTTTATAATACCTAAAATGCCCTTCCATGTTTCACTCCAATCCCCCTCTCTCAACCTAAAACTTCACCCACCAATCCACCATCACCTAGGGTGCTCGTAAACAAATTTAATTTAATATAATAAAAACCAAAGAATTTTATCCAAAAAATCAAAAACTAAATAAGTTTAATTTATAACAAACATTTTTGCATGATAAATTGTTTCCACAATCACTACTTACCATTTTATACTATCATTCTAAAAAATAATTTCTTGAATATTGTATAACTAAATCGAGAAAACAAAATTCTAGAAGTTCGTTTCCAAAGTTAGTGTTTTTTTTTTTTTTTTTGTAAAAAAAAATAGTACAAAAACTAAAGAGTAAATTACAGCAGCACCCCCTGAGGTTTCATGTAATTACACATAACCTCACTCTTTTTTATTTTCCTACACTAGCACCCCTTTAAGTTTGAAAACATTACACTAACACCCCCTGATATATTTGTAAACATTACAGTGGCACCCCCTCAAACCTTACACTAACACCCCCTACAGGGGTGCCAAAGTAATGGTTAAAAAAGCAGGGGGTGCATGTGTAATTACACGAAACCTCAGGGGGTGTTGCTGTAATTTACTCAAAACTAAATAGGATGGCCTTATTTTAATTAAGAAGGTCCACATACAGGCCCGTTGTTCTTTGGCGCTCATGCCTTGCCACTGGGATCGTTCGTTATCGGAGCATGTAGCACCACAGCGATACTATTATGTCTATGCACAGGTTCTTCCAACTTAGATTCTCCACGTCTCGTCGTTGTTTCTCTACCCAAAACTCTGCGTTTCGATCTCTTCTGGGTTATTCTGGAAACGACCCAGTAGCGTTGATAACTACTCACTTGAGTAATTGTGCCACTGTGAGGGAACTTAACCAAGTGTATGCCCACGTTTTAAGAACGCATTTTTTTATCTCCAATCCGGCGCCGTTTAATTGGAACAATATTATAAGGTCATACACTAGGCTAGAGGCTCCATGCACCGCACTTCGCATCCATGTTTTCATGTTAAGGAATGGGGTTTTGCCCGATTGTTACACCCTTCCCATTGTTCTCAAGGCCGTGTGTCAAACTTTTGATGTTAAGCTTGGGAAACAGCTTCATTCCGTTGGTATCAAGATTGGATTGCAATGCAATGAGTACTGTGAAACGGGGTTTATAAGTTTGTATTTTAAAGCTGGCGAATTTGGGAGTGCTCGCATGGTGTTTGATGAAAATCCTGACCCGAAGCTGGGTTCTTGGAATGCTGTAATAGGTGGGCTTTCCCAAGCTGGTCTTGCAAGGGATGCGATCAGCTTGTTCCTGGATATGAGGGGGCATGGATTCGCGCCGGATGGTGTGACCATGGTTAGTGTGACGTCAGCTTGTGGAAACATTGGTGACCTCAACCTGGCTCTCCAGTTGCATAAATGTGTTTTCCAGGCTGAAGCTGGTGAGAGGACTGACATTTTGATGTCGAATTCGCTGATTGATATGTATGGGAAGTGTGGGCGGATGGACCTGGCTTACAAGGTTTTTGCAACGATGGAGGAACGCAATGTGTCATCGTGGACGTCCATGATTGTGGGGTATGGGATGCATGGACATGTGAAGGAAGCGCTGGAGTGCTTCTGGCGAATGAGGGAGGCTGGGGTGAGGCCAAATTATGTGACTTTTATTGGAGTGCTTAGCGCTTGTGTGCACGGAGGGGCAGTTCGAGAAGGGAGATTTTACTTTGATATGATGAAGAATGTTTATGGCATAACACCCCAATTACAACATTATGGATGCATGGTGGACCTTCTGGGTCGAGCAGGATTGTTTGAGGATGCGAGAAGAATGGTGGAGGAGATGCCTATGAAGCCTAATTCAGTAGTGTGGGGGTGTTTGATGGGTGCGTGTGAAAAATATGGGAATGTGGACATGGCAGAGTGGGTAGCTAAGCATTTGAAAGAATTGGAACCTTGGAATGATGGTGTTTACGTGGTGTTGTCTAATATCTATGCCAACAGAGGCTTGTGGAAGGAGGTGGAAAGAATAAGATCGGTAATGAAAGAAGGAAGACTTGCTAAGGTTCCTGCCTATAGCCTGACAACAAATTCAGATTGAAGATTCAATAATAATTTATTTTGGCATTGGGGATTTTACAATCAATTATGGTTCTGCTTGTGTCGATTGCAACTTGAAAATTGAATGTTTTTCAGAAATGTATACTCCATAAACAGAATATTTACATAAGCATTATTTTTTGTGTTAGAGGGCAGGTTTGGTGGGAGGAAGACCAAAGTTTAGGTATGGATAGCTTACTAGAAAGTAGGGAAATTTTGATCTGTAAATTCTCTGTTGTTAATTACAATATAAGTTGATTTTTAATTACACATTTCATGGGGTAAGGTTAAAATCTAGTAATTGTAACTGAGATTGAGAATCGCATCGTTACCTGATCTGCATACATAACTATTAATTTATACATATACCGATTTCAGCCATATGATTTAAGGAATGGATGCTTTTCCTTGATAACAGTCACGGTACTCCATAACCAGTACTTTTCTCTCTAAAGTGAATCAGGAGTCAAATCCCACTATATAATAGATATAGTTGGAAATGGATTTTCCGTTTGTCATTTTCTTTTTAGTTTTCTACTATGTACCGACTGCTTGGCTCACAATCTTGGTAGGCTTGTTAAATCTTCGAGTTATTTGTTTCTGGAGTACTGAATTTTATTTTCTAAATGTCATTTATTTTTATATTTGGATAACTTTAAGGGGATTAAATTAATATAGGAGTTCTAACTTCTGTGACCTGAGGAGAGAAATTTGTTGATAGAAAAAATCATGAGACCATCATATAGAATTGTTGATCCAAAGGAGTCCATTCATATCAGCTATTGCTGATGTATGCCTGGTCCCCAGGTGCTTTTGCATCAGAAGCTCATGAGTCTGGTACGTGGATTCCACATCTTCATCCGGTGTTCATGAGCCTAATATGATATTTATAAGGTCCGATCAGTCCTGATATTTTTCATTGGTATTTTTTACCTTTATTTTTATTATATTTCTCATTATATCTATCACATTTTATTTTTCTTTTCTTCCCATTTCTCTCTTTCGGCTCACGAGTGTATACACGGATACACACACTTTTTCCTTCATATTTCTCTCTTCCACCCCATGAGTGGTGTATACACGGATGAACCTGGGTGAGGAACAAACATTTTTGCATGTAATAATAGCCTAACAGGTTCTCGATCTCCTTTTGGAGAATCCCAATCAATGTAGTGCTCTAACTAACAACCGGGTACTGTTGAGCAGGTGTGGACGTGTAGCTCTGCCACATTTAGAGCCGAATGAAATTAAAGTATGTTATCTTTTTCTCAGCTTTATGCATTGGTAAAGAGTAAGGACTACAGCCAAGCCAACTACATGTTTCAACTTTCAACTTTCAAAATGTGATTCTCATTATGAAGTACGTCGTTCTGACCTAACAAATTGAAATTGAGTACACCTGCTTAGAGGAACAAAACTCCCCCAAAACATGTTTTCTCCATTCATAATAGAATAATTAAAATCTTCCATCTATTTTCTCTTTTATCTCATTTCCACCACATTTTCCTTTTTTTTTTCTTTCTATCATGTCACTTACTATATCTATCACTTTTTCTCTCTACTCTTTCTTTTTTCTTCCCATCTCTCTCCCCTTTCCACTTCAAATAAGGTGAACCAATATCACTACTCTTTCATAATATTAGGAATCTTGGGACCGAAACTCCTTGTCAATTGTCATTGGATTTGCAATGAAAGCTAAGGTACTTGAACAAAGCTGAAAATAACTGGAAAACAAAAGTGTCATTCACAACAATTACATTGATCTTGGCCTATACAGGTTTTCAAATTCAAGAAAAAGAATTTGCATATCTAGATGAAACCTGGACTAAATTGTGCAGCTAGTGATCTCTTGAAGGAAAAGATATGCAAAGTTACATTCCCTATGTATAATTACATCATACATAGTCATGAATTAAAGAAAAAAGACATCCTCTATAGCCTAGGAGCTTACTCCTTACAGCTCTGTATTTTTTATTTTTTATTTTTGTAATGAAAAGTGGCATCTATGAACTCTTGTTTACAATGATGAGAAACATAATCTTATAAAACCAAACTAGCTATCTCCTTCACCAATTTCTGAATTGCGTGTGATGCCTGAAGTGTCGACTTGAGTAATACTTCCTGTATTAATATCTTCATCAGCATTGTTCTTTGATGCTTCCAAATTCACTTCAACAGTGTTATCTTCTACATATATGACTTCATAAATGTGTTTTCTGAGCCAACTTCCTTTGCTAACATTTGAAATGTTTTCTTCATGCACGATGTTTGCCTGGCCAAACACTATTTCAGTTTCATTAACATCAGGTGGGACACCATTTTCATCATGAAAGCTTTGGACCTCATCTATTTCTTCTGTCACTTCAGCATTTGTGTCATTCTCTGCCACAATTTTGTGCATCCTGGTTTCCTTTTCTCTAATTCTGAGTTGTACTTCTTCTTCTTTGTCATTTATTATTGGTCTCTTTGGGTATTTTTCATTGCCATGCTCTTTGTGACCTGACTCACTTCTTGATTCTAAACCAACCTTTCCAGATTTTGTTTTGGACAAATCTGGGTGTTGATTTTTGGATGATATCTCAGGTTGACTTTCTGGTTCAAGTTCCACTTCTTTACCTCTGCTGAATATCTCATTGATGTGTCTAAACTCTTCTTCAGTCTTATCTTCCTTGGCTCCATCAGACCCATCATCCCTGCCACTACTTGACTCTTTAGCTTCACCTGCAGAATCTACATTTCCTGAGTCAGGAAAATCTATTTCATCTAACCATGATGGGGTCCCTTTACGCCCCAACAATATAGCTCCATGTCCTCCATCAAGCTCGGTTTGATCGCTATAGTTCTCTGTATTATTTCTTGAGTGCTTGATCTGATATAACAGCCAGGTACCAACAGCCAAAACTAGCATCACCTTCAATGCCTGCATTATGTTAGCCCCTTTTGGTCTCTGGGCTCTTCCAAAAGATTGATACTCCATTCTTCTGCACGAGTCAACATCTTTGATCATTCTCAAATAAATATTTGGAGGATTCAGGAGATATATAATTGGACATTATAACATGTTGGTTCTTGCATTAATTCCAGAAATGTAAAATTACTAGTAAATCTTGAAAACCAGCAAGAGGGTATAAATAAATCCAACTAACAATCACATTAGAGAAATAATTAGATAAAAACAAGTCCAATTACAGAAAGAAAACAGAAGCATGTGCAAGCAGCACCAGAATTACTCTACTAAATCATGACTCGAGATAGAATCCAAGAACTAAAAAGTCAAACAAAAAAAATGTGCACCCAGTTCATTCAAACATAGGGGAAGAGAAGTATTTCTTCCATGGAAGATGCTATTAGAATCACAAACCAGGCCAATCATCAAGTCAACATGCACATTTATGGACAATTTCTAGTCCCAAATGTGATGTCCAACAACACGTATCTTCATGACAAACCATTCCAAGAAACAAGTGTGGCCATGATGGTTGATGAGAAAAGAGAAGAAAGAAAGAATAAAAGAAGAATAACAAAGATTCTTGAGGCATAGAAAATTCAACAGAAAAATGAGGAGCAAGAAATGGACTTTAACCAGGAAGTACCTTTTGTCTTGTTTTGTTAACGGAGCAAGTGGCCTTGTTATTTGTTCTCTCGGGAAACTGTTGCTCAGTCTATTTGTGCTTTTAAATTGTAGTTTGAACAACAAGATCAGAATTAATAGTTTGGAAGTACAGAAGAGTAGTTGAGTTGAGACTGCCCAAAAGTAGCAGTTAACATTTTGTCGTCATCTCTAAAATAATCCTGGGACTCTCCAACACGCAACAAGTGTGAAAGTCAAAATTCAGGGCAAGTTTGAGAATTTAAACCTTCGAGTGAGGACTTTTTTTTTTTTTCTTTTCTTTTCTTTTTTCCCTCGGAGTTGAGCAGTGCCAGTTTATGTGACTCCACGAGCCACCATTTCGATGGGCTTACTTCATGAAGATTAGGTATCAAAACTCCCATGTTGGCCTTTAAAATTGTGAGTATTCCTGAGCTTCTTAAATTCTAATTTTATAAAAATAAAAAAAAAATAGTTTTTTATTTTATTTTTTAATTGATATTAACCATTAAAGTGAATTAATTTTCTTACAATGTCAGAAACTAAAATAATTAATCCTTACAATCTTAAGGACTAATATGAGAATCTACTCATAGGTGTCATCTTCAAGCATCAATAAGAGTATAAGTGAATATAGGTTAACCTGTAAACATGGTCAACCCAACCCAAACCAAGAAAGCACATTTTAGATTGGATAGTTGAATTCATTTGGATTTCAAGTGAACCCATCCAAGACTAAATTGGATCTCAAGTTTTAAACATTCAATATTTTGAGAATGTTTAGAGAATGTTTCTTTTTAACCTTTATTTCTTAAAATTATCACAAAAATTCATAATACATTATTACTTTTTTTTCAAAAGGAAGAGTCAAACCAAAGTATTAGGAGGTTTACAATAATTTATGCACATTGTTCAATCAACTAAACTAGATTCCTTGATAATTCATCATATATTATTGGACTATTATATTAATGCTACTATTATTACTATTATATTATTGTAATATATTAATTTCCAAATTAAGGGTCAAGATGTTCATATTGAGCATTTTAATCCTTGTATTTTAAAAAAATCTTCATTAGAACTTTACAAAATACTAGATAGTACCCGTGTGATGCACGGGTTTGTTGAGGAGTGAATGAATTTTTTTTTATGTATAAAGTATGTTGACAATGTTATTAATTTGTTATATTACTTAAAATAAATCTAAAACTAATTTAAATTTCCACAATAAGGAACTTATTCATTAATAAAAATAATAAAAGATAATTAGATGTGTTTATTTTATAATACAACTCATTAAAAAAAATTATAATACAACTATAAATTTAAATTTCACAACGTCACTTTCTTGAAGTAAAAAAATTTCTATATATAGACAAATGAAACTATATAACAAAAATAAGATGAAAATAATAAGAAAATTAATTTTAACTAAAAGAACTCACATATTGTTCCATTAAAATATTTTTTATGGAGTTCATTAATTTAACAAAAAGTATATGTTCAAAAGATGAATTTCCTTTAAAAAAAATTCCTGAGAAAATTTTCTGACCCACACTTATGCACTTTGTGCTTCCCAAATTCTCAAAAGATAGTTATTCAAATTAACCTGATCACTTAAAAATTAAGTTTTGGCTTAATTATATTTTTAATTACTTAAATTAGGAAATCTATTTATTTTAGTCCCTCAAATCAAAAAATTATATTTTTAATCTCTCAAATTTGAAAAATTTTCTTTTTATCCCCTCCCCTCAAATAAAAATTTATATTTTTTTAGTCCCTCAAATTCTAGCAATGGGACTAAAATGATCATTTTTCGAATATGAGGAGTTAAAAAATGTAAATTTTTATTTGGACGACTAAAAAAATAGTTCCCTAATTTGAGAGACTAAAAATATAATTAAGCCTTAAGATTTTAAAAACTCTAAGTATTTGTGATATTTTTTTATTTTGTGAAGTATTTGTGATATGAAAAGAATTTTAAATAATTTCACAAAAGGAGATTTTCGATGACATATAATAAATCCAACATTATGGCCTCAAATTGGTAGAAAATCATAAATCAATAAGGAAAATATTTATTTTATTTTTAGTTGATATAAGTTTAAAATATATGCTAAGATTGAGGAATCTACCTTAATCAACATTATTATAGATTCAGAAAACTTCTCAAATTATTTTTTTATATTAATTTAATTTACATCATTAACATAAAAATTAGAAGAATAAACTTTCCAAATTCCCCAATATAAATATTAAAAATAAATTAAATGTGTGAAATAAGTTAGGAAATAATTTTAAATGAAAAATAATTTTAAATTGAAATTAAAGAGTTATAAGAGAAAGTATATGTTGTGTTGAATTTAATTTATTGGTTATGATAATAACTATTGGATTAGTCAAATTCAATTAATATACGTTATAGACATACGGTTAATTCTTATTAAAATAACCCTAATATATGATTTAACTTAATTATTAACGTAGTTCATCCGACTAATTTAAAAAGCATTTATTTATATTTTTCATGAATAAATTCAAAAAATAATACAAAACAAAAATTAAATATAACATAAACAAAATTTAGAAGCATTTATTTATAATTTTTAATATATATAATCAATTATATTATATAAAATAAGGTTTTGCCACGTAGCTTGATGTCACGTGACAACTCTCTATTGATTCTTTTCTCGCCAAAATGAACACGGTTTTATTTTTATGGTAATTTTAAATTTTAAATTATTTAATTCATATTTAATTGATAAAAATAATTTAAATTTATATTCATATTCAAATTTGAACATGATCAATATTTTAAGATATTTATGATTTGAAATTTGAAATTGTTTAATTCATATTAATTGATAACACTAATTTAAATTCAAATTCAAAATTATAACAAATTAAAATCAAAAATTGTGCAATTAGATTTTGTCACGCAGGTTGATGTTGCGTGGCAACATTGATTATTTTCCCACTGAAATGAAGACGATTTTATTTTTATGGTAATTTTAAATTTTAAATTATTTAATTCATATTTAATTGATAACAATAATTTAAATTTATTTTCATATTCAAATTTGAACGTGATCAATATTTTAAGATATTTATAATTTGAAATTTGAAATTGTTTAATTCATATTAATTGATAACAATAATTTAAATTCAAATCAAAATTATAACAAATTAAAATAAAATAAAAAGCTTGCAATTAGATTTTGTCACGCAGGTTAATGTCACATGGCAACACCATATTGTTTATTTTTCCATCGAAATGAAGACGATTTTATTTTTATAGTAAATTTAAATTTTAAATTGTTTAATTCATATTTAATTGATAACAATAATTTAAGATATTTATTATTTGAAATTTTAAATTGTTTAATTCATATTAATTGATAACACTAATTTAAATTCAAATTTTCATTTTAAAATATAAACTATTATTATAAATATTAAGCACACACTTATATTTTTTTTTCTATTTTTAATTCATAAAAATACATCAATTATAGTAATTAAGGTAATTATTTAATTAATCATTAACAATTTAAACATTATAATTGATAATACAATTATATATTTTAATTCAAATTAATTAATATCACTAATATATATTTTGATTCAAATTTAAATTAAATTTATATTTAAATTTAAAAATCTCGCAAGATTCAGTTTAGGCAAATACATCTCGAAAATTTTTTCTATTTGAAATACAAATATTTTTTTCATTTTTAATTTATAAAAAATACATAATTATATTAATTAAGGTAATTCTAATCAATATATTTTTTATAATTTAAAAATTAAAATTGATAACACAATTATATTCTTATTCAAATCTTGCAATTAGATTTATTTTTATTTCATAGTTTTGTAATGTAAATCTATATTTTGGTTCAAATTAATAAATAACACTATTACATATTTTGTTTCAAATTTAAAGTAAATTTAAATTTAAAAATATTGCGAGATTTATTTTAGTAGATCAATCTTTACCATTATTTTGTTACAATATTATAATCATATCATTAAAATGAATAATTAAATTAAATTAAATAGTTAGATATCCACCCATCTCCATTAAAAAATTTCGGATAATACTCATATCTATACCCGGTCAAAGTGGGTATTCTTGTAACGCCCTTCGTTACAATAACAACCCGTAATAAAATATTCTTTAAAACATAAATAATATAAACTTTTCAAAAATACAATGGTCTGAAATACCTCAAATTTTATAAAATAAGATTGAATAAATAAATCCTTACATATATAAAAACATTATCCTCAAATATGGGCATCTAAAACAATGAATAATAAATAGTAGCGGAATTAACCACAACCAACCCTTTATTCTAAAGGTACTAACCCAAAAATATAATTAAAATAAATAAGTCTTCAAGTCTCCGACGTCTCAACAATCTCTCCCTCGTGCTCTGAAAACAACACTTTTAATGAGACAATAATCCCAGTGAATAAAACAAGTTATAAAAGGGTTCACAAATAGTGTTGTTCTCAGCCGGTGCGGTGATCCGGAAAACTCAACCATGGTACCCACAATAATTTAAAATAAAATATTGTATATATATATACACTCCAATAGAAGCCAAATTAAGACAACCACAAATCACACTCATATCATTCTCATTAAGGAAAATATTTCAATAAATAAAATTAACCCCTCAATACATTCAAATAGATATCACAAACACAACTTAGTGATTTCCAGAATCACTAGGCTAGACTCTTTGGTTCCCAGAACCGGTGTGGATCTCAGATTCGTAAAAGGTCTATGAGCTCATATCCATGCAATGGCGTCCCACTGCCTTCCCCATCTTAGATGGAGGTATCTGAATCTCTTCCCCATCCCAGATGGAGGTATCTATAATAAATCTCATCCCCATCTCAGATGGAGGTATCTCATATTCAATTTTCAAAATAAAATATACACCATCACCACTTCCCGGAAGATGATGACTAACTCACACATAATTACAAAATATCATCCCAGATAATTATCAAATAAATCCTCTAATTTCATGCATCCGATAATTCCATACACCTAATAACATTTCTCATATCACATTACGGATACACTAACATCTCAGTTTCGAATAACAATATGCAGCAACACAACATACAAACTATATATATCAATGTGCAAACAATAATTAAAATATAATAACAGAATTTCACAAATTATTCAAGGAGTAAAACTGCTGCAGTGCTTAGTATTCTACATAATCAAGGCAATTTCAATCATTCGAAAATCATACCCACGCATGCATGAACGATCACCTATAGCTCAGCTATAAAATTTAGAATTCCACTAACACCAAATCCCTCTAATCAAGAACCTTATCTTTCAAGAAACATACCATGGAAGGTTTTAAAAGATAAATGTTTTACTCACCTCTTGAAGCAAGGTAATCTACGGTCTTTGTTTATTCTTTCTCTTCTCTATCTACTACGTCAACAAGATTTCCTCTATGTCTTCTTCTCCCGAGTCCTCAACTATCTACTAATTTTCTGTTTCCTAAGAGACTAACTATGTAATTATAGGAAAGGAAACTGCCTATCCTTATATAAGTGAAGTTGTACGTGATTAAGATTAAATAGCATAAGATTTATTTTAGCAGATTTGGCTTATCAAATCTTTCTTTATCTTTTTCTACTTTATTATCTAGATTTATCTCATTATTAGCATTATCTACTATTTTTTTTTTCTTTCAAGATATATTAAGATAAAACATGATAAGATTTAAATCGTTATCGAAGACCAATTCAAATTATATATAATGAATATTTTATCTAAACTAGATATATAATATTATATCATTACTATATTAATTATCTTTTGCATTCTTTTGTAGTTGTTAGATAATCTTAACAATTCTTATATTAATCACCTAAGATAATTATTTAACTCAATAATATTTGATATCTAGTAACTAAAGAGTAATATTTTAATTCAATTATTTCAATCAAAGTTAATATATCCTATCCTAATTTCCAAACAAATATGATATACTAAGATAAGATTCCATCCAAATAAAATAATATCATAATCAATTCAAATAACATATCACGATACAACATTATAAACATAATATCATATTATATCATAATAATTCAATCATTTTAACTCAAATAAATTCTTATACTAATAATGTTAATATTAATTCTCATAACAATTTAATCTTTTAAAATAACAATGATTATATTAAAATTTCAGGATGTTACAATTCTCATCAAAGTCAGGTCGGATTCAGGTCAGTACCCACTGGTTCAGGACTTTTTGGTATGCTTACTTGAAATTACTAAAGAAAATTTTATGGTCTCTCAGTTATTAGCCTAAATAAAATATGATTAAAATAACATTATATACATTATCTTATTTTTATATTTATCATTAATATTTTTATTGTAATCTACTGATCTATAAGTTCAATTGCCTACAAAATATATTATAAATTTTGTTATCATTAATATTTTTATTAAAATTATGTATATATTTAAATTATATATAAATGCAAATATCTTTATAAAGATAATAGTGTTCTAAAACCAATGTTTATATAAATTAAAATGATATGAGACATGTGTAAATATAAAATTATTTAAATATATATCAATATTCATATTTAATTTTATATATCTTTCACATATACATACTAACACATACATATATAAAAAAATTTAACATTAAAAGATATATTACAAATTATAAATTATAAACTCAACACTCGTGCAAGACACGTGTTATTAAGCTAGTAAAAATTAATTTTATGTTTTATATCTCTTGGAATAGAGATAAGCATACAAAGATAAACCTATCATTAACCTAAAGACACTTCAATCAAAAGCAAGTTTCTATGCTGAAGATTTTTGAAGTATAGCCTTTATCCTTTGTGGAATCCTTTCTTTTTGTATGAAATGCATCTAACCACTTTCAAGAGAATGCTAAGTCCATCCATGTCTACCTTCTTCAGTATTTCACACTCATACAACAAATTTCTATCTTCATCTACTAAGTAACAAACTTTATAAGCATTTACATGCCCTTCTTGAACAAATACTATAGGAATTTTGTGGCAAGAAGGAAACAAATTAGTATAACAATGTTGAGTAACATAATATATTCAATGAAAAGTTATAAAAAAATAGTAACCTAGGGAATTTTACCAACAACAGCTCGGGATGATAATGTTACTGGCCAAAATTGTCAACACAATCTCTTATTCGTTTATATCAACATCTTCTTCAGAATCAAAAGAGATATATTAGTCCTTTTTTCTTCTAGATTCATATCACCCTTCAACTAAAAAAACGAACATCCTATATCGGAATGCGCTAAACGCGGTATCTATATATAGAGTGTGAAAGAATGAGAAAGAGATAACCTTAAAAGAAGTTAAAAAAAAAAACTAATAAAAATATTTTTTTTTTGGGTTTTAAAACGAAACCAATCAAAATATTTAAATCTTTTTTTGCAAATCACGTCCAATAATAATAATAACATTTCTAAAATTTGGTTATCATAATATTATTTTAAAATATAAAACTGATCACGATATATTATTTTAAATTTTGAGATTATGATTGTGATTGTGCTAATAATAATAATTAATTCTAGTAAAATAAGGAATGAAAAAAAAAGGGAAATTTTTTTACCAAAATGTGACATGTCTACTACCAATCCTAATTAGCAACTATATTTATATAATATATTGATTGGTTGATTGATGATAGATAGATAATATAAAATCAAATCAAGTATTAAGTAAGAAGAAGAAGAAGAAGAAGAAGAAGAAGAAGAAGAAGAAGAAGAAGAAGAACAACAACAACAACAACAACAACAACAACAATAATAATAATAATAATAATAATAATAATAATAATAATAATAATTGAATAAAAATTAATTTAATTAAAATATATTATGTAGGTCACGAAATATTCAAAATATAATTTTAAAATTTCTATTTAAATCTGGAAAGAAAATTAATAATATATCAAATTAAATGTCTTACAAATATTAAGATTGTGATTGTGTTAATCAATAATAACTAATTGATTGATTATATTGATATTAAAATTAGAAATGTCACTATAATGTGACACGTGGACAATCAGTCTTAGTCAACAACTGTGTTTTATATAATATATAGATAGATAGATTATTCACTTTAACTCTTTTTAGTATAAAATAACAATGTAAAATAAAGTAGATAAGGAAGTTTATGAGGTTAGCTCATAATAATATAATATAATATAATAATATTACAATAATAAATAATATAATTTTATTTACAGTCTATTAAATAAACAAATAAAAGTAGTTCATTATTTACACAAATATTTTATTATATATATAGTGTTTATTCCGTAACCCAATTCCTCGTCCATTTTTCTTGCCTATATACATAATTATTTTCCTAATTTAGTAGGAAGAAAATTACTAAATAAAATGTCAACAACATAATTTTTTCAGCACGTTCTTTAATATTAATTAGAATTTATAGAGAGTCACATAATTATATGGATCTCACTTTTATTTAATAAGTTAAATTTAGTTTTCAAAATTTTCAATAACTTTATGTTTATGATAAAAAAAAAGGGTTAAAGTAATATATTAAAATTATATTAGTAACACTCCTCTATTGATAAAAAAAAATTAAAATTATTCTAAAGTGGATCCAACATACAAGTGTTTAAATTAGAAATAATGACTTAAATTCTGTAAAGTACTGAAAAGTGAATTATGAGTTATCCATTTGGAATTGCCTTGCTTTTCTCTCTCTATTTGTTATTATTTTATAAAGTGAACTGTAGCAAATCTGAGATGAAGAAAGAAATTCAAAGTCAAAGGTGTCCGCTCGGAAGAGGACGAGGCTAAGGAAACTCATTAATTTTTTGATATTCTATATAATAAAATATTACTTTATTGAATAAAAAAAATAAAACATTACCTTACTTTCCCACTGTGTAACAGTGTAAGCAAAGTTTAATACTTGAATGACACACACACGCAAACACAAAAAGGCAAAAAAAACTTTTTTGTCAAAAGGATTAAATGAAAACATAACATAGTGAGCGAAAAGGAATTTTATTTTACAGAAAATAATTTATTTGGAAAATATTTCTCTTTATTTTCCTTTCTCGTTCTTAAATCGCCATTGCCCAACAATATATTTTTTTTTTTTGCATAAGTTTTATTATATTTGATTTACTAAAAAAGTCATATACTAATGTTTGAATACTAAATTATTCTTCGTTAGTATAGTTTTCATTAATAAAAAATTTAAATTTAATATAAATTTCATAAATCTAAATTTACTATACATCATACTTACTATAATAAAATAATATGTATTATCAATGTATTATCAATGAAAACATAACATAGTGAGCGAAAAGGAATTTTATTTTACAGAAAATAATTTGTTTGGAAAATATTTCTCTTTATTTTCCTTTCTCGTTCTTAAATCGCCATTGCCCAACAATATTTTTTTTGTATAAGTTTTATTATATTTGATTTACTAAAAAAGTCATATACTAATGATTGAATACTAAATTATTCTTCGTTAGTATAGTTTTCATTTAATAAAAAATAAATTTTTTATAATGAATAAAAAATTAAAATTTAATATAAATTTCATAAACCTAAATTTACAGTATATTTTTGGTACATCATACTTACTATAATAAAATAATATGTATTATCAATGTATCATATTTCTATAATAAATTTACAATATTTTTTTATACAACATACCTACTAATATTTGTGATTTCTAATAGTAGTAGTTTTATATATATAAAAAAAAAAAGTAGTAGTAACAGTGTTGGGTTGAAAAAAATAATCTTTTTCAGTAATTACAAAAAATTGACCTGACCCACCTATGATCCCCCATCGGGTTGAACCCGTGGTGGGTCGAGTTGACCCACGAGTTTGCCTAAGTACTAAAAAAAATAAACCCAATATATTTTTTGTATTTGAGAGAGAGAGATGCTGATTTTTTTTTTAGGTGAGCCAACCTGTTTAACCTACCAACCCGTGGTGAGCCGGGCCGAGCTAGCATTTTATAGACTCATCAAGAAGTGAGTCGGATTGGGTTGACCCACTTATTAAGCGAACCATGGTGGGTCGGGCTGACCTTTTTTGACAACTCTAACTGATGGTGTAAAATAGTTTTACAAAGTCATCAAATCACAACCTACCATATATGATACATTTGTTGACTTTTACAATAAATATTTTACACCGTGGTACTCATTAAACACATATTTAAATATAATGAGTTAAATGGTGATGCACTGACAGTGTAAAACTATTTTACACTGTCAACCACACTTCACCGTTGATATACCTTTTAAGTAATTATTGTAAAAGTCAACAAATTTACCATTCATGATGGATTGTGATTGGATGACGATGTAAAACATTTTTTACACTTTCAGTGCATCACCTATTTTCTCATATAATATTTGTATAAATGAGAGGTTGCATATATTCCTTTTTTTTTCCTTTTTTTTTAATCGGATCCCCCCCTCCTCCTCCTCTTAACTTATATATCATCCACTCAACTCATTCTTAATTAATGTGAGAATTGATCTTTCATACTTAAATTTTCAACACTACTGAATCGGTGGCCATTAGACATTGGCGGAAGCGACATTATATAAGACAATTTTGAGGCGGATAGCGACATATTATATAAGACAATTTTTAGGTGTAATATGTAAGCATTTTGTGTAGTATTGTTTTCAATTGAAATTAGAAGTTTATATTTCGATAATTTGTATCAATTAATTTTTTATGTCTTTTTGTCATTGAAATTATCAAAATAAAACTCTAATTTTAATTTAAGAACACAGAAACACCTATATACAGCTCCTAAATTTTGTCCAATCATATATATATCCACACTCACGTAAGGTTCATGGTTTATTTGGGCTTCCACGAGAAGACGAGAATGCCACGTTTCCAAAGTAGTTGATGCTATTCATGATTCATCATGATTGCAAATTTGTAGATTATTAGGCTCCACTTGGCATTAGTTCAGGGTGTGATGCTGATACCGTTACATACCTGATACTAACATTGGTGTGACTTCTATTTTTCCATGGTTTATTTGGCATATTAATCAAAATTGAGTGGTGCACAATCGAACGAGCAAGAATTATTTAGTTCTAGCTACTATACATAGTTTGCTCAGTCTTACTGTGATATATAATTTTAAAAATATTAATATCAAATCTTATACTCTCGAGTGTAATATTTGTTATTTGGTATCATTATCGGTCTTGTACAATGAAAACTTAATTAATGGCCGGAGCAATCACACCTCTCTTATGATTGTATTTGAAAGGGATTGCAAGACGATTATGGATCTCTTGTTTTGGCGTTGTGAAATTGGTTTAAAGCTTGGGGCATTATGGTTGGAAGATATTCATGATTGGTGTCATTCTTTTAACGTAGATTAATGATTTATTGAAACAGTGTTATCATATATATATAATAACTCATAATATTTTTTATTCTCTTTTTACTGTACTATTTATCTTATTTTATATTTCTCTTATTTATATAAATTGTTCTAAATTTGTCACTGATCGAGGAATCGAACATATTATCCTTACTTCCATGATTTTTTTTTATGTATACTTTCGATGAAACTTAATTATTAATATAAATTATTTCTTTTGGAAAAAGTCAAGTAGAATTTAAAAAGTAATTGATAAGTAAAATGTGTATAAATGATGTTAATTTATTTCAATGGGCCAAAATGTAATTTAAACTGTCAACGTGTTGACATATCTTGAATCTTGAATTAGGTATAAAAGGAAACGATGCAGAAATTAAAAATATATAAATGAAAATGGAGGTTAAAGATCATGCAGTTGAGATACGTTTAATCACCAACTTAGTCTGCACGGCAAATGCTAATCCTTGACCCCAAGAGCATATTGCCACTCAAAATATGAAATCATCTCTCCAATTATTGAACGATGGGTGCAATGCAAATGCAATTCAGTTAAAATAAATAAATATGGGTTCCCATCATGGAGACCTTCCAGTAAACTGCAACATAATTTCCTTGCAATGCACCAAGCCACCAACAGCAAACGCACTATTTTAAATAACCATTATTAATGTCATTGTCATATCGTGTGACCCTCCAATCTCAGCTATCAATTTTTTTTTTCAAAAAACTTGTTTTGGTGTTTAATTGGTCTTTTTTTTTTTTTATCACTAAGAATTGAAGAGAGATATCCAGGTTTATAATAACTAACACACCCTACTTAACCAATTAATTGGTCTATTTTGAGAACATTGGTCAATAAATAATTTTTTATTAAAACATGTTAAAGTTCATTAATAATAAATGTGAGATATTGTAATGATTTAATAAATTAAAAAAATGACTTTTAATTCTTTAACTAATATTCTAAGGTTGTTTTCCTTCAAAAAAAAAAAAAAACTAATATTCTAAGGCCCTGTTGTTAAAAAAAAAAAAACTAATGTTCTAAAGCCCAGTTCACATTTATCTTATTTAATTAATTTGTCAATGTTGAATATGATCTTTTTATAAGATCATTTCTAAATTGTTTACTGATTATTCTAATCATTCAGATTCTATATTTGACAATCATTTATGAAATTAGTACCTTTTTTTTTTGACAGAATGAAATTAGTACCTATTACTATATGGTGTTTAAATTGAGACTAATTCGTAGAATCGTAAACGAGTGTCAATATATGAATAAAAAAATTGATGAATAAAAAAAACGAGTGTCAATATATTACAGTACTATATTAATCATTCGTAAATGAGTGCATTTATTTCGTAAATGAGTGTCAAGTACAAGAACTAAATGATTACTTTAATCTTGTTTATTACATTAATTTTTTTTTTACAGAATCGTCTTTAATTAAATGTGGTAAATTAATTTCTTGGACTCTCTTTCACGAGGAGTCGAGGATTAAGGAAGATAACTAGTCAGAATTATTTTTCTCGTTCACGTTAATTAATTTTTCTCGTGTAAATTATTGATGAAGTTATACCACTAACTAATTTAATTAAGTTCTTCAAAATTTTGTTAATACTAGTCTTTTTTATAAGAATCTTTTACGAAGTTTGTCTTCATCATTTTTATAAGAATTGTATCCCTCCAAACTGTATATTGTAAAAATTAAGTGGAGATGGATTAATTAATTAAGCGAAAAGAAATTAAGAAAATGGAATGCTATTAGGTTTAAGGATAATTCTAGAAAAAATTATACAAATTATTAATAAATTTATTACTGTATTATTAACTAAATTAACTAATTAATTTTATTTTTGTAAAGGCAATAACTCTTTTTTACTGTATTAGACTTTCAAAGTTCGAAAGTTATATTGAACCTGACTAAATTTAGTTGAGTTAAGTGAATCTAAAAAGATTTAAAGTTCTCTCCTTGTTTTTTTGTATTTTAATATGATAGTGGTACCCAAGACCTTTTTATTGATAAATTATACTATTTGATAAGTATTTATTATAAGACTAATTAATATTTAATAATATTTCTTGCATGTAAATCTTTATAGGTATCATTAGAAATGTCTTTCTATTATTTAATTTATGAATTCGTTGCCTTTATTTCTCTAGTAGTTAGACAGAATTTGGTTAACAACCACGGTAAAAAAAAAAAAAAAAAACTACATCATATACAAATAATAAAAGTTTTAAATTGACACTATATATATAAGCTATTAGTTCCTTCACAACATATTATGTAACTTTTATTTTGATGAAAGCATTTTATGTAATTTAATATTATAGGAATCCTTTCAAAATCACTACAAGGAATTTATTATTTAGTGTTTGCCAAATGCCGTCGCTAAATTGCAAAAGCAGATGCAAAATTACATTTAGCGTCATTTTTGTATTGATTTTTCAATAAACGCTACAAAGTTCGAAGCAAAACAATCATGTTTGCATTATAATCGACGCTATATTATGTGACTTAAAAATCAACACTACCTTTAAAGATGTGGTCGACGTTACACTATCTTTTAAAAATGTGGTCGACGTTACATGTAAATTTTTTTTCTTATTTTCATTTGGTTTATATAAAATCAATGAAAAATACTAATTTTTTATTTTTAAAAATAAAAATAAAAGCTTAATTTTTAGGCAATATCAATGAAAAAAATAATCAGTTAATAATCATGGTAGATATAATTTTTAAGTAGTTTTTTTTTATGGAAAACTTTTAAGTAGTTAGTATAAAATAAATAAACTTATCATATATATGTAATTTTATAATTAAATAACAGTGTATAAATTCTCTATAGTGGCAATACATAGATTATTTTTTTAAAAATAAAGTAAACATAAAAATAATATTATTTATAATTATTAATAAAATAAATCTCAAACTACCTAAATGACACGTGCTATCTGTGCGGAAGTTTAGTCCTTGTTTTATGTCCAAACCATCATCCCGTTTAAAGTTTAATTACATGAAAGTTTAAAAATTTTGATCCTATTAAAAATTAACTAAAATATATTTTTTAAATTATTATAAATATCAACTAAGTATCTTATAATTATGTTTCATGCCAATAATGATAAGAACAATAATAAAACAACCGTGTTGCACGGTTGCACTTGCATAGCACTCCTTTAAATAGCTCCTAACCCCCTCTCCCGTTGCATACCAAAACGCATTCTAATCAATAACTCTCTCTCTCATCCACTCCCTGCCTTTAGACATAAAACAAAACAACAAAAACAAACACTCCTCAGGAAATGGAAATTGAGCCAAGCACCCCGGTGATGGCAAAGAAGCTATGGAACATCGTACGCGTGTTGTTCTTCATGTTGAGAAAGGGCATAGCCAAGAGCAAAATAATGGTCGAGTTCCATCTGATGCTCAAACGTGGCAAACTTGCAGGGAAGGCCTTAGTCAACAATCTCATGCTGAACCACCACTACTACATGACCTCTTTCACGTGCCGCTCCCACCACAACACCTTCATCTCCCCCCGCGACTACGAGTTCAGCTGCAGCAACAGCCCCGCCATCCCAGCTTTCCATGCCATCAAACGCAACAAGCACAATTTCACCACCCGCTTCTTCTCCAAGCCCTCCCAATACGACGACGTTTCCACCCTCACCGCGGTTCAGAAGGTTCTCGAGATGTTGAACAAAGAAAACAGTTCTCCCTTGCCTGGCTTCGGAAAGAGCCCTGTTGGGAAACAACTCAGAGTCACAGACTCACCCTTCCCTCTCAAGGACGAAGGCGACAGCCAAGTCGACGTGGCAGCAGAAGAATTCATTAAGAAGTTCTATAAGGACCTCAACTTGCAAAAAAGAATGGCATATCTTGAGTCCCCATATCATAATTCTTGGGACAGATGAAAAATACTGCATTCCACTGTTTTTAAGTTCTAATCCTGAATATACAATTTCGGAGAAAGAACTTTATCGTTGCATCAGACTCAATATCTCCCATGAACAGAACCTTCTGCATATTTTTGGCTGCTATATCATCAAAGTTACATGATCAGATTGATCATTTGCACGGTGACATGGATGACTAGTCACGTGACTTTGTTGCTTTCATTTGATGTAGCAGCTTCTTCTTCCTCTTTGTTTTTTGGATCGGTTCTTGGGAGATGATTGTCTTGATGTTTATTTTGTGGTTTTTTTTTTGCTTATACTGTCTTGTTTCAGTTCATTACACTGTATGTTAGTGTTTGGAACTGTCTTTTTTTTTTTCCCCCTGTAATTTTGGGTTTCAGAATGTTGGTGATTAATGAAAAGAAAAGAAATGAAAGAAAAACAAACAAAAAAAGAGATGTTGATGTGTTTGTTAAATTGTTTGTGCCTGTCTTCCTCTAGTGGTTTGGAATTTCTCCGCTCCCGATAAAGCATTGCACCTACTGCGACTTTGCACAATAAATTAAAGTGGGAGATTAAAGCAAGAGCGTTACGTTTCGTGCCTATTGGTTATGTGCAGAAATTTAATTTACAGCTTTTCAAGGTTGGTGAGTTGGAAATTGGCTTTATTGGAGCCTTTATGTCTTTCTTGTCCCTGAATTGGTCTTTCTCTATTATGGTGGTTCCCGTGTGGTTCTCGCTCATTTATGGGTTAATTCTAAATTTCTCCTTTTTACAAGGTACAGTACTATTTCAAAGGTTTTTAGTGGTCTTTTTAGTAAGGTATTTTAATTAAAATTCTTATGAAGTAGGAGTATATGTCCTTTTTCCTATTTATCCTATTAAATGGAGTTGGGTGGCAACCATAAATTAAAACTAGTAAGGAAAGGATAACAATTCTCAAAATTAAAATGTTGATAGTGGGATTAAGTTCAATGATGTTAGATAAGGGTAAAATTGGCATGTTATAGTAATTTTTACAAAAAAATAAATAAATTTAACTAATCTAATTTATTGGTCTGTGAAATTCAGTTAAAGATGTCATATAAAAAGAACAAAAAATAAATAATTAAATTGTCAAATTAGAAAAATATTGAAATAACTATAATTGTTCGGTGAAATTTTAAATTAAAATTTTGATTTGATCAAAACTGAAGTGAACCTATGAAATAATGAACTTTAATTATTATGTGAACGTACACTTAGAAATAAATTATTCTATTAAGGTCTATCTTAATTAGTTAAACAGTGTCAATAAGTTGTAAATTTTTTATGTCTAAATTTGATTTCTATAGATAAAAAAAAATGAATTATTCTACTCTAAAAAAATGTGCATTTTCTATTGGGATGCATTTAATTCAGATACAGAAAATTTGATTTAATTATATCGTCGGTTTTGGATCTTAATGACGGGATATATGAAAAGGAAAACAGTAAATTTCGAGGAAATAGTACAGATGGGAGAAATGGAGAGAAATAGTACTCAATAATATAGTAATACTTTGTCAACGGTATGAAACGAATATCTAAATATAGTTTCTGGACGTTTGATTACAAAAAATATTCAACAAAAAAAAAATCCTTCTTGTAACCGTTGAATTATTTATTTGTGAATTAATTAGTAGGATAAAATATAAATGTTTATTTTATATAATTAAAATTTATAATAAATAAATATTGTTTAATATATAAATTTAAAAAATATTTAATAAAAATATATCAAAATGAATCCTTTACTGGTTTTAATTAATTAATCCATTTTATATATTTTTTTATTAAATTTAATTATCTATTTATTAATAAATATTTTTTTGATAGAAAATAAATAATTTTTAAAAATACTATTTCTATACTGCCATGTCACTTAAGGCGATCAACATTAAAAATTTAAGAGTCAAAACATTAAATTGAACTATAGTATTAAATTTTCGAAACTAGAAGATTAAATGTTACTATTTTTTAATAGGGAATCAAAATTGTAAATTGGAAAAAAAATAAGGAAATTAGAATGACATTTTAACCATTATTTTAATGTGCTTTGGAGCCAGCTTTCGACTTATCATGCATGATCAAAATTATCAGTTATTTAATTGAAAAGCGTGTTAAGTTTCACCCTACTAGACTTGTATAATTCAGTTTTGCTGTTTTGGCACTTGTTGTAGTGTGTCATCATTGAATCTGAAAAGGTTCTTAAGCCTCTTTTATTTTTTTAAAAAAAAATGAATCTGAAAAATCGGGATCCGTATCTTCGTTTTTGTTTTTTATTTTATCTTATCAATATGGAATTATCATGTTTTGAAACAAAAAAAAAATGTAAAGTAATTATTTTTGTTGTTGCCTATATGTAAAGTAATTATTCTGCAAGCCTTATACATCTTGTATAAATAGTGGGTCTTAATATCAAGAAATTATAACTTTCAAAATTATATTGTTACTAATAAACAAAATGGGATTGAAACCCATAAATACTGGCAATTGATTAGTAACAATAAATATAAATGAAAATATATAATGAAAAATTATGGCTTGAATGAAACAATTCATTTAAAGAAACTATCGGACATGCATGCGATAAAAACAGATGGGATTCAAAAGTGTGATTTCTCTAATGGGGGCATACATTACATGTGGGACAGTCGTATTATTTGAGGAAACTTTAATTGGTGTGTGGATTAGTTTGTCTATTTCTTCCCAAAGCAGTGGCGATGCCGAACAGTAGAGCCATTTTGTCAAAGACAAAATAAAGGTCATGCTGCTTTAGGGATCACTAAGGAGGCAAAAGACCATTGTTGCTTAGTTAGGTTATAATGGGATAAAAGCCACTTTGATGTTATGGTGTATATCCAAATTTGAGCATGATTGTTGTCATTATTATACGCACCCCTTGTCTATATACACTTGCAAAGTTTTCTGCTTTATTTGAAAGGGAAAAAAACTCGGAAGTTGGAACCATATATATATATATATGTGTGTGTGTGTGTGTGTGTGTGTGTGTGATATATTGAATATTGTCTTTAATTTGGAAGTGTTAGTATAGGATATATTGCTACACACATGTCGAATTCACCAACGATTTAAATTCGAGGGGGCTAAGGTTATCCCTTCCAATCCTAGAGGATTAAAAGAGTAGTGAAGGTTCTAATTAGGCAAAACATAAGGTAATCATTGTCAAATCCAAAGTTCAACCCATAATTTTTGCCTCTTAATGGTTTTTATTTTTTCGTTTCTATTACAGTAAAAAGTTCTTAAACCATCTTAGGCTAGCAATCTCTTTTTTGGAAACAGTGAATATGCTTATTTACACTTAAAACATGCATACGCATCTAAATTACATATATAACATTTATCACTTTGCATAAATTATTCTGGTTGGTAAATAACAGTTTTCACTTAAAAAGATCTTTTATATTGAAATTCTCCTTCACCAAGCTAGAAAAGACTTTCGCAATTGATTGTAAAGATGAATTCAATTCAATTTACTATAATAAAAGGTTGTTGTTACTATTATTTTTTAAAAAATTAATATAAACTTAACCAAATAATATGAAAAGAATAATTTTAAAAAATAATTATAATATATATAGGAACCTATCAAATAAGAACTTCCATTTGGGATGAGGCTTTATACAAGCTATTTGGAAGATGATGGAAGGAAACTGGCAAGTGAAGCTCACTCACATATACAGATAAGGAAACTTTATGCCTTGGCTAATGAAGTGCATGGTATGGATGTTGAGTTTTTGCTGTATGAGCAACTTTCGGCCTTTGTTAGCCTGTTGCTTCTTTCTGACGCTTAGGGTATTTGCGGATTGGATTGAATTGGTTTTAAAAAGAAAAATCATCCGATCCAATTATTTCGATTTTCTTAATTAATCGCCTAATCGGTTTAATAAAAAAATTAAATCTAATCCAATTTAAATCGATTTGGATTGGATCGATTTTTTATTTTAGTTTTGCTTATATTTTTCTTTGGAGAAAGTATTAAGTAAATGGTAATATATATAATAAACATAATAAAAGATAATTTAAAATATTAAATATCTTTTTTATAAGTCAATAAACAACTAAAAATAGTATAACTCTTCAAATATATTATATATATACTATTAAAAGTAAATTTATATAACTTTTTTTTTTATCTGGAGTAAATTTATATAACTTAATAATTATACTTATGTACCTTTAATCAAATAGTTACTGAAAAATATCTTCAATTAAATATGTTTCATGAATCAATATAAGTTATGCGATAATTTTATAAATATATAAGAAATAAAAATATAAACATGAGTAATATCATAAATTTATGAATAAAAATATATATGCATATATAACATCGGTTTGGATTGGATTTCAAAATCAAATCCGAAATCTGATAAAAAATTTTGATTTTTTCATTTTCGATCCATTCTATTTTCAATTTTTTGGATCGATTTTTTCGATTTTGATTAGATCATATCGGTTCATGGACACCCCTAACGACACCATAGGGAATTCTTTCTCTAGGAATCTCTTTGTAGTTCTTTTCTTTGGGCTTAGCCCCGTGAGCCTCAACCTCAACCTCGTAGCATGGTCTTGCTTCATAGTATTGGGCTCTAACCCGATAGTATAAAAAACAAACCATGGGTCACTTTGTTTCAGAGTCTAATTGCTGCCCACACTCACATTGAACGGAATTGGATACTATTCACTGTCAACTTTGTAATTTTTTTAACTATGATTAATTAATGTAAAAAAACATATTTAGTTATTTGATTATATATATATATTATTTTTAATATTTAAATTTATTTTAATAATATATCATCTTAAAATTAGAATAATATTTTTGAAAATTTATATTATAAAAAATGCTGAAATTTGACGATTTTGTTTAATTCTATTTAAATATAGTGATTTAAAATAAAAAGTATTTAAAAAAAAAAAAAAGGATTTTGGTCATCTTGTTTGGTTAATCCATACTCATATGACCTACATGTTTGGTCACGCGTTTGTGACGTGGTTTTCAACGTTCTAAGTGAAGATACTTGATATAGCTTTTGTATCTTTGACATAATTAAGGCTGGCTCAGTAGTCTTAACACTCCATTATTTTTTATTAGTTGGTCTAAAATTGAACTTTAATAGCCTTTCCTTTATGCCTACCTTTGTATGTGATTTTGGTCTTGAAATAATGTTTTCAAACACAATAGACATCGTCGTGAAAAATCTCCCTTCCCCTGCATCAAAGACCACTTTGTATGTGACAGATGCACGGAAGACATAAAAGCCAGGAAGGAGGGACAGCTGTCACAGTCTTGGGTTTCTATTTCCCCACAATTTCGGTCTCACGCTCATACACAAACAATTGGGTGCTTTTGGGCTTGACACTTGACAGCCTCGGATCCATAAAGTAGAGCAAATTAGACAAGTCAGTTATCAATGTAGCTACACTGGGCCCAAAAACGAAAAATGGATTGGGCAGTTGCTTTCTGCACGCCATAAATTGCTTCTCGCATTTTTCTAACATTTCTAAAAGGCTAACCTGAAATGTAAAATTACATTATGGAAAGGCTAATTTGGAATGTTATTTTATATTTCGGATTAACCTTTATGAAATATAAAAAAGATGCAGGAAGCAACTGTCAATGGATTGGTGAACGATTTTTAGAGAAAAAGGGTTGGGATTTGCTATTCTCATCCCAAATTGGATGAATTTACCCCCTTACCCCTATCAGTTCCCTCTCACCCCACCTCTCCCTCTTTACCCCACCCCTTCACCTTCCCCACGCCCCCTGTCACTCCTCATTCTTCCTTCTTCCTTCTACCTTCTTCCTTCTTCCTTTCCTCCTTTCACATTCTCCTTCACACCCACTCTCACCCCTTCACCTCGCTAGACATATTCCTCTCCTCACGCCGTCAAACCAGGTTCGTGTTCTTCCCCTTGCACTTGCTCAACTATACCATCTTCGCCGACAAGAGCTCCACACATGTGAACATTTTCTATCTTTGCTACCTCAGCGATCTGTCCACCTGCTCCCAGTATGCTTGGGGAGTATCTGCATTGGCGTATCTTTAGGACCATCTCTCCTATGCGAACTTGCGGGAAAGCAAGCAATGTGGACGTTGTATGACCTTACTGATGGTAAGAAATTATTTATTTTTTGTTTACATATTTGTTTGTGTAATTTTTAATACAAATGTTAACATAATTTGTTTTCTTTATTTTACAGGCATGGACGTTTGCACATCTACCATCAGTTGGCGGATGAGAGCATGTCGCTTATGACCCCATGCTTCCCTTTGCTGCCAGATGGAGGACGACGAGGGGTACCAGCAAGGCTTGGGGGACCAGACGGTTGCTGGATATGTTGCAGATGGAGGATGTTGTCTGGTCCCCATATGATGATGGATACAGGGCTGTCGCTGAGAGACCCTTCTTGGAACAGACATATTATTTTGGCCACATAAGCTGTGGCACAGACATGCGACCCTATCTGCCAGAGAAGGTTTTGAGGCAGTTCAACTATGTACAGGGGATCCCTCCACCACCACCTCCTCGTCCTCCATTTGAGACATCCATTCAGCCGTGGCCCGAGTGGGAGTAGCTTATAGTGCAGTTGGGCGAGCATGTGCCAGAGGATGCTCCATGGGCCTGCACATCTGACTACTTGGCGTGGTATTATGAGCATTCACATCCATATGTGATTCCGCCAGAGGAAGGAGAGGCAGCACGGAGCCCAGTACGTATGTCCGACCCTATTCCTCAGCCTCAACCCCAGCCTGGTGACCCTCTGCCAGAGTTTGTAGATGGAGTAGATTACTCGTGCGAGGTAATGTAATGCAAACACTTTTTCCATAATTGTTTACATTTTTGTTTATGCAGGATCGTTACCGGATGATGGCTGCGATTGCAAAGAGGTTGTTGCATACCAGAGCCATTCCTGAGGGCACGAATGACCATTAGTTGGTGCAGCGGCTATTGCGCATAGCACATAGTGGCTTAGGTGCTGGGTGCAGCACCCAAGGACGCAGACAGAGGAGGAGGACTGAGGGCGATGGCTGCAGAGGTGGTGGGCGCAGAGGCGGTTGATTTATGATGTATTTTTTTTATATTTGTATCTAAACTTTTATTTTGTATATAGATTTTATTATATAAATGATGTTGATCTTTTCAGTTTGTTACATTTTTCTTTATAAACTCTATAAATAGCACGACGCACGTGCCTGGTAATATAATGAAAGAAGGAATGATTTCTCTATTAAAATCATAGAACTAACAACAATAACAACAACAACAACAACAACAACAATGTGCAACATAATAGCACCAATAAAAATATAAGATTTTTGCTAAGTATGTTAAATTGGTATGTTTGTTTTTTGTCAAGTATTATTTTTGCCAACTATTTAAAACCAACGGTCTATATTAATCCTATAAGATGCATCAACCAATGTGCGTTAAATTGGTATGTTTGTTTTGGTCAAGTCTTTAAAACTTAAATTTATACATTTCAAAAAACATTACTCAATATAAAAAAAAAATTAAAAAAAATTAGAATAAATTATAAAAAATGTACAGCGGAATCGTGATTCCGTTGTACAATGTTGTACTGTACCCTTGTACACCGGAATCACGATTCCATTGCACACTTTTTAACGGAATCGTGATTCTGTTGTACACTTGTACAACAGAATCACGATTCCGTTGTACAAGGGTATTTTGGGAAATCAATAAAAAACCATCCACGTGGGTGGTGAGAATAGCAAATTGTGGGGTGAGAATAGCAATCCCCAAAAGGGTTTATTAGAAAAAAGGCTTTGTGGGTGAAATCAGTTGCACAATTCAAGCTACCTTACGTATTGGGTCTAGAGGCATAATTCAAGGGCTAAAATGTTTGCCAGTTTACATCAAACATAAGAAGAAAGTAGCAAAAATTTCTAAAGAAACAATGTAAGATAATACTACATAAGATAAGATGAAAATAAATATTTAGTCTAAACGGGTTTACAAAATGGCTCAGTTAAAGAGAATAAGGTTAAGATTTAAGAATGAAGAAAAGAAACACAATTGTTGTTTTTTCATTGTTATTATGAATCTTAATTCAAATTTGATTTTTAAATTTTAACACCTCTTATATCAATATCAAGTGATATACAAATGATGGGTCTTAATGTTTTTAAAAAATATTTGTATACTTTTTTTAAATTTTAACACCATATATCAATATCAAGTGATATACAAATGATGGATCTTAATGTTTTTAAAAAATATTTGTATACTTTTTTTTTTTGTAGTGATAGCAATGATGGTCTAATCTAAATCCTCTTATATATTATTCAAACAACGTAACGTACCCAGCACTTCACCGACACTAGTTAATCCTATTTCTATACTTTTATTGTCAAAATTAAAGTCTTATAGAAATATAATTTATGTTTAATTAAAATGTGAGTACTACTAAATCTGGATTTTTATATTTAATATTTATTGAAAACGAATATAAACTCTAAAATAGTGTCTATATTACAGATCCGGATATAACTTTTTTATACAAAGTATAGACAAGAATATTCTAACTTTGCGTGTGCTGATCATTATTCATTATCCTAACTCAGTAGTTTAAACTTAAAATATTCCCAGCCTTGTTTCTTTTGGGACAAACAGCTCACCTTCGGAAAGCACGTGTTGGTGACAGCAGTTGATTCCTTCTATTTTGGACACCTTTCCTCACCCACATTATAAGGCATATCAAATAATAATTTTCACATGAAAGGCATATGTCAATTTCCACAATTATCATGAAAGGCATACGTCAATTCTCACGTATAATTTAAGAATCATTACACTGATAATATATACTTTAAAATGAATAATTTTGTTCCAAAAAGAGAATAATATTGTTGTAACATTATTATCTATCTAATCCCCTTTATCGAACAAGAATACGTGACAGCAGACAAATAGTCTTCCCCAAGCCAATTGAGACCAGAGTGCCACTGCTACCAATTCTACATTGTCATCTGCTATCACCGGACAGAGACACAGCCTTTGTCTTTTCTCTCTATCTATTCTATCCCTTGTTTAATATCATATGATTTCAGTTTAATGGTAATTCCTGGCTTTTTATTTTTTTTAATTGTTATCATATGGTTGAAAATTTCCAACTTGGTTGCCATTATTTGACCATCTATCTATCTACGGACATAAAATAATACGAGAACACAAAAAACGAGCACTTGGCATGGTTTTTGAAATAGAAAATGACACATACACTCGCACGCACCCCACTTGCGCAGTATTAGCTTGACTTGTCCTTCATAATTGTTGTGAAGTAGGGACACGGCTGCTCAATAAACTTGGGAATTCCTGGTTGCTGTCGGAGAAAAATATCAGAGAAGAGGAAAATGGAGAGCACACTTAAGCCCTTGAGAGATGGAGAGTCAGTGTTGGACCTCAGTCCAAGATCCACCGTCAGCGGCGGCGTCGAGGACGTCTACGGCGAGGATCGTGCCACCGAGGACCAACTTGTCACCCCATGGACTTTCTCGGTTGCCAGGTCCTACTCACGTCACATGCACTTTCTCACTTGTTATACCCTTCATGACTTCAATTGCATGCTCATGCTTATATTATACTATTTGATCATTAACATTATAGTATTTCTAACAGTTGAGTTCAGTGTAGCTTTTTTATTTTTTCATGGAATGAAATTATGTGTGTTACTTAGCTGATAGCTCTGTATTTTTTTTTTTTTGCCATTTTGCTTCTATTATCCTGTTAATTCCTCTACTACTAGGTTTATTTTAGTAAGAGTGTAATTTCTATGCATTATCATCAAATCAGAAATCTTTGTTAGTGTGATTTTTAAGATAGTTAGTTAATATAAAAGTCAACAAATTTACTATACATATTCACAGTAATTTCCGATAAGACTACGGTCTAAAAATCCTTTGCTTTGTGAGTGCATACCTTTTACTTTTAATAGATAGAAATACCTCACTGACTCTGAGTCTCTGGTATGAATTTGTGGTCTGTGAGTTTCTGTAACAATTTGTACTGCATGCAGTGGGTACTCTTTGCTAAGGGATCCACAATACAACAAAGGGCTAGCTTTCAATGAGAAAGAGAGGGATGCACACTATTTGCGTGGGCTCCTGCCTCCCACAGTCAGCACTCAGCAACTTCAGGTTTGTATAGTCTAAGAGTTTTATTTATAATCTATGAGGTTGTTATTTTCCTCCTCCTCCTTTATCTTTGGTTCTCATTATTTCTTTCTACTGTCTATAGGAGAAGAAGCTGATGAACAGCATCAGGCAATATCAGGTTCCCTTGCAAAAGTACGTGGCCATGATGGACCTTCAGGTATGAATTTCAACTCATCATAGTTACATTGAACAGCATGAGATTTGTTTTAGTTTCTCTCGTTCTTGATGGTATTATTCATGTTAAGTTGTCTGCAAAGCATAGTAGTGTGTCATTGCAAATACAAGATACTAGTAGTTTCTTTCTTTCATGATCTCTTTTCTTCTCTTGGTAGTGCTTTGAACTATTTCCTTATTGAACTATATCATTGCAAATACATGATGCCCTTGAATTTTGTAAGAACATAAAAAAAATATATTAGTCTACTTTGTGAGAATTGACATATGCCTTTTATATAAAATGAGGATATGAAAGTTGAAAAGTAACTAACACAGCATGTTGTTCTGGTTCTGGTATACAGGAGAGGAATGAAAGACTGTTTTACAAACTTCTCATTGATAATGTTGAGGAATTGCTCCCTGTTGTATATACTCCTACTGTTGGTGAGGCTTGCCAGAAATATGGGAGCATATTCAGGCGTCCTCAGGGTCTTTACATTAGTTTGAAAGAGAAGTATAATTCTTTATTTTCCTGTATCAGTATGCAACTTTCAGCCACATCTGGTGCAGGGTTATAAAGTTGTTGGTCATTTGCAGGGGTAAAATCCTTGAGGTTTTAAAAAACTGGCCTGAGAGGAGTATTCAAGTTATAGTTGTAACTGATGGTGAGCGGATTTTGGGACTTGGGGATCTTGGATGTCAGGTATTTCTCCAAGGGAATTGAACTCCTTAATTTACAATGAAAATATAGACATGGTGAAAGTAGATGAACTAGCCTTCGCATAATTAATTATCTTGGTTGCGCTTCAGGGGATGGGAATTCCTGTTGGTAAATTGGCTTTGTACACAGCACTAGGAGGAGTTCGTCCTTCAGCAGTAAGCATTTTCCATCTATTGTTTCTTCCCATTTTATTGTTGCCTATGATACATAGATATGATGCATGTATCAAATACAAGTATCCGATGCAGTGATACAATTATTCTAAAAATATATAGAATATGAAACATGAAAGACACATCTCTAGATATAAAAATTAATAAACATAACAAATATATAGTTGCAATGCTACAAATCCAAACTAAGAACATACTTCTTAGACATTACTAAAAAACAAAATAAAAATTACAAATCATTGTCATCATAAATCTCTTCCTATTTTGTTTACAATTAGGAATAGTATCAATCTCATTCCTTTCTTAAAATCATCCACAAAGAAGATATTTTTCCCTTTTTGGTTCATCAAGGAACAATGCTTTTATGTTTCTATATTATACTATATTATACATGCTTCTATATCTCGCATGTAGTTGTATTAGATTTTCATAACTTTTTTAAAGGCTTAGATACTTCACAAATACATATCAGTGAAGTATCCACAAGTATTAGATATGGATACATGAAGCAAATGAAAGTATTGGTGCTTCATATGCATGTCTCATATGATGTTTTGAATTTTATTGGTTTGTTCTTCTTCCTTCCTTCCTTCCTACATTTCTTCTTACATTTTGTTTCATTTTTGTGGTTAGTGTTTGCCTATTACTGTTGATGTGGGGACAAATAACGAGAAATTATTGAATGATGAATTTTACATTGGGCTTAGACAAAGGAGGGCAACTGGGCAGGTTTGTATAACATATATGTCTTGCTCAAAATTATTTTATTATTTTATCATATTATTGTACCATTAATAACTTGTATTGATCTGAGGCAACTTTAATGGTTTCTTAGGAATATTATGAACTTCTGCATGAGTTTATGACTGCTGTGAAGCAAAACTACGGGGAAAAAGTTCTTGTACAGGTCGTTACACATTCCATGCATGGTTCATGTGGCTTCTGAACCTATGTTCTTCAATTATTATGTCTGATTTTTCTATTTCAAATGATTTTTGCAGTTTGAAGACTTTGCAAATCACAATGCTTTTGAGTTGCTTGCAAAGTATGGTACAACTCATCTCGTTTTCAATGATGATATACAGGTACTTTGTCTCACAAAAGCTGGCATCTATTTCTTGAATATTGTTAGTATGTTCTAATTGTTAATGTGTTATTTTAGGGGACTGCATCTGTTGTTCTAGCTGGAGTTGTAGCAGCCCTAAAGCTCATTGGTGGTACCTTGCCTGAGCACACATTCCTCTTCCTTGGTGCTGGAGAAGTAAGACCATTATCTATTTTGCCCATTTTTTGACTTGTTATCTATGCTGCTTTCCATGCTGCGGAAGTGAAGGGAAGCAACCAAAGTAATAAATGAGTATATAGCATTGGATATTTCAAATCATTCAATTTTTATCATTATCTATATTTCATCTTTATTTTGAGGGTGGTAATGTATGCCAACACATTGCCTATTGTGCTGCTACTTAATGAATCAGTTAGTCTAACTCATTTTTTGTCATGCTTACAGGCAGGAACTGGTATAGCAGAGCTAATAGCTCTTGAGATGTCAAAGCAGGTGAATCAGCTATTTATTGTCTATATATCAGTAACATTGGTTCCTTGAGTTCATTTTAAATTACAACTGGCGAAGTTCTATTTATATTTCTATTGTTTCTGCGGCAGACTAAGGCACCTATAGAAGAGAGTCGCAAGAAGATATGGCTTGTAGACTCAAAGGTAGTAGAAACATGATAATAAGTTCCCATGGGAATCTCTTCTCTTCAGATTTTTTTTTGTATCAATTTGATTCAGTTTTCTAACTCATTTCTTTACTCTAATGCAGGGTTTAATTGTTAGTTCGCGGAAGAATTCACTTCAACACTTCAAGAAGCCTTGGGCTCATGAACATGAGCCTGTTAACAGTCTCCTGGAGGCAGTCAAGGTCTTTAATATGTCTGTTTATGGCCTGCAATAGGTTGCCTTAGATATGTCTTTATCCTTAATTAGTATTACTGCACACTTTCAGGTGATCAAGCCAACAGTTTTGATTGGATCATCAGGAGTGGGAAGAACGTTTACAAAGGAAGTAGTTGAGGCCATGGCTTCAAACAATGATGTAAAACCTTATCTCACTCTTGTTGTGGATGAGTATTTGTGTGAGTATTTAGATGTATGATTTTAAATATGAACTACACTGTCATGTCTGACTTGCAGAAACCTCTCATTATGGCTCTCTCCAATCCTACCTCACAGTCTGAGTGTACAGCTGAAGAGACTTACCAGTGGAGTGAGGTAAAAACTGATGATCGCATCTTTCTCTAGACCTGGTTAAGCATTCTTTGATGCAAATTATGCTTAACACTCGTACATTTTTGCAATAATATTAATTTGTTTGCTTGTTTCCCAAAAAAGGGTCGTGCAATTTTTGCTAGTGGGAGTCCATTTGATCCTGTTGAATACAAGGGCAAAGTTTATGCTTCTGGCCAGGTTTTAAAATCTTCTTCAAGTTCATTATTATTTCTCTCTTTTCATTTGTTAAACAGCATAACATCATATCTGATTCTTTCCTTGTTAATTCAGGCCAACAATGCTTACATTTTCCCAGGCTTTGGTTTGGGTTTAGTAATCTCAGGAGCAATTCGAGTACATGACGATATGCTTCTAGCAGCTTGTAAGTGAATATGACAAATTTAGCACGATACATCCAATGAACAGTACTTGATTCATTTGAAGGACATGGTAGAGAAGGGAATACTTTAACAAAAACTCCCTTTATTTCAATATTCTTGACTCCTTTGAATTCTCTTGCTTACATTTGTCTCTCTGTAGATGATAAGACTATTTACAAATACACATAGGCCCAAAATATTAAATATACTCTTTGACTAAACACGTGTGAATAAATACTTGGAACCTATTAATATGTGATAGGGAATGCTTACACACAAACAATGCTTTTAGATCATGTAAAATTAAGAAATGATGATAGACTCATTGACATTCTTCTTGCGAATTGTACAGCGGAAGCCTTGGCTAAACAAGTGAGCGAGGAGAACTACAAAAATGGCTTGATTTATCCACCATTCTCTAATATCAGAAAAATTTCGGCTAATATAGCTGCAAATGTTGCTGCCAAGGCATACGAACTAGGTGTGTGCTCATTCTCTTTAACTCTTGTGTCCTCATTCATACTAGTTATAGTTCAAAATCACAATCTCAGGCATTCATTTCCATTTAAACTAACCAACTGTTTCAAATGTCTTTGTAGGCTTGGCTACCCGTCTTCCTCGTCCTGAGAATCTTGTGAAGTATGCTGAAAGTTGCATGTATACCCCTGTATACCGCAACTATAGGTGAATGAGGGCAACTCACTATTGATTCTCTCGGCTTTTGGCTCTAACAAGGATGTGTTTCGTGTATGGTGTCTTATTGTGCTTTTATGCACATTCACGAATAAACAATTTTATGCTTGAACTGTTTTTCTATTATGAAATCCTTATTTCATCTAATGTTATGTCGATGACAATGGTTATTAAAATCCATAATAGCTCCAGTCATTTCATTTGCTCTGGCGACTTTGGTTTCTTTAAAGCCTATTGTATCATGTACTTGTAATAAGTTAGTAATATCTCAAATCTATCGCTGATAAAAAAAAAATCTCAAATCTATCCGAATAGTTCATAATTGTTATATAATTAAAGTTGATATGGAGGCATGTATCACTGTATCTATTTGGAGGTGTGTTGCCCGTGCAGAATTGGGGAGTTAAAAAAATTGATTTGTATAGGAAGTGTTGTTGTAGGTTGGAAAGAGTTGTTATATAACTAGTTTTCCATTCATGCTATGCACCGTATCTATTTTAATTTTAATTTTATTTCTAATCATAGAAAATACTAAAAAGATTATTATCTTAAACGAGACAGAAAATGTAAAATATAAACAAATATGTATAAATTATATTATATTTTTTGAAACTCCTCTTTATATGTAATATTTTGTGTATAGATTGCTAGAATAACATTTTGTACATTCATTAAAGTTGGTTTCCCAACATGATCTAATTGTATGAGTTTCTCTCTTTCATAAATGATTTCTTCATGATGTTAATTTCTGGATAATAAAAATGAAAGAATGAGATGTTATGGGGTGATGCGTCTTTAGTTGGGATTATGAAGATACTGAAAGTCATTGTTGATGCAGCATGTTTATTCTTTCTTTCATTCATTCATTTAAGGTTATGTCGACAACAAATCTAATTAATGTTGTTATATGCTTATGGCCCAGTATGCTATATGCATCTAAATATTAACTGGCGTCATTTTTTCTGGTTTGAAGAATGATTCTACCTCTTCACTTGCAATTTCTCTCACTGCAACATGCTACTTGTATGGATTTGCTATGCAGTTGTAGAATAATCTCATGTTGCTTTCTCTTTTTTACTTGATTTCAAGTTAAATTGTAATTTGTCCTTTTTGGTCGTGTATATTCAACAATCTTTGATCTTATGTGATATTTGACTCCATATTATGTTTTGTTGCTCTGCTTTTAGCATTGTTTATCACGTCATATTGTCATCTACTATCCCATTTTCATTTTCCTTGTCATTCACCCTGTTTCTACCATGTCAAAGTTTATATATTTTTTTATGCGTGGGACCATATTAAGTTGCTATCTATTATCATGTCCTTATTTATAATTTTCCTATATCCATAGCATTTAGATTCTATCAAATCTAATAATCCTTGCACTATGATATGGCAATTGATGTGTGCTAATTTACTTCAATCAATGGAAACGGGACTAACAGTTGATTTATTGTAATGAAGAAATCAACGGGAAACTCTGCATGTTTATTACTATACTGCAAATGCGTGATGTTCTTCCTTTTAGTAAATCAAACCACATGAATTCATTGAAGGCCTTGATATACTTTATATGATGTTTATGCCAATCTTACCAAAATGAAAATAAAAAACATATTGATTGATTTCATGTTTTGCTGTGCACACTATAGTTTTTTAATGGTTTGATATGATAAATCAAAACAACAATCAGTGCCTGTAACTTTCTTTTACTTTCTATATATTTATCTTATCACAACTTTAAATGCTTTTCTTGATTGCATTTCATTGAAATATTCTAATACTAATCTAAACATAATATTTCTCATGTAAACGTGTTTTTTTGCCTGTAAGTAGTATTTTTTTCATTGAAAAGCAAGAAGAATGTTGGTTCATGGTTTGATAAAATATTTGCATGATTGAATATAATTTATATACTAACTAACAATGCTTATTTTGTAACTGATTATTCAAGAATCAGGATCCAAATTTCAAAGTTGACATCCTCATATGAACATATTTATCCCATCAATAGCCAAAATCACAAACTCTTCGTGTTTGATAAGTTTTATGTGAGATACATCAAGTACGGAGGTGAGGTCATAGTCTTTTAGGCAAAAGTTGCATCCCACAAATAAATAAATTAAAATTGCATAATTATGTCATTGCAGCATGTTGCTCAATATAATATGAAACTCTTTTATGGCTTTCTCTAACCGAATACACAGATTCCCTCGTTCTTTTTTCCTTTCACCCACAGCAACACTTTCACTCTCATCACACCCTCACTTTTTCACCTATTCTCTCAAATTATTTTTATCACACACACTAACATTCTCTCATTTTTCATTTTTTACTGCAAGTCAACAACCACGCGCACCTCACATTGTCTCAACCTCTCTTTACTGTATCACCTTCACACACATTCACCTTTCTTTTATTCAGCACTAATCAGAAGCCATAGAAGGCACAACACTCTCTTGAGCACTTTATTGTAGCTGTAAAAGGCATTGGAAAGATAACAATCGTAACCACTTGTTATAGGAGCAAATATAATTGGTGATTTCAAATTTAAATAATAAATATAAAATTATATTAAATATTCAAAAAAAAATTATCATTCATAATATTCTTATCAAGATCATAATATTCTTATTATCAGGATCGTATAGCATTGCTTCCCACAAATAATACATGTGATCTAGAAAAAAAAAACAATGAATAAAATGTGTCAAATTTAATTTAAATAATAAAGGGACACCTCCAACATTCTGCTCAGACAAACTGAAAATATTATCCTCTAAGAGTAAGAGTGTGTGTTTGATATGCATTAAAGTATAATATAAGAATAATTTGTTAACTTTTATGATAACTACTTTAAAAGTTATATCAACGATGATTTGTTATTGGATGACAGTATAAAACTGTTTTACACTGTCAGTGCATAATCTATTTTCTTTATTTTAATAGTAAAAAATATGTCATAAAATTTCTTTTTAAATTTACTTTAATATTTTTCAAATGAAAAATAAACTTTTAATAACATTGCAATTGGATTTTGTATTTATTATATTTTTCAATAATAATGCAAGATTTGCAAATTAAAATTACCAATTCCATTATTTTATTCATTCTATATAAAATAATGTGACTTAAAATAAATATATTCAAACTTATGCTTTATAACTAATTTTTTCAAACAATAATGAAAAATAAATTATGTTTAATAAATATATATGACATTTATTAAATGTAATAAATATATTATATTTAATATCTTTATTAAATTTAATTATATATTAAATAAAGTTTATTGGTAATACACTGACAGTATAAAATAGTTTTACACTATCATCTAATCACAATTTTACTATAATGATAATTTATAATTATATAACAAGGAATGCTAGCGATATTCTCTTTCTAATACTCTTTATGATTGATTAAAATTTATTGAAAATCACAAATTTTAGTGGGTTTCACATTTAAATTCGGAAAGATAATCATTAAATTATTCATCAAAAAAAAGATAATCATTAAATTAGATCCACAATTTCCAATAAATTCCAATCATTCACAGATAGAGTATTTCTTATAAAGAGAGTGTCAGGGAGAGTATCGTTAGCATTTCTTATATAACAATATTTAAATTTTAATACATTTTAATTGAATTCTTTTATATAAAAATAAGAGAAAAAGGATTATGCAACCCACATTGTATGGTAAGTTTGTTGACTTTTAAGAAATTACCTTAAAAGTAATATCAACGGTGATTTATGATTGGATGACTGTATAAAATAGTTTTACACTGTCAGTGTATCACCATTAAACTTTAAAAATAATTATAAATTTGTCATTAAATGATAGTTGATAGTAATTAATGTTGTCTTTATATAAAAAGTTAATAATATTTGTACCTTTAGAAAACTCAAATAGATATTTGTTTGAAAATTTAGTATTCAATTTTAGAAATAAAAGTATTACAAAAGGGAAAAAAGTGAAAAATGAGAAATTACATAATAAAATAAAACATGTACTCGATGACAAAAATGAGCTTAATTGAATCTTTAGGTTGTAATGAGTAATTTTTTGGTTCCACACAAGTATTCTTCTTTGGAGGGAATTTTGTTCAAAACATTGTGAGTCCTAAATGTAGGTACCTCTTTTAGCAAGGAATTTGAGCCTTAGTTCGTCAAGTTGTGGGAGACTAATCTTTTTTATTAGACTTAATGTCTGTTAGTTTGTAATGAATTATTTGATTGGCAAAAAATAATTTTTTATTATAGAAATTATTATTTAATACTATTATATTTTAAAATTTTACATTGTTAACAAATTAAAAATTACCTTAAATATATCTTTTAAAATAATTACTAAAAATGTCAACAATCTTAGCATAATAATAATAATTTATGATTGACAATATAAAAAAATTTAATATATTTAATTAATTTTTTTATATAGAGAATGATAAAATTTTCATTAAATGATTACTACCGGTCATTTTTTTTCTTTATAAAAACAATTAATAATATTTGCACCTTTGGAAAACTAAAAAAGGTATTTATTTAATGAAAAATCACTACAAAAATTAGACTTGTTCAGATTGAGTAGGCTCAAAATAAAATACTTTGTTACACAATTCAAAGTAACTTAATAAAATTAGAATGACAATATTCTTTTAAAAAAAAGGTATATATACCTACTAAAATGATGATGTTCAATATAATTTTTTTTTCCTAAAAATTGATTAAATGTCAAATAAATTATGTTTTACATTAAAAATATAATTTTTGAATGATGAAATTAAATTAGGTCAATCAATTTTAACAAAAAAAATACTATAAAAACTAAAATTAATAAAATAACATCAATTCAACTTACTTGTATGAAATTGATCTCATCTAATAAAGGCTATGGATCATCCTAAGATTCAAGGGTAGCTCTTACTTAGTGGACGTGTTATTTTCACAAAATCTAAGACAATTTATTATGTGCACAATACATATTTTAGCAGCTATATATGTTCTTGTTCTAATCTCATATATAACAACTCAAGTAAATATTTGAGATGACATTGATAAACAAAAGAATAGTTGGTGCTAGTTGTGACCAAACAATAAAACATTCCTTTAAAGCTTTACAATAATATGTAGCAAATATAGAAATTATATTTTTTTGTTTTTCAACAAATCATAGATGCCTACGCATTTAGTATCGGTATCATTAAATTAAAAAAAGAAAGAAAATTCTAGCCAAAATTGTTCATAGGACCAATTTTATAAAATTGGAAATATATTAAAACACTTCCCACATACATAATAAAAAAGAATCAGAAATTATAAATTCTATATTAAAAACATTGAACCTTTTCACAAAGTATGTGTATAAATAAAGTGTGGGGAAATCATATCATATACCCCCAACCTTTACAATAATCCCCCTCTTTCTAAGTTCTTGTTCTTGTATGATTTCTTTTTAGTAATTATAATCTGTGCGAAGCAGTTGAAGGAATTATGGGTCGTCGTAAGATTGAGATTGCGGAGGTGAAGGACCCCAACACCAAGCAAGTTACATTTTCAAAGCGTCGAACAGGTTTGTTCAAAAAAGCAAATGAATTATCTATTTTGTGTGGAGCAGAAGTTGCTATTGTTGTGTTCTCTCCTGGGAACAAGCCTTACTCTTTTGGGCACCCAAGTGTTGATATTGTTGCAGACAAATTTCTCCAACTAGAGCCTAAATCAAATGTTGCCAAACCAAATGATGTCCAAGGAACATCTGATGGAGTTGGTGACATGGATAGGCTGAATCAACAACTATCTGATGTTCAAGCCCAATTACTTGATGAGCAAAAGAAGACTGCGGAACTTGATAAGAGATTGAAACAACGAGGAGTGACACAACTTCCTCAAAATAAAGAATTGCAAGATTCATATTTAGGGATCCAACAAAAGGTGAAGGACTATTTTGATGCAATCGAGGTGTCAGAGTATATGTTGCTCCTTGCAAAAGAACCAGTGGTCGGAATAGCAAAACCAATTGCTACAAAGAAAAGAAGAAGGAATTGATGCTCAGTAGCATGAAAGTCATCTTCAGATCTAAGTTTCCTTGACCCTAAATCCCTGTTGCTCCCAACTTTCTTAGGTAAAGTGTGATGGTTGAGAAAATAGTATTTCTTGTTGTTTGAATTTCATCAAAAAATTACAAGGAAACAAAAATAAACTCTTTAATTTGTCAAATGTTGTTATTATATTTGTGTAGGAATCGATTGTGTTTTAAGTAAGGTTGTGGATTTAAATCCTATAAAAGATTAAAGTATTTAGAGAATTTTATCCTTTTGAATAAATTCACTTCATTTAGATTTACTGGGATCTACTATGATATTTTGGTACTGATAGATCTTATTATCAATTGATAATATATATTGAATGAGTAATGAAAGAATATAGTATTGGTTTTGATCTGGATTGGTTTTGATCTGAAGAATATCATGAAAATCTTAAAATAAAATAAAAAAAATCAATACTTGTTAAAGCATTATTAAGCAGCGTAACAAGGATGTAAAATTTTGGTGTGATTTTTTCTTTCTTTCTTCAAATAAGGAAGGAGTTCCCTTACAAATCCTGAGAAAACAAGAATAAGATTTTTTTTTTTTTACTATATTATCGCTATCTTTGAGATTTTTTGTATCAAGATAAATATCTATATTGGACAATCTTAAAAGGCGCTAACTCATATCACATCACTTTTAAGATAATTGTTAATTCAAAATTTTAGAAAATAGAAGTTCATTAATAAAATAAAATAATATTCTGTTCCTATTTTAAAAGAAAAGCTATTTACCAATCTGGTGTGGTATGTATGGAAAAACATTTGATAAATCAAGTCACTCTTTTAAATAAATCTCAATATCTCGAGAAATTAGTTTATGACTCTTGTATAGAGAATTTAAAGTTAGTCTTCTTTGATTATCACTTTCTCTTCTTGAATGCTTATTCTGTCCTTGTTAACTGAGTGAGATCTTCAAATTTTTGATATAGATTACGTAATCTCATTTGATATATATATATGTTTGATCTTACGGACTTTAAAACTTTTTGCACAACTGGAGGAGTCCAGATATGGCTTCCCTTTTTTTGATATGTCAAAGGGGTTTCTACTCACATTCACAATTTTTAAACAAGTCTGGGAGCTCAAGTTAGTAGCAACTTTATGTATCCATTTGTTTATTTTGAACAGAAAAACATTTTATTAAGGTACCCTTTATAAGAGTACAAGTTCTACCCCAACAAGACCCGTAAAAAGCATACAAAAGAGGTAGTATTACAATGCTAATAACATGTGTCCCTTTGCAAACCAGCTCTTTAATTCCCAAAAACAAAAACCCACACCTAAACCACTAGTTCCCAGGCACAAAACTCTGATTGTGAGTTCTACTGCAACTAATCCCACCAATCCTGAATAGTCTTTGAGCACCAATCACAGCACGTATTTCCCATGCATGATTCACGAAATTTTGTGAGCCACCAAGCCACTGCTTACCACTAACGTGTCTTGGCTCTTGCATTGTTGCTCCTAAGCATGTCTGTCAGACTCATGATCCACGAAGACAGTGAATAAACAAAACAACCAATTCCATGACATAATCTTAACTGATTCAACAATGTCCTTTACGTGAACTTGTCTGTCCTCAAACACTGTTCTATTCCTAGCCTTCCATATAGGCCCACAATATCACTGCAAACCACACCAACTGCCACCCTTCTCCATCCACACCTAAACCCCGTGAACTGATGAGAGCCCCTTACATTCAAGAAACAGATGGTTTGTAGATTGCTCATAACATTCCCACCAGATAGTGTATCTCTTCTAAAAAGATTTTGTTTTGTAGGTATTTTTATCTTGTTGAAGTTTCCATGCAGCAAACATAGCACTTTATTCCATACCTTCCCCCAACCAAAACCTTCAGCATTTGCACACCCATGCATCCCTCAAATCCATGAGCACCTTGAATGCTGAACTAAATGTGTAAGTCTCCTTCTTCCGTCTCCATCTATCTGATGTGTCCTGTACCAATCCTCTACTGCTCACCTCATTTTCAAGTGCTTGGAACAAATCCTCCTCCCACCTAAATAACTTTCTTATCCATGACAAGTCCACATCCACCACTTTATGTATCCATGCACGGGGATTGACTTTGTCATCAATGAGTCTTTCAAAGAGGATTAAATCTTTCTTTAAAATTCTCTAATGTTTTCAAATAAATTGTAAAACACTATGTCGATAACCATTTTAGTCATTCTTGCCATACCTATGTACCTCCAAGATGGCTATCACTTCTAAAATCATTATTGCATCATCATAGCTAGAAATGTTGTTGCTAATGAAGTTGTTTAACTTTTTGTGATTTATTTCTACTAAACACTCAACCCATCTTCTGGGTATTTCTTCTAGGTTGTTGAATAAAAGGATTTTCCTCCTACAAATCCTCCCATATTACATGACTTATCTCTCTCATATCAGTAATCAGTTTGGTGGCGTGTCATAGCTTTGTCTGACATGCATTCTCCCTTTCATCTTCTTGGTGTCTCACTTTTAGGGGATGCTTAATGCTTTATGTCTTTGTCTCGAATACCAGTCATCATAAGTTATCTAACTTCTTAACTTACAATGATCAGGTGACATTATATTCTAAAAATTTAAATATGTTTTTTTTTCCCTAAAATATACTCGTATTTTATTTTTAGTTACTAAAAAATTTTGCTTGATTTTTAGTTCATGTAATTTTTTTTTAAAGTTTTGGTCTTTGTTATTTTATTTTAATTTTAATATATCTATTTTTTCATTTTAATCCATATAATATTTTGTTCATTACGAATTAGTGTTTTTAGATAATATTTGATAGAAACTAAGAGCAAATGATTCACATATTATAGGGACTAAAAAAATAGATACATTGAAGGGTTAAAACAAAATAACAATGACCAAAACAAAAAAAAAATATAATGAAGAAAAGTCAAACAAATTTCTTTTAGGGACCAAAACCAAAATACGATTATATTTTAGGAATTAAAACCATATTTAAACTTAACAACAAGACATTTTTATGTAAGAATGAAAGAAATTCATGTGATTTTTTTTATATATAAATAAATATTGATCATTAGATTTTATTTTAAATGATAAAGATTAAAACACACAAATTATAAAAGTTTATTAAAAAGTCACATGACTTTTTCTAAGTGGTTACATGATATGAAATTTTGACAATGTATGTATGTATAGTCTGAATTTATTATCTCACTTTTGTATAAAAATGACTCTCACTAGATATGACACACACATATTTTGTATAATTAAGTTTCAAAAATTTGTTTAATCATAAGTTAAAAAAAATGTCATTTACGAATGTGAAAAATGAATTGTAATTGACCCTCGTTATTATTCCCATGTTCTTTAAATTTAATATATCATTAAAGAGTTTAATTTTAATATATTAGTTTAAAAAATATATTATCAATTAATTAAAAATCATTTTATATATGACTTTTTAAATAATTATTATGAAACTTGACAAGTGCTTTAAAAACCGGCTCACACCGGGAACCAGTAGTATAACTGGTCCGAGTCACCCATTGGATTGGGAATGTCTTTGATTTGGTTTAAACCAATAGGATCTGATCGGTTTTGTGGTTAAATCAATGAACCGGTTGAGTTGAACCAGCGAGTTATAGTGACCCAAACCGATTCACGTGCATTTATTATTATTTTTTTTAATATGAAAGTTTTAATGAAAATACAACAAAAATGTCACACTCGAGAATCAAATCCAAGACTTGGAAATTGATTAATTAATTAGTAAGTTTATGAAACAAATATATATATATTATGTTACTTATACCTATTCATTTGGATATCTGAACTTGTATTTTTTTAATTAAGTCTCTGTCATTAACACCAGAAACCTAATTAAAAAGATATAAGTTCAGGGATCTAAATAAAAAAAAATAGTTTAGGGGCCTAATTAAAAATTGTCATAGTTTAGGGATCTAACTAAAAATTGTCAACATCTGCGTGTCTGCAATAAGGGACTAATGTTTTTGGAGTTTGAGAATACTGATTGAAGAACTTACAAATGTTGATAATACTGAGTTTAGAACCTGTAGGATGAGAATACTAGCCTGCAAAGGTTGACAATTTTTTATTAGGTCTCTGAACTATATTTTTTTTTTCAAGTGGATCCTAAATAAAAAAATAATACAAGTTCAGGAACCCAATTGAAAAAAAAAAATTCAAGAACCTAATTAAAAATTAATTCAAGAATGTCCTCAATTACATTCATTAGACTCTGACATATATCATATGTAACTATTAGGACCAAAATGTACCATTTCGCAAGCTTAATGGACCAAAATGAAATCATTTAAAAACATAAAGTACCAAAATGAACCATTTAAAAAACATAAAGGACCAAAATTGAATAATTTAAAATGACGTTGTTTCAATTAACATGTCACATCATCATCCCAATTAGTGTTAACGGACACGTCACATTTTTTAAACATATTTAACATTTTTGTTTAAAAGAACCAAAACGGAATCATAATAAAACATAAATAATCAAAATGAGACTTTTGAAACTTAAAAGACCAAAATAGAAAAATACTAAAATATAAATGGGCTAAAATAATAATTTAGACAAAAATTTATGAGGAATTAAAAACAAAAATCAAGATAAAACAAGGGATAAAAAATATATTTTATCTTTTTTATTATTGTTTCACCATAAATTATTAGTATTTAATAACTGTAATTAATGCATTTATTAAATAATATATCATTAATATATTAGCGAATTTAATATATTAAATATATGCAGTAAAAAAAATATTAAATATATTATTGAATTTAATTATTACAATTAATATATTATTGAATTTATTAATACATTTATTGAATTAAGCAAAAAATAAATCATTTAATTAATGCATTTATTAAATATAATAAACATTTAACTGTAATGATTTTATCCTGAAAAAAAACTCTAATGATTTAATAAAATATACTCTCTCCGTTCCTTTTTATCTATTCTAATAAAATAGTTGTGTGATTTTCTATTTTATCATTTTTATTTCTACTTCACAATAAATGCATATATGTGAATTAATTAAAAATTAAGTGAAAAGTAAGGGTATAATTGACAAAAAAGTAATTAATATGATATTGAATTTTGCAAACAACAAATAAAAAGAAATAAAAAAATTTCAAAAATCTGACAATTAAAAAGAAATGGAGGGAGTAGTATACTCCATAAATTAATAAATTAAAATATGCATTAGTGATTTTTATTATTATTTTATTATAAATTATTATTTAATAATTTTAATTAATGCATTTATTAAATAATATATCATTAATAAATTAGTGAATTTAATATATTAAATATATTATTACATTTAATTGGTGCAATTAATATATTATTGAATTTATTAATATATTATTAAATTAAGAAAATAATTAATTATAAATACTGCATTTATTATATATAATATACAATTAACTATAATTATTTTTATAAAATATAATATATTTCTTAAATTTTACAAATATAACATATGTTTATTAAATGTGTATGACTTTTCATAAGAATTTATATGTATTAAAAACTTATTATTACATAAAATGTAATTCTTACTAAATTATATATATATATATGTATATATATATATGGCTTAAATATATTTTTAGTCGTCGATAAATATCCGAATTTTTTGTCCTTAAATTTGTTTAGATAACACTTTAAATAATGAAATAAAGTAATATAAATAGCGCTTTATGAACAAAAATAAAATTTTAAATTTTTTAGGGACCAACAACAAAAAAGAATTATTAGGAACCAAAAAAATTTAATCATTTATTTGAGACAAAAAATATATTTAAGCGTATATATATATATACATATATATATATATATATATATATATATATATAGTCTTTCTATTTGTGTATAGTCTTAATTATTATTTTACATAAATAATTATAAATATAAGTATATTTAAAAATTCTTATTTTTAACACACACGCCCAAACATAGAGGGATACACACGCATACACGCACAGAAAAAGAGAGACACACACATGTACACATTCTTGAAATATATTCTTAATTATTTTTTAAATAAATTATTATGAATTATCCTAAATTTTATTATATATTTAAAACACATCGAACATCATTGTTCATAAAAAAATTTAAAGTAACCAAATTCAAATTCGTATGAATATAATTTTAAAATTAATTCAAATTTGGTTATATTTAACAATTAACTTAATATAATCATTTTTTACACATTAATTTATTCTTATAATATATCTTAATTTTAGATTTTTCATTACGCGTAAATTTTTCTTTTGATTTTTACAAATTTGTACACTCCTTGTTCACGAATATGTCATTGTCAGTAGAAAATTAAGCATGGGAATAGCCAAATTCATGAAGTTCAACGAAATAACATAATTTTTTTTTTTTTGAGCAATCCGTTGAGGATTACATTGACGACTCTGTAGCGAGACATGCGCTCTTTAGAAATGTTACAACACCTGCGTATCTAGATGTTGATGATGTTGAAGACCAACCATTCAACAATTTTTATTTTTATTTTTTATTTTTCTATGTCTAGTAATTTTATTTTTTTAATAAATTGTCTTTTTTGTTTAAAAAATAATGTTGGCAACCGAAACAATGACCAAATAAATGGTCACTAAGGTAAATCATTTTTTTAAATAGAAAAAATTGGTGACTGAAATTAGTGGTCGAATGTGTTGCTACAAGTTCGGTTGTTGTGTTTCTCATTTAGTGACCGAATTACTGAGTGCATTTAAATAGTATTATTAAAAATACAATTAAATTTAGTGCTATGCATATATTAACATGGTCTTCTAATAAGAAGTAACCAAAATATATTTGTTGTAATTAGCGTATGGTTGTATATGTTGGTCGCTATCTTCAGGGACTTAGGGGTGTTCACCGGATCGGGTAACCCGTAAACCTGAACCGATCCGAACCGACCCAATCACTTTGGATCGGATTTTTTGAGCGTTCGGATCAAACCCAAAGCCAACCTGATCCAACCCGTTAGTGTACGGGTCGGGTAACGAATTTTGTATTTTGAACCCATGACCCAACCCGACCCGTACCATAAAATTAATTTTATATATATATATATATATATATATATATATATATATATATAAATTAAGAAATACAAAACACCATATTTTTTTGTTAATTTTTAACCACACATGAATTATATTTCTCTTTTTTAATTGTTTCTATTTTTTGTCTTGATTTTGTTTATGTTTTCTCATGCTAATATCTATTTAAAATAAAATATTTGTATTAGCATTAAAACCATTCATTTTATTAATCAAATATTGTCACAATTTGGTCTTTTTGGAGGAATGTAGAAATTATATATTTGCAAAGCTCTAGGCAAAAACAAATTGTTGTTCTAAAAAATTCTAATTTTTACAAAATAATTTTTTTTAAATGTTCTGACTCGGTCAATCCAACCCGATCCAACCTGTTTTTGAACGGGTTGGATCGGATCGGATTTCACAATAAAATTGCACAAACCCGATCCAACTCAACCCGTAAAATTTTGATCGGGTTGGGTAACGGGTTTGGCCAAACCCGGCCAAACCCGACCCGTGTACACCCCTACAGGGACTAATATCTAATTTTGAATTTTTTATCACTAAATACCTTAGCAATTAGATTTATTACGACCACCATATAGTAGTGGCCAAATTTACACCTTTAGTGATTCCTAAATGATTTTTTTTATTGGTATAGAGTGATACAAGCAACAATGAGGGAAGAATTATAAAATTGTTAATGGTGTATAATACCATTAACCTTTGAGGATTTAATATAATTTTTTTACAAATGATTTTAGTAAAAAAAATAAATTATAAGGAATTAATTAAAATTTCAATAAACTATACGAACTAACCAATTAATTTAAATTTTATTACGACTGCTGTACTATATATAAAAATATGTAGATTGAAATTGGTTTGGTTTCTATTGATTAATGCATGCCTAACTGCTGTACACCAAAAAAAGAATGTATGCCTAACTCCTTACGCTGACAACCTAACGCAGTGGCAAGCTCCTTGCGAGTATTCATGTGTACGTAAACGTAAAACCGTTTCATAACTCCAGTCTCCACTTCAGGTTTACACCCATATCACAAATTCTTAAAAATTTCTATTAATTATGCTATTCAAAGTTATGAAATATATTTACCACTAATGGTGGCAGTTATCTTAGTCCTCAAAGGCCAACTAATATAAAATCTTTTACCATTGATTGTAAAAATTTAAGATCAAATCACATTACTCATTTCTGTTCTCACTGCATGCGAGTAAAATATATTTACTGTTATAAATATCAATGACCTGCAGGTTACAAATCAAATTGGAAGAAGAGCTGATGACCTAGCAACTAGGTAATAATCAATTGGAAAATGTTTGTAGACACTCAGATAAAGATAAGAAAAAAAATGATAAATGTAATGAATAATATGATGTAACAAAAATAAAAATGAAGATGCCAACTATTAAAAAAATAAAAAAGAAAGATGAAAATGTCAAATATGGATAATATATAACAATGTGTTGGGTCTTCTCCTCAAAAAAAAAAAAAAACAATGTGTTGGGTCAGGATGACTATCATTCAAAATTATAATAAATAAATGATGGCGCAACTATTCTAACCCCCCAGTAGTCAATAAATATTATAATTATGAATTATGATATTGATATCACGAGAGACAATTTGTACAAGCTCACACGTAATTCGCTATATAAGCTTAACAATGAGTTATTAGAGTTGTATTATTGTGTTTGTGGAATGGATAACGACAACGTTAACCTTACAATTTCAGAGAGCAACAACAATATTGCGGTGTCAACGTCCAACAATTTCATAGATTTGGATGTTTTTGATCTAGACGAGGCTCTTGCGGTGGTGGACGGAGAATCACGGCGTTTATTTGCGGCGTGGGAGACGTTCGTGTCGAACTTGCCGACGGTTAACGACGTGACGAGGGATGATGTTTGCTCCGTTTGCATGGAAGGGTTTACCCAGCACAACACGGACGAGGAAAACAAACGAGTCCCGTGCGGCCACGTGTACCACTCAAACTGCATCACCCTCTGGTTGGAGCACTGCAACTCTTGCCCACTTTACCGCTGCCATATCCCCCTTTTCTAAGTCCATTTTAGCTTCTGCCTTTAGTAAACCTTTTTGGCTGTAAATTATAATGTAATATATTCTCGTTCTTGCTTCAAATTTTGGTTCAGTTTGAACTTTGATTAGAAATTCAGTATTATGAAATTTGCCTTTTGAAATTATTTTTTATTGCGCGTTGTCTACATTATAATTTTATTAAAGTTGATACTGTATAGATTCGTTTATTATAATGTCACATAAAAAAGGATTCGTTTATTATAAAGTTGACAAAATTAATTTTAAATTATTAAATCTAATTAAAATGCTATATCTTAAAATATTTTTAGTAACAAATGGGCAGTTCGACATGCTAAGGTTTGAAAAGCAGTTTGGCCTAACCCAAATTCTTTATGGACTACATATTTGTTGGTTTGGCCTAATTTGTTTGGCACATTGGATCGGGTCAAATTGGTCACTTTTTTTTTTTTTTTTGTCTAAATTTTTATAAATTTGAAAACACAAAAATAATATCAAGCCAAATAGACCTGTTAGTGCTTAGACATTTTATGAGCTCGATCAACCTAATCTATTTGGTCATCATGCTAGGCAAAATTGTCTCGATTTTTTTTGGGCTCATCTTAAATAGCGTAACCTAGGCCCATTGAAGTAGGTTAATTTTGCCCACTCTAAAGCTAGCTAGACACAAATATATTTTTACCATTAAAAAATAAGTACTGAAGTAAATTGAAAAATGCAAAATTCCAAGAAGCATTATTTCCTATTTTACATTATGATAGTTGCAAAGATTTGAATCTTAGCTGAAGAAAATTTTGTTGATATATCTCTGAATTACGAATAGCTATAAATTAGGAATTAAATAACATGCAAATAGGAATTAGATCAGTTGTAAATCAGAAAATTATTTGTTGTATTACTTTTCTGTTATGTTATATTGTAAATTATTTTGTAGGATTTACATTATCAATTGCAAAGATAGTCATAGATATTCATACAATATCATTTTAACACATTCAAAAGCAATCAAAGTTATTTGTTCAAATCAATAATAATCAGTACAAAAAATAAAGAGAAATTTGTCCAGTTTACTACTTCTACTGCCCCTTTTTATCCCCCTTCTGTTATCAATCGAAAAAAAATCCAAGTAAATTCCTTAGAGGATACTGCTAGAAGACTCATAGAAGTAAGGAGGTTGATAGGAGGAAGAGGGAAATAGTGTTGCATCTGGTGCAAGAATTGGTAACACGGTAGTGTAGTACCCATCAAAGAATTGGTTTTGTCTTTCTATAGTGAAAGCCTACAACATCCCTAATTGAATTCATCTTAAGGAGAAGTTTCTCCCGGTTCTTTTTGATAACTTTGACTTTCATTTCCAAAGTTTTAGATTTTGCTTCTGATCTTCTTTGCTTCTTCAGACTCTTGTCTTTGGCATTCTTCTCAAGGGCAACTTTTCTTTTTTGCTAATATTAGGAACAACTTCTGGTTCTTTATCAGAAACTTTCTTCTACACTTTCTCAAAATCATCAACTTTTGCATCTGCATATGCCTTTTGTTCTAGTTTTTCCTCTCTGTGGTCTTATTCCTACTAAGGCTGGTTCAAGCCTCATTTTCTTTATGTTTTCTTTCCCAAAGAAAACACAATCATCACTCATTGGTTCCATAACCTAAGGTACTTCACAGGCTTTGAAGATTTTAGTCAGTATCATTCCATATGGTAGACTAGAATGTGCCCTATTGGGGTTGAGTTTATAACAACATATTTGCTTGTTTCTGGTTCCTCCTTTTGACTCTTGTTTATTGTCTCCTTCAATATCTATTATTTTTGTTGCCTTGTCTCTTTTTGAACTTCTACATACCTTTCTTGTTCCTGTCTTCATGCACAATTATCTTCTCCTAAGGTCAAGATGTGTAGACTGATCTTTTGAGGATGAAGAAAATACGGTTTTTCTTATTTTGAACAGCTCAAGCTTTTTGATTTTTTGGTATAAAGCATAAGTATCCTTTATTTGAGAGAATCTTACTCGAGGATAAAAAAACATTTTTATTCCATCCTTGTCCCTCGCATTTATCATTCAACATGCAATACATCACACGATTCACATGTTTTTGAGTTGTTGCAGCTTTAATGATCACAACCTGGCATCATTGACTACTTCAAAAGGGTCTACTTCTAATTCTCATGGTATAAATATGGCAAATGCTAACCAGTGCCCTAAGGACACTGGTTAAGGAATTAAAAGGAGAAAATTTTTATTGGGAGGCAAAAAATTACGCTGTTCATGATTTTTTTTGCGTTCTTCTATGAATTCCACACTAAATACTTTTTCCTTTTATCTCTTTAACCAGTGCCATAAGGGGGCACTGGTTAGCAAGACCCAAGTATTTAATCTAACGGATACATATGAAGCAATTCTTTCAAATAATTATATCTTTCTTCAAAAACGTATTTTATCCTTCAAAATATTTACATTAACAAAAGATAGCGATGATATATTAAAAAAAAATCCTTACTCTTGTTTAGCACGTCAAGATTTGTAAGACAACTTCTTTCCTTATTTCAAAAAAGGAAAGTTTTTTTTTCACACCAAAATTTTATGTCCTTGTTACACTAAGCATTGATTACTTTTTTTTTTTTTTTTTAAGAAATATCATGATATTATCCCGATCAAAACTAAAACTATATTCTTCCATTAATCATTTGATACGTATTATAAATCGATAAAAGAAAAAAAAGATCCCTCTGTACCAAAAATCGTATTAGATCCTAATTAATCTAAATTAAGTGTATTTATTTAAAGGGATAAAACTCTTAAAATACTTTTTTTTTAGGATTCAAATCCAATCCATACTCAAGGAAATACATTTCTTACAATAGTAGAATTTGACAAAAGCATTAAAAAGAGTTTATTTTTATTTTGTTGTAATTCTTTAAATTCAATAAAAAAAAAAAGCACTTATTCACCATTACTGCTACTTTCTCTCTCATCACTCTAAGAGAGATGGAAACAACATGTTATAGGGCCAAGAAAACTTAAATCTAAATATAAATATATTACATGTTGCAAAGCATCAATTCTTTTTTCTTTTCTTTAGAGTCACTTGTTTTGTTATTCCAACCACCGGTTCTTGTGCAAGGAGTATCATATACTCCGACACCTCGATTGCGTCAATATAGTCCTTCACCCTATGTTGGAGCTCTACATATGAACCTTGCAATTTCTTATATTGAGAGAGTTGTGTCACTTCGTGTTGTTTTAGTCTCTCATCATGCTCTGCACCCTTCTTTTCTTCCTCAAGTATTTGGGCTTGAACATCAGACAATTGTTGATTCAACCTATTCATGTCGCCAGGTTCATTAGATGGGTTGTTTCCTTGGGCATCATTTTGTTTGGCATTGTTTGAATTGGCCGCTTGTTGAAGAAACTTGGCCGCAATAGCATCAACACTCGGGTGCCCAAAAGAGTAAGGCTTGTTTCCAATGGAGAACACAACAATAGCAATTTCTGCACCGCACAAGATGGATAATTCATTCGCCTTTTTGAATAAGCCCATTCGACGCTTGGAAAATGTGACTTGCCTTGTGTTAGGATCCTTCACCGTTGCAATTTCAATCTTACGACGACCCATGATTCCTTCACCTGCTTCACACTGATAATTACTAAAAAAAAAAAATGGTACAATAATAAGAGATTAGAAAGAAGGAGATTGTTGTAAAGGTTGGGGTGGATATGATATGATATCCCTACAACCCTTTATTTATACACACATTCTCTGAAAATGTTCAACCTTTCTAATATTCAACGTTTCTAATATTGAATTTACAATTTCCAATTCTTTTTGGTTATGTACGGGAAGTGTTTTAGTTTGTTTCCAATTTTATAAAATTGGTCATGTGAACAATTTTGACTTGCATTTTATTTCTTTTTTATTTTAATGATACTAATACTAAATATGTACGCATCTTTGATTTGCTGGAAAACAAGAAATCTAATTTCTATATTTGCTAAAAGAATTTTTTACTGTTTGGCTACAGCTAGCACCAACTATTCTCTTATGTATTAACACCACCCCAAATATATGTTTTGAGTTGTTATATTTGGAATTAGAACAAGAACATACATTTGGCTGCTAAAACATGTACCTTGTACAAAATGAATTGTCTTTTATTTTGTAAAAATAACACATCTACTAAGTAAACGTTGCCCTTAAATCTTATGATGATCCACAGCTTTTGTTACATGAGGTCAATTCCATACAAATAAGTGGATCTAACGTCATCTTTTTTTATTTTAGTTCGTATAGCTTTTCTTTTCTTTTCTTTTTCTTTGGTTAAAATTGATGAACTAATTTAATTTCATCACTAAAAAAATTATATATTTCAATGTAAAACATATATTTATTTGAAAGTTTAGTCAATTTTTAGAATAAATTGATATAAAACATCATTTTAGTAAGTTTTTTTTTAAAAAAAAAAATCCATTCCAATCAAATTAAGTTAATTTGAATTATATAACAAAATGTTTTATTTTGAGTCAACTCTATCTGAACGTGACTAATTTTTGTACTAATTTTTCATTGAATAAATGCCTATTTTAGTTTTCTAAAACTACAAATATTCTTCTTTCAAAAAAAAAAAACTACAAATATTATTCAATTTTTTTATATATAGAAAAAATTAATGACTATTAATTATTATTTAAAGTCAAATTTATCATTATCTATATATAATAGAATTTAATTAAATGCATTAATAGCATAAAATAATCCTATTTTATATATGTGTGCGCATTTATACATCTAGTCTAGTACATTTGGGAGACGAAAAGTTTTAAGTATGACTATAAAGATTAGTTTCATAATTAGTCCAAAGAACGGAAGCTAGAACCAAAAATCTTAATTACTGTGGTTAAAAAAAAAAACTGAAGTAGGGATTGAATTTCACTCCAAACAAAAATGGTTCAAAAAATGTACTTATGCGTGAAGAATTAAAAATCGTGGGGGATGGTCTTAAAATCACTGCCATCTATTGTTAAACACGTGGCCAGGATTGGATTAACTTCTTGCGTTGTCAATGGGGTGTTTGTCCTTGTTAAACGACCCTTTTCAGGGGAAAAAAATTATTAAAAATGTTATATTACTGGATTAGTCTCTAAATAATTTAGGAATTTTTATAGAGAATTTATGTGATACCTCTAATAATTTTGGGGATTGTGATATTGTTGATTTTTTAACCAATCAAATTACATATAATCTTTCTTCTCATTAATTAAAAAAAACTTTTGTTTTTTTTCTTCAAATTAGTGCTTGATTAATTAAAATATTTTTTAAAATTTAAAATTACAACTATTTTAAATTAGAAAATTTGATTAAACATAAGTTTAAAAGTCTAAATCTTAATCTCTTACACCTCCTTCACTAATAAACCACGTTGAATATGAATCCTACTTTCTTTCACCTCTTTCGTCTGTAAGTTGGGGGAACCACCAGTACCACATCTTTGGTACGCTAACTTAATGTTTAAAACATTAGGGTACAGCATAATAGAGGCCTAAACTTCCAAAACCAATACCAGTCGAAATGGAAAATATGAAAGCAACTATGATGTGTTTTCGCAAAAGGAAAAGAAATTATATAAAAGTTTAAAATCATTTTCATATATAACTTCTGAACCTTAAACCATACATTTTTTTATGAGAAATTATGTTCAGATTCTGCATGGTTTACTGGTAAATGAGATGGAAGAGATTAGGATTCAGACTTCAAAACTTATGTTTAATAAGATTTTCCAATCTAAAATAGTTATAATTTAAAATTTTAAAAAATATTTTAATTAATCAAGGACTAATTTGAAAAAAAATAAAAAAAATTAATTAATGAGAAGAAAAATGACATGTAATTTGATTGGTTAAAAAATCAACCGTATCAAAACCCCCAAAATTATTGGGAGTATCATAGAAACTCTCATTTTTATATATGTTCTTAAATTATTATTTTAATTGAGTTTTTGACAGAATTGACGAGAATTTGACAAAACTGAATCTAGACACTCAATTAGAAAAATTACATGAGGAAGAATCCAATTAAAATTTTTTATTGGTTGACATAAGTAATAGCAATTTGTATCTCTTGACACAATTAAAATCTAATTTCATAACGATATTGAAAGATTAATTTACGGGATACTTACAATTGGCTATAACTAAATATTTTTGAAATAATTATTTTATCTGATAAATTGTTATCTAAGAACGTAATTTTCTTGTAATGACGCTTTATTGATAAAAAAAAATGTAGTGTTCGAGACATTATTAGTTGAGAATTTGGTAGAAAATATTGGTTATAACTTATAATAAAAAAATATATAGTGTAAAAGTGATCCTTTTAATTCCTTTAATTTCTTAATTGATGTCTTAGGACCCTGGTTAAGTACTCCCTCCGGTCATTTTTATAAGAAACAAAATAGTATTATTTTTTTGTCCTAATTATAAGAAACATAGACCTACTTTAAGATGTATTAATTGCTAGTTTTCTTTTTTACCCTTCATCTTATGAAATCCATTAATGAGATATCTACTCATTTCTCATGCATTTATTGGTCTATTAACAATAGAAGTTACACTTATTGATGGAGGTGCAGTGTCATTAATGTAACCACTACTTAAACCAATCAATTTAAGGGATACTTTTGGAATAAAATTAAAATTTATGATATTATTAGTTATAACTAACTAACTAACTTAACTATTTTTATTGGTCTTGAAGATTTAGTTATTTGTTTCTTATATAAAGGACCGGAGGGAGTATTATTCAAACATCCTTATCGATTCAAAAAGGCATGGCAACAATTGCCGAACACTTGACGCAGATCCAACGTCTATGTGTCCTTCCACGATTTTGATCATGCAGAATTATTTCAAAAAGAGAATGATAACGGGTGAGAGCATCTTTATCGCAGTGCTTGTGAAGCACGAAGCTTAATTGGCCACGGTGGTTGCGTAGCAAAAGTCGTTGGAGGCTTGTATGACTCAAAGCTAGAGAAGCACCGGTGCTTGAACCTTTTAAAATAAAAAAAAAAACTTTTTAATTTAAAATATGTTTTATTGATTTGTAACCGTTGCACATGCATAGTAATTTTAAATGTTAAAACTTTTTATTGTTAACCAATAAACTAAACGTTAAAATTTTAACATTAGAAATATTTTACTGTTTTTTTTTTTAAATTTTACTATTGTATATCAACATTCATATAAATTCATATAAATAAGGAGTACTTCAAAAAAATTTTACATAGTTAAACCTATCAATTTTTTCTTATTTTTATTCTCATAAAATTCTCAATTACCTTTTTTTTTAAAATTTTTATTTTGTATTATTAAAAAAATAATTTTCAAAATAATAGCCTAAATAAATCCCCTAATTTTAAAAAAATAAAAATATTTATTTATAAAATAATTATAATTTAATAAATAAGTTATTAATAAAATGTTAAAGATGTAAGCTTTTTGGTGAGACCCATTTTAAACTAGTTGTTTTGGGAGTGTTTTGGACGCGATAATCAGTAAAATTAGTTATTATTTTAATTATGTAATTTATATTATTTTAATTACGTAATTTATATTATTTTAATTATTATCTTTTATATCGTGTTATTTGTGTGAGATTAGCAATTTTCATCATTTTAAATAAAATATAATTTAATTAAAATTTTATTTTTATTTTGTTATTATAAAAAAATATTTTACATAATAAAAGTCTAAAAAAATTATTAATCTTTAAAATTTAATTAATTTATAAATAAGATAATCATAATGTAATAAATAAGTTATTAATATAATATAATGATGTAAGTTTTTTGGTAGGTCCCATCGAAAGCACTCAAGGAGAGTTGTTTCATTGAAGGGAATTAAGTACTTAGATGTTTTTATGTTGGAAAGAATAAAAATGAATAATATATACAAATAGATCCCATTTGAAGTACTCATAAAGGGTTGTTTCGTTAAAGATGCTATGAGGACTGAGGGGGTATATCCGTCATTGTGGAAAGGAATCTCTACCTTCGAGGTCCTTGTCTTGGGGGGGTGGGGTGTTTAACTTTCCTAGCCCAAGACTCGTGGAAAGCACCAAATCAATCATTAACTGCACTTGAAGAAGGGTGTGGAGATGTAAGTGGACGAAAGATGGTGCCTTCCATTCCACATACACCCACGTGTTAACCCATACTCTCCTCCCTCGTATCCTCGTCACACATAGAATCAATCCTAAAGCAGATACCTCCTACCTGGTTTCAAGTTTGCACCCTGGACTACACAATTTTAAAGGTGTTTCATGATTAAGACTTTCTTTTTATTATATCTATATTACTTTTTGTACGGATTAATATTATTACCAGCTAGCTGTTTCTACTATAATTAATAATTACATTTTAAATACTCTAGTCTAAGCTGATAGGGATTCATGATAACTAGAGTCCTTGTGCTACCTAAGAAAGTTAAAATAGGTTTAAACTTGATAAATCAATTTATTTAAACCTCATAAAATAAGTTGAGTTGAATTATGTTTTTAACTCGCATAATTCAACCCGTTAACTCAAAGAGTAAGTGTGTATTTGGGAAGCAACAGAAGTTGAAAAGACATTCTAGATGATTGATTCTTGCATTTGGCATTTGTGTGATCTTTTTCTCCCTTGTCCAAGAAATCACCACGCGTTGTTCGTGTTTTGGTTAAAGTCCACTCCGCGATGGCTTAACTTTCACAAGAGTGAACACCTGTAGGTAGTAGTAGACTTGTTGCTTAGAACAGTCAAATCATATCAAAATTACTCCTCCATCTTTTCTTGTAAAAAGACAGTCATTCATCTATGCCGAATTAAAAAAAAAAAAAAAAAGAATCTATTAAAGTTCAACTAATTCACACGTCAAATTTTACCAAACGAGTAGGCCCCTAAAGTAATACAAGGTGCCACCCGGCGTTTCTCTAATGAAAGACAGAGTACTGTTGCTTACGTACACAGGTTCCTCACACGTCACACACAGAGGCACAAAATCCAGTGCGGGCAAATCCAGTGTGGTAGTGTGAGGGCGGTCCAATCAGAGGTGATAGAATGAGTAGGGAGAGGGGGATGAAAGCGGGTGCAGGGTTGCGCGAAGCAGAGGATTTGAAAGGAGGCGTGATAAGGAAAAGAAACGTGTGGAAGTAAAGATCAATGGGCGGGGGGACAGGTGGAGACGCAGCATAAGGCAGGTGAGTACGACTACAATTTACACAAGCTCGTGTCTCTCTCTTTTCCTTTCTTTTCCCCACTCACAATTCACAATAGATGCGTGTGCCATCAACAAAACTTACATTTTCCTCACACGTGTCGCTTTCTCATCTCTCCTTTCTGCTCCTTTTATCGCCTTCTCGCTTCTTTCTCTTCACCCCTCCACTCTCAACTCTCAACTACGACACCGTTGCGCTATGGAGGAGGACGAGCAACTCGAGCGATTCGACTCCGAGTTCGCGTCCACCAGTTCCATTTTTTCCACACTCAGCACCGACGATTTCCGGAACCTCACCAGCTCCGGCGACATTTCCTCCATCAGCAGCGGCTCCGGCGAGATTCCGCCCGTCGCGGTCACCGAGGCGGTCCTCGCGCAGCCGTTGCTCCACCGCCCGGGGTCCAATGAAGGCGAGGCGGCGGCGGCGGCGGCGAGGGAGAAGTGCGTGGGAAGGAGTAACAAGGGAGTGAGTTGGGGACACACTTCGGTGATTGGGAGAAGGAAAGAGATGGAGGACGCCGTCGCCGTTATTCCGGGATTCATGTCTCGCACGTGCGATCACGTCGGCGGTTGTACGGCTCCCGGTTCTAGATCCTCCGGCGAGATCGCTCCTGTTCATTTCTTCGGCGTTTACGACGGCCACGGTGGCTCTCAGGTACGCTACACCTTCCTCTTCTTCTTTTTTCCGTTTTTTTTAATAATTATATAACTTTCGTTAAATTTCGGTTTTCATTTTTATATATATATTGAAGTTTGAAAGAGGTGTTGCTGGTTATGGTGACTGGACAAAGAGAGAAAGGGAGTGTGGCGTTCTGATTAATATTTACTTATTCCTTTTTCAATTGTTATTTATCTGGTCGAATAGTATCGATGTTTATTAATTATTATTACTATTTTTTTTATATAAATAAATAAATAATGATATAGGAATTATTATTATGCTCGTTAAATTTAAACTGGGAATGTGGTTGGTGGGTGTGTTGCTTAGAAAGGCCACGTGTTATAAGGTTATAGGCAGAGTGGTCCTTAAGAGAGAGATAAATTCAGCGGTGTTTTTCATTTTGCTGTGACACGTATAAATACGACCGTGCATAATAGGGGTGTGGGCCTTTTTCTCTTCTAGGACAGATACTTGTACTAATTAGGAATGGGGATTGGTTAACGTGACTGAGATCTGACGTGGTTTCTATCACAGACAAATCATCACGTTGCGGCATACCAAAAGGTTTCAGTGCTTCAAAGAAAAACATTCAGTTTTGAGAAAGAAAAAAAAACGACTTACTTTTATGTGTACTGTATAAAAATTTTATAGGCTTAATAGCAGATTTTACCACCCAATTTTCATAATTTTGCAAATTTTATCACTCAACTTTTATAATTTTGCGAATTTTACCACTCAAGTTTTTTTTTTACGAATTTTACCATCCAACTTTCATTATTCTGTGAATTTTACCACCTAAGTTTTCAATTTTTGCGTATTTTACCATCCTGATGTTTCACAATTTTTTTTTTTGAATTCTTTAACTTTTTTTTTGGTAAAATATCAGAGTGGTAAAATGTGCAAAAATTGAAAACTTGGGTGGTAAAATTTGCAAAATTAAAACTTGGGTGGTAAAATTCGTAAAATTATGAAAGTTGGGTGGTAAAATTTGCAATTAAGCCAATTTTATATGTAAACCAATCAAAATTATCGTTAATATAAAAGTCAAGTATCATATACAATAACATGTGATTAAATAATAATATAACCCCCAAATGGAATGATACAGTGGTATAAGGTCCTGCTGCATTGATATGAGGGGAAACGATCTATTTAGTGGGAGAGTTCGTGTTAAATTCTCTCTGTATGCAGAATTCGCTTGGACCAGTGGCGGTCACGTACTGCGAGCGGAAAGGAAAAAAATAATAATGTAATCTTTTTTATATTGTAAATTTATACTTTATTTATTCTTTATTTATTAAATTGACAAGAATTATGGATGGTTTTTTGAGAGAATTATGGATGGTTATGTACAATTATTTCAAAGGTTGTAGTAGTATTTAAAATAATTTTTAAGTAGTCGATATGATTGAATATTATTTATTTGCTAAGAAAAGAAATATAATGATTAGATAGTGTTACTATGTCAGAATCAAAAAAAAAAAAGATAGTGTTACTATGTTTGGGTGGCCCGATTGGGGAGAACGAGTGTGGATCATTCGTAGGGGAAGGTTGGACCACGTGGATGGAAGGATGAGCTTTTTGTCGAAAGGAAAGGTGTATTGTTCATGTGTGAGTAAGTGGGACCCACGCTCATTATGCGCCTTTGCACTACTTTTGGCATATTATATTGGAGCTGACTGATGATGGTCTGCTTCATTTGGGAAAAGTTTTCCTATGTTCTTTTGAATACCATACCATTTTCCAATAAATTATACTAATAGATGGCATAACATACTTGTTTATGTCACTAGATTAAATCTCAATTGTTAAAAACATTATTCTTCGAATATATAAAACTATTTTCTCTGTATTGGGTACCGAACAACAGCTAAAGTTTATTTGGAACTTTCTTTTCGTAGAAGGATTTATGCTCTCCACGCTTCACTACAGATAAGATTCATGCTTTATTTAACAATTTTGCGTTTATAATTTTAGGGATTCTTTCTCAGTAGAATATTGTTTTTCTATAATTACTTTTGGTGATATTTAGTACTTTAGTTACATGAAGCCAATCATCATATGTGAGGTTTAGGATTGGTCTTCAAATAAGAAAGTGGTGTAAAAATTTGTGTAAGCAAAAGGTATGAAAAATTATTTGTCAGAAGTTTGGTTTCTTCCCATTTGATTATAAATGCTATTTATCCATCGGACAACTATTGTACAATTTTGTATACATAATTCAGAGGTCGAAAATGTATGGGTCCCAAGCCTTTAAGGGTACCTAATAAATTTCCACAATTTTATTAGCATTAAACGTCTACTGGAAACTGTCAACGAATGGTCATTTAACTATACCCGTTTTAAAGTCTTTCCAACTCTAAACCGTGGAAATCATCATCTCCAGTATCATTGTATGTTATTTTGTATTTCTGTGGTAGCTATATCGTTTATTTGTATTTGAAGGTGTATGTGCAACAGAATTTCAAGGTGAGTTGTGTGGGGGAAAAAAGGGGAGCCCATAAAATAGCGTTGGTGCAGGAGTTTAGTTCACCCGAAAATGAGATAAACTTTTTAATGGTAAGTCTCGTCATTCTTGTTCTTGTACATTTAAGCAAAAATGAGGAGGTCGACTGATTAAGATCTCATATGAAGATGCCTTATTAGACTGTGAGTAGTTGTTGTAGGGATGCTAAAATTAAGTGTTTTTTTTTCTACCATGTTACTAGATTGGATGATTATTTAACATTGTATTAAATTCATGGATTAAGAAGGGCAACTGAACTCTGAAGGTCCTTCCCCTTGTACAAGGGAGGAATAATACCTGTCCAAAATGCGAAGTGTGGAGCAGTGGAGGTCATTATAGATGGATAATATTTTGGTGTTGAAACGCGTCCAAAATTTTCCCTAAATGGCTAATTTTTATATTTTTCTCTAAACTATACTAAGATTTGATTCTAGTCAAATGCATTGGTCCAACGTGGTCTTCATAACACAAAAAACTACCTTAAAAAAAACACAAAAAGCTAGCCAGAAAGTATCTGTCCGTCCAGATGAAGTTAATACTTTAAGATCCCTTCTAGAAATATTTGAGAGTCCTTAATACAAGATTCTTTACAATGTGTTGAAGTATTCATTTTTTATTTTTATTTTTGCCCTTCATGACTATTAAATTTAATTTCTAATTTCTCTACAATTAGTTTGACAGTAAAATTTAACTTTAAATGAGGAAAAACTTGAAAATTGGAATGTTGTGATAAAATTTTCAAAAACCAATACATAATCTAATTTTTACTTTTCTTGATTCATGTGATTCCGTTACCTTATAAATAGGATGGGACTGTATCATGAGTAGTTTACCATTCTGCTAACTTTTGTGGTAATTTAATCCTAGGTGGCAAAGTTTTGTGCGAAGCGGATGCACGATGTTATAGCAGAGGAGTGGGACCGAGAAATGGGAGGTGGCACTGAATGGCAGAGAAGATGGGAAGCCGTATTTGCTAACAGTTTTGAGAGGACTGACAATGAAATCCTATCAGACGCAGTAGCACCAGAAATGGTAGGATCTACTGCCTCTGTGGTGGTTCTATCCGGTTGCCAAATTATTACATCCAACTGCGGCGACTCAAGGGTAGTTCTTTGCCGCAGGACACAAACAATTCCCTTGACTGTGGATCAAAAGGTCAGGTCTAGTCATAACCCACTTATCTTCTTACGTTGTTGATATAACTGCGACCATGTGGTCATGTGCTCCGTTTTAGGTTTCTTGAAAATGGAAAATTATATATGCATGCCAGTTTATTAAATAAGGCTGTCTATCTTTGTCTGTCATGCATTCTCTAGTTTTCATGTGTTAAGTATAGAAGATAAGTTTATCGTCAACAATTACGTAAATAAAAAGATAAGATAAGAGCAGTTCACCTTTACTGCTTTTGAATTTCAGAGATAATTGTAACTCATGAGAAGGGATCATCAAAAAGAAAAAAACTCGCCTATGCAGGCATATATTCAAAACATTCAGGGACGGATCTAAGGAGGGTAATTCTCAAAAAAGAAAATTAAAAAATTGATATTGATTTTAAATTTTTATATAAAAAATTAAAAATATACAAAATTTATTAATTTAATTATCTTATTAAAGGTATTTTTTACTCCCTCCCTTATTGTTATTTCATTAACGGAATTGAGATACCATTGTCCTTGTTTGTACAGCCGGATAGACAAGATGAACTCTTGAGAATTGAAGGAGGAGGAGGAAAAGTCATAAACTGGAATGGAGCTAGGGTGTTTGGTGTTCTTGCCATGTCCAGGGCCATAGGTACCTTGATTTATCTTCATACGAATCATATCCAATCTAAGGTTAAGAGTTTGCGAAATGTTTTCTTCTTTTGAACTATTGACTAAGGCATCAGGTTCCTTTCAACATTAATATGGCCAATAATCTCTCCGCTAATAGGTAATAAAGGATGCAACCGGCTATAATCGTCTAGTAATTAGAGATTGTTCCCAAAATGATTTGGATCATGTAAACCCTGTGATTATGAGATATTAAATGAAAAACTAAATGTGCAGATGCAGAAGCTCATTATTAGTTGCCTGATAATGGGACCATGGGAGAATGGAAGTTAAATAAGGGAAGGGGATCTGAGCTTTGAGTTGAAAACCATCTAATTTGTTTTGTTACTTGAAAATGAGTCTGACGTTGAGTGTCGTGAGATAACACACTCAAGGGGAAAATGCATCCATGGAGAAGTAGATAAAAGGCATGTAAACCGTAAGTTATTTATAATTAATAAAAATATATATATAAATATTTATCTCGTCTGTTTAATTAATAAAATATATATAAATATTTAAAAACTAGAAAAACTTGTCCATCTGTAAATAGATAAGCAACATCAAGATCTAAAATTGTTTGAATACATACTAAGATTCAGGTGGTTTATTGTAAAAGGTAGTTTGGTATGCATTACACTGGATAAGCAACATCTAGTGCAAACTCTGCGCTTATTCTTTTCTTTTGGGTCTTTGCGTTGTTCAGTTGCAGAAACTATGGACAGTCTTCCAAGTTGAATTAGTATTTGGACATCTTGGAACCAACTCTATGACTAGTCCTGTTAGTATTTACCTGCTTAATCATGATGTTTCAGGTGATCGGTACTTGAGGCCATGGATTATTCCGGTGCCAGAGATAACTTTTACAGCAAGAACTGAGGAGGATGAGTGCTTAGTTTTGGCAAGTGATGGACTTTGGGATGTAATGACCAATGAAGAGGTTGGAGAAGTAGCACGCCACATTCTTAGAAGGCGCCGCAGATCATTGTCAATGGAGGAAACATCTCCTGCACAAGTTGTTGCCAACAGCCTGACTGAAATTGCATATGGTAGAAATAGTATAGATAACATTTCAATCATAGTTGTTGATCTGAAATCAAAGAGAAAACGTCAGCAAAGGCCTCCTTTAATTTCCTAAGAAACTGATTCTCTTTAATCCTTTTCAATCTTGAGAAGGGCAAAGAGAAGTTGTAGAGTTGATCTATAAACAAACCCTTTTTCTCTGACGACCCCATTGGTACTTGGCATCACTTCAGCTGTGTTTCTCCTAACCTGCTGTACAGAGTTGATTGGCAAAAAGAATCTGCTTCATGACAAGTGACAACTAGCTAGGGCTTGCATCTTGTTATAATGAAGTTTAGATCAGTACTTTTTTTTTTTTCCATTTGGTCCTTGATTCCTGAACGGTTGTCTTAAGTAAAGAAGAGATGCGGGAAAACTGAATGAAATGCCATCAATTATTGTTGTTTGATTTTTTTTTATTGAAAGTAATGGAATAAAACAGGATGAACTTTAATCCATTTCATTGCATTCAATACTTTCATTTTTCTTCTTTGATTTGAAGATATGGGATGAAATTCCTCTAATAAAGTTATAACTCTTATTATTTTGTCTTTCAAATAGTGAGATGAAAATTTGATTCTTTTTTTATATAACATCTAAATAATGATATAATTTATTTTATTCTATCTTTCACTTTTTGTATCAAATATGATTTGATGCCATCTTCATTCTGATAATACGCAGGTTTCTCTATCTGCAAATATATTTGCAATCAATAAATAAGGCTTGTATTGTATGTCATCTAGACGTTGCTTTGTTTGGCAAATTCAGTTTCCACAAGTTGGACAAGTGGCGCAAGCCAGTGATACATGAAATAAATTGACAAGCATCTATAAGTGTTAATCCCTCAACATGGATTAGCCACCTTACAACATTTATATGGGTCTTTTATTGTCACATAATTTATCAGTCGCATGTGAGCTAAATATTATATCTATCCCAACATCAACATAACTATACTTCAATTTTATATATTAATTATTAATTCATAAAACTGAATGTCTAGCCTGTGCATCGCAGGGGTTTATAACCTAGTCATAGACATCTCAGAACTTGTGTATTCAGACCAAAGCCTGAAAATAATCATAGGTTAAGTTAGAAGTCAAATTTCGCATAAACTTAGGCATACAACAATTCTCTGAAAACTGAGTTTGGAATAGTTTCACATCCGCGCAATGCAAAATCCAAGGTATTAAGTTTGGAAAGTTTAAGGAATGGCCAAAAATATTCATTCATTCATTCACGTGCCCTCGCAATTCCAATTACCCATCTCCAGTGTCCAGATGATGATCGCATTTTCCACCAATCAGAAAGTTAAAAACTTGCCTCAAATTTCCTCTGGATGGTCGAGCATCTGTTGCAAACTTGCAGACATATACAAGCCTACGCCTCATATCCCATTTAGTGACTTGTCTTGCACTTAAGGATTTCCCATCATCAAACGTACCTTAAAAAAGAAGCGTAAACAGCAGGGACGGGTGATTAGTGATAGAATTAACCTTGATATTCATAAAGCATCAAAGCTTTTGATATTCAAAAATATACACACAGAAAAACCTATTTCGAGCAATTAACTTCACCTGGATTTGTAAACAAATGTATGTATTCCTCAGATATCAAACGTACCCTCTTATCTATTGCTTAGAACTTCATGCCAACTTATCACAGAACCAATTTAAGCCTAATAACTTTGCGAGTTTCACAGTGATGAACATGCAATAGAAACACAGCTAAGTAAAAATGCATATTTATATTTGTTCAAAGTAGGAAGCTTATTGTGTTTCAAACCACATGAATAATTTTATCCAAGATAAATATCAAAGAAATGGAATGGCTTCTTTAGGTGTAGAATTATGGTGTAATTTACTTCAACATCCTATGAGGTTATTTATCATTGGACATTCAGTTTTTCAGTATTCAGTAAAAAATATGAAAATGTTTTTTCCCCTCACTCCTCCTCCTCTCTCTCTCTCTTTCATCAAATTAGTTGTGTTTAAAAATATCAATTTTACATTGAGCCTAACATGTATTCTTGAAAATGGATATGATGAATATGCAACATGTTGATGCGTTGATTCTATAGTATGACAAAGATGGGCTTCTTAATTAATCTTTTGTAATAATGTGAAAGATATATGTTAGTTTCATAGTTGAGACGTACCTTTTTCATCAAATAATGATATCAAGATTGCTAAACAAACACATACACTAATATCTTCCCCTGAAATGCAAAGAAAAATAATATATTAGTTGTTTGGTACAACACACCTAATATTTTGCTTTTACACAGGTCTACCAGATGATTTAGAAGGATTAAGGAAAGGCACCTCAGACTCAAAATGATATAGTTAGAAAGAAAAAGTAAGGATACAACAATAGAAGTTGAAAGGGTAAAGAATGTAACTCTGAACGCACAGTCGTACACCAAACACATAACAAGTACATATAAAGGTGCTTGGTTCATAGGAAAATATGGAATAATTGAAATGCTTCAAAACTGCTGGGGATGCTGGGACTGTTTAGGAGTGAAAAGGGGTGTTAGCTACTAGGATAAAAAATTGGGGCTGATCAGTAAGTAAAACAAGTTTGTGGGGGAGAAAAATGGGAGTACAAGTATTTATTTATCCACTAGTACTACAAAGGAAACAAAAATAAACTAGTGAGAACTGTGGTGTGATCTACTCAGTAGTTAAGTAGTAGTGCAAGGGGGGGAAGGGGGGGGGGGGGGGGGGGGGGGGGGGGGGTTGTTGACTGGTGTTAAGATATAATATGATAGAGATTTAAGAGATATCATAAGATATGATATAATAGATATTTAGGAGATATGATAGCCTATTTCTAGGAAAGTAGGAAACTTTTTATCTTTCATTATCTCGTAGGATTATATCTCTAAGATTTAGATTATATTTGATTAATCTTTTCCTTTTTATTACCTTATCTTGTATCTATATATATTCAAACACTCTTTGAGTCAATGAATGGAAAATACACAAAATTTTCAGTTTTGTCCTTTAAATCTTAACATGGTATCAGAGCCAGGCTGAAGTATCACGAAAATCGTGCTTCACCGAGGACCCACTGTCCCCGGTGGACCCTTTTACTTGCTGCACTTTTTAAGGCAATCTTTTTCAGTTTTTCCAATGACTTTTCTACTCGCCGCTGCCGGTCGTCGCCGCTAGCCACCGTCATACTCTCCAACGGGCCACCATCATTAAGATTGTCAGCCTTTCCTAGTTCTATTGTTGTTCTTGGGGTTCGATCTGGTCAATAACCATTTTTTCAGCAGTGTTTGGTTGTTTAGCTTCTGTCTTACAAGATGGTTAAGCTTTGAGATGATTTGCTTCTGTCATGAGTGGTTAAGCATTGTTTAGCTTCTGCTCTTGATGGTTAAGTTGTCCTTGTCCCAGATGCACTGGCCCCGTCTTTGTCCCAGTTGCATTGGCCTCGTCCTTGTTCAAGATGCATTGGTTCGTCTTTGTCCTAGTTGCACTGGCCCCGTCTTTGTCCTAATTACACGGGTCCTGTCTTTGTCTCAGCTACACTGGCCGCATATTTGTCCCTGTAATTGCCCTTGTCTTTGTCCCAGTTGCACTAGCATTGTCCCAATCATTACTCAATTGTTGTCCTTGGGGTTCGATCTGGTCAAGAACCGTTTTTTTCAACAACTACTTACCTGTCTCATCCATTGTTGCCATGGATATCAGTTTATCCCAACCGTCTAATCAGTTTGAAGGATAATGTACTGTAACAAGCTAAAAGCATAGAAAGCTTTAGCTTGAGAGGGAGTGTTGGAAGTTATGACTCGTCGGCTCTTCCTGCTTGTTTCAAGTCCTATTGTGCTGATATCTGAGTATCTGATGTCCTTGCATTACTTGTCTTGGGTTTCAGTCTACTCCCTCGCAGCATCTGAGTTTGAAGAAGAATATTTAGTTTTTGGTGTCGTACTCTACGCATTGGAGAGTCCTCTACCTTGGAGTTGTTTTCATTTTTTTTTTTATGCTTCAGTTATGTTCCAAGCTTGGAGCATTAAGTTGTATGCTCCAGCTTGAGGGGGAGTGTTAAGATATAATATGATAGAGATTTAGAAGATATCATAAGATATGATATAATAGATATTTAGGAGATATGATAGCCTATTTCTAGGAAAGTAGGAAACTTTTTATCTTTCATTATCTCGTAGGATTATATCTCTAAGATTAGATTAGATTTGATTAATCTTTTCCTTTTTATTATCTTATCTTGTATCTATATATATTCATACACTCTTTTGAGTCAATGAATGGAAAATACACAAATTTTCAGTTTTGTCCTTTAAATCTTAACAACTGGGATAGGCGGATGGGAGATCACTTGTCCTTTCTAAGTTTCACAAGTGCCTCCTATGGAGACAATGTTATCAATGACAATTGAACTGTTTTCAAATCATGAACACAACACAAAGAAATGAAGAATGAATACATGTCATTTGGTTTCACACAAATCCTAGTCTACTTAATAAATAAACAAAGTAGACAGAGGGTACTTCAGAGCCATTACCGTTATTACAACAAACTAGAAGTCTTTTTCCCTGGCTGAGATTGAACTTTGCAAAGCTCACCACTTTAGGAAGATTGTTTAATAAAGAAAACCGATCAAACTTTGAAATCTGGCCATCAAAGATTAAAATGAGCGGAAATTTTCCACAAAAACAGTAACAATAAAAGCAAGTTTTCTTTTCACTTCATACTAACCACCATTGGAAGATGCAAATATGATTCAGCACTGGGAAGACAGACAGAGATTGACTCCTGATCACAATTCAATATGCAATCAACATCAGCAGCATCTGCAGCTGCACCAAACATGGACACCGGACATTCAGCCAGATAAACTTTGTAGAAAAAACTAATGCTCAATGCTATTGCGGATCAGAAGCAGATTGGACAAGAAGACAACAAAAGTATGCCTGTACTTTAAATTGAACAACATATTACCATTTTACAGACCTTCTGCTTTAAAAAAATGCAATTATAAACTCTAGGACCGAGCATCCTCAAAAGAAATGCACCAAAGGATTATAAATGGGCATCAATTAACTAAAGCATACCAGCTTGAGCCGTGCCAACTGCCAAATTAGTTGAACCCAACCAAGATATTCCTATATCTTCCGAAGACTCAGAGTCAATTTTAATGTTTGAAACATCACAAGCTACTGATGGTTCTTCATGTGAAAGAGAGGCTGAGTTGAGCGGTTTAAGTGTGATCTGCGGTGCAGTTTCTCCTCTATAAGCACGGGATACTCTACTCTTTTCAACTATATCTGCAACCTTCTGGTTGCACAGGTCAGGAGCTGAGTTTATAAGATCATAGACATTTTTCCAGAAAAGAGGAGGAGTTAAACCCCGAGCCCAGCTTTCTTCGTCGTCTCCAGCACCCGGTATGTAATTCCAGCTAAACTCAGAGGTAGTCCTATGCTGGCTTACACCAAGTGATGAAGATGCAGAGACAAGAATGATAGGTGTGAAATCCCAAGATTCATGGTGAGGCACTTCATTTAACCAGATGACAGTTTTCTGGGAAATCCAGAGAGGGCGCAAGGGCTTCCTCAAGCAAGCAGCGAGGGAAGCAATATCAGCCCCGCTTGCTTTCAGTAACAGAGTCCATTCCTCTAACCGCTTCTCAATGGAAGCTCTCTCTGTTTGGGAAACCCAGAGGGGAAGGTGCAAGGAACAATCCCATTGACAACCATTAGAATCCTATGTTTATTTTATGAAGACAAACCAATCAATCACATAACTTTATTTAAGGAGCAAAGTAAAAGAATATTTGAAGGATGAATGAAAATGAAGTGTCTTACTTACACGAAAGTCCTGAATGGCCCGATTGAAAACACAGGTCCAGATGGGTATAGTTTTAGACATGCTATCAGGGAAGCGCTTTCCTCTTCGAGTGGAATCAACGATGATGCAGCCACCCTTCTGTCCTACCTACCCAGATGAAAAATCATGAGAAAGGTAACATCTTTGAGATTGAGGAGTAATGAGAAGGGTGAAGGGTCGCATACCGGCGAGTTGGGCGACGTGGAGGTTGAGGCGGGCGGTGCTGAAGGAGCAGTTGTTGGTGTGGCCGTCGGTGGACTTGAAGTAGCAAGAGGAATGGAAGGTGCGGGAATACCAGAGGCCGCAGCGGAGGTTGGCGAGGAGAGGGAGCTGAGGCCATAGCTGAGAGATCTCAGAGACGAAGATGGAGTCTTGGTAGATTGATCTGAGAGCGTTGTACAAACTGTTGTCTCTTCGCTTAATGCTTCTAGCTGCTTTGTAAATGCTCAGCTTCGCACCTTCTTCCTCTCCCTCCATCCCTTCTTCTCTCCCTCTCTCTGCTAACACAAGACCAATTGTTGTTTTCACTTTAAAACTCCCTTAAGAACTTTAATAGGAGTTTTGTCATGTTTATATAAAATGTATTTGGTGGTGTAATGCTTCTATTGTTTGATAGGTTCAAGTTTGAAATTTAATATTATAGTTTGCATTTTCAAAATGTTGGATATGATGTTAATATGAAAATTAAAATTGTACAAATTTTAAAATATATAAGTGAAATAAAGCAATTAAAAATTGAGTCTCACATTAACACCCCTTTGAATAGTCTAGTTCCACTTCAACAATTTGAAAAATATGTAAACAAAAATTATATAATTGAAAATATAAAGACCAAAATCCAACAATTAAAAATTAAAGACTAAAATCATTTGAACACTATAATATTGAGATAGAAAAAATGTTATTAAATCATGAATAAAATATTTGACACAAGTGGTGGGGTGGATAGTGTTGAAGATCCACATCATTTAGTGCATAACCAAATTATAGTATATAAGTAGGGATAATCTTCACCTTACAAGTTGGATTGTGAAGTAGAGTTAAATTTAAACCCAAATTTTAAGATAGTATCAAAGTTTATATAGTGATTGTTGTTGAGCTTATCAGATCACTCAAGAATATTCAGTCTTGCAAACTTCACGTTCAAGAATATGTAAACGAAATGTATAGTTTCTTTAAAATTGTAACATAGACGTGAATTCATCTTAATTAGATTCAGTTATGATTAGGTTTTAGTTTATGAGAATTTTTAATTGTAAAATTCTATTGTTAAAACTATTTTAATCCAAAAAATATCATATTTTATTAAGTTTATAATAACTTATGGAGAAAATAAATGAGAATTTTTTTTAAAGATATTACAGTATTATAAAATTAACCAAGGGATATGTAGAACAGTGTGCATGAGTCTTTGATACCTGGGTTCAATTCTTATGGATAAAAAAAATAGTATTATAAAATTAATTCTAATTTATGATTTATTTTACTTTATTTATTTTTTACTATTACTTATTAAAAAGTTTATATAAATTAATTTTTAACATTTTTTATTTTTTATTTACTTTGTACTCCAATGAAACAGGGATTACCAATTCTTAAGCTTGAAGGTATTAAAATAGGTACTAATTCTTCCACCACATTGTGTCCACACCACACATTTGAGAAAAAAGTACAAAGCAACTTGATTGGATTTTAATGTTTAAAACTTCGAATCTTGGCAGCATTTTTGAGTACTCCATTGGTTGTTGAAGAAGCTGGAGTGAAGGCCTTTCGTATCTTAAAGACATTCCAAGCAGTGTTAGCAGCATGTCCCGCGGTTGCAAACACATGCTCTGTAGCTTCCCCTGCGCTTTCCCCAAACCTGTTGCCCAAGGACATGTATGAAATTAAATTTAAAACAACAACATATATTTTTCTTTTTTGGTGAATAAATTTAAAACAATTAACATATTAATATACAATGCAAATTTGTCACTAACAACTGGGAATTCCATTCAAAATTTCTGCTATATTGTTCAATCAAATGTCATTTACCTGTTAGAGACCGCTCTGGATGCAGCTTTGGAGGTGGTAGAAAGAGTTTGTTTTTCAGCAGCTTCAGCTGCATCTAGAACCTTGTCTGCAGTATTAGAAGAGATACAAGTTAAAGAAGTCAGGTTGATAGAAAAGTAATGTTATGAAGTGTTTGACATAGTTTTACTTACTAACTGCATCAAGGGAAGCCAACAACACCTCCCCAGGAAGCATCCTTAGGAATGCCTTTCCTGGTTGGGATTTAACCACAGGAGCCATCACTGATCCACTAACTATACCAACACCATTCAGCAAAGATTTGCTTAACTTTTCTGTCATCTTGGACAGCTTCCTCACACTATAATGCAAATACAAATGACAATTAATGGTAACTCATTCACATGTGCACAAAGTCTTGTGATTTATGTGTCCAGTGTCATTCTTTGAATACCGTTTGAGGTTTTTATTAATCTTGTTCTTCTTTGAAGCACTGCCAGTCTTGTTGCTCATACTTTCCCTGGCTGCAACACCATTTTTTTCACCTGCAGAACTATTTAGGATCGTTTCTCCTCCTTTCTGGACCTGATGATTTTCCACCAAACAAGTTTTAGATAAAATTTAATGGAAGCTTTACAAATAGCCTTTTAGTTGTCTTTCCTTTTTTTTCTTCTGTTCAACATTATCAGTGGAGAAATACTAGCAACACATTCTATAACACTTTTTTTTAATACACTCTTTATCATTGATTAAAATTTATTTAAAATCACAAAATTATGTAAGTCTCACATCTTATTTAATGAATCTTACTCATGATTTTGTAATTTTCAATAAATTTTAACTGATAGTAAAGAGTGTGTTAAATAATGTATTTCTAGTACTCCTCTTATCAGTCTTTCTGTCACAGTCACACACTTTTCTAGCCTCAAGAAATTACAAGGTTCAAACATCATAAAATAAAAAGTGAAAAGCAAAGGAAAAGCACTGAATTGCTCTAGTAATTCAACAAGAGAACAAAACCTTATTGGTGTAAGCATTGCTGCAGATGAAGATGCCCTTCACAATCTGACCAGTCCCTCCTGCAATTGCCTTGGCCAGAAAATGATTGTAATCATCAACCTTTGGAGCAAACTCCCTCCAATCTAGATTATTCTTCTTATTCAAATTCAAGCCAGAGAAGCAAGAGTGGTCCTTCAGAAACGCGTCCAGCAAACTCAAACTTCCCAAACTAGCTTCTGAAAAGGTCACACCATAGCTGAGAGGCTCACCATCTTTCACAAGCAAGGAAAACAGGTAATGGAGAGCATCAAGCTTCACTACTGGCTCATCTTTTGTCAAAGGCCATTGAAGATCATCTCCTACTTTTATGATTGTAGCCAGAGACACGTTCTCTTCAAAGGTTTTGATGATGATGAAGCGCCCTTGAGCCAGTTCAAGAGCTTCTCCTTCATCCATCAGATGAACTTTACATGCTGGTATTTGTATGAGAACTTCTTGTTTGAGTCCTGAGTAGTCTCCAACACTTACAGGCATGGAGGTTTCCATGGGTGGTGGCATAGCTGTGGAGCCACGGAAGCAGCACCCCATCACTGCTTTCTCTTTCTTGGGAGCTATGTTAATCGAGATAAAGGCAAGGGGAAAGTCTTAATTGCTGTGGATTCTTTTGTGCCTTGCTTTATTCTGTTCCTGATGGCATTTTTAGCTATTCCCTTTAAAATTATCAATATATGATGTCTTTATTTTACACAAAAAAAATTGTGTAAGTTTGAAATCATAAAAAGTACTGTTACAAATTACTTACGTAAAAAAAAAAATAAAAAAAATAGGATAAGTTGTACTCATACAGTTAGACTTGCCCATGCATACAGAAACTACACTAGTTTTGATAATTTTAAAGGGACACCATATTCGTCAAATAGTAATGTTATATGAATATCCCATTATTTTAAACACTTTACCAACACCTCTCATTTCTCTTTATCTCTTTCTTTCTATTATATCATAAACTCTATCATACTTATATATATATATTTTTTTCTCTCTCTCACTCGATATTGTATAATATCATGGTGTCTATCAAACATTTTCCTTTGTCAAAAAGCCGTTCCTGATATTTGGTGTTAAGGTGATATGACTTTCGGTGGAATGTATTCTATAGAAAAAATATAGATAGATTAGAGATCTTATTGAAAAATGTGCAATAGCATTACAGCTTGCCCCAAGTGTGAAATCAAAGACTTTTTTTATAACCTGTGCATTATTTTCTTTGTTGAGAATTATATTGAAAATTTCACCCTGCAATTCTGTCCTTGATTCATTTCTTTTGCAAGGTACTAATTCATGATGTACTGGTATAGCCGTATAGACATGTAAAACAACAGCAGGAAGCGACCTTTCATGTGAATGTTACTAATTGTCGGGAAGATTAGGCAGTTTCAAGTTCTAGTTGTTTCTTTTCTTTCTACATTTCACCATTGCAAAATGTATTAAGTATTTTATTTTAATTTTACTGTACCTTTACTTTGTTACCTTTAATAATTTTGAAACACTTCATGCAATTATTAACATAGTAAAAAAAATCGTTAAATGTTGTGTCAAGATAAAATTAATGACTATTTTTGTCTTGGATCAAAGATTAATCTCTCGTTCGCAGTGTGTGACTACCACAGATCCAAGAAAATTTTATACATAGAAAAAATTGAATATAAATTCTCCCGTTAAATAGATCGTTTCCCATATATAAACACAACGGAACCCTACACAGCTAAATAGACCATTCTATAAAAAGAATTATATTAACAAAATATTAAAATTAAACCCATTTTCTTTTAAACTAGACGTTTTTCCTATCCATTGTTCTGATTTCGATGTGCTTCGTTATGGTCCTACGAGTAAGAGTGTAGTGTATATTATTGTGAAAAGAGACGGAAATAATTTGAATCGCTACCTGTATAATTCTGCAATTCTCGATACACTGTATTACATAAATTAAACCACTGAACTGTTACAATTACAAAATCAACCCTAAGGGAAAAGGCTTGGGCCAAAAAATCATATGGATTGAATGGGCAATGAAAAAATGGAACTAGAATTCCTACCACACTCTAAAACAACCAATCATGAATGCACCAAACAATAATTAAGATCAATTTGATCTACCAACACCAACGCTTCCCAAGTGAGGCAAAGAGATAGAGAAGAGACAGAATTTAATGGCTGCATGAAGCTCGTTCCTAGTTATCAAATTTCTTGGGTTGATGCCATTGTGCCAAACTTCTGGACAAAGAACTGAGGAATGACCCTCTAGTAGGCAACCCTTTCTTTCCGTATAAATGTTTTCCTCCCAAATCTGTGAAAACTGGACCCATATCCTTGCTTCTTGGAGTTCTTTCAATCTGTAAAACATACAAAATAAAAGAAAAAGGAATATATTCTGGTTAAGAAAACAGCTGTAAAAGTTCATCTTGTCTTATAAAATCAAGATGCCCCTGCACCTGGTCTAATAACGAAGTCAGAGATTACATAAACCCTCAACCAACTTACCTTACTAATTTTTCCATCTTTCAAATAGTACCGAATACCAGACCAATTGATGGATTGAGAAAAATGAGAGCGAAACGCAGATATGGGATATAGAAAGTTATCCACTAGCATAGCGATGAACACCTGTTCAAAAGAAGTAACTTTCTAACTTTACCAACTAGTAGCAAGCCTGTTTGATATTTCACATCCTTAGTATCATAATATTACATTCATACCCCCAAATATAATTTTTTCAACATATACTCACAAGTCTATGCATTACTTTCTCTATTTTATACTCGATCTTATTGTTCAACATGTTGATGTCAAATTCTTTTTGTGGCAGACCCACGTCAATTCTTCATGCTTGCAAAGCTTGATTCAACTTAAAATTATGTTTGTTGTTTATCATTTTTTAGAACATGTCATGTGGAGTCATAAAATACTACATTGTTCCACTTGAATTATCACTGATTCATCATTACCTACACAAAAATTGGCATACAAGGCATCTAGGATAAACAATACCTCTCAAATCTGTCCACTTTAAAAACAAGCAAGACAAAAATACTTACAAGACACCAATTATATGAAGCGAGAGAGAGTTGTGGTGCCTCTGGAGACAACATGTTGCACAGTTGGACTTCTATCCGTGTCAAGTTCCACATTGAAAGAAGCTCAACAAGAGTGCATATGGCTAGGAGGGTCACCAATGATAACCCTGGGAAAAAGGCACTTATCAAAATGCAAGAACTGAAAATGTAAAGCTTAATGGAAAAGTTCATCTCAATCAATAATGCAGTTCACCCAATTTTGTTTTCTCTTTGACAAGCCTTGTCTATTCATTATAAATACAGAAGTCACCAGTGGAAATGCAACATATGACAATGGGGAAGAGAATGTTATGGCTGGATTAAATTTCATATGTCATCCCATTGCATTATTGAAAAAGATAATCCATACCGTAAGATAGCAGTTAACAAACAGACCTGGTTTGTCTGTTTATATAATATCCCACAGAAGTTAGAAGGTAACAAAATCATAACATAAATTCTTATAAAGTGCTTATATAATAAGTATTTATAGATTCCATATTATACGAAAAAGTTCCACATAAAAGCTAATGGAGAGCTTCTAACACAGAAAATAAGTTGAACAAGAACCCTGATTCAGCATCAGAATCCTGCCAAATTTTATCCATGAATCAACACACTAACAACCTACCTAGAAAGGAAAAGTAGTGTGCTCACCACCAGAAGTGTAGGTCATTTCTTCAGGTGAGAACTCTTTACAGTAAAATCTTAATGCTGCAGCAACATGAATCATCGCCATTAAATATGGTGCTACAAATCCCCATGACAAATAGCAGTGGGTAGTAAACAATGCACGGTTCATCATCCAGTTAACATTTGTTAAATATGACTCCAAAACGAATGTTTGTTTCCTCAAGTAATTCCAATATCTACACGTTAAAAAAAAAATTAAATCATCAAATATGCAAAGAAACTTAATTTAAGACAAGTAATAATCACAAACCTTCCAAAATTAAGATCACTTGCAAGGGGGTGAGGAAAGACGGCAACGGGAGGAGAAGTAATAAGCCTTTTGTGAGCCCCTGTATGATACATTATAATAACTCTTAGAATATTAGGATTCTTATTCTTTTAGGTAACTTCTTGTTTAGTAGTCTTATTAAGCTGAGCTAGTAATAAAATTCACTACAGGACTATCTATATTATTAGTATCAATAGAAGTGTTAGTAGTTAGTACAAAACATCACAATACTATTAATGAAATACACACACATACACATTCTCTTTTCTCATTTTTTTCCAACTTCTCCTTATAATTTCAATAGCAATGAACAAACACAATAAATAGGAATGAAATGCAAGGGAAAAAACATTAAATATATACCAAAAAAGGTTAGTCTATCCTAGTTGAATCATTGGAAGCCCATTGCATTTCCTTAAAAAAAATCACAGATATCAAAGAAGAAATTTTTATTAAGAGAAAATTTTCATGAATATATATATACATGTGTGTGCAGAGCAGTCTCTTGCACAATGCCTTTAATGAAGAAAATATTACCCAAAAGAAAACTACTTTTACACAATGTAAGTTTTCTGCAAATTGTGCATAAATAAGCATCAACAAAGTACAAGAAAATGCTCTTATTAGGATTGTCAAATCTCACTATAAAGAATTAGTTCCTTCATGGATCAATCATCAAGTAATCATTATTTTCAATGATCAATACAGATAAAATTGTTGTATATGATGACAAAGTGTACATAAAAAAAAATGATAAGAGAACCAAATATGTACCGGATATGGCTGCAAGAGTCATATCATCAGAATATCCACCATCTTTAAGTCCTGAAACTACACCATAACGATCTTGCCTAAAGTCATCCGCATGCATCTAGAGAAAAACTAAATAATTAGAACACAAGTTTTCTTCAAAGCATCAACCAAGGAAAAAAAGGTAAAAGCTACTTGCCATCATGCATCCTCCCCACAGAAAGAATGTTTTTCCACCAGTGGCAAAGCCCATTGAACAAGGCTGTGAAATAAAATAAAAAGAAGATTAGGAGCAAAAGAGTTAAATGGTTATAATTAAATCTTGTCATATATTATGATTTATGAAAAAACTAAATGAAAAGTTATCTAATAAATTCTGAAATTTGAGTAAAATTCAATTAGCTAAGTTTCATTTGTAGGTTTTATATATTTTATAACAAATGGAAAATAACAGAAAATACAATCTTATACACAGACATGTGCTGCAGAGATTGGAGATATAAAGCCAGAGGAAGTTGTGTACCATATGGTATTCATAGATGCAGTAACTCCCCAGGCTTCCAGATGGCAAATCAAGAGGGTATCCAGTTTGAATAAATATCTGTTAAGCATCAAAGCAGTTAAGACCATAATAAAATAATTCAGGGAAGTGAAACCATAATTATTCTAATTAATCACTTAAAAATAGAACAACAATAAACAAATTTTAAGTTAGACCTCAGGGTTCTTTTCCATCTCACGAGTGAGCGCTCCGATTGATCCAGGATGTAGCCTAACATCATCATCCAAAAACAATATATATTTGCTACCTTTATGCATTGTCTCCACTCCAACCTGCTCAGGTGTTAATACTATGTAATACATGTAATTGGTAAAATACATCTAGCAAGGACAATCTAGGAAATCAACAAGGATGAAAATAACCCAAAGTTTCAATCTCGGATGTCCGTAAGTTAACAGAGGTGTTTCAGATATGTATTTGCCTAGCGAGTGTTATGTATAGAGAAGATGCTTTCTAACAACTAATATCATCACCATTTTCAACATATTTAGATTGACTTCAAATAAATATAAGATAAGGTTAAGTTCTGAATATAGCATGGCCCAAGGCTATATTTTGTATTTGAAAAAGCTATCAAAATATATGTCAACAAAATTCCATACCAATTGATTGTGAATTTTTTGACTACAAGTTGTTGACAAACCAGCTACAACAACCTTAGCATCAACATGATCCTGCATACATCAAACAGGCATCAAATTTAGTGTGAATGAGGTGCGGACAACATTAATGGATACAGCCCAAAACAGAAACAACTAGCTCCAACAGGGCAAAGCAACTAATTGAAAGGACTAAGGAGTTTATGGCTGCAAAACTTAATAGCAAATACTTACAGACATGAATGTGGAAAAGAAAAGAAAAACATGAGAAAATAACTACTGAGCTTATTTATACCTTGAATTCTGCTATTAGTCGTGATACAGCATGGTAAGCAGGATCCTCTGTACTTTCTACCACAAAAAGAAATTCTAGAGGGCCACCATATAGAGATGTTATCTGTGTTTAAAAAAGAGCAGAATCATATATTAAAAAAAAAGTGGACAACAATGGTTAACAAACCAACTTGAAGTATTACTGAAGAGATATTCAAAATTACAACCAATTATCATTTACTATGCAACAAAAAGGAATAACTAATAGTACAGAAACTCTGCCAAGAAATCATACAATTTAATTGCAAATTTAGGAAAATGCAAGAGAAAGTATGTGAAATACATAAAATCGTACAAGATTGAATTAAATTTTAATTTTCCAAGTCATAGTTGTATTATTTATGAAAGAACCAAAAAGGCACCGCACAGAAACCAAAAAAAGGAAACCTCAAATAAATTCCAGGGGCATGCATCCTATAAGTTCTCACCTGACTCCTCCAGTTATGGAGATTATGTTCTCCAAACCCTTTTAGGGGCATAATCACTGTTACTCTTGGAAGATTGACCTGATAGGAGTGCTCAAGTTCATTAATGTCGTGACAAAGGAAAGAAAGGCTATTGCCATTCTTCATACAATCCTTCATTTGTTTGATCTCTCTGTTCCTGTGAGGGGAAAAAAAAGCTGTAAATTTCTCATTGACAAGACAATGAAAGTGTTTCCCAGCTGTTTGACAGCAATGACTACCTGACGTAAGCAGCACAAGCCCACCCAAGAGCAAGTGTTAAGCAAATTAAACATCCCTGCAGAGCAAACATAAAATTCAGGTTTTTATGCAATGGCATCATGGTTTTTCTCTCAGAAAAACAAAGGAGTACGAATACAAAGCAATATTTCATTTCATGGGGACTTATACAAGTAATTATCATGCAATATTGAAATCCAAGAGCTATATTATCATACTTAACACTGCCACTAATACACATGGCCCATATGCTGACACTTAAGGTTCCATGACCTCCTTCATTAATTCCATTTCATTCAACAAACATGCAATTTCACAACATGAGCTTGATATGCAGCTCAAGGAAAAAGCCCTTTCAACAACATAGAACTTTCTATCTCAATTCTCAATAATGTTGCTTCTGTTTTTAAATGTGGATTTAAAGCCATACCCGATATCCCAACTACTATGGATGTTAAATCTATGAAAATGACAGATAGGAAGCAACCCACAAGCTGATACCTCAACTATCAAAATTGGGGTCGAGAATAAAATCCGTGAAAAAGATTCCACAGAGAAAGTAGAGATTGTACAGATAAATCTCACACTTAGAAGTTGGAACTATAGTTGAATTCCATCCACAGCCAACCAAGCTAAACTAGGTCACTTTCTCGAGCCAAAACCAAACCATTCAATCCTCTTCCAGTCTTCCTCAAAGCAGCAATTGGTATCAACAGCAACCCAGAGCAGAAAGAAACTTAAATTGAATTCAAATACTTGCCAATTACCCCCAATTCGCTAAAACAACAGCATCATTATCCGCACAAGAGTCTTATCTCATGTTTCACCAAGCACCTTCAGGAACTACTTGTTTCAGACATCATCACTTTCCCCTCCCAAAACCATTTGTAACCACAGAAAAATAATATATAAAAAGCGTAATTCTCTACCGTAACCAAAATCAATCATAACCAAGCAGAAAAACCCTACTGAAGAGCAACAAGTTGACATTGTTGTACCACACCAAAATCCACGAGCCAAGGAATGCTAGGAAGGAAATAACATCTAACCGTGAACAAGAGACTAATGCTGATATAGTTGAACAATTGGGACGAAATTAATTACCCTCCAAAATCAAGAGTTATTTAACAGATATGGATCAAAAAAAGAGAAGTGGAAAACCTGGATCTGAAAGAAAACGGCGATGGGACTACAAAGGGCCCTGCTCAGAGAAAACAGTAACAAATCCAAGGAAGACATTGTTGTGTTGTGTTCACTCTCTCTCTCTCTCTCTCTCTAAACACTTTCTATTGTGTCTGTCTCTGAACGGAAACGTATCTCACTGTGTCTCTCTCTCTACCTCAAATGGACATGAACTGGAACGACATTGAGAGAGAAACAGAAGCTGGAAAGAGAGAAAACAACAGAGGTAATGTTACTCTGAACGATAGCTCCAATTTAATTTAAAAACTTATTGCGTAATTAAGTATTCTTTTAAATTCAAAATAACATCACGACGTCCATATATTTTTTTTTTTTTTGTTTAAATACATTTTTCGTCCTTATAATTTATTATTTTTTTATTTTTCGTTCTTGTAAATTTTTTTTAGTCCTTACAAATTATGTTTATTTTTTTTTTCTTCTTTATAGTTGTTTAGATAGCATTTTTTTCACTATTCAAAGCGCTATCTAAACCACTTTAAGGACGAAAAATAAAACAAACATAATTTGCAAGGACTAAAACCAAAAAAATAATTTTGCAAGGGCGAAAAGCAAAAAAATATTAAATTGCAAGAACCAAAAATTTATTTAAGCCTTTTTTTTTATTAACCACAATCTGGTTTTTTTAGCATGATTAGTTTAAGAGTTTAATGGTGACAATCTAAACTATTTTACACAGTCATCCAATCACAAATCACCGTTAGTGTGACTTTTAAGATAATTTTTTAAAAATCAACAAATTTACCATACATGGTGGGTTGTGATTTGTACATTGTCAGTACGTAATCCTTTTTCTCTTAATTTAATGCTATGTTTTCTTATTTTTTTTATTTATAGGAATAAAAGACAATACCAAAAGATTTAAAATAAATCATGAACCTTACTCAATCAACTTAGTTATAGCCCTTGGTCTATATTTTCTTGTTTATCTTCTTACAATTTTTATTATATTTTAATTAATAATTGAATGAACAAAATACTATTAAATGGAAATTAAATATTTAATATTTTCCTTTTGACTGGTAATTTAATATCTTCAAAATATAAAAAATATTAATATTTCATTTAATAATTTGAAAGATTCATAGAAGAAACAAGTAAGAAGATATTTTAAGATATAATATTAGAATAGCTTGAATATGTAATTAAATATTTTTAAATATTACAAATTATTAAAGATTGCATTCTACTTTTCGTGAAAAAATAAAAATAAAAACCCTTTTTATGTAATTCTATTGCTTTAAATATCACTTTTCTACTTTTTCATTCCTTTAAATAGTTTTTCTCAATTGATTCTTCTAAAGTTTACAACATTTTAAAAAGTAAGGATCAAATTAAAAAGAATGCATGATGTCACTAGAAATTTAAAAGTTAGAAAATAATATTTAACAAATAAAATAAACAGAAAACTAGTAAAAGTATATAAAAATTTATATATAAAGAACAAATAATATTTTTTAAAATAAAATATCAAATAAAAAACTTGTAAAATTAGAGTTGCACATGAGTCAGTTCAGTTTGATTTTGGTAAGAAACAAAGTTCAAACTAATAAAAATTAATTAGTTTAATTTTGATTTTGATTTAATCTTAATTTTCCGATAAGCTCAAATCAAACTAAATAAATGAAGAACGAGTTAATTTGGTTCAATTATCTAGTTGGAGATCTATATATATACTTTTAAAAATTTTATTCAAAAATATAAAAATCATAAACTTTTCATAAAAAAAATATATAATTCTTTCATAAAAACTTAATGGCAGTCCTTGAATTTAAAATATTAATTAAAATATATTTGTTAAGAAGAAGGTAAAAAAAACTTCCAAATCCTAACCCCAAAGAGTTCTAAGTAAATCGTCATTTTTTAATAAAACCCGATTGCATGGAAAATATGATGGGATTCATCGTATAAACCCAATTACTAATGAGCATCAAAATAAAGTTCAAACCCATAGTTATTTTCACCAAACTTGTTTGATATGAAACGTAATCGAAGCATTTAATAGGAATATTTTCTGATAAAAAAAAACACTATTTTGTTTTATGTATGTTTGTGCTGTTCTGTATTAAGAAAAGGAAATATATTGTTTTTTTAATTTCAAATTTTTGTTGTTTTGGAAAGTTAAATAGTGAGGAAAGAGGGACAGACCGTTGGATTGGTGGTTATTGATAGGTTGAGAGAAGAATGGCAGCTTGCAAGGTGGCATGTGCTTTTATACAAGGAAGGTGCCTTTCTTAGGATCCGAATCTTTTCCCTAATGTCGCTTTTAGACACAACCCTTTTTTTCCTGGAGACACTGTAAAGTGACAAACCCTTCACAGTACATGTCTTCTTTTTGGTTATTATATATACTTACATGCAACTTTAAAGAGATGAATATTTTATAAGGTAATTAACGTGTAAAGTTGATTACTATTTTCATGCTACTGTAACCCGACAGCATTAGCAAGTACTATGTTCAGATGTTGATGTTCATCAAGTTTAAAAAAAATGGTTGCAGTTTCCTCTTAATTCCTTCAATTAGATAATTCGATAGTGCCAATGGTGGATATTAATATCAAATTGGTTTCCGTGAAATGCCCATGTGAGAATCCGTGAAGCATGCTTCTTCTATTCAATAGAGAATCAAAATCGAAGATTGTAATAATTAATTCAAACAATGCAACTTGGTTCATTTGAATGGAAGAGTAGCAAGTATTGGACCTTGGAAGTGATGTTTGTTCTAGTTAAGTTGGACCTTGAACTCAGAGTGGCATAACTGGAGCACGGATGTTGTAATCGTTGGTATAAACTTGAAGGGAGAAGAAGCATATATGCCCCATCAAGAAAGAGATGGGGTTTGCTATCCATGTGTAACTGCTCCACCTTATTCACATGGTATTGCCAGCTATTGCTTTCGATGTTCTAATGGAATACTACTCATCATGTGGCCCATTGCAATTTGTTGCCAACATTATCTATCCCGTGATTTGCAATTTATGATTAGGAAAGAAAAATTCCAACCTTCCATTCTTGACTCTATAAAATATTATTATACAATTCGACTTCAAAAAAAAATATTATTATACAATTAATAACCTAACTCTCCTCGCAAAATATCTATTCATTAATAAATAGTATGGATTTAAAGCAGTGAGCACAATTTATTTTTCCTTTTGAACTTAGAGTATTTCTCAGCCAAAAATTAAGGACTAATATTTTTAAATACTAACATTATTTAAAAAACTAACATCTCTCAACTAGTGGTGGTGAACACAATACATCTATAATTAAATGATAGTATATTTTAGATTTTTAATGTAGAGGTGAAATACAATTGATTTTATCCAAAAATAGAGATTCAAAATGTAGGGAAAGAAGAAGGGAAAAATGAATATTTGATAATTTATCATTGATGTTCATTAGTGATCCAATCCTTCACAATTAGAGAATTAAGATTTAAATTTCCATCGAGAGATGTTCACATTTAATGTCAAATCGTACTTCGAACATGATTGTTTTCGAAGGAAAAAACTAAATGGAAAAGCAAGATAAAAAGAAAGATAATAGACAAAAGATAGAATTTAAACATAACTAGAAAGACATCGGCAAGATACTTATGTGACAAGAGGTATTATGTTAATTGAATCCCTAAAATGCCAATACTGCTAGCATGTTTGGAAACATATCAAAAATAATAATCACGTTTGAGATGTGAAAACTATAACTATTAGCTTCTAAAAATCACATCCAAAACGTGAAACCAAACACACTATATAACTCGAATTTCAATTTATCCTAACTCAGCAATCATGTAACCTCAATGGTTTTAGTAGTAGGAATAATGTTTTTTGCTACTTTCTGGTGGGATTGTGACAGGTTAAGACTCGAGGCATTCACTTCAACTTTTAGAAGTAATATGTAGTAAAAGAATTACGAGCAACCTGCTTCACTTTCATATTCATTGAACACTTGCTTCTGTTTTTTCTTTTGTTTTCCTCTTCATACCAAAAAAATATTCATTGCACTTGTAACTACAAATTTATGGTGATAAAAACTACGGAAATGCAAGGGCCGAATGAATTTTATGGAAAGAAACAAAACATCCCCTTGTTGGGGGCATCTAGGAGAGTTTTTCCACTGTGTAATTGCACAGGGAACATTGTTGTTACCTTGTCCCTACTCTATCCTCTTATCCCCAAAGATTTTTATGGCCGCCATATTTGTGTGTGCGTGTGGTGTGTCTAAGAGAAAGAGAGAAATTTCCTTTTAGTTTTGATCAACTGCCACCATATTTAGTAAGCTTTCACGATATTGCATACACAAACACCAAGCTATGAATATGACGAACAATTAGAACCCCTTCAAAGAGCTTCATGAAAAGGTGGAAAACATCAAATATTTCAGAAATTTACAAAATGCAATAATTTGACTCTGCCCATTGGTAGTTTTGTTCTTGGCCTTCGGGCATCCCCTTCAGGAAAAAAAAAATATAAAAAGTAATATTTTCCTCAATGGATCAAACAGGGTGGATGAGCATTATCAACACTTTTGTTAACAGGAAATAATTATGAGAAATGATATTACTAAAACGGCCATAACTGCCGACATGTAAATATACCCTGGAGCAACAAAAATATACAGTACTAAGCCTTATTTATATTAATCATAATCCTAGCTAATTAGAGAAACAAATCATGATAAGATGAAGATATATGGTAATTAGTCCCAAGATATAAAGAAAAAACATGAGAAAAAATCCTAAAGGATCATCTAAAATATTCTAATATATGATAAGATATTTTCTTATGTTCTAACACTCTCTCAAGTTAAATCTCACTAAGCTTTAAGCTTGTTATAAATAAACCCTTCTTAATAGAAAACAAATAAGTCCTAAGCATAGAGAAAGGCTAGGACAAGAACAATCTAAAAATTGAACACAATCACCAAACAACTAGAGGGACACCACAAACCAAACAAGATAAGGAATGCGGCAAACCAAACAAGAAGAGGGACATAGCAAACCAAGCACAACCAGTCAACCACCATATAACAAGGGCATAATAGGAAGCCAAGTGTAACCACCACCAATGACCAAACCAATCAAACGGGGACACAGCAAACAGATACTAAGGCAACAACCAAACAGCACATAAATCATTCAAAAGAGAGATCCAAAGACCAAACAAGATCAAAACAAAATAGCAAGAGCCAAACAGCATCAAAGTAAAAACTAGAGTAACAGCCAAACAAGAAGTAAAAACTACGGGCACAGCCAAAAATCCATGGGACATAGTGAGTGTTGTATAGCAAAATAAAGACAAAACACATCATTGAAGAAGACACACTCAACACAAGAGCTGAAGTTAGCACAGATTTGGACAAAGGCAAGTGGGTACAGCAATGGAGACAGATTAGAGCAAAGCATCATACGTGGTGACGAAAAAGGGAGACCTAAACTTTCCGAAATGAAGATACAATACAAGTATACAACGCAATTGACGACTATTGGGAATTAAGAAAGTTACAGAAAACAAAACAATTTCATATTTTTAAGAACATAACAATGGAATTGTAACCCATAGGTCAAGGAGGACGACACTGCTCCAATACCATGTTGAAATTATATATTATATGTACTTTATAAATTGAGGGAGGAAAAGAGATAAAAGAAAATGAAATACCGAATTGATATTAATTCAGATATAGAGATATATCACAATATATTAATATATTTGATATATTCATAAAATTTATAGTACTAACCCTTATTTATACTAATCCAATCCTAACCAATTAGGGAAATAAATCATAATATTAAGATAAAGAAATATGATAACTAATCCTGAGAGATAAAGAGGAAATAGAGAAACTAATCCAAAAGATAATGTAAGATACGATAAGTTATTTTCATATATTCTAACATATATTAAGTGTAAACTCAGCATATCGTGTCCTGCATGTTAGGACTCCTGCTCAAGACATGCAGAAAATGTTTGCATGCGAAGGGTCACGAATGAAAATTGGTAATGCTCCAGTTATATTATGATATCATTCCTATATGTTAACAAATGTCTTTCCAAAGTACAAGCAATCACTGTTATCTATAAATGATAAATTTCTCAAATTTAACACTGAACAGGAAACTGTGTGGTAGACTAGGAGTGTTTCTGGTCTTACAATTCTTGCAAGGGAGTATGCAATGAATCAATTAATTATTGGTCGTAGAAATACAAAAATCTAAAATGAAGTTACTCTCCATCTTCAGATTATACAGAATATTAAGAATCACTGTGATTAATTTATCAAATTTAATAGTAAACAGTATAATGTGTAAGAGTGTTTCTAGTAATACAGTTCTTGCTAGGGCGATGAATCAACAATGAACTATGGCATGTATAAATATGAAAAAAAAAAATATATCTTCTTCAGAGGATTCAGGATAACCATAACCCTAAGCATGGAAATTTATCAGGTAATCTATGCAATGGTCCATCACTTGCAGAACCTTGAAATGCATGGCAAGTTGGCAACAGTCATCAACCACCATATTCAGATACCTCGCCATTCACCAATGAGTATGAAACTGTTAGGAATCTATAACAGAAAATAGAGAGAAGGAAAGAAAGATTGTATTTCTTGATTGACTGCAACAGAACAGAACAAAGGAGAAAGAATTCCCTTTCAAGGGTTTCTACTTCACAAAGGATTTCTCCTTTCCCAAAGAGCTAATGCTCAATTTAAAAATGATAACAAATCTGAATGAATTCCCTTCCCTCCAGTCCTCCTATTTATTTATGTCACTAACTCACTTTAACTAATGAATATTCTAACTATTTACTATCCTAATTAACTACCCCTTTCCCACAGTCCTAACAGACACCAAACAAGATCTTGAAGCCACATGGCTCTGATACTGGGTGGATTGAGCTCAGGAACCACTAGAAACAGTGAGGAACTGTATGTGGGTGTTAGGGCCCAGTCTTCTGTAAATGAAATGCAGCCCAATGTAACTAAGTTAGTGGGTCTATTCTAGACAAAGAAGAGCAGGTAGTTAGTGGGTATTAGTTGGCCTGTTAGTCAGTTAGAAGAAATAAATAGACAAAGAGTTGTAATAGGGAAGTTAGTTAGACAATTGTCGAGTTGAACCTTGAGAAGTGGAGCTCGGTGGAGAAGGGGATTGCTCTTGAGGAGAATCATCTCCTGATTTCAATACAGAAAAATTATTTTGTTTCCTATTCTCTATCTCTGCTCTTGATAATTTCAGTTCGAAAAGATCCCAGGAGCCTAACAGTGGGTGTTGGTGTGTCTGAAACTTTAATCGGTAAGTCATTTTTACTAACTGTCACCGTACTTTGCAGCATTAAATAAAGAGTGAGATACCATTTTGGAACCAATATGAAGAAAGCATCCAATGCAGAAAGTAATAACATGTATAAGCCAAAAGTTCTTTAGAACTTCAAACTTGAAGCAGAAACAAAAGCTGATGCAATTAGACCCCGTTAGATGTTATCACTTGTCATGGATTCATAGGGATTCAGCTAAAGTAAAGTTAGGACAATAAGCAGGCCATCAATTTCATGTTATATATGGAAGCAATGAACAAAATTCAGGACAAGAAACAACCATCTCATAAACCTTAGCACATAGACACAGTAACCACAATAAAACTAAATAACAATAAAAAGCAATGATGACTTTCAATTTTCAAATGTTATAAAGCTGAGTTATAATGAAAAAATCACATCTGAAACTTAAAACAATAAATTCAAGTTAAAAATAATATAAATCCATAAACTAGTACAACTTCAATGTGATAACCAAAAGAAGCCTCAACTTTTAATTTAAGTGATCAATTCTCTTTCATTTGAATAATGGTGTAAATATAATTAGCCTTCAAGTTATATTGCAGTCAAAATTGTGAACTGACTCCAGTGCTGGACAGAGCAACTTTCTAACATGATTGTAATATGATTACATAATCAAATGATAAAGAAGGAGAAACTACAATGTATTCAAAGAAATAAAAATTGTGCTCCATCAGCAAACACTAAGTGAGATAGGACTAAATAAATTGAGGCGATGCAGTCTCACTCAGACACATCAATCTGTTTATGCTCCTCCGGCATTGAATCTGCTAAATTTTTCCCAATTAAGTGGTGAATAAGCACACCTGCTGCAACACTAACATTTAAGCTTTCCACAGCCAAAAATGACAGGAACTCCTTACCAGAGCTCTGAGAATTTAAACCACTACTTTCACCATCCAATTCACTGGTACTTGAATCTAAAGGAATGTTCCCGGGAATCCTAACTAACTGAGTACATGATCTCTCCACCAGCGGTCTCAAACCAGTGCCCTCGCTGCCCAAAACAAGAATAGTTGGTGGACCAGGCACAACCTCATCCAAGGAAATAGCTTTGGAGGAGACAGAGCCCCCAAGAACTCGCCAACCGTTTTCAGCTGAAGACACCAAGAATTGCATCATATTCTTGCAATATCTAAGTTCCATTAACTCAAGAGAGCCCGCACTTGCTTTACTCACAACACCACTCAATGGGGCCGAATTCTTGGCACATAACACTACCCCAGAAGCTCCAAAAAAGTATGCAGACCTAATTATTGCCCCCAAATTCTGAGGATCAGTAACCTCATCCAAGGCTACCCAAAGGGAACCCTTCCCTTCATCAGTAGAAACAGGGTCCAGATCCTTTATTTTCACCATCTCTAGTGGTGAAGCATCTAAAACCAAACCCTGATGGGGACGGTTATCAACCACCATATTCAGATCATGTTTGGATGCTTCTTTTACACTCAACCCAAGCTTTTCAGCAATCTTTAGAACTCTCTCAAATCCTTTCTTGTCCTTCTTCTTCCTATTGTTGCTACTCAAATCCAATCCTTCTTGAACATACAATGCATAGAATTCCCTTCGATCAGCTGACAATGCAGCCAAAACTGGACCAACCCCATAGATTCCCTCACCAACAATCTTAGGCACAGTGGATTCAGTGGCCTCTTTCAATGTCTTTCTACCCCAATTTTCCTGCTTATTCCATCTTCGAACCTCGGGTCTCTCCAATCCAACTTTTGCCCCCACCATCCCCTTGAACCTATTCTTTATGTTATCCCACCTTGGATCATCAATCTCCTCCCCCGTTTCATCATCAACTCCTTCTTCATCATTAGCATCAAACTTCACATATCTTTTACCATAAACACTTCTGTGCTCTCCCACCTTCTCAACCAATCCACTCTTCCTTTCCTTACTAGCAGCAGCTGAAACACCACCTTTCATAGAAAATGTTGCTGCTGCTGCTGATCTTGGCTTAGATTCTGGAACTGTTGTCTTATGACTTTTATCTAACCTTTCAATGGATTGTTCCCAAGAGGACTTACTACTCACCTTCTTTGCTGAACCCTCCTGAAAAGAGCCCCGAATCCTAGTCATTTTTGCTTTCTCCACCACCTTACCTTCTTCCTTTACCTCACTAGCTACTTCTAACCAGGGAATTTGCTTTTCAGCACTGCTTGCACTACAATATCTTCTAGCAATTTGTAGCATCAACCCATGTGGATTTGCTAATTTCCCCATTTTCAAGGTTCCAAATTTATGTGAAGTGGGGTTTTTTAACATGGGGTTTCGATGAGAAGCAAGTGGTAAAGATTGGAACTTTAAGGCGAGGGGTGAAGTGAAGCATTTGGGTTGCGAAGATATTTTAGCGGCGAGAGGAAATGCCTGGGCTTTGGAGATATTGGTGTACATTGAGGGAGCACAACAAGAACTATGAAGTCTTCAAAATGGAACCCGAGAGAAGAATCTTAAGTCTTGATACAATGGATTGAGGAAGGAACAACCATGTGAAAACTGGATTAAGGAAAAAGTACTATGAAGTCTTCAAAATGAAAATGCCTTATCCTCGTTACGTTGATGGGCATTGTGAAAATTAGGGCAGAGAGAGACTACAGGCGGCGATTTGTTAGAGGTTTTCGGATGGTCATTACACGACATCGTTTTACTTTCTACTAATACCAGTAATGATATTTTAACACTAGGGATTTGGATTCCTTTGATATGGTCACTTTAATTTAATTTAATGTATTTATAGACATAGAGAATTTTGGTTTAATTACTCATTTAATTCTTGTACTTATATATTATTTATTTTTTTATTTAGTTATACATTTTACCATTTAATTATTATTATTTTATAAATTTTACTATCCAAATTTTTTCACACATTTTACTGTTATATTTTTTAATTTTCATGCATTTTATTACCTAAATTGTAGGACCAATCTTTGCATGTTAAACACAATTATGAACCATGTAGTATCGAACTTTGGGGTCGACTTCATGCTTAGAACTTGGGATTGGTTAGAACTATGTAATTAGTGGACAAATTTGTTAATAATAAATTTATAAAATGATAATATTACTTATTATTTATTAATATTCTTTCATTACTATTCATGTATTTTCATTGTAAATTCATTGAAGGTTACTAGAAACAGTTATGTAAAGGCAACGGAATAATTTTTTTTTAGGTATTCTTCACTATAAGTTAATAGTTAAGTTAAAATAATCTCACATTAATTGATATACACACTGATGCACGATAATTTTTTTAATTGTAAAATAATATCATTTTAGGTATTTTTGGGTACAAATTTTTTTCTATAATTTTTGTTTTCTTTAATAGGTTGAGATCGTCGTTAAATTTATTCTATTATAAAAACTTAAATTTTTAGTTTTTAAACAATCGTACTCCAAAATTTACATTTACATATAATAAAGAATTAGAATATATTCCATTTCTCACATGAAAAAAAGATAGAATAAATTCCATTCTGATTCCACATCCTTTTTTTTCTGAATGATTTCACATCCTTTTACTGAAGACAAACATTAAATATGGAATTAATGATATTTTATATTATATTTTAAAAATGAAATATTACTTTTATAACTTATATATGTATTAAAAAAAATATTCTCTCTATATAATAATAACATTAAAAGGCTTAAATATATTTTATTTATGAATCCTAAAAAGTTTTTTTTGACTTTTGGTCGATACATTTTTTTTTGTCTTTGTTATTTTGTTTTAATTTTTTTAATATATCTATTTTTTTCATTTTAGTTTCTATAATATGTAGATCATTTATTTTTAGTCTCTATCAAATATTTTTTTTAAAAATATAGTTTAAAATGAACAAAATATTATAGGAACAAACAAACAATAATATATTTTTTGTTATCATATTATTAGTACGAAGTATCCACCGACAAAATTATTTTGTTATCATGTTATTGGTAGGCACCTTTAGTAAGGTTTTTCCATCCCAATCACATTTTTTTCATTCACAAACTCTCGAATTTGAGATCTTAATTAAGGGAATTAAATCCAGCACCACTCAAACCAACGACTTATTGGTAGCAAACAATAATATATTGAAAAAATTAAAATAAAATAACAAAGAATAAAACTAAAAAAAGAAATTTTACAAAGATCAAATAAAAATATTTTAGAAACTAAAAAAAGTATATTATATTTTAGAGATAAAAACATATTTAATATAAAAAATCTAAAATGAATCATGAAACTTCAATTTTAATTAGAGAAATAATATTTAAATATCCATTTTTTTCAAACACCTAACTACTGCCCATCATTTTTTTTTCTCTCTCTTTTTATCCTACGTTAACACTTTATTTTCCTTTAATTATTACAAATAATACTTTTCACGTGGGTCAGTTAAACTCAAACCAAGTTCTCCTTAGTTTTTACAGATAAAAAAAAAAAAAAAAAAAGTTATCCTTTTAATTAAAAAATAAATAAATAAAATTCATAACAGGATAATCGGACGCGAAAATAATCAAAATATTACTGATATATTATATATGTGGCAAACAAAAGAAGAAACATGCCACTACCCTCTCACTCTCCGCTACTACATCTTCGCTCACTCCACCGCCGTATCCGTCACTTCATGGCAGCCGCGGAGCCCATAAGCCCATCAAACACGCGCCTGGGCTGGATCGGCACCGGCGTCATGGGCCACTCCATGTGCGCCCACCTTATCCGGGCCGGCTACACCCTCACCGTCTTCAACCGCACCGCTTCCAAGGCCCAACCCCTGGTGGACCTCGGGGCCCACTTCGCCCCCTCCCCCAACGCCGTCGCCGCCCGCTCCGACGTCGTCTTCTCCATCGTCGGCTACCCCTCCGACGTCCGCTCCGTCCTCCTCCACCCCACCTCCGGCGCCCTCTCGGCCCTCGGCCCCGGCGGCGTCCTGGTCGACATGACCACCTCGGAGCCCTCCCTGGCCGCCGAAATCGCCGAGGCCGCCGCTGCCAAAGGCTGCCACTCAATCGACGCCCCCGTGTCCGGCGGCGACCGCGGCGCAAAGAACGGAACCCTAGCGATCTTCGCGGGCGGGGAAGAATCAACGGTGAAGCGTCTGGAACCGTTGTTGTCTCACTTGGGGAAAGTGAACTACATGGGAGGGAGTGGGAAGGGGCAATTCGCGAAGTTAGCGAATCAGGTAACGATTGGTTCGACGATGGTGGGGTTGGTGGAGGGGATGGTGTACGCGCACAAGGCGGGGCTGGATGTAGGGTTGTACCTGGACGCGATTTCCACCGGCGCAGCCGGTTCCAAGTCGCTTGATTTGTACGGAAAGAGAATATTGAATAGGGATTTGGATCCGGGGTTCTTCGTGAACCACTTCGTTAAAGACTTGGGGATTTGTCTGAAGGAGTGTCAGAGTATGGGGATTGCTTTGCCTGGCTTAGCTCTCGCGCAACAGCTTTATGTGTCCCTTAAGGCTCACGGTCAAGGTAATTTGGGCACTCAGGCTCTTATTTTGGTCCTCGAGCGACTCAACAATGTTACTCTTCCTCCCTCTAATACCTGAAAATTCAAACATGCACTCTGTTGTTTCATACAATGGTATCTCATAATAAAAATTTGCTTGTTCAGTTTGAAGTTAGAAGCCTAACTTTTGCTTGTTTATGGAACTGCCAGTATTAACTAGTACTCTTGCAATGAGCAGTGTCTTTTGTAGTATTATGAATGGAGAACTTGTTCAGTGGACGAACGCCTAATTTGTTTTAAAAGCTTTCGGGTTTTTATCATTGTTGTACGTATCAGTCCTACCTTGGAGGTTTTCAACGTTGTATCCAGCACTTTCTTGTCAAAGATTAAGTTTACGCTGATGATGCAGTATGGAGGAGAATCAAGAAAATATAAGCTTATTAACAAGAGTGAACTAACAATTCGGTTCTTGAAATTATACTATTACAGGGTTCATTTTAACTTGGTCGTGACATTACTGAAATAATAAAATAGTTTCTAAAATTATAAATCATTTTGAGTAGTCTCCAACACTTACAGGCATGGAGGTTTCCATGGGTGGTGGCATTAGGGATGGCAATGGGTAGGGTCCTATAGTACCCGTCCCCATACCCGCGTTTAAAAAAAATACCCGTACCCGGTCCCATACTCGCGCGGGTAGCAACTTTAATCCTCATCCCCGTACCCGCTGGGTACCTATATACCCATACCCGCACCCGCTACCCGCACTTTACTTATGTATGAAGTTAATAAATCAATAAAAAATAGGCTTAAATGTAATTTTGATTCCTCTATTTTGCACAATCTGCAATTTTAGTCATCGTATTTTAAAATAGAGACATTTAGTCCTCCTATTTTGCACAATCAGCAATCTTGGTCCCTCAATAGAGACATTTAGTCTCCCAATTTTGTAAAATCCGTAATTTTGGTCCTTTCATCAAATTGAAAGCATTGACACTTAAGAGATTAATGTTGACCTTGACGTGGCCCAAATATAGTGATGTGACACGAGATTATTTATTTATTTTTTAATTATTTTAAATAATGAGTAATAATTATTTGTTTATCTACGTCACTAAAACACATGTCACGTTGATTTTAATGGTTGGGATAATCGTGAGTCCTAAACTAGAAATCACGAGTCTTAATCATTTATTTTAAATTAGTTCTACATTGTTAAAATACATGACACATCGTAGTCAAATAAATGATATTACCTTTTTATAAAATATATTTTTCATCAATTATTCTACTCAGTATTTAAAATAATTAAAAACTAAATAAATAATCTCGTGTCACGTCATTATATTTGGACCACGTTAAGGTTAACGTTAATCTCTTAACAGTCAACGCTTTCAATTTATGGAAGAACCAAAATTACATATTTTAGAAAATTGGGAGACTAAACGTCTCTATTTTAAAATAGGGGGACAAAAATTACGGATTATGCAAAATAGATGAACCAAAATTGCATTTAAGCTATAAAAATATTAATTAAAAAATTATTACAAATAAATTAAAAATTCACGCTTAAATAATTCAAACTTAACATTAAAAGCATTCACACATAATATTAAAAATATAAAATATAAAATTATTGTAAGTTATAACATAAATCTTTTACTATTAGTGTTAGTTTATGGAAAATATAAAATTATTTTTTTTACAAAAAGTATATATATAACATAATTATTTATTTAAGTTATTTTAATTATATATATATGATACGTGCGGGGCGGGGCGGGTACTATAGTACCCGTACCCGTACCCGCAAAAAATTACGGGTAAATACCCGGCCCCAGCCCCAATAAGCGGGTATTTACCCGATCCGCTAGCGGATATTATTTTTGCGGGTACCCGTAGGATCCGGGTACACTTTGTCATTCCTAGGTGGCATAGCTGTGGAGCCACGGAAGCAGCACCCCATCACTGCTTTCTCTTTCTTGGGAGCTATGTTAATCGAGATAAAGGCAAGGGGAAAGTCTTAATTGCTGTGGATTCTTTTGTGCCTTGCTTTATTCTGTTCCTGATGGCATTTTTAGCTATTCCCTTTAAAATTATCAATATATGATGTCTTTATTTTACACACAAAAAATTGTGAGAGTTTGAAATCATAAAAAGTACTGTTACAAATTACTTACGTAAAAAAAAATAAAAAAAATAGGATAAGTTGTACTCATACAGTTAGACTTGCCCATGCATACAGAAACTACACTAGTTTTGATAATTTTAAAAGGGGCACTATATTCGTCAAATAATAATGTTATATGAATATTTCATTCTTTTAAATATTTCATCAACATCTTTTATTTCTCTTTATCTCTCTCTTTCTATTACATCATAAACTCTATCATACTTATATTTTTTTCTTTTTTCTCTCTCTCACACTGGATATCGTATAATATCATGGATTTCTATCAAACATTTTCCTTTGTCAAAAAGCCGTTCCTGATATTTGGTGTTAAGGTGATATGACTTTCGGTGGAATGTATTCTATAGAAAAAATATAGATAGATTAGAGATCTTATTGAAAAATGTGCAATAGCATTACAGCTGGCCCCAAGTGTGAAATCAAAGACTTTTTTTATAACCTGTGCATTATTTTATTTGTTGAGAATTATATTGAAAATTTCACCCTGCAATTCTGTCCTTGATTCATTTCTTTTGCAAGGTATAAGAGCATCTTTAGTGATAGAATTCATTTTGGGTTCTTAAATTATTTTTTGTGGGTCTCACAGTGTCACATAGGATACAAGAACTCATCTCATTTTTTGCTCCAATGGTAGAACTTACTTTGGGTTCTTAACTTACTTTTTGTAGGTCACACATTGGATCCCACATTCTTAATAGTTTTATTTAAAAATATTTTTAAATTTAAATATAAATAATTATTTATATAAATTTTAACTATGAAACAAAAATTAAAAAGTAATATAAAAAATATTAATAATTTAAAATTTTTATCTGTGACTAAATATTAAATTGATGAGAAATACATAACATTGATGATTAAAAAAAACGCATAACATTGAGATTAAGAAAGAAAAATTAAATTCCATTATTCTCGTGATCGAAACGTTTCCAAATATGCTCCACCAAGTCTGTTTGAAGTTGTTGATGAATTTGTGTTGTGTGCATATAGCGTCTATTTTTCAGGTATTCCTCTTATTTTGGTCATAATTTTTTTTTTTTTAATATTTGGAACGGGTTCTTAGGAGTTCTTGCAGAAGAACCGTTCTTACACCCAGATAGTCACGTCAACCCGCTCCAATGGTAAGAACCGGTACAAGAACTAGGCACAAGAACACCATTGGAGATGATCTAATTCATGATGTACTGGTATAGCCGTATAGACATGTAAAACAACAGCAGGAAGCGACCTTTCATGTGAATGTTACTAATTGTCGGGAAGATTAGGCAGTTTCAAGTTCTAGTTGTTTCTTTTCTTTCTACATTTCACCATTGCAAAATGTATTAAGTATTTTATTTTAATTTTACTGTACTTTTACTTTGTTACCTTTAATAATTTTGAAACACTTCATGCAATTATTAACATAGTAAAAAAAATCGTTAAATGTTGTGTCAAGATAAAATTAATGACTCTTTTTGTCTTGGATCAAAGATTAATCTCTCGTTCGCAGTGTGTGACTACCACAGATCCAAGGAAATTTTATACATAGAAAAAATTGAATATAAATTCTCCCGTTAAATATATCGTTTCCCCATATATGAACACAACAGGACCCTACACAGCTAAATAGATCGTTCTATAAAAAGAATTATATTAACAAAATATTAAAATTAAACCGATTTTCTTTTAAACTAGAAGTTTTTCTTATCCATTGTTCTGATTTCGATGTGCTTCGTTATGGTCCTACGAGTAAGAGTGTAGTGTATATTATTGTGAAAAGAGACGGAAATAATTTGAATCGCTACCTGTATAATTCTGCAATTCTCGATACACTGTATTACATAAATTAAACCACTGAACTGTTACAATTACAAAATCAACCCTAAGGGAAAAGGCTTGGGCCAAAAAATCATATGGATTGAATGGGCAATGAAAAAATGGAACTAGAATTCCTACCACACTCTAAAACAACCAATCATGAATGCACCAAACAATAATTAAGATCAATTTGATCTACCAACACCAACGCTTCCCAAGTGAGGCAAAGAGATAGAGAAGAGACAGAATTTAATGGCTGCATGAAGCTCGTTCCTAGTTATCAAATTTCTTGGGTTGATGCCATTGTGCCAAACTTCTGGACAAAGAACTGAGGAATGACCCTCTAGTAGGCAACCCTTTCTTTCCGTATAAATGTTTTCCTCCCAAATCTGTGAAAACTGGACCCATATCCTTGCTTCTTGGAGTTCTTTCAATCTGTAAAACATACAAAATAAAAGAAAAAGGAATATATTCTGGTTAAGAAAACAGCTGTAAAAGTTCATCTTGTCTTATAAAATCAAGATGCCCCTGCACCTGGTCTAATAACGAAGTCAGAGATTACATAAACCCTCAACCAACTTACCTTACTAATTTTTCCATCTTTCAAATAGTACCGAATACCAGACCAATTGATGGATTGAGAAAAATGAGAGCGAAACGCAGATATGGGATATAGAAAGTTATCCACTAGCATAGCGATGAACACCTGTTCAAAAGAAGTAACTTTCTAACTTTACCAACTAGTAGCAAGCCTGTTTGATATTTCACATCCTTAGTATCATAATATTACATTCATACCCCCAAATATAATTTTTTCAACATATACTCACAAGTCTATGCATTACTTTCTCTATTTTATACTCGATCTTATTGTTCAACATGTTGATGTCAAATTCTTTTTGTGGCAGACCCACGTCAATTCTTCATGCTTGCAAAGCTTGATTCAACTTAAAATTATGTTTGTTGTTTATCATTTTTTAGAACATGTCATGTGGAGTCATAAAATACTACATTGTTCCACTTCAATTATCACTTGATTCATCATTACCTACACAAAAATTGGCATACAAGGCATCTAGGATAAACAATACCTCTCAAATCTGTCCACTTTAAAAACAAGCAAGACAAAAATACTTACAAGACACCAATTATATGAAGCGAGAGAGAGTTGTGGTGCCTCTGGAGACAACATGTTGCACAGTTGGACTTCTATCCGTGTCAAGTTCCACATTGAAAGAAGCTCAACAAGAGTGCATATGGCTAGGAGGGTCACCAATGATAACCCTGGGAAAAAGGCACTTATCAAAATGCAAGAACTGAAAATGTAAAGCTTAATGGAAAAGTTCATCTCAATCAATAATGCAGTTCACCCAATTTTGTTTTCTCTTTGACAAGCCTTGTCTATTCATTATAAATACAGAAGTCACCAGTGGAAATGCAACATATGACAATGGGGAAGAGAATGTTATGGCTGGATTAAATTTCATATGTCATCCCATTGCATTATTGAAAAAGATAATCCATACCGTAAGATAGCAGTTAACAAACAGACCTGGTTTGTCTGTTTATATAATATCCCACAGAAGTTAGAAGGTAACAAAATCATAACATAAATTCTTATAAAGTGCTTATATAATAAGTATTTATAGATTCCATATTATACGAAAAAGTTCCACATAAAAGCTAATGGAGAGCTTCTAACACAGAAAATAAGTTGAACAAGAACCCTGATTCATTATCCATGAATCAACACACTAACAACCTACCTAGAAAGGAAAAGTAGTGTGCTCACCACCAGAAGTGTAGGTCATTTCTTCAGGTGAGAACTCTTTACAGTAAAATCTTAATGCTGCAGCAACATGAATCATCGCCATTAAATATGGTGCTACAAATCCCCATGACAAATAGCAGTGGGTAGTAAACAATGCACGGTTCATCATCCAGTTAACATTTGTTAAATATGACTCCAAAACGAATGTTTGTTTCCTCAAGTAATTCCAATATCTACACATGTTAAAAAAAAAAATTAAATCATCAAATATGCAAAGAAACTTAATTTAAGACAAGTAATAATCACAAACCTTCCAAAATTAAGATCACTTGCAAGGGGGTGAGGAAAGACGGCAACGGGAGGAGAAGTAATAAGCCTTTTGTGAGCCCCTGTATGATACATTATAATAACTGTTAGAATATTAGGATTCTTATTCTTTTAGGTAACTTCTTGTTTAGTAGTCTTATTAAGCTGAGCTAGTAATAAAATTCACTACAGTACTATCTATATTATTAGTATCAATAGAAGTGTTAGTAGTTAGTACAAAACATCACAATACTATTAATGAAATACACACACATACACATTCTCTTTTCTCATTTTTTTCCAACTTCTCCTTATAATTTCAATAGCAATGAACAAACACAATAAATAGGAATGAAATGCAAGGGAAAAAACATTAAATATATACCAAAAAAGGTTAGTCTATCCTAGTTGAATCATTGGAAGCCCATTGCATTTCCTTAAAAAAAATCACAGATATCAAAGAAGAAATTTTTATTAAGAGAAAATTTTCACGAATATATATATACATGTGTGTGCAGAGCAGTCTCTTGCACAATGCCTTTAATGAAGAAAATATTACCCAAAAGAAAACTACTTTTACACAATGTAAGTTTTCTGCAAATTGTGCATAAATAAGCATCAACAAAGTACAAGAAAATGCTCTTATTAGGATTGTCAAATCTCACTATAAAGAATTAGTTCCTTCATGGATCAATCATCAAGTAATCATTATTTTCAATGATCAACACAGATAAAATTGTTGTATATGATGACAAAGTGTACATAAAAAAAAATGATAACAGAACCAAATATGTACCGGATATGGCTGCAAGAGTCATATCATCAGAATATCCACCATCTTTAAGTCCTGAAACTACACCATAACGATCTTGCCTAAAGTCATCCGCATGCATCTAGAGAAAAACTAAATAATTAGAGTACAAGTTTTCTTCAAATCATCAACCAAGGAAAAAAAGGTAAAAGCTACTTGCCATCATGCATCCTCCCCACAGAAAGAATGTTTTTCCACCAGTGGCAAAGCCCATTGAACAAGGCTGTGAAATAAAATAAAAAGAAGATTAGGAGCAAAAGAGTTAAATGGTTATAATTAAATCGTGTCATATATTATGATTTATGAAAAAACTAAATGAAAAGTTATCTAATAAATTCTGAAATTTGAGTAAAATTCAATTAGCTAAGTTTCATTTGTAGGTTTTATATATTTTATAACAAATGGAAAATAACAGAAAATACAATCTTATACACAGACATGTGCTGCAGAGATTGGAGATATAAAGCCAGAGGAAGTTGTGTACCATATGGTATTCATAGATGCAGTAACTCCCCAGGCTTCCAGATGGCAAATCAAGAGGGTATCCAGTTTGAATAAATATCTGTTAAGCATCAAAGCAGTTAAGACCATAATAAAATAATTCAAGGAAGTGAAACCATAATTCTAATTAATCACTTAAAAATAGAACAACAATAAACAAATTTTAAGTTAGACCTCAGGGTTCTTTTCCATCTCACGAGTGAGCACTCCGATTGATCCAGGATGTAGCCTAACATCATCATCCAAAAACAATATATATTTGCTACCTTTATGCATTGTCTCCACTCCAACCTGCTCAGGTGTTAATACTATGTAATACATGTAATTGGTAAAATACATCTAGCAAGGACAATCTAGGAAATCAACAAGGATGAAAATAACCCAAAGTTTCAATCTCGGATGTCCATAAGTTAACAGAGGTGTTTCAGATATGTATTTGCCTAGCGAGTGTTATGTATAGAGAAGATGCTTTCTAACAACTAATATCATCACCATTTTCAACATATTTAAATTGACTTCAAATAAATATAAGATAAGGTTAAGTTCTGAATATAGCATGGCCCAAGGCTATATTTTGTATTTGAAAAAACTATCAAAATATATGTCAACAAAATTCCATACCAATTGATTGTGAATTTTTTGACTACAAGTTGTTGACAAACCAGCTATAACAACCTTAGCATCAACATGATCCTGCATACATCAAACAGGCATCAAATTTAGTGTGAATGAGGTGCGGACAACTGTTGAAAATCAGAATATTATATTATGATTCTATTAATAATAGCGGTTTATAGGAACATAATCTTTGATTTAGAGAAAACAAAATATTCTCTATTTATGTGTAATTAATGTAATTAACCTATATAAACACGTATCCGCTGTGTACTCTAACACACGGTTTTCACTCCATTATACCTCTGTTTTCTCCTATTTTAACATGGTATCAGAGCCTGACAGAGGTATTACGAAAATCGTGCTTCACCAGGGATAGAGATCCACTATCCCCGGTGGACCCTTTTGATCGTCTCCCTTCTTTCGGTGACCAGTTTTGCACCTCCGCCGTCCTTTTCTGACGTGTTTTTTGGTCACCGCCTTTTGTTCGCTGCTCATTTTCCAGCAAAGAACTTTTTGATCGCCTGTCCTACTACTGTTCTTTTTCGGCATGTTTTCCGGCCACCAGCTTCTGCTTGCCGCTCATTTTTCGGCAAAGAACTTTTTGGTCGCCTATCCTGCCATCGTCCTTTTTTGGTGTGTTTTTCAGCCCTCACATGTTTCTCTTTTTCTGGCAACTGTCTCTGTTTTCCAGCAACACCTTATCTTCTCCGGTGTGCTGTCTCTTACTGAGCAGTGGTTGTCACTGCCAGTACCACCGGACTCGCCCCACCGTCGCCGACAAAACCCACTCTGTCCTTATCCCAGATGCAAGTGGCCTCGTACATGTCCCAGTTGCACTGGCCTAGTCCTTGTCTCAGATGCATTGGCATTGTCCCAATCATTGACTTGGTTGCTGTCCTTGCGGTTCGATCTGGTCAAGAACCGTCTATTTGGGTCTTCACTAATATTGGTTTGAAGCTTCTAAATGTTGGTTTTAAGAAAGTCGAAACTTGCTTTGCTTGCCATGAATTTTCTTAGGCTTATGGGTATTCCAGCTCTCTGGCAATGTTATCTTTCTAGCAATATTTTCCGACTTCACCAAGATCCCAGATCCCAGAGTTGTCTTCAAAATATTGTTTTTAGTGGAGCTCAATTTTTATGTTTTTGCTGGGAATAAATTTTCTTGTAACAAGCTGAGAGCTTAGTAAGCTTCAGCTTGAGGGGGAGTGTTGAAAATCAGAATATTATATTATGATTCTATTAATAATAGCGGTTTATAGGAACATAATCTTTAATTTAGAGAAAACAAAATATTCTCTATTTATGTGTAATTAATGTAATTAACCTATATAAACACGTATCCGCTGTGTACTCTAACACACGGTTTTCACTCCATTATACCTCTGTTTTCTCCTATTTTAACAACAACATTAATGGTACAGCCCAAAACAGAAACAACTAGCTCCAACAGGGCAAAGCAACTAATTGAAAGGACTAAGGAGTTTACGGCTGCAAAACTTAATAGCAAATACTTACAGACATGAATGTGGAAAAGAAAAGAAAAACATGAGAAAATAACTACTGAGCTTATTTATACCTTGAATTCTGCTATTAGTCGTGATACAGCATGGTAAGCAGGATCCTCTGTACTTTCTACCACAAAAAGAAATTCTAGAGGGCCACCATATAGAGATGTTATCTGTGTTTAAAAAAGAGCAGAATCATATATTAAAAAAAAAGTGGACAACAATGGTTAACAAACAAACTTGAAGTATTACTGAAGAGATATTCAAAATTACAACCAATTATCATTTACTATGCAACAAAAAGGAATAACTAATAGTACAGCAACTCTGCCAAGAAATCATACAATTTAATTGCAAATTTAGGAAAATGCAAGAGAAAGTCTGTGAAATACATAAAATCGTACAAGATTGAATTAAATTTTAATTTTCCAAGTCATAGTTGTATTATTTATGAATGAACCAAAAAGGCACCGCACAGAAACCAAAAAAAGGAAACCTCAAATAAATTCCAGGGGCATGCATCCTATAAGTTCTCACCTGACTCCTCCAGTTATGGAGATTATGTTCTCCAAACCCTTTTAGGGGCATAATCACTGTTACTCTTGGAAGATTGACCTGATAGGAGTGCTCAAGTTCATTAATGTCGTGACAAAGGAAAGAAAGGCTATTGCCATTCTTCATACAATCCTTCATTTGTTTGATCTCTCTGTTCCTGTGAGGGGGAAAAAAAGCTGTAAATTTCTCATTGACAAGACAATGAAAGTGTTTCCCAGCTGTTTGACAGCAATGACTACCTGACGTAAGCAGCACAAGCCCACCCAAGAGCAAGTGTTAAGCAAATTAAACATCCCTGCAGAGCAAACATAAAATTCAGGTTTTTATGCAATGGCATCATGGTTTTTCTCTTAGAAAAACAAAGGAGTACGAATACAAAGCAATATAAATCCATAAACTAGTACAACTTCAATGTGATAACCAAAAGAAGCCTCAACTTTTAATTTAAGTGATCAATTCTCTTTCATTTGAATAATGGTGTAAATATAATTAGCCTTCAAGTTATATTGCAGTCAAAATTGTGAACTGACTCCAGTGCTGGACAGAGCAACTTTCTAACATGATTGTAATATGATTACATAATCAAATGATAAAGAAGGAGAAACTACAATGTATTCAAAGAAATAAAAATTGTGCTCCATCAGCAAACACTAAGTGAGATAGGACTAAATAAATTGAGGCGATGCAGTCTCACTCAGACACATCAATCTGTTTATGCTCCTCCGGCATTGAATCTGCTAAATTTTTCCCAATTAAGTGGTGAATAAGCACACCTGCTGCAACACTAACATTTAAGCTTTCCACAGCCAAAAATGACAGGAACTCCTTACCAGAGCTCTGAGAATTTAAACCACTACTTTCACCATCCAATTCACTGGTACTTGAATCTAAAGGAATGTTCCCGGGAATCCTAACTAACTGAGTACATGATCTCTCCACCAGTGGTCTCAAACCAGTGCCCTCGCTGCCCAAAACAAGAATAGTTGGTGGACCAGGCACAACCTCATCCAAGGAAATAGCTTTGGAGGAGACAGAGCCCCCAAGAACTCGCCAACCGTTTTCAGCTGAAGACACCAAGAATTGCATCATATTCTTGCAATATCTAAGTTCCATTAACTCAAGAGAGCCCGCACTTGCTTTACTCACAACACCACTCAATGGGGCCGAATTCTTGGCACATAACACTACCCCAGAAGCTCCAAAAAAGTATGCAGACCTAATTATTGCCCCCAAATTCTGAGGATCAGTAACCTCATCCAAGGCTACCCAAAGGGAACCCTTCCCTTCATCAGTAGAAACAGGGTCCAGATCCTTTATTTTCACCATCTCTAGTGGTGAAGCATCTAAAACCAAACCCTGATGGGGACGGTTATCAACCACCATATTCAGATCATGTTTGGATGCTTCTTTTACACTCAACCCAAGCTTTTCAGCAATCTTTAGAACTCTCTCAAATCCTTTCTTGTCCTTCTTCTTCTTCCTATTGTTGCTACTCAAATCCAATCCTTCTTGAACATACAATGCATAGAATTCCCTTCGATCAGCTGACAATGCAGCCAAAACTGGACCAACCCCATAGATTCCCTCACCAACAATCTTAGGCACAGTGGATTCAGTGGCCTCTTTCAATGTCTTTCTACCCCAATTTTCCTGCTTATTCCATCTTCGAACCTCGGGTCTCTCCAATCCAACTTTTGCCCCCACCATCCCCTTGAACCTATTCTTTATGTTATCCCACCTTGGATCATCAATCTCCTCCCCCGTTTCATCATCAACTCCTTCTTCATCATTAGCATCAAACTTCACATATCTTTTACCATAAACACTTCTGTGCTCTCCCACCTTCTCAACCAATCCACTCTTCCTTTCCTTACTAGGAAACACCACCTTTCATAGAAAATGTTGCTGCTGCTGCTGCTGCTGCTGATCTTGGCTTAGATTCTGGAACTGTTGTCTTATGACTTTTATCTAACCTTTCAATGGATTGTTCCCAAGAGGACTTACTACTCACCTTCTTTGCTGAACCCTCCTGAAAAGAGCCCCTAATCCTAGTCATTTTTGCTTTCTCCACCACCTTACCTTCTTCCTTTACCTCATTAGCTACTTCTAACCAGGGAAGTTGCTTTTCAGCACTGCTTGCACTACAATATCTTCTAGCAATTTGTAGCATCAACCCATGTGGATTTGCTAATTTCCCCATTTTCAAGGTTCCAAATTTATGTGAAGTGGGGTTTTTTAACATGGGGTTTCGATGAGAAGCAAGTGGTAAAGCTTGGAACTTTAAGGCGAGGGGTGAAGTGAAGCATTTGGGTTGCGAAGATATTTTAGCGGCGAGAGGAAATGCCTGGGCTTTGGAGATATTGGTGTACATTGAGGGAGCACAACAAGAACTATGAAGTCTTCAAAATGGAACCCGAGAGAAGAATCTTAAGTCTTGATACAATGGATTGAGGAAGGAACAACCATGTGAAAACTGGATTAAGGAAAAAGTACTATGAAGTCTTCAAAATGAAAATGCCTTATCCTCGTTACGTTGATGGGCATTGTGAAAATTAGGGCAGAGAGAGACTACAGGCGGCGATTTGTTAGAGGTTTTCGGATGGTCATTACACGACATCGTTTTACTTTCTACTAATACCAGTAATGATATTTTAACACTAGGGATTTGGATTCCTTTGATATGGTCACTTTAATTTAATTTAATGTATTTATAGACATAGAGAATTTTGGTTTAATTACTCATTTAATTCTTGTACTTATATATTATTTATTTTTTTATTTAGTTATACATTTTACCATTTAATTATTATTATTTTATAAATTTTACTATCCAAATTTTTTCACACATTTTACTGTTATATTTTTTAATTTTCATACATTTTACAACCTAAATAGTAGGACCAATCTTTGCATGTTAAACACAATTATGAACCATGTAGTATCGAACTTTGGGGTCGACTTCATGCTTAGAACTTGGGATTGGTTAGAACTATGTAATTAGTGGACAAATTTGATAATAATAAATTTATAAAATGATAATATTACTTATTATTTATTAATATTCTTTCATTACTATTCATGTATTTTCATTGTAAATTCATTGAAGGTTACTAGAAACAGTTATGTAAAGGCAACAGAATAATTTTTTTTAGGTATTCTTCACTATAAGTTAATAGTTAAGTTAAAATAATCTCGCATTAATTGATATACACACTGATGCACGATAATTTTTTTAATTGTAAAATAATATCATTTTAGGTATTTTTGGGTACAAATTTTTTTCTATAATTTTTGTTTTCTTTAATAGGTTGATATCATCGTTAAATTTATTCTATTATAAAAACTTAAATTTTTAGTTTTTAAACAATCGTACTCCTTCAAAATTTACATTTACATATAATAAAGAATTAGAATATATTCCATTTCTCACATGAAAAAAAGATAGAATAAATTCCATTCTGATTCCACATCCTTTTTTTTCTGAATGATTTCACATCCTTTTACTGAAGACAAACATTAAATATGGAATTAATGATATTTTATATTATATTTTAAAAATGAAATATTACTTTTATAACTTATATATGTATTAAAAAAAATATTCTCTCTATATAATAATAACATTAAAAGGCTTAAATATATTTTATTTATGAATCCTAAAAAGTTTTTTTTGACTTTTGGTCGATACATTTTTTTTGTCTTTGTTATTTTGTTTTAATTTTTTTAATATATCCATTTTTTTCATTTTAGTTTCTATAATATGTAGATCAGTTATTTTTAGTCTCTATCAAATATTTTTTTTAAAAATATAGTTTAAAATGAACAAAATATTATAGAAACAAACAAACAATAATATAATTTTTTGTTATCATATTATTAGTACGAAGTATCCACCGACAAAATTATTTTGTTATCATGTTATTGGTAGGCACCTTTAGTAAGGTTTTTCCATCCCAATCACATTTTTTTCATTCACAAACTCTCGAATTTGAGATCTTAATTAAGGGAATTAAATCCAGCACCACTCAAACCAACGACTTATTGGTAGCAAACAATAATATATTGAAAAAATTAAAATAAAATAACAAAGAATAAAACTAAAAAAAGAAATTTTACAAAGATCAAATAAAAATATTTTAGAAACTAAAAAAAGTATATTATATTTTAGAGATAAAAACATATTTAATATAAAAAATCTAAAATGAATCATGAAACTTCAATTTTAATTAGAGAAATAATATTTAAATATCCATTTTTTTCAAACACCTAACTACTGCCCATCATTTTTTTCTCTCTCTCTTTTTATCCTACGTTAACACTTTATTTTCCTTTAATTATTACAAATAATACTTTTCACGTGGGTCAGTTAAACTCAAACCAAGTTCTCCTTAGTCTTTACAGATAAAAAAAAAGTTATCCTTTTAATTAAAAAATAAATAAAACAAATTCATAACACAAGCTACACAACAGGATAATCGGACGCGAAAATAATCAAAATATTACTGATATATTATATATGTGGCAAACAAAAGAAGAAACATGCCACTACCCTCTCACTCTCCGCTACTACATCTTCGCTCACTCCACCGCCGTATCCGTCACTTCATGGCAGCCGCGGAGCCCATAAGCCCATCAAACACGCGCCTGGGCTGGATCGGCACCGGCGTCATGGGCCACTCCATGTGCGCCCACCTTATCCGGGCCGGCTACACCCTCACCGTCTTCAACCGCACCGCTTCCAAGGCCCAACCCCTCGTGGACCTCGGGGCCCACTTCGCCCCCTCCCCCAACGCCGTCGCCGCCCGCTCCGACATCGTCTTCTCCATCGTCGGCTACCCCTCCGACGTCAGCTCCGTCCTCCTCCACCCCACCTTCGGCGCCCTCTCGGCCCTCGGCCCCGGCGGCGTCCTGGTCGACATGACCACCTCGGAGCCCTCCCTGGCCGCCGAAATCGCCGAGGCCGCCGCTGCCAAAGGCTGCCACTCAATCGACGCCCCCGTGTCCGGCGGCGATCGTGGCGCTAAGAACGGAACCCTAGCGATCTTCGCCGGTGGGGAGGAGTCAACGGTGAAGCGTCTGGAACCGTTGTTGTCTCATTTGGGGAAGGTGAACTACATGGGAGGGAGTGGGAAGGGGCAATTCGCAAAACTGGCGAATCAGGTGACGATAGCGTCGAATATGGTGGGGTTGGTGGAAGGGATGGTGTACGCGCACAAGGCAGGGTTGGATGTGGGGTTGTACCTGGACGCGATTTCAACGGGGGCTGCCGGTTCCCGGTCGCTGGATTTGAACGGGAAGAAAATACTGAGGAGGGATTTTGAACCGGGGTTCTTGGTGAACCACTTTGTTAAAGACTTGGGAATTTGTCTGAAAGAGTGTCAGAATATGGGGATTGCTTTGCCTGGCTTGGCTCTCGCTCAACAGCTTTATGTGTCGCTTGAGGCTCATGGTCAAGGTCATTTCGGCACTCAGGCTCTTGTTTTGGTCCTCGAGCGACTCAACAATGTTACTCTTCCTCCCTCCAATACCTGACAAGTCAAAACAATATTGTATTTTACTTCCATAGCACACTCTTGTTTTACTTTTACAGAATGGTATGCCATAATAACAATGTGGTTGTTTGTTGAGTTTGGTTGAATAATTTGGACCGCCACTTTTTATGTGTGTGTGGGTGTGAGCGTGTGGGGGGTCAGGCTAAATGTAGCAGATAAACATCGGGAGAAAAGAAATAAAAAAAAATTATTTAAAAATTGAAATTATATAAAATTATTATAATAAAAATTAGAATAAAAAATTTCTTTTTTTTTTAAAAAGTGGAAATCACCAGTGATGTTTGAACAAATTACCTACTATAATAATAGGTTGGTTAATCAGGAGAAGTGGTTCTTATTTTTAAAAAAAAAAGAAAATTTTCAACCATAGGTGGTGTTTGAACAAATTATCTACTATAATAGATTAGTTAACTAGGAGAAAAAAAATCATTTTTTACTAAATGAAATCATATAAAAATTATTAAAAAAAAAATTTTTTCTTCGGGTGGGAGCATAAGAGAAATAATTTTGCTCAAATTTTTTTATATAATTTCATTTAATAAAAAAATAATTTTTTTTCTCTCGGTTAACCAGTCTATTATAATAAATAATTTCTTCAAGCACCACCAGTGATTCTCATTTTTTCAAAAAAAGAGAAAATTTTTATTCTAATTTTTATTATAATAATTTTGTATAATTTCATTTTTTAAATAAAATTTTTTTTCCGGTGTTTACCTGCTACAGCAGGTAAAAACACATTGACTAACCTGCTGCAGCAGGTAAATAATACTTTCTCACCGGTGCCTCACCCATTTTAAACTTCACGTTAGCCTCGTCCTTGTGTTTGGATTATAGTTAGAAAGTTAAGTTGAATTGAACTCAACTTTCTAAACTTAAGTTTAGTAAAAAGTAGGTTTAATATAACTTGATTTATGTTTGGATACCTTTATTTTAAAAGTACTTTTGTTAAAATGGAAACTTGTTTGGATGATAATTATGAAAAGCACTTTCAAACATGTAATTACTAAAATGGATATGAATTTTATAATATAATATAAATGTTTTTTTTTACTGCATATAATATGAATGTTTTTTATTTCATTATTTTTTAAGTATAATTGAATTGATAATATATTATTATTATTATTATTATTATTATTATTATTATTATTATTATTATTATTATTATTATTATTAAAAATGGTGGTAAAATTATAAATTAAATTACAAACAATGTTAAAATATTTACATAGAAAATAATTTTTTAATAAGCCAAGATATAACAAATGCAAATAAATACAAGATTGATTAAACTATGACAAAATAGATAAAGAAAAAGAACAACCATTAATTGTATATTCTCCAAATTCAAGTACAAGAATAAATATAATATAATTTTGAAATATGTACATGACTAATTAAGTTGACATATGCTCTCTAATTTGATCTCGGATTGAGTCTCGAACAAGATTCATCTCTATTGAAGAGGCCACAGTTAAAGGTACGGGTTGATCTTCACCAATATGATCATCATTCTCATCTTCAACTATATTTTCATCTTCATAATGCTGGAATTCAGAATCAGTTTGAGATTTTCTTCTAATAAAGTTGTGTATAGTCATTGTTGCAATAACTATTTGAACTTGTGTTTCGAATTTGAACTTAGGCATACGACCTAAAATTGCAAACCTATTTTTCCATACTCCAAAAGTCCTTTCTATTGTACACCTCAAACTTGAATGGTAATAATTGAATACCTCATTGTAATTTGCAAATCCAGATGAACGTCTAAATTCTGGAAGGTGGTAACGTTCACATTTATATGGACCAATGTATCCTATTGGTGTTGGATAACCAGCATCAACCAAGTAATACTTACCTAATAAAGAATAAAATTATTATCATGTAAATCATGAGTTCATGAAAATATAAATAAATTGTAGCTATAATAAACATATATATACCTGGAGGTGGATGTGGGAAATTCATGGAAGGAGTTGTGAGGGCATTCTCAAATACACGCGCATCGTGTGCAGTGCCTTCCCATCCTGGTAATGCAAATGTAAAGCACATGTGCCAATCACACACAGCCATTATATTTTGTGTTGGATGTTCTTTTCTTCCAATAAATTTAGCTTGTTCACTAGGACTAATCACACATGAGATATGAGTACCATCAATTGCTCCTATAGCATCCTTGAAAAATGGCCAATATCGTCAGTCGTCTTCAATTTTTTTATGGACATCACGAAACCTAGAATCTTGTGGCTTGATGTATTGAAAGGCTAACCTAAGACATGCAACTAATACTTGATGGAAATGCCTACTTACGGTTTCTCCTGAATGTTGAAACCTTTCTTGTATCATCCTATTGCCTACTCCATGACCAACCATGTTTAAAAACATTGCAACCATTTCTTGAACCCCCATTCGCTTAGTTCCTTTTAAACCATGTTCAACCAATTCAATGCAAAGTTGATTAAATACATGTTTTTCCATTCGAAACATCTCATAACAGCGAATGGGATGCCCATGCAAAATGTCTTGCACCCATGACTGACCTGTTTGCTCACTACTTCTACAAGGCTCTTTACATAAATATTTTATGGAATACTCACTAATTAATGCACTGACATCTTCAGCCTCCTTTATATCATCTTGTAAAATAGAAAGTAAGGTAGATTCTTCATTTTGGTCATCTACATATTCTTCATCCCAATCCTCCATTGATGGTTTAAACCTGTTAGTGTAAACAAATTCAAGCGAAAAAAATTTACATTATAAGCTGAAAACTTAATAATATATATTAGTTTAGCATAATTGTCTAATCAATAAAACATCATATAATGTGTATTGGAAAAAAATTATCACATAATGTCTAATGAAAAAAAAATCATATAATGTCTTATATTTATAATCCAATTACCTATAATAATCCACAATTAAATAAAATGTGTATTAAAAGCCCGTGAGCAACTTAATTAAAATTTCATTACCTAATAATTGAAGATGTTTTATAGTATTAATTTGGTGCCAAAAGCAAAGGTATGCTTTCCCGTGAACAAGAACCGTCCAATTCAAATTTATCCTTTCATACCATATTAAAGACAAAATGGATGCCAATTCAAGTCTAACACTCCAAACATCTTACGGTGGAAAATAGACATTGCTTCTATTATTAGGACTTGACAAATATTGCAACGTTAACCCGACACCTTCTTGCAGAGGTTTCTTATTTTTAATTTGTGAATTATAAACCTTCAGTTAAACACTGAATTTCTCATTTTGAAAAAAGGCAAAACAATTTTGGCAATTGAAGAACTTCGAAAACATATGCAGTTTTAGTCAAAAGACAAGCATCTTTGTTCTCAACTACTGCAACCAACATATTTGACAGAAAACACCAATTGCCCATATACCACCCATATTTACTTAGTAGAATCCCCAACCAATCTGAATCCTTTTATGCACCCCTGGGACTATAGCTGAATGAACAATGAAAAGACATCAATGAATATATTGAAGAGTGAACTGCCATTAGCAGAGATCACTCACACAAATCATAAATATCATTCTAATAGTAATCTATTTCAGAAAAAATATGTTACATTTGAACCCCAATTACAGATTTCTGCTGCAGTGTTGTTTTTCCAATTCAAATATATATGTTTACACATACAATGACCTACATAACAATTATCAGTAACAGAACTGTGATTGCAAAATATGCAGTTATTAATTCTCATGAAAAGGAGGAGGAGACATTAACTATATTTAAATTATCACCACTGATTCAACATCATTCATAGGCTGGATAATAGAAGTCATATACATAGTCAATATAAAGCATATATGATCCTAATTTCCAGCATATCAAAATAACATTAGGATCTTAATTTCTACTATATGTAAATAACAGCAGTCCAACACCCTAGCAGTCTAATTTCAAGTATCTCAAAATAACACCAGCCTAATACAATGATTGAACTAACTTTTCATGGATGGTAATGCATTATAAGCTGCATACTTCAACCAACCCAAGAGTCTTTTCTCACGTCCTTTCAATGCTATAAACATTTCCCTAGTAGACTTGGACAACATAAGTTGGCTGCATCGGGCGTGCCAATCCTCATCACTTGTAATATCTTCCATTTTGTCAATTTCATCCATCACTTCAGCAATCGATGTGCCACTTACTACTAGTGTGTTTAGGGCAGTTGAACGTGACTCAGAAGCGGATGCAATTCTACCAATTGCATCAGCTATTTTTTTTGAAGCAGGAGCTTTCACCTTCTTGCTTTCATTTCCAACCCTCTTCCTCTTTCCGGTGCTCTTTTCACTATTATTTCCTTGAGAAGTGCTTAAATTGATATTTCCTAAATCCGAACTTACTCCAGCACTAGCAAGTACTTCTTCACTATCTCCCGAGCCTTCCTCTAGGTCTGCAGTGCCACTTTCGAACTGTGGACGATATACATCATCATTTCCATCTATATCATTTGGTAATATCCCAGAAGAAGGTGCCCAACTGTATTTTCCTGTAGCCACCACATCACTGAACATTGTACCTAGCTCATGGGCAAAAACAAGTCCTTTATATCTGAATTTTGCATATAGTGGATTCTCCTGCATGTTTACAATTAATCAACATAATATATCACACATAAGAAATATAAAACTTATAACTTCTTATTAAAAGACTTCATACCATTTGCCTTTTATCCCACCACTCATCTGATGCCTCCACTGTATTCCTTACATTATCCCATCCTAGACCCATCTCTTTCCCAAATAACTTGTTCCATACTGACCATTCCTTCTTAAGGTAATCCCACTTGTTTTTGAACTGACTCTTGCCATATTTTCTTCCAGTTCTCAAATTGAATTCAGATTCGACAGCTTTCCACCCTTTCTTTGTAAGGGTAGTTCCATTTCGTTCTCCTTTATACACTTGCTCCAGGCATAATTTAATATAAACTTCAGTTGCCTTCACATCCTATGCAGCCTTCGCCTTAACACCTTCATTATCTACAACAGAAGTCTCTACAATGCATTTTCTCTTGTCGTTACTCATTCTTCTATTATAAAACAAATATTAAAATTTATTTGCAGCCTCATTCAAGTTTAATGTTGTGCACATGTTGCAAAAATTTGGAATAATTATTATCATACACCCCCAAAAGAGATAGGTTCTGTTTTATGATAAGAATCACTATATATATCAGAAATCATCACAAAAGGGAATAGAAATGCCAAACAAGACATGAATCCAGCAAGGGATCATCACCAAAAAAGGAAAGTAACAGAAGCTTACCAAGGCAAACTAAAATGGACAAAGATCGAAACCAAAGAAACAACATGCAAGCTTACCAAGAATGTCAAACAGAGCAATCTTTGCATGCACAAGCTTCAAACTGCAGCCAATTGCTTCCCCAGAGCAGCACGTATTGAGGAGCTCAAACCAGAGCGGCACGGACACGAGATCTAAAACCAGAGCAACAAATTAGAAAATTTCAAACCATAGCAGCACCCAAATAACTGGATTTATGAATCTTTAATGCTGGTAGGTAAAAGGGTAATGGTGTCTGTTAAACGGTTGTTGAAATTTAATATTTTCAACTAAAAGCAAAATCCCGTGAGCGTTAACGGAAAAGCAACGCACCTGTTGCTTTTGATTCAACGGGTGTTACTATCATAGTCGCATTCAACGGAACGTGAAAAGAAATTGCCAAACATATTGGCGCCACGTTCGAGGATGGATGAACGGCCGTTTGGACTTGCAAACGTGTAAACAAACATACCCTATGTCTTTCTCAACGAAAACGGTTTCACCATAACATCATTGTATCAGTCCTACCTTGGAAGTTTTCGGTTTCTTGTACAAGAGAAAATTTACACTGATGATGCGGTATGGAGGAGAATCAAGTCCTCACCATTATAATGGCATACGTGCATGCCAACGGGAGTCTGAATGATTGTTTTTGATAGAAAAGTTACATGTATCTCTCTCCTAATATATAAATGCTGTTGTGTGTTACTTCCAACTTAAAATCATTAGTTAAACTGAAATTATTAGAGTCTGAATGATTTGTTAAAATTTTTTTATAAGAAATGATCTTTTAAATTAAATAAAAGTATACCAATAAAAAAATTAAATAAAAGTATGTGCAAGTTTGCAAGAAAATGATTATTTCTTTTAAGTTTTTTTGTTTTTTGGGTGATTTTTGGTTTTAAGTATTTAAGTTTATAAAAATTAAAACTAGTTTCTAGTTTTTAAAATTTAGTTTAATTTTTTTCTTCTAATTTTTAGTTTTAAAATAAATTATTTTTGGAAGTTTCTTATCCTATTAATATTAATTTTTTGATTTGTAGGAAAAATTGAATTAAAGTATGAGAAAGTTTATAACAATTCACGCACACTATTCAATTAAATGAGTTAGACTCCCTTGTTCTAAGAGTATGTTTCTGGGGTGGTGACAACAACTATGATGACAACGGTGGTGACAATGTCGGTGGTGATGGCAGTGCAATAGTAGTGGTGGTAGTGGCGATAGCGATGCTAACGACAATGGTAATGATGGTGATAGTGACGGTGGTAGAAAGGACCATTGTCAAATTTTGGAAAAATGTGTTCTTTTAAAATTAAAACTAAAACTAAATTCTCATATAATTTTTTCTTGGTTTTGAAAATCAATATAATAAAATTTTGAAATTGAATTAAAAATCATTTTAATTCCATTTTTACCAAATATATTTTATTTTAAAAATTATATTTAAAAACCAAAAATCAAAAACTCCTAATCACTCCAAACAGACCCTCAGTTAGTTTCTATTGTTGCTATTTCATTCGGCCATTTGGGTCAATTTACATTACTTTGCCTTGATTGATGTGAACAGTGGTTTCAAAATCTTCTATTTACTTTTAATAAAAGAAGGTTTTATCTAGACACATTTCAAGTTTTGAGCAATTTTTTTTCCTCCCAAATTTCTCTCTCTTCCTTTTTACTTCTTTTCTTTTCTTTTTTTCTTTTTATCTTTTTCCTCTTTCATATTTATTCTTATAAAAATACATTTCTTGACAAATTAATAAGATAATTTTTTTTATCATTCTATTAGCCAAAAATCTTTATTATTATTATTATTATTATTATTATTATTATTGTTACCTTTTGTGTAATATTTATATTATGATTTTTTATAATCGAAATAATATGAATTAATGATTTATTAAATATATTTTTATTGATTCAACAACTTCTTTACATATAGTGTATATTTATAAATGGGTAAAATATGTTTTTAGTCCCTATACTTTCACTAAAAATTGGTTTTAGTCCTGTACTTTCAAATCGACAATTTTAGTCCTTGAACTTTAAAAAACATGTGAATTTAGTCTCTTAACAACACTAACATTTATAAAGGAGAGGGGTTAAACTCACATATTTTTCAAAGTTTGAGAACTAAAATGGTTGATTTGAAAGTACAGAGACTAAATCCATTTTTTAGTTAAAGTATAGGGACCAAAAATAAATTTTACCCTTTTATAAATATACATATATAACAACATTCATAATTTATTATATTATTATAATGTTATATATTATTTATGTTTTATATTAAATATTTCTTTTTATGTCTTTTATTTATAAAAAATACATTCTATAATTTATCTATCTATTCTATTCTATTCTATTTACTCTTAATAAAAGAAGGTTTTGGCTGGACACGTACAAACACTAGGTAAAAAAATTTCCCTCCAAAACTTCTCTTTCTTTTTAGCTTTTCTCTCTCTTACTTTTTTTTTATCTTTTTATCTTTTTTCCTCTTTTATATTTATACTTATAAGACAAAAAATCTCTACCATTATATTAGTAAAAAATCTCTATTATTATTATTATTATTATTATTATTATTATTATTATGATGATGATGATGATGTAATAATATATTTATAATTTATCATATTGTTATAATATTATATATTATTTATCTATCTATTCTATTCTTTTTCCCTCTCTCTCATTTTCTTTTTTTTCATTTCTTTTCCTGTTATTATTTTATACTTACACAAATTATTTATAATAACTACTCATTTATTTATATTATATTACTATTTTATGTCCTTTATTTATAAAAAAATATATTCAATAAATTATATTAGCATGTATAATCATAAAAATAAAAAATATTATGTTTTTGTTAAAATTATATTTAATTTATTTTAAAATATTAAATATAATAATATGCTCGATATTATATAAAAATATGTTATTATTATATTAATTCAATGATAAATTTATATAATTACTTATTACTTATTAAAATTAGTAATAATTTAATTAACTAAATTTATTTTTACTTTAAATCTCTATAAAATTATTTTTACTTAAAAATCGTATAAAATAAATTTAAATAATTTCATAAATAAAAAATTTTTTGATTAATATTTATATTATAAGGTTGAGATTTTTATACTAAAAATTAATTTAAATCTAATTAATGTTTTATATAAATTTGACTATGAGGTTATAATTAATTTATTAAATTTGTTTTTATTATTACATAATTTTAAATTACTTTATCAATAATATCATAATTTAAATTAGTTTTAATTTTATGATAGAAATCACAAATATCATTTATGTTAGACAATTCTGCTCGAGACAATTATGGACGATAAAACTCTCTCTCCAGGTATTTCACACAAGTGCATGCCAAAGACTCAATAATATTATAAATTAAAATAGTTTTGATTGTTTTTATGGTTGAGACCACAAATATAATTCGCCGGAGGTAATCCTACTTAGGATCATTGTGGACGACAAAACTCTTTTTCTCTGAGTATTTAACACAATTGCATACCAAAGACTCAACATTACTTTTATGTACTTTGAAATCCTATAAAATCATTTTTACTTATAAATTGTATAAAATCATTTTAAATAATTTCAAATAATTTCATAAATAAATATTTTTTTTGTATAATATTCATATTATGAGGTTCAAATTTTTATACTAAAAAATAATTTAAATTTAATTAGTTAATATAATTATTACAAAATAATATTTTGACTCTATGTTTAATAACTTCATATACAAGTTTTTTATCGATTAATATTTATATAATAATGTTAAATTTTTTCATAAATATATAAAAAAATATATTAGAATTAATTTATTAAATATATTTTTGATAAAAAAAATAGTTTTAAATAATTACTTACTAAATAACATCGTAATTAAATTAATTTTAATTTTAGTTATAGTTTATAAACTATAAATATTATAAAATTAATATCTTTCTTTTAGAGCATAGTTATAAAATAATTGAATGCTTTTATTATTTCACATTTGAAAATTACAAAAATATTTAAATTTAACATAAGTTAAATTCTTTTTAAATTTATAAACATCAATTTTTTAAACCATTTTATAAATATTTTAAATAAAACAAGAAATAATTGTGTGACTATAGTCAAATATATTTTCTCTGTTTGAATACTCCTACTCTTTCTGCATTTTTGAAAAGTTTAAACAATTAATTATGTTTTCTCAAAATATATTTAATCTTTTTATGAGACTTGACATTTTTTTATTGTAATGGGTTGAGTTTATGTTATGAATAATTGCATTTTTATGCCTTATTCAATTTAATGATATCTAAAATTAGTTTTAAATTTAAAATTAGACAAAAAAATATATGCAAATATATTGTTTTAAAGTAGTAGCCATTTTTAGTAGACAATGATGGAGATGGGGTTGATATACCCAACCTCGAACGGGGATGAGGTTGGGTACAAATTTTTATCCCGACAAAGATTAGGGATGGGGACAAGGTGTGGGGATGGGGACGGGGACGGGGAATGACATACCGGTCCCCGCCTTGTCCCGTTGCCATGCTTATTCACAATTATCACTTATACATTTTTTTGTTTTAATTAATTACAAATTTGGATAAGATTAAAATACCTTTTAGTCTTTTCATTATTTTATTTTTTGGTTAAAATTTTGTTTTCTAAATTAACAAAAAATACTTTGATTCATTCACATGTCTTTATTAAATCAATTTATCATATAACATTATATTATTATATACAAAACAGTTTGTCATGTCTATCTTTTTGTTGTTGCTTGTAATATACTAATTTTGAACCATTCTATGGTTACTCCTATTTTGCATGGTATCATGTTTTTTAATATACAAATTTGCATTGTATTTGCTCCTGCAAGGTTTTTCATTTTATTGTTATATTCTTACTGACCACAAAAAATATAGTTTAGACTTTTGTAAACAATATACTTACCACATAAACATTAATTTATTTAAATATTGATTCCTTTAATAACAATAACCTTAATAAATTGAATATGTATTACATTATTTACTTGTCTGTAAAAGTGCGAAAACAGTCAAGACACCCGTGCAGAGACACGGGTATCGTGCTAGTTCCCACTAAAAGGTTGCAGTCGGCTGTAGGTTTTATATCTTGTTCTGTAATGTTTGGGTTTGAGTGTTTGACATATCGTTCGTGCTTACTAGTAAAAGCTTTCTTTCTATCTTAATTTTGTTCGGTTAAACTAAATCCCTCAAAGATCTGTTTCATTGGTTAACTCGGACCTTGACCTAGCTCAATCTATAGTACTCTTTTTCCCAACCCATATTCCTACTCATGTTCTCTGATCCATTGGGGAAGGACAGCAAATACGTGTACATGACTTTCATCATTGTATTTTATTGACACCTCGATACAGTTTTGGTTTTCTTGCATTGTAGAGAAAATTTTAGGATATTAAATCGATTTTTTGGAAGCATATCATGTAAGAGAAGGTGAATCAGTCTTCAAAGAAAGGAATGTTGATAAGGACAGTACGGTAGATTGGCTTCTCTTGCATCCAAATGTCGGATAATGTAGTAGTAATATAGAAAGATGACAAAGGAATTGGTTACCCCAAGTTTTGTCTTGATTTCAGAATTGGAATTAAATTGAGACAGGCAATACCGTTGGAAGACATTCTTACCGTTTGTGATTTGTCAAAAGCATATCCAATAATGCAGCTATTATGTCGTGAGCAGTCTTATTTCTTCTCCAGACATGACCAACAAACACGCTTATGGATCCTTCCTGATAAGCGAGAGCGTTGGGTTTCAATCAGTTCAATTTGTTTAGTCTTTGATCTCTTTCAAGCCACAAAGTCACGGAATATAAAATAATTAAGAAACAATTTTCAACAGCCCTATATCAATTAATTAATTAGGAAAATAATCACACCTTTCCAGATAAGAAATCAACATTAAAGCCCCATCTGTAACCCAATCGCACATACACGTTTCTTACTCTAACTAATTGCTATATCTCTATTCATTTTAGTTTTAGTTTCCCACATCAATCAAGGCACAGGACAATTTTCCTCACTTCTACACAACATGCCATGATAAAAATTATATGCTAACTTTTCTCGTGAACAAATAAAAAGAAAAAATCCAATATACTCTGGCAGTTGCAATCATCCATAAAATTATAAGACTACAACAAGAATAATAGCATCAACTCTTCAGTCTTCATTGATAACTCAGAAAAGCTCTGAATAAAAAACATTTAGGCTTGTCAATACATTAAGTCCTGATTTATTCTCGTTGGCTACATTCCGCAAAAGGTGACTAGTCCACTCAAGATTAAGTTTATATCTTTGATATTATTCCTTAACGAAGGAGAATCAAACCCCGCAAACAAAATAATGAATGCCCCAGTAACCAGCTGCAAGGTTGTAGTAAGAGAGAGCCCTCCTATAGATACCCCCACAGTGGATATGGTCTGTAGAACCAGTAACCAAGGCACCATTGGTTCAATGTGTTGATCTATTACCTATGCAAAAAATGAAACTAGTATTACACGTCTTTCCCTTGGCAATAAACTTAAGACTCTTCCACTCCCAAATATTGGGAGTGAGAAGCTGCCAGGAGGGCTGCTCCAATGCCAGAGCCATCATTAGCGTGCTCAATGACAATGGTCTCAGCAGCCTCCTCTCCCAGCAATTCCTTCAGTGTACTCTCCAAGCATTCTCTGAATTTAGTGTAGTGTTCAAACAATCCTCCATCCAATGCTATCACTGACTTTTGCTTCTCCCCAACCTTAACTGTGTCTCTTCCTATTTTCTTGAGGATGCCCAAAATACCAGCAGCAGCAAGGCGAGCCCCGCGAGTAGCAACAATGTCACACAGTTCCACAACAATCTTCCTCATTTTTAGGGATGTATTAGAGATCTGACAAAAAAAGAAGGCTGTAAGAAAACCTATATATTTCCTTTGGGGGGGAGGGGGTGTCAGAAAATTTTTATTGCCCTTAACATAATCAGAATGCTTTTTATTTTAAATGACAGATCACAAACAATAGGTAGTTTAGTTTATCTTATCATCATAATTCCAGGTCCCTCAACCAATTCAGGGAAAAGCAATTTATAGGATGATGTGAGACATGATGGTCATATTTCAACATGGACAGAAGAGTATGCATACCTCTAATATATCCTTTAATTTGTTTCCAACCACTTTCAGATCAGAAGTTGAGTCATGGTGCATGGCTGACATGTCAGGCGTCCTAAAGAAAATGATGTCAGAACTCCAAAAGCTCTATTTCAACAAAAAGTAATGTGTTGCCGTGAAGGTTTATACAACTCAACAAGGGGAAATAGGTAGCATAAGCATAGTGTAAACTAGGGAATAAAAATGAAAATGAGAAGTGAATACCATTTTTAGGATTGATTGGTATGAGAATACAAACAAGAGCTGAAAATTAAAAGGCCACCATTTGTATTCCATTTTTAGCAAAAACTTTTGTCCCAATTTTGGATGAAAATGTAACATCGATAGCTTATGAAAAAAACTTATCTGAAAACAACTTCACCTTATTTTCTCATCCATTATAGAAACAACTTATACATAAGCACTTATTCAATAAGTGCTTAATTTATTTACCCAAACGGGGCCCTAACTCTCTTATCCTATCATGTCTACCAAACAGGCCATAAGAAGACAAGGGAAAAAAGGACAGAACAATGAAATGAAAACCTGTGTCAGTCTGTTAGACAGAGAACAGAGAGAGCTGTTGGAGAGAGAGAGACAGAACTATGTAGGAGAGACCAGAACAGAAGGAAAGAACAAGGGTAAGGGTTCAGTGGAAAGTTGGAAACAACAACGGAGCTGTGGGTTTGCCAGAAACAGAGGTGCTCTTCACTTTGTTTGGTCTTATGTTCATTCTCAACTTCTTGAGACAGAAACAGAGTGGGTCTCTCCCTATCTCTCAAATAAAGACTGAAATATATATATATATATATTGTTAAGATATAATATGATAGAGATTTAGGAGATATCATAAGATATGATATAATAGATATTTAGGAGGTATGATAGCCTATTTCTAGGAAAGTAGGAAACTTTTTATCTTTAATTATCTCGTAGGATTATATCTCTAAGATTTAGATTAGATTTGATTAATCTTTTCCTTTTTATTATCTTATCTTGTATCTATATATATTCATACACTCTTTGAGTCAATGAATGAGAAATACACAAATTTTCAGTTTTGTCCTTTAATCTTAACATGGTATCAGAGCTAGGCTGAGGTATCACGAAAATCGTGCTTCACCGGGGACCCACTGTCCCCGGTGGACCCTTTTACTCACCGCACTTTTTGAGGCAATCTTTTTCAGTTTTTCCAATGACTTTTCTACTCCCAGTTGCCGGTCGCCGCTGCTAGCCACCATCGTACTCTCCAACGTGCCACCATCATTAAGATTGTTAGCCTCTCCTAGTTCTATTGTTGTCCTTGGGGTTCGATCTGGTCAAGAACCGTTTTTTCAGCAGTGTTTGGTTGTTTAGCTTCTGTCTTACAAGATGGTTAAGCTTTGAGATGATTTGCTTCTGTCATCAGTGGTTAAGCTTTGAGATGATTTGCTTCTGTCACGAGTGGTTAAGCATTGTTTAACTTATGCTCTTGATGGTTAAGCTTTCTTTGTCTCAGATGCACTGGCCCCGTCTTTGTCCCAGTTGCATTGGCCTCGTCCTTGTTCAAGATGCATTGGTTCGTCTTAGTCCTAGTTGCACTGGCCCCGTCTTTGTCCCAATTACACTGGTCCTGTCTTTGTCTCAGCTACACTAGCCGCATATTTGTCCCTGTAATTGGCCTTGTCTTTGTCCCAGTTGCACTAGCATTGTCCCAATCATTACTCAATTGTTGTCCTTGGGGTTCGATCTGGTCAAGAACCCTTGTTTTTAGCAACTACTTACTTGTCTCATCCATTATTGCCATGGATATCAGTTTATCCCAACCGTCTAATCAGTTTGAAGGATAATGTACTGTAACAAGCTAAAAGTGTAGAAAGCTTTAGCTTGAGGGGGAGTGTTGGAAGTTATGACTCGTCGGCTCTTCCTCTGCTTGTTTCAAGTCCTATTGTGCTGATATCTGAGTCTCTGATGTCCTTGCATTACTTGTCTTGGGTTTCAGTCTACTCCCTTGCAGCATCTGAGTTTGAAGAAGAATATTTAGTTTTTGGTGTCGTACTCTACGCATTGGAGAGTCCTCTACCTTGGAGTTGTTTTCATTTTTTTTTTTTTATGCTTCAGTTATGTTCCAAGCTTGGAGCATTAAGTTGTATGTTCCAGCTTGAGAGGGAGTGTTAAGATATAATATGATAGAGATTTAGGAGATATCATAACATATGATATAATAGATATTTAGGAGATATGATAGCCTATTTCTAGGAAAGTAGGAAACTTTTTATCTTTAATTATCTCGTAGGATTATATCTCTAAGATTTAGATTAGATTTGATTAATCTTTTCCTTTTTATTATCTTGTCTTGTATCTATATATATTCATACACTCTTTGAGTCAATGAATGAGAAATACACAAATTTTCAGTTATATTCTTTAATCTTAACATATATATATGAAAGAAACCCAAAAAACAGGACCAGTGTCCACAATAATGGGTAATGAGAGGATTTTCCTCCATCAACACTAGTAGCCACAATGACAATGAATTTTGGGATAGCAGCTATTTGCGGCTGTGACTCCCGCTACACAAAAATGCTCCACTAGAGCAAAGAATAGCAGCCTCTGGTTGCTCCATACTGCTACACCAGCACACTATTAACACTATGTTTGGTGGTATAAATTAATAAATTGTCATACCTAAGTATGAAAGGAACTTTCAATTTGGGGGGAACAGTATCTCCAAAAAAGTCAGCTTCTTCAGCCATCTTCAATAAAGCCCTCCTTACAATTTCCCCCAAATACATGCCAGAAATCAATTTCTCAAAAATCTGTGAATCATAGTGGAATAATGTTAGAGTTACATAAGTCGATTAAACAAATAAATGTGGTAGATGATTGTTACCTGTTCTCCAGGGTTTAAGCTCTCAGCATCCAGAGCTAGATCATATTCTGTTAGAGGAAGATGTGATGATCGGAAATTACCCCACTCCATGTTTATAACCTATAATATTTAGAAGTAATCAGCATGCTTTGTATCACAGTAAGGACAACTCTATCACACAAGAAATTAAGTCTCACACATATTCATAACCTACGGACCATATCTCCTGATTTTGGTATAAGGCCATGCCATTTTGGAATAGCATGTGCACGTTCTACATATGCTGCATTTGTCCCAGTACCAAGAATCACAGCAGCAATGACATCCTGATTGTAGAATCTGCCTCCAGCTAATGTTCCAATGGTATCATTAACCTACATCAAATCACCAAGTTACATTTCATTTCCAGTTTAAGATATTAAGCAAACAAAAATTACTTAAAATATATAAAAACCAACTCCATAAAACCTTATAACTCCAAATTTCTGTCAGACACAAACTGGAAACCATCATGCTCAAATCCTGGCTATAAAAAATAAAGAAATCCAAAAGAGAGGAGAGTGAGACTGACTAGAGCAGCAACGCGCATATCCAGGCCAATTTTTTCCATGGACTTGGTTAGTTCTCCCACCACATCTTCACCAACCTACAAACAAACCACGAAGGAGTAACTGTCAGATTACCATGCTCAGTCAACAATGTCTGAGAAACAAAGAAAAACCTAGTAGAAGAGAGTTCTCTTTGAAAACAGAAAGAGATCCTATGACTATGATACAATTTTGAACCATAATAAGGTAAACATTGCAATATCTGGACTTATAATTTAACACAACAATTGTGTGGCTGTGTGTGTGAAATCAAGAGAACTCATGTGAGTTTGTGGACTATATATGAAAGAGTATCAAGATAAATGACAAGAAGAAAAAATGGTTGCACAAATAAATAATCAGGTTAATAAGAATTACCGTATCTTCAATATTAAAACCTTTAGTCCACTTTATTAGAGTCCCAGATGCAATCGATGTTTGCCTCACTGGGAATGAGAATGTAAAACCCAGTTCTCTTTGTCTGCCAGGGGGAGGATGAAAACCTTCAGGTTCTGAACCAACAAATTTTGCAAGAGCTGCTGCTATAAAATCAAACAATGCCTGTAACAACATAACAAGCATATATCAAAGTGTAGGCAGGCTTAATACTCTGATAGATTTTCCCATAACACACTTACTTCTGAAGAGCCAGTCATCAAATTTGGAGGAATTGAAACTTCTTCAAACTCCTGGCCAAAAACACCTTTGTCTTTCCCGCCTAAATGTACACGAAGAACACGGAAGTTTGTGCCACCAAGATCGAGTGCATAATAGAGTCCTTCCTCATCCCTGTAAATAATGGAACAAGATGAAGAATGACTCAACACAGAAGAAATCTTTAAGAATTACAAGTTCATATTTCTAAATATTTATAATTTTGTTATCAATGTGAATACAATCACAATGTAATACTAAATAATACATACTTTCTCTCTCTTCATCTTGACTGCAGATTCTTCAAAACACAATATAAACAATCAAATGCATTAGGAATAAACCGTTATAATCCAGAGGGACAGAACCATTAACAAGTGGATAGTTTTATTACCATGAATGATTTGCTAGTAAATTCCTCCCATTTTAATCACGTAAATTCGGAAGTGCTAAAAAATAGTATCATTTGAACCATCATACCAGATAAATCATGTTCCAGTTTCAAATCCCCAGATTGTCGATAAACAAAAAGCTCCAATCTGTTTTTTTTTTTTTTTTTTTTTTTTTTTAATATTCCAATACCAGAATATGATCATAAATTCAAAATGGAGGTAATGTATTTAAACATTTACTGAATTACATGAAAAAAAATCAGTTTGAAAATGGGGCAAAAAGTTATATAACGAAGGCAACTACTATACTACTGATCTAATTTAGCCTGTACATCATATCAGAATTCAGAACATAAAATAAACAATACGCACAAAAAACAAGAAAAAAAAAGGAAGAAGAAAATGATTGATTAAATAAAAATTCATTTAACATGTCAAATAAAACAGCAAGATCAACGTTCCAGAGAGCAGGACAAACGGTCAGTCAACAAATCCGCGACATCCTGATCCTCAAGTGTCTCAAACAATTATCTCTCTCTTTTTTTGATAAAAAAAAGCCAAAATAAAAATAAAAACGCATATGAATATTGAAAAGGTAACCAATGGGAAAAAGATGAGATAAATCTACGAACCCAGTTGGGAGATTATCGACAAAACTGATCAACATATTGAGCTTGCTACCACCTTCAGATGCGAGACCCGCGTGCATCTCAACATCCATGGCATCAGCCACTTGTCTAAGCTTCACAATTGGGGTCCCACACTTGTCCTCAAACTCCTTCAGTATCGCCATGGCACGACCCCACTTCCGGGAACTAATCATGCGGTGGCGCACCACCAGCGCCGCCGCGGCGCAAACGGCGGCGGCGCAGACAACCGCAGCTCCCACCGCGACCTTCCCCATCACAGCACTGAAACAAAACAATACGAATCCCGCAAAGTCGGAAGCTTTTTGTCCTCTGATGGGAGAAACTCAGATTATATTTTAATGGGGAGGTGAGAGATTCTTCTTATTGGTGCACATTGTTGTGAGAAAGTGACAGTGGCGTGGCGTTGGAGGTTAGGAAAGAGGTGAAATGAAATGAGAGACAGACAGACACAGCAGATGCAGGAAATATTAAAATAGCAAAATATCGGAAAAGTATTCTAGATTTGTCTATGTGGGCTTTATATGGAAAATTACATAATGGACAAACCAAAATGGAAATTACCTGAATTTTAGGGCTTAGTAAAAATATCCGACCCAAACACAACCCGATTAAATCAGTGTAAAAATATGTTTTTTGGACGGATAAGTTCGGTACCAAGATAAAAAGAATAAAAAAAAAAAGGTTAGATATAGGTAATTTCAGCTGAATTTGAGAGATTAAAAATATATTTAAACCTTTTATGATACATGCATGTAAAATGCGGAAAGTTGACTTACATTTTATGCTACAAGTTTACATTTTCAAAGCTAATTATTACAAATTTCAAAATTGTAACATAGAGGGCCAGAGAGTCTCATCGGACATCACACTAGCGACCTGAGGGCCTTTTGTCTCAACCAATCGTAAACCACCATTTGTCATCAATCCATAAATTTCAAAGGCAAACCAAAATGGAAATTACCTTAATTTTAGGGCTTGGTAAAAATACCCAACCCGATTAAACTGGTGTAAAAATATGCTTTTCGGACGGATAAGTTTGGTACCAAGATAAAAAGAATAAAAAAAATGGTTAGATATAGATAATTTTAGCTGAATTTGAGGGACTAAAAACATATTTAAGTCTTTTATGATAAATGCATGTAAAATGTGGAGAGTTGGCTTACATTTTTTGCTACAAATTTACATTTTCAAAGCTAATTATTACAAAATTCAAATTTGTAATAAAGAGGGCCAGGGAGTCTCATTGGACATCACACTAGCTGAGGGCCTTTGTCTCGACTAATCGTAAACCACAAGTTGTCATCAATCCATAAATTTCAAAGGCAAACATAGGGATGCACACACATATTTGTGTTTGTTTTGTTCAAGGCTTCAAGCAAATAACGTAAACATGTGTTATAGTGCTACTCCACCTTGATGACTTCATCACTCAAATTTTTTTAGCAAAGAATGATTTAACTCAACACATTCATCGCTTTCTTTTACTTCCTCCTACTTCTTACTATGTAACGTCTCGTTGATGCTACATGTAACTAACAAAAGAGAATGAATTGGGTCAAGTTTTCAAGTTGGAGAATTTAATTTTTTTTTTGCAATGCGAGTGTAACATGAGCCGTTAAATTCTTTTGACCCAGGTATTCATTTGCTGCAAAATTTAGGATATTTTGATTGGAACGAATCAATCTAGAGTAACCCTCAATCAATTTTAAGTTTATGGAACTGTGTGAGAGAAATAAGCATGAAAATATTAAAGTTCTTCGCAAATGGGTTATTAATTTTATAATTTTAAAATATTATTATCGTGGTTAAAAATCGTCACTGTGTTAATTATGTGTGCAAAAAAAGTCCAAACCAATAAGTATTATTCTGTGACAATTTTTAATTATCATTATGTTAAAATTATAAACAATGTTTAAATTGACGAAAGGATCAAATTAACCCAAAATTAAAACATAAGGAGTGACTAAATTGAACTTTTTAAAATATAGGGACCAAATTGAATAAAAAAAAAGGATCAAACATGTAATTTAACTGTATATCAATATACATTTTTACACAAATAAATAGCAAAACATAAATTAAAATGAGTTTTTCTCATGGTCATAAACATATAAGCATAGGTTTTGAGTTGTTCTGTTTCCCTCGGAAAGAAAAAGAGCAAAATATTGAGGGGGAGGGGAGTGCATAGTTGCAACAGAAAGAGGGGAAATGAGGGAGTGTCTGAGAGCCTCGGGGTTTTAAAAATGAGGGTTGTAGACAACTTAAGAATAAAACACACTTTTAGGGGATGGTTAGTAGGGGAAGAATTTTTTCATGTCAAGAAATCTTGGTATTCTTGGAAATATATATAAATATTATTTCAAATATTTATATATAATTTTTTAGAATCAAAGAGTTACATGATATTTTTATCAGTTATTTTAATTATTCATCATATTAAATAATCTAATAAAAGTAATGTAATATTTTTATTGTAATAAAAAAATTAACTTGGAAAAGTTAAATTCTTATTTCTCTGTGAAAAAGTTTTCGTGAAAAACCTAATTAAAAATTATTCTTGAGAATAATTCTTTTTTGAGAATATTATTTTTTAAAAGAATTCCAAAAAAAAAATATTATTTTTTGAAATAAGTATCAAACATGAAAAATCAATATTCTCAATATAAGATTATGAAAAAACTAAAAACTTTTTCTCTATCAAACAATCCTAAGGACTTTTTTTTTTTTTTTTTGGACAATCACTCCTGAGGACTTTTAAGGTGATGAGTTCAGAGCAAAAAACTCCGTCCTAGCACACTTAAATTTTCAGTCAAATGATGAGGACCAATGGACATTGAGTATTTAATTTTTTTACTTCTCTTGTGTGTGTAAAAACTTAGGAAGTGTACAAAACGTGAATTTTCTACGTGAATTTTCTATTTTGATGAAAGAATTTGAAATTAATATTTAAATTACTTAATTAATATATTAATATATTAATGACATATTAAGACTAATTAATCGTAAATAAATTATAAGAATTAGTCCAGATAATAGGTTCAAGTACCACCGGTGGTTCCCACTTTTTAAAAAAAAAGAAATTTTTTTTATTATAATAATTTTATATAATTTCATTTTTAAATAAAAAGTATTTTTTTTATTTTTTTTCCTCCTGATGGCTAATCTGCTACAGCAGGTTAAAAATTGGTGACTAACCTATTGTAGCAGGTAAGAAACACTTTTTCATCGGTGCCTCACCTATTCCAAACTCCACTTTAGCCAAATCCGTGATAATTTGGTCGTAAGCAATAGCATTACCCGCTGTACATGTAGTCAATCAGTTATATTATATTGACAAATTTTGTAAGAAAAATTATTGTGTTATATTAGATCTTGACATGACTAAGTGTATGTTTGGGATACGATTGAGGTGAACGTAACCGGTGTTTTGGTAAAAGCAACATGGGTGTTGCTTTTGTATTTGTGTCTAAAAAAGTGTGTTTTATCTGTTGAATGGATTTCTAACGGATATCTAAATATGTTCTAAATTTTCAGAAGAAACAGGATTAGGATCAAGCTACACCCAATTATTATTATACAATATATATTTATGGGACTCACAAAATTAGATAATAATAATTGACGAAGTTTGCGTATAAAAATAAACAAGTGCACGAATAGAAATAATTAAAAATATTTCATTGTTATAGTAGGTTATCCATCGTTATTCGTTAGGCTTTATTCTCCGCATGTTGGGTGCAATCAGGTTTTGATTGTAAGTATAACCAAATCATTTGAATACAGCAGAGCACGCCAAAAATTCGGTAATTCGCTTTCATATTTTATTTTATTTTTAACTCAGGGTATTTTTAATTTAGAGTTAGAGATTAATCTCTTAAATATTGAAATTTATTTAAGAAGTTAATATTTTTAATTCGCTTTCAGCTTGTGTTTTGGGAAATTTCCTTTCGATTTTCAGTATTTTTTTTTTAAAGTAAACAGACTTATCAATTTATTATTATTTTTATGACATAACAAACAGATCGTTTTCAATCAGACAAGGACGTACGTCTTTGTTGGTATGAAAAGCTAACATACCTTATATTCTCATGAGTGTTAGTGCTAAGATTATTTTATTACATAAAATTTCCAACGCGTCCTCACACACCACTAGTTAGGATAAAATTATCAAGCCATTGCATATTTTCTTAAATGGATGATGGCAGCACAATCTAATACTCAAATCCAAGCAACGTACTCAACTATGCTGCAGCCATGTTTATATTCCTCTCGTTTTATAATTTATAAAATATTATTGAGGTTTTTTTTTTAGGATAAAAGAACTATCAACTCATTGCACAATTTCACTTCATCAAATAACGATATTGGAGTGCGTTAGAATACTCTTGTAATACAAATATTATAAAACCTAAGCCCAAGTAACTCAAATATGCTCTGGTCATGTCAGCATAATTCTTTCTATTTTCAAATGTTAAAAGTATTAATGATTTATTATTATTTATATAATATTAAGAAAATTATTATACAATTGTTTATTTTATTATAAAAAAATTATAACTATTTTTGACTGAAAGTTTTCGTTTACTTTATTGAAAATAACATGGCTATTCTCTTAATTGTCTAAATTTTTTCATTCTATTTAATGAAAATAACAAGAGATAAAGATAACATTAGAAACAATTAATGCTTCTTTATTTTTTTAAAGTGGTTGATAGAATATCAGTTAGTGTTTGTTTGAATGATATTAGGTTTAATCCGAAATTTATGTGGACGAAAAAAATGCTTGGTTATATCTTAAGAAATTAGTTAGGAAACGAGGCACTGCTTTTATGTTTTCAAGCAAGCGAACCTAATTCAATTACAATAAATTTTGTCGCCTCAGTAATTTTTTTTTAATTATTGTGATAAAGAAGCTAGAAAACACTCAAAATAGTCTCTGTTAAATTTTTGAATCGCCAACGGGATTTAAACTTTCACATAGTCTCCTACCAAAATCAGTTCCATATAATTAACTGAACTTTTACACAGAGTGCCCAGCCATAATATTCTTGCATCAGAATTCAGGGGGAAACATTAGAAAATACCATAATATGGTTTCTTTTTTAATTTAATTAAAATGTAGTAATAGTGTAAATTTTTTCTATATTAAAATATATTGATAGTGTGAAACTTTTTATATTATTATTCAATCATAAATTATTATGTATGATAAGATTGTTGGCTTATATAATAATTATTTTAAAAGTTATATTTAAAATGATTTCTAATTAATTGAAATGTAAAACTTTTTATATTAACTGTGAAAAAATATTTTGTTTTGCACGAGAATATTAGAACATGGTTGGTAGGCCTGTTATCGGTGACTTGGGTAGGGAATTTTTTTCCGCAAGGAATAATTTTCAGTACGTGGTGCTGGGCTGGTGGATTGGGACATTTGGCAATGGGTTCACACTTCATAGTTCGTTTTATGTAATAGAAAAACACAGGTTCCTTAGAAGAATTCGATTTGAGCTTTTAGGTGTTGTTAATGACATGTGAACATCTTTTAAATAGTGACTACCTTCACACAGATGATTTGTGATTGGAGGGAGAGATGCAAATTTGATTACAATTTTTTTGTGTGTTTATTTAACTTTTTTATAATTAACTTCTTTAAAAGTTAGCATATTTATTATTTATTTTATTAACAATGTAATACTCTATCATTTATTTATAAGATTTGAGCATAATTGTCTTTCATAGAAGATACATGTGATCTATACAAAAAAAAAAACTGTCATTTAATATTAATCTATTTTAAAATTAAAATAAGTTAATGGTTCTTTGTATTTAAACATTTTTTTTATGAATAAAAAACAATTTTTTTTTTAACTTCGAACTAAATCACTCTTTTTTTTTTCAGGGACAGCAAAATAAACCAATATACAACACACTTGCCAATTTGGAGGGTTCAGATGTCATGTTAAGCTGTCTCTGCCTAAGGCCTGGCAAATATTTTTGTCGCCCTATAAGATGCAAGAATCAATGGCCCAACAGTTTTTGTTATTTAGCCAGGTTTGCATTTTTTTTTCTTTGGTCTTTAGCCAGTTTACATTTTTTTCTTGTTTTATTCTATCCACACGGGAAAAAAAACTAACAAAAACGAAGACATTGTTAACTTGAAGCCCACATATAGTTTTCTGAAAAAAGAGAAAAATCCTTGAGTTTCAGGTAGGGGTGTTTGCGGATTGGATTGGATCGATTTTTAAGAGAAAAATCATCTAATTTAATCACTTCGATTTTCTTAATTAATCATCCAATCGATTTAATAAAAAATTTAAATCCGATCCAATTTAAATCGGTTTGGATTGGATCGATTTTCGATTTTAGTTTTGTTTATATTTTTATTTGAAGAAGGTATTAAATAAATGGTAATATAGATAATAAACATAATAAAAGATAATTTAAAATATTCAATATCTTCTTTATAAGTCAATAAACAACTAATAATAGTATAACTCTTCAAATATATACTATTAAAAGTAAATTTATATAACTTAATAATTATACTTATGTACATTTAATCAAATAGGTACTAAAAAAATATCTTCAATTAAATAGATGTTTCACAAATAAATATAAGTTATGTGATAATTTTATAAATATATAAGAAATAAAAATATAAACATGAATAATATCATAAATTTATGAATAAAAATGTATATGTATATACAACTTTGGTTTGGATTGGATTGGATTGGATTTCAAAATCAAATATGAAATCCTATCCAATCCAATAAAAAAATTTGATTTTTTTAATTTTCGATCCATTCGATTTTCAGTTTATTCGGTTTTCGATTTTTTGGATCGGTTTTTTGGGTTTTGATTGGATTGGGTCGGTTCATGAATACCTCTAGTTTCGGGTATAGGGGTCCACAGAAGAAAGGATAAATCACTATTTTAGTTCTTAAAAATAAGAAAATTTAAAATAAGTTTCTTCACTGTTAAATAACAAATTGTGATTAATTTCTGTTAGTTAGCTTTTATCAGTTATGAAAACTAACTGACATAAATCATAATTTGTTATTTATTTGATTAATACGTTGTGAGAGATTTTTTTTCAATGAATAAAAAAAGTATGTGTTGAATAAAAAAGATTTACTTCTTGGGCTAGACCAGTGTCTGTTGGTATTTATATTAGTAGTTTATTTTTTTAGAGCTCTATCAAAACAAACGATTATTTTTTCAAAATAAATCGAGCTAAACATACACTTGTGTAAAGACCACCTTAGGAAGTTTAATAAGTAAAATACAACCAAGAGCATTGTGTACATTGTTCATTTATTCTTTTACTCATCATTTTCATGAGTGGAAGCTAGATATCAAAGAAAAGTGAAATTCATATATTATTATATTATTACTTGTGAATATTTGATAGTTGATATTATATTGGATTATTGGTTTAGCTTCCGTTAAGTGCTAATTTTATAAGCATTACTTTGAAATTGAAGTGGATCACGTTATATAATTGTTGATTTCAGGGCGTGCTGGCCATACTTATACTTAATGCAAGTGGGGACTGGAGATAAACAACGCAAATGAAATGACCCACAGACCAAAAATATTCATCCCCTCAACTTACTTTGCTATTGACAGCTCTTTTTCAAGCTATGGAGTCAACACTAATAATTAAATAAAATTATCTTTATGTAGTTTTCATGAATAGAAACATAGAATTTTGCAGCAATCAAAATTTGACCTTATTCTTTAACAGCTTAATCTGATGTAACTATATAGACAACTCTAAGTAATTGTATCCTGGTTTAAACATATTTTCGTTTCAACAAGTCTTGTACCTGCCTACACTTAATGTAGTAACATTTAGATAGCTTTTCTGACCTTATCAGGTATTGCTTTGTGAAATGAAATTGGACGTCAAAATGGACAATATATTTAGTTCCGGCATCAAAGGGATTTGCTCAACAGGAAAATGCAGAGAACTTTTAAATGACAAGTGAGACCACATACGCAAGAAACACTCACAAAAGTAATTAGTAATTACTGAACAGGAAGCTGATTTTTAACACTGGTTTGTGTATTTATTTTGGTGGAGAAGTGATTATGACTTTTTGATGGTCTCATGGGAATCAGCAATAATGATTTTTTAATGACTCTTACGATTGATTTCCATATTCAAACATGCAATCCATATCAGCTAATTATAAACCGTTCACATATTACAGGCCAATTATAACGTGTCTAGCACAGAGCAATGCAAAAAAAAAAAAACCCCTAAAATCCAACCATATCTAACTATAATCATTTCCCATTTTGTATTGCGGTTGAATTTCTATACACCCCTTATGAAAGTGCTCCCTAATTCCTACATAAATATATCTAGTTTGACAACACTAAAGGACAACATTAGAGATAATGTTTGCAATGCTCCATTGTTGTAATGGATGGCGATGACTTCACTCTTTTTATTATTTGACCGAGCGACCACTAAAAAAATTCCCCAGCTTCGAACAATTAGAAGTTTATTGCATATTTCTACACCATGGATAATTTTGTCTCAGAAAAAACATTGATTTGCAAGTTGCAAGACCGCTAATTAGCATGTAGGGTAGAGATCAAATTCTCTTAACGACAAATATTTATTTAGAAAAAAAAATTATTTAATAAAGTTAGTTTAAGGAATAGACGCTTTATGCTTAATCCTGTAAGAAGCAGGACATTGGATTTTATACAACACCCAAATCTCTTTTAAGCAAAAAGCCACCATACATAGCACACGGCAATGCTACATGGAATCCACGGTTTTCTTTGCTTCTGTCTTTTCTTTCGGGACAAGGTATAAATTAATCATCACTAATTAATACCTCTCAATAATCAGGTCATAGTCGAAATTATCAAAATCAGTGCTCATTGCTCAAACTGGGAAATGCTTATTGGATGAAATGGAAAAGGGCACATGAATATATACAGTTGGTTTGATCATAAGTGGTACTGTATATGAAAAGCACTCCATTATAGTAGAGAGTTAATTACAAGCCAAATTAAGAGCATGAAGCTTGAGCAAACGGCTCGATAAGCAAGGGAGAGCTTTTTGACTTGGCTAATTAAGAAAATTGAAAAAGTTGATCAATCTTGTGACTTAGACAACAATGTCTAATGACCATGTGCAGCAAGGTGCCTCACGTGGGTTATGACATGCGTGTGGGTCTCTAATTCCAAGTGGTACTCTTTTCTTTGTTAGATTTAGCAAGATGCAATCTTGTATGATAACAAAACTTCCAAGTCAGGAAGGAAAATCAGCCTTATACATAAAGAAAAGATGATACAAATAATGTTAAATGAAAAGTACATAGATTTTGTATTAATTAATTGCAAGGTGAGCTGATGAAGCAGTAAGTAAGAAACCTTTATTTGATGTATACATTTCCCATGTTCGATCGTGAGAATTATGAGATATTCTTTTTTTCTTGAGTCCGTAGATCATGAGCTGTGAGTGTGTAGCAAGGAGCTGGCTCTGTAAACCCTGCTGCTTAGACACCCTCTAGTAGATCTCGTGACTATTTTCTTTTCTAGATAAAATAGCCAGTCTTTTTCAACTTCTTTTGTTTTGACACAACAGTAAGGACGTGTTTCTCATTTTTATACTTAAGGCAACGATAGTTTAATCAACAGAAATTATATTAGAGCAATATAATAAAGAGACAAATAAGAAGAGAGAATTAATGTATTAAAAAAGTTTTTTTTTTTGTTACAATGAGATAAAATGGTTAATGTAAAAAATTGTTCACATTATATAATTAAAATGAATAACAATCAATTTATAAATTATAAGGAAAAATATTTGTATCATAAAGAAATATAAATTATGCATACAATTATATTAATATTGAAATCACATAATAGATATTTATAACAAAAGATGGAAACTTCAAACATAAGGATATCAATATATAAAAATTGAGGGAAATGTAAAATTGTTATCCCCTATTTTGAAATTTGAAAAGACACGAGGAGAATTTGGGAAGAGATAAAGAGAGTTTAAAGAAGATAAATCCACATGGTAGTAGAATCTTTTTTTTTTTTTTTTATAGATTATAAGTATCCTTCACGAGAGACAATCCTGTTCGAGACAGATAAGATATTATAGGCGGCAAAACTCCCCCTCCGAATATTTAACGCAGCTGACATAGAAGTATAATCTTTAGAGAAGAAGAAGATAATATTTGAATTAGGGAAATAAAATATATATATTCGAAATTGATTTTCGGTATTCAGTTATAACTTGTTAAAATATTAAAAACATAAGGATATGACTTTTTAATATTCTTATGCTTTTAATATTGTTAAATTATTATGTTTAATGATTTAAAAACATTACAATATTATTGTTAGTCATTAGAATACTATAATGTGTTAGGAAAATAATCATCTTCCATAAATATTATATATGATTGAAACTAATATTATACTATTTATGTTGCCAATAAATAAAAAAATAAATCTTTAAAAAAACATGATTTAATGGGCTAGTCTATTTAACGTGTAAATCATAGAGAATTGGGTTGAGTTAGAAAATGCATGACTAATTGTCTAATTCATAATTAAATTGGTCATACAATATAAATTGGTCTAATACGACTTGAAAATGTGATGACCAATTACCAAATGAGCTAAATTAATCCTAATTGACAACTCTACATAAATTTTGGCCTAGTAACTTATTTATAAGTAATTGTTGACCTATATAAATAACCTTATTTTTAAATAAATTTTCACGTTAATTAAGTTAGACTTTTAACTCTTAATTTTTTTTAACAACATTGTGTTAATTAGGCCTTGAAAAATACTCATGTTAAATTAATAAATTGAACTTAAACTTTAAATTTTAAAAACAAGCCAAACTAATTTAAAGTAATTTGCATTATCCAATTTCTACACACATCCTAAAGACTTCTCATTTTAGAATTATTATACCTTTCCTTCTTTTTATAGCCCTTAGTGTAAAGAGGATGATTATAACCTACAACTATAATTCGTTGTGTGGGTATAAAACTTATGATTTTTCTTTTTATTTTTTTTCAATTGCATAGCCGGGAGAAATCAGGTTACATTTGTATATGTGGTCATAGTTTTAAAAACCGACCCGGTGACCGACCCGGTCAAGGCACTGGGTCACTGGGTCAGTGGTCGAACCGGTGGGTCACTAATTGACCCGCATGACCCGGTCTGTATTAAAAAATTTGAAAATTTTATACCTGTCTTAAAAAAGTAAAAAAAAAAATCACATAACAAATTAATATAATTCCACAAGCTCATTTTTCAAGTTCAAATCTATTGATATTCATAGTAATAAAATCACATTATAAATTACTTATTAAACTTTTTTAAAGTTTAAACAGAATTTAAAATAATAGAATCACACTATCAACTGTACCATCACTTCTTCAAACAAAATCACAGTGATAGAATCACAGTATCAATTACCTAAGAATCACTACTCATAAATAATAAAAACAGAATTAACTAAAAATAACATTCAAGTTGGATTAAATAGAATCATGTGGTGTGGATCGATGTGGTTGAAATGATGGCATTAGGGTTTATGTGTGTGCACTTTGAAGTTTGAAGAAGAAAATTCACAGACTCACAAACACGACACAACAAGCAATGTTTTGACAAACGGTCACAGTTACAAAACCTTTCTTTCTTTTGATTTTTTATCCAAATAACGTCGTTTCAAGAAATTTAAAAAAAATTAAAATTAAAATTAAAATTAAAATTTAAAAAAAAAAAAATTTAATTTTTTTTTAAAAAAAATTAAAAAATTAAAAAAAAAAAAGGGGGGGGGGGCGACCGGGTCGATGACCGGGTCGGGTCACCGGGTCAACCCCGGGTTTGACCGGGTCACACCGGGTTTGACCGGGTTTGACCGGGTCGATAGCATGACCGATTCGATGACCGACTCGACCCGGTCTGACCACCGGTTCCCGGTCCGACCGGCCAGGTCCGGGTTTTAAAACTATGTATGTGGTATTATTGTGCTCATATATATATATATATATATATATATATATATATTGGTGAGATTTATTGTGCTCATAAATTGTTATCTTACTTTATCACATTATTGTGTTCATATAATGTTAACCTTTTTGGCTAAAGGTTAAACCTAGTGATGGAAGGAAAAAGGGAATCTGATGATCAAAGCTTCTGTTTTTTGCTATCTACTATTTCTAGGGGATGCTGCCAAGTGTACTATAATAGATATTGAATTCTGTTTTGTTTAAAATATATGAAATCTAAAAATTGCATTCCATACCCCAATAAGAAATCGAATATGAGAAAGATAAGTTTCCATGTTAGTCGTCCATGTTTATTTACAACACGTCAAATTTATAGGTTCTAACTTAACGAAAAAGAAAGAAAAAATTAATGAAGTCAAAAACTCAAAATTCATAGGCATGCAAGGAGAGCAGAAGAAGGCAAGGGCTGTGCAAGCTAGCAGATAAACTATAAAATAGTATTTATGATCATTTGAAAGCGCGTCGGTCTCACATTCAAATTACTACTGAAATATAATCTGATATCTGTGCCCTTCTTTCGGCAGGGAACATGTTTTATTTAACCAAAAAAGCTGAATATATATGTGACTCCAAGTTCCTAATTTTGTGATGATAATCATATAGAGAGATTAATCACTACTTTAGTACTTTCCTCTCTGTATTTTGATTTTGCGTGGTTAAAAAATGTCACAATTTTCTTTGCTTGTTGATTTGCATTTGTAGGGAAGACTTTTACCTACAGATTTGGATTGAAATGATGGATAGATTTTTCTATTAAGCCACATTTTATTATATTAAAAATAATAGTTTATGTCAAATCATCATAACATCTTTAAAAAACTCAACGGACAATTTTTAATTAAAAATTAATTTAATAACACTGTAATAGCATCGTACAAATTCTCCAAACCCTTCAACCATGTCTTTGGCCACACTGCAAGCTCTTCAGAAATGAATTTACAGTGGCAAGCGATATTTTGGTGTACAAAATGATAAATGGAAAAAACATCTCTAATACTACCGAATACCGGTAGAGCATCGATGGAACGATGGATTTACTGAGACTGCTAACCTAAAAAATTACTGTACAAATTAATAGTATTTACCCAATTACGATTACTCATTTAGTCTTTGGAAATTAAATATCGATTTGAAGAGAGTTGTCCCCTAATAATCGAGATTTTAGTTTGATTATATTCTCATGTTGGAATCAGAAAAGGCAGAGATCAAGGATGAATAAACTATACTAATTCAAAGGCAAGAAGGGCAACGGTAAATCATAGAGATCCCCAACTCATGCAAGCTGAGATGGTTGCATTGCAATTGATCATGTCATGTGCTTCCATGATATGTGGCTGTTCCTTGCCACACCGTAACTTGCTCGTTCCCCAAGAAAGATGCTGAATTCAGAATCAAGGTCCCACCTCACCCCCGGCCCAATGAACCAGCATGTTCCCTTTAAACCAACTCACAAGACTCATTTGACACCTGATACAAACCCACTTTCAAATACCACTGTCACATCAATATAATTCACATTAAGCATTTTTTGTTCAACATCAAAAAATAATTCATGATAATTTTTTTTAAATATTTTTAAAAATGGCTTTTTTATATTCAAATAAGTAATAATTTTTTTAGATTTTTTCTTCTTCAAATTTTATATAATTATTACAATTTTTTAAGCATATCATATTATTAAACAATACTTAAATAAAATAAATATTCTCTCCGTTCCAAATTATATGACGTTTTAGAAAAAAAAATTTGTTCCAAAATATATGACGTTTTAATTAGAGATCCAATGTTGCATTAAATATCTTTTTCCAAGACTATCCTTAATAAATACTTAGTGGGAGTAGTATATAATGAGAAATTAATTAGAGCGATAAATAATATATTAGGAAATTACTTAATATTTTTTAGAAAATTTAACAAATTAATTATATTCTTTAATACCTGTGCCAAAATCTTAAATGTCATATAAATTGAAACGGAAGGAGTAAACAGGTACAAAATGACTCAAGGTTCGTTTATTATTAGTATGGCTATTAGGCACGAGTTCCAAGAAAATAGACGGATGAGATTGTTTATACTAGACACGTTAAACGGATGTCGACCCACAATATTTTCTTTTGTTCACCAAAAATCGATTTTTACTCTATACAGACAAATTTTAAAAACTAAAGAAACATTAATGATTATATAAATTTATAATATAAATAGTTAATAACATTGTCTTGAATTCTGTAAAAAAAAAAACATTGTCTTGAATAAATATATATCATATATTAAATTGACTTAATTTAATGATGTATCAAATAGTTTAAAATTTTATAAAAAAATTACAGACTTGATTTACCCAATAAAAACTTTTAATTTTACAGTTAGATTAATAAAATTTAATATATACAAAGTGTTATGAAAACAAGTAAATTTTTCCTATATTAACTCTTAGAAAAAATTGATATCTCTCATATGTATGTATTAACTCTGGAAATGCCAAAAAAAATAGAAATTAAAAATTAGAAAATATAGCAAATAAAATAGTTTTAACTAGGCTCCTACTAGTTATTTTTTCCTTTACCCGTCCACCTAATAGATTTTAATTGCACTATTTCATCTAACTAGTCTAATTGATTTGTCTCTAGTGTTAACTATTTTGGAGGTAAAATATGGTTGAACACTCTAATAGATTCTGACCAAGCCCACCAGTTCATGCTCCTCTACACTGATCAAGCATCCCCTATGGGCATAACACCGAGAGATGTGACATATGCTCATGATAAAAGAGCCATCAGACTTCTCTGCACATTGCCGATAAAATACCCGATCATGACAACCTCATCAAATACATATACTTTATAAATTCTAGCTGTTATGTACTATATTGAACTCTTACTAGAGCGTCTGAGTCTCTACATGTATGCTCCTCCTTCATGCTTCAACATGGTAAAGCAATCGTCCATTGACATATAAGAATGAAATTTCAAAGAATATCTATCTACAAAGTATTGTAGCTAAATATTATTCTAATTCGACTAGAACACTAACAATATAATAAAAAATTGTGAGAGACACGTCTAATTTCATTGATAACCTCTTAACTTAAAATTACATGATATTTTAAAAAGGTTTAAATATCTTTTTGGTCCTTGTAATTTAGTGTTTTTTTGCTTTTCGTCCTTACAATTTTTTTTTTGATTTCAGTCCTTGCAAATTATGTTTGTTTTACTTTTCGTCCTTATAGTGGTTTAGATAACGCTTTTTTCACTGTTCAAAGTGCTATCTAAATCACTATAAGGACGAAAAACAAAACAAACATAATCTGCAAGGACTAAAATCAAAAAAAAAATTGCAAGGACGAAAAGCAAAAAAACACTAAATTGCAAGGACCAAAAAGATATTTAAGCCTTTTAAAAATATCATGTAATTTGTAATTAATGAGAAAAAAATCACATGGAATTTATAATTAATTATGCAATCAAAATTATAAATTTTTATCTAATAGTTATTATTAAATATTTTTATTTCTTAATATATTTTTTTGTCCTGGTCAGAGACCATCGGTCTTTCCCAACCTACTAGGTCAGAGACTAATCCCGCTCGCGGTGCGTGGCTGCCACTGGCCTAAGGAAATTTTACACACGGAGGGACCGCTAAATAGATTGTTTTTCCACATGTAAACGCAACGAGATCTTACTGATGAAAAATTATAAGACAACACATATAGATACAAATCATAGCATGTGATCATAGCAATAAAACTTAAAAATGTTATCAAATACTAACCTGAATTCGCATTCATCTCCATGAGAATTGCTTTCCAGAAGAAACACTTAAAATACTCTTGAGAGGATTTCTGCCCACTTTTCTAGAGGATTGTTTTAAGAGAATCTGAGCATCAGAGAGAGAGTATGTAAATTTGCTTAATGGGATAGCAAATTTATAATCCCCTAGCAGTAGGTAGGGACCTCTCAATGAACTATCTGCTAAATGATTGATCCAACCCATCATATGATCAATCTTATCATAATCCCATCCATAATATCCGTAATATACATATGATAATTATCTTATCTTTAATTGTCGATTGATGATACTAAAAGATAATATAATAATTATTGATTGATACTAATCCACAACAAATATTTTAACATTCTCCCACTAGGATAGTATTAACCAATAATCAAAATAGGAATCATCAAGACTAGAACGACAATTTCAATCATATGTCAACAATGTAAGAAATCTAAAACTTCTAATGCTACAAAATAATATCCGATAGGGATACATATCCTGCGCATCAAATAGTCATATTTCTCACAAGAAAAGAGTATACGGAATAGCATAGCTTAATAGTCAAAATATGCTACATAACAACGGTCCAAACATCCAAAAATGCTATAAGAGATATGTTACTAAGATAATATTACTATATACATATCTCATGATAGAGTGTTTTCAAACTCCCACTGACCCAAAACATCAAAAGACTTAACCAAACACATGTGAGCTGTAAAAATTCTCAAAAGCTCCAATAACTATGTCTTTGGCTAGTTAATCAAATGTTTTCTTTCAACACTATAATCAATTTAAGTCTGAAAAGCTACAAAGGCTAGAACATAATTCACATGCATATAAGTGCTCATGATAGCCCAATAACTAGAGTGATCACGGATGGGCTAAATCAACAAATGCTCTTAGAATATTTGACATTCAATTAATCTGAGTTTCACGAAATAAGTGACTACGCAAACCTGAAGACAATTAGGAAATCCATTAATTTCCTATTGGGATGACATAGACACCTAGCTTAAATGAAACAATACTCTAAATTAATGTGATCACAAAATGTCAATAATGAGCAAGCACTTAGAGATCAATAGTCTAAACATAAAATTTAGAAGTACCTCAATGGTGCAAAATTGTACTCGATAGGAGTACTATCATCACAAGCACCTCAGAAATGTAGAGAATCATACTCGATAGGAGTATTGTATTTACAATATATTTATAAATTTTGACCAAACAAAATGTGAAGCTTTGGGTAAAAGAGATGCACAAAATAATTGCATGCCAAAAGACTAATTGTGCAATTCCCAACAAAATGGCCTTGACATCCACTAAAGATGCCTACTAAGATACAATGGATTTTATGTATCTCAACGCAAAAGGACAAGAATAAATAACAAAGTCCTTCTAGAGTATGTCATATGATCATTAAATGTGCACAAGAATATATGACAATACAAATTTGATAAGTCTCGAGACATGACAAAAGGTTATATGCTCCCACTAATCCTTTATATACCAAAATAAGATTTAGGATTCTCATTAGAGCCCACTAGTATTGAAATACTCTAATGATAGTGGGATCATAGCTCTGTAAGATAATGTGAATAAAAATTCACTATTTTCTCTCTCAAAGAAAAAACTTGTTAGAAAGAAGTAGAGTAGTATAAGATTAATAAGAGAAGTGGTTAGAAACGAGAATATGAAACCTAACATACAATCCATCTATCAATTACAGAGCTTTACAAAAGGGTTTCATAATTAACCACGTATAATAACGAATATTAATCCTCAAAGAATATTGACCCTCAAAAGGATCACGTAAACAGGGTAACATTTACTTTACTAACATGAGTGAGATAGAAAATCCCTGGTATTTTGAAGTAGAATATGGGATCATTTGCAAGTTTTTAATTACTCACTCAAAACATATACTCAACAAATATTAAGGATATAACAACAAATAGTCTCTAACTCTCATCACAAATTATGATGGACATAGGTTTAACTATATATCCCAAATTAAAGCATATAGCTTTAACAAAATTACGATCTGAAATATCATCAACAAGGATATAAAATATGGTATAGAGAAATTAATCTCTTCAAATTTGGGATTCCTATATTGTCCTATCAAGAATTGCCCACTAAAAATATATGTCAATAGAGAGTTATTACGCAACAATATTCTATAAGAGACTATCATAAAATCCTTAATGTAGGTCCTAACAACAAAGTGATTACAAATAATATATGACAAGAAAATCATTTTATCAAGACAAATAATTTGGTTGCTCATGTATGATTAATTGGGCATTTGAGGTAGAGATCTTGTATTAACACAATCCATTTATAGGACATTACTTTCAAAATGCTAGATTCTCCCACTTGATAAAGAAAAAATAGTTGACTTAATTTTAAGGAAAATATCCAAAGAGCTAAACAAAAATTCAACTATTATCTTTATCACACTAGAACCATATCGAATAATGTCATACATGTAACATCCCCAATTTACGGACCTTAGAAATAAATAATAAAGAGATATTTTTATGGAATAGTTTTGTATTTAATGGTTTAAGGATACCCTTAAGCATTATTAATAATAGTTACCTTATAATAAGATACAATAGAAATAAGATAATAGGACCTTGATGGAGAGCCAAGACCTAAGGAGGGCCAAAGCTCACTAAGCAGAACACATACACCACAGTTTAAATAGAAAGGAAGAGGGAGAGTTAGAGAGAGAAAGAAGAAAGAAAGGGAAAGGTAGAGAGAAGGAGGAGAAGAGGAGAAGAAGAGGAAGGAGGAAATGGAGCAGAGATATGAAGACCCAATGCCGGGAACTCATCTCTACGTGTCCCGGGAGGTGAGTGCTTCCCCCTAGTCCCTTCCTATTCCCTTGATTTGTACATTTTCCCCTTTTTCTCTTTTGAACCTTAGGTTTGGAGATTTTGGATTTTTGGTGATTTTGATTGATTAAGGGGTTTTTCGGGTAAATCAATCGGTTGGAAATATAATAGAAGTGTTTAGGATTTGATTTTGTATGATTGGGATGAGTGGGTATGCCATTAATAGTCATGGAGCTCGCAGGTTGCAGCCCATTTTCGCTTGGGCCCAACCGAAATTTGGTTCAGCTGGGCCGGAATGCGTTAGAATGGAGAAAATAAGCTTCAGGGGAGTTTCGGCCCAGCCGAAACTTGGTGCAGCTGGGCCGAAATGTGGCAGAGGAGAAATTAGCTCCATGGGAGTTTCGGCCCAGCCGAAACTTGGTACGGCTGGGCCGAAATGTGACAGAGGAGCAATGAACAAATTTAAGGGAACTCCGGCTAGGCCGCGATTTTTGGCCGGCTGGGCTAGAATTTTATATTTGTTTAAATTCTCTTAAAATATTTTCCTTTTTGAGTATTTAAATGATTTTAAATATTTATGTAAATGATGTATGAATTATTGATGAGATGATGATATTTTTATCTTTTTCTCTACATGAGTCACTTAGACTTGTGCTTTTCTTATGAAAATATAGTGATGTGCATTTGATTTATCAATGTTGAATTATAAATAATTATGTTAAATTGAGGTATTTATATGTACATGAAAAAATATAAATCACTATTTGTTAAATGTGATATTAAAGAAATTACGATGTTTTGAGAAATATCTTAATAAGAAAGATGCTTGTAATAAGATTTGAGATACCCTCTTTGGGTGATGGGAGGGGTTCCGTCACTTTCCATCCCCAAGGATGTGGTAAAGGCCCCTCGGACCGGAGGGGGATATAAATACGAGGTCATGGCAAAAAGCAAGGGGGATGCTCCTTGGAAGTTTGAGCTCAATACTTGCCATAGAACGGAAAATACAAAGAAAGTAGTAATGTTAAGTAAGCAATGGTTGATGCCTAAGTTTATGTTTATGATGTGTACATGGGTCTTGAAGATGTTTTGTTATGTATATTAATATCTTTTGGCTTATTACTTTTGAGATACTTGGTTATGTAACTATTCTTTTAGTATAGGGTTCCGTACAATTGGGAAATGCCCTTTGATATGTATATGATGAGGTTACTTGAGAAATGTATGACTTTTAACAATTAAATTCTTGAGTAATGATATCATATATGTTTCATTTTTATTATCCGCAATTGATGGTTAAAATGTAAAGCTAAGGGTAATACCCCAGGGTGTTACATTTTGAGCCTAGTTGTTAGGTGAGTGATGTAAGATAAGTCTAGACATTAGATGAGGATATGTGTAGCTGTTTACTACCCTTAGAGGTAGGAAAGGGGTTACAGTTAAACCCTAGAAAGCTAATGTAAACTACCCAGAGAGGTAGTCAAATGTTATGCCTCACAAGAGAGGTGATGTAAGCCCAAGTTGGGCAAGTTAGAGAAAGGAAATGTTACACATGTTTCCATCCAATGTTATAGAAAAGTGAGACCCCAGTGAGTAGTCAAGAAGAAAAGAATGATGTCTAGGTGCCTTAGTGCACTAGTGGCCTTAAATTTGGCATGGGAGACCAATTCTAAGTGCCTAAGTAGCATGCATGATGAGGTAATAGTTATGAGTGTGAGCATATATAAAATAAAAGAGAAGCCATGAGAATAAAAGAAAAGGAACTATAGAATAGAGAGTCAGCCTAGAGTCCTTGGAACACTCACTGAGACATTATGTCTCATCCCTTTTAGTTTCATGTTTTTACAGGTTAAGCAGGCGAATGCTTCATGAGAGAAGCTTGGAGCATGGAGCTGCTTTCCGAGAGGAAGATGTTGTTAGTATAGTTTTTTTGTATAATTCCCAATGGATGGGAATTTAGTTTAGGTTTTATGTATCCTGCTTATGTCTTGTACGACACATAAGTGCCAAGAACTTTGTACCAGATCTATTTCATATAATATAAGTTTAAGTTTTAATTTTTGCATAGTTAACTCTGATATTCTTATATGCTAATTTCTATTAATTTAGCAATATAAGGAGATAAAGATAATATCCTCTAGGGTGTTACAATACCGATAGGGTATGTCCACTACCCACATGATAGCAATCTGTTTCTATAAAATATTTCATTAAACAAATTTGCATTGCGATAGGTAAATGAAAAAAATTCAGAATATTGGATTGCATAAAAAAAATAATGTCCAATTAATTGGTTAGACAACAAGGCTAGTATGGAACAACAAGGAAACATTTAATGTGTGTAAATTGTCACATACTCAGAGAGTTAAATGGTTCCATACAAATACAACCCAACCATGCCTCATTAAAGAGAATTTCTTATTTGTTGAGATCTCTCTCAAGAATCTCAAAAAACACAATAAATAAGAAATATAATACTGTAATGCACAAGAGGGAACTTATATCATCAAAAACTTCAATGTTGATAGGCTACTCAAACAAAAAATACGATATAAGTGTAGGACAAATGGTGCATTGTATCTTAACAAATTATATCAATAATAACACACCGATAGGGTATAATTATCATCAATATAATAGAATTATGCAAATTATCAAAAAATTATGCCAAAAAGAATATGATATTCAAGAACAATCGTATTCAAAGAAAACCAAAACATGCTTAACAACACTTTGACTTTAGCATGTAATAAACACGACTTTATCATCGTAAGAACCTTGATATTAATTTCATGATCTCTATATTGGAGAGAGTACAATAACAGACTTGTTGGTTTTACTTAATTAAGTCAAGATTACAAAAGTACATAGCAATTTTATATTTATCTCAAAATAGAACTCTAGAACTAGTAAGATGCAAAATACTCCCACTATAAATCAGAATTAGAATTTGATTACGAAATGGAGTATTATAACAAGCAATAAAAAAGAAAGGATCGTAGAGTTCTGTTAGAAAATTTTGAGAAATAGTGACACTCTCGTATATAATTGCATATTTATAATCTCAAATGGATAACAATAATTTATTTACAAAATTATCCATATATGCAATCATAATCAAGTTAAAAGGTTCATACTGTCACTGTAAGACCAATGAGCTTTGATGACTTAAAGAGTATGTAATGTCATCTAAAGAGAAAAGCTCCAAATATAAATCATTATGACTCATCATTTTATATAAGACCAAATGAACTTTGATGACTTAAATAAGAGTACATAATGTCATCTCAAGAGAAAAGATCCAAATATAAATCAATACGATTCATATAAAATACATGAATGATATAGTTTGTAATTGCCTTAAAGAGTTGTTCAACAAAATATTTTCAATAATTTCACAAGTGAACACTTTAACAATAATAAGGCAACAGAGAATTTAATCCAGACTTTGGATCAACTTGGCATAAAATGATTTGAAATAATGTCCAATTGCACCATTACCATAAAACAAAATTAAATTTTATTATAATCCAAAATTTCTTTGACTAAGGCACATGATTAGAGAAAATATATATACTTGACACATATTTGTCACAAATTAAGAATGATAAATGGGTCTAGATTTGAACAGTATAGTAGTGAAAAATATAATGTATATTAAAACATTAAATTATGCCAATTTTAGATTTACTTGGTGTAGAGAAATGACATAAAGTAATATACATTTCACTACGTATGTTTATTTAATTTAAAAAAAAAAGATAATCTTTAACCCAAGTAATAACAAGGAACAATAATAAAAAAAAGTGACTAAAACTAATCATTATAGAGAGTGCCTGAAAATGTTTTATGCTTCATAATTTGTCATTTTCAAAGTTTTGACAGAATTAAGGAGGAAAACTGAACATCACAAAATATTGTGTGATTTGAAAGAAAAGTTCAGTCAAAAGAAAGTCCCTAAGCAAAAAAAAAAATGCAACAATACAATGTACTATAACTTATATTACCAAAATCCTAATACCGATAGGGAACCAAGAAATTGATTAACATAAGCAAAGAAAAACACATTGTGCAACAACAAATCACACTACCAACAACATACCGATAGGGTATAATTATTATTAATGTGATAAAACCAACACAAAATTCACATAAATGCACCCACGATAGGTGAGATTACAATCATGTAAATTAAGAGAAAATTATGCCTATCACAAAAATGGTAATTTATACCATGCATAATTGTATAACAAACACATAAATTCACATCACCATACCCACGATAGGCGAGTTATAGTAATGCAAATTAAGAGGGCAAAATTATGCACAAAAGAAAATGATAATTCATATCATGCACAATTTTAATAACGATATTGTACAACTGACACATAAATTCACATCACCATACCCACGATAGGCGAGTTATAATAATGCAAATTAAGATAGCAAAATTATGCATATAAGGGGAGAATCATAATATTATCATGCATAATTATAAAATAATAAAATGACCACAAATTAATTCCTCAATGATGACAAAATATTTGAGATTGTATCCCATGCTAGAAAATCACTAAAATAGTAGGGAATTGCCACACAAAAAATTGAAGTCCAAAATCCGAGAGTACGATATCTAAAATACCAAATTAAATCTTGAATTAATCAAACAAATATTTTTTGATGCCCAAAAAATTCTTGAAAAATTACCAACAGTTTCAAAATATTAAATAAATAATATCTAGAATAAAACGGAATAAGATTGGGCCTGGGAGGTGGGCCCACACGCTGGGCCTCTCGAGTGGCTTCGTGCGAATAGTTTCCTTCCTCGCCCAAATGCAGCTGAAACAGGTCGTTTTGATCCGCGAAAGAGATCCAATTTGTTCACAAAATCCAGGCAACTAAATTGAACTATATGGGTCTCATTTTGATCGTCCATGGAAGGGGAAGAAAAACCCTCAAGAAATTTTGAATTTCGTTTAAAAACGAAAGAGAAATCAAGAAAAAACGCAGAGAAGGCGAGACGCGTTTGGCAAACGGTTTCCAGAATCGTGTTTTTGCAAATACTCCCTTGTTTTTGAACGAAAGAACAAGTTATAGCATGGGTTATGCTCGAAATCCTTCGATCTATAAAAGCCCTCAATCAATTTTGAAAAAGGATTATCCAAATGTGAGTAATTTGATTCGAAAGTTTTTGGGCTTTGAAGGTTTCGTGAGAAAATAAAATTTCTCGATTCATTCACGAAATTATACAAATTTTTATATGTTACTCCAGTGATGACAAGGAACAAAAGCCCTTAAGCGATTTCGAATTTCACGCATAAAATATAAATGCTTTTTAACAAAGAAATTCGAAGAGAAAAGGGACACAAATTGTTTTATCACATTCTTGATTTAAAATAATTAATTTAAAAATAATTAAATTAATAGAACCACTAATTTTAATTTCAAGAATAAGAACGAAGAAATCAAAATTATAGGATTCACACAACAAACAACTATAAAATGTATCTAAGTTGGCTCTGATACCAATTGATGAAAAATTATAAGACAACACATATAGATACAAATCATAGCATGTAATTATAGCGATAAAACTTAAGAAGGTTATCAAATACTAACCTGAATTCGCATTTATCTCCATGAGAATTGCTTGCCAGAAGAAGCACTTAAAATACTCTTGAGAGGATTTCTGCCCACTTTTCTAGGGGATTATTTTAAGAGAATCTGAGGGTAAGAGAGAGGGTGTAAATTTGCTTAATGGGATATCAAATTTATAATCCCCTAGCAGTAGGTAGGGATATCTCAACGGACTATCTATCTACTAAATGATTGACCCAACCCATCACAAGGTCAATCTTATCATAATCCAATCCATAATATCAGTAATATACATATGATAATTATCTTATCTTTAATTGTCGATTGATAATACTAAAAGATAATATAATAATTATTGATTGATACTAATCCACAACAAATATTTTAACACTTACACCACTGCGCCAACCCTATGGATTTATATCTTAATATATTATCAAATGAGAGGAATTTTTATTATGATAAAGTAAGATGATTGAATCTTAGTTATAAGATAAAATTACAAAAAAATAAATTGAAATACAAAATTATGTGAACTTTTAAGTTATCATGTAATTTTAAATAACTTTTAATTCTCACCATTCCTGTATAAATAGATTTACTGTTATTACCTTCTCATACAAACACTGTTGTTACTTAACAGATATCCAATATATGTATATATATTAGCATGTGAAATAGTAGTATTACATATCTTGGTCGATCAGAATTGGAAGGTTTGTATAAGTGGGATGATTTTGGTATGTAAGGCGACAGATTACAGATAATATATATAGGGAAGTTGGGAAAGTGGTGGGAGTAAATGTGTAAGCAAACCTGGGTTGGCATGCAAAAGAAAGAGGGAAAGGGGGACATGCAGAGATGTCTGAATTGGGAAGCACAAGATGTTAAATAGTTTACGTGGCATTATGTGGCCTCTGGGTCCTGAGAGGTTTTGGGGCAGTGAGACAATCAAGTAATGAAGCACAACACAACAACACTGCATTATGTACGCTTCCCCCAATGGCAGAAAACAAAAAGAAGAAGTGGTGCCACTGCCTCCCAAATGTGAGACTGTTAGAGCTGTCAGATTGGGCTGGTGGTGGGGACTGCATATTCTTTCTTGTGTCACATTCCCTACAACATCTATCAAATTTTAATTTTTACTACCACATTATTATTCTTATTTCTTCACCACTTTCTTTCTCTTCTCTTCTCACACAGACACACCCCAAACATGGACACTTGGATTGGATGCGACAACAACACTTAATACCAACAACTCAACAAGACAGAGACAGATAGAAAGAGAAAACCAAAGTAACTAGTGTGTACTATATGGCCAATTGTTATGAGGGATGTTTCCCTCCAACCATCTGTTTGTGAAAATGGGAGCGGAGTGCTGTGCAGCCTCCGGCAATTGCGCACGCACCCATGTGATAATCCAACTTGGAGACCACCGTTTCAATGTCCAATCCAAACAAACAAACATTTCTTGTGTTGTGCCCTCTCTTTTCTTCTTCCTTCTGTCCCTTCGATCACCTTTCTTTCTTTTATACTCACATACACTACTCATCCTTAATGACTTCTCTAATCTAAACCTAACCTTTTTTAAGTTTCCACTTTTAATCCCTTTTGCTGCCTCTATTCAAAGCCCATTTCAGTATAGTGGCCCGTGCAGGAGGACCCAACAAGTACTTCAGTTTCAGATGCTATGAAGAATAAAGTCTGTGGTCTCGAACTCCCACGTGTGGCCCTCTCCTTTATCTAATCAAACAAATTAATATAATTCATCAAGTCAACTAATATCTTATTACCCACTAAACAGTACCTAATCCCTTCTCCTTTATCCATTTTAATACTTACGTGTTTGAACTAAATAAAGATTAAACAAATTAAGGAAAAAGAATTTCCATCTTTGCAGCTTTCATACTTTTCTTCTTAATTTGTGAACTCCTAAATTCTAGCCAGCATGAAATTTTGACCTCTAAATCAAATCTAATAGTACGATGATTAAACAAAGAACGGCGCTGCTTGCTCATAATTAATTTTTAAAAAAGTATTTAATAAAAAATATGTCACTAAGAGTGGACTAATTGCGAGGGAGATAGATAATTTATTTAATTACCACTACCAATTTTAAAAAATAAAAAGGTAAATATTAAACGCCTTATTATAAACAGAAAAGCATTGAATAATTTTCTAAAATAACTAAGATAATATTTCAATGAGTCCCGATATTTGGACACCCACACAGTAAATGACCACTATTAGACACCCCTTACGTGACTTTTTTTTATTGAATTTTTATTTTATATATTTTTTAAAAAAAGTTTAACGCAGTAGAGGAAAAAAAGGTTCACAAACTTTTTCTTTTATTAAATATTAAATAATAAAATAATATATTAAAATCCAACTCAGCGGATGTCATTGGGATGTTGGTTACTGTGTGGGTGTTCAAGTAAACTTTTCCTATTTCAATATCAAAGCATAAATAGTTAAAGCAGAATAACGTTGACTAATTTTGTGGTAAGTTTGTCTCAATCGAGAAAAATCTTACTGGTCAAACACTAATTAATGTTTGGTCATATGTTTATTTCACTTTAAAAATGCGTGTTATTTAGGAGTAGTGCATATTTACTCTAGTGTAGTTTAAAAAATAAATATTTGATTTATATAAATTTTAAAAAAATTTGAAAGGGTTATCATTATATCCTAAATATAAACCTGACCAAACATAGAATTATAGTGTGTTTGGGAATGATTGAATTTGAATCGATAATCATTTTAAAAGCTAAAATAGTTAAATTAATCCAAACACTCAGGTATCAATAAGTAAAGCAAATAAAAGAAAATAGCGACGTTCATACATACATTACATACAGGCCTATTTTTTTTGCTCTTTCAGTTTATATAAATAACCAACTTATTTTGGGACGGCAGACATTTTTGGGTTAATGTATTTATTGTTTAGCAATTGAAATAATGAAAGTCAAGAGCATTCTTAGGTTTGATGGATACATTAACAATATAATTAGTGGAGCAAAGTCAAATGCTTTTGCTAGACCAATATGTAAGCCGTACATGCATTATGCTTTAATGATGAATGGCACCTTTGTCAGTAATGCAATGCTTTAATGCTTTTTGAAGAATTCTTTGGTTGAAGTAATTGCATTGCACCTCATAACCTAAAAGTAATCAATTAGAAGTTTTTGTTATTTGAAATGGCAGTTACCGAAGAAGGTGAAGAAACGAGCAGAATCACAATGACTGAGCAAATATCACAAGCCAAATAACAATTCCGTTATTGGAAATTGTCCCTACAGAATACACCGACATTCCCACGCATTTAAGTATTTTCTCTTATATAATTCTCATAGTACTATTAAATTAAACCTCACTATATAAATGTACATTTTTTTTTTTTATACCAACGAGATTGAAAAAGTATGATGTGTTAAAAAAGTATAAAAAGATTGTAAGTTTTTAGGTTAAAAGAAGAAAGAAAAGAGGTGAATTATGATTTATGAATGACTAATTCATAAGCATGTAACTAGACATCAACCTTCATTTTATTTATTTATTTATTGAGAGAAAGAAAGAAAGAGATGTACTAGTAAATATATATTTTAAGAGAAGGTAGCACACTTGAAATCTCTATTTATACAAGGGTCACCTTCTTGGTCTTTTCATTCAAACGCGGTAATTAGTTTCGTGTATCTATCTATCTATCCACTCGATCACTCATTCTCACTCAGAGTAGTGTTTGTTTGGGTGGTCATCCCATACTGAGAACACAGAACAGAGCGAGAGTGAGAGTGAGTGTGCATTGAGAGAATACCATCCATATTAAGATGGGATCAAAAACAGAGGAAGGAGATTACACGTTGATGGAGGGAGCAGAAAAGGAGAGGCAGTGTTGGAGCATAAGGAGAGAAGTGAAGGCGCTGGTGGAACTAGCGTTTCCCATAGCGGTAACGGCGTTGATATTCTACGCGCGTTCCATGGTATCGATGCTGTTCCTGGGACACCTAGGAGAGTTAGAACTGGCAGCAGGGTCCCTAGGAATGGCTTTTGCCAACATCACAGGTTATTCGGTGCTGTCGGGTCTAGCACTGGGGATGGAACCGCTATGCTCGCAAGCCTTCGGAGCAAAACGTGTGAACGTGTTGTCGTTGACCCTCCACCGGTGCGTGATGTTCCTATTACTCTGCTCCATCCCAATATCGCTCTTCTGGCTCAACATGTCCAACATCCTCGTACTCTTGCACCAGGAGCCTCGCATCACGCGCATGGCGCACACCTACCTAATGTTCTCCCTCCCCGACCTCGTCACCCACTCCTTTCTCCACCCAATCCGCATTTACCTTCGCGCGCAGGGCGTCACCCACCCGGTCACGTTAGCGTCCCTCGCGGGAACCCTCCTCCACTTCCCCTTCAACTACCTCCTCGTCACGCGGCTCCGCCTCGGCCTCGCCGGCGTCGCGGCTGCCTCCGCGGCTTCCAACCTCTCCATCCTCCTCTTCCTCGGAGCCGGCGTCTGCTTCACCGGCTTCCACTGCGCCGCGCCGAGCCGGGACTGTTTTAGCGGGTGGAAGCCGCTGCTTCGGCTCGCCGCGCCGAGCTGCGTCTCCGTTTGCTTGGAGTGGTGGTGGTATGAGATCATGATCATTCTCTGCGGGCTTCTCGTAGACCCCACCGCAACCGTTGCTTCTATGGGGATACTCATTCAAACCACTTCACTCATCTATGTGTTTCCCTCCTCGCTCGGTTTCGCGGTTTCAACTCGCGTCGGGAACGAGCTCGGAGCGAATCGTCCTTCTCGGGCCAAGCTATCCGCGGTGGTTTCTGTTTTTCTCGCCGCGATTATGGGCTTCTCGGCGATGTTTTTCGCCGTCGGGATGCGGCGGCGGTGGGGGAGGATGTTCACCGGCGACGAGGACATAATAAGGATCACGTCGATGGCGCTGCCGATCCTCGGGATTTGCGAACTCGGGAACTGCCCGCAGACGGTGGGGTGCGGCGTCGTGAGGGGGACGGCGAGGCCGAACACGGCGGCGAATGTGAACCTGGGCGCGTTCTATTTGGTCGGGATGCCCGTGGCGGTTGGGCTTGGGTTCTGGTTTGACGTTGGGTTCTGTGGGCTGTGGCTGGGCCTGCTCTCGGCCCAGGTGTGCTGCGCGGGACTTATGTTGTATGTGATTGGGACCACCAATTGGGAGATTGAAGCCCATCGGGCCCAGTTGCTGGTGGTGGACGGCCAGAAACAGCCGTTGACCAGCGCTGTTACTGAGACTCCCTCGTCTTGATCGTTTGATTAAAAGCAACACCCCGTGTTGATGGGGTTTATTTTGTAATTTTACCAAGGTCAAAGAAAATGAATTATAACTATATTTTTTTTTCGCCTCTTTTTTCCCACCCATATGGGAACTGGATACATATACAGAGGATAACTTAAAAGGAGACTATTCTGTCTTTTTCCACATTCTGTTTCATTATTGTAGCAAGAATATGTCTCATTTCTCATCTTATTATTTTACTCACAGTAAGGCTATAATCGTTGATACAAAAATATATATAAATAGGTAAGAAGTGCCGATGTCAAAAAAGTTGATAAAATTATAGAGAACTTGTTACTTAATGGATCGATGGGGGGCATAATATATATGCATTTTCAAAATATTTTAACAATTTCTTTTTCTGTATGTGGCTATTGAAGGATGTCAATTATGTAACGAAATGTAACATATATATATGGCTATATGAAATGAAAATGAGGAAGCAAAGCACAAACTCATTAATTATATATATAGCCTAGGGTATGTGCAATTTTTTTTATTTGATGGGTTAGAAAAAATATGGGATGTGTTGTTGAAAGGGAGTAGTTGATGGATGTTGGTAGAGTAGAGAGGGTATGCGTGGTCCTTAATTCAGAGAATCGACACATGGCTTGGTACATCTGACCAAATGGGTCGATGCCGTAAACATATTGGCACAGGAAGGAAGAGAAAGGCATGTTTGCATGGTACTGTGGTGACTCATGAGGAGCTGCCTCCTGTTAACTTTCGCCTTTATCGTTTGCCACTGCCAGCGACAAGAACCCATAGTAATTCTTGTGTTACCTCCTCCACTTAACTAGTACTATGCACAAATTAATCTACTCATTTCAAATCATTCTTTTCTCAGTTTTGTTAAAATGCCAGCTGTTCATTCTACTAAAAAGTTCTACATTCTTTAGAAATTAACACTAAGGATGGATTATACTTTATACACACTCTTCTCTTAGTCTCCTAAATACATTTTTTGTGGACTAAATCCTGAAGGAATGCGAGATTCAAAACTGATAATATCTCAAATGCGATGAATCTACAAATTTAACCGACTCAAGGTTAGAATTTAGAGCACTAATTAAATAATTTTTTTTAAAATAAATAATTAGCTTAATTTGAAAAACTTAAGTCTATTTTGACTTACACCAGTTCTTTTGAAGCAATTAAGTTTCAACAGTACTGAACACTGTTCTAAGTGTACAAATATTGTCTCTAGTAACCAAGTTACCAACATTCACACGTACGTGCATATTGATCTATGTAGACAAGGAGGTTTTGGATTTGGGGTAGTAAACACTTATTAATTAGCCATCTAATATGATTATTGCACGTTTTGGTAAAGCTTGGGATATGTCTTGAATTTGAGAGGGACAACTTTGCTGTACCTAGCCATATAATATGTAATGAAGCAATTAATTAAAATGGAAAGGAAACAGGCAATAATGAAAAAGGGGTCTGGTCCGAATAAGGCCAGTTGACGATAGAGCGAGCTATGGAAGGGAAACAAAAGAGGCAGTTGTCTGTATTAAGTTGTTCTGCAGAGCGCGCACGAGGGCTGCATCCGTCACAGACACTCTATCAGACTCCTCCTCGTATTTCTTTTTTTTTCTTTTCAAACTCACATCATCATCATCTCTATTATACATACATAAATACATACTTAGTATTATAATGGGTTAATTATGTTTTTAGTTCCTGAACTTTTTTAAGTTTTCACTTTTAGTCCCTAAACAAAATTTTGACCGGTCTTAGTCCCTGAACTTTTTTTCCTTCAATATTTTTAGTCCCTAAATAAATATTTGACCGGTCTTAGTCCTGAACATTTTTTCCGTTAATGTTTTTAGTCTCTAAACAAATATTTGACCGGTCTTAGTCCTTAAACTTTTTTTCCGTCAATGTTTTTAGTCAATGCCATATTTAATGATTTTTTTTAAGGCAGAGACTAAAAACATTGATGGAAAAAAAAGTTCATGGACCGAAAAAAACATTAATCCTATTATAATTCTTCTTAATTCATTTTTTTAAAATTTCAACTACATTTATTATCTCAGGGAGTTGGTGAAGCGGAACAAGAAAAAAAAGAAGATATTAATATTAGATAAAAAAAATTAAAAAAGATAAAACTTACTTCATACTTCTATTATACATGTAATATCTACGACTTATTTTATTCAAAAATAATAACCATTATGTAAATCATATATTGAATGTATGGCTTATATTTAAAAAAGTTGATATCATAATAAGACTTACTTTGTGCAAGTTCAGACATTACATATACGATATTTATTAAATTAGTAAATTTTTTAAAAATTACACTAATTAAATTAGTAATTTTGATTTTTTTATGACAATTTTGAAACTAAAATAATATTGCTTTATTAATTAAAAAAATGTTACGAACTAATGGTATAGTGAAAATTTTTAAGTGTCGCTTGGCCTTGCATTGGCTCGTGCGATTCGGGAGACGCAAATCGTCTCAATTTAATGTAAGTTTGATATGAAGAAATATTTTTTTTTTAAACTCTTTTGTGCCTAAAAAATAATTATTTATTTTTAGTTCTATTAAATATTTTTTAATCTATGTGTAATAATCTTAAACATAAAAAAAAATGGAAATGAGGTATAATACGGGAGGGAAGGAGGTAGTAGGATATATAAATATAATGCCCCAACAAGTGTTTCTCCCAATCTAGCTAGGGACAGTTTTGAAGGTTGTCAATTTGCATAATTACAGTTACGTAATAACTAATTAAGTTTGAATTTGGAGGGTCATGGTGGCTAGTTAACTAGCTATATATTGCTAGGCTGCTAGCTACAAGATCTGATCTAAAGTGCCAGAACGAATTTTAGGTAGCTATAAGCCTATAACTAGGAGGGGCATATGAAAATCAAAACATATAGCATATATATGCAAACGAGAAACAAATTAAAGCTAAAGGAATGAACTGGCTATAGACAACATCATTTTGCACCATCATACTTCTCACATGGCTACCCTTTTAGGCAACCGACCCAATCCTCTCAATATCTCTCGAACCACAACCACTTTGTTTGTCCCCTTCTCTAAATCTTTTACCATCGATAAACTTTTTTTATGTTTTGTTTTCCGATGCCTTTGTGCGTGACTGCGTGATTATATATGTTCATGATAAATAATTTTTAATCAGCCAAAATAAATTAAATGAGTATAAAGAGTAACAAAACCCATACACACATCTTCATAAATAATGTTATATCTAGTTCTGATCAGAACGTTATATATCTTTAATAGTTTACGAGAAAATATTGAATAAAAATCGTCATATTTAATATCTTAAAAACAAAATAAAAACATTAAAATAATAGAATTATTCGATCTCAATTTTGTCATGAAGCAAAAAAATATTCCATTTTCGTCTAGTTTATGGATCATGAGTTCATCAACAACTAAGAACCAACCAACCCATCATGATCGCCATGCATGCGGACCCTCCACATCATAACTGCTCTACTCGAAAAATAACCCTTCATATAGCTCTGCCATGAAAGATACACACACAATATGCAGCTAGCCCACAGGAATAGCCTCTGTCCACTCTGCAAGTAACAAAGGCACAGGCATGGAATATTCTTCTCTTTCACGATATAGCCAACCTATCTATATATTCTACCTAGAGGTATATGATAGTATTATAAAAAGGGCTAATTTTACCATCTAGCAGTACTGTTCAAACTTAACCCGTACGTGTCTCGAATTCAAATCTTATATATATAATTACATTAAATATTTGAAGGAAAATTTTTTATCACGTATAATAGTCCTACTCGATCTCAATTAGAATTGTCTCTACTTTCTAGTAATAAAGATAAGCATGACCTATATACGAAAAAATTAAAGAGGGGGCCTAAGTTTTCATGATTTGCTGAACCAACTGTCGCCTTTTATTTCTCAAGTTGGCTTGACATGTCCCCCTAACCCCTCACAAGTCACAAGGGTTGATCCTTATGCTCCACACATGGGCTTCAATTCCTAATGTGTGCCAACAATGCTTTTTATACATGGCTATAACAAGATAGGGCTCACTTGCCAACCCATCATTCTCTCCCACCTTTAAGGTCTACACTTGACGGGGCCACACCCTTTCTCAACTCGTCGTGGGTATCATATCAGTCAGTCATGCATGCAAATCCATTATATTCTATATGTTATTGGAGATCTCATATTATATTAAATGATATGGCCAAAATAATGTATATAAATAAAGAATAGTATTTACATCATAAGTTAGCTTTCACCTGGCGGGGCCACACCCTTTTTCCACATGCATGGATTTCTTTTACTTTCAGTCTTCAGCTCCATCCATTTCGTATGGTGTGAGGTACGATGGGTACATTGTAGAGATTTTGAGTGTGAATACTATGGACAAGATTTTAAAATACTTTTTCCTGCTGATGTTTTCTCAGGGATATATGAGTTGAAACTAAGAAACTTTAAAAGGGTACTCCACGTCCCACGGGCGCAGCACACTACCGCGAAGTTTTATTTACAGAGTTAAATTAATTAATGAAAAGGAGGAATTCTATATGTTATGAAAATTTGTTTAAGAAGACAAACGTGAAACAATCTGCTTGTTTTTTATTGGTTGAAAATTGAATAAAAAGGGAAAAAAAGAGAAACTTTGACATAAATCATGGGAACTCGTTGATTTACTGTTTTCACGCAAAAACATTTGGAAATGTTAAACAATTTTCAATGACAAAATATTATTACCTCCCATCCTATATACAACTACAAGAAACAAATATTTAATTCATCAAGACCAATAAAACTAATTAATTTGATTAATTTTAATTAGTAATGTTATAAATTAAATTTTATTCAAAAAATACATATTATTAAATAATTTAAGTCGTACTTGTATTTAATGACACTACTCATGCATAATTCAAAAGATATTTTTTTTCAACCGAACATGACTTATATTGTTATAGCCAAATAAATGCATCTACTTTTATGGAAAATAAGTGGGTATCTCATTAATAGACTCTACAATACAATTTTTTTTTTTAACAATTAATACATTTAAAAGCAATAATTTATTTCTTACATATAAAATCGAAAGTACTACAATGGAACGGTAGTGTAGGGAGAATATTATAAATATAGTTAATTGTTCATCATTATGCTTTAATCAAATCACTAACTACGGGAGTTTAGTTTAGTTAATTGAATAGTGTGTGTAAGTTGTTGTAAATTTCTTAGTATTTGAGTTTGATTACTACAAATAAAAAAAATCACTAACTGTGATAAATAGATTATAACAAATGTAGCTGATTTTTTCCAAAAGAAAATCCATTTTCTCTCTATATCTGTTTTTTCAGCATGTTTCAATGTTTTTTAAAAAAGTAAAACTTTTTTTTTGCTCTTATTTAACATGAAGATTTCATTTTTACCCTTTTATGATCTCAGCGATAAGCTTAATTTGGTTTTTTTTGTTTTTTTTTGTTTTTTGGTCCATTGGTGGCAATGTAGATTGTTTGTAGAAGACCGAAGCAAAAAGGTGGGCAAGCCCAAAATGACTCTGGGCCTAGTATAGGTTATGGTTTGATATTGCCGTCGGCTTAATGAAGCCCAATCCCAAACGTAAAAAGTTTGAAGCATGCTTAAAACCCTGAAGTTGACCAAAAAAGGGGAAAAAATGGTTAGGGATTAAAAAAATATCAATCAAATCTTTCAACTCTCAATCGGTATGAGCCCGGATTCGTTATTTACGTTCCACTATACACACCACAAATAAAATGAAAATATCACCAACAAAGCTGAATTTGTTAGAAGTCCACTTTAATGAACTCTACCCCGTGGTGATGAGTGAATGTTTATTATTAAATATTATTATTATTATTAGTAAAACAAACATGGGGGCTATGAAGCTTGTTGAACCAGTGAATGTTCCGGTCCGGCCTTCCAGTTACAAAGCGGTGCCTTACCGCTCCGCAGGCGAACGCGCGGCATTTTTAATGTACTATTTTATAATTATATTTTTTATATATATTTAAAGACTTAAATTCGTTAACTTGTATGTAAATTTAAGTCTTTTAACCTATATAAAGGTAGTTTTTTAACTTCTTTAAAAAGTTTTACATATAAGTAAATGTTTAAAGAAAATTACAAAATATACCTTTAAACAAATCATGCCTTAAAAAAAGGCTTATATTAAATATATATCCCATACTCAAATCTTATAAAACTTCAATTATTTTATTGACACCTTTGTAAGAGGGAAAAAAAACTCACTTTTGTTCGTACCATAATTATTAATCACCAACTTCACTGGAAATTAATGAGCCTACTCATTTATATGGTGACAAATACCCACGATTCCCACTTTGTCATATTCCAAGGTCGCAATTTTAGACTTTGGAGACATTTTTACAGTCACTCGTAAACTTTTCATTTCTCAATAAATATTAAAATAATAAATTATGTAAAATATAAAAAAAAAAAAATTAAACACGCATAAGCTAATATTTTTAAAGTTTTTGTTCATTTAACTTCTCTAAAAAGTATATATAAACTTAATAGAACTTAATATTTTTGTGTTAAGAAATTTTAATAATAAAATCTTACAATTAAAATATGGCCATAAGTTAAAAATTGGCTTGGTTTTGCATTATGTAACTTAACAGTCATAATAATTATCAAAGAAACTAGTGTTATACTAATCTGAAACATACAAATACAGAGGACAAGGACACAAGAAGGCACAGCGCACGAAGTGAGAAGGATAAAGAAAGAAAGAATATAGCAATGAAGTTTGGAATGAAAATTTGGATTATTGGTCCCCATTATTACAAAAGGAAACGAAAAAGAAAACTAGATCGGAGTTAGCTTCGAAAGGGGAAAGAAATATGGAATAATGTTTAGAGGTGGCGTTAATGGTAGGTGTACGGGAAAAAGTCATTTCATGGAATAATGTTAGGTGGTTCCTAAACAAAGAAAATATGGTCCTAATTGCCATTGCCGAGAGGGTGTTAGTTTATGGTGGGCATGCATGCCATGTACCTAGCTATACCATCTTGTCCAATGTTTTTAAAACCGGACCGGTCATTGAACCGGTCAAGGCACTGGTTCAAGGTTCAATGGTTCAACCGTGGTTGAACCGCGGTTGAACCGGTATTAATAAAATAATAATAATAAAATAATTTATAAAATAATATTAAATAAATATAATATCACATAACATTATAACATTAAAAACTATAATAAAACTTAAAACATCACTTTACAAGATTTTAACATTCAAAAAATACATAAAAGTTTAATTAAATATATCATAATACTTAAGTTCAAATTTTAATAAAATAAAATAATGTCCATCAACAATAACAAATTTACATTTAGAATAAAGAAAGAAAATGAAAAATTAATATAATATAAAATTATCAAAAATCAAGATATAAAAAAATTATAAATTAATATAAATGAGCAAATTATATGTTTTACAAGAAAATAATAATAATAATTGATAAAATAATTTATAACTATTTGAGATATTTATTAAATATGTGTTTTTATTTATTTTAAAAATATTTTATATTAAATTTAATATTTTAAATAAAAAAATAAAAAATAAAATAAAAAATAAAAAAATACTGGTTCAAACCGATTTTGGGTACCGGTTCTTGACCGGTTTGGCCGGTTTTGGCCCGATTTGACCGGTTCTTGACCGGTTCTCACCGGTTTCGAACTCCTCTGGTTTTATAGAGCATCCGGACCGGTCACCAGACCGGTTCCCGGTTGAATCGGTCGAACCGGCTGGTCCGGTCCGATTTTGAGAACAGTGATCTTGTCTAAATTATACCATCTTGTCTAAATTGGAAATACATCAATTAATTATCGTAGGTGGAACTAGTAGCAGTGCTATGATGGGCATGTTTTTTTTTTTTTATCAACAAAGAAAATATATTTAAGATAGGTACAAGGAGTACCTCAACCCAAATACAAAGGAACAAAAAGCTGTAGCTGTTATAAATAACCCAATGGTTACATAATATTAACATGTCCCAACATATAAATATAGTGTAACCATACCACCAAAAAACCAATCCCCTGCAGTTACCCATTTCCACTTCGCATAGACCTTCCCAAGCCGAACCACTCATGAAGCCCGCACCAATCCCAAAATAAATGTGATACCAAATACCATCTCAAGCAATATTGGTAAATCTGGACAAAACCAAATCAGAATCCTTTCCACACAACCACGATGCAGTGATAAAAATTAGGCAATTTAGCACCATTGCAAAAAGTTCATTTCATCACCCAACCAATATAATTGCTAAGAGAAAAGGCACCACGTGCAGAGACCGAGGAAATAAATTTTAAATAAAACACCAACAATCACAAACATAAGCCCGGACACAAAGACTATTGAATAGAAGTGTAATTGAAGCTCGCTATCTTTGACTTTAACCATGACCAAGACACAAACAAAATATCCTGCATAACTTTCTAATAATCAAACAATCCACCCCTGGAAATACAGTTATTTCGTTGTTTCCATACACACCATACAACTGCACACCAAACCACCATCCATTTCTCCTTTGATTCTATACCAGATATCCCAAGAACATGCTGTTGGAAATGCCCAGTAGATGATTCCGGCAGAACAACCTGCAAATTTAACCAACTATAACACTCTTTCCACAGAGAGATCACTTTTTCACAAGTGAAAAATATATGTGCATAAGTCTCAGCCATGATAGAACAAAAAGGACATTGTAGATTGTCACCATGAAGCTGTACATTCCTCACTGTTAACAGATCCTTAGTAGGCAATCTATTTTTGAAATCCTCCAAATGAGAAAGCTAGCTTTAGTTGGAATTTTCAGTTTCCAGAGCTTCTCAAAGATGTCTTGCTGTTGGGAATTTCTCTTCAGAGCATATAGAGCTACATATGAGGAACTGACAGAATATGTACCTCCCGGGTCTTCCAACCAAACCCATGAATCTTTACTACCAGTCTTAATACTCAAACCCCCCCACCAAATTAAGTAGATTCTCCACGAGAGGTAGTTCCCATTGGAACCATTCCCTCCTCCACTTAAAGTTCCACACCCAACTATTGTTTTCCCATTTCCCCAAGTTGCCAATAACCTCATTTGGTTGTTCCGAGTTCAAAAAAATTATCCCAAAAGTATTTTCAAGGCACTCTTCTCCCACCCATTTATCCTTCCAAAACCTAATAATACTTCCATCACCAACCTCCCACCTCACCGATTTGTCAAACCACTTCATATGATTTTGTCCACCACAAATATTCATAACATCCCTCCACCAAATTGACTCTCCATATGTATTTTCTTGCACTTCTAACCCCCTCCACCCCCCATATTTTGACTCCAAGATATCCCCCCACAAAGACTCCTCCAAATGAAAAAGATTTCACCTCCACTTTGCAATAAGTGCCTCATTAAACATTTCTAAGTCTTTGATACCTAATCCACCATGACTCTTTGGTGCACACATAGTCTTCCAACTCACCCATGGAATTTTCTTTGAGCCCTCAACACTTCCCCATGAGAACCTAGTTTGAATGCTTACTAACTTCCTACTCACACTTTTTGGCATCTTATAAAAAGAGAGGAAGAAGATAGGCAAAGAAGATAGTACCGAATTGATAAAGCACACTCTTCCAGCAAAAGATAAGTTCTTCCACTTCAAAGATGACAACTTCTTTTCAAACTTCTCCAAGATAGGCTCCCACGTCTCCTCCCTCCTAGGATTTGCTCCAATTGGTATACCTAAATATACAAATGGGAACAATAACAATTTACAATTTAACAAGTCCGCCCACCTCTCAATAGTTGTGTCCTTCACACCAATAGCTCCAAACCTACTCTTAGAAAAGTTAACTTTTAGTCCTGACACAAGCTCACAACATCTCATCATACCCTTAATTGCCAACACATTTGTCAAAGAAGCTTCTCCTACAAAAATGGTATCATCGACATATTGCAATAAGTTCACATCAACATCCCCTCTCCCCACCTTAAAACCCACAAATAAAATAAATTTTTCGAACCGCCTCACTCATCAACCCACTCAAACCCTCCGCCACAATGGTGAGAAGAAAAGGGGCTAGCGGATCTCCTTGACGAAGCCCTTTTTGGAGGTTAAACTCCGAAGTGGGACTTCCATTTACCAATACCGACACCATGCTAGTCTTCAAACATTCTTCAATCCATGTGATCTATATATTATGAAAACCCAATCTTCGAAGCATATATGACAAGAATTTCCAATAAATCGAGTCGTATGCTTTTTCAAAATCAACCTTAAAAAGCAAGTAATTTTTCTTTTTTCTTTTTGCTTCATCCACAACTTCATCTTCATTGCCCACCAACACACTATGTAGCAAGTTTCTATTACTCAAAAATGCACTTTGTCTTTATCAATCACCTTCGGCAACACCCTTTTTAATCTTTTGGCAAGAACTTTGGCCAATATTTTGTACATACATCCCACCAAGGAAATCGGCCTAAATTCTCCCAAACCATTTGGATTACCCACCTTTGGGATAAGTGTAATAAAGGAAGAATTTGTTCCCCTAGGCAACACACCATTTGAATGGAACTCCTCCACGAACTTCAACACATCTAACTTTAGGATATGCCAAAACTTCTTTATAAAGTTAAAATTAAAACCATCCGGCCCCGGGCTCTTCATACTATCACATTCCCACACCGCCTCTTTAACCTCCCACTCTTCAAATCTAGAGATCAAAAAATTGTTATCTTCCTCATTAATTTTTTGGAATTGTATTCCCTCCAAACAAGGTCTCTCTCTAACCTCCTCCTTGAATCTTTCTTCAAAAAACTCCTTCACCCTTCTAGGTTCTTCTACCCACAAACCATCAATTTGTACCCCTCTTAACATATTCTTCCTTCTCTTCCAATTGACCACCGAGTGATAATACTTTGAATTTGCATCTCCCTCCTTAATCCATTTCATTATAGATTTTTGTCGCATCAAGGACTCATTATACATGCTAGTTTGCCACCATTGTTCTTGTAAGTTCTTCTTCATAGCAATCTCCTCCTCACTTAGAGGCCTTTCATCTCTTTTTTTATCTACATCATTCAAATTCTTCTCAATATCTTGTAATTTCCTTTGTAGACATCCAAATTGTTCCTTGTTCCAAATCTTCAATTTGCCGTTAAGCCCTTTTAGTTTTTCTTTAAGGACATATGCGCTCCACCCTTCCACCTCCAAGCTAGACCACACCTCTTTCACAAAGTTTTCAAAGCTACTTTCCTCCAACCAACAATCCATCACCCTAAAAGGCTTTGGTCCCCAATCAACAACCACATCTTTCAAAATAATTGGACAATGATCGAAAATATTTCTCTCCATCACATATTGAGTGCTACCTTCCCACATGTTGATCCATCCTTCCGATACCAAAAATCTATCTATCCTACTCCTAGCTTTACCATTTGGCCTATACCATGTAAACCTCCCCCCCACCAATGGTATATCAAACAATTTCATTTCTTCAATGAAGAGATTAAATTTCCTCCTCTCCACCCCACCATAAGCCTCCCCACTTTCACCCATCCTCTCATTTTTCCATATCACATAATTAAAATCTCCCAACACACACCATAAGTTAGTGTTACTTCTCATTTTCCAATTCTTTAATTCATCCCATTGCCTCCTTTTTCCTTAAATGTCACATGGTGCATAAATGTTTACAATAGTGATAATTCTCCCTCTATCCTGCCACCTACCTTCCAATCCAATGTAACCATGTCCTTCAAAAGAATTTATGATTTCCAACATATCTTCACACCACAAGCAAAGAAGACCCCCGACTAAATTCCTTGAAGGTTGTATTTTCCACTTGACTTGATTATCTTCCCAAAGAGCTTGACATACACTTTCACTAATTTCTTCTTTCTTTGTCTCTTGTAAGCATACAATTTGAATTTCCTCTTTTTGGATAATGTGTTTAATAGACCTCCATTTATTCCTCCCCCAATCCTCTAACATTGTAGGACAAGACATTCATAATTGTTTCTTATGATCCCCCTCCCTGATATCACATCTTATTTTTCTTGCTGTTTTTTATCTCTCCCTTCCATTTCCATCAAACTTTGAATGACGACTCTAGTAAAATGCTAGACCCCCTTAACGATCCCCCTCGTTACTCCTTCATATGCACTTCCTCCATACTTTGTAGTGTCTTCCTCTTCAAACTTCTCGCGTAACTCTTCCCCAGTTGCACTTATGTTTAAGCTTCCACTGCTTTGTCTATCTCTCAAAGCTAGATTATCACTTATAATTGGATTAAGTGATTGATTCTCTTTTGTGCCCCCAAAACTTTCATTTCTCAGGCCCATGTTATTTCCCTCACATTTGTACGTTTGTATTCCAGGCCCTATTTGGGCCTCTCTCGTCGATACTTCCATTGGCCCAGTATGAGTGCACTCCTTTTGGACGTTGTTACATGTGCCCGTCTCGTCTCCCTCATTTCCATTTGGCTCCCCGAGATTGAACATTCCTTTTGCCTCTTTATCTGTGCTTTCTTGACTTTCTACTGTACCACTTTTTTGAAATTCATTTTCGTACAAAATATTTTCGTACAAAATATTTGTTTCCTTAACCATGTTGTAATCAACTACTTGTCCACTGAGACACTCTACACCATTTGCTTTCTCACTGTTTCCACTTTCCTGATAGCCAGCAGTCTTGTCATCTTTCCCCTTATTGACCAAATCCTCCAAACGGATCTCAGTATTTTAAAAATTTCCCACCTTTAACGTCACCTCCCTACCACACATACTTTCCTCCATTTTATCTTGTGGATATTTTACATTATTATTCACTGGACCTTGAACTGTCATCTCCTCCAAATTTTTACCCCGGCAGCCCTTACACCATCCAGCACCTCCATCACCACCATCTCCATGTTCCTCTAGTAAGTTGAGTTCTCCATCAAACTCTGAGAAGGAGGAATCGCAGTCTAAACCAATATCAGATGGCATAGATTACTCATCCTCCACCAGTGCCTTATGTCTCCATAACCTTAAGCTACACTGGTTTACCTACTTAATAGTTTCCTCCACCATACGAATGTTGTATATCACTCCATTTATGTGCACACGTGAGTTGTATGCTATTTGTTGAGGAGATGAAACATACACCAACAACCTAGCAAAGTCCAGTGTCTCCATACTTTCTGTTTCCTCATCCAAATCCACCAAACTCCCAAAAACACCAACAAGATTAGAAAAACATTCCCTGTTCCAAACATGAAGGGGAGTACTAGTACATCTAAGCCAAGCAAGCCTATTTCCAGTGCTAATATGAGGACTCCATTTCTCTATAGAGCTAAAAATAGATAAACTTTCTTCATCATCCTTGTTAATCATTTCCTCTACTTCATTTTCATCCACCCCCGTAATTAACACCATATCTCACCCAATGTATCTCAGCTTAATCTCCTTGGTGCCTGCCAATATATATGTTTGTTGAATTTTGTTGTACAATTTTTGGTCCTTCAGTCTCCCCACCCAAGAGTTCATGAGCCATGCATTTTTGCCCACCTTCACGTTGATATCTTTTCCCTTCCAAGCCTCTGATTGACTCCCTTTATCTCCATCCTGTTTAACCTTCCATTTTGTATTAGGCTTCCTTCATCCCCTAATAGCTTCTTGCAAATACGATCTATTTGATTTCACTTCATGCCCTTCTCCCTTTCCCACTTTAGCACATTGAGCTTTATCTGTTTCAGTTTGACGTTCAGCTGCTCTTCCGTGGTTTCCTGTTTATAATCTTTTCTGTCATAAATCCCTTCCATGTACCTTGGAATGTTGACATGTAATTTGACATTCCCTATTCGAATATTATCCAATTGTTGTTCTAACACCTTCTCATTCCTCACCTCCACAAATCTCACAAACCCATATATCTAAGCCCTCATTTATTCTTCCTTCTAGCAATAAAGATGTCCCAGACCCTTCCCCATCTTTGGAAAATCCTCCACATGTCATATTTTTGAAAGTTTTTATGGGAAATTAGTGAAGAAAAAAGAAGAAACTCTTTGATTTGTTTGTCTCCTACCCCTGTACTCACTCCCCCCAAGCTTCTCTCTCTAGTTTTCTCTCTCATCTTTTTACACTCTTACTTAGATAGTATAAAACATGCTATGATGGAAAGGAGGAACTTGGAACAGTGCTATGATGGACTTGTACCATCAGCAACCAGCTTGTGCTGGCCGGCATGACAAGGATATGGTTTCTTCTGAGAAATATCTGCTTCATATTAATTGTTTTGCTCATATTCTGTGAATTTGTAAGTGTATATGGTTTGTGTGTGATTCATCTATGACAAGTTGTGTGACCAGAGAAAATCCTATTAACCGTGGGAACATTTTTTTTGGCTTAAATAGTTTTTTGGTCTTTATAAAATAGGGGATTTTGATTTTAGTCTTGTAAAGATTTTTGTTTTTTTTAATCTCTATTTTATTTTATAGGGACCAAAAAGTTCACACATGAAAATTACTTTCCAAAGTCAATAGAACAACGAAGTTGTTTTACTTTTGATGGACAGAAAACATTTTCCTTTTCATATACAACTAGTACAAAGTATACAAAATGTCTTATTTGTTTCTGATTCATGAATATAGAAATTATTCCCCAACTTTGACCCTCAAGTCTAGTTATGAGTTATGACTTGTTTTTAAGTCTCTAGCCTAAGTTTGTACTAAGTTTGGTTCTCAAAGGACTCAATTTTTAGTTTTCAGAATTTTTTAAAGGCCAGAAGTCTATTTTCATTTTGATCATTTTGTTAATGGGCCTTCGTCTTTTTTTTTTGTTAGGCCTTTTATTTATTTTTATTAGTCTCTTTGTTATTTGGACATTAGGTTTTTTTATTTGTGTTTTGAAAATCATATTCATTGGACCTAATGGAAAGTTAGTGAATCATATTTGGTAATCACAGGACTAATTGCAAAAGAATTAGCACTAGTTACTTAAGTGCATTTAAACATTGAATTAAGGTGTGAAATTGAGATTTCAAGAGAGTGGGGCAAGGAGCTAAGGATGAAGAATCATGATTTACACTTTCCCATCTTTTAGTCTTTTTGTTTTTGTGTTATTTGAGTCTTATTTTGGCAAAGTCTGAAGTTTTTTTTTATTTTTTATTTATTTTAATTTGCAACTAATAATTAATCGTTACAAGTTGACCTTTGATTCACTCAATTAATTCTAGTAAGTAGTACGTGGTGATCAACCAAGTCTTTGTGAGACGAGATTCTATACATCAATTTTATTATTTATTATTTATTGATCGGTATACTTGTTGAGTTGGGTTTCATCCATACTTTCATTTTCATCCAACCATCTGACCTCAATGAAATAGGCATATTAAAATGGCAATAAATACACCCTTTATTATATATATATATATATATATATATATATATATATATTTTTTTTTTTTTTTTTTTTTTTTACTGACTATGGTATTGGTACGGATTAGTTATCGTCGGAAGTAATGATTAAACTCCGACGGGGACCGTGAGCGCACATCAAGGTAGGTATTCTCCTCCCAACATGGTTTATTCCATATCCAAAGTGGCATCACCAGGATTCAAATACTGAACCACTTGGTTAAGGGTATTATTATTATTATTTGATACACTTTAAGCTATACTAACAATAATTTTTTAAATTGTGAAAAAATATTAGCATTAAATAAAAATATCTATCAATAATATTAACCACAAACGGTTGGTGGTTTGTAAGCCACGCTCAAGGTCCCGGGTTCGACCCTGCCTTGAAGCGTAAAAAATCCTTGTCGGGAGGGGTAACACCGCCCGTACGACCCCGAACTCGGAGTAGTCGCATAGCCCGTCCAATGTGGCGGTGATGCGGACACCGAGTGCTCCCACTGGGCCCCAAAGGGGCTAATTACGGTGGATCAGCAAAAAAAAAAAAAAAATCTATCAATAATATTATGGTGACATAGCAGGATTCGTAAATTCGATTCAAAATGATATAGTCAAAGTCGCATGTGAGTAGAATTTCCGTAAATGTTCCCAATTTCTGAATTTCATGACCTCAACGTCGATTCTCCCTTTGAATGGTCTGGATTCTCTCCCGCTTTATCAAACCGACCAGCTCAGATTTCAGAACTATGTATCCAAGTGAAAACTTTCCAGTACAAATTATTTTATTCCTAAAATAATAATAATTATTATTATTAGAGTTTAACTGCATGTATTTTGAATGTAAAAGTTTTTACACTCATAATTAATTAGAAGTCATCCTTAATATTAAAAAATTAATAAACTATAATACATGACAGTTTATAATTAAATGATAGTATAAAAAATTTCTAGACAATACATGTGTTATTTATTCATATTATATTACTACAAGTACTTAGATTTGTGAACTTGATAAAAAAATTGACGGTAAGTAAGCCCGGTAAGTAATTTGTTTGCACTAAATATTTTACCCAACATGGCCTTTAACCCTGCCTGAATTGCTGGAGTAGTATTTGATATGCTTACTAGATTACAAAATGGCGCAATAATCGTAAATAGCGACGTGTTCAGGGAAATTTTGTTTTCATCTGGATCGTTCCAGTCAGCAAAGTACTGGAAGCCTAGTACAGCTAAGTTTGTCTTTGTAATTTTGAATGCCCAAAAGCTTTTATAATTATTTGGTAAATATAATTCAAGTTTTTAACGGTTAATAATCACTGCAACAATACATATTAGTAGAGAGAGGACCCTATGTTGCAGAAAAATGACAGTAAAAACAAAGGGGAGCGAATTAGTACACAAATAATTGAGGAAACAGTAAAACGAAACAATGAAAAGAGAAAGGGTTGCAGAGAACAGCATAGGTAGCTGTTGGGTGAGGAAAAGAACAACATTAATTGAACTAAAAGCTATCTTTTTATACATGCAGAAGGAAGATGCATAGTGCATTATTCGGTTTCTTTTTACGAGTCAAGAACCCATTCCGTTTGTTTTTGGTTTTGGGAGTTGAAAGCTGAAGAGAGAGCTGAGATCGAAAATAGAATGAATGACACTGGTTCATTCATTGGCTAAGAAGGGAAGGAGGGTAAAACACTTGCAGAGCGCAGAGGAAGTTAGGGAAGGGAATGCCTTCACGAGACACGAGTGTGTCAGATGTTTTGGGACACTGAGGTATCTTTCTTTTTCAGGATACGTCGCTCCACAAAGTAACAGGGGACAGATGAAGATAGAGATTTCACTATGGGGCTGTTCTCTTCTTTGAACCTTCCCATCTTTTTCTTCTCATTCCATCACTTCACAATTTTGGCCTTGTCACTTCCCTTCCCTTTTCCTTTTCCTTTCCAGAATTTGTTTCTACCAAGGTGGGTTACCTCCTTATTTTACTATGCACTCCATTTGCTTAATATTTTACTTTGCACTTTGTATGCAATGTCAAACCCAACACCACAATGTATGTAAACTCTCTTTATTTTATATTCCATTATTTTAATGTTGTTTGATTTTGCTTACCATGCCTCCTGCATGTTCCAGACGCATGTTTTTGTCATGTAATGCAGATTTTCACGAGGCGTTTGTCTTGTGTCTTGAAAAACTGTGTCTGTGACTGGGTTTTTTTTTTGGTAGGTTTCATTTCACCGTTACCACTTGCACTATTCAAAGACCTCAGTAGCATTTCCCTCAGTCAGCAATGGGGAGAGCCATCAGGTGGTTGAAGGGGTTGTTTGGAATAAAGACAGACAGAGAGCGCAAAGAGAATTCAAATCCTGGCACCAAATGGTGTCACTCAGAAAGAGATTCCAGAGGTTTATGTCATAATCCAACCACCATTCCACCCAATATTTCACCTGCAGAGGCTGCTTGGCTGCAATCCTTCTACTCAGAAACTGAGAAGGAGCAGAACAAGCATGCCATTGCAGTTGCTGCAGCCACTGCAGCAGCCGCAGATGCTGCCATGGTTGCGGCTCAGGCTGCCGTTGCAGTGGTTAGGCTAACCAGTCAGGGCAACAGCAGAGACACCATGTTTGGTGGTGGACAAGAAAGGTTGGCTGTTGTCAAGATTCAAACTGTGTTTAGAGGATATTTGGTAAGTTTGCTTTTCTCCAAATTCAGATAAAAAAAAAAGAAAAAGAACATAACTAGTTTTGGCTTAAATTGAACTAGTTAGATGCAAATTCTAGGCTTTTAATTAGCTTTCAGATAGATTCGATATAATTCTATAACATGTTCAGATCAGAGATATTTATGAATTTTAATTATATAAAAATCAACATTTATTCTGTGACATGCACAGACTAAAATACTAATTCTATTCATATAAGAGATATTTTTGTTTTTGCTGTTCTTTGGTTTTTCTAAATAGGCAAGGAAGGCATTGAGAGCCTTAAAAGGATTGGTCAAGTTGCAAGGACTTGTGAGAGGGTACTTGGTGCGTAAGCAAGCAGCAGCAACCCTGCATGGTATGCAGGCTCTAATTAGAGCTCAAGCAACAGTAAGGTCTAAGAAATCTCGTGGACTCACTAGCAAAAAGAATGAAGCACATAGGTTTCAAACACAAGCACGAAGATCCATGGTACTACACAACATAGATTTTAGATTCCTGTCCACTGTCATGTTAATTTTGCATAGTTATGGTGATTGTTGCTTGGAATGTTTTGCAGGAGAGATTTGATGACATAAAGAGTGAGTACATAGCTCCCATCCACAGCAGAAGGCTATCATCTTCTTTTGATGCCACAATGAACAATGCAAACAGTGTTGATGGGAGCCCCAAAATAGTGGAAGTGGACACTGGCAGGCCAAAGTCAAGGTCTCGCAGGAGCAACACCTCAATGTCAGATTTTGGCGATGACCCATCATTTCAAGCACTTCCTTCTCCTCTCCCATTCGCTCATTTATCCATACCAAACCACAGGAATTACGATGACTCAGAGTGGGGCTTAACAGGAGAAGAGTGCAGATTCTCTACGGCACAAAGCACTCCACGCTTCACCAATTCTTGTAGTTGTGGATCTGTTGTTGTTGCACCTATGACACCTAAAAGTGTTTGCACCGAAAACTTCTTCTATGGGCAGTACCACAATTTTCCAAACTACATGGCCAACACTCAGTCTTTCAAGGCCAAATTGAGGTCTCATAGTGCTCCAAAGCAACGCCCGGATCCAGGTCCAAAGAAGAGGCTTTCCCTCAATGAGATGATGGAGTCTAGGAGTAGTTTAAGTGGGGCTAGAATGCAAAGGTCTTGCTCACAGATTCAAGAAGCTATTAATTTTAAGAATGCTGTGATGAGTAAGCTTCACAAGTCCACAGAACTTGGTAGGGACACAGACATGAACTTTTCCAACCAGAGGAGGTGGTGATTGGTGAAACTTGTGAGACAGTTAGCTTTCTTTTCCTTTTTTCACATTGTTAGTAATAGTTCTGTGTGTTTCTGCGCCAGTGCGCCCCATGATTGGCAATTTGAGAACATATAGTGGGTAGGAAACAGGGGAGTCAAGACAAAATAGAAGGAGAACAAAGAGAAGGTCCCCATTGTAATTTGCTCATGGAATTATCTTCATATATTGTCATTATAATCAAATGCTACAGCAATTAATTTTCATCTTCATAGTTGAGTTTGTTTTGTTACATTGAGTTTGAACAAGTCAGGTCGATTCGATTCTACCTGTAAAACAACAAAGTTCATATTAAAGTGTTTGAGTAGTTTGGATTCACAGGTTACCCAAATATGCACACCCCTAAGTAAAAACATTTTGTACTAAAAGTTGTTGACATATCACTGAGAGCACGAATGCCTTACAGCAAAGCTACATTATTTTTTTCCAACAATTTATTAGTTCTAGATTTGCCTATTTGTAAAGCTTTTATAAAAAAAAAATGGTGATCGTTAACATAATTTATTTCACGAAAAAGCAAAGGTTTATAAATATAAAAAGTCACGACAGTGAGATTTAAACTGCACAATGTGCAGTTATTTTAATAACTGCAGAGGATCCTTTTCGTGAGTTCAACCTATTCAATTATTCAATCGCAACTATAATTAACAATTAATGATAGGGAATTTGATTTTAGTTTATTAACTTCGGGGGAATCTTGAATGTCAGGGAACGCAGGTTAGTGGTCATATCTTCTGATTTATCACATTCACTCGTACTATAATTGGACGTTTGCTGCTATATGTGGTGTTTTCAGATCTTTTTTTAATTGTTTTGAATCTTTACTATAGGGGTAAGGGTGTGCTTCGTTTTCGATTGCTTGTTATGTTGATGCATGTCACTTGGATAATCCCAAAAATTGTACTGTTCTTTCCGAGCACTGTATTTTTTTCTTAAATCTTTTGTACTGTATTTTTTTTCTTAACTTATTTGTTGGAACCTTCGTTTACACTGCAGCCAGCAATGCTAACGTATTAATTAACAGCTAGTTGTAGCAGAAACGTTACATGCATTCATTAGCTACATTCAGTAAATGCACATGCAATCAGTAGCAATATTGAAGATGTGAATATATCTATTCCCATTCGTAATCCGTTTTTCTCTGTTGCAGATTCATCTGATTGTTTTCACTCTAGGTAACACCGTAATACCATAAAAATTCCTTCTAATTATTTTGTATGGTAAAATTTAATTGGGTTAAAGCATTTTATATGTTTTGAAAATAATAGGATCTGGTAGCAATAGAAAAAAGGATCATTTTCTTGTTTTTATTTCTTGTTTTCATTTTTTTTATTTTGGATTTATTATTTTTTAGTCTTTAAATTATTTAAAATTTTCGTTTTTAATCTCTTAACTTTTTTTTTCCGGAACCAAAAGTAAGGAAAAAAAATTGAGAGATATTGACCAGTCAAATATTTGAATTTAGGAAATAAATTGAAAACAAAATGTCAATTCATTAATTAAAATTGAAAATAGAAAATGAATTCAGAAAACGTTTTGTCATATAATTGAGTTCTTAAATTCATAGAAATAATCTCCTGTTTTTTAAACCTTTCTCGGAAAATTTAAAAAATATATATAATTTAAAATAAATTAAATCAAGCATGTAGTAATACACCTTGATTTATGAATAAAAATACACCTTGATTTTATAAAATTCATTATCATTTTTTCTTTTCATTCAATTTAATTAGTACGTAGTTAATTACTTAATTTTAACGAAATCATCCGCACATGGTGCGCATATGGCTTTTGGTTAAAACATGTCTAAAAGACAAAAAAGTACTATTGTAAAAATTTACCACCAAACAGGGAATATTCCGTTAACAAATTGGAGAAAAACAATCAGAAAAAAATATTAGGATAACAGGACAACTAAAACTAATTTTTCACAATTCAAACATACTTTGGGCAAGAATAATAGGTGGGAAATGAAGATCTACTACTATTTCAATTTCGATTCCTTCAAAATGAATAATTATTTTAGAAGATAAAAGCTCGCAGACGCACTAGCAGATCATGCTTGCAGGATGGAAGAAGGGTCCTTAATCTTTGAGCTTCAGCTCTTTTGAGCCAGTTGCTTATTTTGGATGTTTTAGAAGTTTGGACTCCACATTTAATTTCTTTGTAATTTCTTTTTTTGGCTTCTGCCCGTTGAATACGAAAAAAAAAAATAAATAATCTCAATTTTACCATTATTCACTTTAAAAAAGCAAAATTCTTTTAAATAACCTCAACGTTATGTTTATAAATAACCAAGACCAAAATTTTAGTCAAGTATAAAACTAGATAGACAAAATTTGCAAATAATCGAGATAAATACAGTATAACCCTCAATATTTTTGCATCTTCTTACCCACAATGCATTTAATTCTATTAAAATTAATTATTTCCTACAGACCAATTAATTAATTCACCAGAATTAAAGAAATTAGTACATGCTTGATTTAAGGGGAATGTAGTGCTTTCTATCCAAAAAATTATGGATGAAGTCAGAAATGTTTAAATTGAGACAACAGAAAGTTATTCTGGGTCGAGTTCGTTTATTCATTTATCATGTCAGCTGACTCAACATAAGTGGGCCGAACCACTGTTGATTTAAGCCCATATTGCTAGAGCATGATCCATTGATCCCAATACTAGGCATGACAAATAACCCCGTACCCGTGAGTACCACCCTGACTTTGACGGGGAATACTTGCTTTGACAGGATACGGGTACAGATATTATTCAAATTTTTTAAATAGGGATGGGGACGAGGATGGGTATCAAACTATACCCGTATCCGTACCCGTAACCGTTATATTTTTTTATAATTTTTTTGTCGCAACATATATATACATTATAATTTATGATTGTATAAATTAAATAGCTTAATAGTTAAATAATTTAAATTATAATAATAGTTAAATAACAAATTTAAAATTATACATTTAACTAAAAATATAATTTAATTCTTAATTCTCTGTCTTTAATTCCTTTGTTATTCATTTTTATATATATATTATTAAAACATAATTTATTCTTTTCGTTTCCGATGAAAAAGGATTTTATCGTTTCTGACTCTCAGTGATACTGTGGATGATACAGATATGTGATAAAATTATTATCTAATCACACACTACCTTATACAGTAAGTTTGTTAATTTCTCAATAAATGCTTTAAAAGTTATACGGTGTCAATGCTTAACCACTAAACTCTAATACTCAATGGTAATAGGCATTAGGCAGCACTTCATATTGATAAACCAGTAAAGACCAACTTTTGCAAGAGCGGTGGAAGCCTTCTCAATTCTACTCATTCAACCTATAACTTACTACCGTAATGATTCTGGTAGCAGTAGCACCATTTATAAAAGATTTCATAGCGGTTTCTGCATAGCAAGTGTAATTGTCCCTCCACCAGCTTAATTATGCATCACTTATAGGTTAGCTAAAAACTTAAGCAATCATAATCAGAGTCTGAGGGCATCAAACTTGAGTTTTTACAATTATAATTTTTATCAAAGGAAAAAACAGTGAGATGCCAAGGATGCACAAAAATAGGATAATAAAAGGTTGCCCCTTTAATTTTATGATATAGTTTTGAAACATGTATATCCGAAAATGATCAAATATAAGTGAGAAATATGATATCACGTTCCTTGTCAATTTTCTAATGTTAAAATAATGCCCAGTAATATTGTGGATCCTCCCTCGGTCCCATTTTCACTAAAAAACGAGTTGTGATTCTAATTCTAAGTGAAGCAAAAGGGATTGGGGAATGTGAAAGACACTATCAAATTGTAATTTATATATTTATACATAAAAATTCTGTAATGAGATAAATTGAATAAAATTATCTCTGAAATCAAAGAGAGAGATTGATCCATTCAGAGCCATCAATATAGCTAAGTGAAATAAATGGCTTAGCTTCCTCATCAGTGAGCTCCCTTGACCATGATACTCTCCCCGCGTAGCTTGCTCCTGGTCCTGTGCATTTGTATTGTCCATAGAATACAGTCCTAGTGGTGGTAGTGGACCCAATAAATACATAAAACATGGAAACAAATTAGAAACGCACTCACATGCGCATGCCAATGTGTCAACATATATATAGCAAATAACAATATAGCATAGACATCAAGCTGTGTCTGTGTGTGTGATTAGGTGGCTGAGGTACGAGGCTTTTTCAGACCCTATGCGCACGCTGCTCTGCCTTATCTATATAAGCAAATATAGAGACTACTTGTATATGTAGTTTGGGGGTAGGACTCTCCCTATATTTACCTACCCTTTTTCTCTTAAAAGTGCTACTAATATCTTATACTTTAGAAAGTTCATTTTTCTAGCATTTTGTGTATTGGAAGGTGCATGAGCACAACACGTAGATTTCCACCACACATGTTAGGTCACTTCTCTTCTTGGTGGCACAAAACAATACTCTAACTAGATATACCCAACAATGCCCTTATTCTGTGATGAGAGAATAGACTCGTTCATTATTCTGATATGGTACAATGGAGAGGTGGAGAGTGATACTAGAGCCTAGAGGCTGACTAAGTGCGTTTGTTTGTCACTTTGCATAAAAGCATTGAGAATTGCTGGGGCTATTTGTGATTTGTGAAGTGCGAACTTTTCCGCATAAAGGGCAAAATGACAAACATTGTGTGCCCCTCCTACTATTGCAAAAGGTAATTCGGAACAGAACAACAAAACATAATCTTTCAAGGAAACACCTTGTACTTTCCGTTAGTGAGAGAGATGACTCTGGTGAAATGTACTCTTAACCACACCCAGTTTGTAAATTGTAATTTAATTAGTTGAACCTTTTACTTCATATATGTTATTTACACCCACCTATTTACGCATTGAAAAACACTTTTTTCACTCTATTTCCTCTTTAGGTAATTTGACATTTTATATGAAACATAAAACAAAAGTGATATGAAACAAATATTATACTAATCAAGTCATGGAATGAAATTGTTATTTCCTTTACAACATAGACTACTTATAGTCAACATTTTAACATATTAGTATTTACCAATGGACAAGGGATCGTGGTCATTTACATTGAAGACAGATAAAATAAAATTTTGGCGATGCAATGACATTAAACTAAACACCTATTATAAGGATTAAAAAAGAAGGGTTTATGTGTTTCCACGTAGTCTTGGGGAATATAATACTAACCAACAATAACAGCTTCAATGGCATTAGGAGGAAATCTTAGTTCCAATAAAAAGTTAACAAGTAATTATGTATGCGTGTCACAATGAGAGAGAGAGAAAAGTTACATTTCACGGTTAGGGTCGCCCCAGTTATACCATCCTTTGGGAATGATGATGTTGTCCATGTAAGTGTAAGCAAAGACAACGCGAGAAAAGGGACCCCAAGCCCTTCCAAGGTAAAGTGCCCCTGAGCCCGTGACCTTACAGTGAACAAACGAGAATCCCGTGTCTTCTAATAAACTGCTCCTTCCTTGGGCTGTTAGTGCCCCTGTAAGTTGTGCTATGGCATGCACGTGACATCCCTAGTAAGTGTACCGAATGCCAATGTAATCAGAACACAACTTCGCTTCACTTTTCTTTTAATTTGAAATTAACATCAATGGATAGAGGGAAGGAACAAATTAGATTCCATTTCAAGTTAATTTATTCAATAATGTATGACAAAATTGGTTAGGCTTAAATTAATATTAGACTATAGTACAATTCCTCACAGCAATAATTCAAGATCACAGCTGTGAGAGAAAATCTAACCTCAAAGAGAGAGAGAGCGTTGCCAAATACGAAATCAACAGAGCCTTCAATATAGCAGTCCTTATAGTAATGCCTACCAATATGATCATAGAGTGTGTCCTGTGCTCCTAAGAATTTGCAGCCTAGGAATACTGCTGTATCTGCTGAAATTCTCAATGCCACTCCTTGCTTTCCAACTGCTCCTGGTGCTGGAATTGGGGCAGTGTTCTGCATGCACATTGCACAATATTTGCTTGTAAAACACACAGATAGAGCAAGTTTTATATCAAAGCAGAGGAATGGAGCTTGTTACTTACTTTGAATGTGATGTTCTTGGCTATGAAATAAGGTGAATTCACAGCAAAAGTTGCAGAACCATAGGTTCCTAATGGCTGGCTTTGAGCAGTGTCACCCCATTGAACAATGGTCTTATCTGCACCTTCTCCTTGTATTGTTATGAAGGATTTGAAGGGAGGAATGTTAACTTTCTCCCTGAATAATTAAAGAAAAAACACAAAAGAAAGTAGTAAATTAGAGATTTTCAGTTAAATGTAATTCACAATTTGCAAGTTGTTAATAAAATAAAAATAAACAGAGGACAAGTCTGAAAGAAAGGACAGTTCATTAGGTGCAAAGTCTTCTGTAGTCAAAGGCCAATTCTCAGGGTATTTGAATCACAAGGAAAAAGACACCCGAGTTATTATCACTCCCCTATGTACCACACCACACAAAAACAAAAAAATAATAATGAACGTGGACAGGACAAACACCAAACCCCATGTCTCACATGAACAAAGACCATAAACAAACAACACATAGCAAAAAGACTAGAATGTGGCAGAATTCAAGTGGTATAACAAGAAATATAATACTAGTACTTACGTGTAAACCCCTGCATGCACCTTAATTACCACTCTCACCACATTGATGAATGGAAGGGAATCAATGGCCGCTTGAATTGACGAAAAGCCTCCTTTACTATGCTTCTTAGAAACGTGCAAAGTGTGAGAAGGAAAAAGCTTATTCTTTGCTGTCCTAAAGACAGAATGTTTGAGACCACCTACAAATCTCACCCATTTCATGAACTGTTGTTCTGAAAATTGGGCTCTGGTCATATTGGTAGATAAACCATTCCCTGGCTTAGGCCGAATTCCCTTGGTATGGCATTGTGTTGCACTGGGATTTTGTAGAAGAAGAATAACTACTAAACCATAGAAAATAAAATGCAAATTTGACATTCTCAGAGAGAATGTGAGCAAAAGAATGATAAGGTGTGGAATGTGGTTTGGAACTACAAGTGCTGTGTAAATTGGCTTGTGTCACGGTTTATATACAAGTTATTAGTACTTGTTTATAGGTGGGACTGGAAAGTGAAGCTGAATCAGAGAATCAATGACAGAGAGAGAGTTCACGGGTGCTTCTACTGACATCTATTGAGAGAGAGAGAGAGAGAGATGAACAATCTAAACCACAGGACAGGTTGCACTTTTTGCCTATAAAAATGTTGTTTTGAATTTTTTTTTTTTTAATGTTTGGCCACTTTTACTTTGTTGTAATTGTTGTTGTTTGTTTGGTGCTGCCCGTGAGCCCTTCTCTTTCTGTTTGTGTGTGATCGTGAAATTATTCTTGTTGAGATGACGGGTCGTTTCAGATTGTGCTCCTAAGAATAGCATATCTTGTAAAATATATTTTACTCTGCTAACTTTTATGCAGCTGCATGCTTATAGTTCCTACCTACCTTGAATCATCGCCGTCCAATTGTTGGACCCTCGTATATATAATTAAGTGTTTGTTGTTTAGTCGATTATTTCTAATTGAAAACTTCTAATGGTTGAGGTTGATTCCCAATTTAAAACTCAAAGTAGTTGGTGAATCAGAGAAGCACCATGGACTCCCAAGGAATAATTTGGCAAAAGTAACAAAGCAATGTTGAAGCCATAAGTTATAACTTCAATGACGTGAAAGAATTCACTATAAGGCATACATAGCCACTATTTGTTTGTGTTTTGGAGGACTATCAAATTTTGTTGTAAAGAAGTAGTACTAGTTTTCTTTTTGGTAGATTCTCAGTTTACTTTATTTTTAATCCCACTATCATCAGCTGAGTGGCTTCTCTTGCTGGATCATTTTTGGTTCTTTCAAAAGTATTTGTACACTATTAGCAAATCTTATCCAAACACACAAATTAAATACTGCAGTGAGAACTCTTCATTTTTGATAGGATGATGATTGCGATATATGTTTTTTGGTTACATGATGATTGCGGTATATGTACGAGAAAGCACTTATAATTCGAACAAAGTGTTATTTTGTTACTTGTAAAATAGTGCAGAGATTAAAGAATATGAGGGCAAAAACCGTGTTAATTATTCTGATCTAAAATTCAAATTATATTTGTATTAACAGTACCTTCATTCTCCCATAGATGCCAGGAGCAAGAAATTTATAAAATTTCTTTAAGAAATAATACAGTGAAATTGTGCAAAGTTAAGTATACAAACGCTGGAATTGATCCAAACCTTTAGGAAAGGGAAAGTAATCAAAGGGTTAATTGTTGATTGAAGGCCCCACTAACTAATAAGAGACAACTAATATAATGCATGATGCATCAGTCCGATAATTCCAATCACAAGGCGAATTACGCTATCTGTACCAGACTATCAATGCTGATTTTGTCTTCTCTACAAATCCATTCAGACTCACAACAGTGTTTTGAGTTTGTAAGAACCGCGATCGAACTGTGAACCATCGAAATTTCTCATTAAAATTTAACTAGTTGGCGTGTTTGGGAATCGTTATTTTTACAAAATTATTACTTTTTCAAAACTTTCCTAACTGTAAAAAACAACTTTTTGACCAGAAATATATCATTGTCCTAGTGAAATTGACTTTGGACTCTTCAAGTATAAGCTCTTGAATTTGATCCACGTGAATAAAAAAACGCAATTAAAAAAAAATCTTACTAAATATAGTTAATCAAGTTTTCATGCAACGATAAAATTTATAGGTACTTTACATCTTTTTATAAGAAACAAGTATAGTGTAAAAATATACTATACTTGTTACTTATAAAAAAAACCAGAGATAATGTTACATTTACATATACAGTCATTAATCAACCAAATGATATATATATATATATATATATATATATATATATATATATATATATATATATATATATATATATATATAAGTGTGGTTAAAAAAGAAACTTACCAAATGATCTCTCCGTGAAGTAATATCTTTAATAGAGAAGGGATCCAAATGGTAAATTTTTTGTAATTCTGTCCAAAAAAGTTGTAAAAATTAAAAAAAAATTACCTTTACAAATGAATCCACAATACATACATATTTATATATCTCTTTGTTTACAACACTATAGATGAAAACAAAATTACTCAATCGAAAAAAAAAAACAATTACCAAATTAAAAAAAAAAAATCCTGACTTCCCATTTTGAAAAATACAAATAAGAGTATCCAACAAATTTATCAAGTTGGTATAGTTTACACACAATTTAAACTATTAGGAGTTGACGCTAAACCCTACATGCTAGAAATGTAGCACAATGCCAACATGAGATTTTCTTCCAAAGCCCGATGGCTACCATCTCCACTAACTGGCACAGAAATGATAGAATGATGATGGCAACCGACAGAATCAGTGGCAGGAGCCGTGAGAAATGCGTATTTGCTGTCAAGAGGGCCAATATTCTAAACAAATTGGACACTTTGAAGAGAAGCTAATCCAAGAGAGTTTAGAAGGTACCACTAATTCAATCCACGGGGATAACAGGAGATTTAGCTGTTAGAAGAGACGCACTCAGTAGAGAAAGTCAAAATTCCTGTCACTAATGCTTTAATCCGTTATATATCGCACATTTAAATGAAGTTTAGCAAAACCAATTCCATCCTCCAAATAAATAAATAATTCTAAGACCATCAGGCCTTTCCACGGTCACAGTCCCGATTTCCTCGTCGGCTGCTTCCGTGTTGTACAATACATATATTAGTTTCAAACACAAATATAACATGTGGGTCACAAAAATTTTAGTGATAATTTTTTTTTAAAAATTTCATTCAAAAATTTATAATAAGCTTATTTGATATAAACCAAGTTAATTTCATCACTTGAATTTTTTATAACCATTTTAAATTTTAAATTAAAGTATTTTTTATTCAGAAATTAAAGTAAATAATTTAATGTAATTATAGAAACAAATCACTAATATATATAAAGTTGATGGTTTTCTTTTTCTTTCTTATTAAATTAATTTATACTATACTTAGGGACATCCAGAAACCTATTAAAGGGGGGTTGAATTTTTTTTCTTCATTTATAGTTGTTTAAATTTTTAACTTTTAATAAATAATAATTTTTAAATAATATTTACTATTTTTACACATAAATTTTAAATGATAATAACCTTAACCGTTACCGTAATAACAACAAACACACAATTAGTTTTACATAATGTACTACTCAGACTCAGCCCAGCACCGAGTCGGGACCGACTGAGTAAACGAAGATAGAATCATATCAAAGTAATTATAACAGAAAGTATATCTTACTAAAAGTTAAGATATGCAAATATTAAGATAAAAGATAATGATAGAAGATAAACCTATCTCTATCACAATTAATGAGATTTGATAAGATTTGATAGAAAAATGACCCTATCAAATCTATCTATTTACCTTCTATAAATACAAAGCAATTCACCCCTATCAAGGTATGAAATTCTACACCTTTTAGTGATATTTGCCTCCTACCTCTGCGTCTCTAACTTGAGCGTTGGAGTGTCTTTGTAGGTACACCCCCACCATACATCAAGGAGATCCCGGCGGAGCCACCATACCGAAGGACTTACCAAATCTGGTAAGAACATTTGACGTCCACCGTGGGGCTCGGTAAAACTTTGCCCAACCACACAAACAAGAGCCTTGACTCTTCTTTTAACCGTTTGACTATTACTCAGTCTCCAACACAGTTCTATCTCTTCAACCCCTTATTATTTTCTCTATTTCTTTCCTACATGCATCAGAACATTGTATGCATAATTAACTCATCACATACTATATTTGATATATATCTAACGCGCTAGTGTATACTGCCGACATGCACCACAAACATGGCATCAACTCCTCTTAATCTGGGGAATGCCCATTCAATGTCATATACATGCATAGTTTGTGATGTGGTTAAAAAATACATGGCCATGACCATTAGCTCTTGTCAATAATGGCTCACGGATGGTACCAATTTATGTACCAATCTTTATATTGATATAATACTATCCAGCATTATCATCCTACATGTTGCAACGCAATATGCCTATATCGTATGACTATCTTATAATATTGCTATTATGTGATATTATTTTAATACCTTGATTTTGGTATTATACGAAAATTGACATACCAATCATGTCTTGGATAGCTTTTTAATGCTAATAGGTAAAACCTTATGCAACATAGTGTTGACATTGCAAACCAAAGCCGTGGATGGGAGCCGAGTACTTTATAAGGTGGGCAACATTCGTTAATTGGTAACAGGCTGCCAGATCTCGCCCCCAAATTTGTCGCACCAAGACATTCCTTGGATGTTTTGTCGCCTCAAACATGGTTATATCATTCATACTCCTAATTAATTTATCTTACCATGTGTATAATATTCAAATTATACCATTGATACTCGGCCTATGCTGCTAATATTTTAGCTAATGCTATCAATATCTTGGAGCACTAATATTAGGGAATATATGAATCCCGCTTAATAGCAACAATATCCCTAATTAAAGCACTGGATATTACGACCTTTGATATTGAATTCCCTTCACAAAACATTTTATTCACAATTCAAATTGTTATTGTATGTTTGGCATTGCCACATAACTGTGACTTCAATTAGAAATTTCAATGAAGATCACGTGAATGGTGCCAACATCCTAGTATCTTACTATCCTTAATATTATAATATTTGCAAAGCTCTTTTGTGAAGGAGAATAATAGGTACAACGCATAGTAGGCTTGCATCTGATGCCCTGCCATGCCCTCCAACACCAAGAGGCATCAAGCTTGAATTGCCTAAAAATATCATCATGTCTTTGAGTGGTATTGTGATTGGCACCAACATAGTGACTTAAAGGAAGAAAGCTTTAAATTGCAATGTTTAGTTTGTCGGCTGATCCAGGTGTAGATTTCGTAACCTTTTGGCATGGATTCGAGATCATGTCTCGTCATCGCGCTGCTACAACGTTTTGACAAAAGCACACATTTGATTTGCTTATACCCCGAGCTGCCATGTGCACACACCATGCCGCCTACATGCCACATAGGTTGTGACGGTACGAGCATATACAAGAACAAAGCTCACACTTCCAAGAACCTAAGCAATCTTGCACGATCCTTCACACTTTAATCATCATAGCTCAACTTTTCACGACTTGAACATCTATGGCTCGGCTTCGTACCTTGAGCACTTAACTCAGCTTCGCGCGTTGAGCATCTTTCGCTCGCCCATCAACATTGAGCATTTAAACACGGCTTCATGCCTCAAACACTTAATTCGGTCTAACACTTTAAGCATTTCTTAAACTCAACATTCCAGTTTGACCTCTTGACATTCTGGTTTGACCTCTTAGTGTTCCGGTTTGACCTCTTGGCATTCCGGTATGACGTTTCGACATTACGGATTGATTTCGGCATTCTAGTTTGACCTCTCGACATTCTGGTTTGACCTTTTACTCTCAACATTCTGGTCTGACTCTCGGCATTCTGGTCTAACTCTCGGAATTCCAGTCTAACCTTTCGGCATTCTAGTTTGACCTCTCAGCATTTCGGTTTGACCACTTTAGCGTTCCAACTTGATCCAAAGACAAGTTGAGAATCACATAACATTCCGATTCAACCCTTTAGCATTCCAATTTGACCTCTCGGCATTTCGATTTGGTCACGTAGGCGTTCCAGCTTGATCCAATGACAGGCTGAGAGACGACCCATCTCGACATTTCGGTTTAACCTTTCGGTGTTCCGACTAAACCTACCTGGCTTTCGGTTTGACCATTCATTCAACCTGATCTAAAATAACTAAGATGACGACTAGGCATTCCAACTTGATCTAACGACAAGTCGAGTTCGACCTTCACTCGACATCCTGGATTGACCCTAAGGGCATTCCGGTTGACTGTTAAACATCCCAGCACGAATTAAATGACCAACATTCGGTTCAAGGAACCTAAGGCAGGGTACTTCTACTCGTATCCGCTTTCTTACCATGACTCGAAGCTTTGGGGGCATGGGCACTACTTAGTCTTGGCAAGGCCCCTCAAGAAGGTACTTGACCGATTAATGATTGGGACCTACTGAATGGCACACAGTTCAAGGGACCCAGAGTCGAATACCACCCAACCTTACAATACACGAAAGAGGGAAATGGGACACTGACATTTGAATTATCAAATCCAAACACGGACAAAATCACCTCCAATGGTCAACAACGAAAATACACTATGACTAGTTGGAAATCATTCAAAAAGCCTCGAGTGTCTTAAATTGCCTTGAGCATTTCCAATGCCATTGTCCAATTCTTCCTCGAGTGACTTCAACTCGGCCTGGAGTACCTTACACTCGGCCAGTTCCACTTAGAACTTAGAGTATCTTCAATTCAACGAACTTAGCCTCAATTATCTAATACTCAACTCGGCCTCGCACTTTATGAGTCTTCATTTGCATCTCAAGACTTGAGCATGTTCAGCTCAGCCATGCCATCTTGGATATCATTAGCTCAACCTTGGGTCATAAGCCTAGAGCATCTTTAGCTCGGCCTCGTGCCTAGAGCATCCTCATCTTGATCACTCGCCTTGAGCATCTGCTACTCGATTTTGTGCTTTGAGCATCTTCAGCTCGGCCTCGCCACCTGAGATTCTTTAGCTCAGCCTTACACCTTGAGCTTTGATCCGCTGTCGCGCACGGATCAAAAACGAGTGATTTTGAAAGTATAGTTACGGCAACGACAACTCGAGTATCGTTCTCAAGGATTCTTATATTATTATCAATCAATACAGTAACGATTAATGGGGGGGTTTGATTATGATATCAAGAAAAAGGGATTAAAATAAATTGTGATTATCAAGTAAGCTAAAGCGAATCAACCTACTGTATCGACTTCCAACTTATCATTGATCCCTATAAATTCCAATTCCCTAAACGGATCAGATCCTATTCGACTATAATAACTACTGACAAGCGCAATAGAAATTATACGGCGTATGTTCCTGAATTCCGGATTAAGCAAACGGAAATATGATCAAACGCGATAATGCAAAAGCTACGTTAACGCGAAATTGATTCAAGATCACACAACCAATCGAATTTAAGAATTATATCCTATAACAACAATCAAATTAAGCAATCAATTGAGATTATTGGAATAAATCAAAGGAAACAGATTGATATGGAATTTATAAAAGAACCTCAAAATGGAATCCGATTACAGCAGATCGATTCTTCGGAACTTAGTTCTCCATTACAATTGTTCAAAACCTTCTAAAAGAATTTCGTGAACAGTGAATGAGAATCTACAGTAAAAAACCTGTACAGTACGCGGCTCTCTGTTCTATATTTATAAAGTTTTAAACTGCTAATGCGGATCACCACGGCCGTGCTGAGGAGATGACCACGGCCGTGGTCCTTGCATAGTCTGGAGGTCCAATCTGCGTGCTTTCCGAGCACGGTCGTGGTAAATTAACCACGGCCGTGGTCCTTGCATAGTCTGGAGGTCCAATCTACGTGCTTTCCGAGCACGGTCGTGGTAAATTAACCACGGCCGTGGTCCTTGCATAGTCTGGAGGTCTAATCAACGTGCTTTCCGAGCACGGTCGTGGTAAATTAACCACGGCTGTGCTCGGAAAGTTGACGCTGATGCAAAACTTTCACTGATTTCTGCTTGGCCGTGGTTATTTCACCACGGCTGTGGTGGCTTAGCACGGCCGTGCTTAGGCTACCACGGCCGTGGTATTCCAGACAGAGGTTTCCAACGAATATTAGAACGCCTCAATCTGATTCCTGTAGCTCCAGTTATGAATCTTCCATTGAAAGCTGCTAATGCTGAAAATAAAATACGAAAATTAAATAAAGCTAGAAACAAACTTAAATATGAAAACACACTAAAATGGTGAAACTAATGAAATAAACTAAGGAAATGCCTAAGAATAACAGTAGAAGAATGTGCATGAAAATGCACTGATCAAGCCTATAGAGCATTTTCAGCTCAGCCTCACGCTTAGAGCATCTTGAGTTCGGCCAGACACCTTAAGCATCCTTAGATCAACCACGAGCTCAAAGCACCTGCAACTCGACTAGTATGATCAGTTGTTAGGACATAATGAAGCTCGGCTATGTAAGAACATCTTATAAGCTCTTACAGCCTACTTCAAAGCTTGGGAGACATATGTACTACTCGGACTCGGCCCAACACCGAGTCAAGGGACCGACCGAGTAAACGAAGATAGACTCATACCAAATCAGTTATAACGGAAAGTATATCTTACTAATTACTAAAAGTTAAGATACGCAAAGATTAAGATAAAAGATAATGATAGAAGATAAACCTATCTCTATCACAATTAATGATATTTGATAAGATTTGATTGGAAAATAACCTTATCAAATCTATCTATTTACCTTCTATAAATACAAAGCAATTCACCCCTATCAAGGTACAAAATTCTACACCTTTTAGTGATATTTGCCTCCTACCTCTGCGCCTCTAACTTGAGCGTCAGAGTGTCTTTGCAGGTACACCTCCCACCGTACATCAAGGAGATCCCGGCGGAGCTACCACACCGAAGGACTTACCAAATCTGGTAAGAACACATAATTTTACATTAGTTATCATTTTAACTATTGCAATAATAACAACAAATATAACCAGTTTTAAATAATTTTACACTAGTTAACCTTAACTAGTATACATACGCAATTAATTTTACACAAACTAATTTAAAAATATATATGTATATACACGAAAAATCATGAAGAAGAGGAGGTTGGCGCTCTTGCCCGTCCCCTCTAGATCCGTCCCTGACTATACTCTGCCATTAATATGCCACACCCATTGATAAAATAATTTTTTATTTTGTTCGTAGTCTGTTGAAAAGTTTTTCTTTTCAACGAAATTAATAATTACCAATCATTCTTAAAATATGTCTAAAATCGATATAATAACGTGATTAAAAAGAAACAATCCATAATTAATATGTATAAAATATATAATAAAGTGAATTTAAAATAGATTTAAATATGTTTTTAGTCTTTCAAATTAGGGATATATTTTTTTTAGTCTCTTAAATTAAAATTTGCTTATTTTAATCCTTCAAATCTAAGAAATGTTTTTTTTAGTCCCTCATTGCATAAGCCATTAGTGTTAGCCAAACAAAGAATATTAGATTCACAATTTGTGATGGTTTAAAACCGTAACAATTGCGAAAAAAAAAAAACAGAAAACAAGTTAAAGCTAGGTATGGCAACGGGGTGGGGCGAGGGCGGGTTTAGCCTCCCCACTCCCTGCCCCCGATATCCCAAATCATCCCCGCCCCCGATACCCGCTGGAGCTAAAAAATTAGACCCACCCCCGCCACCGCCGGGGATCGGGTTTGCCCGCCCCGCCCCCACCCTAGCCCTATTACTATTCTACTAAAAGAAAAATACACTTAATTTCTTGTACCAAATTTTTTCTACTTTTTTATATATGACATTATACATTTGAATTTTTTTTTATGCTAAAAAATAATGGAATAATAGTTACATTGTAAGAGAATATTTTGCTTTTAAATTGTGAATCATTCATTTTAAATTTCTCTTAATCATTCATTTTAAATTTCTCTTAATCATTCATTTTAACCTGATTTTGGAAGAAAATATATTCATAATTAACTGATGTATAAGAACTTTTCTCATGTATAGAGAATTCAAATAAAACAACACAGGCATGTTAATTAAAATGCCACTTTCACAATTTAAAAAATGTCCTGTCACATTTTAATCTCATAAAGTACTGATTAAATCCAACAAAACACACAAAAAAAAAAACATGTTCTAAGTTCCAAGTACCAACTTTCAATTCTTCAAAATGCATAATTAAAAAGAACATGTTCAAACTTGGAATCCTTAAAAACAACATAATAAAAATTAAACAAGTTCCAATCTAGCAAAATATGTCACAACATCAATTGATCAGTCATCCAAATTGTGTTGGGAAGTAATGCCACTCTCCATCATTTCACCTGCACCAAAATAAAATTTTAATGAATAGAAATTCAGATTTTGCTAGGGTGGATGATAGAAATTTCAGTCAACTAGAAATTTCATATTTAGTTAACTAGAAATTTCAGATTTAGTAAACGAGCAATTTCAGATTTAGTTAACTAGCAATTTCAGATTTAGTTAACTAGCAACAGATTTAGAAAACTAGCAAATTTAGATTCAGAAAACTATAAATTTCAGAATTAGTAAACTAGCAAATTCAAATTCAGAAAATATACCTTCATCATCTGAACCAATTTCATTCATGTCAACTAGCAAATTCATAATTTCAGATTCAATAAACTAGCAAATTCAAAAAATATACCTTCATCATCTGAACCAATTTCATTGAGTAAACTAGCAAATTTAGATTCATTGACTACTTTAGATTCCACACAGCCTATAAACATCAAACAGAACATAAAAAAATTAGTTGTTAAAATAAAAAAAATATAACTATTAAATAAGATATTTAAATGAAACATTTAAAATATTACCAGGCTTTTCAGCATTCCATAACCAAGTTCTAGCACACATCAAAGCCTCTAAAGTAGTCCAATGGAGTCGACTACGATGAGGGCTTAATATATGGCTACTAGTGCTAAAAGCGGATTCAGAAGCTACTGTAGAGATAGGAATAGCTAATATATCCTTCGCAATTGCTTGAAGAGTTGGGTACTTGACACCATTCAGATTCCACCACCACAAAATATCAAAATCAGATGTTCTTGGTAAAACCTCCTCCTCTAAATAATGATCGAACTCAGATTTGACATAAGAACTCCTTGCCCTTTTTTTCCTCAAAATATACCTATCATACTCAGATAATGAATCACCAACAACTTGATTACCATCCATTTTTGGAGAGGAATGAGCAGAGTCTTTGTGCATATTCATTTGATAATCAGAAACCAAATCATAGCATAACTGTCGGATCATCCTAACTTGAGTAAAAGCTTCATGTTCATACAACTTTTCATAATAGTATTCCAACAATTCCATTTTGTATCTAGTATCCAAAACAGTAGTAACACCCATAATTTCATGAATCACACCCCAATATTTATCAAATTTGCTCAACATTTTTTCTGCCATTTTTTGAATCAATTCATTAGGGGACGCAATCCATTGTTGCAGTGCCATCTTGATCTCACAGATATTTGGGAAATGCACATTAGCAGTTGGATGTTTACTAGCAGAAAACAATTCAGTCATAGCATTGAATAATTTCAATCTCCCACACACATCCTTTGCAAATTGCCATTGTAAACTAGTTGGCAACGAAGTATATTGAGACTCTCTTTGCTTTAACCGACTAAACACATCCTCTATGTTATGGCAATTTCCAACATTTTGTAGGTTGAGTTCCACCTAGTTGGACAATCTAGAACCAAATTCTTAGTGCACGGGATCCGCAATTGTTTAGCAGTTTCTTCAAATTTTTCCTTTCTTTTTGGTGTTGCAGTCCAAAATGCCACATTATCCCTAATCTTTTTTACCCCTTCTTTGACCACTTCTAACCCATCTTTTACTATCAAATTTAAGATGTGCGCACAGCAACGCATATGCAATAAAGACCCATCCCTTAATAAAGTGCCTAATTGCAATTTATCCTTAATTTTATCAATCATGGCGTCATTTGTGCTACAATTATCTAGGGTGATAGTGGACAACTTTGTGTCAATGTTCCAATCCATCAAACAATTAACTAATGCATTACAAAGTCTCTCACTTGAGTGAGGAGCGGGAACATAAATGAACCTAACATAAAAAATGCATAAATCACATTTAATCATTTTATCATACAAAAGGCCAAATAATATATAATATAAAATTTATTTAGGAAAGTTGTATTACCTCAAAATGTGACTTTGCAAGTTCCAAGAGCCATAAATATAATGTGCAGTGACAGCCATATACCCCCTTTTTTGATTGCTCGAAGTCCACATGTCTGATGTAATGGCCACTCTTCCATCAAGACTATCCAACAACTTCAAAGCTATTACTTTCTCTTCCTTATAGATTTTGAAAATTTCTTTCTTCATCGTGTTTCTAGAAGGGACTTGAAAGGCCGGTTGGAGGGCAGCTACAAATCTCTTAAAACCACGACGATCCACAATTGATAGTGGATACTCATGCATAATAATTGCCATGGCAAGCTCCTTCCTTGCATTTTCTGGATCATAAATTCCCATACTCAATTCCATTTTACCATGATTGACCTTAGGTGTAAGAAAGGTTTGTCCTTTCCCTTTCAGCCAAAGCTTGTAATGCAAACAGCCTGCATTATGTTGCCACAAGTGCTTCGTTCCATTTTTGGATTTTCCACCCAAATTTTTTTTACAATATTTGCATTGGGCCTTGTCTTCTCCATTGACTTTCAATTTTTCAAAATGCTTCCAGATTTCACTTTTCAGCCTACTTCCTCCTGTTTGTGTTGTATTCTCCATGTTATCAGCAGTATCATCCTGTGGTGTTTGAGGTTGTTTAGTCGATGTAGAAGGATCACTAGGTGAAAGGTTAGGACTTCCTTCTGGAATTGCTTGATGTGTACTTTCCTATGAAAATTAGTATCTGCCATTGCTGTCCTATAAAAAAAAAACATGTTATTTAATATCTCATTCAAGCAGCAAAAGACAGTGCACTGTTATATTTTTCTGCACAGTAGCAAAAGACAGTGCAAACATGTTATATTTTTCAGTTAATAAAAGCATTTTCATCTATTTAATAAAAGTATAAAACAGAGCATTGCCACTCATCTAACATTTCTGTTTCATTTTCAGTAACAACTTGCACAACAGTCTTAATGTCAGAAAAAAAATACCCAACTTTTAGTTTTGTCGAACTACTCCCTTCTGTTTATCAATATGGAAGCTCACCTATCTATATTCCAGGCTTCCAGCAAACAACAACAACCACAATAACCTTCACATGACTCATTTGGCTTGACTAAAAACCAAATTTTGAGGTCTAATTATAAATGTCCCATTTCAGTATACTATTAAATCAACATGACAGAGTCCCATTTCAGTATACATAAATTTGATTCAGTATCACTTAAAAACCAAAAATTAATCAGTATACTAACCTGATTCCTTGAACTCCTTAATTAATCAGTATATTAATTAAAGTGGCGTAAACCCTTTGATCCTGAACTCGCCGAAAACTGAACTCGCCGGAAACCAAACCCACGCAAGAAACTGAACTCGCCGGAAAAAAGATGATCGACGACAGAGAGAGAACGTCGCTCTCCGTCGTGTACTCTGACGACAACCGCGAGATCAACGTCAGCACCGTGGCGCAGTCGCGCTCCTCGTGCAGTCGCGCTCCTCACGCCGCGCAGTCGCGCTCCTCGTGCTGCGCAGTCGCGCTCCTCAGCCAGATCTCACCGCACCAATGAAGGATCGGGATCTCGCACAGTCGCACTCCAAATTCGAATTGCTAGTTCTATCTCTCTGTCTCTCTAACCTTGGGTGAGGAAGAAAAAGAAGAACAAAGAAGGAGGTCGCGCCTGAAATGGGAGGAGGATGAGGCGTGCGAAGTAAGGGTTTGTCACTTTATATATAAACAAGGTTATTTAGGTAATTTACTAATATAAATTGTGGGGCGGGTGCGGGGCGGGGATCGCAATACCCGCCCCCACCCCCGACCCCGACTTTCTTAATCGGGGAAAACCTGAACCCGAACCCGAACCCGAACTCGGTCAACTCGATTTTTCCCCGTCAAAGTTGGGGTGGGTTCCCACGGGCGCGGGTTTATTTGCCATGCCTAGTTAAAGCATTGAGGATGATCAATTAACCAGATCCAGTCCCCCGTGCCTGCTCAAACTCCCCCACCCCATCCCTTCGCTTCTTCAACTGGGCACACACCCACCCCTCCTACGACCCCACCTCCCTCGAGTTCGAGCAAATCGTCACCACCCTCGCCCGCACCAACAGCTACCAATCCATGTCGGTCCTCATCCGCCACGTCACCCTCCACCATCGCCTCTCCCTCTCCACCTCTGCTGTTGCCGTCGGCATCGAGGCCTCTGGATACAACTGCCACGTGGACCAATTCGTCGAGGTCTTTAACAAATCTGCGCTCCTCAACTGTCGGCGACGAAGGAACATATCTAACCTCGCAGCCTTCCCCCTCCACCAATAGATCCGTCGAGATCTGCGTTCGACGGCGTAGCGTTCCCAGGGTCGCGGACCTTCGACACCGATGAGGAAGCCACAAGAGCCTACGACACCGTGGAGATCGGGGTTCTTTTGCTCCTTGTTTGTTTGTGGGTTATTTTTATATTTGTTTAATGTCACTACTGTATTGGATGGTCTGGTTTTTGTTTATAGTTCATGATCTGTGTTTATTTTTGTTCACTGATGGATATGATTTGAAGAAAAAAGATAGATCTGATTTATTTTTTGTTTATTTTCTATGGAGAAAGAAGATAGATTTGATTTTGGATTTTTTATTTTTATTTTTTAACCTCTATAAATTGTATTATAAATTTTAAATTAAAAAAAAAAGTCTGACTATCAAAAGTCGCTACAAATTGAGAATTCAATATTCTATGTTTGACACCAGTAATGGCATTGACGGATAAGGACTAAAAAAACATTTTATGATTTTGAAGGATAAAAAAAAAAGACTTTTAATTTAAAGGACTAAAATTGAAAAATCTCTATATTTAAAGGACTAAAAGCATATTTAAGTCTTTAAGATAAAACTTAAAACAGATAATAAGATGTATTAAAATATGACATAAATAGCATGAAAACGGAAATTATTTTCAAGTTAAAAATGGTAACCAGAAACCTTTGAAAATTTAGAACAAATATAAATTGCCGTTTTTGTGGGTAACTTTCCGCCTGAACCTGAAGCTTGCATCGTCGTTATTGAGAACCTGAAAAATAATGGCTACACTGATCACAAGGACTTTCTGAAGGTGCTCACAGTCACTGACATCCAAGACTTGAGAACGTTGGCAGATGTGTTGAATAAGAATAACTTTTGCCGCTTTTTTAAAATACCGACTTCAGCGCCAGTTCGTAGAGTTTGTTAAATGGGCAAAGGGTGTGGAGGGTAGGAGTAGGAGGGCTTTGGATGATGCAGATAGGTTTAGGAAAATGATTAATTATGCTGGCACGATCGTGCCCGTATTGATAACGAAAAGTGTCAGGTTATGACTCAGTTGCAGCAGCTTCAGAACCAGTGTTTTAAGAACCAGACCGGTCATCGAACCGGCCGAGGTACTGGGTTAATGGGTCATTGGTCGAACCGGTGGGTCACTGGTCGGACCGGTTTGACTCGATATATATTAAAAAATTAAAAAAATATAATATAGCTAACATAATTTAATCATTTAACACTTCAAATTTTAAATTATTGTCATTATAAAGTACCTAATATTCCAAATAAGAAATAACAACCAATAATCATGACAATACAAGTCCATAAATAAGTTTCATACATAAAAAAAATATAAAAAAAATTGAAACACGTCATTTCAGCACTTTTTTTTCAAAAAAAAAAAATCGCATCACAACCCGGTTGAACCCGGTTCAACCCGGGCCACCGGTTTTTTCAAAAACCGGCCAGTTCAACCCGGGTCAGATGCATATCCGGTCCTTTTATCGAACCGAACCGGTTAAGTCACCGGGTTCCGGTCGGACCGGCCGGTCCGGTTCGGTTCTTAAAACACTGTTCAGAACCATTAATTCTATTCGCCTTTCTTAGAGATATAATTAATCATTTAGCAATTAGTGAATATGCCTTTAATTGCAAAATTAACTTTTCAATTTATTTATTTTGGTTAAATTTGATTTTTAGGTGAAGTCATTTAGATTTTTATATTTGGATGTTCTTATTCTCAAAGCAAGTTTGTTATAAAATTTAGTATAATTTTTTAACCTCCAGCAAAATCTACTTTTAAATTTTTATTATTTTTATTCAAGCTACAATTTTGAGGTAAAATCAATTCTACTTAGTAAAAATTAAACATCTTTATTTTTATAAAATCAAGTTTGACTACAATCACCAATACCATGAAACCAAATACACTAATTTAATAGTTATTATAAATAATTTAATTTTAATTAATTAAATCATCCTAAAATATTCTTTTATTTAATTCAAATTTTATTTTTTTAATTCTTGGATACTAAACGCACGATTTTAAGGATTAGTTTGATTTGTTAAAAAATATGATATTTATTGTGTAAGCGGCCTTTTTTTTATGGGATTTGGCACCGCCAATTCAGTCAACGTTGCTTCCCCTGTCCATTGTTCTTGATTGTTAAACTTTAATAACTTATGCGTGTTATTAGGGGTGTTCACCGGATCGGGTAACCCGTGAACCCAACCCGATCCAACCCGACCCGATTAGTTCGGATCGGATTTTTTTAGAGTTCGGGTCAAACCCGAACACAACCCGATCCAACCCGTTAGTATACGAGTCGGGTAACGGGTTTTGCATTTTGAACCCGTGACCCGACCCGACCCGACCTGTACTATAAAATTAATTTTTTTATATATATATTATTAAATTAAAAATACAAAACACTATATTTTTTTGCTAATTTTTAACCACACATGAATTATATTTCTCTTTTTTAATTGTTTCTATTTTTTGTCTTGATTTTATTTATGTTTTCTCATGCTAATATCTATTTAAAATAAAATATTTGTATTAGCATTGAAACCATTCATTTTATTAATCAAATATTGTCACAGTTTGGTCCTTTTGGAGGACATGTAGAAATTATATATGTGCAAAGCTCTAGGCAAAAATAAATTGTTGTTCTAAAAAATTCTAATTTTTACAAAACAAAAAATATTTTTTAAATGCCCTGACCCGATCAACCCGACCCGATCCAACCCGTTTTTGAACAGGTTGGATCGGATCGGATTTCGCAATAAAAATGCACAAACCCGATCCAACCCAACCCGTAAAATTTTGATCGGATCGGCTATCGGGTTTGGCCAAACCCGGCCAAACCCGACCCGTGTACACCCCTACATGTTATGCCCTTATATGTCACTGTCCTAAGTCTATTGTTATGATTGGTTGGAGGGAAGAAAAATAAGGAAGGAAGAAAAAATTTAAAATTTGAATTGGAAGAAAAATGAAAGAAAAAAAAATTTAAATTTTTGTTTCTTCAAGTCATTCTTTCATTTTTTTCTCCAATCAAATAAAAGAAAATATTTTATTATTCATGTTTTTTTTTTTAATTTTATTTTTTCCTATTTTCTCTCGAACCAAACATAAATACGTGTCTGTATTTAATTCATGTTCAAAACTGGTAGAAATATATCAAAACCAAAATGCTGCTGAAAAAAAAATATACTTGTAGAAATATATTAAGGTAACGGACAAGCTTCTGAAAAACAAAAAAGAATTTATTAAGCCACAACATTAAAATTTTGTGAGGCCCGTTATCATACTGCGATAAGTCCACGAGGACCTAAATTCATGCGTGCGAGTCTCATGTCTCTGCTCTATCTTTGAGAACATTCATTCCAATGTTGGCATAGAAACCACAGCTACCAGCGTTTGTGCCACGACATTCTCCTCATGAGTCATGACCCCTATAAATTAAAGCAAGCTGTGTCAATAAAAAAATATATCCTTCTGCTCTCGTCAAGCCCATCATAACTTGCTTTTAATATATTGAAAATTTCAAGATCGGAAAGTTTTTTCAACTTTTGCAACTCACTTTCCCATACTTCCCTTGTTCTGCCGTAATGCAATGAGCCCAAAACCTTGAGAAAGCTAATGGAATCCCTTTGGCATAATTCAATACCTTTACTGATAAGTCCATATAAGTTTCTCTTGGATGGTTTTGATTAAAAGCATTTAAAGTGAACAGTTTTAACGAGTCTTGAAAATTCATCTCCTTAACTTCATATATTTCATCAGCTTCAGCATTCTTAAGCACTTGCATGTCTCTGCTGGTTACAATGATTCTACTATCCTGGCCAAAATCACCAAGGCTTTCAATTAAATCTACAGTCCAAAAATTTTAATAAATAAATATGTTTAAAATGAATATAATTACCACTCATTCTTAAAATATGTTTAAAATGGATATAATCATGTGATTAACAGGAAACAATCTATAATCAATATTTTTAGAATACAACTTAAAAAGGATAATAAGACTGATTAAAGTATGACACAAATGTCGTTAAAACATGCAGAAATTATTCAAGTTAAAGCTGGTAACTAGAAATCCCATACGACGTGAAAAGGTATTGAAAATAGAAATGAATTTAAAGTTAAAAACGGCAAGTAGAAATACAAGAAATATAAATAGTCCTTTTTCTGGCCCTGTATTTTCTTTGGCAGTGATGGCACACGACACGATGGTGTTGAGTCGTTGGAGATGAAAAACAACAACAACAACAAGGTCGCATGCGCTCGGCTTGTGCAAGCTGGCTTTCGTGAGGAGCTGTTTACCATTCAGAACCTGAAAGATAACGAAATGAATCAGCTTAGGAGTCGGTTGCAGCAACTTGAGCAGGATTCTATTCTCCTTGAAGAAGAGATGAGGGCCTTCTTAGAGATATAATTATTTACTATTTTAATTTTCAGATCAAGTGATTTTTATTTGAATGTTATTATTCTCAAAGTAAGTTTGTTATAAAATTTAGTAATGAAACATTCTTTGAATGTTAATTAAATCATCTCTAAAATATTCTTTTCTTTTTATTTTATTTTTAATGACTTTTTTTATTCGTATGATATTTAACTGCATGATGGATCACATCTGTTTTCCACGCTGTTTTGGCTGATACAAAGTGACCCTCATGATTTCGAATGCAAGCTGCAACGCCATAACAACCTGTATCGTGTCGTGATATATTGTGGCATCAATATTGCACCATGATTTGGAGGCTTCCACGTAATAGGAGCAGTGTGAACCTGAGCTTGACGTTGCTGCTGTTGTACGTGAATGAGCAAAATGCCAATCACTTAAATTCTGCATGGCTAAACTACACCCTTGCAGGTTTGTGAATTCCTTCCCATAGCTTTTCATTCCTCCTCTTCCAGAGACACCAGAAAATGGATACTAATTTCTCACATTTATCACTGGAGAGCGTCTTTAGCAAGAAAAATATGCAATCTTTGAGATTTTCCGCATTATCAGCTGATTGTTGGAGTGACAACCACATTCCAGATTCCTGCCACACCTCTATTGCATGCTGGGAACACATGCCAATCAGTTTCAATACAATTATCACAATATGGGCAAGTTATTGGACATGGAACTCCTTTCATAGATAAACGTAGCCTAGAGGGAAGACATTGTCTAGCTATTCTCCACATGAAAATCTTCATTTTTTGTGGAATTTTCAAACTCCAAATAGACAGCACAATAAGCGTCAATTTATTGTCCTTGCAATTCCAATCCTTTTGAAATTTTTACCTCTTTTATTCAAAGATGAATGCAAAGTTTTCAGTATTAAAAATAATTATCCTAATTCCAATTCCAATAATATTATAATTTACAGTATATTAAAACCACAGATTGAATAGTTTGAAAATATAAATTGTCTTTCCCAACATATTTGAAGTTAGAAGATACTAGACCCTATTTTTCTCTTCGAAAGATTTTTTTATATAAGAGTGGGGTTAGACTTCTAATAATAGTGAAAAAGTGATACGGATTGTTCCAGTTTAACTAGTGCTTTTGAATTTGAGATTTGGATATACGATTGCATTAAATATTAAAAAAAGGATTTGGTGTCTAGAGTGGTCTCATCCAGTTAGAAACGAATAGTCTCTAGTAAAAAAAAAAATACACTTGGTCTATAAAAAAAATAATGAAAAAATGACAATTTGTTGTCTCTTGTAGTTTCAATATATTTGAAATCTTCAACTCATCATCCAAAAATGAATGTATGAGTAGCTTCCCAAAAGTCTAACATTACAATTTCCACTACATTGAAACTAGAAATTAATTTATCTGAAAACTTAAATTGCCTTTCCAAGTTAAAAAATACTAGTATATATAGGTTGAGAAGCCTGTCTGGTTTCTCCAGCTAGAGTGCTCCTATATGGCTAACCTTTCCCCTGCATGTGTTTCTTTATGGCAGGTCTCACTTCGAGTCCGTGATGAGACACTTTGGCCTGGTCGCTGCTGGAGATGTGGATCCCAATGCATGTATCGGAGGTGATGAGTCGTTGGAGACGCATCAACGAAGCTTGCACTCTGCTTGTGCGAGTTGGTTTCCATTCAGAACCTGAAAAACAATGGCTACACTGATCATAAGGACTTTCTCAAGTTTATCGAGGTATTGACTGCCATCCAGGACTTGGATGAGTTGGCAAGTAGTGCACGGGGTCGCTTTTGGACACTACCCATTTTAGCCAACTTCCCTCAGTTCGTAGCTTTTGTTAGATGGATGAAGGGTGAGCATGGTAGGATGGTTTTGGCTGATTTAGAGAGGCGCAAGAAATTGGCTAATTACGCTGCTGCGTGGAAGCGCGATCGTGCTCGTATTGACGACCACCTTAGGAGACGGTTGGAGCAACTTGAGAGAATGAGTCTATTCGCATTGACAATGAAATCAAGGATCTAGGAGCCACTGCACCGCGTAAAATTGTTGCGGTTCTTCCCGTCATGTACCGATTCTTAGTCAAATTGAACCGTTGGACACGTTTCTTAATTGGTAACCAGTTCTTATAAGCACCGTCTCATTAAAAACTACTAGTAGTAACGTTTACAAATAACAAGAGACGCTCCCATACGTAATGATCATCCTAACGATGTCTCGACAATTGTCCTTAACGGGTCCTTTGTAGCTAGTATTGTTCTTAAGTTGCCTATTTGTAGTTATTTTCCTTACATATATAATCTATGAACATGTTTTGATGTAATCGTTTCTTTTAAACGAAAAACAAATTCAACCTCTGCAAACTGATTTAACAATGTCAGAAATGTACAAAAATATTCTTTTTCCTATTTTTGCTGTTTGGTGAGAATTTGAACTCAAGTTATAAAGCATCTTGATATAATATTTCACATAACAACTTTTTCTCTGCTATCAACTTTAGTCAAGATACACATTCAGGATTCAATTCATTTTTTTTTTTTTTTTGAAACAGATGATTTTTATTAATCCATAACAGGCAGAGGATTTACATCGTCATAAACAAAAGAGTGCAATTGGGGAGGGATATCCTTAATCCAATACACTTCTTTCACCAAAATAGCTAAGTGTGCCAAGCAATCAGCAGCTCTATTAGCTGATCTAGGAGCAAAATATAAACTATGCCTTAATCCAATACACTTCTTTCACCAAAATAGCTAAGTGTGCCAAGCAATCAGCAGCTCTATTAGCTGATCTAGGAGCAAAACATAAACTATGAAAAGTATGTGATTTACTAAGCTGTACACAATTCATAGCCCCACCAGAAAAATAACAGCACTGGTTCTGTTCCTTTCCTTTCCACGCATGAACAAGTCTCTTGCAAGCAGATTCAAATTGTACCTGTGTAAAGCACATATTTGCTGCTGTTTCAATAGACCAGAGGAATGCTACTGCCTCTGCTATATGAGGTTCATAACAATTGGGCACAAAAAAGGAAGCAGCAGCAAGAACCTTGCCTTCATGATCCCGAAAAATGACTCCAAGTCCAGTCTCAAGATTCAATTCAATCTTATGTCAAAGAAATGTTGCACATCATGAATATATTCATGTTCGTAAGGGAAGAGATGTTGGGATCAAATTGTACTATTAGAAGGAAAGGTTTCAGGTGGTAATGGTGACACTCTCAGACCATTTAAAGAGGGAAATATAATTTACTCATTTTATATTGGTTTTTATATTATAAAAGGTAAAATTAATAAAGAAATAAATTTAATTTCATTTTATAACTTTTTATTATACGAATTGAATTATAAAATCCATTTAAATTTTTTATAATTGAGACCGGAGGAATTATATTTCAATTAATTATTAAACATAGTTTGAGGTAAGAGACTTAGTTATAATTATTACTATTTAATAGAGGTTGACATATTTGGGTTATTGGTAATGTTACGTCATTGACAAGTATACAAAGTCGTACAAGTAATATAAAATGGAAAGTCCAAGTATCATTTTTTTAAGGGACTTGTTCAATATTTGATCATTTACGCACTTTTTACTTACTAGGCAAAATACAACGCAAACTTGAAGTAGCAATGATTGAAAATAAAGATAAAGATAGAAATTTGGAAATAAAACTAATAAAAAAGGGTTTTGATTTTCAAAGATCTAGGTTGCGGAAAAGAGTTGTGAAAAACAATGATGATGAGTGTTGGGGTTCGACTTCACTAAACCACTCCCTCATGCATACACAAATTATTAATCAATGTTTATCATTCGTTTGTTATCATCAACTCATAAAAATGCTCAATCCCTAATTCCTTACAAGAAGAACCTAAGTTCCTTGACTAAACTATCAATCCTTTGCATAGTTTAGCCAAGTTACTTACTTTAAGAAAAGGAGTCAAAGGTGACTAATGGGCTTTGCTCTATCCCTAGATACAAGACCCATTAGGTACTCTTCTCCGGTTTATAGTTCAAATACATTTTTCAATCGCATTTAAACCATAAAATCAAGCAAAGGGTGATCAAGCAAAAGCAAGCATTAAGCAAAGAAGAAAGCACGTAACGGTGAATAATAAACATGTATTAATAACTCAAAAGATATATATGAGTTTGGGTTTAGTTACATCAAGCCCCAATGAAGGGGAGCTCAGCTACTCATGGGTGAGAGGAGCATCAAAATGGTGAAGAGATGAAGATAAAAAATGAAGTCTTGGGAGTGTTCCCCACAGCTGCACTTGTGCCCCCAACCTAGATCAAAGAAGAATGCCCTTTTCCCTTGCAAAAAGCCCTTTTAATAGCTTTGTTTTTATCCAAAAAGTGTCAGCGCGACATTTTCGGCCTAGCTGAAATTATGTTTCAGCTGGGCCGAAACTTCAATAATGTTCACTGGAATAATTCCGGCTGGGCTGAACTTGCATTATCAAAATTAGTCACTCTCTGTCAGTTTCTAAGCTGAGCTGGCCTATCATTTCGGCTGGGCCGAACTTCAAATGAGGTGCTACTGACTTTATTTCGGCCCAGCTGACACTCATTTCAACTAGGCCGAAAATTCTTCAAGCGAATGATTGCTTTCTACCTTGCATTTAGCTGGGCCGATGAGAACTTTCTTCCTTCACCTTGATCTTAAACTACTCCAAAATCCATCTCCAATTTCTATGTATCAAAAAATACTAAAACATGAGACTAAATTCCAAATTTACATAACTAAATATATATCTAAAACTAAATCTTTTTGAACTAAAAATAGATAGAAACAAGGATTTAAATAAGGGATAGATGAAATAATTGCACTTATGTGTACCAAAAAGGTAAGTATAAAATGGAATTATCAGGTAAGCAATTTGTAAATTTCACTATAAATTTTTGTTGAGATTAATGGTTTTCCTTAGCTTTAGAAAGAGGTGCCTTATCCTAATCTAAACTTTTAAAATCACCGAGTACATGAATCAATTAATGTGATGTTGTTTCAGCTTAACTAGTATATTGAGTTCGAGTCCTAAGTAGGTACCTGCTTTAAATACTTAAAGAAAGAACTTTACCTCTTATAGTGATCCTATCTAGCTCGAGTAATAGGGATGAAACTAGACAAAATAATTGGGGGCAAAAATTTAACACGAGATATGAAAAAAAAAATCTTAATTAATATGAGAAAAAGTAACATGATGCAAAATTTGGGAAAAAAGAATCACCACAAGCACAAGTTAAAAAAAAAGTAAACACTTCACCCCCCCCCCCCCCCCCCCCCCCTTTTCTTTAACCTAGTTTTGTCAAATAGGATTGTCTCTCCCGTAGAGGATATCTATTTTTCAAGAAAAAAAAATTGTAAAGACTAAATGTAAATTATTGTAATAAAGATAACTAAAATTGCTCGTATATTAAAATCTAAAGATTAAAGTGTAATTAAATCTTTAACTTAATTAAAACATTTTGTTGTTCACAGTAATTTTATTTGACTTAAGTGTTAATATAGTTTTATTTGATTTGAGCATAATTGTGTCTCTTATAAAGAATATATGTGATATGTACTTAAAAAATCTTTACCTTAATTTAAGAAACTCCATGGTAAAATTTATCAAAATGATTTTATGAATTAATCACTTGTATTAAATTTTCATGTGATGCACTCTTTGTGAATAAATACTTAATTAATTTTTACAATGTAGTAAACCAAGATTCAATTTTTTGAGAGGTGCCACATTTAATGTCTGACCGTGTTTTAAATATGATATTTTACAAAGGACGATGCATATAAGAAAAAAAAAGCACTTAATTAATTAAAGTTTACTTAAATGTGTTTCTATTAAAAATAAATCAAATATTTTTCAATTTGGGTTATTCTAAATTCTAATACAACTTGTAAACGGTCTGTGATTATTTATGTGTTTGTTTCCTCCTTCCATTTATTCTTTCTGGTTATCCTTTTGTCTCTACCCCGATATCTTTTAGACGTGAAGCAACCTTACAAATTATTGCCATATGAATACGACGGGAGAAAACTACTTTTGTTTTTTAAGTGGAATCCAGATCCATTAGCCAAATTTAAGCGCAACATAAAATAGTCCACACGTTCATTTAGATAATTGAAGCCAACACATGAGATAACTATAAATGTTTGACTACAATCAAACAAGAACATCTGGGATTTAAAAAGTAATCCCACTTTATAAATACGTGCCTTAGATGCTGGGTTCCAAGATATAATTGTCTAAGGACGATTTATTTTAACTATATCTAAAGTATGACCTGTTTGTTTAAGCTTTATTTCTAAAAAAAATATTATGTGTTTGTCTAAACTGTTTTTTTTTTAAATTCTTTTTTCCTTTTTAAAGAAAAGCAAATCCTATTTACTTTTTTAAAAATTACTTTTTTTTTAAGTTTAAACAAATTGGCATATATGTCTAATACCAAGCAAAAGTAACTAATTCAGTTACTAAATAATTAATATTTTGATTCTTTTAACTTTTTTAATTTCTGATTTTATCAATTTGTGATTTTTTTTTTGCATTAGTTTTATGTTGGAGTACAAGTGTAAATAAGAAATCATACATTAAATAGATATGAGTATGTTGAACAACATATAAGTGACAATGACTAATATGCCTAATGCCTTAAAGTTTAAATTGTATGTGATGTCAAATTCACTTGTGAGGGAAGCATACCATGTGAAAGAAACTTATACTTGATGAAGAGATTATCAGAATGCAATTGTAAATAAGAAAGCTCACATTAGATAGAGATGAACATGTTGAATAACATATAAGTAGCAAAGACTAATATACCTAATGTGTATTTCCTAATACTATTCAAACTTATTTTTGTTAATTTTATTTCTTATAAATTTTAAAAGTTTTAATAATGATTTCTATTACCATTTATTGATGGCATAACATGCATCTATAGACATGATATGTCACATACTATTACTCACGTGATATGTTTAAATGTATGTCATATCATTACTAAAAGATGATATGGGCTATTTTTTAAAACTATTTTTTAAAAAATAAATAAATTTATGGTAACTAAAACTAATTTTTTTAATTACTAAAAAAAAGAGAGGATAAAGTTTGCTTTTGTTCTCCAAAAATTTTTAAATTCAATTTTAATCCTAAAAAAAAATTGTCCTATTTTCATCTCTTTAATTTAAAAAAAATTTGGTCCTCAGATCGAGTGGTTAGAATGATTATAATTAACATTTAATAGAGGTTTTTTTTATTATAAGCTAAATAAGTTAGTTGACATCATATACCCAATTGTCTAGCTTATAATAAAAAAAAACCTCTAACATCACCAGTACATGGATCCATGAAGTTATTTCAATATAATTAGTTATTCCAAGTTTGAGTCATAAATATGTTATTATGTTAAATATTCTGAGAGAAAGTTTATCTATAGTGATCTTATGGGCTCAAGCATAATTGGCTTAATTAAGTGGAGGATACATTATTCTAAAAAAATAAATAAATTATCTTATCACTTTGGATTTGGAAATTGCAAACAATCTTATTAAAACTGTTTGTATTTTATAGCAACAAAAAATTATTAACATAGATTAAAAATGATCAAGCATAAGATTAAAAATTAATTTTTTTTATCGACAAATATTAGTTGTTAATTGTTAATTTTTTTTGTTAATAAGGAATTCGAACCCACAATCTCCTCTCTTCTCCCTTTACCGATTAAAAATTGAATGATATGCAGTTTATTTTATACACCAGAGCATTGCCATATCTTATCGCTCGCAAGCTGCTTCTTTTTATTTCTCAATCTTGTTGCGCACTTATATATGATAGATCACACCAAAGTGATTGTAATCAACAGAAAATGGAGCTTAAGGCTCTAGACAACGAACCACAATCCACACCAGAGCTAGAGGTGACTAACTCTCCCAGTCCCAACCCAATGCTAAACAAAACAACAAGCATACCAAGACTTAAAGAAGTCATGATATTTTTGCTTTGACAAAGAAAAGTAAAGCAAATAACAGATTTTTACTACTAACTGTGTAGATCATAGGATCACTAAATCGCTTTTCAGATAGAATCTTAATTTATTGAGCCAGTTGTATTTTTTGTACGGTTTATATTTGCCTTTCCGATTCACACATCCTTTGATGATGACCAACCGTAAGAAACAGAAGATAGTTTCTGGTATATGTATCTGTAGTGCTGCTGATTATTTAGCTGTCAGCTTAGCTGGTTATGGTAATTTCCCGTACTAATTAATGCTACGTTCTTGCTTCAGTTTTGTGATGAGATATATTTGGGAAGTGATCAGTACAACTGAACAACTAATTAATAAACCTGGAATATATTGATTAATCCTCATATATATAATTGCCTGATTTTATCATGGTCGATCTCATGTGAACTACTAGTAATTTCCCACATAACTGCTTCAAATATATTCCACAGCCTGTCTCTCGCAATTATCACGAACAACTACCTAAAAGTCCTTGCATACATGTGTGCTAATTAGCAATCATATATATCATGCTAGTAATCATGAAAAACAAAGTAGTAATGATACTAATGAATCATATGTATATTAATTAATTAACAATTAACAATATAGGATTTCATGTCAGAAAAGGTGAAGGTGAGGGATGATTCAAAATTCTCCCTATTTTGTGCATGAAATAATAACCAAGGTTGGATTTCAAAAGTTCTTCTGTACAGCAAAGGAAGGTCTGGACCCTCCAAGGAAACTCCCTCTTTTAGTTAGCACAGATACAAAAGTTCCTCTGGAAGCTTTCTTTGATATTGTAGCCTTCGGAGTGAACGATATTCTGTGGCTATCCAAAACTCCTGCGAAGCTTTTGCATGATTTCATTTTCTTCCTGTAAGGTCTCTCTTTCTTAGGAAGATCTTCTATGCTCTCCACGCTTGCTAGAGAACTAAAAGACTGAGCCTTCCCTTGATAAAACATAGACAAGCCTCTCCTGCACATGTGATAATATATAGAGACTATTAATTCAACTCACCAACTTACACCAATTCATAAACTTTTCCAAAGAAGGAAATTGAATAAAAGTTAAAACAAAGGTGAACATCATGCAGGCAATTGCTTACTTTATAGGGAGTTGATTCATTAGCTCTGATAGTTCAAACAAAGGGCCGTTTGAATGCGATGATGAAGATGAGGTTGACAAATAAGATGTTGAAGTGGATGACGCATCCTCGGCCAGTTCTGATGAAGAAGATGAACACACAGAGTTCATTGAATCTTCTGAGATTGATCCAATGGATATTGAATCGCTCACATCTTCCTTAACAACCCAATTCGTGTTCCCAGCTTCAATATTACCATCCATGATTCCCTTCACGTTCATTTCTACAAGAAGAAATTAAGAAAAGAAAAGGAGATGAAAGATGAAGAAGATCTCTTCTCTGCTTTATGAAACGGAATACGCCTTCATTGAGGAAGCTTATCTGTATATAATAATCTCACAGAATTGATATCATCTGATTGGAGCAGTTACATTTAACAGATAAAATATATATTGGGTAATGGGTGGTCTTATTTATAGGATTAGCAATGAAGTATTGGATAGCATTATTGTTTTGTTTTATTTTTTTTTTTTATCGTGTTATTTAAGTTTATCAATTATAACACTCTATCCTAAATATTGTCATTGTCAGATCACGTTATATCGTGCAAACTTAATACCCTTCTCTCACTTGCAGAGGATAAGGACTAAATTTGAAGACATCCATATCCTGAGTCACCCTGTTAACTTCTTTTTAATTTTTGGCGTGTGAAACTGTGGTCCCCCATCTCGCCAACTTTGCTTCTTAAAGCCATGACAGATGGGTATATTCCCACCTTTTAATGCATCGTTTATCACACCACGTATAAATTTTATTATTAAAATATATTTTCTTAGCTTATAAAACAAAGACAGCATGTATAAAATATAGTAACATTTTTAGTAAATACTAGTACTACCTACGGCCTTAGGGAGAAAAAGAAAAGGATGGCGAGGTTAAGGTCAAGTCTGGTTGTATTAATGGTCACGTTTGCTGATTTTGGTTGGGAACTTTGGTTAGGAATGGGAGGAATTAATGGTGCACCTGCATTTCAAATACTATAAATAAGAAAAGGATATAATTGGAAGATTAAAAATATAAATTAATAAATAAAATTAATTGTAAGTTTCAAATATCTATAACAGCGAATAATTAATATTAATTGGTCATGCACCGTGTGTGCTACCTGGTAAAAAGTACTCCCGAATCCAACCAAACATTTTTTTGGCTTAACCTTCCTCTCCATTTCTATATTATCAACTATACATTTCGGTTCTTTTTTAAAACTACATACAAATAGAAATGCTTTGACCTTGGGTGTGAACTGTTCACGATAAACATCACTTCTTCCACTTTTGTAGTCTCAAACAAAACTCATTTGAATTGACGAATTCTTCTAATTTGGTAGCTCAGTCATATGCTGCTGCTTACTTGACCTCCAAAATTCCTTTTACTCAATTTTCTTAGCTAACTAACCATTCAATCCACGTGAATTACGACCCTTAAAACTCACGGACTGTATAGGCATATTCCAATTGGTTGAACGTTTTCCACGTCCCTCAAGCATTAATCATGCAGTTTTGTCTATCAAATCAGGTTATCACCAGTATTGATAATGTAATAACCTTCATAAATAATATATTAATTATTGTTGAACAAATATAGATAAATCTCACAATTTTTAGATACAATCAAAAGAATTAAAGCTGTTAGAATTAATCCCGACTTATATATTATGTATCACAAAAATATCATTCTTTTGTTAATGGCAAGATCTGTTGCTTAAAAAAAAAATCTCACTATATGATCCACATCTATTTATACATATATCACTTTACATTTAAATTTTAATCATTTAACTAGAATTGATTTTACATACTATTACACATAGTATAGTATTTGATTACAAAATGTTTGTTAAAAATCACCTTTCCTATTTAGAATGAGCTGGATTGGTACGTACAATAGGGATATGTGAGGATAAGAAGGTTGACTTGGGTACAAGTGTATGATGTGGTGATATTTGAATGGCAATGAAATTAACGACGACCACATGATGTTATTGGCGCTGACAAGGGCAGGTAGGCCTCACAATTTAATTGGGAGGAAAATAATATGATGTTTCTTCAGAATCTTATCTGTGCCCACCACTGATTAGATTATGACCCTTTTCTCATTTTAATCCAATGGTTTCAGGTCCATCGAATGATCAATATCAATATGGATGAACCCCTTCGTCACTTGACACAATCCACTCTCGTTCCCTTGCCTCCTAGAACCTCCCACCCAAACCAGACATGAGAATCCTTACAACGTACATATACACTCACATGCCATCTCTTGGAACTCCCTATCAATCTGCAGTGATCTAATAGCTAGTTTTCTTCATTCATTATTATTTGTTGGTAGGAAATACACACCACCAAGCTTTATTTCCCCCTCTCTTGGAAACTATGGGCTGATGGATAAGATTCACTATTTTTATTCAAAACCTGTTGCCAACCAATACCATATATAGTGATTAAATTCCAATTGGTAGCCGGTTCTTCGACCCAAAAATTGTTCATATAATAGTTCAAGTAGCATGAGATATCGATGATGTTATCAAATGAACTGAGTGAATTGGATTTAGACTCCTTTAAAATAAACAAATATATAAAGTAAAAAAGTATGAATGTAATTAATTACTTAGATAAGATTAATTAGACACTTTAATTTAAATTTATTCCTTTTTTTTTGTGATTTTGATCCTCCTATTTTAGAAATTTCAAATTGTAGTTCAATCCTCAATTTTACATATATTTACTTCTTTTATTTTTTATATTTCAATTAATTAAGTTTTTTATGGTATTTTAAATAAATATGTTAAATCTATTATTCATTTAGATCAAAATAAAATAAATAAAACTGGTACCGCCACCATCACTGTGGCAATCTCAATAGTAGTGATGGTTACGATGCCCAAGGCTTCACATCCCGTTGAGATAGATTTCCTAGATACATTGTCACTAGTGGCAAAGTAACTACTATGAGAATCATCATTTCCTTAGTCGCCCAAAAGATATAGAAGTTAATGCAATTGGATATTCATAATGCTTTCCTTAACAAGGACCTTGGTAATGAAGTGCACATGCGACCACTAAAAGGCTATCCACTCTAGGGAGAAAACATGGTTTGCAAATTGAACATATCACTCTATGGACTGAGACAAGCCTCAAGTCATGGTTTTAGAAGTTTAGCTCCACTTTGGTCCAACTCGGGTTCGCCAAGTCCTCGATAGATCGTTCATTGTTCTCTACAGGATCTGGTTCCACCTTGCTCATTCTCCTAGTCTATGTAGATGACATCTTTGTAACCGTTCCTAATGTTGTAGATATACAAAAAGTTCAAACTATGTTGGAAGGTCATTTCAAGCTTAAAGTCCCTAGAGACTTGAAATATTTCCTAGTTTTGGAAATTGCTAAGTATACCAAAGGCATACACTTGTGCCAAAGGAAGTGCACATTGCAATTTCTTCATGACACAAGATTCACTTTAGCAAACTTGTTGTTACCCCTGTGGACCTAAACACATTGATGAAGAGCCCTTTCTTGATGCCTCTATTTATTGCAGGTTAATAGGCAAGTTGATTTATCTTACAATCTCATTGACATACATTACCTATGTTATTAACAGGCTAAGCCAATTCATTTCATGTCTAAGTACACCTCACCTCCATGTTGTTCATCGCCTATTTTATTCTTGAAAGTCACCTCAGGCAAAGGGGTCTTATTCCTTGCTAAATCTCTTTGCCTTAAAACCAATTTCAGTTCTTAATTTCCAAGTTAGGAGTCTTAAAACATTTATCTCTCAACTTGGGGGAAGGGGGGATATTATAAGTTAGTTAGATTAGTTGGGTTAGTTAATTAATTGTAATTAGTTTGTTAAGAATTGTTTTCGGTAGCTATTATTTTCAGTTGCTCATGTGTAAATTTGCATACAGGACCACTTGGTGTGGGACTTAGCCTTTCACTTCAATAATGAAAGCCTTCTATTATTCTTCTCCCGATTAAGATATGATCAATATAGTTCATATTTAAATTAGAATGTGTTGGGAATTAATGTGTTTTCCTAAAAAGAAAATAATTGTTTTTTGTTTGTCATAATAAATTATTAAAATAACTATAATTATTAGTGTTCTTTTATAATAAGTTAAATCAAACACATAATTTATTTTTTATTAGGAAAATAACTTTGTAAAAGTTTTCTCTTGAATATTTGGAGTTGTAGACATTTAAGGACGACAGGAAAAGTAACGAACGAAAAGAACAAAAATGATGCTGATAGGTCCAATTCGATCTAGGTCATGGTCCATAAATAAATAGGACTTTTGTCCTTTGTTCGAAAAAGGCTAAAGGCATAATTGAGTTTTTCACTGTGCTGTATATCATCTACCAAAGTAAACAATACCAAATGAACTATTCTGAACAGATCACCAACGAGTATAGCCATGGCCTTTTCCTGTATAATTTATTCTTTGCCTATAAACATACATAAACATGGACAAAGAAAAGAAAAGAAAATGTTGTTAGAGAAAAATAACCACGTTCTCAGAATCCTAAGATATCTCAAAGAAAATGATATCATGTTAATCGGGAATTGTTTATTTTCTCTGTTGAGAGGACACCGCAGCATATAGATTAGAAAATTGTAGTTGTAAATTTGACTCATGCAGAATCGAGTGATATCATTATGCTTAGTCTAACAACAACAGTGCCGCGGGCCTAGGAGAAAGATTTTGATTTTTGACTTAGCCATCACAAGTAATCATAGCTTAGAATTGCGATAATGATCACTTCTTCCTATTAGATTCCATGCCATGGTTAATAAAATCTATAATCATTGTAGGACATCGTTGAGAAAGTTTCTGCCAACTAGTTTGATCCGATTTAATTTATAACAATAATCAATTTCTTATGTCACGACAAATGTTTTAATATATATAAATTTTGTAGTTAAAAATAATATAATCATTTTTTTTTTACTTATAAAATCAATTTTTTTTACGAGACTTATAAAATCAATTTGAAGAAAGTTAATTTTATGAAATCTAAAACATACAGACACTTCATGTTGAAAACACATACACCTACTTTGGCAAAACTAACATTCTAACGCGTGATGGTATGAAAGTTATTTCAATGATTGACTATTGCTATAATTAATTATGTTAAATAAATTTTTATTTAAATATATATATTATATTAGAACTGATTTTAAAATAATTAATTTTGTTTGTATTATTTAAAAGAATTAATTTCTTGTTGTATAATTACAGAAGAAAATGTATAAAGTTGTAGTAGTGGATTTTGCATTCAACATAATTAATTATTAGGATATAATAAGAGAATAAATGCTAGCTAGATTGACTTAAAAAAAGTGCTAGCTAGAAAATAATCTAATATTTTTAAATCATAAACTCTAAGACAAATTTTATAATAATTTTTCGATATATTGAATTTTTTTTATTTGATAATATGTGCACATATTAATTTTTTCAAAGAAATTTTTAATCACTAAAATTTTTTTCTCTAAAAAATAATTCTATTTAAATATATACTTAATAACTTAATTATATCTCATTATTTAATGGATTTGTCTCCTCTAAATCAGATATGAGTAAAGTAAAAAAGTAAATATATTTTTGCTTCTAATTTAATAAAGGCTTAATTATAATTTTTATCCCCAACTTTTAACTTTTTTGACGAATTTTACCCTCAACAAATTAATTTAACGTATTTTATCCCCAACTTTTTAAGCATTTGCAATTTTTACCTTATATTGTTATGCTGACGACATAAGCGTAAAAAGTGGAGATAAAATTCACCAAAAAATGAAAAGTTAATGATAAAATTTGCCAAAAGATGAAAAATTTAGGGGTAAAATTTGTCCAAAAATAAAAAATTTGGGTAAAAAGTACAATCATTTTAGCATGTCACGTCAGCAAAATGATAGGAGATAAAATTTGTAACTTTTTTAAAAAATTAGGGTTAAAATACGCTAAATTAATTTGTTAGGATTAAAATTCGTCAAAAAATAAAAAGTTGAGGATCAAAATTGTAATTAACCCTTTAATAAATTAAAGTATTAAATTTAACCCACTAATTAAAATCAGTAATAAAAAAATTAGAAACTAAAAATATAAAATTTAAAAAAATTTAGAAACTAAAAAATAATAAATCCTGCTATTAATAATAGATGTGTATTAATAACATTTTTTATAAAAAAAAATCATTAGGATTTAAAGATATTGGTTAATATTTGTCATACACGTGTGTGTATATATATATATATATATATATATATATTCTATGATAAATTTATATTTTCAAACATTCTATGATAAATTTATATTTTCAAACATCAAGTGTAAAAATAAAATAATACTATAAGACTGCATAAAAAGCAAAAACCATTTAAGAAAAAAAAATCATAAAGAAAAGCAGAGAGAAGGAACAAAACAAACATGCGAAATTGCGGAATCGAGAAAGATGTAAAAACTGAATTGAATAATAAAACTGAGGACCGGCGCTTTTTCGCTGACACCCCAAGCAGCCTTGTATTGTGTTGTGAAGTGTTGCAGTCACATAATAAATTCTCTGTCGCCAGCAAAATGCAAATACTTTTTCCGGTCCTTTATATAATAAATAAATAATTAAATTATCAAAATTAATAAAAATAATTAAATTAATTAATTATAATTAATAATATCATAAATTTAAATTTTATTCTAAAAGTATCCTATAAATTGATTGATTTAAGTAGTGGTTATATTAATGACACTGCACCTCCACCAATAAGTTTAACTTGTATGGTTAATAAACCAATAAATGCATGAGAAATAAGTAGGTGTCTCATTAATGAATTTCATAAGATGAAGGATAAAAAAAAAAAACTAACAATTAATACAGCTTAAAATAAATCTATATTTCTTATAATTAGAACCAAAAAAGAACACTCTTTTATTTCTTATAAAAAGGATATGAAGGATTACAACATAATAAATCTTTGTTTTCAGAATAGTTGTTCCTTTACGTATTTTAAATAAAATTCATTCTAAAGTATTTATGTTTATTTTTATTATTATTTAAAATGATAAGGATAAAATATTAACTATTTTTTAAATATTACGATTACATAGAGTAAGAATAGATATCATAAAAATCTTATATTTTTTAAATAAAAGCATTTGTAATTTTAACGTTTTACAAATTTAAAATATAATCATTTCAAACAAGGAGGATAACAATTTAGTTATATCTTAAATTTTAATTATACAGATTTTATAAATAAGATAATATATAAGAAATTTTAATTGGTTTAACTCATAAAATTATATCACTACAATATTTTATTATATTAAATGTTGTTAAAATAAATTTAAACATTAAAAAATTATGATTTTTAAAATAAATAGCTTAATCAATAATATCAGGTTAATTTGGTATAAAAATATATAAAGTATGTAAAAAGATTAAAACATTATTATTATTATTATTATTATTATTATTATTATTATTATTATTATTATTAAAAGTAATAATAATAATGAAAGTTTGTTTAGTTTTGGAATGTACTAACAATTATCAATTTAATTTTGTATACTTAGCTTTTATATTTATTTATGTTTTTATTTATCACATTTATCCATTTGCTCCAAATATATATACCTTTCCAAAGTGTGAAGGCATTTATTTTGGATAATTATATTTAAAAATAAGTTAAAGAAAATGAGAATGCTTACAGATATTAGATTAAAATTTAAAAATAAAAATTATTAAAAATATTATCAATATATTCTTCCATACTTTTATTATGGTTTCAATTTTTTTTATAATTAACTGACAAATTATTTTTTACAATAAAAATATGTAATTTTATTTTTATATAATTATGAGAAAGATAAAAAAAAAAATATATATATATATATATATTTTAATTAAGTAAGTAGTCCCTGTCTGTGTCTCTGTGCATATATATTTAATTTTTTATGAATAAAAGGAAAAATGTGCATTACTGGACAAAACATGATGTCCTCGCCAGTCGCCAGTCGCCAGTCGCGAGCTCCAATCTCTAGACAGTAGACAGAGTGAAACAGAGAAAGAGAGACAATAGCCGTTACTTTCTGAGCATTGGAACGTTAGGTAAATAACCTTTCCCAAGTTTCACTTCCACAACACAACAACAACAACAAAAAGCTCTCTTCTCTTCAGTCTTCACTCTATCTATTGCGATACAGCTCAACATTACAACGCAGCAATGTCCACTGGCTTCACCCTCATCTTTGCGGCTTCACTTTTCCTCCTGCTTCTCGGTTCGTTCCTTCCTTCCTTACTCATCTCCTCTTTCATTCCGATTCTTCCTTCCCTTTTCCTACTCTGCTTCAACCAATGTCGGTGCTTCTATATTTTCCTTTCCTTTTTTTTTTTTTTTTTTTTTTAAATAATTGATAACTCACTCTATGTGTCTGATACTTAACCGGTACTACTAGAAACTAGATTTATGCATGCAGTTACTGAACAACCTTCTTTCTTGAGGGAGGATGAAAAATGCTTTTAATTCAGTTCTTCTTCCTAACCCTACCCTTTCAACTGTTCTTTTCAATTTGTGATACAGCTCATGTGTAGACATCACTTGTTACCTCATAGTTTGGTTTGTGTCACACCTTACCCCACATTGTGTTGTGTGGATTAAAAAAGACAAAACTTAGATACAGTTTCTTAAGTGTTGTTTTTCGTGCATTAGAGTTGAAGTTTCACCTTGATAATATTGATATTTAATGCAAATCTTTATTATGTAGATTATTGAGATGAAACTCCTATTCTGATTGGAGAACAATACCAAAAATCACTTATGGAACTCTATCTAAGTTTTGTCCTTGAAAAAATTTAATGATGAGTGTTTGGACTTGCAGATACAGCTTAGTAGAGCTAGCATTTTTGCTCACAGAAAATAAGTCCTCTTTGTAATGCTTAATTTTATTTAGTTTAATGTTATGAAAGTCTGTGTCAGATTGTTGCTCTGGGAGTTTTATTGGGGTCTGCTATGGAAGAAGTGCTGATGACCTCCCTACACCTGACAAGGTGGCACAGTTGGTTCAACTTCATAAAATCAAATATGTCAGGATTTATGATTCTAATATACAGGTTCTGAAGGCCTTTGCAAACACTGGAGTTGAGCTTATGATTGGGGTTCCAAATTCAGATTTGCTGTCGTTGTCTCAGTTCCAATCTAATGCAGACTCTTGGCTGAAAAACAGCGTCCTTCCTTACTATCCAGCCACAAAGATCACATACATTACTGTTGGGGCCGAAGTCACTGAAAGTCCTAATAACGCCTCTTCATTTGTGGTGCCTGCCATGACCAATGTGCTTACAGCACTCAAGAAACTTGGGCTGCACAAAAAGATAAAAGTTTCCAGCACCCATTCCCTTGGGGTTTTGTCCCGATCGTTCCCTCCTTCTGCTGGGGCTTTCAATAGCAGCCATGCACATTTCCTAAAGCCAATGCTAGAATTTCTTGCTGAAAATCAGTCACCTTTTATGATTGATATATATCCTTATTATGCTTACCGTGATTCCCCGAGTAAAGTGTCTTTGGACTATGCCCTGTTTGAGGCATCCTCTGAAGTCATTGATCCAAACACTGGTTTGCTGTACACAAACATGTTTGATGCCCAGATTGATGCTATTTACTTTGCACTGATGGCCTTGAACTTCAGAACAATTAAGGTCATGGTCACTGAGACAGGTTGGCCTTCCAAAGGGTCTCCTAAGGAGACAGCTGCAACTTCTGATAATGCACAAACATATAATACTAATCTGATAAGGCATGTTATCAATAACACTGGTACTCCTGCAAAGCCTGGAGAGGAGCTAGATGTTTATATTTTCTCATTGTTCAATGAAAATAGGAAGCCTGGTTTAGAATCCGAGAGGAACTGGGGATTATTTTATCCAGACCAGACAAGTGTGTATAGCCTAGATTTCACTGGACGGGGTGCAGTTGATATGACCACTGAGGCAAACGTAACCAGGTCAAATGGAACCACATGGTGCATTGCTTCGAGTAAGGCCTCACAAATTGACTTGCAGAATGCCATAGATTGGGCCTGTGGTCCAGGCAATGTGGACTGTACAGCTATCCAGCCTAGCCAGCCTTGTTTTGAGCCAGATAACCTAGCTTCGCATGCATCTTTTGCGTTTAATAGCTATTACCAGCAAAATGGGGCTTCAGATGTTGCATGCAGTTTTGGAGGAACAGGTGTAAAAGTTGATAAGGATCCAAGTATGTTCATCACAACTCATCACCAGTACTGTATTTATTTTCATTGTTTTTGTCATATGCTGTATGATTTGAAGAAAGCTAGTCAAAATGCATTTCATTTTAGTTGAAGAAAGTATTAATTTGTAGAGTGTGTTTTATATGGAAGTTGTTTGATATCTGTCAAAAAGGCTGCTGTCATAGTTGTCCGTTGCATAATCAATGTTTCTGAAAGTTGTTTCATTTAATTGTCTATTTCTTGTATGTGTTCTTACCAAAGTATTACCGTAGACTGGTTTATGTGTCACTGATAAACTAATTGTCAATTCTGCAGGCTATGACAACTGCATCTACATGAGAGCTGGGTAAGTTCCAATATAGGGCATGATTTTTTTATTTTTATTTTATTTTTTGGTGGAAATATAGGGCATGATATTTAGTTTGTTCCTTTTATTTTGGATGATCTTCAATTATACAAATTCAATTTAGGACCAGATATGACATTTGGATTTTTCTTCCATTTTGCTTTTGCAGAAGTAATAAAACTGTGACAAGCAATACAACAGCAATGTCTTCTTCAACTTCATCCTCTTCACAGAATGGAAATTCTTCCTCAATTTTTACTTTTCTTCTTGTAACTTGTCTCTTTGCTCTAATGCATATTCGACGATACTGACAAGCTTGATTGTTGAAAGTGCAGCACGATTTTGCTTTGTTGTGATGTATGCTGCCTTTGACATGCATGGGGGAGGTAATGGTTTAGTGGGGAGCTTTCATATGCTCTATGCTATGCATCAGAAAAGTGTAAACTCCGTTGCTGTTATATAAGAATTGTTTTTTTTTTTTCACAGCATTAGAGCAGTGAGTGATAGGCCAAAACTCTTTGGGTACTAGTTTTGTGTGCCAAGTGATAAAAGAAAAACAGCATGCCAAGATAACTGGACTTGTCATCGATAATTTATTTTAACTATGCATGCGTTGTTGCACCTTATTGTCTCATATTATAACCAAGTAATATAAAGTGCTTTGTTCTTGAGATTATCTCGAGTCTTAGAGATAATATATGATACGGGATTAGTGCCACTTAGATAGTATGAGACTAAGCAAGTAAATTAGGACAGGGGATCAGTGCATGTTTGGATGTGTCTTTGTAGAATTGATTATGATTCAACATGATTTATTAGCATGTTTGGAATGGTGGTGATGACATGAATTTTCATATCAACTTGGAAGCAAATAGTTTAAGCTTCCACGTTTTTTTTAAGAGAATTGACAAGATTTCCTTAGTTGACATGTGTATTCAAACACACACATTTAGTAAATTTGAGTATAAAGAAACGTGATTTTTTGTTTAGGTGACATATTAAAAAATTGTTTTTCATTGGGAATAGTGTTTGGAAACTTACGATTAGAATTGATTTTAAGTATCTAATTCTAAATTGGGTTTTTAATGTCCGTGTATAATTCATTATGTTGATATTGATATGTAGCCAAAAAAAATTCACCATTAGTTTATTATATTGATATTGATACATGTTTTAATGTTCACTTTATTGTAATTATTTTGTATGTAATTTATCAAATTGTAAAAATTCTAGCAAAATACTAATTCTTATATATGGCTTGTGTCAGAACTAGGGATACGGATCGCCTGCAGTTGAAAATAGTTGAAAACTAACTGCAGGGAGTACAGAGTACAGTCTAATCTCTAACCATACACTTTTCTTTATTTTATTTTTTTATTAATATTTTGTTTTAAGTAAAAATATACAGAGCATCTTGATCCCAGAATTAGTTTGTTCACAGGCGAACATCCATTCGAGCATTTTAACGTAAGCATAAAATAATCTAAGCATTCCATGATTATCATGATGCTGTGTTACCTTCTCTAACTGCTATTGTTCATATTCAGTCATAAGCATTATTCGGTCAATAATATGATGCTCTGTTGCTTTCTCTGACACCTATGAAGAAGAATTATTCGCTTACCTTTTCTAATATCCATAAAGAATAATTATTCAGTCAATAATGATGCTCTATTATTTGTTCTTTTAATTGAAAATCTGCAACCAAGAAACACCCAAATATGTACATGGAAGAAGGAAATTATAGACTTGCGTTTTTTGTTTATCCAAAAGTTACTGAAAGTAGCATTAAATGAGACTCACATTTGTTTCCTTGATTCAGGATTGAGGGGAAGTGCCAAATATATTGGTCAAAAGATAAAGTCAAGTTTGACCAACTCTAAACTCATGTTCATATATTTCTAATGTGGAACTAAACGCGTTCGTAGAGTGTAACTGCGTAAGAGCAGAGTTTTTTGTTTTTTGTTTTTTTTTTTTTTTGCCTTGAGTGCCTTCAAAAGGTGGGTCAAATCCAAAAAATGGTAATACTGAAGCAAAAACAAGTATCATTGTTTTCAAATTTTGACTTAGTTTGGCAAATTTGACCATTTGGAATGGCAACCAATTAAGTTACTTTTTTATGTGTATAACAGCAATAAAAATCGAATTAAGTTCTTATGCATTTACCTCAACTCTTCATCACTAGATCAACCTTAAAAGGTACAACCATTACATTACTAATCTAGACAACTTAAAAAATCCAGAGTTAAAAACCAGCCAAAATCAGTTTAAATAACTAAGGGCCCGTTTGGAGTGGTTGTCAGTTTTTGATTTTTGGTTTTCAAATGCAATTTTCAAAACAAATCGTGTTTCGTAAAAATAGAGCTGAAATGGTTTTTAACTCAATTTCAAAATACTTTTACATTCATTTTGAAAACCAAGAAAAAAGGTTTTGTGAATTTGGTTTTTAGTTTTAAAAAACATTCTCATTACCATCGCTGCCGTCGCCGCCACCACTATTGTCGTCGTCACCACTGTTGCCGCCACCACCACCACTATCAGCACTGCCACCACTGCCATCATTACCACTGCCACCTCCACCACCATCACCGCCACCGTCACCTCCGCCACCACCGTTCCTCCACCACCACCACCATCACTACCATCGTCACTACCACCATTCCACCACCACCGCCGCCACCATTATCACCTCCACCATTCCGCCACTACCACCACTATCGCCGCTGCCACTGCCATCACCGCCACCTCCGCCACCGCCACCACCACCTTTCCTGCACCGCCACCACTGTCACCACCGCTACCATCGCCACCTCCACCTCCACCACCGCCACCACTACCATTCCACCACCACCACCGTCAACCCCACCACCATCACTGCCACCACCTTTGTCACTGCCACTACCACCGTTCCTCCATCGCCACCTCCACCACTGCCACTGCCGTCACTGCCACCACTACCATTCCACCACCGTCACCACCACCATCACCTCCGTCACTGCCTTTACCACCACCACGGGTTTAATTATTTTTTATGTGTCGATATTTTTTTATATTGTATTTAATACAAGATTGTTATTATTTAACTAATTGGTTTAATCTTTTATTTTGTAAGACATGTAATATGATTTTTTTTATGTTAATTTAAATTTTTACAAGTTTATTCTAGTTTATTACTAAATATACTCTATAATATTAAAATATATATTTAATTATTATTGGTTCAATTTTGATTCATCCACAACTAAATTATTAAATTGTGAATCAGTATTCCCTCCCCCTAAATTTTTTTAACCAAAAATTGTGAATCAGAACATTCATTAATTTAATTGACTGGTATGATTTTAAAAGCATATTTATACTTATTAACTACGTAGTCATTTTTAATAGTGATATTAGTTGCACAAACAAGAGACTACTCTCCATACTCACCCCACCCATTGTCATCCTAATCCTAGTATTTCCTGATTTCAGTGGTTGGACTGTCAATAGGATGGCTCACCCTATTCTACCTTAACCCACGTGTAAATTGAATGATACTTGTATCATCTAAATTGCATCTAATGAAAATGAAAATGCATGCGCTCAAGTGTCAAGTTCAGAAAATAGAGGTTGCAGCCCTCCAGGGAATAAGCTAGGTAAAGTTCAAGTCTATTTAATTTCGAGCCAATTCAAATTAGTTTGTGAAACTTACAGGTTCAACGAATTTGGTCTACAAACTTTTTTTTTTTTTTTTTTTTTTTTTTTTTTGAAGAAGGTCTACAAACTTAATCACGTAAAAATTAAATAAAAACATTTCAAAAAATATTTAACTATTTTAAAAAATTTAGTTTAGGCTGGCCAATACAAGCCAACCCCCAAATCAAGTATTTTGGTTTTTTTAATATTAATAGTTATATGAACCGAATTATTTAGCCATGGTCGGCAGGTCTATACGCACTCGTTGAATACAAGCTCATTTAAATGTATGTAAGCCTATAACGGACTTAAGCAAACTGGGTCAAGCCACTCTACATATTCAACTCTAATGAGAAGACAATTTTTCTTTTTTTAAATTCAAAGAGTTATGTAATACTAGTACTTTATACTTATAAAAACAAACAAAATATTAAAAGATTAAGTTTATGTTAATTATTACTTTATTTCTTTTATTTTAAAAAACTATCAACTTTAACAAATATTTATTAAATAATCTCCCTTCCTTTCCCTCCAAAATTCAACTCACACATTTAAACAAGTTTGAGTGTCGTGTCAGGATGAGCTGTTTATTGTCCTTAACGGAATTCCTAATTTTTTTTATGAAATCAATTCTTCAAAAGCAAACACGATGCTAAACTCAATATATAATTAAGTGCAAGTTCAATTAAGATCAAAGTTAAGATAAGACCAGGTTAGTCCAAAGTGTACATTATACAAATCATAAAGTGATTTAAATTATCCCAATTTGAACTAATTACTCAAAACTAGCTTTAGTGCATTTGCATCGTTTGTGTACTCAGTCTTAACAACAAAACTAGATTACTATGTCTACTAAGATTTTTAAATGGTTACTATACTTTGTTTTTTCGCTTAAAGAACAAGGTCAAATCCAAGCCATAGTCCTCAACTTCAACAAGAATTGCCAACGCACAAGCTCGTATTTAGGAACAAACCAAGTAGGGATCCACAACACTTTCTTCCTTCCTATACCAAAACCTCTAGCACAAAGCAGACTACAATTCTCAATATTGCACATTTGCACTTACCAGAGGTATGGAACAAGTTCAGTTGGATAAGTTATCATGATACCGGCTATCTTCTAGAACTAATTATAACAACAGGGATTCCGACGTGACACAGGAAAATACTAGTATTACTGATAACCTGGCATACATGATCTGCCACGTAGAACAATGTAGTTACTTAATAGTTAATACCTTAGTTAACTAAAAGAAATCTATTTGCATTTAGAAAAATGTAAAAGGAGTTGGGAGTACGGAGGTATAATGAAGGCTATCTGCCAGATAGATAAGAATCTGCAGACTTCTGATAAATGTGAGAACCATTATACCATAACATTAAAATTTAAAATCACTGTAATGTATACAGGTACCCCACTAAAAAAGTACAACGATAGAGAATTATAGTGTCATCATTTCTCAAGCACCAAAACACTTTTTCTTCGCAACACGCACATGCCGTAACTTTTGATACCCAACAATATTATTACACTGCAATCAAAGCATTCCCAGTCGAGGTCGATGCAAAAAACTTGTACAGAAGCCAATGAAATATGCACGATAACAAGACATAAATAGAGGATTAGAGACCCTGTTCAATGAGATAATCACCAAGCCTTTCAACTACCATGTTGCATTGACCCGGAGCCATTGGTTCGTCATAAATTCCAATGATCAAGGCCGCACCGGTCTTCTTCACAGTAACACCACCAGGACCCTGGATAATTAAAGACTGATATTACAACTATAATGGCAAAAATATGCACTAACATATTGTCTTTGAAACACGACTGATATATGTTCATCTTTCACTATTGAATCAAAAAATTTGAAGGAAAAAAAAGTTATTAAGATTGTTGAGAGGATGCATACAATAATTACTCTGCACAAAGGTGTCTATGTACATAAGCATTTGCTTGTAAATTGTAATTTGATTGATATGCAATTCACAGACAGATACTTTGCTTATAAAATCAGATATGGTTGGATAACTAAATTACAGCATATAAGTTCAATCCATGCTCATGTTACCCTCAATACCAACCCAAAAATAACTGTGAAATTTTGACTACATTATAGTGCTGGAAATTATATGGTCTACAATTTATTGCACAATTCTAATTCTAAGAATCTATATTGTAAAAAGAATTGAAAAGGCATATATTCACATAGCCCAGATCATTACACTATCTATGAATTGAAGCAGAGATCATAAAGAGTGGGTTACCTTCTTCCCTCGAATGACGGCGCCAGGCTCACCCTGGATGACCATATATTTAGTCCCACCGATATGCAATCCAGTTGGAGCAAGTGTCCCAGGCTCATTAAAGTCATTCATGATAGCAGTTATTTCCTCAGGTTTGAACTGAATAAAAATCGATACAGAATAAGAACGGATCAACTAAAAGAAAAACAGATCTATTGCCATTATAGTTAATATGAGCATCTGATACATGAAATCAAATAATCAATCAAAATGACAACACCATGATAACATCTCATTAAAGTATAGTATATATAATCAACACTTGTTCAACACTACTAAGGTTAGGTTCAGTTCAGTTCAGCTTTTGTGGTTAATTTGGTATATTGACAAACATGTCCCAATAAGTTTTAAAGTATTTTGCAAGATGATCCTTCCTACTAACAAGATTTATCATAATCAGTGTAAGCTTGATTTATAAGCGAGCGCAATGAGCAGAGATCGACGAATCTAGAAGATTCGCTAAACAACTAACAAAAAATGGCGAAAGTAACCTGAGGGAAGTTGGTGCTCTGAGCCCAAACGCTGCCGTCATGGCCGATAATAGCGGCGTGAGTAAGGTGGTTGCCTTCGATGTCGCAGAGAAGGTGGTCATCGACGTAAGCTTGCCACGACATGATTGAGATTTGAGAATTTCTCTAGTTTGGTTTGGGTGATCGGAAAATTGCCAAACGCTCTCTCTCTCTCGCTTCTCAGCTGCGTTGATATTACGGAACTATCTCTGCCTATATATCGGTCTAATCACCTTCAAGTTACAAAAATGCCCTTTTCATTACCCTATTTTCGCTCTTCAGGACTCCAACTCGCAGAAAATCTAGCAAACAAATATATGTTATTATTCGTTTATTTATTTATTATCTCCTAATTAAATAAAAATGTTAATCATTATAATTAATTTCAAATATTTAAAAGTGACGTTATTAATAATTAGAATTACTAAAACTGTTTCATACTGTTAAACGATATTAAAACTTAAGAGTGTAATATTTGAGAAAGGATTTAATTGATAAGTGTAAAGATTTTTTACATTCTCAATCAATCATAAAATATCACATATTTAAAAAGTTTGAATCTTATTTTAATTATTTTAAAAGTCACACATTATAAATCATGATTGATTGACAATGTAAAAAAAAATTAAACTCTTTGAGAAATTAGTAGAAAATTTACAAATTGATAAGTTGACTAATACAATTGAAAGTGATAAAGTTATCTATTAACTAATAAGCGTAAAATAACAAACAAAATATAATTAATTACTGGATCTGAATTTGAAATTTAATAATTATATATATTTAAATAAAAACAACTTTTCTTTATAATTTTAAATTTTTATCAATAAAAATTTAAAATTTTACTTAAAATTAAAATAAGTAATATAATAATTAAAATAAATAGTGTAATCTCAAAACAATAATTCAAAGAAAAAGCTTAGCAGTGGCCAACAATGGAATTGCCAGATGGAACACCATTGTGACAGAGAATAACGAAAGAAACATGATAGACGGTGAATGTGAAAAAAATAAGAAAATGTTAAGTTTCTGAAAATAATAATTAATGAGACATTGTGAAAGATTAAGAATGGAAATGAAAAAAAAAACACTTTTAATGAAAATAAAATGCTAGAATATTTCGTGAAATAATTTTAAAAAACGTTAAAAATTATTAAAAGATTAAATTAATCAGTGAGTTCTGAATTATTTAAGAATTTTTAATTATGTCTCTAAATTAAAAGAATATATATAATTGGGTTCTTAATTTTATATTTTTGAATTAGGAAACTATTTAAAAATTTTCAAATTATTTAAGATGTGCTGATTAAATTAATCTTATTAAAATAAACTATTTTTCTAAATAAGTTTATTTTAGTTAAATAATATTTTTAGTTAATAAAATAAGTTAAAAGTATTACCAATAAAGTTCACATTATTAAAATCGAGAGACAAACAAATATGTGGTTAACCGTTTCAAAGTTAAAAAAGAAAAGGTTGGTCATTTTCTTTCCTTAAAGGTTCAATGTCGCTTCACTTCTAATCTTTTTTGCTTTTTCTCTTTTTGGTTGCTTTCTTTTTCAAATAGCGACGTTCTATTATTTGCTGTCAGTAATTATCACTATGATTTACCACGTTTGTACTAGAATTCTAAGGCGTAATTTCGTAAAAAATAAAAAATAAAAAATAAATCTAAGGTGACTAAAGATTCATAAACACGAATACAAATATTCATACCTTAAGATTTTTATTTTAGGAGCATTTAGTAGAGGAAGAAATTTTTTCATATTTGGGAATCGATTTTTGGGATTTGTGAATTTCGAGAATTATGATTTTAAGAATGATTGAAATTTGTCTAATTATTCATAAACATTCTTAAAAGTAATCCTTATCAATCACACTCTCAGTACATGTTTGGTTTAATTTATTTTGAAGAAATAGTATTTTCTTTTTACCAACCTTTGAGAGAACTTAAAAAAAAAGCATTTTTTTAAAGTAATCAATTACCTAATTCTTTTTTCTCCATTAGATATTGAAGCCTTTGCTTCATTTTTTGTTTTCACATTGATCCAAATCTCCCTTTCTGATTAAAATTGCTCTGTTTGACTCCATTTTTTTTTTTACAATTTTAGCTTGCTCAACAATCACAAATTCTTCGCACTTGACTTAATTCATTTCGTATCATTTATTGCAAACTTGAAAACATGTTTCTTTCTCAATATTATTTTTTTCAATTTCAATTTGAATGCTTCTCTATCAATTCCCATGATGTTTGAGGGCTTTGGAAGGGGAGACCTCTTTAGGATCTTGCAAACAATTTGTTGTCTCTCTGGACTTTAATGATTGAGCTGTTAATATAAGCTAAGCCCACCTCACTCAACTCTACCCATGTGTCGTATAAAAAAAAACAATATATTTATTTCATCTGAATTGCATTGCAGCTACTCAAGATCAAACACATTTTAGTCATATAAAATGTATACGCGAAAGTGCATTTTATTCAAATAAATGTATACGCTAAGGTACATTTATTCAAATAAATGTGCACGCTAAATTGTCAAGATCAAGAATAAAGGTGGACAACCACCCAAGCATAGGACGGGTAAGAGTTTTGACCCGTTTAACTGCAAAACTACACGAATTGGTTAGCAAAACTTGCAAGTTAAATAATTTTGATCTACGAAGGACAAACCTAACAACATGACAAGTTCACAAGGATTCTCACAGCGTGGATACAGGCCAAATATTACTGATAGCCAGACATACATGATCTGCCACGCAGTACAATGAATGAGGGTGTCTGATTGTGTAATGAGCCAAACCGAGTTTGAACTTTGAACGATCCATTACGAGTTCCTAAGTATCTTTAAAAGCATTTACAATGCATCGTTGCTAAAATAAGTTGTTTATCTTAAATTTATGAATCTACAATATCACATAGATTTAAAAACTTTACAAAATACTTAAATGCTAAAATTGTTAAAACGAATGTTTAACTTGAGTCACGTTAAATTTTTGTTACTGAAAAAAAAAAATTATTAGTACAAATCAATTAAGTTATCTAAACAACTCACTTAAATAACGCACTAAAGTCATCTGCTCCAATAAATTTTTTTATTAAACAACATGATTTAACTTTAAACAACTTATATAAGCACCCAGAGATGCTCTAACGGAGGTTTCTCGAAGCAAAAGAAAATTTAATGCACTAATTTAACTGAAAGAAAATTATTTGCATCAGGAAAAAGGGGGTTGGGAGGATTACGGAAGTATAGATATGAAGGCTTTCTGCCAGACAGACAAGAATCTGCAAACTTTTGATAAATATGCCAACCATTATACCATAGCATTAAAAATTTAAAACCACTGTAATGTATACAGGTACCCCACTAAAAAAGTACAAAGATAGAGATTATAGTCATCATTTCTCAAGCATCAAACACTTTCTTCACTACACGCAGATCCCGTGACTTTTGATACTCACAAGATTATTACACTGCAATCAAAGCATTCCAGTCCAGGTCGATGCAAAAACTTGTACAGAAGCCAATAAAATATGCACGATAACAAGACATAATGTGAAGATTAGAGACCCTGTTCAATGAGATAATCACCAAGCCTTTCGACTACCATGTTGCATTGACCTGGAGCCATTGGTTCATCATAAATGCCAATGATCAAGGCTGCACCGGTCTTCTTGACAGTAACACCACCAGGACCCTGCATAATAGAGATAAGGATTGATATTACAACTATAATGGTCAAAATATGCACTAAGATACTGTGCAAGAAACACAACTGTTATATATTCATCTTTCACCATTGAATCAAAGAATTTGAAAGAAGTTATTAAGATTAAAAATCGAAGGTAACAATTTACATCATACAATCCCGGTATTTAATTGTTGAGACGATGCATAGAATAATTACTCTGCACAAAGGTGTCGTCCTATGTACATTTGCATTTGCTTATAAATTATAATTTGATTGACATGCAATCTACAAACACATGGATGGATTCCAAAAATGTCCAAAGGTTTAGAAAACAAATATATTTTGCTTATAAAATCATATGCAATATACAGCTGCATAACTAAATTACTGCAGTACACCTGCAAGCTCCACCCATTTTCATGTTGCCCTCGATGTCAACCCCAAAAAGAGGACTGTAATTTTTTACTAGATTGTAGCACAGACAATGATTTTATTGCATGATCCTAAAACTAATATTGTAAAAAAAAAAAAAATTGAAAAACATATCTTCACAGGAAACTGTATCATCACATATGAGTATATCAGTTAGTATTAGCATATTAGGATCATCTAATATCACATTCAATATCAACTAGTATTAGGCATATTTGGATTCACATTAGATGATACAATATCACATTCAAATACCAACTATCATAATTTTAGATAAATGTTCACATGTTTAGTTCCATGTTGAGGAATTGATTTTGGATTCAGAACCGATTTTGGGTTAGATAAAAAAATATATACTGAGTTTTACTATTAACTTGATTCTAGAATAAAATAATCCAAACATAAATCATATCACTTAAAAATCAATTTTGAAAACACTTACCCAAACACATACATACTATCACACACACTACTACACTATCTACGAATCTATCATCAGAATTCAGGCAAAGATCAGAAACAGTGGTTACCTTCTTCCCTCGAATGACAGCACCGGGCTCACCCTGGATGACCATATATTTGGTGCCACCGATATACAATCCAGTTGGAGCAAGTGTCCCAGGCTCATTAAAGTCATTGATGATAGCAGTTATTTCCTCAGGTTTGAACTAAATAATAAAAATCAATACATTATATCACAAATATGAACAGATCAACAAAAAACAGAAACAGATCTGTTACCATTATATTCAAGCAATTGATTCATGTCATGAATCAACCACACATCAAAACCAAAAATAAAAATAATGTTATGTTAGCATTAAAGTACAATTGTTGCTGGCAAGTACATAATCATAATCAACACAACTAATCTTCTGCTTTTGTTGTTAATTAGTTAATTGTCAATCATCGGAGACGATGCAGTGAACTTCCTTTGCTGATTGGATTTTTCATGGCACAAGTTGAGAACTATTTTGCATGTTGATCCTTATTCAAGTGAGCATAGATCGGTGAATCTAGAAGGTTTCCTAAGCAATTAACAATAAATCGCGAAAAGAATGGATCGGATAGAGAAAAAGAGTAAACGAAAATGGAAACCTGAGGGAAGTTGGCGCTCTGAGCCCAAACGCTGCCGTCGTGGCCGATAATAGCAGCGTGAGTGAGGTGGTTACCTTCGATGTCACACAGAAGGTGGTCATCGACGTACGCTTGCCACGACATGATCGAAGCTTTCTCTGCAAACTGAGAATGAATGAGTGTTTGGCTGCTCAGAAAATGGGGTGAGGATTTTCTTTTCTTGGCTGAGTTGATTCCACTGACCCATATGCCTATATAAATCGGTGTAACCGCGTTGAAATTACGCACTTGCCCTTTACATTACCCTATTTTCGCTGTTTCGGGCTGGCAGATAAGAAAAAGGGAAAAAAATTAATAAATATATGGTTTTGTAACTTTTATTATTATTATTTATCATTTTTTTTCAAATTAATAAATATATATGGGGTTAGCCGTTTCAAATGAAAAAGAAAAAGGTGTCATTGAAGGTTCACCGTCACTTCTAAACTTTCTCCTTTTCCTTTTTCGTTTCCTTTCTTTTTCAAATAGCGACGTGCTAATTCTATTATCTCCTATATGATCTGTCGTGTTTGTAGCGAAGTCTAAGGCGTAAAACACATAAACTCGAATAAAAATATATCCATACGTTAAGATTTTGATTTTTATGTGAGTTTCGGATCAAATTTCAAGAGTTGTAATTATTTTGACATAGTGTTTGACTTTGAATAGAAATGAAAAATTTTATACAAAAGGACCCGGCACATTTTAAAATCGTAAAATAATTAATTATTAAACTACTTATAGTTAACTACTTTTTGACATAACGTATCTTTATATTAATAAAAAGGATAAAATATGTTTTTTTTTCTTATTTTATTTTGATTTCTATTTTTAGTCCCTCATAAATTGTTCTATTCTGTTTTTAGTCCCTCATAAATTGTTTTGTTCTTTTTTAGTTCATGGCATTAATTTCAACTATTAAGTGATGACATGACAGACATAAACTGTGTGTGTGAAAATTTCCTAATTAAGTTTCTAATGACTTTTAACCACTACAAATTTTTTGGCAGTCAGAAAAAAATTATGAGGGACTAAAAACATAAATTTAGATAAATTGATGGACCAAAAACATATTTTACCCTAATAAAATAAAGAAGTCTTGGAGGGTTTTTTTATACATTTGAGCCATAAATTTTTAGAGGTTTTTTTTATCTAATTTTCGATTCATAAAGCTATATAAATATAATAATTAAGGTAATTAGATTAATTATATATTATGATTTAAAATAATTAATAATTAAATTAATTATAATCAGTACATATATGTTTTAATTAAAGTAATTAAGATTATTTTAAATTAATTATAATACTTATGACTATATATATTCTTCTTTTTTTCATTTTTTTTTCTTCAATCACCCCTTGCACGCCCATTATTTAGTATTGTTTTACTCTTTTGCAGAGATTCACAGTAAATCAATGTTTTTTCTTTTCCTTCTTCATATTTATTCCTTTCATACCATTGTTTATTAAATATTAGTACTATTTTTTTTATTTCTTTTCTTCAACTAACCTTACATACTATTTTTTTTTTACTTCATTTTTTTGTAGTTAACAGAGGTTTGACCTTGATGAGAAAAATGGAAAAAAAAAAGAGTAACAAGATAGTGGATAACGAGACTAAACCTTCAAACAATAGTATAATGTAAAAAATTAATAACTTTATAAATAATTCATATTTAGTGTCTTAATTTTTAAAATAACTATATAAATAAGTTCATAGTATGTAATCAGAAAAATTTACCGATGGACAAAAATTTAACACATAAATTAAAAATTATTCATATTTAAAATTAACTTTTCTTATATAAATTCATTTATCTATCAAATAAAAGTATTTTAAAACCTAAATGAGAAAACCTATTTGAAATCAATTAATATAATTGAAACTGTGCCAAAAAATTACATAATTAAGAGCAATTAACATATAATTGCTAAAAGTATATAGTAGATGAAATAATTAGTGCTGTTATAATTAATATAAGAAAATGAAATAATTTATATAACAATTAATGTAAAAGGAAATAATTATAGAAAAATTAATATATATATGAGATTAAAAGTAATTATAACAATCAGCATATACATAATCCACTTAATGTATAAAATTATTATTTTTACTATTAATAATATTATTATTATTATAAATAAAATCTATAAAATGAAATAAAAGCAAAATAAGAAGACACATTGCTTAATGTTTTTATTCCCATGGGTTTTGAAAAAGAAAAGATGACTCAATGGAAGGCAAAGATGGGAAGGAAGAAAGTAATGTAGTATTTGAGAATAGTGATGTCAATACATTTTTAATTAATAAAATTTATAGTTTTATATGTGGGTCAATAAGAGAATGTAAAAACTTTTTCAAAAAAAAAAAGAAAAGAAGAGAGAATGTAAAACATTTGAAAAAATTAATTATCCTAACAATAACGTTATGTAAAAGTAACAAGGGTCGTGGAGTTAAAATATTATTATTAAAACAATTTGTAAATTGAAACATTATTAATAGAACAATTTGTAAATTAAAACATTATTAATAAAAAAATTTGAAAATTTTAAACCAATTATGGAAAAAATTATTAAAAAAAATTAATAAAAATTAAAAGTAAATAATTTTCTATTGTCAATTGTCATTATCATTATCATCAATCTAAATTGATTTAAATTTAAATTAAAGGATAAATAATTATTATAGAAACAAAAAGATTTAAAGGATAAAAAAAATAAATGAGAGAAGATTGTTATAAGTAAAAAATCCACCAAAAAATCAATAAATTAAAATTAAATTTAATTAAAGAATTAAAGTAAATAATTACAAAAGTGCAGTAAGAAATTGAGAGAAAATTACGATAAATAAAAAAAATCCACCAATTAAAATTGATTAAATGAAATGTAAAAAAAATAAAAGTAAATAAAAGAAATTTAAACAAGTAGAAACTAATTTTCATTATCATTATAATCGATTTAAATCAATTTAAATTTAAATTAAAGGATCGATAATAATTAATAGATCAAGGGATTTAAAGGATAATGGATCATAAAATAAATGAGAGAAGATTGCAGTAATTAAAAGAAATCAATCAATTAAATTAAATTAATCAAAAGATTAAAGTAAATAATTAAAAATTATAGTAAGTAATTGAGAGGAAATTGTGATAAGTAAAATAAATCAATCAATACAAATTAATTAAAATTAAAAAATAATTAAAAGTAGGAGAAATCAATTATCATTAATAATTATTATGAATTTAAATCAATTTAAATTATCAGACCAATAATAATTAAAGGATCGAAGAATTTAAAGAATAAATGAAAGGAGAATGTGTTAAGTAAAGAAAATCAATCATAATTAAAATTACATTTTTTAAAGGATTAAAGAAAATAATTCAAAGCATTAAAAGAAATTATGGTATGAAACTGAGAAAAGATTGAGTAAATAAAAGAAATCAACTAATACAAATTAATTTAAATTAAAAATAAATAATTAAAAGTAGAAAAATTAATTATTATAATCGTCAATTTAAATTAAAGAATTAATAATAATTAAAGTATATATATATATATATATATATATATATATATTATTAATTGTAAACAGGCAATGCACAAGCACGGTAAAACAATTTTATATTGTCATTCAATAACAAATCACAGTATATGGTGTATTAAGAAATTTTCTAAAACTTAGATTAACTAGTATAGTAACTCATGCAATGCACGGAATATATATTAAGATTATCAATATAAATATATAATAAATTTAAGATAAATTTATTATGTAAAAATATTATTGATATGTGTCCATATTTTCTTTCATCATATTATAAATTTATATTATATCTTATTTGAGTAATGTCTGTTCAATTTTAAATTGTGTTGCCAAATAGACAAACTTAGGGATTTAACTTAGTAATAAAAATAAATAGTAATATTACATAGGATATATATATTTTAAATTATAAACATTATACTAAAAAATTATATTAGATTTAACAATTAATTATGATCATTCACTTACTGATTAGGCACTAATTATATTTAATTAAAATAATTAATTTCACTTAATTAGTATTAATTTGGGTTCAAAAATTTGATCCAGACTATCTTTCTCTTATTTTTAATTTTTCTAAATTGATTATCCAAATAAAAAAATTAATTTACTTCATATTATTAACCATAATTCAAAATAATATACTTAAAAATTAGTTGACTATCCGTCAAAGTTATTTATTTTTTAAAATTATTTTAATTAATTCTAAAAATTTATAATTAACTTTAAATATAGAGATATATAATTCAATCACAATTAATTATTTCATCGATTAAAATTAATTTTCATAAATTTGTAAATAAAAGTTTCGAATGACTGCATTATAGTAATTTATATTTTTATTGTCAATAAACTAAAATTTTAAATTGATATTAAATGTACATTTTTCATACTTGTAAATTCAAAAATTAATTTCACAAATATATATTATGAAACACTATTTTTTCTTTAAAAAAACACTATTTTTTTATTTTGATACTCATAATAATTTAGCAAATTACATACACAAATTAACAAATAATTTTATTAAAATGATTATCCTACAAAGATCTTTTATTTTTAAAATAATTTTAATTGATAATCTTTTTAATTATATTATATAACTTAATATAATTAAAAAATCGTATACCTTAATATAATTAAAAAATTATATACCTTAATATAATTTTTTGGTTAAAAAGTAATATATATAATATTTTATATATTAAATTATATATATTACTTTTTAACCATAAAATTATATATCTTAGTTAAAATAATCCTTAATACCTTAATAAAAATTATGATTTAAATTAATGTAATTAATAAAAGATTTAAATTTAAAAATTTTATACAAAAAATTAGCTGCAACATACAAAACGTAATTGAAAAGAAAGGATTAGCTGCAAAATACAACCTTTAATTTCATAATTTATTGAGAAGCGGCAAGAAAGAAAGATTTTTTTTTTAAATATATTAATATATTGTACATAATCTTTTCTGAAGAGATTATTATGTAAATGTATCGAAGGAAAAATCACGGTGGAAGAATTAATTTGAATGTCATATAAAAAAATTCCATATTCATATGTTCATTGGAATGTATAAAATCACGGTGCTTAGTGATTTGTCTATGAAAATCGCGATGCTTACAATAAAGAATTTAAATAACTATTTAAAACTCATTAATATAATTATAATCACAATAAATTTCTTAAAATTAATAATAATGATATTTTAAAATAAATTAAATCAAATCGAGTATAATTTATTTAGGGTAATTTATAACAACTATAGTTACAAATTATTTTAAAACTAATTATACTGTAACAATTTATAAGAAAACATGAAATAATAATATTTTTATTTTTTATCCTTGAAACTAATATCAATTATTTTGCGTGTTCTAATTAGTGAGAATGATTGCATATTTTATATACAAATTTATATTTTTATTGTCAATAAATGTATTATTTTCATATTTTATATGAATTTGTAAATACTTGTAAATATATAATATTTTAACTAATATTTTTTATTCATTTCGGTATTCAGTATAATTTAATTAACAAATTATATATTGGAATTATCAACTAACGTTAATACAATCATCGTCATTCAGTATAATTAAATTATTTTAATTACTACTCATTTTTTATTAATATTCAAATTATATTAAATATTTTTTATTCATTTCAGTATTGAGTATAATTAAATTATTTTAATTAATGTTAATTTTTTTAATTAACGTTAATATTCAAATCATGGTAAAAAAAAGGTTATCTGTAGGAATCGAAGACAGTACCAAGAGATTTACAACACTCACGAAATCATGGTAATTTAATTACTTTAACAATCAATTTTAATTTTTTCCCCTGTTTAAACGTGTCAAATTTACTTTCTTGGAAACTTTTCATTGGCACTAAAAAAAAAGAAAAATACACTTGCTTGCGTATGGAACAAAAGGATACCAGCTTCACAAAGGGACATTTATATACACAATATTTTGTTTATCAATTTTCCATTTTACCCATATTTTAGGTAGGTAAATGTTTTCCTAAGGCAACCCCAATGTTTTCGTCCTTCTCCTCCTTTGTTGATAGCTCACAACAATAATATTCTCTTTTTAATCAAATCCAAAGTACTGCACACAAAATTAAAAACACAAATGAGAAACAGAAGGAAAAAAAATGCATAAAGGGGACACTTGCTGAAAGAACAAATTAAAAATTAAAAAATAAATAACAAAACAAAAAGTAGTGATACATCTAATAAGTTGTTATATGATGTCATTGTAATGCAGTTGTTCTAGATCCCTATCTTCTATTCTTCACCACATTCATCGTTCTCCTGTTCTTGATGTAAGAACTTCCCTCTTATTTACACAAAAAAAAATGTCATTGTTGCAAGGTCATAATTGAGCAAGACTTTATCTCTTTATAAAATTGCAAGTGCATAATGAGGGCTGGAAAATGTGAAGCTTATAAAAAAAAGTGAGCAAACCCATAAATACATCAAAATTAGAAGAACTGATTAAAAATTTTAAAAAATACAAAACAAATAAAATGAGATTAAAGAAAAACCATCATATAATATCTCTTGTTCTTAAACTGCAAAAGAATAACCATGATACATAAAAGAACACCATGAATAGTATAAGTAATATTGTTAATCTTGCATGGGAGATTTGAAAGCATAGGAATTTCAAATGCACAATTTCAAGTCAAAATAGCAAGAGTGTGACCGGATGCACAACAAATAAGAATGTTTTTTGGATGTGCAACTTAAACATATATATATTAATTTGAAATAATGGATTATTGTCAAACAATGAACAATTTTTTTTTTGAATTGAAATCAAAATACATGAATGATGATTGTGTGTAATTGTCAAATTAATTAATTATTGATAATTGATTGATTTGGAAGAATTTTTGGGTAATATTGATTAATTATTTTCTTATGTAGTTAATGTTGATTGATTATTTTCGAATTAATGTTTGTTCCTAATAAATTAATGAGATTTAAATGTATTTGAATTTAAATTTAGTTCGTAATCGAACCAAACAATTCTGAAGCATGAAATGATTACACGTGTCATCCAATACTTGAAAAACAACCTTGTTTCGCCATATATTTTCCAAAGCTATTTTTGGATTCGTAAATTTTATATATATTGATTAATTGTAATCATTACTCTAAAATTTATGTTTTATAACTCATAAATAATATATGAAGTAAGTATAAATTAAAATAACAATTTTATCATTTTAAAATATAATAACATGCACGTGCATCGCACGGGTCATCATACTAGTTATATATAAAATGAGTTAAGATAAAATTTTAAAATGTTTTATGATGTAATAACTTATTTGTGGATTTTTTTTTGAAGGGGATTTGTGGAAGTTATTCTTTTTACCTTTGAATAGAAGTATCAAAACTATTTTAAAATTTCTTCTAAAATCTTTCTAATTGTTAAAAATCATTTATTGAAAAGAACTTTAACAAAAAAAGTCATTAATATGAGAAATATTAAAATTTTGAGATTTCAATTAATAATTAATTATGAGCAATTAAATCATTTTAAGAATTAATTAATTGAAAATCTTTGAGATTTATATGTATTTTTTATGTATATCTATCACAATCCAAAAAAGAAAGGAAACACCGCTTAAAGAAATCTACAAATTAGTTTTCTTTCTTAAGACATCTACAAATTAGTTGAGCTTTACTGAAAGAAAACATTCCTTTAACAATTAAAGGGAGTGATTTTATTATATCTTTTGATTTTAGGAGAATATTTTAAAATATATGTATAGAAATATTAAGAAAAAAAGTGCATGTAATATCAACTATATAATGTTTAAATAATAAAGTAGTTATAGAAAATATAGTAAAAAAATTGCATTGCGTGTCATCTAAAATAAGAGCAACTTTATAGGAAAAAAAAAAAAAAAGGAGTAGAGTTCCTCAATATTTCTTTAAAGAGAAAATAGAATAAAAAATAAAATAAAAAAAGGAAAAATAAAATTCATAAAAAAAGGTTTTAAGATTATATGAAATTAATCTACCAAGAAATTAAAAAAAAAAAAACACTCTAATTCGATTTTCTAAGATAGTTGGCAAACCAGTTTTATATCCATTCCATATTCTATCTTATTTATAGAGAGACACAGTTGGTTTTGATTGTAAATTTTAGGTTAATTTTTTTATTCCTGTAATATGTTCTTTTTTATTCTGGTCCTTGTGAATTTTTGTTTTTAAAATGTTTTATAAAATTCTTTTTTAGAGTTTTATTATTATTTTTCGTTCTTGCACACTATTTTATTTTTTTCTTTTTTATCTTTCTAATATGTGGATAATTTACTTTTAGTTTCTATTAATTTTTCACTTGGACTAATTTTAAATGAATCAAATATTATAGAGATTAAAACAAAAAAATAATATATTATATGACTAAAAAAAATAACAAGAATTAAAATAAAAAAATATAGAACTATTTAAAAAACTATAAGACCAAAATCAAAAGGGAAATATATTTCAGGTACTTAAAAACATGATTGGATCTTTTATTTGTGGATTTTCTGCAAAGCTTGGCTCATGTACCATTTTGATGGCTAAACTATGGACTATTTACCATGGTCTCAAACTTGCATGGGAGAGAGGGTACCGGGGTATCAAGGTGCAATCGGATTCTTAAGGGCTATTAACCTTGTGATTAAAGGTTGTAGTCATTCTCATCTTTATCTAATAACCATTAAATATGCGATTTTAATTTGTAATGTGTTTGTGAAGACTTTCGTATGATATAACATTTTTTATAACAATATTTGAATAGACATGTACAAAATTTATTACATTTAATAATATAAAAATTCAAAAAAAATATTTTTAATTTAAAATTATTAAAATAGTAATAAATAAATAAATAAAAGTATAAGTTTGATAGCAATCACTATTACATAATTTTCTAATATACCCCTTATCTTTTATATTAATTAGATTTCCTCTCCTCTATAATTCTTTTTTATTTTTCACCCCACAATAAATATTTAAGGACATAATAAGAAAACAAAAAGTTTAACGCTTCACTAATATTCTAAAATGACAATCAAAATGGAATAGTTTTTTTTTTACTAAAACGACAGACAAAATAAAACAGATGAAGTAACTTTTATTATTTGGTAAAAAAAATTTCTTGTAACCAAAAGGTATGTAGAGCTTCTATTTTACGACTAACTTATGAACTAAGAAAATTAAGCCAAATATTATAAGAAAAGGCTAATGAGAATTTAGAAGGCATACGAGAGAAAAGAAATGAAAGGGAAAGGCGTCTTAAACATCCAAACAACAAAAAATTGTTGAATTCTCATATGGTTATTGTCTGCAACAACTCCCAATTTAGGGTTGATATATGGTAGATACAAGTAAAAAATATGAAAATAACGAAGTATAGTATCCGAGAAACAAAAATACTCCAAACATGATATATAGATATATATATATATAGCTAGGTCTAGAGTCCTTGATCAATGAGGTAATCTCCCAACCGCTCAACAACCATGTTGCATTGTCCAGGAGTCACAGGTTCCTCATAGACACCAAAAACTAAAGCTTGACCAGTTTTCTTTATAGTGATGCCTCCAGATCCCTACCAAAAAAAACCAAAGATGTTAGTTCCCTTAAACTTAAAAAATAAGCCAAACTAAAGCATAAAATTTTACTCATCCAAATCAATTGTTAGTTCCCTTATATAACAAGCGTAAAACGGCATATGACGTGATACCTTTTTCCCACGGATGACAGCTCCTGACTCTCCTTGGATGACCATGTATTTGGTTCCCGCAAGGTGCAAACCTGTAGGAGCAAGATGTCCTGGTTCGTCGAAATCTTTCATGATATCACTCATCTCTTGAGGTTTAATCTACAAAGGAAGTAACATATTATGACATTAATTGTCTCAAAATAAAAAGTAATAATATTATATATTAAAGAAGATTGACGTTTGATTCACTTCATTTTTGTTTTTACAATCCATTATACCCTATAATACTTGTCAAATTATATGATAGGGAAAGAGAAGAAGGAAATAAAAGGTTGTTTTATATATAATAGGTATAAAAATAAGTATAATAAACAAAAATATGTAAAAAAAAAGAACAAAAATGACAATATAATACTTTTTGATACATATTTTTAAAATACAACTGAACTTTATTGAGACTCATAAAATTATGAAAAAATTTATTAAATGGGAGGTGAAAATTATGTCAATCTATGAGTATCAATAAATTTTAACTAATTATAAAGAGTGTGATTACAAGTAGTAACTAAAATATCTATTATGTTAGCTAAAAGATCTAGAAGATAGAACTAATAACTTCCGGTGAGATGAAAAAATTCACGTCAAATGTGTCTCTATAAGCGTAACTAAACAAGGTTGGTTATAGGCATAGTAGAATAAGCAAATCAAATGAATTTTTGATGTGAAGTGAAAGGTTATTACCTGAGGAAAAGAAGAGCTTTGAGCCCAAATAGAGCCATCATGGCCGATAATGGCAGCGGCGGTGAGATGGTGGCCAGTGCCATCAATATCACACATCAAATGATCATCGACGTAAGTTTGCCACGACATTTTGTTCTGTGTTTCTTCTTATGGTGCTTGTATTGTGTTGTGATGTGTTTGTATTTGTCAACTTCAAATTTAGTTTTAAATAAGGGTTGGATCACAGATGAAGGGTGATGCTCGCTCTACCATTTGTTTACATCCATTCAATTCTTGCCACCCATTCACCTTCTCCTTCATTTTAGGATCCAACTCTCTGTATTTTCCTATTCCTATTCCTTTATGTCCACAAATAGATTAGAGACAGTTAATTCATCGACAAAATTATTATTATTATTATTATTATTATTATTATTATTATTAAATAATTAAAGAATAAAATGCTAAGAAGTTTATGTTATACCATGCTAAACAAATATAAAGATGCATGAATTTAATGTAGTGCTTCAACTTATATTCATTTGAACACATTTTTTTTTTTTGCTTAATTACATTTTTGATTCCCCAAGTATCATAATCGTTTGATTTTAGTTTCCTAGGTTCCAATTGTCCAAATCAGATCATTCAAATAATACAAATGTGCGATTTTAATCATCTATATTTCAATTGTGCTAATTGGATCTCTTGAGTATCATAATTGTGTGATTTTAGTCCCTCAAATTTCATAATTGTGTAATTAGAACTAATGTTGTATTGATTTGATATGTTTAGAATTTCAATTATATATATATATATATATATATATATATATATATATATATATATATATATATATATATAATTAAGGATTTTAAACCTCAAAAAGAAAGGAACTAACATATGCAAACCATGTCCACAAGTTTGTTGCCATGACAAGAAAGAGGAGTTTTTTTTTTTTAATTTTTTATGTTGGCTTGTGAAGAGAAGGAAGAGTAGAAATAAGTCAAATGATTAGTTCAATGATAAAATTAAAGTAAAATGGAAGGATAAAATTTGTAATGTACGTAAAAGTTGATATGTTAATTGATTTTATCTTATAATTTACTACAAGAATATTTGTTTGTACGTTTAGGAGTAAAAAAAAGGTTAAATTATTGACACTTCAATATATGCTTGTAAGTGAATCTCATATTTGGTTCATACATTGGGTTGACTCCTTGTGTCCTGATATATTAAGCATTTTTCTAAAAAAAATATTAATAAATTATAAGATTTTTAGATTTAAACTAATACTAATATATTTTGCATAGTATAACTGTTTTATATTAATATATAAATAAATTATTTTAAAATTATATTTTTATTTTGATGACTCAAGTCGGCCCGATGATGACAAGCGACCTGGGCTCGAATCCAATTTTTTTTTTATCAAATTAAACGTACCAAACGGGTTATAGTTAACATAAACAACCTGTCACATAAACACTCCTATCACAAGTCCAGAGTTACGGCCCTAAATACGGAAAACATTCAGGACCCAATTTTAATAAAGACAAGCAGCCTCAAAAGTAATCCATAATCACTGAATGACAAACATGATAATTATACGAGCTAAATTTTAACCTAACAAAATTTGGATCTAGTTGTAACTTTTTTAAAAAAAATAAAATATATGAAAATTCTATTAAATTTAAACAAATGCAAAGTGCAAGAGAAACCCCGTCAAAATTTTGAATAAGTGGCAACGTGCTATCTGATCAAACTTTGCTTCATTTTCTTGCACAAGGGCATGAATTCTGGAGTATTAGAGTTGGAGGTGAAAGTTACGGGGACTAGCTTTCATACTGAATACAAAAGTGTACTTATATTGAAAGAGAGAATTCATTGAAAATTAGAAGTTTGGTTTTCAATGAACCGTCAAGGTGACGGTTCATACACTGCTCCCTTTCTAATTCCCAACTGATGTTTAGCTCCATTTGTCAGTGGTGTCATGTCAATAACCAATAACTGATAAGGTAAAATCCACACCCTTTATTGCTTCTATCCACCAAGTCGATAGGATCTTCCCCTGAAAGCAATTCCCGAGCCCCTCTCTTGCTCAGGGTTATTATTAGCAGGCTGCCCACGGCTAATTGGTTGCACTCCAATTCTCCACCTAGAAACCAATTTATGTCTGGAAAATAACAGTTAAGAACGCAACAGAACTAACTTGGAGCTTTTGGCCAAATTTCCTGTTCTAAGGAACACGAGAATGCTGCAAAGACAATATGAGGAAGAGGAACAACTATGGGTGTGTTTGGAAGGAAGAGCTTGGAGAGGAAGGGTAGCTTTTATAGGTCAGGGGGAGGATAGGGTTCTTATGTTGGGTTCAGCTTCACGAAAAATTAAATAAATAAAGCTTCATGACAGTACAAAATAAAAATAATTAAAATGACAACAGCATATGCATAATAACACCTTAAGCAACAGAAAACAAGAAGGATACACCCAGTTTGGAGTCTTCAAAATGTTCTTTCCACCTGCTAGTGGATGCAACACTGTCAAGAAATAGTACAGATGTCCTGCAATGATACCTAAGAGGTCAGGTATAAGAGGCGAGCCAAAAATGACATCCAAAGCAAGCATCGCCCATGGAAGATAGAAGGCCTGGAAAAAAAAAAGATATGGGTCCTATCAGACAATGAAAGATATAATCTCATAGAGCTCCTGTAACAGATGCATAAGAGCAAGGCTAGCTTACAGAAGATTGAAACATACCTTAAGTGCAACAAGTCCATATATGTTGATTTGGGCATTTGGAAATTCTCTACTCCAAACATAAAGGAGCATAAAAACAAGTGGTACTGCCAAAAATGGGGACCAAAAAATGGGGATAGCAGACAAAACCTATAATTGAGGAAATAAGATTGCAAAGAAAGAAACTGATGTTAGGACACTAAGTTAAAAATGAAACTACAAAGAAAGCAACTAGGAATGGGAAAATGGAGTTAGTGCAATTTTAACAACAATTAAACAAGTGATCTTTTGATCAGAATTTTGTCTCACTAAACCAGAACCACTAGAATAGATTCTACAAAATAAAGCTGCCACCATTTTGAAGAAGAAATGTCACATAAATAATCATAAGACGAAAAAGATATGTAGATGATCACACATACCAATAGTGCAAAGGCACCAAATATCATCATCCATAAGAAATCAGCAGTCCGTCGATCAAATGGTCCCTTCTCAAGTTGGACACCGTACCTTACTCTGTAGAATATAAGAATTAATTCAGATCAAGTAAAAGATACCTCATTATTTCATATAAACAGCTTGTTTAATATACTGGAAATCAGAAATTGTTGTCGCAAACATTATTTTTGAATTACTTACATCATTAAGAGACGGATCCCAAAATTGATAGAGAATGGTCCAAGGAAAAAAAAGTTTGTGAACAGCCTCCAAACCTACAGATAATGCGAAGTTACAAAAGATTTACTAAATAGTTGTTTGACTGGAAAAGAAAACACTAAAACCTTTACACAAGGCCATCAACAGAAAGTTAAGCATAAGAAAAATCATAGTTAAACTATTCAATTGGTCCCTATAGTTGTCCCCAATTTAAGTTTGAGTTAATTACACTGACCCCCCCTAAGATTTGTTCTTATTACACTTAGTATCCCTCCACTTTTTGACATTACTTTGAGTACCCCTAAGGGGGGGTTAGTGTAAGATTTTTCAACCCTAAGATTTGTTCTTATTACACTTAGTACCCCTCCACTTTTTGACATTACTTTGAGTACCCCTAAGGGGGGGTCAGTGTAAGATTTTTCAAACTTAAGAGGGGGGGTCGGTGTAACAATTTAAACTTAAGAGGGAGGGTCGGTGTAACGAAAATAAAAAAATTAGGGGGGGTTTCTGTAGGGTTCAAAAATGGAGGGGTATCAGGTGTAATTAGGACAAACCTCAGGAGGAGTCCGTGTAATTTACTCTTTAAGTTTTAGTCCCTTCCCTATACGAGAAAAATTTAAGTTTAAGCCCCTACACATACATAAAAGTTAAGCTTTGGTCCTTGATGTTAACACCAAAGAAAATTTTCTGGCAATATAAAACCGCTCTGGTGGTGATAAACCACTACAAAAAATTGTCTAGGGACTAAAACTTACAATTTCCTCTTATAGGGACTAAAACATAAAATGGGGACATATATAGGGACCAAATGAATAGTTTAACCGAAAATCGTTAACTTTGGCAATAAAACTCTAATTGACTACTTATTAGCCAAAAAGTCTCCCCGAACAATTGATACCAACACATTTTCCATGTCCATATATGCAGCTTGTTGATTGCCAAAGGATTAAACTCTTGCTACATAATGGAGCAGTGTAGGGCCTGTATCCACAGTGCCTCATCTCTTTCTCCACATGTATCAGAAAATGTAGCCAAGAGGATCTGGGGGACACTATTGATTAGATAGAAATTTTCTACAGCAGTCTATGAAGAAGTAGAGAGCGTCTCCATAGATCCCAAATAATCATGAGGTACACATTAAACAATTCTAAATAACATTAAATGGATTGGTGACTTCAAAAGCATCCAATTATGCAGAAATGATATGATATACAAACAATCACAAAAATATGGAATAATCTAGTTAGCCTTTGGAGGGTAGTATTTGGCAGCAAATCTGGTTATGTTACAAATAATTGGGAGTAAAACCAAGTAAGCCTCTATGATGTTTCTTATAATTTGGCTAATAACAAACACAAAAAAGGTCCTCAATCTGTCCTATACATCAAAGATACGCAGATAAGGATATCAAAAGGGAAGCTTTAGAGAATGAATGAATGCAATACTTTGCAAAAGCATCAACGGCATATTCCTCTTTCTCTGATACTGATACCAATGATATGATGGAATTCTCACCTGAAAACCGTAGAACACTTTATCGTACAATAGTGCAATGTAAGCTGGATGATATAATCCAAGATGGTAAGTTGCGGTTGCCAACAGGCAAACGGTGCCATATGCCTTGGTTATTGGCGGAAGAGAGTGATAAAACCTGAAAGCATGCAAATTTTGAAGCATCAAACAAAGTAATTGAAACAATTATAAAATTCGCCAACAAAAATTTTACGAACTAATCCAAGTATATTAATGAATGGAAACTAATCCGAACACGGTTAACTGATTACTTCTGTCACTACTGAAGCTGAAAAGTGCGCAAATTAGGTTTGGAGAAAGAGAAAAGGTTCAAAGAAAAACCTCTTCATCGACTTAAAATAACGAAATGGCTTAAAATTGGTTATAATTCAACAGGAAAAGTTCGAGGTCAAATTAATAATAACAAAAGAGATTCATCAAAATTATATTTATTTGAACAATGTTGAAAAAAGAATGAAGGATCAAGAGAATTACTCAGCGGGAGAAGACATTGCTTACTGAGGAAGATAGATAATGAAAACAAAACCCTGATTCCAGTTCAGAATTCAGAATTTCAGATCTTCCTTGTGAAATCGTCTCCCTCAGACCCAGAAGCTTCCGTGCACCCTCCTCGCACGTGACCGCCGAAGCCCGTAATGGCCCAATTTTATGTGGGCCGTTTTAAGACTTCCACTTTCAATTCTTCAGAAAAGCTTCTTGGGCCTTTCTTGGTCTTCTTCACATGAATCACACTCTAGTTTACTTCAAAGCAATGACTCCACCATTTTCTTTTACAAAATTTTGAAAATGAGAAACAGAATAAAATAATGTGATATTTTTATAATTATAAATATAAAATATCAGTTGAAAATAAAACTACAAAAATGATCACTTAGGGTGCTAGTTTCACCGTTTTACTTTTAAATAATTATACATTGAGTTTAATGGTGATACACTGACAGTGTAAAATAGTTTTACACTGTCATCCAATCACAAATCATCGTTTGTATGACTTTTAAGATAATTTTGTAAAAGTCAACAAACTTACCATAAATGGTGGATTGTGATTGGATGACGGTGTAAAATAGTTTTACACTATCAATGCATCATCATTGTTCTCTTATACATTTATACTTGTAATAATTAAAATTACAATGTCAAACTTTTTCTAATTAACTAAAATTAAAATAATTTTTTTGATCAACGTGAATCTAAATCTAATTAAAATATGAATAGACTTTAAACACTTAATCTCATTTCACTCAAAATGTTATATTTCACCCTTAGCTTTCCTTGTTCTCAACCTTCCTGGTTAAATTTTACTCTTTCTATAACTTTATCCGAATTAGCAAAAAACTAACATGATAATTATAACATACCCCTTCCCCCCTACCATAAAGCAACAAAGTCTTTATGGTGTTATGCACAATGATATAAGTTGTAATTTTTTCAGCATATAAATACTTTCCCTTTTTTTTTCTTCTCTGTAGTATATCCTGTAACGACCCATCTTCGTTACAGATTTGTTATACTAAAACATTTATTAAATATTATCATATGAAATTTCAAAGAATTTTTTTTTTCACATTTAACACATATTATATGTACCTACTTTTCTACATATAATGTACATCATCACATCCTAAAAGTGTTAAGTCTGGCTTTACAAAACTTAAGTATATATATACATACAATACCAATATAGTCTTCTTTTAAAGGACATTCATAACAATCTAAGTATTTATACATATTTCCTAAACTGTTCCCCATACTATGTACATATATACTAGAACATAATCAGCAGAACAGGAGGATCGTCCAATCTTAGGATCGTCCAACCAAAATAACAGAGGATCGTCCAATCTTCACTCGTGACCAGCATGAGAGCCAGCACCATCACTGCTACCTGCTCCCGTGTTAAACACACGATCATTGCAGTAAAACAATACCGACACAAATTGCAAGGGTAAGCTTCTTATAAAAAGAATGATAGAATCTACACATAGTACAATCAACATCATTCACACTAAACATTCAGTTCACTTCATATACCACTCCATTCATCAATATCATCATGCAATATTATGCTGACTCGACTCCATGGAGATTTCAACAACTTTCGGGCGGTCCCCATAGGCCTCATCCCCTACCATTAGTCTCATCTTAGACCATTCAGGGAGTCTCTTGAGCCACCATGTGGAGAAAGTGTGAATTTAATCGAATATAGACAAGTGTTGGTATTGGCTTACCTCTGTCAGGTTTGCAAAACCTTTCATCTTTAGGAATTCGCCCACTTGTCTATTCTATATGCCCACCATTGGCCACCACGAAATCCTCCAGCACTAGGTTGAGAGCCCACCTAGCACCCTCAACTTACGTGCCTACCCGCACGCAATATTATGCACAAACCAAACAACTCTGCTTGCCACACGTTCCCTCTATGTTATAAATTCACCATTTTTCTCAAATCAAGCTTATGAACCCAATTTAGCAGTTCAATAATCACAAGTAAGGCATTCTCACACTTCGAATTCTTACTCCTAACTCAACATCAACTTTAACAAAGGGTGAATTTCCTAACATAGTTTTGGAACCAAAGTGGTGGCATATCCAACATTCTCATTCAATATTTCAAATCTACACTCACAATTATATTACACATCTCAAAGAATGTCAATCACACATTTAAAATGATTATTTATTTAAGAAAACGAATATATATCACACTCATAACAAAACTGGGTCCTGGACTCAAAGCTGAACAAAAGCACCAGAGTTGACCAGAGTTGACTGGACGCTGGTCACTGGACGCTGGGTGGGTCACTGGACGCTGAGTGGGTCACTGGACGCTGAGTGAATCACTGGACGCTGAGTGAGTCACTGGACGCTGAGTGAATCACTGGACGCTGAGTGAGTTGAATGGGTCATTGGAAGCTGGGTGGCTGGGTGGGTGGGTCATTGGACGCTGGGTCTGCAGAATCGGACTCTCACAAAATTTTCTACTAACAGAACATCGAAATAAGATTTTCTGCAGAATCCAGGGCCTCCCAAAGGATCCCAAGCACCCAAAAACATGCCTAAAAGGTTTAGGGAATTTTCACAACACTTACAAGACCATTCCAAATCAAAACAACATATCATGATATTATATTAACTTCAACGTAAGTCACAAATTCAACCCATTCATCAAGAATACAGAAGAGAGAAAAACTCATTGTCTCATAAAAATAAATCTCAAAGGACATCCAAAAGATCAGAACTCAAATACCAAACACCACCAAATCATTCAAACAAGTTTAAAGCTTCCCTTACCTAAACTTCTTGACTCCAACCGTGGAGAAAACTAGAGAGGAGAACTTCGGGGTTCTTGAGTGATCTTTCCCCAATTTTTGTTTCAGAATCTACTAGTAGGAACCAACTTAAAATCAACTAAGAAATCTTTAGGGAAGAAGAAATCAAACTTCAAGTTGAGGTAGGAATCAAACTTCCATTCACGGAAAAGAGAACTTAGAGAGGAAGAAAGATAAGAACGAAGGAAATGGAAGAAATAGGAAGCTTGACACGTTCAAATAAAGAGATTTGCATGAAATTTTGCTAGTAACACCCCTGTTTCCTCTAAAAGCACTCCTTTTTTTTTTCTACAACTTACGAAATTTACGTAAAATTCCCAACAACAACCTTACCTTTTAAGCCCAACCGTACATGAAATATTATCAACAACATTATAGCCCATAACAAAACAATCTATTTATTAATTTATTTATACATATTATAGCTTTAAATTTAATTTCCTCTTGTATTATCAATCAAACACTTGATCATACAATTGGGAAAATTCACGACATTACAATTCTCCCCAACAAGAAAATTTTCGTCCTCGAAAATTCGCTTACCTGAGAAGAGATAAGGATATTGTTCACGCATTTTATCTTCAAGTTCCCATGTAGCATCACCCGTAGTATCACTCCATATAACTTTAATCAAACTAATAGCTTTGCCCCTAAGCTGCTTAGTCTCTTGGTCCTCAATCCTGACTGGACGAGTCTCAAGTGTCCAGTCCTCTCGTACTTGTATCACATCTGGTTCAATGATATGGGTAGGATCAGAAACATATTTCCTCAATTGAGACACATGTAATACATTGTGTAAGTTGGCTAGAGTAGGTGGTAAAGCCATTTCATAAGCCACTGGACCTATGCGTCTAAGGATTTGATAGGGTCCAATGAACTTAGGTGTAAGCTTCTTCGACTTGATTGCCCGTCCTACACCCGTAGTTGGTGTAACCTTTAGAAACACATGATCGCCCGCTTCAAACTCAAGTGGCCTTCTACGTTTGTCCGCATAAGATTTCTGTCTACTTTGTGAGGCCTTCATCCTTTCTTGAATCAACTTAATCTTTTCTGTAGTCTGTTGTAACATCTCTAGTCCTACTACCATATTCACTCCATCTTGGTACCAACAAAGAGGTGTTCTACACCTTCTACCATACAAAGCTTCAAATGGTGCCATACCAATACTAGTATGAAAACTGTTGTTGTAGGTGAATTCTACCAAAGGTAAAACTTCATCCCAACTTCCAAGATGATCCAAAACACATGTCCGCAACAAATCTTCTAGTGATTGGATCATTCTCTCAGATTGTCCATCAGTCTGTGGGTGATAAGCAGAACTAAGTCTCAACTTAGTTCCTAAGGCTTCATGCAAACTTTGCCAAAACCTTGAAGTAAATCTCGGGTCTCTGTCAGAGATGATACTGGATGGTACTCCATGCAGTCTTACTATCTCTCTGATATATAGTTGAGTGAGCTTCTCCAAAGAATACTTTACGTTAACAGGTAGGAAATGAGCACACTTTGTTAATCTATCAACTATCACCCATATGGCATCACAACCTCTACTTGTCCTAGGCAAACTGGATACAAAATCCATGGTAATACTGTCCCACTTCCACTCTGGAATTTCCATGGTTTGCAACAGACCACCGGGCCTCTGATGTTCTACTTTCGCTTTCTGACAAGTTAAACATGCTGCTACATATTGTACCACATCTTTCTTCATACCGGACCACCAAAACATCTTCTTCAAGTCTTGATACATCTTAGTCATACCGGGATGTAGACTAAGTTTACTTTTATGACCTTCGTCCAATATGAGTCTTTTTAACTCAATGTCTGGTGGTACACAAATTCTACCTTTGAATCTCAAATTACCATCATCACCCAAACTGAAGTCTATTGCTTTATCGTGCCCAACAACTCCATGGTTCTACTCAAGTTAGGATCCAATAACTGTTTCTCCTTAATCATTCCTAGAAAATCATTAGTCAAGGTTAACATACCACAACTAATGTGATCATAGGCCACTTCGACATACAAGTTCAAATCTCTAAACTTCTCCATCAATTCTAACTCTTTCACCATTAAAGTGGATATCTGGACGGCCCTTCTGCTAAGGGCATCAGCTACCACGTTAGCTTTACCCGGATGGTACATCAGTTGAAAATCATAATCCTTCAAAAACTCCATCCATCGCCTTTGTCTCATATTGAGCTCCTTCTGATCAAACAAGTATTTTAAACTCTTGTGATCACTAAATACATCGAATTTGGCTTCATAAAGATAATGTCTCCATATCTTCAAAGCAAACACCACAGTTGCTAACTCCAGATCATGAGTAGGATAGTTCCTCTCATGAGTCTTCAATTGTCTTGAGGCATAAGCCACAACTTTTCTTCCTTGCATCAACACACAACCCAATCCTTGATGAGACGCATCACAGTAAACCTCAAAAGGTTCACTAGTATCAGGTATTACAAGGACAGGAGAAGAAGTCAACCTTTGCTTCAATTCTAGAAAACTCTGCTCACAAGCTTCAGTCCATGCAAATGGTTGGTCCTTGCGAGTAAGTTGAGTCAATGGTGTTACTATCTTAGAGAATCCTTCTATGAATCTCCGATAGTATCCAGCTAACCCAACAAAACTTCTAATCTTTGTGGCCATCTTAGGACGTTCCCATTGCAAAACCGCTTCTACTTTAGGATCTACTGCAATCCCTTTAGCTGAGATCACATGACCCAAAAACTTCACTTCTTCAAGCCAAAACTCACACTTAGAGAGCCTTGCATACAATTCCTTTTCTCTCAAAATCTCCAATACAGCTTTTAAATGTTCTTCATGCTCTTCACGAGTACGGGAATAGATAAGAATGTCGTCGATGAACACAACAACAAACTTATCCAAAAAGGGACGAAAGATCCTATTCATGTAATCCATGAATATAGCAGGAGCATTCGTCACTCCAAAAGGCATGACCACATACTCATAATGTCCATACCGAGTCCGGAAAGCTATTTTGGGTATATCCTCATCTTTCACCCTTATCTGATGATACCCTGACTTCAAATCAATCTTTGAGAAAATTTTCGCTCCACGCAACTGGTCCATCAAATCATATATCCTTGGCAAATGATATTTATTCTTGATAGTGAGCTTATTCAATTGACGATAGTCAACACATAGTCTAGAACCACCATCTTTCTTCTTGACTAGTAATACAAGTGCTCCCCAAGGAGAAACACTAGGTCTGATCATTTCCTTCTCCAACAAATCTTCAATTTGTTTCTTCAGTTCAGCTAATTCAGCTAGTGTCATTCTATAAGGAGTTATTGACACTGGTCCCACACTTGGAACTAGTTCAATAGCAAACTCAACCTCTCTTTGTGGAGGCAAGCCAGGTACTTCTTCTGGAAAGACTTTAGAAAAGTCTCTAACAATGTCTATAGAATTCAAGTCAAGATTACCCTTGACTTCCAAGAAAGAAAGGACCACAAAACATGAGACTCCTTCCTTCAAAGAAACTTGTACTTGCTTTGCATAAACAATTTCAAGATCTTCATGATTAGGGAATACAAGAGTCTTTTGAGCACAATCTATAAGAATATGATTGGAGGACAACCAATCCATTCCTAAGATTATGTCCAAATTAGTCAAAGGGAGACAAATCAAGTTAACCTTGTACTTACGTCCATTGACTACAATAGAACACCCCACACATACTAAAGAAGTCACCACAGGGGTGATTGTAGGGTTAGAAATAAGCAGATCAAACAACAAAGGACATGTGGACAATTTCAATCTTTTCACACAATCATGAGAAATGAAAGAATGTGTAGCTCCAGAATCAAACAAAACAGATAAAGAGTTACCAGCCACTTCACACACACCTTGGACAAGATCATCAGACTTGGTGGCTTCCGCTCCACTCATAGCAAAAACCCTTCCAGCTACCTTAGGCTTCTCAACCTTTGGTACAATTCTTGCTGGTGTAACTCTAACATTAACCTGACAATCTTTTGCAAGATGACCGGGCTTCTAGCATTTAAAACAAATCATCTCCTTATAAGTACAATAAGTACTGTAATGTGGACCACCACACTTGAAGTATCTTATGCTTTGAGCTCCTGACTGAGCTACAACTGGACTTCCCCGAGGCTGCTGGGGTCTATAATAAGATTTCTTTTGAAAACTCCCCTTCCTACTACCAGAGGATCCATCACCATGAGTCCTGATTACTCTACTACCACCCTCCAGGCGTTCCACTGTCTTCGCCTTCTCTACTAATGCAGGAAACTCCTTAATAGCCATAGGGACAATCATCCGCTTCACCTCTTGCTTTAAGCCTTCTTCAAATTTTCTACACCTCCAAGCTTCAGTAGTAGCTTGAGAATAAAAACGAGCTAAATGTTCAAACTTAGTTGCATATTCATGGACTGTCATGCTGCCTTGTTCCAACTTCATGAATTCAGCTTCCTTGGCATATCTAGCACTATCTGGAAAATACCTCTCCATAAATCTCTCCCTGAAGTTTCCCCAAGTGAGGGGTTCTCCACGTGCTTCCATCATTTGTCTAGTTCCATGCCACCAGAACTCTGCTTCGTCAGCTAACATATAAGTGGCATAAGTAACCTTCCTATCTTCGGAACATGCCATTGCCCTAAAGATCTTCTCCAGCTCCCTAATCCAGTGATCAGCTACATCTGGATCAGAGTCTCCTTTGAATTGGAAGGGATCATTCTTCCTGAATTCAGATAACCCTCGATATTCAGGTGGAATTACTGCTTGAGCTGCTTGGGCAGTAACTCGGGTGGCCTCTAACTGTGCCAAGGTTGCTTGATGCTGATGAGCCATAGTAGCACTATGTTGTTGCATCGCAGCTGCCATTACTTCTATGGCATGGGCCATTTGGGCCACATCAGAGGGAGGAGGAGATCTAAGGGGACTCACCATCCTAACAGAAGACCAAACCAAGTTAGAGAATAATATTGGTTAAAGCCTTCTACTCATCATGTCAATCACACACAGCAAAAACATAATAGACCTATCCCCATAGGTTCGTCCAAAAGATACGACCAGCTCTGATACCACTATTGTAACGACCCATCTTCGTTACAGATTTGTTATACTAAAACATTTATTAAATATTATCATATGAAATTTCAAAGAATTTTTTTTCACATTTAACACATATTATATGTACCTACTTTTCTACATATAATGTACATCATCACATCCTAAAAGTGTTAAGTTTGGCTTTACAAAACTTAAGTATATATATACATACAATACCAATATAGTCCTCTTTTAAAGGACATTCATAACAATCTAAGTATTTATACATATTTCCTAAACTGTTTCCCATACTATGTACATATATACTAGAACATAATCAGCAGAACAGGAGGATCGTCCAACCAAAATAACAGGAGGATCGTCCAATCTTCACTCGTGACCAGCATGAGAGCCAGCACCATCACTGCTACCTGCTCCCGTGTTAAACACACGATCATTGCAGTAAAACAATACCGACACAAATTGCAAGGGTAAGCTTCTTATAAAAAGAATGATAGAATCTACACATAGTACAATCAATATCATTCACACTAAACATTCAGTTCACTTCATATACCACTCCATTCATCAATATCATCATGCAATATTATGCTGACTCGACTCCATGGAGATTTCAACAACTTTCGGCGGTCCCCATAGGCCCCATCCCCTACCATTAGTCTCATCTTAGACCATTCAGGGAGTCCCTTGAGCCACCATGTGGAGGAAGTGTGAATTTAATCGAATATAGACAAGTGTTGGTATTGGCTTACCTCTGTCAGGTTTGCAAAACCTTCCATCTTTAGGAATTCGCTCACTTGTCTATTCTATATGCCCACCATTGGCCATCACGAAATCCTCCAGCACTAGGTTGAGAGCCCACCTAGCACCCTCAACTTACGTACCTACCCGCACGCAATATTATGCACAAACCAAACAACTCTGCTTGCCACACGTTCCCTCTATGTTATAAATTCACCATTTTTCTCAAATCAAGCTTATGAACCCAATTTAGCAGTTCAATAATCACAAGTAAGGCATTCTCACACTTCGAATTCTTACTCCTAACTCAACATCAACTTTAACAAAGGGTGAATTTCCTAACATAGTTTTGGAACCAAAGTGGTGGCATATCCAACATTCTCATTCAATATTTCAAATCTACACTCACAATTATATTACACATCTCAAAGAATGTCAATCACACATTTAAAATGATTATTTATTTAAGAAAACGAATATATATCACACTCATAACAAAACTGGGTCCTGGACTCAAAGCTGAACAAAAGCACCAGAGTTGACCAGAGTTGACTGGACGCTGGTCACTGGACGCTGGGTGGGTCACTGGACGCTGAGTGGGTCACTGGACGCTGAGTGAGTCACTGGACGCTGAGTGAATGGACGCTGAGTGAGTTGAATGGGTCATTGGACGCTGGGTGGCTGGCTGGGTGGGTCATTGGACGCTGGGTCTGCAGAATCGGACTCTCACAAAATTTTCTACTAACAGAACATCGAAATAAGATTTTCTGCAGAATCCAGGGCCTCCCAAAGGATCCCAAGCACCCAAAAACATGCCTCAAAGGTTTAGGGACAATTCACAACACTTACAAGACCATTCCAAATCAAAACAACATATCATGATATTATATTAACTTCAACTTAAGTCACAAATTCAACCCATTCATCAAGAACACAAAAGAGAGAAAAACTCATTGTCTCATAAAAATAAATCTCAAAGGACATCCAAAAGATCAGAACTCAAATACCAAACACCACCAAATCATTCAAACAAGTTTAAAGCTTCCCTTACCTAAACTTCTTGACTCCAACTGTGGAGAAAACTAGAGAAGAGAACTTTGGGGTTCTTGAGTGATCTTTCCCCAATTTTTGTTTCAGAATCTACTAGTAGGAACCAACTTAAAATCAACTAAGAAATCTTTAGGGAAGAAGAAATCAAACTTCAAGTTGAGGTAGGAATCAAACTTCCATTCACGGAAAAGAGAACTTAGAGAGGAAGAAAGATAAGAACGAAGGAAATGAAAGAAATAGGAAGCTTGACACGCTCAAATAAAGAGATTTGCATGAAATTTTGCTAGTAACACCCCTGTTTCCTCTAAAAGCACTCCCTTTTCTTATTTTTTTTCTACAACTTACGAAATTTACGTAAAATTCCCAACAACAACCTTACCTTTTAAGCCCAACCGTACATGAAATATTATCAACAACATTATAGCCCATAACAAAATAATCTATTTATTAATTCTTTTATACATATTATAGCTTTAAATTTAATTTCCTCTTGTATTATCAATCAAACACTTGATCATACAATTGGGAAAATTCACGACATTACATATCCAATCCAATGCCAAATGTAATTGTCTAAGTTGTGGATTTTGGAATTCGTAAACTTCTGGATTAAGTCATGATATGCACTGTAGTCATGGGTGTTCAAGAACCGATTTAAACTGTTTCACACTGCTAAATTGATTTTAAAAATTGAATAATTTGTTAATAAAAAAATTTAAAAATCGATAAAAACTACAGTTTTTTTTCATTCGATTCAGTTTGATTTTCAGTTTCTATGTTCAAAACTGAATCAGATCAAATCAAATTTAATCATACTAAACTTATATATTAGTTTTTCTATTTTATCTTCAAATAAATCCTAACTTTATTATAAACATATATTTATATTTTTAGAAAGCTTAATATTATTTTAACTTGTGAGTTATAATTTATTTTTAGAAAACTTCATATTATTTTAACTTGTAATTTATAATTTAGACTAAGTTTTAATTTAAGAGAAGATTTTATAATTTGAATAAGTTTTGTTTTTATATGTATTTTATATTTGACTTTTTATTATTGTCTCAAATAAAAATTAGTCACTGAAAAAAATTATACATCGGTTCGAAACTTTACTTTATTCAAATTGATAAATTACTGGAAAAAAAAAGTTTTGAGGAGTGTTAACAACACTCTTTAACACATTTTCTATTATTGATTAAAATTTATTAAAAATTATAAAATTATAAGTAAAAATTGCTAGTATTAAATAAAAAATGAAATGCACATAATTTTTTTAATTTTAATAAATTTTATTCAAAATAAAAAGCATATTTAAAAATTTGTGATAGAAAATGTAATACAAATATTTTTCTATAGTAAATGAATACTTTGTACCAATAACATGATAAAAAAATAATAATAATAGAGCAAGCAGCCATTATTACTGCAATGCACTTAATAGAACTAGGTGATTACATACGGCATGTTTTGGAGGATTACGAATGCTAATCATAGTTAATGGTTGGTGTTTGTCCTTGCAATGGATTCAGTGCCACTGAAATGTGGTGGATTAAAGGAAGTACTAATTAATTACTACTAGCATGCAAAGAAAAACCATGGTGTGGGTCCACGGAGAGGTGTCGTGTTGGACCCACACATCTTGAACCAAACCAAATAGCAGTGTCTGCCCACCAACTTCATCATTCCTTCATCCATGGCATTGGCAATGGGAATGGGAAATTGTCATTGTATGCTTGCTCCTTGCTTCAGCTATATGGCACCGCGAACACATTAATCAAAGGTTTAATTGTAAATTTTACCATCAAACTTTCATAAACGAATTTTACCATTCAAGTTTTATTTTTGTAAATTTTACCATCTAAATTTTTAATTTTTGTGCATTTTACCACTTTGATATTTCACAAAAAAAAAAAAAGTTAAAGGATTCAAAACTTTTTTTTTTGTGAAACATGAAGGTGATAAAATACGTAAAAATTGAAAAATTAAGTGATAAAATTCATAAAATGGTTAAAGTTGGATGGTAAAATTTGTAAAAAAAATAACCTGAATGGTCAAAATCGCAAAATGATAAAAGTTGGATGGTAAAATTTGTAAAAAAAAAACTTGAGTGGTAAAATTTGCAAAATAATGAAAGTTAGATGGTAAAATCTATAATTAAACCTTAATCAAACACTCATTTTTGAGTTTTTGATCCTGCTAGAGTTATAGCTACTTGCTTGCACGATACATAGGGAGCTTTTCATGTGAAAGCTCTTTTTTATCATTGAAGTATCTGAAATTAGTATTATTGATTAGAATTTAATTTCTTTGCACTCTTAATATAAAATTTGTTATACTATTAATCCATCGGAAATTATCGTTGATATAATTGAATTACAAATTAATTAATTTTGATTCAATTAAATTTATGAATTCAATACATACGCATTGTGAATGTAAAGTTATTATATTATTAACTAATTAAAAATTATTAATTATATCTTTTAAAAAAATATTATAAAAATTAACATGCATGTATCGTTTATTGTTAATTTAAATTTATTTAATTTTGTGACGAAGGCGACCCAATCCCATTAGAGTGGCTTTGTATGACGAATTGGTCATAAAGCGAAAGAAAAGACTTAGCGCATGTTTGGATTGCCGGTGTGACAAATCCAACGTACGTTTACAAAAGTATCAAATTTGATACTTCTGGTAGGGCGGCGTGGGACTTCGTGCTGCCGAATATTTGCCGCAAATACAAACATGCACTTACACCGAAGTGTGACCTGGAGGGTGGACTCAGTTTGAACTGGAATAATGAATTTGGGTTGGGTGACTGTGACTGTGCGCATGAAGGGATTTTTGGTAGCGTAAAAAGGAAACAAACATTAATAAAAGCACTGAAAGAAAAGAGAAGAGGGTGGCAAAAACTACCATAGCCACACAGGGATGGCGCACCAACACGCTTGCTTAGCCCCCATGCTCGTATCATTTATGCTGAGTGACAGAGGCCCCCCACTATTTTGCAACACACAGCTTCGTTGCGTCGCATTCAATTGGGATCAATGAAAAAGACAAAGGCCCCAAAAGTGCAAAAGTCATGAAAAGAAAGGGATCAAGTTAAATTACACACACACATATAATTGATGTGCGAGCTATGTTAACACCATAATGATTTAAATGTTAACTAATCAATCATAATAATTTGAGTAAATTACACGGACCCTTCGATACCCCTGCCTTTTTAAACATTACTTTTGATCCTTTGTAGTTCAAAAAAGTAGGGGTGTCGGTATAATATAAGTAAAATTCAGGGGGGGTCCGTGTAATATAAATAAAACTCAGGAGGGTCCGTATAATTTAGAACCAACAAATAGAAGATTTTTTGTATGGTTCAAAAAAGCAGGGGATGTCGGTGCAATATAAGTAAAACTCAGGGGATCCGTGTAATTTACTCTAATAATTTACCTTTGTTTCGATAAATTCTCTGTAAATATTTACGATACAAGAAAATAAATTAATTTTTTCCTATAAATTAAAATCAATTTATGCACACTAATTTTTATAGAATTCTTCTCATTTTTTTTCTTCAAAACTAATGTATATAAATTAATTTTAACTTATAAAATAAAATTAATTTATTTTACTTTTTATTTTCTTCTTACTTAAAAATTTATCCAATCTTGTTCTCATTCTTTTTCGTTTGGATAAATTTCGTTCGATTACCTATCCACTTAACGACATGATTGTCAATCAATGCATACTATACGTGATACATTATATTGGTTAACATGCGTCACTTCAACGTAGGTTTAACTAATGAAAGGTACTAATAACTTGTTTCACTTGAAGAATGTCCTATTTCTTTTTTCCTTTGGATAAATTTAATTCAATTTTCTATCTACTTAAAGACATGATTGATTGTTGTATCTAATCAATGCATACTATACGTGATACATTATACTAACATGCGTCACTTCAACCTATGTTTGAGTATTAACTAATGAAAGGTAATAACTTGCTTCACTTGAAGAAGTTGATATATACTTTTTCTTTTTCTTTTTTTTTTTAAAAAAAAAACATAGCTATTACTGGCTATGGCTAAGTAACAAGTACTTTTATTTTTTTTTTCTTTCATAAATTTTATTGTAGTTCCTCAATGGAATACAATTTTTAAACTTAGAAATAAAACCTTTATAAGATAACTTACAATTCGGGATGGCTAAAAATTCTGTATCTGTAGAAACTCACGATAAAACTCGTGATGGATTAAAAATAGATAATTAAGTAGATACTATGTTTATTAACGGGACAGGACATGGGCAATAAGGTATTCATATTTGTAGTCATTTTTCAAGTTTGTTGGTTGAGAAATATTGCGAACTGACTATCTAACAATTTCGTCTTTAATAAATGTGCAAATAATGGATTTAAGCATGCGCATTTAGATACAGACAAGACATGGAAATATACTGTAGTTGTTATCAGTGTAAGTATTTTTTTTTATGGGTAAATGTTAATTATTAATTTATTAATTTATGTTAGTGAGAAAGATTTGAATCACGACTTCTCCCTCCCCTTCTTCCTTCAAACATATCATATAAGTTTAAAAGACTGATATTTTTTAGTATGGAGATGAATATTCCAATACCTACTTTTTTTAGGTACATTACAAAATTAGTTGAAAAAGAGAGAGTCCGTTTTTATTTTAAATTTTGTTGACTAGTAAAGAATTTAGTTTTAAATAAAAAAAATATATTGTATTTCATTAAAAAAAAAAAAAAGAAAGAGCAAAGTAGGTTGGCTGCCATTTATTTAAAACAAAATGAAATAATGAATAGAAGATACAGGATCTGAATTGGTGGTAAGATTAAGAAGAAAGTGATGAATGTGAGAGGTTGGGGGATAAAGAGTAGGGACAGAAACAGCTTGGTTGAGGGTGTCATCCCGTTGTCATTTGTCACTGCAAACTGCAAAGAACGAAGAAGACCTGCTTCTCTGGCTCCACTTATTCTTTGTGTTTCATTCACCAAAATTTCACACATAAATTTCAGCCACTAGATTTCCTCAAGATATTCATTTCTTCATTTGTCGACGCCACTATCTCCCTTGTTTTTGTTAAACTTTGAGAACTGCACGTTTGTTTTAGTTTCATTTTAGATTTTTTTTTAAGAATTTGATTAAAATTTATAGTTTTAAACTATTTAACCTAAAAATAAAAAATATGCGATTAGACAGTTAGAGTCATTTTCTTGTACCCTCTCCTGGAAAAAAAAGAAGAAAAAGATATGTGAAACTTGGTGTTTTTTCTTTTTATGAGTAGGAAAGAAACTTAGTTGGTGTTTGTTTCTTAATAATAACATTGTTCAATTGGCTGCGTCAACTCTGTATATATCGAAGTTTCTGTCTATAATGAAGAATCACGGGGTGACTTGACTCTCGAAAAATAAATAAATTAAAAGAATCAAAGGTGAGAATGCGCAAATGATTGATCCAGGCTGTGCTGGGCTCATCTGATCTCATATCTAGCCAGATATGAAACAAAGAATGTCATCAATTATTAAAAAAAAATGTTCCTTTCATATTATTTTTTAATATTTTCATTTTATTAAAAATCATCAAATTATCACACAATTAAAAAAAGAGAGAGAAAAGATAAATTTTTCTAAACAGAGTAGCATGACGTTTGTTTCACGGAATCATCTTACATTTTCGGGAATCACATTCCTGGAAATATTATAGCTAGGAATGTTATTCCTTGACATATATAAAAATATGTTTGGTTAACTTTTAACATTCCTAGGAATATTTTTAAAGTTTTAAAATAATAAATGAAAATAAAAGTAAAAATGGAATTTATAGTGGAGTTAGAAAATATCTTCTTACATTCCCATTGTAACTTTCCTACCTCATTAGCACGGGAATAAAAGTCTTGTAGACATGTGAATGCAACTTTTTCAGGAATAAAAGATACCTGGAAATATTTTCTAATAATCTCCTAATAAACATAGGAATAAACATTCTCACATTCATATTCCCGGGAATGCAAGATGATTCCGTGAAACAAACACCCCCTATGTGTTAAAAGTCAACAAATTTACCATACATGATTATTTGTGATTGGATGATTGTGTAAAATTATTTCTTTAATTAATATAAAAAGATGAGAGATCAAATTACACTAGTGTAACTTGATCAACTATTACACCATTCAATAACTTTCAATTAGATGATGTTTTCTTAAAATTCACCGTTGGATTGAAAGTTCCTTTTACATAGATCATGTATACAAAATTTTATATTAATCCAAAATTATTTGTTACCTCATTATATAGATTAAAATCTACGTAATATAAACTTTTCAAAATATACTAAAATATTGATCATTTGATTACCTTCTTATTTCAATTTTGACAAAATTTGACACAGATAATCGTGATAATATGTAGATACAATTCAACAGTTTGATCGATAAAAATCACATTCTATATTAAGTTATTAAATGGTGTAATAATTGTTTAAGTTATACCGGTGTAACTTGATCCTTCCTCATATATAAATATTTTTTTTATATAATTCAGTTATTTCTTTTTACTTTTTTTTCATTCATTAAAAAAAATGTTCATTTTTTAATTCATCCAAACATTTTTTTTTTATTTCTTTCTTTACTACTTGACTCCTAATCCAAACATAACGGAATGACGTGAGAGAAAATTTTAGGTAGACAATAGACATATAACATTTTTATATTTAAAATGATAATATGTGAATATATAGTTGGGAATTGGAATAGGAGGAGCTGCTCCACGTTAAACTACTGAGAATAGGTGAAGGCTATAATTTTATAATCGATTTTTATTCAATATATTAAATATATTAATAAAAGGAACATTAAATATATTTTTAAATATTAATAATTAATTAAAATAAATATTTAATAAATTTGTGTTTTAATATAACAAAAAAAATATTTTCATTTCCTATTTAATGCATAAAACTGAAAAACCATATTATAATAATGAGACGATGATGGGAAGGAGAAACGATCCTATCAGTTTAGGAAAAGTGGGGAGTACAGTATAGACCCTTTGCCTCTCCAAATTTGCTTGTGCTGTACTTAAGAATTGGGATATCAGAGAAAAAATAGTGTAAATTTATATTTTAAATAAATTTAATATCCCAATTACTCTTTTTATTTTATATAAATATATACCTCCACCAACTTTATCGTTACGAATGGAAATAAGTTTGGATCCTTCAAACAATACAAGGGATATGAGACTTCTAAATAAAAAAACGTAGTTAAAATAAAAACTTTATTAAATACTAATATATAACTAGCCAGATTTCCTAATGAAAATATTGAGCGGATATTTCATACTTATAATATGATAAAAAAAATATTTTATACCTTTCTTAATTAAAAATTTTAAAAAAAAATACTTGCCATTTTTTTTTGCTAAATAAAGTCCTTCTCAACTCCTACATAAACGTCTAGTCTATAATATCTATGGTGGCATAGATAATAAATTCCTTATGATCGCATGCATTATTATGATTATGACGAGAGAAGTGAAGAGAAGCAAGCATTTAGAATCCTCCTCCTCGTATTGTGATTGAGTCATTTTCCCGCGAAAACAGCCAAAAAAAGGGAGAAAAGAAGATCTCTAAGAAAGTGTGTTTTAACCCGGAAGGCGACACCCATATTTGTAGTGGACAAAGGTAGAGATGTTGCCGAAGCTGTGTCCCTGCAACAACCTCCTATTCCTCTGAGACTCATCACTCATGGATCCTTGCCCCTTCCTGCGCCTCATCATCGAATCCCTTGCTCTCAAACTCCCTTCCTCTCCCACCAAACCCCTCCACCACCCCCCGCTTCTGCAAAATCCGCATCAACACCTTCCCCTTCCACACTGCTCTTCTCCCTCTCTCCTCCTCCGACACCATCACCTCCGGCAAGCCTCTCACCCTCTCTCTCTCCGTCTACAACGGCCCAATGGGCCGGGTCCATCTCACCCTCCACTTGCCCACTTCCCTCTCTCGCTCCAACACCTTCCACAATATTAATAAACCCTCCGCCCAGCTTCACCTCCTCGTCTGCTCAGAACCGGACCCCGCTTCGTCTTTTAGTTCGGAGGCGAACCTGAATGCAGCCCCGTCGTTTTCCAGATTCAGGGAAATATAAGAAAACCCGTTTTCAGCTGCAAGTTCAGCGTCGATCGCAACTACAGATCCCGGTCAGTCACTCTCCCATGCGCATTTTAGTTTTAATGAATTAATAATATGGAAAAAAATGAAAATTATTTAATAAAAAGTTAGATATATAATTGCGCTTGTATACAAGGGAATTTAGTAATGCTACCTGTTAAATTTGGTTTAGTCATATATTTATGCAACATTTTTTTTTTCTCTCTTTTTATTAGTATAATGGATTATGTACACAGAAAATTGTACAATTTTGTTCTAGAAATGCAATATCTAATTTTGGGTTTGGGTAAGGTTTAGGCATGTGGGGTGTCTGGTTGGGCCACTCCTTATTGAACTGAATTCATTTTCATGTTCCTTTCCTTGTTGGTGGATATCATTACGAAAAAAGACAATCTTAATTGAGACGACTTAGTGAAGACTAACTGCCTCCTCCACTTGAAACATAATATCTCATGAATAATGATTTTAATTAAACTCTCTTATTGCCTTTTCTTTTCGTAATTACCGGCTTAGCTGGTTTTCGTGCAATTCAAGAATCTATTTCTTAAATTTAATTTTGCACTTTTTTTCTTTTCCCTTATGCTCAAACTTTTGGTCCTTCACGTTTTCTTTTTACCCTTCAAATGAAAGCCCACATCCTAGACTACAACTAAATAATTCCGTTTAAGAGCCAAGAAGTTAATTAACGGGACTTCCATCAACTGTTACTGCATGCCCATGTTCGGTAAAGCAGATAAGTTAAGATCTTCCAAACTTGAAAAGTGAAAACATATACTACCCAGGATTCCATCCCATGTGAGTCTGTGACAGCAACTAGGCAGCAGCAGCAGCAGTCACAATATCTTGTTGATTACAGGTTAATTAATTATCCTATCACTGTTTGACAATTTCATTATGTCTGTTAACCAATAATTATTCCCATACACATTTTATCCTACATCTCTTTTAGTTTTTTACTTTATTTTCTTTCTATTTCTGTCTTTCTTTCCTATTACATTTTTTTCTTATCACTTTCTTCCCTTAGTCTACATACATTCCAAAATGGAAAAATTATTATATGGTTTGAGACTACAATGTACCCATCCAATCTTTACCTGTGATATAACTGAGATTTTCAATTTATGAGAATGAATTAATAAGTGGAGATTGGTTGATTGAGAGTATATGTATGTTTATAAACACCGTGTGTTAATTTATTTTACAAATGATCATTGTTATCAATTTAATAACATTTCTTCTCTTGTTCAATGAGATTAATTTCCTTTCCCCTAATTGAAAATTCAGGTCTCTTCCATCAGATTTTACAAACAATCGAAGTGGGTGGAGAAGATCCTCCACAGGTGATAGAGAGCGTAAAGGCATGGATAGAAAGGGTTGGATGATAATGATTCATGATCTCTCTGGCTCACCCGTTGCTGCAGCCTCCATGGTGACACCATTTGTCCCATCCCCTGGCTCAGATCGCGTGTCCCGTTCATTCTCCGCCCCAAGAGTAGCTGGAAGCCATGGGGCCGTCTCGAGGCATGGCGCGAAAGAGGTCCCATTGATGGCTTGGGCTACAAGGTTGAGCTTTTCTCTGACAATGGACCAGCCAATGCTGAAGGCACAATGAGTGTCAAAAAAGGTGGCCAGTTCTGCATTGATTACAAGGTCATGAAGGATGCTGGATTGGGTTCACGGTTGCCAGGGGAAGAAGGGTTTGTGATGGGTTCAACTGTGGACGGTGAAGGCAAAGTTAGCAAGCCTGTTGTGCAAGTGGGGGCAAAGCATGTCACGTGCATGGCTGATGCTGCTCTCTTCATTGCGCTCTCTGCTGCTATTGATCTTAGCATGGATGCTTGCAGGCTTTTCTCACATAAACTCAGAAAGGAGCTTTGCCATCATGAACAAGATTCCTTTTCATAGCTACTTGAGCCAGAGATACTGAAATTCATTTAAGAAACTAATATCTCTCAACAGATATTATTTCATATATACAACTTGAGGATCCTCTGACTACATGCTTAAAAATTCCACCATATTACATGGTAGCGTATGTTCCTACTCTAGAGTGTAGATTACACCCCTCCTTCTCCTTCTGATTTTGTCTCACACATATCTTGAACATTCTTTTTGCCTTCATCTCGGAGTGCTTGAAGTTGAAGTTTTAGTCGATTTGGGTTGTTAAGATTCTTAGGCCTACCTCTACAATTTGTTTCCTTCTAGCTAATCACAGTGTTGCATAAAGATATCGCAGGCAGTTGCTAGTCCCTTCAAGTTGGGTTTTTTCAACAGGTTGCGTTAGGGGTGTGTGTGATTTAACAGCTGAACAACATTGTCCGATTATTGGGTGTATAGATCTGAACTGAAGATTTGAAATGTACAAAAATATTAAATGCACATGTCTGTTTATAAATATTTGAATGCAAAATTCTGTTTATAATTCCATGTCTTCTCTTATTTGAAATATTCAATGATTGTGATTTTTTTATTTTGTACATCATATCTTATTTGGTTTGTATCGGTTTATTTATTAAAAAAAATTAACCAAATATTTTCTAGTAAATATTTTGATTATAAATTATTAATATTAATTGAAGTATGTAAAATATATTTAATTATTAAATAAAATTATTATTATGAATAATAAATTAAAAAATCTTGACAATGTTATATAAAATTTATGAGAATTTATTTAATATATGATAATTATTATGTTTATATTTATGTTTTTAATTTTAAATATCAAGAATTACTTGTATATTTAAGTTTATTATATGAACAATATGAAAAATAAATTTTAATCAGTACAGAACACTGGTTTATTATGTATTTTAGGGTTTATTTTCTACTTTTAAAAAATATAATTAAAGCAAAAAATGAATTTAATTTAAGTCATTTTTATTGAATTGAATTGGATTCAATTATATTTAAATTTAAAATCAAATGAATTGTATAGTAAAATAAGAAAATTAATAGGATTAAATTAGATGACTTTTCTTCTCAAAATTAATTAAATCTATTCCGCAAATGTCTTTAGACTAAATATTGATTTCTTGTGAAAATATGTTATTAATAGTTTGATACTTGATTCAATAATTAAGCAATCAGTATGTTGCTTTGCAGTGTCACAACCTTAGTTGTAATATTTTTTTAAAAAAAATATTACTCTTTCAGTAAATTTTGTGGGCTTAATTACCAACTTGGTCCTCAAATTTATTTATTAACGTCAATTTGGTCCCCAAGTTTTTAAAAACGTGTCAATTTGGTCCCCAAATTTTTAAAAATGTGTCAATTTGGTCCCCACCGTCAGATTCCGTTAATTTGATTGACGGAGATATGTGACGTGGCACTGATGTGGCTTTATTTAATGCAGACCAAATTGACACGTTTTTAAAAACTTGGGGACCAAATTGATGTTTTTAAAAACTTGGGGACCAAATTGACATATTTTTAAAAGCTTGGGGACCAAATTGACATTTTTAAAAATATGGGGACCAAATTGACGTTAATAAATAAATTTGAGGACCAAATTGGTAATTAAGCCAATTTTGTGTAATGTTTGTTCAAAAGTGGTTTTGCATTCACTCTTATATAATAAAATAGATTTTTTTTATTTTTTATGATTGGATAATCCTTTATTATATTTTATTTCTCTTTATGATATATTAGTTCACAATTGTTTAACATATTTTTGGTGTGTAGTGTGTTTTAATCAATTGCATGTTGAAGACTATCTTTTATAATGTAAAGATCGCTAAAAATAGCTTTTGTCTCTCTTAATAAAATATTTTATACACATTAATTTAATATTTATTTTATTTTTTATAACTCTAAAATATTAGTTAATTTCAAATTATTTTTATTTTCAATTTTGAACTACTTATACTCTTAAAATATTTACTTTTAAATTTCATATTTATGTTAAAACATTATTTTTGTTATTCTTACATCTCAATTACTTACACTCTCAAATTATTTTATTTTATTTTTATATTAAAATTATATTTTTGTCCCGTGTGATATTAAATGTCTTTTTGTGAGCATTTGTAAAATTAATTTTTAATATAATTTGTAACGACCCGCCTTTGTTACATAACTATCAACAAGGGATTTAATTTTATTCAATTTAAAAAAATTCAAAACTTTCATTAGTTTATTTATGAAAATACCGTATAAACTTTTCTCAATTTCAAAGCCAACATAGATACAATTCAAAACTTAAAACATAAACCACATGTACATACTTCTCTTACAAGGTAACTACATAAAAGCCCTATGCTGGTTCATTCTATACATAAGACTAAACAAAGGAAAGAAGGAAGAGATTGCATCCTCAATTCCATGCTCACTCCATCTACTAAACCTCCAAGAGGAAGAATCCACCTGGAAAGTCATCTGCTCCCCCGAACACGACGTCTGAGATCATCACAGGCACAAACCACAAGTGCAAACAACGCAAAGGTAAGCTTACCAAACAAAACTATACATATAAGTAAATAAGTGAATTTCCAAATTATTAAGGAATAGAAAGAGAACCAAACTTTGTATACTTCAATATAATACTATACATAATAACTGAAAATTCTACTCAAAACTTAATTCATCAATAAACACCAATAAACAACACCATCATGGCTCAACCATCTTAACTAATTCATACGATAGAGTTATAACATAAATCCTCAACATAATCAACGACAACATAGTTCTGTCACCAATTACTACCATGAATCATCAGATCTCATGGATTATATCCATTCAACAAATATCACAATATCACATAATGCAACCACCAACGACCATCATCATAAGGTGATGTACAACATAAACCACTAGACAACCTTAGAAAACAAGACTGACTCTACTCCATGGAGTTTCAACATCATATGAGCGATCCCTCATAGGCCCCATCCCCTACCATAGTCTGTACATTCTGACCATTCAGGGAGTCCCTTGAGTTGACCCTACGGGAAAAGTGTGGTTTTATCGAAAATAGACAAGTGCTATAGTGGCTTACCTTTGTAGGTTTGTAAGACCTTACATCTATAGAGATTAGCCCACTCGTCTATTCTATAGGCCTATTCCCATTAGCCACCACGAAAATCCCCAGCACTAGGTTGAGAGCCCACCAGGTCACCCTCAACTTACGTGCTTACTCATATGCCTGGGCACCAACTGTGCTCATATACGTACCAACCATGCACACCTATGCACCAACTGAGCAAATACAACATTCAGAATATTTCTATGCACCAACTGTGTGCACCCATTGTATTCCAGCGACCAAACATATTTGGAGTCCCTTACAGTCTGAGATATGGCACCTCCGTACCCGCTATCTCCAATGGCCTGACTTAAGTATCCAAATACATCTCAACAATCCACAATCTTTAACCACAACGACAATCCATCCCCTATACACTAAAAGAGTCACTAAACCTCTTGGGAAGTAGTTCTCAACACTCCAACACGCCATTCGGAGTCAAAACATAGGGGTGGTACTTGGAAAGGTATCCCACTAGGCGAGACCCCCGGGTGGCTTTAGTGGACCGGAGTTCTGGCGTGAAACTCCCCCTCCCAAGTATACCATTTTTTTTATATAAAAATCTTTCCAAAGGACATAGCTAACTCCTCTTTAACATATAGGGATGGTTCCAACACATAGTTCACATATATCATCATCTCATCAACATTCCATTTCAATTTCTCAACAAAACACATATACCTCAATAATAAATAATGTTCTCAACAAAATTTTAAGCACCTCAATCAATAATATAGTAATCTCAACAAATTATATCCCATCAATCATAATATACTAACCCCAACAACAAAGTCATTTTCTCATAGATAAACTTACTTGTGAGCACATCATAGAGATAAACAACATGATTACAAGATCCATCCTACAGTCAAAAGACTGTATCACACAAAACATATTTCAAATATTAAATACTCAAGATTCATATCCTTGGAACTTAAAATGAAATAGAACAGGTCAATGGATATTACCTATCAACTTCCGTACAAAAATTCACACCTCAATAAACAAACATCACCATTCCAATAATTCTATCATATTAACCAAATTGATCAAATAAGGTCGATTTCTCTTTGGCAATACTGAATGTGAGCTCTCACTGATTGTAGCAAATGACCTCGGAATTAAAATCTTTTTATATATAATTAAAGCTCTTGAATCCTATTTTTCAAAATGGTATCCCAATTGTAAAATAGACATCTAGAGAATTTTTTAAAATTCCTACAAGTTGATAGTACCGAAATTGACTTTCCAGTGAACATGGTTCAAATAAATTAAATTTTCTAACACTTTCCAAACTTTTTTTGAGCTAGAATTTTTACAGGATAAAGGTAACACATTGGTATTTCAAAAATGGTATCCCATGTCTTTAAATTTATTCCCAATTGTTCCCAGTAAAATTTTCTCTAACAGCCTAAATTTCAGACTCCAAACAGAGCTCCAAACCCTTGCCCTGTTCTTTTTCAAAAATTTAATTTAGAAGTTGTGCATGATAATTTTCATAATTTATATGGTTAAAAATCTTGTTTTATCTAGTTTTTAATGGTACAAACTCGAAAAAGAAAAGATAAGTACACAAGTGTAAAATTGGTAAAAACCGAGACATGTTCCAACAGAACACCAAAAATAGAACAGCCACATTGTGGGTCACGGATGAGCCTAAAAAAGAAGTATCTTGACATAGTGTCAAAATAAAAGTTGCTCTATTTTGTGTCTATTTTCATTCAAAACAAATTTCATGAAAAATCAACAGTTAGATCTTCCGAAAATCACAAAATCGTGGGGACTGTACAGAACTGGACGAACCAAACAGTCACTGCCACTTTATTTTGTAGTTTGATTTTCACATGCAAATCTTACCAAATAATTTCAAGAAAATTTGGGCATGGTCTCCTTTGTTTTAGGAGCCTTCCCAATCAATTTCAAAGATTAAAACAATCCAAAGATAGTACATGCAAATCCCACAAAGCCACTGTCAAAGGGTTTCCAACCCATTCCATCAATATCTCAAGTTCAAACACCAAGCAACACAACATAAACAACAAGAGGGGCATGCATGTTGTATGTGGTTGAGCCCCCTAACTCCCAACCACACTTAAACTGAAAATAGAATTCACAAGGAAGCTTCCCTTACTTTGGTGTGATTTTCGGATATGTAGTAGAGGAAGAGAAGAGGAGAAGAAAAGTGTGAAGGGAGGTGGTGAGATGAGGCCTTCTTGCCTTGTATGCAAGGTTCTCAAGCAATCAAAAATGGCTGCCTTCCTCTCCCTTAGAGTGCCACGGCCAGGAGTTTAGAGGAGAGAGGGAAAAGCTTTTTGTTAAACTTTTAAGTGTAGTGTGAAGTGAATGAGAGGAAATGAGTGAGTGTGAAGTGGGTGTGTGTCCGTGAGAGATGAGAGAGGGGAGGGAGTGAGTGAGTTAGGTGAGAGAATTAGTGAGAGGTTAGGTGAGAGTTTTGTAAATTTTGGGTGGGTTGGCTGTGGGGTAGGTGTTAGTTGGGGGGTTATATGTAGGCTTAGAAAATTAGGAAACTTAGGTACACCGAGTTTAATTTACATAGTGTAAAAGAATTAGTGAGAGGTTAGGTGAGAGTTTTGTAAATTTTGGGTGGGTTGGCTGTGGGGTAGGTGTTAGTTGGGGGGTTATCTGTAGGCTTAGAAAATTAGGAAACTTAGGTACACCGAGTTTAGTTTACACAGTGTAATTTTACACTGTGTAATTATAAGGGAATGTAATTTAAATTTTAGAAATTAAAATCATCAAATCTAATTTTTTTTTAAAACTTTGTGTGATGAAAACTTTTCTAATTGCTCAAATAAAATTTTCTCTGTAAAGAAATTGTTTACAGATAAACTTTATAAGAGGTAACTTGAATTTAAATACATACTACACTGCACATAACTAATAAATAAAATAGCACAGACAATTTAATTACACCGAATTTTACAGATAATCTATACAGAAAAACAACTACAGAGAATCAATTACATAGATTTTAATTACCGAGAATGTTATATCTTTTGATTTTATAAATGTTTTTCCTATTTGACCATTATAAAGAAATACTTATATTATTTTATTTTCCTTTGTTTTTCTTATTTACTCAATTAGTCACTAATTACATTTAGTTACTCAAAATCTATCTTTTTTTATTTAAAACAAACAATTAGATTCTCATTAATTCTAATTAAATCTCTCGGGTTCCTACTTACTGGATTGTAATTTTTTGGGTGTTACATAATTAATTTATAAAATTAATTTTAGTTAAAATTAATTTTAAAATAAAGTAATTTATATTTAAATATTTTTATTTTAAAAGTTAATAATAAAAATTAATGTAAATTTTTTATTCAATGTAAAAATTACATAAAAAAAATCAGTTCAAAATTAATTTTAAACCCCAAATTAATTTCTCAACATAAAATTAAATATGTAAAAATTTCCCTAATATCACACTGACTAATATTTTGACATGATTTTAATTTTTGAATTATCTAAGAGCATGTTTGGAACAAATCATTTTTCTTCATTTCAGTTTAGAGAAGAAAAAGGCTGTTTGAAAAATAAGTTGTATGTTTGGTATAACAACTGAAATTTATAAAAGCTTTTTTTTTCTCCTCTACAACTATATCTCTAAATTATCCCTATCCATTATTAATACAAATAAATAAATAAATATTTTTTTTTGTAATTTATCATATAAAAGCTTATTTTTTATTTAATCACTTTTCAATAAATTTATCCAACAATTTTTTTTAATTATAATCGATTATACATATAATTGATTATTAAAATAATTTAATTTTCACAACTGTTCCAAATACACCCCTAATGTACTAAGGGGGCCTAACTCAGTTGGTTGAACAGGTTGCGTGAGTGTTGTAAACCTCCTGATACTGTATTCGATTCCTATCGATAAAAAAAAAAAATACACCCCTAATGTAAACTTGAGTGCTGAGATGATTTTTGGTCAAGCCGTTATCGTTGGGCCTTGCCATGTTTCATGTGGCGAATGGCTGGGGCGATTGTGGTTTCCATGGTCGGGACCATCCTAATTTTATTAAGAATTAAATGTATTTTTTGTCTACGTATGATTTATTCATTTTTTAATTTTAGTTCTTTATTTTTTAAAATATTATTGTAATATATTTTGAGTTGGTTCCACCATTAAAAAGTTACTGTTAAATATTAAGGTAATTAATGAATGATTTGTAATTTTAGTTCCACTGTCAACTAATAAAAAAATATCATTGGTATGTTTTAGTTTTCCTCAATGTATTAAAAAAGAAATTATTATTAGTATGAATTTTAAAATAGTTATCGTAAAAATTAACAAACTTATCATATATAATAATTTATAATTAAATAATAATATAAAACTATTTTATACTGTCATTGCATAATCTACTTACAGTAACATATTAAAAAACGTTATAAATTAATGAGATAAACTTATTTGTCAATTAGCTTTATTTTAATTAAATAAATTTATAAGCTAGTGAAATAAGTTATAAGTTAGCTGACATTATGTCTTGCCAAATATAATATTAGTCCCATTTTAGAACCCATGAATGTTGATGCTTTCATCATTCATAAGCTCAAGCTAGCTCTCCAGGTTTTTGATCATATTTCCAATTGTATTCAAGTTACTATTGTAATGGAAATGATATAAGCTTATTCCAGTAGAGAGAGTACAAAAAAAAAAAAAAAAAGCTTAAGCTAGCTTCATGTGATTACTGCAAAACATCAAAGCTTAATTAATGGAACTAGATCTAATCATGGCTTAATGATATGCATGCCTTTTGACCACGAGATATCAGCTTCTATAATTATATGCGTAATATTAAGTAATGTTATTTTTGTTGGTCATGAAGTTGGTTTGGCAGATTAATTTGATTGCCAAAGAATGACTGAAACTAACAAATTAGCTTAGAACGAGGAGTTTATCACATATAAGTAACTCACATATATATGGACTTTTGGTTGACTACAAAATGGTTGCAAGTTATGTAGTTATTATTAAGGCAACTTGTGACGAAAATGACATCTATTCTTTCATCACCAAAATGTGTTAAACATGCATTTTATTTACCGAATTTTTTCATTTAAAATGTACTGTAGAGCGTCAAATCTACCGTGGAAACCACTACAACTTGTTTCTGTAATATAATTGATGATTGAATATGAATTTGATCCAACCCCCCCAAATTACAATAGTGGTCCAAAAATCCGTCATATACTGGGGAACTTCAACACAAGAATGAAAAAACATAAATACATAATCTGCTTCAGTTGAATTCATGATTGAATAGTATAACCAACACAATTGTTTATATGAATTTTCATGCTTATGTTCATCATGTTGATATCTTGTTTCATATCTTGCTCCGTACTTATGATAACTTGAAATTCCTTGTTAATGAAAACAAAGACTCTATGGATCCAAGAGAGTTTTGGAGATGAATATAATTACTTGTTCGGTTATGAAGTGGCCACAAGATCTTTCAAAGTCCTAGTTCCCAAACCGGTACTCCTTAACAGGGAAATTAGATTTTCAATTATGAAGAATTAAGATCATTGCTGTCTTTTTTTTTTCTTGACTGTTAGTTGTAAAAGCCCTCGATCGCTTTTTATGGGAAAACCATGTCTGCTATAGAAGGATTTAGTTAGTTAGTAGCCTGAATGAGATTTTTAGTGGCATGAGTTTTGTTAACGGATCCATGCATGTTAGAGATACGACTTAAACATTACCAGTTTTTTCACCCAATAGCACTAAAAAATGCCTAAGCTATTAAGTTATCTGAATCAATGATACTTCTTTTGAAGAGTAAACCAATTCTAATTTTTATTCGCATTAATTTCTTTCTAATAAATGTCAACTGTGTTGTAATATTACATAGCTAGAGCGCACAACCAAATGAATGTGGCATTTTGACAAGCCAACTCCAGGCAATGTTTTTTTGGAAAGTTAAAATAAATGTTGACATAACTTGCGTAATTTAGATAACTTGTGAATTTGGTTAAGTAGCCTATAGCATAACTGTGGTGTGAACTGTGAAGTTTGAGTAGTCATAACACAAGCAAAGAAGTAGGAGGACGTTGCCTCATACTATTTATGAGGGGAACGAGGGAGAATACTGAATACACAATCTAAAAAACCCGTGGTAGTTGTACACATTGTAGCAATCAAATCAAGCAAGCATGCCACGTGACACATAAATTATCTTGTTTTGCTAACACCATCATAGAAGTTTCTCAAATCAAGTTGGCCTCAAAATCAAGGCACATCTTATCCGTGCGAGCCAAGTATAATAACACGTATACCGAATCCACGAGGAATAAAATTAGCAGGCTGTGACTATACTATGAATTAAATTGGTAGCATTAATTAATGTAAAAAGCCACGACCAACCTGTAGTAGTAGTCATCACTCATCAGGGAGAAGAGGAACGTGAATTTGTGTGCTTAGACAAAGTTGCTCCCAGAGCAGCGCAAACAAGAGGCTTTGGAGTAGGAATTCTAAGACAATTGAGACTACCACCAGGGATCATAGAGCACTCTGGCTGTGGTCTTTGCATATCCCTCCCAGGAATACAGTTATCCGAGAAATCAAACCCCACATTGAATAGCCTTGAACATTCCTGGCTCAGCCCAGAGAAGAAATTGTAAGCAACGGTTAGATTTAATAGGCTTCTCAAGGAGCACACCACATTGGATAATTCCCCAGAAAGCTTGTTATGTGCCAAATTAAGAACCTCTATATCTTCCAAGCAACTCATTGTGTCAGGCAAATGGCCCATGAGTGAGTTGAAACTCACATCAAAAACTTGCATCTCAGTGAAGATCCCCACTCCTTCGGGAATGCAACCTGTTAACTTGTTGTTAAGGAAGAGAATCTCCTTTAGTCTTGAACTCATGAAGCCAAAGCTAAAAGGGATGTTTCCACTCAACTTGTTGTTGGCCAAGTTGATCACTGAGGCAGGTGAATTTCCCAAATTGTCTGGAATTTCACCTCCAAAGTTGTTGTTGTTGAGGAATATTGCATCAAGTTTCTTGTTGAAGAGTTCATCAGGAAGCTGGCCTGAGAAGTTGTTGAATCTGAGGTCCAAGTAGACGAGGTTTGGCATGGATAGAGTGACCATGGGAAAAGGGCCTGAGAGTTGGTTGTTGCTGAGGTCCAACTCTTGGAGTGAAGTGAGGTCTCTGAATGTGTCAGGAAGTGAGCCAGAAAACCTGTTACTGTTGAGATGGAAAAGAGTGATATCAGAGAGCAAAGAGAGCTCTTTGACAAGAGTCCCTTGGAGATTTGCATGGTTGAGATCTATTCCTGCAACAACAGAAGACTCAGTTGCTGCTGTTGTGGCAATTCCATTATCATCCTGAGAATTTGCACAGAAGACACCTTTGTAGGAACACACATTGGGACCAACCCAAGTATCTAGAATCTTCAATGGGTCATCAGTGATGGCAGATTTCCATGCTTGGAGTGCTGTGAAGGCATTGTTGAGGTTTGACACTGAGGATCCAGAGGGCCCTGGGGTGTTAACACCACCACCACTGCCCCCATTGCCAATGCCAATACCAACACCTATGCCACCTCTGCCACCAACACCCACACTAATTGCCCCTTTTGCTGCATTTGGATGGAGCAAAAGGAGGAGAAGGTGAAAAGTCAGGATCCAGATGTTCTCCATTTGGAGGTGAAGATACCAGGATGAGTTATTTGATGGAATGGTGTTGAGGTTGTCCAAATAAAGTTTCTACATTGAAGAGAGAGGGTGGTACACTAATGGGGTCTGGGGTCTTCATTCACCATTTTCTTTCGGAATGACGCGTAACTCACTTATATTGTTACATAAATTTAGTTATTTTACTTATTTTGTCCCCCCCCCCCAAAACCCCTTCTTTTTTTTTTTGTCTCTCAATGGTGTGAAAAGTGTTGCTGAAATTTTTAGTGTTTTAGATTATAAAATGCGTTTGGGCTGCAGCATTGAATAAGCACAGAAGATGTTGACTTCTGTTGGATTAATATCTGTGGCTCTCAAACAACTACCAATAAAATAAAATTAGGATACTATCACGTGGTAAGCCCTTTAATACATCCTGAAATGTTTCTAAATTTTAGTAGATAATATGATTACAAATTTGCAGTTATATTTAATTATCATTGTGAAAGTATGAGAAATCTAAAGTCATGGAGAGCGTTGTTTTTAATAGGATAAAATATGTTTTTTATTCCTATACTTTCTATCAAAATTGATTTTAGTCCTTATATTTTTAAATCGATCATTTTAGTTCTCAAATTTTAAAAAATATGTGAATTTAGTCATTCTCCTTTATCAATGTTAGTGCTGTTAAGAGACTAAATTCACATATTTTTAAAAATTCGAGAAACAAAATAGTCGATTTGAAAATACAGGAACTAAAATCATTTTTTAGTGAAAGTACATAGATTAAAAACATATTTTACCCATTTTTAATATATGGACAACTTTTGATATAACTTTTTTTTTTATATTTTTTTTATTATACCGTGACCTTTTAATATGACCTTTGGGGTCTACCAGACTACCACTACTCACATCAGTTTATCACATAACATTGAACAATTAATTAATTAAAATCGAAATGGATAAAATGATTAGGATAAATTACCTTTTTGTCCTTAAAAGTATCAAGCATTGTTAAACGAGTCTCCGAAACTAAAAAAATTATAATTAAATCCTTGAAATTGTGAATTGTTGTAACTAAATTTTTAAATTTAACTATTTATTGTCATTTTTATCTATAAATTTAAATTCCTCATTCCATGTAATAGTTAGACTAATATGATTAACGATGTAGTTCTAGAAACTTTTAAATTTTTTTAGTTTTAAGATATAATGTAACAACATCTAACACTTTTAAGAACGAAATAAGTAATGTAATCAAATGATTATGAACAGTAATGTTTTTTCTTTAAATTTTTAACACAATTGCATTTATTGAAACTTAACACATCTAATTAACTAGAAGAATAGTTTATGTATGCATTGGGCGGTACAACTTTTAATATGACCAAACATAAATAAAAATGTGTACATTATTTTAAGAAAAAATAGGGTGTATAATTATATATGTAGTTACTACTTACTAGCTAGCTCATAAATTTAATGAAAAGCTGGTATGTTGCGCAGACATAACCATCAATATTTCATTAATGTTACGGCTACGCTTTCCATTTAAATTAAAGATGGAGATAGCTATAATATAAAAAATAAAATAAAAAAGATGGAGATAGCTATAGAGATTAAGAGCGTTGGTAAATATCTATTGCAGAGGAAAAAAAAGCAAAAAATAACAGGCTGTGTTGCTTTTATAGTAGGCAATACATGTTTGGTTATATTCATCAGTAAATAAAGAGGGCAAAATTAAAGCTAGCTGACGCTGCTTAACTCTAGACAGCATAATATAAAAGATTGGGAGGGACCTAACTTAACTAAACCTATGTGTATTAATTAATTAATTTACACAAAACCATATTATGAAGTAAGGGCGAGTCATCTAACCAATACTATCATTATATATGTCTTGATTAATCTGTTTCTTCACACTTGGTTAAACTTGAAAGAGACGGCAAGACTAGAGCACTGACTGCAGTTTTGGGGGCTCTTTCTAGTTCTCTTTTATATATATGCACAAACAAATCCTTCTCTACGAGCCTATAGCATAATTAATACACATAGGGTTGGTTAAGTTAGTTCACATGGAGAGGTCGAATCCTTCAGATTTCCACGAGCAATAAGGAAAAAAGGCAAAAGAAAAAAACACAAATATTTGTTTGTCCTTGTATTGTAACAGCGGGGCTGGTAGAGGGAATTCAAGTTGCGATAAATGGTTGACAGATGGTAGCTACCAGCCAACGGTCGTGAAAAGTTGTCTCTTAATTTTTAGCTCTTAACTTTCCAGTGATAATGTAGTCTTCTTTAAAAACAAGGATTGCCCGATCAAACATTTCATGATGCAATCAAAAACTTATGAGAAAAGTCTTAAAATAATCCTAATACTTTGACTAACGCGTGCTCCTTAAAACATCGTCAACCACTGAGCCACATGGTACAAAACTAATTATTGGTTCGGGCAGGGTTTATTGCTTCCTAGCAACTTGGGTTGATCCAAAGTGGTGGATATAGCGTTCTATTTTCAAATGATGTTGTATTTGAAGTAGTATTTTTGTTGAATTCTATGTTGGGCTGCAATATGTACAGTTCAACAAAAGTTAGTGGGATGTGCAGGGTTCAATTCCCTTGCCTAAATAATGGGAGAACGGTCCAGAAATCAATGATTAGAGGGAGTGATCTTAGCCAACAAAGGTTGGTTCAATCGGTAAGCATCATGCTCATATATATTTCATAAGGATATGAGTTTGAATTTCACTATCAATGTATGAAATTTGTTAGTTAATAATTTATAAATACTTTTATTAAGTGATTTTTGAGACCTGTCGTAATTCTAATGAACTCTCAAAATCTAACTCACCTAAACTTTTTAGCACCAACAAAGAAAAAAGAGAGAGTGATCTTGATGTGAAAAGGATAGGGAAGAAGTGCGCACGCCATTTTGACCACTAATGGAACAGCTAGTTCCAAGTTTCATGGCTGGTCATGAACTATTGTTCCACTTAACAAGAAAAAGGAGGAAAAGAGAACCAATAAAAGGTGATCGAAAAAGAGAAAGATTCCTCTTCCCAATTGTTCCACTGCATAAAAGGAAGTTCCAGCTAGTAGTTACGTTTTTAAAACGTAGCCACCAAGCTTATAGTGGTACATTTTATAACCATGATGCTACCTACCAACCCACCCCGTAAAAACCGGCAGAGAGGTAGGACGAGTCTAATGCATGTTCTAAAGTTAGGTATTCATCCGTTAATTCATTCTAAACCTTACTTGAAGGGAATTAAACAAATGAGAAACTGAAAGTGACACAATTCAAAAAAATAAGATTAAACTTGGGCAAAGTTTCGGGGATTATTTATTGCAAACACAAGAATATTTGGCCTCTCTATCTATGGACTCTATGATCTTTGCTTTTGACATCCTAACGTTCTCTGTTTCTGCCTTAGCCAAAGACAAACTTCCATGTGCTATCGCTAATAGGAATAGGACTGGTGTGGTCACCTTCTGGAATTATTGTAACATGGGTGGTGATTACACAAAAGTGTAGTACTTTAGTTAGTTGTGGTGTTCCAATCAAAATTAAAGTTTCATTTTGCTAATTTGGACAAAGATTGATATTAAAGGTTAATAAGATTATAATTTTAACTTAAACACACACAAATTCTGTGCGGGTTAGGTCCCACCTTTAATCCTTGCCAAGGATTTCTTGGGTTAGTTGCTGGCAAGGCATAAATGTTGTCTTGCTTGGCCTTTACGTCTCTCCCTCCTTCTCTCTTTTATTTCATCCGAATATTGGTGCCCAGCATTTGTATCATTGTAGGATTAGGACGTGCAGGAAATGGGTAGACAAATAAATATCTGTAACCTTTTGGTTGGACGATTCAAAAGAAAATTAACAGGTTCCGGATTCCTATGTTAACAGTGCAGCTGTGTAGGGAATTAGAACAGCGACAATCTTTTAACCAGAAATTATTTTCTATGGGTTTTTTTTATTTTTTTTTTATATTTTTGGTCTCATATATCATCCGCCTTATAATATAAATAAATTAGAATTCGTTATTAAGTTTTATAAAAATAAAAACTTCACTCTCTTTACTATTCTTATTCACATTAATTTAAACTCTCTTCTCAAGTTTTACTATGCAACTAATGCTCCTGTAGTGTATCTCGCACTCTCACTCTCTTCTTTCCAACAATTTTCCTAATATTCAAACATGAACCAAGATTTTAAACTCTAATAGCTTCCGTTGTCTTCTCTACAAAAACAAGATTGTATCATTATTCTTTCATCTGGTACAAATATTTTATCATTATTTTTTCTCTCGGCATGGAGAGAACAAACGATTGTTCCTCCATTTAAGTTTCACTTCCTAACTCGTTGTAGGTGAAAGCTAGGGTGAAGTACTAATTTCCCTCCTTCACCGGTGAAGAACCTGTTATTACCATTGGATATATTCATAAAATATTCAATGGCTCAGATTAAAGAAAGGATATTTGTTTAATCGGTTTTTCTTTTTTTACATTTGAATTTTTTTATATAAAAAAATTCTTTTTTTTTTCTTCTAATTTCTTAAGCTCATTCACCACTATCACTCTTCTGCTGGTGATTTCTTCGTTTCATCATCCCGAAATACCAAATTTGAATCCATTCAAAATTTCAAAACACAAAACCTCAAAATTTAGGATTTATTAACTTAAAATCAACAAATCTCTCACAAAAAATAACCAATTCATTCCTAATTTCAAATCCTCCAAATCAATTTAAACAATTGAGATTCAAGAAAGAACAACAAAAAAACCAAGCTAATCCATGACATTAATCAGCAAAACAAACAAAACAAACTCCAACAAAGGTAAATACAACAAAAAAGAAAAACGGAAAATCAATCTGCCGTCGGTGACCCAGAGGGGGTGGCTCAATGTCTTTAGATATTGGGTTGGGTTAGAGTAGAAACACGTTTATGGTTCCGGAAATGTGTGGAACCTTGATAAACGACCAAGAGAATCTTAGTTATATGCCCAGGTAATTCTTTGGTAACCCTCACTGTTGTCCAGTCCATTCCCGACGCAAAAGCTCCCGTTGATGCCTCAACTCAGTCGATTCAAGAATGATGACGAGACCAGATCTGCGACCAGACGACGGCGGCGAAGGGGAGGTCGTGGTGGTGGTGGGAGTTGTGCCGGTGCAGGTGAGAGAAAATGCGGAGAGAAACAAACTGGTGCGCGACGGTCGGAGGGACTCGGGATTGGCGGCAACGATGATTGTGGTGGTAGATCTCACCGGTTACCGGGAAATCGACGGCGGTGCAAGGAGGTTGGGCGTGGTGGTGGGAGCCAACGAGGTTGAGACGGGAAAGCAGAGCGTAGAAGGGAAGGGTTGGCAGTAAGGCAGATCTGGAAAACAAGAAAAAGAAAATGACAAATTAATTTTTTAATATTTTTATTTAATTTATATTTTTTTTTCTTCCGGTCATGAACCTTTTGTTGCCCGTCAATTTTGTGGCACACAGGTGAGGGAGGGAATGAAGTACTTCACCCTAGCATCCACCCTCGTTGTATCCACTACTTATCAATCGCTAGGAATCCTAAGTTTTTTCTTCGTAAAGGTGTTGAAGGCTATTTGTCAACCCTGCAAGTGGTGTCAACTTCTATCAAGGAGCTAATACAAGTTACTTGCAACATTAGCAACTAGGATAAGTTATTTTTTCTTTTTTAAATTTCCATTTTGTAATTAGCAATTTGGTTTTTGGTTTAAATTTTATTTATAGTAAAGGCCATTTATATTTGTTTTCTCAAAGTTATTTACTATCATGATTGGGAGGGGAGATCCATTATTATTGCTCAATCAGGTTTTAATTTTTGACAAAGTTGATAGATACTTCACACTAATGTCATGGTGATGAAAAAAAAAAAAGACTTTTGTTATGTAAGGTTAGACAGTGATTGATTACGTCAATTTTGGAGTCAAAAGGCTTAGGCTATTCAAAATCGACTACCCAAAAATTAGGCCCATAACCAACCATTTGGGATTCTAGTGTAGTTGAATCTTGGATAAGGCAAGTGACGAATAGTACATATAGATTGTATTGATTGAGCCTATAAATGAACCTAATCATCTTTTTAGATAGACTCAAATATTCATTTTTTTTTTGTTTGACCAATTCTTTAAAGAAAATGGACAAACATAACTTCATTCTTTCATTTTATTTTCTAATTGAGATAGGCCTAAATTTATTTTAAATTTTAACACAATTAGCCAATAAAGCAACAAAATGAACATTCCAAAAAAAAAAAGACAATAGTGAATGAAATTATTAATTCATTCATGAGTGAATGAATAATTAACTAACAATCCCCTTTAGTACTTCTTTTGTGATGTCACTACGTAAGTGTTTAAAATTAAAAAAAAAATACAATATCGAACCATTAATTTGAAAAATCTAATATAGGAATAGTAACCCGTAAAAACCTAGTTTATATCAATTTATATATAGAAATACATGAGTATTTTTTTACATTCTTTCAACACAATTTATATCAATTTCAACAATCTAAAGGTGATATTTGTTCCTTTTAACAAGAAAATAAAGACAGCGAAATAAGAAAGAAGAATACAATCATAAGCACTTTCAAAATGAAAACAAAGGAGAGTTCAGAGGGGAAAACTAATAAAATAAGATTTGAGATGGTAGGACTTGATTGGATTTCATGAAGAAATGTTTTCCCATTTCCTAATTGATACAATGTGTAGGAAACTCCTGATAGAGTTCTATTTAAGTTGAATCTAATCGATACAATCTCCATTATAAGATAACCAATACAATATAAGACACGCTAAACCATGAACCATAAGCAAGTGAAATACAATGAAGGTTACATTATAAATCATGAACAACAACAAAAAAGTCATTTGAAAAAAAAATAAAAATCATCTATACTAATCAATGATAAGGACATACAACTCCCATTATGATAAAGAAGGAAGTCAATAATAATAATAATATGATCAAGCGATGGTGGTTAGTACTCTGATACCAATTTTTGAAGAAGGAAAATGCAAGCAACTATAACAAAGCAAAGAGAATGACAAAACAACATGTTGATACTTACTATATATGTGAAAACAATAATTGTGAATTTGTGATTATTAAATTTTGCAACGATATTTTTGTCCGCTTAATATGCTCTTTGTTTTAACTTTCTTATTCTCCCTCATTTATCACATTGCTTCTGGGAGAGAAATTATTCAAAAATAGTTTCTTGAAAAAAAATTAATTCGATATTCTAATTCTTAGAATAAGTTTACCAAAACATTTTATAATAACTTAAAAAGTTTTTTTTTTTTTTGCAAAAAGAAGAAGAAGAAGAAGAAGAGAGATTTGGTTAAGGGAAAAAAATTCTTAAACAAACGGGATTTTAATCCTACGTAGATTGTGGATAGCTTAAACTTCTTTTGTTAACATATATTTTATTTAGTTATTTTATAATTAAAAATTAAAAATATAAAATTTAAATTAAATTATATTAAAATATTTTGAATTGACTCATTTAAACTATATGAATATTTATTTTAAAATAACATTAAGTAATTTTAAAAGATTAACATATAAAGTAATTAATTATACTCATATTAAATCAAATAAATTGAAATAAAATATATTTATTTTGATCTTATTATTTTACACAATATATTTTATGGAGTTATTCAACTTATAAACTGTAGTGTTAGCATATTTTGCCACCAAAGGATAGTTACTAGCAAACGTAATCCTGGTTTACCAATTGCATTGAAAATGGTTATTTTTAAACGTGGTCCAGTTTAAAGTTGGCTTTATTATACCAACAACTAATATGTCACAGTCTAGGTAAATAGACGTTCTTCTTCATTATTGATGTGCATCATTGCATATTAGCATTCATCTATGGACAAAAACAATATAGCACAACACCTTCCCTGCATGAATGTTCTTTTCACATCTCGATCTCTTTCTATATAAAAAAAAAATCTCTGTACTTTTTTTTGGTATTGTAAGATTTTTTTTTTCATTTATAAATATTAGATTGATTATCAACATTGGAATTATACCGATCTTAAACTAGTTACCTACATCGAATCTATCCTTATTCAATTCTTGAACTCAATTTGATCTTCAAAATCAGGAATTCAGGACGGTAATTATAATCGGATTTCATCTTAAAAATTCACCAATTTGTTTTTTTGAAGAAAAAAAAACATAAAACTTCTAATAATTTTAAATTTATTTATTTGATATACAATCAATTATAAGAAAACTATATTTATCTAACAAATAGACATATCAATATATTAAAAAAAATAGGTTTAATTACTTTGCATATCCTTATATTTTTACTAAATTTCAATTTCCTAAACTTTTTTTTTTCTTTTAATTAGATTCCTAAACTTTTTTTTTCAATTGGATCCCTGAATTTTTATTTGTTTTTCAATTGGGTCGTTCCATCTAATTGTCGTTATGAAAAATTAACCGCAGACACCTAATTAAAGGTGCGGACAGTGAATTGATACTTCTGGAGTGTGTTGTAAGCACAACTGAATCAATTTTGAGAGTTTTCTACAAAGTTTCAACCTTCTGCAGAGCCAAATAATTGTGAAAGAATACCTGGGTTAAATTGACCTATAGAAACTTTGCAGAAATATCTTAGAATTGACTTAGTTGTGCTTACAACACATTCTAGAAGCATCAGTTCCCTGTCTGCACCTCTAATTAAGTGTTGTGGTTGATTTTTTACAAAGACAATTAGACGAGGGACCCAATTGAAAAAAAAAAAGTTCAGGGACCCAATTAAAAGAAAAAAAATTTAGGGACATAATTGAAAATTTGGTAAAAATATAGGGATCTGTAGATTAATTTAACTGAAAAAATACTAGCAACATTTTTTCTAATACTTTCTCTATGATTTGTTGAAATTTGTTCGAAATCATCAATATTTGTCGATTTTTTTTATAGGCAAAGGTGAAATTTATATAAATATATAAACGGGCTGTGTGATGGATCACAAGAAGTGAAGCACCCACTACAAAAAGTATAGCCTATCAGACGCAAATAAACCGCTGTTGCTAAAGAACTAGCAACAATAGTTACCCAACAACTGAAAATCCAAATCCCTCAAAAACTCTGCACTGCAGATCCACCCAAATAAATAAAAACCACTAACCCCTAAAACTGAGAAACTCATCAAATGAAATAAACACCCTGCAAAAGTTCCAAAGAGCTATAACAATGATCTCAGACATAGAATAGGATGTTGCTGCCATTCATAAAAAGAGAAATTTACCGTGGCCTTTTTTGCTTTAATCCATTTCCATGATCTGAGTATAATAAGATCAACCACCTTCGAAGCATCAGGCTGCTTTTCCTTGAAAACAACTTCATTTATGTGCAGCCAAATCGACCAAATACCAGCCAACCACACCACCATCCAAAGGAATTGCAATTCCTTTCCGTTGACAGTTCCCAAATGCTGCCAGAAGTGATCACTAGAGCATTTCGGTAGGGATTATTGAAATCCTACCCAAGCAAAACACCATTGCCATACTTGATATGAGAAAAAGCAGGTGAACAAAAGGTGTGATATGTCCTCATGAACCAGATGGCACAAAACACAATTTAAACTTTGCGACCCCCCCAAAATGTTCCTCTTTCTCAGGTCATCTTTAGTTTGTAATCTATTATGCAGAACCCTCCATCCGAAAACTAAGACTTTTGAAGGAGCTTGAATCTTCCAAAGAACCTTAAATAGCGGTGCTTGTTGTGGGCCAGAAGTTGTTTGAAGCATTGAGTAGGCTCCCTTCACCGAATAGCAAGTGTCACTATTATCCCTCCAAAGCCATCCATCCAGAATATCTCTATTTAGCCTTATTGTAGTGACCAAACTCAGAAACTGATTCATGATTGGTATCTCCCATTCCAAACAAGGTCTCCTCCACACAAACTTCCATACCCAATCATCCCCAACCCACTCGCCCATCTCATAAATATGTTTCTGTTGTTGTTCAGATATGCTATATATCCTCTGGAATTTTATCTGCAGGCTTTCATCTCCTAGCCATATGTCATTCCAAAAGTGTACATCCCTGCCATCTCCAAGTGACCTACTAGTCCTTTTTTCAAACCAGCTATCTTACTGCCCTCCTTCGTCAATTTAGCTACATCCTTCCACCATAGGGATCCCATTTTACACTGTCTCTCAGTCAACTCCCCTCTAATGTCTCCATACTTTGCTGCTAAGACCCTTGCCCAAAGAGCACCCTTCTCTGTCAACAACCGCCAGCGCCACTTTGCAACTAAAGCTGAGTTAAACCTCTCAATGTCTTTAACCCCCAGGCCTCCCTTGTCTTTTGGTAAGCAAACTGTTTCCCATTTGATCCATGACACCTTCCTAACCTCCTCCTTCCCCCCCCCCCATAAAAAGTTTCTCTGCATCCTCCTAATTTTAGTGGCCACCGCTGTAGGAAGCTTAAAAAAGGACAAAAAGAATAATGGAATAGCTGATAAAGTGGAGTTAATCAAGCATACCCTACCCCCCAATGAAAGGAATTTCTATCTCCACAGTGACATTTTCCGCCTAAGTTTATCCAGAACCGGTCGCCAAGTGGCTTCCTTGCGCGGATCAGCCCCCACAGGAATTCCTAAGTATGTGAATGGGAGAGTCATCATCGCACAATTCAAAAGACTTGCGTACCTCTGCACCACCGCATCCTCCATAGCAATCCCCCCCATCTTGCTCTTATGAAAGTTTACTCTCAAACCAGACGCAACCTCGTAGCATCTCAAGACACTTTTCAGCGCCATAGCATTATCCACCGAAGGTTCAATGAATAGGAGCATATCATCTGCAAATTGCTGTAAAGAGATATGCAGCTGTTCCCTTCCAATTTTCACCCCCGATAATAGAGATTTCCTATTGGCCTCCCTAACCAAGCCTCCTAATCCCTCTGCTACCAGCAAAAATAGGAAAGGCGCCATTGGGTCGCCCTGTCTTAATCCTCTCTCTACCACAAACTCCTTCGAGGCACTACCATTAACTAAAACAGAGACAGATGATGATTCTAAACACCCCTTCACCCAAGAGACCCATTTTGCAGAGAAACCCATTTTATGTAGCATGTAATAGAGGAAATTCCAACTGACTGCATCATATGCTTTCTCGAAGTTAGCCTTAAAAACGAGAGTTGGTTTCTTCAAACGCTTCACCTCGTAATGACTTTGTTAACAATAAGAACGTTGTCTAACATGTTCCTACCTCCCACGAAGGCTTATTGCGTTTCCTCAACTACTTTGTGTATAACCAATCTAAACCGGATAGACAAAACCTTGGCTATTATCTTATACATACAGCCGATGAGTGATATCGGTCTGTAATCGCTAAGCCCTTCAGGAAAATCTTTCTTCGGGATTAAGGCTAGGAACGATGCATTTGAACCTCTTGGAAACCTCCCATGTGAGTGGAAATCCAGTAGAACCTTCATTATGTCACCTTTTAAAAGATCCCAAAAATGCTTGATAAACTGAAAAGTATACCCATCTGGCCCGGGAATTTTGTCCCCTGCACAACCCCACACTGCATTTTTTATTTCCTCTTATGAAAAAGCAGCTGTTAGAATTTGATTGTCTTCATCATCCAGTCTGTTGACTGATACGCCATCAAGCAAAAGTCCCAACTCCTCAGGCTGCCTATACTGCTCTTGAAAGTATTGTCTTACCCCTTCCTTCACTGCTATTGGATCTTCAGTCCAGGTCCCGTTTATTGATAACCCGTGTATGTTATTTGACTTCTTCCTCCAATTTACCATTATGTGAAAAAATTTGGTGTTGGAGTCCCCTTCCTTTAACCAAGATATCCTTGACCTCTGAGCTAAGAAAGCCTCCAGCTTGTTATGCCACTTCCAGAATTCCCCAACTACTTCCCCCTTCAAGGACATTTCATCCTCTATCAAACCAAGTTGTTCAGCTTTCAGGTCCCAATCAGCTAACTTTCTCTTAAGCTTGTTGCACTTTGCCTCCAAATCACCAAAATTAAGTCTGCTCCATACCTTCAAATCCCCTTTTAAAAGTTTCAATTTCTCCCTGAATACAAATGCTCCCCAGCCTTGAATGTTAATGCTTGAGTACTTTTGTTTAACAAAATCTTCAAAACCCCTTGATGATAGCCAGCCATTGACGAATTTGAACGGCTTGGGGCCCCAGTTTATTTTGGAACCTCGTAGGACTATCGAACAGTGATCCGATACATCCCGATCAAGCACAAATTGAGCACAGTTTGGGTCGAGGTTGACCCACTCCGTTGGGAAAACGTTGCTTAACCTGCAATAAGTCAGACCACAATTGTCTTTTACTCTCCATGGAACATGGTGAGTATATATTGACGATAATCCTGGTCCTAACTTCACCTCTCCACTTACCTCTCAGGCCTAGAAACCCATTTCCAGAAAAATAATCATCCACCACAAAACTGCCTTTACCCAAAATGCAAAGGAGTCCGCCAGCTAAGTTAACGGATGGGACACTCTACCATTCGAATTCTGAATCTCCCCATATCAGTGGACGAACCCTTTTGAACTGATCTTGAACTTTGGTTTCCTGCAAACAGATAAGATCTACATTTTCCTCTTTAACCAGCCTCCCAACCCTCCTCCCTTTGCCTTTCCCCCGAAGGCCTCTGATATTGTAGGACAGGACTTTCATTGGACAACTTCTCTGGCCCCTTCTGGAATATCACCCTGAGCTTTCAAAAAAATTTCCCTATCTCTCTGCTCAAGCTCAAAAAACTTATGCACCACAAGCTCGTCGTTACCATTGAAAGTAGCTCCCATAGCCCGTCCAAGTTCCCAGAGTTTTTTCGCCTCTTTGGTATCATCTTTCAACCAAAGAACACCCCCCCGAACAAGCTCCTTGTTGACCAGAAACAACAGTACGTGATAGGAGAAGCCTATTCCCTTCAGGCCTACACACTGGCGTCGTCCCTGCTGCACTGTTTTCAGGATCTGATGTAACACCTTAAATCCAATTTTGCATATATTCTCATTTACAAACTTATTTTAATTCAATAGGCATTTATCTAACTTTAATTTTTCCAAAAAAACTGTGAAGTTAATGAAACATAGATTGTAATTTTACTAAAATTTTAAAACTTAGTTTCGAAAGTTGCTTATCGTCACCTTAAATATAAATATACATTTTAAAACGAGTAAAACATGATAAATAAAGTAAATAACTCTGTCTATACATATATACATGAAATAGAGAATTTCATAACCCAATTATTTTCCAGAGTAATAGTAATATGTACATTTCTAAAGGGTATTCCAAATACATAGGGTAATAGATTACGAAAGCTGAATGTACATACCACAAATCTGAAACCTAAGTTTACCCATATTCAAATACATAAAAAGGGAAAATCTAGTCTCAGAGCAGTCATCTCTAAACCCAACCCTGCATGTTAGACCAACCTCCAAACGAAAAGTGACGAAGCTGATGAAGATAACATCTTTATGACATCTACAGGTACTGCCATCGGTTCCTAAAAGAAAAATAAACAAAGGGTGAATTCTCTGCTTCATCAAGCAGTACACACAGAACGACTTGACAGTCATATACACAATCCTACTAACCACCACGATGCGGTTCTCTAACGGTCACACCCGAAACCTATTCGTTTCCACAGCTATTCTTGTAAATTATTTCACACTGGCCAGCTGCCACTGGAACTCCCTGAACTCAGTGGTCTTACACATTTTTGAGTTGGATGACTGTTGGGAGTACACATTTCACCATGGTACAATGGCAGGCTCTCACCAACTGATGATGTCTCGTATTTTTGTCAAGGTGGCTAAGTCAGCTACGTGATCTATCGTCACAACTCAGTGCCTTACCCTCCAAGAACAACTTGCCTTACGATCATCTCCCAGGTACCAACTGTGGTCATCCATTACTCCGAGGACTGACTCCTCAACCACTCTCCCTATTGGGATTCGTCTTTTACAGGTCCGTGTGGACTTTTCTACCAAAGGTACTCGACGGCGGTCCTCAATCAACATATGTCCCAGACATACAACACGGAGATCCAACTCCCCCACTATCACAGTGGTTAAACATTACAACCCCATCATCTCACAAACACAATGCTCACCGTAGATAAAGCCTCCACACGACCTCTCAACACTTGCCCATTTGGCTTCCGGTCACGTAAGATTATCATTCTAAATTGACGCGTAGCATTTATCCACTACACCAGTCACACTTGACCCCCATCGGAAAGGTTTCCCTTCTCATTCGATCCTCACCAACACAAAAAAAGGATCACAAAATCACCGTTTTTCACAAATGTACTCCGCATGGAGTTCATTGTTCCCACAAAGATTATAAATCCTCGTCCCTACATTCAACATCCAAAACACATCAAAATCATGCGCACACAACTTTTCCACAATGCCCAGGGTTCACACCCCCCAGGTCTCAGTCCACAATATACATAGTACAGTTAATTTGTATAATGAATCAAGTCAGATAATTAGTCAACACATAGCATATAGATGAATATTCACCTTTAGAGGTAGAATATCATCTCTCAAGCTTAAATACATCATATCACATCAATAACACAAATATCAACAACCCTCCTCACCGGGATTATTCTTTCTTGTCACAGTGGGGTTCCGCTGCACATGATACTGGACAGCTGAATAGACGCCGAGCCTGAGACTTGTCTCTGCTCAAAATTATATATATATACGAGGACATTGCCTCCATCACCTTTCTATGGGTGACCGTCACATTACGTCGTGACACGCCTTTCGAACTCCGTCCCCTCTCTTTGGCGTTCTCACAGTTGGAACACCCAACGCGACTCTCTTACCATCTTGCAATTCCAGCAATCTGCCATACACCCATTTTTACGACTCTCAACTCAACATGATTCACCACGTGTAGACAATTTTATTATGTTTTATGTATTTCCTTGCTCTCTCAAAACTTTACAAGTTTATAAATGTTAACTTACCATTGATTCCTCCACGCAAAGGTGCTAAGATTATTTCTATGTTCAAAGCATAAAAATAAAGAGTTAATTAAATTAATTCCTTTATAATAAAATAACAATTACATCTTGTAGCATAATTAATTTTGCTCCCTGTTAAAGTTGCATTTATCTTTAAATGGCAAACTTGCCATAAACACTAGAACAAAGTTCTAGTCTTCACAAGCACTCGCGCCCGAGTCTTGTAAACACATCACACCAACAAATAATTTTATCACAAGATTCAAACTACAGTCAATAGACCGTATCACCAAAACAGAGAAAATTACACTTTCAAATATCAAATACTCAAGATTTTCCTCCCTGAGACTTGAATGAATCAATCATAATAGTGGTTGTATTCTATCAATTATCTCACATAATCAAAATATTAATTGAAGGTAAAATGGAAAAATACAAGTATTAACAATCACATTTGACTATTTAGTCAAATTTTCATTGGCAGTACTGAATGTGAGCTCTCACTGATACTAGCAAATGACCTCAAATTTTAAATTTTTTTATATCAAATCGAAGCTCTTGAAATATATTTTATAGAAAGGTATCTCACTTATAAAATCAACATCTAGAAAATTTTATAAAAAATTTCTAATTCAACAGCCCTGAATTTTGAGTGCTCACTGAACATAGCTCAAAGAAATGTAAATTTCTCCCACTTTCCAAACTTTTTTTAAGCTGAACTTTTTACAGTAGAAAGGTAACATCTTTATCTTTCTAAAAAGGTAACCCTTGCCTCCAAATTCTTTCCCTATTGTTTCCAGTAAATTTGTTTCTAAACAACCTAAGTTTCAGACTCAAAACAGAGCTAAAAAACCCTTGCCCTGTTTCTTTTTAAAAGGTTAATTTAGAAATTGGGCATGATAATTTTTGTAATTTATATGGTTAAAAATCTTGTTTTGTCTAGTTTTGAATGGTTCAAAAACGAAAAAGAAACATTAAGCACACAAGTGGAAGTTTGAGAAAAATCGAGACATGTTCCAGGGAAACATGAAAACAGAACATCCATTTTGAAAGCTACGGATGAACTTCAAGACGAGATCTTCTCTCCATGGTGTCAAAATAAAAGTTGTTTCTTTTTTTGTCTATTTTCATTCAAAACAAATTTCATGAAAAACCAACAATTAGATCTTCCAAAAATCACAAAACCGTGGGAGCTGTCCAGGGACAATCGAACCTAATAGCCACTGTTACATTGTTTTGGGGTTTGTTTTCAACATACAACCTTCATCAATTAATTCTACGAAAATTGGGCATAGATTCCCTTGTTCCAGTGGCCTTCCCACTCAGTTTCAAAAGAACAAAAACAACACTAAAGCCAGGACATGCACTCACACAGCCACTGCCAAGGATTTCAAGCCCATTTCATCAACTTTTCACATTCAAGTATTCAAACAAACACACACAACAGCCAAAGAGGGGCATGCATGCTGTAGGTGATTGAGTCCCCTAACTCTCAACCATCCTTAGACTAAAAATAGAATCCACAAAGAGTTCCCCTCACCTTGGATTTTTTGTTCAGCTGAGAGAGATGAAAAGAAGATAACCTGTTGGTGATGAAGAGAGGACCTCCCAGCTTGCATGCAACCAGCCAAGCAACAAAAATGGCTTCCCTTCTCAAAAATCAACTCTCGGCCAGCAAAGAAAAAAAAGAAAGAGAAGATAGCTTCGGGAGGAAGAAAAAATGAAGAGAGTGAGGGAAGAGAGAAGCTTTTATTTGAAGTTTTGCTATTTGTACCCACCCTTCCTCTAAGGACACCTCTCTTCTCTTATTTTTTTTCTTTTTCTACAACTTACGGAACTCACGTAAAAGTTCCAAAAATCTCACAATAATACTACGGCCCATAACAAAACATAGAACTTAAGTTAATTATTATATCAATCAACATAATTTAAATTTAGTTTACTCTTTCATTATTAATCAAACACTTAATCATACAATTAGGAAAACTACAATGTTACAATTCTCCCCAACAAGAAAATTTTCTAATTAAATCTCTCACGTTCATACTTATTAGGTTGTAATTTTCGGGGTGTTACATCTGACCTCTCCATTGGTACCCTCGCCACCTCCCAATTGTTCGTAATTGGTACATCATACAGTCCCTCTTCGTTAAAGCTATTAGGTCCTCCTAAGGCCTTTTCTCCCCGAGCTCTGCACCTATAGGTAGGTTTAGGACTTTTTGTGTTACCGTTTACAGCACCCCTTCTTCTGTTTGGGGACTGCAACGACATCAATTGTGCCTGCTCCCTAAAGCGTTGATGTGACTAAATGAGGTATTTGGGCCCTACATCATATCATCCACAATCCCATCTTCTGTAGTTGGTAATTAGGCCAATTGGGCCTCCACTAAGGCCCACGGATTCTCTACATCAACCAACCGAACCTCTTCCAACACCTTTTCCCTCTCTTCTATGAGAACTTTATTATTTTTAATAAAGTCTCCTCCTAAAGGTTGGGCATCCCCTTAACGCCACCATCTTCTGACAACGGACCTATTTCCTCTTTATCGTGCCTTCTTTTCTCAAGGTCAACTCTCTGCGACGCAGCCTTTTCCAAGCCATCATAGTCACTGTTTCCATCTCGACCCTCTACATTTCCATTGTCGCGAAAGTCGCGCACTGCTCCATAAAGTAGCCCACAACCGTCCTGTGAAACTTTCTCCTTTTCGCTCTCCAACGACTCTAATCCTCTGACCTCATTAAATGCTTGCTTCTTTTCCGTTTCTGACACCTGTCTGTGTTTCTCCAGCGAGGGGAGGCTCATCTTTTCCGATGATATGTGCAGCGTCTCAGCCACCCTTCCGTCATCAGCTTCCCACCCTTCCGATTCCTTGCCGCATACTGACATCATTGAACCCATCTCTTCCCCTTCTAACAATGATACTACAGATTCTTCGTCTTCAACATCGCGGTGTTGTTGTTGGCAGCAACACTTCATGCTCTGGCCAAGTTCCTCCACTATAGAAACTGAGAACACTGTTCCATTTATCTTGATTCTTCGGTGTAGAGCTATTGGTGTCAAATTTGACGTCTTAATGAGAACCCGTGCATATTCCACCTGTGCCATTGTTTTGGTTTCTTCAGCAGCAAAAATAAAGGCTCCTGCCGTAACCACAACCTTTCCGAAGCATTCTTCGTTCCAGAGGTTTATGGGCAGTCCCATACATCTTATCCAAACCAGTCGATTCCCCAAGAGATCGTTTGGTTCCCACCATTTAACGGACTCGAACATCTCGCTCCACCATTCGTCCTCACAGTTGGGTAATCCTTCCATATCCTCCAAGCCTTGCCCGGATAGAAGCACCTGATTATCTCCCATGTAACGTACTCGTATCGAGCTTAAACCTTCTAGAATGAACACATCTTGCAGATTTATGAACTTCCCTGGGTCCCTTAGGCGTCCTACAAGACACTTCTTTAACCATTCGTTGTTCGTCTCATTCACTGTTAGTTCGATTCCGTTCCATCTTCCTTCCCGGTCTGCAGTGACGTCGTTGGTCTTTTGATACCAAGCCACCCCTCCCTGCTGCTTAGTGGCTTGTGCATAAGAAAATCCATCCCTCCTCCTGCTGTAGAGCATGTCTGCTCCATGTGCACCGTCTCTTTGTAGTGGCCCTATGTTCTTCTTTCTTGCTCCTGATACCGTGTTGGTTCTAGCAGATTTTCCTACTCCTTTTTTTTTTATTTTTAATTTTGGCATATTAACATGAAGTTTCATGTTTCCGATGTGAATATTGTCAAGTTCCCTTTCCAAGGCTTTAGCGTTTTCCACCTCCCTAAATTTGACGAAACCAAACCTGGACCCTAGAAGGTTTTTCCTCTTTGTAATAAATACATCCACGACGTTGCCCCACCTAACAAAGACTTGCCAAAGATTGGATACCTGAAAATTGTCTGGAAAGTGACTAAAGTAGAAGGAAACGATCTCTTTACCATAGCTTATCTCACCCCGATCAAACCTCTCAACCCTCCTTGCTTCCCCTACCCTCCCTATTCTTCCCGCTCTCTGTCTCATGTTTTTTTTCTAAGTTTGACAAAGGTTAATGTTGATGGCTCAGTAAACACAATCATAAATTAATGGTTGTGTTCAAATAGAGTATTAAAAATTCTCAGTGGGTTTTACTTGTCATTTAATAATTCTTTATCCTAATTTATAAGCAAGACCCACAAAAATTAATGATTCCAATAAATTTCAATCAATCATAAAAAAAGAGTATTAAAAAAAGGGTATCAAATAGAGTATTAGAAAAAATAGAATTGCTAGCATTATTTCTCATTTAAAAAATTCAATTACTGTTTTGTTTGACTTCTTAGAGGGTACACAAAAATTTTGTAATTATATACTTTCAATTAGATGAAGATCCTTCTTCTCTTGTTCCTTTTTAACGGGATGATCTTGTGGGGTATCCAGTCTCCTTGTCCTGCCTGGTAGTGAAGTTTCCTTTGTTTTGTTTGGTTACTAACAAAAAATAAAAATTCAGTCACTCTTATCCAGTAAAAGTACAAGTGGGGAGCATATTCTATTCTACATTAATTATTATTTTATTTTTATTAATAATGAAAAATCAAATATATTCTTTAATTCTAAATGAGTATATATTTAATTAAATTAATCAGTGTTAGTATTTTTCTCAGTTCATTTAATAAGAGATTAAAGCATAAAAAAATAACTGCTAAAAAAACCGTGAAAAAAAATATTAACTCTAGTCCTTTGTATAACAAATAAAAGAGTACATTTTTTTCCTAATTATAATATATATTATTTTATTTTTAAATATATTAATTGTTAATTTCTTTTTAAAACCTTAATTTATTACGAAATTCATTAATGAATTACTCACTCATGTTTTATATAAGTGTATACATTTATTAACCTATTAATAATTACATGTAATTATTTATATAAGAAATAAATAATTGCATTTATAAGAGGGTTTAGCTCAATTGGTTGAGCAGCATGCGTGATTTGTTCTAAATCTTCTTATACCTGTCTTTAATTCTTACTGATAAAAAAAATAATTGCATTTATTTAGTTTTAATTATAAGAAATATAAACCGATTTTTAGATTATTAATTGTTACTTTTTCTGCGATAAAAAAGTTGTTACTTTTTCTATTTCTAATCTTTAGTTGTTTAAGATTTTTAATATAAATTGAGAAATATTTAATTCATACTAATTTAGACTAAAATATTCCTTTTTATAGTTTACAATTTTTTATGAATGAACTTGTCAAAGAGTCCTTTGATAAGATAGTGTATATTTTCAATGCAAAATCTACTAAAATTAGTACTAATGCTTCCCTGCAAGTAATTTGTAAAAATGAAAGTTATTAATACTCCACTTAGAAATAGTCTTAATTACTTCACTGTTTGTAAAGGTATAATTGAAAAAAAAATGCATAATTATATATTGTTTCTATTCTTAAATGTAAGATATTTTTAATTAATTTATACTTATTAAGAAAGTTGATTAATTTAGTTAGTAATATTAAATTTATTAATAATTTATATTATTTTTCAAAATTACTTTCAAAATTATTAGAATACTTTTTCCTATTAATTATTTTTCATGTAATTAATTAATGTCTATTTGTCATCTTCTCCGATCCTCACAAAAGAGATAATTAATTTATCTTATTAATTTATACTCCCTCTGTCCCTAATTATAAAACATTGTTAACTAATTCGTGTGTATTAAAAAAGTTGGTTAATTTAGTTATTAGCATTAAATTTATTTGTAATTGTAATATTTTTTCAAAATTATCCTTAAATAATTAATGCATAGAGAAAGAACAATAGCAGTCAAGTTTTAATTTTTAAAACTAAAATCTTCAATTTCTTCTATCCTTGTGAGAGAAAGAAAGTGACAATTCATAGCATTTATTATTTATGGATTGAAATAATTAAAGGTATTTTGATCAAACAAATAATTAATACTAGGGACAATTAGAAAATAGTCTTATAAAAAGGGACAAGAAAAATTCAAAATAATATCTTATAAAAAGGGACGGAGGGAGTAATATTTATTGTAAAGTAATTAAGAGTATTTTGGTAAAAAAATTATAATTAATGCAAAAGACAATTAGAAAATAATCTTATAAAAAGGAACAGAAATTTTTTAAAAAAATATTATATTTAAGGATGAAGATAGTATTAAAACTCTAAAACAATCAATGTTTTGAAATAAAAATGAAATGTAAAAATCAAAGATTAGGAATGGATAGAATAATTTCTTTTTATACCCTTAATTTATTGTGAAATATATTATTGAGACACTCACTTACTCCTTCTGGACCAAAATTATTGATGTTTTGACTTTTTTTTCTTCAAAATTATTGATGTTTCATAGATTCTAAGTCTCATTAATTATTTTCTTTTATATATACCCCTATTTAACACGACTTAGATAATTATGATTTATTCTACAACTACTCTATCATAGATATTAAATGATGATATTTTAGACTAAATATGTAGTTTGTGAGTAATATTAGTATTTTTTAAATTGTGTGCATTAAATTTAAACATCAATAATTTTGATTCGGAAGTAGTAATCTCCATACAAGTATATGCATTTGATGATCTATTGACAATATAAGCCACACTTATTGAGAGGAAAAATTATCCCTTAGATTACAAGTATTGTCATTAAATATAATTACTGCTTAAACTATTTAATTTTATGAATATTTCTACAAGAAAATATAAATTTATGACATTATTAATTAAAATCAAATAAATTATTTTTATTAATATTAATGAATTAGTTGTGTATTTTTATTAATAAGGTATCATCTAGAAGGAATTGATAGTTCTTTTTATAAGACATTTTATAATTTCTATGAAGCATTTAATTATTTTCCTTTATTAAATACTTTAAGTATCTGTATTTTTTTATTAATAGTGATGCATAATGGTATATTAGTAATATTTTTTTTTTAAAATCCAATAAAATTAAATAATTTACCTATTTTTATTAATTTGCATAATTCTACTACAAGTGTCTTGGATTAAATATCTCTGTAAATATTATAACAATAAATAAATTAAATGACTGCAATTAATAATTCATTTATTATTTAATGAATTTGGACCATTGACTAATAATCTAATGAAAAAGCACACCCTTTAGGCGTGGTTTCCAGCAATAATAGAAGGGTAATTTTGTCGAGTAGCAAGGGCATTTTTGTTAAGTACTTTCCACACTCTACTCTTGTGAACATTTTCATTTCACCACTCTCTTTCTCTCTCAGTCTCGGCCCTCAAAATTCGTGGTTTTCTCTTTTCCCATCATCGATTCCATTTCTCGCTAATTCGCGTCTTCCTTCGTTCCCAAGTCAGCGTTAAGGTACGATTGCTTTTCGATTCCCTTTCAATTTTAAGTTTTCTAACCCAACCAAATTGGGATCGGTGTTGCGGTTTTAGGGTTTAGTTTTGGTGCGTGCGATGAAGATCGAGGAATTGGACGATGGAGAGTGTAGTAGGGACGAGGAAGAGAAGTGTGAGAGGCAGATTGTGAGCGTTGATGCCAAGAGAGCGTTGGTGGGAGCAGGTGCTCGGATCCTGTTCTATCCCACACTCTTGTATAATGTGCTTCGTAACAAGATTGAAGCCGAGTTCAGGTGGTGGGATCAAATTGACGAGGTTTTGCTCTCTCTCTCTCTCACAATCTTCTTTAATTTTGTCCTTGATTAATTGTGCTTTTGAATTGTTGTATAGCCCGCTGATGGAATTGTGCCTTGTTTGCCGAGAATCGTAAATTGGGGTTTTATTGAAATTTTGTTTGTTGTTATTTCTAGTTTTTGCTACTGGGCGCTGTTCCGTTTCCCAAAGACGTTCCTCACTTGAAGAAGCTTGGTGTGGGTGGTGTGATTACTCTCAATGAGCCCTATGAAACCTTGGTGCCATCGTCCTTGTATCGTGTATGTATTATCCCCTTTCCTTCTTTTGGAATGTCATGTCTTGTCTTTGTTGCATTTTCTGTGTTAACTAAAGCCTGCTTGCAGATAGGAAGTTGTGGAATCTCTGATGTTGGTAATGTGTGGGTTTGTGTGTTTAATTGATACAGGAATAATGAATTTCTATATAAGCAAAATATTTTCACAATGTATTTGCTAGATTTGTTTCAGTATAAATAAACCATTGATGATATCTAGGTTTGTTTGCTTGATTTGTTTCAGGCTCACGGGATTGATCATTTGGTCATTCCCACCAGAGATTATCTCTTTGCCCCCTCATTTGTTGATATCAACCGGGCTGTGCAGTTCATTCACCGTGGGTGTTTTCTTTTTAATTTAATTTTGGGAAAGTGGGGGAGGGGGTAAATGTATCAGTCAATGTGGTTCTTTGTTATTTTCTGGGTGCTGGTGGTGAAATATAGTTTTGTGTGTGTATTGCCTTTGTATTATGGCAGAGAATGCAACTTGCGGTAAAACTACTTATGTTCACTGTAAAGCTGGGCGGGGGAGGAGTACAACAATTGTGCTTTGTTATCTGGTAATTTATTATCTTTATGATTGAGTTGTGGAATCATTGAAGCTTCAAGGTTCTGAATGTTTACCATGTTATGTTTTCTAGGTCGAATACAAGCACATGACGCCTGCTGCTGCCCTGGAATATGTTCGGTCTCGAAGACCTAGAGTGCTACTAGCACCATCACAATGGAAGGTATAACCAAGTCCTTTTTGTGTGTGTCGCTTTCCCTCTAGAAGGCTAGTGATTCAATGCAATAATTGTAGTACTTTTTTTGGTAATTATTTTTCTCAGCATTTGGATTTTTTAATCGTTGCTTGTGTAAGCAGGCTGTTCAAAACTATAACAAGCGAAGGCCATGTCCTTTACCATACTGTCCCTCTGGGGACGCAGTTCTTATAACCAAAGCTGATCTTGAAGGCTATCATAGCACATGTGATGCTGGTATGGAGCTGGCCATTGTTCCTAAAGTGCCAAAGACTAAGCCCATGATTGCAAGATTATCTTGCCTGTTCGCATCCTTAAAAGTATCCGGTAGTAGTGTACCAATGACCAGGCGGCTGCCGGTTTCTGAGTCACGTGCTTGCTAAGCCAGCTTGATATGCTGTCAAGCAGGTGGCCTGTACAGAAGATGATGATGAAAATAAGTGAAGTTTGATCATTTCCCAAAGTCGGTACAATTGTGTTACATGAAGAGAGGATGCATAGAAAGAAAGATAGGAGAGAAGGTTTCTCCAATGTTGTGTTACAGGTTAAGAGGAACATGTTGTAGTTTCTTGTATATATATTTGCCTTTTGCATGTTTGTTAATCCAAGTGAATCCTCGTGCAAGTTAAAGCATTATTTATGTGAGATCGGGTTGTGACCTAATGGTTACTTGTCTTTACTGATACAAAACCATAGCTGATTCACCTGCCTAATTTGTACCCCGAATTCTCTGCAGCATTGTTGTCAAACTCTCGAGTTAACCTGTTGACTCTCTTTTAAGAGTTTAGAATTCTAGATGGAGAAAATGAGTTATTTCTCTATCAAACTCTTATGGATAAATTCAGGTAAACTTGTTAAACTCGTGTAAAATTGCATAAACTCAAGTCAAGAAGTGAGTTAACGAGTCAAGAAGTATGTAAATTTTCTTTGACAACCTTGCTCTGCAGGCTATTACAGATTTGACGAGTGCCTTGAGCTTTAGTTTTTGTTGTATTATGACGGAATGGGTGTGAAGTGTTCTTCATTGTCATCTGTCCGATTAATCGGCTTAAAATGAGCCGCGAATTTTAACTGGGTTTGACTGGTTTAGTTACACCTATGATTTAAATCAACACTTGATCTGGACTATGACTGATAAAACTGGATTGAACACAATAATAATAAAGAAAACGGTTAAACTGGCTTCTACAGTCAAGCCTGAAATCAACAAAGTAATTAAAATTTGTTAATATTGTTGCTCAATGGTCAACATGTCAATTGGTTACTGCCCTAGTTGTTTCTCGTACCTCTGCGTGGAATGATTGCGAAAATATTTCAGACTTTCTTTTTTTTGTCAGGAAACTGCGCTTTGCTATATCGTGACGGACCAAGCTACTTGCAACAATAGTGGAAAAATTTAAAGAATTTAATTAGAATATATTGACAATATAAATAAATATATTTTACAGGTGTTTAATTATAAATTGTAATGTATAGTAAGATTGTTAATTTTGTAATATTTTTATGTTAAAGTATATAAAAATTAAACTTAAATTCAAATATATATTTTATTCCAAAAATTGACAACCAACCATTTTAAGCAAATGAGAAGACACCCAAGTCATTATAGCCACATGTATGTGGAATGGAGCATATACTGTCAGGCATCAGCATATCTCCACGTTTCATTGTGATTGGGAGGTAGATTCATGAAAGAAGGATAACTAAACAAAAATCTCATGAACAAGGGGGGGTTGGGGTGGACAAGAATTTATATTCTGGATTTGTGGGCAGTGTACATCCTACCATTAGCTCCATATCATGCGTTTGCCTGTGCTAATTTGGGCTTACAATACTATTTTTAGAAGCATATAATATAATACACACAGAAAGGTCCAAGATCCTTTTTTTTTACAAGAATGCATAATTAGGAATATGCAAACAAAAACTTCTCGCCCTCGAGCAATAAGGCCTAATATTAATTTTCTTTAAGTAACTTGTTCCTGTTTTATACCAAAAATATTTCTCTACAATATGTTGCCTTTTTTGGTCCATAACATTAGATTACTATATGTGCATGTTTGATTATACCTTTTCCTAATCGAGTACACGTTATGAGGCGAAACCAACTATTAAGATCTTTCAAACACAAGTTATGATACACATTTAATGGAAGCATTTTTTTTTAAACTTCCAAAAGAATTACGTTGGAACAAAAAACAAACATAGCCAAAGAGGTTCTGTTTGTTTATCTGTTCAGCCAACGAGACACAGTGTGGTGCAAAATCAATGGCTGAAATTTTCACGAAGTCTAGGGCACATTGAGTGTGTGTTTGACCCCCTAGAGTCAGCCTAGTGGAGGGTTAGAGTAGATGTATGATAACTTAAGTTTAATCTTCATTATTATCATTGTACACAAAAAAGTAAGCGTAAGTAAGTGTATGTTTGTGGATATGTTACATGCATTTGAGGGGCATTTTTGTGTCAATGGCAAGAAAAAAAAACATAGAAACTACAACTTGAATGACGTGGATCCAACATTAAATAAAAGGAAGAAAATTATCATTGGTGAAACTCGATTTTGAGACCCATACAAACAAACTAATATGATACACTTACTACTATTTAAAGTGAATATATCTTACTTGTTGACTTATAAAATAAATTCATTTTAAAAGAGATTTTTCTTTTACACAGTACTGGCAGGAAAATTTAATTTGGACATGAATGTATTGAGCTTAAGAAGCTTCTCTATCTCCAAGATTGTGTTGCTGGACTATACAAGTGGATGAAGGGATCATTTATTCGTTAGGGGGAGGCTTCCTAGATTGAGTTAGTGGTAATGTGATCATGATCGCTCTCAAGAGCTAGGGAGCTTACTCCTGCAAGATTGACCATATATAGGTGAATAACTTTGGTGGACTAGTACTAAATGTTAAACGATACAAAAAGTGAACCATTCCCACAAACGACACCAAATGTTGTTTAGCATCAACCCAAGGTGAGGAATATTTGAAGTGAATTCAAGAATCTTTGATAATCTTCTACAAACCATGCTTTGGTGGGATACTCTAAAGACTTTGACACTTAAGTTAATATATCAGGAGAAGATGAAATGTGTAAAATAAGAGTATTTGTACTTGAGGCCTGTTAGGCTTAATTACATATACTGTAAAGGCTTAATTACATATATGTCTACAAAGCCAATTCCTTGATTTGTAATATCTGTTATTAACGGACTGTGTTTATGATCTAATGTTTCGCTCCTATATAAGCATTTGGTGTATACTGTATAATAGTAAAGAAACTTCTCGAGTCATGAAGGGCGTTGGGTTATGGTGAAAAAACAAGTAATTGGACTTGGTAATATTTAGCTAACATATTTACTTACATTAGTCTAATTGTAGACTTGAAACAGTTTCTAAAATGGCTTAACAATATACGTGCGATTCAACTTCTCTACAGGAGAATGAAACACAAAATTAAAACAAGCAATTGGTGGGGTCTGTGGAAGAATCTGAAAAAGGTCGATAAGAGCATGTTGTTATATTCGTCCTTGCACTACCACCATTCCTCCTGCGACTTCTTTACGGGACCAAATCTAAGGCATACCAAGAAACCATAACATTGGTAGTACACTTATACTCTCTCCATATATGCTCCTTTCAAAAGCATCCAAAATCTTCCATAAAGCGAAAGAACTGAATATCACCTCTTTAGATCTTCTTTAAACTTTAAATTATAGACTATGAAAACACGGATTCTTCCTCTTGTTAATTTCGTATTAACCCATCCTCTCTTTTTATTTATTGTTTATTTTAATTAGAATTAGAACATCAATCTAAGAACAATAGTTTAAAGATTCTCCTAGCATTTGATTGTAAGAGATCCAAAGCTATAGGTATCGTATCTTTCACACGATCATATATATATATATATAATTATAGTGGGTTGTCTTTTTCTCTCGTATACACTGAAAGAAAGAAAGTATGGGTAGCTAGGAGTTTTGGTATGGTACGCAGTTATTTAAAAAGAGTAGTACAGGAATAAAAGAACCTAAAAAGTTTATTCTTGTCTTCTCATTCTCTATTCAATCCCGTCTTTATTCCCTTCAGAAACTACTATGAAATTACCCTTTCTTTCACGGCCTGGAGTTTAACTTTATTGCATGCATGTCCCTTTAAAGCATTAACATGCAAGTTACTCTCTCTCTCTAAGATGAGATAAGCACATCTTTACTCTAATAATACAGCAGGAAAAGCTCGAATCTAACTCAGAATAAAGCATTAAAGATGTGTCTGTCTCCTATAGTATCACTCTCTTTCTAAAAACTAAATAAGAAAATTAAGAGAAAGAGAACCTCGCCTATAAAATGTCTAAAGCTCAAAATGTTCAATAAGAAATTGAATTTCCCTAAATATATGACAGACACAAGCCGTACGTACATGCCTTTAGAAAGTAAAGTGTAGCTTCAATTCGCAAAATCATTAATTGGCAGAAGTTGTTTATTAATAATTTTCATAATGAAGGAGGAAAATAAAAGCGTGTGCGTTTGTGTATATGCGTTGCGTTTCAAACTTCAAACACAGAGTACTAAGGGACCCATCAAAGCTAAAAGATATTCTTGAAACTCATCTCCTAAAGTAATTTTTCTTTTTATTAGGCAAACATCAGCACCAGTAAAAGCTCCAAGGAAGTAGCGATATTTACTGCAGATTTCTGTACATGGTCGTGGCGGAAAGAAAGTTTAGTCGTTAATGCATCCATCCTCTATATATTCATGAATAGTACTACTTATTATACTTAACGAGTGATTAATGGAATTATGAAAATATAGCATATATATATATGGATAGAAGATAATATATATGAAGCATATGTAATGTTTAAGGGTTAGAGCACTCCTTGTACTGATCTGTAATAAAATTCTTTGTTGCTTATTAAAAAAATGAAGCATATATAAAAATTCTTTGGTTTATATTAAAAATGGATGGCACTGCTATGAAATGGAGATGGCATGGATTGATGAATTTATAGAGATGAGAGGGAAGGTGAGTAGGTGTGGAAGCTTGGAGTATCAAAGATACAATATCAACAATAAGATTTGAACTTAAAATATTTTACAAACTATTCAAATTCCCTACCACTAGGTCAAAGTAGGAATTGATTATTTGAATTTTTTTTTATTTTAGTTGAGTTTAAATATAAATTTGATTGAATTTTGACTGAATATATTTAATTTAATTTAATTTTTTATTATTGAATTTGACTTTTTTGCCTCCATCTATTAAATAATTTAATATATTTTAAATAAGAAAGATAGAGTGAATAGTTAAAATTAAACTAATTTAATTCTTCTTTAATATATTTTAAATAGTAATTAATTTGATTCCTGGAAATTTATGTATATATATTTAGTTCTTAGATCTATGAACTTTATGACATCATTATTCAAATCTATCAACTTAGTTGAATATGTCAACTTTATGGTAAATAATCTTCGAATTTGTTAACTTAATGACAAATTTGGGGCAAATTTTCTTTGAATTTTTTTTTATTTTTATTTTCTATTTTCAGTTTTAATTACAAAAAATATTATATTAATTTCATTTTATTTTCTATTTTTAAAAATTGGTATAGAAAATAATAAAATCTAGGAAACCATGAAAACAATATTTTCCTTCGATCATATTTCTTATATAAATATTTTTAAAATGGGAAATGAAATGAAAATAAAGTTACATTTTTATAATTAAAACAGATAATAGAAAATATTATTTTAAACCAAATAGGCCCTTAATTTTCGAATTCATAATCAATTTATAGAGGAAGTACTAATTTATCATGCTTTCAAAAAAAAAAAATACTAATTTATCATGAAGTAAACATATCCAAGGATTAAATTGTATACACAGATTTTCAGAGACGAAATCACTACAAAATATTACAATTAGGGATGAAATTATATATTTACTCTATTTTAACTATAAAACCTAACTTATAAATTAAATCAAATATATTTTTATAATAATTTTTTAATATAAGAATTTATTTATAAATAAATCAAAATAATTTTAATTTTCCAAATAAAGCAGCTACCTGCTGTATTTTGTGATGTGACCAGCATATTGAATTCTGAATGAAAGTAACATAACCTTGGTCCTTGGAAATCTTGCAGCGCTAGCTTGAGTTTCCTCCTAAAGTTCTTGATAATAAATTCTAAAAGAGAAAGCAAAAGTTATATGATTCCTCTCTTACCTTTAAAAAATGTGGAAAGAAGTAGAAAGTGAAACCTCACTACAAACAATTCCTTTCATCACAAAATAAAAGAAGAGAGAAATGATATATGACAAGAATTCATGTTTTTAGCGGATTTACGTCAATGGTTCAAATTAATTCTTTAGTGAAATTGATAAAATGCTTATCGTATGAAAAATAACTGAATCGTTTGGTACAATATATTCTCAAACGATGAACTTAATTGGTTTAATGTAAAAATCTCTCCACATCTTATCTTAAACTATAGGATAGAATACCTAATTATACTCTGTGGCACGGGCAACAAGGTGGTCCTTAGTTTGCTCAATCTCACTGGTATATTTCTTGTGTAAAAAACAGGAAAAGTGAACTAAAACAAACATCTCAAAATAATAAAATAATATGAATAATAAGAGAGAATGATACTGTAATCATATTAGTGATGATTTTCATGCAGCAGGATGCATTTAACTTTGTATCTATGGTCGTTCTCCCCCTCACCATGTGTCAGGAGGGAGAGCAGCTTTGCTTGGATTTTTTTTTTTTTTTTCTTTTCCCTTTTGTTCTTTCTCCCTTTCTTTCCAATTTGTTCCGTTGCACAGAGTTAGTTCCTCTGAGAGCCACCAAAGCTTATCATAAACTTGCACCATTGGAAAAAGAAAGAAAATGAGCAAACCATGGATCTGATTACTTGGCTTTTTGTTGAAAAGAAACTTGAGGTATGCTTCAAGCATTAATGATGACGACAATGATGTTGTCTTGTTTGTGGTTTTTTTGTTTATTCTCTATTTTTTGTTGTCTCCTCCTACTCATGATGATCCTGCAGGTTGCTAGGGTCTGACCAGTAAGAAGAGTACTTCAACCATTCAGCTTCTTGTGGGTTTGTAATGGATGACTCCTGCAAGGAAATTGCAGTTAATGAAAAGATTAGGGTTTGTTTTGTTAAATGAAATATATTCACACTCTGAAGAAGCAGAAGAAAAAAGGAATGGAAATTGATTGGCTCTTGCTTTTCCATCTCATATAGTCAAAAGTCATTGAGCATTTCTTTCCTAATAAGGCCAGGAATGAAAAAATAAAAGATATCTTAAGTCACTGTCACCTTTTCCAATCTTTCCTTCTTACTGCAAAAGATCAAAATTTTCAAAAAATATTCAACATTAGGAGCGCAGTGTTTCAATGGGAGAAAATGTTAGCAGAAGTTTTTCTATGGTGTAAAGAAAGATTTTCTACTGTTCAGATATGTAAACATGATGAGAACAGCAAAAAGTAATAAAGAGAAAAAGATGAAAGCTTCTTCTTGTCTGCGATTCAAATAAAAATGATGAAAATTGTTTTCATTATTTCTTTTAATTATTTAGAGTTATACTAAAACTAGTAGTTTTTCTATTCCTTAATCATTATGAAAATACTTTTTCTATTTCTCTTTGTCACATCCTTCATGTTATTATACATTTTTCTCTCTTCTCCTCCTATCACTCTTTTCTGGACAAGAAAATTTTCTCCATTATTTATTCTTGACCCTCTTTTTCTCTTTCCCTAGCTAGTCCCATTATGGCAAACAAAGTTCATATATTTCAGAGTCAAAAGGTTCTTAATTACCTCTTTGATATCAGTTGAAGTGCACCCCATGATGAGTTCCTCCAAACCCGACGCAGACCTTCCTCCTAGTTTATGATGTTGTTGCTGCTGTTGCTGCCATGTGGATATATATTATACATTCATTTAAAAAGACAACAATCAAATTCAAAGACCACATCTCAATCATCATGTTTGAACAGAAGTCCAAAAGCGAAAAGACAGTTTCATGCTCGTTATTTAGCCAGCACTTATAAAAGCTTCCTCAGTTAATGAATCAGCCTCGTGCACCATATATACCATGCAGAATCAGTCTATTTTGGACTTAATTCAACACTTTGAGTGCTCCTTTGATTGCACTACCCAGACTACCATTTCCTTTTTCCTACTGTTTATGAACATCTGCTATAAATACAATAGTAAGTAATATTCTTCCTAAAATCCTTTCTTCTTTGCCAAATGTGAATCTTCCGACACCTTTTTTTAATTCAGTCTCTATTATTTAGTACCTATCTATATTTAGATCATGAAAAATAAAGGAGAAAAATGAGTAAACTATTACCACTAAAATTGTATGTGTCAATTCCGATCCCTAACTTTATTTTGTTACTTGATTTTACAAAATATCGGTCACTTTAATCCGTTTTAACTACATTTCTTTTATTGTCATTAAAGAATAAAGTGAATAATATATATATATTTTTTTAAATTAGTGACTAAAATAATAGTTTTGTAAAGACTATAGTGAATGACATTTACAATTTCAAAAACCAATGTGGGGATTTATACTCAGGAAAATATTATCTGCAGCAAGCAATAATCAATCATCTTTAAGAAGTGTGGTTTGGTGGATGAATATATTACCTGGAAATTTTCATTTTGGAGCATTATTCTGGAGACATGGTAGGAGTTGTCGTCTAGGATGATGGAAGCATGGTGAAGGGGTGGCGGAGAGATGATGGTGGAGATGGGAAGCGAAGGCCTACTGATATGGAAGGCTGTGGTTGCAATTTGTTGGTGCGCATGCTGATTTTGGTGATGATGATGATGATGTGCTTCATGTACTTCATCGCATGACCCTGATGCTTGCACTACTTCTCTTGCTGTGGAAGCTTCTCCTATTCCAACCTGCAATCGTCATCATCATCTGAAATTCTAAACTATATACTCCAAATATTTGATCGAACTAACTAGCTAGCTAGTCTTTTCAACTTCTCATCTTTTTCTTTTCTTTTCTTTTTTGAGACTCTCTAGATAGCTCTAACTATCAACATGCATGCATGTGACCCAAATTCATTAATTCATCAATAATTCAATAACATACAATAAAGTTACCTTTTTAAGGTGGGTAATAAACAAGCGGTGGTTGGCTGACGCTGATTTATTATCAGGCCAGGTCCATTCAATTTTTTTTTATGCGGTTTATGCAAGCAATGGTTATGTCAACGCCTTCCCTATATAACCCTTTCAATATGTTCTCACCTTTTTGTACAGTTCATATTTACCAAACAAACGTATGTTCAAATCAGGTAAGAGAGTAAAAAGAATAAATCTGACTCATACAATTATACATTAAGATAGTCAAAATTTATTATCTACATATAATGTAAGTGAAACATCATGTTCATTAATTGCTCTTAAGAAAGTTGCCTATAAATGAAAGTTTCCCAATGATTCTGCATGGTATGGTGCATGAGTTATATATATATATATATGTGTGTGTACCTCATCGAAGCTTTTTCTGAATGGAATGAAGCCAAAATGGTCGGATTTGAGTTGTTGAATGTCCAAGGCAGTGTTGAAGGTTGTTAGGGGAGGAGGGACCCCAACAACAGCAGACATTTCATCTCTGTGAGTAACAATTTCCTTAGAGGAACAACTCCCACTTCCACTGTCTCTTCTTCCAATGTTAGGTTGTTGTTGTTCTCCACTTGCTTCACCGGTTGTGGCACTTCTATCCGACCAATTGCATTGCCTGGGTTGTGTCTGGTAGAATATCTTTGAGACCACAAGCTCTCCCTCTTTCTCTTCCTCGTGCTGGCCAAGATGGTACTGGTGCATGACCCAGTTGGTCTTTTCAGGTTTTCTGTTCTTCCCGAAGTTGGTGTAGAGCACTAGAATCTTCTTGCAACCCTTTTGTTTCCCATTCACCATCACTGGTCTGGTCTTACCTGTCTTGTGCCACCGGGTTTCCCCTCCTTGCAAGTCGCATTCGTTTTGAATCTTTCTCCTCTTTCGTGTCCCCGTTGTGTATGCCTTCGAGGGCCTGTGGAAGAAGTGTCTGCTTAAACCATCTCTTGTCACTCCTGAAATAACCAATTTCAAAGTTAGATCAACTGTATCACAAAACCCTTTTGACTAAGTATCTATGTTTTGCACAATTGTTAGATAAAATAAACTTTTATGTTTTCATTGGATATATGTTCTTCACACTCTGAAACCGAAATTTAAATTAAATAATATAATACTATAAACAGCCTGAGTAGAGAAGTGAGAGAGTTAGATGCTATTTTAATTTTATTATTGAGAAACGTTTTTTGTTTCTGAATTATTATTGAGAATCGTTACTAACTCATACTTTTTTAAACATATTTTTTTAATAATTGAATTTTATTAGAAATCATAAACTAACTGATGTCATCTTTTATCAAATGAGTTTCTAATAAATTTTAACTAATAATAAAAAGTATATTAAAAATAATATGTTGAAGAGTATATTACTATGCTTTTCTCTTTATTTTTTCAATATCTCAACCTGGAAGTTTCTCAGGATGGGTGTAACAAATCCCATCTTCTCCTTCAATAGTGGGAATGAACTCATCTATCAAAGGGTGTGATTTCATATTCTTTGCTTCTACTTTGGCTTCAAGATGTTCTATGAGTTCTTGGTCTGTTGGATCAAACTTCACTCCCGCTGGTAGACCTAGCCAGTCCTGCCGGTCCCATTGAAATTCAAATTAAAACAAGAAAGCAAAAGGGAGAGATAAGGAAGAAGAGTATATATAAGCTAGAGAGAGAAAACATAGAGAAAGAAATTAAAGAAGGAGAAAAACTTTAACATATGCAAAAACTTTAGTAATGGGCTAAGGCTAATTAATAGGTAACGGAGAAAAGGGATACCGAAACAGCATTAAATTAATTGAACTAGTCCAATGATAACACAGCCGTAAACATGTGAATATGGTATTCTTTTGTCGTGTGATTCTTCTTCATATTGTCAAAGGCTTTTCGTTGAAGGCAAGAATATTACTGAGATTTAATTTAATTTTTTTTTTCTTTTCTTTTCCGTACCGGCTTCCCTTCAAATTTGTGACCACAACCGGGGCACTGTTTGGATCCACACAGTTGATGCTCTTCGAGCTTGGCATCTATGAGATCAGAGCTCCTCACACAGCTCAAGTTGCTGATCTTATTCATGGTGCTGCTTCCTTTTGACGTGATGGATAGATATGATGCTATTGCTATCCCTCTTGATGAAACTTTATGAGGCCTTCAATTGGATTTCTCTTACTATGGAATACTCCACCACGCAGCATCTCTCTCTCTCTCTCTCTTGTATATAAGTACAGGAGCTTGATTGAGATCAGAACAAAACCCTTCCTAAAAGATCAAGAGAAGAAATTGGATGGCATGTTACAATCATAGTCGTCACTGACTTGAAAGAGAAAATAAGAACAATTAATAATAAGAAGAAGTGGGATTTGGCTTTCACAAGTTTATGAATTAGCTATCAAGAAATAGATGGTTGATCAGGCGATGATTCAATTCAGAAACTAGCTAAAGAAGAAAACCAGCATATAAACACTAAGCAAAGAACAAAACAATAAAAACCTTGAGTACACGCAAAAGGAAAAAAACTGAAAATATTATTTCTCAAGGATATGATGTGGCTAGCTATTTCGATCAGGGAAAAAGTAAAATCCATAGCAATAAATTCTGCAGAACTTAAGGATGAGAGTGTGAAGAGAGAGGAGGAAAAGAGGAAACTGTTAGAATACGGTTGAGCTATAAACCTGCTTTAACCATGGAAAACAGCATAATTCCCTCTAGCTAGCTACTTTAACTGAAGCTCAGTGAGAAAAATAATAAAGGGGAAGTTGTCTTCTTCGAACACACACAGCAACTTTAAGGCTTTGCTGATTTATGAACCGCATGTATATATGTAAGCGGTTTATGTGAGAAAAAGAAAGAGAGAGAAAGAAAGAAAGAAAATCCGGTTGGTTTTTTCTATCTAAAACAGCAAGGCCAATACTGTCTTCTCTCCTCTATCTTACTTACATATTCATCCTAATATACTGTAGCCGCCCTACACCTTTCTTTCAGCCTTGACTGCAAAAGCAATAAAGCAATAAACGGCCACACAGCTAGCTGTTATTAATCAAAGATAATTATATATATTTGCGACCAAAAAATAAATAATAAATATACATATTAATAATGTAAACATTTTTTATACTATCATGATCAATTACAAATTGTTATACATGATAAGTTTGTCATCAACTTTTAACATAATGATTTCTGATTGATTTATAATTAATTATACTCTAAGTATATGTCTATTAAACTCGAAAGGAAAAAGAAAAAAACTAATTAACATATTAGGAATAAGTATTTTAACAATGTTATGGGTTTTTTTTTTTTATCAATGGTTACAGTTGAACCCTCTCAACGTGAAAACTCACTTTCTCTTTTTTGGTTAGAGTTTTACATGGTTATTAAATGTAAAATGTCACTTTCTCTAAATACGTGTCAGTGTCACAAAGCCTAGAACATAGAGTAGTAAAGACAACCTGGGCAGAATTAACATAGTCTGATTATTATTCTCACATAACAGATTAATGTCAGAGTGTAATAAAGCCAAAATTTGAATATGTTGTGGAGAGATAGATAGAGAGTGAGGCAGGACAGCCGGATAAAAAAAACGGGAAAAAGGGGATGATAGAAACTCACATGGTGGAGTGCAGATCATGATGCTTTTGCCATGAATGTTTTGCGCACACACGCTGCAGGGAGGGTGGGCAGTATTAGGAGCTTGCTTGATAATCAAGGAAAATGAGCAAACGTACTTGATGGACCACCACCTTCTCTTCTAATTAATTACTTCAACTTATGCTAGCTATTTATAAAACATAAACATATGATCAATAAAGTTCGAGCCAAAATGTCTTGGAGCACAAATTTTTTTTTGAAATGCGCGTATTTATAGAAAATAAAAGGTAATAACTCAATAGAAATATTATACATATGATGTGAACCTTTTGGTGTTTAAATAATGGAATTGAAGTCCAAGACAGTTGACAAAGTAAGTAAAATATTCCTGTCTCTATATAAAAATTTCGATTGTCTCTATATCTTAAAAGAAAAAATAATCTCATCTCTATCAATATTAGGAAATACCATTAATGCACGCACAATAAAATCCCATAATTTAATATATGGGTCCGAGCTTCATTCAGCATGAAAATCTTTGGCCCTCATAAAGTAACATAATCAGATGATGGTTAGATTTCACGTTTATAACTACATTCTTTGGTGTAGTCAAGATAAAAATGATGGAGGGGCCCTAATGATGTTTTCAGCATACATAGATTGCGATGATGCCTCCTTGTCTTTGCAAATTTCAAACTTTGATTTTATTTCATGGATCAGAATTTTCACCTAAAATAAAATATCAAGAGATAGTCCCGGAGGACTGAGGAATATATCCTATGTTAAGGGTAGATCTAAGTGAAACTTGGACCTAGCAATTAACAAAGGGTACCAAAAAATATTCTAAAACATCGTTTCAAATATTTCTTCTTTTTTCCTAGGCCATAAGTATTTTTATCTAAGACAACTCTACTCAAGATAAATAGGATAATTATGAGTGTTAAAACTTTTTCTTTAAATATTTAAAGCAACGATAAATCCAAAATTTTAACTTCAAACTCTTAGTTAAGATGAAACAACTTCATTCATCCATGTGTTCTGTGGTTGTTTCCAACATTTCTCTTTCTGACTAAAATTTAAGTAAAAAAAAAAAAAATAGGAGAATTGAATTGCATTAGTTATCCATTTAAACTGATGACCTTTGACGAACCAACCCATGGAGCCCACATGTTAACAGAGTTCTAGTATCATCCCCCGGTTCGCGATTGCAATGCATAAATATTCCACTGTTTATAATATTTGTTACTTATATATGGTTGGTAACACAGTTCTTGGAGAATATAATCAGTTATACTAGTTTTAGTTATTATACTCGGAGGATTTAGTTTTATACACATTCAAATATTCCAAAATACTCTTCTTTCCTTTTCTTTTTGCATAGTCCATCTTTAAGAATAATTCTTAATAGGAGTGCAATTATTGGTACGGTGTATATGTATATTCCAGATTACAATTTTGCAAACAAAGATTTACGTATTTAACTACAAATACTTTTTAAATTTAGCAATTCTTGCACTTGCACGGGTATTTATTGCTGGTCTACGTAGTTTATTCAATTAAAAAAATGTAATTATTTTCACAACCAATAAGTTGTTATTATCATCATTAATTAATCTAATATGGGAGACAAAAAAGGTTGCATCATGAGGGTTCTCATAAAATAAGTATAGAGTAATTAATTACAAGGTAAATAAAAATAAGAAAACATTGCAAGACAGCGAAGCAGGCAATACCAAATTGGGGACACATTCATCTTATTGCCATCCCTACCCATGCCCACAGGCCTTAACATGGGTGAGGATTGAATTTGTGTTATGAGAAATAATATATGCATTGTTAATTATTATGTCATAGTTACGTTTTAGTTATAATTTTACATTATTATATTTATTGTATTTTATATTGTAATTAATAATTATATAGAGAAATTTTCCTCATAATTATTATTTTTAATAGTAGTATAGTAGTGATAGTAATAGTAAGTGAGGATTGATATTGTGTAATGAAAAATAGTATATGCAACGTTATATTCTAGTTATATACTTCGGGGTCCCATCAAGAAGTCAAAAGTTCTAATTATGGTGGTTATAAAAAAATTAAAATAATCCTTATATTATTATATTTATTATATTTTTATATTTATTTATATTGTACTTAATAATTATTTAGATAAATTTTTCTTATAACTATTGCACATAAAAAAATATAGTATTATAATCATTCTTAAAATTTATTAATAATTATTTAACAGTTCTTAAAATTTATAAGAACGTTTTTTTTCTTAAAATTTATTAGAAAACAATTATATAACCATTATTAAATCGTATGAGAAATATTTTCAGCTAGATTTTGTGATGAATAAATAGGCAATAATTATTTAATATTCTTGTTTCAATAAAGAAAAATTTGAGGGAAAAAATGTCTATTAGTTTTTTATAAAGGTTTTTAACTATTGCATATAAAAATAATATAAACTTATAAAAAATGATATATATATATATATATATTAATTTTACAGCAAAAAAAAAGTTTTTTTAGGTTAATTCAAATGAAATACATTGTCATATAAATACTTTTCACCCAACATATCCGAACATAAAACTTATCTCATATAATCAATTATAATTATATTTATAATCGATTATCAAAATAATATATTTTTTACAACTAATTTAAACACGCAAAAGTTATACCATCAGAGACAAGCCCAAAATCTAATCATTAGTATATGATTTTTTTTTTAATAGTATATTCTTGACGCTAAAGTAGGATTTCAATGAATTTTCAATTTTTTTCTTTTTACAAAATTGTCAAGTAGTTTTAAGTTTTCACCATCACCCAAAGATCTCCAAAAGGTAAGAGGTCAAGTACTTCTCTAACTTTTGTTGAGAACTTACAATTATTTTGACAAGGAAACAACATGATCTCGTTTCATATTTCATATAATATGGTTAATAATATATGTTTAGTGAGCACCCCTGTCGGCAATGGGAAAGAAATTATTATAAGGGCCCCTATACTTATTATTTCATTTTGCTAAAAAGGAGGACATGTAAATAATTTAATCCATATATGGATTGTTTTTGACATGGACATCTCTTCGACTTTCCTTGTGAAGTGTAATTCTTTGTTGGGTGGAAAGGTGTAGATGAAAACTTTAATAGGGAGCACAAGTTCACCACATTCGAATTAAGCTTTCTCCATAGTTCTGGACATAAGGGAGATCCGATATAGTTATTTGATTTGGGTTTCTTATCCACGAATATGATGCATCTGGTTAAGTAAGTGATCAAATTTTCTAATTAAAATTAAGAACATTTATTTTCAAGAACTGTCTTCTCCGAGAGAAAGAAAAATGGTATCGGTAACTAGAGAAGTGGGTATGACCGCATGAAATATGCTAAAGAATATCTGAATATGTTGATTGGTTTTTCTGATACTACTAGATAGCTTTCTTCTATTTTACTCGTCAAAATTTTGTTTTGACCAATTGGAGCCAAGGTACCTTCTCCGCAACATGTTACAAGTACAACAACAGAAAGAAGAATAACATAGACATGATATGTTTGGCAGGAAACTGCTGAGAATATATTTTCAGTTATAGTCTTATTGACTTGTAGCAATGACATTTATACGCACAATTTTCGTATATCTCACATGATGAAGAGAATCAATCATCAAATCTATTAATTTGGCAATTAATGTGATTAATTGGCTATATTTAATATAATTTTTGTTCAAATGTGTTTAAAACAATTAATCAATTATTTTTTCTTATTTCAATAAACAGTTGAATGTAAGTGGTAAAATAAGGTCTATTTGCTTTACGCAAAAGAAATTATGTTTTGTAAACATCAAGTCATGCAAATATCAAGTAATATGTTTTGTAAATAACAAAAAATTGTACAGATATATGAAACATACCTAAAACCTGTACTATTTGAAAATTTTTACAATAAATTAATGAAAAAAAGGGTTATGTACTGACAGTGTAAAAAATTTTACACTGTCATCCAATCACAATCCATCATGTATGATAAGTTTGTTAACTTTTAAAAAATTATCTTAAAAGTCATATCAACGGTCATTTGTGATTGGATGACTGTGTAAAATAATTTTACACTGTCAATGCATCACCATTATACTATAAATTAATATGTTGTCTAATGAAATGAAAGTAGATATGACACGGCAAACTAAAAACTATACTGCCAATTACATGGATAGGTTATTTAAACATCCAAATAAGCTTTCATTAATTAGCCAGTATTGGTGACGACAGCACAAATCCAACTGATGGAAGAATCAAAACTCCAGTATTTGAAAGAATTTAAACACAACTTCTAAAAATAAAAACATTTATTTACAGTAAAATTAAGTGTTATCTATAATGATTTTTTTTTTCCATAACGGTTCTGTGTAATGATTTTCACTTAAGTTTTAACTAAAACATGCAATAACTATCATAACTTCCGTGGGACTATAAAGAAGACGGCATAAGATAGAATGAAGATATATATTTTTTCCTGGCTCACAGATTATTAGATGAAAATTATTCAATCCACCCAAAAAACATGCCAATCTACAACTACCTTTTGCTAGACGGTTGTCTCAAATTCGTTAGTTTTCTCCATGTCAATTTGTAGAGGATCTATGAAAAAGGACAATTTAAACATTAAAGTTTAAACTGTACAAATGGATAACAACGATAAAGTATAGTTCACGAAACAAATGCAGTTGAATAATTATAAACTATAGAATAAGAGCCTTCGTGCAAAATAAAAACAAACAAATAAACATTCACAATTTACTATTCACATCTTAAAAAGAAAAATATCAAAGCAACAATTTTTTTATAAATTTTAATTCTTTGAAAAACTTGTCTAATTATCATAAGTTATTTAGAAAAAAATTAATTATATTTTTCTTTAAAAGAGCAGAGCCACATGGGGCCAACAATAGATCATCGCAAAATCACGATAAAAGCTGCAATAGCAGGCAAAATAAACTAGAATTTCAACTAGCAACACACTTATTCAAAACCAGTTCCCGATCAATCGATTAAGATTTGGTTTCCCAAAGGGATTCAATCCAAAAATAATCCAGTAGTTTTAAGTTCAGACCAAAAAATATTCATGCGAGAACTCACAGATCAATGTTTATGTACCCAGAAATAATGAGATGTGCAAATGCGGCTAGTGCACAATCACTAATTTATTGACTACAACAAGGATAGTTAGAGAGAGTGTTTAACTTAATTTTACACCTTTCAGCCGTACAAGACTTGATTGTATATCAAGAAGACTCAATATGATGGATGGAAGCAATCTCATTTCGAACGGAACTTGAGACTCACTGATTCATAGCTTGGAACATAGAGAACTGCAGAAAGTGGGAGGTAAGATTACTACTCAAGAACAATATACAAAAACAATCAAGGAGAATTTTTCACAAAATCAAGGAAATACCATCTCCATATGATGCCATTGTGAGAGGGGAAGAAATGAGCTTTTGTGAAATTGAAGTGATATCCTTCAAGGTTACTTCGTCCACTGCCTTCAAGAAAACCTCCACAGGTTTCCTGAGTAAGAAAAGACATCCTTTAGCTACAGGCACTATAGCATTTCGAGTATATAACAAATGCAAGCAACAAAAGGCAACATTTAATACAACATCTAACAGCTCCCCTTTTCTGTTCTTTCTAATCTAATCACAAAATTTTAAAACTATACGGTGTCAATCCATATTCAACATATAAATTTCAATTCCCCATGAACAAGAACTGGCACCAAAGATGGAATCTCCAATCTAAAAGAATACTACAGCAATGGCCAAGACTAGTTCTTTCTATAGGTACAATAACATGTTCAATGCTAATTTTATTTTTTTGAAAAAATCAAACATATATTTCACCATCATGTCCACATCCTTATACTCATTGCAGAACAGAATTGCTATACACCAAGAGACTAAACCGCCAAAGAAAATGAAATGCTGAAGAGGAAAACAAACAGAAAACTTAAGTAAACAAGCCAGAAAACATGTATGCAAGTTATTCATCCAGAAACAAAAAAATACCAATGAAGTAATTACTAAGCTCAAATTAACAGAAGTTTTAGAATGTCATTACTGAGCCATACCTCTCACCATATGTCAAAACTTGTCTTCCTATATCTTCTGAAACAACCATCTGAAAAAACATTAAGTTCAGTAGTGATTAGATAGTTACCAAAAAAAAAGCACAATTAGAAAAACTGAATGAAAATTGAAAAATAAATTTTTGCCATTGTAATTTCCAAATTAAATTTTCATTTCAGATGTATTTACTTACTCTTGATTCCAAATTCATCAAAATTGCAGATTTGGTAGCCTGTTTGGCTCGATCCAGCTGTACCTGGTCAACTGCAGATAGAAACCAAAAGGATAAGTGTAAAACTACCAAAGTAATCCTTTGTTTGTTTATATGGAAATAGAGATGAAAGAAATGGAAAGAAGGGAAATAGGATTGAAATACCAAATTTCTACTGTTCGGTTGAAAGGAGAAATGGGAAGGAGGGAAGTTTTCTATGGGACCCACCAAAAAAAACTTCTACCCTAAATAGGCATGAAATGGGGAGGGGGGCCATGGAAGAAATGATCTCTGATCTCTCTGTGTTTTTTGTTTTAATTTCTAAAAAAATTAAACAAATAATTTATATAACATAAAAAGTTAAATAAATAATAAGGAAAAAAACAATGAAGTAAAAAACTATTTTTTTTAATTAGTGTAAAAATATTTTTCATATTCTACTCTCTTTTCCATCAACTTGAGACGAAGAGAAAGAAAGGTCTATATTTTTCTTTAGTTATTCAATTAAACCAATGATTTGTTATTGGAGCAGATAGCAACAACTATCTCATCGTGGAAAAGCCCTCTTTCTCAATAATGTCTTTGTCATTCATCCAAACAAACGAAGAGAGATTTCTTTACTTCTTTACTTATTTTTATCCATCCAAACAACACATTTTTTCTAGTTTACTTATCTTTTATTTCTATCGTTCTCATTTCTTATCTCTGTATTATACTTCTAATCCAAATGGAGTACAAAGGTGATAATCAAGAAACAAAATACTAGTCAAGAGCACAACAGCAAACCTTGTCCAGAAGTAGCAACAGCAAGAATCTCATTAGCAGCTATATCAATGGCTTTTGATACAAAATCTGAGCCCTAATGCATAAACACAAATGGGGTCACAGATTATTAAAAAAAATTATGATACTAATGTAAATTGTATAGACAATCATAGTCAAGACTCGAGCAAGGAACAGATCAGATGGATCACATCCACCATATGTATATAAGCTCAACAATTCCAGGCATTTTGGCCAGTAAATAAGTGTAAAAGTGGGGAAATCGTAATTTTGGAATGAAAAACACTTTCCACTCTCTTGGAAGGACAAAAATGAGAGAAGGTAAAAAATAAACAGTATTCATTTTCACTAGTGAATAACTTTCGTTGAAAATGATTTTCATTCCAACCTCTATTTTCCACCTTCCTACTTATCATTGTCACCATGTTATGCAAAGATCTATGCATAGCATGTGTCATATAACTTGTGCGTATGGATATTTATATTACTTTACTGTAGAAATTCCAGGATTGATAATAATTATGGATTGTGCAAAAACTCATCTAGTCTAAACAAATCAACCATACAAAATAAGCTGAAATGTAGCCTAAAAAACACAGCACAAATCTGTTAAAGCTAAACCTGCCAAGCTCATTTATAGAATAAGGCACCAATTCTTGTTCATCATTAATACTGGTGATTTAAAAGGAGTCAGAATTATTATACAGTTGTTGAATTATCTCACAGCTCCAAAAATTGCTGAAATTTTGGTTCTGGTTTCTTTCATTTCAAGGGTTTAATAGAAGCACCCTTAATTACAATACATACAAAAATTGGCTGACATAAATATTCCAATATATCCAGAAACCATGATTTCGTAATGGACAGGATTCAAAGGGGCTTACTGTTGTAACTTGGATACCAAAAATGCCAGTGTCATTGTAAATATTGTTGAAAGCTGAAATTGAATGAACTTGTGGATATTCATTCAGAACATTGAGATCTGCATGTGACAAAACCAAGAATGTTAAGGTAAATACAATTTAGGAACAATCAAAAGAATACATTTTTTGGGGGGAGAGGGAGCACATAAAGTGCTTAGTTGCAGAAAGATTGTGCAATAGAGAAAAGCAACTACAAAAATTATACATCAAATATTGACCATCAGTCCATCACAAATAATAGTTGTCATGTACTGCAGTCTTATATGTAACTGAGTATCAGTTGTTTCATTCTCTGTTCCTAGCTTCAACTACAAAGTTAGAAGAGACTGAGTATTTCAAGATAACTTACATAGTCGTGAATACATCCCTTTACCAGGTCCACCAGCTGAGAATGATCCACCGCCTCCCAATAGCATCTACAGTAAAATGAGAAAAATACAGTTAAACACAAACTTAACGAATCATATTGTAAAGTGTAAACATACTTTAAGAAAACAACTAGACAATACATTACATACTCCGGAATATTTTCAGCCACCTTAAAAGAAAGAAAAGAAATCTCAAGTGCAGAAAAGCAAGTAAATATAAGACATTATCAAAACCTGAAGAACAGTCAAAACCATAGCCTCCTTCAACTTATGCCAGCCACCAGGAAGTTCAAATGCTAGAGCAAAATGGGTCCTCTGGTCATTCAAAGCATGTTAGACTTGACAAATTTCAGCCTAAAAAGTAAAAACCCAATTTGTAAACAGAAGCTATATTTTTCTATTGCATACCCCTGATTCACTTTGACATCTGTAATCACCACCAGTATACACTGATTTTGGCTCCTCTGGACGTGGGACACCGGGTAGATCAGACAAAAGAGGTTCTGCAACAGATAACAATTCCTCATGTTCAACACCAGATGCTGCAAGTACTATCCGAGGTGCTGTATAGTTCTCCTGATGTCATAAAAGTATAAGTCTTATAAGAAGGGTAAAGAACATCTTATAAATCAATCTTTAAATTTTGAAAGACAAATTAACATGTATTAAGTAATATATGAAGATTAATTTTGAAGACTTACAGCAACAAACTCCTCCAGAATTGTACCATTTAGTCTATTTACTGCTGATTCTGAAGCTAAAAGAGGATTTGCTAAGGCACCAGAAAAACCAGCAGAATGAATTGCTTCCAAAAGCAAGTCTTGAGGATTTTTGGAAGCTTCACCAATCTCAGCCTTCACTTTCAGAAGCTGCATATAATTGCAATATTAATAAGAGAAAAAATTTCAAAAGGCCATAAGACATGTAAGCACTAAAACTGACTTTAACAGCAAATGTGTACAATGCACTAAAAAGGCAGTTAAAGTTTAAAAGCTAATATAAAAATCCTTATGAGAATATACAGTTTTATGATTATACCAGAGGACAACTATCAATCTTCTAACTCATGACTGTCTAACTGCATTCAACTTTTTTCTAAGCACATAGTATGTTATTTACAAAGTTATATATCTGACCATATAGATATGTTTAAGCCAGTGTAGAAACAGGTCCAGGTGTAGTGGCCCAATGAGGCAAGCCAAAAACACACCTTCAAGCATGATACAATTGGGGCGACCACCTTAAGTTTTTGCAAGATCAACCACTTATCCCATTTAAACCACACACCAGCGGTTGAGGTATGTGAACTAAAGTTTCAACAGCACTGCTTCAAGCTATATGGAAAACTATCACTAAAAGAAGTCTAGCAGTCTTCACAGGGATATGGGAAAGGTACCTGCTCGTTAACCTCCCAATCAAGGAAAACAGGGTTCCTCACACAATCAACAAGCAGCTCCACCATTTCAGGAACATACGTCTTCAAAGCATCAAAAGCGTAACCCATCTGCTCTCTAGAAGCCGAGGCCTGCACATTGCCACCAATTGCCTCTACCTCACGAACTACCCGAAAGTGACTCCGGTTTTTAGTGGTCTTGAAAGCCATTCGTTCTAGCAGATGTGTAGCCCCAAAACTTATCGGAGTCTCATATATTGAACCACAATCTACATATAAACCTACTGACGCTGTGGGAGTCTGAAGAACCAGAAAAGTGTGGTCAATATACTTAAATTTTAGACTTTTTGCAAGGACATATATATGTGCTGATCAGATAATACATAACCAACAGTTCATACCGCTGATATTTCAGAGGCCACTTTGACTCCATTTGGGAGTGTGGTAATAATAGTTCTACCCGGCTCAACATAATCAGGCAACGGAGGGGGAAGTGTAACGCCTGGAAGCGGGAAATCCAGAGATGGTAAAGAACTGGATCGGTCTCCAGTGAGCCATCCAAATAAACCACCCAAACCAGAAGAGGATTGTTTCGTGGCAACAGAACTTGAACTTGCAAATCTGGCAGGTACCCTGCTGCACGAACGGGCCTATCCAAAATCCAAACTATCAGACAATCAACTTAAAATCAAGCTCATAATCTAAAACAGAAAGTAAAATAATAATTTTCTAGGCGAGTGATAACATTTGAACCAAAAAAATCAGCAGAAGCACAGAACCACGGACAAATCTGGAATAGAATATAAATTGTTTTAGACTTTTAGCTAGAGGAACTACACTAGCTAAAGTAGTTAACAGGAATTTGTAATGCAGTAGTTGTTAATCACAGGTCCAAGAATCCAGGGAATAGTAGCAGTGTAATTTATATGGGGACTAATAAATTGAATAAAAAACCAGTGTTGATTTTGTTGTAACCAAGGGCAAGTGGAGAGAATGGTGAGATCTAGGGCATAATAATGAACATTTGAAATTGAAAGAGAGAAAGGTGAATCGAATTAGGGAAGGAGAAGAAAGATACTGACCCTGATGGCCCTAAGACGTGAAGCAGCGTTCCTGTACATGGCTGATGAGATGGCAACAGAGTTGGGATAGTTTATTTGATTATTCTGTTCTGTTAGGCTTTTTAGGGAAAAGCAGCTGCTTGAGACTTGAGAGGACGAAGAGGCTGTTCTTTGCTTTTCAACTCTGGGCTCTAGCACCAGCCCATAAAGCTTTTCTTCAAGTATAAGTCTAAAAATTAAATCTGAAAAAATAATTATTTTTATCTATATTTTTTATTTGTATAATAAAAACGTGGTTATAATTTTCATTTGTATCAATAAAAACAGTAAAAATATAAATACTTGAAAATACATAAATATGACTGATAAAAAAAAGTTTAATATATAAATATAGAAATTCGTAAAATAAATTTTAAATACTTAAAATTATATGTAATCAAGAAAAAATATAATAAATAAGTATAAGTGTCAATAATTCTACCCTCAATTATGTAACTCAAAGTATGTATAATTATTTTTATATAGAAAATTATAGTGTCACTAAGAATATGTGAAGTTAGAAGTTATAATATTAAACATTTTATATTTCTATTATTGGATAATTTTTTAAATTTAATTTTTTTTATAAGGAAGTATGTAGTTCATTTTTTTATTTTATTTTTATAAGGAAGAATGTAGTTCATAACATATATATAGGTGGCACTATCCTGATGGATGGCAAACCAACCTTATATGGTTTGCAGTTGCATAAGTCGTGAATCAACTTTGTATGGTGGAACATCAAATGTTTGGCTACTCCAAGTCTCCAACTACTTTCGTGAAGTGAACCTGGTTCTGGCGTTATTGTATTGTGTTGTGTTGTGTGTGTGAACTTGCAGGCTTTTTCTTCTTTACTCTAATCACAACCATGGGATAATTGCATTTTCTTAACGGCTAAATGTGTGTTTGGTTAATCGTTTGAATACACGTTCAACGGAAAAATACGTATTTCAAGACACAAAAGTAAAAGTAATGTAAGAGTAATTTTTTTTTAACAGTCGTTACATTAAACGTAACTAGTTTTCAAACATACCCTAACACGTCATCAAGTCCACGTCATCAAGTCCATGTGATTCAATGCCTTTGTGCTGTGTCAATATTGAACACTACTAGTACTTTGTAAACAGCTGCGTTACTCTTTCTACGATTCCACCTAATTAATTATGAGCATGACTTGTGGTTTTAAGCTTTTTTTTTTTTTAGTTTTTCTTCAACACAAATGAGCTAGTCTTTTTAAATCCAGATTTACACAAAAAACACACGATTAAGGTTTTTATCCATCACTACGATCGTACATGGCGATTAGAGTTAAAAAAAGAAAAGTCATGTATGATATTTGTTTTTTTTTTTAGAAAAAAGAAAAATTGGTGTTAAAAATTAAAAATTAAAAAATATTTGAGTAGTTTTTTTTTAAAAAAAAAGTATTTTTCTAATTCAGTCTTCCTATTTTTAAATTTCACAAATTTGGTGTTCTAATTTTATTTTTTTTGCGAATTTGACCCTACTATTTTAATTTTACAAAATATAAGTCAACCATTAACTATACGTCAAATTGATAACCGAAGTGATGCACTAGCATAGTGATGTTGCTTATTTGTCTGCTGTGTTGTAAAAGTAAGAGTAATTTGGCACTGTGCATTATTTTGCTTTTGGCATAATTATACTTTTAATTTTTCACTACCGTCATTTCTTGAATTTGTTCTCTTTACTATTATTATCGTGTCTTTATTTATCTTATGTGGTATTATATGTTTGATGTGTTTTAAAAAAACAAAGATAAAATAAAATTTAACTAGATGTAACTGTAAGATCGAAAAAAGATAGAATTGATGTGTTATTTTTTAAGCTTCATTCTTCCACGTTGCATAAAGTGTGAAGGAGAATGAAATATTTTCATCTTAAGAATTTCAGAAAAGAAAAATGTAAATTTTAATTCAAGAGTAAAGGATAATGTAATATTTTTATCTCTCATAAAAGAAAGATATAATTTACTCTTTTATTTATTAAGGGTTGTTAATTTTGCTTATTATATCCCCTTTTTTGTTTTTCAATTCCAAATTCCAAATCTTTTTCTAGCAGTTACACTGTCCAAAAATTTGTAGCACCTTAGAATTGCTAAAAAACTCTTGAACCAACAACATTTTACCATATTACTGTTAGGTCAAACTTATAGCCCACATGGAAAATCACATAACTATCACATCATTGCTTAATGGTGATATTTGATGAGGGAGACTAGAAAATTGTTGACGAACATAATTGAGGGACTAAGATTGGTCAAAAAATTATTGAGGGACTAAAAGTGAATTTCAGGAAAAGATAAGAGACTAAGGTTTAAAATGTAAGAAATAAAAGAAATAAATGTAGGCAAAATCGATGATTAAACTAAAATAGCGAATTTTTTAGAATAGAAAACCAACTATCTCTATTTTAAAATAAGAGACCAAAATTACAAATTTGACAAAATATGAGACCAAAATTATATTTAAACCATTCCTTTTCATAATCTTTTTTGTGCTAATCCCTTTTCACAATTTATGGTACTATCTTTATGTGAAGGAGAACTTTAATAGTCTGGTCCATGCTAAGGAATTATAAAAAAAAAATGTTTGTAAAAGAAAAGGAGGGAGGGGGTGCCTCCCTCTACACACTTTACGACTGCATTAATTCAATATAATTTCGTTTGAATGGTCTAAACATTTATCAAAAATTTGTGAAAGGTTTAAGAAAAGTTTTATACAAATATTATTATTATTATGCAAAAAATTATTCTAGTAATAATGGTCTTATTGACCGTCATTGAGAAGGAAGGGGCAACAAGATTATAAGAGGAGAGGAGAGGCGATAATCGTTTGGGAATATTCTCTAAACTGTTTAATGAAGTAATTTTCTTTGAAAATTGAAATGATGTACAATGTCCGAGTAATGAAATTGTAATTTGATTTTGACATTTTGAAAACCTTTTCAGTACCTCTTGTAATTTTGTCTATATATATGTATAACATCAAATACTAAATTTTATTGCAATTAATTAATTAATTAATTAATTTTTTAACTTAGATTAATTAAATAATTTGAGTTTTAATTAACTATTTGATTGATTAATTTTTTTCAACAATTAATTTACACAAATGATTAATATATTGATGTTTTTTAACACACACATATATACGCAGCATATACATGACAATTTATATTGTTAACCAATTAAAGATCACTCTAAATACAATATTAAGTAATTATTATAAAATTCAATAATCTAACTATACATGAGGTTTGATGACATCGTCAATATATTTAAATCAAATTCTTTATTCATATAATATAGATATTTATATAGACTTCTAATCGCGTTGAGTTTTTTTAGGAAAAAAAAAACTAGGTTGAATTGTAAATAAATTTATAAATTATGCCCATGTTTTACATATCTTTTTAAATAGAGTTTAGGTTAACCTGTTTTTTTTTTTCCTCCAATTTATAAGGATATTTAAAACTTGTCTTGTTCGATAAGTTGTCTCATGTCCAGCTAATGAAGATGAGTTTAAACTTAATAAATTCAATGTATTATTTTGTCAAGTTTAAGTTACATTTTTAATCAAATATTAAACTTTTTTTTTTGAAGATACAAATATTAAACTTAATAATCAAATACAATTCATCAAACAAATAGTATTAAACTTGAAACGCCAATATGTTTTTACTTTTATTTTTTATCGGGGCTATAGTAAAATAGTTTGTTGGAGGGATTCAATTTATAGCTAACATTGATGACCAGATTCTTAGCCTGCCGCCCCTAAACAGTTGGGAGGGGTCAGGAATATGTTAAAAAAACATCATGATTATTGATTAAGCAGCCATTTATTTCTCTTTGTGCTTCTCAGGCAAAAATAATTCCTTTTTGACCCCTTTATGGCAACATGTTTGGATTTTAAATACTAATAATATTATTTGCATATATAATTTATTTACATGACAGGCAATTATGAAAAATTAGTTTAACTAATACATGTTTTATTTTTCTTAAATAATTTTTTTAATTCGAATTTTGTATATAAAAAACTTTCACTAAAAAATCTAGTCTCGACATGTTGTGCATGTTTCCGACTCAAATAAAATTGCTTCATGTGAAAAAAAAAAATATAAGTTTTCGAAAACCATTTTGTAAGCCTTAAAAACTTGCTTTATTTGATTAGAATTAACAAACATATAGTCATATAAAGTGTGTTTGACAAGTTACTGTAGGAGCTTGTAAGTTAGTTTTAATTAACTTATAAGCTGATTAGACCAATAAAGTTAAATAAGTTTTTTAACTAGTAAAAAAAAAATTAAACTAGCTAAAATAATATGCCAAACATTGATACAAGGAAATTAGAAAACTCTTATAATCATGAGAGATATCATAGGAATGGCATAATATAAAGAAACTTTTATAATCATGAGACATGATAGTAATAGCATAATACAAGGAAACTCTAGCTAGCTGATGGAATGGAAATTGAAGATATCATCTCTTGATATCTCTTGGGATCATTTAGAATATTTTGTTTTAATTTTGTCCTTTAAATGCAGGGGTGTTTCACACACTCCAAAATTGTCTAAGAAATAATAGAACTTTGGGTGAGAAGATGACTTTTTGTGAATTCAATTCTAGAGGTGGAAACATAACACACTTTAAGTTACTCCATTAATCTAGAACTTGATCTTGAATGAAGTGTACACCAAATTCTATGTGCTTAGTACGCAGGGTCGGCCAAACCCATTTTTAAGCTTAAAGTAAACTTTGATGAGGTTTTTTTTTTTTTTTTTAATTAATAATAATATATATTGATAAAAAAAATTAATAAGAATGTTTTATTAAAATTATTATATTTTTATTGAAAGCTTATCTTTCAATTTTTTTATGCAAAATCATTTATTAAATTATTACTCCCTCCATTTTTTTATCTATCTTTTAGGATTGTTATGTAAAAATAAAAAAATATAATAAATTTTCTTAATTCTAATAAAATAGTTGTAAGATTTTCTATTATACCCTTTTTCTTTCCATTCTATAATAAATGCATATGTAAATTAATTAAAGATTAGGAGACAAGTAAAAATATAATTGATAAAAGAATAATTAATGCAATCTTGAACTTTACAAACGACAAATAAATGGAAATAATTTTTTTTAAAAATCTTACACTTAAAAAGAAACTGAGGAAGTATAATAGATAAGTAATGATAATTTTAACTTTTACGTTTTAAATAATTACATGTACAAAATCGGATTTTGAATTACCAAAAAAAGTTTAAAAAGTAACATAGGAAACAATTTAAAAAATAACAATTTAACACATTCACATAAACTAAACAAAACAAATAAAATACTGACATTAGCTTGTAGTTTTTTTTTTGTAACAGTTTGTCATCTTATTGACTCTTTCTTCTTTAGAAGAAGTTGCAAAGATTAGAGATCATAAGATAAGACTATTTTCTAAAGAAGAAATTTACTTTAGTTTAGAAAGTAAAATGAAAATTTATAATCATTAATTAAAAAATAACTATTAAATTTATATAATTACATAATTTATTGTGTATGTGCATGCATTTAATTATAATTTATGTTGATTCAACACTTTGAGAAACTTTTTTTTGGTTAAAAAATATTTAGTTACTCTTAGTAGACTAATATCATTTATAAAGTAATTATTATTTTCTAAAAATGTTAACAAGTAAAATTATTTTTGGGAAGTCTAAAGCAAGAATTTTATTGACCTTTTTTTTAAGTGCTAATGCAGTTCCACTTTGATTGTGACACCGCATGATTAATGTTGAATCAGTAAGCCAATTTCTTGAAGAAAAGATTTTATACTTGAGCAGCTAATTTGGCCAAGGCTCCATATTACAACTAAACACTAGACCTTGCAACAATTGGAAAACCAGAATTAGAGTATCACCAACAAACACACATCCCATACCCCAGGGTGGAGGGGCTAGCTGTGTTTCTTGCGCAAAAAACAAACAAGGTAGTATTAATTAATTAGTGAATGAATTTCATAAAAAAAAAAAAAAAACCTGAGGCAGCTCTGAATTACAATAAATAATAATGGTTGGTGGCAGCTTCTCCTAAACATGATGCTCGTGGACTACCATTTCCATCTCTGCGTCAAGGCGTAGAACTTTGAAACCATTTGATGCCACCTGTTATACTTTCATTTACTCTCCCTTATTTTCAACCGTAAAAAGAGAACTTGCTATTTAATTTAATTCAAACAAAACCAAAACCAAAACCAGCCCTGAGTTTGGGGCAGTCTCTAATCTATATTTGATTGATTATTATCATATCAGTGACTCATTTTACAAAGGTGAACCAAGCACCTTTACTATAAATATAAGACCTTTCTGTGATCCACTCGTTGCACCCTTCGACACATCCTTTTCTTCCCTCAATCACATACAACCTCTGCTTTTTCTCTCTCTCTAAAACACAGTACTACGTACGTTAGAAATAAGGTGATAATGGGTTCCTCGCCGAATTCAAAGCCTAAGATCATTAGAGGCACCGCAGGTTATGTGTTGGAGGATGTTCCACATATGGCTGATTACATGCCTGACATTCCAGTACGTCGTCGTTCACCTCTTAAAACTTGCTTCTGCTCCACCTACCTCTCTTCTAATGTATTATTTTTGTGTTTCGCAGACTTATTCTAATCCTTTGCAGAACAATCCTGCTTACTCAGTTGTCAAGTATGTTTCATATCCATATTTCTTCTTCTTTTTTGACGCATAGTTTGTCTCATAATTTAAATTTACTTGCCACTTCTCAGGCAGTATTTCGTTCACGTCGATGACAGTGTTCCGCAGAAGGTTAGATTTTTTTGGTCTGAATTTTCGTTCTCTCAAACAAACACAATCTTTCTTCGATTATTTTATAGTACAGTATTGTTGATTAAAGTGCCGTGAAAATCCCAACCAAACGTGCACTAAGTAGATCATAATACGTGTTACAGAAATCGAGTTTATCCTGTCACGTTAATAATGAAAGGATATAAAACCTATGTCCTTAACGGTATATACCTCAACATCATCCGATCCAAATTAATGAAAGGAAAAAACGCATTAACGTAATACGTGTTACAGAAATCGACTTTATTCTGTCACGTTAATCTTATACAATATTGTAATTGTAATCGATTATAAAACCTATGTCATCATGAATTCACGTTTTCTTCGAGTATGGACATCATCGGCGTAAACTTTCTGATAGGTTGTCGTAAATTTTCTGGAACGCTAGTTGCAATTTAAGCACTAGTGCTTTGATTGATGTCATTTATTTGCTGACAGATAATTGCTAATAAAGATAGTCCAAGAGGGGTACATTTTCGGCGTGCCGGACCCCGTCAGAGGGTATGTGTTCCATGTGTGTGGGTTTATCTTTTGAGGAAAAAAATTCTCGTGTGTGTTTATGACGGTATGATGGTGGATATTCAGGTGTATTTCGAATCAGATGATGTTCAGGCTGCAATTGTCACATGTGGTGGTCTATGCCCTGGCCTCAACACCGTCATTAGGGAACTAGTATGTGCACTATATCACATGTATGGCGTCAAGAAAATTTTGGGAATCAATGTAAGTGCATCTTATGGACTTTGCTTCAAATTTATATGATTTTCAAACAACTCCTCTTGTTTCGATTTCATACAAGCCAGGAAAGAAAATGAATATAAAACAAATAATGCAATCTATTTGATTTTTATTTAATCTCGTTAACTAAAACATCATATTGTGATTTGAAGGGAGGATACAAGGGTTTCTATGCTCACAATACAATATCTCTGACCCCTAAAAACGTGAATGATATTCATAAGCGTGGAGGAACTATCCTTGGTTCATCACGAGGTGGACATGACACCACTAAGATAGTTGACAGTATTCAAGATCGGGGAATTAATCAGGTCTGTATTTCATTCTATTTATTACAACATATAACTTCACTCTGTATGTAGTGGCATCAGTCTAATAACTCAATCAATTTCAGGTTTATATAATTGGAGGAGATGGAACTCAGAGGGGTGCAGATAGAATTTTTGAGGTATATACAATTTTAATATTTGATATCTGTATGTGAAATTGATTTCATCAAAGTAGCAATCTATTAACAATGCATCCTGATTATCCACGCAGGAAATTAGAAGGCGCCGTCTCAAAGTTGCAGTTGTAGGAATCCCCAAAACCATAGATAATGACATCCCGGTACATCTTCTTTTTTTTCCCCCATGTCATGGATAGCCTCAGTATCCATTAGCATCATTAACTTGTAAAATGGTTTTATGTTGTCTCTGGCTTAATAGGTTATTGATAAGTCCTTCGGCTTTGACACGGCTGTTGAGGAGGCTCAACGTGCTATAAATGCAGCACATGTTGAGGCTGAAAGTGGTGAAAATGGCATAGGTGTTGTTAAGTTGATGGGCCGGTACAGTGGTAAGTTTCTTGTATGCCTGTAATGCCTCCACTCATCAGCTTAATCGTTAGCATCCCAATGAAATAGGACATTATATAATAATAAATTCTTTTCTTGATGTAGTTATCAAGCCTAACTTCCCTTCATATATGCTTTACTCTGGATGCATGGTGCAGGGTTCATTGCAATGTATGCTACTCTGGCCAGTAGGGATGTGGACTGTTGCTTAATTCCAGAGTCACCATTTTACCTTGAAGGTCCAGGTGGACTTTTTGAGTTTACAGAGAAAAGACTGAAAGAAAACGGCCACATGGTTATTGTGATTGCTGAAGGGGCAGGACAGGAACTTGTTTCTGAGAGCATCCAATCCTTGCACAAGCAGGATGCTTCCGGAAACAAACTTCTTCAAGATGTTGGGCTATGGATATCTCAAAAGATAAAGGTGTGGATTGTTGTCTATTCTGTTTGTTTGTGCTGGATATCTCAAATGTGATTTTTGACTGCGTTATCCTCTAAATTTCTTTCTTGAATTCAGATTGAGGTATGGCTTGTTTGCTTCCTTACATCCATGTCCATCTAGGCTCCAATTACTGGCTTAATCTGTGTGTGCTCCATCACTTTCGATCCCTGCCACCATTAGTTTGCATGTTTGAAAGAAAGTTCAGTGTCCTTTTGATGAATTTTAAAATGTTTTCCATTGCTTTTGGCTTCCAATTGATGATATCTTTATGAAACCTTGCAAAAAGTTGTTCTAAAGAAGCATTCCCATTTGCACTTGGTTTATGAGAATCTCAAAAACTGGCAGTCTTGATGAAGGACCTTGTGGTGGACACATGGTCGCTGATGGATGTATAGTGTGACAGAATATGCTTTATTTTTCATAGACAATGATTTTATAATTGAAGAAATTATTTATGAAGATATTTTCTACCTTTTATGTTAAGCATTTGAATCTTTGATCTTGCAGGATCATTTTGCCAAACAGAAGACAATGAACATAAATCTCAAATATATAGGTTTGTAAAGATAAAAACTATATAACTATATGTTTATATCTGTGCATGCACAAGTATATTTATGTATGCATACTGAAAGGAGGAAACATGAAGCATTGCACTTTTTTTACTATTTGACAGATCCAACGTATATGATCCGAGCTGTTCCAAGCAATGCTTCTGACAACGTGTACTGCACACTTCTTGCTCAAAGTGCTGTTCATGGAGCCATGGCAGGTTACACTGGCTTTACAAGTGGGCTTGTCAACGGAAGACAAACATACATACCCTTTTATGTGAGTTCGTTGGCCATGCTTGATAATATTGTTGGTTCTGCTTCTGCAGCATAGATATGATTTATTTGTTAAAAAAAAAACTTTTCAATTCAAAGTTAGTTTTCAAGTTATGATTAGGTGAATTAACTTGTAATTTTAAATTGGAAACTATAGCAGCATTATGTTGATTGCTTTGTTATGCAGAGAATCACTGAGGGACAGAACAAAGTGGTAATTACTGATAGAATGTGGGCTAGGCTTCTGTCTTCAACAAATCAGCCCAGCTTTACGATTGCTAAGACTGTCAGTGAAGAAAAGAGGGAAGAAGAAGCAAACGGCCAGGCCCAGGAGTAAAGGCATTGTTCAAATAACCCTTTGGCTTAGAAAGAAGTCGGCAGCATTTTTCACCATGCTATGTACATGTTATTGTATTTATTTTATCTTATAGTATCTTGCATTGTAAGTAATATATATATATATATATATATATATATATATATATATATATATATATATATATATTTGAGTTATCTTCTTGCCCTTCCAAGTCCAAAAGATGGCTGTGGAAAGCTCAGTATTACATGAGGAAGATATTCTATTATTCTTTTATGTTTTGTCCTGTATGCTAATCATTGGAAAGAGTTCAGATTTATCTACAAATGGATTTTAGTTTCAATTTCTTATCCATGACTCACTTAGTGGTACAGCTTCAAGTATGTAACTTGCTCATGAAGGTGTTAGGACTTAGACATGTGAAAGACACCAATGTGGACTAGAATATCCGAAGTTTAGAAAACCATGACTCACCAAATGTCAAAGTTACCTTCACAATATACGCATTGAAGGCTTCAGCATTCAATTGCTGAATATACACTCTATCTATCAACTGGCTGAAAAGAGAAAAATAATTATGATGGCTGGTAAAAGTATGTGGCTCTTAGAAAACGTGTATAATGAGATCAAATGTACAACCCCCTCTTTCGTAAGCAAATTACCCAAACCAAATTCCACAAGAATTAAATGCACGTTGATAGTTCAACTAGATGAACCATCATCATGACTTCGAGACTGAATCGTTTTTTCATGCATGTTCTTACATAATAATGAGAAAAATAATGGCCTTTCATTTTATTTCTAGAAGAATAATTATCTTTGGCTTTGGTAGGAAAGTCAATTCATAAGTATTGTACCAATAATTTTGATTGGAGGATTATTTTTCATTTTAACTTTTATTACTACCTTTTCTTCACCTATAATTTCCGTCAGTGTCTCATTTCAATGTGTCAATTGAATTCAACGGTTTAAAATTAATTTCATTCATCTTTAAACCAAACGAGTCTGAATGAAATGAAGAAAATGTCATTTTTCCATACTAAATAACATTAGAGAAAAGAGAAATATTAATAATATGTTTCTTTTTTTGCATTTCTAATTCATTAATTTTTTTTTTTTTGGCTCATAATTTTTAAGGTGAAAGGATGATGTTCTGGTCTAAGGTAGAAAAAAGTATGCATGTTAAAAGGATTTACATTCACCTATATATTAGAGTGAAATTAATTATGAAAATAAAATCAAGACTTGAACTTGTAGTAGATTTCATTTCAACAAAAAAAGGTTATACACAATACAAATCGAGTCAAGTATAAGAATATTTTGTCACATTACTACCGAATTATTATGTTAGTTAGGTAATAATATAGTGCATTGATGACTTAAATCTAAGATTGATTCTTAACGAAGAGAGGAATGTATGGAATGGAGAGGCATAAATAAATAAATTGCCGCAGTAGTGAGGGTGTGTAGTAGTGTAGGTATGTTGGAGGATCGATGGGGATCAGATTCGTGTTAATGGTGAATAAGCAATCGTTCGTAAATGCCTCGCCCGTAATGACCACCAGGTCGCTCTCTTTATTTTATGTTATCCACTTGAGCCATCTTCTTCTTCTTCTTCAGAATCAGTATTGGTAATTGATTTACGTAGTTGTAGCTGATGCATATATTCTCGTTATGGATTGGACAGTGTTCATTTGTTGAGCATCGCAACTACAAAGTTGTATATAGACGCTATGCATCTTTGTTTTTCCTCGTTGGAGTTGATGATGACGAGGTAAATCTAATTATTTTTTTAATATTTCTCATTCTGAATCGATTCATACAAAGAACATAGGGAACAACGATTTAAAACAACCAGATAATCTAAATTATTAAATGCTTAGTAAGCTCATGTCTTCAAATGTGACCTGTCTCTTGTAAGCTAAAAACATAGAAGTTAATTCTCCTCTTAAACATATGCACTTCAACAAAGTTTTAAATGTATCACTTTTTTCATAAATAAATAAATACTATCATTTGAAAACCTACTTCTGCTTGACTGTTCATTCTATCTTCCGTGGATGATTTTGCAGAACGAGCTTGCTATTTTGGAATTTATCCATCTTTTAGTCGAAACGATGGATCGTCACTTTGGCAATGTGGTAAGTCCTTCTGTGATTAGTCTGTGGAGTTTATTAAGTTTATTGAAAGGAATTTGTCTCCCTGCCATACTTTCCAAATGTCTTTTCTTTTCTTACTTCCATTTCCTGATCTTAGCTTCCACCAAGCATTGATTTCACATTTCTTGTCTACTTAAATTTGCAGTGTGAGCTAGATATCATGTTTCATTTAGAAAAAGTACATTTTATGTTGGAGGAAATGGTCATGAATGGTTGCATTGTGGAGACGAGCAAAGCAAATATTCTGTCTCCAATTCAGCTCATGGATAAAACTTCTCAAGACAAATAAAAGAAGCATTCCTGGTAATTTCTATATTATTATTGGCTCTCTCTGCAATTACTTCATGTGTACAATAAAATGAATAAACTGCAGCAGTTAATCTCCAATTTTCTTTATCTATAAAACAACAAAGATTTTAATTCAATTTATTTTTCTCCCTCCCCCTTGATTGTATTGAATTGACTATTGATTATATGCTTAAAGGGTAAAAAAAAAAAAAAAAAAACTTTCACGGTATAGTACTTGATGTGAACTCAATACTCTTGATAGCATAAGCAATAAATCTCATCTTCAGGCCATAAGGACTTGTGCAACCAGTTGAGCTGTTACATGTGATTATGTAATATCATGCTTAAATTTTGTGGAATGGATCTCAGAAGGACTTTCCAGTAGTCGAATAAGAAATGCTCCAATCCCTTGTTAGTTGTTACTGTGGTTGAACACTTCAGTTTTATTTTATATTGAGGATTTCGGGGAGCAATCGTATTTTAGTTGAGAACTTTGACTCGCTTAATAAATAAATCAAGTTTGAACAAATTTTCTTTTTACAAGTTAAAGTAATTGGTGTGCCTCAATTATTATAATCCCTAGGGAAATACATGTCTGAAAATGAGGTGAAACTGTCTAGATGGTGAGTTCGACTGCAATCACAAGATGAAACTATGTGATGTGTGTAAAGTACCCAAACTTCTATTTGCAACCTGTTCATATATATATATATATATATATATATATATATATATATATATATATATATATATATATATCCAGCAGATAAAGGGCAGGTGTTCCACAAGGTGACATTTTGTATATGGAGAAATACTTGGCCATACATACTAAGTTTAATTGACTTAGCTAATTACAATGTAAATTATGATACATAGTATTTTTAATAGACTATCTAACCACATAATGTAGACCATAAGCTCTCCCATACATGGTATAATCCATCACATTTGATCATCATCTGTTACTCCCACCCAGTAATTATGTAATCCTATGTTAAAAACTCGCCAGCCAGTAATTATGTAATCCTATGTTAAAAACTCGCCAGCATCTTTGACTATGTTACTATTCATCAATGGTAATGTAGAACGCTTGTGCCATGTCATCAAAACTGTGAAGGGTAAAATTTGTAACTTTTTTAAAAAATTGGAAGTAAAATGTATCAAATTAATTTGTTGAAAGTAAAATCTGCCAAAAATTAAAAAATTAGAGGTAAAAATTGCAATTAAATCTAGAATTTTAATCTACAATACCATATTTCGCAACTTCCACTACTTAGGTATAACATGTCATGAGATAATAGAGACCAAAAAGTTTTAGTCAGTATACGTCAGATAAATATATTGACAGAATCGCCAACCTATACAGAGGGGCAAAAGCCTTAAATTCTTATCTCAATTGTACAACTATAGTAACTGAAGATCATCAAACAGAAACAATATAATCAACCCACTCCACACGACACATTTTTACTGAAACTTTCCTAACATTATACAATTTACACATTGCCACTTAACGTGACTGCTCCCACCCATTTAAGATTTACACTTTAAAAAATACAAAAAGGGAAGGAAAATAAAGAGAAAAAAAAAAAAGTAAAACTTTCAAGAATTCCAGAAGACGTTAGTGTCACTGCTATACAATGAGGGATCTTGTATTTCCTGGTTAGCCACATGACAATCAACAAGACGCGCTTGAATAATTTTGCAGAGGGCCAGACCAGAAGGAAGTATCCACCATTCACTTTCATCCCTGCATAGCACAAAGATATACAGAAAGTTGTCAAATAGTGACAGTAAATAAAATCTGCGGCATCAATTTTCATTATCTGCTACCATTATGGTAAAATGGTAAAAGCTACTTACATACTAAAATTCCAGGATGGAAAGTTGGAAAGCTTATGTGAACGAGCTGTATAATAATGTATAAATCCACAAAAGAAGGCAACTACCTGTTTCAAGAGACCCATTTTACTGTTAAAGGTAAAAACAAATATTTGAAAAAAGAAATTGAAATACAATGAAAACTAAGGGGGCGTTTACTTGCAATTCTGTTTTCTGTTTTCATTTTCTATTTTCAGTTTTTAATTACAAAATTGTCACCTTGTTTTCATTTTGTTTTCTGTTTTCTAATATTTGTACAGGAAACACTGAAAAAAAACTTTTTTTTTTTGTTTTCTCTGTTTCCTGTACAAATCTTTGAAAACAGAAAACAAAATAAAAACAAGGTGGCAGTTTTGTAATTAAAAACTGAAAACAGAAAATGAAAACAGAAAACAGAATTGCAAGTAAACATCACCTAAGTACTGCATATTAGAAGTACGCAGGTAAACTAAATAATTCAATAATGGTTACACTTGTAACTATTGCGTCACATTAAAAACTAGTTTAAAACAACAAGTACAGCTTTAGCACAACTTACAACGTTGACTAGGGACATTAGATTCCACAAAGCATACAGTCGAGCAAGCCCAGCTGATCTCCTAGGTCCTTGACTAAACAAAGCACTGATTCCAGATGGAAATGGAAATAGGACACCAAGAGGGAGGACAAATAAAACTAAGAAGAAGCTCAACAGCGACAGTGAGTACATCTGAAGCAAGGTGAGCAATACTAAGATAAAATCTCCCAGGAGTAGTGTAGAGATAACCAGACCAACTAGATCCTGCAATAATACAAGAGAGTAAGAAAAGTTCGATGATAACATACAGTTGACAAGGGAAATATTTTAATACCTGATGACCGATGGGCTTTGTATTATAAATAATAAAAGCAAACGGATAGCATACAGTTTTCTTCTCTTTAAGTGTTCTTAGGCTTTTGGCATGCAATATCCCACCAGACATCCTTCTAGGCATCATCAGGTGTTCATTGCTTGTCATGTGATGCACTGGGTTTCTGGGACCTGAAAGTAAACTGCACATAACAAAGCATAGAAACTTAGAAAGTAATTTTAAATTCATAAAATAATCAACAAAACAAATAATAAGTTAGCATTACCGTGTCTGCTTTTCAGTTATTCTTGAATCATCATAACCTTCGCATGATGAGGACATGCTTTCATTCTCAGTAGCATATACCACAAGTCCAAATTGGCAATATCCAGAAGCTGTAGGCTGAAACCATGCAAGATCAACACGTACCCCATACATAGCCAACTTAGGGTTTGCATATACATCAAGCCAGCTGATAACAGGGCCAAAAGTTATTTTTAGATGTCCACGGCGAACCAGTCGTAGTTGAGCATTAAGACCAGCCACTAATCGATACCATATAGTTGGTGGAACAGACTAGAAAGCAGACAAACATAATAATCAGCAAACATATTAAACATCCAGGATTTCACAAAAAGGCTAAATTTTGAGTTGAGCAAACCTGACTCATGATGCTAGTAAGAATATTATCACTATGAAGAGAGAAAGGACTCATGTAACTTCCATCTCCCCCAAAAATTATAGACATGGGAAATCTTTGATAAAGACGAGGAGGCAGATCAGGTCTTTTCTCATCCCCACCAAGGAAGAAATCCAGATATGCCAGCATCAGATCAGATGTTGCAGCTACCTGTAGCATGATAGAGTAACTAACCATTGAATGATTCTAATAAATAATGGTCCTTACATTTGGCAGAGTGAGAGAATAAAGCAAAAACAAAGAATCAAAATGTTGCATGTTAAAACCCACCAAGAAAAAAGGTGTTAGACCCCCCCCCCCCCCCCCCCCCCCCCCCCTAAAACCACCAACAAGTATCAACAGTAGTTAGTTGGAACCATTAGTTGGTTAGAGAAGGGAAGCAGACCCCCTAGTTATGCAGAGCAGTATAATTAGTGGGAGGGAAATGATAGTGAGGAGTGTTTTGGTTTTGGAGTGGAATTTGGGAGGGAAAGCTCTGGTCTCTCAAAGACTCAAACACCTAGAAGGCAAGAAGAGTGTTGTACTATCACGTATCCACATTCCCCTCATCTCTGATCTTGTATCTCTCGTTGATACAGATCCAGGGACAAGAGGTTTCTGTCTATAAACTCTGCTTCTTTCCTATATTTCTGATCCAGTTCTATCACCAGGTTACTGGTATCAAGGAAATCATGTTTAGCTTATTACAGATATTTAAAATTACATAAACATAATGTAAATTAAGTTCAGTAGGGCAGTAATGAATGAGCTGAGATATAAATTTAGTATGCCAAGAGCCCCAATTAGGGTAAGGAACAAATTGATAAAATTAAATCTAAACTCTAAAGTACCTTCAGCCCTTCATAAAGTGCTCGTGAACGGCAAGAACGCAAGCATGCATGGTCATACTCTGATCGAACAAATTCTCGAAGTTTTTGTAATTTCCTTCTCCGACACATTTGAAGCCATGACCAAGCAAGGGGATATGCAATGATGCAAAGGATACTGTAAATAGACCCCTCCCACCAGTGATAAGTAGCTAAACTATTAATGTCATCCACAAATCTATTGAAGGCATCTTCATATCTGCAATATGAAATGATATTTAATAGTTAAAAGGACAATTTTAATGCATAACATGAACTGAAAGCCTCTTGCAGGGTGTACATAACTAAAATAGTAAATACATTGACACTAAATGAGGATCAACTATATTTTAAGGAAAAAGAGGCATACACAATATCTTTTACTTGCTCTGGAGGACAATGAGGTAGATGCCAAGGTTCACTGAATGTATTTGGGCCCTGGAAATACAACCTGTGCACATGGCTCTGAGATTCCTCACATCTGTTTGTTTCCATAATCTGAAAGATCACAAAAATGCAGACTTAAATTTGATTGTAACATTCCAAAGGTGGTGAGTATCCATGGAATTCACAAGGAAGAAGTTGGTTATGGACCTCATTCAGTGATTCCAGAAAAGGAAAAGAGTGGTTCAGTCGAGTGTCATTTCGAGCAGGTGTAACAGCTGGTAAATCATCCCCAGCTACATATTTCATTCGTGCGACACTGAGAACTAGAGCAAGCATGATAAGAAGACCTAAGAGTAGAAGACCAAAAAGCCATGGCCCACCAAAAGTGTATACCAACTCTTCAAAAGCTGTATAACAGTTTGGCATGTGATATCTATCAGATATGCACTTGTATGGACAAGGAGTCTCTGCCACACCACCTTTTGAAAAGGAAATAGGAAATCTAATCAATTAAAAAACATGCAATAAATTTTATAAGTAAACGCACACACATAAATAACTTTGCCTTTACTCTTCCCTTCAGGTGTGATAAAAGCAAACTAATTATTAAGAATACCTCGAACAGAAATATATATGGCACGATATGGAAGCTTATCAGGCTGGCAATCGTGACAAAGAGCTCTATCAGACCCACTGACATTTTTATAAGTACCAACAGGGCATTCCTGCAACATAGTTAAATGCAAGCAACTAAGTCAAAGCAACATAGAAAGTTGATCTTCAAAATCTCCCTATATATATAAATGTAATAAGACTATCTTCTTCCTCAGGCCTCCACTCTCCCTTGCATTCACTTTCATTTGAATACTCTCTTCTCATGAAGTGGTGAACTTCACTCTCCTAACATGCATCTAATATATCCTCTTGTGCTTTTAATATCAATTGAATGGTTAACAAGTTGTAACTGAATAACATAAGCCAATTTCATATATATATATATATATATATATATATATATATCTTCAAAATTCAAATACGCTCCTAACATACATCTGATAGATCTTCTTGTGAATTGAACAGTTTAACTTAATTCGTATCTCTTTCAAGCTATCATTTTCAATATCTTTAATTCAAACTTGAATTTAAATTTTTTTTAAAAGAAATTATCAATAATTAAAAATAACAATTGTTAAAAGAGAAGAAACAGAGACATGTTTCACTGAAACCGTGTGTCTGAATACACCACGGAAGCTTGTTTATATAGTGATATTGCATTAATTACAAATAAATAGAGGATATTTGGTTTCCTCTAAATTAGAGATTATGTTCCTATTTATCACTATAAATGCAGAATATTTATTCTGATTCTCAACACTCCCCCTCAAGCTGGAGCATACAAATCATATGCTCCAAGCTTGTTACAAATATAACTAATTCTAGGACCCCTTAGAGACTTAGTAAGGATATCTGCCAACTGGTCACAGGAGTTGACAAATCTCGTAGAAATAACTCCAGACTCTATCTTTTGTCTGATGAAATGGCAATCCACCTCAATATGTTTGGTCCTCTCATGAAAGACTGGATTCGAGGCAATATGTAAAGCTGCTTGATTGTCACAGATAAGCGTCATTTGTGTGGCCCCCTCAAACTTAAGCTCTCCAAGGAGCTGTTTCAACCATGAGTTCACAAGTTACCAAAGCCATGGCCCTGTACTCTGCTTCAGCACTTGATCTGGCTACAACATCTTGCTTCTTACTTTTCCAAGATATCAAGTTTCCTCCAACCAGTACACAATATCCTGATGTGGACCGCCTATCACTAGGTGACCCAGCCCAATCAGCATCTGAATAGCCAACAATCTGAGCATGTCCCTTATCTTCATAAATGAGACCTTTTCCTGGAGCACTCTTAATGTATTTCAGGATTCGAATGACTGCATCCCAATGTTCCTGGCAGGGAGAGTTCAAAAACTGACTTACCACACTTACTGCAAAGGAAATATCAGGACGAGTGACTGTGAGGTAGTTCAGTTTTCCAACCAATCTTCTATATCTTCCAGGATCTGATAGTGGCTCCCCCTGATCAGGTATCAGTTTGACACTAGGATCCATAGGAGTGTCCACCGACTTAGCATTCAATAGGCCTGTTTCTTCCAGGATGTCTAGGGCATATTTCCTCTGAGAGATTACCAAACCATCCTTGGATTGAGCAACTTCAATACCAAGGAAATACCGAAGCTTACCAAGGTCTTTAGTCTGGAATTGCTGTGAGAGGTATTGTTTCAGACTGGTAATGCCATGTTGATCACTTCCAGTAATAACAATATCATCTACATAAACAATAAGGTAGAGGCATCCCTGAGGTGAATGGCGATAGAAGACTGAGTGGTCGGCTTGACTTTGGATCATTCCAAACTGCTGCACAATAGTACGAAAGCGGCCAAACCAGGCTCGAGGGGACTGTTTAAGTCCATATAGAGACCTGTGAAGCCTGCAGACCATGGTAGAGGACTCTCCCTGAGCAACAAAACCTGGTGGTTGCTCCATGTAAACCTCTTCATCAAGATCGCCATGCAGGAAAGCATTCTTAATATCAAGCTGGAAGAGAGGCCAGTGACAAATAGCAGCCATAGATAAAAGTAGACGGACAGATGCCATTTTGGCTACTGGGGAGAAAGTATCAGTGTAGTCCTGGCCATACACCTAGTGTAACCTTTTGCTACCAGACGTGCTTTGAAACGATCTATTTTGCCATCAGGGCCAACCTTAAGGGTGTATAACCATCGACACCCTACAGTGGATTTCCCGGGCGGAAGAGGGACCAACTCCCAAGTGCCACTGCTCTGGAGTGCACACATCTCGTCAATCATTGCTTGCCTCCATTCTGGGTGGGATAATGCTTCACCTGGAGAAGTAGGGATAGACACGGAAGACAGAGAAGACAGACAAGTATAATGCAAAGGAGAGAGACGATGATAACTAAGGTTAACATAATGAGGGGATGGGTTACGTGTAGAACGAATACCTTTTCTCAAAGCAATTGGCCAATTAAGGTCAGATGGCAGGCCCGGATCCGGTATAGGAGATGGCGTTGGGGAAGAGTCTGGCATGGCCTCTACTATATCATCATGAGGTGCTGGAGGTGGAATTGCTGCACGCTGCTGTCGTCTGTGATAGACTTGAAATGGTTGTGCAGCCTGCGGTGCTTGAGTTGGAACATCATGGTGTACTACAGAGTCATCTTGGGAAGTAATAGGAAGAGGAACAATAACAGGGGTACCAGGGGTGACAGGACACCAAATGTCAGGAGAAGATGGAGCAGACTCAAAATAAGGAACAGATTCAAAGAATGAGACATCAGCAGAAATGAAATACCGTTGAAGGGTAGGAGAAAAGCAACGATACCCTTTCTGCAAGCGATGATAACCCAGGAAGACACACTTGAGTGACTTGGCCGACAGTTTGTCAAGGCCCGGACTCAAATTATGAACAAAGCATGTAGAACCAAAGACCCGTGGAGGTAGTATGTGAAGTGGTGACTGGGGATAGAGGACAGAATGAGGAATCTGATCATTTAGGACAGAAGAGGGCATGCGATTGATGAGGTAGCATGCCGTGAGGACAGCATCACCCCAAAAACGCGGGGGAACATGGCCGTGAAGAAGAAGAGTCCTAGTAGTCTCAATGAGATGCCTATTCTTGCGCTCAGCGACCCCATTTTGTTGTGAAGTGTGGGCACAAGATGTTTGATGAAGAATGCCCTTTGAGGCCATAAACTGTTGAAATTGATGGGAAAGGTATTCTCGGGCATTATCACTGCGAAAAGAACGGATAGGGATACCAAACTGGGTTTTTATTTCATTATAAAATTTCTCAAAAATGGAGAACAATTCAGACCTATTTTTCATTAACCAGATCCAGGTACAACGCGAAAAATCATCTATAAATGTGACAAAATACCTAAATCCAGACGAGGTGACAATGCGAGATGGACCCCAAACATCTGAATGAACCAAAGCAAATGGGGACGTAGCCCTTTTATTGACACGACTAGGAAACGAATTACGAGTGTGTTTCCCTAACTGACATGACTCACAATGTAGACAAGACAACTGTTGAAGACTAGGGACCATTTTCTGAAGTGTTGGTAGACCAGGATGTCCCAACTGAGCATGAATCGTCAATGGAGAGACAGTAGACGAGCACACCTGCGACGGCTCAGAGAGATAGTATAGGCCATGTGACTCACATCCGACGCCAATCATCCGTCCCGAAGTCCGTTCCTGCAAGGTAACAGAATTTTTAGTAAATTTAACGATAAGGTCATGGGATTGAGTAAGACGATGCACAGAGAGCAGATTAAACGGACAATCAGGTACAAAAAGAACAGACTCAACAGTGAAGGATGGAAGAGGGTGTGTGGTGCCAATGCCTTGAGATTGTGTCTGAGAGCCATTAGCAGAAGTAATGGTAGGTAAATAACCAGATGTAGAAAGAGAAGAAAAGAGGGAGCGGTTACCAGAGATATGGTCAGATGCACCAGAGTCAAGTACCCAAGGACCCAAGGAAGATGAATGAGAGATGCAAGCAATAGATTTACCAGTGTGTGCGACCGAAGCAGTAGTACCAGGGCTTTGGCGACTCTCGAACCACTGGAGAAAATCCTCATAGGTAGCCGGAGTAGCACTGGGTTTATCAGTGGGCTGGACAGTAGTCTGAATGGGATCAGCAGAAGATGTCTGAGCGACATGGGCAGGCCGAGGTGGTTTACCATGTAGCTTCCAGCACCGATCAATAGTATGGCCAGTACGATGACAGTGATCGCACTTATAGCGGCTTTTGGAGTTGGATGACCCCATGCGAGAACGTCCAGAATTATTGCTTTGGGAGGCAAGGGCAGATGTATCTCCCATGGTAGAAGTAGAAACATCAGAAGTAGGCCTCGGTGGAATCCGAAGTAGTGCAGCGGAGGCGGTTGTCATGGTCGGTGTCACAGGTGACCCAAGTATTTGGTCCCGTGTAGCAGAATATTCTGAAGGTAAACCATAGAGGGCTAGAGTCATAAAGAAGGTGCTACGATTCTCCAATTCCTTCTTAGCCTCAGCTGCAATAGACGCGGCAGGGGGTAGAAGCTCATTAAAATCATGAAGAGCCGCATGAACTCGCCCAAGATATGCAGACATAGGGCCGTCAAATCGCTGAGGAGCAAGGAGAGTCATCAAGTCTCTACACACACTATATAACCGCTGAGCATCATTTGTGTAGAGGGCACGGGCCTCAGTCCACACCGATTCGCAAGTGTTGTGGGGCCTGAATATCGGTTTGAGAGAGGAGTGGAGAGTGGACTTGATAACACTGCATAGTTGACAATCGATCCTTTCCCATTGTGCACGTTCAGCCTCAGGGATGGACTCGGCAGATGTAGTGAGATGGGTTTTGTGGCCAAGCCCACTAATCCATAAAAGGATATCGGAGGCCCAAGTCGAATAGTTTGCACCGTCCAACTTCTCAATAGAGAGCGGAAAGTTGGAGAAAATCGGAGCATCTGCCTTAGGTGGAGGAGGTGTAGCACCAGAAGCCATGAGGAAATTCGAAATAGCACCTGCACAAAAAAAAAAAGGGAAAACAGAACCACAGAAATCCCGAAAAGGGTGTGTCGTCGAAGTTGCTCCGATTGGAGCGAAACTGCAGGGGTTGAGGCGCGCTGGGTGGGCGACCTCAACGCCGGAGTCGCTTGCTGAAACGATGCAGCACGCGCCGCCACGCGTCGGAGGTCGACGCTGTTTGGCGCGGCACAGAATGCGCGAGTGAGGGCGCGTGGTGCTGAATCTGGACACGTGGTGACCGGATCTGAATAGATCGGCCCACGGCGAGTGCTCGCAAGGCAAAAAGGTCGCCGGTGACGGCGGCGACGGCAGCGACGACGGCGGTGGCTGCCGGAAAAGTCGTCGGAGAAGAGCGAACCAAAGGCACAGAGGTTCGCAAAAAATTTTATCTCCGGGGAACAGTGGGTCCACCGGGCGGCACGGTTCTTGAGGTATCTCTGTTAGGCTCTAGATACCATGTTAAAAGAGAAGAAACAGAGACATGTTTCACTGAAACCGTGTGTCTGAATACACCACGGAAGCTTGTTTATATCGTGATATTGCATTAATTACAAATAAATAGAGGATATTTGGTTTCCTCTAAATTAGAGATTATGTTCCTATTTATCACTATAAATGCAGAATATTTATTCTGATTCTCAACAACAATCTATCACAATATAAATTATTTATCATAAATATAAAATATAATTTATATGTTAAAAATATTTATTTATATTTTAATTATAATATAATTTATATATTTAGAAATATTTATTTATTATAAATTATAAATTTTAGTTGAATAAAATAAACATTTATTCTGTGCAATACACAAGTTAAAATACTAGTTTCATCTCAATTATAAAAACAATGGTGTCGTGTAATCCATATAGTCAACCTCACCTAGTGGGATAAGGCTTTGTTGTTGTTGTTGTATAAAAATAGGAATTAACAGCTTATATTGATAAAATAATGTAACAGAAAACGATCACAATGAACTAAAGTTCATGATGTTGAGCCACCTAATCCTCTCTAAATCCCATTCCAACTACACAAATAGTTACTGAAAATTATGAAGGATGATTGTTCATCTACCTCACAAAAGATACCATAAAGCCCTCTGGGACAAGCAGTTCCACTGATAGATCCATTTTTTCCAGGAAGACCCTGACCTCCACCAAATCCTCCTCTGTAATCAGAAATAAAAACTCAACCAAACTGGTCCAGATAGATGAAACTTTATGCACACATGTAAGCACATACCCATACCCATGCACATGACTTACACTAGCTAAAACAAAAACAAAACCAAAAAGAGTTGAAAGGTATAGTCAGGGTCAGCTGGATGATATATGTCAGTTATGAACACAGTCAAAGCTTCCTGGAGATAATCACTAGAATTGATATTAAAAAATAAAAAAAAAAAATCCATTGATCTGCTAGATGGCCCAAACTAACCCCAAAGCATAACTTTTAAATTACAAAATCACAAGCCTTGCAAGTCAATTTAAGGAGCAATTGCAGACAACGATGTAATTATATGACTAAAAATTTACAACCCCAATCCCCCACCCAAAAGAAAATCCTGGTTTCTCCTACAGTATAACATATTCAAGCATACATTAATTTATCTAGAAAGAGCAACATTAGTACTGGTCTCTGGTGAGAGACCTGTTGGCTTTATCCAAGAAGCCATAAGCCATGAGCCAAAGCAAATCATATTCAATACCACACCCAGAAATGCCAATCCCAACACTAATTCAATAGTCATGAATTTGCTTCTAACTCTTAAGAATCAGATAATCCATCAACTGGGACAATCAAATAATTCTTCAGTCACAGATGCTTAAAACAAATGCAGTAGATTATAAGTATACTTTGTAATATACCAACCCAGTAATAATGCTTCCCTTAACACTTGCTAAAGGGACATATTCATCTCCAACTGGAATATTAGACCAATGAAAGTGAACTCTTCCGCCACCTCCACCCCCACCACCGCTAGGACTACCTTGTCCTCCAGCAGTTGAGATTATAGAAGAGTCACCAAGTGCCAAAGTCTGAATAAACAAAAGAACAGTTCCGCCGGAACCACCACCAGGACCAATGCTTGAAGTAATCCCACCATCCTTGCCTCTTGTGTCATCTCCAAAGCTTTCTCCATCGGCTCTAAGTGAGCCATTCAAAATCAAACTTGACAGTGAGTGCTCCAGTGAACCCATCACTGTCAAAAAGAAAAGATAATAATAACATAAAATCACCTTTTCACCTAAGAATGTTGAGTAATAATATTTGTTCTGTCACAACTAAATTTTAATTCAGATCTTACCAATGATGCCACCACCTGCAGTTGCACCAGCTAGGCTATTATTTCCACTGCCACTACCAAGTTCACACGGCAAATCAACATCCCCATATGTAGAACCACCTTCAATGAAATTGCCATTGTAATATCCATTCCCACCGTATCCTCCATGTCCGCCTCCACCACCAATACCATTTTCAAAATACCTTGCCCTACCTAACCCACCAGTACAGCCTGCAAATGGTTCAAATAACAACAATAATCTAATAAACCATCATAACATAATGCAAGCTATCAAGTGATGTATGAAATTCAGTAGGGATCAGAGTATTTAGAGGAAATGACAATACCCAGCCCAGACACACTGATTACTCCTGAATAAGAGACATCTACATTTCTAATCCAGTGAAAGTGCACAACAGAGCCAGTTATGGTGCCTTCAACAATAACATCTTCAACCCGACATATCTGCAGTAGAAACCCAAGACAAATTATTATTATTATTATCTTATATACAAAAGAGATCTGACCAATATAAGGATTTGAGTTTTTATTGGGCTAAAGAAAAAAAACCTGAAGAGTGAAAGCCAGTGACGAATTCACATTACAATCTTCAGGTGGATGAAGCAATTCCACAGGGCAATTTTCAACTTCACAGTAGAGTTGTGGAGTCCTACCATTTTACACGATAACATGAAAGGAAATATTAAACCAAATAAAGAAATGCATGCCAAAGCTTTCTTAACATGCATTGCATAAACTTACATATCATCACCAGAAGCCTCTAAAGGTCCTCTTAAAATAGATCCAGGCCCAACCTTTGCATTTCAAAGATGATAGTTAATGCATTAGTACAGAAATAATAATACATCTACACAGTTTAAAGGTCAAGAAATCAATTTTAAGAATTTCAAAATCCGAAGTCGCATAAATATACAAGGAACAAGAAGACAATATTCAAGTTATCCATGTCAATTGTTGTATGTGCGAAAGGGCAGAGATTTCTTTACTACATATTTATCAAATTCAATCTTCTTTGCTCTTAACATGGTAAAAATATTTAAATTAAAAAGGGTAGTAATATTGTGGCTTAAAACTACCAAATCTCAACATCAAATGGTATAGAAAAATATTATTATATAATAAAACTCGATTCAATTAACATAATCATCAGAACTTTCTATCTGAGAAACAAAGGCCTCAAACAGAATTTTTGTCTAAAATTATAACTATTCTGTAATGTGCGCTAAACCTATTCAACAATAAATCAACTTTACATGGCACTCTTTGCAGCACCCAAATAGCCCAAGTTTGGTGTTAATCAATTATCAGTGATCCATTTGCATACAAAAGATCCCAACTTAAACCTTCAATCTGCCAAAATTCTAAGCCCGTTCAAATATCATTAAACCCTAATCCATTGCTTAAAATTCCTAATCCTTTATCTTCAACCTAAATTTGTAATGCCCAATTAGAATAATTAGTATCCCACCTTAAACTTTCAATCCACCAAGTTTATAAACCCTAGCCCATTGCTTAAAAATTCCTATGTCTTCAACTGTCAACGTAAATTCATAATATGAAATACCACAATAAATGGAACTTTTAATATTACATTATTACCAAAGCTTTCTTACAAGAAATTCCATCAAAGTGAACCATGTGACTATCCCAGCTTACATATCAAGTGTGCATAAATATCAAGTCAACATAGAGAAAGATGAACATTCTTCAATAGTCACTTAAATGGTTCTAAAAAAACAGTAAAACATATAAACAGCAATATGAGACTTCAACTTACATTGATACTATAAAACAATGACAAAATCAAATGTTGCGCTTCAATCAAGTTTCCAGCTCCAGACAAGTTCAAAAATCCTTGCCCATGAACTCCCAAATTTGCATTAGAATGAATAACAGATGAATCCTGATCACCGCCACATGATTTAGCATCTCATAGAGTAAGCAATACAAATTAAAGATCAGCTGGAAACGAGAAAAATGCAAAGGATAACAACCTTGAGAACTACTAAGTTGCTAGCTTCAAGTACGGATGTTGCAACAATTGGATCACCATTGGCATCTATAAGCATCTTGGAATTCAACATCAGGTGAATCTTGACAGACATACGAAGAGCTCCATATATCTAATTTAAAAAACAAAAAGAAGGGTAAAAGATCATGAATGGGAAGACATTATTAGTCTCTTAAAATAACCATCTCATATAAGTACTAAACCAAGAACTTTTAGATTTAGTTTGTAGGATATGGTTTCTGATCAAAATTGGTTAAGAGCGGGAAATAAATAGTGAACTTAATACCGACAGTTTTTGTGTACACCTAGCAAGTCAAAAGTGGAAGCAAGCAGCATGTGACAACACCAGAACCCAAGTAAAAAATATAATTGTTATGAGAAAAAGAAGCCTTATATAGTTCTACTTGCCTTGACTACAGAGTCACTCATCAGAAGCTCTTCTGCCATTAACTCAAATTCTGATGAACCATAATGAGCAAGCCCAAAGCTTAAAACAGCACCAAAAGTCAAACGAATTAGTCCACCAACCTGCAAGTTATAAAAATGGTGTTTTGGCTATCCTTCAAATCTCAATTGTGATAATACAAAAAATGGCATTAAAAAACACAATACAAAGCCCTCCAAAAAAAGCAATCTAGACTTCCTTTAAAAGTTCTAATAGTAATTAAATATATCGAAATTGCTTTGTCTATTGTCTATCAATTCCTGGCCATTATTTGAAAATGTATTTTCCCCAACAGAAAAGTTATAAAAACATTGTCCAAGCAAAAAGGGCAGATATGCAGTTATCCAAATCAACTAACTTCAAAATTTTATTTGAAGTTCCAACAGTAACTAATTATTGACCAGGTCGTCTTCTTATAAAGAGTTTCCTCATCTTATTTATGTTACTCTTCTCACTTTTCTCTTCGAAAAAATTCTTCTTCCTTTTTCCTAATATTAATACATCTTATTTCAGTATTTAAATCACCTGAACACGGCTCCAATATAAAGGAAACAATGCTTTGGCCTGATTTTGGATATAAACATTTGTCCAAAGAGGCACTTTAGGAAACTCTAACAGAAGAGTATCAGTTTGAGTAGACAAGTTATGATTGCAAATGGTAAGACTCCGAGGAACGGCATCATAATATGTCCCTGCAGCACCAGCGTTGCCAGAACATCCAAGACTGATTCCTCCTGCAAGAAACAGAACAAGCTTTATGTAGCACATATGTACTTATTTATCTTAAATAATTTGTCAGGCTATTAGAACAAAAGTTTTCCTCTAAAATTAAAATGAAAGTGATATGGAGGTCAAGAATATTGTATCTTTAAAACAGTAATCATCATATCACACCATGAATGAAGAATTTTGTATTGTCATGTCTGCTGAAGACATTAATTGAAACTCTTCCTCCTCCTCCACCAGCAAACCCACCACCTCCAGTGGCACTGATTGTGCCAGTTCCAGTCCTGCACTTGGCAGAGGACATGGTTAGTTACAAACTATTCTATTAGACCAAGCAATCTGAAGTTACACGGAGAAATAGAGAATAATTGAAGCTCACGAAAGTCATGCAATGTTTGTTTAGTTTTTGCATGTTGGAGACTACTCGATTGCATGCGATCACTATGCAAACATTCTTTAACATTCCACACCACAAACAAGAAATACAAAGCAGTAAAATCAAAAGACTCCACCAAACTTATTTACATATATTTCAGCAAAACCAAGTTTCAGTTACAACAGCATACTATGAGATCATGTACTAATAACAGTGACACTAACTACTAACAACAACAACCAAGCCTTTTCCCATTAGGTGAGGTCAGCTACAAGAATCAATCAACACCATAATATTCTATCGTAGATCACGTCTCTAGAGTATAGACAAACCATTGACCTCTAAATCCTTCTTAATAGTTTTGCCTATAGTTTGTCTTAGACTCCCTCTGCCTCTAGTGATTACTTTACCCTGCATCTGATCCATTCCCTTAATTCGGGGATTCTACAAATCTTCACATGTGTCCAAACCACCTAAGCCAAATTTTACCATTTTTGATACCATTAATGCAAACCTCAACTATCACTGTACCACTCTGCAAACATTCTTTAACATTCCACACCACAAACAAGAAGAGCTACAACAGCATACTATGAGATCAAGTGAAATCAGCTACACAGATCAATCGACACCATAATATATTCTATCATAATAGACCACACCTACAGACAAACCATTGACCTCTAAATCCTTCTTAATAATTTTGCCTATAGCCTGTCCTAACCTCCCTCTGTCTCTAGTGATTAGGCTACCCAGCATTTGATCTATTCCCCAAACTGGGAGATTCTACAAATCTTCTTCACACACACTCAAACCACCTAAGCAAGATTTTACCATTCTTTGTACAATTCGCACAACCTCTACCTTCTCTCTAACACATCCATTCCTAATTCAACAGTCATAACTAGTGACTACCGAACACAATAAGTAAGAAAACATACATATATCATCATAAAACTCAATTAACAAAAGCAACACTAACATTCAAGGGAAGAAGTCACGATACATTACATTCTATGAGCTTTAACAAAAATGCTGCCACCAGAACCTCCTCCACCCTTAATCCCTCCATCCCCTCCATTTGCCAAGAGATCCCCAGACACATCTATTGAATCAACAACTTCAAACTTAATCCTCCCACCTCCTTCCCCTCCATACTTCTCCTCCTTACTGGTTGTCCCACCCTTACTCCCATAACTCCACGGCGCATCCAACGACGACCACGAGTACGCATCTCCACCCCACACATCATCCGGAAGCTTCGTATTATCCGAAACACACGTCGCGCCTCTCCCGCCGTGCCCTCCGCCGGCCCCCTGCGTCCCCGACGGCGTCCCGCTCGTCTGCGCCGGCGGCGCTCCGGCCAACCCGGTCACGTTTATCACCGAACCACCAAACAAGGTCGCGTTCCGCGACACCACGAGCACGGTCCCCGCCACTATCGCCGCACCACTCTGCAAACTAAATTCGCTACTGACGTTAATCAAAATGACGCAGCCCGACACGGGGCAAGTCAAATTCACGCCGGGAAGTATGTTCAAGGTTCCGTTCCCTTCTATGTACACGTCGCTGTTGAAAATTAGGCTCGAATTGAGAACACACGTGGTGGCCAGGGAGCCCGTCCCGTTGAGACCCTCCTCGCACGTGAGCGAGGGCGGGTGAGGCAGCGGAGGCGGCGGCGGCGGCGACGGAGGCGTGTAGTCGCCGTAGAGCGCGTCGAAATCGGAATCGAGGATCGAGAATCCATGGTGTGAAGCAAAAGAGAAAGTGAAGAAGTACAATAGTATGGAAAAGGTGAATAAGAATAATGAAAGGGGTTTGTGAAGAGTGTGAGCCATTAAAAAGGAGGCAAACTCATCACAGAGAGAGGTATAAGTTGTTGATTATTGTAAAGGGAATAGGGTTTGGGGTTTTGGGAAAGAGGAATTAGGAAACTTGGTGCTGAAGAAGAAAACTGTGAGAAGAGAAAAAAATAGTAATATATAATGAAAAAAGAAAAGTGTAAAGAAACTGTAGAGAAGAAGAGGAAGTTAAGTTAGCGCAGGAAGGAAGGAAGGAGAGAAAGTTATTAGAGAGAACGGAAAAGTGAGTAACGCAGAAAGGGACGAAGGGGAGCGCCTGAACAGGTGGCTACTACCTACGGTGGGGCAACACGCACGTACGGCACGTGCACATCGCTCCTTCGCTACTTCTATTCTTTTCTCCTCTCTTTCAAAGTTGACTTTGACTCTTTTCTTCTTTCTCACGTTACCAGTTAATGCCTTGGGCTCCGACACAAACCATCAGCCCGGCCCATGCTACTTTTTGTTCTCTTCTACAAAATTAAATGGTTGACTTGGGAAATTTAATGTATTTTGTACGGGAAAAGAGAAATAAAAAATATTTGATAGATATGGATTTAATTGGTATTCATTTATAATGTAAAGATTTTTTACATTCTCAACCAATCATAAAATGCCACACTTTTAAAAAGTTTAAATTTTATCCTAACTACTTTAAAAGTCACATATATCATAATTTGTAATTGATTAACAATATAAAAACTTTACACCGACAATGTATAACGATTAAACTCATTTAATATATAGAGGTGTATATACATTATCACTCTTCTGTATCAGGAGAATGATAGTAACACACTTTGTAATATAATTTTTATTATTAATTGAAATTTATTAAAAATTACAAATTATGTTGATTTCACTTTTTATTTTAATGAATCATATTCATAATTTTATAATTTTTAATAAATTTTAATAAATAATAAAAAAAAGTGTGTTTTTAAAGTATGTTAGACAATATGTTGTAAATGCTTAAATGTTTTCATTTTGACAATCAAATGCTTAAATGTTATATCTTCCGATAAATCTTTTTATAATTTTTTAATACTTTAATAAAAAAAAGGTATTAAATAAAAAAATTGATTTATAAAAATTGAATTTAGGTATCAGGAAATTTACAACAACTCAACTAATTAAGCTAAACCTCATTGGTATTAAATAAAAATAATTGCATTAACATATTGAAAATATAAAAAATATTATTATTTGATAGTTACTCTACAGAGAGAGTAGAGATAGTATAAAGACCAGGAGAAAGATTTAATTATTTTTTTATATTTTAGTTATTATGTATTGTCAAATGTAAAAACAAATTCGAACCTCAAAAAGAAATATAATTTTTTTACACAAATCAAAAATTATAATAGATATAAATTTTAAAGTAGTTATTATAAATATCAATAAATTTATTATAAATAACAAGTTATAATTGAATGACATTATAAAATCTGGCTATGCATAAACTTTTTTTTTCTCAATCAAATTTTGCCCTGTTGTGATCATTAAATGATATGCTGTTGAATGTTGAAAAGATTTGATCATTGAATGGTGATATAATTTTGTTCTCACCGACAAGTATAAAAATAGATTTATTGTCATATACTACGTCTAATAAAAGGGTAAAATATGTTTTTGGTATATGTACTTTCAAAAAAAATTAATTTTAGTCCTTATACTTTTCGAATGAACTATTTTAGTCCTCAAACTTTGAAAAACACTTGCTTTTAGTCTCTCGTCTCTAATGGTATTAAAACTGTTAATGGAAATACAGTTTTCGAAACTATAAACCGCCATAAAATACACATGTGTAATGTATTTGAATTCAACATTTACTGGCAGCTATAACCGACACAAAGATGTGTGTTTTGTGGCAGTTTATAGCCACAAAGATGTGTGTATTAGCACTATTAGAGGGAAGGGACTAAAAGCAAGTGTTTTTCAAAGTTTGAGAACTAAACTGGTTGATTCGAAAGTACAGGGACTAAACCAAATTTTTCTAAAAGTACATGGACCAAAAACATATTTTACCCTTAATAAAATTTTAAATAATTAATTTTCTTTATGTTACGTTTAATGCAGCTATTATTTAAAAAACAAGAAGAAAAAAGTTAGTGATAGTGACAATCTTTAATTATTTAAAAAACAAGAAGAAAAAAGTTAGTGATAATGACAATCTTTAGTAACTCGTTTTGACACACTTTTTGTTATTTAAGTAATAAATTTAAAGAAAAAAATTATAAATTGACAATGTAAAATAAGTTTACACTATCAATATATCACCATTAAACTCATAAATTTTATAAAAATTTCATTAAATAAGAAATGTCACACACATGATTTAATGACTTTAATATAAATTTTACTCAATACAATACATAATTAAAAATTAGAGTTTAATATATGATACTGTAAAATAGTTTTATATTGTTATTCAATCATAAATTACCATTTGTATGACTTTTAGGATGTAGGTGTAAAAATCAACATATATAGCTTTTTTTTAAACTATCAATATATAGCTTTTTTTTTCTCTAAAAATTAAATAACTGTCAACAAATTTTTGAAGAGTTACTACTATCTTTTTTTTATGCATTGAAGAGTTATTACTATCTAATCTCTCTAATCAAATAAAATATTATTTTTATCGTGCAACACAATAAGTACATAAAGTGTAACTCTTCAATTTTCTCTTGCACGACTCTATTATATTTTGTTTCCTTATATCAAGGGGAAAAAAAAAAAAAGACAACAACAAAGGCATGTGCAGCAGGATTTTATATTGTTTCACGTCTTATTTCACAAACTAATTCAGGATTAGCCAGCGAAATTTCTTCTCCTATCACAAATTCCAAATGGGATTTCGTGTTGAACGATCTTATCTCACCAATTTTGTCAATTTTCTTTTTTGTTTTTTCTGTAATTATAGTTTGTTGTGTCACTTCCCACTCAGCTGCGTAAATTTTTTTTTTTTTTTCACGTGTTTGTTATGCTGCCTTGTAGTACCTTTTAAGTTTTGAAGAGAAGTTCTAGTTAAAAGCTTGTGTTTTTAAAAATAACTCATTTTTTTAATATATTGTTTTACATATACTAATATACTAGCACGAAATAAATGTTTATTTTATATAACTAAAATTTATAATTTTTAATAAATAAATATTTTTAAATATATAAATTATAGTATTATAATTACAATTTGTAATAAATAATTTTAATATATAAATTATATTTACATTTATGATAAATAATTTATGTTGTGATATATTGTTATTTTTTATTATTATTATTTTAAAAAAAATCAAGTTAAAATTAAAGATATTGAAAATGATAGATTGAAAGAAATAAAAAGTTAAGTTAAATCATTCAGTTGATATATTAGATGTATGTTTGGAATGTATTTGAATTTTGAAGATAAAATATAGTATATATTTAAAATTAATTTCTAATATTTAGTTACAACATGATAAATTGTTCAGATAATATTAAAAGCATAAGAGTACTATATGCATGTTTATGAGAGTAAATTAAGTTCACCACTTTATGAAATGAAAGTTGTTCCTGTCGTGGGATAAGGGGAGGCCTTCAGTCGTCTCTGTGTTCTAAGATCTCTTTGTAATTTGTCCGAAAGGTGGGGTACCTGCAATAAACACTCCAACGTTCAAGTTAGGGTTCGGCGCAGAGCATTTAATGTATGTAATAAATGCGAATTCAGAGACTTTACCTTGGGGAGCAGATCCCCTTTTTATATGTATTCTTATTGGGCTTGGGCCTTCATGGGCCTTGGCCCTCATGGGCCTTGGCCCTTTTCTTAATCATATGTCTGTGGTAAGTAAGAGTACTTAATTACCTTTTAGCCTTATGTTTACGTTGTCATTAGTTACTAATGGTGCATATATCTCTACCAGTGTTCGGCCTACTTGTGCCGAATACTACCATTTAGGCCCGAGGTGAGGGGTTTAGGGGTCTTCGGCTTTATAGATGTCGAATACTCCTGTCTGCCTAACGGACCATACGGCGTTGGGGTGTTCGGCTATGCTTCGGGTACCGAACACCTGTTCATACTGTCGGGGGTATTCGGTTTATATGTGTTGCTGAATACCCCAACTAGTACACATGCCCCCCAGCCTCAAGCGAAGGAGGATAGCGAAGAGGTTTATTGTTGATACTAGCGTTTCAAGGTTGTGTCGTTTGAAATCACTGCCATTTATGGCAGAATAAAGCCGTTGGGTTGGAGGGATCGAAGCGTTGCGTTACGTGAACCGTTAGATCTTGGTATATCTAACGGTTGGGGGGTTTTGGACCGTTATGGGCCTGGGCCCTATAAATAGGGGGGAGGATGTCGTCCTCGTTCCCCATATTTACGATTTCACTCAAATCTTCTTCTCTTGCTCTCGGCCGAATAGTACTTCTAGCTTTATTCTTCTCGTCTTAATTAAGGTACGAGAGTTCGGCTATTCCTTTTTTCTTTTTGTTGTTATGAGTTCGGCTGGCCTTGAGCTTTCTGGGGGAACCGAGGTAGTTGACATTCCGTCCGCTTCCTCTAGTAGTGGAGATTCTAGCGAGGGGTCTTCGACTGCCTCGTCTTCTGAGTCCTTTTCTTCTTCTTCGGCATCTCCTTCTTCGTCTCCAATCCGAGAGGGGATGGGTGAGAGTGTTATGGGTCCTGTAGCCCCTTCTGCCTCTTCGGCGGAGGAGGCTTCTAGAGCAAAACCGAAGCGTAGGCCTCGGGTTGCTCACGCAAAAAAGGTTTTTTCACCCATTACCCTGGAAGGGTATACTTGGGTTGCTAGAGAAGTTAGGGCCTATTGGTCTCGGTATGACGATAAGCGTAGCGTCATTAATTTTGTAAACTATGTAGATGTGTCTTCTATTGCCGAAGATGAATTTTGTCCTGTAGGGTTACAGTGTTGTCGGCGAGAGCCGAATCCTGAATTTGTTTTTATGGGGAAAGGCAACTCGAAAAGGGACTTCTTTTATATGTATGATTGCGTATTTCGTGATCTACATGTGAAGGTTCCTTTTGACGACTTCACTATGGGGGTGCTTCGGGTTTTAAACATGGCACCCTCGCAGTTGCATCCGAATGGGTGGGCTGCAATCCAGGCATTCCGAGCTCTTTGTATTTTTAATTTTATAGAGCCTTCGGTAAGCGTGTTTCTTTATTACTTTTGTACTCGGCCTAAAGATGATTTATGGGTTTCTTTGATAAGAAAACCGAAAAGGCCTCTTTTCCAGTCATTTACTACCTCTTATAAAAATTTCAAAACTGGTTTCTTTAAGATAGTTGTTAGGCCGAACATAGGGACTCACCATCTTTATGATACGAGTGGAAAGTCCCTATTTCTGTTCTATTGGGAGCAAAACCCTCAGCATTATGACAAGTTTCCAAAATCCATGATGACCGAAACGGAACGCGAGGATCTCCTTTTTCTAGAGTCTCTCCCCCGAAAGCTCCCTGCTAGGCAGCTTGTGGCCCTGTTAAATTCCTCCACTGTTTTAGCAGATATGTGTGGTAAGATTTTTGTTCTTTCTTTACTAGTGTTTAAAAGTTTTAGATTTTGTCACTGACTAAGTGTTTTTTGTGTAGGTATTATGGCCGATGCCGGGGGAGATGTATTTTCATTCCGGAATGCCCGGAGGAATCGGGCTCAAGCTGCGGGGAACAAATCTGGAATTGCTTCCGTGCCCCCCATTCCCAAACAACCGACCCCTCGGCCAACTCCAGTAGATACTGTGCCTCCTCCAGCAGGAGAAAAGAAAAGCAAAGATAGAGAGCACAAGAAAAGGCACCGGAGTCGTGAGGCTTCGGAAGAAGAAAGGGTTAAGAAGCTGAAGCAACAGACCTTGGGTTTTCCTGCTTCAGCTTCTTTATCTTCTATTAATGCCTTGACCGCCGAAGGCTTTTTTGCTAAAGACTTTCGGCCAAAGAAGATGGTGAGCTCCAACGATATTTCGGATACTGGGAAGGCCATCCTCAACAAAGCCGATGCTGCTGCCAACTGGTCGGCCTTTTGCGAATTTTAGGCGAGGGCCACAGCCGTCACATATCATTTGTTTGGGAATCCTTTGAAGGAGGCCGATAAGTTGAAGGAGGATTTGGAGGAGGCCCAGGCGTCTAATAGACAAGTGTTGGAGGCCAACTTGGTTCTGGCCGACGAGAATGGGCGTTTGAAGGATGAAGTTAAGGACCTCTCGGTCAAAGTGCATGATTTAGATACCAAAGTAATAATGGCCGAGAAGGATGCTAAGCTTCAATCTGATTAGATCGAGCGGCTAAGGGCTCTGTTGGCCGAGGCTCGGGAAGAACGGGATGCAGAGCGTGTTGCCAGGGAGAGGTTTCGCTCTTCGGCTGAAGAAAAGATTCTAGCCGAACACGAGGCTGGTTTCCTCCATGGAATGCAGAAAATAACACATTTCTATAATGTTCGTGACCGCAGCATTTTTGACATGGAGAAGGATGTTTATCAAGGGCAGCTGGTGCCTATTGATGACATTCCGGATGATGCCATTCTCGAGAATCCTCTGTATGGTTCGGCTGCTGATGATGATGCAGATCCTGGGGCCGCTGACGAGGGGGGTGATGAGGAAACCGCTGACGCCGATGTTCATGAGGACTAGGCAAAATAGAATGATTTTTTTGTAGTTTTTAGGCCGTTAGAGCCTTTTGATATTTTGTATATATGGACTCGGCCCTTTTTTATGATAATCAAATGAAAAATACATTCTTCCTTTCGGTATTTGTTTAGCTTATTTCGCGTTTTTACTCTTGTCTTGTAATACTTGCGTTTTTATTTTTTGACGAAGTAGAACCGTAAGTGTTTTTCTAGGAAGCGCTTCCTACATTGACGTTTGTCTTAAAAATGGTTGAAGAAAATCCGAATGGTGCATCCTTAGCCGAGTGGGAACACTCGGGAGGGAAACCATTTTGAAGAAAATCCGAATGGTTCATCCTTAGCCGAGTGGGAGCACTCGGGAGGGAAACCATTTTGAAGAAAATCCGAATGGTGCATCCTTAGCCGAGTGGGAGCACTCGGGAGGGAAACCATTTTGAAGAAAATCCGAATGGTTCATCCTTAGCCGAGTGGGAGCACTCGGGAGGGAAACCATTTTGAAGAAAATCTGAATGGTGCATCCTTAGCCGAGTGGGAGCACTCGGGAGGGAAACCATTTTGAAGAAAATCCGAATGGTGCATCCTTAGCCGAGTGGGAACACTCGGGAGGGAAACCATTTTGAAGAAAATCCGAATGGTGCGCTCAAATGATATTGGCAAAGTGTAAGCCGTTCTTTTAGAATTCTTTTGAAGGTATGCCTCATAAATGCCCTACCGGAAAACACCCTTCTACATTTTTGTAGGGATTATAAAATAAAGAAGAAAGTACCACATTTTAAATATATAGTGAAAATACATCAACTGGAGTAATATTTAAGATGAGTGGAATTCCAGGTTCTTGGTATTGCTTTTCCTGACAGTTCTTCCAACCTGTACGCCCCATTGTTGAGGTTTTGCCGAACTCTGAATGGGCCGTCCCAATTGGCTGCCAATTTTCCTTCCTTGGAGTCTCTTCGGGCGTCGCCTTGCACCCTAAGGACTAGGTCTCCTTCTTTAAAGTCTCGTGGCTTCAGCTTTGAGTTGAATCTTCGAGTCATTCTCTGTCTGCATGCTTCGGCATTGAGACGTGCTCGGTCACGTATTTCTTCAACCAAGTCTAGTTCGCACCTCATGGAACTTTCATTTTCGGAAGTCTCGAAGTTTTGTCTTCGGAATGAGGGTTCTCCTACTTCGACTGGGATCATTGCTTCGGTCCCATAAACCATTCTGAAAGGTGTTTCTTTGATAGTTGATTGTGGGGTGCACCTGTATGCCCACAGTATTTCGGGTATCTCCTCGGCCCAAGCCCCTTTGGCGGTTCCCAACCTTCTTTTCAGTTCTCCCAGGATGACTTTGTTCGCGGCTTCTGCTTGTCCATTTGTTTGGGGGTGCTCGACTGAGGTAACTTTATGCTTTATTCCCAAGCCTTCAAGGAAAGCGTTTAACTTCTTGTCCGTGAACTGTAGGCCGTTATCCGTGACGATTGCATACGGAATGCCGAAGCGAGTGATGACATTTTTCCACAAAAATTTCTGTACGTTCTGAGCCGAGATGATTGCCAAAGGCTCGGCTTCTATCCATTTTGTGAAGTAATCGACAGCCACTATCAAGAACTTGCGCTGTCCTGTGGCTACAGGGAAAGGACCTAAGATGTCGGTTCCCCATACAGCAAAAGGCCAAGGTGACGATATGGAGTGCAATTTATCCGCTGGTTGGTGGATAAGGTTGGCATGTTTTTGGCACTGGCTACACCTTTTTACGTGCTCGGCGCAGTCAGTTTTAAGGGTCGGCCAGTAATATCCTGCTCGGAGAACTCGTGTTGCCATCGTTCGTGCTCCAGAGTGCATGCCACAGATTCCTTCATGCAACTCCTTCATCACGTATTCTGCTTGTTCTTTCTCAAGACACTTTAATAAGGGCATGGAAAATCCCCTTCTGTACAACTCTTCGGCTATCATAATGTATCTTGAAGCATTGATTTGCAATCTTTTGGCTTTTTCTTTATTCTCCGGAAGGATTCCTTGTGCCAAGTACTGTTGTATTTCGGTTGTCCACGTACTTTTGGCTGCCGAAAGCTGCATGCATTCTTCGGCGGTTATACTTGGTTCGGGCAACGTCTCCTGGATGAAGGTTCTCAACTATCCGAGTTTTTGGGTAGTAGCTAATTTAGCGAGCTGATCTGCCCTGTCATTGTGTTCTCGGGCTAAATGATTTACTCTTATTTCCTCGAACTCTTGTTTCAGCTGTATGAAAGTGTGATAATACTTCAGCAATTGAGGGTCTTTGACTTGGAAACCACCGTTGATCTGTTCGGCTGCTACTTGCGAATCACTCCAACATTGTACCTTTCGGGCTCCCATCTCTCTGGCCAGTCTGAGCCCAGCTAATAAGGCCTCGTACTCGGCCTGATTGTTGGATGCTTTAAAACCGAATCGTAATGACTGTTCCAACCGTATTTGGTTGGGTCCTTCCAGGATGATGCCTGCACCACTTCCCCTTCGGTTTGACGATCCATCTACATGTACCGTCCACCATTCTTCTTCAAAGGTTTCAGCAGGGTGTAGTTCATTGATAAAATCTGCCAGACATTGTGCCTTGACTGGGCCCCTCGATTCGTACTTTAAGTCGAACTCTGAGAGTTCTACTGACCATGCTATCATTCTCCCTGCTAATTCTGGTTTCCTTAATACCTTTGCAATTGGGCAATCGGTTTTGACAATCACCCGATGTCCTTGAAAGTATTGTCTCAGGCGTCTTGCAGCATTCACTAATGCTAGGGCGGCCTTCTCTATCGTCTGGTACCTGGTCTCGGTTTCCTGTAGTACTCGGCTAGTGAAGTATATGGGTGTCTGGCCTTCTTCATGTTCCTGCACTAAAACCGCACTTATGGCTGCTTGGGAAACCGAGATGTAAAGCACTAGATCTTTTGTAGGTTCCGGTTTTTTGAGTATGGGCGGGGACGAGAGGGTCTTTTTTAGCTCTTGAAAAGCCTCTTCACATTGTTGGTTCCATGAAAAGTTCTTGGCTGTTTTTAGCAAACGCATGATGGGTCTTACCTTCTCGGCGATTCTAGGCAGGAATCGTGATAGAGAGGCAATTCTCCCTGTGAGTCTCTGGACATCTTTTGGGGTTCTCGGGCTTTTCATATGAATAACCGCTTCGCATTTATCAGGGTTGGCTTCTATGCCTCGGCATGTTAACATGAAGCCCAAGAATTTTCCCCCTTGGACGCCGAAGACACATTTTTCGGGGTTTAGGCGCATGTTATGTTTCCTGAGTTCGGCAAAGATCTCTTCGAGGTCCCTTGCGTGTTCGTCGGGTATGGAAGACTTAACAACCATGTCGTCTACATACACCTCTAGGTTTCGTCCTAGCTGTTTTTGAAAAACTTTGTCCATCAATCTTTGATAAGTGGCTCCTGCGTTTTTCAGGCCGAAAGGCATTACTTGGTAGCAAAAATTGGCTGATTCGGTTATGAAAGCGGTCTTGTCTTCATCGGGAGGATGCATTCGGATTTGGTTGTAGCCTGAATAAGCATCCAAAAAACTAAGACAAAGATGTCCAGCTGCCCCATCGACCAATCTGTCAATGTTTGGTAGCGGGTAGGCGTCTTTTGGGCAAGCTTTATTCAAATCCGTGTAGTCTGTACACATCCTCCATCTTCCGTTTGCTTTCTTTACCATGACCACATTGGCTAACCAAGTGGAATACTTAACCTCTCGGATAAAATTGGCGACTAACAACTTGGACACTTCTTCTTCTACTGCTCTCCTCCTATCCTCCCTCATCTTCCTTTTCTTTTGCAAAATTGGTCTTGCTTCTTGGCATATTGCCAATTTGTGGCAATGGAATTTTGGGTCAATGCCAGGCATGTCGGCGGCCTTCCAGGCAAAGAGATCGGCGTTTCGTTCTACTACTCTTTGAATCCGAAACCTGCCCTCTTCGGACAGATTGTTTCCGAGGTATGTAATTTGAGTTTTTTCTTGCCCAATTTGAAATGCATGGACTTCCTCATTCGGTTTTACCCGCTTGTCCTCGATTCTGGGATCGAGGTCCAAAGTTTGGTGCGAGGGTTCAGCCGCCGAGACCATGTGTACTGACTTGCAGTCGTCTTCCTTTAGTTGAGTAACCTTGAGACTGGCTAAGTAGCATTCTCTGGCCGCCTTTTGGTCCGCGTGGACCGTAACGACCATGCCTCGATTTGATGGAAATTTCATGGCTAGATGTGGAGTGGAGACTACAGCTCCAAGAGTGTTCAACGACGGTCGTCCGAGTAGTATGTTGTACGAGGTGTTGGCGTGCACCACAATGTATCTCACTCTTATGGTCTTGTACTCCTTTCCCTCGTACCCGAAGGTCGTGTCCAACTCTATACATCCTCTGGTGTTAACCCTCTCGCCAGAGAATCCGACTAAGGGTTCGTCATACAGCATGAGCTTCTTCTCTGGTATGTCCAGTTGTTTGAAGGTGTTCCAGTATATGATGTCGGCCGAGCTTCCTTGATCTATTAGGGTCTTCCGGACTGTGCAATCGGCCACATCTACACTGATGATCATTGGATCATCTTGCATTGGGTCGGACCCTTGAAAGTCCGTATCTGTGAAAGTGATGGGTGGCATTTTGAGTTTGTTTGTAGTTGAAGTCATGTTGACTGACCGGACTAGCCGGAGGTGCTTTTTTTGGGCCGAAGAAGTACTTCCTCCTCCCGCAAATCCTCCGGCAATCGTGTTGATGACCCTCATAGGATTAGAGGGTTTTATGTCTTGTCATTCCCTGGACCTGCTCCTTTGCCTTTCGTCCCTCCTGTCATGGCTAAAGTCCGTTCTATAGGTTCTGCCATTGTCTTTATATCTCCAAAAGTGAGACCTTTCGGTCCTCGGATCGTGGACGAAGTCTTTAAGGTGCCCCATTTTGATGAGGTCTTCTATTTTGTCTTTAAGGGCGGCGCATTCTTCAGTGGAGTGACCCTTGTTGCGGTGGTATCGGCATTGTTTGCTGTAGTCGGCCTTAGGGGGAGTGTTGGCCCTCTTCGGCATGGCCAAAATTTCTGTGGCCAGGGCCTGTTCGAGTATTCGGGATCGACTAGTGTTGAGTGGCGTGTAAGTCGTATACCTGGAGCCACGGTACTCCTTCTCCTTGCTGATCTTGTCTTTTCCCTTTCCTTGGTAATCCTTTTCTTGTTCCCTCTTCCTTGGGTTGGCGTCTGCTTGGACCTGGTTTCTGTATTCGGATAATTCTTCCATTTGCATGTACCTTGCTGCTCGTCGTCGGAGGTCATCCATGTCAAGAGCCGGCTTTTTGCAGAGACTGTTGACCAAGGCTCCTGGCCTAAGAGCCGTCACTAACTGGTGCATGGCCACCGCCGAGTCTAGGTTTCGGATGTTTAAAGCAGTCCTACCAAACCTTTCCATGAACACTCTTAGAGATTCCCCTTTTTCCTGCCGAATATTGACTAGTGCCACTGAAGTTAGATGATGAGGCCTGCTAGTTGCAAATTGATTGCCGAATCTTGTTACCAACGTCTCGAAATTGTCGATGGAGTTAGGTGGTAGGCGGGTAAACCAACTGAGGGCGTGTCCTTTGAGGGAGGTGGGGAACACCCTACATAGAACGGCATCTTCGGCGGTGTATAAACTGATTTGGGTTACATACACATCTACATGTTTGTCTGGATCTGTGCTACCATCGTATCGGTCCAGACTAAGGTTCTTCCAGTTTGGAGGGAGGGGAGTTTCCATAATCCCTGAGACAAAAGGGTGCCTACAAGGGCGTGACTGAGTGTTGAAGGTAGAAAAGGAAGGCCGATTCGTCACACCCTGCATGCTAAGGTCGATGATCGACTCGTCTTCGTGATGTTTGTCTGGTTGCTGATTTTCAGGTCTTCTGGATCGGTTCAAGTCCCTCAAATCGGCATTTTCTTGGCGAAGGGCCGACAACTCCTGAGCGTGCTGTTGCCTTATTGCCGAAATGTCGGCTCGCAACTGCCTTAACTCTGACGAAAGATTTGTCTGATCTTCCACCAGGTTTTCGTCGACGAGACGTTCTTCCATGTGCGCGTGACTTCGAGTAGTAACCATTCTTTGTGAGGCTGCGGGGAAAGTTTTATCGGGCCCCACGGTGGGCGCCAAAATGTTCCTTTCGTGGGATAAGGGGAGGCCTTCAGTCGTCTCTGTGTTCTAAGATCTCTTTGTAATTTGTCCGAAAGGTGGGGTACCTGCAATAAACACTCCAACGTTCAAGTTAGGGTTCGGCGCAGAGCATTTAATGTATGTAATAAATGCGAATTCAGAGACTTTACCTTGGGGAGCGGATCCCCTTTTTATATGTATTCTTATTGGGCTTGGGCCTTCATGGGCCTTGGCCCTTTTCTTAATCATATGTCTGTGGTAAGTAAGAGTACTTAATTACCTTTTAGCCTTATGTTTACGTTGTCATTAGTTACTAATGGTGCATATATCTCTACCAGTGTTCGGCCTACTTGTGCCGAATACTACCATTTAGGCCCGAGGTGAGGGGTTTAGGGGTCTTCGGCTTTATAGATGTCGAATACTCCTGTCTGCCTAACGGACCATACGGCGTTGGGGTGTTCGGCTATGCTTCGGGTACCGAACACCTGTTCATACTGTCGGGGGTATTCGGTTTATATGTGTTGCCGAATACCCCAACTAGTACAAAAGTATTCAATTGAAAGTGAATGTGAAGGAGAATGGAGGCCCGAGACAACACATAGTATTTGCACAATAAATTAAATTAAGAAAAAATGTTTATAAATATATATAAATTATGAAGATAAAATGAAACAACTATATTCACTCTTACATTGTTGAGTAAGAAAAATGTAAGTTATATCGATGTAATCCCTTAAAAATGAAACATGAAAATTTGTTGAGTAGTAACCAAACTCTTCGATAAAAAATGATAATATTAAAAGATTTTTTGTTTACACAAAAAAAACTCTTTTAGCATCATTATCAATAAAGAAAAAAATTATGAATGACAGTGTAAAACAGTTTTACGCTGTCATCCAATCACAACTTATAAGTTATTATATATGATAAATTTGTTGATTTTTACAATAATTATTTTAAAAATCATAATAACAATGATATGTAATTAGACAACACTATATAACTATAACTATTTTAAACTGTTAATACATAATAATTAAACTCTTATCAATAAGCCCCATAACTTTTTATAGTATTATAATTACAATTTGTAATAAATAATGTTAATATATAAATTATATTTACATTTATGATAAACAATTTATGTTGTGATATATTGTTATTTTTTATTATTGATATTTTAAAAAAAATCAAGTTAAAATTAAAGATATTAGATGTATGTTTGGAAGAAATAAAAAGTTAAGTTAAATCATTCAGTTGATATATTAGATGTATGTTTGGAATGTATTTGAATTTTGAAGATAAAATATAGTATATATTTAAAATTGATTTCTAATATTTAGTTACAACATGATAAATTGTTCAGATAATATTAAAAGCATAAGAGTACTATATGCATGTTTATGAGAGTAAATTAAGTTCACCACTTTATAAAATGAAAGTATTCAAATGAAAGTGAATGTGAAAGAGAATGGAGGCCCGAGACAGCACATAGTATTTGCACAATAAATTAAATTAAGAAAAAATATTTATAAATATATATAAATTATGAAGATAAAATGAAACAACTATATTCACTCTTACATTGTTGAGTAAGAAAAATGTAAGTTATATCGATGTAATCCCTTAAAAACGAAACATGAAAATTTGTTGAGTAGTAACCAAACTCTTCGGTAAAAAATGATAATATTAAAAGATTTTTTGTTTACACAAAAAAAACTCTTTTAGCATCATTATCAATAAAGAAAAAATTATGAATAACAGTGTAAAACAGTTTTACGCTGTCATCCAATCACAACTTATAAGTTATTATATATGATAAATTTGTTGATTTTTACAATAATTATTTTAAAAATCATAATAACAATGATATGTAATTAGACAACACTATATAACTATAACTATTTTAAACTGTTAATACATAATTAAACTCTTATCAATAAGCCCCATAACTTTTTATAGTATTATAATTACAATTTGTAATAAATAATGTTAATATATAAATTATATTTACATTTATGATAAATAATTTATGTTGTGATATATTGTTATTTTTTATTATTGATATTTTAAAAAAAATCAAGTTAAAATTAAAGATATTAGATGTATGTTTGGAAGAAATAAAAAGTTAAGTTAAATCATTCAGTTGATATATTAGATGTATGTTTGGAATGTATTTGAATTTTGAAGATAAAATATAGTATATATTTAAAATTGATTTCTAATATTTAGTTACAACATGATAAATTGTTCAGATAATATTAAAAGCATAAGAGTACTATATGCATGTTTATGAGAGTAAATTAAGTTCACCACTTTATAAAATGAAAGTATTCAAATGAAAGTATTCAAATGAAAGTGAATGTGAAAGAGAATGGAGGCCCGAGACAGCACATAGTATTTGCACAATAAATTAAATTAAGAAAAAATATTTATAAATATATATAAATTATGAAGATAAAATGAAACAACTATATTCACTCTTACATTGTTGAGTAAGAAAAATGTAAGTTATATCGATGTAATCCCTTAAAAATGAAACATGAAAATTTGTTGAGTAGTAACCAAACTCTTCGGTAAAAAATGATAATATTAAAAGATTTTTTGTTTACACAAAAAAAACTCTTTTAGCATCATTATCAATAAAGAAAAAATTATGAATAACAGTGTAAAACAGTTTTACGCTGTCATCCAATCACAACTTATAAGTTATTATATATGATAAATTTGTTGATTTTTACAATAATTATTTTAAAAATCATAATAACAATGATATGTAATTAGACAACACTATATAACTATAACTATTTTAAACTGTTAATACATAATAATTAAACTCTTATCAATAAGCCCCATAACTTTTTATTGCAAATAATAATTGCACATTAATTTTCTGAATTATGATTTATGACCCCCCCCCCCCCCCCCCCCCCCCCCTGTTTGTTTAAGTGAAAATTGACTTTAAAACAAATTAAAAGATTATCTCATCCCTTTACAGTCATTTATTTGATCAATTGAAGATGGGGAGTAGCTATATATATATATATATATATATTATGAATGTTGTGCAGAAACAGCACAACCAGAAATATATAAAGATCAGAAAAAGTGATACAGCAATAGAGACATGGGGGTACCAAAACAAAAATCCATGTGAATATCCAAAAACAAGGTTAGACTACCTAAACCTGTAGAAAGGAAGGTTTTGTCTATCATTTACAAAATATTTAGAGATGAAATGACTGTTTTAAATTAAATGTTTGTATTGTAATTAAATTAAATTTGCATCAGTAAAATATTTTTGGTGAGCAATTTTTTGGGGCTTGTATTGTAATCGATTTGGTTAATGCACTAACGTCAATGAGATGAAATGTAACAAGTTGACCTCTAAAAAACAAAGAAAAATAGCTCACTAAATTGTTGTAGTGCAAATGCAAATGCATTTGATACCCATTTGGATTCTTAGATAAGTGCGAGAACAAATACGAAATATCCCTCTATTATCTATATTTATCATAGCTATTTATTGCAGCACTATTCATTATATCTTGGATGGTTGTATCTATTTGAGTAAAATTCGATGTACTTTATCGGTCAATCAATAACGAAACGTGCAGAACCAGAATGGATAATTAGGACATTGTAATAAAGAAATGCGAATAATATGAAATTATTTGACTGGATATGAAATTTATTACAGTATTATTATTATTTTGATAAACATGAAATTTATTATTTGAAGATTGCATTTTGCAAGTGAATAGATAAATGCATTTTGGTAAATTGCTCGCTGGCCAGAATAATCTCTTGATCAGACCCTTGGCTTGACCTCAAATGGTTCACCATTTAAGCTTGGCAGGGAAATACTGCAATGCAAGTGGCCAAAAACAAAATAAGAAGAGAACTCCACATAGAAAATAAAATTGACCAAATCATCAAGATCGTCTGAATTTGACTCTCACCTTCTCAATGAGTGACACATAGTATGGCTTAACTTTCTCGACATCAACTAGAACTTTGCTCTTGCTGTAGAGATCATATTTGCTGTACAAAATTATATCATATCATAGGTTAATTATGTGATGAGAAGTTGTAAAATTAAGATGTGCACAAATAAACAAACCTACAGAAAACATACTTAAATACACGGAGCCATTTCAAGTTCTCAACGTCTTCTTCATTCATCAAGTGAGTATATGCACCTTCCTTGTGTAAAGCTGCAAAATTATATGTTAGAGTCACACACACAGAGCCTACTTCATAGCACATGTTTACATAGAAGATCAAAAAAAAATATATGATGAAATGCTTACGATAGAAAGAGTGAAATCTGATAATGAACAATCCTGCAGATGGCAAAGTGGTGCCATTTTCCTTAGCAACCTTCAGATTCCAAAGCAACATGTATTAGATATATCTTACATTAAAATTAAATGCTATATAATAAAAATATATATGTATGAAATGAAATTTAAAACATCTGTGTGATGAACTTTGTATATATAGGCTCACCATATACATGTATTCATCATGTCCCCATGACATCATTACGTTCTCTAGTCCACATCCTTCGGTGTAGATCCCATTTTTAGTGTTATAAACAGAGGATTCAGAATCCGGGTTTTCCTTGAAATACTAAAGCAGGAATTAAATTAGGTTCATTGATCATTTAAGAATAATTAAAATGAAGCTAGCGTCGTGTCATTAACAGGTTTCTTAGAAGAAAATAAATTAATTACCTTGTGATGGATATTTGCCTTATCAAAGGCGCAGCCAACAGGAAATGTATCTCCTGCAAATATCCCATCAACCATTCAATTAGAATGTTGGATTCAAATTGAAAACAAATTGGAATTAAGAAGAAAAAAATAAATAAAGGTAATTATACAGATAAGGATTAAAGAAGGGTTCTCACCAACAACAGCCCATTGAGGAAGCTCACCAAAGCTAGGAAGGAGAAGGATCTTTCCAAGATCTGAAACATTATGCATGTTAATCACTTAATCTTCAAACTCCATTGGTAGAAAATATCTCTCTCTCTCTCTTATATTTTAAATAATATGGATAAGGATAATTATGCTTTGTCCTTTTAATAATGAAAGAATTGAAGATTCTAAAAACTAATAAATAAAAGGGTATGTAGGTAACAATTATACCATGGATGAGAGCGGTCAAATGCAGCCAATCTTGATCAGGATAGTCTTTCCTGATGGCCTCAGCTGATTGCAACAAATGTTGAATTTGAGGTTCGTCCAAATCAGGATCGCTATCATCCACCACTTGATTCAGCAGCTCACAACATTCCCATATACCCATCTCACCTTTGTCCAATTTCTTATATTCCTCCATCATTCTCTTCACCTACATTATTAATTGCATTTTAATCAGCATTGCATTTCCTTCCTTTGAAAATTGAAATCGCCAAGCAGAAGCAGACACATATATAATTGGTGAAAATAAACATTGCTTTGCTTACAAAGTCACATGTCTGGTTGATGTGTTGCATCCTGTAAAATTCCTCCACACCTTTTTGCCTTTCGCTTTCAACGTCATAATCTCTGCCATCAAATATTTCAATTGCCCCATGTCAGTTTCATTAAAAAAAAAAAAACTTAAATGGGTATAAAAAGTAGGAACAGAACATATGAAACCTGAAGGAGTGGCCATATGCATTGATATCTGGGGCAACAAATCCATCCTGTGACTCATTCTTTGGCATGTTATTCCCTTCAACTTGTGACCCTGAAAGCATGCATTGAGACATTTGTGTAACACAAGTTCAACATAAGGAACCAACCAAAATAAAAACAAATATATCATACCGAGTGCAGGTTGATCATTGAGGATAGCCATTTTGTTCTGCAAATGAAAGCAAAATAAAGGCCCAAGGAGGAGGACAACAAAAGAGAGAGGAAAAAAGAAATAGACAATGAAATGGATGTGGCTGGATAGTTTGACAAGAGGCTATGGTATATATAGTCCCATGAAATGTCCTTCCTTGCCCGGGAATTTGCAACCTAGGAGTCCTCAACAGAAGAAAAAAAACAAAAAATCTTATTGTGGTCTTAAAATGTCAAAGTCAAACCGTAAAAATTGTTACTTCGTTTAGCTAATCAGATTCGTTACCTTATCATTGCAACGTATGAAACAACACGACGTTACCACCTTATCCTTATTCCATTAATTAACGTCATTTCAATTTAGTTAAAACTTAAAGATTTTTTTTTCTAGATCAGAAATCATGGGTGTCTCCCAACTTACTAGGTCAGAAACTAATCCTGTTCGCGATACATGGTTGCCGCTTGCAGAGGAAATCGAACACGGATTCTCCTGCTAACCCTATGGATTTTAAAGAATTATTCTAAATCTTCTTATAATATTTTCATACTATTAATTCTCTTACTTATTTTGTATATTGAATAACTTGTATTTTCAAAATATTAAATGTATTTACTTTTTTATTTAATACTTTCTTTATCAAATGATATAATATCATTCAAAAACTAAATCTTCAAAAATGTTATTCATTAATAATATTTTTTTGTCTATCCGTTTTGCGGGACTAAAAAAGATGATGTACAAAATATCTTAACTGATTTATTGTCGTTTTCTTTTACCAATTGCCTCACACATGGAATCATTGTTTGTTCTATCTATTTTGTGTGATGAAACATCTATTTTAACTAGCATTTTCATCTCACAAAAGCAAGAAGTAAATATTTTAAAATAATTATATATCTTAAATATTGAATTATATATAATTATTTTAAAATAAAACGCTGCATGTATTGAACGGGCTGTTCGGAAGTAAAAAAAAATTAAAAATTGGCATGGAGAAAGGATAAATAAATAAAGTGAGAAGAAACTATTTTCATAAAAGGTTAAATTATAGTCTAAGTCTAAGACGAAAAAACTTATTGTCAATTTCCTAAAGCTATTTGTTCATGATTTTTAATTGAATTATGTTATCTTTATTCTTTTTTTTAAAAGTATGTGATGTATTTTAAGAAAAACAAAATAAGAATTATAATTATTAATTAAAAAGTTAATGGGTAAAATTATAGAAAAATATGTGTCTATGGACACTCACATATACACATAAATAATTATGAAAATTTTAAAACCTTAATTGATAATTTTAATTATCTATAATTTATTAATATCTTTTATTTTGAAAGAAGAAAATTCTATTTATTTTTTTTTTCCAGTAGAGCTTTAAAGAAATTTTTGTAATGAGAAATGTCAATAATATATATATATTCTTAGATTTTATTGTTCTATATATTCATATAAAATTATTAAATAACCTTAGTTTTATTTCTCATTTGATAAAATTTACTTAAGTACACAAAAGGTATAAAAATATTTTTTAATATTTTTTAGGCTTAAATATATTTTAAGTCCTTGTAATCATGACTCTGCCTAGTTATAGTTCTTGCAAAAAAAATTATTACTTTTATATCCATACACTTTTAGATGTGTAATTCAATTAAGTAATGTATTCATTCTTTTATTCAATAAAATAATTACATATAATTTACTTTTATAATTTATTTTTAATTTTTAATATATTATGAACAATGATTTTATTGCTTTTAATATTGTTATTACTTTTCAATTCACTAATTTACTTTTAAGATTATATTTTTTTAAAATTAATTTTTTCTTTGGAGACAAAACCATTAATTGTGATATATTTAAAAAAAATTATATTACAATTAGTCAAAATATTTAAACCATTTTTTATTTAGCTAACAAATTTACAAATGAATTTACTTTTTGGCATGGGTCGTAAACGAGATGCATGGTTCCCTAAGGAGGGCTACTTAAAATAATAATAATTACCACTATCTTTTATGTAATAAAAAATAAATTTTGACACACTTTTTTTTCCCTTGCCTAAAACTAGGGGCATTTTAGACTTCTACTTTTTAGTTATTTATTTTTCATTTATTTAATAAATTATATTCATTTATGGGACATTTAATAGAAAGTGAATTTTTAATACATATTTATTAAAATATTTCATTTTCGTTAATAAGCATTCAAATTCGTACATTCATTTATCGATGATAATTATTAGGGGTATTAGTGGAAAATAATATTTAATATTACATTTAAAAGCTAAAATGATACTCCATCTATCTTAAAATAAGTGTCGCATTTGGCAAAAAAAATTGTCTCAAAATAAGTGTCATATTAGCTTTCAATGTAATATTAATTACTTTTTTTTTCATTAATATCCCTAATAAGTGTCACTTTAACTTTTCAATACAATATTAATAATAGGGTTAGTTTTGTAAAATTACTAATCTTTTTCATGTACTACTTATGGTTCTAATTATAAGCAACATAGGACAAATCATCAATATCAAATAAATTAGTTAATACTCCCTCCGGTCTTCTATATAAGAAACAAATAACTAAATCACCAAGACCAATAAAAATAATTAAGTTAGTTAGTTATAATTAATAATGCCAAATTTTAATTTTATTCCAAAAGTACCCCTTAAACTGATTGGTTTAAGTAGTGGTTACATTAATGACACTGCACTTCCACCAATAAGTTTAACTTGTATGGTTAGTAGACCAATAAATGCATGAGAAATGAGTAGGTGTCTCGTTAACGGATTTCACAAGATGAATGGTAAAAAAGAAAACTAGCAATTATTACAGCTTAAAGTTTGTCTATGTTTCTTATAATTAGGACAAAAAAAGAAAACTCTTTTGTTTCTTATAAAAAAGACAGGAGGGAGTACAACTTTTTTTAATTTATTCTACCATAAATTCAAATTTTATTCCAAAAACACCATTTACTTTAAGTGGTTGTCATAAGAATAAGTGAATGCATAAGCAATAGAGTTAACAATAAAGTAAGGATATAAAAGAAATTTAACCTTGAGTAACTTTAAAAATTAGTGATTGTTGCTTATAATTAAGACCAAATAAAAAGTCAATTTGTTGCTTATAATTAGGACCAGAGGTAGTATTTATTAACTTTTCTTGATCTGTGTAAAAAAATCTAAGACGACACTTATTTTGATATGAACAAAATCCATGATTATTCAATTATTATATATGTTTAACGTTTTGAGAATATAAAGTATTTAATATCGTGGTAGGATGGCAAACAAAATAGTTTAAAAATAGAGGAGTCACTACCAACGTTTATTAAAGGAAAATATCAAAAAAAATTAAAAAAATGGCCTTTGAAACCAAATTTGAATTCTGGAGTCGATTACGTGTAGGAAGGTGTTAGCACCCTACAACGTTCATCATGGAGACGATTACCTCAAATTAAATGTGAAAATTTTCAATAACTTTAAAATTATTTATTTTATCCCTCAAAATAAAACAAGAATATTTTTGAATATTTTATTATTGTTATTAGTGTGAAAAAATTTATTATTGAAAAATAAGTTTATCATTATGAAAAGTGAGAATTATTGTTGCATTTTTTTATCTTTTCAATTTATATTATTTTTATCTTTTTAACTTAACAGGAATTGTCTCATATTCCTATGTATCTCCAGGTATAATGGAGAATTCAAAGTTACGTAGTTTTTAAAAAATTATTTTTATTAAATCTTTATTTTTATTAAATTTATGATTTATGAACTTCCACAACTCATACACGTATACACTGAGTCAATTCATTAGAACATTTTTATTTAGGATTAAGAGACATCCAATTATTCCTTTCTCTATTAAAATTTCATTGTTAATAACATTTTCTTTTGACAGAATGAATAACATTTTTGAAGATTTAGATTATATCTTTTCATAAAGAAAATATTAAATAAAAAAGTAAATATGTTTAATGTTTTGAGAATATAAAGTATTCAATATACAAAATAAACAAGAAAATTAGTACTATAAAAATATTATAAGAAGATTTAGAATTATTCTTAATTTTTAACTAAATTAAAATAACGTTAATTAATGAGATAAGGATAAGACAGTAACGATGAAAATATTATAAGAAAATTTAGAATTATTCTTCATTTTTAACTAAATTGAACTGAGGGGTCTAATTCAATTGGTTGAACATGGTACATGTACGGATTAAAAAAAAACTAAATTGAAATGACGTTAATTAATGGGACAAGGATAAGGCTGTAACGTTGTGTTGTTTCATGCATTGTAACTTGTAATGATATGTGGTAACAAATCCGATTGGCTAAACGAAGTAACAATTTTGACTGTATTTGGAAGTTCCTTGTACGGTACGGTAAGAAAATTTATAATTATTCTTCATTTTTAACTAAATTGAACTGAGGGGTCTAATTCAATTGGTTGAACATGATGGATTAAAAAAAACTAAATTGAAATGACGTTAATTAATGGAACAAGGATAAGGCTGTAACGTTGTGTTGTTTCATGCATTGTAACTTGTAATGATATGTGGTAACAAATCGGATTGGCTAAACGAAGTAACAATTTTTACTGTATTTGGAACGGTACGGTTTGACTTTGGCATTTTTATGTGTTTTTTCTGTTGAGGACTTTTAGGATCCAAATTTCCGGGAAAGGACATTTCATGGGACTATATATACCATAGCCTCTTGTCAAACCAACTTGCCACATCCATTTCATTATTTTCTATTTCTATTTTCCTGTCTCTTTTTATCTCCTCCTCCTCCTTGGGGCCTTTGCTTTCGGTAACAAAATGGCCATCCTCAATGACCAACCTGCACTCGGTATGATATATTGTTTTTATTTTGGTTGGTTCCTTTGTGTTACACAAATGTCTCATCATGGTCACATTACATGCATGCATGCTTTCAGGGTCACAAGTTGAAGGAAATAAAGAGTCAGAGGATGGATTTGTGGCCCCAGATATCAATTCATATGGCCACTCCTTCAGGTTTCATATTTTTATTTATTTTTTAATAATTTCAATCCTTCTTTAGATTTCTAGTCTTTATATCTTAATGAAACTGACAAGGGGCAATTGGAATATTTGATGGCAGAGATTATGATGTTGAAAGCGAAAGGCAAAAAGGTGTGGAGGAATTTTATAGGTTGCAACACACCAACCAGACATATGACTTTGTAAGCAAAGCTAGCAATGTTTATATATGTGTCTGCTTCTGCTTGGAGATTTTCGATTTTCAAAGGAAGGAAATGCAATGCTGATTAAAATGCAATTAATAATGTAGGCGAAGAGAATGATGGAGGAATATAAGAAATTGGGCAAACGTGAGATGGGCATATGGGAATGTTGTGAGCTGCTGAATGAAGTGGTGGATGATAGCGATCCTGATTTGGACGAACCTCAAATTCAACATTTGTTGCAATCAGCTGAGGCTATCAGAAAAGACTATCCTGATGAAGATTGGTTGCATTTGACCGCTCTCATCCATGGTATTTCATAATTAAAAGGACAAAGCATAATTATCCTTATCCATATTATACCAATGGAGATTAAGTGATTAACATGCATATATAATGTTTCAGATCTTGGAAAGATCCTTCTCCTTCCTGGCTTTGGTGAGCTTCCTCAATGGGCTGTTGTTGGTGAGAACCCTTCTTTAATCATTATCTCTATAATTACCTTTAATTCCAATTTGTTTTCAATTTGAATCCAACATTCTAATTGAATGGTTGACAGGAGATACATTTCCTGTTGGCTGCGCCTTTGATAAGGCAAATGTTCATCACAAGGTAATTAACTTCTTTTCTTCTAAGAAACCTGTTATTTAATTATTCTTAAATGATCAATGGACCTAATTTAATTCCTGCTTCAGTATTTCAAGGAAAACCCGGATTCCGAATCCCCTGTTTATAACACTAAAAATGGGATCTACACCGAAGGATGTGGACTAGAGAACGTAATGATGTCATGGGGACATGATGAATACATGTACATGGTGAGCCTATATATACAAAGTTCATCACACAGATGCTTGTTTTAAATTTTATACATACATATATATTTTAATGTAAGATATATCTAATACATGTTGCATTGGCATCTGCAGGTTGCTAAGGAAAATGGCACCACTTTGCCATCTGCAGGATTGTTCATTATCAGATTTCACTCTTTCTATCGTAAGCATTTTCATCATATATATATATGTATATGCTTTTGATCTTCTATTCTATTGTAAACATGTACTATGAAGTAGGCTGTGTGTGTGTGTGTCCACTCTCCAGCAAATATAATGACTGGAACATATAATTTTGCAGCTTTACACAAGGAAGGTGCATATACTCACTTGATGAATGAAGAAGATGTTGAGAACTTGAAATGGATCCATGTATTTAAGTATGATTTCTGTTAATTTTGACTTCTGTAGATTTGTTTATTTGTGCACATCTGAATTTCACAGCTTCTCATCACATATGATATAATTTTGTACAGCAAATATGATCTCTACAGCAAGAGCAAAGTTCACGTTGATGTGGAGGAAGTTAAGCCATACTATCTGTCACTCATTGAGAAGGTGAGAGTCAAATTCAGACAATCTTGATGATTTTATTTTATTTTCTCTGAGGGGTTCTTATTTTCTTTCTGGCCACTTGCATTGCAGTATTTCCCTGCCAAGCTTAGATGGTGAACCATTTGAGATCAAGCCAAGGGTCTCATCAGGAGATTGATTTCTAATTATTGTGGCCAGCGAGCAATTTACCAAAATGCATTTATGTATTCACTTGCAAATTGCAATCTTCAAATAATAAATTTCATTTCCAGTCAAATAATTTAATATGATTCGCATTTCTTACAATGTCCAAATTATCCGTTCTGGTTCTGCACGATACTTTCTTTGTTATTAATTTATCGATAAATTACATCAAGATTTACTCAAATAAATACAGAGGGATATTTGTTGTCGCACTTATCTTAGAATCCAAACGGGAAAGTGCATTAGAAAAACTTGTGAATCAAAAACCGAACAATTTTAAAAAGAATTGTAATATGAATACCGTCATGCTTTACAGTTCTAACTAAGATTTGTAATATTCTGCTTTGCCTCTCTAAAGAATGACCAAAACTAGCTAAACGATCTAACACTTGATTAGCCTCAAGCAAAGTATGCCTCCAAATGAAACTAGCGCCAAGCCTGTTTGAAAGAAATGATCTGCCCCTAGTGCACAACCTCCATCCCATCTTCATCAAAAAGGCAGATCTTAAACCCAACCCACCACAAGCCTTTTCCAAGCAACACTATCAATTTTTTTTATCAATATCATCACATAAAGATCTATGATTGCCTAATTCTTAGTTTGTTAAATAAGACGTCAAACACTATAAGATCTTGTTGCACGTGCCTATTTTGGTCCTTTGCTTTCATATAAGGAAAAAAATATAATAGACTCTTGCAATAAATAATTCAAGTGTTAGAGCAACTCCAATCAGAGTTCGGAGTTTCTCTTCCTATTTCAATAGTAAATAGAAACTCATATTACAAAATGTGTCATTTGAGAGCAACCTTCTCAGACCCAGTTTAAATTTTGGGTTGCTCTGCATATCGACCCTTTCTCTTCTCATCTCAAATGATGGGGCCTTTGCATAAATATATTAATTTTAATTCATTATTGAAATTCTATATACAAATGAAAAGCTGGGTCACGACACTTTTCAGTATTGGTGCAGAGGTTTATATTGTCACTGGTGCGTCTCAAAAAAAAAAAAAATTAAACGGCTGCATCTAATTTTTTTAACGGCATAATTTGCATTATTTTTTTATGTATTTTAAATTTGAAAGCTAAATTTTATTTAATTAAAACGTATTATATATTTATTTATTATTTAAAAATTGGCTTTTAAATATACTAAAATGAAACTAAGATGAATAATAAAATATAAAAAATAGATATAGTATGGGTCCTTTTGAAAAACTTCAGTGAATTTCTTGATTAGAGAAAAAAATTCATTAAACTGCTTAAAGTAAAAAAGAAAATGTGATGTGAAATTATAAGAAAATGTGGAATATTATAAAAAATGTAGTACACAAACTCATGTGAACTTCTCCATTAAAGTTGTTCTTATGCACTTATGCTTCATGTACTCATTGCATGATAAAGTAATACATAGTAGTATTTCATTTGATTAGAGATAATAGATAATAATAACTCTTTAAATATGTTGATAGTGATTTAATTTTTAATGATGTATATGAAAAAAAAAATTATAGCTTCGCTTGGCTCACTTATGCTTCATTCCGTTGTGCTTCGCTTCGTATTTTAATAGATTTATATTATAATTAAATTTTTATTATGATAATTTGATAGCAATTCTCCAATTTTAATGAAGAATCTTGTCAAATGAACTATTTAATCAAATAATAAATATAAAATTAAATTGTAATTTTAGTCATCTTTAATTTCTAATCCACGATTTTGGTCCTTACATTTTATAAAATCCACCATTTTGGTCAAAACTCAATTTTGCATATGTTTATTTTTTTTATTTTTACAGTTTGATTAATTAAATTTTTCTTAATTGTACTTTAAATGAATATATGAGGTCTAGCTTTCAATTGGATCGAAATAAAAGAAATAAATGTATACAAAAATGAGGAATGAATCAAAATTACAAATTTTCTAAATTGTGGGACTAAAATCGCAAATTAAGAATTAAAGGGAAATCAAAATTACAATTTAGCTTAAATATAATAATGAAATAAAAAAAATACTTTAGTCATGGTGATCCATTCTTCAACACCATTCCACTTTGAAATGCAAATGCATTTGATACCCACTTGGATTCTAAGATAAGTGCGACAACAAACATCCCTCTGTTAGCTGTATTTATCACTATCACAGCTACTTATTGCAGCACTATTCTTTTCTTTTTCTAGGAATTTTGCAGCACTATTAATATTCATTACATATTGGATGGTTGCATTTATTTGAGTGAATCTCATATCACGATTAGTATGTTTGGATTTGATTCATGGTGGAAAATAATTAATTATTTTTTCATGATGAAGGTAAAACAATAAATAGTTACTTATACTTTTTCATGGTATCACATCATGATTTTAAAGAATAGAATTGATTCTTGGTATTATCCAAACACACTAAATATGTAATTGATCGGTCAATAACAAAGAACTCAAGAAAGTATCGGACATTGCAATATGAAATCATTTATTTATTTTTTGACATGGATATAAATTTACTATTTGAAGAATGCAATTTGCAGGTGATCGAATACATAATGCATAAATAAATACATTTCAATATAATGATGAACAATATAAAGAAAGTGCAATCTGAATACTTGTATAAAAGAAGAAGAACTAAAATTATTTGGTAAATTGCTCGCTCGCCAGAATAATTAAAAATCAATCTCCTCAGACTCTTGGCTTGACCTCAAATGGTTCACCATCTAAGCTTGGCAGGGAAATACTGCAATGCAAGTGGCCAAACAGAAAATAAGAACTCCACATAAACAAACAATTACTAAATAAAATAAAATTGCCCAAATCATCAATATTGTCTGAATTTGACTCTCACCTTCTCAATGAGTGACACATAGTATGGCTTAACTTCCTCTACATCAACTAGAACTTTGCTCTTGCTGTAGAGATCATACTTGCTGTACAAAATTATATTATAGGTTTTGTGAGAACCTATAAAATTAAGATGTGCACAAATAAACAAATCTACAGAAGTACATACTTAAATATTTTGAGCCACTTCAAATTCTCAACGTCTTCGTCATTCATGAAGTGAGTATATGCACCTTCCTTGTGTAAAGCTGCAAAATTATATGTTAGAGTCATTATATTTGCTGGACAGTGGACACAGAGAACCTACTACATAGCAAAGTTTAAAGATAAACAAAAAATGATTAAAATGCTTACGATAGAAAGAATGATATCTGATAATGAACAATCCTGCAGATGGCAAAGTGGTGCCATTTGCCTTAGCAACCTGCAGATTCCAATGCACCATGTATTAGATCTTACATAATAAGAATATTTTTGTATAAAATTTAAAACGAATACACAGACTCACCATATACATGTAATCATCATGTCCCCATGACATCACTACATTGTCTAATCCACATCCTTCTGTGTAGATCCCATTTTTAGTGTTATAAGCAGGGCATTTGTAATCTGGGTTGTTCCTGAAATACTGCAGCAGGAATGAAAATTAGTTCAGTTGAAAATTTAAAATAAAAAAGTAGTGTCATTAACAAGTTTCTTAGAAGAAATTAATTACCTTATGATGAACATTTGCCTCATCAAAGGCGCAGCCCAGAGGAAATGTATCTCCTACAAATATCCCATTAACCATTCAATCAAAATGTTGGATTCAAATTTAAAGGAAACTGGAAGTAAGGAAAAAAATAAAGCTTATACAAATAAGGATTAAGGAACGGTTCTCACCAACAACAGCCCATTGAGGAAGCTCACCAAAGCTAGGAAGAGCAAGAATCTTTCCAAGATCTGAAAATGTCAACAATATTATGTTAGTCCCTGTTAGTTGAAAATATCTCTCTTTTAATATACAACTGGCGCTATATTTTTATATCGAATGGGATCCAAATATTCAAGTCATCATACCAGGTCAAATAAGAATAAGGATAATTGACCTTTTAGGCAAAGAATCTAGCATATATGAAAAGAATATTCTAAAAAGATAGAAGGTTAAAAATATATTCTTTAACACACTCTCTTGAACACATTTCCAATAAATTTTAATCAATAATAGAATGTGTATTAGCAAGAGTGTATTGCTAGCACTCTTCTTCTAAAAATAAATAAACAAATTCAAAGGATATGTACCATGGATGAGTGCGGTCAAATGCAGCCAATCTTCATCAGGATAGTCTTTTCTGATTGCCTCAGCTGATTGTAACAAATGTTGAATTTGAGGTTCGTCCAAATCAGGATCGCTCTCATCCACCAATTCATTCAGCAGCTCACAACATTCCCATATGCCCATTTCAGCTTTGTCCAATTTCCCATAGTCCTCCCTCATTCTCTTCACCTACATTATTATTATTAGCATTTAGCAAATTGGATTTCAATCAGCATTGCATTTCCTTCTTTTGAAATCGCCAAGCAGAAGCAGACACATATATAATTGGTGAAAATAAACATTGCTTGCTTTGCTTACAAAGTCATATGTCTGGTTGATGTGTTGCAACCTATAAAATTCCTCCACACCTCTTTGCCTCTCGCTTTCAGCATCATAATCTCTGCCAAATATTTCCATTGTCCCATGTCGGTTTCATTGTAAAGAAACTTTATACTTTACTAAATCCTAATAAATACTAAAATTCCAAAGAGGACTTCAAATTGAAAAAAAAAAAACTAAGAACAGAAAATATGAAATGGAATTAAAACCTGAAGGAGTGGCCAAATGAATTGATTTCCGGGGCCCAAAATCCATCGTTTGGCATTGGAAATCCACCATCCAATACAAGCTCATTGGTTTCTTCAGCATGCACATTCTTCCCCTCAACTTGTAACTCTGAAAAGCATGCAATGTGACCTTAGTTATGATGGGACATTATTTGTGTAACACTAGGAACCAAAATAAAAACAAAAGAAAAAGCTAGCAATCATACCAAGGGCTGGTTGCTCAATGAGGATGGTCATTTTCTCCTGCACTGAATGAAATAACAGAACAGCAAAGAACCAAGGTAGAGTTGAGCAGAACAAAAGAGAGAGAAAAAGAAATGATGTTGCAGCCTAGTTTGACAATAGGGTATATATAGTCCCATGAAATGTCCTTCCCGGAGAATTTGGAAGCTGGGAGTCCTCAACAGAAAAATTAAATTACATTATCTTTAGATTTACGGAACAATACAAAACCTTGCATGTATCTGCCTAAAGCTATTTGTTCATGATTTTTTAATTAAATTATGTTACCTTTATTTTATTTTTTGGATAAAGTATGTGATGTATATTTTAAAAAATAAAATATGTTATAGTAGTTATTATTTAAAAAGTGAATGGGTAAAATTATAGAAAAATATGTGTGGCACAACACAACAGGGGTCGTAAACGAAATAGGTTGTTTGTTGAGGAGGGGATTACATAAAATTTGTGAAGAAGAAGATAAGCATGAGTCAGCGTTACGTGGGAATCATATCTTGAGGTTGTTAAAATGCTTGAACACAAGACTCGAGGTGAACCCTTCTGAGTTCTGACGAGGCATCTACTCATAACCGAGTAATCTGCTGACTTTCAATTTAATTTCAATACCTTACGTTCTATAAATATCTTTAATTTTTGCTGCATGCCTTTAACTATAAATATTTCCAACTCATGTTGATTTTTCAAATATAAAATATTAAATAATATCACATACTCCTACTCAGGGGCGGACCCAGGCTGGGATGACAGGGGGCCCAACCACAAAAAAAAAAATTCATCTAATAATTATATACCATCAATTTTTATACAAAATATTTATAATTTGATGTTTCAATATGTTAATTATATTAATAATCTATCAAAACACATAATATTTTTCTTATATGTCACGAAAGTAATCAATAATTGAGTTTATATTAATTTTTCAACAATTTTCTTTTTAATGTATAATAACAAATAGTCAATAAAAAAATCATCTTTCCTCTTATTATGAAGTGTAGTCTTGTTACTAAAATATTAAATATAAAATATGAAAAATTGAAAATATACTTCTTTCATGTGGTGTGGTGTCTTTTTCAGCCTTTGCCTCTTGTCAATGTTGCAGCTTGTGACTACAGCGACTGCTGTTGTGTTTCTATAATATGAAAATTATAGGCTTAATTGCATATTTTACCATCCAACTTTTATTATTTTGCGAATTTTACCACCTAAGTTTTTTTTTTTTTGCGAATTTTACAACCTTACTTTCATCATTTTGCGAATTTTACCATTCAAGTTATTTTTTCGCAAATTTTACCATCCAACTTTCATTATTTTGTGAATTTTACCACCTAAGTTTTCAATTTTTGTGCATTTTACCACCCTGATGTTTCACAAAAAAAAAAATTTTGAATTCTTTAACTTTTTTTTTGTGAAATATCAGAGTGGTAAAATGCGCAAAAATTAAAAACTTGGGTGGTAAAATTTGCAAAAATAAAATTTGGATGGTAAAATTCGCAAAATTATGAAAGTTGGATGGTAAAATTTGCAATTAAGCCAAAATTATAACAATTTCCAATCAATCCAATGACAATTATTTATATGAGATTTGAAAAACAACTCCATCAATTGCAATAAAATAGAGTTTAATAATTAGATATTAACAAAGCCCGAAAAAAATTGATTATATAATAACTAAATTTTGATGAAATATAATATTTAGATAAAAAAATTTAAATTATAAAATTACTATTGATTTTATAATTTGAAAAAGTTAGAAGATAAAAACTGATTATATAATAACTAAAAATTGATTAAATATAATATTGAGATAAGATTTCTTAAAAAATAAGATTACTATTGATTTTATAATTTTAAAAAAATTCAAGAGATAAAAAATAATAATTAAAATCTAAAAATAATAGCAATTGGTACAGGTTGTAAATAACCCACTTCGGAGTAGGTTAATAATTCATCTAATCATTTATTGACATGTGGCTCCTTTGTCATGTCAGATAATCAACTTCAAATCTAATAAGATATTATCTAATCAATTTTGAATTAATTTAAACAAATTTAATAATATATTATCTAATCAGTTTTAAATTAATTAGATTTAAAATGATACTATCTGGTTGGTTTTGTATTAATCTAATCAAATTTAATAAGATATTATCTAATTAGTTTTGAATTAATTTAATAAAATATTACGAGCTTATTATATTTAATGAATAATTAAATTACTTGCATTAATATATTAATTTTATAATTTCAAAAATAAAACTTAAGCTTATAATATATATTATAAAACTTAAGCTTATTATAAATTAAATTAAATTATTAATTCTAATTTTTTAGAGCACTAGTATTATTATAATCTTTATCTTTATATGTAGAGAAGAAAGGTTGCTAGATCAATTGCTCTGCCTAAACTTAGGATACATAAGTCATTTCCAATTTTTGCATTTAGTAGAGTTATATTATTCATTCAAACTTTGTATTAAATTAAAATTGTAAAAAAACATTTTGTCAATGTTTATTAATGATTGCAAATGAATTGTGATGTAAAAATAATTAATTATTTTTGTAAAATAAAATTGTCTAATAATTATATTTAAGGTTTAATTATTTTGCGGGTCCCTATACTTTTACCAAATTTTCTATTAAGTTCTTGAACTTTTTTTTCTTTTAATTGGGTACCTGAACTTTTATTTATTTTTTAATTGGGTTCTCCCGTCTAATAATCGTTATGCAAAATTAATCATAAACACTAATTAGAGGTGCAAACAGTGGATTGGTGCTTCTGGAGTGTGTTATAAGCACAATTAGCTTAATTGTAAGAGGTTTCTCATAATTTCAACCTCTGCAGGCCTATTCAACTCAAGTATTCTTTCACAAACCTCTCACAATTATTTGACTCTGCAAAAGGTTAAACTTTACAAAAAATACCTACAATTGATTTAGTTGTACTTACAACACACTTCAGAAATATCAGTCAACTGTCTGCACCTCTAATTAGGAGTTTGCAGTTAATTTTTCATAATAACAATTAGACGGAGGATCCAATTAAAAAATATAAAAGTTCAGGGACGGACCCAATTAAAAGAAAAAAAAGAGTTTAGAGACCTAATTAAAAATTTAGTAAAAATACGAGGAACCGCATATCAATTTAACATATATTTAACAAAGAATTAAATTGCTATATTAATATTATCTATTACACAATTTTGATCATTATTATTTTTGTGTAGTTATTAAGAGTCAATTTTAATACCTCTCCATCCTTTTTTATAAGACGTTTTTCATAAAATTGTTTGTCCATTTTTATAAGATCCTTTTCTAATTGTCTGTTGTATTAATTATTTTTTTCCTAAATTACCCTTAATTTATTAACAATTTTTTATCCAAAAATTAATAAATGTTTGAAATTAATGAGATGAAATATTTCTTTCTCTTATTAGGATTGGAGAAGATGAATAACAATTAGGTGAGAAACAATTAAGTGGAAAGAGAGAGATTATTAATTTCAAAAAAATAAGGGTAATTTTGAAAAAATATTACAAATTATTGACAGATTTAAAGTTACTAACTAAATTAACTAATTTTCTTAAAAGGGTGTGAATTAGTTGAAATGGTCTTATAAAAGGGATGGAGAGAGTATTATACTCCCTCCGTCCCATAATAAATGTCATGTAGGAAGAAAAAATAAGTTTGAAAATAAGTGTCATTTTAATTGTTCAATGTAATATTAATTACTTTTTTCTATTAATACCCCTGATAAGTATCACTTTAGCTTTTCAATGTAATATAAGTTAGTTTTGTAAAATTATTACTTTCTTTCATCTATTTATTAATTTTTCTTGGTTTGTATAAAAAACCTAGGATGATGCTTATTTTTAGACTTATTTTTTCTTCTTACATGACATTTATTATGGGACAGATGGAATAATTTGTAATACTCTCTATCTGTCCCTTTTTATAAGACTCTTTCAACTAATTCTACGATCTTTAAAAAATTAGATAGTAATTTAGTTAGTAACATTAAATTTGTCAATAACTCATAATGTTCATCCAAAATTACCCTTATTTTTTTTTTAAATTAATCATCTTTTTTTTCACTTGATTGCTTTTCACCTAATTGTTACTCATCTTCTCTAATAAGAGAAAAATAGAGTTTATCTCATTAATTTCTAAAATTTATTATTTCTGGCTAAAAATTTTGCTAATAAATTAAGGGTACTTTTAAAAAAATATTAATGCAAAAACACAATTAGAAAAAGTCTTATAAAAGGGGACAAACAATTTTTTGAAAAGAGTCTTATAAAAAATGGCAGAGGAAGTATTAAAATTGACTCTTAATAACTACAAAAAATAATAATTAACAAAATTGTATAAAAAATAACATTAATATAGCAATTTAATTCTCTGTTAAATATAATTATTAGATAATTTTATTTTATAAAAAATTAATTATTTTTTACATCGCAATTCATTTGTAATCATTAATAAACATTGACAAATTTTGTTTTATAATTTTAATTTAATACAAGGTTTGAAAGAATAATATAACTCTATTAAATACAAAAATTAGAGACTTATGTATCCTTAGTTTAGACGGAAAAATTGATCTAGCAACCTTTCTTCACTACATATAAAGATAAAGAATTTTTTTTATATAGTTAGTTAAATTTATTAAATTTAGGAATAATTAATTTTATTTAATAATGTTCATAATTTTTTTAATCATGTTTAGGTTTTAAATATTGTTTATGAATATTTTTATGAAATATTTTTTCAAATTTGTATTAGTAATATTTTAAAAATGTATAGTAAATATGTGAGTAATTAAATTTTTCATTAAATGTAAGTAGGTATGTTAAATTTGATTAAGTTTAATCAACGACTATGCATGAACCTGATTTCGTAATATATATTATAAGCTTGATTTTTATTTTGAAATTATAAAATCAATATATTAATGCAATCAATTTAATTATTTATTAAATATAATTAGCTTGTAATATTTTATTAAATTAATTCAAAACTGATTAGATAATATCTTATTAAATTTGATTAGATTAATACAAAACCAACTAGATAGTATCTTTTTAAATCTAATTAATTTAAAACTGATTAGATAATATCTTATTAGATTTCTTTAAATTAATTTAAAATTGATTAGATAATATCTGATTAGATTTGAAATTCATTATCTGACATGGTAAAAGAATCATATGTCAATAAGTGATTGGATGAATTATCAACCTACTCCGGAGTGGGTTATTTACAACCTATACCAAAATAATACCCAAATATAATATTCAGTTTTAGATAGATTTCTTTACTAAATAAAAATAAATCAGATTTCTTTGAAATAAATAAATAATAACTTATTTTTTAATTTGGAAAAAAATCAGGAGGGGCCAGAGCCCCCCTCCATCTAACGTGAGTTCGCCCCTGCTCCTACTACTATATTTCATTCTTTTAAATTCAAAGGACACTCATAATCTCTTATTCAGGACAAAAAAAAAATCTCTTAAAGTAGAAAAGTGTTCAAAAATATCTAATTATTCAACCTAATTCAGATTATTATAAAAGCAAATGTTTGCAAATAAATAATTAAAAAGGACATATAGGAGTTTTTCATATGATATAGGAATTTTCTTCATTTAAATAGCTTTTTAAGAAATTATTTCAGTTGTTTAGTATTAAATGTATTTAAAATTTCTAATATGTTGAGTATTTAATTTTTTTTATCTTGTGTTTATCTGTTGAAGTGTAATTTATATGATTATATAAATTTATCAATAATCCAAGCATTAATAATTTTGTCTAAAATTTAACTCTCAATAATGCATTCCATAATAAATTTAGAAAAAAAATAAACACGTTTCCCAAAATTTTATTCCATATTATATGTGTAAAAAGTGAAGGAAGTATGTTAATGTTTCTTTACTTATTATTATTTAAAAAGTGAAGAAGTCGTGTTAATTTTTCCTTCATTATATTACTTAACATTATATTATTTATATGTTATATTATAATAATATAATTATATACATTATAATATGTATACGAATAATTTAATTGCAATGGATTCTCTGTCGACCTGCTATGATAGCTGTTTATAACGCGTGATTTTCATGCGAATTCAACAAACAGACAAAGAGAGTAGTAGCAGTACGCAAAAGAGTGAGCGCCACTGACACTGTGCTAGGGAAAAAATATCCTATTTATTTGACTGAAATTCAATTTTAAAAATATTATAGCCGATGGTGTGTGGGGAGTGCAGATTCGCTATCTAATCTGTGTTAGATTCTAATCACACCGCAAAACGCATGGCCTGTTATTGTGAACTGTTATACTCTGGTTTTTTTTTTTTTTTTTTTTACTGCTGTTTGTTTTGCGGTCCAATTTGCTGGCCTCAAACAGCATATAAAGGTAGTATAAAAAAAGACACTTGTCGGTTGGGCCAAATAAGTCCACATGTTATTAAATGGGTTAGCAAATTCTTACGCAACTTATATTATTACACCCACAAGTTAAATAACTTCATTTGAGCCATCAACCAGTTCACTTACAAACAGTAAAATGTGGAGTACCTTACATTCTATAAATATCTTTCATTTTTTCCAAATATTATTTATCATAAATTTAAAATATAATTTACATGCTAAAAAATGACTATTCAATCACAATCCATCATGTATGACAAGTCTGTCATACTAACGGTGATTTGTAATTGGATGACCGTGTAAAATTGTCAGTGTATCATCATTAAACTAAAAAAATATTTATTTATTGTAAATTTAATTATATAAAAAAATATTTACCATGTTCATTGCACGTATTAAAATATTAGTTAAGTCAAATTCTCAAAAACTTTTTTGTATAGCACGTTGGTTGTACAATTTTAATTCCTTTTGTGAAATGCACTTCTGAAAAAGCAATATGTAAATATCCATGTATAAATGCTCGTCAGTCAGGTTTTGGAAGAACATTTTATTATTAAAAAATGATCTTAGTAATGGCAGGGAATTTTTTTGTTAGAATAATTTACACTATTTTACTTTTTTAGGGCCAATTGTTACGTATTAAAAAAATATTCTAATATATAATAATGTAGTAATTATTTTTTAGAGATTTAAAAAAATAAGTTAATTTATGTTTATTTACAGTCATAAAAATTACCTTTTAAAAAAATACCTAATTTTTTTCAAATATTTTTTTTATAAACCACTGTGAATACCGAATTTTATTCGAGTGGATTTTTTAAAAAAAATAAAAGAGAAGAAAGAGAAAGAAAAAATAAAAACTAAGAATAAGTCAGTTATGAAACATGGCAACGTATGTATAGTTAAGTGGTAGATATTGGTAACAGTCACCTAGTGAAAGCAAGGAAGTTGTTAACAGAATATGAAGAAAGATATGATCACGTACGTAGCTAACGGTCAAGTACTAGAAGAAAAATAGGAGGAGTGGAGATAATAAGTTGCAAGCAAATTTGCCTATAAAATTAGATCGGGGGAGGGAGGATTTTAAAGGGGCTCTAGAAAACTACACGATCAAATTAAGAGATCAAGCAAATTATGAATATGAATATGAATATTAGTGCATGTAAAGTGGTGCAGACAATTAAGATATTCCAAAAGTGTTTTAGATTATGAGTTGTCGCAACCGGGTCACGACGGGGACGACAAAAATAATTTAAATAATGGAGTTTTCACCAATATTTTATATAGTTAATTACATTAACCTTCCTTAGATTTACTCTTATTATATCTAGTATTCTTTCATTTATTTACATTACTTTGAGTATTCTTAAGGAGGATTAGTGTAAGATTTTTCAAACCTAAGAAGGAGAGTCGGTGTAACAAAAACCCAAAAATTTACTCTATTTTATATTAAGGGAAAACATTGAAAAACCTTTTCAAAAGTGGTCTTTTAAATCAAATATAGGTTCGGGAGTCGATTACGTTAAAAATGGTACCAATAATTAAATGTGCAAAACAATATAATTTTATAAATATTTATTTTACCCCAAAAAGAAAAAAAATATTATTTTAAGAAAACAACTCTATGCACAAAAGTTTAGATAGCAAATGGCTATTCTATTAACTTTTTTGATTTAAGTAACATTAAAGGTAGAATTGCTACTCAATTAATGTCACAAACCATTGCATGAGTTAAGATGATTATTTTATTTGAAATAAAAAATATGAATTAAAAGAGGAATAATAAAAAAAACACAAAGAAAGTTATTTATCACTTTCTAAAAAAAAAGAAAGAGATAAAGAATATACAAATCACTGTCACTAAAACGTGATTTTTCAATGTTTTCAATTTTGTTGGTTATTTTAAAAAAAAGAAAAATTAAAACAAAAAACTAATCTATTTAAACTTATGCATAGCAACATCACGTTATACACAGGAACCAAAACATTTTACAAACCTTTATTTATTATTATTTACATGTACGAGCCACCATCAAATAAAGTTTGAAACCAATAAATATACACGGTGCAGCACCAATCGAGTGTATGCAGTGCAGGTATAGGAGATTAGTGTTAAAAAAAAAAAAAACGAAATAGAATCATATATCAATAAACATGGTACATATAAAGGCAAAAAAAACAAAAGTTACAATCTACATACTGGAGTCTATCCCTCAAATAAACTTAGACTACATTGCTTTTTGGTCTTGTAGGCTTAAGGCACCAGTAGGGGAAAAAAAAAAAGCAACGAGTGTGAGCACGAGGGAGACGACGTTGGCTACCAAGCTTTCACAATTGGCAGAACTTGTGTATTTTTCCAAGAGCTCTGCCTCTGATTTTTCGTCCCCTTTTCTGAGTGCTAATGAATCCTTTAAATAGTCAAAAATAGTTTGATTTCCAAGTAAGTAAATCTCCATATTATTTTCTAATTTTCAGCATAGTGATCGTTATCCATTGTAACTGTTTATCTCACGATCTTCCTCTTCATATGTGACTGTTACTATCTTCCTTGTAACAGAATTATTTGCTCTATATTATTTTTAAATTTTGAATATTAAAAAAAAACATTTTTTTCTTTTTTTAAAGATAAAACGCATCCTGATAAAATTGAGTATTCACATGAGTTTCATATCTAGTTTTTTCCTTTTTCCTTTATTTAAGGTTTCAACCATTTTTCATTTGATCCTTTTATATGTATGTGTCATTCACTTGTCCAGGATCATAATGCTTAAGAAATTGGTTTTGTTCTTATAGCTTCCGCACAAAATAATAAGGAAACATTTAAAAGGTACATTGTTTTATTGTATCATGATACACGTGTATGTTGTGGTGTTCTATCTCCCTGTAGGTAACTAAAGGTTTCTTCTTTTATTTTATTTTTATGTTGTTGTTTATTTGTTTTATTGAAGAAAGCAAATAAGGTGTGAAGCCGTGGACTAAAGTCACTTTTGTGGCATGCAAGTCAAAAATGAAGGGATGAAAATTTTAGCTCTACTTAGCTAGACTTGTAAAATTGGTTGGAGGGTAGAAAATTGTTGCAATGCATTAAATGTTTGAGCTCTCATCTTTGCCTATAAATAGCAAGCCATTTTGCTCATTTTTGTATCCCACTACAATTGTAGTAATCTTAGAGAGAGAGGTAGCAACACTAGTAGTGTGTGTGTTCTCCTATTGTAAGAGAGAGTGTAATTGTTCTCTCCTTATAGTTAGAGAGAGGTTGTAATTTTCTTCCACTTAGTAAAAATATTTCTCTGGTCTTGCCCGTGATTTTTCCCTTATTCGTTGAGGGTTTTCCACGTTAAAATATTGAGTGTCAATTCTTATTTTTCTCATCTCTTATTTTAGTTGCGAGTTATTATTTTGTTACTCTGGTACCCAACAGTGGTATCAGAGCCAATAGGTTCTGATATTGTTCCGCTGCAATATACGCTGGTATGCTGGTACGCTGGTATAGTGCCGGAGAAAATTCTTAGTATGCTCTGTGGTTGCGGTATAGTCTGATCTACCACATCAGAAAAGAATTATTCTTGTTACTGGATATAGAGTGAGGTAGTGTGAAAATGCATGTCTAGGAAAGTTCTGGCTAAGGAAAGACTTGGTATTTAAGCGTGTCCGTTGGTGACCCACCTCTCTTTCCTGGGAACTTACCTGGTGCACTGGTTCACGGTCAACAGTCACTGTTCCAGTAGGTGGTACTATATATGGTGGAAGTTGTGTAAGTCAGTTCTTTAGTGTGAAACCGTGGCAGCAAAATACGAGATTGAGAAGTTCAACGGGAATAATTTCTCCCTATGGAAATTGAGGATAAAAGCAATTTTGAGGAAGGACAATTGTCAAGATGCAATTGAAGGCAGACCTGCGAAGATCACTAATGAAAGGTGGAAAGAGATGGATGACAATGCTGTTGCCAATTTGCACTTAGCAATGGCGGATTCGGTTTTGTCCAGTGTTGCGGAGAAGAAGACCGCGAAGGAGATTTGGGATACTCTCCACAAATTGTACGAGATCAAGTCACTTCACACCAGAATATTCTTAAAGAGGAAACTCTACACTCTTAGAATGAGTGAGTCCACTTCAGTGACGGACCACATCAACAATCTGAATACTCTATTCGCTCAACTTTCTGCATCAGATTTCAATGTAGAAGAAAATGAGCGGGCAGAGCTTCTACTTCAAAGTTTACCAGATTCGTATGATCAACTCATCATCAACATAACAAACAATAATATTGTCGGCCGTCTAACCTTTGATGATGTTGCCGGAGCTATTCTTGAAGAAGAATCCAGGCGAAAGAATAAGGAAGATAGGCTGGAAAATTCCAAGCAAGCAGAAGCTTTAACGATGACGAGAGGCAGATCAACGGAACGTGGCTCTAGTGGGAGTCAAAATCATGGTAGATCAAAGTCTCAAAGAAGGAAGAACATCAAATGCTACAATTGTGGCATGAGAGAGCACTTGAAGAAAGATTGTTGGCACAAGAAGAATGGAGGAAAGAATTCTGAAGCATCAACCTCTCAAGGTTGCGTTGCAAGTACCTCAGATAATGGAGAAGTCTTGTATAGTGAAGCAGCAATTAGTTCTAAAGGCGGAAGACAACTTCATGATTGTTGGATATTGGATTCGGGTGCAACCTGGCACATGACTCCACGTCGAGATTGGTTTTGCACTTATAAACCTATCTCGGAAGGATCCGTGTTCATGGGAAATGATCATGCCTTGGAAATTACTGGAGTCAGTATTGTCAAATTAAAAATGTACGATGGTACTGTTCGCACACTTCAAGGGGTACGCCATGTGAAAGGCTTGAAGAAGAACTTATTGTCCGTTGGACAATTGGATGATCTCGGGTGCAAGATCCATACTGAAGGTGGGATCTTAAAGGTAGTGAAAGGCAATCTTGTAGTGATGAAAGCTGAGAAGATCACAGCTAATCTATACATGCTTTTGGGAGATACGTTGCAAGAAGCAGATGCATCAGTTGCAACAGCAAGTCAAGAAGAAGCAACGATGATGTCGCATCGTAAACTTGGACATATGTCAGAACGAGGCCTGAAAGTCCTTGAGGAACGTAATCTCCTGCCTGGGCTCAAAACGGTCAATTTACCGTTTTGTGAGCATTGTGTGATAAGTAAGCAACATAGGTTGAAGTTTGCTAAAGTAACTACTAGAAGCAAACACATACTAGACTTGGTCCATTCGGATGTGTGGGAATCACCAGAAGTATCCCTGGGAGGAGCAAAGTATTTTGTATCATTCATTGATGATTATTCCAGGAGATTGTGGGTGTACCCAATTAAGAAGAAGTCAGATGTGTTTCCAGTATTCAAGGAATTCAAAGCACAAGTGGAGCTTGAAACTGGAAAAAGAATTAAGTGCTTGAGGATAGACAATGGAGGAGAATATGTAGATGGTGACTTTTTAGCATTCTGCAAATAAGAGGGTATTTTAAGACAATTCACAGTTCCACATACACCTCAGCAGAATGGTGTGGCAAAGCGGATGAACAGAACTCTCCTAGATAAAACAAGAGCTATGCTGAGAACAACAGAAGTAGCCAAATCTTTCTGGGCAGAAGCAGTTAAAACCGCTTGTTTTGTGATAAATCGATCACCATCAACAGCGATTGATTTAAAGACACCGATGGAGATGTGGAAAGGCAAACCAGCTGATTATTCTTCCTTACATGTGTTTGGATGTCCTGTGTACGTGATGTATAACTCCCAAGAAAGAACAAAGTTGGATCCAAAATCCAGGAAATGTATATTCTTGGGTTATGCTGACAATGTTAAGGGGTATCGCTTGTGGGATCCCATTGCCCGCAAGGTTGTTGTTAGCAGAGATGTAGTTTTTGGAGAAAATGAATTGCAAAGTGAGCAGAAAAATGACAGCACTACCAAAGACACTACTATAGTGCAGATAGAGAAGATGTCTGGAGAAGATGACTTTTTTGAAGCAGAACATGAGCATGAAGAACAAGAGCCAAATGAGGTCAATGACGGAGGAGGTCTTCGACGATCAACAAGACAAAAATCTAAACCAAGTTGGCACTCACAGTTTGTCATGGCAAGCCATGATGCGTACTGTCTTCTAACTGAAGAAGGAGAACCATCAACCTTTCAAGAGGCCGTGAGTAGTTCGGATGCTTCTCAATGGATGGCAGCAATGCATGAAGAAATGGAAGCCTTGCATAGAAACAAGACATGGGAACTTGTTGAACTTCCAAAGGGTCGAAAAGCCATTGGAAACAAATGGGTATACAAGATCAAACGAGATGGCAATGATCAAGTGGAACGATATCGTGCAAGACTGGTGGTCAAAGGATATGCTCAGAAAGAAGGTGTTGATTTCAATGAGATATTCTCACCAGTTGTTCGATTGACAACAATTAGAGTTGTTCTGGCTATGTGTGCTGCATTTGATTTACATCTTAAGCAACTTGATGTAAAGACTGCTTTTCTCCATGGAGAACTTGAAGAGGAGATATATATGCTCCAACCGGAAGGATTTAAAGAACAAGGAAAAGAAAACTTGGTTTGTAGGTTGACCAAATTTCTGTACGGTCTAAAGCAGGCGCCAAGATGTTGGTACAAGAGATTTGATTCCTTCATTATTAGCCTTGGTTACAACAGACTGAGTTCAGACCATTGTACGTACTACAATAGGTTTGATGATAATGATTTCATCATTTTGCTGTTGCATGTGGATGACATGTTGGTGGTAGGCCCCAACAAAGATCGAATCCAAGAATTGAAGGCAGAGTTGGCTAGGGAGTTTGATATGAAGGACTTCGGACCTGCAAACAAGATTTTAGGGATGCAAATTCACCGAGACAAAAAAGATAAGAAGCTTTGGCTTTCACAGAAGAATTACTTACAAAAGGTCTTGCGGCGCTTCAACATGCAAGACTGTAAGCCAATTTCTGCCCCCATTTCCTGTCAATTATAAGTTATCCTCAAGTATGAGTCCTAGCAATGAAGCAGAGAGGATGGAAATGTCTCGAGTACCGTATGCATCAGCGGTGGGAAGCCTTATGTATGCCATGATTTGTACAAGACCAGACATTGCACAAGCAGTGAGAGCGGTTAGTAGGTTCATGGCAGATCCTGGTAGAGAGCACTAGAATGCTGTTAAGAGGACCCTTAGGTACATCAAAGGATCCTCGGATGTTGCATGATGTTTTGAAGGATCAGAATTTATTGTCAGGGGCTATGTTGATTCAGATTTTGCAGGTGATCTTGATAAAAGAAAGTCTACTACTGGCTATGTGTTTACACTTGCAGGAGAGGCAGTGAGCTGGTTATCCAAATTACAGACTGTTGTAGCTTTGTCTACTACAGAAGCTGAGTACATGGCAGCTACCCAGGCATGCAAGGAAGATATTTGGATTCAAAGGCTATTGGAAGAACTTGGGCACAAGCAGCAGAAGACTACTGTGTATTGTGACGGTCAAAGTGCCTTGCACATTGCAAGGAATCCAGCCTTTCATTCCAGGACAAAGCACATAGGTGTTCAATATCACTTTGTTAGAGAAGTAGTAGAGGAAGGAAGCGTGTGTAACATCCTCATTTTTAATTGGTCTATTTTCTTTTTATTAATAATTTAATATTGATTCATACTATTGTGATCAAAATTTCCTGTTCTACTTAATCGTGAATTTTTAATAATTATTTCGGACCAAAGTCTGAAAAACTATTAAAATAACGATTGGGTATATAATTGTTTGTATTTATGGTATATATGAGGAAAAGTCTCAAATAATTACGAAATAATTATTTGAACTTGAAATCATGTTTTATAGGTTTAAATATGTTTTATATGGGTGAATACCCAAGATGTTGAATTTTTAATCAAATTGAAACAATGATGCAAAATCAACAAAAATGATGCAAACAGTAAAAACATAGGTGCAAAAAGTAATTCAAGGAGTGAACTAGTACTTCAATTACGGAAAGATGTGAATAGTATCGTAAAATGCTTAAAGTGTACTGTTGATAAGTCAGTCAGTATAGGATTAATATCAAAACTTGATGAAACTGATAAAATCAGTTCATTTTTAAGTCACACATGTAAAAATATAATTTCTAGTAAAGTTTGAAAATTTATGGATCTAAATCGAAATTACTGTGAATTAGTTGAAAGTAATTATAAAAATTTAATTTTTAGTTATGATAATTAATAATGGACATAAATTAAGTTTACTATAAAGTTTCAATTAAAAATAAAATTGTTTAATCAAAAAGTTAAAAATTAAACGTATAAATTTATACTGATAGTATAAGAAAACACAAAATTTTTATCCACGAAAAATGCTCTCAGCTACCCTGTATCACGTGCCTTTCACCTACTTATCTACTCTCACTCAAGCGAAGAAAAAAAAAAAAACTCACTGACCTCCCTCTATAAAAGGAAGCTGCTCCTGCTCCTTCACTGCTTCACCCCCATCTCACGATCTCTCTCACTCTGCTGCTTTCTCTTTTTCTTTTTCAATTCTTATTCAATTTTGCTTATTACACCCCCAAAACTACCTTCTTTCACCATCAAGAAGCAATCTTGTTTCCTCTCCCTCTCCTCTTTGCTGTGAACGAAACTCACTTCCTAGGTAAGGGGGAGTGAGATCTTGATTCTCTTGTTACTCTTTCTTATTTTCGTACTTTATATTTTATAAGTTTTACCTTTGATTATTTTTCTGCACCACTTTAAATTCTGATTTACTCTTTCTGCTATATTTCTATTATTTGTGAATTTTCTTGTTATTGGAACTGTTACAAGTGTCTCTCTTTTAGAGGAGACCATGCCCAATTTTTGTTATAAGTTTCCTTCTTATTGTTCTTTCCAGTACACGTTCCTATTCTTATAATAAGAAGGAACAAACATAAACTGACACAGAACAAAGCAATATATAACTATGTTCCAGCGTTTTGACCCGGACATGAATATCTCAAGTTATACTTAACCAAATCGTGTGAAACCAGTTTTAAATGAAAATAGACTTAAAAATCTACAACTTTTCTTTTGGACCTACTACAAAATATGATAAAATGAAATATATATTCAAGTTACAAGTTGACCCACCTGTTATGAATTTTCTGAAAATTTCCATTATGTTGGAAATTACTGGGACAAATCTGAACTGTTTTCTGGAAAAATAAAAATATCATGATGTTTATACATGTCTTATATATCTACCATAAAAATTTCATAACAAAATAAGTTTGTTTACTATTTTTATAAAATCGACAAAGTCTACTAGATGGTTCAAAGTTTTCTGGAAATTTTAAAAAGTTTATCTCTTCAACTTTTGATTTCACTGGAAACGAGAATATAAAACAAATTTAGAAAAAATTATATATATGTTGTAAGATTATGATGAGAATTTATTTTCTTTGTATTAAACTGAGTTTTTAAAATTAGTAGAGTAAGATCCGAAGTATGCTCTGTGGTTGCAGTTTCATCTGATCTTCCACACCAGAAAAAGGATTTTTTCTTACTACTAAGTTTTTGAACATAGTCTATGGAAATTCTAAGTATGCTCTGTGGTTGCGGTATAATCTGATCTTCCACACCAGAAAAGAATTTCTAAATATTAAAAATCTATTTATGCTTATACCAGAAATACTTATAGTAAGTTAGAAAGTTGTTTCTCTTTACAATTTAAATTAAGGGATTAGACAAAGAAAAAGATAAAGCAAATAAGTTTAACTTGATAAGTTTTAAATAAGATTTTAATACAAATAATGATTAGTTAAATATTAGTTAATTATTAGATTAATGATTAGAAAAATATCTACTGTCTTGCTTAAATACCTTGTGATATTACATAAATCTTTATATACTTAATATGTGATAAGATGCTTTGATGTATTGACATGACATGATGATTGTACTCTGACAATGTTATTTATCTGTCTGTAAGACTTGTGTTGTTACTTTGTATTGGTGCTCAGTGAATGAGACTAGTGATATTAGATGTGATATAGTGAATGGTGATGTATACTAGTTATATACTATTTATCTGTCTGAGGGGCAGAGATGTTATGTCAAATGATGATGAGTAAAGTGACTTGTGAGTACTGTTAAAAGAGGAACATGCAACGGCATGTTGCCTATAGTGGAAGACACAGCCTGGCAAGCTGAGGAGTGAAAGGCAGGGACTCACTGATGGAAGTCTAGGGGGTACGGTGTCGAGTGATGAAGTAACTAAAGACCAGGAGAGCACCCTGTGTCGGGAACTTCATCTGACCAAGCTTGGCAACCCCAACAACTGCTCAGCATTCCATTGATTTGTGCGAGAGTACGCCTGAGTTATATATAGGACTGTGAATGTCCTAAATTGAGATAATTTGTGTTCATCTAGGGATGAAGGTTTTTGCCATAGGGTTGAGGCGTATGTACTCCCAATCACTTCCAATCGGGGAGTATGGATCCATACTGCGTCTAGAGGTTTGAGTTGTTAGGAGTTGGGACGTTATGATTAGATAAATACTAGGTTCCCCCGCTATTATTAAATGACGGTAGTTCATACCGTTAGTAATACATATATATGTTAGAATCAAGTCTCACTCCTCTTTCTTTCTTTTCTGTATGTACTTGCTGATTGGATACTTAAAGATGATGGTCAAGCCTAGTGATCAAGTTCCTTGTTGACGTGGTCATTTCAGAGATTGCGAAGACTAAGAAGAGATACTAGAAGATACAAAATCTGAAGGCTAGTGTTATTTATGTTTATGTTTTGGGTTAGGGTAGAACTTGTTCACTGCTCTGACTAGGATATTACATGTATGGGTTAGGAATAACTAATACTTGATTTCCCTGTATCTGTTAAACTCTGTGCTTATTTCCGTATTATGAACTGATGTTGAATTTCAGATGGTAATGGTTCTTTATATAATATTTACGCTTTTATTAATTCGTTTTATTCTAAATATGTTTAATAAAAATTAATAAAAAAAAATTCCCTTATTTTTATAATTACTTAAAACAAATACAAATATTAGTGTGGATTGTGTCTAATGTAACAGGGTGTTACATTTAATGGTATCAGAGCAGTTAGTCCTGTCAAGGCCTAGGTTATGGACTTGACATTCTTTTGTTGTGCTCTTATATTCATTGTTGAGAAACAATGATGTAAGATACTCTGTGTGTTCTTATACTCTCTGTTGAGAAACATGAAATGTAGAGAAATACACTAGAAGGGGGGTTGAATAGTGTATTTAAATTTTCTTTGGAAAACTTTAGCTAGAATGAAGATAGTGTATCTTTTTGTTTTACAGAAGTTTAGTAAAACAGAAAAAATAAGCTATCGTCCAGTCGATTAAAAATAACCGTCCAAAGAAACTACTCTTCTTCTTTTTCGTTTAAATACACTTAATGAATAAACTTGGATAAAGAGGTGTATAGAAACTTTTTCGTAATATGCTGAAGAGATAGTTTAAAAGAAATGCAAGTAAGCTAGAAGTTGAGTGAATAGAATACGTAGTTTTATACTGGTTCACTCAACTGAGCTACGTCCAGTTCTCCTTCAAAAACCTTTGAAGGGTTCTACTAATCAAAACTGATTACACTCAAGTATTCTTAACTTTGCCACTTCTGGCTACAAGTATTCTCTATGCCACTTCTGGCACACCCTTAATCTCCTCTTGAGATTAAACACAAAAACCAAGTATTCTTTAACACTAAGCCACTTCTGGCTTTCTAAACAATAATGTTTGATATTGTAAGTAAAATATAACTCTCAATGAGAGGATATTATAATAAGAATGAGTTTATAGACTCGCTTAGCAAAGCTAAGATGAATGCTCTTTTTCGCTTATGGTCGTCCAGTCGTTTTTACAGGATTTCTGTTCTTTTCCAAAATTCTCGTCTTCTTGATACGTGAGCTCATCCTTCTATATATAGGAAGTTTGTTGAAAGATATCCGTTGAGGATTCTGTTCCTTTTCCAAGAGCGATTCTTTCTGTAGCTTATTGTCGTTGTCACATTTTGACCTTGAGTGAAGTGATGGATGTGACAGCCGTACTCGTAGCGCCTCTCTCCTACTTGTACTTTCTCTGCAGAGAGTAGCTTCTTCTTTTCCTGTTCAATACTTTTCGAAAAGATCATGGCATGTTAAAATATGATATAGTGAACGTTGCCTTATATTATAGAAAGCGTATTTTAAATGATCGAAAACACTGAGTGTTACTCAAGCGTTGGACGCTTGTTCTCACAGGAGCATTGGACGCTGCCTGTATGTTTCTTATAAAACTCAATTGGACGATCACTTTATTAAAACATAGAGTCCAGGTTTGAGAGATACAATACCATTGCGGGATTGGACGATGTAAATCCTATAACACTCAAACTAGATCATTAGATACCTCAAAATTTATCCTTTAGTTATTATCATCAAAACCGTAATAGGAGAGGTTGGACATCGTCCAAGGTTTTAGAACCTAACAATCTCCCCCTTTTTGATGATGACAAATAATGGTAAATTTTGATGTTAACAGACACATAATCATATAAGAATACAATGAGTCAAGTTTAGAGATGATTATGTTATGCCAGAGTATAATAGTGAAATGAAGTACTCCCCCTGAGTTCAACATTTCTTATGCATTAAATAACAGATATCAGATTCTAAAACATATCAATGATATGGATGCGGAATATATGAAAGTAAACACCTCATGTTTTGATAAAGGAATCAGTATGTATATATTCAAACAAATATTTGAATACAAATGATTAGCTATTTATTCTCATCAAAAATTCCAATTTTCTCCCCCTTTGTCATTAACAAAAAGGTTTGAAAGATGGAAAAAAAATGATGTGGCCATCATGGTCACCTTATGGCTGAGGAGGTGGCTCATGTGGTGGTGGTGGTTGTTCTGGTGGTGCTTGGTCTGGTGGTGCTGGTTGTGGAGGTGGAGGTTGGACTTGTGGTACAGGATGAGCAACGTGACCAAGTAAGGTGGCTGCTGTATGTTGAATCTGGTTCACTAGTGTCTGTGAGAGACCTATGAACTGCTCAGTAATTGTATTTTGCAGCACTAGACGATGTTGTTCGGCTTCAGCCCGTTGTCTTTGCTGAAAAGCTTGAAATGCGGCCTCAGTCTCCAGCTGTTGCTGCCTCAGAGCCTGTTGCACAATTTCATGAACACGTTCTTCTGAGACTCCTTGTGGTTCAGCAAATCGCAGAGGATTAATGCCCTTTGGACTTGAAGATCCAGTTGGAACCAGTTGATGTGTGCCTGAATGTGCTTCAGCAGAAGCTTCAACAATGGGGAGGCTTGTGACATCTTCAGCAATAGGCTGAGCTGCAGAGGCTTCCATTTGCTTGGACGCTTCAGCCACGAGCTCTCTATCATCCTCAGATCTATCAGACTGGACGGTAGCTTCTTCATGTGACATTACAAAGTGTTCTACGTCCACTGGTACTGATGGGTCCAAGTCAAGATGAGCTAGCACCTTTGTCACCTTGGCAGAGGCTTCATCCAGTTCTGCCTATGTCGCCTTTGATTTAGCAGCCGTATCTTCTTTTTCCATGGTTGCTGTTTCAGCTTTCTCAAAAGCCAGCTGCTCAACACGAGCTTGTTCCACTGCTGCGGCGGCTTCTTCTGCAAGGTACTCCTCATGGAGAGTTTGGAGTTCCTCCACAAACTCCGTGCGTTCCAGTGTTCTGAGGTCAAACACTTTGTTGCTTCTGATTGTTGGCAGAGTCTTCATCAACTCCAGATAATCATCTGAATCCTTCAGAAAGCAGGCAAATGTGTCTGAAAAATGATGAGTCTTGACTGGACGCAGCACTTCTATCCCATGAGGGGGATGAACAAAATCATCCTTGGAACAGCCTGAGGATGAGGCTTGCTGAGAATCGTTCCATAGAATCTGGCGCCAAAAGGTTATGGAATCTGAGGTTCCAAGCTCACGCGTAAGCTTACCAGACTCATCAAATAAATGACTCCAGCTGTAAGAAGATTTTTGCAGGGTTTCAACTTTCTCCTTCCTGCTGGGCATCTCAATGCCGTAGAATTTGAAACCTTTCTTGCGACCAGCATCATAGACAGGCAATCTAGGACATACTCTGTCTGGTACAAATTTTATTTCCGTCGCTCGGCTTATGTGCATCTTTGGTGGGTAGGCGATTGCTTGATTTAGAATATACATCTGTTGCAGAAGCTTTCCAAGATCATCAAAGTCGCTAGGCTGGAAGTTTAGTACTGGAGTTCCAGCTGGTAGTGGCAGAAACTTTGTGATTGGAGTCCAGATTTGAACATCCCTGACCCACTCTGTGTTTGGACGCTGCTGCGTTACTGACTGGTCCAAACTTTCTTTGATTGCTAATTGCAATTCTGCATCCAGCTCACTATCTTTGTTAGCAGAAGGCTTCTTGGACGGTGCCTTCTTTTTCTTTGGAGCCTTCCTTTTCTGCTCCGCAACCGTCTTGGTGAGACTAGAGGCAACTTCCACCTCTGGCTTCTGCAGATTTTCCGCTGCTGGACGCACTCTCTGCTGAGTTCCAGTTGGACAGATGTAAGGATACGGCATGCGTACTAAGTGTGGATACACTTCTCTCGTCCAACTAGGCAGAGGATTGCTAATGATTGTCCCTTTGGGCATGGCATGATAAACAGCTGACAAAGATTCATTGCAAACATACCTCGTCCACTCAGGTGCTGAGGTAGTTGTATAATGCCGCTTTAGAGGCTCTTGCAGAGGCCTCTGGATCACATCATCTTCGTTACAGAGATTCTGATTATTGCATGTGAGGAATGCAACTGGAAAGTGTTCTCTGTCTTTCTCTTCTTTCGTTTTCTGCTTGGGGGGAATAGTCCATGGGGACCATGTATCCCTCCATGCATCTCTTGGACGCACAAACTTGGACAGGTCCAAGCGAAGAGGTGGTTGGTGGCTTGCTGATGTGGAAGGAGCACCTGATGTTGCTGGTAGAAGGGTGCTGGTGGACATATTTTCGGTGTCTTGAGAGGATGATGGTAGCACTTCAGTCCTTTTTGCCCTTTTTGCCTGAGTCTTCACTCTTCTTCGTGGCACATTAGCAAGAAAAGGAGGTGTTTGAGCAGGTTGTGCCTTTTGCTTCTTTTGCTGAGGACCCTCTGTCTCTTCTGCCTTTTTCATGATTCGACCTATTGGAATCTGGTCGTCATCTTTAGAGTCGTCCAGTAATTTAAGCTTTCGTACCCTTTGTTTTTCTGGAGCAACTTTCACTGGTGCTGCCTTTGGACGCTTCTCCTCTTGAGCAGGTTTGGACGTCTCAGTCCTTGGACGCTTTCCTACTGGTGACTGAGCAACAGACTTCTCAGCATGCCTTTTCTTGGTCCTCCTCTCCTTCTCAGCATCTTCTTCATGCATCTGAGATGCTTGACGAGTGATCTTTCTGCCTTGCTGTTCTTCCATCAACCTTTTGATTTTTCTACGAATGCCCAGTAGATCAATCTCTTCTTCGTCATCATTAGAGATGATCTTGCTCTGCTCATGCCTTTTCTTGTTGATGGTGTCCTCGTCCAGGTCCCTTAAGACCTTCGCTGTTAGCTTGATCTTCATCGGCCTTATGTTGGGCTCACCGAACAACTGTTGTGTTGCCACTATAGGCCCTTTCTTTATTATGGCTTCATGGGCTTCTTCATCCAATTCATCATAGAAGCATTGATAAAGCTTCTGATCCCAGAGGATCCTGTTCAACAGGGCGGCATAGAAGATGTCATCATTCCCACCCACGGACTTCATCATCCTCACAATATTGATGTAGATGATGTGAGGGAGATTGAAGGGAATGCCTTCCATCAGATGGAATATCACAAACTTGTGTAAGTCTGTGACTGAGTCCTTAGACCCAGCTTTGTGCAGGATGCTTTTGTTGCACACCTGCTGCCATATTTTAGCTTCCTCGCACAGATTCTTGTATTCAATCTTCACCGACTCAGGGGTTTTGGACTTGCAAAGCACAGTCGCAACGAAGTCGCCGTACTGCTCTGCCCAGTTGGTTCTGTACTGGTTCCTCTCCCTGATGCAACCAGTTACCTTTGCTATGGCCTCGGTGGACAGCGTCACTTCTCGTCCAAGGAGATTGGCCACGAGCTCCCTTGGGGTCTGAAACTTGACATTCCTCCAGAACATCCTGATCAACTCTGGATAGATTTTCTGGTTGTCATTGAAGTAGCCTCTGATTCCACACTTCAGTAGGCTCTCTTTCAGATTTAGTCCTAGCTTCTCGAGCGCTTCAATGTCAAAGAAGTGCTCAATGTGCACCGTAGCAGCTCCTTGATGCACAACGGTAGTCTCATGGTAGGTTAGGACCTCGAGTTCTGAGTTACTTGAGTTTGTAGAGATTGCCATTCTTGTAAAGCTTGGATTTTTAGGTTTTCTGAGAGGGTTTTTGGGGTTTCTGGGAGAGAGAGAGAGTGTTTAGGTTTGATGGGTGTTTAGGTTTTCTCCGGTGAGGATTTGATAAGGTGGTGTTTGGGCTTTGTTTGGAGAATATGAAGCGGTTTTGTTTTTATTTTTGAATATTTGAAAAAAGTAACTGACGCCATAAAACCCGCCATGATGAGACGTGCAGAGGATTTGGGTAACTGTGTACGGTTACCGCCATTTAGGTGACTCAGCATAGAGTATTAGCTCATACTCATCCTCAAAACGATCCGTTTTATTAATTTGAATCAAAAGAAAAGACTAAGATAGAACGACATCGTCCATATATTGGACTTTAATTGAAACGTATGTAATATATATATATGCATGACTCTAGTGTTCCTTGGACGACATGTCCTTTGGACGCTATGAAGTTATTGGACGCATCATGTAGATGTTAATCATTCCTTTACAGAGGCCATGCCAAGTTTGTCCCTCAGAAGGATTAACTTGTCTTCAGTAAGGGGTTTGGTGAATAAATCAGCAAGCTGATTATCTGTGGTTACAAAGTGTAATTCCACAGTCCCCTTTTGAACATGGTCTCTTATGAAGTGATGTTTAATTTCTATATGTTTAGCCCTTGAATGCAATATGGGATTTTTAGAGAGATTTATGGCAGCTTTACTATCACAGAAGATAGGAATGTTACTCTCATATTTGTTGTAGTCCTCAAGTTGATGCTTGATCCACAAGATTTGAGAGCAGCATTTTGCAGTTGAGATATACTCTGCTTCAGCAGTGGATAGAGCAATTGTTCCTTGCTTCTTGCATATCCAGGAGACTAGGTTACCACCAATGAAATGACATCCTCCACTGGTGCTTTTTCTTTCAATGCGATCTCCAGCATAATCAGCATCACAATATCCTATTAGCCTGAAATCTTTCTCTCTTTTGAAATATAACCCAAGGTTAGTGGTTCCAGCAAGATATCGAAAGATTCTTTTAACAACAGTTAAGTGAACTTCCCTTGGGTCAGATTGAAATCTGCCACATAAGCATACGCTGAACATGATGTCAGGTCTGGACGCAGTGAGGTACAGGAGTGATCCTATCATTCCTCTGTATAGAGTATTATCTACTGCCTTTGAGTTGTCGTCCAGTTCAAGAACTGTTGTTGGATGCATAGGAGTTTTCATTGGTTTTGCATCGTCCAACTTGTACTTCTTTAGCAGCTCTTTGACATACTTAGTCTGATGTATGTATATTCCCTTTTCAGTTTGTTTGATTTGAAGTCCAAGGAAGAATTTCAGCTCACCCATCATGCTCATTTCGAACTCTGTTTGCATTAATTTGGCAAAATCTTCACAGAGAGATTCATTAGTGGCGCCAGATATGATATCATCAACATATACTTGTGCGATAATAAAATCAGAAGAATAGTCTTTGCGAAATAACGTAGTGTCTACTTTTCCTCTTGAGAAACCATTTTCTAACAGAAATGTGCTGAGTTTTTCATACCAAGCTCTAGGAGCTTGTTTCAACCCATATAGTGCTTTGTTGAGTTTAAAAACATGGTTTGGAAAATCATCACTTTCAAATCCTGGGGGTTGTTCCACATAGACTTCTTCTTTTATGAGTCCATTGAGGAATGCACTTTTTACGTCCATTTGGTATAGCTTCATATTGCTATGAGCTGCAAATGACAGTAAAATGCGGATTGCCTCCAGACGTGCAACGGGAGCATAAGTTTCAGTATAATCAATACCTTCTTGTTGTGAGTAACCTTTTGCTACCAACCTTGCTTTGTTTCTCACAACATTACCTTCTTCGTCCAGCTTGTTTCTGAACACCCACTTTGCTCCTACTGCTTCTTTGTCATTGGGGAGTTCTACTAGCTTCCAGACATTGTTCTTTTGAAATTGGTCAAGTTCTTCTTGCATTGCTTTGACCCATCCTTCATCTTCTAAGGCATCGTCCACAGTCTTAGGTTCTATTTGAGATATGAATGCTGCATGACTTTGCTGTCGTTGAAGTGAAGATCTGGTTTTGACTCTGTCTTCTGGATCCCCAATGATTTGCTCTTGTGGATGATGTTTCTTCATTTGCCAGTTGCGTCCAGTTGGTTCTCTTTGTTCTTCGACTGGACGGTCTAGTAGTGCATTTGATTCTTCAATTGAGACATCATGTTTGGACGAATCTGATGACTTACTTGCATCGTCCAGCCTGATATCTGCAAATGATTTGTCTAGCTCTGATAATTCCTTATCAGGCTTGTTGTCATTAAACTTCACATGGATAGCTTCTTCAACAGCTAAGGTTCTAGAGTTATAGACTCTGTACGCCTTTGAAGTTTCAGAATATCCAAGCAATGTTCCTTCATCACACTTAGAATCAAATTTTCCCAGGTTATCCTTAGTGTTCAGAATGAAACATTGACATCCAAATGGATGGAAGTAAGATATGTTGGGTCTTCTACCCTTCCACAATTCATATGGAGTCTTTTTCAATATTGGCCTTATATAAATTCTGTTTTGTAAATAACAGGCAGTATTCACTGCTTCAGCCCAGAAGTGTTTAGGGGTTGAATTATCATCTAACATGGTTCTGGCCATTTCCTGAAGTGACCTGTTTTTCCTCTCAACTACACCGTTCTGTTGTGGTGTTCTAGGTGTTGAGAAGTTGTGAAGGATACCATTATCCTCACAGAACCTTTGAAAACTTTCGTTTTCGAATTCACCCCCGTGATCACTTCTGATTGAAGTAATGCATACTCCTTTTTCATTTTGAACTCTTTTGCAGAGATTATAAAAAGCCTTAAAGGACTCATCTTTGTGGGATAGGAATAAGACCCATGTCCATCTAGTATAGTCGTCCACTATAACTAATCCATATCTTTTACCATTTACCGAGGCTGTTCTTGTGGGTCCAAACAGGTCAATATGTAACAGCTCTAGAGGTCTAGAAGTGGAAACAATGTTTTTACTTTGAAAAGAATTTTTCACTTGTTTCCCTTTCTGACAAGCTTCACAAAGAAGATCATCTTTATACGACATACTTGGTAGTCCTCTTACGAGGTTGTGCCTGTTCAGCTTTGAGATTAACCTCAAGCTTGCATGACCAAGTTTTTTATGCCATAACCAATGATTTTCTTGTACAGAAACTAGGTAAGATACATTTTGACTTGATAGTTCCCCAAGTTTAATCTTATACAGATTGCCTTGCCTCTTTGCAGTAAAGAGAAGGGATCCATCAGAGTTTTTGACTGTACATTCACCTTTGTTAAAGGCAACATCATATCCACTGTCACATAATTGACTTATGCTAAGTAGATTGTGTTTAAGACCTTTAACATAAAGAACGTTATCAATACAGGGATAGGGTGGTATACCAATCTTACCTACGCCAGCTATCATCCCTTTCTGATTCCCTCCAAAAGTGACTGTCCCACCAGTCTTGGGTAGGAGGCTTTGGAACATACACTTTTCTCCCGTCATGTGATGTGAGCACCCACTGTCCAGGTACCATGATTGGAGTTTCTTTCCTGCTGTTAAGCATGTCTGCAACAGAAACAATTTTATCCTTAGGTACCCAGATTGACTTGGGTCCTTTTTTGTTAGCTCGAAGGGTATTGAATGTTCCCCTCTTAGGCAGGTGTCTGCATTTGGACGTTATATGTCCAGATTTCCCACAGAAGTAGCAAACATCTGTTTCTTCATCATGAATATATTTCTTTCCCTTGTATCCATGTCCTGACCTGTCATTTGGTCTCTTACAACCTTCATATTTTAAAAGTTTTTTGAGGTTGTCAGAGCCCTTGACAAAGTTTGACAGATCCTTCTTTAGGCTGTCAATCTCTTCATGAAGTTTTACAACATCATGTGGTTGACCTCTTAAGGAAGTATCTGCTTCAACTTTCAGAAGCTTCTCAACTAGCCTTTTGTTTTCTGCGTTGAGATTTCGAATCTCTATGGAAAGATTTCTTTCTCTATCCCTTGAATCCTCATAGGATTTATAGGCTTGAGTAGCATCATTCCATAGAGCTCGCCTCTCCATATTTGTAGTTTCATTTTGCCTTGAGAGTTCTGCAAACTTTTCTTGTAAATCTTCCTTTTCACTTTTCAGTTGTCTAACATTTTCTTCTAAAGCTTCTTTTTCTTTTGAAAGTGATTTGGAAGATTTCTTTAAAGTTCTATAGGCTTTTGACAAGATAGAAGAATTTGAAAGTAATTCATGATAAGCTTCTTGAATTGAATCTAAGTCATTAAAATCTACCTCATCTTCTTCTTCTGGTTCTGAAGAGTCAGTTGAGGTGTCCGCCATTAGACATATGTGTGCTTCCTCCTCTTCTCCCTCGTCCGATGATGAGTCATCGTCCAGATCTTCCCATGTGGACATCAGAACTTTCTTGCCCTTTCCTTTGTTGAAGAATTTCTTCTTCTTGTCCTTGCTTTTCTCAAGATCTGGGCACTCTGATTTGAAGTGTCCTGGCTTTTTGCATTCGTAGCATATAATTGGACTCTTCTCCTTCTTTTCTTTGAAGTCTTTCCTCTTCAGGTTTCTCCATCTGGATCCACCTTTCTTTTTCCACATAGAATGTATTCTTTTGGATATAAAGGATAGTTCATCATTTTCGTCTGAGTCATCATCTTCATATTGTTCGTCTGATGATGTTTCAGCTTGCATGGCTTTGGACGATGATGCTTTCCTTGGCTTCTGGACGCTGAGCGCCAGAGACTTATTTTTCTTACCATCATTATCTTGATGCAGTTCTAGTTCATGCACCTTGAGGGTTCCCACAAGTTCTTCTAAGGACATATCGTCCAGTTCCTTCTTTGTTCTCAAAGCTGTAACCTGTGGTCTCCATTTCCTAGGCAAACTTCTTAGAATTTTGTCAATATGTTCATAGTTATTATAATCTTTACCATGTGCTCTAAGTTCATTTAATATGGTTTGAAACCGTCCAAACATACTTTGTATGTCCTCGTTTTCTTCCATACTAAACAACTCATATTGACGAGTAAGGAGACTGAGTTTGTTACGTTTTACCTGAGTGGAACCCTCATACGTTAATGCAAGAGTGTCCCACATTTGTTTTGCGCTTTTGAGACTGTGCACCTTGTTGTATTCTTGTTCGCTTAGTGCACACATGATGATGTTTCTGGCTCTGGAGTTGAGATAAAATCTATGTTTTTGCTCTTCCGTCCATCTAGCTTTTGGGATTTCGTTGAGGCTTTCATCAAGCGGAATATAATCGCCTATCTCCACGACTTCCCACATGTCAATATGGCTAGATTCAAAGAATGCTATCATTCTTTGTTTCCAGTAGTCATATTTGACACCTTTGAAGAGTGGTGGTCTGTTCACAGCTTGTCCTTCGTTTTCCATCTTTCTCAGGATCTTTCCTCTGTTCTGTTAAGAACTCAACCCAAGAGGTCGAGCTCTGATACCAACTGAAATGTAGAGAAATACACTAGAAGGGGGGTTGAATAGTGTATTTAAATTTTCTTTGGAAAACTTTAGCTAGAATGAAGATAGTGTATCTTTTTGTTTTACAGAAGTTTAGTAAAACAGAAAAAATAAGCTATCGTCCAGTCGATTAAAAATAACCGTCCAAAGAAACTACTCTTCTTCTTTTTCGTTTAAATACACTTAATGAATAAACTTGGATAAAGAGGTGTATAGAAACTTTTTCGTAATATGCTGAAGAGATAGTTTAAAAGAAATGCAAGTAAGCTAGAAGTTGAGTGAATAGAATACGTAGTTCTGGTTCACTCAACTGAGCTACGTCCAGTTCTCCTTCAAAAACTTTTGAAGGGTTCTACTAATCAAAACTGATTACACTCAAGTATTCTTAACTTTGCCACTTCTGGCTACAAGTATTCTCTATGCCACTTCTGGCACACCCTTAATCTCCTCTTGAGATTAAACACAAAAACCAAGTATTCTTTAACACTAAGCCACTTCTGGCTTTCTAAACAGTAATGTTTGATATTGTAAGTAAAATATAACTCTTAATGAGAGGATATTACAATAAGAATGAGTTTATAGACTCGCTTAGCAAAGCTAAGATGAATGCTCTTTTTCGCTTATGGTCGTCCAGTCGTTTTTACAGGATTTCTGTTCTTTTCCAAAATTCTCGTCTTCTTGATACGTGAGCTCATCCTTCTATATATAGGAAGTTTGTTGAAAGATATCCGTTGAGGATTCTGTTCCTTTTCCAAGAGCGATTCTTTCTGTAGCTTATTGCCGTTGTCACATTTTGACCTTGAGTGAAGTGATGGATGTGACAGCCGTACTCGTAGCGCCTCTCTCCTACTTGTACTTTCTCTGCAGAGAGTAGCTTCTTCTTTTCCTGTTCAATACTTTTCGAAAAGATCATGGCACGTTAAAATATGATATAGTGAACGTTGCCTTATATTATAGAAAGCGTATTTTAAATGATCGAAAACACTGAGTGTTACTCAAGCGTTGGACGCTTGTTCTCACAGGAGCATTGGACGCTGCCTGTATGTTTCTTATAAAACTCAATTGGACGATCACTTTATTAAAACATAGAGTCCAGGTTTGAGAGATACAATACCATTGCGGGATTGGACGATGTAAATCCTATAACACTCAAACTAGATCATTAGATACCTCAAAATTTATCCTTTAGTTATTATCATCAAAACCGTAATAGGAGAGGTTGGACATCGTCCAAGGTTTTAGAACCTAACAAAACATAAGTATAAGATAAGTTAGAACGATGCATGTACAGATTTCAAGCTTACAAAAGGAAGACTTACCTGAGAAGCTAGAATTTAAAGAAATGGTCTGCGCACGCATTTGAAGACCTTGCTTAAGAATTAGCCTGTTGTTAGCTTTGAGTTAGTAAGAAGTGACTAAGTACATGTCTGGGTAGGTTCTGGCTAAGGAAAGACTTGGTATTTAAGCAGTCCATTGTGACACACCTCTCTTTCCTGGGAAGCTATCCGGTGTACTAAAGTTGCTAATTACTTTATTCGCTTCTGACATGATGGTTTATTTCAAGACAAGGAATTAATGGAGTTTCTTCTACATTTCAGATAATGGCTGAACGAGGACCAATACCTGACTACACTCAGCAGATCCTAGAAAGGATGACTGCGGTTTTAGAAAACATGACTCAAGCGAACGCTGAACCTGCTGAATATAGGGGATTGACAAATTTTAGGAAGAATGATCCACCTACTTTCAAATGAGATTATGATCCTGATGGCGCTCAACAATGGTTAGCAGAGATAGAAAAGATTTTCACCGCAATGATGTGTGCTGATGCACATAAGGTCACTTTTGCTACTTTTATGCTAATTGGAGAAGCTGAAGGATGATGGAGATATGCTCGTCAACAGCTGGAAGGCAGAGGGATTCAAGTTACTTGGGTTGTATTCCGTCAGAGGTTTTTGGAAAAATATTTTCCAGAAGACCTTAGAAGAAGGAAGGAGATCGAGTTCCTGAATCTGAAGCAAGGCTATATGTCTGTGGGAGAATACGCTGCAAAGTTTGAGGAATTGTCCAAATATTGTCCCTACTTTCAAAATGGAGTAGATGAAAGATCTCGTTGTTCTAAGTTCGAGAATGGACTGAGGCCTAACATCAAACAAGCCATTGGGTACCTACAGATTGGAGACTTTCCGACATTGATTAATCGTTGTCGTATTTACGAAGATGACACTAAGGCGAGGCATGCACAGTGGAAGATTGGGAAACCTCAGAGGCATCAACCAAGGCATCTTCCCAACAAGCAGAAGAAGTCGTATACAAGACCATCTAAGCCAGCTGGGAATTCTTTCCAGAGAAGACCATCTGTTGTTTCCTCTGGAAGACCTAACCCCATCAGATGCTACAAATGTGGAGGACCTCACCTGCAAAATGATTGCCCTCGACCAACGGTGACATGTTTCAACTGCGGAAAGCTCGGCCATTACAGCAGTGTTTGTCCAGAGCCCAAGAAGGAACAAGGCGGTGACAGTAAGCCACCTGTTGGAAGACCAAAGACTAATGGAAAAGTGTTCACTATGAGTGGAAGCGAAGCTGCTAATTCTGAAGATCTCATTCAGGGTAAGTGTATCATAAGTAATAACTTTCTAAACGTACTATATGATTCAGGTGCATCTCATTCATTTATTTCTGATGATTGTGTGAGACATTTAAAATTACCTGTTTCTATCTTGCCATTTGATTTAGTTGTGTCCACACCTACAAATAAGCCTGTTGTTACATCTAAAGCTTGTTTGAACTGTTCTATCATCATAGAAGGTAGAACTTTCCTTGTGAATTTGATATGTTTACCCTTGTCTAAATTAGACATTGTGTTAGGAATGGACTGGTTATCTTCCAACCATGTTCTTCTTAACTGCCATGATAAAATCTTAGTGTTTGGAACCAAGCCTGAAAGTTCAATGAGATTGGAAATGGTACCTGCCAACCATCGATTAGCTCCTAAGGAAAAGGATGCTCAGGTGTATGTGATTATTTCTTCTATGAAGATTGAGGTGGATTTGAACTTAACAAAATTACCTATAGTGTGTGACTTTCTTGATGTTTTTCCCAATGATATTCCTGGGTTGCCTCTTGAGAGAGAAATAGAATTTACCATAGATTTGATACCAGGATTAGGACCCGTTTCTATAGCACCTTATAGAATGTCACCTTTAGAGCTTTCAGAACTTAAAAAGCAGCTAGAGGAACTCTTGGAAAAACAATTTATTAGGCCAAGTGTATCCCCTTGGGGAGCACCTGTGCTTTTGGTAAAGAAGAAGGACGGAAGTATGAGGTTGTGTGTTGACTATCGTCATCTTAACAAGATCACTATCAAGAACAAGTACTTGTTGCCAAGGATTGATGACTTGATGGATCGACTCATAGGAGCTGCGGTGTTTTCAAAGATTGACTTGAAGTCTGGTTATCATCAGATTAGGGTCAAGACTGAGGATATATCTAAGACAGCATTTAGAACAAGATATGGACACTATGAGTATTTGGTGATGCCTTTTGGCGTGACAAATACTCCAGCAATCTTTATGGATTACATGAATAGGATTTTTCATGATTGTTTGGATAAATTTGTGGTCGTTTTTATAGATGACATCCTAATTTATTCAAAGAATCATCAAGAGCATGAAGAACATCTTAAGATAGTGTTGCAAATCCTGAGAGAAAGGCAACTTTATGCCAAACTCTCAAAGTGCGAGTTTTGGCTAGAGGAAGTTAGTTTTTTAGGGCATGTGATATCAAAAGAAGGAATATCCGTAGATCCGGCAAAAGTTGAAGCTGTTTTACGTTGGGAGCAACCAACAACGGTAACAGAGATTCGGAGTTTCTTAGGCTTGGCAAGTTATTATCGAAAGTTCATTGAAGGATTTTCGAAGATGGCCTTGCCATTGACTAAGTTAACCAGAAAGGGACAACCCTTCGTATGGACTGAAGAATGTGAAGTTAGTTTTCAGAAGCTGAAGGAAAGGCTGACATCGGCACCAGTGTTAATTCTACCTGACTTAACGGGAAAGTTTGAAGTTTATTGTGATGCATCAGGTCAAGGATTAGGTTGTGTTTTGATGCAAGATGGGAGAGTAGCAGCTTACTCTTCTAGACAACTTAGACCACATGAAGTCAATTATCCAACTCATGATTTGGAATTGGCAGCTGTGGTTTTTGCTCTGAAAATTTGGAGGCACTATCTGTATGGTGCCAAATTTGAAGTGTTCAGTAACCACAAAAGCTTGAAATATTTGTTTGATCAAAAGGAGTTGAACATGAGGCAACGCAGATGGATGGAATTCTTAAAGGATTATGACTTTGAGTTGCATTACCACCCTGGTAAAGTAAACGTTGTAGCAGATGCGTTAAGCCGAAAATCCCTGCATGCTTCATGGATGATGGTCAAAGAATTGGAATTGATTGAAAAGCTAAGAGATTTGAACTTGGCCATAGTCGTGAAGCCAAAAAGTGTATGTTTTGGAATGCTTCAGATAACTAGTGAGTTTCTGAGGCAAGTGAAGGAAGCTCAGGGAGCTGACCAATATCTTCAAGAAAAGATAGCAGAAGGAAATGAAGGCAACGATCCAGATTTTGTGAAAGATGAATATGGAATTATTAGATTCAAGGGAAGAATATGTATACCAGTAGAAACTGATCTAAGAAAAATGATTCTTAATGAAGCACACAAAAGCAAGATGAGTATTCATCCAGGTTCCACTAAGATGTATCAGGACTTGAAGAAAATGTTTTGGTGGCCTGGAATGAAAAAGGCAGTAGCAGAATTTGTTGCTTCTTGTTTGGTATGCCAAAAAGCTAAGATTGAACACAGAAAGCCTTTTGGAGAATTACAACCTCTAGATATCCCAGAATGGAAATGGGATGGCATATCAATGGATTTTGTGACAAACTTTCCCCGGACAACTTCAGGATGTGATGCTATATGGGTTATAGTAGATAGACTAACAAAGTCTGCTCATTTTATACCCATAAACATTAGATACTCTTTGGATAAGCTAACAAGTTTGTATATCAGAGAAGTGGTTAGGTTACATGGAGTACCTTCTAGCATAGCCTCTGATAGGGATCCTCGTTTCACCTCTAGGTTCTGGCAGAGTTTGCAACAAGCCTTAGGAACAAAGCTTAGGCTTAGCTCAGCATATCACCCACAAACAGATGGACAGTCTGAAAGGACTATCCAATCTTTAGAAGATTTGCTTAGAGCATGTGTCTTAGAATGGAAAGGTAACTGGGATCAATTTCTACCACTGATTGAGTTTACCTACAACAATAGCTTCCATTCTAGTATTGGAATGGCACCCTTTGAAGCTTTGTATGGGCGAAAGTGTAGAACCCCTTTGTGTTGGTTTGAGACTGGAGAATCCTCTGTGATTGGACCTGAGATGTTGCAGGAAACAACAGAAAAGGTGAAATTGATTCGGGCGAAAATGAAAGTATCACAAGATAGACAAAAGAGTTACCATGACAAAAGAAGAAAACCCCTCAAATTTCAAGAAGGAGAGCATGTATTCCTGAAAGTTACACCAGTAACTGGGGTTGGCAGGGCACTGAAATCTCAAAAATTGACACCTAAATTCATTGGTCCTTATCAAATCCTTAAGAAAATTGGCCCTGTGGCATATCAAATAGCCCTTCCTCCTATTCTTTCAAAACTCCACAATGTTTTTCATGTTTCTCAGCTTCGTAAATATATCCATGATCCTTCACACATCATTGAGCCTGATATAGTACAGATAAAGGATAACCTTACTTATGATGTATCTCCGCTCCGAATTGATGATTGGAGGATAAAGCAACTTCGTGGAAAGGAGATACCTTTAGTGAAAGTTATTTGGAGCCAAGATAATGGAGATGCTACCTGGGAATTAGAAGGAAAGATTAGAGAACAATACCCCCATCTTTTTCAGGATGAGTGAATTTCGGGGACGAAATTCCTAAAAGGTAGGGTGAATTGTAACATCCTCATTTTTAATTGGTCTATTTTCTTTTTATTAATAATTTAATATTGATTCATACTATTGTGATCAAAATTTCCTGTTCTACTTAATCGTGAATTTTTAATAATTATTTCGGACCAAAGTCCGGAAAACTATTAAAATAACGATTGGGTATATAATTGTTTGTATTTATGGTATATATGAGGAAAAGTCTCAAATAATTACGAAATAATTATTTGAACTTGAAATCATGTTTTATAGGTTTAAATATGTTTTATATGGGTGAATACCCAAGATGTTGAATTTTTAATCAAATTGAAACAATGATGCAAAATCAACAAAAATGATGCAAACAGTAAAAACATAGGTGCAAAAAGTAATTCAAGGAGTGAACTAGTACTTCAATTACGGAAAGATGTGAATAGTATCGTAAAATGCTTAAAGTGTACTGTTGATAAGTCAGTCAGTATAGGATTAATATCAAAACTTGATGAAACTGATAAAATCAGTTCATTTTTAAGTCACACATGTAAAAATATAATTTCTAGTAAAGTTTGAAAATTTATGGATCTAAATCGAAATTACTGTGAATTAGTTGAAAGTAATTATAAAAATTTAATTTTTAGTTATGATAATTAATAATGGACATAAATTAAGTTTACTATAAAGTTTCAATTAAAAATAAAATTATTTAATCAAAAAGTTAAAAATTAAACGTATAAATTTATACTGATAGTATAAGAAAACACAAAATTTTTATCCACGAAAAATGTTCTCAGCTACCCTGTATCACGTGCCTTTCACCTACTTATCTACTCTCACTCAAGTGAAGAAAAAAAAAAAAACTCACTGACCTCCTTCTATAAAAGGAAGCTGCTCCTGCTCCTTCACTGCTTCACCCCATCTCACCATCTCTCTCACTCTGCTGCTTTCTCTTTTTCTTTTTCAATTCTTATTCAATTTTGCTTATCACACCCCCAAAACTACCTTCTTTCACCATCAAGAAGCAATCTTGTTTCCTCTCCCTCTCCTTTTTGCTGTGAACGAAACTCACTTCCTAGGTAAGGGGGGAGTGAGATCTTGATTCTCTTGTTACTCTTTCTTATTTTCGTACTTTATATTTTATAAGTTTTTCCTTTGATTATTTTTCTGCACCACTTTAAATTCTGATTTACTCTTTCTGCTATATTTCTATTATTTGTGAATTTTCTTGTTATTGGAACTATTACAAGTGTCTCTCTTTTAGAGGAGACCATGCCCAATTTTTGTTATAATTTTCCTTCTTATTGTTCTTTCCAGTGCACGTTCCTATTCTTGTAATAAGAAGGAATAAACATAAACTGACACAGAACAAAGCAATATATAACTATGTTCCAGCGTTTTGACCCGGACATGAATATCTCAAGTTATACTTAACGAAATCGTGTGAAACCAGTTTTAAATGAAAATAGACTTAAAAATCTACAACTTTGATTTTGGACCTACTACAAAATATGATAAAATGAAATATATATTCAAGTTACAAGTTGACCCACCTGTTATGAATTTTCTGAAAATTTCCATTATGTTGGAAATTACTGGGACAAATCTGAACTGTTTTCTGGAAAAATAAAAATATCATGATGTTTATACATGTCTTATATATCTACCATAAAAATTTCATAACAAAATAAGTTCGTTTACTATTTTTATAAAATCGACAAAGTCTACTAGATGGTTCAAAATTTTCTGGAAATTTTAAAAAGTTTATCTCTTCAACTTTTGATTTCACTGGAAACGAGAATATAAAACAAATTTAGAAAAAATTATATATATGTTGTAAGATTATGATGAGAATTTATTTTCTTTGTATTAAACTGAGTTTTTAAAATTAGTAGAGTAAGATCCGAAGTATGCTCTGTGGTTGCAGTTTCATCTGATCTTCCACACCAGAAAAAGGATTTTTTCTTACTACTAAGTTTTTGAACATAGTCTATGGAAATTCTAAGTATGCTCTGTGGTTGCGGTATAATCTGATCTTCCACACCAGAAAAGAATTTCTAAATATTAAAAATCTATTTATGCTTATACCAGAAATACTTATAGTAAGTTAGAAAGTTGTTTCTCTTTACAATTTAAATTAAGGGATTAGACAAAGAAAAAAATAAAGCAAATAAATTTAACTTGATAAGTTTTAAATAAGATTTTAATACAAATAATGATTAGTTAAATATTAGTTAATTATTAGATTAATGATTAGAAAAATATCTACTGTCTTGCTTAAATACCTTGTGATATTACATAAATCTTTATATACTTAATATGTGATAAGATGCTTTGATGTATTGACATGACATGATGATTGTACTCTGACAATGTTATTTATCTGTCTGTAAGACTTGTGTTGTTACTTTGTATTGGTGCTCAGTGAATGAGACCAGTGATATTAGATGTGATATAGTGAATGGTGATGTATACTAGTTATATACTGTTTATCTGTCTGAGGGGCAGAGATGTTATGTCAAATGATGATGAGTAAAGTGACTTGTGAGTACTGTTAAAAGAGGAACATGCAACGGCATGTTGCCTATAGTGGAAGACACAGCCTGGCAAGCTGAGGAGTGAAAGGCAAGGACTCACTGATGGAAGTCTAGGGGGTACGGTGTCGAGTGATGAAGTAACTAAAGGCCAGGAGAGCACCCTGTGTCGGGGACTTCATCTGACCAAGCTTGGCAACCCCAACAACTGCTCAGCATTCCATTGATTTGTGCGAGAGTACGCCTGAGTTATATATAGGACTGTGAATGTCCTAAATTGAGATAATTTGTGTTCATCTAGGGATGAAGGTTTTTGCCATAGGGTTGAGGCGTATGTACTCCCAATCACTTCCAATCGGGGAGTATGGATCCATACTGCGTCTAGAGGTTTGAGTTGTTAGGAGTTGGGACGTTATGATTAGATAAATACTAGGTTCCCCCGCTATTATTAAATGACGGTAGTTCATACCGTTAGTAATACATATATATGTTAGAATCAAGTCTCACTCCTCTTTCTTTCTTTTCTGTATGTACTTGCTGATTGGATACTTAAAGATGATGGTCAAGCCTAGTGATCAAGTTTCTTGTTGACGTGGTCATTTCAGAGATTGCGAAGACTAAGAAGAGATACTAGAAGATACAAAATCTGAAGGCTAGTGTTATTTACGTTTATGTTTTGGGTTAGGGTAGAACTTGTTCACTGCTCTGACTAGGATATTACATGTATGGGTTAGGAATAACTAATACTTGATTTTCCTGTATCTGTTAAACTCTGTGCTTATTTCCGTATTATGAACTGATGTTGAATTTCAGATGGTAATGGTTCTTTATATAATATTTACGCTTTTATTAATTCGTTTTATTCTAAATATGTTTAATAAAAATTAATAAAAAAAAATTCCCTTATTTTTATAATTACTTAAAACAAATACAAATATTAGTGTGGATTGTGTCTAATGTAAAGGGGTGTTACAGCGTGGACATGCAGAAGATTCACACTAAAGATAACCTAGCAGATGTGATGACGAAGCCTATCAATACAAACAAGTTTGTATGGTGTCGAATCTTATTTGGCCTATCAGAAACGTAAGCAGTAAGGAAATGACAAGATAAAGAGATATTTGAAAACTCACAAAAGTAGCTTTAAGTGGGAGATTGTGAAGCCGTGGACTAAAGCCACTTTTGTGGCATGCAAGTCAAAAATGAAGGGATGAAAATTTTAGCTCTACTTAGCTAGGCTTATAAAATTGGTTGGAGGGTAGAAAATTGTTGCAATGCATTAAATGCTTGAGCTCCCATCTTTGCCTATAAATAGCAAGTCATTTTGCTCATCTTTGTATCCCACTACAATTGTAGTAATCTTAGAGAGAGAGGTAACAACACTAGTAGTGTGTGTGTTCTCCTATTGTAAGAGAGAGTGTAATTGTTCTCTTCTTATAGTTAGAGAGAGGTTGTAATTTTCTTCCACTTAGTAAAAATATTTCTCTGGTCTTGCCCGTGGTTTTTCCCTTATTCGTTGAGGGTTTTCCACGTTAAAATATTGAGTGTCAATTCTTATTTTTCTCATCTCTTATTTTAGTTGCGAGTTATTATTTTGTTACTCTGGTACCCAACATAAGGCTCAGGGTCTCTTCATTTTGTCAAAATAAATATTTTCATTGTAAAATAAAATTCTGACTCTTTTCTTCTTAATTCATATTATTTGTGATTTTTTAAATAAAAGAATGATTTTAACTATGCAATGATTTGTGACATTAATTGAGTAGCAATTCTACCTTTAATGTTACTTAAATCATAAAAGTTCATAGAATAGCCATTTGTTATATTAAACTTTTGTGCATAGAGTAGTTTTCATTTAACAAAAAAAATTAATAAAAAATAAAAAAATATTTTCTTTTTGGGGTAAAAACAAAATATTCATAAAGTTGTATAATCTTGCGCAATTAATTATAGGTACCGTTTTTTTAACGGGCGTTGTAGGGTGCTAATACCTTCCCTACATGTAATCGGCTCCCGAACCTATCAAAATTTCAAAGACCATTTTTTAGGATTTTCCAATGTTTTCCCTCAAAATTAAAATATTGGTGGCAACTCCATTTTTTATATTATTTTTGCGCCATCCCCATCGTGACCCCGATTGCGACAGAAAATACCCTCTCCTAATTAAGCTGAAACAATCATGCGTTAGTTGATCTATGCACTCATTAGTTGTGAAAATTTATATAAAATAACTTCTAATTTTAATCAAATTTTAATTTTTTTCAGCTTCTAATTATTTTGAAAAAATAAAACAATTAAGCGTTTGAAAAACTTTTAAAAGTGATAATTTATTTTAAAAAAGTGATTTTCTTATGAAAAAAATTATAAAGAAAAAAATAGTTTCAAAATTGGTGAATATAGAGTATTTCTTTTTGCTAATTCCTTCCTATGAATATACATTATGGAATAACTCATACCATTTTCTTTAAATAACAGTTTTCTGTTTAAAAACTTCCTTTGGCCGGGCCCCCATGTAATTAGACTCTATGACTATCAAATTTGAATTACCCTAATTTCAACCACACCAAAAGAGTTTGCGTGATTTTTCTATTTTCGTGTTCGGCATTTGTCCTAGAAAATACATGTATATAGTTGAACACCGAGACGAAATTGATTACATATGGGCCCTACCTAGGCTATGTACATATCTATAAACGTGGGCTTGAAAGTTATTAAGCCTATCCAAATAAGGCAAGCCTTCTTGACGGTGATTGCTCTCACCATGATCATCTATCCCACTATTTAATGTCTTTTTAGAGAATTTCGCAATTATGGGCCATCCTGCTGGCGTGGTCCAGCCCATTGCCCATTGCCTTACGAGGAAAACCACATCTTTTTGAAAGTCGCTTGTCCTTATGTGTAATTTTGGTTTTTCATTTTTTTTAATTAATAGAGTAACTCTATTTTTGAAATTAAGCAAATTTAGACTAATATTATGCTAGTTCAAGTAAAACTGAGTTTGAATTCTTTAAACAAAGTCTTGAGTTCAAGACTTGTATATGAAAAAACGTAATTGAGAAATAATATTTTACTAAAAGTGATCAGTCAGATTTTTTTGACAAAGATTAATTATTAAAAAAATTAATAGACATTTTACACTTATAACATAGTAAGAAAAAAATTAAGCAAAATTAGTCTTCTTGTCGATTTATTTTTCTAATTAAAACTCGTAAATTATTATTTTTTATCTAAATATTTGATATTTTATTATGCATTTGGAATATGATAATTTTAAAAAGTATAAAAGTAAAAAATTTAGTGAAAACTTGATAATTTAAAGGATTTTATAAGAAGTAAGATTAGAGTTTGAAGATGAGAAATTTTAAATTCTTTTATATTCTGAATAAAATTTGATGTTTTGATTGATGAGTTTTCAACCAAAGACAAGTTAATTGATTTTATTTGTAATTTTTTAAACACAAAAAAAAGTGAGAGATAGATAAAAAAGAGAGTAGAGAAATAAAGTAATAAATGTGATAAGTAAAATGATAGAAAATGAACAAATAGATAAGAAAAAATAAGGTAAAATTGTGGAAGTTAAATGAAAGAGAGAGTAAATGTATATTTGTAATAACCATAAATTGTGAAAAAATGTTGTTGCAACAAAATAACGTACACTTTTAAAAATGAAAAATACATAAGAAAAACTTACTTTTTTTTATTTCATCTCATTTTTATTATATATTTTTTTCATCAATCCCTTATCTTCTCATTACATTATTAATTATTTATTACCTTCACCACTTTCTCCATCTATTTTTTTCTTCTCATCTCTTTTTTCCTTTTCACCTAAATTCACCCCAATATAGGAGGTGAACGTTTACCATTCTTTAAAAGTCACTGGACTCGCTTTTCATTTTTCTTTCCCCCCTCTTAATCCATGTATACAGTAATTGAACTATTGAAGTTGATCTTCACTTTTAAAAAAATATATATATAGAAAAGAACTTTTGATCAACTTCAACTAAACCAACACAGTTATCACGGCGACTTCCACCGTGGGCAGGGGCGGACCCAGACTTGCATGATAGGGGGGCCAACCGTAAAAAGTAAAATTCATCTAGCAAATATATATTATCAATTTGTATACAAAATATTTATAAATTGATGTTTTAAAACGTTAATTACATTAATAATTTATCAAAACATAGAACGTCTTTCTTGCATGTCACGAAAATCATCTATAATTGAATCTACACTAAATTTTTCAGCAATTTTACAACCTCTTGTACTAATATGCGCTTCGAGAATTTAAAAATTATATGTTAGTCTAATGGCATTTTGAGAAACAAAAACTCCTTTGATTGCAAGAAAGATAAAGTTTAATAAAGCTCGAGAAAAATAAAAGCATATTATATAATAACTAAAATTAATAAAATATAATTTTCAAATAAGATTTCTCTAGAAGAAATAAAATAAAATTACTATTGATTTTACAATTTAAAAAATCAAGGATAAAAATTGATTGTGCGGTAACTAAAATTTGATAAAATATAATATTTAAATAAGATTTCCTAAAAAAAGATAAAATTGTTATTGTTTTGATAGTTTAGAAAGGAAAAAAAAAGAAGCAAGAGATAAAAACAGATTATATAATAACTAAAATTTAGTCAAATACAATTTTTAGATCAGATTTCTTTAGAAAATAAATAATAATCTATAAATATAGGCAAATTGTATGCCAACTTCAATGATCCCACGCTGCTGCTCCAATGTAATTCTATAATTATATAAATAATAATACTTTTTTATAAACAATTTTTTTTTATATAAAATAGGTAGTCTACTACCCAGCCTCTCCACTTAACAGAATAATACAAGGCTCCCCCACCCTTGTACGTCCGTCCGCCCCTAACCGTGGGAAAGCATCGCAGGTCTCCCAAAGTGGGAAAGAAAGGTGGTTTGTAGGCAAGGACGGATGCAGGTTAAGCTTAATGGGGGCAACTGCCCCCACGAGATAAGTTTTTTTTACTTATATATATTTGATAAAAAAAAATATTTGCCTCCATAAAAAATAGGTGTTGCCCCCATAGACAATTTTTTCAAATGAAAGTAGAAAATTATAATTAAGAGATAAAAGAGAAAATAATTTGATACTAATTTTACTGTTTTATCCTTCTAATTTTTACCGTTTTGTTTTTATAATACTAAATACATAAATGAGTTATTGACACAAACACACACCTTGACTCAATTGTAATCTGTAAAAGCTTGTATAAGTAATTTGGATTGTTTTTATCATAAAATTACATATTTTGTAAAAAATTATAATAATTTTCTTTTGTAAAAAGATAATATATTATTTTCTTGTCCCCACTAAATAAATTTTCTGGATTCACCTCTGTCTGTAGGATGTGGGTATTTTTTGAGATAAGTGTGAGACTACCTTAGAAGTGCCTACACTAGATTATTATTATTAAAAAAAAAAAAAAGTGATCCCCTGATTCCGTTCTTTCCTTGCGTCCGTCTCCTTTTCCCCATTTACCGTACATGCTCTATACATACACAGGTCTCCACGCGTTTACTCCTACCACCTCCCCGGGCAACAACAACTTCATCGTCGTCGCAACCAGAAAGCAAGGCTCAAGCTTTCACAACATCGAGCTACTCAACCTGGTTAATAACGAATTCAAGGAACTTACTTAGTTGGTTCTCGTCCTCACCATCCACCACCTAAACCCGTTCATCTTGTCCGATTCATCCCGGGTCGGGTACCACAAATGCAGAGGAGAATCGAAACGGTTCGAACCTGCTTAAGGTTTCAAATGCGAAGACCCAGTATCATATACACTGCCGTCAAGGAAACATTTGCGTCTGAGAGTTCACAAGTTAATATCGTATCCATTAACATTGACGAAAAAAACACTGAAGACTAAAGAGGTTAATCTTGGACAGAGACAGAAGAAGCAAGAAAGGGAAAAGAACAGAGTAGGAAGAGGGGACCTTTTTTTTCAAAAAAAATAATAATAATCCAGTGTGGGCATTTCTAAGATAGTCCTATACTTATCTCAAAAAATACCCACATCATACGGACCACCTTTCTTTACCACTGTGGGAGATATGTGGTTCTTTCCCACGGTAGAAGACATTTATCACATGTTTTATACAGTTTAAAATTTTAATTATATATATATATATATATATATATATATTTTAATTTCTCAAGAAATAAAAAATAACCATTTCTTTAAAATAGATTGAATCAAACTCATAACTAATCCCCATTATTATTGTTTTATTCCTCAGCCTTTGTATGCCCAAACATCCTCTATTTAAGTCCTAAGGAGTAGTGCAATGATAGGAAGTTGCTGGCGTGCTTTGTTAACAGGGCATTACTGGATAAGAATGGATGATGGATCTTGTCTTTCACTTTCTCTGTTCAAGCTTCAGGCCCACGCCAAGATTACCTACTAATTTCTTAGAACTCAGAATAACTAAACATACATATAATCCCCTTCCGATATTTCACATTCATTGATTCTTACTTTTTTGTTCTCTTCTTACTTTTCTTTCTCCCTCCATTTCTCTTTAAATATGATTTAAGGTAATAAATAATAATACATACATTAAGAAATAAAGCAATACCTTTGACGTTAAATTTATTAACATAATCTTCTTAATTAATATAAATTTTCTCTTTTCAACTATAAAATGCATCAACATAAATAAAAGGGTGACTCATATCAAATGTTATTCTAATTTTAGACTTTTCAATAATTTAATTTAAGACAACTTATATTAAGTTTTGTGTTAATAATTTAACAAATCAAATAATGACATGTGAATATTGTTTCTAATATTAAGTCTCCAATAAATAACTATTGTGTGTGTGTGTGTGTGTGTATATATATATATATATATATATATATATATATATATATATATTAAAAAAATAATTATATTTAATTGGAGAATTTAATGATAATGATATAGGGAATTTGACTTATTACAAATAATAATTCCCAACCATAGCTTATGTACCTATACAAAGCATCAAACAAAATAAGACAATGGAATTAAAAATTATGACTTAAGAGATTCATGAATTTGGTAAAGACAAAATTTAAATACAATATCTTAAATATTTTTAGTGATATTTTTTAATTAAAGTTAACATTTTATTTCGATATCCCAATTAATAACGATTCACATTAAAAATTAATACTATTTATCTGAATAAAAAAACTAATTTAAATTAAAAATAACATTAAAAATACTTAAAATTCAGACCTTAATTTTTTTGTATTTGACAATTCAAAACATAGCCCAACCCCAACATCGGCATCCAATATCTGAAGATTAATACATTCAAAGGCAAAGCCTCAATTGCAATCATTAAATATCCTAATGTATATGCATGCATTTCTCGAGTAAAATCTTTAGGGGTGATTAATTTGTAATAGTGTTGGGTTAATCTGTGACTTTTTACAAATTAATTATTTATTAAAATGAGGATGTTTTGAAATTAATTATTGGCATGGGTTGTTTTATATTCACTGTCATTTTTTACGGTCACAATAAGTTGCCATAAAATGTAGGCCATTGTAAAATGATAGATTTTTTTTTTCGTACATATAAAATGATAGATTACAACACCGATACAACACCCGTTATAATAAATTTTGTGTGTGATTTACATACAATGATTCATAAATAATTTATATAACATTATTTTTGTGTTTATCCTTTTCTATCTATTATTTATTATATTTTAAATTTATCTCTATTAAGAAAGTTTAGTTCAGTTGATTGAACACAAGAAAAAAAGTTATACATGGTAAGTTTCTTGACTTTTAAAATAGTTTTACATTATTATTCAATCATAAAATATTATATATGGTAAGTTTGTTGACTTTTATAATAATTATCTTAAAAGACATACCAATATTAATTTGTGATTGGTTGATAATGTAAATCTGCATTGTCAACCATTAAACAATGATATGTGACTGGTTGCACTGTATTCATACCATTATTAAACTCTTTTATACAATGAAAAAATAGACTATGCATCAATAATGCAAAACAATTTTATATTGTCATTCAATCATAAACTATAATATATGATAAGCTTATTGATTTTTGTAATAATTACCTTGAAAATTATATTAATGATATTTTTGTATTGATTGATAGTGTAAAAAATTTTATACTGATAATATATAATCATTGAATTCTTATGCAATTACACTTCACACTCTTGTGTTATCTATAGCTTTTTGTTAATATTATATTTTTTTATCCGTAGGAATCGAATACGGTACTGGAAGGTTTACAATAACTCACGCATCCTGTTCAACAAACTTAGCTAGACCTATTGGTTGTTAATTTTATATTTGAGCATATGTACATAGAACAAGGGACAAAATTAGACTAGATGATTTCTTTTTTTTGGTACATAGACTAGATGAAAATGACATCTTAGAGCAATTTTAAGAGAAAAAAAAAAGTTTCTGAAACTTTCTTGGTATAAAACTTAAAATCCCCCTCTCAATTGTCGGTATTCAAATTTGAAAGAAAGAAAACATTGAAAACCAAACAACGCAAATTTTTGCATCGAATTATTAACAACACATAATATTTCTATTTGTGATGTTTTCATATGTATTTATATTACTTATTTTAAAAAGAATTATTTTTAATTTTTAAGAGAAAATTTGAAAAAAATAGTTATTTTGTTAAAAACAATTCCACTCAAATATGCCAAGTTAACAAATCCTCTTAAACATAAATAAATATAAAAAATGTATGCATATATTTTCTGTGGCTAATATCGAATTCTTTCCCAGAGAAAACGAAATTATAGCGTCCGTGCGTCTACCACTTTAGACGAACACATACCACGTTACCACAGACCTTTGCCGACTGGTCTATTTATCGTTTTATAGAAGGATATTTGGTTATTTACGCAGCGTTTAAACTTTGATTGTTTGATTTAATTTTTAGGAGACTAGTAAAATATTTTTTTATCTAATTTTTACTTTATGAGGAATGCTAGCGATATCTAATTTATTGAAAATCATTTATTTAAAATTAATATTTTTTAATAAATTTTAACCAACCACAGAGAAAATATTAAAAGAGTATTGCTAGTATTTCTATTTGCTTTCCTTCGATATTAAGAGATTTAGAGGGATGAAAAAAAGATTTAAAATATTTTAACTAACATGACTACAATATCTTTACTTATATTTTGAAATTTAAAATTATAAGAATACAAAAGTAAATTTATTTTTAAAATCTCTCTTATCTCCTTGTGAACAAGAAAGTGATTATCTCTCCTTCCTTCTCTTCCATTAAAATATCTCTCCTCCTTTCAACCAAACATAATGTGATAATGAACTTATTCATAAGTTAATTTATAGAAACTCTTTCAAATAGCTTATCTAAAAGATAAGTAATTTTTTACAAATTAATCCATATATAAGTTAATTTGAGCTAATAGAAAAATTCATTTTATTTTTTTCTTCTTATTTTCTTATTTTAGAAATCTTTTTGGAAAAACTTATTTAAACAAGCCTAATGTCCAGTAAAAAAAAATTCTCCACTCCTTCATTAAAATTCCTCTATCCTGTTCCCCTCATTTGAATCAAACCCTCCGTTAAGATGTATGATATAATTTATAGATTTTTATTTAGGTTTATGAAAACAATTTATAGTTCGTTATAATTTTTTTGCTTATTTTATTAAATTTACAATCAAGTTTATTATATATTTTTATATAATAATTTATTAAATAAAAGAATTTGCTAACACGTATCAACATAAATTTTAAAAGAATCAGGCAAAAATACATATATAATTTTTAATTAATTGAGATCGCAATTGTTTTTTATACTAACAATAGATAAAAATTAAACTCAAAAGTAAAATAAACATATATAATTTCTTCCAATTGTACTTGACTTTGTTTTGGTTCAATCACTTTCAGGTGGACAGGTAACCAGATCTCCAAATCCCGCAAATGTTGACAGCCCCACAAGTAGCAAGTTACTTTCGTTAGTGCACCGTAGTATCGTCCAAAGGTCTCTCTATCCAAGGTGATAGACTCATTTATATTTTATAAGTCATAAGCTTAATTTTCATATCTTTCAAAAAAAAATATGTTTTATATAATACACAGTTTAAATTATTTTTTACAAATATTTTAAGATTTTTATAGTTATATACTATCGGTGTAAAAAAAAAAAACTATTATTGATATAATTTATTGATATAATTTTTAAAATAATTATTATAAAAATTTACAAATTTATCATACAAATTCTGATAGAATAATAGTGTAAAATTTTATACTGTTAATGTATAGTTTTTTTCTTCATATTTTAATTATATTTAATGATTTAACATTACTTTTACTAAAACTAATTAATTAATTGAATCATATGATGGGAATGAATAGGAACAGAGACAGAGAGGGGATAAGGGCGAGTTCTGTAATTTTACTTTTGAAAATTTATATGAATAAATTACTTTTACACAAAATATTTAATTTACTTAAGGATGGTCTCTGAATTGAATATATATTTTTTTATTTACGTATTACCAATGGTTTGCTCTGATTAAAACCCACTATAAATTAGGTTCCATGATTAAATAAAACAAAAATAATCACAACTCAAATGAAACTGTTACTTAAAAATTATATAATTTATATTTTCAATTAACTTACATAGGTTTTCTCTGATCTTTGATCCACCTAGGAGTTGTCGTTTTTCCTAATTTGTGTTACCTTGCATTCATATATAATTTTTAACAAACATAATATATATACATACACACATACAAATACTTAACAATAGCATATATATATTAATTATATTGATTAAGTTTAAATTATATAAAAATGAAAATAAAATGTAATTATAGTGGATAAAAACCTGATATAATTATCGGCGGTTAAGCCAAATTCGAACTTATGACCTCTTCTCTCTTTCTAATCCTAAATCCTAAATCTTGTATCTCCGTGGCTAAGTCCTTTGTAATGGTTCCATCCAACAAAAAAATTGATTAAAATTTTGTAATTGACTTTTACAGAAAAGTCCACTGTAATTTGTTGATGGAAGAACTCACTATAAGTCTATAATCCTGTATTACTAATGGAAAACTCGGTCTGTAAATTATCAAGAAAAAGTCTACTTCAATCTGTGTCTTTATTACTCACGGCCTCCTAGCCCATTGTTACAAGAATTCTTGTAGTGTAGTAATGAATAATGTATTATTTTTGTCACTAACTCAGATAATTAAATTATGATACATGAATTGTGATTATAAAATATTGTAGAATTGCGTTTTTTTTTTCTCGCATTTTCTCTTTTTTTTTTTTTTTTTTTTATTGAAAGATGTACTTTGAGTCTTTCTTAAAAAACAAAAAGTATGGTATTTTCTCAATTTATCTCTAAATAATTTTTATCACTAATTTGGTTTTGAATGAAAATATTATCTTGTCGGATCAAACTTAATACTATATTTCAGGATAAGTAATAAAAAATTAAATTTGAAAAAGGTTAAGCGATAAAAAGAAAAAATATTTGGTAAATCTAATTACGTCTTGTGGTGTGCATGCGCACGGACCGCAAGTTTCGTCTATTTTGGTTAAGAAATTAATCAATTAATATGTTTTTTTTTTATCAAAAATCAATTAATATGTTGGGGGTTCTGCATGTTTATACCTGACATAGTAGGTAAGCAAACAGTGCCCAATTAAAGCTCATCTCGCAAATCAAATGTTAGGGTTCTGCATGTTTATACCTTGCATAGTAGGTAAGCAAACAGTGCCCAAATTAATGGTAGATGTTCATATCTTTCGTCCTCGTTGAAATAAAGATAAGCTATCCAACAAACCAAGGGCACGTGAGCCTATGCTTAAATCAAAATAACAAATTAAAAATGGGACAGCTACTCCCTACTATATTTAGACTCATAATTCAAGTCATATCGTTTGATAAAATAAACTTAGGGCTGTCTTGTTATTCTACCTTCTCGCGCTCAATGTTTTAAGAATCGGATCGGTCATCGAATCGGTTAAAGTAATAAGTTAATGAATCATTGATTAGATCAGTTGACTCGGTATATATTAAAAAATTAAAAAAATATAATATAACTAACATAATTTAATCATTCAATACTCTAAATTTAAAATCATTGTCATTATAAAGTACTTAATATTGTAAATAACAAATAAAACCAATATTCGTGACAATACAAGTTCATAAATAAGTTCTATACACAAACAAAATTAAAAAAAAAATTAAAACGTCAACACTTTTTTTATAAAAAAAAAACTGCATCACAACCCGGTTCAACCAAAGACCCACAAGGTTACCGATTTTTTTCAAAAACCGACTGGTTCAACCCAGGTCATACCGGATCAGATACATTTTCAGTCCTTTCATCAAATTGACGGTTAAGCCACCGGGTTCCCGTGGAATCGATCAGGCCAGCCGGTCCGGTTCTTAAAACACTGCTTGTGATACTATACTAAGGGCTTGCATTCTTGATTTTAGGCAGTAGGCTTGGGTTATTGGATGCCAAATGGTGATTTGTAATTGACAATTATATATTTCATCCATCCCTATTTATTTGACCTTTTCAACTAATTCATATTTCTTAAAAAAAAAAGTCAATTTAGTTAATCACATTAAATTTGTCAATATTGTGTATTGTTCTTCTAAAAGCATCCTTAACTTTTTTTGAAATTAATCATCTATCAACTTAATTATTTTTCATCTAATTAAATAATGTTTGGAGAAAGAATAATTAATTAAGGGTACTATAGGAAAAATAATTAATACATCTAGAAATTATAAACATGTCTTATAAAAAAGGACAAATAATTTTCTGAAAAGGGTTTTATAAATAGGAGTAGTTTGATTTGTGAAAATATAGTGTTTGTAAGTTATAAGGCTTAATTGCAATTTTTACCCTCAACTTTTTAATTTTTGGTGAATTTTATCCCCAACAAATTAATTTGGAGCATTTTATCCCTAACTTTTTACTTTTTGGCGCCCAACTTTTTACTTTTTGGCGGATTTTACCCTCAACAAATTAATTTGGTGCATTTTACCCCAAACTTTTTTAAAAAGTTGCAAATTTTACCCTAAACCCTAAACTGTAGAGAGTAAAATTTGTAATTTTTTAAAGAAGTTTGGCGTAAATGCACCAAATTAATTTGTTGAGGGTAAAATCTGCAAAAAATTAAAAAATTTGGGGTAAAATGCGCCAAATTAATTTGTTGGGATAAAATCCGCCAAAAAGTAAAAAGTTGGAGGTAAAATGCGTCAAATTAATTTGTTGGGGTTAAAATATGCTAAAAAGTAAAAAGATGGGGGTAAAATGCGCTAAATTAATTTGTTGGGGGTAAAATTCGTCAAAAATTAAAAAATTGGGGGTAAAAATTGTAATTAAGCCAAGTTATAATGATTTAGGAAGGTTTAAAGGCAACAAATACCAACATTTTTATCATTTATTGTTTTTTTCTTGCATTTTGCTCTCATATTTTCACAATATTACACAATTTTCCCTCATATTTTAACAATGTTACCCCATTTTGTTCTCATTTTCAAAATGTTACACATTTTGTTCCTTACTAACGTGTCATCACATTTGTGTCACATCATCCTCACGTCATTAATCCATGTTAGCACCACGTGTAATGTTATGTCAATATCAGAATGTCATGTCAGTGTTCAACTTTGCCATGTTAGAAGTCGACTAACGAAATTGATAGAAGGACAAAATTTGCGGCATTTTAAGTCTTTGGTGGCAAATTTGTACACAAAAAAAAAAATAGGAGACAAAATTGTGACAAAGCTAATATTTAACGTTGTGTTTGGTTGTGAGAATGGAGATACAGTAGATGAAAATAGAAGATAGATAATTTGATAAAAGAGAAATAGAGTAGAAAAAAAAGTTGAATGTTAGGTTATTTGGTTGAAAAGAAATAGGTGAGAAATAAAGTGGATGAAAATAGTAAATTTGTTTTATTTGAATAAAATAGGAGGAGAGATTTTTAAAAACATGTGAAGTTACAATTGTGCCCTTATTTATCTTTGCAACCAGAGCGTATATAATCGAATAAGTGATTTAATCGATTATAACTGATACTTTGCTATTTCAACCAAGTGAGGTTGCAACGTTTATGTATCATGCGGACAGAAAAGTCCTTTCTTTGTGGAGCCCACCATTTATGTGTCACAAGGGTAGAAATGTCTCACAAAAGCAAAAAAGTCCATAAACAATCATCGTTTATGTGTCATGTGCGGAGCTTGCAATAAGTAAAACCTCCCTTATGTGTGAGGCCCACCAAAACAATAACTTAGCTTACGTTTACTTGCAATTTTATTTTCTGTTTTTATTTTCTGTTTTCAGTTTTTAATTACAAAATTATCATCTTATTTTTATTTTATTTTTATTTTTTAAGATTTGTACAGGAAACAGAGAAAACAAAAAATATTATTTTCAGTGTTTTCTGTACAAATCTTAGAAAACAGAAAATAAAATGAAAATAAAGTGACAATTTTGTAATTAAAAACTGAAAACAGAAAATGAAAATAGAAAATAGAATCGCAAGTAAACGTCCCCTTATTTTTTCACAATTTCCACTTCACCAAACGGTAGGCCCATTTCTGTCTCAACCCACACCATCTAAATCAACGTAACCAAACGAAACGTAAGGGCTTAAAGTAGAATTAAGCATTTATATTATTTTTACATTTATTTCAGATGTTTTTTAAAAAATAAAAAAATAAACAAACCATACTGCAAACACTCCTTAATCCTTATTAGTGGTAACTATAAACGATTTATTAATCAGCTGGTGTCACTTTAGGTGCAACCTATTTTAGGGATTAACTTTTGTATATAAAAGAAAATTCTACAAATCAACTATCGGAGTTTATTAGGGAAAACTCAAATCTAAATCTGTTCAACCTTATCAGTGAAGGCAAGTGTAAATAAAATAACAATAAAATCATTATTATTTATTAGTGCAGCATGGTAATTGAGACACTGTCCATTCTTTTTCATGTCGACGATAATATCAAGGCGGTCAAATGAGGTTTTTTTAATAAAAGAAAAGAAAAAGAAAGATAGAGTTGGGCAATAAAAACAGTATTCACGCGAATCTCGAGAGCGGGGTAAGAAGAAGATGCCGCGTGGCAAGAGTATGGAGAAATGGTGGGGGAAAACTGAAAAGGACAGGGCACACGTGTTTGGTCAAAGGAGGACGCGTGGATAGGGGATGAATCCGTACATGTGTCGCAATCCAAATTTTAGTTCATGGTACGGAGGGGATGTATTCTGTCGGGTAGGGGAGGGCCTCCATGTCCTTCGCAAAGGCTATCTGTCCCTTCCTTCCCCCATTTCATCACGTGACTTGCACCTCCTTCTTCCACCTCTCCCTCGCCACTAGTACCAACCGTATCATTTTTTTTTTATTTTTCTTTTCAACAAATGTTAGCCACATATATTTTGTCTATTCTTATCATTAAATAAAATTTTCTGAATAACGCACGTCTTGTTCTTTACCATACTGCACTAATAAAATGTAAATATAAAATTTTTAACAATAGAATGTAATAATATATAATTAAATGAAAATATAAAATTTTTACAACAGATATCATCAATTTATTTAACAACAGCAGATTTGTGACAAGTCGAGAAAAAGTGATATAACAAAGTAGTCAAGGAAGCCATTGTTCTCCTATGCGCGCGTATATCTTGTAATGCACTTGGTTTATTTGACCAATTTTCTCCTTGGAAATTATTTTGTAATATTTTAAAAGTTAAAACCTATTTATATTACAACATACGTTTATTCAATTTAAATTTTCAATTAAGTTTGTTAATTTATGCATTGAGTCAGTTAATAATTCAACATTAATTGCAGATCAATTCACACAAAATTATTTCAATATAATTAATAATCTCTAGTTCAAGTCTTAAAATATATAGTTGTATTAAATACTTTAAAAGAATTACTCCTACAATGATTTTATTTTTATTTTTTATTGATCCTACAATGATTCTATTTACTAGAATAACATTGTGTATGTAAGATAGATATCTTCTATATATATGTGTGTAAGTGTATAACTAACCATCCTAGGAACTACCTAGAATACGAAGCATGTGACATTGTGCAGGCATATAATAGAATAACTTACATGTATGGGACACGTATATGTGGCGCATAGGGGTGTTCAAAATCGAACAAAATCATTTATAAACAGTCAAACCAATCCCAAAAAATTGAAAATCGTAAAACCAAAAATTTCAAAAAACCTCATACTTCTTTGCGGTTTGGTACGATTTTCGGTTTTTGTTATAAAAATCGAACCAAATCGAACTAAACCGTATATTGTAATTATATTGATTTTATTTAATGAATATTTAGCATTATGTATGATTATAGTATGTGATTTATAAACACTAGTATTATTTTAATTTTTCAATGATTATAAACACTACTTTATTGTTGTAATTAATAATAAGTATTATTTTAATAATTTAATGAAAACAGCATATTATAAACACTAGTATTATTTTAAATTTTTAATGAATATAGTATGTGATTTATAGTGTATTTTTTCTATAATAAATTTATAATATGTGATTTTTGTTGGGGTAATTAATAATAAGTATTAAATAATTTATGACATTTCCTTTGTTTTTGTAATTAATATGTATATTTTACTTTCATATGTTAAAAAAGGATGTACCAATATTGTTAAAAAATAGTGTTAAATATCAAGTTATGCACAATTTACTATTATGTTACAAAAAGACTCAGTAATATTATTTTATAATAATTCTAAATAAAAGTAAAAAAATAATTTTTAACTAAAATATGTTAAACAAAATTTAATAAAAAAAATTATTTTTAAAATAATATAGCATAATAATTATATAAATTTAATTAATAGATTTTACATTATAATAATATATTAAAAATAAAATAAAAAATAGTCAAATCAAACCAAATCGTAAAAAATTGGTTTGATTTGATTCAAATTTGATGTTATATTTAAATCGAATCAAATCGAATCACATATTTATTTTAGGTTTGATTCGAATGACTTTTTTTTTTAAAAATCAAACAAAATCCCACCGCAAACATCCGGAGTGGCGCATTCTAAGAGGATAACAAATAAAAGGGATGATGAAGTGAAGGGGTAGGTGGCAGTGGCAGAAAGAAAGGGTGTTATGGAGTGAAGACATACACATACACTGCCACTGTTTATGGTTGCTGCTTCAAGTTTGGCAAAACGATTGATGCTTAGCCTCCCCTACACTACACTAATTCCTCCTACATCCTTTTTCACATGCCTAGCTAGCTGATGCTATCGCAATTCATACTCCAAAGCTGTCCACACAGTTGGATCCTCAATTCCAGAGATAGACTTGTGGATTATCCTCCACGTTTGCACCAACCCACACCAAGCATGCTTCTCTTCGATATGACATCAATCATCACCAAAAGAGAATGACATACGAATAAAGGCATAAGGCATATATATGAAACATGGTAAATGGAACAACCAACCACCAATGCAAAGCGTAAGGGATAAAGATAAACCCCTAAAATGGAAACTTATTTCCTTTATGCTCCTTTTATTTTAATTTCAAATATTACTATATATACAAAAGACTTTAATTTTTCTGTACATTTTCGTATGTAACAGAAAAAATTGTAAATTTCCGTAGATTTTTACACCATTAATCAATTAAAAATTGCCTCTAATATAATCTCTGAACTTCAAAATTCAACAATCTTACAATATATTATAATCAATAATTGGATGAGATAGTGTAAAAAAAAAAATATATTACTAATATATTTAAATTAAGGTTTGGCAAGTAGTTCATGATTTTGACATGTTGCGCGGAGTTTTTCAAAATTCCGACTACACAAATGATTCTTGAAAAAGAGATATCAATATTGGAATTTTAGAATTATGAATTAATATAAATGTCATAATTTTTCCGGTGTTAAGTTTGAATCCTCAGACATTTTTTTCCCTACACTTGTGCGAGGTTGGGTTATGTATGAAACACTGATATGGCTAATTCGTTTGATTTTTTGTTATAGTTATGAAATATCAATGACTTTTTTGATAATTAATTTTTGATTAGTCACTTTTAATGAAATCTTTCATTTTAATTATTTTTTTTCATCTACAAAACATTTTAAAAATTCAATCTGAATCCATTTGATTGATACCAATTAAGTACAACTTAGCGTTCACGGAACATGGATAAAATGAGACTGGATTATAAGTAGATCGATGATTTGGATAAGGACTGGAGATTTGGAGTTGGTGTTGGATTCCAAATGAGAGACAGTGCCAATATCTACAATTGGAAGGTAGTTTTCTTGGATGACTTTCCGAGTGCTTAGTAAATTACAATCACCAACCACAAAAGATCACACACAAGTTAACATAAAAATATATATTTCACTAACAATTCTAATAAAGGGTGAACCTACTTGGCTATACTTCTAAACATATTTTTTAAATTAAATTGTATATAATTTTATAGCACGGACCCTCAAACAGATAAATAAAAATTGGTCATTTTGTGTGAATAAATAACCTAAAATTTTATAATTCCATTCCCGGCTCTAATATTCTTCGAACGAACCACCCTTGTCACCAAAATTTGATGCTCCATCAGAATGCATGGTGGCTTTACTGATATTCAAGTCTGAGCACGACATCTTACAATCCGAACAACGATTTTTTATATGCTACAAGGACATTAAGTTCCAATCCAATTAAACCACGATATTTATTGAAATGCGCCACTATATATAATTATGAAATTATCTTACAATCCATTATTGATTACCTTATCTTTAAAGGAAGAAAAAGAATCAAGACACAATAAAAAATATATAATTTATGCATTCATTAAAAAGAGTGTATCCTTGTTTCTCCTATGCTTTATTTGGATTAGGAGTGAAATGGGGATGGAAGAAATAGGAAAAATAAAAAGAAAAAAGAGAAATATAGTGAAAAAAGATGTATTATTTAGATGGATAGAAATAAAAAGAAAACCAGTAAACAAGTTTGATTGGTACAGTCTATTTTTTTGTCAGATTTATTTATTTTTCTGTAATAATATTTCTGTTTTTATGTTTTAATTAAATTTTACATAAATTCTAGGAGTTTAGTTTCATGTTTCTTATCATATATCATGTGGTAAGTCTAAACTTCTAACTTTATTTTTATAATTCTTTGACCATACAAGATAATAAAACATTTAAGCAATTTCTTTTTAGGTGAAATTTAAGCAAAGTTATGTATCATGGAAATGTGACAAAGTAAAGTCGTGGTTCAGGGAAAAACGTTATTTGGAGTACATATAAAATACCAATATTTAATCAGAAAGACTGGTATAACCTTTTTTCTCCAACGTTATTTGTATTTTACACTTAATCCTCTCTTTGGTTTAGAGAAAAAAAAATGGGGAAATAAAAAAAAAATTGAACTAAATAGATTTTTTTTTAAATTAACATTTTTCCATTCTATCTTTAATTGAATAATAGAAAAAAACATTGTTTATATTTTCCTTTTTTTTAACCTAAACAAACCACAAATCTTACAATATCTGGATGAAAATCAGAATAAGGTCCGGTGAGAAGGAGAGAAAGAAGAAAAAGTTGAAAGCAGATGCAATGATTTAACCCCACTTACTCCTACGAGTGATGCTTGGATTAATAAAATAAAGTGAAATATAATAAAGAATATTAATTATCATATTCAAATTTATTAAATAAGATAGACTAAAATAAAATTATATTCCATTTACCTTTTTTATTCATCTTAAAAGTGTGAAATAAAATGTGATAAAATTACCAATTAAATTTTTTATCATTTAATCATAAAATATTTTTATTTTATTTTACCTACTGTTAAATATTCGAACTTGTTCTTACCCGATAGTCATAATGTCCGTGTAGTCGATTATAAGAGCAGCCATCAAAAAAAGACAAAGACAAAAATAAATAATAGTAATATCTATCGTAATGATAAAGACAAAATGGACGATTGTGAGGTAAATTGAAACGATAAGATCGACAAGGTAAGGGGCCAAAGTGACTATTCATATGAAAGTCAAGTATTGGACTTGATATCATATGGCCATCATGCCCTCCAGTTTCCATCCTGGGAAGTACTGATGTGAAAATAATTCCCACAGTATTTAGGATAATTTTTATATGATACTTAAATTATATATTTTAAAAATATACTTTTTTAATAAGAAAAATATATTGCATTTTAATTTACTCTAATATAAATAAATCTCTTCAACTATAATAAATAACCATAAACAAAGACATTTTATCTTTTTATATTTTTGTGTCACTAATTATTTTGATTGTATGTCGTGATTTGTATAATTGGGTGATTAATTTCCAAATTGAGGGTGATAGTCAAGTCATTGAAAAGAAAAGAAAATACTACTTTTTTCTTCAAGTTTTTAAACATTTTTATATGATTATAGGACTATTTTTTGTAAATATAAAAAATGATCAAACATTTAGACCGTTGTCACAAATATTGCGTTTAGGATTCCTTCAAAGAACAAATTGTTTATATACTACTCATTCTGTCCCAAAATAAATGTCATATTAATTTTTCAATGCAATATTAATTATTTTTTTTTCATTAATGTCCCTAATAAATATCACTTTAACTTTTCAATATAATATTAATATTAAGATTAATTTCGTAAAATTACTATTCTCTCTCATCTATTTATTGACTTTTTTAATCTGTATAAAATAACCTAGTACAACACTCATTTTGGTAGTGATGGAGTATTATTTATATTTATTATTTATTTGCATGCACATCATGGGAATTTATCAAAATATCCAATACCAAAATATGATAGTTAGCGACTTGGCGCTTTCAATATTGTTTTTGCCAAGGTTTTGTAAAAATCAACTTATGTTATGATTATATCTTAATATTTGTGGCTGTCTAAATTGGAAAATCAGTTCTTCTCACATTCGGATCATTAGCTTTTTATTTAATAAATTCAAATTTGTTATGTGTAGTTTTCATCACTAGTAATTGATGAATGTGTTGAAAAAATGATTAAAACAGTGAGTGAAATCCCGAAATGACCGTAAATGATATAACAGTGTATCAATATCAACCAACCAACCAGAAATGACCGTAAAAATAAAGCACGATAATACTATATATTTCCAAGTCTCATGATAGCAAGCGTTACTTTCCAAGTCTTCAAACGACCCAAAGAAATTCAATAACATGCCTACCCACATTAAACTTGTACGACTTTAATGCCCATAAATAAAAATAAAAAAACTACACTTGCTTTGCCCATCGGTTTTTATTCACCTATTGAACTATTCTCTTCACCCCATCCCATGGGCTTTCCCCCACTTTTCGGATAAAAATTAAAAAGAATAGATAAAAACAATGTCCATTTATTTAGTTTTTCATTATTTAATCTTAGTAAAATATATTCCACTATCCTTGTGCCTTTTTTATATTTTTGATACTAAAGAGAGATTATGATGTTATGTATATGCCCGTCTTTTGTGTAGCGTATCATACGCTCCACCGCTTTGGGAAGACAAGGGGCGTTGGAAGGTAAAAAGTGGTGATTAGGAGCACGTGACAATCCAATGGCTCATGCCTACGGTTTCACCGCATCAACAGCTGTTCATGTACGTGGCAAACGAGGACTCAAACCGTGAGCCTGTGACATAGTTTGGAAGACGGGCACGGTGAGGGAAGGAAAGCCCGCACTAACTTTAACCGCAATGGAGTTGGAGTTCATTGATTTTAAAGCGAACCATGGTAAGCGTAAACCCAACCAGGGTTAAGGGTAATGTAGTGAGGCAGTTTATAAAGGGACACTAACCATGCCGGAAACATGTAGTGAGCGTAAACATCGAATCCAAATATCCATCAACATGATGTTGGGGGAGACCCACCGCGCAAATCCAACCGTACACGTGCCACCGTGGCCGCTCCTCCACGATTCCACGCCGGAGATCTTTTCACCGTACGCCGGCAATGCTGATTACTCTCCGTACTCACTGCAAGAAGCATTGAGTGCGCTTCAGCACTATGATTCCACCGATGCTGAGTCAGACTCCGAGGTTCCCGAAGTCCCGGTGGACGCCTACTCCTGCGACCATTTCCGCATGTTCGAGTTCAAGGTTCGGAGATGCGCTCGTGGCAGGTCACATGACTGGACGGAGTGTCCGTACGCTCATCCCGGCGAGAAGGCTCGCCGCCGTGATCCCCGGAAGTATCATTACTCCGGCACGGCGTGCCCCGATTTTCGCAAGGGTAGTTGCAAGAAGGGTGACGCGTGCGAGTACGCGCATGGGGTTTTCGAGTGCTGGCTCCACCCCGCGCGTTATCGTACTCAGCCCTGCAAGGACGGGACCAGTTGTCGTCGGCGCGTGTGTTTCTTCGCGCACACGCCGGAGCAACTCAGGGTTTTACCGCAGCAGAGTCCACGGAGTGCTGATTCCTACGACGGGTCTCCTTTGAGACACGCGATTGAGTCTACATGCGCGAAGACGGTAGCGCCGTTCGTGTCTTCTCCTGGGTCGGTGTCGCCGCCGGTGGAGTCTCCGCCGATGTCGCCGATGACTCGTTCCGGGTCTGTGACTGTTAATGAGATGGTGGCTTCGCTGAGGAACTTGCAACTTGGGAAGGTGAAGTCGTTGCCTGCTTCTTGGAATGTTATGGGGTCTTCCGGGTTCGGGTCTCCTAGAGGACCCGTGATCCGACCCGGATTTTTCAGCCTTCCGACGACGCCGACGCAGGCTCCGGTTCGCGGCGGGGTCAACTATTTTGACCTGTGGGATCAGAGTTGCGAGGAGGAGCCCGTGATGGAGAGGGTGGAGTCTGGAAGAAACATAAGGGCGAGGATGTTTGAGAAATTGAGCAAGGAGAATTCCCTTGACGGGTCGGGTTCGGGTCAAATCGGAGCTCCGGATGTTGGGTGGGTTTCGGAACTTGTTAGTCGCTGATTTCATTTTGTTGCACTTCCCTCGGTGTGTATAGAATGCGACGGACAAGAAGAAAATTAAGAAAAGTGTACGAGATTTATTTTGGAAGAAGGATCATCAACTTGTGTTTCTGTAAATAGCTTATTCTCAAGGCATGGTGAAGAAGAAGAAGAAGTTAATTAAGCGAAAGAGTAGAATCTTTTTTTGGGGGATTTTCTTGGACGATCAAGAAATGATTTGCAAGAATCAAGATCCTATTGTATAGGAAGCAGCGGATGATGAAATTATATTATTCCAACGTGTTAACTACTGTGTTTATTATCACTAATCTCATCTCATTCATGTATAAATTTGAAATATTTCTGATATGTTATGGAGAAATTCAAACCTCTGTCCTTTACCACTCGAAATTTATAATCTTTACATATGTACTTGTATATATGTTTCCTTAGTATTATTATTATCTACGGTACGGACTATAATATGCAATTTTGTTTCGGGGAATGGTGATCGATGTGCAAATGCAATCTTAGCGTGATATTTAAAGAAAATTTTTTATTTATTGATTATTAACTTTATTGCGTTAATCTCAATATAGTAGTAAAATAAGAGGGAGACGATTTTGTTTGTACGGAAGTAATAAATAAATTCGTAATTCAATAACGTGGAAATCAGGGTGCCAAGTTGCAAGGCAAAATCCAGGTGTCCAAAATGCTAATAAACAGGGTGGTTTCAGCAAACTGCACAAGCGTGTTGCGAGCTGCACGTATACTATTGCTGAATCACACTACAGAATATGTGTTATGTAACTAGGTGATGAAAATTGATAATCTGTAAGATTTGGCAGAGTCTATATTTGAACGAGTCATACAATTTAGATTACATATTGGCCCATTGGTAGTTAGAGTGGCAGAGTGTGTTTGATTAATTTTATCTTCAGTCACGGTAATTTAACATGAGATCCCACTTTGAAAGGGATACATTTTGGTAAACCTTGTGCTTTGGGATAGAGATTTGGAGTTTGTGTTGACAGCTTGCGTGCTAAGGGTGGCAAACAAAAGAAGGGAAGGGAGCAAACTACCATCCTTCTTCAATTGATATCAACATTTGACATTAACGGCTGATGCAAACATTTGCCCTGATAAGCTATTTCAGGATACATGGTCCCCCATTTTGGTACATGAAGTGTATGATCCTTTTAAGGGCCTCAACATTTTTTCAATAAAAAGTTAATTTTGCTTTTAAAAAATTTATAACAAATGCAGAATATCAAGTACTGGGTAAATATCAGCCCTAAAAAAGGGGAAAAGAAAACGAGAGTAAAAATTAAGTTAATGAGATTTTCTTCTTTTGCATCAAACAGTACTTTTCAATCTAATTCAAAAGATTGACGCATTGGTGTAAGACTATGCTACCTTCACATGTGAGAGAATGATCCATTTAGCGGGGAGAATCCGTGTTCAATTTCTTCTGTGTGCAAAATTCTCTTGGACCAGCAACAGTCACGCACCGCGAGCGAGATTAGTCTCTAACCTAGTGGGTTGAGGGACACCTGTTGATATCTTACCTAAGACAAAAAAAATAGTACTTTTCAATCTATCGGTGAATATTATTTTCTTATGAAAATAATTAAAGTGAATTTTATCTTTATCTTTTCTGGTAAATTAATACACAATAGAGATTGGTCAATTTTTTTTCTTATTTAGTCTTGTCGGTTGGATTTCATTTTTCCAAAAGTAAAGACTTCACCTACTACTCGGCTTGTAATTTGTATATTTTGGTATGTAGGACAGGTTAAGGACAGAAATATCCTAACTCACTGATCCCGAATTAATTTGACCTGGTTTGTTGAATCTACCAATTGTAAGGAAGGAATTAAGAGTTTTTTTTATCAGTGAAGGAATTAAGAGTTTAGGACAGTATTTGATAGTCAATTTAAAAAAGGAAAAAAATAAGTTCAAACTTAACTAGTGAAACCCAAGTTTTACATTTTTAATATAAATTTTATTGGTGAAATAAAAGGATAAATATATCCTTAATCATAGGTATTCACCATATAATCTTAGGTGTGCAATGACTCCCTAATGTTCTCACTATATCTGCTGCATACACTAACTTCAGTGTCAAAGAGAATCCTTATCCACTCCCTCATCTTCTCAATTTCAGGGTGCAGAGAAGAATACTAATGTTACCATATAATTGTAAATAAAATTCTTGTAAAATTTGATGAAATACTTTTAAAATACAATTTTAATCATTAGTCGTTCTATGTACAAAACTATATATAATAATTTTTATGAATATTAAGTTAATCCGGAACTAATAATGGAAGCATGCAGTTAGTGGGTTAAACTGGAAGGAAAAGCTTGGTAGCATCCCCCGGGTTGAGGGAAGACTGTTGGTTCCGTGCCAACAGGTTTTTGCTTAGAGAAGAAAAGGTATTGTTTGAAATGAATTATTAATACCACTTCAACAACAACAGACAAGATCATGGGGGTTGTTGCACTTTGGAGATAAGATTCTGATGGAATTGACTAATAAAATATGATATGATACATTACAAGTGTATATTAATCAAAGTCCATCACAGATTACCCCTTCAAACTTGAAAGAGAATATTAATATCCTTGACATTATCCGAAAGACACAAGCCCACTAAGATAAAAACCACTTTCTTGTGTTTTGGATTGGATTGGATTGATACCTTCATATCGCTCTGTGGAATCACTGTGCAAGCCATCATTTTCGCCCCCTATTCTTTAAATTAAAAACCAACATATAATGTTAAGTTTAATAAAGTAAAATTACCGAGTCAACTCACTTTCTTAAATCGTGCAACATGATTTGTGAATGTTTAGGTTCTTTTTTTCTTTTTTTTTTCTTTCTTTTTTACGAGACTACATGTATTTTTTATGTAAACCATTTTGTTTGAATTAGGTAGAATTATTATTAACAATATCTTATTTTAGTATTTAATGTATATGTATACTTAGGACTCAAACTCTCTAAATTATTGATTAAACTAGAACAAGTTTTTGTTAGTTGATTCTAACCCTTAATAATCTGTAAATATTTAAGTTTGATCTTTTGTAATGCGCTTCATTCCTTTTCCATTTCCTTATCCCTTCTCTTCTTTTAATTGTAAATAATAGTAAACTTCATCTTCAAATAAAATAATAATAAAAAAAGAGTAAAGTTATCTACCACATACCAAGACATATTCCCTTGTTTTTTCCATTTAGGGAGATTGTGAATGACTTTATTATGGAAATTGTTCTTTCCACAAGAATATATATCAACTTGCTATGTGCAAGTTATCAAATTTGCTAATGCTCTGTAAATTATTCATTTGACTTTTAGTTGTAACCTACTGTTTTCTGGTGGATTATCTTTTAAGATTTTCTTGGATATTGTAATCTTTAATTTTCACTTAAGATAAGATGAACATAATAATAAATAAAGCAATTTTACCATGTTTACCTATAAACTTTGCCTCTCCCTTTCTCTCTTATCTTTTTTTTTTTTTTTCTCAAAATGGAAGCTGTTTGCTTTTTCCTATTGTCAATGTATACAAAAATCGCAAACCACTAGAACTTGAATCACGAACCAAACTTTGAGATGTGTGTTCTCACATTATCTTAAAATAAATTTCCATGTTGTGTGCAAGTTTTTTAGGATTTAACAAGTTCTTTCCAATAATAATCAAGGCAATAATTATCAAAACCCAATAACTCAAAAAATTTAGAGGTGAAAAGAGAGGAAGATTCAAAAGCTTTTGAAAAATTAAGGTTCGTTAGAAAAGGAGATTTTATAAAACATTTAAATAAAGTCTAATTATAATCACTAAACTACTACGAAAGTTTATGGGCGTCCAAGTTCATAGGTTCAAATTGAAGGGAGCCTAGTATCTTCGTATACATGGTTAAGGCACGACAAACACTACCCCCCTCCCGCACTGTGAAAAAGGCACCATGCGCACTACTCTGGAATGGGCGGGGAACAATTACGGGTTTGTTAGGGAGCACAACTAATAAATAGGTGTAATTCTCTCTCGATCACGCCATGTTGCGTATAGTAGAGTTAGTTGGAGTTTTTTGAATTTGTAATTCTTCAACATGTATTCTCTATCACAAATATTCTTTTTCTAAAATTTTCTCTATTTTCAGCCGTTGTTTTTATGGCTAAAATGAATAACCAAAGCCTTTTCTATGTTTTTTTTTTTGTTGGACACAAGCTTTGTGTGGTAGTATGCCCTAGACTTTGAGTCAACTAATTAATTGAGATGAAAACTGGTAAACTTAGGTGTATTGGGCTATATAATTGTGGACCCAGTAGATGCCTTCGTCAAGATCCCTCCTTGTTGCGGATGAAATTGAAAACTACATCTACAAACTGTACAAGTGTTGACTGCCTTGCGCTGGGAAAGAAACTATTCACTATTTGAAACAGCATCAACGATTCACTATTTGTAATTGAATAATTGTATTTGTATAAATAAATATAACAATAATTTTTATAACAAAAAAAAGAGAGAAAATGCATAGGATAAAATAAATAATACGATGGAAACGGATAGAGAAAAAAATTAGAGTTTCGCTTATCGAAAAAACATGAAGCTTGAATTTAATTTATTAATAAACTAATTATTTTGTTTTTATTTATTAAATATAATTTTGAAGTTTTTTTATAAAAAAATCAATTTAATATTTAATAGACATATTTATGTGATAAATAAGAAAAAAAGAGAAGAGATAATATTTCAATAATAATAATTTTTAAGATAAATTATGCCAAATATATATATATGTCTTTTATCAAATTAACATTGTTTATCATTATGTATATGTATACATGAATTATTCACGAACATTTTATGTAAAATTTAAACTTGTCTTATTTATATAATCGTAACTAAAATTAACCTTAAGTTTATTTATTTATTTATTAGAACAAACAAGTTTAATCAAACATTTAACCTAATATTTTATAAGCGTCAAAATTGGGCTCGAGTCAAGTGATTTTTTTAATGGACATTGGATAAGGCTGGCTGCTGTCCTGTGTGTGTTGGTGAGCGATGCCTATCTTAGACACTTTACGTAACAAGATTGTTGAAACTTGAAAGCCTGCTCAGAGTTCGGACATACATCGCAACAATACCTCCTTCATGGATGTTGACCATATAACTGTATAAGCACTAGTTTTTGGACCCATGCACTGGTCATCTTTTGATATTTTATATGAATTTTCCTTTTAAATTAATGCATTAAGTATTAGCTGTTTTAATTTGTTGTGATATATCAGTCTAACAAAGCATAACATTTAGAAAAGAAAAATACAAAATTGCCTATTCTCTTCATTTCAAGTTTTTAAAAAAGCTACATAAATATTAACTATGTGACTACTCAAGTGAGTATCTGTGCAAAAAAGTTGAGTAACTGTGTGCATCCACTTTCATTCTTCATTTGAAATAATTTAGACCATAAAATTAAACTATTCTTTCTTCCAAAAACCTTCATCATCCTTCATGCAGTCCTTCCAAAAATCAACCTGCAAATACATATAATAACAATTAGAGCATTTGGTAAATGTTATTTAGCACTCAGATAAGTAACTACATGATGTGCAATATGACAATATCCATGGTTTACTATACTGATCCAATTTAAGATGATAACAAACTGTTATAAGTCTTCAATTAAGAGAAAAAATTACAAAAGATTTTGAGTAAACATCAGAAAATAATGAAATTTTCATTAAAATAAAAACCATTGTAGTGGTGAAAAATATCCCTCTTTATATAGATGGTCTAATGAAATTCAGTAAAATAAACAACATGGGTTACTATACTGATCTAATTTAAGATGATAACAAATTGTTATAAGTCTTCAATTAAAAGGTAACATATATTTTATAGTTTCCAACACTGTACAGAGCTTCATGCATTTGAAAACACACAAAACTAATTTTTGTTGCTGATAAAAATCATCACATTCAGGAAAAAAAAAAAACACCCAAAAAATTTGAGATCAAGCAGAAGCACTCACTTGCTGTGATATATCGGTTCAGCAAGTTATCCACTTGCTGTAATATATCACTCCAACAAACTATCCACTTTCTTCATTTCAAGTTTTTCAAAAAGTTAGATAAATTTCAAGTCATCTTATTACTCTAGTGTGAGTATGTGTGCCAAAAAACTTGACTATCTGTGTGCATCCACTTTCATTCTACATGACCAGACTACTTCTTTACTGATAAAATTCCCCAGTTAAGGTTCCATGTTCAAATACCCCTCTTCTTTAAAAAAAATGGCTTAACAAATAAATAAATAAAAATTTATTGTTTTTTTGTCTGAATCTGAAAAAAAAAGGTGATATATATACCTCCTTCGTGGATGTCGACCGTATAAGAATACCTGTAAGAATTTAAATAATATGTGATGAATTCTCGATTTTTTTTGGAATCTGAAAAAAATTGTAATATATATTGGTTTAAGCTCAATTCAAATAATGATGAATTTTAGTCCAAATATTAGCCAAAATCACAAGTATTGACTGAGGTCAATGCTATGCTCAAGACTTAAGAGTGTTAACATACATTTGTAAATAGTAGATTACATCTCGATTTATAATAAAATTGTTTTGTCACTACACACAAACTGAATATTATTGCTTATAGACCTTCAGTCTCGTGTCAAAAAATTCAATTCATCTTAGATCTTTATAAGTACCACCAACTGCACACAAAGTGTGTATATTTGTTGCACCATAAGTCACTATTTTCTTATATACAAACTCCAACTTGTTCCACAGTGAATATGATGTTGCAGTTTTCTGAGACAAAAATGTTGGCGTGAGTTGAGATCAAATCTGATCTCTGTGTGATCTTAGGAGAAATTTCAGGAATACTCTTTAATTGTATTATTACATGTTCTGTTATCTGATTTATGTATAGCAGAAAAATAAGTATGTCTGATTGTATATATATCTTTCCTCTCTTTGTAAAGATATAATTCAGAAATAAAAAATGTTCTTTATCATGTCAGTGTGACATGGCATCAGAGCATACGATCCCTAACCTATTTTGACCATGGCTGAGACAGAACCCCACAACGATGAAACCTCCCCATCTTCTATCCTAGCCGACCTGACCACAAAGATGACGGAAGTTCTAAACCGAGCTTCAGCACCTCCCCAGATCAATTCTGATCATACAATTGCACCGATTGGCATAAAATTGGATGGCAGCAACTATCCCCTTTGGTCCCAGGTGGTGGAGATGTATATCTCAGGCAAAGACAAACTGGGTTATATCAATGGTGATCTTCCTCAACTTCCTCAAACAGACCCAAACTTTCGCCTTTGGCGAACTGACAACGCAATTGTTAAAGGATGGCTGATTAACTCCATGGATCCCTCCCTCATTGGCAATTTTATTCGATTCCTTACAGCCAAGATGGTGTGAGATGCAATTGCGACCACATATTTTGATGGTAGTGACACCACTCAAGTGTATGACCTTTGGCGCCGTGTGACTCGTCTCAAACAGGTTGATGGCTCGTTGGAAAAATACTATAATGATCTCCAAGGACTCTGGCGTTAGATTGATTTTCGTCGTCCAAACCCGATGGAATGCCCCATTGATATCCAACACTACAATACCCTTTGTTCCTGTCGTGGGATAAGAGGAGACATGTGTGGTAAGATTTTTGTTCTTTCTTTACTAGTGTTTCAAAGTTTTAGCTTTTGTCACTGACTAAGTGTTTTTTGTGTAGGTATTATGGCCGATGCCGGAGGAGATGTATTTTCATTCCGGAATGCCCGGAGGAATCGGGCTCAAGCTGCGGGGAACAAATCTGGAATTGCTTCCGTGCCCCCCATTCCCAAACAACCGACCCCTCGGCCAACCCCAGTAGATACTGTGCCTCCTCCAGCGGGAGAAAAGAAAAGCAAAGATAGAGATCACAAGAAAAGGCACCGGAGTCGTGAGGCTTCGGAGGAAGAAAGGGTTAAGAAGCTGAAGCAACAGACCTTGGGTTTTCCTGCTTCAGCTTCTTTAACTTCTATCAATGCCTTGACCGCCGAAGGCTTTTTTGCCAAAGACTTTCGGCCAAAGAAGATGGTGAGCTCCAACGATATTTCGGATACTGGGAAGACCATCCTTAACAAAGCCGATGCTGCTGCCAACTGGTCGGCCTTTTGCGAATTTCAGGCAAGGGCCACAGCCATCGCGTATCATATGTTTGCAAATCCTTTGAAGGAGGCCGATAAGTTGAAGGAGAGTTTAGAGGAGGCCCAGGCATCTAATAGACAAGTGTTGGAGGCCAACTTGGCTCTGGCCGACGAGAATGGGCGTTTGAAGGATGAAGTTAAGGACCTCTCGGTCAATGTGCATGATTTAAATACCAAAGTAATAATGGCCGAGAAGGATGCTAAGCTTCAATTTGACGTTGTTCTTCCATATGCGCGTGACTTCGAGTAGTAACCATTCCTTGTGAGGTTGCGGGGAAAGTTTTATCGGGCCCCACGGTGGGCGCCAAAATGTTCCTGTCGTGGGATAAGGGGAGGCCTTCGGTCGTCGCTTTATGTTAAATGTTTCTGTGAATTTGTCCGAAAGGTGGGATACCTGCAAGAAACACTCCAACGTTCAAGTTAGGGTTCGGCGCAGAGTATTTAATGTGTGTAATAAATGAGAATTCAGATCCTTTACCTTGGGGAGCGGATCCCCTTTTTATACGTATTCTTATTGGGTTTGGGCCCTCATGGGCCTTGGCCCTTTTCTTAATCATATGTCTGTGGTAATTAAGAGTACTTAATTACCTTTTAGCCTTATGTTTACGTTGCCATGAGTTACTAATGGTGTATATACCTCTACCAGTGTTCGGCCTGCTTGTGCCGAATACTACCATTTAGGCCCGAGGTGAGGGGTTAGGGGTCTTCGGCTTTATAGATGTCGAATACTTCTGTCTGCCGAACGGACCGTACGGCGTTGGGGTGTTCGGCTATGCTTCAGACACCGAACACCTGTTCATACTGTCGGGGGGTATTCGGTTTATATGTGTTGTCGAATACCCCAACTAGTACACCCTTGTCCAAGAAGATCGGGTATATGTATTCTTGGATGGGCTTGATGATCGTTTAGATAATATCAAGAGTGATGTTTTACAGATGAAACCATTCCCAACAGTGGAGCAAGCCTATGCACACGTTCGAAGGGAAGCACTTCGTCAAGCAGTGATGACAGACAACTCTAATGAAATACCTTGAGCGGTTCTCGCATCTAAGAGTCTCAAACTGCAGAACAACAAGGCAAATTTTCACTCCAAATATAAAGACTCATCTGATGGTACCAAGTGTTCTCATTGTGGAGGTACCAAACATACCCGTGACACCTGCTTCAAACTCCATGGCTATCCTGATTGGTGGGCAGAGTTCCAGGCCAAAAAGCGACGAGATACAAGTGGCGCAGATAGCAACCCAGGAAAAGCTGTTGTAGCTACTGCAGAACCACATCTTTCCCTCACACCAACAGCAAGTTCTCACTCTAACCAAGGTAATGCTCTACTTGGTTTCAATCACAATGGTGATTGCAAGGCATGGATACTTGATTCCGGAGCTACTGATCATATGACGTTCGATGTGAATGACTTTTCTGAACGCTCCACCCCTCAACGCACAAGTATTGCCAATGCTAATGGTGACTTATCTTTGGTAACTGGGGCTGGGACTGTGATGTTATCACTAGCTCTTTTACTATCTAATACGCTCCTTGTTCCCTCTCTTTCCCATAAGTTGCTATCTGTGAGTCAGATCACTAAAGACATGAATTGTGTTGTGTGCTGATTTATCCATCTTTCTGTCTTCTTCAGGATATTCTCACGAAGGAGATAATTGGGCGTGGTACTAAGAGGGGGGGGGGGGGGGGGGGACGAAGGAGATAATTGGGCGTGGTACTAAGAGAGGGGGGGGGGGGGGGGCTCTACTATATGGAAGATTTCAGTGTAGGCCAAGCACACCATATGCATCATCCTAGTAGCCTCAAAATGGAACAAATTTTATTGTGGCACCGTCGGCTAGGCCACCCTTCATTTGTTTACTTGAAGCATGCTTTTCCTGCTTTATTTTCTGATACCTCAGTGTTGGACCTCAAATGTGAGACTTGTATTTTAGATAAGAGTCATTGAGTCAATTTTCCATTAAGTATGAATAAGAGTGATGTTCCTTTTGCTTTGATCCATTCTGATGTATGGGGTCCATCACCAAAATCATCTATCTCTGGTTTCCGCTGGTTTGTGATATTTGTTGATAATTGTACTCGAATGACTTGGATTTACTTGATGAAGCAGAAAAATGAGGTGTTTCGCACATTTCAATTATTCCATAAAATGATTCAGACTCAATACTCAGCAAAGATGTGTATCCTTCGCTCTGATAATGGTGGCGAGTATGTAAATCAACACTTTCGTGATTATTTCCAACAACATGGACTTATTCATGAGACCTCGTGTCCCCAAACCCCTCAACAAAATGGCATTGCTGAACGCAAAAATCGTCACATTCTTGAAACTGCTCGTGCTCTTTTACTTGGAGCACATGTGCCTAGCCACCATTGGGTCGATGCCGTTACTACTGCAGTTTATCTCATTAATCGGATGCCATCAAAAGTGCTTAAATTGAATACTCCACTGCAGACTTTGTCTACATTTGTACCATTACCCACTGTACAAATGCTCCCACCTCGTGTCTTTGGTTGTGTTGCGTTTGTTCACCTACATAAGAACCAACGCACCAAACTTGATCCTTGTGCCACTTGTTGCCTCTTTTTGGGATATGGTGTACACCAAAAAGGGTACCGTTGCTATGACCCTGCAACACGACACACATTTGTAACTATGAATGTGACGTTCCTTGAGTTTGACACTTTCTACTCCCCTGCTTCCACCAATTCTTCTTTGCAGGGGGAGACATAAGAAGAAGAGTCGAATTGGTTGACATTTGACTGGTTTAAAGATTCATATACATTGTCTAATAAGGCTCCACAAACTCAAACTGATTCTGTTGAAGCTGAAGTAGTAGAATCGCGTCAATCACCTCCTTTAGAAGTTGAAGAACCCCCTCCTCTTCAGTGCCTAATGACCTATCTCTTGAGAATATCATTGAGGTACATTCTCCAATTACTCCTAATGCATCTAATCATGTTGATACACCTGTTGGCTATGAGTTACCTTACAGGCACAATCGAGGTAAAGCACCAAATAGATATTCTCCTGAGATAGAGGATTGTAGATCGCGGTATCCAATTGCTAATTATGTCTCTACCAAGGCTTTATCTGAACCCCTTAAGAAGTTTGCTAAAGAGCTCTCCTCACACAGTGTTCCTACCAATATTGAAGAGGCTCTTGAAGACCCTAGATGGATTCAAGCCATGAATGAAGAAATAGAGGCACTAAATAAGAATGCAACATGGACTCTTGTTCCTTTACCACAAGGGAAAAAAATCGTAGGATGTAAGTGGGTTTTCTCTATCAAGTACAAAGCTGATGGGTCTATTGAAAGGTACAAGGCAAGACTAGTGGCCAAAGGCTTTACACAAATATATGGTGTAGATAGGGGTGGCAAAATGGATGGATCGGATAAATTTTAATCCGGATCAAAACGGATCGGATCAAAACAATCATTAATCCATTTGGATCTATTAAAAATTGATTAAAAAATCCGATCCAATCCATCCATTAACAAATTTTTCATGGATGAATATCCAATCCATCCATAAAAATAATGTTTTTTTAAATAATTATTTTTAATTTAGAAATAACATATTTTTAAAAATTAAGAACATATTTTAAAATAATAACAACCTCGGCTGAGGTCGGTCGAAAACAGCTCTGGCCGATGATGGCTGAAAGCTGCTCCGATCAATATTGGTTGAAAAACAAACCCAGTCGATGACGGCCGAAAACCAAACCTAGCTTATGGCGGTCGAAAACAGCCCTGACCGACGTCGGTCAAATTCATCGTTGACCAACGTCAACTGAAAAATAGTTTGGCCGATGTTGGTTTAAAATAGCCCCGATCGACATTGGCCAAAAACAGCCCTGACCGATGACAACTGAAAACTTCCCCCACCGAAGACACAAACCTAGCCAAGGTCAGCCAAAAATTGCCCTGGTCGACGTCGGCCAAAAAAACCCTAGTCGAGGTCGGACAAAAACTGCCCTAGCCGACATCGGCTAAAAAATTCTGACCAACATTGGTCGACGTCAATCGAAAAAGAACCCTGGACGAGGCCGGCCAAAAAACAATCTCGGCCGATGCAACTGAAAAAAAACCTAGCTGAGGTCGGCCGAAAAAAATCATGGTTGAGGTCGGCCGAAAACTGCCTTGGCCAACGTCGGCCGAAAAAAAAACCCGATTAAGGTCGGCCAAAAAATAATATTGGCAAATGTCGACCGAAAAATGCTGGTCAAGGTTGGCCAAAAATTGTCCTGGCCGACGTCAGCCGAAAAAAAAAATCCTAGCTAACGGCAGCCGAAACAAAAACCTAGCTTAGGTCGGCCGAAAAAAATCATGGCAGAGGTTGGCCAAAAACTGCATTGGCTGACGTCGGCCGAAAAATAGTCTCGGCCGATGTCGGCCGAAAAAAACACTAGTCGTGGTCGGCCAAAAATTGCCCTGATCGACGTTGGCCGAAAAAAATCGGCTGAAAAAAAACCCTAGCTAAGGTAGGCTGAAAAACAGCCCCGGCCATGTCAGCTAAAAAAAATCATGATCGAGGTCGGTCGAGTAAAAACCCTGGCCGATGTCGACTGAAACTACCCTGGTTGAGGTTGGCCGAAAAATAGTCCCAATTGACGTTGGTCGAAAAAACACCCTGGCCGACATTGGTCGATAACTTTCCCGGGTGATGTCAGCAAAAAAAATATTTTTAAAATAATATTTAAAAATATTTTATACACAAATTTTAAAATATAAATTTAAGAAAGATTTAAATATGAAAATATTTGTTGGATTAATTTTGATCCATTAGGTATTGATTAACAGATCCGTTGGATTTTGAAAAATAGTGGATGAATCATTAACCATCCATGAAATTAAATGGATGGATTGGATCCAATCTGTTTAGTTTTTATTTTCTGTAGTGGATGGATTGGATGAATTTACTAGTGGATGGATTGGATGGATGACGGATAAACGGATTGATTTGCCACCCCTAGGTGTAGACTATCAAGAAACCTTATCACCTGTGGCCAAGTTGAACACTGTCAGAGTTCTACTATCCCTTGCAGCAAATCTTGATTGGCCATTGCATCAATTAGACGTGAAGAACGCCTTTCTCCATGGACATCTCAAAGAAGAAATATATATGGATATCTCTCCAGGATATATGACAGGATCTGACACTAAGGTGGTGTGCAAATTGCAGCGTACCTTGTACGGTTTGAAGCAATCTCCCAGAGCATGGTTTGGAAGATTAAACTTGGCAATGAGAAAATATGGCTTTCAACAAAGCAATGCAGATCATACACTATTCTTGAAGCATCGCCTCGGTAAGATAACAACTTTGATTGTCTATGTAGATGATATGATCATTATAGGAGACGACTCAGAGGAAATAGCTAGGCTTCAAAAGCAATTGGCAGCAGAACTTGAAATGAAAAAATTAGGATGACTCAAATATTTTCTTGGGATTGAGGTTGCTAGGTCGAAGCAAGGCATCTTTCTATCTCAACGGAAATATATCTTAGATCTTTTATCAGAGGTTGGGCTACTAGATTGTAAGCCTGTAGATACCCCAATTGCCCAAAATACCACCTTGGAGAATATTTAGACCAAGTGCCAACAGACAAAGGAAGGTACCAGAGGCTAGTTGGCAAACTTATTTATTTATCTCATACACAACCTAACATAGCCTATGCAGCAAGTGTAGTGAGCCAATTCATGCACAATTCGAGTAAAGATCACATGAATGCAGTAATTCGAATCCTTCGATACTTGAAGTCCTCGCCTGGAAAGGGCTTAATGTTCACCAAAAATGATCACCTATAGGTTGAAGGTTATATAGATGTTGACTGGGCAGGAGATATCACGGATAGAAAATCCACCTCAGGATATTTTACCTTTGTTGTAGGGAACTTGGTTACACGGAGAAGTAAGAAATAAAAGGTTGTAGCATTGTCAAGTGCTGAAGCTAAGTTCCGTGAGATGGCTAAGGGTCTTTGTGAGCTTCTTTGGCTTCGAAGGTTGTTGACTGAAATTGGCTTTGCTCCAAGTTGTGCAATGAAACTTTTCTGTGACAATAAGTCTGCTATAGACATTTCTCATAATCCAATTCAACATGATTGGACCAAACATGTGGAAGTAGATCGACACTTTATCAAACATAATCTGGAGGCCAAGATTATTCAATTTCCATTTGTTAAATCTGAATATCAGTTGGCAGATATATTAACGAAAGCTGTATGTAGCAAAATCTTCTACAACTCACTTGACAAGTTGGGCATTCGAAACCTCTACGCACCAACTTGATGGGGGGTATTGGCGTGAGTTGAGATCAAATCTGATCTCTGTGTGATCTTAGGAGAAATTTCAGGGATACTTTTTAATTGTATTATTACATGTTCTATTACCTGATTTATGTATAGCAAAAAAATAAGTATGTCTGGTTGTATATATATCTTTCCTGTCTTTGTAAAGATATAATTCAGAAATAAAAAATGTTCTTTATCATGTCAGTGTAACAAAAAATATTCTTGTAATACATAATTATCATTAATGTATACACTGAAAATTAAGTTAATGCGTTAGCAGTTAGCATTAGTCAATACGTATACACTGAAAATTATCATTTACATAATTATTGATATACCTTATTATCAACATATATAAAATCTAAAAATATCACAGTAGTCCAAGTTTATTTCCTTTTTCGATGTAAGGTCAAATATTTTTTTATTTTGCGGCGAAAGAGTTCAAAGCTATTTCGAAGTATATATACTTTCAAGTTTTAAACTTATATGTAATTCAAATGGTCAAAACTGAAAAAAATAATTGTATGTATTCTTAACGTAAAAAAAAAATTATTGTTTTTTATAAATATGATATATTGTTTAATAAATTGAATAAAACATAAATGTAATAAATACTATAACAGTATATTACTAAACAATTGTATAAAATTTTACATTTGTTGAACATGAAAATGAAATGAAACTTGGTTGATAAGGGACAAACTGGGACCAACTATGGTCGCGCCCATAGTCAGTGTATAGACTCAGTTGTGTGCAGTGTTATGTTATAGTAGTAGTACTGTCAGTACACACTATACTATACTATACTATACAGCCAAATTTGCGTGTCTTCACCAAAGTCCTTTGTCAGAGATCAATAGACTGCACTGCACAAAGCAACCAAAGATGAAGGAGAATTAACCCCTGCATGCCAACTGCTAAGACCCAATTCCACGTGTCGTTATCCGTGCACATTAGCATAACAATACCCAAGTTCTCAAAGCTAATTATATAAGAGGTGTTTATCTTATCTATAGTAAAAAATAAGATTAAATAATTTCATAAAAGATTATTGATGTAATTAAAAAAATTATATCAATTATTTTGAAATATAGAATCAATTGCATCAATCATATTTAATAGAGTTGTTTAACTTTATTTTTACTTGAGATAATCAATAACGGGTAAGAAAATGAAATGTAAGATTAAACATAGAATTTAATTGAAATATATTAATAAAGTAAAAAATATACATTATCAATTAATTATAGATATTGTTATATCAATGAAAAATATTGATTTATATATATGATAATTATTGAAAGGCCATACTTAAAGTATTATTTAATTATTTGATAGTATACAAAAATTTGCATTAATAATTTATCAAAATCAAAATTTTAAATTTTTTATCATATTATTTATATGTTTTATGATAGAATAGAATGAAATGTATAATAAAGAAAGTAATTTCATTTTTTAAATTGAACAGAGAAAAGCAGGTTTTAAATGAAATAAAAAATAATGAATTTTATCATATTTTATTTTAAATTATGCATCCGATGAAATTCAGCCTTATTTTATTTAGTCAAAGAACAGTGGTTGAAGAGAGTTAAATATATTATATTAAATATTTTCATATCTATTTTAATACATATTTTCTTTTTTTAATATTTTCACTTTATTTCCTTGGTCAGTATTCTAGTTCTAGTGCTTAACATTGCCTATTTTACTATATTTCATTCCATCGTCCTCTCCCCTATTCTTTAATTTTTTATTTTTTTTTAAAGCCCCCGTTCTTTAATTTAGTACTGCCGCCGGTTAGACGTATGCATTTTATTAATCAAAGTTACATCATTCAATACAAGATGAGGATATTCACATAGTAATAAAAGAAATATACTGTATTTCTATAGACCTGATTTCAAGAAATTAGTAAAATTATAGGTTCAATTACACTTTTTCTTCCAAAAGTTTTACAATGTTACAAATTTTACTCCAAATTTTTTTCTCACAAATTTTATCCCTCAGTTTACAAAATATTGTGAATTTTGTCTTCACATAGAAAAATGGTCACTATTAATAATAAATTGTCACAAAATTATCTTAAATGTGGCAGTTTAATGAAAAATTGTCACAAAATGTCTTAATTGTGGTAGCTTTTCTATATGGAAGTAAAATTCGCAATGTTTTATAGATTGGAAGCTAAAATTTGTGAAAAAAAAATAATTAAAAGACAACGTTCACAGCATTGTAAAACTTTGGGAGTAAAAAAATACGATTAAGCCAAAATTAAACGCAAACTGATAGCCTGATACTATCACGCGCTCTTTCAAAACTTAAAAAATACTGTATTAGTTAGTTTTTTTTTATTTTTTTAGATATTAGAAAGCAACTAACAAAAATTTTCATTTCATACATATTTTTTTTTACAAAAATAATAGTGGACACTCTTCATCTATTTAACACCTAATCGTATAAAAATGTAAATATGAAAAGTGATATAATGTAATAAAAAAATAAAAAATATTAATAAAATATTTTTAAAAAAATAAAATATTAATAAAAAATATTAAAAATATTAGTTACTTTTTTAAAACATAATAATTTTTAGACTGGTGTATCATATCATATAAGACAGGGTAAAATATATTTTTGCTCCCTCATTTTATCTTGATTTTTGTTTTTAGTCCCTCATAATTTTTTTCTCTGTTTTAAGTCCCTCAAAAATTGTTTTATTTTATTTTTAGTCTCTACATTAATTTCAAATGTTAAGTGATGTCAAACGAACAAAATTTGCGCTTGAAAAATTTTCGTTCAAGTTGCTAGCAGTTTTTAACTGCTGCAAATTTTCTGGCATACTAAAATTATCAGAAATGTTAAAAAAATAATAAAAAAATAAAAACGTCGAACACCAAATTTTCTAAAATCACAAGAAATGTTACAAAAGTAAACATTTATGAACGCTAAAAAATTTGTAGCAGTTAAAAATCACTAAAAATTTAATCAAAAAATTTTTATACACACAGTTTATGTCCGCCAGAAAATTTGTAGCAGTTTAATAGTTGAAATTAATGTCAAGGATTAAAAATAAAAGAAAATAATTTATGACGGACTAAAAATAGAACATAATAATCTATGAGAGACTAAAAATAATATTTTTTTATTATAAAAGATTAAAAATAGAAATTAAAATAAAATGAGGTAACAAAACATATTTTACCCCGTAAGATGACGCCTTCTAGCGTGCACTAGTTGCTTAGGTGCTGCACGGTGCGAAAGCTACATTTACCGTCGGATCTAAATGTTCAGTGGACATTGTGTGGGAGGCACCGCACCGGATGGTGCGGAAACCATTTTTGAAAAAAAAAATGGAAATTCGAGGTGGAGCCTGAGGCACAGTGCAGGGCCCCACAGATCCACAGTTGCATTGGACAAAGAGGTCATTAAAGTTAGAATGTTTGTCGTTTTCTGATGGCTTATATGATTGATGTTCCCATGCTCATTAATTGATGCTGATTTGTTATTAGTTTAATTTGGTAGTTTGTTACTCCCTCCGTTCCAAATTATATGACGTTTAAGGTTTTGACACAAGTATTTAAGAAATGTAATTAATTTGTTGAATTTCCTAGAAAATATTAGGTAACTTTATAATATACCATTTATCTCTCTAATTAATTACTCATAGTACACTACTCCCACTAAGTATTAATTAAGGGTAGTATTGGAAAAAGATATTTAATGCAACATTAGTTTTATAAAATGACATCTATTTTGGAACAAATTTTTTTCTCTAAAACGTCATATAATTTGGAACGGAGGAAATATTAGTTTAACCTCGTTTTATATTTAATATATTGGTTTGACTTGTTTCCACGTGATTTGGTTGTTTGCAAGAATGTGACAAAATTCATTTCGTGTCCCACATTTGGACACAGAGGGGTTAAAGGGAATTGCTATTCTCACCCCAAATTTTGTTATTCTCACCATCCTGTGGGTATTTTTTTTATTCCGAAATTACCCTTTTCACGGAATCACGATTCCGTTGTATAATGTACCCAACGGAATCGTGATTCCATTGCATAATTTTTTTTCCACCACCACACTACACAATGGAATCACGATTCCGTTGTGCATTACACAACGGAATCTTGATTCCATTTTGCACTAGACAACGGAAACACGATTCCGTTGTATACTTGTATAACGGAATTGTGATTCCGTTACAATATATGGGGTGGAAAAAAAATTCAACAGAAGCACGATTTTGTTGTACATTTCTACAACGGAATCATGTTTCCATTGTAGTTAATGGGGCAGAAAAAAATTAAACAACGGAATCATGTTTCCGTTATATAATAAAGGGGGTGAAAAAAAATTAAAATGGAAACACAATTCCGCTTTACATCCTTTGCCGAAACGGAATTGTATTTCCGTTATTTTGTTATCATGAATGACACGGAATTACATTTCCGTTGTTGTAATGAATCCTATTTTATAATTTTTTTCTATTTGAACATCCAATTTCTTTATTTGTCATATTTTTTTCTTTTTTCTGTTATCTCTATTTTTAGGTTTCTAAAATTTAATTTTAATAAATATGAATATTAAAAAATTTAAATTTCAATAACCATGTTAAAACTTAAAAATCCATATATATAAAATATTAAAAATTTAAATTAACAAAAAATATAAATGACTTAAATGCAATTTTGATTCCTCTATTTTTTTGAATCTACAATTTTGTTCCTTCTATTTTAAAATAAATACATTTAGTTATCATATTTTTCAAAATTCACAATTTTAGTCCCCTATTTTAAAATAGAGACATTTAATTCTTCAGTTTTGTAAAAATCACGATTTTGGGTACAAAATTATGGATTTTAAAAAACAAGGGTACCAAAATTGCATCTATTAATTTTATAACATAAAAATCAACTTACATAATGAATAGATATATCATTAATTTTGCTAAAAAAAATACAATTTGGTCTCCTTATTTTTTAAAATCCATAATTTTGGTTTCTCTATTTTAAAATAAAAACATATAATTTCCATATTTTTTAAAATCTGTAATTTTGATTTCTTTATTTTAAAATAGGGTATTCTGCAACAATTGGAACCACTACTGCACCACCTATGTATGTCTAATAAAAAAATAACTTTTACAAAAACAGATATTGCGATCCAGTGTGTTCCTGCCCACACAATCTCAACCTTTCATTAACCGTTGATTTACATCCGAGGGTCAATGTAGATTTCGCACCGTGCAGCACCTAAGCAACTCGTACACGCTAGAAGGCGTCCCGTAAGATATGATAAAATGCAGGGAGAGAGAAAAAATGGGAATATGAGTACTTTTTGTTGCATTTGATCGCACTCATTGACTGGGTCTCTCTCTTGAGTCTTTGCCTTGTTTCATAAGATAACCAGCTCAATACACTGAGCAAACTGGCTACGAGTTAGGACAGAACAGCAACAAAATCACACAAAAGGAAAAGGAAAACAAATCAGTGTGTCAGTCAGACAAAGTCAAACTTTTCAAACGTTCCAATTTCCCAATCCATTTTAAAACCATATCTTTTGTGGACTCTCCTGTCTCCATATTCAGTGCTCACTTTGAAATCTTCTCTGAGTTCAGTGCCTTTCTGGTTGGCCATGGGAAGAGCTCCATGTTGTGACAAAGCTAGCGTGAAAAGAGGTCCTTGGTCTCCTGAAGAAGATGAAACCCTCAAAAACTATCTCAAGAAACATGGCACTGGTGGTAACTGGATTACTCTCCCACAAAAAGCAGGTTTTTCTTTTTTCCTTCCACTTGTTTAATTAGGTGTGTTACTTTTGTTTTCCAATAAATAAACATAGGTATTCTATTTCTATCCTCATCTTAGCTTATTGAATTATTTTGTGTATGTATTCTTTAATTTTAGGCCTTAAGCGCTGTGGGAAGAGTTGCCGTCTGAGATGGCTGAACTATCTCAGGCCTCATATCAAGCATGGAGGTTTCACTGATGAAGAAGACCAAGTTATCTGCACCCTTTATGCCACCATCGGAAGCAGGTAAGTCATTCTTTCTTTGTATATATATATATATATATATCCTTAGAAGCCAAAACTATAATTAATATAAGAAATTCTATGGTACTCATAAATTTAATAGTTTTGGTATTGTTAACTCTCAAAATGATTTAACAATTGGCATAGTACTAAAACCCTCAGATTTCTAATTAAAGGTACGTAGCAACTCTCTTAATAAAAATGTATAAATCATATGATATATCAAAATTAATAACATATTTTAGAATGCTTTGTTTTGCTTGTTCATTCCTTATGCCATTACATTACATATCACCAAGTGAATGTGCTATGGCTTTTGGGGTTAGGTGGTCCCTTATAGCTGCTCAGCTACCTGGGAGAACAGACAATGATGTGAAAAACCATTGGAACACTAAGTTAAAGAAAAAGTTTTTGGCAGCAAACACCAATGCCACTGGCAATACTGTTTGTCCACAGTTCTCAACTCCCACTCCTCAGCCTCAAGTTGAAGAGTGTGTCTTTGATCATGAGAACTCAGCTGAGTCTCATGTTTTGGGTTTGGAGCAAACACCAATTTCAGTTCCTTCATCATTGCCTTTAGGATCAGATGTTTCAGGTCTTGGCAGCAGTTGTAGTGTACCACTACCCAATGATGTTTCAGTTCTTTCAAATTCAACTTCCTTGGTAAAAGAGGAGAATGAGCCACAATGGTTTGGCTATCATGACAATATTGAAGGTGAAGATGAAGCATTTTTGCTTGATTTTGTGTATGAAGATCTGCTGCATAATGGGTTTGTTTCTCAAGATAAAACCAGCGAAGTTGCCCCATCATTTGGCTAACCTAAGGCTCTCTCTGAGGTCCAAACACAACAGCACCATTTCAGAAAAGAAAAAAGAGACAATTAAGTCAAAGTGGCATGGATTGATTTCATTAGTGACTATAGTATTAGTACTAGTAATTAAATTAAATACCCTTCAAATGTGGACTGTGATTTGAATTTGATTAAAGTGGTTAGGTGTGTAAGGAATTATGCGAGCTTTTGCAGGTGAATTTCAAACATGATGATAGGAAGGATCACTGAAGTTACATTTTAGTCAAGCATTCTATTGCCATTTTACTTTTTACTTTATAGAGGAAATCTCATCAGTCATCAATGGAATTCTCTTTATGTAATATATATAGTTTTTTTTTTTATCACGATGTAGGGACCTTAAACTAACATATTGAAAGGTTCATGAATGTGAATGGGATCGCACGTAGTTTTCTGAGTTGCCAGTGGTCACGAAAGTTCCGTTGGCTCTTGAACAATTTCTAAGCGGAGAAAAAAACAAATTAAGGGGTCCCCATCTGACAATAACAACTACATACATGAATCGTGATAGTGTGTCTTTTTCGCAATTATCACATATAATATGGTGAAAAAGAAGCCTGCATGATTTCTTTCACATAAGCTTACGTTTAGTCGTTTACTGCAAAAGCTAGTTTGTTTTGTTGTTTTTCGCATGAATCGGTCTCATGCATATGGCTTCCGGAACATTAGTTCATGTGCAGTTGCTTGTTTGCATAAACAAATGCATCATTTGAATAAATATTTGTACTAGAGTGTACTTTAATTGGAGTCAGTAAACACTACAAAGTATTACTACTTCCTGTCCTATTTATAAAAAATAAGTTATAGTGTATTTTACACTACAATTGTTTCTTATAAATAGGATTAGAGGTAACATATATATATTTTGTTAATTTATATCATTTTTTATTCTGGATTAGAGATTACAGGTGTTCTCAACTTACTGATTCTAAACTAATTTCGCTCGCGATACGTACCTGTCTTTGACCCAAGGAATTTTACATATGGAGAGAATATCTTATTAAATGGGGCCTTACACTCTTGCATCAACCTTATGGATTTAATTCATATCATTTGATTCACCTGTGCATATGCCGTATATATATGTTAAAGTTCATCTTGGACCTCATTTCACGGGGAAGGTCCACACTAAACCATCAAATAAAACAGTTTAATTTGCGCAGTTTATTTTGTGATCCTCCATTAGTATATGATGAGGCATATTTTGAGGAATGCAAATGACTATGTGGAAACGAAGGCACACAAAGAATCCAACAAAATGAAAAATTCCCATGAAATGGGTATGTGAAGATAGGTTCCCTTTGTGCCCTTCCACTGAAGATTTTGTCACCACTTCTGTTGATTGTTAATGATTTTTCTCAATTTCTATTCGGTCTTCACAATTTGTATTCCCTTGGATGAGACCCCACTTTGAAAATTATCAAGAAGCGAGAATGGGCATTTGAGAACAAAAGAAATGAAATTAGTTGATATTCAATATGATTGAGTTATATGTTTTGAAGTTTTAAAATTAAAATTAGTTTTCAATTTTATAATTTTATATTAAAATTTTTATGGTTATTAATTTTCAAATTTTAATACTTCCTTCAAAAAAAAAAATAATACTAAATTTTACCTTATAGTGGACAGAATTTCAAAGGACAGAATTTAGTGCTTTCTAAAGGCAGCGCCATTTTTCAGACATAAATAGTGGAAACAACTTGATTGGTAATCCAGATGCATGAAGTCAAACTGATAATGTTGCTGAGACAGAGATTAATATTTGAATTCAGTGAGTATACTAATTTAGTGTCGCAAGGTCTAACATAAAAAGAAAGAAACACAATGAACAATAGTCTTGGCACCCAATTAAGTGCTCATATGCCGCTAAGCTGATTTCTAATAAGTTGAACAATGACCAAAAAGAGGGGTCGGTCTTAAAGTATGTTGCATAATGAGGCCTCTTAAGTCAAGGCCTCAGTAAAAGTCTGGTTTACTTGTCCTACATTTTCGTGAGTTCTCAGCATGGTTTGATGTAGACAACCTTGACATTCTTTTCTAAAGATTCGACATAGACTCTTCTTAGTCAAAAAAACATCTTGGTTAATATAGGTGTGTAATCAGAACTAACGACATTTACACAATAAAGATATTAGGAACACACTCTAACATTTTTTTAAAACACTCCTTATTAATGAAAATTTATTGAAAATTACAAAAAATTATGAGTTTTATATTTTTTTTAATGATTTTCTTTTCTAATTTTATAAGTTTCAATAAATTTTAATTAATAAAAAAAAGTGTCTAAAAGTTTGTTTCCAACATTCCTCATTAGCGTAATTACATAAACATGAATTGAATTCATTAAAATAAGTACTAAGAATTCATAATCAAATCCACCTATTTTATTCTTCTTCTATTCCTTTTTAAGTGTCAGATTTTTAACAATTTTTTTTCTATTTATTTGTCATTTTCAAAGTTCAAAAAAACATTAATTTTTTTTGTCAATTGTACCCTTATTTTCATTACTCCCTCCGTTCCAATTTATATGACGTTTAAGATTTTGACACAGGTATTAAGGAATGTAATTAATTTGTTAAATTTCCTAAAAAATATTAGGTAATTTCCTAATATACCCTTTATCTCTCTAATTAATTACTCATTATATACTACTTTCACTAAGTATTTATTAAGGGTAGTCTTAGAAAAAAAATATTTAATGCAGCATTGGGTTTGTAAAACGTCATATATTTTGAAACAATTTTTTTTCTCTAAAACGTCATATAATCTGGAACGGAGGGAGTAATTATTTTAACATATTTTTTATAAAGCTAGAAAGTAAATAATTTAAAAGTTTAAAGTTTCTACCCTTTTATCTACTCACAAAAAAAAATTACGTATTCCCAACCAACTTTTTTTTTTTATGATAATACATGTTGTAAACCAATGGTGAACTAGTGTTGCCCACAAGCATTAAACACTGAAGAGAGAAAAATTGATTAGAACTGAAATGAGAAGGGTATTGAAGGAAAACTACTCACAATTTCACTAAAATCAAAACGTGTAGTAGGAGTAATAGATTTCCTTGGTTAGAGTGTAAAAATCTTAAACGATACTTATAAAAGAACATATGGGATATACACAGAAGCAACAATTTTTCACTCCCTTGATAATTTTTTTCTTTTGTTTACTCATCAAAATAAGTAAAGATATGGTGACTCCATAGATCTATTGATGTCTATTTATTTTAAGATTTTTTTAATAATTTATTAAAATTATTATAATATTTTTAAATTTTTTCTTTCAAATATTGAGATACAGTACAATAATAATATAATATATCTTCTTCCACCAATAATAAAATTAATCCATTTAATCCTTTTTTTTTAAAAAAAATATTGATATTAAGATTTTATTAATTTTAGTTTTAAAAACACTTTTAACTGGAGAGATAAGTATTTGTAAGGGAGTTAATCTTTCCAACAGAAATTAAACTATTAATATAGACATTATAGGTCTACATACTAGTGAATAATTCCGCTAGTATAGAAATCATATATAAATGTCGAGCCACATAAAAAAGGACAAAATTATGAAATAATTATTTAAAAAAATTAGTTTGACACTTGTTAAGAAGATAAAAACTTAAGGTGATTTAAACCTGTACAGCACACTAGGCACCAGTGAAGAAAATAAACCATATAATTTTTAGTCCTATGAAAAAAGAGTAGAAAGAGATCACAAAGGAAATTTGAAAAACTTATTAAAAAGAATCTCGTAATATAGTGTTTTGTAATCTATGTAACTAACTTAACTTCACCCGGTAAAAGTTGTTATTATTAATGAAAAAAGACGCTCTTATTCCATGCACAAATATGAACAGAAAACCGGCACATTGATGCCCACTGGGCCTAAAGGATCCAAGCCCGAAACCTCTAGTGTGTGTGTGATTGTTCTTTATAGAAGATAGAGAAGATTAGAGAATCACACGCGAGGAGTGGTGCTCGATATCAGCAAACTTTTCAATCAATTTGAATTGATTTTCTCTGAATCCCAATCCAAATGGACACAAACACACTACACGTCAATTCTGGTTCATCGTTCAAACTTCAATAATGTTGCATTTTTATTTCCGGACTAAAATATTTCTCCCTGCTTGAATGGAGCTTGTGATTTCCCAATAAACTAAAATAATTAATTACTCAAGTATTGCCTGTCCTAGCTCCAACCTAGATCAATAATTTTTCATTCATTATTCTCCACTGTGACTTAAGTCTGAGATATTTATTCACTGATCAGTCTGAATAATATTTAAACTCGACTAGGTTTCCAAAAAAAAAAAAAGAAGAAAACGATACCCAAATGCATTAATATTTAACAAACATCCCAGGAGAAAGTATAAGTTTTGAAGGGCTATTGAATTTTTATCCTTTATATACATCCTCTGGTCTGTTTATTAATTTCATAGATAAGCAAGCATGAGAGGGGGCAGAATTCTCCGCGTCACTCTCTGGTTTTACAAGAGGCCACTTATCATGCACATCAATGCCTGCAAAATTCAGGCCTAATCAAAACCAGCAGCAAAATCAATAAGAACTGCATAAAATAAGATTGTCAAACTTTTCCTGAAAAGGAACTTTAGGCAATTCATTCCAAACTATTATTATACAAGTGAACTCAACTGTGCAAAGGTTGGTATTTAACATGAAACTGGTGCATACACAAACCATTCACTCAACTGCCACCTTAATTGCAATACCAACAAACTAGAACAGATTAATGAATAGATAGCATAAATCAATAGTGTCGCAGCTGAGGAAAGGGGCCTGCTCAAAGTGCCATCTCAGCCTGCAAAGCTGCCAATTCATCTTCCTCGGCGGTGGGCTTCGAAGACACAGGGCGAGTGGGTTGCCGCCCAGCTGGAACATGCACTGGAGCTGCTGGAGCTGTAGTTGCAGGCTGAAGAAGCTGTTCTTCCAATTCAGCACCCTCCAGCTCTTCAAGTTCTGCTTCCAATTCATCCTGAAATGGCAAACAAATTCAGGTTTCAGAACGATGCACAGATATGTGACATATATATTATATCTATGCTCAATAACTAAAAAGATAAAAATTTCTCATTTGCATAGAGTACAAATAAAGTTAAAATTTGAGAAAATGACCTCATCAAAGTCAGCAGCTGCACCAATTGGAGTAGACAATGCTTCCTGAATTTGTTTCATGTTCTCTGTCTGTTCGTTGATCTCATCCATAGTCTTGTCAACATCATCAATATTCCTGAAAAATAAATACCGAAACTCAACAATGTCACAATCAACGGCCCATTAAGATGAATTAAACAATACATCTGTATATGCATGGAGATTTTCACATCACAAAAAATACAGTAAACTTGTCAGTTTTTAAAACAAACCTAAAACAAAGATGTAAAATATAGAAGAGCATATTAAGGATGAAATCACAAATATACATACGTTGCTTTTTGCATAGCCTTCATAGCAGCTGCTCCAGTTCTCAATGCATCAACAGTTTCTGTGGTTGCCTTGGCACCTTCCAACATGATCATCTGTAACACAAATTATCAGCATAAGATATAAATGATACTCCAAACACTGAATCGTTATCATACTCATAATTGTCAGAACTAGAGCAGAGTGGCTGCTTGGACTGGAAAAACCAGGAACTGATCCAACCAATCCTCAAAAATAAGATTTCAAAAAACAGATAAAAAAAAAATTGGAAACACCAGTCCTGAGCAAGCTGACCCATGTGAACTAGTCACGGCTCACATGACAGATTGAACAATTCCCTTTTATTTTCTTTTGAAAAAACTTTAAAACTTTCTTTACATCATTTGATTAATTAGTTCCCAATTTATAACCAAAACTAGTTTTTCTTTTCCTACTTTGTCCAATGTGAGACAAATAAGAGCTTATAATGCAATCAGATTGGCTTACTATATATCATGAGAAGTTTCACTTCTTCCTTCCCCTTTTACCTATTCAATGTAAGGCTAGTATATTTTATAAAATTGAGCTAATATTAGTATACTCAATACTATTTTTAGTTTAATAATTATTAATATGATAATTTCTACATTTTTATACTCAACCTTAAACTTTTCGTTTTAATGATTCAAATGACTCATTCAGTTTCAAAATCCTTTGCCATGACTGCTGAATATAAAGTGCATTCACACCTGGTCATGAATACGCAGCTGGAAATTTCCAAGCTGCTCTATCTGCTGTTCATATAGCCTCTTCCTCTTCAAACATTGTATTGCCGCTGCATAAAACATAAATTCAAAAACAATGTCACAATGGATTAATACATCATTGATTCATGAACCAGCTCCCATATTAATGGATTCCTAAAGATGTGTGTCAATTTCTTTCTGAAAAAATGCATATAAGCTTATCCATATAAATTCAGTATAACATGTACTATAAATGGCAAGAATAATGGGGTTAAAACCATGCTGCATTTAGGGGAGATTCAAACCAAGCTTTGTGACTCCATTTCTGATCTTTTACGTTAATATGAAAAGTTGAACAAAATTATAAATGGGTAAAGTGATTTTATTTTATGATTTTTTTTTAAAAATTAATCTGGCATGTGCCTCTCATTTGCCAATTGCCACCAAGCTCATCGTTGTCAAAATCGCCTCCAACACATAGGATTGTGCAATCCAATGCATTTTGACCTCTCAAGCGACCTGCACTCCCACCAGAAAGCATTCTATGGTTGACTTGTGTTGGATCATTGATCCAAGTCGTGGAATCGCAGGATTGCCGCACTCCAAAAATGAGTTTGCAGAAGTGAACGATCTGGGTTGGGTCACACAATCCTTTAGAAAGAAAGCCTATTTTTTTGTTTGATTCCCTAAATTGTGTTGTGCTTGTGCAACCCTCAACTCTCCTCTGCTGTCATCCTTTGACACTCTTCTCTGGTTCTTCCCTAACTGTTGACCCTTTCTGGTTCTTCCCTCACTCTTCTAGTTCGCCCCTATCTCTTTGCTTTGGTTCTCTTTTCAGACTCCTCTGTCTGAGGCTGAAGGCTCTCTCCTTTGTTCTCCCTCTCTCTTCTGGTTCTGAAGTTTGCTGCATGATCTGTTTTGTTGTCAAGGAAAATGGCTGTTTTGCTATGTGCTCTTATGAGTTGTATAAGACCTTGTGAATTTTCAATTTAGTTTAATGTCTGGTGTGATTTAGAGGTTATTTTTTTTAATTATGTAATCTTTCATGCATATATATATATATACACATATAAACATACATATATATAATTTTGCATATTATTTAGATCCTAGTTACTATTTGCATTACAATTCTACACCCCTCTTCCATTCCAACATTGAAACTCAATTTTTATAACCTTGACTAAGCTACACAGTTAAAAGTAACAGGAAAAAGAGATGAAAACTTAATGCCTAATGTCTCAATGTTTAAGTGGTTAATTGCTACTTTTTGTAGTTAATAATGGGTGTATTTGCAACTCATCCAAAATTACAGTATGATTGCACTTCTTCTGATGGAATAATACTACCCACTAAAATGTTTTGCAAAGGCAAGACTGAAATTTATATTCCATTGCACACCAACTTAGATAAAGAAATATAACGAAAATTAATTGTTCAATGACAGTGATGGTCCTGGTGGGTGTAACAATGGTGCCCAGCAGTGGCAGCAATAATAGTAAAGGATCATTTAAAGAAAATAATGAGTAAAAGGTAAATCAGTAAATGTAATCAACCTTGATGAAATGGCCATTTCCTCCAAAGGTAGTCCCCTTCGAATTAGAAGGGATCATCCAATCATATAATGGAATGGCCTTTCGCATTCCAAAGTACCTACAGAACTTTTAGTTCATTCCAACTCCCACCACCCTGATTCCGTACCAAATAAGACCCCAAGTCTTATTGAGAAGCTTGACATATTATTCTTGATGAAACTATCATAACACAATTTTGACCAAAGCATGCATTCAAAATCTCAGCAGTAACACAAATACAAGTGAAATAGGGAGGAGGGCAGTATTGTATGCCTCAATGATAGTCTCTAGAACGAGTATAAATGAGTTTTGCTACATACCCCTTTTATTCTTTGCCCTAGTGAATTCTTTGGCTTTTTCAACTTCTGCTGCAGCCTTTTTTTGGAGTACTTTCTCCTTTTTCTCTAGCATTTCAAGTGTCTACAGCATTATAGGGACAAAACATTCAAAATGAGAAGAAAGAAAAAAGTTTCCTCAAACTGTAAATTACTGCAGAAGACAACCAATAAACTTGCACACATTGATCTTTGCATGATCTAAGAATGTTAAGAAAAACTGTGAAAAGTTACAGAACAGAAAAGATAAAAAGTTTCAGAATAAAACACTGAATTGAATAAGAAAAAATAAGATAATAAAAGCTGAACTTGGCTACTGAGGTTGTATCTCCAATAACCATGTGAATATATGCAATTTATTCACGTAGTTAAGATCAAGCAATAAAAGCTTTATAAAAGGGACAGGAGGAAGATAAAAATATGCCTTCTACTCCTCCAAATTGTAAATAGCATTATCCATAATGCTGTAAAACAAATTACCCGCAAGATTAGACTCTTAATTGACATATGGAGCACGTAATGTTCAACATCCACAATACACAGGAAATTGGTTTCTCAATAGTTCCAATTTCCAAAGACAATAACGTTGCTTATCAATTAAGAAAAATAATAAAACTACTCTGAATTACGATATAAATATATGAAACGCATAATTTGAAGAAAGAACAGTTATATTATTCATAAATTATGAACAATTCACACAGCAATACCGGGTTGGAAAAAAGAAGAATCTCCGAATTGGTAATCCAAATCCAGCTTACCTCGTTTAACTTGTCCAAAGTGGTTAGAGTATTGGCTTCCTGTTTAGGTTTACCAAAAATTCGGGTAAACATGGTTGATTAAGAGATGTTGAAACACTGATACCCTTATTCGTCGAATAGGAAAATCAACGGGACGGTATCAATCGATCTCCCTGGAACAGCAAAAGAATCCAACAAAATCCAATAATTGATAAAAAAAAAAAAAAAGAGAGAACGATGGAGATGAACGAACCCTGTTGAAAAATTAGGGTTTATTTTTATTTTTTTGGGATTAGATATGATATGAAACAGAAATAGGGAGAGATCTAGCGAGAACGCGTACCGTGAAGGGTATTGGGAAATTCAGAAATTGAATTGAAGAAAAACAATGAAGGAAAAAAAAAAAGTAAACGGAATTTGCTTTGCCCTTTCTTGACTCCTCCACGTGGCGAGCAGCTGATTGGTTTCTATTAGGGATGACAAAGTGTACCCGGATCCTACGGGTACCCGCAAAAATATCCGCAGGTGGGTCGGGTAAATACCCGCTTATTGGGGCTGGGGCCGGGGCCGGATATTTACCCGCAATTTTTTGCGGGTGCGGGTACGGGTAGTATAGTACTCGCCCCGCCCCGCACCTATCATATATATATATATATAATTAAAATAACTTAAATAAATAATTATGTTATATATATACTTTTTTGTAAAAAAATAATTTTATATTTTCCATAAACTAACACTAATAGTAAAAGATTTATGTTATAACTTACAATAATTTTATATTTTTAATATTATGTGTGAATGCTTTTAATGTTAAGTTTGAATTATTTAAGCGTGAATTTTCAATTTATTTGTAATAATTTTTTAAGGGAAAAGAGCATTCAACCCCCTTAAACTTTACTCCTTTTACAAATAGACACCCTAAACTTTAATTTTGTCCAAATTGATCCTTAAACTTTATTTCTTTTACAAATAAACACCATAAACTTTAATTTTGTTTCAATCAATCCTTAAACTTTACCTCTTTTACATATAGACACCTAAATTTCAATTTCATCTCAATTAGTTCTTAAAATTTACTAACTTCGTAAATAATTTTTTATATTAAATTAGAGTTAAATTACTAATAAAAAAAATCTCAACTGATTATTTGTTTAATCTTAACTATTTATTAGTTTTATTTTTTTAAATCACTTTTCCAAACATTTGTTTTATAAGCTAAATAATTCATTAATATAAGATTGCTTGTTATGAGCACAAGAGGTGCCCAAAATAAGACTCATTACAAGAGCAAGTTACTGCATAAAAAACATACAGTAAACTGAAGCTAACATTTACGTATTACAATACAATTTCACTCCTAAATTTCTATACTCATTGTATAGCTATTAAATCCTCACCAAACCGCAAACGTGTGCCTCGGATCTTTCTCTGGTTACTTTTCCAAACATTAAAACATAATAAAATTAAAAATTAAAAATCAAATAAAAACTTTTTTGATTAATGTTATTATTTCTCCTTTTTATATATCTTCTAAATTCATATTCTTTATTATATTTTAAATATTAAAAAATTAGTTGTAATAAAAAAAATTAATAAATGATTAACATTTAAGATAAATAGCTTGAAAAAAACTATTTGTAAAAAAGATAAATTAAAATGCAATTAAAGTTTAAGGTGTCTATTTACAAAAAAGTTAAAATTATAGTATAAATCATAATAAATTTAAAGTTCATGGTGTCTATTTGCAAAAGAGACAAAGTTTAAAGATTAATTGAGACAAAATTAAAGTTTAGAGTGTCTATTTGCAAAAGAAGTAAAGTTTAAGGGGGCTTAATGCTCTTTTCCCATTTTTTAATTAATATTTTTATAGCTTAAATGTAATTTTGGTTCATCTATTTTGCATAATCCGCAATTTTGGTCCCCTATTTTAAAATAGAGACGTTTAGTCTCCTAATTTTCTAAAATATGTAATTTTGGTTCTTCCATCAAATTAAAAGCGTTGACTGTTAAGAGATTAACGTTAACCTTAACGTGGTCCAAATATAATGACGTGACACGAGATTATTTATTTAGTTTTTAATTATTTTAAATACTGAGTAGAATAATTGATGAAAAATATATTTTATAAAAAGGTAATATCATTTATTTGATTACGATGTGCCATGTATTTCAACAATGTAGAACTAATTTAAAATAAATGATTAAGACTTGTGATTTCTATTTTAGGACTCACGATTACCCAAACCATTAAAATCAACGTGACATGTGTTTTAGTGACGTAGATAAACAAATAATTATTACTCATTATTTAAAATAATTAAAAAATAAATAAATAATCTCGTGTCATATAACTATATTTGGGTCACGTCAAGGTCAACATTAATCTCTTAACTGTCAATGCTTTCAATTTGATGAAAGGACCAAAATTACGGATTTTACAAAATTGGGAGACTAAATGTCTCTATAGAGGGATAAAGATTGCTGATTGTGCAAAATAGGAGGACTAAATGTTTCTATTTTAAAATAGGATGACTAAAATTGCGGATTTGCAAAATAGGGGATCAAAATTACATTTAAGCCTATTTTTTATTGATTTATTAACTTCATACATAAGTAAAGTGCGGGTAACGGGTGCGGGTATGGGTATATAGGTACCCAACGGGTACGGGGATGGGAATTAAAGTTGCTACCCGCGCGGGTATGGGGCCGGGTACAGGTATTTTTTTTTTAAACGCGGGTATGGGGACGGGTACTATAGGACCCTACCCAAACTCTATCCATTGTCATCCCTAGTTTCTATAGTGTGGGTCCCTGATCATTATTATCGAGCAAATTTGTTCGGTGCCCCATTTTATATTTTCTTATTCTTTTACTAGTATATTTTTTATTTTTGAAGCTAAGCAATTTTTAATATATAAATTATAAATATTTATTTATCAGTATATAAATTATAAATACTAAAATAATAAAATATACATGTAACTAATTAGGATAAAAAATTAAAAATAAATGTAAAAATATTTTCAATATGTAAATATGTGATTGATTTAAGTAGATTTAAAATTTAATTGATAAAGAAAGTTAAAAGTAAAAACATTTTAAAAAATTGAAAAAGACAGGAGTTTATCATAATAAAATACAGTATTTTAAAAATAGTTCTAACTGACCAGTTCGACTGATCCAACAAGAAATCAGTACTGTATAAAATTCCTGCAAATTTGAAATTACACAAAGTGAAATCAAATTATGGACCTATAGGTAAAATTAAATAATATAACCACTATGTTAATTCAATCTTTTGATAATTATAGAACAAACAAACAAAATATATTAAAATTCTTCTTCGTTCATGTGATTTAATCATTGGTTTATTGGTTTGATCAATGATTCATTGACTTAATACTCTTGTCAAGTAAGTAATCCGTCCAAGTTTTAATTGATATAATATATTATTATTTAATATATAAATTAAGTTTCTTATAAGATATAATGTGTATAATAAAAATAAAAGTTTACTTTACTGAAGATTAATGGATTGAGTTTATTTATGTGAAGTTAACTCAATACTTGTGACGCAACAATAATATAAGAAGTTTTTTCACTTATGAATATGGTACTAGTATTTTAATTTGCAAATTTCAATTTTAATATCTAAATTTTATGATTATAAGGAAATATTAAAAAATTATTTACATCATATAATTAAAACGAATAACAGTCAATCGTAAGAAACACATAAACTTATGTTTATACACACGTTTTGCCCACTTATGTTTTGACAATGTACATTTATTATTTATAATTAAAACTTTAAATTTAAATAATTATATCTTAGGAGGCATTTGTTCCAAGATTTTTTTTTTTTGTATTTCCGAAAATAGGAAAGTAAGAATACTTATTCATATGTTTGTTAGGAGGTTATAAAAAAATACTTTCAAACTTTTCTTTAGGATTAAAAATTGAATTTTTAAAAAGTTTAAAAACCTTGATCTGTCAAATTTTTGTTTTAGGGAAGAAGTTTCTTCATGCCTAAGAATTAGTCATAAATATTCTTGAAAATATTTATGTAAATTATCTGACAATCAAAAAGAGTTATTAGGTATTTTTACAAATTACTTTAATTATTTATTGTATTAAATAATCTAATAAAAATAACGTAATATTTTTATTGCCGTACAAAAAAATTATTCGAGAAAGTTAGATTCTCACTTCCCTCCATGATAAAGTTTTTATGTAACCTAGCCAAAAACATTATTGACAAAATATTCTTTTTCAGGAATGTTATTTTTTAAAATAATATTAAATATGAAAAATCAAGATTTTCAATCTAAAACTTCTCCCCTACCAAACATTCCCTTAATAAAAAAAAAATTGAAAACCTTGACTAATCAAATTTTTATCTAACAATTAAAAACTAAATTTTGAAAAAATTCAGAAAATAAAATCTTAGTTAACCCTTCTTTAAGCTTTGAAAGTTGTAAAATGGTCTTTTCTTAACCCAACTTATTTATTTTATTTTATTTTAAAAATTAACTTGATTGAATCTTTGCTTTTGCCCCAAGTAATGGGGGAGAAAAATAAAAAGTGCCATAAATAATATTCTTACTGTCTAACAAAATCTTGAGGTTGGCTTTGATAAAACGCGTGACATCCTCTCTTACCTCAAATTAAAACTGTCCAATTAATATTCCCCATGACCACCCAAAAAAATAAAAAGGCAGCAGTAATACTAGTGGACACATCAGAATTTCACACTCGAATTTAGGGTTTACTTTGTAGTAGCACTTCCTAGCGCGGCACTGCTTCCCGCCGCCGTCGTCGTCGTCGTCAACACCAATGGCAGACTCATCTTCTCCGCCGACGGACCAACTCGCCGCCACCACCCTCGACGAGGTTCCCAAGGCAAATTTCTCCGACCGCGTCCCCATCCGATCCATCATCTCCCGCCCCGACGGCGGTTCGGGCCTTGCCGGCCAGAAGGCGCGCGTCGGCGGCTGGGTCAAGACGGGGCGGAAGGCCGACAAGGACGCGTTCGCCTTCCTGGAAATCAACGACGGAAGCTGCGCCGGCAACCTCCAAGTCATCGTCGAAGCCGCGCTGGGCGAACTCGGGCAACTCGTCCCCACCGGAACATGCGTGGTGGTCGACGGGCACCTGAAACTCCCTCCCGCCGGCACCAAACAGAAGATCGAACTCCGCGCCGATAAGGTCCTCCATGTCGGACCTGTCGATCCCGCCAAGTATCCTTTGCCAAAAATGAGACTCACTCTCGAGTTCCTCAGAGATTTCGTTCACCTTCGTTCCAGAACCAACACGGTACTTTCCTTTTCCATAATAATTCTAAAAATGTTCATGAATTTGCCTTGAAAGTATTTTTACTCTATAATCAACATTTTTTTACTTCTTTTTAGAATTTGTTATTGAGCATTGGAATTTGCAAATGTACTTTCCAAACTTTAATCCAAACATAGCAATAGCCTTAGTGCGTGTTTGGTTTTCCGTTGGGAGGCCCCAAACGGCCGTTGAATAAAAAGCTCCGAATTCCAAAACGTGCATTGGAATGTGTGTCCAATCAACCTAATGTTAAATCAAACACACCATTATCATTTTATACTATAAAGAGATTTTTTAGTGTTATCGTAATTTGTGACCTAACACGGATTCTGATTGTTGTAGAGTGTAAAAACTTTTAATTATTATTAAGGTTTTAAATTGTGTTCACAGTTGCATTCCCATGGGAAATTACAAACAAATGTAGCTGATGTGGCCACAATTGCACAGTCACCATCACTTAAAAAACCTTGATATTGCGGCCAAAATCATGACTGCAGACTGTTTTTTAAAACCATGATTATTATAATTGATAATTGTTATAATTATAATTATGTTGTTTGTGATTGCAGATATCTGCGGTGGCTAGAATTAGAAATGCTCTTGCGTATGCTACACATACTTTTTTCAACAAGGAAGGGTTTTTGTATGTGCACACGCCAATTGTTACGACGAGTGATTGTGAGGGTGCGGGTGAGATGTTTCAGGTGACGACTTTGCTGAGTGAGGCGGAGAGATTGGAGAAGGAGTTGTTGCAGAATCCACCTCCGACGGAGGCGGATGTGGAGGCGGCTAGGGTTGTTGTTCAGGAGAAAGGGGAGGTTGTGTCTCAGTTGAAAGCTGCCAAGGCGAGTAAGCAGGAGATTGGTGCTGCTGTGGATCAGCTTAAGAAGTCGAAGGAGAGTTTGGCCAAGGTGGAGGAGAGATCTAAGCTTAAGCCTGGGATTCCTAAGAAGGATGATGGGAAGGTGGATTATGGGAAAGATTTCTTTGCTCGTCAAGCGTTTTTGACGGTTTCGGGTCAGCTTCAAGTTGAGTCTTATGCATGTGCTCTTAGTAGTGTGTATACCTTTGGACCGACGTTTCGTGCGGAGAATTCTCACACTTCCAGGCATTTGGCTGAGTTTTGGATGGTAGAACCTGAGATTGCATTTGCAGAGTTGAAGGTAAATGAAACATGAACTCACATTCAGATGTGATATTGGTTCTTATCAGCTGAATGTTGATAACAAATATTTGATTTTTTTTTTAGTTAGGGCAATGAAGTTGTTAATTCTCTAGTGCAGTTTTGAACCCACTTTGTTGTGGTGAAAATAGTAATGTTCATGGTTTTGCATTTTTGTGTAGGATGATATGAACTGTGCCGAGGCGTATGTGAAATTTATGTGTCAGTGGTTACTTGACAACTGCCTTGAAGATATGGAGTTTATGGCTGATAAGTTTGATAAAGGTTGCATTGACCGTTTGAAATTGGTCGCTTCTACTCCCTTTATTCGAGTTTCCTATACAGAAGCAGTGGAAATACTTGAAGACGCTGTGAAGAATGGTAAGAAATTTGAGAATGAAGTGAAATGGGGAATTGACTTAGCATCTGAGCATGAAAGGTACTTTAAAATTTGTTTATCACTTTTTGGTCTTGTTCTTGCTCTTATTGATTTATGGTGTGTGATATCTTGGTGGTATGGTGTTATGCAGATACCTAACAGAGGTAAAGTTTCAGAAGCCCGTTATTGTCTATAACTATCCAAAAGAAATCAAAGCATTCTACATGCGGCTCAATGATGACTTAAAGACAGTAGCTGCTATGGATGTGCTTGTACCAAAGGTAGGTTTCCTGTATATTTTATTTTTAATATGTCTATGGTGCATGGCTATCTATTGATGTGTTTTTTGGTTGGCATAATAGAAGCATGTAATTTGGTAAATGCAATTTTTCAGGTTGGAGAGCTAATTGGTGGAAGCCAAAGGGAAGAGCGTTATGATGTCATTCAGACAAGGTTCATATATCTGTTTACTTTGTCTTTTCTTAATTTCTTTCCTTTTTTTAAAAAAAAAAAGATTTTGTAGTCCTTGGAAGTTATTTGTTTTTTTTTATATAATTCAGAATAGAGGAGATGGGTCTGCCACTTGAGCCATATGAGTGGTACCTTGATCTGAGGAGGTATGGAACGGTGAAACATGCTGGATTTGGCCTTGGCTTTGAAAGGATGATTCTGTTTGCCACCGGCCTGGAAAATATTAGAGATGTGATCCCCTTCCCACGATATCCTGGCAGAGCAGATCTATGATCTTTATTTACTAATTACGAGTGGTTATTACGATTCTCTTGCACAAGTAGTTAAGTTGAAAATGGAAATGTAGTATTTAAATATAGCATTTTTTATTTTTATTTTTTTGTGGTGGCAACACCAAGAATAGCCGTCTTGGAGATTCCTCTTTGCCGAACTAATTTATTTTGAAAGGATGCCGGGTTTTGATGTTATTTCATTTTTTAAATCTCCACTTTTATGCTGGTTGGTTTCATTTTATACTATATACTCGTCGCATATCTATTGGATTATGTATATGTTATTCTACGTGTGACAAAATTGAATTCACATATAGTTGCTTCTGCATTTTCCCTTGTTGGATGCACGTATTGAACCTGCAACAAACAGGTTTTGTCAATCTGGATTATGCATCTTACAAAACTTCCGTCGTTGTTAGTATCCCATTTATCCTTATTCGTCATCTAAATACACTTGTTATCTGAACATTAAAATATCGAATTCCACAAAAATATTATTTTAAAACTAGTCTCACTTTTAAAATTCCAGAAAAAAACCCATTTTCCATCTTAATTTTGAATTCACAATTATTTAAAGATAAAATTTAATAAAAATTAAAATTAATATTATAGAAAACCCAAAAAATAGTATAAATGAAGAAATTTCAGGGTACTTAAAAATGGAAAAAAGAATATGTAATAAGCTCGTCATTTTAAATAATATCTGAAAAAAGTATTACAAATTAGTAAAATACATTTGCTTACCAAAAACACTTTAATTTTGGTAAAACAAATTTATAAGTTAATTAAATATTTTGGTGAAACAAGTTCATTTCCAATGAAGAAAGAACAGGACAGATAAGACGGAACTTTGGCCAGCCTAGTGAAGAGACTGGGACTAAGATTCTTTTGCTTTCATGCCCCCATCCCAAAATCGATTTGGGAGGATTACGAAGGACTAAATAACTGCATTGCATAGTTATTTGATCCTTACTTGTAAATGTCACTTCGCAAAGGTGGGACGAGGGATAGGTAACAGAAAAATTAATACACGTCTCAACGCAATTTTCCAAAAGCAAATGCTAAACTATTAATTGAAACATTGATAGATAAGCGATTTACTCGGTTAACCAGTAAAAGCTAAACTATTCTCAAATACAGAATCTAAAACTGTTACTAACTCGTTCTCACAAAAACAAATGCCATTACCTCCAAATGTCACCTTAACTCCTATTAGCTGGTCTCTAATCTGGTGACTCTTCCTATCTTCATCAACTGCTTTTATCCCAACCAAAGGAAATACGAAAAAAGAGTAGCTGAATCCACGAAAGAAATAATCTCCGTTTTTTGATGTTGGCTGACAAGGATATTACGGTCATTCCATATGATAGATGGAAAATACTTAATAATTTATCTGGTCATTATGCTCCAAAATGCTTCTCATGTACATTCCTCCATCACTTAGGCAGAACATCTTTCTAGTTTGCTTTGTAGGTATACATGTATCCACGAAGCTTTCTTACCTCTTCTGATGACTCAGTTAGTAAATTATCCACATAGAGGCAGATTGCAGATGCACTGCAGAATAGTAACAAAACAATGCACTTATTATTTAGTTAATGCTCACAAAATAAAACAAAACAAAACAGATGTGAAGTATGGCCTACCCAAGTGGACCAAATGGTAGCCATAGAACATCCCAACGGAACTTCGGCAACCTACCAAAAAAATTATTATTATTTAACAGTAAAAGATGAGAAGCACTTACAGATAGCAGAAAACATAACTGAAGAGTTTGCGTGAAGCAGTTGTAAACATTTGTTTGTTCCTCCATACCACTATTTACTTGAGTAGAATGTGTACAAGCTTCTTTTATCGTTTTTCCACTTTATTTGGGTCCAATAGTAGAAAAGCCAAACTGAAAATATATACCGAATACCAATGTCCAGAGTTTTATAATATGTTTCATTTCACTTTTCTATATTTACCAATATGCAGAATCCTGTATGGAGCATATAAAATGCATCAATCAGTGCTTATCAGCTTATCTAGTAACTTTACCTCAACATGTAATATAGCCAGAAGATTGCCAGAATAACACCAGTGTACCATGAGTAATGAATCCATCTCCTGCGACGCATCGACTCATGAAGCAATCCTATGATAGCAAATGAGCATGCTAAAACAGCCACCCAGTCTGTAGAAGTTATTCAATTAAATAAGTTTACAGCAATGATCCTCATAATTTGTGATATGTGGATAAAAAGCAGATAATGAGGGCAAAGGGATCAAACAGAATATAGAGGGACTAAAATCCACAACTATACAGTAAAAGGATAATATAATAAAAATCAAGGAAAAAGTTCACAATATAAAATAGGAAGCAGAAATCCTGACAAGAGGAGAAGTGAACCTGCAGATATAATCATCCATGAGTAGGTCTCCTCCATGAAGTAAGCATGATACCGCTGTTTATCAAAAAGAACAACAAAAGGCACAGCATACTCAGTGAAGGAAACAATCGTGAAATTCAGAAAATAATAAAAAATGAGAGCTACAAACATTTCAATGTTATAAATCTGGAAAAGAGTAAAATACAAAGGCATTCCACACAGCAAAAGCACTGTGGAGCAACTTATCTTCTTCAAAAATACATGACACATAAATTATCATTACATGTTATCACGAGAATTGGTTCAATTGTTTCAACAGAAACTAGAATACTTATCAAATCCCTTAAGACTCACCTTCTGGTAATAAAATAAAAGAATTGCACTAACAACAAAACGCTTACATACTCACATCAAATGCAACCTAGAGAGACCATTTGTTACAAGATAATTAAACCTCCTTCAATATAAAAAGTCTAATTCTAATTTTCAATGATTCTTCAAGCTGACACTAATCGACAACTTGGCAAATTTTTGTGCATAGTATAGCTAGAAACATACCAGTTCCCAGGGTGATGAAGCCTGGTGGAAGATGGAGTACAAAAGAAACACGATGTAACAGAAGAATAGAGTTGCAAATACCGTCTATATAACAACAACAACAAAAATTAAGGTTAACATGAGCCCAATATGTTATAGATTTGAATCAAATTAAGTATAAGAAGAAAAAGGTAGCATTGTGTTGTGTATGTACCCTCCATAAGCGACTATGCTGAGCTTGACTTCTTTCTAGAGAACGAACCAGCTCTTCTTGCTCTGTGCATCAAAATCTAAATATTCATTAATTAGATGACCCAATTCCAATTTATGAAACAAAATGAAATCTTTTAGGGTTTTTTGTGTGTGTGTGTAATCGAAAATAGTTGAGGAAGATCGTACCTTGAGAATCCAAAGGACGAGAGTCTCCATCGTGAACCGGAAGAGAGAAGTTTTGAGCTTCTTCATTGCGCAACTTCCTTGCGAGCTTCTTCATTGCTCTAATTTTCCGATTCCTTTCACTCACGAACTACACTACACTTTTTCTCTGCGCCGATTTGAAGACGTTTCTAGGAAAATCTCGTTATTGAACTATTCTCCTGCTCCAACATTTAAGTATTTTTTTTTTATTATTATTGTTATTAATCAATTCATTTTATTCACCTAAAAAAGAAGTCTAACTCTATTCATTTTACGATAAAACTTTATTTTAAATTAAAAACTCTCGAAGAACTACTCTCATTATTTTATTTTATATATATATATATACACAGAGAGCTAATGTTATATTATTATTTTTAATAGAAATAACAACATAAAATTATACTTAGATGATTGAGATAATGTTAGTGATTTTTAAGTAATCATATGATCTCTAATCAATTTTTAATTTTGACGATTCATATATATATATATATATATATATATATATATGATGATTAATGTATGATTGTAGAATCTAAATTTATAGTTTTTATTATTTGTAATTTTTTAGTTTTTACATGTTTTTTAATAGGACCTTTGACTCCTGGTAAAATTACGAGGTATTCCCACAAGTTTCGACTCTTAAGAATTTTGTTTATTATTTATACATGTCTTTCTCTCTAATACACAAAAAAAAATCATATGAGAATTCTTAATTATTGTAAAAAGATGAAAAAAAAATAATTACAATCATTAGATTAAAATTCATGATACAGATTACATATCTATCTATATATCTATGTAAAGTTCACTTGAATTAACATGAGCCGTCGGATCGAAAGTTACAATTAACAATAGCCGTTCATTATGTAAACTTCATTTGGACTAACATCAGTCATTGATCGAAAGTTGCAATTAACAACAACCGTTGATTGAATTTCATCAAATTTAACATTAATGATGGAATAAATTGATCACACTAAAGCTATTTAAATTAATTTATAATTTTTACTAATTCAATATTAATTTTGATATTAAGTAGTAAAATTAAATATTATAGTTACTTCACATTCTTTTTTTGGTGTACCTATGCACTTTTCTTAAATTAGTTACTTTAAAATATATTTTAAGAAAAATAATAATTTAAAGTAATAATTTAAAAATACATAGTTAAATTTAAAATAATTTATAATATGTGGATACAATTATTTAATATAGCATGCTAAAATACCAACGTTAAGTATCATTAAATTAAAAAATATTATGAGGTATACGTACGTGTAAAATTAAAATTAAAATATATATATTAAAAAATAATTTATTTCTAAATTTAATAAATTTAACTAAATATCTAAAAAAATCATATTTAATAATTATTGTTCGTATAGCATATTACAAAGTAACCAAGTTAAAAATAAAATAGACTCATGTAATATATTATTTTTGAATATCTATCCATAGTTATTAGTTAAAATAAATTATTATAAATTTAACAATGAATTATTAAATCTTTATTTTTAATTTTTATTAATAAAACATGTAGAAAAGAGGATAATTTTTTTTTTCAATCTAAACTAAGAATATATAAGTCATTTCTAATTTTTGCATTTAGCAAGATTATATTAGTCTTCCAAACTTTGTATTAAATTAAAATTATGGAAAAGATTTTTTTCAATGGGTGAGTTTTAAAAATTATAAGTTAAAAAATAAGCTAAAAAATACACTCTAATTTAAAATATTTTTTCTTTTTTGATAGATAATTAATTTTTCATTGTCTTTCTAAATATTAATGTGCCATTTTAACGTCTAATCAATTCTTTTTTTTTTTCAGTTTCGTAAAACTGAAAAAAAATCATCAACGTGCCTTTAAACCCATAATAATGGTCATGATGATTTGAACAATTCAATATATATAATATTCTTAAAATATATTAAAAACATACATAATATTAAATTTAATACTATTTATTAATAATTTATAATTTATGCATAAATTTAAAATATTTTATAAAATAAAATTCAAATCCTTTTAAAATATCTATGCAAACATTAGTATCTTTTTAAAATGCTTTTGACAGATTGTCTTTTGGTTTAATAACTTCCGTTTATTAATTTGCAGCGTTCTATTTCATAATTATTAATAACCGCAATTAGCAATAAAATGGTGTTAGTGCCAAGGTCAGTGATAGTCAGTTTTTGTTTTGCATCAAACCGGTTTTTAATTTAATTACTTTAATAACATAATATTAATTTTAATTTAAATCGATTGAGATCAGTTTATAAATTCAGCATTACCATTAGCAACATTGCTTATACCATTGTTGGCAAGATTGCACATCCACTCAAAGCTGCAGAGGTTTCTCACTTTCACCAATTTCACACTATTATTCATATTATTCATGTTGCTATGTTGGGGCTGGAAGCAAAGTTTTTCACTTTTACACTAATTTAATTGATTTTGTTGGTTTGAATTATTGTTTAAGTGGTTCTATTGCTCTACACGTTGAATTTCATCGTCTGGCCTTTCCTCTCGGTAAATTTTTTTTATTTGAATCTCCATCTTATTTATCTAACAAAAGCATACTTATTTTTGTTCCTTTTGTCTCCTCTTTCGATGAGTTTTCTTTATCTGAATCTACAACTTATTTGTCTTACATATTTTTGTTTTGTGTGTGCAGGTATATATTTAAATTTAGAAAAGAGAATCCTTAGCGGGTGAATGAATTTTACTAACCACTCTTATCTCTTATATAAATGCATTTTCTTTTTTGTAGGTTTATTATGATGCTTGATATGAACATAGACAACATAAAAGCAATGAGGTAGGTGATTAATTAATTATTTAGGAGCTTCGAAAAAGAAAAGGAAAACAAAGAGAAAAAACTGACATTGATCGGAACAGAGACTATAAAAATCAGCGAGTTTATCTTTTGTTTACAAAAAGGGAAGGGAAAATAGCTGCTCACAAGCTAGCTTTTTTAGCTTTTACAATGCATAATATGTATTGGTTTCATGAAGTTCTACACCAATTGAATCTCTCATTACCAAAAATTGTAATTGACTCTTCTTTGGATGAATAACAACCAGTGCTTTGTTGTTAAAAAAAACGCATATAAAATAAATTTTCATGAAAAATCACAATGACTTATGATATTAAAAAGATGAGAACAATTCAACACCTTATTATTTTTCTAATAGCCATATTGTTAAAAATTTAGTTGTCAAGCCTCTTCATTATTCTCTCTTCTTTATTGGTTGGAAATTGCAATTGAAAATTGCAAGTTTACATAGCAACACCATGAGAAAAAAAAAAATCAATTCAATAGTTTCCACCAAGTATATACTTTTAAAATTCTGAATATTTAATTTTTTTTTGTGAAGTATATTTAAATATTTCTTCCATATTAGAATCAACATTTTTTTCTACTAATGTTTTATTAAAAAAAACAATTATTTAGTCTTTGGTTATTTTATACAAAAGCATACGTATATCATTTGCCAAAATACTATCACCCTTATTTTAATTTCTCAAACAAAGTAAGTCAATAAACCTTCTGACATTTAAAAATCAGGTATATAATTATTTAATTGATAAATTTGTTATTGAGAATAGTTATGTAACAGTTAAAATCTTATTTGTTAAAATCTTATAGTTAAGTAGGTTAAATATTACATAATTAAAATTAATATCTTCAAAATGATTAAAAATATCATTTTAAAATAATTAACAACTACAGATTTTTAATAAAAAAAAACACATTATGTAAACAAATTTAATATAAAAATTAAATTTATACAATAAATACATTTAAAAATTATTCAATAGAAAAAGACAAAAATCAAGTACATGTTAACATAATATTCAAAATAAAAAATAAAAATAAAATAATTATATTCATATTTATCATATTTACACTCTTTTTGAATTTACACATTTCATATAATATTTTTATTTTTCAAAGACAACATATGTTCAGTTAAAAATTTAATTAATTACCTTTCTCAATTTTAATGTAATATAATATACTGCTAAATATTTTAATAATTAACAATTTTATTTATGTAAAATATATGTTAAAAAAATAAATACAAATATTAAAAAATATATAATTTAAACAAACCCGTGCAAAGCACGGATTTAAAATCTAGTTTAATTATAAATCTCACGTAATTTTTTAATTTTAATTAAAAATTATGTGAATTTTTTTAAAAATTACATAAAATATGTAATTAAATACAGAATTTAATTATTATAATTATTAAATTATTCAGAAACTTAAAGTTCTCAATAGAACTAATTATGTCAAAATTAGAACTAATTAAAATATTTTTTTTATATTTAATAATTAAATTACAAAAAATAAATTTAAATTAAATTAAAGTTCTATTAACCTAATAATAATTGAGCGGAGTGTTTTACCTACAGCTATGACTTTTATTTTTGAGTTTAATGGTAGTGCATTGACATTGTAAAATAGTCTTACACTATTATCCAATTACAAATTATGGTTAGTATGACTTTTAAGATAATTTTTTAAAAATCAACAAACTTACCATACATAGTAATTTGTAATTGAATAACTATAAAACTATTTTACACTCTCAAAGTATCGTCATTTTTCTCTTCATGTTTTAGATACTACATGTATGATGTATCTTTTTCTTAGAAACAATCTTGTTATGACTACTATAAATAGCAAAGATAGGAAAGATATGTGTACTTTGTAGAATAAAATGTAATAATTACTAATTTGTGCTTAATTACTACAATTTTATAACTTTAAATTATTCTACAAATTTTAATCAAATTTTTTAAAATAAACACACTTCATGTTACAAAGATTTTTGGTATGGATAAGATCGGGGATAAATCTATGTGAAGCTATTTTAATTTTATTAGTTAAATAATAATAATAATAATCATTTACCCTCTCCCTGTTTTAAAAGGAGAGAAAATAGAGACAATAAAAAAAAGTTGAAGAAAAAAATGAGAAATTTTTTTAAATTTCATTTTTATAACCATTATTTTCATTTTCTCTTTAATTAAAAAAGTCATTATTCATATTTTTTTGCCCCTTTTCTTCTCTTAACCATAGTGTAATAAGAGGGAGAAAAGTAGGCAATGAAAGAAAATCAAGTCAAGTTTTTAGTGTTTTGGATTGACGATAAAAACCTATGTTAAAGATAAAAACATGATAAAATCACCACACAAGCAACTATTTATTGCTTCAGAAAATAACAATAAATTCAACTCACTGTATTACTAAACATGCACTTAATTCTCATCATCAGAAAATATATTTAAAAAATCAATCTGAGTTAAAAAATATATTACTAATACTCCTGTAACAGTTTTTGTCAGACAAATCTCATACTGAATGGTATTTTACTATTTCCCCTTTTCTGCATAACCTGTATCCTATCTGCGTGGATGGATGTTAGAAGTTGAACCTAACAATCGAAACGGGTCTGTGGACCGTAAAGAGATGCGCAAACGATTGCCATCATGAGTAATCAAGAAAGACACAGCATTAGCTTCAATACAAAATAAAGCACAATGTCAATACATGTATTGGTGGATGTTACTCTCTGATTTGAGGAGATGAAGGGAACTTGGGATTGCAGGCACAGTGAGAACGTAATTGCAGCTGTCTTTGCACTCATCAACACCGCTGCTGTAGTGCCAATTAGGACTGCTAAGGTATGCTAATGAAACTACCATAATTCATGATCCACATCAATTTTAGCTTTCTTATAAAACTCAATAGCACTTTTGAATTAACACCAATCATTGAATAGAAGTGCTGCTGCCGCTCAACACCTAGCAGCATAGGTTCACTACTGTTAAAAGCGAATAGTAAAACTCATAACTATCCATATCCTAGTCCAAAACAATGGATCAATGTTTCATATCCTACGATGAAATGCTTTTATTTTGTTCACTATAGATTCATTCTAGCAGTTTCTAGGTTTCACACAGTAAACGGCAGGACCCAACGGTTGGGAACCTTTAAGGCTCAAGCTACTCCGTTACCAAATTTTGTTATGGATAAAACTTACATACAGTACTTTAGGTGTTATCTGTGTTGTTCTCCTATCAAAATTGAAGTTTTACCTGAAAGTTTGCATTAAAGGATTATACAAATTACGATGTAAAACTTCTATATTGGAGAATTGCAAAAATGGCACCTAAAGTATTTTATCCAAGTTTTGTCCTTTTGTTATATCCTGTTCACTTTAGGAGACATTTTTTCTTCATTACCCCCCAGCAACCAAAAATCAATGGAAAGAGAAGGTCTAAAATCAAATGCATTGATTCTGTTTCATCTTTCTAAGACAATCAAAACAGAGGAAGGCAATCAATATTATCAAACTACATATTCCCAATGTCTAAACAAAAATAAAAGATAAATGTAAAATCCGCAATAACTATAGCCATATTGAATACAAAATCAATCCTCATCATCAATAACCTTAGTGCCCAAACCTTTGAGCTCCTCCTTAGGGATTTCAAGGACAGTAACGAGGGAATATAGCTCTTCCTTTGCATCCTCATCATCGTTCCTCTTGCGAGCAATGCGAACCCTAATTCTCCTCGGGACGCTCCGGATCCCCTGGCTCCAGACATACTTGTTCAGCTTCACATCCACTCTCACATCATTGGTCCCCATGGCCTTCTGAGCAAACTTCCTTATCTCCTTAATTGCTTTAGGAGCCTTCTTCTTGAACGTGCTGTTTATGCATAACAAAAAACATTAGAAACAAAATCCAGTAAGGTATCTTACAATAATAAAACTACAGATAAAAAGTTACGAATTAATTATCAGTTTAATTAAGAGTGAAGTCTTCACACAGATTCTGATTGAAATTCAAAAATACCTAAATAGTTTTCAAAAAAACGGTTGTGGAGAAGGGAAAAAGCAGATTACCAGCCATGCAAGCGTTTATGGAGGTTGATGGTGTACTCTCGAGTAACGACCTCCTCTTTCCTGCCCTTGGCCTTCTCCACCATTGTTACTTACTCACCTCACCTGTCTACATAAAATACCTAGGATTTGGTTTCATTTGAACGTAACACATAAAAATACTAAGAGTTTCCCTTGGAAATCTAGCAGAGAAGAGAACACACCTTTCGATTCGGAAAACGCAGCAATGCGGGGAGAGGAGGAAGAGACGGAGGCAGCAGATCGAGATAAAAAGAGGGGTATTCAAATATAACAGGACCTTAAACCCTAATGGGCCTGCTACACCGAAATGGGTGCAATCTACAGACCTCACAGCGAGCCTTTTTCTAGTGGAGAAAAAAAAAAAAACCCTCCTTTTATAGTTTTTTTTTCGGCTTAATTTAAATGTTAAAGAAATCGTTTATGTAAGTTGATTGCTGAGAGATAAATGATAAATCATTAAAGTTAGGTTAACTTTTATAGAAGAAGATTTGTTTTTAGGCCTTTTTGACCTAACTTTTGATTTTTTTTTCCTTAAAAAAAGTTAGGTTAAACACAATTTAATTGAACTCCGAAAAATAAAACTATTTTTTTTACCTAACTTTTGATTTTTTTTCCTTAAAAAAAGTTAGGTTAAACACAATTTAATTGAACTCCGAAAAATAAAACTATTTTTTTAATGAAAAAGGCCTAAAAACAAATCTTCTTCTATAAAAGTTAATTGGGAGAATTTCCACTTTTAAAGAAAACCCTTAAAAAAACTAGACTTAACAGTTAACACTACCTAAATTTTAAAAGTACATTTACGCACCTTTTTTTTTTTCACTTAAATTATTTGGATTTGACAAGAAAAATTGTTGATTTAAAAGAATTTAATTAGTACGGTTTTTTTTTTTGTACAATAAGAATTATCGTTAGAAAAAAGTTTCATATTGGTATCTAATAACATTTTGACAAGATTATTTTTAATTTTATATTAATTATAAGAGTATAATTATGTAATACTCAAGTGACAAGACATCATATTAATTAAAGTTATTCTATATTTAAAAAATTAATTCTAAATACGAAACTCATTCTTTAAAAATATGCATATCTATATTATTTCTAAACACAATTCAAAATCAACTTTTTCAAAATGAATTTAAAACATTATTTTTTATATAATTAATTCTATCAAACTCTAAACCAAGTGAATACTCCTAAAAAATAACAAAAATATGCTTCTGCTATTTCTCCATATACTTGAAAGGTAAAAAAAAAAAGGAGAAAAATAATAATAAAAGGCATACAGATGCAGCACCAATGTGCCTTGAATTACCAACCCTCTTATTCTGCAGACTTGTCCAGGAACTATGTCTACCAGAAGTGAACTACTTTCTGATAGAAAATAACCAGAGTTATGGAAACAAACAATGTCGCACCACCATCCGGTTTTCCGTTCCTTTTGTAAAGAAGCAAGAGAAGCTGCACGATACAATTCTCTGCAGCCCAAATCAATGTACACATGTTTCATTTCAAGCCTTCATTGGGGCCACATAAAAACCACCTAATTTGCCTCCTAAGTCGTCATCACTAACCAATATTTTACAAAACCTACTCTCACAATGTTATGTACGTTTTGTTTTGTGTCTTTACTGAAATAAAGAATCACGAATGTTAGAAAACTTTTAATTCGCGGCATGGCTAAGCAAATGTCTGCTATTATTTTGGGCACGTCTCCACAAACTGAATGCCAAAACTGCCAGGCCAGTAACTCCTGCCAAAACCTGTCACAAAAAACTGTAATGTATTAATATGGTTGTACATCCAGGCATATATCTACCTACAAGAGGCATGTATATAACTGACCTTTGCTTCTCTGCCATAGTTAGTTCGAGCAGATTGGAATACTGATTTCAGCAATTGAAAAGGAGAAGCCTTGGGCATTAGAATCACAACGGTATACTTGTTTTTGCAAGGAAAAGGCAATATTCTTTTTAGTGCCAACTGCGCAGAAGACAGTGTAAGGGATGATCTAACTTTTGATCGCCCTTCATCTTGAATCTGCAGCAGAGACAATTGCACAATTAATAACATATCATTTATATGAAAATTAGTAAACGGGATTCCATAAACTATGCAATCATCATAATTTGCAGCATACAAACAGTTCATCAGTTAATTAAAAAAATGCAGCTTATGTCAGGATCCATGGTACAATTTTGATTTTGTAATATGATGATTATGAAAGGGGGGGTGGTGAGGAGAATGATTATTAACTTATAGATCATACCTTGCAAGCAACATCTCAATGTCACATTCAATTGTAAGAATCAAAATCAATTAAAAGAGAAAGATATTTTATGTATATTCATGCTAAACTTCATTTCAAACTAAACACTGGTCATAAATGCAAATGGTAATCCTCATGACAGATGGCATCTCAATTTATTGAAATGGAAAATACAAAAACAAAGACAGTGTAATAGTCACTAACCTCAAAAGAAGTGCCAACATCACCAGAATAGACTCTTGATTGATAGCTGTGCAAAATCCTATCCAGCCAGTAATAATTTTCCTACAAGACATGTGTAAATAAGAAAAAAGGAAATTGAGAGGGTAATGTTACGTCCATCCCTTTCATCCATGAATCTGAATGTTTTTGTGGATATAAGAGATAGAGGAGCTTATAACTTTTATAATTGTTTACAGTTGAGATGGGGGTTATAAGAATTCGTATGTCTAGGTGTATCTATTTTATTCCATTGACTGCATAGTAAAAGGCTACGATGCTAATAAGACAAACTTCAAGAGTGAAGAGACCAACTAACCTGCAGTCCATTCTCATGAGCTCGTTGCTCAATTTCAAGTATGGTCAAAACATCCTGTTCTGAAGGCCCTTCCACTTGAAGACGTAACATTTCATCCAAAGCAATATCTACCTGTAAAAGATTTACAAGACAGTAATTTTCACCAAGTAATGTATTGAAAAGTTCACTTATTTTACATATGAAGGAGACTTGCCAGCTTGGAAGATATCTCTGGATCACAAGAGAAATTTATGCTAATGTCTCCACGAACGTCACCTATTCTTGAGGGTTTATTACCACCAAGAAAAACTGAAACACCTACAGAGTATATCTGGTGCACGGAGGTAAAGCCTTAGAAATAGAATACCATATATGACAACTGAAGGAAAAAGAAAGTAAAGCATATATACCTGCCCATGCTTGAAACGGAGAACCTGCATTATTTTTGTTTCAAGAAGCTTGCTCAGGAACCCAACAAAGTGAATCTCTTCCACCTGCCAAATCAAGCCCCCAACCCCCATACAGGATCAAACACAGATTATACATGTTATTTGTAAGATTCAGTAAATACAGCTTTTTATATTTATAATTTTATATAAATTCAGAAACTAGGTAAAGAAAAAAAGAACACACCATGGTCCCATTCTTCAGCTCCACGGGAAAGCATATCTGCACCAAACACTGTGCTTCTACCATGGGACTCCGAACCACTTCTCTACAAGCACAATATGGTTTATTTAGAAGATGCATCCACTGAATCCTTCAAAAGTGTATCAGAATCCATGCACAATTGGTAATGTAGAAAGATGTTTGTAACATCCAGATTGTCAAAAAGATGCAATAGAGAAGTGAAAATACAGTCTTTTCCAATATATGATGCCTAAGCATGGTCTATTTATTTATTTTTTTTCTTTTGAAAAACATAGTACAGTTCATTTGAGAGCCTAATAAAATATTCACATCTTTTCCTGTCGGTACAACACCATACAACAATTATCATAACACCTTTTGTTTGTGAACACAGTGCATTGATGTACCTATGGATTGCTGTTGGAAAAGTGAAAGGTAATCCTTTCAGTTCATCACGGTTAAAATGCATAATAGGTTCAGGAGGTTTTGGTATTCCGCCCTGCATGGAAAGAAATCAATAGGTATAGAATAGTTCAAGGTCTCTTGGCTTTTGTTTAATGGATTCATACTCACTAGGTACTGCAATATCAAGGGCATTGCAATAGTGGGATCAATGTTCCCAACAATCACAACAGTAAAAGTTGATGGATCTTTGAAACATGTGCTGAAGAATTCACAAGCTTTCCGTGGATCAACCTTTTGTAAGTCACTTTTTTTAATAGGCTGCAAAACAAACAATATGCTGAAAGTCAGAAGTGAATCATTCAGTCAATGATTTAATTGATGTCAGAAAATAGTCATACCCGGAAAAAATAAGAGTTTCCATAGTTAAGCTCCTTTACACGGTTTGTAAAAGCAGTATATGGATCCCTATCTTGAGCAGAGACTGCTTCTTCAGCCATTTGCATAACTATTTTGACATCTTCTTCACCTGGTGTTAAATTTGTTGTAAACAGCTGATAGACAAGCTGGAAAATAAAATAAATAAATAAATGACATCAGAATAGGTAGAAAGAAGATAAGCATAACACAAAATAGTGGAATTGGTGTGTGTATGTGTTAGGAATACAGAATAGAAATCAGAGAAAAGAAAAGAAATATTAGGACCTGTTTACTTCTGTTTTCGTTTCTTGTTTTAATTTTCTTTTTTCACTTTTAATAACAAAACTGATACATTGTTTTTCAATCTGTTTCCTGTTTTCAAAAATTATTAATATATACTAAAAGTAAAAATACTTGCTTCCTGCTTTAAAACAAAAACAAGCGGATGTAATGATGTATAATTAAATAATGGTGTTTTATGTGCTCGCTTGGTTGTGAGCAAGTATATTCTGCAGCAAATTGTGATCAAAACATGAAAGGAACGGCAAAATTTTGCTAATGATATCAAATATACCTGCAAAGCAGTTTCTAGGTCTGAAGGTGAACAATCACCATAAAAAGTTCTCATATAAGCACCAATCTTGGTACCGACTTCAGCTCTCTTGCCAGCAAGCATATCCATTAGGACAGATGGTCTATAACCAAACACACCAATTTCCCCAGCAATAGTTGGTCCCATTGAACAAGAGAAGTACTCACTCTCTGGGAGTTCAGATAGGCCCCCATATGAATACCCTGTGAAGATAACCTGTTAAGACACATCCTATAGATTAGAACTGATATAACTATTCATGCTAAAATTCTAACATCACCATTAATAATGAGACACCACTCATGGGAGTATGAGTATCAGCTGATGCCTAATAATAAATGCATGTGTATGCTAATTCCAATTTTGAATTAGTAAAAGACAGGAAACTCAAATCTCTTGCACTACAAGCAGCATAAGGAGCTCCAATTTTTCTTTTGGTTCAGATTTCTTCTTTCCCTTTTCTTTTTCATGCACATACACACACATGCAATTATGTATATAATAGAAACCAAATTTTGGGATAATATTCAGCTTCAAGGAATGGAGCTCAGCTCCTTACAGCTTATAAAAATCTCTGATAAACCAAAGAATATAGCCCAAAAACAGAGAATAAAGCAGATAAAAACCACAAAAGAAACGTCAATAAAAAAATAGGAATGGACACTATACGATAGTGCACAATCCTCCCTAGGCCAAGGCCACCTTGACAACCCCAAAATGTTCCTATGCCTCCTTATATTCCACCCTTTCCTTGATATGATTTTCCTCATCATTACATTTTTCATCCTCCAATTCTCTTCCCCCAATCTCCTCTTGCCAGTTATCCATTCCCCTCTCTTTCAACTGATTCCTCCACTTTTTCACTTCTTTCATCAAAAATATCCATCATTGTCCCTTGTTTCTCCTCTTCTCTTATACTACAGGCCTTTGCTACTGTAAGACCCATTTTTTTGTTTCTCTCCTCTATGTACATGGGTCAATGGCCCATCAGCATATAAATTCAGTTTGATTGGGATAGATCGATTTTCAAAATAGGAACTAAAAACTAATCAAACCCAATAAAAAAATTCAGTTTTTGGTTTGGTATTTTTGTACATAAATTTGGTTTGGTTTGGATTAAATTTTCAAAATACAAAACTAAAACTACTCCAATCCAATAAAAAATCAATAATTTGTTTTGGGTGTTTTGCTTTGGAATTTTTTAGTGATTTGTGTGGGATTAGATCTAATATGAATAACCCTAGGTTTAAATATCTTAATTATACTCTATTAGGGTCATATCATATAATTTAACAAAATTCAAAAGCAAGTTGTAAGTCGATACTGTAACCAGATTGCTACAGAAGTTGGTCAATGTCTATTCAAGAAATATGTATGAACTATGAACCATGATAAATTTGATAAGCAATGCCTATGAGGATTGGAACCTGGTCATCAAGAAAGTCTGTACGCTTATAGCAGATCCGCATGTCATTTGACAGAATCAGTTCAGTAGCTCCAATATTTGAATATTCCAATTCCTGCACAACATGCCTAATTTGAAGACAGGAGGGAACGAGATTAGAATGTGATTTCCTAAACATAAATTTAACTGGAAGAAAAACCAGACCGGTCATAATAATCATTGCACAGAAGAGGTCACATTCCAGAAGCTCGTAAAGATAGAAATTTGATCCATATGATAGAACTGGTATACTAAACCCTTCATTACACATTGAAGTACCAGCTGGTTAAACAGATGATATTGGCTATTACTACTTAGAAAAATCAAAATTTAATGAAACAGGGCTTAACGGCAAAGTAAACAAAAAGACCTAAAAGCATAAACAATTGAGTCCTACATGGAAAATCAAGTAAGGAAGTGTTTTCATTTTTCTCTTATCATTCTGAAACTCATTTGGAATTCTTGTTATTATAACCATATACGCAGGGAGGATTAAAATGAAGGAAAAGTATGGCCAGATAACTATGACATTTACCAAGGAAAAGGAAGTTCCTTTATTTTCTCTAAATGAATCCAAGTAAGAGGAGTTTAAAAAGAACCATCAAAGCTTAATGCTTTACACATTAGTATGATCTTTTGATAACAACTAAAACTGCAAACGTTACCTCATAGGAAGAACAGGAAGAAACATGTCACCGTCAAGCACTCTTTCATAATAGGATAAGTTGCAAAGTCTGCCTAAAACAGCTACCTAGGAGCTACTTAATAACAGCAGAGGGGAGACTTGATTATATGAATTAACAACAATTATTACAAGGATATATACACACGTGATTCTATGGGGTGGGCCAGAAATCAGAGAGCAAAGAACTATATTGGCAAATGAAAATGTAATGTACAAAATAGAGAAAGATATTCATGGTCAAATCGAACTCACCCCATATTTGGCTTTGTAGTGACAATTTCTTCTGGTACATGTTCATCATCCCAAGAAGAGATTCTACCCTCTTCCTCAAGAAGATTGACTTTCTTAACAACATTTTTCAGATCATCAAGCACAGCAAATGGTTGGGGCTCAATAGTCTTTATGACACAGCTACACGATGTCCTTAATTTCTCGGAACACTTAGAGACCTCTAATGTTGATATATCTAATGGGTACAAATAACTAATATAAGCTCAATTATAAGGCCTCCCAAACTTGATTTATCCAGAAATTTGATATCAGAAGAAAAAAAGCAGAAGATATATCAACTCACGTGGTAGAAGAGTCTTTTGGAGTTGAGCCTCATACTCAATTCCAACAACAGGTTCATTGTGGAGAAAATGCTGCATGAACAAAGAGAACATTATCTCCAAAATCACCCATAGTTTATTACGAGTCATCTCTTTTAATGTGAAAAAAATAATAATATACTTGTAAATATTCATCTCTCAAGCTGGTAGATTGAATTTGATCTCGCTCCAAATAGGCAGATTCAATCTCTGACATCAGTAGGGCACGAACTACAGATATTTCACGCTCTGAAAAGCCATGAAGTCTTACCCTTGCAACCTAAAATACAGCTGTCATAAATCTCAAAATAAAAGGGGAGAAAAGAAGGAAAATGGAAAGAGAGAAAGATGAAGAAAATGCAACTCAGATCAAGATGAAAAAAATACCTCTATTAACATTGATTCCAGGGCTTCAATAGTTCCTTTTCTTTTACAAGACGAAGTCATTATATTGGCCTTTAATGGACGGACTAGAACATCAGCAGCAGCAGAACAGGAGAAATAGGGTGGATCATTTCTACGCGCTATTTTAAAGAACCTTTGGTTTAACGCATAGAGGAACATGGATTCTGCAAGTAAATTACTGTAGTCTTTTACTGTTTTAAGCTCATCCGCTGGCATCTTATAGCTAATCATCACTGCAGACTGTTATTAGGAAAACCCAGAGTAAAGTGTTACTTTCCAAGCAAGATAAAATTACTAACAAAAATCCTAGAACTTGCACTAAAAGTTAATGATTCGTTACTTACTTACCCCAGCAGCTTCAGATTCAACAAAACATGAAAATCGTGGCTCATCATGTGATGGAACCTGGAATGTTGGTATAAGTGGAGGATCAGGATCTGGAATTTTCTGGCCAAAATGAGTCTTTATTAACTCAACTACACCCTGCAATTGTAAGAGGAAGAGCAATTACAGAAAGCACAATCACGACCAAATGACACTGTTATATTTCCCAGACAAACATAAGAAGAGATAAATAACCAAAGCACCTGCGTATCAGGAAAATCTCCCACTGCTATCACTGCCATATTGCATAAATGGTACCACTTCTTGTAAAAATGCTTCACAGTCTCAGAAGAAACTGTCCGAATCACTTTCTCTAGTCCAATTGGCAACCTTTCAGCATACTGCAATTCATTAAACACTTTGTGAAATACTAACATCAATTGATATAAAAAAAGAATTCTCAAAAATCACATGTTTCTAACCATTTTAATTAACATTGACTAATAATAGCAAGTAGCAAGTGTTGGATACAGGCACCTTTGAACCTTCCATCATCAACACCCAATGAGCATCCTGCAGTCTCCCCGTGGCATTTCTGCTCCCCCTGTACTCTTCCATGACAGCTCCTCTTTCCTTCTCCAAGTCATCCTTCGAGACTCGAATCTACATACACAGAACAATCTAATTATGAGAGAGAAAAAATCAGAGTTATCCAAACAGAGCATAATAGAATTCTGCGTAGTTGACACCTCCGAACTGAACTCGGCCAAAACCGAAATGGCCCGAGACAACAGCTCTGGCTTGTCCACCGGAACCAGGAGCTCGTAAACGGTGTCGTCGGCGGAGGTCACGGCGTTCTGACAAGCGCCGAATTCGGCTCCGATGCTCTCGAGGAACTTGATGATGTCGTGATTGGTGTACCTCTTGGTGGCACTGAAAGCGAGGTGCTCAACAATGTGAGCAACTCCGCGTTCATCCTCTTCTTCGAGAACTGATCTGCGGTGACCGATTTCACAATAAGCGATTCAGCATTGAGTGATTCAGAATTTAGAATATAGGAATGGAGAATTAGGTTAGGTTAGGTTAGGTGATTGGTTACCCAGCCCTGACGGCGAGGGCGAGAGCGGTTCGCATGCGAGGTTTGGAATTGCAGCGAACGTAGTAGCGAAGGCCATTGTCGAGTGTGCCATAGTCGACCCCGACGGGTTGGTCCGAGAGGAGTTGGTCCATGTCGGCGTTGACGAGCTTGAGGGATCGGAATCCTTGTTTCTTCGAGATCGGAGGTGCAGTAGCCGGAAGTAATTCCATTCTTCTTCTTGTTCAGTCTTTCCCGAGACTCAATGTGATATTCTGCGCCACTTGACCACCAGTGCCAGTGCCAGTGCCACTGACGTGTCTTCCTTCGCTTTTCTAGTTTTTCTTTCTTTCTTTTTTTTTATGATGTATTCATTTCCTTGAAAACCATGTGAATAATTTAACCTTAATTATATATCTCATAGATTATGATTTTTAAAATACAATAAATGTGAGGAATAAAAACTAATTATGTGTTAGGTAAGGTAGTAATTTAAATAATTATGAAATAATATTTCAAAAAATCTAAAGTAATTAAGAGTTCTTAGTTACAAAAAATGAAAACAAAATATTTTTATGAAATGACATTTTTAACTATATATTTTTAAATTGAAATCTAAATTCAAGCTAGGCATGTCATGCACAAAATATATTGTGGACAATGTTGTATTAAATTTTTAACATTTGAAAATTTGAATTAGGAATTATGAATTAAAAATTATAAGAATTTTGTGGTACATATAAATCATTATCATAAAGTATAATAATTTTTAGATTGTTAATTACTTATCATATTTAAAATAAAACATGAAGAAAAATAGAAATAAGAATTGAAAATATGATAATATTTGTTATGTATAATATATTATAATATTAATGTTATTTCCTATAATTAGGGATGAGAATGAGTAAGGTCTGAGTAGAATACTATAGTACTCGCCCCCTTACTTGCACTTTAAAAAAATTTCTCATAACCAAACTCATAACTAGACTCATACCCCGTGTGGATAGTAACTTTAATACTCGTGTGATTTTTCATTGGGTACCTAAATGCACATACTCGTATCCGTTACCTGTACTTTAATTAACATGGAAATTGATAAAATATTTTCATCAATATTTTTCAATGCTTTATTGAAATTTTAATTTTTTTAAAAATGTTATAAAGGCTTTATGAAAATTAGGAACAATTGGGGTTAAATTAGTAATAATTTAAAATTTTTACTAATTGTAATTATTTAAAAAATTATAAATGTTTTCTTGAAATTGTTTTTCTAAAAAATATTATAAATACTTTCTTAAAATTGGAAATAGTTGAGATTAAATAGTTAAATTTAAATTTAATAATTTGAATTATTACAAAAAATTTAACTGATTTTATATATTTATCCAACAAAATAAGAAATTAACAAAATTGTTAATATTTATACATAAAGTAAGAAAAAACTTAGGTGCAATTCTATAGGTGTTCTATATATTATTCTCTAATAAATTTTATCTCGATAATCTGCATAAGAAAGATTGTTATTAAAGGTCAACAACACTAAAAGTATATGTGAAATTGTATCTAAGTTTTGTCCTACAAAAATTATCCTCCCCGCAATTTACATGTGCATTGCATGAGTTCACACTCTAAATTTTTAAATATATTGTTTATTATCCATTAAAGTTTATTACAAATATAAAAAATTGTGAATCCCAATGTAAATATAACAAAATTTCACATGGTTGCAAAAATAATAATTTCAAATCTTACCTTTTCATTACAAAATTAATAATATCAATTTTTAATCGAATTACAAATTGTGTGGACTTTTTACATTGTTTTACTGGATCTCATGTTTCCTTTTAACATTATTGTTTGAAACATAATCCTAGTCAAGTTTCCATGGTAATTTGTAAAAAAAATAAATGTTTCCATAGTAATAGAAATGATTATTTCATCTTTATATGTAAATATTCTCAATTGTTTTTTTTCTTTATTTGTTGTTTGATTTCCCTTTTAGTAAGGATCCATGGAGAGAACAAATCCTTTGTATGCTTTCATTTTGGAAACATTGTCCCAAATTCCTTTGAAATTTGTCAAAATTATAATGCTTTCATTTTATCTGTATGGTGAATTGTTATTTAAATTAATAAATAAACAAATTCTCATGTTATATTTGGAAACTTTTGCTCCATCATATAAATTAATAAAGGAATAAAATTCACTATCATATTTGAAACTTCTATTATAAATGATGAAGAAAAAATTAACCTAAAATTATAATTCAAAATTAGTCAAATTTAACGTGAATATTGAAACAACCAATCTTATAGTATTGGTTTCAATTTTTCTCTACTATTTAAATCTATTTAATTTCAATCTATTTATAAACTAATTGCAAATCGTGCACATTTTTTATATTATATTACAACTGTTTCAATTTTTCTTTTAATGACAATATTGATTTTTGTTTTAATATTTTAAAAAATTGTAATTTCTACCACGGTAATTTAGATTCTAAGATGGATACATAAATGAATTAGTATAAATATAAATAAGAAATTAAATATAAATATAAATATAAATGAATTAGTATAAAAATAAATAAAAAATTCTCATATCATAATCCTCAAAAAAGAATGCACTTTCTTATTTATCTAAAAAATTACAATTTAATTATTGAGTTTACATAAACCAAAATCACTAATTCTCATATAATAATCCTCAAAATCATAAAATAAAAACACAACTTAGTTTGTGTTTATTTAAGACATTCATAATTAGTCTCATATCAGTAGAATTTTCTTAAAAAATAAAATTCATTTTGTAAAAGATATTCTAAATAATAATTATGAAATCTAAATCTTCCTCCAATATTTATTTGAAAGACACAATCGAGCAACTCTTCCCCTTTAATACATTAAGGCAGCCATGGAACATAGCTAATGTCACGAAAAAATGCCGCAAGGAACATAATCAAATCCATCATTATAGACATATTCAAAATAAAACACACTATATTGAAAATCTAAATATACAATTATTTGAAAACAAAATACGCGAGGAACTTGATAGAACATTACTATAGTGGAATCTATACCAAATCATTATAATTTTTAGAATGGCTAAAGAACACAATAAAAAGTAAGAGACTACCGCAACATTATAGACATATTACTATATTGAAAATATAAATATACAATTACTATAAAAAAAATACATTATGTAAAAAAAAATACGCGAGACTCTCTTTAGGAACATGATAGAACATTACTACAGTGAAAACTATATACCAAATAAGTAAAAAAGTAAGAGACTACCACAAAAGTTGAAAATAAAACAGAAACAATAAAAAATTTGAGAACAATAAAATAAATTCATTACTCTTTTTTTCATTACCAGCAAAATATGCCCTAAACACAAAAAATTAAATCTTCATAAATTAGGAGTAGAATTAAACATTGATTTATAATATCTACACAATAGACTGAGAACTAACCCTTTTTAGGTGTGACAAATTTTATCCTAAACAAATCAAAGTAAGAAATCATAGAAGATGAACAAACATGTTTGAGAGACCTTCGATTTTGATTTGTTGTTATATAAACTTAGAAAAAATCTTCAATAAAATAAAAACAGAAAGAATCACCAATATTATTAGTTATAATTGTTGTTAACGTAGTTGATTGTGCAAAAATTTAAAATTATAATTTGTTGTAAAATATTAGAAACAATGCATGAAATATTGTAAGGGATTATAAAAAACATATTAATTATCATAATATTGGGATGCTTTATCCTTCATTATCAAGTTCCACGACTGTAAGCTTGGATTTGACCCCATCTTTTATGTATTCTCGTTCATTGCCTACACCGGTAAGGACTCCCATTATATATGAAAGAGATTAAATTGGACAAATTAATTTTATTGTATGTTAATCGATATTAAAAAAACATTAACATATTGCTTGACCGAAAATTACTGACCAAACAAGCAGTTGCAATCAAAGTTATCAAGAAACGTGTCAGTAAGGGGGTTGAACTTTAAGTATGCTCTGCGGAACAGATGCTTGAGGTTGTTTTGCAAGGGTTATTTTTCTTTCGAAAATCAGTTTACATGCATGCCTCGTACGGTACTCGCCTCCGTTTGTACGCACATCAAGCTTTGACAGCACGTACACCTCCCATTCTTCCAACTTAGAGCAGAAGATATAGATTAGTTGTTTGCGAATTATTGCACCAATCATATCTCCTTGCATGATGAAACAAAAAAAAATAGTATTTGGTTATAATAAGTGAAATAAAAATCAAATCAAATCAAATTCAAAATACATATCTTACTGTCCATAAGAACTAATTGTAGAGGAAACGTATTGTTTTCATTGGCAGGACACTGCAAATGGACAACCTTAAGCAAATTATCATTTTTGGGAGAAATATCTGACACAGAGTCGTATCTTTGGGCCATTTATGAAAAGAAGATGAAGGAATGTTGCTCCTTTGATGGTAATTTTTGAATAAGTGAATGAGTGTCTATATAACAATTTAAGATCATTATATATAGCATTTACAATAACCGTATTATATGATGAAAAGATTTTTTTAAAATTGATTGAAAAACATGAGTAAAACTTGATCGGATTCAAAAAAATATCCCTAAAACAATATCCATGATTATCCTTGTCGTGGTTTATTTAATAAATTATCACAATTCAAAATTTCAAATTGTTATCAAAATAATTTTACCATTAACACATAACTTATCAGAATTCAAAATTTCAAATTGTTACCAAAATAATTTTACCATTAACACGTAACTTATCATAATTCAAAATTTCTAATTGTTACCAAAGTGTTTTATTTCAATTCTAATAATATAATTGTTAATCTAGTTGCATATGCATATGCTGAAAACAAAAGTATTAATTATTAATTAAGATAACTATTCAATTTTGCGGAACAAAATGTAATATATCTAATATATTTTTAATTTTTAATTTTTAATATAAAAAATGGTAAATCTAAATTTTATCAGTAATATTATAATATCATCATTCATTTAAAGGAGTCATTATTTTTTACTTATTATTTATCCTTGTCATATTTTTTTATAAAATAAGTTATCATAATTCAAAATTTCAAATTGTTACCAAAATAATTTTACCATTAACACATAACTTATCAGAATTCAAAATTTCTAATTGTTACTAAAATATTTTTATTTCAAATATAATAAAATAAAATAATTGTTACCAAAATATTGTTACCATTTACTTTTATTATGTGTGAGTGATATCAATCTAAACTAATTGTTGAACCAAATATTTACAAAGCGTCATATCATGACACGTGTTATCTGAACCTCTGTGTAGTCAATACATGTATTTCAAACCTTGAAAGTTTCTCTTGAAGCGTCACATGGATTTCAAACTTGTGAAATGATTCACAAATTTTATATTATTAGAATTAGATTAGATTTAGGTTTAGAATTAGATTCTTCCGCAGAGAGAGAGAGATTACTTCACAAATATAGTGAGAGAGTTAGCACACCCAACTCAAAATCCATATTGAGTTTAATTGACTTAACAGAACTAGTTACTACATTATCTCAATTTAGACCGGTCCAAAACAGTTAATGGGAACTCTAGCTGGAATAATTGCTTTATATATCTATGATACCTAGAGACCACGAGGGTCAATCAAATGAGCCACCGCTAAACTTGAAAGAAAATTTATTGGTTGCAAACAAGCAATTACTAGAAGTATTCCAGAATAAAGGAGAAATTTCTTAATCAAAAGGTGTGACCACTTAATTTTCTCATGGCAAAAAATCATTCCAATGGCTATTAAACGTCAAGGAAAAAATTATTTATTGCCAATAACAAAGGAATAAGTATCTTTGGATCCAATAAAAGCTTTAGTATTAAAAATTAGGATTAACTAAGTTTTTAGTCCCTAAACTTTTTTAAAATTTGATTTTTAGTCTCTAAACTTTAGTTTGACCGGTCAAGGTCCCTAAACTTTTTAAAAATTCGGTTTTTAGTCTCTGAACAAAATTTTGACCAGTAAAAGTCCCTAAACTTTTTAAAAATTTAGTTTTTAGTCCCTGGATTAATGAGATTTCAGGGACTGAAAACCGAATTTCTAAAAAGTTTAAGGACTAAAAACCGAATATTTAAAAAGTTTAGGGACCTTGACCGGTCAAATTAAAATTCAGGGACTAAAAATCAAATTTTTAAAAAGTTTATGAACCTTGACCGGTCAAACTAAAATTTAGGGACTAAAAATCGAATTTTAAAAAAGTTTAAGGACTAAAAACTTAGTTAACCCTAAAAACTATTTGAAGGATAATAAGAGCCAACAGAAAAATGTCTACAAAATTATTTACATCCCATCTTCCTAGTACTTCATATTGTCCATACATTTAGCGATAGAGTAAGAGCATTTAAGATAAGGGGTTGAATTCTTCTAGCAAGAAAAAGGAAGAGTGTGAGATAGCATACAATGCAGTTAGGCTACAATAACAAGTTGCCTAAAATTGTAGATAATGCAAACGTGAAACAAGTTTATACCATTAAGGGAAAATATCCAAATCTGTAAGCATACATAGAGTGCAGCTAAATGACTTCTGAGCAACAGGTTGGTATGACTGAAAACACGACTTCTGCAGCCCTTAGATTTTATCCTTCCACCCATGAAAAATTTGGCTGATAACCTGTACTAACCATTCCTATATGTATTTTCAATCTAAAATAACAGCAATGACCTTGGTATCAAGACCGTTTTGTAATGGGGCCAACCCCATGTCATTTATAAACTTGCCCTGTTCAATGAATGAGGCAATAATTATGTGATCGATTTTTTTTTTTTCCAAAAAAAAAATGTCTGCTTCATAAAATAAATACTTCTTTTTTAATAGATCTCCAAATATACAAGTAATGAAACAACAGGGATGAATAATGCAAGAATATACATCTGCTAAAAAATATAGCAGGACAAATATATACAAAGAAATACAACAACCACCAAGCCTAAAGATCTATACAAAGAAATTTGAAGGGGAAAAGAAAGAAAAAACTATCCACAGGGTGGCTTCTTCCAGACAGTTAACTATTATCATGATATTTTGTAATGCTGATCCACAGTTCATACACAAATCCAAAGAAGAATGCTATTTCTGATGAGTGATGAATTGTCTGGTTTCTTCCAACTGCATCCACTTTGCCAACGCAGTTTGGAAAAGCTTTTCCCGATACCAATGCCACCACAGTTCATACTCCCCTTTCTGATCCCTCATCTAGTTCCAACTTTCTCTAGTTTGGCAATACATTTGGGAAGTATTTTTATCGATATATTGTGTTGCTTAACACGTGATGCCTATTCTTACTTCTTGGAGTTGCTTCAACAAAAAAATATTTAAAATCTGCCAATGTACCAACACCACTTGTCTATTCGTAAACCTACTACAACAAATCAAAGACAACTATCCTTTTCATAAACAAGAAAGTCTCCGAACTAGATGCCATCAGAGACCCAAGTATCCTTGATTCCTTCTTTCCATATTCCCCATCTCAATCTAACTCTTGGGAATTTGCTTCTGCACGCAGAGATCAGGCTGCCAGCAACATATGAATCAACATCACGGTGGATGAGCAGTGAAACATCAGACAATTCGGTGGTTTTATCCAAAACAGAGGAAATAAATGCAAGAGTAACCTCCATTTCATGGACCACTAGATGTGCAATAAGTTCTTTTATCATCTTCATCCCAATCCCATCTTTCAAACCTCCCCGGCTGAAAGATTTCTCCATCACATGCCAAGCTCCAGGACCTAAATTAAGATATGTTATGTTCGGAAAACAATCCAACAAAGTATCAAGCCCAAACTCTGCCACATCAACCTGTTCCATTCTTCCCACCAAATCCAAGGTAAGTCTCTTCACCATGCTGCAACGGCGAAGCATGCTAAACAAAAAAACAAGAGAGAGCCATTCTACACTAAGCTGAAGGCATTGTATATTAGCACAATTTTTCAGCTTGAGCTCATCAGTATTCTCAAGGGAGAGACTAAAGTTGGACAAGGAAGGGGCTTCAAGGACAACCAACCTAGGTTTGATGCATCTGAGATTAAAATCAACAAGGCAAGGGGCACATATAATCAAAGAAAGTGGAGCATTTGAGACCGACCATTGACAAGTGGTGAGGTGTAAGAGATTAATCTTAGGCTCCTTTAGTCCACCAACCCCAATAAGATTGAGTTGTGTCAAGTTAGGAAAACAAGCATTAATCCTGCTTAAGTCCTCATCATCTAGTCTCACAAACTCAAGGGTTAAATATCTCAATGTTGGCATCAAACATAAACCATCCACGGATAACCACGCGTTCCTCACAACCAATTTCACGAGATTATGACCTGCAGAAAACACATCGCACATTCCCTGAGAGACCAGGAAAAAAAAAACAAAACCAAACAACAAAACTTAGACACATACTTATGGTATGTTTGGATGGAAGGAAATAAAATATAAAGGAATACAGTACATATCTTTTTGCTAGATTGAAGAGAAAGTGAAAAGGAATAAAAAGAAAAATGTCGACTTCTAAAAATAAAAGTTCGGTTTTTTCTTTGTTTCCTCTTTCCTTTCAATTGAAATTTCCACATTTTTGGTATGTTTAGTAGGGAGAAAAGAAAATAGGGAAGAAAGAAAACATAATAACAATGTATTTTCTTGTATTTGATTGAAGAGAATATGAAAGAAAAAGAGAAAGAAAGATTAACTTTTTGAAACAAAAAAAAATCAAAATTTTCCCTTTTCCATTTTCTCTTCAATTCAACTTTCAAAATTTTCTGTCCTCTCTTATTTTCTTTCCACCTAATCAAATGGACCCTTTCTTACCTCCCTCATTTTCATTCACCATTAGGTTCTTTTAATACTATTCTTCAACCAGTATAGAAGTTTCACCTCTAAACCTATGTCAATCTTTAATAAAAACTACAAATTAAAGACGTAAAATTCTAATTCTAATCAAAGTAGGCAAACTACGGATTAAAGATGTGAAACTCTAATTCCGATTGAAATACAAAAAAATACACGCAAGAGACTGCATATTTGTAATAAAAAGAAGAGAAAAGGAAATTGAGAATTGAGAAGCTGACAGGTGGAAGAGACGAGGGACAAAGCTTCGGATCGGCGCCAACAAGACTGGACCCAGAAATCGGAGACGGAGAAGGATTTGAGAGCGTCGGAAACAGAGGGAAGCCACTGTTTGATGAAGTTCATGTCGGTGAGGTAGAGATCGTCGGACTCGTCCTCCACGTCGTCGAAGGAAACGCCGCCGAGGGCGCGGTCGACTCCCAGCGACACCGATTCGAGGTTGCCGGAGCGGCGCACGAGGTCAGCGAAGACGATCTTGAAGGGGGTGACGAGGTGCTTGGTCTCCGGCGAACGGGACTTGAGGTACCGGGACATGGAACACACCAGGTTCAACCACCGCACCTCGTACGACGCCGCGTTTAGGCTCTTCGACACCACCCTGCACCGCGCCACATCCGTTGTGTCCGTTAAACGACTCAGAATTTCTGCCAACACCGAAGCTGGAAGCTCCTCCATGGAATCGCCAAATCGCATTCAACAATCAATCAAAATAGAGAGAGAAGAGAGTCTGTTTTGTTTTGTTTTGCCTTGCGTGTGACCGTGGAATTTTAACTATTTTACGTAAGCGAATTGTCGAATATGCCCTTGTGTGTTAAAATTAAAATTAAAATCCAGTGTATTTGGAAAACCCTAGAGAGAGAGAGAGAGAGAGATGGGGAGGAGGATACTGAATGATGCGTTGAGGAGTATGGTGAATGCAGAGAGGAGAGGGAAAGCTATGGTGGAACTCAAGCCAATCTCCACTGTTATGTCTTCCTTTCTTCGCATCATGAAACACCATGGTAATTTTCCTTTCAGTGATTTACCCACTCTTTTTCCTAAAATTCGAAACCCCTTTTAACTGCCTGAGAATTTCAAATCTGAGCAACAATGAAATGATATGAATCCCCTTGTAGTCTCTGAAATTTATCCCATTATATATCATCTGTCTCTCTGCTTGATTTATGTGTTCGAACTTGCATTATTGATTTGGTTACTGTTATTGTTATTTTCCATTAGGGGAACATGTTCTGAGTATGTGAAATATCTTCTTGCTTAGTTGGATGAAAATGAAAGGCCTCGAACCTAAATAAATAAAATTCTCTAACATTGCGATAATTACTGCTACATATTGCTACTGTTAGTGTAGCTAATTTGGCGTAAATTCCTTATAGGTTATATCAAGGACTTTCAAGTCTATGATCCGCATAGAGTGGGGAGGATAACTGTTGAACTACAAGGTAGGATTAACGATTGCAAGGCGCTTACGTACCGAAAGGACCTTAAGGCAAGGGATATTGAAGCCTACAGATTGCAGACTCTTCCAACACATCAGGTTGGTTAATGCTTAATGTTTCGTATTCATGTTATAGGAATGAATGCCGAATGCTGATTTTATCAGTTGCTAGTTGTTATGATTTGTGTTTCAAGAACAGAAAGAAAAAAAGAAATCAGAGGAAAAAGATAATTGTGGTGTTCTCTTTCTGTGTGTGCAGTGGGGTTATGTTGTGGTTACAACTCCTGATGGTATTTTGGATCATGAAGAGGCGATTAAAAGGAATGTAGGTGGCCAGGTTCTTGGTTACTTTCACTAAAATGATCATTACTCTGCTATTTTGGCCAGGTATTAGGTTCAGCTATGTTTCCAGATAAACATTCAACCAACGTTTTATGTGATGACTGATTTTTTTTTGCCTGTATGAATGTTATAACATAGCAGCTCATGCATGATGAGTATGATGCTTTGTGGACATTAGTCCTGTTTTTGTTAAATGGTATACTAGACATGAATGGATATTATGTCCCTGTCCCCTTAGTTCGTAATCTACTTCAAATTCAAAGTTGCACTTATGTTATCCTTGGTTACTTCAACAATTCTACAAACTGGTTTCATTTTACTGTTTCCAAAGAATTGAAGTTTTGGATGAGAAGAAGAATGTTTCTTCTAGAGGATGTCAACGTTGAAATTATTCTCCAACCCTGTCACACAGTAGTCATTTATTACATACCTAACAAATTCAGGCTCAATTATTTTTGCTAGATTTTTCTGCTCTTGTAACTAAACTTAACATGTTGATAGACGTTTCAAAAGAAATAGACGTTTGAACAATATTTGCCGTCCAATTTAGGGTGAAATAAGAAATATCTCTGCTATTGTAAAAAAATTTGTGCTCCTGATTTCTAAGGATTACTGAGTGTTAAGATTTAATGGAAGAAGAAGAAAGCAGTGAGCATCAGCACCTCCGCACGGTTCATTCATCTTTATTTCTTCTCACAACAAAAGCTAGCAGGTTATTGGTAAAAATAAGAAATTGTCAAAAGAAAGAAAAAAAACTTAAATGACATTTTATGGAAGGAACTGTTCTGCTACTACTACTTAATTTGCCTTGCCACAGAAACATATACTATGATGTATGAAAGTTCACCTTAAGAAAGGATCTACCACGACTTTTGCCTAGTTTCCTGTTTACTTAATGGTTTGCGATTTGTAAAATATGTATAAATTTTCAATTTTACCGTTCGGGTAGTGTTATCTGTGCGTTTCAATTGTAAATTTCTTCCATCCTTGACCAAAAGTTAGCGATTGGTTGTTGGTTATGTGGAGCTCTGAACAACTCAATTTAATCTCTGAAAAAAGTCATCAAATAGTCTCTCAAATTATAATTATAATTGTGAGGTAGTAGTAGCTTTAGTCCTTTTATCTATGGAATAAGAGGATTAAAGTGTCTCATTATATTCTTGAGAAATTCAATGATTGGTTTTTCTTTTTGGAGATTAAAGTGTCGTCGATGTTGTTTTTATGGACAAATTTGGGTATTCACCTTAAACTAATTCTTGCGTTACCAAACATCTGTGAGAGCAGCGCAACATTCATTGAAACAAAACATTCCATTAATGATCAAAAAACAAAACATTCCATTATAGATTATAGACACAACCTTTTATTTTATTTATTAATAGTAACTAGATAGTATGCATGGATAAATTTGGAGGAAGAAATTTTTTGAATTATATAAAAAACTATATTAATAATTTTATTAATTTCTTATATTATTGAAAAAAAAATTAAAATCAATTCAAATATCTGGAATATAGAACTTATTTATTAATAAAAAATAATAGAAGATAATAATTAAATAGCAACACTCCCAGTTTCACGTTAGAGTCACACACCATAGGCCCCGCAGAGTCAGAGGCAAATCAAATTATACCACACAACTTATTACGTAAATTTAGTAAACCCCTCCACCCAAAAAAAGAAAAAAAAAACGAAAACATAGTGCATATGAAATTAACTTGAACCATAATACAACATTGGCAAATGATATTCAATGAGCACGCCTGCAGATAGTCAAGCCATCACCTATTGAAACAGCAGAAATTTCAACACGAGAATCATCTGCAATTGCTTTGTTGAAAGCCAGTGCAGCCTGCCTGAATCTTCTTTTGGGTGCTGGAACTTCCTCTTCAGGGCAGGCAACAGTTCCACCCCAGAGAGTGTTATCATAGATGATTAAACCACCAATCTTGACCAGTTTAAGAAGCCGCTCGTGGTAATTCCAATAGTTATCTTTATCAGCATCAACAAAGGCAAAGTCAAAACTTCCCTTATTCGAAGGCTGCAACAAAGCAAACACTATCACTAGCCAGTAGTAATATGCTTTATCGGGGACCGTAAATGCACGTCAAGGTGGGTATTTTCCTTCCAACATGATTTATTCTATACCTAAAGTGGCATTACCAGCATTCGAATCCTGAACCACTTGGTTAAAGGACACAAATCGCTACCACTTGTGTCAACCAATGTTGGTATGACATTGTTATGTTAGTAACATATGAAAATAACAGAATGATGCTCACATCTTCTAAGAGTTTATCAAGAACGGGTAAAGCTGGAGACTCTAAGAAGTCGATCTTGTGCTCTACACCAGCCTTTTTAATGAATGGCAGTCCTATCTCATAAGCTTCTCTGTCTGGATCCAGGGCTATAATCTACACCACACAGACAATGGAGTTGGTAACATAAAATAAAACAGACATAATAATTGTACCAAATAACAAAAAAAGAATAAAATGCAAACCTTTCCATCATCTGGAATGTTAAGTGCAGTAAGGAGAAGAGAGTATCCAGTAAAAACTCCCACTTCAATTGTCTTTTTAGCATTCAACAGCTTCAAGAGCATGGCCATTAGCTGACCCGCATCGGGAGCAGCGCCCATAAAGCCCCTAGTGAGTAAAAATGGCATTACATAGTTTCCTAATGTTAGATTTGGCTATCAAATTTATGAAACAGAGCCCTTTAATGTTGGACACGGACACTTAAATAGTTATATTTGAGGTGGATTTCAGATTTGGAACCAAACACATTGTGTTAGACTAGATCCATGTTGGTGTTAATAAGCTAGAATTGTAGCGGAAAGAATAATTACCGAGGGTGGCTTGCAGTGGCATTCCTTAGCTCTTTGAGAGACTCTGCTTCTCGTGGGTAAACGCTGGTCTCCAGTATATACTGCCACAACACAACATTATTGGGTTAAACAAATAGTTATAGTTATGAAATTGAATCCAAGGAAAATGCTAAAGTAATGTTTAAAGAACAAACCTTGGTCAAGTTCTTACTCTGCAGTATTACTGGATTAGAGGACATTTTATTATGCTTTGTTAAGCCTTCCATATCTCTCAATTCTTTTTTCTCTGTGACTTACAATGCCTCTCCTGTTTCGGCCATTTTAATACAAGTGTTTAGAGGAGGTTGCACGTCGCAACCTCCATTCCTTCACCCCTCTTCAACAAACAATTGAGGTGTGTGTGCGTGTCTTATATATTAATTAAAAAAAAATGGGAATCTTTATCCTTATCTGTGTCTATTTTGAAGGACTTGTCAACTAGCTCACTTATTTGGATGTCATTTTAAATTTGATCTAATGAGTTAGACAATTATAATTAAACTTGCTTAAAAAAAATAAAATTCTTCTTATCTCTACTCTACTTCTATAATTTATAAATTTCGAATTCAGTATTTCTTGAGTAGGGAATTTTCCCTTTTATTTATTTGTTTCTATAATTTTTTATTGTTTAGGATCACATCAAGTAAGTAACTTGGTTCATGTTTGTTGTTCGTTGTTTCTATATACTTTTAGCACACAAGCTTTTGAATTTGGGTCCCCACCAACCACCCCATTGATGAGAGATCCGATCTAGCAATCAAAGGCTTTTAGCGGCTTTACCTTGACAGGCGTTTTATTATTAAAATCCATTACATGTGAACATGTTATATAATTAACTAAAAATTTATTTAATATTGATTTAGAAATATAACTATTACATGAATAAAAAAAACTAAAAACTAAAAGAATGATATTTTTAATCACGTCATATTTTTATTTGAATAAAAAAAGATATAAAATAAAACAGTAATTTCAATCTATTTATGAAAATAATATAATTTTTTTATTACATACCTATATTTTTTTAAAAATTTTGGATCCCTCCTAGTCGTGAACCCTGGGTCATCGCCCCTCTAATCAAGGCCGAGACCCGACATTAGTCAGTCTGAAAGAGGTAAAAGTGGAAGGAAAGATAATATAGAGAAAATAAAACACTAATAACAATGTGTTTTCTTTTGTTTGGATGGAGAGTAAGTGAAAGAAAAATAAGAATAATAGTTGACTTAAACAAAAACTTTGCTTTTCTTTTCTTCCACTTTTTCTCCAATTTAAATTTCAAACTTCTCTTTTCTCCTTCATTTTCTTTTTCCTCTACCAAACATATGGTTAATGATTTGATGAGTACCCTGTTCATAGACATAAGCTAGATCGATTAGTCGCAACGTTTTTATTTATTTATTTATTTCCAATGTTTAAAAGTCATTTTAAATTTTGATTAATGAGTTAAATAAGTAAACTTACTTTTAAAAATAGATTTAAATATATTTTTAGTTCTTCAAATTTAAGGCAAGTTAGTTTTTTGTCCCTCAAATTTAAAATTAATTTTTTAGTTTTTAGTCCTTGTAATTTGAAAAAAAAAAAACTTATTTTAGCCTTTCTATCCAACCGTTGTTAGAGATTTCATTTACTTAACTAACGAATTGTAAGTTGCTTACATGACAACCTACTTTAATTTTGCATTCTTATTATCAAATACTCTACCACATGTGTGTTTTTTTTTTTGTCAAAGTATTCATTTTGGCAACATTTGGGCAAAGGGAATTTGGACAAAGGGATTAAAATGACTTTTTTTTTTCTTTTCAAATTACAAGATTGAAAAGATCAATTTTAATTTTGGAAGACCAAAATCAAACGTATACAAAATTTGAGGGATTAAAAACATATTTAAACCTTCAAACATGTCATTCTTGTAATGCCTATTTTTTAATATATAAAATTCAAACTTGGTAGTTTGCTTAAGCAAGTAATTGCCTCTTTTATTAACATATGAGACTATGTGTGTTCTCCAAGGTGAGTAATCATGCTCAAGTCGAATATGATCCTTATAAGCAATAAAATTTTCTTTCAAATATTTAACGTAATTGCATACTTAGAGTTTAAACTCACAACATTGATTAAGATGAAACAACTTCATACCAATTGATCTACATATTCGGTGGTGATATAAAATTCAAAATTTTGTTTTATTGACTTTAATTGTTTTTTTTAACTGTTTAATTGTTTAAATCTCTTATATCAGGAATATATTTATTGCTTTAATTTTTATGGACTATGTATGTGAAGGAATAAAGTAAGATTCTCAAAATTATTTCCATACAAGATAAAGTTAGACTACCAAATAACATAAAAGTATGCTACCTATTATTTATTAAACTCAGAGAAATAACTCATAATTAAAAAAAAATTATTAATACAAGAAACATTTTAGATTAGTTTTTATAAAAAGAACAAAATCTAATTTGTAATTTGGTGAGGAGCATTAATGATCGAAACATTGGTAAGGAAATGTAAAAGAATTATTAAGTAAATGCAGTTTTATTAATTTTCTGTTGTGGCTTAAATTATTGATCATATCATATGACAATGTTAGGGAGGAGAATCAACGAACACGCCTGCAGATAATGACTCCGTCACCTATTGAAACAAAAGCAATATCAACACGACAATCCTTTGAAAGTGCTTCGTTGAAAGCAAGTGATAATCGTCTCCATTCTCGTTTCGGTTCCGAAACTGCCTTTTCAGGCAAGGCAACAGTTCCTCCCCACAGTGTGTTATCGTAGGCAACTATTCCACCAATCTTCACCAATTTTATAAGCCTCTCGTGGTAATTCCAGTAATTGTTTTTGTCAGCATCAATGAAGCCAAAGTCAAAACTCCCTTCATTTGCACCCTGCATCAAAACATAAATAAATAGGGGTTGGGATAGGCTTTAAAGACATAATAATAATCCTCAAAATTAAAAATTACTTAATTATTTGATGTGGACTTTTTTTTAGTTTGATTTTTGTAAAAAAGTTAGCATGACTTGAAATCTGATGTAAAACTTAAGGCTTAAATAACTTTTTAGTCCTTATAATTTAGTGTTTTTTTGTTTTTTATTTTTGCAAATTTTATTTTTTTTGTTTTAGTGCTTACAAATTATGTTTGTTTTGTTTTTTGTCCCTAAAACAATTTAGATAGTACTTTTGCTTTGGACAGTAAAAAAAATGCTATTTAAACCACTTTAAGGACGAAAAACAAAACAAACATAATTTGCAAGGATTAAAACAAACAAAAAATTCATGGAAGAAAAGAAAAAAAAATGCTAAATTACAATGACTAAAAATGTATTTAAACCATATAATTTATAATAAGGACTTTTGTAGAGATGCATGCTTACATGTTCTAAGAGTTTATCAAGGACTGGTAAAGCTGGAGACTCTATGAAGTCAATCTTGTGTTCTACACCAGCCTTTTTAATGAATGGTAGTCCTATCTCATAAGCTTTTCTGTCTGGATCCATTGCTATAATCTTTCCATCATTAGGAATGGTGAGTGCAGTGAGGAGAAGAGAGTATCCAGTAAAAACTCCCACTTCAATTGTCTTTTTAGCATTCAACAGCTTCAAGAGCATGGCCATTAGCTGCCCCACATCAGGTGCGGCACCCATGAAGCCCCTGAAGAATGAAAATATGTACATAGAAAAACAAAAGTTTCCTAATGTCTGCTCAAAAGTCAAATTCAATGAAAAGAGTTAAGTAATAATTCCTTACTATTGTTTTGTTTGAGAAATTCCTGTATACATATGTACATGTACTACTATATCATACGAATATTTTAAAGTGATAATGTATGTGGACATGTCAAAATTTGTTTTGTTAATGTCATGCTTATTAGGTTTAGAAGTAGAACTATGGTACAAAGAATAATTACAGAGGATGCTTTGCAGTTGCATTTCTTAGCTCTTTGAGGGTCTCCGCTTCTCGTGGGTAAACGCCGGTCTCCAATATATACTGCCATTGCATCCTTGGGTTCAGTCAATAGGATAAATGAATATAAGAAATTTAATGTGGAGCAAATGGAAATTCCAAGAAATGTTTGTTTTTAGTTTTTACCTTTAGTAACCCCTCACTCTGCAATATAACTGGATTGGGGAACACTTCTGGCTTTGATATTGTGTCCATTTCACTGCAACGCACTTACTTTATAAAGTCCTCAAATCATTAAAAAAAATAGTCCTACAACATGTTGTAACTTGGTATTTAATACCAAAATTTCATGTAGTGGTCGTCCTTTGGTTAATTGTTGCCAATTTTCACCATCTTGTAAGTTGTAATTGGAAAACAACTTTGACAAAGGTTTCACAGATATGGAAATGTTTATGGTCCCTAGTACTTAAGTCACGCATGAGAAACATTGTGGCGGCTATGTGGCATATACAAAAGAAAGTGTTGAAAAGGGAGGCATACCTGAATTTCAAGGATGTTTAGAGTAGATATGTGGTTCAGAACTATAAGAGTTAGAAAGTAAGCATTAGAAACTAAACTCTCAGCACTGCATTATTTTGGGCTATTCCACCGTTCTTTAATAGTCTCTATTAATAACGGTATGCGTAAAGTACAATGAGACTAGCTACTAACATCCCAAGCATAGGATGGGATGTAGTCATGTAGACAAGTTTTTTAATTAATATGAATTGCTTCTTTAGAATCTTTCACGCCAAGAATGCTTCATCAATTCCTTGTGTTTCGTTTTTTTTTTTTTTTGCATGCCGAGGTTAATGCGTTTCCATCTTGATGCTTCTTTGAGGAAACCGATATTTGCTCATGCATCACCATCTTTTCATGCTCTTCAAAGACATTTTGGAGGACACGTGATTTTACTTTTTTGGGTACAAATATGCAAGTCAGGTAGAGGAGTATTAGAAGAGAACAAAAGTCCACATGAATTCCTCACTTTTGGTCACATTGTTCAATGTTAGGTACCTATTCGGCTATTCCTCTCTATTTTAGAAAAATATTTAGTATACGTAAATAATGATTCTCTCTCTCTTTTTTTTAAATGATTCTCTCATATTTAAACGGGAATAAAGTGAGTTGAGTGAAGTTCGGTTATTATTTAATAGCTTACATGAAAAAGTACGATTCAAGATTTTAAATTACAATCCCCAGCCACAATTACTACCACAATACTACGTTTCTAAAAAGTCTTAAATGTAATATTAAGGTTTTGGAAGTCTTTGTAAGCGCTACAACTTAAAACATTGTGTGAATAACATAAGCATATAGCCATATAGGATTAACACCACTCGTCGTTTTTCTCCATAATTTCAGCAAAGCGTGCTAAGACTACGCAGGAATCCTATGTTGTTATAAGCAAGCACTTGAAATTTTATTAACGACCCTTCTTACGAGAAGGAAATTGGGCAGCGAAGGTATCACAATCAGGTAGCTTTGGATGAACATGTCTGGGCTTCTCCTTAGAGGGAATATCTTTGTTAGAATTTAAAGATTTTGAAGCCTCTTCCTTATCTGGTATCATTGTTCTAGTAAGAGAACTAGAAGGTTGCACTTGCACCCTTGCAGATAATGTTATAATTTCCTCACTCTTAGGTTCTGAACTTGGCTTAGATGCTGCATGTTCTGCTGATCCATGCCCAGAACTTGCCCAATTATCCTTGAATGAGACCCTCTGATCGTTACTCTCATAAGAAACCCTTGAAGACTTCCATCCAAGTCCTGCACCAGAAGTCTTAGAAGCCTTGGACAAAGAATCATCCTTCAAAATTAAACATGTACCAGTTTTTGAAGGAGCTAACATCCTTCTAGACAATCCACTAGCAGAACTGGCAAGAGTGACTGAATTTTGTTTAGGAAGTCCATCCTCAGACTCACTAGTATCAGAATCAAAGTATGCATTTGAGTCCCTTGTGCTTGATTTCTTGTTAGCTTCACCTTGCACTTCTTTTAGATATATATCAGCCACTCCATAAACATTGCCAAATGGTTTATCTTCGCGAAAAGCATTATGATATGTCAATGAAGCTGACTGGTACAGTTTCACCACATTCTCATTACTGTTCATGCGATGTTCATTGGGTGATCCCACCAGATTATGTTGTTCTCTTACATTAGCTTGTTCATTGTGAATCTCAAAACTGCTTCTTCGGAATGTGCTATTAATATAACCAGCAGAAAGATGTTTGGTGGCATGAAAGGCATATTTTTGAGGTAATTCACCAACAGAAGAACTCTGCCATTCACTTGAACACTGCCCTGTTAACTTTTCATGGTTAGAAAGTTCTGCAGCTGCTCTTGCGGCCATGCTTGCAAGTTCTGCAGATTCTGCAGCTGCCTGTGCAGCAGAGGTAGCATCCTTGAATTCCATGTTCCAATTCCGTCTACCCATTTGAAAAGAACTCATGCTTTCACAATACAAGTTTCCAAAATTCATTTCTTGACTTCCAGTACCTGTAACAAATTATAGAACCCCAAATATTCAGCTATATAATGATCATCTTAAAACAAGATTATAGAACCCCAAATATTCTAGAGTGACCAGAAAAGTTACCTGAAGAATTTAAACTTGCATTCTTCTCATAAGAAATTTTAGAAATATTGTGCATCTCTTTAAGTTGATAAGAAGCACGTAAATTAGGAGGTCTTTTTTCATCAACAACAGGTGGAATATGGAATTGTGGAGGTTCCACATAAGTAGCCTTCTCAAAAGTATTTGGTTCAGCCTTAACATATAAATAGTGGCAAATTAATAAGATATAACATATGGATCACTTCAAACTTGTATTTTATAATGATGTAAAATCAACTCAAGATCATAATGAACAAAGTCTACCAGCAAATCTTGAGAGGCCATCACATCATTTTCTTCTAATGATGGTTGCCATTGGACATTATGTTCCTCAGCAATTGCAGTCAGTATTTCGATCTTGGTTGGACCATCGGGAACTTTGGTGGACAATTTCTCAACCAACTGAAAAGACAATAAGTTAGAAAAAAAAAATGTTGATAAATGAATTTTAACATGACCCTCCCCAACGGAAGAGAGACTTGCCAAACGATTTACACCACAGTCAGGGCGTAATTCAACAGCTGCTGAGACAAACTCTCGTCCATATTTAGCCATAATTTGCTTCTTCACTTCCACGAGCTCAGGTATATCTGAACATCTTGGGGATGCAAATATTACGCTTGAAATTGCTTCTTTCAAATCGATGGGGCAGTTTCTAGAGGGGAAAAAAGAAAGAAAGAAGGGTCAACACAGTGACAATGGACAATCACCATGAACTAACTTTCTAGATTGCAAAGATCAGTAGCTTCAGAAAGCAAAACCCTCATGTAGTATTCCCTCAAGACTCACAAGAAAGGTCAAAAGTGCATGACAAAGTACATACGTGTGTGTTATCGCAAATATACATGAATAATTGTATTTCACATGAATTCTCCGAACCATATACACACGTTTCAATGTATTTGGATTCAAGAGGACTACTAGCAACACATTATTTCTAGCACACACTACACTGTAATGATTTGAAATCAACTCTATCAAAATCAATTATAACTTTAAAACAAATTGACACTATGTGTCTAATCCAGCCCCATTCATAACTACAATAACTTCTCAGTTGTACTATTGTAAGATATAAAAAAAATCCAGGATAATGAATTTAACCATCCCTCTAAGTAACATACACAAGATCACAAGAATACGTATAGTAGACTTAAAAACATGTGCTAAAGTTATTTAGGTGAATTTTAAATACCTTTGTGATTCAATAATCGGCATGCGTGCTGCAATGAATTCACAGTATATCTCAATAAGATCATATGCTGCCATCGTCTTCTCTTCCTTGACTACATGTTCAACCTGAATGCAAAACAGGAGAAGTCAATAAAAATAAAAGAAAATTAGATATATTATATATAAAATAACCATTATTAGTTTATCATTTATTATTTTCTTTTTACTAGCAAATACACCCCGAGAAATTATTTGGTGGTTTTGGACCACCATCTATCTATGGTTTCAATCAATGTCTATATAACACATTTAAATTTTACAATTAGGAATTTGTGTTTGTTGAGATTTAGTAATGTGCGACTTATTTTTTTTTTAAGAATATTTTAACAAGTTACATTTTTTTCTTCTAAAAGCAAAATATCTTTGTAGTCGAAAGTTACGAGACTAAGAAATTACATGTATGTTATAAATATGGAAAGATTTTAACATTAATAACCGGATAAATTAGAACAAAAATGACAAAATAAGAAATGTGTAAGGTAAGAAAAGTTCATTAATTAATAGATAATAATAGATTGAGAAAAAAACATATTAAGAGTGAAAACTCAAATTGAATATACAATTAAGTTACCCGGACTCTTGCAAGATGGTTGTGGCCAGAGTGAAGCAAGTGGGCCAATTTACTCCGGAGCTGCCTCACATTGGCTTTTCTCTTATTCTTCAAAAGCTTTATCCGTGAAATTGCAAGATTCAATGCGGTTTTGCTGCATAGTAAATAAAACTCAAATCACCAAAACCTTCTTCACTAATGAAACAGTACACAATGACTTCAATTAACCACAAACATAATAAGAATTCTGAGTCAAAATGGAATGCTTCAAGCACAGTAACCAACTCCACCATAGCCCAATCATTTAACTACCGTATAAGTTTAAGTTTTTCTCCCTTCCCAGACTCAAGTTTCATACCACTTTGAGGACTTGAAGCTTTTCAACATAGCTTGTACAACGCAAAATTGTAATGAAGAGAGAGACTCTGGTTGTTTCTATGTCTGAACCGTAACGGCTTTTGGACTGTACGAACTACGAAGTCAAATTTATTTCACTGTTTAGTTGGACAATTGGACCTTTGCGGAAATCAAATGGTAAGAAACTTGAAGAAAAAAACAGGTTCAGAAGCAAGAGCTGATACAAGCCTCTTTATACACGCGTAATTACCTATAACAAAGACATCAAATTCAGAATCTTTTTATTAATGTATTCGATAATGATAATCTTTGTTAGTCAGTATCACTTTGGTCTTGTCTCAATAAGTTTTTTTTTTAACACTTATAAAAAAATAAAAAATAAAATCAAAATAAACTTCACTCATGCATAAGCTAAAAGTAACTTATACAGTTTTTTGAAAAAGTTAAAATCATTTAGTTTTGTGGAGAAACTAAAATCATTTAGCTTCTCTCAGAAGTTGATTTTAACTTATGCATTAATTTTAGTTTATGAAGAAAAAAAAATTCATTTTGTCTTTTTTTTTTTTTAATAAGTGCTTATGAAAATTTAAGATTTAGAGATTAGGGTTTAGGTCTCTAGAATAATTTTGATTTAGCCTTGAAATCTATTATCCATGAAAAAAGGAAAAGAAAAAAAATATATCCTTGACAAGATATTTATGTTTTTTTTTTTACGAAATAATTAGTGAATAGCTAACAGGGCCTTTTTTTTTAAAAAAACTTTTCTACCAATTAAGAGTAATTCTATATGGACAAAAAATGGTGAATGGTAAGGGGTGGTGATTGATTATGTAAATTTAAACATAAAATTTTAATTTTTAAATAAGACTACTATTCATGGCTGACTACCTCCTATGTAACTTATTATTAGGTGTGATCCGTTTTCATTCCTCATGCAATAAGTAATTATTAAGAAAATCAAGTGGTAATAAATTATAATTGTACTACTCGGACTCGGTCCGACACCGAGTCAGAACCGGTCGAGTAAATAAAGATAGACTCAGACCAAAGCAGTTTATAACGGAAAGTATATCTTACTAAAAGATAAGATACACAAAGATTAAGATAAAAGACAATCATAGAAGATAAACCTATCTCTATCATAATCAACGAGATTTGATAAGATTTGATAGGAAAACAACCCTATCAAATCTATCTATTTACCTTCTATAAATACAAAACAATTCACCCCTATCAAGGTACGAAATTCTAATATCAATTGTGATACCTGTCTCCTACCTCTGCGCCTCTAACTTGAGCGTCGGAGTGTCTTTGCAGGTACACCCCCACCAGTCACGGAGGAGATCCCGGCGGAGCCACCACACCGGAAGACTTACCAAAATTTGGTAAGAACATTTGGCGCCCACCGTGGGGCTCGGTAAAACTTTACCCAGCCGCACATCCAATATAATACGCCAAAGAGATGAACAAATCAATAAAGAAGGAATGAAGGCGAATATCCTAATATTTTCGCCTAAAAAAAATTCAGGAAAGAGTTATCTCCCTTGTTTGTTCAATTTCTTTTAACTATTGGCAAATAATTGCCGATCCTGAAATTATGAGTAAATTGACTATATGTCATATACTATTTAATATTACGAATCATGAATTTCATGGCCCGGACGGAGCACATGGTTTGTAGCAAGGGATTACTATTCGTCCTTTATGGTTAGCATTGACCATGACGACAACGGTGAGAATTTGATTCCGTTGAAGCTTCAAGAGCCTTTAAACCATTGATGAGGTACGTATACTCTAAAATTGTTGCGAAAACAATCATTTCTGGTCCAACAGTGTGAGTATCTTTTCATGAATAATAAAGGGTGGAAGGATATAATATTTGGTTCCATAATTTTCGGAAGTCCAAATTAAATAAGGGATATTATGTTACTATTCACTATATCTTTAGCATTTTTTTAATTTGCTCTCGGGAATAGATAACCTTCCCAATATCTCCTTTAAAATATCTAGCTTTAGATACATTGTTATCATATAAAATTAACATAGCATAGATACAGTTTCCCGTTGCTGTGAGCGTAGATATTATGCTATGATTAAAAGTTCCATGCTATCATGATATTAGATATCATGTTTTTAGAAGTTTCGTGATGTTCACATGCAATTAGTTTTCTGATGAGCAGAAAGGAAATATTGGCATTAATTAATATATTAATAATGCATGATAGGCATTAATGAATTGCCATAAAATATCCTAGCTACCATGGCATGATAGACATCACTCATCCAAAATTCTCTCGTGGCATACTAAATGTGTTATAATTAATACATGCTCTTTATCAAGGTTGATTTTATATGCATCACAATGTTGAATGCTCACATATAAGACTCCTTCGCACTGTCGAATTCAAATATTGTTGTTTATTTCAAATTGAGATCAGCAAATGCCAGCAAAATTAAATAATGTTATGAAGAAGAAAACTGGAAGAAACCAGAAAATCACGCACCTGAATAAAGAATATAGCTAAGTGATTAGCACACTATAGCTAACCTTTTCACCTACATATTATTATTGTCTTGTCTGCAAGGAAAGGAGTTGAAGCTTATATAGCCGCTAGCAAAGCTTATGCGACTGTAAATATATAACCAGTATCGTTAACAATAAATATGATACAATTGCCAATAAGAAATAATTGGCACACAGAAGTTGTCACTTATCCCAAATGATATAACCTACTGTATAAGCTTTGATGAGATGCAGGTACATTTGGTGACGTGGCGTTTAGAATGGCAGTGAAGGAGATCAAAACGAAGATCCCTTGGCTGTATAGACAAGCCCAAAATAATATCTCATAAAGAATATAACACATCCTCTAATAGCTTTGAATAGAAGTGGCATTTTCGTATGTTCTTTTCTATGCAGGGTGCTTGAAGCTATTGATCTTTGGAAACCTCAAGTTACATGGCTCCCGAGCAACGCTACCATGCATGACGATGCCGGCTGAGACCATTCCATCAAGAACAGGACTTGCAACTCGATGACTTGAACACCTCGGCCACATGGGCACGACTTGGTGTCAGAAGATCTCATAAACAAACTCGGAGGTGACCACTTGAGCCAAACACAACACAGGTGACCACTTGAGCCAAACACAACACAAATGAAACTCGAAATATACTTTTATCTTTCACTCTCACCAAATCCGAGAAGGACAAAGTATAAATCTTATTCATGGAATTGAGGAAGATTCAATCGGCACTTTCATCTTCAATCAAGATCGACAATCCAAAACTGACAATAGCGCAGAGGATAACCCGGATACATTTTCGCAATCTATTATGCCTCGAACTTGCAAGAACACGGTCCAGTGATTCTTGATTTGGTTCTTCAATTTTTTATTTTCTTCAAAATATATAATATGAATATTTGATTGTGACTTCGAAGCTTTCTCTGGAATTCCAGGCACACACAAACGCCAACCTTTTCTTTATGTGAAAAGCCATTCAAAGCCATTGAGCCTTTTCTTCACGTGAGGAACTTTACTCGGACCCCGACAACTGTAAGATAGCAAGGTACGACGACACACAAATGCCGGTCTTTGATGACGGCATTCTGCACTGGCCTGCTTGGCTAGTAACTCGACATGCACCTGCATGACCAAACTCTGAAAAAGTCAAGGAGAAAATCGGGACAATGGTTAGAGGACAAGACCAACCTTGATCCTGAAAGTAAATATTTTGGAGAAACCATTATATTGTGGAACACGTTATGTTCATGCTTACGATTCTTGATTCTTTAATTGAAATCCAGTTTGACCTATCGGCATCCGGTTTGACCTTCGACATTCCAGTTTGACATTCGGCATTCTAGTTTGACCTCTTGGCATTCCGGTTTGACCTATCGACATTCTGGTTTGACCTTCGGCATTCCAGTTTGACCTCTTGGCATTCCGGTTTGACCTATCGACATTCTGGTTTGACCTTCGGCATTCCAGTTTGACCTCTTGGCATTCCGATTTGACCTATCGACATTCCGGTTTGACCTTCAGCATTCCATTTTGACCTCTCGGCATTCTGGTTTGACCCTCGGCATTCCAGTTTGACCTCTAGTCATTTCGATTTGACCTATCGACATTCCGTTTGACCTTCGGCATTCCGGTTTGACCTCTCGGCATTCTGGTTTGACCTTCGGCATTCTAGTTTGACCTCTTGGCATTCCGGTTTGACCTATCGACATTCTGGTTTGACCTTCGGCATTCCAGTTTGACCTCTTGGCATTCTGATTTGACTTATCGGTATTCTGGTTTGACCTCTCGACATTCTGGTCTGACCTATCGGCATCCAGTTTGGCCTCTTGACAATCCAGTTTGACCTATCGGCATTCGGTTTGACCTCTCGGCATTCCGGTTTGACCTTCGGCATTCTGGTCTGACCTATCGGCATCCAGTTTGGCCTCTCGGCAATCCGATTTGACCTATCGACATTCTGGTTGACCTTCGGCATTCCAGTTTAGCCTCTTGGCATTCCAATTTGACCTATCGGTATTCTGGTTTGACCTCTCGGCATTCTGGTCTGACCTATCGGCATCCAGTTTGGCCTCTCGGCAATCCAGTTTGACCTATCGGCATTCGGTTTGACCTCTCGGCATTCCGATTTGACCTTTGACATTCTGGTCTGACCTATCGGCATCCAGTTTGGCCTCTCGGCAATCCAGTTTGACCTATCGGCATTCGATTTGACCTCTCGGCATTCCGGTTTGACCTCTCGGCATTCCGGTTTGACATATCGGTATTCCGATTTGACCTCTCGGCATTCCAGTTTGACTTCTCGGCATTTCGGTTTGACCACTTAGGCATTCCAGCTTGATTCAATGACAAGCTGAGAAGTGAGCCAACTTGGTATTCCGAATTGACCCCTCGACATTTCGGTTTGACTATTTAGGCATTCCAATTTGATCCGAAGACAAGTTGAGAGCCACACAACGTTCCTGTCTGACCTATTGGCTTTTCCCTTTGGTTGACCACTTAGGCGTTCCAGCTTGACCCAGCGACAAGCTGAGAAACGATCCAACTCGACATTTCAGTTTGACGATTCGACATTCTGACTAGACCAATTGGATACCCGTCAGAAAAAGCCACTCAACTCGAAGTGAGCAATATTCGGCATTCTGAAAGAAGAATGACTGAAAGATTTTGATAACTAGATCTCTTAAGACTAAGTTACGAAAAGTTAACCGAGTAGACCCTCACGGGATACAAAAGACGAGTTAAGTACATTAACCGAGTAGACCCTCACGGGGATAAAAAAAAGACGAGTTAAGTACATTAACCGAGTAGACCCTCACGGGATACAAAAGACGAGTTAAGTACGTTAACCGAGTAGACCCTCACGGATACAAAAGACGAGTTAAGTATATTAACCGAGTGGACCCTTATGGGATACAAAAGACAGGCCTGACCTCTCGGCATTCTGGCTCGGCATTCCAGTCTGACTCTCGACATTCCAGACTGACCACTCGACATTTTGGTCTAACCTCTTGGCATTCTGCTATGACCTCTCGGCATTTGAGTCCGACCTTCACTCGACAACCTAGACTGACCCTAAGGGCATTCCGATTGACTGTTAAACATCCCAACACGAATTAAATGACCAACACTTGGTTCAAGGAACCCAAGGCAGGATACTTCTACTCATACCATCAAACAATTCATCAATACTGTCGTCAAGCGACAGCCAAACCAATCACACACAGCACAAGCAATGGTTAAGTCCACACCCCAGTCTTGGTAGGACGAACTGCTCTGATACCACTAATGTAACACCCCATTTTACTATTAAAGATTTTCTTATTAATTAAGAAATTTGTGACGTAATTCAATATCCAATTATTGAAAATAGCCTTTATAATTCGGGAAGATTTGTTTTTCCTTTTAAAAAAAAAAATTGTTACTTAAAACTCCAAACAACCATCATCCACAATAACTTATTAATATATAAAAAAATTTCTGTTAATGAAATATCAGTCTTAATAAATCAGACTCATGTTATAAGACATTAACTTAGATGCAAACCATGAAACATAACCAAAATCTTCTTTAATTAAGAACATCCTCAAATCCACCATTATACTATTCTATTACACATAATACACTTATGCATTTAAAATCTTGGAATATAACACATTATACATTTGAGCCACGTATAAAGAGTTGTACATCAATATTCAAATCTAGTCTACCCTTTTTCTATACAAGAAAAGACTGAGACTCAGAGCAGTGACTCAAAGAAAATTTCAAAATACCCAATAAACCCAAGTAGCATCCTAGAAAGATCCTTTTCTTTCTCTTGAAACATCCACTCGTTTTCACAGTGCTTGTCGTAACCTTGCATTCCATCTTTGTTGTTTGCACAAGATCATTTGTCTAAATCTGAAAAATAAAGGCGTATGGAGTGAGTCTCTCTCCTCCTCTAAACCAACAACCAAACGACCTTCCGGTCTCAAACAAACATACAATATCAACCACTTCACAGTGGTGCTCTCACGAGTCTCACTCGAAACCTATTCGTTTCCACAACTATTCTTGTAAATTATTTCACACTGGCCAGCTGCCACTGGAACTTCCAGAACTCAGTGGTCTTACATATTTTTGAGTTGGATGACTGTTGGGAGTACACCCTTCACCATGGTACAATGGCGGGCTCTCACCAACTGATGATGGCTCGTATTTTTGTCAGGGTGGCCGAGTCAGCTACGTGATCTATCGTCACAACTCAGTGCCTTACCCTCCAAGAACAACCTGCCTTACGATCATCTCCCAGGTACCAACTGTGGTCATCCATTACTCCGAGGACTGACTCCTCAACACTCTCTCACAGAGTTTATTTTCTTTCTTCATCGCATGTGGGTTTCCCGCTGCACATGGTACAGGTGCGGACGAATTGACGCCGAGCTAAAGGTACCACCTCTACGCTCACATATGCATATATAAATAAGGACTTTGCCTTTATCGCTACATCGTAACGATCTCATCACCTCAAGTGACGCGTCATTCGCAATCCGACCTTGGTTCACAGATAACTCGCAGCTGAAATATCCCACGCGACCTTTTACAGGTTTGTGTGAGCTTTTCTACCAAAGGTACTCGACGGCGGTCCTCAATCAACATATGTCCCAGACATACAACACGGAGATCAAACTCCCCCACTATCACAGTGGTTAAACATTACGACCCCGTCATCTCACAAGCACAATGCTCACCGTAGATAAAGCCTCCACACGACCTGTCTCACAATTATCCGTTCAAGCTTTGTCCACGAACCAATCTGTTCAACCGTCTCACACGACTTAGCGTTGGAGGTTTCTTCCTCCTTTCGGTTCTCACCACGATTCGGACAATCACAGTTCACAAACTTTCAAACACATGTGCGTATCGCACTTTACCCAATCATGACCCACATCATGATTCTTAACTGTCTTACTTTATTTTATGGAAATCCTCACCCACTCTCACATTTTATGCTTACTTCAGTCATTTTTTCCAAATCCATGCAAGGTTCCTAAATTCCTTTCTAAGTCCAAACATCCAGCATCCTCCATGTGCATAGGTAATTTCTAATTACTAATCCATAATGTTATTAAGTTCACACTCTTAATTATAGTTGATTCACTATTGCTCATAGTGAATATTATTGATTACTAGAATGGCCTTCTAGTATTCACAAATGTACTCCATTTGGAGTTCATTTGCTCCCACACAAGAATGAAAAATTCTCGTTCCCACAATCAACAAACCATCACAAGCAATTCACATGCACAAACAAATTCCAGCACTCTTTGCCCGAGGATCACATTCCTCCCGGTCTCCAATTCACAGTTAATAATAGAACAATCATTAATAATCAATAATTCAATAACTCAACATAATCCATTAAACAACATCATACACACATTTTCTATAGGAATTTCCCTTTTGAGGTGAAATATCCATTAGCAAGTCCAACGAATGACCTTAGGCATAATTACGAAATCACTTAATTAATTTTCATGCATATACTTATAGCTGTACATACATACCAAAAATTATTTGACCTAGCAAATTAACTTAGAATTTCGTGCAATTTTACAGGAACATAATACATCACATATATTTCATCATATAAATTTATCTCACGAAAATTTAACACACAAATATTATTTTTGAATTAAAAACAGTGTCTGTACATGCTCTGTAAAACACAATTTCATATTTTTAGAAAATAGCATATCAAATTCGTTTTATGTGAAATTTTACAGAGAATATCTCCAACATGTGTACCATCACATATAATTTTCTCAGTATCAAAAACCCACCAAAAATACCTTTTTTGAATTTCCAAATCATTATTTCTCCAGAACACAGTTTTCAATAAGAAAATGTAATTAATTACAAAAGGTACTTACAAAATTCTGAGAAAATTCATGGATATTCCACATGGTCAAAAAAGTATTACTAAATTTTCTCAAGACCAAATTCTCACAAAAAGTAATTTTCTACATTTAATTTCTCTACTGTCCAGCTTTTCAGTTTTTCCAACATTAAATCACTAAAAATACTTCCCAGGCTTTTCTGACCTTACAAAAATTCAGAGATGACCCTCATGATGCATAAAATGAACTCATGATTCCAGTTTTCCAAAATCATGTCCCAAAATTCTTGTAAAAATCAAAACAGTTCCATTCTCAGAATCAACAGTTTTTAAAAATAATTCCGGTAAAAATAGTTACAGTGCTCAAACAAATCTGAAAAAAATACCATGATATCCAGAGGCATCAAAACATAAGAAAATGTGTTTACATCCTCAAAAACCTGCATAAAAACCGAGACGAAAAATCCACACAGTCACAGGACCCAAATCTCAAGTAGCTTATTTCGGGTTTTCAAAATTATTTACAGACCATCAACAACAGCCACAATCCATATTTAACAAGAAAATAAGGAAATAGCTTAGGGAAAAAAAAGAAACCCCTCCATACCTCGACGAAATCAAAATCCAATCGGTGGGTATTGAAGCTCTAGTCTCCCTCTATGATATATCCAAAATTAATCGGTAGAAACTTTGATTTGGAGGCTCAAATATTAAAGAGAAGATGCAGAGAGACGGAGGAGGGAGAAGACAGCCTCGGCAAGCGGAGGAAGAAAAAATGAAAAAAATTAGAAGCATCTTGAACGTTTTTAACGGCGGTGTGATTTTTTTACAATATTGCTATTTGCACCTCAGTTCCTATAAAGACACCCCCGCTTCTCTTTTTTTTTTTTTTTTTTTTTTTTTACAGCTTACGGAACTCACGTAAAAATTTTGAAAATCCTCACAATAATACTAACTATATTTTAATTACTCAAACATACATTTTCTTATTTAAAAGAAACAAATTTCAATTAAATCATAACTCAATCACACAAATATATATTTATTGAGTTATAATTTTTAGGGTGTTACAACTCTCCCACCCTTTTAAGAATTTCGTCCTCGAAATTATGCTTAATATACGGTGATCTATAACTATAATCTACGTCATCTATTCCCAGACTAATCCATTACTCTACAACTTAGTCTCATATGACTCCTATAAGAAGTTATTTCTATTAACAAAGTTTGTCTCTAACTTACTATCCTTTTCGACATAAGGGTTAGGTAAGATTCGTAAATAAAGAACATAAACTAGGTCTACCTATGCAAATTCATTCTTAAATTAAAAGTTTACTAACATAGAATGGATTCGATAGAAATCTATCTAAGCTACTAGATAGACAATACAGCTATCTTCAAGGAAGTACTTAAATCTACTCAACATTGAAGATTTAGTGTTAATATATCCTATATAAGTTGTAGGTAAACTACTAGGTAGGCCTCTAGGTCAAGAACAAATCTTTCACCTAAGGATTTCCTTTGAATTGAGTTTTCTAAGAGGTAATTTTGGGAAGCAACCCTATCATACAGTGATACTTTCATTTTAAAACCCAAAAACAGATTTATTTCACTTAAAAACAAGATCGTGAGTTTTGGTTTCATCCAAATCGGAGTTACAGTTCGAAAACTACGCGCGTTTTAAGTTTGTGATTTTTAAGGAATTCTAGAAAATAGTTTTCTACGCCAATTGAACTACAAAACTCGAAATCCTTTGGGACTTGAAAACAGATTTAATATGCATTAAATGTGACTTAATGGCTTTGGTTTGACTCAAAAACTCAAAGCGGTTTGGAAATGAAGCACATTATAAGTTTGTAAAAATCATGTTTCTAGAAAACGAATTTTTCTACCAAATTCATTTTATAATGCTTAAAATTATGTGGGACCTCAAAACAGATTTAGAGGGTACTAAAACAAAGTTTTGGGCTTTGGTTTCACTCTAAAAGCTCAAACGGTTTGAAAATGGCGTACGTTTCAAGTTTCAGGTCAAAAACGACTTAGAAAATACATGGTTTTCAAAGATGAATCTAAAATTCATAGGGAGAAACTTTGTAAATCCTCAAAACAGATTTTATAAACCTAAAAATAGAATTGTAGGAATTGGTCTCACCTCAAAATTCATCTTGAATCAAAATCTAGGCTTTTTGGGTTACTTAAGGAACTAGTTTTGGGTCAAATTGAACTTAGGGATCCAAAATGATCTATGTAAGTCCAATGACTATGAAATTTTGTGGAGAACTAGACTTTGGTAATACAAAACTGTTGAAAAAGGTTTCATTCCGAAACTCATCCTATACAAGGAGTTATGCAGTGCCAAAATTCGCACTTTTACCATTTCGGGTCATTTCTAAGGTACCTAAAATGTGCAGTTTTGACTCTTATCATCTTGTTTTAGTTTTACTAGCTAGCACTCACCAATTTGAGTATGACATGATACTAAAACACAATGCTTAGCTCAACAACACTTCTAACACCCTTTATACATGTCTAGACCTCAACTTTCTATGTCTAAACACTACCAAAGATTTTTCCTATTATTTTCTCAAATTTTTCTCTTGATAGAATGTATTTCAACCATGATTTAAGTCTCTACTCACAGCTGCACCTTAGTACGATAATTCCAACCAACTCACCATTAGAATGGCTTCCAAATTATCTCAAACTACTTCAATCCACTTCTACCAATTCAATTACTTCTTCGTCTTAACTCCTAATCATCGGACCACAATCTTAAGTCTTCCAATCGCTTACTTTTTCACCTTGAACACTCTTAGGACAGCCGCTACTATTTTAGCATCTGCATCCTATTCCACCCTCTAAATCATGATCTAACCATCAAGAACCATCGTACCTACACTCTATGCTTCCGCTACGTACTCTGATTCTACAAACTCAGAGTTTTGAACCTTCTTTCTCAACCACCTCAAGGATACGAACTCATACTCTCAGAACATGAATAACAATAACAACAACACAACTTAGACAATATTTCAAGAAATTTAGTATTAGAAGGGAAAGTCATCTAGACGGAGTCCTGAGTGCGCATCTCACAACTCTATCACGAATCATTTCTTCTTTGAAAACATCCATCTTGCTTCAAAAGCAAGAAAGATAGAAGAAGCAACTCCTCCATGTGGATCAAAAGACTCATAAGACTTGAGAACAACACATTCCCATGGAGTAAATGACTCTCATTGGGATTGAAGACAACTCAATCACGATTGATATAGTTTCTCAGAACACGATCAATAAATTTATTTCCACTGGAGACATAGACACTGAAAGAAGCTCAGGTTACCATATGATAAAAAAAAAATCATGTGCAATGCATCATTCATACGAAATGAATGACCCCACTAAGAATTGAGATATTTCATTTACAAGAATAGTAGGCTACTCAAAAGTAGACTACTTGAAACACGTCAAATCGACTCATTCTTACAAGAAAAGCAATGATAAAATAAAATATCCAATATCATTGTACAACTTGCAAGAGAATAGAATGCATAAGGCATTTACTCATGCGGAGTCAAAACAACTTGATAACCAGAGGGACAACTCATGCATAATGCATAGACTTCTCTATCACACTCAATCCATTATCCCACTATAGATGCCAAGGTCTTAAGGATTCCTTAAGGCAAAGCACAGTCTAGAGAATTAACCTTGTCTCTTAGCTTTTTGATGTCTAACTAATCTCACAACTCTATTGGCCATTCTAAAGGATACTGCCTATCCTCAAAATGTCGGCATTTCTTTTAAACGACGTTGTATCAACGATCTCACAAGCATATGGTCTAACTAATCATACATTGCCACCACAGTAGTCAATGCAAGATTACGCTATTACAAACAACTTCATATCTTACACCACTACCCACACATAGTAGGTGTAAGATCACACAACATATAGCATACAATGTTTCTTTCACCACTATTAAACAACAGTCGGTGCAAAAGCAAGCAGTTCAATCAATTCATCCTACATTGCTATTAAAGAATAGTCAATGTGGAATCACACAACATCAAACAATTCATCAATACTGTCGTCAAGCGACAGCCAAACCAATCACACACAGCACAAGCAATGGTTAAGTCCACACCCCAGTCTTGGTAGGACGAACTGCTCTGATACCACTAATGTAACACCCCATTTTACTATTAAAGATTTTCTTATTAATTAAGAAATTTGTGACGTAATTCAATATCCAATTATTGAAAATAGCCTTTATAATTCGGGAAGATTTGTTTTTCCTTTTAAAAAAAAAAATTGTTACTTAAAACTCCAAACAACCATCATCCACAATAACTTATTAATATATAAAAAAATTTCTGTTAATGAAATATCAGTCTTAATAAATCAGACTCATGTTATAAGACATTAACTTAGATGCAAACCATGAAACATAACCAAAATCTTCTTTAATTAAGAACATCCTCAAATCCACCATTATACTATTCTATTACACATAATACACTTATGCATTTAAAATCTTGGAATATAACACATTATACATTTGAGCCACGTATAAAGAGTTGTACATCAATATTCAAATCTAGTCTACCCTTTTTCTATACAAGAAAAGACTGAGACTCAGAGCAGTGACTCAAAGAAAATTTCAAAATACCCAATAAACCCAAGTAGCATCCTAGAAAGATCCTTTTCTTTCTCTTGAAACATCCACTCCTTTTCACAGTGCTTGTCGTAACCTTGCATTCCATCTTTGTTGTTTGCACAAGATCATTTGTCTAAATCTGAAAAATAAAGGCGTATGGAGTGAGTCTCTCTCCTCCTCTAAACCAACAACCAAACGACCTTCCGGTCTCAAACAAACATACAATATCAACCACTTCACAGTGGTGCTCTCACGAGTCTCACTCGAAACCTATTCGTTTCCACAACTATTCTTGTAAATTATTTCACACTGGCCAGCTGCCACTGGAACTTCCAGAACTCAGTGGTCTTACATATTTTTGAGTTGGATGACTGTTGGGAGTACACCCTTCACCATGGTACAATGGCGGGCTCTCACCAACTGATGATGGCTCGTATTTTTGTCAGGGTGGCCGAGTCAGCTACGTGATCTATCGTCACAACTCAGTGCCTTACCCTCCAAGAACAACCTGCCTTACGATCATCTCCCAGGTACCAACTGTGGTCATCCATTACTCCGAGGACTGACTCCTCAACACTCTCTCACAGAGTTTATTTTCTTTCTTCATCGCATGTGGGTTTCCCGCTGCACATGGTACAGGTGCGGACGAATTGACGCCGAGCTAAAGGTACCACCTCTACGCTCACATATGCATATATAAATAAGGACTTTGCCTTTATCGCTACATCGTAACGATCTCATCACCTCAAGTGACGCGTCATTCGCAATCCGACCTTGGTTCACAGATAACTCGCAGCTGAAATATCCCACGCGACCTTTTACAGGTTTGTGTGAGCTTTTCTACCAAAGGTACTCGACGGCGGTCCTCAATCAACATATGTCCCAGACATACAACACGGAGATCAAACTCCCCCACTATCACAGTGGTTAAACATTACGACCCCGTCATCTCACAAGCACAATGCTCACCGTAGATAAAGCCTCCACACGACCTGTCTCACAATTATCCGTTCAAGCTTTGTCCACGAACCAATCTGTTCAACCGTCTCACACGACTTAGCGTTGGAGGTTTCTTCCTCCTTTCGGTTCTCACCACGATTCGGACAATCACAGTTCACAAACTTTCAAACACATGTGCGTATCGCACTTTACCCAATCATGACCCACATCATGATTCTTAACTGTCTTACTTTATTTTATGGAAATCCTCACCCACTCTCACATTTTATGCTTACTTCAGTCATTTTTTCCAAATCCATGCAAGGTTCCTAAATTCCTTTCTAAGTCCAAACATCCAGCATCCTCCATGTGCATAGGTAATTTCTAATTACTAATCCATAATGTTATTAAGTTCACACTCTTAATTATAGTTGATTCACTATTGCTCATAGTGAATATTATTGATTACTAGAATGGCCTTCTAGTATTCACAAATGTACTCCATTTGGAGTTCATTTGCTCCCACACAAGAATGAAAAATTCTCGTTCCCACAATCAACAAACCATCACAAGCAATTCACATGCACAAACAAATTCCAGCACTCTTTGCCCGAGGATCACATTCCTCCCGGTCTCCAATTCACAGTTAATAATAGAACAATCATTAATAATCAATAATTCAATAACTCAACATAATCCATTAAACAACATCATACACACATTTTCTATAGGAATTTCCCTTTTGAGGTGAAATATCCATTAGCAAGTCCAACGAATGACCTTAGGCATAATTACGAAATCACTTAATTAATTTTCATGCATATACTTATAGCTGTACATACATACCAAAAATTATTTGACCTAGCAAATTAACTTAGAATTTCGTGCAATTTTACAGGAACATAATACATCACATATATTTCATCATATAAATTTATCTCACGAAAATTTAACACACAAATATTATTTTTGAATTAAAAACAGTGTCTGTACATGCTCTGTAAAACACAATTTCATATTTTTAGAAAATAGCATATCAAATTCGTTTTATGTGAAATTTTACAGAGAATATCTCCAACATGTGTACCATCACATATAATTTTCTCAGTATCAAAAACCCACCAAAAATACCTTTTTTGAATTTCCAAATCATTATTTCTCCAGAACACAGTTTTCAATAAGAAAATGTAATTAATTACAAAAGGTACTTACAAAATTCTGAGAAAATTCATGGATATTCCACATGGTCAAAAAAGTATTACTAAATTTTCTCAAGACCAAATTCTCACAAAAAGTAATTTTCTACATTTAATTTCTCTACTGTCCAGCTTTTCAGTTTTTCCAACATTAAATCACTAAAAATACTTCCCAGGCTTTTCTGACCTTACAAAAATTCAGAGATGACCCTCATGATGCATAAAATGAACTCATGATTCCAGTTTTCCAAAATCATGTCCCAAAATTCTTGTAAAAATCAAAACAGTTCCATTCTCAGAATCAACAGTTTTTAAAAATAATTCCGGTAAAAATAGTTACAGTGCTCAAACAAATCTGAAAAAAATACCATGATATCCAGAGGCATCAAAACATAAGAAAATGTGTTTACATCCTCAAAAACCTGCATAAAAACCGAGACGAAAAATCCACACAGTCACAGGACCCAAATCTCAAGTAGCTTATTTCGGGTTTTCAAAATTATTTACAGACCATCAACAACAGCCACAATCCATATTTAACAAGAAAATAAGGAAATAGCTTAGGGAAAAAAAAGAAACCCCTCCATACCTCGACGAAATCAAAATCCAATCGGTGGGTATTGAAGCTCTAGTCTCCCTCTATGATATATCCAAAATTAATCGGTAGAAACTTTGATTTGGAGGCTCAAATATTAAAGAGAAGATGCAGAGAGACGGAGGAGGGAGAAGACAGCCTCGGCAAGCGGAGGAAGAAAAAATGAAAAAAATTAGAAGCATCTTGAACGTTTTTAACGGCGGTGTGATTTTTTTACAATATTGCTATTTGCACCTCAGTTCCTATAAAGACACCCCCGCTTCTCTTTTTTTTTTTTTTTTTTTTTTTTTACAGCTTACGGAACTCACGTAAAAATTTTGAAAATCCTCACAATAATACTAACTATATTTTAATTACTCAAACATACATTTTCTTATTTAAAAGAAACAAATTTCAATTAAATCATAACTCAATCACACAAATATATATTTATTGAGTTATAATTTTTAGGGTGTTACAACTCTCCCACCCTTTTAAGAATTTCGTCCTCGAAATTATGCTTAATATACGGTGATCTATAACTATAATCTACGTCATCTATTCCCAGACTAATCCATTACTCTACAACTTAGTCTCATATGACTCCTATAAGAAGTTATTTCTATTAACAAAGTTTGTCTCTAACTTACTATCCTTTTCGACATAAGGGTTAGGTAAGATTCGTAAATAAAGAACATAAACTAGGTCTACCTATGCAAATTCATTCTTAAATTAAAAGTTTACTAACATAGAATGGATTCGATAGAAATCTATCTAAGCTACTAGATAGACAATACAGCTATCTTCAAGGAAGTACTTAAATCTACTCAACATTGAAGATTTAGTGTTAATATATCCTATATAAGTTGTAGGTAAACTACTAGGTAGGCCTCTAGGTCAAGAACAAATCTTTCACCTAAGGATTTCCTTTGAATTGAGTTTTCTAAGAGGTAATTTTGGGAAGCAACCCTATCATACAGTGATACTTTCATTTTAAAACCCAAAAACAGATTTATTTCACTTAAAAACAAGATCGTGAGTTTTGGTTTCATCCAAATCGGAGTTACAGTTCGAAAACTACGCGCGTTTTAAGTTTGTGATTTTTAAGGAATTCTAGAAAATAGTTTTCTACGCCAATTGAACTACAAAACTCGAAATCCTTTGGGACTTGAAAACAGATTTAATATGCATTAAATGTGACTTAATGGCTTTGGTTTGACTCAAAAACTCAAAGCGGTTTGGAAATGAAGCACATTATAAGTTTGTAAAAATCATGTTTCTAGAAAACGAATTTTTCTACCAAATTCATTTTATAATGCTTAAAATTATGTGGGACCTCAAAACAGATTTAGAGGGTACTAAAACAAAGTTTTGGGCTTTGGTTTCACTCTAAAAGCTCAAACGGTTTGAAAATGGCGTACGTTTCAAGTTTCAGGTCAAAAACGACTTAGAAAATACATGGTTTTCAAAGATGAATCTAAAATTCATAGGGAGAAACTTTGTAAATCCTCAAAACAGATTTTATAAACCTAAAAATAGAATTGTAGGAATTGGTCTCACCTCAAAATTCATCTTGAATCAAAATCTAGGCTTTTTGGGTTACTTAAGGAACTAGTTTTGGGTCAAATTGAACTTAGGGATCCAAAATGATCTATGTAAGTCCAATGACTATGAAATTTTGTGGAGAACTAGACTTTGGTAATACAAAACTGTTGAAAAAGGTTTCATTCCGAAACTCATCCTATACAAGGAGTTATGCAGTGCCAAAATTCGCACTTTTACCATTTCGGGTCATTTCTAAGGTACCTAAAATGTGCAGTTTTGACTCTTATCATCTTGTTTTAGTTTTACTAGCTAGCACTCACCAATTTGAGTATGACATGATACTAAAACACAATGCTTAGCTCAACAACACTTCTAACACCCTTTATACATGTCTAGACCTCAACTTTCTATGTCTAAACACTACCAAAGATTTTTCCTATTATTTTCTCAAATTTTTCTCTTGATAGAATGTATTTCAACCATGATTTAAGTCTCTACTCACAGCTGCACCTTAGTACGATAATTCCAACCAACTCACCATTAGAATGGCTTCCAAATTATCTCAAACTACTTCAATCCACTTCTACCAATTCAATTACTTCTTCGTCTTAACTCCTAATCATCGGACCACAATCTTAAGTCTTCCAATCGCTTACTTTTTCACCTTGAACACTCTTAGGACAGCCGCTACTATTTTAGCATCTGCATCCTATTCCACCCTCTAAATCATGATCTAACCATCAAGAACCATCGTACCTACACTCTATGCTTCCGCTACGTACTCTGATTCTACAAACTCAGAGTTTTGAACCTTCTTTCTCAACCACCTCAAGGATACGAACTCATACTCTCAGAACATGAATAACAATAACAACAACACAACTTAGACAATATTTCAAGAAATTTAGTATTAGAAGGGAAAGTCATCTAGACGGAGTCCTGAGTGCGCATCTCACAACTCTATCACGAATCATTTCTTCTTTGAAAACATCCATCTTGCTTCAAAAGCAAGAAAGATAGAAGAAGCAACTCCTCCATGTGGATCAAAAGACTCATAAGACTTGAGAACAACACATTCCCATGGAGTAAATGACTCTCATTGGGATTGAAGACAACTCAATCACGATTGATATAGTTTCTCAGAACACGATCAATAAATTTATTTCCACTGGAGACATAGACACTGAAAGAAGCTCAGGTTACCATATGATAAAAAAAAAATCATGTGCAATGCATCATTCATACGAAATGAATGACCCCACTAAGAATTGAGATATTTCATTTACAAGAATAGTAGGCTACTCAAAAGTAGACTACTTGAAACACGTCAAATCGACTCATTCTTACAAGAAAAGCAATGATAAAATAAAATATCCAATATCATTGTACAACTTGCAAGAGAATAGAATGCATAAGGCATTTACTCATGCGGAGTCAAAACAACTTGATAACCAGAGGGACAACTCATGCATAATGCATAGACTTCTCTATCACACTCAATCCATTATCCCACTATAGATGCCAAGGTCTTAAGGATTCCTTAAGGCAAAGCACAGTCTAGAGAATTAACCTTGTCTCTTAGCTTTTTGATGTCTAACTAATCTCACAACTCTATTGGCCATTCTAAAGGATACTGCCTATCCTCAAAATGTCGGCATTTCTTTTAAACGACGTTGTATCAACGATCTCACAAGCATATGGTCTAACTAATCATACATTGCCACCACAGTAGTCAATGCAAGATTACGCTATTACAAACAACTTCATATCTTACACCACTACCCACACATAGTAGGTGTAAGATCACACAACATATAGCATACAATGTTTCTTTCACCACTATTAAACAACAGTCGGTGCAAAAGCAAGCAGTTCAATCAATTCATCCTACATTGCTATTAAAGAATAGTCAATGTGGAATCACACAACATCAAACAATTCATCAATACTGTCGTCAAGCGACAGCCAAACCAATCACACACAGCACAAGCAATGGTTAAGTCCACACCCCAGTCTTGGTAGGACGAACTGCTCTGATACCACTAATGTAACACCCCATTTTACTATTAAAGATTTTCTTATTAATTAAGAAATTTGTGACGTAATTCAATATCCAATTATTGAAAATAGCCTTTATAATTCGGGAAGATTTGTTTTTCCTTTTAAAAAAAAAAATTGTTACTTAAAACTCCAAACAACCATCATCCACAATAACTTATTAATATATAAAAAAATTTCTGTTAATGAAATATCAGTCTTAATAAATCAGACTCATGTTATAAGACATTAACTTAGATGCAAACCATGAAACATAACCAAAATCTTCTTTAATTAAGAACATCCTCAAATCCACCATTATACTATTCTATTACACATAATACACTTATGCATTTAAAATCTTGGAATATAACACATTATACATTTGAGCCACGTATAAAGAGTTGTACATCAATATTCAAATCTAGTCTACCCTTTTTCTATACAAGAAAAGACTGAGACTCAGAGCAGTGACTCAAAGAAAATTTCAAAATACCCAATAAACCCAAGTAGCATCCTAGAAAGATCCTTTTCTTTCTCTTGAAACATCCACTCCTTTTCACAGTGCTTGTCGTAACCTTGCATTCCATCTTTGTTGTTTGCACAAGATCATTTGTCTAAATCTGAAAAATAAAGGCGTATGGAGTGAGTCTCTCTCCTCCTCTAAACCAACAACCAAACGACCTTCCGGTCTCAAACAAACATACAATATCAACCACTTCACAGTGGTGCTCTCACGAGTCTCACTCGAAACCTATTCGTTTCCACAACTATTCTTGTAAATTATTTCACACTGGCCAGCTGCCACTGGAACTTCCAGAACTCAGTGGTCTTACATATTTTTGAGTTGGATGACTGTTGGGAGTACACCCTTCACCATGGTACAATGGCGGGCTCTCACCAACTGATGATGGCTCGTATTTTTGTCAGGGTGGCCGAGTCAGCTACGTGATCTATCGTCACAACTCAGTGCCTTACCCTCCAAGAACAACCTGCCTTACGATCATCTCCCAGGTACCAACTGTGGTCATCCATTACTCCGAGGACTGACTCCTCAACACTCTCTCACAGAGTTTATTTTCTTTCTTCATCGCATGTGGGTTTCCCGCTGCACATGGTACAGGTGCGGACGAATTGACGCCGAGCTAAAGGTACCACCTCTACGCTCACATATGCATATATAAATAAGGACTTTGCCTTTATCGCTACATCGTAACGATCTCATCACCTCAAGTGACGCGTCATTCGCAATCCGACCTTGGTTCACAGATAACTCGCAGCTGAAATATCCCACGCGACCTTTTACAGGTTTGTGTGAGCTTTTCTACCAAAGGTACTCGACGGCGGTCCTCAATCAACATATGTCCCAGACATACAACACGGAGATCAAACTCCCCCACTATCACAGTGGTTAAACATTACGACCCCGTCATCTCACAAGCACAATGCTCACCGTAGATAAAGCCTCCACACGACCTGTCTCACAATTATCCGTTCAAGCTTTGTCCACGAACCAATCTGTTCAACCGTCTCACACGACTTAGCGTTGGAGGTTTCTTCCTCCTTTCGGTTCTCACCACGATTCGGACAATCACAGTTCACAAACTTTCAAACACATGTGCGTATCGCACTTTACCCAATCATGACCCACATCATGATTCTTAACTGTCTTACTTTATTTTATGGAAATCCTCACCCACTCTCACATTTTATGCTTACTTCAGTCATTTTTTCCAAATCCATGCAAGGTTCCTAAATTCCTTTCTAAGTCCAAACATCCAGCATCCTCCATGTGCATAGGTAATTTCTAATTACTAATCCATAATGTTATTAAGTTCACACTCTTAATTATAGTTGATTCACTATTGCTCATAGTGAATATTATTGATTACTAGAATGGCCTTCTAGTATTCACAAATGTACTCCATTTGGAGTTCATTTGCTCCCACACAAGAATGAAAAATTCTCGTTCCCACAATCAACAAACCATCACAAGCAATTCACATGCACAAACAAATTCCAGCACTCTTTGCCCGAGGATCACATTCCTCCCGGTCTCCAATTCACAGTTAATAATAGAACAATCATTAATAATCAATAATTCAATAACTCAACATAATCCATTAAACAACATCATACACACATTTTCTATAGGAATTTCCCTTTTGAGGTGAAATATCCATTAGCAAGTCCAACGAATGACCTTAGGCATAATTACGAAATCACTTAATTAATTTTCATGCATATACTTATAGCTGTACATACATACCAAAAATTATTTGACCTAGCAAATTAACTTAGAATTTCGTGCAATTTTACAGGAACATAATACATCACATATATTTCATCATATAAATTTATCTCACGAAAATTTAACACACAAATATTATTTTTGAATTAAAAACAGTGTCTGTACATGCTCTGTAAAACACAATTTCATATTTTTAGAAAATAGCATATCAAATTCGTTTTATGTGAAATTTTACAGAGAATATCTCCAACATGTGTACCATCACATATAATTTTCTCAGTATCAAAAACCCACCAAAAATACCTTTTTTGAATTTCCAAATCATTATTTCTCCAGAACACAGTTTTCAATAAGAAAATGTAATTAATTACAAAAGGTACTTACAAAATTCTGAGAAAATTCATGGATATTCCACATGGTCAAAAAAGTATTACTAAATTTTCTCAAGACCAAATTCTCACAAAAAGTAATTTTCTACATTTAATTTCTCTACTGTCCAGCTTTTCAGTTTTTCCAACATTAAATCACTAAAAATACTTCCCAGGCTTTTCTGACCTTACAAAAATTCAGAGATGACCCTCATGATGCATAAAATGAACTCATGATTCCAGTTTTCCAAAATCATGTCCCAAAATTCTTGTAAAAATCAAAACAGTTCCATTCTCAGAATCAACAGTTTTTAAAAATAATTCCGGTAAAAATAGTTACAGTGCTCAAACAAATCTGAAAAAAATACCATGATATCCAGAGGCATCAAAACATAAGAAAATGTGTTTACATCCTCAAAAACCTGCATAAAAACCGAGACGAAAAATCCACACAGTCACAGGACCCAAATCTCAAGTAGCTTATTTCGGGTTTTCAAAATTATTTACAGACCATCAACAACAGCCACAATCCATATTTAACAAGAAAATAAGGAAATAGCTTAGGGAAAAAAAAGAAACCCCTCCATACCTCGACGAAATCAAAATCCAATCGGTGGGTATTGAAGCTCTAGTCTCCCTCTATGATATATCCAAAATTAATCGGTAGAAACTTTGATTTGGAGGCTCAAATATTAAAGAGAAGATGCAGAGAGACGGAGGAGGGAGAAGACAGCCTCGGCAAGCGGAGGAAGAAAAAATGAAAAAAATTAGAAGCATCTTGAACGTTTTTAACGGTGGTGTGATTTTTTTACAATATTGCTATTTGCACCTCAGTTCCTATAAAGACACCCCCGCTTCTCTTTTTTTTTTTTTTTTTTTTTTTTTACAGCTTACGGAACTCACGTAAAAATTTTGAAAATCCTCACAATAATACTAACTATATTTTAATTACTCAAACATACATTTTCTTATTTAAAAGAAACAAATTTCAATTAAATCATAACTCAATCACACAAATATATATTTATTGAGTTATAATTTTTATGGTGTTACATAGTTCAAGGGACCCAGAGTCAAATACCAGCCAACCTTGCGATACGCACAAGAAGGAAGTAGGTCACTGACATTTGAATTATCAAATCCAAACATGGACAAGATCACCTTCAATGGTGAACAATGAAAATACACTATGACTAGTTGGTAGAACAAAAGGCATATTAATTGGAAATCACTCAAAAGCCTCGAGCATCTTAAAATGCTTTGAGCATTTCCAATGCCATTAGTCAATTCTTCCTTGAGTGACTTCAACTCAGCCTTAAGTACCTTACACTCGGCCAATTCCACTTAGAGTATCTTCAACTCAACGAACTTAGCCTCAATTATCTAATACTCAACTCGGCCTCGCACTTTATGAGTCTTCATCTGCATCTCGAAACTTTAGCATGTTCAGCTCAGCCTCGCCACCTGAGATTCTAGCTCAGCCTTTCGCCTTGAGCCTATAGAGCATTTTCAACTCAGCGTCACGCTTAGAGCATCTTGAGTTCGGCCAAACACCTTAAGCATCCTTAAATCAACCACAAGCTCAAAATACCGGCAACTCGACTAGCATGATCAGTTGTCAGGGCATAATGAAGCTCGGCTATGTAAAAACATCTTATAAGCTCTTACAGCCTACTTCAGAGCTTGGGGGGCATATGTACTACTCGGACTCGGCCCGACACCGAGTCAGAACCGGCCGAGTAAATGAAGATAGACTCAGACCAAAGCAGTTTATAACGGAAAGTATATCTTACTAAAAGATAAGATACACAAAGATTAAGATAAAAGACAATGATAGAAGATAAACCTATCTCTATCATAATCAACGAGATTTGATAAGATTTGATAGGAAAATAACCCTATCAAATCTATCTATTTACCTTCTATAAATACAAAGCAATTCACCCCTATCAAGGTACGAAATTCTAATCTCAATTGTGATACCTGTCTCCTACCTCTGCGCCTCTAACTTGAGCGTCGGAGTGTCTTTGCAGGTACACCCCCACCAGTCACGGAGGAGATCCCGGCGGAGCCACCACACCGGAAGACTTACCAAAATTTGGTAAGAACAATAATGTATTGAATAGTTTGTTAATTTTATTATTAATTTTTTTAATACTGACTTTTGCGCTAATTATACATACCAATTAAACTTTTTATTAATTTATTTGAAGTTTAAAAAAAAATGGTGATACATTAATAATATAAAATTATTTTACATTGTTGATACATAACCTTTTTCTCATTTATTTAATACATTACACAGTTTTCCAGTCATCCTCACATGTTTTGAGTACTGTATTATATAAACTTTGAAAAGTGTGAGCATTAAATGGAGAATCTAGCACAACCTCGCCGGCTGGCATACCTTATCACAGTCACGGAGAGCAAAAACATGTAACGCACTATCAGAAGTCACTGCCTCCTCTCTTTTTTTTTTTTTTTTTTTTATTTGGGAGGAGAGTGCCTCAATTGGATAACTGCACCACCCAACTTGGAACTTGACTTTTTTTTTTTTTAACGCAACTTGGAACTTGACTTGAATACTGAAACTATGAATGTTGTCTTTGTTGCTTCAGTAACAATAATGTCTTACTTTATTGCCTCAATTTCACTCACAACTTTATTATTTCATAGATTAACTGATGGAAAGTGTGAATAGAGAATATTATTGAATCACGCTCACAAGTTAACATCTTACGGTTGGTGGTCAATGCGGATTGATTTAACAGGCTCAACGAATCTAGTTAAGACTAAATGCTTCTCAATTCATCTCTACAATTTTCTTATGACATTCAACGACCATGAATGAGTGGCCATTCTGAAAGAAAGTTCCTCAATTGGCTATCCTAAAAATAATTTTTTTGGGAAAACCTTTCACTTTCATTCAGAATTCAGACAAGCATGTCATTAACACACACCCTAACTAAAAAAGGATGTTAGGCCGTCCCACTTTTCTAGTGACTTAAATTGCGAAGCCATTGGCCACAATTTTATTTTCGATGATTTGTAACAAAATTGGACCCAATTGGTTTTCTCCGTCATTCACCCTTCCCTTCCACAATATTCAAGTCATAATTATTAAAGTAAGCTTAACAACACGCTCTTTTAAATATATTTCTTATTATTAGTTAAAATTTATTAAAAAAAATTATAAAAGTCACACATTTTATTTAATAAGTCCCTCATAATTTTATAATTTCTAATAAATTTTAACAAATGATAAAAAATGCGTTAAAAAAAGTGTTAGTATTGCTACTCTTTTAATTATTATAGCTTTATGAAAGCTAATTTCATAGCGCTGTGGTATTCCGTACTTCTGAATTAGACATTATACCATTTCTAGTTATAAAGGTCGAACCGTACAAATATAGTAGCTTAGTAACAGACTAAATTAGTAACAGTAGCTTAACCGCGCTCTAATAATGCAGTAGCTCTACTTTAATCCTTTGCATCTCATTACCAGGTTATTTTGGCACCGATCAAGTTATTTCAATATATTCTATCACATTTTTCCTAACACACTCTTTTATTAGTTTAAATTTATTAAAAACTTATGAAAAAAAATTCATTAAATAAGATGTAAAACCCATAAAAAATAAGATGTAAAACTCACAAAATTATAATTTTTAACAAATTTCAACCATTAATAAGAATGTGTTCCTAACATTTCTCAGCGGAACAAATACCACTTCCAGTCCAAAATACGTCTTCAATTTTGTGTATCACAAGAGAAAGAAAAAGATATCAATTCTCGTGCATAAACTTTTATTCTGGTTTTAATATTTTATGAGAATAAATAGCAACATAATTTTTCAAAAAAAAAAAGCATGACAAATATTAAAAGAATTGGAGTATCATCATTGTGGAGTACCATCACTAGCTTTCCAACATGATAAGAGAACAACACAAGGTCCATCCATCCCGCTTTCAACTACAAGGGGTTATTGAGGCTTATCAAAGCTAACCGCTAGTTTTTCAACCTTTTTCTCAAAATGAAAAAAAATCATAATAACAAAAATTGCCTTGCAGAATGCCATAATCCACACAATGTATAAATGACCAGAGCAGTTGGCTTTAGGAGTATATAGCTCTGATAAAATCTACACTTTCAAGTGGTTATTGTCAGACATAGTAACCGGTGAAAGTAAATCCCCTTCCAACAATCTCACCAGCACAATACCATGCAAAGCATTCCAGGCCAAACAAAGCAGCAATACCTGCATCTTCAACCTTTAACTCTTTCCTGTTCTTCCATAAATTCTTGACATAATCAAGTTCCTTCCAGAAGGACTCCTTACGACCCGGTATACTGCAAAAGAATTTAGAGTTATATGTAGCAGAAAGAAGCACCCAAAATTAAATTAACATAGAACAGACTTGCTATATAGAGACAGAGAGACAGACAGATATGACCATGCAGAACAGGTTTTCAGAATTCATTATATCATCGTTTAGCTAATTAACTAAAGTTTGTGGTAAAAACTGACACAAATAGATAGCATAGTTAGAGAGGCAGCATTGGCTTCAGTAGTACCAAACAGAAGTGGGCTTCAGCATAAAACTACAAGCAGCAAGTAGTTGTGACATTGATGTGGGCAGAAATTGATGAGCTCAGGTTATTTTGTAATCAAAATTATTAACATGATTACACCAATTAACAAGTTCTAGACTTAAATATTCGTGCTTCTAATGCCTCACAAGCACATTATGAGCTGCTCAAATTCAACGCATACAGTTGAACCATTCTATGGACTATGCAAAAACTTCAAAATTAAAATCATATAGTGGCAATCAGATATCTTGATTGAAAAAGTTTTCCATAAAAATATTCCAATTTTATTTAAAATCCAAAAGTTAACATAAGGAGTTTATTTTCAGGTCGTGACTAAATTCAATACACTTCCAGAATCACTTGGTTGACAAAATGTAACAATACAAACTCAGAGTACAAATGTCAACAAAATGTTAAAAACAGTGATCTGTAGTAGGCAGTATTCTACTTGAGCACGTTATGTTTTCAGGTCCCAATGAAGGGTTTGGAAACCTCTGGAAGCAGTTACTGTTGGTAAAAATGAACCTAACACATTGCTGTACATTCAGTTGGGGGCACTTTTGGTGGCAATCCAGATCAATTTACTATGTTAAGCATAAAAGAGTAAAAATTGCACCAATGACAAGCTGATAACAAGCATCAGGTGTCAATCAGCATGCCCATCTATGGCAATTATTTGATGCAATGAGACTTAATTTCCAAATTATGCACATCTTGCTACTGTGATGTAGATAAATAATTATTAGTGTAATTGATATTTTATTTAATCAATGTTCATTGTACAAATCTAGAACTGCTAGAGTTGAAGCTTAGTGTATTGGCAAGCTAATGAAGCCTATGAAAGTCCAACTTTGTAATTAGGGGTCCAGTTAATTATGGGCAGTCCAAAAGTCAGTCAAAATTTATTACTTGGTACCTTAAGACTTAGGTATACAGTTGGTTTTAGAGTCCTACAGGGTTGTAGTTTGTACTTCTAAAGAAGTTTAAAACAGTATTTACTTAAGTATACACAGAATATATTTCTGGAATTTATATCCAACACGGGAACAGAATTCTGACCGAGCTGGACTCCTTCCACATAAACCCTTATCTCCAATACCTACCCAAACTATCTCCATATTTCCCTTGATATCCAATCCTAATTCTAGAGTTTATCATCTCAACAGATTTCTGGGCTAAATCAAACTAACACTTCAATGCAAGAAAGGATTAATGTTGAATTGTTAATTACATGATCACCTGGTCATTTTTTAGTAGCTAGCAAACACTAACCTTACACAAATCAAGATGCTTCATAAAATGTCCACTTCATTTTTCAAGTGTCAGCTCTGTCCACCCCCCCCCCCCCCCCCCCCCCAAAAAAAAAAAGGCAGAATGACTCAACCAACCTTCATGCCACATCCTAGTGGTGAACTTACCCAATTTATGTCCCTGGTAATCGGCTAACCGACTGACCTAGTGCATGTTTGGTTCAGCCTATATTGGAAGAATAATTACTTACTTTTGCCAGCTTTATAAGAGAGCTTTTGAAAAATAAGCAATTATTTCCCAAAAGTAATCTTATACCATACATGCACTTGGTCAATTATAGCCCGATGAGCTTAGAATTATAGCCTGAACCCATAAACCATAGGAGACACAACAGATAGCAGTTTATAATAAATATGCAAGAGAATCCCTCTTATCCCACACACAATGAAAACAAACTCCCATATAAACTCCACAACACCTCCCATGACTGAAGACATGAAGGAGGATCCCTTTCCTTACTATACTACTTTAGGACATTAACTCCATCTATGGTCTCACAGCCAGTCCCAAGTCCAGGTAAAGGAGAAAGGTTGTATTAGGTTCTTGGCAATCAACATAAAACTTGTCAGTATCCCAAACATGGATCACTAACGACAAATTTGTTGTACTTTAGGAGATTGATGAGTGAGATCTTATCTCTCGTAGTCAATCTTTTAGGAAATCTGTCTAAAGAGGGGCAACCCAACAAGATACAACAGTACAGTAGGTTAAAACCTTGCAACCTCACCTTCCAGGACTTCCTCCCTAGTCTATAAAGGAGAAGGAAGAAGCCATTAGACATGACTAGAAACATCCAAGTGTATTAAAGTATGTCAAAAACATTATTTGAAATCAATAAATGATGGCCAACAAGCATACACACAATTAGAGAATTTCATACAGTGAATCCAGCCAGACACAACATTATTTGGGGGGTGGGGGGGGAGTTGGAGAAATTATAACCTAGCAAGGCGGGTGTAAAACAATTGCTTTGCCAGCAGGTTGCATTTCTCTACTGTAGGAGGCTCCTGAATATGTTGCTTGTTCTGTTCCAACAATTGCCTGTAGTAGTTAGTTCCATGTTTGGCTACTAATTGGGATGCTTGACATGCTTTGGACTGCAACTGCTGCAACTTCGATGCCATCAAGTCTGTAAGCTATGTAGAAGAAAACCCTAGACCAAAGGAAAAATGCCAGAGTAGAATAAGGCATAAGGTCAACAATATATAATACTCCTGATCCGTAGTTATAATTTTAAGTACCATAAATTCTTTTACTCACACTGATAATAGTCAGGAAAGAAAGAAAATTAACAGCAATAGGCATAATCTTCAAGTAAGATCTAGAACACAACATGGCCTTTGACATGAATTGTTGTTACCTCCTCCATTTCTATTTCTAAATTAGGGTTAATTAGCTTTGCAGGTGATGTTTTATCAGTAATCTAAAAGGTTTAAGATGGAGCTATTCATTGATATTAAATGCGACGAACTTCAATTAAATAAATAAACATACAAGAGGAAGAATAGCCAAATCGCATAAAACATAAAGGTTTTAGTTGCTCAACATCCCGCATTAGAACAAAGTGCATATTTGGTTTTCCGTTGGGAGGCCTCCAAACGGCCATTTGAATCAAAAGTTCCGAATTCCCACTTCTCACAAAATGTGTATTAGAATGTGTGTCCGTTCATCTTAATGTTAAACCAAACACACTCAAAGTAATATACTCTCACACACAAAAAATGTTCTACCATTCAAAGGATTAAACAACAACAATTGATTAAAAGAACAACTCAAGCAATGACAGCTCCAGTAAAATGGAAAATTGGGTTCTTTGGTGCCAAGTCAAACCCCTAAATTTTCAACCATTCCGCTTTACAACCAAAAAAATAAATATAAGAAACTTGGAAGATATATACGAAAGGAACGTATTTGAGTTTAGGAGAGAAAATGAAAAGAGATGATTGTATGAGAAAAGAAGATCGGCAAGAGGAGAGAACGAGATCTGAAGAGGAAATGCAAAAACCATAGGAAAAAGGAATAATATCTCATTCTCAAGTGTAGTGATGATAAATGAAAGTAATAAGAAGAAAAAATAAAGGGAAAAAGGAAGAGCGTTACCTTGTCAACAGAACCAATGCAGTGATCGGAAATCGTTGAGATAACTCTCCGTCACCGCCGCTACCTTTCGACGCAGCAAGCACTGAGGATGCTCTCTGTGTTTGTCTTAACCTTGTGCCTTCTTTTCTATTTTTTTTCTTAATTTGTTTCGTCTTTTACAATCTTCAGTTTCGTCTGGACTATTTTTGGGCCACATGAGTTACAAGTTCAGTCCACAATCTGTTCAAGCCCAAAGAAATCCCCAAGGGATTTGCTATTGTCCACGGCTTTTACTTCCTGCACCCCCATTTTTGCTTCCCGCATCTCCAAATTTTATAATATCCCCAAAGTGCCCTTCTGTTATAAAAATATGGGTTTTCTGCTGCACCTCAATGGTTCTTCTCCGTCCCTTGATACCCTTCAAATGTAGGGTTCCTACAACTTCGAAGTTGGTTGAAGCTCCTCTGTTACTCACTCACTTCGTTACTTTCTCCCTATTATTGATGTTCGCAGCCTCCAACTTCACTTCGACTCACCTAGGAAGTAGGTGATTGTGTTGTGGAAGGTTGCCTTCTGCTTGAATCATCCTCCTTCTGCGCAACCTTGACGGTGAACTTACTGTTTGAGGTAACATTAATTTTTTTTATTACATTTATTGTTTTTCGGTGCCGGTTTTCCGTAAGCTTCAATTATAATGTATACTCCGGATAAGTTATTCCATAATTATTGTACAAATGTTATGGAATGGGTAATTTGGAAAAATGTTAAATTCTGGAATAAGCGCTCCTTAAATGTGGGGATAAAATTATGGAATGCCAAATCCGGAAAAATAAAATATTTTGGAATAGTCAATCCAGAAAAAATAAGTTTTCTGGAAAGGTTATTCCGTAACATTGGTTAGTCATTTTCGGATTAGCCATTCCGGATTGTTTGTGAGGTTGTTCCGGAATGGGTGTTCCAGAATTGATGGTCTTTTCCGGATAGGGTATTCCACAACATGAGTGAGATAGTTCCAAAATGGCTTATCTGGAAAACAAGCACGAATCCGGAGAAGTTGTTCCAAAACATAAGTTGAAGGTTACGGAATGTGTTTATAAAGAAAACCATTCCGGAAAGAGCAATCCGGGATTTTTTTTTTGTTACGGATAATTTGTTCCGGAAAAGGATGTTACAGAATGCTTGTTCCGGAAAAGTGTATTACGAAAATCTTTTTCTGGAAAATTATATTCCAGAAAAGAATATTCTGGAAAGTGTTTTCCGGAAAAGTATATTTCGTAAAGCTTTTTCTGGATTTAATGGATTCGTAAGTCATTGTTGTTTTTTTTTATTGAGTTTAATTTTGATGTTTTTTGGAATTTTAGTTTCTATGGAGGATGTTTACCTAGGTAACATGTCCGATGAAGTTGATATGTACGAGGATATGGAAAAAGATTTAATGATGTATGAGGAAAATGAAGAAATTAGGATGCAATTGGAGCAACAAATAAAGAAGGATGTGGACTGTAGCAATGTATTTACAAATTCAGAGGTAAATATTTTGTGTCATTATTATGTAATGTATGTAATACTTGATTGATTTATGAAACTAGTGTTTTATGTTGTTTATTTAGGTATTTTCTACTCGAGATGAGCTATTGAAATAGGCTCCGGCCATTGCATTTGAGTTGGGTTTTGTTAGCAAATATGGTACACCCCATAAGATGCAACAAATATGCCCTAGCAGCATGTGTCCATTTCATCTGATTACACCTTTCGGTATACACAGCCCGCAACCAACTTAAACGGACATGTCCACCTCTAGTGAACGCTGTCTCCAAACCTGCTTCCTTCTCTGTAACACCAAGCAACTCCACTAATACATAATTGGTCGCGTTAGCATCCATGTGCTCATAATTGTAAAAAGCACCAGTGATGGGAATATGTAGTAATGATGACACATCATCTAATGTTATTGTCATCTCTCCCACTGGCAAATGCAAGGTGTCAGTCTCCTTATGCCACCTCTCCACAAAAGTAGACAACAATCTCTTGTCTGTAGTTACATAGCTACATTTCGTCAATAGGAATAAGCTAGAATCATTGATCACACCCTGTATCTGCTCATGTGTGTAACACCCTCAATTTCGCTTTCTGTATTTGATTGTTTGTTTAATTCTTAATTTTATTTTTTAAGAATTGATAACCCTAGCTTACTTCCCAAACCGTCAAGTGTTAGAAGTGCATAACCCTTTCCAAAGTTTAGAAGGATATTTAAGAATAATGGACTAAAAAGATTCAGGCTCAAATACAAATAAAAACTTAAAACTAAGTAAAATTCACGTCTGTCACGAGTCACGGGCGTGATTCATATCTCACGGGTGTGATCCATTCTGTTGCGATTCAACAGATAAGCAAATCAGCGCCAGTCACGGTTGTGATTCATATCTCACGGCCGTGATTCCTATTGTTCGAATGTGAGAATGAGTCACCTAACTGTCAAACCTCTAATACTCACCTAACCAGAAACAAGTTTTCAGTTTAAAACAAAATTCTCACCTAACTATCAAACCTCTAATACTCACCTAACCAGAAACACTTCACACAATTCACCTAACCATCAGAAATCTACCACTCAAGTTATGTTCACCTAACTTCTTTGAAAGTGGAAATAAAAATGTAAGCTGAAGCATTTTTTTTCTTCTTCCTTCCTTCAGTCTACAACCACTTGTTTAGGAGAAGTAATGGTTCCTTCAATTAGTCAAACTACCTCATGTAACCAGAAGAAATTATGTGACATATCCCATAATCTCCCTCTTCTATTTAAGCCTATTCCTCACTTCAGAAAAAATTCACACACACTTTTCCAACTTTCATTTCTTCACTTCAGTTATGCACCCTTAATTCATTTTTCTCTTCCTCCACCATGAAGCAAAAACCATAGGAGACTTCATTCTCCACTCTTCGAGGAGCAAACAGCAGCTCTTCCTCCTCTTATTCCCTGCTGCACGTTACTGTAAGGTAAGGGGGGAGTGAGGTGGTTAATACTATTGATCTTTCAATTTTTATTTCTTTTTATGATGATGTGCAGTAGTAACCTTGTAGTTCCTACTGTTTTCCTTTATTTCTTAAACCATATGAAGCTGAAATGTGAATTTTTCTCTGCTCCTTTTATTGTTTTGCTGTGCTGTTAAGTTCACCTTTAAGGGAACTTTTGCTGAGATACCTTTTGATTTTTGATGCTTGATAATCTAACAATGAACTTAACACTTACAAACCTACAGAACTGAAAATATTTCTTTTCTTTTGGTCCAAAAAGTTCACTGTCTGGGTTACTAGTAAGAAAGGCTGTGCTGTTTTAGTTCAGTTTTTAAACCAAGCATTAACCTTTTTCTTCATAAAATAGCAGAAGTCAAAGGAAATACTTCTTCCTTCCCTTGACAGTTTCGTTTCCCTAAGAAGTAAGTTTCTATTTTTTTTTAAACAGCATGTTTTATATTAAAAAGAAAGAAGACAGAAAAGAAACAAAGGATGTGGACATATATGTAGGGGACCACAAAGAAAGTAAGCTGGTCTTTTTCTAAGAAGAGTTTCTGCTACAAAAGTTAAAGAAAACAACAAAAGTCAATTTTGGAGTTCAGTTCTTGGAAAATTAGAACCAATATACTTTCTTCTTAGCATTTAATCTTTCCTCACGTGACACAACTAGGAATAATGAACAATTTGAAATTTGGCCAAACCAATCACTAGTCTCGGTCATGATGAAATAAATAAACAAGAAATTTGACTTTTGTTAAAAGATACAAACCATTACCTTCTCTACTATATAGTTTTGATTCTTGGTAGTAAAAGCAAGACAATTTCTAATTTTAGACTTCATCATGTCAGATAAATAATAGTAATAACATTAAAAGTAATGATAATAATTATAGTTTAAAAACCAAATTTGACCAAGCTTTTCCTTATAGGTTAGTTCTCGGAGTTTGGTAAGGAATAAAAATACAAAGAGTCAAGAATTTAAATTAACAACTTAAGTATTCAATCCTACTACTTAGAATTAGATTTTAAAATTTAGACTTGGCTATGTTTATTTCTACAAATAAATTCTAAGTACTTAACTATGTTGTTTAAATAAAACTTGTGAATTAATTACAAATTCCTCACGTTTCTAATTATATGAAATTAACTAATACTTCAATTCATTTAATATCAAATCCTTGTATTTAATTAAGTAATATTAGTATATTTTAATTTTAAGATGGGTGACTATAAATCTTAATAATTAATTAAACTTAGAAGAATTAAAATTAAGTATCTAATAATTTCATAATATTGTAATGATTATTTTACTTAAAGTATATATATATATATATATTCCTGAAAATATTATTGGATGTAATGATTAAATTGTGATATATTGTGACTTTGCATATCTATGTACTGTGTATTCTATTTGTCTGTCGGAATGACAGAAATTTGATCCTCTGAAATTTTGATACTCAGTGATGCTAGATATAGCACACTGAAATGTGATCATACGATAGTTATACTATTTATCTGTCTGAGTGACAGAAATATTATTATCCTATGTTGGTACTCAGTGATTGAGACCAAAGATTGATAAGTAAATTGTGAGTACTCTAGTGTAAGTACTATTAAGAGAGGAACATGCAGCGGCATGTTGCCTATAGTGGAAGACACAGCCTGGCAAGCTGAGGAATGAAAGACAGAGACTCACTGACGGAAGTCTAGGGGGTACGGTGTCGAGTGATGAAGTAACTAAAGGCCAGGGGAGCATCCAGTGTCGGAGACTTCATCTGACCAAGCTTGGCAACCCCAACAACTGCTCAGCATTCCATTGATTGGTGCGAGAGTACGCCTGAGTTATATAGGACTATGGATGTCTTGAAATTAGATAAATTGAGTTCATCTGTGGAAGATGAAAGTTTTGCCATAGGTTGAGGCGTATGTACTCCCAGTCACTTCCAATCGGGGGGTATGGATCCATACTGCGTCTAGAGGTTTTATTTGTTAAGACAAATATATTAGAGTAAATCTTAGGTCCCCCACTATTAATTAACTGACGGTTGTTTTTACCGTCAGTGATACATATATATATATATATATATAGAACCATATCTCACTCCTCTATCTTTCTTTCTATTTATGTACTTGTCGATTAGATACGCGAAGATGACGTTCACGCTCAGTGATCAAGTCTTCCCGTTGATGCGGATAGAAGTTGCAGATGATAAGGCGATAATAGAAGACTAGTTTTATTTATTTCTGTATTTGGGCTAGGGTAGAAATTGTGTACTGCTTTGACTAGGTTATCTGATGTATGGGTTGGGATTAGCTAGTACATAATTTTCCTGTATTTATTTTAATGTCATGAACTGGTGTTTGATTGTAAGATGATCATGGTTCTTTATATAATATTTTCTGTATTCTAAATGTGGGTGATAAATGTTTCATTTAATTGCGAAAAAAAAATTTCCTCGTAAAATAACTAAAGTAATTAGTATGGGTTGTGTCTAATGTAACGGGGTGTTACATTTAATGGTATCAGAGCCTGGTTAGTCCTGTCAAGGCCTAGGTTATGGACTTGACATTCTTTTGTTGTGCTCTTATATTCATTGTTGAAAAACAATGATGTAAGATACTCTGTGTGTTCTTATACTCTCTGTTGAGAAACAGAAGTATAAGATAAGTTAGAACGATGCATGTACAGATTTCAAACTTACAAAAGGAAGACTTACCTGAGAAGCTAGAATTTAAAGGAATGATCTGTGCACGCATTTGAAGACCTTGCTTAAGAATTAACCTGTTGTTAGTTTTGAGTTAGTAAGAAGTGACTAAGCACACGTCTGGGTAGGTTCTGGCTAAGGAAAGACTTGGTATTTAAGCAGTCCATTGTGACACACCTCTCTTTCCTGGGAAGCTATCCGGTGTACTAAAGTTGCTAATTACTTTATTCGCTTCTGACATGAAGGTTTATTTCAAGACAAGGAATTAATGGAGTTTCTTCTACATTTCAGATAATGGCTGAACGAGGACCAATACCTGACTACACTCAACAGATCCTAGAAAGGATGACTGTGGTTCTGGAAAACATGACTCAAGCGAATGCTAAACCTGCTGAATATAGGGGATTGACAACTTTTAGGAAGAATGATCCTCCTACTTTCAAAGGAGATTATGACCCTGACGGCGCTCAACAATGGTTAGCAGAGATAGAAAAGATTTTCACCGCAATGATGTGCGCTGATGCACATAACATAAGGTCACTTTTGCTACTTTTATGCTAACTGGAGAAGCTGAAGGATGGTGGAGATACGCTCGTCAACAACTGGAAGGCGAAGGGATTCAAGTTACTTGGGCTGTATTCCGTCAGAGGTTTTTGGAAAAATATTTTCCAGAAGACCTTAGAAGAAGAAAAGAGATCGAGTTCCTGAATCTGAAGCAAGGCTATATGTCTGTGGGAGAATACGCTGCAAAGTTTGAGGAATTGTCCAAATATTGTCCCTACTTTCAAAATGGAGTAGATGAAAGATCTCGTTGTTCTAAGTTTGAGAATGGACTAAGGCCTGACATCAAACAAGCCATTGGGTACTACAGATTGGAGACTTTCCGACGTTGATTAATCGTTGTCGTATTTATGAAGATGACACTAAGGCAAGGCACGCACAGTGGAAGATTGGGAAGCCTCAGGGGCATCAACCAAGGCATTTTCCCAACAAGCAAAAGAAGCCGTATACAAGACCATCTAAGCCAGCTGGGAACTCTTTCCAGAGAAGACCATCTGTTGTTTCCTTTGGAAGACCTAACCCCATCAGATGCTACAAATGTGGAGGACCTCACCTGCAAAATGATTGCCCTCGACCAACGGTGACATGTTTCAACTGCGGAAAGCTCGGCCACTACAACAGTGTTTGTCCAGAGCCCAAGAAGGAACAAGGCGGTGACAACAAGCCACCTGTTGGAAGACCAAAGACTAATGGAAGAGTGTTCACCATGAGTGGAAGCGAGGCCGCTAATTCTGAAGATCTCATTCAGGGTAAGTGCAACATAAGTAATAACCTTCTGAACGTACTATATGATTCAGGTGCATCTCATTCATTTATTTCTGATGATTGTGTGAGACATTTAAAATTACCTGTTTCTATCCTGCCATTTGATTTAGTTGTGTCCACGCCTACAAATAAGCCTATTGTTACATCTAAAGCTTGTTTGAACTGTTCTACCATCATAGAAGGTAGAACTTTCCTTGTGAATTTGATATGTTTACCCTTGTCTAAATTAGACATTGTGTTAGGAATGGACTAGTTATCTTCCAACCATGTTCTTCTTAATTGCCATGATAAAACCTTAGTGTTTGGAACCAAACCCGAAAGTTCAATGGGATTGGAAGTGATACCTGCCAACCATCGATTAGCTCCTAAGGAAAAGGATGCTCAGGTGTATGTGATTATTTCTTCTATAAAGACTGAGGGAGATTTGAACTTGACAAATTTGCCTATAGTGTGTGACTTTCCTGATGTTTTTCCCGATGATATTCCTGGGTTACCTCCTGAGAGAGGGATAGAATTTACCATAGATTTGATACCAGGGTTAGGACTAGTTTCTATAGCACCTTATAGAATGTCACCTTTAGAGCTTTCAGAACTTAAAAAGCAGCTGGAGGAACTCTTGGAAAAGCAGTTTATTAGGCCAAGTGTGTCCCCGTGGGGAGCACCTGTGCTTTTGGTAAAGAAGAAGGACGGAAGTATGAGGTTGTGTGTTGACTATTCACTATCGTCAACTTAACAAGATCACTATCAAGAACAAGTACCCGTTGCCAAGGATTGATGACTTGATGGATCAACTCAGAGGAGTTGCGGTGTTTTCAAAGATTGACTTGAAGTCTGGTTATCATCAGATTAAAGTCAAGACTAAGGATATAACCAAGATTGCATTCAGAACAAGATATGGACATTATGAGTATTTGGTGATGCCTTTTGGCGTGACAAATGCTCCAGCAATCTTTATGGATTACATGAATAGGATTTTTCATGATTGTTTGGATAAATTTGTGGTCGTTTTTATAGATGACATCCTAATTTATTCAAAGAACAATCAAGAGCATGAAGAGCATCTTAAGATTGTGTTGCAAATCTTGAGAGAAAGGCAACTTTATGCCAAACTCTCGAAGTGCGAGTTTTGGCTAGAGGAAGTGAGTTTTTTGGGCCATGTGATATCAAAGGAAGGAATATCCGTAGATCCGGCAAAGGTTGAAGCTGTTTTATGTTGGGAGCAACCCACAACGGTAACAGAGATTCGTAGTTTCTTAGGCTTGGCAGGTTATTATCGGAAGTTCATTGAAGGATTTTCGAAGATGGCCTTGCCATTGACTAGGTTAACTAGGAAAGGACAACCCTTCATGTGGACTAAAGAATGTGAAGTCAGTTTTCAGGAGCTGAAGAAAAGGTTGACATCTGCACCAGTGTTGATCCTACCTGACGCAACAGGAAAGTTTGAAGTTTACTGTGACGCATCAGGTCAAGGTTTAGGTTGTGTTTTGATGCAAGATGGGAGAGTAGCTGCTTACTCTTCTAGACAGCTTAGACCACATGAAGTCAATTACCCAACTCATGATTTGGAATTGGCAGCTGTGGTTTTTGCTTTGAAAATTTGGAGGCACTATTTGTATGGTGCCAAATTTGAAGTGTTCAGTGACCACAAAAGCTTGAAATATTTGTTTGATCAAAAGGAGTTGAACATGAGGCAGCGCAGATGGATGGAATTCTTAAAGGATTATGACTTCGAGTTGCATTACCACCCTGGTAAAGCAAATGTTGTAGCAGATGCGTTAAGCCGAAAATCCCTGCATGCTTCATGGATGATGGTCAAAGAATTGGAATTGATTGAAAAGCTAAGAGATTTGAACTTGGCCATAGTCGTGAAGCCAAAAAGTGTATGTTTTGGAATGCTTCAGATAACTAGTGAGTTTTTTAGGCAAGTGAAGGAAGCTCAGGGAGCTGATCAATATCTTCAAGAAAAGATAATAGAAGTGAATGAGGGCAAGGATCCAAAATTTGAGAAAGATGAGTACGGAGTTATCAGATTCAAGGGGAGAATTTGTGTACCGGCAGAAGATGAAATAAGGAGAATGATTCTTGATGAAGCACACAAAAGCAAGATGAGTATTCATCCAGGTTCCACTAAGATGTACTAGGACTTGAAGAAGTTGTTTTGGTGGCCTGGAATGAAGAAGGCAGTAGCAGAGTTTGTTGCTTCTTGTTTGGTATGCCAAAAAGCTAAGATTGAACACAGAAAGCCTTTTGGAGAATTACAACCTCTAGATATCCCAGAATGGAAGTGGGATGGCATATCAATGGATTTTGTGACAAACTTTCCTCGGACAACTTCGGGATGTGATGCTATATGGGTTATAGTAGATAGATTGACAAAGTCTGCTCATTTTATACCCATAAATATCAGATACTCTTTGGATAAGCTAACAAGTTTGTTTATCAGAGAAGTTGTTAGGTTACATGGAGTACCTTCTAGCATAGTCTCTGATAGGGATCCTCATTTCACCTCTAGATTCTGGCAAAGTTTGCAACAAGCCTTAGGGACAAAGCTTAGGTTTAGCTCAGCATATCACCCACAAACAGATGGACAATCTGAAAGAACTATCCAATCTTTAGAAGACTTGCTTAGAGCTTGTGTCTTAGAATGGAAGGGTAATTGGGATCAATTTTTACCATTGATTGAGTTTACCTACAACAATAGTTTCCATTCGAGCATTGGGATGGCACCCTTTGAAGCTTTGTATGGGAGAAAATGTAGAACCCCTTTGTGTTGGTTTGAGGCTGGAGAACCCTCTGTGATTGGACCTGAGATGTTGCAGGAAACAATAGAAAAGGTGAAATTGATTCGGGAGAAAATGAAAGTGTCACAAGATAGACAAAAGAGTTACCATGACAAAAGAAGAAAACCCCTCGAGTTTCAAGAAGGAGAGCATGTATTCCTGAAAGTTACACCAGTAACTGGGGTTGGCAGAGCACTAAAATCTCAAAAATTGACACCTAAATTCATTGGTCCTTATCAAATCCTTAAAAGAATTGGCCCTGTGGCATATCAAATAGCCCATCCCCCTATTCTTTCAAATATCCATAATGTTTTTCATGTTTCTCAACTTCGTAAATATATTCATGACCCTTCACATGTCATTGAGCCTGATATAGTACAAATAAGAGATAACCTTACTTATGATGTATCTCCGCGCCGGATTGATGATCGGAGGATGAAGCAACTTCGTGGAAAGGAAATATCTTTAGTAAAAGTAATATGGAGCCAAGACAGTGGTGACGCCACTTGGGAATTAGAAGGGAAGATAAGAGAACGGTACCCTCATCTTTTTCATGGTAAGTGAATTTCGGGGGCGAAATTCCTAAAAGGAAGGGTGAATTGTAACACCCTCAATTTCGCTTTCTATATTTGATTGTTTGTTTAATTCTTAATTTTATTTTTTAAGAATTGATAACCCTAGCTTACTTCCCAAACCGTCAAGTGTTAGAAGTGCATAACCCTTTCCAAAGTTTATAAGGATATTTAAGAATAATGGACTAAAAAGATTCAGGCTCAAATACAAATAAAAACTTAAAACTAAGTAAAATTCACGTCTGTCACGAGTCACGGGCGTGATTCATATCTCACGGCCGTGATTCCTATTGTTCGAATGTGAGAATGAGTCACCTAATTGTCAAAACTCTAATACTCACCTAACTAGAAACAAGTTTTCAGTTTAAAACAAAATTCTCACCTAACTATCAAACCTCTAATACTCACCTAACCAGAAACAATTCACACAATTCACCTAACCATTAGAAATCTACCACTCAAGTTATGTTCACCTAACTTCTTTGAAAGTGGAAATAAAAATCTAAGCTGAAGCATTTTTTTTCTTCTTCCTTCCTTCAGTCTACAACCACTTGTTTAGGAGAAGTAATGGTTCCTTCAATTAGTCAAACTACCTCATGTAACCAGAAGAAATTATGTGACATATCCCATAATCTCCCTCTTCTATTTAAGCCTATTCCTCACTTCAGAAAAAATTCACACACACTTTTCCAACTTTCATTTCTTCACTTCAGTTATGCACCCTTAATTCATTTTTCTCTTCCTCCACCATGAAGCAAAAACCATAGGAGACTTCATTCTCCACTCTTCGAGGAGCAAACAGCAGCTCTTCCTCCTCTTATTCCCTGCTGCACGTTACTGTAAGGTAAGGGGGGAGTCAGGTGGTTCAATACTATTGATCTTTCAATTTTTATTTCTTTTTATGATGATGTGCAGTAGTAACCTTGTAGTTCCTACTGTTTTCATTTATTTCTTAAACCATATGAAGCTGAAATGTGAATTTTTCTCTGCTCCTTTTATTGTTTTGCTGTGCTGTTAAGTTCACCTTTAAAGGAACTTTTGCTGAGATACCTTTTGATTTTTGATGCTTGATAATCTAACAATGAACTCAACACTTACAAACCTGCAGAACTGAAAATATTTCTTTTCTTTTGGTCCAAAAAGTTCACTGTCTGGGTTACTAGTAAGAAAGGCTGTGCTGTTTTAGTTCAGTTTTTAAACCAAGCATTAACCTTCTTCTTCATAAAACAGCAGAAGTCAAAGGAAATACTTCTTCCTTCCCTTGACAGTTTCATTTCCCTAAGAAGTAAGTTTATATTTTTTTTTTAAACAACATGTTTTATATTAAAAAGAAAGAAGACAGAAAAGAAACAAAGGATGTGGACATATATGTAGGGGACCACAAAGAAAGTAAGCTGGTCTTTTTCTAAGAAGAGTTTCTGCTACAAAAGCTAAAGAAAACAACAAAAGTCAATTTTGGAGTTCAGTTCTTGGAAAATTAGAACCAATATACTTTCTTCTTAGCATTTAATCTTTCCTCACGTGACACAACTAGGAATAATGAACAATTTGAAATTTGGCCAAACCAATCACTAGTCTCGGTCATGATGAAATAAATAAACAAGAAATTTGACTTTTGTTAAAAGATACAAACCATTACCTTCTCTACTATATAGTTTTGATTCTTGGTAGTAAAAGCAAGACAATTTCTAATTTTAGACTTCATCATGTCAGATAAATAATAGTAATAACATTAAAAGTAATGATAATAATTATAGTTTAAAAACCAAATTTGACCAAGCTTTTCCTTATAGGTTAGTTCTCGGAGTTTGGTAAGGAATAAAAATACAAAGAGTCAAGAATTTAAATTAACAACTTAAGTATTCAATCCTACTACTTAGAATTAGATTTTAAAATTTAGACTTGGCTATGTTTATTTCTACAAATAAATTCTAAGTACTTAACTATGTTGTTTAAATAAAACTTGTGAATTAATTACAAATTCCTCACGTTTCTAATTATATGAAATTAACTAATACTTCAATTCATTTAATATCAAATCCTTGTATTTAATTAAGTAATATTAGTATATTTTAATTTTAAGATGGGTGACTATAAATCTTAATAATTAATTAAACTTAGAAGAATTAAAATTAAGTATCTAATAATTTCATAATATTGTAATGATTATTTTACTTAAAGTATATATATATATATATATATATATATATATATATATATATATATATATATATATATATATATATTCCTGAAAATATTATTGGATGTAATGATTAAATTGTGATATATTGTGACTTTGCATATCTATGTACTGTGTATTCTATTTGTCTGTCGGAATGACAGAAATTTGATCCTCTGAAATTTTGATACTCAGTGATGCTAGATATAGCACACTGAAATGTGATCATACGATAGTTATACTATTTATCTGTCTGAGTGACAGAAATATTATTATCCTATGTTGGTACTCAGTGATTGAGACCAAAGATTGATAAGTAAATTGTGAGTACTCTAGTGTAAGTACTATTAAGAGAGGAACATGCAGCGGCATGTTGCCTATAGTGGAAGACACAGCCTGGCAAGCTGAGGAATGAAAGACAGAGACTCACTGACGGAAGTCTAGGGGGTACGGTGTCGAGTGATGAAGTAACTAAAGGCCAGTGGAGCATCCAGTGTCGGAGACTTCATGTGACCAAGCTTGGCAATCCCAACAACTGCTCAGCATTCCATTGATTGGTGCGAGAGTACGCCTGAGTTATATAGGACTGTGGATGACTTGAAATTAGATAAATTGAGTTCATCTGTGGAAGATGAAAGTTTTGCCATAGGTTGAGGCGTATGTACTCCCAGTCACTTCCAATCGGGGGGTATGGATCCATACTGCGTCTAGAGGTTTTATTTGTTAAGACAAATATATTAGAGTAAATCTTAGGTCCCCCACTATTAATTAACTGACGGTTGTTTTTACTGTCAGTGATATATATATATATATATATATATATATATATATATATATATATATATATATATATAGAACCATATCTCACTCCTCTATCTTTCTTTCTGTTTATGTATTTGTCGATTGGATACGTGAAGATGACGTTCACGCTCAGTGATCAAGTCTCCCCGTTGATGCGGATAGAAGTTGCAGATGATAAGGCGATAATACATAATTTGAAGACTAGTTTTATTTATTTCTGTATTTGGGCTAGGGTAGAAATTGTGTACTGCTTTGACTAGGTTATCTGATGTATGGGTTGGGATTAGCTAGTACATAATTTCCCTGTATTTATTTTAATGTCATGAACTGGTGTTTGATTGTAAGATGATCATGGTTCTTTATATAATATTTTCTGTATTCTAAATGTGGGTGATAAATGTTTCATTTAATTGCGAAAAAAAAATTTTCTCATAAAATAACTAAAGTAATTAGTATGGGTTGTGTCTAATGTAACGGGGTGTTACAATGTGGGGCACCAAAAATTTCAGCTTTCTTCCATGTGATACTATCTTGAGGTCACGACGATCCTACACGTATTTACCATTCATAATTAATTACAAATCAAGTATTAATCAATACAATAATCTTAATATATTTTAATAAATATTCAATTAAAGTTAGTACTATACCAATCCATCCCACAAATCATGAGCTACATGATCACCATATGACGTCAACAACGATGTGTCATCAGGCCCACCACCAAATACAACATCTTCAATTGCTTCTACAACCTCATGCTCCACATCCTCCTCCACATCCTCCATATGTTGATCAGCATTATCTACTCTTTCAGCTCTTCGACCCCACCTACGTGCAGATGCAGTAGGTCTTTCACGTTCAGAAGGAACAACATTTCCACCTCTTGTTCGTGGCATCTGCATTTATATATCAAACCAAATATAAATGTCATAAATCTATTACAGTCATTCCTTTTTTTAATTAAATTACTTTATAAGAATAATCAAATGTCTTTATAAACTTTTATATCAATTTCATTGTCAAAATTATATTACATTAATTTTTCTAAAATTCATATTAATCGAACAAAATACGGACCAAAGTGATTATTGGGCAACAAACAAATGAATATTACTCATTTCATCATGAGATCACGATCAAGGACAGTGACTTGCGAACACAGTGCACAACACCACAACTTAATAAATACCTTATCTAATTTCCAAAAATATAATCAGAATTAACTTATCTATTTTTCAAAATAAATTATCAATACGTTCCGGAAAGGTTGATCCGAAAGTATACATTCCAGAACAGGCATTCCAGAGTATATTTCCCCTTTCTGGAAAACCTATTCCGTAACACAACTTGCATTTCTGGAAAACTTATTCCGTAACATAACTGCATTTCTAGAAAACCTATTCCATAACACAACTTGCATTTTCGAAAAACCTATTCCGTAACACAACTTGCTTTTCTGGAAAACCTATTTCGTAACACTGGTGCATTTCTGGAAAACCTATTCGGTTGCAAAAGCATGCATGTTCTGGAAAATGTATTCCGTAACAAAACATGCATGTTTCGGAATGGATGTTCCATAACATACATGTCATTCGGGACTCTTTTCGGCATGCCTGTTCCGGAATATACATTTATGGATCAACCTTTCCGCAACCAAATTCCTTTGTGGCACCCCTAACCCACCCAACAAACGGAACACAAAAGCATACAGCAGAAGGGCCTTACCTTTCCAGCGTCCCACGAGCAATGCGCCTTCACAAGTCGCTCCTTCAACCACCTATAGTACGACCAGTCGCAGGGGAGGGGAGGGTGTCACGGTGGAGGGAACGGGGTACTAGGGTGAGTCGAATAGGAGGAGGTAAGGGGGTGCTGCGTCGAAACAGGGAGGGGGTGCTAGGGTTCTGAAGAGGTGAGGGAAAAGCACCCTTATTTTTAATGAAGGGTAATTTTGTACTTTCATTATTGCTTGGGGTGCAGGAAGAAAAATGGGGGTGCAGGAAGTAAAGGACTTCTTCCACCTAACTCCTTGCCTCATTGACCCAAGAATCAACATCATTACCTTCAGAAAAAATGCTAACAAAGGTGACAAAAAAATCTAACAACACTATCTCTAATACACTTTTCTTTATTGATTGAAATTTATTGAAAATCACAAAACTTTATGAGTTTTACATATTACTACTATTTAATGAATTTTTTTTCCTGATTTTATAGTTTTTAATAAATTTTAACTTATAGAAGAGTGTGTAAGAATGTGTTAGCTAACACTCCTCCAACCTTTATATACCTTGTATTCATAATTTTCTCATATTAATGGGTGAATAATTATGTATTTCCTCCAGACTCAAATATAAACAAAAATACTGATTAAGGATATTAATTAAGTTCATTTAATTTTCTTGATTTCATATTAAAAAAATTGCATTTTCTAAACTATCCTTAATCATATTTATTGGAGTAGTACTCACATTTGAATTAACTTAAGAGTATTTTTTAAATAATGACTTAGATATAATTGAATTAGTTGAAATTTGCTTATATTTTAGTTCACATGATTTATACATTTTTTTACTTATCTTTGAGTTTGGAAAGAGTATATTTAACTAATAAGAATAGTCAAAATAAAAGAGTGTATAAGGTTGTGTTTCACCTAACCTTTTTAGAACTCAAAAGTTACTATTAAGACTTTTAAATTAAATTTTTTTGGGAAGTGTATTTTTAGACATTGGAATGTAGAGTCTTTTTTCCCCCCTTACTTTGGGGACCACTTAGGAGAAAAAACAATACAAAGATAAAATTAATGGTTTATTTGGAGAGAAAAAAAGCGAAGTTAAAAGAATTTAAAACTATTTATTTTTTTCTTAAGTTTTTTCATTTAATTTTTTTAAGGCTTAAATATCTTTTTGGTCCTTGTAATTTAGTGTTTTTTTGCTTTTCATCCTTGTAATTTTTTTTTTGTTTTAGCCCTTACAAATTATGTTTGTTTTGTTTTTTATCCTTATAGTGGTTTAGATAGCGCTTTGAAGAGTGAAAAAAGGACGAAAAGCAAAACAAACATAATTTGCAATGACTGAAACAAAAAAAAAATTACAAGGACGAAAAACAAAAAAATACTCAATTGCAAGGACCAAAAAGATATTTAAACTTTTTTTTAAATACTTAAAACAAAACTATTTGGTGTAACTTTTTCATTTAAAGAGGAAAAACAAAACAAAACCAAGCACTATCCAAAAAAAAAAGTTCAATTGTGCATCAAAACCAATTCAAACAAATAAACATAGTTGCAAACATAATCTCTACTGGATTGGTTTGTAATGTCCTGGACAGAGTAGTAGCTTAACCACGCTCTAATAATGCAGTAGCTCTACTTTAATCCTTTGTATCTCATCACCAGGTTATTTTGGCACCGATCGAGTTATTTCACTTACATTTTTTCTAACACAATCTTCAATTAGCTTAAATTATGAAAAAGCAATGAATTTTAACAAATTTCAACATTTAATGTGTTCCTAACATTTCTCAGCAGAGCAAATACCACTTCCGGTCCAAAATACGTTTTCAATTTTGCATATCACACTAATTTATAAGGGTTAACTAAGTTTTTAATTCCTAAACTTTTTCAAAATTCAATTTTTAATCCCTAAACTTTAGTTTAACTGGTCAAGGTCCCTAAACTTTTTAGAAATTATGTTTTTAGTCCCTAAACTTTAGTTTGATCGGTCAAGATTCCTAAATTTTTTTTTTAAAAATTTGGATTTTAGTTCCTAAACTTTTTAAAAAAAACAAGCATGACAAAAATATAAAAAGAATTGCAGGAGTATCATCATTGTGAAGTACCATCACTAGCTTTCCAACATGATAAGAGAACAACACAAGGTCCATCCCGCTTTCAACTACAAGGGGTTATTGAGGCTTATAAAAGCTAACCGCTAGTTTTTCAACCTTTTTCTCAAAATGAAAAAAATCATAATAACAAAAATTGCCTTGCAGAATGCCATAATCCACACAATGTATAAATGACCAGAGCAGTTGGCTTTAGGAGTATATAGCTCTGATAAAATCTACACTTTCAAGTGGTTATTGTCAGACATAGTAACCGGTGAAAGTAAATCCCCTTCCAACAATCTCACCAGCACAATACCATGCAAAGCATTCCAGGCCAAACAAAGCAGCAATACCTGCATCTTCAACCTTTAACTCTTTCCTGTTCTTCCATAAATTCTTGACATAATCAAGTTCCTTCCAGAAGGACTCCTTACGACCCGGTATACTGCAAAAGAATTTAGAGTTATATGTAGCAGAAAGAAGCACCCAAAATTAAATTAACATAGAACAGACTTGCTATATAGAGACAGAGAGACAGACAGATATGACCATGCAGAACAGGTTTTCAGAATTCATTATATCATCGTTTAGCTAACTAACTAAAGTTTGTGGTGAAAACTGACACAAATAGATAGCATAGTTAGAGAGGCAGCATTGGCTTCAGTAGTACCAAACAGAAGTGGGCTTCAGCATAAAAACTACAAGCAGCAAGTTGTTGTGAGTCTTGTGACATTGATGTGGGAAGAAATTGATGAGCTCAGGTTTTTTGTAATCAGAATTATTAACATGATTACACCAATTAACAAGTTCTAGACTTAAATATTCGTGCTTCTAATGCCTCACAAGCACATTATGAGCTGCTCAAATTCAACGCATACAGTTGAACCGTGCTATGATGGACTACAAAAAAACTTCAAAACTAAAATCATATAGTGGCAATCAGATATCTTGATTGAAAAAGTTTTCCATAAAACTATTCCAATTTTATTTAAAATCCAAAAGTTAACATTAGGAGTTTATTTTCAGGTCATGACTAAATTCGATACACTTCCAGAAGCACATAGTTGACAAAATGTAACAATACAAACTCAGAGTTCAAATGTCAACAAAACGTAAAATACAGTGGTCTGTACTAGGCAGTATTTTACTTAAGCACATTATGTTTACAGGTCCCATTGAAGGGTTTGGAAACCTCTGGAAGCAGTTACTGTAGGTAAAAATGAACCAAACACATTGCTGTACATTCAGTTGCGGGCACTTTTGGTGGCAATCCAAATCAGTATACCACGTTAAGCATAAAAGAGTAAAATTGTACCAATGACATGCTGATAACAAGCACCAGGTGTCAATCAGCATGCCGATCTATGGCAATTATTTGATGTAATGAGACTTAATTTCCAAAACATGCACATCTCGCTACTGTGATGTAGATAAATAATTATTAGTGTAATTGATATTTTATTTACTCAATGTTCATTGTACAAATCTAGAATTGCTAGAGTTGTAGTTTAGTGTATTTGGCAAGCTAATTAAGCCTATGAAAGTCCAACTTTGTAATTAGGGCTCCAGTTAATTATGGGCAGTCCAAAAGTCAGTCAAAATTTATTAACTTGGTACCTCAAGACTTAAGAGTACAGTTGGTTTTAGAGTCCTACAGGGTTGTAGTTTGTACTTCTAAAGAAGTTTAAAACAATATTTACATAAGTATACACAGAATATATTTCTGGCATTTCTATCCAACACAGGATCAGAATTCTGACCGGATGGACTCCTTCCACATAAACCCTATGAGCTTAGAATTATAGCCTGAACCCATAAACCATAGCAGACACGTCAGATAGCAGTTTATAATAAATATGCAAGAGAATCCCTCTTATCCCACTTCCAACACACAATGAAAACAAACTCCCATTTAAACTCCACAACACCTCCAATGACCGAAGACATGAAGGAGGATCCCTTTCCTTACTATACTACTTTAGGACATTAACTCCATCTATGGTCTCACAGCCAGTCCTGAGTCCAGGTAAAGCAGAAGGGTTGTATTAGGCCCTTGGCAATCACCATAAAACTTGTCAATATCCCAAACATGGATCACTAACAACAAATATTGTTGTACTCTAGGAGATTGATGACTGAGAGCTTATCTCTCGTAGTAAAATCTTTTAGGAACTCTGTCTAAAGAGGGGCAACCCAACCAGATACAACAGTACAGTAGGTTAAAACCTTGCGACCTCATCTTCCAGGACTTCCTCTCTAGTGTAAAGGAGAAGGAAAAAGCCATTAGACATGACTGGAAACATCCAAGTGTATTAAAGTATGTCAAAAACATTATTTGAAATCAATAAATGATGGCCAACAAGCATACACACAATTAGAGAATTTCATACAGTGAATCCAGCCAGACACAACATTATTTGGGGGGTGGGAGGGAGTTGGAGAAAATATTACCTAGCAAGACGGGTGTAAAACAATTGCTTTGCAAGCAGGTTGCATTTCTCTACTGTAGGAGGCTCCTGAATATGTTGCTTGTTCTGTTCCAACAATTGCCTGTAGTAGTTAGTTCCATGTTTGGCTACTAATTGGGACGCTTGACATGCTTTGGACTGCAACTGCTGCAACTTCGATGCCATCAAGTCTGCAACCTATGTAGAACATCCCTCATTAGAACAAAGTGATCTACTCTCTCTCTCTCTCACACACACACACAAAAAAAAAAATGTTTGTGGCACTAATCCATGTATACTTTAAAATGGAAAATTGGGTTCTTTGGTGCCAACTCAAACCCCTAAATTTTCAACCATTTCGCGTTACAACCAAAAAAATAAATATAAGAAAGTTGGAAGATATATACGAAAGGAACGTATTTAAGTTTAGGAGAGAAGATGAAAAGAGATGATAGTATGAGAACAGAAGATCGGCAAGAGGAGAGAACGAGATCTGAAGAGGAAATGCAAAAATGATAGGGAACACGAATAATATCTAAAGTGTGGTGATCATAAATGAAAGCAATAAGAAGAGGAAAGGGAAGAGCATTACCTTTTCAACAGAACCAATGCAGTGATCGGAAATCGTTGAGATAACCCTCCGTTACCGCTGCTACCTAGCGACGCAGCAAGCACTGAGGATGCTCTGTGTGTGTGTGTGTGTGTGTCTGCCTTAGTCTTAACCTTGTGCCTTCTTTTCTATTTTTTTCTTAATTTGTTTCGGCTTTTTCGAATCTTCAGTTTTTGGTCTGGACTATTTTTGGGCCAAATGAGTTACAAGTACAGTCCACAATCTATTTAAGCCCAATGAAATCCCCAAGGGATTTGCTATTCGTCCACTTAACTCCTGGCCTCCTTGACCCAAGAATCAACATCATTACCTAGGGATGTTTGGTAGGGAGATTATTTTAAGTTTTCAGATATCTTAAATTGAGAATCTTAAATTCTTATGTTTCATATGCATATTTTAAAAAGATGAGGGATCAACTTAATCCAAGAGTAACTCTAGTTACTCTTCTTCTTCACTATTCATTTTCTTGGAATCTAATGATTGTAATGAGTAACTAAATCTTAGATTTCAAGGAAATAAATGATGAGGATGGGGAGTAACTCTTACTTACTTTTGGGGTTTGGTAGGGGAGAAGTTTTTTCATGACCGGAAATCATGAATCCTCCTAGGAATCATGATTCCTACGAATGAATAAAATTGTTTGGTTGGTCATAAATATTCTTAAGAATATTTATATAAGTTTCCTGATAATCAAAGAGTTATATGATATTTTTATCAATTACTTTAATTATTTACTGCATTAAATAATCTAATAAGAGTAAAGTGATATTTAAAGTTAGATTCCCACTTCCTTTAGAAAAGTTTTTGTGGAAAACCTAACTAAAAAATTCCCAGGAAATATTATTTCCCAAAAATGTTATTTTTTAAAATCGATACCAAATGTGGAAAAGTAAGATTCCTAATCTAAAATTTATATGAAACAAAATATTTCTCCCTTAGCAAACGCCCCCTTGGAGTAACTTATGCCTCCTCATTTTTCTCATAGGGAAGCACAATATAATATTTTTCAAATAATTAAAGGGTATATATATATATATATAGGAAATGTCAGTATAATATTTTCAAATAATTAAGAGGGTTAGTATAGAAATACAAAAAAGCAAGAAAAATTTGTATAATTTCATGAAACTTCATATATGGTTAATATAATTTACTCTAAAGTTATTTAAGTAACTCTAAAGAATTGAATATTCGGTAATTTAGTCTATAAGTTGATGTGTTCTAGTGAAATTTAGGGACTAACTTGAAGGTTTTTAATATTTGAAAGACTACTTACTATGATTTCTAATACTTATAAGACTCTTTAAATAGTTTTTTTTCCCTTACTTTAGGGATCACATAAGAGAGAAAATAATACTTCAAATATAAAATTAATGGTTTATTTGGAAGAAAAAAACACAAAAAGTTAAAAGATTTTAAAACTTTTTTTTAAAAGTTCCTTTTCTTAAGTTTTTTCATTTATTTTTTTTTAAAAAAAATACTTTTTAAAACAAAACTATTTGGTGTAACTTTTTCATTTAAAGAGGAAAAAAAATACTAAACTAAACACTACCTAAGTGTATAACCAAAAAAAAAAAAGGTTCAATTTTGCATAAAAACCAATTCAAACAAATGAACATAGTTGCATAATCTATTGCTTTGGTGATGCTTCATATATGCAACCAAAAACTAAAAAATGCCTTGTAACACAATGATATCTAGAGTTTGTGCTTATTAATTCATGCAGTCTAGAAATGCACGTTATGATAATGAATATTTAAAATAAAAAAACCAGAAAGGGAACTAAACCACAAGTAACTACCGCAAAGTGAAATCTCAAATTTGTCCATAAGATACAATTATATGCCCAAAACATAACAGATGCAATTTCGAGAGACTAAAAAATCAAATAAATTTCATAATGCTAATAATGAATATAACTTTAGGTGCAAATAGAGAATAACAAGTAACATAAACAAAATGAAATTTCTTTAAAAAAAAAAAAAAAAAAATGAAAACAAGTTGAGCTAATATATATGCAAATATTTCATTGCCCAAGTTTAGCAATCAGTTTTTATATCATTATATTGATCAGTTTTTGTAATCGAAATATCAATCGCAATAAATAAAATTAAAAATTAAAAAACTAATTTATGGTGACCGAATGCTCTTGCTGGGTTTCTCTATTTGAGATTCCAAGTTGTGCTTATCACTGAGATGACATGTTTGTTTCTTAAACTTTTTAGCAATTACTAGAGCAGTCTCCCATTGAATAAAAATATTTGCTTCCCTGATTTGGCGTGCTATGAAGGACCCAATATCCTAAAAGTTAATTAAGTAGAGGTTATATAGAAACAAATTAAGTTGGGTTTATAGAAGGGCTTAAATTAAGAATTAAAGTCTGAAACCAAACCAATGGCGGAAACACAGAAAGCAGAAGCTGATATACCCCAATGGCGGAAAGGAAATATGAGTTGTTTACAAGTTGCAGCCATAGGCATATACCATTTCACATTTGAGAGAATAATAATGCTTTATTATTGTCACAAACTTCATTTGAGTCCTAACTTGGAATGTTTTATTTTTATCGGCTTTGGTCCTCCCTTTAAGCTAGACCGATATAATTAAGAACTTGAGTGAACATCAAACAAAGCCAAATAAATTTAAATTAAACGAAAAATTGAAATTGTTCTACTCTATATACGTGACATATTTTATGACAAAAAGGGAACAAAAGAAATCATACACATGCAGTTTCAAATGTTCTTAATCCGTTTTCTATTTCTCGATTAATATAAGTTCATTATATATTCCTACGTTCACTATATCATTCTTTTAGACAATGTTTTTCGTCTCAACAGTTAAAACGGCTGACAATATTCGTGTTAGCAGTTATAAAATCATTTTTAAAATATACAATAAATAATAATATTTTAATTGTTGGCAATTCTCTTATCAATAATAATAAAATTATTCTTAAAATATAAAATAGATAATAATTTTTTAACTGTTGATAATTTTCATATATAGTTAAACAATTACTTGGAGAATATAAAATAAACAATTAATACGTTCTTGACCAAATAAAAAACAAAAATAATCTTTTAGTTTCTGATCCTCCTTCTTTTGTAGTGACCCGTGTAAACAAGTTTTGGCTTTTGGTAAACAAACAAACGAATGTGACCTAAGATTTAATAATGAAATCAAATGTGAACTAATTAAAATGGATACACCTCCATGGCATTCCCCATTCGGCGTCTTTCATTGTGGAACAAATAAAGCTTTTTCTTTTCTCGTGCATTGCACTTTCACGTAATCTGATTTGCACCGCATTTGTCCCTACCCCATCCACCACCGACTTTTCGATCTATTGATGTTGATCTGGGGGTGGAGAAAAGCAAAAGCAGCTACCAAGTCTTAATTATTTGCATTTCTATTTCTATGTAAATATGTATGCAAAATTCAAAAAAAGTTATCCATTGCGTCTATCACATTGGATTAGAAAGTGCTGCTTATAAATAAATAAACAAATATCCCAGATCGATCATGTTTCAAATGGGTCATCCTTTCACTGATTATTTTTATGTATTTGGATCATCATTTTCACTCATTCCTCATTCACTATATATATATTGACTTATTCCTATATGTATATTCTTTTTTGACCAACTAAAAAAAAAATGAATATAATCCTTTACTTTCCGATCTCAATGTCGGCATATTCTAATTTTGCTGCTCAGTGTTAACATGTTGGCCTTTTGGTAAGCAAATAAACTGACGACTTTGGAGCGTTCGGTTAACGTAATTAATCACACGTGTGAACGAGATTAGAATGGGGCATACGTAAACTGCGTTGGCTAATGTAGCTCAAGAATATCTTTTTTCCCCCAAAGGGTACGAAGTAGGTGACATTCTTAGTCTTACCTGGCAATGCCTCGAAAGCATGCTAAAAAAAGACTGATAGAAATTCAACGTAAGGGACTACTATATAAACCTAAATAATAAATAGTTTTACTCAGTCATGTTAAAATTTAGGACGTCTAATATATATATGTTCAAAAAAAAATTATGATGACATAATTTCAATATTTGAATGTAATTAAGAGAACACGGGCTAAGAACGCCTAAGAAACAAAATGTTAAGAACTAAAGTTTTTATTTATTTATTTATTTTTAAGTTAAGAACTAAAGTTTGAATATCAGATTGTAGAACTTTACGAGGATCATTAAAAGATCATGGGAAGAGCCGAGGAGAGACTATCCCAAATATTTATGCTACCTCGTTTGAAAATCAAGTTTCGAATATATACTATAAATTTAGGTAAATATTAACCAGTACTTTAATTAAGAAAGTAAAAATAGTAAATTTTTTATTAGGATGCATAAAAATTTATTCCTTATGATTTTTAAATTCGCTTTCATATAATTTTTAATTAAAAATTTATTCTTTTAATTTCTTAAGGACATTAGTTAGTAAGATTATAAACATATATATCGGATGAAGTCTCAGTAAGAAAAGGACAAAGACAAGAGGGAGAATTAAATAGAACAATCTTATTTGTTACTCCTAAGGAGTAATATAATTTGGTTTGATTTACGAAGCTTAAATTTAAATTTTGACGCATGAAGCAACAAGGTGATGAGCAAAGAATTTATTTACTTTTAATTAACTTGTATCAAGCAATTGTGAACAACACATTGACAAATTAAAACTCCTAAGGCCTGAAGCTTGATAAAAGGCTAGGGATTACAGAGGCTTTAAGGATTCTTTCACAATGTAACCTATCTGAGTGAACCGCAATTGGCAAGTGTTGTAGTAATCTTCCCTGCTACACTACACACCCATCAGTACTATTCAAATTATAAGCATTTTTTTTAGGAGCACTCATGATCCAAGCACTCGTCTATTTATATTATTATAATTTATATCAACTTATACAGTTCAACAAATTACTTATTGGTTTGACTAGTTACTTATTGACTTAGTATCTCCCCTCCCTTGTTAGAGAGATAACGAGAGAATTTGGAAGATGAAAACCCATCTCATTTGATTGAAAGTGAAAAATGAATTTTTACATACATTACAAGTAAGGGTCTGAGGATATTTATATCCCACTAGCTGATACAGTAAACTAACTAGAACAGAAACAGTTATAAGCAACTAGACCTGAATTTGGTCTTATAAACCCATTTGCAGCCTATTGTTTGCTTGCCGGGTGGAAGAGAGACAATTGTCCAAGTATTATTGGACTCAAGTGCATCTATTTCAACAACATGGAATCTCTCCATTGGGAAAATTGTACTGCCTGGTGATAAAATTGAGGCTCATAATGACTGTCAATATTGAAGATGAAGGTTTGGTAAGGTATGGAAAGGTTATTGTATGAGATATGATGATCTAAGGGGTATGTAAGTTGACTGACAAATTCGTTCAGGTGGGCAGGTCGTTTGTGATTTCTAGTTGATCTTCTAAGAGGTTGAATCAAATCAGGTTGTGGTGAATTCTGTTGGTCATCAGGTTGTGGTGAATTTTGTTGGTTAACAGGTTGTGGTGAATCCTGTTGGTTATCAGGTTGTAGTGAATCCTGTTGGTTAAGAGTAGTAGGAGAATTGTCATTGGCAGGTAAATTAGCGGGTAATGGTAAAGGTAATGTGTAAAAAGGGTCAGGTGTGGCCGTAGAGATGTTACTGAATGGAAACTGGTTCTCACAAAATGTTACATCTCTGGATATAAAAAATTTCCGAGAGTGTATATCAAACAAGCGATACCCTTTGTAACCAGGTGGATACCCCAAGAAAACAGTTGGAGAAGCTCTAGGAGAGAACTTATTTCTGTGGTGTGGCAATGTGGCTGCGTAACAAAGGCAACCAAACACCTGGAAGCTTGAATAGTTGGGAAGCTTGCCATATAAGAGCTCATAGGGAGAAGCATTTTTTAGTGAGGGAGTGGGAACCTTGTTGATTAAGAAGGTAGCAGTAATAACACATTCTCCCCAAAATTGTATTGGGACTTTGGACTGAAAAAGAAGTGATCTGGCAACATTGAGAAGATGTTGATGTTTCCTTTCAACCACAGCATTCTGTTCAGGTCTATAAGGACAACTAAACTGGTGTAAGGTGCCTTCAGCTTGCAGAAACTCAATTAACATCAATTCCTTTGCATTATCAGACCTTAACTGTTTGATAGATTTTCCAAACTGAGTTTTAACAAAGCTGAAGAAATGCTTGATCAAGGATGTTGCTTCAGACTTAAATTGTAGTAGATACACCCAAGTAAATCGGGTAGAGTCATCAACAATTGTTAAAAAGTATCGTTTTCCATCATGTGTGGGATGATGGTAAGGTCCCCAAATATCACAGTGAACAAGATCAAACAGATTAGGTGAAAAATGATTATTAGATACAAAAGAAAGGTGCCTAAATTTAGACAAAGGACATATGGAGCAGTCAGAATGACTTTTAAAATTCATATGCATGTCAAGTTTATTACAAAAGGTCTTTAGAATTTTGTCTGAAACATGACCAAGCCTTGAATGCCAAAGGTTTGGCTCATGGCTAGGTGTATTATTTGCTATATTACAAGAGTTTGAAAAAGAAGAATCAACAGAATGTAAAGAAATTGAATTGGTATAGACAATATAAAGGCCTTGATGATTGTCAGCCGTGCCAATCATCTTCAGGTGCTGGAGATCCTGTATCACACAAGAATCTCTGTTAAACATAATAGACAGATTAGGATTGCTAAGCAAACAACTAACAGAAATGAGATTAACCCGGAATGATGGAATGTACAAAACGTTTGATAGGAGTAGAGATGGATTTAACTGGACTGATCCTATTCCAAGTACTGGAACCAATGATTTATTTGGCAAAGTAACATGCTTATTTGTAAGAGGAGTGAAAGAAACAAAAAGGGGTGAATTGCAAGAGATATGTGAGTTGGCACCTGAATCAATAATCCAAGAATTGGAATTATCGAAATGTGTGTTGGAAGAAGACATGGAAAATGTCATACCAGTGATAACAGAAGAATCTGGTTGATCTTGCTTTTGTGTTGGGGTTCGAAGCAACTGATTTTGCAGCATAGCAATTAATTGGTGACATTGTTGAGGCGAAAGAATGGGAGCATTATCTGATGTGCCAATGGACATATCAGTGACTTGATTGATGGAAGTGGATGGCTAATGCTTCTTATGGCCAGGGGGATAACCATGAAGTTGAAACATTTGTCTTTAGTATGCCTTGGAATTCCACAATGTGCACAGATTGGCCTATCCTTGTCCTTTTTATTATACTTTGATTTGGACTATACAGCATATGCTACCTCTGAAGATGGTTGCACTTGAACTCCAAGTTCACGATGCTTTTCATCTTGAATAATCAATGAAAAGACTTTTGAAATTGGAGGCAGAGGATCCATCAATAGAATTTGGCCTCTAATATGGCCATATGAATCATTGAGACCCATCAAGAAGGTCATAACATTCTCTTCTTGGATGTAATTAACCAAGGGTTGAACACCTCCACAAGAACAATGATGCTGAGGCTTAAATTCTGTGAGCTCATCCCAAAGTGTTTTGAGCTTGGTGAAATATTGAGTGACAGTGCTAGTACCTTGAGTACAACTGAGGAACTCCTTCTTGAGTTGAAAGATGTGAGGACCATTCTTCTGACTAAATCGATCATGCAAATCTTCCCAAATAGCATATGCGGAAGAGACATAGATCACGCTTGCTCTAATTTCCTTGGAGACAGAATTGAGAATCCATGAGGCAACAATGCTGTTATTGCGTTCCCACAAATGCAACAATTGAGGATTTGAAGCATCGAGCTTTGGAATAGATCCGTCTACGAACCCTAATTTGTTCTTACTATTCAAAGCCAAGATCATGGCACGTTGCCATGAGTGATAATTTTCAAAGACTAAGGGGTGAGAAACCAGAGTTAAACCAGGACTATCGGATGGATGAAGAAAGAATGGATTCAAGTCTTCCATTGAAGAAGAACGCACAATCCAGAGAAAGAAGAAGATGTGCAAAGGCGGAAGCTATGAACAAAAACCTACTGATACCATGTTAGAGAGATAACGAGAGAATTTGGAAGATGAAAACCCATCTCATTTGATTGAAAGTGAAAAATGAATTTTTACATACATTACAAGTAAGGGTCTGAGGATGTTTATATCCCACTAGCTGATACAGTAAACTAACTAGAACATAAACAGTTATAAGCAACTAATTCTCTAATCCTTTAGCTGTAAAATCCCTCCCCACACACACATTGTCATCTATTTATGTTATTATAACTTATATCAATTCATATAGTTTTAACAAATTACTCATTGGTCTGACCAATTACTTATTGACCTAATATCCCCATCGAGTAATTCTTCGGTCTAAGTTTTATAACATTGGATGAAAGTGGGGCATGATACTTATGCGTGTGTGGTGTGGACCATCAATACTCTAGATTCCTAGAATGATATTGTTATGCAACAAACCTACAATTTGAAGAGTGAAGAGTGTAGTAAGCTAACAATTTAAGTGATGTCTTGAAGAGTGCAAAAACACTTGGAAGAGTGCAGCAATGTTGCAAATCGCAGTTTGCTCATATAGGTTACCCTAATTTAAGGTTGGTTTGATGATGTCACTATTGAGTTAATAACACATCTAATCTAATAATTCAATCTAACTAGTCTCAGTCCAATTGATTCAATCGATTGGGTGGAGCTAGGTTTAATAACACTAATTTTAAAATAAATGAAAAATTGATTTACATTCCCAAACTAGGAAAACATTTTTCGTGTTTTTAACTAAGAAAAATGAGGCTGGCCACAAAATCATACGTTGTCCCAGATGTAGTGTTCTCTTTGATAAGCTTATAGCAAAACAATTCAAGGAATCAATAATGAAAAAATATTATCAAGAAACTCTAGCAAGTGAAGACATTTTGAGTGTGACTCGGGATAGGACATGCCCTATTTAGGGACAAGTAATGGTAAAAAGCTTTTTGCCTTCCAAAAGTGTGCCAATAACAAGTAGGTTTGGGGAGAAAATTTTAAAAGCTACATAAGTGGGTTATCAAGTGCTCGACTTGGAAGAACTCCCTTTCTAGCCCCTTTATTTCATTCAACGGTAGGTAAAGGAATTAATCAAAGGAGACCATTTAGAATTATGCTAAAAAGGTCAATAGATGAGGTCCCAAAGGAGCAGAACATGTCAATCAAGGAGGCTTTGCCTTATGCTTATCCTGTAGGAATTTATGCTCAAGGTCTTCAAGGAAATTGTTTTCAAAATAACTGAAATGGAAAAGTATCTAATCACTGAGACCTTTGAGGCCGCCTTTAATTTGATGATGACCTCGAGTCCATTTATGGTGTCATTTTAGTATTAGCGATGAAGTATTTAATCGAGAAATATTCATGAAGAAAATAAATTGAGGCAGCGATTATGACAAGGATGACTTTTGCTATTATGTCTCAAATTGCAACAAGCAAAAATGTGCAATTTTCAAAAGTCATTTTTCGACGATGATGGAACTTATGAAACCATTATTCACCATATATATAGCCTCATTTGATAGGAGATAGATTGGAAAAGTGTTGGTCCAAACTGGTGGTATTGTTTTAATTCTAGAACAAACGCTTCTAAACATGGGGAAATCGAAGAAGGATTTGCTTATAGTTTAGCTTCTAATTTACCAGGAGTTTTTATTTGATAGAAACAAATATTTCATTTCTACCTTATAAAAAGACTCTTTGAAATTTATAATTTCATCTAATGAAGTTTTTAAAAATATATATAAATGCATAATTAATTTTAATAAGAAATTTATTTATTTTTTATTGTAAATTTATTTCTCTCCGCATTCTTAAATTTTTGTTGTTTAAGATTTTTTCACGTAAATTAAGAAATATATTTATATAAATTTAGATTAAAATGTCTTCATTTATTATTTTACAAATTTATATGTTATTTTTAATTATTTGTTTATAACTTACTCCAATTGTTATAATTATTGAGAATTCACTTTGAAAGATCCCTTTATGATGAGATATTGTTTCTTTGAATTCAACTAAGAAGTAACATTAATACTACATTATAAATATCTTGGAAAAATCAAAGTCGTTAGTTTATCTCCTTAATTACAATTTACACTGCTATATATAAGGGTATAACTGGAAAAAAAAATACACAATATTACATGTTAAAATTCTAAAACAACTAAAGTTTAAGAAAAAAAAATGCTGAAATGATTGTAATAAAAGAAAATGAAGTTTAAAAAGGGAAGTGGTATATTTATTGAGAAACTATAGTGCTAAATTAAAAAAAGTAAGGTCTCGAGAGACCAGAGTAGTATAATTTTCATGCACGCTTGAAAGACAGCTTCTTGCTCACCTTCACGAGCAAAACGTACGCGTTTATGTGTGGCTCCTGTTTGTCACTTGTTCGTAGGATATCATTGTGTTTGCAGCATCAGCATGCCACCCAATAGTGTTTTTCACTTTTTTCAGACTTTCTGGGAACTGTCATCTAATTAATGATTTATGATTGAACATCTTCACTTTTCTATCCAAAAGGAATCCAGAAATCAGAAATTTTGTTTTAGGTGCTGATGAGAAAATATCAGCGAGAACAAGTGAACAACACAGCTTTCTCTTGTAATTTGTTATAGGAAAAGTTCCCACATGAGTAGAGTAATGTTATCATTGTTATGTTCACATGTATGTATCCATCTATACTTATAGAGAAACAGAAATAGAAAGCAGAGAAATGATAAATGTAATAATTTATATGATGTAACAAAAAGAGATGAGAAGTATTAACTGATATATGAGTGTCTGTAATCTGTCCTTTAATTTGATCACAAATTGTCAAGTAAACAAGAACTGATCAAGTGTTACGTGATACCTAGCTAGCTATATATATAGGTAATATGATCATAAATTCATAATTAAGCTGAAGTTGATTTTCACCAGAATTGAGGTTAATTTTTTTTTTTTTTTGCAAATTCTAAGAATTAGTTATTTAAGGAAAACAAAATATAAATCATTTAATAAAAATAAAGTATTTATTTATTAAAAATAAAATTATTTTTAGGATATATAATTAAAAAATTCAATAAAATAGATTAAATTCTCCCTAATTAGTATTTTTACAACACTCTTTAACTGGACTATAATTTTGTTCATCTGAAATTTAACAATTCGAGACTAAGTTTTTTTTTTTTTTTTACTTCTTATTTTTAGGTTAAATTAAGAAACTAGAGTACTATTTGACATTATTATGACTCCAATTGATTGGATCCAAGCAATGATTCAGGATCATGTATGGTTGATTAATATGAGGTACAGATCAATCGGGTTTCGCATTAATTGACCGTATAGAATATTCTCCTATTATATGCAAAACATTCAGTTCAATAAGGTCGAATTTATTGAGAAGTAAATAGAACATTATCAAAATCAAATCATATATTCTCTTAAAGTAATTACTAAAATAATTAAGGAAGCCCCTGATACCTCATTAATGAAGTATGTACGAAAGTTACAAATGCTGACTTATTATATACACCTTTTAATAATAAAACATACCTTAGGTCCTACTAATTAATAACGTGTCTCATGCTAAACTCGGTGTGGTCAGCTCTTGCGTCATAGTAATTAATCTATCATTTCTCCATTAGAAGTGTAGAAACTAAGGGCGCGCAAGAGTCTTTGGAGTAAAATCACATGTAAAGTGACCAAGTAAATATATATACCTTTAAATCATCTAATGGGTTAAAACTTCAATACATATTACATTACATAGATATAAAATCAAGCGTAAATTTTCAGTAAATTAAAGAGGTCACAGCGCTCTGCCTGCCATGTCGTATACAATAAGGAATTGATCAGTGTTAGCTCAAAGTTTGGTGGTGAAATTATTAATATAATCAAGCTTTAAGTGAGTCAATAGCTAGCCTAATTGTGGGATCTCAATCGGACGGTATAAGAAGTAGTGGACCATTAATTAATTGTTTGGAACATCACGCGCACACCCAGAAAGCAAAGTATTATATGTTTATCCAATTAAGCATCCTTAACCAAGTCAGATTATCCATAATTCCATATATAATAAACATGACAATAACACATAGACTTTGACACAGGAGTTGAATGAGAAGTTTCCTTTTATAAATGATTCAAATATTGACAAGAAGATAACAGCTATGTAGACAAGGTTGGTTTGCTAGCTGTTGCGCGCAAACATACGCGCACACGTGTGTATAACCCTTTGAACTCCGCAGCTATCTAATATATAATAGGAGTTTAATTTAATATACTATAGAATTTTATAATAAACTCTATATAAGAATTGAGAAAAAAAAACGTAAGATAAAATAAATATAATGTGATAAAAAAGATAGATATAAACAAATAAGTGTCTAAAAATTGTTATATAATTAAAAGTTTGTTGTCCAAAAAAACATTGGTCAATGTACTAAGATTGTTTATGAACAGCTGTACTTAATTAGAATGTACACAAAACAGCTTTAAAATAATAGAGTTACTATGATACAAAGGAAAATTTAAGTGTTTTGTTGCAGCTTTTTTTTAACCACTGTAATTAGGGTTTTAAGTTCTTTGTCATTTTTTAAGATATAATTTATAAGAATTAAACTTGGATATTTTTTATAAATTTAATGTGTGTTGCCAATTAAACTATATTTATTGAATTTATAGTTGTTTTTGAATTAATAATTGAATGAGTTTAAACATAAAGAGAAATGGCAGAGAGCTAACTAAAAGTATCATAATTCAGAGACAACATTTTTCATTAATAGATAATTTCACTTTAATCATACAAAAGGAGTTTCTAAGTGATTAACTTGCTTAAGTAAAGCAAGCAAACAACAACTAAGACGCTTCACTACTTGAGGCAGTGAATCTGCTCTACAGTATACATGTGCTTTTTCCTTACATGAGTTTTGGGTTTTGTTGTTACCCAAAAATAAAGAATTTAATTATCAAAATGGCCAGAAACCATTTTAAAAAAAAAAAAAAATAACAAATAACAATATACTATAACAACAACATGCATCAATAGAACTTATCAAAGTACCATTACTCTTTCTTCATTCGTTCCATGAAGTTACGTATTCTCTCCAATGCCACTTCCAGCGTCTGCTCACTCATATTTGCAAAGCACACCCTGAACCAACCAGGTTCAGAACAATGGCAAGAAGACCCTGGAGAGATGTTGAGTTTGACTTCATGCAAAATGGCATTCCAAAGCTCCAATTCTCCTTCCCTAGTTGGCTTCTCCAGCAGTGGACTCAGATTCATCCAGCAAAACAACCCTGCATTCCCTTTCAGGCACTCTATTCCAACACTTCTCAACCCTTCAATGATCATTTGGTACCTCTTCTTCAGCCTCTTCCTGTTGGTCTCAATGTAGTTCTCTGTGAACTTCTTATCAGACAACATAGAAGCCAAAAGGTGCTGTGTCTGAGAGGATATTAAGGTGAAACTTGACATCCTTCTCGCTGTGGTCACAACCTTATCATTGTATGAATAAATAGTGCCAACTCTGAAACCTGGAAGGCCAAGGTCTTTGGAGAGACTATAAACAATGTGAACTCTTTCTGCGTTCTTGTATTGGCGAGCTTCGAGGATTTCTGCTACACTCACGAACTCGGAGGAGGAAAACACTGAGCCTGAGTAGATTTCATCAGACACAAGGTGGATGTTCTTGCGAGTCACGAAGTCAAGAAGCTCCTCCAGAACCGAGCGTTGAATTGTTGCACCTAAGGGGTTTGATGGGTTTGTGATCAACACTCCTCTCACTTTTGTGTTCTTGGCTTCTGCTTCATTATATGCAGCCTCCAAAGCTTGAGGAGTGATTTGGAAGTTGTTTGAGCTGTCACAATGGATTGGAATTATGTTCACCCCAGTTCTCCACCTTAAATCTCTATCAAATCTGTAAAACAAGAGAAAAAAAATGTCAAGACTCAAGACCCATATATATATATCTTAGTTTAAAGCTGATAAAATAAAATAAAATCTTAGTTTAAGATTTTTAAGTATACCACTAAGTTGCTATGATACCCAAAAAAAATTGAAGGGTTTTCTCATAGAGAGAGAGAGGAGGGAGAGAGAGTTTTTAGGAAGGAAGCATAGAATTTCTCAAAATTTAAACATAACTTTTATCACGTTAAAATTTTACGTGAGACCATGTATTCTTTTTAAGGTGTGTTTGATGTGTGTAATTAGTATATGGTGCTTCATTAATTCTTACCCTGGATAGTAAGGGGTTGGAACAAGTAGAGCATCTCCTGGGTTTGCAAGAATGAAGGTTAAGAGTTCATTGGCTGCAGTGGCGCCTGCAGTGAGGACCACTCTATCTGGGTCAAACTTTGCTCTCCCTCCTCTTATTTGTTCCATGAAGCTTGCCATTGCTGTTCTGAATGATTTAAGTCCATGGTAGTCTTGGAACAAAGCGTTCTCTCTGAAACCAGGAGCTCCTTTTCCCCAGGTTGAGGCTTCTGAGTGTTCCTCCAAGTATTTTTCCAGCAAATCAAATGAAACCTGAAGGGTACAATATAAGAGGATTAATTAGATCATGCACTATATAAAGAATATTTCATCTACTCTTCTACTATATATATGGCTATATATAAATGTTTTGAATTCATATATATGTTAATTACTTACTTGATTTTCTGCCAATCCCATTTGTATAACTCCGGAGGAGTTTGTTAATTCATCATAAGGGTTCTCATCATAGGCTTTCCACCCAGCAAAATAGGGGGAGTCTTCTCCATGAGTTTCAGAAACTGCAACTCTTGAAAGCTCCACACAAGGTTGCTCTTGCTCAATCTTGATACCCATAACTACTTTAACTCTTTCGAGAAAAAAAGGGGTTGAGAAAATTAAAGGGCAACGGAAAGAGAAAGAAATTGAGAGATGTGATACGTTGGGAATGAAAAATAAGTATACGTTAACAGTAGTGCAAGATTAAAAATGAAAATCTTGATTGCAGAGATGCCTTTATAGGAAGCAAAAAGCTTATGTTAGTGAGAGAGTATGTTGAAAAGGAGAAAGAAAAGGATGTAAGAGAGAAACTAGAGAAAGCTGAAAATGGAAGCCGTTGATTGAGAGTGTCAGTAACCGCTCTATTTATAGGCTTTGAGCCTATGTAGAAAATATTTAAAAAACTATATAAAAATATTAAATATTGATAGCAAATCGGAGCTTTACCTTGGAGGTTTTAACACTTGGAGACTTATATGACGTGACTTGTGACAACTGTACATGATGCCAGATCACACGGAAAATATATGGTTGTTGTTTGGGGGGGTTGGATTTCTTGCCATTATAGTCCCCTCTCCCTCTTTATGTGTCGGTTTAATAGAGTGGTGTTTTAATACCATTTGTTAATGTGACTATATTTTATAGACGGTTGTGTTGTTTATTAGTAAATTAAAAGTGGTTGAGTTCTCACAAAGAATTTTCAGCTCTCAATCTATGACTAATAATAATTATCTCCCCTTAGAGGAAAAAAAAAAGTCCAAAAATTCCTTTGAGAATTAAAACCAAATTAACCATTAATTTCATTAAGATCTGAAATGGTTGTACATTTCAGGATTTCCTAGAGTAGTTAAGTTTTAATGACCTGACAATTGACAAAGATATATCAAGTAACTGAAAAGATTGAAGAAGATTTTGATGTGCAAGAGCAGCTTAACTGGATAGAAGAGAAGCTCTTTGGAGATCTTCTGACCCTACCACTATAGCCGTACGCATTTGACTGAGTGGCTCATGAGAGAAGGAGCCAATAACAAACAACAGAATTTAACGACTACTTTCTAAGTTTTTAACATCATTTCACTTTCCTCTCAAAAAAAAAAAAAAAAACATCATTTCACTTTCATTCAACAGCTTAAGATAGTTATATGCATAATTAGAAGTGATTTGTGTAATGATTGATTGATTTGTAAGGTTATCTTTTCGGTTAAAGAGAACGGCCAATTAGCTAATGGTCACACTACTATATGAGATATGAAATATATCGCATATGAACAAACTCTCCTACATATACATTGGAATTAACACAGAATAATGAGACCATGCCCATGCTATTCAATATTCATTCACCTACTGCTATAGCCTATAAATTAATTTCCTTCTAATTATCATACTAAATTAATATTTGCATCAAATTTAAATTTAACTCAAAAAGGAGAAAAAACTCGATTATAATATTTGAGCTAGTGTGTAACTAATTAGTTAATCTTTATATATTATAGTCAATATATTTATGCATAAAAAAATAGTCAATATATTTGCATCAAAAATAAAAATTCGTCAATTTTTTTGTTATAGCTTAATTCATCTAAATTAATTAAGTTGAACCTCGACACAGACATATATTCTTGATAAATAGAACAACCATATAAACTCATCATTATTATCAAGAGCTGCTGATTTGACACCTTATATATGATCATTCAACTAATAATTAAGCAAAGATACTTAGAAGGTAATCTATGGTTGGATTCTTTCAAACTGTGTAAATTAACAAATAATGTGCCAAAACAAATTTTATTTAATTACTAATAGTATCCTATTTATAGTCCAAACATACTATGATTAAGCTCTAAAACCAATGTTAATAATTAAATGCAAGATACATTAAGTGAATAATTGTCATCTGCATCCAAGATTAATTACTTAAGTATGATTTGACTTAATAAAATGGTTAGGTACGCTGGATGTGTGTGCGCACCATATTTAAACAGTGTGCATATTATCTTTGCTCTCCTATTATTACTCTCTCCCACTCTCATGATATTATATACTATATACCAGTTGGATCTGCTTGTATAATCTTGTCATCAGATAAATATTATCTGCTTGTATGATTTCTATAAGTAATTTTTTCCATGTATACATATGCATGTACAACAAGGTTTAGAAGTTAGGAATATAAGATATTTGTCGAGATCATGTTGTTTTTGTGGATTTCAACTAACTAACTTGAACTATTAACAAGCATCGGGCTAATAATATTGGACAAAAATAAAATAAAATAAAAGGGAAAGCAATTAAGATGATATGATAGGAAATGATGAGAAGAATATGCTTCCCTATGGCTATAACAAAGGACGTGGAGCTAGACATGATGAATATCCATGTGGTAGAGAAGATCAAGTCTAGATCTGCAGTTATTATTGTGAATCTTAATGCAAGAAAGAGAACGTGACTAGAGGGATCATATGACGACTCTGCGGCGTCTTCGGCCTGTAGGGTAGAGACAGACAAGTATCAAACAAAGGGCTCACAAGATATGAAATTCGTTATTTATTTTCATATATGGTGGTGTTGTAGTTGTAGACAAGTACATCTATGTTTTCTTACTATAGAGTCATTTCATTTCTCTAACCCCCAGATAAATATAATTAAATTTAAATTCAGCATTATTGGCTGGATAGCATTGAGAATTTGCTGAATAAATTAAAAAAATTATAACCCTTAGGTTATCGGTTAGATAGAACCTACATATATAATAAATAGATGACAAAAACATTATCTCTAGAGAAGAAATAAGAGGATCTATATGGCTTTGAAATTTGAAGATGTGTGAAAACGACTAGTAGTAGTAGTCTATTGTCCATGAAGGAAGTTTACAAGACTACTTCACTTGGCCTCTCCTCCGACACCAAGTACTTTTTCTAAAGTCTAGAAAATCCACGAGTACGTGAGATAGGGGATCTTTTCTTAATTGTTAACAGCTAAGAGTGTCAACTCAAAGTGAAGGCCCAAGATCATGTCACTTGATGTGAACGTTATTCACTTGAACTAATAACAACTAGAAGGAAATATATTTATATAAAATAAATAAATTAAAAAGACATGTTGCAAGCTGTTTAATTTGCTGTATATTGCAAGGCTAATTAATTAGTACGTACAAACCGTACAAAAAAATAAAAATAGAAATATGTTTTTTTAAAATATCATACAAATATATTATAATTATTTATTTCTCTCTTATTTACTTTTTTTATGCATTCAGTTATTAGCATTTGCTTTGAGATTCTTATGTCTAGAATTTAATGAAATAAGAAATGTTTGGAAATTTTAAAGAAAGCAAGAAATTATAATTAGTAATGAAATGGAATAAAATAGTTAAAAAAAAGAACTCTTAATAGAATGATACATCTCACTCTTTTACTTGGTTATTTAATAAAGAAAGAGAAAGAACTCCTACCAAAAAACTGTCATTTTCTCCATAATTTCCAAATTAAAGGGACAAAATTCAGGGGTGCAAAATTCAACGAGGGTCCTGGAGTCCCTCCGTCGCATTTCATTTTTTGTAAACTTTGTAATATTATTCTTCACAATTTTATTGATGGTCATTCATCCAAATCAACCCTAAAACTGCAAAGGAAAAAAAAAACATAAAAAGAGCACGTAGCCAATTATAAGTGGCTGAAATTTTTTGTAATATATTTATGAGTATATGTTTAGCACATGGAATTAGGTATGGATTTTGAGAAATTTGAAATTGGAATTAAACAATGAAAATATAATTATGACATCTAGAATTCTTTAAAGTTGAAATTACAATTCTAAAATCTAATTTTAATGGGATTTTAGTATAATTAAAACTAATATTTTCATTTTTTTTATCTTTACCATTTGAATCACAATTTCCAACCTCACTCTCATATTGTGCAATTGTACTCCTTTTTTATTTTCCACTTTGACTGTTGTCATTACTATCATTGTCATCACTACCAAATTTACACCCCTATTTACTGATTGATGTTCATTATTACAACTATTACCTACACCGTTGGATATTGTTATTATCATCATCAACAACTCACCCCACCACCATCATTCTTTGTTGTCGTTATCACTATTGTTGCCAATATTGTCACCCATCACCACCACACTACATGTACCACCACCTCTACCAATTTGTTATCGTTAACCCTACCATTACTACCAATATTGTCACAATCACTTGTAGATTTATAAATTTTTTACTCAAATCCAATGTAGTATTATTTGTAACTATCCTAAATTCGTTAGATGTGTCGAAATATAATTGAAATTTAACTTAGGACTATAATTATATGTTATTATTTTTTTACAACCCAAATATAAGATTTATGATTTGAAAGAATTCGAATTATCACAAAATTGGATATACTATTCTGAAATATAATTTCAATGTCATGAGCCAAATTAAAAGAACCTAGAAGATAAATAAATTTTGCATTAACATGGTACTAAGACAGAGAGAAAGCATGAAAGGAATCACTCCAAGTGATGGTAGAAATAGAATAAGAGAAATCCATTTACATTCAACTAGTTATTAACTTATTACGCAAAATACATGAGAGTCGTCGCTTATATACAGGTGTTGATCTAAGCTAGCTATCAATTGATCTAAATATTGATTAAGGCAAAAAATACAACATGTTGTACTGATCCTATGCAACAAAAGAAGAATCCTTAGTGTCTGGCTTTGCTAAGGTTCCATTGGTGAACTACAACTTTTTTTTTATCGGCAAATAATAATATATTGATATAAGAGGTACTAGATGTACCAGAAAAGAAATACAATATGAAGCAACCATTGGTTTCTAAGTATTTAGTGCTATGAATACACAGTAAATACTAAGTAACCAGGCACCAAAACAATACCGACCACCTATGAAGCAAGTGTACAAATGTAGATTCCCACCATTTGGCTTTACCCGTGTGTGCATCAAGACAGCCAACAACATGGCATAAAGCCTGGTGCCCAACACACGATCCATAGAACCAAGGTACCCACCTCAGAAATAACACCCCCATGATAATGATAAAAATAGAACAATACAAGACTGTCACACTAGAATCCGGGAAAAGCAATTCAACAAGTCTAAGTCCATCAACCTCAGAAATTTCGTGGGTACCCTTAACAAAACTGCACACCACTTCCATCAACCAAACCCACATACCGTATTCAACTTTGCTACTTCAACAGTTCAAAAAAGCTTCGCAATTATGCATTGACCTGGCACCACACACCACTGGTTATATGAGTAGTTGAACTCGTTGAATCTCCCTTTTAGCCAAGTCCATGCAGTAAATAAAATTTTGTCCATCACATTTTGTTGATAAAAAATACTTCCCCTATAAATACATTCATTCATGAGACTCCATATGCACCAAATGACTGCAGCCCATACAACCCACCACTTTTCCTTTTCCGGTCTTGAGTTCAAAAATACTGAATGTTGCCAGAAATGGGAATCAAGGGATGTGTGTAAAACTGTTGTAACATTTAACCAGCTATAGCATTTTTTCCAAACATCCAAGGTCTTATCACAAGAGAAGAAGGTGTGGTTTAAATTTTCCTCCACTTCAGCACAAAAATAGCACATGCAATCCAATGGATCGTGAATGATATTTTTAATAAGGAGATTATCACCTATTGGTAAATGGTTAAGGAACAGTCTCCAAATAAGAAAACTTGCTTTTGGCTGAATTTTTAGTCTCCACAAATGTTGCATCAGCTCTACTTGATGTGAACCCACCAGGTTTTCATGAAGCGCTGTGTACGCTGCTTTAACGAAAAAAACACCACCCGGATCATCCAACCAGCACCAAGTATCCATAACACCCCTCTACAGTGTATGCTCTGCCACGATTTGTTGCATTTCCATGACTTGAGCAATTTCCCATTCAAAAAGCTACCTCCTCCAACCAAAATTCCAGACCCAACCACTTTCTCTCCACTCCCCCATATATTTAACATTTTCATTCTGTTTTTGAGATATAAGGTAGAGCCTAGGGAATTTCTCAAAAAGACATATGTCCCCCACCCAATTGTCAAGCCAAAATCATGCTTGATCACCTTCTCCAATTTTCCATTCAACACACCTCTCAAACCATCTAGACTCATCACCACCACCACATGATAAAACTAAATCTCTCCACCAAATGGACATATTTGTACTTGGCTCATCTCTCAATAAACCCTTCCATCCCTCATATTTTGATTCTAAGACCTCCACCCAAAGATCACCCCTTTGATTGAACAAAGACCATCTCCACTTAGCCAACAAAGCCATATTGAACAAGGAAATGTGTTTAATGCCAAGACCCCCATGATCCTTTGGGCAAAAAATATTATCCCAACTCACCCAACTCACTTTTCTTTTATCTCCCTCCCCACTCCAAAGAAAATTTCTTTGAATACTCATGATTTTCCTAACAACCTCTTTTGGGACTCTAAAGAAAGATAAAAAGAAGATAGGTAAAGAGGTCAACACAGAGTTGATTAAGCAAACTCTACCAGCAAAAGATAGGGTCCTATGTTTCCAAGGGGAGAGCTTCTTTTTGAATTTGTCTATGATAGGATTCCAAGTCACCACTCTTCTCAGATTTGCACCTATTGGAATACCCAAATAGGTGAAAGGCAAACTCAAGAGGCTACAATTAAGCAACTTTGCAAACTTTATACCTTCACTTCTCTCCACCCCCAACACCCCAAAGGAACTTTTGAAAAAATTAACTTTTAGTCCAGAAATTAACTCAAAGCACCTCATGATACTTTTGATAACCACAACATTATTCAAAGAGGCCATCCCTAAGAAAATGGTATCATCCGCATATTATAGCAAATTAACTTCTACTTTCCTCTCCCCCACCAAATAACAACATGGTCATTGCTTGAGACCAAAAATGATAGTTCTCTCCAGTGAAAGGTGTAAAAACAAGAATAGCACTTGTTTTATGTTTAGGTGCAAGTCATGAAACTATACACAGATTTGTGATATTAGCTAACAGTAGGAGCAAGAGAGAAAACGATAGGAAATCTATAAAATTGCGAAGAAATTGTTGTAAAGTGTGACAAAGCCACTTAAAGAAGTACTCTAATTACAATTAGTGGTAGAATGAGAAAATATTAATTTCATTTAACTAAACATTACACAACATGAGAGTCATCGCTTATATAAGTGTTAATCCAAGCTAGTTATGTACATAAATAAACTACAGCTAACTAACTATACACAATAAGACTGTAAACAAAAAAAAAAAAAAAAAAAAAAAAAAAAAAAAACCTATACACTATAAGTACAACTATTCTTGTAACAAACTTCCAACTACATTATTGATCTCTAATCAATTTGGACAACTAACAACCATTTATCTGGTAACATGTGCATAGCTTCTATATAAAAGAAATGTGTATATTTATTACTACCAAAATCTAGAAGTACATTATAGACAATGAGTATTTGTATATAGATTGTTTCTTTCCTTTATAGACAAAAAGATTATTAATTGTTGATAATTAATTTGTAACCAAAACTTAACACAAGTGTCTCACGAGCTGGCCACAAATAAGAATAGACGTAGATAATATTGGGCGCAAATCACCAAAAAGAATGTCAAACAAACGAATCAGCCCCCAAGGATGAACAGGAAGATGATTTCGTTTTCAATAATAAAAATATGAATTTATAATATAAAAGTGATACATTGCAACAAAAAATGGACTAACAATAGGTATAAGAGAGTTTTGCATCACATAACGCAGTTATTTATATACCACCAATATTATCAAGAATGCTTATTTAAATAGGTATTTCAGTATTTTTAAAATTAATTATAGATTAAAATTATGTAGTGTTAAACAGGCAGAAAAAATACATATTTTTATTTATGATCGACATATTTTCTTTCTTTTCTCCCTTCTCTGTATCATACCCAAAAAAAGAACTTTTATATCTTTTATCCCATCATAATTCCTTTATCTCCTTTTCTACAATACCAAAGGAATGCTAATGTAGCATCTTCTCTCCCTAGACACTGTATTAACAATTAGTGCTAACTATTTGCTATGTTGATTTGCTGGGAGAAAAATTAATGCAAGCATGGCACAAACTATGGAAAACATTTGAAATGGTTGTCTAATAGACTAACGTTTGAAATGGTGTGTGTATCCCCATCAATTAACTAAGGCCATGAATCTTCTTGGAAGATGTAGTTGCAATGGTGACACGCCTCGAAGGAATCTTTGTTCTAATCATGATAGGATATTATGTCTATGAGAGAGATAAGTACAGAATATTGAGTAGGTCGGACGTTAAATACACTGACTTGCATTGGCCCTGTCATATTAATATTCAACTTTCTGTTTTTTCCCCACCCTACCTTCCGTATCCTCCGTTTTTATTTTATTTTAATATTCCATTTATATTATTATATTAAATTAAAAGTTTGAAGTAGTAGTAGTGTAGTACTAGTACTAGTATGATATCCATTTGCATATGTTTATTTTACATGCACTGCGGATTCCTACCGCGTTCGTACACACGTTTTTGGGAATATAAATTTGGAATACCCTTTTTTTATTTAAGTTTTTAAAAGTCCAAGTATAAAATTAAAAAAAAAAATGTCCAAGTATGGCCTTCAAATCTGCACGGACACGCATACCATTTAATTTGTCTCTGACTCTGACTCTGTACATGTTAAGTTCTCAAGTACGTACGCACCGTTACTTGTTTGTGAAAGCATATACGGAATTTCTTTTTATTTATAAAAATAGCTTATGTTTTTTTTTTATATAAATTTTTAATTTATTTTGATAAAATTAATTGAAAATTTTAAAAATAGATTTTATGGTGAAATTTATAATGTAATATCCTATGTGATAAATTTCTTAAATAAAGGTTTAATTAAGTTATTTATCCCAAACAAGGTAGTAGCTGATCTTCTAGCCGGTTGGGGCTCTCAAAAGGAATGGGATCACCCTCTTCCAGTCCAGATGGCACTCTCTCTGCACTCCCTTAATTTTCATATTTTCATTGAGTAAGATGAAAAAGCCATTAATTAAGAGGATAAAAAATTAACAAACTTATAGTATGTTCTTGAAATTAAGATTTTTTTTAAAGGATTTTCTTATTTCTTATACAAGTCCCCATAGACAATTATTTTAAAACTCAATAAGACATAATTGAAATGGATGTAACATATGAATTATTGTATGAACAATACATTTTGTTTGGAAAAAAGTTCAATTGTTATACATATAAAAAATATTGTTATATAAGTTATGTCTATTTTATAACAATATTTTTTATGTCTATTTTTTCCATTATAATATTTATTATATATCTCACACTTCTTTCTCTTTTCTCTCTTTGTTGTAAAATTTAATGTACAGTAGTTTATTGTATAAATAGTATTTCTCTCTCCAAACCTGCTCTAATGTTTCATTCTAAAAATGGTAATGAGATGAAATGGATATGAGAAATAGTTCTTTATACATGTGAATAAATATCCACGAATTCTAAGTATATTTATTAGGAAATAAAAAATATTTAATAAAAGTTATATATTTCATTTTCACGCAGAAAAGTAGCAAAACTAATTTATTTGATATAGTTTATTTTTAAAATTTATTGAATATTTTAAGAACAATACTTAGTATTTATTTAATAAAGCATAAATTTTGATATAGAAGGAATTTAATAAAATAACAATATATCCTCTTGAGTGGGTATATGTTAAGTTGATATCCACAAATTATATATATATATATATATATATATATATATATATATATATATATATATATATATATATATATATATATGGGTATCCACAACCACAAGTATCCGAAAATAATTTTTAAAGTAAAATTTTTAAACAAAAGTAAAAATAAAGAAAAACTGAAAAAATATTTTAAAAACATATATTTATACTAAAAAAAAATTATAACATATATTTATATTAAAAATAAATAATTTTGAATATATATTAAAAATAAATTAGATCAAATTACTTTTTTATAATTAAAAATATTTAAATAATTTTAAAGTACAAATATCCATAGATATGGATATATTATTATCCACCCGTGCTTGTTAATTAGCGAATATTTATTTAATTATCTATTTTTAATTAATAGCGAGTTTTACCCGTGGTTGCCATCCTTGATTGTTGCTGGGTAATGTATGTTTAAGAATTTTTTCTAAGAAATATTTTTTATTTTAAATTTAACAAAAAAATCTTTAAATTTGTATTTCTCATTCAGGACGTGGTAACAGTATCGGTGCCGCCGGAGCTTCTTATCCGGCGATCTCTGTGTCTCGTTTTCAGTTGCACGGTCAAATCTGGACCCATTTAAAAATATTTGGATTTTCGAGGAAGATGCAAATCTCAGCTTTTTTTGTTTTTGGCAGAGATTATTTGTATTTTAAATAGTGATTGAAATTGTAAGAAGTGATTAGATTTAATAATTTTATATCTTCTTAATCAATTTTCAATATTTTTCTTAATTAATAATATTAAGATATTTTATGTTCTGAGGATAAACATATTTTTGTTAAATATTAAGAATACTCTTAAGAAGATATATTGTTATTTTATTAAATTCTTTCCATATTAAAAGTTAAGCTTTATTAAATAAATACTGATTAATGTTCTGAAAATATTCAGTAAATTTTAAAATAAACTATATCGAATAAATTAATTTTTGCAACTTTTCTACATAAAAATGAAATATCCATTTCTTGTTAATTGTTTTTTATTTCCTAATAAATATACTTAAAATAACAATATTTCTCCCAAAAAAATAAAAACAAAAAACTCCTCCAATGATTGAGCTAAAGTGCAGAACACGGATTCTGACGAATACAAGATATTGATGTACTGAACTTTTCTCATTTTACGGAGTTTGCCTCTGACGGTCTTGTGATAGTATGATAGGGATTGAAAATGCGTTGTATTTTTTAATTTAATTTCTTTTAATTTTAGTTATTAAAAAATATATGTTTAAAATTTAAATAGAAACTGATTTGCCATTTACCTATTTGTTAAATATTCAGATGGATAGCTTTATCACCTATAATGATGATATAGCAATATTATCTACAGGAAAGGGTACTTGTAGGGTGTGTTTGTTTTGAAAGATGAAAATAATTTGTGAAGATGGAAATTAGTGAATGTTGTTTGGTATGAGTGATATAGGTGAGAAATAAGTTTAAAATTGGTGGGATCCACTTGTACTATTTCTTATCTATTTCTACTCTTCTCTCTATCTCTCTCTTCATATCTTCTCTATTTCACTTCAATCAAACACATATACTTTTAACTTTATTTCTCACCTATTTTCACTCTCCCTTTTTATTTCTATTCACTCTATTTCTCTCCTCTCTACCAAACACAGCAGTAGTCTATTGGAAAAAAAAAAAGATTAGTTATTTTGTGAGCTTTTATACTTTTACTTTTACCAATTTTTTTATTTAGGTTTATGAACTTTTTTCTTTTATTTGAGTTCCTAAATTTTTTTTTATTTTTTAATTAGATTCTTTGTCTAATTATCATTATGAAAAATTGTACAGACAAGTGAAGTGTGTATTATAAACACAATTTAGTCAATTGTGAGAGATTTTTTTACATAATTTTAACTCGCAGAAGCATCATTCACTATCTACATCTCCAATTAAGTGTCAACATTTAATTTTTCATAACGACAATTAACAGAAAGATTCAATTAAAAAAATATAAAAGTTTAGGACCCAATTAAAAAAAATGTCAAAGAACCTAATTAAAATTTGATAAAAATATGAAACTCACGGATTAATTTACAAAAACAAGAAAAAAAAAGACATATTTTTAGATATTATAGACATTTAAGTTAAGGATAAAATGTGTTTTTTTTTTCTCAAAATATTTCAAAATATTGCTTTTAGTGCTTTGTTAGGAACCAAAATTTGATGTTTTTAAACATACATTTATCAAAAGTGATGTAGTCTTAGTGTTTTGTTAAGAACTAAAAGCACTTGTCTTTGAGTAAATATAATTAAAAAGGTATAAATTCTTTATAAAGATTAAAACTAATATTCTAAAATACTTTGAGAGATAAAAATATATTTTATTCTTAAAATAATTTTAAAAGGTTATATGAAAATCATACTTTTAGTGCATGTTTAGATGAGCGTTGACAAAATTGATTTTGAAGTTATGTAATTTATGTTTTAATAATTTTGTTATGAAAGCAAATTAATAGTAAAATTTAGTATAATTTTTTTATCCAACACAAAAGTTACATAAAGTCACTTTAACTCAATCAATTCTATACCTAAAATCAAATTCTCAATGTGAAAATAAATATGTAAAAATTTATCTAAAATCACATTAATTAATATTTCAACGCGATTTTAAAGAATATAACATGAAATTAAACATAACATATAAATGTTCATTCATAAAAGGAATTATTTTGTAACTTTTGGACATAAGAAGTAGAAAAACGAGTTTCTAAACATAGGCTTATTTCTTAAAAACTTAGGTTATATAACTTAGTTTGACAATTTTATAACCAATTAATTTTTTCATTCTAAAGTTGAAGATTAAATTTATTGTTAAATTGATAGATTTAAAAATTAAATTGTCATGAAGTTAACAGATTTAAAAAATAAATTAATAGAAAAATGACAAAGTTATCATGGAAGTTGACAAATCAAATATTCAAATTTGCTAATTTTATAATAAATTTAATCTCTCAGTTTGGTCACTTTATAATGAAATGACTAATTTGTTATAAAAAATTATAAATTTTAAAAAAATTACATTGTTTTGATAATAAATGCTTACATTACATTCTTTTTTTTTTTTTTACTATAGAATGACAAGATGTTAACTAATACTTTAAAGATACTTATTGATAAATTAAAAATATTTTTTTATTAAAACAATATTAATGATTCCATCATATATATTTTAAATATAAAAAAATAATCTAAATATTTCTCAAGAGAGAAAAGTTATTTACTCTTGTTGAAATGCATTTTCCCCCTTGAGCAAGACGCAAGAGCATTCATAAGCTCAGAACTCCCATGTACTTTGCCTTAACTTAATATCTCCAATGTACTTTGTCTCCTCAGCAAGCATATCTAGTTGAGTAGTTTCTCTTGTCTTATTTTATTTTCCTTGGGTCGATTCTCTCGTCTTATTTGTGGCAATCTAGCATCTGTGGGCTTTATTAAAATGCAATGTGGACTCAACACAGAGTTTAAGGAAAGGAAGAATCATACATTTAAATTATAAAATTTATATCAGGACCAAAAAAACTTTATATAAATTGAACAAAAATATTTCATTCTATTATTCTTAATGTAAAAAAAAAACCCAAACAAAACAAATATTAATTGAAAATGAAAATGATATTTTCATACCCTCTCTAAAACCCCCATTTAAACATACAAATTTAGCAGCCGATAGGTAGAGAATTTTGCTCTAAAATTAATGTATTTTCCTTCTGGATTTATATTTAACACAATTTGGATTGTTGGATGTGTCCGTGCTTTTTTTTTTTCAAACTAAAAAAATATACCGTGCACTGTAAAATAATTTTATCATCACCAAAAATATTTTAAAATTAATGTTAAGAATTTTAAAAATATTTTAATTAGCAAAATATGATTTTAAAAAAATATTGGCAAACCCTCCGCCCAAAAAACAAGCTTTGATTAATTTTTCATGTGATAAATGTTTGTTAAATAAATATTTGGATGAAACTTTGTTTCAATTGAGAAATTTGCTTGCTGCTGACATTAACATTTGAATGATATATGGTTGACTGAATGGCGTGGGGATAATTAGGATTTTACTGCATAAATTTTTGTTATTGAATGAGAATAATATAGTTGATATATCTTCTTGAAGGTGCTGTCTGAATGAAGAGTTGTGCTTGGAAAGGAGTATGAATCGTATTGATCGATATGATGACGAACCTTTACTTACTACAGAGATGGACGTAAGGAATTGGGCCGTGTTATGTTCTGAGTACTTTAGTTTGGGTGAAGCTATAGTTTTGTTTGGGGCTGCTATTTGCACATCCCCTTTTGTTCTTTGCATTACCCACCACATGTTAAAGTACAGCTAGTAGTTAGCAAGAGTTGTAACTTGTAGTGAACTGAAGTGCATGATCGGCATGGGTTCGTCTCTGTGGCCTCCTAAGGTGCCGATGGAGCTTCATGTGAAAAATCGGGAGAAGCTCCTCACATCCCTTCGTCAACACCTCTCCGAGTCTTCTCTTCCTCTTCATGGCTTCGTCCTCCTTCAGGGTGGCGAAGAGCAAACGCGTTACGACACCGACCACTTGGAGCTCTTCAGGTATCCTAATCCTAATCCTAAACCCTCGTAGTCGCTGCCATTTCAATTTTTCCAATAATCGATCCCTAATTCGTTTGCTTCGCAGGCAGGAGAGTTACTTCGCTTACTTGTTTGGAGTCATAGAACCTGGATTCTTTGCAGCTATTGTTCGTTCTTTTCTTCTCCGATACAATCTTATTTTATGTTTTTTAAATTTTAATTTAATTATGTAAAGCTTATCATAAATTAAGATAAGATTGATGACTTTTGTAATTATTACAGTATTATTTTAAAAGTTATGTCTAATTGGTTGATAGTGTAAAAATCTTACCACTTAAACTCTTTTTAATTTTTATTATGCACATAAACGCGATCATGTTAAGTGTAGAAATTAGTAATTTTGATTTATGCTTCTTATTGGTTTTTGAAGGACGTTGCAACTGGGAATTCTATCCTATTTGCTCCTAGGTTACCTTCTGACTATGCTGTTTGGTCGGGGGAGATAAAGCCACTCTCCTACTTTAAGGTGACCCTCCCACTCATCAAATTTTAATGGATTTGCATGTCGTCTATGTTATTCTTTACTTTAGTGGTTCACATTTATGCATCCTCTCCTTTGCAGGAACACTACATGGTTAGCACGTCTTGCTTCTCGGATGAAATTGCAACTGTATTGCAACAACATTACCAGGGTTCGGGGAAACCTTTGCTGTTTCTCTTGCATGGCCTTAATACAGATAGCGATAATTACTCTAAACCAGCAGACTTTCAGGTTCTTAACTCTACTCATTCCTGTTCTTCCCCTTCACTAGAAGCATTTTTCTTTTTAATTGTTTTGACTAGGACAGTGAGTGATTTGTTGGATGTGTATTATTTCTGACCCCCCAAACTGTCACTGCATAAGATGTCTTCTGTACCAATACTATTGTGTTATTTGTGATGACGTCGTAGTACTTACCAGTTACCATATCTTTCTTAGAAAACTGATTCTCAGAACTACTTGTATTGTATATTTATAATTTTGATTTTTTTTAGGGCATTGATAAGTTTGATAAGGATTTGACAACTTTGCATCCTATATTGACTGAATGCCGTGTCATCAAGTCAGAGCTGGAAATTGCTCTTATTCAGTATGCCAATGATATAAGCTCTGAAGCTCATGTTGAGGTAACTAATCTTAAAATGCCATAGTTATGCTTGTTTCTCGAGTACTTATTTGAACATTTATGCAAAATGTCCTTTGAAGCTTATGGGAATGTATTAAGAGGAAATAGGCTTTAAATATTGTAATTGTGATGGTTTAACTTTTAGTATCTTCCTAATTTGAGGCTGTTTGTTTTGTTTTAGTTGTAAAAGGAAAGTGATTTTGGGAACTTGGAGGTATCTTTTAGCTTTCCATTAATGATGAATTTTTCTTAGATAATAAGACTAAGGAAAATAACTAAAGTATAGATCTGAACAGATAGAAAATAGTACTATTTTCCTTTACTTAACCTGATTATCTACCCATTTTTCACTGAAACTTTCTGGATTTATTTAGTTGAGTTAGGAGCATATTGGGGTGGGGTTTACACGGTTACATTATCTATTAGTAGAAGAATCTATAATCTCAATGATGAAGTATGAATGGCTTTATACACGTTTTGTGAAAATGCTTTCGTAATAGTTTCAATATACATTACAATGAAACAGGTTATGAGAAAAACTAAGGTGGGCATGAAGGAGTATCAGCTTGAAAGCATTTTTCTTCACCACACCTACATGTATGGTGGATGCCGGCATTGCTCCTATACATGTATTTGTGCTACTGGTGATAATAGGTATACATTTCTGAATTCTGATATTGTAACCATTTTCGTCACAATAAATGTGGTTCTCAGATACTTTTGGTTTAATAAAACTTTACTCGATGCTCCTTTGTAAGAATGACTTCTTGGCTCTATTTAACCAAGGAGAATTAAAAGTTAAAACTGATTTGCTAAAAGAAAAATTATGTTTGATATGTTTCTGGCTTGCTGTCTGGCTGTCTGTAATTTTGTACTGCCTGCTGCTGTACCATATATATATATATATATATATATATATATATATATATATTATGTGTGTGTGTAATTATGTTTGATATGTTGCTGGCTTGCTGTCCAACTGTTTGTAATATTGTACTATATAGGCTACTGCCATACCATGTATAATGTTTGTATATATGTGTGTGTGTGTGTATTGGTTTTTAAATAGTAGCTACCTTCATCATAAAGTGGGCTGGCTAACATGTATGTATTATGCAGTGCTGTTCTTCATTATGGCCATGCAGCAGCTCCTAATGACAAGGTATGGTATAGGAGAACTTTTTCTTCTTCTTCTTCTTCTTCTTCTTATTATTATTTTTACCTTTGAAGGTCATTTTCATTGCAGCCAATGTGGTTGATTGGCTATCATAATGTTGATGGTTTCAATTCATCTTTATTGATTGGTGATGTGACTTTTATAACTTGTTTGGTGCATTCCACCTCTGGGAAACTACATTGGGCACAATTGCTCTCTGTTAGCTGTATACCTGTTTATTATTTCCTACATTGAAACTTGAAATTAATCAACACCATGCTTAGTCATCAGTATTTTTTCTTTCACTAGTAGGAAAAATAATTGGTTCAGGAAATAGGAATGCGGAAAAAATAACAAAAACAATGATGAAAAACTCTTTGAAAACAGGGAGAAGTAAACTATTTGTGGTATTTGGTGACTTCGGATATGGCTATTGGCTAATCAACATATTAAGTATTCAAAACTTCATTCCTTAAGAGACAAAATAAGATGAAGTTATAGTCTGAATTGGATAATCAATCTTATTTACTTTTGGAGAGGTTCAAGCCTCTTTCTAAAAACATGACTCTTCTGTAGACTTTGGTAGATGGAGACATGGCGCTGTTTGATATGGGAGCTGAGTACCATTTCTATGGGTCTGACATAACTTGTTCTTTCCCTGTGAGTCTTCACATAAATAATTATTTTTTGTATTTTTACTTAGTTTTCCTGTTACTTGCATAATCATTTTATACTCAACTTTAATTTTGTGGTGCAGGTAAATGGAAAGTTTACAAGTGATCAATCTCTTATATATAGTGTAAGTGCTTTCTTATAAAACCTTTTTTATCAAAGGGAAAACAAATTTTAAGTTCTTTACTAAATGTGCAAATTGCACCAGTACAAATATTTGCAGTGCAAATCCCTAACAAACACATGTAATAATTTTCTGTAAGGGCTCAACTAATTCTAGACGCTCATGTGCATGTTAGTATGGCCCAGCCAATGTACCTTTCATATACCTCAATGACTTGACTTTTATAGAATTTCTTTCAACAATTATTTACTCTTGCTTTCCATGTTCTGCAGGCTGTGCTAGATGCTCATAATGCTGTTATATCTGCAATGAAACCTGGAATAAACTGGGTTGATATGCACATGTATGATTGAGTACAAGTATCATTTTTTAAGCAACTAAAATATCTGCCATGCTTGGTTTCAACTTTCAAGTGCTAATAGCTGTGAACAAGTATATTATGTTAGTGCTTGAGAGAAGTTTCTTGACTATTTAACATAGTTGATGCATTGGAATATAACAGAATTGTAGCCTAGGTAATTTGTGCACATGCAGTCACATGTATTTATTTTGCTGTCTGCAGCTTGATTAAGAAATTACAGTCATTGTCTTGAATAGGGGAACCTAAGAGTAAATCTAGTCTGATAGCCATCATTAGACTTCATTGTGAAACCAAAGACACTTTTGTCTAATATTTGTACTAAGTTATTTTTTTCAATAGGAACAAGTGTCGTTTTATTTTGCATTGCTTCTGCTCATATCCTTTCTAAAATTGCAGATTAGCAGAAAAAGTGATTCTGGAGTCACTGAAGAGGGGACACATTATATTGGGGTAACATATATTGTATTTTTCTATTTTGAGTGGGAAACTTTCATCTTGATACGATCTCTAGGATCTTTTATGAAGTTGCTGTTAAATTATTGTGTTTTTATATTATCTTGTGTGTCTTGTATGTAGTCTCTTTTTTATCTTCTTTTTCTCTGTTGTAGCCGTTTTGTAAGGTGCTGCAGTCTGCACCTCTGCTTCTACTTTTGTACTTGATAACTTTGTGTCATTTCATATGTATATATAAAAGCTTTAGCTGAGTGAAAGACACTCAAGCTATTCACATTCAAATCTCAAGTTGGTATCGATCCCGCTCTGCTTGTCTGCCGTCCGCCGTCGTCTGCCGCCTTCCGTCGCCGCCCGCCGCCGGTCAAGTTTTCCGGCGAAGTCACCATCAGGGTCACCTTTCTGTGCGTGAGCTATCCCTGGAGGTTTCAGAGGCAGAAGCTGCCTCATGTCCGTTCATGCGTTGCTTCTTCGTTGCGCACTGTTCAGCACGTGCAACCCACACGCTGCCTTCTGGCCGTGGATCTTCGTCAGACCACCACAGACAGGGTCGCCGGACCTTGCTTGTCCTCTTCCTAACCCTGAACAGCCTTTATCGTGCTTCTTTGTGAAGTGGGTCTTCACCTAGGTACCTTTGAGGGTCATCGAACCTTGGTTGTTCTTCTTCTTTTCTGATCTTCTAGACAATCTTCTTCATTCCTTTGGAGTGTAGGTCTCTGTTTCAAAGCTTTTGGTTGAGATGGCATCTACAGATTCCTCTGCACCTTCTTCCTCTATAGGTCCTATTTCTTCCCTCTCTGGAACACCCACTATCACAACTGAGAAACTCAACTGGAAAAACTACCTATCTTGGTCTGCCTCAGTTGAGTTGTGGTTCCTTGGTCAAGGACACCATGATCATTTGGAGAAGGAAGTCACTGAAGTTCCAGTAGAAAATAGAGATCAGTGGATGAAACTTGATTTCCAGCTGTGTGTTGTGCTTTGACAATCTGTAAACCCTGATGTGTTAGAAATACTCAGATCCTTCAAGACCTGTTACTCTTTCTGGAAGAATGCCCAAGATATTTTTGCTAATGACATTCAACATCTGTTTGATTCAACTCAGAGTTGTTTCTCTCAAACAAACTAATCATGATATGGTTTCACATATAGGTAAAGCTAAAGCTGCTGTTGAAGAATTAAGAAAATTCCTAATATCTGATTCTTTAGAGGAAATGAAGAAAAGACTTGATAAGCTGTTTATGGTTCTGATATTGAGGAGTCTGCACTCAGATTTTGATCATGTGCGTGACCAAATCCTTGCTGGTGACCAAATTCCCTCAATGAACAGCTTAGTCACTAGACTTCTCCATGTCCCTACTTTGGTGAAGGGTGAGAATTCAGCCGAGGCTGTTGAAACTTCAGCCATGGTAGCATCTCGTGGTAGAGGGGGCCGTGGTAATAGAGGAGGACGTGGTGGTAGAGGTAGTCGTCCCAAGTGCTCATACTGTCAAAGAATGGGCCATACTCAAGATAAATATTACTCCCGGCATGGTTTTCCTGACAAGGCAGCAAATGTCACCACATCTAAGAAAGCTGAACCTAAGTTTTCTGATGAAAAATATCAGGAATATCAAGGTTGAAATCCAGCAGCCAGGCCCAATCTTCCTCAGTGCCAAGTGTCTCAACAGCCTGCATATCTCAATCTGTGGAAGGTCAAGGTCCATGGATAGTTGATTCAGGTGCTTCTGATCATATTTCTGGTAATAATTCCTTGTTCTCATCTATCTCTTCACCTAAATTCCCTCACCTTGTTACATTAGCCAATGGATCCAAAGTTGCATCTCAAGGAGTTGGTCAAGTTTCTCTTTCTCCTTCCTTAAATTTAAATTCTGTTTTGTATATTCCTATTCCTAATTGTCCTTATAACTTGATCTCCTTAAGCCAATTGACTCGTTCCTTAAATTGCTCAATAACATTTGATGCTGATTCATTTGTTATATAGGACCGTGGTACGGGTCGTCTGATTGGCGTAGGACATGAGTCACGAGGCCTTTACTATTTGGAAACCAGCCCTTCTGTGTCCTGTTTTGCAGCTTCATCTCCAAAACTTTTGCATGATCGTCTAGGTCACCTAAGTTTAGCAAAATTGAAGATAATGGTCCCAAGTCTCAACAAATTACAGTTGTTAGATTGTGAATCATGTCAATTAGGCAAATTCTTTTCCCAAGCAAACTGAAAAAAGATGTAACTCGGTTTTCTCTACCATTCATTCAGATATTTGGGGACCAAGCCGTGTAACATCTTTTGGATTCAGATATTTTGTTACTTTTATTGATGAATATTCTCGATGTACTTGGGTTATGAAAGATAGATTTGAACTTTTGTCTATTTTCATGTCCTTTTTTAATGAGATTAAAAATCAATTTGGGAAAATAATCAAAATTCTTAGAAGTGACAATGCCAAGGAATATTTCTCTTCAGAATTTTCTTCTTTTTTGTCCTCACAAGGAATCTTACATCAGTCCACATGTCCTCACACACCACAACAAAATGGAATAGCTGAAAGGAAAAATAGACATCTAGTTGAGACTGCACAAACCTTAATGTTGAATGCAAATGTTCCTGTTCACCATTGGGGTGATGCAGTTCTCACTGCTTGTTTTTTAATAAATAGGACGCTTTCTTCATCTCTTGAAGATAAAATTCCTCACTCAATTATTTTTCCCAATGAACCCTTGTATCCTGTTCCTCCCAAAGTCTTCAGCTGCACATGTTTTGTTCATGATGTCTCTCCAGGTCTTGATAAGCTTTCAGCAAGAGCTATCAAGTGTGTGTTTCTTGGATATTCTCGCCTTCAAAAGGGATACAAATGTTACTCTCCAACCCCTTAAAGACACTACATGTCTGCTGATGTTACTTTCTTTGAAGAAACCATGTTCTTCTCCTCCAAGCAAGATTTCAGTTCTATTCAACAAGTCTTGCCTATTCCTGTTTTCAACCCAGTGGTTTCTCCAATACACACACCATCCAACCAAGAAGAAATTCAGCCCCCAACTACAGTCAACAGTCAAGTTGAATTATCTCCATCTCCTCTTTCTACCTACCAGAGCAGGACACAGAGCTAGTCCCACAGTCCACAAGGATTCTCTTGACTCATGTTCTTCTTCATCAGTCGTCCCTACAATGGATCCTTCTCCATCATCACCTTCTCATGATGCAAACTCAGATTGGCCTATTGCACTTAGGAAAGGTATTCGGTCTACTTGAAACCCCCATCCTATTTACAATTTCTTGAGTTACCATCGTTTGTCTCCTTCATATTTCTCCTTTGTTTCCTCCTTGTCTTCCATTACCGTTCCTAAAAATGTTGATGAAGCACTTGCTCACCCTGGATGGTGACAAGCCATGATTGTTGAAATGCAGGCTGTTGAACATAGTGGTACATGGGAGTTAGTTCCTCTTCCTCCTGGGAAGAAGGCAGTTGGTTGTCGGTGGGTCTATGCTATCAAGGTTGGTCCTAATGGTGAAGTTGATCGCCTTAAGGCTCGTCTAGTGGCCAAAGGCTACACTCAGATATATGGTCTTGATTATGGGGATACTTTTTCTCCTGTGGCCAAGATCAATATTGTTCGTCTCTTTCTTGCCATGGTTGCCATTCGTCATTGGCCTCTTCATCAGTTAGGCATTAAAAATGCTTTTCTCCATGGTGAGTTGGAGGAGATTTACATGGAGCAACCTCCTGGATTTGTTGCTCAAGGGGAGTCTGGTCTAGTTTGCAAACTTCATCGATCTCTCTATGGGCTTAAACAGTCTCCAAGAGCTTGGTTTGGAAAATTTAGCCATGTTGTGCAGAGTTTTGGGATGAAACGCAGTGAGGCAGATCACTCTGTTTTTTATTGTCACACTTCTTCTGGAAAATGTGTTTACTTAGTTGTTTATGTTGATGATATAGTAATTACAGGGGATGATGATGCTAGAATTTCCCAGCTGAAACAACATTTATTTAGTCACTTTCAAACCAAGGATCTTGGTCACCTGAAATACTTCCTTGGTATAGAGGTAGCTCAATCCAAGGAAGGCATTGTTATTTCACAAAGAAAATATGCCCGGGATATTTTGGAAGAGACGGGCATGATTGACTATAGACCCATTTATAGTCCCATGGATCCAAATCAGAAGTTAATGGTAGATCAAGGTGAGCCATATTCAGATCCAGAAAGGTATAGAAGACTGGTTGGAAAACTCATCTATCTCAGAATTACCAAGCCTGATATTTCCTTTACAGTGGGAGTTGTTAGTCAGTTCATGCAGGCTTCTCATGTTGATCATTGGAATGCAGTGATACGCATTCTCAGATATATCAAGAAAACTACAGGACAAGGGTTATTGTATGAGGATAAAGGAGGCACTCAAATTTTTGGGTATTGTGATGCTGATTAGGCAGGTTCTCCTATAGACAGACATTCTACTACAGGATTTTGTGTGTCCATTGGAGGAAATGTTATCTCTTGGAAGAGCAAGAAATAGAACAATGTTGCTCGGTCTAGTGCAGAAGCAGAATACAGAGCTATGGCCTTAGCCACATGTGAATTGGTGTGGATCAAACAACTCCTTCAAGAACTAAAGTTTTGTGAAATTCAGCCAATGAAGCTGTATTGTGATAACCAGGCAGCTCTCCACATTGCCTCTAATCCAGTGTTTCATGAGAGAACTAAACATATAGAGATTGACTGCCATTTTGTAAGGGAGAAGCTGCTGTCCAAGGAGATTAGCACTGAATTTGTCAACTCAAATAATCAACTTGTAGATATTTTAACTAAATCCTTGAGAGGACCTCGGATTCAGTTTATATGTTCCAAGCTTGGAGCATACAATTTATATACTCCAGCTTGAGGGGGAGTGTTAAATTATTGTGTTTTTATATTATCTTGTGTGTCTTGTATGTAGTCTCTTTTTTATCTTCTTTTTCTCTGTTGTAGCCGTTTTGTAAGGTGCTGCAGTCTGCACCTCTGCTTCTACTTTTGTACTTGATAACTTTGTGTCATTTCATATATATATATATATAAAAGCTTTAGCTGAGTGAAAGACACTCAAGCTATTCACATTCAAATCTCAAGTGTTGCATATTTGTGAATTTTGGTGTAGTGATGTTGATGACATGATGGCTGCACGCTTGGGTGCTGTTTTTATGCCACATGGTCTGGGGCATTTCCTTGGTATTGACACACGACCCTGGAGGCTACTTAAAGGTATTTGTGAATTTCATCTGCAGTTACATTTTAAACTGCTCCTCTTCTCCTTCTTTAATTAATGGCTTCATTGGCTTGTATAATTAATCTTGTGTCGGCAACTTCTTTTTCATATAATGTCTTGGGAACTTTGTTCTGATTTGCAGGACCTGGAAAGAAGAAAGGAACCTGGATTAAAATCTTTGCGGACAGTCAGAGATCTCCTGGAAGGAATGGTCAGTTATGGCTTTTGCCAGTAATCAGAACTTCTTTTTAAGTAGCAACTGATGTGAAGCATAATTGTAGTTGATGTTTTGCTTTGGGTTATGCTACATTAAAATTGGCACAATTATGGTGCCCCTAAAATTCCCTGATTTATTTTGAGTGTTAAATTTTTCTGGTATTGAACCATCTAAGTTATCTTTACATGTTATTGCCAAAGGATTTAGTTCAGCTAAATCCTCACTAAAGTCCATGAGATTGCAAGCATTGATCTCTTTAGTCTCCTAACTTCGCAAACTGCCTTTCACTTTACTCATTTTTCACTGACATTAAGGACTAAATTAAATAATGTTTTATAAAGTTAGGAACTAAAGTGTGGGTTTTGTAAAGTTGGAGACTAAATTGGTCGGTGCTTACAATCTCATCGACTAAAGTGTGCGTTTACCCTATTTTGTTCGCTGAAGTCTTCAATAGAATGATGGTTACCAATCTTATACATGTGGTAACACAAAGCTAAAATCAAAATAATGATTATTGCAATTTGTGAACCCTGGTTGCTTCAGTTGAGTTTGGGATCTTCTCCTTTGATCTCTTCTAGTTAATGCTCTATTTTATGAACTATAAATACAAATTTGATGATGAGGTAACCTTGTTTATTGATATGGTCCAAAATAGAAAGCTGAGATTAAGCGTGTGTATAGGAAAATGAAGAATAAGTATGATGCACCTAATCAAAATTAGGGAGGGAGAATAGGAAACTAACTGCCTAGCTGACTGTGGCGTGTGGTGTGACACATGTGACGCAGTTAGGAGAGAAGTGATTATAGGGAGGGAAGTGTAATAGAGGAAGAAAGGCAAGCGGGAATTTGGTTGGACTCTTGATCTGGGAGAGACTGGGCACTCTCAAACTGCTCAGATTTGTTTTCCTCATTTCTTAATACACTTAATACAATGCAAATTTCCTTCATTTCTTATGTTTGGTATGATCCCCTGATACCTATCATTTATACACTTGTAGGTTATCACTGTGGAGCCTGGATGCTACCTTATAGATGCTTTGTTACTTCCTGCCATGAATAGTTCAGAAACTTCCAAGTTCTTAAACCAGGAAGCGATTAATAGATTTAAAGGTTTTGGTGGAGTCCGAATTGAGAGTGATGTGGTATTCCATTTACTGAACCTTATTAAGGATAATCTAGTTTTTAGTTTATCATTTCTATATCCCATTAATGTTTTTTCTTTCTCAACCTAGTATTATCTGCCCCAACATACATTTTTTCAATACTATATTTTGAGAGGGGGCCTGCTAACCTACTCTCCTACTTGCCTTTTAGGAGTATGTTAGCAATATACAACTTTGGATTTGATAAAATACTTCTAAAGGCGTAACTTGTTTATTATGCTCCTAAAAAATATTAGATTAAATTGTGTATTTGATTATAAATCTCACGTGATTTTCTTCTTTTTTAATTAAAGATCACATGAGATTTTTAAAAGATCATGTGAGATTTGTAATTAAATATGTAATCTAAACTGTTAATTTTAATCTAATGGTTGTAAATAAATGTTTTTATTTCTCACAATAAATTCTCCCTCCCTCCCTCTCTCTCTTGATTAAAGGATACTTATGAAGTTATTTGACTTTTGTGTTTTAATCTTGACTATTCATGATAATACTTAACAGTCAATATTTATATTTCTTACTTTCATATAAATAAAAGCAAGTTTCTCGTTTGAAATGTCTCGTGCAGGGTGATTAACTTTAAACTCTTCACCCTTTGTTGTGATCAAACACTATATCATTATAAAAGTGCATTGCTATTCTGGTAGATGAGCTTATTTGATTATTACTTTGTTTATTCCTTTATGATGTACTCAGCTTGTTACTGCCGCTGGTTGCTACAATATGACCAAGTGTCCAAGGGAAATACGGGAGATTGAGGCAGTGATGGCAGGGGCACCATGGCCAGCTAAGATCTCTACTCATGTTGGAAATGGATTAGAAATCTAAGTTTGACTTCAACTGCCCTTCATGTGAACTGGTCTGCTATGTTTGTAGATTCTTTTTTTTTTTTTAATAAATATTAGAAAGTAACTCCACTCTCCCCTCTTTCTTCGAAGTCATACACTCTAAAAGAGAGAGAGAGATCCTCGATGTAATCACGTGATTACTAGCAAAAAAATTAAGGAAATAAGCATTTCAATGCAAAGGTCGGCATTAGTTATGTTTTCTTTGACAAATTTTGCTATGTTGTAGAGATGCAAGTTCTCAGAATCAATTGAAAGTGCAATCATGAGATTGCTCCTAATCAACTTAACAATCAAATATTGATCATTCATTTCCTCGAGTATTTTAAAAAAAATACTGATTCGTGCTGATAAAAGGGAAGTTGTTAATTGCCGCCCAAAAAATTGTAAAATACATTCTTGCATTAAATTTGAAGAGTAATTAACTCTCGGTCCACAATAAGATTAAAATTTTGGTGTGTTTCTTTTATTAATAGGATACATGTAAACAAAAATTAAATATTAGGGTGATTTTTTTTTATGAGTATATTAGGGTGATTTTGTAACATGACAAAAATACTCCAAACTAATATATATATATATATATATATATACTTTTTTAGTAAAAAGTTTCTAAAAATGCCTTACGAGTATGTTTGTTTCTTGGTTTAAAATTTCATTTAGGAATGTGCATGTGGGAATGCAATATTCTTATATTTATTATGAGCTTTAAAAATTTATTCTTGGGTATTATTCATACCCGAAAAATAACCTTATTTCATTTTTATTATCATGGTTAAGGATGAAAAAGTTATATTCTCATAAGAATATAGAAATTTATTTTCTAATCCAATTATAACTTCTATTTATACTCTTAATTTTTATTTCAATCATTTTTTAATTTAAAAATATTCCTAAAAATATTAAAATATAACTAAATATATTTTTGAATTTACATAGAAATAACATTTTTAATTATAATATTTCTAGAGATGTTATTCTTAAAAATGTAATATTATACCTTAAAATAAACATTATTTAAATAAATAAATAAATAAAATCGACAAGACTAGTGAGTAAAACATCGTTTTCTTCCAACTCCTTTTCTAATCCGAAAATGTCAAAAAACAGCACCGTACCATACTACCTAGTCACCACTTTTCATAATTAAAGTATTACCTTAATATCAACTAAGCAATTTAGTATGAATGGCGACTAAATTCAATGCTTGCGCAAGCTGAAATAAACTTAATATCATAAGTTGAAAGAAGCTTAGTAATGGTGGGTCCCAGCTTATTTTCGACCAATAAAGTGCAAGGCAACACGTAATTTGGTTTGGTATTTTTTTTTCTTTTGAACCATCATGGTATATTATTGCATCATGTATTATGCAATTTTCCACGTAAAGTTTAAAATGCTAATTGCTAATACACAAATAGACCAATACTGGGGCTTTGCACACGAGTATTCTGAAGCATGGCTAAGTTTTTATTTTTTTGGTTTGGAAATTGGAAGGGAGTTGAGGTTAAAATATTCGTTACCTCGTGTTTACTTGCTTTGGGTGGTGCCATCATTAATTTTATGCACAAACTTTGAGGTTTAACTTAATCCGCAAAATAAGATTAAATGTCAAGTCAAAACTCCAATCCAATCAGCTGCAAATGGGATCTCAATTCCCTTCAATAAAAAAGGACTTTACACATTCATACATTGATTAAATTGTTAGATCAAGATCGGATTATTCATATTTTATTTCGGTAAATCAGACTTCAAATATATTTCAAAAATTTTAAACCCTCCAATCTTATCTTGATTTAATGGTTACGATTTACAACTGCATGAATGTAAAAATGCAGGATATCCAAGTGGAGGATGATGTTGCATTTACCAACTCTTATCAGGTTAGATGGTTGCCACGGCCACGCCCACAGGTGAAAGAAAAGGGAAGATTCCGATGGTAATGGGAAACACGTGTGTGCCTTAACAAATCATAAATAAATAGAGCAAGAGTCCACGTGGAATTTACAGATACAGCTCAATGATTCCTTTATTGAAGACAGACCTACAAATGAATCAAGGCAACTTTTCCTCCCTGTAGTTTTTTTTTTTTTATATATATATATTTCACGTATTCTGTCCACGCCCTTTTCTTCTTTTCTATCTACAACCCCTCTTACAACTTCTTTGTCTATCTCTCCCTCTTAAACAATAAAAAATTTGAAGAAAAAAAAAACTGCTTTCAATTACAAAAGTCAATGGCTTATTATTTTCAAACTTGCAGTGAAACACGGGTCTTTATAGGTTTGAGCTTCAATCCCATGCTTTCTGGAGATAGAAGCTCTGGAGAGATGCAAGATGGGCTTAGTGGGCTTCTTGGGCTGTCACTGAATTGGGTTGGTCTATACAACCCATAACCCATGAAAAAGTACTCCATAGGTATCAGCATTGCATGTGGCTGTTCCTCTGTAACCATTGATCCACAAGCCTGGACCTGCAAAATGAAAACCCCTTCTCAATGAAATACCAACTAACATAATTTTTGGTATTAATCTTACATGTTTGGTCTCACATTGATTGAGTTAAGGCAAACTTGTGTTGGATTTAAAATTTTATTCTGAATTTTACCACTAATTTACTATTAAAATAAAAACATTCAAACATAAATCATTTCAGTTCAAAACTAATTTTAACTAAAATCGATTTTGCAAATGCACACCCAAATGTTTATGGCATCTCCTGTTTACTATACTTTCTTGTCATATACATACATGCATACTACACGTCTAAACCCTTACACATTACACATACCTCAACCAAGGCACTATATCTCCTATCAAGTTTTGAAGTCATGTATAGAGCCTCTGAATGGAAAGGAGAACTGTCCCCAACAAAAATAAGTGTACGGCATTTTAATCTTTTCAATCCATCTGTAATGTCAGGCCTCCTGCAATTTGGCAAAACAAAGTTGTTGCACATAAATTTTACATTTCACATACTAATACTACATTTACACACACAACCACATGCAAAATTAGAAATGGGGAAGCAAATATGTAGGAGATCTTACTGATTAATTGCTTCAAGAAACCGCAAGACATTTGTTCTCTTTCTCTCATCCAGCAGCTGGAAAAGAAACATGACAAAGAACCAATGCAAAGCAAGGTGAATACAACAAACAAGGAAAGAGTGAGAAAAGGAATAGCAATCACATTCCAGCTATAGAGCAGTACAGGACGAAGAAACTAAATTAGCTTAGCACTGACTTTTCTGCAAGCTTGAACTATCTCTGACTCTGCAACTTCAACGTTACTGCGAACTTCCTGTTAAAATTGACCGAGAAAACTTAACATGTGAAATAAAAGAGGCGATACAGCAGACCTAAGAGACTTGCATAGTTGCATTATAATACCTTGCTGAAGTATCGCTGAAGCAAACACTCTTTCAGCAAGCCACACATACCGTAGAAATATAACAAGTTTGACATCACCTGAAATTCGCAAGCGGTTCTGAGTATGTTATCATACCAGAGAATTCATAAAAGGAAAATCTGCAAGAATTTGAATGGAACCTTATTATAAAACCATTCAGTCCAAGAAGGTGCTTTGCATAAGGGAGATACAAGTATTAAACCAAGAACACGCTCCCTATATTTCATCTGTAAAAACATACCAAAGAGAAACGAATCAATAAAAAACTGACTTCATAAGTTGATCATAAGACTGCAAAGCATTAACTATATAGCACAGTTTTTCCTTTCAAAGTTAATGGGGGTACATACAGCAAAAAGAGTAAGGATATAAGCACCAGCTGTCACTCCCATACACATCACTGCACCAAGCCTGGACAAGAAAATAGTTCATGTCATTAATAAATATAGCAAAAACATTGGATTTCACCCAAAAAAAAAGGACTGTTCTTCAACTCCCAATTCCCGAAATCTTGGGTCATTCAAATGAGATGCAAAGGAAGAGATCAACTTACATAATAGGCTTTGTTCATATGAAAGAAAGAGTTCTGAAAAACGAAAGCTAACCACCCCCCAAAATATAAAGTATCAACACTGTAATAATATTCTAATTACCCAAAATAGTTGAGGACCTCAATTATTTGATCTGCTAAGTCTTCAACAGAAGGAACAGGATCGTCGGCACAAATTGCAGCTGCTCCCAACTGCAAGAACTCTTGTGGAAGTTCCAGAGGGAAAACTATGTGAATAATAATATTCAGTTCTAAATGCAATAAAAAAACACATTCAAATCGATCAACTTACAAACCTCGTGTCCTGGAGGACTGATATGATATATGCAAAAGTTGTGAAGCAGTAAAGAAGCTGCTTCTGGACAGAAAAATAATCCTTGGAAACATGACATATCTGCCCCAATACACAGAAGTAAAATATTGAATCATATTTCCAGATACACACATGTACAATGCAATCATTAATGTAACCTAAAAAGGAACTCAGACAAATTCTAGAACAGAAGGTAAAAAGAAAACATAATCTTGAAACAAGTGAAAGTAGATAAAAGAAAATAAATTGGCTGCACTTACAATTTAGAGCCAAATCAGGGTAAGTGATCAGAGCTGGTTTGTCAGGATCGCCATAGACTATGACAGACACAGTACCACAGCCAGTTCGAATATGATGCTCCTGAAATGGCAATCCAAAATGAATGTAGCCTAAACACAGGAAGAATGAGAAGAGGGTACCAAAATTGAAGTTGGAACTTTTAGGAATGAAAAGAACCTTCCCCTAAAGCAAAGGATATCCTTTATTTAGTATACACTCCATTTGAGTAATGTTAAAATTCATAAGTGAACCTTTTTCAAGCTATTTGGCCCCTAACATGGTTCCCCATGTGCCCTTACTCCTTTTTTGGGCAACCCAAACCAACAAGCAACAACAACACCACGTTAATATCACTATCTGAACCGAAAAGTGAAATAAGTCATTCCAGATTCCAATCATTGTATGCTCAAGAAAATAATACTAATAATAATAATAAGGGGAGACAGTGAAAAAGTGAAGAGTATCTTTGGCTTTTAAAAGCAAAAGAATGACTGAAACTCATATAATAACTAATATGTATGTGTATTCCTACAAACCAGAAAAACTAAAAATAAAAAGGAAAACAAATAAAACTACCTACATCACCCAAATCGCATCGAATACCATAAGGATAAATTTCATCCCCAAAATTTCAAAACAACAGCCAAATGAAGACCCAGGAGAACAACCACGACCAAATATTCAAAAAAATAATAGCTCCATAAATGTGTGAAAATTGGCAAATACGGAATGCACAGCAGATCCGCTATTTTCCGCGTTCAAATGTTCAGAAGATATGATAAACAACACATTCCAGGAAAAAAACATAAAGAAAGCACACAAGAAAGGTAAATAAAAAGAGGCCAATCCCATCATGAATTTTCAAGAGACAAAAACGTTTTTTTTTTTTTTTTTTCTATTTTCCAACAAAGATCCCAATAGCAAAAACTTGCCCCATCAAATGCTCCGTAATGAAAAACAATTAGACCACCCCCCTCGAAAGAAAATTGCCATTGGCAATAATATTGCATCTCCTTCATTCAGCAACAACAAAATCCAGAAACCGAAAATGCAGCATAAATGCCGAGAACTAAAAAAGAACCAGAAAAATTACAACCCATAGCGACCCAATTGAGAAACACCGGAACTCGATCCATCCACAGAAAGAAGAAAAAAAAAAAACTTGAAAGCGGAAGGGAAAAAAAAAAGGTGAATGAAATGGGTGTGGGACCTTTCCACCGAGGTAGATCTTCTCCATGTCGAGTGAAACGGAATCACTGGATTCTGGCATGGCTGTGGTGAACATGGAAGGCTCTCTCTGATGATCAAGTCACTCCAAAGAAGCCTCCACCCACCAATTCCCCTTCTTTTTTGTGTTATGGTTTTTTATTTTTATTTTTTTGAGAGGTCCAAGAAAGAAATATAAGCCTCTCTTCTCTCCTATGCCTTTAATGGCTTATATACGAAGCAGTTCTATTCTTTTGTCTTGTCTTTGTTTTCTTTCTCTTCAAAATTTTAACCTGCGGTTAACCACCACCGACGCTTTGTTTCCGTACCAACCGAATTTAACCTCGCCCCCTTTTCTCCTCTTTTTTTATTTTTTAACCGCGCCCTTGCCTTCTGCGGCGTCGTTTCCCTCTCTCCAAAGCGACGCCGTTTGAGAAATTAATTGGCTTGGTTTTTAAGAGACACATTCATATTTAATCTTACATTCAAATATTATCAAATGTTTTGGATTTGATTAATTTTAATATTATATTTGTTAATTGAAACTTTAGTATTACCTCCGTTCTTATATATTAGAAACATAGGATTAAATCATCAAGATCAAAGAGAAGGTTAAATTAGTTATTTTTAATTAATATTAACATAAATTTAAATTTTATTCCAAAGTGTCCTTAAGATTAATTGATTTGAGTGGTAGTTAGATATGATGACACTACTTATAACTCAAGAAATACTTTTTCAACCAATGAGAATTAGTTATATTCTTAATAGTTCATTAAATGCATCCACTTTCATGAAAAATGAGTGATATTTCATTAATAGACTTCACAATAAATTAAGTGTATAAAAAAAAACTAGACATTAATATATTCAAAAGTGCTCATATGTTTCTCATAAATAGAACCAAAAAATATTGTCATTTGTTTTTTATATATAGAACCGGAGGTAGTATTTTATTTGTGGTCCAAACTAAGATTGATCATTGGTAATTTGGTTGCTTGATATCTAAATGTTGATAAGACATACAACAATTGTGTAAAAACTCAAACACCTAAGTTAGGAATTGATAGAATAGTGGTGCAAAATGCCTAAAAAAACACACTTAAAGAATGAAGTTTTAGTAATATAGGTTTTTGGGAAGCGGCGTATTTAGTGATTTTCTTATTTTAAACGTTTATCTATTATCAAGAAAGCATAATGAGGATCAATAGTAGGTGAGTCTTTCATGGTATGTCCAAATTCGTGAGATAAGGCTCATACTCATTGTTAATGATGCACTCAAATGCTTCAAAACTATAATGTGTAGTTAAGTGTCAGTCATATATGAGATTTGAACTAGGATGTTGATATTAAAATAGGTAGACAGAGAAGTTGGATATTGAGTTTCGTCAAGATGAGGTCAATACATCCAAGCTCAGATCATGTTTAGAACAAATATAATAGTCACAAATTATATAATAAAAAAATATGTGAAACAATAATTATTTCAAATCAATCTAAAACTAATAAATTTATAAATATATTAAAATAATAAAAATATAATTCTGAACAAAATCATAAAAAATATAAATATATCTCACAAGTACATATTTTATATAGGATGGAAAACAGTCTTAATTTTAATCCTTCACTCGTTTGGTTTTAACATGAGATAGAAGAATGAAAAAAAAATATGAGACTCGTGTTTGCAATAATCCCTCTATTTAGGAAGAGAAAATAGAAGGAAAGTTATTTTTAAGACCACAAAGACTAAAATATTCTTATTTTATATATTTTTTATTAAAGATATTTATGTAATCAATAGTAAAAATATTTTAAAAATGTGTTTCAAAATGTATAACTAGTATTTCTCTTCTTTTTTTCTTTTCTTTTCTTTCTCCTCTGTTAATTAGTTTTTTTCTTACTAAATGATTTTAGTCATGATGAAAACCTAACAAAATCTAAAAGGCTCGTAATTTGCGGGATGCGTCTACCTTTCTGGTCTCTGACCACGGCAGTGGCTCTCGATGGCCCCATCATTTTCCCTTTGACTCCAAACCGTATTGTGCGTGCACACCTGTCATAGCATGTTTCATTCAAAGGCTCCACTTTTTTTTTTTTTTTTTATTATTATTCTCTCGTTTTGTAGTTTGTTTAATTACTCGCGTTTTAGACGTGGGCATGTGTTTATCAAGAGGGACCTTAGAAGTTAAAAAATGGTAGGTTGCTTGCCTTTCATTTGACTCCAATCATTAATCATGCCTTCCTAATCATGTTCTTACACATTGCTTTCGGCTTTTCCATTTCGTCTATTATTCATTCACCAATATTCTTTCTCATCTTCACCAAACCTCAATACTAAATAATTTGAATGAAGCCTTCATGAAATGTTTGCATTTAGCTTTACAGAGTATGTTCCAAGTGTCAATTCCATCCATGTGTAGGCCTCGTTCGATAACAATCTTTACTTTAATCTCATCAACTAATTAAGTTCTATATAATGCGCATCTAAGATGAAAAATATAAAGTCATTGGGAATGGGTTGCTTATTGAAATCAATGCATGTATGGGTAAAAATTTGAAGGTATACACTGATATTATGATACATCTAATAATTTATATATTAAGAATATACATTAACAGAATAATTTGTTAGTATAACATGTCATATTATTAATATAAACTCATAAAGTTTATAATAACAACTTATTTTTTTAATAGACAAAAATTATATTAAGAAAGGTTGATCTAATATAAAAATTTTAGTACTAAATAATTTTTTTTTAGTGTATTCAAGATAGATAAAAAACATTTATAATTTCAACTAGATAAAATTAACAATCAATGTCAATATAGGTACTCTATTGCAATAAAAAAATATATATGTACTCTACAAAACAAAACTTTGAGGTAAATGTGATTTTTATTTTAATATTTTTCAGTTACATGGCTTTTGTCAATCAATGTGACTAATCACTCCAAACGTCAATTACTTTTATAGGTGGATATCTGGCAATGACTTCTTACTGACACTGTTTTCGACTCCACCTATAGACAGTTTCCTAGTCATGACGCAATTTAATATTGTCATCAGTTTCTTTGTATCTTTGGTAAAATTATTATCACTGGTTTAAGCGACAAACCTGTTGCACCTTTTATACTTAAAGTTATTGATAGCGACCTGGAATGGAACACACGAGAACATTGCATAAGGCATGCGTGATGCTCTCGATTTTTTCGTGGAATTCACAAATTTCATTGATGTGATTGAATTTGAAAGCATTACGAGAACAATATTTGTAATTTTAGAAGTTTAAAGGTTAAATTACTCAAATAACAGTTTTTAAACAATTTGGAAATTTTTAAGCAAGTTTTAAAACTATTTATTTTAATTGGTCCTTAAATTAAAAACTAAGTTCCTAATGTAGTTATTTAGTTAACATTGGAATTAGGTTTGATTCTAATTCATTTAGAATTTTTAATATGGGTATTAATTTAATTTTGTCTACCGGATTTACTAATTTGTTTAAATCCTATTTCCTTAGACATTTTTTTTTTTGGTGCCATTTCTTTAGGCAATTGAACCTTGGGTGAAAAAAAATAAGTTTTTAGCTAAGAAATCTTTAAGAGTATGTATAATGAAAGTTGTTTATTAAAAAAAAAAAAAAATTGATATGTCACATATAATTTTGAGTTGCTTAAAATTGAAAAGAGTTGCTTATATGAAGATCAATGTTCTAAGATTACAAGTAACCAATGATTCTTCCTAGCCTAAAGGACTACTAGGTTTATATCTTAAAGCATTTTTCATAAAGTAAAATTCTATTTACAAAATAAAACAAAAATCTTCCTAACGATGTTCAAACCTCGAGAGTATTAAATACAAAAAAGTGAAAAACATAAACACAAAGAGAAAGAAACAATTTTTTATTTATAGCCCAAATTAGATATTCATGGATTACATTAAAATTCACCTACCCTAACAAAAAGGATTTTAGCTATCCATAGAGAAAATCTTTATATATATAAAAGTAATAGTTTTTCATCCTAAAAAGAAAATAATTTTTCGCCTAAAATAGGAACATATTTGTAATTTCATGTTATGCTATTCTTATAAAGGAAATATTTTCCAACTCAAAATTTTGACATTTCTATATTTTTAATTTTAACTTTATAGAAAATATTAAAGAGCATTATTTATAATTTATAATATATAAAAAGTTATAATATATATTTATATAAATTCATGATTTTTTATTTTTTATATTATTATTCATGATATTTATAAAATGGGTGTAATTAAAATATTTTAATATAATAAGTCTAATATAAAGATTTTGATATAAACATTAATATAATTTAAATATAAATATATAATTAAATTAACAAAAAAATTAAATTAACAAAAAAATAAGTATAAAATAAATTAATTTTATCTTTATAGAAAAGATTAAAGAGCATTGTTTATAATTTATAATATATATATATATATATATATATATATAAATATTCAAATATAATTTAAATTTAAATATCTAATTAAATTAACAAAAATAAGTGTAAAATATAATATTAAAACAAAAAAATATAAAACAATTATTAAATAGTTATTTGGGAGATTTAGAGATTGATTCGAAAAATTAACTTTATTCTATTATTAATTTCATAAATTATATTATTAATTTTAGTACTATAAATATAAACATGTAATGGGAGTTTAATTTTGACAAAATATATAAAGATATAATAAAACATAATGTATCCCAATTGAACGTGTTGAAAAAATATAATAAAATAAATAAAGATATAATAAAATATAATATGTCACAATTTTTTGACATTTATAATTTATAATATTTTATTTTATTTTATTACTATAAATATATATATATATATATATATGGGAGTTTAATTTTGATAGAATATATAAAGATATAATAAAATATAATGTGTCACAATTTTTTGACATTTATAATTTATAATATTTTATTTTATTACTATAAATATAAACATATATATGGGAGTTTAATTTTGACAGAATATATAAAAATATAATTAAAATATAACATGTCACATTTTTTATTTCAATAAATTATTTTAAATCTAATATAATAAAATTAAGATAAAGCTTTGTATACGTAAAAAAAAAAAAAAGATTTAATAATTACTGATTAGCGATTTTTTGTAAATAAAAGAAAGATGAAGATATAAAAGGAAGTATACAAAGATTAATCTCTCCATTATATATATAAAATATAAAATAAAATATATAAAAAAGTAGTAGAGTTGGGATCTTAAAAAAGGATAGTTTTTCTACCCAAAATAGAAACGTTCATGTAATTTTATTTTTTATGTCAATGTGTGATTAGTATTGTGTAATTTTCATTTGAAGATAAATTAGTGGATCACATTAAATGACATATATTCTTCAAGTTTTTTTCACGAAGCATTTTCATATTGGAACTTGAAAGAACCTGAAAAGGTATTCTCTTTTATTTAAACATGAGTTGGTCGTAGACTGTTGTTTCAAAATATTATCTCTTCTCTCTTCTTGGAGGACGAAACACTTTAGTGAGTATCTATCTGATTTTTTTCTCCTATGCTTTAATTATGCTTTTGTTAATCTTGGTTTAATTTTTTGTTGTATATTGTTGTAGGTAATTCCTTCAAATTTTGTTAATTCGATTACTTCGTATACACAAAGACATATTTATTTGCTACATGAAAATCAATGAATTTATGAATGCAAAATTATAAGTATTAGCAAAAGAAGAGATTCAGAAAGATATTTAGGTGCACAATAGTACAACTTCATCACGGATAACAACTTGTGTGATGGGAATGCTTTGAAGATTCGAAATTTTGGTGGATTGAAGACACATATGATATTTATGTAACAATCATGGACTCTATTTAGATAGGTTTAGGAATAAAAAATAACAAGGCTTTTATTTTTATATTTTGGTAATATTTTTTATTTTATGTTATGGTACTGAAATTTCATTTGATTCCATGCATTTATGATAAACTGTTTTGGAATATTCACGCATTTAAATATATATATATATATATATATATATATATATCAATTTTATTATTAATTGATTTATAAATTTATATATTGGTAATATTTTGGTGTTTATGTTGTTATGGTACTGATACTTTCATTTGTTACTGTGCATTTTGGAATACAAACGAGTTAATGAGTTAATTTATAAATAAAAGTTTTCATGCTTTTTTAAAAAAAATGAGTTAATTTAAATTTGTAGAGAAAATAACTTGAAATAAGCATTTTATCGATTGAAAGTTTTATTCAATCAAGTAAAATATAAATTCGTTAAATTTAATTTCCTAATTTAAAGGGAATATTTATCTTAAATTTTTTAAATTAAAATTTGATGCAAAATTAACTTAATTGTAATCAGAAAAAAATAAAATATGTGTAATTAATATAGTCTTCAATTAAGCACTTATATTTTTATTAAATCAATATTTTCAATTATTCTTATTTGAAACAAGATACAAATAATTTGATCCATATTAAATTATTAAATTTTAAGTTATACAAATAAGATACAAATACTTTAAATTTGAATTGTTCAAATAATAATATATTTGAAATAAGTATTTTATCCACGGAAAGTTTTACTGAATCAATTCAATAAGAAATGCAAATTAAATATAAGAATTATTGATTTGATAACCTCAAAATTAAATAATAATATTAGTTGGAAGTAGAGTAAAAAAAATGAGGTAATTTAAATTGTTAATGCAAACTGTTTAAAATAAACATTTTATTCGTGAAAATTTTTATTCAATAAAGTAAAATATAAATTCGTTAATATTAATCCACTCATTTAAAAGGAATGTTTTTTCTTAAATTTTTACTTTAATATAAATTAAAATTTGATGCAAAATTAAGTTAATTTTAATCAGAAAAAAATAAATTACGTGTAATTTAGTCTGTAATCTTGATCTTTATCTTTATATATATAAAAGCAGCAGTCATGGTAATTTTGTAACTTTAATTATTCCGCATATTTTAAGGATAAAAGAGTAGTTCTATTAGTTATTTTTCCTGCTCATAATTTTAAGGTCAAAGTGTAATTTTAACTTTTCCGCTCTTTTTCAAGATAAAAAGGTAATTGTGGAAGTCTTTTTTGTTACCTCACTTATTTATAAATGAATATTTGTATATTATAATTATAATTATAATTATTTTCCAGTGAAATATAATATCTTTATATATATAAAAATAGCTGTCATGGTAGGTTTAGGAATCAAAAAATAACAAGGCTTTTATTTTATATTTTGGTAATATTTTTGTTTTTATGTTATGGTACTAAAATTTCATTTGGTTCCATGCATTTATGATAAATTGTTTTGGAATATTCACTCATTTATATATATCAATTTTCATTATTAATTAATTTATAGATTTATATATTGGTAATATTTTGGTTATATATAAAGATAGAAATAATTATAAATGTTATTAATAATTAAAGTGAAATATATATGATATCACATGAGTGTACAATCACGTTGAATTTGTGCACACTGATAGATTAGACAAACGTAATTATTAATTACATTTATAATGGATATTAGAGACAATTTTATGTGTTGATATATATATATATATATATATATATATATATATATATATATATATATATATATATATATATATATTCTAATATATAAAGATATTAAAATAGGAAATTAAAAATACTTAAGAGATTTTGACACGTTTAAATTTTATGTGTTGGTATTAATTCAGTTAAATTCAATTAAATAGATTTGGCAAATGTAATAAATTTAACGTATACACTTTTTGTATGAATGATTTTTATAATTTTTTTTATATCAAAATGTTCATTTTTTTAATTTGAAATTACAAAAAGTTATATTTTTAAACTAATATATATTCTATTTATATTTTATTTTAATGTATATGTATTTTATATAAATGATGTTTATATTTCTTTTTATATCAAAACATCCATGGTTTTCCTTTAATTTGAAAGTTGAAAAAATTATATTTTTTAAGCAATTATATATTTTATTTATTTTGCATTAATCCATATTTATATCTATGTATTGCACGAGTAACCATACTAGGACAAATTCATTTGGGTGATTATTTTTTTTATAGTCATTTTTTTATGTCAAGAAACTCTTAGATATTTATATTTAATGTTTACAACTTTTATATGAATGATGTTTATATTTCTTTTCATATAAAAACATCCTTCATTTTTTTAATCTGAAGTGTTAAAAATTATATTTTTATACAATTATATATTCTAATTGTAACGCTATGAATTTTCATAATGTATGATAAGTGACTTACTTAAAATGCAAGATAAATTAAATTTAAATTAGGTTATTTAATGAACTATATAAACAAAATAGATTGTTTTGTTTATGGGATTATGGTGTGTTTAGTAGTTTTTGTAATAGTTTCCACTTTACGTAAGTTTTGTTATAGAAAAGGGGGTGTGAGGTTAGAAAGTCATGGTTACGAATAGCAAAAGTCAAAATCTTTGTATCATCTGTACTTCTTACTTTCCGACGTTTTCTCATTTCTTCCTTCTCTCTTGGATTGAAAATAATTATAAGAGATAATTAAATTTAATTTCATGAGAAAATTTAATTAATAAGTATGTGTGATTTTTCTGTGTAAGTTTTAGTGGAAAATTTCACTTAAATCTGGACTGTGTTGCACACTGGTAGTGTAAGAATATACTGTGAAAGTAAGGAAATAGTAAAGAAATTAAAAGAATTTAATTATAATTAGTCTCTAATAAGTATAATTAGGTTCCTATAAAATTTGTATGTTATTTTGTTATACTTGATTAAAATAATAATATTTTAACGTGGTTCCGAAGAGTGTGTTTTTGAGAACTTTTTGAGAGTTAGAAAAATTCTAAGACATTCTAAATTTTATTAGATATCCAAAATTAAAATTAGTAAGTCATACATGTACTAATTTAATTAGCTTGATTTGCATTTTATTACCTTACTTGCTAATTATTCTACCTAAAACTATAACTACACCTATCATAATTTACTCCTACGTACTTTGTAGAAAAAATTTCAAAAGCTTTCATAAATTTTGTTGACTCAAGGAACCCATTCTCACGTTTAAAAAAATTTTGAATGCCCAAATTTCAAAAGCAGTTCCCCTGAATCTTGCTGACAGAGTCGGATTGCTAGCAGGAAAATATAATCTTACGTTTCCTTTTCTTTCTACCACTTGAGATTACAAAGTCAAAGAAAAAGAAAAAAATAATAATAAAAAAATATCTCTACTATTATATAAATGAAGGTTGCAGCGAGGATTTTAAACTGCACAACCTCAACCGAACTCATTTCTGCTTGAAAAATTCATTTTCTCCAAAACTTTCTATTTGCAGCCCCATTTTCTCTATCTAACGTCATTTTTTTCCGGCACCCCTCACCGTTAAGTAATTCTACTTCTCCAACAGTTCTCCTTCAAAATTTCTAAATCCCAAGTTTTTATACTATGATCTGTTGTTGGTTCATGGTGGTGGTTTAATATTCGTACTCCAGAAAATTAAAAGTTCCTTCACTCCTCCATCATTCAAAGCTCTTATTTTAGCATCTCTCCGAGGTAAGGAAAGTTTACAGTTTTTATGTATTCTTTGATGCATGGATATGTTGTGATGTGTATTGATTTCTGAAAGTAATGTTTTGATAATTTGTTTGTGATATAAGTCGAATGAATGAAAATATATGATAGCTGAAAACAAAGTGTTTGTTGTCTGGTACGTTATTGTCTGAACACATGTTAGTATTTTTGTGATAACTTTGGCTGTGCTGAATGAAATTGGATTTCGTTTGTTGGAGATAAAAATAGACTTACGGGGCTATAGTTTTGGCACAAGAACCTCCTAAAAATATTGAAAATCAAAGGGGTTATGGCTCTAGAATGTTGAACGTTCAGTCAGAAAAACGTGATTGAACATAGTATCTTGTTTTGCAATTATGTATTTATACAAAAATGGTATTAAAAAACGAGTTATATGGTTATAAAATAGACATTTCAAGATTTCGAACAGTGTATGATATGCTTTCTAATTCATTATATTTCTATTTCAAAAGTTTCCTTGAAATTGACCTATCTGCAGTGAAGAAAATCTGTTTTTGAGATTTTTGAAAATTTTGGTACACTTTCTAAAAGATGATTTAGAGATTATTATTTTCATTCTTTAAAACTATATTTCCAGTGGTTTACAGTATGAAATCAAGTTTTCTATAATATTTTGAGAAGAGTTGAGATTCTAAATATAAAAGTGGACTGTTTTGTATTAAAGATAGTTTTGCCTTTTGCACACTAAAATGATTATTGTTGTTTTTGTAAATCCTTGATTTGTCTATGGTTTTATTCTTTTGAAAATAGACTTGTTGGTATTTTGATTTCAAAACCCAGGAGATTATATTGTTATTTTATCTTTTAATTTCCTTTCAAAATCTTTATAAAGTTTTAAAGAGGATTTCTATAATTTCTATTATTTTGAATGTTTTTATAAGATTTTAGAAAAAACTCCAAAGTGTTATAGACAGTTTTAATAGTTAAAAATTTTAAGGTTTTGATCAGTGTCCAGTTAACTTCGATGTTTTCTTTAACTTTGAACCGCAGTGGATGATGACTGTGGATATATGTTGTTGACCCCAGTGGTTGATGACTGTGGATTTATGTTGTTGATCACAGTGGACGATGACTGTGGATATGTTGTTGTATTGGATTGTACGTGCATACATGCATAAGTCCACAGTGGATCGTGACTGTAGATACGAGTTGACACGTAAGTTGAGAATGCTAATTAAGAAGGTTCTCAACCTAGTGTCGGAAAGATTGGTGGGGTCGTGTACATGGACCCGAGGGATGGGATGGACGGGCGATTCCATATTGAGACCAGGATTTCTGCAGATCTTGTGTTATGGTGAGCCACTACCCACGTACGCCTATCCTGACAAAGCCACTAATTATTTCCAAGACCAGTATCGGCGTTTCCCCCAATGGTCGAATTGGACTATGTTAAGGGATTTGACTGTGCTGGTCGCTCGACTAGTGAAAATCTCCATGGAGTCGTGTCTACATATAGTGCATAACTAGGACATATTATTTGAGGATATGTTGGTGATTGACCTATTGAAATGGATTTTTCTGTATATTGTTATTATTTACCTTTGTGAATATGTTAGTATAAATCTAATGTTTTATTGGAAATGTATGTTATGTAAGCTTATCCTTGCGCTGTTTGTTTGTATGTGTTTGACTGTGATGATCGCGATTCTTCGCGGGAGCAGACGGCGAACTACCGGCGGATCAAGCTCTTCGCGGCTGAAGTCACAGGAGACCTATTTCATCTATTCCTTATATTTTCTTATATCGTCCTAGTTTCTAGCTAAGGGTAATATGTAGTTGTGGCCAACTAGTAGGAAATGGGCACCTTTGTATTGGTATATACGTATTCCGAACCTTTTGAGATATATCAGACTTTTGGTCTATAGTTTGTATATGACTATATGGCTTGGTACTTATACTTTTGATATATGTATTTATGTATGGATAATTTTCAGATGTAGTTATGTATATGATGTATATTTCTTAATGATGAATGTTATAATGATTAGTGATCTTGCACGAAAAATTTACACGTATTTTTATAAATAACTTATAATAAGTTTTTAATTAAATCTTTTCGCAATATAGTAGTTAAGTTGTCTTGTGACGATAGCGGGTCGTTACACTATTTATGTTGCAGTAATCCATCTTTATATTCGTGGGGCTGCAGCCTCCTCAAAATCCATCTTTATATTCATTTGTTAGATGGTAATCATACTAGGTAAATCCATTGGGATGATTAACTTTTTTTTTACAATCATTGGATTTTTGATGTTAAGAGAATCTAACAAATTTATATTTAAATTTAATGTATACGACTTTTATATGAATAGTATTTAAATTCCTTTTTATGTCAAAACCTCCTTCATTTTTTTAATTTAAAAGTATTAAAAATTATATTTTTTAAAATATTATATATTCTATTTATATTGCGTTAATCCATATTTATTTCCTTCCATAGCACAAGTAACCATACTAGGACAAATCTATTTGGGTGATTATTTTTTATATAATCATTGGTTTTTTTTTATGTTAAGAGACTCTTAGATATTAATATTTAAATTTAATATATACAACTTTTATATAAATGATGTTTATATTTTTTTTATATAAAAACATCCTTCATTTTTTAATCTAGAAGTTTTTAAAGTTATATTTTTATACAATTATATATTCTATTTATGTTACAGTAATCAATCTTTATATCCATTTGTCACAGAGTAACCATACTAGGGCAAATCCATTGAGATGATTTTTTTTTTATAATCATTGGATTTTTTATGTTAAGAGACTCTTATATATTTATATTTAAATTGAATTTATACAACTTTTATATGAATCATGTTTATATTTATTTTTATATCAAAACATCCTTCATTTTTTGTAATCTAAAAGTATAGAAATTTTATTTTTAAACAATTATATATTCTATTTATGTTGAGCTAATCCATATTTATATTCATCCATTGCACGAGTAACCATACTAGGTCAAATCCATTTGGGTGATTTTTTTTATAATCATTGGTTTTTTTTTTTATGTCAAGAGACTCTTTGATATTTACATTTAAATTTAATGTATACAACTTTTATAAGAATGATTTTTAAATTTCTCTTTATATCAAAACGTACATCCTTCATTTTTTTAATTTTAAATTACAAATAATTATATTTTTAAACTATTATATATTATATTTATGTTGCACTAATATATCTTTATATCCATCCGTCACACAATTAACTATACTAGAGCAAATCCATTTTGATGATTTATTTTTATAATCATTAATTTTTTTATGTCAAGCGACTCTTAAATATTTATATTTAATTTTAATGTATACCTCTTTTATATAAATAATGTTTATATTTCTTTTTTATAACGAAATATCCTTCATTCTTTTAATTTGAAAGTTTAAAAGATTATAATTTTTAAGCAATTATATATTTTATTTATTTTGCGCTAATCCATTTTTATATTCATCAATCGCACAGGTAATCATATTAGGACAAATTCATGTGGGTCTTTAATTTTTTTTTATAATCATTGACTTTTTTAAGTCAAGAGACTCTTAGATATTTATATTTAAATTTAATATATACAACTTTTATATAAGTATTTTTAAATTTCTTTTTATATCAAGACATCCTTCTTTTTTTAAATTTAAAATTATAAAAAAATATATATTTAAAATAATTATATATTATATTTATGTTGTGCTATTACATATTTATATCCATAAATCGCACAAGTAACCATACTAGGGCAAATCCATTTGGGTGATTAATTTTTTCTTTTATAATCATTGTTTTTTTTTATGTCAAGAGACTTTTAGATATTTATATTTAAATTTAATCTATACGACTTTTATTTGAATGATGTTTATATTTCTTTTTATATCAAATCATCCTTCATTTTTTAAATTTGGAAGTATTAAAAATTATATTTTTTATACAATTATATATTCTATTTATGTTTGAGTAATCTATCTTTATATCAATTTGTCACATGGGTAACCAGGGTAAATCCATTGGATGATTAACTCTTTTTTATTTTATAATCATTGGTTTTTTTTTTTTTTATGTTAAGAGACTCTTAGATATTTATATTTAAATTTAATTTATACAATTTTTATATGAATGATGTTTAAATTTCTTTTTATATCAAAACATCCTTCATTTTTTTTATTTGAACGTATAAAAATTATATTTTTTAAATAATTATATATTCTATTTATGTTACTCTAATTCATATTTATATCCATCAGTTGCAAGGATAACCATACTAGGACAAATCCATTTGGGTGATTTTTTTTATAATCATTTATTTTTTTTATGTCAAGAGACTCTTAGATATTTATATTTAATTTTAATGTATACAACTTTTATATGAATGGTGTTTAAATTTCTCTTTATATCAAAACATCATTCATTTTTTTAACTTGAAAGTATTACAAATTATATTTTTAAACTATTATATATTCTATTTATATTATGCTAATCCATAATTATATTCGTGCATTGCACGAGTAACCATACTAGGGCTAATCGATTTAGGTAATCGTTCAGTTTTATAATTGTGGATTTCTGGAAGTCAAGAGAGTATTTCATTATATCCATGTATAAAAAAAAGTACCCTAAAGAATTTATTAGCTAAAATTTATAAGCCTAAAATGTAATAATTTTTTATACAAGTAGTAGTTGTAAGAGTAAATTATAAGATAAGTATATTCAAATACACTCCTTTTATCGACCCAAAATTTCAGATGTGCTCATAAAAAATGTGGCAACTTTATAACATATATGAGGTTTGCTTCATGAGGTTTTGCTTCTAGACATATAAATCTAGATAATTAATCGTGGCCAAAAATGAAAGAAATAATTAATGAAGTCTTTTTTTTCCAAAACTCTTATGAGTTAAAATTCATAAAACAAATTTAATTTTGAAATAAATGTTAGATATTCTATAAAATATATATTTAATATTTATTTTAGAAATATTAGAAATTGTATATTATTACATTTGTTCTTACATATAAGAAACAAATGGTAGTATTTTTTTTTCCTAATTACAAGAAACATATGACCACTTACAAATGTATTGATTTCTAATTTTCTTTAATACCCCTAATTTATTGTGAAATCTATTAACGAGATATCATTATTTTATATTAAAGTGGATGCATATTTCATATCTTCTTATTAAATATTGTTCACTTGTTCAGTTTCATCAAGTGAAAGTAAATACATTTAAGATAAAATTGTTGCATCAATTAGATACAAAAAAAATTAAATAAAAGTTGTTATATTCTTTGATAGACGTCTATGTCCATTTTTATAGTTAAATAAAAATAATAAAATTCAAATAAAAATACTCAAACCCTCTATTTACTCCATGCATCGCACGTGTCCAAAATATAATAAAAATAAATACAAAAAGAGAAAGGATAAAGAAAATTTCTATCGATATTCAAAAAGATGTGAACTTTCATTTAGAAAGAGATGACAACTCAAACCTAGCAAGAGACTAGAGATAATAAAAAAAATTAAATTCACATGATTTAAATTTTGGTTTGCTAGTTTATATTTTTCTTAATAATAATTTTAGAAATAAATTAATCACATTTTAGGTACGGGACTGGATGTGTTAAATTTTAATAAGAAAAATTAATGGAATTATTATTTTACATGGCTTAAACTACTTATTTGACTATAATAATTGTCTTATTTTAAGTTTTAGTCATTATATTAGAAAATTATAAGAATTAGTCCATAAACAATTTTTTGTGACAGAATTTTTGTAACAGATTTAGTGTATGTTTGGTTATCCATTGAAATCTTGGCTGAACGAATTCCTATGCATATAATCGGAGAAGTTATAGAGGAGGTGCTATGGACAAACTGAGTTTGAGAGGTCTTCAACGGTACTCCAAACATACTCTTACATAGTAAAAAAAACATTCTTCAATACATCAGTAACAAGGACTAAAACTTAATTTGTGTAGATGACACTAAAACTTACAATTTTTTTTATAAAGACTGTAATTTAAAATGCAAATATATGGTAGATTTTTTTTTATTTTTTTTATCAGAGATCACGGGTGTCTTTACTCGAATTTTTTCATAACTATTGTCCCAACCAACCCTACCCCTTAGAGCATAAATTCCATGGGTTTATGGTAGAGAATAAATGAATAGTGTTAAAAATCTTTAGAGCAAAATATACTTTCTATAGTTTGCAATTTGACAGAGAGAATATTGTTTCGGCGGGTGTTTGAAAAAATGGTGGCAGCAGCGGTGGTAGTTTTGGACTTCGATCGAACCATAATCGACGATGACAGTGACAGATGGATAGTGGCTGAACTCGGTCTCACCCAGCTATTCAACCAGCTTCGCCACACCATGCCTTGGACCTCTCTCATGGACAGGATTATGGAGGAGCTCCACACCAACGGTATCACCGTCGACCTCATTGCAGAGTGCCTCAAAAGGGTCCCCTTGCCTCCACCCATCATTTCAGCCATCAAATCCGCCCACGCTCTAGGGTAATCCCCAATAATCCCTTCCTTCTTCGCTTTATTTGCCATAATATAATAACGCTGAATTTCATTTGCAGGTGCGATTTGAGGATAATTAGCGACGCCAACATGTTTTCCATTCGGACCATTCTCCAACACCATGGCTTGTTAGAGTGCTTTTCCCAGATCAATACAAACCCTGCTTTTGTAGATAATCAAGGACGCCTTCGTGTCACTCCGTTTCATGATTCTTCAACCTTGTCTCCTCACGCTTGTCCCCTCTGCCGTCCCAATATGTGCAAGGTCCCTCACCTTACCATTTAATTAACCATCATCATAGGTCATACATATGTCACATGAGAAGATCCAAGTCTGCTACAGGATAATAATTTTTGCTTAACTAGTGATTTTGAGTTTGGGCTTTAGGTATATAATTGTATTAAATACTTTGAGAGATAAGAAAAGTGATTTTTATACGACAATTAAACTCTATATTATTGGGGCACTTGTTAGTGTGTCTGGTCTGGTTTTGCAAAATGATGCTTCTTTCCACCTTCCGTTTCGTTGATTTTTTTGTCTGCTACTGCAGTAATTTGTTACACATGTTGTTTTCCTTTTTATTACATCTCAGGGTTTAGTGATAGACCAAATCCGAGGTTCTTTACCTGAAAACGAAAGAAGATTCATCTACATTGGAGATGGAACAGGTGATTATTGCCCGACTTTGAAGCTCAAGGGATGTGATTTTGTGATGCCAAGGAAGAATTATCCTCTCTGGAACAGGATTCACAGTGACCCAAAACTAGTTGCTGCAGAAGTTCATGATTGGAGCAGTGGGGAGGAGTTGGAGAACATTCTACTGGACCTCATCAACAAAGTAGCTCCCCACTAATGGCGAAGGATACACACCCTTCCCCTATAGGTTACTAATGCTCTAGCCTCTAGCTCCTTAGAGACCCAATAAAGGAAACTCCATTAAACTCCAATGAATATGATTGCTTTGAGAGGGTTTTGTACTCCGGCCAAGGTGCATTCTCTCACACAGTTTTCTTCATACATTGTCTCCAGTAGATAGCAATTATAGGATTAATCATTGTTAGTGGAAGTCCATCAAACATGCATTGTTTTGTTCCCCAAATGTAACTGATAGATCTGATTATTGAATGCTCCAGTTCCATTAGAAAAATAAAGCCCTGTTTTGGTTTTCAAAACATTTCTCTATTTTAGTTTTATAGATAGAAAAATGTTTAAAAAAGCAAGGAACAATTTCTGTTAAACATATGCTATAGAATAATTTTTATTTTTCTCCTAAACTTTGTTATAGTTACAGAACAGTATTTCCTCTCTCTACTCATATGCAGCCTATATGCAGCCTTCTTCTGATTGGTTAAAACCTAAAAACAATTTGTATAACTTTTGGCTAAAAATCATTCTTTTAAAAACCAAACCGGCCGGTTTGATTGGGAATCAGTCTCGTCACCAGTCTGATAACTAAAAAGAAACATTATTCTAACCTTCTAATGTTATAATGTCAAGTCTGACTTGATGTTGGACTTAGATACCCCATAATATCTGGGTTTCTGTCATAGTCTCCCAATTGATAAACACTCAAGCACTTGGGAAATTCTCCCTTAAAAACTAACTATTTAAAGGGGAGAATCAAGCACTTAAAATATTCCATCAAGCATCTCATAATACTTAGATTTTGGGAGTTAAGCATCCCATAATACTTAAGTCCCTATCAAAAACTTCTTACAAGTCTTCATTTAAAACTTTCTTAAATCCATGATTATAACAGAGTGAGTATTAAACACCAAAATGACGAAAAATTAACCCAATCTAATATATAAAAGATAAATCTATACCATTCTTAAATCACAATGGAACATTTTAAAACCCACTATATTTGTATGAAATCTACTCCTATAACATTATGAAAACAATAAATCTCTTTGTAAATCACACAAGCAAAGTGTACTTCACGACACTTGTCACAGACTACAGGGTTGTAACCTTACACCTCTATTATATATATTAGTATATAAATCTAAATGCACATAAAAAAAGTCATATGACTATGCCTGGACGCTACACATCTCCTATGATGAAGAAGGTTCGCTCTTCCCAATTCCATTCTTTACTACATTCAATAATCCATACTCATTCTCTGTACGTAGCTTGTCTTAAAAAGAAACAATCACACCCATTTCATAGTATCAATTCATCGTCATTTCATCATTAATTGACGAGCTTTCAAATTAGAAGGCATGACAAATACTTCAAGCCAACATTTATAAACCTAATTTTTTTCACAGGTTGTAGTAACCATACAAGGCCATAATAGATTTTAGTTCACATTCACCAGGTCAATATACCTCAGTCTAGTCATTACCGTAAGAACTCTTAGAACTGAGAAATTCTCAACACTTCATCCTATACCTAATGAGATATCTTGTCATGACTTTTATCATGCATTATATGTTTAATGAGATGACACTTCTGACTCACAATTCACGTCACCAAGAATGGTTCACAACATTGTTTCTGCCATAATGCAGAAGATGAACCCTACAAATGTGCGGTTCAGAGGTATTAAGCATCTTAGAAATTGGTTTCATAGTTTCCCGACGCTCATACACGAGTTTAATGACACAACTGTAGATGTGTAAACGATTTCCACTATATTTGACCTATAAGCCTAAATTTTGCTAGGAATTCCATAGTTCGTAGAAAAGGCCACCAGGCATCTCGGTTTATTACACAAATAAATTCGTTTATAATTTCGACTTTAGCTAATTAAGCATGATAAATAAATTCGTTTCTGCTATAAGGACTTCAACTGTGCAGAATAAAAGCCTCATGACCCAGGATACAGTAGCATTAAGCATCAAAAAAATGATTCCATGGATTTCTAGCATTTACCAACACCTTCAAAAACGCAATACTATCTTACCTTAACAAGGCTCATAATACTCCATCAAAAAAAAAAAAAAAAACAAGGCTCATAATAGGTCTCATAAAAAGGTGAAGGGACGAGAAAATAGAAAAGGAGCTGAATGCGTTATTGGAGATCAAATATGCATATTTACAATTCATGTCCCTAAACTTAATTAATTGAAGTGACTTAAGGGGGGTTAAGATCTTGTTTGGATCATTTTTTTCATAATATAGGAGAACAAAAAAATTTAAAATGAATTAAACTTTTTATATAAATTAAAATTAACCTATGTATTTCAATATTTATATAAATTCTTTTATCTAACTTCTCCAAAATCTAAGGTACATATATTGATTTTAATTTATAGAAAAAGTTTTTTTTAAGTGCTTATGAATTATGAGGAAATTTATTCAAACAATATCTAATTGAATATTTTTTAACACCATTAAAATACGTCTCTCATTATTTTTCTCAATTTAATTTTTTTATACTCTAAAGTCTAAAGTCTTTTTTTTAGTTTAAATTTAGCTTAATTTAAGTTTATAAATTATTTTTCTTAACTCAACTTTCTTCCTTAAAAATTGATTCAGTTTAAAATTTAATTCAAATTCAATATGCACTAATTTTATTAGTTCAAATTCAATTTGTTTTAAATTTATGAACTGTTTAATTTATTTTATGGGTTCAAATTACATAAATAAAAAATCTATATATCTTTGATTCGGATTATTTAATTAATAATTTTATTTTTCAGTTCATCAAACAAATTAATAAGATTAAGGAAAATGTTAACCGATACATAACGACACCGATTAAAGAATCAAAAGTGAATTTTATTTTTATTAAAGTACATTTTCTTGTGATTTTCCATGTAACTCCTACATAATTTTTTATAAAAAAACTTTTTATTATTGATTCTTAATTAATTCTCTAAGGATATTGGTTAAGCTGAAATGACTAGGAATGAAAATGAAACGAGTTAAAAAGAGTGAAAAATATTATTTTGTTGAGATAAAATGTAGGCTTAATTGCAAATTTTACCATCAAACTTTCATAATTTTGCGAATTTTACCACTCAAGTTTTAATTTTGCAAATTTTACCACCCAAGTTTTCAATTTTTGCACATTTTACCACTCTGATATTTTACAAAAAAAAAAGTTAAAGAATTAAAAAAAAAAAAAATTTGTGAAACATCAGGGTGGTAAAATGTGCAAAAATTCAAAACTTAGGTGGTAAAATGTGCAAAAATTGAAAACTTGGGTGATAAAATTTGCAAAATTAAAACTTAGGTGGTAAAATTCGCAAAATTATGAAAGTTGAGTGATAAAATTTGCAAAATTAAAACTTGGATGGTAAAATTTGCAAAATTATGAAAGTTGGATGGTAAAATCTGTAATTAAGCCTAAAATGTAAGGAAAGTTTCTAAAAATTGGTGGATCCCACATAATAGTATTGCAGTGCTAAGACGAAAAGAAGGGAAAAGACAAACAAAACAAGAAACTGAAACAGTGCAAACTTGCTATTTTGATAATTCCCCGTACCTTCTTATTAATAATAATAGTAAATTATACTCGTACTTCCGAATTTTTTTAAATTATACTTAACACTACTATTTTTCTATTCATACACTAATATCTTTATTTTTAAAAATATTATACTAACACTTTCTTATATATTATATTAACACTTCTTAATATTTAAAAACTTTACATTGATATCTCTTATATATTATATTAATATCCCTACAAAAGAGGTTACTGTAATTTACTTATAAAATAATAATAATAATAATAATATATTTTTATTTAATATTGAATTATAGATTTTTTCTTATCTACAAAATAATTTTAATTTAAATATTTTTCTCTTTTTCACTCAATTTTACTTCAATCAAACAACCTTATTTTTCTATTTTATTTCACTTCTTTTCATTCCTTTTCTTTCTTTACACTTTCATTCTTTTTCTTTTCTAACGATCAAACACAATACTAATTATAAGTTATATTTTAAAAAACCAATTTGAAATATGGTTGCTTTTCTGTAAAAAGAAAATTTCGCTTCTAATAAGTTCTGAATTCCACCGATTCTGAATTCTGATCTGCTGTAAGGAAAGCGACAACCTCAACAACTGTGCCATGTTCCCCATGTGTGACTAACATGCAGACATATACAATGTTGCACGACGTTTTCCAAGCATAAAACAAAGCAACCATGGATTCTGGTCATGTCATACAAAATATATTTGACTAAATTATAATTTTGGTTCTAATAATTATTAATTTATGATTTTAATCTTTCTATTTTTTATGTTGCAATTTTAGTTCTTCTATTTTAAAAAATTTGTAATTTTGATTCAATATTCAATTTTGTATACATTTATTTATTTTATTTTTATATTTTAATTAAATAAATTATTTTCTTATGATTTCTTAAGTGAATATGTTAGGTTTAGGATTCAATTGGACCAAAATAAAAAAAAAACATATGTAAAATTGAAAATTAGATTAAAATTACAATTTTTTTAAAACAGAGGGACCAAAATCGTGAGAAAAAAAAAGGAGGATCAAAATTACGAATTAGAAACTACAGGGGACCAAAATTACAATTTAGTTAATATATTTAAATTATGGAAAAGTATATTTAATATTTAATTTTATATTTTTAAAAATAAATCTATTAAATTTTAATTTTATTTTAGTTGATTATTAATTTTTATTTTTTAAAAATAGACATTTTGAATTTTATTTTTACCCTAACTAATCTTTAATTTTTTAAAATAATTAGTTTAAATATCGTTTCATTTAATATTTAAATTTTACCTCTTTTACTTACAACTCTATTTATTAAATGGAATTAAATTATCAATGACGATAAAATCTCGTCCATTTATTTGCTTTAAATCTAGTTATTTTTTAAAATTACATTTCATTTTTCTAAACATTAAAACATAATAAAAATACTATTTTCAGAAAAAAAAACTTAAAAAATGGAAAATAACGAATACACTCAAAATGTTTTTATTGATTTTTTAAATTCTGAATTTTGTTATGTTTTGTTTTTTAATGATTTTTTATTCAACCATCCAATAGAAATTCACCATGTCACCACATCATATTAATGAAAAAATAATGTAGTAAAATGATCAAATCCTATCGAATGTTTATGCAAAAAAGTTTTATACTAAAAATACGTATTAATTAAATTCTAAAATTATATAATTAATATTTGTTATATTTATAATTAAAATTTTAAAGATCGTTAAATAAATTTTTAATTACGATATTGTAAACTTTATTTATTTATTTTATTAATTTTCATAATTAATTTATATTAACATTATTTTTCTATTTTATTAATTTGTTAAAAAATGGTACATTAAAATATGTGTAATAGGTTTTTAAGTATAAATATGTAAGTATGAATATGGACACTAAAAGTTGTTATTTACCTACACATGGGTTCGAATCTATGTCTTATAAGTATTAGCATGAATACTCTAATACCCTACTTAAATACCATCTCTATAATTATTAAATTACTATATATCTTTACTTTATTTTTGGCATCTTTTGGAGGTCTTTGTAAATTGTAAGTCCGTTGACGAAAGGGAAAAGAAAACAAAGTATTATTGTTTGGATTGGAAGAATAACAATTGATAATCGACAGTGCACAGTATCATTAATGAACTCACAATAAAGCATTACATAACTCATAACTCATTTGAAACAAAGTTTGTGCTGAGTCTAGCCTGAGTGGTATAAAACCGCCGTGCAGATATCGTCCATTAAAGATGCGTATGCACTATCTCCAGGGCATTATTATGACATCACTTTCAACCATCTATTCTGCTTGCCGCCACCAAGTACATATCTTTTGTTGGTTCATTATATTACATAGCATAGCAAACAAAATGGGCATATAGTCAATCGTGGCCTTAGGCCATTCTATTTATTTGTATTCAGTAGGGAAAAGTTTTCTCCACTTAATAATTATAACCATTTGGCACCTTCCCACATATGAAAGCAACATTTTCATTTTAATGTTTCTCAATTCAGCTCTTCCTAGATTTGTATTTATTGCACCTTGTTGTGCCAAATGTTGAGTGGGGATTGACGTGAGATGTAATTTCGTGCTGGATATAATTATTCATATTTCCAAATAGTTGGAACTTTCAAAGAGACTTCAGTTCAATGCCTTGTAACTTGCACAAGAATGGTACCACCCCACTTAGTAAAAAAAAAATCCACATGTCATGTCATCAATGCCACGCTATTTGACAACTATGCAGAGTGATTTCTAAGTAAAACCTTTGTTAATATCCATTTCCCTCGGTTCAAGCGACATATCTTACACTGCTCATTCATATATTTCATGCATTACTACCTTTTTCATTCTCATAATTTTCGGTAACTGAAAATGGCTTGAACTTTTGTGGGTTTCTAAGAAGGGAACTAGTAACTTCAGTGGTTAACATGATTAATATGATGACATGAACCTTTTCATTCAATTTTGGGATTAGTGAACAGGATTTGTCTCTACACTCTCACCTAAAAACTGTCCATTTCTACGTGTCCTTACTTAATTGAAATTATCCCTTTTTTTTTTTTTTAATTTCAATTTTCAAAGGCGCTTCTTGTCTCAATCATTATGCATAAACTGTCAGAGGAAAATGCTAATAATAAGAGATGGGGTAACCGGAATCTTTTTCCATAGCCTCACGCATTCAACGTGAAATGGGCATCCTCGGTTTGTAATTTTATGAAATGTAATGTAACAAACACTGTCCTTTCTTCTGTAACTGTTTGTTTGTGGTGTCGCTGTTAAAGCGTGGATTTTCACTTGTGTGTGCTTTAACTGGAAGGTTGTTTAACTAAAGTGCCTTGAAGTGTGTGTGGCCTTCTACTTTTTCACTTCTGGGTGGACACAAAAGAAGAACCTTGGTTTCCGAGGTCACTGTTCATTGCTGCAAAGTTGCCATATTTTGGCTGATTCAGCGTTTCAGATGGCTTTTGGGGACTGATTCTCCTTGCAAGTTGAGAAATTTGAGATGAGCAGCCAAAAGGGTCGTCATGAAGAAGAGATGGGTACCTCAGAAACCACCGGTAAAGTGGTTGTGGTTGCAGTTAAGGCTTCTAGAGATATTTCAAGGACTGCTTTGGTGTGGGCTTTGACTCATGTTGTTCAGCCAGGGGATTGCATTAAGCTGTTGGTTGTCATTCCGGCTCTTTCCTCAAGTATTGGTTACTTTTATTGATTCTTTTCTTTCATTCTATCTCCAGTTGCTTAGGCTGTTAGTTACTTTACTCAATTTGTGTCACACTTAATGACTTTATAAAGCTGAGATAAAGAAAAAAATAATAATTAAGAAGATGCATATAGAAAATGAGGCACTGGGTATGCAAAGAGGAAGGTTGAACAGCACATTTTACACACTTCAGTTTTGAACTTTCAAATATGAGGCTTTAGGACCTTAGAGTTGCTTGAGATCTGAACAACCCAGAAACCTGTTCTACTCATTCTGGTAGGGAGGTTCATGTCATGATTGACTATAATCTGTGCATTTTGCAGGCAAGAGGGTATGGGGACTTTCAAGATTTACTACTGATTGTGCCTCTAGTCATTGGAGATCCAGTTTAGGAACTATTTCAGATCAGAAAGAAGTTATTACAAATTCCTGTTCTCAATTAGTACTTCAACTCCATGATTTTTATGATCCAGAGAAGGTTTGAACATTCCTTTTCTTATTTTTTTTGCTTTGTCTAGTGTTCAGCTTTTCTAAACTGTCAAATATTTACACAGATAAAAATCAGAGTGAAGATTCTTTCTGGTTCTTTATGCGGAGCTGTTGCTGCTGAAGCCAAGAGAGTCCAGTCAAGCTGGGTTATATTGGACAAGTAATGCATATAATAATGAATACTTTTGTATTTTCACTTTCTATGTTAAAGGCTGTGTTGTTTTAATACATCTTTGGTGTGTTTATTAATAACTTAATATGAAATGCCATTGATATAAGATTGTTCCTGCTGTGAAATTGCTTAATTACTTATGGACTGAACAAATATTATCTATTCTTCCATAATTGCAGAAAATTGAAGCATGAAAAGAAATACTGCATGGAGCAGCTGCATTGCAATATTGTAATTATGAAGCGGTCTAGGCCAAAGATTCTGCGCTTGAATTTGAACAGTTCCTCTAAGATGGAACTAAACATGGCTTGTCCATTGACACTTACAAGAAACTTCAAAGACAACTCTGAACATGCAGATATAATTAGAGGTCCAGCTGTTACTCCTGCTAGTAGTCCTGAGCAAGGGTCACCACTACTGACTGCAACTGATATTGGAACATCATCCATATCAAGCTCAGATCCTGCAACTTCACCATTTTTCCACTCTGACAATTATGAAAGACAGAGGAGAGGTTTTACCTTTGTTCATGGGGGACTGACAAACCTGGAGGATATTGAGTCTGACTCTGAGAGTGAAAAGCTAAGTATGTCATCCAAGAACTCATATTTTCAGCCATGGATTGCAAATGTAATTTGCATGGATGGTGATTTCTCAAAACATGAGGACAACATGCAAAAATCCAGTGACAAGACTTTAGCTACCGCCTATGAAGTTTTGCTTCAGAAATTCTCAAAGTTGGATCAAGATCCTATCCTAGGAATGCTTAATTGTAAACTTGATGTGAACTTAAGCAAAAGTGTTAGAAAAGCAATTTCACTAGCTAAAACTTCACCTCCTGGACCTCCCCCATTATGCTCCATTTGTCAGCACAAGGCACCTGTGTTTGGCAATCCACCAAGGTGGTTTACATTTGCTGAATTGCAACTTGCCACAGGTGGTTTTTCACAAGCAAACTTCTTGGCTGAAGGTGGTTTTGGTTCTGTACACCGCGGTGTCCTACCTGATGGGCAAGTCATTGCTGTCAAGCAGTATAAATTAGCCAGTACTCAAGGAGATAAAGAGTTTTGCTCAGAAGTAGAGGTCTTAAGCTGTGCACAACATCGCAATGTTGTGATGCTAATAGGGTTCTGTGTGGAGGATGGAAGAAGATTGCTAGTTTATGAATACATCTGCAATGGCTCTCTGGATTCTCATCTCTACAGTAATTCCTTTGAATCCTTAACTTTTTTTTTTTGCTACATTCATAAACGGTATTGGAGATTGCTGTTCTTCCTATTAATTTCTAGCTTTACCATTATAATCTGAAAAGTTAATTACCATTATACTCTCGTGAAAATTGGTCTCTCCAATGATCTTTATTGAACCTTGGTAGAGGGATTGGTATCATAATCTTCATTAACAGTATTTTTTATTGGCTGTCCTTTTGTGAATATATAGCAATCAAATAATTCATGAAGTAATAATGTCATCAATGCTCTTATTCCATATTTGTTCCTTTGGCAAATTCATTTAGAAATTATTTAGAATGCACTTGCGTATAGATTTTTTGCACTGTAATTCAAATTCAGTTATTATTTATAATAACTACCTCATAAGTCATTTGACAAAGTACATAAATTTTTACGTAGCAAAAAAAAAAAAAAAAAAAGATTTTAAAAGGATCATTTGGATTTGCAGGACGAAAGCAGAATGTACTGGAATGGTCTGCACGGCAAAAAATTGCAGTTGGGGCAGCTCGTGGTTTGAGATACCTTCATGAAGAATGTAGAGTGGGTTGCATTGTGCACCGTGACATGCGGCCTAACAATATCCTCCTCACTCATGATTTTGAAGCTTTAGTACGTCTTATTCTTCAATTTTGAAATGTACTAATGAATGTTCAGTTTCATATTCTTTTTACAGTCAGCAATTGCTGACTTCTGTATAATGACTGGTTATTATCTATATGAAACCATATGTTAATAACAATGATTTTAGGAATATGAAATGTCTCAACTAACAGCCCCTAATGCATTTTAGGTAGGAGATTTTGGACTTGCTAGGTGGCAACCAGATGGAGATATGGGTGTGGAAACCAGGGTGATAGGAACATTTGGGTAGTGCCAGATGAAAGCCAATTTCTTTTTCCCATTTTTTTTTTTTATTAGTTGTAAAAAGTGATGATGAAAGCCTTGTGTATTCATAGGTATTTGGCGCCAGAATATGCTCAAAGTGGTCAAATAACTGAAAAAGCTGACGTGTACTCATTTGGGATAGTATTACTAGAGCTTGTCACAGGACGGAAAGCAGTGGATATAAACCGGCCCAAGGGCCAGCAATGCCTAAGTGAATGGGTAAGATTTTTTTGATCCTTGTAACCAATTTATCCTTTAGCTGAAAATATTTAATCTGTGAATTGAATTTAATAACATCCCTCTGCTAAAAGCATAGTAATTTTACCCACCTTTCTTTCAAAACCAACACTTATTATTTAATATTATTTCTTGATCATTGCTTGTGCTGCATAGGCACGCCCATTGCTTGAAAAACAAGCCATTTATAAACTAGTAGACCCGAGCTTAAGGAACAGCTATGTTGATCAAGAGGTTTATCGCATGCTGCAATGTTCCTCTTTGTGCATCGGACGGGATCCTCATTTAAGGCCTCGAATGTCTCAGGTTGGAAAAATTAATTCACATGCATTGCCTTTGTATGTCATAATAAATCATTACACCAGGGTATGATGGTTGGACACCTGATATATGAATACGATAGCAGTTTTCTTAGCATTTTGCCATTCTAATTTTACTTAGAAATTCATTACCAACAAATCTGATCCAGAGCTGAAAAGACTATACACTAATGTGGTACAGAACCAATGTTTAGTGGTTCATCCATCCCTCATTGTTTTATACTTTCTCATATAGGTGCTCAGGATGCTGGAAGGTGACATTCTCATGTGATTGATTATCAAATTTCCATTTCCCAAGAACATTAGTGTAGAACTAGAAGATAAAGAAGGATAATTAGAAGTATGTGGGTTGTGATGCTAGCATTATGACTTGTGAGGAATTGCAGAGGACAATGTGGAGGGTGCACAAGTTTAAAGCTTCATGCAGATTCTTCTAAATTTTCTTTTGTAAAAAGCTTCAAGTTTTTCCTCGTAGATTTTTATATCAGTGCTGTAAATATTGTCTTCGATTTTGTGGAGAGAGGAGAGGAGCGTAATTCGAACTCGTGTTAATTATTTGGTTTATTGTACAGAAAAACATTTAAGTTTTGCTTAACCCTTCCTTCCCAATGTAATGATAATTTCGTGGAACAATTTGAATTCTAATTTTTAAAAAAATCAGGTGCGTCAGTCACTCAATGGACCACAACCTTGCAATTCAAGGCATGGAGCACAACATAGTGTAAGAAAAATTTAAAACAACATAATGAGAGATAAAGCCGTTTGAGAATCAGTCTCCACCATGTCTCTGAGCCTGCCAGTTGCCTCCCATTGATCATAGAGCCAGACATTGAATTTAGTCCAACCCTGAGCCAGCAAATAAGTTTGGTCTGAATCCTCCTATTTTATTCAGTTTAACACGTACGTCTCAACTTCAATTTATTTTATTGCTGGTTAGGAGTTCTGATTTGGTGTCTACGGGCTCAATATTTTGGTCTTAGAGGCTTGGGCTTCGCGTTGAGATTAGAAGCAAGGAAATTCCTTAATGCACCCCATTTTTTGCTTCGTGCACCTCCAAATTTTGTAAACTTCCCATCTTACCCTTCCTCTCCCAAGCATCGCGCTGCACCCAACCTCCATAACCACAGCACCCATCTTCAATCTGTAATACAATCCGTAATGCATTTGTTTTACGGATTGTTCAATCCGTAATTCATTTGTTTGTATTACGGATTGCTCAATCTGTAATACTTTTGTATTACAGATTGCTCAATCCGTATCTGTATGAAAGTGGTGCGGCGCAATGCGTTCAGGTTCGTGGGTAGCATGGCGGTGGCAGGTGATTGGGTGACGGCGCAATGTGGAGGTGACGTTGAGTGGTTTTCGTGGTGGTGTTTGGTGGTTGGGTGCGGGGTGCTGCGCGATGCTTGGGAGAGGAAGGGTAAGATGGGAAGTTTATAAATTTTGGAGGTGTATTAAGTAATTTCCTAAAAGCAAGGTTGGGCCCATGGATATGAGTAAGACTGTGGCTACTTTTGCACCACTCCTTTCTTGTTTATACTATCTTTTATTTTTTAATTATTATTTCAAAATTACCCTTATTTAAACAAGATGAGAGTATGTTGTTGCTTATTCCGAAAATAAAGTTCTTGAAGGATTTTTAACAGTCTTATGAAATTTCAATTTCAAAATGCATTAAATATCTGGAAATTAAATTTTGGAAAGTTATTTGTAACTCTAGTGACTTTCAAAATTATAAAGGAAAAACTTTAAAACAACAATTAAAATAAATAAAAGATGATGCAACAAATACAAACGATGGTGTAAAAAGTAATTTTGGAAGAAGGCAGCGTTTATGTTGGCCCTTTATCAACACGAGTTCAATGGAGTCCAACAATGTGGGTCAAGTTGGGCTCCGATGAGGACAAGGCTCATGCATCAATGGTCAAGTAGGGGATGGGTACAGGTCCGACGATTTTTTAAAGTGCAAGTTACGAGGACCAGTATCATAGTACCTTGTCTAGACCTTACCCATTTCCATCCTTACAACCAAGTGCCGAAATATATTTTACTTTGGCAAGGCAAGAATATGATAAAAATGAAGTTTTGAAGGAAAAAAAAGAATTTAATGGCGATACACTGACAATGTAAAACAGTTTAATGGTGATTGAATGACGGTGTAAAACTATTTTACACTATCAGTGCATAGTCTTTTTTCTTGAAAAAAAACAATAAAAGTCAGCAATAATTAAAAATGAAGATAAAAAATTATCCACAGTTATGACTGTTGAAAATTATTAGGACTAGTTACTAAAAGTTAGAGTATAATGATCATGTATTGACAATGTAAAATAATTTTATACTATTAAAATATTAATTAATAAAAAATATCATTGAGATGACTTTGAAGATAATTATTATAAAAGTTAATAAATTTATCATACAAAATAATTTGTGATTAAACAACAATGTAAAATTAGTAGCCTATTTTCTCTAGAAGTTACTGATAATTAATTAGGATATATCTTTTGTATATGAATATCACTTTATACAAATAAATTGTTGGAACTTTGTTATTGGAACTTATACAAAGCCGTACATGCCCAACAGTCTTCAAAGGATTAACGAGTCTCAGACAAGTTTTGGATCACTTTGCTTCCAAGCACCATTTCAATTTTATTTTATTCTTTTTCTTCTTTCTTTTTAATTCTTTCCTTTTTGTATGTAATTTGTTTGAAGTGATTCTCTTCTCCGAATGTAGATCTGGAATCCAAGTTTTGATGAAAATTGCAAAAAATTCATTTTAACACACCACCAAACACAAAAATGTAATTATCAATGTGATATGCAATCGTTAATTAGGCTGCCATGCTTGCCTTCTTAACAATTTCGTAGAAAGAATATAATGTCATTGTCTTCCAAAGTTAATTACTAGCTAGGGAAGAGAGGAAAGGTTTTTCTTATTTCTTAAACCCGATTACACTGTCTAATGAGAACAGATAGCATATAGTTGATAATCACGCAAGAAACCTAACTTGTGATAGGTATTTCTGTAAAGAATGAACATATGAGACCAAAAAATAAAAATAAAAAAACAGATAATTCACTAGCTCTTCCACACTCAAACAGCAAAGTTGGTGCCGGAAAAGGATGTTTTGTGAAAATGTCCGTACAGTGCATCACTGGGTCGATTGATTACTTTTAATTTCAAATCTATGGAGATTTTATTTTTAACTATGTGATAATTATCGCAACGTGTGAAATGAAGTTCTAGAACCAGTTGATAACAGCTGGCCTTAAACACCATTTCAGTTCTCTTATTAATTACTTTTTTAGCTAGGTTCTTTTACATATATTCTCTATACCAAGCTGTATTGATAAAAGGAAACATATATTTTCAATTTTTTTTTACTGAAAAATAACTCCGGACAATTTTGCACGTAGGTGTGGGAAGTGGTTACATCTTTTAAACGAAAATTGCTCGTGAGATATACTTATTTATCATTTCCATCCATAATTCTCAAGTCCATTGATTGAACCCGGCACAAATAATTGGTTATTTAGAAGAGAATGATAAATTAATAGATTAAGAAAAGAACTGTGATTTGATATTAAATCCTTGAAACATGTGGAATCTTTGGGAAACAATAAACAGATGGAAACGTATGCATTCTATATTTCTGTGTTAATTTCAGTAGTCAATTACGCAGAGCTGTTTCCATCTTTCTTTTTAGACTAATCTGATATGTGGTCGATTGCAGATAAATTGTCAATTTAGAATGAGCTGTAATTATAGAAAGTTAGATATATGATAAGGAACGCGGGGACTTGTTAATTGTCTACAGTATTTTTCAATCTGTCATTTGCAGTAGTCTATTTTATCTCACGACTTTTAATTTGTCTTGTTTTAGTTGTTAATTTTTTTTTTATTGTTTATCCTAGCTAAAACAGAGAAACTTACTGTTTATAAGCTTCTTTTATGTTTTTCAATGATGGGAGTTGTGTTATAGAATTCAACAATTTTTTTATTGTTTATCCTAGCTCATAATCTTCATTTATGTTAATTTTTTCAAAGATGAGTGAGTTGTGTTACACCAATTATTTTTATTTATTTTTATCATTTTTGGTTAATTATACTCATACATCAGTGTCCAAATTTAGTTTGTACAAGGAGAGAGAGAAATGAATCTCACTGTGCATTTTAAGTATTCATTGGTATCTTAGTGATAATTACACACTTAAACTATGATTATGCTATTCAAGGGTGATTATAATTGCTCACTGATATTAGGCGATATCATGAAGTCACTCGCTATAAACTATTGAAATGATTGCAACAATGAAATTTCATATTGTATTGCACAAATGGACTGCCGAATAGAAGACCCAGTTTCCTCATTTGCACAATCATTGTTGCTTAATTTTCCATGTTGCTTTTGACTTTAAAGAAAGCGATTACTCGGAAGAGTACCTCTTTGAAAATTAGAAAGCCGCTTTGAGGAATCATATGTATTAGAAAATTGTATGATTGTCAATATAACAAATATAAAGTATATATATCGTGATCCTTCGCCTCCACCAAGTGGTGCCATCATTTGGTGAAAAGTTGTAGGGCTACTCCTACCTAGTATCTTATGCAGCTGTTGGAAATTCAATATGGCGTGGAATAATAATTTTTGGATGATGAAGTACTTGTGCATTGGATATTCAGTTAAAAACTTCATTCTACAACTGGATTTTAGTGATGCAATCTATCTTTTCAGCTAGAGTAGTGGCACAGTGCTGCTATATATATAATTTTCTCAGATATAATACGATTGGTCATGATCGAAAAAAGTAACTAATTACTGGCGATTTAATTATCATAATTTACATGAGAAGGGTAACGACTACTTTAAGATAATGTAATGCTAGGAAGGGAAAGTGAAGAACACTTTAAAAGAATTTGTTTGGTTTAAATATTTAGATGAGAGAGGATCAAAATTCACCCCTTCCAATATTAGAGGATTTGGAGATACTAGAAAAAACAGATTACATACATTAATAATGGTTAGGTGTTGGATGTCTACCTTATTCTAATCTTTGTTTAATGAAAATTAGAATGTTTTATGTTAATATAAAAGTTGTGACACTACAGTCACTACTTTAATAATATGATACTTCAAATTAACAAATAATTATATTGATGCACAGAAAATCAACATATATTAACAATATATCAAATGTTAGTATAATACATAATGCTATTAGCATGAACTTGTATTGATATATAATATATTAATTTTCATTAAAAAAGTTATACAAATAGAGTTAATCCTCCTGATGTCAATTTTTTTGTTAATAATTAATGACATTTTATTTTGCAATAAGGAGAAAGAAAATAAATAAAGTTTTATATTGTGTTGATTAAATTATCCTTTACTAATTAAATGACATTATTTATCTTTCGTAAATGTATAATAGTATGTTACTTTATTTTTTATTTTTATTTTTTTATCTTCTTGTAAATCAAATAAAGTGTCTTATCTCATGAAAAAATTATTTGAGTTTATGAAAATAACTTATGATTCCCATAAATTCTTTTTATGTTATTTAAATAAGTTTTTCTTTTAACTAATCAAAATAATTTATTTTTTTAACTTATTTCAATAAATTTCATAATCGAAATTTTTACATAATTATTTATTTGGTAAAAGCTTATTAAATAAGCACTTAATTAACTTATTCATCTAAACATATCTTGAATAAAAGAGTGCGTGTATTAGTTAGGAAAATAAAATATATATATAACAAAAAAGAAAAGTATTTATTCTGTAAAAATAGAAAATTATTTAATATTTTTTTAACTAATTAAAAACATTTGGTATATTATATATTGATCAGTATTTTCACGTATATATTCTCTATATCCTTGATTGATTTTGACCTGTGAAGTAACCTACCCCGTTCTTTACCTTTTGTCTTTTTCTAAATCCAATATATGTTAGTGAGTAGTGCTTCTTTCTCTGTGGATACCCATAGTAATTATCAGTGTCTGCTGTGACTTATATATGATCAAGTGGATAGCCCAATTTGGTAAAATGAGGTGGAGATGTATCCATGCCCGATCGGAATTGCGTAGTTTTATAATATTTTAACACAAGCTAGATATATGCAAAAGGATTAGTATCGTACTTTCACTAAAATTATATACTATATACTATATTAATAATTGTACTCGATCGAAAAGAGGAATGTAAAAAGTGCTTTTGTACTTCAAGAAATCATGAACTAAAAATTTTGATTAAACACTTCGTTACTGGATGCAACTCATTCTAGTGGCGCACTGGTGCCCACATATTGCTCTTAAATTTGATATATATATGCCTTTTGGCGTTTCAGTGTGAGTGGAAATAATTAATGGTTACTACTACGTATTATAAAACTAATACCTATAATTAATTAGCCACTCAATTAACGAAGCTTCCTTTTTTAGATCGATCTAACAAGATATAGATCGTTTACATTAAAAATACATAAAGTATAGTGTTTAGTACACATGAAAAGGTATGATAGAAAGTGTATTTTGTGGGGGGCAAAATAGTTTGTTAATTTATATATATAGTAAATAAATACACCATTTAAAGAATATTAATTAATATTTAGACCATGATTTGAGAGGAATTATAATATTTTAGAGAATCAATTTTCTGTTAAAATTATGATAATTATCAATATTTTTAGAGTGTGCTATTAATTTATTATTTAAATAAAAAAATCGTTTTAATTAAAAATAATGTTTATTAGTTTGAAAGAACATGAAATGTACTTTGTAAAATAATTAAGCATCGTAACAATATTCAAGAAGATTCCTTTCTATGATAATGCCAAATGAGTCTCAGTTAGATGACCGCATATATGGATGTGTCGTCTGTCACATAAATTGAAAGCTTAAAGAAACCTCCAACTTGCCTTCAACCTCAAATTGTACTATTAATTCATGATCTGGATTGAAACTCTTAACAGGTTGGCCTCGCTACAATAATGATATTAAAATCACTAGCTAGGTTAGTAGGACCGAGCTAGGTTGATGAAAGATAATTATCCAAATTTTCTGTTTTGATATATGCAAACTTAATGATATATTTATTACCCTATTCTATTGAACAGGAATGTCCTCATCAGTTATCACTTCTTTATTGAGTGATTCTAAAGGGTACTATAACCATTGCAAAAGAGACTTGCATGATGCTTTTAAAGAAGCTTATTATTATCTTGTTTTTTTTTTTTTTTTTACTGATTATCTTGTTTTTTTATTACCATATATTTTTTTATACCTATCTCCATTCTTATCATATTATTTATCATATTTATCATTTTCTTAGTTTCTTTTATTATATTTTTTTTCTTCATCTCTATCTTCTTTCTATGCATAGACTTTAAAAATAAGGTATACATTCAACATTTTCCTCTTAAATATGGTGTAATTGACCCAAACTGGGGATGGACATCTGTAAAATTTATCTGTGATGAATAAGGTAATTACCTGCATAATAGATAAAAATATGGGTAATTACCCACACGTTAGTACACATATATAATTATAATAATAAATATGTATGTGGAATTTATAAAAACCTAGTAGACATTTATCCTTGTTTATTTTCTGCCACACTTCAACTCGAATTCTCTCATGATAATGAGTTACTGAATTGTAATTGAACTAATGCACAACGAGCTTCACATACTATCGCATTGGAGTGCACCACCCCGCATTGAACTTAGAACTTTATACTTTTGTTATTGCAGAAATTTATTGTAATGTTTTATATTTAAGTATGCAATATTTTATAAACTCTTTTGAAAATGATTAATTTTAATTAATTATAGTTATATTTTTAATAATTTTCTTTCATTATGTTTCCATAATAAATTAAAATGTGGGTAACGGGTACAGCTGTATAAGTATGAGTATTTTTAATACCTTACAAATAAATATATGGATATTAAAGTTATTATCCATATAAGTATTGGTCCAAGTATATGTATTTTTTTTTTTAAATTACGGGTACGAAAACGAGTACAATAATTTTCTACTCAAGATTAAACAAATTAATATTAAAATATGATGATTCATAATTAAAATATGCTCATAATTTATATGGATTGAACATAAAAAAAATAGATCTCTTCATTTTGATATGCGTGTCAATATTCAAAGCTCAATTCAATTTAAATTTAGATTAACTGAATATATATGTAATATGTGAAAAATAACTAAAAAATAAAGAAAATAATAAATGAGACAAAAAGAGAATATGTGGCTTTATAAGAAATTTTTATACAGTTTATTTTATGTCAAAACAATTCGTGGTGAGAATTCTCTGGATTTTTTTTAAACTGTAGATAACTTTGATCTTTATGTGATATATTATATATATGTTCATTGTTTAATGGTTTGCAACCATTTTTTTTTTCTTGTTCCTATCCTTTTAATTTCTTGATGTGATATGTTTAATTGTTTACAGAAAATCCAATGGGGTTTTTATTTAATTTGCTTTTCAATTTAGGTACTGTGGGCACTGTTAGAGTGAATTGACAAACTTGTACAAAAAGAAGAAGAGTGTATTGACAAACTTATTAAGCAGATGGTGTTACATGATACCAATCAATTCTCCAACACAGCAAGCAAAAAGTAAAGATGAGATATAAATAGGTAGGATAATTATTTATGAGATCTGTTTAACAAATTATTTAGAATTGCATTACTTGAATTATATATTTTTTTAAATAGTGACATATCATAGTCAAGCCTATTTAATAATTATTGTACCAAAAATAATTATTGAATAAAGAGTTAATAAGCGACTTTACTTCTAGCTTTTTTGGTTAATATGCGGCTTTTCTTAATATCATGGCTAGAAATGCTCTTATAACTGTGTTCCTTTCTTAATATACGGCTTTTCCTAATATCATGGCTTTTCCCAGTAATTTATGGATTTTCTTTTTTTAAAAAATTGCTTTATTGTACGAAAATATGTAACGAGAAACCATAGCAAGAGCAATTACAACTACAGAAATGGCGGTCTGATAATTCTTTCTCTTGCAAATCTAATTAGTAAAGCATAACAAGGACTAAGAAGTTAATAAATTGCATCACAGTAACATGAAAACGATAATTATAACTCTTCTATCTTGCAAATTTAAGATCGAAGTTAGTCCACTACTCTACTATCAAACGTTTGAATAAATTAAGAGACCACCCCACAAAATGGTTTGATGTTTTGACTTTTTTTTGAGAAGGGATGTTTTGACTTTGAACAGTATAACTATGAATATATATTGACTCGAAACGTTAAAATGTGTGTCGTAATGTATGAGTTGGGATAAAAAAATTAAAGAAAAAATTAATTCAACTTAATAAGGCGGGTCTATCAAATTTCAACTATAAATTAACTTAGGTTATTATTATTACTAAAATAATATTTGGTATTTTAAATATATAAATAAATAATATAATTAATGTTTCAGTTTGAAATACTCTTCAACATAAAACCAAATTAATTAGGCCAAAAAACCTATATAGACTATACCTCGCTGCCGTTTAATTTCTACCTGAATTCATACCCGGCCTTAGTAGCTTACCACAAATATGGTTTCTATAGATTTGGCTGGAAAGTCAGAAAATTTCTGATCACGTTCACTTCACGTTTTTTAAATAACAATGTGAATTTGATGTACCTTTAGCAACTTCCTTCGAAAGAAATTTTAGTTGACGGACACAACTTTCAAAGTCCTCCTTTCCTAAGATATATTTTTTTTCTTAAGTCATACATAGATCTTGATTGAATGGAGAGAAATTCCTGACGGTCTTGTTTTTACACACATTAATTCAATATTCTTGGGTTGAACAAGAATAAATAAGTATATGCATGGAACTAATTAAAAAATACAAGTAATTAATTACATGTATGCATATATGTAAGTCAGTAAATATTCATGTAAAATTTAAGAACGTGCATAAAAAAAAAGGTATATATGCAGGGTTCTCTAAATTAAATCACTCTGGTATATTATATTATATCCATTCTTAAAATAATTTGCAGGGTAGATGTATCCTTTATAGTCCCAGAGGACAAAAATGCTCAAAATAAGATAAGGTATCCCTATCTTTATGATTTATTTTAAAAAATGGAATAAGGAAATATTTGTAAAAATATTCAAGAATAAACTATATCCATCCAATCAAATTCCGTGGGTGTGACTCCATTTGATTAACCCCACACCTTACTCCATCATCATCATATATACCATCAAACCAATCCATTTTTTTCTGCTCTCTCTCCCTCTCTCTCTCTCTCTCTCTCTCTCTTACACACACTACTCACACACACACACACTTACACAGTTTAATTAGTTTGATTTGAGGTGTTGAAGGGTGTGGGTTGTTGAAGTGAGAATGGGGAGGAAGTGCTCACATTGTGGAATGATAGGCCATAATTCAAGGACCTGCACATCTTTGAGAGGGGCCAGTTTCGTTGGACTTCGCCTCTTCGGCGTGCAATTAGACACTTGCGGTGTTACCATCAAGAAAAGCTTTAGCATGGACTCCTTACCCTCTTCATCATCATCTTCCTCATCAAGAATAACCATTGATGAAAATTCTGACCGAACCTCTTTTGGCTATCTATCAGATGGTCTTTTAGGTCGAGCCCAAGAGAGGAAGAAAGGTATATTATATATATCCACACTTGTCTCTTCATCAGCAAGATAATAATAATTATTATGTTTCTTTGTTGTTTCAATCTATCCCAATAATATGTCTATACAAAATAAGCACTTTCCATCGCTCTTTTTTTTTCATTGTTTTTAGATATTATATGAATTTGTTAATTATTTGAAGTAATTATTAGTAAAAGAAGAAATTATATATGCACTAGCTAGTGTCTTTTTTCCTGACTTTTTGGAAAATCTTTGAGTATTGTTCAAGTACTTTTCCTTCATTCGTATCTAGTATCTACCATTTCATTTATATACCTTAAATAATCTAACATTGTTGTTATGCAAACTTATCAGGAGTGCCATGGACAGAAGAGGAACATAGAATATTCCTTGTTGGACTTGAGAAGCTGGGAAAGGGTGACTGGAGGGGAATCTCTAGAAACTTTGTGACTACAAGAACCCCAACACAAGTCGCAAGCCATGCTCAGAAGTACTTTCTTCGATTGGAAACTATAGATAAGAAGAAGCGACGTTCAAGTCTCTTTGACTTGGTATGCATAACGATATTGCTTTTAATTAGCTACCTGATAATTTCACACTGAATGATACATGTTTCTCTATCTTTCTATCTTTACACTGAAAAGTAATTTACTTTTTCTTTTTTCCTTTTCCTTTGTCGTTGAATTATTGTAGCAGGTTGGTAGCAACAAACCCAACAACATAGCAGGTTCTAATTCAGTTTCGGCTCATCATCAAAATGATGAGTCTAAATGTGAAGTTAAGAATAATGATACCACTTTGTCGTTGCTAGGGCGTATAACCTACTTTCAACAAGAAACCAAATCAGAAGAAACATTTGATAATTGCTCTTATGAAAATATTCAAGCACCAAGTGCAGAACATCAAGCTGCAGTTCTTAATCTGGATCTCACTCTTGCTGCAGCCCCCAAGGCAAAGACCCAGCTGCAGGAACAAAATAAACCATCCCCTTCTGGTCCATTCCTGCTTGGGCCAATTAGCGTCACTTAAACTGTCATGTGTTATATATATATTATCTTAGGAATGTACTCTTAATTTTATCTGTTGTCAAGTGTCAACTCGTGTAGAAGATCATATATGGTCAAAGAAACACATTGTTCTTTGCACTAATACTAGTGAGTAGTCGTTATTAGTCCCTAATCTATGGAATAATCAGATCCCTTCAAGGTATATAATACACCATCATATATATAAAGCAGTTGGCTAATATTATACAACATATATATATATATATATATATATATATATATATATATATATATATATATATATATATATCTGTAGAATCCAAATTCGATATTCTAGTGTTCATTGGGTTAGGTTACGTAATGAGATCATTCAAATCAAATTAATTGAAATAATTTGATTAAAATTGTGTTTTAGACTTCAATAATTCAGTTTTCTTCTTTTTCCTTTTCTTTAATTAAATTTAACACACCTTCACTTAGTGCCCATACCATTATCAAGTATCTTTATTATTATGTTTATTAACTAATTAACCTTGTCATCCTATTCTGAGTAAAGAACTCAATGAAAGACAGAGTATAATTAACAGAAAAAGCCAAGTGTTAATGAAATGTAATATCAAAAGATTTGGATACAATTTTTTTTATTAGCGAAAACTTTATTAAATAAATAGAGTATAAGGGGTATTCTAACTCATCTACATAAGTCTTACATAGCTATATTATAGAAAGATAAATAAAGTTGAGTTACAAGATCAATACACCAATCAAAGAAGAGCATTGAACATTATTCCTCTTAATTAACCTTGAACCATATTCATGATCTTACCTTTATCAAGTTCAAAATACCAATAAATTTTAAAAAGGGGCCATGAAATACAATATTGTTGCACATTACCCAAATAGATCAAACAACATGACAAAGGAGATGATGAATAGGGCACACAATTTTCCTTCTGAATAGAGAACTAAAGTGAGTAAAATGAGCAAAAATATCATTAGGTAAAACCTCTAAAAAAAACCAAGTCAAGCATAACTGCATTCTAAATCCGGTTTGTCACGGGTTAAGATAGAAAATTAGGTGATGAGAGTTTTCAAAAAGAAGAAGCACAACACACAAGAGATTTTCTAACCCTTAGATAAAACTCCTCTTTTACTTGTATTAATATAAGTTGACATCCTGTCTAAAATTCATATTTTATCTTGGAATTATAGAAAATTCAAAATTTTAGATAACAAAATTATGAATGTGGATAAAAAAATTAAAAAATATAACATTTGGTGTTTTTACAATTAATTGGTAACCTGGAACAACTTTTTTAAGTCCAATTAGCTAGTTTTAATTGGATTAATTAAAAAGTTTTTTTTTTAATGAAACCAAATTATCCCACGTTGAATTTGATTCAATTTTTTTTATATCCAAACTAAACAAAGCTGTGAAGACCCGGCAAATAATCCCTGCAAAGTTTTGTTTGAATGTAATTATTTATAACTAAGAAATCTATTCTGTGTGTATTAATTAAAGCTTGATCTCAGTTAATTTATTTACAACTTGGAGAAGAAGCTCTTCGATTTCTTATGTTATAGTTCTTCGCTATGTGAATATATTATATTAAATCAAGTGCTTGTGGATAGTTTTAATAAGTTTAATTTTAATACATTTTAATATAAAAAAGAATTGCAATTATTATTTATTAATCTATTGTAAATTGTAATTTTATTTAAAAAGTAGAATCATTTATCAATTGTTTATCTCATTATATAATGTGACATATATATATCATTATGGAATTATAACAGTGCATACAAATTATGTATATAAAGGTTTTGATAAAGCGAATTTTGATTCTGGAAGAAGATTTTGCAAATTCATTACTACTGGCGTCTTAAAGCTGGCGTGTGGCTTTAGTTCAGATATTATTCTGCCTGTGTTAGTAATTTCAAAAAGCACTTTCCATTGTTTTGTCCCACACGAGGATTTTTTTTTACCCATAAACAGAAAGGAAAGGGGAACGTGCAAAGCACTGCAAGTTGGACACTAGGTTGAGACTAATAGTTTTCTTAATTTAATATAATATAACATGTGGAGTTGATTTGAGTGTTTAACAATAGATCGATCGCACCATATTCCTTCAATAATAGTTCGGATATATCCTTCAAGTGTGGTGCTAGCTGTTTTTCTTTCAGTAGCTCCCAAGCAGCACAGTGGAAGAAGTGAGTATTTAGACAACCATGCACACAATCAAGGTTTTAAAAAATGTTTTGCCATCAATTTTATTAAAGTTTTTAGAGTCTCCATGAATATATGAAACGCAGTCGCATTTGTTGATAATTTTTCACAATATTAAAGATTGCCACCACCACAACTTAAAACTTTGATTCCAATACTCAAAGTAAAGGTCTGTTTAAGTAACGGTATAGGAATGAACTAGTTATGGATAGACCCGGGTATAAATTTTGGGCTTAACCGTGATTCAGTCGAAAACAATGGTATTTTTCTCTAAAAAGTGAATGGTGATTAATAGAATTTTCTTTTAATTTGACGGGTTTTAAGACTAAAAATAGATTGGAGAGCTATATAATAATATAAGATTATAAGTTTGGAATTTTGAATTGTTTTCTTGCTGCAACTTTACAGTCATATTCTGATGAGTATAATAAGTAACAAGTTTTTTTTGTAATGTAATGAATAATTAAGCTGTTTGGAAGTGACCAGAAGGATGCGCATTTAATTTATCTATACCCCAATATATCTGCATTGGCACCATATACGATATGCCTGCTCTCACATCACAATTCACATTCAAGATGATGTAGATGTGCAGAAAGAGACTGATGCTTTTCAGAAGAAAGCATATGGCCCCCCACATAGTGAACACGCACATTTTTGTCGTCACCGTTGAATCACTGGCTTTTCAATAGTAACCTGCTGGCCCAGAAATAAAGTAAAAAAAACATAGTATGAAAAATCCTAAATAAGCCAAATTTTGGATCTGCTTTTATTTCGAAGAAATTATTACCTTGGTTGGATATATATATATATATATATATATATATATATATCCTTTCCAGTTTGACTAATTTCTCGAGTGTATTAATTATATGCTTTCCATTGATTAATTTGTAAAGAACCCTAGATATTCAACAAGTCTAAAAGGAGTTATACCAGCTTGTTCAAGGTATATTGCTACAGCTACGTGTGAGCTTAGTTGGTTGGATTTAATAATGCTCTTATTATAGCATATAAGTGATCATTTGATTGAATTTCACTTGGAAGGGAAAAACACAAGTAAAGCTACGGGTTCATTAAACAAAATCAAAAGTTCCATCCTTATTAATAAGATATATAGTAGAATTTCCTGTAACTCTGTAAGGTAAAATTGTGAAGGCATGGCTTTAAGTCAATATTAGTCAAATTACTTACTTTTACTGATTCTTAATTTCTCTGCGCCTTCTAGCTTAGTAATATGCTTTTCCATAATTTTAATAATAATGCTTTTCGTAGAAATTGTGTTATTGACTTGACAGAACTCGCGTATCTTACATACGATATGATTGTCATTAATTTTTTCTAACAAACAATCGGTGTATCCATCGGCTGACTTTTCATTTTGATCTTTTCAACCAGATATGTTTTTCTTGGTTTTATACTTTTGATAGGAAAGTGCAAACAACTTGGTAAAAAGTTTAAAATAAATTAACAATCCAATTTCTTTTTTCATATATTTAAGCATCTCGTTTCTACTTCAATCACACGGCAGGCATGCATGAATAGATGTTGGACTGTTACTTGAATTATTTTTTTTCATTAACTAATTAAACTAATATCTATGAAGTATTAGTATAGTACTACATGAAAGTATAAAGTATTCTTCATGATAGAATATATATTTGTGTGACTAGAAACTGAATCACATCCTGCCATTTTGATTATAAATATGAGGATAAGGATAGGAGGGAAATAAAGCGCGTCCACAAGATTCTGTAGATAATATATGCCAATCAAACCCTTCTAGGACTTTCTGTCCGGAAAGTTCCTGTCACTTTGTATTAATTTTGTTAAGATCCATTCACGAGTTGTTGAGAGAGAATTTCTTGGATGCGAATATGTTTCTCAATGGGTGTGTACTTTTTCCTTGAATTTCCCAGTTTGATTCATCAGCTTAAACTTTGAAAGTAATACTTAAGAATATTTATGAGAATCCAGCCGAAGTTTCGGCATATATGATAATTTACATTTATATGCAACAAGTTACAATTTAATACTATATGTCTTTAGTCTACCAATTCCAATTTCCGAAGAATGAAAATCCTTGATTCATACTTGACCTTGAAATTGATGGAGAGATTTCTACTCATCTGTGTGCACTATAAATTTATTTATAAATTATATCATTACTTTGACAAATGAAATATTTAAGTGACACAAAAATTTATTAAAATTATTTAATATTAATTTACTTTATATACAATTTTTTTTATTGATAAATAACGTCAATCTCACTAACAAAAAGTTTGAAAAAGTCACATTGTGTTTGACAGCTGTTAGGGATTAAAACTATCTGTTTATATATATATATATATATATATATATATATATATATATATATATATATATATATATATATATATATATATCACTTTTTATTTCTTTGATTGAAAAATAAAATATTAATAATTTTTCCAGCTTAAATAAGAACATTATATTTTTTAGTTGTTGATTTTTTTTATGAAATAATTTTTTTTTTAATTTTAAAAGAATGTAAGAGACATGTAATAATTTGATTATTGGGGTTAAGTGAGGGAAGCTTCATGTTGAGTGTCGTAATTTCGGTGAAGTTTGTATGGTTAACGCGCTAGCTAGGTCTTGAATCTTGACTTGAATTCTTGATCCTTTTGGTCTGCGCCTTTAAGTCCGCGGGTTAAGCTGTCTCAGTTTTAAGTTCTTAGTTCTTATTGGACCGTTAAACCTGATCATTTCTTCCAGGAAAATAATCAATGTTTTTAGGGTTTATGTATATGGAAAGAAAAAGAGATACAAACAAAAAGAAATGAAAAGAAAAGAAAAATGATAAATGTGATATGATGGAAAAGAAAAAGAGAGAGAGAGAAATAGTCAAAAAAGAAAAAAAAAATAGAGTAGAAAGGGATGAAAGAAAAAAATAAGTGTATGTTTATAATAATTTTTTTTCTCTATTTTTAGTTAAAATGTTTTTTTTTTGTAAAAGTGTGATAATATTTATTTATACATTTTTACGGAATTACTTTTTTTTATCATATATGCTTTTAAACTTTTTTTTATTAAATCAAGCACAATGTACTTTTCTTTATTGAAACTTTTTCAGTTAATATTTACATAATGAAAAATTCACAAATTGACATTAAAATAATTTTCTTTAATTTAAATCAAATTTTTTATTTAAAAATTCAACATACAATAATTTTAAAGTCATTTGATTTTTGTATTTTTTTTACTGCTTATGAAATATTCTTCCATCTATTAAACTATTTTTCTCTTAAATATGTTTTAATTTATATATTTTGTCAATATTTCTCTTATATCAATTACACATGTAAGGATGGTAATAGGTAGCATATTATATTAGCCGTAGTATAGTATCTTTTGAATTAATTAGAATTTAATTTTGATATACTATTTATATAAAGATTTTTATATTATTAAGTAAAATAAACTATTTTAGATATGAATTTTAAGTAATTATTACAAAATTTATTAACTTTTGATTATATAATAGTTTATAATTGAATAGTGTAAAAAAACATTCAATATATTATAGTTAAATTGAATTAATTAAATTTATAAAACTATATAACAGTTTAAATTATTAAAGGTTAATAATTAAAGAGTGAATTCAATTAATGTATATTGACAGCTTAAAAGTTTTTTCTATTTGTCATCTAATAATAAATTAATATGTATGATAAGATTATTGATGTCTTTAACAATTATTTTAAAACTCATACTTAAGATAATTTCTAGTTGGTTAATAATGTAAAATTTTCCACACAAATAATGTATAAAAAGTAAACTCCTAAAAAGTTAATAAATAAAAAAATATTTATAATCACACTATTAGTGTGTGTGTGTGTGTGTGTGTATTGGTACATATTAGTATATATTTATAATCAAACAATTAGTATAAATTAGTAACATTAAATGTTAAACTTTTAAAAATAATGGTTATCAAGTAAAGATTGTAGATTATTTGTCCAAAAGCAAGGCAAAGATTGCTAGCCTCTTATTGAAAAAGAAGTGCCGGGTTAGCATTTAATAATTTGACAAAGTACCTATGGTGGTACCGTTGATGCTATTCTCCAATCAGATTTGAAGTTTCACCACGGTAATATACGAAATAAATGAATCCATTAAATGTCATTGTGTATTATTGAGGTGAAACTCCAAATTTAATTAGAGAACAATAACATTAATATTTATAATACTGTATCTAAGTTTTTTTTTTAATAATTTGACCCAGCGAGAGTTCTAAATTCTCTCTTTAAGTAACACTCAATATACATTTTAATAATATTTTAAACAACTTTAAAAAGTACATTTTAAATAATTTCCTTTTTATATACAACAAATATTTTTTAATAAATGTATTTTACTTTCATTTTCTTAACAAATACTTATAGGATGCTAGTTAGCATTTGCTTTAGTAATTGTGTAAATGTATATTTAACCAATCTAATTATTAAATTTTATAAAATTATCTTAATAATTAATTTTTATATTAAATTTTAAATAAATTAAATATTCAGAAATATGTAATCTAATAATCAATATTTAATTATATTTTAAAATGCATATATATTACATGTAAAATATAACAGTGTGATTAAGCATAAATTATTTTTAAATTGCAGGAAAATTTTGTAAATTTTATTTACTTATTAAGAATATGTGATTTGATAATAAATATTTTACATTTAAATCTTATGAATATATTAAGATTTGTATAAATGGGCATATTTTTTGGTGTGAAAGATGAGACAAATTATTTTTAATCACACATGTATTTTTAAACCCTAAACACCAGTATACATGCATCAATAATTAAAAAATTTTCACTTCAAAAATAATGTTAACTATCTATTTTAATTATATAATGAAAACTAATTATTATTACCTTTTCAACTTAACCTTTTACCTTTTATCAACATGAACGAAGTGACATATATATAGTTAACATGATAATTTCATTTCTTAAGAATGTAAGAAAAAACACTTATAGAAAGATGTTAGCCCTTAAATAATGAATCTCGAAAGTTTGAGAAACTAATCATTGACCTCAGTGAAGATACATTGGCATAAAAAAAAAAAAAAAAAAAAAAAACCTCTCACCTTTTACTTTATTGAAAAAACCATAAACCAGCTCTGATGGATGAACAAGTACTAATTGCACAGTGTAAAGTAAGCACAGTGTCACAATGCAAGTTTAACTGTTTAAGTACTAATTGCATGTATGTAGTGGTGGTACGTCATGGATGGCATGATCAGACTCGTATAATTAATATTAATAATAAAAGAAAGAAAATAAACTTTATGCAATAAGCATATATAGTTTAAATTAATTAACCTAGTAAACAGAAATGAAAGGAAGACAAACTGGTTGGCGCCATCTCTGGCATAAAAAAACATGGGCAGCGTAGCACTTGTGGAATTATCTTGAACATGGATAAAGGCATATTATAGAAGGACCACCATTTTCCTTGGGGGAAAATAAATGCTGTCATGTTCTCCATAGATGCCTACCTGGTTCCTCCTTCTGTCAATGTCATTTTGAATATGGTTTTTAACTCTTTTCTCCTTCACTGTCCTCCCACATTATATATTATGCTACTCATGACCTAGCACACACAAGCACACCAAGAAGTTGATACCACTAGCCCACGCCGGGTTCAAAATTACTTCACTTATCGCTATCCATCACAAAATATCACCTACGCGTTGGGTTAAGTTCACCTCTTATATAACTTCATATAATTTTTTAATAAAACAATTCAAAAAAAAAAAAAAGAGAGAAATTGTTTCAATTTCTTATGTAAAATTGATCATCGTACATGTCCTCCTGGTTCCTGCTGCATGCCTTCAGTTAAAATTCAGAAATAAATGAAGGGGACCACTCAAGTGGGGATGTTGGCGATTCCCTTTTGGTTGATGTTGATTTCTGAATAAAAAAACATGTAATGTAACCTGCTGAATAGTGATTGCATTTGGAAGAGACCAACGTCACCGGGCTCGCCACCATTCATTCTTATACTGATATGACACCACATGTTTATGCTTTGTGATAAACACTGGATTTAAATCAAAATCAAATGCCATTAGATGCCAAAAACATCAAACCAAACCCCTTCGGCCATGTTGAAGTTCCTGCTATGCGTTTTGTCATGTCCGTAAAATTTCAATCTGGTACATTTAATGAATGCCTGATCACCATGCTCTCACTGTCCCTGTGTCTGTGTGTGTGTTTATCTGCACGTGCACGGGAGATAAATGTATGTCTAAGCCGGCTAAAATTAAAGGAGAGCAGATAAACAACCGAAAGATCTAGTCCTACATACACGACACTTGCACTTGATTTATTATATTGACCTGCATGCATTACTATGAATCAGAGAAAATATTGTATCGTTGGAAAGAATTTTTACAAAGTTATCTAATCACATATTATTAGGAAAAGTTTTTTTTTTAAAAACTTTTATAATAACTATTTTCAAAAGAGGAATGATCCACTTATTCCAAAAGTAAATCTAAGAGAGTTATTTTTCATCTATGTCATTCATTTTTTTGAAATCTAATAATTAAGATTAGTTATTCATTACTCATGTTATTTATGATTTCTGATCAATCTACAATGTAAATTTTTTATATTAAAATTGCATAAAAATTAAACTCAAAAAAGAATGAAAAATTATTTTTTAATTTAAAAATCAACATTATGCTCCTTTGAATTTTATCAGGTTAACATTCTTCAAACTAGAAGATCATAGAAATCCCTTCCAAACAATCAACTAACAGATGTGAATAATTTTTCAGAAAAAAAAAAAGCTAAGATAATAAATGCTAAGAAAAAAAAATGCTAGCTTCAGTCTAAATACCCAAAATAATGTTATTAAAATTCAAGTGCGGAACAGTAAATCTACTTGAATACAATAATATTTTAACACTATCATCCCTACATCCCCTCTTTTGTGATAAAAAAAAATAAAAATTTAAAGCTTATATCTGTTTGTTACCCTAAAAACCGGTGCGAAGATAGTATACAAAATTATGATGCTGGACAAACATCATTCCAACACATTGGCAATTGGAAACTTTAAACAGTTGCTGGTCATTTACGTTGACTCAAGAAAAGACCAGCGGTTTCATGGGCGGTGATGAGATAGATTACCAGATACTATAACACATTCCACGTATTTAATAATCAATTAGAAGAAATGAACGGCAAATAAATTTACCTTCCGCTTCCATTAATCATTTCAAGAGTTTAGTTTATGAACATGATACATTTGACTTTGATGACTGCCTTAACGTCTAGACTTGTACAGGGACAACTTACACATTCAAAACTTAATCAACCCAAAAATTTTGGATAAAATAAAAGGGGAAAGTTAAAGGAAAAAAAATTCAAGAGGATTGCTTCTAAAATGAACTACACTACCAACTGCAACTACACATTCCTTTATACACAAGAATAGGCCATTCAAGTTAATAACAACATGGCCGAAGTCACTAGGTTAGTGGATGGATCCGGTTTAAACTCCTGGTCCCCTTGGCCTGCGTTTGCCATTTGCATTTACTTTTCCAGTGCGTGTTCCGAAAGCAGACAGTATATAAAGTATTTTGCAATGAAAAAAGTTTTCATTTGGTAAACCTTATTTGCACTCTTGAGCACCTGTCCTCCTTAGTACGAGAAGCCGTCAAGTAAAGCCCGCAAATTTCATTTCTGCTTCATAATATATTTTAATATCATGAATCATGAGAGCCTTGAACCATCAAAGGAATACGCTTAGCACTGTCCGCACGAAAGCTGTCCCCTTTAAATGCAATCTGAGAGTAAAATCATATTCAGGATCCTCAAGAAATTGTAACAACAAAAAGCTATCATTTTTTTTTAATCATTTCAGTTACTAAATCTGCAAGTTACCTCCGCCGGACTATCAGGAGGGAACCACCGCAACAATGCACCAAGATGCACAACAGCAGGAATTAGCTTGAAGAGCAAAGGTGTAGTCACCTGCACTATTTCTGTTTGTGTAAGCTTCAAAATCTCTACAAATAGTTGAGAACTTAATACTCAAAACATATCGAGATTACCCATGAAACTGGCTATAACATTCAAAACTATGCACAATAATTTTGCATAGGAAGCCCCAATGTTTTACTAGTGATAGCCTGCTTAAACTTCACTCAGATTTACTAGTGATACCCTGCTTGTACATGTGTATGCAAACAGGTAAAACAAAGATGGTCAACAAACAAAATTTATCTACCAAAAACACATAATAAGGTTCACCGATGTTGGCTAGCTGAATACCGTGCAGGCAAATGACTGGCATTATTCTTCCCATCAACATACTTTCATATGAAAAGGAATGTTTATCATACTTTTCATTTAGTCCCATTTTTTATATATTACATTACAAATGTTGAAAAATTATGTGAGAAAAATGACCATGGTTTGTGGGCTTGAAACATTAGTTTGCCAATTGCCATAGAGTAGATACAACTTGCAAGCACTCCATAGTGGATATATATAGCCTAATAACCTTAACCCATATACCAAGACCATAAAGTTATTCTATGGTAAAAACAAAATTCAATAGTGACATGAGCATCAAGAGGATCTTGCTATACACCCACACACACACAGAATTGTTTCTGCAAAATAAAAAATCTATAATTTAAGAGAAGAAAAATTTACATGCCTTCAAAGGGGATGGAAGGGCTTAAGTGATACAAATCACACAATGCAAGCAAAATAATTGCTAGTTTGAATTCATGACAAATGAACCGCACCAGGATTGCTTAAAAGACCAATATTTCAACATTGTTGTATGATTGATAATTACTACATATAACTACTATTCTATAGAACAGTGCATGCATACCAGACTAAGAGCTGTTGTTCCAAGGAGCAATAAATACAACTTTCCCTGCAGTAAGAATCAGACATTCAGTTTATGTATTTAAAATTAACTACAGAAACAATGTGATTACATTCACATTTCAAATGGTAATAAGCACTGCCAGAAAACTGCATAATTTTTTGATAAAATATATTTCCAATCTTGCGTTAAAATTGTTTCCTAAAATACAGGAAGATAAATTTCACTGTCTTCATAAGCATAAGCACAAATTAGCTTAAAATGATTGTCTCAAAATGAAGCACATACCTCAACTAAATGAAGATTTGAAGCACGACTGAGAAGAACGAAGGCAAATTCCCCAATTTGTGCCAGGGACATCCCAACCTACGCATGTGGAATAACCTAAGGCTCCTCCGTCAATGAAATGTATGATGTAATCAACAAGCAGATGTAATTGTATTAACTGTTGTCAAATCTTACAAGAAGTGAAGTCTTGTTGTTGTATCCAAACCCCTTGACAACACATACAGCTACAATTGTTTTTATAATGATCACCAATATAACAGCTGCCAGTAAAATGTCAACATGATTCCAAAGGAAATGGACATGTATAAGCATCCCAATGCTGGCCAAGAACAGAGCAGCAAAAAAGTTGCGAATTGGCTCAACCTAAATATTAATAACCTTGAGTAAGCTCAAATAACTATAGCAATCAGCAAAACATGAATCATCTCAAAATTTATGTGCTTGTGCTTCAAGAAGGTTCCTGAAATTCATTTGGGTGGACCACCCCACTTTACAGGCATCCATGATGAAAATACAAAGCGGTATCAAACAGAATATTCAAACATACCCACTCCACTAAAACATGCTTAACATGACAAAGAACAACTGAATACTCACAGAAAAAAAAAAAAAGAACACAATAAATACTGATAAAATGATACTCCTCAAACCACATTTATACCAAGAAAAAAGGCAAAAAAAAAAAAAAAAATTAATGTAGGGTTGGAGAGTTAATACAAACTACACCATTGGAAAACTTCTAAAAACTCCTGAAAACATAATGTATAGTTAAACTAGCAACTACAAAGAACATAGATCCTAGGACAATGTCTTACTTGTTCAAGTGTATGTTGACCGAGATCTGTTGTTGATATCATCACTCCCGCAGCAAAGGAACCAAGTTCAAGGCTTAAACCCAGCTTATCACTACACTGAAATGAAACAACAAAACATTAAAACATTTTGTTGAGTGCACACAAGTTGTTTGGTCTTTATAAATGTATGTAGAAACAAGTATCAGGCATGCATGCATTTAAGCAACCCCTCAGATTTAGGGAAATAAAGTTGGGTGCATATCACACATCAAGAGAAAACAACCACAGACTTATCCATGATTAAGGTATACAGTGTAGATAATAAAACAGACTACTATATATTAAGATGACGTGGTTTGCCAGGTAATGAAGATTAAGACTTGATAGAAGACACACCCAAGCCACAAGTAGGCAGAACGCCACTGATGCCAATTGATAAAGTTCATTGGTCTGCACAAAAAAATAAAATAAAATAAAATAAAATAAAATCAGTTAAAAACTAATGCACAAACAAACATTTAACAACAGAGCAAAAGGTCTATCTTCACCTGAGAGGATAAGCTTATCATAAGCTTAAGGAACCATGGCACACAAGTACGAGATAATATTGTCAAAATGGCCAAAAATGCAATTAAGACCACCAACCTGAAACAACAGAATTAGTAAACCAGAAGGAATAAATGACTGAAACAAGCATACAACCAAGTAGGATGAAGAATATTAATATCATCAGCACATCAAGTCAAGCTGACTGCCTTACGAAATTCAACTAGGAAACGGGGTATATATGCTGTTATTTATGCAAGCAGAACACTTATACTTACAAGTTTTTTATTTGAATTTAGATTGATTCTGGAATAGAATAAGATTTTTTTTATGACATTCATCTGGTTCTCATCTCATGGTCTCTTCAAGGAAGTCTCCATCCCAAGAATGCAAAAGGAACAAATTTCTGTGTACTCTTTTATATTTATTCCTTACTAATAGCACTTTTTATATAATTATAATTATAAATGTTTCATAATTTTTTTATAGAAGACCTTTATAATAATTTATCATAATAGTGATATTAAAAATGTTTGTTTTGATAAAATTTAAAAATGAAGGCATTCAAGAAGTGCAGTGGAACTTTATGTTTACATATCATGCTCAGTAATGGCCAAAAGGGGGTCAAGCACACCAAAATTTTTCAATTCACCAGCATCTTCATCTTAAAATCTCACAAGTGAAGAATCAAAACTTTGAGCGGAATATCTTTTATTGATCCGCAAAATATGTTGAATTGGACACAATGGAAAGACAAGATGGGAATACTCTCTAGCTGCATTGGCGAACCTAGGGGTTTAAGTTTAATATCATATGTCATAGATCATAAACTAAGAAGAGATAACATAAATGAGGGACAATTCATCCTATGATTAACTTACGACTTGGTCATGGATACTACTCCCTGAAGAACACCTGATGTTCCACCCAAAACAGGAAGCAGGGCAAAGAGCAAACCAACAGCACAATCCTGAAAAGAACCAATAATTTCAAACATTTCATTAAAAGACAAATGTGAGAAAAAAATCTTAACAAGGAACATCATAGGTCTGTTAAACCAGTTTCTATTAGAATATCAGTGTCATGCATAGCATTAGCCTCCACTCTTTTTGCACAACTAGCAGCAGCAATGTTTCAGTCATACATGTGCATTAATGAATACAAAAAATAATAGTACATACCTGCAGTATAAGAGTTCCGATTGTAACCTGACCATGAAGGGCATTGACGCTATTCCTTTCCATTAAGAATTTCAAGACCTATGGACCAAAGAAGAATAAAAACAAATTTAAGGTAAAATAACAGTAATGAGGAAATAAAATATTTGAAGATAATGCTTCATCTAGGTGTGACAACAAAGAAGAATGATAACATCTAGAAAATAAGTGATCATAGAAAGAGCTTAGTATTTTCATCAACAAGAAAACTTCACTCAGCTACTCAAAGCCAACTACTAGTGCATTGCACATATACATCTCAATCAAACACTAAATAGAACTGTATCCTTCATAACATTCTAGTCAATAATCTATGTTCTGTTTTTTTTTTTTATGCAATAAATCTTACTAGAGGGGAAAGAGAAAATAGAGCTGACAGATCCTCCTAACAAAAACAAAAGGAAAAGAGCCCAAAAGTCTCAAAGATGTAACCATCAATCTATTCGCATTAGTAATTAATATTCCTTTAAGCAAATGATGGACAAAGCATGATAGAGAAGCCATTTACATGATCCCATACCATATATAAGGGTAAAAGGACCCTTGGAAATGCAAGCATCCTCTCCAACTTAACACTCCCAATGAACATATACACCTCAAATTAAAAAAATTAAAAAAATTAAAAAATCAATTCTTAAGAGTTGATTTTTCTTTCATATGATCAAATAATCTATTCTCCCCACTAAAGGCATCTATTTTGTCCTTAAATTTTTGCTAGATTTGATCTGATACCAAAGCCTATTGCAACTAACACTTTGACCATAAAACTTAAAAGGACCACCACCTTCAAACAAAAATACCTTTATCTCTCATATTTTCCATTGTCCAGCAATTTAATTTACACTTAGCTGAAACACTGTGACGGATGTATAGAATCACCATCAAATCTAATCCAAGTGCAACCAGGCAATGATTGCAATAGTATATCGCAATTATTAAAGTGCAGGCATAGGTTTCTTAAAATATTTTATGCCTGCAGTAAAACATTAAACAACATAACAAGTTCATTGTCCAACAAAGTTGTAGCCATACTTGAGATGTATAATATAGAAAAGGGATATTGCAAAACATGCAACAGTGTGATCGGGAAATTACCACAGCTGTTGAAGACATGGATAGAAATGCACCAACAAATATTCCTTCAGATGATTTACCACCACATAACTGCAGGTAGGATTGAGGTTCATTTATAAGAAATTCACTGACACCAAAGTGGAAACTTTTTGTAATAACTAAGAGTACAAGAAAACATCAATTGTTTCACTCAATAGGATGCCTCTAAATCAACCCATGTTCCTAGCAAACTATTTTAACAGCATCTTATGGTCCTGTAACGAAATAAATTTGATAGCAGGGTCAACTCACCCATAATACGGTAGACCAGTAAATGCAACTCACTGATATACCAAAGATTCAAACCTTTGTGTGTGTGTGTGTGTGGGTGGGGGGAGAGAGAAATAGAAAGAGGAGAGCAAAATTTTCATGTATAATTGGAAAAATTGAACCGTGTTAATATCAAAGTCTCAGCATGATATCAATTTGATCTGTAACTAAAAAAAACTAAACATAATGGGCATCATGAGTTTGTGGTATACTGGATAACAAGATGCTTTGAACAATATGGCTTGCAAACTAGCAAAGCATATTTATAAGGAATTAAATTTTTGTAAACTATTTGTAAGTAAAAGACATACTGAAGCTGTTATTCCACACAAGCACATAAATAAGAAAATTTGGAGTAGGCCTCCAAGAATAGCCACTGCTCGAACAACTCGAAGCTGCAAAACATAAAAAAGAAAGATATATATCATATAAAGATGAGCTAAAAATATACAAGTTTAAGCTAAAAGGAATAAATGAGTATACAAGCCAACCTTTGTTGTTGAAAACTCTAAGCCCAATGCAAAGAGCAAAAAGATCACACCAAACTGAGCAACTGTCTCAACCTGCAGGGAATGGAAGCAATATGTGAGATTACTAGGAGATAAAATAGATGACGTTTTAATTATCACTTCATTTCAATATGTTATATGGAAAGAGATTATCCATGACATCATGATCCCATTCACACAATGATTTTATTTCTGGAAATAATGTCGCTAGCTAAAAGAAATGGGAAAAAATCATTAGAGTACATAACGAAAGAACTATAAGGGCAACATACTTGGACCATTTCACTAACAAAACTCAAACCTCCTGGTCCAATGATTGATCCTGCTAGCAGATATCCAGTCATCACCTGCAAATTTAAATGTATGGATGACCCCAGTTTTTTTTTTATGGTAGAGATATCTACTGAAAACAATAAAGTAATGTTTGTGATCAAACCGGTTGTCCAGCACAAGCAAAGGCAATGCCACCACAGGTTGCAGAGACAATGACAACCACAAGATCTGATATCAATCTGTAAATATGGCATAAAAAAGGATAAGCAGCCTGACTAGTTAGTAGTTGCAGCCACTCATACATGTAATGCTACTTGAAAAAGAAAGAAAGAAAACTGGATAGGAACAGTAAGTAAACCTCAAGTCTAATTGAAGAACAGGATACTTTGACTTGGGATTGGATATGATAAAGACATTGTCCTGAAGATGAAACAATTAGAAAAATATAAAAAATTAAATCTACTTTTGAGAAGAGTGGTAGGATTGAGTTTTTCATGCATATCGTGATTATGTGGTGGTAACAGAATATTATTGCACTCTATGTTTGAAAGACCTAAACTTCAAGAGCTTTAATCAACCATACCTTTCGATCAATTAAAGTTGGCATATCCTCTGCCCTATTCTCATTATCCAAATTGAAAACATCGTGCAACTGAAATGACCTGATAAAAAACACACCAGATGTCATAGTCTCACTCATGGATACTGAAAATAGTTAATGCATTTGCATTAAAATTTTAAATCACAGTTCCCTCTTAAAGAAAAACCAACAACCTATTTGACTCTACAAGAAAGAGGTGCTTACTTTTCCTCTTTGCTCTCATTTTTCTTGGGCATAACTCTGGCAACAGTTTCCAAAACAGCCTGACACATTAAACATATCATGAGAAGGACATTAAATCATGAGCCTATTCAAGGGCAAATAATAAATCACATATATAAAATCCCTCAAAAATAAAAAGAACTGCTATTTACAAAAAATGGAAGTAGGTTCCCACATTGTCCCAGAGAATCTAAAACACAAATTTGACACATCATAAGTGAAATATGAATATGTTATCATCAATTGTAACTTCTGTCCTTGAATCAGCTTAATGCTCTTCTAACAAATTATCATCAACAGACTTAAGTCCTGATCAAATTGAACTCTAGCCTAAAGCTAGATACCTAGCTACTGGAATTAGGTCAGTAGAGTGCTACACACTATTGCCCCCAGGGCTACTTCACGTTAAAATAATCCAAAAATTCAGGAGGCAATTAAATATATCATGAAAAGCAATTCACTACATACCTGCTGTCCAGCAACGCTGTTGTTGAAACCACCAGGATCGGTACCTGCAAAAGAGTCAGGGAAGTTCACCGATTGCATTCGTTTGAATAAAACTTTCCACAATGCTACACGTGGTTCGTCAAGGATCCAACAAGTTCATGATAACGTATCCACATGAAAACATTTGGAAGTCGACAGCATTTCATTGGTTTTCCATCATAGAGCAAATTTTAGTAATAACGTTTCTTCTCCTATCATGCATCGCGCAAGATTCTAATCACGGTACACACATTACTAGGAGCAGATTTCACAGACAAGAGAAGTTAAATCCAGCAGCGCATCAATATCACGTGGCGAATCAGGAAATTGCAGAAAAACGCATCCAGAGAAGTGAAACAAAACTCCAATTGAACGGCATTTTCGAAAATTGACATTGCAAAGGCATACAAAACCACGATCCGACGAGTTATAGGAACCGAATTAAACGACAAAATTTAGAAACTCTTGAACATTAAAAACACAAAGTGAGAGAAGCTAGATCTGCGAACCTTCATTCTGCTCATTATCGGGAAACTCTCTTTCGAGAGCCCGATCAATCATGTTCGCGAAGCTATCATCGTCGGATCTCGCAAGCGAGGCATTAACGACGGCGGTTGCGTTGTCTCCGGCGAGGAGAAGCTCCGTCTCCCGCTCGGCGTCAGCGGCGAGGAGAGAGAAAGTGAATGAGGGAAGACAGAGAAGCAGATCGCAGAGAATGAGAAGGTTGAGAACCGCAGGTGACGTTAACCTCATCTCCCAGACTCAGAGAGAGCAATGGAGGAGTGCTGAAACGACACCGCTGGGAGTTAGCAGCACCGTCGTGTTTGGCGCGCGAATTGTTTATCAGTTTCTGTCACTCTTACGCGCAAAAAGATGCGACAGAGAGGTTGTGGGTTAGAGAGAGTGCGAGTGGGAAAGTACCAAATGGTCCTTGGTGTTCGATGTTGTGAAAATTGAAAAAGGAAGGTCAAATTCGAACGCAAGGATGGCCAAGTGCTATGCACAATGAGGCGCGTGTGTGTCACTGAAAAGCCGAGATGCTTACTTGTGTCTAACTCATGCAAGCAACGTTGCTAACAATATACGGACACGGCCATGAAGTAAGGAACTGAACTTTTTTGCACACCCATCATTTTAATATATTCGGATTTACTGTATATTAAAAAATTCCCCTTTATTTAACATTAATTTCAAAGTTGAATTTTAAAAGAAGAAAAAAGAGGATATTTTATTTTTAATGATATTTTATTTAGTATTTTTTAAAATAAATAATAAATTGACATAAATTTAATATGTTAATCTTTTATTTATTTTTATAAATATTATATAATTTACTTAATTTAAAAATAAAATATTCATCCTCTCCTCTTCTATAAAACAACTTAAAGTCTTAAAGTAAAATATTTTCCCGTGCTTAGGTATGTAAAAGGAACGAGTTTGTCTTCGACTCTTACAGATAAAAAAATAATTTTTTGATTTTTTATTTTCAGTTATAATTTTGATAGGTTAAAATTTTCATTTTTGATTTACAAATATTTTTGATAAATTAAAATATAAAGGGGTGTCAGTAAGAAATTGAACAAATAAAATATATTCGATAAGCTCCATTTTAACTTTTATTTATTTATTTAGATCACATGTATCTTCTATTGGAAACAATCATGTCCAAGTGGGTAGGACAAAGTTTTATCTTAACTACTTTAAATAGGGAAAAAAATAAATGATCAAGATAGTTATTAAAAAAATTAATGACTTAAATAATTTCCAAAGTCATATGTGTGTGTCATCTTATTGTTTTTGAAGACGATCAATAAAAATTTATCCCATCAGCAAAATTCTATTAATAAAAAAATAATAGTGTATATAAACTAAATTAAACTCTATTAATAAAAAAACTATATATATAAATGTTAAAAATACGTGATAGATAATTTGTTAATAAAGTATATATTATTAACTTAAGACATTAAAAATTCGCAACCAGTTTTTGATTCTTGAGACACTGATGTCCAGTAAAGTTGGAAAGGGTGATAGACTGATAGGAAAGTTATTTTTCTTGAAAATTTAATGAATAAACAATTATTTTATTCTTTAAAATTAGAAGGCGTTATCACATTAGTACATAAAATTAAGAAAACATTAAAAAAATTCCTGAAAAGTTAAAAAAGTTTTTAAATTTAACTACTTATTATCAAGTTAGTTCTTAAACATATATTAATATTATTATTTAAGTTAAATATTTTTTTGAATTTTAGATATAGTTGATTGTTGATTTATACTTTCAATTTTTTTTCTTCTATTCTGTTTTTGGTATACATTTTTTCTTCTATTCAAAGACGAATATGATAACATCTTCCAATTTTAGGATTAAAATAAAATAAATGTTCACTCCAAATTTAATTGAGAAAAGTAGTATCTTTTGATTAGGATTAGGAGAAAAGTAGCATCTTCTTAAACAATCTCTTGCTTCAACAGTCATGACAAAACACCATGATACAAGTGTAAAATTTGGAGTATTTTTAATCTAAAGATTAAATGTAAAATATTGCCCATCTCATTATTTTAATATATTTTAATTCTCTAAATATATTTTAAAAGTAATTTTCTCAAAAACGTAAATAAAAATTTAATTTTTTATAATCATAATTTTTAATAATAAATTATATTTGTAATTCTTAAAAAAAATCCATGATAATAATAAAATAGTTGTAAATAAAACAAAAAAGGTAATAACACTGTTACACGAACCTTGTAAGCCAAGGATTTTTTTTTGGTGAATTTGTAAGCCAAGGATTGATGCCACAATATACACTGATATTTAGAAATTACTTATGAAATGTAACTTGAGAGTGTCCATTGAATGTATTTTATCCATCCGTTATCTTTAAATATTAGTTTATAATAATTTCAATAAAATAAATTAAATAATTTTAATGGTTAAAATCTCATAAATTGAATATGTTACTAGAGACCATCAGTTAACACCTTTGTTTCTTTTTTTTGCAAGAATATATTTTACTTGGAGACTAAGTTTTAATTTTCAAAAGAATCTATTTAAAATTTCTTTCGCCAAATCTCAACCATACATTTGTTGTATGAACGACGAAGATTATTTTATCATTAATACACAAAATAGTCTTATGTAATCCTCAGACGAACTCTTTTGTTTGCTCGTTCTTCCTTCCTTGTGTGGGAATATTCACAAGTTCTATTCGGCCATTGAATAAATTATCCAATGGATCAGCTCATTCAAAGCTTTACTACATATAAAGAAAGACATTACTTGCATAGAAGTGATTCCATGGATGCCAAGACTTAGTGTTATAATACCATAAAGTCAAAATGATACTTCTTTTGTGGTCTATTCAACATTATAATGCTCATAGAGTTATAAAGTTAGCTTGGTGGTTGAAGGGAGAAGGGGGAGAAGGAGAGGTCATGCGTTCGAATCCCTCAATTGAAAAACTGAATATTCCCTTGACATCTTTCTCCTGTGACTTTTAGAGTGGTGGGTATATGTGAATTTGAGGTATCAAAGTACAAAATTCATCATTTTCTCATAGTTTTCTAAGCATCGTTCTTCTCTTCTTCTTGTTTCCCTTTTTTTTTTCCCATCATGTGTATCTAAATTTTGTAGTTAAGAAATACGGAATTCTAAACCTAATTTTGATGGGATCCAAATTCTTATATCTAATTCAAGTTCATTTCATTTAAATTGATTGTTTGTCTCTATTTTTAATGCCTGTATAAATTTGTCATTACTTGTACTTCATCTTAAATTCTTATTAACAATTGGAAGATTGGATTAGGAATTAAATTTTTAATAAAGCAACATATAAGAAAATGGATATTTTTAAGATGATAGAGTTGGTTAAACTACTGTCATGGAAATGGGTGTCGAACAAAGAGGGATTTTCATACTTATTGTCATGTTGGTGGTGGCATGATCCATTGTCATATGTTTTAACAACATAAGGGGATGTGTGAACATAGTGGTTGTATGATCGTGGTGGTGTATTTCACGATGCTCCTTTTCTGATTGTCTTTGTCCAGGCTTATACAATTTTATTTTTAGTATAAGGGATTGTTTTTAGGCTGGACGTTGAATGGATTTGGGAATTTTATATGATGTAATGTTTTGACCATAAAAGTCACATTGTGGTTTCTTTTGGTTTTTGTTCTTAATAAAATCTTCTCTTTGGTTGTTGCTAAAAAAAATATAATTCACGATAATGTAGAAAGGTCTTGCTAACCAATGTCTTTATGACACTGGTTAAAGAAGAGAAATTTTTTTATTAGGAACATTTGTTTCACTGATTATTTATTTATTCTCAAGAATATAGGGTTGAAAAAATTTATTCTCATATTTGTTATGAGGTAATAAAATAATAAAGAAGAACATTTTTACATATTCCAATAAAAAAATTTCTTTTTACTTCTTTAACCAGTGTCCTAAAAACACTTATTAGTGCTTGCCAATGTAGAAATAGAGATCAACAATTATGCCATCTTAGATATTCTTATTAGTATTTTTTAAAACCAAGTACTTGCTTTAATTGGACATTTTAAGGAGTTAGAATATTTAATTGTGGAAAAGAGTTGATGACTCAATAAATACACCTTTAATTAGAACAATGAATGCGAGTTAAGTTAACTCATGGCATGCATTCAATCAACTTATATATTGCTTTGGTGAAGAGTTTATGTTGCTTTGGTGAAGGTTGAGTTAACTCATGGCATGTATTCAATCAACTTATATATTCAATATGTAAAAAATGTTGGTCTGTAATTCAATATTGTCTATATTCTTATATCTAACGTTTTATTCGCAATATCTGTAATTCGCAAATATTCGCAGTTCCTGTTATGATTGAATATGAAATTTGGAAACCTGGTTCTTAATTTCTTATATAATTAACTTCATTTTCTATGTGCGCCAGCCAAAAGTTGCAGATAAAACTCTCTTAAATTAAGATGTTTGTCTTTTAAGTTAGTAAACAGAAGTCTTGGAACTAATACAGTTATTATGTCATGCATGATGCATGTCAAGGGATAGTTAAATTACCTTGAATCGAAAAGTCTCAATAAAATAAAGCACATGGCGCTTGAGTGAGTGAGTAATTCACCGGCTTAAATACATTTACAATTTAGTGTTTTTTTATTTTTCGTTCTTGCAAAAAAAAAATTTAGTCTTTTTCATCGTAAATTATGTTTGTTTTGTTTTTCATTCTTAAAGCGGTTTAGATAACACTTTAAACAGTAAAAAAAACGTTTTGAATAGTAAAAAAAACGCTATCTAAACTGTTTTAAGGACGAAAAACAAAACAAACATAATTTGTAAGGACTAAAATAAAAAAAAAATTGCAAAGATGAAAAGAAAAAAATACTAAATTACAAGGACTAAAAAACTATTTAAATCTAATTCATCCTAATCAATTTTGCAACAGCATCCAGCCAAAACCGCCCACTGGTTCGATTCGCTCGACCCACATTCCCTTTGCCTCTTTGAATGCAACCTTTTCGATGACCCACTGCCCCTAGTTTTTGTAATATATATAGTCAAGTTACTAATTTACCAGAGAAAGAAGCAGGCGACCCATAATGGCTTAAATTGGCTTTTAGTTTAAAAGTATTAGTTAGTTAAGATATGTTTGTGTGTAAATCAATAACGACGACTAAAATTGGACTTAAAGTAAGGTGGATAAGTTTTCTTTTGAGAAGAAAAGAACCAAAACTTTGTGTACAAGGGAAAATCGGTTGACCAGAAGAATAAAAAATTGTACATGATCACATCATCATTCTAGCCTTTCTCTTATACAATATTTGAAAATAGATATTTAGATCTTTTTTCGCCCTATATATACCCCATCCTCTTTAACAAACCTTCAACAAAGAAACATTAAGTATCTAGTCTAGTACAAATTAAGATGGAGATCCCTGTGATAGATTTTAGTAAGCTCAATGGGGACAAGAGGGGTGACACAATGGCCCTATTGCATGAAGCTTGTGAAAAATGGGGATTATTTATGGTATAGAGAATAAAAATTATGTTGTCCCTTTGTTTTTCTTCTTCATCATTTCTTAATTAATTTTTTTTTCTTTAACACATTTGCATATGCAGGTTGAGAATCATGAAATTGACACACAATTGATGGAGAAGGTGAAGCAGTTGATCAATACATACTATGAGGAAAACCTGAAGGAAAGCTTCTACCAGTCTGAGATAGCCAAAAGGTTGGAGAAACAGCAGAACTCCTCTGATATAGATTGGGAAAGTACCTTCTTCATTTGGCATCGCCCCACCTCTAACATCAATGAAATTCCAAACATCTCTCAGGAGCTTTGGTAAGTCAATCCACATCTGTGGCTTTTTTTTTTCCCTTACATGCTTCAGAGATAATTTTGTTCGAGACACACACAGTTGAACATTAAATATGAATACTTCTCCCAACATAAATTCAAACTTCGATTCACAGTGTGGTGGAAACTAATCCCTTTCACTAGCCCAACCCTCTTTGATTCATTTGTGGCTTCTATAGAATAGCAGTATTAGACCTCTCTCTTTTTCACACACAAGCACACTACAAGTCCTAAGACATACAATACTTATATCAGGAGTCCTAACAACAATTTACTAACATTCTCTTTCCAATGCATTTTTTATTATTGGTGGAAAATCATGGTCTCACTAGTCTAGGAACGAAACCCACATGATTTTCACCCTACAAGAAAGAGTGTTCCAGGAAAATATATATATATATATATTAGAGTGTGTTGTTAACATTTTTTGAAGTGATATATAAGTGTATGCAATTAAATGCAGCCAAACAATGGATGAGTACATTGCACAGCTCCTCAAGCTGGGAGAGAAGTTATCTGAGCTCATGAGTGAAAATCTTGGTTTGGAGAAGGATTTTATCAAGAAAGCATTTTCTGGAAGTGGTGAGGGTCCTGCTGTGGGAACAAAAGTGGCCAAGTACCCTCAATGTCCACGTCCAGAACTTGTGAGGGGACTTAGAGAGCACACAGATGCGGGTGGCATCATTCTACTGCTCCAAGATGACAAGGTGCCAGGTCTCGAATTCTTCAAAGATGGCAAATGGGTTGAGATTCCACCCTCCAAGAACAATGCCATTTTTGTGAACACGGGTGACCAAGTGGAAGTGTTGAGCAATGGCTTTTATAAGAGTGTTGTGCATAGGGTCATGCCTGACAAGAATGGAAGCAGAATCTCCATTGCCACCTTCTATAACCCCATTGGAGATGCCATTATTTCCCCAGCTCCTAAGCTCTTGTACCCAAGCAATTTCGTTTATGGGGACTATTTGAAGCTCTATGGCAGCACCAAGTTCGGTGAAAAGGCTCCTCGATTTGAATCCATCAAGAACATGACCAATGGGCATAAAAATATTCCAGCTTGAGCCTTAGAAGACCGTCGCATTATTACCCTTGGTTGGGATATATAGCTAAATTTAAAAGTAATATTTTTTTCCTTTTTCTTTTTTGGTGCCATATACGTAACGAAGATATACGTATTTGTTTGATTCCGCAAATAGAAAAAGCTTTTAAATGATGTCTTTTCATCATCCAACCTTTTCTTTGCTCTACTTTTTTTTTCGTTGTTTGTATGAACAGGTACATGTATTAGTCTAAGCAAGCAAAATATGTCTGCATGCTGCTGCTACGATGGCTGCTTGCACAAACTAAAGCTCATATATATTATCTTCACAAATATTTGATTTCCAACCTATCCTTTTTAACTTAGAATAATTTTCATTTTTAACGATATTCATTTCATATATATCAAATCAAATTAATGATTATATTGAATTAGTTAACGTTAATAAACAGATTTTATTTACATCTTACAGAAATAAACTCATTTTTTTCAAACGGGACTTTCTCCTTCTCTTTTTAATTTAGAATAATTTCTGTTTTAACCATATTCATATCACATTTTAATGGACATTATTACCTGTCTTAATATATATAAAATTAATGATTATATTTTTTTAAGGGAAATTAATGATTATATTGAATTAATTAACGTTAATAAACAGATTTTATTTACGTCATACGAAAATAAACTCACCTTTTTCAAACTTTAAACGGGGCTTTCACCACTTGATTTTTTCCTCTATCTGGATTTTTCAAATTTTAGTTTGTTTGGATAGCTCAATTATTATGCAGACATAAATTCTTGAAGACATTGTGACGATCACACATCTCAAATTGGTGCTCAGTTGTGTTGTGCAGTTCGTGACCTTTAACCTCCGAAAACGACAATTTAGACATATTAGGTTGAATTGAATCAGACCGGGAAGGGAAAAAAAAAAAAAACGTAAAGTTTGGATTGGATTTTAATTTTACTGTTCACCAAGTTGAGCCAAATTCCAGAAATGGCCCTACGGACAAACAGTGACCATGTTAGTATTATTAAGATAAGTCATAAATTGAACACAGGACAGTGTGAAGCAAAAAAGAGTGAGGGTCCAGAGTCCAGAGTAGTCTACAATACAATCCCCAAGCCCCTTCATTCACACACTGAATCAATCTCCTCTTCTTCTCTCCACCAGTCAATTCGAAGCAGTAACTAAGATTGATGGGGGTGAGCAACAACATCACGGCAGTGCTGAACTTTGTGGCCATGCTGGCCTCAATTCCGATCGTAGCCTCCGGCATTTGGCTGGCATCGAAGCCCGACAACGAGTGCGTGGCGAACTTCCGGTGGCCCATTGTCATAATCGGCATCCTAATCCTCCTGGTTTCCCTCGCCGGCTTTGTGGGTGCCTACTGGAACAAGCAGGGTCTCCTCGCCCTCTACCTATTCTGTATGGCACTCCTCATCGCCCTCCTCCTCATCGTCCTCATCTTCGCATTCGTCGTCACCAGACCCGACGGAGCCTACGATGTCCCCGGAAGAGCCTACAAGGAGTACCGCCTTGACGCCTTCTCTTCCTGGTTGAGGAACTACGTCACCAAATCCGGGAGTTGGCAGAAGATAAGGCCCTGTTTGGCTGCTTCTGATGTCTGCACTAAGCTCACCCAGAATTACATCACTGCTGATCAATTCTTCAATTCCCATATCTCGCCCTTACAGGTTCCTATTCCTACCTCTCCCCTCCCTTCCCTTTATTACAGATTTCTCATTTACCTTCCTATTTAACACTGTTTGTTTTGTTGATAAACAAGGATGCCCGTTTCAATTAAAAAACTACTTCTTTTTGTTTTTTGTTATTTGAAAAACAACCAAAATTGGCGTCTCTGTTATTAGTCTTTCTTATTTTGTCTGTTGCCCCTGCATTCTGCCACACTGGTTTCCGCGTGTACTACTTTGCACCGCGAAATCACTCCACATATTCACTATTAATAGTATGGTCAAAATAGTATATATAAGTGGAGATAATCCTAACCATACGACCTATATTTTGGAATTGAGTTTGGCTTAATGTCAAATTTTTAAATCGTGTTGGAATGGTTGTTATTGGACTTATTGAATCATTATCAAACCACCATAGATTTTCAATTCTCGTCCTTGGCATGTGTTGGAGAGCCACTTTGACCAGTAACATAGCCAAAATAATGTATAATGTATGTAAGTAGCTTTTTGGAGTTGAGCTGCCAAAATTTTAAGAACTGGTTTCATCACTCTTACCTTCTTGGAAACAAACAAAATGTGAACTATGGTTTGCGCAAAGAAATTGATTTTCAAAGCCCTTTTTTATTCCTCAATTGTCGTTGCTAGTCCCACATCACATGACACCATGTTATGTCTTTAACAACACTTTCAATGGCTGAATTTGAGAGCTATTTTTCTTCTTTTTAGGGGAGGGGGGAAGCGATATTCTAGGGTCTTGAATTAGAAGGAAAAGGATGTTGTCCGAATCCTCATCAGCTTAAAGCTGATATCGAAGTGCACTGGATCTACAGGCTTTTATTTAATGGATTTTATTTAAATTGCTTGAATCTTCCATATACGGTTCTGATAAGAATAAAAGAATAAAGGATTCCTTGAGTGAGGTGGGTACTTAGTACTTACAGTGTATCCTTCCTTCCTTCCCTACATACATGTGGACTAAGTCCCAAGGGCCAAGGGTTAGTTGTGAAGTCACTCAATAATGACGGTGGTTGGGAATGGATAGTGTGCATTGCTTTTTAAATGGGACCAATGGAGATTCTTAATGAACATGGATTATGTTGAAACTGTGCACTGGGGCTATGATCATGACATGCTTTAAATAAATAAAATCTGTTTGTTAGATCTAAATTTAAAATTGTCAAATTAATTATTACGATTTATTGTTGGTAATAGACTTCTCGTATCATGTGAATTTTCCAACCTAGTTTTCCATCTTATTCTTAACTTGACCCACCCCATAGGTCGTGGATTAAGTTTTTGTTTGAAATTTGAGGTTAACACCTAACATGCACACCATAGTCTGATCTACCAGCAGAACATTGAGGTCCAGTTAAATCTAACTGCCTTGTCCATTTTTCATAAATCTCGATGTCTTAAAATCAGCGTGACTTGATCATGGCATCATTATAGTAGAAGACATTAGACACGTCCCTTATTACCGGCGTGGATGACAATACATTAGTGCTGTGTGGGGCCTTTCCGGTATAATTGAGCCCCGGAAAGGTCTATGCAGCTGAAATTGCCACTGATTGATTCACATGCAGAGAAATTATGCAAATTTTGGCCATATTAAATTAATCAGCCAAGAATAGTTAAGATCATTGTTTTGTCGTTATTACACAAGAAGATAAAAAGTTATATTATTGTTGCCTGGTAGTGGCATGGTTTGGTAGCTGGTCACCCCTCTTTTCTTTATTAGACTATTAGTTCCATCTTTAAGTAAAAAAAAATAATAATAATAATAATAACTTAATATTTGAACTTCTCTATTATTCTACTAATAAAATCGTTTGATTGGTTTTACAGTCAGGATGTTGCAAACCTCCCACTGCTTGTGGGTACAATTATGTAAACCCCATATTATGGACAAACCCTGTGAATCCTATGGCTGATCCAGATTGCTCCTTATGGAACAATGACCAGAATCAGCTATGCTACAATTGTAATGCGTGCAAGGCTGGTCTATTGGGTAACCTCAGAAAAGAATGGAGGAAAGCAAATATAATTCTCATTGTGGCAGTGGTGGTCCTCATATGGGTCTATGTCATTGCCTGTAGTGCCTTCAGGAATGCCCAAACAGAGGACCTCTTCAACCGTTACAAACAGGGTTGGGTTTGATCCCGTTTCCTCCCAATAACGCTAGTTCTTTTGTTTTTTGGTTACCTTTGTCCCTGTAATTCCGTTAAGTCTTTTTGTCTTTAGTGTACATATTCCTTCTGTTTAGAATCACAGTATTGGAAGTAATACGTGTCTCATTGCTCAGGGAAACAGAGAATAGAATATTCTAATAATCCTTCCTCTGAGCGTATGATTAGATTAATTATATATTCAATTGTTATTGAATATTTTTCTTTTAAATAAACTTTGGTGCTTAATGCTGCTATCCAACAGCCTTGACATGCATGCGCGTACGCAGTGTTCAGTTTTTTTAATACTTGATTAATTAGATAAATGACAAAAGTAAGAGGGCACCGACACCACCGACTGTAAAGAAATTAGTGCTTTTGAATTTTGATGCTCCGAGATCTTCTATCAATGGACTCATATTTTTTCGTAAGTAGTACTCTTTTCTTTTTAGAGTTAAATATGTTTTTAGTCCCTCAACTTTTCTCAATTTTTGTTTTTAGTCTTTAAACAAATATTTGACCGGTCTTAGTCTTTGAACTTTTTTTTCTTCAATATTTTTAGTCTTTAAACAATATTTGACCGGTCTTAGTCCTTGAACTTTTTTCCGTCAATGTTTTTAGTCCTTAAACAAATATTTGACCGGTCTTAGTCCTTGAACTTTTTTTTCATCAATATTTTTAGTCCCTGCCATAAAAATAATAGTTAAATGATGACATGGCAGTCACATTTTGCGTGATTATTTTTCTGGCGGTTTAAAATCGCTATAATTGCTTGACTTAATAGGTCATTTATCAAAGGTCGAACAAAGTCATAGACAAGTGGTACTGGTACTCCACCATCCACGTCATTTAGGAGGACGGTTTCAACTTCGAGTGTGTCCGCTCCGTTAACGGCAAGATAGGACATGCGGAAGAGGAGGCAGACTCCTTGGTGTTGGTCATGCAGATGTCCATGGTTAAACAGTTTCTGGCGGCTTAAAATCGCCAGAAAATGTAAAATACCTACTAAACACTTAAGTCAACCAATTCTGGCAATTTTAAACTGCCAAAAAAATAATCGTCGCAAAATGTGACTGCCACATCATCATTTAACCACTTTTTTTATGGCAGAGACTAAAAACATTGATGGAAAAAAAGTTCAAGAACTAAGACCGGTCAAATATTTGTTTAGGGATTAAAAACATTGACGGCAAAAAAAGTTCAATAACTAAGACCGGTCAAATATTTGTTTAGGGACTAAAAACAAAAATTGAGAAAAGTTGAGGGACTAAAAACATATTTAACTCTTCTTTTTATATGTCATTTAAGGTTTATTTGTAGAAACTAATGAATGCATTAAATTTTCTTGATTATAATAAAGTAATTATGGGATTTCCTATTTTATCCTCTTTTCATTTTTACCCTACAATAAATGCATGTGTAAATTCATTAAAGATTAGGAGAGAAGTAAGGGTATATTGATAAAAGAGTAATTAATGTGATCCTGAACTTTGATAGATAAATAGAAACAAAATTTTTTCAAAAATTCGACACTTAAAAAGAAACGGAGGGAGTATACAAGAAATCAAACAAGGAGTTCAATTTATGTAAAGAGATGCTTACGGTAGCAAACTCGGTTTCCAAACGGTCTAATAAGATGTTCCCGTGGACAATATTCATACGATAACGCGTAAATTAAAGGCCCATGCAAAACTTTACTAACATCAATGGCATGCATGCACTCCTAAGGGGGCGTTTGTTTCATGGTATAATTTTGTATTTCTGGAAATGTGATTCCTAGGAATATTATGCCTAGAAATGTTATTCCCATAGACATGTTTGGCTGGTATTTAGAAATTGTAGAAAAATTTAAAACTTATTTAATTAAAAAAATAAAAAGTAAAAAGAGAAAGCAAAGAAATTATTGTAGAAAATAATTTCTATTCCCATGGGAATGTGAGATATCTATCCTTCTTCATGGGAATAGAATTTGCTTTAAACATGAAGATCTAACTTTCCTGGGAATACAACATACCTGGAAATATATTCTCAAAACCTTCTAACAAACATGGGTATATGTACTCCTACCCTCATATTCCCGGGAATGAAAGAACATGACATGAAACAAACGCCCCCTAATAGGAAAATGCTCTTTTTTCTTTTAAAAAAATAATTGTCACTTTTTAAAAAAAAATAAGAAGACATTAATTTATTTTCTTACTTCATCTGTATCTTTTAGCAATTTTTTTTTTTGTCTAGACCATAGATATCCTCTGAAGACAAATCCTGTTCGAGCCAGGTAAAATCGATCACTGATTAAGCTGGAATAACCCCACGTCAATTGACCCACGTGCTTGGTGGTATCTTTTAGCATTTTCATTAGGTGAAATGAAGGAAAATTAATGGAGTAAGAGGATAGTAAAACCTTCTATAAAGTTATAAATATGTAATGAGTTTTTTTTTAATTATACACAAAATCTTCAATAAAGCCAAGTATTTTTTTTTTGGTACAGAATAATGCCCAGTATTAACATTAATAAAAGAATGTAAAGTTATAAACGTCCTGCTTTTCTTTGTTCTGTGTTGGGCTGGGCTTTATTAACATTTTTCTTTTGACGATAAATACTGGGCAATATCATTGCAAAACTTGATCATTTACATCAGATAGGAGGAGGAGGTCCACCTGATAAGGTGTTTCCTCAATCCAAATATTTTTCCGGGTAACTGAAAGCTACGTTTCATGAAGTAATGGTAGGCCTTAAATACCACCAATCAAGAGACTTTTGTCATTATGACCAAACACCTCTTTTTTCTTGTTTTTTTTACTAGTAGAAATAGCATTTTTTTAAGATGGACCAAACACACTTACCTTACCTTACTAATGGAGACACCTGGCGCATCTTCACTCCCACAGTCCCACTCATTAATGCTTCTTGGTAAGGATTTTGTCCTAACTTGACTCGGTGGCCGCAAGATTTGCGTGAATGTTGATGTCTACAGTTGGGTTCATAGTAAAATAATTTCAACACTACACACGCGTTTTTCCTCACACGATAACAATGACTCAAACAAAATGTGGTTAATCACAAACAAAGCCAAGGCTCTATTGGCATTTGAAGGCAGAAACGGGAGATTATGATGATAATGAATAGTCAGATTTTGGGTAAAGAACTAAGTGAAATATTTTTTTATCAAAAAATTATATTATATAAATATCTTTATCATAATTTTTAACATATTTTTAACGTGATTTTTAATAATAAAAAAATTATTTATTGTTTTCTTAATCAAAGTACTTAGTTAACAAGTCCATCATAAAAATGGAGAAGACAAACCAAAGCAAAAAGGAATGGTAAAATCACACTGGTTATGGATGTTTGTGATGTTATGTATGTGTAAAGTCTAGATGGAGCAAAATTTGGTTCACACTATAAGAACTAAGAAGTTTAGAAAAAAAAAATTATGAATTTAATGAAACAAGACAGTATTAATTTATTGGAAGAGTTTTGGATATAAGAAATGTAAAATATAAGGTGAATTTTGGATAGTATTTAATAAATTAACAGTTTTCAAATATACATGTGTGGTTGACTGGTTGTTAAGAAAATTTTCCTGATGATGTCAAACAAAAAAAATCTTGATAACTTCTGTCAATTAGAGTATTATTTGGTATTTACTAAAATAGAGTCGGGACTTTTATAAGTGTAGCTGGAGTCAGCTGATTTATTATTATATTTAACTTCACAAATCACGTATCAATGGATCTAGTTTAATTGGTTAAACAGGATGTGTGAATGTTATAAACTTTCTAGTACTGTATTTGATTCATACGGATCAATTAAAAAAAAAAAACTTCATGTGCTCATGTGAAAACCAAATTTAGGTCAAAGTTTCAAACATGACTTGTCAGATTACATTATGAAAACCAAACCAATAATGTGAAATCGTGAATTATATAGAAGAATTCCTACTGGGCTGTGGGCTCAAATCCACCAAGTCTGGACGAATAGTAAATGCAGGCGATTTTGGAGTATCCGTTTATGTTGGTTTTTTTTTTTTTTTTTTTTGATGAGTATGAAATAACGTTTATGTTGGTTTGGTTGCCTATTTGTTTGTTTTGTCGAATTTTGATGTGCTCGTTTGACGACTTAAAATTGTTGGTCTGGGGAGTTTAAGTAATTTGTCTAAGATTTTAAACTTTAAATTCAGACCTTTATTATCGTCATTGTAAAAAAAATAAAAATAGACATGTTCTATATTCCAAGAGTAAATTGATTGTGCGTGGTAATTTGCCCGAGTTCTTCAACGGGATATTATAGTATTATTTATATAGAAGAAATGCGATTTTAAATATCATATATTTGTAAGATAGCTGTTGTATGTTTTCAAAGGTAACATTAAAGTTTGTTTTTTTTTTTCTAGATATTACACGTAAGCAATTATATTCTAGTCCAAAAATCCACAAAATGGTGGAGCTTTTTTAATGGACTTTATTTTTTCGTTATACAAAGTTCAAGCATCAAACCTTACTTAAGAAAAATTAAGCATATAGCTATTTGAATCAACCACCCATTAGTAAATTAAGAAAACCTAACTTATTACAAAAATTAGTTGAAATTTTTCATAATGGTCCAAGGAAGCATATCTTATAATCAGTATCCTTAAATACGAGGAATAAATATATTACTTAAATAAAGTCGATTATATATGCAAAAATATCTATTTCTTCTCTAGCTTACCACCTATGAAATTAAAAAAAAAAAACTGATCTTAAAGAGACAAGAAACTTAATACTCTTTATTAATAAAAGAAAATAATGTCTAATAATTTGACGAAAGAAATATTAAAAGATAGTCCTTTATTGTGAATAATTTTAAGATTCCTTTACTTGACTACATGAAATGAATGTCAACTCTATCTTGATTACAAGTTAAATGCATATATTCAACGCTTAGCAGTGACACATCATCATCACTTTTTAATACTTTTATTGGGTATATACCACATTTTCAATATTTTATGAACATAACTCATATTTTAAGCTTTCAGTTGATAATAAAATAATTAATCTTGATCACGGTTGACGTAAAGTTTGCAAACTTACACTAAGACTCACTCAATTATATCATTAAAAGTATTTGACATATTAGATCATTATTTCCACCCAAAAAAAATATTTTAATAATGTACGTACCAATATATATTTAAGTATATTCTAGAAAAATATCAAATGCATTTATTTAAATATATTCTAGATAAAATTGTATTGCTTTGAAAAACTTTTAAATATTGTTTTTCTCTATCTTATGCATCAAGTGCATAAGGGTAAAAAATGAAAAAAAAAAAAAAAAACTGATTGGAGGGGCGATGACCCAGGGCCACGACTAGGAAGGACCCAAAATTTAAAAAAAAAAAAAATATATATATATATATATATAGTAAAAAAAAGATATATTATTTTTATAAATGGATTAAAATTATTGTTTTATTTTATATCTCTTTTTATTCAAATTAAAATATGACATGTGATTAAAAAATATCGTTCTTTTAATTGTTAGTTTTTTTTCTCTTCTAATGGTTATATTCATAAACCAATGTTAAATAAATTTCTAGTTAATTGTGACATATCGACATGTAAATGATCTTTAATAATAGATGTGTTTGTTTTTTTAACAAGATAAGAAACACAAATTAAAACTTAAATTATAAAGGAATTAAAACTAAAAGTTAGTATATTAATAAAGAGCATAAATATATGTAAGTTTTAATATAAAATGATGATATTTTGTAGATAATAGATGATAGGGATAGAACTAAGCATTTTTTTAGGGGCCAAATATAAAAAATTAAATTATAATTTTAAAATTAATATATTAAATTCAACCCACAACTAAAATAATCATAATAATTGGTCACATACCATAAAAACCAAATTTATATAAATTAAACAAAAGATACAAGACTATAGAATTGCAGTTGGAGAAAAAAGATTTAATTTTTAAAATTTATTGTAGCAATTCTAATGATAGGAAATCTTTATTTTAAATATCATGTTTAAAGTTTTAAAAGCATAATTGACCATCAATTTTTATTGAAGGAAAATTTATTTTTTAACCTGAGAATAATAAGAATAATATATTCTTTGCTTCAAACAATTAAATAATATTTTTATTAAAAAATAAAATTTTATAAAATCATTATAGAAAAATTATATATACATATTATGTATATTTGCTTCTTTTTTTTTGTAGGGTGTTCTTATTATAAATATTTATGTATGAATAATTTTTTTTTGGAGGTGTAAATTAAATGATAGATGGAAATATGAGTAAATTAAATGAAAAATGTGATACATTTTTTTTGAAATTTATTAAAATCGTGTTATTCACTTAATGTAATAAAACATATTATTTTTAATAAATTACATATTTATTTTTTATGTAATATATATTTATATTTTTGAATTTTCATATACAAGGGCGCACTATTATTATTCTGCCTTGGGCCCCTAAAATGTCAGGACCAGCCTTGAGTAATATTATACTCCTTCCATTTTTTTTTATCTGTCGTTTAAGATTTATTTGTGAAAATCAAGGAATGCATTAAATTTTCTTGATTCTAATAAAGTAATTATGAGATTTCCTATTTTACCCTCTTTTCATTTCTATTTTACAATAAATGCATGTGTAAATTCATTAAAAATTAGGAGAGAAGTAAGGGTATAATTGATAAAAGAGTAATTAATGTGATATTAAACTTTACAAACGACAGATAAATAGAAACAAAATTTTTCCAAAAATCTGATACTTAAAAAGAAACGGAGGAAGTATAAAGAAACAAATTATGTATTAAATATTTTTTAGTTCTTTAATCTATACTAGATTTTGACCCTGCATTGCACGGGGTGAACAGACCGTATGAGTATTTTTTTTATTTTTTTATGTATATTAGATAATGTAATGATATTATTTTGCTGCATTTCATTTAGTAAAATGCGACATATTTCATCTATATATTTTTTAATTTATTGAGACGGTTAAAAAATAAGAATGAAGATTCAAGAATGGCTAGTAACAATTGTTACTTTGTAACAATTTTTCCATTTATTTGAGGGTGATGTTTTTCAACTATTCATTTGTCAATAGTAAATTTGTCATTAAAAGATATCATTAAATTTAAATATAAAAAATATAATAATAAATTTTTAAAATATATATCAAAGGAGGAGAGTTATAATAATTACCATTGAATTTGAATAATTAATCTTTGTTAGTGAAGAATACCATCACTTAAATACTTCTAAGTCTTTTGCCAAATAAATTCAGGCCTAGACATCTGATTTAACAAAAGTAAAGTAACAAACAATTGTTTCAAATAACATCCTGGTCCCAATTGACTTACTTCAATAATTGCATCAATATATTCACAATCATCATCTAACAATCCTAATGCATAGCAAGCATCCTTAAATGTAGGTGATCAGTGCATCTTCATGCACATTCTTCTACTATTATTCTTAGGCATTTCCTTAGTTTATTTCTTTAGTTTCACCATTTTAGTGTGTTTTCATATTTAAGTTTGTTTCTAGCTTTATTTAATTTTCGTATTTTATTTTCAGCATTAGCAACTTTCAATGGAAGATTCATAACTGGAGCTACAGGAAACCTTTGTCTGGAATACCACGGCCGTGGTAGCCTAAGCACGGCCGTGGTAGCCTAAGCACGGCCGTGCTAAGCCACCACAGCCGTGGTGAAATAACCACGGCCAAGCAGAAATCAGTGAAAGTTTTGCATCAGCGTCAACTTTCCGAGCACAGCCGTGGTTAATTTACCACGACCGTGCTCGGAAAGCACGTTGATTGGACCTCCAGACTATGCAAGGACCACGGCCGTGGTTAATTTACCACGACCGTGCTCGGAAAGCACGTTGATTGGACCTCCAGACTATGCAAGGACCACGGCCGTGGTCATCTCCTCAGCACGGCCGTGGTGATCCGCATTAGCAGTTTAAAACTTTATAAATATAGATCAGAGGGCCGCGTACTGCAGACACGTTTTTTACTGTAGACTCTCATTCACTGTTCACGAAATTCTTTTAGAAGGTTTTGAACAATTGTAATGGAGAACTAAGTTCCGAAGAATTGATCTGCTGTAATCGGATTCCACTTTGAGGTTCTTTTATAAATTCCATATCAATCTGTTTCCTTTGATTTATTCCAATAATCTCAATTGATTGCTTAATTTGATTGTTGTTATAGGATATAATTCTTAAATTCGATTGGTTGTGTGATCTTGAATCAATTTCGCGTTAACGTAGCTTTTGCATTATCGCGTTTGATCATATTTCCGTTTGCTTAATCCGGAATTCAGGAACATACGCCGTATAATTTCTATTGCGCTTGTCAGTAGTTATTATAGTCGAATAGGATCTGATCCATTTAGGGAATTGGAATTTATAGGGATCAATGATAAGTTGGAAGTCGATACAGTAGGTTGATTCGCTTTAGCTTACTTGATAATCACAATTTATTTTAATCCCTTTTTCTTGATATCATAATCAAACCCCCCCATTAATCGTTACTGTATTGATTGATAATAATACAAGAATCCTTGAGAACGATACTCGAGTTGTCGTTGCCGTAACTATACTTTCAAAATCACTCGTTTTGATCCGTGCGCGACAGCGGATCAGTAGGATAAATGACATTATTAACTATTCTGGCTTTAGAATATGACTATGCACCCCTTGAGTAATTAAGTAAAATTCTCAAATAATACAACTCCCCACTGCATGGAGGAGTAAACTGCAATCTTCCTATTGTGGTTCCTTTTTTTTCTAGGACACCATAGACGTTCTCGTTGCTTCCAAACAAATTGAGAAGGAAATTGAGCATATAAAAGCTTTCTAGCTTCAGGATAAATTCTATTTGCATCCATCCAGGCAAAAAACTTAGAGGTGTTGTTTTTTGGTTTTTCAAGAACATCTTCGTCAAATACAATATAAAGATGGATTACCGCAACATAAATAAAATATATAATTGTATAAAAAATATAATTTTAAAACTTCCAAATTAAAAAGTGAAAGATGTTTTGATATAAAAAATATATATAAACATCATTCATATAAAAGTTGTATACATTAAATTTAAATATTAATATCTAAGAGTCTCTTAATATAAAAAAAACCAATGATTATATAAAAAATAATCACCCAAATGGATTTGTCCTAGTATGGTTACCTACGCTACGGAAGGATATAAATATGGATTAACGCAACGTAAATAGAATATATAACAATTTGAAAAATATAATTTTTAATACTTTTAAATAAAAAAAATGAAGGATGTTTTGATATAAAATGAAATATAAACATCATTCATATAAAAGTTCTATAAAGTAAATTTAAATATAAACATCTAAGAGCCTCTTAAACTAAAAAAAATGAATGATTTGAAAAAAAAAGTTAATCATCCCAATGAATTTGCCCTAGTATGGTTACCTGTATGACAGATGGATAAAAAGATGGATTACTGCAACATAAATAGAATATATAATTGTATAAAAATATATAATTTTTTAAACTTCCAGATTAAAAAATGAAGGGTATTTTGATATAAGAAAAAAATATAAATAGCATTCATATAAAAGTTGTATACATTAAATTTAAATATAAGTACCTAAGAGTCTCTTGACATAAAAAAAACCAATGATTATAAAAAAAATTAATCATCCAAATGGATTTATCCCAGTATAATTACCTATGTGACAAATGGATATAAATGTAGATTAATGTAAAATAAATAAAATATATAATTGTTTAAAAAATACAATTTTTTAAACATTCAAATTAAAAAAATGATGGATGTTTTGATATAAAAAGAAATATAAACATCATTTATCAAAAATATGTATATATTAAAATAAAATATAAATATCCAAGAGTCTCTTGACATAAAAAAAATCATGATTATAAAAAAAATCATCCCAATGAATTTGGCCAAGTATGATTACCCATCTGATGGATGGATATAAAGATAGATTACTGTAACATAAATGAAATACATAATAGTTTAAAAATCTAATTTTTTGTTATTTTAAATTAAAAAAATGAAGGACGTTTTGATATAAAAATCATTCATATAAAAGTTGTATATTTTAAATTTAAATATAAAATAATTTTGAATTTCAATTATTAATACTAATTTATCCATTTGAAAAAAAAAAGTAGATTCATTTGTTTCCACATTAAATTTTGAAGAATTAATAATATTTTTTTTCATTTCTGTCCAGTAATTTTTTAGTTTCAATTTTTTCCAATTATTATTAACAGTAATAGGTAATTAATTCTCTTCTTCCTTTAATTTGCCTATGATATTAAAATATGTTTAAATAGAAGATAATATCCCTTTCAAATTCTTTCAATTAATTAAATTTTGCATGAAAAAGTTGAAGCATCAATGTAATTTAATATAATCCACTAATTTAGCTAATTCATAAAAGTTACACAATGCTAATTAAGATTGACAAAACAAATAAAATTACATAAAGGTCTCTTTTTGTGTGGGAAAAAGAAAATTACATAAATACTCATAACTACTATACTTTTATATATAAAAATCATCAAAATTATCAAGTTTATTAGAAAATCAAATAGGTACTAACTTTATTAGTGAACTAACTCTAAAGCAATAAGGTTAGATGACATCCTATTGACTATATATATATATATTTTTTTTATTGTCAAACACTAATAGTTTATAAGATGAGCATATATGGAACATAGATTCCTTACCTACCACATGATGTAGTTCACCAATAATCAAATTGGGTAAGAATAAGATTATTTGTTCATCTATTTTATGTAGGATTGTGGAAAAATGATTGAAGCTAAACAAAAGTATCAAGAAACATGTTATTCACATTCTTTTTGTAAACTCAGTACTAAAAATTTAAATTTTGTTTATGGACCTCTTTATTTGGTTTTGACATCATCCCCTCACTTTATTTATAAGCAAAGATTAAATCAAAATTGCAATTTTAGGATCCTTTTAGTAGCTCACAATTGGCTTCTCATGTCACACACATTTCCAAATGTGGCCACATGTTATTGAATAACAATATATGGAAGTTTTCATAGGTAGTTTTTTTATTTTTGCTTAAATTTTATATATATTTCCCTTTTATTTAATTATCAAAAATAAATTTCATCTTTTCTACCAACTGTTTATGGATTTAGCATAACACAATCATTATAAAGAACCAAACTACAAACCTATAACATTGTGTCAATATTGTGCTAGTCAAAGATTTATTCAGATATATGTTATAAAGTTGCCACATTTTTTATGAGCATATTTGAAATTTCGGGTCAATAAAAAGAGTGTATTTGAATATACTGGTGTAATAGTTACTCTTATAGCTACTTCTCTTTAGAAAGGAGTGTATTTGGATATACTAATCTTATAGTTACTCTTAGCTACAACTCTTATAAAATGAGTGTATTTGAATATATTGATCATGATCTTTAGTTACTCTTATAGCTACTACTCTTATAAAAAAGAATAATTCTTAGGGCTAATGCTCTCATAAAAAATATTACTTTTAAGGCTTGTGAATTTTAGCTAATAAATTTTTTTGAATACTTCTTTAGAAAAAAGAAATTGAACAGTAAAATGAGTGTATTTTGCTAGTGCATGTATTTGTGCGATACATAGGACAAATTATGTATGGTGTTTTTTTATTTTTTTTGAAAAATTAAATTTATAACTTGAAAAAATAATAAGAAAGAAATTGATTTTATAAAAAATTAATATGACATTACAATAGAAGTTTATTCATCAAATTTTCTTCTTGACAATGCCAATAATTTATTTGGATGTAAAGAGAAAATTTTAATATATATATATATATAAGCAGAAAAATAAAAAATATAATTTTATATATCATTTAACCTGTAGAGTGATCAAGTTGGTTAAGTGAAAAAAAATAAGAAGAATTAAAATATATTCATAGCCTAACATATACACTAATTTAAAGGATTAAAGTAAAACTCTTTAAATTTATGGGACCAAACTATTTTATAATAAAAATAGTATAAAGGTTTATAAAAAGAAGAATTATAATACATAGTATATATAAGAATTCATTCATCTTAGAATCGTATAGCCAAGCATAAAAATTGTAATCCTTCTTGAGCCAAACCTACTATCACTACAAAATAAAATATTTTGATAAAATTACATAGACAAAATTACTTAAAAAACTATAGCAAAACTAAAACCGATAATAAAAGAAAGCCCCACAAATAATCATGAGACAACATATATAAGGGGTGTTTGTTTCACGTACTATTTATTTATTTTTGGGAATATATAAATGGAAAAATTATCCCAAGTTTGTTATGGGATAATAAAATAATTAATTCCGAGTATATTTTATTTCTGAAAAAGTCATAATTCCACGTTTAATCAATATTTATTCTCGACAGAGGGGACACGGTAAATTTATTTCCATGTGACATGAATCCCTCTTCATGAGTAAAAATCCAGATATACCCTCCTTACTACTACCCTCTCAATTTTCCTTCATGTTACACGCTATAATTTAGTAATTATAATATATATTCACGGAAAAAATAACTCAACCAAACACATATTTTAATTATTCTTTGGAATATAAAAATTATTCTCAACCAATTTTAATAGTTAACCAAACATAATTTTTTTAAAATATCGAAAATAACATTCTCATGTTATATTCCCAGGAATAATATTCCCGGAAATAAATAAATAGTTCGTGAAACAAACGCTTCGTAAGTAATAGAAAGAGCTCTTCTTCGACCTAAAAAAAATAGAAGGTGCTCTTCTTAGTTATGATATGGCCTTTTTTCATGTCCCATGATGCATGGGAGAAACAAAGTGTGTGAGATTAATTAATCCCGTGTTTTTATCTAATTTTTCTTATTCTTGTAAATTATAGTATTATTAAAAATGATTGAAAATGAGCAATTAAGAAACATTTACTTATAATATAATTCATATTGTACAAAATCTCAACAGAATAAATATATATCAATTTTATGGAATAATTTCTGCTTTTATATATGTTTCGAAACTGTTTTTGTATATTATATAGCGATATATGATAAATTTATTTATCTATGGTAACTAATATACTAATAACCTAATATTTATACACATATATAAGAAGACTAATTACTATTTATTTTTCATATACAAATGTAACAATTGAAATATTAAAACATTGAGAAATTTAATTAAGTGTACAAAATATTATGCTTGAAAAACTTCAAAAATGTTCATTTATTAGAGTTACGTTGGCTTATTGCTTGACTTCGTGTTGCTTGGATGTAGCTGATTTTCAAGTCTAACAGTTGGAATGCATTTTGATATATTTATCTTGATATATGATTATTTAACACTAATTTTTTTATAAGGGTAGTAAAGTCATTTACAAAAATATTTTATTTTACAAATTAATTTTTATATAAATTTAAATTTAAATATTTTATCATTTTAATAATAAATAAGATGTGAGAAAATCATTTGTTCCCTTAGAACAAATATTTATTAGATTTTATTAAATGAAATTGATTTTTGTATTCTATATTCGGAAGGAAAATTTTCAACTCTTAATGTGAAAATGAATAATAAGAAATAATAGTTCAATGCTTCATAGAACAAAGAAATAAATAAATGAAAGTAAAAGTTGGTATTCAAATTTTAACGTTTGACATATTGGTGCTAAAGGATTAAACCACATTTTCTTCTCTTCAAGAACCAAATTAATTTGTTTTGAAAGGTGAATGGTGAAAACTACATATCTGGAATAGTACAACTTGTGTGATGCACAAACTTAATTTTTATATTTTTAAAATTTACATAAAATGATTTTTTATTATTTTAAAAGTTAAAATTTATATATTATTTTTTATGTATTAAATAATTTAATAAAAATAGTTTTATATTTAATTGGTAAATCATTTAATTATTGAATATTTACAATATTTATAATAAAATAAATTAAATATTTTAATTAATGCATTTTTTTAAACAAACTTGCTATTTTTTAATTAATAGTTTCTTATTATTAGATAAAATATTCACTTGAAATTTATTTTCAATTTAATAAAAGGCACATGAATATTATAAGATGAAATTTGGGTATTTTCATTTTTTGTGGAAAAAAATAAAACATATAAAATATTTTCAAAACTTTTTTGACAAAAAGAATTATTCTTAGCACTATTTTTTTTCTTGACATGAATTTTAAAATAAAAAACAAAACTATATACTTAAAGGACAACATTCTTCCACTTATACTAACACACTCCTTTATATCTTTTAAAAAAAAAAACTCATTTATATTTATGATTTTGTCCGATACATATATTTAAAATTAAATAGTACATTCTTCCACTTAAATAACATTTTTATATTCTTAAAATAATTAAAACATTTAACTGATAAAATTATGGAAAAATAAAAAGATAAATAATTTTTCTTTTCCATCTCTTTCCCTTTTCAATTTATGGTCTGTACATTGGATATAAAAGAATAAAATAAGTAGAATCTTTTTTTTTACGGGAAGTCAAGCTGTTAGCATTATAAAGTCCTTGTTTACTATGAGAACTATACTTGATGATTCAACAATATTTTCTTACATGGCGGAGATTTTGGTGATGTGAGTCCAATACAAACCTGTCCAAAAATTAAATTTCATTTAGATTCCGTTGCTAGTAAAAAAAACATCTTGCAGACTGTTTTATTTTATAAAATTACAGCACTACAGACTTAATTCATTGGCTAACAAAATCAAAGAGAAATTGAACCTTAGATCTTGTGGGATTGACAAACTACATTTATCTTTTTGTACCTCCTACATAGTTGACTTTTCCCTTTCTTTTTTACTATGCACTTCAGGCTTGCAATTATAACGGGGTTTCCTATCCAAGAGATTTGCCTGCAGGAACAAATGTGAAGATTTCTACAATACCTTCCAATGCAGAGCTACTAAGACCTTAAAATTTTAATGAACTTGTCTTGGACGAAACCAAATATGTCCATTTATTTCATTGTATAAACAGATTGCTTTTCAACAATAACTTTAGCAATATCAAGCATTTTCCATTTCAGGTCCAAGTCAGTGTCATCTTCATTAGCTTCTACCAAGTCTTCAACATCACTATCAATAGCTTCTATTAGGTCCTCGTTATCTTCTTCCAAATGTTGTTCTTAGTTGACCTTGTTTCATATTTGAAAAGCAAAACTAATAATGACAAACTGATTGACCTGCAAAATATAAATTTTGTGGTAATGGAATGATAGAATTATCAGAAAAGTGACCAATATAATGCACTTCAGCTACATTAAACACAAATGCAGAAATGAGTGGCGGCAAATAAAAAGTTGCAACAACAATACCAAGATAAGAATGCAATGCTTCAAAGATAGTAACTTTGCTCAAAGGATCTTCACCAAGCAAGATGACATGACCACCACGGAGCCCATCGTGTTTTTTAAGTGTGGAAGACTTAGTTACTGTTTAATTTTTTTTTTAATGTTTTCTCAAACGGGTTTTGAATTTCATGTGCTGTTATTGTTGAAAAGAGGTTCTAATCATGCAGCTTAAAGTAACCTTTCTAAAGTTGGAAAAGCTTACTTAAAAAGAATGACTCCTCATTAATTGTCAAGCAATTTGATCAAATTAATGTTGTGCCACTGAACATTTTACATGACAGTAACAGAAACTTTACTCACAACTCCAACGTATAAAATGAACAAAGCCAAAGCCTCAAATATAGAGACATGCAAGTATACATCTGTCAAGACCTTCTAAGTACATTCCCTTGAAAAGTCCATGGGGCACCCCAACATCAGTTACCAAAACACCAGAGCATCATTATCCCATATCTTCTTGTACCCACACTTAGCAAGCAAATTTCATGAATATATTTTCATCTCTTTTTTTCTTTTTAAATAGTTTATTGCAATAAATGGCACCAGCAGCAACTGCTACCACTAAATAAAAAGCCAAGACAGTCAGTGTCTTCTGCACTTGGCAATAGCAAAAGGTTATCAAACTGTAAAAAGGGATACTAAGAACAATTAGAATTAAGGAGAACCTGTGTCATACTCACATTGGAGTCACCGTTGTTGTTGACTTTAGAGAATTTTGTCAGTAAAAAATTTGTGGTATAAAATCTATTGGGAAAGTCTTAATATATTAAGTATTAAGTTCTCTAACTCATAATTAACTAATAGTTGTATCATGCATCCGAGCATACTCTGGATTCCAAATTCAGAAAAGTACATTATAAGTATCTCCTGTCAACAATAGATTATATATAAAAAAAAAAAACTTCCAATGAATCAAAAAACCCAAAGAAAACAACAACAAATTAATCATAAGTAAAAAAAATGAGAAAAAAATTACCACGAAAGGAAGAGATAAAAAGCAACACAAATTAAACAATGTCCCAATGATGCAATTGCCATTAATGTTGCAATATAGCATTCCAACTCCAAATCCATATTTTCATAGGAAAAAAAAAACAACAAAAAAAATCATAAGAATAAGGGGAGGAGGCATTTTGATGACAACATAAGCTAGGAAAGCTAACGGTAATCTATATTCTATAATAATATATATATAAAAAAATAGACATAAATAATAAAGTGATCAAAGGAAATAGAAAACTTACAACCTTCATGATTTGAGCAAGTTCCTACAACAAATTTCATTTAGTTAGATAAATATTATTAGCATCAAATTTATAAAAGAAAGAGAGAAAGAAAGCATGAATGAATGAATGAAAGCTTAAAAAGATAGACACAAAAGAAATTAAGAAAAGAAGAATGCTTAAAAAGATAGACACAAAAGAAAGAAAAATGGAGAGTCAAACCTAAAAAATGGATTCAGGTTTATGCAATGGATTTGGTACATATTATTTATAACAATTTTTATTGTTAACAATAATAATATTATTTATAATAATTCCAGTGTGAGAAAAAATCTACTGCTACATTTTTTTAAGGAAATTATGCTGCTACTTTATAATAAGCTAAAAATACCCTTGAAATTATAACTCCAACACATAGAAAGATGGAACACGAACAACTAATATATAAGGAAAATTGGCTTTAATTTGATCATGCTGAAACATATTACAGAGAAAAAAATCAATAGCATCCAATTCATGTTCAGTAATAATATAGTTGAGGTCAATTAACACGGCCAAATCATAAATAAGCTTAACATGGACAATCGGGTTATGTTATTAAATTCATTGTTAGAAAGAAAGATGACCCAGCTACTACTTTTAAAAAAACAAAATAATTGGTTTACAAAAAACCACATGCCTTGACTGTCAAATATATCAAAAGAAATACTACATGATGCTTTCCAAAAATAAGATCAGCTACGGGTACCTAAATACATAGCCAAGGAGAATGATTCAATTAGGAATGATTCTCTTATATTTCTCCCATTTCTTGCTTTAGATCAAATATAATGTCACCTATACTACGTCAATCAAGAAACACTATAAAAAAAAGTGTTAGTTATCTAAAAGTGTTAGTTATCTAAAATATTTAAAGGAATATGATAATAATAACAAAGAATACATGAAATAGACAAAGGAAAAGTAGAAGAAAAGATAAAGAGAGATAAAGTGATTACATGGGAGGTTTAAAAGCACATGGCACAATGATTTTGTAAATGGTAGATATATCAATGAAAGTCACAAACAGGTATATAACAGTTCCAATATAAACTAAAATTCAAAATAGAGCAATTAAAATTAAGATTAAGAGATTACATTATCAAATACCACTATATCAATTCCAATAAGCTCAAATTGTTATGCCTCTAAATTAGTAATTTCTCTTCTGAAATACTTTACGGTGTCAGCAATAAATTATATTAAAAAAGCACAATGGAAAATCACATACATGTACCCTTAATTATTTGAAACTAAAGGAGTCAAGATCAAACATGGAAAAACAACCAACAACATATATTAACCACACACAACAATTGGTTCGTGTAATCTTTACTGATATAAATTCAAAGACTAAACGCTATTACCTTTAGGTCGTGTGAGAGCGACAGAAAGCCTCCAAACTGATAACAAAAACCCAAATCAGCCTAATCGAAGAGTATCTGAAAACAAAAATAAGAAAAAGGTTGACAGAAATTTAAGTTTTTACAGAGAAAATGAAATGAAGAATTAAAGATTTTGGAAGAGTGGTTCATTGTAACCGCGAGCCTGCAGGTAGAAAGCAAATAAGATTACTATTTGAGTTACAATTGATTTGAAAATGTGCATTGAGAAGTAAAAAAAATTTAAATTTAAAAAATTATAATAAATATGCAGCAGGAGAGAGATTTTACCTAACAATTAAATAGCATATTGTAACTTTCAAAAATTGATTGCACTGAATATCCCAACTCATCTACATTAATATTGATGATAAAATTAATTATAAATATAATTACATATTTACCCTTCAAATAGGCGGGAAAATTAAAATTACTAAAATACCCCAGACTCACTTATTTTTATATATATAAAGATACCTAATGTATATGGTAGAAAATTGTTAAAATATTAATCGCGTCAAAATAGGTAGTAATTCATTGCGATAATCAATTTGCACCTATCGTTTTCATGGACACTTCCTTTAAGATTCCTTTACTTACCACATGAAATGAATGCCAACTCCATTCAATTGTAAGTTAAATGCATGCGTTAAACGCATAGCTGTAGCACAAACTTTGTCAACACATTTCGATACTTTTATTGGGGATACCACAACATTTTCTTACTACTATTAAAAGAGACCTAGGCTCACAGTAAAAACAGGTAAAATGTGTTTTAAGAGATCAAGCTTATTATGTAAGCAATTACGTATACGTATAAAAAAAATTATAATCGAAGAGTGTATTGAAATAAGTTAAAAATATTTTATGAACATATAATAATTATTTTTTTTACAATTTCTCTCAAATATTTATGTAAGTACAGATATCATAAGATAAATTTAAATAAGTTTTTCCAAACGAATGCATAAAATATTGTATTAATTATATTATATATATATTTTTAAAAGAATTATATTTTATATATTAAAAATATATAAACAAGTTTAGTGATATCATAAACAAGTTAATATTTACTCTATGGTTATATCTCAGTTGGCAGTACATATTGAGTTTGTGAGAGAGGATTTGGGTTCAATTCCTACAAAATACATTATTGGAAAGAGACGTGTGTTAGTCAGTGTGTGATTAAGCAATGACCAATAATTAGTCTCATAGTTGGCTCAAATGATTAAAACAGTGGAAAAAATGATTAAAACATATGATGCGAATATCTCGAGATCCCATAAATCAAAAGTCCTAATTACGGTGTTATAAAAAAAACATTTTAATATTTAATTAATGATATTTCCACGATAACCACACATTATTATTGTTCAATTAAATAGGGATAAAATTATTTTAGGATAGATCATAAAATAATAATAGATATTTAGGATATTATAAAATAATAATGGAAAGGACAATAAAATCCTTATTAAAACTATTGTCTTATTTTTTAAATTAATTTCTTAGGGACACCTAGTGATGTTTTGTACGATTGCTTATGTTTGTTGGATCCCACCTAAACAATAATAATGCATTTTTAATTTCCAAAAAAAAATGCATTTTTAATTAAGATTTAATTATGTTTTTAGTTCATGAATTTTAGAATAAATTTGTTTTTATCTCCCAAACTAAAAATAAATAAAAAACAGTCTCTACAATTTCATAAATTTATTTCTTATCCCCTAGAGACATAGAAGTTAACAAAAGTGGTGACATGACGTTTGAAAGTGTACATGTGATAAATGCTGGGAGCACCACATCATCACTTTTCATCATTTTTGTTTTTTTTTTTTTTGGAAGGCCAAGTAAATATATATATATTAATAACAGAACAATGATGATCATCAAGTCACAAGGTGTGAAATGATACCACACTGGCAGAAAACAAAAGGAACAAGGTAAAACTATATCCACCAGTATAAGATGCTGTCATACACAAAAAGCACCCTAGATTATAGAAAAAACATATATTCCCCCTCCCAAAGTAGTTAAAAAGATCAAATTGTAGGTTAGTAAACCATCCAACTACTCCGTTCCTCGTATGATTCCTCCATTTCACTTTTGTCCCATCATACTTGAAAGCTAATTTCCATCCAGCCAAAACTATGAGGCCCTAAACAGCATCCTCTGCACGAAGTTCACAACACATATCATCTTCACCAGTAGGAACTAAAAACATACTACCTTTGTTTTTATTTATAAGACCCAAATTGAGAGTTGTGTTTGTTCATTTTTATAAGACTCAATCCATAATATCTATTGTATTAATTATTTTTAGACTAAAATATCCCCTCACTAAAAGAAGAGAGAGAATGATTTGACCATTGATAAACCTTTAGAAGAGATAGAAGAGCATTAATGTCAATGATAGTTTTGGAAAAATATATAAATTTAGGACAAATTTATTGCTATAAACTAAATTAACAATTTTTCTTAATTCGGATCAATTAGGTAATTAGGTCTTATAAATAGGAATGGAGGTAGTATTTATTTTTTTGAAATTGTAAAGACTAAAATATTTTTTTCCAATTTGGAGAACTAAAAACAGATTAATTCTAAATTTCAAGGTCTAAAAACAAATAATAATCTATTTATATTTTAGTTTTGAAATATATAATAAATAGGTAGAACCTATGAAAAATATATAATATTATATTAATAAGATAAATTTATTTTTCATTATTGATCATAACAAATGTCAAAAAAAAAAAATTACAAACATTACAAAAGACAACAAACATTTAATACAATTACGATAACCAAAGCCAATGTTATAAAATTCACAGATAGCAAACATTACAAAAACAAAGATAAGTCAAGGCCCTAAAAAGTTACACGCCCAAATCGAGAGAGAAAAAAAAAATACAGAACACACCTAAAACATACAAATCTTTGAGTTCACAATCTGAATTCACAAAACATACAAATCATCCCACACGCCCAACGGGGAAGACGGTAGCTTGCGGAAAATGGCGTCTGAAAACAAACAGCGAAAGCAATATGGAAAAGAGATGCCGACGGAGTAGATAGAAGAAGAAGATCATTGACAAAGCCTCCACAGAGAAAAAGCCAACAACGGAGAACAAGATCAATGGGAGTTATTTTCCACACGTTGAATGAATCCAAAAACTAAAACACTTGTTTTTTAATGGAAAAAACATGAGTCATATGTAAATACTGTTATGCCAACTCCCTCTAATATCACATCATTCAGAACTAATAATAAAATAATAATTTAATTTAAAAAGAGAAAATAAACTATATATTGAGAATATAAAATCTAATCACAAGTCATTGTATAATAAATTTGTTGATTTTTATAATAATTATTTTTAAAGTCATATTAACAGTGATATATAATTTATAATAATTTTTAATTAATTAATAATGTAATAATGTTCACATTGATAATCAATGAAAAATAAATTCATAAAATAAAAAATTAATTAGAATGCATTAATAATATAAATATATTTTTTATATTATCATCAAATCATAGATTAATTATGTATAATAAAATTATTATCTTTTATAATAATTGCTTTAAAAATTATTCTAAGATGATTTCTAATTAGTTGAGGAAATAATTATTTACGCATTGACACTGTCATTTAATTAGAACTCATTATTATATTATAAATATATTATTATTTTTATATAAAAATCACCTTAAAAGTTATACTTATCATGACTTTTAATTAGTTGGTAGTATAAAAACCTTTTACACTAAAAGTGTATTATAAAAATTAAACTCTTGCTTCATATTACAAATATGCATATTAAAAACATGGTTAAATTGATCAATATGCCTTGAATTATTTGAGAATTTTTAATTAGTTTTCTAAACTAAAAGAATTTGTAATTGGATTATTAATCTTGTACATTTTTTGCAATTGAGTCCCTGGGATCTTTAAAATTGTCACAAATTATCATTTTTTTGGTAGTTTCAAGTTATCATAAACTAACTTTAGAGACTCAATTACATTTTTTTTTAATTTATGGTCCTAATTAGTTTTTTTTTCAAATAGTTTAACCTATAAACATTACATTCAAAGAATAATATTATATATTTTATAGCAATTAAAATTGATTTTTTATGTACTATCAATAGGTATGGGTCCTCTGCAGTGATATTATCACTACTGTTGTGTTTGGTTGAGATGATGAAAATAAGAGAGAAACATTTAAAATAAAGTAAAGTGTAGGAAATGTGGGTGCCACATGGAAGCCATACTATTTTTCCTCCATTTCTCTCCTCTCTCCCTCAACCCAAACATAACATACATAAGATTCTAACTCTTTAATTAATTTTGTCAATATAATATATTTCTACAATAAAAGTGAGTTTCAACAAAATAAATGGTTAGATTTCAACACATGATCATCTCAAGGCTTTTTTTTTTTTTTTTTAATGAGAGGATCCATTCTTATTGTTGGTGTACAAAATTTTACACCATTAACTAATGAGAATGAGAAATCATTGTTATTTGTTAATATAATTTTTAAGATAATTATTATAAAAAGGCAAATGCTAACCAATACCCTTAGGACACTGATTAAAGAACTAAAAAAAGAAAGATTTTTATTGAGAGGTGCAAAATTGCGCTGTCCATAATTTTTTTGCGATCTCCTATAATTTACACAATAAATACTTCCTATGATTAGCAAGACCCTTATAAAAATTAATAAATTTATCGAATGTCTCAGAAGAGATAAACTAATAAATTTATCATATACTATAATGATATGTGATTAAATATTAGAGTGCATACCTTATTTAGTCTAATAATTTCTGTAATAAATAGAGAAGTGTGAAAGTATTAATGTAGAGCAGTGAGAGTAAAATTTAGACAAAAAAAATCTCAGCTTTCAATCATTCTTGTCATAATTATTTTACATATTCTCATATTCTCTCAACTACTCACACTAAGAGTAATTAAAAATTGGCTACAACTTTAATAAGAAAGAGAATGAAAATGTTCCCACCAAATACAGCCATCGAGAATTGGTTAATTACGCCAACATATACTGTAAATAACTTTTGATTGCCGCTTAAATATTTTCATGAAAATTTTTGCAACTTAAAATTCTTATATTGTCAACTTGTGCGTAGCTCATGGGTTTATAATTTTACAATCTTACTCAAAACATGCAACTATGTAAATGATTAGTTTATTCGGCTAATGTGAATTTTAATTAATTGTATAAAAAAGAATTCGAATTGGAGTGAACCAGATTCCAATTGTTGATTTTAAATGGCATGGCATGCGGTTGCAACTAGATCGGCACTAACGAGTTAATTAATTTTTTTTTTCACAAACCAAATTATACAAGATTAAACTTACTATGTTCAATACCAAGATTAAAAAAATTGGAGTTGTACATATGTTGTTCACATGCCTCCGTTAATTCGATAACAAGATTAAAGGTTGAGTAACTAGTAGGCAACCTGCAAGAGCATGGATATTGATAGGCTGGGTGCTTTTAGGACCTGAAAGCATTTATCACAAATAATAAATATATTCTATTGTCCACCTATTTATTTTCTTGGCTGATATCCTTTTTCAATGCAAGTAATAATTGTATTAGTTTGTCTTCTTAATGATATCTAAGGGTATTTTTGGAAAAAATAGTTAAAAAAAAGTTAAAAAGATCATTATTTTGGAAAAAAACAGAAAACTAAAAAGATCATTATTTTGGAACGGAAGGAGTAAAGAAAATACCAATGTTAACCCTGTTGGGAATGGAATGGCATGGCATGGCATGGCTGGACGCGAGGTGTGTTACCCCCTTGTCGGTAGCAAAAGGATCCCAATCGCATATAAATATAATGATTGTTCGTTGAGCTTAGATTTAGATCCAATCCACTCGGTGTATAAATAACATAACACCCGCACCAACAATCCTCTCTAGTCTCTTCACTTCAATGGATCCACCCAAATTCGTAATCCAAGCATCCGAAGCCCTGGCCCTGGCGGAGTCCGCCGCCGTGACCCTTCCGGAACTCCTCCCCACCCTTGTCCCCGCAGCCCAGCCTCTCGCCCGCGTCCCCATCTCCAACTTCTCCGTGGGGGCCGTGGGCCTGGGCCCCTCCGGCCGCATCTTCGTCGGCGTCAACCTCGAGTTCCCGGGCCTCCCACTCCACCATTCCGTCCATGCCGAACAGTTCCTCATCACCAACCTCTCCCTCAATGCGGAGCCCCACCTCGTTTCCCTCGCCGTCTCCGCCGCCCCCTGCGGCCACTGCCGCCAGTTCCTCCAGGAACTCCGCTCGGCCGCCGATGTCCAAATCCTCGTAACCTCCCACCCCACCCCAGAATTCACCCCACTCTCTAACTTCCTCCCACACAGGTTCGGTCCCCACGACCTTCTCCCCCTTCAAGCTCCCCTTCTATTGGAACCCCACCACAACACCCTAACCCTCCCCCAACAAGACCACCAAAACAATCTCAACGGCCACGTGGCGAGTGATAAGTTGAAAATTGCGGCTCTCCAGGCAGCCAACAAATCCCATGCACCGTACAGTGGGTCCCCCTCTGGCGTCGCTCTTCTCGATTGCCATGGCAACGTTTATAAAGGCTCCTACATGGAATCCGCCGCGTTTAATCCCAGCTTGGGGCCCGTCCAGGCCGCGCTCATCGCCTTCGTCGCCGGCGGCGGCGGCGATTACGACCGGATTGTCAGTGCGGTGTTGGTGGAGAAGGATGATGCCGTCGTTAAACAGGAGAGCACGGCGAGGTTTTTGCTTCACTCCATTTCGCCCAATTGCCAATTCGACACGTTCCTTTGCCAGTGCCACCCTTCGCAACCCTAATCGTGCCAGAGAAAAACAAAATAAACGTCTTGTTTCCGAATAATTAATACTATATAATGAAACAGATCAATCCTTTACATATTTATTGGACTGCACCTGCAAGTAATAAATGTGCAAGTTAATAGCGGAAGGGTTTGTTTTGCTGAGGATAAGCCTGAATTTATTTATTTTCAAGGTTTGTTTCAATTTGGCTTAATCTTGATGTTCAAATGGATCAGCTTCACATATTTGTTAAATACTAGTAATCTTTTTAATGTGCGTGTAGAAAGAAACAAAACAAGACGAGTATAGTATATATAACTCCATGTTTTTCGAATCTACATGTGAGCTATCAGATATGCATGTGCTGATATTTAATATGTTCATAATTATGCCGTGTTTTTAGCAGAGTAAATTCTATTTTTTTTCGTTTATTAATTCCTCAATCGCATTGTTCTCTAGTTTTTCTTCCGTGTCCTAGAATTAGGTAAACGAAGAAGCACCAATCAAACGTGTACAGGAGCGTCCAAACGCGCCTCTGACCATTCTTTTTGGTTACGCCTCTGACCATTCTTTACTCAAGGCATTATGTAAAAAAAGATTTTTTCTTATAATTTTCTATAAGTATTTTTATTATTAAGGAAGAAATAATATAAATATGGAAATAAGATAAGTAATATAATAAAAGAAATAAAGAATACATGAAAAGCTCTATTTAAAATTTCACGCTTCATGAAAATACTTCCTCCAACTTCGAATATAAGCAAAAAAAAATGACTTGAATTTTTTATTTAAATATAAATAAATCTCAACTAATTTTAGTTCATTTAATAAGACCATCTCCAAAATACCCTTCATTTAATAGGGTTTTAATTCCAACGATTCATTCTTATTCTTGATATCAAATCCAATGAAGAACATTTTAAGAAAACAATTTATTTTTTAATTAAGATTGATGCAATTAATTGTTGTTAACTAACTTTTTTAATTAGTGTGAAATACTCCCTCCGTTCCAAAATAATATTACCTTTATCCATATTTATAAGACATTGTTGACTAAATTACACTTATTAAGAAAGTTAGTTAATCTAGATATTAATAATAAATTTGTGTGTAACTGTAATATTTTTCCAATTTTACCCTTGATATTATTGGGATTAACAATGAGAGTCTATTCATCTTCTCTAACCTTCATAGAAGAGAGAAAGAAACATTCAGAGCAATATTCAATTAATGTATTATAATAAATAAGGATATTTTAGACAAAAAATAATTAATGCATAAGATAGTCAAAATGAAGTCTTATAAAAAGGGACAAGAAATTTTCAAAACAACGTCTTATAAATAGGGATGGAGGTAGTAGTCTTTTAAGATTGTGGCACACTGATGAAGAAACATTCAATTGATACAAGTTTAGACGGAAATACCCTTGCTTTTTCAATTACTTTTGTCATAAATTATCCCACTATCAACCAATAATAAATATATCATGCTATCCACTAATTTATTTTTATGACAGATATCTCTTTTCAATACAAATATTAATTGATCTTCTTAATTATTTTTAGGAGCATTGTTGGAAAAATTAACTTAAAAAAAAATAAAAGGACTATTATTTTAAAACAAAAATAAAAAGCTAAAAAAATTATTATTTTAGAACGGAGGGAGTTGTTTTTTTTTTGTGCTTATATTTAGATTTGGATGGAGTACACTTGTTTTGCGGTCATAAATAACCATAACTAAGAAGAATCGCGCAACACCAAACTCTGATGTTCTATTACAGCAAATTTATTACAAATTGCAGAAGCAATCTTTTTCAGTTGAAGAAAAATTACTAGATGTTACAAAATATTTTATTATTTTTTATGTAGAGAGCTATACATGCTCGTTCTTGAGGTACTCACTTTTGTCCATGTTAAGCAAATGAAACAAAAGAAGTTGCGAACTAATACCCTTGTACTTTGGCACAGGAATTAATCAAATCAAATGGTTTTCTAGAAGTGCTGATACAGTGAAGGGTAATTATATTTATAAATTTACTTTCGTTCTCATCATTTTTATTTTTCTCATTTTTTTCTATCACATCACTTATTATATTTTTCACCTTTTTCTTCTATTTTTTCCTTTCCTGTTTATTTCTTATACTTATTCACTTCAAAATTAAGTAAACTACCATTTTAGTTTCTAAAAATTTATAGCGTTGTGATATTAATTTCTAATATTAAGAAAATTTCAAATAAGATTATGAAATCTTTAGTTGTTTCATTCAATTCCTAAATTTAATCATTTATTGTCATTTTGATACCTAAATATATGTTAATATTATCATTTAATTCACACATTTTTTTTTTAATTTTGAATTAATACGATTGACAGATTAATTGCACTTTCAAGAATTTATTTAAAATTTTCTTAATTTTGGAGACTAATGAAATTAAAAAGTTAGTTTACTCCAAAATTAAGGTGTATTTTTACCCTTTTTTCCTATAGTAAAATTTAAATGGGAGCAGTCCATACAACGACTTACGCCCTTCAGCTACATTATTGCTCCAATACATTATACATGCGGATAAGGCTCCCAATTATTTTGTTATACTCCATCCGCCTCTAAATATAAGCAAAAAAAACTGTTTCACGCTAACTAAGAAAGTTGGTTAACAACATTTAATTACACAAATCTCAACTAAAAAATAGTAAGTTGTTTTCCTAAAGTGCCATTCATTGGAATTTGATATCAAGATTAAGAAAGAGTCATTGAAATTAAAACCCTCATTAAATGAAGGGTATTTTGGAAATAGTCTCATTAAATGAACTAAAATTAGTTAAGATTTACTTATATTTAAATCTAAATCTCAAGTCAATTTTTTGCTTATATTTGAAGCCGGAGGGATTCGATATATTGCTCATATGTATTAGTTGAAAAAACTAAAAAAAAGACCGACGTACTAATTTTTTAAAACAAAAATAATGATTTCCCACTACAAGATATGTATATACTTTGACAAAAGAAGAGAGAAATAGAAAGGAAAAAAAATTATAGTATATGTCACGTATATGTAAAGGAATTAAGGTGTTCTTTAAATGGTACTTTAGGGACGTAGTATTTGATTTCAGTGTCATCCTGTCAAAAGCATGCATGGTGTTTTGTCCTGTTACTGTATATCGATCCATGTAAGTGGCACTTGTACTTTTTGGCCCACGTCTTTTTGCCTTCCAATTGGTGGCTTGTGGAGTATGATTTGGTAGATCACCCTCCAACATTATTGATTGAATCTTTTCAAGACATACACCTTAAGTTTAATGAGAAGAGTGTCAAAAACCGCCATCAATCATAGCCTGAAGCCCTGAATAATAATTTCATACAAGTTCCCATAGCATCAAATCAGAGCCATCTTTCTTTTTTGTCAATAACCTTTCTTAGTGCACAAGCTATTGTAAAACGCTTCTTTAATGGGCCTACTATGATAGCACAAGAAAAGCAAAGTAGAAAAAGTTGAGTTTATCTCCTACGTACATATAGTTCTTATTAAAAGGGAGCAGTTTCATTGAATAGCCCCCACCCAAAACTACAAAAGAAGGATAGAAAACAAAAGAGTAAAGAAACCCCATTTTAATATAATGACCTTTGATCAAACTGTAAGGTTGTTATCATCACAGAAGCATTTTCCTTTATCCTACTCGTCTAAGCCCAATTCACTTTGTAAAGGACATTGCTGGCTTATCAAACAGGACTAGGTGCTCTGTATGCAAATTGAATGGTAGGGCAGCTAGCTGGAATGGACTGAATTATTACTACTTGAAACCACTTTTGGTAGTTTCAATTAGCACGGTATGATGCCGAACTTGGTCTTGAATAGGTGAAAGCTCGAGTTTCTTTAACCATGTAAATTGCCACTCTTCTACTTTTACATGTGTGGACAACGGGTAACAAGAATTTCAATTAGGACGCAACTTTTAGTATCAGGAAATGACGAGCTTTAGAAAATTGCTAAATGCCAGGAATCACCGACAAGGTATTTGAATTCTTGGTTTGGCCTCCATAAGGTAAATAATATTCTCAATTATCTACTCTTAAGTTACATAAAAAGTATGAACAAAGAAAAAACAGTATAGTATACTAAGAGACTAGATTCTGATCAAGATTAATTAAGATAGCTTTAGAGAAAAGTAAACAAAATCAATCGATTTTAGAAGAATAATAGGGTATATTGCTTAATTAACTAATTGATCAATCGGACAAGGGAAGTAAAAAGAAATCTGAAATCCAGTGATCCTAGAATGTGACTCGAGGTGGGACAGTTTTGAATGCAGTGCTAAGACAAGTAAAAGAAGAGGACAAGAGAGATTTATTATATTTCTTGTTATGATCCCTACTTCTTCATGACTGCATCCATGGTGATTGGTGAACAGACAGTCTCTATGATTACAGCATGCATGGACCAACACAATCATTAGCCACGCACCGTCGCATTGGTAAGAATAAAAGCAAACCTATGATGTCCAACAACAAAAAAGACCAACAAATTAATGCTCGTAGTAGGAAGAGGAAGGTCTTCAACACATTATTTCTAACTTGTTACTATCTTTCCAACACATTTTTCATAATTAACTCTTTATTTTGATAATGAAAGATTTTGAGAAAAAAGAAGTAGAAGAGAAGAGAGAATAAATAGAAAATGAGTAAACTATTTAAATTATTTGGATTGAAAGAAGTATAAGGAAAAAAAAAAGTGAAGTGCATAAAGTGAATGTGTATTATAAACTATTTATCTTTAATTATATCATATTTACACGGTCCAAAATTAAAGGATATTCATGTCATTTCAATTTTAATAGGTTTTACAAGCTTTTTTTCTCTTCTCTCTCATAAAATCTCATCACTAGGAGAGAAGTTTTTTTTTAAGAGTTTCACCATTCTTTTCTCTCTTCTCTCTTCTTCTCTTCTTCTCTTCCAAACAATTAAAAGCCTCATTTTACCTCACACTTTTTTCTCACCTACTTTTCTCTTCTCAGAACCATCCTAAACAAACAAATCATAATAAGTGAATTTTACATGGGTAATCAAGGACTTAAATATTTAACAAGACTTACAGTCTCTTACACAAAATTCACTAATAATTCTTTATCACACTTTTTTTCCATATAAATTTAAGTATTTTTTTTAACTTATATTTTCTAAATTTTATCTGAATTTAGTCTGGGTAATATTTATAGAAGAGGAGAACGAAGGGAAATAATATAATATAACACGACTTCATCTGAAGATATTTCAAATGAGAACATTCATACAATGAGTTAGTATACAATCAAATATAAAATTATTTAAAAATTGACAACTTAAAAGGAAAAACTTGTTAATAAAATCACAATTTTGCGATTAATTTATATGGATGTATACTTTCAAAGATCAAATCAATACAAATTGACATTTTTAAGAATTAAATTGCACGTATATATTTACTCTTGTAAAATTGTGGAAATTTATAGATATCCAGGATAAAAAAGAAGTTTTTTTAGGAGAGTTAAATTAAATGATCATTCTGGCATGCTTGACTTAAAATGATGGTCTTGTAGTGATGAATTGATGGTGAACAGTTAAAAGTCTTCGCATGAAATCGCATAGCCTTTTTACTAACTAGCAGTGGAGCATGCGTTGCATGGATTTAAAAAAAAAAAAAAAACAGTGAAAAAAAAACTTAAAAAACTGTTGAGTCAACACGTGACGATGATTAGATAATTTTTATAATACTATTGATGATGGTATTATTGGAAATTATTTATAAAAAACATTTATTAGTTTGAGGTGATTTTTGTTTGGCATGGCACCATTTTTTTTTTTTTTCTGTCAACTGTGATTATAATTGGGTATATCAGTCTAAGGCTAAGCTCACAGATTGGTTCGTATAACGTGACCCGTACAAGTTACAACTAGTAAAAAAAAAAAACTAAAGTCTAAAAATATAAGTATGTTTAGTTACAAGATTTTGTAGCTTAGTCTATATAACTTGTGGGTTAGACAGGTTTATTCTGTAGATTAGCGGCTTGGCACGCAGATTATTTTTTATTTTTACCTTTTTATTCTAAATGGTGTTAATGCTATTTAAATAATGTAAATGAAGTTTTATATAATGCAAATAAACTCTTTTATGTATTTTATTATTTGAATAATCAATTCCTATTTATTATATTTTTAATTAATTTTATTATGATTTTTTATATTATTTTAAGTATGCAACTATATTAAATATTCAAAAAGAAAGCATTAATACTACTCATAATAATTTTACTCAATTCAAACATGACTATTTGATAAAAATACATGTGATCTCTAAAAAACACATAACCTACCTTATTTTTAACGTGTTAACTTTGCGGGCCAATCCCAATCTAATCCATTTAATTACAGGCCAACGCAAATCGGGCTTAACTTTTTGTATTGCACCTCTGCCACAGACGCAAATATAAAAAGTTGAGTCCATGAAATAATTAAAAGAATGACTTAGTTGCAATTTTTATTTCCAACTTTTTATTGTATGTAGAATTTTGTCTCTAATAAATTAATTTGACATATTTTACCTTCAACTTTTTAAAAACTTGTAAATTTTACCTTCTATTATTGTGCTGAATGGCATGATGACATAAGTGTAAAAAGTGGGAGTAAAATTCATCAAAAAAGTAAAAAATTGAGGATAAAATTTGTCAAAAAGTGAAAAAGTTAATAGTAAAATTTGTCAAAAAATAAAAAATTGGGGATAAAAAATACAATTATTTTAGCATGCCACATCAGTAAAATGATAGAAGGTAAAATATGCAAGTTTTTTAAAAAGTTGGGAGTAACATACGCCAAATTAATTTGTTGGGATAAAATTAATCAAAAAATAAAAAATTGGGAGTAAAAATTGTAATTAAGCCTAAAAGAATTTGTTGCTCAATCTTATATAAACTGACGCGATTGGAGTTGTGCCCCAACATTATGAAAAACATAGAAAATATAAAAAGTTGCTTCAATATGTGAAAAGCTGAAAATATTTGCCCTGTGGTGAAAGCAGATAAATTGCACTCGTTACAAAGGCATGAATAAATAGGTAACTTTTAAAAATGAGAAGGAAAAATAGATTTTGTTAGAACCCACCTAAAAATGCTTTCCTCTCAAGGTCAGGGAAAAAATGGTAGAGAAAGTATTTTTTGGAAGAAAAAAAAAACTAAAACACCCTTATAGTACCATATTATAAAAATAAAAAAAGCATAGTTTTGCAAATATATATATATATATATATATATATATATATTCATTTTTCTTTTTCACATTTCTATAATAATTAAAAAAATTCTCTCAATTTCTTTCTTTCTTTCTATTTTTTTCCTCTCACTGTACTTTCACAAAAAATAGACCCTAAGTGATTTGATATTTAAAAAGATACAAGACATAGACGATGTCTACTTAAAATCATCCAAAGTTATTTTTTCTATTCATATCTTTTAGACTTTTTTCCACAATTAAAAAAGATTAAGAACAACAGAGGAAAAAAATATAAAATAAGATGAATAACATAATAAAAATAATAAAAAAATAAAATAACTCTAACTCAAATAATATGATATCACAGGGTGCCATTTTTGTACCTTTGGAACCCGCGTGTATGAAGCGCTGACCTCTCAGTTTTGTGGTGCAGATTGTGGAATCAACACTCAACAAATTGAAGGGGACAGAAATTAACTGGGCAGACACAAATATTAAAAGATAGCAGCTGTAATTTGATTTTGATCGTAATAATAGATAATCTTCTAGAAACACGTGGTTCACATGTTGAGACTTGAGAGTAGACAAGTACGAGTAAATTAGTGTATCTGTATCTGATAGCTTTATCATTTACATAACAGTAAACAATAATCAATTCGTCCAAAATTAATAATATCATTACTCATTTTGGTCCTTCATACAAGGCTCGGTAAACCCTTTTGTCTTTCTTTCTCCTAAGGGATACTTTCAGTACTGGAGAAAAAAAATTTATATTGTGTATAATAAGTTTGTTGATTTTAATTACTATCATTCTCTTTTTTCCCTTAACGTTGCTAAAAAGTAATTTTTTTTTAAACAGTTATCAGTCAATTAGATATATATTAATCAATCTAATTCTTAACACTACGAATCAAATAGATTGATAATTATCAAATTCAGGAATTAATTTGACTGATTTAACGATATTAAGAACTAAGTTGATCCGTAGTGCTTATTTTAAAGGCCAAATTTATTGATAATTATTCAAGTTGGAAACTAAGCTTATGTTTGGTTCCTGCGTCCAAGAAGTCAATACGTGCGTAAATAAATATAAGCTTCTGCGTTAAACAAGCCTTTGACATGATTTTGGTTCTATACCGACGTAGTTTAGGCACTAAATTTGCTTGTTTTATATCAATAATTCAGCTTCTATTTTTGTTTGTTTTAAAGTTGGAATATATTATTGTACTTTTCAATGCAAAATACACATTTCAATGTAAATATGTCATTCAAATTAATTTAAACACACATCGTAATAGCATGTAACAGATCAAAATCAATTCTCACTAAACTAAATCAGTGCCAAATTGACTAGTAATGTTGATTTCAAGGATTAAATTGATTAATGTTTTACACTTTACCTAACTTTAGGACCTGATTGTGTCTAACAGCTTTATTCTGTGTGATTTTAGAATAGTTATGACTTCGATAACAATAATTTATATATTCAATAACAATTCATCAACAAAACAAGCAATTTTAATTCGTCTCAACCTCTTTACTTATAATCCTCTATTCAGCAATCATTGCCATCAAGCCTAAATCCATAGATAAATTTGATTCCCATATCATTCACTTCCTACATTTGATCACCACATCCCATAGCTAATGCCTAACATACCATGTCCGAGATCTCCATTCAAGTTATGAAATATTTAACTGAACTAGAAAGAGTGTTCTATTATTCAGTGATATGCTATATTAGAAACTATTTATTTAACAAATGCCAAAGTTGACAAGGGAGCCACTTGTAGTTGATAAAAGGGGCACTCCATTTACATCCCAGTTGGTTCTCAGTCTCACAACTCTCACCAAACAAGAATAGCTCAGCATACTTACAAGCTACCATTTACACTCGTTAACATTGCTAAAAATGGGGTATAATCATGTATTCAAAAAGTGGTTGCAAAAGAGACTGGAGAATGGAGAGGGAGCTGTTAGTGTTACACAGAAGCTGAAAAATAGGTAAAAATAAAAATACCGGATATAGTCATTGGATTTGGAAGTAGAGTCTGTGGCTAAATATTCAAATGGGATAATTATTTGCACACCCATTTTTCAACACTCGTTTAACACGAGAGATTTTATGTTGATGACTTATAAAAAATCATTATCACAGTTAAAATGTTATTAATAGTGAATAGCATCTATCTTTAACTAATAAACAATAATAGCAAAAATGTATAGCACAGAAAAGAAACATACAAAAGCAGCATTATCTAATCAAACATACTACTACCAAAACACAATCAATTACAATATGAACAAGAACAAGCAACTCTGGACAGTTTGCTTGACTATATACGCTTGAATGGCAATTCGGGAACCATCCATAAGGAAGGTGTTGTTTTCTACTATGTTCCCTGCATTTGCATGAAAGTTCAACTTGTTGATAATGACTGAAGTTTAGGCTTTGTTTATTAAGCAGGAAATAAGTCAATATCCATATCTATATAATAAATTTTGATAATCAACCAAGCTTTATACCCTCTATATGCACAGAGACAAGGATTTTGAGAACGAGAGGCAACTCAAAAACCATATACTGCCTAATTGAATTGTTCTCTCCTTTTCTACTAGGTGGTCTGCCAATGCAGAAACTAGCACTGAAATACACGTGGGGTTGGAAAACAACCTGGATGAGGTTTGATGGAAACAAACAGAGGATTCTGTAATATTTTAAATGAATAAAGAAAAATGGACTCGCAGGCTAGTGTAGCTATTACACATTCTACATTAGCTGTCAGAGCTACGCCTATTGCAGAAATTTAAAACATGAAATTTATGCAGACAAGACTTAGTGAAATTCAAACTTCATAAAGACAATGGCAGTGATATGCAAATGAAGTTATGAGTAAAGAAGATCAACCAGCAAATATGAGAATTGAGAAATTAAAACAACTGAAAGATGGAAACAGTTTAGTGTTCAAATCCTTGGATCCTTGTTTGTAGGCAATTTGTGATTTGAGATCCAAATGGGGATCTCACTCTATCTCAAGAACACTTAAATCCTGTGATCGTATACTACTTACAGACCCAAAATAACACATTGTTAAAGCTAAGCTTTTCCCTCTACTTGTGCTGCTCATAACAAACAAAATTGGAACCAAGAGGATGGAGCTACCTTTATTACATATAGACAAATTTCAGCAATCGCATGCAAAGGCATATGACACCTATTCTTTCAGCATGTCCATATTTCTGATCTGATGAGCATCACTCCTAGAGAGTACATTATCTATCGTGCAGCTTAGCAATAAAATATTTTACTCACTAGTGTTCCACATCAGCAATGCTGTCCACCTATAAAACTCAAAGTGTTATGCAGCAGATAGAAGAACAGACTCTGCAAATGAGGCAGAGCCATTATTAGGCGCTCCCTTTATCTTGAGAATAGAAGTAATCAAATTATAAATCTCAACATTCTCAAACGACGGTATCTTCCTCCCTCTAGCAAATTGAGGACCATGTGCAATGAAAATAGTCCTCATGGAGAAAACCGCATTGTCATAACCGTGGGAACCGCCACACTCTTGGCGCTTTGTTCTCTTCTGCTCAACCTTGAAACCTTCCTCAATCAACCCAATAATCGGTGCAATCCGATCACTCGCAGCATAATGAAGTCGACTAGGCAGATCCTCCTTCAAATACACCCTCAAAAACTTCCCATTGTCAACCTTCCCCGAGCTCAACCCTTCATTCATCTTAGCAACAACATCTGCCGGATTATAACCAGAAGGTGGACGAATTGCAAGCACAGGAGTATGTGTCACAACCCAATCTTTAGGAACATCAATCCAAGGAGCCAAATCATCAAGGAAAATCAACTTCTTGTCACAAGTACCAACCATTCCATGATCACCAACCATAATAACACTAACATCCTCAAAAACCCCTCTTTGCTCCAAACCCCTAATCAACCTCCCCACCATTCTATCAATCCTAGCAACAGCCTCAGTGATCTGAGGATCATCAGCACCAACCTTATGACCCTGATGATCAGGGTCCTCAAAATAAAGCGTCATGAAATCAGGAATTTCATCACTAGGCAAATCAAAATAACCCAAAACCGTATCAACCCTTTCTTCAAAGGAAACAGAACCATTATAGTGCCTACAAAAATTGAAAGGACAAGTCCAAGGACCCTTATTTACCTCAGAACCAGGCCAGAAATAAGTGGCAGCCTTTAATCCATTGTTGACGACAGTTTCCCACAAGGGTTCCCCAAGCCACCACTTGGGGTCATGGCTGTTTCCCATGTAGAATGCTTCCCCAGAGTGTGGATCGGTAAAGTGGTTGTTGATTATGCCGTGGTAAGCAGGGTAGAGGCCAGTGGCGATGGAATAATGGTTGGGGAAAGTGAGAGAGGGGAAAACCGGAATCAAACCGGTTTCAGCTTCGGTTCCGTTAGCGATCAAACGGGAAATATGAGGTGTTAGGGTTTTGAATTGGTAACCGAATCGGAACCCGTCGGAGGAGACTAAGAGGACGACGGGGCGTTTGAGTTTGGAGAGAGGACGAGCCACGAGAGAAGGAGAAGGGGTGTGAGTGAGAGGTGGTGGTGTTGTTGGTGGTTTAGAAGAGAAGTAGAGAAAGGCGAAGGCGAAGGATGTTGATAAAGCAATGCAAGTGATGAGTATGAGAGAGATGAAGAGAGCTTTGTGGGAAGAAGAAGGAGGAGGAGATAGAGAAGAGTCAGTGCTGAAGGAAAGAAGAGCTTTTGATGAAGGTGAGTCTTGGTCGTCATGGTCTTGGGTTGGGATCGGTGTGGGCTTAGTGGAAGTCAATGCAGACAAGGGATTGGAACCCATGTTGCTGTTGCAGGTTCTTCCGAGGTTGTGGTTAACTGGTTATGAGAAGAGAGAGATTAGGTAGAAAAGAGTTGCAATTGCATTTGCAGGGATCGGTGTCAGAGTGGAAGACAAAGTTTAAGGTTGTGTTTTGGTGGACTCTTTTAGAAGATGCGGAATAACTAAGGAAGGATGAATTTTAGTTAGTAATACTAATAAAAATATATTAAAAAGATTGTGCAGCATTCAATGATATTTAGGGTTAAGAATATAAAATAAAAATTATTAAAAAGTAAATAATCTTTTTTTTCATAAATGTTTTTACTTTATATATTTGGCATCAGTCTTCAATGGAATTGTTTTTTTAATTCTTATTTTATTAAATTATCATGTCCCGTAATATTAAAAAGAAAAACTAATTTATTCTATACATGAGGTTTCGTGATTAGAAAATTAAGCTATTTTGTCAGTATTTCGTGGTGCATCTTGGATCTCTTGTGTGAAGTTGAAGGGATGACCAACTGTATGTGTTCTATAAGTGTTTTTTTTTTTCCCTCCAACGACAAGTTGATGGTGAAAACACACCAAATTCGTTGACCAAAAACAAAACACTCCAAACACCAAATAGGCCCAAAATTTTCAAACACCAACCACGGCCATAGGTTGGATGGGTCACTACTCCTATGATATTTTTTTGTCACCATCTCATTTGTGTGAATTATTAATTTTTATCGGAAAAATTGATTATCTTTTGTAAAGTTTATTCTTTAAATTACGTTTTTTTTCATATGTAAGATTTGAATTTAAGACCTTATTTAAAAAATCTAAGTATTTTTTGTTTTGTTTTACATTGTTTATTTTTATCTTTTTTTCCCCAACACAAACACAGCACATTCTCAACGATGGATGGTTTTCTAAAGTTTTAACTCGGCCTGTGTTTAAAATGTTTCATCACTTGGAACTGCATGCAAAGTCGAATTGAAATTAACATTCCTTCTTTCTTATGAGGAAATTAACTTGTCCTTGCATACTCCTATATTATTTACCGTTTCATAAGGAAGAAAATAATATCCAAGGACAATAACCAAAAAGAAAAAAACTGAATGTATGAAAAGTGCACTGGAGACTCTGGAGTTTGATTAAATTAAACGGTGAATAACAACAAAACGATAGAAATTAAAATATGAAACTAATTAAAATAACTAATCCAAGGACAATAACAAAAAAAAAAAAAAAAAAAAAACCTGAAACTCTACCTTAGGTCCTCATATATGCTTTGAGAGGAAGGTAATAAGGTAACATTATTGTAGGTAGCTAGGGCTTGTGTAAGACTCTTCCAGCGAGCAGAGCGGCTTCCATGACAACATTGATAACTTTAATTACATCATCCACTTGACATGTGTTTCCCTTGAATGTAGGAGCTCTTGACTTCTTAAACTTTTGCATGCAGTTTATGAATGTTTGGCTGCACTCTTGGCTTAGGTAGTCGTCTGCATAACACCATCGGTCATTGATTTGGTAGTTAATTACTTTCATGTACGTATAAATAACCATAGCTCTCAAATAATGTGTTTAGTTTAGCACAAATGATAGTGCTTTCGAAACTTGAATATTGTTGGAAGAAAAACATAACAACACGGATATCATTAACTCATTTTTATTTTATTTTTTTATAATGACATTAATGAGAATCAAACTTAAGTCTCATGTATCTAATCCCAATTTCTCACCACTAAGCCGACCAGTGTGAATTCAACGCAAATTTGCTTTTGCTTGTAAATCCTCCATTTATTTCTATTTGGACATTTATAGTTATATATATATGATTTTTCTTGCATACATAGGCTCTAGTTTATTTTAAAAAGGGCAAAATTCATTAAAAATTTTGGTTAAGTTAGTTGAAGTTTGGTAAAGCTTTTTAATAATTCAAACTAAACTAACCCAAATATAGATTCAGCTTACTATGGTGGGAATTTAAGTATTTTACATAAATTCAAACGTCATTATCATCTTGTACAAGAAAAAAAGTTAGAGTTTACACACATTAATATTGTCTTAACATATGTATCTTAAAAATTATACATACCATTTTCTTTACACCGTCAGTATTCTCTAAAAACTAAACTAATCTTATAAGGTTTTTATTAGTTCAAGTTGGATTATAGTTTATATTTTAAACAAATTACAATTAAAAATAAAAACTACTGAGAAAAGGATGTGAAAACGTATATAAAATAATGACCACTGGTTAATGGCCATTCAAAAAATAAGGTGAATTGATGTGGAAAGAAGGAAGGAATAAAAATGATAGATGTGATAACTATTAAGTGATGTGATGAAAATGAAATAAAAAAAAAATAGATATTTATATTTTTAATATAATAATTCCGATCAGTATTTGCAAATTTGAAGTTTTTTTTAACTCTAGACCTAGGTTTCATCTCCGTTTCACCTAAGAGGAGTGTCAGGAAAATATTCTTTAACACACCATTTTAAATTCTTTGTTAATGAATGAAAATTAGCGAAAATTAATTAAAGAATCACAATAGAAACTCGGTAAATAGGACCACATGACTTCCTTTGCTCCTAAGTCAGAGCTGTATATATATGTCCTTTTCTGAACCACTGACTGGTACACCCAACAAAACGTTTCATCTAAGCAAAGAGTTTAAATTATGTTAATTTTTACAAAGATATTTAATAAAATTTAACCATCTTATCACATCAGGTAAATTATTGTTAGATATCTGCATTATATATAAATTAAACACTTAAAAAACAACTGGAAGCAGTATTGAACATCTAGCCACAAAAGGAACTTCGCAACCCCATTTCCATCCTGTCAGATCCGACAGAATCTAATATAGTGAAACTATTCAATCAAATCAGAAATCCAACCCATAGTGTAAAATGTTTTTTTTTTTTTTTTGGTAACATAGTGTAAAATGTTTGAATACAATAAAGGAATTAATGAAGATAGAATATAACTCACTGTTTTTGGCTTGGACACATTTATCATGATACATACAACAAGCATCAAGGCCATCACAAGGTCTCTCCCCAGGGCACCCACTATATAGAAGTCCACAGTACTTGCCATATCTCAATAACGGAGGCACTGTCATTCCAAAATTTCATTACTTTTCATTTGTCCCAAAGACATCATAACAAATGTAAAATGAAATTAGACCAGTAGTACCTGAACAGAAGCTTGACTCACATGTTCTGCTGCACTCTTTGCTCTGCAATTGCAAATAAAGGGGAAAAAGAAGAATTAGACAGTGTTGTTAAGTTAAATGAAGTGTTTGGAATTAAAAAGATGAAGCAAGAAGCGAACCACAGAGACAGTGATTCCGGTGGTTTCAACTCCTATGTTGAGGGAAGAAACGGGAATGGTTAAGAAGTTTAGGACAAAGGTGCAAATAAAGAAGAGGAGAGCATACTTGGATAACTGAGATGGAACCATTTTTGTGGAAAGAAGAAAAGGTAAGAGAAAACTGAGATTAATGTAAGATTTTGAAGGCTCTAATTTATATGAGATACTACAGTGACAAGTGAGTGAGGGAGAGAACTCAGAAATCTGAGGAGTTGGCAGAGCTCAGAAAGAAAGATGGGAGGGTTTGTTTTGTAGTAGCACGTGACTGTAATTTTATCATTATTTCAAATATTCTCTTATACTATTTTCTTGTGGCTCTGTTCTTGCTATAAAATTAGCTGCATTACATTCCATTTTCTTTTTTTGATTAATGGGAGGCCAAAAAGGCCAAAACACAAAATAAACTATATTGATCGGAGAAATTATCAGGTAGTTTAAGACTATAAGCTGTTCATGATATACTTTAAAAAAAAATACAATATGTATACTTATATTCTCTGTTTTCTTTATTTTTACTCTACTTTTTTGAATTTATCCTTATTTAAAACGTTACAACACGGACATCATTAACGCAAATTTGCTTTTGCTTATAAATCCTCCATTTTCTTTTTGGACAATTACAGTTATAGATATGAATTTTCTTGCATACATCGACTCAAGAACAGTGAGTTATGATGAATGGAATTAATTATAAATAAAAGTAAAAGAACAGAATGTACTACCGCTAGGACAAAAATGATTGCTGGATAGCTCAAAATGAATGTGTATCTACTTTAGCATAATAAGCTGACATATCTATTCATATTTAAACAGAAAAGACAAATCAAATTTCAGTTCTATCGAGATTAAGTAGATACCTCTCTGGCCAGATGTCATTGGCCTACTGCTCTCGGCCAATATATTTGCTCATTTGGTGTGGTAACTAGGGATGGCAATGGGTAGGGTCTGGGTAGGGTCCTATAGTACCCGTCCCCATACCCGCGTTTAAAAAAAATACCCGTACCCGGCCCCATCCCCGCGCGGGTAGCAACTTTAATCCCCATTCTCGTACCCGCTGGGTACCTATATACCCATACCCGCACCCGCTACCCGCACTTTACTTATGTATGAATTTAATAAATCAATAAAAAATAGGTTTAAATGTAATTTTGGTCCCCCTATTTTGCACAATCCGCAATTTTAGTCATCCTATTTTAAAATAGAGACATTTTGTCCTCCTATTTTGCACAATCAGCAATCTTGGTCCCTCTATAGAGACATTTAGTCCCCCAATTTTGTAAAATCCGTAATTTTGGTCATTTCATCAAATGGAAAGCATTTACAGTTAAAATATTAACGTTGACCTTGACGTGACCCAAATATAGTGATGTTACATGAGATTATTTATTTATTTTTTAATTATTTTAAATACTGAGTAATAGTATTTGTTTATCTACGTCACTGAAGCACATGTCACGTCAATTTTAATGATTAGGGTAGTCGTGAGTCCTAAAATAGAAATCACAAGTCTTAATCATTTATTTTAAACTAGTTCTACATTGTTGAAGTACATGGCACGTCGTAGTCAAATAAATGATATTATCTTTTTTAAAATATATTTTTCATCAATTATTTTATTCAGTATTTAAAATAATTAAAAACTAAATAAATAATCTCGTGTCACGTCACTAAATTTGGACCACGTTAAGATTAACGTTAATCTCTTAACAGTCAACGCTTTCAATTTGATGGAAAGACCAACATTACATATTTTACAAAATTGAGAGACTAAATGCCTCTATTTTAAAATAGGGGGCCAAAATTATGGATTTTGCAAAATAGATTAACCAAAATTTCATTTAAGCTATACAAATATTATTACAAATAAATTGAAAATTCACGCTTAAATAATTCAAACTTAACATTAAAAACATCCACACATAATATTAAAAATATAAAATATAACATTATTGTAAGTTATAACATAAGTATTTTACTATTAGTGTTAGTTTATGGAAAGTATAAAATTATTTTTTTTACAGAAAAGTATATATATAACATAATTATTTATTTAAGTTATTTTAATTATATATATATATATATAGTAGGTGCGGGGCGGGGCGGGGCGGGGCGGGTACTATAGTACCCGTACCCGTACCCGCACCCGCAAAAAATTGCGGGTAAATACCCGGCCCCGGCCCCAGCTCCAATAAGCGGGTATTTACCCGACCCGCTTGCGGATATTTTTGCGGGTACCCGTAGGGTCCGGGTACACTTTGCCATCCCTAGTGGTAACTTCATCATCATCAGGAGCATTTCTAGTTCCAGCAAAGCATGTTTGATTTTTTTTGTTACAACTCACATTTTGTAGAAGATAGTTGGAAAATTGTCTTTGAAACTGACTGCAGATGAGATTGATCTATGCATATAAATCACAAGCTTAATAAGGATGGAGAGACAATGGTAGGGAAGTTCATATGATCAAAAATCACTTGAATGTTGAAAGTACTCCTAGATAAAGGCAGGTCAAAAGGAATGAAATTAAGACAGGGCTAGGTATTGTTATTAGATTCCATCTTAAAACTAATCTGATACCATGTTAGATTCTATCTCAAAACCAATTAGCATTAAGTGAAGTTGTCCAACAGATATATAAGCTGCATCCCAAGAGTTGAGACTTCCCAACATGTATTGATCTAGGCATCTAGCAGAGAACTTTCATGGGTATCAGGGAAAAAGGTACATACCTTTCACCATTCCAACCAATCAATTTTAATTGTTTTTTCTTTATCATAGCACACAAGCGTGAAAAATTGACTAGATTTGGTACATGCTGGCCAATCTTTGACCCATTAGAACCTACATGATGGAGGTATGTTTTGAAAGTTAAGAGCATAATTATCAATTTCTCACAGACCATAAATCAACCAAGGTTCTCCACTAAATTAATCAGACTGTCACAATAGTTCTCCTCATATCCATGCAGGGTAACCTTTCCTAACTTGAACCATCAAATAAGAGCAGACTATTTTAGTATGCTAACACGATGAGAGAACAAAATATATGTACGTACTAATAAGATTGACATGGGGTAGAAAGTTATCTACGTACAATGAGGTATTTTTTGAGTGTTCTCCTTTAATTGGAACAACAAATGAATCTGCCTTGTTCCATTGCTTGAAATCTCTATGCCACATACTTTTCACACGATGCATCAAAAGGTCCAAGAATTCAGAATCTCAACCTTTCTTGTTAACCATAAAAGATGCAACTTATTAAGATAGTATATGTTCCTGTCTGAAGACGTTGGAGATGATCTCCTACTCTTTACTTCAAGGTCTTCTATAGGTGTTTGAATTCTCCTATACGAATGATGGGGGGAACCTGCAAAAGGCACTCCAACACTCAAGTCAGGTTCCGGCTCAGAGCATTTAATGTGAGTAATAAATGAGGGTCAAAAGCCCTTTACCTTGAGGGGTGTACCCCCTTTTATACTTATCTTGTTGGGTCTGGACCCTTATGGGCCCTGACCATTCCTTAATGACCGATCCACACTAATTAAGGTGGCTTAATTATCTCTTAATCTCTGGTTTACCTTGGCAATGACCTCTTAACGGACTCTGCCTTGTCCGAATACTGACAGTTAGTATTCGGCTGTAATGATGTCGAACACTCCTGCGATGGTATTCGACAAGTGTATTTAGAAGCTTATGTTAGGGGGTGTTCGGCTATTCTTATAGCCGAATACCCAACGTTTTTAAATGCTTGTGTTGGGGGGTATTTGGCTATTCATATAGTCGAATACCCCACCGGTATACATGCCCCCCAGCCTCGAGTAATCGGTCGTTACGAAGAGGCTTTGGTTTGAAAAACGCGCCTCGCTGTGTCATTTCAAATTCCACCATCATGTCTCGAAAAGAAAAACCGTTGAGGTGGAGGGATCGAAGCGTTGCATTTCTGGACCGTTAGATCTGAATTGATATAACGGTTGGCAAGGCTCGGAACCCTTTGGACCGTTGTGGGCCTGGGCCCTATAAATAGGGTGAGAGATGTCGTCTTTGCGACCTTTATTTACATTCTAGCAGCTTCTCCATGCTTCGCTCTCAGCCGAATACTTCCTTCTAGCTTCTTCTTTTTTCGTCTTAATCAAGGTACGAGAGTTCGGTTTTTTTCTTTTCCCTTTTTAGTTATCATGAGCTCATCTAGTCCTGAGCTTTCTGGTGGAGACGAGGTGGTTGATCTTCGGTCATCAGCCTCGGCAAGTGGGGAGTCTTCAACTTCGTCTTTATTTTCATCTTGTCCATCGTCGTCCCCCTCTTCACCTCCTGCCGAAGAGGGGGATGGGTGATAACATAGTGTCCCATTCAACTGGGAATGATGATTCCAGCCAAAAGCCTTGGGTTACACAAGGGAAACGGGTGTTCCTGCTGATTACCCTTGAGGGGTACACATGGGTACACGGGGAGGTTGGATCCTTTGGTCTCGGTATGATGATAAGCGTAGTGTTTCCAACCTTGTAAATTATGTCGATATTTCTTCCATCGTTGAGGATGAGTTGTGTCCTATAGCTTTACAGTGTTGTCGGTGTGAAACGAATGTCGAATTTGTTTTCATGGGAATGGGTCAGTCTCCGAGGGATTTCTTTTATATGTATGATTGCGTGTTTCGCGACCTACATGTAACGGTTCCTTTTGATGATTTTACTATGGGGGTGCTTCGAATTTTGAACATGGCACCCTCTCAGTTGCATCCGAACGGGTGGGCCGCGATCCAGACCTTCCGTGCCCTTTGTATTTTTAATTTTATAGAGCCTTCGGTGAGTGTATTTTTATTTTTGTACTCGGCCTAAGAGTGGCTTGTGGGTATCCCTAATAAGGAAACCGAAAAGGCCCCTATTCCAATCTTTTACCACTTCTTACAAAAATTTCAAAACCGGCTTCTTTAAAGTGGTAGTGAAGTCGAATATAGGGGCTAACCATTTCTATGATAGAGATGGTAAGCCCTTATTTCCTTTTATTGGGAGAGAAACCCTCGGCGTTATGATAAATTTCCGAAATCTATGATGACCGAAAGGGAATGCGAGGACCTCCTCTTTCTTGAGTCCCTCCCCCGAAAGCTTCCGGCTAGGCAGCTCGTGGCCTTGTTTAATTCTTCGACTGTTATAGCCGATATGTGTGGTAAGGCCTCGGTTCTTTCTTTTCAGTTATTTGGTACTTGGTTCTTATGGCTGACTAAGTGTTTTGTGGGGTGTAGGTATTATGGCCGATGCAGGTGGTGATGTCCTTTCTTTCCGAAATGATAGGAAGAATAGGGCTCAGGCTGCAGGAAACACCTCGAATGCTGCTTCTGTTCCTCCTGTTGTGAAGCAACCAATGCCGAGGCCCTGTCCGGTGGATACCTTACCCCCTCCGGCAGGAGAGAAGAAAAGCAAGGACAAAGATCACAAGAAAAGGCACCGAAGCCGTGAGGCCTAGGAGGAGGAAAAGGTAAAGAAGCTGAAACAGCAGACATTGGACTTTTCGGCTTCGGGGTCTTTGGCTTCTATCCCTGCATTGACTGCCGAGGGCTTCTTCTCGAGGGATTTTTGGCCGAAGAAAATGGTTAGCTCTAGCGACATTTCCGAGGCTGGAAAGAATATCCTGAATAAGGCTGACGCCGCCTCCAACTGGTCGGCTTACTGTGAATTTCAAGCAAGGGCTTCGGCCATTGCTTATCACATGTTCACGACTCCGTTGAAGGAGACTGAGAAGCTGAAGAAGAGTTTGAAGGAATCCCAAGCTTCTAACCGACAAGCTCTGGAAGCCAACATAGCTCTAGTAGACGATAACGCTCGTTTGAAGGATGAGGTGAAACACCTTTCGGTTAACCTTAATGACTTGAACACCAAGGTTCTAATGGCCGAAAAGGATGCTAAACTTCAAGCTGAAGAGATCGAGGGTTTGAAGGTGCTACTGGCTCAGGCTAGGGAGGAGAGGGACGCCGAACGTTCTGCCAAGAAGCAGATTATTGGTTCGGCGCAAAATAAAATTATTGCCGAACATGAAGCCTGGTTCCTTCATGCTGTTCGGCAAATGCTGTTATTCTATGATGTCCGAAACCCTACAATTTTTGATATGGACAAGGATGTCTTCCAAGGCCGCTTGCTTCCTTTTGATGATATCCCTGAGGATGCGGTTCTTGAGAATCCTCTGCACCAGTCAGCTCTGGATGGTGATGGTGATGCTGGGACGAATGAGGAGAACAGGGAAGATGCTGTCGATGCCGTGGTCCAAGAGGATCCGGCTGAATGAAACATTTGTTACTTGGGCCGTTAGAGCCCTTTTTTGTTTTTGGGAGAAGTATTGTAAATCAATTTTGTGATTAATGAAATTAGCATTTACCTTTCGGCATTCGATTCTTATTTATACTTAGAATAATTTCGCACACTTTTTTATAATTGATGACTTTGTAAGAATTGCTTCCTTCTTCTTATAAGCCACAGATTCTTTTGGAGAAATTGACACTTTAAAAGTGGTTCCGAGTAGCGCGTCTTATCCGAGTGGGAGTACTCGGAAGGGAACCATTTGCGAAGAAATTCCAAATGGTCATCCTTAACTGGGTAGGAGTACCCTTGTGGGAACGTTTGCAAGAGAATCCGAATGGTGCGTCCTTAGCCGAGTAGGAGTACCCGGGAGGGAACCATTTGTGAAGAAATTTCAAATGGTGCATCCTTAGCCGAGTAGGAGTACTCGGGAGGGAAACCAATTGCGAGGAAATCCGAATGGTGCTGAAAAATAGTCATATAGTAGGTAGGGAAGATAAGCTTCATTGATTTAATTGAAAAGGTGAGCCTCGTTAAAACCTCCTTGGTAAAAATCCTTTCACATTTTTTAGGGATAAAAACCGAGTAAGGAAAAAAGAGTACAACACCCGGTTACATAATCAACTAAAATAATACTTAAGGTGTGTCGAGTTCCATGTTCTTGGCACCACCTTTCTTGAAACCTCTTCTAACTTGTAAGCGCCGTTGTTGAAGGTTTGCCGGATTCTGAATGGGCCATCCCAATTGGCGGCCAGCTTCCCTTCTCGAGTATCTCTTCGTGCCTCACCTTGCATTCTTAGGACTAAGTCTCCTTCTTTAAAATCCCTCGGCTTCAGCTTCGAGTTGAACCTTCTGGTCATTCTCTGCCTGCATGCTTCGGTATTGAGGCATGCTTGGTTGTGTACCTCCTCAACCAGGTTGAGTTCCCGTCTTAAAGAGTCTTCATTTTTGGCTGCTTCAAAGTGTTGCTTTCGGAGTGAGGGTTCCCCTACTTCTACTGGAATCATGGCTTCGGTTCCATACACCATTCTGAATGGTGTTTCTTTGATCGTTGTTTGTGGGGTGCACCGGTAAGCCCACAAAATTTTGGGTATCTCTTCTGCCCACGCGCCTTTAGCCGCACCCAATCTCTTCTTTAATTCTCCCAGGATGACCTTGTTGGTAGATTCAGCCTGTCCGTTCGTTTGTGGGTGCTCGACCGAGGTCACCTTGTGTTTTATTCTCAGGCCTTCCAAGAAAGTATTCAATTTCTTGTCTGTAAACTGCAGGCCGTTATCGGTGATGATCACGCAAGGAATACCGAAACGTGTGATTATGTTCTTCCATAAGAACTTTTGTACATTTTGGGCCGTGATGGTTGCTAGCGGTTCGGCTTCTATCCACTTTCTGAAGTAATCGACGGCTACTATCAGGAACTTGCACTACCCCTTAGCTATAGGAAAAGGTCCCAAGATATCGGTTCCCCACATAGCGAAGGGCCAGGGTGACGAAATAGCGTGTGGTTCGTCGGCCGGCTGGTGAATGAGGCTACCATGCTTTTGGCACTGGCCGCACTTTTTTACATATTTGGCACAATCAATTTTGAGGGTCGACCAATAATACCCTGCTCTGAGTACTCGTGTGGCCATTGTTCAGCCACCTGAATGCATTCAGCATATTCCCTCGTGCAGTTCTCTTATGACATATTCGGCCTGGTCCTTGTCAAGGCATTTGAGTAATGGTGTGGAAAACCCTCTTCTATACAATTCTCCAGCAACCAGGACATATCTTGCTGCCGCGGTTCGCAACTTCTTGGCCTCGCCTTTGTCTTCCGAAAGGGTGCCTTTAGACAGATATTGTTGGATGTCGGCTATCCAATTGTCTTTCGAAATTTGTAGGCACTCTTCGGTAGTCACACTTGGTTCTGGTAACGTCTCTTGAATGAATGTCCTTAGTTGTCCGGGCTTCCTAGTACTGGCCAATTTGGCAAGTTGATCAGCTCGATAGTTGTGTTCTCGAGCCAAATGCCTTACATGGACCTCATCTAACTCTTGCTTTAGTTGTATGAAGGTATGGTAATACTTAAGCAACTGCGGGTCTTTGACCTGAAATGGACCATTAATATGTTCGGCTGCAATTTGGGAATCGCTCCAACACTCTACTTTCTGAGCTCCCATTTCCCTTGCTAGTCTTAGTCCGACCAATAAGGCCTCGTACTCGGCTTGATTATTGGATGCTTTAAATCCAAATCTCACAGACTACTCGAGTTGTATCTTGTTTGGTCCTTCTATCATGATTCCTGCTCCGCTTCCTTTTCGATTGGACGATCCATCGACATGCACTACCCACCACTCGTCCTCAAGTTCTCGGCCGAGTGTAATTCATTGAAGAAATCTGCCAAAAATTGTGCTTTGATGGGGCCTCTCGGCTCATACTTGATGTCGAATTCTGACAGTTCTACGGACCACGCCATCATCCTTTCACCCAGCTCAGACTTTTTTAGCACTTTCGCAATGGGACAATCGGTTTTGACAATCACCTGGTGCCCTTGGAAATACTGCCTTAGGCGTGTTGTCGCATTAACTAGTGCTAGAGCCGCTTTCTCTATTGTTTGATACCTGGTTTCGGACTCTTGTAGCACTCGGCTAATAAAATATATGGGAGCCTGACCTTCTTCATGTTCTTGTGCCAGCACTACGCTAATGGCTTCTTGGGATACAGAGATGTATAGTATCAGATTTTTCTGTGGATCTGGTTTCTTGAGTATGGGTGGGGCCGAAAGGGTATTTTTTAGTTCTTGAAAGGCCTCTTCACATTGCAGGTTCCATGAAAAGTTCTTGTTCACCTTCAACAGTTGCATGATGGGTCTCGCCTTTTCGGCTATCCTAGGTAGAAATCGCGATAGGGAGGCGATTCTTCCGGCAAGCCTTTGGACCTCCTTTGGCATTTTCGGGCTCCTCATTGAAATCACAGCTTGATACTTGTCGGGGTTTGCTTCTATGCCCAATCATGTTAGCATAAAACCCAGGAATTTCCCTTCTTGTACACCGAAAACACACTTTTCGGGATTCAGACGCATGTTGTGCTTTCTGATTTCGGCAAAGGATGCTTTTAGGTCGCTCGTGTGCATCTCGAGCTTCGCAGATTTGACCACCATATCGTCGACGTATACCTCCAGGTTTAGTCCGAGTTGTCTTTGGAAAATCTTATCCATCAGCCTTTGGTATGTGGCTTCGGCGTTTTTCAATCCGAAGGGCATAACTTTGTAGCAGTAGTTGGCTGATTCGGTTATGAAGGTTGTTTTGTCTTCATCTTATGGGTACATTCGGATCTGATTGTATCCTGAGTATGCGTCCAAGAAACTGAGGCAGGAGTGTCCGGCTGCCCCCATCGACTAATCGATCAACGTTTGGTAGTGAGTATGCATCCTTTGGACAAGCTTTGTTCAGATCCGTATAGTCTGTGCACATTCTCCATTTGCCATTCGCCTTTTTTACCATAACCACGTTGGCTAACCAAGTGGTATATTTGACTTCTCGGATGAAGTGGGTCGTTATCAACTTAGCTATCTCTTCTTCTATGGCTTTTCGTCTTTCTTAGCCCATTTTTCTTTTCTTCTGAGCGACAGGCCTTGCTTCTCGGCATATTGCTAGTTTGTGGCAGTGAAAAGTTGGGTCGATTCCTGGGATGTCCGAGGCTCTCCAGGAAAATAGGTCGGCATTTTTCTTCACAACATTTTGGATCTGAAGCTTGTCTTTTCTTGGCAAGTTGCTGTCGTGGTATGTGATTTGGGTCGCCATTTTTCCAATATGAAACGTACCGATCTCCTCATTTGGTTCGACCCGCTTGCCTTCTTCGGCTCAGGGGTCCAAGTCCAGGGTTGGAGCTAAAGGTTCGGCTGCCGAGATCAAGTGTACCGCCCTATACTGTTCATCTTTTAGTTGGGTAACTTTGAGACTGGCCAGATAATATTCCCTGGCCGCCTTTTGGTCAGTATGAATTGTGATGACTGTGCCTCGGCACGAAGGGAATTTCATGGCAAGGTGTGGAGTGGAGACGATAACTCCTAGAGCGTTCAGAGATGGATGTCCGAGCAGTATATTGTACGAGGTGTTAGCGTGCACTACTATATACTTAACTCTTATAGTTTTGTATTCCTTCTCCCCGTAACCGAAAGTTGTGTCCAGCTCTATACACCCCCTAGTATTAACCCTTTCTCCTGCGAATCCTACTAGGGGTTCGTCATAGGTCATAAGTTTCCCTTCTGGTATATTCAGCTGCTTGAAGGTACTCCAATACAAAATGTCGACTGAACTCCCTTGATCTACCAGGGTTTTCCGGACTGTGCAGTCTGCTATGTCTATACCGATGACCATTGGATCATCTTGTACGGGATCGGACCCTTGGAAGTCCGCGTCCGTGAATGTGATGGGCGGCATTTTTAGCTTGTTTATGGCCGATGTCATGTTGACTGATCGGACTAATCGGAGATGCTTTTTCCTAGCCGATGATGTGTTTCCTCCTCCTGCGAGTCCTCCCGCAATTGTATTTATGACCTTTCGAGGTTTGGACGATTTTATGTCGTGCCACTCCCGGGACCTGCTTCTTGGTCTTTCGGTCCTTTGGTCATGTTCTCGGTTGTAAAAGAAGTCCCTCCTGTAAGTTCTGTCATCGTATTTGTATTTCGAGAACTATGACCTTTCGGTTCTAGGATCTTGGAGGAAATTTTTGAGATGCCCCATCTTAATGAGGTCCTCAATCTTGTCCTTGAGTGTTGCGCACTCTTCGGTTGAATGACCTCTATTACGGTGGTATTGGCACTGCTTGCTGTAGTCGGCTTTTGGGGGGGTGTTGGCTCTCTTTGGCACCGCCAATATTTCTGTCGCCAGAGCCTGTTCGAGTATCCGGGAGCGGCTAGTGTTGAGAGGGGTGTAGGCCGTGTATCGAGAGCCACGGTACTCCCGTTCCTTGTGAAACTTGTCCTTACCCTTTCCCGGATTGTCTTTTTCATGCTCCTTCCTCCCTGTGCTGGCTTCCGCTCGGACTTGGTTTTGGTACTCTAACAACTCTTCCATCTGCATGTACTTTGCTGCTCTTCGGCGGAGGTCGTCCATGTCCAGCACTGATTTTTTACAGAGACTATTGACGAAATCCCCCGGCTTAAGGGCTGTCACGAGATGATGCTTGGCTACTGCTGGATCAAGGTTTCGGATGTTTAGGGCAACTTGGCCGAACCTTTCCATGAACATTCTAAGGGATTCCTTCTTCTCTTGCCGAATGTTCACCAGTGCGACTGAAGTAAGTGATGAGGTCTGCTTGTTGCGAATTGGTTGCCAAATCTAATCGCAAGCGTCTCAAAACTGTCGATGGAACTGGGTGGGAGCCGTGTGAACCAATTTAGAGCTTGTCCCTTCAAGGATGTAGGGAACACTCTACATAAGATGGCGTCTTCGGCGGTGTAGAGGCTAACTTGGGTGACATATACGTCTATGTGTTCATCCAGGTCAGTACTACCATCGTACCGGTCTAGGCTAAGGCTCTTCCAGTTTGGGGGAAGAGGGGTTTCCATGATTCTAGAAACGAAAGGATGCCTGCAGAGGTGTGACTGAGTGTTTGCGATAAAGGTCGAAGGCCAATTGGTTACTCCATGGATACTAAGGTTAGCCGCAGACTCAACCTCCTGTTGCTTGTCTGGTGTTTGATCCTCGGGTCTCCACGATCGGTTCAAATTTCTCAGGTCAGCGTTTTCTTGTCGAAGGGCCGATATTTCTTGTGCGTGTTGCCTTATCATCATCGATATATCAGCTTTTAGCTATCTTAACTCCGACGACAGATTCGTTTGATCTTCCACATGCTCCATGTTTTCACCGACGAGTTGCTGTCCTTGTACGTGTTGTTGTCTGGCTGTTATCAATGGTTCAAGTATGTCCTTGTGTGCGTGACTTTGGGTAGTAACCATTCCTTGAGGGGCTATGAGGTAAGTTTTACCAGGCCCCACGGTGGACGCCAAAATGTTCCTGTCTAAAGACGTTGGGGATGATCTCCTACTCTTTACTTCAAGGTCTTCTATAGGTGTTTGAATCCTCCTATACGAATGATAGGGGGTACCTGCAAAAGGCACTCCAATGCTCAAGTCAGGTTTCGGCTCAGAGCATTTAATGTGAGTAATAAATGAGGGTCAAAAGTCCTTTACCTTGAGGGGTGTATCCCCTTTTATACTTATCTTGTTGGGTCTGGACCCTTCTGGGCCATGACCATTTCTTAATGACTGATCCACACTAATTAAGGTGGCTTAATTATCTCCTAATCTCCGGTTTACCTTGGCAATGACCTCTTAACGGACTCTGCCTTGTCCGAATACTAACAGTTAGTATTCGGCTGTAATGATGTCGAACACTCCTGCGATGGTATTCGGTGAGGTGTATTTAGAAGCTTATGTTGGGGGGTGTTCGGCTATTCTTATAACCGAATACCCAACGTTTTTAGATGCTTGTGTTGGGGGGTATTCGGCTATTCATATAGCCGAATACCCCACCGGTATAGTATACATTCCCGGAGGATGGTACTGTTAAAAGTTTGATACTGCCAAATCTAATCTTACTATCTTAACAAAACTATAACACAACACTAAAACTTCATCTCCTTATGTAACAATAAAGTAATTATGGTGATTAGATTTAAGACAATAAAACACTGAACACACATAATTATGCAAGTCTCTATGGGTTTATATGGTTAAAGTACACCAAGAACTTCCAATAGCCATAATAAAATGATCAATAGTTTGGGTTTTCACTAATCATTAGGCTATTAAATGACAAATGATATACGAGTTGGTTTTTATAATTATTTCGATGAGTGTCGAAGAACTATAAAATCCCACATCTTTGGTGAGAGTGATGGTGGACCCTTCTTTTGAAGAAATTAGTGGGTTGTGTGGTGAGAGAAGAAAAATGAGAGTGAACAAGAGAATGTACTAACTAAACTAATATTTGCCGATAAAAAAAACACAAGAGAATGTACTGAGCAAAAAATGTGTGTGCACATGGCTTTTTTCAAATGAAAAGAGAGTGAGTGAAAATGTTACTGTGTGTAGAGCCTTTGAGACTAACTTAAGTACAAGTTTAGGAAGTGTTCCTGCCTGAGGATAACAAGGTAATCTTCTGCTAATGTCTTCGGTCCGAGATCTTTTGCTATTGTCCGAACCCTTCTATGTGAACGAGGGGTGGGTACCTGCAAAAGGCACTCCAACACTCAAGTCAGCTTTCGGCTCAAAGCATTTAATAAAGGGTAATAAATGAGGATCAAAAGTTACCGTACTTCGAGGATCGTACTCCTTTTTATACCTACCTTACTGGGCCTTGGACTTTTATGGGCCCTGATTATCTCTTGATGATTTATCAGTGTTAATTAAGGTTGCTTAATTACCTTCTGTAGGATTCATCTTGTCCGAGTACTTACCCGATTATCATGATGCCGAATATCTGGTTGTGTTTTTTTGGCAATTTAGCTTATTATCTGTCTTATGCGTTTATCTTTACTGCTGAATACCCCTTTAGCATGCAGGTTCTTTGGCTATTCCATGAGCTTATTACTTATCAAGCATGAAGAGTATTCGGCTAACTTCTTGCCAAATACTTATCTGTTGTGGAGGGTATTCGACTAATTATATAGCCAAATACCCCTCCGCTATACATGCCCCCCAGCCTCGAGTGAACAGTCGTGACGAAGATGCTTATCATCTTGGTTTGGTTTGTTTCGAGGTGAGCACTGTTCATAATGTCTTTTCGAATCCCTACCATTATGATAGAAAAAGGCCGTTGGGGATGAGGAAAACGAAGCGTTTCTTCCTTGTGAACCGTTAGATCTTCGGTGATCTAACGGTTGGGGTTTTCGCACCTTGTGGGCTGTTATGGACCTTGGGCTCTATAAATAGACCACATGAGAGATGTCGTCTTCACTCCTTTTATTTACATATTTCCCATTAAAGTTTTTGCTCTCGGCCGAATACTTCGTTTTGTGATTTTTTCTGCTTTGTGAATCAGGTACGAGTTGTCGGTCCTTCTTTTCTTAATCATGGATCCATCTAGTGCTAGGCTTTCCGGGGAAAAAAGAAATTGTTAATGTTTGATCATCATCTTCATCCACCAAGGGGTTTGATAGCTCTAGCCAAGAGTTTTCTTCATTGTTTTCGTCTTCGTCTTCGGCCCCTTTCCGAGAGGAGGTGGCCGAAAACGTAATCTTACCTCAGGTAAATGAGGTTGTTCCTAGTCAGACCCCGAAGAGTAAGCCGAGGGTTACACATGGAAAGAAAAGGGAGTTTCCGCCGATAACTCTCACCGGGTTTACCTAGATAGACAGGGAAGTTAGGTCCTATTATACCCGGTATAATGATAAACTTAGTGTTTCAAATTTTTTAAACTATGTAACTATTTGTACCATAATCGAGGACGAATAATGTCCGATAGCTCTTCAGTGTTGTTGGAGAGAAGTCAATCCAGAATTTGTTTTTTTAAGGAAGGGAGAATCTCGTAGAGATTTCTTTTATATGTATGATTGTGTCTTTCGGGACCTTCATGTGACGATCCCTTTTGATGATTTTACCATGGGGGTGCTTCGGGTTTTGAATGTCGCACCCTCTCAGTTGCATCCGAATGGATGGGCAGCCATTTAGGCTTTCCGAGCCCTTTGTATTTTTAATTTTATTAAGCCTTCTGTAAATGTCTTTTTGTATCATTTTTGTACTCGACCGAGGGATGGTTTGTGGGTTTCATTAATAAGAAAGTCGAAGAGACCCTGTTTCAGTCTTTTACTTCTTCGTATAAAAAATTTCAAAACCGGCTTCTTCAAGGTTGTTATTAAGCCGAATATAGGTGCCAACCATTTTTATGATAGTAATGGGGAGGCTCTATTTCCATTATATTGGGAAAGGACCCCTTGGCGTTATGACAAGTTTCCAAAGTCTTTGATGACCGAACAGGAACGCAAGGACCTCATGTTCCTTGAGTAACTTCCCAGAAAGCTTCCGGCCAAACGGCTTGTTGCTTTGTTTAATTCTTCAAATGTTTTAGTAGATATGTGTGGTAAGGTTTCGGTTCTTCTTTTTTTCTAACACTTAATGTTTGTAGTGCTTATAAATGACTAAGTGTATTGTCGAATGCAGGTATCATGGCCAAATCAGGTGGTGACGTTTTGTCTTTTCGCAATGCTTGGAAGAACCGAGCCAACGCTGTTGGCAACCCTTCGGGCACTACATCCATTCCTCCTATTGCAAGGCAACCACCTCCGAGGCCGCCTCCTCAAGATACTTTGCCCCCTCCGACTGCAGAGAAGAAAAATCGAGACAAAGATCATAAGAAAAGGCATCGGAGCCATGAGACTTCCGAGGAGGAAAAGGCGAAGAAGTTGAAACAGAAAACTTTGGATTTTTTTGGCATCGAGGTCTTTGTCTTCTATCCCTGCCATGACAGCCAAAGGATTTTTTGCCAAAGATTTCCGGCTGAAAAAGATTATCAGTTCCAGTGATATTTCAGAAACTAGAAAAAATCTTCTGAATAATGTCGATGCTGCTTCTAACTGGTCGGCTTATTGTGAATTTCAAGTTAGAGCGTCGACCATTGCTCACCATATGTTTATGTATCCTTTGAAGGAGGCCGAGAAGTTGAAGAAAAGTTTAAAAGAAGTGCAGGCCTCCAACCAACAGGCTCTAGAAGCTAACATTGTCCTTGCTGACGATAACGCTCAGTTGAAGGACCAGGTGAAGCACCTCTCAGCCGATTTAAAGGATATGGATACTAAGGTTATAATGGCTAAGAAGGATGCTAAGCTTCAGGCCGATGAGATTGACCGTTTGAAGATGCTGCTGGCGCAGATGGAAAAGGAAAGAGATGTTGAACGTGCCACCAAAGAGCAGATTACGACCTCGACATAAGATAAAAATTTTGTCGAGCATGAAGCTGGATTTCAACATGTCATTCGGCAAATGTTGTATTACTTTGACGTCCCCAACCGTTCAATTTTTGACATGGATAAGGATGTTTATGACGGTCGCATACTACCTCTTGATGATATTCCTGAGGATGCGGTCCTTGAGAATCCTTTCCAGCAGTCGATATCGGATGGTGAAACCTAATGCACTTATGGGGATGCCGAAGGGAACGAAGACAACCGAGAGGATAACGCTGAGGATGTTGTGAAGCGGGAGGCTCGTGCTAACTGATCTTAATGTATCTTAGGCCATTAGTGCCTTTTTCTTTTGGAAAGTCATTTTGTAATCCTTTATTATGATTAATGAATATCGGCTTTATTCTTCGGCATCTTCTTTCTCCATCTGTACTTAGAATAATATTGTTGATTTAGTTAATCGCCGATGAGTTTAGGTTGACAAGATAAATTGTAAGTAAATTTTGAATACCGATGCCGAGATTAAAACTGAGCAATACTTAATCTTAAAAGATTAATATTTAACCAAGTTTAGGTTTCAAGTATTCGGCATAGATATGTTTTAACCGATGGGTGCTTCCTTCAGTGAGTATGAAAGATAATCAATGTCCTATTAGACCGGATGCTACATCTTTAGCCGAGTAGGAGTGCTCGGGTGGTAAAATGTTTGTGGTGAAGATCGAATAGTACATTCATAGCTGAGTAGGAGTACTCGGGAGAGAAACCATTTATGAAGAAATTCTGAACGCTGCATCTTTAGCCGAGTAGGAGTATTTGGGAGGGAAACCATTTGTGGTGAAAATCCAAATGGTACATTCTTAGTCGAGTAGGAGTACCCGGGAGGGAAATCATTTGTGAAGAAGTTCTGAATGGTGCATCCTTAGCCGAGTAGGAGTACTCGGGAGGGAAACCATTTGTGAAGAAGTTCCGAATGATGCATCTTTAGCCGAGTAGGAGTACTCGAGAGGGAAACCATTTGTGAAGAAGTTCCGAATGGTGCATCATTAGCCGAGTAAGAGTACTTGGGAGGGAAACCATTTGTAGTAAATATTAACTGTTGAAAAATAAATAATCATTGACATGCTGAAAGATGTGTTTCATTAATTCAGTTAAAAAGGTGTGTCTCGTTAAAACCTTCTCGGTAAAAACCCTTTCACGTTCTTGTAGGGATAAAAAGCCGAGTAAGAAAAAAGAGTACATCACCCAATTACATAATCAAATGAAATAATATTTAAGGTGGGTCGAATTCCATGTTCTCGGCACCACCTTTCCTGACAGTTCTTCTAACTTGTATGCCCCATTGTTGAGGTTTTGACGGATTCTAAATGGGTCATCCCAATTAGCTGCCAATTTCCCTTCACGGGCATTTCTTCGTGCATCGTCCTGAATTCTTAAGACTAGGTCTCCTTCTTTGAATTCTCTTGGCCTTAGTTTTGAGTTAAACCTCTTAGTCATCCTCTGTTTACACGCTTCGGCGGTTAGGCGTGCTCGGTCTCGCACTTCTTCGATGAGATCAAGCTCGACCCTCATGGAATTTTCATTTTCTGATGCTTCAAAGTTTTGTCTTCGGAAGGTGGGTTCCCCTACTTCTACCGGAATCATGGCTTCAGTTCCGTAAACCATTCTGAAGGGTGTTTTTTTTATTGTTGATTGTGGAGTGCACCTATACGCCCACAGAACTTCATGTATCTCTTCGGCCCACCCACCTTAGCTGCACCTAGTCTTTTCTCCAGTTCTCCCAAAATGACTCTATTGGCAGATTCTGCCTGTCCATTCGTTTGCAGATGTTCAACCGAGGTCACCCTGTGTTTTATCCCTAGGTCCTCCAGAAAGGTATTAAGCTTTTTATTCATAAATTGCAGTCCGTTGTCGGTGATGATCATGTATGGAATGCCGAAATGTGTGATTATGTTTTTCCATAAAAACTTCTGCACATTTTGAGCTGAAATGGTTGTTAAGGGTTCGGCCTCTATCCATTTTGTAAAGTAATCAACAGCCGCTATAAAAAATTTGCACTGTCCCTTGGCTATAGGAAAAGGTCCCAATATATCGACCCCCAAACAGCGAAGGGCCATGGTGATGAAATAGCATGTAGCTCATCGGCCGGCTGATGGATAAGGTTACCATGCTTTTGGCATTGGGTGCACTTTTTGACATATTTTGCATATGCACTTTTTGACATATTCGGCACAGTCAGATTTGAGAGTTGGCCAGTAATACCCTGCTCTTAAGACACGAGTGGCCATCGTGCGTCCACCGGAATGCATGCCATAGATTCCTTCATGCAACTCCTTTGTGACGTACTCGGCTTGATCCTTGTCAAGACATTTAAGCAACGGGGTGGAAAATCCCTTCCTGTACAACTCTCCGGCCACCAGAACGTACCTTGCGGCCCTTACCCGTAACCTTTTTGCCTTCTCCTTATCCTCCGGAAGAGTACCCTATGACAAAACTGTTGGATCTCGGCCATCCAATGGTCTTTAGGTGCCGAGATCTACATGCATTCTTTGGTGGTCACGCTTAGATCGGGTAACACTTCTTGAATAAAAGTTTTAAGCTGCCCCGATTTCTAAGTGCTGGCCAATTTGGCAAGCTGATCGGCCCAGTCGTTGTGTTTCCGGATCAGGTGCTTTACTTGGACCTCATCGAACTCTTCTTTCAGTTGTATGAAAGCATGATAGTATTTCAGCAGTTATGGATCTTTGACTTGGAAAACACCATTAATCATTTCGGCCGCAATTTGGGAACCACTCCAACATTCTACCTTCCGAACTCCCATCTCTTTGGCTAACCTGAGTTCGACTAGTAGTGCTTCATATTCGGCCTGATTATTAGATGCTTTGAAACCGAACCATAAAGACTGCTCCAGTCGTATTTGGTTTGGTCCTTCAAGGATGACACCTGCCCCACTCCCACGTTGATTGGACGAGCCGTCAACATGTACAATCCACCATTCATCTTCATAGTGCTCGGCAAGGTGCAGCTCATTGACGAAGTCTGCTAAGCACTATGCCTTGATGGGACCTCTCAGCTCATACCTTATATCAAACTTTGAGAGTTCTACTAACCAGGCCATCATTCGTCCGGCCAGTTCTGGCTTCTTCAATATCTTTGCTATAGGGCAATCGATTTTGACAATTACTCAATGACTCTGAAAATATTGTCTCAAGCGCCTTGCAGCGTTAACCAGTGCCAAAGTTGCCTTTTCTATCATTTGATACCTCATCTCATCTTCTTGTAGTACTCAGCTGATGAAGTATACGGGTGCTTGGCCCTCTACATGTTCTTGGGCTAGCACCGCGCTTATGGCTTCTTGAGAAACCAAGATGTACAGCATTAATTCCTTTTGAGGGTCCGGTTTCTTAAGTACCTGTGGGGCAGAGAGGGTCATCTTCAGATCTTGAAAGGCTTCTTCACACTGTTGATCCCACAAGAAATTCTTGGATGCCTTTAACAACTTCATGATAGGTTTCGCCTTTTCGGCTATCCTAAGTAATAATCACGATAGAGAAGCGATCCTTCCAGTCAGTCTTTGAACTTCCTTAGGAGTTTTCAGACTTCTCATACAAATAACAGCTTGGCATTTATCTGGGTTTGCCTCTATGCCTCTGCAAGTTAACATGAAGCCCAAACATTTTCCTCCTTGAACACCGAAAACGTACTTTTCTGGATTTAGGCCCATATTACGCCTTCTGAGCTTGGCAAAGATCTCTTTTAAGTCCCTTTTGTGCGCGCTGGCACTAGAAGACTTAACTACCATGTCGTTAACATCTACTTCCAAATTTCTCCCTATCTGGTTCCGGAAAACCTTATCCATTAGTCTTTGATAGGTTGCTTCGGCATTTTTCAGGCCGAAAGGCATGACCTTATAGCAATAGTTGGCTGATTATGTGATGAAGGCAGTTTTATCCTCGTCTGGAGGGTACATTCGGATTTGATTGTAACCGAATATGCATCCAAAAAGCTAAGGAAGGTGTATTTGGCCACCTCATCGACTAGCCGATCGATGTTTGGTAGAGGGTATGCATCCTTCAGGCATGCTTTGTTTAGATTCGTGTAGTCTGTGCACATTCGCCACTTACCATTTGACTTTTTCACCATGACTACATTGCCCAACCATGTGGTGTATTTTACTTCTCGGATGAAGTTTGCTGCTATCAGCTTGTTACTTCTTCTGCCACTGCCTTTCACCTGTCATCCCCCATCTTTCTTTTCTTCTGGGCTATCAACCTAGCCTCTCGACATATTGCCAATTTCTGACAGTGGAAATTTGGGTCGATGCCCGGCATGTCTGAGGCTTTCCAAGCAAACAAACCGGCATTCTGCCCAATCACGCTTTGGATTTGAAGCCGATCATTTTCCAATAAATTGCTGTCGAGGTATGTGACTTGGCTTTTTGTTTCACCGATCTGAAAGGCACAGGTTTCCTCGTTTGGTTGGGCACGTTTGTCTTCGTCGATCCTGGGATCAAGATCCAAGGGTTGGGCCAAAGGTTTGGCTGCCGAGACAGTGTTTACTGACTTGTACTCCTCTTCCTTCAACTAAGTGACTTTGAGGCTAGCTAGGTAACACCCCCTAGCCATTTTTTGGTCGGCATGAACTATGATTATTGTGCCCCGACTGGAGGGGAACTTCATGGCTAGATGTGGGGTGGATACTATAGCCCCCAAGGCATTCAAATATGGTCTTCCGAGTAGTATATTATACGAAGTATTAGCGTGCACCACAATGTATCTAACTTTGATAGTCCTCCACTCCTTTTCCCCACAATCGAAGGTTGTGTTCAAATCTATACATCCCCTAGTGTTAACTCTTTCACCTGAGAATCTGACCAGGGGTTCGTCATAGGGCATGAGCTTCTCTTCTGGTATGTCCAGTTGCTTGAAGGTGCTCCAATATATAATGTCGGTCGAGCTTCCTTGATCTACAAGAGTTTTCCAGACTATGCAATTTGCTATGTCAACATTGATGACCATCGGATCATCTTGTACGGGGTCAAAACCCTGAAACTTTGCATCTGTGACTGTGATATGTGGCATTTTTAGCTTGCTAACTGTCAATATCATGTTGACTGATCATACGAGATGAAGATGTCTCTTCCTTACCAATGAGGTACTCCCTCCTCCAGCGAATCCTCCCGCGATAGTGTTAATCACTCTTCGAGGATGTTCATGGGGTTTTGCTTCTTGTCGCTCCTGAGACCTGTTTCTTTGTCTTTCTACCTTTCCATCACGATCTCTGTCATGATCCCTATCCCTCCTGTAAGCTCTATCGTCATCTTGGTACCTCGAGTATTGAGACCTTTCGGTTCTAGGATTGTGAACGAAGTCTTTGAGGTGTCCCATCTTGATGAGGTCCTCGATCTTGTCTTTGAGTGCAGCACATTCTTCAGTGGAATGGCCTCTATTACGATGGTATCGACATTGCTTACTGTAGTCGGCCTTAGGATGAGTGTTAGCTCTTTTCGGCACGGCCAGTATTTTGGTCGCTAGAGCTTGCTCGAGTATCCGGGAGCGACTCGTATTGAGCGAAGTATAGGTCATGTATCGGGGGCCGCGATACTCTCGATCCTTCGGAAATTTCTCTTTTCCCTTCCCATGATTATCTTTTTCATGCTCTCTCTTTCCTGTGTTGGCTTCCGCTCGGACTTGATTTCGGTATTCAGCTAACTTCTCCATTTGCATGTACTTTGCTGCTCTTCGTCTGAGGTCATCCATGTCGAGTACAGGTTTCTTACAAAGACTATTAACAAAAGCTCCTGGCCGAAGGGTTGTAACCAAGTGATGCATGGCTACCGTTGGGTCCAGGTTACGAATGTTTAAGACAACCTTGCCGAACCTTTCCATAAATGTCCGAAGAGGTTCCTTTTTCTTTTGCCATATGTTCACCAGCGCGACCGAAGTCAAGTGATAAGGTCTGCTTGTTGCAAACTGGGTACCAAATCATGCAACAAGTGTTTCAAAGTTGTCAATGGAGTTTGGTGGGAGCCGAGTGAACCAATTAAGGGCTTGTCCCTTTAGAGACGTGGGAAATACCCTACACAGGATAGCGTCTTCAGTGGTGTAAAGGCTAACTTGGGTCACATAAATATCTATGTGCTCATCTGGGTCAGTACTACCATCATATCGGTCCAAGCTGAGGCTTTTCCAACTTGGGGGAGAGGGGTCTCCATTATTCCGGAAACAAAGGGATGTCTACAAGGATGTGTTTGAGTGTTGGCAGTAAAGGTTGATATCCGATGGGTTGCCCCCTGGATGCTGAGATTAGTCGTTGACTCGCCTTCATGTTGGCGGCCAGGTGTTTGGTCTTCAGGCTTCCACGATCGATTCAAACTTTTCAACTCAGCGTTCTCCTGTCGAAGGGCCGAGATCTCCTGAGCATGTTATTTTTGCATTGCTGAAAGATCAGCTCTCAACTGTCTTAACTCCGAAGACAAGCTTGTTTGATCTTCTACCTGCGGCGCGTTCTCGTTAACACAATGTTGTCCCTCTGATCCGTGTTGCATGTCTGGTGCTAATAATCTGGGTATCTCCATGTGTGTGTGGCTCCTAGTAGTAACCATTCCTTGGGAGGTCGTGGGATAAGTTTTACCAGGGCACCACGGTGGGCGCCAAAATGTTCCTGCCTGAGGATAACAAGGTAATTTTCTGCTGATGTCTTCGGTCCGAGATCTCCTGCTATTGTCCGAACCCTTCTGTGTGAACAAGGGGTGGGTACCTGCAAAAGGCACTCCAACGCTCAATTCAGCTTTTGGCTCAGAGCATTTAATAAAGGATAATAAATGAGGATCAAAAGTTACCGTACTTCGAGGATCATACTCCTTTTTATACCTACCTTACTGGACCTTGGACTTTTATGGGCCCTAATTATCTCTTGATGATTTATCAATGTTAATTAAAGTTTCTTAATTACCTTCTAATCTTTGATTGTCTTAGTAATACCTTTTTAGTAGGATTCATCTTGTCTGAGTACTTACCCGGTTATCATGATGTCGAATACCTGGTTGTGCATTTTTGGCAATTTAGCTTATTATCTGTCTTGTGCATTTATCTTTATTGTCGAATACCCTTCTAGCATGCAGGTTCTTCGACTATTCCATGAGCTTATTACTTATCCAGCATGAAGAGTATTCGGCTAACTTTTTGTCGAATACTTATCTGTTGTGGAGGGTATTCGGTTAATTATATAGCCGAATACCCCTCCGGTATAGGAAGAAGTAGAAGTAGCTCAGACAATTAAAAAAGAGGGACCTACCAAGCAAATAAAGATAAATAAAACGTATGTATGCATAGTGATATTGAGTTTAATTGCTTCGCATCTTTTGATAATACACTTCCTATTATAGTTCCAGCCCCGTTTACACTCTCCTGTTGGTCTACACTTCATATTCCAACAACGAGTTTTAATCTTTGCAGCACACAAGGAGTTAAAATAATTAATTAAAAAGTGAAAATAATAAGGCTGCCACATGTATTATCAACTATTGGTATTTGCAAGGATCAACAAAATCAAAAAGCCTTATTATTAGTTGTCGGTTGTTTGCAAATCAGTCTCAATCCCAATAGAATGTGAAAGTGTAGCATAAGTAAAGCCTTATTATTACGTGTTCTTGGCTACCCCATTTAAAGTATGACATATTACATTTTGCTCATCTTGGGAATTTAATTTTGCGATTGTGATGATATTGGTTCATTTAATTTGTATTAATTTTTTTATAAATCTTTTACTATATTCTTACAAGATAATGACTTTGTAAAAACAGTATCACATAAAGAATTACAAATAACATTTCAAACAAAATAATTAATGAGATTGTATTAAGACAAAAGTATATCTATATCAATATTATCATCTTATAATAACATTGATCGTGCGAGCTACATTTATAACAAGCCATATAGAAAGAGTATAGTAAGACTTGAAGGACTATCATGTTCAGATGTCATTTTCCTGCTGTTCTCCAGCACTCTAGTAGGCTATAGGTCCTTTTTATTTTTTCGTTGTCTAATGTGAGACTTTATAATTCTCTAACACTCTATCTCAAGTCCAACTGAATTGATCGAGTTGTGGCTTGCGTACCCATCATCTATTAGGCCAATTTTTATTTATTTATTTATTTTTGTCTAGGTTGCTTTTACTTAGAGGCCTAAGGTCTCTGCTGGACCACTACCTCACCCTCTTCATCCCTTTCACACAATAACTCTAACTGTTGATCACAAAATGTTGATCACTCCAATCTTCATCGTTATATCGGGGTTGAACCCCTTCAAAGAATCCATGCAGTTCTCAAAAAGTTTCTTGCACTTTTCTTCCCCAAGAGCCAACCATGCTTTACACCAACAATATACTAGTATTAAAATTAATCCATAAAATATATATTAATATATAATAAGTTATAAAATTATTAAAAATCTATTATATTAATTTTATAATCTAAGATTATAACTCTACAATTCACCATCTAAAGTACACCTCTTTCAAATCTAATGTAACGTGAGTTTATTCCAGGCCATGAAATAACTGAAAAGAATAAAAAGATTTGATGAACTACAATGAGATTGACAGCTGCGATTGCTATTATAAGAATGATGATGAAATAGAAGTATTAACGGCAAAAGTACTGTTTAAATTACACGTGCACAATCACCAGATTCACATATCAAAACTGCTGTGTCTTTGCTTATTTGGCTTGCTAACTCTGGCTGGACCTTGAGATATTCCCTCCTAACAAATGATGCAGCTTCAGTTGCAAGGTCAGCCTCCACAAATGCAAGGCAACACCCTCTAAACCCAGCACCACTGAAGCGCGCTCCCAATACACCGGGAGTCCTCAAAAGGATCTCATACAGTTGAATCAGTGGTTCACAACCTTGGCAGACACATCATTCAACATCATCATCAATACTTACTCTAACATCAAATTATCTAAGGACAACGTGTAAGTTTCATGTCTCATAAGTATTAGGAGATGCTACTTTTAAAGCACACATACAATAAAAACCAAAACGAAACCATATTCAATACCTGACATTAGAAACAAGACTTTGGTTTAGTTAAATTCAACGGACATTCTTGTGCTAAAAAGCTCCCACAATGAGCAAGCTCCACATGAATTTAATAACATCCAATATTTTAACTTAATCTAGGAAATTAAGTTAAAATAATTAAAATATTTGAATTTATTAAATTCATCTGGAGTTCGCGCATGGTGAGAGCTTTTTAGCACATGATTGTTATGTTGTTGTAGAATAGTGATAGTATAGTGGATGTTGGGTTTTAAAGGAACAAGAGAAAAAAGGTGGAAATAGCAAAATTAAGAATGTTCAGATGAATGTTGTTCTGGCATCGAGTCTGCAGACATCGCATCCGAGGTATTGTCCGTTTAGGTGCTTGGTAGACCGTTACGGTTTTGTCCTTGTAAAAGGCGCATCGGTGGGTTTGAGAGGGAGGAGGGTGTTTATAAGCTACCCTTAGCCTCGACTCCTAAGCGATGTGAGACTTTGTCGCTACCGGAACCAATGTGTAGCCACACAAGAAAGGATAAGTTACGAAATAATTATATACAAGGAGATATTGTGTGGCACCAGTCAAGGAAAATACATGTCAACTCAGACTGTGCTAGTCCAGAAATATATTATACACAAAGCCATCAGTAATGCTTCGAACCTGAATGACTAGCAGTGCTTGAAGACCTTTTAACAAGAATACTCCACTTATGAAGCAATTATTTTGTTCTACAAAGCTAATAGCCTAATACACATCACCAACCATATGAATGTCATCTAAGTCCACCCTAAAACTATGATCATTTTATGTATCACCTTTTTATCCCCCAACCACCACCAACATTACATTAAAATTTTCAATTGATTTAAATCAAAGCTGATGAAAAATTATTCATGATGTGTTTGATTAAATTATTAGATTCCTCCTAAAAACTCAGCTGTTTCATTTTGGTCTTTTGTTTATCAATAAAATCCAGATATACTGCAAATGATAGGACACCAAAAGCCCCAATCTAATGTTGGGGTAAGGTAAAATTAAATTTGGAGAACTTGAATAGAAAATAAATATTTTGCTTTGCAGAGAATCTGGACTCAATAGTGAACATTCCATCATGTTCTAAGGGCTTGGAAGAAAGCCTTAGGAAAGCAATTAAGAAAAAGTTTATAGGAAAATATAGAACAGTAGAGAAGGAAAGAACAGAACTAAAAGTGTTTCAGAGTACTAAAGGGAACAACACAAATTTAGAATCCAACACTATTTTGTGTAAAATGTCCTAGTGGTTTCCAGGCTCATTTTTTTTTTTTTTTTTTGCATAACTTTTCAGGGCTATATACTTAAAGAAATATGTGCAGCTAGATATTGGAAAATTGAAAAACTGCATAAGAAATATGTTTTTCCATCCCATTTTGGTTTCCTATATTTCATGTCACTTTCATATTAGAAGAATGAAGAGCAAGAAGATGAAATTTCAAAACATTCCAATAACGAATTTGGGGGTTTAGGTTATACCACATTCATAATTTTGAATGGAACTCCGGCCAGAAGCTGTAATAAGCATTCCAAAATCTTTTAACTTGCCCATCGCCCAAGCCTCAACTCCTGGGTTAAAAATTAAATAAATTATGATATAGCAAAAAAGGTTAATGAGCAGGGCTTAAACCCTCAAGATGAGATTTATCAAAGCAATTCAACTGATTATACCTTTCATAACACGCATATTCTCTGAGAAATAATGTTCTGCTCTTTTGGCTAGATTGGGTTCTAATTTGTGCTGCACAAACAAAATGTAGGACTACTTGATTATGCTAAAATCATAGCCGGGATTCAAATTATACAACATATGAAAGAAGCATTAAACATCAGTAAATAAGCTGGAACAAGTAAAAGGAATCAATTAACTAGCATAGAAAAATATCTATAATACATTCTTGCAAATGTCGATATAACATGCATAATTTTATCTGCATTTTGAACATTCAAAATGGCAAGATTTGGAAGCACGAGATCCAATAAACTTTGGCATATGGAATACACCATTGCTATCTTGGAAAACATTTCAAAGCCTGTTTTGAGCGTGAATGCATGAGAGATAGCTCAAGTTAGATGCAAACTATTTAAACATACACTACTTCCCATATAAGTTTGTTATTATGTTGATTGTACTCTGAAGGAACTCCAATATAGTGATTGATGAAATTCACAATCCAATCAACACATTTTTTACAAATACAATGACAACTGTGCAAAACAAAAATAAATTCTATCAAGCTGGGTTTATTTCAGAAAACCACATTTGATTTTTATTAGCCCTCAAAATATATTATTCTCAATCCCAACCAACCTCAATTGTTTGGAACTTCAGAAGTTGAGTAATTAGTATTTACTCTTTATATGCCAGATGGTTTGCCCATGGAGATGTTCAGAATTCCAGAAGACTTTTTTTTATGAAAGTAATGTGTGCCCATTCAATTTGTTTATATGTTTGTGCATCTCAGTTTCCAACATCAGAAGGTTTTCCAAACTTCAGTATCTTTGCATAACATTACACGATTGATGATTTTTGATATATTGATGATTTACATGATTATTTGACCATAAGGTGCCTACCAAACTCAAGGGCAAATTTTATTGTACTGCTACACGTCTGGCTATACTCTATGGTAGTGAATGTTGGGTTTTAAAGGGACAACAAAAGAAAAATATCAGAGTGGCAGAAATAAGAATGTTAAGATGCATGTGAACATACAAGAAAAGACAAGATACGAAATGATTGTATACGAGAAGTGGTTGGTGTAGCACCAATAGAAGAAAAGATGACAAAAAGTAAATCAAGGTGGTTTGGACATATACAAAGAAGGCCAAGAGAGGCACCATTGAGAAGAATGAACTGTATGATTTTAGCCTGGTGAAGAGGATAGGGAGGCCAAGAAGGACATTGGAAGAATTGGTTAGGATAGATCTCATGGTAAATACTATTTCTGAATTTTTAGTCCTTGACCGAGCAGAATAGCATCGGGTAATCCATGTAGCTAACCTCACCTAGAAGGATAAGGCTTTTGATGTTGTTGTTGTGAATAAAAAGAAAATATTTAAGTGCATTTATTACTTTTCTACAGTTATACAATTCTCAAAATCGTATTCCTAGAACAAAGAAACCTATTTTTTTAGCTATACATTTTGTGTTTGTTATGCCATCACTCAAAATATAAATTGTGCATTATATCACAAATTAACCAGGATATGTAAAAATCTGTATACTTATCAATTTAACATGCCAGTGATTTATACCTTGTGAGCGTCATATACTTCTGGATCAACTGCTCAGTGGAAAAGACAAAAAAAAAAAACTTAGATCAGTTAGCTATTTGATAAAAGATATAACTAGGTTCACATGTGAGAAGGCAAGATACTGACCATTAGATAGGATGGGCTCTGTTTTGTGATCTCCAGATGCTCTGCAGAATGAATAAAAAATAATATAAACTTCCTGGGTGTTGATTATCTCACCAAATTCATATACATCAATTTAGTTCTAATTGTAAATTGGTTTCAAAAGGAGCAAGCAAAATCTTAATCATAGGAACTGTATACCTTGGGGAGGGGGAGTATAGGGATCAAACCCAAATGAGTAAAAACTACAAGGACAAAATTTAAAACTCTAGTTTGACTGAAAATAAAAAATGATGTTCAAGCTTAACTCATATTTAAATGAGCCAAATTTAAAGTTTTGGTTTAGCTTGTTTTAAAAATATTAAACCCGACTTGTTTAGCTTGTTTTATAATTATTTTCCTTCTATTTATCAAATATCTTCTTGAAATATTAATCACAATAAGAGCTAACTTGATTATCTTGCTAACATCTTATATATCGATTTAGTTATTATTGCAATTAAAATTTCTATCATTCATCAATAAACTATGAAAAAGTGACCCAGTACATGATGTTCCAACCTAGTGGGGTTTGGGTAAGGTAAAATGTATGCAGCCTTGTCCCACAAACAGAAAGACTGTTCTAGGATTTGAACCCGTAACTTTCAGGTCACAAGGCAGCAACCTTACCATTGCGCCAAGACTCTCCCTCTTCTTATAGTAATAAACTAAACTGGTGCAAATTTGACGATATCAAAAATTGATTCGTGAGAGACCTAATTGAGATTAGTGAGGAGTAAAAGGTACTTTATCCATTTTAGTAATTAACCACTTCCATCCTCTAGTTCAATTTATTGACACCGTTTTGTAAGTGTAAGTTGACATTTGGCAACAGCTCTTGAGACACTAAAATTTAGAAATGTCTTAAATATTTTGCAATGCATGTAAAGTAAAGACAAGTTCTTATTAAAAAAAAATGAATGAAAACAGTAATAAATTTTCAAGAGAAGAAAAAAGAAAAACTTACTCAAGAAGAATTTGTGCAGCCTCTCGACACTCTGCAACCCGCTTGTTATATCCAGGGTTATTTGTCAAAGCTTGCTTCAACCCCGAAAGTGCCAACAATATTCTGGTTGCTTTCGGTTGCCCACTCTCTTCGTATTCTAGAACCTTGGGTCGGTAAACAAGCTTATAATCTTTGGTCTGCATGTGCCAAACTAACACATGAAAACACAGGAAGGACAATGATAACAGTGACAACAATGTTATGTACAAGTAAAATGCATTTTTTTTACAGGAAATTTTACAGTATCTGACATTAGAAATTCAAAACAAGTGAACCAACCAATGAAGCCACATATACAAGAAATAAGAATGAGAATAATCAAGTCCTACTGCAGGCTTTTATGCTATGAATATAATTGTTGAAATTAAAGGGAATTAGATAGGGACAGAGGTAGAGAGAAAATAGACTCTGAATAATATTTGCAGTGTGTATAAAATGCGAAGGCTAGGGAAGACAATTTGTAGTGCCTATTTATAGTCCTACTATTGTATAAAAAAAATATATAGGAAATAACAAAAGATAATCAATAAATACAAGAAATAGGGAAGACAATTAATTACAAATTATTATTTACAAATAATAATAGGGGATATGTTAGCGTAATTAATACAATTAAATATTTAGCATAATTATTACTTAACAGCATTAGGGTCAAGGAACTTAGAGGAATATATAAACATTGCCAGTGGTAAATGATATCATGGCAATTTATTTCTCGGGGAGAAGTGGGGAGGTGAGCCACTCTAGTTTCCCTTGTAAATTTTACAATGACCTACCCTGTTTGATTGCTTTTCAAACACATATACTCCCTCATTACCATCCTCCATGGTGAAAAAGATGCATAAACATACATATGGACACAATAAGATGCTTGAGTGACAAAAGGGCACATGATCCACATGCCAGATACCAAATCTAGTTCTGTAACTGATGGATATGCTTCAAAAAATCAAAATACATTTAGAACTTGCGACAACAACACATTAATCCAGGTATTACCTTGCAATTCATGCACATCAAACAACCATGGCTTGAAAGTAATATAGCTGATTGGTCCATTATGCCATTTTTCAGACCCAAATATTCATTCTCAATCAACCTATAAAGAGAAAAGTAACATTTAAGAGGGCTGATCTAATATCACCAGACAATTAAGAAATGACTCGGTAGCATATCTATAATCACAATGACTAAAAGGATGAGGATCTAATTCTGTTTAAACTTAGGTGGCATCCTAACTTTTCAACTTCGATGGTAACATTTTAGAAGCATTTTATTTTCCAGCACAGTGAGTAACTAGCTTGCAAAGAAGTGTAACAAGATTGCGAGAAGCAGAGATTTGAAGAAAAATATTGCCCTTTTTCTAAAAAACAAAATCCAATCCATATCAAGGTAGTTAAAGTCAAGAGGTGTTAGGAGTTTGAACGCCTTGAGCGTGCCAAAGCCTTGCTAACAGAAATATGTTAACAAGTTTTTTTTTTTTTTGGGTGGGGGGCGGGGGATGTAGACTGTTAAAATATTTGACTATTTCACATTGATTTTCCATATGAATTAAATTCTAAGACATGACATTCAAAGTAAAATTAAAAGGGGTTCTGCTAATGAATTCACTGGATATTGGTTAAGGAGCATTTAGTACACGTTATTAAATGCTTTCAATTACTTAAGAAAGCCTTTGACTGCACTGATTCATACATTTGCCCACGGTTCAAGAAGAATGCATCGTGACTGTCTCCAAGGACTTGGATATACTTACCTATCATATTCAATATTTTCTGTGGGAGATATTACTAAATCATTTGCATATTGCAAAGCCATGAGGTAAGCCACTCCAACCTGCCAAACAATGAAAGTTGATATCCCCCAGAGAAAATCAGAAGACATGATCAGTTGCCAGCAGGGATCTATCATGGTGTTTTTCAAAAGAAACCAAAATGAACAGCTTATTAAAAAAAATGAGCATAGGATCAGATTAACAGATATTAACATTATTTGGAGAGTGGAATAATATATTGGGATCTGGTTGTAATTAAGGTATTATTAGTAATTCAGGGTTATAAAAGTATTTTTACTTTTAATAAAGTTACAGTCAAATAAATAAATAATCATCATTTCTTCAATGATCATTTATTTTGTTACTACTAGGAATTAAAATGCACATGGGTGCACAAAGGAAAGCAGATAACATTGACAACCAAAATTGCTCTCCTCTCCTAGTTCATCTTCTGTTCCAATATCCCCAACCCATGCTCGAAAGTGAATTTTGCTCAAGAAGCTAAACTAGCTAGATCTTCTTCTGATGAATTCTTTTCAATTTTCATTAGAAGGCCATTAATACTCCTCATAATTTTAAGGACCAAATGAAGAGAAAGTAGACAGGGAGAAGTCACTATCTTACTGCAGCAGAAGAGCTTAAGCCCGAACTGTCCAGACCTTCAGAACCACATATGTATCCTATGATACCCTGTAAACATTGTAATAAGGACGGGTGGGAATACATTTTGAAATAACGGAAATAATTGCATGCAGTGATCTTCATTGCAAGAAAACCAGAAATACAACACAAGCAGTTTCTTATATTCTGGCCATGAGGCTGGAGAAAAGATATTTACAGTTGCACTTGCACCCATCTAACATTTACCCGAGAACCAGTCCTAAACAGGATCAAACTGACAGAGGTAAGTTCCATTTTATTTTATTTCAGTTGGAGACATTAATCCCTCCTTTTGAAACGTGTTAGTGTTCCTTGGACTTGTTTTGAACTTAATTTCAACTGGACAATTGATGGACAACAATTGTAATGTTAACTTCTTTCGTGTTGGTTGTTTTATGCAAGATCAGGCGTTGGGGAAAGTGGTTGTGAGGGAGCCTAAAGTGGAGAGACTATTGCCTCTTCAGTTTTCTCTACCAAGTCTTTTGCTTGTAGTGGTGTCCTAAATAAGTTTAAGGATTAGCATAGAAAGTTGAGTCATCCAAATTTCACTGTTTTTGGATTGTTGAATTATAAAATTTCACTGAATTGATTGTAAATACAAACATAAGTAATTTTTAAAATTATAAGCACAGTAAAAAAATAATTATAAATCAATAGCTTCTGTCTGATTTGCTAATTGATTTTAGTGTTTCACAAAAGAATTCTTAGGGAAGTTGACAATAACCTCTTGCTACCAAGGTTCATACTTAGATAATATCAATACAGAATGGCCCAAAATGTACAGAACATCGAACTTGGGGGTAATTATGCCTTTTAATTAACAATTTTTAAGCCCTGAGTAAACTACACTGCAGAGCTTAAATATTCAACTTAAAAGTTGTCTTGTACCATCATTCTCATTATCAAAGTGAAAGTGAAGGTTAAACTATATTATCATATTGAGCTGCTATCCATCTGATATACATATAGCACAAACACAGCATAAAGTGATGAGCAGAAAGGTGAACCTCTGGCATTATATCTGACCTCAGAAAGATTGTTTCCTCTACTCTGTAGTGCATATACGGCCCCTCTAGCATAACGCCCCCAGTTACATTGTTCCTGTAGCTCAGATGAATCTTTGTCCAAACTCTTATCTTTTGGCTGCTGAATCTCATCAACTCTATCAAATATCAATCACTTTATAAGATATGGAAAAGAACTTTTGAAAAAAAATTTAGAAACAGCAAGCTCTATAATCACTGACCACAGACCTGAACTTAACTTCTCCCTCAAACTGTCCAGAATGAATTACAACCTAAAATAAAAGTCCCAGACAAATGAAAGCATCATGAATAACGAGTCTGTGAGTGTAGGGAGAGTATCAAGTGAAAGCGTGAAAGAAGTTAATTTTGACTTTACGAGCATGAAAGAACTTAATTTTACCTGATTACTACCAGAAGGAGCAAACCCCAGAAGTATTCCCTTATTGATTGTCATAGCTGAAACGGTCCCACCCTGCAAATACCAAAGGAAATTGCAAGAGAACTCATTCAAATTTCAAATGAAATTTGTGAGAATGTTGCCTGGCAACTGAACAGGTGAAATTTATCTGCCCAGCACCGCTGTTTGAGTCATATTGCCCAAGATCAATCATTGAGTTTCTTTTGCAATAACATAACAGAAAGATATATTAAAATACCTGATGATCAATGTGTGCCCCCAAAGGACATATTCGATAGGGAGATACCACAACTCGAACTTCCTCTTTATTCACATTTGCAATTTGGGAAACTTTCTCTCTCATTTCGTTTAACTGCAGATTACAATTAGAAAGAGGAATAGTTGATCAAAAGACAATTCTTACTCCACTCCCACTGTTCAGGTTCTCTTAATATTTTTCAGTTATTTTCCACCTCCATTGTAACATTACATTCCTCAATTTTCAAAAGGCTCAAAAATCTCAACAACGAGAAATATCAGCAAAGTCACATTATGAATTAAATAAGTTGCTAGCACATTACAGTCATGCTGAACATTATCCTAGGTTGAGCCACAATTGAGAGGATTCACCTGAAATTCCTTGCTCACGATCAACCAATTTTATTATAAGAATACTATCCAAAACCGATCCAAACACTCTTAACAAGGTAAATGCAGAAATGATGTGCAGCTACCGATCCCTAGGCAACTAAAGTAACATTGGGGAAAAAAAGACAAACTAGTACTTAAGTTATAATCCTATCATTAAATTTTCGAGAATCAAAAATAATTTTCAAACATTAAATGATCTCCATTAAGAATATTTTGCGAATTTCCAAAAATTAAATAACTATCATTTTCATTGATTTAATGATGCGTACAACACAAATATCAACTTCCTTCAGAGCGTAGAACACAGCACCGCGAAGAATAAAATCGAAACAGCAATGTCACCAAACGGTGAAGCAATTAAGAAAATTAAGCAACGCAAAAATGAGGACGAATTTAACGAGCAGATCAGGATATATATATATATATAAGCACAAAACACGCACCTCGGCATCAGAAGGCCAACACTGCGAAGCCATCTCTGCAACTGCGAGGGAAGATTCAGAAACAAATAGGAGATTTAGAAAACGAACAGAAACAGAAGCACATGCAGTGTTTGGGATGCTGATGAAGCGTTGCACTTTGGCGCATATATAATATAAAATGAAAATTATCAACGGTTGTTGAAGACGCAATATCACACAACGCGCAATAGAAAATGCATTTATTTGTTGTGTCCAATGCCACGCACTGTGTATGACATGATATTTGATCATACAAGCCCTCTCTCCTCAGGTTCCGACTATTCCATCTAACCAAGTTTTATTAATTTTTTACATTAAAAATTTTAATTATATTATTCCGGTAGCCACACAAAGTCTCACATTCGAAGCTAAAGGTAGCTTATAAACATCTTCCTCCCTCTCAAACCCTCCTCCCTCTCAAATCCATTGAGATGTCTTTTACAAAGACAAAATCGTGACGGTCCTTCTAGCACCAAAAGGAACAATACCTTGGATGTAAAAATTGGTTAGAATTATAAAATATAATACTGTAGTCTCTTTCTCTCAAAATCACTTTTAAATTATTTTTTATGTCATGTAATAAACGGTTAGGATATTGCATTACCTATTAATTAGTATGTTGATCCGTATACTTTTATATTCAAATTAAAAAAATGTGTAATGTGAAAATTATCTACTAAGCCTTGACTGTATGCAAGAGTGTGATATTTTTTTAAGCTCACTTGTTTTCTTGGGCAAATGATATTGTAGTGATCATTTGAAAAATATAATGGTTTTCCATCGTTGGATGATCTATATCAACGGCTTCTGATCTGTTGCATGTAATGTCTTAGTTGGTCACTGTCATTGGGACCCAGGTCCAGCTGGAGAGATTATCTCAAAATAATACCTACAAAGCTAGTTTGTCACGGACTGTGAGAGATGTTTTAGACGGGGAAATGAAAAATACAAAATAGTGTCACGTGTTTTTATTTATTTTATCAGCAGTAATAGAAGATAAATACCATCTAATAGGTCATAACAGAAGTTTATAACAATTTATAGAATCAATAAGAAATGTAATAAGAAGATTTATACAAAGAGTGCGAGGGTGTCTGCACACTAGATTTCATGCTACAAATTTTTGGTGATATCCCTAGTTGTATTAATGATATTGTTTGGAATGAAATGATATAATCATATTTGCAGTAAAAAAAAGATTTATAAATATTGTTTTAATATACTATAATAGAATATATATAATATATAATTTATAATAATAATAAATAAGTAATACTTTATTTTAGTTTTTGTTTTTTACCTATTTTAAATATACATATTTAATTTTTTAAAGTAAAGTTTTAAATTTAAATATTGTGTATTAAATATCAATGTTGGGAGAATAGATTACGAAAGACGTTCTCTTAACAAGATTGTCTCTTTTTACATATACGTATATTATGGTCTTAAACTGAAATTTAAAAAAAAAGTTAAAAATTATTTAACAAATAAAAATTAATTTTAGTGCACTATTTTCTACATTAATATATTGTATTAATTATCTATTAATTCAATGATTGGATAGCATGCGTTATTAACTTGAGTAAAAATAATATTTCAAGTTTTATTTTATAAAAAATAAATTACTTGTTTTTTAAAAGCTTTTTGTGAAAAATATTTAACTTGGCTTCTTTCTTTAAAGAAAAATAAGCTAAAAAAACTAAAAGTCAAATACATTCTACAAATAATTTTGTTTCTTTCTAGAAAAAGGAATGGGAGTTGCCCACTACCCTAATTTTCTTCTTTAGTCTACGTAATTTTATTCATCCTATAAAATTAGTCCACGACTCAACATAAAATTAGCCTTAACCAAATAATGACAACACTATCCAACCTTCCATGCTTTGCCCTTAAGTTTGATCAGTGTGATAATGATTACGGGAGTCAAGGTTGTATTGATCACAATGATTACTTTCTCCTGAGTCCTGATATTTAATTCTTTTTATTTACAGATTTTAATTATAGTACACCTTATTTGAGAACAATGGAATTCTTTATCTGTCAAATTATTTAATATTAATAAATGCGTATAATTATTTGTGTTTTATTGGTACAATATAATTATCTATGTTTGTACTTGTTTATTAGTAATTGACACCAAAATAAATGTTTATTACTAATCATTAAAAATAATAAATTTTTAAAATGTCTCTTGTTTAACTTTTGATTAAGTGTTTTTAATCGTAGGTTGGGAATTAATAGACTAAATTTTGTTTTATTTTTTTAAAACACAGAATAAACATTGTTTAGACAAAAAAAAAAGTTAAATGTAGAAAGAAGAAGAATGACACTAGAATTTTTACATAAAAAATATTTTTAATGTGAGTAAGAAGAAATTAAATATTTATTTCAACAAAATACTTTTACTGTTTAAGTATGATTACAAAATTTATCTTTTTTTTTTAAGGATAACTCGACTCAAAAGGATATGTGCAAGTTTTTCTACTCTCAATACTTAATAACTATGGTAGACATATCACTTTCTCTTTTTCTTAAAGAGGATTTCTGGATGGGATAATTTAACTCCTGACAAGTTATCCCTTTATATAATGAAAGGGGATATATATATATGACTTCATTTATGAATGTAAGTCTTCATGAAAAAAGTGGATATCGATTATTTACTGTCCAAATGCATTTGTGGTCTCCATCATCCTTTAATAGTTACACCTCTTGGTATACACAACAGTTAATTACCACTTACTTCTTTGTGGTCCTTCATCAACTAATGAAAGAATTCCAACAAATCCCTTCCTTCCTAACTTGCATGCACTATTATATCAATACCTTGACAGTAGTCTTTAATCCTTGTTAACATTATCTTAGTCATTATATCATACCAATTGAAATATGCATAAATATATTTTTGGTTAAATTATGTTATTAGTTTTTGAAATTTGGAGTGAATTTGGTTTTGGTCCTCCCAAATTTATAGAAAAATATTTTAGTCTCTTAAATTTAAAAAAAAAATACAATTTTAGTTTCTAAGCAGTATTGACATTAATGAAATTGGGGCTACTAGAGGTAACGTCAACAATTGCCACATGAAATTTAATATGGCATGTCAGCGTTGTTAAATATGTTTTTGGTTTCTCAAATTTGAGTAATTTTTTTTTTTATCCCCAAATTTAAAAATGATTTTTTTAATCACTTAAATTTAAAAATATTTTTTTATTAGTCTTCAAATTTAAAAATTATTTTTTTAATCCCAAATTTAAAAGTAATTTTTCTAGTCCTCAAATTTAAAAATAATTTTTTTAATCTCACAAATTTAGCTCACCGTAGTTGGCTAACAAAAAGCCAAGTTACCTTTGCCACATCAATTAAGTGAGACCATGTGTGCAACCCTTTCACCTTTTTTCTTTCTTTTTTTTTTCTTAAAAAACCTTCACCATCCAAACCATTTTCCTAGAACCAATTCTTCATTGTCACTCTTGTGAGAGGATAAAATAAGAAAAGGGTTACATTTGACTGAAAACCATAGAAAAAAATATAGCAGTAGTAAAAAAGAAAAGATGCAAAATATAAAAGCCCAACTCCCTGGAACGCAACGCAGTGGTTAAGAATGGGAATTGCTATTTCCACCGGTTACTTTTTTCATAAACAAACAAAAAGACACTTTTGTCCTCCTATTTATCTACACCTCACATAAATATTTTTTTTACATACTTCTATATTCAACAGACGTGATTCCGTTGTGTATTAATACACAACACAATCACGATTCTGTTGTGTATTTAAACTCAAATACATAATGGATTCTGTTATGTATTTTTTTATTTTTTGTTTCTAATTATTTAATTATGATATAAGTTACTTTTTTCATAGTAATCAAATTAATTATGATACACATTATTTTAATGACAACACAAGTTATGATATAAGTTACCTTTTTCAATAGTAATAGAATTAATGACAATACAAGTTATGATATAAGTTATGATACACATTATGATATAAGTTACCTTTTTTAATAGTAATAGAATTAATAGTGATATAATTTACCTTTTTAATTGAAATATGAATTAATGACGACACAAGTTACCTTTTTAATTATAATGAAATTAATTACAATATAAATTTGTATCATAATTAATTCAATTTTTATTAAAAAAAAGGGTAATTTCTATAATAATTAATTTGATTACTATTGTAATAGTAACTTCAGTAATAATTTATTCAAATTCAATTAAAAGGGTAGTCTATATGATACTTAATTTGGTTACTATTAAAAAGGATAAATTCTATCTTAATTAATTTAATTTTAATTTAAAAAGGTAATTTGTATCACCATAAATTTGATTGCTTTAAAAGGGTAACTTATATAAAAAATTAATTACAATTTTTTTCGTAAAAATTAAACTTAACGAAAACACATTTTCACGAAGTTTATTCAAATTTTCACTACCTTATTTATATAGTTAATAGAAAGAAATTTGAAAAAAAATATATATAACACGTCGAATTTGTTTTTAAAAAGAGATAATTATAAAAGAAATTAGAAATTATAATTTTTTAAAATATATATATATAAGGGAAGATGTAACGATGTAACTTTAATTTTTCTAATATTAACTCTGAAAATTAAAAAGTAAATTGAATTAAGGATTTGAAATTATTAATGAAAAAGAGAAATCTTCAAAATTAAAAAATATAGTTAGAAAAACTAATAAAAAAATATTAAAAAAAAATAACATCAGATAAAGAAGTAAATGGAGGTAGTTATGAATGTAGGTAGTTACAAAAATTAATAAGAGAAATTTTAGGAAAAGTAGAATAAACATATGCATTAGGAGAGTGAACTACAATGTGAGGAAGAGTGGAAAGAGTGGAACAATAAAAACACATATAGACTTATTCGTTTATATATATATATATATATATATATATATATATAAGGAGATAATTATATTGTCACCTGGATGAGATCGAGTTGCGTATGTGTGGGTGCCATCGATTGTCCTCATATTAGTTACCTCACAAAAGTTTTCAAATGTTACATCACAAAAATTTTAACTTAAGAAAGTGTTATATTTTTTTATTATTTCTTTATTATCTATAATTTATAATGATTATAACAATGATACTCATTTTTTATCTCCACGTTTTTTGAACTATTTTTCTCTTAACTAATATTATAAATTACGTCACTATATGATTTTGCATATAAGGCTATGTTTGGCAAAATTAGCTGAAAAACTAGCTGGAAGCTGAAAAACTAGTCGAAAGCTGAAAAGCTAGCTGGTAGCTGAAGACTGAAAGCTGGTAGCTAAAAGCTGTTAAGCTAGCTTATTAAATCATAAGTATTCGATAAGACTACCCGTTGAAGTAGCTGAAAAATGTAAAATGACAGAAATTGACATATTTATATGATATTTTTATATAAATTTCAATTTTATTTTATGGATAAAAATTTATGTTGATGTGCTATAATTTTAATTTTTCAATTAATTTTAAACTCTTGTAATTTTTATTTATAGATAAATTATTTTCATTAAATTTTTAGTTTCAATTATTACATTTTTTCATATTAAGTATTCTACTATTAATCTTATACTATATCTTAAAATATTTTTAATTAAGTTTAAAATAAATTAAAAAAGCATACACTTAAGTAGATATTATACTTTTATTATGTTAATTAGCGTAATAGTTAAAATAAATTGTCTAATATAAAATTATTCAAAAAAAATTTGACATTTATCATTGTCAATTTCGTGAAGTATAATGTTGAAATAATAACTTAAATATTATAAACAGTACAATGGTGAAAATAAATAGTGTAATATAAAAAAATGTAAAATATAATAAAATAAATAAATAATAAAACCTTATTTTATTTAAAAAGGGTAATAAGGAAATCTAATAAATGTGTTAAGGATAAAAAGGGAATAAAATATAAAAAGCTAAAAGATAGAAGCTAGCGTTTTAAAAAATGCTACTTCAAGTAGCGTTTCAAAAAATGCTATAAGCTACTAAAAAAAACTTGTTTACTGAACAGTCAAACAAGTTTTTTAGCTAATAAAAAAAGCTAAAAACTAGCTGAAATAGCTTGCCGAACATAGCCTAAAATAATCGCCCTACTATATGCATATAAAATTCAATTTCAAAGTAACTATATACTCTCATTTCTTATTTAACTTTCATCTTTTCTTTCTTTTATTTTATTTTAAAAAAAATATAGAGAGAGATCCAAAGTGTCTCTCTTTCTCCTAATATCAATAATCTTGTTTCACATTTCTTTCACTTTTTTTTTTCTTATTTTTGTTTATTATACCAAAAGTCATGCAAATACATGGTACCAATATTTTTTTTTCAAAAAATGAGGTTCTTTACGCTATAATATTGTGAAATGATATATGTAAGTTTTGATTATTTTTATCTTTATACACCACAAGTCCCACTTTGAGGTGTATCACAAAATAAATAGACCATAAATAACATACTTAATAAAATTATAATTAAGTTGTGTTTAAATACGATTTTGAGTTTTAAATCATAATTTAAGTAAAAGTAAAAAAAATTCATTGGTAAAAAATTATTGATAAACTATAATCTGAACTTAACAATATTAGTAAGGCTTAATTATAGTTTGGATTTTATGATATTTTTCTAATATATTGTATTTTTTGGGTTGAAGATTTTGCAACTGTTTTATTTTCTTGCATTGCAAAAGAAAATTATTGTTGAAAAAAGGAATGCTATAAATATATGATTTAAACATATTTATAGTATACTTTTATTATTAAACTATGTTTCTTTTATTGAAAATTCATATTGTGATCAAGAACTAGGCTGGACCAACGTTAGATTTAATAAAGAATAATTCGATATGACCCTAACTCATCCTCTTAAAATTTTTATTAATTACTAAATTATGTGGATACTACATACTCTATTTTTAAATACAAAAATAATTATTAAGATGATATCTAACGAAAATATAATGCTATTTTGATAAAATTATATAATTTTCATTATTAGCTACTTTCAGATTGTGTATGGTCTCATATGTTATTCTTGGTTTTTTTTTTTAACAAAGTTATAAGTATTTTTTATTTTTTATGAAAGACAATTTTATTTTAGTCAGATAAAAATTATTATGAACGATAATAAATTAAAATAACTTGCATAAGTTAATCTAGATGCTCATATGCTTTGCAACTTGTTCATAAGTTAATAATCGTAAATCATATATGATAAAGAAGATATCATCTATGCAATAATTACAAGACCCAGTGATCAAATAGAAAATTTCAGGGTTGCAAATGAGAACCGGATCAAAATCCATATCACTATTTTGCAAAGAAAACCAACAACTTTCAAGAGCCCGAACAAAATAATGAGAATCTGATCAAATTCATCATCTGTAGTCATGTGGAAAAACTTAATTGAAATCTGATCAATTTAAGCTAAAGCAGAAGAAAACGCTTTTATTAAAAAATAAAAAACTAGAAAGATCATTGGAATCTCTCATGCGAAGGACTGACACATGCCCAACGTTTTCTCTTATAAGAAACAAAAAGAAAAGGGGAAAAAAAAGCAGCGGTGTTTTGTTAATATCCGCGGAATCTAAGGGTTGAAGGTAAGGTTAAATAGGCCTCAGATGGAGGAAAACAGAATACAATTCTAAAATTAGATAACATAACAGAAAGATGAGATTCCTTTGCTAAATTTCAACGTGAAAAAATTTACAGAATCTCTTTGCACCTGTTTAGACTATAGAGAATAACAAGAATGACAACAAATCAGGTTGAGTAGTATTAAAAAATACAAAAGTGGCTCTAGTTGCTCAAATATCATATGGATTTTTTTAGGTGCATATCTAATATCGTACGGATTAGAATTTTCCAAGTGTACAGCTCATTTTGATTTAGATTTTATTCACCCACTAAAACAAGGCTGTTCCTCTTCTGATTTTCAAAATGCACGTTAGATTAGAGAAAGAAACGTGTTTACTTAGCTAACTGCATAGCTATTCTAATTGCAGAAACATCTATAGTTTCTCTACCACAAATAGTATACTGACGCAACAAATGTTACTCAGAGAGAAAAAAACTGCGTGTTTTTGAAAGTAAAAAGTATTAATCGATTTAATTTCTAAAACTATAAAAAATGTTAGTTAGAATGTTATTTTTGTAAAACTTTTTGCTGATACCACATCACTGAAGACCACATTTGTATTTTTCATAGAAGATAATCTTAGTCAGATTAGATAGAACTATTCTTCATAAAAGACAATCTTATTTAAATTGAGTTGAATCATTGCGACGGTGAATGACAAAACTCTTCTATTAAATATTTATTGTAACAGCATATTAAGATTCAAAATTATATTACTGATTAAACTAGGATAATTTCACATCAGTTAATTCCCGTGCTTCCTGCTTGCTCACTGTAAATTATACAAATTTTAATATACAAATATTAATTTGGTGCATTCTTGAAGGGAGGACTATGCAAACAAATGGTGGATAATATTAAAAAAAAAAAATGGAGAGTATGACAGAGATCCATAGTTATGATAAAATTCTTCATTGATCACTAAAAATTGATCATCATCATCATGAACAGAACAATAAAATTGGGCATCCATTATAACAAATAGTGAAAGATAGCCCAATCTAGAAAAGAAAGGCTAAGGAAAAGTTCAGAGACATCTCATTGAAACCCAGCCCTAAAATTTTCGGGGAATGGATCCAAGGATGATGAGTAGAACCAAAAACCCCATTCCATGGGGAAAAAAAAAAAAAAAAAAAGAAGACATATTCCTGGGTTCATTTACAAATTCAAAGGCTAACGATGAAAACAGGGAAATAAATCTGAATCTGAATGTCAAACCTCTGCCTTCTGCAGCAGAGGGGCAAAAACGACGACGTTTTCCTTGCAGGAATCGGAGGCGTCGGAAACCATGTTAACGAAGTCTTGGAGAGAGAGCTTTCCGTACTTGTGTTCGTCTTTGTGGAGATACTTAACGACGTTAGAGAAGAAGGGGACTTGGCAGGGGAGGACCAAACCGCCGTTACCTCGGAGTCCGAACTCTTCTTCGGTTTGTTTGAGGAGGCCGTGGAAGACGGCGAGGTTGAGGAAGCGCGCGGGGATGGCGAAGCGCGTGCGTTCGGGGCCCACGTAGACGAAGATGAACCCGGAGGGAGGGCGGCACGCGACGGAGGGGCCGTCGGAGCGGCGGCGGAGGCTGATGTGCTTCCACCGCGTCATGAGCTGTTTCAGACGCACGATTTGGCGAATCTTGTCGACCTTCTTATTCATGGCACCCGCCATTGCTTGCTTGCTTGCGCGCGAGAGGGAGGGGTGGGTGCTTCTGAGTGAAGGAGACGACAGACAGAGAGAGAGAGAGAGCGAGTGCTTTGGTTTTTGAGTTGGAAAGAGTTTTGAAATGAAAAGAGAGAGATAAAATAGAATACTGTGGGCTGGCTGTGTGAGAGTAAAGTAATGAATGGGAATTGATCTTCTGGTTGGGAGAATGATTGTGTTTTCCCCGTACCCAATCACTCACCTTAACATAACTGTCTTTATCTTTACCAAAATCCTCTTATTTTTTTTATCCCTAAAATATGCTAAAAAACTTTTTTTTTTTGTTAACATAAACTATAAAACTGTCAGCATGGTTAAGATAATTGTTTTTAGCTTATCTAAAACAATGGAGATGCTTTAACCAAAAAACAAAACAAAAAAATCAATCTTTATCTTTATGTAAAACATACAGTACTTTTCCTATTAGTATCTTAAAATGTGAATTACTACTATAATATAAGATGAATATGTATTTCTATGTAATTTTAATTAATTATCAATTATTGATCTACTTTTGTATTATAAATTGAAATTGAAACAAACAATTTAGCAAATGAGATTTTCACAATCTCTATTAAACATTATCAATATTCTCAAATCTTAATCATCTAAATTGTTATCCTTTTCTATCTACATACATAATTTTTAACCGTTCACCTCTTTCGATTTATCCTATTTTATCTCCATAATTTTCAATAGTTTTTCTTGTAAGGATTAAAAAAAAAACAATTTAAATATACAAAAGGATTCGTAATCGAGGACATATCTTATGAGAAGAAAATATCTTATGAGAGGATTAAATCTTAATCATATAATCATACATGGAAGGTAAGATTTAATGTTATATGACTACTTAAAAAAGTTGTATGACTTTTTAAAAAACTCACATAATTTATTGTGTTTTAATCTTGACCATTAAAATAAAATATAATAATCAATATTTATTCTTCTCACTCTCATATAAGATAAGTCATCTCACTAGATGTATTTCCTTCGTGATATATACAAGTTTTCTCGTGTGTTTTTCATTCTTTAGCATTAGGTTGTTTGTTTCACACTTTATTTTATTTTACTTCATTCATTTTTTTTTTTTTAACATTCTGGGTTCTCTACATCTTCTTTCATGAAAATATTTCGTCTGTTGTTATTTAATTTATTTTTATCTTTTATTGTTAGCTTCTACTTTTTTATTTTCTTTGAATAACTTCTTTAACTTTTTCTCTATAATTTGACATATTAAATTTTTTACAGATGCTTTTTTTTTTAAGGTTGTTTACAGATGTTATTATTTTGCAGCTTCTACATTTTTTCAACTATGGAAATAACATACAAGTAATTTGAAGAAGTTTTGCAAAAGAAGGTATATGATTTTTATTTATGATAAAAAATAAAGTTTAATGTTTCTTTTTTATTTTTAAATATTTTTTTTCTTTAATTTTTTTCCTAAAGGTATACTTCCGGCTTCAAATATAAGCAAAAAATTAACTTGAATTTTGGATTTAAATATAAATAAATCTCAACTAATTTTTGTTCATTTAATGAAATCATTTCCAAAATACCCTTCATTTAATAGGGTTTTAATTCCAATAGTAACTCCTTCTTATTCTTGATATCAAATTCCAATACAGTACCGTTTAGAAAAATAACTTATTTTTTAATTGAGATTGGTGCTATTAAATGTTGTTAATCAACTTTCTTAGTTAGCATAAAACAATTTTTTTGTTTGTTTATATTTAGATCCAGAGTAGTATTTGTTATTATTATTTTCAGTACTTTATTTTAAGTTTCATCTTTTAACCAACTTGGCGCCTCTTGCTTCTAAAATGCTTATGCAATGGCTGACAATTTGTAGGGTTGCAGGGACTGGAGTAGGTGTTCAGGATGGTACCTGTTCATGCCTACATGACAAAAACAATCCCTGTTGGTAAATTATTTTTTTTTACACTCTTTTCATATATTGTTTTTTTTTAAAATACTTGTTTTTGTAAAAGTTAAAAAATAATAAATAATATTTTAATTTAAATCAAATTAAATTCTAATAATTTTAATTTATTCTTCAAATGATAGTCAAATTATAAATCTCATCTAAATAAAGTAAAAAATAAATGAATAAAAAATAACAAATATATTGTGGAATAATATGAAAAATAATAATCAATAATTTAAAATTGTAAAATAATATTACACACACAATAATATTAATTACAAACACACATTCATTTCAAATTGTAAAATAATATTAATTACATTTAAATTATGTAATTTCATTTTTTTGACGAAAAATAATGTAAATTCCTATAATCTTGTACTTAATACATTCAAATTTTTAGTATTAAATTAACAGTAATGCTATATAGTGCAAAATTAACTGTACGAAGACTATACGAATACAAATGCTGAAATATAATTGGTTGAATTTAAATTTAAATTTTTAAAAACAAAGCCAAATCAAAGACAGTGAACAGTTATAAAATTTTTCGTGCAGGTACGAATTCGTACCAATTAGCATTTTCTTTAAATTAAACACACACAAACACATTCATTTCAAAGTGTAAAATAATATTAATTTCATATAATTTTATACTTAATATATTCAAATAAAACGAATAAATCATAGATTAATCACCCATTATATATTCAATAAAAAAATCACCCATTATATTAACATCAAATACAGATTTAGTCAAATTCAAATTAAATAATCTAATATAATAGAAATTAATTATTTATTGTAAAAAATTTATTGTCCAATCTTGTATTATGTGTCACCAATATCTTTATTCTTTTTTTTTCCTCTAATGATATTTTTGTTTTGTTACTATATTTTTAGTAATTAATAAAAAAACTTTAAAATTTAATAATTTACATATGAATGATGGATGTTTAGAACAATATATGATGTAACACAATCAAGACGTTCAATTGGTTTAAATTTTTTAAAGTCGTTTAAATGTATCTTTGCAATGCATAAACATATTTAACCTATTTACATTACTCTTTGCGTAAGAGAAAAATGTTGCATGCATAATAGGATTTCCAACAACTTAACCATATAACATGCATAACATATCCAAAAGATGTTCAAAAAAATTTCAACAACTTTTTGAGCAATTTTGTCATGGTTCAAAATTTATAAAAATTATGAAATTTACAAGGTTTAATAGCATGATGCTATTTAAAACATATCCAAAAGTTAGCTCGAAACTGTTCCCTAATATTTCCAAATCAGAATGGTTTCCTAACATTTTCAAATTCCCTATATGATGCCGTTAACTCACAATCTTAATATTTTCCAATAGTAAATAAGATAATAGTAATATATATAGAACTGACTCGTCTAAATTTTGTTCTCTTCGAAAAGGGTAAATTAAATAAATAATATTAGTTGTTATTTGTTAATGAGAAATTAGTTATATTGTATATATTTGAGAAATTTTAGTTTGGTCAGAATTTCTGACAAGAAAGTTAGTCCGTAAGAATCATGCTCGTATTTCACATAGATATGAATTTCGATATTCGAATGATATTAGTATATAATTTATAAGTAACTCTATATATATTTTTTTATTTTATTTTGAGACCTGCTCTATTCTTAATAAACTCTCCCTATCCAACATACTTGAACTTTTTATTCAAAAACAAATGCAATAAATTTTGAGTCCTTAGTTTTAATTTTAGTTTTTTTTTTTGTCACCATAACATTAGTACAAAATATTGGTGAAATCTTTTCTCCCAACTTGAGATTTTATTTAAAGGATTTAAATAAAATGTCACTCAAACTAACGACATGTTAGTAATTAGTTCGTGTTTAGATATCAAATGGAAAAACTGAAAAATACTTTTACTCTCAAAATAATAAATTTTTCCTATTTTATTTTGTGTCTTAAAAATTAAAATACAGAAATTTTAAAAAATATTTTTCTAACTTTTATTCAAACATAACCTTATTAGTTAGCTGAAAATTAAAAAGGAAAATATGTTGTGGCCGTACAAAAGCAAAAGAAAGTTATTAGTGCACGGCCGGAGTTTCTCCGAGAACGCCGTAGTACTTTTCCGTATGCATGCAGATACTGAAAAAGTTGCAATTCTCTCCCCTCCCATCACATGGATTCATAATACTCCATATTCTGTTTTTTTCTTTTTCTGTTCTTGTTGCCTTGTTGGGTTCTTTTAACACAACGACAGGCATTACAATATTTTTTTATTATTGTTACGACACCAGTTTCTATAAAATTTAATTTTATGCAAGAACAGTTATTGTTTCTAGAGCTGTTGAGAAAGCAATTGAAGTTAAAAAAAGTGGGAGAAAAAAATTCCCATTTACCGGTCAAGGCTTCTGAGTTACTTTACTTCACATGGGTCTGATGCAGATTAGTTACTAACCACTCACATGACGATTGAGACAGTAGACCCGTGATTTCTTGACCCACTCTTCTCTGAAAAAAGTGACTTTTCCGTTGCTTAAACCTTACTTTTTTTATCGCAAGTTACGGATCCGCTGCCGCAAATCACTCTATTACCCTCTGCACCATCTCTTAACATAACACTTACGATGAAAACATTAAAAAATTCACGACGTAAAAACTTTTTTATTTGGGGTTTGTAACAAACAAAAATTATTCTTTACGTGGCATTTTCCACCGCTGAACTGATTTGATTTGCATACAAGGATCAACAAAGGATTCGGATTGTTTTTTTATTTTATTTTATACTAAGATCTATTACGTACCTATTACGTACTTAAATATTTTATTATTTTCATTTTGTATTTATAAAACAAAAATGAAACATAAAAGAATATATAATACAGACAGTGTAAAAATTAATTTTTACACCGTGGTTCAAAAACAAACTATTATATATATTAAATTTATTGATTTGTAAAATAATTATTCTAATAGTCGTATTAATAATTATTTTTAATTAATTAACGATGTAAATTTTTTTACACTAAATTTTATATTGTCATTTAATAAAAATATTATCATAGATTAATTTGTTAATTTTTATAATAATTATTCTAAAAATTATACTAATAATTATTTCTTATTGGTTGATTGTATAGTTTATTTTAAGAGTTACAAGATTGACTTGATGGTGAAGATTAAAAGGGAGTTAAAAAAATTATAATTTATTTTACAAGATGGTCTATGCAATGTTAGTGTATCCAATCACAAATTGACTTATATGATAACCCTTCACACTGTGAGTGTTTTCAGTGAAAATAAAATTTAAATTTTAACTTAGAAAAGGAAACTTTTAATCAATACATAAACACAAGTGTATTTTTTTTATCCGTATAAAACAAAAATAGATACTAGGAGTTCATAATAACTCATGTAGCCTACTCATCTAATTGAATTAGACCATTCGGTAAGCACAAGTGTATTTATAAATTATTTCTATGTATGTGCACAAATACACAACTTTATTTTAAAATTAGTTATTAACAATAACTCTAGAGTCTAGAATCTCACATGCGCTAGAGAGTTAAACTTGTTTTGCCCACAAATAAATTAAGTTATAATTAAGAAATACAGTATCACTTTTTAAAAAAAAATAAAAAAGAAAATGTGTGATGCGATGCGATGCCATGCAGAAGAAACGATAGTAGTAGTTTTGTGCAGAGTGAGGAAGGAGCATGAAGAGAGCAGAGGGTTGTGTCGGGTAAAAAATGGAAGCACGCTCAACAAGTACAGATTCGTGGATCAAAGCTGTCAGCATGTAAAACCGTGGACCCACTATTGTGTAGACGCGTGTGGTGCACGAGCACTGAAGGAGTGGGCTGTTTCGATAACACGCTGCTCTGCGCGTGAAGGTAGGATAACTGAACCCTGATCAGTAGCCTAGAATGGCGAGACGCAACCTTGGCAGTTTTTACAGTTTGGTCAATAAACTATGATCCGACGGTAGGGGAGGCTTCAGAATTGCTTCACCTTCCAACTTCTGCTCCGTCTCGTTCGTCGTCATCGTCGGTTTCCTGGAATCGAATAATAATAAAACGGTTTTAATAGTATTATCGTATGTTTGGTTTATGAAAAAAGCAAAAGACAAAAAAAAAAGTGAAGTAATTTTTTTAAGTTATTTGGAAGAGAAAAAATAAAATATCTTTCTATTTACTGTTAAAAATTATGGTATCTTTGGAAGAGGGGATCAGCATCCTCTCAAGCTTTTGTTGGTTGGGATATTTGTCCTCCGCAGTTGTCTCATCTCATGTGCTGCTGGCCAATGCCATGGGAATTAATTTCTTAAGGCCAGTGTAGTCGCTTCTGTGTGTCTGTTTTGATTTCCCATTAATAAATAAAAAAAATGTTTGGTTTATGAAAAAAAGCAAAAGACAAAAAAAAGTAAAATAATTTTTTTAAGTTATTTGGTAAAAATAAAATGACACATTTTGTGATATGATTTTCTATTTACTGTTAAAATAGGAAGAGAAACTCTCATTCGAAATTGTTCTAAAAACATGTTATCTTACATATTCTTTCTAACACATTTCTCTACTGTTATTTATAATTTATTCAAAACAAATTTCCAAATCTTCCTTTATGTAGGAAGGATAATAACTTCGTAAGGGAATATAATTTCTTATTTAGAATTGAATAAAACTCAGGTGTTGCTAAAAATTTTCATATAGTATTATAAAATGTATTTAATGTAACCTATCGTTGTTTCCAAAACAATTACTACTATAAAATACTAAAATTGAAAGAGGGATAAGTTTGCACGTGCATCTCTAGTTTCGTTAGAAAATAGAAACATAGAAATGGGACGCAATGCATCAAAAACTCCCTCGGTCATGGTGATATAGGATCATTCAAACTTCAAAGTTCAAATTAAAGTTCACTATCATCCAACTTTATCAAGGGGAGTCACAGAGAAAACGGCCCATTTTAACATATTTCAAATTTAACTCCACAAAACGGAGGCAAGAGGCTCTACTTCAAGGCATATGTTATTAACTAGTGTAACGCACGAACTTATTAAAATTTTCACTATCTTATTTATATAGTCAATAAAAAAAAATTGAAAAAAAAAAAGAACAAAGAATTATATAGCACATTGAAAGAAATTTTAAAAAAGAGATAATTATAAAAGAAATTAAAAACTATAAAATTAAAAAAAATAAAAGATAAAGGAAGATGTAACAATGTAACTTTAATTTTTTTAATATTAACTTTGAAAATTCAAAAGTAAATTGAATTAAAGATTTAGAATTATTGACTAAAAAAAGAAATCTTCAAAATTAAAAAATAGAGTTGGAAAATATGACAAAAGAAATATTAAATAAAACAATAGATTAGAGAGTATAAAATTTGAAAAAAAAAATTATATAGTACATCGAAATAAAAATTGAAAAAGAGATAATTATAAAAGAAATTAAAAACTATTTTTTTAAAAGAAAAAAATAAATAAAAATGTAATGATGCAACTTTAATTTTTTAATATTAAATTTGAAAATTGAAAAGTAAATTGAATCAATGATTTGAAATTATTGATGAAAGAGAGAAATCTTCAGAATTAAAAAATAGAGTTAGAAAATCAGATAAAAGAAATATTAAAAAAACCCAAAAGACTATAGAGTATAAAATTTGAAAAAAAAAAAAAAAGAATTATATAGCACATCGAAAGAAATTTTGAAAAAGAGATAATTATAAAAGAAATTAGAAACTATAATTTTTTTAAAGTAAAAAAAAAAGATAAGGGAAAATGTAACTTTAATTTTTTAATTAACTTTGAAAATTGAAAAGTAAATTGAATTAAGGATTTGAAATTATTTATGAAAGAGAGAAATATTCGGAATTAAAAAATAGAGTTAAAAAAACTGATAAAAATATTTAAAAAAATATAGCACCAGATAAAGAAGTGAATGAAAGTAGTTACACAAATATTGTGAATGTGGGGTAGTTACAAAAATTAATAAGAGAAATTTTAGGAAAAGTAAAAGAACCATATGTATGTTAGGAGAGTGAACTACACCACTCCATGATATGAGAGTATTAAAAAAATAGTGAATGTGAGAGAGAGTGGGGAGAGTGAAACAATGAAAGAAGATAATCTCTTAGTCATTTATATATATATATAAGGAGATATATGAACATCAAATAAAATTTTAGGGGAGTCTTAATGTGTTTCTAAACTTAAAAAGCAAGTTCTAAAATAAGGTTTTTGTAATTATTTAAAATAATTATTAAATTTACCACAATTTTATTTAAATACTACTATCATCTTTAGGTTCTAAAATTATTTAAATTAATTTTGTATAAATTTTTTAATTGATAATAATGTTAATCTGTATAATTTATACTGAGACATTGTTAATTTTAAATAATGTTCTATTAATTTTAGTTTTAAAAACTTATTTTTCCTGAAGTGATGGTTATTAATGTTTATGAATTGTGATAATTAGTATTTTGGTCACTATGGTCTATTCTAATGCTTATAATATTTAAATAATGAAACATATGAGTTTAAAATTGGATTGATAAGAAACAAAAAGTTAATTAATAAGTTAAATTAATATAGAAGTTGGTAATTAAGAGAAAGAAATTATAATAAAATGAATGGCTTATTTTTTAGATAAAAACTTACTCCTAATTTTTTTTATTTTTTTATTAGCAAAATAAAAATATATACATAAATGGTACAAGGGGTACCAAAAACCCATATACAAACACAAAACAGCTACATCTCCTCCCCTCTCCCAAAGGTCATTTTCCATTTATACCAATGTATTAAGTATAAATAAAAAAATAACCAAGGGAACAAAAAAAATCCTCACCAACTCTAAAGGAATAACAACAATAAATCCTTCAATTAATAACCTAGAGAAAAGAAAACATATTGAAGTCAGCCTAGTCATTGGAATTCCGTGCCTTTATTCCACTAAGATTCCTTCATTGAAGTTGACCTCACCTAGCATTCAATTCCCTGCATGTATTGTGATTGGTTGCATTAAAATTGGTCCCAAATTACATGTTGCATTATAGACCCCAAATAAACAATTCCATGTCATCCTTTTTGCCTAATAACCGTTGGGCCCTTATTTTGCTGCATTTAACCTCAAAGTTGCTTCCCCACATTTATAATACTCCCTTTTATAGCACTCCACATAACAACGCCTTATGATTCCACTGAAAATGCATGTCGATGGCCATGCCAAGCCCAATTTCCACACCACCTCCTCTGTATGCAGTCACTGCCCCAGCAGACAACTAAATCTTGTATATATCAATTCCAATTCTGATGACATATAATCCCTCAGCCAGGTTGAATACACGCTCCTGTAGAGGCCAACCATTGAGCAAAGGAGTAGTTGAAATTTAACTTGCTCTCCTTAAGCCACATCCACGCAAAGACCTTGATATCTTCCAGAATTTTGCCGCCATCAAAATTACCACCCTGAAATACACATTTGTTCCTGCTTCTCCAAATACACCACGGTATTGAGTACCATACAACCTTCCAAATTTCACAACTGTGCTTATTATTTACCCATCCCAAATTCTGCCAAAAATGGTCCTTTGGCTTCTCAGGTAGAGCTGTGATAATACCCAACCAAGAGTAACAATCATATCAAATATTCATCACCACTGTACAGGAAAACAACGTATGCTCCACAAATTCTACTTTGATATTACATAGTGGGCAAAATGATTCTACATCAGTTAGACGTATACCTTTCCTCATGAGATTTTTTCTTGTGGGCAATTCATCAAGAAATACCCTCCACAAAAAACATGCAACCTTTGGTGGAATTGGAATTTTCCATAAAACAGAGAAAATATCCAATTCTTGACTATGATGACGCAAAGAAAAAAGAGCTTTATATGTAGAATTCACAGAGAAGTCACCCGAGTTACAAGGTAACCACCACCATAAATCTTCACCTATAGCTTTTGGTTCCCTCCCCACCAATAATCCTTGAAGACTCTCTAGCAGCTTAACTTCCCAAGTAAACCAAGATCTTCTCCAGTTAAAAGCCTAAACCCAACTCCCATCACGCCATTCACCCATGTTTCTAACCACCTCATTTTTTTGTTCTGAAATTAAAAACAACCTCCTATGAGATACCGCCAAACATTCATTGCCCACCCACTTATCATGCCAAAATCTCACTATTGCCCCTCTACCCACCCTCCACTCCACCATTTTTTCAAACCACATCTCTCTACTATCACCACCACAAACTTTCCTAATATCTCTCCACCATAGTGATGAAGATTTACTACCCTCCCCATCCACCAACTTTCTCCACCCACCATATCTCTCAACTAACACATCCACCCACAACATGCCTTTTTGTGCAAACAAACCCCATCTCCATCTAGCTAAAAGAGAGTGATTAAAAATCTGAATATCTTTAATGCCTAACCCACCATGACTTTTTGGTCTACATATTTTTTCCAACTCACCCAAGGAATTTTCTTCTTCCCATCCTCCTCACCCCACAAAAACCTTCTTTGAATGGTAATGAATTTAGAAGCAACAATTTCGGGCATTTTAAAAAAAAGACAAAAGAAAAAGAGGTAGAGATGAAAGAACCGAATTTATAAGGCACACCCTTCCGGCAAGAGAAAGTTGTCGATGCTTCCATGATGACAATTTTTTGGAAAATTTATAAATGATTGGTTTCCACATCTCCTCTCTCCTAGGATTAGCACTAATGGGGATGCCCAAGTAGGTAAATGGAAGAGACAAGAGCTTGCAATTTAGAAGATCCGCAAACATTTGTGTTTCCCCCTCATCAATACCAAAAGCCCCAAAACAACTTTTAAAAAAATTTACCTTCAATCTGGATGCTAGCTCAAAGCATCTCATTATGCTCTTCATAGTGACAACGTTACTCAAACTTGCCTCCCCAACAAAATAGTGACATCCGCATATTGTAGTAAGTTTACTTATACATTCCCATTTCCCACACCATATCCCACAAATATTTTTTTCTCACAAGCTTCCCTCATAAGGCCACTTAATCCCTCACCAACAATAGTAAACAAAAGAGGAGCCAAAGGATCTCCTTGACGGAGACCTCTCTTAGCAACAAATTCACTTGTAGGGCTTCCATTAACAAGCACCGAAATATGTGTTGAAAGAAGGCAACCTCTTATCCATGTTATCCATTTTTCACCAAATCCCAATCTATGAAGCATATATAACAAAAAGTTCCATGACACCGAATCGTATGTTTTTTCATAATCCACTTTGAGCACCATGCATTTCCTCTTCTTCCTCCTAGCTTCAACTACCACCTCATTTGCAACAAGTGCACTATGTAAAAGATTTCTCCCTCCAATGAAAGCACTTTGTCTTGGATCAATAATCTCCCCCAAAACCTTCTTTAGTCTCCTTGCCAAAATCTTAGAAAGAATTTTGTACATACATCCCATCAATGAAATTGGTCGAAAGTCCCCCAAACTTTGTGGATCAACAACCTTTTTGGTATTAGAGTGATGAAAGAGGAATTAGTACCTTTTGGAAAAATTCCATTTGCATGGAACTCGTCTAAAAAGTGCTTAACATCTACTTTAATAACATCCCAAAACTCCTTGAGAAATTTAAAGTTATAACCATCCGGGCCCGGGCTCTTGGAATTTCCACATTCCCAAATCGCTTCCTTGATCTCCTCCTCCTCAAAGCAATTAACAAGCATGCAATTGTCCTCCAAAAAAAATTGTTTAAATCTCACTCCATCCAATTTTGGCCTCTCCCCCACCTCTTCATTGAATCGATGTTGAAAAAATAGTTTTACTTCCTCCTTAACTCTACATGGATCCTCCACCCAAACACCATCTATTTCCAAACCTCTCAACATATTCTTCCTCCTTCTCCAATTAAGTAGGGCATGGAAATATCTTGTATTTAAGTCTCCTTCTAAGATCCACTTGGATCTAGATTTTTGTCTCATGATTGACTCATTATATGTTGCCAACTTCCAAAATTGCTCTTGTAACTCTTTTTTTCCTCTTCATCCAACTCATATATCTCTTCTTTTTTTTCTAACATATTCATATGTCTCCCTACTTCATCACATTTCTTCCTTATATCACCGAAAATATCCCTATTCCAAGCTTTCAACTTTGTCTTCAATTTCTTCAATTTCTCTTTAAGGACATAAGCTCCCCACCCTTGCACATGCATTCCTCCCCAAGCCTCCACCACAAAGTTAGAGAAATTTGTATCTTGGAACCAACAATCAAGAATTCGAAAAGGCCTTGGACCTCATTCCATGATAGAGCATTTCAAGATCAAGGGGCAATGATCTGAAATATTTCTATTGAGGACATATTGAGTGCATCCCGACCATGAAACACTAATTCCTTTGTCACTAGGAATCTATCAAGTCTACTTTTTGCACTTCCGTTTGGCCTATACCACGTGAAGCTTCTCCCCACCAACGGAATATCGTCTAACTCCATACTTAAAATAAATTCATTAAACCCCCTTATTTCCCCACCACTAGATTGCTCTTCTCTCACCCATTTTCTTTCAACACCCCTTCTAACACAATTAAAGTCACCCATAATACACCACCGTTCTATATTACTCCCTTCCTTCCTCATCTTCAAATCTTCCCACAAACTTCTTTTTTGATTTATATCACAAGGTGAGTAGACATTTACCAAAGTAATCATTTCTTGATTTTCTTTCCACATTCCCTCTACACCAAGGAAGCCACTCCCTTCAAACGAATTCGAGACTCGAAACAAATTTTTGTCCCATACACATAACAATCCCCCTGCATGATTATTAGTTGGACTCATTATCCATTGCATGTCATGGTCCCCCCATAATGTAAAACAAAGTTCATTGGAAAACTCCTCTTTTTTCGTTTCCTGTAAACTCATAAATTGCACTCCCTCCTTTGTTACAAGTTGCCTTATATATCTCCATTTTATTCTCCCACCCAGCCCCCTTACATTGTAAGTCAGAAAAATCATAATGGCACCTGACTTATACCCCTCTCTTCTTTCACATGGCCATCATTTTTTATATTGTTTCCAACTTTCTGATCTCTTTCCTCCATGATAACTAATTTTCCAATAATATCCTCCTGATTACCATCGTAAGTCATGCTCATTAGTTTCCCTAAATTCCACAAATTATGTGCCTCATCTGCATTCTTCTTCAACCAAAAGATTCTTCTACAGTTTACAGAATTTTCCAATGACAATGGTTCAGTCAAAGACACACACCTTGACCGAATATCCTTTCTCTTATTCTTCACATTATTGTCCCTACATCCCTAAGCTATGTTTCTTATGATCTCCCTATTCACTGAGTCCTCTTCCACCCTTGTCGCCCCACCAGCCAAATTTGATTGTTGAAGATCTTCTCGAATGATAACAGTATTCATAACTCTCTTCCACTGACCACGACTGCTAATTTCTTCCTTATCGCACTTGTCAAGAAAACCATATATTTTGCCTTGAGCTAGACTCGAATGGTCCCGTAAATTACCCATCATAGAGGCCGTCATTGATTCTCTAGTCTTATGACTAACTGTGTCATTTAAATGAACCCCTTCATTAGTCAATTGGGTTGAGATTGGGTATTGGGCCACTCTGGGGCCCGATAGTACACCCCCTGTATCTGCCACACAAACAAGAAAATTTGAATCTTGCGTTTCACCAACTACCTCGGGAGACAAGATCCTAATTTGACCGTTTGGATTGGACTCTCTAAGCTTTATGCTGCCACTGCTTTCCCCTTCCATAGCCACCATTTTGCCTTTTCTATGTCTAATCTCCTGCTCTTCCTTTTCGTTCACGTCTCCTTTATCACCTACTTCGACACTTGTCAACTGGGCATTGGGTTGTGATTGCCTCGTGTTTATACCTTTGTCCTTTGGTCTAGACAGCGACATGCCCCCTTCTGACTTTTCATCACCGGATGAATTTTCTGAAGACTCTCGTCGGACTTCCCTTCGCATGCCCACTGAACCTTCTTCCTCCTTCTCTAACTCCACCAAAGAATCATCAAGGTTTCTTGAACCTTCTGATCCCATAAAGTCAATATCCAGCCCCACATCAGTTGCCACCAAGGACCCATCACCTATTGAATGTTGGTTGTCCCACAATCCACATCTGCAGTGGTTCACAAGTATCATCACTTCCTCAACAGCTCTTATCCTGTACACAATCCTGTTAATACAAATATTTGTACTGTATGAGATTACTTCTGTAGAGGAAACCTTTACCAGATGTAACATCCTAAAATTTTAATATAATTAATGTTATTTAAAAGATTAAATTGTTATGAGATTTAGTATAAAAAAATCATTAGTATAAGAATTTATTTGAATTAAAAGGATTGAATTATTATGATATAATATGATATTATATTTAGAATGTTGTATCATGATATGTTATTTGAATTGATTATGATATTATTTTATTTGGATCTTATCTTAGTATATTATATTGTTTGTGATATTTGTACTATATTTGATTGAAATAATTGAATTAAAATATTACTATTTAGTTACTATATATTAAATATTATTGAGTTAAATAGTTACTTTATCAATAAAAAAATTAGGTGATTAATACAAGAATTGTTAAGATTATCTAACAACTACAAAAGAATGCAAAAGATAATTAATATAGTATTGCTATAATATTATATATCTAGTTTAGATAAAATATTCATTATATATAATTTAAATTGGTCCTCGATAACGATTTAAATCTTATCATGTTCTATCTTAATATATCTTGAAAGAAAAGAAAATAGTAGATAATGCTAATAATGAGATAATAAAGTAGAAAAAGATAAAGAAAAATTTGATAGGCCAAATCTGCTAAAATAAATCTTATGCTATTTAATCTTAATCACGTACAACTGCACTTATATAAGGATAGAAAATTACATAGTTAGTCTCTTAGGGAACAGAAAATTAGTAGATAGTTTGAGGACTCGGGAGAAGAAGACATTGAGTGAATCTTGTTGACGTAGTAGATAGAGAAGAGAAAGAATAAATGAAGACTGTAGATTACTTTGCTTCAAGAGGTGAGTAAAACATATCTACTTTCAAAACTTCCATGGTATAATTGTTTGAAGAATGTATATCTCTGATTGTGTGTTTGATATAAAGAAATTGGGTTTGTCAGTATTCTACATATATGGTAGGATTACATTTGGAATTTTATGTCTATTGGGTATATTCTTAAATGGTTGAATTACCTTATTCATATATATTATAGGGGTTGCTATGGCAATATTTATGTTTTGGTATCGTGATAGTACTTGCTATTTTCTTCCGCACGAAGTTAATGTCCTGGTTGGAAATTAGTGTGATAAACGGCTTTGCAACTACAATTCATATGTATTCAAGTTTTGCTTTTTAACTAGAATCATGATGTGGCATGAAAATAGGTAGATTGATACGTGTGCACATTTGGGTACTGAAGTTTCTTAATTTGCGTGGTTATGCCTTACATATAATTATATCATATATATAGGAGGTACGTACTAATTCTTGATGAGAAAAAGAAAAGGGATGCGTGGCTATAATTGCTGGGAATTGATTCAAGGTTTTTTTAATTGCATAGATATATGTGTTGAAGTAGTATTGGGCCTAAATTCTTGTCACACCATGCATTTTATTATTTATACGTGATTCCTCTGTGCCTTGTACTTTGTTATATATGTTGTATTACTGATTGAAATTAAGATGTTACAGTGTGCTCGTAATGTGATCTTGAGAAATATTATTAGGTGCATGAGATTATTGGATGCATAAAATTAGGGAATTTATTTGGTAGTTATCTGGAATGATATTCTGCAATTTTGTGTGAGTTGGTTATTACCTTCTGGGAAGGGATAACGATGTACATTCTATTCTGGGAATAGGATGATAGATACCTCCATCTGGGATGGGGAAGAGATTTGAGATACCTCCATCTGGGATGGGGAAGAGATTCGGGATACCTCCATCTAAGATGGGGAAGGCAGTGGGACGTCATTGCATAGATATGAGCTTATAGACCTTTTACGAATTTGAGATCCACATCGATTCTGGGAACCAAAGAGTCTAGTCTAGTGATTCTGGGAATCACTAAGTTATGTTTGAGATATCTATTTGAATGCATTGAGGTGTTAATTTTATTTATTGAAATACTTACCTTAATGAGAATGTTATGAGAGTAAATTGTGGTTGTTTTTAATTTGATTTCTATTGGAGTATATATATATACAATATTTTATTTTAAATTCTTTGTGGGTACCATGGTCGAGTTTTTCCGGATTACCGCACCGGCTGAAAACAACAATGTTTGCGAACCCTTTTAGAACTTGTTTTATTCACTGGGATTATTGTCTCATTAAAAGTGTTGTTTTCAGAGCACGAGGGAGAGACTGTTGAGACATCGGAAACTTGAAGACTTATTTATTTTTAGTCATGTTTTTTGGGTTAGTACCTATAGAATAAAGGGTTGGTTGTGGTTAATTCTGCCGCTCTTTATTATTCATTGTTTTAGATGCCCATATTTAAGGATAATATTTTTATTTATGTACGGATTCATTTATTTGATATTTTTATAATATTTGAGGTATTTCAGACTATTGTATTTTAAAAAAAAAAGGCTATATTATTTATGTTTTAAATAATGTTTTATTACGGGTTGTTATTGTAACGAAGGGCGTTACACCAGAGCTCTTGTAAAGTCAAGTATGCTAAAATTCATTGTCTCCTCTGCCATCTTGACATATATGCCAAACACACTTACAATAACTGCGAAAGTTTCCTCTTTCCATGCATGTAAGGGAATACCATCAATTCGGATCCAAGCAAGTCTATTGCTTGTTCGAATATCTAGACTCCACCTTTGTATTGAATGAAAAAAGGGCCAAAACTCCTTCACCTCCTTGCTGTAGCATTTCTTTAGCTTTATTTTCTTCAAGTCCGGATATAAGTACCATATCATCACCAAGGTACCGTAGTTTGAACTCCTCCTCCCCTTGTAGGATGCAAGCCTCATGTAATCTGTTGAACATAGAAAGATCATTCAAACGCCCCACCAGACTTTGTTGTACCCACTCATTAGTTCCTTCTTCAATTTTTATCTCCAATCCCCTTCATCTAATGTCATATGTCCAACTCTTCACTGTAGTTTTGGGTATCCATTTCATTTCAGCAGGATTCGATCCTATCTTTGTGACTTCAGCATATGACTTCTCTTTATTCTTCTGGTTTTTAACCTCTCTTGCCTACACCTTGTAGTCAACCATCCTTCTGTTATTATAGTTCTCTTTTTTGCTATTCACCTTACTCCTCAGAATTGATTGTGTCTTCTCTTCTTTCAGGTATTTTGGAATATTGAGATACATTTTAGCATCCCCAATTTGAATTTTATCCAATTGTTCCTCCAGCCATTTCTCATTTTGAATTCCTAAAAACCTGACAAAGCCGTATCTCCTGCCCCATTTATCTCTTCTTTTGGCTATGAAAAGATCCCAAATTTTGCCCCATCTTCGAAAAATTCTCCATAGTTGGGGATCTCCAAAGCCTTCTGGGAATCTCGTAAAAAAGAAAGTTGTTGTTTTTGAAGGTGGCCTGCTCCTAGTACTTCACTCCCTCGCACTCCTATCTCTATACCTTCCACCTCTCTGCCAACCTCTCATATCTCAAAATGATGCTCATAAAAGATGGTGTATAGTGTGTAAAAGGTTGCAAGTGGGTGAAGCTGCGGAAACAAGTTGTAGGAAAGAGATGACGATAGAAAAAAAGGGGTTAGAGGGCAGATGTGGAAGAAGATGGGAAAGGTGGCGGTGGTTATGCGGAAAGCGGTGGTGGTCAGTGGTTGGAAAAAGTGGACGTGCCGTACGGAAAGCTCTCACTCTCTCTCATGGTGTTTTTTTTTCTTAATCGCCAGGCAGCATTAGCTTACAGATTATGTACACTTACTCCTAATATTACTTATGAACTCGTTAATAGTTTTTTTTTTTCAATTTTTATAAGCAAAAATATTAATAATTAATACTAATATTTTTAGGCCTAAAACAAGGATTTTAATGAACTCACCCGTAAATCATCCATGAATAAAATATAGAGTAAATTACAGTGATACCCCCTGAGTTTTACATTAATTACACATGCATCCCTTTCTTTTTTTACTCTACACAAAACCCCCTAACTTTTTCGCTACCATTACACATGCACCCCCTCTTCGTTAAAAAAAGTTAACTCTGTTAGGTTTAAGAGTCACATGACTGACACATGATTTTTAAGTAATTTTTTTTCCCAAAAAGTCCTCATCCCCTTCCCTTATTTTTCCTAACTTCCAGATTGGGTTTGCTAAGGAAAACATTGGATGAGATTGCGTGTTGCTGGTGGGCAACGAAGACTAACTCGATCTAAATTCATAAAAGAGATCACCAAGCCCAAACAAGATCTAAACATTATTTAAAAAAAAAAATGGATAGTTGATTTGGTTTATTCAGGTTTACAAAGAATATTCCAACTAAAAATGTCAAGTACAAAAAAATTCAAGCAAGAATTATGGGACATATTTGCGTAAAAAAATTAAACCAAATTCATAAGTCTTCTCCGTGACAAAGTTTACAAGTTGTCCTCCATTTTTTCAATCATAACATACAACAATGGAGAAAATTTAAATTTTTCCATTAAAAAAAACTCAAAGACATATCAGAATCTTGATATATAAATTCAATCATTTGGTGTCCCCGTAGATCAGCCAATTGTTCAAACACAAACATCCCGCACAAGAAAAAAAATACTGGTGCGAGAAATCAGGAACAGAACTCCACGTTTTGAAATCCCAGCTCCATCATGGCTCGCACATTCACTTTGATAGTGCCGCAAATCTTGCTCTGTCGCCAATGTATGACTTAAACTTGCCACTGCAACCGCAACCAACATCGGAGCTGCAATTGCCAAGTCTTCCAACAGGAGAATACAATCCGTCAGGATCTGTTGTTGCAGTTGATTTCGCCACCATACGATTACGATCCACATGGGATGTTGGAGTCTACTGCGCCGCCATGAACCAGTGGCCGCTGGCACTGACGATGCCGGGAGAGAAGGGTTTCTTTGCGGCAGAGAGAGTAGATAGGAGGATTGCATCTTGGTTGAAGATGTGCTTAGGGTTAAGGTTAAGTGAGAGGATATTTTTGGTTTCACAAAAAAAAAAAAAGGACAATTTAGTCATTTAACATTAAATCAAAACTGTTACTTAACACCGTTAAGGGGAGGGGTGTCAAAATAATGTCAAAAAAAAAGAAAAAGGTACATGTGTAATTAGTGAAAAATTTAGAGAATATTTGTGTAATTTGCTCTAAAGTATACTATCATTTTTCTATGCATTACTTCTTTATCGTTTTTCTATTATCTTCAAAATAAAAAATAAAAAAAGAAAATTCTGCTATTACTCCATATTTCATCGAACAGACTATACATAGTAGTGCATATTATTTGATTAATGACACAGCTATACACATTTATAGCTCTAGTAGTATGTGCAAATGTCAATACAATGCGATCAAGTGGCACAAGCCGCTACAATAAATGCGTCAGAATATGCATGCATGAATACTACTAAGAGAATCTTTAAATTTCGAGTGGGAGGCTTCAAAAATATGTTTGAGAGCAAAATCAATTTGGAATTATGTTTGGTTATCCTTCAAAAGTATGTTTGAGAGTAAAATTTTGCTTACAAACTTAAGTTTGGAGAAGTAAGACTTGGGATATTTTTGCAAATTCGATTTGCAAACTTAAGTTTAACCAAACTTTAATCCAAACATGCACTAAGTCATCATTCCATAATAAAGAGAAATTTTCTTTTCTTAACCATAATGTAATATTTTCTTATCACGTCTCACACCAAATGTTCATTTTTTTTTTTAGAAAACACCAAATGTTCATTTAATCACTACCACATGAGTAGTATTTATCATATGGTAGCTTCTGCACGGGTAATGGTAACAGGCAAGACGAATGTTATTAACCAACTAATTAAATGTATGTTTAATTCATTTTATTAAAAAATATTTATTTTATCAATTTTAAAAAATAAAATTTAAGCGGTTATATTCTTAAAATAATATTACCTTCGGTCTTATATGTAGAAAAAATAAATACCTGATTTATCAAGACCAATAAAACTAGTTAATTTTAATTAATACCATCCTAATTTTAAATTTTATTTCAAAAATGTCCATCAAATTAAATGGTTTAACTAGTAGTTATATTTGTTGACATTACTCATAATTCAAGGAAATTTTTTTAACTAATGAATGTAATTTTATATTGTTAATAGACCAATTAATATATCTGCTCTCATGAAAAATGAGGAAATGTCTTATTAATAAACTTCACAATAAATTAAGAATATAAATGAAAATTAAAAATTAATACATTAAAAAGTATTCCTTTTGAATTCAAATATAAGCAAAAAATTGCTCAAGTTTGCCCCTACTGAAATATAAGCAAATATCAACCAATTTAACCCTATTTAATGTCCTTGTTCCAAAAATATCTTTAAGTTAATTCAAATGCAAACACCATTTATAATAAATACGATTAAAGGTAGTTTAGAAAATGTAATTCTTTTATGAGCAAATTATAAAAACATTCCCTGAGTTTTTATCAAATTACACACAATCTCACCCTTATACTGACCCCCTTTAAGTTTGAAAATATTATACTAACACCCTCTTATATGTTTGAAAAAATTACACTGACACCCCCTCAAACCTTACACTAACACCCCTATAAGGGAGGTGAAAGTAATGATTAAAAAAGTATGAGGGTACTTGTGTAATTACACGAAATTTCATGAAGTGTTACTGTAATTTGCCATTTTTTTTGTATGAAATAAAAAATTAAATGAGCTTAATTAATGTCCTTAATGGATGTGAAATTAAGTACTTTTTTTTTTTTTTGTTTATATTTGAGTTCGGAAGAAGTAAAAAAGGGATTGTGAATAGCAACTCACTTTCTTTGTCCACCGAAGGATTAAAAAAAGTAAACACGAAAATAATGGGCATGGGTTGCATTAAAATCACGTGGAATTGGATATTGGGCTATTTGTTCATTTTTGCCAGCCCAGAGATAGCAGTGCAGGAGGATATCCCGGCATCCCAGCGTCCAATCCGAATCCAAAAGTGCATGGCTGCAACAAATAAACGGTTGTAAAGAAAAGAAGGGAGAGGAGGTGGTGGCCCATGAGAAAGCGCGAACAAACAAACATGTCGTTTGTCTGAATTGAAAAGGTGTCAAATATGCGTTCAAAGAGAATGTGTTCAATTCAAGAAACGATCATGATAGTATCCCACAGTCTCCGTCCACATCTTTCAAATCCATGCCCCGAACCTGTTTGATGAACGATCCAGCAGCAATCAATGCCAATGGCGTGCTTCTCCACTCTCTCTCCTCATCCCAATCTCACCCTCCTCCCTCACTCCCACTCTCAATGCGCTCTCACACTTAGACTTAGACTTGGAGTTTCTCTCAACAGAAGGCTCTCCCAGCAGCACAACACCAATTCCAATTCCATTTCTCGGACTCACGCTGTTGGGAATGGTGGTGGTTTTGAGACTGAAACTGCCGTGGTTGAGAAACCACAATTGGAGAGCCTCTTCCAAGTTTCCAGAGGCTACCCTTCCCCCTTTGGTGCCACTCTTCGAGACGGTGGGGTCAATTTCGCCATTTACTCTCTCAACGCACTCTCCGCCACTCTCTGTTTGTTTACTCTCTCTGATTTTCAGAATGTGAGTCAGTTACTCTCCTCTCTCTTCATTTCCCAAAATCGGAAAACGAATTTAATAATATAATAAAGTGCGCGTTTGAACTCACCTTCAATCTTCCAAATTCACGTTAAAATACCAGCTAAAGTTATTTTAGGTAAATGTTCTCGTGTTTGGTTTCGAATTCAGGAATTGATTCTAGGTCCAAAATTGAAATCAACTTTATACTGAGTTTTTGCGTTGAATGATAAATAATTTTATACTGAGTTTTACTATAACTTGTTTTTAGAATAAAAACATATATCACTTCACTTCAAAATCAATTTTAATTAAAATCAATCTTATTTCAATTCAATTTTGCAAACGATCACTGATCACTCAAATACACACTAGAACTTCTGAAAACGTAACTCAGTGATAGTTTCTGGGTGTTGACAATTTGAGTTTATTTGTTGCAGAATCGAGTGACGGAGCATGTTCCTCTTGATCCGTTGATCAATAGGACTGGAGGTGTCTGGCATGTTTTCCTAAAAGGAGATTTTAGAGATATGCTTTATGGATACAAATTTGATGGCAAGTTTTCTCCTCTGGAGGGACATTACTTTGACTCTTCTTGTATACTATTGGACCCTTATGCAAAAGTTAGTGCCTCTGCATCCTTCTTGTTTTGATTATTTATGTATAAATTAAATTGGAATGCTGGTGAAGAGTGACGCAACAAAACTCCATCTATTGTTTGATTTATCTGTTTTTTAGTTATAAAATTAAATTGGATTATTAGAGTGGACCCTAATATTATATTACTGATTTGTCTAGGCAGTTATAAGCAGAGGGGAGTTTGGGGCTTTAGGGCCTGATGGTAACTGCTGGCCCCAGTTGGCTGGCATGGTACCTTCAAATGATGACAAGGTACTTTATTTATTTTAATGGTTTTTACTCCAACTTTTTGAGAACTATGTTTCATTTTTTATTGCATTGTGCAACTTGTTTAGTTTGACTGGGAAGGAGATTTGCCTCTCAAGTATCCACAAAAGGATCTTGTTATATATGAGATGCATGTGCGAGGGTTCACGAAGCATGAGTCGAGCAATGCCAAGTTCCCTGGTACATATCTCGGTGTAGTGGAGAAGCTTGACCACTTAAAGGTGAAGTTTCTCATCATTTTCGAAGATAATTTGAAGAGTTCCTTGTGACATTTCTACCAATGGTTATTATGTAAAAACAGTCCAGTAATTTTTTTTTAATAGATATGAATGCATAAATTGTTTGCTAATCCATGATGAAACTGCTTTCGTTTGGCTTTATTTGTTTTGCAGGAACTTGGAGTAAATTGTATAGAATTAATGCCATGTCATGAATTCAATGAGCTGGAATACTCTAGTTACGATTCTGTACAAGGGGACTACAGGTAAGGGAGTTATTTGTGGATGGAACAATTATTATTTTTATCATTGACTTCTGGTTATATTGGAATCTTCAAGTCAGCTTCTAGTCATATTTTGCTATTCATTATAATATTTGAGATAGCTTTTTAATCCTTGATGCCTTGCATCTTGCAAAGTGCTTTGTCATAATTTTCCTTCCAATCTCAAAGCTTATTTTGATCAACTCATCATCTCATTGGATGGTATTCTACATCTGTGGCTCTTAACATTTTTTTTTTTACTTTTCTTTAATTTTATCTTAATTGTATGATAATGCAATATCTTTCTTATAGGGTCAATTTTTGGGGGTATTCAACCATCAATTTCTTCTCCCCAATGATAAGATACTCATCTGCTGGCATACAAAACTGTGGCCGTGATGGGATTAATGAAATTAAATTCCTGATCAAAGAGGCGCACAAACGAGGAATAGAGGTCACCAGAAATACATATTGTTTCATTTCATTGATTGTCTTTTGCTTCTTCTTTTTATTTTTTTAAAATTAAATTATGATTTCATTGCTATGTTACTGGTTCAGGTTATCATGGATGTTGTTTTCAATCATACAGCTGAAGGGAATGAGAATGGTCCCATTTTTTCTTTCAGAGGTGTTGACAACAGTATCTATTACATGGTAGCACCCAAGGTGAGCTCAATATTTTTGCTCTCTGTTTCAGCTAGTTAGTTGGTCTTAAGACTGAATTTCCACAGAAAATTGAATTAATGGAGCAGAACTCAGCTCCTTAGATAAACAAAACAGAAATATAATATGGAAAATATATGGATAATTGCCAAATTACAGGGAAAAATTCCCCAAGCCAGCCAAAAGGCTATCCAACCATCTGTAATCCTCAAATACACCCTATCATTCCATTCCTTCTCTTTTAGTTCTGCTCTTAATCATTAGCAGAATCCCCCTTCCTTCACTCCTCTCATGCCACCTGTCCTTTCTGTTATTTTTCCTTTCTCTCCACTAACTACTTTTCTTGTCCAGCTTCTTTCTTCTCTCATATACCCATATGCCTTGATTACCAGATCCAACTCCTTGCCTCTCTTGGCCTGATTTAACTGCCCCTTCCCTTTTTTTCCTTCTCCTACATACTTGTGTCAATGGCCCATCAGTTGGAAATTTTAAGCCTTGGAATAACTCAAATCTTTCCCATCCAGTGGGAAAAGGCTTTTGTTATTGTTGTTGGAGGAGGAACTCAAATATTAAACTAAATGGTCAGTAAAATTATAAGAAAGGGACTCTTGGTAAAAATATTTCCAATTTATGAATAACTAACTGACATGAATTAAACACCACTTCCATGATTTTTTAGGGGGAGTTCTATAACTATTCAGGATGTGGGAACACATTCAATTGCAACCATCCAGTTGTGCGACAGTTTATAGTGGACTGCTTAAGGTATGCTTACAATTATTATCAATGGTACAATTTTATGAAATATATTTCTCATGGATATTTTAAAAATTATTTTAAACCTCTTTCTGTATATTATATCTCAAATCAGTTATTAAAAGATTGTTGACTTTCATGCCTATGGGCATTTACATGCTTGTGTACATAGCTGCTCCAATGATGAAGAATTACATGCATGCTTATATCATAAATTTCAGATGTAGAGGTGTATGTGAGACAGTTCCTTTAAGCCATCAGAGAACATATAAAATCTAGATCCTAGATTATTGGTTAAGTTCTGAGTTTGCTGTCACACAACTAGCATATCACTTCTAATATAATTTACCTTAACAATACTATGCCTTTTACTCTTATATAATGCATAATTGTACTTTCTTTCAGTTTATTGCAGTCTGGTCAGATTTGTTTCCATTGTTATTTACTAGGGGGTTATGAGTCGCTAAGATCTTACTATTTTTCTCTTGTACAACAGATATTGGGTAACAGAAATGCATGTGGATGGTTTTCGCTTTGATCTTGCTTCTATTATGACCAGGAGTAGCAGGTTATATATAGTTCATTGTTTCTCAAATTTTTCTGGAGACATATACATCTTACTGTTCTTATTTCCTCTCCTTGGTTGTTACCAGTCTGTGGGATGGAGCTAATGTATTTGGTGCTCCAATAGAAGGTGACTTGCTGACAACTGGAACCCCTCTAGGCAGCCCACCATTGATCGACTTGATCAGTAACGATCCTATACTTCGTGGAGTGAAGGTTGTTCAACTTAATTCTTTTCAATCAATTGTGAACCTTTATTTCTTATCAGTTTGAGGACATGCATTGTATCCTTATAGAGATAATTCCATGCTTTCTAAACATTTTTGAAGTATATCAAAGTAACTTTTGAAATGAAGGAATATTTTTTAAGGTAATTTTCATGAAATAAATAAATTTCACCAAAATGATAGTACGGACTTTGTTGGAAATTGGGATTTTCTGTAAGTTATCCGGGATTGTACATATAAATCTCTCTACGTATATGGTTTGTCTGTTTACCTGGCAGATAAAGGGGTTTAAAGCATATAAATTAAGTTTTCTGCTGATATGTAAATGAGGCTTGATTTTGTTGTTTTATCTGGGATTGCAACTTGCAAGGTTAGAGCGGTAGATTGCTTTGATTGTTCATGTATCTGAAAAGAGAGATGAATTCTGACATTTCTGTTAAAAGAAACTAATGAAAGGAAAGATTGGCGTGCCTTGCTGGTCATATCTATGGTTTTTATGGTTAAAGTGTGTGATTAATATATAAATTGTTTTCAGTGAAACAATGAAAAAAGTTGGCGTTGTTAAGGGGCAGTGGACAATACAAGGAATAAGGGTGACTTAGGAGAAAAGAAGTATGGGAAACAGCAGAATCATTATGTTTCTGAAAGAAATTCATTAAGTACCCCAAACACTTGGTAAGGAAATTGTTAAAATTTTAAATAATTTAATTTCAATAGTTGCTTAAAGATTCCACTAATATAAATAGATGCATATGGATGATTAAATAATTTATAAAGAGATGGGCTAAACTGGGTCATAGAAATTATTTAGGTGATTGAGCTGTTATTATTTGCAATAGGTGCTTACTGTTGGTGTTTATTACCTTATCTCACCTTTGGAACTAGAATCGTCACTAGTTAAAGGCAGCTTTTTAAGGTAGTGTTTCCTTCTAGGTGCTATTTACTGTCTTGCCTCACCCTCACCTATAAATATTGAGTGCCTAACACAAGTCGTTGGCTTGACTTGGACTTCCCTTAAAAGTATTTTGTTGGTCATTGTAATCATTATCTGTTTTATAGATTAGTTTTTCACTCATTTGGAAGCAGTTAGCTAACATGCAAAGTTTCTTAATTTCCTCTTTATAGCTTATAGCTGAAGCCTGGGATGCTGGTGGCCTCTATCAAGTTGGCACTTTCCCCCACTGGGGTATTTGGTCAGAATGGAATGGGAAGGTCAGTGCAAATATAACTGTTGGATTCATGACCCCGTTATTTTGCTGTGACAAGAGGATGTGGTAGCACAGCTTGAAATGGAACTGTTTTTCGGAAAAAGAGAACTTGATAACAAAACACACAAATATTGTAATTGCATCAGTTCTATGTCATCATTTCATATGTATCCTGTAGCCTATTTAAGTGAAAAGTGCAAGAATAATTGCATCAGGTTCCATTTTTATTGAAAATAACCTGGTTTTAAATTATATGAACTTTTCAACACCGGAATGCAGTTAAACTTTGCATGTAATTTATATCTGTCTTCATTTCTTCACTATTTCTTTCTGGAATTTTAATTTATGATGGGATCTGCTATTTAATGAGTGGATTACTGTAAACTTCACGGAAGTGTCATATGGCTTTTTCAAATGTTCAATCTTGAAGAAAATTGTTGGACTATGGACTTGGCATAAAAGTGGTCAATTAATTTTTATGACTAAACTGCAATGGTTTCTCCTTTTCTAGACCAGTCTGCAATATGTATAATTACTAGGACAACTGGAGGAGTGGTCATATGTACACATTTAATGAGAATCTTCTTGATTCCCTTCATGCAAGCTAAAATGCTGAGAATTTAACCAAAGTCTATGGACTTTTTACCTTTAACTAAATGCTTTTTTTTCCCTCTACAAGCTCCCCCCTATGTTAGTTATTTGCTTTCCATGTATGTATATCTCTTTAACCAATATGTTCACCAGTTTTCTGAATAATGCATGATCCACAAATTATATATTATAATGTGTATTTGTGGTGATGTGTATGAACTATCTAATGTGGTGCAATTCTTGCATTTTGCAGTATAGAGACACGGTGCGCCAGTTTATCAAGGGTACAGATGGCTTTGCTGGAGCATTTGCTGAATGCCTTTGTGGGAGTCCTAATTTATATCAGGTTTATCTGCTGTCTCATGTGACACTACAATAGTAGTTTCTTTTGTATATAAAACTCCCGCATTTACTCTTATTATTGTTATCATTATTATTGTCACAATCATTATTGTTTGAATGGATCCGGTTGTTGATTTCAACTTTATACAGTAAACATCTTGTTTGGCTGTCTTTGATCTTGCTTGATATGTATTTTATTATCGCTCAGGAGATTAGTATTTATTTCAGCTAAATTTTGAAGCTTTAGGTCTTTTGTTGCTATCTTCTTTTCTTCTAGTTTGTTCTTTCTTGTAGTGGACATTATATTACTCTATATCTTTGGCACAGGGAGGAGGAAGAAAACCGTGGAATAGTATTAACTTTGTTTGTGCTCATGATGGGTTCACGCTAGCTGATTTGGTGACCTATAACAAGAAGAATAATTTGTCAAATGGAGAAGACAATAATGATGGAGAAAATCACAATAATAGCTGGAACTGTGGACAGGTAGATGTTTAGAAACCTGCTTCAGAGTTGCATTTAAAGTGATTTTCCTTTTACTTTTCTTTCTATGGAATGGCAGTACTTCATCTCAAGATTATTTCACCAACCTGAATATCATTAATATTACAATGTTCATGGCAAGATCTAAACTCCAATATTCAACGGTTATGAATTGGACATTACTAGATTTATGTAGATGATGGTAATATGTAAGTCAAAATTGTTGACAAGAAATGAATAAAAAGACTTTGTGGGGCTAAGAGAATTTTTCTTTCATTGCAAGTCAGAGATTTCATACTTACTGACACAACCTTGTCCAGTGTATGTATCATATGAATTAGGTCTTTTAACTGACAAACTTGTCACAACCTTCTCCAAATTTTTTCATGATTCTTCTTTCCTCTTTCTGCCTCAATTGTATGTATCATATGAAATTGAATTAGGTCTTTTAACTGCTTTAGGACAATGTTTTCTAACTTATGATCCATCATCATGTTTTCTATATAATTTTGGGTGTGAGTTTGTTATTATGAAATGTATAATGTGGCTACTGTCTGCTTGAAAGAAAAGTACTTTTAGATTGTGCACTAGGCTTTAGTCCGACATATTTGCATTCACCTCATTTCCTGCCTGATATCTGTAAAATAGTTTTCGCTCAAATTATTAGAATCTTTCTGTAAAGTTACATGAGTTAACATGACATTTGTATTAAATGTTAATTCCATTTCTGTAACTAATGTAGGAAGGGGAGTTTGTCAGTACCTCAGTGAAGAAATTGAGGAAACGACAAATGCGGAATTTTTTTCTTTCTCTAATGGTTTCCCAGGTAATGCCCAATTATAGTTTTTTTCCAAATTTGTTTGGACTGTAAGGACTTCTTTATGTTGCATATTAGTTAATAATAAGTTTTGCTTTGCACATTTCTATAAGGTGTGAAATTATACAAAGAGTCATTAAGGGTACAACAGAGTGTTGTTTGCTACTTTAATGATTGGGGAATGTGGTCAATAGTTGGATTTTTAAGTATAATGTGACTTTTATAACGCAGATGGAGAAGCAATAAAAATGTAAAATTACTTTATTTTAATGCTTTTGGCATTTTAAATTGATCAAATTTATTTATAGATGTTGACAGCACGAGTTCTGTTTACTGACTTTTAGTTTTTCTTATCAGGGAGTTCCGATGATATATATGGGCGATGAATATGGACACACAAAAGGGGGAAACAACAATACCTATTGTCATGATAATTATGTGAGATCCTCTTATCTACTAGAAATTTTCAATGCACATCCTGATCCCACCATATTGTCAATTCTATTAACTTAAACCTTTTTGCAGCTTAATTACTTCCGATGGGACAAAAAGGAAGAATCCTCATCAGACTTCTTCAGATTTTGTCGCCTTGTGACTAAGTTCCGCCAGTAAGTACCTCATGCTTTCTCGTTGGACTCTTGCTTTTTTCTCACATTCCAATGTTATAATCCTGCAGGGAATGTGAATCGCTAGGCTTAGATGACTTCCCAACTTCAGAGAGGCTGCAGTGGCATGGTCATTTTCCTGGAATGCCAGACTGGTCTGAAACTAGCCGTTTTGTGGCTTTTACCATGGTACAATAATTTTGTCTGAAACTCACATCTTTTATTGGATACTCCATAACATAAATGACTAATACCCTTATTTTATTTGGCATGAACTTGAATGCAGGTAGACTCAGTGAAGGGAGAAATTTACATTGCTTTCAATACGAGTCATTTACCTTTCACAATTACCTTGCCAGAGCATCCTGGATACAGATGGGAACCTCTTGTAGACACCAGCAAGGCTACACCATATGATTTCCTCACTCCTGACCTTCCTGGAAGAGATATTGCAATAAAACAGTATGCTCAGTTTCTGGATGCCAATATGTATCCCATGCTTAGTTATTCTTCCATTATCCTCTTGCGCACTCCAGATGAAAATGCCTAGTAGATTGGACAATCCTGCTTCCTTGTTATTATCATCTGTAGATATAATCCTGTTCCTAGTATGCTGGAAAACAAATCCTTTCATCAGTAAATAAAGAATAAAGAATGCATTCAAAATTTTCTTTTCCCTTTACGTAGGAAAGAATATGGTTAGTGATGTAATGATACGATGATGGAAAAGTGGGTAAAAGTGTGGGAGTATTACTTTATCAATCATACCCTTATCAAAAAAGAATGATATATGAAATGTCACATAATAAATGAAAGAGATAAATGATATTTTAAGAAATTGCAAATAATTTTGGCACCAACAAAATTACATTTTTTAATGTGTACTTCAACCTTAAACAACAAATAAAAAGAAACAAAACTAATATCTTCAATTTTATTCCAACACAAATTCATTATTTCTTTTATTAGTGATATTTAGTGTCAAAATATATTTTGTAAGACACGTACTAAACGTCATTTACTAAGCTTTATCACTCTAGTTAAATTCACATTAGCAGGTTATAACAATTATCAATTTTACATCAAAGTCACATTAGCACGTTATAACATTTATCAATTTTACATCAAGTACCTTTTAGTATTATATTATCTAATTGATTGTTCTAAATTTTCAAATTCAACACGTAAGAAAAATGCCCAAGTTCTAATCAAATAAAATATAAAACAATTTTCATGAGTTAAAAAAAAATCTTATCTACCCTCTATGCGGATAAATTTACATCTAGTTACAAAAAAAATTAATGACACCAACAAGTTATTGGTTCGAGTGGAATTGGACTCAATCCTTTAACAAAAATAAAAATTAAGATCAATGATTTACACAAGTAACATGACATTTTAATATCTATCATATTTTTCCTCCCTACTTATATAATTTTGAACCCACTAAACTTAAATTTAGTATAATTGAGTTTTATAAAAATGGGATATGTATTTATAATTAATCTTTATAAACCTAAAAATCTTGAACTCATTAAATTCAAATGTTGATAAATCTTGAACGTATTTTAAAATATAAAATCGATTGCGTTAAAAACTGCTAACTTTTTCCTTTATAATCTGTAAAAAAAAAATATTATTCGTAAAATTGTTAACCATATTCTTAAGATATAAGTTAAGAAAATAAAAATATCTTTTTAAAAATATTTTTTTTTCAACATCTTAAAAAATCATAAATACATGATACTTATAAATAGTTAATAAAAATTGCTAATATTTTTTTCACTTTTTCACTATAAAGGCGTGGGTTAATAAAATGTTTTAAAAAGTTATCAAGAGAGTTTAAGGAAGGATGAAAGGAAGTGGTTTATGACACGTGGGTTAAGAGGTGGGGCAAGGTGTGGAACTGGAAGGCTTGGGAATGCAAGAGTAAACACTGAAGAATTCCAGAAAAATCTAGACCCCACTCCATAAATACTCCTTCCCTTCTTTCTTCAACTTCACCACCTTCCACCATCTGATTCGATTCCTTAGCTTCACATCTCCATGGCGCTACACAGGTTATTGAAGAGGAAAGGATGCGTCGATGAACTTAACGACGATTTCCCTCTCGCTTCTCCGGCCACCAAGATTCGCCGTCTCGTTAGTACTTCCTCTCTCAATTCTTCGCTATCAACAACTAACCAAACTTGTTTGTTTATTATTTTACTAATCGATTCCGCTTGTTACCGTTTCAGGACGCTGAGTTGCCGCCAATTGTGGAAGAAGAGGAACCGTTACCGTTACCGTTACCTAACGAGGAGAGAGCTCTCGTGCTCTTCAAGCCTCTCGTTCATTCCCCTTCCTCTTTCTCTCTCACACTCGATCCTGACCTTATGTCTGGAATTAGGAATAGTAAGTGTTCTCTTCCATCAATTTAATTCGATAAAATGTGGTTTACGTTCCTCAATTTTCAATTGAAACTGATCTTAATTCCTATTATACTTAGGATCGCTCTTTGCAATAGATTACTTAGCATACTAGACTGAGGGATGAAATTCAGTAATTACGAAAATTTGAAAACTACAAGGACCAAATTTATTTGTTGATGTTTCTGACTTTGTTCTTTAATCGGAATTGTATGAAACCTTATTTAATTTGAACGTGAGCTAGAACTAAATGCTGCGGAAGACTGTGACCTAATTCTTTAAGATTATCGTCTAAAATACAGTGGTTAAGACTAATTTTGACCTAAAATTGAGGATGCAAAACGCATTTTATCTAATTAGTGTTCTTAATTGAGATAGCATAATTCTAATTGATAAATAAATCAAATTATTATTATTGTTGCAGATCAATTTCTCTGGTCCAAAGAATGTGAGCGCGTGACAGGGTCAGAATCACGTGAGAAGGATAATGATGAATTGGCTCTTGTGCCTTGGGTGCCTTCACCTTCTTACCAGTTCTCCACTGTTGATGATTCTGACAACACAAATACTGAGTTGATGGAAGCTGATGAAATTGAAGAAGAAGGAGTGGGATCCATGATGATGGATATTGAACAAGAAGATGACACTGATAGTGTTGCTAAAACTTCAACATCAAGCATTCACTACCCAACGACACACGCTGGAATAACAGAGGGGTTCCAGCAACACTGCTTGTTACCACAGCTTCCTCACAACACCTCAACCCCCATCACTTGGACCCGCTGAATTTTGTTTTTTATAGTATATAGTATATACCACTATTTTCTTTGCTGTTAAGCGAGCTTTTCTCCTATTTAGGATAAGGAGTACTAGACTAGACCAAACCAGATAGATAGTTTGATTTTGGGTATGGGAATCTCTCTTTGTGGAAGAGGCCATCCAAGTGTAACAAAGAAAAGAAATTAATGTCTATAATATTTTTTTGTCGCCATCTTTGAATTGCGTTTCAACTAAAGGAATGATCGTCTGTTTTTAGTGTGTTAACTGTAAACCACTAGATCAATGATTGGAATTACGATGACAGATTATTAGACTGTGATGTTATTAAGAAAGATATTTTAGGCTTTGAAAAAAAAAAAAATCAGTTGTTCTGGTTCTTCATTTTTAGATGCACTATTAATTTGATTTTTTTCTTCGTTAACTATTATTGTCCGTTGAGATTTGAAATCGACATTGAGTTTTGGAATTTTAATTATGATATTTAGGAGTGTTTAAAGAATGAGAATTGAAACCACTATAAGTCTAAGATTTATTTTTCTGAAATTATAATATGCTAAAATTCATTTTTGACTTTATATCGCAACTACTTTTCTTGTTTGGATAAAATTTAGATCTAATTGCTTTTAGTGTTTTACTACAGTTTCATTTTTATAATGTAAACTTTTTATTGCTTCAATCATTGAGGTAAAATTTTAATTCTAACAGAAGAATATCTAAATGTACATAAGGAACTGTATTTAAATTCTTATCTTCCTTATTTTGTCATTTATAACAATATTATTAATGTTCTCGCTACCACTATGATTAATTGTCATTATTATTCTTCTTATTACTATTATCATTGTCTCTTTTATTATCATTGGTGTTATCGTTATTAACTGTCATTTCTATTGTTATTATCACCGTGTATGTGTTTGTTTGTGTATGCATGTTTACCTATGATATTCATGTCAAAAACATAAAAGCTTCAGAATAGATGCATATTAGGTGGCACTGACGAGAAATCAAACACACGGGTCATCTCTATTGTCACCATTATCACTGATATCACTACCATCTACCACCATAGATCATCATCACTATCATTGTCTCTATTGACACCTTTGATGTCACGACAATCCTCTCACCCTGCTCCCACGTGTTGCTACCATTACTCCATTTGTCGTCGTCATTACTCCTCACTATTACTCCCACCAGTTTTTACTACATGGTGCCATCATTACACCATTGTTACCTTTACTAGTGGATTGATTTCTTATTATCGCTCCTACTTAAAGACGTCAAAGTACAATAAAAATTCAATTTAGAATTATAATTTTATGTTCTAATTCTTTGCATAATTTAGACAAATAAATTATGATTTTAAACTAATTTTAATTGTGTAAGAATTAAAATTGAAATTACCATTTTAAAGTACAATTTTGATTTCATATGCCTAAGGCACTCTTAATTACTACTATTTTGATTCTTAGTTTCAGTGCATATTCAATTTAGTTTTTATGTTGAAGATCAAACTAACTAATAATTATTAAATTCAGGATCAAACTAACAATAAATATCAAGTTAAAGATTAAATTAACTGATTTAATAATGCTAATTGTTATTAATTAAATAACTTATAGTAATGTTAACGACTTGATTAATTAACAGTCGTCAAAATAGGAGATTATTTTGTTTTAATTCAAAAATTAAATCGACCAATACTTCTTCCATTTTAAAATAAATGTCATTTTAGCAAATTTTTCTATCAATTGTCATTTTACAATAAGAAAATATTCAGTCAAATTCTGTTCTAAATTTTAAGAGAATTTATTAGTTCTCTTAATTCTTGTACAACCGTGAAACCACATGTTACGTAATATCAACCGGTCTTAGTACACTTGGCTAAATATCCATACTTGAATCCCTGTAAGAACGGTGCATATTGGAACAAAAATAAGCTCCTTTCATTTTCTTTTATTGGCTTATCTATAATAAACAATGGAACAGGTTTTCCACACTCCAAATCAAATAATTCTGCTGAGTATAAATAATAAAGGGAAAGGCATTCGTGATGCGTATAACTTCTGATAGTCACAATATACTATCAGAGTAAGGAATCTCTAATTGTAGTACACTAAAAACACCAAGACCACAGCAAAAACCAAATGGCATAAAACTGGTGAGCAAACCACATGATTGCCTTTCAGATGACAAAAAATAAAACGTCAGGACATTAAAGTACATCGGTATTCCTGAGTTATGGCCACTCCTATGTCATACATACCCTCCCTGCACTTCATGTCCTTCACAAAAAGTGTGTATAGATTCATGCTATATGTAGCATCTCTGTGACAGGGTCAAGCTTCAAGAGCAGTACCAAACTAATGTAAAAGATCATTCTATACACTCTAGTCTCCAGAGACGTATTTTTTCTCTTCATAGTATCTCTGCTCACTCCTAGTTTTCTTAGCATTGCGTTTCTGCATCAGACAATAAAAGGAAGCAGATAACTATGTCATCTTCACAGCTGAAAAATCTATCACAATTTTGACTGAGAAAGATAAAAGGAAAAAAGATCCAATAGGGTGAACTTCTTTAGTTAATAAAAAATGGGCACTGATTAAACCATAAGCCTGTAAATGCAAAGCACACTACAATTTCATCTCAAGTCTCAACACACATATGTGAATGACTCTTGGGCTTGATCACATCAGATTCCAACAAGTGGAGTACACTTTCAGAAATAGATGTCAATGAATCTTTGACTTGAGAGGGAAACTATGCAACTTGTGAAGGATTATAAAATTAACAGCACCTTTGACAAATTTGATATTGGCCTTATATATTAGAATAACTGATTAACCATATCAACAAATTTTGAAGGTTGCTCAAATTTTGAGAAAGCAAAAACGGGAAAAAAAAAAAAGTTGTGTTAAAGAAATTACCACATAAGCTTCATGATTAGCCATTATCCTTCGGGCTACTGTGTAAGTAGTAATATCTTTTGGGCTTTCAAGCAAGCGGAATATTCCCATGCTCTTAGGGACCTCATATGGATCTAGTTCACACTGCATATTACAACTTGTTCAGTAATACGCCAAAATAGGAAAATGATATTGTATCCCAAGTGAACAGTAAAAGTACAGCGCACTTACATTTAATGACTTCTCAGCAACAGTACCATGCACAACTAGTGAGATATTGAAAGTGGTGATCTGTTTGATTCCAAAAAATAAACCTCATCATAATGAAAATATCCAATGGATTCAAATTATGATCAAGAACACTACAGACGCAGCCATGAATGTGTTTAAAAAATAAACCTCATGATAATGAAAATATCCAATCAATTCAAATTATCCAAAAAAGTTGCACTACCTCCGTCCCTAAATATGACCCTTTTCAAAAAAAAATTTGTCCCTTTCTATAAGACTCTTTTCAAGTTGCTCTTGCATTAATTATTTTTTGACCAAGATACCCTTAATCACTTTACAAGGAATGCTATAAATTAATAAGATAAGTATACTCTCTCTCTCATGAGGATTGGACAAGAAGAGTAGCACTCATTAATTCATTGGATAGAAAGTAATTAAAAGGAAAGAGAGAGAGATGACTAGTCTCAACAATTGTAAAGGTAATTTAGGAAAAATAATATAAATTGTTAACAAATTTAATGCTATTAACTAAATTAACCAACTTTCTTAAAGGATGTAAATTAGTTAAAAGGGTCTTTATATTTAGGGACGGAGGTAGTATTTGCAATGTATGCATTCAACAAGAATACAAGGGAAAAGGTGGAGATGGAGTTTCATGAAACCACAGTTAATATTAGTCAATGTAGAATCAGAGACTTACCATGTCCTTTGTAATTTCCCAAGGTGAACCAATAATAACTTCATCAACATAACGGCAAGCTAACACACTAAGGCTACGCTCATGTAGATGCATAATTGGATATTGATTTCCTCTATGCTCACTGCAGGAAAGTTGTTAGTTTCTTATCTGTGGTTAACACATCACCTGGATAATACCCATAAAATCAACTTTGCACAATAATAAATCATATACCTCACTGTCTCATCTGAGTGGATACCAACTAGAAGAAAATCTCCAAGCTCCCTAGCCCTCTTAAGTATCTGGAAGAACATGGAAAAATAAATAAAACACAATTATAGCATAACAAATAAGTAAAACAGTGCATTCAACTGAGTAGATAATAAATTACACCCAATACAAAACATAACAGTGTACCTCAACATGGCCAGCATGGAAGAGATCAAATGCCCCATCAATGTATACAATACGTGCATTTGGTCCAGGACCCTAAAATAAGATGGAGTGACAATGGATCATCGCATGAAAAAGTTCCGCAAACTGTAATGAAGAAGACAAATTGCCTCTAACTATTTTCAACTTGAACCCACTAATTGTCCCATAAATTGGTTTAGTGTAGCACTTAAAGAAACAGCAGCAATATATCAAAATAAATATTCACCAGAGAATAAGTTGGTTTCTAGAATTATGAACCAAATATACACCATTTCTTTGAAAGAATAGACATGACACAAGCAACCAAAATACCTTGCCATTTGAAAACTGGACAATACGTCTGGAAGTTGGTAGGAATTGGGCTATATGGGAAGCCTTTGACAGGTTTTCTTCTTGAGGTTTTACCTCAGTGCCATTATGATCTTCACAATTTTTTTGATCTCTTAAAGAAGACATTATTCTTCCTGTATTGAAGCATAGTTAGATCAAATACATATTATTAGCTTAACAATGATTTAAGAAAATCATTGGGGAGTATCAAGGTATCAATTATCAACATAGAAGCTTAGTACCTACGATATCTGTACTGGAAACTCCTTCAGTACGTTTAATTTGCTTGTAACGACCAGCTTTCTTTGCTGCAGCATATGCATCTGTTCCATCTGGAAGCAGGCAAGGATCATCGCCATGTATGACATAATCAATCTTGTATTCATGAAAGAGACGATTCAAGAATTGCTCAGTAATTGCATAAGGAGCATCAGTTATGACCTCATCCACCCACTTCAATCCACTGACAAGGGCCAGCCTGGAAGATATTTCATATAAAAACTTCACTTCCATAGTTCTGTTTTCAGAATCACCAATACAAGAGAAGAGGCAAATATACATCACTTTAGAATCAAAAAGGCTATACAACATAAAAAATCTATACCTCTCCTCCATGGACAAAACGGGTGGTCCTTTATTGGCCATGATCTCCTCATCACTCACAAGACCCACAACCAATTCATCTCCTAGAGCCTTTGCTTGTCTGAGTGCATTGGCATGGCCATAATGCATCAGATCAAAACATCCATCCATGTAAACCCGAATGCGCCTCTTCCCTGAACTCTTCTTGTGGAAAATCCCCAAATTAGACCAAGAACATGGCAGTGACAAATAAGGAACCCCAATCCCACCAAAGTAGCTGGTTGACAAGCCCAGCAAGGCTGCTGTAACCATTAGACCACCAAACACACGCGGGTAGTAGTTTACCCCTTCCCAAATCCAACTGTTGTTTTCGTAATCCATGTAGTCCTTTTATTTATTTATTTTTTTCTTTTGTCTCAGAAACTAACTATTACATATAAGAGGAGGCACAGACCTGCAACCAACCATCATGGCAAAACAGAATAAAAAATCAAATGCATTTTATTCTCACCATAACCCTACCTAACATTTATCATTATTCTCCAGCTCAATTTCCACAAACATTACTGGAAAATCTCAGAGAATAGAATAATGCTTCACAAATGCAGAGAAAAAAGTTGAATGACCCCCACAACCAAATTAAACAACCACTTGCATGCAAAATCCAGAAGGAAAATAAAAAAATTAACAATTGGGACATTCACATGTTTCTGATCTAGCAAATAGCCATAAAAAATGCAGCTTTGCTGCAATGAAATTAAGAGTTAGAACGAATCTTCAATAAAGTATGCAGATTCAAGCGAGAAAACAAAAATATTCGTCCAAATTGAGAAATTAACGGAAACCCACCTGAGATCCTGAAGAAAAAAAGAGAATTGAGGAGTAAGCAAGTGCGGAAATGAAGATGGTAAAAAGAAAAAATCGAGTTTGATTAGATGCAATTGCCGAAAGAAGGAAAAAAAACCGAAGATGAATGAAAGAATAAAACAAGAGATCGAATCTGAACCTTTTTTTTTTTTTAATTTTTGTTGCTTTTTCCGTTTCCTTTGTGTCTGTGTCTCCTCTCTCTCTCTCTCCTCCTTTGATTCGTATGGAGGAAAGCTCCTCGTAGTTTTTTGCTTTGCAACAAAAACTTTGTCTGAAACAAAATAGGCGTCCCTTTTTTCAAACACAAATTAAATAGCTGAAATAAAATAAAAATATCACAATCTTACTCTTACCAGTCAATTATAAAAGGCTGAGGACCGAATAACTCTTTTACTCCTCCTCCTACGAATAGTAGTCACTATTATTGTAGTATTGTTCTAGAAAAAGAATAGAATTAATTAATTTATGAATGAAAAAAGAATACAATACAATTAATTACAAATGGAAATGAAATATCACCAATATATCTGATTTGAGTATTTGTCCCACCCCACCACGAATGGGCCCTCCCCTCTTTTATATGTGGCTGTGCCATAACTCGTTGCGTCACACTGTACATTTATGGGGCAACACCAATTGCGTGTTCGTTCCGTGCTTCTGCTTGCCCTTTACTTGTTCAGAAAAACTTTCTATACAATTAATTAATGAATTAAATTAGTGCATTTAACTGGTGATTTATACGTTACCACTTTATTTAAAATAAGATTCGGAATTTAAATCTTGTGTTAAAATTTGTTTATAAGTAAATTATAATAACTACTCAGATTTTATGAATAATACAAATTCTTCTATTTTTTCTATTCATACCCTAATCTTCTTAATTGTTTAAAAATCGACACTCTTTATACATTATATTATTTTTCTTCAATTGTTTAAAAAATATAACATATATGAAGATTCTTGTAAATGTTAAAAAAACAAATGGTGTTTGTATAATTTCACGAAACCTTAATAATAATTACTTTAATTTACTCAAATTTTTATAAAAAGAGCTAATTTTACATAGGATTAAGTAAAGCCGAAGGAATTTGTCTCCCGACATGACAAACTAAGATTTAAATTCATGTTGAAAGAGGTGCCCATTATTTGTATTTGATTGTGTCTCGAATAAGATTGTCACTGATGAATAATATTTGTGAAAAAAAAACAATTTTTACTATGTTATAATGTTTTTAACTTAAATAAAATTATCTCCTATATGAAAGGGAAGAGAAAAGTATGGTCTAGATTAAAAGATTTAAGTGCATCACAAATGTGTTAATATGAATAAGAGTAAATGGTATATATTTTGATAGTGTAAAAAAATCTACATTATTATTTAATCATAAACTATTATATACGATAAGTTTGTTGAATTTTATAATAATTATCTTAAAAGTCATATTAATGATAGATTTGACTAATTGATAGTATAAAAAAAATTATATAGAGGATACATAAAAGTTAAACCCAAAATAAATGAATCAACTCACTTAAGCAAATTTAGTGAGGAGTTTCAATCAAAAGTTATGTATTTGAAAAATATCATTAAGAGAGTTTTTTTATTTCAAACAATTGTTAATCAATATCTTAAAAAAGGTTTTATTGCACTAAAAGTATAAAAAAAAAAAACTTTTTTATTTTTTAAGTAATCAAAAACATTTTTCAAAGTATATTCAATGTTCTTGACTTAGACTATTCAAATGCTCATTAATATTTGGTCAAAAAAAATGCTCGCTAATAAGGATGTTTACAAGTCAATTTCTTTCCATTTTAAAGAAAAAATTAATTAATTAAAACATGCTGTTTTATTTTTAAAAAAAAAATTGTCTCATCAAAGCAAGCTAGATCTGATAAAAATAAATTAGTTTGGTTTAAAAACGATAACGAGTAAGGTTCAAATAGGATAGTAGCTATCCATTTTCATGGTCACGTTTGAAAACACAAAATCCTCCTTCTTGAACCTATATATATTTAGATGACTAGTAAGTAACTTTAGTTCTTATGTCATACTCTATGAGAACTTATATGGGTATATATGTAAATCAGTTGCGTTCAACGTAACGGCCGTTCAAAAAAAAATTACTCTCACATTATTTTTGCTTTTATGTCTTGAGATGTATGTTTTTTTTCGTTGAACGTGAATTCAAACGGTTAACCAAACATACACATTTATATTCAGATCCAATACTCTTACTTTAATTAAATGATACATGTTTTTCTTTTGGTGAACTTTTTTCACAAATTAATAAAAAAATTATTAAATTAATTTTAATGCTAAAATTAACTATAAAAAAATCAATAAAACATTGAAAATTAATTAAAAATTACACTTATTATCCAAATGACCAACAAACTTAAGAGGAGTGAATTGAGTTTTAATTTTTTTGCACGAAAACTTTTTTATGAAGCACATGAAAGATATAATTATAAGAAGAAAGAAAATTTTTACCTTTCTTTTCTTTTGCTTTTTTTTTCCTTCCACGTTATTTTCTAAACTAAATTTGGCAGTACAATTAAAATATCGAATAATTAATAATGTTAATACATGATTTAGTTAATACACCTAATCATGCTTTTCGTACAAAGACTTGATAAGAATGTTACATCCCCTGGTTGGCCTGAGCTGAGATTGAGAACATAAAGAACATATCTGACATCGTGAACAGCTTGCACAGCACTCACGGATTTACGCATCAATCAATATTCCATTTTCAGTCACTCATGGTGACTGCCACCTCAGCATACAAGTTATTTAGTTGCCAATTTATTCGATAGAATCATAAACCTGACTCTAGCCGATGAAGCCATTATCCGGTGAGTTAAATATGTTTTTAGTTTTTTAATTTTTTTTAATTTTAATTTTTAGTTTTTAAATAAATATTTGATCGGTTTTAATTTCTGAATTTTTTTTCGTTAATATTTTTAGTCCCTAAAAAAATATTTGATCAATCTTAGTTTCTGAACTTTTTTCCGTCAATATTTTTAGTCCCTGCCTTAAAAAAAATCGTTAAATGATGATGTGATAGTCACATTTTGCGGTGATTATTTTTCTGACAGTTTAAAACCGCTATAATTGCTTCACTTAATAGGTCATTTATCAAAGGTCGAACAAAGTCATAGACAAGTGGTACTAGTACTCCACCATCCACGTCATTTCGGAGGACGGTTTCAACTTTGAGTGTGTCTGCTCCGTTAACGGCAAGATAGGACACGCGGAAGAGGAGGCAGACTTCATGGTGTTGGTCATGCATATGTCCATGGTGAAACAGTTTCTGGCGGCTTAAAACCGTCAGAAAATGTAAAATACCTACTGAACACTTAAGTCAATCGATTCTGACAATTTTAAATTGTCAAAAAAATAATCGCAGCAAAATGTGGCTGCCACATCATCATTTAACGCCTTTTTTTATGGCAAGGACTAAAAACATTGACCAAACAAAAAGTTCAGGAAGTAAGACTGGTCAAATATTTGTTTAGGGACTAAAAACATTGACAGAAAAAAAGTTCAGGAACTAAGACCGGTCAAATATTTGTTTAGGGACTAAAAACAAAAATTGAGAAAAGTTGAGAGACTAAAAACATATTTTGTCCTTCTCCTGATTACACATTACACTCATTCTGCATCTTCAAATCATATAATAATATTTATAAGAGAAAAATGATTATACACTGATAATATAAAAGTTTTACATGTATCATATATGGTAAGTTTGTTGACTTTTACAAAAATTATCTTAAAAGTCATATCAATGGTGATTTGTGATTAAATGACAGTGTAAAAGTTTACACTGTCAGTGCATCACTATTAAACTCTATTTATACATATTTGTGATAATAATATCTGTACATCTTGTTTCTTACATATTTTTATATGAATTTAATTTTGTTAACTGTAACACCCTAAATCCGGTTTTACATATATTCTCATCTACAAACTTATTTTAATTCAATAGACATGTTAACTAACTTTAATTTTTCCAAAAAACTGTGAAATTAATAAAACATATATCGTAATTTTACTAAAATTTTAAAACTTTTGATTAATTAATTTCATAAGTTGCTTATCGTTACCTTAAATATAAATATACATTTTAAAGCGAATAAAATATAATAAATAAAGTAAATAACTCTGTCCATACATATATACATGAAAAGGAAAAAAGGTCCTAGGACTCAGAGCAGATATCTCTAAACCCAACCCTGCATGTTAGACCAAGTTCCAAACAAAAAGTGACGAAGCTGATGAAGATAACGTCTTTATGACATCTACAGGTACTGTCACCGGTTCCTAAAAGAAAAACAAACAGAGAGTGAACTCTCAGCTTCATCAAGCAGTACACACAAAATGACTTGACAGTCACATACACATCATACTAGCCACCACGATGTGGTTCTCTAACGGTCACACCCAAAACCTATTCGTTTCCACAGCTATTCTTGTAAATTGTTTCACTCTGGTCAGCTGCCACTAAAACTCACATAACTCAGTGGTCTTACACATTTTTTAGTTGGATGACTGTTGGGAGTACACCCTTCACCATGATACAATGGCAGGCTTTCACCAACCGATGATGTCTCGTATTTTTGTCAAAGTGGCCGAGTCAGCTACGTGATCTATCGTCACAACTCAGTGTCTTACCCTCCAAGAACAACCTGCCTTACGATCATCTTCCAGGTACCAAATGTGGTCATCCATTACTCCGAGGACTAACTCTCCAACAACCCTCCTTACAGGGATTATTCTTTCTCGTCACAGTGGATTCCGCTGCACATCGTACTAGACGGTTGAATAGACGCCGAGCCTGAGACCCCGTCTGTGCTCAAAATTATATATATATATATATATATATATATATATATATATATATATATATACGAGGACATTGTCCCCATCACCTTTCTATGGGTGATCGTCACATTACGTCGTGACATGCCTTTCGAACTCCACCTCCTCTCTTTGGTATTCTCACAGTTGGAACACCCATCGCGACTCTCTTACCATTGATTTCTCCACGCAAATGTGCTAAATTCTTTTTATGTCCAATGCATAAAATAAAGAGTTCGTTAATTAATTTCTATTTAATAAAAATAAAATAAATCTTTTAACCTAATTAATTGTGCTCACTGTTTAAGTTTCACCTATGTTACATGGCAATCTAGCTACAAACACTAGAACATAGTTATAGTCCTCACAAGTACTCGCAACCGAGTCTTATGAACAACACATCATACAGACAAACAACTTTATCACAAAGTTCAACATACAGTCCAAAGGACTGTATCACAAAAGCACACAAAAACATACTTTCAAAGATTAAGTGCCCAAGATTCACATCTCTAGGACATAAACCCAAAACAGAATAAGTCCATGGATATTGCATATCCACTACCTTACAAAATCATAATTAATAATTATAATTGCCACAATTCAAAATAACACACATATAGTAACACAATTGACTAAAAAGACAAATTTCTTTTTGACAGTACTGAATGTGAGCTCTCACTGATACAAGCAAATGACCTCAGAATTTAAATTTTTTTATATCAAATCGAAGCTCTTGAAATTTATTTTATAGAAAGGTATCCCACTTATAAAATCAACATCTAGAAAATTTTATAAAAATTTTCTAAGTCTGCAGCCCTGAATTTTGAGTGCTCACTGAACATAGCTCAAAAAAATATAAATTTCTCCCACTTTCCAAACTTGTTTTGAGCTGAACTTTTTACAGTAGAAAGGTAACATCTTTATATTTCTAAAAAGGTAACCCTTGCCCCCAAATTCTTTCCCTATTGTTGCCAGTAAATTTGTTTCTAACCACCTAAGTTTCAGACTCAAAACAGAGCTAAAAAACCCTTGCCCTGTTTCTTTTTAAAAAGTTAATTTAGAAATTGGATATGATATTTTTTTTAATTTATATGGTTAAAAATCTTGTTTTGTCTAGTTTTTAATGGTTCAAAAACGAAAAATAAACAATAAGCACAAAAGTGGGAATTTGAAAAAAAGCGAGACATGTTCCAGGAAACTTGAAAACAGAACAGTCATTTTGAAATCCACGGATGAACTTCAAGATGAGGTTTTATCTCCATGGTGTCAAAATAAAAGTTGTTCCTTTTTGTATATATTTTCATTCAAAATTAATTTTTTGAAAAAACAACGGTTGGATCTCACAAAAATCGCAAAACCGTGGGAGTTGTCAAGGGACACTCGAACCTAACAGTCACTGTTACATTGTTTTGGGGTTTGTTTTCAACATGCAACCTTCATCAATTAATTTTACGAAAATTGGGCATGAATTCCCTTGTTCCAGGGGCCTTCCCACTCGATTTCAAAAGAACAAAAATAACACTAAGGTCAGGACATGCACTCACACAGCCACTGCTATTTGCAGTTTTGCTATTTGCACCCATCCTTCCTCTAAGGACACCCCTCTTCTCTTTTTTTTTTCTTTTTCTACAACTTACGGAACTCCAGTAAAAGTCCAAAAAAAATCACAATAACACTATGGTCCATAACAAAACATAGAACTTAAGTTAATTATTATATCAATCAACATAATTTAAATTTAGTTTGCTATTTCATTATTAATCAAACACTTAATCATACAATTAGGAAAACCACAATGTTACAATTCTCCCTAACAAGAAAGTTTTCTAATTAAATCTCTCACGTTCATATTTATTGGGTTGTAATTTTCGGGGTGTTACATTAACGTGGTTCCACCTCTCATACCTACATCCACAACTTTGTTTAACGTCTTCGGGCCTTCATCCTACATGCACAATCTCATCACAAGTTTTCTAGACAAATTTGGTAAACCCTCCTTTCATATTATGAGTGTTCATAAATCGATCCAATCTAATGATCCAATCCAATGGAAAAAAAAAGATCAAAAAATCGAAAATCGAATAAACTAAAAACTGAACAGATGAAAAATTTGAAAAATCGGAATTTTTTTATTGGATCGGATCATATTTCATATTTAATTTTCAGTACATATGTATATATTTTCATTCATAAATTTGATAAACCCATGTTTATATTTTTATTTCTTATATATATTTGTAAAATAATCACATAACTTGTACCTATTTATAAAAAATATATTTAATTAAAGATAATTTTTTACTAATTATTTGAGTTATGATACATAAATAAAATTATCAAGTTGTGTAAATTTATTTTTGATATAGTATATATTTGAAAAATTATACTATTATTAGTTATATAATGACATATAAATGAAATATTTGATATTTTAATTTATTTTATTATATTTACTATATATCTTATCATTTATTTAATATTTTCTCAAAAAAAAAGATTAAAATAAAAAACTGATCAAATTCAAATCGCTTTATATTGGATTGGATTGAATTAAAGTTTTGAACAAAACTGATTGGATGACAAATTAAAAAAATCAAAATGATTGGATATGATATTTTTTCCTTCAAAATCAATCAAATTCAATCTGTGAACACTCTAACTTCATATAACCCTCTCTCACTTGACGACCCATCTTCAGGTTTAGAGATTTTTTTCATATTAAGAACCTCTATTTATAAAATTAGCATCCTAATATTAAAAAAGAGGAAACAAATTTCTAATTTAGGGATAATATCTTTAAATCTAACCAAATCTTAAATACTGTATAAGATAATTTTAATCTAAACAATATTCCAGAGATTTAAAATTATAAATTTGAATTGTTTTCTAAAAAAAATTCTATAGTATACAATAAATTTGTTAATTTTTATAACTATCACTTTAAATATCATATAAACAATAACAATGATTTCCATTTTCCAGTTCTATATACATATTAAAGTCAAATTTAAATTTTTTATTTAGACCGATCTTCATGGGAGAAAATAATAATAAAATAAATTTAAATTTTTTATTTAGACCGATCTTCATGGGAGAAAATAATAATAAAATAAATAAATAAATGAGAGGAATGAGTAAGGACTAAGGAGGCAGAAAAAACAAGCATAGAATAGAAGAGGGTAGCAAAAGGGATTGGCGAGTTTGATTCTCAGCGTATCAGTGCAGTGATGGCTCTATCCCTCCCTACCCATGGTTCTCTCACCGTTAACCCTTTCCAACCTGCTTTCCCCACGCTCCGCCGCGTCAACCACCGCGTCTGCGTGGCCAGCGCCGCCACTCCCCTCCTCCAAGTCAATGACTTGAAGGCCAAGATTGTCGAATCCAACGTCGAGATTCTCCACGGCGTTAACCTCACCGTCAACCAAGGAGAGGTCCACGCCATCATGGGAAAAAACGGTTCTGGCAAAAGCACTTTCGCTAAGGTCACTCACTCACTCACTTACCCTACTACCCTCTTTCATTCAATTGAAAAAGAAGGATTTTTTAGTATTGAAATATGATTATGGTAATTGAACTATGTGCAGGTTCTTGTGGGGCACCCGGATTATGAAGTAACCGGAGGTAGTGTTGTGTTCAAAGGGGAGAATTTGCTTGAAATGGAACCTGAAGAAAGGTCTCTCGCGGGTCTCTTCATGAGTTTTCAATCCCCTGTTGAAATTCCCGGTGTTTCCAATAATGACTTTCTCGTCATGGCCTACAATGCTCGAAGGAAAAAAATTGGTCTTCGTGAGCTTAGTCCACTCGAGGTATTATAAAAGTTGAAGTGCATAAGTTTATTGGATAAATTTAAGTCATTTAAGTGTTTATGAAGAAGTTTATCCAAATAGGACTTTTAGCATGTTTCTCATCTATGGTTATGAGGTCATTTGTTGTTATTGCATGTTATGATTAGGATTGTTTTTGGTGCAGTGTTTTCCTCTCCTGTTAGAGAAGCTTCAGCTTGTTAAAATGAAGCCTGAATTTCTCAATAGGAATGTGAACGAAGGGTTTAGTGGCGGTGAACGCAAGCGCAATGAAATCTTGCAGCTTGCGGTTATGGGGGCGGACTTGGCTATTTTGGATGAAATTGATTCTGGTTTGGATGTTGATGCGCTCAAGGATGTTGCCAATGCAGTTAATAGTATTCTCACCCCAGAAAAGTCTTTGTTGATGATAACTCATTATAGACGGATTCTGGATCTTTTGAATCCTACACATGTCCATGTTATGGTAACTTATAACTTACTATTGATCTTCAATATCATTGCAAGTTTTGAAGTTGGAATATGTATGATACATGGGTTTTCACTTTTCATTTTTGGAATTAAGGTGCGAGTCCTATCACATTCTTTCTCCCCTTTTATTGGGATACTGTCATAGTTATCAATCTCAGATAGTGGCTGACCCAAAAAATACTATAGCAATATAGGGCATAGCAGGATAACCACTATTTTGACGTTGGTAGTTAAGAGCATGTTATTAAATATTTGAGTTGTAGCTTGCTTGAGTTTGCAAGTTGGGGGAAAAAGGTCCAAAGAATGTGTAGACCTGAGCAGATGAAATCCCAAAATTCAAGTGAAGGACGAGCTTGAAGAAGTATATTTCCTAAAGAAAGTAGTTGACACAAACATGTTCTCTCATCTAACTTTTCTAAAAGTTAAAAGGCATAACTTGATTTTAATTTATGAGAGAAGTTTAACTCATTTTACCTCACAATTTCTTCTCCTATAAGTATTAAGGACTTGTGATTTGTGAAGATGTTTATTCAAGCTGGGCTCTAGTGTAAAAGTCTTTGTTGATGTCACCTCATTTCTATATATGTATAGACATTTATTAGCCTTCTGATAGAAAATTGTTTATCTGTCTTAGAAAGCAGCTTTAGACAGTGTATGAGAAACTGAATGTGTATATGTATTATGTCTAGGGTGTGAAATAACATGAATGTATTTCTCTTTCTCTTCTTAAAAAAACCAGGACAAAGGGAAAATTGCAAGGACAGGCGACATATCAGTGGTAGAAGCTATTGAGGCAGAGGGATATGAAACAGTCTCTGCTTTAACATAATACAGCTAGTATCGGTATCTATTCTGACTTAAGTGTGAATTTCCTGTCCTTGTTTCAGTTTAAATTCACTTTCATGTTGTTAATATTTGCATGAGTATCCCTTTGAAGAACATAATTGGGAATTGACAGTATATAAATTTGGTGAAATGAACAAAAATTTCTTAATGGTAGTAGTGAGATACATCTTTAAGGTGTACTCATTTGCGCAGGTCATAGATATATTTTATTTTCATGTTAATTTGAAATCTTTATTCATTCTGGTTCGATTTTGGTTCTTGCTCCATACCCAGATGACGGTATTACATGGGCTGGCAATTGGCATTCAGTAGTTGCATCTAATGGAACTTTCTTCCATAAGGATGAGTTTGGGAAATTTGAATGTTTCACTGCTGGAAGATGTAGTTGAATAATATCTTTATAGAAACTGGATATAATTTCATTTTGATTATTTAACCTGCCTTAGAATAAAGCATGTTAACAGGCAACAAGATTTTGTACTTTTCTATGGCTAGAATAGCAGTTGCTGACTGTAGGGATGTAAATGTGGTGTTAATCACTATTAGTGAAGTCATTTTTGTATCCATCCGTCTAATGTTTTAGCATTTTGCTTGCAGTGTTAAGAATAGGGAGGCATTTAGCAATAAGGAGCAGAAAAATATTTTCAACATAGAGTTTGAGTTCGAGTTCACTACCATTTTAAGTTTTGTTAATATAGTTTCGTACTATGAACTTACTGTAGATTGCTTAGTGTCTAATGATTACTGGTATTGGTAAATTTATTTGACTAAGCTAAATGATGAAACTTAGTAGTTGTTTTTGGCCCTTCAAACATTGATTGGCCTTATCAAGCAGCTTAGTATCAAGTATGGTCGACTCATTTGTTAGAGAAAAGTTGTCATATTGCTAGTCTAAATCTGGATTGTATTTTTAAGGGTAAAATATGTTTTTGGTCCTTATACTTTCACTTAAAATTGGTTTTAATCTCTATACTTTCAAATTGACTATTTTAATCTTCAAATTTTGAAAAACATGTGAATTTAGTCCGTCTCCTTTATCAATGTTAATGCTGTTAAGGGACTAAATTCTCATGTTTCTTAAAGTTTGAGGACCAAAATAGTCGATTTGAAAGTATAGGGACTAAAACCAATTTTAGTAAAAATATAGGGATCAAAAACATATTTTATCCTATTTTTAATTTAATCATATATTCCGCTGCAAGAATTGTATATTAATATAGCATTGCTTTTTCTGATTATCTTTTTTAAGAATGGGAAGGGGAAGTACTTATAATATATTTCAATTAATATCGCATACTTGATAAAACTTTCTTAAAATACTTGTGTTGCAGGTATATATGCAGTGTTATAGTGAGGCAGTTGCACTAATATGCTGATGGCTCCTTTCATCTTTTCGCTTTCTTGGTTCCATTTTGAAAACGAGGAAGCAGAAAGCTCATGTTTTTGGCAGATGTTGATGTTTCTTGACTTGGGACGTATATTCTTCCGGGCTTTATTTCCGTAGGCTTTGATAGAGAAATATCGAAACTATTGAATTTTGCTTTTGTTTTTTGTTTTTAACGTAAGGGCTTTTTCATTATTAAGTATTAGCTTGGATCACACATGCCACGTTTGCTGTAAATGCATTAAGGATTGAAATATCTGTCGATCTACATAATATTAGCCACATTTTAGTTTTGGTATTGGCAGTTGACCTAGTCTTTTATATCATGGTTCATGGATTAAAGAAACCTAAAATTATTGCATTGAGAATATTCATCTATACACGTGGTTTGAGAGTATTTATTGATAGACAAGCCTCATCAACATGCCCTTTTATGAGTTGTGAATTTTGGACAACATGCCCTCTTTTGAGTTCTGATTTTTGCACACGTGCACAGTGCAAATATTCTATTAACCCTTCTCATCTCTTTCTCTTTGTTGTTGTTAGTTGTTACATTATATTGAAAATTACATTTATATTTCTTTTCCTTTTTATTTCTTTCTCTCTAAATGTTTACTAGCACGAGGTATTCATGTATCATTTTTCTTTTTAAACGGTGGAAAGGGAGGGCATCGGAGGTGGATCGAATTCTTTAAGGAGAGAATACTGTTGTGTCTATGTCAGCAAATCAAAATAATGATCTTTATATTATAATTAAGCATGTTTCCCCTACGAACTTTTCTTTTTAAAATTACTGTATCATATTTTAATTAGAATATATTGGTAATTGGTAATCACAAGCAAGTCCGCTATTTGGTTGACTTCACAAAATAGGTGCTCACAACTAACTATTAAACCTGGAACAACGATGTTCAAAATGTCGTTGACAAGTGAGAAGCCAAAACGGGTTATTCTACAACAACCTTCATTGAGCATCTACGCTACTACCGTTGAATCTGTCTCGACAAACAAGTTACCAATAATACCAAATTCTGCCTTTATACGGTAACTTGTTTGTTACAAAGGCAGAACTTGGTATTGTTGGTAACTTGTTTGTATCAATGCATTATAATTAAATTCTATTACTAATAATAACAGAGTGATTTTTACAATAGGGCATAAAAATTAAGTTGCACATAACTTTATCAGAGATTAATTTTTATATATTATTAGTATAATTTTTTTACTTTATGAACTAATTAGAAGTCTCTTTTAGAATAATTACTGAAAAAGTTAATAAATTTATGATACATGACAATTTGACAGTCTATAACTGAATGAAAGTGTCAGTAAAAGAGTTTAATTTTCATGTATCATTAATGTAAAAATTTTATATTGATAATCAAAAGAAAGTTGTTGTTGGAGTTACTTTCAAGCTAATTATTGTAAAAAATAATTAATAAACTTACTATACATAATAATTTGTTATTAAATAACAATGTATACTATTTTACTTACAATACATCAACTATCAACTACTGTATATATAAAAAAATAAACTATTTACTCTAAATTAAACTCTTTTTATTTGTCAAACATTAGTGCAGAGTATTCATCAATTCAAAATTTTGCTTAAGAGAACCGATCCTAGTTCCACTCAGACCATTGAACATGTTGGTTACTCTAAATTAAATTCTTATTATTATTTTTTTTTTGGTACTCATGACATTAGTATGGAGTATTTACCAATTTTGCTGATGATTAATCTCCGTCGAAAAATCTGGTTAGCCACCTTTAGTGGATCTTCCCTCCCAATCACATTTTTTTCATGCACAAGACTCATCCTTCTTAAGGAGACCGAGTCAGTGTCACTCAAACCAACAACTTGTTGGTAAACTCTTGTTATTATTATAACTATAAGTTTAACGATGGGTTGATTTCTTTTTTTGAGCGACAAATGAGGAGTTGATTTCATTGAGTGGGCTGAAACGGAGCCCAATAAAAAGGAACCATTTTTGTTATGATGGGTGGGATGGGTTGTTTGGTAAAATAAGAGAGATATTTCTCGTCTTCCATAAAACCCAAAACCCTACTTCTCCTGTCATATTATCCTCACCTCTGCTTCCTTTCACTTCTTCAACTCACTTCATTTCCAGAACCTCTAATCGCGGTACGTTTCTCACATCTTCTCTCTCCGTTCCATTTTTTCTCTTTCCACACTCTCTTCAAAGACCGCCAAAACACTCGACCGTCGTAACCGAATTCAACGAATTCGAGTGTTTGATCGCCACTATAATGAATTACATCTTCTCCGCAAATTCATTTCGCGTCGCATTTCAGCGTTAGCTCCGAACTCTAATTTCGAGTCTCTTCCAATTTTATTTTCGCGCAGATGAGAAGCACTGAACACTGAGGGTAATGGAAGACTATGATAGGTACATAGCACAGAGTGACAAGGGTGAAAATGGAGTGATAGTGGCATCGCGTACTTGTTCGCGCGACGAATTTCGCCCTCGTGGTGGAAAAGTATTATCGCGAGTTGCTGCTGCTGCTGCAAGAAACGGTTCTTCAACCTCAACATACGATATGGCTGTGACGAGGAATGTTAAGAAAAAGCAAAAGCGTAAAGGTCTTCAGGAGCTGTTTACAACCGATTACATTGTGAACAACGTCTTACGGAAGGATGGTCCTCCTCTTGGTCAGGAATTTGATTTTCTTCCTTCAGGTGCATTTCAAATGGTTTATGGTTATTCTACTCAGTACTGAACACTTAATCCTCTGTTTCTTTTATTGTATTAGATAGCGGCATAAGGTAGTCCTGTTTGGTGGTGAATGGTGATCGGATTCAGTGGATTTTTTATTTATTTATTTTATAGCTGTTAAATACTGTACATTACAACACATGCAGTGCGTGGCTATTTTACCAAATTAATAGAAAAGTGTTTGGTCTTTCATCATAACGTAGCGATTATTTTGAATTTGACAAGAGTATTAGGCTTGAATAAAAAAAAAAAATCTAGATGAAGGGAAAGCTTACATTTACAAATACTTGTCCTTATTATTATTATTTACTAATTACACATAACATATGAAAAATCAACTACAAAGATCTTTGTTATAATAAAGCTAGAGGGAGCTTAGGTAGTTAGGTTTTATAAAACTTCGGGGATCATCTTAATGTGCTTTTTTTAAATCATATGTGTAATGTATAATTTTACTCATGTTCCAGTAAAATTGAATTGAATTGAATAATCATAACATATGAAGCAATTTTTGAAGAACAATTGGGTATAGATGGAATACAACTCTTTCAGTAAAGAACTTTGTATTAGATGAATTAGCTTTTATTTCCAAATTAACACCATCCCTTTCTTTGATTGGAGTGAACATGGAGAGGAGTAAAATTATTTTTATAGTCATTAGTTGAGCATCATATTTATAGAAAATATGAAATTAAACAAAGTATTTATTATGTTTTGATCATCAATCATTACAAATGTTCTATAACTTTCTCTTTCTAACAGAAGAAAATAAATTGTTTGGCCTCAATTCAAAATTGAGCATCCTTATTTTTTAATTCCTTCCATTTTGCACTTGTACCAAGTTACCAAGTAAATATACGTTGGTTTTTTACTTCTCCCGTTTGGCCATTTCTATTATTATTGTAACTATTCCTTTATTTCTCTAGTCTTTTGCATCTCACTGTTATAATTTTTATAACTAGCCTTACTTTGTCGGTCCATTTCCTCTTTGATTGATTAGGACCCAAATATTTCACTTCTGCTTGTCAAGAGGACAGCCAAGGATCCTCTAAAAGGAGGAAGGTGACTTTTAGTATTCCGAGAAAGTTTTTTGATGTTTCTTTTTACATTCCTTTGCATTTGTCACAAGTCCTCTTTCCTCAGGTTTCCAACAGTGCAATTCGAAATCTCGCCGGTTGTAATATGAAAGCACCTGTGAAGAAACATGGTATTGGCAAAGGTCTGATGACAGTTTGGAGGGCAACAAATCCTGATGCTGGAGACCTTCCAATTGGTTTTGGCGTTGCTGGCCAAGAAGTTTCTCTAATCTCAAATTCTATAGGACAGAAACCAGTCCGTGAGAACAACAGGTCATGGAAAACAGTAAACAGGAATGTAAGTTATCCAAACCCATAATATTATTCACACTTTGTCTTCTTCCTATTATAATACATGAATGAGCATGCTAGTTTTTGTTTATAATAGTAGATCTCAATTTTTTTTTCCTGAACAGGGAATGCCAAAAAATAAAATGCAGAATAAGAGAAATAAATCGCAGGATAAGAGGAAACTTACCATGCAAAGAAGAGTGGTATTTAAAAAAGTTGAATGTGCATTTTTGTGCTTACTGTTGAATGGTTTGGCAAGTTTTTTGAGTTTTTCTTATCTGGCAGGGGGAATTGAACCTAAATGTGACACAGAATCAGTCACCAAAGGGAAAATGTGAACTAGCTTTGGAGAGTGCAATATCTGAGGAGGGAGTTGATCGAGTTTCTATGTTATTTGATGATGAAGAGCTGGAGCTGAGGGAGTTACAAGAAAGAACCAGTCTGTTTATGTGTTCTGATCATCTTGCTGCCAGTGGAATGCTTGGCTGCTCGCTTTGTAAAGGTAATTTTGGAAGGAAAAAAAATTGACCAGTATTCTGTGTTATATTCAAATGAGTAATGATTTTATGAAGCTGGAATGTTCTGATTAATTCCAGTCATTGATTGCATGTGGCTTTTTACAGATGTGCTAGTGAAGTTTCCGCCAGATACCGTCAAGATGAAGAAACCTATCCATTTGCAACCGTGGGACTCGTCTCCAGAAATTGTGAAGAAATTATTTAAGGTGCATATAATCAATCAGTTATAACTTGGAAGATCTGATTATGTTAATGCACATGTATTTGTTAATTGTTATATATTGGTACTTGTCTTATGTGCAGATGTGTTTCTACACTCATCCACTAAAGTTTCTCTTCTATAACATACATTGTTGCTACTCAAATAGCTTAAATATCATCTGTGTTGTCCTTTGTCAGTGTTATATGGTGGCAGACCCAAAATCCAGCATAGTTTCTTGTGGATTGCACACTGGTCAATGCAGAAGAAGGGTTGCCATGCTAGAAAAAATGTAAAATTTAATCAACACACATGTAAAAGTAAATAGAAAGATGTAGTAGTTTATATCAAGAATTATAAATATAATAATTTTTTCAAGCAAATTTACGCAGCATTGGTGTGCTTCCTTTGTGATTCTCCTGGTGAGGGTTTCTCTCATTGCTCAACCTTCCCATCACCATCTCATTCTCTGCCCCCTTTTGAAAGTTCCATTGCTGCCATGGATAAAAAGGTGAAATCACTAATCACATGAAATCCAACAAGCCATGATCTGTTAATAATTTGGATGGTATGAAGTCACAAGTGAATTTTGGAGAGGTATGTGAGTGTTTTGAGTGAGTTCAAAACTCATTGTAGTTGGACACCCTACACCTCTGTCGCAGCCTGTCTGTAAAAGATGTGACAGGTATTTTAGGTGGAACTAAACTGTTTTCAGACACAGACATGATCAAAACACATAGAACACCTAAAAAAATTACAAGGCTATTGCTCAGAAAAGAAGGGAGATGGGGAATTCCACTTCTAGGATCACATGGTGTGTTTTCCACCTGCCATTGAAAACTAGCCATGCCTGGAATTTTTTATGCTGGGAGCATCAAACCAGCCATCGGAAGAGGTTTTGCTCGCCTCCTGTTATTGTACTTGCTTCTGCACTGTATGAGACCATGACTAGTTCTCCTCTTTTGAATCCCTCCTACCATTATTGTTTTAACAGAAACTACCTAAGGCTAGAAGGTCAACATTCTTCCTTCTTTTTATATTTTGTTTAGGCTTCTGGAATTTAAACATGTGATGAATATTATAGGTTATATAATGTGAAAGTGAAGGAAAATCTTCCTAATTCTAGCACCTTGTTATTTGTCGGACAGATCATTACAGGTTTTTGTTTTAACTTGGATGAATTATTACTGATGTTTGGATTTTATTAGTTACCCTGCTGGATTTATTTGTTATGTGACAGAGAAGTTATTTCTTAGATTAGCTAACATTATCATTGTTAAGCTGTACTGAAGTCACTATCTTGCTTCATTTCTTATTCTTCTGAAACCTTTTTTTCATGGCAAAGAACTTTAAATTGACATAGAACTAACTTTATTTTTGGCAGGTTTTCCATTTCATCTATACATATGCTATAATTGTTGATATTTGTCCCTTCACTCTTGATGAGTTTGTTCAAGCATTTCATGATAAGGTAATATGTTACCTTTGACCCATGCTTATATTTTGGAAGCATTTCCAGTTTTCTCGTTTAATTTTAATCTTATCTGAGTCATGTCAAATTGGAAGTAATATCCAAAATGGCTCTCACTTTACTGCATGTGTTTTCCAGGACTCAATGTTACTTGGCAAGATTCATGTGGCTCTTCTCACACTTCTTCTATCTGACATTGAAGTGGAGCTTACTAATGGGTTTTCACCTCATTTAAATAAATCATGTAACTTTCTTGCATTGCTTCACTCGGTGAGTTACTTTGTTTCCTTACCTCATTTTGGGAGGTTATGGATTATTACATGCTTCTTGTCTTCTATATTTAATATAGAATGACTAACAATCTAACATTTATCTATTTTAGCTGAGGTACAAATTCATTGCGTGTTTATTTTAATAATGATTTGCAGGTTGAAAGTCAAGAATATTCCCTGGACTTCTGGAGAAGATCTCTAAATTCTCTTACTTGGATTGAAACACTCCGTCAGGTGCTGGTTGCTTCTGGATTTGGTTCAAAACAAGGTTCCTTACGTAGAGAGGTCCTTAGCAAGGTATTCCAAAGTCCAAACAAGCTTATTCTAGATCTGACTTGACTTGAATATGTTTATATTACTATGTGTGTGTATGTATTTACATAAGATCAAACATTCTAGAGGCTTTTGATTATTAGTTTATATTTTTGTATAAGCTGCCTTATGACATATCCTAAATGGCACACATCTGTTTTCTTGTATGTCGTCTACTTTGGCAGATTTTGAGGTAAAATAATATTTGAATCATTTATGTCATGTAACTGAAGGCAATACATGCAAGATATTTACTTAGTCATGGAAAAAGTAGGTTTCAAAAATGTCAGCAATGTTAAAAATGCTTGTCTGCCATCCATAACTTCCAATTCTTAAGAGAGGGAAGGTGTGGGTTTAAAATCAAGACCCCCCCCCCCCCCCCAAAAAAAAAGACATCTCATCTTCTATTCCATGATAGTATTAGTACTAACCTTTGCCAAAAAGCATCAATTTCATCAGATTCTTGAACTACCAAACTATTGTGATGAAGCTGTTAAGCATGTACTTAGTTTTCCAAACTTCAATAAATCCAGCTTGATTGTCAAATGTCAAAACCACTGTTTTTGGCATCTCGGATATGCACTTTGTGTATTTTCAATTGATATAGCTAGGATTATGATAGGCCTGTTAGTTGAGGGCCTTAGTTAGTTAGTTAAGCTGAGATAGTTAGAAGAAATAAATAAGGCATGTTGCCCATAAATAGGAAGAGGGGTTGGGAGGAGTTAGTCAGTAGGTGAGTTATCATTGTGGCCAGGGGGAGTCCTGAATCTCTCAAATATCCAGGGAATTTTGTTATTTAATAACACTATGTTTTTACTTTTTTGTGTGCTTAGTCTGAACCAGTTTCTATCAGATTACCATATTTCTCTCTCCGGATTTAATTCTGATCCATTGACAGTGTAAAAAGTTCTACTTTATCAGTAAAACATTTAGTGTCACCTATTTTTTTTAATTTTTTTTTTAACAAAAACTGTTAACAATGAAGGCATGTATCTTTATCTCAAAAAATGCAACCATGTATATAGATGTAGCTAGTTATTAGGGATGAAAATAAATAGTCAGCATTTTCTAGCGTATAAAATTTAATCTTAAATGGCAAGAGATGGATTGATGGAGGTTTTGCTAATTTTTGTTGTTCAGGTACTTTCAATAGGCTTTTCTTGGATGTCAGTCCAAGTTTTCAGTTAGTGCATGTTTTTTGGTTTTAAGGTATTATAGCCTTATGCTTTTATTTTATAGGAATTGAATCTTCTTGTAAACTATGGTCTATGCCCTGGCACCTTGAAGAGTGAGTTGTTTAACATCTTGTCAGAGAGAGGAAACATTGGATGCAAAGTAGCTGAGCTGGCAAAGTCAATGCAGGTAACTAACTGTTATCTGATTCATTTTGTTTGGATTATAATCTTTCTCTATATTACTGATGAAATTCAACTGTATTTTGATACCATGTAGATTGTTGAATTAAACCTTGCCAGCACAACAGAGGAACTTGAGTCTTTAATATGTTCCACGCTTTCAAGTGATATTACTTTATTTGAAAAGATTTCATCAACTGCATACCGATTGCGTATGAGCACTGTTATGAAGGACAGTGATGAATCTCATTCAGATACGGAGGACTCTGGTAGTGTTGATGATGAACTTAATGACACTGATACATGTAGCAGTGGTGACGATTTTGAAAGTGGTTCAATAAACTCCAGTATAAGAAAATTGAAGCGTGCAAACAGTCATAAAAATAATATGCTGAAAGTATACACTGAAATTGATGAGAGCCATCCAGGAGAGGTGTGGTTATTAGGACTGATGGAGAGTGAATATTCAGACTTGAACATTGAAGAAAAATTGAATGCATTGGCGGCTTTAACTGATCTTGTTTCATCTGGATCCAGCATCAGGATGAAGGTAAAATACTAAACTTCCAGGCAAAGGTTGGCCTTGAATTATCTTCCCCCCTCCCCCTCAAATTAAAGTGAAATTTTAAATTGATAAAACTAAAGTTACAGGCTCCTCTTGCTTCCCCCTCCAATTCTCCCAACTCCCAAACATCCCCCAAGATGTTTTGTGAAGTGATCTTATCATATTAAGTTCTGAATTATTTATTTTGTACAGGATTCAACTAAAGTTACAGCTGATTGCAATTCTAGCATCCAATTACGAGGGTCTGGAGCTAAAATAAAGAGATCAGTAGTAAAGAAACCCGGGCCACTTTGGAACCAGAAAGTACACTTGAATTCTGATCCCTGTACAGTAGATTCCTCATCATTAATCTCAAGATTCCATAGTCATGAAGCTTCCTCTGAAAAGGGAAAAGGTTCATCTATTTCGCACCCCATTCAATCAGTGTTTTTGGGATCTGATCGTCGGTACAATAGATATTGGCTTTTCTTGGGCCCTTGTAATGTAGATGATCCAGGCCACAGGAGAATATACTTTGAATCTTCTGAAGATGGTCACTGGGAGGTTATTGATACTGAGGAGGTGAATTTCTTTGGTTTTCTTATTATGTGTAAGAAAAGATATTTTAGTTGCATATACTGGAAACATGGAAGAGTAAACAACCAAACATGCATATGTTTATTGGTCTAGTGTGTCTACTGTATGCATTACTATTTTAGTGTTAATAATTATTTGCATTTGGTTAACCTGTATGTATGCAGGCCTTGTGTGCCTTGTTGTCAGTTCTGGATGATAGAGGAAAACGGGAGGCTCTTCTTATTGAATCTTTGGAAAGGAGACAAACATCACTATGCAGATCTATGTCCAGGATTAATGTTAATAGTACTGGAATGGGTTCTATGTCACATTCTGATCAATCTGAACTGGATATGGTCACAGATGACAGTTATTCTCCAGCATCTGATGTAGACAACCTGAACCTGACTGAGACTGCTAAAGACTCTTTGCCGTCTGCTGGGGCTGTGGTAATTGAAGCTGGAAAGAAAGGAGAGGAACAAATTCAAAAATGGATCCGTGTTCAAGAATATGATTCTTGGATTTGGAATTCATTTTATTTAGATCTCAATGTTGTCAAATATGGTAGAAGGTCTTATCTGGACTCTCTTGCCAGATGTAAGAGTTGTCATGATCTATACTGGAGAGATGAGAGACACTGTAAAATTTGCCATATGACATTTGAGCTTGATTTTGATCTAGAAGAAAGATATGCAATCCACATAGCCACCTGCAGGGAGAAAGAAGACAGCAATACGTTTCCTAATCATAAAGTGCTATCATCACAGATTCAATCACTGAAAGCTGCAGTTTATGCTATTGAAGTGAGTTGTCATTCATTTGCTTCAATTTTCACCATTCATTGCATACTGGCATTCATGTCTTATTTTGCTATATCAGACCTTTTAGGGAACAAATGCAATGGGTTGGGGTTTGTGCGGGAAAATTGATACTTCATTATTTGTGCCACTTGGTTTTGTTTGAACAGGGTTGCTCTGTTCTAGAAAATATTTTACTTATGTTACTTCTAATCCAAGATAAGCATGATATTAAATTGATGCTCAAATGTGTTACCCTATCTTTTTATCTGCTTCTCCAACTTTCTGTTATTTTATATTGAAAACTTAGCATGGTTTGCATGTTTATTTTTAAGCATGTGGGCATTTTGAAGATTAATTATCTTTTTCCATCACTCTCAACACTGTTTGTGCAGTCTGTTATGCCTGAAGATGCCCTGGTTGGTGCTTGGAGGAAGTCTGCTCATAAACTATGGGTGAAGCGGCTCAGACGCACCTCAACTTTGGTGGAGCTTTTGCAGGTTTTTGTTTTAACTTTCTGTTTGATAGAATTTCCTGGAGTGTCTGAAATTCTATAGGTCTTAATTAACTTAATCTATATTTTCTTATGAATTTGTAATTTTATAGGTTCTTGATGATTTTGTTGGTGCCATCAATAAGGACTGGTTGTTTCAATGCAAATTTCCGGATGGAGTGGTTGAAGAAATCATTGCATCTTTTGCATCTATGCCCCATACATCATCTGCCCTTGCTCTGTGGTTAGTGAAGTTAGATGCCATAATTGCTCCCTACCTGGACAGAGTCCATCCTCAGAAGAAGCAGGGAACCAGTAAGAGTTAAAAGAATTTCTATATTATTACATGAATCACATAACACCATTAGGCTCAATTAAAAACCAAATTTTTAGTATATTATTCACCGTGATATCCCTTTTAATAATTTTCTCCAATGTTCTTGATCTCTCTCTACCTCTTTTCATAGGGCTAAAAATCATGTGTTCAACTGGTGCTTATAGTAGCCTTCTTTGCATGTGCTCGAACTATCTTAACTGATTTTCAATCATCTTTTCCTCAATAAGTAACTACACCAATATCTTGTCGTATACAAACATTAAGTATTTTATCTTTTCTTGTGGTCATGCATTTATTTTAACACAACACATCTATGGTTCTGTCTTTCAGGTCAACATGATCCTTGGCGATAGATGTACTTTGGTCTGTTGAAGTGCATGCGTATATTGGAATTGAAATGAAGGAACTGCCTGTTCCGCTCCTTGACGCCCGGATTACTTGATCAGAGATTCATGTGGTGGCTTCACTTGGTTCTGAATACAATTTGGCCAAGGCAATACTGCGGATGTCAAAATCGTATATATATAGGCAATCCTGTTGGTCAGATGTATAGGTTTAGATTTTTTTTTTTCTATATAAAAGAAAATACTGGGTAGCTCGAGTTTTTTGGTGCGTAATCCCACTTGGTTTTTGGTCCACCATTTTTCTTGCTTCATGATGTTCGTGGTCTTCTCGTTCGAGAAATCAATTTTGCCTCTGTATCTCACAGAATAATGTCGTACTGATTGAAAATAATTTCTATTATGAGAGGATTACAGAGTTTAAGGCCATTTATAAAGTAACAATGATTGGCGTGTACAATTTGCTTTGCTTTAAAGACCCTAAAAATACAGCAGGTAAACTGCCTACCTTTCGGATTGTTTGATCGTGATCTAGTTTAATTGTGTCATGCAGTTTTACAACTATTTTGCATTATAAAGAATTTTTAATAAAATATAAGATTAAAACATTTTCTTTTCTGTAAATGATCATAACCTCAAGAAAAAAAATGAAAATGTGAGAAAAATATTCAAATCAATGAAAAAACATTAAAACTGAGCGAAAAAGTCATGCAAACAAACAAAAAAAAAGTGGAGAAAAATTATTTGATGAGTGGGGGGAAATTATGTACATGAGCGAGTAAATGAAAGAAAATTCATTCAAATAAGCAAAAAATATATACAAATAAACAAGATAATTGGTAAAAAAAAAATGTGAGTGAAATTTTGGTAAAAAAAATTAAAATAGTGAAAAATCATTTAAATTGACAAAAAAATAAAGCAAGAAAAAACCATAAAAAAATGCAAAGAAAAGAAGTATTAAATGATTCGATTATTATAAGGATTAAAGACAATTACATGTCAACTTTTCATAAAATTTCATTTATCTTAATATTTTGTTAATCAAAATTTTGAAGTGCAAGTCGTGTTAACTTTACCAAATTTTACTTTTTAATATAAAAAATTCTATTTTTGTCTCCTTAACATATACATCTTATAAGTAATATTATATTATCTTATAAATTGTCCTACAAATCTTCTTATTACTTTATAAATAAAAAAGTAGAATTTTTTGATTTCCTAAAGATATAAAATGTATTCAAAAAATGTATTCAATATTATCATAAATATTTTAAAAAAAAAATTAAGCTTAAACGACGCAATCCCTGTAGTCGTATGCATCAAAGGATATACTTGGTTTAAAACAGACACAATAAACCGACAAGTCGTGCGACACAGCGGCTATAATTAGGGTTTATGGTATCCACCAAATACAAATAGGAGGGAGAGAGAGTGAGAAAAAAGTAAAAAGAGAATTTCAATGGCGTCAAGGGTTTCTCTGAAAGCGAAGGGGAAGAGTTCAAAGGGATCGAAGGCACAGGAAGATCGATCCGCGAGCGAGTGCCTTAAGGAATGGACGACGTGGGCGATGCGAAAAGCGAAGGTCATCACTCACTACGGTTTCATCCCTTTGGTCATCATCATCGGTATGAACTCTGACCCCAAGCCCCCACTTTCCCAGCTTCTCAGCCCCGTCTGATCCACCATCAACGCGACGTCCTTTTCTTTCTTTTGCCCCTTTCTACATTTGTAAGAACAATTTTCACTTGCACATCTCATGTGCCATGGTGTGTTCAAAGTGGATTGATTAGCTTGTCTGTTTTGGTATAATTTTCGAAGACGCAGTAGTAAATAATCCGTTTTTTTATAATTACAGTGTTCAAATATCGTTCCTGCGTTTTGGTTTGTTTATCTTGATTTTTATCGATGGTAATGGGTTGTTGAATGTGATTTTGGGTTGCTCTGTTTTTTCGGTTCAACTGCTATGTGGCTTCTATTGTATCATGTGTTTATATTTGGTTGAGCAGGTGGAAAATTATTGTGTTCTGTACTTTAGGATATTGAATTTTGCAATTCTGTTTGATATGCAAGATTTACTGGAACGCTATTCTGGTGCCTTGATGATTTTCAGAATTTGAATTTGGTAAGGATTATTATTATTACATCAAGTTGATGATGATTTTTTGCTTCAAAATAGTCCTGAAATTACAATTTACCAGCACCAAATTTAGGTCATGATAATCTTTCGAGGCCAAATTGGGGGTTTATGCTTCTTCTTTGATTAGAAGAAAGATGAAAGTTTGTTAATTCTTTTTAAGCTGTTACTGATTTTCCTTTCGGGTTGTGCCTCAAAGAGTAAAGATAAATATTTTTTGTTTGATTTGAGTAAGATTTCCTACTTCATGACTGATATGGCTGCAGTACTGAGTTTTCCAAAAGTTTAAAGCAGGAAACTGCAAACAATTTAGAGAGATTATCTAGAGTCAAGATCGTGAGATTGAGAAAATTCCATGAAACTCAGTTTTAAAACCTCATTTGATAGCATATTGATTTTTATATGAAGATCTTCTAGAGTGAGATATTGCTGGTATAAAGTCATTTGAATTGAGTAATGCACCATATAAGTGCTTGTTAATGTTTGGGATAGAGTACATTTTGAGAAATTTCTAAATTAGTTGATTTATTTTCTCTTTTTTTTTTCTCTTCTATAAGAACTTTATGAAAAATTTATAAACTTATAAAGAGGGCTACCTGTGGGCTGTGCAATGTCCTCTTGGGAGGTGCCATACTGATAATATTGACAGTGAGTGAGGCTGAGGCATCGTAAGATTTCTCCTATTGAAAGTCCTTTGTTGGAGCATTTCATAAGGAATTCATGATCAACTAGCTATGATAATGATTTTTGCACCTTAATTTCTGATATTTCATGGTTTTGGGCATTATTTTAACCCATTTGAAATTGAATGTCTTGTTCTGACACAAGGTTCCAGCAAGTTAAAGTTTAGGCCTCCAAAACAAGTACCTTCAACGATTAGCTTTTGTTTAGAACAAAACTTTTCGGTATGAAATTTGGTAACCTTTCAGTTTCAGGTCATATAAATATAATCAATCAACAAGTACGCTTAACTCTGGGACACAAAAAAATAAAAACAATTAATTTAATAAATTCAATTATATATGGAATTAATAAACAAATTTTAGATAAAACTAGTATTTTAGCCTATGTATTATAAAATATAGATGTTTATTTTATGCAACTAAAATTTATAATTTATAATAAATAAATAATTTTAAATATATAAATTATATTAAATATAATTAAAGTTTTGTAAGAAAAAAATATTTTTAAAATATAAATTATATTTTAGATTTATAATAAATAATTTATGTTGTAATATATTACTATTTTTAATTATTGATAATTTCTTTTTAAAAAAATATTCAAATTCAATTTAAGACTGAATATGTTGAAAATGATAGATTGAACGAGATAAAAAATTAAGTTAAATCGTTCAATTGATATTGAAAATATAAAATGATATGTCAAATGCATATTAGTAACATGTCCATTTATATTTTAAAATTACCAACGATAGTTTCTCCAATGATATTAAAATATAACATCCTTCTCCAATGTGTATAATTCTTCTCTCTTCGAGTAAATTTTGGAAACTAGTTTTTTTGATACATCTGCAACTTGCGAAGAAAATGTGAAACTCAGAATGGGGGAAGGAGAAGACACCACCGGTGGATAAGACAGGGATGCGACGAAGGGAGAAGAAGAGAGGAAAGGGGTAAATGTTAAGAGAAAGGAAAGAGAGATGGAAGGGGTGCGCCACTAAAAAAAAAGGAATGAGATGGGGTGCGTGAATGAAGTGAGTGGGAAAAGGAAGCAGTTTGGAGTTTAAAAAAGGAGGAGTTTTTTTTTAAATGGTGTAATGAGAAAACATGAGGTGTAAATAGAACTGTCCATTTGTGAATTAGATGCTAAATAAACTCTAGCCAACTCTTGTTCATAAACATTGGGTAGCCCTAAGTGGATCAACTGCCAAACTCGACCCAAATGATTAAAAAAAAAACTAGAAATAATATTTTATGTGTAGTGTGTAAAGTATAATTATGTAATGACAAAGTTTCTTTTAAGAAAAAGGAAATAATTGGGGTGATCAAAATGAATGAATAAAAAAAGAAAGAGAAAAAGGTCTATGCATTGACAGTGTAAAATAGTTTTATACAGTCATCCAATTACAATCTACCGTGTATGGTAAGTTTGTTGACTTTTACAAAATTATCTTAAAAGTCATACAAACGGTGATTTGTGATTAGATGATATTGTAAAATTATTTTACACTATCAGTGTATCACTATTAAACTCAAAAAGAAAAGTTCAAAATAGAAGAAAAATTAAAACTCTAAAGTTTAAAATGTATTAATAAGATAAAAAATAGTTGATTGGATCTTCATATTGATTTGGGTTGACAAAGCATAAATTTGATAATCAAACCAATTATAATTGGTTTGGTTTAAATTTAAAGAAAAAAAACAATTAACTGAACCATATTAATTGGTTTAATTTGAATGGTTGGGGTTCATTAAGTCAATCCAACCCAATGAACATTCCTAACCCCTATGAAACAATACAAATTATGGAAAGACGCCAATTGTCCTTGGTATCGGCAACAATACTTCATAATGAGAAATTAATTTGTATAATACGAGTTTAATTTTAATGCATGATTAGTATAATGATTCTTACACTGAGTCAAATAAAATCATTTTAGGTATAGGTTTTAAAGTTAATCTTACAAAAAATATTAAAGGTTTTACATTGTTACCCATTTGTAAATTATTGTATAAAATAAATTTGTTAACTTTATAATAATTACTTTAAAGTTATATTTAAGAAGATTAAACTTAGTCAACAATCTTTATCATACATGACAACTTATTATTACATGAAAGTAGGGTGTTCATGGTGTAGTTTGGTGGTGTGTAAAATGCGTTCGCAAAGGGCAAGCGTACCCTACGCAGTAGTAACAGTGGACTCTAGGAGTCCGGATATCGAACCCAAAGGACCAGTCGCGTTCCCAAATAATTAATTTCGCAAATAATCAAACAATCCAGAATTTAAAATCAAATTGTGGGGAATTGTGTTCAATTATTCTTTTCAAAAGAAAGATAATCAGAGCAGAAAGATTAATGTGAGAACAATTATAATAAAGAAGCCTAGGATTGTGATTTCACATGTACCCCTTTTTCCCCCAATTCTAATCTCAATAAAATCCCTAAATGCGTTACTTGTCAGCGACCTCTTAAATTCGTTAATTAATAATTGATCATAGTTAATAACGCTATTTCTCCTAATTTAATTCCCAATTGATCATAGGTGAATTAATTTAGAGCAAATGATGAATCTCAGAGAGGTTGATTTAATCTACTGGAAATTCATACAATAGGTTTGATCATGCAAATTGTACGAATTCAATCACTTCACAGTTCAGTTAATCGCAAGCAATTGATCATAGACAAGAGATTAACTTATATTTAGACTGATCGGTCCTAAAAAGCAATAAAAGCAGTGAAGAGATACAATTAACTGAATAACATCGAGGTTTTATTAAAATCAGAACCGGGGTACAAAGGTACAGTTACATCACAATCCGGGGCTAAGAGAAACTAGTCACTCATGTTCATGATTAAGCCAGAAAACTCAAAAGAAGACATAAAAATTACAAAAGGGAAAAAACTTTACAGTGGTGGTCCCCAATGGTTCTCTCTATGTCCTTCCGCAGCTCAGAGTCTCTCACAGGACCTCTTTCTCACCCAGAACCCTCCGTTTTCAAAATAGAACAAAAGATAAAGATAAAAGGGTTTCTCTCTCCTATTTATAATAATTCAAAATTTAAATGGACTGACAGCGCAACTTACCACGGCTGTGGTTCTTGCATCAAGGTCCAATTCTGCTACGCAACTAGCATGGCCATGGTAAATTTACCATGGCCATGGTCCTTGCGTTACTTCAATTCTGGCCTTTTTTCTTGGTCCTCCAGACAGTGGCATTTTTGCTCCAAAAAGTGCAATTTTCAACTCTTTTCCTCATGAAGCCTCTTGAGTACCTGTCTTGCACCAACTAACACCAAACAGTGAGTTTTGCCAATAAAATATATTCAAAATGTATGAAAATGACATCTAAACTCACATCAAAATACAATGAAATTCGGTTTATCAACCTCCCCACACTTGAGCATTGCTTGCCCTCAAGCAATTATTTTGAGTCAAATATCAAAACCAATTCCCTGTAGTTAAGAACTTGTAACAGAACCCCAATTTATTCAGAATGGAAAATGAAACATAAGCAACAATAAAATCAACAAAATGCAGCAGAATTTTTCCAAAGAATCCATTAGGCTTAAAACATCCGCATAAATGACCAATTTCCCATGAGCCTGGTTCACTCATCTCTCATTCTCTCAGTGTTTTAAGGTCAACAAAAATTCTCTCAAATCACACTTAATTGAGCATGTTCACAAATCTATTCATCAATCAACTCAACTCAATCGAATTTTCACAAACAGAACAAATGAGGCATGACAGGGTGTAATGGGGCCAAGTTTATATTGATAGGTAGATGCTGAAAGGAAAGGATAACAAAGGGCTCTAATGGTAGTTCACACTCAATGATCTAAAATCAAAGGGAGTCAATGTCTTCTTTCATCCACTTTTTCACTACCCATATTTCAACTCTCACTTCTTCTTCCATTATTCTTTTTTCTTTTCTTTTTTTTTTCTTCTTTTTTTTTCTTTTTTTTTTGTGAAGGTTTTTGACTTTATTTTATTCAATTCACAGGAGAGGAAGTTGAGAGACACTGAATTCTTTTTCTTTTTTTTTTAACTGGATGCTCTGCATTACATTGACTTTTCCCCCATCCTTTAGATCACCAAGCATAAACAAATATACACAATTTCACAGAGCAAGGTGACAAATAAATATTCAATCAAGCTCAAAACAGGCAATTAGATGGGGATGTAACCAATGCCTCAATAGTTTCAGAAAATAAAAAGCCAATCAAGGATATGTATTTCAAGATAGAAAATAGAACATGCCTCCTAAGGTGGATCAAAATCACACATTGAAAGAATCAAAAGCTCAAAACTCATATTTCTATGGCTAAGCTCAAGGGAAAAATAATTTATTCCATTATGTTTAGTGTTAATGTTCATTTCCTTGAAGAAAATCCCACTGCTATGCTGCAATTTTTTTTTTTCAAAAGGGGTTTCTGAAAACAAAATTTTGTAACTATTAAGAATTCAAAAATAACACAAAATAATGTACTGGCATAATCACACAAATCACAGCATCTCAAGGTTGGGGAGAAAAACCGTGACCCCCTCCCCACACTTAAAGTATGCAATGTCCTCAATGCATCCAAAAGCGTAAATCAACAAGATATGAAAATAAAATGTACTGAAAGGGAAAAATAAAATAAAGTACTGAAACAAGAAAACTAAAAAAAATAGAAAAGGAAAACAGAAAAACCTCCTCAAAAGCGGGCCTCTAAGGTATCTGGTAATGCTTCTGGTGAGGAGGGACCATGAACTTGAAAAGAAAAAGAGAAAGTTTTTTTTTTTTACGATGGCCATGGTAAAATTTACCACAGCCGTGGTCGAAAAATTTTGACGCTGATTTTTCACAAAAATTGTGAAATTTTCACTTCCAGGGTCCATTTACCACACCAATGGTCATTGACCACGGCCATGGTCAATTTAGCACGGCCGTGGTCATACATGACGTTGTTTGGGGATGCTGGGAACACAGCTGTGGTCAAATATAACCACAACCTTGCTTCTACCACCACGGTTGTGCTCAATTTAGCACGGCCGTGGTCCCCACATGCAAGAATAACCAAAAATAAAAACAATTCCTAAGCTCTAAAATGCAAAATAAAATAATTAAAAGGATACAGTAGGTTCATGAACCCACTCTTCACAGGTTGTCTCCTGAGCAGCGCTTGTTTAACGTCCCGAGCCTGACGGATGAAAGGGAAATCAACCTCCCTCAAACAGGGTGGTATTCCCTTCTTGCAGTAAACCCTCAACATGCCCATCCACTTTATAGCCAGGAGCTTCCTTCCCTACATTTGGATGAAGCTCAGCATCAATCATCTCCACCTTGTCAATAGCTTGCACAAAATTACATGAAGGGGAAGAGGAGGAGCTTTTTGCAGTATCATACACTTTAATCACTTCCTCCTCATCACCTAGCCTCAAAGTTAATCTCCCTTTTCGGACCTCAATCACGGCATCTCCTGTGTTAAGGAAGGGTCGTCCCAAAATAATTGGGATTTCCTCATCCTTTTCAATGTCCAGAATCACAAAGTCTGCAGGAAAAATAAATTTCCCAACCTTAACCAGCAAGTTCTCCACTATTCCTTGCGGATAGGTGAGAGTCCTGTCTGCAAACAAAATATATATGTCAGTGGGTTGGGGTTCTTGTAACCCCAACTTCTTATAAACAGAATAAGGCATCAGATTAATGCTAGCACCCAAATCACACAATGCTCTATCAAATTGCAAATTTCCAATAGTACAAGAAATTGAAAAACTCCCTGGATCCTTAAGCTTAGGAGGCAATTTCTTTAAAACCACAACAGAGCATTCTTCGTTGAGGCCAATTGTAGCAAAGTCCGTCAGCTTTCCTTTATTTGAAAGAATTTCTTTTAAATACTTGGCGTACTTTGGCATTTGAGCAATTGCCTCAACGAAGGGGATATTAATATGCAAACCTTTCAGCATCTCTACAAATCTAGCAAAATACCTATCCCCACTCTTGTCTTTCAACCTGTGGGGGAAAGGAACACTTACCTGAGGAGGTGTCAGTACCTCCTTTTCCTTCTCTTTCTCAACAGTTGGGTTCTCTTCAGTAAGAACCTCCTCTTCTGGAGTTGGAGCTGACTCTTCCTTCTTCTTCTGCCCCGCTTTAGCCTTCTTGCTCCTAGTCATCACAACATTCGCCTCTTCCTTCTTAGGATTAGTTTCAGTTTGAGAAGGAAGGGTATCAGGAGCTCTCTGGGATAGCAAAGCTCACATGCTAGAAAGCTGAGACTCCATAGCCTTCATGCGCTTATCACTCTTGGCTATATATTGCATCATGACATCCTCCAGTGATGGCGTTCTCTCTTCTTGTCTTGACCTCTGATTTTGCATATGTGGAGGCCTATACACATTTTGATTCCGCTCCTGCCTGGGGCCTTGGTCCCTCTGGTCTTTCCAAGAAAGGTGAGGATGATCTCTCCATCCTTGGTTGAATGTGCTAGAGTAGGGATCATATTCTGCACTCTTCCCACCGACATAATTTACCTCTTCCACAGCTTAAGCAAGTGCATTACTCACAAGGCATTCTCCTCTATGGGCTTCCCACACTTATCACAAATGGATGGTGGAAGAGCTGCAGTCAGAAGTTGTACCTGTGCTTTCATCATGGTCTCCATCTGTTTAGACAACCTCTCCAGCTTTTGATCAATGCTTGAACCAGATGTTCCAGCTTCCACTTGGTTCACAGGCCTCATCAGAATACGCCTATCTGTAGTGTGGTTGTAGGCATTGGAAGCCATGACTTCAGTGATTCTATTTGCCTCTGTTGGTGATTTAGCCATCAAGGAACCTCCACAAGCAGCGTCGAGGCTAGTCCTGTTATGGCTGGACACACCTCCATAGAAAATCTGGATGATTCTTTGCTGACTAAACCCATGATGTGGGCAACTCCGAAGCAGCTCCTGAAATCTGTCTCAGGCTTCTGACAGACTCTCCTGCTCCTTCTGAGCAAAATTTCCTATCTCTCTCTGCATCTGGTCTGTCTTCACTACAAAATAGTACTTTCGGAGGAATTTGTTGGTGCACATCTCCCAGGTGGTGATGCTGTTGGCCATAAGTGAGCACAACCAATTGAGAGCTTTCCCGTTGAGTGAGAATGGGAAAGCAGCCAGTCTGATATATTCAGCAGACACTCGAGGATATTTTACAGTGCTGGCCATCCTCAGGAATCTTCTCAGATGCTCCACCGGGTCCTCAGTAGCCAGCCCATTGAACTGGTTACTCTCTATCATCTAGAGGAAGCCATGTTTTAATTCAAAATTGACATCCCCCAGTGCTGGCAATAGAATGATGTTAGCTACCCCAACTTGAGGAGTGAGATAGTCTAACAGAGACTGCTCCACCGGTGGGTCATTTTCTTCAGCCATTACTCTTCTTCTCTGTTCCGCTCTGTTCTTCTGGGCAAGCCTTTCAATCTCAGGTTCGTTCACAAGCTCTGACCTCTGGGATCTGGTTAGCATAAACTGTCAGCATAGAAAAAGGGATTAAAACGCAACTGGAAAAAGAGAATGAATAATTAAAATAAATAGAGTTTTTTTTAATAAAATAAAAATTCAGAAATTAAACAAAATAATAATAATAATAATAATAATAATAATAATAAACAAAACAAAAATTAAAATAAAAATAAAAATAGATAAAAAAAAGAACATTAAAAGGAACCAAAACTATAAACAATATGAACAAGAATTGCTTAATTTTCACAAAAGAAAGAGAATCAGAGCAGAAAGATTAATGTGAGAACAATTATAATAAAGAAGTCTAGGATTGTGATTTCACATGTACCCCTTTTTTCCCCAATTATAATCTCAATAAAATCCCTAAATGCGTTACTTGCTAGCGACCTCTTAAATTCGTTAATTAACAATTGATCATAGTTAATAATGCTATTTTCCCTAATTTAATTCCCAATTGATCATAGGTGAATTAATTTAGAGCAAATGATGAATCTCAGAGAGGTTGATTAACAGGTTAATCTAGTGGAAATTCATACAATAGGTTTGATCATGCAAATTGTACAAATTCAATCACTTCACAGTTCAGTCAATCGCAAACAATTGATCATAGACAAGAGATTAACTTATATTTAGACTGATCGGTCCTAAAAAGCAATAAAAGCAGTGAAGAGATACAATTAACTGAATAACATCGAGATTTTTTTAAAATTAGAACCAGGGTACAAAGGTACAGTTACACACAATCCGGGGCTAAGAGAAACTAGCCACTCATGTTCATGATTAAGCCAAAAAACTCAAAAGAAGACATAAAGATTACAAAAGGGAAGAAACTTTACAGTGGTGATCCCCAATGGTGCTCTCTACGTCCTCCCGCAGCTCAGAGTTTCTCACAAGACCTCTTTCTCACCCAGAACCCTCATTTTTCAAAATAGAACAAAAGATAAAGTTCAAAGGGTTTATCTCTCCTATCTATAATATTTCAAAATTTAAATGGGCTGACAGCGCAACTTACCACGGCCGTGGTAAAATGACCACGGCCTTGCATCAAGGTCCAATTCTGCTACACAACCAGCATGGCCATGGTAAATTTACCATGGCTATGGTCCTTGCGTTACTTCAATTCTGGCCTTTTTTCTTGGTCTTCCAGACAGTGACATCTTTGTTCCAAAAAGTACAATTTTCAACTCTTTTCCTCATGAAGCCTCTTGAGTACTTGTCTTGCACCAACTAACACAAAACAGTGGGTTTTGCCAATAAAATATATTCAAAATATATGAAAATGACATCTAAACTCACATCAAAATACAATGAAAATCCGGTTTATCATTTGGTTCGATTTTTTGGAAAAAAAAGTCATCCGAACCAAACATAAAATAAAGATGTGGTTTGATTTTGTTTGGTTTAAGTTTGGAGGACAAAAAAAAAATTCAAATTTGAGGGACTAAAAATATATTTAAGTATATATAAAAAAAAACATTTAAGTATATTAATGCAATTGAAATAAATTAAAAAAAAAAGTGTTATAAAAAGTGTTACATGCATATATAAGTTTTAAAGAATTTGTGGCCGTGGGGCTTGATAGAATGTCACTGTTCCATTACAATGCAATGCATGTACTAGTAATAAATGCTGTAGTTGCGGATGGCGTGTGCATGCACATGCAATGAATGAGCAGTATTACATATTTTTTCTTACACATTATTTTAAACACATTCATTATTATTAAGTTAAAATTTATTCTTTCTCAAAAAAAAAAAGTTAAAATTTATTAAAAATTATATAAAAAAAATTAAATACTAAAGAATAAGCCTTAAAAAATACAATTTTCAATAAATTATAATTAATATTAAAAAAAATGTTAAAAAGTGTATTAGTAAGACCATCTTTATCGGCAACTTTGGAAGCAACCGAACTTTGGAAGCATCGTTGCTTCTCTGGCACACCCCATTGTATGAGCGTATGGATAATTGTTAAGCAAGCACCGGTTGCTTGGGGAAGCACCGGTGCTTTAGAATTTTAAAATAAAATAAAAACTTTTTTATTGATAAATAATAATATTATAATAAAAAATAAAAACTTTTTATTGACAAATAATAATATTATAATTCAGGTTAAATTAATCTGTAAGTTCTTATACTATTCGACAATTTTTAATTAGATCTCTGAATTTTTTTTTTTTCAATTGGGTTCCTGAACTTTTATTTAATTTTTAATTAAGTCATTGCCGTTAACTACCGTTAACTCCATTAACAGTAGGGATCTAATAAAAAAATAAATAGAAGTTCAGGGACCCAATTAAAAAATTAAAGCACCGGTTGCTAGCTAAAGCACCAATACTTCAATTAGCACTCAGTCGGCAATTAGCAAAATTTGATTGTTATTTTACTGTTTTTTTTTAATTTTACTATTGTATATCAACATTCATATAAATAAGGAGTACTTCAAATTTTTCTTACACAATTAAACCTATCATTTTTTTCTTATTTTTATTCTCATAAAATTCTCAACTGGCTTTTTTAAAAAAAATATTTTGTATTATTAAAAAAATATTTTTCAAAATAATAGCATAAATAAATCCCTTAATTTTTAAAAAATAATTATTTTATTTATAAAATAGTTATAATTTAATAAATAGTTAATAAAATGTAAAGATGTAAGTTTTTTGGTGGGATCTATTAAAAGCATCCAAGAAGAGTTGTTCTATTGGTAAAAATTAAGTGCTTAAAGATACTTTTATTGAAAAGAATAAAAATAAATAATATATACAAATAAATCCCATTAAAAATACTTATAAAAAATTGCTCCATTAAAAATGCTATGCATCAATTTGGGGTCACCTTCTGGCCCAATTATTATTGGAAGCTTGGAATAGTCAAGCGTTCTACTTCAATGGAGCTGGCCTAGCTAGTAGCTAGCCTGTCCATGGTTGTGGGATGTAGACGCTGAAACATCGAAAGGTACAACAACTTTTCATTTCCAATTTTGTAGTACACCATGCACGTGCCTTCTCTTTAATGCCTTTTCTTTTCGTCTTCCCTTCCCTCCTCGTATAGAATACTATCAAACAAAACCCACCACTTTTAAATTATATATAAATTCTATTTTTATTTAATGTTTTTTATTCGAAATTTTATAATTTTCAATAATAATAAAAAAGTTTGTTAGAATAAATATAGTAAAAACTTTGTCTTATTAAAACTTTTGACCTGCCAAACTCATCCACATTCACGCCTCGCATGAAACACGAGTTTGACTATTGACACTGAAAATATTTTCTATCATCTTTGCTACTTGTTAGTGCATGCTGTTTGACACGTTTAACCTCTCATTCCAATTTCCAATTTTGTTTTCCTATTAAACTTTGCTATTGATTAGGCTAACGAATATCCACTATCCACATACTATTATCACTGCTTAAAAAAAAAACTCACTATTTTCGCTATGTTTCATTTGGTCGGCATAAGATTCTCATTGTCTTTCCTGAAAACTGAAAAAAGTAGGTTCACATCATATTCTTTATAGGAATAATTAAGAGTGCTAGTTTGGATAATCCAAAGATGAAAAGTAGTACTTATAAAAAAAATGGAAAGTGTTAGGTTTTATTCTAATATACTTTTTGTCCCGCAAGTTTTTGTCAAACTATATTTTTTACCGCTATTATTTAATAAAATATTAGTCCACTATTTAAAGAATTAGAGTTGAGCATATATAATGGAGACATTATATCACTAATGTTAGAAATATGATTTTTATTTTTGGTATAGTTAGTAATATGTTTTCAACATACTTTTGTAAAACTATATTATTTGTTAGTACTGATTAAAAATTATTAGGGTTAACAAAATTACACAAATTACACTTTCTATTTAATGAATTGCATATATGATTTTGTTGGTCTCAATAAATTTAAGATAATATTAGAAAAAAATATTTAATTTGTACAAATAGAATTTTATAACACGATATATAGAAGGAATTAATAATTTAATATTGAATAATTTTAGCGTATTGGGGGCTTTTAACCAGGACGTGGTTTTTGTATATGGGTGGGTAGGTGATGCCCGTGATGGGCACATCTTGTGCTTCATTCTTTGCCACTTTTCATCAATAAAATTCTATTTGGCCTCTAAAAAAAATTGAACTTACAATTATATAAGAATAATCACTATTATTTTATTTGAATTTATTTATTTATTTATTTGATCAAGATTAATTATTGTCACGTAACTATCACTTGGACACGGTTGCTAATGATTCTGAATTTCTGATGATCAACCTGTTTTAATGAGCTGATAATACATAATTAAATATTGATATAAATAAATTTATATTGATAATGTAAATTATTTTTTTTACTGCGATAATGTAAATATATTAAAACTAATGCTTTGTTCTTGTTTTCTAATTTCCTTCTAAAGGGAGCCCACTAGCCCAAAAGCTTGCAATGGTAGGTTACGCTGCGCGCTTTTCACAAAAATCTCAACTTTGTTGCCTCTCTTTGGTTTGGTTTAGTTTGTTTTTAATGGATCGAAACAATGAAATGTCATATTCGCTCATTGTCACATTGAGCTCGTATTTTAATTCTATGGTTTAAATATATTTTTAGTCCTTCAAATATGGAAGTATATTTATTTTAGTCCCTCAAATTAAAATCATTTTTTTTAATCCCTCAAAAGTTGGAAAATGTTTTTTTAGTTCTCTCCATAATAGGTGTCAAACAAGGAATAATGAATTTGCAATTTGTGACGATTTTTAGTCGCCAAAATTTTATTTTTTAAATTTGTGGCGGCTACAAACCGTCACAAATTACGAATTCGTTATTCATTGTTTGGTACTACTATGAAGAGGGACTAAAAAAAGTATTTTTTGATTTTGAAGAACTAAAAAAGGCGACTTTTAATTTGAAGGACTAAAAAATTAAGGATTCATATTTGAGGGGCTAAAAATATATTTAAGCCTATTTTCATTCCTTTATTGTTAGTACATTTTATTTACACTTTACTATTTTTTTTTATCTTTCTTTTTTATTAGCACATAACATTATTCTGTCTTTCACTTTCATTTTCTTATTTTTTTCTTCTTTTGATTTAAATGTCCTTTCAATTCTTATACCAAACCTAATTTTTTTATTTGGTCCCCCACGTAAGTAAATGGATATTTTGATGATTTTTTTTTTCCTTTCAAAATAGTTCTTTTTGTTATTTCAAGTTGTAATGTTATTAAAAGAAGTTTAAAATAATTAGTGTATTTGTAAGGTGATTTTTGACATATATTAAACAACTTTATACATGCTTTTATTTTATTGTAAATGTACAATTTTAGTCCTTTCATTTTCAATACTAATAATTAGATATTATTTTTTTCTCAAGTATTAAGTCTCTTTGTCAATGTGTTATCTAATTTCTAAGGTTTTTATTTATTTATGTTAACATGATCTTTTGAAGCTAATGTAACTAATGCACATGATCTTGACACAATCATGTCAATATCATGTACACCAATCAAAACAACGTCAAACAGTCATGTTAGCTTTAATATGTTACGCTAAAAAACATTACAGAGTGGACAACTATTGATAAATGAACTTGATTGATGCTTGTGGAGTAATTATGGGGCTCAATTTATGCAATTGAAAATAAAAAAACAAAAATTGTACAATTATAATAGTTGAGAGACATAATTGAATTAAGCCTTTTATTTTGATCCATATACATGATAATTTTCTATTTTAGTCTGTATACAAAAAATAAACAAATTAATTCTTATATACCCCAAAATACATGATAATTAATATCATATTTGATAAATTGTTTGTAAATCATATTTAAAATTATTTTTTTATTTATTAAAATAATTTTTGAGATATTTAAAATTAAAGTTTTTAAACGTATATATATTTATACCTTTATGTATTTTTATTATCATTAAAATAAATTTATGTTGATTTAATTATTTTTACATATTAATTTTTATTTTTATAAATACATTCCTTCATTGAGAGAGACAATTAGTTTTAAATAGAATTTAAATTTTAAATTATAATTTTTTTACCAAATAGTTTTTGGCTCGAAAGAAACTTTAAAATCTAAAAAAAAAATACCAAACAATATATACTTTGTTTTTGAAGCTTTTGTTTTTAACTTAAACTTTAAAATAATTTTTTTCTGTCAAAAAAACTTTTAAATAATTTTTAAGAAAAAAAATCTGGACTAAACATAACCTAACTCAATCTTTTAAAAATTCAAGCATGCTTTTAAAAAATTAGCATGTATTGTTCAAATAGTCAAACTTAAGCATTATATTTGAGAAATAAATTAAGTTTAGACCTTATAAAACCTAAAATAATGTATCTTTCTTTTTAGGAGAAAATAATCTATGTGTTTTCACTTTCACTCGTGAATTAGATGAATGCATTGCTTGTTCAACTATAAAAAGGGAGATGAATCATGGATAGCGTATACGGAGATGAATCATGGGTAGCATGTATAGGGTGGACCATTTGAACACGTAAGCTTTACTAGTATACATAATTTATTAGCGTTGGACATAATAAATACAAGAAAGATAAATCCTACGAAAAAAATAGTTACAAAAATTGCACAAATCCAGTTGAAGAAGTTTTATTGAAAATAAATTTTCAACTTTGACCTTACCGTGTATAAATAATCAATACATCTATGATTGATGAGCTATTCGTTATTTTTCATATCTATTCTTTTTTACTAAATACTAATATAACTCTAATAAATAACTACAGACCGTTGTGATTTGTAGCTTACAATCTTTTTTTTTTGGGTACATTTGTAGCCTTAAAATTTGTTCAACAGCTGATGTTAATTTTGTGCCAAAAAGCTAATTTGTAAATTGTTCCTTAGTTAGGTATTGTTTCATTTGTTTGCCTTTGTTATCTTTGTCTATGAAGGTTGAATATACCATTTCATGGATTGGATTCCATCGTTGGTTCTTGCTTTTATCGTCCATTATTTCATCTTAACCCATCATGGCTATGAGGACTATATATATATATGGCATCGACGACTTCTCCATGATAAGATATTTCAACCGTAATCAAGTATAAAAGGAAATAGGGATATGAAAATGCAAAGAATATGATATTAAAGGAAGCCTTGTCAACAACTGGGGTTTTGCAAGTCCAAAAAGCACGCTGATGAAGTCATGCAAACATGTACCGTGTCCATTCAACTTACCCTTATAATCACGCCAAAATCTAATTCTCTTTGTTTATGAAGCTCTTCAATCTCGTAGAAGCCCTATAACTTGCACTACATTAACGCCAAAATCAAATGAAGTATTAATAATGATAGTTAAGTGAAGATAATTAATAAAAACACATAGCATGATATGTAGTTGATGGTGATCCCGCACAAATTCAGCAACAATGTAAAGTACCAACAAATTTAGGATTTCTGACCCCAAATTTCGCATAATATTTACCCAATTTCTTTAGCAAATTACATACTTTTAGACGTTTAATTGGGAAGGACTACAAAATGATAAAATTAACTTTGATAACCTGTTATTATACCTAAAAAAACCATGGTGGACCACTTGTTCGAGTTGTCGATCATATAAGCACCTTGAGTTCTGATGGGGTTGTGGATTCGAGCCGTAAGGAAGGTCAAGGTTCTCGTGCTACTGTCAATGATGCACGGTAAAATACTAACACATGTGCATATAACAATTGACAATGACGTGTGTGATGGTTCTTCTTGAACGCACAAGAGTCCAATGTGCTTGCTCCTAGTAAATCAAAATTGAAGTGTTTGAAGGAAGAGAAAAAGGCTGAGTGAATTTCCTTGGCTGCCAAAGGGAAAGACAAAGGGATACAATACTAACATTCCAAGCAATTCGAAACAAAATTTAGAACATGTTGGGACTATATATATATATATTTCAATTACAATATGATTGATAGAAAAAAAATGTTGATAATAAATGATCAAATTTTGCATTTTAGGTAAAACTCGAGAGAAAGAAATGGTAGAGGTGAAAAGTTTAGCTAGAAAAAAATTCCATAAAAATAAAATAAGCATGTGGTGAAGAGATTAATCTCTAATTCAGTATTTAAATAAGTGGTTTAATTTATTTATAGAAAATTAATAATGAAGTTGAATAATTTTGAAGTACTACTATTAAATTAATGGAAGAATTTAATAAATCATAAATGAATTACTATTTTAATACAGTATTTTTGTTTGGATTCATTTATTATAATATCTTATATATATAAATGACTAAGAAATTCTCTCATCTCCTTACTTCAATCTCCCCACTCTCTCTCACATTCACTCTTATTTGAATACTCTCCTCTTATGGAGTGGTGTAGTTCACTCTCCTAGCATGCATCTGGTTCTTCTACTTTTTCTAAAATTTATTTTATCATTTTTTGTAACTATCCCCCATTCATAATATTTCTATAACTACCTTCATTCACTTTTTTATCTAGTGCTATATTTTTTTAAATATTTTTTATCAGTTTTTTAACTCTATTTTTTAATTATGAAGATTTCTCTCTTTCATAAATAATTATAAATCCTTAATTCAATTTACTTTTCAATTTTCAAATTTAATTTAAAAAATTAAAGTTACATCATTACATATTCCCTTATTTTTTTTTCTTTAAAAAAAATTATAGTTTCTAATTCCTTTTATAATTATCTCTTTTTCAAAATTTCTTTCGATATGCTATATAATTTTCTTAAAAAAAATTATACTCTCTAATCTTTTTGGCTTTTTTTTAATATTTCTTTTGTCTAATTTTCTAATTCTATTTTTTAATTCCGAAAGTTTATCTCTTTCATCAATAATTCTAAATCATTGATTCAATTTACTTTTCAATTTTCAAATTTAATATTAAAAAATTAAAATTACATCATTACATATTCTCTTTTTTTTTTCTTTTAAATAAGTTATAGTTTCTAATTTCTTTTATAATTATCTCTTTTTCAAAAAAAATTTCGATGTACTATATAATTTTTTTTTCAAATTTTATACTCTCTAATCTATTATTTTTTTTAATATTTTTTTATCAGATTTTCTAACTCTATTTTTTTAATTCTGGATATTTTTCTCTTTAGTCAATAATTCTAAATCCCTAATTCAATTTACTTTTCAATTTTCAAAGTTAATATTAAAAAAATTAAAGTTACATTGTTACATCTTCTCTTATCTTTTTTTTTTTTTTAACTTTATAGTTTCTAATTTCTTTTATAATTATTTCTTTTTTTTTTAAAAAAATCAATGTGCTATATAATTCTTTGTTTTTTTTCAAATTTCTTTCTATTGACTATATAAATAAGGTAGTGAAAATTTTAATAAGTCCGTGCAATGCACGGGTAAAACTCTAATTCACTCTTATTTGAATACTCTCCTCTCATGGAGTATGTAATTCACTCTCCCAACATGCATATGGTTATTTTATTTTTCCTAAAATTTCTCTTATCAAATTTTGTAAGTACTCCACATTCACAATATTTCTATAACTACCTTCATTCACTTCTTCATTTGATGCTATATTTTTTTATCAATTTTTTAACTCTATTTTTTAATTATGAATATTTCTCTCTTTCATAAATAATTTTAAATCCTTAATTCAATTTACTTTTCAATTTTCAAAGCTAATTTAAAAAATTAAAGTTACATTTCCCTTATCTTTTTTTTTTCTTTAAAAAAAATTATAGTTTCTAATTTCTTTTATAATTATCTATTTTTCAAAATTTCTTTAGATGTGCTATATAATTTTTTTTTTCAAATTCTATACTCTCTAATCTTTTGGGCTTTTTTTTAAAATATTTCTTTTATCTGATTTTCTAACTCAATTTTTTAATTTCGAAGATTTATCTCTTTTTCAAAATTTCTTTCAATGTGCTATATATTTTTTTTTTCAAATTTTATACTCTCTAATCTTTTGGGTTTTTTTTTAATATTTATTTTATCTAATTTTCTAACTCTATTTTTTAATTTAGAAGATTTCTCTCTTTCATCAATAATTTCAAATCCTTGATTCAATTTGCTTTTCAATTTTCAAATTTAATATTAAAAAAAATTAAAGTTACATCATTACATCTTTCCTTTTTTTTTTCTTTTAAAAAAATTATAGTTTCTAATTTTTTTTATAATTATCTCTTTTTCAAAATTTCTTTTGATGTACTATATATATTTTTTTTCAAATTTTATACTCTCTAATCTATTTTTTTTAAAATATTTCTTTCATTGTATTTTCTAACTCTACTTTTTAATTCCGAAGATTTCTAAATCCTTAATTTACTTTAATTTTCAATTTTCAAGGTTAATATTAAAAAAATTAAAGTTATATTGTTACATCTTCCCTTATCTTTTTTTTTTAATTTTATAGTTTCTAATTTCTTTTATAATTATCTCTTTTTTAAAATTTCTTTGTACTATATAATTCTTTAATTTTTTTTTAAATTTTTTTCTATTGACTATATAAATAAGATAATAAAAATTTTAATAAATCTATGCAACGTACAGACTAAAATACTAGTTATAATTATAATTAAGATTAAAATTGATGGAGAGGATGCTTTCCCGGAAACTCCACGTTACCGTAAGTGGGGCCTCATCCCCATGGTTGAAAGCTTAATTGATTTTGAAAAGGGAGGAGGGGTTGGTTGGGAGATATTGGACTACTCATTCGTACTGGATGATGTGGGGAATATTAATAATTAAAGACAAGGATACTCCTCGAACCATCCTTCAGAAGGAAAAAAAAAAAAGAAACAGTTGTCAACCGTCTTCCTCTCACAAACAACCACAAGAAGAAAAAGATGTGATAAAAGAGAGTTGAAAGTTGAAACAGTGTCTAAGCACCTTTGACTAACCAGAATGTCCCAAGGGGCAATCTTTGCCACCACAATTCTCCGGCCATTCCTTGATTTGACTTCACTATCCATTACGATTCCCTTTCTCGCCAAACATTCCCTTCCTTTTCCCTACCTCATTTTTTAATATTTTATTTCCCTTTCTTTTCACTTTTCATTCATTCCTCTTCTCGCAAAGCATAGCCCGATATGCATCGCCGATAACCTAACCAACAACCGCGCCGACCAAAAGCAATGAAGACGCAACCACCAGACGGTGCCGCCGCACCCAACGCCGGCGAAGGTTACTTCTCTCTCTTTCCGTTTACAACTTCGTTTTCTTCTTCTTAAAATCAATGAATTATGACTTGGTTTAGGAGGAGAGAAGAGAAGCATAAACGCTGAGCTATGGCAAGCTTGTGCGGGGCCGCTTCTCAACCTGCCTTCGCCTGGAACTCACGTCGTTTACTTCCCTCAAGGCCACAGCGAACAGGTCACTTGTCGTTCCAGCGTTTAGACGTACTTCAGATATATTTGCAACTTAATGTGCTTCAGAAATTGGAACTATAACCGTTCGTTTTGACTCGAGTTATCCCTTGTTTCAGGTTGCAGCGTCTTTGAAGAAAGATGTTGATGCTCAAGTCCCGAACTATACCAATCTCCCCTCCAAGATACCCTGTCTTCTTCACAATGTCACACTGCATGTATGCTGTCTGTTTAAATGTCTGCTTCACAAGAGTTTCGTACTTTCCTTTTCTAATTTTCTGCATTTCTCGTGTTTGTATTCCCAGGCAGATCCGGACACAGATGAAGTATATGCTCAGATGACACTTCAGCCGGTTCCTTCTGTAAGTATACATGCAGTGCTATATATGCTATTTAAAACTGTACTGTACTACATGCCAGACATTGAATTAAAACGTGGTGTATATGGAAAAAATCTATTGGAAGAGGTTAACCCTTTCAATGGATCTCAGTACCCTGACGAATTAGTCCTTGGCTTCTAGTTGCGGAATATCCTCTGTTGACCAAAAAAAGAAAACATGTCCTGTTTGCGATGATAAAGATTGAACAATTCTTCTTAGCTTTTGCAAGAAATTTTGAGAACCCAGAGTTTCCAATTTCATCTCATTTGTTAAATGTTATGTGTGCAGTTTGACACAGATGCGTTGTTAAGATCGGATATTTCTCTCAGGTCGAGTAAGCCACAACCTGAGTTTTTCTGTAAACAACTGACAGCAAGTGATACGAGTACTCATGGAGGTTTCTCTGTACCCCGCCGTGCTGCAGAGAAGATTTTTCCCCCACTTGTAGGCTACTTTCCTATTTCAGTTCCTCAAGTGTGGCTTTGGAGTTTGATCTGATTCTCTATTTTTTTTTTCTATATACAGGATTACTCTGTGCAACCTCCTGCTCAAGAACTTGTGGCCCGGGATTTGCATGATAATGTTTGGAGATTCCGCCATATATATCGTGGTATGTTTACATACATCCATTTGTAAATGGAAACTGCTGTACTATCATATACTTATCCTGGCTGTAACTTTTTGTCAAGCCTACTTCTGAAAATGTTTTGCCTACTAGGACAACCAAAACGTCACTTGCTTACAACTGGATGGAGTCTATTTATCAGTGGAAAAAGGCTTTTAGCTGGAGACTCTGTTTTGTTTGTAAGGTAAGGGTTATAATGCTTACCTTTTATACTTTTGGTGTTGGAGTTCATGGTTTACACTTCAATCAAACTATACCATTTAGGCTCAGCTTTTTTAAGCTAACAACTTATAGTTTTGCTTGATTTCCTGATTTGAATGTTTCTGGGCAGAGATGAAAAGCAGCAGCTTCTTTTGGGTATAAGACGAGCTAACAGGCAACCCTCCAATTTATCATCTTCGGTACTATCAAGTGATAGTATGCACATTGGAATTCTTGCTGCAGCTGCTCAAGCTGTTGCAAACAATAGTCCCTTCACTGTGTTCTATAATCCTAGGTCAACATCTTTGATTTACTCCATTATAAAAGTACTAATGCATCATTTCTTTGACTATCAGTTTTCTTTCCTGTCTGTCAAATCAGATTGCAATGGCATATGAACTGGTATCCCCAGTACCAAATTTTTTACTTAATCCTTCCTTTGCATGCAGGGCTAGTCCCTCAGAATTTGTTATTCCTATAGCCAAGTACTACAAGGCAGTGTATAGCCACCATATATCACCTGGTATGCGCTTCCGAATGATGTTTGAAACTGAAGACTCAGGAACAAGAAGGTGCGTCACTTTGAGAGCATGTACCGTATTTGTGAACTGTAGATGCTAAGTTGAAAATAATGCCTTGATGAAGAGAACTGGGTGGTTGAATGTTATAATTGGAAATGGAAATAGTTTATCTTGCAAGTTTGTTTCTGTCTTAAACAACACTTGATTTCTTCATTCAGTTTACTTAGAATTGATATTTCTAGTATTGCTGAGATGATTGTCTGGGAATGAATGTTATCTTGGAAATAATTTTTATAAAAAAGAATACATTCAATTATATTGCAGATTTATGGGTACAATCATAGGTGTCAGTGATCTGGATTCTGTGAGATGGAAAAATTCACTATGGCGTAATTTGCAGGTACAATTTGTGACATCTTTATCTTTTAGCAATTCAAAAAGGTAAAATTTACCATCCATAAGTAGATGAACCTTGGATTGCTGGTACTTTTTTTAAAATGCGCACCCCCCCCCCCCCCCTTTTTCCAGTTTTTAGCATCATAAGCAGTCATATGTATGTTACACATATATGTTCAGGTTGGTTGGGATGAATCAACTGCTGAGGAAAGGCGAAGTAGGGTCTCGGTCTGGGAAATTGAACCTGTGACTACTCCATATTTCATCTGCCCACCTCCCTTCTTTAGATCCAAGAGACCTAGACTGGGAATGCCAGGTGAATAAATTTTCGGTGCATAACTTTTAGGAGCAAAAATGAAGTATGTTGGATTTTTCACTAGAAACCTCTGTTAGATCCTTTCATTCTTGACCTTCTTACTTGTTTCCACCAAAACTTTTTGTTTATAAAATTGGAGCACGCTAATGAAAGGGCACTAGTTAAGGAAATAAAAGTAGAAAATATTTAATGAGAAATGAGAACACTTGTTGATAACACAAAAAACATGCAGTACTTGCTTTTTAAGTAGATTAAAGCATTTAGTAGAATATATTAAAGTTCTTTAACCAGTGCCCCTATGGTGATTAAATCATTAGCAAGAATGTATCAAATTTCTCAATGAAGACAAACTTGAATTCAGTATGAACATGGAAAATTTATTTAGGTTGATGTATTTTGTAAGTTATTTTTTAAACCTTTTGCAGATGATGAGCCTGATTTCAACAACCTTTTCAAGAGTACAGTTCCTTGGCTTGGTGATGATATGTGCATAAAGGATCCCCAAGCTGCTCTCCCTGGCTTGAGCTTAGTTCAATGGATAAACATACAGCAAAATCCTGCTCTTGCTAGCTCATTGCAGCCAAATTGTGTGCCTTCCATGTCTGGATTGGTTCTGCAAAATCTTCCTGGTGCAGATATTGCAAATCAGCTGGGGTTTTCTACCCCACAAATCTCTCAATCAAACAATGTATCCGTCGATGCTCAGAATATACTTCAGACTTCCCAGCAACTTGATCACATTCAGAAGCTACCATGCCCATCCAGTGCATTGGGAGCAGTCACACAGCCGCTGCTGCAGTTGGGTGATATCACTCAACAACTAAGGAACTTGACAAATCAAACTTTACCACAGAATCAAGCTCACACCCAAGTTCTGAATCCCCTGAGAGTTGTCCAAACTAACAATATTCTTCAACAGCAACAATCGTCCATTCAAAACCATCAACTGCTTAGAAGCCTGTCTCAGAACCCACCTCAGCAGCATCAGCAAACTATATTGGGTCAGAATGAATGGCAAAATGTGTTTCAATCCCCTATGCCTGATCATTTTAATCAACAATTACAGATGTCTGACAATCAGGTTCGGCTTCAGTTGTTACAGAAGCTTCAACAGCAACAACAGACACTCTTGGCACAGCAGTCTGCATTGCAGCAGCCTGCTCAAATTCAAATCCAAGACCAGCAGAGGCAGCTTTTAGATGTAGCAAACAACTCTAGTTCCCTAATTCCTGGTCAAGTACTGGAAAATCCTCCTACGCTTGAAAACTCACTCCCTGAGGCTAATTCTATCACCCATCAGATAACAATGCCTAGTAGCCAGAAAAATTTTCATTACTCTCATCTATCTCAGCAACCTGCCTTGCTGTCTGAAATGTCTGGCCATGTTGGACTTCCTGCTACAGTTACAACCAATCCACTTTCTGCTTCTGGTGGAAGTATACTGACTGGCGCAGGGCAATCAGTCATTACTGATGATGTTCCATCTTGTTCCACTTCACCTTCCACAAATAACCGTGCCAGTGCACTTCCTCCAGTGGTAAGTTCTCAGATCCATAGGAGCTCAACAATAGGGGATGACATGGCTCAGTCTGCTGTCACAATCTCGGGTCCAAGTACCCTAGAAACCATGTCATCTAATGCAAACATGGTAAAAGATGTACAGCCGAAGTTTGAAGTAAAGCCTTCTTTAAATATTTCAAAAAATCAGAATCAAGGGAATGTTGCCCCTCAGACATACTTGAATGGTGTTGTCCAGACAGACTATTTGGATTCATCATCTTCTACAACATCACTTTACCATTTTCAGAGTGATACTCATATGCATCAGAATAACGACCCATTTTCTTACAATCCACAATTGATTTATTGTAGAGACAATAGTCAAAATGTTGAAGTTCAGGCTGATGCTAGGAGCAATGTTCCGTTTGGCAGTAACATTAATGGCCAAATGGGAATGCCATCGAATCTAGATTCTCTTTTAACCAAAGGCACAGTGGGGCTGGGGAAGGATTTGTCAAATAATTTCTCTTCCGGAGGCTTGCTTGGAGACTATGAAAATAATAAAGGTGTTCAGCCAGAACTTTCATCTTCAATGGTTTCACAGACGTTTGAAGTCCCTGATATGAGCTTCAATTCAATTGATTCTACAATAAATGGTAGTAGCTTCCTGAATAGGGGTCCATGGGATCTGCCGCCACCACCTCCACCTCCACCTCCACCACCACCACCACCACCACCACCACCGCCACCACCACCACAACAACAACAGATTCAACGGATGAGAACATACACCAAGGTTTAATATTATTATTGTTGTTTTTTTAATAATAAACATGTCTCAATGGTGGATGTATGTTTCTTGATTAGTATGCTTGTTTATAGCCATTATGTTGTTCTAAGTTAGTCTTTTGTTCCTATAGGTATATAAACGTGGAGCTGTGGGAAGGTCCATAGACATAACACGATATTCAGGTTACGAGGAGCTTAAACAGGATCTGGCTCTTAGGTTTGGTATTGAGGGACAGCTGGAGGATCGACAAAGGATTGGTTGGAAACTTGTTTATGTAGATCATGAGAATGATGTTCTGCTTGTGGGAGATGACCCCTGGGAGTAAGTCCAATTATTTCTTTTCTCGTTAGATTTGCTTTTGCACACATGATTAATCCTCACTTTTTCTAAATTCAAAAGTCGTTTTTTCTCCTTACTAGCCTACGAACAACCACAACAGAAACCTTTTCCCATGGGGTTGATTGCATGGATCAACTAATACTAAAGGAAATCATGTCTTCCTAGCATACCTACTGTAAAACTTCCCACTTCCCTATTTCTTGTATTTTATGAGAATCAAGATCATGAAAATTAGAATTAAAAACAACTTGTTTGGAACATTTGTATGATGTAAAATATCAAGCACCAAAATGATTGGATAATGTGCATCATGTACAAGGTGTGATTCCTGAATTGGGAGTATGTAGTTGTATCCAATGTTGAAATTAGATTAATTCCGCAAACCCTATTATTGTTATTATATTTTGATATCTTAATTGCTTGTTATGGATATTTCAGGGAGTTTGTTAACTGTGTCCGCTGCATTAAAATACTTTCTCCTCAAGAAGTTCAACAAATGAGCTTGGATGGAGATTTTGGCAATGTTGGCCTTCCATATCCAGCAGGCAGCAGCTCTGATGGTGGGAATGCTTAAATGGCGTCCAGGAATCTGCTAACTATTCTTCCATGTTAGTAACTTACATCGTTTTTAGGAGATATTCATCAGTGTTGTCCAAAAGGTTGTGTGGCCGTTCTGCAGATGATTTTGTCCTGCTGCAGCAGGCAGGGAAATATTTGCAGTTATAACTTATAAGGAGAAATTTGTCTCTGCCATGTACAGGCGAATTTGAAGAGCCAAAAGAAGAAAAGGTGGAAAAATTTGCTGCCCCCAATCTACCACTTACATTAAGGTTGTTAACCTGGTAATGAATCAAATACTTGGACCACACGCACATCCCAACAAAGATGTGTTAAGCCATGCATGTGATGATGTTGTAAAGTTGAGCAGAAAGGCTGAAATATGTATTAAATGCAGCGTATTGTAGAAAGGAAGGCTGAAATATCACGGCATAGTTCAGTGTATAAAAGTAGGTTTCTTGTGCGGTCTTTCAGAGGAGTTATTGACATCTGAATTGAAAGGTGGCTTTTTGGTTGGTCCTTTTGTAAAACACTAGGCAGCTAGATCGTGAGGAAATTTCCACTAATCCCAATGTAGAAATGTTGTATGTATTGTATGGCCAACTATATATTGAAGCATCAAATACAGAAACACAATGGATGCATTGTTTTGCTGCAAAAATAGTTCATCAAATTAACTGGGGACCACGGCTCTGACTTGCATTTTTTTTTATTTTTTATAAATCATAAATGTACCCGATCAAATCATGTTCTTCTTCAGTTGACTATTCATGTGATGGATTCTCATTCTAATTCTTGATTAGGAATGTCAGCCCTATGCCAAATAAAGGGCGAATGAAAATCAAAGAGAACAATAAAAGGTAAATTATTATATTATAAAGATCATAAAGATGGTGAATTGGTTATCAAGTTTTTTTTTTGTACAGAAATTGGTTATCAAGTTATTCTAGCAGTAATTTTGAATAAAATTATGGCTTAAATATCTTTTAAGTCCTTGATAAATTATCGAATTTTGGTCTGGTCCCTATTAAGTTTTTTCATTGTTCTGGGTCCTTGATAAAGAAAAAGTTTTGCTATGAATCCTTGTCGTCAGTTAAGTGATGATGTGTCACTTAAAAATTTTAAAATGCGATTTCTATCAGCTAAAAAATCGCTAGTATTCGTTTAGAAAATTAAATTACAATTTCTGTCGGTTTAAAAACTGCCAGAATCAATTAAAGCAAATAAAACACATATGCAGAAGAGGCCACCTTCCCTCGCTGACGTGGCGAGCTTTTATTGGACCATTTTGTTTCCCCGAGATTCGTAGCAACACACAAAGACATCTCTCTCGAACCAGCCTCATCTGCGAAGGCTTCTCCCTTACCACCATCTTCGGCGTTGAGTAGAACCGCTTCATCATCGTTGGCCAGGTTCAATCTCCAGCGTTGAGCAGAATCGCTTCATCGTCGCTGCCTAGGTTCAGTCTCTAGCGTCCAACAAAACCACCTCATCGTCACCGCCCAGGTTCAGTCCAATTGCAAGATCGTGATTTTCTGCCTTGAAACTCATATCTAGGACATCCTCCACCCAATATCGCACTATCACCGCCTATGACAACGCCAGCGTCACCGTCCGTACAGCGCCGCTGTCTTCACCTCGAAGAGCAAGTACTGATGGTGCACCAAACACACACACCAAAATATTGCTATCTTCACTCAGATCTATTCCTATTTTTTCTTTTTCTTTTTTAATTTGGAACTTTTTTTTTTTTCTGGGAGCATATTAGATGATTGTCGTTTTTAAAGTGTTTAAATGTTGGGTTAAGTTAAAAAACCAAAGATCATTTCTTCATTGAGGTGATGCGGTTTCACCGTTGTCCAACAAAAACTTTTTTATATTTTTGCCCCTTCTTACATTTTTTTCAAGTTTCGTTGTCTTGTTGTTGTGAAAAATAAGAAATGAGAAATGGGTATTCTGAATCAAGAATCTGTTGATTTTTCATATCTAAGTTTTGTTGATGTGGGTTTCAGATCTAGGTTGTTTTTTGGTTTCAGATCTCGGGATTGTGTAAATTTAGTTTATTTTTTACACTAAAGAAGCAATTTATGGCGGTTATTAGCAGTCAGAAAATGAAGACCCATTAAATAATTAAGAATTAACGGACACGTCATCATTTAATTGACGACAGAGACCAAACGAAAACTTTTAATATATCAGGTACCCAGACCAAAATTCAGTAATTTATCAGGGACCTCAAACATATTTAAGCCTAAAATTATTCATTTTGTTTATCAGTTATTTGTACATATTAAATTAATCAAATTGTTGAATGTTTTAATATTATTTCAATAATAATGCATATCATATTTTAGATAAATGTGATATTTATAGATTCACATTCTTATATTTAACATTTATTTATATTTTAAAAAGTATAATGTATGATAAATTAAATTTATTTAATGAAATATTTTTAAAAATATGTAGATTAGATATATTTAATACGAATTATTGAAAATTAACACATAAAAAACGGAATAATTTTAACAAGGGTTATGTTTATAATAATTTCATCTCCATCCATATTTATTTATATTATATACAGTATTATATATCATATTATTTTGTTCATGGTTGGGGCCTGTCACTCTATTCCAGGCCCACGATGAAGCAAGCTGGAAGGCAAAGAAACAGACACCTAAAAAATAACAAAATTGTGGACATACACAAATTAGGGTTTTAGGGTTTCGGCCTGAAAATCAAATACAATTACATTACCCTCCCTCCGCTTGTTCACCGTTAGATTCAAACTCTGCGAGTGATAGCAGCAGCAGAAGCTGAAGCTCGCAGGAAATGGAGAAGGAGAAGGAATCGCCAACACTGGGAAAGCGAAGAGAACCCGAGCTCCCAGTCACAGTCACAGACACCACTTCAAAGCCGAAGAAAGCTCGCAGTTCGGAGCGCACGTGCGTGCACGAGGTGGCTGTTCCGAGCGGCTACGTCTCGAGCAAGGACGAGAGCCTCCACGGAACTCTCTCGAACCCTCTCCACAACGGTGCCATGGCGAAGACCTATCCCTTCACGCTCGACCCCTTCCAGCAGGTCTCCATCGCGTGCCTGGAGCGCAACGAGTCCGTCCTCGTCTCCGCCCACACCTCCGCCGGCAAAACCGCCGTCGCCGAGTACGCCATCGCCATGTCATTCCGCGACAAGCAGCGCGTCATCTACACCTCCCCGCTCAAGGCCCTCAGCAACCAGAAGTACCGCGAGCTCAGCCAAGAGTTCACCGACGTCGGCCTCATGACCGGCGACGTCACGCTCTCACCGAACGCCACGTGTCTTGTCATGACCACTGAAATTCTCCGTGGAATGCTCTACAGAGGATCCGAAGTTCTAAAAGAAGTGGCGTGGGTTATATTTGATGAGATTCATTACATGAAGGATCGCGAACGAGGCGTTGTTTGGGAAGAGAGTATAATTTTCTTACCACCGGCGATTAAGATGGTTTTTCTTTCGGCTACTATGTCGAATGCCACGGAGTTTGCGGAGTGGATTTGTAATATTCACAAGCAGCCTTGTCATGTTGTGTACACTGATTTTAGGCCTACGCCTTTGCAGCACTATGTGTTCCCCATGGGGGGGAGTGGCTTGTATTTGGTTGTGGATGAGAACGAGCAGTTCAGGGAGGACAATTTTTTGAAGCTGCAGGATACTTTCGCGAAGCAGAATTTGGGTGATGGGAAGAGGGGTGGGAAAGGCGGTGGAAGAGGTGGGAAAGGTGGCAATGCTTCTGGTGGTTCTGATATTTACAAGATTGTTAAGGTTAGCTCAGTACTTTTTTTGTGTCGTTATTAGTGATCCAATGAGATGTTGTTCAGCATGTCAGTTGTACCTAGCACGAATGATTATGACACTGTTTGGATAAACTTATAGAAGAAGAAAATAAGAAGGTAAAATGAAAATAACTTATTATATGTCCATGAGCTGTTTACAGGTTATTTTAATAAGTTTTCTCTGAGATAACCCATGAAAACAACTTACAACTTATGCATGGAAGCTTAGATGATAAACACTTATTCAATAAATGTTTAATTGAGCTGTTTACCCAAACACACCCTTAAATTGTTACAGAGCTTATTCTGTATCATCATTGTCATGGGAAATGAGTTGACTAAGTATTCTGTTGTCCAGAGCTATGAGTTTCTGGCGGTCTTGACATATTGGCAGATTCTAATGATGGTAAAATCAGAAATGGTGCCTAACATGCTTAAGTAACACTCAAATGGGGTAATTCAGAGAATTTTCCATTTTTCTGTTTGGAGCAGACAAATATACTTGTTAGTACTGCCACCAATTCTTTGAATCTTTTTCTTCAAGACAGATAATCTGCATTTACAACTCATCTAAAAAAAAGAAAGTTTTGCCTTGGACAAGTTAATAAGCAGTAGATTTATATATTTTTAATAATGTCTGTTAGTATGTGGACCTAATATAGTTACTTACAGAGTTCTTGATTTATTATTATTACTTTTTCGATAAAAAATATAAATATGATGAGAAGGAAGAATGGAAAAGTATATATTGGGGGGGGGGGGGTGTTCCTTCCTACCAAAGAGGTGAAGGGAATGTAAAGACAGATAAACACATTAAACAACAAAACCCTACGAGTTGGGAATCTACATTGTTTTTACTCTAGTCACAAACGAATTGGAAGTCCTTCTGAGTCTCTTGATCTCTTTGGTGTGTGTCCTCTTGCAATTTTTTTAATTTTTTATTCTTAACTCATTTGTTGTGTCGAAAAACATTTCACCTTATTAAATTTTTTGGAAATCTAAAGCTTCCTCTAAGGTTACTTGAATTTTCGGGAAAAACTTTTTTTGTGGATACAATTGTTTTTTTTTTTTTCCAAAAGTCTCTCTCAGGATGCTGTAACAAAAGAAGCATTTTTGACTTTGAAATAACCCAAACAAGCAAGTAATTTAGGTGTTTGGCTCCCTTCCATATGGTGTAAAGCACATGGCCTTTTCAAAGGAGTGTCCTTTACAGATATGTTGAGAGATTGAGTAGCTTTACTATCATGGTGTCTATTGTTCTTAGATGTATATTTTTTACATTTGTCTTTTTTAAGGAGGACTTCATATCCTCATTTCTCTCTAATATTCTTTTTCTGTCTCAATAAGCCTCTTCTATATAAACACTAGTCCTTAGGCTTTATTTGTGCTAGAATGTTTCTCGATTTTCAGATGATCATGGAACGGAAATTCCAACCTGTTATCATCTTTAGCTTCAGTAGAAGAGAGTGTGAACAACATGCAATGTCTATGTCCAAGCTTGACTTCAACACCCAAGAGGAAAAGGATACAGTGGAGCATGTTTTTCGAAATGCAGTGCTCTGTTTGAATGAAGAAGACAGAAGCTTACCTGCTATTGAGTTGATGTTGCCACTTCTTCAGCGAGGAATTGCTGTCCATCATTCTGGACTTCTTCCTGTTATCAAAGAATTGGTTGAGCTTCTTTTCCAGGAAGGTCTTGTAAAAGCCCTCTTTGCTACTGAAACAGTAAGATTTTGTCCAGCTTCTGTTTTCTTTCTTTTTCTTTCTGTTTCTTTTGGAATGAGTCTCAGATGCACTTTTCTTCAGTTTGCAATGGGTTTAAATATGCCGGCGAAAACTGTTGTATTCACTGCTGTTAAGAAATGGGATGGTGATAGTCACCGTTATATTGGATCTGGTGAATATATACAGGTGAGAGATGATATATTTTTTGGGCGATGGTGGTTGTTAATTTATTCATTCTAGTGCCCACATTACTATTAGTGATTTGCTACCTTCAGATGAGTGGAAGGGCTGGGCGTCGTGGCAAAGATGAGCGTGGAATTTGTATCATAATGATTGATGAACAGGTGAGTATACTAGTAGTCAAATTTGTTTTCTGTTGCATAAATTTGGGAGCTTTTTCATATTAATTTTGTATCACAATGATTGTTCATTTTGTCTTATCTGTTATTTATATAACAGTTGCATATTTGAAAACTAATTAGTTTTACATTCATCAACTTACTATTTATCTGATTATTTTATGCAGATGGAAATGAATAACCTCAAAGACATGGTTTTGGGTAAACCTGCTCCTTTAGTTAGTACATTCAGGCTTAGCTACTACTCAATTTTAAATTTGATGAGCCGTGCAGAAGGCCAGTTCACGGCCGAACACGTAATACGAAATTCATTTCATCAATTTCAATATGAAAAGGTTTCTACTGAACCATTTCCTTCAAAATGTTATTAGCATTTGTTGCACTGGGATCTATATCTTATTAGCATTTTCTTACTCTTGTTCAGGCATTACCAGATATGGAGAAAAGGGTGTCAAAGCTGGAGCAGGAAGTAGCCTTGCTTGATGCTTCAGGGGAGGTAATGTTTGTTTCTGGGCACCCAGTTTAGATTTCTTAATTATATGTTTGGTATTCTATTAATATATTGACATTTGATTTATTATATTTTATAATTTATGTAGGCTCAAGTATCTGAATATCATAAGCTAAAACTGGAAATAGCACAGCTGGAGAAGAAAATGATGTCAAAAATAATAAGGCCTGAAATAGTTCTTTATTTTCTTGTCCCTGGTCGATTGGTAAGTGATAGCATGCATCGGCATGGAAATGATTTTTTGAATTATGTTTTGCTTCTCTAATTTTTCTTGAGCAACAGTGTGTAAATGAGAGTGTGACATCATTGACGTGTCCATATTTATTAATTATTAGTAAACATTTCATATTTGTTTGGTTCTTTTTTTCCCTTAAATGTCCTTGCCTACAATTTTTCATTTTTTTTGTTCTTGTTTAAGGTTTACTTTGTCTTTTGCTCCTTTTCCTTGTCATACTTTACTGAGTTAGATGGACTTATTAACCTTTCAGATCAAAGTAAGAGAAGGTGGAACTGATTGGGGTTGGGGTGTTGTTGTCAATGTTGTTAAGAAACCTTCTGGTGGTGGTTATATTGTTGATACTTTACTTCATTGTTCACCTGTTTCAAATGAAAACAGTTCGCGGCCAAAACCATGTCCGCCCCGCCCTGGAGAGAAAGGTGAAATGCATGTGGTTAGTTGACATTTCAAACTGTTACACAATTTTTTTCATGGCTTTCTGTTGTAACTCTTCCTATATCTGAAAAAGTTATGTTGCTTTCTCTTACCTGCTTCCTTCTGTAATAGGTTCCTGTTCAATTACCATTAATCTCAGCCCTTGGTCAACTGAGGGTATCTATACCTCCTGATCTTCGACCCTTGGAAGCAAGGCAAAGTATACTGCTTGCTGTACAGGAGCTGGGCAATCGTTTTCCCCAAGGTCTTCCAAAGCTTAACCCTGTAAAGGTAATTATTTTCCACACACATGTTACAAGTTGCTGGTATGTTATTGTTCTCTATCTTATAAACAAAAAGTTAGATAAATAAATAAAATTATTCAACATTTGACATCAATTAGGGCTTGACTGCACTAGATTCTTTAGTGATTCACCTGCTAATAGATGCATGCTTTTTACGTAAACCGTATGGCAAAATCTTTTGTTAATTTATTGTTTTCTGACTTTCTGTCTTCTCATTATAAGGTCCCCCCCCCCCCCCCCCCCCCCTGTATTTACATTGCATAGCCACAACTGTGAATGGCCTTTCTGCGTCATATTTTCTCCTTCATTGCTTTTACCCTGTAACTTCTCTATTTCAATCTCCTGTTTTTAAATGGGTAAGATTCTTTAACCACATGATTTCTATTAAAATAATAAAAAAAAGCAAATCTTTCTTTTTGGTAACCTCTAGTCATAGATTTTAATAGGCACACTATTTTCCGATTATTTTAGAGAACAAATCAGAAGACTATTGAGCTTGAGTGATCCTTAACAGAATCAGAACATTATTTATGTTTTGTATTCTCTAAAATAATATTTCCAGGACATGGACGTACGGGACTCAGAGATAGTTGAACTAGTGAATCAAATAGAGGAACTTGAGAAAAAATTGTTCGCTCATCCTATGCATAAGGTTTGTTAAAATGAACCCTATTGTCCCTATTCTTTTTATAAATGCAATGTTGCTTCCCTTTGGTTTGAGTGTTGCCTTAATATTTTGTTACAAGTTAGCATCAAGATGTGGATCAAATTAAATGTTTTGAGAGGAAAGCAGAAGTGAATCATGAAGTTCAGCAACTGAAGTCAAAAATGCGGGATTCCCAGGTATTCACTTTGCTAAAGCGTCTTTCTTTGCTAGACTCAATTATTAAGCCAAATCACATGTTGGAAGTTTGGAACTGAATGGGAGTCTGGACAGTGTCAGCTATGCATTGTATTTGTGTCCAATGTCCATGTGACTCCATGTAATTTATTGACTTAACAGTTAGTGGATTGTTAATGTGGCGATTTTATTCATGACAAATTTTGAGTGCACTATTGTGGATAGCTGTACTCAGTACCCCTTTATTTAATTTCTTGAACTCTTCTGTTGCATGATTTCTTTGTTGTTTTGATGGGTTGAATGGTTATCAAAATAAAATTATTAAATTTTCAGCTACAAAAATTTCGTGAAGAACTTAAGAATCGCTCACGTGTCTTAAAGAAGCTTGGTCATATTGATGCTGATGGTGTAGTTCAGTTGAAGGGACGGGCAGCCTGCTTGATTGACACAGGCGATGAACTCCTTGTCACTGAATTAATGTTTAATGGTGAATCAATATTTGTTTCCCTATTGTGCTTTCTGTATAGTTTGCAGTTCATTATGTTTTGTAACCTTTTTTTTCTTCATTTTCCCTCCACCATTAGGTACTTTTAACGACCTTGACCATCATCAAGTTGCTGCTCTTGCGAGTTGTTTCATACCAGGAGATAAGTCAACTGAGCAGATACAACTGAGAACAGAGCTTGCAAGGCCTCTGCAACAGCTTCAAGATAGTGCAAGAAGGATAGCCGAGGTAGATGTTTTATCACTTAACCTGAATTTATCTTCTGAATTGAAATATAAATGGTATCACCCTTTTGTCACAGATACAACATGAATGCAAATTGGATATAAATGTGAATGAGTATGTGGAATCAACCGTTAGACCATACTTGATGGATGTGATATACTCATGGTCAAAGGTTAGTTATACCATATTTTTGGCTTGAATGCCTTGTATACTTTTAAGTGTATATTAATTTCTTTGGTCTCTCCTTTTAAAATTTTCTCCCAGGGAGCAAATTTTGCTGATGTTATACAAATGACTGACATCTTTGAGGGGAGTATTATTCGGAGTGCTAGAAGGCTTGACGAGTTTTTGAATCAGGTACACGAATGTCCACCCTCTAGAAAATAACCACGTGGTTTCAATTTTTACTTGCATCTTGCAAATAGGTCCTTTTCTATAAGTGGAGAGCAAGTAAATGATGACATGACTCAAAGTGTGCTATTCTGGACTATTGCATTTTCAATTAGGTTTTATAACTTAATTACTGATGGAATATTAGATATATGTTTGAAGTTTGAGGTGTTTAATTGCCAAAAGTGAAATTGTAATTTGCTAGCGTCAAAGTAAAAGTGGTTGGTTTACCGGTATTTTGGCAATTGGTTTAGTGTTGGAAAACCTTTCCACTTACCTCTTAAATATTAGGATTTTTAATTCCTTGACTACATAGAACCCGGGTTGACATAAATTTAATGTACCTATTTGGGTCAAAAGCTTGTCATAGTGCTCCGGCTCAGTTCTTTAAATGTTGCAAAATATTCAAATTTTAGCTTTTAGGGGCTTATAAAATAAACAATTGGTATGCTTGATCATTCTCCAAGATATCTTTACACATTTCGGTATAATTCAACATTTGAGAGTCAAAGATAATACAGTGACATGATGAATTTTATCGAGTTCTAATTGTCTCACTTCTTTCCAGTTGCGTGCTGCTGCTAATGCAGTTGGAGAGGCTGACTTGGAGAAGAAATTTGCAGCTGCAAGTGAAAGCCTTCGACGGGGTATTATGTTTGCGAATTCTCTGTATCTGTGACTTGTTTTTCTCCAGGCCATTCGTTATATTCATGGTTATTCCGGCTGGCAGAAAGTTTACTTTCACATATCCAACCTTTCGGCTGCACCCACTTCATTCTCTTTATAAACTTTCTGGTGTAAATATTTGTATTCAATTTTCAGTGCACGTTGTAAGGTTAGGTTGTATACTGTCACTAAAAGTAAAAAGGGAGTGAATATAGTGATAGAAAATTCTGGGCAATAGAAGGGAAACATTTCGGTGAGTCGCAGATTATTTATTACCTTCAGAACCCCTTGCCTACCTTGGGGCTTGGGGAGTGAGGTGGCGAAGATATTTGCCTGTAATTGCTGAAAATTTTTCAATACAAATTTTGATCGAACAGTTCATTGTTTCGGTGATAATTTAATTGCCTATCTGTATTATTAGCTTTTCAGGTGACTGAAGGAAAAATAATTATTGAAAGAATAAGGATTGAAACACTTTTTATTATGAAAAATATCTTATTTTATAATTCATATTGTTTATTAATTTTATATCTTATTTTTAAATGTAACTGATAACTTAATATATGATTTATTTAAATTATATGTAAGCAAATAAGCTTTAAGTAGATAAAAAGCTCCTCACAGTGGCTTTTTTAAAAGCTACTTATTGTTAAATTTTTTTTATTTTTATAAAAGGTTCTTTTTTGTTTTCCATGAGTTCATATTAATTAGTGTTTGACGTAACCTTTACTTACAAGAAAAAGTTAAGCTAAAAATAAGTTAGACCAAACATATCCAAGTGTTTGGATCGAAACTAGTTTTTTGGTGCCTCATTTACATTTATCTTTTATGAGCTAGAAATATGACACGGATTTTACAAACACAACTTCCAGGGTGAAATCAGCGTGTTCTTAATTTCTGAATCTTGCCATAACAACCATCCCACGTAACAATTCTGGGATTCTTATTTGGATATCTTTAGGAGAAAGACATTTGGATATCCAAGAAAAAGAGATAAATGATTGATATAATTAGTAATGTGATATAATAAGAAGAAAAAATAAAAAGAAATAAAAGATATTAATGTTCGACCAAAAAAATTAATAGGATGTCTTTAAATTAAATAAATTAAATTTGGAAAAAAAAAGTTAAATTCAATCTTCACAAGTCATAAAGTGAAAGAGGCTTGATGGCCGAAAGAAACCCAATTGTGGTGGGCCACGTAGCAGTCCACTTGTGCGAGTGATAAAGGTGGAACGAAGGGCTGCGATGAAGGAGGATGAACACCCTCACCTTCCAACTGCCAAAGTCCAACTAGATTTAGATTTAGATTTAGGCGGAGCTTTCAATTTCGCACCTCCCTCGTTTCCATCGACATCCACATCAAAACTCACTCCCATCACAACACAACACAACACAACACAATCAATTCACCTTTCTCTTGCACACACCATTGCCACAATTTCCCATAGGTAAAGCCTTACACGTTCCATCCATCACTCTTTCACAAGCATTGTGCATAATATATATTTCACTCACACGCCACTCACCAATGCATTTTTTTCTTTCTTTGTTTTAGGAAATGGAAGTCACACTTTCCGCGTGCAAGTCCGTTAGCTCGCCTTCTGTTCCCGTCGCTGTAAGCACTCACTCATTTTCTTCCATTTCACTCGCAAATCACAATCACTAAAATAATATTTGTTAATTAGTTAATTTATATAGCAATATTATTCAATTGCTCTGAATCTGATCCGAAATGGAAAACGAAACTAGGGTTTATTTGCGGGGAAAGGAGGAATTAAGAGTTCGCAATGCAGTTTTTTGGCGGGAGCGAGCAAAGTGAGGTTTCCTAGGCAAGTAGGTCAAGTTAGTCACGTTCGCAAACAACGCCAAACGCGTCACTGCGGTGCTCTCCACGCGACTTGCAGCGGTGACAAGATCCTGATCGCGAATAGAGGCGAGATTGCGGTTCGCGTTATTCGAACCGCTCATGAATTGGGGATTCCGTGTGTGGCTGTGTACTCCACCATTGATAAGGACGCGCTTCATGTCAAATTGGCTGATGAAGCTGTTTGCATCGGTGAAGCACCGAGTAGCCAATCGTATGTTGCACTGCCTTTTCCTTTTGTTCATTTTGCTTGTTGTTCATGTGTGGTTAATGGAATGTTTTTTTGTCTCTGTGCAGATACTTGCTGATCCCAAATGTTTTGTCGGCTGCTATTAGCCGCAGATGCACGATGTTGCATCCTGGCTATGGTTTTCTTGCGGAGAATGCAGTGTTTGTTGAAATGTGCAGGGAACATGGAATCAACTTTATTGGGCCTAACGTGAGTAGACTATGCAGTGTGTAGAATACACAGTTTGTTTGCTTGTTGTCTTGTGACTGCACTAATTTAGAGCTTACAATTGACTCACCTGGATTGAATAAGACCTATTTGAACTGTCCCATTAAATTGTACAATTGACTTCGCTAATTTAGAGAATTACAATTGCTTCTGTCTAAAGTATCTTGAAGCCCAGGAATTTGATTGCCAGTTACTATAAATACACTAAGTCGTAAAAATATCTTAGGAGGATTGCTGTTTAGCGTTTAGCCATGGTAACCAGCTTGAAAGACTGTAACAAGTAAGCAATGGTTGTTGAGTGTTACATGACTAAAATAACAATATTGTTAACCTGTACACAAATTCTTGCAGAGTTGTGTTTGATATTCTGTTGTTTGTCTGTTTAATATTGAAAATTTTTGTTGAAAATTGTTGGTATACAGGTGAAGTTCAGTATTTATGCTTTTTTATAGCATAGGCCTAGTCAAAGGTGGCTTGTGAGTTGCCATCTGTTATCCCATTTTTTATTTGATTTTAATGGATTAGTCTTAATTTTTAATGTTTTCCCTGTTGAATATATATAGCTTCTTTACTTCATAAAGCTGTAACAGTAAATCAATGATTCTAATATTTCCCTTTCAGATTATATGGTAATACTGAAATTTAGTTAAAACTTTCAGCCTGACAGTATTCGGGTTATGGGTGACAAATCAACTGCCAGAGAGACAATGAAGAAAGCAGGTGTTCCCACCGTTCCGGGAAGTGATGGCCTTTTACAGGTACTACCTCTGGTCCTAATTATAAGCAATATAAAACAAATCATCAATACCAAGGAAAATAATTATTACAGTTTTTTTTAATTAATTTTGCCATAAATTCAATTTTTATTCCAAAAACACCATTTGTTTTAAGTTGTTGTCACAGTGCATAGGGAATAGAGTAAACAATAAAGTAAGAGTACAAAAGAAATTTACTTTAAAAACTAGTGATTTTTGCTTATAATTAGGACCAAAGAAAAAGTCAATTTGTTGCTTATAATTAGGTCCAGAGGTAGTATTATATTAGACTCAAGTGTACAAGTAGCTTCAATGTAGAAGTTTGAGGCCAATATCAGATTCTATGGCATCGATTTGATGAATTGAATTAATGTAACAGAGCACAGAAGAAGCTATCAGGCTGGCAAATGAGATTGGTTTCCCTGTGATGATCAAGGTAGATTGCTTTATAATTTGTATTTGTAACCTTGTGCCTATTTGAAGCAAATTCCAATTTTTTGGATTGATGTAGAACATTCCACAGTCCACACATGCTTTATGCATACACACACATAAACATATATTCTCACATGTGTAAATATGAATCTAACAAAGCATAGTCTCGTGAATTTTTACCTTCCTATCCTTTAATCAGTAAATATACATGGGATAATGAATCTTGTTTGAAAGTAAATTTATATTATGATTATGATTAATTTAAAATTCTTGTGGAAATAGACTTAGAGTATTTAGAATTTAATCTCAAGTAAAGCTACCCAATAATTTAATATCAGCTAGGTTCTCAACAAAAGTCAATATGTCTGAAGGGTGTCTACTATGTTGGCATACTCTCATTTGTGTGTGTGTGTGTGTGTTAGCTTCATCTCCAAGTATGATCCTCCATTTGTAATAGGGCTTAAGCCTGGTTATGAAAGGTTTGGCAAAAATGCCCAACATATGCTGAGTTTCCTTTTCTTTACTTTGTCATCCTTAAAATAATTTTCAATTTGATGTTGTAAGGCTAATAGGGGTGAGAATATATTGTAAAAGGACGAAAAAAGGAAAGGAAGAATTTCTTCTGCAGACTTTTGTAATTACAGCCTACAGGAGGAATTTACATCTGTGATTGCATGTTCCATCCCTTTTGTAATATTGATTTGTATAAAGCAGCTTTTCTGACATGCTCCTGCTTCCCGTTATATAAAGCTATAGAACCCTCAGGATTCAACTCTATGGTCACTTGTTGCTAAGAACCCACAATATATTCTGAGTTTCATTGTAATTCTTTTGTAGTCATGGATAGAGTGGTTGCTGGCCATGCCTATGGTAGAGGTGTCAGTGATGTATAACCCTGGAGATGTTTTATCATTTGACTGCTTCAAAACTGGAAAATTTTGTAATTAGGCAGGGTACAACTTTGTACCTTGATTCTATTTTTTGGTTAGTGGTGCATTGAAAAGAAACATTTATTAGTCTCTATATAGTCTTCTACGTCATTCATTTCATTGCTGATTGAAAAACTGATTGAATGGACCTTGTGAAGTTCTCGTGTACAGTTTTCTTTAGCAACTTTTTGTGAACTGACAAATGTGTGGTGTTTCTTAGGCAACAGCTGGTGGCGGAGGACGTGGCATGCGTCTTGCTAAAGAACCTGATGAGTTTGTGAAGTTGTTACAGGTATTTTTACCTGAACAGAAGTTCTTGTTATGTTGTCTGTACTGCTGAACTAATTACAGTTTTTAGTTTCTTATCTGTTGTAATAGCTATAGGCAAAAGCTATAAGTGGTAAATTTGAAATAATAGTATAGAAGCCATAATGATCAATAGCTTGTTTGTTTCATCCTTTTTTCATGAAAAATTATTTGTATTTTGGGGAAAAAACACTTTTAATTTTTTTTGCTGTGTTTAGTTTTTTTTTTTTTAATAATCAGAATCAGAATCTATAACAAATCAGATTTCTAATTATTTTGAAAAGCTGCTTTGAGTATCTTCTCGAAAACACTATAATTATAACTACCTTTTAAATTAAAAATTGCTTCTGATAATCATAACCAAATAAAAAGAAACTGCTTTTCATAAATCTTCAGAAAAATAAATCACTTTTTATACATTCTTAAAATGACCTTTTTTTAAAAGCTTTCAAAATCAGGTTAAAGAAAACAACTGAAGCAAGAATGCTTGCACCTTGAGGACAGTCTTTTACCATATCTATTTTCTAACAAAGTAATGGATCAAGATTTCTTAGTAATTTGTTTGGGGCCAACAGGAAGAACAAGGTTTCCTGCAGTTTCTATGTTCCAGTAATTGTTATGAAATGAAAGCTTCTCTGTTGCAGAAACATGTTTTAGGGCGTGTTCATCATAATGGATTCTGATCAAAGGGAGATGATTTTATTTTGATTGTAAATAGTTGTAGTCTGGTAGAGTTTATCCCATTGATGGGGAATAGATATATGCATGTTTGTTGATTTTTTTTCTACAATTTGATTTATTTGCAGCAAGCTAAGAGTGAGGCAGCTGCTGCATTTGGCAATGATGGGGTTTATTTGGAGAAGTACATTCAAAACCCAAGGCACATTGAGTTCCAGGTAATGTTATCTTTTTTTCTTATTGAAATCTATAATTTGACTGAAGCCTGGAGATTAGGAAACCTTGGGGAAATTTTATCTGTGAAGAACTTGGATCTGTGGGAAACACTGAAGTTGGGAACTTTTGCATTTGAGCAATGTAATAATCAATTGCTTTTTACTTACGTCAAATACCAATTTCTTGGTTGTCTTAGAGGCTCTGAAATAGAAACTTAACAGTATTTATTGATGACATTATTCCATTTGGTTAACTAAATTCAAGCAATAGTGAAAAAGTTATAACTCCAAACCCCAAAAACTCCACACTGTAGTTTAAATTGTTCACTCAGAAAAAAAAGTCAATTTAAATTCTATATTTTGTATTCATGCCAATTTCATGGATCACACAGTTAATTATTCAACCATGTAGAAGCTCCTTACAGTATCCTTTCCTGGCTGGCTATATGTTAGAGCAGGTTAAAGAAAAGCTCTGCATTGGTGATTGAGTAAACGGACAGTCTTACAATTGATTTGACAAATTCTTAGTTGGTTTGGGTACTTAGGTTTTTTAGTGCAAGACCTGTATGATTTGAAATACAGATAATGAAATTAATTTTATTATTATTATTATTATTATTATTATTATTATTATTATCAAGTGCTTTAGTCTTATTGAAGTACTTACGGCTTAATACTTTTATGATTGTTGATGATTGCTTGGATTTATAAATAATAATATTGTATTTAATTCATCTATCCCTTTGCTTCATGGCTGACAGGTTCTTGCAGATAAACATGGTAATGTTGTTCACTTTGGTGAACGTGATTGCAGCATTCAGGTACTGTCATCTAAATTCCTCTATTTCTCATCTGTCTGTGTATGTTTACTGTTTAGTTTGTCCAATTAGTTGTTTGTATTAAGCATAATAATACTCATCTCGAATATAGATTATATTAAAATGACATTGAATGAAATTGAAGCATAAAAACTGTGTTTTATAAACTTGTAATTTCTGACCTAGGTGACTTAAAGATAAAAAATTGAATATAAACTATTTAAAATATGTATGAGATGTGTTTCTGACTAGAGAATAATTTTTTTTTCTAAGTCTGCATTGTGAAAGATTAAAGCAATGTTTTAGGCAGTAATTGAAGCAACTGTCATTATCATCACAATGGTTATTTTATAGTTTTTTCCATTATATTTTTGTTAACTATGGAGTTTCAAATGTATCTAGTATTGCATGATAACAAATAATGGAGATACATGTGATAAAAGGCAGAAGAAAAAAAAAACCTTGAACTTGATTCATCTTGTAATTTCAATGTTATTAAACAAGTTTTATAGTAGGATAGCAATATCAAAAGGTGTTCTGAACTTCTGATTATTTAGTTTCTCTTTTCCTAATCATGTTGCAAGAGATCCTACCTGAAGTAATGAGTTCCGTTGATTGTGTTTTTAAATGCAGAGGCGTAATCAGAAACTGCTTGAAGAAGCACCATCTCCTGCCCTGACCCCTGAGTTGCGAAAGGCAATGGGAGATGCAGCAGTTGCTGCTGCTGCATCTATTGGTTACATAGGTGTTGGAACGGTTGAGTTCCTTTTGGATGAAAGAGGTTCCTTTTACTTTATGGAGATGAACACTCGTATCCAGGTTGGAAATAATTTTTATTATACTTGTTTTATGTGAAATGAACCTAGGCAAATGTTCAATATTTGTGAGAGAATAATTTCCATTATTTTATTCTTGTGTCAGGTTGAGCATCCTGTGACAGAAATGATTTCCTCAACAGATTTGATAGAAGAGCAAATTCGTGTAGCTATGGGAGAAAAACTTCGATACAAACAGGTAATAGAGGATATATTTTACTTGTGAATTTTTAGAATCTTGCTCTTATTGTAGTTTTCCTACAGGAGGATATTGTCCTCAGAGGACATTCTATTGAATGCCGTATCAATGCAGAAGATGCTTTTAAGGGATTTAGACCAGGGCCAGGTATCTTGATCTATCATTGGTGTATTTGTGCAAAAATATGTTTACAAAAAAAAAAAGCTTAATGTTTGCTTAAAACACAATAGATTTCATACATATTTTGGGTAATTTGGTCAATTAGCTTCTTTCTATCATTTGAATTTGTTGTGCCAAGTGCTTGCATTTTATGGTTTTGTTTTATTTTTTTATTAAAGATTATTAATATAAGGAAATTTCTCCCCTCAAATAACAGGTAGAATTACAGCATACTTGCCATCTGGAGGTCCATTTGTCAGAATGGATAGCCATGTTTATCCTGATTATGTGGTTCCTCCAAGCTATGACTCCCTTCTAGGAAAGGTGCGCCAATCTGTTCTTATTGCATTGATTTGTCATCCTCATCTGGATTGCCATACTACATGATTTTAATTTGTCTCTATGTTCCATATGAACTTATATTAATCATAGTCTTTTCCTTTTAAACTCGATTGCATTTTAAGTTTGTTTCTCTTCTTGATGCTTGGGCTTTTGGATTTAAACAATGATAGGTTATAAATATAAATTAAAAGGTTACTATATTTGTTAAAAAGGAGAATGTATTACCTATTGGTATGTGATTTGTTCTCCCACACAAGTGGGCAGAATGAATGGATGAAAAAAGTGAAAAAAGGGTTCAAAATATTAAATGAACAGGATGTAATATGTTCTAAATATAAGTTTCAATTTATATTCAATTTATGTAGTGAGGAGGCTTAGATGTAATAAACCCAACTATATGTGAAGTGCACCTTTTATTTCAAACACTTACTCTTGTCTTGACTTTGTGAACTTTTTGTAGCTGATTGTATGGGCTCCAACAAGAGAAAAAGCAATTGAACGCATGAAAAGGGCACTTGATGACACCATTATCACAGGTTAAATAATATGATTTTTATGATTGTGATTATTCTGACTGTAAAGAATCAAATACTTTTCCTTTGCACCTCCGATAATATACTTCACAAAAAGAACGAAGAAGTTAGTTTAAAGAACTGGATCCTCTGTAGTTTGAAACAAATTTCAGGAGGTTCAGTTTTCTGTTTCAAGGGATCATATCTATTGAACTAATTTTGTCACAAAGATCTCTGCACTTTTAAACCCTTTAGTTTTGAAAAGAATCGGCAGATGATCTTGATCCTTGTTTTAAACCCTTCACTTTGTATGGTATAATTAACAATTTCAATTTTGTTACAGGAGTTCCTACCACAATTGATTATCATAAACTTATCCTTGACATAGAGGTGGGTGTGCCTTTTATATGTACTTTTGGTAACATGTATCCTTTAACAATATTTTCTGTTGGTCAAAAGTCAAAATTTAAATGACTAAATCTAATATATGTAATATCTTCATTGTATTACAGGATTTCAGAAATGGCAAGGTTGATACTGCTTTTATTCCAAAACACGAGGAAGAGTTGGCAATGGTAAGAACCTAATATAGCCTTGAAAGTATTAATGTCCCAAACAATGGGTTTAAAAATTATATTTCGTTGTTGAAGCTGCTTCAGACCAATTTTGGTAGGAAAACTTACTTGAAATTGCATTTAGAATCATACACTGAATCCTTCAATACTATCTATAATGATTGATTCTATAGTGTTGAAATCTCCAGTTCTAGCTGATAGTCCTTGTCCAAGATTTTGAGACAATTTATGGGAAGCTGCTTTTAGAAGTTTTTGGGTCGTAGAATCAGGGTTTGGATTGGATATAGAAATGTAGTGTTATAGTCTAGTTGCTTTGGCATCAGATGCTCACAAGTTTGGTGTGGGAGTCATGGCTCACATCAGATGCTCATGTGCGTGGTGTAGGATGTAGTTATCCCAAGATCATGAAACATTTGATATAAAAGCTTGCCACTACTCATGGTGCAAGCAAACGGCACAAGGGTATGGTGACACTGGCATAAAAGTGTCTGTCCAGGCTAGTGAAGAGCTAGCACACAGCGACTTGGGTCAGATGGTCATGATTGTGTGTTTGATGCAAGAGTCCTACATTGAGTGCTCATGAGCCTACTGTGAGATTTATATGGTCCCAGAGTCTCCAACCTCTTGAGCTAGCTTTTGGGCTTGTGGTTCTCCCAATATCTGATTTTTTTTTATTACTCTAGATAACTAAATCATTAAGTGCACGCATGATGTCAAAATTCCGTGTAGAAGATGAGGGGCAACTGGTAAGTTTATAAATTAAAGACGTTCTTGAGTGATCTTGGATAATGAACGAAAATAAGAATGGTCCTATTGCCGATAGCATTGAGCATCCTTGCTATTCTGGGAGTTTCTAAACCTAAACAATAATAAAAAATAAAAAAAAAGTTTTTCTTAATTGTCCTATGATATAATAGTTTTTGTTGACAAAAAAATTATTTTTATTTTGTTTGATTTTGTAAGTTATTTGATTTGATGTTCTTTTCAATGCAGCCGCCACAGAAGATGGTACTCGCTAACAGGGTGAACGAACTAGCTGGTTCAACTGCCTGAAGAATATGATTGTGTGATGCCAGAGTTGCTTTGTTGTAATCACCATGTCGTCAGTGCCTCGAAGTGAATGTTTTAATGAAATTTTGATAATTAGTCTCGTACATTCCTATTTCTTCACATAATTATATTATAAAATCAATTAATTTCATGTTTGATTTCATCCCAAATATTAGTGCAAGGAATTAGGAATAACTCCTTGCATTTTTTTTTCATAAGTCATAGTCGTCACAATGGTTTTTAGAGGATCTTTGTCCCAAGGCTTGTTTGTAATTCTTGTATTAAGAGCTCATTGCTAGATACACTAATAAAAACTTAACCTTATTCTAACAGGCTGGGTTTTTTTTATGGATCAATTGGCTTCGCTAGATACTTAGAATAGTCGTTTATATTATTATTTTTTTCCATGATCCATATTTATTACTTGTATTCAACATGAAGTGAGAGATTTCATGTAATCCGTCCCTATTCATGACCTTATCGTGGCATCAACCGTGGAAATTGTCGTCTGGGCTATGTCAGACATTGGTCATGGAACGAGGAATGACCTTGGATATTTGAAAGCGCGGTTAGCAATTTAGGGAATAATAAAGTACAGACATGAACTTGTGTTAATTGTGCTTAAAACACCAGCAAGTTCTATGAAAAGATTTGTCCTTTAGTACATGCAATGAGGTTACACCTTAGAAAACTGTACTTTGCATTCGGTTGAATAAAGTTGAAACTTGAAAGCTACTCAAACTCGGCCGTGGATTTTATCATATATCGACAAAAATCGCTAGATACACTTAAAACAGTTTTAGCTAGATACATTGTCGAGAATGCAAAGTACAGTTTTAGCTAGATACATTCTCGAGTTTCTTCAAGCTAAAACTTGGCTTCGAAGTGCTTGTTGCGATGTCATCACGCTGTTGTTAAACCTGCTGCCTCGTCGTCCACTTGTAACACACATTTTATGCATCAAGTCTTGAAAGGAAAGGTAGAAGCATTATTTAGTGCAGTTTACATTCTCCCCACTGACGATGAGCTTGAGCGGCTTTCATATCCGGACATTCCTGACATCGACTGGGATTCACTCATGGAGTCCTACAAAAAAGGAAGTGTATGTTAATGATATAAGGTGAAGAAACGACTTATGTGTTTGAGTAATTGTAGTTTGACTCACTGAGGAAAAGGTGGAGTTTGAATAATTGTAGTTGTCTCTGGGCATACCGAACATCATCATCATGGGCATGTTTTCTTCAGCAAAGTCTCTGAGTTTATTGAGCTCAGGCAATACAACTTTTCCAAGATCAGGTCTATCTTTTCTTCTCATTTCTGCACAGGCCAAGGAAAGCTTGGCAAAATGCAAGGCATGTTCAACTGGCCAGTCTTCAACGGCTGGGTCAAGCATATCAGCAAAAGTCCCCTTCTCAATAGCTCTTCCAACATGGTGAGTCAAACCCATTGGTGGCTTTGCTGTTATAATCTGTAGAAGCATGATCCCCAGTGAGTAAATATCAGATTTGATTCCCAGCATGCCCGTTTGCTGATACTCAGGGTCAATGTAACAGAAAGTTCCAGCAGTTGATGTCATGCGATATTGTGTCACTGTGTCTGCAACTGTAGGAGGGACAAGCCTGGCCAATCCCACATCACTGATCTTGCTCACATAGTTACGGTCAAGCAAAATGTTTCCGGGTTTTAAGTCACGATGCACCAGTGGTTCAGGCTTTGTCTGGTGTAGGAAAAGGAGCCCAGTGGCAATCTCTGCAGCAATTCGGAATCTTAGTTGCCATGGAAGAGCTGGTTTGTTGCCTCTCCGGAAGAGGCAATCATCCAAACTTCCATTAGCCATGTACTCATACACTAAGCAGCCAAACTCTGGGCATGCTCCAAGGAGGAGAACCATGTTTGGATGCCTTATGCAACTCAGCACTTCAACCTGCATGCACCAAATGTCAAATTGATTGATTCAACTATAGGTTCTTTTGGCTACAAATCATGATTGTCATTTTCATACCTCCTGCTGAAACTGTGAACGTCCCTGAGCTGCATCTGGTTTTAACACTTTTATTGCAACTGGCGTGTGATCTAGTTCAGACCTGTAGACTGGCCCATAACCACCTTCGCCGATCTTGAGAGAGTTGGAGAAGAATTTTGTTGCTTCTTCTATCTCCTCTATAGTGTATTTTCTGTACCTGGCAGGACTATGTGAAAGTATATCCACGTTCTTCTTCTTATGATCAGATTCTGCACTCATTCTCTTTTGTGCTTCCAACTCTGCAATTTTTCGAGATGTTTCTGCTGCCTCCATGGCAGCCATACATTTTGCTTTCTCCTTCTCAGCTATTGCCAATGCTGTTTCTTCAGCGAATCGTGCCTCTTCCAATTTCCTTTGTTCTTCCACTTTCCAACGCTGAAGTTCTAGTGCCTGTTGGAGAATAGTGTCAATTAGTCGGTATGTGATTTGTAGATTACATTAAACAACTTTATGACATGGCAGTAATATTCTTAGAACTTGCATGTCTGGACTAAATTAAAATCTTCAAGGTACCTTTTGCTTTGCTGTCATAGCTTCCTTGCATGCTGTACTGTACATTTCCATTGTCTGCTTCAGTTCTAGCTTCAGTCTCCTCATTTCAGCTTCCACTTCATCCTATAATTTCAAAGAAGACATGTTAAAACTTGTCCTGCTATGTAAGTATCTCTAGAGTATGACATGGAGCCTCAAACTTGATCTTCACTCAGTTAGAAAGGCACACAGAGATCATGCTACACCAACCATGGGAGTTTTGGCATGTTAATAAGGTAAATTAGTTAACCTATTGATTATATATATATATATATATATATATTTAGCTTACCGAAGCTGAAAATATTGACGATGACATTGATGTCCCACTGTCTTGTGAACTGAATGAGTAGTCACCATGATCAATTGACTTTGCTCCTGAGAATGATGAACCGAAGCTTCTGACATCAAAATCTGAGCCTGTTGAAAGACGAGGGTTCATTCCAGAGTCCATCTCATCATACATTGAAGGGAACATCCTATCAACACTTGGCCTTCCACTGCTCACGAATGAAATATCAGAGTCGGGGATTGAGGACTCGTATGATCTGTAATTTCCTCTACCAGGTCTTGTGAATGGTGATCTGTCCATAGAATATCAAGTTAGTTCTCTCAGTAAGCCCTGAAATCTGTCTGAAGCTTAAATATTCATCCATCTCCAACTCTCATGTACATCTCCATTGTAGAACACATTGACATTTGTAATTAGCATTCTTATGTTCCTTGCATGGTAATGATGTCATTATAGCTTATGTGATTCTGAACTTTGAACATATAAGGTTTCTACTCCAATCACATTATTAATGATTACTGGTTTTGTTGTGCACCGAGAAAGAAAATTCCTACTATGGATGGGGTGTGTGTATGTATATATTTGTTATGCAATTAACGTGTGCTATGTTATTGTTTATATTAACTTTGTGTCACTCCAACTAAGGATTCATGAGGTACTTACATGATTTCGTCTTCATCTGATGGTAGCTGGCGGACAACATATGATGGCTTCTCTGTTGATGCTGTCATAGATCCAAATAATGTAGTGTTTTTTGAACAATGTTACCAAAAATAAATAAATAAAAAAGTTAAACAATGAGATATTAAAGACAAATTGGCATACGTCGTGGTGGGACGGGGTTGCGTGTTATTTGTGTATCCATTCTCTCAGGAGTTTGGGGAGGCTGCTGCGGCTGCATTGTATTGTTACGGGCTGGAGGTTTAACAGTTAGTGGAGCAGTTGCAGTTTTCACAGATGAGATTTTTCCTTTGGCAATAATGTACACAGTGCAGAATGGTGGTGCCCCTTTGGACACAACACTTGGAATATCAGATGTCCTAAATCTTCTGTCATAAACAATTCATCAAAATTAGGATTCTGTTATTTTCTTCTAGAAACAAATGTGGAGTAAGACCTGGCTAACATGTAATTCATCAAAAATAGGATGGTTCCGTGTTTTGATCAGGTAAATGCTATTTGCTATGACATAATTTCTACCATAATTGTTGTAAAAGGGTTGTGATTTGTGATCAATCAGATGTTGGACTATATGGCAAACATGAGTGGTTATAGTTTTAGGATTTGGCTTTTCTATAGTTTTAAATATAACTGCCAAAGAAAAAAGAGAATAAGGCACCAACTAATTCATTCATACTATTATTCTTTAAGTCGTGCCTCTAATCTGTCTTTATGCCAAAATCTCACAATTTGATTTTGAAACAAGGTCAAATTCATACAATGTGCTTTTTCTTCACAAACCAAGTAACCATGGTATCGAGATCAAGCATAGTTGTTTGAACTAGTGTTTTGGTGAGCAGGATAGAATATTATTACCTGACAAGACCACTCCTTGAAGGTGCCCCAAGTACAAGAAGCTCCACGGAATACTTAGAAATACCTTCTATTAATCCCTTAGTTATATCCATGTCCTCCAATAAGATTTCTTTGCATTGTATCTGTTGTGAATTGAAAAAAAACATTGAAAAGGAAACGGATTTAAGAAGAAGAAAAAAACTCCCAAAAAATATATGACAAGTAATGGCATGAAATTGATTGCTCATTTTTTTTCTAGGAATGTATTCCTTCTCTTTAATTTTATTGTTGAAAGATGGAAATGGAAGGAGCAATAATGTGTAAGAACTAACACTCTTTCTATTGCAGAAGACACGAAATGAAGCGAAAAGCTCCTTGGATTCATTGTCCATTTGCTGCATGTATGCTCTAGCCACATCATCGTTGCCATCAAGGGATACAAGGTTTCCCGCTGCATTCATAATCATTCATTCAAGTCACTAATGTGTGTCACAAAGTATTTATTTCGATTAAAAGGGCCTAAGAAAATTTGCAAGTGGTAAAGTAACAATAAAATAGACCAATCCTCATCCTCATATGTACATAATTTGCCTTCCATATTTCAAGCAATACATATAGGCATAGAGCAATTAAATGTATATGATCGAGGTTTAATGATTACTTGGCGTAGGAATGGAAGATGCTCTTTGTCTAACATGGAGCAATAAGAGAATTTGGTCTTTGGGAAGAAGATTATCAACTGCCCATTTCGCTGCATATTGGCTTGTTTTGTTGTTCTCAATTGCCACTGCCACCACGCGTCCTGCACCTAGCTTCTTCTCTTGAATCAACCTTGACATCTTTATTTTCCCTCTGAATTATTGACCAGCTGAGATAATTGATGTTCGAGACAAATTGACTAGAACTTGTCTCGGGGGCGCCTTAAGGTGTGTTTGAATTACCGTTTGCACGTTCCAATGCACCCAAACGGAAAAGTTTCTCTTTGGATGGATTGAGATGTTTGACGTGCAAGAACGTAAATCCAAACACACACTTAGTTTTTCTGTTTGTGTAGTTAGTTTGGATTCTCCTAGAGAGAGGTTATATATACGAAGCTTTCAAAGAAACAATTTAGTAAACCTAAGTGTACAAATAACCGTAACGAGTTGTGACTATTGTCAGCACTATTTTAAGCAATCTTTGAAACTCTATTAGAAATTTTGAGTTCTGTTGTAGAGTGTCAACCCTTTATTAGTTTGCATTTTGTTATTACCTTCCAAAATTAGTGAATGTTGACGCGTACAACATCTTGTGCATGTTCCGTCAACAAGTCACAAACGTAGCGGTAATCTAGGAAGGTTAACACGAAAGCAGCCATAATTAGTTTTAGGAAATAGATGTGCTTTTCATACGAAGAAATGTTATCGAGACTTTTTTTTTTGTCTTCCACAACTCATATATCCGGCTAATCAAAGACAAATTAGGTAGAACTATGTTAAGTAATTAAATTCTCTTTTATTTGTAATTATCCTTAAAACCATTAGAAATTTAGAATTTTATTTTCTTGATTTTTTTTATCTAACTAATTAACGTGTCTCGGCTTAAGACATATATATATATATATATATATATATATATATATATATATACCTTAAGTATTACACTATTTAATAACTTGATATAGAATGTGATTTTTATCGATCCAACCGTTAAATTATATTTACATATTACCAAGATTGTCTATGTCAAATTTTGCCAAAATTGAACAACAATAAGAAGGTAATCAAATGATCCATATTTTTGTATATTTTGAAAAGTCTATATTACGTCAATTTTAATCTATATGAATGAGGTAACAAATAATTTTAAATTAATATGAAATTTTGTATATATGATCTATGTGGAAGGAACTTTCAATCCAACAGAGGGTTTTAAAAAAATTCATCTAATTGAAAATTATTGAATGTTGTAATAGTTGATCAAAGTTACACCGGTGTAATTTGATCCTCCTCGTATATATATATATATATATATATATATATATATATATATATATATATATATATATATATATATATATAAAAGTTACACCGGTGTAATTTGATCCTCCTCGTATATGTATATATATGAGGAGAGATCAAATTATACCAATATAACTCTAAAAGAGTTATACCATTTTAATAACTTGATATAGAATGAAATTTTTATCGATTCAACCGTTGAATTATATCTACATATTAACAAGATTGTTTCTGTCAAATTTTGTCAAAATTGAACAACAATAAGAAGATAATCAAATGATCCATATTTTAGTATATTTTGAAAAGTTTATATTACGTCAATTTTAATCTATATGAATGAGGTAGCAAATAATTTTGGATTAATTTGAAATTTTGTATACATGATCTATGTGAAAGGAACTTTCAATCCAACGGTAGGTTTTAAGAAAACATCATCCAATTGAAAGTTATTGAGTGGTGTAATAGTTGTTTAAATTACACCGGTGTAATTTGATCTCTCCTATATATATATATATATATATATATATATATATATATAAAGTAATTAATGCAGTAGATAATTTGGAAAAAAATTATAACAATGATTAAGACAAATTTCTAAAAAAAAAAACTATAGAAAAGATAAGATATAGTAGTTAACATATTAATAAGGAGAATGCTAGTTAGTACCTTGGTTAAAGAATTAAAAGTAAATAGGTTTTATAGAAAAATATAAGATTTAATGTTACTAATATTTTTTTGTATATCACACCGAAGTTCGAACTTATAATCTCATGCATACTACCCCAACTCTTTGCCACGAGGCCAACCCCAATGGGTTATTTAATATTATTAATTTATTTCACTATGATTTTCAATTAAAATCTTCTATTTATTGATTTTTTAATTAATTCCTTTTTCTGTAAAAAAAAAAAAACTAATTCCTTTTAAGACACTTGTTAGTAGGACATTTTTTTAAAGAATAGTAGGGCATTATTAATAAATGAGAAATATCACTTAACATTATCTTTGCGTTGACATTAATTATAAAGTTGGTTCAACATTTATTTAGTCGGCTCAGACTTCTCTCGTTTATTTAAATTGGTCAAATTTAAAACATGAAGTTAACTTGTTAGAAAAAAATATACAAAATCAACTTAACTTGTTTAGCTCGATTATAAATTGATTATTGATTATTTTTATTTATCAAATATAAGTGATTTAAGTTTATTAATTAAGGATGTAATAGATATTTTTTATATTAGAAGATAAGATAAAAATAAGAAAATAAAAATATTTGAACATAAAAATAATATAATAAGGTAAAATTATAATTTTCTAAATATATCTTTTTCTTTTGTTATATAAATGAATATTATATATATTAGTTATCGATGAGTTTTTAATATAAAATATTAATTTTGAACTTAACTCATTTATATAATCAAGTTTAAACTCATTTATTTATTAAAATATTTAATATTTAACAAATTAAATTTAAATAATTCTCGAACAATACATTTCATTTACACTCACTGAGTCACCTTGTATCGTTGTGGAGGGAGAGATTGCAATCAAATCCAAAACTAGGATAAAAGTAAAGAAATAAGACGAGCCTATGGCGATTCAATATGGAAAAAGAGTACTAACGTAGAGCTGGTGTATACTTAGTGGTCATCTAACATATGTGATTAATTATAAATATAAATATGATTAATTTTATTTTACAAATAGTTAAGAGTAATTGAATGTGAAAGTGAAAGTTAATAATGCTATAAGATTATTGAAATGTATGATTGTAATTAACTTTCATCCTAAGTGAACGTGACATGTAATTAACTATATGTATAAATATGATTAACTTTATCTCATAAGTAATTAATAATAAATGAAAGTGATTATATACAATTATTAATGTGTGGTTAATCTTTTTAAAAAAATTAATGTGTGGTTCATAAAATTATTAAAATGTCTAATGGTGATTAACTTTATCTCAAATGGTTTAAAAAGATTATAAAATTATTGAAATATCTAATAGTAATTAATTTTACCTCACAGAAAATTAATACTATTAATCATATTGATAATTGCATACAATTATTTTTATTTATTCTTAGTTATGTAATTAACCACACGGCTGTTAACGCTGCGTGTACTAACGGAGCGAGACCTTAATCATTATCATTCATTCAATTTTAACATCAAGCCCATGTTATACCCTTTTCCATTCAATTTTTTTCTTTCTTTCATTTCTTGCATTATGCATGGTTATTATTACATCATGGAAGATCGTAGCAGAAAGAAAAAGTCCCAGGTAGTCCATCTCTCATTCATGTCATGTGGCATTGTGTTTCAAAGGGACGGAAAATCAAGGAATAAATAACTAATTAAGGTATAGTCTCAACAACATTCAAGTTGAAGACTTCATGTCTGCTTCACTAGCATAAGAAGTATAAAAATCCTCTTGATCATTATCCCTCTGCTTCACCTCCTGGATTTTCTCTACTGCTTCTTTCAAATCCCACCTCTTATCCACATCCCCTTCACAACAATTCAAGGCAATCTTCAAAAGCTTCCCCATCTCTCCCTCACTGTTCTTTGTTGCCCCCATTTCTTGATCAAACACAGCATTTGTCCACTCTTCTGGGACAACTGAATGCACCCAACTTGCCAAACTCACCTCACTCCCTTTACCTTGCTGCAAAAAGTTAGCAGGGAACTTCCCAGTTAGAATCTCCAGAATTAGTATTCCAAGACACCACACATCAGTCTTCTTTGTAATTCTTCCTTGTTGCAAATACTCAGGAGACTTGTATATCACCATGATGTCCTGAGCCAAATCCTGGTTTATCACTGGGACTAAGCCATAGTCTGTGAGGAGGGGCTCAAAAGATTCAGTCAGGAGAACATTAGAGGACTTGAGGTTTCCATGGGGTGCAATTAGGCTTGGCATGTCCTTGTATAGATATTCAAGACCTTTTGCTATTCCTTTCACAATCTTCAACCGGATTGGCCAATCAAGGCTTGGTTCTCCCAGTGATTGGTGTCCTGAAACAAGTAACCATACCATAAGCAAAGACATTTGTAGAGTAAATACATAATTTCATTCCCAAAATTGTTAACCTATGTTAATTTGTCAATTTATATATGAATAAATAATACATGTACTAAATGTCATCTAATCATAATACACATTAACACGCTAAGTTTATTGACTTTTATAATAATTATTTATAAGTTCATACCATGAAGGCGAACAGCGAGGCTGCCATTCTGAACATAGTCAGTGACCAAGAGCTTCTCCTCCTTTCTATAGTAGTAAGCCACAGGAGGAAGCAAGTTAGGATGGCTCAACCTCCCCATCCTTCTCATGTGCTCTTGGAACTCTTCCTTCCCCACATTGTTCATTTGCTTGAACCTCTTCACCACTATTGTTGGGCCATTCAACAAAGCAGCCTTATAAGAAGAGCTGAAACAGCCACTGCCCAAAATCTCAGCAGAGGCTCTCAGCAACTCTTGCAAATCAAATCTCTGCCTATCATCTCTTAGAAAAGACAGTTTCATGTGGTCCCCTCCTCTTCTGCTGTGGTTGGAGCTTATTGACCTTGTTGACCTGATGCTTTCATTTCCCACTTCCCTCACACGTCCTTTGTGACAGCCAGAGGGTGGATTTTCCACGGAAGTTGCTGACTCTCGATTCTTTCTTCTGTGAATGGCGAATACTACTGCTGCAATCACAATCACTGCCACACAAACAACCACCACAGCCACAATAATGCTCGCTGTCGAGGGCTTGGAATTACATGCTCCCAACGGGGCTCCACATAACCTTTCATTACCTGCTCATTTGATTTATAACTAGTTTAGATTGATGCTATGCTTTAGTGTCAACACACAAAATCAAAACATATATATGTGTACGTAATCTATGTTATACATATTTTTTGGGTCACCATAACATTGTTACGGATTATTCACCAACTTTATTGATGACTAATTTCTGTGGAGAAACCTGACTGACCACTTTTAGTGGAATTTCTCCTTTCAACCATGTTTTTTTCATCCGCAAGACTCAAATCCGAGACCTTATTTAAGAGACCGAGCACAGTGCTATTTGGACCAACGACTTGTTGGTAATCTATGTTATATATTAATTGAATTGGGAGAAATATTGAAATAATGAGTCACTACTCACCAGCAAAGGAAGAAACCGGCATCCTTCTAAGGGTGGCAGGAATTTCGCCACCCAACTCATTATTAGCTACGCTGAATGATTTCAATCTGTTATGGTGAGGAAAATGTGGAATGGGACCACTGAATTTGTTTCCCTCCAACCTCAACTCTATGAGCCTCGGCAACAATGTCAGCGAAGTTGGAAGAGAACCCGTGAACTGGTTGTTGGACAAATGAACCTTCTTCAACCACTGCAACCCCTCAAAGGTTCTAAAAGGAATCTCCCCAGAAAACTTGTTATTGGAAAGATAAATAGACTTGAGACCAATCAAATGGTGAATCTCTGGCCATGCACCCTCCAAATTATTGTTCATGAAACTCAAGGTTCTAAGATAAGGCAAGCCTTTGAGAGATTCTACGTCAATGAACCCTTTGAGGCCCATGTTCTCAAGCTTCACACCCCACACTTTTCCTTCGTAGCAAAGAATCCCATGCCAATTGGAATGACCACCGGAACAAGGAGGAACCGAAGAGTTCCATGAGGACAATGCGTTGTTGTAGTTTTCCAAGTTTTCCTTGACCTTAAGGAGCAATTCTGAGTCAGAAGCTCCAAAAGAGGAAACAATGAAGGGTGAAAAGAGAAGGAGTATGATCCAGCAATGCCAACCACTTAGTGCCATAGTGAAGGGCTATAGGCACTTAGGGGCGGCGTGCGCGCCCTGAAGAAGGGCTTGGTTGGCAATGGGGAGAAAAGGTGTTACTGATGATTGGGGTGAAGAAGAAGAAGAATGAAGGGTTGGAGGGTGGAAAAGTTTTGATAGCATTGGAAAGAGAAAGAGGGAGAGAGCCAAGAATAGGAGATAGAAAAGGGTTGTTTTAGGAGTGAGGTTGCATTGCATGATGCATGGGTTGACCAAGTCCCTTATTATTTTGTTGGTTGCATGAGAATGTGTATTCAACGCGAGAAGGACCCGGAGAGCCCTTAAGTTAAATTTGCACATTACGTACAGCACCCTTTTGCATCCCTGTTTTTAAGGCTTTCTGTTCTCATGACTCTACTTTGACCAAACATCGCCCAACAACACTCCCTCCCTGTCCCACTAACATTATCAAACCGTGCGTGGATGCATGCTAGCCTACAATACAAAATCTTCGTCCACGTTCATCTATAATATATATAACATATGCTTCATCGTATATCTCTCTGTTGCACTGACTTATCTGATCCACTTAACTTAACCCTCTCGAGTGGGTCTCTAGGACATAGTCAACTTCCACTCCAGGACCAGGACCAAAGGATATTGGTGCAGACATAATTTCCTATTTTCCCCCCTATTCGATATTTCCTTTTGTGTTTTTTACATTAGGCGTGGTGGGTAATGAGAGTTATTTCTGATTACAAATTGAAGTAGTAAGAAAAATTATAATAGTCCCACCGAAAAATATCCACTACCGACGAGTTAATCACTTTTAAGCCACAGTTTTTTTTATTTTTTATTGAACTTTTAAGCCACAGTTAATCATTATTAAATATTTTTGTGACATATTAATTACTTGTGAGACATATTTAATCATTAATGTTACAAATATAAATTGATAATTGTATATACATATTTATTTATTCTTAATTACTTGTAAGACAAAATAAATTATTATTAGATATTTTAATAATTTCATGATATTTTTTTTGATACATAAAATGGCAGATAGGGGAGGCACCCCCAAACTACCGAGCAGGGAGCCAATGGCATGCTGGGGATCCTCAGACCAAGCATTGTCGCCACGAAGTAATTATTAGCAGTGTCCAGTTTAACACAAGACTTATTGTCATTGCCGAACTGAGGGCCAACAGAGGCCCACCAGAGGACTTAGTTGCTGTCCCTGGCGCCAGAGGATCTCTCTGAGTAGGTATGCCCACCAAGAGGGATTTTTATTGGCATCCGGAGGGTTCGAACCTTGTCCCAAGGGGTCTGGGAGCGAGATTCTTACTGGGACCTTCATTTTCATGATATTATTAACCATTTGTGATGCATATTTAATCATTAGTATCATAAGTACAGATCGAAAATTATATACAATCATATTCATTTACTTTTAATTACTTATGAAATGAAGTTAAATCATATTTACATGTGATTAACCATGTGACAAGCAGCACAGAATGGAGAATCTTACATTATATTTATCATTACTCATCTGTAATAAGAAAAGATAAAAAATAATAAAAATAAAGAATAATTTTGTGAAGAATAAAATGAGTTATTTCTTTTAATTTTGAAATGGATTTTAAAATGTGTATATATAAAAAATAGATAAAAAAAATAGATAAATAATTATATATAATATCATATCAATTATTTTTATATTATATAACTGAAAAATAAAATTTTTAGAGTGAGGTCATTGCTTCTTTTTTTTTGAATGGGAGTGAGGTCATTGCTAGTATGACACGTATCATACCTCATTACTCGTTACTATGATAATTTTTTTCCGTGCCCTTAGATTGGAATTTCAAAGTTGAAAATCAACACTCGCTGATTTGATAAAAGGTGAAATGACCAATAGCATTTCTACATTATGCCTACAAATAGTTGCATATACATTATCTAGTCAGTAAATACGTGTTTATATTAGTTTATTGAAAAAATTGTAATTTTCTGATAAAACTGAAAAAATATATTTATTTCTCTAAAATTAACTTAAACTAAATATACCATCATAATGATAGGGAAGCCAATCTACATTATCAAGTGCACATGAGAATAGAGGGACAAACCAAACCATACATATATATCTCATGGAAAAGCAACTTAAAAAATAAGGCTACAATTTCAGCTGAATGCTTAAGAAAATAATAAATAAAAATGTACAGAAAAGGAGAGTCAAGATGCCATTTTTTAGTAATCTAATGCAATTTCACCGCTGGAGCGGCTCGTAATCATAAAATGACAGTGTGGAATGTGGAAGATCCAATTGCAAAATATTGCATAAAAAATGCAGCCCCGGATTAGAATCTGCAAGTGTGACTGGCTATAAATTTGGTTAGTAACCTAGTAGACATATGGGCTTACCACTTGTTTCCATCAAATGAAAGATTTCTATACGACTTCAACGAAGCTTTACTCTATCAGAATGAAGCATTTTTTGGGGTCAAATTCAGTATACCCTACATCAACTAGACATAAACCATCAGGGGGTGCTGGAGGAGCAGTAGCACGCCTACATGTGGCATCCATGAGCTTTATCAAGGCATCATCTTCAGCACCAGCAGCAGCTTCTCTAATTGATGTTGCCACAAGCACTCGAACCATCTATAAAAATATGATAAGCCTCAACCAAGTCAGCGAGTGAAAACTGAAAATAAACAAATACACATGCCACAGAAGCAGCAAGTTTTAGCCCAATTTAGCACGCCAATTACCTTACGTAAAAAGCGATTAGCTACCAGCTCAACGCACATAACCTTTGTTTCTTCTCCATGATCCTAAAAATGTCACAAGTGAAATCAAACATAAATACTACAGCTTTTCTCTCAACAACCAAAGTAAACAATAAATCTAAGGAGTCAGAGTAAAATCATAGCTACAAGTGATTGAATTATATTTGACACTAGGGGGAACAAATGATTTGAAAGACGTCTTAGAAGATGCAATAAATACACATGTAATTAAAGACACAGGAATTCACACAGCTTTTAAACAGCATAAACCCCAACATAAGTTTAGTTTTTGACATGTTAATATATTTCATGGGAAAACTAATGGAAAAACATTTTTGCTAAAACTACATGTGCTTGAGAGGAAAGTGAAGAGAAAGCCAAGGGCATATAAATCATGTGAGTAACTATATGTATTCTGAACAAATGAAGTCTGTTAATATTGAAAACCATGGACAAATTGCATAGTTTACATGTTTACAATGAGTCCAACCAAACAGATTTGCTTAAAGTCATCAGTTTAACCACACATACCAAGAGCCACACAAGCTCAAATAATTTCAATTATAGAATAACAATTATGGGCAACAAAAAAGAGATAAAGGTAAGACCCAAAAAAAAGGTTACATGACACTCACAGTTGTAGGCAGTTTGACTTCCATAGCTCGAGCATGGTAAACAAAACACTCAGTTGGTGGACCACTGAAACAGAATGACAGTCATAAGCCAATTGAATGAATGATAATTCCCCTCTTATAAGTCATGGTAACACCAAGCAAATATGCAAGTGGTGTCATGCAACAACAATCTCAAAAGCTTAAACTTAAACTATTAGGTGAAAACACATGAATGGTTTTTATATTATATTTCTAACACACTCCCTCATGCAAGAGCCCATTCAGCCTTGAAGCATGGACAATGCATAATTGCATAGGCCCACTTACTTTGTGCTGAAATTAGACTTATTTTATTAGAAGAATAAGAGAAGCAAGAATTGAATTCTAGAGCTCTTGGTCATGAAGGCTTTGATATTCTTATGAATCAACTATCTCAAAAGCTTTGTTAGATGAAAACACATGAATGATTTCTGCATATTATATTTCTAACATGTGGACCAACTATTCCTTAAGTGCTCACAAACTAAAAACTACCACTTAAATTTGATTCATCTGAAATAATGGAAATAATTTAAGATTCAATTCCAAATAATAATCACACAACCATTAAATTTTGCTACCCTCCCAAAAATATTATGTGGTAGTTTCTATAATGTGCACTGCAGATGAATGAGATAATGAAGTGAGCAGCGATAGAAATTAAAGAATTAAGTTCTTACTCATTTCTTGAAGCTTTTGTATCACGGGCAAACATTTTGTAGGATAACAATTTTCCTTCTAATTTTCGCAAAAGCCGGTTTACCTTGCTTACGCTGAACACATAGGATTTTTTTTCATTTTCTAACTCATCCTTGCTGGAAGAATCATGAATTTCATTATATTTAAAACTGTTGCAAAACTCCCCACTGTCACTACTTTGGTCAGTATAACCTCCATTGGTGAGTGGAAAAATATAAAGGTAACGCCTCCATTTGGCAGAGAAATTAGGATGAAAGACACGTGACACCTACAATAAGTCATACCTTATCAGATTAACTATTCTGTGAAGTGTGAACAACAAAGAACTCAATTCTGCAAGCCATATTTTTGTTTTCGTTTTCTTTTTTCTTTGGATTCAAGGCAATTGATAACTCTATTGAATATTAGCTTCACATTGCAGATTACTTAAGGATATTACCTCAGAAACTGATATGACCCTAAGTTTTCCTGGTGCTGCATGATTGATAGCATCCTCAATATCTCTTGGTTTAACATCCTTCTTCCAAGTGTCTGTGTATAATGAACCCTAGATCAGGGGCAAAAAGGCTTAACCAAAACCAAAGAATGCTAAAAATGAACCCACTCACCCACCCACCCAGCATGCCTCAATAATTGGGAAAAAAAATTATTTAACTTCTGAACATTTTCTTTCCTTTCATGGCATAACATTAGAGCTATTTCCTCCAAGACAATAATTTGTGCTCATGCAAGAATGCTTTAGTGTTCTTGATTCCATACATAAGAACATGGGAACATTCTACTGAAGAATTGAAGAAAGATTTCTTGGGTTCTTTCAAAATCTGATAACAGACTTTAGTTAGTATTTCATATGTTATAAATGATTTCTATCAAAAGTTCTTACATGCTGAAATCAGAGTGTGTGACAATTCATGTATACAAAGGCTTGGACATAGCAAAAGCATTGCTAAGAACAGGGAAATGACTTACAGAAAGAACAGACTTGTTGAAGGCCTGTCACTCCTTTGTCTGTACGACCAGCAACAACAGCACAACCTTCAATAGGCAAACCTTTGTCCTTGAGCAGTTGAGTTTTCTTTTCATCAACAAATTTACCAAGTGGCCCTTCTACTATGCTGCATGAAGAAATGAGTACAAGAGCAAGAAGCATAATGATCATCCAACAAAAAGATAATTGATTGTAACATAGTTGACTACCGTACATGTTAATATAGTTACAAAATAAAAGGCATGTGTGTTGAATCCAGAAGTGGGAGCATAAAGCAGTAAAGGAAGAGACAAGGGAAAAATTGTACTGTGTTCAATTGTATCACAGTTTTGTCAAATATATTAATATGCAATGTAAAGATCAAATAATAGGTCATGGATTTTTTATACACATAATAATAAAGTACAAAAAGAGAAAGCTAATTGGTAAAGGCATATTATGTGTGACCGAAACCACAATGTGCTCGTCTTTTAATTCTGTAATAAGAAAAAAGCATCCCATCCAACTATTCGTAAGAGTCATGGACAAATCAATGATGCTTCCTAAGACATGCCATTTGAAATATGCACAAGACTGTAGAATTTGTAAGAAGAGCAACATGCCTTTGGACAGTGTTCAAGCCTGGCTGCTTTTGCCACCCATCGAACGAACTCCCGTGATACGAAAGAATGATTTTGAACGTTGTCCTTGCCCACCTCCCACTGCGATCCTCAGATGCAACACTTTCCAACTCACTTGTATCAGAAAGTGCTGCAATTCCAGTATCATTATGATCAACAAGTGTCTGATAGAAAATCACGAATTGACATACAAATAGTTAAAGACAGTACCCACACACCTAATCATGCATAATTTTCAAGTACAAGGGGATAGCAGCATGCAGTATCACGATCTTCAAAATAAGATAGCATTGCTTTTATATTGAAGCCATCGAAATCAGAAATACAAATATTAAAAACAGGAAAATTACAAAATTACCTGGGCTCCGAAGAGAAGTGGCAGAGACGGGTTGCCACGGACAATGTTCAAGTAAAAATCATTGACTCGTTGCCAAGGCCTTGCATGCATAAATTGGAAGCTCTCCCTGTGGAACCCAATCAATGTGAAATTAACATAAAAGGGAAATAAAAAGAAGAAAATTAGTTACCTAGAAGTCCATCTTGCGTATTTGGAGGGATGAGTGTGGTTGTAATGAACGTGATTTTCAGTTTGAAGTTCGTTTTGGCGTAGGTTATTCATGGAAATGGAATGAAAGAGTAAGCGATGTTGTTGTTGTTGTTGTTGTTGTCTGGGGAAACAGATGAATATATGTTTGGCAAGGCCAACAGAGTAAGCACTAAGCATAAAGCAAAAGCAGCAGTGGAAACGAAACGAGGCAGCTCCTCCTACAACCACAGTGCTATGGATTCAAAGGAAATTTCAACCCTGAATCAATTTCGCTATTTTCTTCCACTTTGATTTTGATAGATAGACGGTTAATCTAACATTTTACAATGACTTTCGATCGCGTAAGAAGTGAAATAAAGGAGGAAAATAATAAATGAGTAATGGGAAGAATAAAAATAAAGAGAAATAGAGGAAAAAATTTGTATTATTTGTGATAGAAGTAAAAAAATTGTTTAGGTGAATAAAAATAAATAAATCATATTAAAAATATTTTTATATTATTTAAAATAATTAATTTAATTTAAAAAATTGTTTTTTAATTTAAAGGGAAAGATGCTTCAGAAAAATGGAGACCAAAAGAGTGCATTACCATTATATACACGATTGATCTAAATGTAAGATTCCAAGAAAAATTATTTACTAGTCTTTATAAAATAAAAAAAGTTATTGACAAAAAGTTTCAACATATAGTTCTCAGTAAAAAATTCTTTTCCAAAATTTGCTTTAGGTCTAATTAAGTTGAATAGTTTTTTTTTAGCTAATTACATCAACACCCCTTGAGATTTCGTATAATTACACAAGTACTCTCTATTTTCTTAACCATTAGGTGTTAGGGTAATGTTTGATGATGTGTTAGTAAAATGTTTAATGTTTTCAAACTTAAAAGGAGTTAGTGTATGAAAATAATAAAAAATGGTGAAGTTATGTATAATTAGATAAAAACTTAGGAGGTGTTGCTGTAATTTGTTTTTTTTTTTCTATAACCAAGAAATATTTGAGGTTTCTAGTTGGTACCCAACTAAGAGTGTTGCTTTTTGCACCTCGTCGATTTGCTTCCTGCACCCATAGGAAACATTTATGACCCCAAATGGACAAAAATGCCCTTTACCCTCTTATACTCATCAGGCACCCCAACCCTAACACACATTTTCCTTTTCTTTTTGTGTGCTGCCACTACACACACACACACACCTCCTTTCCCATTTCAATTTATGGCACGAAGCACTTCCAACGTTGCTACACCTTGGAAGCACCTTTGACATTGTTGCTTTCCATTTGTGCGCCTAGCCACGATCACCAGAGCTCTTCCCAATTGGTGTCATTTCAAGTATGGTTTTCGTTGTTTTTTTTTCTCTTTCAAACTGCTTAAGGTTTGATTGTTATCTGGATTAGACATTTTGAAACTTTTTTTGGTGTGTCTGGAATAGTTGTTATAGAATGCAAATGATAATCCATAAATGTATTCCAGAATACCTTTTTTGGAATACATATGTAACATTCTGGAATACAATTTTGGATTATTAGTTACATTCCGGAAAAGCTATCCCATAATGGTTATATCTATATCATGTTTTCTTTTTCTTATATAGTGTATCCCCCCAACATGATTGCTAGAGTTTGCAGTGTATAGGTTAATGGAGGTGGGTCAAGAAGTTCCAATTTAAGGGAAACAGGCGTAAGAGGAAAGAAGAACAATGTTGGGATATTTTAAAATAAGGAGGTGCAAGAAGCAAAATATAGGGTGTAGGAAGCAACACTCTCCAACCAATGATAGGATAAAGTGATATCTCTATTTGCAACTCCATACTTGAGCAAATGATTGAAACCTAGACCTTTTGTTAAGTGTTGAACTACTTGGTTAAGTTGAATACGCGATAACATAATTTGGATTTTTAGGCTTAACTTAACCTTACAAAACTGGTTTGTAAGATGAAAATTACCCCCACTTTATATACACTATGTTTTTAATTATTTTAAACATAAAATAATATCCAAATTAATTCAAACAAAATATAAGGATAACATTGACTCAAACTTAAAACTTAAAGACCAAAACAAATCTTTTAAAAAATAAAAAAACTAAAACAAATTTTGGTAATAAGATAAAACACAAAAATTATATTTTAGTCTACTATTTATATCTATAAAAGACAAAATTTGCATTTTTGCAATATGATTTTTTTTAGAAATTAATTTTTTTTTATCCGTAGAAATTGAAGACAGTATCAGAGACTTACAACAACTCACACACCCTATTCAACTAACTGAGTTAGACCGCTCGATTTTTAAAAATTAACTTAATAATTCGTACACTCAAAGCTTATATGATTTACAATTTTTTGTTTCCTGTATCTGAAAAACACAACTTATTTTATTTAGAACTATTTTTTTTTTTTAAATCTGAAATTACTTTGATAAAATTCAAACTCAATCATACTATTTCGGTAACAAAATCTGCATTTATTCTTTCTATTTATCAGAAAAGAAAAGGAAATTAATTAATTATTAATTAAAAACGGTGGTGGATGAGGATGTCATTCCCGTAGTTTTTTTTTAAAGACGTAGGTTGAATGGGAAAAACAAAAGAAGCGCTAGAGAACTGAACATTGTAAAATAAATTTGAGGAACCCTCGATTTGTGCTACGCTCTCTCCTTTTCAATTTTCTTCCCTTTTCCTTATTTCGCGTTGAGTTGAGTAATACCAACATTGCACAACTTTCAATATCAACTAAGCACTTGTAAGTTCATATTTCTTCCTCTAGGGTTTTGTTTTTTTTTTCGCGGCCTTTCTGTTAAAAAATTTACTTGAACTGATATTCGCTGCTGATAACTAACGGATATTCTACATGTTTAGAATACATGAAATTTATTTGTAATTGATTGATGTTATGTAGTTCTGTTTGCAATCTGGAGCTATGAGTTCGTCTTCTGCAGATGTTTTTCCCGCAATTCAGGTAATAATGCCTCTGTATTTTATAATCTGAATTGAAGTTTTTGTCTTCAGTAGATGTTTCCCTTCCTTTTCTTCGGTAATGAAATTTTCTCCATGTTAAGCCAAACACAATCTGGATTGTTGTGAGAAAGCCTATCTATGGTAGTGCTGTCCTAGAAAGTTTATTGCATTAAGTACTTTAAATGTAGATGATAATGTGTGCGTGTTTTAGCTGCAATGTATGGTTTGCCATTTGATAAGTTAATGGTAAATTTGCTTCGAATTTGATGAATAAAGTCAAAGAGATCTGGGATCAAAAGTCTTAAATGTTTTTTCATTGTATTTTTCCCTCTGTTTTTCATTGGATAAAGTATATATTAACAGGAAGTTATGCTGGAGTTCCGTGCTGGTAAAATGTTTCTTGAGGGAAAAAGGGTTGTTCCTGATACACGGAAAGGACTTGTTCGTATTGCTAGGGTATGGTTTACATGAATATCAGATACTTATCTTTATTATTCCTTGTGTTTTAAACCCATGACTGTCACTGGATTTTTAAAGTGTTTGCTTTCGTCTCAGGGTGAGGAGGGACTAGTCCATTTTCAATGGCTTGATCGCACACAAAATGTTGTTGAGGATGTATCCTTTGTTTTCCCTCTCCAATTTTGTACACTGGGTCATCATCATTTAAGTGATGCACATATGTTCCTTCTTTTTAGTGCAAGTATTTTGTACTCTCTATCTCTAGTTTTTTTATTCTGTTTTTGTTTTTCTCTTCAAGTGAACATTTTTTGGTTTCTTTGTGATGCTGATTCAAGTATTCTGATGAAATAGATATGATAAAGTTCACGGGTTGAATTTCTGACAGAAGAAACCTAAGGCTAAGTGGGTCAGTGACATATTTTTGAACCACAGGTTAAGATTGTGAATGCCTAAAATTTAAATAGCATTATTAGTTTAATTTTTTTTATGGGGGTACTTGGAACCTTCATTGATTATTTGTCTTGGAGATCCAGACATGTCCTTAATTACTGCTACTTTTTCTCCAATGGGTATTTTTATGAAAATATGGGATACTAGGTTCTAGAATATGGGGATTTTTTTTGAATTTTTTTCAACAGCTCTCCTGCACACTCCTCATTTAGTATGTGGAAGAAAAAGAAGGAAATCTTATGAGTTTATGATACCTTCATTTCAGTATATTATTGCCATGGCCTATGGAAACTGTTGGAGAAGATTGCTCTGACCTAGTTATAATAAGTAGAAAAAGTTTAATAAATTGCAGACACTGCTGCTAGAAGCAAATTGTTATTTTCTGTCTAGAAATTGACCAGAAGAACAATTAATGATGATGAATATGATGCCCACAGCAGAATGAAAAGATGTAAAGAGTAGCAAACTATGATGTACCGGCACCTCTCTTGTTCGAAGTGTTGTCGTGTCAGACACGTTTCCGACACTGACACACCCCGACACTTGTTTGACACTTGTCCGACACTTCTTATTAGGTGTCGCATTAAAAAATTATTTTTTGTTGGCTTGGACACTTAAGCCGACACCTTTACATAACTCAGATGCTTGAAAGGACACTTCCATATCGGTGGACACACATTAATATATTAAAAAAATATTCATTTTGTAACTTCTGGAAAAGTCATCTTAAAATATAATATAAAATATTAACAAAAATAATGTCTCTCGCCTTTTTTGAGGCTTGTTATCATAAAGAAAACATAGAAGATTGGTTTAAAAAGATGAATATACCATCAATTTAGATATTTTGTTATATATTACTCATATTTCATTTCATTAGAGTCTCTCTCGTTGTGTGTATGCGGTGTCCCCGTGTCTTATATTTTAGACATTAGCTGTGTCGGAGTGTCCGTATCGTGTCCGATGTCCGTGCTTCATAGGTAGCAAACAGTGTTACTTGGTATTTGTGTCAGCATTTTGCTGCTACATCAGTATTTCTGTTAAATATTGGATGTCAAGTTAATGAATGGAACAAAATTGCACCATTAAAATTGGGGAGGGGGGGGGGGACCAAATTGATGAAATGATGATAGTAAGAGGACCAAAATTCTAATTAAGCCTATTTCATTTTGTGGAAACAGTGATGGGTAACTGAAGTCTAGATATTGAGCTGTGAACTTATTAATCTTTTACTTAGTTTTGTTTTGTTCTCAATGTAATAACTCAAAGTCTCTTTCATCCAGGAGTTTTCATTTCTTTTAATTTTTTAATTCAAAGTGCAATTTGATTATTGTCCTCAAATTCGATGTTTTCTGAGTTGTTCTTCCTGCTCCTTCTGACCATTATTCTGTTGATTATCATTCTTTCTATACTGTATCACAGTGATATTTGAAATATTGTGTTGCTTCCTGCTGGATTTATCTTGATTTTTCTTGACCCAAGCTAACACAGGATCAGATAATATTTCCCAATGAGGCTACTTTTGAGAAGGTTCCATTGCTTTACTGTCAACCATTTTGGTTATACTATTTATTTGATGATTCTGACAGCTCTAATTCTTGGTTGCATAGGTTAATCAAACATCTGGAAGGGTTTACATATTGAAGTTTAATAGTGATGACAGGAAGTTCTTCTTCTGGATGCAGGTTGGTCTTATTACTTAATTTCCTCTTATATACTTGCTTTACCTGTATGATTAGTTCTTACATTTCTACATGATCCTTCATTGTGTCTAGGAATCAAATGCTGATAGTGACTCACAACTGTGTAGCTCAGTGAATGATTACATTAATAGACCGTTAGGTAAGTTGCTTCCTTTTGTTAGCTTAAGCCTTCTGTCACCAGACAGTCCTTTTATTCTGCTTAAACGTCGTTTTGTGAAATAGGTTTTTTTTTTCTTTATATAAATGAAAGGAAAGTAGTCATAACAACAATTGTCTATGTCAATTTTTAAATAGTTTTAGAAAATATTAAAGTTTGCTTTCATTTTGAATTGTTGATTTTTGGTTCAGAGAAATTTAATAAATTGGAAACCACTTCTTTTTCCAGAACTATTCATATTCCTTTGTAATTCAACTCTATTATTGACAAAAGTTTTCAGAATACATGAAAACCATTGAACATGTTTCAAATGACTCTTAGTTTTCGTCTAAGTTGCATGGATATGGGTACAGTACAGGTGCTTGTACCTGTACAGGTATGGGTATGGGATACAACAAAATTTCTACATGCTTGGGGATCATTACCACAGGATGTTATATAAAAAATATAAAAAATAAAGTATAAAGGGATTAAATTATTAATTATTAACTAAATACAATTTTCAAAACATTCAAGACAGCAAAATTATCTAAGGCACAAATTTTGAAGAGTTAAGTAGTCATATTGTTCATTTAGCAGCAACTCAAACAACTCAGCTACAAAAGTTGGTGTTTTGCATGGACCTTTCATAAGTGAGTATTGGCTACATACTGAAGAGTAATAGTGGTAACAGATGAAAAGAATTTGAAGCTCCATATTATCTTACATATAATCATATGCATAGTTTGATGAATCTTAGATTTCAGCAGTCCACTGCCTAATAGGTGAACTCAAGTACTATGATTATTAATTATATATGTAGAGGTGCCCTCTAGGTATGGAAAACTACTGAAATTTTTTCAAGTTGGCAACCTTTTATTTGGTTTTGACTCCTGGATATGATTATGAATAAGTTCTACAGTTATTTCAGAGTGACATGGGCAAATAGCCGAATTTATAACGTGCTTCAAACTTTTATCTCTTGAAATAAAAGACATTTATATACTGATTGACAGAGTTACTTGGTGAAGAGGAGCCTGATGGATCCCTTCCACTTCAAGTTTCTGAAGATATGGCTGAGGATGACATCTCATCTAGGTACTGACATATTTTGGATATTCAAATGTTTGCAGATGCTATGACTCACAAAATTAATGAGTTTTGTTTCTTGGTTTGTTTTTCTCTTGTAATTGATGAAAGTAATTTGCACTTCTTGCTACAAAATACTTTTTTTGGTATCAGATGAAATTCTGGTAAAGTTCCAATCAAAGTGGAAAATAATCCATGCTCATGCATTTTCTGTGTTTATTCAATCTTTCAGATCTTCTCACTCTGTACTGTCTATTTTATTTACTTCCCATTTTTTACCCATTTTCTAGATACCTCCATTCTGTTAGAGATGGTGCACTGGCCAAATCTAATATGGGTGGTTCCTCTTTGCCAGTAGAATTCAGTGCATATCCTCTTCCTTTTAGATGGATTTATATCCTTTTTGTGCTAGACTGATTGATTCAAAACAGAGCTACTGAATCATGGCTATGAAGTTGGGATTGTGATAAATGTATAACAAACTATGAAGTTGTTAAAATCTCGATTCTTTATTTTTTATTCAGTGTAGACAAAATTGAAAAAAAAAAAAAAATGAAGCCAAAGCTGTGATATGATCATGCATTTAGGGAGGTAGTTTAGTTATCAAAGGGTATCCAACCACCCTTGTTATTGCTTACTCTTATATATAGCCAACTGGACACTAAATGTATTGGATTTTGTTGTTAAAAAGAGCTGCAAACTTAGGTATCCCAAACTTGGGTGTGGAAGCAACTAGTGATGGAACGTCTTCTGGTCCGGTTAAATTGGAAGATCTCCAAAGAATATTGAGTAACATTGGGCCTGCAGGTAATAAGTTCAATTGAAAGAGATCTTCTTTTATGTACTTTTTAATTATTGAGACCTAACCTGTTATATTTCTGATGAGATGTTTGCAGATAGTATTGTTGATCCTGATGGAGGTAATCATTTGATACTATATTCCATTCCTGGTTATCTATGAATACAATAATACAGATGTGTGTCAACAGATAATATTGCATGCTGTTACATTCAAAGTTCAAACTAGAGACTGTATAGGCCATACTGAAGTACATTTTTCACAATGATGATGAGAGGGAAATATATGTCAACTAACCAGGATATTAAATTTTATTTGCTTGGTTATGAGTAACAATGTTTTGTTCACTGCTGGCGTGATAGTAATTTGGAAGGTGTGGGGGGGGGGGGGGGGGGGCTCATGCATTTGCATTATTATAATATCCAAAGTTTCATGTTTTTTGCTAGTTAACACTTAACATTGCTGGTATCATGCTTTTTGAAAACTTAAGCCATTGACATACTATCAAAATTGTGTCTCATGATGAGGTGGATTAGTTGGAATAAATTAGGCTTTTTTGCATCTTATTTTGGGGCAAACTGTTCATAAAATATAAATCTACTTTGACAATTTTCTTGTATTTCATTAGGCTTGGGACTTGGGGATATATTGAAGCCTGATCTAATAATGCCATTGATGGAGACATTACCTTTGGAGCAGCGTTTAGCTCCCTACTTACCTGAGGTATATGTCAATGTGGTGATTGAGTTTTAGTATTCCTTCATTTATAGATTCAAGCAATATTCTTTGATGTAGGGTAAATGGTCTCCAGAAGAGATATTGGAGTTGTTGCAGAGCCCACCTTTACGTCAGCAAGTAGATTCATTTACTTATGTGAGAATGCAGTGCCTCACTTCTCTTATTTTAACATTGCTTTTCAAAATATACTTAATAAATGTGTTTATGTATTTATTTATTGCTATAGGTACTTCGAACGGGACAGATAGACTTGTCTCAGTTTGGAATTGATCCTAGTAAATGTGAGTAGTACTTTCTTAGTCTTTAGTCTAGCCCAAGTATTAGAGTTCTATACTAGCGTTTTTAATGCGACAGAAGTAGTTTCTTCTATACTCTAGCTTGTTGTAGGACATGTATAATGGGTGCTGATGGACTTGGTCATTTTTTTCTCCTTTATTCCCTTTTTATATTTGGTATGGTAGGGGTTTCAGTACAAAAAATTTTAGTATGTTTGGAGTGGGTGGTATAATGGGAAAAGGGAATTGTCATTGAACACAACTCAAACAATTATCTTCCAAATTTCCATGTCCTTTTAGGGTTTAAACGTGTGATGTATGGCTGTCTTGTATGAAATTGGTATTTTTACTATTTCATGTGTTTCTGGAAAGGACACACAATGAGAAAAAATTGTTGTTAGAAACTATTATCGGATTATTGGTTTGATGATTTAATATTGCTTTTTTTTTTTTTTCTCTTTCTTGGCAGACAAGTTCACAGTTTTGTCTTTTCTTGAGGCTCTTGAGGATTCTGTTTCCAAGTCGATAGAGTCTGAAGAGGCTAGGCAAGATGATCAGGATTTAAGATCTCAGCCTTGTAATCGTCATGACCCAATGGATGAATCTCAGTAGTGTGGCTCATTCAGCATTGTTCTTTTTTCTATAGATACAAGAAACATCTCATGTTTTTATTTTTTTTCTCAGACATTTTCTGCTTGAAAGGAAATTTAAAATGCAGTGGGAAGAAGGTACAAATATCATTTGAGATCTTTTAAGGCTATATAGTGAGTTATTGATCAATAAAAGTCCAAGCCATTTGTTTCACTTTTCTTTGAAAATGTTTTTCATAATTTATAATCTCCATAATAACCGATGCTTCTCATTAGGTTATTGCTCTGAAAGCGCATCGTTTAGTCACATAATGAGTTTCGATGGATGATGCATTTTGGTGTATAAACTTGGAAAATGTTTTTGTTACATCTGAATTGCGTATAAGCAACTGTTGTTAGTATCTTGTTCTTCTTTGTTGGCATCGTGGCAGGGCAATGGATAATTCATGTTCGGTTTAGTGTGAGTTAAATATAAGGGTGTGTTTAGTTTGGTGTTTGGACATTCAAACTAAGGTTTGGCCTTCATTGAAAGTCGCACTTGCTTGTTTGGCAAATATTTTTTCTGGTTGAATTGAACGTGATTTTCGCTCAAACTATGGTTGAGTTTAAAGTTATTTTTCGCTTACTTTTTCATTGACCCTCTGTTTGGTATGAAAGAAATGAAGGGGACAGAGGAGAGAAATTCACTCTTTTTATATGAGACTCATACCTCTTACACTTTATTTTAATTCAAATATATTTATTTTATTTTCATTCTCTTTATTTCCATCTTCTAAATCAAACAGAGCTTGAACATATAAAATTTCAAACATAAATCAAGTTACATTAATTGAACTTAAGTTTACAAACAAATCTACTTTTAACTAAAAGTTTACAAAGTTCAATCAAACTTCACTTTTCTAACTGTAATTCAAACACTAATTGATTTTGGAAAAGTTGACAGAAGTGTTGAAATGTGGTTCTCATTAAATAATGTGAAAATTGATTTTATGGTAAAACAAATTGTCTAATTTTGAACACTGGGACTGGTTCTCCGCATTTGAAAAATTTGCCGAAAACCAAGATGAATGCAACTTAGTCCATACAACCAATACTTCGCGATCAATATAGTTGAAAATGTATTCTTCTATGTTTTACAGTCTTAAGCAAGGTTGCCGAGGGAAGTGATAGCGAAGTAGGTTACAAATAATCACTTTCAACAATGACTTTCAATTGACCTAAACATATAAGTTTTTAATTAAGTTTTTAAAAATATAAACGCATTGGTTAAGAAAATAAAAGTATATTTTTTTATTGAAATACATAAAAATGCATTCTCCTAAGATTTCTAAATGCACTCTCATGATTCCCAATAAAAAAATCTTTTTAATTTCTTAATTAGTACCTTAAAGACACTGATTAGCAATACCTTTAAAAAAACTAAACCTAACTTGTTTAATAAAATAAGTATAACCTAACTTAAACTAATAAACTAAATGTGAGTTTGTTAACAAATCGTCTGATCTATTCACATCCCCACTATGGGTTTGACGCACATGCTTAACTGAATGCATATCGAATGCAGAAAGTAGTTTAAAAAATGTTTTACAATAACTCTGTTAAATATTCCAATAAACAGCGTCCTGATCACTCAAAATTGGAATAAAAAACAACAGAGGAGAATGCTTAAGCCACATAATTGCCTTCGCCAATTCTGCTCAAAGCAAACAAACATCTGGAAACACCAACCGGATCCACCTGTTAACACATTTTGTACAAATTTTAATTGCCATCCACATTGGTGAAGACCACTTATCTTGATCACAAACTTTGGTGAAGGAGCTACATAAATTAGAGTCATTTGAAGGCTGGCTTCAGCTTTTTTCTTTTCTCGTCAAGCTTCGCTCTTGTAAACCTCGTCATTTGTAGTTTGGTTTTAGCCCTAAATTGGAGTGTCATTGCTGCCCTTAGGAACCTCATAAAGGGTTATACTGCTACCGCCAGTTTGAAGCATTTGATCTTCCTCATTTTCCCCCTTTGACTGAAAGTTTTCGAGAATTTCAACAACCTGGCTCATTAGCGGTCTGCCTTTAGGGTTTTGGCTAAGACATTGGTAAGCTAAATGGGCCACCTTTAATGCAGTTTTACTTGAATATTGTCCCTCTAGTTTTGGGTCTAAAATTCTCAAAAGTTTCTTATTATGATTCAGTAGCGGGCGTGCCCACTCAACCAAGTTGTGCTCTCGGCTGGGCCTGCTCTTGTCTAATGCTCTTCTACCAATAAGCATTTCAAGTAGCACCACCCCAAAACCATACACATCACTTCGAGCTGTCAAATGCCCTGTTCATAATGACAAACAGGTTGGTTATCACACTGATCTATGATAAAGGAAGCACATGTTGAAATAGTGGCTTGATCATCAACTTAAGATTTAAAGGACTGTTGTCAACAAGAAGAAACGTTGGTTTCTTCCCACACCATAAATAGTAGAATAATATATACGGCAAGTTAGAAATAAAAAAAGGACAGTCCAGTTCACAAGGCTCTCACCTATTAGGGGCTGAGAAGGGTAAATGTACCCAGTCATAACCCCGCAAGAAGAGTGCCTGTTTACAGGATTTGAACCCTTGACCTTTAGGTGATCACAAGGCAGCAACCTTATTGGGCCAAGGCTCATCCTCATATTCTGAATGTTAGAAATAAAGCACTAAAATTTGACTTAAGTGAATAATATTTAGGGTTAAATATGTTTTTAGCCCCAACAAACAGGACAAATTGTTTTTGGTCCCTCAAAAAATAAATTATCTTTTTGGTCTATTGTAAAAGCGTGTCAGATGTGATTCTTATACTACTTCATTAAAAATCGTCTGCTTTTAATCTCTCGTGTATGGAAATAAGGACTACAAATGACAGTTGACAGATGTCCATAAATGAGAGACCAAAAGGAAACTATTTATTTTTGAGGGACTAAAATGAACAATACCTATTTGCACCTTGCTGGGACTAAAACACATATAACCCCTATAATATTTACCACGTCTGAGTACTTAGTGGAAAGTTATATCGACCTTTTCATTTATCATTAAAAATATTTATCTAGAAATGAAATACAAAAGAAGAAGTTATGATATATTATGACCTCATGAAAGAAAAAAAGGTTCAAATATCACAAATAAAATAGCATACCAATTCTAAATTTCTAATATGTCACAAAACTCCAACCACGGACAGAAATCTAGAATATAAGAATTGACATACTTGTTTCATCATCTAAGTCCTTACAATCCTGAGGTCGAACAAATTTAGAGAATCCAATTTAATACCTGTTGAATTTGTTAATGCAATGCATGCAGGCTTTCATTTCCAACGTGCAGAAAACGGCTCAGACATGTCCAATAACAGTTGTTTATGTCAAGTCACAATTGTGTAAATTACACAAAAATGAGAGTAATTGCACTTCTTTATCATTTATGAATTCTCAATATTTCCGAGAATTTAGAAAAATGAAATAAAAAAAATTCACCATCAATAGCTTCAAGTAACTCACCAGTCATGACATACTCAGGAGCAGCATATCCATATGTGCCCATTACTCGTGTTGAAACATGGGTTTGGTCCCCCATCGGGCCATCCTTTGCAAGGCCAAAGTCTGAAAGCTTCGCATTGAAATCCTGCAGGTTTATATACCTCTATTAAATAGCAGAAACCTAGATCAAATTCACTTCTTTTAGTGGCACACAAGTAAACATTTTTTAAAAATTACGGCCTGTTTTTATACATTACTCTTTTCAAATTTGGTTTTTAGAAAAGGAAAATACTTTTTGACGGTTTTCTTTTTCCTTTCAAATTTTGCAGAAGCTAAAAATATTAACTGATGTTAAACAGAAGAAACTTGTTTTGAGAAAGCTACAAATCTCAGTCTCTAGTAAAAAGTTGGCAACAAAAACTTAATTTTCCAGATTAAGCTAGAAGACAACAAACCGCATCTAGCAAGATATTTGAAGTCTTGAAGTCACGATATATAATAGGCCTTTCTGCACCATGAAGAAAAGCGAGCCCCCTTGCAGCATGTAAAGCAATCTTCATTCTTTTTGACCAAGTCAATGTTGAGCTCACTCCTAGCATCAATAAACAGTGTGATGGTTAGGATGGTAAAGTAGAGGCAATTTCCTTACCAGTTTTTTCTATTAGTTTTTAGTTACATTCACCTAAGCAATGCACTTAAGGAATTAAATGGCAAGAATCGTGAGTTTATTCAAGGCTTCCATGTCAAAAGGGAGCTTTGACAAAAGATGGGACACTCGTTACATGAATTGATGACAAGACTGGGAGCTTTATTTGATTATTAGCAGGTTAAATTTCAAAGAGAACATTTACAAATGGATCAGTTTTTTCAACATCTTGTTTGGTCATATAATTAACTCATCATGCTAAAAGCCTTATAGAAGACATGCAAAAGGCCAAGTACTCCAGAATTGCAGAAGGTTAAAGGATAATATATTAAAGGTGTTAACAATTTTGGGACCTTTGCCGCCCCCAAGCAAACTACATTTGAGAAACAGCCACCTACATAAAAGGGAGAGATGGGCAGAGAGGGAGGACAGGAAGGTGGTGTACACTGTACACCATTTTGAAGCTCAAGGAAGGCTTTCCCGCCTCCAATCCACAGGGTGTTAACATAATTGAGCTAGTCTTTTAGATAAAGAGATAAATATGTAAGCCTTAGTCAATAACATGATAAAGTACAAGCACAACCTCCCTGGTACAAACCCAATTACAGATAACATGTTAACTAAGAGAATAATCTGATCCCAGTTCATATAACCTTAGTCCAATTTAAAATTTAAAAATTTAAAAATTAGATACATTTGCAAATTTCATGCAAAGCTTACTGCGAAAAAGATGTTTCTCCAAGCTCCCACTTGCCATGTATTCATAGACCAATAACCGGTGGTCGTCCTCACAGCAATATCCAATGAGCTTCACCAGATTGGGGTGACTGAATTGACCTAAATAGTTAACTTCCGCCTGCAAAGTAAACAAAACCATGCAGCTAAGTTGGGTCCTGTCCACTCTTGCATAAACTCCTTTCCACTCTAACCATCAATTCTCATTGTCCAAATCAAATTCAACAAATAGAATGATCGACAACAAATGGTCCATTATTTCCTCTCTCAACTTCCTCAACTCCTAACCCTAAATCTATACACCACTTGTTTTCGTTAGTAGAAAACCAAACAATCATACAATACCTACCTTACATAACTTGTTGGGATTATTTAGCTACTATGTTCACATAAACAATTTAGATAAAATAATGGTAAATCATAATTGTACCACTGAGATTCTCTACCCAGTGTTCACCTGTCACACTAGGTTAACCACGTGCAAATATGGTTAACAAGTACTACCTCTAGTATAAGTAACAAAGTGACTTTTTCTTTGATCCTAATTATAAGCAACAATCACTAATTTTTAAAGTAAATTTCTTTTGTATCCTTACTTTATTGTTTACTCTATTTCCCATGCACTATGACAACCACTTAAAGTAAATGGTATTTTTGGAATAAAAATTGAACTTTTGGCAGAATTAATTAAAAAAAGGTGTAATAATTATTTTATTTGGTATTGATGATTTGTCCTATGTTGTTTATAATTAGGACCAGAGGTAGTAATTAATAGTAAATAGATGTAATTGTATAAATTATCAATTTGTACTCATGGCACTAATGGTTAAATATTTCTTACAAGTGGTTAATAATGTCTTAAGATTATTGAAATGTCTAATGGTAATTAATTTTGTCTCATAAGTAGTTAGGTAGTTAAGAGTAAATGAAGGTGTGTATATTAGGAGAAAATTTAGATACAATACTTTAGGTGTTGTTTGTGTTGTTCTCCAATCAGATTTAGAGTTTTATCTCGATAAAACACATAATAAATGTTTGCATTAAAGGATTATGCAAATTACCGAAATAAAATTTTAATTTTGATTGAACAGCAAAAACAATACCTATGGTAATGTATCTAAGTTTTCTCCATATAATTATCAATATGTACTTGGGGCACTAATGGTTAAATATGTCTTACAAGTGTTTAATAATTTCATGATATTATTGAAATGTACAACGGTCATCAACTTTACCTAAGAAGTGGTTAATAATAAATGAATGTGTATGTGTGCATATAATTATACTTATGGCACTAATAGTTAAATATACCTCACAAGTGGTTAATGTGTCACGACCTTATTAAAATGTCTAATGGCAGTTAAATGTGCATTAAATTTAATTAACTTATCGGAGGGTTTACGTTTTTGATTCAGATAAAAGGAGTTGAATGTTATGTTACAAGAGAAGTAGGAAAAGTAAGTTACGTACGAGCCATTCCCTATCGCCTTGAAATCCTTCGCGATTGAGTTCCTTAATGGCGACTTCAGTGGCCTTGTAACCCGACCTCACGCTATGGTCTATGACGCCTTTATATACAACTCCGAAGCCTCCTTCTCCCAAAATGAAATCGGGACGAAAGTGCTTCGTCGCTAGCCTAAGCTCCTCGTACGTGAAAATATGCACATTGCTGTATCCAGCACCTTCGCGGAGATCTTTGATATTCATGGAAGCCAATGGAGTGCCAGATTCATGACCTGCTGATCCTATTTCACACGTTAATCGATGAATATGAACAAAACCGTATCGCATCGGATCGAATCGGAAATTGAAGTTACCTGCAGGTTTAGGCTTCGCGTTGGAATCGGAGACGGAGAGGTGGTTTTGGTCTTCAATGCTGAAGCAAATCCCCATGAATCTGGATCTGAAATAGAAACCGCACGAAACCGCATTCACATTCACATTCGCATTCGCATTCGCGTACAGTTACATCATTTGGTGGATTTGAGATGGTTCGCCGGAAAATGGAACCAACTCCGGAGGAATTGGAATTGCAAATTGAATTTGAAGATAGAGATAGAGAGAGAAAAAAGTTTGACTGAAAGTAGTGAAGAATGATTCAAGGTTCAATGGCGTTGGGTTCACCGATGGGCGTAGAAAGCGCCAAACTAAGGGCTCTAATTTTCTTTCGTTTTGGTCCCATCTCTGTTGCACAAAATACCCCCAAATTCTACACTATTTTCATCCTTGCCATTTCCGTTACGCAACGCGACGCGAGCAACCGTTTTTTTTTTCTTTTTTTTTTTCCGGTAAATTAATCCGTAGGTACTTACAATTTTTAATTAAGTCCTACATGCATGAAATTTGTTTTTTAATTGAGTTTTTTCATCTGTTTGCTGTTATGGATGCATTATAAAAATTGTTGTTATGAATAATTAATCCTAAAGTCTTATTTCTACAAATCTCAATTTTCAGGTAAAACTTTGCAAACGTATTTTTTGAGGTAACTAAGCAGATCACAAAACTTAATTTATTCTCTAAAATTACATTCAACATTTAAAAGTACATTTTAAACAGACATTAAATCGTGAACGTAGTATCTCATCTCTGAGTAAAATGACAAGATATTAATTCAACGTTACGTTGGTCACAAGTCAATGAATCACAACTCACAAGAAATTTAATAAAAAAATTGGCAATTGATGTGAAGGCCGGCGTGTCTAATTGACTAATTCCGACAGCCCAACACATTACCACATTTCACTGTTTATGTTTTGTTTGAACGTAGAGGGAAAATTAAGAGAAAATAAAATAGAAAAATAAATTTTCTTTTACTATTTGAATTAAAAAATAAAATAATAATTTCTTTCTTCTTATTTAGTTTGTATGTTAAACTAATTGATACACCATTGAATAAATTTCACATAATTTAGACATTCGTGGATATGTTATTTAATAATGAACATTTATATATATGAGAGACATTATAAGTTCTTGAATAATTTCACCACAAGAGTAAAAAAATTATTGAAGTTTTTACATATGATGTAACATGGTAAGACCTATAAATACTAAGTTAAGAACTACAGTGAAGATGCATCATTAGAGATGCTCTTACAACATGTGCTAAAGGGAACACTACTTGTATCACACTCACATAGGATACATGACATAATTGTGTGTTAACAGGGCTAAGGTGGCTCTGCAAAAATTGCACTGTGCTTGGTTGCCAAGTATAATGGGTGCATTGAGGCAACAAGATGAGTTGGAGTTAGGTTGAGCTAAAGCATTTGATTTTTATGCGCAAAGACACGAAGACGATACTCTCCCAGAGCCCATATGGGAAAAATATTTCGATATGAAGAGTAGTTCAGGGTACAATTCCTCATAAATACTCCAGTGATCTCCTGTATATGATAGTGAAAAATATATTAATTGATGAGAAAAACATAAATGTGAATACTATGTGCTCGCTTCATTTGACATCACATGAGAGTTACCTGTTGTGGGAAGTCTCCATCTTCCATTTGTGAATTGATTAATAACCTTATTCCGCGCTCTACTGGTGTTGGATCTATCTCAACCTTTTTGTCACAAAAAAAAAAAAAAAAAATCAATTTTAGCTCAATAACATACTACATCTGGGAGGAAACCTTGTTCTTTCATTCTAATTCCGAACAATCTAATACTACACTGTCATTCTGTTGTGCATAATATCTCTTTATATAGTGTGTTTTTCTTTCCTCGTTTTACATTTTTGTTCATGAACAAAACCAGCTAGCCTAAAATTCTCACTCTTTTGTGATTTGCAAGGATTTCCCATTGGCTTTAGGGACCTACTTAAATACAAGCTCAATCAACAAATTATATTGTCATGTACAATAATGAAAAATGAATTTAATTAAAATGCACGGATAGTCAATTAAATTAGCACTAAAATGCTTGAAGATTTTTGTTTACTAACCTGCCCTGCATCAATAAGGGACATCAAAGCCCATGAAGTTTGAACTAAGTTTTCCCTGTTGCCTTTTAGATTTGTGTATACCTGTTTGGCAAAGAAAACATCTAAGTATATTTCTGTGTAGATAAAAATTTAATAATACCGTCCTCTTTTTTCAGAGTGTAGTGTGCTATTCAAGCAATTATATACCTTGTTTTGGCTTGACAAGTAACTCTCACCCCATCCTCCATTAGGAAGCTGCTTTGACAACAAAAAATTGCAAGCTTTACGCAAGGCAGGACTGTTACGGTAGTTTTTTCCACAGTCTGTTAACCCTTTTACAGAAAACCAGGTGCCATAGGTATAGCAAATTCCCCAACAACCAAACCTGAAAAGTGTAATTGTTTCATTTTAGCTCACGTAAATGAACTTAACCTTGTCCTTTTCAACGAAATATAGCTCAAGGAAATGAAGAATCCTCGTGAAATAAAAATCTGTTTGGCACTAATATAAGTAGTTTAGTTTATAGGTATAGCACACTGCACGTCATCTAATCTGGCTTAGGACTCTGTAAAAAAATATTTATCATGGAGAAGTAATCACTTATTTTTGTCAACCTTTTGAACTTTTAAAACATAAACTATTATTTCTTAGAATAAAAGTTGAACCAAACATTTGTTAAATATACAATCACCGATATGAGAAGAAGAAAATACCATGATCCATCAGGATTTTGTGTTTTTTCAATGTAACGGATTGCTTTAGAAATGCAATGATCGACTTCCTTTCTTCTGTGTTTTGGGTATAACTTTCTAAACAGAGCCAGACCCTGCAATGCCGATGATGTGCACTCCACATACCTATTTCACAACATTGCACGCTGTAAGCAACGAGAATCGGCGAATATAGTGCATAAACAATACGTTTAATTTGCCAGTGTAAGTGTAACTTACTCCATCTCAATGAGAGTGTCTTCAAAGATTTCCGTTGGATTAAATTTCTGCACTAGCAGACACGAGTTATCACTTATCTCATCTCTTATTTTCTCAATTAAAACAACGTTGTGAAAACTCATTTTCTTACCTCTAACCAACGGTACGCTCTTTGAGGCTCCCAAGCAGGGAAACCGCCATTACTGCTCTGTAGTTGAACCAAATATGTTAAAAGTGTTTACATCTAGTTAGTTACAGACCCAAAGCAACAGTTAGAAATGGCATGGAACATTCAAATTAGAGAAAACCACACCTGAAGAGAGAAAATGACATCAACAGCATCGTAGAATCGCTCATCTTCCATTTTCTCGCCTATTAGGTCAGGAGACATTTGTGACAATAGAAGTGCAGCCTGTAGATAAATATGTATGTATTTGCAGTATGTCAAATTCTACTCAATGTTGATAATTGGAGTGTATGTTTGGATTGGATTAATTTTAGTTTAGGATTATTTTTGTTAGCTTTATCCAAGAACTTTTGAAAAATAAGCAATTATTATTATTTTTTTAAATAAGTTGGATTAAACATGCACTAGATTAATGGATAGAATTTGTATGAACCTTTAATCCTTCTGCTGTGCAGTCAGAGACTTGCCAACCCTGATCCTGCATTGAGAATGTCCATGCTCCTTTGGATATGTGTCGATGCATTGCTTTGAAGTCACCTGATGGATTTTCACGTACCTTCAATAAGGAAAAAAAATGTCATTAACTATCTCATAATGGTTTTGATTCTGAAGATTCTTCACGTCTATGCAATATGCATATTAAGTATATAACCTGGGAAGCCTTCACGAAGTGGTGTGCTTTCCAAAGTGTAGGTCCATACTCTTCACTCAAATCACATGAAAGGATTGCTTGTATGGCTAATGCAGCATCCCACAGTTGTGAGCCAAAACTCTGCAATTTTTTTTAGTGAATTAACATAACTGCATTTTCCTATCTGTTATTTTGTGACTAGCAGTAACTTTTCCAATTTTTAGATTTTGAAAAATAATATAAAGGTGATGATAGTGATACTAACCTGGATTTTCAAGCCATCTTCTGCAAGCCAGAAATAATCAGGGATTCTGGCTAAATGAAGCTTGTATGCCTCAGAGTTGGGATCTTCGACCCAACGTGCAATCAAACATAACACCTGACACATGTGATGTGAGTAACTCCATTAGTAATCAACCTCTAAATAGTAATAATGATGTTATTTAATGGTTAAGCTTGATATTATGTTTACCTTCTCTACACTACCAATGCAAAGGTATCTACTGTTCTCATCCTCATAACGTATATGATCAATTGCGACTTCTAGTGCCTTCTCTCTCAGCATGGAAAAGGGCCAGCAATTCAGAAGAGGCTCTGCCACGTGATGAAGAGATGCCCATAACATATCTTGAATCAGAGGATGTGGGTAATAGAGATCTTCCTGAAATTGCATATTGGTTGAGTTTAATCCATACTTCCCTCAACAAGTCAATAAATTTATCTGAAGTATTATTAAAGTGATAAAACTTAGATATAATTTTTTAAGTAATTTTGATGTTGTTCATCAATTAGAATTGAAGTTTTATCTAATAATAATTCATGTAATAAAGGTATACTACAATTCTAACCGGAGACAACACTAAAAATGTCTAAGAAAATGCATCGAAGTTATGTCCTTATTAAAGTTGTAGATAATTTGAAATGGGTAACAGAACCTTGGCAACTGTGTTTCGGGCGTTATTCCAATCGATTTGATCATAAGGCTGGTTGTACATTTCTTCTCTTAGTGATATGATTAACCCGGTAATAGGACCCACGAACCTCTTCCCATATAAATATGACATGGGCATGTAAACTAAGCGACAGTAGCATAACATTTTCCCTGCACAATATATTATTTGGCAAATGACGTTATTACATATATACAAGCAAATAGTTGCAGATAGAAAAAAAATAATAAAAATCTTTCATTCCCCTTCCCCTGCCCGATTTAATTATGATTAGTTAGGTGGCAAGCTAGGTAGTAAACCTGGATGAATGGGGGTGTACTTAGGCAAAAGCCATATTTCTGGTGGAAGTGGGTTGCAGCCTGACCACTCATAAATTCCAAGTACCTGTACAAAGCAACATATATATATATATATATTGCATGTGTGCTTATTGCTCAATATGGTCTACACTTGTGTGGTTGCGTTTACCACTACAAGTTAATTACTAAGAGAAATGACAAATGATATGTTTAGTTACCGTGACCCAGAATTTTCCCCACGATGGAATAGCTTCTAAGCCACCGTGGTTGAGGATCCATTTTCTGCCTCTGGCCATTGCCCTGTCTTCACCATCTTCAGGCCCTTCTCCAAGAATTCTCAAGGCAATGTAGCTCAACGCTGACCCAAACATTGTGCTGTTACCCTCTATATGGAATCCCCAACCTCCATCTTCGTTCTGTCTCATGCAACAACCAATAGAGTCATAGCTACAGTTGGAACTAAGTTACATGTATAAATATCTTACTTTTAATTGGTTTAGTTTCCATTCCAGTCTAGCTTATAGTTAGAGCCTGACTTAGTATTATTTCCATTCTTATATGAACTACTTAAGAAATTAACATGATAAATATACCTGATGATTATATAGATAACGAATAATTTCCTTCTGGTATTCTGGTCCTAAAACAGCATTGAGGGACCCTGTAATATAGAGTGCCATAACCTGCATACATGGTAATATGAATATACGATATGTATAGAGCGCATAACTTCAGAAAAGCAAGTTTCTATTGACGACAAAAATTACGAGTTTAATAGGGTAATTTTCATTTTTCAGGTTCAAATAGGTGGGACTAATTCCGCTAGTTATCAAACTCATCGAATAATATGGCAATCTAATATTAAACTAGGGTGGAAAATTTTCTTACACTAACATGGAGTTAAACATTAACCGTAATTTAACAAGTATATATCTTATGATATAGGACCAATATTTTTAAATTTAAGTAAAGTTTAAAAGGTATAAATTAAAAGAAAAATGTTTAAATTTATAAATAGAATATGCAAAATTAATTTATATAGAAGTTTAAAACTATATATTAAAAAATATTGTAAGAAAGGTATGCATGATTATTCCAATTTAATCCCGTTTAATAATTTAAAAGCAAAAAGTTAAGGATGAATTATATCATTTTTAAATACAAATATATCAAAAGATTAAATAACTCTATTTAATTTATTAATATAAATTATATTAATAATTTAAAATTATAAATAGCTGCTATTTTCTTAAAAAGGGAAAAAAATGGATAACAAGTAATTAAAAATATAAAAGCTAATATTTAGAGAGAAAATAAAAAAAATTAATATAAAAATTAAAATAATTAATTTGAGAATTTTTAAAAATTATTTTTCAACAGTAAAACCGCATGTTAAAAAAAACATGATCACTTTTTTTTTGGGATTAAAACATGATCACTTTTAATACTATAGATTTATTTTATAATACAAGTGGCAATAGCAATACAACATGAAAAAAAAACTTGTTAATACAAACAGTTGCTATATATTATATGGATATGCTTTGCGGTGGACTAATAGTGAAAGTTATATCATATATGTAGCGGAAGCAACGGGTTGAATGGATTCCGGGATGAGTTATTGAGGCAAATGAACCAAGTTATGTACCAAGGGGCATCTGTCAAAGTAATATTTTCATGTCCAGGAATATCATATCTTTGTGCAAATGCTATTATATCCTTCTTATAATTGTTGCTCATTAATTGTTTTTGCTGAGAGAGGTTGGGAAGGGGAGGGGGCTGGTGATTTATTTTATGTTATATATATGTGTTGGTATAAGGAGGGCAACAGATGCGTAGCCATCTGGTTATAAATATGGATATGGAAAATTAATTACTTTCTTGGTGTAAATGTTGGGCTGTACTTTGGTCCTTCTTTGGCACTTCTTGTGCTTTTGATGGACTTTTTTAATATATATCTCTTATTTTGCCGACAAAAAAAAATTATGGATATGCTTTGCGGGTATGATATCTCTAGCGTATTTAATACTTGACAACTCACTCAAGTGGTAGTATTAAATAATAAATAATAAAAAAAAACCCGAAATAATAAACATTAATGCAAGGCTTGGCTTTTGACGAAAGAAAGAAAAAAGAAAGGGAATTGGCTAAGATTGGACAAGTGCTCACCAAAGGTTGAAGGAAAAACAAAGGGCCAGCAGATTCAGCTGGCCAGTGGCCATCATGTGCCTGAATAGAGGAATAGAAACTGATAGCTCTTTTCATTGTAGTAATCAGTGCTTTCTCCGTTAGGTGCTCTGTATCTCCCACGTTCACTATTGCTGGAATGGGACCACACCTGTTCTCCTTTCTCAGCTGAAAGACACTCACCACGTTTCAATTATCAAATACTCGAGTTAGTTGTGACGAATAGGAAAAACAGTCAATGCTCAACGAACACATTTAAAATTTGAGATTTCTCTTCGAAAGTCAAACAAACTTGTGGAATTGCAGAAGTATATCCCAGTGGATTTTTTTTTTTTTATAGAAGTAAGATCATTATCTCCAGTGCATTTAATTCCATCTGAATTATAAAGTATTATATAAGTTTAGACATATATATTGTGTGTGTTAGTTAATAGTCATATGATTATTTTAAAAAGTTATGTTTATTTATCTTTTAATCTTCATCACTCAAATAAAATCTAATAGTTTTAGACATATTTATTATTCTTATTTCTCTTAATAATCAAGGGTTTCCACTTGATACACTCTTTTTATAAGAAAAGAAATACTACTAATAATACATTTTCTTTCTTTTTATGTGTATAATAGTCATACTGAGATACAAACATATGACCTCATGAATTCTACTCCAACTCCTAAACACTAGGCCAACCCTAGTGGATAACTAACGTTACATTTTAACACATTCTTTTGAATACTCTTTATTATTGACTTAAATTTGAAAAAAAAAAAATCAAGTAAAATCATACAAAGTAAAATCATACAAATATTAAAAAATTTATAATAACTCATGCGTCTTGTCAACCAAACTACACCCCTTTGATTTTAGATTTGGATTATAATATATATGAAATAGAATTATTATTATTTTGTTGAAGTTAAAATTACAATATAAAAGTGAGATGACTTCTTTTGTTTTTGAATCTTTGGAGAGGGTGATCGAAGGGGATGACTTAAAAGTCTTGTATATGATTGATCATACCTGCATTCTCATTAGAAGGTCAGCACTTTGCTTAATGCAAAACCGGTTCTTTCTGTATTCGTCCCGTACCCTTTCAACTTGAGCACGTTCTTCTGGAGTTCCGGCATTAGGATCAAACTCCCAATGTTGACGTCCGATGAAATTGTTCACAGAGATTAACCCATCTCCTCCTTCTGCTATCTTCAACTTCCACATGCTTTGCAAATGAAAAATAAGTTATTAATTAATTTGACCCAAATTGAATGAGAGTAAAGGTTTCGAACTTCCAACAGCTGCAGACAGAAACTCGGCCAACGTCTGTGGGGAGATGTTTGATAACAAAGTGTATGGATCAAACACTTCATATCTATATATATATATATATATATATATAAAAGAGTAAATTACACGGATCCTGAGTTTTATTTATATTACATCGACACTTCTACTTTTTTGAAACATACAAAAAATACCTATTTGTTGGTTCTAAATTACACGGATATCTTGAGTTTTACTTATATTACACCGACACCGTGCTTTTTTGAACAACAGAGAATCAAAAATAATGTTTAAATAGTGTAATATAAATAAAATTCAGGAGGAGTTTGTACAATTTACTTTATAAATACCGAACGAGGCTAACGATTCCACGTGTTTGTGTCCAATATTTGAACGCAGTCAGAAAAGCAAATATTTCAAACAATTACCACTCCTCATGCACTTTATTATACCCACTATTTTTATATTTTTTTATACATATCTACCACCATATTTCATACGGACCCACGATGTCTCTTTTTATAATTGAATTGTAACTAACAAAAAATATTTAATTATACAAAATCATTATAAAAAGCTAAACTGAGTAGAAAGCTAAACTGAGTAGAAAGAAAAAGTACAATATAACTTATATTTTTCATTTACTTGTGATGAGATATATTATCTTTTTATAATTTATTTCAAAATCAGGTAGATACAAAATTATATTTTATAAAATTTGATGGATAAAAAGTAGATATTTACATTGATTTTTTATTTTTTTTTATCATTTGTAGTAATTAATTAAAGTCACAAAAATTTGTACTTGTCGCTAATATCAGCTCATTGTTTATATAATATTTTCCAACAAAATATTTTCCATTTTTACAAAAAAAATGTAACACTGTGTGTAAAACATTATGTCTATTGAAAATAAATTTGAGTTGAAAATTTTAATAAAAACTTTAAATTTTAAATCATAATTTCAAAATCTTCTAAATTACAATTTTAAATCATTATCATTGACAAATAATTAGTAGATTTTAATTTATATCTTTTAATTTTAAATTCTTAATATATCTCTTTTAATTACATCTAATTCAATGAACTAAAATGATGATGACCAAATATTTCAAATAATGGTTGTTGATGTCAATTTTTTTTTTATCAGCAAAAGAGCAAATATATTAATAACTGGTACAAGGGGTACCAAAAAACCCATATACAGTAAAACATCCTGAACCCACAATTGTTGTCATTCGTTGGTTATAATCTATTAATATCTACTTGAAATATAAATAAAACGTAACCAGAGATACTAGGGGTGGCCATAGTTCAGTTCAGTTTTTCTCCTGAACTGAACTGTAAAAGACAGTTCTAAATAACTGAACAGAACTGTTCATTAGAGAGAAAACAGTCCAGTTCAATTCATTTAACAATTTATTTTAGATAACTGAACTGAACTGTTTGATTGGAGAAAATAGTTCAGTTCTGTCATAAATTGTTCATTGATTACAAAATGAAGTGAATTAGATGTATAATTGAAAATTTGCATAACCAAATGCATAAATAATAATTACAATATAGCTCCAGCAGAATGAACATCAAACTAAACAGCACAGTTCCACGAAAGCCATGCCATGTGTTTTATTTATTCCATAGTTCCTTTGAAAAGCATCTATAATTCCTTCAAGTATTATACATGCGTATTTGCATATGAACATCCAACTAAACAACATAATCCTTGATTTTCTCACAGGGAAAAAGATAGACGAGAAACAAAAAAATTGAAGACAAATCGGGAATTTTTTTGGTCATGTGCAGAGAATCCAAGGGTTTTATCACAGACATTCATTCATTCAGTTGAAATTAAACAACTAGATTTGACATTGAATTTTAGCAAAGAACTCTATGGAGTTAAGATTTATCAAAACTTGGAGGAAAGCCCACTTCTCTGCATATTTCAGCCAACTCCAAATAGGTCCTAGAATTGTAAATGATAAGACAGCATAAGAAACCAACATAGCAAATAATCAAGGTTGCAATAGTTGATGGGAACATACACAGATGCCAATTCAGATGACTTTAATATTGCAGTACAACCAGCAGCCAGAGCAGGAGCAACCTTCCATGTAGCCATCAAGCGAGGATAGTTCCTAATACATCACATAAATCACATCATTTCACTAGCTATGCAAGACATTCGATAAGCAATTAACATCATTGAAACTGTGAATGCATCAAGCTAGAACTTCTACTCCTACACAATGAAAGCCTGAAACTCCTTGTCCCTTTGGTACAGAGAAGTGCAAAGACTGAGAGACAAATTTGCTTGGATTCATTTTAAGTTTAATTTGTAAGTAAGATGAAGGTAAGTTCATTGCATATAAAAATTTGATATAATTTAATATTGTAGAACATGCTATTAAGTGAAATATTACCAATAATAGAAATATTACCAACTTCTCTAGGCCCATCCTCAGCTTGAAAATAATCTCCACACTTTACCATCTATAAAAAGAGTAAAAATAATGTAATAAAAAAAATACAAAGAGAAAAGGAAAAACTAGTTATGAGTGTAGATAAGCAAGGGCCAAGTAACAAGTGACAAGGAAAAACTGGGACACATTTCCAGGGGAGGAGGTCTACAAACTGGGCTACACCAAAAATCCGTCTACATACATTGAAGAGACACATGCAAGTCAAAGAAACAGTTTATTTATCCAACATAAAACTGAGTCAAATCATTTTAATAACATAAAACTAAGTCAACAACAGTAACAATAAATAGAAACGATAAATAAGAAAATTAAATAAGAAGGGATTTAGAATAGTGTCATGGTGAAACTGAGTCAATTCATTTTAATAACATAAAACTGGCCAACATCAGCTATATGAGTTTGCAGGTTGACACTTAAGCTTACATCCATACTTTCTCCTCAATAATATAGCATAAGAGTTACATAGTCTCACTAATCAGTATACTTGGACAGAAGCTGAACTAAAAAAAACTAACAAGACATGAAAAATCTGAAACAAATTTGGTCATATTGATTAATAGAAAGGTCCTTTTTGCATGTGCTACAACTGTTGGTGATAACCCTGCAAAAACATATTAACAATTAGTCAAACAAGGTAAATACAAATAGTAATTACACTCAATTAATGTTCCTTCACCTAATGTTCCTTCAATCATCAAGATTAATAGCGGCTGTCAATGAAGTCCCTTCATGTGGAGACATCTCTGCAAAAAGAAAAATATTTCGTTACTTTCTAAAATTTATTGTAAAAGCATAACAAAAATATGTAAAACATTGATATTAACTTACCTTGCTCAAATTTCTCGAGCTCTTCGAAGTCCTCGTTAGTAAACATCGAGAAAGATGTTCCTTTCAACCAATCATGCGTGCAAACCAATACCTCCACCATTTTAGGAGTAAGGGAACTTCGATAAGGATCAAGAATCCTTCCTCCAGTACTGAATGAAGATTCTGATGCTACAGTAGAAAGGGAATGGCTAAAACCTCTCGAGCTATACTTCCAAGGATAGGAAATCTGGTTGAGTTTACTTTCCACCAATTTAGAACATCAAACTCAACCGACTTATTGAAAGGCTTGCAATCTTCTTTCAGATATTTATCCAACTCAGTTTTTACATCAAATTTATGCCCATTTGTTCTTAGATAGAAACTCATACCATGGATATCATCATCATCATCTTCATCCAATTGTACTTGTTGGTTAATTTGAGAACCCTCCTCAACACCTTGGTACTGCTCATAAAGTGATCTTAAACTAGAAATCAACTTCAACTTCAATACCTCTGTCTGGTCTTCATTAAATAAGTAGTCAACAAAGTGGTTAACATATTCCATCTTACACCTAGGATCAAGGACAACGACAATCAATAGCAAAATGTTGATTCCATTAGGTGTTCCCCAATATTTGTTATATTTAATTCTCATTCGAGTAGCCATTGAGCTTATGCAGACATCATTATGATCTTCACACTTTTAGATCCTCCTTCCAATTGCAAATACTTCCTTCATATATATATTACTAGTGACATAGTAAGAACCAAAAATCCGCATCATTGCATCATCAAACATCTTAAAAAAAGGTAGGAGTGAACGAGCTTCATTCCAATCAAATTCTGAAGGTACACCATGCCCATTTCGTAGATTAGCAACACACTTCTTGTCATAAATTTCAAGTAACTCAAATGCTTTTTCATACTTCACAGCTGCCTCCAACATTAAGTAAGTTGAGTTCCACCTAGTTTCAACGTCTAGGCAAATGAGGCCTTTATAGAGAATTTTCTCCCGTTCAGCATAACCCTTGAATCTAGCCAATCTAGATGGTGAGGATCTGATATACTTGATTACGGCATGAATTCTTAAAATGGATTCATTTACATGTTTCATGCCATGCTTCACAATCAAGCACAAAATATGCGCACAACAACGCATGTGAATATAATCTCCCTTCAAAAGTACACTGTACTGAGACATGAACCACTTTTTTAATTGCTGAATCCCATTGTCATTAGATGAAACATTGTCCACAGTTACACTGAAGAGTCGATTCAACTCCCATTCATTCAAGCATATCTCAACATTGTTTGCCATATTCTCTCCTGAATGTCTCGTGATTTGACGAAAGTTCAAAATTTTCTTCTGCAACTTCCAATTATTATCAATGAAGTGTGCATTCAAACTCATGTAAGTGAAGTTCTGGATTGATGTCCATGTATATGTGGTCAAACAAACTCTCCCACAGTGCTTGGAAAGAAATTTCTTCAACTTTTCTTTCTCCTCGTCATAGAGTATAAAAATGTCACGTGTTAATGTAGCATGTGACGGGGGACTAAATCGTGGTTGCCAGACACTGAGAAACTTGATAAATGCTTCATTCTCCACAAACTGAAATGGCAGATCGGCAATCACAAACGTCTTCACAAGTTCCTTTCGGCACATCTCTTGGTCAAATTTAAAACAACTTGGTGAAGAGCGAACACCACCACCCACTTGCCCTTCTACAATTTGTGATGAGGAAGCATTTGATCTTTGCATTTTTTGTCCTTTATTCAGATTATCATCGCATCTCAATAAATGGTTCTTCATAGCACTTGGCCCAACCTTAAACTTAATTAGGGTACCACAATATTTGCATGCTGCCCTATGGTCTTCCTCGGGTACTTCAGTAAAATGGTCCCAGACTGCTGATCTTTTCCGCTTTGATGATGGTTTTGAATGACATGGTAATGGAGCTCTAGTGGTAGAGGCATCTAGGGTATTAGCAATTGAATGTCCCGTTGTCTCCAGCAAAGAAGAATCCATCTGATTTAAGCTATAAGAACCTGAAGTTTGACAAAAAATAAAATAAAAAATGGGTTTAGATTGATTCCCATTTACCACATAATATACATACAGATTTAAGCTTTTCCATGGCAGCAATGAATAATGACTCATACTATCATACAAACTTCAAAAAACTGCTAATCAGCCCCTCCAAAGCCCAATGGATGCAACTATACTCATATATATATATATATATATATATATATATATATATATATATATATATATATGCATAAACAGTCTATGCCATCTATGCACTTCAACATAAGCAACCATGAAGCTGATGAATAACTTAGAAAAGTTAGGGACTAAAACAATAAAAGAATATCAGAACACAACATAAGTAACCATGAAGCTAAGTAACAAAAATAAAGGTAAAAAAAGGCAGTGCAGCAGGTGTTGTTGTTGTGCATGACAGTGTGTTTGTTTATGCATGTGAAACACAAAAGTAGGCAAATTCCATCAAATAATAAAGAGTCATAACACAACAAGTTTCACGGTCAATTCCCACTTAAAATGAAATCCCACCACAATCAGTTTCACACTTTTACTTCCATGCTTCCCCTGCACTGCAATTCCTATGAATTATGGCAACTTTTTTTTTCTACTTTGGCCACAATAATAATATGTAAAGGGTTGGGCTTCTCTATATTCTTAATTCATGTTCTCATGTGTCTTCTACTCTACTTTATAGTGGGGATCTAACAAGCATCACTTTCATAATTCATGCACTGCCCCAAGGCTATGGCTCTTTAGGTCTTCAAGGAAGATTCCACTGAATTAGACTCTTAGGCCTAATTGATGGACACCCATCACCAGCTATTAATCCTATCACTGGAACAAAGACCCATGAATTTTTAGCCACTGCTTGTTGCCATCATGCCACTCAACTCAGGCCAGAATTGATTAAGGGGACAATAAAAGAGTTGTGAAAAATCAAATCATTCTAAAAAGTTCACATTTATCTCTGCTTAAATGATGTGAGTGGAAAATTTTAAGTACTAGTGGTAAATCAAAATTATAATAATGACTCTGATGTGAAGGTAGTAGTTATCATTGACAGATAGAAAAACTCAAAACACAGACCACGTTCAAATTAGTAACGAAAAAGTGGTTTCTATTCTAAGTTGCTTTATTTAACGCTGAGAGCCTGAGACTATTCAGAGCAACTTTAGAAAGATTGAAGCAAATTTAATTCAATAATTTTTTTCATGACTACAAAGAAAATCAATCAAATGCAAATGCGTAAAACTAAAATCTCTCTCATAAATTCTGGTACAACTACCCCTTGAAATATTGTTGGCTCCTTTGTTGACGTGTGAGTGTGTGACCCACGAGTACCTAGCTGCACTTTTTTTCACCTGGAAATTGGACAATACACTGCACTTTTTTTTCACCTGGAAATTGGACCATTCACTAAAGCACACACATGTTGACTATTCAGAGATCACATAATTTATTTGGTTGTATTGCTCGATTTTCATCTTAAACACAGGCTTCATATATATTGAAATAACAGAATTAACAGAATTCAGTGTAGGTTTAAGGTGTACCTTCTAACTGCTTTTAGTTGATTCTCAAAGTCAACATCCACTTACGAATAAGATAGAGGGCGAGACTGTTTAGTTGTTGATCCCTTGCTGCAACAAAACAGAAACCACATTTAATAACAACAAAGAAGTTGGAAATCAGCACAACAATCTGCTACATTGTAGGACATATAAATTATCACAGCTAATGTTAAATTAATGTTGTGGTAAGGATGTGGTCGTGTGCAAGTGGATTTTTACTCAAATTTAGCACATTGCAGATCATGGGAAGCTACTATCCAAGATGTGGTAGAACAAGATATCACAATGGTTTGAAATATTTTGGAAAAATAAAGATAGTTTTTAAGAAGCAAAACTGAGAAATTGGAGAAACTAACAGATTGCAGAAATTGCTCTTAAGGAAAATACTACACTCTCATGAGCTAATAATGCCTTGGACTCACTTTCCCACTGAATTAGCTCAACATCTTCTTGTCAATAGGATGAGAGTCAAAGCAAGGTGTAAACGTTCAACAAGGCCAAATTATAAGAAAGTGAATTTGGGATAAATGAATTTGGGATTTAGGGTTTTACCCAATTGTTCAATCAAAATCAAATAACCCATAAATGAATTTGGGATTTAGGGTTTTACCTCTGTGAATTGAGAGTGAACGAACTGAAGAGTGAAGAGTGAAGACTAGCGAAGACTCGCGCACAAAGTGGATAGAAGTGAAATCGCACGAGATCGAGAGAGAGAGACTCGTGCGTGAATACTGAGTCTGAGCGAAATTGAAACGCACACAACTTGCAAAATTGAAATGTGGACTGTTGATGTCGTTTTCTAACTTTTTTAAAATCAAAAGTTCAAAACAATTTTGAACTAAACTATTTTGTTTACAGTTCAGTTTATAAAACTGAACCTATCTAATAGTTCAGTTTGAATTTTAATTAATTAAGTTCAATTTATATAGTTCAGTTACAATTTAATTTCAATTTAATGCAGTTTAAATAAGTTATATGAGCACCCCTAAGAGATACCACCAACAATATCTCACCCCTCAATATGCTAACTGTACCTCCCTACACATCCCCACCTAATATAAGCACTCAAATATCAATACGCAACCATAAAATCGATACACTGATCCCCTGAAATGATTGTTGTTGCATCGAATTTCCAAGAGCACATATTGGAAGGTTTAAATAGTCCTTGATTTTGGAAATCTTCTTTATTGCCAGCAACCGCTTTGACCACCGCTGGAATTGTTTCCAAAGTATAATGACACCCCACTTTGACCAATAATTCATTAACTTTCATGTCAAAGTCCATGAACTATCGGAAATGTAAACCAGATGCCTTCTAGCATGAGTGAGTGGAGTAGGTCCTGCATCGTGGGAAACTTTTGTGGACCGTCAGATATAATAGTTCCGTGAGATTTTGGTGAGATTCTCTGGGATGGATTGCACCGGATTGAAGTTTACCATTTTTGAAAGATGAATTTGAAATTTCAGGTGAACCGTAGGAGGGCCCATGCATGCAGAGTTGCAAGAAAAACTATTTTGCATAACTACATCATTTTTTTATTGCCATAACTGCATCATTTCAATTTTATTTTTTTGTGATTATAAATTAATTAATTAATTAATATATTAATATATATAAACTAATACAAAGTTTTCACTTACAATCTTTAAGGCTTCATGGGCTTAACATAAATGAAACCCCCATTTAGGCTTTTGATATGAAACTTTTTATATTAATTTTTAGTAATTAAAATTGTTCTACAGATTGTCCAATTTATCCTTTATACATTGTTCTCCATCTAATTCTAGCTTGCTCGTTCTGTGTATTGTTTCTCCACTCAAGCATCATCAATCGAAAAAATTAATGAATTTTGCATATAACAATTATAATAGCGAATTCCAGATTTTGATATGGGAATCACCAATCCAGCAAATGTTAACCAATTGATCAACCACCAACATATTCTAATAAAAACAACCATTTGGGTTTTTTTAAACTACAATATATATATATATATATATATATATATATATATATATATATATATATATATATAAATCAACTACAACCAGAACAAATAAAAAAAAGAAAGGGATTAGATCTCTAGATCTCTCGTCGGCTGTCGTGAACAGTGCCGCACGTTGCCGTCAGAGCCAATTTCTGACGTCGGCGCCCATTGTTGCATAACCATCACCCACAAAATCAAAACCCACGCACACCCCCACTCACGGCGTTGCATACCGACAAAGGTTGGTACACACTGTTGAAGACGGAGGAAGAGTCGACAACGTGGAGTAAGAGGTTGTCAGGGAAGTTGGGGGAAAAGGTCATCGTTATGTCTTCGTCACTTCAAGCATGGGTTTGAAGGGGCAAAGAAAACCTCACCGTCGACGGTTCTCTTTGCCTTGCTGCCTTTGTTCCTCTACGCCAAATCACTCTCCTCAGCCGTGGAACGACGTTATCCTCAACGACACCTTAGGATTGGAGAGAGTGGGCGTTTGGGTGGGAAGGGTTGCGGGTGTGTGAGGAGCAGAGAGGAGGCGAGAGGCCATGGAAATAGGGGTTTCAGAGGGTGAGATGGGGTTTAGGTATGGCGTTCCCATGGAGTTTGGTGTACAGCAGCGACGGCGGGGCATTGCTCAAAGTAGTAGAGTTGCAGAGTGATGGGAGGAGGGTGAAAAGTGTAATAACTTTTTTGTCTAAGGCAACCTGCAACCGTGGAGCCCTCACTATACCTGTATGGAATTTCAAATTCATTTTTTAAAAATGGTAAACTATGATCCAGTGCAATCCATTCCAGAGAATCTCACCAAAATCTTACAGAACTATTATATTCGACGGTCCACAAAAGTTTCCCACGGTGCAGGACCTACTCCACTCACGCATGCTAAAAGGCGTCTGTAAACCAATCACCATTATCAATCTTACCAGTTGAATGACTCTAAGCTAACACAAACTGCACAAAACAGTTGCACCTTACCACCACTAACTGATGATCACTCATTGATTCTACTTCTTCGCACATCACGAGCATCAGGCACCAAAAACCAACAACTAAGACGAACACATTATTGGTTCCAGTGCTTTCCAACCGTTTTTGTTGCATTTACATTTACTCTATACATCCTTCTAACAAGCAATTTCTAGGATTCAAAGACCATAACAAAAAAGAATACTTGAAGTCTTTAACCTTTAACTTTAGCCAAATCCAAGCTGTGAACTCCACCTCCTGTAGAAGCAAATTTGTGTCCAGTTCCACACATCTAAAAATAGAAGCATTCCTTTTATTCCAAATGCACCAAATTGCGGCGCACCATACAACAAGCCATCTTTCCTTTCTAATTTTAGATTCCATGCCAAATGAATGTTGCAAAAAATGAGCCTCTGGAGATTCCGAGATAACCATATGTAAATTCAGCCAACCGTAGCATTTTTTCCAGAAAACATCTAGTTTCAAACATGAAAAAATAACATGCATGGTTGTTTCCTCATGAACCCCACAAAAAGGACATAAAATATCTTCCTCATCAGATATTACTTTCCTCTTCCACAGATTGACTTTTGTAGGAAGCCTATTCTTAAGAGCTCTCCAAATAATCACAATCACCTTTGAAGGGACTTTCATCTTCAATAGATTTATATACAAACTGTCTTGATGTGAACCCGAGAATAAAGCGTATAGAGCTCCATAAGCCGAACTCACATTGAAATTCCCACAAACATCACCCTCCCACCACCATCCATCTGACCCCTCCAATTGCACCTGCACATTAGATAACATGTCATAGAAATTATTCACCAACACTTCTTCCCAGGAAAACCATTGTCTCTTCCACCTAAAATTCCACCTCCATCTATCTCCCTCCCAAAAACCCATATCTTGTAAAGAACCCCCCATTTGCTCCGAATTAATGAAGAGTCTAGCGAATGAGGTTGCTAGGTTGTCTTCCCTAATCCAATTGTCACTCCAAAAATTGATTCTAGCACCATCTCCAATTTTCCATGATATTAATTTATCAAACCACTCAGATTGACTCCCTCCACCACACACTTTTTTTAAATCCCTCCACCAGATATATGTGTTTCTATTAGTTTCTTCCAACAACAAACCTCTCCACCCCCCGTACTTCGCTTTCAAAATATTACCCCACAAAGAATCCTCTTGGTGAAATAGATTCCATCTCCATTTAGCAAGAAGAGCATCATTAAACAAAACTATATCCCTCAATCCCAAACCTCCATGATCCTTAGGAGCACACATATTTTTCCAACTAACCCAAGTTATCTTCCTATTCTCCCCCTTATAGCCCCAAAGGAAACCACTTTGAATACTTTGAATTTTTCTCACCACACCCAAAGGCATCTTAAAGAAAGAGAGAAAAAATAAAGGTAAGGATGATAGTACCGAATTAATGAGGCAAACCCTTCCTGCCATAGAGAGATGTCTATGTTTCCAAGATGCCAATTTCTTCAAGTAGTTATCCACAATGGGTTTCCATGTCTCTTGTTTTCTAGGATTGGCTCCAATTGGGATTCCCAAATACACAAAAGGAAAAGATAGGATTTTACAATTCAAAACATTTGCCAATCTTTCAACTTTTGATATCTCTACACCAACTGCACCACATCTACTCTTAGCAAAATTCACTTTTAATCTGGACGCTAGCTCAAAACATCTTATAATACTCTTGATAGCCATCACGTTGTCCATAGAAGCCTTCCTAAGAAAAATTGTATCATACGCATATTGAAGTAAATTCACCTCCACCTCTCCATTTCCCACAACAAACCCTTTGAACACATTATTCCCAATTGCTTCCCTCATTAAACCACTCAACCCCTCCGCCGCCACCGTGAACAAAAAAGGAGCCAAAGGATCTCCTTGCCTAAGATCTCTATGCAACTTAAATTCACTTGTAGGACTTCCATTGACAAGTATAGAGGTCGAACATGAAGACAAGCATTCCTTTATCCATTTGAGCCACTTTTGACCGAATCCCATCCTCTTAAGCATACACAAAAGAAAGTCCCAAGATACCGAGTCCTAGGCTTTTTCATAGTCTACCTTAAATACCAAGCATTGCTTATTCCTCCTCCTCGCTTCATCCACTACCTCGTTTGCCGCTAAGACACTATGAAGAAGATTTCTTTCACTTAGAAAGGCACTTTGTCTTTTGTCAATGATGTTGGTGTTGAGTCATAAGATGAATCAGGACCCTCAATTATTTTGATTTTATACAAAACAAATATTAAGTAAAAAGATTGTGTCTTATAAATGCCTACAGATGAAAACGTTGTATCTGCATCCGTAAGATACAGATGATACGCAGACAGACGCTTTAGTCTGAAGAAGCATTTAAAGGCATAGTAAATGCACTATCATTTTGTTATCTATTTTGTAGGGAATGTTTATAGAACATCCTCTCAGGATCTATCGAAGTGCATAAAAGGGAATAGAAAGAAGAGTCAAAGTTTCTGAAGCTTCCCTCGCCTCAAAAGACGCACTACAGCTAGCAATAAGTACTTGTCTGAGCAAGCGATGTGACCACTGCAGCAGAAGGTTTTGGAGTATATCTCAAGAAAGATAAGCAGAATGCTTTATCAGCTCAAAATGACTAGTTGGTGATAAGCATTTAATGCTTGCATTAAATGCCCTTCAACCACCCTCCTTCAGACGATAGTCAAACGCAAGAAAGAAAACCGTTTAGAGACAACGGTTTCTTTCTCAGCAAGTCTATATATAGAAGAAAATTTGAAGTGCTGAATAGAGAACAACACGTGAATTGAATTCAAAATTCAAGCATTCTTTCAAGCCTTCATTCTTTCTTTTGTAAAAATTCTCTTTGTAAAAGCTCTCAAATCACCTTGTGTATCCTGAGAGAAAAAGACTTAGCTCTTAATCTTGTATATCAGTCTGTAAGACGATAACCAAAAGTCTGTGCGCCCTTTTCTCAAACAAATCTTGTGATTTGTTTTAGAGCCAGAAGTGGCTTGGTAGTAAAGAATACTTGGGTTTTTTAGCTTGGAGAGGCTAAGTGTGAAAAACTACTTGGGTGAGCCAGAAGTGGCAGTGAAGAATACTTGTAACTTGAAAAAGTTAGTGGAACTTGGTGATTTGCCAAGAACTGGACGTAGTCTCGGGATGAGACGAACCAGTATAAAATTTCTGTGTTGTCTTTTCTGCTCTTCTATTTTCTGTAACTGCTTGAACTGACTTTGTGTTGTGATTAATATTTATTTTTCTTAAAAAGAGTTTTTCCTTTGTGCAATATCGTCTTTAAAAAGGTTTCCTTAAAAAAAAAAAATATATCTTTTGTTCAACAGACGATACAAGCTGTTTACAAAAAGTTTGCAATTTTTTTTTATAAATCACAATTCAACCCCCCCCCCCCCCCTTCTTGTGATTTTTGCCTTTACAATTTGGTATCAGAGCTCAGCCTCTAAGGGTTGAGCACCTGACCGTGTCTAGAGGAAAAGATCCAGATGGCCAGTCATGACAATCAGTTCATTCCTGAGGGAGCCTCTCTAACAAGGCCTCCAGCCTTTCTTGGAGATGACTATCCCTACTGGAAAGATCGCATGGAGATGTACATCAAGTCCAACCAGTATCAACTATGGAACATCATTGTAAATGGAGATATTCCCATTACAAGGCCTGAGGATCAATGGACTCAAGATGACTACAACATCCTTCAACTCAACAACAAAGCCAGATATACTCTGACCTGTGCTTTAACCAGAAATGAGTATAAGAAGGTGCGTAGACTAAAGTCGGCCAAGGAAATTAGGGATTCTCTCTGCACTAAGTATGAGGGAACAGAAGATGTTCAACTAAGAAAAGCTGCCACTCTGACCAGACACTATGAGAGTTTCTCCATGAAAGAAGGAGAAAGTGTCGACGACATGTTTGGGAGACTTCAGGTTCTTCTCTTAGACCTGGAATCTCTTGGGCACACGTACACTAAAGCTCAGGTAAATCTGAATATTCTTGACAGCATGCCCAAAGTGTGGGAACCTATGACCACGGCTATCCAAGAAGCAAGGAACATGAGAACCTTGTCTTGAGATGAGTTGCTGGGAGTTCTACAAGTGCATGAAGTGCACCTGCAGAACCGAGATCAACCACTTACAAACTACGCTATCAAATCCACTGCTCTCAAGGTTGGTGAAACCAACACCATTAAAGAAGAAAAGATAAGAGCCCCCAAGGCTCTGAAAGTTCAAACAGAAGAATCAGACTAAAGTTCTGCCGGATCTACAGATGATGAGGTTGTCCTCATGGCAAGAAAATTCAAGTAGATGCTGAAGAAAAAGAACAAATTCAGACAATCCTCCAGGAAAAAGGATTCCAGATTCAAGAAGAAAGATAAGGAAGATAGTCAAGAGATCATCTGCTTCGAATGTAGAAAACCAGGACATATGAAGTCTGAATGTCCGCGGTTAAAGAAAAAGAAGTCCTACAGTGGCTAGAAAAAGAAGAAAAGTCTGATGGCCACATGGGATGACTCAGACAGTGAGCAAAGCAGCAGCTCAGATGATGAACAAGCAAATGTTTGTCTGATGGTAGAGACAGAAGAAAAAGTTGAGGTAAAAACTTGTTCTGAATCTGAAAGCTCATCTGGTTCTTCATCAGACGATGAGGAAGAGATGCCTTATGACGTTTTACTTCAGAACTGTCATATGATCTCTCAGCAATGTAAAAAATTTAAACAAAAACTCAAACAATCTGTTTGTGAAATAGAATTGCTAAAGAAATCAAATGCAGAACTAGAAGAAAAAGTCAAGACTCTGGAAGAGAGCCTAAGTCAAACCAGCAATCCTAGTCAAACAGACGATTCATCCATAGTTGAAAAACTAAGGGAAGAAGTAGCTTGTTTAACTAAGGACTTTGGGAAGTTTCTGGAGAGTTCTAACACTCTATTATGCTTTTAAAATATCATCAACATCCCCATGATAAATCTGGTTTAGGCTTAAAAAAAGATGCATCTGCTTCTACTCAGTCTGATCCAAACAAATGTGACTTCTGTGGAAAATCTAGGCACTCCAAGTTTAGATGCATGCATAAGAAGAAGCAAATGTCTAAGGGCACTAATACTGCTGGACCAGAAAAGATTTGGGTACCAAAGTCTCAGATTATTCCTATTTCAGATATCCTTGGTAGGAAAAGGCAATGGTTTGAGTTGGTACCTGGACAGTGGTTGCTCACGACACATGACGGGAGAAAGGTCTATGTTCCTAGACCTAAAGCCGATTGAAGGTGGAGCAGTTGCCTTTAGAGGCATGGGAAAAGGACGCATCATAGGCATAGGTAAAGTTGGTATGTCCTCCCTAACCTCCATAGAGAACATCCTATATGTTGAAGCTCTAAGGTATACCTATTGAGCATAAGTCAACTATGTGATAATGGTTATATAGTCTCCTTCAACAAGGACAGATGTATAGTCAAAATAAATAATGGTAAGTCTATCTTTTCTGCCAGACGACACAACAATCTGTATGAAATTGATCTTATAGATCTTAGCAAACAGAAGGTAACATGTCTGCTATCTAGAGAAGATGAAAGATGGATTTGGCATAAAAAGCTTGGGCACGTGAATCTAAAACACATTTTGAAAATTTTGAAAAAGGGTTTAGTAAGAGGATTGCCTGAGATTTCTTGGAAAATCCATCTTCTCTGTGAAGCATGTCAAAAGGGGAAACAGATTAAAACTTCTTTTAAATCTAAAAATGTTTTTTCCACCTCCAGACCGTTGCTACTCTTGCATATGGATTTATTTGGTCCTACTAGAACGTTGAGTCTGGGCGAGAAGAAATATGGCTTAGTTATTGTAGATGACTATTCAAGATATACATGGGTATACTTCCTAGGCCATAAACATGTGTCTTTCAAGCTCTGTGAAATATTCTGTAAATGAGTTCAAAATGAAAAGGGCTTTTGCATCTCTAGCATCAGAAGTGATCATGGAACTGAGTTTGAAAACGCTATGTTCAAATCTTTCTATGAAAAGAATGGAATTTTCCATAACTTCTCTTCACCGAGAACACCTCAGCAAAATGGAATAGTTGAAAGGAAAAACCGAACTTTGCAAGAGATGGCTAGAACCATGCTCTGTGAGAACTCTCTTCCTAAACATTTCTGGGCTGAGGCTGTAAACACTGCTTGTTATGTTCAAAATAGAGTATTGATCAGACCTATGATTGGAAAGACTCCCTATGAACTATGGAGAGGAAGAAGACCCAACATTGCTTACTTTCATCCTTTCGGATGTGAGTGTTACATCTTAAACACCAAAGATCAATTGGGAAAATTTGATTCTAAGGTGGATAAAGGTGTCTTTCTAGGATATTCTGATACATCTAAATCTAAGGCTTACAGAGTTTTCAATACAAGAACCTTAGTTGTAGAAGAATCTATCCATGTTAAGTTCAATGATGGACTAACATCTGATAAAAGACCATCATATCTTGAGGATGATTTTGCAGATATGCAGACAGGTCCGTCTGCAGCACTAAAGTCAGACGAAATTCAACCCTCTCAGGAAATTCTTCCTCAGATTGAAGGAGCGTCTGACTCTCAACCACAGACAAGAGACTGGAAATTAGTAACTTATCATCCACAAGATCAGATCATAGGAGATCAGAAAGAGCTACTAATGAATCTCTTTGCAGAAGAGAAGTTGGCAAAGATTTCATTATAGTTCAAATTTATGTTGATGATATTATCTTTGGAGCTACTAATGAATCTCTTTGCAAGGATTTTTCTGATTTGATGAAAAGCGAGTTTGAAATGAGAATGAAGGGAGAACTTAAGTTCTTCTTAGGACTTCATATCAAATAAGACAGTAAGGATATCTGCGTTCATCAGCAGAAATATACAAGGGAGCTTCTTAAGAAATTCAAAATGGAACCAATGAAAACACCTACGCATGCTTCCAGTCCCTTGAGCAAAGACGAATTAGGTAAACTAGTAGACCAGACGATCTACAGAGGTATGATTGGCTCACTTCTTTATCTTACAGCTAGTAGACCTGATATTATGCATAGCGTCTGTCTGTGTGCTAGATTTCAATCAGATCCTAGAGAGTCTCATCTTAAGGCTGTTAAAAGAATCTTACGTTATCTAGTGGGAACCACTAACCTTAGTTTGTTCTATAAGAAAAATTAGATTTCAGGTTAGTAGGATATTGTGATATAGACTATGTAGGAGACAAAGTTGAACGAAAAAGCACAAGTCTCATGTCATGGGCAAGCAAGAAGCAGAACTCAATCACGTTATCTACTGCAGAAGCAGAATATGTGTCTGCTGCAAGCTGCTGCTCATAGCTACTATGGGTAAAATATCAGTTAGAAGATTACTCTAGTTTTGAAAACAATATACCTGTATATTGTGACAATACTAGTGCAATCAATTTATCAGAAAATCCCATACAACATTCTAAGGCAAAACATATTGAAATCAGATATCATTTCATTCGTGATTATGTTCAAAAAGGTGTTTTCGATATTAAGTTTGTAGATACAGATCACCAATGGGTTGATATCTTTACAAAACCTTTGTCTGAAGAACGTTTCGTCTGTATTAGAAATCATCTGCATATGCACATACTTTCAGATTAATGTTTGCATTCATCAGACGATATCCTTCGTCTTATTTTCTTCATTAATCTGTTGGAACTAATGTGTGTTCAAGTGTACAAACGTTAGAGTGCCCACGTTCACAACGATTATAAGTCTTTTCGTTTTTACTCAAAACATGCGCCGCCCTTTTCGCCATTATGAGATAGTTTTCGAAAAGTTTTTAATGTTTTTAAAATCGCTCTTTTTATGACGTTCTCTCTCTTCTCTCATCTTCTCTGGTATAAAAGGATGAAGTGCCTAAAGAAGAAGGTTCCTTTGATCTTTCTAATCTCTCTGAAATTCTCTAAGTTTCTCAAAGACTTCAAAGATCAAAACTTTCTCATTTTCTCTTTTCTAAAAACCTAACCTTCTGTGAACAATGGCACCAAGGAAGCAAGTTCCATCCCCTGCTACTCCTCTGATCCGCAATATGGACGAAGCCACTACAACCTTTCCAAAAGAGCCTTTCATTCCTGGAAAGTGGGCAAACCTAAAGGAGTTGGCAAAGGAAGGCTTTGATGTTCTGGGCATGTTTACCAGAGTTGGGTGGACCAACTTCGTTGGAAAACACAGCATCTGGTACCATGGTCCATATGCTCTTTTCTGGGGGATGGCCAAGATGGAGGATGACCATTGCATCAAGGGGATGATTGGTCAGACATCTATAGAGATCAGCCCTGCAACCATAGCTAAGGCTATCGGTTATGCTGAAGAGGGTCTGGTCTTAGACAAAGACTGGGAGAAGACAATCACCCAGGAGACGGTGGACAAACTTCTCTATGATGGGGTGAGACCTGCAGACGAAGATCCCAAGAAGAGAGTTGCAACGATGAAGATCTTTCTTCGGTCTGCCAACATGACCCACGTCTGCAGACTCCTTCACAACAGGCTCTTCAACATCGTGCTCCCAAGGACAGGGTCAAGGGACCACGTGAGTGAAAGAGACAGATTCTGCATCTACAATGTCGTTATAGGAGAGAAGATTAATCTCCCAGATTTGATCTTCTATCATCTGGAGCAGGCCTTCAAAGACAAATTCTCCATGAAGAAGCAGAAAAATCATATTCCTTATTGCATATTGTTCACTCGACTAATGAGGGATGCTGGTATGGATCTGACGGAATTTGAAGCTTCTGGCGGACCCACACAGGTGACAGGAACCACTTTTGTCAGAATAGGTATCGCTCACAAGTTCCCTAAGTAGGTAAAGAAGTAGGGAATCAAGGTGAAGAAGGAGTCCAAGGAGGAATCATCTGACGAACCTGCATCTGTCGCAAAGACCCTACCCCGGCCCAAACCAACCACCAGATGCATCCAACCTCCCTCCTCAAACCAACCCAAAAAGATCAAACAACAACCATCTTCTGACCCTCCCTCATCTCTAAAGAGAAAGATTTCAGACGCACCATCTGAACAAATCCCTGAACCTCCACTCAAAAAGCCTTTCACCAGAACCACTAAAATCCGCATCATCACCAAAGCCAAACTCACCAGCTTATCAGAATCCCAACCTGAACATCAACCTTCACCTTACCAAATCCAAGAATCAAATGTTGAGATTCTTAATGTACCCCTCTCTAAACCCCAAACCTCTTCCAAATCCAAGCCTGCACCTAACCCCAAGCCTTCATCTTTTCCTCCACCAGCTAACAAAAAGGAAGTAGCAGCCATCAGAAAAGCTCAGGAGCTTTCAAGAAAGGAAGCTGCTAAAAAGGCTAAGCTAGAGAAAAGCCTTGAGGAAAAAGAGCATTTTGAACTAGAACAATCTGTGGTAGAGTCTGTTAGGACTTTATCAGCTGAAGAACAAAAGAGGAAGGATGTTGAAGAAGTCATGGCTCCTGCAGACACTACTGAAGAAGAAGAAGATATGGAAGAAGATATTCTTGAGTCTATTAAGACTCCTTCTGAAGAAGAATAGAAGCAAGCAACATTGGAAGATCTCGGGAGAATTGAATCTGCCATGATTCAAACTGCTGAGATAGCATATGCTGAAATGGCCAATAAGTAAATGGAGCTTCAGACGCTCACAATAGACGACGAAGCAGATGACACTAAAATAGAAGAACTAAATGAAGCACTTCTTCAGCCTACTTTGGAGGCAAGCGCCCAAGGTCTAGTTATCGGAGAAGACCTTGTTGAAACTGATGACTCGGGTCCTCGCGCCATCTACAGACCAATCAATGAAGAGGATGAAAGAAAGGTAGATGAGCACCTGACACTGTCTGCAGAGGATCGCACTGCTAAACAGATGGCCATTTATGGTGGCACATCGTCTGTATCCACAAATGAACTTCAGACTCAAACTGAAGATGAATTGTTCAGACAAAGAAGGTATGCTGCCAAAGCCACTCTCTCTTTGGGGTACATTTATGGAAGTCTAGCTCTGGACCTTGCTCCAAAGTACATAGGATATGACTGGATCATCCAGAGAAGCCCCAACATTCCACTTCTTCCAGTACAGCCACCAACAGACCCAAATGTTAACGTCAGATACTATCATGGATGGAAGCGACCCAGAGTCAATGAATGGGAACGCTGCAACAGGGAATGGAGGAGGAAGGGCATTTGAATTGATGAGGGTCAAGCCTTCCTGCTTGATTCCATCAACTTTGTAGAGTTGTGGAAGAAAGGTGTTCCTGGGATTGATCCCTTCAATCTCCCCAACTTTGAAGTTCTTCTAGAAGAAGAAATGCCTGCTCTCTCGTGCTATAAGGAGGAACCTCAATTCAGAATCTTTCCTTTGCAACAGAAAAAAGCACCAGACCTAAACTCCATTATCTTTGAGCATAATTCGCGTGGCAGACGCAGCTATCCACCTGGAGCCTCAATCTGGAGAAGGCTCTCAGTGCTCACTGATGAGGTACCTTTTTATGAGCCTGTCAACCTTCAAAGATGATGGGTCTGCTAGCCTACCTCAATGTGATTCTCCCCTGGAATCATGCTGAGCCAGGCCATTCTGTCTATTCTGAAGATATTAACTTGGACGATCCAGAAGCAAGTCCAACTTTTCATTTGTGAGAATCTTCATACTACTCTGTAGAGTTGCATATGAAGCTGCAGATGTATAAGGAGGAGATCAAGAAGAGGCAAAACTCCTTCAGACAGATCCAAAGACGAGCACAAACATTGCCTCACTTCCTCGGCACAAAATTCCACTGTGTGGCCTCAAATCAAACCCAATTCAAGCTTGCTCTGGACAAGGTTATCCCAGTCCTTCCTATCTTGAATTATAAGGGTAAGGAGAAGGCTGAAGATGAAGCTCCTCAAAGAAACATTCGAGTGCAAAGAGACAGACCCTTCAGACAGGAGATTGAAGCCATCTTTCAGAAATCAGTTGCTGAGAGAACGTCTGAAGACTTAAAGACCATCAGACGTGTACGGAAGTTTGATGCTTTCTGCTCTGATCTAGAACCTGAAGATAAGCCTCCTGCAGATGGGTATCATCTGAAGATAGGAAGATGTTATCAATGCCACGGACATCAGGCTTTCCCATCTTCATCTGACCCTTCTGACATCATGCCCTGGAAGTCCACCTTCTACTATTCATTTGATAGGGGCTTCTCCTTTATGGTGCAGCTGCCTTATTCCACCTTCTTCTTCTCCATGCTTATTCTGGGCTTTGTGCAAGAACCAGAAGATGATTTGATAGCCATTGAACCATTCAGACCTCGCATCTTTGAAGAAGAAGTCCATGATCTGTATGTCGAACTCTAGGCAACCAGAAAAGCTCTGCGTCAAGCTTTGGCAGATAGAAAAGCTCTCAAGGCTAAGCTCAAAAAGTGGATCAACATAGATGCCTTCATCAAAGGACGTCGCCGCAGACGCACTCCCACTCCACCAGGATCCAATATAGTGCTATCATCAGACTCTGACTCTACCACCTCTGACTCTGATGGTCCCATTCCTGGGCAACCAGGTTTTGCTGATCGCCATGTAAAAAGGGGGAGAAGGGAAGAGTAAAAAGAAATAAAGATAAAGCTACAAGGGAGCTACATCTGAGGGGGAGATACATCAAAGGGGGAGGCCAAGAAAAAGGAAGAGTATTTTTTTCTTTCTTTTCATATGTATAAACACATCATCTTGATGTGGAAACTCTTTCAATAAGACAAGTTGTTTGATTACTCATCAAACCTAAGTCTTCTTTTCTCTCTGTTTAAATTCTATGCTTATAGTTATTATTTTCTATATCTCTGATACACCTTTTTACAATATTTGCTTGGCATCATCAAAAAGGAGGAGATTGTTGAGTCATAAGACGAATCAGGACCCTCAATTATTTTGATTTTATGCAAAACAAATATTAAGTAAAAATATTGCGTCTTATAAATGCCTACAGACGAAAATATTGTATCTATGTCTGTAAGATACAGATGATACACAGACAGACGCTTTAGTCTAAAGAAGCATTTAAAGACATAGTAAATGCACTACCATTTTGTTATCTGCAGGGAATGTTCATAGAACATCCTCCTAGGATCTGTCGAAGTGCATAAAAGGGAATAGAAAGAAGAGTCAAAGTTTCTGAAGCTTCCCTCGCCTCAAAAGACGTGCTACAACTAACAATAAGTACTTGTCTGAGCAAGCAATGTGACCACTGTAGCAGAAGGTTTTGGAGTATATCTCAAGAAAGATAAGTAGAATGTTTTATCAACTCAGAATGACTAGTTGGTGACAAGCATTTAATGCTCGCATTAAATGCCCCTCAACCACCCTCCTTCAGACGATGGTCAGACGCAAGAAAAGAGACTGTTTAGAGACAACGGTTACTTCCTCAGCAAGTCTATATACAGAAGAAAATTTGAAGTGCTGGATAGAGAACAACACGTGAACTGAATTCAAAATTCAAGCATTCTTTCAAGCCTTCATTCTTTCTTTTGTAAAAATTCTCTTTGTAAAAGCTCTCAAATCACCTTGTGTATCCTGAGAGAAAAAGACTTAGCTCTTAATCTTGTATATCAGTCTGTAAGACGATAACCAAAAGTCTGTGCGCCCTTTTCTCAAACAAATCTTGTGATTTGTTTTAGAGCCAGAAGTGGCTTGGTAGTAAAGAATACTTGGGTTTTTTAGCTTGGAGAGGCTAAGTGTGAAAAACTACTTGGATGAGCCAGAAGTGGCAGTGAAGAATACTTGTAACTTGAAAAAGTTAGTGGAACTTGGTGATTTGCCAAGAACTGGACGTAGTCTTGGGATGAGACGAACCAGTATAAAATTTCTGTGTTGTCTTTTCTGCTCTTCTATTTTCTGTAACTGCTTGAACTGACTTTGTGTTGTGATTAATATCTGTTTTTCTTAAAAAGAGTTTTTCCTTTGTGCAGTATCGTCTGTAAAAAGGTTTCCTTAAAAAAAATATATATCTTTTGTTCAACAGACGATACAAGTTGTTTATAAAAAGTTTGCGAATTTTTTTTATAAATCACAATTCAACCCCCCCTTCTTGTTATTTTTGCCTTTACAGTTGAATAGCACCAATTTAAGTCTCTTGGCTAACACTTTTGCCACAATCTTATACATACATCCTACAAGAGAGATCGGTCTAAACTCACTAAGGCCTTGTGGATTGTCCACCTTCGGAATAAGTGTGATAAAAGAAGGATTGCTCCCTCTTGGAAGCACACCATTGGCGTGAAATTCAGTCATAAATCTCATAATATCCTCCCTCAACATAGGCCAAAAGGCTTTAATAAATTTGAAATTAAAGTCATCCAGACCCGAGCTCTTATCAATCCCACACTCCTACTCCGCATCTATAACTTCAACCTCCGAAAACATATCCTCCATCTCTTTACTCTCCCCCTCCGAGATCCTCCCAAAGGATACACCGTCTAGGCAAGGTCTCTTCTCCTTCTTCTCTTGGAATCTACTTTGGAAGGATTTTACAACTTCATCTTTCACTATCTTTGGATCCTCCACCCAACACTCATTAATTATAAGTCATCTTATTGCACTTTTCCTTCTTCTCCACTTAACCACCAAATGGAAGTATTTGGAATTACTATCACCCTCCAAAATCCACCTATCTCTTGACTTTTGTCTCACAAAAGATTCATTGTACATTGTAACTCTCCACAATTTCTCTTGTAACTCTTTCTTCAAAATTCTTTCCTCCAAGGATAATTCACCTTCTTCGCCTTTCTTGTCTAGATTATTCATCTCCATTTCAATCTCCCTGTATTTTATTTTCAAGTTGCCAAAGTCATCTTTGTTCCAAGTCTTCAATTTCTCCTTCAAGACATATGCATCCCACCCATAGACCTCCATCTTTGACCACTCCTCCTTGACATACTTCTCAAATCTCTTATCTTCCAACCAACAATCCAACACCCTAAATGGTTTAGGTCCCCAATCCACACAAACATCTTTTAATAGTAGAGGACAATGACAAGAGAAGCTTCTATCGAACACCTGTTGTGTACAACCATTCTGTTGAGAATCAGAATGATATATTCTGTATTTATTGTAATAAATATAGTTTATAGGCATAATCTGATTTAGGGGAAACTGAATATTCTGTAATTAATTCAATAAAGCCTATATAATCATTCCTCCGTTGTGTATTCAGACACACGGTTTCTGTCTAATTGTCTCTGTATACTGTTGTTCAACATGGTATCTAGAGCTAGGCAACGACATCTCGGAAACCGTCGTCACTGCCCGGTGGACCCACTGTCCTCGGTGTAAATTTTTTTTCCGAACCACGTATCACTGGTTCGTCTCCGGCGACCTCATCCTTTCCGGCGAGTTTTCCCGACCACCGCCGCCGCCGCCGCCGCCAATTTTTTCTGGCGACTTTTCCGGCAGCTGACACTACCCTCCGGTGCGCCTTCCGCCGATCCTTCCATCGTCGGCCACCGCTTCTCCATCGGAGCCTGCACGCGCCCCCACGCGCGGCTCCAACGACGCGCCAAACAGAAACTTCTGACGGCGCGTGCAGGCGCGTGGCTCGCCGGTTCGGGCCGATCTTCCACCGGCTCTGTCGCCCCAGTATTGCGACCATAACCCCTGAGTTTCGCCCCATTCTGAGTACTTGTGTTGGTTCTGTTTGTGTTTTCTCTTGCAGGCACTGTTTGTGTTCGTGTTTTTTTGGTACTGTTCGGGTTTTCCGCACCTCATGGCGTCCACAGGAGCACCAACACCAACCCCACCCATTTATTCTACCTTCCCACTCAGTGTAGAAAAATTAGATGGCACCAATTATGCTACATGGTCCTCTGATATCTCCCTCTGGATAACTGGCCTGGGTTACAAAGAACACCTCACCAACACCAGTGATTCCGTTTCTGCCACTGAGCGTCCACAATGGGTGAAGATTGATGCACAACTTTGCAGTGTCATTAAGTCCACAATACACCCCACTCTCAAACCGATTTTTCGACCTCATGACACGTGTGAATCCGTTTGGACTGAGGCGCGCTCACTGTACACCAATTATACTCAGCGTCTCTTTGAGGTGTGCCGTGACTTGATGACCCTTATTGCGCCGCAACGTCTTGGTGGCCCTATGTCCACATATCTTGGACGTATCCATGCTGCCTTGCACGAATATAATGAGCTTTTGCCACCTGCTGCATCCATTCCTGCTGAAGCTAAGAAAGAACTGGAGAATCGGAGTGCGTTCTTTATGACTCTTGCTCTCTACGGTCTACCATCAGAATATTTTCCTGTACGTGACCAGATTCTTGGCTCTCCTGTTGCACCTACGATGACTACTGCTTCTTCTGCATTACTTCGGATTCCATCTAAGTTCTCTACGGAGAATTCTGACTCAGCGTTAGGTGCTACATCTGCTCTTGCATCCCAAAGCCATAACTCCAGTCGTCCACGATCTGGGAAGAGTCGTCATAAGTGTGATCATTGTCACCGACAGGGACACACCATTGACCGTTGTTGGAAATTACATGGAAAACCCCCCCGTTCAGCTAATGTCGCCCAGACACCGCAGCTAGAGTCTACAGAGTCCGCAGATAAACCCCGTCCTACACCTGCTGCCTATGAGGACTTTGTCAAGTGGTTTGAAGGACATCAGAACTCAGGTGCCACGGCTTCGGTCGCCCACACTGGTAAATCCATTGCTTGCGTCTCTCAATCTCCATCCTTAGGACCCTGGGTATTAGACTCCGGTGCCTCTGACCATATCTCTGGTAATCGCTCTCTATTTTCTTCTCTTTCCACTTCTGGTTATTTACCCACTATTACCTCTGCCAATGGTTCCCATACACAGTCACATGGCATTGGCACTACCCACCCTCTTCCCACCTTAACTGTTGATTCCGTTCTATATGTCCCTAACTGTCCCTTTAACCTGCTTTCTATAAACCGACTTACCCAATCACATGACTTGATAATCACTTTTACTAAAAACTCTGTGACATTGCAGGAACGGACTTCGGGACGGACGATTGGCACCGGATGTGAGTCTCATGGCCTCTACTACCTTAATGCGACGACCCCAGTGTGCTCCACCTCAACTTCTCCTCTATTGATACATGCTCAGTTGGGGCATCCTGGTCTACCGAAGCTTCAACAGTTGGTTCCTAGTCTCTCCAAGTTAACTAGTTTACAGTGTGAGTCATGTCAATTAGGAAAGCATATTCGTAGTTCTTTTCCTGATAGAGTCAATAAAAGGGCTACCTCTCCATTTGCCTTAGTTCATTCAGATGTGTGGGGTCCCTCCCGTATTGCTTCAGTCTCTGGTTTTCGGTATTTTGTAACCTTTATTGATGATTTTTCACGTTGTACGTGGCTTTGTCTTATGAAGTCTAGGTCTGAATTGTTCTCTTTGTTTGAAAAGTTTTATCATGAAATAAAAACTCAATCTGGTATCCCTATTCGCTCTTTGCGTAGTGATAATGCACGTGAGTACATGTCTCATCAGTTTCAGGTTTTTATGGCCTCAAAAGGCATCCTTCATCAGACCTCCTGTGCTCACACACCTCAACAAAATGGTGTTGCTGAGCGCAAAAATTGACATCTCGTTGAGACAGCACGGACACTTCTTATTCATGGCAATGTACCCCTACGGTTTTGGGATACTGCTGTTCTTACAAGCTGCTATCTCATCAATCGTATGCCATCCAGTGTCTTGTCAAATCAGGTCCCACATTCTATTCTCTTTCCTAACCTACCCCTTCATCCTATTCCTCCACGGGTCTTTGGGGCCACCTGTTTTGTTCATAATTTATCTCCGGGTCTGGACAAACTTTCTACAAGATCCATCAAATGTGTTTTCCTTGGGTATCATCGGTCGCAGAAAGGTTATCGTTGTTTTTCTCCTACCTTGCAACGGTACTTTGTCTCTGCTGATGTCTCATTCTTTGAGTCTATTCTCTACTATGAGCCTTCAGCTAAAACTTCTCCCACCACTAGTACAGACCATATTGTCCCTCTTCCATCCATTGCTCCAGTTGAGTCTGAGGTACATCAGGAGGTTCCCAACGAAGCACAACATCTCATGCGACCGTTTCAGATATATCAGCGTCGCTCACGCCCTCCACCAGCCACTGATACAGTTCGCACCGAGATAGTAGATGCCATGCCAGACTCTTCCCCAGTGTTGTCTCCGGTACCAGGTCCGGACCTGCCCCAAGACCTAGACTGGCCCATTGCTTTGCGAAAAGGTATTCGTTCCACTCGCAATCCTTCTCCTCACTATGTTAACCTCAGTTATCATCGCCTTTCTCCTTTGCACTATACTTGCCTATCTTCTGTTTCTTCTGTCTCTATACCTAACTCTCCAGGTGAAGCATTAGCTCACCCTGAGTGGCGTCAAGCAATGATTGATGAGATGTGTGCCCTCCAAAGTACTGGTACCTGGGAACTGGTTCCTCTTCCATCTGGCAAGTCCACCGTTGGGTGTAGATGGCTTTTCACTCTCAAAGTTGGTCCTGATGGGAAAATTGATCGTTTCAAAGCACGTTTGGTTGCTAAAGGGTATACACAGATCTTTGGACAGGATTACACTGATACTTTTTCTCCTGTGGCCAAAATGGCATCTGTTCGTCTTCTCTTCTCCATGGCAGCCATTCGCCATTGGCAATTATTTCAGTTGGATATTAAAAATGCTTTTCTTCATGGTGACCTTGAGGAGGAAGTGTATATGGAGCAACCACCTGGATTTGTTGCTCAGGGGGAGTCTTCCAACATGGTTTGTCGCCTACGCAGGTCCTTATACGGACTTAAGCAGTCCCCTCAAGCCTGGTTTGGTCATTTTCGCACTGTTGTCCAGCAATTTGGTTTGATTCGTAGTGAAGCCGATCACTCTGTATTTTATCGCCATTCACCTCAGGGATGTATTTATCTCATTGTCTATTGGATGACATTGTCATTACTGGAAGTGATCAACATGGCATTATCAGCTTGAAACAGTATCTCTCACGCCAGTTCCAGACTAAAGACCTTGGTAAACTTCGATATTTTCTAGGTATCGAAGTTGCTCAATCCAGGGATGGTTTGGTAATTTCTCAAAGGAAGTATGCACTTGACATCCTGGAAGAGACTGGCCTATTGAATGCCAAGCCAGTAGACACACCTATGGATCCTAGTATCAAGTTAATACCCGATCAGGGGGAGCCTTTCTCGGATCCTGGGAGATACAGGAGGTTGGTTGGAAAGTTGAATTATCTCACGGTCACTCGTCCAGATATTGCCTTTGCAGTTAGTGTGGTAAGCCAGTTCCTGAACTCCCCTTGTCAGGATCACTGGGATGCAGTTATCCGGATTCTGAAATACATTAAGAAAGCCCCAGGCAAAGGCCTTATTTATGAAGACAGGGGACATGCTCGGGTTGTTGGATACTCTGATGCTGACTGGGCAGGATCACCCAGTGATAGGCGATCCACATCTGGATATTGTGTGCTGATTGGAGGTAACTTGGTATCTTGGAAAAGCAATAAGCAAAAGGTTGTAGCAAGATCAAGTGCTGAAGCAGAATACAGGGCGATGGCTTTAGTAACTTGTGAGCTTATATGGCTGAAACAGCTCCTCAAAGAACTCAAGTTTGAAGAAACCTCTCATATAACACTTATATGTGACAATCAAGCTGCTCTACATATTGCCTCCAATCCTGTCTTCCATGAAAGGACCAAACATATTGAGGTTGATTTGCATTTTATTAGAGAAAAGATTGAATCAGGGGACATCATCACAAGTTTTGTCAACTCTAGTGACCAGCTAGCTGATATCTTCACTAAGTCTCTAAGGGGGCCTAGAATTGATTGCATTTGTAACAAGCTGGGCACATATGACCTATATGCTCCAGCTTGAGGGGGAGTGTTGAGAATCAGAATGATATATTCTGTATTTATTGTAATAAATATAGTTTATAGGCATAATCTGATTTAGGGGAAACTGAATATTCTGTAATTAATTCAATAAAGCCTATATAATCATTCCTCCGTTGTGTATTCAGACACACGGTTTCTGTCTAATTGTCTCTGTATACTGTTGTTCAACACATTCCATACTTCTAACCAATCTTCCATCACCAAGACCCTATCAATTCTACTCCTAGCACATCCAATAGGCCTGAACCAAGTGAACTTTCTTCCCACCAAAGGAATGTCAATAAGTTCCATATCTTCAATGAACTTGTTGAATTCCCTTGATTCCATTGCACCTTGTGACCTCCTAAATTCGCCTTGTCTCTCATGTTGCCATCTCACACAATTGAAATCACCAACTAGACACCACAATTTAGTGATGCTATTTGCTTTTCTTCTCTTCAAATCCTCCCACAGACTTATTTTTCTTTCACTTTCACAAGAAGCGCAGATATTGACAATTATGATCCTCTTATTAGCCTCCAACCACATCCCTTCCAAACCAATATAACCATCCCCGAAAAATGAGTTTTCAACTTTAAAAAAATCTTCATTCCACAAACAAAGCAATCCCCTCGCTGTGTTTGCTGCAAGACTCATACAATCACGTTCTGCTCAATGATCTCTTTTTTGTTTCTTGTATACATAAAACTTGCACCTTCTCTTTGCTGACTAACTGCTTTACACTCTTCCACTTAACCCTCCCCCCCAACCCCCTTATATTGTATAATAGAACTATCATTGGTGATCATTGGATTCCCCCTTGTTTCTCCTTGTTTCTCCTAACTGCCTCTTCTCTGTCCCTCTCCTCCATGCGTATCATTCTCTGAATAGTCTCTTCCTCGTTACCGTCAAAAGAGACTCCTAGCGTCTTTCCTATATCCCACAGTCTTTGTGCTTCTAATGCCTCGTCATTTAGCCAAAAATGCTTGTTACAGTTCTTAATGCAATTGTCTGACAGAAAATTTGACATATCAAAGCTTGCCGACCTTAATTTCTTTTTCCTTCCTTGTTCCACACTAAGCTTACTTTGTCCCTTCTCAGATACTTCAACAGATGAGTCAGTCTAAATATTGGATTTTCCACGTAGAGGACCTCTCTTTGCTCCTTATTCCGAAGATTCGCATTCAGGAACCTTGATGTTACTGTTATCTTCAGCGTCTTCTTTTTTCTTTTTTTTCGTAACTTGTATTATCAACCTTCATTTCTTCCTTATTCTCCTTTTTTCAACCCCCTGCCGAGCAAACTACTAAAGCTTCTTGATGAACCCCATGTCCAGATAGATCCCATTCAGCTTCTTTTAGACTTTGGGGTGAAATAACTTGGGCCGTAGACAAGCCCAAATAAGAGCCAATGGGGGTGTGCTCGTGTACATCACTTTGGGCTTTTAAACATAATGGCCCACATCCTTTCGTTGCTTTTGTTGCCTCAACAGGGCATGTCTCCTCTAACTCATTCTCACCTCCTTCACAGCTTTCATGGGCCCCACCCTTCTGATCATTCATCATCTCTTTTGGAGTTATTTGTTTCCCTCCTTTGGTCGACGTAGCGTCTTCCACACTCCAAGTATTGCCTTCCTTCTCCATCATTCTTGTCTCATTAGTAGCCTCTATTGCCACTGACTCCTTTTTGGACTTACAGTCAATCTCCTTTCCCCGAAAATTTCCCTCATCATGTACCTTTTTTGGAGCTATTGCCGCCTCCTTTCCTCTACCTACTCCATTTGTCTTTGTCACCCCAACACGGCTACCTAACACCATTTCAGAGTCAGTAACTTTATTTTGAATTTGAGCGATCACTGGGTAAATCACTGTTGTTTCCTCCATTTTGCTTTTCCGACGATCTCCTCCTCCAACCTCTGCCCCTTTGTTTGCCTTCTCCCTATCCAGCAACATGATGTCACCGTCGAACTCTGAAGATGACGAAGCATATTCCCTCCCAAACACACTACTATCAAAGTCTTCTTCAGATGATGATTTGGTGTACCTCCATCAATTACAATGACATTTTTCCGCCACAGAAGTTGTGTCTTCCACAAGTCTAACGCACATAATGCTTTCGTTGATCTTAATCTTCGAGTGGTATCTAATAACTTCAGGGGTAGAAAGTCTCACTAGCAGTCTAGCAGCATCTAATTTGTTAAGGCTTTCGGTGTCCCTATCCATCGCCACATAAGTTCCCACTACATAGACTACCTTTTTAAAACACTCCCCATTCCATAAACTGATTGGGATCCCCGAACATGTAATCCACGCTAACCTATTGCATGACGCCATATGGGGGTTCCATTTTTCGACTGTGTGAAACATATATGATAAATCAACTCCCTCCTCACAAAACAGTTGTTTAATTTCATCCTCAGAAACACCAGAAATTAGAATCGTGTCATCTCCCATATAGTTAAACTGCACCTCCTTGCCCCTTTTCAATATTGGCCATTCATGCAATTTGTTGAATAGAGTCAGGTCTTTGAGTCTTCCTACCCATCTGTTACTGAGCCACTCCTTGTGCTCCACTGTTACTTTGATATCTCGTCCCCTCCGCCCCGAGTCTTGACTTCCTTCATTGTATTTCGTACGCCACTTCTATCTGTTTACCCCTTCATTATTGTTCACGATCTCAACATATGTTTTCCTTTTTGTTGTTGTAGTTCCAATTCTATTTTCCGCGATCGTAGTCTTTCCTTTTCTTGAAGTTCCATCCTCTAACGTCTTTTTTCTCTCCTCTTCCCCCACCAAGACTCTTCTCGTGCTTGTATTTTTGCTATATTTTGGTAAATTAACATGCATCTTGTTGTTTCCGATTCTGATTGTGTCCAGTTGTTTTTCCAATTCCTTGACATTTCTCACCCCCAAAAATCTCACAAAACCATATTTGTTCCCCCACCCATCCTTCTTTTTTGCTATAAATATTTCCCATACTCTTCCCATACTCCTGAAAATTTTCTGGAAATTTTGCAAAGAAGTATGTGGTAGTATCTCCTCTTTGCCTTCCTATCCTTGTGTTCTTCACGTTGTCCTTAGGGGTGGAAATAGGCCGAGCCAAGCTAGGCTTTGCTAGGCCTAAGCTTGACCTTAGTTAAAAGTACATGGCCTGAGCCTAGCCTGTTTACCCGTCAAAGGCTTTTTTAAGGGCCTGGGCCTGGCCTACATAAAAGCCTAGCCTGGCCTACAAGCCTGTTTAAGGGGCATAGTTTGCGATAATTTAACACAAAGGTAAAGGTAAAAATATGTATGTCAGGCTTTATAAGAATCAAATCTAACATATTTAAACATATTTTTAAGGTTTAATTTAACATTCATGGTAACGTATTTAAAAATATATTTTGAAACAAGACAAATTTATTTTTCAATAAACTTAAGGTCTTGCTAACCAATGCCCTTAGGGCACTAGTTAAGGAATTAAAAGGAGAAAGTATTTATTGTGGAAATCATAGGAGAGTGCAAAAAAAATCATGGGCAGTGTAATTTTCCGCCTCCCAATAAAAATATTTCTCCTTTTAGTTTCTTAACCAGTGCCCTAAGGGCACTAGTTAGCATTTGTCTAAACTTAATTATAAGCTTTAGTTTGATTCTTTATGTAGATCAACATGATTATCATTTAAAAAGACAAATACATGTAAGATTTTAATGTATCATAACAAATTTAATATAATAATAACACTAACAATGAATATTTATTTATGATTTTTTAAAGAGGTCAGTCTATTAGGCCTAAAAGGCTTTTTCAATGGCTTAGGGCCTGTCATGTTTAATTAAATAGGCTTTACTAAAAGTCTTGGCTTGGCTTATTTTCTGAAAAGGACTGGTCTGGCCTGGGCCTGATATAGGCTAGGCCATAGACCCCTGTCGAACGGCCTGGCCTATTTCTACCCTTAGTCTTCTCTATTCCTTAACATCCTCAGTCAGGTCGAGTATGCATATGCATGTATCTGAATTTATTTAGGCTTAGTGTCTCTCACACACACCGACAATGTAATCCTAGCTATTGATGAATATGGTTGTTGATGTCAATTGTATTAGAAAAGCTAATCTTTTTTTTTTATTACAAAAGAAAAGCTAATTCAAAGTCCTAGCATCTCTCAACAAGACATCCTGCAGCTCATTTGGATGACATGTCAATTGTTCTTTAATCTACCCACTATATTTCACACGAACCCACCAGATGTCTTTGTAGTAATATATTCAAGCACGATCTCGATAAGTCTTTTCAAATTTCACTTTCAAGAATTATCATAATAATATTTAATAAAACTATTAAAACGTTTCTCGATCAATAATTTTAAGAATTCACTTTAAAGAATTGTCTTAAATAATATTTAATTAAACGATTGAAACGTCTCTGCAATAATTCAAGCATAATATCTCGATCAGTAATTTTAAAATTCCACTTCAATAATTATCTTAAATATTATTTTATTAAACAATTAAAACAAAATAAAATATTTTTAAACTAGTATACATCCCATTTATATGTAATTCTATTGATAATAAATTGATTTTTTTGTGAATGTAAAAAGAACAATTAATTTAACTATAGATCAACACTTGGGGACTTCTACGTGCTTAGTGTACGATTTTTTAAATATAATTAGAATTAGGAACAACATTTTTAATTTTTCCTTGATCCAGTAATTGATGGACAACTAGTTCGGTTTCAGTGTTCCTATTTGAGACACATAACAGAACATAGGGTGCATAAGACCGTGTGCGATTATTTATTTAATTTTTTGGTATATTCAGAAAGCCATTTTGGTGTGATGAATTCGGTATCCAGGAGGACGCTATTTTAATATCATGACATGCTCTGCTTGTGGATACAAATACTTTATTTTAACTATGTCCATCCATAGACATGTTTGTTGAACCCTTTCTTTTGCACATAAAATTAATTATATTTGATTATATTTAAAGAGAAAATAAGTCGCTCTGTATCCACTGATCATGTAAAATCATTTTTCACTGTCATCCAATCACAAACCATCATGTATAATAATTTTATTAACTTTTACAATAATTATCTTAAAAGTTATATCAACAGTGATTTCTAATTAGTTAATAGTATAAGACCCATATTTAAATCTATCATGTATACAGGACAATTATTTTGCTTATATATATATATATATATATATATATATATATATATATATATATATATATATATATATATATATATATATATATATTGCGTAGTTACTATACAATAAAAGTTTATTTTTAGATTTTATAAAAAGATTGTAATATCAAATATTGTAAAATTGATATATAATGTATTTTAAAACTATTAATTCTATATTAAACCAAATTCAATTAAGATTTTACTTATTTTCTTGCATATCTAGATGCAGACATTGGTAAAGTAAAGGAAGAATATTATGTACTTGTTTGTTTTAGGAGTTATAAGGTTGGTTTGATGGCAAAGGAAGAAGAGAAGGGAGGAGAGATCGTGGATTCGAATCTTTCCATTAACAAAAACTAACCATTAACATTTGTCGATAAAAAAAATGTACTTATTTATTTTAGAAATCAATCAATCAAACCACGGGCAATGCTCTTTCTACACTACTATTTAGGTTGATTGCATGTACCTGCTTGCATTGGATTAAATGTGAATCATATGGTAACGGGAAATGGAGTACCGACATGCATGTGATTTTTAATATCTTTTTAATATCTTTATGTCCCTGTATTAATGAATGGTTTCAAAACAAAACAGTGTAATTGTGTAGTCAAGTCAAAGATTCGTCAGCTTTCTTTTTCCCTTGCTCTTTTTATTGCAGCCAGAAAACTTCGAAGGGTCCTTTTCTTGCTTTACCTTATGGAAATGGGGAACCTAGTAACCTACACCCCACGGGTGAATCGATAAATTATTTAGCGGTTCCAAACTACTGTGTATTCATGCTTTTGTTTAAGGCCAATGCCAATGCTACGGTGGACCACCTCAATAGGTGGTCCACAACAGACCATTATTTTTAACCGTAGGATGGATATTGTTATTATAGGTCCTTCCACACTCGATCTATCACTCCATCCTTGTAGTTTTTCCGACCAACCTCTTACACCGTTCGTCACCGTCGGAGACGATTTTCGGCGGTGGCGTTTCGGTTTTTTTTTCCCTTTCCTTGCCACCATCACTATCTTCTTCCTCCTCTACGGCGTCGACGATCCCGTGGAGCTGGTTCAACCTGGTGAATTTATTGGAACTCAAATCTAGCAATCCCAAACTCGAAAGCTTCAACAACGACTCGGGGAGAGGACCAACGAACTCTTTGCCCTCTCTGCAACCACCGCGACGACATCGCACACTAGATCTACACTCTCTGCACACTGTTCGTTTTCAAGTGTAACATGCGACCAAGACCTACGAGTCAGGGCTATCAACGTCTCGTTTGTTCAACTATTCGAGCACTTTCCGCTAGAGATCGAAGAATTGGACATATTCAAAAACCTCACCATCGCTGTAAAACCTTTGAATTTGAACGTGAATTGTAGATCTGAATCATGAGCTTGCAAATCTGAAATGTCATTTTCAGATCTTGGTTTCGAGAGCACACAGGGAGAAGCTGCTCTTGCGGCGGTCACGAAGGCTGGGCGCATTGTGCTCTCCGACGACACCAACGACGCGCACAATATGGAGAACAAAGGCGGCAGAGAGAGAGCGACCCATCGATGCTTTCCGGTAACTCGGATGGCACACGCGCGAGGGATCTACATCAAACATGTTAGTTCGTGGTGGTCCATCTTAGGGTTTTAGATTTGGAGGCAGTGAAGGGTGGCCGGAACTGGTGGATAGAGACGATGGAGGGCCGTCGGACGAGGCAAAGGAGGAGGAACAGTAAAGGGGGGGAGATTTGATAGAGACAGTGCATAATAAGATCTTGCACTTTAGATTAATCTAATGGCTGTTAATAATGGTGCATAATGGACCACCTATAAAGGTGGTCCACCGTAGAATTTTCCTTTGTTTAATTTTAATGTGAGATGTGTCGAATTTATTTTTTTTTAAAAAAACATGGTTTTGGTTAATTTTAATGAAAGATGTGTCAAATTTTATTATTTTCTTTTAAATTGAAAATTTTGATTATGTTGGGTGAAAATTGATTAGGATCGTATGATGGTCCCAAATTATATAATAATTTCTCGTCGTGCATGTGTGAATTATTAATTTTGTCCGAAACGTTCTGATAAAAATCGTATTTCCAAAAACTCAGCAAAAAAAAAATAAAAAACAACACAAAAAGACCGAAAAAGAGTTAATAAAAAATTCATAATTTTAAAAAGAAAGAAGACAATATTTTCATTTTTTAAAAAATAAAAAAATGTATAGCATAAAAAATAGTCAAATAAAAAATGAAAATAAAACCAGGAAAGAAAACAATGTAAAAAAAAAGAAGTAAAAACTCTAAAAAATAGAATGAAACGTAAAGGACCAAAACCAATAACCTTTGCTCAAAGAGGTTCTCATAGCAAACCATTAACCCACGGAAGCCCATTTCTCATTGTGTGGGCTTCGTCTTGACTATGCGCTAGTGGTGGCACTTGATACCTCGAATAGTACAAAACAGTTATACTCTAATCCACCCTTATTCAATGATAAATGTTCAATTTATGAAAAATTATCATAGTTTTGTAAATAATATAAATTTTGATAGAAATTATATTTTGTGTAATTATTTAAAAAATCATAAAGTTTAAAAAAAAAAGAGACTCGTCTTCTTCCAATAACAATTTTTAGTTATAAGGACGCTTAGCGATGGAAGCGGCGCTCAACAATGGGCAAATAATATTGATTGATGACTCGTCTCTTGCAACTTACAAATACTTATTTTGAGCAATTTTTATAGGACTTTTGGAATTTCTTAAAATTTTTGCACAACTGTCACCAAATTCTCTATATTTTCTTTATTTTTGTGTGTCCCATGATATGGGAGAGAGTTAGAGTTGTGAGTTTTAGGAGATCTTCAATGGAATTATGCTCAAAGAATGAATGTGAAGCTTTAATGTAGTTCTTCTATGGCTTCTTCCCTTTCTCAATCAATGCTAAATTGTTATTTTTGTTTTTCCTCTAATTATAATGACTGAATCTTTGTTAAGAACTTTTTGAATTGCCCGATCAATTGATGAATTTTAATTGCATGCTTTGTGGTTTAATTTCACTTTTATTTGCTTAATGTTATTGGTATGATAGAAATCAACCAATTGAAACTAGCTTAGTGTTAACTCAAAAGAGAGATCTTGAACTAAATTGAGATTTGAAACAAATGATTTGCATAGGCTCTAGGAATGAAGCTATGTATGTTATGTGAGTTGTTGAGAATCTTGAGCTTAATGCACAAGTGCTTAGTGAGTGTGCCAAGAAATTAAGGTTCTTGCTTTGCCAACTACAACACATTGCCTCAAAATCAATAATCAACCCCTTCTACTCATGTGACGACAATGCCTACATATAGTAGGTACAGTGTGAATTTGAATTTTTGAGGTCAAGGGTATGGATTTGGACCTACCCAATTGCAGGTAATGGAAATACTAATAATTTTTAATCTCTTCTTGGGGATCTTCTAGCACTCATAGGTGGATTGTCCCTTTCAAATAAGGATTTTTTTCATGTGCACAAACGAGAATTCAAATCTCTAATCACATGCGTAAGAAACCTAAGCCTAGTGTCACTTAGACCAACTACTTATTAGTATTAATTTTTCAGTTCTTTCACTTTTAGTATAAAGTTTCAACATAATTTGTTTTCGTAATAGAAAAGAATATTAAAATATTTTAAATTAAAATAGATAAGTTCTAGCATGATGTTTTGTTAATCAATATACTACCTCCGCCCATTTTTATAAAACATTATTTTAAAATTTTTTGTCCCTTTTTACAAGACTATATTCCAATTATCCCTTGCATTAATTATTTTTTAACAAAAATACCCTTAATTATTTCAGTCCATAAATAACCAATACCATGAATTGTTTCTTTCTTTCTCTTATGAGGATTTAGAGAATTTAAGAGTTTAGTTTTAAAAATCAAAACACTACTACTATTATTCTCTCTTCATGCATTAATTATTTGAGGGTAAATTTGAAAAAATATTACGTATACAATTACAATTACAAACAAATTTAATACTAATACCTCGATTAACTAATTTTCTTAATATGCGTAAATTAATTAATAACATCTTATAAATAGGGACGAAAGTAGTATTTCGGTGTTAAGATATGTTATTTTTATTACTATAATCTTTGTCTATAAAAATTAAATTATTAATGTAAATATTGTAAATTTATAGCATATGATGCTACACGATGTACCATAATATATTAATTTTCTCTATCAATGAAATTGTCAGTTAGAATTATTTTTTAGGTATGTGTATGTTAGTATTATTTATCTTATTGCTAATGAAAATCTGTAGTGTTTATATTAATTAATAATTTAATTTTTATTTGATAAAGATTATGTTGATCATAAACCCAATACCAAACTGTTAATATATGATTTTTTTTTAGTAAGTGAAAATAAAACTAAAAGGTTATCATCTTATTCTATTTTTGCAGGATGACTTTCATTATGTAGGCGATCGACAAACACATGAACATACGTAATTGAAGACGTGGACGCAATAATGAATTAATTTTATAGTGCATCTAACTCTCCAATTTATTTATTTACATCTTTATGCTAACTAGCTAGTAAGTAACTATCAATTTCAGATAGATATATACTATAACTCGTGCCATTGACATAGACAGCAATCCAGCAGTAAATTAATGGAGTAGTTTGTTTCTTGTATAGTTAAATATATTGATATTCCTCGTCTTCATGTATTGAAAACGACTAGAAAATAACGCAAGTCATTCATTATCTTTGTAAATGAAACAGAGGGGCTTTGTTGAATCAAGGTTTAAATTTCTATTGGAAGAGGTATCCATCTTACCGTGTCTTTAATTAACAGATTATTTCTAAAGGATAATAGCAGTAGGAAATAAACCAAAAATAAATAAAATAAAATATAAGTTATACTATACAGGGTTAATCTTGGTGCATTAATCCATTAGAATGAATGCATGGCTCGGTGACATATCATATCTATCATTGTAATCCATGTGAAAAGGGTCTATATTTCAAGGGGGGCAGCTGAATAAAGGTGTTGAGATTCATAATCTTATCGACAATTGATGGAACAGGCTGGCTTACTTGCTATAAGGATATGCATGCGAGGGATGAATTTTGCAACTTGAGCCACTTTTTACGTGTCCAATTCTAGCTTGTATGTTGCTGCGGCTTTCGTCTTAATTATGATACTACTGGGACGTTTTTATTATTAATTGACAGTGTGGCTTAATGGTGGTTTAGTACGTCTCTGTAATTGCGGGGCAGAGTGCTAGCTACACTTGTATTTCAGATACTCCAAATTAATTTACCAACTTGGCATGTTTCGTGCTGAGTTTGGTTGCAATAATATCTTCATTTTCCTATTAAAAAAAAAAACTATATATAGCTAGGTTTTTGAGATAGAGTATGCTTTTTTCAGCAAATATATCAGATCGAGATGATGAGATGATCTAGCTAGCTAGTTTGATAATTATATATTATATTATATATAGCTAGTTCCAATATTCTATATATTTTGTATATTAATTGGTTAACCCAACCTGTGTGCATGACACTTGGAATGGTGCCTTATTATTATTATTATTGGTGTAAGCTAATGCTTGTATTAAAGGTCAATGTCTTTGGGTAGTAATTAATAATCCTCCCACACGCATATGTAATGCGATTCAATTTGTGACTAACTCAAACCTGTTTCAGTGTTTTGCCGCTCTTGTTTGATTCCAACATCCGTGTTAAACACGGAATAACGCGGAACTGGAAGGTTCACATGCATGACTGTATATATATATAGTTTATACATATAGATATAGGGCAATAGACATTGGAACACGATTAATATTGGCTTGTATACAGGGATTGGTTGGTAGTATATTCGGTAGTATAGTCCAACACATATGCAATTTTTGTTGCTTATATTTCAGTTCAGAAGAAATAATATTTTTTAAAAAAGTGTTTTTTTAAAAAAATGAATATTTAAGAACCAGATATGATTTATTTATTAAGAAAACAATTTTTGCTTTTTCTTTTTTTTTAAAATCAATTAAGATAAACACATCAAAAAGCAAAAAAAATATTTATTTTATTAAAAAAATGCTTTTTATTTTAAAAAAAAAGCTTAAACAAATAAATCCAATATATAATTGATTTTTTTTAAATATGAGAAACTCAATCATGTAATACTAAGCACAACTAAAGATGTTTTTGAACCCTCGTATAAATATGACAAATTTTAATATGATATAAAAATAAAATAAAATTTAAAGTAAAACATTTTAAAATCATAGTAATATATATATATATATATATATATATATATATAATATAATATAAAATTATCTTAGTTTCAAATATGAATAATATTATTTTAGATTTAAGTCAATAAGATTTTATGTAGTGAATTTTCTTTTTCAGATTTTTTTAATATCTACAAATTAAAATCTTAAAATCTATAAAAAATAATAAATTAAAAGTTTGAAGAAAAAAACAACCAGGTTTAAATAAAATCAAGTAAAAATATTAATGGTCAATGCTTATCTTCATTTCAACATATCTTCTTTTGTAATACCTCTTCATTCAATCTTTTGTGTTATATCAATAGTTGAAAATTAAGAAATTATAAAATAATTTTTAAAAAATTGTATTTCAATTAGAGAAATTATGAGTTGTATTTGCTTAAAATAAATCTTGCGAGATTTCTAAATTTAAATTTGTTACAAATTTGAATCAAAATATATATTAATTAATTTGAATTGAAATATATATTTATATTATTAATTACATACTAATCTTGATTGATTATCATAATTAAGTATTTCATAATTAAATAATTACCTTAATCATCATAAATATTTATTTTGCTAAATTAAAAATAAAATAATTTAGTGAAATTTTAGAGGGGAAAAATGAATGTGATATTGTCACGTAGCATATGCTTACGTGACAAAATCTTCTTTTTATAATAATAATAATAATAATAATAATATGTAATTGATTGATATATTGATAATTAATATTTGATAATTGGTATATATTTACAGTAAATTATTATAAAATAATGATAATAAACAAAAAGTTAACACAATTATAAAACAATATTCCATAAATTTTAATAAATTGACTATCATATTATATAAAGTCAAAATCTATTAAACATTTGATAATTTAATAATTTAATTGATTAATTCAATCAGGATATATATTCACCTTAATTACTATAATTAAACATAATAATGGGTTTTTATCAATTAAAAGATGAAAAAAATCGATAAATTTTAAGCGGGAAAAGAATGAATATGGTGATACTATGTGACATTTGTCTACATGGCAAAATTTTCTTTTTATAATAATAATAATAATAATATATATATATATATATATATATATAATTTTTTTTAAGAGATGATATTTATTTCATTAATTTCAATGCTTTGATGAAATTAATTTCCAATTATTAGGTAAAATATAGTTATTCACACATGCACAAAAAAGTTACAAAGAATCAAATTAAGTTTAAGAAAAGTAAAACGTTTTTCTTTTGTTAATGATAATTGGTTATAGTGTGAAACATATAAAATAATTAAAAACATATTTATTTCTTTTTCATTTTAAAAGTGGTGATATTTTACCGATGGAATAAAAATATTAAAAATAATTTTTTAAACTTATTTTCAAATTATTGTTTTAAATTGAAATTATTTTTTTAACATTTATTCTTTTAAAATTAATTTACTTTTATAGTATAAATTAGAAGTAAATGTGAAAATATTATTTCTTCTTTCAATTAAGGCTCTCTCAACTCAATTAAGCATTTTTTATATTTGTTTTCATTAAGGCACTCTTGAGCAATTTATAGTAAATAGGATTCCTTGTAAAACAAAAGAATCAATAGCTAATAAATGAGTCAGTTATTATTAAAAAATATTAAAATAATCCCTCATCAAATACACAGTGCTCCAAAGTCCAAAACTTCTTGGTTAAGTTTAGGCTAAATTACTCTTTTGATCCCTTATCTTTATTTTAGATTGTAATTTGGTCATTTATTTTTTAAAAGTTACAAAATGGTCATTTATCTTTATTTTAAGTTGCAATTTAGTCCTTTATTTTTTAAAAGTTGTAAAATAGTCCATTAAGTAATTTTTTTATAGCATGTTTATCCTTGAATTAATGTATTTTTTAAGTTTTTTTTGGGGATAAACATGCTATAAGAAAATTACTTAAGGGGCCATTTTGTAACTTTTAAAAAATAAAGGACCAAATTGTAACCTAAAATAAAGATAAGAGACCATCTGAATAATTTAGCCTTAAGTTTATTATTGAAAAATATTAAAATAATCCCTCACCAAATACACAATGTTCCAAAACTTCTTGGTAGTTTGATTAAAAAAAAAAACTTCTTGACTAAGTTTATTGATAAGCTTTTACCTACCAAAGAAACATAAGTCTCTTTAATGAATAGTAAAAGATAACATCCTCAATTGTATTATTTATTGATGTGGCTCTGTAACAAACATTTGGTACCACTAGTACCTGAGTATATAAATTTAAATTTGCTGATTTAAAAAAAAAATATTGGCTTGTATACGTAAATGGTTTTAAATTATACTCCCTCCGTTTCTTTTTAAGTGTCGAATTTTTGGAAAAAAATTTGTTTCTATTTATCTGTTGTTTGCATAGTTCAAAATCACATTAATTACTCTTTTATCAATTATATCCTTACTTCTATCCTAATTTTTACACATGTATTTATTGTAAAGTATAAATAAAAAGAGGGTTAAATAGGAAATCCCATAATTACTTTATTAGAATCAAGAAAATTTAATATATTTCTTAGTTTCTACAAATAAATCTTAAACGAAAAAAAAAAAAAAAAAGGGAAGGAGTAGTATAAAAGGAAAACATACGGGGGAACATATAGTTTGAAAATTGGCCTTTCTTAAGACATAAGTTCCATAAACTTAACATGTACACGATGAATTAAAAATAAAAGAAATTAATACTTGCTTTTCCTTATCAAAATACGTGGTTGTTTAATTTTGTCACGTTTTCTTCTTTTCTACATGCTCTTCTTCTTTTTATTTGTTTATTATTATTCAATCTATTTATTTTGTCCTGGCGTACCTTGTGCTGCGCGAGTGGTTCGCAAAGATACGCAATATTAATTGTTCTAATAATAATACAGCCAGTGGTATGGAGCGCACAAGAGGAGTGTGCAGCGCGAGAGCTGAATTAATTAGAGTTCAATTAATCGTGTTAACGAGGTAAAGAAAATAAAAATGCGTGGTTGGCTTCGTCTGCGAAAGAAGATTCAAAGTTTAATTAATATCAATATATAATGAAATCAATGTACGGTAGTATAATGGTATTGTCTTCTTTTCTTAATAAAGCCCAGAAGTCTTCCACAAATCTTAAATCTCATGTATCAGCATCAATAGATAAAAAGGAAATCCCCCAGACCCCAACACCAAGAAATCGAAAAGTCGCTCAGGATTCTCGTGCCTAACTTTAATAGAATTATCGTACTTGTTACTTAACCCACACCTGCTATATATAATTTGTAGAATTTTATAAGACCGACAAATTCAAATGACATCAAATCTTCATGCCCAGCACATCCGCATCTAGAGAACCAGCATCTTTCAAATTATAAGTCTTCATATTAGTAAAAACTTAGGGCACCGTTTGGATAAATTTATTCATATATATTTATATGAGAAGAAAATAAATTAGAGTTTTTTCATAGTCTAAAATTAAATAAATTTTTTCATAGTCTAAAAGAAGAAAATAAAAATAAAAATAAAAAATTAAATAAATTTTTTCATAGTCTAAAATTAACTTATACATAAGTTAATTTATAGAACTTCTCTCGTATTATTAGTTTCTTCAAAAGTTTATTTTTTATTTACGAATAAACTAATTTTAATTTATAGAGAAATTTATTTTATTTTTCTTTCTTATTTATTTTCTTATAAGTGTTTATAGAAAAATTTATTCAAACATGCCCTTCATATTTAAGAAGGTTAACTTACTATATGTACTTTAAATTCTATGTTTAGTTGTGGCAGTTTTCAGTAAAAATTTAAGCATACCATTTAAACACAGCGGGGAGATTGATTAATTAAGAATTAAAATACGACAAACTCTCTCTAATTTTAGGTTTTTTAAAAACATTTTAATTCAATAATTCAACACTTCTTCCATATGTCAGATCATGCATGCATATTATTTTCCTCTAAGACATGTTTAACACATTTCTAAGAAATTTTTTATATTAAGTAGTAAATATTTGTATCTTGTATGAATTTTTATAAATGCAAAGGAAACATATAAAAATTATGAGTTTAAAAATATTTCAGAATAATTATAAAGAGAGGAGTAATCATAACGTTGTCACAAATTGAAGTCAATATCTCTGTTTACATAGTCAAAATTAATTACTGACAGTGGGAAAAACTCCACTAGTAGCTAGGTTGAAAATAAAGGGTGATACCACCAACGGGCCAGGGTCTAATCTAATAGAATCGATTCGTCTCCATACCATAATAATCACGGTTTGAATCTTCGTAAAAAGATATATCATATTTAAGAGAATTTTTTTTGATAGATATTTAAGAGAAAATAATTATATACTACAGTGTAAACTAGTTATCTAATTAGAAACAGAAATGCTAATTTACACGAAATCATTTTCGTAATTTTTGCACGACCTGTGTATTATGTCAAAATGTATTTTTTTTAAAATTTTTAAATTAAAATTTATTTAAAAAAATATATGCTTCCATGTTTGCATTCGTATGTTTCACGCTAATATATTTTTGTGCTAAATAACGCTGCTAAATTACAAATCATCATATAATACTATTTCTGGTCCTAATTATAAGCAACAAATTGGATTCTTATTTGGTCCTAAATATAAGCAACAATCACATTTTTTGTAAAGTTATTCAGAGTAAAATTTCTTTTATACTCTTACTTTATTGTTAACTCTATTTTCTATACATTCACATTAATAAAGTAAAGCGTACTTTTGGAATAAAATTTGAATTCATTATAAAATTAATTAAAAATAACTACTCTAACTACTCACCTTGATTTTGATGATTTGTCCTATGTTGCTTATAATTAGGACCAGAGGTAGTATATAATAGATTTGTTAACTTTTATAATAATTACATTAAAAATTAGAGTTTAATGGTGATGCACTAACAGTTTAAAACAATTTTACACTGTCATCCAATCACAAATTATCGTTGATATGACTTTTAAGATAATTTTGTAAAAGACAATAAACTTATCATATATGATGAGTTGTGATTGGATGACAGTGTAAAACTATTTTACACTGCTAGTACATAATCCTTTTTCTCTAAAAATTATATTAATAGTAATTTTTAATCGATTAACAGTATAAAAAATTATATTAAGTGTATAACTATTAAATTCCACATTTAATGTCTAACCCTATTTTAAATAAGATTATCTCAAAAAAAAAATATGGAAAAATTAAAATAAAGGGCGATGGCAATAATACACTGGTACATCCCAGCCTTGCAAATTGAAATAAAGAAGAATGTCTTGACGATGGAGCTGCCGGCTAACTGTTTTTGTCTTTTTACTGATTTGTAAGGAAATACGTGTAATTTAATATGTCTATATTGGGTTAACGGTATTGGGACTCAAGACAAGTAGGGACTTGGTTCTACTGAAAAGTTTGTAAGATAACCTCGTTGACGTTCACCCCCTCATGCAGCAATGACCGTATTAATTGCATTTTGCCAAACGCGGATCATAGTCTCATATTTCTTGCACCTAATAAATACTACACAAACAATAATTGCGGAATGGCGTAATCAAGGAGAAAAGAGATGAGCATGAGCTACATTATTTGACGAGTACTGCTATTGAGTATGAAGTTTTTTTGCACGAAACATACGAATGGATAAACGGACTGTTATCCTTTTTTTAAAACAATAAAAAATTAAAAGTTAAAACAAATATAAAGTGGGTTTTATACAAAAACACGCGTTCGTACTGTTTTCACGAATTTGCCTTCGTACTAAACAGTATTATCCTTATTTGACTCTATGACGCACAGTAATTAATATTATTGCTACTTTGGATTTTTTTATTCTTTTGTTTTGCCTAGGACATTCCTCGCAACTAAAGAATAATTTTTTAAGATATATAAATTCATTTAAGGGATTAATATTGATACTGAGAGTCTAGCTCAATTGATTAAACATGGTGTATGAATTATTATAAACTTCTAATACCTGTCTTTGATTCCTATAAATAATATAAAAAAAGACTAATATTAATACGATGTTATTCTGGTTGATGTATGGATCAACTAATATAAAGATATTCTAATTTAACCAGTATTTTTGAGTTTAAGGCTTGATCATACAATTGTATTAAAGAGAGCTTTAACATGCATAATAATTTTATTAAAAATCCCTTAAAATACATAAATCTATTTAAGAAATTAACATTTTTAATAAATGTTTTTCTATACATATAAACATGAAGATAAAACTCGTGACTATATATTTATTGCTAATCCTATAACATCATATTGATTTTTCTTTTTTTCTTTTTATAATCAGAAAGTATCTAAGTTTTCTATTTAGTATCAACTAATTTCTCTTTTACTAAGTTAGCTTACTTTGAGAGTAAAAAATAATGCCTTCAATAGACTCTATTCGTAAACCCGAAATTGAAAACTATAAGGTTGGTACAGTGGTGTAAAGTCTTGTTGCATTCACATATGAAAAATGATCTATTTAATGAAAGAACTTGTGTTCAATTTTCTTGGTATGCAAAATTTTTCGCAAACGAGATTAGTCTCTGACTCGATGGATTGGAGAACACTATAATCTCTAACCCAGGAAAAAAAGAAACGAAATCAAACTAATCCTCAATTAAAAGATACTACGTATCGAAACACTTGTGTGAATGACTTTCCCTAATTTTATTCTTTTATCTCCCGTTCACATTGACCCACGAAATTGCGCACCCCTAACATTGTGCCTATAAATTGGCACCCAAGACACACGCCAATGGCACTGCACTACTGTGAGTTAAGCACATTATAAGAAGCTCCTCTCCCTAGCCCCATTCATCACTCACAAAGCAAAACTAATTAACAAACTTTCACACTCACACGAAAAGCATGGAGCACAATTTCTACCTCTCCCTGCTCCTCCTCTTCGTTTCTTTGGTGACCCTCTCCCTCTTCTTCCTCTTCTACAAGCACAGGTCCCCATTCGCGGCCCCGAACCTGCCACCGGGAGCAACCGGTTACCCGGTGATCGGGGAGAGCCTGGAGTTCCTGTCCACCGGATGGAAGGGTCATCCGGAGAAGTTCATCTTCGACCGGATGATCAGGTACTCCTCCCACCTGTTCAAGACCTCGATCCTGGGGGAACCGGCGGTGATATTCTGTGGTGCCGCGTGCAACAAGTTCTTGTTCTCGAACGAGGACAAGCTTGTTGCAGCGTGGTGGCCCAACAGTGTGAACAAGGTGTTCCCCACCACGCTTCAGAGCAACTCCAAAGAAGAGTCCAAAAAGATGAGAAGGTTGCTCCCTCAGTTCCTTAAGCCCGAAGCTCTACAACGCTACGTTGGCATCATGGACACCATAGCTCAGAGGCACTTTGCTTCCCTTTGGGACAACAAGACGGAACTCACCGTCTATCCCTTGGCCAAGAGGTGATACATTCATTATATATGTCCACAAATTTAGATGTTGTTGTTTAATTGTTTTCCCTGATTTTTTTTTAATTAAAATTAGAGTTTTATCACACTAATCCACGACATAATTAACACAATTGTGTGAGTTATTAATGTCAAATTCTAATTTATAAATGTATAAAATTTGTATCTAATATTTATCTATGTTGATAACTATAGTTTCTAATTTTTGCATTATGAAAAAAACTGCAACATTACAAATTTTGCCTTTTACACAATCACCCTAATGCATCGGTCGTGTTTGTCATCAATTTTATAAACATATATAACTGCAATTTTATTTTTTTACAATAATTACAATAAGGTTTTAATATAGAACCTTATACAAACTACTCAAATCCTTTATTATTATTAGTAGACCAACCACCATTTATATTCATTCATCTCACATAATTTTTTCAGTGCAAGTGTGTGTTAATTTTATTTTTTGTTACATAGGAGGTGCAAAGTACCTTATAAGGTGCATGAGTTAATTGATTTTATATATATGTTTAAGAGTGTGTTTGGTAAGACTTTTGAGGAGCTTATAAACTCATTTGACCAACTTATAAACTACTTTAACCAAAATAAGCTTATTTGGTATACGAACTTATTTTAGTAGCTTCTGAAAATAAGCTAGCTTATAAGCTACTAGCCTTTTTTTCTTCTAAATTTTATCCTCACTAATTTATTTGAAATTCCTTTTTATCCTTTTATTCAATTTAAAAATCATTTTACCTATTTTAACATTCTTAAAAACATTAGATAACATTTACTTTCTTAAAAATATTTGGTCACTAAACAAAAATTGATAAATTTTTTTTTATAAAGAAACAATAATTTTTATTTTTTGTTTTAAAATAATATTATAAATAAAATTAAATATTAAAAAATTGATTTTAAATGATATAAGTTTATTTAATTTAATTCTACTTTTTTTTTAAAAAAGGAAAATTTTGATTTAAAACAATATCAGTTTATTAAAAATTTGATTTTAAACAATATGAGTAAAATCATTGAATCTTTACTATTCTTTTATATTACAAAATTATTGTCCTACTTTTTAAGATAATAAGTTATTAAAAATAAGTTCAAATATTAGAAATAATAAATATATCATTTTATGTCATTCGACATTTATCAACTAGTTTATCAGTTAATCTTACCAAACACTTTCAATTAAATCAGCTAGTTTATAAGTTTTCAGCTTTTCAGCTTCTAGCTTATAGCTTATAAGTTTTCAGCTAGTTTTACCAAACATAGCCTAATTACAGGTATACGTTCTTGTTGGCTTGCCGTTTATTTATGAGCATTGAGGATGTGAATCACGTAGCAAAATTTGAGAACCCTTTTCATCTGTTGGCTTCTGGAATCATATCAATGCCTATTGATCTTCCCGGAACGCCGTTCAACAAAGCAATCAAGGCAGCGAACGGCATCAGGAAGGAGCTGTTGGAGATCATTAGACAGAGGAAGGTGGACTTAGCTGAAGGGAAAGCATCACCAACACAGGACATTTTGTCTCACATGTTGTTAACATGCGATGAGAATGGACAATTCATGAATGAATTGGATATTGCCGACAAGATCCTTGGCCTCTTGATTGGGGGTCATGACACTGCTAGTGCTGCATGCACTTTCATTGTCAAATACCTTGCTGAACTCCCTCACATTTATGATAGAGTTTATCAAGGTGAGTCTATTGTTAATTTTATGTTGATTTTGCTTGTTTTAAAATTTTAATATCAGTATCTTAATTATACATCATATTCAATCTCTAGTGGTATAGCTGGTGCTTCTTATTATAAGTTAAAATTATTTTATATATATATATATAGAAGCTCTCTTATATATATATTTTTTTTATCTAAAAATTAATTAATTTTATGCATAAAATAATTTTAATTTATCAGAATAATTTATATTTTATTTCATCTTATTAACTTTTTTATATATAAGTGTTTATTGAAAAATTTATACCAAAAATTTCTTTAAAGTATTTAAAGTCAACTATCAAGTCTACAAGTCCAAATCTTCGTGATTTGAATTCCTCTTAACGTACGTCAAACTTCACCCATTTTCACATGATTAGGTTGATGTTTGAATTACGAACTAGCCTCCAAAATAAATATCAAGGCTGACCTCATCATTTATGCGGTTGATTGTTGCTCTAATTTCGTGCTGTTTTTGTCAAAATTTGGAAGAATCCCACTTCAGCCACTTCATGCAACTTGCCAAGCACATTATTATTATTTTTTAAATATAATAAAACTTACTTTTTTATATACAATTCCACAAGAAACCTTTCTTTTAAGATACTTCATCCTGAAATGAACATTTTATAAGAACTGAATAACTAAGTCAAGCCCAACACTAGATTTGAATTTTTAAAATTTCAATTTTAAATTAAAACTAATTTAGAAAAAAAAAGTTAAGAATTCTCTATATTAAAATACAGTTTTAAACATTATTGTGTTAATATTAAGAGAGAAGATATTTGTTTACAAAATAAAATAAACATTTATAAAGAATATTTTAATATATATGCCGTGATTAATTAATCTTTACAATATATATACTTATTTGTGTCCCTTTTTGTGTAATTTGTTTAGAGCAAATGGAAATTGCAAAATCGAAATCGCCAGGAGAGTTATTGAATTGGGATGATATCAACAGGATGAAGTATTCTTGGAGTGTAGCTTGTGAAGTAATGAGAATCGCTCCTCCACTTCAAGGAGGTTTTAGGGAAGCTATCAATGACTTTATTTTTAATGGGTTCTCAATTCCAAAGGGATGGAAGGTAAGAAAATCATATACGGATTTTTCTTACAAAGGCATGCATATTGTTTACATACACTCTTTTTTATTTTCTTTTGTTGCAGTTATGGCTTGAAGCATATCTTATGTGTTTGGTTTCTATAACAAGAAACTTTTGTTTTTTTTATTGAAAGAGGCATCACAAATATATATATATATATATATATATATATATAGCATTTATTAATAAAAAAACTGATAGACATTATATAGGATTTTGTATAACATTTATTTGATGAAAATTAAACTACAAGTATAAGCATTGTGATTTTACATTAGCAATATAATATATTATACTAACATTTGATTTATTAATAGCATATATTATTATTTTTTTATACTAACAAGATTGTTTGTTAATATGATATATCATACCTGTGAGTATAGATCTTTAATGTTTCTACTAATCATTTAATTTTCATTAGATGAAGTCTATACTGATGAAAACTAACCCGATATTTAACCATTAATTAGTATGTGACAATTCTCATGTAGTCAGCTATTATAGAATTAGATGAAATTGCTATGCAATTACATGGGATTTATTACGTAGTTGTATAAGACATGTGTTCTTCTATTTTTGGGTCAAATAATTTAGTTTTTTTGAAACGTGTGTAGTTGTATTGGAGTGCAAATTCAACACATAAAAATCCAGAATACTTTCCAGAGCCAGAGAAATTCGATCCAAGTAGATTCGAAGGAAAAGGGCCAGCTCCTTATACTTTTGTACCATTTGGTGGAGGACCAAGGACGTGCCCCGGAAAAGAGTATGCTCGATTGGAAATATTGGTTTTCATGCACAACCTAGTGAAGAGGTTCAAATGGGAAAAATTGATTCCAGATGAGAAGATTATCGTTGATCCCTTGCCCATACCTGCAAACAACCTCCCAATTCGTCTTCATCCTCACAAACCCTAATGAAAAGATATTTGATTTGATCATCAACACAATTGTACAAGTTATGTGTGCTATCAATCTATTATATATATATATATCCCAAATGTTTTCTTTCGCTTATATTTATTCTTTTACATTTTAATTACTTTGTATCCTTTCTTGTATTCAAGGGACTTATAAATAAAATATAGCCACACAACTTTTCCAAATGTCTTTGTAGGCCAAATTTATAGATGTGACTTGCAGAAATATTTGTATGGTCGTACATCATGCACATGTCATACGAATAATATAGGTTTTGACATTTGAATTCTTCCAATGTACCCTTTGACAGGTGGATTAAAAAACACAAATTAAAGGAGCAACATTTTATAAGAAGTAACAAAAACCCTACATGAAGTCTTCACGGAGGGGGACCAAGGCCCCGCCTGGCCCCTTGGTTTCTACTTTCACCACAGTGTTTGTTTGTCGTGTCGGTTTGTTTTCTTCTTGAACGAAAAAAAAAACGGTTCGTCTTTTATAAAAAGTAAACCTTAATTAAAAATTAAAAAAGAAGAATAGGTATGGTAAATAAATCTGATTTTGTGGATATATGTCTAATTCTGACAAGACTTTGATAGAAAAAAATTAATTAGGTTTAGATTTGATTCAAGTTTTCCCGATTTGCAAAAGCAAAGGCTAGTTGAGTAAGGCTAAGTCTAAAAACTTTGAGACTTTAGCCAAAATTATTAAAAAGACTTAATGTATGAACATAAAAGGGATAAGAGAGAAAAGTATGAGAAAACTAAAAAAAGTTGAAGAGAAAAATATTAAGATTTGAAGTTTTGTAAAATAAATAGAAAACAAATAAACAATTTTTAAACTTTGAAAATTGTCAATAGTAATTAACAAGAATGCAAACCTAGATTTCACCACCTTTAGGCTCTAATGGCTCCTTCTCAATTATGTCTTATTAATTAATGCTGTTAACCTTTTTTTTACTTCTTAAATATTAAGTACATTGCATCTTAGTGCATAATCGGCTTTATGAAAAACAAGAAAAGAAGGAACAATGAATAATAAATTATAATGATAGTGAGTGAAAAGAATGTAAAGTTTAAATATTTTTAAAAAAAATGGGACTTCAAAAATTGAACCACATTCGCATGATTGTCACTGCCATCGTCATCATTGTGGCCACCACCACCACCATGATTGATGACAACAACGTTTATGGTGATAACACATCATTATTACCATCGTCACTACCATGACCGTTACCACTACTATATATAAAGACTAAAATATGTTTTTTGTCCTCACAAAATTAAAGATATATGTTTTTCGTCTCTGCAAAAATTTTATTATGTTTTTCGTCCTCATAAAATTGAAATGTGCCAAATTTCGGCCTGAAGCTAGGTTTGGACATATCTGAACCTACACAAGAATTTTTTGTTGTTAAAAACCACCATAAATTGCAGAAAAAAATAAATAAAAATATAATGTGTGACGATTTTCTTTAATTTGTGGCAATTTTTCTGCAATTTGTAGCGATTTTTAACCCCAGAAATCCAACTGTCACAAATTGCAAATAAAAACTACCACAAATTGCAAAATGTCCGAACCTAGCTTTTGGCCAAAATTTGACCCATTTCAATTTTACAAGGACAAAAAACATACTGAAAATTTTGTAGGGATGAAAAACATACATTTCCAATTTTGTGAGGACGAAAAACATATTTTAGCCTAATTTAAATTAAATCAAAATATAAGTTTTTATTAATCTCTTATATCTTTTAATCTATCATTTTAATCTTTATTTCTAAATTAATTTTTCATATTTGTTTTAAAAAATACCAATAGTAAATTAAAAATAAATTTATATCATAATATAAATTATTACCATAAATCTAAAATATAATTTTTATGTTTAAAAACTTTATTTATTACAAATTTTAATTATAATTAATTTATATATTCAAAATATTAATTTATTTATATAAATATAAGTTATATAAAATAAATAGGATAAATAGCTTTTTTTTTTTGTCAGCAAAAAAGAATTATAAATATATATACTGGTACCAGAAGTACCAAACCATGATACAGATTTTCATTACACCAACGATATTCCATCTTAAGTGCTGATATAAATGTGAAATGGTTATAACGTATTTATGACATTAATGTCACATAAATATGCAATAACCATCCAGTCAGATCACATTTCAAGCACATGCATTTTAGCACTCAGTATCTATAATACACAAACAATCTATCTCCCCCATCATTAATGCCCTACAAAATATAGTTGATATTCCTACGTAATCAGAGGCCATCTACCAGAAATTAAACTGGAAGCATCATATGTATAATGGCACCCGCAAACACCTGGCCACCCCTCAAGCAAGCTTTCCTTCTCACGCAAACCACCTGTAGTGTTCCCATAAAATTCTGTCTATCCCATCACACAAGCTCCTATGCTCGAAGACCACTGGACGTAAGAGTAATTAAATGTAGCATCAAATTTCCTTAGCCAAGACCAAGTGTGGTATATGATGTCCTGCAAAACATCCTCTTTTTGAAAAGATTTACCACTGAATATTGCTCTATTTCTTTTATTCCAGATGACCCATGCTATTCCACACCAAAGATATCTCCATCTAGTATTTACACGACAATTTCCATGCAAAAGCAGGTGCTGGTGGAAGTGCATAGTTGTTGATTCAGGAAGCACAATTTTAAGTTAACATTCAACCAGGCGTACACAGCTTTCCAAATTTCGTCGACTTTACTACACCAGAAGCAGGCGTAAATAGCTTATTTAGTCCCTGAACTATGCATTCGCTGATAATTTAGTCCCTACATTTTCAAAATAACCAATTTAGTCCACAAATGTGCAAATGTTGCAACAAATTAGTTCAATATTTTATTATAAGCAATGTATATCGTAGACTAATTGGTCAATAAGTAGTATAGTTTCAAGATCACCCTGACATTAAGTGTCAAACTTTAATGACCAAATTGTCATTATGTTTAACTGTTGGACTAATTTATCGTAACATTTATATATTTGTAGACTAAATTGATCATTTCGAAAATGTAAGGACTAAATTGTCAGTAAATACATAATTCAGGGACTAAATAGGCTATTTACCCAAAATAAATATTTATTTTGCGCATTATATAGACTAAAATACTAGTGTGTGTATTAGTAACCATGTTATAGGTGTCAAGTGTTAATCTCTGTCGGAATACATAATTAACTATCTTTAGTTGGAACTCTCATTTTAATCACATTTTTTTTTCACCTACAAGACTCGAATTCAAAACTTTACTTGACATATCCAAATCCAATTTCATTTGGACAAACAACATGTTAGTAATATATATAGAGAGAGAGAAATATCTAGTTACTCCAAGAATAACTCTTTTAGAGTAACTCTTCACTCTCATCATTGATTTTCTTGATATCTAATGATTAAGATTAATTACTAATTACAACTATTAGATTTTAAGAAAATAAATAGTGAAGATGGAGAGTAATTCTTTTAAAATTACTCTTAGAGTAAAATTTGATTCCTCCTCTTATATATGTGTACAAAAAGATGATTTTTGAAAGTAAATATGTAGGAACACATATATATATTTCTTTTCAAAATCATCTTTTTAACATAACACTACCGACTTCAACAAGGACAACTAATAATTAAAAAAAAAAAAAAAAAAAAAAACACCGCTACTTGGTACGAAATGGATTGACAAGAAACTTTACGAATTAGAATTTAATTAAACGGTGAAGGATAGCATCACGTATTCAAAGGAGAGAATAAAAGAAACTAATCTTTCAATTAAAATGGAATACATCTCATTCGTAATCTTTGGCACAATCAATTTTGGTAAATATCATTAGTAATTGATAAATATACTTTGCTTAAAGTTCAAAAAAGTTTTAAGAGAAAAAGGGGAGCACAGAGCCAAATCATTGCCGATAGTGGCTATCTTCACTTAGAAATTGATTTTGATGGGTTAGACAACGCTGAATACGTGTTGTCATGGAATTTAAATCCAACTGCAATGCAACCTTTATCGTTTATTGTTTTCCTTTCCGACAAGGGTATACACTATAGAGAGTCGACAGTCGAGGCTGCCGCACTGGTAGGGGAGTTTTATTTTTATAAAAGAAAAAAAGAGCCAATCCTTTCAAAAGGGTTTGTGAAAATCGTTCATTCTGTTGAGCTAGTCCCATTCTAAACTAAAGTTTGCTTATATTATGGTTGTCCAGCTAGCTAGTGTAACTTAATTTTCAATTGAAATCGACTACTCTCATTTTTGTAAAATTAAGGATATTATTGTGGTTTTTCCACTTTCACTATAATAATAAAAAATGTGTTGTTAATTTTCTACGTTGCAGCCTGTGATCAACGTGAATCTTTTCCTCTTTTTTTTTTTGCTTCTGAAAAGGGCCTAACGGCCGTGAATCTTTTCCTCTGTGTCTTACTTTCATGCAAATGCAAAAGCGAGGGCGGTTACGGTATGTTCCTGTCAACGTGAATCACAATGCAAAAATGTTGATAAGCTGAGGTGGAAAGCACATAAAGTATCTATTGTGTTGTGTTGAAAAGATATCTCACATGGGGTCAAATTAGGGTACCTAGGAACCGACCCAGAATCATATCACATTGTGTTGGAGACTAGTTGCGGCGGCACCATTGAATCAGAAAGAGAGGAAAGGCTGCGTTTTTAACCCTAACATCAGATCCAATTCGAAAATACACAGGTTAATTAGGGTTAAATAAAAAGGGTAATTTGGGTTTCATAGTACTAAAATGGGGGCATACACCATACTATACCACACTCTATTCAAGCTTTTATTATCAATGATATGAATTAACTCTGTTGCAGTAAAAAAAAAAATACAAAAATGGGGGATAATTTCGTCTATCAACATAAAAGTGAAAACATTACTTAACACTATTTGGAGAAAGGAGGCGAAAGTAATGCAAAAGAACATAAGAATATCAAGTGTAATATGAGTAAAATAGAGGGGATGTCAGCATAATTTCCTTAAGGAACATATACAAAGAATAGTGATAAAAAAAAAGAATAATTTTTAGTTCATCTCAAAGTTTAAATAGTGAATCCCTTATGCAATGTTCATAAACTTAACTCATTGGCAAGGTTAATAATGAACAGCCTCTTGAATTCTCAAAACAATTGTAACCAAATCAATATAGAAAAGATTAATAAAGTAACCCACTGGAATCAAATTAGTGTAGTGGGAACTGGGAAGATTGGGATAAATGTATATGGACTTAGGTTCGATTATCATTGTTGTCACTGTAAAAAATAAAAAATAAAAAAAAATAAAAAAGGCTAATTAAGTCATTTAGTTGCAACTAAAATCATTTATAACCTTTAAAATAACAATAATAAATTGATAAATACTAGCGGCACTCTCTCTCTCTCTAACACTTTCTTTCTAATACTCTAAATTTTTAGCTGAAATTTATTTAAAATCACCAATTTTGGTGGGTCACACTTCTAAATAAGGGGAGAAAATTAATGATTTCCAATAAATTTTAGTTAATCATATAGATAGCGTTAAAAAGAGAGTGTTAGATAGAGTGTCGTTAGTATTCCTCAAAATGCTAGCGACACTTTGTCTAACACTATTTTTCTAACACTATGATTGACTAAAATTTATTGAAAAATAATCAATTTTCATAAATTATAAAAAAAAAAGCTATTAAAAGATGAAATAAATAATACTCAATATTTTATCTAAAAAGAAAAAAAATTATATCCACAAATATTGAAGATTATAAAATGAGAATAGTATATTATTTGTCTAAAAAGGAAAAAAGAATATCATTATCTTCATCATAATACTATAAAAGGATATTAGAATATTATATCAAAAGAAATTATTGAAATACTGTTATATATTTCTATAACTAACTCCCAAATAAAAAATAATAATATTAAAATAAAAATATTATACATAGTAAAAGTTTAAGAATTAAAAAAGTGGATATCCTTAATTGAGAGCCAAAAATTAATCTCTTAAGATACTACTTTATTTAAGATATTGACCTTTTTTAACATATGTTTTTCTATACATATAGATATGAGATCGAAGAGATAAATTTATTTGTCAATCATAATACACCATGCTAATAACGTCTGTTTAATTTTTTTAAAGTGAATATATAGTACATTTTTAGAATTTTTTTAATTAGAAGTCGTTATTTTTGTAAAATATCATCATACACAATTACTAAAGGGGCCTTCACGTAGCCTAATCTATTTAGGAAAAAAAATGATAGGATAAAAGTAGGGTAAGGATATTATTAACTCTTATATTATTTATAGAATAATTTTTAATTTATTAATAGTGTAAAAAATTTAGTGACAATATATGAAAATAAATAAACACTTAACAGAAATCATGACATTCTATGATAATTCATCTTCAAAACAAATATGGTAGTACTATTTAGGATTTCTCATAAAATCATGACACCTCACTTGTTCATCACATTCCGTAACTTATTGTTCTGTCATTGTTAATAGCCTCGTCACACACACACTGATCTAAACTTTAAGACTAGTGATTATCTTCTACCCTATTTTAGGATGAAGTTGAGGTGGAAATAAGGGGAAGACAAAAAAAAGAGAGAGAGAGAGAGAGAGAGAGAGAGAGAGAGAGAGAGAGAGAGAAAGTAATAAATATAATAAGTGGTATAATGAAAAATCAAGAAAAAAAAATGAAATAGAAGTGGAAACAAATAAATGATTATAGTAGTAATTATTCACACTTTTTAAGAGGTGGTGTTAGGCAAAATGACAAAGACGGGACCAAATTATTGGCGATGGCGGCAACTTATCTTGTCACTTTGAAATGAGAAGGTGGGCAAGGCAACCCACATGCAGCCATTAAGGAATCTCAACGGTAGCGGGTAGGGTTCTTTCTTTTCTCAAAACCTTCATTCCTCTGAACTGGTCCATTCTAATTAACAACGCTTTCTCAATGTTAATTGAGTACATCATCCTCAAGGAAAATGCATGGTGCATGAACATCGATCCTATGCTATTTGTGATATGATATCTAGAGAGAGAAAGAGAAGGAAGAGATAAAAATATAAATATAATATAGTAATGAAAAGAAAGAATTAAATACTAATAGAGTATTTGTAACGTAGAAATATCCACGCATATAGTATCATTACTTCTTCCTAAATGTTTAAGGAGGATTCAAACCCTATTGTTTTTGGCTGTCTGCCAGCAAGCCACTAAAGTTAATATTTTTTTACGAACACAGACCTTCTAATATATTAATAATGGTGAACGATTATGAACAGAACTTTTAAGATAATTTTTTTTTCTTCAATCTCTAAGATTACATATAAAAAAATTTTAAATATCAAATTATTAAATTTCAAATTTTAGTAGATGAAGTGATTATTTAAATATTCACACAGTCGGTTTCAAAACTTAACTCAAATTAATGTTCATTTCATCTTGTAAATTCTCAAATTAAGTTAATAATAGGAATTTAAAACCAGTTGTTCATAAGAGGAAAAAATATAACCTTAAAACATTTATTTATATTAAAATAGATTAAATTATAATATATATTAATCTCTTAGAAAAGTGGATTATAAATTTTAAAATAAGAGAAAAAAATTATAATTTAAGCATTTAAGGAGCTCTAGAGTATAATTTACCATAATCATAACTACATCCTAATCTTGCTATGATGAAATATAATTTGGCTCCTTACTAATACAAAGCATACTGTTGTTTTAGTTTGCTTACATATTCAGTGTCGTAAGAAAGAAAATAGGTAAAAGTTTGTCAATTCGGAATTAATTTATTTTTCAAAGTATATATTAATAATGCCAATTAAATTACAGTTAACGATTTAAGTTTCTAATGTATTAAATGGTATATTTTCATTATTTATTTTATTTTTATTCATTATAAAAGTCTTTAGGCTATTAATTAGCAAGATCTTAAAATAAAAACAATATAAAGTCCAGCACAAACAATTGGTTGATCACATAGTTTCACAAACTTGGCTTCATTATGAAACTAAATGCCCTGCCTCCGTATCTAAAGCGATAATAAGTAACTATTTGATACCTTACAACAAACGAACCCATATTGTTATTTACTGATAAAAAATAAAAAAAAATAAAAAAAAAACATATTGTTATTTGTTATAATAAATGCAAACTTATGAAGGGGTTTTTTTTTTCTTAAATAGGTAACCATTTATACTTATTCAATTCATACGAGGGGGGAGGGGGGATTTGTTATTATATTAACAAGGGTTGGTTTGTCGTAAGATGTCAAATAGACACATGTTAATTCTTCTTATAAATGAACATAGACATTTAGCTCATAATGAAGCTAAATTTGTAAAATTATTTAGTGTACCAATTGTCAACTCTCGACTTTTATATTGTTTCAATTTTATGACTAGTTATTTTGACAACATTACAAAATGTCTCTAATTTGTATTTATGTTGCTTGAGAGAAAAGTATTGACTACGTTGAAACACTAACCATGTTCACGTATTATATTGTGATTGTTATTGGACAACCTTTGAGGCTTGCTGAAACTTAAGCTGTCACAATATTATTGTAGGCATTTTTTTGTGATGATATAGCATATTTTAGGGACATTTTTTAACAATACTATTATCTTATTGTATTTTGATAACTATGTTTAATTCTCGACAAAATACTCTGACATTTTATTAGAAATTACATACGATCATATTTTTGTCATCGCTTTGATGTGCTTTCTCGTCTTATTCCATATATTTTCATGCCCCCGTGATCCCTTATTTTTTACATCGTTTTGATGCGCTTTCTCGTCTTATTCCATATTGTATGCCCCATGATCTCATATTTCTCCAAAGTTAAGACGTTTGTAATTAATCACATTTTGAACCAATAAAAATTAGCATGTAATAAGAGTGTTCACGGGAAAAAGAAAATTGTGAATGAAGCTAGAAGGGATGTTAGGAAGACCTGGACGTGAAAAGATTATCGGGATTTGTTAGTATGCAAGTATTGAATAGATCTCTCAAGACAAGAAATGCTGACTTCAAAAACACTTTATATAAGAACAAACACTCGTACACCAATAGCTGTATGTAAATGTAATATAATAAATTGAAACCCCTACTATGATGAATGACTAGACACTCAAAAGCAATTAGCATGGAAAATGATACTTCGATAGCATACAACTAGATGAATTAGGGACGAGAGGATACAAGATACTAAGAAGGAGAAAACAGCCAGAATGGCATGCGACAGGGGCACATGGAAACTTTGAATGAAAGCAATACTGGACAAAATAAAGCAAAAAAGCCATTTGCATGAATCGGAAGTTACAAAAACTTACGTACATGATTCAAGATTGACTAACATATAAAACAGGGACCAGTCCGGCCATCTTGCCATCCCTACCAGGGCGTTTCTTCTTAACCTGCATGGCAATGGCAAAGTATGCAATCAACAACTGATTCACCTATGCATGATTAAAAACATGAGGAATCCATGTAAATTCTAGTTATCTAAATCTCTACTTCAGACAAGATACAGATAGATATCTCATCAAAGACTTACATAAAACCAGCCATCTACTTCGTACTCAATCTCGACTTCTTCTCCTGCGGTTAAACTCAACTGCCAGGTAAAACAATGAAATTAATTATATCCATGTTTGCATCTAAAATATCCAAGCCTACCTCTAAATAATACATCTACAAAGTGAACACAACAGGCCGAAAGGCCAAGTCCAAAGAAATATCGAATATGCATCAACATGAGGGACCTTAAAAAGTAAATCCATCAAAGTTAAAATCAACGTTTTCAAAAACCAGAATAGTCATTGAATGGGTAAAGGTTTATGGTTCATCAGTGTGATTGTAGTTGAATTGGTGATAATTAAATACATATTTTAATATTATATAATATATTGATTAATAAGCTAAAATAAATTTAAATAATGTAAATTTTAAACTAACATAAACTGACCATATATAGGCTTGAAAGAAGAAAAAAAGAATCAATAATAAAAAGGCTAAATAATAGTCATCAACACGTGGACCTAATTTCTATTGTTACTAACCCTTTTCTTTTAAGATTCGTGTATTTTTGTTTTTCCGTCGACACACATGCGAGAATTGCATTGTACAGCCGCAGTTCAAATTCACGCCACCATGAGATCTTCGGTCTCTATTACCCATACTATAAGTTGATTTCTAATTTCTAACATTACTAAACCATTTTGTGTTGTTTTTGTTTTCAAGTCACGATGGTTTTGTCTCAAAAAGTCTTTAGATTAAATAAAAATTTAAGATAAAAAAATTAAAAATGAAAATTTAAAAAGAAGGTTCAAAATGGGTTTTCTGGCACCGGTTCAACTGGTTTTGCATTGATTTTTTATTCAATTTTTTGGATCGTTTAGACCACTGACCTAACCTATTCACAAATTTTCCAATTAAATGGAAGGTATGATGGTTTTTCATCTACGGTTAAAATTTTAAATCAACTTACTTCATCGTCTCCTCCTGCTGTGAAGTCATAAAGTGCACTTCCAAATTGAGGATTTCCAGATGAAACTCGTTCATCATCTTGAGACCCAAAACTGTGCGATCCATTCCCTGCTAGGGGGTTCTCAAATGACTCATGTCTCTGCATGACAGAGGATGAGTATGACGGAGGCTCTTCTCTTATCTGAAAAGATTTTGAGATTTAATATCAAAACTAGATTAGAAGAATAAATTAAAACTAAAACAGGCAAAGGGATCTTACCGGTGAACCATAACCCTCATACATAGAGCCTCGGCTTGCTGGTGCCTTATCCTGCCATGGATAATTTAGATTTCCATAAGTAATTTCAAATACAAAAGTTGACAATGAGAGAGTTATGACTCAAAAAAAAAGTGAACGAATATGTGATGACATTACAACATTCAAGGTAAGGTGATTAAATTAAGAACTCATTGAAATTGTTAGGCCTATTCTAAATCCACTATTGGGTAGCCCTAGACGTGAAGAGGAGTGTTGGAAAGCCACTCCACTCCACACTATGAATGAGGCAGATTAGGGGAGGCTGGTAGCCCTGGACTTTTTTGGTTTCATTATTCAAATTTTGCCTCCAAAAGGGGTATATTGCTTACAAGCACGTAAACATGAGACAGTAGTGTTGATGAGTTACTTGTTACTACTCTAGTTGGTTTGTTATATTAGTAATGCAAAAAGGTGTCACATCAACATGGCAATCTAGAATCTTATTTAAAATTACAAACCAATTATAAATGTCGATGAAATTTATTCATCCAAAACTCTTGAAGTGGCTGAAATCTACAAGCCAAGTATACATGTCTATTCCATATTTTCATCTGTAGGAGCTGATGTAGGGAAACTTTTTAGTGCTTTAAAACTAAAAGCTTCTCATATTTACTTCAAATAATTGAAAAGAAATTCTCATGAAACCAACAGATAAATTGGGGTGCATTAAGCTTAAGTTGATATATGAGGGTGGAAAGTGCAACTAAAGTAATATTTTACAGGGGTAAAGTGCTTTTTACCCCAAATTATGTGATTTGACCCTCCCATCATACCTTGTATCTTCACCCACCAGGAACAACTTGAAGAGAATGCTATACAGAAAGATGACAATTATTCTAGTAGTCCCTAAAGACAGATAAATGAGATTTAAAGGCCAATTGCCTACAGGACCTACACACATTGATTCCATTATCTTGATGGTGGAATCCAATTCCACATGGTTTTCACATATAAAAAAAATACACTTCCCTGTAACCTGATTTCAGAATATTTAGGGAAGTTTGTAATCTCTAATCCAGAGGCAATGTAATTGTAAGTTATGTTTCTAACTAACACTAATACTAAGACTTGACCATTCAATCCCGACATTAAATTAGAATGCTATGCATTATATCAGTCCTCTCATGGCTTGAAAAAGTATGCATAAAATATCATATATAAAAGGTTAAGAATAGCATGAAATTAGAAACATGGTACATGTTGCAAAACAAATTGATTCTTAATCATAATATTTGGTACCGTAGTATGTGGCCGTGAACTAAACAGTGAAGGGTAGCTCATTCCACCAAAGTGGGATGATATCGAAGTTTCAACTGATCCTGTTGAATCTGGAGATGATGATCCCAATGACTTTGCATCATCTTCCTGTTATTGCAAGGAATGGATTTAAGTGATACAAACCATAAAGTTTAAACCCAATGCATTGTATGTAAAAAGGATCTGGCTTAATCCTAACCTCTAGCTCAGAAGATTCTAGAAGTGTTTTTGCCCACATATCATCATAGCTAACTGAAGGCCTAGAGATCATATTCTCTTCATCAACTTCTGGGGCATCTGTTCCAGCACCTGCCAGAAATTCATTTACCTAAATCCAAAGAAAAGAAAAAAGCATTTTCAATTTGAAGTCAACTTAGTTTCAAATCACAAGGAATATTAGCTTTAATTTTGCACACAAACACACATATTGCTAACCTCAACACATTCATGTGGAAGTTAGCATCATCCACATTTTGATATGGACTATAAACCAATTATTTTTCTGTTAAAAAAATTGAAAAAAAATGGGTAAAATGTCTTTTTGAGTTCTTAATGTTTTGACTTTTTTAATCACTTACATAACAATCTCTCATTATTTTTCTCACCCACCAGTGTTCCAAAATATGAATTCTGTTTTACATGACTTGTATCACAAAAGCACAAATTTTCAACTGCAATTTGTATCTCTTATATCACCAAATGCAAAAGCTAATGCTTGATTCCAACAAAAATGTAAAGGCTAGTTGCCTGGTTGATAGTCACCACTCAACAACTAGCAGTTTGCTAGTCTGGCATGCCTCTTTACAAATACGAAATTGAAGAGTCTAGTAATAGAAGAGTTTCTAATTTTCAAATGTAAATATCAGAAGTAGTAATTTTTCTTAGGCAGCACATGGGAACATCAAAAGTAAAAAGACAATATTGTCCATTATATTGTTATTTTAACAAAAATAGATATGAGTTTTTAGTCCAAAACAAAATGCAAAGCATGTTAATCCCTGTTTTTCCATTTTTAGTCCCTCGTTTATTATATATTTGGGACTAATTGAGCAATAAAAATAAATGAGACTAAAAATGAGCAAAAAAATTTAGAGGGACTAAAAATGCTGACGGAAAATTAATGGAAGACTAAAAATTTTGAGGGACTAAAAACTTAATTAACACTATACACACACACACACACACACACACTACCACGTAAGCATTAGTAAAATATTTTCTTATCAAATTAAAGAGAAGGAAAGCAAAATAGATAAAAGGCAAAACATTAACTAACTTATACCCTATTCATTGCTGGTGCATTGCTTCCCCATAAGCCATCATCACCAAGGTTTGCTGCCCAAGCATTTACTAGGTCATCATCGAGTGTATCAGGTTCAGCAGGTGGTGGTTGTTGGGATTCATAGACAAGGTCAGATATACCAGTGGCAACAGCTGGATCACTCAAACCAGTAGATGCACTAATATTGTGGCGTGTACGATAGATGTCAATGAGTTTGGCACTGTCAAAAATTTAGAGGAAAATCATATTTAGAGAATAACACAAATAACATAACCACAACAAATAAATGTTTCATTGTTTAACCAAAACATTATGATTAAATTATGAAAGGGAACTATATAGATGTGTCATCGATACTACCATTGCTACAGAAAAGAAGGATTTCTGGTTTGATGTCTACTCCTCAAAACCAAAATAGGGTTCTCCTTCACTTTTGCATCTCCTTTTAACAAAATATTTATTGCTTAAAATATAACAATGACAAGTATTAAAATAAATATTTGATAGTGTAACATGTTTTATATCCAAAAATAATCCAATTCAAATAAGATGGTAAATTTTGAAATTTTAAAGTTATTAAATAAATACAAGGAAAATTGAAAATAATCTACAAATAAGTATAAGGTCTTTCTGTATAAACTATAAAAGCATATATTTTTAACTGAGATTGATTACTCTTTTCTAGCTCTGTTAACCAAGTGTCACCAACAAGCCACACAGTTGTCAATGTCAACTAGGAAATCAAATAGTAAACTATGTCAAGAATTGAATCAAGAGGTGAATCATAAGATTTACAACTCAAGAATATTTGAAATTTTATGTTCTTAACGATTAATGGTAACCTAATCGATTGCGAAATGTTAAAAAAACAAATATAAGACAAGAATAACTCTGATATTTAATATACATAGAAGGTACTAAAATGCATATTGAAAAGACAATCTAATCTAATTATATAAAAAGCAAAGTGTAATTAAAAAAAAAATGTTTGAAGAGAAGTTACACAAAGCAGCTGAAGCACAAGATATCTTTAAAACAAAAATGGATAAAAGAAAGAAAAAGAATAATCTAGGTTTAAAGAATAGAGCTTTCTTCATACACATCAAAGAGACCACCTGGAAAATTGTCTCACATAATAAATCCAAGATACATCTCTATAGGAATCAGCACTTTTAGGGCCAAGCAAATACACCAAAGAATAGCATACATTGCCCATCTCCACAAAATATTCCACACATGGACCCAACGAAAAGCTCCCAAACTAATCAAAAGAAATTGTTTTAAACTGAGGTCACACCCAAAACCACACAAAACAAAATGCCTATCCTGCATGGAAAAAGAATTGAGATTTGGGGAGGCTGCACAAATGACACTCATTTGTGACAATCAGGCAACCTTGTACATTGCCTCAAATCAAGTGTTCCATGAGAAAACCAAACACGTTGAAATAGATTGTCATTTCATTAGGGAGAAGATCTCATCTAGAGACATTACCACTAATTTCATCAATTCAAATGATTATTAGATGTTCTCACCAAGATTCAGAGAAATTAGAAACCCATAAAGATCAGATTTACTTTTGAAACATGTCAAAGCTAATGACCATGCTACAAATACACTAAGGTCTTAATTTTTACAAATGCCTAATGAACTTAAGGACAAAATTCTAAATAAAGATAACAATTCAGAACCACAAAAAATGTGAACACTCAAAAACCAAAACAAAGTTCCTCAGCTCATTTTGAAAAGTTATCCTTCTGATGCACTCCCCTGTATGCAGAAGAGCATACTAGTCTCTTTAGATACAACATGAGTAATATGCAAAATTAGCTCAAATACAGATTGCAATTCAATATATCAGTACCTTATTGGGCCCAAAGGTAGATACTTTGTTCTTGGAACATAACAAAACAATGAAACAAGGTCTAGCAGCCTTTCATGGGTTTCGTATAGTTTCTTCAGTTCATCATCAGTCCATTCTTTCTTAGCATTGTCATGATTGCGTATTTCCCTATTCATAAGCAGTTCATGAGCATTAGTAATCAAGATAATCAAATTTGAACCAAGCACAAAATTAGGATCCGGCTCTCACTTGATCAAATCATCTTGTGCTCTATACATCTCATCAAGAACCTTTATCATAGGACTTAATAAAACTCCAAGGCCTGTACCACTTGCTCCTTGATCTTCTCCATTACTAAGATGCATATCAGAGAACTGTGACTGAAGACCACCTTGCGCCAAAGTGTGCAGAAACTCATAAATCTGTAACCTGAAAGGTTCACCAGATCTAATTGCCATTGTTGTAAGAGCCTGAGCAGCAATAATTCGAATCTGTTCATTTAACAGAATATTTAAGTTAAACAGCAAGAACAAATAACCATGTGGTATAAATATGCACTAATACATATACCCAGAGGCTGAATCAGACCAAAACTTTGGGGAGGCCAACTAACACTATTGTATACTAATAAAGCATATCATTGTTCTCATGGTGTAGTGTAATACCATTTAAAAAATCATTTCAAATTTTGAGATGGAGGTAATAAACAACTAAACAAGTAAAAGGAAACCACTCAAGTGGGTAATATATACCTCCCAGCTGCCATTGAATGCACACCTCTGGAGCCTTGTCAAGGCACCAGCTAGAGTAGGATTACGAGAACTAGCAGCAGCTACCATTTTATCAGCATCTAACATCATCAATGCAGTACCAGGCGGGGTAGCAGATTCCCAAGCATATTCAGAAGCAGCATAATTTGCATTTTCCCCAAGGAACCATACCTAAAAGCACAAGTTGTCGGAAAAAAGAGAAACTTAATTCGACATTTTTATTGGGTTGCAGAAGCCAAAAAATGAGTAAGGTCTTCTGAATAAATAGCAATGCTTACTGCAGCTTGAACTAGTCTCTGTAATGCAAGAGCAGACTTTGGGTCAGATGCGGACACCCTGTCCACTGAAGTAAGACCAAGCATTGACCCTGGCTGCGGAGGTGGTAGATCAAGTACAATTGTGACTGCTTCTAAAGCTTTATGTTTTCCATCAGGACCAGCTCCAACAAGACAAGTCTGGAAACAGACTATTCATTTAGTCAATCATTCTTTTAAGTCGAAATCATCAAGGAAATCAAGGAAACTCAAAATTGATCAAATGAACTGGCTATCTGTGCGCATGCATCTATTATGTAATTGTAATGTGGATATGTTGCTTCAAAAGTTGGGGTTTGCATTTGTCTCTACTTATCATTATTTGACCACTCCATTATAAACAGATGTGTACCAAACACATAAATTTAAAAAAACTGTCAAGGTAAACTGACCTTCCAGAGCAGTTGTAACACATCAGCATCAACCTTTCCTGGAACTTTGGTAGCAAATATTCTCGCAATTTCAAGAAGAGTAACAGCCATATCTGGAGAAGCCTTCAAAGCAAAATTGAAATAACTATTAAGCAAACTTAGGTTTTCCATTATGCATGAATACAAAAGCACATTTACCCATTGCATGTACTAAGATATACAAAGTTTATAAGGAAGACCGGTAATAAGATATTGTTATTTATGTCTCTTCAGCAAAACACATTTTTAAAAATCTCACTGACATTCAAGCTCATACCCCCTCATTTATAGCACCCATGGCTTTTATCCTTATGCAGTGCATGGGCAAAAAATGCAGAGTCACAGACACAAGAATATTTGAACATAATTCAACAAATGATAACTAAAATATACTAATAAGGTGTTAAAAGAAAAGGAGTGTTAGATATAAAACCATTCATGATCCTTCAACCTAACAACTTAAGCTTTTAGGAGAGTTGGTCTTTGACATGATACTAAAGTCTCCATGACCAAGTGATCAAGAGTTCAACCCTTGCTTCCCCCCATTCTTTTAAAATAAAGTTGAAATACTGCAAAAAGTAAAAAAGGATCTCACATGAAAGGGGTCATGCAAGGTATAAAACCATCCATAAGCCTTCACTTAACAGATTAAAATTTTAATAGAGTTGGTCTTTTAAAAGCAGCAAATCAATCTATATTATTAACAAAAATATTGCTAAAATTCAACCATATTGCTTTGCTCATTGCCTCATCCTTCAGGTAATGCTTTATTGAACAAATCCAAGTACGCTTAACACCAATATATCATCCACAAGAGAAAGTCCATTTACCTTAAAACGAGCATGCAAAGTGAGTAGTACATCATTCAATAGTGCTGCTGGCCAAGCTGGATCAGAAAGTTCCGATGCAATAATAGATTCTAGTTCATCAAATGAGTCAAATGGACCTTGCATCCAGATTAATGCCTTGATCACCATGGCTCGTACATAAACACATTCACAGGCAACTGTTGTCCGTACCACTTCCATTAATGAAGCCAACATACCCGCAACAGTATCTCTGCCAGCAGTTCCATTAGATACTGAAGAAGTTCTTCGAATGCCTACATCAAAGTATCAATTAAGTATATAATAGTAGTTCAACACGTCAAGCTATCACTAAGACTCAATCTGAACTTGTGTATTAGATTGGTTTTAGGATAACTAGGCCTATGCAACTATGGTGTGGCAATCAAACTACGGTTATATTGTATCTAACTTTACATGAAACACACACACACATTGAAGTGGACTTTCTTTGTCAAAAACTTCAGCAAGGATTCATTTTGACTATGAATGGACAGAGAACCAACAGACATCTTTAAGATTAACCTCTACAATCCAGCATGAAAAGGAGTGTTACAAAAGAATCCTGTATATGTTAAAAGTATTAAACATAGGTTGTAACTATGCTTGTACTAAACCTAGCTTACTAGTACAAATCAGACAAGCAGCCTAATCAAGCAAATCCAATGAAGCATATACCAATCTCTATGTAGTAATCAGAACCAACGACTATAACAGTATAAAGTCATTAGAAATCTCAAAATGCAATCTGAAAAGAATAGCTCAACCAAAGGAACAACCAAACAACAAAAGAAACCAGAAGGGAAGATCATAAAGATAATAGCATACAAGAACCTAGGAAAAATATTATGATTGTCAAGGATCAATTCTCCTAAAAGCTTAAGTGGTTTCGTGAAGGGCAAAGATTGACAGTGATATTTAATATTCAAGAACCTTTGTAACTATCTGTATCTATATCTAATTATCTACAATAATAAAAAAGACCAAAAGCCTTATTTACAATGCTATGCAAACATGCACCGTTAAACACATAAAATAAACATTACTTTCAGGATGTGTGCTTTCATCTGAATCATTATAATCTGTAGCCTCAGCAAATGTATTGACATGTGCTCCTTCTTCAACATCCTGTATGCCCAAAGCAAAGGCAGCAGCCCGACTTTTCCCCATCTCCTGTACAACTCTAGCTGCTGCATGAAGCACAGGTCTAGAAAAGCTACGGAAAGAACTCTCTAACCTGAAGAGCAGTAAATAATAGACAATGTGCATTACGATTAGAGAATTTCTACTTCACCCAAGTCAATGACTTGATAATTCAACAAGACAAAATAGACATGAATGCAGAAATACAAAAATGAGTTTTTGAACCTTCTCATTACAAGTTTTATAAGGAGTTGAGGTCGTTTCGTCTTCTGTGATTTATCTTTAGAACTTTCCTTTGATGACGCATCTGGTAACTTGAGAATTTCCCTGGTCAAACGATACCACCCAGCTGCACGCTCCTCAGTCCTAGAATGTGTAAACATAAGATTACATCCAAACCAATCGCAAGACAGAATGTTAACATAGCAACTTGCACGGAATTTATATAACCTAGACTAAAGTTAAAAATATGATTAGGAGGGTATAGAGACTATTATTATTATTATAAGACATAAATCGCACCTCTCAGTGTTATCATATTTTCCTAGTACGCACAAAATCGCCTCAAAACAGACTCTTTCACTGGGATCCAATAGAAGCTGATAGAGCACTGAATTGAACTGAGATCTAATATCTGATCTCTCTGTGTGCATGCAAAACAGAAATTTAATCATAGCAAATTTCCCAAGGATCAACTTTTATTAAACACAAGTTTTTTAATACACCAACCATCTAAAGCTCTAGCCCTTGATATTGAACAACATAACCTCGCTAGAGAAACTCTAGCGAGAACATCGTGCAAATGGAGAACATCTTGTAAAGCCCCTGCAAATAGACCAAATAATCATCACCAAACTATCTAATTATGGAGGAACAACATAAAGATAATAAAGTTAATAAAATCCACAAAGCCTTATTTCTTAGCAGAAAAACTCAGTAATTAAGTATGCAAAAATTTTCCGCATATATTTTGATTCTATGTTTTATTAAATACCTGAAGTAAAGCGGAGTTCCACTCCATGAACACACACAAATTATGAGACAGATGTTAAGTAATATAAGTGTTTTGACATATTTTACAGACGGGAAACTGGTTAGTCATTAAATACTGTTTTTTTACTGAATAAAAAAGATATCACATTCAATGTCATATTCAAACAAACCCAAAGAAGGAAAGGAAGCAAAAGACGATGAAGATCCAATAAGCATACCTCCAGGCTGCACATGCTTTCCTGCATAAGAATATCCAGGAAGCATTAGATTTAGGGGATTTTGGAGAAATATGTTTCCGACACTATATTACGAAAGAATATGCAATGAAACACCATTTTAATGGAAAAATTATTATGAAGATGTACGCTGTTACCTAAGGCCATTGCAACAGCATAAGGATCCCTTGAAGCTATCTCAGAAACAATTTCCAGTGCATGTCTCACAGCAACTGGATCAGCAAATGAAACCCTGCAGTCAACTCTGTTTAGTTTTGAGAACTATAGACCAGAAACAAGGGAAGAATGCAAAAGCTAATAATAAATTATGCAAAGTTCATGCCAGCTCCAAAATAAACGAAAAGCAAGAAGTAAAAAGTTGCTCAAAGAGAGGCCATGAACTATTTGTTCCTCTAAGTTTTGGTTCTAGGAGTGACTTACCCTTGTACAGCATAATGCAGAAATGCTGGATTTCCAGGATCCAGAGGGAGTCTTCTCAGAGCACTTAAGGCAGCATATTGTAGATTGCTTCGGATGATAGACTATATGATCAAGCATATAAGATGTCAGAGATGTAATATAATATCAATATCATTCAAGTGTCTTCACAATATCATTCAAGTGTGTTCACCTACTAACTTAAGCTTTTGGGACTATTGGTTCATGACATGGTATTAAAGCCTCTATGACCAAGAGGTCTAGAGTTCAATCTTTGCTACCCTCATTTTTCTAATAAATAGTTGAATATCAGCACTACGGATTGTGGCCCAGTGAATTACTCACGGTTCTAGCCCAACAGGCTCTTGCATGAGTGGGTGTGTTAGAGATGTAATATAAAACCATTCATGTGTTTTCACCTAAAAGCTAGGAAGCACAGACACTTCAAAACAGCAGTCATGTTGTGTCATATCTAAGTCGAACATGTGTTTATGTCAACACTTCTAGTTGTATTTACACTTTTTTCTTTCAATTTTTTGAATTTTTATACCAATACAGATAGGAAAATTGTAATAATTAGATAAATGATAGAATTTTATTATGTATAAAATGACTCACTAACATTTAAAATATTGATTCTCTCTTTTGATTTAAGATTTGTCTTTTATATTGACTTTATACTAATTTTATGTGTTGTATTATAGTCGTGTCATGTGCTGTAATTTTTAAAATTTGCCATATCCCCATATCCATGTCATATCATATTTGTAAAAGTTTATCATATTCACGTTCATGGCAGCACTGGCGGAGAAAGTGTTAATAGGAGGAACTTCCATTGCGGCAGTGATAGGTGGTGGAGGAGGGAAGATCGAAGAGAAGAAAATAGCAAAACCTAAACAGGAATTGCAAACCCTAGAGGATCGAAAAACCAGCTCTGATACCATGATAAAGTTTTGAGAGAGAAAAGAAACTGTATTCTTCATTAATCTGAAAAATGAATTACACACACCTTACAAGAATAGAGTACTCTCTATATATAGAGTCTCTGATATACTAACTACAGTGGTTACTAACTAACTAGAGTTAGTCTAAGACTAAACATAAAAGAAAAGAGTTACAGTCACTTAAGGAGTAAGACTACTCTAATAAGTATTGTCAGTACCAGCAATCATGAATTCTGGGGCAACTGTATTTCCTCCTTTTAGCAAGGTTCTTTTCAATTATAGATTTCAGACTCAAGGAACCCCATCTGAATATTTGACAAAGAAAATCCCCAATAGAATTAATTAGCAAGAAAGCTAAATACCTATTCTGCAAAATATCTAACTGTAAGAATCTTTGGTCAAAAGCTCTAGCATTATGGTCTGATTAAAAGAGAAGGTATTCAAAGACACAGATTTATACTACACAAGTGAGTCCCTGGAGATAAACATCCCAGTGTTATACCTCTATTTTATCCTTTTCTCATACTGAAGGACATTGATAGCTCTCAAATTTAATCTTGTGAGTTGTCATTCGGATTTTGGAAAGTCTCTTTTCTTAGATCTTTTTCCACCTTGATTGGCTTTCTACTATACACCATATCCTACTTTTTGAGGATTTACGTATATTTAGGAACCATTATGTAGGTAAGCATCAATATATTTATTGCAACATGCAATAAATATAAAGACTCATACAATGTCAAGATGTGTTGTTTCTCCCAGTAAAAGAATATTACATTATCAGAGGTATCAAACAGTTGCTCTAATAGCTTGCTCTCACTACATTTTTATGAGCCTAGAATTGTGCATTGCTTTGAATGGCAACAGGAAACAGTTCCATAAGATATCGAAAAAGATTCACTTAAGTTAAAAATTTAAAAATATAAAATAAAAAATACATATATCATGATAAAAGAAAAAATAGTACAAAGCAATGATCTTACGTCTTTATCACCACCTTTAGCCCCAAGTATGCCTTTCTTTCGCTTTTGTTGAGCATCACCAACCTAAAAATCATTAATGGCAGAAAGGGTGAAGAAATCTCAAGTACTGTAATGTCAGAACTCTTTTTGATAAAGAAAGAACTTTTTTACAGAGAGAGCAAGAAAAGGAGAATAACTCCAAATAAAAAATACATTGAAAAGGAGTAGATACAAAATGAAAACAAAATAATGAAGCTCTTCAATCCCATTGTATGTCGATCAATGGAACTCTTTGGAAGAAAGCATGCATTGAAAAACCATTAAAGAGGCTAAGAAATTGTTTTTTCCCAAATCATTATAGTGACAAAGATTTTCCTTTAAAGATACATGGATTTCAATTCAGCCAAGGACACTAAACAACAGCATATACAGTGCACTTACACACAATGTTACCCTCTTTTCCTGACCAAAGACCCAAATCTTAATTAAAAGAAAAAATCCAAACTGAGGGCATACCCAAGATTCACAAAACACATCAACAGATCCAAACAACTTAGTCTGGATAGAGGTGGCTACAAGAATAATTAAAAATAAATGGGTAAAAGTCAACATCTTATATACATAATGAAGATAATAGGAAAGCACAAACCTTCTCTAGTATGCCAAATACAATTTCATACAATCTGGACAAAACATCAGAGTTGGATGAAGGAGCATATGTAAGTGCCTTCAAGGATTGCAATCTTCGAGCATGAACTTCAAAGCATAAGTTGAACAGGAATCAAGACATAATCTCAAAAAGAAAAATGAAGACATACTTCAACAGCTAAAACTTGTGCATTGTTTTAACAAGATGACCAATTTAATTTTCAAACAGGACAAACTCACCTTTACCAAAACAAAAAATTCATTCCATCTGCATAGTTTCGATGATTTAATCAAGAGATTTAGATAATTATATTAACTCTGGATGTCATGTATCATTGTACTGTATTACTGCATTTTCAAAGACAACATTGCCAAAATGACATATAGATTGAGACTCAAAATCCAAAATGCTGATTGCAGTTGCACCAATTACAATACAACTAAGGAAGCTTCAATAAAAGTTCTTCCAGTCAAATCAAAGGAATACAAGAAATATCTGCTCAAGATAAAGTATAATTTCAAATAATTCTCATGCAGGTAAAATTAGTCGTTCATCGATCCAAATAAATAATAAAATTGTTGAATGCAAATTATATATCACCATCGCAGCATCACTATACAATTTACATAACAGAAAACTTAAATTTAGACTCTGCTTTTTCCTCCCTTCTCTAGTGAAATAGAGAGTTTTTTTTACCAAAAAAGGATTCCCCAATTCAAAGGCAATATTGAGGATAGCTATGCTCCACAATTAAAATATAAAATCAATCATGTCATTTTAGTACCCTTGTCCAGTTCTATTAGTCAGTGCATATTCAATTTATTTATTTTGTTCATTCTTTCTATCTAGAACTTCCCTCCTGAACGGGAATATTTCATTTCTCTGAATTTTCCTTCCTATAATGTACCAATCTCACTTTATGCTTTGAATCTCCATAAACAATTTATATGAAAATCTACGCATCCTTAAATGCGGTGATTTCCCATCTTTCCTAACTTCATCTACCTTCACAAATGCATTTTATGTAAAGGACACTAGACAAGCCAGAACAAATGTATTTGCCTTGTCAACAAAAAGCTTAAAATCTAATATATAAGCCAAAGCTTATTGGTCCAAAATTCTTAACATCTTCAGGTAAATGTAAATTCATTTACAAAATTACTGCAATGAACAATGAGTGGATGGGAACTCATTCACTCCACATGAGTTCTAAGGATATTTTTACATAAAATAAAATTTAAATTAACGGCCCAAAGAATTATTGCTCTTTCTCAACTCAAGGTAAAACATATAAGCCTGTGCACAAATACACATGCAAGTATGCAACCTTATGCTTAAAATGATTAAAAGCATCAAAAATAAAAGTGAGTAGCCACTCACATTCAGATTCAGCATTTGTGGCTGCTGCAGAAAGCTGCTCTACTATTCTTGGCACAACATCAGCTCGAGTAACACCTCCAACTGCATCAATATCAGCCAGAGCATCCCAGTTAGGAGTGGGTATCCCACCACCTGTGCTCAAACCTTGGGCACCAGTGTCAGACAAAATTCTGGCCAGGTAGTAATAGACATATCGGAGAACACTTCTATCTTCACACTGCTGATTAAGCTACAGAACAGAGACAAAGATACAAGATTTTGACAATAGATTAAGCAAGGGTAAACAAATTCCATAAGGAAAAATCAGTAAGACATGTTATTGTACTAGTACATGGATTCAGTAGCATGGTCGTCCGTTAAAAAAAATGCCACAAGTTTGCCATAGGCATACAAAGACGCACCTAAAGTTTTAATCTAACAGGTCAGAAGAACAACACAAGCTACATTGAAGACACAAACAACTTATAAGAAACCATTCAAGTTCATGGGAATTGGGACATACTACATAAGGGAAGATCAGAAACAACTTATAAGAAAGCATTCAAGTTCAAAGGAGTTGGAGCATACCATGAGAAGAGAGGGAGCCAATGAAGGGTCCACGGAATTATACACTGCAAGTTTTGGAAACACATGATGCACTAATTGTCGTTGAGAACTTTTCTGAAACCACGTTACCATCAAAAACAAAACATGAGAAAGTAGACCAACCACAAAAGCACATTAGTGGACCTTGTTTAGATAAACTTCTCTATAAGCACTTATAAGAGAAGAAAATAAAAAGGTAAAATGAGATGAGCTTCTCCCTTAAGTTAAAATCAACTTATGCAAGTAACTTTTATAGAAGCTGAAGCTCTCTCATCTGACTTCTCCAAAAGTTGAAGTGCATAAGTTGATTTAGCTTATTGGAGAAGCTCAATTCTTTTTACTGTCATATTTTCTTCTTCTTCTATAGGTGCTTATAGAGAAGTTAAGTTTATCCAAACAGGAATCTCGCAGAGAAAGTGGCGACACTCACCTGATCAGAAGTGGCAGCTAGCTCGTGAATACTTCTCGCGAGTTGTGAATACGAAACTGGCTGCAGAAGCAAACAAGCACGAAGATCAAACGCACAGAATTATGCACTATGACACTATCAATACTATAAGAAGAGTTTCTTGAGAGCGAAATCGTATAAACTAAACTCTGGTTGATAATAACACGGAACTTTCAAGTACATATGCAAAAGCAATATAGTTACACTCGAAACTAACTGATCCACGAGGCACAACAAATAAATTATCAAGCAACGCAAGTTCTCGAGTAAGAGATGAAATTACGGTACCTTTTTCTTTTGCCTTTGCGGCATGATATTGGTCCTAACTGGATGCAAAGCAGCTTTGGCAGCAGAAATGGTATCGTTCTGGATCTGCATCAACGCGGCTCTCTTCGATTTCTTCTCCGCAGGAGGCTTACCTAACGCCGAGGGCAGAGATGCCGGAGGCGCCGGCGCAGAAGATGCGGCCGAAGTCGACGAGGACGACGCCGGCGCCGGAGTAGGATCCGCCGTTATCAGATCCATGAGCGTCGTTCCCGACGAGTCCTAACCAAAATCAAAGTTCAGAAGAAGGTGAAGAAGGTTGGAGTTCGAATTCCGAAGGAAATGTAATGAGTGCGAAGAAGAACTTAGTGCGTTGTAAGGAATTACAGCCATTTTGTTGTGGTGTGATCGAAGGATCCCCTTTCGCTATCTTCTCTATTGTATGCGCTACGCTAATTCGTCTCCGCGGAGGTGTGGCCAACCGTGCGAAGGGACGAGTTCCGCCATTGTTTTTATTCGCCTTTTTTAAAAACTCTTGTTGCCCTTTGGACATTTTTTTCTTTTTCGGTTTTTAATATTAATTAATTAATATTAATATGCCTTTTATTAAAGAGAAAAAAAAAAGCGAAAAGATTTACTATCTTTTTTTTTTGTTAACTAATTATCGTGTGTTATTCTAGATTTTTTTTTTTAGTACAGAATTATCGTGTGTTATTCTAGATTTAACATTTTGAGTCCACAATTCATGGAAAATTATAAATTGTTATTATAAATTTAACATGTTGAACTACAAATCATGGAAAATAATAAATTATTAGGTATTGATCAGAAACAATTTCTTGAGGTGTTTTTTTTTTTCAGAAAAAAAAAACTAACACCTCAACGCTCAATGTTACAAAAATTGAAAAGAAAAAAAAAATATAACTATCACTTAAAATCATGTGTATTTGTTATGGATTGGGTTGAGGTTCAATCCTCATTCACAAACTCGTATATCTGAAAACCCAAAGATACAACCATTGATCAAAGTCAGCACTAATAGTAAGACAGATAACTTGTTGCTACGTTAAAACAACATATTACCAACAAGAGACGTTGAGCCTTAAGCTAACAAAGTCAACCTAGTTTTTAACATCTATATCTAGGATACTAGCGTCACTGTAACATGTACACATTTAATATATCTTGTCCTCTGTGGGCTTAATATTAATTTGAGAATAGTGGTGCTTTTTGCGAGTACTCCACCCATTCATTATGGTGTCTCAATCATGCTAGAACTTTGATTGGTTTCTAAGGAGTTTGGGCGAGTCAACAGTCAACTTCATAGCATTTCACTCTGAATTCACTATCACACTCCTTTCAAACATAATATTAGTATTATCTGTGGGAATTGGTCAATTCGATTCATACCTAACATGGTTAATAACAGAAGCTAAGAAACCCAAGTTGACATTACACCTGATGATTATGTGCACGATGTCACTTCACCTAATGACAACAATAATAACAATCAAATTAGGCTTAAAAAACCCAATAGTCTTTAACTCATACTATAACAAATCAATGATAACGGGGACAATAAGGTTGTATTATATATAGGTATTGTACGTATTATTTTTCGCACTTATATCACAGGCAGATGAGATAGCTCGGCGATAAGTAATCTTGAGGGTGGCTCCAAGGACACATGTTTGATCCTTAGAAAGTGTTTTCTTTTTATATTTTCATTAGAAGCAGCAACAACCAATAGCTCGCCTTGGAGACCGAGCGTGCAACAGACACAACTTGCTACATAGGGCTTGGAGATTGCGCGCGACATAGGTTTCTACAGTGGGCCTTGGAGACCATGCGTGTAGCAAACAACACCTTAGGCCACACGTTATCAATCACAAAAAACAAAACTAGTCTGCCCAACATTGGGTTTTACTGATTAAATCCAGTTTAAGGTCGGTCTGATGACATCACCACCAGGTTAGGTGCATGTCTAATCCATTATGTGATTGGATTCGGTTAGGTACTTGGTTCTTGGTCTAGCCAATTTGACCGGCTGGGCCCATCTAGGCTTTAAAATTACGGTTTCGGTTTTTACCCTTAAAGTCAGTCCATAATTAGGACGATATTGCAATTGCATTTGTGAGACAATTTATTACGAAGCATGAAATTCGTAGGGACTCATACATGCTTGTCAAGGTGATTTAATTGTTAAAGTATAATTTAAAGAGATTTTTTATGAAGGTTATATAAAGAGATGACTTTAGTTCCTAATTTATTTAAAGATATTCAAATTCACATGGTAATTAAGTCGATTGGGAAAGGAACATCGTTCGTCATATTCCTAGCCAAGACAAGACTAAGGAATATAGAAGAATTTGAGATTTGTATAGTCAAATATGTCACACATGAGCAACACCTTGGAAAAGTTGAAATCAATGTCATCTCACAAGTAGGAAATGGAAAGAAATAAGAGAGAAACAACAGTCAAATAAAAAGTTTAAGTCAAAAGAAATATCACAATTCCAAGAAAAGTGATGGATCTATGTAAAAAAAGAGGAAAAGTAATGGATCATGTGATGGAATAATAAGAAAGTTGAGAGGAAAACTCAATTGAGTTTATACAAGTTCCACAATCTCTCCATTAATTAAACAAGTTTGATTCGTGTATATTTAACTTGAGTTCTAAAAAATAATATATATTTTTTACAAAAAGTCATTTAAACAATTTAGGGAAAAATAATTATCTTTTTTAAATAAACTAAATTAAATACACAAATATTTGTTTCAGCACGTGTTTTCTTAAAAAATGTTTATATTTTATTATGAATAATTTTATCTATGGAAAATAGTAATAATGTAATAAACATAATTGTAAATAAACATAGTCAATGTCATGTTACGATGGGAGGTCCATGCGGCAGAAGATTCGTCGAAGAGAATCACACCTCTCAACGCCTTCTCCGTGACCCCCTTTCCCTCAACCCAATCATCGTTGTTTTTTTACTTTTTTCTTTAGCTTTCAATTGCAGGTTTTGGTTTTTAGATCTAAGCTTTATTCGTTGTTGATTTCTTACTTTGAATTTTGGGGTTTATGAACCGTTGTCGGGGAAGTTTAGGTCCCCTGGAGTGGAGTGCAGAGATCAATGAGTCGATCGAAAGGGAGTGTGCAGATTGTCGGAGAAGAGGAAATAGAGGGTGGAGATTGGGAGGAAAAAAAATGAAACTCCACCGCCGAAAATCACCTCCAGCGGTAGTGAATGGTGGTCAGAAAATTCACTAGATGAGGATTTGGAGAATCAGGTGTGGCATGACCCATAATAAATAGATTGATCTAGTGGTTAAAAGTAATGGTCCATCATAGACTACTTAATAAGGTGGTCCATGCTAAACGTCGTAAAAAAAATGCTACATTAATATTTGTTTTCAAGTCCATTTTACCTTTTCAAATTTAGTTATTTTAAAATATGTCTACAATAATAATCATGAATAATATTTTTTTAATACATAGTTAAATTTAAAATAATTTATAATATTTTATATAGAATATATGAATATCTATAATTTATAATTATTACAATGGTACCAACATTGGTTGGCACAAGTGGTAGCGGCTTGTGTCCCTTAACAAGTGGTCCAGGGTTCGAATCCTGGTAGTGCCATACCCAAAGTGGCATCCACCTTGTGTCCCTTAACAATGTAACTTTAATTTTTTTAATGTTAACTTTAAAAATTGAAAAGTAAATTGAATTAAGGATTTAGAATTATTGACTAAAGAAAAAAATCTTCGGAATTGAAAAATAGAGTTAGAAAATCTGATAAAAAAAATATTAAAAAAACAATAGATTAGAAAGTATAAAATTTGAAAAAAAAATATATATATACAGTACATCGAAAGAAATTTTGAAAAAAAGATAATTATAAAAGAAATTAGAAACTATAATTTTTTTAAAAGAAAAAAAAAGGGAAGATGTAATGATGTAACTTTAATTTTTTTTAATATTAAATTTGAAAATTGAAAAGTAAATTAAATCAAGGATTTTGAATTATTGATGAAAGAGAAATCTTCGGAATTAAAAAATATAGTTAGAAAATCAGATAAAAGAAATATTAAAAAATCCCAAAAGATTAGAGAGTATAAAATTTGAAAAAAAAAATTATATAACACATCGAAAGAAATTTTTAAAAAGAGATGATTGTAAAAGAAATTAGAAACTATAATTTTTTTTAAAGAAAAAAAATATAAGGGAAGATGTAATGATGTAACTTTAATTTTTTAAATTAACTTTGAAAATTGAAAAGTAAATTGAACTATAAGGATTTGAAATTATCTATGAAAGAGAGGAGTTTTCGAAATTAAAAAATAGAGTTAAAAAAATTGATAAATTTTTTTTTAAAAATATATAGCATCAGATAAAAAAGTGAAGTGAATGGAGGTAGTTATAGAAATATTGTGAATGTGGAGTAGTTACAAAAATTGATAAGATAAATTTTAGGAAAAGTAGAAGAACCAGATGCATGTTAGGAAAGTGAACTATATCACTCCATGAATGTGAGAGAGAGAATGGGGAGAGTGAAGCAAAGAGATGAGAGAATCTCTTAGTCATTTATATATACTAGATTTTTGACCCGTGCGATGCACGGGATAAACAAAGGGTTTGAGTATCTTTATTATATTTTTTATTTTTTTTATTTAACTGTAAAAATAGGTATAGATGTCTATCAAAGAATGTAACAATTTTTACTTATTTTTTTCTTTTTGTATCTAATTGATGTCACAATTCTATGTTAAATGTGTTTTGCTTTTATTTAATGAAATATCTAATTGATGTCACAATTATGTTAAATGTGTTTTGCTTTTATTTAATGAAACTGAACAATTAAACATTTACTAAGAATATGTTTGAAATATGTAAAATCACAACAAAATTAATACATCAAGTGTAGTATTTAACCCGTGCATAAACATACAAAATAAAATTGAAACATATATATAACATGTGTTATTCACTCAATGTGATTACTCAAAGTGTGAAAATAGACATAGACAATTGTCAAAGAGTGTGATAAATTTTACTTGAATTTTACTCCCTCCGGTCCTTTTTATAAGAAACAAAATGGTGTTCTTTTTTAGTCCTAATTATAAGAAACATAGACCCACTTTAAGATGTATTAATTGCTACTTTTCTTTTTTATCCTTCATCTTGTGAAATCCATTAATGAGACACCTACTCATTTTTCATGCATTTATTGGTCTATTAACAATACAAGTTACACTTATTAGTGGAGGTGCAACGTCATTATTGTAACCACTACTTAAACCAATCAATTTAAGGGGTACTTTTGGAATAAAATTAAAATTTATGACATTATTAATTATAACTAACTAACTTAACTATTTTTATTGGTCTTGACGATTTAGTTATTTGTTTCTTATATAAAGGACCGGAGGGAGTATTTTTTTGTATCCAATTGACACCATAATTTTATCTTTAAATGTGATTGCCTTTTATTTAATGGAAATGAACTATTGAGCAACTGTTAGAAATCATGGCTCTGAGGTGGAGAAAAGAGAGAAAGGGATAAAAGTGAAAACTGGATTTACTCAAATGAGAAAAATCAAGTTTACATAAGTACAATGTGACTAATACAGCTAGTCCTAATAGTACTAATATCCTATATCTCTAATATCCCCCGCAAGCTAGAAGATGTGCACAACACTTCCAGCTTGGGATGACAATACAAGTGCAAGTGAAATCAAAGAAAATACAATGAAAGAATGTCATAAATACAACGGCTGAAAAAGACATGAACAAAGCTTAACCACCGTACAAGGCAGAAGCCGAAATCATCAAAGGCATGAGGCAAAGGCTTAACCACCAAGTAGAAACTATACCTCAAAGTTTAACCACTTGACAGAAGCAAAAATGAATGAAAATGCTTAACCACCATAAGGCAGAAGCAACCAAGCTTAACCATCAAGAGCAGAAGCCAAAACAATGCTTAACCACTCAAGACAGAAGCACAAACCATAACATCTCAATGCTTAGCCATCCATGGCAGAAGCTTACATCAACACTTAACCACCGTGGACAGAAGCTTACATTAGAAAAAAAATAAAATAAACCACAACTCTAATCTGTCTTCACATAGAAATACTCACAAACACTTGGTGAGCATGAAAAATCTACTTAAAATCTTCTTCCAACAATGCAACAGTCTAACAGACATTTCATCAAACACCTTTACTGCAGTCTCCAAAACACCAAAACATCAGAACCACTCAACCCCCAACGACCAGTAACACTAGCACAATTGAAACCGAAATCAAATCAGCACCAAAGATAGAACCAGTGTCAACAGAACAGTTCCTTACACCCTGAAATGCCCGGAATCACATAACGGACATGAACCAGCCTTCGAACTAGAATCAGAGCAACAACCAGTAAATATAAAACTCATAAACCAATCCTACAATGACTTCTGAAGAAAGCTTGAATCTCGAATCAACAAACTAACACTGATCCAACTCCTCCGCATGAAGAGACACTAACTACATACCAAGAATCATTGAAACCTGTAGCATTTGATGAATTCGCATTGTGAAACAAATCTCGTTCTCTAACAGCAAGGAGAAACGTGATTTCCAGTTTGCAAATTGATGGAACGAAGTCACAAATTGTGGGAACGAAAACACAAATGGCAAAAACAAAGAATCGCTATCTTGTGAACAAGACCAAATGAAAATAAGATGAGAAAAATAAAAAATGGAATTATTGATCTCAAAAGGAAAGATGAGAGAAGGATCTGTTTGTTTTCTCGGGAAAATGAAAAAAAATTAAGAAAAGAAAAAAAAATGAGAGTAGCGATACAAATTTTCAAGGTGGGTGGTATGACTTTGATACCATGTTAGAAATCATAGCTCTGAGGTGGAGAAAAGAGAGAAAGGGATAAAAGTGAAAACTGGATTTACTCAAATGAGAAAAATTAAGTTTACATGAGTACATTGTGACTTATATAGCTAGTCCTAATAGTACTAATATCCTATATCTCTAATGGCAACTCTTACCAATAATATGTTTGAAATATGCAAAATCACAACAATATTAATATATCAAGCGTAGTATTTAACCCGTGCTATTCGCCCAATGTGATTTGCCCAAGTGTGAAAATAGGCATAGACAATTGCCAAAGAGTGTGATAAATTTTACTTGAATTTTATTTTTTGTATCCAACTGACGTCATAATTTTATCTTAAATGTGATTGCCTTTATTTAGCGAAAATGAACTATTTAGCAACACTTTCTAAGAATATGTTTGAAATATGCAAAATCACAACAGAATTAATATATCAAGCGTAATATTTAACCCGTGCTATTCGCCCGATGTGATTTGCCCAAGTGTGAAAATAGGCATAGACAATTATCAAACAGTGTGACAAAATTTACTTGAATTTTTTTTTTTTGTATCCGACTTATGCCATAATTTTATTTTGAATGTTATTGTCTTTATTTGTTAGAAATGAACAATTGAGTAACATTTACTAAAAATATGTTTGAAATATGCAAAACCACAACAGGATTAATACATCAAGTATATTATATGTCCCATGCATGCACGGGACATACATAATAAAATTGAAGTGTAATATTTAACCCGTGCTATTCACCGGACATGATTTGCTTAGGTAAATATGGAAAGATGATTGCCAAAGAGTGTGACAATTTTTACTTGGATTTTTTTATATATCCAACTGGGCCACAATTTTATCTTGAATGTGACTGCCTTTATTGTTTTAGGTTGAATGTGATTGCCTTTATTGAAATGAACAATTGACCATTATTTATTAAGAATATATATGTTAAGAATATGCAAAACCACAACAGAATTAATACATAAAACATAATATTTAACCCATGCACAGGCTTACATAATAAAATTGAAGAGCAATAATTTTCAACCTAGTGTGTTGACTCGTGCATCGCATGGGTGACTTTTATATATCTTTGTTGTGAACATATAATAGGTTCTTATAAATATTGTTATAACGCTTTGAGGGATTAATTGTTAAAATTATAGAAGGATTACTAATTTTGAAAAAAAAAATTAGTTTTTCATTAGTCTAAAAAAATATAAAATTGTAATAATGGTAATAAAAATTCTTTTTAAAGTGTGAAAATAACATTGAAAAATTTCCTTTTCAAATTTGTAAAATACTACCGAATTCTACGATAAATCATGTATCAAGTCTCTATTTTTATAAATTTTTCTACTTGATTTCATAAAATAAAATATACATCCTCATTAGTTTTATTTTATATATAATATAATTTTCTATTTTAAAATATTTACATCTAGATATCAATATATATAGTGATTAAGTTGATTTAATTAGATTTTTGTTATGTAATTAAATATTTATTAATTGTGTAAAAGAAATTTTAATTTTGATTAGACAAAAATCTTTAGTGAAAAAGTTTATTCCCATGAATTAAAAGTAATTTTTCCTACTTATTTTTATAAAAAAATGTTCATCCTGTGTATTATATTTTATATATCTAATTCGGCAAGTTAAGCCTAAATATCTTTTTATATTTTCATGAAAAATATTCATCCCCAATTTTAATATTTTTTTATACTTTCTATTTGTAAAATAAAACATTGAATAAATTATTTAAGTTAAAAAAGAGACAACCATAAAAAAATATATTTAAAATAAAATTATTATAATAAAATAATATAATCTGACCGTAATAATTTCAATATTAATGTGACTTTAGGTAAATTGTTCATCCCGATAAGTTATGTATAAATTTTCTACTTGCTTTTATAAAAAGACAAATTCATCCCTATGTGTTAAATTTTATATATAACTTTTTATTTTAATATTTATGCATATACATATTAATGAATAAAAGAAAATTAAAATTTATCTAGGTAGAGGAAAATCATGAATATTTTATTAAATTCAGAAGATAATAGATAAAAAATGAACAATTATTTTCTTAAAAATTAATTTTAGACACTAATTTTGATGGAGAAAATAATAGTGATTATGTTGATTTAATTTGATTTTTGTTATGTAATTAAATATATATTAATTATGTAAAAGAAATTTTAATTTTGATTGGACAAAACTCTTTAGGGGAATTTGTTTCACGGATATTTTTTTAATCCTGGAATATAGGGGTGAAAAAAATTATCTCACGTTTGTTACGAAATAATAAAATAATTAATCTTGAGTATATTTTATTTCCATGGGATAGGAATCCCTCTTCGTGAATATAAATCCAGATATACCCTCCTTACTACCCACTTCATGAGTAACAATAAAGATATTTCAGTAATTATAATATATATTTCTAGGAAAAAATAATGTCAACCAAACACATGTTTTAATTATTCCTAGCATATAAAAAATATTTTCATCCATTTTTAATAGCTAACAAACACATTTTTTTATAAAATACCCGGGAATAATATTTCCATGTTATATTTCCAAGAATAATATTTTCGAGACTAAATAATTTTTCTATGAAACAAACACTCCCTTAGTAAAAAAAGTTTATTCCCATGAATTCAAAGTAAACTTTCCTACTTATGAATGTTCATTTCCGTGTGTTATATTTTATATATCTAATCTGGTAAGTTAATTTTAAATTTATCTTCATACTTTCCAATATATATATATATATATATATATATATATATATATATATATATATATTTATCTCTCTATTTTTTTTTTATATTTTTTCATACTTTCTATATTCGTAAAATAAAGCATTCAGTAATTTATTTTAATCAGGAAAGAGACATCCATCAAAAAAATATTTAAATTAAAATTATTATAATAAAATAATATAATTTCACCATAATAATTTAGATAATAATGTGATTTCAGGTAAATTATTAATAATATAATTTTTGAATTTGACAATGCATTAAAGTAATTTTGATTATTATATATTATATTTTGGTCCAATAATTTTTTTAATTTCAATTTTTCCCAATTATTATTAATTGTAATAGGTAATTAATTCTCTTCTTCATTTTCTTTTTGATACTATTCTCTTCTTCCTTTAATTTGTCTATGATGCATTATATTTATTAACATTTATTTTCAATTCATTTATAAAAATTTAGATACTTACGTAATTTGATTTTGATTTTTTAATCATGTGTATATTATAATTATTAAAATATTTTATTGAAATAATATAAATAAAAATCAACAACAAAAAAATATAAAATTAATTAAACAAAAAAATATAATGTTTAATTAATTATATATTTTTTGTTGTTGATTTTTATTTATATTATTTCAATATAATATTCAAATAAGAGTGATTGTGAGAGTGAGTGAGGAGAGTGAAGCAAGGAGATGAGAGAATCTCTTAGTCATTTATATGTATAAGGAGATATATAACCTCGTGGGTTGAGCGGGTAGGCAATCTCCTTATATATATAAATGAATAAGGGATTCTCTCCTCTCCTAGCTTCATTCTCCCCATTCTCTCTCTCACATTCATGGAATGGTGTAGTTCACTCTCCTAACATGCATATGTTCTTCTACTTTTTCTAAAATTTCTCTTATCAATTTTTGTAACTACCCCACGTTCACAATATTTCCATAACTACCTTCATTGACTTCTTTATCTGATGCTATATTTTTTTTATCAGTTTTTTAATTCTATTTTTTAATTCCAAAGATTTATCTCTTTCATAAATAATTTCAAATCCTTAATTCAATTTACGTTTCAATTTTCAAAGTTAATTTAAAAAATTAATGTTACATCTTCCCTTATTTTTTTTTCTTTAAAAAAATTATAGGTTCTAATTTATTTTATAATTATTTCTTTTTTAAAATTTCACTATATAATTTAAAAAGTGTTTTCAAATCCTTAATTCAATTTACTTTTTAATTATCTCTTTTGAAATTATCTCTTTTTTTTATTTTTTAATTCCGAAGATTTCTCTCTTTCATAAATAATTTCAAATCCTTAATTCAATTTACTTTTTAATTTTCAAAGTTAATTTAAAAAATTAAAGTTAAATCATTACATCTTCTCTTATCTTTTTTTTTCTTTAAAAAATTATAGTTTCTAATTTCTTTTATAATTATCTTTTTTTCAAAATTTCTTTCGATGTGCTATATAATTCTTTTTTTCAGATTTTATACTCTCTAATCTTTTAGACTTTTTTTTTTAATATTTCTTTTATCTAATTTTCTAACTCTATTTTTTAATTCCGAAGATTTCTCTCTTTCATCAATAATTCCAAATCCTTGATTCAATTTACTTTTCAATTTTCAAATTTAATATTAAAAAATTAAAGTTACCAAACAAAAAAAAAACGGAAAGACTTCTCTGAGAGGCTATACTTAATTTATAGTTGGAGGCTCTTTTACACGCACGCATTAATTAAAATGTAACATATGTTATTTTGAGGAAGAAAAGTTATATTTTTTTTTAAAAAAAAAGAGAGACAATTAATGTAATTTAAGCATGTCTTAAAAAAAGAATATGAATTTATGCTAAAATAGTAGAGCATGTATACCTTATTAAAACTAAAGGGGCAAAATATCTTAATTCAATAAAAGTATATTAAGGTAGTGTTTGGCCAGCTTATTTTTAGCTTTTCTTCTCCTTAAAAGTTGGGCCAAACACTCTATATACAAAATAACTTAAAAAAATAAGTAGCTTTTTTTATGAAGAAATCTCCTTATATATATAAATGACTAAGAGATTCTCTCTTCTCTTTGCCTCACTCTCCCTCACATTCACTCTTATTTGAATACTCTCTTCTCATGGAGTGGTGTAGTTTGGTTCTTCTACTTTTCCTAAAATTTCTCTTATCGTAACTACCCCACATTCACAATATTTCTATAACTACCTTCATTCACTTCTTTATCTGATGCTATACTTTTTAAAATATTTTTTATCAGTTTTTTTAACTATATTTTTTAATTCCGAAGATTTTTCTCTTTCATAAATAATTTCAAATCCTTAATTCAATTTACTTTTTAATTTTCAAAGTTAATTTAAAAAATTAAAGTTAGATCATTACATCTTCCCTTATCTTTTTTTTCTTTAAAAAAATTATAGTTTCTAATTTCTTTTATAATTATCTCTTTTTCAAAATTTCTTTCAATGTGCTATATAATTATTTTTTTTCCAAATTTTATACTCTCTAATCTTTTGGACTTTTTTTTAATATTTCTTTTAAGGGACCAAAACATAATTAACCCAATTTTATACTCTCTAATCTATTGTTTTTTTAATATTTCTTTTATCGGATTTTTTAACTCTATTTTTTAATTCCGAAGATTTATCTCTTTAGTCAATAATTATAAATCCTTAATTCAATTTACTTTTCAATTTTCAAAGTTAATATTAAAAAAATTAAAGTTACATTGTTATATCTTCCCTTATCTTTTTTTTTTTAATTTTATAGTTTCTAATTTCTTTTATAATTATCTCTTTTTTAAAATTTCTTTCAATGTGCTATATAATTTTTGTTTTTTTTCTTCCAAATTTCTCTTTCTATTAACTATATAAATAAGATAGTGAAAATTATAATAAGCTCGTGCAATGCACGGGCTAAAACACTAGTATGTATAGATATATATGGTTTAAGCTTGATTAAGATTAAGAGATTATGATATATGATTAGACTAAGTTTAAGGTGGACCACTACCACGAGTGGTCCACCATACACAAAAAGTTTAGAACCCTTAGATTCATCTAGGGTGCAAACTCTTATTATAGACCATCTTTACCATAACATTTTTTCCTTCTCCTCCATCATTCACGCCCGTCGCCGCTACGCTCCTGTCATAGCCATCACCAAAGCCCCTCACATCGCTGGTCAATCGCTTCCGCTGGACAAGATCTTCGATCATTAGTATTCCGCGTTTTGTCATTTTGCATATACTCGAAGATGATGTCGTGCGAGGGATCCATCGCGACCTCCCTCGTGATGCTGGTTTCGTACTTGGACCCACCGCCCCTGGTGAGATCCTTGACACCCTCGAAGCACATGTGCAGTATGCCGTTGGCACGTGCAAGGATCTCGCAGTGTGCAGTGGCAGGCCGCGCCACACGAAGGTGGAGACACCGGTGACATTCCCTTAGAATCTCGACTCGCTAGTCTCAACTACCATATCGCTTCGCTCCACTTCTCTCCACATGTCGATCTCTCGCACCTTCCTCCTCATACCTCTTCGTGAACTCAACATGTCTTTTTTCAAGTTCTTCTTCTTTCTTTTAATTTTAGGTTTTTTAGTTATAATTATGTTTTTGGTTGATTGTGCTTAGACTTAATTGTTGGGCATGTTGCTAATGTATAACATAATTTGAAATTTCACAAGTTAGGGTCGATGTTTGCAAAACGGCAAAAGTGTTATTGCAGCATCACCGTGACAATTTTCATGATTCTTTGCTTCAATACTTTCTTTTTTTCTTTTGTATTGTTGATTTTTATTTTAGCTTTTAGCAGTTGTGTATGGAAAAGATGGAGATGCATAATTCTTGGAAGAGTTTAACAGTGTCCGGCGGAATCAAAAGGAGGAAGAAGGAAGAAGTATTTTGGTAAGGAGAAGAAATATTTTGGTAAAGAAGGTATATGATAAGACTTTACATCCTAGATGAATCTAAGGGTTCTGAATTTTGATGTATGGTGGACCACTTGTGATAGTGGTCCACCTTAGACTCCGCCATATGATTAACATTGCTTTGTAATCTTTTAAATATACATTATTTTGATCCGTTACCTAAATAAAATATTAATTATTTTTCAATAATATATCTCTCCATATTTGTAGATGTATAAAATATGTATCCTATGCGTCCTATCTTATGCATTTGGTTTTTTATGTGTATATGTATGATATTATTTATTTAATTTAGATTGAGCAGATGTTATATAATTAAAGTTCTTTTGAATTTTTTATTAAATACATTTTAATTTGCGACTGTATCTTAAATAAAATATTAGTTACTTTTTCATTAATAATCCATCTATCTCTATTTATAGATGTACAATACATGTACGCTACGGTCCCATACAAATGGTATATTGTTTATTATCAAATAAGCAATGAAATCATGTTTTTTCTTTTATTGAAAAAGAAATCATGTTATATTAATACCAATATTTCTTTTTTAAAAATCTCTTAACCATAATGTTGTATTATCAATAAAAAAGGGTGAGGTAAAATGTAAATCGGTGATTACCATTTGGATTTCAAAGTAGAAAATTAATGTACAAATGCTACCAATCTAAGTCTACAGTTGTGCTATACCTTCAACCAAAATTAATACTATATTCGATTACCAAACCAAAAGATAAAAAAAAAACATTAACAATTTAAAAATAATTTAACAATTGTATCCTTAGATTGTGAAATCTGCATACTCCGACCATTACAAACTTTAAATATTTATCTCAGTTGATTTTGGCAGGAATGAATTATTCTAAAAACAGCTAAACTAATATTGTATAAATTAAAATACAAAACTACCAAAAGAAGCAATTGTAAGTAACCCAGATTAAGGTACAAATTCAAAAATATAATGCAACAAAATTCCCCAATAGTTCAGATACGACAACTTTAACATAAATTAAACACATTTAGTAACATGCACCAAATTATCATTTTTGTCCTTAAATTCAAAGATTATAACATTGTCCTTTGCAAATCCACTTTCACGACAGAAATGCTTCCAACCTTTGCCAATCTTGATCCTTTTGTGAACAGATGTCCGAATCAGCAAATCACACTCTATCACTGTCCCAGCAGCATTACACAATCTCAGAGTTTGGAATTTAGACTTCCATAAAAACTTTGCAAAATCACGGGGCAAACTCTGGGACAAGGATAAAGTTTAGGATTAGAACAATTCAATAAGAAACACATAAAAAGATTTCCAGTAATTATTATAATCAATACAACAATAAAAATATATCAGATTGGTAATTTATTTAACACAGACTTATTTAGTATGTATTTTTTTTTTTTATCGGCAAAGAGAGATTCATATACTTAAAAGAAAAAGAGATGAGCAATAGCATAAGATATACCAAAACACATCAGTTGTCTGTTACATAGATTGGCAACCACCAATGATCAAAACCTTCAGAAAAGGATCAGTAACAACTTGTGGTAAATAACAATACACCCACCCTAACTACATTTACTCACATCCACTATCTACAATGCACCAATTTAAAAAGAACATATAGTTTCTACCCATAGAAGCTACTGCCAAGACCGAACTTTTATATGATCAAGATATCAAATTCGATAAATAGAGAGGTCATAGAAAGCAATTTTAATAGCACAAAAATAAATGAAATACACGCACAATACAAAATAGCAAAGAAACCACACATTATTGTTACTTACAATTTCAGCAACGAAACAACAGTGTGATGTGATAAACTTTTAACAGATGCATGGAAAAACTTTTTCATAAATGAGAGAGATTTCACAGACAACATACCAATTGACTCCCGGTTGCTTTGTACTGAGTCAATGTGGATTTGAAAATCCATTGTCTGTCATTCACATTAGCAAGATTTTCAACGTTGCTGCATGATCCTTCATCATTGGCAGCTTCAGACCCCAGTTCATTATTCTGTGGTTGGACAATAACACTATCAGCATGATCAGACACCCTCTGGTTTTGGTTCAGCCAATTCGGAGAATGAAATCCTTTTTCCATGCTGTAACGCAATTGAACACATTTCCGACCATAGGACTGGGAAGACATGCATGGGGTTTTCCACACGGTTATCTGAAAAATAGAATCACCCAGATAACGCAGGAAAACAGAATGGTCACCGGTCAATTGATAAAAAGACCGCAAACCGGACCAACCATGCATTATCCTAGGGTCCTCAAGGTTCTTGTTGTATGCGACAGAGTGCTCATTCCCCTTGTGGTCGATGAGTCTCCAAGTGCTCGCAAGTTCAAAATCAAATTCGTTCGCGAAGTCCACGTTCACTACACCATGTGCCTGCATATATAACAAAAATACATTAATAGAATGGCCAAAAAAAAAACAATTAGGTCAAAGTATAAAAATATAAACCTCATCTTTTCGGTGAAGCGTGACAAACTGCCACTTTGTTTGTCTCAGAAGAAGAGTCTTCGAGTCTTCCATTGTAGTGAAGTGGAGCAAAGAAAGACGAAGCTTAATATAGTATATCACTAACACTCATCTTATATAAATATATATATATATAGTTACAATTAATGCACACATTTATTTTTATTATATTTTTTACATAAAATTAATTACGTATTAAATGTGTACGACAAATTAACTTTATTTTGAGGACAAGTACAATAAATTAAGATCTAAAAGTAAAGAGCAAAACTTAAAATAACTAGTATCACAATTTTTTTGCTTAGATATTTACATTTTATATATTAGTTAACGATAAATGCATATGTATCTTTTTACGTATTCAGCATTTATATAGCTATGCGCATTTATTTTGACTTTGACGGTGAAAGAAAGAGTGGGGTTAGCGATGACGATAACGGAGGGTAGGTTTTGGACCAAAAAGTCAAGAAACGTAAAAACGCATAGCGTATTAAGCGGGGACGCATAAAAAGTGTGAGTGCGCCGCGGGTACTCGATACTACCCTAACTGTGTCGTGAAGAGTGCTTAACATATTTTTATCACATTCTTTTATTAGAAAAAAAATTATTAAGAATTAGAAAACCACAAATTAAGTTCATTCTTTTTCATTAGATAAAATTTATTAAAAATTATAAAACTATAAATTAAGTTCATGGTAGACTTACAAAATTTTAATATTTTTAATCAATATTAAAAAAGTGTTAAAAATATACTTAAAAAGTGCATTGTTAATTAATAAGAGTTAGTAGATTAGAAGAAGAAATTAATTTTTCAGGATATAACAATTTAACAAACTAAAATTTTAAAGTTGGTTAAGAAAAAAATTCATGTTTAGACTATCATATTAATAATGTGAAATATCTATGGATTTTATCAATAACTAATACTTATAAAAAAAATTATTGTTTAGTAGATTCTCTTTTCACAACAATCTATAAGGCTAAAAACCAAAATATTTTCTCACATAAAATAAATATTGGTAAAAGAGTTACTAACCTTAAAGAAAATAAACAAGTAAATAAATAGAAAGAACATAAAAGGAGTGAAGAAAAACGAGTAATGAAGACTTTGGAAATGTTAGAAGACAAAAGGGAAAAAGACTAGGCATAAATAAACTTGAGAGACAAATAAATATATAGAAAAACCAAAAAGAAAGTCATCCGTTTCATTTTCTTCTGCGCTTCTTCTCTGGCTTCCTTGGTACGGGAAGAACTCAATCTTGTCCATTTCCCTTTGGTTTTTCTCTCTTCGATCTCTTCACCTCCGTCTCGACGACTCTCTTATCAGAGCTCGCGCAGTTAACTTAAGCCCTCTTCGCTGAGGTACGCGTATCCGCGTCTTCTTAACCTTTTTGCTTCTCAACTTTTCGGATTTTAGGGTTTGTTCAGGTTTTCACTGTTTTCGCTCTTTTTTCGTAAGATCAGTGACCAGTTCGTGAATATTCGGTTGAGATTTGACTACCAAGCTCGTTTGAGAGGTTTCAGAGTTTTCTATTTATAGCTATTGTTATTATTTTTAATTCTCGAGTTCGTTTGTGTCTTGTCGGTGTTTCGGTCTCTCTGCGTGTTGTTTTGACGAATTCTCTTTGAATTTTGCTTGCTTTTGTGTTTGATGTGCGAGACATGTGTAGCTAGTGGAGTTCGTGGCTTCTAATCGATGATTTTAGTTTAATTGTTGTTAATTTTTTAATTGGACTCTTGGAAAGTGGTTGTGTTTCAGAGAAGTCTTGGTATGCGTTGATTTGCACAAGGGCGTGCTCGTGAATCTGGTCTTTGAGGGTTTACTATTGGAATTTGTTTCGATAGAGCGTTTTATGTGTGTTTACTTGTTTTTCCTTTTTTCAACCGCTCGTGTCATATGCATTTGATTCCATGTTTTGAAAGAACTGAAGTGTTGGATACCGGAGGTGTTTTTTATTTGGTGATGTTAACTAGACCAGCTTTTGCATGTTTTTCTTTTGTCATAAATCCGGATTGTAATTGGAGTATCTTTAGTTTTTTCCCCCAACTGGTTTCGGTAATTGATAATGAGACACATACATAACATGGATGTTACTTTTGTTGCTGTAATTGAATTTTTTATTAAATTGAAATGCTAAATTCTTTTGTGGGTTTATTTTGGTTTTAGGGTTTCTCCAGGTGCGGTTTGATTTACAATTTCTGATGCTGAAGAAATAAAAAAGCTTGAAGGCTTTGCTCTTCTGCGTGAAAAATGTTGGAAGGTGGTGCAAAATTCCCGGGAATAATAGATCTCAACAAGAATAATAACAACTACTATGATTTCTCTCAAGGCTTTTACCATAAGCTTGGGGAGGGTACCAATATGTCAATTGACAGCGTTGGGAGCTTACAGACAAGTAACGGTGGAGGATCTGTTGCGATGTCTATTGATAATAGCAGTGTTGGGTCCAATGATTCTCATACTCGCATGTTGGACCACCAAGGGTTGCGGAGGCGTGCCAATGATAACTACTCTGTTGCACATAGTGCCAATCGTCGGGGAAGAGTCACACATGCTTTGAGTGATGATGCTTTAGCTCAAGCTCTAATGGACAATAGTTCTCCAACTGAGGGGCTTGACAATTTTGATGAGTGGACAATTGATTTGAGGAAACTGAATATGGGTGAGCCTTTTGCTCAAGGAGCTTTTGGGAAACTCTACAGAGGTACTTACAATGGTGAAGATGTTGCTATCAAAATCTTGGAGAGGCCTGAAAATGATCCAGCAAAGGCTCAATTGATGGAACAACAGTTCCAGCAGGAGGTCATGATGTTGGCTACGCTAAAGCATCCTAACATAGTTCGTTTCATTGGGGCGTGCCGCAAGCCAATGGTGTGGTGCATTGTAACTGAGTATGCCAAAGGTGGTTCAGTTCGACAATTTTTAATGAAGCGTCAAAACCGATCAGTTCCCCTCAAATTGGCTGTCAAACAAGCTTTGGATGTTGCAAGGGGGATGGCTTATGTTCATGGCCTTGGATTGATCCACAGGGACTTGAAATCTGATAATCTTTTGATTTTTGGTGACAAGTCAATTAAAATTGCTGACTTTGGTGTTGCCCGAATTGAGGTGCAAACTGAAGGAATGACACCTGAGACTGGAACATACCGTTGGATGGCTCCGTAAGATCATTTACTGCTCTCTTTTTTATATTAATATGCTTTCTAGCTTCAGGTTTCTGGAATTATTTTTGGACAGCTTCTCTATTATGGTAAACCTTTTTAAAGATATTTATTGATTTATTGAAGGGAATATTGCTTAAATTTTAAATGCTGCTAACAAACAACTGCTCGTTTTTGTTTTTATATCATGTTTTCTATGTTCCTAATCAGTTGTTTGTGAATCGTGATCCTGAACAGAAATGGCATATACAGCTGAAATAGTAACTATGCAATTTCCTTATGAGATATATGTTTTTGGTGTACAACTTTTTTGTTTGCTTCTGGTTTTAATATTGCCTAGTGCTGGTTAATCTTGTTCTATTGTTTTTACAATTTTTACTTTTAGCTAAATATTTGTCACTATAATATAATTATATAATTATAATTATAATTATGATATGCATTTCTTTTAATCACATTCTCACATTGTCTTATCATTATCTTTCATGCGTCAAGAAGTGGAAGAAAATCTCCTTCTGTCTCTTTTGTTTTGACTCAAATGGTAAGGGCAAGTCTACAGTGCATCAGACTAACCCTACAGAAAAATAATTGCAGTCAAGTATCAAAGTGCAGCTTGAGCTTCATCATTTATTTTAGAAGCAAGTTCTGATGATAATGCTAATTTCTGAAAGTTGCCATCATTGGAAGTTGCACTTGACATGACAGTTTAAAAATATAGCTCTTGTTTTTGGATCCAACTTGTTTATATTCTTTTTAAACTATTTTGTTTTTATTCTCACTTGTGCATTTTCTTTATTTAGGGCTGATAAGTTCTTTTTAACAATGGTGCCATCAATTTTTTCCTCATCTATTTTCTGTTTTATGTGTCCCCCAGCCTGCCCAACTTCTTGCTTGGAAAATGACAGATGTATTTTGCATCCATACTGAATAAACAAACAAACTTTTAATCTGAGCTTAGAAAATTTATTATCTGAATATTGGCATGATTTGGCGAGCTACGTTGCATGGGTATTTATTGGATATATATTTGTGTCATATCTTGGGTATTTATTGGATTGGGTATTTGGTGAATATTGGGTATGTATTCATGTGCTTCCTTAAATACTGGCATTATTTGACGAGCTACGATGCATGGGTAGTCATAAACAGTTGCCACAACCCTACGTTACTGCCTGCAATATTATAATAGCGTTATGAAATGTGAAGACTCTGTTTGATTATGAGCATATCCTATTGCATTCATGCATTTTCTATCGCATATCATGAAGCAGTTTATCTTGTCTTGATGCTTAACGGTCATTGCATGATGAGGGAGTTATGTTTCTATTGGATGTTTAATTTCTTGTGTTTTTTCAACCATTTCCGTGTTCTCTGCCTTGAAATAGGTCCCATTAATTGTTTTTTGGTTTGGACCTTTGTGTATTAATGGAGGTTTGATATTGATTGCATGCCCGTTATATGTATGAGTGTGTATCGGTAATATTTAATGACATGTCTCGAGTGTTTTGATTTGAACTGTTACACTGTTTGATTAGTTAATTTAACTGTATTGGGCAGTATGATTTAGTCTTACAGAAATGGCAACATGGAATCTATGTGGAGATTATGAATGTGTAAGATTAGGTTTCTTGTGGCTGACTCGAAAAACAGGATCAAGGCTTGTGTTTAGTGCCGTTATTCTTTAGGGTGTTCTGACAGGCTTGTATTCTATTCTGTGTAAAACAAACTAAGGAAGCATGCCGACCCCTTGCAAATGTTTGGGTTTTTCTCGTCAAATACTTTTAAATAAATCTGAAACTTTCTAACATTATTTTGGTGTTGCTTTAAAAATATTATCAGAACTGTTAAATGGCTTGGATAAACTCACTATAATATTACTTTTGAAACAGTGCATGTATCTGATTATGATGATTGTTGTCAGTTTTATTTATCTAAACGAAGAAGTATTTTATGAATTTATTTGAAATACACTAATAGTGTAAAGGATTTTTACAGAGTCAACCAACAATGAGTTGCCATATCTTTGAAAATCATTGATTTTTGTACTAGCTACTTTAAAAGTCATATGTAGGGTGTTATTTAATTGGTTGACAGTATAAAAATCTTTACACTGAGAGTGCACCAAAGTTAAACTCATATTTTATTGTGTAACATAGTAAGCCTTCAATTTAATCCTCCATAGTTCCTCAAATATTCTTTTTGTTATCACTTTAGTCCTCCATTTTAGACCATTGAGGGATTAATTTGGTGATAAACTAAACCTTTGCGGGACTAATGTGGTGACAAAATCCTTGGAGGACTAATATGGTGACAAATTTTTGGAAGATGAAAATCTTTGAGAGACTTGATTTTGAAAGACTAAATTGAGAGTTTAATCTATTTTATTTTGTAAGAAGTACTATATAGTTTGCTTAATCTGGAAGGAGAATGTTATAGGATATATTAGTCATACTGCTATTTGCTGAGATATGCAAGAAAGAAAATATTGTGATGATAATTTGTTTTGATAATTGTTTATAATCTATGCTTTTAAGATCACATGGTTTTGATAATTATTTTCTGTTCTTGTTTGAAATTGAGATGCACTGTTTAGTTTATTCATGTGGTAAGATATGTCAATGCAACCGTGATGGTTATAGTAGAAAACTCTTAAGATTGATGAGTTGCAATGACATTGGAACTTTTTCTGGAAAGAACTGAAATCGTTTCATTTTTTTGACTTTGCTTTCTGATAACTTTGTTAACTTTCTGATGGATATTGGGCGTGCCCTCAGGGTTTATAGGAGTAAAAGGAAAAGTGTTTTAATGATATGTTTTATATGCTATATGGTGTTGTTTTTGTTTGGAGGAAAATGCTTGGATTTTTCTGGCAAACATTTTACACTTAGATTTGCTTTGAGATGGGATTGTTTTGGTTGATTCTCTTTGGTTCTATTCAAATGGCAACTTCCATGAAACTTCCTTGTTAGATATTCAGAGGAATTGGAATGCTATTTAGTTGTTATTCTTTTTTATGACTCTTCGTACTTTCTTATAATGATATATTTACCATTTTCTTTCTTTGTCTTATTTCTTTCTAAGACTATTCTTCTACTGAATGAGGGATGTTGATAGCTTTCTAGAACTAGCTGGTAATCAATACTGACGGTATAGGGGAGATTTATGCAATTATGTTCAGCAAATAATGGTATAGGGGAGAAAATATATGGACAGCTCCATTCATCATGCATGATATTACTCTAATCATGCTTGATTCAGAGTCAGCATGTTTTCACATGCTTCTGCTATGACCAAAATCCAGTTATCCAACTTGTTTGAAATGCAGAAATTCATAATTAGTTTTAACTGTTTTATATTTTTGTTTAAAAAAATTAATTTGATGTGTTATTTAGATTATGTTGTTTGCTGATCTTCTGCAGGGAGATGATCCAGCATAGGCCGTACACACAAAAAGTGGATGTATATAGCTTTGGGATTGTTCTATGGGAACTCATTACCGGTATGCTTCCATTTCAGAACATGACAGCAGTACAGGCCGCATTTGCAGTTGTCAACAAAAATGTTCGCCCAATCATACCCAACGATTGCCTACCTGTTCTCCGCGACATCATGACAAGATGCTGGGATCCCAACCCTGATGTTAGGCCACCATTTACTGAAATTGTAGGAATGCTTGAGAATGCAGAGACTGAGATCATGACAACAGTTCGGAAGGCCCGGTTCAGGTGTTGCATGACTCAACCAATGACTGCTGACTGATCCTGCGAAAGCAAATGCAAAAAAGTCATAAAAACATAGACTGGAAAATTTGGGGGCAAGATGAAACTCTGGTAGTGAAGGGTGACTATATAATAGCTTTGTGTATCTGTGTGTTTTATTTATTTCTTCTGAAGAAACAAAATGAAAATCTTATCTGGAGACCTTTTGCTTATTCGGTTTCTGTTTACTGAATGTCTGTTCTGAATTAGTAAAGAGAAGATGTTGTATGTAATACATGCATGTTTTACAGTTATGTATAGCTTGAGTTCTGAAGGCAAGATAAAATGAGATCATGGGCGAAAACTTTTGCTTTGTATGTACGCTTGCACCACAACTATCCCGGGGATTCACATATGCCAGGTTTGGTTCGACGTAGGGGCTTAAATTTAGCTAGTAAAAGAAAGAAATCAGAGTTATCCAATTTTGACTACAGTCCTAAATTAAGGAGGAAAATTTTCTTAACATATGGTATTAAGAAAGGTGGCAATTGATTCATTATAACGTTTGGTTAAAATGTAGACTGTTTAAAATAAGCAACTAATGTAATATTTTGTATATTATTTTCTCTGCAGGTGGATCTCATTGCCATTGATGCATACTTTTTTCTTTTTTTCTTTTTTCTTTTCCAGATGTTCTACTGTTGATATCAGTTTATGCACGTCCTTAAATTGAATTTTTTGTCTACTTGACAATGGATTAAAAAAGTAAATGTCATACGTTAAGAATAATATAACTGTACCACTCTTCTAATTATGTCATTTTCTTCTCTTTTTTTCCCCTTTGATAAACAAGTGGTACAGTAACTAAATAAAGATTTTCATCGATGTTAATAAATTAACTGATGCGATGTCAATCTTGTGAGAGAGAAAAGTTAAATAGCTCTCGTAAAAGAGGTAGTGGAAGAAAAACACTCCTTACAAGTTACAAAAGCTCTGGTATCAGATCTACAATTTTCTTTTCGTAATGTTGCATTCTAAGCATCTTTAACTTTATCATTCGCATAATAATTAAGTAAATCAATAGACGAAGATTAAATAAACATAATTTATAATTAAAAATTATAGTATTTTCTTATCTGAGTGATAAAATTAAAATTGGCTTATTGTTCATTAATGAAAAGTGAAAACCTTATCTTTGAAAAACATAAATAGGTAATAAAATAAGATAATGATTTGGGAGGTTTTACTCAATTCATTTAAATAAGGGAATAAAATAGAAAGAATATGACAAGAAAAAAAATGTAAGGTAAGTAAAACAAACATCTAGTTACAATTTAATTTCTAAGAGGGAAAACAAAAAGTCCCTTCAAAGAAAAAAAAAAAAAAAGAGGGAAAACAAAAAGGTATAAGAACGAAGTTGTATTCATAACAAAAAAAAAAAAAAAAAAAAAAAAGAAGGAAAAAGAACGAAGATGTGATAATAATCCTATCTGTTAGTTTGGTTTCTCTTTAGCTTCGCCAGTCCAGTAAGCTTTTTCAGCAACAAGAATCTTTTCAGGGTTGAAGGGCCCGCTTTCATGATCCATAATATTGCTTTTCCATCTCATTACATCAGTAATGCTTTTAATCTTCACCAGAAGCTCTACTGTCTCTCTGAATATAACAGTACCTTCAGGCCTCAAAATTCTATCCATCTCCAGTAGTATCTGAGTGATGTTGCACCTTCCACACACAATAATTAATCCATTCAAAACCAAATAATAAGACATAATAACATGGTAAGAAATAACATAAGCTAGAGAGTTAGATAATGTCCATAAGTTTACCTACCTATCCTGATATATGCCAAATACATTACTAGCATGGATGAGATCATATGTTCTTGGATAAGTTGAGAAAGCTTCACACCAATCATGGTAAGTTCCAATAAAACCTCGTTCATAAATTGCACCAAGAGTGTCATGGTCTGAATTTGGGGGAACAACATTCATAACCCATACTGGATATTTTATTAAGGCTGCTGCAAATCCACCAAGATAAGCATTCATGTCCATGACGTTTCTATATCTCCCTTGGGAAAGAGGAATGAGATGCTTGTAATGTGCTATCCTTTCCCTCCATACTTCATTGTCCTTTTGAAATTTCTCTGTGTCGATGTTTGGTATTGAACCACTGCTAATTCGAGGAGGGACGGCAAATGCACGCTTAGGCCATTTTTCTAGTGCCCCTCCTGCTACTTGGTCTGCGCTGCTAACTTCCGGCAATGGAGTTATGCACTTTTCCATATTTTGGTACCTTTTCAATGCAATTAAACAAAGAAAATCGTATGAACAACCAACATTTTAATCATATGATAAAGTGATCCTACCCATACATAGTACGAAAGACAAAACTTAGATACAATAATTATGACATTATTAGTGCTCCTCAAAATCGACATTTGTTCTTGGTAATAGTTATTTAGTTACTGACATGAAAACAATGTACCAAGATTTCTTTTTGGTGAACTCAGTAATTTTCTGGTAGGAGCTAAAGACTAATCTCTTGATGTACTGAAATTTATTTAAGAGTCTCGTAATAGATGTTTTTCTATACACACAAGTCAAGAGGGATTAAACTCTTGACCACGTACTCAAAGGACAAGGTTATTTGTTAATTATGCTACACCATGTTGGTAAAACAATGTACCAAGATGAGACGGTTGATTTTGATACAACACTAAAAGTAGTTATGAAACTGTATATAAAGTTTAGTTCTAATAGAAATGATGTAAAGAATTACCAAGCCATGTCAGGATTGTCGGATTGGCATATGTGTGGTGTTTTGTAAATCTGTTTAGTTTGTACACATCCAACGTGGTTTTTAGGCTTTTGCCAAATGGAGAGGTCATCCTTCTCAACTACTTTTGTCCAACATATGCGTTTGGCCACTTCCTCAATAGCGTCTTGCTCTTGCTTCAAATCCTCTTGTGTCCTTTCCCACCCTCTCCAGTATTTCTTCCATCTAATAGGTGGGCCAGAAAGAATCCAATACCCACCTGGCCTCAGAACTCTATCCACTTCAATCAAATACAAACCATCTGTGGGGTGGAAATTAGAGAATTAATGACTAATCAAAATGCAAAAAAAGTATTGTTGCTTCAAACAAACACAACTATTTTTCTTTTAGGAATAAGAATGAAGACGTACAATTTATGAATTCCAAGCAAAAACAGTTCCGTTTTCATGCACAATGTTGAAAGAATAATTAATACCTTAATTATATATGTACTTAGTAACTACTTGTCTGATTAGTTGTTTCTTATTAAATTAGATAGCCAATAAAAATAGTGGGCCATCATAATATAAGAAGTGTGAATACCAAGTTTGTGCCAAGGTATCAAGCAGCGAGAACAATGAGCCATATCAAACGCCCTAGCTGGGTATGGAATCCTCTGTGAAGCCATGATGCCAATCATTGCTGGAACTCCTCTTTCCAATGCAAACTGGACCTGAGCTTCATGTGTATCCCTTGGTGCGAAGGACATAGCTATGATGTCCCTTTTCAAAAGGTAAGCACCCCAACTTGCAACCTTTACAATTAGATGTGCAATAAGGAATAAAGTATAAGCAACACATCCTTCATACCAAAAAAAACATAAATAGTCCTAACGTTTAATTGAATTTGATAAATCGCCTATTAAACTCAACTGTCCAAAGTTCCAATCACTAGGTTACAAAAAATAAACCTCATTTAAAAAAAAGTAAATAGTGTATGCAGGTAAAGATTTTTACAGTGTAATTCAATAAAAAATTCACATGTAAGGTAAGTTTATTGACTTTATCAATAATCACCTTAAAAGTTATATCTAATAATCTACCATGATTTCTAATTGGTTGACAGTGTAAAACTCAAAAACTAAATAGAGGCATGGACATAAATGAGGATAGAATATAGATTAACTTACACCACACCCAGTATCAATTGCAGTTCTGATATTACCACTTGTGAGGGGAATAAGCTCATTAATGTCGTCAATGTATGCATCAGCTCCACGTGGAAACATTGTACCTCCTCCAGGGAATCTGAATCTGTCACCCTCAACTTGAATCCAGTTTTGAATAGCTTTCTCAATGCTAAGTTCTTTGTGTGGAATATTGTCATACCAAGCATAATCTCTGCTTTGAGGCCATTTAAAAGGTGCCTTATATTTTGGTGGAGCAGGTATAAGACAATTTAATAGTTCCTCCTTAGCAGGGCAATGCCTCTCCCTATACTTCAACATGTTTCGGTCAAATTTGCGACCCCTCACTGGATCTTGGCATGGAGTATATTCACTAAATGACATGTTACATGGTGGGAACTCTTGTGCCCCTCCAGAATTATTGATGTCAATTTGATGGTGACTTTCAAAATCTAAGTTAGCTGATGATTCAATTGCTGAAGATGATGACATGCCTGATGGAGTTGACCCAATATTACACTCCACTTTTGAGAGGACCTCAGATTGGCTATTGGGTGCTGGAGTGTTCCTCCATGCACCCATTATATAAGATAGAATGCATAGCCCACTAACTCCTAAAATCCACGTGAGACGATTTCTCTTTGAATCAAACTGATTATAATGTTTTGGCGATCCATCCTTGCCCATTTTCCTTATGCTTTCACCTCTGAGGAAATTTTCAAATAAACAAGTAATATTAGTTTATGTTCACAAGTTTGAGATACATGAAGTTGCAACAAGCCAACAACAACAATTGAATGTTATAAGCATATATATCCGTTATTATATTAACGGGGAATATAAATAGTTTAAAAGTGGCATTTTTCTACCAAGCTACCTTATTGTATATGGGTGACAACTATAAAATATTTTTTTGGGGTGAATCTAGGATATCTCCTAGCCAGGGATTAATCTAGGATATCTTCTGCCAAATACTTTCTTATTTGCCGATAATGCACAATGTTTTTCACTAATAGTAAATCAAATTTTAAAAGCTGTTTTTTTATTGCAACATTAGTAATCAGGTTTAAGATGAATGTATCTAAAGAGTGAGCGCTGAAATGAATGCGGTGATTTTGAATCAAGAAAACAACTAGACATTAAGCCAACAACCAGAAGGTGGAAGATGAATAGTGCTTGTGCTCCACTTGAAACTATGGAGCTGCCTTTAAGGTATTTAGTTAATTAGCTGAAGATGAATCTGTGTTTGTGTATTAGAATTAAATTTTGATATATCTTCTAACTATTAAATCTTTACACTGTTAGCGAACCATATTGAGCTACTTAAGAAAGTACGCACTAAAAGTTTAATGCAACTGAAAAACTTTTAGTTAGTATAATGATGCTATGCTTTCTTATTTGTTAATTAATAATGTACAATGTTTTCACTAATGCTTAATCAAATCTTAAAACAGATTTTTCCCTATTGCAACTTTAGTAGTCAAGGTTGAAGATGAGTGTTCTTGTTTTGTAACAAAAAAAATGTTAAATATATTAAAAAAAAACTGAAAAGAGATAGTTAAAATGAATACAATGATCAAACAAGGAATATTAGCAACTCACTATCTACTATTAATTAGGTGGAATTCAATTCATAGCTAAATTATAAATGAGATTTATTAAACAGGGAGTAAAAATTACATGATTTTGTGAACACATGAATTTCATCATATTATAGTAAGGTGTAAAGAGTGTGTTGTTAGTATTTCTTTCTCAAGCTACAGAGCTATCCTTAAGATAAATGATAAACTAGGAAAAGGTGAAAAGCATTCATGTTATGAAGAGGGAAGAGACCAGAAAGATAAAACAATCACATTTGGTTAGGAAAAATTCATGGGAACTTCAACTTTTTTAGTTTTATGTTTCAGAAACAAACAAATAAGGAAAGAAAGAACACTGATAATAAGAAATGTGTAAAATATCAAACAATTGTAAAAACTAAATTTAATAACTTCAAAAAGTGATGATATATTTTTTTCAAGAGAAAAAAAAAAACATAACTGAAAGCTAGAGGAGGAAAAAACTGGAAAGAACATGTGAGATTAAAAAATATAATAGAGAAGGAGTATTAGATTGAAGATATTTTAGTAATTCCTCTTTTATTAGACTTTTAATAACTTTTAATTTATAGATGCTTCTTTGCTCTTTTTTTACATCAGTTATTAGTTTCTGTTTTTTTTTTCTTAGAATCTGGGAAGGGTGAAGATTAAGTGTTCTAAATTACACATAAACTACTGATGATCTACTCATTTGATATAGTAATTACATTATGAAAAATTAAAAAAAGTCTGAGAAAGGGAACAAAAGAACACACCTCAAAGTTTTAAGTCTAATATACTGTCGATATTCTACTCTTTGAATGCAATCTTCCTCAAATAATTGGGTATCTATTATTCTATTCTATTTGAATTATCCACACATGACAAGTTTTAAAACCAGAGTAGCAACTAATGGAAAGAACAAAGATGTGAGGACAAAAGCAACAAAAGAAAAAGAAAAGATAAAAAAAGGAAGGTGAATCTTGTTGACATACCAGAGGTGATATTGAGAAAACTCGAAGAATGTGTAAATGTTTTATATATGACGATATTAAGAACAAAAAAGGAATAAAAAGAAAAGGTAGACAGAAAAGGAAGGTGGGGTTTGTTTGTAGCTACATTTTGCATCTTCCATTGTCCCCTAACTTCCAGTTCATCCAGAGAAATGATGGAAGAAAAAGAAATAAATTGGATTTAGTCAACAAACCTATTTGTTGAGATGGCAAACAGTGAGACATGGTAGCCTCTATTTACTCTTCTTTCACCCATTCTAAAAACAATACGGATCGTTTGTTCCTAAAAGGTGTAAGACACTAGATAATCACCAACACAAGATACATGTACATATAATATATAATTAATAATACATCTACACTCAAACTCATATATCCTAGTCTTACACTTATTATCTTATGTAAAAAAAATGTGGCAGAAAAAATAGAAGGAAATTAAACGAGGTTTGTTTTGAATGCTTTTCCCCCAAAAGTAGTAGTAGATGCAAGAGATAAGTGTGTAGGATCGTTTTGAGAGTTGCATTTTTCCCTTTCTTTATAGTTTTAAATGCAATGGTGGTCTTCCCTTACACATGAGAGTTGTTTTTTGTTTTATAGGTAAAGATGTTTTAGTAATAGAGACTTTTTTGTTTGATACATTCAAAAGGATTTGAACGCCAATCTAAAACATGAAAACTTGCATAAACCCCATCTAAAGAATACATAAACCACCAACACAATGATCGATATACTTAATCTAGTCCATAATACCAATCATATTTGAAACCTCCTACTTGATTATAACCTTATTTTGGTTTAGCCACAAAAACCATATCACAACCTTACCCTTATCACTGTAATAAAAATCCCCATTTATTATTTTCTTTAATATTTCACCGTTTATTTTAATTATTATATTGTTTACATTATTTATTTTAATTTTTTAAAATTAATTATTTTTTAAATAAAAATTATATGATTCAAAATTTATTAGAAAACCTAAAACTACAATTACATAACGATATTTTTGTTCACAAAAGTATAAATTGTATAAAAAATTATATAAACGTGTCATTAAATCATTTTACGTTTATCAAATTGATTTTAAAAAAATAATTTAATAAATTAACTTCTCTGCTTTTAAGCTAATAGCACTGGCACATGACTTATAACTTTAAGAGATGCATAATATTTTTTTTTTCTGATTTTGTCTTTCATAATTTTAATTGAAATATATATAATAATTAAAAATTGAAATTATACTTTAGCTGATAAAGTATAATTTCATGCACGATTATGCTTGAAAGCATGACCATGAAAGCATTAGTTCAAAATTTTAAGGGCAAATTCCAATGGCATAAAAGGAACAAAACAATCAATGAATCAAAGACGAGACAGAGAAAGACGAATCAACGAGGTCGAGGTTGAGAGAGCAAACTGCAAAGTGAAACGAACCAGCGAGCAAGTGAGAGACAGAAAATAATTCTATTTTTTTCTTTAATTTTTTTTTATCAATTTTACATCGTTGTTATACTGCTTAATAATACTTTAAAAAGTATTGCTTATTTTTTAAAGATTTTCATGATATTCTCAAGATTAAAAACCAATACTATATTCTTGCATTACTCATTCAATACATGTTATCAATTGATAATAAGATCGATCTCTCGGTACCGAAAAAATCATATTAGATCCCAATTAATCTAAACAAAGTGAATTTATTCAAAATTCTTGAAACACTTAATCTTTTAAAGGTTTTAAATCCAAAATCATACTTTAAGAAAAGCAAATCCTGCACAAACATAATAATTAAAGAGTTTATTTTTGTTTCCTTGTAATTTATTGAAATTCAAGCAACAAAAAGTACCATTTTCTCAACCATCACATTTTAATTAAGATATTTGAGGGCAACATAGATTTAGGATAAAGGAAAAAACATAATTTTCATGCTACTAAGGATGTCCTTCTCCTTTTTTTGGCAGGAACTTGTTTTGTTATTCCCACTACTGGTTCTTGTGCAAGGAGCAGCAAACACTCTGATACCTCCATCTCGTCAAGATAGTCCTTCACCTTACAATGGAAATCTTGCAAGTCTTCATATTGAGAGGCTTTTGTCACTTCATGTTGTTTCAGCGACATGTCAAGCTTCATAGTCTTATTTTTTTCCTCACATATCTGGGCTTCAACATCACATAGTTGTTTGTTTAGCCCATTCATGTCAACAACTTCATTGGATTTGGCAACATTTGATTTGGGCTCTTGCTGAAGAAACTTGGAAGCAACAGCATTGACACTTGGGTGTCCAAAAGAAAAAGGCTTGTTTCCAGGGGAGAACACAGCAACAGCAATTTCAATTCCACACAATATGGATAATTCATTCGCTTTTTTGAATAAACCTCTTCTGCGCTTGGAAAATGTAATTTGTTTTGTGGCGGGATCCTTCACCTCCTTCATCTCAATTCTACGACGACCCATAATTCCTACAAGAACAAGAGATTAGAAAGAGAGGGTGGCATATGATATGATATCCCCATGCCACACTTCTTTATTTATATGCACACTCTTTGAAAAATGTTCAACACTGGATTTACAATTTCTGATTCTTTTCAATTATGTATGGAAAGTATTTCAGTATGTTCCAAATCTATAAAATTGGTCCTATGAATATTTTTTACTTGCGTTTGTTCTTTCTTTTCTAATTTAATGATTTTAATACCAAATTCGTAGGCATCTTTGATTTGTTGAAAAACAAATAATATAATTTCTATATTTGCTAGATATTATTGGAAGCCTAAAAATAATGTTTTATTGTTTGACCATAGCCAACATCAACTATTCTTTTATTTATTAATTTCGCCTAAAATATTTGTTTGTGTTTATATGTATGGGATATGGGATTAGAACAAGAAGATACATAGCTGCTAAAATATATATATGTTCTTTGTACATAATGAATTGAATTTTATTTTGAGAAAACAACACATTCACTGTTACGCTTGAATCTTAGGATGATCCACAACCTTTACTAGATGAGGTCAATTATATACAACTAAGTTGACCTGATGTTATTTTTTTTTATTTATTAATTTTAGTTTTTATAGTATTTTTGTTAAAATTGATGGACCTAGTTGAATTTCATCAGTAAAATATTATTTTTTTAATGTAAAACATAATTTATTTGACCATTAATCAATTTTAGCAGATATTTTTTCAAAAGAATATCATTCTAATTTAATTAACTTAAATTATATAACAAGATTGTTTTATTTTAAGTCAACTCAATTTGACTAGGACTAATTTTTTAAGTGGATTTTCATTCAATAAATACCTATTTTAGTTTTCTAAAAAAATAAATATTATTTTTTATATGAAGTCAAAGTGATTGGTAATTAGTATCACTTAATGAAAATTTAATCATTATATATATATATATATATATATAAATTTAACTAAAATGTATTGATGAAATAAAAGTTTTTTTATATATATTTTCATGTAATCATAAATTATTATTATGATAAAATTGTTGACAGTTTTAGTAATTATTTTAAAATATAATATTGAATATGTTTTACAATAAAAAAAAATTCTTTTAGCCAATCAAATAACTCATTACAAACTAATAGGATTGAGTCCAAATCTTCATTAGGAAATACGTTTATATTTAATGCTTGACAATGTCTTAGACAAAATTGTCTTCAAAGGAAGAAGATACTTGTTTGGAACTTAAACAATAATTCTTTACAATTTAAGATTCGATTAATCAAGCTTGTTTCTATTAGCAAGTGCATGTTTTATTTCATTATGTGATTTCTCATTTTCACTTTTCATTATATAAAACTATCCTAAATAAGAAAGAAATTGGTATGATTAAAAATCATTATCCACATTTTAATATCTCGACCGCCTTAGACAAGATGGTCAAAACTTTGACCAAATTACTTATTTTGATTTTGATTTTCAATTACTTGAGATGTAGGAAACTAGGAATGGTTAATATTTTGATGAGTCAGCGTTCATAAAAGAAAAAACCACGAAAGTTTAAGGTATTGGGAGACTCTATCATAAAAATACGGCAGACCGTAGAGTACTAATTTCAACAATATTCTCGTAAAAAAAAATCAACAATATTTATATATTATATATGGGAATAGCCTTTCCTTTTTTATTTATAAAAAAAAGTCCCTATTATTTAATATTTATTAAATTAGAATATCATTTAAAAGTAATATAATTTTAATTTATTTTTCTTAAAAAATAATGCAAGTTATTGCTAAACTTACTTTTAAATTAAAATTATTTTATAATAATTATACATATTTTTACAATTTTAATTTTTCTCTTTAACGTATATTTTGAATTTTACATAAATTAGTAATATATATTTATTTACAATATAAAAAATTTTCATTTAATATTTTCACACTTCATCTAAATTCTAAAGTTTTCAATAATTATAAAAACAACTTCAATTATCTATTTCGAGTAAAGATTTAATTATATAAACACAGAATTTGACTTAATCCCAAGTGACTTTTCTCAATTTAGGAAGAGATTTTCTTTGTTGGTAAAATACTAGTAAAATCTTGTTGAGCAGTCCAATCTCCCTTCGCTTAGAATAAAAGGGTAAATAGAAGAATAGTGTTGGCATTGTTATCTGTTCGAAGGTAGACCTTGACCTGCCGCTTTTCGTAGTTTGCAATTGGCAATCCATTTCTTACTTTAGAATAATTTTAAATCCTACTGGTTCATTCCCTATAAATCTTTTTATTACTATTTTTTATTGTAAGTTTTAAATGAATTTTATACTTTTTAAATATTAAATATTTTTTTTTTCATTTAATACTTACCATAAAAGGTAATATGAGGATATAACATTATTTCTTATTTTATAGTACTAATTATCTAGAGTGAGTAATTGAGTTATGTGTGCGTAAATATAAAAATACAATATGAATAAAAAAATATAAAAATACAAAGATAAGTACTACAAAAAGAGAGAAATATCATAAAAAAAAATATGAATTCAATTGTAATATTTCGTAAGTGTGAAGATTTTTATTTAACTAATTAGAAATTATCTTAATTGTGACTTTTAAAATAATTATTATAAAAAATAATAATCTATTATAAATAACCGTCTACTGTTAAATGGGAGTATATTTTTTTTATATCATCAATATGTTTTAATTAACTTTAAAAATATTATAATTTTTGGGTAAATAAATTATAATATCAATAAATTACAATTCAAAAACAAATATTAGAATTGACCCAATTAGTTTGGGTTGAGTTTTTTTTAGTGTTTGGATTGAACACGATCCAACCCATTCAAACTCGTTCATGTATGAGTTGGGTCACAAGTTTTGATTTATGAACTTGTTGACTTGTGAATTCGATCCATTGACCCGTTGATAATGATAATGATTATTATCATAGTTATAAAAATCGGACCGGACCGACCGGTCGGACCGGTTCGACCGGGAACCGGTGGCCTGACCGGTCCGGTTCAGCTATCAGACCGGATATGTCATCGACCCGATTTGACCTGGATCAACCCGGTTTGACCCGGCCGGGTTTGGAAGAAAACCGGTGATCCGGATCCGGTTGACCCGGGGTTGAACCGGTTTTGGTAAGTTTTTTTTTTTTTTTTTACAATTCTTGTAAATAATATAGTTATTTAGAATTCTTTCCATAGTACCATTTGAAATCCATAACAAAAATTAATTGCTAAATAATATAATATAATATAATAATATGCTCCTATAACATTTTAATTAAATTGTTAATAGCTAATTGCTTAATAGTATATAATAATATGTTCCTATAATATTATTTTGATGTTGACAATAATATATAATAGCTAATTATTATTATCTTGATCTTGATTTGATTTAATATTTATGTGTTTTATACATCTTCACCATACTTGCTCATGGTCCTCCAACAACTTTTATACTTAACCGTGAAAAATAACAAGAATTTCTTTAGTAATTTAATGATAATATCCAACAAAATAATTTATAGTAATAAATGATTATGTAATATTTATAGTTTGATCATGATTGATTTTAATTTTAGAGTATGAATTATGGATTGATCATATTTTGTTAGCTATATTACATATATTTTTTAATTTTTTATTATATACCGGGTCAAACCGGGTCAATTAGTGACCCACCGGTTCGACCACTGACCCATCAACCCAGTGCCTCGACCGGGTCGATGACCGGTCCGATTTTCACAACACTGATTATTATTATTATTATTATTATTATTATTATTATTATTATTATTATATATTTTTTAAATTGAAAAAACAAATATTAGTATTTATTTTTGGGTAACAATGTGTTTGTAAGATGTTTATCTAGTTTTATGCAAATCAGTTTAAGTAGTGAATTATATTTTAGATTTAGCATTACTTCAGTTGTACTACACATTTGAAAATATTGTATTTATCTGTATCTAAGTATGGTATATGTGATGTTATCTCGTTCTTTAGTTACTTTCTATCCTTAGTTGCATTTTTTAGTTTCAACAAGTTGTGATTGCCTGAAATGTAAGATATGGAATTCAATCAATCTATTGTTCTAAATTCTCAATTGTTCATTATGGTTTTCCATTGTGATTTTGTAAATAATGAGAATATCACATCAACGTCAAATTATTAGCTTCAAGGTAATTTTCATGGTGTGTTTTTTTGTCGTTATTTCAACTTCAATTCTATAAAATTTAAATATTCAAACTCAAATGACCCAACTCAACCAACTTGTGTTGTGATCGGGTTGTTTGCGTTGGGTTTGACAAGAAAAAATTCACAAACCCAACCCAACTCAATCTGTACAATTTTAATTGAGTTGGGTCATGAATTTAACCAAAATCAATCTATAAACATTCCTACAAAATATATACTTTCTCTGTCCCTATTTATAAGATCATTTTCAAAAAATTGTTTGTGACCCTTTTCTAATTTATAGATGTATTAATTATTTTTTTCTAAAGTACCCTTAATTAATGATTCTCTCTCCAAATATTAATTAATGAGATGAGAAGTAATTAAGTAGAGAGAGATGATCAATTTCAAAAAAGTTAAGGTACTTTTGGAAGAATAATATATATTATTGATAAATTTAATGTGAATTAGTTAAAATGATCTTATAAATAGAAACGGAAGGAGTATGTTGATACTTCAAATTTTAGTGTTTTTTTTATTTTAAAAAGCTTAAAAAAACTAAAAGTGTTATTATTTTGAAAAAAAGAGTTAAAAATAGTATTATTTTGAAATGGAGGTAATATGATTTTTTAACTGTAAATTTTTTATACCAAAGAAATTAAACTCTGAAAAAAAAAAGAATAACAAAAATATTTTTCATACACACCATAAGAAAGAAAATAAGATGGTAAACAAAAGTGGGAAGCATTGGGAGCCGATGAAGGTGGAGAGAAAGTGGAAAGAAAGGTATCTGATTCGTTCGTGGGAAATGAATGTAATGTTAGCGTTAACACGGAAACAAAGAGTGGACTCGGTCAGTCGTAAAAATCCAAACTCACAACGAGGCAATCTTTTCTTTTTTCTCCAATAATAATATTCTTTATTAGTAGTTTAACTAAATACTACTAATAACTCTCTTTTTATTTATTTTTTCTCATTTTTCAGTTTGTTTAACCTTCTCTGCCGTACCACAAAGTGGTGGGTGTGGGTAGGTATTCCTGTGGATGCACAGTGCAGACTGAACAAACAAACACAGCGAAGATCCCTATGAAAATTGTTTCGATTTCTGGATCAAGCTCCAATTTTGAAGACAACCCAGGTCAGCTAACATCCTATGTTTTCATTTCCCTCTATTCTTCTTCTCGCTTTTCCACGCTTCATCCTCCAAATCCATGTTTTTCTCTTCACTTTTTTAGTTTCCCTTTCCTTTGTGTCCTGGATTCACCATAACTGTTCCTGATTTGTGTGGTTTCAGATACCCTTTTCCCCCAATTGAAGTAAAACCCATCCATTCAGCTCAGAATTGGTTATTCGTTTAAGAAAGGAATCTGCTTGAGATTAAAGGTGGGGATTGGGGAAAGGTGGGATATGGAAGAGGAAGAGGATCAATTCTTTGATACTCGTGAGGAATTGTCTTCTGTCTCTGATGGGGGTTCGGATTGTTCTGAATCAGATGAATCTAGTTCTGGTAATAACGGACATGTTACTAGGTACCAGGCTTGGGCAAAAAACCTTGAAAGTGTTCACCAGAGACGCCTCAATTTCCTGAGATGGATGGGTTTGGAGTCTGATTTGAATTATTCAATGAAGGGAGAGGAGTTGGGAGATCAACCTTGTGGGATTGACCGAATCACTGCAACAAGTGGGGCGGTGTTGAGGACTTCTTTTGCTGTTGAGGAGGGTCTTCCCTCAACCTCAAACGAGATTGTGTTGGATTCCTTGTCCGATGAGGCTTCCAGCTCGCGAGAAAATCTCGAGAATTCGGCGTGTATGATAAGGAATTTGGATGATGGAACACAGTATATTGTGGATAGACTGGGTCAGGATGGAACTCTTAGCACACTGCGTGTTTTGGGTTCCAACCAATTGATTAGCTTGGAAGAGTTTCAGAGAAATATTGGGCCATCATCGTTGGTTCGCAGACATTTGCAGAGAGATACTGAAAACACAAGGTTGTTGGGAGTTGGGAAAAGGAAAATGAAGAGGGGTTGGCTAAGGAAACTGGATTCTATTGCTTGTTTTGTTCATAATCATGGGTTTGATGAAACTAAATGCAAAGACTGTGATTCAGTGGATAGAAGCGGGATACAAAGAGTTCGAGTTCATTCGTATAGGAAGCGGTTTAAGGAGCTTTCCTCCCTTTACACTGAACAGGAGTTTAAAGCACATAGGGGTGTTATTTTGACAATGAAGTTCAGTCTTGATGGAAAATATCTGGCTAGTGGTGGTGAAGATGGCATGGTACGTGTGTGGAAGGTGGTTGAGGATGAGAGGTCGAGTGAATTGGACATTCTGGACAATGATCCGTCAAATATATATTTCAAAATAAATAATTTTTCATGCGTTGCTCCCCTTGATGTAGATAAAGAGAAATTAGTTAAAACAGAAAAGTTGAGGAGATCCTCTGAAGCAACCTGTGTGATTGTCCCACCAAAGACATTCCGCATATCGGCAAAACCTTTGCATGAGTTTCAAGGGCACAGTGGTGACATTTTAGACCTTGCTTGGTCCAAAAGAGGGGTTAGTTTCCTATAGAAGCAAGCTACTCTTATTTGTCTTTTTTTAATTTGCACTGTCTTCAAAATTTGCTTATCATTTTGTTTTCTATAAAATGGAACTTATTGTTGTTTACATTCTTCTTTGTTGCAGTTTCTATTGTCATCCTCTGTTGATAAGACAGTTCGCCTATGGCATGTAGGAATGGACAGATGTCTTAGAGTTTTCTCCCACAATAATTATGGTGAGCCTCTATTGCCTTGGTTTAGTTATGTATGTTGATAAATTATTTGGATAATGATGGTTGTTCTGTAATGTGTTCCTCTATATTTTTCATTTTTTGCTAAATAATAGTTTGTTACTTTTGCCTTTGATGCAGTGACGAGTGTCAATTTCAATCCCGTCAATGATAATTTTTTCATCAGTGGTTCAATTGATGGAAAAGTGCGCATCTGGGAAGTTGTTCACTGTAGGGTTAGTGATTACATTGATATCAGAGAGATAGTCACAGCTGTGTGCTTCCGCCCTGATGGAAAGGTTTGTTTCATTATACATTTAACTGTAAAACATTGTGGCAGGAAAATATCTTCTGTTTTGTTCCTAAAGTTTGTTTATTCATTCTTCCAGGGCACAATTGTGGGTACCATGGCAGGCAATTGCCGTTTCTATGATATTGTAGGTATGTACATATTTGGCTCAGTAGATGTTTGGGATAGTGTTATATTTTGAAGTCTTTGAGAACCATATAATACTCACTGTGCTGTTATTAGAAATAACTTGTATGGGTTCTGTTAATAAAAAATTAGCAATTTAATTTGAGCATATACTAGGGGGTTCTTCCCTTTATTGTTGTGATCATTCGCTACTTAGGTTATTGGTTTGTTGGTTCACGTCTACATTTAGTGTGTAGTGACTAGTGACTAATAATTATAAATGGCTGTAGGTTCTGTATCTATATTACTTTGAGTAGCTCTATTACGTTGAGGGTTGGGTAGATTTATTATGTTGATGTCCATTGTTTCTAAATGTGTACTTATTCTTTTCTCTTTTTTAAGGATTACTTATCCTCCTTTCCCTCTGTAATATTTTTCTCTTAGCCTTAATAAATCTCCTTTTATAAAAAAAATAAAATGAAATTATGGAGTTACACTGGCTGGAACAACTACGAGGTTGATATGCATATGGTCAAACTATGGATTATTGTTTGATTATTTTGATGTTATATTCTGCTTGTAGTATAGAATAGTGTCTGAATTTAAACTATTGATCTCAAAAATGATTATGAGTAGTAGCTTCTAACAATCTTTTTTTATATTTTTGCATTCACTTGTCTAGATGATCATCTGCATCTGCAATTGGATGCTCAGTTGTCTTTACGAGGCAAAAAGAAGACATCAGGGAAAAAGATCACTGGCTTTCAGGTTGGTTATTTCTTCCACTCTCTTTTTCTGGTCTGTACTCTTCTTTTCTATGCCAACCTATACAAATTATTGAATACTGATCACTAATCTTGTATGATTATTTTTGCAGTTTTCACCAAGTGACCCAAGCAAACTATTGGTTGCTTCTGCTGATTCACATGTCTGTATACTTTCTGGAGTTGACATAATCTACAAATTCAAGGGTAGGTTTATACATGCTTTCCTTATCTGAAAAATCTTCTGAAGTGCATCCCATCTATGCCTGATTCTTCTCTTGCTGCATCTTACAGAAGCAAACATTCATATAATTTTATTTATGCATACCTGACGTGTTTCTGCATGTCTCTGGAATTCCTGCAATGAGGACTTGATGATATGGACATGCATGAGTTTTTCCAAGTATTTGTGCTTTGATAATTGATTTTGCCTAGAATTTTCACTTTTGCAAGTACATTAGTTGTTACTTATACCTATTTTCTTTGCCCGCAGGTCTAAGAAGTGCAGGTCAGATGCATGCTTCATTCACCACTGACGGGAAACATATCATCTCGGTTAGCGAGGATTCAAATGTATGTATCTGGAATTACACTGGTCAGGATAGGAGTACTTCCAAAGCAAAGAAAATTTGGTCTTCAGAGAGTTTTTTCTCCCACAACGCAGCAATCGCTGTACCTTGGTGTGGCATTGAGTCAATGCCAGGAACACTCTTGTCCCCATCGCTAGGAGAGGATGTGAATCAGAGGTGTTCTCTGCCTTCTCCTGATTGTTTCTTCTTGAGTCGCGGATTTCTGTCAGAGTTGATCCCTAAGGTTTCCGCGACATGGCCCGAGGAGACACTTGTGGACTCATGTCAAACTCAAACTGTTGTTTCTCCAACAATGTGTAAATCAGAGTACAAGTTCTTGAGAAGTGCTTGCAAGGGAATGTCTAATTCCCACTTGTGGGGCCAAGTAATTGTGACAGCAGGATGGGATGGATACATAAGAGTGTACCAGAATTATGGTTTACCCGTTCGTGGCTGAAACCAAGGTTTTAGGCTCATTTGTTGGGGCACTCTAAGGTTAGTTGCTATGCTCACATAGCATTAGAGGGTTCTTGGATACAATGGAATTTGCCATAATGCAAAGCTTCATTGTTTTCAAGTGTAATAGTATAGCAGCCAGGGCAATTCTTCAGTAGCTGTTTGGGGATTGCCCTCACATAATAATATTCTTTATACCAAGTCAATATCAATTATATGATTCTTTTAATTTTTAAGGACTATTGGTTGAAAGAATGTAAGTTTCAGTTTTGCTGATGGTCCTGGGCGAAATGTAATTCATGATCATGTTTATGTGTATATACAGAGGATTGTATTCTATTTTAATTTATACAAGAATTTTTTGTTTACACAACCTGAATGTGGGTAAGTGCATAATGACTTTGTGCATGTTTGAATAATCAGAATAAAAAATACAGAGTTTTCAAAAGTACATTGAGAACGGTTATCCAAACATTAACTTTATTGCTTGAATTACTAATTATTCTCTTATATTTAATAATTTATTTTATTTTATTTGAATTTTTTTTTTAAAAATAGTCATTTAAAACCAAATGTCATTATTATAACTAGAGGAATATTGGAAGACAAAAAATCTTCAAAAAAGATTCTGATTGGATGAATGGTTATATAGTTATAATATGGATAAATATTTTGTCACTAACTAATTTCTGACACACAAAACAAAAACCTAACGAACGATCTTATCAGTTATCACCCTTTTGGCCTCGAGCATTTGTAGTCAACATTTTTTGTGTGCATCTGTGCATAAAATTCCTGTGTTATAGTCGTTTCCAGTCGATATTTGATAATGGGGAGACAAATGTCAGTTGCATAAATAAAGTAGATAAATGTCATTTGCATAAATAAAGTAGATAAATGTCAGTTGTTTTGAATGTAATGGATGGCACTGTTTTAAGCCACTCGTTTTACTTTCTGTAAGGTATAAGAAGAAAAGATGCTTGTGAATACAACATTGCTCTAATCTAAAAGTTTATGGTTTATACTATTTTTTATGTCCACTTGGAAACTAGTGATAGTCTTTGTTACTGAAAATGATTATTCGAATTAGCGTAAACAGTGATACGCTACAGAGCAGGATAATTAGCTTTAATGGGTGCAGTGCCAACCAAAAACTAATACTTGTTTAGAAGGAACAAAAAATTTGGAAGTAGATTTGATCTTGACAGGACCTAAGAAGCATTTGATTCGTTATGAGGCGATTTTTGCTTGAAGCAGATGATGGTGAATAAAGAACTATGGGAGAATTGGACAATCTAGATGTGCTAAGTAAAGACTCAGGGAATCCAATTAATTTAAAGTTAGTTTGAAATTCGATTCATTAATTAATTTTATAAAATTTATTCTTGAATTAAATGAGTTTTGACATGAGTTGAAAATTAAGTTCCTTGATTAAAGGAGTTGAACGAGTCAAGTAGTATAATTTAATTTGTTCAATGCATAAAATATATAAATGTATGGCTATGATGATATGTATGTAAATTATCTTACTGAATGTTTAGTTGGACGTAAGTTGAGACGCGTTCCTTCGGGAACAACTCAATCTTGCTTCTTATTTATTTTATTTTGACGTGAATTTCATGTAATAGGACGCAAATTCAAATACATTTTTATTCTGACTATTGATCCATTTAATTCAATTTTACAGGTTGAATTGAACAGATTGTGAAATTAAATTGAAAACAAATTAGTATATATAAAACTCAAACTGAGATCAATCTAAATAAGATTTATTCTTATTGACTTGACTTATTTTCCAATTCTTATGTTAAATAACTTCGGTTAGGACTAATACGAAGGAAGGGTGCATGCACACTTAAAATGTAATAGGAGCTTTAAATTATCATTTTAATCCACAACTGAAATCCGAACTACATAGAAAGGAATGGCATGAATTAGCAAAAGAAGATGAATAATCAAGTGGATGAAACTGTGTATAGCATATATAGCTTTCATGCACTGTCATTAATTTGGCTCCCACCGTCATTATATTTCCACTTAATGGAATAATAAAGTCATAAAGTGAGCGTGTCATTTCTGCCAATAAAGTTGGAGTCTAGCAAAAAGTTTTGTTGACTTGTACTTGATGCAGTAAGGGAGGATATAAGTTAAGGACAATTTACAAATGTTTAATATTATTTTCTAATTAAAAACAAAATTTTATTTTGATAATCTGCACTAACTTTTAATACTAATATTTATCATATATGTTATAAAAGTGAAATTCTAATTTTAATTAAAAAATAGCATAAAAACATTTATAATATGAGTTTAATGGCGATGCACTGAGAGTGTAAAATAATTTTACATTGCCATCCAATCACAAATCACCGTTTGCATGACTTTTAAAGTAATTTTGTAAAAGTCAACAATCTTATCATAAACGGTGGTTTGTGATTGGATGATTGTGAAAATTAATTTTACATTATCAGTGCATAACCTTTTGTCTCTTATAATATTACACCTAAGTTTTGTAAAAAAAAAAGTGCAAATAAGTGGAGCCGTACTTGAAGAGAAAAATAAGAATAAATTTTTAAAAAAATATTATATATTAATATAATTATTTCATATTTTAAAATTTATTAAAAACATTTAATAAAATTTATTTAATATTTCTTAATACCTTTTTCACATTCGTTGAAATGATCCTTAGTAAAAATATGAATAAATTAAAGAAAGAATCTAAAAAGAAAGTTTAAAACAAATGAGTACAAAAGTTGAAAAAAAAAAACTCATTTAATAAAACTTATTAAATTGATGTTTTTTCGGCAAACTGGCTAGATCACCCGTATTTTGTTTTCTTTGCATACTGCCCTTTCGTTAAAATGAGACTTTCAAAGTTAACTATATTTCGTAGCTACTTTGGTACTAATTATAGTCTCGTAATGCTTTTCCACAAAAATCATGGAGATTTATGCATATATTAGCGAAAATGTAAACTAATATCTTTTGAATACTTGATTAAATGAATAAAAATGAAAATATATGATATCATGTATATAAATCATTTAATATTTATTTTTAAATAATTAAGGATCTTTAAAAAATATACTAAATATTTTTATATAATTAATATTCTTAAAATATCCATTGGAAAAATTTATATCAAAATAGGTCAATATCTCTTTGTTACATGAAAAAAATAAGGAGAGGAACAACTCAACTAGGGAGGAACCAACTTATGGCAAAGTGGGGTTCTTGCCTTCACTTGTTTCAATTTTTTAAATACTACTATAGTATATTGTTTCATTTTTAGTTTTTTTCTGGTCATATGAATTTTTATCATCCTAGTTTTTCCACGTGAAGATATTATTTTATCCCTACAACCTTAATTTTTTTGTCCATCATTGAACTCAACAAAAAAAATAGTATTATTATCTAAAAAAAGACAAATGCTTATGAGATTCTTTAAGATATTTGCTAACAATTTAAAAGTAATAAATATAATAAAATTAAGTGATGGTTTTTAAGTTTTTAACACATTTTTCATAAAATATTTTATATTTTAATTTCTTAATAATTATCGTCAAGTCATTTGTTTGTAGGTAAATGTTAAGTAATACTCCTAGGACATTCCTTAATAGGGTTTTTTTATTTATTAGGAATCTTAAAAAAAAAACATAATTATCGTATGCTTTGTTAGTCACAGTTTTAGTTAATCAGTAATTAATTAATTGCCCAAATTAATTATTTAAATAATCTGCATAGACAAAACATTACATGAATAAATATCTAACATTGGGCCAAGGCTGGACCAGAAAAAAACACATTGGGCCAGGGAGAGCTTGATAGAACTGAACGTATTGGTGCTATCATGTGGATAACGCGATCTGAATTCGTGCTGTCATTGGATATAGTGCCAATTCGAACATAACCATCCAAGTGGATACTAGCGTTCCACAAGGTAATGGAAGGCCAGGAATTTTAATAGAGTTGAGGAAATACAGAGATCTTTTTTTTTCCTGATCTTTTTATTTAGTTTGATTTAACAGAATAAAAAAACGAAGAGAGACTAGATATGTTAGAGTTAAAGTAAGTTATTCTCAATTCGGCCTAATCTGATTCACAAGCCAACAGCTATAAAAATGTCAGTTTATTTTTTTCAGGTTAATCTTGTTTGAGTCACTTAATTCACGAGTTGAATTGGATTAACTTTAGTCAAATCTTTTTTTTAAAGGTCAAACCAAAATAATCCGTGTCAATTCTTTTAATTTTTTAAGAATTATTTATTTTCCATTTTATAGTTCTAAATGTCCTTAAGATTTTGTTTTTTTTTTATTTACCTATTATTTGAGTTTGTTATTATGAATTAATATATTGTTATACTTTTTATATGGGTAAAATGCCACCAAAAAAGTTATAAAGTGACACGAGAACTAATAATAAGTTGAAAAGTTATAAAATAATAAGTTAATAAAGTGACGAAGATCACTCACCCACCAAAACTATTTCCCATGCCAATTTTGTTCAGAATTCCCCCAAAACCTTCCACTACAACTTTTTCTTTTCACGATATTTTGATTTGTTTCATTAGAAGGTTATCGCCACGGCACGGATCCACCTTCTAACTTAATTAACCAGCCTTCTAAATTATGAAATATAAAAACCAACCTTAAAAGTTGATGACTTTGCAAGGATTCTAGTACATCATCATAAGTCTTAATCTATCTTCTTATCATAATATCAACCGATTATGTATTCATTACATTATTTAACAATTTATTTTAATCTATTATGATTGCCAAGCCTCTTTATAATATCATCAAATCATTTCTTGGAACCTACATGATTAGATGATAATACAAATCAAATGATTTTAATAATGTATACATAAGTTAATGCTTTAAAAGGTGTATAAATATATGATTAGGAGATATAGTAAACAAATTATTTGAATAAACATTAAAAAAGTTACAGTTAAAGATTTTAATTTTTTTAAAATGAGAAAATTGTACTTATACAATTTTAATATACAAAAGTTTTTACAATAAAGAGAGAATAAAAAGAAGGAAAGAGAGGGGCATAGAATGAAATGATATGATATGATAAGAAGAAATAGAAAATAATAGTATTATAATAATAAGTTTAATTTTCATGAATTATTAATGTAAAGTCAATTAGTTAAAAATCACTCTAAATATAATTTTTAGTTATAAAAGTTAATAAATTTATCTTATACCATAATATTTGATTAAATAACAATACAAAAAAAAACCTTTATATAGTAGTCAACACATTCTAATTAAATTGTATACTAATTGATATAAAATTTTATTATATTAATAATATATCTCTTTAAATAATTAGTATTTTAATCAAGAGTTTTTAAACAATACTAGTATGATAGTACTATTATTGGATGAAATTGGTCCTAAATTGATTTGTTGAATAGCATGAATGACCAATCACTTGTCCATGGATTTGATTACTTAAACCAAAAATCTGTTGCAAAATTATTTTTCTTTAAAAGCACGCTCTCTCTTCGACGGGGCGCATGTTAGTAGGTCCCAGGCAAATACCATGAGAGAAAGATACTCTTCGATGAACAACCACCACATGGGGGAGCCCGACCCCATGTTCTTGTTGTCCTCTTATTTAGTTATTTTCTTGGCTTTTGTCCGCTTATAATAACTCCAATGGAACTTTCTCGTATAATTTTGTATTATCCCCAGATTTAGAAGTACAGCTACATCCCAGAAACAGAACAATAAAATAAAGAATATGTACAATTTGAGTTTTCCTGGCACTTTCATTTCCAATCTAGCTAAGATCCAAACTAACATAACATAACCCAAGCTCTAGCTATAATCATTGTATCATCATATAGCTATCCAATCTAACTAGCATCTAAAGCAACCATATTTTAGATCACTTGCAACAATAAAATATGGCAAAACCAACAAGTTTCCTATTGTTTAGCCTAAGTAATGATCAAAATAATTATACATTGACATGGTTATATTATACTCTAGATATAATAAGATCATATATAAAACTGTGCAAAGTTAACCCTTCCTTCCTATCATTATCTTGACTCTATATATATTAAGATCCAAGAGAGAGCAAACAATACTATTAGGGTTGCTGATCTCTTTAGACCTATGTATCTTTTCCATAAAATCATATCAAATGATATATATTGCAGTGTCCCAAGAAACTTCAAAATTCAAGGTGCTTGAGTAGGTCAAAGGCAGCTTTTGGACCCCTAGAAATCATGAATTCGGATGCTGCCCATAACCTTGCAGCTTCAGTTGAGTTAGATCCCAATTTTGAGGTTGAGGTTTCGTTGCAGTCAGCAAAGTACTTGCTGGAGACATTGAAGAGTCTCGGATGAGTGGCCACATAACATGTCGTAGCAGCTGCCTACATTTTTATTTGCAGGACTCAGCCACAAATTAAGTGAAAGAATATAATGAAAAATACAAACTAAAAATATTACTTATTGAAGAATTAAACTCCTCATATAATAATAACTTATAACATTATATGGTATCTTTATCTTTATTTCTCAATTCTCATTATCAAATATCTCTAGATTATGTAGGACAGACATAATCGAAAATAACATGATGCACGCATACTTTGATTTTGAAATATTTAATTTAATTACCTGGGGAATGGTCTTTAAGAGCTTGGAAGCCAAAAAGAACACTAAATCTGCAATTTTATTTAAGAACATAAAGGGGAATTAAAATCCCAAAATCAATGACCACTATCATAAAAAGAAAAGAAAAATAGAAGCTAAACCTATCAGCTAAAAAATAGAAAAAGGAAAAAGAGAGCAAAACAATTAAGGTTGGGTTGTTTGGTTCCAACCTGTGAGTAAGCCCTCACGCTCTCTGGTGAGTCTGGTTCTCACGATCCCCGGATGAACACAATTCACAGTCACGTTGGCCCCCATTTGCTTCAGAAATCAAATAAAAAATGATAAACTAATCAAGCAAGTATAGGAAGAACGGGGTTAAACGAATCAAATTCCTGGGGAAACATGAGTACTGCTACTGATTACTGAGTAGGGAAACAAACAAATGTGACTTTTTGAGATGGATAGGATCATAGACGACAGATATTGCATGTCAATTAATTAAATATTAAAAAGAGGAATGAATAGTAACTGTATTACCTGGAGTCTACGGGCAAGCTCCTTAGTGTGGAAAACGTTGGCGAGCTTGGAAAGAGCATAAGCACGTGTGGCGTCGTAATGGCTGGGGGACACGAGACAAAATTTCAGTTCAAAGACTCGTGCCGTGTTTGCCAAACACATCACATCATTCATCATTCACTATAAATATTTTTTAATTTCCAAACAGTGAGATTGTCATTTTGTCACCTTTTGTTGCGGCTTATAAGAGCCAGATATGAAATCGCGTCGCCGGAAAACCACCCGTGGATGCTCGACGACACGTTCACTATCCGACCCTGCACTCCTGTCTCCTTCGCCGTTTCCGCCATCTTCTTCAGCAACAAGTTCGTTAACAGAAAATGACCTGAGACAAATTAATCTTCATCAATTATTAGTATATGATTTTAGATTACATACTAATTTCATGTAACATATTAAATCCTTCAATTAATCTTTACATTATTGTAATTGTTTGTTAATTTCTCACCTAGGTAATTCGTGGCGAAAGTCATTTCAACTCCATCCTCAGAGATAGCATGCTCGTGTGCAAACTTTCCGGCGTTGTTTCTAACAATCATTAAAATTAATTTATGGTCATGGATGAGAAATTGAGCAGAATATTCTTCTTCTTCTTTTTTTTTTTTTGAGATTAGATGAAAATGAAGAATATAAACTATGTAAGTGAAGGATTATTGTTATTAATTATATATACATGAGGAGATGGAGAGGCAAACCGAGAGAGTGGAACTGCGCAACGAAATTCCTAACCGAATTGAGAGAACTAAGATCAAGAGCCATAACAATGATTTCCGAATCAGGACACTCTGTCACTATGCGCGCTTTCGCGTCTTCCGCGGCTTTCATGCTACGCGCCGGCAGAACCAGCCTCGCCCCACGCTTCGCTAACACACGCGCCGTTTCAGCTCCGATTCCAGACGTAGCACCTGATAATATCATATATTATTTTCTTAATTACCTACTAATAATGACAATATAGTCATAATAATATGAAATTTACCGGTGATGATGGCGGTGATTGAGCGGAGATCGGTGCGGTTTTCAGTGACTTGTTCGGCGGTGGATTTAGAGCCGAACCCGCTAGAACCGGCTGAGCCGAGAAGGTATTTAACTGTCTCGAGCATCTTAGTACTATATGTAGTATTAAGGTTGTTGGATTTGAATTGATGAGAGGGAGTGAATTAAATGTTGGAGTGGACGTTACTCTTGTCTTGACTCAAGACCTTTTGGGTTTGGTAGATGTTTAACTCTTGGAAAGACTATAATATTGGGGAAATTAAATTCTTCTTCTGCTTGTGCTTGTTTTTCGATGACAGAAAAAGAAAAGGAGGGGGTTTAGGTTGTAAAACTAAAAAAAGGTGTTACTCTTTTTCACTGTCAGCAGGTTTTGCAGACGATGCTGCAATAATCTCAATTCTCAATCAAAGAGAGTCAGAGAGGAAAGAGGTTAAGCGTACGTACGTGCTGAAGAAAATAAATAAAGAAAGAAAAGTGAGGGGGAAATGATCAGTGAGAAAAGATGGAAAAGGAAAAGAGGCGTGAGTGAGCGTGATACTGATACTGCCACGGACAGATTGGTTAGAGGGTACACAAATGAAAAAGAATGCAGCAACCTCACTGCATTTTTATAACCATAATAATAAATTAATAATAACAGTTAATAAATGAGTAATGACTAGTGCTGTCACTTGCTGTGGAAGGTAGACTGCAGAAAGAAGGAATCAACAAGAGCGAATAAAATAAATGGAAAAACAAAAAAAGGTACTATAGCCTTCTTATCTCTCACGCATATACTAGATAGAATGAAAAATAATATACTATAATATATTAAAAAATTATAAATAAATAGTGTATGCAGCTGTAGTGTAGAGAGTTTTATATTATTTTTTTATAATCATGTTATTAGTATAAAATATCTAATGATTTTTGTCAATAACAAATTGACATTAGTAAACTTGTATTAGAGTCTTTTCTTTCAAATATATTTTTTCATGCATAAGACTTTAAGTGAGACCTTATTTAAGGAATACACATTTTCTTTCTAACACATTTTTTTAAACATATTTTACTGTTGGTTAAAATTTATTATAAATCACAAAGTTTATAGTTTCCACATTCTATTTAATGAATCTCTTTTATAGATTTTGTTATTTTTAATAAATTTTAACTAATAAAAAAGATTGTGTTGTTAGCGCTCCTTAAGTCAGGTTTATTGATTTTTAGAATTTATACTTATTATAAATTTTTATTGGCTAATAGCATCTGTATGTAAAATTCCTTTGGATAAGCGGCAGCCATAAGTTGGGAGACATTCATGGTCTCTTAAGGGAAAAAAAAAACTTTGATATTGAGATTTTATAGAAATTAAACTTATCTTCGTATTTTTACAATGAAAGAGAGACGAAAAGAAGTGAAATAAACAGTAATTTAAAAGCGTGGTGAGGTCGACACTTTTAAACTCTACTTTAATTCAAAATTTTTATCTCAATTTACTTTAATTCCATTTCATTACAATCTACCAAACACTCATTTAAAATTTATTTGCACGACCGAGACTGTGATTCTTTTCTCCTTTTGTTTATTAATTGTTAATTGCTTGATGAAGGCTTCGTGTTTGATCAAGTACTGTTTCATATGAGCTTTTCCTTTTCCTTGGCTTTCCTCTGGAATCTGTGTGCCAGGGAAAGACACCGATGAGATATACTACTTTTTATTTCTTGGCACCACTCTAACCTTTCGTCACGATAGGTAATCTGGTTATGATAGTACGCCATTAATTTAAGAATCATAGGCATACCCCGCACAGAAAGAGAAAAATTAAATAAAATGATTAATGTAATGAAAACATAAAGAGAAAAAATAAGTTATAAAAAAGGGTTTAATAACTTTGTACAGTTAATCAATTAAAAATTGTTGTTACTATAATTTTTAAGACTGTTATTATAAAAGTCAATAACCATATTATATATAGAAATTTATAATTAAATAACAGTATAAAATTATTTTATATTATTAGTGTATAATTTCTTTTTATAGAAAATATGAGTTTAATAAATATGTAGCGTCAGTATAAATTTTTTTACAAGGTTAATTAATCATAAGTTATCATTAATATGTCTTTCGAAATACTACTGTATATAATAAATTTATACTGAGATGTTATAAGTATAAAGCCTATTTTCTAAAAAAATTATCATAAGTATATATAATTACTCGTTATAATAAAAATTATCATAAGTATATAGGCTTAATTACAAATTTTACCACCAAACTTTCATAATTTTGGAAATTTTACCACCCAAGTTTTAATTTTGCAAATTTTACCACCCAAGTTTTCAATTTTTGCACATTTTACCACTCTGATATTTTACCAAAAAAAAAGTTAAAGAATTAAAAAAAAAATTGTGAAACATCATGATGGTAAAATGTGCAAAAATTGAAAACTTAGGTGATAAAATTCGTAAAATAATGAAAGTTGGGTGATAAAATTCGTAAAAAAAAAACTTAAGCGGTAAAATTCACAAAATTATGAAAATTGAGTGATAAAATTTGTAAAATTAAAACTTAAATGGTAAAATTTGTAAAATTATGAAAATTAGATGATAAAATCTGTAATTAAGCCAAGTATATAATTAATCGTTCGAGAATATCTACCGGTATCTTTTTTTCTCCAAACTATCGATAAACATGTGTCGAGAGATAGGAATAAGACACTGTGATTATCGTATTGACTTTTTCATGATTAACGTCGACAATGCATGTTAAATCAATCCAGTCTCCTTTTTACACCATCATTGATTGCTTCTCCTTTAAACAATTGTCAAGAGTACTACTAATATTTAAGAAATTAATAAATAAAAAATTGTCAATAATTCTGATAAATGTTTTTTATTTTTAAATAAAAAGAATTATTTTTTATTCCTTATTCATTATTTAGAGGGTAATAGAAAATAAAATAGTTCAAAAAAGTTTACAGTTACTAATAAAACTTGGCATAATTAGTACAGTACATATACTTATCTCTTTTCACCATGGAAAAAGATCATTGTACATCTAAGAATTTTACACCCATATCCACTTGGATAGAAAATTAATTATGTATATAAATATTATATGATTAATTTTGTTTTATAAATAATTATAAATAAATGAAAATAATTATATATAATTATCAATATATGATTAATAGTGTCATGAAATTATGAACTACTACACGTGATTAATTATATGTGTAAATAAAGTTAATTTTATTTTATAATTAGTTAATATAATTTCATAAGATTATTAATTATCATACATGATTAATTATATGTGTAAATATGATTAATTTTGTTTCATAAATGATTAATAGTATTATGAAAAATTATTATTGATATAATTTTAAGATAATTATTATAAAAATAATAGACTTAATATATATTGATTTGTGATTAAATAATAATATAATAATTCTTTTATTTAATATTTTTCTTAAAAATTGATTTGATTTTCAAAATGTTGTGTAGATGATTGGATTGGCTGGCATGAGGGGAAGAGAAAAGAAGAGAAAAGAAAGAAGTGAGTAATGGGCATTGTCGGTTGATTAATCAAATCCTAATAAATGTGAGGGATTGGGAAGAGGGACAAGCACGAGGGTCGATGTACGTGAAATAAAGCATGAATCGTCAAAGGAGGAATCAGCCCGCACGTGAGGATTGAGAATTCAGTGTGGCTTAACTTAAGGCACAACCACAGAGGCAGATTAACATAATTTCTCCATCTACTAGTATAGTAACATTAACAAAGATTGGTCAATCCTCGAATCCAGCATATTCTCGGGATACAGAAATTACCTGGTCAATCATTCTTGTTCAAACACTAATTATGTTTAAATTACTAGTCCTACTCTATTCTCTTTTAATAAAGAATCTTTCAAGTATATATTTTTTAAAACAAAATGTTGAAATTTTTAAGTATTACGCTCTTAAAGTATTTAATAAGTAACGTTTTAATTCTTATATAAAGCCTTGAATGATACAGTAGTTGATTTACGCGTTGTTTGGTGAGAGGTAAGATGAAAAATAATTTATGAAGAATGATTTTGTGAAGCTCCAGAATTTGGATTCACACAACATTCTTTCTCCTCAAAAGATGATAAATGCAGATACGTGATTTGTGAAGATGACGGTGGCAGTAATGGTGATCACTGATCGATTCAAATAAGGGAAGGCGTGCAGCAAAGATCAGTGCCTAGGGAACGGTGGTTCACAGAGGTAAAGTGGCCTATTTGATTTAGCCTAAAAAAGTGTAAGTAATATATTTTTGGATTAACTAAATTTTTAGTACTTAAATTTTTTCAAAATTTGAATTTTAGTCTCTAAACTTTAGTTTTACTGGTCAAAGTTTCTAAACTTTTAACAAAAATGATTTTTAGTTCGTAAACTTTAATTTGACCAGTCAAGATCCCTAAACTTTTTAAAAATTTAGTTTTTAGTCCCTGAAATCTCATTAATTCAGGGACTAAAAACTGAATTTTTAACAAGTTTAAGAACTTTGGCCGGTCAAAATTTTGTTCAGGGACTAAAAACTGAATTTTTAAAAAGTTTAGGAATTATTACCAGTCAAACTAAATTTTATGGACTAACAAGCGAATTTTGAAAAAGTTTAGGGACTAAAAACTTAATTAACCCTATATTTTTTAACACATACTCTATTATTAGAAACTATAAAATTAAAAGAGATATTCATTAAATATATATTACAAATTATTATATTTTATTAGTAAATCTGTATACATGCATAGACAAGATTACAAGTTATTATACAAAATTACTTAAAAAAGTCATATGCCTTATTGATGTATTAATGAAGGATCAAATATGAAACTAATGGTATTTTTTATTTAAAGAGATGAAATGAAAAAAGTCACTCGGGATTTTTAAAGAGATCAAATATGTAAATAAGAGAAATGTTAACCATACATTTTTTACAAACTCTTTTTAGTACATTTTATACTATTAATTGAAATTTATTGGAAATCATATAATTTTGCGAGTTTCATTTCTCATTTAACGAGTGTCATTTTTCATTTTATATTTTGTAATAAATTTTAATTAATAATAAAAAAAATGTTAAAAGAAATGTCTTAAAGTGTGTATTATTAGTGTTTTTCATGTAAAAAAAATAAAACTTAATAGTCTAGAAGACTATCCAAAAAGACTATATAAAAAGAACTCATAATATTTAGAGAAGTAAAATATAGTTAAACCTATTTAATAAATTAAGTTCATAAGTAACATGAATCATAGTCGTCTCACTTAAAATATAAGGCATTCAAAAGAATAAAATCAGAGCTACAACGCTTTTGCAGACTCGTTTGACTATGGACATAAATTTCAGCAACACCAAAGGATGCATTCAGGTTTGCCTATCATGATTGTGTGCAATGAAAACATGAGGCATTCGGCTAATACAATACTACAAATTAAAGACTCATGTGATCATAAATAATTGTGAGCTAGAGGCCCATTATACACATGATAGGATTAACTAGGCTATGCGATGCATGTAATATCAAGAATTCATTATCTTAAAAACCTCAAATTCTGACGGATAATTAATTTGGTAATAACTAAGTTATCTTCAACAATTCTATAACCAATGGACTAAGAATTGCTTAGACCCAAGTACATCATGGAGTTTATATATCATCGTTAAAAAAATGGTTAATGGGATTAAGGAGGAATGCTACTACCTCAGTTAGACCATGTTTAGTTGCACCTAAAAGTGGCTTTCTCTTCGATTTGTCTCCTGCATATAAACACAACCCATCCTATCAAGCCCTAGATTTTATGTGCATTTTTTAATATGCCACAATCATCAATCATATATCTTCTCGTTTATCCACTGCTTTGGGTCATTAGTGATTCCTAGCCATCTTTATTTGACCAATCAATTGTGGGACTCGAGTCAGGAGAAGCAAAATCCATTAACTATATCGCATACTATTAAATTGTATTTGTGACAATTACTTCCCACTCACTCATTATAGGGTGGCTATATGTATATAATATAAAGACCGCATAAACACATTTTGCTAGTTTTCATTATTGAGTGGCGTCATTTGAGTGCAAGAATTCTTCAATGATTGCCACTCTTTCATGGGTTAGAGTCGAATCTTGGAGGACCCGCATCCTTGGTTTTAGGAATAAGCTTTTCTAGTTTCTTAATCTACATAAATAAACTATAAAATGATTTAGTGATACTAATCATCCATCCACCATTTTAATTTAATCTATAATCTATTCTTCTATTGATTACCGAATAATAGCTGACATTTGTTGATTGGTAAGGCAAGGTTGGGCAAATCTCCACCAATATATGCCAAAAAAGAAAAAGTAAAGAGGATGGTGCGTGGGGGAATGGTTGGTGACACATGCCAGAAACGCAAATTAATTTTTCTGACTCGTGAACCGAAATGGAGAAAGTTAACGGAAACATTATAAAGAAAGCAATTTGATATAACAAATAATCTTATTGTAGATTTCATTTCATGGATGTGGTACACGTAGTATCTTGGATAAAAAAATAAAATGAGCCTAGTGCCCGGGTGGGACATAGTATACATTAACGAATCCAGTTGGTTCCTGCAGATTCAAACTGTATTTCATTGCACCGAAAGAGAGAAATAAAAACTTAAACCGTACAAAATATTTTCAATAAAATATAAAATACCACCTGAGTCACTAGACAACATGTGTTTGTTTTGTAAATATAGCACAAATATCACCAGATCATCTTTATCGTCAGAGTAACGACTTTACTAGTAGATGGATGAAGAGATTCTCGAACCTTTTGAAGTTTGATTCCATCTTTATTTTTATTTAGATAAATCACACTAACTTCCTGAAGTTTCTTCAAATTGTACATAATCCCCTGCTTTTTAACATTTACAACATTTCCTTATAAAAGTATATCAATGTCAATTTTTCAAATAATTAAGAGGTGTTGATATAATATTTTTCTAAACAATCAAAGAGAATTAGTGTAAGAATAAAAAAATATATATAGGGAGAAATTTGACAAAACCTCGAAAGTGTCAGTGTTACTATTTTATTTATTACACCTTTTAAAAACTGAGTTGTGACTACAGATTTATTAAGTCAAACGCCATGGCGCTATGCCCACGAGTTTTGAGGTCTGATGAGGAATTGCCTGAAACAGTCTTATGGTCTGATGAGGAATAAGCCCAATAGTGTTATTTTGGTGAGAAGCCCAATACAGTCTTGTTGCACACTGTTAACGCCGGCCCAATCTAACACTTGTCACTTTCGAATCGTGTTTAATGCACGTTAGACACCAGTGATTAATTAATAATATTAAGCAACTTACATCAAATGGTCCAATTGATGCCATTACAGTATTACACACAGAAGTCTTTGATGGAAAGAATTCGCTGATATGCAATTATGCATCAATTCGTGCCAAAGCATTATTATGTGATGACATCCATCACCTTTTTATGAATTTTCTGAACATATTTATAAGTAAACATCAAATATTGGAAATGGAATTAACCTCAACTTCATCTCTGCCTTGTTGCTTTAACAAGTGGCTTTTCATGCATTTATTAACTGGTTTTCTTCAAGCCTCACGCAAATAGCTTTCATGAGTAAATTCTTGAAGCATACCAAATATTTCTACCTTCCAATTTCTGAGCACATCAACATTCTATGTTCCGATCTTCAGGCCATCCAAATTCCTCCAAGAATGCCAACACAACTCCATTTGACCAGCCAAAACCAGTCTGCATTGCAATACAATCAGTCAGATTCATGTGGAACAGGTAGATGGCAGATATGTCATTTATTTTTTTTCTCTCTGAAATAAGAAGTCTAATAACAAATCCATACAGAAAATTTCTTCCATACAGTCTAATAAAATTTATTTTTTCCCCTCTGAAATAAGAAGCCTAATAACAAATCCATACAGAAAAAGTTACTAGTCAAATTTCTTCCTGTCACCAAAGTCATATTATATCTTTCTCAAATGTTTCTCTAGACCAAAAACAATAATGGTGAAGCATAGCCATACCTGGGGTACATATTCGCCCCCACCTCCAAATTCTCCACAACGCTCAACGTCAAACTTTTCATGCATTACACCCGTTTTCTTGTAAACAACATAATTGGTTGTGATCCATCTGATGGCAATTTCCTCAGCCAATGGCCTTGCTTCTTTCAACCCTGATTTTAGCAGGCCTTCCACTAGCATGTGTTGAAGCGGTGCCCACCCATTTGGAAAGTCCCTATTGCAAGTATATAAGGGTCATTAACAAAGGCTGATTAAGTGAAATATTTTACCTATCTTCCCCTCCCTCACCTTGCTTACTACTTACCACTGTTGTCCTGAATCAGTCAAAGAAGTTGCAACTCCAGCAGCACGGAGCAGGCCAGAAGTTTTGAGACTTTCAACAACACTACCCACAAGTGAAGTATCTTTGATAAAAATAAAACAAATTAATAATCAACTTAAAATGCAGGAGAGTCTTTTTCAATGTTTCAGAGAGAAAGGTAAACACATTATACATTATTTGTGATCAATATCTCCAAAAGTTCAAATAAATTTTAATTATTGGTTGGTGGTGCTCGTTTGATATCAAGCTAAAACAATTTTAAAAGTAGAAATTTGTTAAAGCATCCTCTGTGTGCATTCAACAGAGACTCCTTCCTTGTTTAAATTAATATATGACACCAATAAAAATAAACTAATGTTACACTGCTTAACAGCTTTTTAGATCATTTTTCATAAAATCACATGCTAATCTAAACTAGTTTAGTAATCTATCCATATGTTTAACGACCAACTATTCAACTTAAGTACTTAATAATCTACAGTTACTTTAAAACTTGGCATGCAAGATCAATAAGGCAACTTGAACTAGTTAACCTATAATTGAACAATCAAACTGACAAAATCGCAGTTCAAAGTATGGATGGTGTAATTGTTTACACTTTGGAAATTGATCTTAAGTTCCTGATTCTCTCTATACATGAATGTGTGTATTCAAGGCAACCTCAAGTAAATAAAGTTCAAGCTTGCTGATTAGCAAACAACAAGGATTGAACTCAATACTAAACTGATACCACAATTTGCAACAACCACTTGCGTACTTAAATTTACTTGCTAGTCGCTACTAAAGTTGATGTGATAACATATCAAGCATACCTGAGTAAAACGGCTTCATCCACAAAGGAACAAAATTGGAAGCAAATACATTTTGATTCTGGTGCTCGTTTTTCCAAACATGGACCTCCTAAAAGTATCAAATAGACAGTCAGAAGAACTACAGAAGGCTAAGACAGCTCATCTTATGGTAGATTAATACAAGTGGCTCCAGGAAATACCTCACATGTACTGCTGAGCCAGTAATCAAGCCATTGTTTCTTGTTTGCATTCCAGAAAACAGAGTTCATTGCCTTCTTTCTAAGATCAGAAATTTCCAGGAACCGTTCAGCAGTGCTATTATCTCCAGTAACTTTTGCAAAGAAGGCAATATTAAGTTCCATCTGAACCAATGGGCATCACAGAATTGATAAGGTTATAGACACTGATTTCAGTTCTTCTTTTATTCATTGGTCTAAGACATACCCCAAGTAGAAATGCATTCAAATCAACAGGTATTACAGATGTTGTAGCCAATGTTGTGAAATTAGGCGGGTTTCTGCATCAAAAGGGATATGATTTCATTGAACTGTAAGTATTGTCGACTCTTAAAGAAGGCAACGTGTTAGAACAAGCTTATGTGTGTTCTTCTGAAAATCTTAGCGTATACAAAATAGTACCTCATCCATCTGGTGCTGAAATCCCATCCCGATTCAGCAGCTGATGCCAGTTCACGGTAAAACTGTTGTTTTTCTGAAATACTCGAGAAGTTGGAAGCAGATGTCTTGTCCTATTGCATGAATTACCCAAAGTTATAGTTTAAGTGCCATTTCATCAATACCATAGTTGTTAACAAACCACACACACCATTATGGACGATTCTGGCCTGGGTTTGTCCCACTTTGCATAATAACGATTTAAGGTGTGAGTGCAACCTTGAGCATCCAAGATGGTCACTTTATGTATATCTACAGGATAAAATAAAAGGCAAACCATTAGACTTGGCCACTTAGGCAAACTAGAAGGTACATACACAAATATCATCCAACCACAGTTAATAAAGTGATTGAGGCCAAAAGTTGTAGTGTAATACCTGAATTCCAAAATTCATATTCTTTCAGTAGGGCAGGTAGAGATCTTTTAACTAATTCCACATCACCCGTGCTACTGTATATCTCATAAATCATAGCGCTTAAAAGGGGAGGCTGGCTATAAAATCATAGTAAAGCTTATAGTCACCTTTGCTGTTTAAAAGAACAATAATTATTTGTAATAACTTCCTTTTATTTCAAAAGGAGCAGTGCTGATATGAATGAGAATGGCATGTTATCAAGGTAAAATGACGAGAGTGAAATCATGCTACAATATCCTCTTGAATCCTATTCGTTAAGTTGTTTTAAAATCAAAAGATTAAATCATAAAACCAGAAAAAAAAAGGAAATTGATATTTTAGGTGCACAAAAGGATTAGCATCTAATTCAATAAAAGGATAAATAAACATTATTGACGTTGTAAGAAAGGGCATGCAAAATGCAAATACATCATAAGCACACAAAACAAAAACTAAAAAAAAAGGGTCCAATTTGAGACATGAGTAGTGATATACTTCTTAATCTCTTATAAATCCTCCTAATTCTTTATTAAAAAAAATAAATGCATGAAATATATTATTAAAAACATAAAAAATATTCAATACTTTATTCATTAAGTAAGTAGGAGAATTAGCAAAATACTGTAAGCTTATTCTATTTCATACCACTAACCAGTGCAAATTAATTCCAAATTAGCTGCACTTATAGCCTTTTTTACATAATTGCCAATAGACGATAGAAGTTTGCAATTGCCACAAAAATAGGGTCAGTTAACAAGAGTTAATTTATTAATACTCCTTATACAGGATTTTAATATGTGTCCATGGTCACATTATAAGAAGACAAAAATATTCAAAAAGAAAATATTTGTCATATTGAATCATTCAATACTTATTGCTTTTAGGACAACACTTAACACACAATATTAATTATTAATGAAAACTAATGTTTTGGGAAATGGCATATTAACAGCCACAAGAGTGAATGCGGAAAAGCGGAGTACCTCCTGTTAGTGTAGTATGCTCTAGCACCATTAAGAACAAACCCGTATTGTTCTATCAAGGAAATGAGATTGGTCACAATCGACTTAGCAGTGTCATGCATTTTACTCGCGAGCAGGCCCCTGAAGCCCAAAAAAGAAAACCCAGTAAGCAGTGCCAGGCCCAGTAGCAATAAGGATGAAGAAGTAGAACAAACAAACGAAACCCACCTAATAACCCAATAGGAATCCCAGTAATAAACCTCGCGAAAACGCGACCCGGGAATGACAACCGAACCAGGGAGAGGGAGCAGCGTATGCAAGTCTGGCTGTGCCTTCACCGCAGCGGATATTTTCCGGCTCAAGTTTTTCCAAAGGGAATGGACCTGCAAGGCCCAGGCCCTCACCTGAGGGTGCTTTACCTTGGGCAAGAAACCCTCGGGCTCGGGAACGAAATCCTGTGGGTCCAGGTGCACCAGATCATCCCCTGCACCTTCAAAGTAGGCTTCTATGAAACGCTTTAAGTCCTCAACCGGCACGGAGCCGTTGCCGATTCTCGGAAGCTTGTGGAAGGCGTCCTCGGTAACCGAGAGGGTGAACTTGAGAGGCAAGTCGACGTAGGTCTTTGGATCGAAGTTGGAATCGCCGAAGGTTTTGGACGCTGTTTCCTGGAGGCGTTCGAGGAAGGAGAGAAGAGGGGTTGAGGGCGTGACGGCCATGCCACAGTGCGTTGCTGATGCTGTTACAGTGAGTAGTGTTAGTGAGAGCCATGTGAGGAATGCAAAGTCCTCGGCCATTGTTTGGAAAGAAATTATTAACAAGGTGAAAGTAAACGTTGATTTTGATTTTGGGAAAAATTTGGTAATTAATCAAACATGACAAGGGAGAATCAATGATGATGAAGAAGAAAACAAACCGGTAATGGACAGCGATTTGCGAAGCCGGCGATTGACGCAAGGGACCTTGACTTTGCTTCGGATACTTTCTACCCCAACTCTATTGCCATTGGTTAACTTTTCGTTACTTTTCGTATACATGTCCCGCCTATTATTCCTTCAATACAGAAATAATTTTTGTACATCTAGATGAAGCCTATTTCACACACCAAGAAAAATATAGGTATAATAAATAATATGTATAATTCATTGTAATTGGATAGTTAGAATCATTGGGACAATAGTGGTACTTTTTGTATACTACAACTTATGTGAATAACAAAATAATCAGATTAGTTGACTCATTTCTTTTTAGGAGTGTTTGTAGATTGATTTGAATTAGTTTTGAGCCAAAAAGCCATTCGATTCAAAGATTAAAAAGTAACATGTAGTTCGGTTCAGTTTGAATTGTTTTCTTAAAAAAATCGATCCAATCTAATAAAATACGATTTGGATTGGATTAGATATGAACACATATGTTTCCTTTTATCTCTCTCTATTCTCTATTTTTCCTTGTTTTCTTCTCTTAATTCTTCCTAATTTGTCTCCTGGTACCATCACCTACATCAGAGCTCTCGATTTGGGAGTAACAATGACAAATATGACTTGTACAATAGTAGTGATCAAGGACGTGGAGGAATGATTATGAGCTTTTATGGATCAACAAAGAACCACGACAGAACAACAATTCATTGAAATTCAGGAGATTATAAGTGGGTTGGCATTACATATGATGGAATTGATGAATTGAGGAAGATATTGGAATCGAAATGAAAGTGAGTATCATGTACCAACCATATTCACTCTCTAGATTTTCGTAAATTTACGCAAAATGATGTCATCGAGTGGGTATCAAAATGCAAGAGGTTCTTTCTTTTGGATGGCACACAAGAGGAAAATAAGGTCACCATGGCTAGTATAGCCTTGGATGAAGTTGCCTACAATTGGTTCCATGGGTGGGAATATGGTACTCAAGGTTGTGTGAGATAGGGTATATTGGTAGAAGCACTTTGTATTAGACATGAATCTATTTTTTAAGATCCAATGGAGCAATTGATGCAATTGAAGCAAAGCAAAAGCTTGAATGAGTACCAAGAAGTGTTTGATTCACTGATTTGTAAGGTGAAATTGAATGAACAACAGAAATTGAGTTGCTATATAGCTGGGCAAAAACCTGACATGGTGGTTGGAATGAAGTTATTTGTGCCAAAAACACTTCTTGAAGTTGTTAGGTTGGCCAAGTTACAAGAAAGAAGGTTGACAATGGTCACGACAGTGGTTGCAGCGATAGTCATGGTGGTGGGGGCAACATCTGTCATGGCGATGGTGATGTGGTGGCGACGATGATGCAGTGGTGGTACTAACAAAGGTGGTAATGGTGACAACAACCATAGCAATGGTGACAATGACTATCATGACGTTGGTGATGGTGACAAATGGAGGTGGTGGCGGTAGTGACCATTTAATTTTATCCATTAATTATTTTTAATTATAATCCAATAGTGTAAAGGCAAAAATCACAAGAAGGGGGTTAAATTATGATTTATAAAAATTTTCGCAAACTTTTTATAAACAACGTGTAACGTCTGTTGGACAAAAAAGATCATTTTTGAAGAAAACATTTTAACAGACGATAGTACACAGATGAAAGCCCTTTTTAAGAAAACAGATTTAAATCACAAGACAAAGTCAGTTCAAACAGTTATAAGAGATAAAGGAGCAAGAAAGACAACACATAATTTTATACTGGTTCGTCTCACCCCGAGACTACGTCCAGTTCTTGGCAAACCACCAAGTTCCACTAACTTTCACAAGTTACAAGTATTGTTCACTGTCACTTCTGGCTCACCGAAGTAGTTTTTCACACTTACCCTCTCCAAGCTAAAAACCCAGGTATTCTTTACTACCAAGCCACTTCTGGCTCTAAAACAAATCACAATATTTGTTTTTGAAAGGGGCGCACAGACTTCTCAACTATCGTCTTACAGACGAATATACAAATTTAAGAACAAAGTCTTTTTCTCTCAGGATACACAAAGTGATTTGAGAGCTTTTTAACAAATAGAATTTTTACAAGTGAAAGAATGAAGGCTTGAAAGAATGCTTGAATTTTGAATTCAGTTCGTGTGTCCTTCAGCACTTCAAATCTTCTTCTATATATAGACTTACTGAGGAAGTAACCGTTGTCTCTAAACAGTCTTCTTGCTTGCGCCTGACCAACGTCTGAAGGAAGGCGGTTGAGGGGTATTTAATGCGAGCATTAAATGCTTGTCACCAACTAGTCATTCTAAATTGATAAAGTACTCTGCTTATCTTTCTTGAGATATACTCCATATCCTTCTGTTGCGATGGTCACATCGCTTGCTCAGACAAGTACTCATTGCTAGCTGTAGTGCGTCTTTTGAGGCGAGAAAAACTTCTGAAACTTTGACCGTTCTTTCTGTTTCTCTTTATGCACTTCGACAGATCCTAGGAGGATGTTTTATGAACATTCCCTGCAAAACAGATTATAAAGCGATAGTGCATTTACTTTGCCTTTAAATGTTTCATTAGACTTAAGCATCTGTCTGCGTATCATCTGTCTCTTACAGACGCAGATCCAATGTTTTCGTCTGTTGGCATTTACGAGAGATAATCTTTTTATTTAATATTTGTTTTGCATAAAATCAAAATAGTTAAGGGTCCTGATTCGTCTTATGACTCAACAATCTCTCCCTTTTTGATGATGCCAAGCAAATATTGTAAAAAGATGTATCAGAGCTACTGAAAACATTAACATAGAATTTAAACAGAGAGAAAAGAAGACTCAGGTTTGATGAGCAATCAAACAACTCGTCTTTATTTAAAAGTTTTCACATCAAGATGATGTGTTTTTATAGATGATAAATAGAAAATAATACTCTCCCTTTTTCTTATCCTCCCCCTTAGATGTAGCTCCCCCTTAGATGCGTCCCTATCTTCATGCTTTCTTTTTACTATTCCCTTCTCCCCCTTTTGCATGGCGATCAGCAAAACCTGATTCCCCAGGAATGGGACAGTCAGAATCAGAGGTGTCAGAGTCAGAGTCTGATGAGAGTACCATAGGGGATCCTGGTGGAGTGGGAGTGCGTCTGCGGCGGCGCACTTTGAAGAAGGCATCTATGTTGATCCACTTTTTGAGCTCAGCCTCGAGTGCTTTCCTATCTTCCAGAGCTTGACGTAGAGCTTTTCTGGTTGCCCAGAGTTCGACATACAGATTATAGACTTCTTCTTCAGAGATGGGAGGTCTGTATGGTACAATGGCATCATCTGGTTCTTGCATAATCCCCAGAATGAGCTTATCGAAAAAGAATGTTGAATAAGGCAGCTCCACGACAAAAGAGAAGTCCCTATCAGATTGATAGTAGAATGTGGACTTCCAAGGCATGAGCTCAGAGGTGTTGGACGCAGAGAGAAAGGGCTGATGCCCTTTGCATTGATAGCATCTGCCAATCTTCAGATGATATCCGTCTATTGGAGGCTTGTCTTCAGGTTCCAGACCAGAGCAGAATGCATCAAACTTTTAGTACTTGTGGTGAAATTGTTTGTTGGTGTGATGTGTTTACAAGACTTGACGCGAGTACTTGTAGTAACTAGAATTGATTTCTAGTGTCAATAGTAGGATTGTTATTCAAAGATAAATAAAACTTGTATAGTGAGCACATTTAAATGATCTAAGAGACTTTTATTTTATTTTATTTTTATTTAATTTATTAAATACAAATTAATAAATCAACTCTTTCTTTTATGCATTGGACATAGAAAAGAATTTAGGACCTTTACGTGGAGGAATAATGGTAAATATAAATATATTTCTTTTATCAAATCATAAGACATTTGAGAAGGTAAGGAATATATATAAAAAGTAATAAAACATATAAAACGCTGTGACTTATGTGAGTTGAGAGTCGTACTAGGAAGATACGAGAGTACGGTGAATCTCTGGAACTTCAAGAATGTAAGAAAGTCGCGTGGGATATTTTGGCTGCGAGTTATATGTGAACCAAGGTCGGATTTCGAATGACGCATCACCTTGGGTGATGAGATCGTTACGATGTAGCGATGAAGGCAAAGTCCTTATTTATATATGCATATGTGAGCGTAGAGGTGGTACCTTTAGCTCGGCGTCAATTCATCCACACCTGTACCATGCGCAGCGGGAAACCCACAAGCGACGAAGAAAGAAAATAAACTTTGTGAGAAAAGTGTTGAGGAGTCAGTCCTCAGAGTAATTGATGACCACAGTTGGTACCTGGGAGATGATCGTAAGGCAGGTTGTTATTGGAGGGTAAGGCACTAAGTTGTGACGATAGATCACATAGCTGACTCGGCCACCCTGACAAAAATATGAGACATCATCAGTTGGTGAGAGCCCGCCATTGTACCATGGTGAAGGGTGTACTCCCAACAGTCATCCAACTCAAAAATATGTGCAAGACCACTGAGTTCTGGGAGTTTCAGTGGCAGCTGGCCAATGTGAAATAATTTACAAAAATAGTTGTGGAAACGAATAGGTTTCGAGTGTGATCATTAGAAAACCACATCGTGGTGGTTAGCAGGATTGTGTATGTGACTTTTTAAGTCGTTTTGTGTGTATGCTAGATGAAGTAGAGAGTTCACCCTTACATTTTTATTTTAGGAAACAGTGGCAGTACCTGTGGATGTCGTAAAGATGTTATCTTCATCAGCTTCATCACTTTTTGTTTGGAGGTTGGTCTAACATGCAGGGTTGAGTGTTAGTGATGACTGCTCTGAGAGCTAGGATCTTATTTTGCTTTATCATAAATTTGGTTAGGTAGATCTAAGCATCTCAGATATTTTGTTGTACATATTCAGTCATCATGTAGACCATGTAATCTCTTTCTGTACTTATGCTCCAGAAGTACGCTATGTCTTTTGGTTACATATATGTATATACATGTTTACATTCCAGCCATACGCATCTTTCATTGTTTTATTTCAATATCTTTGAAAATTAATTCGTTCTTTTACGATTGAAACTACGCTTGACCTTTTTGTTGAATTAAATAACGCGTTATAACTGTTAAAGGAAACTATAACTTTAGCAATGAAAATTGAATTAAAAAGTTTAAAAAAAAATTCACTAAAATCCAGTTATGTTTTTTTTACCTTTCACGTATTTTCTTAAGTAAATTAATTAAGGCATTTTATGAACTAATTAATTGAATTAAATATCGCATGTTCATCATTATAGAATTTAGGGCGTTACATGTTCATCGTCTGAGCTGTTGTTTTGCTCACTCTTTGAGTCGTCCCAAGTAGCCATCAGACTCTTCTTCTTTTTCTTGCCACTGTAGGACTTCTTTTTCTTTAACCTCGAACATTCAGACTTCATATGTCCTGGCTTTCTGCATTCTAAGCAGATGATCTCCTGACTGTCCTCCTTATCTTTTCTTTTGAATCTGGAGTCTTTCTTTCTGGAGGACTGTCTGAACTTGTTTTTCTTTTTCAGCATCTGCTTGAATTTCCTAGCCATGAGGACAACCTCAACGTTTGTAGATTTGGCAGAGCTTTCGTCTGATTCTTCTGTTTGAATTTTCAGAGCCCTGGGGGCTTTTTTCTTTTCTTCCTTGATGGTGTTGGTTTCACCAACTTTGAGAGCAACGGAATTGTTAGCGTTGTTTGTAGGTAGTTGGTCTCGGTTCTACAGGTGCACTTCATGCACTCGTAGAACTACCAGCAACTCATCCCAAGACAAGGTTCTCATGTTCCTTGCCTCTTGGATAGTTGTGGTCTTGGGTTCCCACACTTTGGGCATACTATCAAGAATCTTTAGATTAATCTGAGCTTTAGTATATGTGTGTCCAAGAGATTCCAGGTCTGAAAGAAGAACCTGAAGTCTCCCAAACATATCATCAACACTTTCTCCTTCTTTCATGGAGAAACTCTCATAGTGTCTGGTCAGAGTGGCAGCTTTCCTCAGTTGAACATCTTTCGTTCCCTCATTGTTGGTGCAGAGGGAATCCCAAATCTCCTTGGCCGATTTTAGTCTACGTATCTTCTTATATTCATTTTTGGTTAAGGCGCAGGTCAGAGTATATCTAGCTTTGTTGTTGAATTGAAGAATGTTATAGTCATCTTGAATCCATTGATCTTCAAGCCTTATGATGGGAATATCTCCATGCATGATGATGTCCCACAGTTGATATTGATTTGACTTAATATACATTTCCATGTGGTCTTTCCAGTAGGGAAAGTCATCTCCAAGAAAGGTTGGAGGCCTTGTTAGAAAGGCTCCTTCGGGAATGAACTGATTGTCGTGACTGGCCATCTGGATCTTTTCCTCTAGACACGGTCAGGTGCTCAACCCTTAGAGGCTAAGCTCTGATACCAAATTGTAAAGGCAAAAATCACAAGAAGGGGGTTGAATTGTGATTTATAAAATTTTTTGCAAACTTTTTATAAACAGCGTGTAACGTCTGTTGGACAAAAGAGATCATTTTTGAAGAAAATGTTTTAACAGACGATAGTACACAGATGAAAGCCCTTTTTAAGAAAACAGATTTAAATCACAAGACAAAGTCAGTTCAAACAGTTATAAGAGATAAAGGAGCAAGAAAGACAACACAAAATTTTATACTAGTTCGTCTCACCCCGAGACTATGTCCAGTTCTTGGCAAACCACCAAGTTCCACTAACTTTCACAAGTTACAAGTATTGTTCACTGCCACTTCTAGCTCACCCAAGTAGTTTTTCACACTTAGCCTCTCCAAGCTAAAAACCCAAGTATTCTTTACTACCAAGCCACTTCTGGCTCTAAAACAAATCACAAGATTTGTTTTTGAAAGGGGTGCACAGACTTCTCAACTATCGTCTTACAGACGGATATACAAATTTAATAACAAAGTCTTTTTCTCTCAGGATACACAAAGTGATTTGAGAGCTTTTTAACAAATAAAATTTTTACAAGAGAAAGAATGAAGGCTTGAAAGAATGATTGAATTTTGAATTCAGTTCGTGTGTCCTTCAGCACTTCAAATCTTCTTCTATATATAGACTTGCTGAGGAAGTAAACCGTTGTCTCTAAACGGTCTTCTTGCTTGCCTCTGACCAGTGTTTGAAGGAAGGTGATTGAGGGGCATTTAATGCGAGCATTAAATGCTTGTCACCAACTAGTCATTCTAAACTGATAAAGCACTCTACTTATCTTTCTTGAGATATACTCCATATCCTTCTGTTGCAGTGGTCACATCGCTTGCTCAGACAAGTACTCATTGCTAGTTGTAGCGCGTCTTTTGAGGCGAGAGAAACTTCTGAAACTTTGACTCTTCTTTCTGTTTCTCTTTATGCACTTCGATAGATCCTAGGATGATGTTTTATGAACATTCCCTACAAAATAGATTATAAAGCGATAGTGCATTTACTATGCCTTTAAATGCTTCATATGACTTAAGCGTCTGTCTGCGTATCATCTGTCTCTTACAGACGCATATCCAACGTTTTCGTCTGTTGTTTTGCATAAAATCAAAATAATTGAGGGTCCCGATTCGTCTTATGACTCAACAAATAGTCTCTATTAATAGTTCTTATTTCTTATTTTAAGAAGTTTTTCATTTGAAACATTCCTGGGTATTACATGTTTAGAGTGCATATAAGACAAATGATTCTTTTAAAGTCTAAGATAAATGGTTTTTTTTTTTAAAAAAATAAGATAAATAGTTAGTATAACATGGTTAGAGTGAATAAGTGAAAAAATGATGTGTTGTCAATACTTAAAAAAAATGCTAGTATTACATAATTACATAATAAAAAATTGGTTATCCCAATCCAACAAAGAAAAAATGACTTTTGAGTACCTTTTTTAGTCTTCTAGAACAATTGGCTTACATTTTATTACAAGATATGTACTGATAGGCGGTGAGGAGAGAAATGTCTCATTTTACCATTCAAATGCATTTTCATGATTATATAATTTAGTTTATTTAAAAATATATTATTGTTACAATAGTTTTTTTTTCAATGTTTGAGTAAGGGTAAGATAAAAGTAATGTAATCATAATTCATTCTGCTTCATTCACTTACAAAATAATAGAATAGAAATTTCATTTCATTATAAAATATTCAAATAAAGAAATGATATTTTTATTTCATATTAATTTATTCTGCTTTGCTCTTTACTAGATATTCAAACGAAGTTTTTAGTCCTTGACTTCATAAAATATTTATGTTAATTCTTACTTTTACGAAACGTCATTTTTAAATTTTTTGGGTACAAAACAACAGTGGAAAATAAAAGTGAAAAAAAAAACTAAAATGGATAGCTTGCTATAAATTTTGAGACAAAACGAAGGCTTTGCAAAACTAGAGCAACAAAAGCTGACACTTATAATCTCAAGGATTAAAATGAAGATTTACTCAATCATTTCATGGAATTGTAATTCTATTTTTAAAACAATTTCTAAACATAAAATTAAATTAGAATTACTTTTCAATTTCAAGTTCTAAATTATACGTACTTTCAATTTAGGCATCAAACAAACATTAATATTGTAGATTATATTGATTAAATTATCCTTATATCGAATCACACAAAAATAGCCAAAATAAGAGTTACCTTACAGATCATATGGAAGACAATAAAAAGACAAAAATATATTTTTTACATAATCCTCACACAATTTCTTCTCTTCTTCGGAGTTGTAAGGGTAATGTAAAGGAGGCGAGAGAATATCAATATTCATTAAAATAAACAACATCTGACATCATTCAATACTTATGCACTCTGAGGCTGAAACATTGCTTCTTAGCAATTCTGTACTGCAACCAACACTACATGCACTGTCTCTCAATAAAATTGTCATCATAGGTTACATATTGAAACAGCACTCACTGTAGAATAGTGGCTTATCTGATACGTGTCTGGTCACACGTTTAGGATGTGGAAAATTACTAGCTTGTTTGGATCTGTGCAGTGAAGCCTTAAAATCAAGTTTTTTTTTTTTTTTTTTTTCATTTGACGTATATAAGCCAACGAAGTACAAGCCATTTCTTTGCGTCAATTTTTCACGTTAGATACGTGAGTTTTTCTTTTATCAATGTCGATCTAAACATATTATACATCAATAATATAAGAAAATAAATTGAATAGACCAAGATATAGGATTTAATCCAAAGTAAACAATATAAGCTCCAGTAGACTTACGGTCTAAAGTGTCCCCTGCCCAATCTGAATCACAAAATGCTTGAAGGGAAGAAGAAGAATTTCTGGTTAGGTGCAAACCATGATCAATGGTACCCTTGAGATAACGCAACACTCGTTTTGCCGCCTGCATGTGAAGGTTAGTAGGGCGCTGCATATGTTGGGAGAGTCGATTCACAGCAAAGGAAATATCTGGTCTTGTGAGAGATAGATATTGGAGAGAACCTACTAGGCGCCTAAAGGATGTGACATCACATGTGGCACTGTCTTCCGGTGAAATAAGGGATGAGCTTGTAGACATGGGGGTTGAGATAGGCTTCGAGTCTTGCATATGAAATAGACCAAGAAGATCTCGAACATAGTGGTGCTGGGTAAGGAACAACCCGTGCTCAGTGGGTAGAAATTCAATTCCTAGAAAGTGACTGGGACTGCCGAGGGTCTTAAGAGAGAACTTGTTGGAGAGAGCCTCTTGAAAATCATGTAAGAACTTGTTGTTATTACCTGTGAGCAATAGATCATCCACATATACAAGAAAGTAGACTAGAATTTGGTCACTTTTGTAAATGAAGAGTGAATTATCAGATCTAGCAGAGATAAAGCCATACTCCAAAAGGAAAGATTTAAGTTCATGGTACCAAGCCCGGGGGGCTTGCTTGAGACCGTAGAGAGCTTTATTCAGTTTGCAGACATATGTGGGCTGGGTAGGATGCACAAAGCCATATGGTTGAGTCATATAAATGTCTTCCTGAATAGTGCCATGCAAAAATGCATTATTGACATCCATATGGGATAATGACCAGCCCTTGGAAAGTGCAATGCAGAGGACAAGTTTTATTGTTTGAGGCTTTATAATAGGGCTGAAAGTTTCTGAATAATCAATGCCGGGTTGTTGATGAAACCCTTTAGCAACTAGACGTGCCTTATAGCGAGCAATAGACCCGTCAGGATGTCTCTTGATTCGAAAGACCCACTTGCATCCAATTACATTGTAATGATCTTTTGGAGGAACAAGAGACCATGTGCCATTGGCTAGAAGAGCATTAAATTCATCACTCATTGCCGTCTTCCACTCTGAAATTTTAATGGCCTGTGATGCACAAGAGGGTTCAACTGCTGGAGGCAGAGCAAATTTGCTAACAAGATGTAACTTCTTTGGTTTGAATATGCCACTCTTGGAACGTGTTACCATGGGGTGACGAGGCAAGGAGGGATCCGAGGAGGATACTACTGCAGGGAAGTCATGAAGATCGACACATGGTTGTTTGGATGGGGGAGAGGAGATAGTTTGTTGAGGGAGGGAATTGTCTTGGGATAATGTGGGGGAAGGTGAGGAATTTGAAATTGTGTCAGAGGATACATAGGGAGTGGAAGTTAGTTGTTGTTGTGGTGGGTTTGGTGGGTGATGTGGTTTGAATAATTGAAAGTTGGTTTCGGTTGGTGTTTGTTGTGATTGAGGATAATTTGAATTTGAATTAGATGGAGAAGATAAGATGGAGAATGGGAAGATGTCTTCAACAAATTGGACATGACGTGAGGTGTAGAGTTTGTTGGTGTTTAGGTTGAAGCAAAGGTAAGCACTTTGCGATGAACTGTAACCAAGGAAGACACATGGTTGTGATTTAGGCTGAAGTTTGTTATCAGTGTAAGGGGATAGCCAAGGATAGCAAAGGCAACCAAATGTTTTTAATTTAGTGTAATAAGGGGTAGAGTTGAAAAGTTTTTGGATTGGGGACTGCATTTTTAAGCATGGGGTGGGGAGACGATTAATTAAATACGCAGCTGTTTGGAGAGAAAAACACCAGAATTTTGGGGGAATAGATGCATGGTTTAGTAAACATCTGGCTGTTTCAACAAGGTGTCTATGTTTTCTTTCTGAAATGCCATTATGTTCAGGTGTATAAGGTGGTGTGGTGAGGTGGGAGATGTAACGACCCAACTTCGTTACAGATATGTTATACTAAACTCTCTATTTAATTATTATCATGTGAAAGAACGTATAAATTTTTCACATTTAAAATACATACATATGTACCTACATGAAACGTTCATCACCGCATCGTCCAAATGTAATATACCGATTTACACCTTAAAATACGAGGATACATATAACATCAGAAGAAAGATTCCCTTGTAGAGAACGTTCACACTAATCTTAATATTTATACAAAATCTTAAGTTGGTCCCCCTAATCTGTACATATATACTAGAACAAAATTAGCAAAACAGGAGGATCGTCCAATCTTAGGATCGTCCAATCAACATAGCAGGAGAATCGTCCAATCTTCAATCGTGACTAGCATGAGAGCCAGCACCATCACTGCTACCTGCTCCCGTGTTAACCACACGATCATTGCAGTAAAACAATACAAACACAAATTGCAAGGGTAAGCTTACTTATAAAAAGAATGATATAATATACACAATTTCAATCAACGTCATTCACAATAAACATTTAGTTCACTTCAGGTATCATTCTATACATCAATATCATCATGCAACATTATGCTGACTCGACTCCATGGAGATTTCAACAACTTTCGGGCGGTCCCCATAGGCCCCATCCCCTACCATTAGTCTCGCCTTAGACCATTCAGGGAGTCCCTTGAGCCACCATGTGGAGGAAGTGTGAATTTAATCCAATATAGACAAGTGTTGGTATTGGCTTACCTCTGTCAGGTTTGCAAAACCTTCCATCTTTAGGAATTCGCCCACTTGTCTATTCTATATGCCCACCATTGGCCATCACGAAATCCTCCAGCACTAGGTTGAGAGCCCACCTAGCACTCTCAACTTACGTGCCTACCCTTATGCAATATCATGCACAACTTAACAACTCTGATTGCCACACGTTCTCTCTATGTTATAAATTCACCATTTTTCTCAAATCAAGCTTATGAACCCATCCAGCAGTTCAATAAGCTCAAGTAAGGCATTCTCACACCTCGAATCCTTACTCACAACACAACACTAAATTTCACTAAGGGTGAATTTCCTAACATAGTTCTAGAACCAAAGTGGTGGCAGATCCAACATCCTCGTTCGTAACAAGACTAGGTTCTGATTCTCTGTTAAACACACCCTCAAAATTTCACAACCACCATCGTTGGACGTCAGACTTTACTGAACATAAGGCACCACTGGACGCGGGTCATTATACACTGATTCATTGGACGCTGGTCACTAGACACTAGGTCATTGGACGCTGGTTTTACTACACTCTAGTATTCACTGGACGTTGGTTTTTAGTCGTAGTATAGATAGATGGACGATGGTTTTCTTTGGACGAGTGGTTTTCTGCAGAGCCCAGAACCTTTCAAAAACTCATTACGAACACATGTTTCAAAGATTTTGAAACCATTTCCATCACTTACAATATCATTCCAAAGCACAACAACATTTTAGCACAACAAACTCAGCTCAAATCATCAAAACATCAAGAGAGAAAAATCATCACATCATCATAACAAATCTTTAAAGCATACAAACAGAAACAGAATTCCAAACATATCACCACCAGATCATTTCAAACAGTTATGAAGCTTCCCTTACCTACAGCTCTTGACTCAAACCGTGAAGAAGAAAAAGCTAGAGAGGATAACTTTGAGGTTCTCGAGTGATCTGTCCTCAAGTTTTGTTACAGAATCAACTAGGAGACACCAACTTAAAATCAGCTAAGAAATCTCTAGGAAAGAAGAGATCAAACTTCAAGCTAAGATAGAAAATAGCTCTCTCACTCACGGTAAGGAAACTTATAGAAAAAGAAAGATAAGAATGAAAGAGAATGGAAGAAACAGGAAGCTTTGCACGTTTATTAAGAAGATTTGCATGGAATTTTACTATTTGTCTCCACCTTTCCTCTAAAGACACTCCCTTCTCTTATTATTTTCTTCTACAACTTATGGAACTTACGTAAAAATCCCGAAAATCTCTCAACACACACTATAAGCCCAACACCTCATTAAATTCCAAAAGTAATACCACAACACATAGCACAACGTATAACTTAAGTTAATTATTATATTATTTCAACATAATTTAATTTTTAATTTTTCTCTTGCATTATTGGTCAAACACTTAGTCATATAATTAGGAAAACTACAACGTTACAGGAGATGCCATGTTGTTGAAAGAATGGTCTAAGTTTGATGTATTCCCCACCATTATCCGAGTAGACAGTTTTGATCTTGGCATTAAGTTTGTTTTCAACTAAAGACTTAAAGGTTGGAAAAATTGTAGCAACATCTGATTTTAATTTGATGGGATAGAGCCACACATATCGTGAATAATGATCAACAAAAATAACATAATAACGAAAACCATTTATTGATTGAATAGGGGCAGGACCCCATACATCAGAGTATATTATTTCTAGAGGTTGATTGCTAAACAAGGTGGACCTATGAAATGACAGTTTGTGACTCTTATTGGCAAGGCAATCAAGACACTTTTTATTGGAGGAAGCAAGCTGAATGTCACTGTTTTTGAGTGCTTGATGCAGAATTCTAGAGTCAGGATGTCCTAGTCGATGGTGCCAAAGATCAGAAGGAGTGGTCTTTAGTGAAAGGTTGACTCGGGGAATAGAGGTAGTGAAGGGTAATTTGTAGAGATGATCTTCATTTCTTCCGCGCAATAGTATCTTCCTCGTTGTTAAGTCCTTGACCTCAAAATGCCATGGAAAAAATTCAAGGGAAACATGATTAGTTTGGCATAATTGTGAAACTGAGACCAAATTTTGAGAAATATTAGGCACATATTGTATGTTAGATAGATGAAGCTGCTTATTTGGTGTATTTAAAAATGTAGAACCAGTAGCTTTGATTTGTAATGGCTTACCATCTGCAACAAGTATCTGTTCTGAAGGAGGCGCAGCCTGTAAAATGTGCAAATTTTCCAAATCATGAGTTACATGATGAGATGCTCCAGAATCCAGTAGCCAATCAGCATCATGAGTGGATGATCTTTGAACATTGTTAGCTCGTGGACGACCAGAGTAACGAGATGAATAGTTAGATGGATAGCCATGTAGTTTGTAACAGGTCTTTGCTGTGTGACCTTTCTTGTCACAGTATTGACAGATTGGAACTGAATCAGATGCTTTGGATGATTGCTTTGAAGGGTGGCTAGCCTTACCACGACCTGTGTGGTTTTGATTTAGACCACGATGAGTGAAGTTAGCAGTGATAGGTGTGGACTGCTGTTGTTGTTGCTCATCCCTTTGGAGGAAGATTTCGAAGTCTACAAGCTTGTCAAATAGCTCATCAAATTGGAGGGGAGAGTCTCTTGTTCTGATTGCAGCACTGAACTCACGGAAGGTGGGGCCTAAACCATTAAGGGCGGCAATAACAAGATCAATGTCATCGATAGGGTGGCCAATGAGAGCCAATTCATCTGCTATAGATCTAATGGAGCGTAGGTAATCGTGAACACTAGAGGTTCCCTTTGTGATTGAAGCAAGTCTCTCCTTGAGAGACATGATCCTAGTACGAGACCTGTTTGAGAAGGCTTTTTGAAGTTTGGCCCAAGCATCAGCTGAGGATGTGGCCGAGGATATTATAATTTGCGCTTCAGAACTGCATGATCCAAGCAATGCAAGAGACACGTGGTTGTCTTGGCGACACCAGTGAATATATGTTGGATTGGTAACAGCATCGGTTCCAGTACCAATTTTAGACGGAGGGCATGGAATGGAGCCCGTGACATAGCCTTCCAAGTTGTTGGCTTTTAGCAAATGCATGATCTGTTTGAACCATGTGGGATAATTGTTTGCACATAGTTTGATGGGGAGATTGGATGCGAAATTGAATTCAACAAGAGGGGTGATATTGGAAGATGTGGTGGAGTTAGGGGAGGCCATGGAGATCAGGAAAAAAAAAAGGCTGTTAAGCAGTTAGGCTCGTGATACCATATAAGAAAATAAATTGAATAGACCTTTTTCATTTTTGATATGAGAATTACACAGCAATATATAGAGGTACAAGAGATAAGTTTAAACTAAGATAATAGTAAGATAAGAAACAGAATGAATTTAAACTTCTGAGATAACAATAAACAAGATAAATTCAAACTAAGATAAGATGAGAAACAAAATAGCTGAGAACTTGATTCTGTTATTCTGTTATGACTCCAACAAATAACAACCTATTCTTTATAGCTTCTACGTTTTTCTTTGAATTAACGTGAGAAATACGACATACACATGCACTACTAAATACTAATTAGATTACAAACACGCTACAGTCGCTACTCCTATGGTATGGAAATGGAGTATGAACTTTGGTTTGAGGTTTAACTCTCTTCAACCTCCATTCATTAATAATCCAGATCCTTTTCTTAATCAGATGCATCCTAATAACGAAGAAAACCAAAGTACTACCCGTGTTGGTCAATATTATGAACAGACTTAGATATCCGAAGCACGAGTTCATTATGCTCACGCAAGGAACAAATTGGTCACAAATTGCATGGGTATCTTACGCAACACAACGATATCGATTTCACAGGACTCAAAATTTAGCCAACGTCATGAGATGGTTTTCGCAATTGTAAGGGCTACTTTTTTCTTTTTTTTTTTTTTTTTTTATGAGTATTGCAATTTGTAAGGGCTACAATTCCAGTTTGACGGTTACATAACCGAAAAAAACTAGTGTACTTAATTTACTAACAAATCAGGGATAAAAATGCAATTACAGAACGAATTGGAGTGGGAAAAAAAAAAGTGCAATTGACCGCATTTTTTTTTATCTGGTCAGCTCTGTTACTTCTTATTTACTTTCCACTTTATCGGTTGCACAAATTGGTCTTCTGTGCTGAATGTGCATACGTAAGAACTAATTAAGAAAGCAGAAGAGAGAAAGCAGGAGGATGACGTGGTAAAAATATAACTTATCTACAAGTTCATTATTAGTTATTGATTTTCTACTCTCACTCGCCAATAAATATTAAGATAAATACTTAAATTAGTCCCTAAAAACACAGTGGAGATACTTTTTTCACGAAGAAACACCAAACAGTTAATCCCTTAATATTATAAACATGGAATACTTTAATTCTTGCATTTAATGAATAAAATAATTTAAATGTTTTATATTTATCATCTTAAACAACTATTTAATGACCATTTTTTTCTTCATGGACTAAATTAGGTTGATTAAAATTTTCAAATAACAAATTTTGAGTGTTTCTCTAAATATTATCACTACATACAAATTTGGTCTTGAAACCTCCTTTTTTTTTTTTACAAATATAAAACTTAATTGTACTTTTAATCTTTTTTTTTTTTTTTTTCATTTTTCAAATTTTGTTCCCTGTAAGGCTTTACACTTTTGATTTCTTTATTATCGTCATTTTTTTCACAAATTTTCTCCCTCCCCTATTTTTAATTGTGTAACTTTTTATATCTATTAACTTAACATTCAATATTAAATAAAAATGTTAACGTAACAGTAAAGAGTTAACATAAATACTATGTAATAGAGTGTCACATCAACGTATCCATTAAATATTAAATATCAAATTAATGAATAAAAAAAAATTGCACAACTAAATAGTGAGGGGACCAAATTTGCATTAAAAAAAATAGAGACTAAATTTGAAAAATGACGATAGCAGATAAACAAAATGTGGAATTAAATTAAAATATAATGGTTTTTGAGAGACAAGAATCTCACCGAATGCAAAGGTCCACACATTATTTGTTTATATTTGTCTTTCAGTTTGACAGTATAATAATGATGATTGATGAAGAGAAGAGAAATCCAGTCAGTCAATCTTAAGCATTTAAACTCATCCAATAAAAATTAGAGGCAAGGCAGTTTCTTTGTCTTTTGGCAGTAAATGGAGAGGCAGAGCAGAGAAGACAGCAGTCCCGGGATTCCGGACGTTAGACCAGAGAAGCCCAAGACCACGACTTAAAGCAGCAAAATCAGCTCTATGTTTGACCGCAGAAAGCTAACTCTAATTACTAATAACTATTTCCCTTTACTTTCACCACTTTTATTGACTTCAAACTCAACTCAAAACATAATTTCCTACAAACACACACACTTCTACCCAGAGATATTCCTTAAACTCTGGACGCACGCAAGAGAAGAATTCTAACAGGAATAGTTTGGAAAAGAGAAACGGGATCATGGACAATTCCACGCCCACAGAAAAGCAGGCCAAATTTCAGCCACCAAAGAGTAGAATTTTGAAGGAGAAGAGAGCAAAGCTTTACATTATTCGACGATGCATAATCATGCTTCTATGTTGGAAGGAGAATGGAGATCAGTAAAACCGGTAAAAACACTCACAAGAGTACTGACTGTACTATTCATATTGTATTTTTGTATTATTCTAAGGAAAATAAATTGGTTATAACACTGCAGCGGTTCTGGGCAAAGAACCAGCAGGTCCGGATTGTCTGCCACAGAGAGAAGAACTGCATGATGGCCAAAAGCAACATATGAAGAAAGCTTTTTCTCCTAGCCAGTGAATATGACACTATTGATTACTAGGATTCTTCTTTTCTTTCTGTAAGTTATGATTTCCAACTACAGAAACAATACATCTACCATAGGAGCTATACAGAGTGATTCACCCACACACAAGCACTTGTAAAGAGTCAAGCAGGGAAGAGGAGAAAGATGAAACCTAGAAAGAATTGGACACAGCTTAAGCTCAAATTAGTCTCACTCTCACATTGCATGTTCTATGCTTAGAACATATTGCGTTATACCTCTCCATTATAGATATTAGAGATATTTACTACCCAATTCCAGCATCCCTATTCCCTCATAACCAAAAGTGAAGGGCACTCCACTTAACCTTTCTTAGGCTTAGATTAAGCATAAAGAATCAATTTTAACAAGAATTAACCATGCAGAAAATCATGTCCTCCAAGCATACTCTAAAACTAAATCTACTTCCATGGCAGGTATTCTTGTTATAGATTTGATAAATTTTGCAGACTAAACCAAATGACAATTGAGAAGTCATTATTTTATACTACTTCTGGTCTTTCTATAGGAAGGGAAGTTTGTCTTGATCCTTTTTATAGATCCCTTCCAAATTGTCTAAAACGTTAATTTTTTTTGCTTACAAAATACCCTTAAGTGGAGATGCATCAATTAATTAGGTTAAAAGAGAGTTATTAGAATGAAATATAAATAGTTTTAAAGATAATTTTACAAAAATAATACAAATTATTAACAAATTTAACTACTATTTCTTAATTTTTGTGAAGTGGTTGAAAGAATCATGTTGATTAATTTAGTCTACCCAAGTCTCTCTCCTACTGTTAATAGCATATATTTATGAACTAAAAAGAAACTTTGAATTTGCTGTGCCAAAATTATTATGTCTGGGAAATTGAATATCAGATTTTGGAGGTATAACACAAAATCCCTTGTACAATCCTAATTGTTAAATAAATCTTCATAACAGCTGCTCCATTCCCTTCCATTTCGTTTTCCATCCCAGCAAACTATTGTAGTCATGATAAGATTTTAATTTTACAAGAACCATGACATAGAAAAAAAAAATCATTGATAAGTGTTTTCCCCACAACCACAAGAACCAAGGTGTTGAGTATGCAAAATTAAAGCAATCATTTGTGATTTGACAACCCCGATGAAATAAATGAATGGAACTAGGACTTGTGATCAGCTCATTAGATAATAAGCATCAGAGGATACACGTATTCCAATACCTGCTGTAAAAACAGCCACACTTATGACTTAACCTTATCTTAGAGGTGATTGCTCTTAGTGTTTACGTATTTATTGAAGCAATTGGCAATGGTGTATGTATCTTTTTTTAATCACTCAGACATCTTTCCCTACCCATCCAACAAATCTAAATATTTAACAGAACATCCACATCCACACATCAATCATGTTTCATCACATTTCATCTCATTTTTTTTTTAAATTGAAACCATTGTCTGCATTTTGCGGTGTAATAACATTTCTGAGTTATTCTTCTTAGCAATGTAAGGCTCAAGCCACAATGGACCACAATGAAATAAATGAATGAGGACCTAGGCCTAGCTAGAAAACTTGTAATGTAAATAGAGTTCTGAGACAGTACTAGATCTAAACGCTTCGCTTGTACATTAGAATGAAATCCATGATTAATTGAACGCCTTGCCCAAATCAAAATAAAAAAAGCATCTACCCTAGCTCAAACAAATTGAATTAACGACAATGACATAACACAACACAACAGCTAGATAAAATAAATAAATAAATAATACAATTTAATATAAATATATAAGCATGTATTTGATCAATTAATTATATATGTAGACAGGCATAAAATGGCATCACATTTTTTATAGTGACAGAGCAGCGCTTCAAAAATATGAAGAAACGAAACGAAAATCGGAATTCCTTACACAAGATAAGACACACGAAAGGAGGAAAAGGAAAAAGGTCTATACAACGCAGCAACGACGTCGTCGTTTTGTCTGAATCTCTCAAACAGGGAGGTTGGAGACGTCTTTTGTGTTTTGGCCGTTGACCTCAACGGAAGGGGGATTGGTGGTGGCGATGGTGGAGGCGGCGGTGGGAGTGGTGGTGGTGGTGGAGTAATAATCGTCGTCGTCTTCGTCGTTGTCGGGGTCAGAGGTGGCGACGTTGACGCAGGAAAAGCGTTCCAAGGAGGAAAAGAAAGCGGAAGAGACGGTGGAGCCGAGCCACACGGCCACCTGGTCGATCTTCTCACGCGATATGATACTGCCGTTGTTCTCCATCGTCGCCGCCCAATCAGATCTCAACTCAAATTTCTTTCGTTCTTTCTTTCTTTCTTCCAACGGAAACCGTCTTTTTGTTTTGGGAGGAATGAATAAGCAAGGGGGAGAGAGAGAGAAAGAGTTTATGAAATTACCGCGTTGCCCCTCATTTCTTGTTTTTTCTGGATTTACTAATTGCTTGTCACCGCCAACTCTGTTGTATAATAATAATCCATTAATTATTAATTAATTTTTTCTATTCTTGGTCAGTCAGATGACAATTTTGTAGTCTGGACTCCGGATGGTATTGGGCCCTTCATAGGCCCGTGGCCCATAGTTTTTTATTTTTTAGCTGACATGTACAGTATTTTATTACTAATAATTATGAAATCGTTAAATTTTGATTTGTTTCACGATTTTTAAAATATAAAAAAAATTTAAAAATAATATATTATTTTTGAGAAAATTGTATTATATTAATTAAAATGAAAATATATTATATATATCAAATCAAATTTAGCTTAAAGGAAACACAAACACACAAGCACTATCATAACTTTTTTTTTTTTATTGCGCTAGACTGTGGATATTAGGAAATATGAAGAGACAAATCAATACATTATTGGTATAAAACAATATTATGTTATAAAACAATTACAATATTATTTTTTTCCTAAATTGAGATAACTGCTTTGGTATGAAATATTCTTTAAATGATATATTAAATTACAGAAATATTAATATAAACGTATAAAATAATTAATATACAATACACAAGCCTATGATATTACAATATATATCAAATTTATCGTAAGCAGTAGAGACATAAGAAATAAAAAAAATCCATATAAATAAACATGTATTTTAAAAAAAATATTAAACTAAAATTAATATATATGTTGATGATAAGAGAAAATGTAATAATATATCACATTTAGCATAATAGAAATGTAGACATAATGGGGCATCAACCCGTGTGTTTCTGCTGGGCTTTCAAATAATCATACATTTTTTTTTTTGTATTTTTTACTATAACAATAGCATATCCTAACATGTATCATAAGAGAAATTGTTATAGTATATAAATTTTAGCACAATAAAATGTGATAGTGAAATAGAAATGTGGATGCACAAGTGTGGCAACGACTGTGTTTCCAATTGTTAAAATAAAAATAACTCCACCTCTTTTGATGTAAACCAGTTGTTAGACCAGATGGGGTTCTTCGTCCGTGGAGCAAAGACACGAAGATGGAAACATTTCTTTTGGCATATTACATGTTGGTGCCTATGGAATATGAGAAACAAAATTGCTTTTAGGGAGGCCTCATTGGATGTAGGTGGAATTTTGGAATGTATTAAGGCTATTTCATGGCTGTGGATCTTATACAAAAAAGGATCCAAACCGGGAACATTTTACTCTTCGTGGTGCTTGAATCCCCTACAGTGCTTAATTGCATGACGGCATGACGCTGATATCTGCTTTCAAGACTGCTGTGTTTTAAACTGGCGGGGGAGGTGGCTGTGTTTTGATCTGTTCTTTTTGCTGGACTTTCAGACTTTCTTTATGGGGGGAATGGTAAAAACTGATATTTTTTTTTTGGAATGTACATGTCATACTATACATCTTGGTACAGATTTGATGTAAAGAACTTTTACTACTTTAATATAAATGCAATTTGCCTTTAAAAAAAAAAAAAAACTCCTCCTTAACTTTTCACAAATTGATGCACACTTGCTGCGTAAGTAATATTAATATCTTATTCATTTTTTTTCTGCTGAAATATAGTTCAATTTTTTGTATTTTTTTAATTAATAAAAATATATATTTATATTAATTAAAATAATTATGACTATTATATATTTTGATTTTAATTAATTAAGATAATTGTGACTAGTATATATATTTTGGTTCAAATTAATTGACAATATTAATATATATATTCTAATTCGAATTTATAAGAGGTTTAAACTAAGGAGGTGTTTGGTGGAGGAGAAATTTTTTCATAAACAAAAATCATGATTCTTGAATATCTGTATTCAATGAATCACTATTCCTGAAAATGATTAAAATTTGTTTTATTAATTATAAATATTCTTGAGAATGTTTACACATATTTCATGTTTGGTTTTAATAGAACTTTTTTGCATCTAAGTGTTTTTTTCTCAAAAATATCCTTTTTAAATAGTAAATTTGTTAGATACACTTAAAACATATATCATTTTTCATGAATGAATAATCTCAAGTAAAAATCTTTGCTTCAGAATTTGCTACAATTCTTTTTTTATTTTCTCACTTAAAAAGTTTTCTATGAAAGAGACAGCATTTTTCTTTCTTTCACCTAGGGCCAAATAAGTTTGCCCTATGTTAATAAGAGAGGAATGCTATGGTCACACTCTCTAACACACTCCCTTAATCACACTCTCACTCATTGGTCCACGTCATTTGTTTTTTCTAACCTCTCACCTGGTAACCGGCACTCCCCATTTGTATCAATTATGATCATTTTTATTTAATTTAATTTTAATTTTTTTTTATTGAATCACAAAACTCAAGACTGCAATGTCGTTTCCATGAAACAAATTCACGACCTACGCAAATCCTCCAATTTCCCCTGCACCCAATCCAAATCCATCCCCTCTGCTACCGCCACCTTCACCTTCTTCACCGCTTCATTGTGTCGGCACCGCTGCCGCCCTCCCTCCCCGCCTCCACCCCCGCACTACCGCCTCATTGTGCAGGCACCACTGCCGCCCTCCCTCCCCGCCACCACCCACATCTCCACCCCCACGCTCCTCCCCTCCCCAATCTGCCGCACCAGCTTGGTCCGCGCCGCTGCCGCCGACCTAGACCATTGAGGCTCCTTTCTGCGTTTATAACCCCACAACATCAATTCGTTGAAAATTCCTCTTTAACCCACAACATGAATTCATCATTCACCTTATTTGGGGTTCAAAATCAAAACCCTATTTGTGCGTTTTTATGTTCTGAAACATGACGAAACACTATTGTGTGGCACTTTCTCCGGCCAATTCTAATTTTTTTCTGGCACCTTTCTGGTTTTTTCAGCCTTGATTTGTTCTGTGGCACTATCTCTGATGTTTTATTTTGCTGTCTTCACTCAGTTCACTCTTTTACTGTTCTCTGCTCACATATTGTTCTGCCCTTTTTATTTTGTTGCAGTAAACAATTTTGCTCAAGGTGGTGCTCATGTGACCTATGGCTATGCCTCTGGGAACCACATTCACGACCATTCCATTGGCTGATTGATAAAAAAATTGGTGTAGATGTTGTATGATTCATGCCCGAGTCTCTTATGCTATGCAGTAATATGCATTCAACTTTAATAAATATAATTGTTTATTTTCCTACAGGATATGATATAGCAATAGCATGATAGTAGACGCTGAGGAGCAAGGACTCATCAAACTGAGTGAAGTTAGTTCTTGCTTTAGATTGTCCTTTCCTTGCATATTTGAATTCATGTTGAAATTTTTTTGCAGGTTCAAGCAACAAGCTTCGAGACAGATTTAACTAGGTCAAGCACAGTCAGTAACCTTAGTGCAGATCACAATAAACAGAGCCAGTCAATTTTACATTTTGGGACTAAGAAGTGTTTGAGAATACTGATATCTGTTATTTTACACGACAATGTCACGAGAGAGAAAGCCTATAATTTTCCTTCAATTTTGCATCTGCACAATATAAAGTTGTAGCTTGAAGTGGAAGTCCATATCATTCACCCACCAACATTCTAGAGCAGTAGCTTGAAGTGAAAAAGCTTGGGAACTTGCTTGATATATTTTGAATAAAAGTGGTTAAAGAGCAAAAACTTAGATGGAGATTTATTCAGCTTTAGTGATCTTTTTTGCTTCAAAATGTAAAGCCATTTATAGGCTAATAAATACAATTTATGTTTTTGATTTGTAAAGTAAAGCCATTTAAAGGCATGCTAGTGAAATCACAAAATATTGAATAGAGATTATTAGTTCCTAGTCAATCCTACTTGATTATCATTTTAACAATTTGTCAATTTTTTTTACTAAGCAAAAGGGATATCATTGTTGCTTTTGGCTTAATTAGTACACCCCCAAAGACACCACTTCGCATTGTCATATGAAATATGCGAATCTGTGAAGATTGCAATTCCTGAATGAACTTAATATCAAAAGAAATTAATCTCAAATGAGTGTGACCGTAAATGGAGATAACCATTTTGAACATGGTTCATGTTCTTGTATGGACTACTGGTCGTTCAGTCCTTGGCAACAGAGTTGCCTGTTGCTGGATGCAACTACAAATGTCTATTATTCTAATTAAACTAACTTCATTGGCTTATGTTTAAAAAAAACACTATATAAATACACTATATAAAATCACAATTATAAATATCAGATATAAATACAAATCTGAATCCTTTTCTAAATATCAGAATCCTTTTCTAATTATCAGAATCCTTTTCTAATTATCAGAATATCAGAATCCTTTTGATTTGAACATCCATTTCTACACATATCTGAATCCTTTTATAAATATCAGAATATCAGTTATTATAAATACAAAAGGAATGATAATAGTTATTCTATAGACAAAAAAATAGCAATAGTTTATATCCATCCAAAAGATACCCAAAAAGAATCATCCAGTTGAATCATCGTGTCTTTAACAAAAAAAATACCCAAAAGATATCTACAAGTTCATATCCACTAGTATTAAATCAGAATCAGAAAAAACAAATATCTAAAGAAGTTCATATCAGAATCCTTTTCCTAAATCAGCAATAGTTTATATCAACATTATCATTGTGCCTGCAAGCAAAAGCCCCTATAATGTTCATGTCAGCATTATTATTGTGCCTGCAAAAAAGAATAAAACTAGAGTGTTAGGTGGTAACTCAAAGTACAGCTATTAATTAAACAATGAATTAACTCAATCTAAATTATCACCAAAAGGAAAAATAAATAAATAGAAGTAAAATAAGGTTTTCATACCATTCTTGTTGATGCAGCCATCACTTCATCATTGAGAGCATCAACGGTAGTCATTGCTTCTTTCTGAACCAATCCAGACTTCAAATTCAAATAATAACATGACAACAAACACAGGACAATGAGAAATCAATTTCAAATAATAACATGACAACAAACACAGGACAATGAGAAATCAAATTCAAATTCACAGTATAATAAGTATGTCTAACCTTTTTCACTTTTCCAGTGTATGTCCTCTTACGACCTTTCTCAATCCCACTCTTTATTCTTCTTGGTGTCCCTTTTGTTTTTGACACTTGAGGATCAAGTAGTGGCTTCTCATTTAAAATGTCCTTACCCATAGGTTCCTTGTCAATTTTCAGAGATCTATTAATGGCAGCACATCGTTTCAAGTCTTCTTCAAGTGCATGGCTTGCAAAATTATAACTCTCATGACTTAATGATCCTTCCTCAAAAAACTCAATAGCCTTTTGATATAAACGGTCATATCTTTCTTTTTTGGAAGAAACATCTTTATTCACTTTCCTTCTATAATGCTCACTTCTAATTTCCTTGGTCCATCTTCTCAATATATAGCGTGATGGGACAGCAAAGACACCAACAGTTTGGAGTGCCATTAATGAATGTCTACAAAGATATCCATTATACTCAAACAAACGGCATAAGCAAGAAATTTCCTCTTTACATGCATCCCACTCTACAACAAATTCGTCATTTTTCTGAAAGTCTAAGATTATGAAAGTGGTCATATGACTTTCTTCATTCCTTTTCATAAGATGACATCCAGATAATCCCAAAATTTCAGCTTGGAATTTCTTGAACACCTCATGTGTGTAAATCATTGACATTTGCTTCTCAAAAGGTGATGGAGTCTTAAGAATAGGATGTTTATGCCATGTACTAAAATCAGCTTGCTTTTCCGCCTCCTCTCTATCTTCTAAAGCAACTTTATATTTTTCAACAAATTCTTTCAATGAAGTTTTCTTGTTTACATATTTGTCAAAAAAAGAGTTGATGCTCTCTGATCTTTGAGTTGTTGACATACCACCAAAGAATGTATCCTTCATGTAAACAAGAACCCATTGTTCACGGTCTTCATATAAAGATTGAATCCACTCATCCCCTGATAGTTGAAACTTTTCGACCATTTCTTGCCATTTATCTTCAAATTGTTGCTTTGACCAAGACTTGTACATGCATGTGTTGAGATATCCCATGAAATCTTCATGCTTTCTAAACACATAACTAAGCTTCTCAAGTACCTTCCTAAGTATATGCCAAAGGCAAAAATGATGTCGAGTATTTGGAAATACCTCTCTAATAGCCACTTTCATTGCTCTGTCTTGATCAGTTATTATTGCATTTGGAGGCTTGCCACCCATTGCTCTAAGCCATGTTCTCATCAACCATGCAAAAGTATTGGACGATTCATCTGCTAGTAATGCACAGCCAAGTAGGCTTGATTGAAAGTGATTGTTCACACCAATGAAAGGAGAAAATGGCATTTTATACCTATTTGTGATATATGTTGTATCAAACGAAATCACATCTCCAAACTCTTGATAATCATCTCTACCTTTTGCATCCACCCAAAATACATTTTTAACACGATCTTCATCATCCAAATCAATCGCATAGAAAAATCTTGAATTTTCTTCTTGCATGACCATAAAACACTCCATCATTGCATTTGCATCCCCGAATTCTAAAGCCAAACGATGACTCTTGTCTAAATGATTTCTGATATCTTTCTCCAAGCAGCCAATGTTCTCATATCCTCCATGTTGTTTGGCCATTGTGGCATATATTTTACTTGTTCTCACTCCAACATGTTGCAAAGTTTCAATACACTACTTTTGAGATTTATTGATGCCTCTATGGCAAGGAAAATAGTGTGCATGTGTTGGAAAAAGGTCATGATTATGATCTTTTATGAAGCTGTGGACAACCCATTTACCATCGCAACTTCTTTTGATACGTAAGCTAGCATCACATTCCACCTTCAAACAAGGATGCGGGTTTTGCGCAGTGGATTCTCGTTTCTTCCCATATTTTGTGCAAGCATATGTGACATCAATAAACTGTCTAGAAGAAGCTTTAGAACGACGACTAGTTTTAATGGATACACCAAATCCAATGCATTTAGCATATTGAATGTAGAATGAACAAGCGCTTTCCTGTGACTCAAATTCCATTCCTATGTAAGGTTCTTGACTATTATTAGTCATTGAAATCTTGACACATGAATCATTCTTCGCAGTTTCATTGACCACATGCTCTCCACTCCCATCAACAAATCCCATTCCTATGTAAGGTTCTTGATTAGCCTCTGAATCCTTGACACATGAATTATTCTCGGCAGTCTCAATGATGACGACGTGTTCTCCACTTCCATCAATAGGTTCCATTAATCAATTCCTAACATTTCAAATAAAAAAAACACTTTAGAAAAATCGTAAAGTGAAATTTATAACAATTCTTTGCCCCGAGAACCATATGAACTCTAAAAAAGATATGATAAGGATTTAAGACCCAATAATATTAAAATAATTTTTTTACAAATTTTGCTAATAAAAAATTGTATTCTTATTACCTGATTTGTTCTGGCGGTGAATTTTACTCCCCTCACAAGAGTATCACACGAACAATGGGTGGCAAGAACCTTTGGACAATAAAACTTAACAGTGGGTAGCAACTATTAAGAATGCTTGCAACAATGATTGATTACTTTCAAATGGATGGTCACAATGGGAGAGTGGGAGCGGCAAGAACGTAACAAAGAGAGGAAGCATGGAGATGAAAGATGTAATAGATTATAGAGAGGAGTAGTAAAACAGAGGTGCGCGCCCAACTCTTCAAATCCCGTAAAATAAAATTAAAAAAAAAAAGGGTTAAAGTCCACCCACAAGGAGTGCCGGTTACCAGGTGAGAGGTTAGAAAAAACAGATGACGTGGACCAATGAGTGAGAGTGTGGTTAAGGGAGTGTGTCAGAGAGTGTGACCATAGCATTCCTCGTTAATAAGATAGCCAAATAAGCTTTCTTTCACCTATCATTTTGCTACTTGTACCTCAGTAATACCTTTTTGGGACTAAAACCCTTTATTGAAAAGTGAACCCTTAAGCTATAAGCTTAAGTTTGGGATTGCCTATTGAGACTTGCTTGGGAGCAAGTAAGGATTTGAAGTTTAAGGTGAAGGTATAACAAGCTATTAAAAGTTATTTAACTGAAGATGGGAGTTGAAAATTGAAATTGGGTAAGAAAAGATCCTAAAAAGCTAGAAATTTAAAAATAAAAGAAAGGAAAATGAAAAATATCAAATGAAAACAGCTTGTCATGTTTAGGTAACGCATTATGGATTTAGGTTAATTGAAAATCTTTGATGACATTTTTTTGGATAGGCTTAACTTAGGTATTCACTTTTCAATCAACAAAGTCTAAATGACTTTCTCATCCACCTTAACCTCAGCCCCATTACAACTAATAAAATACCACTTAAAGAAAATTTTGTGATTGAAAAATTTTCAAAACTTTTGCAAACATATGGTAATACTTGATTTTTCTTGATGATGGAGTGCAAAATACAAGCTCAAACACTTAAGTGGTATACATTGCGAGAAGAAAGTTGGATACTTCTTGGATGCAAATTAAAGAAACTGCTTATTTCTTAATCAAGATTTGCACGCTAGGTGGTGTAGCCCTAGTTACCATTTTTTGGTCACTGTGAATTCATTTTTTCCTTTGCCAAATCTTAACCTGCTTTGTTTTGCCTTTCTACATTGCTAGCATTAAATGCCTTATTGCTTGAAACATACTTTCACCGACTTAAATGCCTTATCCATTAAATCCTTTTTCTTATTCTGGATATTCGATGCTTGAAACATATTTTCATTGTTATGTATATATTATTTAACTTTTTTTCAAAAACCAACAATAATTGCTATTTCTTACAAAATAATAAATTAAAACAAACATCCATTAAATCTATTTTTAAGATTCAACAAAATCTATATCTATCCACATCTATATACATAACGATTCAGCCTAATCTAATGATCTATACATCTAATGATCATTTAGTGTGTATTTAGGTCATGTGGTAAAATTGATTTTGAACGAAGTTGAATTTGGTTTAAATTAATTTCAAAGTAAAGTGATTTGTGTATAAATGATTGAATGTTATTATTCTAAAAGTACCCAATATAAAACTTATCCAATACAATTATTTAAAGTTGTTTCAATTCACAAATAATTTTAGACTTGAATTAATTTCTCAAAGTGTAAATAACTAAGTAAAATTTATCCAAAATCACGTCTCAACAGTGTTTTTGATTGAAAGTTGTATCAGGTTGAAAGTTCACGTTTTGGAGCGCACGCACGAATATACAGCATGAAAATAAAACGAATCTCAGAAAGCCGAAGAAGTATGGTGATAAAACTAGCCATCCTAAAACAAGTAAAAGTATTTTCGGCACCAAAAATACAAGAGCTGGGGAAACTTTTCTCAACTTCCACCTGTTATAAAAATTTGAAGACTCCGCTTAACCTACTATACTGCTCATCATTCATTGCCACTGCTTAAGCAACAGGCACAAGCCAAGTTTGAGCGAACATCTCTAGAGCTCGTCATGAGAATCATCGTCGTCCTCGCCTGACGCACCACCACCTGGGGCTCCACCTGATCTCTGATAGACAGCACTGATGATTGGGTTGCAAACAGCTTCCACCTCTTTGAGCTTCTCCTCATATTCTTCTTTCTCCACACTCTGGTTGTCATCCAGCCATTCCAATGCTTCTTTCACTGCAGTCTCAATTTTCTCTTTTTCATCAGACTCCAACTTGTCAGCGAGCTTGTCTTTGTCGCTAATCTGGTTTTTCATGTTGTAGACATAGGTTTCAAGACTGTTACGAGCATCAATCCTCTCCTTCACTTTTTTGTCTTCCTCAGCAAACTCTTCTGCTTCACGAACCATCCGCTCAATTTCCTCCTGGCTAAGACGTCCCTTTTCATTTGTAATGGTGATCTTTTCTGATTTACCAGTGCCCTTGTCTTCTGCCTTGACATTTAAGATGCCATTTGCATCAACTTCAAAGGTCACTTCAATTTGAGGGGTACCCCTGTTCAATTACCACATAACATACCAATGAGTTACAAACATCAATTGAACAACATTTGAAGAGGACACTAGCATCATGAAAGCAGCAAACAAACCTTGGAGCTGGAGGAATTCCAGACAGTTCAAATTTCCCAAGCAGCCGGCAATCCTTTGTGAGACTCCTCTCACCTTCGAAAACCTACATATTGAGAAAAGGCATCGAATTATTAAAGTCCACTATACAGTCATGCATTTGGTATTTAGAAGAAAAACGAGCATCATGCACTTTAATGCAGTCGAATAATGAACCATACCTGAATGGAGACGGTAGTCTGCTGATCCTGGTAGGTTGTAAACACCTGAGATTTCTTGGTAGGGATAACAGTGTTTCTGGGAATCAACTTTGTCATGACTCCTCCAACAGTTTCAATTCCGAGAGTGAGGGGAGCCACATCCAGGAGAAGGATATCTGGATAGAGATTGCCACGCAACAATTAGAAAGTGTAATGCTTAGTTGCATAAATAATATTTATGACTTTGGGACAAGTAATTAAAGAGCTAGATTACAGACTATGGTACCTTTGGTTTCTTCACCACCCTCTCCACTCAAAATGCTTCCTTGCACTGCAGCACCATAGGCAACTGCTTCATCAGGGTTGACACCCTTGTTTGGCTCCTTTCCATCAAAATAGTCCTTCAAAAGTTGTTGTACCTTTGGAATCCTTGTGCTTCCACCAACAAGAACAATCTCGTCAATCTGACTCTTCTGTAATCCAGCATCTTCCATAGCCTTCTTCACTGGCCCCATGGTCTTCCGGAACAAGTCATTGTTCAGCTCCTCAAACCGAGCTCGGGTGAGTGGCTCAGAAAAATCAACACCATCAAAAAGTGATTCAATTTCCACGCGGACCTGGTGCTGGCTGCTGAGAGCTCTCTTTGCACGCTCAGCCTCTCTCCTCAGCTTGCCAATTGCCCTTTTGTCCTTGCTAATATCCTTTCCATGCTTTTTCTTGATCAATTTAATGAAGTACTCCATTATTCTCTGATCAAAGTCCTCACCTGGTAAGGTGAAGGAGAAATAGCAAGCATTAACATCATAGGAAAATTTTGTGGAAAGAAAAATATTTCTTCTGCATAATAATTTCTTCTTATTCAGACTCATTAAAAAAAATTCTCACCTCCGAGATGAGTATCTCCATTAGTAGCAAGAACCTCAAAAACACCATTATCAATTGTCAAGATACTGACATCAAATGTTCCACCACCAAGATCAAAGACTAGAATGTTCTTCTCACCACCTTTCTTGTCCAATCCATAGGCAATGGCAGCAGCAGTAGGTTCATTAATAATTCTAGCAACATTCAGACCAGCAATGACACCAGCATCCTTGGTGGCCTGCCTCTGAGCATCATTGAAGTAAGCTGTAAATTTGAAAGGAAAATGTGAGAAATTGGAATAAATGCAAAAGCAGGAGGAAAACAATCAAAATTGCAGGAGAAATAAGTCGTGAATTGTTCCAGACTTCCAGTTACCTGGGACAGTGACCACAGCATCATTAATTTTCTTCCCAAGGAATGCTTCCGCAGTTTCCTTCATCTTAGTAAGAACCATGGCACTGATTTCCTCAGGGCTGAACACCTTGGTCTCACCATCCTTAATTTTCACCTGTATGTAAGGTTTTCCATCCTTGTTGACAATCTTATAAGGCACAAGCTTCATGTCTCTTTGAACTTCCTTATCTTCAAACCTTCAAAAAGGATACATGTCAGACACCATTATTCACATCAAATCAAATTGTCCTAAATCAAAAACTTGAGGATGTCTCACTTTCTTCCAATAAGTCTCTTGACATCAAAGATGGTCCTTTCTGGGTTAACAGCTGCCTGATTCTTGGCAGCTTCCCCAATGAGTCTCTCACTATCAGTGAAACCAACCCATGAAGGGGTGATACGGTTACCTTGGTCATTGGCTATGATTTCAACATGGCCATTCTTATAAACACCAACACAAGAATAGGTCGTTCCAAGGTCAATCCCAATGACCGTCCCCAACTTGGTAGCCTCCTCTTTCGCAATGGAAATTGCAAACAGACATCCTGCGATGAACTCTCTCAATGTTAATTACAAGATAAACTCAAACTAGTTTAATTGATGACAAACTGAATCACGTAAGTCATTCATGACAATATAAACAGTTGATATTACGCGTAAATACACAACAAATCATGAATGCAATGAAATAGCAATAATTTATTTTCTCGTCAAAGAGATCACTTATTTACTCTTACTCACTTCAGTGGAGGAGGCAAATCTTATTCTAAAAGGAAGAAATTAATTATTTGGATGCGTGACAAAGAAAAACACAAGCGGAAAAAATGTTCTCGGTATCAAATAAAAAGCATGCATCAAAAGAAATCACGAGTAATCTGCGACCACGGATGAGGAATATTAGATATCTGTTTGCATTTCAATACGAGAAACAAATTTAATAAGCATGTGATTAATTTACTGTTGCACAAGACACATGACTACTTTAACGGAAAAAAGGTTTATGCAGCATGCGTTGTTTTTGCAAAATTATGGAAATAACGGATACAATAATGACGCAAATAAAAAATAAAAAAAACAACGACTAATCATTTTCTAAGATGCAGAGAGAGCGAGAGATGCATGCTAATGATACTCACTGGCACTAATGACGAGTTTAAAGGAAATTTTAAAAACAGAAAAATTCGAGTGCGGTGATGAGAATGATAAGCAAGTAGGGTTAGGATCTCATCAGATCCATCGAAATAGGTGATCGAAACAAGCACGAAAATGGTTAAAAGGAATCGCAGTGAGATCGATCGATCTGGCTACATTTTGAAAATAGATGAGATCTAATTGTTACCTAAGGAAACGATGGCGAGAGTAAGCAGAGACCCGCGTGAAAACGAGCGAGCCATGGTGTCAGCTTTTGATGGACGAATTGCAGTTGTATTGGGTTCACGACGGGGACTTTGCCCCAGCGCCATTTATAGTGCTCACTCGAAAGTTCGAGCATGTCATACGTGCTGACGTGGACCAATCGCAGCTCGAGAAAGGATTGTTTGGCCAATAAAATTGGTCCTTGTGCTTGGGGACACCTCACCTCTTACTATGTGCTTCATTATTCAGTAATTTCCCCCAACCTAGGATTTTAGTCAAATATATATGTTTATTTTTTATACAATTAAAATTTATAATAAATAAATATATTTTAATAATAAATATATAAATCACATTATAATTAAATTTTATAGTAAATAAATAACTTAAATATATTTTACGTTTATAATAAATAATTTAAATTATAATATAAAACTATTTTTAAATACTGACAATTTTTTAAATAATTATTAAAATTCAATTAGATAAAATAAAATTGAATAAAATAGGTGATTAAGAAAATTAAATATACAAATTATGATAAAAGGATAATAGATTGGTATAGTTGGGACTTGAAACTATATTTTTTAATTTGTTATGATATAATGTGTCAAATGTATTAAAAGATAAAAGAAAAAATATTAAGAATACATAAATGAGAGAATTAAAAAATAATTTTTTTTACTAATTAAATTGTATATTCTAATTATAATATAGATTATAGAAGCAGATTCACACACACACACAAAATAAAAATAGAAGCAGATTAATTTTGATTCAGCTTATAAGCGTGACAATAATAATTATCAATTAAAAAGTTAACTAAATATAATACTAACAAATACGTATATAAAAATACATTATAATATTATTAAATTTTAAATTTATTTTTTTAAAATTAGTAATGAAAACGTGCAGAGTATTTTTTGTTGACATTAAATTTTTTTAATTATATAATTATAATTTATAAATAAAAGTTTCATTTTATTTTGAATTTCATTGTTTTATAATGCCATTCAATTACATATTGACATATATAATAATATTATATAAGTAAATTATTTTTCTTTATATAAAATGACACAATTTAGTTATTTAATTGAGTTTTAAACAAAATACTTTATAAAACATCTTTTACAAAATAAAAATTTAAATTATTATTCACATAATAGAGAAAATTTATATATATATATATATATATATAAGAAGTAAATTAAACTTTAGAAGAAATACTAATGTAGAATTTACTCTTTTTTTTTAAATGATAGAATTTAATGTTATGAATGTAATATTTGAACAAATATAAAGAAATATTTTTTTTTCTTATAGAGCATGACACGAATTTTTTAATTAATGAATTTTTTTGAAAAATTATTTATAAAATGTTTTAAAAAATTATCTATGAATAAATAAATTAGACTTGAGAAGAAATATTAATGTAGCATTTAATGTTATTAATATAATATTTGAACAAGTGTAAACAAATTGACTTTTTTCTTATATAGCAAGACAGAATTTTGTTAAATAATTAAAATTTGTTTAAAAAATGTAGCTTAAAATTTTATTTATATATGAGTAAATTAGACTTGAGAAAAAAATATATTTATATAAATATGTAAATAAATTATTTTTTCTTTATATAAATGACACAATTTTGTTATTTAATTGAGTTTAAAAACAAAATACTTTATAAAACATGTTTTAAAAAATAAAAATTTGAATTATTATTGACATGATATAGAAAATTATATATAATAATAATAATAATAATAATAATAAAAAAAAAAATTAAATTTAGAGCAATTATTAAAGGAGAATTTAATGCTATCAATTTATAAACAAAAAGATTTTTTTTCTTATAGAGCATGACACAATTTTGTTAATTAATTATAAAATTTATAAAATATTTTAAAAATCTATCTACATATAAATAAATTAGATTTGATAAGAAATATTAATGTAGCCTTTAATGCTATTAATGTAATATTTGAACAAATATAAATACATAGACTTTTTTTATATAGCATAACACATTTTTGTTAATTAATTAATATTTTTTAAAAATTGTTTATAAAATATTATTTTCTAAAAACCTATTTTTATATAAGTAAATTAGACTTAAGAAGAAATTTTAATATAGTATTTAATACTATTAATGGATTATTTATATAAATATATTATTTTTTCTTTATATAAAATGAGTCTATTTTATTATTTAATTGAGTTTTAAACAAAATACGTTAAAAACATGTTTTAAAAAATAAAAAAATAAAAAAATATTATTGACATAATAAAGAAAGTTGATATATATATATATATATATATATATATAAGTAAATTAAAATTTATAAGAAATGTTAATAAATAATTTCATGCTATTGATTTTGAACAAATATAAATAAATATCTTTTAATATAGAGAATGACACAGTTTTGTTAATTAATTAAGATTTTCAAAAAAGTTGTTTATAAAATTCTTTTTAAACATCCATCTATATATAAGTAAATTAAATGCTATTGACGTAATATTTGAACAAATATAAATAAATAGATTTTTTCTATATAGAATAAGATTTAAAAAATTGTTCGTAAAATATATTTTAAAAATATATCTATATATAAGGAATTAGATTTAGAAGAAATATTAATATATTATTAATGTATTTATATAAATATATAAATAAATGATTTTGTCTATATATAACTTCCAGTGAAGATAGTTTGGGAAAAAAACTTATTTTCTAAGTGGGATTAATAAAATTAAATGACGTTGACTAATTTTCTTAATTAGTGTGAAGTTAGTTTTTTTTTTGTTTTTTTTTTTTTTTGCTTATAATCTAGACTGAAGGGAGTATAGTACAACAACATCTCGAATATTCTCAATTTAAGATACTCACTTTGGGTATCTTATCTTATGTTATATTAAAACAATTTCAGTAGTTCCCACAATCTCTTATGCAGTTCATGCATAAATTTGTTTCAATGGTGAAAAAGTTAAGCAACCGACATATTTTATATTTTTTTTATTTCTACTTAATTTTGTTTCAAATAAAAATATTATTTTGGGACTGAAATGTTAATTATTGACGATTACAAGTATGTAAAGTTAATTTTACCTAACAAGTTTTTTTGGTTACATGCCTAATGAGTAGTTAAAAGTAAATAAATATGATTGTATTAATTATTGATATATGGTTAATAATATCACAAAGATATTGGAATATTTAATAGTGCAAGGATGCAAGTAGTTAATCAATGCTAAGAGGTTATTGCAATATCTAATTATTGTTCACCACTTAAAACTAATTAACCATATTCCTATACACGTTAACTACATGCATTGAGTAAACGCTCATGTACATTTTTTTGGGTGATGTACAATGATCATTACTCTTAATTCCATTTAGTGGGTCCATTATTTTGGCCAAACCCATTCGTACTCGTTTGTTCTTAATGGCCTGCTGGGTTACATATGGAAACACGTACAAAGTCCCTTACGTACTCCTCAGTTCTTAATGGTCTGCTGAGTTATCAATTTATTATTTATTATTATTTATTACTCCTCTAATCCTTTTTATAAGAAATAAATAACTAAATCATCAAGACCAATAAAAATAGTTAAGTTAGTTATAATTAATAATGTCATAAATTTTAATTTTATTCTAAAAGTACCCCTTAAATTGATTGGTTTAAGTAGTTACATTAATGGCATTGCACCTCCACCAATAAGTGTAACTTGTATTGTTAATAGATCAATAAATGCAAAAGAAATGAGTAGGTGTCTCGTTAATGAATTTCACAAGATGAAGGATAAAAAAGAAAAGTAGAAATTAATACATCTTAAAGTAGGTCTATGTTTCTTATAATTAGGACAAAAAATAACATCATTTTGTTTCTTATAAAAAGGACCGGAGAGAATAAAACTCTTCCCCAAACAACTATTCATGGGACACATGTCAGTGCGTGGTTCAAAATTTTCCCGCCTTTTTTATTTTGCATTCTAGCCATTGATTCTTTTTCCAACAACTGATCTAACGGCTCATATGTTTTCGTTGTTTTTTCTTCAAATAGAAAACTTATTACTTATATTTAAATATCACATATTACTTTTATATTTATACTTATATTATATTTTTTTTAAAAGCAACTATATTATTTTGATCAACCATTATTTTACACAAAAATAATTATTTTATTATGTAACAATTCTATAAGGTTAGTAATTAATATTTTTTCTATAATAAAATAATTATATTATTCTATAATACCTTTGGACTCAATGTTTCATAAATTAAACACTATAATTATTTGTCATCTACTACAAAAAATAATTAAATGATTTTGAGTAGGCGACTATGTAATTTTTTATATTTCTATTATTCTATTCCTATATAGTTTTTCTTATAAGTTACACGTGTCTATCTACTCTAAGAAAAAATTTCTGTTTGTCTACTTCTACAAATACACACACGGGCAACATTTTAATAGATTATGAAATTTATATGTATTTTCTTATAATTTTATTATTCTATTCTTATATCGTCTTTCCTATAAGTTACACGTGTCTATAAGCTCTAAGGGTCCGTTTGATTTGCTAAAAATTATGGTACTGGACAGGATAAATATTTTTGTTCCACGTTTGATTTGAAAAATGATTATGGGACAAGACAAATTAAACAGATGAGGACAGGACAAAAACTCAACTTTTTGTTACTCAGAAAACCATGGGACAACTTTTTGTCCCAGGTACAAAGTATTCAAAAGACACATATACCCCCATTATCTACATTTGAATTTGAATCACTGCATTTGAATTCTCATTATCTACAAGCTACAACAACCTTATCATGTCATGTATTTTGAATTCACATTATCTACTAGCTACAGCGACCTTATAATTTTATGTATTTTGAATTCATATTATCTATTAGCTAGCTTACATGTATATATTCTATATTTTGAATTCACATAATATATAATAATAATGCAAATTATATTAAGATAATTAATATTAAAAAGGTATTTTAGTAAATTTTACATTATTTTGCTTGTGCTGTCCATTGCTCATCAAACAATGTACATGATGAAAGAAGTTGTCCAATAACTCAATATTTGTTCTGTACTGTGCTGTCCAGTACCATCATTTTAACAAATCAAACAGACCCTAAGAGAATTTTTCCATCTGTCTATTTCTACAAATACACTCACGGGCAACATTTTTATAGATTATAAAATTTATATGTATTTTTTAATATTTCTATTATTCTATTCTTATTTAGTCTTTTGTATAAGTTAAATGTGTCTATTTGCTCTAAAAAAAATTCCGCCCATCTACTTCTATAAATATACACACGGGCAACATTTTTATAAATTATTCTGTAACAATTCTATAAGGATGTTTGATTAGGCTAAAGGATAGTAATTAACATTTTTTTAAATTAAACTAAAATAAAATTTTATTCTATAAAACTTTTAGAATTAAAGTTTCATAAACCAAAAATTACATTATAATTATTTGTTATCTAAAATTTTATTTTAGCCATTATATAGTCATCTATTATCTATTAATTCAGACTAATGATTACTTTAATAATTTTGAACTTAAAGTTTACTTAACCAAAAAATTAAAGATTATAATATTAATAATTATTTAATATTACTAATACAATTTTAAATTTTAAATAGAATTTTATTAAAAAATAATTAATATGATATTTGATTAGGTTGAAGGTTATTAATTAATAACTTTTTTAAACTAAAATAATTACTTTATTCTATAATACTTTTAGGACTCAACAATACTTTTTAAATTCTTTATGCTAATAAATATACCTTAACAATATTAATATTTATATTTAAATCTTTAGAGATTAAGTTTTATATGAAAATATAATTATTTATATTTATCATTGAAAAAATTCTTTATATTATCAGTATAGTCTAATTAAATTCCTAAAGAAGTTTATATTCTTTACTTAATAAAAAATAGAAATAATAATTAATAATTATTAGCATGCTTAATTCAACATAAATTTAATAAAAAATATTATTTATTCTTAAAATATTTTTTAAAATTTTAAAAAATAATTATTTCTTTAAAATAACTCAAGTAAAATTTATATTAAGATTTATGAATAATTTTATTATGAATAGTGTCAATTTAAATATTTGTTTGAAGCTAAAGTTTTCTGAAACTTTAATTAAATTTAGGACACGGGATTATTTGATTTTTTTTATTTGAGAATAACTTTACATTATTAATGTATAAAAAACTTATTATTATGATTTTATCTATATGTTTTTTAAAACTCAATATGTGTTTTTTATACTTTTATTCTTATATAATCTTCCTAACAGGTTACACGTGTTTATTTCTTTTAAGATCTCAACTAAATATTTAAATCAAATTATAACAACTATTTAACTCTTTTAGTAAAAGTAATTTTATAGAAAAAATATTTTAACATTAATTAATATTTTTATATAAGTGTATATTGCATACTAATAAACAATATGGAACAAATGAGAACAAATAATTATCAAACAAGATGATTTATAATAAAAATTATATTATAATAGTATTAAAATTATAATTATAAATTTTAAACACATGGGAACAAATACAAATAACTAAACACTCAAACTTTGTATTTGAACAAGTAATTACAATAATTATAGAATAAATAAAAAATTCCATAAATCACATTCTTGGAAAGAGACAAGAAACAATAATTGCAACTAAGCTTCTAATTATGGATTAATATATATTAATTTATGGTTGTGCATTGTATTGATAAATTTAATGTATATAAGTCATTTTCAAATATGTGGGAAAATCAATGCGACCCGTGCAAACGCACGGCTATCATACTAGTAGATATATAAAAATTGTCCAGCCTCCATTTTGTTTAGCCAAGTGTCAATTGCTGATGCAGTAGGATCCACTTTTTTTTTTTTCATTTTTCTCTTTCAATCACTTTCTTTTATTTCTCTCTCCTTTTTTGTTTTTTTCACCCTGCAAAGCACGGGATCATTCTCTAGTCTATTACTATATAGGAAAAGGAAGTGCTTCTATTATTACTATGTAGAAAAAGGAAGTGCTAGCATATTTACCATTTTAGCCTTACTTTACATGTGTCAATATGTGGAGAATTGCTTTCCTTCCACTTTTCTCTCTTTCTTTTCACTTTTTTTTGTTTTTTTTATTATTATATAACATCTAAAAGTTATTTAATTAATAAAAAAGTAATGTTTAATTTACAATGATGAAAAATATTTTATTATATTTGAAAGTCACTAATAAAGAACTTATTAATATAAATATATTATTACTTCACTTTTTTCTATTCTTTTTCTCCTTTTTTCTTCTTCTTCCTATTATATAACATCTAAATGTTATTTAATTAAGAAAAAATTAATGTTTAATTTACAATAATAAAAAATATTTTACTATATTTGAAAGTCACTAATAAAGAAATTATTAATATAAATATATATTGTTACTTCACTTTTTTCTATTTCTTTTTCGTTTTTTCTTCTTATTATTGTATGACACCTAAAAGTTATTTAATTAAGAAAAATAATTTTAATGTTTAATTTACAATAATAAAAACATTTTAATGTTTGTTTTTTTAGCATTAGTTTGATAATCTTTAAAAAATTTATTCAATTATATACAATAAAATATGTGTGAATTATCATATGAAAGTGTGAAAAACAAAATGTCATAAAATTTCAATAAAAGTATATTATCTAACCTCTTTCTATCTTTTCTCTCTCTCTCGTTTCGTTTATTTCTTCTTCTTTTTTTCTTATTTTGTCTCCTTATTACTATATAATGACAAGTTAAAAATTATTCAATTCATAAAATATAATTTTAATGTTTAATTTGCAATTACTTACTATATGAAAAAAAAATGTTTATAAACTTCAATATTATTATACAATTGTGTCAATAAAAATTGTTTTGCCTCTTAAAAAAATATTATTATACAATAATATTTTTAGAAGATAGAATAGGATTTATTTAAATAAATTCCAGTAATGTTAAATTATTATTTTGTTTTGAAGTTACTAACAAAGAAAATATTGATATAAAAATACTGTTAATTAAAACTAATGCAACAATTATTTTTTAATATATATATAGAGAGAGGAGAGATTCACTTACTCCAAGAGTAGGTATAAGAGAGTATAACTAATCATAACCATTCATTCAATAAAGGAAATTTCACGGCACAATGAAAAATAAAAATGTAATTACAAAATAAATAGGAACAAATTTTTTTTTAGTTGTAACTAAACTTTAGATTAAAGATTTTTATATATGAATTTATGGGTGTGCATTACACCAATAAATTTAGTATATATCAACTTATTAATATATATATATATATATATATATATATATATATATATATGGAAAGATGTACAGAGCTTTAAAGTTTAAACGGGTGAGCATCGGTCGGGTATGGGCGGGTTCGGATGAAAAATGGCTGATCCTTTAAAAATCGAACGACGAAAAATGTGGCCCGTCACCGACCGTTTAGCCTTCGGGTTTGGCCGGGTTCGGATAGATCTCGGTTCGGGTGAGGACGGTTGGGTTACTTTGGGTTTGTGGGCAGTGGAACAAAACTTGCCTTACAGTACCACCGTCGTTGGCGAAAGCCATAGACAAGGACAAGGTAGCGAGACCCACAGAGCAAAGCCACCGTCGTTGTTTTCATCAGAACGTGTCAACATGGTCGTGGCCACCAACAGGTTTTGTTGAGCATTATAGATCTAGAACACAATGAAATCAGTCGCAACATAAGAGCCTCTTCTAATGAGGTGAAGTGCAGAGAAAGTGAGAGAGAAAGAAGGTAATACCCAATGGAGACTTGTGTGAGAAAAAGTAGCTTGATGTGATACCCAATGGAGACTGCAAGTTCTGAAGCATAGTAATAATTAATTTCGTAAAATGAAAATTGAATAGTAGAAGTTGGAGTGATTGGACCCACCATAGAGAAAGAAGCGCATGTGTTGTGATTGTGATCCAGGAGATGACACATGAAAGGTACCCCACCATTCATCCATGCATAGCGTGTTTGCATTTGCACACGTATCACTGCGCGTGGACCAATATCTCATAAAATCCCATTCATCTATGCTTTAGTTACATGGTTACATTTCAACAAAAAAAAAAAAGTTACGTGGTTACTGGTCGAGTGCAGACACCGATGGAGTTATTTTTCTCAATCCGCATCCGCCCGTTCAATCCGTATAAAACCATTTTTTTAAAATTATTTAACCGATATCAGAATCTATCTGACCGAAATGCATTTTTTTGGATCGGTTAAATCGGTCTGCGGTCGGGTCACTCAATCTTGCTCAGCCCTAGTTTAAAGGTCTCCAACTCTCTTGGGCACAGTTTTAAAAATCGGACAGATCCGGCCAGTTGGACCGATTGGATCGTGACCCGGAGGTTAGACCGGGTCGAGTTAGTTATCGGATCAGCCATGCTTTCGACCCGGTCAAACCCGGTGTGACCCGTGGTTAAACCGGTGACCCAATGACCTGACCCAGGTCACGCACATTTTTTTTTTAAATTGCTCGAAACGACGTCGTTTGGATAAAAAACCAAAAGAAAGAAAGGTTTTGTGGCTGTGAGCGTTTGGCAAAACATTGCTTGTTGTGTCGTGTTTGTGAGTCCATGACTCTTCTTCTTCAAACTTCAAAGTGTACACAGATAAACTCTAAGGCTCTCAACTCAACCACATCGGTCCACACCACATGATTCTGTTTAATCCAACTTGAATGTTATTTTTAGTTGATTCTGTTTTATTATTTATGAGTAGTGATTCTTAAGTAATTGATACTGTGATTCTGTCACTATGAATTTTGTTTGAAGAAGTGATGGTACAGTTGATAGTGTGATTATATTATTTTGAATTATGTTTAAACTTTAAAGAAGTGTAATAAATAATTTATAATGTGATTTTGTTACTGTGAATGTCAATGGATTTGAACTTGAAAAATGAGCTTGTGAAATTATATTAATTTGTTATGTGATTTTTTTTTACTTTTTTAAGGCAAGTATAAAATTTTCAAATTCTTTAAAACAAACCGGGTCATGCAGGTCAATTAGTGACCCACTGGTTCGACTATTGACCCAGTGACCCAGTGCCTTGACTGGGTCGATCACTGGTTCGATTTTTAAAACTATGCTCTTGAGAGAAGGAAAGACTTTATCCTTTAGAATTCTTCTCATGTTATAACTTACTAGTAAGGTACCCGTGCGAACGCACGGGTTATTCCATTTTGACATATATGCGAAAAACATCTATTTATAAAATTAATTATTTATTTTTATTGAGACAAATATAATTAGCTAATTAAGTTCTTCAAAATGGCATAAAGATTAAGAGGAAGTAATCTAAAAGAGAAAATATATTTAGTCATAGTCTCACATATATTTCTAATTTAATTTAAAATGTTTACAAAATTGTGTGAGAAATTTATTATGTATAAAAAATTAAAAAGGATTCAACTTTTGTTAGATTTAAATATTTTTAATTTTAAAATATACTATAAAAAAAAATTCAATTATTTTAAAACATATATTATAAAAAAAAATATAAATATATAACATTATAGTTTATAAACAACATTTTGAATAATTTAAAATGTAAAAATTAATCAAATTAGATGCAAACTATTTAAATCAATATAACTAAAAATAAATTATTATTTTAATATCAAATAGACAATTTATATTCCATTATCACTTATGTAAGATGTGTTATTATAGGTGTTTAGTATAATTTTCATCCCGTGAGAAAAAAAATGTACTAAGTTACTAACTATTAAGTTCTCTAATATAGGTATTTTTTCTCCTTAATTAATATAATCATTCAATATTAAATAATTATAAAAAATATATATTAGTTGTAACAAATACTCAAAAGACTAATATTTTTGTCCAAGTATTTTGATAAAATTTCTATTAAAGATTTATAATGATATTATATGCCTAAGTATATTAAAAATAACAATATAAAATAAATTAATTTCAAAATAAAATTTTATTTACAGTAAAATTATATATTTTAAAGAAAAAAATAATATAATATTAAGTTATTTTAGTTTCAATTCTGGATAGTTATATTTTAAATTTAAGTCAATCATTGTATAATTATATATTTGATTAAATAAGTCTGAAAAGTTACAATATTTTTATTTAGATTGTGATCTACTTTGCAATTATGATAGTTAACACAAACATAGACAAACATCGTAGTTATGTGTTTATTAAAAAACCTATATGGTGGTATTACACTTATTTTTTTTTAGAAAAATCATTGAAAGATACGTGTGGTCTCCATCATAAAAAAATATTTAATTTATGATATTATTGATGAAGTAATTTAAAAAATTTTATTGTAATAAAAATATTTTTAATAAATTAAGTTTAATATATTTATAATATATATATATATATATGTGTATATAACATTATTATATACATATTAATTAACAAATTTTTTGTATATGAAGTTATTAAACATAGAGTCAAAAATAATATTTTGTAATAAATATATCAAACAATTAGATTTAAATTAATTTTTAGTATAAAAAATTCAACCTCTTAATTAAGAAATTATTTAAAATTATTTTATACGATTTATAAGTGAAAATAATTTTATAAGATTTAAAAGTAAAAATATATTGTTGAGTCTTAGATATGCAGTTGTGTTAAAAACTTGAAGAAAGAGATTTGTCGCTCATAATAGTACTACCTGACTTGAGTAGGATTGTCTCCAGTGCAGTGGCGGATGCACATATGTTTCAAGGGGTGCACTTGCACCCCCTCACTTTTAAAAAATTACTTATATATATCTTAAATGTGTATATTTTGCCCTCCTTAATTTTATATATCTGAACCCCTGCTTCTAATTTTTTTCTCCTTTCATGTATTTATTATTTTTATTTAAATATTTAATTTAAAAGTTTAATTTTGTCTTTTTTTTCCAATTGACTCAACAATAAGATAGGATAAGATAAAATAATTATCATATCCTATTAAAATTAGTTGTTTGTTGCATTAATAAGATATAATTAATAACGTTATCTTATTTCTTTTCTTAAGAGGAGAGTTATATTATATTTTATCATTATCTACTTTTTGGAAAGTTGTATAATATCCTATCACTATTTGATAAAAAAAATCCTATCATTATCTGGTTTGTTATCTGATGTACAACAAATATTAAATAGAATTAAAATTTATTTTTCTCTTATCCTATATCATGTTCTTATTTTGCTCCCATGACCCAAGGTCTTAAATCCGTCACTGCTCCTGTGAATGATACTTGTTATCTTTATCATTAAAAAAAACTAAATTAATTTATAATATTATTGATGAAGTAATTTAAAACTATTTTGCAACAAAAATATATTTAATAAATTAATTATAATATATTCATTATATACTTATGTAAAAAAGTAACATTATTATATAAATATTAAACAAAAATATTTTCTTATGTGAAATCATTAAACAGAGTCAAAATATTATTTTGTAACAAATATATTAACCAATTAGATTTAAATTATTATTTAGTATAAAATTCTCAACATCATAAAATAAATGTTATTCAGCAAAAATACTTAATTATGAAATTATTTAAACTTATTTTATAAGATTTCTTATTAAAAATTATTTTATAGATTTAAAAATTTTAAAAAAAAATTATTGAGTCTTAGGTATGAAATTGTATTAAATACTCGGATAAAAAGATTTGTTACTCATAATGTTCTACTTGACTAGAGTAGAATTGTATCCCGTGAGTGATACTTGTGGTCTTTATCATTAAAAAACTAAAACTAATTTAATTTATGATATTATTAACGAAGTAAGTTAATTTTTTTTTGCAACAATGAAAATATATTTAATAAATTCATTTTAATATATTTTAGTATATAAATATAAATCAACAAAATTTTCATATATGAAGTTATTAAACATAAAGTCAAATAATTATTTTATAATAACCATATTAACCAATTAGATTTAAATTAATGTTTAGTATAAAAATTTCAACTTCATACTATAAATATTATTCAACAAAATACTTCTTTATGAAATTATTTAAAATTATTTTATACGATTTATAAGTAAAAATAGTTTTATAAGGTTTAAAAGTAAAAAAAAAACAAATATTTTTGAGTCTTAGGTACACAGTTGTGTTAAATACTCGGACAAAGAGATTTGTCACTCATAATGATTCTACGAATATGATTGTTTCCCGTGAATGATACTTGTGATATTTATCATAAAAAAAAATGGTCCTACCTAACTCGAGCAAAATTGTCTCTCGTGAATGAAACTTATAGTCTCTACAATTAAAAAACTAAAACTAATATAATTTATGATATTATTAAAGAAGTAATTTAAAAATATTTTGTAATGCAATTGTATTTAATAAATTAATTTTAATATATTTTATTATATATTTATGTAAAAAATTTAACATTAATATATAAATATTAATAAATAAAAAGTTGTATATGAAGTTATTAAATATGGAGTTAAAATATTATTTTATAATGAATATATTAATTAATTATAATTAAATTAATTATTAGTATAATAATTTGAACTTCATAATATAAATATTATTCAGAGAAATAAAGAAAATAAAAACAAAAATAATAATATAAAACAAAGAAAAATATGTAAAAAGAAAAAAAAAGGAAAGAAAAACATTAAAAGAAAAAAAGAAAGAAGAGAACGTAAAAAAAAAAGAAAAAAAGGAAAGAAAAAAAATAAAATGAAAAAAACAAAGAAGAAATAAACGTTAATTGAAAAAAAAAATGAGAAAAAAGAAAGAAAGAATATAACATAAAATGACCCAATTAACAATAGGTGTTAAAAAAATAAGAAGGTTATTTGAGTCTTTTTGCTAGTCTAAAAAATTCCTATATTCAAATAGGCCCTCGCAATTTTCACTACAACAACCTTTGTAACCTGCCACATTCCAGTTCTCAGAGTGACTACAATGAGGCTATTGAAGGTTGCCACTTGCAATCTCAACCAGTGGGCGATGGACTTTGATGGCAACACAAAGCAAATCAAAGAGTCCATAGCCAAGACCAAAGAAGCTGGCGCTGTCATTAGGCTCGGACCCGAACTTGAGATTCCTGGTTGTGGCTGCGAAGACCACTTCTTAGAGCTCGATACAGTTAACCATTCGTAAGTTTCTTTTCTTTTCTTTTTGTGGGTGTGTTTCACATGTTCTTAAGTGTCTTGGTTTCTTTGCAGATGGGAATGCTTGCAAGATATATTGCTTGGAGATTGGACTGATGACATTGTGTGTAGCTTTGGCATGCCTGTTATAAAAGGTTCCGAACGCTACAATTGTCAGGTTCTGTGTCTGAATCGAAGGATTATTATGATACGACCCAAGATGTGGCTTGCCAACGATGGCAATTATAGAGAACTCCGATGGTTCACAGCTTGGAAGCAGAGGGATCAACTTGTGGATTTTCAGTTGCCCCCTGGAATTTCTCAGGCATTAGGCCAAAAATCAGTTCCCTTCGGTTATGGGTTCGTTAAGTTTCATGACACGTAAGTTAGAAACTCATAATTAAGCTATGTTTCACTTAATATTATGATAAACCATTGCTTAATGCTAAATCCTAATGTTAAACAGATTATAGGCTTTTTTCTTCTTTTATATTATGTGTGTGCACTTACCTTACAATTACTAGATACGATTTATCCTCTTGTGTTTTAAAGTTGGCAATATACGTAGCAATCAGCATTGCATCCATTTAGCAATTCTTTTATTGACATAACTACCCATTCTATCATGCACGCACCTAAGAAATAGTAGGTTCTAACTATTGTGTGTGTGAGAGCATTTGATTTATTTTTGGGTCCCATTCTATCAAGTGCTAAATATAAAGCATTTTCCCCTTCTTAATTAGAGCTATTGCTGCTGAAGTTTGTGAAGAGCTTTTTACTCCAGCTCCCCCTCATTCTGAGCTTTCACTGAATGGGGTCGAAGTGTTTATGAATGCGAGTGGAAGTCACCACCAACTTAGAAAGCTTGATGTTCGTCTTCGTGCTTTTATTGGTGCCACTCATACTCGTGGAGGGGTTTACATGTATAGTAATCACCAAGGCTGTGATGGTGGTCGCCTTTACTATGGTAGAAAAACTTATGTACTTTTCACATTTGTGTCCATTGCATATTCTGGAAGTTAGTATAAGCATTAACCTCCATTTCAAGGCTATCAAATCGAGATTTAAATTGCGAATAGCCCCAGAGGCTAATGTTTGAATTGTAAATCATAATTTGTAATAATTGTAAACTAGAAATAAATAAAATAACTTAACCATAAGTCTCCTAAAACAAAACTACTAGTTACAAGTTTGTGAAATTCCTATTTTAGAATAATGGAAACTAAGTAATGAAATAGTCAAATAGAGTGCTTGCATTAAATGAGTGAGTGACAAATAAAGTAGTAAAATAATCCAAGTAGGATAAGTTCAAAGTGCCCCTTCAATGCCTTTTCATTTAACAATTTAAGCTTATATAGCTTTTCATTTTTTTTTCATGAGAATTGGTAAAAGAAAAGTGAAAAAATAAAGCAATAACAGAGTGTTGGATCATGTGATTTGTATCAATGATACGAAATTGTACCAATTCATTATGTATCATAAGATTCAAAGTCATTTGGGATTTATTTTATGATAAAAATCGATAGGTGGTCAAATTGTATCAAATCGTAGGATTCAAATTGTAAATCATAAGATTCTAATAACTATGCTCCATTTTACTTGTTTAGATTTCATTTACATAGGCTTTTTTCATTTGTCAATAATTTTATCTTGTCTTTGTAACAGATGGCTGTGCCAGTGTTGTGGTAAATGGAGACGTTGTTGCTCAGGGTTCACAATTTTCTTTAAAGGATGTTGAGGTTGTGGTTGCTCAGATAGATCTAGATGTGGTACGTATTGCAAGAGATTCTATATATCAACGAACACAAACATTATGACTATCAACTATTGACACCATTTGATTCCTTTACTCATTTTGTCTATTGGTAGGTTGCAAGCCTTAGAGGTTCTTTAAGTAGCTTCCAAGAGCAAGCAAGTTGTAAAACGAAGGTTCCTTCAGTGGAAGTACCTTACACTCTCTGTATTCCTTTTAACCTTAAAATATGTCTATCTCTTCCACTTAAGGTTAGTTTATTGTCATTTTGAGTTGCAACTTTTAGATGGTTAAAAATTGATGACATCATGAATTCTTCTTTCACAACATTACTGCTGCAATCAATCAGGCATCCGAGCTGCTAAGTTGAACATGATTTATTCATTACAGATAAAGTACCACACTCCTGAGGAGGAAATAGCATTTGGACCTGGTTGCTGGTTATGGTGCTACCTAAGAAGAAGTGGAGCATCTGGTTTTCTGCTTCCTCTTTCTGGTGGAGCAGACAGTTCCTCTGTTGCTGCAATTGTTGGGTGCATGTGCCAGATGGTTGTGAAAGGTGAGTTTAAATGCAATAAGAAGTGCTTTAGATTCAGCTATACCTTTAAATTTTCTAATTCAGATCAACTAGTGACAATATTTGGAAGCTACATTATCGCGTTTACCATTAGGAATAAAGAAATGGTTCAAGTGAACCCTAATCTAGCTTCTGATAAGTATGAACAGTAAAAAGATCTCAGGGAAGGATAGTTAAAAGGTCATATATAATTGATTCATAGTTAAGAGTTGGGCCCAAATCCAAATAATAACAGGCCTCTCTTTTTGTTTTTCATTTTCATATTTTTTCAATGTGGCAAAGGTGGGGAAAAAAATGACATTTGGGTTAATGATTCATATTTGCCTGCAGAAATTGCAAATGGGGATGAACAAGTTAAAGCTGATGCAATACAAATCGGAAACTATAAGGATGGACAGTACCCTACAGACAGCAGAGAATTTGCTAAAAGAATATTCTATACTGTTTTTATGGGATCTGAAAACAAGTAAGTGGTAAATTTCAGGTTTTAGTGTTTTACACTATTTGGCAGTATCTCTCTAAATTTCTATCTGCTATATTCCATTGATAATATTTGTATAAGGAGAAGTGTCCCTCATAGTTGGCTTTGACCAGTATGCTTATGGATTTCCCTTTCTAAAACTAGTATCTTAAAATGTTTGTGCTTTCTGTAATCATAGATCTCAGGGAAGTATATTTTTAAATCCCATGTGATCTTTTGAGTTTGATAGAGGGCTTTTTGGAACTTGTAGCAATCAGAATAGTTATACTATTATATCAAGCAGGATGATACATTCAAATAAATTAGTTGAGTTCAACTAAAAAAACACTCTTATCAGATAATCTCTTGGTTGCTGTTCAGAAATGACAAGGTCGCGAGCCAAGGTGCTGGCTGATGAAATTGGTTCATGGCACCTTGATGTTAGCATTGATGGAGTTGTGTCTGCTCTTTTGTCATGGTTCCAAACACTTACAGGAAAGCGACCACGGTACAAGGTAAACGAAGCATGAACTTGAGAATCGTCGCTTTTCTTTCCTAACTTAAGATTTGAAATATCCTATATATTTTATGTTTCTATTACATAGTAGCCTAAAATAATTTCTTTGTCTGGTTTTGTTTCTACAGGTAGATGGTGGATCTGATGTTGAGAATTTAAGCTTGCAGGACATTCAAGCTCGAATCAGAATGGTGTTAGCTTTCATGTTAGCTACACTCTTGCCTTGGGTTCACAACAAACCTGGGCTTTATCTTGTCTTGGGGAGCACCAATGTGGATGAAGGGTTATGTGGTTACTTGACCAAGGTATCTCTCTATTTTGCTTTGGATTATGCCTGGACTGTTTAGTTGAAGAAAATGATTATCTTCCATTTCTTGTTTTCTCTAATTACAAAAATGTCAACTTATTTGTTTAACTTTGTTTCCTGATTACAAAGAGTTATGCAAAAATATTGCGAAAACAACAATTGAATCTTTAAAAACAGGGAATTAGGGGAAAATAAGGTGGTTTTGTAATTATTGGTGAAAATATGAAATGGAAATAGAAAACATTTTATTTTTCTTAAATCAGGCCCTTTGTTTCTCAATTATTTTCTCATGTCTGTGGTCCATTTGGCCTTTATTATCAAAGCTTATCTCCTTTTACAGTACGATTGCAGCTCAGCAGATATAAATCCTATCGGTAGTATAAATAAGCAGGACATTCGGGCATTCCTGCGATGGGCAACTATCTATCTTGGTTACTCATCTTTGGCAGATATTGAAGCAGCTCCACCCACAGCTGAACTGGAGCCTATATGTTCTAATTACAGTCAGGTAGTATTACTATTATGTTTTGTTACATTACACCTTTCAGTACTGATCTTGAATCACTTGAGCAACTCTTTTTAGTTGTGTTGTTTAAGTGAATGTTGGAGAATTGATTCCGAATCCAAAATTAATTTTAGATGAATTTTTATATGTTTGGTTTCAGTCAAAAAAGAGTACAGAACATTATGAATTGAAGTAACTCTAGGTAGCTTTTGTGATAGATAAAAAAAATTATACTAGAGTTTTACTCCTAATTTTTTTTATAATGAAAACATCCAAAAATAAATTACATCACTTTAAAATTAATTTTAACCAAATGAACTTTGCAAAATTAATTCTATTCGATACAAATTATGATTTACAAAGAAAAAATAATCAAATTGAAGTGGTATTGTTTTAAAAAATAATGACACTACTACTTGTAATTTAAAGAATAATTCAAAGAAAAAAGTTTTAAAAATATATAATCAAATTCCTCGTTCTTTGTTGAACAGCTTGATGAAGACGAATTGGGAATGACTTAGGAGGAACTGTCAGTTTATGGAAGACTACGGAAAATTTTCCGTTGTGGTCCAGTTTCCATGTTCCAGGTTTATTATTCATGCTTCTCCATCCTATCGTATTTATGTCATTAACCTTTCACTTGATTTTTTTTTTTTCATCTGATAGTGATTGAATGGGATAGATCAAATAGGTGGTAGTCTGACGCATGATCATCCTGTAATGTAAATATCTGTTGGGCCAGAACTAATGAGGAATAAGTTCTTGATAATGTGAGATTTTATTTGCAAAAGCTTTCATGGAAAGAATAAAAATAGTCAACCTGTACCTGCACGAGGGTACTAGGGTAATTTTCTCCTCTTGTATGCCGAACACTCCTCATCCCTTTTCCGGTGAACTCCTTCTCCAATGCGGCGGGAGTGGCTACCTGCAAAGGCACTTCGACGCTCAAGTCAAAGACTCCCAATATAGTAAATGAGTAATAAATGAGAATAAATAGTTGTTTTACCTCGAGAATCTCACCCTTTATATACACATATTAATGGGTCTTGGATCCATGGGTCTTACCTCTGAGATTAACTGGTTTGCTAATCCATGATTACCTGCTAATGAGGTCTTGATGATGATTATTCCTCTCCTAGTCCTTAATGAGTATTAAGGAATGCTTAGCCTTGGCCAAGAGGGTATTCACCCTAGGCCGATGGGTATTCGGCTTGGCCGAATACTCTACATATGTTGAATTGGTTAAGAGGTTCTTGTCATGGGGTATCCCATTATGACTGAAGGGTATTCGGTCATGGTCTTCAGGTGAGTAATCTATTGATGTATATGATCCTGGCCGAGGGGGGTGATCGGCTATGGCCGAAGGGGTATTTGTCCATACCCTTGGCTGTTGACTTTTATCTTGGTCAAAGATAACCTACCCCTGTGGGTACACAACCTAATCTAATGGACTCTTCAAACATGTGAAGTGTTTCTTCCTAAAGGCAGTTCAGCTGAAGTCAGCTTTTTGATGACTTCAGGCCTTCATGAGCAACCTTTTTACTAATAAGAAAACGAAAACAATTCTCTATATGTAAGTTATCTCCAGAAGAAATCTATACCGTGTATCTCAAGTTCTATTATTAGATTGATTTCTTAACTTCCATGTTTCCAATTGAAGTGGAAAGCCTAGCAGAAAGAATAATTGCTTTACTTGGCGCATGATGAACATCCGAACTTAGCAGTCTGAGTAGAAGAATTTTGTAATTTAATGTTTTGTCCATTTGGCTCTTCAGCCATACCCTGTTGTTTTAATTTGGTAAATTACGTACTGTTGTAGAATCTATGCTACAAATGGGGCTCAAGATTAACTCCATCACAAGTGGCTGAAAAAGTAAAACACTTCTTCGAGTATTATTCTATCAATCGACACAAAATGACTGTCTTGACACCTTCCTACCATGCTGAGGTATGTATGTGAAGTTTGAGTTTAATTCTGCTGGATATATAGCTCGTTGATGTCCCAAGCATTTTGGCTTATTCTTATATTTTTTTGCAGAGTTATTCACCAGAGGATAATAGGTTTGATCTTCGCCAATTTCTCTATAATGCAAGATGGCCATATCAATTTCGGAAAATTGATGAACTTGTAAGTGAATTGGATGTTAAAGATTCAGGAGACCATGAGAAAGTGGCAGCTACATCAGATGGTGATGATGTTGGTGGGATGGGGGTTGCTGCAGCTGGTTCAGGCAATCCCAATAATGGAATATTCTAATTAAAATCAACCCCTGCCTTAATAAAACAAGGGAAATAAATTATAAATTTCCATACGCAGGACTGAAAATTCATTCCCAGCTTTTATTATGTCAGTGTAAAAATATTTTTAATTAGTCAATCATGTTTCGCCGAATTTGAAAGAGGAAGATGATGATGCGATATGAGAGGAACATTTTTTTAATTGAAAATATGACCAAAAAAAATAACTCTTTATTTTACTTAAAAGTCACTTTAAAATTAAAACTTAAAATAATAGTTTTAAAAATAAAATAAAATTTGTTTAGTAATTTTATTTTATTTTTATTTTAAAGTGTCTTTTAAAGTTAAAAGTTGTTTGGTAAAAAAAAATAACTTTACTTAAAACTAATTCTCACTCAATAGAAGAATATATTTATAAAAGTAAAAAAGATAATGTAAAATTAATTTAATTAACATAAATTTATTTTAATGATAACAAAAATATATAAAATTATTAGAATATATACATTTAAAATTTAAAAATGTAAAAAATCTAGCATCTTGAGTCGGGTCGGTTGAAAATTGACCTAATGGGCAGTCATTGGGTTCAGTCCAAAGACAACCCAAAGGGTACAAAATCTATGAAAATTATTTTAATATGATAGAGTGCTTGTTTTGCCATTATAATTACCCTTTCTAGTATTTGTTCTATTCTATCCCTAAAATATATGGGTTCTAAATTTTTGCCACATGTGACCCCGAACAAACATTGATGCAAGATGGTGACACATAAAATGGAGAAGCTAGTAAAGCACTCAAATTGAGAAGTGAGTGAATCTTTTTTTTTTTAAAAAAAAAAAATATTTTAAGATATGAGTGAATAAACATACAAACAGTAAAAAAATTCTCTCTGTTAACTTGGTAGTTGGTATAATAAAACATGACAAAACAAGCATCCGTACGTATAAAATGTTTTCCTAGAACTAGAACGACGAGTAATAGAACGTAATTTATGCATGTAATAACTTATTTTATAAATACCAAAAAAAAAACTTATTTTATATAAAAAACAATTTATAGTCAAAGTTTAAAAATAAAACGTTTTTAGCTACTTAAATTCTTACCCTTAGACCTTACTAGTGATGATTGAAATCAAAGCATCGAATTTGACACGCGTCAAGTATAAACCGTCCAAGGCTCCGGGTTGAAGTCCAATAAACCCGTCCAAGGCTCCGGGAAGAGAAAATATTGAATCCAACCACAAATGAAATAATCTTCATCGTAACTTCGTGGAATCCAAGCTATGTTCTAAGCCAAACAATACGGAGTACAATTTAAAAAGGCCCTCGCAGTTTGTAACCTGCGACATTCCAAACGCGATGAGGCTATTGAAGGTTGCCACATGCAATCTCAACCAATGGGCGATGGACTTGGATTGCAACGCCAAGCAAATCAAAGAGTCCATAGCCAAGGCCAAAGAAGCCGGCGCTGCCATTAGGCTCGGACCCGAACTCGAGATTCCTGGTTATGGCTGCGAAGACCACTTCTTAGAGCTCGACACAGTTAACCACTCGTATGTTTCTTTTCTTTTTCTCTCTCTGTATTAAGTGTTTTGATTCTAAGGAAACTGTGAATTTTGTTTCGTTGCAGATGGGAGTGCCTGAAAGATTTACTGCTTGGAGACTGGACTGATGGCATTATGTGTAGCTTCGGCATGCCTGTTATCAAAGGTTCCGAGCGCTACAATTGTCAGGTTCTCTGTCTCAATCGAAAGATTATTATGATACGACCCAAGATGTGCCTTGCCAACGATGGCAATTACAGAGAACTTCGATGGTTCACAGCTTGGAAGCAGAGGGATCAGCTTGTGGATTTTCAGTTGCCCCCTGAAATTTCTCAGGCTTTAGGCCAAAATTCGGTTCCTTTTGGTTATGGGTTCGTTAAGTTTCAAGACACGTAAGTTATGAATTCACAAGCTATGTTTCACTTGATTTAGTTTGAGTTTAATATCTATGCATTTTTAGTCTTTATACTGTCAATCAATCAAAAATCATGATGGATGTGACTTTTAAGGTAATTATTATAAAAAGTCAACAAACATTATCATACATGCCAATTTGTGGTTGAATGGTACTGTAAGAACCCTTTATCACTTCATATACTATTTACTCATTTAGTTTTCTGTTTTGTTACTTTAAAGTTACGTCCTTTCCACGTCCAATAAAATCACATGTATGGTTCTGAAGTTATAGCTTAATGATAAATCCTGATATTAAACAGATTATTGGTTCTACCTTCTTTTATATTATGTGGGTACTTAACTTACTATTACTATATGTGGATTCGGATTATTCTCCTGTGTTTTCAAGTTGACATACACATCAATGTTGCATCCACGCAGCAATTGTTTGATTGACATACCTGCCCATCCTTTCATGCACCTAAGAATTAGTGTGTTTCAACTATTGTGTTGTGCGTGTGTGTATTTGATTTACTTATTGGGTGCTTCCAAGTTTTACTCAGATGTTTATCAAGTGCTAAATATAAAGCATTTTCCCTTTCTTAGAGCTATTGCTGCTGAAGTTTGTGAAGAGCTTTTTACTCCAACTCCCCCTCATTCTGAGCTTGCTTTGAATGGGGTTGAAGTGTTTTTGAATGCAAGTGGAAGTCACCACCAACTTAGGAAGCTTGATGTTCGTCTTCGTGCTTTTATAGGTGCCACTCATACTCGTGGAGGGGTTTACATCTATAGTAATCAACAAGGCTGTGACGGCAGTCGCCTTTACTATGGTAGAAAAAACTTTTCTCTTAATAGAATGATATTTGTAGCTTTCATATTTGTGCCCATTGCATATTCTGGAAGTTAGTATAAGGACATTTTAACTTCCATTTAGCTTGTTTAGATTTCATTTACATAGGCTTTTTTCATTTGTCTATAATTTTATCTCGTCTTTGCAACAGATGGCTGTGCCAGTGTTGTGGTAAATGGAGATGTTGTCGCTCAGGGTTCACAATTTTCTTTAAAGGATGTTGAGGTTGTGGTTGCTCAGATAGATTTAGATGTGGTATGTATTGCATGAAATTCCATAGATCAATGTAAACAATCATTAAGACTATCAATAACTGACATTGGATTTGATTCCTTTACTCATTTTGTCTATTGGTAGGTTGCAAGCCTTAGAGGATCTTTAAGTAGTTTCCAAGAGCAAGCAAGTTGTAAAACAAAGGTTCCTTCAGTAGAAGTACCTTACAGTCTCTGTCTTCCTTTTAACCTTAAAATACCCCTCTCTCTCCCACTTAAGGTTAGTATATTTTCATTTTGAGTTGCAACTTTCAAGATAATAAAAAATTGACGACATCTTGAATTCTTCTTTCACAACATTACTGCTGCAATTGCTCAGGCATCCAAGCTGCTAAGTTGAATATGATTTCTTCATTACAGATAAAGTACCACACTCCTGAGGAGGAAATAGCATTTGGACCAGGTTGCTGGTTATGGGACTACTTAAGAAGAAGTGGAGCATCTGGTTTTCTGCTTCCTCTTTCTGGTGGAGCAGACAGTTCCTCTGTCGCTGCAATTGTTGGGTGCATGTGCCAGCTGGTTGTGAAAGGTAAGTTCAAGTGCAATGAGAAGTGCTGTTAGATTCCTGTATACTTTTAAAGTTTCTATTTCAGATCAACTTGTGACAGTATTTAGAAGCAACATTATTGCATGTACTATCCTGCTTATTTAGGAATAAAGAAATAGTTCAAGTGACCACTAATCCAGCTTCTGATAAGTATGAACTGTATAAAGATCTCAGGAAAGGATAGTTAAGAGGTCATTTATAATTGATTGACAGTTGAATTAGTTGGAAAAGTGGACCTGAATATTCATAGTTCCTTTCTTGAAAATCCTGTTAAATTGCTTGAATATAGAGCACGGTGGCCTTTTATTATTTCAGAGTGTTCAACTTGCAAAGAAGCTAAACTGTCAAATGATGGTCAATAATAAAATCGAGACAGACTATCGGCCTCCTTTTTGTTTTTTATTTTCATATTTCAATGTGACAAAGGTGGTAAAAAGAGTGACATTTGTAGTTCAGATATCATTGGCTAATGATTCGTATTTGCCTGCAGAAATCGCAAATGGGGATGAGCAAGTTAAAGCTGATGCAATACGAATTGGAAACTATAAGGATGGGCAGTATCCTACAGACAGCAGAGAATTTGCTAAACGAATATTCTATACTGTGTTTATGGGATCTGAAAACAGGTAAGTGATAAATTTCAGGTTTTAGTGTTTTACACCATTCAGCTGTATCTCTCTAAGTTTCGATCTGCTATATATTCCATTGATACTCCATCAATATCTGTATAAGAGGTGTCACTCCTTTATTTTTTATATTTTTTTAGACCATTATTTATGGTTTTGATACTAATTATTATTTTACTCCATTTTGTTTTCAACATCCCCATTAAATTCATATAATGGTGGTTTTGAACAAAGCTGATTATTTTTGCCATTGAAACATAATAATGATATAGCATAAGTTTGACCAGTATGCTTATGGATTTCCCTTTCTAAAACTAGTATCTTGAAAATTGAAATGTGTATGCTTTCTGTAATCCTGGATACCCTGATCTAAAGCTAGTATTTATTAAATCACATGTGATCTCTTATGAGTTTGAGAGAGGCCTTTTTGGAACTTCTAGCAATCAGAATAGTTACACTACTGTGCAGTGTAAAACATAGATACTGGAAATATAGCCCTTGAATGCTAGGATTTGTTTTTCACTTTTTCTATATAGAAAAATCATTTCATTGCATCAATCAGTTTATATCAAGCAGAATGACACATCAAATAAATTACTTGAGTTCAACTAAAAAAACACTCTTATCAGATGTGATGGATCAACTAAAAAAAATCTCTTGTTTCAGTTCAGAAATGACAAGGTCACGAGCCAAAGTGCTGGCTGATGAAATTGGTTCGTGGCACCTTGATGTTAGCATTGATGGAGTTGTGTCTGCTTTTTTGTCATTGTTCCAAACACTTACAGGAAAGCAACCACGGTATAAGGTAAATGAAGCATGAACTTGAGAATTCTCTCAATCATAAATGATAAGTACTAGAACTCTGCAATCTATGATGCTGTCACACACTTGGGTTTGTCCAATAGATCTCCATATCAGGATGTCAGACTAGTAAAATAACTGTGTAGCTTCTTTATGGGGAATCTCACTTTTCTTTCCTAACTAAAGATTTGAAGCATCTTATATATTTTATGTTTCTATTTCATATTAGCCTCATAATTTCTTTGTATGGTTTTGTTTCTACAGGTAGATGGTGGATCTAATGTTGAGAATTTAAGCTTGCAAAACATTCAAGCTCGAATCAGAATGGTGCTAGCTTTCATGTTAGCGTCACTCTTGCCTTGGGTTCACAGCAAACCTGGGTTTTATCTAGTGTTGGGGAGCTCCAATGTGGATGAAGGGCTACGTGGTTACTTGACCAAGGTATCTCTATTTAGCTTTGGATTATGCCTTTCTTTATTGGGGACTGTTTGTTGAAGAAAATGTTTTTCTTTTATTTCTTGTTTTCACTAATTACAAAAATGTCAACTTATTTTTACTTTGTTTCCTGATTACAAAGATACTTGAATCTTTGAAAACAGGAAATTAAGGTGGTTTTGTAATTATTCATGAAAATAGAAGGATTTTCTTAAAACAGATCTGTTGTTTCTCAATTATTTTCTCTATTTTTTCATGTCTTTGGTCCATTTCACTCTAGTTATCAAAGCTTATCTCTTTTTATAGTATGATTGCAGCTCAGCAGATATAAATCCCATTGGTAGTATAAGTAAGCAGGACCTTCGGGCCTTCCTGAAATGGGCAGCCATCCATCTTGGTTACTCATCTTTGGCAGATATTGAAGCAGCTCCACCCACAGCTGAACTGGAGCCTATACGTTCTAATTACAGTCAGGTAATGTTCTGTTCTGTAACTTCTGTTACACCTTTCAGTACTAATCTCGAATCACTTGATGAACTCGTGTAGCTGTGTTGTTTAAATTTCTAATGCACATAAATAATGCCATATTTGATATATGTGTAGGCATATGTTGGATTTCTGCCTATCTGGTCAGAGTGGGGGGAAGGTTAACAATAAATAAGGAACCATACAGTAGAAACAACAGGAAAAAAAAATAGAAACATTTTATATTTTGAAAAAATTTCACTGGATTTCTCTCTTGTTAGTTATTCCCTCATAATGTATCCTTATAGAAATATAAAGGAAATCTTAAAGCCTCTTACCAGGGTGTCCACATCTCAGAATTGTCTCATAGCAGGGCAGAGAAGGCCTTAGATCAATAAATCCTAGTAACGTTTTCATAAACAAAAAACCATGAAGCAAATATGTTTGGTAATTAGTAAAACTACTTTAGTTCATTCATTGTGTGGATCAACAGTTAAAGCAACTAGAGGCAAGAGTCTTATAATGAACTCAATCTTATGATGATGTAAGAGCTGGAAAGGAATGGTCTTTATGACAGGGTTAAAATAGATATTATGAACTTAATATTATAAAAGCAGGATGGATTGATTTAAACCTTAACTACCTAACAGCTGTATAAGTACTATTTTTTACTGCCTTGAGCTAGATGGAATTGGGCTGGTTAAATTATCAACCTTTGCTGTTTTCTCCCTGTACTGAGTACTGAACTTACTTATCCAGACACTTGCAGGCAATCTGTGACCTGTGTGTGTACAATTAATTTTATTACTTGTTTATTTACATGGTAAGGTGATCTAGGTGAATTCTAGGAACTAGTACATTCATTTATTCTCTCTTTATCAGTGCTCTATCGGTTTTTGCTTGTTGGGTATTTGACTTTTCTATGCCTTTTTGTGCACTTGGTTTTATCTATACGCACTAGTAAATTGTTAATAATCAAGTTTAAAATTATATAAACAAATACCTTATTCTTTGTTGAACAGCTTGATGAAGTCGATATGGGAATGACTTATGAGGAACTATCAGTTTATGGAAGACTACGGAAAATTTTCCGTTGTGGTCCAGTTTCCATGTTCCAGGTTTATTTCATGCTTCTCCATCCTGTCTATTTATGTCTCTAACCTTTCACTTGTTTTTCATTTTATTTTTCATCCGATTAATAGTGGTTGAACAGGATAGATCAAATTTGGTAGTCTAATGCATGACCATCCTGTAATGTAAATATCTTTTGGGCCAGAAATAATGTAGAATAAACAAGCCAAGAAAAGTTAAACCCTACAGGTTGTAGGCCTATAGCTAATTTACTTGCAAGTCATTTGACAGGTCTCTGATAGTGGTTTCATTATTCTGTAAGGCCAAAACATTTCGTGATCAGAAACTTCACTAAGATATTTTTCTTTGGAAGGAAAGAAACTATCTTTTGGTGTCCTACCTATAACTTTCTATACTTGCATCAACGCACAATGTGAGATTATGTCTTCATTTAAAAGCTTGACATGTGAAACATCCTGATGCAAATCTTGTTTATTTTATTATTAAGATCTTAGATGAGTTCTGATGTGAGCTTTTATTTGCAAAAGCTTTAATGAAAAGAATAAAAATAAAGTAGTCTACCTAATCTAATGGACTCTTCCAGGGCAGGGCAGTTCAGCTGGTATCAGTTTTGATGGCTTCAGGCCTTGAGCAGCCTTTTCACTAACTTGTTATATACCTGTACTAATAAAAGATACTTATCTACAACAAAAGGTCAAAACATAGCATGGTTTGCTTTAGGAGGGAAGCTAATGAAAAAACAAAAACACTGTACAATATGTAAGTTAAAGAATCGCCAGAAGAAATCTATACCATGTATCTCAAGTCCTATTAGATTGATTTCTAACTACCATGTTTCCAATTGAAGTGGAAAGCTTAGCAGAAAGAATAATTTCTCTGCTTGGCATTATGAACTCAAGGGAAAGAAACTTTTGGCATCCGAAGTTAGCAGTCTTGAGTAAATTTTGCAATTTATGTTTTGTCCAATTTTGCTTGTCGGTCATAACCTGTTGTTTTTGTAATTTACTGTTGTAGAATCTATGCTACAGATGGGGTGCAAGATTGACTCCATCACAAGTTGCTGAAAAAGTAAAACACTTCTTCAAGTATTATTCTATCAACCGACACAAAATGACTGTCTTGACACCTTCCTACCATGCTGAGGTATGTATTTATTATGACTTGAAGTCAGAGTTATTCTGCTGGATAGCTCTTTGATGTCCTAAGGATTTTGGCTTATTCTTATATTTTTTGTTGGCTAATGAAAGTTAATCTTTCAATCAACTTGCAGAGTTATTCACCAGAGGACAATAGGTTTGATCTTCGCCAGTTTCTCTATAATGCAAGGTGGCCATATCAATTTCGGAAAATTGATGAACTTGTAAGTGGATTGGATGTTAAAGATGTTAAAGACTCAGGAGACCATGAGACAGTGGCAGCTACATCAGATGGTGATGGTGTTGGTGGGATGGGAGTTGCTGCAGCTGGTTCAGGCAATCCTAATGTCGGATTCTAATTAAAATCAACCCCTCCCCTAATAAAATAAAAGAAATAAATTATAGATTTGCATACGAAGGATTGATGAAATTCATTCAACCTTGCAGCCCAGCTTTTATTATGTCAGTGTAAGAATATTTTGAATTAGTCAATCATGTTTCGCTGAATTTGAAAGAGGAAGATGATGATGTGACATGTGAGGAAGATTTTTTAATTGAAAATATGGCAAAACCAAAAATAAAGTGATGGTGTTCACATTATAAATTGAATCTGACAAGAGTCATTAGCAAAGGAACACAACTGAGGAGACCTAACATTTAAAGAAAAAATGTTCTGCTATAAGTTGCTGAAGATTTTAATACATTACCATTTAATTTTTATGCATTTCTGAAAATTTGACATAATGGCGGGAGATTATTATGCATTTTTGAAAGATGAATTACTTTGCTAAAAAAAATAAAGTAATACGTGACAGTACATAATTATAAAGTAGTATTATTATAGTTCTAAAAGCTTACGTGCGGTGTGTGCGCGAAAGAGAAACTCCGTTTCCTTTATTTTACTGGGTAAAACGATTTTTTGGACAGACAACAATTTGCGATTGAATCGTTCAGTCAAGCAAACGTATTAGGTGACTTGGATTGTTAAGGCCACTTTAACCAAAATTAACTTTAGCTAAGAAATCACGTATCGTTAGTAAAGTTTGACTGAAAACTCGACCAGTTTCAACCAAATCTTTGTCCATTGTCAGAACCAGCTATTTCAAGGCATCATGTAATTAACTGGGAAAAAAAGTATTTAATCTCTAATGGTAGTACCCATTTTGGACTCTTAATTCACTTTTTATGGGTCTCTCAGTGCCATGTAAGATTTAAAAACTTTCATCATTTTTATACTTCAGTAGACCAAATTTGAGTTCTTAAACCATTTTTAATTAAGGAGATCTCTTTAGATTTTTAAGTAGGTCTCACTTGTACATAAGGTTTTTCAATTTAAACATCTCATAAGTATTCAATCTCTCCAACCTAACACCTCTACAAAATTAATCAAATGAGTCCCACCAATAACCCCACATTCTTAGATTTCATCAATAACTTAATTGTTGCAACTTCTAATTTTCAACTTAAAATTTCTTGCAAATTAGTTTATCTTTATTTTAATTATAAATTATAAAAGCCTATATTGTGATAGGATGTCCACTAAATTGTTTCTGATATCGGTGCTTCTATAAACACCCCAATCTTATTTGAGATTCCACTTCAACGATAAACACACGTTAAGCATTAGTCCTATTTCTTAAGAACCGTGATTGATATCACCGTTATGGATGACCTTAACTTATTTTTAGTGAGTCTCACAATGAATCTCACATTTTTATACTTTTATTAAAATTACTTTTATTGTAAATTTAAATAATTATTCAAATAAATTTCAATTTTGAAACAATAAATTATAACTCTATTTGTAAGTTGTAACCATGTTAGAATGTCACAAGCTCGAGGTAAAAATTCAAAAAATAAATTGAAGAAACATCAATAGGAGTTTGATTGCTGTAGCCCGTGAGTTTATATAAAATGGCTTCAATGATATTTTACGGAGATTACCGGTGTTAATTTTTAAGAATTAAATTATAAAGACTTTATGAAAAAAATTTAAATTACGAAGACTTAATTAAAAACTTTTTTTCTATAAGTCTAACAGATTAATTTAACCAAAAATTAACTGTTACTGCTGGTGCTTTATAGCACTTATCCTCATAAAATAGTCTCTAGAGTTCTAAGACGCAGGACAGGCACCGAAAGGCACGCGAAAACACAAACAAGCATAAAGAGAATAGAAGTGAAACCAGGCTCATACAAGCTGAAGAAGTTTCGTCGTAAAACTAGAAAAAAAAGGAAAAAGTACAAATAATTTCACAAGTATCTTATCTTCGCCACCCAAAAAAGCAAGCGCAGGGGAATTCTTAATTCCCAGTTATCATAAAAATTAACAGACTCCGACTAATCTACTGTTTCTCGTCATATATCTAAAGCAAAAAACATGTCATGTCTAGAGCTCATCGTGAGAATCATCTTCGTCTTCCCCTGATGCACCACCACCTGGGGCTCCTCCTGATCTCTGATAGACAGCACTGATGATTGGGTTGCAAACGGCTTCAACCTCCTTCAGCTTCTCTTCATAATCTTCTTTCTCCCCACTCTGGTTGTCATCCAGCCATTCCAATGCTTCTTTCACCGCAGTCTCGATTTTCTCCTTTTCATCTGACTCCAACTTGTCAGCGAGCTTGTCCTTGTCACTGATCTGGTTTTTCATGTTGTATATGTAGGTTTCAAGACTGTTGCGAGCATCAATCCTCTCTTTCACCTTCTTGTCTTCCTCGGCAAACTCCTCTGCTTCACGAACCATTCTCTCGATTTCCTCCTGGCTGAGACGTCCCTTCTCGTTTGTAATGGTGATCTTTTCTGATTTACCAGTGCCCTTGTCTTCTGCCTTGACATTTAGAATGCCATTTGCATCAACTTCGAAGGTCACTTCAATTTGAGGGGTACCCCTGTTCAATTACCAAATAAAATACCAATGAATTACAAACATCAATTGAGCAATATTAGGAGAGGACACTGCATCATCAAAGCAGGTAACAAACCTTGGAGCTGGAGGAATTCCAGACAGATCAAATTTCCCAAGAAGGCGGCAATCCTTTGTGAGACTCCTCTCACCTTCGAAAACCTATGTATTAAGAAAAAGCATTGAATTCAAGTCAACCCCCATTATAGTTCACTTCATGCATTTATTTTGGATTTAGAAGAAAAACACGCATCATGCCCTTTAATGCAATGAATAATGGCACCATACCTGAATGGAGACGGTAGTCTGCTGGTCCTGGTAGGTGGTGAACACCTGAGATTTCTTGGTTGGGATAACAGTGTTTCTGGGAATCAACTTTGTCATGACTCCTCCAACAGTTTCAATTCCGAGAGTGAGGGGAGCCACATCCAGGAGAAGGATATCTGGATAGAGATTGCCACACAACAATTAGAAAGTGTAATGCTTAGCAATCTACTTGCATAAATAATATTTATGACTTTGGGACAAGTAATTAAAGAGCTAGATTACAGACTATGGTACCTTTGGTTTCTTCACCACCCTCTCCACTCAAAATGCTTCCTTGCACTGCAGCACCATAGGCAACTGCTTCATCAGGGTTGACACCCTTGTTTGGCTCCTTTCCATCAAAGTAGTCCTTCAAAAGCTGTTGTACCTTTGGAATCCTTGTGCTTCCACCAACAAGAACAATCTCGTCAATCTGACTCTTCTGTAATCCAGCATCTTCCATAGCCTTCTTCACTGGCCCCATTGTCTTCCGGAACAAGTCATTGTTCAACTCCTCAAACCGAGCTCGGGTGAGTGGCTCAGAAAAATCAACACCATCAAAAAGTGATTCAATTTCCACGCGGACCTGGTGCTGGCTGCTGAGAGCTCTCTTTGCACGCTCAGCCTCTCTCCTCAGCTTGCCAAGTGCTCTGTTGTCCTTGCTAATATCCTTTCCATGCTTTTTCTTGATCAATTTAATGAAGTACTCCATTATTCTCTGATCAAAGTCCTCACCTGGTAAGGTGAAGGAGAAATAGCAAGCATTAACATCAGAGGAAAATTTTGTGGAAAGAACAATCTTTCTTCTACATAATAATTTCATCTTTATTCAAACTCATTAAAATAAATTCTCACCTCCAAGATGAGTATCTCCATTTGTAGCAAGAACCTCAAAAACACCATTATCAATTGTCAAGATACTGACATCAAATGTTCCACCCCCAAGATCAAAAACAAGAATGTTCTTCTCGCCACCTTTCTTGTCCAATCCATAGGCAATGGCAGCAGCAGTGGGTTCATTAATAATTCTAGCAACATTGAGACCAGCAATAACACCAGCATCCTTGGTGGCCTGCCTCTGAGCATCATTGAAGTAAGCTGTACATTCGAAAAAAAAAAATGTGAGAAATTGGACTGAAAGCAAAAGCATGAGGAAAACAATCAAAATTGCAGGAGAAATAAGCCGTGAATTGTTCCAGACTTCTAGTTACCTGGGACAGTGACCACAGCATCATTAATTTTCTTCCCGAGGAATGCTTCCGCAGTTTCCTTCATCTTAATCAGAACCATCGCACTGATTTCCTCAGGGCTGAACACCTTGGTCTCACCATCCTTAATTTTCACCTGTATGTAAGGTTTTCCATCCTTGTTGACAATCTTATAAGGAACAAGCTTCATGTCTCTCTGAACTTCCTTATCTTCAAACCTGCAAAAAGTTACACGTCAGTCACCATTATTCTGATCAAATCAAACTGTCATAAATCAACAACTTGAGGATGTCTTACTTTCTTCCAATAAGTCTCTTGACATCAAAGATGGTCCTTTCTGGGTTGACAGCTGCCTGATTCTTGGCAGCCTCCCCAATGAGTCTCTCACTGTCGGTGAAAGCAACCCACGATGGGGTGATACGGTTACCTTGGTCATTGGCTATGATTTCAACATGGCCATTCTTATAAACACCAACACATGAATAGGTCGTTCCAAGATCAATCCCAATGACCGTCCCCAACTTGGTGGCTTCCTCCTTTGCAATGGAAATCGCAAATAGACATCCTATGGAGAAATTTCTCAATGTTAGTTACGTAATTACATTTTTACAACACTGGAACCCATTGAAATGGAATTAATTTCTGCCTTTGCACATGATTGTTCTTGACAAATGACATGCCCGATTAACAAAGAGATTTATTTAGCAAAATAAACGATACAATACAATAAATGATATGAATCCGTTAACAAAACTATCATAACGACACTTCACTTTATACTTTTTCTAATGAATTCAATTATCTGCCAGGGGGAAACTTCATGCTGTTGTCATATTCAAATCGGAAATACGAAAAACACCATTTACTTTGAAAAAGCATGCAATGAAAGCAAAAATATTAAGCAACACAACGGAACAAAACTCCTTTCGATGGCGAAAACTAATCACTCAGTTTAACAGTGAAATTTTTTATCAACAAACTTAAAAAACAAAAACAAACGAGCATTGCTAGTTAGTGTGAAACATATTTGCACGAAATATTAACGTGGACCAATGATAATTTTTAAAACAAATATTGATTAAAAATTAAAAATATATAAAATCTGATTTAACCAAAATCAAAGATTCGTGTGTTGGTTACGAAAAGTATTTTCCAAAACAATCAATATTAAAACGCTCCCTCGGATAACAGCGAGAACTAATCACTGTTGACAAAATTCACAAATGCAGACAAATACATATTACTCACACATGTAAGATCCTGAAACTAACGACTTGGAAAAGAACGTCGCTAAAATGTAGAACACAGCATGATTTACGAAATCCTAAATAATTACGTCTAAGATCTCACTCACTGATCTACCGCTACGTAACACAACGAATAAAACAAAATAGATCCAAAAAGGTTCAAACAAAGCGAGATCTGGTAACATTTTTCCACTTGCGCATTTAAACAAAAACAGCAGAAAGCTAAAGAAAACATGATCAGATCTATTAGGTGGTGAAAGTTACCGAAGGAAATGATGGCGAGAACAATCAGAGAACGGCGTGCCCACGAGCCAGCCATTGCTCTTTATCTCTCTCACTTTCTCTTTCTCTTTCTCTTCTTCTAGCAACCGTTTACGATTACGATTGGAATAGGTTAAGTTGAAGTTGAAGATGCGAGCGAGGGCGAAGAGAGTGTAATTGGTTTTGAAATGGGACGAGGGAGCGAGGCTTTTTATGTAGTGTGGTGAGGGGTGACTAACGTGCCCTTCCCGACTCTACCGTAACCTGGTCATTTCGTGAACTCAAAGCTTGATGCTCGAACATGTCATTGATGATGACGTGGACCAATGGAAATTCGGCTTTTGGTTGTTCCAACCAATGGCATTCGTTCTGGTGTTGGGAACATCTGTGCCGTCTATCTTAATGACCTCAACTTATCAAAGGTCAATCATCTAGGTTCTTCTTATTGGTGTTAAATATTATTATCATTATTACGTAAATATTTTTTATATATAATCATTTAATCATATAAATTAAATATTTTATTGTATTCTTTTAATAAATCAAAATTATATAAAAAAAATATTTAAATTAATTTAAATTTAAAAATAATAATAATATAAAAACAATCATATTTTTAAAGATAATAGGATGTTTCAAGAATTGAAATGAAAAATGATTTAATATTAATTTGAAAATAATAGCATGCTAATAATAGATTTCTGATAAAAAGTCATGCAAATCAAGCATATGAATAAATAATTTGTGGTTGGATTTTATTTATTTTTTGAATAATTTTTTGTCAAAACAATCCAAATTGAATCGCAAAAAGATTGATTTAAACCAGCATGCTAATAATAGATTTTTGATTAAAAAAAAGTCATGCAAACCAAGCATATGAATAAATAATTTATTTTTATAATAAAATTTTGTAAACAATCCAAATTGAATAAAAAAATTTGATTTATGCGATTCAATTTGGATTGTTTTGACAAAATTTTCTATTTTTAAATTATTTTTATATGATTGTCAAAAAAAATTAAAAAAAAATCTTGTCATATTATAAATGCAAAGTATCTATTGAACTTCGTCAAAGAATATGGTTGGCCACCTTTAATAGGATTTTCTTTCTTAATGTTTTTTTTTCTATTTACAATACTCAGACTTAATACCTTATTTAAATGATTCAAGTCTCACTCTAAGAGCATCTCCAACTGGTGAAATTTAAACAATCCATTTTGAGTTCTTTATCTCATGTTAATTGGTCCCTACAATGTCACATCATAGTTAAGCAACTCATACACATTTTGCTCCAATAGTATAGTTTTAAGCAACCCTTAAAAAACTCCCCTTGAATGAGATTTAAATGGCAAGAAAATATTTTTTTACTCATAAGCAACCATTGCTTATATAAGCAACCGGAGCTTAATTTTAAGGCTTTAAGCGACCCAACATGACACGTAGATCAGTTCCAATGGTAAAAAAAAATTAAGCAACGCTGTCTAAAAATAAGCAACGAGCGTTGGAGATGCTCTAACCAATGTAATGTTGGTTAATTTATTTTTCATTTGGCAACTAATAAAAAATCAATACAATATAAAATACAATAACTAATTGAGTCATTATCTACCCTAAAAAATGGCACTTACATAACTAACAACACTAAAGCAACAAATAAAACACAAACAAAAATGGAGAGTTTTGCTTTCTCTACATCGACTATGTCTAAGGAGCAACCTTAAGAACCACCAGATAGAAGTGGAAAAGAATGACATGTCTACTTCTTCTTCATCATCAGTCTTTTTTTTGAGACAAGGTCCTTAGTAATAAGCAACGTTACCCGTTAGAGAGAAATTAGATCTTCTGGCTTAGATCTTTTGGCTTAGAATCTTGTTCGTATAAAGTGTTCCAAGACTTTTGCTACCCATGACAAGATTCTTTTGTTATTAACTATGATGAACTCAGTAGGGGTGGCAAAACGGGCCGACCCACCAAAAAACGAGTCAACCTGCCCCGGTCCGCATTTAAAATATGGGTTTAGAGTATCATCCCGCCCCGTTTTTGCTCGGGTTGGCGGGTTGGCCCGCCAAAATCAAAACTATTACAGAAGGGTCGCGGGTTGGCGGGTTGGCCCGCCAAAATCAAAACTATTACAGAAGGGTCGCGGGTTGGCGGGTCAACCTGTTTTTTTTTTTAAATAATTGATTTTACATGTAATAAAAATTATAAAATGTCCAAACACTGATATTTCAACTAAACCATCACTGCACAACCCTAATTCAAAATTATAACTTAATAAAAATATATATAACTTAATTAAAAAATATATAATTATTAATTAAAAATATATAATTATTAATTAAAACGGGTTGGCGGGCCAACCCATCTCGACCCGCCATCAACCCATTTTTTGGCAGGCCACGTCGGAGCGAGTCACAACGGGTTGACGGGTTATAAACCTTGCCCTGCCCAGCAAAAAAAAAGGGTCAAACGGGCTGGCCTGTCAGGTTGGGCCCGTTTTGCCACCCCTAGTTGAACTCAGTCATAGCTACAACAATTAGTATACCCATTAATGTTGTTACGAACAACTTTGTGTGAAACAAGGCAATTTGGGCATATTTATGTTGAGATAGATCTTACATAACAAGTTATTAGGAAAGTTTGGTTCAATGGACATTGGTTAAGATTGAATACGATGACCTCCATATTTGGTGAAGTGTGGATATTATGGACATGTAGCTAGAGGTTGTCGTGTTTGGCCTAAACAATCGGCACCTACACCAGAAATGAACAAAGGAACAATTGTCATTGATGATTAACCTGGGAAATAATTTTGTAACGAATTCTTCATTAATTATTAATAAATATGTAAACATTGATGTGTATGAAAAAGAAAGGTGACTTGTTATAAGGAGATAGAAAACATAACAAATTTAATACACATGATCTGCTTAGAAAAAGGTAAGGACACTATTAATTGTAATACATATGTTGTTTTTCCTTCTTTGTTTTCAAGAAACGAAAAACATGAGAATTTTAGGAGTAAATGACCTTACGTTTTTAAGTCACCAAAAGGATAAAGTAACGTCACAAGATGGCCCACAACAAGAAAGCCATCTAAAAGGAGTGTTTAATAAAAAAAATGATGACGTCAATAAGGCTTTCATCTCCAAACCATGCTACATAGCTCTCACCCAGTTGTGGGGAAAGTTATTATCCACCAACCAAGTATGTTTAAGAACCAATAGGTAATGCATCATTTAGAAAAGAAAAGAAAAATCTCATAGCGTAGTGGTATCTCCCCAACCATTACAATGTCTTATTCCTTAAAGATTGATACACAACCTCCAAGTTTCACGTTTGTGATGAATTTGAAACAAGCGAATTCATTCTGTTATTGTATATTGGAAGACCCCTTAGACAAGAATTCTTAGGGGCCTATATTGATTAGATCATTGCAACCATGGATACTAGATATGCTAAAACTCCAAAATTGAATCATCTCTATATAGGAAATTATTGCTTAATTTTTTTGTCTTAACACGTCAATTTGTCTCTTTATTAAAGATTATGGGATTTACAGATACTACCATCCTCTCTTAGAATTAAAGGAGAAAGTAACATAAGGGCCAGAAGGCATGTTAGTGACAGTGTCAATAAGTACAAGCTAACATTTCTAATCATTATGGAGACACATGCTTTTCAGGGCATAAATGGTTTTTGGAAGAGTATTATTTATGACCTTAACTTTGTTGTGGAGGCCAAAGGTCATGCAGGTGGGCTTTGGAATTTTGTAAGGCATGGTTAGAACTATACAATAAATGTTTTGGATACTACATCTTATTCAACAACGTTTACTATTATGTGTGGAAGTAAAATTTGGGTTTGCATAGGTGTTTATGTAAGCCCCACCCTAACTCTTTGGCAAAAGCCCATATACCCACCCATCTCCAGTGACGACAATGGTAGCATAAGTTTTATAATGTATATAATTGAGTTTTAATCTTGATGATCTTTTATTCTTGATCAAAAGGCATTGGTATAAGGTTGAACACGATGACCTCCATATTATTTGAGTGGAGTGTGGATGTTATGGACATGTAGTTAAAGGTTGTTCTCTTTATAACACCCTCATTTTTTACCATTATTTTTTTTACTTATTTATTTATTTATTTTATATATGCAGTTGCTTTTAGAATAATGAATATACATTAGTTTAGAATTCTAATAATTTTATAGCTCGAGAAACGAGAAATTATTAGGGTTGATCTCTAATTAAATTTGAAGTTTCACCTCAGTATAATGGCGAAATAAAGGAATTCATTAAATGTCTTAGCGTACTACCTAGGTGAAACTCCAAATCTAATTGGAAAACAACACCAATAGTACCTATAGTACTATATCTAAGTTTTGTCCATTATAAAATGACCATTATGTCCCTATAAACAGTAATAATAGGATAAAATAGTAAAAACATATAGGCTTATTAAAATTTTGATTTCAAGTTAAAAATATGCGTAGAATAATTAAATATAATTTTATAATTTTTCTATAAATTAATTAAAATTATTTGTGTAAAATGACCAAAATACCCTTGGTTGACTGTATAAGTCCAACTGGTACCCCTTTGCCGAAAAATATTTTAAAAAAATTTAATATTTCTATTATAACTAAAAAAAATTATTTGAAGGTAAAAAAAAAAAAGTATTTTTTAAGTTGGCAAATATTTGGCACAAAATTGATTTATTGGATATTTATTTAGCATTTTTACGTGAAATAAATATAGAAAAATATATAATAAATGAAAGTTTCAAGGAGACCAAATTTATTATGGGCTTGAGCATGGAAGCCCTGTGGAATCTCAAAATCACTTTAAAATCCCAAATTTTATTAAGTAAGATGGTTTATTTTATATGAGAGTGAAATGAATAAATATTGACCATTAGATCTTATCTTTAACGATCAAGATTAAAACACACAAGTCATGTGAGTTTTTTAAACAATCACATGACATTATTATATATATGTAATTCCATATGGTTTAGTTTTTCTCTAAATAAAAGAATAAAAGAAAATTTGTTTTGAAAATAAACATGAATATTAGATTATTATTTAAGCAAGAAGAATTTTCTTTGAAAAATATATCAATTGAAAATTTATTTTGGAAGATATTTCAACAATTATAATTTTAAGAGAGAAAGTTAATTATATATATAACACTTGGTTTTATTAAACAAAAGGAGAAAAAAGAAATATATTTTTTGTATAAAAGTTAGTTTGTTACAATCCTGTACGTTGTTTATCCACACACACACACACACACACACACATATATATATATATATATATATATATATATATATATATATATATATATATGTTTAAGACTATTTGTTTCATCAGATCTTTACTCTTTTAATTGTATGTCAATGTGATTAGGTGTCACAACTACCCGCCCTAAACAACTAGAGGAAAAGAGTAATTCACAAATGACACCAACACCGATAATGAACAGAGGAGCAACTGTCATTAATGTTGTTGATTTGGGAATACTTTTGTAATGAATTATTCGCCATTTATTCCTAAACATGTAAACATTGATACTCATTAAAAGTGATTTGTTGCCTGGAGAGAAAAAACACAACCAATTTAATACCCATGATCTGCTTAGAAATAGGTAAGGACACTATTAATTGTAATGAATATTATGCTTTTTTTTCTTTGATTTCGGGGAACGAGAACGTGCGAATTTAGGAGTAAAGGGCCTCACGTCTTTAAGTCACCAAAAGGACAAAGTAATGTCACAATATGGCTAACAAAAAGAAAGTCATGCTCCAAAATATGAGTTCAATAAAAAAACGATGACATCGAAAAGGTTTTCATCACTAAATCAATCTACGTAACTCCCACCTAGCTGCTGGGAAAGTTATTATCCAACAACCAAGTACGTTTAAGGACCAATAAGTAACACAACGTAGAAATGAAAAAAAAAAACTTGGAGTGTACTAGTATCTCCCTAACCATTGCCACACCTTCTTCCTCAAAGATTGACACACAACCTCAAAGTTTCAAGTATGCGATGAATTCAAAACAAGTGAATTCTTTTTGTTATTGTATATTGGAGGACCCCTCAGATAAGAATTCTTACGTTGCCTAAATGGATTAGATCATTACGACTATGAATATGGGAGATGCTAAAACTCCACAATTAAATGATCTCTATATAGGGATTTTTTTTTGTCTCAATACATCAATTTGCCTCTTTGTCAATAATGATGAAATTTAAAGATATTGCCATATTCTATTGGAACATTAAAGGAGCAAGTAATATGAGGGCCAAAAGGCATGTTAGTGACATTGTTAAGAAGCATAAGCCAACCTTTATGATCATTGTGGATACACATGCTCCAGGGCATAAATGGTTTTTGAAAAAGTATTAGTTGTGACCTTATCACTATAATGGAGGCCAATGATCATGCAAGTGGACTTTGGATTTTTGTAAGGCATGGTTAGAACTTTACGATCAATGTTTTGGATATTATGTTTTATTCAACTACATTTACTATTATGTGTGAATATAAAATTTGGTTTTGCACATGTTTTTATGTAAACCCCACCCCACAAGAGATGTTATATAATTGAGTTTTAATCTCAACAATCTATCACTTTTAATTTTGATCGAAGGGTTATTATTGTCTATTCTCATTTTCACAATAACCAACTGTTTTCACAATAGTTGTTTCCCTATATACAAATGCAAATATATTTATAAATATTGTATTTTTTAAAACAAACATTTATATAAATTACATTTTGGTATAAACCACATGTATCATTTATTTGAGGCAATCGTATTTGAATTGAGTAGGACCACTATGAACGATAAAGCTCTCCCTCTGAGCATTTAGCACAGTTGCATACCCAAATCTCCAACTCGAGACCACAAGTTAAGTTGGTTATATGGTGCACACCAAATATTGAATATGATTAAAGTTTATCATGTTCTTATTATATTATTTTCTTATCTATTCTCCTATCTTGTCCTATTCTGTTACATCTTGATCACCAAACGAGCCTGTATAATATATGATGAATTTTGATTGATTGATAGTATATAAATTTGTATATTAATCAAGTATATCTATTAACATTACAAATTGTTCAAATTAAAGGAACTATACATTTATAATTAATTAAAAATTATTAATATATCATTAATATTAATTTCGCATTACAACAATAAAAAATGATTATTTTCAAAAAAAGAAAGAAAAATAGCAGTGGCAGTGAGTATACCTATACCATATAGTATTTGATTTGATAAAATAAAGAGCAATGATAGCGGTTATAATACCCCCATAATCTAGTGACTGCAAAGCCGACACCATTGACACGGCGCGTAGAAAAGAATCGACCGATACCTCACATCATATGGCATTGATTTGAACCCGGAGCCCGTACACACGCGCGAGAAATGTCGCGTGGCCCCAAATGTCACCGCTCGCACACGAAAATGAAAATCGAGATCGAGCAAGCGTTTCAAAATAGAGCCGTTGATGGGGAGATCCTAGCGCGGAGATTAACCCTATTTGAATCAACGGCGGATATTGCTTCGGTGTGTCGTACAGCGAATATAAAAAAGCAAGTATTGAAGAACCGAAAAACTTAAAACATTGGCGTCTCTGCTTTTTCCCACACTCTGCTAGGGTTTCAGAGTCGCCGCGCTCACTGCTTCTCGCTCCCTCAGTTTCTCTCGCTTCAACTCGCTCTCTCCATCGCCGATTCCACTCGTTAACTCGCCGTCACTCAGTAAGTTCTCTCTTCATTGATTCTCGTATACTCACTAATCCCTAATTAGAACCTTCGCTTTGTTTTTCTTATTATTATATTTTCACTGCTTCCGCCGCTGATCCGAGTCAGTGGTTTATTCAGGGTTTTAGTTCATTCCACTGATTTAGGTTTTTCTTTTATTTCGTTCGCGATCAAAATCAGTTTGTGAACTTTCTTTTTTAGTATGGTCTGATTTTGGGTTCTATTTGAACTGGTTTAAATTGAATCGGGAGTGTTCGGGATTGTTGATGCACTGTTTTGTTTGGCTGTTGAGGAAATGTAGAAAATCGATGTGAATTTATTATCTTCTTGCATTTTCGATCTGTTGGCACCTCTGTAAACAGTGCTTGAATGTGCTAAAGCGTATTTTTTTGAGGAATGCGTTTTTTTCCATTTTGATTGTATGGGATGTAGTCTGTTGCATTTCTGGGGTTACTTCTTAATATTATATACACTTATTATTGCTATGTTCTCTTTATGTGGTGATATGGGGTTTATGAGAGGGTTAGGTCAATTTGATGTGGTGATATGGGGTTTATGAGAGGGTTAGGTCAATTTCTCATGAGTAGAGAACACTGGCTTTATGTATACTGTTTGTGCAATGGTTATATATAAATACCTTTTGTTTTTTATTTTTTTCTGTTGGGATAATGATAACATACTTTAGGAGTCAAGTTTTGTCTGCTTTATGGTCACAGGCTCATAGCCGTAACGCATACACAACACATACACAACACATACACGACACGTTGTCTATCATTTACGATTTATTCATCTTTCCGAATCCCACCACTTTAAAATTTGTTGCACACTGAATCACTTGGTGTTATGTTGTTAATGCTGTACTTCTGAAAATATTTTGCTTTTTTTCATTGTGCCATGTCCATTTTTTGTTAATAACATTCATTTTTATTTTTTTGCATTTTTTCATATTGCTATGTCATTTACAATCTATAGTATTGATATGATATCAAGGTGAATGAATTTGAGACTTGAATTTCCTCTTTTTTTGCCTGTTTGGTTTGCATTTTGTTATTTGGTTAAGTTATATTTCATACTAATGTTTGTGGTAAGTCATGGTTGCTAGTTTGTTTTGGTGGATAGTTTTTCATGCCTTCTATTTATGTTTCAGGTTCAGATGGCCATGGAGGTTACTCAAATCCTTTTAAATGCGCAAGCAGTGGATGGAACATTAAGGAAACAAGCTGAGGAAAACTTGAAACAGTTTCAGGAACAGAATCTTCCAAGTTTCTTGTTTTCTCTTGCTGGGGAATTGGCAAATGACGACAAGCCTGCAGAGAGTCGGAAGCTAGCAGGTTTAATTCTCAAGAATGCTCTGGATGCTAAAGAGCAGCACAGAAAAATAGAATTTGTTCAAAGATGGCTGTCATTGGACCCAACCTTGAAAGCCCAGATTAAGGCGTTCTTGTTGAGGACGCTTTCTTCTCCTTCTCTTGATGCTCGATCAACTGCATCACAAGTTATTGCTAAAGTTGCTGGCATTGAGTTGCCTCATAAACAGTGGCCTGAATTGATAGGATCCCTCTTGTCTAATGTTCATCAGCTTCCTGCCCCTACAAGACAGGCAACACTTGAGACCCTTGGATACATCTGTGAAGAAGTCTCCCCAGATGTAGTAGACCAGGATCATGTAAATAAGATACTCACTGCCGTTGTTCAAGGGATGAATTCAACAGAAGAAAACAATGATGTCAGGCTTGCTGCCATAAAAGCATTGTACAATGCATTGGGTTTTGCTCAGGCAAATTTTTCTAATGACATGGAGCGGGATTATATCATGAGAATTGTGTGTGAGACAACACAATCTCCTGAATTGAAGATTCGACGAGCAGCATTTGAGTGCTTGGTAGCTATTTCTTCAACATACTATGAAAAGTTAGCTCCTTATATCCAAGAAATCTTCAACATCACTGCCAAGGCTGTGAGGGAAGATGAGGAGCCGGTTGCACTTCAGGCAATTGAGTTTTGGAGTTCAATATGTGATGAAGAAATTGATATACTAGAAGAATATGGAGGTGATTTTAGTGGGGATTCAGAGGTTCCCTGCTTTTATTTTATTAAACAGGCTCTTTCATTTCTTGTCCCCATGTTATTGGAGACACTGCTGAAGCAAGAAGAAGATCAAGATCAGGATGAAGGAGCGTGGAATATTGCAATGGCTGGAGGTACCTGCTTGGGATTAGTTGCACGGACAGTTGGTGATGACATTGTACCTTTGGTTATGCCGTTTATTGAAGAGAATATAACCAAACCAGATTGGAGGCAAAGGGAGGCTGCAACTTATGCCTTTGGCTCTATTTTAGAAGGTCCATCACCTGATAAACTTGTGCCACTGGTGAATATGGCTTTGAATTTCATGCTCACTGCATTGATGAAAGATCCGAATAATCATGTGAAAGACACAACTGCTTGGACTCTTGGGCGAATGTTTGAATTTTTGCATGGATCAGCTCTGGATACTCCCATTATCACTCCAGCAAACTGCCAACAGATTATTACTGTGCTGCTTCAGAGTATGAAAGACGTTCCAAATGTTGCCGAGAAGGCTTGTGGTGCTCTTTATTTTCTTGCCCAAGGCTATGAGGACGCTGGATCTGCTTCCTCTCCGTTGACCCCCTTCTTTCAAGAAATTGTTCATGCTCTCCTCACTGTAACTCACAGAGAGGATGCCGGAGAATCCCGCCTTAGAACAGCAGCCTATGAAGCCTTAAATGAAGTAGTGAGGTGTTCTAATGATGAAACAGCTCCAATGGTGGTACAGCTTGTTCCTCTCATCATGATGGAGCTCCATCAGACTCTTGAGAATCAGAAGGTTTCATCTGATGAGAGGCAGAATGAGTTACAAGGCCTTCTATGTGGTTGCTTGCAAGTTATCATACAGAAGTTAGGATCAGCTGAACCAACAAAATATCATTTCATGCAGTATGCTGATCAAATAATGGGTTTGTTTTTGAGAGTGTTTGCTTCTCGAAGTGCAACAGCTCATGAAGAGGCTATGCTTGCCATTGGAGCTTTGGCCTATGCAACCGGTGCTGATTTTGCGAAATACATGACAGAATTTTACAAGTATTTGGAGATGGGTCTCCAAAATTTTGAGGACTACCAGGTTTGTGCTATCACAGTGGGTGTGGTTGGTGATGTATGCAGAGCCTTGGAGGAGAAAATACTGCCTTATTGTGATGGGATAATGACCCAACTTCTTAAGGATTTGTCCAGCAATCAGTTGCATAGGTCTGTGAAGCCTCCTATTTTTTCATGTTTTGGAGACATTGCCTTGGCAATTGGAGAAAACTTTGAGAAGTACCTTTTGTATGCAATGCCTATGCTTCAGAGTGCTGCAGAGCTTTCTGCTCATACATCTGGTGCTGATGACGATATGACAGAATACACAAATTCTTTGAGAAATGGAATCCTAGAGGCATACTCAGGGATCTTCCAAGGGTTTAAAGGTTCCCCAAAGACCCAGCTTCTGATGCCTTATGCTCCTCATGTGCTGCAATTCTTGGATAGTTTGTACATGGAGAAGGACATGTAAGTAAATTTCTGTATATTCTAATTCTGTCTGTTTGTGAATTTTGCATCTTCAAATTTTGTAATTTTTGTTTTTTTAATTTATTGGTGCCTCGTGTCCTTTCAGGGATGATGTTGTGACTAAGACAGCAATTGGCGTGCTTGGTGATTTAGCTGATACTTTGGGTAGTAACGCTGGCCCCTTGATTCAGCAATCTGTGTCCAGCAAAGACTTCCTCAAAGAGTGTTTATCGTCTGATGATCCTTTGATTAAGGAATCCGCGGAATGGGCCAAGTTGGCAATCAGTCGAGCAATTTCATTTTGAGGCTATTACTATTTCATGGCTTCTAGTTCTTGCATACATCTGCATTTGTTGCGTGGGGGTTTCAACTGCATACATGAGTCGGGTCATCACCATTTTTGGGAACAGGTGTTCGGTCCTTTGGCTGTCTGCATTTCATGTCAGCAACATGGAGTCTGCTTTTTCATTTTTATTTTTTTAAATTTATTGTTCTGCATTGCTATGGAGGAAGTCGGTGGGTGATGACCAATCTTTCTGCTAACTTGGCAGAAAAGATGCGGTTTTTACGTACAGGGGGAGAAACAGGGTGAAATGGGGGAGGAGCAAGAAAGGAGATATCCCATGATATCTGCCAATACCGTAACTATTGGGCTTGCATGAGTTATTGAATGTTTTGGAGTCTATGGTGGTCCAGATATTATGTCCTTTACTTTTTTTCTTTTCCTTTTACTATTGGCTGTAGAGTGAAACAATCATCTTAGTCCATCCATGTGTTTGGGATAGGTAATGCAACATATTTTAGCCGTTCCTTGAAATTATTCAAAAATAATTTTTTGTCTCCCGCATCAAAGTTTTTATTTATTCCTTAGTTATTTCTTTGATCACCTATACGTATATGTTTAAAGTTGCATCTATGAACGATAGTTTCTTATTTTTGAAGTTCGTATGTTGTGAAATATATTGTGTATGCGCATGATTTAGATGCGTGTCAATGAAGAGTTATCGAACATATTGTATGGGTTGTAGGAGCTTACTGTCGAGGCCTAAACCTTTTAGTGGTAAGGCATACTTAGGTGGTCGTTGCATGATTAAAAATGTCGTGGTTGTTATAGCGTGTTGATATGGCATTCAATTTTGAGTTGTAGTGTTTGGTTGTAACAAGTTGGTTCGGACGCAAAATGGAATATTTTAGTGCGTCTTAGTGCAGAACACTCAAGCTGATTGTGCAAAATAATGTCTATTTGAATTACTTCTAACTTTAGCTGTTTGTGTTTTTTTACTGAATTTAATTAGAATAATAGTTTAATATCTGATTTCTGTTAAAAATACGAGAAACAATTTTTTGGAATAGAGCTGAACTTATTGGTTTGTTCCGATTATCTTTTTCCACGAGTATTTTTGTGTGTATTCAAATCTTGACATTGCACCAACCCTTCAATCATTAAGCAGATTATTTGAATATATTTTGAAAAAAACCAAAAAAGATAATTCCTAGCAAGAATTTACAAACTGCGTACGAGTACGCCAAGGGTATCTTATCCTTTAGCCTAAAAATGGGTGTTTGGAATGATAGATATATAAGGGAAAGTATAGAGTGAGGATGAAGTAATTTTGGGTACAATTAATCTGTTTGATAATTTCTTGTATATATTAAATAAGTTAAATTTTAATAATTTAATTGTTGGATATTTTAATATTATTTTAATGATTTTTGACAGAATTTTTTTAAATATTATTTTAATGATTATGTATATCAAAATTTAGATAAATTAATATCTTTAATTATATAATCTTATATATATACTTGTATTTTAAAAGATGTGTTAGGCATAAAATTGAATTTAGTTACGATGTGTTTGGATTAGCGTTTTTTTTTTAAATGTAACCAACATTTTTCTAAAAATAACAAGGATGTTGTTTTTGGATTGGTGTTGGAAAAATGTATTTTTTCCATTGAACGGATAAACAAATACACTCTTAATTAATTTATTTTTTTTAAAAAAAAATCGCAAACAAACAACAGAGAAGCATAAAAAGCAAGCCTCTACACGTAGCTTACAAGGGATTGATCGTATTGTTTACTATGATTAAGCTTTAGGATGTCCTTTTCTCTGACGCAAACCCTTATCTCAAGGAAAAAATTAGTGGTGTATTAATTTTGTAGTACATTGTTTTCTAAAATAAAATTAATGATTGAGTCTTGATTCAATTTTACTAATAATAAGTTACCTATGTATTTCTTGCGTTAACTGACTGAGCTTAAAAAATTTCCTCAACAATTTTAAGGATAGATTTCTTGTATTGGTTGTACAAGATGCAATAGATTTATTAAATCGGGTACAAAAAATACCAATGTTTATATATAATGCAAAAGTTTTTTCTTTATAATTGCCACATTATTTTTTAATTTATTATTCTATTCATTTTTTGTTGTTGTTGTTTTTGTTTCTATTCATTTTTATTTTACTCACTTTTAATCTCTATCATTTTTAGAATTAGATACACTTATCTTCATATAAAATGTATATTAATATAATAACCATAAAGTATTATTTCTATTTATTTATAATTTTTATTATCTTTTAGCCATATTCTTATAAGTTTCACTGAAAACATATTTGAATAACTTATTTAGTTTACTTTTTGTAAGTTTAATTATATATTTCAATTTTTTATATGGTGTATCAAAGGTTTTATAAATATAGAAAGGAAAAGAAGTCAAATAGAAAATTTGTATAGAATATGAAAGATAATTTTTTTTAAAAAAAATTGTTAATAAAAACTATAAAATAGTGAAACTTAAGTGTTAACAGTAAATTAATTAATTGTTTTAGCACGTATTTGGTTGCGGTGAGGTAACAAAAATCACGTAAAAAAATGTGAAAATGGAATTTAATTGAATTGCTTTTATTGCACTATAACTTCAAACACACACTTAAATATTTTAATCATAAAAATCTAAAAGTATCTGTTGATATGATGCTACTTAAATAGAGAAAAAGATGAATGTTTGTAATATATTTGTATTATTAATTTGAATTTATTAAAAATTAAAATAATTACGAGTGATGGCTTATTAATAAACAGTGAGATCCATAAAAAAATGATTTTTAATAAATTTAATCCAATGACAAATTAATTTAAAAAATGTTTTAAATAGTGTATTATTATCTTTTTTTTTTTCAAAGAATAAGCACATAAAAAGTGAAATTGACATTATTTAAATTGAAAATCACGGTATACATATTTAAATAACATTATTAATAAAAATTACAAATCTTTGTGTGAAAACTACTTATTTACTTCATAATTGACAAATTATTTTAGCATTATATAAATTAATTGGTTATAAACAATTCACCAAAAAAAATGGTTATAAATTTATGTTTATTCTTTAATTTTTTTCGTTTGCAAATTTTCTTTTTAGCCTTTTCATCACTTTTTTGATTCAGTCTTTTTTTTTTTTGATTCAGAACCTTTTCATCACTTGCAAAATACTAACTTATTAAATCAACACAACATTTTTCTAAATATTATTATTGCTTACCTTTTTATACTATTAATTAATTAATTAATTCTACTTGGCTTCTACGTTGTGCCAACAATTTTTTTTACAATGACAGTAATAAAGATTGAGCTTAAACTCTCATGTGGGTTTGCCAACATTGTTTTTTGTTTTTTTTTAATTAACACGGATGGAGTTAGACAAAATTAACATTTGAAATAAACTATGTTAAATTTATAACATATATAAGTAATTTAAACAAATTAATTAAAAAATTAACATACATTAGAGGAAAAAGGTATGTCTTTTTTTTTTTATCAAAATATTTTTATTTAAATTTTTAACAGACAATTAATACATCATATCATATACTATTATGAATAAATTATGAATATAGTAATAATATATTTTTTGCATTAATATTTAATTATAAACCATTATGTATATTCTTTAGTTTTGTAATAATTTTTGGTCCAAAAAAAGTTTTGTAATAATTTCTTTAAAGTTCAATGTTAATCTCTTATTAGATGATAGAAATTAAACTTAAATATTAGTATTCTTTAGTTTTTCTTTTCCCAAGAATAAAAGAACAAGAAGAAAGCCATTTTTTTAAAAATGAAAAAAAGTGAAAAATGGCATATAATCTCTCCTCCACATCCTGGGCGAGAAGTACAGTTTAGTATGCAATTGCATTCCTCACCTCACTCTCACTGTGCTCACTCTCTTCTCTTCTCTTCTCTTCTCTTATGTGACATTCACAAACACACACTCTCACTCTTCTCTCTCTCTCTCTCTCAAACCCTAACTCTCCAATTCCCAATCAATGGCGATCCTCTCTCAATCCACCGCCAGCTTTTCCTTCTCCTTCATCTCCATTAGGACCGATTCGACTCGCCTAACTCGCTTCCCCTGCCGCGTCCGAACCCGCTCCCCCCCTCGCCGCCTCGCCGTCGTCTCCTCGCGCCTCAACTCCTCCAGGTCCCCCGACGCCGGCGGCTCCCTCTCGCCGGACAACGGCGGCGGCGACGTCGCCTACGAGCTCCACCACGACTTGTCGCCGCAGCGCCGCCGCCGCGGCTCGCCGGTGTTCGTCACGCTGCCGGTGAATTCCGTCGGTCGGGAGGGCCGCGTCGCGAGGCCCAAGGCGATGATGTTCTCGCTCAAGGCGCTCGCCACGGCCGGCGTCGAAGGCGTTGTTATTGAAATTTGGTGGGGATTGGTCGAGAAGAACAAACCTAGGGTTTACGATTGGAGAGGGTATGAGGAACTCGTCACGATGGCGTGCAAGTGTGGCCTTAAGGTTCGAGCGGTTCTCGCGTTTCATCAGCATGGCACGGGACCTGATGATCCCAATTGGTATGTGGTAATTGTTGGAAATCACACCTTGACTAGTGATATGATCCCAATTGGTATGTGGTAATAGTTGCAGATTCCATAATGGTATGATCAAAATAATGTATATAAGTGGTGGTGGACAACTCTCACCTTATAAGATAGCTAGCTTTTGGGTTGAGTTAGGTCTAAACTCAAATTCCAAATTTTAACATGGTATTAGAACCTATCATAGTAGTGGTTGTTGGGCCTGTTGGGCTATCTGTTATGGAGCTTCCGTAGATGTTGAATTTTGCAAATTTCACACTTGAGATGTCCAGATGTAATGAGTATGTAGTGATATGACTAAAATAGTGTATATAAGTAAGAGATAGTTCCAAATTCTAAGAATTTATCAGAGCCTATTCTTTCTAAGATGTTGTTATCAAAGCATATTCTAATAGTTGTGTTGGGCCACCTGTTAACCGAGCATGTTGTCGGAGCACCCGTAGATGTCAAATTTTGCAAATTTCACATTTTCATGTTTGAGATGTCCAGTCCCTAACATGAGCGGTGTGTAGTGATGTGACCAAATTAGTGTATATAAGGAAGGGATAACTGTAACCTCACAAGTTAACTTTTGTGATTTAGACCCAAATTAAAATTCCAAGAGTAATTTCTTTTTCTTATAATATGTTTTAATAGTGTGGGAAAATTATAATTCTGGCGTGTAATTTTTTTATTCAATACTGTATGGACGTTTGACCTGGGTTTGTTTTGATGATCTAAGCAGAGTTGATTTGGTTTATTTTGAATTATTATTACTATTTTTGTAGGTAGGTATTGTTTCCTAGTCATGAGCCTCATACTGTGGAAGTTTGTCCCCCTTGTGTAGGATACCGCTTCCTCTATGGGTGCTTGATGAGATACAGAAAGATATAGAGTTAGCGTATTGTGACAGGTTTGGAAGAAGAAATGTTGAATACATTTCCCTTGGATGTGATATTCTTCCTGTGCTATGTGGGCGTTCTCCCATTCAAGCGTATGCAGATTTTATGAGGAACTTTAGGGACACTTTCAGGTCTTTGCTTGGTGTTATCATCACAGTAAGGTTCTATGATGATTTTGGGATGTTATAGTACATTGAGGATTTGAATTCCCAGCTATTACTATTAGATGTTTGTTGTAATTTGTGTAACTCTGTTTTGCTTTGCAGGGTGTACAGATTGGCATGGGTCCTGGTGGTGAACTAAGATATCCTTCATTCTCTTCACAGGAGCCAAATTTGGCTTGGTCTCATGAACTTGGAGAGTTTCAGTGCTATGATAAGGTAGGTTGAAGATTCAGATTTAGGCATGAGTTTGTAGTTTGTTGAATTTTAGACTTGTTGCTTTTTGTGTGTTGTGGGAGACTGGCGATGACCAATTTGCATACTTTATGATGTTCAGTGATTAGTATCATATTTATCTGCTTTTTGTGTGTTGTGGGAGACTGGCGATGACCAATTTGCATACTTTATGATGTTCAGAGATTAGTTCATATTTATCTTTCGTTTGCCTTCTGCCAGTATATGCTTGCTTCTCTGAATGCCTCTGCAAGAAATATTGGAAAGCGTGAATGGGGAAATGGTGGTCCAATTGGTACTGGAAGTTTGATGCAAAATCCTGAGCATACTGATTTTTTCAAAAATGACGGTGGTTCTTGGGACACACCATATGGTAAATTTTTCCTTGAATGGTACTCAGATATGTTGCTGCTGCATGGGGAGAGGATTTGTAGGGAAGCTGAAACTATATTTAGGGGTACAGAAGTCCATATATCAGCAAAATTGGCTGCCATTCACTGGCACTATGTCACACAATCCCACCCATCAGAGTTAACAGCTGGCTATTATAATACTTCTAACAGGGATGGATACTTACCCATTGCTCGCATGTTTAGTAAGTATGGATTCTCAATGTGTTGCTCTTGTTTTGAAATGCAAGATGCTGTAATGCAGAAGATCAATCCAGATGGTAGCCCTGAAGGTTTTCTTAGACAGCTTTTGCTGGCTGCTAGGCTCTGTGATATATCACTTGAAGGTCAAAATTTTTCAATTAATTTGGATGATGGTGCATTCACCCAGGTGCTGAAGATGTCAAAATTTTACTCAGATGGGATTGAGAAGCGACCTTTCTCATTCAACTTTGTAAGAATGGACAAAAGATTGTTTGAATCCCGAAATTGGGATCGGTTTACTCGTTTTGTGAGACAAATGTCTAATGGAAACATTTTTCGAGCCAGATTAAATTCTGTTCGTGACATACGGTTGAAGACCACACCAGTGGTAGCAGAAGTGGGCCTGTTGTACCACCTATATCAGCACTCTTGAAATTAGTCTTGGCCTTTGTTCTTTAGTCATATGTAGTATTACTGCGATCATTGCAAGAAAATATGATGACCTCCGGTCTAATGTTGTGAAATGTGTAGTAACTGCTGATTCTTCAAATGATTCTTTTATTGCTTTTCAGCAAGAAGTTACTTCCCCAAGGTAACACATTACATTGCCTTCCAGTTTTTTTAATATGGGTGGCATGTTATCCACTTGTACGTGTATTTCGAGTAGACAGAGATATAATTTGAAACCAGTTACTGTTGAGATCTTGGTTCTTCACTGCCTTGTCTTTTTAATTTTTTGTTCTGTTGAGATGGACTCTGGATATGCTGGTTTTATATAGCTTTGTGGTAGATATCTTAAGAGCAGATTGTCTTTTGTCATTTCAATCTGGTGTACATTTACCATAAATCCGATGTCTGTAGCTTATATTTTCTCTGAAATATGTGTTAGTATTTGATGCACATTGATGGGCGACATAAATAGAAAAACAGTGTAATTTTGTTTTGTTTGATGTTTGGTGTTAGCACAAAGGCAATTTTGGATTTGGTGCTTGGGGTTGCGCTGGGTAGGAGGTCGATGAGACTTATTGGTTTTCCATTGGCGTTAATAAGGGGTTTGTTCAATTTGATGAATACTTTTTAACTTTTGAATGATGTTGTATATGAGACAAGTTGTTTCTAGGTTTGTTGAGTACCAAATAATCTGACTTTTGGCTTGTATTTTATTATTGTATGGTTTTGTTTGATATACTTTTAAAATCATACTATAGAGCAAGAATTTATATACCGTCGAATCTTTCAATTTTTTTTTTTATCCGTGAAAGTTTTGGTGAGTTGGGTCATCTTTCAATTTTGAAGGAAATAAATTGCATGTGACAAATTTAAGCCCACAGATTTAGCACATCGTAATCCGCAAGTTACTCTTTGTTGTTTATTTCCGTCGAGTTGGGGTCTTCTACTCAGTTTAGGATAAATATGTTAAAAATTGAAACTACACTCCCAGGTTTAGAGCTAAACTAAACATAAGAGTCCGGAACGTGAAACTATAAAACAAGAGGATCTTATATTAAATTAGTGTTTCATTTTTTAGCCAATGGCTTATATTAGTATAGCACTAAAAATAGGATATGAAAAAAGGAAAATATATTATTCGATGCATTCAATCAAGCTATTGATGAGTATGTGAAACATACAGCATCTTATCTTGTTACAGTGAAGTTCGCTACATGAATTACTCAGTTACAGTGACATTTGATCCAATTATGAGTGCATTTTTATTTAAGTACCATAGTAGAGTTGGGCTTAAACAAAACTTGGATTGATGTTTTCGTATCTACTCTACCCTGTGGATGGCAACTAGTGCATATTTTATGAAATAAATTAAATTTAATGTATAACATACTTTTTAAAAAAAAAAAGAAAGTAAATATTAACAATAAGATTACATAATTATGTGTTTTGTTTACCAAAAATTTAGTGTGCATGATTGTTGAGTCAACATAAAAATATTTAACAATTGAATTAATAAAATTTAATTTATACAAAAAGTTATTAAAAGTAATTGCACGACTCGAAGTAATATAATACTTGAGTTTAACTTCTTTAATTTATTTATAACCTAATTATTTTTTATTTATAAATATTTTGTTGAAATGATTTTTTTAAGTTTATTAATTTAATAGATAGTTTCGTGCATGTTAGAAGATGAGATAGAAGTAATAAAAAAAGCATAAAAAATGAATATTAGCTTTATTTAATGATAAATTTTAAGATAAAATTATAATCTACTAAGTACATCTCTTTTTTTTTCATATAAAATTATTTTTTTATCATTATATATATGTACTATTGTACCAACAGGGGTTGGTCTAGTGGAAGGGGTTAATCTTTCACAATGTGGTGAACCAAGATTCAAATTCTAGTTGACAGACTTGCTCACATATAGTGTTTGGCTGTGCCTCGAACAAAATTGTCTTCGAAAGAGGAGACTTGTAAGAAAAACAAAATGCACTGATGTACATATACAAGCTACTCATTGACTTTTATGTAAATCTTATAAAACTTGAACTTTTTCCATCTATACCATGCTTATTTATTGATTAAAATAGATGAATTCAATCAAACATTTAAAAATTCGAATTCAAATAATTTATTAGTAACTAATCTTGTTTACATGGGTTAGGCTAGGTTTGGCCCAACTTCTTATTTTTAGCTTAAAAGTATCAAAGACCAAAATAAAAGTTTTAAAAGTAAAATAGAAGTTGTCTATTTTTATTTTTTTATCTTAAAAGAGACCACTCAAGAAAAAAATGAAAAAGTGCAAGAAGAAAGATGAGAGAGAAAGAGAGTAGGAAGAAGTGAGAAAGAGTGGAGATAAAGAGAGCTAGGATAGAAAGAGCATGGAGAGAGAGAGGAAAGAGAGGGGAGAAAGAAGTAAGAAAAAACAAAATAAATTCTTTTTTCAATTTTTTTATAAAATTTATGTTGCTTAATTATTTTAATTTTTTTTTAAAAAAACATGTTAGATCTAACTTCTCAATTAAAGCTCTTAAAAAAAAAACCCTTCCCCGTTAAAGGAAATGAAAAAAAAAAAAGGTTATACACTACCTTAATATTCTCCTTCTTTTAAAGAAGGTAATCCAATAAATTTAAGATTGAGTTATTTTGCTTAGAAACGCAAGGAAATAAACTATCATGACTGAATTTTTAAAAAGATCTTAGCATCCATTAATGACTTGCTATGCTAATGGTTGTTAAGATCTTAACCTAGCTAACTTATTAGGTCAGTTTAGTAACGAGGGATTTGAATAGTTTACATAAATTCTTAAATTTAACATTCATTGTTATCATGGTATACTAAAATAAAATAAAAATGAAAATCTTAGCATGATATAACTTATTTTTGAAGTTTGACAAATTTAAAGAAACAACCATAGTTTGTGGTGTTTAAGCTTTAAAATGCAAGTATGTGTTTTAACCGCGCACTTGACTTGGCCATTGGCTTAGCAAATTTTTCTTTAGCTTAATGAATATAATGACGTCTTGTTGAGTCATAAGACGAATCAAGACCCTCAATTATTTTGATTTTATGCAAAAAAAATATTAAGTAAAAAGATTGTGTCTTATGAATGTCAACAGATGAAAACATTGTATCTGCGTCTATAAGATACAGATGATACGCAGACAGACGCTTAAGTCTGAAGAAGCATTTAAAGGCACAGTAAATGCACTATCGTGTTGTTATCTGTTTTGCAGGAAATGTTCATAGAACATCCTTCTAGGATCTGTCGAAGTGCATAAAAAGGAACAGATAGAAGAGTCAAAGTTTCAAAAGTTTTTCTTGCCTCAAAAGATGCGCTACAACTAGCAATGAGTACTTGTCTGAGCAAGCGATGTGACCACTGCAGTAGAAGGATTTGGAGTATATCTCAAGAAAGATAAGCAGAATGCTTTATCAACTTAGAATGACTAGTTGGTGACAAGTATTTAATGCTCGCATTAAATGCCTCTCAACCACCCTCCTTCAGACGATGGCCAGACGCAAGAAAAAAGACCGTTTAGAGACAACGGTTACTTTCTCAGCAAGTCTATATATAGAAGAAGATTTGAAGTGCCAAAAAAAAAAAAAGAACAACACACGAACTGAATTCAAATTCAAGCATTCTTTTGTAAAAATTCTTTTTGTAAAAGCTCTCAACTCACTTTGTGTATCCTGAGAGAAAAAGACTTAGTTCTTAATCTTGTATATTCGTCTGTAAGATGATAGTTAAAAAGTCTATGCACCCTTACAAAAACAAATCTTGTGATTTGATTTAGAGCCAGAAGTGGCTTGGTAGAAAAGAATACTTGAGTTTTTAGCTTGGAGAGGCTAAGTGTGAAAAACTACTTGGGTGAGCCAGAAGTGGTAGTGAACAATACTTGTAACTTGTGAAAGTTATTAGAACTTGGTGGTTTGCCGAGAACTGGACGTAGTCTCAGGGTGAGACAAACTAGTATAATTTCCTGTGTTATCTTTCTTGATCCTATACCTTTTATAACTGCTTGAACTGACTTTGTCTTGTGATTTAAACTGTTTTTATTAAAAAGACTTTCATCTGTGAAGTTATCGTCTGTTAAACGTTCTCTTGAAAAACTATATCTTTTGATCTATAGATGCTACACTCTGTTTAGAAAAAGTTTGCGAAAATTTTTATAAATCACAATTCAACCCCCCTTCTTGTGAATTTTGCCTTTACAGTTTGGTATCAGAGCTCAGCCTTTAAGGGTTGAGCACCTGACCGTGTCTAGAGAAAAAGATCCAGATGGCCAGTCACGACAATCAGTTCATTCCTGAGTGAGCCTCTCTAACAAGGCCTCCAGCCTTTCTTGGAGATGACTATCTCTACTAAAAAGATCGCATGGAGATGTACATCAAGTCCAACCAGTATCAACTATGGAACATCATCATAAATGGAGATATCCCCATTACAAGGCCTGAGGATCAATGGACTCAAGATGACTACAACATCCTTCAACTCAACAACAAATCCAGATATAATCTGACCTGTGCTTTAACCAGAAATGAGTATAAGAAGGTGCGTAGACTAAAGTCGGCCAAGGAAATTTGGGATTCTCTCTGCACCAACTATGAAGGAACAGAAGATGTTCAACTGAGAAAAGCTGCCACTCTGACTAGACACTATGAGAGTTTCTCCATGAAAGAAGGAGAAAATGTTGATGACATGTTTGGGAGACTTCAGGTTCTTCTCTCAGACCTGGAATCTCTTGGGCACACGTACACTAAAGCTCAGGTTAATCTGAAGATTCTTAACAGCATGCCCAAAGTGTGGGAACCCAAGACCACAACTATCCAAGAAGCAAGGAACATGAGAACCTTGTCTTAGGATGAGTTGCTAGGAGTTCTACGTGTGCATGAAGTGCACCTACAGAATCGAGACCAACTGCCTACAAACAACGCTATCAAATATGCTGCTCTCAACGTTGGTGAAACTAGCACCATCAAGGAAGAAAAGATAAAAGCCCCCAAGGCTCTGAAAGTTCAAACAGAAGAATCAGACGAAAGCTCTGTCGGATCTACAGATGATGAGGTTGTCCTCATGGCAAGAAAATTCAAGCAGATGCTGAAGAAGAAGAACAAATTCAGACAATCCTCCAAGAAAAAGGACTCCAGATTCAAGAAGAAAGATAAGGAGGACAGTCAAGAGATCATCTGCTTCGAATGCAAAAAACCAGGACATATGAAGTCTGAATGTCTGTGGTTAAAGAAAAAGAAGTCCTACAATGGCAAGAAAAAGAAGAAGAGTCTGATGGCCACATGGGACGACTCAGACAGTGAGCAAAGCAGTAGCTCAGACGATGAACAAGCAAATATCTGTCTAATGGCAAAGACAGAAGAAAAAGTTGAGGTAAAAACTTGTTCTGAATCTGAAAGCTCATCTGGTTCTTCATCAGACGATGAAGAAGAGATGCCTTATGATGTTTTACTTCAAAATTGTCATATGATCTCTCAGCAATGTAAAAAATTTAAACAAAAACTCAAACAATCTATTTGTGAAATAGAATTGCTGAAGAAATCAAATGCAGAATTAGAAGAAAAAGTCAAGACTCTGGAAGAAAGCTTGAGTCAAATCAGCATCCCTAGTCAAACAGACAATTCATCCATAGTTAACAAACTAAGGGAAGAAGTAGTCTGTTTAACTAAGGACTTTGGGAAGTTTCTGGAGAGTTCTAACACTCTCACTATGCTTTTAAAATATCATCAACATTCCCATGATAAATCTGGTTTAGGCTTAGAAAAAGATGCATATGCTTCTACTCAGTCAGATCCAGACAAATGTGACTTCTGTGGAAAATCTGGACACTCCAAGTTCAGATGCATACATAAGAAGAAGCAAATGTCTAAGGGTATTAATGCTGCTGGACCCAAAAAGATTTGGGTACCAAAGTCTCAGATTATTCCTATTTCAGATATCCTTAGTAGGAAAAGGCAAGGGTTTGAGTTGGTACCTGGACAATGGTTGCTCACGACACATGACGGGAGAAAGGTCTATGTTCCTAGACCTAAAGCCGGTTGAAGGCGGAGTTGTTTCCTTTGGAGGCATGAGAAAAGGACGCATCACAGACGTAGGTAAAGTTGGTATATCCTCCCTAACCTCCATAGACAATGTCCTATATGTTGAAGGTCTGAGGTATAACCTACTGAGCATAAGTCAACTATGTGATAATGGTTATATAGTCTCCTTCAACAAGGACAAATGTATAGTCAAAACGGATGATGGCAAGTCTGTCTTTTCTTCCAGACGACACAACAATTTGTATGAAATTGATCTTATAAATCTTAGCAAGCAGAAGGTAACATGTTTGCTATCTAGAGAAGATGAAAGATGGATTTGGCATAAAAAGCTTGGGCACGTGAATCTGAAACACATTTTGAAAATTTCGAAAAAGGGTTTAGTAAGAGGATTGCCTGAGATTGCTTGGAAAACCCATCTTCTCTGTGAAGCATGTCAAAAGGGGAAACAAATTAAAACTTCTTTTAAATCAAAAAATGTTGTTTCCACCTTCAGACCGTTGCAACTCTTGCATATGGATTTATTTGGTCCTACTAGAACGTTGAGTCTGGGCGGGAAGAAATATGGCTTAGTTATTGTATATGACTATTCAAGATATACATTGGTATACTTCCTAGGCCATAAACATGAGTCTTTCAAGGTCTTTGAAATATTCTGTAAACGAGTGTCGCAACCAAAGTCGCGGCAGGACGGCGAAAAACGTTCTAAATTAAACAGAGGAGTCGCCACCAATATTTATTAAGGAAAACATTGAAAAAACCTTTAAAGAAAAAAAAATGGTCTTTGGAACCAAATATGAGTTCGGGAGTCGATTACGCGTAGGGAAGGTATTAGCACCCTACGACGTCCGTCCTAAAACGGTTACCTCTAATTGATTAAGCAAATTATTTATAACTTTAAAAATATTTATCTCACCACAAACTAAAAAGGTTTATTTTCTTATTTTTATGAAGATTAATTTTATTATTATTATTATTACTATTATGAAAAAGAAGAGTTAATATTTTTATTTATTTTTTAGCTCGACAGGAGTGATTTCTTGCTCCTACGTATCCCCAGGTGCAATGGAGAATTCAGAGTTACGTAGTTCTTTGGTAGAAAATATTTGTGTGTTGATATATCTTTTTTTTTTACTCTCATTTTTTTATTTAGGATTTTTGAACTATCACAGCTCTTATGTCCTAAAAATAAAGACTGACAGAGGTGTACACCCAAGTCAATCTATTTTCAAAATTAATTCTTAATTGAAGCAAACAAATTTCGTGTTAATATTTTTTTAGAGAAGAATTTTGAGATAAAGCTGTCACAACTTGTACCTCAAAATCTCAAGATTAAGAGAATGTCACATCCAATTAATCTTTTTCTATTAAACTTTGTTTATTATTATTATTATTATTACTATTCTTATTTTTATTATTATTATAAAGATGAGGCATTAATATAAAAAAAAAAGGGACGTGAAACTTAAGATGGGATTTTCTTACTAAATTAGATTTTATTTTTATTATTCTTTTTTTCTACCATATTTATTTGCTCCTGCACATTAAAACAAACAAAAGAAAAGGCAATAGAAAGAGAAACTAGACAATAATTCACGAAAATCTTATTTCACGACAATTTACATTCAATATTTCAAATAAATAAAATGAAACATATTAAGTTGAAAACATGAAACATGGAATAATTTGAAAAGACAAATGACGAATAGCAGGAAAACACAAATCACAAAACGCTAACAAGATATAATGGTAAACATATGCTAACAACGTGTGCAGTTAACTAGTGGGCTAAAGAACTAACTTAATGGAGAACAAACAAATAATAAGGGAAAAAGACGAAAATGTAATATCCTAGAAGTGTTGCATCAATTCCACCAGCTGCCAAGTGATGAACCCACAGATAAACAGTGCAATGGAGCCCCGTCGATTGTCCCCAAATTAAGAGTAAATTCGGAACAGCAATGTCACGAGATGCCAAAAAAGTATACAATTAAAATTAAAATTTCTCAGTTTCTCGCTTCAGAAATTCCAATATAAACAAAAGAAACATTCAAGTTCAACATTTTCATTTTAATCAGATCCAAAATTAACCAATCAATCCATCAACTCACTTGAACAAGTTCATCGGAGCTTAACGCGCAAGGAGGCAAACGGTCATCCTTGAGGATCCGGATCTGCACGCCAGTTTCGCTTCGTTTATTCTGCACGATCTGGCCTCCTTTTCCGATCATGCATCCGATCTGGTCGGACGACACGAGAAGCTTCGCAGTCACGTGATTCCTCTCATCATCCTCGTCATCACGTGCGTCCTCCGCAATCACGCACTGGTGGACCCTGAACAGCACGTCCTGCGCGAGCGAGACGGGATTGCCGGGGTCGTTGACGTGGTTGGTCTCCTCGGAGGGGCTGTGGATGGTGACCACGCGCTCGTCGCAGCCGGGGAGCGCGTCGCCGATGCGGATCTTAGCCTTGGTGTCGGCTCGGAGCTGCTTGACGAGGTCACCGTCGAGGTCGACGACGTTGCCGATCTTGCGGACGAGGCAGAGGTAGCATAAGACGGTGTCGTCGTCGTCGGTGGTGATGAGGGAGGACTCGTCGGCGGCGGGGTTGCAGCGCTTGTTTTTGGAGCCGGCGTCGGAATCCGAGCGGGAGTGGGAGAAGGTCTTCCTCCCCTAGTCCGAATGTGTATCCGTCTTTTTGAAGCCCCAAAAGGAAGGGAGACCAGATCCAGTTTTTGGGGATAAAAAGCCTGTTACCTTGTCTGAAAATGGAGGATAGGTGCAGCTCAACAAAGGCTATGAGTAAGAGGGTGGAGCTTTGGATAAAAGTGAGGAGGCTACAGATCAGAGGAAGATTTTTCAGAGATCTACTTCCTCTCTTTTTTTTTAATTATTTTTCGTTTCTTTTTCTTCATTTTTCTTTTTGGAGCTGAGTTGCATTTTGAATTTTAGGAAGCAACTTTAAATTGACTTATTCACTAGTTTTTTGTTATTTTTATTTTTCATTTTTTTTGTATTTATTTGTATTTATTCGGACAAAATTGGGTGCTGACAACGAGTTCAAAATGAAAAGGGCTTTTGCATCTCTAGCATCAGAAGTGATCATGGAACTGAGTTTGAAAATGCTGAGTTCAAATCTTTCTGTGAAAAGAATGGAATTTTCCACAACTTCTCTTCACCGAGAACACCTTAGCAAAATGGGATAGTTGAAAGGAAAAATCGAACTCTGCAAGAGATGGCTAAAACCATGCTCTGTAAGAACTCTCTTCCTAAACATTTCTGGGCAGAGGCTGTAAACATTGCTTGTTATGTTCAAAACAGAGTATTGATCAGACCTATGATTGAAAAGACTCCCTATGAACTATGGAGAGGAAGAAGACCTAACATTGCTTACTTTCATCCTTTCGGATGTGAGTGTTACATCTTAAACACTAAAGATCAATTGGGAAAATTTGATTCTAAGGTGGATAAAATGTGTCTTTCTAGGATATTCTGATACATCTAAGGCTTACAGAGTTTTCAATACAAGGACCTTAGTTGTAGAAGACTTTATCCATGTTAAGTTCAATGATGGACTAACATCTGATAGGGGACTATAAGATCTTGAGGATGATTTTGCAGATATGCAGATAGGTCTGTCTGCAGCACCAAAGTCAGACGAAATTCAACCCTCTCAGGAAATTCTTCCTCAGATTGAAGGAGCGTCTGACTCTCAACCACAGACAAGAGACTGGAAATTCGAAACTTATCATCCACAAGATCAGATAATAAGAGATCAGAAAGAAGGCGTAAAGACCATATCATCCTTCAGACATCAAGCATCATACGCTGTCGTCTTAGAAATAGCCAAAAACAATAGATGAAGCCCTGACAGACGATGACTGGATCTTAGCCATGGAAGAAGAATTGAACCAGTTTACCAAAAACGACATCTGGACCCTAGTCCCCAAGCCAAAGAACAAAAGCATCATTGGAACAAGATGGGTCTTTAGAAATAAACTGGATGAGCAAGGAAAAGTAGTAAGAAACAAAGCTAGATTAGTAGCTCAAGGTTATAATCACCAGGAAGGTATAGACTTCACCGAAACCTTTGCTTCTGTAGCTAAATTAGAAACTATAAGAATCATGCTTGCATTTGCTGCTCATAAAAACATTAAGCTTTTTCAAATGGATGTTAAGAGTGCCTTTTTAAATGGTTTTATCGAAGAGGAAGTTTATGTTAAACAACCTCCTGGTTTTGAAGATCCCACTCTTACAGACCATGTCTTTAAACTCAAGAAGGCTCTGTATGGTCTGAAACAAGCACCTTGTGCTTGGCATGACAGACTGAGCTCTTTTCTTTTAGAAAATAATTTTATGAGAGACAAAGTAGATACTACTCTTTTCAAAAGAGAAGTTGGCAAAGATTTCATTATAGTTCAAATTTATGTTGATGATATTATCTTTGGAGCTACTAATGAATCTCTTTGCAAGGATTTTTCTGATCTAATGAAAAGCGAGTTTGAAATAAGTATCATGGGAGAACTTAAGTTCTTCTTAGGACTTCAGATCAAATAAGACAGTAAGGGTATCTACATTCATCAGTAGAAATATACAAGGGAGCTTCTTAAGAAATTCAAAATGGAAGATGCTAAACCAATGAAAACACCTATGCATGCTTCCAGTCCCTTGAGCAAAGACAAATCAGGTAAACTAGTAGATCAGACAATCTACAGAGGTATGATTGACTCACTTCTTTATCTTACAGTCAGTGGACCTGATATTATGCATAGCGTCTGTCTGTGCGCTAGATTTCAAGCAGATCCTAGAGAGTCTCATCTTAAAGCTGTTAAAAGGATATTACGATATCTAGTGGGAACCACTAATCTTAGTCTATTCTATAAGAAAAATCAAGATTTCAGGTTAGTAGGATATTGTGATGCAGACTATGCAGGAGACAGAGTTGAACGAAAAAGCACAAGTGGAGGATGTCACTTTATAGGACCCTGTCTCATTTCATGGGCAAGCAAGAAGCAGAACTCAATAGTGTTATCTACTGCAGAAGCATATTATGTGTCTGTTGCAAGTTGCTGCTCATAGCTGCTATGGGTAAAATATCACTTAGAAGATTACTCTAGTTTTGAAAATAATATACCTGTATATTGTGACAATACTAGTGCAATCAATTTATCAAAAAATCCCATACAACATTCTAAGGCAAAGCATATTGAAATCAGATATCATTTCATTTATGATTATGTTCAAAAAGGTGTTTTAGATATTAAGTTTGTAGATACAGATCACCAATGGGCTGATATCTTTACAAAACCTTTGTCTGAAGAACGTTTCGTCTGTATTAGAAATCATCTGCATACGCACATACTTTTAGATTAATATTTGCATTCATCAGACGATACCCTTCGTCTTATTTTCTTCATTAATCAGGTGGAACTAATGTGTGTTCAAGTGTACAGACGTTAAAGTGCCTACGTTCACAACGGTTATAAGTCTTTTCGTTTTTACTCAAAACGTGTGCTGCCCTTTTTTTCATGATGAGACAGTTTTCAAAAAGTTTTAATGATTTTAAAACCGCTCTTTTTATGACTTTCTCTCTCCCTTCTCATCTCTGGTGTAAAAGAACGAAGTGCTTAAAGAAGAAGGTTCCTTTGATATTTCTAATCTCTCTGAAATTTTTTGAGTTTCTCAAAGACTTCAAAGATCAAAACTTTCTCATCTCTTATTTTCTAAAAATATAATCTTTCTGTGAACAATGGCACCAAAGAAGCAAGTCTCATCTTCTGCTACTCCTCTCATAAGCAACAAGGACGAAGCTACTGCAACCTTTCCAGAAGAGCTCTTCATTCCTGAAAAGTGGGCGAACCTGAAGGAGTTGGCAAAATAAGGCTTTGATGTTCTGGACATGTTTACCAAAGTTGGGTGGACCAACTTCGTTGGAAAACACAGCGTCTGGTACCATGGTCCATATGCTCTTTTCTGGGGGACGGCTAAGATGGAGGATGACCAATGCATCAAGGGGACGATTGGTCAAACATCAGTAGAGATCAGCCCTGCAACCATAGCTAAGGCTATTGGTTGTGCTGATGAGGGTCTGGTCTTCGACAAAGACTTGGAGAAGACCATCACTCAGGAGACGGTGGACAAACTTCTCTATGATGGGGTGAGACCTGCAGACGAAGACCCCAAGGAGAGAGCTGCAACCATGAAGATCTTTCTTTGGTCTGCCAACATGACCCACGTCTGCAAACTCCTTCACAACACGCTCTTCAACATCGTGCTCCCAAGGATAGGGTCAAGGGACCACGTGAGTGAAAGAGACAGATTTTGCATCTACAATATCGTTATAGGAGAGAAGATTAATCTCCCAGATTTGATCTTCTATCATCTAGAGCAGGCCTTCAAAAACAAATTCTCCATGAAGAAGCAGAAAAATCCCATCCCTTATTGCATGTTGTTCACTCAACTAATGAGGGATGTTGGTGTTGATCTGACGGAGTTTGAAGCTTATGGCGTACCCACACAGGTGACATGAACCACTTTTGTAAGGATGGGTATTACTCACAAGTTCCTTGAATGGGTAAAGAAGCAGGGAATCATGGTGAAGAAGGAGCCCAAGGAGGAATCGTCTGACGAACCTGCGTCTGTCGCGGAGACACTACCCCAGCCCAAACCTAGACAGACCAAACCAACCACCAGAAGCACCCAACCTCCTTCCTCAGACCAACCCAAAAAGCCCAAAAACCAACCATCTTCAGACCCTCCCTCATCTCTAAAGAGAAAGATTTCATATGCACCATCTGAACAAATCCCTGAACCTCCACTCAAAAAGCCTTTCACCAGATCCACTAAAATTCGCATCATCACCAAAGCCAAACTCACCACCTCACCAGAATCCCAACCTGAACCTCAACCTTCACCTTCCCAAAAATCTGATGCACCCCCTCCTAAACCTGACACCTCACCAAAGCCTGCACCCAAGCTTGCACCCAAACCAAAACCTTCATCTTTTCCTCCACCGGCTGACAAGAAAGAAGCAGCCGCTATCAGGAAGGCTCAGGATTTGTCTCGAAAGGAAGCTGCCAAGAAGGCTAAGCTAGATAAAAGCCTTGAGGAGAAAGAACATATTGAGATAGAACAATTTGTAGTAGAGTCTGTGAAGACTCTATCTGTTGAAGAATTGAAGAGAAAGGCTAATGAAGAAGCCTTGGCTGCTGCAGACGCTGCTGAAGAAGAAGAAGCAATGGAAGAAGCTGTTCTTGAGTCTATTAAAACTCTTTCTGAAGAAGAACAGAAGCAAGCAGCCATGGAAGATCTCGGGAGAATTGAATCTGCCCTGATTCAAACGGCTGAGATAACATCTGCAGAAGTGGCCAATAAGCAAATGGAGCTTCAGATGCTCACAATAGACGACGACGTAGACGAAGCTGAAATAGAAGAACTGAATGAAGCCCTTCTTTAGTCTGATTTGGAGGCAAGCGCCCAAGGTCTAGATATTGGAGAAGATCTTGTTGAAACTGATGACTCGGGTCCTCGCACTATCTACAGACCAATCACTGAAGAGGATGAAAGAAAAGTAGATGAGCACCTGGCACAGTCTGCAGAGGATCGCGCTGCTAAACAGATGACCATTTATGGTGGCACATCGTCTGCATCCATAAATGAACTTCAGGCTCAAACTGATGAAGACATGCAGACTCAGACTGAAGATGAACTGTTCAGACGAAGAAGGTATGCTGCCAAAGCCACTCTGTCTCTGGGGTACATTTATGGAAGTCTAGCTTTGGACCTTGCTTCAAAGTACAGAGGCTATGATTGGATCATCCGGAGAAGCCCCAACATTCCACTTCCTCCAGTACAACCACCAACTGACCCAGACGTTAACGTCAGATACTACCGTGGGTGGAAGTGACCCAGAGTCAATGAATGGGAACGTTGTAACAGGGAATGGAGGAGGAAGGGAATTTGCACTAATGAGGATCAAGCCTTCCTGCTTGATTCCATTAACTTTGTAGAGTTGTGGAAGAAAGGTGTTTCTAGGATTGATCCCTTCAATCTTCCCAACTTTAAAGTTCTTCCAGAAGAAGAAATGTCTGCTCTATCATGCTATAAGGAGGAACCTCAATTTAGAATCTTCCCTCCTCGATAGACGGTAGCACCGGATCCAAACTCTATTATCTTCGAGCACAATCCGCGTGGCAGACGCAGCTATCCACCTGGAGTCTCAATCTGGAGAAGGCTCTTAGTGCTCACTGATGAGGTACCTTTTTATGAGCCTTTCAACCTTCAACAGATGATGGGTCTGCTAGCCTATCTCAATGTGATTCTCCCTTGGAATCATGCTGAGCCATGCCAATCTGTCTATTCTGAAGATATTAACTTGGACGATCCAAAAGCCAGTCCAACCTTTCTTCTGTGGGAATCTTTAGACTACTCTATAGAGTTGCGTATGAAGCTACAAATGTATAAGGAGGAAATCAAGAAGAGAAAAAACTCCTTCAGACAGATCCAAAGACGAGCATAGACGTTGCCTCACTTCCTAGGCACACAATTTCACTATGTGGCCTCAACTCAAACCCAATTCAAGCTTGCTCTAGACAAGGTTATCCCAATACTTCCTATATTGAATTATAAGGGTAAGGAGAAAGCTGAAGACGAAGACGAAGCTCCTCAAAGAAACATTCGAGTGCGAAGAGGTCGACCCTTCAGACGGGAGATTGAAGCCATATTTCAAAAATCAGCTGCTGAAAGAACGTCTGAAGACTTAAAGACCATTAGACGCGTCCGGAAGTTTGATGCTTTCTGCTCTGGTCTGGAACCTGAAGACAAGCCTCCTGTAGATGGGTATCATCTGAAGATAGGAAGATGTTATCAATGCCACAGACATCAGGCTTTCCCATTTTCATCTGACCCTTCCGAAATCATGCCCTGGAAGTTCACCTTTTACTATCCATCTGATATGGACTTCTCCTTTGTGGTGCAGCTGCCATATTCCACCTTCTTCTTCTCCATGCTTATTTTGGGCTTTGATAAGAACCAGAAGATGATCTGATGGTCATTGAACCATTCAGACCTCCCATCTCTGAAGAAGAAGTCAATGATCTGTATGTTGAACTCTGGGCAACCAGAAAAGCTCTACATCAAGCTTTGGCAGATAGAAAAGCTCTCGAGGCTGAGCTCAAAAAGTGGATCAACATAGATGCCTTCTTCAAAGGACGCCGTCGCAGACGCACTCCCTCTCCACCAGGATCCTTTATGGTGCTATCATCAGACTCTAACTCCGACACCTCTGACTCTGACGGTCCCATTCCTGGGGAACCAGGTTTTGCTGATCGCTATGCAAAAGGGGGAGAAGGGAAGAGTAAAAAGAAATGAAGATAAAGCTACGGGGGAGCTACATCTGAGGGGGAGCTACATCAAAGGGGGAGGCCAAGAAAAAGGAAGAGTATTTTTTTTCTTTTCATTTGTATAAACACATCATCTTGATGTGAAAACTCTTTTAATAAGACAAGTTGTTTGATTACTCATCAAACCTGAGTCTTCTTTTCTCTCTGTTTAAATTCTATGATTATAGTTAATATTTTCTGTAGCTCTGATACATCTTTTTACAATATTTGCTTGACATCACCAGAAAGGGAGAGATCGTTGAGTCATAAGACGAATCAGGACCCTAAATTATTTTGATTTTATGCAAAACAAATATTAAGTAAAAAGATTGCGTCTTATAAATGCCAACAGACGAAAACATTGTATCTGCGTCTGTAAGATACAGATGATACGTAGACAGACGCTTAAGTCTGAAGAAGCATTTAAAGGCCTAGTAAATACACTATTGTGTTGTTATCTGTTTTGCAGGGAATGTTCATAGAACATCCTCCTAGGATCTGTCGAAGTGCATAAGAGGGAACAAATAAAAGAGTCAAAGTTTCAAAAGTTTTCCTCGTCTCAAAAGACGCGTTACAACTAACAATGAGTACTTGTCTGAGCAAGCGATGTGACCACTGCAGCTGAAGGATTTGAAGTATATCTCAAGAAAGATAAGCAGAATGCTTTATCAGCTTAGAATGACTAGTTGGTGACAAACATTTAATGCTTGCATTAAATGCCCCTCAACCACCCTCCTTTAGACGATGGTTAGACGCAAGAAAGAAGACCGTTTAGAGACAACGGTTACTTCCTCAACAAGTCTATATATAGAAGAATATTTGAAGTGCCAAAAAAAAAAAGAACAACACATGAACTGAATTCAAATTCAAGCATTCTTTTGTAAAAATTCTTTTTGTAAAAGCTCTCAACTCACTTTGCGTATCCTGAGAGAAAAAGACTTAGTTCTTAATCTTGTATATTCGTCTGTAAGACGATAGCTAAAAAGTCTGTGCGCCCTTACAAAAATAAATCTTGTGATTTGTTTTAGAGCTAGAAGTGGCTTGGTAGAAAAGAATACTTGAGTTTTTAGCTTGGAGAGGCTAAGTGTGAAAAACTACTTGGGTGAGCCAGAAGTGGCAGTGAACAATACTTGTAACTTGTGAAAGTTATTGGAACTTTGTGGTTTGTCAAGAACTGGACGAAGTCTCGGGATGAGACGAACCAGTATAATTTTCTGTGTTGTCTTTCTTGATCCTATACCTTTTATAACTACTTGAACTGACTTTGTCTTGTGATTTAAATCTATTTTATTAAAAAGGCTTTCATATGTGAAGTTATCGTCTGTTAAACGTTCTCTTGAAAAATTATATCTTTTGATCTACAGATGCTACACTCTGTTTAGAAAAAGTTTGTGAAATTTTTTATAAATCACAATTCAACCCCCTCTTCTTGTGACTTTTGTCTTTGCACCTCTTCTATACACGAATTTTAGCAAGCCGAAAAATTCCAAAATAAAAAAAGGAAACGAAATTTGAGCGATCCGTAATAGAGTGCATTGCATGTGTTCTCAAAATCCCATCGTTTTGTTGATCCATCAATATTGATTTGGATTTTCAGCAAACCAATTCAACGCAGTAATTATGCTCCCTTTGAAACTAAAACATCCTCATTATCTTATGATATGATATTGCATACCTCTGCATGAAAAATAAAGCATTATTATTTTCAGCCACAGAGGGAATTGTCAATTACATAGTCAACTTTCTTTTTTCTTGGACGTGTCTATTTAGATATATCTCATATCTCCAATTCCAATATTGGCCGTTGTGGTATAGTGTCTGTGGGTACTATTTGGTGCGTGACACCTCATTTGGACCGTGAAATGATTCATCATATTGACTCAACGAGAGCTCTAGTAGCTACAAGACGCGTTTTTGTTGACGTATGATAAGATTTTCTACAAATAAGCTTATTTGTCATTCATTTTTTTTTTTCTCATGTAGCATGATTAGTATGTAAAATTGATGGTTTCAATTGCTTGCACCTACTATGATTGAGCCAGAAATTTCAGATCAAATATTCTTTGTTGCTAAGAGACAATATGCTGTCCAATTATGGGAAATGTTGCACAACTCTTTTTGCTTAATTAGCTAGTTAAACTAGGAAAAAACACGTTTTCCCATGCTTATTCAAATTAGGCCTTAACTTTAAGTCTCCTGTTGACAACCTACGTCTTATCAAAGCTTCAACTGAAGAGATATTAACATATCCTGTACTGATTCTCTGTTTTTTCTATTCTATTTTTCAAAGGATTAAAGTACATAATATTTGACACAGTTAGAAATTTAAAATAAAAGTTTATGTAAAAATAAGGAATAAAGTGGGTAAGTGACTGACACTTATAATACTTAGAACTAAAGTGAAGTTTTATTCATTTTATTTTATTTTTTCCTTGAAAGCTCTCTGCTGAGTGCTTAGAAGTCAACTTTGTCCGTAGCCAGAAAATGTGGCACTTCTAAAGCTAATATTAAAAATCATGCGTCGAATGAACTTATAATGGCACTACTCAGCAGAAAAGCTAGCATGAAAATTACACATCATAAAAGTCCATAAGCACGGAGACGTTGTTGACCATCTTTGAATGAGATTACTTATCAGTAACTAAATTTAGATCGGATAAGACAGTTTAATTATTCTGATTGTGTACACAATACAATATTATGGTCAATGTGAACCAAGAAAAGCCAAGCAGATCTAGCTAGTGCAACACAGACGTCAAGCGCTAATTTGTGAGTTATTTTTGGTAAGAATGGTTTTGTTATAACTTTTATTAGGTCCCAATGCAACTAAAATTTGTTAATACTTGTTTATTTTACTGTCAAAATCAATTCTTTCCATGATGGTAATACACGTTCAAAAAACATTTCCACTCCGCTAAAGTGAGTAATACATTTAAGAGATCGATCGAGAAAATAACTAGTTTTAATTGTTAACGAAAAAATCAATAATCAATATTATATATATATATATATATATATATATATATATATAAATATAATAAATAAAGAATTTATTGAAATATTTAGAGTTATAAAAAATGGCGTAACTCAAAAGAATCTAGACCAATTTGACCTAGCTCATCCAAGCTAGGTCAGTAAAATGGAGACCCAAAAATTAGGCCTATTTGATCTAGTACTTTTTATTTTTTTTCTTTATTATTAATAGAGTAAATTACACGGATATCTTCTGAGATTTGCTTTTATTACATCCGATATTCCTTCATTTTTGAACCCTACAGAAAATCCTTTAATTTTTTTACTTTCATTACACCGATTCCCCTCATAGGCATAAATCATTACATTGACTTCCTCTCTCAGGTTTAAAAATATTATACTTACCCTTTTAGGGGTGCTAGGTGTAATAAGAGCAAACCTCAGGAGGAATCTGTGTAATTTATTCTTATTAATATAGCAGCCCAACCTATTTTCATGCTTTGACGTATTGGATCAGGTTGGGTTGGATTAGGTGGCCCATTTTAACAGGTCTAGAAAAATTAAAAATTGAATTTCTTAATAATGAATTATGTGTATAGAGTTGTCTTTGCAACCCAAGTTATCCTTATTTTCACGTCAAATTGGAGAAAAATGTGAAAGCTACTGAGAGTAGCTTCATTATTGATGTAGAAAATCACGTCGGAAACATGTTAAGAGCCACGCACTAAGATTATTTACTTTACATGAGTTAAATCCTTTAAAAAGTTGTAGTTAAAATTAATTTAAATACACATTAATTATAAAGTAAATTATTCTAGCTATTTTTAAGGTTTCGTGAAATTATACAAATTCTTCCTATTTTTTCTACTCCAACACTAATCTTTATTAATTGTTTAAAAAATATTATACTGTATTTCTTTATAAGAGAAATTGTTGAAAATATTAAAAAAACAAAGAAAATGTGTAATTTCACTGACAGGTGATTAATGTAATTTATTTTTAATTATATTTAACAGTTTAAAATTAATTTTATCAAAACCATTTCTATCAAACTTTAAAGCATACAGACAGTTAATAAAGTTGACTTTACCCACATGCCAATATGTTATCTCTATTTGTACCAGTTGAATGCATCATATGACAGGCCACAATCCACATGTATCCTGCGATTACTTTTATTCACTTTAGTTACAACTTACAAGGGCAATTTTCCCATTCTAACCTCCCTCTCCCTCTTGAAGACAAATTAAAAGGCTTCATGCATCTATTCTCATTATTTTCGATTTCAGTGCCAAACCTATACGTACTATATAAAAAGATCGATATTCCCCCAGCCTCTCAATTTCGGTCATAGTTCAAACTCTACACCCAACTTTATGGATCCCAAGCTCAGATTCTCTATTATCGTCTTCCTTTTGCTCTTTGTTGAACTGTATCCAGGTAAGCATGTTCTCCAGATATATTTTAATTTTAAATAAAAGTATATATATATATATATATTCTACCAGAATAAATGATAACTAATTAAACCAGATTCATTTTGTGGATCTCTTGTTGTTGTAGCTAGAGTCAACAGCTTGAGGATGACAGTGGATGTAGAAAAATCACCAACCAAGGTATAGTATTTGCATATACGCACAAGCTTAAAAATATTTAAATTCACCATATACTATATATACATGCTTTAATTTCAATCTATCATGTATTGTATTTTATTCCTAGTTTCTAGCTAGTAATAATTAATTTTCTTTAAAAGTACGCTAGGAAAAATAAAAATTAATTTTCTTTCTCTGTCAGATTAATAAATTCATTTACTCCTTACAAACAAAAACGTACCACTTGGGTCTTAATATGGCTTAATTAAACAATAATGACATGTTTCAGGATTTTTTTAGTACACAAGTTACACAATGGACCACCGATTTCCGTGACTAAAATGGAGAGAGAGAGAGAGAGAAAAAAAAAGGAGTTATGAATAGCGATAGATAATTAGATATATGTGAGTCTAACATTACTCTAATTATTAATTAAACACCCTTTTTTGTTGAAGGTTTCTTTTCAGATGAAGGGAAGAAAGCTTTTGAACATTGACACTGATGACTACAAAGAATCTGGTGCTAATTCACGGAATGATCAAGGGAAAACGAAGCCTCACGGTTGAAGTTAATCTCTAGTGCTCTGTTGCTTGCAATATTATATTATATATTACATATATTTTAATGGAATAAATAATTCAAGCCAGCTCACACTGCTTGTAGCTGAAAAGAAGCAGAAATATAAGAAAAATATGTACCAAATATATATATATATATATATTAGAAAAGCTGACAGCATAAGATTTCCTTCAACTATGAGTTTTATATTTGTGTAATCTGTTGTGTTAAAATCAAGTGCTGAAGATATCTAAATTATAATCTCTATAAATACCAACAACTGTTTAAATTTGTATCTAGAGAATTTTATGAAATTATAAATTGCTATTTCTGCCTTCATTTCCATTTCAAAAAAAAAAAAAATTCTGCCTTCATTTCTCGTTTAATCTTTGTTTGTTGATCAATACCTTATACCTTTGTTTGATTTCACAGCGTCATATACTGTATTTAGCAGACATAATCTGTTTTCTGGTGAGACTCCAATTGGTAACGTAGTAGTGTATTTTGAATGACATGTTTAAAAGTATTTTTTGGTTAACTTGATACTAATTATTTACACTCATTTATAAATTAATTCTTATATGAAAAAAATCTTAATTTTTAGTCTCTATATAAGATTAACATTATATTATCGTCTCAGTCGTTTAGATCCATTATATGCTGATATACTTTTTTTTTTGAGAGGGTTATATGCTGATACTTAAGGGATATTGATGCGTGTAATGAAAATTTGACATAATACATTAGTCTTTTTTGGTTACATTAATATATACATGAGTCTTTAAATGAGTCTAACGTTTTAATCCTATATGAAATAGCTTATATAATGTGGGAAATGAGGAAATTAATTGATTCTAAGGAAAATAAAAATAATATCTATTTAAAGCAGTGTATTTGTCGGGAGGGGTAACACCGCCCGTACGACCCCGAACTCGGAGTAGTCACATAGCCTGTCCAATGTGGCGGTGATGCGGACACCGAGTGCTCCCACTGGGCCCCAAAGGGGCTAATTACGGTGGGTCAGCAAAAAAAAAAAAAAAAAAAAAGCAGTGTATACTCGAAATATTATTTGACTTTCTTGATTGTTGATCATGTTCTTTTTATATATATTGCAGATGTCATCTTTCAAATACTATGACAATGTTTTAACAAAAAAATATATCGACTTGATTAAATGTGTATATGCAAATTTTGAAGAGTCGTTACTATTTCTTTTATGGTTATGAATGAAAGCATTTTAACTTATTTCATGAGAAAAAAATTTCTCTCTCCCAACTCTTGTTCTCTATATGTTAATGAGGAAAATAATGCTATGAAGACTTTGTTCAAAGGCTTCGGAAGAAGGAAGCGGGTGAGGAGTTAATTAGTGTATTGACACTCTTATTAAATATGTGTTTATTTCGTTCAAAGGTGATTCTATAACACAAACTAGTAAAAACTAGGTCTGTCAAACAAATGTCATGATAGTAAACATAGAATGTACCCTTTATTTTATTCGTAGAATGTTAGTACCTTATAATTGCTAATCATTAGGTGGATATTGCCTAAATGCCTATGTTCTATTTGTTGGTTGGGAGGTTCCAAAATGTCTTCTTTGCGGTGGAGTTATATGCAAATGAGTATTAAATATAAAGACTAAAAGATTAATTTATCCAAGTAGATTGGTAGATAGATAATACTTAATAATAATTTATCATGTCATGTAGGAGTACTTCATTCATAGTTGCCTTCTCTTGATAAATGAAATGATGATGGGTATAGAATTGGCGCAAAGATAGGAAGTCAACTTCATAGCTAGTGCAGTGGTTTCAATGATGTGACCCTCGACGTTCCCTACATCTCAATTCTGTGTTTTGATCATTATATATATACGTTTTTCACCACAAATTGATATTAATATATTTGATGAGAAAGTAAACTTAACTATATATGTATTCGGGAGTTTGATATGTATCTTCACATATATTATATTCTTTTTTGGGTACAGAATGTGTATTATTTTATTTTCCTTAAATATTACATGCCTCAATGGCCACAAACTTAATATGAATTCGTTGATTAATTACTTTAATGGATTAGTTAATTTTTCGTGCGGCTGAACCTTATATCCGATATTAACGAATGGAAGAAATTAACAAGTTATTATGTGTCAATTCAGTTGCGTCTCCCTCACATTAATCACGAATCAGCTAATTAGAATTGCTGTTAATTCTTATTGTAAAAGCATACAACTATCAACTAATACAATGCAAGGTTGTTTCAATTTAATCAGTAATATTGAGTTTGAATTTAGATATATAACTGCATTAAATATTTGAAATGAAAACTTTGTTGCTTATATAAAAATCCTAACCTACACTCGAGCTTCCATAATAGATATCTATGATTTATAACTAAAAATAATAATAAAATATTTAAATACCTTTTTAATCCTTGTAATTTAGCGCTTTTAATTTGTTTTTCGTCCTTGCAAATTTTTTTTTTGATTTAGTTCTTGTAAATTATGTTTGTTTTGTTTTTCGTCCATAAAGCGATTTAGATAGCTCTTGTTTTTACTGTTCAAAGTGCTATCTAAATTTCTTTAAGGACGAAAAATAAAAGTATTGCAAAAAGCTCTTGTTTTGTTTTCTTTGCATGGATGAAAAGCAAAAAAACGCTAAATTGCAATGATTAAAAAGATATTTAAGCCTAAAAAAATATGTTTTAATTAAAAGCACTGTCATATGGTATGAACAGCAACGTAATGAGAGCGTAGCCTAAATATTTGGAATAAACGAGTAAAAATCCATAGAGATTTTTTTTTTTGGGTGAACTGATTCCAAGTTTAAATTGTTTTAAAGCATCTTTCAGTATACAAAACAAAAAAAAGGTGGGTAATAAATATGAACTAATCCACTGACTTTGATTTCATTGTGAATGCGACTGAACTTTTTATGCTACTTCTCTATCTATATGTATCACCCAATATGATCCGGCAGATCCACAACTTTGCAATAAATAGCATTTATGCACCGCTATGATCCAAATGGAAGATGAGAATGTTAGTTCTTTCTCTGGAATTGCCTAAACCTTGGAAATTATTGTAAATGAGAATACGAGATCAGTATGCAGTTATTACAATGGGTACTACAGTCTATAGGTGGCTTTTGTAACTAATAGAAATTATTATGGTTTTTTACATGCTTCTCTCCAATTTTCTATACATATAGTAGTAGTATATAATAGATATTGTTCTTAATTGACATTTGACAGTCCAACCTAAAGAGTTCATCTGCAATGATATGATTAGTTGAACGACAATAATTGATGTGTCTTTGCCTTTTAATCTACTGTGTTGATTACTGTGTATAAGGATCAGACGCACTAACTAAAGCAGGATGTTAACCATAAAGTCAATGGTAGATGCCTAACATGTCTTAATTGGCCCTCTGAAGGGAGCAAAAAGAGGAAAATTAAAAGGTAAATATATGAGATGGTACACAAAATCCAATCTCTAACCACCACCAAATAATGTGCCTATAATTAACCACCCTATTTTTATTTAGGGATGGACACAGTGGCAGCATCTATGATAGAAACTAAAATCAAGCTTATAACTAATCATATAATCTTAGTCCAGTTGACTTTGGGATAAATGCAAAGAGAAAAAATGGTCAGCAAAATATCCTAATCAATTTTCCAAATGGCTCTTGTGGTTCTCCTCCACTGAAGGTGCTTGGCACAAAATATAGAAAAAGATATGCACTAGCATTATAGCAATGACTCCTCAACTGAAGTCTTTCACTAGCTATCATTCTCTATATGTGCTGTGCAGGTAAATGCATGTTCTTCTCCTGCTTTCTCAGAGTTCAACCTTACTAATGAAGGTTCTGAGCAACTTTTAAGATAGGAGGAAGCATGAAATGAGCATGAATCATGATGCATCATCACAGGGCACAAGGCAGAGCAAGGAATAAATGGGTCAAATAATAGTTTCACCCACTTCATGTAAATTGTCAGACCATATATGGCTGTCTGCAAATTCTATTATTGTAGTGCTAGAAAGGCCGGTTTTTAGTTTACCCCTACTACAAAATGTTGTTGAGTGAAAATATCAAATTTACTATTCTATTATGTACTATATTCATTCATATGCTAGTTCAAAGTGAAAAATAGAGTAAAAATAAAATAAAATAAATGTGTTTTTTAAATAATAGAAATAAAAATGAATAGTATATATAGTAATAATGATTAATATAAAAGATTTTTACATTATTATTCAATTATAAATTATCGTGTATAATATGTTTATTAATATTTATAATAATTATCTTAAAAATTATACTTATCACATGATTTCTTGTTAGTTGACAATTTAAATTTTTTTACGAATGCATAGAAAATAAACCCTAGAAATAAAAGAGAAAGAAATACAAAACTTCTTACACTTATTCTGACAAAGAAAAAAAAAGAAATAAGTTGTATGTTTTTTATAATAATAAAAAATTTAATTTAACCAAAAACATTAAACTTTTATTATACTTCTAATATTTTTAATAAAAATGATTTTAATTTTTTATATTTTATGGTATATAAAAATTATTTAACAGTAAAAATAACTAAAGCAAAATAAAATAAAAATTCCATGTCCATGCCCCCAATTTCCCCCACTTTTATTCCTCTTCCCTAATTCGTTTGCTCCCTGTTTTTCTTTTCCGACCAAATAAACCATGATATTTGACGCAATTGGGATGTACTTCCTCCGTTCCAAATTATATGACATTTTAGAGAAAAAAATTTATTTCAAAATAGATGTTGTTTTACAAAACCAATGCTGCATTAAATATCTTTTTTCAGGACTATCCTTAATTAATACTTAGTGGGAGTAGTGTACTATCAGTAATTAATTAGAGAGATAAATGGTATATTAGAAAGTTACCTAATATTTTCTAGAAAATTCAACAAATTAATTGTATTCCTTAATACCCGTGCCAAAACCTTAAACATCATATAATTTGAAACGGAGAGAGTATATAATCATTACACTTTTAGGAATAACATTAAATGTTGTTTTTAAATAAATTAAAAAATATGTTTAATTAAAATTTAATATTTTTAAAAATTGTTTTTAGATTTAAATCGTGAAAGGAAAAAGTAATAGTAAAAATAAAAATAATAATTGAATTATAAGATAACTTTAATATTTTAATAACAAAAATAACATATTCATCTCTAGATACGAAAATGAAAATTGAATAAAATATAAAAATTTTATTTTTTCAAAAATTAACAATGTCTAAAAATACTTTTTTTAATTATTTTGAAAAAGAAATATCATTGTAATTTTATATTTTTAATATAATAAAATTATTTTAATTAATACTTTTTACTTTTATTTTTTTCATATCTTAAAAAAATAATATTGAACATAAAATTTTCATATTTAGAAGTTTTCTTTCCGAATAATAACCTAAAAATCCTTGAGTGTTCTATATCTACTGGAAGAGTTGTAACCAAAAAATATCTACTGGAAGAGTTAAAGCAAGTGTTTCAGTTGTTTCAAATTGCAAGCAAACTTCATTCCACTCCTAAAGAAACTGACTAGAAAATTAAGGTGGCATTTGGTTTGGCCATTTTCTGTTTCCATTTTCAAAGAAAATAAAAAATAAGATAAAAAAATATGTTTACTTAAAATTTAGAAAACATTTTCTTGAAAAATGTTTCTCAAAATAGGCTCAGATTAGAAAACAAAAATTTGTTGTTTTCGGTGTTTTTGAAAACACGGTGGTAAATTTGTAATAATGGTTAAAATCGGTTTTGCCCAATTCCTTACCAGCACCGCTAACGACCCTCTCTGCTCCTCTACTTCACTTCCAGTCACGTGTGGTAGATGCCTTTTGCAGAAGCCCTTCACCCTCAATTTTTCTTCGCTTCCGATGTTGTCACTCTCCGCTCACATAGAGCCATTCCCACACCATCATAGTTGCAAAACCCAACCAACACTGGATATTCCATTAGCAAACACATAGCGTGAAATTAGTGTGTAATTGTGGTAGAAGGCAGACTTCCCTCTTGACTACACCTTCCATTGGACAAAAGAAGAAGAAATTGGGTACCATTAAGAGGGAAGAGAAGAAAATTGTGAATTTGTGATTGAATATTAAAGAAATAGACAGAAACTCATTTGAAAGTTTTGACGGAGTTTTGAAAATAAGAACTTAGAAAATAGAAATAAGAAATCAAAGGAAACATATTTTCTAATTGTTGAAAATTTGAAAATGAAAATTATTTTTTGAAAATGAAAATAGAAAATAAAAACAGAAAATGTTTTCTTAAACCAAACGCCTCCTAATAATCAATTAAAAACCTATTTGTAGCATGTTTGGATCGGTTTTATAATAAAAAATAAATTATTATTTTTATAGTGAAAATAAAACAATAAATAGTTACTTTTATTTTTTTAATATATGAAGTACGAACATGATTTTATTAGGTAGAATTGATTCTAATAAGTTATCAAAACATATCAATATTAAAAAATGGTAAAATATGTTTTGGTCCCTCTACTTTCGAATCAACTATTTTAGTTTTTAAACTTTGAAAAATACTTGTTTTTAGGAATGTGTATTTTGTGGTAGTTTATAGCCGTCAGAAATTGTATTTCTGTTAACAGTATTAACACCATTAGAGGGAAGAGACTAAATATGTATTTTGTGGTAGTTTATAGCCGTCAGAAACTGTATTTCTGTTAACAGAATTAACACCATTAGAGGTGAGGGACTAAAAACAAGTATTTTTCAAAGTTTGAGGACTAAAATGGTTGATTCGAAATCGAAAGTATAGGGACTAAAACCAAATTTTTCTGAAAGTACATGGACAACAACATATTTTACCCTTAAAAAAATATCTTCTCTTCAACACACACACACACACACACACATATATATATATATATATATATATATATATATATATATATATTTTTTTTTTTTTTTTTGGTCTTACGACGAGGAATTTTTCACCGCCTGCACGAGACGGGGACTAATCTCCTGCGAGAGTTTGTTCGGCAGCTCGATGAGTGACATCCCTCCCAGTTGAGATTTTTTCCATACCCAAGACTCGAACCCAAGATCTTGGTTAAGGGGCAAGAGACTTTAACCACTCACACCAACCTCAGTTGGTGTATATATATATATATATACTTCAATCGATTTTCATGAGAGAAACTGGAGAAAGAATTATTGCAAGACGTTCTAAGTAATTACAGTTTCAATCATTAAAGAGTCTGTCAAGCTAAATAGTACTCTTACACTATTTCAAAAGTAATGTAAACGGAAAAGAGAAATTAAATCTGTAATTTAAATTTATACAACTTTTTTTTTCCATTACAGAAAAATATAAAAAGAAAATTGTGGAATAAAATATGTAATTTGATAAAAAAAAAAAACAAATTGTAAAAAATTATTACTACAAAATATAAATAATATAAATACGTTGCCAAATTTTGTTTAACATCCATCTGTGATCTGTACCCTTTCTCTGAGTCATATCCAATATCCAATTCCATAATCCATGACCCAAAGCTGCAAAACCTATGTAATCCATGCATACGACGACTAGTACTTGTTAGTTGTAAGTTAACTAAAGATTAAAGTGGGTTACAATTTTGAAGATGACTTTTACGTACTTAATAAAAAAACAAACAAACGTGTCATCATCGTTTAAAGAAGAAATCAAATTCAATATCAAGAAGAAAAAAAAGAATTAACGCGTGAATCTATTATCTAGTACAACATGTTTGATTTCTTCTGAATAAAATCGTTTGAACTTTGCGTATAAGAAAATTTATTTTAATAAAATTATGAATATGTTCTACTTGAATATAATACTACTTTTGAAAATATTTGTGAATAAAACCAATACATATATAGAAAGAAAAGGAGTTTTAATAATTAATAATTTCAGCTGATACCCGTTGCGTTGCCTGAACGTGACGGAGGAGGGAAGTTGAATTACGATACTAACCCGAGAGACAGATAGGAGAAGAAGAAGAAACAAGAAAGATAGAAATGAATGAAAGTGAAAAGAATGAAACCTCCCTCACAGCTCACACAACACAAGACACCTTTTCATTTCATTTCACTTTGATAGCATAACATAACATAACATAGAAGAGACATCTGATCTGCCTCCACACCCCAAACCTTCCTCTCCACATCTCCCCAATTTTAGTTGAGAGTGGTGCCCAGTTCTTATCCTTCCCCTAATCAATACAAATTTCACCCTCCCAACACCCAACACCACACTTCCCACACTACCCCTAATTCCTATTCCCACTTCCCTTCCTCCTCCTCCACCATCACCATGCCGGGTCTCGTCTCCGTAAAATCTCCACCGGACGCTCCACCGCTCCGAATCTCCGTCCCCAACACCCCGACCCAATCCCAAAGATCCGAACCCGCAAACTCCAACACCAAAACCCCTTCCCCACTCCCCAAAAAACCACCCTCCCCATCCCCTTCTCGCTCCTCTAAAAAGAAAACTCCCGAAACCCCTCCCAACCCGGTTCTTTCAGATGCCTCCCTCGACAACCCGGATCTCGGCCCATTCCTCCTCAAGCTGGCCCGCGACACCATTGCCTCGGGCGATGGGCCTGCCAAGGCCCTCGACTTCGCCATCCGGGCCTCCAAGTCCTTCGAGCGCTGCGCCGTCGAGGGCGAGCCCAGCCTCGACCTCGCCATGAGCCTCCACGTCCTTGCCGCCATCTACTGTAGCCTCGGACGCTTCGAAGAAGCCGTCCCCGTCCTCGAACGCGCCATCCAAGTCCCCGACGTCGAGCGCGGCGCGGATCACGCCCTCGCCGCCTTCTCCGGCTACATGCAACTCGGCGACACCTTCTCCATGCTAGGCCAGGTCGACAGATCCATCTCCTGCTACGACCAAGGCCTCCAGATCCAGATCCAAGCCCTCGGCGACACCGATCCCCGCGTCGGTGAAACTTGCCGGTACATATAATATAATACATCTATCATGTTCATTTTGTCGATTCCTAATTGTTTGGACAAAACTAACTTAGATGTAGTTCAATCAGAATTTAAGTTTCACCTCAGTAATCTACATGATAATAAAGGATTTCCTTAAATGTTAGACTCGGTAATTCTGATTGGAGAACAACACTAAAAGCACTTACGGAACTAGATTCGGTTCTAATTATAATTGGATAGTTGTGTTGTTGAATTGATAATTGTTTAGACAAAACTTAGATGCAGGTCAAATAGAATTGGAGTTTTATCTTGGTAATCTGCGTAATAAATGATTCCATTTAATGAAAACATATTAAATGTCAACATGGATTACCAACGTGAAACTCTGATTCTGATTGGAGAACAACACCAAAAGTACCTATGGAATTGCATATAAATTTTGTCCTAATTGGGATATGATAATTGTGTTTTTGAATTGGTATTGTGTGTGGTAGATACTTGGCGGAGGCGAATGTGCAAGCAATGCAGTTTGATAAAGCGGAGGAGCTGTGTAAGAAGACACTGGAGATTCATCGTGCACATAGTGAACCGGCTTCGCTTGAGGAAGCTGCCGATAGGAGGCTCATGGCGCTGATTTGTGAGGCGAAGGGAGATTATGAATCGGCGTTGGAGCATCTTGTGCTTGCTAGCATGGCTATGATTGCGAATGGTCAAGATAATGAGGTTGCATCAATTGATGTTAGCATTGGGAACATTTACATGTCGCTTTGTCGGTTTGACGAGGCGATTTTCTCATACCAGAAGGCGCTTACTGTGTTTAAGTCTGCCAAGGGTGAGAACCACCCTTCTGTTGCGTCTGTTTTTGTGAGGCTTGCTGATTTGTACCACAGGACTGGGAAGCTTCGCGAGTCAAAGTCTTACTGCGAGAATGCGCTTAGGATTTACTCAAAGCCGGTGCCAGGGACCACCGCGGAGGAGATTGCTGGTGGCTTGACGGAGGTTTCGGCAGTTTTTGAATCAGTGGATGAGCCAGAGGAGGCGCTGAAGCTGTTGAACAGGGCAATGAAGTTGTTGGAGGATAAGCCGGGGCAGCAGAGCACGATTGCGGGGATTGAGGCACGAATGGGAGTGATGTATTACATGATTGGGAGGTATGAGGACTCAAGGAACTCATTTGAGAGTGCTGTGGCGAAACTCAGGGCTAGTGGGGAGAGGAAGAGTGCCTTCTTTGGAGTTGTTTTGAACCAGATGGGGTTGGCGTGTGTTCAACTGTTCAAGATTGATGAAGCTGCTGAGTTGTTTGAAGAAGCTAGGGGAATTCTTGAACAGGAGTGTGGCCCCTGTCATCAGGATACTCTTGGGGTGTACAGCAATCTTGCAGCTACATATGATGCTATGGGAAGGTAAAATTCATTTCTCAACATCCTTGTTTTCTTTTGACTCATAGTTAGCAGATATATTGCTTTGTCCCCTGATTCAATTCATGTTGTTGAATGTGTTGCCTTTTGAAGCAGCCTACAATAAAAGATAGTTATAGATTAACAGTGACTGACTGGAAGCTTAGTGTAGTTATTAGTATAATTATATGTTTGCATGATTGCAGCTGTTTTGTCTTTAGCTGTTTCAAGATCAAAAGCTTTTTAAAACCTTTTGGCAAGCTAAGATAAATATGTTTGGCTAAGACAAAACTTTAAGGTTTAAATTAATTTGTAGGTCCCTAAACTATTTGAGAATTTTTTAAATAAGTCTTTGTACTTTGAAAGTTTGTGACTAGGCCCTTAAACTTTTAAATCATTTTTAATTGAGTCCCTAAATACATTTTTGATCAGATTTCATTAACCTAATTGAAAATTTTAAATTTAGGGTTATGTCACTAGTTTAATTATTCAGTGAGTCTCTATATTGTTTAAATTTTTATAATTACAATTTTGATTGTATTTTTGGTTTTTAAAATTTATTTTATAAAATAAGTTTTAATAACTAATTTTTAAAGAGTAGGAATATAAAAAGATGGAACAATACATAGAAGAATGTGAATAATGGAAAATTAAAACAACATAAAAATGTTCTATTTTTATTTTAAAAATTGAAAAAATATTAATTTTGAAAATAGTTTTAAAAAATTATTCTTATGAAACAAGCTTTTGATAAGATAGTTTTGTTTTTAAAAGCATAAAATAGTTTTTTAAAATAGGAAACAAACATGCACTAAGTCTTTAATGGAACCCTAATGAAAATTTAGTTAGGGACTCAATTAAAAATGATTTATAAATTGAGGGACCTAATTACAAACTTTAAAATATAGGGACTTTTTAAAAAATCCCTAAATAATTTTGGGATCTACAGATTAACCGAACTTTAATTATAGTTTGGCTACCCCGATAAATATTTTCTAGCTAAGCCCTTTGCTGTTGTATTCTGTGCTTCTTTGCACGAGTATATATAACCTTTTTGTTTCCATCAGGAGCTGAAAACTCTTTGCATGGGACTCCTCAATTTTTCTCATATTTCATACCTAACTTCTATTCTCTTCATGAGGATGGATTCCTAGTTATTTCTTTTGTTGAAATAGAATAACCAAATGTCTATTTTATGTTGTGCAATGCCGTAACACTTGTATGTTTGAAGCAAGATTCTATTTTCTTTGATATTGAACTTGACATATTTAACTCAAAACCTGATATTATGGCATGCTTCAGAGTGGGAGATGCGATTGAAATCTTGGAATATGTCCTTAAGTTGAGGGAGGAAAAGCTTGGAATAGCAAATCCTGATTTTGAAGATGAGAAGCGTCGGCTGGCCGAGCTTCTGAAAGAAGCAGGCAAGACACGAGACAGAAAAGCTAAATCTCTGGAAAACCTTATCGATCCTGGCTCAAAGAGGACAAAGAAGGAGGGGACAAAGAGGTGGCCTGGTTTGGGGTTTAGAATTTAACCATATTTTTATTCATATATATATTGAATGCACATTCTGTAACATAGGATTATCTTGTATAGGGTTGAGTATGTAATTTGGGAGGGAGCTTCCCTGTTTCTTGATATTTGTTCATGCATTTGTTTCTCTTGGTTAATTGCTTTATCAATTGTGTTGTGATCTTTTTTAGCTGTACCACAAAATTCTATACCTGTCCTCCGTTTCCGGAAAATGTTGAAAGCAAATTTTTATTCTGAGTGAATAAATTTTGATGAGTTTGTGTTTTATTTATCAATCTTGTGTGTAAGCGAATTATGCCAATGTTTGGTGCTTTATCCGAAAGAGTAAAAGGCATCGCGAAATTCTCGTGCTATACTTATGGTAATTATGAACTACATCAACATGTGAAAGACCAAAGAAATGAACCGTGATTAGCGTCTAGTTTCTTTAGATTCTTGTTTGCATATAAAGGAGGGGGGATGGGATTGTTGAAGGAAACGAAAGATTTTTTTAATTATAAACTAATGTTTGAGATTTGCTATGCAGATAATATTGAAAGTTAACCTATATGGCTATATATATTGAGAGAGAACGAAATAAAATTAGACTAACTAATGAATAGTTGATTCAAGAGGTATATGCTTTTTTTTAAGGTTTCTTGTTCCAATCTTGTGTATAGAAAAAAAGTCCTTGCTAGCAGAGTTAGTCCTGCTTGTGAAAATGAAAATGGATACCAAGATATGCTAAAAAAGGTGGATGAATTGAGCAATTAAAGTATTTTTTTTTTTAAAAAATTGTCTCTCCTTCAATGATTGGATCCAATAAACAACTTTCTTAAGGCTTAGATATGCAAATGTTCTTGAAAGTTATCTATATCTACGACTTACATCAACAATAATTTATATATAGGTATTTTGTGACAGATGTATTATATGTATGTCTACTATATATAAAGCATCATTTTATAATATGTTTGATACATTGATGATATACGTGTTTTATCATGTACAATTTTTTAAAAATTTGTTTGTCTTATTTAATAGTTAAATGGCTCAAACTTTGTAAACTTTAAAGTTGTTACTAGGTTGAGCAAAAAGAATCAACATCTTTTGTTAGAAGTAAGTTTTTTTTTTCATATGGGAAACTTGTATCAATGTATTACCAATATAGTTTAATATAAAAGAATATGTGCATGTTTGAAATAAAGTTTGCAAATTTGAGTTTGGGTCAAATTTAACTTTGTAAACTGAGTTTGTAAAAACATCTCAACTCTTGCTTCTCCAACAATGAGTTTGCAGGCAAAATTTTATTTTTAAATATATTTTTGAGGAGTAACAAAAAATGATCTCAAACTGATTTTACTTTCAAATATATTTTTATACCTTCCAACCGAAAATCCAAACAATTGTCTTATTTACTTTTTCTTATTGCATATGAACTTTTATTTGATAAATTTTCCGTTTGCTTATGATTTTTATGCTCATTAATTGGATACATATGAATGAGTGTTGTTATTCATTTTATTGTTTATCCTACAACCTCCTTTCTTTTGCTGGTTTTGATTTTAACATGATTGCCTTCTAGTTTTATAGGCATCTTATACTATTGATCAATTGAAGTTGTCCTGCTCATTTCTCTATTTGTGTTTTTAGATGTCAGGATTATATAGGTGTATTTCACTGTGAAAATTAAATGAGGATAACTTAAGCAAGGAATAAATTAAAAGGAGTTAGTTAACATAAACTTGTTGAGTGACTTGTTGAAAATGTATAGTTAATTTGCATTTCTATATATGGATGTTGTAGTCAGTGTGGGGTGACTTGTTGAGCGATGTTAAAACAATAATTATGTGTCGTCATATCCTATATTTATCTTTTGGCGTGACTCTTCATTTATGGAACCTCCTAAAAGAGATAAGATCAAATCGATAATTTTTTTTTGTCACTTTAGTAGAAAAGAGGTAAATGAAAAATAGATTGGTGTTGTGTAAGACTTTATTGGCCATTGTCATGGGTGGACACGTTACCCCGATGACATAAGATTACGTAATGCTATTTGTGATATGTTTTTAGTGCATTGACATTGATACATGATAAATATAACCTAAGAAATGTCTAGTTCTCAGTTTGTATGATCAAGTTTAAACACTTTAATTTTAATTATTACCTATGTCAAATAAAATTCTAGAATAGGAAAAATAAAAACATTTTCACTTTGAAATTGGTTGAAATGTGAAGAAAAAGATAAAATCAATCTTCCATAAACAATTGTTTGCTACATTCTTGTGGAAAAGTTTTTAACAAGAAAGCAATATAAAAAAAAAAAATCATGTTTTATACCCATTAGGATAAATGTTGTCATGAACGTGGAACACAATAGAAGAGCCAACAAGATTCAATAGCCTTAGCCATGATGGCATGACTTTATTTGGGAGAATTGAGTTCCTTCTGCTTTTGTCTTTATTACCTTTTAAAGCATATGAAAGAAAAGTATTAGGGGTGGATATGAAGTAGGGCGAAAATAAAAGCACTAAACAAGTCTTCAACTTTTAATTATTTGTTAGATTATTGGAAACTTTTTCTTACCTCTTTATTTTTTTAGTAAATACCATACGTATCATCTACAAGAAGCTTGATCTATGTAAGACACTATGAGAGGTATAACAAATAATCTATTGCCCCTACATTTAACAACTAACTAACTTTCGTAACACCTTCCTTTTCAATTAATTTGTTAAGAAATCCTCCACTAAGTGAAATAACTTGTGAAACACATGTCTTAATTTGTATGAAAAAACTTAAATGATGGATAAAAAACGAAAATAGTGTAACAGATCCATCTTTATATGGAATTCTCCTATTATTACAGTTGCAAAACAAAAACGTAACAAAAAAAAAAAAGGTTGCAAAACAAAACTAAAGGAGGTCTATTATGGTTTCGTAAGGTTGTTTTTATTTTGACAGAAATATCGATGATGTTTTCAGCGAATAATTAACTTGTTAGATTTTAAATGAAAATTAAAAAATCCATAGAATTGACGCAGTAGTATAAGATCCGTTACGTTTACATAAGGAAGAATAATCTATTTAGCAGGAGAACTTTGATTCCCTTTGTGTGCAAAATTTTCTTAGACCAACGGCACGCAAGCGGGATTAGTACCAGTGGTACCCATGGTCTCTTATCCAGGAAAAAATGAAATTTGAAATTCTATTTTTTTTTTATCAATTTTATTAATAACTATCTTAAATTCTAATGTTAAAAAATATAAAACTTTTAATAAAAAGAAAGTAATTTTTTTTTATTTTATATTTGTGATGTAATAAATATTTTTTAAAACCTTTATTTTGTTTACTTTTATCTTCTTACTTAATGATTGATGTACTACTCGAACTCGGCACTCCACCGAGTAGTTCAGTTGGCCGAGTAGAAACTCTCGCTCGGACTCGGAGGATAATAACGGAAAGAACAGTTTTTACTATATGATAAGATAGAGAAAGATCAAGTCATAAGATAAGGATAGAAGATAGAATTATCTCGATCTTCATCACGAGATTTGAGGAGATTTGATACGAAAATAACCCTATCAAATCTATCTCTTTACACTCTATAAAAATAGAACAATCCATTCCAATAGAGGTACGAAAATTCTAAACCCAATTGTGATACCTGTCTCCTACCTCTGCACCTCTAACTTGAGCGTCGGAGTGTCTTTGCAGGTACACCCCCACCAGTCACGGAGGAGATCCCGGCGGAGCCATCGTATCGGAAGACTTACCAAAACTTGGTAATAACATTTGGCACCCATCGTGGGGCTCGGTGAAACTGTTCCCAGCCACACCAATCACAACAACATTATTCCAATGACGACAACCCAGAGTAAAACAGCGAACCACGAAAAGCGACCACAGGGGGTGGAAACCCAAATCCTGGGTGTACCACCTCCAGGGGATACCCAGGGAGGTAACCCCAACAACGTGGCGCCCTTCCCGCGTCAGACGCTTGAGGATCACCCGTTGATCCAAGCCCTGCAAAGGGAAGTCAACATGCTGAAGCAGAACAACGCTAAGGAGATAGAAGACCTCCGCAAGGAGAACGCTACCCTCCGAGAGTAGTATCAAAAACTGCGAGAGGACCGGAACGGACTTTCGGCATCCCACGCTGCTATCAACGGGCTCTCGGCAGCCCACGCCGCTACCAACGGACTATCGGCGGCTCATGCAACCGCCAACAGACATCCTGACCGAACAGAGCAGGAAGATACCACTTGGAGCGAGGCAGACCGAGTAACAACCCATTTAGAGTCTAGACCCGCCTCAGGATCGCGAGCGCCCCTAAGATGAAGTATGATACCTGAGACAACGTGGCGACACCCGTTTGTAGATGGAATCATGGACACTCCACTACCGGCCGGGTGGAAGCCCTTATCCATGGACAGATACGATGGGCTGACCGACCCCGATGAGCACATCAACGCATTCGTCACACAGGTGAACCTGTACACAAACGACGACGCCATCATGTGCCGGGTGTTCCCAACGACCTTGAAGGGAGCAGCGTTGAACTAGTACACACGACTCCCTCCCACTCGATCGACTCTTTTGACACATTAGTCACTCGTTTCGGCGCTCAATACGCTACGAGTCGACCCCACCACCTGACGGCAGTAGCACTGGCCAACATATGGCAAGAAGACAACGAGTCTCTCAGGGATTTCATGGAAAGATTCGCTGAGATCTCCGTCAAGATCCGAGACTTGAATCCACAGGTGGCATTGACCACCATGCTTATGGCGCTAAAATCCGGACCTTTCTCGGACAGACTCTGCAGGAAACCACCACATGACATGGACGAGCTCAGAGCTAGAGCAGCAGGATACATTCAGATGGAAGAAATGACCAAGTTCAGGGAACGGGTCAGGGGCGAATCCTATAAAAAACAGGAAGAACGAGAGAAACCAGGAGCAAACCGAGAGCGGAGTAGCAAACCTAGAAGCGACAGACCGCCCCGTGCAAGGTTTGCCCATTATACCCCTCTAACAGATAGCAGAGCGCGAGTTCTGGAAGAAGCCTGCAGCGTCGAGCTGATAAGCCTGCCTACTCGAAACCGCTCCCCAGAGAAAGCAGATAGGTCCAAATTTTGCAGATACCATAGAGTACACGGACACACTACAGAGGAGTGCACCACCCTGAAGGATAAGATTGAAAAACTTATCCAACAAGGCAAATTACGACGCTTCGTCCGAGACGATAGCCGAAAGCCCGTGCGAGAACGAACCCGGGATAGGGAAGACGATCGCGATAGAAAAGCCAGACGCACGGAAGAGCCCCGCCAGGAACCACAGACCAAACCTCCCGAAGCTCGACTCCGAGGCGTTATCAACACAATAGCAGGAGGATTCGCTGGAGGAGGAAGTTCGAGCTCAGCAAGGAAGAGACACCTGCGCAGCCTCCGATCAATCAACTTGGTTTCAACAAACCCCAGAATACACAGGAAAATGCCCCTATAACTTTCACAGAGGCAGATTTCGAAGGCATAGAGCCCAATCATTATGACCCGGTGGTGGTCAAAGTTGAAGTCGCAAACTGGTTGGTGTGCAAAGTTTTAGTCGACCAAGGCAGCTTGGTGAATATCCTGTACTGGTCCACTTTCCAACAGCTAGACATCCCCGAAAATAAGGTACAACCATACACCGAGCAGTTAGTCGGTTTTGCAGGCGAAAAGGTTGATACCAGAGGCTATATTGACCTCCTCACCACTTTTGGAGATGAGATGGGGTCCAAGACTATCACGGTCAGGTACCTCTTAGTCAACGCCCTCACTTCATACAACTTTCTTATAGGCAGGCCAGCACTCAACAAACTAGGGGCAATAATCTCAACTCCACATATGGCAATGAAATTCCCAAATTCAGAAGGGAAGATAATGACAGTGAAAGCTGATTAGGAGGCAGCCCGCGAGTGCTACTTAGAAAGTCTAAAAATAGCCAGCGGCAAAAAGGTCCCAGAACTGACGATAAAACACGTAGCATGCGCCTCCCTCGCAACACCAATAGAGGAGGCCGACCTCGACCCCAGGGAGGCCGAGCCGAGAGCAGAACCCACAGAACAGGTAAAATCCTTCCAAATAGGAAGAGAATCAAGGCAATGCACAAAACTCGGGACTCAGCTAGCAAGCGAGACCGAAAAAGTAATTGCCAGAGTCCTGTTAGACAATGCCGACTTGTTCGCATGGTCAGCCGCCGACATGCCCGGAATCGACCTGAGCTTCCATTGCCACAAGCTTGCCATCTACCCAGAGGCCAAACCAATCTCCCAAAAGAAGAGGAAACTTGGGGCTGAAAGAGGAAAAGCGGTAAAAGAAGAAACTGAAAAACTACTCGGCACCGGCTTCATAAGGGAAGTACAATACACCACATGGCTCGCAAATGTGGTGATGGTGAAGAAGGCAAACGGAAGATGGAGAATGTGTACTAACTACACAGACCTTAACAAAGCATGCCCAAAAGACTCATACCCGTTGCCAAGCATAGACAAGTTAGTAGATGGAGCAGCCGGCTATCCGATCCTGAGCTTTTTGGATGCATACTCTGGGTACAACCAGATACCAATGTACCCACCGGATGAGGAAAAAATGGCGTTCATAACTGACACGGCCAATTACTGTTACACGGTAATGCCATTCGGACTGAAGAATGCAGGAGCAACATACCAGCGTCTGATGGACAAGATCTTTACAGAGCAACTCGGCAGAAACCTGGAAGTCTACGTCGACGACATGGTGGTTAAAAGCAGAGAACCAAAATCACATCCAGGAGACCTGGCCGAAATTTTTGACGAGATCAGAAAACATAATATGAGGCTAAACCCTGAGAAATGCGTGTTCGGGGTGCATGGCGGAAAATTCTTAGGATTCATGCTCACCCACAGGGGCATAGAAGCCAATCCGGAGAAATGTGCGGCTATCATAGGCATGAGAAGTCCGGGTAATATAAAAGAAGTAAAACGGCTAACTGGAAGACTGGCATCCCTGTCCCGTTTCTTGCCAAAAGCAGCAGAAATAGCCAGACCCTTTTTTCAACTACTCAAGAAACAACAGGGCTTCGGATGGGATGAAAAGTGTGAAGCAAACTTTCTAAAGATAAAAACACTACTCTCATCACCACCAATTCTAACGAGACCTGAACCCGGCAAGGACTTAATACTATACCTAGCCGTCTCGGGAGACGCAATCAGTTCGGTCATCATTCAGGAAGAAAATCAGACGCAAAAGCCAGTCTACTACATAAGCCGAGTGTTGAAAGATGCCGAAACCAGATATCAAATGATAGAAAAGCTAGCGCTAGCCCTGGTCACCTCAGCACGACGGCTACGACCATACTTTCAAAGCCACCCAATAGTGGTACGAACAGACCACCCAATACGACAGATACTGAGGAAACCAGAGCTAGCCAGAAGAATGATAGCATGGTCGGTTGAATTATCCGAGTTCGACATCAAGTATGAACCGAGAGGACCTATCAAAGCACAGTGCCTAACCGACTTTATTGCTGAGCTAACACCAGTAGCGGAGGCGCCCTTCCCATGTTGGACCCTTTATGTGGATGGCTCCTCGAACGAAAAAGGCAGCGGAGCAGGAGTCATAATTGAAAGCCCTGAAGGGATTATCCTGGAACAATCACTCAGGTTCGACTTCAACGCGTCCAACAACCAAGCCGAATATGAAGCCCTACTAGCAGGACTAAAACTCGCCAAGGAAGTGGGGGTGAAACACCTTAGATGCTGGAGCGATTCAAAATTAGTCACTGGGCAAATGAATGGATCCTACCAAACAAAGGACCCCCAGATGACAATATATTACCACTTGGCCTCCCAGTTGAAGAATGAGTTCATTAGTTTCGAGCTCGACCACATTTCAAGAGAACAAAATGAAAGGGCCGACCTGCTATCAAAATTGGCAAGTACAAAGAAGAAAGGCCAACACCGAACTGTCATACAGGAAACAATATCCGCTCCGAGCATCGATAAAATTGTCTCTAACATAAACTCGACTGACAGAGAATGGATGACCGAGATATGGAACTTTTTGAAGAAAGGAACCCTCCCAGAAAACCGAGAAGAAGCTAAAAAAATCAGAAGAAGGGCCAGTTACTATGTCATAGAGGGAGAAGACCTTTATAGGAGAGGCTTCACTGCACCACTGCTGAAATGTGTCACGAAGATTCAAGCCGAATACGTGGTAAATGAGATGCACAAAGGAATATGCGGAATGCACTCAGGAGGAAAGGCCATGGCTGCCCGAACTCTAAGAGCCGGGTACTACTGGCCAACAATGCACCGCGACTGCGCCGAATACGTCAAAAAATGCGAAGAATGCCAAAAATATGGCAACTTATCCCATCTACCAGCAGAGGAATTGCACAATATCACAGCACCATGGCCCTTCGCCCTATGGGGAGTCGACATATTAGGCCATTTTCCACTCGCTAAAGGACAAGTGAAGTTCCTCCTCGTCGGAATCGATTACTTCACAAAGTGGATTGAGACCGAACCTTTGGCAACTATCACCGTCCATAATGTGCAAAAATTCATATGGAAAAATATCATATGCCGTTTCGGCATCCCTCACTCGGTAATATCCGACAACGGTAGACAGTTCACCGAAAAGAACCTGGAAGAGTTCTTCAAAAATCTAGGGATTGGCACCGAGTGACCTCAGTGGAACATCCGCAGACCAACGGACAAACTGAAGCCGCAAATAAAGTGATACTCGGAGAACTGAAGAAGTGAGTAGGTGACGCTAAAGGAAGTTGGGCCGAGGAACTTCCCGTAATCCTTTGGGCATATCGTTGCACACCACAGTCAACAACGGGGGAAACCCCTTTCAGACTCTCATACGGATCAGATGCCATGATACCAGTAGAAGTCGGAGAACCCTCCCTACGAAGAACAAATTTCGTCCAGGAAAACAATGATCAATCACTAAGGCATGCACTCGACATAACCGAAGAGACGCTCAACGAGGTCCGAGTCAGAATAGAGGCCTGTAAAAGAAGAGCCGAGAGGAGGTATAACACCAAGGTCAAGCCAAGAAACTTCGAAGCTGGAGACCTGGTTTGGAGAAAATGCGGGGAAGCCAGAAAAGCTACAGGAGAGGGTAAATTGGCAGCCAACTGGGAAGGCCCCTTCAGAATAATCGAGTCACTGGGAAATGGAGCCTACCGATTGGAGCACCCATCCGGCAAAACCATCCCCCGAACTTGGAACGCGACACACCTAAAGTTTTACTACAGTTAGAAAAATTGTAAGTGGTGATGTACTCTTTTTCCTACTTTGACATTTTTTCCCAAGAGGTTTTTTGTCAAAGAGGTTTTAACGAGGCACACCCAATTTATCTCTTTAATAAAACTCTTTTCTTCAAATTATCTATTTAGACTTAACCTCGTAGACCTTTACAAGGATACAAAAGGCGAGTTACAATTAACCGCGTAGACCTTTACAAGGATACAAAGGCGAGTTACAATTAACCGCGTAGACCTTTACAAGGATACAAAGAGCGAGTTAGATTTAACCGCGTAGACCTTTACAAGGATACAAAAAAGCGAGTTAGACCTAACCGAGTAAACCTTAAGGATACAAAAGGCGAGTTACAATTAACCGCATAGACCTTTACAAGGATACAAAAAAGCGAGTTAGACATAACCGAGTAAACCTCAAGGATACAAAAGGCGAGTTACAATTAACCGCGTAGACCTTTATAAGGATACAAAAAGCGAGCTACACTTAACCGCGCAGACCTCTTGCGAGTCAGCGAAAAACCGCGAACAGGGACCACACAAATAACGAAGAAAATTCATTAAACACCCTATTCGGTAGGCCGGGTGAGAGCCTTGCAAATAAATTTAATTAAGTACCCTATTCGATAGGCTGGGTACGAGCCTTACAAGAAGCAAGGAAAATTAAAAGACTAAGAAGCAGGAGCATCTCCCCCCTCCTGAGTAGAACAGCCGGGAGCATCCTCACCATCAAGAGCAGACTCCTCCACCAATTGCCCCTCTTTATTGACATCCTTATCAACATCAAAAAGAGAAGTGTCGGCATCCTTGAAGAAATAACGAACTTGGCGAAGTGCCTTGCTGAATCCGGCCTCATGGGTCTTAACAATCTCATCCAAGGCCTCACCCAGATCGGCTTTCAGCTTAGCCTCGGACTCGGCAGCCTCAGTCTTCGCTTGAGCAAGCTCGAAAACGAGCCTATCCACCTCAGCCTGCAACTCCTGAGCTGAGTTCTCGGACGCAGTTAAGGAAAGTTTTAAATCCTCCTCACGACTCTCAACTTCCCTTAACTTAGCCTCCACCCCCTCCTGGGACCTTCGAGATTCTTCAGCAGATTGGAGAAGAGTGTCGTTGGCCCGGGTAGCCTCCAACAGGGCCTGCTCGGCTTTAGCAGCAGCCTCTTTCACCATAGCTGACTTCCGGTGGCCGCAGTTGAACTCCTCCGCCCAATACTGAGTAATGGCCCATGACCGAGCTTGGAAGCGACAAACAGCCTTCATAGAGAGCACCGACCCAGCATCCCTCAACATATCCCGATCAGCTTGACCGAGATTGTCGGTAGAAATGAGGGCCCCGGGGTTGAAGTCCTTCTCCCAAAGCGAGGTCCGCCTATCTTTCATAGAAAGGAAAGCCGAATGCCTCTCAACAGCAGAACCCGCAGCTTGAGCACCGGGCGGACTCAGTTTCAATTTCTTGGAGGGGCCATCCCCCCCTTGAACAACCTCTCGTTGATCCCTCTTCGGAGAAGGAGGAGGAGGAGGAGGAGGAGGAACGGGCGGAGCAACTCGAACAGCCTCAGCAGCGGGCTCCTTACTCTTCAACTTCTCTAGCCTTTGCTTCTTGGCCGTCTTATAATCAAACTTCCCCATCACAACTGCAAAAGAAGCAAGCATCAGTAAAAAAAAAAGTAAAAGAAGAAAAATCGAATAAATAAAAGGTACTCACCGTCCCAATCCTCTATTGGAGTCCGAGAAGTAGAAATTCCCACAACTGTCTTACAAGATAAAGAACGCGGCAACTTGCACAGCGTAACCATGTCATCCTGATCCTCAGGAGACATGTCCACGACCTGCCAAGACAGCCGTTTGTTTGGGGAACGGGTCCAATAAAGAGGGAACCTCGGCTTCCCACGGCTATCAAAAAACTCAACCTCCCCTTCCGGACCCGGTCGGACACGAAAGAAACCACTCTTGAAATTTTTCCAAGAAGAGGTATATGGACTAAGGATTGACCGACCGGGAATCCCCGTCAGGGAGACCCAGCCCCCCTTCTGACTCTCTTTAACTTTATAGTGATACAAGAATTTAGGAGCAGTAGGAGTAATAAAGAATTTACTGCGTAGCACCCGGAAAGCCTGTAGAGAAGCCCAAGAGTTCGGATGCAACTGCGTTGGAGCGACATTCAGTGCCCGAAGAACGTCAGCCTTGAACTGATCAAACGACACTGTAATGCCGAGAACTGAGAATAAGGCTTCATACACAAAAGTAAAATGAGGTTGGTGCGGGACAACAGACATAAAGACTCGGTCATCGGGCCCACAAGGCTCGGCATGGACCATACCCGACCCTTCCGAATGACACAAATCAATAGTTTTAAGAAGGACAGACAAAGCCTCCTCGGTCTGATACCGAGAGGCATACGCACCCACCTCCCCAGCCACCCAAGAATAGCCGGAAGCAGTAACAGGAGGATATACCTTTTTGTTACCCCTAGACTCAATAGGCTAGGGATGGGAGGGAGGAAAGGGAAGACGAGCACGCCGAGTCTCAAGAGGACGAACTTCAGTGGCCTCGGAATCGTCTAGAACCACCACCCCCCGACAGGAACGACCAAAGGTACCTGTGCAGGGTCGACGGATGGACGAACCACCCCGACACCCGCGACAACAACGTTTGCCGCTGACGCACCATCGCTAATTCCATCAGAACTAGAGTGGTGCAAAGGAGAACCACCATCGGAACCCTCTCCGATAAGGTGAACCTCCGGCGTAAGCATACGACCCCCGCCGGAACTCCCAGAATCCCCGGAAAAAGAAGACATTATAGAATCACAGAAGAGAAATGGAAAGGAGAATGGCGTACCTGAACAAGGAAAAAGAAAAACCTAGAAGAAGGAGGACAAAATGGCAGAAGGGAGAGAAATCTCGCAGGAAGATAAAACACGCAGAAATGAAAATGAACGCCAGTGTCAACAGTACCCTTTATATAGAGCCCTAAGCGTCGTGAATACGAAAGGGCGAAACAGTCCGAACCGTTGGATCAAGACCCCTCACTAGGCCAATCAATGGTTAGGAAGGCTTGAGACCTTTGGGAATCCCTAGACCGTTTCAAAATTCAAAAAAGCAATCACTGTCGCCGCCCTTGGGAATCGTTACGACTTCAATAAGTCTGAAACGACATCATCACCAAATGACGTGACGCTTCAAGAACCAAACTCGGACCTGTCCAAAACGAACAAACTCGTCTCGGCCAAATAAAATCCAAAATTGGTATAACCATACTTAAGCTCCTACATTACTTCAGAGCTTGGGGGGCGTGTGTACTACTCGAACTCGGCACTCCACCGAGTAGTCCAGTTGGCCGAGTAGAAACTCTCGCTCAGACTCGGAGGATAATAACGGAAAGAACAGTTTTTACTATATGATAAGATAGAGAAAGATCATGTCATAAGATAAAGATAGAAGATAGAATTATCTCTATCTTCATCACGAGATTTGAGGAGATTTGATAGAAAAATAACCCTATCAAATCTATCTCTTTACACTCTATAAAAACAGAACAATCCATCCCAATCGAGATACGAAAATTCTAAACCCAATTGTGATACCTGTCTCCTACCTCTGCACCTCTAACTTGAGCGTCGGAATGTCTTTACAGATACACCCTTCACCAGTCACGGAGGAGATCCCGGCGGAACCATCGTATCGGAAGACTTACCAAAACTTGGTAAGAACAATTGATATTAAGAAAATTCTAATTTGAAGTTACAAAATTTTATCTAGGAAACATTAACATTTACAGTAAACAATAATATATACCTGCATGTGCTCACGCCGTGTGTCTAAATTCCATGAATCCATTTCATCTCGTCGTAAAATATGTGCTCACGCCATTGACTATGATTCTCGTTCTTCGAATTGGATACTCGTGAAAAAAATTAATTATGGAGGTCATATTATTACTGGTACAAAGTCACAAAAATATAATCGAAAGGGTTGTCGCTGTACATGAAAATGGAGCAGAGAATAATGGAACCAAATTTCCCTTAAATAATAAAATTATAACTAATCTTCTAGATAACCTTATTCCCTGAATCCCTGAACGTAGCCAGCCCCTTCTGATTTACTTCATTTTCTATATTTTCTGCTAGTTGATTAGATTCTTATAAATGTGTTGTGTTGTTACCTCTGCCTGCGTTAACTTCTGAAGTGGGTCACCAGATCACGCAAGCTTCAATAAAAAGTCAATTTGATTTTGTGTAGTTTTTTTTAATCAATATTTAGTAAAGTAACTTCTTCGCATCCTTCTCTCTTAGCTTATCTTTTTTATGTGCATGCATTAAGCACATAAAATGTGCTCTCTTTTTTTAATCATTAATTAGAAAAGTAACTTCACATCCTTCTCTCTTGACTTATGTTTTTGGTTCTTTTCGTCCGTGGTAAATCGCAGTCACTAATGTTTCCGTAATTATTTCTGGCCGACAATCTCCCCTAACATTATCTCCTTTATTTGTCCGTTACCAAATTATTTTGTAACTTTTTTATCCGTAAATTAAAGTAAAAGCTAATATATTCTTACACAAAAAACAAGCTAATATATTCTAGAGACAAAATACTAATCTATGTATTAAATTAAAGCATATTATCTTCAGAATAATAATTTTTTAAATTATTATTTTTAAAGGTTGACACATTTTTTAATTAATGAAACAAAATTTAATAATTTTTAATATTTTTCCACATAAATTTTTGAAATTTATCTGAATTCATATTCATTATTTATATTTTATTATTTTTTAAATTTCAAAATATTTATGCAATATACAAAATACTAGTTAATGGTCTGAATACACGTAGTTAAAGAGCACGGTATAAATTTCCTACACTTATATATGGTATATATGATAACATTTCTATAATTATAAAAATTTAGTTAAAATACAACTACAATGTAAATATTTTTTACGTTATCATATATCTAACCACAAGTTATCATGTAGGATGAGTTTCTTATCTTTTATAATCATTACTTTAAAGTCTTACTTAGATTGATTTCTAATTGAATGATAGTGTATAAAAATATTTACACTAACAGTGTATGAAAATTAAACTTTTTAATTATCTACACCATAGATTGTTGTGTAATAAGTTTATTGATTTATATAATAATTATAACAATTCCAATCAAAACAGTAATTTTTTTTTAGGAATGTACAAGTAATCCATTTCTAGATTTTATATATACAATTAGATAAATTAACATGGAAATTAATCTTTAATTATCTGAAAATGTATAAATGTATAAATAAATAAGTAAATAACGCATCTTTTTCTTTTTCTTCAATCATTTTTGGGCATCGGCATCGCTTTCAGAATAATGGGTTTATATATTGGGGTGGGTAAGGACATGATCCAAAGTTAATGCACACAGGAGCTGAGTTAGGTTTTATTGTTTGGATAAACAATACCAAATAAATTAAAGGAGATGGGACATCGAATGTGCCTAATAGATAAGTGCTGGAAATTCACTTCTTTCTCACTAACCTACATTAAGATCATTTGCTTCGTAGAATTCAGCTTTAGGAAAGACTTCCATTTTGATTAGACTTATATTATTCATTTGATTTTCAGGATGAAAATATTGTTTAAGATTCTTGTTAATGTCTACATTCGTTGTCTATGTCTACAGTGTCTGCACGTGTTTTTGTGGCACTGCTGTGAAGGAAATATAATCCTCCTTTTAGAAGTATCTGATGAATTTTAAAGCAATAGTAGAATGTATAGATATAAATTACAGCATATGAATAATCAATACGTTATGATAGAGAGGAATTGAGAAGGTAGCATATTTAATTGGACTTTTTTTTTTTTTTTTACAAGAGAAGGAGAAAAATAAATAATGACCATTAAATTTTATTTTGAAATGATCAAGAAGATTAAAAACACTAAATCATGAATTTTTTTTAAAAAATTATATAATTTTTTAAGTGATCACATGACATTAAATTTTGGCCATTCATGTATGATTATATAGTCTAGGTTTATTTCTCTCATTCTCATATAAAAATGACCTTCTCACTAAATATGATCCCAAATTAAGAATTTATGTATTTGAATACTTGGATTTATATTTGGATATGTAGTGACGAGAGAACTTAGTTCTTGTGTTGAGAGCAAATTGCACATTTTTAGAGTGTTTTATGTGTGTATGAAATTAAGTAATGAGATGTCACTTGTTTTAACTCATTAACCACATGTAGATATATATTAATTTCTCAATGGGCTACACAATCGTAAACAACCAATTTTGTTTGAGTAAATGAAAATAAAATTTAAAAGGAAAAGGAAAAAATGAGGGAATCTTTTAAGAGAAAAGAACTCAATTTTTATGTTAAATACCATAAAAAAGACAATGTAAATTACAATTCTTTATGTTCTTTATGTCATTGGAAAGTTTGGAAAAAGATCTACAATTTTGTCTCTAGCATGTAATCCAAAAATGACTTATATCTTGATGAAAATTAACCCAAAGTGATCTATTTATTCATGATAGAAAAGAGCTTCATTTTTTATGTTGAACAACATGAAAAGATAATGTCATATCCTGAACTATAGTTATCTGTTTGAGGTGTTTTTTGCGTCATTGAAAAGTTTGGAAATAGAATAACTATGGTCTCTACCGTGTAATACAAAAATGACATAAAAAAAAGGTATACTAGAAAATATGAAGCCTATGAAAGTTTAATTTTTATTATTATTTTTTTCTCTATCAGATCTTTTACTATTTTATCCTATCTTGTCTACCAAATTCATGCTTAATGTAAACAGGTTAAACTATTCAGTCCACATATATAATCATATTCACAATTAGTTAAAAATGAATTAAGATTTTTTTAATACAATTGCTAGATAAGTTTCGTCTTATTTTCCTGTTATTATTTGATTACTAAACATAAGTTATGTTTGAATGCTTGGTAGATAATAAAATAAAATAAATTGAAACATAATAGAGTGAAATAGATTGGATTAGAATGAATTAAAAATGTCATTTAATTAATTGTTTAGGTAGTTTATAATGAAATAGAACAAATATTTCACTTCATCATTTAGTAAAAAGAAGAAACAAAATAAATTATAACTTTAATTTTTCATATTACCCTTATTTTAAAAATATTAATAAAATATAAAATTTTGATATATTTTGAGTGTTCTGTGAACAAACTAAAAGATGGGTTGCAACACAACTGTCCTATAATATGCTCTCTTGTATTAATGGATATAGTAGAAAAGTGGGTTCAATACTTTAGACAAAGAAGAACACACAATAAGTGTTGGAGCTAGAACATAAATTTGATGAATAAAAAAGAAGTTTCCAAAAAAAGGATAGTGTCATTGTTATGATGTGAGAATTTGGGTCCATCCACGAGATATTTTAGAATGAAAATGAATGGGTGATTGTCCCTCGTAACTTACCCGTATCAACAATAATGAATAATTATCATTTTTCAAGCAAATAAGGCAGCAATAAACAGCACACTGCAAAGTTTTACCAGCAGCACATAAGAAACAACACGCTGCAAAGGACAAAATTCATGAGGTAAAAATAGACATTTTATAATTTAGAATTAATGTTTAGTTCCATCTTACTCACCCCAAATGTCAGTACATAATGAAATTTTATAAGTTAATTATTAAATTTCGTCCACTCTATCCCATTTCAAACCACCCTTCAACTCCATCGATGGGCATATGAGAGACAAGAAGTTGCGCAGAATCGATCCTTTGGTTAGTGGACCATAAGGAATTTCTGTTTGTAGGTGGAATTGTGAAAAGAGAAATTTCTACTTGTAGGTGTGGAATTAGATGTCATTTTCTGATACGAAATCAAGACAAACACACGATGCATGATCGAATAGAGAATACCTTAATTACCACGGTCCACATATCTTCACTTTATAGGAAATCTCTATTCAGACTTCAGTTAGTGGAACCTATCAAACTCCTAAATACAACTGTTGATAGTGCTCTCGCGTTACTTTGAACTTTCCAAATTAAAACTCACCAACTGACTACACGATAGATAACCAACCAACTACATTATTTACAGAGAGAAGACAAGTTTAATTAAGAGGGTCATATCATTAAATAATAATTTTGTAAAACGTTTACATTGAGTTATTATAGAACTTAATTTACAAAATCAAGGAGTTAAATTTTAATATGCTAAAAAAATTCACATTGTGTTTAATTTTATATTGTTACAATATAATTGATTAATTATGATAATAATTATTTTAGAAGTTAAACTCTACTAATTGATGTCGTAATGAATATTTGAATAATATATAATGGAATTTCCCATGTACAAAATTAAACTTAAATATTAACAAAATAGGGTGAATGATATATTATTAATTAAGCTAGTCGATTGAGTAAATAATTAATGTTTTTTAGAAGCTAATAAAATCAACAGATAGTGGTGAAGGAGATTGGTGAAGTGGTTTGACTTAATTTAAAGCTTTTAGTATTTTAATGTTTAGGAGTAATTATTTTCCTTTCTATATAATCTGTACTTTTTCAGTTTTTCTTCTTATCTGAGGTGTTCCAATATCTTCTTTTTTTTTTTTGTCGTATTCAACACTGAACATTGATTGATTACAAGGGAAGAAAATTGTGAGTGTAAAGGCTTGAATATTTCTGTCGCTATTTTAAGAACTTTACTTAATTACCACTCTCTAATTACAAATTAATCTCAGTGCTAGCTATACATACATGTGGAGATATCTAGTGAAAAATTGAAAAATACACGCCTTTCCTCATTTTGATTTATACAAGGATTTCTTACTTTTCTAGATGCTAGCTTCTTCAAATGAGTCACTGTCGAGTTCAGAAAGAAGACTTCTAATTAGGCACCTTTCGATTGTCTTCTTAACCAATCAACAAATTATTTCAGACTGTTGTCTCTTCAGATATTGCAATTAAGCTCAAATAGTTGACTAATTTAGTAATTCTACATAATTGGTATATTTCTTTGTCCAACAATATATTCATCAAATCACTCAATAAGGACTAGAATCCTTTCATGTTTTTAAGTAACATGGCACGATTATGTTGGAAAGAGAAATACACAACTTTTATTAAATATAATTAGTGGGTTATACAAGTAATAATAATATCTGGTCCTTATTTGATAAAAAAGGAGTCTTTCACTCCGACATGACCATATTGTGTTACTCAATATTATAAAAGGATCCAAAATCCTGTATTTAATAGTTAATTAAAGAATTTTATTATTTATTTATATTTATTATTAAATTCATAATAAATACTCCTGTTTTTCTTATTTGTCCATTTTTAAAGCAAATTTTGTTTCTATTTATTTATCAAAGTTTAACATAATACTAATTACTATCTTTTCAAGTGTTATTTTTACCTAAATTTTAAATATTTAACACACTTATTATAAATGAAATAATAATAATAATAATAATAATAATAATAATAAAAAGGGTCATATTAGGGGGTTAAAATCATTTGGAGTTATAAGGTTGACTTGGTGGTGGAGGGAGGAATAGGTCGTGGGTTTGAATTCCCCATTAACGAAAACTAACATATTAATAATTAGGCTTAAATACAATTTTGGTCCCTCCTATTTTGCACAATCCGTAATTTTAGTCCCCTATTTTAAAATAAAGACATTTAGTCCCTCTATTTTGCACAATCTGCAATTTTTGTCCCTCTATTTTAAAATAGAGACATTTAGTCCCCTTATTTTGCATAATTCGCAATTTTAGTCCCCCTATTTTAAAATATAGACATTTAGTCCTTTCATTTTGCACAATTCACAATTTTAGTCCCCATATTTTAAAATAAAGACATTTAATCCCTCAATTTTGTAAAGTCCATGATTTTTATCCTTTCGTCAAATTAAAAGCGTTGATTATTAAAAGATTAACGTTGACTATGATGTGGTATGTGCTTCAGTGACGTGGAATTTGTTTAAAATAAATTACTAAGACTCGTGACTTTCATATTAGGATTTACAACTACTCTCGGTCATTAAAATAAATGATTTTACCTTTTTTTTAAATATATTTTTCATCAATTATTCTACTCAGTATTTAGAATAATTAAAAACTAAACAAATAAATTTGTATCACATCAATAAATTTGGGCCACGTCAAGGTTGACGTTAATCTTTTAACGGTCAATGCTTTCAATTTGATGGAAGGACCAAAATTACGGATTTTACAAAATTGGAGACTAAATGTCTCTATTTTAAAATAGAGGGACCAAAATTACAGATTTTACAAAATTGGGGTACTAAATGTCTCTATTTTAAAATAGAGGGACCAAAATTGCGGATTGTGCAAAATAGAGGGACTAAATGTCTTTATTTTAAAATAAGAGGACTAAAATTGCGGATTGTGCAAAATAGGGGGACCAAAATTCCATTTAAGCCTAATAATTAACATTTGGTCGATAAAAAAAAAGGGGTTAAAATCATTTAAATATAAACAAATATTAATTATGTTATTTAGTCTATGTACTTTCTTACAAATAGAAAGAAATGACGCTATATTATATGAATGTATCCATGGGTCTGAGATCACATCTTCATGAAAGATAAATATCAGCATTGTATTATTTAAAACTTTTAACAAATATTTTTATTATTATACTAGTATAAAATAACAAGTGAATTTATTAAATAAAAAAGACTCTTAATTATTCAATAAAGTCAACTCTAAATTTCATTTAATAAAAATTCTAAAAAGCGTTAAAAAGAGTAATGAATTTAATACGCATTTAAAGTAATAATGTTTTTATGAGGAGTATTTAATACTACTAGTTTTAAAAGTGGAAAACTTTCTTACAAGCTGGTTTTATTAATTTCTTTATTTGGTTGTCACATTGACACAGAAGAGAAGAATTTATAGTGGCTTTTATGAGCCCTGTAGCGCTGGCTGAGTAGGATATGAGCATCTCTCACTGCAGGGCAAGTTAAGAAGACTACTATGTACTATCTCTTTCTTTCTTTCTTTCGCTCTATTTAAGGAACACAATTTTTACAGGTGTAGCAACCAGTTTCACAACCCAATACATGTCATGCACATGTTCAACCAAAATCTGGATAAGACCAAACTGCATTTACATTTTAGCTTAATTCAATTATATCGGTCTTCATTCACCGACTCCTTCTCTAATTAATTTCTCGCATTTCATTCATTATTAATAACTCATATTTCAGTTACAAAAAGACCCTCTCCTTTTCTCTCTTATCTTCATTCATATTCTGCTTCAGTTCTCTTTAGCTTGGAACCATGGCTGCAGCAGATATTGCTCGAACGGTGGTCGGCATCATAGGTAGGTCAAATTGCTCTCTAAATTAACTCTCTGTCTACGTATGTTACTTCTATTTTCATTTTAATTTGTTTCATTAATTTCAATTTATAAAGCTGTCATTATTTTTAAGTTTCTTTGCACGTTTTCAAAGATTTATATATATAAAAAATAGTAAAAATAATTTTTTTTTTGTTTTTCTGTTTTTTGTATAAATTTTATAAAATAACACGTAAATTGAAAACAAAATGACAGTTTTATAAATTAAAAGTAAAAAGAAAAAAAAAATAAAAACAGACATAAACAGACTCTAAATATTTTTTATTTTTTATTTTTTTTTACTCTTGTGGATCTCTGTTTCCCCCAGGAAACATCATCTCGGGCGCCTTGTTCTTGTCCCCAGCGTAAGCCTTCATCTTTCTCTCTTAACTTTTTTATTTTTATACAATGAATAACCTCGTGCAAGTTACTACTGTACCATACTGTGTTGCTTTTTCTTTCTTTCTTAGCTTCAACGAAAAGTTCTTATGATATATAGTCTTTTTAAAACGACAGTAGACGTCTGTGAAATCTAATTATGGAGGATATTTTTAAAACGGATAAATTTAAATTTAAAATCTCTTTTAAAAAAACATAAATTCTGATAATTTATCACTTTGAATGACTTGTGGTTGGACATAATTGATATTTAAATTGTAGTGTGCCATTTTACCAGTCAGCTATACAAACCTCTCCATTAAAGAGCCTTTCTGACCCAGGGGTGCTTGAGGACATTCTTTACGTTTAAATATTTGACTGAACTTTTTCGAGTGGTGCACTAAAAATAAGTTGCTTCTTCGAAGAAGAAAATATTTGTTTGACCTTTGTTAATCTCACGAAGGAAAGTAGGAACAAATACTCTCACGTCAGTTTTTATTTTGTTATAAAAGAAAAAAATGATAAATTTTTTTTTTCATTCCCTCTCATAATATGATATTAATATCATATAGTGCCGTTTAGGGTTATCGTCACCCTCGTAACACGAGTCAAATTCCTTTAAAATATATATTTAATGTGTTGAAAACTTAAAAAATATTTAATACTTTATCTAAATTCTAAAAAAAAATTACAGTAAAAATTATAGGGTTGTTGTTTTTTTTTGTCATTATGATATTGATGTGGAGTATTCACCAACAATATTGGAGTATTCACCAATTTTGTTGATAACTAAAAAACTGACTAACCACCTTTAGTGAGGTTTTCCCTCCCAATCATTTTTTTTAATCTCGAATCCAAAATTTTGTTTAAGGAAATTTTTTTAGTACTATTTTGTTTCACAAAATTATTTTTTATTTTTATTTTTAATTAAAAATTATTATTTTGTGTCTTACTTTTAAAAGTTTGGGTAAAAAATAAAGTAAATTACAATGATACCTGTTGAAATTTTTTGAGATTGTACACAATTTTTTTTTTTAATATTTACATTAACATCCCTTAAAAGAGTACACAGTATAATATTTTTTAAATAATTAAATTTAAAAGGATTAGTGTAGGAATAATAATAAAAAAAAAAAAACCAACAAAAAGTTGACAACACTTATTATATGATCACAATTATTTGACCTTGTATGGATGTGGGTTGTTGAAATTGAAATGGATATACAGGCCCACTTTTATCGAAATATGCAAGAAGGGATCAGTGGAGCAGTTCTCGCCAGCACCATACCTAGCAACGCTGGTGAACTGCATGGTTTGGACCCTGTACGGTCTACCCATGGTGCACCCAAATAGCATTTTGGTGGTAACCATTAACGGCTCAGGGTGCGTCATTGAGCTTATCTTTGTGACTCTCTTCTTGATCTACTCTGATGGGAAAAAGAGGCTCAAGGTCCTCCTGTGGCTCTTATTGGAACTTATTTTTGTCTCTGTTCTCACCTTTATCACACTAACTAAGTTCCACACCTTCAAGAAACGCTCTGCCATTGTTGGAACCACTTGCATTCTCTTCAACATTATGATGTATGCTTCACCCTTGGCTATCATGGTCAGTCATCACCAGTCTCCCACTATATACTACTGCTTGTCTTTGAGTTCCCATAGACCATATTTGAATCTCTTGTTTTCGATATGCATTCATTCATTTTACCATATCTTGATCACATTCATTCATGTGCATGAAAAAATGTTGGTTGCGATGAGAGGCACATGGACAAACTATAATATTATTCATTCATGTAATATCAGCATTTTAAATTGTGGTGACAATCATAGTTTTGTCGCGATCTTTGCTATTGTGAAAAATTGACGAACCTCGGAAACTTTGTCGTTAATTATGGCTAAGGTCACAACTAAGGTTTGTCGCAATCTTTGCTATTGTAAAAAATTGGCAACAAATGCAATTGCAATTGCGGTGATGATGCCGTCATGAAAACCTCAAAAACTGTCCTTTTTAGCTAAAAAATCACGGCTTGGACCATTTTCTTAAGCCTTGTGTAATGTTAAAAGGTCTATGGTTAATTATGTTGATTATTGTGGTGCAGAAACTGGTGATCAAGTCTAAGAGCGTTGAGTACATGCCCTTTTACATCTCTCTCGCCTCTTTCGGGAATGGTGTGGCTTGGACCACTTATTCTCTCATCCGTTTCGACAAATTCATAACTGTAAATAGCAATTAATTTTAAAATCCCTCGTTTAACCATATAAGCTCAATTAAGATGACATAATGACTTTCAATTGTCAGATACCAAATGGGCTTGGGACATTGTTTGCGGTGGCGCAGCTGATTCTGTATGCCACGTATTACAAGTCGACTCAGCGGCAAATAGCGGCAAGGAAGGCCAATGGGGTGGTGAACTTGTCGCAGGTGGTGGTGGGTAGTGATGACCGAGCATCCAAGCCGGATAATTGATCATGATGGAAACCCTTTTATCTCATGATCGTTATCATCAATCTCCCTGTGTTCCCTTCAGTACTCCAATAAGAGGTTTCTTTAGATGCAAGTTCAACATTGCTAGAAGCAATATTGTCTGTAGTACGTTGGACCTCCTAATATAAATGTAATCATATTAGATCATCAACTACAAGTAGTATAACTTCAAAATTATTCGTGCCAAATAGCCCCTTAGAGCTATCAAAGGGAGTCTTCACAAAGAATGCATACAAGTAATATTGTTAATGATGACAGCAGATTACCCCCTGCTCAGAAAGAAAAATGGACATTATCACCGCAAGACCCCAGATAAAGCAAAAATAAGTCGAAACCATTTTAAGTCAAAGTGAGCCTCAGTCGCCATTGCATAATCTAGTAGAAGCTGAGGGTGATAAACAAAGCGAGAGAACTGCTTCAAATTTTGCAAGAAAACCTTTTTCAGAAGAATATAATTGATACGCCCATTGTAAAACATCCCACGGCCACCCAAGGGCTTAAACGCTCACCTGCACAATATCATGTCAATAAAAGTAGTCAGATACCTCAAACAGGGGAAAACTTAAAGCCACAGTGCAACACCCTTCGGCCAAAAGAAAACCACCCTACAGAGGGAGGTCAATTGTTATTCTCTAGTTTTGTTTTTTTTTCTTTCTTCACAGGAGAATTGCTTCCAAAGTCAATGGTTAAATGAATAACAAAATAAACACCAAAATCAGCTGAACTTTTTCTCCTACTAGATTCATATGATAATTAAAATTTCCTTTTGAAAAAATAAATAAAAGCTTAAAGAAGTTATAAAACCATGGACAAAATATGTTTTTAGTCCCTTAACTTTTCTCAATTTTTGTTTTTAATCCTAAACAAATATTTGACCGTCTTAGTCCCTGAAATTTTTTTCCGTTAATGTTTTTAATCCCTGCCTTCAAAAAAATCGTCAAATGATGACGTGGAAGTCACATTTTGCGGTGATTATTTTTCTGGCGGCTTAAAACCGCTATAATTGCTTGACTTAATAGGCTATTTATCAAAGGTCGAACAAAGTCGTAGACAAGTGGTACTAGTACTGCACCATTCACGTCATTCTGGAAGACGGTTTCAACTTCGAGTGTGTTCGCTAAGTTAACGGTAAGATAGGACACGTGGAGGAGGAGGCAGACTCCATGATGTTGGTCATGCAGATGTCCATGGTGAAGCAGTTTCTAGCGGTTTAAAACCGTCAGAAAATGTAAAATATCTATTAAACACTTAAGTCAATCAATTCTGGTAATTTTAAACTGCCAAAAAAATAATCGCTGCAAAATGTGGCTGCCACGTCATCATTTAACTGCTTTTTTGACGGCAGGGACTAAAAACATTGATGGAAAAAAAGTTCAGAAACTAAGACCGGTCAAATATTTGTTTAAGGACTAAAGACAAAAATTGAGAAAAGTTGAAGGACTAAAAACATATTTTGTCCTAAAACCATTAATCAATCATTTAGTCATTGAAGACAAGCATTATATTTTTGTATAAAAAAATTCTTGTGGTGATGTGCTTTCTGATCTGATTAATGAGAAAACAGGAAAGGACATGATTTAAACAATGTTGAGACCCTATGCAAACCTCCAGCAAAAGATTCTAACTGCAGATTCATGGAGAGATTAAAACAAGTAATAATAATAAATAAATAAAAAAAAGACTCACCTATTCTAGCAGCCTTCCAAAAGAATCCCCGAAACCTGCATGGTGACGGTAAAACTTTGTGAGCATCAGAAAGTCCAACAAAAGCTACTATATTTATTAATTTAAATTAAAGCAGAAAGAGAGGACTAGTCATTGATACATAATTGAACAACCAAAGCCACAAGAAGAATGAGACCAGAAAAACAAGTACAAGATGAAAGTACTTCCTATTTTTTTTGGTACATAAAGTACTTCCTATTTAATGTGACTTGTGTGCACATACACAAACACAAATCAACCATCCTTTGCAGGACAGATCCAGCATGAGAGACTAGTCATATAAAGTTATTCCTTAAAGGTATGTTTAGGATGGAGAGGTAAAAGACTAAAAGTATAGAGAAAGATTTTAGGAGGAGTGAAAATTTATGGGCTACAGATATAACTTATATGAAGAGAACACAGAGAAAATTAGAATTGGTTACTCTTATTTTTTAACATCTAAATAAGACATGAGAAAGTTTCTACTTCCCCATTTTTATCCCCATCCCCCTACAAAAGAAAATGTACATCCTTATTTTCTTTTCCCTTACTTTCTTTCCCTTATTTTATTCTCAAGCAAATGCTAAATGTGCAACTGTAAGCCGCATGAATTGAGAATCATACTGTAGCAATGCTTCAAATCTATAACGAGACTATTTTGTGAAAAAGTTCCCACCTAAAAAGTTCATCAGCTTCGTAAATTGATTTAACACCAATCTAAACAGGGTGTTGCTTTCTATAAGTTTATTGGATGATCTTAAACACAAGATCACCATTAACATACAGTTGATTGCAATCAAGGCGTAAATGTCTAATGGTCCATCTGGGAATGCAGATTGCAGAGATAATTAAAGTCCCATTAAAAAAATATTACTTTCTCTGACTGAAGTATGAAGTACTTAAATTTGGTCTGTCAGTCTAGAACAATTTAACCCTTGACAAATTCCAGCAGACAGTTAACAACACGTATTGCTTTACAAAAGAATCAAACATATGGACTACAACATCACTCCAAAGCCCACCACCACCATCTCTAATTGAATCAGATGAATTCAAAGAGTCCAAAAGGAAACAAAATAAAAAAGTTGAGAACATTAACTATGATGTCAAAGTTTAATTTAAAATACCCAGTTTTTTGTTCGAGGATGGCGGGGAAGTGCATCTTGAGGAAGGTGCAGGCACAAATGAGGAGCAGCAGCACCGTGAGAAAGGAGTGGAAATTAAAAAGCGCTGACTGCAACACATGAAACACAAAATCATGAACTTGGAAACACCATACCTTATACTTATAGGAAGGAAATGAAACAATTGAGTTAGAAAAATAAAAAGCAAATAATACCATATGTGCGTGCGTGTGTAACGGAGTGAGTTTGTTCTTTGTTGTGTTGGAATTGGATTGGATCTCTTTGCGTTGCGTGGGAGGAGAGGAATTAAGGGTCTGAGTGAGGTTGTTTATACACCGTCAATGACTTGCATTTGTAACTCTCTGTTGTTGCGATACGATACGATACGATACAGGGGATCAAAAGTGACGTGAGGCGGTGCAAGTTCAAGTCTCCAATAAGACCACCGTCTTCTGACACAGAAGATCTTTGTCCCCGTTGTTCGAACTCTTAAGTACGCTTTGTATACTCAGTTTTTTTTTTTTTTTTTTAAATACATCAATGTACTATATGAGAATTTTTAATTATGTCTTTAAATTAAAAAAGTTTGTAATTAGATTCTTTTGATCTTTTACAAATTTTGTAATTAGGATCTTAAAATTAAGGGAATCACATATTCTTCAAGATTTTTAGGTCACGGTGAGCTCTGCTAGTGTTTCTGAGAAGGGTGAGACAAGTTCTACTATCCAGGAGGATGATCTCCTCTTGCGTAGTACGAAAAAAGTCAAAGACAGTACGGAGGTTAGCAAGGGTGTAGGATCTTTGTCTTATGCAAATAAACTTCTTAAACCTATAGGAGGGGGTTTGGTTGTTAAGAGTCACATGGAGGGTGTGATGGTTAATGGTGTTTTGGATGAAGCGTCGAAGGAGAACGTGAGCATTGTGGATCAGAAACTTGATGGCCCAGTCATCCCTTTGTCGGATGTTGAACTTCTACGATGGGCTTCTCCATGGTTGAATACTTTAGTTGTTAATGTCTTGAACAAGCGAGTTAGTTTCAGGATGTTAGAGGCCAAATTACAACGAAGCTGGGCTCGAAATGGAACGATACAAATCATTGATCTTTATGAAGGTTTTTATCAAGTGGTGTTCAGTAATCAGGAGGATTACAAATTTCGCATTGTTTGAAGGACCATGGATGGTGGCGGATCACTATCTTATCGTTCAACGATGGAAACCTTTCTTTCTCATGCATGCGGAAGCAACGAAGAAGGTAGCAATGTGGATTAGAATCCAGGGTCTCCCAATCGAATTGTATAACGATGTGTTTCTAAACAGAATTGGAATGAGTCTAGGGAAATTCCTCAAAGTAGATAGATTAACCTCTATCCATTCTAGAGGGAAGTTCGCAAGAATATGTGTAGAGTTGGACTTGGAGAAGCCCCTTGAATCTCACATCTATGTTCGAGGATACAAGCTTAATCTGGAGTATGAAGGACTTCATTCAATTTGTTTCCGATGTGGTAGAGTTGGGCATAAAAAAGAGAATTGCATGGAGATGATGAATAATACGAATGTCATAAAGGAGCATTGTTCTTAGGCGAAGGCAATGGAGGAGACAGTGGCTCCAACAGAGGTGCTCAGTGAGCCTAGGGCTGACTTGGAATCTAGCATTAATCATCCTCAATCAAATCATGGTGATAATGATGAGAATTCCCGTTATGGCAAATGGATGATTGTTCAGTGAAACAGAAGGAAAAAGGAGGTGGTTACGAAGAATAAGGAGGAATTAATTACGGGAGGTAATAAAAAAGGCAAATATAGCTCTTCGGTTACTAAACAAGGAAATAATGCTAATTCAGGAGTGGATATTGGATCCAAATTTGAGGCTTTGGCAATGAATGAAATGCATTCTAATGAGGACAATGGTAACCGACAATTGAACAAAGAGGGACCCAAGCAAGGGAAATAATTTATTTCGAGTAATAATGTCATCAAAGGAGAAGGTTCCGTTAATCACGTGAAGAAGAATGCTAAAGATTCTTACAAAAAAGATATGGGCCCATCTAAACATTCAGACCACGTGGCCAAAACAGACTCGAAATTGAATCAACCAAGCTTGGTTCGCGTGCGCAATAATCATGGAGGAAAGAATCCACAGGGAAATAAAAGTGGAGATTTGCATATTGGAGGAAAATCATCTTTTAAGAAGCAAGTTCATACGGTGATTAAACATAAAGATAAGGTGGTTATGGAGCTTATAGGGACGGTGAATTTGAATGTTCCGAAAGCTATTACAAAGACTAAAAGCTCTTATAATGAGAGCTTGCAGTTATTGAAAGCTCATGAAGTGAATTCCAATATTCAACAGCTACCAATGGTTTTGGTTCACATGGATGAGGATGCTATTGAATTTGTGAATCATAAGAAACATAAGGAGCAGATTCGGGATGTTAATTCTACTAAGGAAATTGTGAGTGATCCGTTGGTGGTCAAGGAAAGTCAAGAATGTGTAGGCCTTTTGAAGGCCAAATCTCCACAATTGTAATCGTGAATATTTTAGCATGGAATTGTCATAGAACTTGTTCACGAGGTTTTGGATCCCTTATCATAGATATATGTAAGGAATATGAAACTTCTCTAATACTTCTGATGGAAACTCATGCTAATAGAGAATCAATGAATCTAATTATTCCAAGATTGGGATTGGATAGCCACTTCATCTAAGATGGACGTGGTCAATTTGGTGGGATTTGGTGTCTTTGGAATTCTAATTTGTGGAAGGTTGAAGTTCTTCAAAATGATCATCAATTTGTTCACATGAAAGTTGGGTGGAAAAAACAGAATAATTGGTTTCTTACTGCGGTGTATGGAAGCCCTCAATTTCAATACTGTAAGTCCTTATAGGAAAACTTGATTTCTATAGCTGAGACTGTTAGAGGACCTTGGGCAATTGTTGGGGATTTTAATTCTATTCTCCAATCTCATGATTGTAGTGGAGTGTAACACCCTAAAAATTACAACTCAATAAATATATATTTGTGTGATTGAGTTATGATTTAATTGAAATTTGTTTCTTTTAAATAAGAAAATATATTTTTGAGTAATTAAAATATAGTTAGTATTATTGTGAGAATTTCAAAACTTTTACGTGAGTTCCGTAAGTTGTAGGAAAAAAAAAAGAGAAGGGGGGTGTCTTTATAGGAAGTGTGGTGCAAATAGCAAAATTGGAAAATACTCCCTCCACCGACGTTAAAACGTTCGTGATGTTTCTAATTTTTTCTTTTTCTTCCTCCACTGTCCGGAACCTGTATTCTCCCTGCTCCTTCTCTCTACATCTTCTCTTAATATTTGAGCTTCCAAATCAAAGTTTTTACCGATTAATCTTGGATATATCATAGAGGGAGACTAGAGCTTCAAAATCAACCGATTGGATTTCGATTTCATCGAGGTATGGAGGGGTTTCTTTTTTTTTTCCTAAGCTATTTTCTTGTTTTCTTGTTAAATATGGATTGTGGCTGCTGTTGATGGTCTGTAAATAATTTTGAAAACCCGAAATAAGCTACTTGTGATTTGGGTCCTGTGACTGTGTGGATTTTTTGTCTCGATTTTTGTGCATGTTTTTTATGATGTAAATATATTTTCCTATGTTTTGATGCCTCTGGATGTCGTGGTATTTTTCTCAGATTTTTTTTAGCACTATAACTATTTTTACCGGAATTATTTTCGAAAACTGTTAATTTTGAGAATGGGACTGTTTTGATTTTTCCAAGAATTTTGGGACGTGATTTTGGAAAACTGGAACCATGAGTTCATTTTATGTATCATGAGGGTCATCTATGAATTTTTTTAAGGTTAGAAAAAGTCGGGAAGTAATTTTAGAAAATTATTTTTGTGAAAAACGAAAACTGGACAGTGGAGAATTTAAATGGGAAAAATATCCTTTTTGAGCGAATTTGGCTATGAGAAAACTTTGTAACCTTATTTGAATTATGTAGAATATCTTTGAATTTTATCGAAATTTTATAGTAAATTTTGGTAATTATTTATGTTTTTATATGGGAGACTCTGTTCTGAGACAGAAATGCTTTAAAAATTCAAAAAGGGTATTTTTGGTGGGTTTTTGGTACTGAGGAAATTATATGTGATGGTCCACATGTTGGAGACATTCTCTGTAAAATTTCACATAAAACGAATTTGATATGCTATTTTCTAAAAATATGGAATTGTGTTTTACAGAGCATGTACAGTCACTGTTTTTAATTCAAAAATAATATTTGTGGGTTGAATTTTCGTGAGATAAATTTATATGATGAAATATGTATGATGTATAGTTTCTCTATAAAATATCATGAAATTTAAAGTTGATATGATGTATCAAATAATTTTTGGTATGTGTGCACAACTATAGGTATATGCATGAAATTTAATTGGGTGATTGTGTAATTGTGCCTAATATCATTCGTTGGATTTGCTAATAGACATTTCATCTCAAAAGGGAAATTTCTATTGAAAACGTGTGTGTAATGTTGTTTAATGGATTATGTTGAATTATGGTTTGTTAATGATTATTCTATTATTAACTGTGAATTGGAGACCGAGAGGAATGTGATCCTTAGGCAAAGAGTGCTGAAATTGGCTTATGCATGTGAATTGCTTGTGATGGTTTGTTGATTGTGAGAACGAGAATTTTTCATTCTTGTGTGGGAGCAAATGAACTCCAAATGGAGTACATTTGTGAATACTAGAAGGTCATTCTAGTAATCAATAATATTCACTATGAGCAATAGTGAATCAACTATAATTAAGAGTGTGCACTTAATAACATTATGGATTAGCAATTAGGAATTACCTATGCACATGGAGGATGCCGGATGTTTGGACTTAGAAAGGAATTTAGGACCCTTGCATGAATTTGGACAAAATGAATGAAATAAGCATAAAATGTGAGAGTGGGTGAGGATTTCAATAAGACAAAGTAAGACAATTAAGAATCATGATGTGGGTCATGATTGGGTAAAGTGCGATACGCACATGTGTTTTGAAAGTTTGTGAACTGTGATTGTCCGAATCGTGGTGAGAATCGAAAGGAGGAAGGAACCTCCAACGCTAAGTCGTGTGAGACGGTTGAACGGAATTGTTCGTGGACAAAGCTCCTCCAAGAACAACCTGCCTTACGATCATCTCCCAGGTACCAACTGTGGTCATCCATTACTCCGAGGACTGACTCCTCAACACTCTCCTCACAGAGTTTATTTTCTTTCTTCGTCGCCTGTGGGTTTCCCGCTGCACATGGTACAGGTGCGGACGAATTGACGCCGAGCTAAAGGTACCACCTCTACGCTCACATATGCATATATAAATAAGGACTTTGCCTCTATCGCTACATCGTAACGATCTCATCACCCCAGGTGACACGTCATTCGCAATCCGACCTTGGTTCACAGATAACTCGCAGCTGAAATATCCCACGCGACCTTTTAAAGGTTTGTGTGAGCTTTTCTACCAAAGGTACTCGACGGCGGTCCTCAATCAACATATGTCCCAGACATACAACACGGAGATCAAACTCCCCCACTATCACAGTGGTTAAACATTATGACCCCATCATCTCACAAGCACAATGCTCACCGTAGATAAAGCCTCCACACGACCTGTCCCACAATTATCCGTTCAAGCTTTGTCCACGAACAATTCTGTTCAACCGTCTCACATGACTTAGCGTTGGAGGTTCCTTCCTCCTTTCGATTCTCACCACGATTCGGACAATCACAGTTCACAAACTTTCAAAACACATGTGCGTATCGCACTTTACCCAATCATGACCCACATCATGATTCTTAATTGTCTTACTTTGTCTTATTGAAATCCTCACCCACTCTCACATTTTATGCTTATTTCATTCATTTTGTCCAAATCCATGCAAGGGTCCTAAATTCCTTTCTAAGTCCAAACATCCGGCATCCTCCATGTTCATAGGTAATTCCTAATTGCTAATCCATAATGTTATTAAGTTCACACTCTTAATTATAGTTGATTCACTATTGCTCATAGTGAATATTATTGATTACTAGAATGACCTTCTAGTATTCACAAACACAAGAATGAAAAATTCTCGTTCCCACAATCAACAAACCATCACAAGCAATTCACATGCACAAGCCAATTCCAGCACTCTTTGCCCGAGGATCACATTCCTCCCGGTCTCCAATTCACAGTTAATAATAGAATAATCATTAACAAACCATAATTCAACATAATCCATTAAATAACATTACACACACGTTTTCAATAGAAATTTCCCTTTTGGATGAAATGTCTATTAGCAAATCCAACGAATGATATTAGGCACAATTACACAATCACCCAATTAAATTTCATGCATATACCTATAGTTGTGCACACATACCAAAAATTATTTGATACATCATATCAACTTTAAATTTCATGATATTTTACAGAGAAACTATAAATCATACATATTTCATCATATAAATTTATCTCACGAAAATTCAACCCACAAATATTATTTTTGAATTAAAAACAGTGACTGTACATGCTCTGTAAAACACAATTCCATATTTTTATACAATAGCATATCAAATTAGTTTTATGTGAAATTTTACAGAGAATATCTCCAACATGTGCACCATCTCATATAATTTCCTCAGTACCAAAAACTCACCAAAAATACCCTTTTTGAATTTTTAAAGCATTTCTGTCTCAGAACAGAGTCTCCCATATAAAAACATAAATAATTACCAAAATTTACTATAAAATTCCGATAAAATTCACAGATATTCTACATAATTCAAATAAGGTTACAAAGTTTTCTCATAGCCAAATTCGCTCAAAAAGGATATTTTCCCCATTTAAATTCTCCACTGTCCAGTTTTCGTTTTTCATAACAATAATTTTCTAAAATTACTTTCCGACTTTTCCTAACCTTAAAAATATTCAGAGATGACCCTCATGATACATAAAATGAACTCATGGTTCCAGTTTTCCAAAATCACGTCCCAAAATTCTTGGAAAAATCAAAACAGTCTCATTCTCAAAATTAACAGTTTTCAAAAATAATTCCGGTAAAAATAGTTACAGTGCTCAAAAAAATCTGAGAAAAATACCACGACATCCAGAGGCATCAAAACATAGGAAAATATATTTATATCATCAAAAACATACACTAAAACCGAGACAAAAAATTCACACAGTCACAGGACCCAAATCACAAGTAGCTTATTTTGGGTTTTCAAAATTATTTACAGACCATCAACAGCAGCCACAATCCATATTAACAAGAAAACAAGGAAATAGCTTAGGAAAAAAAAAATAAACCCCTCCATACCTCGATGAAATCGAAATCCAATCGGTTGGTTTTGAAGCTCTAGTCTCCCTCTATGATATATCCAAGATTAATCGGTAGAAACTTTGATTTGGAAGCTCAAATATTAGAGAGAAAATGCAGAGAGAAGGAGCAGGGAGAATACAGGTTCCGGACAGTGGAGGAAGAAAAAGAAAAAATTAGAAACATAGGAACGTTTTAACGTTGGTGGAGTGAGTATTTTCCAATTTTGCTATTTGCAGCACACTTCCTATAAAGACACCCCCCATTCTCTTTTTTTTTTCTACAACTTACGGAACTCATGTAAAATTTTTGAAAATCTCACAATAATACTAACTATATTTTAATTACTCAAAAATATATTTTCTTATTTAAAAGAAATAAATTTCAATTAAATCATAACTCAATCACACAAATATATATTTATTGAGTTGTAATTTTTAGGGTGTTACAACTCTCCCACTCTTTTAAGAGTTTCGTCCTCGAAATTATACTTAACATACGGTGATCTATAACTATAATCTTCGTCATCTATTTCCAGACTAATCCATTACTCTACAACTTAGTCTCATATGACTCCTATAAGAAGTTATTTCTATTAACAAAGTTTGTCTCTAACTTACTATCCTTTTCGACATAAGGGTTAGGTATGATTTGTAAATAAAGAACATAAACTAGGTCTACCTATGCAAATTCATTCTTAAATTAAAAGTTTACTAACATAGAATGGATTCGATAGAAATCTATCTAAGCTACTAGATAGACAATATAGCTATCTTCAGGGAAGTACTTAAATCTACTCAACATTGAAGATTTAGAGTTAATGTATCCTATATAAGTTGTAGGCAAACTACTAGGTAGGTCTCTACGTCAAGAACAAGTCTTTCACCTAAGGATTTCCTTTGAATTGAGTTTTCTAAGAGGTAATTTTGGGAAGCAACCCTATCATATAGTGATCCTTTCATTTTAAAACCCAAAAACAGATTAAGTTAACTTAAAAAAAGGATCATGAGTTTTTGTTTCATCCAAATCGGAGTTACAGTTTGAAAACTACGCACGTTTTAAGTTTGCAATTTTAAAGAATTCTAGAAAACAGTTTTCTACGCCAATTGAGCTACAAAGCTCGAAATCCTTTGGGACTTGAAAACAGATTTAATATGCATTAAATGTGACTTAATGGCTTTGGTTTGACTCAAAAACTCAAAGCGGTTTGGAAATGACGCACATTATAAGTTTGTAAAAATCATGTTTCTAGAAAACGAATTTTTCTACCAAATTCATTGTATAATGCTTAAAATTATGTGGGACCTCAAAACAGATTTAGAGGGTACTAAAACAAAGTTTTGGGCTTTGGTTTCACTGTAAAAGCTCGAACAGTTTGAAAATGGCTTACGTTTCAAGTTTCGGGTCAAAAACGGCTTAGAAAGTACATGGTTTTCAAAGATGAATCTAAAATTCATAGGGAGAAACTTTGTAAATCCTCAAAACAGATTTTATAAACCTAAAAATAGGATTGTAGGAATTGGTCTCACCTCAAAATTCATGTTGGATCAAAATCTAGGCTTTTTGGGTCACTTAAGAAATTAGTTTTGGGGCAAAATGAACCTAGGGATCCAAACTGATCTATGTAAGTCCAATGGCTATGAAATTTTGTAGACTGTGATTGTCCGAATCGTGGTGAGAATCGAAAGGAGGAAGGAACCTCCAACGCTAAGTCGTGTGAGACGGTTGAACGGAATTGTTTGTGGACAAAGCTTGAACGGATAATTGTGGGACAGGTCGTGTGGAGGCTTTATCTACGGTGAGCATTGTGCTTGTGAGATTATGAGGTCGTAATGTTTAACCACTGTGATAGTGGGGGAGTTTGATCTCCGTGTTGTATGTCTGGGACATATGTTGATTGAGGACCGCCGTCGAGTACCTTTGGTAGAAAAGCTCACACAAACCTTTAAAAGGTCGCGTGGGATATTTCAGCTGCGAGTTATCTGTGAACCAAGGTCGGATTGCGAATGACGTGTCACCTGGGGTGATGAGATCGTTACGATGTAGCGATAGAGGCAAAGTCCTTATTTGTATATGCATATGTGAGCGTAGAGGTGGTACCTTTAGCTCGGCGTCAATTCATCCGCACCTGTACCATGTGCAGCGGGAAACCCACAGGCGACGAAGAAAGAAAATAAACTCTGTGAGGAGAGTGTTGAGGAGTCAGTCCTCGGAGTAATGGATGACCACAGTTGGTACCTGGGAGATGATCATAAGGCAGGTTGTTCTTGGAGGGTAAGGCACTGAGTTGTGACGATAGATCACGTAGCTGACTCGGCCACCCTGACAAAAATACGAGACATCATCAGTTGGTGAGAGCCCGCCATTGTACCATGGTGAAGGGTGTACTCCCAACAGTCATCCAACTAAAAAATGTGTAAGACCACTGAGTTCTGGAAGTTCCAGTGGCAGCTGGCCAGTGTGAAATAATTTACAAGAATAGTTGTGAAAACGAATAGGTTTCGAGTGAGACTCGTGAGAGTACCACTGTGAAGTGGTTGATGTTGTATGTTTGTTTGAGACCGGAAGGTTGTTTGGTTGTTGGTTTAGAGGAGGAGAGAGACTCACTCCATACGCCTTTATTTTTCAGATTTAGACAAATGATCTTATACAGACAACAAAGATGGAACGAAAGGCTACAACAAGCACTGTGAACACGAGTGGATGTTTTAAGAGAAAGAAGATGATCCTTCTAGGATGTTACTTGGGTTAATTAGGTATTTTTGAAATTTTCACTGAGTCATTGCTCTGATTCTTAGTACTTTCTTGTATAAAAAGGGGTAGACTTGATTTTAATATTATGATGTACAACTCTTTATACGTGGCTCAAATGAATAATGTGTTAAATTCCAAGAAGGTAAATGCATGAATATATTCGGTGTAATAGAATAGTATAATGCTGGATCTGAGGATGTTTTTAATTAAAGAAGATTTTGTTATGTTTCATGGTTTGCATCGAAGTTAATGTCTTATAAAATGAGTCTGATTTATTAAGACTGATATTTCATTAAAAGGAATTTTTATATATTAATAAGTTATTGGGGATGATTTTGTTTGGAGTTTTAAGTAACAACCTTTTTAAAGGAAAAACAAATCTTCCCGAATTATAAAGGCTATTTTCAATAATTAGATATCGAATTACTTCACAAATTTCTTAATTAATAAGAAAATCTTTAATAGTAGAAAGGGGTGTTACATGGAGGGTCTCCTAATCCTTCTTAGAGAGGTGCTCAGGATTTCCAAGAGATGATAACAGAAACTAATCTCATTGATGTAGGTTTTCAGGGCCCAGCTTTTACTTAGAAAAGAGGTAACCTTTTGGAGCGTCTTGATCGTGTCTTGCTTAATTTAGAATGGCGAACACGGTTCCAGAATGCTCTTGTCCTTCATTTGCCATTCTATAAATCTGACCATAGAGCTCTTCTCATTAAGATGACTTATAAGAGAGGAGAAAATAAAAGAAGGAGACCTTTTAGATTTGTGGCTTCGTGGATGATGCATAAGGAGTTCAAATCTTTTATTAAAGAAATTTGGAAAGAAGATGTTGAGTGAAGAGACCGTATTCCAACTATTCAAGAAGCTGTGCGGAGGTGGAATAAAGATATTTTTGGTAATATCTTTAAACGCAAAAAACATTTTCTTAAGAGTTTGGATAAAATTTCTTTTTAGATGCAAAATTATGGTAATTCCTGGTTGGAGGAGAGACAAAAATCTATTTGGAAGGAATATCAGGAAGTTTTGAGACAGGAAGAAGTTTTGTGGTTTCAGAAATCCAGAGCTAAATGGCTGGCTTTTGGGGATAGGAATTCTCGATATTTTCATGGAGTTATTGCAATAAAAAGGAGGAAGAATACCTATGAAGCTATTCAGGATGAAAATGGAGAATGGGTTGCAGATGTTGAAGATGTAGAAAGGTTAGTCACTAATTATTTTTCTAAGCTTTTTACTGATGATACTTCTTACTTTCCTTATGGTGTTAGAGGAGCTTTTCCAGAACTTCAATATTATAAAAGGAAGTGGTTTTTAGAAGAAGTTTCTAACGAAGAGATAAAGAAAGCACTCTTTTCTATGGGGAATTATAAAGCACCTGGAGTGGTTGGTTTTCAGGTTGTGTTCTATAAAAGTCAGTGGGATGTGGTAGGAAATTCCTTTTGTAGCATTATTAAGAGTATTTTTTAGGAGCCTTCCAAAATTGAAGGCCTTAATGATACTCTTATTGCACTCATTCCAAAGGTTGATCCAATAATGAAGATGAAGCATTTCAGGCCAATCAGTTTGTGCAACGTGTCATATAAAATAGTGACCAAGATTCTTTCTGCAAGACTTAGAAGGGTGATGGAGGAGATCATTGACCTTGCCAATGTAGTTTCATACCTAATAGACACAATGGGGATAATATTATCATTGCTCGAGAAGTGATTCATTTTATGAAGATTAAAAAAGGTCAAGGAGGATGGATGATGATCAAAGTGGATATGGAGAAGGCCTCTGATGGACTGAAGTGGGAATTTGTTGTTGACACCCTCAGAGATATTGGATTCCCAGATAATTTTGTTAACATGGTGAAATCTTGTATTTCTTCTCTTTCTTTTTAGGTGCTTTGGAATGGAGAAGCTCTTGAGAAATTTATCCCATCTAGAGGAGTCCGACAAGGGGATCCTATATCCCCTTATCTCTTTGTGCTTTGCATTGAGAGACTTTTTCACTTGATTAATTATGCAGTTGATCAGAAAATATGGAAGCCTATTCAACTTTCAAGAGGTGGCCCCAAACTTTCCCACTTAGCATTTGTAGATGATATCCTCCTTTTTGCAGAAGCAACTATGGAACAAGCAGATTTTGTGAGCAAAATTCTTGATTTTTTTTGTAAAAGCTCGGGACAGAAAGTAAATGTGGAGAAGACCAGAATTTTCTTTTCTAATAATGCTCACTGGAATATTAGAGAAGAAATTGTGGATAAGTTGGGATATCAAAGGACAGCAGATCTTGGGAAGTATTTGGGAGTTCCCCTCCATCATGATAGAGTCTCTAAGCAAAGCTATCAATTTGTTCTGGATAAGGTTACTCACAGACTGAGCAACTGGAAGGCTTCACAATTATCCATAGCAGGTAGAGTTACTTTAACTAAAGCGGTTATTCAAGCCATACCTAACTATGTGATGCATGCAACTCTTCTTCCTTTTACAATTTGTGAGGAGATTGATAGAAAGTGCCAAAATTTTATTTGGGACCACTCTATGACGTCTAATAAAGTTAATTGGTGCAAGTGGGATTCCTTATGTACTCCAAAAAGGAATGGCGGTCTTGGTCTTAGAAAAGCAAGCTTCATGAATCAATCGCTATTGATGAAGGTGGGGTGGAACCTCTGTACGAGACCAAATGATTTGTGGGTTAGAATTATTTGAGCCAAGTACAAATGTGGAAATGATGTGTTGCCTATTATTGATCAACGCAAACTTGGAACAAATTTGTGGCGAGGGATAGTAAAGTGCTGGGAAAATTTATTGGCAAATATGATTTGGAGATTAGGCAATGGAAGAAAGACTCGATTTTGGGAGGACTATTGGGTACTGGGATATGGAAAGCTTCAACAACACTGTCTTATTCAAACTAGATATAGGGAGAATAGTCCTGTGTGTTTCTTTGTGAATAGCAAGGGAGAGTGGGACATTGATAGAATTTCTTCTGAACTTCCTTCGGATATTGTTCAACGTATCGAACTCTTGAAGGCCCCATGCAGCTCTAATTGAAATGATTATATAGAATGGGATAATTCTGTTGACGGGAATTTCTCTACTCGTGAAGCTTACCTCAGTTTATCAAATTCCCATAATCTTGAAGACAACCAGCTGTTTAGAAGTATATGGAAATGGGATGGGCTTGAGCGTATCAAATTCATCTTTGGAAGATAGGGCAAGGAGTGTTACCCACAAATGAGTTGAGATTCCGCCGTCATATGACTATTGATAATTTCTATCCGTTGTGTAGTGACAAAGTTGAAACGTTGGTGCATGTTTTAAGTGACTGCAAGTGGGTCAAAGAGGTCTGGTTAAACTTTAATATTACTGATAATTCTGTGTTTTTTCAACAAGAATTTATTGGTTGGTTTAGCTTGAACATTTGCAGTAAGAAGGTTATAGGAGACACTAAATGGAGTACTATGTTTGGTGTTATTTTGGATCGACTATGGTGGAGGCGTATTGAGTTTGTGTTTCGTAACAAGTGGATTAACACAAATGGTTTAGTAGTGACAATTTGGGCCCTTATCCGAGACATTATCAGTAGTAAGAACTTGCAGCATATGTTACTGCCTGATATCATGAGCACCAATCTAGATGATTTTGGGATTTGGAAGAGACCTGGGGAAGATTTTGCTAAACTTAATTGTGATGGAGCTTACTTTCAATCAGCAGCAGTAACATCTTGTGGTGCTGTCTTGCGCAATAATAAAGGTGAGTTTATGAAAGCTTTTGCAAGTAGATTAGGGCATTGCTCGGTGCTGGAAGCAGAACTATGGGCCATTTTATATGGTTTGATCATGGCACGCGACGTGGGAATTACTAAGCTGGTAGTGGAGACAGATTGCATGGATGCTTTTAAGCTCTTGGATGAGAAAAGTCATTATGGAGGCCAATTTCAGGATCTTATTTCAGAGATTTTGAAAGAGAAAGATAAGTTACAGCAGTATTTTAAGTTGGTTTAACTAAGTTTTTAGTTTCTAAACTTTTTAAAAATTTAGTTTTTAGTTATTGAACAAAATTTTGATCGGTCAAAGTTCTTAAATTTTTTAAAAATTTAGTTTTTAGTTTCTAAATTAATGAGTTTTCAGGGACTAAAAATCGAATTTTTAAAAAGTTTAGGGATTAAAAATTGATTTTTAAAAAGTTCAGGGACCTTGACCGGTCTAACTAAAGTTTAGGGACTAAAAACAGAATTTGTAAAAAAGTTTAAAGACCTTGACCAGTCAGACTAAAGTTTATGGACTAAAAATCGAATTTTGAAAAAGTTTAGGGACTAAAAACTTAGTTAACCCTTTTATGTTTCATATTTCTAGGAAAGCAAATAAACTGGCAGATTCTTTTGCCAAGTCTAGTCTTTCTTTGAGTTTGGATGTCTGCTACTATAACAGTGTTCCAAGTTTTGCTGCAGATTCCTTCAGGGAGGATGCTGATGTACAAAATTCTCATTTGAATTTTAATCATTTTGTCTAGGGTGCTTTTGCCCAGGCAATTCAGCAAAAAAAAAATCTTAAAATTAATAAATCTTCATTAATTATTATTTTCTAACGGTTTTTTTGGTATTGATTTTTCTAACAGTTTTAAACTCTCGTAAATTCATTCCAAAAAAAAATTCAAATTAAAAAAGTTTAATTTTGATGTATTATTAGTCTAAAAAAGTTTACACAATTAATTAATGAGAAATCACTTTAAATATGATTGTTAAAAAAATTATTATATAATTTAACACATTTTAAATCATAAATAGATGATAATATAATTTTTTTTATAATATCAATATATTCCAATTGTCCCTCAGTTAAGAAAAAAAATATTCTAATTAAATTCAAGAAAAATATATGAAACATTTTAACAAAAATAAACTAATTTATACAAACCAATAACAAATTATACTTTTGTTACATTTCTGTAATTATTGAGTAGAATTTTAAGACAAGGATATTAATTTAAACAGCTGAAAATCATTAGAAGTAAATGTAAATAATTAAAATTAAAGAAACTAAATCACTCATAAAATAAAATATGAAGACTATAAAATATAAATACAATTAATATAGATAGTACTTACTACTTACCCATATGTGATCCGAGTCATGTTCTTCATCTTTGAAAATATACTTTTTTTTTTTATTGAGTTTAGTTTTTATTTATATTTTATTTATTTATATTAAAAATATGTTTTTAAATTTTATTAAGATTTTAAATATAAATATGAATAAAATTTGGATAAAAAAATATCATACATGGGGTTGAAAAACATATCCAATATAGTTTGTGATTGATTTTAAAACTTTCACTATAATGGTATATGGAAATTAAACTCCTAGGAAATTATTTAGGGTTGATATTTTTGAAAAGTAAAATTAGTTGCTTGATCCTCCTCTTCCCGCGCTATCACTTTGCAAATTTTGGCGATGAAAGATTGAAGAGGTTAGGGAACTAAGAAGAACACTCGTCATTTTCCTCTACATGGTTCGCATCTGCACTGAGTTTCCATTGGTGTGAATGGGGGACTCGAAACGATGGACTGTGACCTACACAAAACACCTCAAACAGAAACGCAAGGTGTATCAAGATGGATTCCTAGAACTCCACCTTTCCACCACCAAGGTATTCATTCTATCAACTCTTTCACCGAAAATTTCCGAAATCAAAAGTTCGATAGGATCGGAAATTGATATTGATAAATTGTTCAATCACAAATTATCGCAATGTGCGGACACGGAAGTCGATTTCAGACGGAATATCTCATTTCTTCGTTCAATCACTGTGCAGGTTATGCTGTATGATGAGTGCGAGAAACTATTGGAGTGTAGGCTCTTGAAGAACGACGAAACTGTTACCTCTGGTGAAACGTTGATTTTCAACGGTTACCTTGTGGACATCGGCGATCCCGAGGGAGGAAACAAGCCTGAATCTGATTTGAATGTTGATAGAAAACACAAGAATTATACGAGATTCAGGACTCCTTCTGGTTTGAATTCTTCTGATAGTCTCTCTTTAAGTTTATATATTGAGAATTTGAGATATGCTTTTTTTCTTCTTCTTGAAATCTAGGCATTTAAAGTCCTTAATAATTATTTGCTGCTTATGTCTTTCTGGTTTATGAGATGGTGCAAAAGATACCAAAATGAAAGAGAAGGAGAATGTTGGACAAGTGCGAAGACCTCTTAGTCCGTCGCAAAAAATTATCAGAGGTAGACAATGGCATCATTTTTTTTTCCAGGATTTGGCTTCTAAAACGTTGTGAAAGTATGCTTATGCTCTTAGAGTATCCTATTGACCTTTTTAACTAATTAAAAGTTCAAACTGTCACAATTTGGCTTCCACATTGTAAGGGACTAGAAGAGGGTTAGATTCATTATTCCTATAATTATCAAGTCCCATTGTGTGTGCCATTGCCTATTCAATGTTGTGCCATTGATCTAGAGCGCATCAAGTAATGGTGATAGTTTATTAGCTGTAGTTACTTGTATGATTTGCAGTACACTGTAGTTGTGTTATGTATAATAGTTGTAAAATTTGCAGAATTTAAGAAGAGAGAACTGCTTAAGTATGGATCACCAAAGATCAGTCAGGAAACACCAAAACCTAGTACTGAAGGTTAGTGTGTCATACAAACAAATTTTAATTTACATGCTGGGCTCACACCCTGCTCTGCTTCTTCTTTCAGTTTCTCATCCTAGTGCAAAAAAATGGGAATGCAGCATATATTCTGTGTTGTCACTCATTCAAAGTCGAGATACATAATGAAACTGACAGTTAATCGCAGGACATCATGTTTTTGTGTAAGCAACTTCCATTTTTTTTTAATCTTCTAACCATCCTAATATTTTCTATTTCAAATTAGAATGGCTTGTTCTATACACCACACAAGTGACTCAAAAGGCAAAGAAGTACCATGATGGTTTTTTACGTCTGGTTCTTCGTGGATCCAGCGGGGCACAGGTGAGTTTCAGACATATTTCATTTATCAAAAAGTCAATATTTGTTATGATTTCAGGGTATGATTGGTGAGGTCATTTTATTTAATAAATGCGCTTTCTAACCCATTTTATTTGTTATCCATCTGATAATGTGATTTATAGCAATTAGTTTTTTTCCCCAAGAGCTCATTCAATAAGATTTTGATTACAAGTTGTTTTGAACAAAAATAATCTAATCCAAGTACACATTAAATGTTGCTATGAGTAGTCGTGTATTAGTTGTAGTCAGGATTCAATGAATGACACAATGAATGGAGCAATTCTTGAATGTGCAATTCTCCCCTTGTGTGTATATTTCAGGTTATGCTGTTTGACACAAGCAGGAAACTCTTAGATAGCAGATTCCTTAAGAAAGATGATGTAATAAAATCTGGTGAATCAATTGCATTTGATTCATATTTGATTGACATTGGTGATCATCAAGGAAGTTGCACACCAGATTCCAATGTTCCAGCAGACAAGTGTACTAATGTTAAGGGAATGAAGATGGTCAGACAAAAAACTTCTCTCCAAACTGATACTGATGTAACTGTTGGAAAAAGTGGTAAGCAGACAATTATTGTGATATGAAAAATTATAGGCTTAAATAACTTTTAGATCCTTGATAAATTTTCAAATTTTGCTTTGGATCCTGATAAATTTTTCCGTTGTTTTGAGTTCCTGATATATCAAAACTTTTGTTTTGAGTCTCTACTGCCAGTTAAGTGATGACGTGGCACCATCCGAACAGATCTTTCCAATATATATCAACCGTTGAAATGGTGTCACGTCATCACTTAACTGACGGTAGGGACTCAAAACAAAAGTTTTGATATATCAGGGACTCAACAATGAAAAAAATTATCAGGGACCCAAAGCAAAATTTGAAAATTTATCAGGGACTTAAAAGTTATTTAAGCCAAAATTATATTTATATGGCCAGCTGTTTATTGACGCCTAAATTCTTTTTCCTGTTTTTAAATAGGATGCTTATAGATATCATTTGCCTTTAATATTAAAAATCAATTCTTACATATAATATAGCTGTCTCTCTTATTGCTAATTTCTGTTATATCTGTTTTAAAATTTAAAATTGAAGGAAGAAAGGGTAAAAGAAAGAGTGGAAGAAAATGTAGAGTCTGCAGTCTGCACATGCCAGTGGTTCACACATGATTTGCTCTAATGAGCTGAAAAATTATTTACAAATCACTGATGAATACAGCTGTTCTATTTAGTCGACCATCTTAATCTAATATAGTGGATTTAGAATACAAAATTTATGCTTTTTAATTAACAAGAACAGGCAGTTGTAAGAAAATTAAATCTAAATTGAACAAACAGTTGTTAGAATTCACAAGCTCCGATCTGCAGCATGCCATCCACATGTGTATAACTGTATATATGCCTGGCAATTATTACTTATATAATTTTACTATCAATTCACTGAAACCAATTAGTGAATCAGTGGACCTCATTCTTTCTTTTTTTTCTTTTTAATGGATTCCTTCATACTTAAATATGATCAATTTCATCTGCAGTCCATTATGTCAGAGGTTGCATTTGTTTTCTGGTTTGATTATCTTCATTGTTTTCATCTTCATTTAGTGTTTGCTTACGTATCTCTTTCCTTTCAATTTAGAATGGCAGGTCCTATACACTACACAATTAACTAGAAAAGCCAAGAAGTATCATGATGGCTTTTTACACATTGAACTTTGTGGATCTTTTGGGAAGCAGGTTAATTTTCGTCTTTTCACACATGCTATAATTTTCTGTTTTACCTCTTCAATCTGTCCTGTATGTATCTCTGAATGTGTCTTTTTTATCTTTCATCAATTTGTTTTTAATTTCTGTTTACTTTGAAACTGAATCCTTGGATGAGCTTCTATAGAGTTTATTTGAGTTTATGACTCCTATGTGCTCTTATTGGCTTATTTCAATAAGTTTAATGGTTAAATTTATGATATAAGTTTTTATGTTGATGTAATAAAAGCTTATCAAATAAGTGCTTAACTAAGTTGTTTACTTAAACACACCCTAACTTTATGTGTTTGTATGTGTGTGTGTGACGTAGTGTTAGATTATTAATTATGCTTCCTTTAATGTTCTCTTTTCAGGTTGTTCTGTGTGATTTGAGCAAAAGACCTTTAGAACGCAGGTTCCTAAAGAAAGATGAAGTTATAAGGGCAGGTGAATCAGTATATTTTGATGGACATTTAGTTGAAGTAGGAGAACCTGAAGGAAGTCATCACTCTCCAGCGAAGTTAAATGAACGAGGGACTGGTAATAATGTTGTTGAAAGGAGACAACTAAGACATGGACAAAATGGCTTTCACAAGGTCAATCCATCTTTTGCTAAAGGTTAGTCCTTGACTAATCAAAAAGTTTATTTTTTTAATCCGTGTAGTCGTATTACTATTTAGTTCTGTGCATGTCATTTGAATTTAAATTTATTATTGCATTTTAATTGTAACCCCTTGATCTCATTATGTTAGAATATGCTGTCCATTGCTCATTTAGTTTGTTTTTGCCTTTTAAGCTTATGTCCGGTCTTAACTTTTATGAATTAAAGACTTCCATTTATCTAAGAATTAATTGCAAAAATAAAATATTGAATAATAATGATCCGGCAGCAGAAAAGAAATTCTGTTCTGTGTGTATATATATGTGTTTGGATAAACAACTTCAGTGCTTATTTAATAAATTCTTATCATATGAAGGCTTATGTCATAAAATTGACTATAAAACTTATTGGAATAAGTTAAAAAGAGCTTATTTTAATGCCTAGAAGCTTATTGAAATAAGATTGGAAAGAGCTTATGGGAGTCATAAGCTATTTTCATAATGCTCAAATAAGCTCCCCATAAGTTCTTCCAAAGGCCTATATGAAGGGAAAAACATCATTAAATACAAACCTTAAAATCAGTAAAATTGCAAGAGACAAAAAGAAGCTAGAAATCTGGAAATAATTGAGAATAAAACACGACAAAAATCCATAAACTGACTCCTAGCACTAGAAAGCAAGAAGTATATCTGGAATGAGCTGTCGACAGGTTTCATTTTTCTTTCTCAAATGTTTATGGTTATACCATGCAGGAAAATCTCCAAGTGAGCTTTGTCCGGGGCAAGATTCAGGATTGAACTCTCCGATTACCGAGCTAGAAGAGATAAAATCAAACAGGATAACCCCACCAATCAAGCCTTTACGTGATGGTTCGTACTTATTAATTGCCTGCAGTCTTGACACTCATCTTACTGTTTCATTTGCATTACTTTTTCCTCCCGTTTTCAATAGGAAGTTGATTCAGTTTTATTCATTTGCATGCATTTTGTAGATTAATGATAATGATTTTCTTCATAAATTTGAATATGAGTATCCTACGTTAGGATTAAGTTGATTCGTGATTTCTAATTCAAACAATTACGTTCAAATGTACTTAATTGATATTGATATTATGATATTATTCCATTATCATATACTAGCATTGGCATCCCTAACTTTGAATTATGGGAAAAATAGAGGGAACAGATAATTAGGTAATACTATTATGTCGACTGTAAAATAGATAAATAACGAGGTCCTGTTGACATCTGTAAAATTGGATGGGGCTGATTATTCTGCAACAAGAGACGCCGTCATGACTAGTCTAGGATGTGACGTGGGTTGCTGATCTTAATATATTCATTATTTCTACATGCAACTGATTTCTGCTATTTGGCAGCCAATCAAATATTGTCCATTTTACAGAATCCTAACCTGAAGCCTCAGGAGAGTTATGTAACAGGTAAGACATGTGACCTAACTAGATATAGAGGTCCCTTACGGCCTGATGACGTGATTATATGGGATTTCTATAGGAGGCCGATCGCCCAATGGGTCTCGTCAAAATATTGGGGATAGGGAATCAACCGTAACTGCGAAATCTCTTGATATTACGTCTTCTGAAGGTAAGTCAAGAGTAGATGGAATTATTGGATTTCTAACACATTCAATTGGGGTTTTCGGACATATTTCTTAGTAGCTGTTCTTTGTTTTGACTGTTGATATTGGGATGTTAGTATCTCTTGGTTGACTCTGCTTGAAATGGGTTCTGCAGCAGCATGTAGTGGTGGTAGTTTCCAATTCACCGAGAATGTCAACATGTCCCACCAGGTATAGTCTCTCTCTTTGTTTGCATTTTCTGAAAGTGTCATTATATTTCATAAATGAGTCTCTTGTTATTACTTGCAGATAGCATGCATAAGTTTTTTTTTTTTTTTTTAATAAGCGATAGCATGTAAGGTGTTAGTGTTCATCATATAGTTAAGAACTTTTCTCAAACATTGTTTGGCGCCCGGAGAAAAAGGTCTTTGTTCGAAGAATTATTTTATGCACTGGTATTGTTGGGAATAGCAATTGAAATTTTCAACAATAAAAATGGAAAAAAGAGAACAAATGAAGAACAATCTTTCCATAATGTGACTTTGGGTAGATAAAAAAAGTTTGCAATTGAAAAATATCTCGACTCCATTCTTAGAATTTGCATCAATCAATGAATATCGTTGATAGATGGGGTTAGGAGTTCTAAAAACTATAAATAGGCACTTGGATAGGTCTTATCATCCAAGACAAAAGTGAAGTATCTACAAGTGCGAGTGATCACTTGAGTAGTGTGTGTGTCCCTTGTGGAGCGAATATTTATCATTTCTTGTAATTCTTAAATGTGATATATGAAAAAATGGGTTTGTAAGATATTACACAATTTGGGGTTGGTTTTATAAGTTTATGCAGAACTTGTAATCATGTTTTGATATAATTAGTACTATTATGTTAGAGTTTTTCGTGTAGAATGGTGCTGAACCATGTAAATCCATTGTATTAAATTATTTTCTCGGTGATGTGTTTTATGTGTATTTTCATCAACCATTCTTTGTGTATGCAATTTTTCCAATGAGTATTTTGTTTGTATTATATATTTGGAAAATTAGGATTGAATGAATTGATTTCATTAATCATTGCATTAACATTGAATAATCATGCAAAATATATACTTCTATTTTAGAAAATAAAATAGCTATCCATTCTACTCTAGAGACTAAAATCACTAAATTCATGTGGTTTTCCTAATCATTCAAATCTGTGCAAACTAAAACATATTACAGAAATTTTCCTAAAATATGACACATTTTCCCTCATTATATGTTGGAGAAATCTTCAGCTGTCTCAAATTTTGTCTTTTTAAATTGTATATGTAGTTCTACTCTCAGAAGGATGGCCAGACAAATATGAGTGAGACAGATTTTGGTTGTCAATCCTGCCTCATTACCAATGAAGGGAAGAGTGGTGAGGAGTTCTCGTGTGAAAGCAAAGCATTCCCAAGCTTTGACCTTGGATTTTAACAGGTAATGGCATCTTAAACGCATGCTTAGTACTTTATTTCCTCATTATATACTCTATATCACTTGTTTATTTTTTAACATATTAATTTTGTTCTCTATCCGATCTTTATTGTTAGTGTTGCAAATGTTTCTGCTCAAGTAAATAGTATCTCAATGATAAATGGGACAAATTTTAAGGTCTGGAAGGAAGTTGTGAAGATAATTCTCGATTGTATGGGATTTGACACTTAGGATAGAGAAATCCACTCCTACACCCAAAAACCTTGAAGAAATTAAAATTGAGAACTGAGAACGCTCTAATCGAATGTTCCTGATGATCATGAAGGGTTCCATCATGTTTATCATGCGCATTTGTTTCTCTTCTTAATGATTTGGTATATCGGCGATCATAATTATTTCATGATTTGGTATATCGGGCGATCATAATTGTTTCCAACGTGTTAGCCTACGGGTTTCATTATTCCTTTATGGGCTAACATAGGTATTCACTCATTAAGCCTATATAAAATAATTAAGAAGTCTGTGGACTCATCAAAATTAGACCACTATTATAATCAATATAATTGTATATCAAAATATGATGCTCAAATATTAAATTGAAATTATAAATTTCTAACAAATGTTACTTTTTCAGGTATGCAGGCTGCTATTTTTTTTTAATGCGGGCTCGGCCTTGAAAACACTGGTCGGGTTATCAAAACCACTGGGATTCTTCCATTAAGAAATGTTTGGCATTCTTTTTAAGGCTGAGGGGAGTCGTATTTTGAGGCTTGATTTTGTTTAGTGACCGAATGCAAAAAGAATATTAATTAAACAAAACAGAGCCCTACAAGAATTAAAAAAAAGAGTAAATTCTCATTCTAATTCTTATAATTTTAAGTGTTTGGTCATTTGTCTATTTACAAAATTATTATTTAATCACTAATTTTACAAATCGCTATTCACTATGCTATTTGTTGGTGTAAAATGACAATAGAAATGAAGTAGAGAATGACTAAAATCAATGAGTTCAACCATTCAACCTTTTTGTATCTCTTCTACTGAAAATTTTTAGTACTGGAGAGGATATACACTCTATTATGTATACAATTGGATTAACCTAATTTCTTGATTGGATTAGATTAGAGTCTAAATAAAAACTTTATTAAAATTTTGGATCGATTAAAATTCAAGATAAGTTCGTTTCAGCTCATCTTATGAATATTTATAATTAATTTGATGCAATTAATTTTAAACCCTTAAATGTATATTTTAATTAATTTTAGTTACAAAAAATGATTGTGTTCTCTTAAATTGTTATTTTAACCTTATGATAAAGCGTTACGCAGAAATTCTAAACTGCGCTGGTGTGCGCTGAGTTCGCCTTATCCGTATCTCTATGTTTGGGTGATGGGATAGGATACAAGTCCTTCTTCACCTCCGAGTCGGAAGCCCTCTATCTTAGCAATGGCATCCACTTCACTCACCTCAGTTCCTCTCTCATCTTCTTCCCTCAACATTCCACATTCTTCCTCTACTTACCCCATTAGCGGCGCATTCTGTCGCACCCCCAAACCTCTCTTTGCCGAATCAAGGTCCCACTTTTACATAAAGAGAAACGATTCTGGGTTTTCCATCAGAGCCCAAACCCTAGACTTCTCCGATTCATTCTTCGAAGGGGGTGGTTTCGGCTCCGAAGACGACCCCTCTTCTCCTGGTGGACCCGGCTTCACGGGCACGGCCGTCGAGGAAAAGGAGGAACCCCAATGCCCACCGGGTCTCAGACAGTACGAGACTATGATGGTTTTGAGGCCCGACATGTCCGAGGATGAACGACTTGCACTCACCCAGAAGTACGAGGAGGTCAATTTCTAACACTTTTAACTTCATAAGATAATCAATTTGAACTTTATATGCCATAGCTAGGTCCCAAATTTGTTTTTGTTCTGTTGGTACCGCGATTCTGTGTCTGTTTATAATTGGGAAACTACACTAGAGTATGATTGTGCTGAATGTTTTATCTTTTCATTGGGGGGCAAATACTGCAACATCCTCTCTGTATCTGCGGATTATTTTTCAGTGAATCAGTCCTTCAATTCGTCCACTTTAAATGCTTTTTTATGGATATATTTATGTTCAGATGACTGATGTGGTGCTTTTTTATTCATTGGTATCAAGTGCAGTGTGGCTCAATTTGAATAATAAACTAATTGTTGTTTGATGCATAGGTATTACAATCTTTAGATTCATGATTTTCCTACCATTCAATAAGTTTGTATCATAAGACGAATTTCACATGACTATGTATCTTACAATACATAAATGAATATGTGCAATTTCGTATCATCGATGCCAATCACACAATTCAACTATGCGTTATTTTTTTTCACTTTTTTTCACCGATTCTAATGAAAGAGATTGAAAAGTCATATAAGCTTAAATTATTAAATAAAAAGGAATTAAAGGAACATTTCTGAATTTATCCTATTTGATTATTTCACTACTTTATTTGTTATCCACTCATTTAATGCATGCATTTTATTTAGCTATTTTATTGCCTCGTTTCCAAGTGGCTTCACAAACTTAGATATAACTAGTAATTTTGTTTTATGAGACTTATGGTTAAGAGGTTTTTATCTATTTCTAGTTTAAAATTATTATATTGGACACTATGTATATGATATATTTGAAATTATTTTTCATTGTGTCTAAATCTTACGATTCAATACCAATTACTATTCATGATTTGAATCTCAATTTGATAAGATGGCTTTGATGAAGTTGAAGCTTGATAAGTGTGTGGTTGTAGTCATGCGTGTTGTTAGAGGGGACAGTCTCATTGCAATTTAAGTAATGATAGTTAGGTTGGACTTAAACTGCAATGTATGCTGAAGTGCTGATGAATTTGGTGTGCTATTATTGAATTATGTGAGCTAAATTTTTTGCACTATTGGTATGATTTTCCTTCTTGCAGCTGCTTGTTGCTGGAGGTGGCATGTATGTAGAGGTTTTTAACAGAGGAGTTATTCCACTGGCATATAGCATCAAGAAGAAAAACAAAGCAGGGGAGACCAACACTTATTTGGATGGCATCTACCTCTTGTTCACCTACTTCACGAAGCCTGAATCCATAAGCCCTCTCGAGGAGACAATGTTAACGGATGATAATGTTATCCGATCAATGAGTTTCAAAATTAGGAAGAGGAAATATTAGTTTGTTTTGAGGTCTCGAGTAGCTCCTTCAAAGAGATGGTTATAAAAAGTAATGTTGTATTTATCATTTGTTATTGTGTTTTTTTCTTTTCCCGTTTCATTTGGATTCAAGGATTTTTGTAACACATGATTAAATTTAATTAAAAGAGAGATGTAGGTGCTATCACTTGCTGTCTAAAGAGTTATCATGCCCTGTGCAGTTGCTGCTATATGTTGGCAATGAAGTTGTAAATTTTTCATACCACTAGACACTAGTCCACAAAATTTATATGAAACTATTAAACTATTTAAGGTAACATATTTAGACATATTTTTTTTAATCCGTAGAAGACAGGTACTAGAGGTTTACAACAATTCATGCATCCTACTTAATCAATTGAGTTAGACTCTCTTGGTACATATTTAGATGTACGAGTTCATTTAATTGAATATCTTTAAAAAAAAATGGTATAAGTGTTACAGAAAAATGTAAAAAATATGTATTACTTGAACTAAATATGAATATTTTTTGGTGTTGAACTAAATAAATATTTAAGTCATAACAAAAAAGTTATGTGTAATTTTATTTCATATAGATCAAAAGTTAAAGAATAATATCATTAATATGTTTTTTAGCATTTTTTTTTATTATTAGTTAAAATTTATTTACAAGATTGAAATTATGTGAATGTTACTCTTTATTTATTGAGTCTTATTTATAATTGTGAATTTTAATCAATTCAGTTAATAATAGAAAAATGTCTTATAAAACTTGATGACCTGTTGAAGCAAATTATACTGTCTCATTTGAAATAATAAAAATATAATAAATAATTAAATAATAAAAATCTGATCTCATAAATACAATCCTTTATTTATTTGAAAAAGTAAGAAATATAAATTAAAAAAATAATAAAAATCTAGTTTAAATTAATTTTCTATCTTGATTCTTAAACTATGTTTGGCCTATTCTTGGCTGGTTCGACCAATTTTTGCTCCATCAATTCTTAAGTTGACTGGATCAATCACTTCATTGATTCCCCGTTCTGACTGGTAGAATCAGTCATCTAATTCATTTTTTCAAAACTACGAGGCTTATAACAAAAGGGAGGGGGAAGAAGAGATAAGAAAATGAGAAAGGGAGCTAGGGAGTCTATTGCAAGGATCAAAACTCATAAGCTTACAATTTATGTCCCATAGCTTAACCAAGTTATGTGAGTTGAACGGACCGCGTCGTGTTAACTTCAATCTATTAATCTATTTTCATGCTAGCTAGCTTAATAACGTATCATGTGTATATAATAAAATTTGGTCACACTTGAACCTGATTCATCTTGTTAAGGGATACTAATATCTGTCACTAGATTCGGTCCTTATTGGTATTTAAAAAATATGTGGACAGAAGTACTGTATCGCTATGATTATTATTTATAACTGAACCTGTGCCTCTACTGTAGTAGTGTTTTCAATGAGAAATGGAGGAGGAATAGTTTAGCAAGGCTGTGCAGTTTGCTTCAACAAGCCATCAATTTTTATGAGGTACTTACATTATCACGCGCATGTTGTTGTATGGGATTGTCGACCGGAAGTCAACACTAGCATAATACTATTATTGAAGGGCCAAAATCTTGTTTGTTTAGTCTCTTTTATATTTCATTATCTCCTAATTAATCCTTTTATTTTTCTAATATTTCATATTTTCTGTTTCTAAATCTCGTGATTACGTTGTTGAATTACACGCGACCAAAGGGTTTGTTGAATCCAGCAGTGCTGTTGTTAACTAGGAAAATAAATGTCAAGTCATGTTACAAGCTTGTGTCAAATGGGTCATGATTTTTGCACGTTTTTCATTCCAAATCTTGGACACTGAAGTGAGAAGTTCTTATCAGAGTGATGTGAACTGAATCAGCAGCCAACCAGACATTTTTTTCTTTTAAACTGATGATTTGAATGTCCACTCCCACTATCTCTAAGATGCTACTTCCGGGTATTACATGAGCAATAGTATGATAAAGCTGCACTTTGTTTTGATAATTAAAGCAGCAGCGTTCTTTGCTTTGCACCCACTGAAACAAGAGAGAATCTGGTATGATGTTCAGATTGAGATCTGATCCCAAACCCACTCATAGTTATATTGGTTCAATTAATCACGTTCCACCAACCACAGTGCACACTGCACACTGCACATAGGTCTCCCCCCCTGACCCTCCTTAGGATCAAAATGCATTATGCTTTTTTACATAGGATGAGGTAGGTTAACAAGCTCGAAACTGCATTGTAGAATTGATGGACTTTTTTTTAAAAAAAAAAATTCTATCCTGTGTACTAGATATATTGGCTAATTAATTAAGAATAAAAAGTAGAAATTTCTAAAATAATGAATAATTTTTTTCTTGTTACCGATATAATTAATTTTTCTTTATTTGACAATTTTTTTAATTGAAAAATTAACAGATTGTAGGACCATAAAATTAAGTTAAGCATTCATTTTAATAATCTTAGTATTAAAGTGAATTTTTGTGTAGAACGTTTAAATTTAGGTGACATTGTAAGATCTACAAAATTAAGATAAATAATTTATTTAAGTAATTAATCATTGTAAATATTTTAAATGATATGATATGATAAAAAGAGATAAATAAAGAGATAAAGAATCTCATAGATTAAGTTTTTGTGCTTATAAGTGTATAGTTACTCTTAACAAAGATTGCAGTAAAAGTCACAAAGAGAGACCAATTTTTACTATTCCCTACTATTTACGACACTTTAGTAAAGTAGTGGCTCATTCAATTTGGCTACTTTGATGCTTCTTTTTTTCAAATTTTTAATGCTTTATTAGGACTACATGTTAGCAAGTTGGAGAGACAAATGGTAAAATTAGTATTTATTTTTTAATAAATCCTCATTCAATAATATTAATAAAAATTATTATTTATGTTATTTGATCAGATATATTAAAAATTAAAAATAAGGAAAAAAAAAAGAAAAGAATAATGTTAATATTATATTATAAAATTCATACTTATGTCTATTAAAGAAAAAGTTATTTTCTTTTTTATTTTATTTTTTACTTTCTATTTAACCAGACATGTGGAAAAAAAAATTCTTTTCTTTTTGTTCACTTTTTTTCATATTTTTCTCATATCAAATAAACTAAAATTTTACCCATTTTCTCACCATTTTGTTTCTATCTATTTGCCTTCTTTTTATATTCTCTCTTTCTATTTTCTTTCTCAAACAAAACTTACTGTATGCGTGTGTATATATAATGTTCCACTTTATAAGCCAAATAATACTACATGTAGAAATTATAATCTTTCACAATACAATGTTGTAATTAATATTTTGACTGAAAAACTATTTAATTATTTTTGGGTATTCAGAATATTTTTATCCGAAAGTCAGAAACTAATATCTCTATATACATGAAGGTTGAATTAACAGATAATAGAGATGCAGAGGACAACGATAGGTTCTGTCATTTTTCTCATTTATCATGTTTGAAGAAAAATTGTTCGATTTTGTATAAGTCATACAACCCACTAAGGCACTAAGTTATTAACCTCGCCCATGGCTAAATATTAATAAAAGTAGAAAAAGAGAGACAAATTAAAAGGAAAGATGTGTTTTCTCATCATATTGGTTTTGACGAAAGGATTTAGAGTATGCATGTGTCATTTTCGTCGCCGTCATGGAAGAATAAAATCTAAACATGCTACCATTATCACTTCAAAGACCATCCAATAAATCATCTTCATCGCTTAAAATACTAGTATATTATATTAATATATAGAGTTAAAATAAACTTTGGAAGGCAACTAACGAGTATTTTGTTTCTTCTTATGTGTTCGGGCTTCACAGAAAAAAAGAATCACGTGACGCACATTTGTAATTATCCAACGGCAACTTTGGTATTTTTGAGCTGTAGCGTGGAATTTAAGTCCATCAAAAATCAATTTTAATGTTTAATGCATATATAATTTAACCTATTTTAGAAAATAATTTTTTATTAAAAATAATTGAAAAAAAGTTATTAGGAGGAAAAATCCCATAAAAGTTGTCAGTTATATTATTTGACAGAAATTACTCATAAATAAAATCAGCAAATATTTTACACCCGTAATATGATGATCCAAAAAAAAAAAAGTGGACGATCAAAGATGGGCTTATTTTCTTCTTACAGCATAAAAATTTAATATTAAATAGTATCAATTCCTAGTTATAATTAAAAAATAATCATTCTAGATTTTGTCTCTTTAAGATAAACGGCTTTATTATATAATATTTTAAAAATTGAAATTAATTATGTAAATGAATAAATACAGTAAAATGTTATTTTCTAAAGACCAGTAAAATGATATTAGAACAAGATTCCTTTAACTAGTTTCATTAGTTAAGTTATGTATGAGTTTAATTTTCCGTAATTTTAAAGCTTATTACTTAAGCAATTTACTTAATTATTTTGTATTTAAAATGGTTTTTAATTGTTATTTTAATAAAAACCCATTAAAGAAGTTATTTCTTATTTTAAAATAGCTACAATTAACTAATAGGTGAGGTTGATTGAACTGGTAGAGGCATTTTTTTTAAGTAAAGTCTTATTTTTGAGTTTTGTATTAAAGATATAATAAGATTGCCTCCTATGTTGGATAGAATAGATGTCTCATTTGAAAAAATACAAACGAATTCCTGATAAAGATCAATACAAGCCACTGAACAGTCAAGTGAATTGATTTTATGACTTGGTGAGTAAACAAACAACTTGCCTAGTGCCTGTGGTATATATTCATTTTACAACAATCATCATTAGCTTTTGATTTTCCTCTCTCGAGCGGGACTGTAATGAAATGCTATTAATATTCAAACCAACATTTTCTAATTCTTGAAACTTTTGATGGCCTTCTCACTCAGTTAATTTAACGTGCAATTTAGCACTAGCATGTTGATAATGACACAGAAAGAATGCTCTTACTCTTAGTAGTATACATGGCATTGAGGTCCATATATTATTAGTGGAGGATCATGGGCCTGTTCCACCATTAGAAAACACAGAATATTTTTTTTTCTTTTTTGGTAGATAGAAAATAGTATTTTTTGGTAGATAGAAAACACAGAATATGTACTAATGCCATTATCATATTCATAGACATCACACATAATAATTATATATTGCTAAATTGCTAATTGCTACATCTCTACTTTATCAATGAATATAAATAGACAATTTTAAACATTTGGTATATATCTTTCTTTCCCTATTCATCAATTCTAACAGACATTTTTATTTTTGATGTCTCTCTCTGTCGCCCAAACAAAGAAAAAAACCGAACAAACCCGATTCTCTTAGAATAGCAAACCACCGTTCCATCAACATATCATCACAAGTAGTGCATGCTCAACTAAAGCCTATTGCATAACATTTTCAACTCTCTGTCTATTCTTATTCAACAATATCTTTCTATTAATATGTTCCATACATTTGCATCAGTATTCAATACATGGCAGTGGCAGAAGGTTTAATTGTGAATGTTAGGGTGTGGTGATGGGTGTTCCACAAACTCCAACCCCCTCTCCACATCTCTATCCACAAGAAATTCAACTTAAACTTTACCAAGCCTTCATATTCTCAATTCCCATACTCTTTTCCATTATTTTGGTTCTTTTGTTTTACTTGTTCTACCTCAAAAGGAGGGCTTCCTCTCTCTCATCACCACCTCTCCACATACTTCCCACTACTGCTAATCCACAAACTACATATCCTTATCCTTCACAAGTAAGTAAGGTTTTCTTTCTCTATAATTTGAAGTCATGATTGCACAACACAACAAAGGGATCTAGATTCTATGACTAGCTTAGGTGGCTGGCTTGCTTGCTTTCTGCACTGCACCACCATGCATCCATTATCAGTAATTGAATAAAAAAAAGTAATATTAGCCTCTATTTTGTTAATATCACAGCCTTGCCGTTTAGATCTGACAGTGCAATTTCTGGACAAACTTCCAAGAATTTTGTTTGATGAGGATTTAAGAACAAGAGATTCAGTGTAAGCCTTTTCTTTTCTATTCTTCTTTTTTTTCTTTTTGTGCATATGATTGGTCTTTTTGTTTGTATTATCTTTGAAAGATATTGGTTTCTTTTTCATCTCTCTTTTGGGACTTTGCTTAATGTGCTTTAATCTCTATCTATTACATAGGGTATCTACAGTATGTGCTTTGGACCTAAATTGTTAATTTGCTATACTGTAGTTTCATCTCTACTAAATTATACTCAAATGATTGTTGTTCTTCAAAAGCTGAAAACTTTTTAGCAGAATATTCGATTTCCAAAGTTCTTAGGACCTTTAATGACATCCATTATTTTCATAAAAGTGATATGGAAAAAGGAAGTAAAAGAAGGCGTAAAGAATATATGAAGAATGGCCCTTTTTTATGCATAACTTGCACATTTGAAGGTGACTCACCAGGAATAAAGTCATCAGAGAAAAATAAAAATATAGAATTCATGCACGTGTAACCCGAGTGGATAGTAAAAAACCAAATTTTAAAGATAGATAGATAGATATAGGTTACATTTTGCTTGGGAATTTCTAGTGGGCAAGTGCTGGATTGCACTTTGGAAGCTCTTTGATTAATTTCCTATGCTGGTCCCCTGAAATCTCTTTTTTTTTTCCCGCGTATCCAAACTCTTGTCTTTTACTGATTTGATTTAGTAGTGTTGAACATCAATATTTCAAGACTTGGGTTGATTGTACTAATATATCCTAGTTAACTATAAATTCATGAAGAATAAAAAGGTTGTTGATTTTTTTATTTATTATTTATTTGTAAACAGATGTTGTGTTTGCCTGGGAGAATTTGAGCTGAAGGAAGAGCTGTTACAGATTCCTTATTGCAAGCATGTGTTTCATATAAGCTGCATAAGTAACTGGCTGCAATCAAACTCCACGTGTCCACTTTGTAGATGTTCCATCATTCCCTCTACCAAGTTCCTTAATCCAGCACCACCTATTGTATCAGACCCACCACAGCAACAAGTTGGTATTTCAGGCTCTTCATCACACATCGTGTCATTGCCTCATCAACAAGAAGAAGAAGTTGGTGCTTCCACAAATACTACCATTTTTCAAGGGAATGATGTATTTTAATTAGATAATAATACCTTTTGAATTGAAGGGGGGAGGCATTCAAGTGGCCCTCATGAGTCTAGACTCTAGAGTTCTGTATATTCAAAACCAATATAATCTATGAAATAAATGTAGCCTTTCTTTATCTACATTGGAATATTCGGTTAGTTTGTGGTATGTGTGTATAACACAATATCTGCAATGTTGCATTAGGAATGGAATTTTTTGTACCCCACCAAATACGAATGGATGGAGCCTGGATGATCGTACATTAGCCAATCATGGTAATGTGCATAATTATTAGGAAGAAAGTGGTGAGAGTATCTCAGTGAATTTACTTGGAGTATGGTATGGGCAGAAGTGGGGAGAGGATAATAAGCTAATAGCGTGCAACAAAGAAAAGCATCAAATGATTGCTTAAAAGAAAAGCAGGCCTTTGTTTTGCCACTTTATTCAAACCTCAAAAACGATACATGTGTGTTTACAGTACTTACGAAAAATAAATTATTTTAACAATTAATTATGTCTATTATTATTATTAATTATGAATTTATTTTTATGCACTGAGAAAATTGTTACTATATGGTTAATTAATCAGAAATTATTTCATAAAATAATTATTATAAATGTCAACAAATTTATTATATATAAAAATTTATTATTTGATCATAATATTATAAAAAAAATTATACTATTAATATATTCTAATTAAATTAATTGATATATTCATTTTATGTATAGTTATATATGTGACTCAAATTTACTTTTTTTCATTTTCATATAATTTTTTTTCATTAAATATATCCCATAAACATATATATGTAAGTCAAATAATTGTTGATTAGGCTAGTTTAGTTTAGTTTAGCTTTGACAAATAAAAATTATAAATCTGATTAAATCAATCCATTTTAATACTAGTATTTTTTTTTTCATTCTTAAAACCACACTAAACTGACCTATAAATACCCGTCGTTGAATATCAACAATATTCCCCTACTTGTTCATTTTATCTCATTCTGTCATAATTAAGTTGTTACTTACTTGTTGGCAGGGGTAAGAGTTTCGTGGAAGTACTATAGTATTAGGCCTTATCTCTCTCAATAATTTGAAGTTTGATTCAATCAAATCACTAATGACCAAAAAATGTTCCAACCAGGCATAAGTGTAAAGGATTGAATCCTCTATATATACATTTTAATTAATACAGAAGACTGAAGAGTCTTGGAAAGGGGCATTGGTTCACGCATTTGGGGTTGATTTTTCTTACCTAAAAAGGCTTTAATTTTGATCAAAGCAACAAAAAGTTTGTTACCGCTCAAGCATCAAATTCGTGTTACATTAAATATCGACGTGGTTTGAGTCAATCCAATGAAGGATAAGTTGAAATCCACCACATATGGGCTAGCTAGGCTCAGTCATCCAAGAGATGCCAATTCCCAAAGGAGCACGACTCCCATATGCTGACTTGTGTATTATTCCTATCTAGTGTTATTAATTAGTGTCACAAGATCTGCATTAGCCACACTTTTACTCATATAAACCCAAGCACAATACATTCTTCCCTCTCTAGCGACCTTTACTAAAAGCTAATAACTTGGCTAGAGTAGTGTCCACATTCTACTGCTCAAGACTGTTGAGAAAAAGCATTAGAACAATACACATGTAAGCGTGGTTCAGCGTGAGCAGTGATCACAACCATTAATATATTAGTATAGTATTATCCAAGAAATCGTGTTCCATTTCTCCAACGGGGTCTAAAATTCCTCTCATATATATTCTCAACTACTTTGCTTGCATGGGGGTGGGGTTATGTTACTTACCAGCCACAAGCCGACCAAATCCGAATCTTAACTTCTAGGCTTAAATGCAATTTTGGTCCCTCTATTTTACACAATCCGTAATTTTAGTCCCTCTATTTTAAAATAGAGACATTTAGTCCCTCTATTTTGCACAATCAACAATTTTAGTCCCTCTATTTTAAAATATAGACATTTAGTCCCTTCATTTTGAAAAATTCGCATTTTTAGTCCCCATATTTTAAAATAAAGACATTTAATATATCAATTTTGTAAAATCCGTGATTTTTGTCCTGCCGTCAAATTAAAAGCGTTGATCATTAAGAGATTAACGTTGATTACGACGTGATATGTGCTTCAGTGACGTGGAATTTGTTTAAAATAAATTATTAAGACTCGTGATTTTCATATTAGGACTTACAACTACTCTCGACCATTAAAATAAATGGTTTTATCCTTTTTTAAAATATATTTTTCATCAATTATTCTACTCAGTATTTAGAATAATTAAAAAATAAACAAATAATTTTGTATCACATCACTATATTTGGGCTACGTCAAGGTTCACGTTAATCTTTTAATGGTTAATGCTTTCAATTTGATGGAAGGACCAAAATTACGGATTTTATATAATTGGGGGACTAAATGTCTCTATTTTAAAATAGAGGGACCAAAATTGCGGAAAGTACAAAATAGAGGGACTAAATGTCTTTATTTTAAAATAGGAAGACTAAAATTACGGATTATGAAAAATAGGGGATCAAAATTGCATTTAAGGCTAACTTTTAAGAGAAAAAGCTATATACTAGTATGCAATCTTCAAGGATATTGGCCACTAACTCATCAACGCAAAACCAACGATCGATATACATCAGACCAAATAACATTACAGGATAACTTGGTTCCGGATTGACAAAGACGGGACTACATAATGTTATAGGTTTTCGAGACAACTACCCGGGCCCACCAAACCTTAATTTGATGCTATAAATTTGTATGAGTATTGTTGTCTACAATTGTAAAACAACTGCAGAAAATCTCAACCCTTAAAAACAATCTCATCTTATCTTATGATAAGTATTAGTATATAGTATAAAAGCTTCAAATTAAATAAGAACCATTTGATGATCGTTGATCGTTAACTGCTGCAAGGTTCCCCTATAAAGCTAGCTCAAAAAGGCGTTGGAATAAAGCAGGTACTGCCTATATATATCTACTGCATTAGACACGGAACTCCAATTAAATTCGAAAATATACATATCATATCTTATCTCTTGCCTACTTAAATCTCAATCACCTTTCATGCTTGTCAAAATGAACCTCCTGTAGTTGTGGCTGTGGGGATGCCTATGCACAAGCACTCCACAAAAGTAGTCAATGATTCCCAACAAGAAACATACATGACAACCCCATTTACCATTCCATCCCTTTTTCCCTAACACACAGATAAACAATTCTGGTAACCTCACTTGGGAAAGATATATAACAAGTCCATAACCATCAAACATTTGATTGGGTGTAGCCAGATAAGGACGGAAACCATTTACGTTCATTTACGTGGGTGTTTTTTTTTATTGATTTCTCAAAATGCCCTTGTACGATGAAATCGTGATTCCGTTGTACAAGAGGTGCAACAAATTTGTACAACGAAATCATGATTCCGTTGAAAAGGGTATTTTTCGTTGTACACTTGTACAATCTTGGTTAAATTTTGTAACATGACCTAATATATTTTTAAAATACTATCAATCAGTCACAATACAATATAGTTTTGTAAAAAATATTCAACAACCGAAACATTACACAAACAAAGTCCTCTAATAACAATTATTAATAGAAGATTAATTAACTAAAATGAATCCCTAGTAATGTCTACTACATATTGAGATCATCTAGTTGTTGAATGAAATGGTATTGAGTTGAATTCTTGCATGCATTGCATGTACGGTTTTTGCCATGATCGAGCTTCAACAGTGTAGTATGTTCTCCATTGAGGTGCAATAGGAGGCAGGGGACAATCATCTTTTAAAAATAGCTAAACAATGAAAATTAAACTAGTAAGGTTAAATTAGTAAACAAATTTGCATAGTTAATAGTTTAGTATATTATGTGTACTTGTACAAAGTGATTTCCGTTAACAAATCCAATAACTATAAGACGTTGTTGTGCAGCAGATGGAGGCCGACTCCTAAGCGGAAAGAAAGTCCAACTTTGAACCATAGATAAGTGAACCAACACCACATTATACCGACTAGCAATCACATACCCCATATCGGGAATGGTCATCCACTTGTCAATGGTTGTTGGTCCACCTTGGAGATACAAAGAGCTGATTAATTCAATCATTCTTTGTTCCGTGTCAAAGAGCTCAAGATAAAGAGAGTGTCATGTTTGAAGTTCCGAATCAAGTCTTGACAAATGAGAGCCCAGGATTCCTCACCCATACCTAACAAAGATGCAATTGCTCTATAACTGCAATTTCCATCTGCTTTGACATCAATAATTTTTTGGATGAATTGTTTCAATTCATCGTGAAACTCATTAACATAAGGCATCATTTTGCTCCGCTTATTGTCACTGACAACTTTGGGAAACTCAATACCAACGCTTTCAACCCGTTTGTACTCGTTGTATATCAGGTCTTGTGCTTAGTTTGATACAAAGCCTCGTATCTTCTTGTAAAACACGTTATTAAACCTGTGACCCACAACATTGATGTTTTTTGGAATGAAGCCAAAATCTCAGTATGTTGCAATATAAGCATGTTATTCATGGCATCCCAACAACTGCACAAGTCTCTCATACTATCTCGAAGCAACCTCTTCAATTATGCGTGTGCGCCTTCAACCCTATCATGCAACCAAAAGTAATGTCAAGTAAAATATATAATTAAAATCAACGAATATAATTATATAGAAAAGTACCTATTAGTTGTTGTGTTTCCAAGATGCATAACTCGATCCGTCCATGCTTGTACAAACTTCTCCTTGTGAGGCATCAACCATGTACAATGGACATACTCAAGGAAAAGTGGATAATGTGAGCATAGGTTTGTGAAGTTTTTCAAGTTAACCTCATACAATTGTTCATTAACAGATCGAATTAACTCTTCCCAAGCATCCAACACTTTGTCCCATTCTTCCGAGTTGCCCACATGCATCTTGGATTTTGCCCTGACATTCTTAAAAATGTGGAATTGACATAACAAGTTGGTTGAAGAAGGAAAGACATTCTCCAACGCATTCATGAATGCAAGATCTCTATCAGTGACAGTAACTTGAGGCAATACATCATCTTTGACAAACATTTCTTTCACCCTATTTAATGCCCATTCAAAATTGTTTGTCCTCTCATATCGTAAATAAGCAAAGGCAACTGAGAAAGTCATGTCTGTTGAAGTCACCCCAACAATCTTCAATAACGGAAGACGATATTTGTTCATCTTGTAAGTAGTATCACATATCAATACTGTTGGAAATAAATTTAGGAGCTTGATAGAATCTGGATGTGACCACAAGATATCTCTTACAACATCTTCAGTGTCGACCCTTCTATACCAATAAACATATTGATCACGTTCTATTAAGTTCATCAAATGTTGTATTTCAGTTCTTGAACCCCTTTGGTGTCGTCGATATTTTTGTCGTTCATTGTATATGGTTTTGATGGTGGTGACATTTGCATCATCTTTGTCTTTGATTGTCAACAGAATTTGCCTAGGCTTCACCATATTTTTGGTCATTTGATTTAGCAGACTTTTTTCTTCACTGCTTAAACGACCAGCATATGCATGACCCACCAATGTTTCACTGACTTCATGGTTATGAAAACCGCAAACCACATAAAGTTTCCAACCAATGCCTTTCACAAGCCTCCCTTTTAATTTAAACGGGCACTGACATTTTTTGCTTCTAGTAGTCTTGCGGACTAACTTATGTTTATATTGTTTGTACTTTACTCCCTTTTCACAAACCAGTAGGACAAAAGTTTTCTTGCCAGTTTTTGACCTTTCTATGACAACAACAAATCCAACCTCCTTTGCGATAGATCGAACCCACATCAACAAGTCATCTCGCTCTTCAAAAGCCTAAAAACAAAATGCATTCCTTCACTAACAAAACACACATATACAAAAAATATCATATAGATAAAAACACTAATTAATCAATCAACCTCATCAGTCATGAAATTATTGGAGAAGTCGGGATAACTGTGCTAAGGTTCAATGTCCATCACATAATCATCTACTTGCATTTCATTTTGTTGAACGGGTTGGTCAAAAGCATTTTCACTTGTATCAATCATATTTTCCCAACTACTTGGCATCGTAACTTCATCAGAAATAAAAGTATTCCAATCCATTGCTACTACTGAAAAGAAAAAAAATAATTCAAAATTTACTAAATGAATAACAGTAAAAAAAATCAAATGCTGTCTACGTACACAACGGAATCACGATTCCGTTGTGTAATAAAAATGACATACACAACGGAATCGTGATTTCGTTGTGCATGTCATTTATAGTACACAACGGAATCATGATTTCATTGTGTAAGAAAAATGTCGTACACAACGGAATTGTGATTCCATTGTGTAAGAAAAAATACATGCACAACGGAATCGTGATTCTGTTGTGTATGAAAAAAGACATGCACAACGAAATCACGATTCCGTTGTGTACTGTAAAAAATAAAAAAACAAAACGGAATTAGGATTCTGTTATGCATTCAACACAGCGAAACCATGATTTCGTTGATCTACACAACTTACGGGTGTGAGTAAGTTTAGAAACCTGAAGAAAGAGGAGGAGTGTCACTGAGAGAGGTTGGGAGTGGGGGTGGAGAGTGTGAGGAGAAGGGAGTGGGGTGTAAGGGTGTAAGAAATGGAGGAGGGACAGTAGGGTAATTTTATAATGTTAGGGGGTGAGAATAGCAAATTATGGGGTGAGAATAGCAATTCCCAATAGATTTTCTAGGATAAAATATGTTTCTGTCCCTCATTTTATCTAAATTTATGTTTTTAGTCCCTCATAAATTTTTTCTGTGTTTTTAGTCCCTAAAAAATTATTTTCTTTTATTTTTAGTCCCTGACATTAATTTTAACTGTTTAGTGATGTCGTGACGAGCATAATTTGTGCTTGAAAAATTTATGTTTAAGTTTCTAGTGGTTTTTAACTACTGCAAATTTTCTGGCAAACTAAAACTGTCAAAAATGTTAAAAAAATAAAAAAAAAATCAAAACCTTGAACACCAGATTTTCTGAAATCACAAGAAATGTTACAAAAGTAAACATTTCTGACCGCCAAAAATTTGTAGCGGTTAAAAGTCACTAGATACTTAATTAGAAAATTTTCACACACATAGTTTAACGTCAGAGACTAAAAATAAAACAGAACAATTTATGAAGGACTAAAAATAGTAAAAAAAATTATAAAGAATTAAAAACAGAAATCAAGAAAAAATAAGGGACCAAAAACATATTTTACTCTTTTCTTTATTCCAACCATGGTCCAGACTGGACTTGCATATGTAGAAAGATAGCAGGCCTAGAAAGAATACCTAGCCCTATTCAAAAGACAATTTTGGGCTTTCGAACCAGTCAAGCCCATTATCAGTTATTAGGTTCTTTTTTTTTGTCGATCCTAGCCCTTTCCTAAACCTCTCTCTTTAATGATTTCTTAACTAATATTTGAAGTGTATTCGTTAGTAAAGTCGTTAATTTATCTTATTATGTTTTGGTATATATTTTTAAGTCTTAGGATCATTTTTTTGAATAATTAAAGTGAGATCATTTTTGTTATTCTCTCTCTCTTTTTTTTTTTTTTTTATAGTAGTTGCACTGAAGTTCAAATCTATAACCTCATGCATTATACTCCAACTTTTCACCACTACCGATACTAATGGGTTTAGTTTGAAAGAGTACTTTTGATATATATATATATATATATATATATATATATATAAAGATAAAAAGTAAAAGATAAAGATTTTTTTTTGTCAACCATGGTATTGGTTTATTATATATCCAAGGTCAAGATTCAAACCCTAAACCACTTGTGTTAACCAATGTTGGTAAAAACATAAAGATATAATGTCAAATATGATGTTCAAATAATGAGAGTACGAGAATGTTAAAGTTGCTCCACTTTTTGTGTGAGAAACAGTGGAAGGGTGTCGGCATAATCTTGAAGATCAAATACGCGAAAAACAAAACTACCTGTTAAGCAAGCTGACCAAGCTGAATTCTCATTTTAATATAAATTTAGCAAAGGACAGTATTCAACACAATTGCTGAAAATAACATTTTATTGACTTCAGGGCTCATTACATTTGACCACACGATCTGATTCTGGCTAGTTAGTCATATACCCCTGTTATGATTTCAATACATACGAAACAACTATTTTCCGTCCATAACTCATATAGTCATATGAGTTTGTGTCCAAAAATCACTGGTTCTCAAAATGTGAAGAAAAATGACAGAGAAAAATGAATACTCGGGTTGAGTTTGAATTCTACTTATGGCCTGAATGGGGCAAAGACAACTACTGAATTGTGTCCACCGAATCCAAATGAGTTGGATATTCCTGCAAAAAGTACACTAAAGATCAGCCAATGAATTTCACATTATTACCTCTATTCAATTGAAGAGATTAGATAATACATACCAACATTAACTTCATGCTTCTTCTTAACGTTAGGGACAGTGTCAATTGTAACACTAGCCTCCAAGTTCTGCAGAAAAGTGAGAAAATTAGACACTTAACATTAAGATCTTGTGGGGATCAACAAAAGTTACAAAATGTAACATATTTAATTGATAGGAATAGGATGAATTTCTGGTTCAGGAGGTTACATCTTGGTTAATGGTTGGGTGCAACCAGCCAGTTGTTATGGCTTTGATAGTTGCTATGGCTTCCAAACCACCAGCAGCCCCAAGACCATGACCAATCATTGACTGAAACGATAAGAAAATTTAATGATAAACTTCAAAGTTAACAAAAGAATACGGTTAAGATTCTTAAATATTTAAAAGGAAAAAAAAATGGTTTCTTACCTTAGTTGCATTCATTTTCAATTCTGATGTATCCTTAAAAACCTTTTTAATTGCATTAACCTCAGCCAAGTCACCAGCCAGTGTTGATGTGGCATGAGCGTTCACATAGTTTACCTGTACAGTTTAGAAGTTAGTTCATCAATTTTACATAAACAATTGAACGTATGAATCTGAACTGTTTTCAAAGGAGTATTCTATATTATATATATATCAGTTCAGTTTTGATACTGGTTACTTGGTAGTAGTCTCTATTTCTTACCTCTTCAGGGGAAACTCCAGCATCTTCTAAACTCTTGCTTATGCAAGATGAAACTCCAAGTCCATCAGCTCTGGGATCAGTCATGTGATGAGCATCACACGTTATGGCACCCCCCAAATATTCTGCTATTATTCTGGCTCCCCTTTTTGTTGCACTCTCCAAGCTCTCCATTACCTTTTTCCAGTGGTAGAGAATCAAGTTGTCATTAGGTGAACAAAAGTAAGTTAAAACAAAAACTTGTTAGGCCATGTTGCTTTACAATTGCTAGTCAAAGATGTATATATTGTAAAATAAAATTCTGGGTTTAAGGTTCTACCAGCACACCAGAGCCTTCACCCATTACAAAACCATCACGATCTTTGTCCCATGGTCTTGAAGCCTTCTTGGGGTCTTCATTCCTCTGAGACAAAGCCCTGCAAGCAATGAAGCCTCCAACACCACAAGGCATGATTGAAGACTCAGTCCCACCAACCACCATGATATCCGCTTCACCTCTTCTAATGTGATTAGCAGCCGCATAAAAGCAATAATTTGCCGTTGCACAAGCAGTGGAAATGGAATAATTGGGACCCATTAGGCCTGTGTCTATAGCCAACAAGGCAGAACCCATGTTTGTGATGGAGTAGGGAATGAAAAATGGACTAATTTTCTTATATCCCTTCTGTATAAGAGCTTCCACACCAGTGGTGAAAGCCGATATACCTCCCATTCCTGATCCCACCAGAACTCCTATTCTTGTTTTGTCCATCTGCTAGAAACATAATGAATGTATAACTTCGTATCAACCCTCCTCATTAAATCAGTGTCCTAATGAAAACTAATGATTACAACATGGACAAAACTATTATATACAGTTCTTTAGGTGCTGTTTGTACTTTTCTCCAATTAGAATTGAAGTTTCACCTTAATAATCTACATAATCATTTAACGCAAATCTTTATTATGAGGATTATTAAGGTAAAACTCCAATTCTAATTGAAGACAACACAAATAACACCTATGAAACTGTATCTAAATTTTGTCCTTACAACAAATCAATCACTACCGATATGGTTAGTGAACCTAAGAATTTAAATGCAATCAAATTAAATTAAGATGCGATCAGAATTTTCTTCATTAGTTAGGCAACTACATATTGCAACTTCAAAAAATTCTGTGACTTACAGTGTTAAGGACCTGCTGTCCAAGGTTGGCATCATCAAGGGCCCTCTTGCCTGCAACAATGCAATACCTCCAGCAATCGTCAAGACGCCGGTCATTCTTGCCATCAATGTAGCCTTCTGAAGAGAAATCACGTATCTGACCTCCAAAACGGACAGAGAACTTTGAGGCATCAAACCTATCTATTAGGCTTATACCACTTTCTCCCTCAAGAAGCTTGTTGTAAAAGGCATCAATGTCACTACCAAAGACTGACACAAGACCCATTCCTGTTATTACTACCCGCTTTTTTGGATCCTTTTCTCTCTTTGGTGCTGTAACAGTTGGGGAAGCCATGGCCTTGATTGTTCTGCATCTTGGAGCTGCTGCAAGTGCAAGGGTGAAAGCTTCAATCCACAATTAAGTATAAGATAAAAATACATTCTAGTTTACGTCTTAATATTTAATATGGTACGGGTACCTATGGAATATTGGGATTTGACTCATCTAAAGTAAACAATTCCCTTTGGAAGCTGAAATAAGTAATCACTGTCAACGTTTAATATTATGTTTACATACATAACAAATCATAAATATATTAGAACACCAACTGTTAGATTTTTTCACAATGATCATGATTACTTTATCCTTCCGAATATTGGTATGACAATCAATAGAAGTACTACTTCCTATGGAGCCTGCCCTGAACAAATGCCAACATGGGCAAATTGCTACTTGCTAGGCTTACCTAAGCAATCATTATAATAGAATAGTTGATTATTAGTTCTTTAAGAAATTCCAAATCCAAATCCTGTTAGTACTATGGGTAGGATGAGATTGGTAATAGGATGTAGAATAGCTCAAATTCAAAACAGAAGAAATAAACATAAAAAAGTACTAGACCGTTTAAACAGTCTGTGGTTAACAAGATAAATGGAACACTAATCTCAATTAAGACACACTATGTTTACCTATCCAACAAAAGGAGAAAACAGAAAACTCTTCTGATTCACGATCTGCATTTGAGAATCTAATTTATTGGCTGTCCCTAACATACAAACGCAACATACACATCTGCAGCAGCATCACATGAAGTGGAGTTGAAACAAATTTTAACAATTGAAACCAGAGAAACAAGGAGAATGTTTTAATGGGATATGTTAGCAATCATTCAAGTAACTATTTGCCTCCAATATACATTTTCAAAGGATCTCCTTTGTTACTTATGTGTTGAATTGACATTGGAATTCACACTACCACAATTACATTGTCAATACAAACATGCCCTTACTAGTTATCAACATACAAACATGCCCTTACTAGTTATCAACGTTTACCTTTCATAATTAAGCAAAAGTACAAGGATCAATGGGAAAGAGTAAGGGCTCTTACATGAAGCTGAAATGTATTGGCTTGGTGAAGGCATTTGCATTCTCTGCTGCAATCTAAGCCCCTCATTATGAACCACAGATATCTTCCCATTGTTTTCTGAGACACTGTTTCTGAGCAATGCTCCTAAAGGACATGTACCAGCAAAGCTTGCCATCTCTCTCTTTCTCTTGGGATGTTGATTGCTTTGGCGAAAAAAAACAGTGTTTGTGTTTCTTTCTAAATTTTCACTTTATTTTAATCGCTTAACTACCTAAACAACACCATTATTGGACCTTCAATAAAGAGGAGTCGTTTTGTTGGTGGATCATGTTTATTGTCCTAATAACTACTCATGGGGCTTCTTCAGTTTAGGTGAACCTTCAGAATTAAGAACTTGTTGGAATAATAAAACACTGTTTTATTACAACTTCAACACTTACTAATACATACATGGAATGATGGAACGTAATACCAAAAGAGATACATGGAGCAACCCAGCAAGCAAAACCGAAATTTGGAAGTAGCACGTCTCCAATAATTGGTGCTTAGTTACGCATCTCACTATTGAAATGTAAACAAACTGCGCAATCACAATGATCCACCAGCGGCGTACCCAATAGACCAAGCCCCACCTTGTGCGGAAACGATATTTCTCTCAGTTGAAAGAAGCCATCAATGTGAAAAGCGGCACCACATGACTCCATCGTGTTCTTCCTCTACAAAGTACGAACCAACCTCCGCACTCCACGAATGGCTCACGGAAACTGCAGCGCCGCCGCCGCCCTCCGTGTTTTCAATTTCGTCAGGGGTTGCTATGTGTTTCAGATTTGATTTTGTTTTTTCTTTCAAACTTTTTTTTTTATTTTTCTGAATTTGTGTTTGATTTTAATCTGGAATTGTGTCTCTACTGATCCTGATTGTGATTTTGGATCTTCGTTGTTTTGGTTGATGCACGAAAGGGGGGAAAGTCAAAAAAAGTTAAAGCAATTTCTGGCGGCTTTAACCACCACAACTGTTCAATGCATTTTATACATTTTGACAAAGCAATTTCTGGCGGTTAAAACTAATCGCCACAAAATATAATAAAATTATCACCACATTAATATCTGACCGTAGGAACTAGGAACTAAAAACGTTAACGGATAAAAGATCAAGAACTAAAATCAGTCAAAATTTTATTCAGAACCTAAAAATCAAAACTTGAAAAAGTTTGGGGGACTAAAACATAATTTACCCTAGCTCATTAAAGTTGATAAAAAAGAGTTTTGTCCTTGTTTATAATTTTATTTTATTCTGTTTAAAGTGGGTTAAATATTTATCATTAGATTAAAAAATAAAATAATTATTAAATTAAAAGATAAAATTGAAACTAAAATTTTATAATTACTAGCTTAATAAACCGTGCCTTGCATGGGTGTTGAGTTTATAATTTTTAATTTTTAATTTTTTTTATATATGTATGTGTTAGTATGTATATGTAAAAAATACATAAAATTAATTATGAATATTGATATATATTTAAATAATTTTATATTTACACTACTTATATCATTTTAATTTATATAAACATTTATATAAATATAGAGTTTAATGGTGATGCACTGACAGTGTAAAATAATTTCACACTGTCATTCAATCACAAATCATCTTTGATATGACTTTTAAGATAATTTTGTAAAAGTCAACAAACTTACCATACATGATGGATTGTGATTGGATGACAGTGTAAAACTATTTTACACTATTAGTGTATAGCCATTTTTTTCATAATTTTATATTTACACATCTTATATCATTTTAATTTATATAAACATTTGTTTTAGAACACTATTATCTTTATAATGATATTTGCATTTATATATAATTTAAATATATACATAATTTTAATAAAAAAATATTAATGATAACAAAATTTATAATATATTTTGTAATTATTATTTTTTCTTTAAAAAATATATTTTCATCATAAAGAAGATAAATGTCTAATGTTAATTATTAAAAAAAATTGTGGGCAATTGAACTTATAGATCAGTAGATTACAATAAAAATATTAATGATCAATACAAAAATAAGATAATGCATATAATGATATTTTAATCATTTTTATTTAGGCTAATAATTGAGAGACTGTAAAATTTTCTTTAGTAATTTCAAGTAGGCATGACAAAGAGTCTTGAACTCGTGGGTACTAACCCGAATCTGACCCGACTTTGATGGGAATATCTACTTTGACCGGGTATAGATAAGGTACATGTATTATCCGAAATTTTTTAATGGAGATGGGGGTGGATATCTAACTATCCTTGTACCCATACCTGTCGTCGTTATATTTTTTTTATAATTTTTTTATCACAACATATATATACAATTAAATATAATTTTATTGTTATAATTTTGTTTTAATAATAATAATTAAATAACAATTTTAAAATTATACATTTAACCTATCTCTTTTATACTCGAACCTACCCCGCCTTTTGTGAGGATGGGGACGGGGAGTGTCAAACCCGTCCCCGACCCGTTCCGTTGCCATGCCTAATTCCAAGTTGATTTAATTCATTTTTTATTTTTACTTTGATGTAACATTATTATCCTTATATATAGAAAATAATTAGGTTATTGAACTTCGTTAGTTATAATTCAATTCATGATCATATGCATGAAAGTAAAACTTGATCAATACCTACTCAATGTATCATTATGGACATAACCAACAAAGAACTATAACACATTATTAAATAGTACATGTATACATTTGAATCAAAATAAATGTTTTTGTAGTAATTATATTTCTTATAAAGTATAATATTTCTCTTTAAATTTGTCAAAAAAAATATATTTCTCTTTAAAGACAATACGTTCGTAATATATTAAAAATAAATTAAAAATGTGTAATGCTATCTTTATTTAAATTATTTAAAATATAATTACAGAGTAATAATTATAAATATTAAAATATAATGTTTTAAAACATATAAAATTGATTTTTTGCGCCTAAATAAATTAACATATTAGATATATCTTTTAAGATTTATTTAATTAAATTATTGTGCCTAAATAAAAAATATTTCATATTAATTATATGATGTTTATTATTTAGGAAAATTTGATCTATTTGATCAGTGAGTTTTGAGGAGAAGAAAATTTAAAATAATTTAATCGACTCAATTATGTAAACATTAGATAAAAATGAGAAGTTTAAATAAAAGGAAATTGATAGAGAAAAATCAAATTTACTTAATTTTCACAAATAAAAGGACTCAATTAACTTGAAAAAAAATTGAAAGATTAAAATTGTACCTAGAGACTTAAAATAGATTATAAGGATAAAAGGTAAAAATAAACCTATTTTGAATTTTAAATTTTAAATATTCCTCAATATATTCTAAAATGAATCTTAATATTTGTCTCACATCCACATGTATCTAATAAAAATATAAGATATGAGAGAAGAGTTTATATTCATATAAATCAATTATATTTTAACACTAATTATATAAAATTAAATAATAATAATTTATTGTTCATATTCATATAAATATATATAATTGAAATTTTAACTTAAAATATTGATAATGTTCAAATTTTATTATCATCCACACATGTATAGATAGATATTGTTTAAATTATCAATTACATATTTGCATTATAAAATCATGAGATAAAAAATCTAATTGTACGATTTCTTTATTTTAATTTGTTATAATTTTGAATTTGAATATGAATTTGAATTTAAATTAGTGTTATCAATTAATATGAATTAAACAATTTCAAATCATATATATCTTAAAATATTGATCACGTTCAAATTTGAATATGAATATAAATTTAAATTATTGTTATCAATTAATATGAATTAAATAATTTAAAATTACCATAAAAATAAAATCGTCTTCATTTCGGCGGTAAAAGAATCAACATGGTGTTGTCACGTGGCATTAACTTATGTGGCAAAACTTCTTTTATATAATATAATTGATTAAAATCTTATAATTTTGTCTTAAAAAATTTAAATCAAATAATAATATTATGAATATTTTTATCATAATTCAGTTACATATATGTTATCAAAAAATAATGTTAACTTTGCCCTAAATTAAATAGCCACCAAATTACGTATTTTACTCCAAAATGAAAGGATTTTAAATGTGATGTTGCCAGGTTGGACCAAAGAAACGAGGATATGTACGGTGAATGCTGAATGAAAAAACATGCTTTTCATACCTTTATAATGTATGCACTTTAAAAATTAAAACAGAGGAAAATGATTTAGGAGTGTAAAAAGGTTAAATAAGCCAATGTTTGGGTTGTAAAACTCAACCTTATTTCATTTATTATTTAACTTGATTTGGTAAAAATACATATATAATTTGGCCTAAATTCAATACATATGAAACAACTATTTTCCGTCCATAACTCATTATAGTCATACTCATATGAATTTGTGTCCATAAATCACTGGTTCTCAAAATGTGAAAAAAAATGACAGAAAAATAAATACTCAGGTTGAGTTTGAATTCTACTTATGGCCTGAATGGGGCAAAGACAACTACTGAATTGTGTCCACCGAATCCAAATGAGTTGGATATACCTGCAGGAAGTACACTAAATATCAGAAAAGATGAATTTTACATTATTACCTGTATTCAATTGAAGAGATTAGATAATACATACCAACATTAACTTCATGCTTCTTCTTAACGTTAGGGACAGTGTCAATTGTAACACTAGCCTCCAAGTTCTGCGGAAAAGTGAGAAAATTAGACACTTAAAATTAAGGTACTGTTGGAATCACCAAAAGTTACAAAATGTAACATATTTGATTTAATTAATAGGATGAATTTCTGGTTCAGGAAGTTACATCTTGGTTAATGGTTGGATGCAACCAGCCAGTTGTTATGGCTTTGATAGTTGCTATGGCTTCCAAACCACCAGCAGCCCCAAGACCATGACCAATCATTGACTGAAACGATAAGAAAATTTAATGATAAACTTCAAAGTTAGCAAAAGAATACTGTTAAGATTCTGAAATATTTAAAAGTAAAAAAAAAATAATAATAATAAGTTTCTTACCTTAGTTGCATTCATTTTCAATTCTGATGTATCCTTAAAAACCTTTTTAATTGCATTAACCTCAGCCAAGTCACCAGCCAGTGTTGACGTGGCATGAGCATTCACATAGTTTACCTGTACAGTTTAGAAGTTAGTTCATCAATTTTACATAAACAATTGAACGTAAGAATCTGAACTGTTTTCAAAGGAGTATTCTATATTCTATATTATATATATATATCAGTTCAGTTTTGATACTGGTTAGTTGGTAGTAGTCTCTATTTCTTACCTCTTCAGGGGAAACTCCTGCATCTTCTAAACTCTTGCTTATGCAAGATGAAACTCCAAGTCCATCAGCTCTGGGATCAGTCATGTGATGAGCATCACAGGTTATGGCACCCCCCAAATATTCTGCTATTATTCTGGCTCCCCTTTTTGTTGCACTCTCCAAGCTCTCCATTACCTTTTTCCAGTGGTAGAGAATCAAGTTGTCATTAGGTGAACAAAAGTAAGTTAAAACAAAAACTTGTTAGGCCATGTTGCTTTACAATTGCTAGTCAAAGATGTATATATTGTAAAATAAAATTCTGGGTTTAAGGTTCTACCAGCACACCAGAGCCTTCACCCATTACAAAACCATCACGATCTTTGTCCCATGGTCTTGAAGCCTTCTTGGGGTCTTCATTCCTCTGAGACAAAGCCCTGCAAGCAATGAAGCCTCCAACACCGGTAGACATGATTGCAGCCTCAGTCCCACCAACCACCATGATATCTGCTTCACCTCTTCTAATGTGATTAGCTGCCGCATAAAAGCAGTAATTTGCTGTTGCACAAGCAGTGGAAATGGAATAATTTGGACCCATTAGGCCTGTGTCTATAGCCAACAAAGCAGAACCCATGTTGGTGATGGAGTAGGGAATGAAAAATGGAGTAATTTTCTTATATCCCTTCTGTATCAGAGCTTCCACACCACTGGAGAAAGCCGTTAAACCTCCCATTCCTGATCCCACCAGAACTCCTATTCTTGTTTTGTCCATCTGCAAGAAACACAATGAATCTATAGCTTGGTATCAACCCTCCTAATTAAATCATGAGTAAATAGTTCATACAATTACATTGTCATTCAATCACAAATTGTCATGTATGGTAAATTTATTGGCATTTACAATGAACTACTTTAAAAGTTATACTTACCATGATTTCTTAAAGTATAAAAGTTAAACTTTTTACATTGACAATACATAAAAATTAAATTTTTAAATCATTGTCCTAAATCACAACAAATCATGAAAACAAATTACTATCAATATGATTAGTGATTCTAAGGATAAGGATACAATTAAATTAAAATATAATCAAAATTTTCCTCATTAGTTAGGCTACTACATACTGCAACTTGAAAAAATTATGACTTACAGTGTTAAGGACTTGATGTCCAAGGTTGGCATCATCAAGGGCCCTCTTGCCTGCAACAATGCAATACCTCCAGCAATCGTCAAGGCGCCGGTCATTCTTGCCTTCAATGTAGCCTTCTGAAGAGAAATCACGTATCTGACCTCCAAAACGGACAGAGAACTTTGAGGCATCAAACCTATCTATTAGGCTTATCCCACTTTCTCCCTCAAGAAGCTTGTTGTAAAATGCATCAATGTCACTACCAAAGACTGACACAAGACCCATTCCTGTTATTACTACCCGCTTTTTTGGATCCTTTTCTCTCTTTGGTGCTGCAACAGTTGGGGAAGCCATGGCCTTGATTGTTCTGAATCTCGGAGCTGCAATAAAAGATAAGATATAAAATACATTCTAGTTTACATCCTAATATTGAACACATTAGCTATCTAATATTGGTATCTTGTTCCTCTAAATTAAGCGATTCACTTTAGAGAATAAAATAAGTAATAAAAAAGAAATCAATGTTTAATATTAGGTGTATACATAATAAGTTATAGATGTGTTGAAATATCAACTGATAATTTTTTTTGGTCAATAATTACTATTACTTACTTTAACCTTAATGTGTGGATAACATGATTAATGGATCACCAATCTCAATTAAGATGCACTGTGTCTACCTATCCAGCAAAAAGAGAAAACAGAAAACTCTACTCTTCTGATTTACGATCTGCATTTGAGAATTTAATTTATTGGCAGCCCCTAACATATAAACACAACATACACGTCTGCAGCAGCATCATATGAAGTGGAATTGAAACAGATTTTAACAACCAATAATGTAAATAAGAGAAACAAGGAGAATAATGCTTTAAAGGGATATATGTTAAGACCAATGCAACCATTCAAGCAACTAGTTTCTACTTTCTAGTCATCAGGTTTTTCCATTCATAATTAAGCAAAAGTACAAGGATCAAAAGGAAAGAAAGAGTAATGGCTCTTACATGAAGAAGCTGAAATGTACTGGCTTGGCATGGTTCTAGGTGAAGGCATTTGCATTCTCTGCTGAATTCTAAGCCCCTCATAATGAACCACAGATACCTTCCCATTGTTATCTGTGACACTGTTTCTGAGCAATGCTCCTAAAGGACATGTACCAGCAATGCTTGCCATCTCTCTCTCTCTCTCTCTCTCTCTCGAGATGTTGATTTAAAGTAAGGGAGGGAACCTTGGATTTTCAGGGGAAGGAAGAAGAGCTAATGGAAAAGAAAAACAAACTAAAATAAAACAAAGCAAGCATTGTTTAACGTTTGGTTTGGGAAGTCCGCCATTGTTTTATTGTCCTGAATTGTGTGTATGTAACCAATGGCTTTGGCGAAAAAAACAGTGTTTGTGTTTCTTTCTAAATTTTCACTTTCTTTTAATCGCTTAACTACCTAAACAACCCCATTGGACCTTCAATAAAGAAAAGTCTTCGTCCATGGCACTTTTGTTGGTGGATCATGTTTATTGTCCTAACTACTCATGCGGCTTCAGTTTAGGTGAACCCTTCAGAATTGAGAACTTCTTGGAATAATAAAACACTCTTTTATTACAACTTCAATACTTACTACATATAGTAGTTGTCAATGGATACATGGAACATATTTACCCAAAAAGATACATGGAACGAAAGCTTTGGAAATATTGCTCATTAAAGTTGATAGAAAGAGTTTTGTCCTTTTTTTCTAAAAATTTTATTCTGTTTAAAGTGGGTTAAATATTTATCATTAGATTAAAACATAAAATAGTTATTAAATTAAAAGATAAAATTGAAATTAAAATCTTATAATTTTGTCATCAAAATTTTAAATTAACTAATAATATTATGAATATTCTTTCTTAATTAAGCTACATATATGTTATTCTTGAGACATAATATGCTACTGGATTAAAATAAAAATACGTCTTAATATTTCATTTGAGAATTTAATAAAAAAATCTATAATGTAAACTTTTCCCTAAATTAAATAGCCACCAAATTACGTACCATTACTCCAAAATGAAAGGATTTTAACCCTATATTTGGATGAAAGGAAAAAAAATAGGAAGAAAAGAAAACACGAATAATAATGTATTTTCCTTCATTTGATTGGAGAGAAAGAGAAAAGAAAAAGAAATGTTGACTTTGAGAGACAAAAATTTAAATTTTTCTTTTTTCTCTCAATTCAAATTTAAATTTTTTCTTTTCTTTCCTTCAATCCAAAGGGAGGGTAAATGTGATGTTGCCAGGTTGGACCAAGGAAACGAGAATATGTACAGTGAATGCTGAATGAAAAAACATGCTTTTCTTTTTTTTGGATAAAAAAAAATGCTTTTCATACCTATATAATGTATGCACTTTGAAATTTAAAACAGAGGAAAATGATTTAGGAGTGTAAAAAGGTTAAATAAGCCAATGTTTGGGTTGTAAAACTCAACCTTATTTCATTTATTATTTAACTTGATTTGGTAATATATATATATATATATATATATATATATATATAAAAGAAGTGACAAAGAGGAAGACAAATTAAAAATAGAGTTTAACGATGATACACTGACATTGTAAAATAGTTTTACACTGTTGTTCAATCACAAATCAGTTTTTCATGACTTTTATGATAATTTTGTAAAAGTCAACAAATTTACCATAAATGGTGGTTTGTAATTGGATAACAGTGTAAAATTATTTTATACTGTCGTGAATCACCTTTTTTCTCTTAAAAATAATAATAACACTTCTTCTAATAATGTCGACTTTAATATATTCTAAGAAACTATCAATCCAAAAATAAATATCAAGACAAAATCTGAATGTGTTAAGAAAAGGAAAAATTGAAGTTTAATGAAATGCAACTTCTCTTAACATAACGGAAAAGCAAAATCAACATCATGAAATATTATGTGATATGATTAACAATAAAAATTTATGCAGTAAAAAAAACAATAAAAATTTATAATAGATCAAAGCATTAGATTAGGATGGATTTCTGAAAGAAATTGTGTGCCAAATTCTCAAATAATACATTACTTAAGCACCTGCATATCAACATGTCTCACAAAGGAAAAGAGTTTGATGATCCAAACATCTAAAAGACTCCTAGGATCCTTCATTAAAATATGTGTCCTTACTCGAGACATTACAAGTAAAATTTATAGAATAAGTGTCAAGATATCAAGCATAGGGAATTGCTATTCTCATTCTTGAGAATTGCTATTCACACCCCTAAAAATTTGCAAAGACCCCCTTACCCCTCAGCATCCTCCCACCCCACCTCTCCCTCTTCCCCCCACCCCCTCACCTTCCCCGCCCCCATACCCACCCCTTCTTCTCACCCCCTTTCCCCATTCTCTCCCTCTCATTTTCTCTCCCTCACAATGCTCTCTCTCACCGATCACCTATGTCCCCATTGTCCTCACATCTCTCCCTCACCTCTCTCCCCATTCTCCACGCAACAGGTTCGTCCCCAGTAGCTTATTTTTTTTTCAATTTAGCTTAGTAAAACTGAATCGCGATTCTGTTGTACTATTTGAAAAAAGCACAACAGAATCACGATTCCATTGTTCTGTTTGAAAAATTACACAACTGAATCGTGATTTCGTTGTGCTTTTTTCAAACAGTACAACAGAATCACGATTCCGTTGTTTTGTTTGAAAAATAACACAACGGAATCGTGATTCCGTTGTGCTGTTTGAATTTTTTTTTTAATTTTGAATTTGTAAAGTAAAGTTTTTTTAAAACAAAAATATTTAATTATATTTGTATTATATATTTACAGTATTATTTTTAATTTAAATTAAAATAATTATTTAATTGAATAATTTTTTTTTAATTAAAAAAATATTAAAATAAAAATTTTAAATTTTTAAATGTGTTATATTTACAGTGTAAGTTTGTTTATTTATTTGTTTATTTAGTTATATAGTATTTGAATTTATTTTTTGTTTATCGAGTTCTAAGTATTTTAGTTAATTTTTTGTAGATTTATTATGGTTCGGATGAAATATGTTTCATACGATCGCCGACAGGATCCCTCCACTTTGGAGGAAGATGTTGTTGCAGATGCTGGTCAACCTGCCCAGCCATCCAGGACAGACCAGCGATGTGTGATAGCATCTGCTCGCCGTCGTCGGGCAGAGGATACTCGTGCTGTTGGAGGAATACAGCACGACGAGCCAGAGGCTGCAGAACATGTAGATGCTGAGGCAGACGTGCCACAGCCCGATGCAGAGGTGGCGGAGGTACCATAACCAACAGCCGCAGTGATCCCGTTTGCTGACCGGATCATTAGACCACCATTTCCTGGTGGTCCTGCAGTTGATACACTACTGGGGTCCTCCAAGGACCACGTCGCTGGACATATTTGGATTTATCAATCTCGGGAGGAGCTGAAGGTGGTCAGCCACACTGGGAAGTTGATTCCCTATCCTACCCAGCCACAGGTCCGGGCATACGTGGATCAGTCTGGCTTGACGGGCCTTTATCATGCGCGATATATCACGAATAAAGGCTTCGCCAATGCCTTTATTGAGAGGTGGCATCAGGAGACATGCACCTTGCACCTGCCTGTTGGAGAGATGACCATCACTCTAGATGATGTGTCATGTCTGTTGCAGTTGCCTATTACAGGCTTGCAGATTGCCGACCCAGCAACCGCCTTTTCGAAGGCTAACATTAGGATGTTGCTGAGGACCATGCTAGGCCTGCTGTCTGACGAGGAGGCTGATGTTGCTACGACGGCAGGAGCTAGGGTACGTCTAACATGGCTGAGGGAGCTATATGAGAGGTATGTGCAGTCTGGTTCATATGTGTGGGGTCGCACGGGCGTACTTGTTGCACTTGCTCGGTTGTACCATTTTCGCCGACAAGAGCTCCAAACATGTGAACATTTTCTACCTCTGTTACCTCAACGATCTGTCCACCTGCTCCCAGTACGCTTGGAGAGTATCTGCATTGGCTTATCTTTACGACCATCTCTCCTATGCGAGCTTGCGGGAGAGCAAGCAGTGTGGAGGTAGTATGACATTACTGATGGTAAGAAATTATTTATTTGTTGTTTACATATTTGTTAGTGTAATTTTTAATACAAATGTTAACATAATTTGTTTTCTTTATTTTACAGGCATGGGCATTTGCACATCTGCCATCAGTTGGCGGATGGGAGCCTGTCGCTTATGACCCCACGCTTCCCTTTGCTGCCAGATGGAAGATGACCAGGGGTACTGACAAGGCTTGGGGGACCAGGCGATTGCTGGATATGTTGCAGATGGAGGATGTCGTCTGGTCCCCATATGATGATGGATACAGGGCTGTCGTTGAGAGACCCTTCTTGGAGCAGACATATTATTCTGGCCACATAAGGTATGGCATAGACATGCGACCCTATATGCCAGAGAGGGTTTTGAGGCAGTTCGGCTACACACAGGGGATCCCTCCACCACCACCTCCTCGTCCTCCATTTGAGACATCCATTCAGACGTGGGCCGAGTGGGAGTAGCATACAGTGCAGCTGGGAGAGCATGTGCCAGAGGATGCTCCATGGGCCTGCACCTTCGACTACTTGGCGTGGTATTATGAGCATTCACATCCATATGTGATTCCGCCAGAGGAAGGAGAGGCAGCACGGAGCCCAGTACGTATGCCCGACCCCATTCTTCAGCCTCAACCTCTGCCTAGTGACTCTCTGCCAGAGTTTGTAGATGGTGTAGATTACTCGTCCGACGTAATATAATGCAAACACTTTTTCCATAATTGTTTACATTTTTTTCGATTTGAAATTATTAATTTTAATTTTCGTTTATGTAGGATCGGTATCGGATGATATCTGCGATTGCAGAAAGGTTGTTGCATACCAGAGCCATCCTTGAGGGCACGCATGACCATGAGTTGGTGCAGCGGCTATTGCGCATAGCACAGGGTGGCTTAGGTGCTGGGTGCAGCAGGCAAGGACGTAGACAGAGGAGGAGGACCGACAACGATGGCCGCAGAGGCGGTTGATTTATGATGTATTTTTTTATATTTGTATCTAAAATTTTATTTTGTATATACATTTTATTATATAAATGATGTTGATGTTTTTAGTTTATTACATTTTTCTTTGTAAACTCTATAAACAACACGCGCGCCTGGCAATATAATGAAAGAATGAACGATTTCTCTATTAAAATCATAGAACAAACAACAACAACAACAACAATGTGCAACATCATAGCACCAACAAAATATAGGATTTTTGCCAAGTATGTTAAATTGGTATGTTTGTTTTTTGCCAAGTATTATTTTTGCTAACTATTTAAAACCAACAATCTATATGAATCCTATAAGATACATCAACCAATGTGCATTTGATTAGTATATTTATTTTGGCCAAGTCTTTAAAACCTAAATTTATACATTTCAAAAAATATTAATCAATATAAAAAATTAAAAAAAAAACTTAGAAAAAATTAAAAAAAATGTGCAACGGAATCGTGATTCCTTTATAACGGAATCACGATTCCGTTAAAAAGTATACAATGGAATCGTGATTCCGTTGTATCCTTGTACAACGGAATCACGATTCCGTTGTACAAGGATATTTTGGAAAATCAATAAAAAATCACCCACATGGGTGGTGAAAATAGCAAATTATGGGGTGACAATAGCAATTCTCTCAAGCATATAATAGAAATTTTCACCTCAAATTTGTTCTATTTGAGTTCAAACCAGCACTAATCCAACTGTCCAAATTTAAATCGGCCCAAATAAAAGATATCAAGCATATAAGGGAGTTGCTATTCTCACTTTGAATTTTGATATTCTCACCCCCCACGTGCTCTAAATTTTTTTTTCTGAAAATACCCTTTCCACGGAATCATGATTCAGTGGCAAAATACACTACGAAATCATGATTTCGTTGTGTACCTGGAGGTGCAAAAAAAATACACAAAGGAATCATGATTCCGTTGTGTATTTTATCAACAGAATCACGATTTCATTTCGTATTTTTCACAACCGAATCATGATTTCATTGTACTTTTTATACAATGGAATCATGATTCCATGAAATGGGTATTTTCGGTAAAAAAAAATTAGGCACATGGGTGGTGTGAATAGCAATTTTAGAGGTGAGAATAGCAATGCCCAGCATATAAATGCAACATGTGGATTAGGTGAGATCAACGCTACAGAGAAGTAACCTCAAGCGGATATTTTCTTCAAATCACATGTCCTAACAAAAACAACCTTAAGGCCCATAAACTGAGTAGAAATTCAAATTTTTATTTATTTTGGGCACAATTACTCGAGTCTTGATTCACTTGTTCCGTGACGATACAAGTAACAACTCAATTAACGGTGGAACCAGTCTGCCTAATTGAATATGCCTAAGGTCAAAGGTATATTTGGAGTAAAACTGAAAAATAAAATCTATTAAAGAGCATTATGTTATTACTTTTTTTTTTTTTGTTGAAAGAGCATTATGTTATTACTAATTACAGTGATATGAGACTTTTGATACCTCTTAAAAAATGATTTTTTTTTTAATAAATGCTAACGAAATTTAAAAAAAAAACATTTTTTTATTCGAAATATAATATTTAATAGAATATTTTAATTTTTTTTTAATATTTTCTTCCTACTAATCCTCCAATTTATTAAATAAAGAAATATTGATTTTTTTAATTTTCAATACATCAAATGTATTTATTTTTGTATCTAATTTTTTTCTGTATAAAATATTAGGAGAATTAGCAGAAAGATATTTTAGATTGATATATTTCTATCTTATTTAATATTGTCAATATATTCAATACTTCAACTTTTAATATTTTTTTATTTATTAATCTCTTAATCAATATTATCTTTTTTATAAACTTTTATTTATTAAAAAAAGTTATATCTATCACAAGCTTGCAGATATAAAGGGCAAAAGCCCCGACAAAACTTGACATATTTGATAACTAACTAAATCTCTTAAACATGTTGGTACGGGCTTAAATTCCATTTTGATACTGTATAAGAAAAGGGTTTTATTAGGAGTATTTGTACCTACTCTAACATATAAAGGGCTAACAAATATCTTTGTACAGACCAAACATATAAAGGGCGAAAGAAAAATGAAATTAACTTCATCTTTATAATGGGAAAGGTGAATAAAGGATAAATAATAGGTAAATATTGATTAATATTTTATGAGAGTTGTTAACAATTTGAAAATAAATAAAATACATTGATTAAAAAGCCTTATAAAAAACGAAGCAAATATTATATTTAGTTATTAAAAAATTTAAAGTTTAAACTATAATTAAAATATCCATTAACATGATTCAAAATAGTATATCCAAATATTAAATACGTATGATTTCTCTAAAAAAGTTCAAGAGTTTTGCTAATTAGCACCTAGAAATATTAACTAAGAATTTAATAAATATTTTTTTTATTAAAAAGTATAATAAAATTGTATTAAAAAAAAGAAAATAATTTTTAATGATATTTTTTATTTTTAATTATTTGGTTAGTATCTTAAAGACATTTATTAATATTTTTTTATAATTAAAATTTATAATTGGAAAAGGGAAGGGAGAGAGGGGGCTGAAATGGTAATTAGAAGCTTCACCAAAAAAACAAAAACAAAAGAAGAAAGAAGTGGTAATTAGAAAGGGGCACCAAACAGAGACACGGCATAGGTGTCAATAAAGATCCATTGAACATGCCATAAACCGACGTGCCCGTTTGTCACGGACCACAAAGTCATGCACAGTGTAATACACACTCACAGGCTCCACAGTGTTTTCTAGACTACACTTCCATGTCTTAGCAGCTACGGAAGTTCAATCCACTTTATCAATCAAATAAACAAGACGACAAAACAAAAAGCAAATGAATATTTTTAACATTATTCTTTGCACCATTAACTTCCAAGTTTTAAACTAATATAAGTGATCTTTTTAATTAATCCAATCAGATAAAGTAATTTAATTTAATTTATCTGTTTATTTTTTATATGATTTTACATAACATCAGTGCTTGGTCTTTATACCTTTTCTTACAGAGTAGTAAAACAATTCTTGGTGTGAACTCAAACTAAAGTAAAGACGACTCTATCAGCTTCTAGAAAGTAGTAAACAATACAAAATCAAACCCAACTGCCACCTTCCACTTTCTAGTTTCTCCCTCTCTCTTCCACCTTGTCACGTGTACGCGCTTTGGCATCATCATCACTCACTAAGGAGCACCCCACCTAATTAAAATTAAATGGAAAAAATGACAACAACACCGAAGACAAATTTCCTTTCACATTTGACAATTACACACGCAACCCGTAGCTTTCCACGAAGTTTCATTTCACCTCATTTCCTATTTTATTTTTTAATCTTCACCCCTTCCCATCTTATATTATATATACCAACATTAGTGACCCTTTCTCAAATTTTCTCTCATTCCAACCTGAACCTGCTCTGAATCCACTTCTTCTTCTTCTTGTTCTCAGTTAGGCAGTACAACATTTATTACACATAGTCCTAGATATTATATACTCAAAGTAGCTTTGAAGTTATTTTTATTACCATATCATGGAGAATAATCAATCGTTTTGGCAATTCAGTGACCAGCTGAGGTTACAGACATCCAATTTGGCGAACCTTTCTCTAAACGATTCGATTTGGAGCAACAATTACATCTCCAAGAGGCGTGATGAAAGGATTAATTTTGACATCAAAGTGGGGGGTGAGATCAACTCTTTCAAGTCAAAAGAGCCAGCTATTGATTACAACAATAACATGAATGGATCTCTTCTTGCCATGCCTTACAACAACAACAACAACAACAACATTTTGGGTGTTGGTTTGGATGGTGGAGTTGGTCTCAATGGAGGCTTCAACAAGGGTGTCTACTCCAAGCCTGCCTTTGCCAATCTTAACAACAATTTTAACCTCAATATCAATCCTAAGGGACACAAGGGCAAGGGTGAAGATGAGCTTTTTCTCCCATCCAAATCTTCCAAGAAAAACAGCAACCCCAACAAAAAGCATGGGGACAACAACAACAACAACAATGATAACAACAAGGATTCCAAGGCTGCTGCCGACAAGAGATTCAAAACGCTGCCACCATCAGAGTCTCTTCCTAGGAATGAAACCATTGGAGGCTATATCTTTGTTTGCAACAATGATACCATGGCTGAGAATCTCAAGAGACAACTCTTCGGTATGTTCCTTAATTTCCTTGTTTCTCAATTATGCAATTGTTATGTTATTATTAGTATCAGCTATGATATATACACTTCAGGTTTTTATTGCCATAGTCATACACTGGAATTGAATCCTTGAACTGTTAAATTATCATTAACTTCCAGTATCAATTATCTTATGCTAAGAATTTTATCCTGTACCTTTTTCTTTTTCCCAACTTCGCATATAAATGTTCTGATGAATCATTTTTATGATAAAAGTTTATGCTGATAGCTGTTAGGTGAGGACCCATGTATACTTTTTTATCTGATTGATGCTAATTAAATTGGTTTTATCGGAAAATGTTTGTGTTTTTAGGTCTGCCTCCACGATACAGAGATTCTGTTCGGGCCATTACTCCGGGGTTGCCCCTTTTCCTTTACAACTATTCCACTCACCAACTCCATGGAATCTTTGAGGTGTGTTAGGTGTTAACAATTCAACATCTTCTTTCTCAATTAATTTAATTTAATGAGGCTGCTTGTTCTGGAGCCCAATTTGCATTAAATTAAGGATTAGGCCATTAGATTAATTAACCTTTAGCAGCTTCATGTTTTGAATACTTCTTTGGAATTTTGATTTTTATGAAGTCATAACTCATAATATGTGGTTGGGGTTTGTTCAGGCTGCAAGTTTTGGAGGAACAAATATTGATCCATCAGCTTGGGAGGACAAGAAGTGCCCCGGTGAATCTCGTTTCCCCGCTCAGGTAACATCTCTAATCCAACTCTAAATGTTAATTACTTAATTGGTTATCTAATCATAAATTGTTGATATCGATAGTTAGCTTAAAAGTCATGTCCGACTGCTTGATAGTCTAAAATTTTTTACACTACTTAATTGTATCGGTATGATTTATTACTTTGTGGATTCTTAAGATGCTTCATTAAATGATGATTGCAGGTACGAGTGATTACTAGGAAAACTTGTGAACCACTGGAGGAGGATTCCTTCAGGCCAATCCTTCACCACTATGATGGTCCCAAGTTCCGTCTTGAGCTGAACGTGCCCGAGGTATTTTATTTTTATCTTGCTGAATATTGGTCCCCCATTTGAAAGAAGATAACTAACATAGTTCAGTGTTTTTTTATTTTATTTTTTCCTGGTCCACTAAACTCTGTCCCTTTTTTGGTTTATAGGCGTTGTCTCTGCTGGATATTTTTGCAGAACAAGACACCTTCAATGACACTTTCAAGGCTTTGTCGGCATAAAAGGGAGATAAATAGCAAACAATACGAGAACATCACTCACAGAGACAATAGATAATTAGAGGTTTGGGTTGGTTTTAAAGTTATTAAGTAATGGACTTAAGAAGAGAGTCCTAAAGACAAAACAAAATGAATATAGCGGAGGACGCTTGGATGTTCAACAGCCTATATATGTATTACTAGTACTTTTGTATAGGATGGTCCATTATACACATATATATTAAGAGAATAGAATAAGAATGAACTGTTTTTGCATATTATGGGTTCTTGTACAAAACTACAAATTGGCGACAAATGGAAGCCTATATGTTGTAGCTTGTGTCCTTGTGTTCAGAAGGAACTGAATAGTGGAAAAGTGTGAAACCATGGTGGTTCATTACAGTGTTATTTACTTATACATGATACATGTGTGCTTTAAACGTTAATAGGCTTTTCAAGTTTTTATAAATCCCAACTCAAATCTTAATAGTTAATGTATGACTCAATAGTTAGATATTACCTGGTGCAGGAGGAGTTAATTGTAATTATGGGATGGTAAGGCTAGACCATTAGATATGGCACTTGAATTATTCAATTTTGTTTTCGTTGTCTTAAAATCAACGATTGCATAATCCGTGAGGCTTGGTCGAGCTTTAACATTGACCAGGAAATTAGACTATTATCTTCGTCAAGATTTTGTGCCGTGTCTTTCGGGAACAATGATATTTTTTATGAACAAGAAGAAATTGTCATTTAATCAGTCATTACAATGGTAGGGTTGAAATTGATTTGATGATCGTTGTGACAAGATTATCAAAAGAGAATTAGGTGATCTGTTTCGTGATAAATAAAAGAACAAGCGACTTGTGTGTACAAAATATGAATATGAATATGATATGAATATCAACATTGCTTCATTTCCTAACACATGTCAATAAGTCGGGGACTGACGAAAGGCCAATAAAAATAAATATTAAAAAAAATTACTTAGTTGTCTGTTAGGTGATTTGATTATCTCATTATAGATATAGATTAACTTTGAAGGTACGTCGACTCGTAAATAGTAAAAGAATAACATCTTGTTGTTTTAAGTTAAGTTTTTTTTCTCTCCTAAATTAAGGGGACTAAAGCCCAAAACAAGGAAAATTATCTTGTGTACATTGTAGCTGACAAATAGTTAGCAATAATAATAAGGGCATATTTGATTTTTTTTTATTCAAGCAAAATAGTCTCTCGTGGGAAAAATATTTATTATTTTTTGAACAATAAAAGAACAATAATTTATTTATTGATAAATTTTCGTAATATAAAAAAATGAAATAAAAATATATTCATTATCTTAAAGCATATAAAATATAATTATTCTTTGTTCATAAAAAAAAAGAGCTAATAAAAAATTGTAAGAAAATTAAATTTATTTCTAATAAAGTAGTAGTTGATTCTTTTGGTTTCAATGAATAGCTTTTTTGTTTTTTTGGCAGAGTTTCAAGGAATAGCTAATAATCAATGAAATAGATTTTTCTATCAAATTGTCAATAATAACAAACTGTTAGACTGAGGCCATGCAGCAAGATATCAACTATTATAATTATTTAACGTAATTGTTTAGTTTCTATTTTTACATAAGTTTACTTATTGTTTTAACAAAATTCACATAACTTAATTAGTAATTTTTTTTATACAAATTTCTAATGTAAGTTGATTTGATTTTTTTTAGAATAAACTATTGTGCAATGGTTTCAATAAATAAGAGTTAGCAAATGCATTTGAGCCAATGTTTTAAGAACCGGACCGGTCATCGAACCGACTGAGGTACTGGGTTAATGGGTCAATGGGTCGGATCGGTGGGTCACTGGTCGGACCGGTTTGACTCGGTATATATTAAAAAATTTTAAAAATATAATATAACTAACATAATTTAATCATTTAACACTCCAAATTTAAAATTATTGTCATTATAAAGTACCTAATATTCCAAATAAGAAATAACAACCAATAATCATGACAATAAAAGTCCATAAATAAGTTTCATACACAAAAAAAAAAAACACATCATTTTAGCACTTTTTTTTCAAAAAAAAAATTACACTACAACCCGGTTCAACCAGAGACCCGCCGGGTCACCGGTTTTTTTGTAAAAATCGGCAGGTTCAACCCGGGTCGTACCGGGTCAGATACATATCTGATCCTATCATCGAACCGAACCGATTATACCACCGGATTCCGGTCGGACCGATCGGACCGATCGGTCCGATTTTTAAAACACTGATTTGAGCATGAAAGAGTGCTGGCCAGCATCATATTCTTTGACATAATAGCAGTATTCATTTTAACACATTTTATTAGTGGTTAAAAATTATTAAAAATTAAAAAACTATGAGTGAAACTCATTAAATGAAAAGTGAGACCCATAACTTTTTATAATTTCTAATAAATTTTAATTAATAATAAATAACATATTGTTAGCATTTTTTTAGCATGTAACTTGAATTGAAGTGATGAGTAACGCTGGACGAGAAAGACAAGTGCAAGTTCAAAAATGAGAATTTAGGTTATATTTGGTTTAGGAAAATGAAAAGAAGAAAAAAAAAAAGTAGAGAGTGAGATGATTTTACAAGTTGTTTTATAGAAAAAAGAAATAAAGTTACAATTTTTTCTCTTGTTTGATTAGATAAAAAGTAAAAAATATGAATATAAAATAATATGAATATCTCTGATAAAAGAGATAAGTATGTAAAAATAGAGGCATTTTTTTTTTATTATATAAGTCATTTTTTTTTTTCACCCCAAAACAAATTGTTACTATACATGTGTGAGTCTCATTTTTTTTCCCTCATTCCTTTCCCTTTCTCAAATAGGAAGAAAAGTCCAATTGTTTTTCGCCTGTCTCTTTTCTTTCTTCCCTCTTTTATGTGTTTCAAACAAAATGTTAAGGTTAAAGTTACAATATTATGCATGAAATTAATTGTTCAAAATTCATGAATTTAAGTAAAGATAAAAAGATTTTTTATTTTCAAAAATTTGTACAGGTAATAGAAAAAAAAATTATCCATTAGTTGCTAGCAGTGTAATTACTTGCTAGCAACTAATGGATAATTAGAAATCATTATTATTTCTTCAAAATTCATATATAATTGTTATGAAAAAAGAAAATTAGAAATCATTGTTGATTACTTGCTAGCAGTGTGATTAATGTGAATATAAAAATTATCTATTAACCTCATAGGAAATTTAGTAAGGATCAAAGAAAATTGTCCTTGACAATTTGTTTTTGGGTTAGAAGTAAGTGTTAATAATAATATTTTGAAATATCTTCAACAAGCAATGGGTCCATAGCTCAGTGGTAGAGCATTTGACTGCAGATCAAGAGGTCACCGGTTCGAACCCGGTTGGGCCCTTTTTTTTTTTTCCTTTTCTTTTGGACAATGAGATCCCACCTAACAGTAAAATAACTATTACTAACTCAAATATTATTCTTATCGTTCAAAATTCGTACTTTTTAATCAAAGACATACATTTTATGATTTTAATATATTTTTTCAACTTTTCTAACATTAAACTAAATGTATACTTCATTTTTTTTGGGTACATAAATGTATACCTCATTTTTAAGTCAAAAGAATGTACGGGACAGGAGAGGAAAAAAGAATAAATATTTTCAAGTGTAATTATTTTTCTAGAAGAAAAGCTTGTAAAAGTTTGGTGTAATTCATAAATCAATCATGAATTTCTTTTACATTTCAAATTTTAGAAGATAAGTCATAAGTATAATATAACACATAAATTAATTTAAAATCAACATGAAATAAAAATCTTAAATTACATCATAAAATTCATTTACAAAAATAATCATTATAAACATAGTAAATGTTGAAATTTATTATGATATTTTAATTTTGTACTAGTATAAAAATTTGGAAAAAAAATAAAAATAAAAGTGTAACTTAAAGTATTAAAAATGTCTCTATAAAAGTCTTATATAAATAAGTTTCTACCTCACAACTTCTATTACAAAATATGCTTGCGTTTTAGAATGACATTACCCAAAGATTGAACTTCAGCAATTTTCAAATAGCATTCCAACATTATCAGCACAACTAATTCGATCGGATGGCGCGAAGATTATAAACAGGGAACGAATAGTCTCATATTGAATTTTTACATGAGTATATTATATGAAAAATTTATGTTTGTCTCTCTTTAAGTATACATAAATTTTAATATAACCTCACCTTTTTAATTTCTATAAAAAAGAAATAAATATAAAATTTTCACATCATATAATAACGTAAAAAAATAATATGAGTGAGACCATCCATCCATTCCCTTCCACACATAATATGATAATCAATGGTGCTATATTGTGGGAAAAGCTTTGCACAAAGTCGGTCCGAATTTATATGGTTATTGATTAATCATCATTGTTTTCATGTTTTGCTACTGAATAGTTACCGTCTTTGACAGAAATCAAAAGAAGGCATTAACATATAATTTTCGTGAAAACAAAATTAGTTTCGATTCCATCCAATGAAAATTATCTTTAACCCCATAGATTCGTAACGAGATTGTGCAAAACTATTCGCACGGTTACAACTTACATGTAATGGATAATTCAATTCACAGTATCCCCCTAGGTACAGAGTGACAAGCGCAATTCCCAAATATGTATGATTTTATTTTATTTTTGAATAAAATATGTCCATGGAATAGTAGCACTAGCAGAAATGGAAGTCAAATACAAGCAGGGCAGTGCACTAAGCCATTCTCATTACACTTGGGACACCTCTCTTTGTGAACCCCATTGACCACAAGCTTGCAACTCCCACCACACTCGAAGCAAGGAACGAACCTAGCCCCACCACAGCCTCCACACGCTTGCCTCCCAATCCCCCTCTCCACACGCGTCGCGTTCAGTATCCTGCCGAGTCGACCCGTCTCGTTGAGTTCGACCAACTCGTCCAAGCCACCCACGTACCTCCCCTTCACGAACACCCTCGGCAGCGCCACCCCTCCGACCAGCTCCTTCACCTCCCTCAGAAACTCCCCGTGAAGCGACACGTCGCGCTCGTCGAACACCACCCTGTGCGCCTCCAGCACGTCGCGGGCGCGGTTGCAGTCCTCGAACGTCTTCCTCACGCCCCCCAACGACGTCGTGTACACCACCACCGTGTCGTTTCCTCCCGGCGGACACTTCTCCGGGAACGCGCTCAGCGGGTCCCGGTGAAGGCGCTCGAAGGTCGACTCCTTCTCTTCCTTCTGTCTCTCTAGCCTGTCCCGAACTATGAACATGTTCTCCTTCAACTTGTTCCCCCGGACCGGCGCCTCGGTTATCTTCTTGTTAGTTATTATCTCAGCGGGCTCGGGTTCGGGGTTTAACTTGGCGTCTAACTCTTCGAGTGTGTGGAAGGACTTGGTCTTTTGTGGAGGTTGAGGTTCAGGTTTGGTGATGACGGGTTTGAGGTCTTCTAATGTTTTGCTAACCTCGTCCCAGGATTGGGGAGCTTCGGTGTCTTCGAGGAAGTTGAGTTTGTGGAGAATAGGGGCGGGGAGAGAGGATTTGTCTTGGGGGAGAGGGGTGGTGTTGTTGAGGTGCTTGAGCCATGGCTCCTCGATGGCGTTGATGTCGAACACCGCGAAGCTTGTGGGTGCGGGACGGTATGGGATTGCTGCGGCATCCACACGCTTCGAGGAAGCACACCCCATTTGGCTTTCTTGCTTTGCTTTGCTTTGCTTTGCTAACTCACTCTATGGATGGATAGATAGATAGGCTAAGCTACATATACAGTCCGTAATACATATAGGACCAACAACCGGGAGTACACCATGTATGTTCGACTATTATGTGGTCTAGCCCACCAAGGAAAATTCACAAATCCAAAGACTTTGATACTTAACTTAGTTATTAGTTCAAATTAAAAAAAAAATTGAGTAAAAATGATCAATTATCTATATACCACTTGTGTGCATTTATTTAGGGAGAAAATTTGTGGATAGCTTTAATAAGGATTAGTGTGATTGAGATATTGATTGAGGGTATCAAACAATTAGTTATTATTGATCTAATATATTTAATGTTTCATTACTCTAATTATGAGTGACATGATTTGAGGAATTGTCAAGTCTAATAATTATGACAAAGATTCTTGTGATCAAGAGGGTACAACAAATTACTAGTGTTATAAGTTAAAGAAACTTCATGAAGTCGATTGAGGAAAAGTTTCTATAATTAGGAGAGTACATAATCTCACAAGCTACGAATGTTATAAGTCAAAGAGGCTTGATGAAATCAACCAAGGTCCGTGTGGTGAGGAGGTACAATACCTATAATAATTTTTAATTAATTAACGGTGAAATTTTTTTATACTAACAATAAATATATATAAAGGTTAATATACAGCAATTAGTGTAAAAATGAAAAAGAAAACAACCGTTGACAAGCAAGGGTGAGCTAGCAAGCTAATCTGTTGATAATGATAATGCTAATATGGCATGCATGTGTTGATACACGCGTGGTGCGAGTGCGATATAAGATTTATGTGGCTTTGGTAGAGGGATTATCCATGTGATTAAGTTTATAATGGACAAAATTATGGACAGCGAGAGTGAGTGTACGAGAGATGATTGCCTTACGATAAATGTCTGGCTGTGCGTAGTTTACGTGGACCTGCAAGATAGTGCCACCTCAACGAATGAATTTTAGCTTGGTCCTACTGTGGGTCTATTCTTCGAAATGGCAGTCCTGCGTCTGCTAGTGACACTTGTGGTTGTGGCTGTGGAGGATCCATTGGATGGTTCTGATTTCGAGCCCAAGGAGTAGACAAATATCCCGCATAATGCTAAGGTTTTATGATATTTTCGTTTCCCAATCCAAGTATATTTTGTTTTATGCTTCTCAATTTGGTCCGAGGTAACGAAATTGCAGGCGCGCAGCCCAGCCCAAAGCCCATAGATACAACCAAAGATGCACTTGGAGTTACCTATAACCTATCCTATCTATCGTTATTTTACTTTTGGCGCCATGGTCTCAAGATCTCTCATGGCAATATGGCACATTTGCGCAAAATAAATAAAAGGCATAATAAAAGACATTGAAATAAGCAAGGCATATTAGCACAAAACAAAAGTTAAAGTAAAATTAAACTTTCCGTCTTTGTAAATGTTGCTCATTTTTAATTTAACTTATATAAAAATTCAAATTAATTCTTATGTAAAATTGGTATTCACTCTTTATTCTCAATAATAACATCATCATATACTCATTTTACATGATTAAGATTGTGCATTGATTCTTACTACAACTAATGTAGAAAATACCTTTTAGATAAGTTCTAAAACAACCGATGCAGAATTTTTATCTCAATATTACAAAAATATCACCATCTTATTATATAAGGAAATGTTGCTAGAAGGTTTTTTTTGTATTAGTGATATAAATCTTTTTATGTAATAATAAGATGAAAGATGAATGCTTGTATTATTGTATAATGAAAAATGTGTAATTTATTTAACCTACAAACTGAGTTTTGAACCGAACATGATTAATGAAAAAAAATATCGTCAGTTAATTTCACATCAATGAAATCCTATCACTTAAATAGCTCGAACACTCCCTTCAGGAAAAAAAAAAAAAAAGAAAAAAAAGCTCGAACACTACTTTTAGGATATCATAAGAATTGTATTTCCATATAATTAAAAAGAATTTTTGCAGGTGTTCTAAGTGGATATATATATATATATATAATTGACAATTATGCTTATTAAGGCAAATAAAATAATGATAAAAACAAACGTTGATATTAGTTTAGCTTAGGTATAATGTAGCTTTGATGTAGTTATCAGGTTCCTAATCAACATTTTAGGATCCTAATCTCAATCTCTATATAAAAAAAATACATTTAATCTGGACCTTGCTATCCTTTAGCTGATGGGTTAATGGTTGCATTCAGTGTTGTGAAAACCGGACCGATCATCGATTCGGTCGAGGCACTGGATTGATGGGTTAGTGGCCGAACCGGTGGGTCACTAATTGATCCGATTTGACCCGGTATATATTAAAAAAAATTAAAAATATAATATATTTAACAAAATGTGACCAATCCATAATTCATACTCTAAAATTAAAATCAATCATGATCAAACTATAAATTTTACATAATCATTTATTATTATAAATTATTTTGTTGGATATTATCATTAAATTACTAAGAAAACTCATATTATTTTTCACAGCTAAGTATAAAAGTTGTCGGAGGACCATGAACAAGTATGGTAAAGATGAATAAAGCACATAAATATTAAATAATATCAAGATTAAAATAATAATAATTAGTTATTATATATTATTGTCAACATCAAAATAATATTATAGGAGCATAATATTGTATACTATCCAGTAATTAACTATTAACAATTTAATTAAAATGCTATAGGAGTATATTATTATATTATATTATATACTATTTAGAAAATAGCTTTTGTTATGGTTTCAATTGGCTTAATTGTAATTTTTACCCCAAACTTTTTAATTTTTGGCGGATTTTACTCCCAACAAATTAATTTGGCGTATTTTATCCCCAACTTTTTAATTTTTGGCCGATTTTAGCCCCAACAAATTAATTTGGCGCATTTTACCCCCCAACTTCTTTTTCTTTAAAAAGTTACAAATTTTACCCTCCACAGTTTTGATGATGTGGCATACTGATATAAGCATAAAAAATTAGGGTAAAATTCACCAAAAAGTAAAAAGTTTGGGGTAAATTTTGCTAAAAATGAAAAAATTAGGGATAAAATTTGCCAAAAAATAAAAAGTTGGGGATAAAAAATATAACTATTTTAGCATGCCAAAGTCATCAAAACTGTGGAGGGTAAAATTTGCAACTTTTTAAAAAAGTTGGGGGTAAAATGCGCCAAATTAATTTGTTGGGGGTAAAATCTGTCAAAAATTAAAAAGTTTGGGGTAAAATGCTTCAAATTAATTTGTTGGGGGTAAAATCCGCCAAAAATTAAAAAGTTGGGGGGTAAAAATTACAATTAAGCCTTTCAAATTTTAAATGGTACTATAAAAAAAATTCCAAATAACAACATTGATACAATAATTGTAAAAAAAAAAATAAACAAAATCGGGTCAACCGAGGCCGAGTCACCGGTTTTAACCAAAACCGATCGGGTCAAACCAGGTCGATGACAAATCCGATCTGATAACTAAACCGGACCGGATAGGGCATCGGTTCCCGGTCGAACCGGTCTGACCGGGCGGTCCGGTCCGGTTTTTATAACTATGGTTGCACTTGTACCTCTCAAATTTATAGTATTTTTTTAGAAATATTTTTGTTTAGAAATAATTAGAAAAAAAAAACTCTTTGAAAAAATTGATATTTTCAACATATAAAAATAAGTTAAACAAAAATGTTATGATCCCAATGCCATTGAGATGCCTGAAAATGCTCGCATATTTGGACAAATGTCACGGACCAAATAGACAAAAAAGGAAGGTCCCGTGAAGGCATCTTCTAATAGTATTTCATAGTAACCCTACTCCTTGATGCCCCATTGCCCATACATCGAACCTATGAGCTACGATGATTTAGATTTCAGAAAAATTCGCCCACCTCCTTATCCAAAACTGCTTCAACTTCAAGTCCAGACAAGAGTATGGGAATTTTCTTCTGTTCGAAGTAAAAATTCAACGAATGAACTTATGATTCAATTAGTCCCGTCGTTTAAGATTTGAACGTGATGTTGATACAAAAAATTTCAATATTTTATCAGACCACCTTTGTCTCTTTGTACCAAATAAAACCATTCCTTTCTGTTCTCAAACCAAAGAGAAATTGGATTACTATAAAAAAATTTGTAAAAAAAAAAGTTGTACAACGGAGAGAGAGAAGAGAGAAATCATGAATGGTGATTTTGACTAATAAGTAATAACATGGTGAATTGACGGAAAGTAAAAAATAAAAATGATGTTTTTTCACTGTTTAATTCTTGAAAAATATTCAAAGTAAACTCTATTTTGGAATTGTTTGTAAGGTAGGAAGAAAAAAATAGAGTGAAAAAAAAGGGAATTGAAAACTTAAGTTTTTTTTTAGAGGAATTGAAAACTCTAAGTTAATGTAGATTCAATTGGAGAATAGAGCAAACAGTACCTAAAGTATTGTATCTAAATTTTATCCTAAATATAATTACTCTTAATTCTTACAAAAAGAAAAAAAAAATGATGGTATTAAAAACTTGTGTAATAAAAGTGCTGCAAAACAAAAGTGACCACTTGAGATGCGGTAATTACGTTGTTTGCTTCTTTTTATGTTTTTGGAGTATATACGATGGAGTTCAACAACACCCAATAATAAGTCTTTCCAAGCAGAACAAATGCATTCAAACAATTTTCACCAGAAAAAAAAATGCAAGAAACAAGAAAACATGGAGGGGTATAGTATCATTTGAAATGAATGTGTAGAAGGACCAGCAGCACATAGCAGAAACGGATGCAGAGCCTCTGGCTCTGGAGCGGATATTTGAAATAAATCTGCTGCTTCTGAACTGTTTGATTCTCAATATTAAATTTGAGAATCCCCCTCTTATTCTGTTGTTTTCCCATTGGATGTGTCATCACTCATCACAAATACTACAACACTTGTCAAAGCAGTTCCCAACGGTCCAATTTCACATGCGCGCCGCTAAGAAAAATACACGAATAAAAATAAGGGTGAAACGTCACTTTGGTCCCTGAAAGTATAATTCACTGTCACTTAGATCCCTGAAAGTATGAAACTGTCAATTAGGTATCTGAAAGTACAATTTGTCTGTCACTTTAGTCCATCCGTTAAAAAACTTTCTTTAAAATTGACGTTTATGCCTACGTTACACGCTATCTACCTACATGACAATTAACGGTACACACATGAATAACATGTCATGTAGGCAAATAGTGTGTCACATAGGCACGAACGTTAATTTTAAAAAAAGTTTTTTATCGAAAGGACTAAAGTGACATGCAAATTGTACTTTCAGGGATCTAATTGACAGTTTCATACTTTTATGAACCTAAGTGATAATGGATTACACTTTCAGGTACCAAAAAGGTAGTTTACCTAAAAATAAACAAAGTCCAAACAGGACAGCAACGTGGGGTGACACTATTTCGCATAAGAAATTTCAAACTTAAATACAAGCTTGGAGTGGAGTGAAAGCTATTAGCACTTCACTCTAGGGAGAAACATTGAACCATCCACAACACTGAAATCTAGCAAATGGGGAACTGCTCTATGAAAGGTACCACTGGAGAGTGTCACCACTCTATTCGTGTTATGTGTGACAGTGGTGCCATTTTACAATTCAAAGCTCCTAAAACAGTGGCTCAAGTGCTTCAACATTACCCCGGTTATGGTGTTTTCCGCCAGGGTCATGCTTCAGCACCTTTGCCAGAACAAGAGAGCTTAAGCTATGGTCTTTTCTATTATCTTCTTCCCTTGAAGGAGGTTCAAGTGGAACAAAAAAGTTGCTGCGACAACGTTGGAGTTTCAGAACAAGTGGAAGGTCTTCAAAGATCAGAGGAAGTGTGTAAGTCAGCAGCTTGTGATTATGTTGAGAATTTGTCAAATGGCTCAGCGCTTGAAGTGCTGCCAACAGCTAAGAATGGCGTGTGGAGAGTGAAGTTGGTGATTGACCCGAGACAGCTGGAGGAGATTTTGTCTGAGCAGGTGAATACTGAAGCGCTGATTGAGAAGATGAGGATGGCTGCAACTGCGTGTTCTACTAGTAGTCCTTCAAGGAGCCCAACCATGAGCACTTGGAAAGTGGGGTGGAAGACAACATTCTTCAGTGGAAAAGTTGCTAAAGACACTGCCCCTGCAGGGTCTAATTTGTATTTGGGATCTTGTTAGGGAAAGGTTTTCTAATTTGTATTTGTATAATCTATGCAGAAAGCATTTAGTATGTTAGGTTTTCTCTAACAAATAGATATATGATGTATTTGGACGACCTGTCCAAATATTAATGTGATATGGATGTAAGGATTATTAAACATTTTTCAGTCTGATAGTATTTCCAGATTTCTGTTTCTTCATCTTACTTACCACACAAATGGGTCACAAGACTAAAAAAAGACCAATCACCATCAGCTTTAATTAGGAAACACCAGAAATGAATGAATTTGGGTTGAGAGAGTTATGTCACTAGTGTGACTGAGGGGCTCTAAATCTGACGGTTGAGTGGATTTAATGCCTTTTAAGAAATCAGATGCCTTGGATTACCCAAAAATTGGCAACATTAGTGCACAAACAAGTACTCCTAACACTCATCCATGTATACAAAGTCCAGTCATTATAGATGTCTTGAAAGGTTTCCTAAGCATGGCCTGAAAAGAGGATAAAGTCTAAGCCCAAGTGGAGTGGTATATCGAATCGTTTCATAAGTTCAATTTTCCATGAAAGTACTCGTCAGCTGAATCATTTTTCCCATCTCTTTACCAGGAACAAAAGTAATTTTTTTATTTATTTATTTTTATAATAATATGGTTTGAAGACATACTTGAGGTGCATCAGGTCCATGTGCTGGTTGACAAGACCCGTTGGGTCGTATATCTGAATGCAGTCTACACGACATGGTACATGAATAATTCAATGTAGGAGCCTGAATTCCAAATTTCAAATTCATACAATAATGGATCTAACATAGTTGGTTGAGTAGGGTATGTGAATTATTATAAATCTCCTGATACCTGTCTTCGATTCTTACAGATTAAAAAAAAATACAAGTAACCTTGCAAATTTCAATCAGAATCCCACGGCTCAATTTTTTTTTCTATGTACATATTCCATTAAGTTTGTGAAGTTTGAAAAACAAAATAAATGGTAAAGATTATACTTTCGTTCTCTCTCTCTCTCTCTATCTGACCACAGACAATCTACTTCCTACTATCTACCCAATAATTTTTTTCCCTGTGGACACAATAAGATATCTGGGTCCATGATTATCCGCAGTTTGCACCATAATCAATGTTTTTGCATCATATTACAAAATTCAACCCAAAACCATCGCAAACAATTAGTACTAACAGGAAACAAGCCTGTGTCTAGCAAATGCTGAGACAACTTAAGCTATGTGTAAATTACCATTTGTCGGTGTTGAACGTATAATGAAAGTACGTTAGGAGAAGCATGCTTTTCATACTTTTGGGTTGAAAAATACGTTAGGAGAAGCATGCTTTTTGTTACTTTTGGGTTGAAAGTAATTTTGGAAGGATAGTAAGGGCAATCCAAAAACATGCACGTAAGAAACTGAGTTAAAACGATATTGAAGGAAATAACAGAATAAATGTATCCAGTTTAAAGTTACTGGCATTCATTTTAGCTTTGCTCCGGAGTCTTCCTGAAATGCTCTACACGCACTCAGGTTGCAAAACACTTAACAGTACATGATTCACAGTGACTCCAAGTCCATTAACAAAATGGTCCAGTATCAAAAGGGCACTATGGTGCAGGATATTCACCAAAAAAGAAACAAGCAAAGCCACATCACTTGAGAGTTGAGAGGTCAACTTAGTATGTCCTTGATGAGTGAGGATGGACATCCTCACACCCTTTTATATCAACGTGACTCCATTTTCTTAATGGCTTTTTCTATGGCAGGCACATTTTTCTTAAAGGCTGACCACTGCTCCTCTGTCAAACTTATTCCTGAAAGACAAAGAAAGTCAGAATTCAAAAACAACCTTCAATAATTGATCAGCATTATGAGTTGTACAAGGAAATGAAAATTATAAAAAAAGAAAAGGCCAAATTGATACTATCAGCACCACTTGTCTGAAGCAGTAGCAACAAATCTTACTTTCTTTTCATAGTTGTAGTTCTAGGTTAGATAAGGGAATAAAAAACTTTATCAGAAACAAACAACATATACATTTAATGCAGATACAGAATTTTGCTTTTCCTATATAGAATAGAAGCTGCTATGGTTCTTAGTAAAAGGTCCTGTTTATCAATCCACACATGGGCATTACAACTAGAAAGCATTAAGTTGATAAAATCAAATGCAGAACATTGCTAATCTCACAACACAATACGGGTAGGGTTTCACATTAAACAGGAATGCAACACTAGATAGGCTCAAATATGCATAAGCACTTTCATGCAAAGCTACAGAGGAATTTCTTAACTGGGATGAGTTTTGGCATGCCAACTGCAACAGTGAGGCTTCTATCTAGTCAAATTGGCAACATAGAGTGGATAGGTGTAGTCCAATGAAAAATGAAACAAACTTAAATTGAAGACAGGTAGTTTCAATTCAATACATTTTAATGCTCTGTGTAAGGAATAAATATAGATCAGTCTTATTAACATAATGAAGTAATGCTGGGAGATGGAACCCCAACCCATTTTGATCCTACACTCCTACTGCTTCAAAGCTAATCTTAATCCATGACTAAGTCCCCGAACTTTTTTTTTTATGTGCCCAACTAGACCTTCATGTGACAAGCTAAAAGTTGAGCTGAAACTAAAGACATTTGAAACAGAACTGCAGCCATATATTACTATAGTCATGGCTAATGCCTTTGATTTGAATGCATTGCATACGGAAGGCACGCATGAAACATTACACCACACGAAGTCAACATACATAACACAAACAGTCCCAAAAAAATGCCTTGAGATATCATAAAATGTCTACACTGTGTTGAACTCCAACACCTTAACCATTAGGGAAAGATGTGTTCAGAAACCACAGAACATCAGAAAGGAACGTTTTTTCTTGTCCCCCTCTGTGCTAGTTAGCTTAAAGTTAATGACAAGGATTAGCATATGGTTAAAAAACTAAAACAAAACCCCCAAGGCCCCAACCAACCCCTATTCTATTTCGAGAAACAAAAGAACAATCAAAACTTTCAGACCCCCACAATCCAAAACCGAATTTCCTTTACAAAAAAGAATGAGGAGAATCGAAAAAAAAGCTTAAAGAAAACAAAAAACATAAAGTTACCTTTGGAAGTAGGAAGCTCCTTGCCATCCTTTCTATAATACTCCCGAATGGAGACCAATGTTTTCCCTCTGAAATCCTGAATCGTCACCCTTCTCTTATCTGAAAGCTGAAATCACACACACACAAAAAAATCATTTACATGAGCAACGCTTTTCCCATTGCCACCTTTAAAATGACCAAAAGGAATTGAGAGAAAAAACAGACCCTGCAAATGATGAGATCGCCTTCATCATCGTACTCCTTGCCCTTGGAAGCTCCCTGTTCTTCTTCTTCTTCTTCTTCCTCCTCTTGTTGTTGTTGCTGTTTTTCTTCTTCTTCTCGTTGCTTCTCTTGGAGAAAAGCCTTCACAACCTGTTTCACGAAGGCTTTGAAATGGGGCTGAGACAGGTCGAGGCCAAGCTGTTCGGAGGCCAGCTTTCGAATCTTAGACTCAGTAACCTCGTCCATGTCCGATTCTTGCAAAATCCTGCGAACAGTTTCCTCGATTCTATCTTTGGTTTCGGTATCGTCCATTGTTGCACTGATTTCTCTGACACAGAAGCAATCTAATAGAGATTTCGGGGAGAGACGGAAACAGTGTTGGGTGACTTAACTTTCTTTCTGCTAAAGGGTGAAAGCTGCAACAGTAATAACAAGGAAATCTCGATCAAAAAGAGTAATAACTAGGAGATTATTTTAATAATTAATTATAGTTTTTTTTTTTTTGTTACAAGACAGAATAAAAGAGAATAATGAATTATCGATTTAATTAATCGTTATATTATATTCGGTTACTTAAAATAAGTTTTATATTTTATTATTAAAAAAATAAGATAATTTATATTGTTTACATTATTTAAAATAATTCATTATTATTTTTTATAATTAATTTACGAAAAAGATATAAAATTATATGGGAATAAAATAAAATAAAAATTAAAGTAAAAAAATTATCAGTTTTTAATGACGGTCTCCAAAATTTTGTTTATTCTTAAAAAATTCTCCTGTAATAGAACTAATTTAATTGTCACCAATATTACCAAATAAAGAGGAAAATTTATAATTTTTATGGAAATAAATTATAATTTAAAAAAATAATTTGATCTACACATGGAATGAATTATGTCTAGATTGAATTGTTTTTAAAAATTATTCTAATAATCAAGATTCAAGATGATACATCAAGTTAAACTGATGTAAGTTATACTCACTCTTACAATATTCAATAATTTTAATTAAATAATTTTATTTCAAAATTTGCTATTAGATTAAAATTTCATTTCATATAGACTATATTTATAAAAATTTATATTAATGTAAAATTATTTGATCTCATTTTATATACACCAAAATCAACATAATATAAATTTTAAAAATATATAAAAACATAATTATTTGATTATCTTTTAATTATTGTTTAATTTTAACATATTTTGACAAGTAATGTATAGTTATAATTAAATTATTGGATAAATAAAATTTACATTCTATATAAATTTTTTAATAATATAATAATTTATATAACTTACACTAATGTAATTTCATCCGTCCTCATAATCAATTTTAGATATTATTGATTATGATTATTATCATAATCAAATACGTGAAATGAATTTTATAATCAATTATGTGAAATGTGATTTATATTTGGATATGTTAGTTAAAAAATATTTTAAGATAATTTATTTTATTTAGATTGTCTAAAATAATTAATTTTATAATAAAAATACAAAAAAGTATGAAGTAATTTGTAATTATTGGTTTTTTATCTAAAGTATTATTTTGTACAAATCATAAGTATTCTCTGTAAAAGGACTCAAACTTGCAAGCATTAATTAAACTGAAAAATCTCATGTCAATTAATTCACATAGTTGGTGATTATTATCTAAATAAATCAATTGTGAGAAATATAATGGTTAATTAAAAAATTTAACAATTATCTCCAAATTAGCCCAATTCTTTTTTGGATACAATTTTGAAAGCGCAACCCAGTCAACGAGTCATCGAACATGTCCGTAGTATTGACAACTTTACATGCCTAGGTTAAGGGTCAACTGGAAGCAGCGGCAACACTTGGGAGTTGGGATTTCTCTCAAAAAAGTTCACAAACCGCCTTGTGCGGCTTGAAGTCGACATCGACCACCAAGTTTATGTTTGGATTGATGTAAATAGATAAAATGAAATGGAAATAAATAATACAGAATAGAGTGAAATGGAATATAATAAAATAAAATTGTCATTTCATTGTTTACAATAAAACAAAATTCTCATTCTTTTTCATTCCTTTCAAATTGGAGGAAAATAAAAATGAAGATAAACAATAAATAAGATGGAATAAGTTCATATAGTTTTTATTACATTTCATCCTCATTTTACCGATTCAAACAATGAAATATAATATTATTAATTTACTATAGTCCATTCTCTTCTACCTATTCAAACATACTAGCCTAAAGTAATTATAACGACAGATAAACTGATGATGAGATTCAAAGAAATCCATACACGATTACATGGCATCACCCTATTTCCCAATGCATTTATAAGACGTACATAGATTTCCATAATCCTCACAGAATATTGAATTTAACATTTGTAGCAGACCAGAACATCACCAACATTTTCTTTACCCCCACTTCCTTAAAGCTCTTGCTTTTGTCACCTCAATAGAGCGACGACTGGAATATTCCTCCCAAACATTTACCTCTTAGATTTCTTCGGACTTTCGTTTTTGTTACTGTAATATTTGGCACCATTTTACAACACTAGTTAGAAGCTACCAGAGGTACGTGAAAGATTTCAAACAGAATACCACCTCACCTCAACTCACTCTATAAAAGATTAATACACAAGTTTGAACAATAATTTAGGCTAGCTAATTCAGATACTCTAATTTCTCCCCTGGAATACTAATTTTCCTTGGACCACAGAATGGAAACAAGGCAAGACACTTGCGTGACAAATAGTTGTTCCCAACATTATCAATTATCTGTATAAACTTCAAAGCATGTACAATCAACCAGAAATAAAGTGGAAAACAGATGCAAAATCAGATTATGTGCGTTTCTGTGAAATCAAAGTATCATGCGGGTCTAATACATTCACAATATCACAAAGAACTTCTGCTCAACTAACCACCCCGTGACCCATTCCCAACCAGACAAGCCAAATTAATAATTGAGGCATTTGATAATCAAACATCTACATCAAAACTTCCTTGTATTTGTTGAGCAGATACTGCTCTCAAAAGGGTGAAACTCAAGACCTTATTTTTTTTACCTTAGTTTTGGACATTCCTATTCAACATACCTAGGAGCTAGTGCTTCAATGCATTTTTTTGCAAATAGTACAGTTCTAGTAGGAAAGTCTGAAGAGGAAATAAAATGTAAACTGAAGCTATGGCAAGAAGCTTTGGAATCACAGGGTTTCTGTTAAAGTAGGCATAAAATGGAGTACAACAAGGAAGGCAAGTTTATTAACAAGCGTTGTAGCACTGACCTGAAGGTGAAAATTGGAAATTAAACCATATAGTTAGGTATCTTGGAACTATGATCTATCATACAAAGTGAAGTAAATCATAGGATTCAAACTAAGGAAAATCACACCTATGATGGTTTGGACTTTGGATACATGAGAGAAAGTCCAATAGAAGTCCCAGTTAGAAGAATTGATCAGGTGGAGGATAACTGGTTAGAGTTAGAGGTAGACCAAGAGAGATTTAGAGTGAGACCATGAAAAAGGATTCAGAAAATGGAATTTGGGAAGAATTGGTTTCAGACAAAACACAGTAGTGTTGTTTGAAATTCATGTAATCAACCGCACCTAGTGGGAAAAGACTTTGATTGTGGCTGTTGATACTCTTCTAAACAACAATAACATTTGATCCCACTAGCTAAGCACATGACGCCATTGAACTCACTATGAGATCCGTTGTAATAATTTCCTCTAATATCCTTGGTTTTCTTCTACTCTTTTTCACAAGGGTAAAAACTATAGGATCTACTCTCCTTATCAGTGTCCCCCAATGGTCTTCTTTACACACCTTAATTGAAATTGTGTCATGTTTTCCTCGATAGATGTCATGCCAATATCTCGTCTTATACAATTATTCTCTATCTTATTCAGACATCCATCTTAACATTTTTATTTCTTGTTGATACTCTTCTCAAAAGGATAGCCTTGAAAAAGTGATATTTGAATCACCAGGAAGTGAAAATACAAGACATAGTGAATGTTGTCCTTACTTTAGAGATCAATGCTGAAAAATTATTTAAAGCATATATAGTAGTCTTGTTGCAGGTTCAAGAAAGACTAAGATCTAAGATGGGAGATTGGTAGTCCATTTATGAGAAGGAGATAGCTAGATATTAGAGAATAAGAAGGAAAATTAGATGTACCTTGTCTTGGAGTCCGTGGGTGTTTTACCACTACCGGAGACAACCTCGTCCATGCTTTGTCCTTGGCGCCTATATCTACCACCAGATGCCACAAATGCAGGGCATGGTCTGTAAGCCTTTATAGGCCACCAGCCAAAGCCAGGTACTGTTGCAATCCCACCCTGAATCCTTCCTTCACCATTGCATCCTTGCTCTATTTCTTCTCTTCCACATGCCTGACAACCACTGTGAAAAAACACCTCATATGAAAAACATGGTATCAAAAACATATGGAAGGATGATGCGAAATCATTGTACCTCGTGAATTCTGGCGAAGGAGAAGGACCCTCTTCGATAACAGATGTTGGAGGGGAAGGAGAGCACAGTGGAACATTTAACTTAGATGAAGAAGAAAGACAAGGGTATGTCGGAGTTGGCCATGAGTGAGGCGTCCGACTCGGAGGAACTAAGAAAACAGATATTGTCATTCTCTCTCCTCTCGCGCTCACTGGGGTGGATAACGTGCACCACTACTCTCCTCTCCAAAGCGTTCTATCATCAAATCAAATGTGAGGCTGCTACGTGTTGACGTAACGAGGTTGCCACTTCACAACTCGTTACCCACTTCTCACCAATAAAATACTCATTTCACAATCCAATGTGAGCAGGCGTTTGGCAGCAAAATTTTTATTTTGAAAATATCTTGCCAAACACATTCGACATTCGTGAATCGCATTCAAGAATTTTTATAGTTAATGCAACAATTAGTATTCGTATTATCCATTTTTAACTGTTCATATAACAAATTAACTTTCGTCAATATTTCTTAGACCGTGATTTTATTGATTATTGCTTCAGAGACTAATGTAAACAATCTGATAAGATTGTTTTGGAAAATTTTCGCGCATTTTCAAATTATACTTTTATTTTTTGTCCTTTTGAGATCTAAAATATGTTATCATCGCCTTGTCGGAGGTTTAAGTAAAGCAGTACTTCTCCGACCACCAATTCTGAATCTCTCATAGTCATGCTTTACAATAAAATCATGATTTTGTTAGCATATATGATTCAAAATTCAACTCACAGCCACAGGAAAAAGATGCACACTACTACTAATAGGATGCATGACAAAAATGGAGAATGCTTGTGCATTTGCTCCCTCCCCCGACACTGCTCAGCCTTCGTTTTCACAAGATTGGATGCCTGCGAAGTGCGAACGTTCTGATCCAACGTATCATTCACAGGTAACCCCCTTTCCGCACATCTTTTTTGTGTTTACTTTAATCCAATTACTGTACTGCCATTGCGACTTCCTGTCTTATATACAGTATAAAAATGAAACTAAAATTGGAAACTAAAAAAGGATCTTCTAAAGAAATCACGAAAATTTCAAGCATCTTTGCTTCTGCAAATAAAACCACCTTTTGTAACCAGTATCAGACATAACAATGTATCATCATCTCTCACTATTATCCATGCACAATCTGATGGTCCACATCCCCATTCATCACAGAACTGTGATGATGAACCATATACCACCGTCCATTATGGAACTCAAAAACATTGGTCACATTGAATGGCCCCGTATCCATGTCAACGTATGTTTTCATGGTAACCCAAGCCATGTCTGTCAAGACGCGAGCACGTACATCTCGAACCTGAGAGTTCAATCCTTGCTCCCAGTTGAATACGAGTTGCCAACTCTGCATTACTGCATTGTACCTGTAGCATGGATGATTTGATTGTGTTATTGAATGTATAATTGCTCGCCAGTATAGCAGAAATTGGATTAAGGTAAAAAAAAAAAATTGGATACATAATTTCACAAGCTTTCAAGAACTTTGAAAAGAAATATATATGGAATAAACAGGATTTTTTTTCCAAGAACGAAAATATTCTATCATATGTTCAAAGAGCTTGTATCTCTGGAGTATCAAGCTCCACACCTCAGTAATGCAAAAACCAGTATTATGGGCCTGAAATACTAGAGGATTCAGTCAAAATATCCAAGCTAAAAGAACATTAATAGGAATTTTGCACTACCATATTGCTCACATGCTAGATGAGATCTTTCCAACACAAGGAACACACCCCACCTAAACAGAATAAAAAAAGCAAGAAAAGAGAAGGGGAAGGGAGGGGGTTCCTACAGGGAACCAAATGAAAAGACCTTTCTTATCCCCAGAAATATCAGTGCTAATGTGTAAAACTTTGCATAGGTATATAACATAATAATAATAATATATCCTCTCATTTCTGATCTAAATATGAGACCACTGGTCCAGACTTAAATTATCGATAAAAATGAAATTCAATGACCTAGGTCAAATATAAGCATCTAAGAACTCCTGTAAATTTGATATATATCAGACCTGATAAACAATCTCTTCAAGTATCACAGCATATATCATGCATGTCATGACAAGAAATCAACATATGAACAGCAAGTCCAAAATTCAAAGATATTCTTGCAAAATGGACAAGTTTATAACAGAAAAGCAGACCAACTACTCAAGTAACAAAAAATCATACCCGGAAAAGAGTTCTCCTGAGGCATGAATGCACTTCACATAATCTGCGTTCAGCCAAAAACGACTCATTGCTTGAAGAGACTTATCTCTTACAATGTTGAAGAATTCTGTATTAATATTCACAATTGCTCTTGTTGCAGCATAGTAAGCCTTCCACCCATTAGTGGGTGTAATACTATCTTGTTCCAATGTGAAGTCCTAAAAACAGAAATTCAAAAAGGTTACAACTGAAGATACATAGGACAAAAAGAAAATGATGGAATTCATCTAAAGAAACCGAAGAAAGTAATCACACATATTCTCAGTTTGATAGGACAAATTGGAGCACATTCATTATTCATGTCAATTTACTTTATGCCTTTATCCTACAACTTAATCACTTCCCCTGTATTATTTCATCATTCAACTCCTCCTACGCTTCAATATTGGGCAAAGGAAGAGAAGAAACAGCATTTATTTGCATGTTTGTTTGTAGTTGTCTACTCAGATAAAGGAGTAATGTGCAACAGACAAATCCACTTCATTCCCCAGATAAACCCAAAAATCTAAAGGGTGAGAATGATTTGGATATAGGAGGAGATGGAGGGCAAGTTGAAGTCCAAATGAACAAGCATTATCAATTGCAGATTGCGGAAAATGGGGAAAGCCAATAATCTGCTAAATCATATGGCAGTTAGGTTGCAGGCAAATAGCAGAAGTCGCATAGCGGTTCAAAATTATGATATATATCAATTATATATGTATAGAAATAAGTTGTATGGAAATAAAGATAAAATGCATAAAAATGAGCATAATATTAACTCAAACGTTCAATTGGCCAGAGACTCGCATAGCAAACGGTTGTAAATGTGGATTCGAGGAATTCCACAACACAAATAGCACTATAGCGCCATTATAGTGGCTATTTAACAACATTGCAACGGACCAATCCACTTTGCCATGTCATCAAAGGTTTTGCCAACACAGGTACTGCCTCCTGTTTCTTCACACTTCCAAACAGACATTAAAAGCATTTTCTATTATATAACAATGATGGAAAAACACATAAATGACACTTCAAGCGTTTTTCCATCAGCAATTGTTCCAAACAGATGTTACTATACAACCTTAATGTGGCTTCTTTTTTTTTCTAGGAAGCCTTAAAGCTTTGCAGTTTGCATGCAAACCTTTGAAACAAATGTCACCGAGATTTTACAACATTTAAAGAGAACTCCTAACATGATTCAATTGAAACGTTTCCTAGAATAACAAATACAAAACACGCAATTAGGGCCAAAAAGGTAATCAACACCAATAAAATTCCCCAAAGCATTTTAAACAAATCAATGGAAACCTTGCAGCAGCATTATTCATGACTACTCTACAAAAACGGCACAAAGAAAAACCTAAAAAAAAAATGGAAAATCCTAACAGTCACTCACGACTTAGGGTGTCTATTTACTATTTAGCATAAGATAACAATCCAACAAAAAAAAGAAGCACGAGAATATGAATTTAGAAATTCACCTTGTGATAAAGGGCCTTCCAAGCATTATCATCATTCGCAGCCTTTCGCATCAACGAATTGGTCATCGAGAGGCGACAGAGACTCGGATAATCCAAGTAACTGAGCGCGTGCGTCGTAATCTCCGGAACCAGTTCTTCCATCATCGACGACCCCGTTCGCCGCTCCGCCAACACCGCCGGCGCCGGAACGGGACTGGGCTCGAGCATTTCGAGGGCTCCGCCGTTGAGGTAGGGCACGGCGGCGGCAGGGGAGGAGGAGTCGGAATTGGAGGCGCAATCGCAGTGGTGCTTCCTCGGCGGCGTGAATCTCCGGGGAAGGGAGAACGATCGGAGGAGAGAGAAGAGCGCGAAGACGAAACAGAGAGCAGTCACGGCGACGGCGACGAGGGACGGTTCCGACAAGACAGAGAAAATCTCCATTCATAAGTCATCAAAACTCGGCATTCGAAGAACATCAAAACCCTAATTCAATGTCTAATATATCTATTTAGTTGTTATATAATATAGTCCTTTCTAGTGGAGTGAGTGGTGACGTTGAGTTTTGTTCCCAATTCCCAAACCCTAGTTAAGTTTTGAGGATTGGGAGAGAAAAGAGAAGAGGGTGGGTTTGGTTGGAAGAGAAAAACCCAAACCCGTGACCGTGAGGGTGAGGGTGAGGTGAGGATAGTGGCGTTGCTAATCTGACTCTGACTCTGACTCAGACTCACTCTCATTCGAACTAACAATGAAAACCCAACCTGTGCTGTGTGTGCTGTGCTCTCGTTATTGCTCCGTTGGTCAAATATTCAATTTCAAAGGAGCAACGTCGTCTAATAACGCATCAATTTTATTTTTTTCTTCCTGATCAAATTAATTTCAATTATATGTTTATCGGTTATATGACGTGGGTTTCTAGAATGAAATTAAATTCCATTATTATATTTTTATTTTTTAGTTCACTTGTATATTTTTTTAATAGCATGCATGAAATTTTTATTAAAAATGTTAATAACATATTTTTTTTAATAATTTTAAATATTTTTTATTAGACATTACATGAAAATTAAAATTTAAAATTTATAGTAGAAAATTTACTAAAGAGGAAATAGAAATAGGGAGCTACTGGCTTTAATTAGAGACAATTGGAGATATTGGTTGTTTGAATAAGGTTTCGGGGATAGAATTAAATTTGATTTGAGAATTAATGTATAATTTTTTCAGGAAAACATTAGGAATATATTTAATACATTTTTAACATATTTTTTATTGAATAAAATTATGTGAAATCTATTAAATAAAGGAAAAGATAGCTCATATATTTTTATTACCTATTTAGGTTTTTTTTTTTTTTTTTTTTTTTTATGAATGCCAAAGTAACTAGAAAGGACTTTCTCGATTAGGGCAATGAAGATTTCACCTCCATCATATGAGCCACCAAATAAAGGCAACTCCAACAACACAACAACACTATCATTGATACCTATTATCTCATTTTGAGACGGTTTTTGGAAGTACAAAACCTCTACCGACAAATTTGCTTGCTCAAAATCTAGTTTATAAAGAACATGAGATTGGTAATTGATTGCTCCCCGAGTTACATATGGAAGAACATGTATTCCATGAGTTATGCTACCCCTAAAAGGATGCTTTTGTAGTTAAACACCTAGGAAAGACCATTGGTTATAATAAAATGAAAGAAAAACTCTCAAAAATTTGAAAACCTAATGGTGGTTTTTCAACATTGTGGATGTTGATAGTAGCTATTACATGGTCAAGATTGATTTATCAGCAAATGGGGATGAGAGTGACTTATTGTTACGAAAAAAATGAAATCAATCAATGCAAATAATATGGAGAAAACAAGAGTAAATTTATTTCAAATAAATATGACGTAATTTTTGTTTTGGATATAAGGAATGAGCTAACAGAGACACTACTATTAATGCAACATTAAATTCAACATCAACAAATTTGGGGGCAAAATTAGACATTACCACCACATCCTATCAAGCCAAAATCAGTGAATCATATTTGCATAGGGATTGATTTATTGTTACAAAAAAAAAACGTAACTCAATACAAATAATATGGAGAAAGCAAGAGTGAATTTATTTCAAATAAATGTGACGTAATTTCTGTTTAGGATATATGGAATGAGCTAATGGAGACTCCACTGTTAATGCAACATTAAATTCAACATCAACAAATTTGGGGGCAAAATCATACATTCACCACATTATTGGTGGAATCATATTTGAATGGGGATTGACTTATTGTTACAAGTAACATAACTCAAAATGCAAATGATTCGGAGAAAAACAAGTAAGAGTGAGTTTATTTCAAATAAATATGATGCAATTTCAGTTTTGGATATAGAGAATGAGCTAGTGGAATATGAAGCAAATTATCAGTAATCAATAGCATTAAATTCAAATGTTGCTACAACCTAGGGCTTAAATTTGATTTATTATGATGAAATTTTTTTACTTGTAGTGGGTAGACCCATTAAGATTAATAATAACACTATTTGGGTGAAAAAAAGGCATTTTGCACATATTTGCATAGAAATCAATCTTAATCTATCGACAAAAAAGTATGGCTAAACAACCATTGATACCAAGTCGAGTATGAGGGTCTTCACATAATTTGTGTTAAGTGTGGTTGCTATACACACTTAAGCAGAAATTGTAATGTAAAGCTCAATCCTATGGAGGTTGATGGTGAACTACAAACATAGGCTGGCTAGACTACAGGTAGAGACACTACCATAATGCAACATTAAGTTCAATATCAACAAAATTAAGGGCTAAATCAGACGTTACCACCACATCATATCAAACCAAAATTGGTGAAATCATATTTGCATGGGGATTGACTTATTATTAGAAGAAAAAACGTAACTCGACCAATTCAAATAATATGGAGAGAAAAAAAAGGTAAGAGTGAATTTATTTCAAACGAAACTAACGCAATTTCTGTTTTGGATAACGGAATGTGCTAGTCGGACATGAAGCATATTATCATCAATAAATAACATTAAATTTATGGATATAATTTGTAGTTGTTATGTTGGTCAAAGTCCAGGGTTTCTGATTTTAACTTTATATTAATATTTTTTTAGATAAAATTTTAAGACATGGGAAAGTGTTTCCATTTAAGATAAGAAAACGTTTGATACTCAAAATCTATAACAATAGATAAAGGAGATACTACTTCTGTTAATAGCTTTTTTTGTCTCTACTTTTTGTTGACGTTTTTATCCCTTAAAATCATATGAAAATTTGGTTTACACATATTTTAGAGAGATATATATGAGGGATATATGAGAGATATGGTGAGTGAAAATTTTGTTTCTACGTTTTAAGAAATCTGTAATTTAAATTTAAATTTGATAACCATAGATAATGGGTAACTGCACACTCATCTTTTCTCCTTTCTCTTCAGTTTTTTCTCTCACTCTTCCCACGTCATAGTTAGTTACCCTCAAAACATTTGTTTGAAATTATTTGAAAAATTCCTAATATAAACCGCCAAACTTTTGGTGTATAGTTTTTTGTGACTGCTATTTTAGTAACTGCACACATGCACATCTCACAATCTTTTGCTTATACCCACTTTCACACAACGTGTGTGCATTCAAATGGAGGAGGGGAAAGAGTGCGAGGCACAAATGGCAAATTTGCAGAGCCTTGAAGATGATGTTCCATTGATGGTTTCAGTGTTAAAAACTGTGTGCACCTGGTACTCTTGGCCTTTGACTCCTATTCAATCAAGGTTCTTATTCAGAAAAAATGGTATGTATATTGCTTCATATTTGCAGATTCAGAATTTTGTTAACCCAACCATGTAATTTTATTTTCTTCAATTTCCCATTTTCTCAAAACTTTGCTGCACAAATTTGACAACTAAACACTGTAAGCCAGGGTGAGATGTGGCTGCCACTGGGGGTAGAAATCATGGGAAAAACAGGTCAGGTTACCGTGAATTGTTGTTTCAAAATGTTGAATTTTTCCAAAAAATTTTTTGGGAGGCTTTTATTTTCAGTTGTTAAAATTTAAACCCATTTTGTGATACAGTTTGTTAGTGAGCAATGAGAGTTTTTCGGGATCTGCATCAACTGGCTATAGTGAAGTTGTTTGGAGATGGTGGTTTTTGCCATTTATAGTGAAGTTGTTTGGTGAGCAATGTGACTTTTTTTTTTATGTGGGTTTTCAGTTTTGTGTTATGCAGTTTCTTCAATTTCTGTAATGATTCCTATATTATTTGTGTTATATATTGTTCTGCTTTTTTTTTTTTTTTATCTTTGATCCCGAGAAAAAAAAAATTTTATTTTTTTTATCAGGTGTGTGCATTCATTGAGCAGAATTCAAAAGAAAAAGGGTTGAAAGTTGCTAACCAGGTTATAACTTTTAACATATTATATTCATTTAACAATGTTGAATTGCGTAGGAGGTAGAATAGTGAAATTTGGTGGTGCTATCGTGATAGTTCTTGAATTAACCTTTTATTTTATTTTGTCATTGTGCAGGTTCTAATCTATGCATCAACTATCATAAAGTTACATTCTATGGGTTCTATTCTACTAAAAGTGGCTGTTAATCTCCAAAAAAAACTGCTGCAAATCCTGAGAAGCTCAGTTCTTCAATTAAGCTTTTTTTTTTTTTTTTTTTTTTTTTTTTTTGCTTTCTTAAATGTGAGACTCTATATTTCTTCTACCAATTGCTTTCTCTTCTTTTCTTTTTTCTCTACATGCCTCAAGCTGCAGGCACAATGACAGAATGCAATGTAATCCATCTACTTTTTATTTTATTGTATTTTTCTTTTAAGGGGCATGTAATTGAGTGGATAAGAACTTCTATTATGCTAACAATAAATCATTTTAACTTAGTTTCTTACACTTGCATTTGATGTTGTTTTTTGTTCCATTGTCTTCATTTCTACCTACTCCATATTTAAAAAAAAAAATGATTCTTTATAATTGTTCTTGAAAGTAAGATCATAAAAACTTAAATTGTTAAATAATTTCATGTGTTTTTAAAGACGTTTATTTTTTTCACTTATTGTTAAATGTAGTGAGATCATAATAATTTATTAATATTTAAAAATTCTTCAGTAAAAGACATTATAATTTTAAGTTATTAAATTGTTAAATAATATAATATGTTTTTAAAAACATAAGTGTTATATTTAGTAAAGAACATAAAAAATCAGAAGTAATTTTGTTAAAATCATACGTAAAAAAATAAAATTGTTTTAATTAAATTTAATTTTAATCATTGTTTTTAAATGTATAATTAAGATTTACTTATGCCACACACTCATCTCTAACAGGATACACATTCTATATTAATATTTAAAAAAATTACTTAAAATTTTATTGTCAATCTGAAGAGGTTAGTTATTATGGGTAAACATCTTCATATTTTATGGCATTCTTTATTTTTTTTCATTTACATTATGAGTTCATTTTCTATTTAGACAGAAAGAGACAACAATTTGAGTGAGAAGTTTTTAAGAAGAAGAAAGAAAATGTGAGAAAATGGAAAGGAATAAGAATGTTACCTAATTTGAATCACAAGACACAATGTGAGCAAGAAACAATATGACAACTTCATATGTCTCAAATATTTAAAATTATATGCTGAATAACCATATACACTATCATAGTAGAGGCATAAGAAGTAAAAAAATATGTATAAATAAACATGTATTCAAAAAATATATTAAACTAAAATTAATATATACATTAATACATATAACAAGAAAAATTGTTAAAACATATCAATTTTAACACAATAAAATATAATGGCAAAATAAAAATGCGGACAGCTAGTATTTATAAATTACTTATATTTATTTCACTTTAAGACAAGTAGAGGTTACTGAAAAATTAAAAAAAATAATAAAGCGGTTACCTAAAAATATATTACTTGATCATGAATTTATTTAAACAAAAAATATATTACTTGAACTTGAATTTATTTGAATTACTATTAATTACTGTTTTGGAACTTGGAAATAGTGATGATAACATTTTGACTTTTTAATTTAAATTGGTGTTACTTGACTATTTGTTAACTAATTAATTGATTAGTTTTTCACTTTTCTTCATTCTTTAATGGGCAAAGTTTTTTTTTTTACCAAAATATTCATTTTTTTAGTAATGTTATATATCTCTACATCTTTTTAATATTTTATAATAAATATTAAATAAAAAGGTAAATACATTTAATGTCTTAGAAACAAAAAACATTCAATAATATAAAACAAGTAGAAAGGGTAGTAGTAAGATGTTAGAGGAGGATTAAAAAATATTTGAGTAAAAATATGTTTTTGGTCCATTTGAAATTTGAAAAGTTAGATTTTAGTTCCTCAAATTTTTTTGTCTGTTTTTTGTTCCTCTAATTTTAAAATGCATCACTCTTGGTTTTCTTAACACTATCGAAATAACTTTTTCTCTATGTAGAAAACACTATCTAAAGAAAAATAGAAAATCTTAAAATAAGCTAAATCAAAGATAAAGAAACCAAGAGAATCTAACTTAGTTAATTTGAGTAGTGTGTGTGAACTCCTTGATATCTGAGTTCAATTCCTATAAATAAAAAAAATCAAAGATAAAGAAAAAGAGTAAATTGTAATTCAGTTTGACATTTGCTATCATTTAGACAAACATGTGAAATGTGATTTACTCGTTTTTAATTAATAAAACGAAATGTTCATCTTTCTATAACTTCACCTCATATTCTTCCACGCAAACATACCACGAAGCATGACCAGCACATGGTAAATTATGTCAATTTTCAAGACAAAGCATTTCAAATTTTCGTTGTGAAAATGGAAAAGAAATAGGCCTCTAGAACGTGTTATAATGAAACGCGTTTCATACAAATTGCATGATCAAAATTTATGGCTCAACAAAATACAAAATTTATGGCTCAACAAAATTTATGTAAGCTTTGAAATAGCCCTTCATGCATATATATCCTTGGAAGGGACCTTGCCGAAGTGCAGCTCCCAAATCTGAAACACTGATTGGCGAGGAATCCAGGAACAAATTCTAGGATTTAGATGAGGATTGAGAAAGAACTCACGTGGTTTCTTCGTTTGATTGAGTTTTTAAGGCATACTCCAAATCATGCACTTGATCTTCGGTGAATGGAAGGTTGCCAGCATATTCCTCCTCCAAAAGATATAAAGGTGTTTGTGGAGGGTAGTTGTTCACAATGAACTCTATTTCATCACCACTAATCTCCTTCTGATCGAGAAGAACCTGCAGTGCCAATTCATAAGCGATCAAAATGATCAATTGCCACAGAACTTGTAAAAAAGTGAAGGCACAGAATGCTAAATGGATCAGTTTCACTGCAGTGGTGTTGTTAAGCTGGTATATCTGCTATCTTGAGATGTTTGCAGATGTTGTATCCCAGTTACAGAAATAAGCTTGACCCCACTCATAAAGTTCTTTTTTTAACTTTTTGGTTATAGAGCTCATAGTTATGACAATTCACAAAGTAATATAACTCATTTAAGATCTCACTCCAAGTTACCTTAATAGTTTTGAGCAAAGCGGCATGGTGCCTCCTAAGGAGAGACACCGTCTTTCTGTACATGTCCCGTATCAACTCTTCAGTCCTTTGTGCAACTTGATCATCCATCTTAAAATTTAGTGGGGGTTCAATCAAGTTGTAGTCATCATAAAGAGACCCTTCAAAATCCAGCCTTGGTCCAACAAATTTAACTGACTTCCTCCAAGGTGGTGGTTCGCCATGTATGACCATTGGATTCTCCAAATTCCATCTGCAAGTAGAGAAGGGAAAAAGGAGCTAATGTAGCACAAGAAAATAAGCAGAGACTTAAATGTATAAAAATACAAATAATCATCCTAACATGGTTAATATTTTGCGTGCAAGCCAGGATGCATCTGCAAGGTAATCAACTGAGGCTTTTGATGTGTCACGTCCATAGATGACCTCCTCAGCAGCTCTACCTCCAAGCAGAACCTGTTTGCCAACAAAGGCTCAAACTAAAACAAAATAATTTGAACAAGAAAAAGGAAACTAATATACTCAAGAGTACATTTACATACCTGAAGGCGATGAAGCAATTGAGGTCGTCGTTCAAACATATATGATTCATCATCAAGTCGATGAAATACCAATTGAGATAATGTCTGCCAGATAGAAGCAGTCTTTGTGAGTAAAAATTATAGAAACAAACAGCCTTAAATAGCATATTTTAAAGTAAAAACCAACGAACAGGGAATTGTATCATGGATAGAATACAATAACCTTATACGTATGGAAATAAAGTAGCATATATTTCAGATAGGCTCCATATAGATATTTCTTCCACTTCATTTCTATCTAGAGCTACATTTTCTACCAATGCCTTGATTGTCACATCTTTTAAACATAAATTCTAACTCTATACACAGTTATTTGTTCTCCTTTCTAATTCACATGCTTGAATTTTAATACTTTTCTGTACCAGATTCTCCCATGTTACGGTAGCAAACCTGTGTCGCAGATTTATCAAATATTGTTTATAAATTTTCCAACTTGTACTGGCAATACCTCAAATATGAGAATAGGAAAAGATTGACAAAATACTTCTAGAAGATAGTAGAGGATAATGTAGTGAAGGAAGCTGAACAAGGACCTGACCACGAGGTACTATTGAGATGCGATCACAGCATTCAACTTTTGCATGCTCATATCGCCGAAGCAGATGAGAAATTAATGCAACTCCCACTTCAGTAGTAGCTCTACGACATTGCCCTTGGTAACCTAATTCTATTCCAACACGTTTAGGTCCTACTGTAAGTCTGTCAACTGCATCATCCATATCTGACTGAAGAATTGAGTTGTGCCGTTTCCTCACAGCCACAAGAGCAGCCTCTTGGACCAATTGTGCCAATCTCGCTCCGGACCATCCTGAAATTAAGATGTGTGTTCAGATATCAGAATGAAAAATTCAATAAGCAAAACATGAGGTCATACCAGGTAGGTTCTGTGCATAGCTGGATAAATCAACAGACTCTGACATTTTTACTTTGCTAGCATGGATTTTCAAAATATCATGTCTTCCTTTGGCACTAGGTGGGCGAATCCTGATCTACAGAAGAAAAATTCAACGAACATCAACAGCATATTACCATTGAAACTTGAAAGAGCTACATTAAACATCAAATATAATAAGGAAAACTTATGAAAGAGGTGGACAGGTATGCCACTGTTTGCACCAGAATATTGCGTCTTGAACAAAGCATTTAATAGCAAAACCAAGAGTTTAGGGTGTGTTTGATTGTGTTTTTAATTTTAATTTTTTAAAAATTGTTTTATAAAACAATTTTCGAAAACTAGCTTTTGGATGGTAGAAGTGAGGAAAGAAGATGAGTTCAAGAAAGAATACGAGTAATAGAAAACTGAAAGTAAAATCAAAACTCAGATGTTCTGTTTTTTTTTTATTTATTTAAAAACTGAAAAAGAGGTATTGTTTTTTAAAACAGTTTTTAAAAACTACACTCATTAAACAAGTTTTCTTGTTCTTTTGTTTTTAAAAACAGAGAACAGTTTGAAAACAGGGACAGGGAATAAACAAACCCTTATACTCATTCTCTCTCAATTTGCCCCTATCTTATATAAACAAAATACTTTACCCTGAACCAAAAGTGAGAAAAAATTAACTAACTCAGCTACAGAAAGCAACCTTGCGATCGAAGCGACCTGGACGAAGAAGTGCTGGATCTAACAAATCCTTACGATTTGTGGCGGCTAGAAATATGACACCCTTTCCAGTATCAAAACCATCAAGCTCTATCAACAATTGGTTCAATGTAGTTTCCCTTTCCTGGGTGGCTGCATTATACAGGTGATCTGTGGACTCCTTGAAAATACCTTGACGCCTAATCAAGCATAGATTTCACAATCAGGTAGGGTGGATGCTTAGGGGTCTCGGCAAGTCAACTGACAGATGTAACCAAGCAACATCACCAGCTTGGCAATTATTTTGATAGTAAGATCCATTTGTGTAAGTAAGCATTAAAAAAGAAAAACAATCCTTATTTTCTAAGAGAAGCACTGAAATATCTTTTTTGAAGTTTCTGCTTTTTTTTTTTTTTTTTCAAAAAACGTAAATAATAATTATAAATTTTTAAATGTCTTTTTCAATTAGATAGTGCTTTTCATTAAAAAAAAAAAAAAAAAAAATCCCAAACAAATGTGCCCTTAGTTCCACATAATGAAATTCCATTATTCAAGAACCAAATAGAAACAATCACCAATCATGCACTAAAGTGAACTTCCCAGAAGTATCCCATGCCCATCAATAATTATCGTAATGCCTGTAAGCATGGACTAATGTCACAGCCCCTTAGGCATTCTCATTTGTAAGAACAGCATATGTGAGAATCAATACCTAGATTAGACCAACCAATTGATCAACAATGCATGCAATATAGTGGCACTAACAATTACTTAATATACAGACTTATCAGGAAGCTCACAAGTCACAATTGACTAGTGGGTTCAATATATAGTTAGATGTTCCATTATGATTCTATGCCTGCTAAATTACTTGACATTTCATTTGGCTTAAGGTTGTATAATATGGACATTATAAATTCATTCTCTCTATTAAATAAGTGAACACACCATAGACACAAACAATCCACAACTTTATACAATCTGTCAAGTTATAAACTCATAACATAAATCCATATAGCCTTACTTAGTTGCCAACGCATCAATTTCATCTATGAATACAACTGATGGTTTGTTTACCTGCAAAGAGAAACAAACATTTGAGTACCCACCAATCACTAGCTCTCCAAAGCAAAGAAACATGAAATTCTACAACCTATATTTTAAAAATTTAATATAGAAAAAGAAGCTTTATACTCAGTCATATCTCATGTTGAACAATATCTTGGTTCCTCATGACACAGCATCTACCCATTTTTTGCAACAAGCAAAGCAGAGGTAATGAATTTACCAAACAAAACACAAGAAGTAAACTTAATGAATATTCTTAACATTATTTCTACTTTTATAGAGCAAGGAACTGAAATGCATAAAAGTTGACTAACTTTCATTAACCTATTGCTGTCCTGATCAAACAAATGAACAATATATAAAGGACAAAACAGTTGAAAATTGTCATATCAATCCAAGGTCCTTGAAAATGTTGAACAGATTTGATTGAACAAAGCTAAAAGCATGAATATATACTGTTTCATCAAGTAACCGATACCCTTTACTGGTCACCTCACGATTCACATAAACAGAAGGACCATGTGACAAAAAGCATGCAATGCTTTTTAAGTTCACCTTACATCATGTGGAGGAACATGAAAGCAGGACTCAAGAAACCGAAAAAATTAGCAGCAATACATTATTTTAAAATGAAATATCAGAAAAAAATAGAAGTAGAATCACCTTGGCTCTTTTAAATAAATCCCTAATACGTGCAGAACCAACACCAACTAAAACTTCCACAAATTCTGATCCAGCCATTTGGTAAAATGGAACACCAGCTTCACCAGCTATAGCCTTGGCTACCAAGGTCTGCAAAAGCATTACAAAACTTAAACATACGCCAAACAACACAGACTCTTAGGGGGCATTTGGTATACAAAATCTTTTTTCATCCCCAGGAATCATGTTTCCTAGGAATTATATTTCCTGGGAATCATGTTTTCTGGAAATGTTATAAATATGTTTGGCATGTCTAAGATATCTCCGAGAATGAGAAACATAATTATAACAAAACTTTCCCCTTTCATGGGAATCTTGGATTCCTACCCCCTCCCATGGGAAAGTTTTAATGGGAAACTTAATTAAAAAGCAATTCTTGGGAATGTTAGATTCCTAGGAATGATTTTTAAAATATTTATAAAAAACATAGGAATTTAACATTCCTAACCTAAGATTCTTGGGAAACCTAAAAGAATCCTCCTACCAAACACCTCCTTACATGAAACATTACTGGAGAACAAGTATCTGACCTTGCCACATCCGGGAGGGCCCTCAAGAAGAACACCATGTGGAGGTTTGATTCCCATTTTATCAAACAACTCAGGATTCTTTAGGTATCTCACCAACTAAACAACATCATAAATAACTTTCATAAGTTTTCATCCAATACAATAACTAAGCAGAGACAATTAAAATAAGACATAAGAATAGAATGCATAGAATAAAAATAAAAATAAATAGAAATTAGAAGAGATATGCATATTAATGGTGAGGAAAAATTATGGAACTGACTACTGAGAAGGATAAAGTTATATTATTCAAAATAATTAAAGGAAAAATTGGTTAATAGTTAATGTAAATTACAGGCCTAATTTCTCCATGTCTTCTTTATGCAGTTGCTTATGAATTAATGCGTTATGGCCTTATGGGCTGTTTGTAGTTGTGCATAGCTGCATATCAAGTTGAAAGTAATTGTGGGCTGCTGTGCCAGCCAGAAAGGTAAAATGAGATATTTTCTTGGTCTAGAAGAGTTACATGATCTAAAGGGCTGATAGTAAATGGGCAATGGCCTGCTGTGCAGGCCTCTAACATGAAACTAAATAATGGCCAATTAGGAGATCATTCTGCAAACAAAATTGGAGGTCCAAATAAAATAGTGGAGACCAAGTTGAAACTAGACATGGTCTTATACATAAAATCATTAAAATAGCCTTCAAACAAGGAGTAAAGTAAAATAAAATCATTAAAAAAAATTCAAACTTGCACCCCGCCGGACCTCCCGATGTATCCATCTATGATGGAAAATAATTTGAGCAGAAGAATGAAACATGTGACATTGATTAAGTAACAGCCTTCGCAAACCACTCCCTTAAAAAAGAAATAGAACTATATATTGTCAACAAAAAGTGTTCAAAAATTTTGGAATACTTTAGTTTCAACTGAATTCTGTCCGAAAAAGTTTGACAAAAGCATGCAAACTACAAGCAATCAAGTTCAAGGGGTCAAGAAACCATTACTTCATCCTCAAGGAAAAAAAACTTCAAATCATAATATGTGGAAAAGTGATAAAAGATGTCTAACACAGATCAAGGAGGAAAATGTGTCAAAATTTCCTCAATTTTTCATTTATTTATTTATTTTTGGCTATAACTCTTCTTTTATTGTTGTCTTACAGCTAATGGCCTCAGCTTCTGCCCTTTATTCAAGGGTGACATGGCACCAGCAGACAAGAAACTTGTTTCCACACTCATAATTAGAATCAGAAATGTAAAAAAGAATTACCTCTTGCAGTTCCTCAACTGCCTCATCAATTCCCGCCACATCACAAAACTTGACTCCAGTTGAACCCTGAAATGATGTTATTCCAAAGCTAGAAATAAGAATAAATGAATAACATTAAAAGATTTTAAGACTAGAAAACTAAAAATAACATTCAATTAAAAGATTTTAAGAATAGAGACTAAAATAAATGTAGGTGTTAACACACATCAACACGAGCTTCAGCTTTTGATCGTGAGAAGTCTATTCCCTGCCAAAGATCCTGTATATCAAAGAAACATCTCTTAGAGCATACTAATCAAGCAAATCCAAGGAACGAGATTGGCTCAATGATTCATGCATAATAAGTGGATCACTTAGTCACTTACCCACTTCCTAAAGTTTTTAGGTCTTCTTGAAAGAGTGAAGCGAAGAAGAAGGACCATAGTCAAAACTACAATCATAATTGGTTTCAATGCCTCAAGGCTGGCAGAAAATCCACCAAAAGTGTAAATCTCAGATATCTTAGAGAAAATGCCACCATCACTGAAAAAATCAACAATATTATCCCAAATCTTCTCCAAAATTGCTAGTGCAAGACCAAGAAAAAGCTTGAGGAATGGTTTGACTATAGGCCAGACAACATAGACAGCCACCACAGCTACAAAACTGGTGGCGGCAAAAAATGCTGATGCAAGGAAGCCGCCAACTATAACTGCTGCTACAGCCACGAAGGCTGTCACCACTGCAAGCTCAACCACCACTCTGCTAGATATGGAAGTTGCAACTGGATGAGGGTACTCCGGCGTTTTCCCCACCCAAGACTGCAACAAAATAATTTCACAGTTAAAAGAACAATGATACTATGATCACCCACAAAAGTATCTATCTCATTCATGCTTCATGCCAAATGACTTGAACTCTGAGTCCCTGACTACGAACTACGTAAGAGAGCATACTTAACTTAGAAAAAAGAAAACAAAACTTAAACCAAGCAAAGCTAATTGACTTTCCCCTCTTAGCACTAACACTACCTAATATAATCAAAAGGTTAAACTATTCATTTGCTCCCTATAGTTGTTCTTATTTAAGTTGTAGTCTCTACACAGTTTTTTTGTAACGGTTTATCGCTGCCAAAAAATTTTTGAAGCAGGTTATATCACCAGCAAGTCTTCTGCAATGTTAGCAACAAGGACCAGAACTTAACTTTTATGCAAGTGTAAGGACTAAAACTTAAAATGGAGACAACTATAGAGACCAAATGAATAGTTTAACCTAATCAAAATTATTCACGTGTGGACAAGATAAAGATTAACAACCATAGTATGCCTCCTCTCGATCTCATATCGCGGTCCAGTGTAGTCTGCCAAAATCGCTTGAGCTTCCCCATTACCCAGCCTCAGAACCCTGCAAAATTACATGCACAATTAAAGCCTATCACAACACTGCAGTGCACAGTTTCAACAAGGTACATAACTAACAAGTAACAAGATAATCCCATTCTTTTTCTACCATTTGGTTGTGTGCAAGCTTTTATCACCAGGAATTTCCTTCAACTCCACAACAAAATCCCTATAAACACCTCCACCTCCCTTTGAAGTTATCAACTTGATTTTGTCCTTACTCAAAGCCTTCCTGAACTCCTCAATGCTCATCTTGGGCAACTCGTTTACATTCCTATCAAACTCTTCTTCCTCTGACAACTCTGTGCCAAAAATTTGCTCAGGCACGTAAAGCTTCCCTCTATACTCCTTCAACAAGTCTTTCAAATACACAGAACCTCTCTCTCCCGAAACCTCACTCTCATTCTCACTCTTGCTCTGAGGCTTCGTTGATTTCAACCTCTTCAACACATCGAAAATACCCGCATTGGATGATTTTCCCAAATTCTCCTTTTCTTTCAAAGTATATAACTTGTCGCCAACTAGATACTTGGGTTGCACTTGGCTCGGGTTTTCCTTCAGAACCCGGCTCACGAAATCGTCCGAACCGGGTTCGCCACTCGCGGAAGAGGATTTGCAGAGCACTGTGGGTGACCTACGTAGGAGAAGAAGGTGGGTTGGAACGTGCCTCGGAGTTCGCTTCGGTGTTCCATGGCGGTGAGGGTAGTGAGATTTGGTAATGTGAAAGTGGGGTGAGGAGAGAATGTTCATCGTTCCGGTGAATTCATAAATGGGTGAATGAATGCACGGGAAGGGTTTATGGAATTAGGGTTTTATGCAACATGAGAAGTGCAGGAAGTGAACGGAGAAGAGATTGAAATGAAAATGGTAATCTGCAACCGGTGCTGTTTTGGTTTGAGTTTTTCACCCAATCCGATAATGCTTCGTCGCTATACTTGTCTTATTTCTAGTTCAGATAAAAAAAAAAAAGAGAAGCTCTTGCTAACTTGCTTTTATTTATGTTTTTTATTTAATAATTTAGCTTTACGTGTAAAATTTTAACTTGTTTTATAAATTAAGTATGATGTTTTTATAATTTTTTTTCTGTTATGGTTGGTTTGTTAGCAAGAGAGCAGAAAATGAGTGAAATGAAATAAAAATTGGTGAAATTCACATTTTTACACTTTATTTTAATTCAAAACTTTTATCTCATTTCAATTTTATTCTATTTCATTCTACTTTACCAAACACTACATTAGATTTTCAAAGTAATTTCATTTTAAATTAATTTTCCAGCTCTAAAACTAAACGATTTTAGAGATAATTGGGAGTACAAGGGTTATCATGATCTCATTCCGACTCAAAATCTTGATAGAATTATTTATATGTACCGATGTAAGTGAATGTGAGTTGATAACATATAAAATAAGATCGAGAAATTTTATTTTGATATTAATTTTAATATTATGTATAATATAGTTAAAAAAATATAAGATTAAAATTAAATTGGATTTTGTAATATTTTTTAAAATAAATAATTTTATATAAATATAATATTTTGTTATATAAAATATTATTTATTAAGTAAAGAAAATTTATTATCAATATATAATTATTTTTAAAATTATATTTTTAAAAGCACATAAGGACGTGTTTGGATGGGAAATTTTGTGAGAAATTTTTTTTAAGTAAAATTAAAATACCATACATCAAAATGATTGTTTTGATATCAAATTCAAGGAATTTTTAAATTAACAATTTTATAGGGAATTTTTTTAAACAAAACGAATAAATTTCACGAAACACATAAAGCAAAGGAATTTCAAATAACACATAAAATATAAAATAAAATTTACAAAGAATTTGAAATATTTATTTTGAATTGTTTTATCGAAATGAAATATTTTTAAAATGCAAATATTTAATTAAACTAATTAAAATTTCCTTGGACCAGCGGTAGCCACGCACCGTGAGTGAAATTAGTCTCTAACCTAGTGTGTTGGGAACACCCGTGGTCTCTGACCTAAGGACGGAGGCACGTTGAAAGGTGGGGGGCCTTGGCCCCCCTGGCTTTTTTAAATTTTCTTATACATATAATATTAATATATATATATATATATATATATATATTTATTTATTTGAGTAATTATTTTTTATTTTAGAATCAACTAATAATATTTAGGCATTTTTTTTCTTTTTTGATAAAATATTTTATTCTTCTTTTATAATATTTATTGTGAAGATAATTATATCTTTTTATTTTAGATAAATATTTTATTTTTCTTATTACTTTTATTGTGAAGATAATTGTATTTTTTTCTCTTTTTAGATAAAATATTCAAATATCATTTATTTTTTCAAAAGTATTTTTCTTCTATCATTTATTTTAAAGGTTATAAATAACTACATTTACAAGTTTTTATTAGCCATCCATTAATATTGATTTGATTATAAATAATTTAAAAATTAAAAGTCATTCATTTACATTTGTCAATGAAATAATTAAGTTTAATTACTAACACTGTATAAGAAATTGGTAGTTTGAGGTTTGAGACACATTAACAAATATTTTCTTTTTTCAATCACTTCATCGTGTATTGTTTTTTTTTCATCTTATCTTTTTTTTTGTATTGATTGTGAGACTCTAACATATTCATGGTCTCAAATGCATGAATCCAAATAGGCTGTTGAATAAATCTTAGATAAACAAATTGAATATCAAGTTGTACTAGAGATCTATCAAATATTGCTTCTAAGATCGTGACTACGATTATGGCACAACATTCTTCTTATTCTTCTTTTAATTTCCAATAATATGAAATCATATTATTGTTTGGTGAGTAACATGATACATTTCTATTTAATAGATTTTTAGAATATAATTAATAGAAAATTTTCCTAAAAAATTGTTATTAATATGGGGGACTTAAATATAAATAAATTTGACTAATTTCACCCAATTTAATGATACCTTTCTTAAAACACTCTTCATTTAACTACAATTCTATTTTCAATGACTATTTTTATTTATGATATCAAATTTTAATGAAGATCATTTTACGAATAACCTTATTTTTTAATGAGATTAGTAAAATTAAATGATATTAATCAACTTTTAAATTAATGTGAAATCAGTTAATTTTTCTTATATTTGAGTCTAGAGGGAGTTTTAATTTTTATTATATATTGGCCATAAAATTTCTCTCTGATATGTAAAATTGATGAGTAACATTTATAATTTTGGGTCTTAAAAAATTGCTTAATTTGTTTTCTATTTAAATATATTTTTATTAATATTTTGATAAATTAAAATTACTAATATAATTATATATTTTTAGGAACATTTGAATATTTCATATCAAATTTGATGATTATATGAATCTTTTTTTTATGTTGGCTCCCCCTAAACCTTAAGCCTGGCTCCATCCCTGCTTTGACCCACCCAGGAAAAAAAACTAATTAAATTTTCATGCATTTTTAAATACTTTAAATTTTGAAATCCCTTATTCAAACACTACCTAAGTCTATGTTTGGTAGCATGTTTCTCTCCCTCTTAAAGTTCAATCCAAAAATTATAAAAGAATTATTATTATTTCCAACCATTTAAGTTGAGCATCTCGCTAACAGTAACCCAACCCAAACTTAATGTCTAAAAATATAATTTTATTCTCAAAGTGCATTGGGTAAGGATATGTGAAATATGAGGAACCGGATCACTATTTAAAATTTAAATTAGCAAAGGATATCAATATCAACTATTTTAATTCCTTAAAAAGAAAAAAATTCCTTTGGGCCACTAATCTCTAATGTAAACAAAATGTAGTCTCAACTTCACATATACGAAGGATAAGAAAACTCTCTTACTTCTCTCGTCTTAATGCATGTTTGAAAATTTATTGATTACACGTTGATAGCTGACGCGAATCCAAACATATTGTTATACAACAAGAAGAAATTGCAGCTCAACTGATATTAAAAGGCACACCGTTCTCATCTTCTTTGGTCTCTTCTTCGTGTCTTCGTTTCCTTGTTCTTCCTCCATGAATCCTTTACCTTTTCGTTCAGATCTGTCTTCGTGCCTTTAGGTTCATTTTCTTCCCGCTTGTGCTTTCTGGGGCTGACACTCTGATTATTCATTTTAATAATTTGTTTTAATCATTTGTAAGCTTTGATCTGTATAGATTAAAATAATTGAAAAAGATAAATGTTATATATCTTTTTTATACTTAAAACATTGGCCGCATTTTAATAAAGTTCGTGAGCATAGATTAAATAATTAAAAAATATTAATGTTATTTTCTGCTTAAAACCTGCACAACTATATGATAATTGTAAGAGTTACAAATAAAAAAAAATTCAATCTGGTCCACTAAAATCCAAAATGTAGTATATATTTATATTAGACGTGAAAAAATATTTTAATAATTAACTATAACTCAATAATTGTGATAATTGTTTCACGTCTAATACTAAATATTTTAATTGTGATAATTGTTTCACGTCTAATTGTGATATTTATATTCTAATATAAACGAAAATGGAGCAGAAGCAGATAATACAATGGAGTGGAACCAAATTCCCAATTAATAATCAAACAATTTCATTTGACTATTCCGATGAAAATTTGAAGTTTTACCGTGACTCGGGTTCTCTCAGTTATGAATGTCTGAACACGTTAGACTATTCAAAATTAGGTTGAAATACCAGCTAGTGTGATTTTAAGCACATATTCATATGATGGATCCTAGGTTGAGGAATTGATCATAGGTTTTTGATTGAGTTGAAACAACTTTATATAGTTTTTATGTTGAATAAAAAAACTCATACTAAATTTTATTATTAACTTGTTTTTTTTTTTTAAAAAAATTTCTATTCAGCAAAAAAAAAAAAAAAAAAACTTCCAAATATAAATCACTTCACTTCAAAATCAATTTTAATTAAATCATTTTTATAAAGTTAATTTCATTCAAAATCAATTTTCCAAATACTCAACATTAAATCCCCATTGTGTGCTCGATTCACATATAAATGACGAGGTGAGACTAAATCTAATATATCCACAGCTGCCCAATAAAGCAAATTTGTTAATAAGCAAGTATAGCACCATATAATAAAACAAAGGCGAATAACTAAAGAAAACTTGTTGAGGATGAAATGATACCATATGAATCAATTTTTTCTGTTCTGTTGGGCTGCTTCAACATACTGCTCTGCAAGTTTCTTTACTTTCTCGCCTTCCTTTATGAGAAAATTAGCATTCTTTGCTTTGGAATGATACTTCATAACCTTCTCAGTCGTTTTTGCAACAGCCCACCTGTATTGATCAGCCGTGATTACACCACTCTTGCACAGTGGTCTGATGTGCTCCTTGATGTAAGCTTCTACCTGTACAAACTCCAGTACGGAAATATGGGAATTATACAGGAAAATATGGAAATGGAAGAAAATAAAAATGATAGTACAAGCCACTGCATATTTAAAAAAAAAAAAAAGAAACTAAGATACATGGGGAAATTAATTTTGCAATACCTTTTTAGTTACATGATTTTCAGAGTCAGTCTGCTTTGCAGTGGGATCAGATTTCTCTTCCTTCCTTTGGAAATTTTCACCAGCCTCTGATATATTAGAAGATTTGTCAGTGATGGTAGTAACAGAAACTTTTTCTGTGAGATTCTCATTCCCAAGTTCCGAAGCATTTACTGCATTGTCCAAGACATGTTTTTCGACATTATGGCAGTCATTGGCCACGCTTAGAGTTTCTGTCTTGCCATCTCCATGTAGTGATGTTGATTCACTGACTGGAAATTTTTTTATAAGTGGTTCTTTGTCCGGGCCATATAATTCTTCAAATTCTGAGTCAGGAGGTTCAACAGCACCCTCACAGGGTAGGAGCTCAGAAGAAACAGAAGGCTGGCCCATCTCCGTATCAATTGTAGAAGCCACGCTGTCCCTATGGACTGCATCATTGTGACAATTTGGTGAGCAAGATGCATCTCCTGGCACTTCATTTCTTTCAGACCCCTCACAGTCTGCACAATCCAAATCGATATCTGACTTTTTCAAGTTCATGGTGGAGAAAACAAGTTTCACTTTTGACTCATTTTGCTCTTGTTTTGGATTTGAGACCTTTGCAACACTAGCACCAATATAATCTTCATCTTCCAAAGCATACTCAAAATCACCATAAATATCCAGATCAGGATGAGAATCCAATTCAAGTATATTATCGGGCCCCGACATATCACTATTACATGTTTCTCTGTTCTCGTGTGGACTGCTAGGTGGGGAATCAGACAACAGACCAGCATTTTTCAAGGCTGTTTCAACTTCAGGGTCAGTTGAAAGATCATCAGTATTAAGTTCCGATTGTTGATCAGTAAGCATTGCTGATGAGGCTGGTGGACTTGTATCTGTGGCTACATTGGTTTTTGTGTTATTTGCGCGATGCAAGAGCTCTTGTGAACAAAGGTTCAAATACACAAGCTTGCTGTTTGATCTGTCAGCAACCTCTTTTTCAATATTAATTGCATCTGCAACAGCTAATTCTGTATCTGCAGTTCTGCGAATCACAGCCAGATTTGTGTTCCTCAATAAGCGCTCTGTCAGGCGGTAAAGCTGTGTCTGCACAAAAGTAACAAAGTTTAAGAGAGCAGAAATGTAACCAACAGAATCGTATACGTAACTAAAGCAACTTGAATGGATGTTGTGCTCTATCTGTCTGATCAGTAACTTGATCTTTTGGAAATAGTCATGCTCCATTACTTAAATGTGATTCAACTCCACTAACATGCCAAAAGAGGAACAAAATTAAATTATTCTAAATTTGTATGGTGTCCACCAGTTTTAATTCCAACCCTGAAATCTGGCAACCAGTCAATCCATGACTTTTATCTATGGTAGAATTGATTATTCAAAAAGATTTAAGATTCTATCACTTTTTCTGGAGGGAAACTTCAGGTCGCATCACTCATCAAGTGATATTAACAATGGAACAGGGATAAAGAGAGTATTGGGAAAACCAGTGGCAATCAGATGTTTGTGTTAAACATTTGAAAACAGCAGATAACTAAATGCCAAATTTAGTTCCAAAGTAAGCTGAAAAGCATGACTCTCCTAAGGAATTGGAACATATTTTCTCAAACCCAATGTCATTGTGAATTGCCATCTATTGGTGCCTTCATTAAAAATGCACCAGAGTACAAAAAAATGGTGCATTTCTTTTTTCATCTCAAGTTTTCTTCTCTAATCTAACATGTGTAACTTAATTACTTAAAATGGAGGAAATGAAAGGTACAGCATACCTGCCTCACTGATATAGGAATTTTATTGTGGCGACAAGGTGCCAATACTGGTCTCATATCAATTGGCAATTGGGCCTACTCACAATAACAGAAAGAAGTAACAGTGAACAGCCATATACAATTTCTGACAATGTCAAAGGTAAAATAAAACATATTGCATAGAAAACTAATCAGATCATTTACATACAAGCAAAGGATAATTTCCTTTAAAAACTGCATTGTCTTCCGGATTTCCATTTGCCGTGTTCCCGCTTGTGGCAGCTGTTTTCCTCGCAAGAACCTCCAAGGCCCATTTTCTTTTATCACTCTTCATACAACCAGATTTAAGGCCTGACTCTTTTGTGCTAGTTTTGGCACCAGCTGATGAAACTGATGTCCTTTCTGAGTGATTGTTTGAACGTACTTTACCAGAAGTTGAATTATCACCAACTGGACCTTGTACAATCTTATCTATTTTTTTTTCAGATGAACAAATGCTGCTCTTTGATAAAAGATTATTTACATCTGTTGCTTTAATAGTATTGTTATCAACAGAGAGATTTGGTACTTTTTCTGATGGGTTGTTTTGTTTAGTTTGCTCTGAGTTAGCAATGGTTTTAAGCACAGAGAGAGGTTTGACATCCTCTTTCCGGGGGAAAACAGATGTATCTGCTAAATACAACCTGGAAAGAATAGGATTTTTGGCCTGACATTCAGAAGATTGCTTTGATTCTGGACTGTCTGAACCTTTTCTTAGTAGATCAAGAACTGATTTTAAAGTTTCAATCTTTTCAGGCTTTGTAGCTCTCATGCAACGATATTTCCAAAACTCAATTTCACAGTCCCTATCCCATGCACGCTTTCTTCTTCCATTGGAAGTCCCAAAAATTTTCTTTGTTAGATTTTCACGCACTTTTCCTTTCTGCAACATTGACTTCTTTGCCTTTATAGCTGCAGGGGATAACTTGTTTACAAGTTCAGTTTTAGGCCCTGTTATAGCAGCCCTAAATGCTTCAAGAAGCTTGGGATCAAAATGGTTATCCTCAAAGTTTATAGAGGATTTGTTACGGACAGCTTCTCTAATTTCCTTCCTTAGATTTTGAACTACCAAGGATGATTCTCCATCATCAGAGACTCTCTTCATGATCTTTTTAACCCTCAACCCAGCCATATTTCCTTTGTTTTCAGATAACTTGTCACAAGCATTAGTGACAGTACGTCCCTTGGAATGCCTCCGGTTTGTCCCTTTAACTATATTCATTATATCTGATTTGACAATCGCCTTTGTTGGAGAATGTTTTAAAACAGGGCGTTTCTGAGCATTTTCTAAATGATGAGCATCTGCTGAGTCATTAGTACTAGTCATTTGACTACCAGTAGCTCTAATTTTCTTTAGTGCAACTTCATCCGGAAGTTCAGGCTTGACATCTCCATCATCAGCCTTTATATGAACTTGCTCATTACTGTGACATCAAGGACAAAAATCAGGGAAAAAGAACAAAGAAAAGAAAGTCAAACTTTGAACTCCTCATGTGATGAACATAAAACAAATAACAATTAACACATTTATTCCAACAGAATATGATAATATGCATTTAAATATCATAGACAATTAATGCAGTTTTAATAGCACACAAGAGTATGAAGAATATCTAGGCATATACAAGAATATACAAATATTGGTTACTATTTTATATCTTTGATGTTGCCCATATGTATGTGTGTTCTATAGAAGTGTCCCACACTCCCACTATGCTATATTTTTTACATTATCCATGTCGGAGCGTCTGCGTTGGTGTTGGGTCTAGTGTCCACGTTGGAGTCCATGTGTCAGGGTATAATACATGTGAGGAGACAGGACTAAGGAAAAGTGTGCTTCATCCCACAGCATTTTTACATCCTCTCTCTCTCTTTCTCTCCGGCACAGTGACCATTGTAAACTATTCATTTATTTAATATGATACAAAATTAAATCAACTCTTACCTGTAATCAGCATGCTTTCTCTTTCCACCAGCCACTCTGGCATTGTCCTTACAAGCATTGGCTTCAATTTCATCTCCTGAGAACATTTTATTTTATTATCAACATTATATGGTTTAAAAGCTGATTTAAATGCTTTGAAGCCACCAATATCATCAGTGATTTCCCACAGTCCAAGTGTGGACTAAAATAAAGAAAGCAAGAGGAATAATATTTCTAAGAATGGTGGAGTACCTTTCAAAAAACATTCTTCTGAACTCAAGCACAGGACATCAGTTGCTTGATCTTTTGTTTCATTCTTGTCTGCATTATCAACTATAACCACGTTAAAATTATGACAATCAGTCTAGCTTACAGTAGAAGAGCACAAAAAAATGTTTTATGATATACTTTTCATGCTGACAAAAAGCTAGTGATATACAATATAATTTACCAGATAAGAAAGAGCCCACTGACAAACCAAGATGAAGACCCATATCGGATTCAATTGTGGATGGACTAGTTTTAGTATGGGACTCATCAAATAACTTGGTTCCGTCAAAGCCACTTGGTTCATTACTTGCTCCACTGACACTTTTCTTTAAATCATTATGCACTAAGGATTTAGAAGTTACGCTACAGGATATATTATTTGACAAAGACAGTTCCAGTTCTTCTTCCTCCATGATTGGTAACGTATTTGTCTTCACTTCCACACTTTGCTGATTATTTGTGTCAGACATTAAAATACATGATTCAGTCATCGGGTCCCCACCAACTTCAAAAGGCAATAGGCTTTTCTCACTTGTTGCTGGAACCCATTTTGTTCGGTCAACCATCGAAACAACAACAGCCGTCTCTCCTGTATCAGCAACAGACACAGACACTTTTCCTGAAAAGGAATCCTCAGCATGGCATTCACTGTTACTATTATGATTATCTGCATTGCATTCCACGGATGTCCTCTCTACTGAATTGGGTGTTCCTTTAGAAACTTCATCAACCACACATCTAAAACAAAACCCTGAATTAGAATACTAAAGGACGGAAAAATATATCAACTTCTGTCAGCAAACAATTTTATAATTCATGTGATGGAAGCTTACCAAGGGATTTTGTTAAAGACATCCCTTTGCTAATTAGTTCCATTTATTGGATAAAACACATTCTTTTCATTGTTAATCACATCGTAAATAATTTCTAATTTTTGTTTAGATTATAATTATCTGGCCATGTTTTCTATTGTAGGGAATCATAGACTTTAAAATAGCAGCTAGAACTTATCAAACTCTATATTATTATTTATAAGCTAGTAGCCAATATGTACTACGCATGTTAACAAATACAAACCAGATTGAGCTTTGAGATTAAAGGAAGAGAAAAAGCAATTAGAAGAACAAAAATACCCAACAGATTAACCAGTAAAGTCAATTTACCTGGGGCATAACCATGTACTGTCCGATGTACCTTCAGTATCAAATCCCACACAGAAGGCATGATACCTGTCAATAAAAGACACCTATTAGACTTAACTATGCTTCTATCAGTGTTTGTTATGAACTTATCTGCAAATACTTTGACAAGTTAAGAAACACATTTTTTTTCTGCCAAATGGCCCTTACAGATGAGGTCTAAGCCTAGACAAATATGCAATTACAGAGAGCTGACCAATCCAACCCCAACTTCCTAGTCATAAAAGATAATAATAACCTACTGAAATTTTACTCAATGACATCTTAAACAAAAAAATTCATTTCAAACTATATATATGAAACCTATTAACCTAATCCGTTGATTTAAGTTTACCATATGTCACATGAATCACAGGCTATTGATGTATCGAGATCAGAATCTCCTTCAATAGTAGCCAACCCATTGCGAACCTTGCAGCCATCACCATCCAAGCAAATAACTGCCTACAAAACGATGAAATACATAAGGATTAGTGTTATGCATTAAAGTTTCAAAACGACAAGTAAGAATGTTGAAAATTATATTAGTCCATGAACAAATTCTCTGCAAGGATTTTTGTTATTTAAAAATGTTGAGGAATTTATAAATGTATTTGGAGAATTGACTTATGATATGAATCAAAAGATATTTGCATAGAGGATACATGTTCATGCAAAAATACAAGAAATACTAGAAGCAAGGTTGCCAATAATACGAACTAACCAGAGGTCAAGATTTTTTGCCTAGAATTCTAAAATTATATTATATGATATGGAAAACAATTACATTTTCATCAATGTAGTAAGAGGGAAATGACAGTGTGTTATTCTTCTCTTCAATGGACCAGTCATCATCTCTGCAATCATGAAGGAAAACAGTTAAGATTATATAAATTTTTTTACAGCAGAAACATGATCAAACTGTAAAGCATTTACTCAAAATTGAGCAATAAAACACTAGAGTATTTACTCAAAATTGAGTAATGAAACTGTGAAGTATTTGCTTAAAATTCAGTCATAGTGATGCACAGCTAGAATTATGCAAAATTCATGACTTTCAACTCAAACACCAATTCTGAAAATCCTAAGCTTAAATGTATGTGGATATAAACAAACAATGAAAATAAGGCTGTCAATCATACACACATAATGGAGGAAAACTTACCTGAAGAATGAATCATCTTCAACTTTATTGTTTCCAATGGTATCATATACCTTCACAATCATGAGTTTCACATGTTTAGCCACGCACCAAATTTTAATAGTATTTTCAAGGTATTAGATGCATTAAAAACATAAAATTTCATAATAATATTAATCAAAACAACAAAATGGTCTAGAACAGAATTAATAAGGTGAGCAAATTCAATTGTAACCTGAAGAGTTATACTAAAGCAATGAAGAAAAAGCAGCATTCCGCAATTTTATATCACTCACTGGAACACAAGTGATTAACTGAAACTCATTCTGGCAAAGTGGGCAAAGATTAGTGATGGTAGCCCAGTTGTCAATGCATACAAAGCAAAACCTGTGAAATAAATGAACCGAGCAAAAATTTCAGATTCATATTTCAACATACATACTGAAAAATGAAGAAAAAAAATCAACATTTAATGGGACCAAGTGGAGGTAAAGAATGAAAATTTAACATAACAAAATCATTGTGCAAATTAATAGAGGCTCTCCTACAGGCATGACGGCAATCCCCTTAAACATATACATCCAACCAGAAGAATTGCACCAAGTAAATTGGAGAGGCTAGTGGTACACTAGTAGCCTTAATGCCTTTACTAACTACTAAGATAGTATACTATCAATGAACAAATACGTAATACACAAGGAAGAGAAGCAAAAGTTTACACCAATGAAAAATGATCACAAAGAGAGTAAGATGGTAAGATAGAAAAACAATATCTTCTACTGGATAGTATAGAAAGAATGTCTGTGTATCTAAGAAATCCCTTTCATTGGGGAACTTAAGTCCATGAAAATCTTCACATTACAATTTAACACAGTTTAACCAACATCACCCATGTCCATAGTTCCTAAAAGATAACTAGGCCTGATCACGGTTCTGTTATATTTACAGGTGAGGCGTAAGGCAGAATCCATAAAACAAATTGACACTACCCAACCAATGAGATCGAGATGGTGACAATTTAAAAGAGAGAAAACATATATTTGAAGCCTTAAGAAAATAGATACCAGTGCTGACAGCAATCCAGAAGTCCCCTGTCAATAACCATATCCATACATATTCCACATCTTTCCCCTTCAACAGCTGCATCATCCTGTTAATTAAGAAATACTAAGTGTTCAGTTCAGGTGAAACCATAAGTGACCAATCAGTTACGATACACGACTCTATCTTATGCATAAATTAAAATTATAATGAGCTGGCATGAAATTGTCAAACCAACAAAAATAAGCGCAAGCGAGGGTTTAAGCAGCAGCATTTCATATCATATCGAAAGTGAAAAGGTCCAAAGTATGCAGAAGAGAGCGATGAGCTTACATTATCGTTGGCATCAAAAGCGTCCTGCGTGAGTGTGAGCATATCATTCGTCACGAAATCCGCCTCCATTGCGAAGCTAACTCGAAGCCAAACACTAATTCACTGTGAACTTTGCGTCAATTAGAGAAACGAATCCTCGGCACAATTCAATTTGTGAAACCACGGCGCAATAGGATAGAAGGAGAAAGAGGAAAAGGAATGCGATGAGAATTAGTAGAGTGCTTAACCGACTAATTTGTTTAATCCATTGCCTGTAATTGTAATTGTAAATTAATACTATATTGGAAATGGAATCGGTGAAGAGAAACCACGGTATCTGACCCGTGTTCAATTCATCCGATCTGCCTCCGAAACGTTTCGCGTTGAAACTTGAAAAGCTGAATAGTGAATACGTTGTCGACGTGAGCGCTCTTGAACATTCTTTTTTATTCTTGGGCCATTACTGAGAGTTCAGTTTAGGCCCAAATCATAGCCCAATGCATTAGGCCTTGGGCCTTTTCTTCCTGCACCCTTCAAAAGTCGTTCTACACCCACTTCTTCTTTTAATATTTTCAAAATTCTTAAACTAATCTTATGCATATGCACGTTATTTTTTTTTCCTCAGATCTGATCTTCTTTCCGGATTACCAAATCCGTAATGGTATTTTAAATGTGTTACAGAAGAGGTATTCTAAAACATTTTACGGATAGGTGTTGTGCGTCCAAAAAACTCATTCCGTAACCAAAATATCATACTTCTAAAATGTCTATTCCGTAATACATTAAAAAATAATTACAGAATATGTGATCTGGAACAAACAATGTATTATCAAACATTTCAATAAACATAAATGTATTTCAAAATTTGTATTCCATAATAGTATTTTAAATTTCTTTAAAAAAAATAGTATTTTAAATGTATTACGAAAGAGATATTTTAGAATTTGGAAACGAAAGATTTGGCATGCGTAAGTTATTGTAAATCTCTTAATATCTGAATTTAATTTTCATGAATAAAAATTAATAATATAAATGGCAGGTCAATAGTCAATTTAATATGAAATGATGTGCCTATCAAGCCGATTTTCGTATAAACTATATAGTGTAACGTTGAATATCATAAACATAATAATAATAATAATATATACAAATCAAATGCTGAAAGTAAATGGTCGCAGTGACGCAGCACATCAATTAATCAATTAAAAGTAACAACGAGGACCCAATCGTGCGAATGAAGCTATCCTAGGTCTACCTGTGAATATTTCTGTACCATTGAAGGACATAACCATCTTCTTCTCGTTTCTGTAAGTCGTTTTTATACCATGTAATGGTCTATGTTTTATTATTCTTGTCTAGCTAAACTCTAAGATGTTTGCATAATGTATTCTTCAATATTATCTGAGGACGGTTATAACTTAATACTGGTTCATCATATATATCATATCATAACAAAGATTCACTGCTCTTTGTTGACTTTTTTTTACCTTTTTTTTCTTTCTTTCGAATCATTCATTCATTGGCATTCAATAATATCAACAGAAGTGCAATTCAATGATAAAGACAAATGGTCAGAAGTTGTCAAATTCTAGAATTTTCTTTTCTCTTTTCTTGCTTGACGTTTTTGAATTGGATTGAGAAATTAGCTAACATTCTGACTTTATTTATATCTTGCTGAACCATTTATAGTGAAGGTCCCGTCATAGTATTTATGCTCTAAGCTGAGAGCTTTAATTTGATATTCTCATGCATCTAGACCCCTTTTTTATTTTCTCCGAAGAGTTTGGCAGCAGAGACTCGATTATTTTACAAACCAGCAAGTATCTAAAGGAGAATAAATGGTCGAAGATATAGTTTTAAATTATTTTGTGAAAATGATCAACTTACACCCCCATTTTTGGGGTGTATAGATGGAAAGAGAGAGAGAGAAAAAGAAAAAAAATAAAGGAAGAGAGAAATAGGCAGAAAAATAGAATAGAATTGAAATGGAAGAGAAATGATAAACTCACTACTACGCCAATCCTAGTGGAGATAGTGTTTGCATCAATTGGGTGAAAAAGACTTATGGTACATTAGCATAGTCTGTTAGAGATTGTGTTGGGAGACCGGAAGGAATGCATTGTAATATTATTGGAACAGATCACCAAATATAAATTACATAATAATAATTCAGTTTCCTCTCTCTTTAATAGAGTAAGGAATGAGGAGTCCACACAATTCACTTTACGAAAGTTTGATGTGTTGATAGCAAGGATCAGTGTTGAGCTTGTGCATTTTTCTCTTTGGTGTGACAGGGCCTCTGCTTAACAATATTGTGATCGGATAGAGTTATGTCCTGTAGTCCTTAAACCGAAATTATGTCCAAATCTATGAGCTGCTTTTGCTTGAAGAAAGCTAGACCAAAGACTAAGCAAGAACTTTCCACCATTCTTGCTTCGGAAACATCCTGTAAGTAGAGAAAACAACATTCACCTAATTTATAATGTTGAGCTCTTATTAAATCCTACCTCTTGGAATTTTCATGAAATGTACCATGATTTTGCCATCAATATCAATCTAGCCATTGCCCTTATGTTGTAGTTTATGCCTTTATGGCATGCCACTTGTCACTAGACCTAACTATTACCTCATGCTGTAAGCATAGGAATTCATGTGAGGTGCTAGTTCTTCTTGTTTTTGCAAGTTGTCATGTCACAGCATGCATTCTCATTCCAAAGAATCCAAACTGCTAGGAGGCAGACCATAATTTTGGCAGCCTGTGTTGTGCACTCACGAGTTACTTTATGCCTGACATTTTGTGGGGATATACATGTGAGATTTCTTATAGTTTAACTCTCAAAATGTCCTTTACCGTTTGACAGTTACTGTGAATGAGATTGAGGCTTTGCTTTGCACGTTTAAGAAACTAAGTAGTGCAATTATTGATGATGACTTCCTTCACAAGGTATTTCCATTTAAGCTAGTACTAGTAATAGGGATTCTATTTTTTCCGTCATTAACTAAATGAGCTGATATTTTATTTTTTTTCACACTACCACGAGCCGTTTATATTGCTGAATGCCATCATAATTTATTAGCATTTTGATGGAACTTAAGTTAGAAGTGCTAAATTCTTGAAGATTTTTGTCTGCAGGAGGAGTTCCATCTTGCACTTTTTAATAACAGTAGCAAGCAGAATCTATTTGCAGATAGGGTGCGTACTTGTACTAAATTTTATTTATTTTTCTTATCTCCTGTTAAGTCCACGAACATTTATCCAAGAAAAGTGATAAATAGTACAAAAAAAAAAAAAAAAAAACCCTACCAATATGAGGTTGTTAGTGTTACTACAGTTTGAGAAATTTTATTTCTGCTACTAGGAGTAAAGAGAAGAAAGAAGTTAGGTATAAATTAGTAGTGTGATAAAAAAATAAAAAAGTAATTATAAAATGTGTTATAAAAAGTTTATATAAAAATAATATAACTCTTATAGTTTTATTGGTAAATGACTTCTGTTTCAATTCATCCACGTATACGCAGCCTTGCATAGCCTAATTAGTCAACTTGTCAATTCATCACTTTTAGCATTATTTTTTTTTACAAAGGTTTAATTAATCATTTAGCCCCTATATTTGTGTCAATTTCTCATTTTAATCTCTATAACTAAAAAATCTACTTTCAGTCCCTATATCAGCAATTTTTTTACATTTTAGTTCCTCTTGTTAGTTTTTTTTAATAGTGTAAAACTATCGCAAAAATGAAGGCATATAGACTAAAATTTAAAAAAAATTACTTGTATATTGACTAAAACCTATTTTTATATATAAGGACTAAAACGAAAAGTTGGTGCAAGCATAGAGACTAAATGATTAATTAAAACTTTTACAAAAAAGTATTTTTGCTTATACAATTGTAATAATGGATAAAAATATTAGCAAGTTTTTTAATTGATCACCAAATATCTAAAAAGTTAATTTGTGTATCAAAGAACCACTTGCTATGCATATTAAATGAAGACATGACTCCACAACTTAGCAAAAATTAATGGTAAACCGTAAACATATTACGATTTTTATCGTGAAATTTTATTTCTTTGTATTTTTTCTGCAAATATCTGATTTTAGTATACATGATGATGTTGCGTCCTATGAAAGCAAAATGCAGGTATTTGATATGTTTGATATCAAGCATAATGGAATGATTGGCTTTGGGGAATTTGTTCGCTCACTGAGTGTCTTTCATCCAAATGCATCTGAAGAGAAGAAAATTGAATGTATGAAATTATTGGTATTTGTTTGAGAAATCAAATGTTGTTTCACTTACGTGAATTTTTGGTTATGACATGACATGATTAGTTGAGCAGAGTTTTGCGCCCTATATTACGTTGATGAGGACTGAGGATTTGACTGTGCCAAAATTTTTCTTACAGTTGCATTTAGATTGTTTGACCTTGGACAAAGTGGATACATTGAGCGTCACGGGGTGAGTACCCTCTAAGCTTTACATTGTCTTTTTAGGATTGCAGGAAAATATAGTTTTGACATTGAAAATTGTTTTTGTGTGACTGCTTCCTTTGTTTACACCTTTAGTAGTTATGACTACCTTTATAGTTTATGCTTCGTTCTTACCATGCATCCATTCCTGTCTGTGCATATATGGTGCACTCAAGTTGAAGGAAATGGTCTTGGCTACTCTAACTGAATCAGATGTCACAGTTCCAGATGATGTTGCTGAAGCAATTGTGGGCAAGGTTTGTTAGTTAACCATGCAATGCAACAACCATACATTTGTTCTCCAATTTCTCTATTTTTCCTCAATCCAGTATTCCAATTCTATTCCCTTATTAGTTATTTTCTTGGCTTAATCTTTTTCAGACAATGAAGGAGGTTGACTCAAAAGGAGATGGGAAGATAGATAAGGAAGAGTGGAGAGAGTACGTGGCAAAAAATCCTTCTCTTCTGAAGATCATGACTCTACCATATCTAAATAAGTGAGTTACTGTTCTAATCAATGAAACCTAGTATTTTCTTTTCTTTTACTGTTCAAGTCTATTTACAAAATCATACTTGAATGATTCTGTTTATCAGGGATATAACTCTGGCATTTCCCAGCTTTATTTTGCACACTGAGGTGGAAGACTGGCTACAATACAAATGATTGCCAGTCAATGCAGCTGTAGCACATAATTGCTCCCTGAATACATTGTATAATATGTTGAAAACACCATCAACCAGTCTAGTGTTCCCTGCTGCAATAACAGAAAGAGAAATTCCATGGTAATCTTGGAAATTTAAGGATTTTCATAGTGTTATTGAGAAACTCTCTCTCCAACTCTCTTTTTTGGTGTGTCCAAAAACAACTGTACCAAAATCCTTAAATTTCTCTAGGTATCATAGCAACTCTCGAAACACCACTCTTGTGCACATACTGAACCTAGTTAAACCTTAAATGCCAATGGATGATCCGAGAAACTTCATACATAAGCATAAATGAATATGTTTGAAAGTTAATGCTTTAATACAAAGATGCATGAATTCTTTTTCTAAGTATTTAGTAATAAATTCATACAACACTTTCTACAACTTTTTCTCTATATCTCTTTTGATCACATCAATCATCTTATTTCATACCCTCTCCTCTTTTTGTCTGCGTATGTAATTGTTTGTACAAAATTTTTGTATCAATACAATGTCTTGAAAAAGTATGATTTATAAGCAACTTTTAAAATTCCGTATATTTTTCAAAGAGAAATACTAATAACACACTTTTAAGAATAAATGCTTAATATTAAAAAAAAAAAGTAAATACTTAATTTGGTCCCTCAAAAGTGTATATGTTAGGAAGTGAATTACTAGCATTTTGGCTCCTTCAAAAGTGTAGAAGTGTCAATAACGTTCGTCCAAGTTGCCTTTCGAATAAATTCAAACAATATGAAGTACTCGTGGGTGTTAAAAGACGAGGAACGGTCGTGAGGGAAACAAGTGTACTTACGATTGCGATTTGGAGGCCAAAATAAGTCCAAACTATTAGCTGGATATAGTGTTCCTAAGTAAGCTTTTGTTGTTTCTTTTATAAAATAAAAAGAATAAATTTTATTTGCATCTGCGGAGAATGCTTGTTTTGGAACGTAGGAATTGGAATTAGATTCGTGCCTTATTACTGAACTGTGTGGCAATGCAAAAATGACCATTAATTACAACAGAATTTGAGGGCACATCACATCACCTCATTCACCTGTCCTGGAAACTGGTCATCGATCGGCATGTGAATCGAACAAATTCCTTAGTGGAAACTCATACTTCTCGGAAACTTAGGATATATAAAGTCGTAATATGCCAAATTGCAAACCTTTACGAAAAAGAAAAAAAAAAAAAAAAGCCATCTATAATTCTTTACACGTACTCTTTTTTCTACAAAGAATTTATCTAACACTTTGTGTGAAGATGAAAAAGAGAAAAGACAAATTAAAATTAAGACAAAAATAAATTTTGCAGGATTCCGTTCTGGGGTCAATAAGTTCATGAACATTGTTATTCGTTACGAAAAAATTTTCAATACAAATTGTAACGAAGAGCAATGCTATTTGTTACGAGAGAAAAATAGCACGAACTGCACGAAGTAATGACGTGGATCAATATCCTTTTGTTAAACTAAATCTTAATTACAAAAATTTAAAAATATAAATTAAGATTTGACGGAAAACAACGTTCGTGCAGTTTTTGCGAAATATTTTTTCGTACTTAGTAGCATTTTCCTGTAACGAAACATGTTAAGCGAATCACATTGCTATTTGTTCACACCAAAAAAACATTGCTATTTGTTAGAACTTAGAAAACATTGACGTGGCTGATGCTCTCAGCATCTCGTCTCTTAGATTGTAATTGCTCTCTTGCTGTTTTGTTTTACTCCCACTGATAAAAAAAAAAAAAATAGATAGCCAAACAATAACTGGCCATGCATGTAATTTTCGTGTCAATTCCTGCAGTTATCTTTCGTAATATCTAGCATTTCACAGTTTAATTTTTTATCATATTCCACATATATATATTTGGTTAATATTATTTATTTGAAAGTAATCTCTTTATTTATTAAAAAATATACTTTGAGAAAGTTAAAAAAGAATAAATTATATTCTTTCAGAGAGACTTTTTAATTATAGGCTAAATTATTCATCTAATTCCTATAATTCACTCTACTTTAAGTACTATTAGTTTTTTTTTTTTTAAAAAATGGTAACTGTTAATCTTTTATACCTTGATTTTTAATGAAGATTGATTTCTTTCATTACATCTTTGTTAACTCTATCAAGGTATATAGTTAATGTGACTGACATATGTGAATGACGTAACTAAAATTAATAATTAAATTAATGATTTACTATTTTTAAGAATAAGTTCCTGCATGAAAAAAAGATGCTACTCCCTATACTTTTTTTTTTTAATTAATACAGAATGATTCCTTTTTTTTTTTTTTTTGAGATAAAATACAGAATGATTCCTATTGTTACACGGAGAATATATATAATAGTAATTTTATAGTACGATGCTGTGCAATTAATCTATTCTACTTAACTATGTATTAAGTCCTCCCCGCCCAGAGTGTAGGAACACAAAGAAGTCTAATTGATGGGGTGTAGTTGCACCAAACAGCGAGTTGATCATGAAGATCCAGCACTTCTTGCTTCCCAAACCTTTTGTAAGCCTTCTTTCTAATTTTATCCCTTCTAAGTTCCAGTGATGGGCCAACCCAACATTACTGTTCAGTTTTTAATCAATTAATTTCTCATTCGTACAGTTAATATTTCTGAAATTGAAGCATTGTATGATCTGTTCAAGAAATTAAGCAGCTCCATCGTCGACGACGGGCTTATCAGCAAAGTAATTAAATTAAGCTCATAAGTTGCTAGACACCATTTCTTTTAGGACAAACTACACTGATACTCGTGATTTCCTGAAATCTTACACCATATCCTATTTTTTTTAACGAGTACTGTAACTCCCTTACAAGGGTATATATTGTACAAGAAGGTACGCATTAAAAATATATGGATATCGTGCGAAATTTTAAGAAAGTATATGAAATGTTAGTGTAATTTAATTTTCTTTTACTATAATTAACATTGTGCCAGAGGCTTAATTATCAACAGAGTTATATTTGTTAAATATTATGCAGGAAGAGTTTCAGCTTGGCTTATTTGGAAGCAGCGAGAAACGGAGCCTCTTTGCCGACAGGGTTTGCTTCTTTATTAACTTGTAAAATTTAGAATACATCAATCATCATGTATGTTACTACCGTAATAAATTAAACAGGATGATTTGCATTTATTGACAGGTATTTCATTTATTTGACTCAAAAAATGATGGGGTGATAGAATTTGGAGAGTTCGTTCGAGCTCTGAGCGTCTTCCACCCATCAGCGCCACAAACACAAAAAGCAGATTGTAAGATTAATTTCCTCTCAAGAAGAGTCTTTTTGAGTCTTTACAATATTTGTATTGAAGCCTTGGTGTCTTATGTGGCAGTTGCATTTCAACTCTATGATATATGTCAAAGAGGATTTATTGAACGTGCCGAGGTAAACAATATATATTGACTTAATTTAATTCTCATCTTGGTCAAGCATAAGTTATCGTTACCCTAATAGATCTTCTTCACATGTTAAGTTTGTATTTATCTTTCTCTCTATAGAAATTAAATAATTAAGACCATTTTTTTTTACGAGTATCAAGACCATGTTAAAATTTGTGTATTTGAGAGGAGAGAGATATATAATTAAACACAATATTTCACATAATATAATTATGTTAAAATTAACACATGAGATGTTTTAGACCTCAAAAAAAAAAAAGATGTTTAAGAAATAATTTTTTGAATAATATTTTGTGGGCACCCAATGTCCATCTACACTAAGAGAGAAAAATAAATTGTAGAAAAAGAAATGATAAATGTAATAAGTGATAAGATGGGACAAAAAAACTGTATTCTCTCAAGCAGTCCCTTCTCCATCCTCTGTATCTTTCTTACTTTCTATTTTTTTCAACTTTAACCTCATACTTTTCTATTCTCTCCTCTTCTCTCTTTATTCTTATCCGCTGCAAAAGCATGACTTGAAGAGGTTCATTTCCATAGCAAGAAGAGAAATATATAGAAAAATAAAGGGTGTCAAATGAGTATTTATAAAATGGAGATATCCATGTATAAATATTCTAAACTGTAAACCACGCATAGCATAACCTTGATGTAACTCTGATGAACATTTTATTAACAACCTTGTAGAGTAATTATATTTTTCAAAACATGTATGGAAGGTAAGAGAGATGATACTGGCACTACTAAACGAGTCGGATTTGGTTCTGTCTCATGACATAATTGAGGTCATAATTGATAAGGTATGAACACTTTCCTTTTTCCTCTCTTTAATCTCTCCATTCTTTTGGGATTAATTAATTATTAATTATATTTTTTAAAAAATGTGACAAATCTGGCTACTCGGATTTTGTGATTAAATATCTACCCCTTTGTATTGTTGCACAGTCCTTCGAAGAAGCAGACTCAAAAGGAGATGGAAGGATTGATCCAGAGGAGTGGCAAGAATTTGTAGCTCGAAATCCATCCTTACTGAGGAATATGACAATTCCCTATTTGAAGTAATATGCTCTTTCCCTTTCACAGCTTTTCTCATATAATTTGTTACGGAAACACAATGGTGCATGTAAGTTCTTTTTCACAGCCCTCTTTAGTAGGGATGGCAAAGCGGGCCGGGCCGGGCCGGGTTTGGCGGGGTGGGGTGGGGTTTCCAGCCCGTCGGCCCGCTTTGGCCCGTCCCGCCTGGCCCGCCAACCCGCCGGGCCACAGGCGGGGCGGACCGGCCCGCCAGCACTTTTTTTTTTTAATTAATATATCTAAAATAATATAAATTATTAGGGACTATTAATATTTTGTGATGTATTTTTGAAAGACTATTAGTTTGTGGTAAGCCTTTTTAAGATATTATTCATGATGATGTTGAACTTGTGGTGTTAAAAGACTATTAGTTTGTGGTTTATTGAAGAAAATGAAACAATATTGCAATAATTTTTAATTGTGTTCACACTTCACAGTAACAAAAATACTCTCTATTGTCCTTTTATGATACAAGTGATGCAAAATTATTTTATTTATATTTTATTTACAATAAATTAAAAAAAAAAAAAACTGGCGGGCCAGCCCGCCAGCCCGCTCTATGGCTGGGCGGGCTAGGACAACCAGCCCGTGGCAGCTGGGCGGGCCAGCCCGACCCGGCCCGTTTTCGACAGGCCACAGGCGGGCCGGGCCAAAATGGGCCGGATCAGCCCGTTTTGCCAACCCTACTCTTGAGGTTCCCCACCAATAAACAGAATCTTACACTCAAAGCTTGCCCCACCATAACAAATTATTCAATCCCTTATTGCACATACCTTTGGTGCTAACGAGAGTACTATGAATGGAAATCACTTGTCCCTTTTATATGTCCATGTCATATAAAGGAATAAAAAGTATTATTTTTTTTTATCTTTATACATCAACATTATATTCAATTTGATATTTCTATAATTAAATTTCCATAGTAAGACTGAAATTGTTTATTTTTATAATAATTGTTTTAAAAGTAATATCTAAGATTATTTCTATTTAATTGGCATGTAAAAATATTTATATTAACAATGTATCAAAATTAAACTTTACATAATTTTCATTAACTTTATGAGTTTAGTTTTGATGCACAGACAGTATAATTTTTTTAAAAATCACCTTAAATGTAATTTCAAAATAATTATTACAAAAATTAACAATCTTACCATATACATAACAATTCATGATTGGATTACAATAGTATTAAAAACCTTTATACTTTCAATATATTCTAATTAAATTGTAACTTTATATTAAACTCACACAATTATAATAATAACAGTAGGAAATGGGGGCAACGTTTAAAAATGATTTTGTACATATAATATTAAATTAGTAGTTTTTTAAAAGATTAAATTAAAGTTAAATGCCTTCTATAAAAAGCAAAAGTATATTTTTACAATAATAATTTTAAATCTTTTAAAAAAATAATAATTTTAAACGTTAGTTGAAGTATTTCATACCCATAAAATTCTTTTAAATATATTCAGAATTTCCATCTGACTACTCTCTTTTTTATTATTATTATTATTGTAATGTTATTCCTTGACATGGTTTATCCACCTCCTCATTTGTTACTAGGTTAAAATAAGATTGATCATTAAGAAGGATTTAAAATTATTCTAGAAAATTTTCAAAACTTCATTTTATTCCTGAAAGATTTTTCAAATTAGAACTAACAGTAGTTACTGGGCCTTGCAGGGATCTTACTACACAGTTTCCTAGTTTTAAACCAACATCAGGCATTGAAGACTATACAAGCAGCTCATCCCCTGAGAAAGATTACATCTTAGAAGGACAATTTCAACGGTGTCAGCGTTAATATTGCTCAAATAAAAGATATAACCATTGAAGAACATATAAACAATTAATTCCTGTTAGCAATACATGGAAATTGTCTATTGTCCGTTATCATAGTGGTCGTATTTGTAATTTCAGCCTCGTTGTCTTTCAAATTTTGCCCTCGTTGTCACGTGGGGATACATGACTGACTTCTAACACACTATCTTTTTTATTAATCCTATGAAGAGGGATATATATATATATATATATATTTTTTTTTTTGACAGAAATCGTATGAAGAGGGATACTAACCATGTCTTTGTCCCATTACCTGAAATTCCTGGCTCCATAAAAGCAAAATATGGAGCATAACTAATATCACGATCGAGGTAGATCATCATTCCTTCAGAAAGTATAGAAAATAACATGATAATTTCCGAAAGAAAACTGAATAGCCAAATACTCCAAATGGAAGAATTTAGAAAGTTCCCTTTATTCGCACCCTGGGCTAATATATTGGTTAATCGGGCTAATATATATAACCATGTGCAAATGCAATTATATAGTAGGTAAAGTGGTCCAAATGGAAGAATTTACAAAGTTCCCTTTATTCGCACCCTGGGCTACAAGCTACACAGGTCCCCAGCTCAACCCTCTGGATCTGGACCAATAGGAATGGCACTTTTGTTGGTTTTTGGTAGACAAAATATAGTCATGCATATGTTCATAGAACATTAGAACCATTGATTAGATTCAATAATTAACATCAATTTTTGTACAAATTTTATGCAAATTATTGAAATAAAACCTTAATTTTAATTAAAGAATATTAATAATATTTAAAGTGTTTTAATTTTAAGTTTTATAATATATTATACCCTGGAATGATAAAAAAAAGTTACAGTAAAAAAAATATGAACAACATTAGATTTTTTTCCCTCAGTAGCCATCTTTGAAAATTTAATTCCCCAAAATGGCACCTCTTCATAATTATTTACCCAAGTAGCCATTTTTACTATTTATAGTGTGAATTCAAGTTTGGCAGTCCCGAATTCACAGTAGCATTTTTTTTTTATTTGCTGTTTAGAAATCGGGTTTGGCACCCCCGATTTCTCTCATTTTTTTTTCATTTCTTTTTTAAAACCTTATTTTTAATAATTAAGTTTAATAATAATAGTTTTTAATATACAAAATTTATATATTAAAAAATAGATTTACCCAAATAATATATCTAAATAATATAATTTATTTTTTAATTGTTTAATATATAAAGAATAATAAATTAATTTATTTATACGTCATGAATTCATCCAGAGATTCGTCTTTTGTGACAGGAAATGAAAAAATAAGCAACAAACATGTTTTTTATGTTCAAACCATGTTTATCAGCATAATAAAAATAATCAATCTCCAAATTCATGTTGAGTAGATCGAAATTCACAACAGCCTTTGGATAAAACCAAACATTATAATGAGAATTTCATATTTGTAATTTAAAAAACTTTGTATAAAAAAAACACATCATTTTGTAATTTAACTTTGCACTATTTTTTATTATTCTACCAATAATAAATTAAATAAAATTTTCTAAAAAAAATTAATTTATCATCAAAATTTGACGATTCTAAAAAATATATATAAATAAAAAATCTCTACCTATTAAATTTAAATAGGATAATTTTTTAGTTAATTATATATATAATTAAATATTATTTTTTAGTTTAATAATAATAAATTAATTCATAAATAAAAATAAAAAAATTGAAGAAAAAAAAAGATGAAAAATCGGGGGTGCCAAACCCAATTTCTAATCAACAAAAGAAAAAAAAAAAAAAACGCTACTGTGAATTCGGGATTGCCAAACCCGAATTCACACTACAAACAGTAAAAATGGCTACTTGGGTAAATAATTCTAAAGATGTGTCATTTGGGGAATTAAAATTTCAAAGGTTACTAGTCACGGCGGAAAAAAGTCACAACATTAAGGGTGTGTTTAAGAATTAGTTGCATTCAACGTAACGGCTGTTCAACAAAAAGCTATTCTTATACTTCCTCTGCACTGAAATATAAGAAAAAAAAAATTGATTCACATTCTTTAAGAAAATTAGTTAGCATCATTTAATTTTGATAGTCTCAATAAAATAATTAACACACTTCCTAAAGTACCCCTCGCATTTAATTGCATAGGACAAAAAAATAGAAGGTTGTTGGAAACAAAACTTTAATTAAATGAAAGGTATTTTGGAGATGGTATCATTAAATAGGAGAGAGTTAGTTAAAATTTGTTTATATTTTAGTCCAACATACATGCAATTTTTGTTGCTTATATTTCAGTCCGGAGGGAATATTATTTTTGCTTGTGTGTCTTAAAACGTGTGTTTTTTCGTTCAACGTAGGTTCAAACGGTTAACCAAACAGGCTAACCAGTTAACACGTGCGCGACTCCGCCCAGTTAACCATAACGGTCATTGACGACGTGAAAACTGAAAAATAAAACAGCATTCTGCAAACATGCTCCTGCACTACTAACGATGACCATTTTGTTTCTTTTTTTCTGGACGGTGCTCTTTAAAAAAAATTCTTCCACTGTTCTCTTTATTCATCCATAAAGTGTAATGACAAAAATGAAAGAAAATTCATAATCTTTCAGTACTTGTTTCGTTTAGTTTATTTTAAAAAATGGTTATTTATTTTTAACAAATTTTAAGGAAAATAAAAATAATGTCTATTTTCCAAAATTAATTTATACTCAAACGAGCACTTAATCAATCATAACAAATATAAGCTTTGTTCCTCCACCACATAATATTACATTTTACCTGCAAAAAAAAATATGTGGCATAGAAATATAGGGAGTTCGCATTAGGCTCAAGTTCAAAAAAGATAATTGACATGTGAGGAATACATTTGGGCCAAGGAGCATGTGAAGAAGAGTCATGATAGTGGAAAACATATAAATATAAATTAAAAAGTTTAATTATGTTGGGGCAAATAAAATCCATTCACCTTTTTCCCATTACTAGACTGCATCATTAGTAATAATGCAGATCTCAAAGTCATGGGACACCAAATCCCATATTTCTATAGACATTACTGAATTTTCAAAACATTAGTTTGCTTATATCAAAAGCTAAACCTATATTTTAATTTATAAATTGAAAGTATTATTCAATGAATACGATCTTTAGGGGGCAAAAAGCAAACGAAAATGAGTACATCAGAAATTTAGCTCGTGGAGACAAAATAAAGCAAGTATCTATATCTTTGCCTGGTGCTTTTGTGAATCTGAAGGTATTTGCTAAAGACGCAGAACTTGAATTCTAGAAATTAACAAACGCAAAGCCAAATCCGTGATAGATACACTATCGTTGATTGCAATGGGATGTACCACTTGACCAAATGAGGATATGCATTAATTAACCTTGTAATTATTTATTTTAAAATAGAAAAAAGAGAATCATAAGATAATTAGGTTTAATAGTATTTTTGTTCCCCTACTGTAGCAAATATGCAAATTTTAACCGGCGCTTACGTCGTTCATAAGTGGGTGGAGAATGATCTATTTAGCAGGAGAACTCGTATTCGATTCTTTCCGTGTGCAAAATTTTCTTAGGCGAGCAGCAGTCATGCACCGCGAGCGGGATTAGTCTTTGACCCAGTAGATTAAGGGACACTCGTAATCTCTGATCCAGTAAAAAAATGCAATTTTACTTTTCTTAATTTTAATTATTCACATTTAATTTTTAAAATTTTAATTATTTAAATTAAGTCTTGTGTCTCAAAATTTCATCTAATAATTAAAAGAAATATAATAAAAGTATAATGTAATGAAAATTTAATTAACTGTATAAATTAGTGAAAATGTATAAAATATTTAAATAAAAATAAAAAATGTATAAAATATGATGAAAATCATTTTTTATTTTCATAAAAATGTTCTATATATTTTCCTTTATAAAGTTATACAACTCAATGATATACAAGGTTTTTAAAATTGGGCCAGATATGAAATCAATAAAGATATTGATTCAAGGTTCAATAACTTAATTTTAATTAAATTGGTAATAATAAAATAATATTATTTTAGTTTTTAATATACTATATTAAGTAATATTAAAAAATAAAATAATATTTATAATTTCATAATATTAAAAATCAAACTACTCTTCTAAATGTTATTATACATAACATATAATTTTCAAAATTAAATATGAAATCAAAATAAATATGATGCTAGTAAGAATCAAAATTAAGTCTTCATATCAATACGTTATTGGTCTGAGTAGAACTGGACTCGAATTCCTTAAGCATAATTTGAGGTTTGAGCTTTGTGGATGACCAAAATATGATTGGAAATGGAGAAAGTGGCCAACTAGGTTTCTCAAACAAAAACAACAATTGGACCAGAGAATGTGATTGCTTATAAGACCGCAATTGAATAGATCGAATAAGTTCAAATTGACGTAACATGAAATCGATTAATCTGAAAACTTCGTGGAGAGCAACAAAAATCCAAGACCGCTTAATTGACACCAACTGATAAAATCTCCTTATACTTTAGGATCCCACAATAACAACAAAGAGTATGTTAAACTATTAGTGGGAGCGACACACTACAACGGTTAAGAAGTTATAGCCTTTCAAGCAAGAACTTACCAATACATGTGTATACACGAAAATTAATTATCAATAAAAATTGATAGATCAATATCATAGTAACTAAAAAAATCTAAGTCTTTGTACATTTATTCTAATTCCGAACCACTACGCCTATCCTCACATGTCAAACTATGTTTCTTTTGTTTTGTCTTACAATTTTTTTCTCAATTACATCTTAAATTACTTTGAGGAAATAAAAGAAAATTGTCTTAAATGCTATGTTTGGTTGGGAGAAATAGAGGAGAAAGGGAAAGAAATAGAGGAAAAATAGTTTAGATCTCACACCTATTTTTTTTTTTTGAAAAAAAATCTTAAGTTTCCTATATTCTACTTTAATTTAAATATATTTATTTTATTTTCAGTTGTTCTTTATATAATAACTGAACTCGTCTCACTGTCGTTCTTAGTTCTGACATTTGTATGGTTTACCACCGTTGCAAATGCAACGTTCGTGCAACGGTCACATACATGCATAAAAGTACTACACTGTCAGTTTCTACTTTCCAAGTTCCAATCAAATAGTACCCAGCTCTAAATATAAGATTATTTTTTAAAAAAAAAAATTGTCCATTTTTATAAGACTCTTTTCATGTTGTCTCTTGCATTAATTATTTTTTATCAAAATACCTTTAATCACTTTACAATAAATGCTATAAATTAATAAGATAAGTACATTCTCTCTTATGAGGATTGGAGAAAATAGATAACACTAATTAATTAATTGGATAGAAGGTAATTAAGTAAAAAGAAAGAGATGGTGAGTCTCAATAATTGTAAGGGTAGTTTTGGAAAAATAATATAAGTTGTTAACAAATTTAATATTATTAACTAAATTAACTAACTTTCTTAAAGGGTATGAATTAGTTAAAAGAGTCTTATATTTAGGGACGAAGGTAGTAATTTTTAATAAACAATATATGTATTCCTTCTACGGTTCTACCTAATTATAAATAAAAAATACTTAATATTGATTAAAAGTATTAGTTAAGTTTATTTGATTTTTTTATTTCATATAAAAATTATATTTTTTAAACTATCCTTAATCATATTTATTAGAGATAATATTTATATTTGAATTAACTTAAAAATATTTTAAAAATAATAATATTAAATAAAATAAAATAAATTAAAATTTATTTATATTTCAATCCATCAAAATTAACATTTTTTTTATATTTGTGCCTGAAAGGAGTACTTACATAATTTTTTTTCTTACTTTTAGAAATTAATATAATAATATTATATACCGTAAAAAAAAGGACAAAAAATGGTATTTTACCTTTTTTTAATATACGTTTACTATAAATTTCACGAATTATCAATATAAAGAATTTTGTATGGTTAATTAACTAGAAATAATGTTAAATATATTTTTAAAGGTTAATGTAAATTCATATGCTTTTATGAGCCAGTTATTTATAAAAAAATATATTTTTTCATATATCATTTTAAAATATTAAAATAATATTAGTTATTATTTCTTCAGTTTTATCTATTTTTTTAATTATTTCAAACATTTATCATGAAATTAAAGATAAAAAATAAAAAATTAATCAATAACATAATAAAAATAAATGATAATATCAAAAAATGAAAATATTAATGATATTTATATAACAATTTTAAAAGATGTAAAAAAAATAAATATTATATTGATTCAAAAGCAACTCGACTACCAATATGTCGTTGGTCCGAGTGAAACTGGGTTTGGTCTCCTTAAGCAAAAAAAAATTAAGTATAATATCCAACACATAAACTATCAAAAATTGTTTCAACTTTTTTTTTTTTTTTGAGGGAAAAATTGTTTCAACTTAAAATCAATCATTCAACGAAAAACTAAACATATGAACATGTACTTAAAATCAAGTTAACTAGTATTTTAACGGGATTACGAGAAACCTAATGTGAAACTAAAATTGCATATATGGCAGTGGCCTAGTAATATGTTTCGACCACATAGATGCATAGAAGTAAATTCATTTTATTATAGGACCACATTCAGATTTGCAAGTATGTTTATTCAGATTTTTAGTAATATGTATTAGTAACGTCAATTATAGATATAAAAAATTAAAATGAGTATAACTACAAATAACACGGATAACCAATAAAGACAAAATTCAAAATATCATAGGACAACATAGTGGATAGACAACAAGCATTGTTATAGTAATATTGTCTATCCAATATGTTGTCATGCGATATTTTGAATTTTGTTTTGGTTATTTGTAGTGATGTTTATTTTGATTTTTTATATCTATAATTGACGTTAAAAATCTGAATGTGGTCTTATAATAAAATGAATTTTTCTACTTCTATGCGTCTATGTGGTCATATGTATCTGTGTGGGTGATTTAAATATTTTAACGGGATTACTAGAAACCTAGTGTGAAACAACACAAAGATAAAAAGAAAAGAAATAAATAAAAGGAAGCAAGAAGGTTATTTATGTTCCCGTTATAGGAGTCGGGTCAAAACTGTATAAAAAGGCAACGGCTACAATAGCGTTCATCTCACACTCCTCTCCTCTACACCATCACTGGTTTATCGGACCAGAAAAAATCGGCCCCTCACTGGTGTGTTGCGGTAATAACATACATCATTCTCGGAAGAAAAAGAAAATGCCACAATCTCATTCCTCTCAATTCTTCCGCAATTCATCGCCCTCTCTGCAACCACCACCCTTTCCATTTAAGCTCTTCATTCTCTCACTTTTCCCTTTGGTTCTTTCCTTTTGGTAAGAGTCCCCTCTCGCTCGCTTCCCTTCGTTCCACCATTCCTTCGAGAGTTTTTTATTTTTATTTTTTTACTACTATTATTATTATTACACCTCTCATAACCCACATTCTTCATTACCACAACACAATTCCCTTCATTCGGGTCTTAAAAGACCTTGCTTGTTCTTACTTGTTTATGGATTTCTAACATTTGTTCCTGTGATATACTAATTCAAATAAAGAAGCAAATAGGCAAGGTGAGGCCATTTTGGAACCCAAAACAAAAAAATAAAAACAACTGATTGGCTTTGAAAGATGTCAATTGCTTTGAGTTCAGTTTGCAACGAGAAGGTACATTGGGAAGGGCAACCAGGACATTGTTCTGGTGAGCCAATCTTGATTTACCTCACTGTGGATGGTGCTGTGACCCCAATGCGGGTGTTGGAGTCCGATTCCATTGCTTCGGTGAAACTGAGGATTCAGCAGTGCAAAGGCTTCGTGGTGAAGAATCAGAAGCTGGTTTTTGGTGGCAGAGAGCTAGCTCGCAATGGCACACTCATCAAGGATTATGGTGTCACTGATGGCAATGTTCTTCACTTGGTTCTTCGCCTCTCTGATCTTCTCTTCATTGTCGTCAGGACCGTTTCTGGGAAGGAATTTGAGTTCCACATCGACAGGCACAGAAATGTGGGGTATCTGAAGCAACGCATTAGAAAGAAAGGGGAAGGTTTCATTGATCTTGAGGATGATGATCAAGAGCTTTTCTGCAATGATGAGAAGCTCGATGACCAGAGACTCTTCCATGACTTATGCAAGAGTGATGATGATGTGATCCATTTGATAATTAAGAAATCGGCTAAGGTTAGGACCACACTGATTCACAAGGATTTGAAGCTCTCGGTGGAGGCACCAGGTGTGAGAGTAAAACACAAAAGGGACAAACATGTTCAGATAGCAAAGGTGCCACCTGATGTAGCTTTCTGGTTGGAGCCAATTATTGTGAATCCTAAGATCAATTTTTTTCCTTTCCTTTGGGACATGATAAACTCCACATTTGAAGGTTTGAAGAAAGGAAATCACCCTATTAGGTCCTCTGATGGCACTGGAGGGACATACTTCATGCAAGATTCAACGGGTCAGGAGCATGTTTCGGTTTTCAAGCCCATGGACGAGGAACCAATGGCTGTGAACAACCCAAGAGGCCTTCCAAATTCATCTAATGGTGAAGGTTTGAAAAGAGGGACAAAGGTTGGAGAAGGAGCCTTGAGGGAAGTTGCAGCTTATTTATTGGATCATCCAAGGAGTGGACCGCGTTTGGTGTCGGGTGAAGCAGTGGGGTTTTCTGGTGTTCCCCCTACTGTTATGGTGCAGTGCTTGCACCAAGAATTTAACCACCCAAATGGGTTTGCTTGCTCCTCAAAGTATGTTAAGATCGGGTCACTGCAGAAGTTCATGAGTAATGATGGTAACTGTGAGGACTATGGACCCCGGGCTTTCCCAGTGGAGGAGGTGCATAAGATTACTGTGCTTGATATAAGATTGGCTAATGCAGACAGGCATGCTGGGAATATATTGATCAGAAAGGAGGCAGATGGCCAGATAAAGCTCATTCCTATTGATCATGGCTATTGTCTACCAGATAAAGTAAGCATTTCTTTTACTTATAAGTGCATGTTTGGATTCACATTCAAAATCGTCTTAAAATATAAACTAATATGATTTTAGATAAATGCTCATATGTTTGGTTCCACATTGAAGAATTGATTGAATCAAAAGTCAATTTTGAATTGAAACAACTTTTGTGTTGGATAAAAAAAATTATACTGAATTTTACTAGTAATTTGATTTCAAAATAAAAACATTCAAACATAAATCATTTCAATTCAAAATCATTTTTTTGATCATAATCAATTTGCAAATGTTCACTCAAACACATGCTAATTCCATTTTTCCTGAATTTCTGTTCTTATTCTGCATCCCTTTTTGGCATCCACAGAGCAGATTAGATGCGAGAATCTGTGGTTCTAATACAGAGAAGTTATTTGAATTTTCTGACATGATTAATTCATTCAAAGTGTATTGCAAGTCGTGACTTAATTTTATATGCAGGCTATGTGTGTGGAATAACTAATGTAATTGTGGTTAGATGGATTCATAGATGCTAGGAATTAGGGTGTTGCATTGACACATAGTACTAGAGGTCCACATCCTATAAATTAAGATTATTCTTATAATGATTGAATATGGAGTAACTTGATTATTCTTTATGCAGTTTGAAGATTGCACATTTGATTGGCTTTACTGGCCACAAGCACGCCAGCCTTACTCTCCTGAGACAATTGATTATATCAATTCTCTGGATGCTGAAAAAGACTTGGAACTTTTGAAAGGTTATGGATGGGATATTCCACTTCAGTGTGCTAGAACACTTCGCATTTCCACAATGTTGCTGAAGAAAGGGGTCGAGAGAGGCCTCACTCCTTATGCTATTGGAAGCATTATGTGTCGGGAAAATTTGAACAAGGAATCTGTGATTGAAGAGATTATTGGGGAAGCCCAAGATTCCTTGCTTCCTGGCATGGAGGAATCGGCATTTCTTGAAGCAATCTCCCAAATCATGGATTACCGCCTTGATAAGCTTGCAAAATAGACTCTCTTTTTTTTATCTGAGTCATAGGTGTATTTGTATATGTATTCAGTGAGTGAATTAGTCCATTTTGGGATGGACTGCATGCAGGTTGCATAAACTGTGATATGGCTTGATGTGTTCTGGACATAGGCCTCAATCATGCTCTTGTCTATTTCTAGCTTCTCTGAACTGTTTTTCAGGATTGTATTGCCATGTTGAACAGAAATTAAAGGTCTGAATAAGATGTATATTATACTGAGGTTTCATCTATCATAGTAGGATTGTACGAGGCGTGACAAAGGAGCTGAATCTGTCACGTGTATATAATAAATGTAACATGTTAGGTTTCAACCCCAAAAATATGTTATGGGCTTGTGAAAAGGAATTTTTACTCGGGCTTTGCTATTCTAACCCCCACAAATTGCTATTCTCACCTTCTAATATTATAAAATTACTCTGTAGTCCCTCCTCCATTTCTTACACCCCACCCCACTCCCTTCTCCTCACAGTCTCCACCTCCACTCCCAACCTCGTGTCACTCTCCTTCTCCTCCTTCTTCAGGTTCTTAAACTTACTCACACCCATAAGTTGTGTAGATCAACGGAATCATGGTTCTGCTGTGTTGAATGTACAACGAATCGTGATTCTGTTGTTTTTTTGTTTTTACAGTACACAACAGAATCGTGATTCCGTTGTGTATGAAAAATACATGCACAACGGAATCACGATTTCATTGTGTATGAAAAATAAATGCACAACGGAATCACAATTCCGTTGTGTATGAAAAATGACATGCACAACGGTATCGTGATTCCGTTGTGTACGTCATTTTTCGAACACAACGGAATCACGATTCCGTTGTGTTTGAAAAAACATGCACAACGAAATCACGATTCCGTTGTGTATGCAAAAAAAAATGCACAACAGAATCGTGATTCCGTTGTGCACGCAGACAATATTTGATTTTTTTTACTGTTATTCATTTAGTGAATTTTGAATTGTTTTTTTTTCTTTTCAATATTAGCAATGAATTGGAATACTTTTATTTCTAATGAAGTTACGATGCCAAGTAGTTGGGGAAATATGATTGATGCAAGTAAAAATGCTTTTGACCAACCCGTTGAACAAAATGAAATGCAAGCAGATGATTATGTGATGAACATTGAACCTCAGCACAATTATCCTGACTTCTCCAATAATTTCATGACTGACGAGGTTGATTGATTAATTATTCTTTTTATATATATGATATTTTTTGTATGTGTGTTTTGTTAGTGAAGTAATGCATTTTGTTTTTAGGCTTTTGAAGAGCGAGATGACTTGTTGACGTGGGTTCGATCTGTCGCAAAGGAGCTTGGATTTGTTGTTGTCATAGAAAGGTCAGAAGCTGGCAAGAAAACTTTTGTCCTACTGGCTTGTGAAAAGGGAGGAAAGTACAAACAATATAAAGATAAGTTAGTCCGCAAGACTACTGGAAGCAAAAAATGTCAGTGTCCGTTTAAATTAAAAGGGAGGCTTGTGAAAGGCATTGGTTGGAAACTTTATGTGGTTTGCGATTTTCATAACCATGAAGTCAGTGAAACATTGGTGGGTCATGCATATGCTGGTCGTTTAAGCAGTGAAGAAAAAAGTCTGCTAAATCAAATGACCAAAAATATGGTGAAGCCTGGGCAAATTCTGTTGACAATCAAAGATAAAGATGATGCAAATGTCACCACCATCAAAACCATATACAATGAGCGACAAAAATATCGACGACACCAAAGGGGTCTAAGAACTGAAATACAACATCTGATGAAGTTGATAGAACGTGATCAATATGTTTATTGGTATAGAAGGGTCGACACTGAAGATGTTATAAGAGATATCTTGTGATCACATCCAGATTCTATCAAGCTCCTAAATTCATTTCCAACAGTGTTGATATGTGATACTACTTACAAGATGAACAAATATCGTCTTCCGTTATTAGAGATTGTTGGGGTGACTTCAATAGACATGACTTTCTCAGTTGTCTTTGCTTATTTACAATTTAAGAGGACAGACAAATTTGAATGGGCATTAAATAGGGTGAAAGAAATGTTTGTCAAAGATGATGTATTGCCTCAGGTTATTGTCACTGATAGAGATATTGCATTCATGAATGCGTTAGAGAATGTCTTTCCTTCTTCAACCAACTTGTTATGTCAATTCCACATTTCTAAGAATGTCATGGCAAAATGCAAGATGCATGTGGGCAACGCGGAAGAATGGGATAAACTGTTGGACGCTTAGGAAGGGTTAATGCAATCTGCTAATGAACAATTGTATGAGGTTAACTTGAAAAACTTCACAAACCTATGCTCACATTATCCACTTTTCCTTGAGTATGTTCATTGTACATGGTTGATACCTCACAAGGAGAAGTTTGTATAAGCATAGACGGATCGAGTTATGCATCAAAAAACACAACAACTAATAGGTATTTTTCCATATAATTATATTCATTGATTTCAATTATATACTTTGCTTGACATTACTTTTGGTTGCATGATAGGGTTGAAGGCGCACACGCACGATTGAAGAGGTTGCTTCGAGATAGTATGGGAGACTTGTGCAGTTGTTGGGATGCTATGAATAACATGCTTATATTGCAACATACTGAGATTTTGGCTTCATTCCAAAAAAGCATCAATGTTGTGGGTCACATGTTTAATAACGTGTTTTACAAGAAGATATGGGGCTTTGTATCAAACCAAGCACAAGACCTGATATACAACAAGTACAAACGGGTTGACAGCGTTGGTATTGACAGTTATGCTTATGGATGCACACTTAGAACTACTCACGGTCTACTGTGTACGTGTGAACTTGCTAGATTCAACAATATATTTGGCTCAATACCCTTGAGGTAAATTCATGTGCATTGGAAGATGTTATCCATCAATCAAGAAGACACTGGTGATTCTTGGGGGGACTTGACTTTGACACACGAGGTTGATGCATTGTTAAAGAGGATTTCCCAACTTGATGTCTTTGGAAAAATGACAATGAAGACTAAAGTCCGTGAACTTGCATTTCCAGATACCACCTCAATGTGTCCACCTCCAGAGAAGGTGAAAACAAAGGGTGCCCCGAAGTCTGTGAAATCTATTAAGTGTGCACCTTCAATGTGGGAGCAAGTCGATGCAATGCACACAATGGTAGGTAGTTCAGGAACTCTTACTATGCCTCCCAAAGTTGTCAGTGACAATAAGTGGAGCAAAATGATGCCTTATGTTAATGAGTTTCCCGATGAATTGAAACCATTCATCTAAAAAATTATTAATGTCAAAGTATATGGAAATTACGGTTATAGAGCAATTGCAGCTTTGTTAGGTATGGGTGAGGAATCCTAGGCTCTCATTCGTCAAGACTTGATTCAGGAACTTCAAACATGACACTCTCTTTATCTTGAGCTCTTTGGCACGGAAGAAATATTGGTTGAACTAATCAGCTCATTGTATCTCGAAGGTGGACCAACAACCATTGACAAGTGGATGACCATTCCCGACATGGGATATGTGATTGCTAGTCGGTATAATGTGGTGTTGGTTCACTTATCTTTGCTTCAAAGTTGGACTTTCTTTCCGCTTAGGAGCCGACCTCCATCTGCTGCACAACAACTAAGGATGGCAAAGCGGGCCGGGCCAGGCGGGCCGACCCGCCAGCCCGCTACCAATTTGGAGGGGTGGGGTGGGGTTTGCAGCCCGCCAGCCCTCTTTGGCCCTCCCCACCTGGCCCGCCAACCCGTCGGGCCACAGGCGGGCTGGGCCGGACCGGCCCGCCAGCCCGCTAGCCCGCAAACACTTTTTTTTTAATTAATATATCTAAAATAATATAAGTTATTAGAGACTATTAATATTTTGTGATGTATTTTTGAAAGACTATTAGTGTGTGGTAAGCCTTTTTAAGATGTTATTCATGATGATGTTGAACTTGTGGTGTTAAAAGATTATTAGTTTGTGATTTATTGAAGAAAATGAAACAATATTGCAATTATTTTTAATTGTGTTCACACTTCACAGTAACAAAAATACTCTCTATTGTCCTTTTATGATACAAGTAATACAAGATCATTTTATTTATATCTTATTTGTAATAATTTTTTTAAAAAAAAAAACTGGCGGGGCGGGCCAGGACATGCAGCCAGGTAGGCCAGCCTGGCCCGGCCAGTTTTCGGCGGGCCACAGGCGGGCCGGGCCAAAACGGGCCAGGCCAGCCCGTTTTGCCAACCCTAACAACAACGTCTTATAGCTATTGGATTTGTTAACGGAAATCACTTTGTACAGGTACACATAAAATACTAAACTATTAACTATGCAAATTTGTATACTAAGTTAACCTTACCAGTTTAATTTTCATTGTTTAGCTATTTTTAAAAGATGATTGTCCTCTGCCTCTTATTGCACCTCAATGGAGAACATACTGCACTGTTGAAGCTCGATCACGGCAAAAATCGTACATGCAAAGCATGCAAGAATTCAACGCAATACCATTTCATTCAACTAGAGGATCTCAATATGTAGTAGACATTATTAGGGATTCATTTTAGTTAATTAATCTTCTATTAATAATTGTTATTAGAGGACTTTATTTGTGCAATGTTTTGGTTGTTGAATATTTTTTACAAAACTGTATTGTATTATGACTGATTGATGGTATTTTAAAGATATATTAGGTACTGATTCAAAATTTAACCAGGATTGTACCCTTATACAATGGAATCGTGATTCCGTTACACACTATACGATGAAATCGTGATTCCGTTGTACAAGTTGTTGTGCTTGTCTGGGGTGATGCTAGGCATTGGCAACTTTGCTTTATGATATGATCTTGATTTAGCGAAATGATTCTACTAGGCTACTAGCAGTCAAAAAGTGAAAAGGATAATGACAGCCATGTGGTCTGATTATGATTCATTATAACACCTGATTGTGCATAGTAAAGGAGAGACGCCAATGAAAGGTGTTGCTAAGAACTAGTCGTTCTAGCTTATGTTGTTCTTGGGTGGAATTTCGCCAGTCGGAGAGAATACTAATGTGAAAACACTTGGATTGAATATTAATCATCCCTTGGAACTTATTTTTGATGGCCAAGATTAACAGATAAATATACATGATTTTTTAAGTAATTATGTAATTATTTATTAATTTTTAATTTTAATAATTCATATATAATTGTAATATCAAGATTTATTATTTTAATATATTTAAGATGAGAATTATTCTCATTATATATAGATATATAGATGATAGAGAGAAGAGATATATCTAATGAGAAAATTATTTTTATATGAGAATAAGAAAAATAAATTAAAGTCATACAATTTATGTGAATAATTTAGATTAAAAATTATTTAAAATCACATGATTACTTTATTTTTTTTAAGATGATATTCATACATAAACTTTATGTAATATTTCAATTTTAAGAGATTTGGTCTATGATAATTTAACTAAAAAAGAATCTCTATTATCCATGACAAAATTCACAGTATTTAATTACAATTCGAGCTATATTGATTACTCAGCTAGAATTGTAAATACTGTGAATTTTGGATAACAAACAAACGAGTTTAAGGAAGAATTGCAAATATAACTTAAAATTATGGAGATTGTTGACCAACATCAATATGCAGTCTCATGTTTTCGCATTCACACTGATGAAGAGTTAATGGTGAGAGACTTTTTTTTTTTTTTTTTAAATTATTGCATCGATGGTTAATTCAGTGCTCCGAAGAAGCATATAAAGTTGTGCCCCTGAGCTCGTTGAAAACCCAATGTGGTCGAGCAACAACCAATAAACTCTCCTAACTCTCTAGTTACACTGTGTGCACACATCTGGAAAACGTACCTATAGTTTGATAGAAATGGTTATATTGAACGATATTTCATGACTCATGTCTCCTGGCATGGTCCCGTTGCAGAGAAATTATTGGCTTCAGGATCAACAAACTTGATATTATTATTGAGGATGTCTTTTTCTTGTTGGGTGATATGAAAATTCTGATAATCGTTTCAGACACAGCTTGAACACGAGAAAATTTTGGGTAACTATTATTTATTATAGGTATTTTGAGAATACTTTGTTACTCAGTGTTAACTTACAGTAGTAATTTATTAAAGTAGTTTGTAAGTTTGATAAGCGAATTTATTTCATTAGCTCATATTACATTTTCAGACGTTATCTGAAATATAATATATGAATTTATATATATGTTTAACAACCTTTTAAAAAAAAAAAAGATAGGTTTAACAAAAATAATTGAAAACAAGTTGAAAACTAAAAACTGACTAAAAGTTGAAAAAATAACTTTTAACTTGATAACAAAAATAAAACTTTACTTTGCTTATTAATTATTTTTATCAAATATAATATTTATTGAACACTTTCATATGCACAATCATTTTTAAAAATTAAACATATTTATAATAAATGTTTAATACTCCTTCCGGTCATTTTTATAAGAAACAAAATGATATTTTTTTTAGTCCTAATTATAAGAAACATAGATCCACTTTAAGATGTATTAATTATTAATTTTTTTTTATCCTTCATCTTGTAAAATTCATTAATGAGACACCTACTCATTTCTCATGCATTTATTGGTTTATTAACAATACAAGTTACACTTACTGGTGAAGGTACAATATCATTAATGTTACCACTACTTAAATCAATCAATTTAAGAGATACTTTTAGAATAAAATTAAAATTTATGACATTATTAATTATAATTAACTAACTTAATTATTTTTATTGATTTTGGTGATTTAATTATTTGTTTTTTATATAAAAGATAGGAGAAAGTATTAAATAAAAATGCTTTATTTATTTAGAAATGTATCGATTTTGCACGAAAATCAATATAAAAGTGACTCAATAAAAAATGACATTGAAGGGAAATAGTGTACAACAGCTAGCTAGCTTTCCATCACGGAGCTCGATTGCCCTTGAATTATTTTGGTACAAGTAGTGCTCAATTGTCAAACCAATATCTGACACTCCCAATATTAGTCTTCCGAGAGTTTGGAACATTGACGATACTGGTGCATAGTGTCAAAAGCTGTCGTATTAAAATATAGTCATTCTTATATAAAAAAAAATAAAAATAGTCATATTCAATTACTAGGTACTAACCTGCCATTTACTAAATTATAATATATTATAATTTAAAAAAATATTTAGTAGAATGAATACAAATACTGGAAAGAGCTAACGAATCCTTTGATTTGGTATCCTAGTACTCAAACGGATTACTTCTATTTTTTGTTTATTTGTTTTGTAAATAAGAATAATAATTAGTAATGTAAGAGCAAAAATATAGTTTGATACAAGCACTAGAGATGGAATGGATGTATGCCATTATATGTTAGACTCTTGTGTTTTTTTTAACTGACTATCCTATTGTTTGGTATAGGGGGAACCGGATGGTATGCAGTTTGAAACTAAACTGCAGTGCAGAGAGCCTGAGAGTGTAGTTTCATGGTTTATTTTTTCAAGTAAATGTAAAACCATTGATAGAAATTGCAGCAACACGCAGTTGCTTCTTAATTCCAAAGAATCCTAATGCGGCAAAGGGACCACCGCCATCACTCCATGTAGTCCACACTCCTCACTGGTCATCCCTCCACTCCAACAGCAAATAGTCAACAAAAGTGTCCACTTCAAGACAAAAATCTAGTTTCGGTAATAAAAATCAATAATGTCATTAATATATTATTTATTTATACAATGAACTAGAAAATACACCTTTTAATGCATCCTGTCGTATCTTTATTTTATTACAGTATTAGAAAAAATTCTGTTAATACAAGAAGGACTAAAGTTTATAAAAAAAAAAAAAAAAATTCAAAGGATTTTACTTAAAAAACTGTTATCTAAAAATTTACCATTTTTTAATAGTCTTTCTAACCTCAACTCAACTAAATCATTTTTCTTAACACGATTTTGTTTTAGAAATAAGACTCCTATAAAAATTTGTAAGATATGATTAATTAGTATTTAATTTTTAAAAATAATAATTTATTTATAATATACTCGTATACAAAAAATTAGTAACTTTACATTTATTTATCAGAAAAATCAATTTCTACCTATAAAATTAAAAAAAAAATATTTACACTTATTTATTAATTAACATTTTAAAGAAATTTTTATATCTATGAAATAAGTTTATTCTCTTTTACTAAATGCTACTTTACTAATGAGACATGAAAATATGTAAATACTAATAATACCACTATAAAAATTGAAAAGTTGTATTAGAAAAGTCCTGTTACCCTACCCATCCTTGTCATTCATTCTGGTGCTTGCAACAATTTCTTTATTTTCTTAAACCATGTGGGGTTTAGTTTTGGTGTCATCCTTAAATTATGCACATTCACATCCACATCCTCATCCTGGTCTCAGCATAAAACAACACACTCCCCTCCCACTCTGGCTCTCCCTCCACCACCGCAGGCCATGGCGGCCGGAGCCCCCCCCGCCCCCCGCCGCGCCGAGGCCGAAGCGCCCCCGCCCGCCGTCGGGGCGCACCAACCTCGCCTCCTGCGTCGTCGCTACCATCTTCCTAATCTTCATCGTCATCGTCATCCTCATTGTCTACTACACAGTCTTCAAACCCCAGGACCCCAAAATCGCCGTTAACGCCGTCCAGCTCCCGTCCTTCTCCGTCGTTAACGGCACCGTTAACTTCACGTTCTCCCAGTACGCCTCCGTGAGAAACCCTAACCGCGCCGCGTTCTCCCACTACGACAGCTCCCTCCAGCTCCTCTACTCCGGCAGCCAGGTCGGGTTCATGTTCATCCCCGCCGGCGAGATCGACGCCGGCCGGACACAGTACATGGCCGCCACCTTCTCCGTCCAGTCCTTCCCCCTCTCCGCGCCTCCGAGGATGGGCCCCACATTGGCCAACGGCGACGGAGTGGGCTTCAACTATGGGCTCAGAGTTGAGCCCACTATGGAAATCGAGTCCAAGTTGGAGATGGCGGGGCGCGTCAGAGTGTTGCACTTCTTCACCCATCACGTTTACGCCAAAGCCGGTTGCAGGGTTGCCATTGCCGTAACTGATGGATCCGTGTTAGGTTTTCACTGCTAAGATTTTTTGTAACTCTAGACTTTTAATAGTAAAGTAACTACATGAATTACTGTAATTGTTAGTCACGTTATGTAACCAAGGCGCCACGATTAAAATTGTAAAGATGATTTTTCAATTTTCCTTCTCCAATGCAAAGTTTCGCCATTTTGTTTGTCCAGTTGGGAAATTGTGGTTCGTAAAGGAAAATTTTTCTAGTCTATATAACCAGAAAGTTGCAAATTATTCATTTTTTATAGAACAAGTGGAAAGACGAGAGGAGAATGAGACGTTTAATTTATAATGTAACATTTAAAAAGAAAATTCTAGGTGGATTCCATGACATATAGACAAAATAACGACAAGAGGGAAAAGTATAAAGATGATAAATGATACAAGAGTGACAGAAAAATATTAGATGGAAGATGAAGAGACTGAAAAAGTAATAATTTTATTTTTAAAAGGGAAATGGAATTAGAAAATGTGTAGTTAGAGGATACCAGTACTATTTGGAAGGTAATATGGGTTAAGAAATGGGTGGGGTTATATATGTTGCTTTATTGGTATAAGTTAAAGCTTGGGGAGGCAGAAAGTGGAGAGGAATGATGAGTTTGAAAGGAAGGTGGAGCGGGGAGGGAAGCTTTTTGGCTTTTGGGATGTTAATTAATTGTAGGTTAAGCAAAGTTGGATACCATACTTGATAGTGATACTAATTTTTTTTTTTTGAAACTGTAAACATAGTGATACTAATTTGACTATGTCATGGCTTTTGTATTGCTTGTGGGAACTGGAATCAACTGAATCAGATTTCGGTGAGAAAAAGAGGGCCATCCCTTGCTTTGGGATGGGTTGGGGCAGGAATGGCGTAGGACCGCCATTCATGAAAATTGAAAAGATCGGGAAATGCGGCTCTCTTTAGGGAAGTTGATTTGTGTTGTCTGTCTGATAATTATATATTTTCCTTTTCTGTTGATGGCAATGGCATCTTGAAAAACCAACTAAGATAGAAATAAAGTAGCACCTCTACCTGCACAAGTGTTGACTGACATAAACATCATACCGGTTTTTTTTACTTGATTAGTTTATGTGATTTGGATGCGACTTTATTGAAATGAGGTCATTTTTAAATAGGGTAAATTGTAATTCGAAATGACAAATTGGAAAAACATAAGTTGTATTGTATTTATAAATTGTGAAATACTTCCTATATTTTTTAATATAAAAAACAAATAATTAATTTATCGCAAGTAATAAAAATAATTAAGTTAATTAATTTTAATTAATAATATTATAAATTTAAATTTTATTTTAAAAATATCTATAAAACTAAATAGTTTATATAGTAATTATATTTAATGACATTATTTATAATTTAAGAAATAATATTTTTTTCATCAAAAGATATGGCTTATAATGTTAATAGGTCAATAAATGCATCCACTTGTATGAAAAATAAATGAGTGTCATATTGATTAATTTCATGCTTAAGCAGTAATTATATTCATTGACATTATTTGTAATTTAAGGAATAATTTTTTCACCAAAAAGTGTGACTTATAATATTAATAGACTAATTAATGCATCCACTTGGATAGGTGAATGTTTCATTAATAAACTTCACAATAAATTAAAAGTATAAACAAAAATTAGTAATTAATACATCTAAAAATAAATATATGTTTCTTATAATTAAGATAAAAATAGATTCTTTTATTTATTATATAAAGGATTAGAACTAATGCCATTTAAGTGAATGTTTCAATCTATTAATTTCACTGCTTTAAGGTTATGCACATTTTCATTGTTGGAGTTTACTATTCAAATAAGTTCAATTAGTCTGAAGGCAAGTTGGGAATTAATATTACACCCAGAGACAAGTTCAGTTGGGTACAAACAATAAGTTTTTGGTTGAGCTGGTTGTGTAACATCCTCATTTTATTTTACTATTTGTATGTATTTATATATGAATATTATGAACAATTATGTACTGTATTTTATAGAAACTTTCTGTACATATTTTCTTAATGAAATTAATACAGTTCTACTCAGAAGAATTTTCTGAATCTTTGGATGTCTTTGTTTTTGCCTGAATTGCTTGTTGACTGGACAACTGTGTCAGACAGCTATCCAGGATAAATTTTCAAGTGTAAAATTTTGGATTGATCTGTAACTTAATAAAAAGGTAATTGAATATATATTAAAAATATATATAGTTGAAGAATTAAAATACTAATTTCGAATTGTTAGAATTTTCTGAATGTTAGAACTCTGTGAAATTATTACGATAAAATTCTAAGGTAGAAAATTAAGAGAAAATTCGTATGACATCTATGGAATTATCTAATAATTGTAATATACTTAGAATAATTATTAAAAATGTTTAACCAAGAAAAAATAAATTTAGAGTATTAACCAATCAAAGTGTGACAACTCAAATTTTCTAATGTCACTAAATTAAGCTAATTAGACTTGGATTAAGAGATAAGTAAGACACTACTCCAAGGTTTTTGATAGTGAGGAATCCAATGGTGGTGTTAGTTTCTTCAAATTCTAATTAGTTTGTAAGATAATTAAAAACCCTAAATTATTCTAGAAAATTCCAATAAATTGCCTACAATTATTGACTTTGGGCCAAGCAAATGGCAAGTCACTTAGGGAACTCTTTTGGTTGTCCAAGTGGCTGCCAAATTTCAAGCTTTTGGACTGCACATGGTCTAAGGAGGTGGACGTGGGACTCAAATTCATTTTGGTGAAGAAATTATTAATTAAAGCCTTAGAAATTAAGCCAAAAGGAAAAAACACAAAAGCTAACTTCACACAAAACATAGAACCGTGAGAGTGGACAGCAGCAGCCCCTCCATTTTCTCTTCATCTTAGCTTCATCTTTTCTTCTCAAATTAAGAAAGAAATCCATCCAAACCTCACCTTGCCTCACATATTTTGGCCAAAAGAGAAAGGAATGGGAGAAAACCTTTAAAATTTAAGAAGACCAAGGAGGAAGGAAGGAAAAGGTTCAAGGGTTCCTTCATCAAATTAAGAGTTCAAGGTAAGGATCTAGGCATTTAATTTCAATTTAGAACCCTCGGAATTAGGAGAAAACATGTTGCAGGGTTAAATTCAAGATGTGACCTAGAACCATGAAAAGTTGAAATTGATTTAGGGGTTTTGTATATTTGATGTTAGAGATTGGAAAATTATTGATTGGAACAATGTTTGATTTCATTCTTGGTGTGTTGTGATGGTTGGAACTTTGGTTTGCTTTATTTTGTTTGAAATGTGATTTGTTTGATTTTTGGTTGGAATTTGGCTTTGTTGCTTTGAAAAACATGTAGGAAATGGCTTGTAGGCCATTCGGTTATGTTGATTTTACAAGGGATACTATGTGGAAATTTTTGAAAAACCAAGGGCAAAATGGTCATTTCACATGTAGGGACACATTGAGAATTTTGTAAAAAGATTAAGGGCATTTTTGGAGATAATAGAAATGTATAAGGGTAAAATGGTAATTTCATATTCTCTAGAAAGTTTAGGGATACATTCAGAATTTAATAAAAAGATCAAGGGTAAAATTGGAAATTTTAGAAAATAGTGAGGGTAATTTGGAAATTTTACATTGAGGACATAATTGGAGTTCTAGAAAAATTAAGGGTAGTTTAGTAATTTTATCTAATAGTGATTTAATTGATAATTTATTAAAATATCAATGTTATAATGTTAATTATTGAATTTTTATATATTTGTATGTGATTATTTAAAATTTCTTATTTAATTATGATTATCATCATATTGCATATGCATGAGTCTTTTTGGGGGATTTTTAAAAGATTTCAAGTGAAAACTGAATTATGTTGGCTAACCGGGACTGCGGTAGCCATGGGATTTAAAAGATCAGTGATGTTGACTAACCGGGACTGCGGTAGTCATGAGAAATGATTTGATATATGAGAAATGTTTTGTTTTTGGGTGAGCAGAATAAGTTAAACAGTGCTGTATAATATGTGATTTTATAGTCTGTGGGAAGAGGGATATTGGCAATTCCACATGTGGCTGTAATCTGGACAGAGATGCGGTCGTGGTGGCCTTCCTGGGTATTCTGATCTCCTAATTCTGTTTAGTTTATTCGTGTTTAGTAGGGGCTGATTGCTGAATTGCAGTGCGTAATGGTAGGCCAATTTCTTACTAAACACTCAAAGGGAAAGTCTCCATGGAGCAGGGTCAAAAATGATTTTGAGTCAAAAACTGCATTTGCATAAATCATATTGCATTCAATTATTTGTGTGACTGATTAATTAGTATGTGATATGTATATGTTTGGAATTGTTTTAAATTGTATGAGAAATTAAATGCCTGATCCGGTAATTTTGTCCCTAGATTCTAGGGAAGTTTGATTTGCAGGTGTCTGAAGAATAGTTAGAAGATAAAGATGCAGATATTTTCCAGAGCTATAGGATGGAGACTTTTGAATATATAATACTTGTATTAACTAGAATTATAATGTAGTAGTATTCCTGTAAATTTTAATGATGTAAACATTAGTGATATATCTTGAACTCTAATAGAATGTATTTAAAACCTTTTATAGATTAAATAATTAGAAGGGGGGTTACAGGTTGCGTGATTCTCAACCCTATGTCATACGTGTCAAGAACAACCCACATTGGTAAATACTTTTTTTTTTCTATTTTAATCCGGGAATTAGTTTTTTCTTAATTACTAACTTGGTCAAAAAGCTCATTCTTCTAGAAGAACTAAAAAAATACCATCTGAACCGAGGGGATCTAGATTAGTTGGTTGAGCAAGGAGATCTCATGCTTGGATGTAAATCACATGATAAAACCTCCAATCAGAGTCATCTTGCAGCAGTTGGAGTATAGACTGACAAAAGTGTTAAAATATTTTCTCTACTTGAAAAACTTATATTACTTATTTTTTATATTTTGTAGGAAGTTGTTGGGCTTTTGTCATTGCGGGGTATTGATAATTTTTGTGCATACTTATAATTTCATTCCAAATTCACAACAATTATCTCACTTTCTTCTTATTTATAGCTATGTTTGGTTCCTTTTAGCTAGGATTTTCTTAGTATTAAGAGTAAATAATTGGATAGTTTAATTTCTAAGAAACTTATTAGGGTTTTATCTGTGTTTTTACATAGTCCTATAATGCACCTGGAAGAAGTGTTGAAGTTGGGAAATTGAAGACCGAAGCTCTCACTTATTAGGTTTTTATTTGTGTATATTTTTTGGCCGAAGCTCTCACTTACCAGGTATTAATAAATAAATAAATAAAAGACAAAGGAACTAGTGTCCTGATCCTTTTGCTAAAGTCCTATGCTTGTAGACCTGTTCGCTTATTTGGCAGGCCAAATTGCTTGAGCTCAAACAATTTATGTTATGAAAAAATGTAAGAACAAGTATTGATCTTATAAAAAAATGTACGAAAGTGCAGAGTTGTGCTTATTCTCTTACATTTGCCCAATTGTTGATATTATGAAAAATATATGAGCATAATCACTATTAATGAATTTTTTGTAAAAATGAAGAAAACCTTAGAAAAATGTAAAGGAATGAAATCAATTATTCTTGAATCCCAAAGCTACAAATACATATATGTCTGGAGAATCATCAAAGTTAAAAAGATGTATGATTCATTTGTATTCAAATTAGAGAAGAAAAACTACAAATAATTGTTGGGAAGGAATTAAGCATACACAAAAAGATATCCATAATCGAACAGTGTGGTATGTAATTTTTTCTATATGTAGTTTAACAACACATTCACTTATGATAGACTTGTTAAATAAAAAGAAAATTCTAGAAAACAACAAATTAAAAAACTTATTGTCTTGATTTTTTTAATAGTAATTATTTTGTTAAACAACAAAAAGAATAATAAGTGCATAGATATTAAGAAAAATCAATATATTGTTTTAGCTTATATGAGTATTTCTTGCAATTTTTTAACCATTTTATGGCTTTCATATTATGTTTTCATCAATAACAGAATGAGGAAGGTCATCGTCATGTTTCAACATGAGTTTGATCTACGGTGACAAAGTAAAGAAAAGGTGTGTACAAAATTGTCACGAAAAGAAGGATTGAATTATTTTACTTTTTTTAATAAATAAATTCGCAAAATCTTGAATATTAATCTTTCGTAACATTAATTATTTACTATTTTGTTAATTAGGAGATCTTGAAGACGTTGATTTCCTGATACGAGTTCCCTCACTTTACCATGTTGATATGTTGTGTTCCTTATTATACATGTTGAATAGTTAATTTTTGATTGGACTGATATTCTTTATTGTTTTATCATAAAGAATGTACTATCAATAAGCTAAAACAATATATTGATTTTTCTTAATATCTATATAAACTATAGAAATCTTTGATGACAGTGGTTCATATCTTGTTGCAAATAAAAATACAATTTTTTCAATCTTTGTTTGGAATGAACAACTTAAAATATATCTTTTGTATTCCTTAAACATACATTCAATCTTTTATACATGACTCTCATATAATGAAAGCCTTTGTGGTGCGCCAATTGCTTATTATTATTTTTTGCTATAATGTTGTCATCATTGGGATAATGTTGATTATTATCTTTTACAAATGAACAAAAACTAATTATCAAATTCGTAAATTAAAAATATATGTTATATGTGCACGTCAAACATCCATAAAATACTTAGATTTTTCATTTACCTTGACATTCTTTCAACCACAAACAACAAATGTCTATTATTACTTTTTATGACATGTTGTATTCACTCCTTGTTAGTGAATAGCAAACTTATTTACATCATCCACATCACACATAGCAAACTTATTTTCTCTTACATTTACCCAATTGTTGAATTTTTGAAAAATGTACGAACATAACTCCTTATTAATGAATACAGTGGAATATAGTGGACAAATGTAAGAGAAAATAAGCTTGCTACCTATGATATAGATATATCATCTATATCACATGTAGCAAGCTTATTTTCTCTTACATTTGTCCAATTGTTGAAGTTTTGAAAAATATACTAACACAATCACAAATAATGAAGTTTGCATAAAAAATGAACAAGATCCTAGAAAAAAATGTAAAAGGATGAAATTGATTATTATTGGATGTCAAACCTAGGAAGAGAAACAAAGCTTATTTATATCATCTATATCACAGGTAGCAAGCTTATTTTCTCTTACATTTGTCCAATTGTTGAAGTTTTGAAAAATATACTAACACAATCACAAATAATGAATTTTGCATAAAAAATGAACAAGATCCTAGAAAAAAATGTAAAAGGATAAAATTGATTATTATTGGATGTCAAACCTAGGAACAAAAATAAAGTGTTTGAAGAATTATCAAAATTTGAAGGATGTGTGTGATTCATTGCATTCATATTAAAATTATAAAAGGAAATCTACTACTAATTGTGGGGAAAGAAATAGAAGAACGTGACTGCCTCAAGACTTTTAATGGTAGACATATTGTTTTCAAGATGGATAAAATTTAATTGTACAGATGAGTGTTCTGTAATGATGACACCTTTATTGTAATTTATTAAAGTCATGATAAAAAGAATTACAATTTGAATAATGTAGATAAAAAGAATTACCTCTGTGCAAAAAGGAGATTTCATTGTAATTTATCATTGTGGGATGTGATTAACTTTTCATCTATTGTGAGCCTTTGAATAGTCATAACGCTTAAGTATATGGTGATGTCTATGGTGGACCACTTTAATAAGTGGTCCACTTTGCACCATTTTTTATGACTGTTGGATTAATCTATACTGTAGAGGTGTATAGTAGGTCGTAGCACACCAGATCCCACACTCCGCACTTCTTCTCCTACGTTTCTCAGTCGTACCGTCCACACCGGCCACCAATTGCACACGCAACCACCCTGGCCGCACCAGCCACACCAGAATCCCCCACCCCTCCTACCAATCGCTCCGACCACCGTTGCCGCCGCCGGATACGATTTCCGGTGGCAATTTTTTTTCCCTTTTTTCATTGCCACCTCCACCTTCTCCTCCCTCTTTTCCGACAAGCTTGACTTCGTAAACGAAACCCAAAGCCCCATGAGCGACGGCGTGTACGCGTTGAAGGTGATATACGACCACCACGAGGAGTCAGTGTGTCGGCAGATCTAGTAACTAACAGCACTGCAGTCGCTCCTTTCGTTCGCATTGATCGGGGCCATTGTTTGTGAGCGGAGAAGGAGCGTTAATGTTGGAAGGCTAAGGATGGTCATCGTGCTAGCTGAAGCCGGTGTGACCAAGGTGGTTATGACGACAAACAGCGACTAGGGAAGACGACGGAGAAACGTAGGGGAAGAAGTTCGGAGTGCGAAATCTGATGTGCTACGTCCTACTATACACATGTACAATGCAAATTAATCCAACAGTCATAAAAAATGGTGCAAAGTGGACCACTTTAATCATAGACATCGTCTAAGTATATTATCAAATAAATTTTACTATCTTAAATGTTAACTTTTTGAACGTTGCAGTCTCCTTTTTCATCCTTCTCTTTATTAAAGGCATGACAATTTTTTATTGACTTTTTTTAAATTTTGATATGTTGTGTTCCTTATTGTAAAGGTTAAATAATACATTTTTTTTGTTAAAAAATACTCAATTTTTGTAATGATAATAAGTATAAAGTATATGTATTATATTATTTTTAATTTATTAAAAAGTATAATAATAGAATTTGATCTAGTGGCTCATATGTATAATAGAATTATATTAATAAGAATCATATTGGTCCAATAATTTAATGAAGACTATTAGAGTGGTAGATATGAGTTTGAATCCTACTACAACATTTGCTATACCCGAGGAAAAAAAAGTGTAATTAAAGTCTCTCTTTGGTCTTTATATATATATATATATATATATATATATATATATATATATATATATATATATTTGATCTTTTATTCCTTTAAATCTACTTTTTTTTTATCTCTATTTCTAAATTGAATCTCAATATGTTTTTAGAAAAAAAAAATGTTAATAGTTAATAGTAACCTCATATCACAACTTAAATTGATTATTATAAATTTAAAATATAATTTATATATTCAAAAAATAATTATTTATTATGAATTTAATTATAGTATAATTTATATAATAATTTTTTATGAATTTTAATTATATAAAAATAAATATTTATTCTAATAGCTAAAGGAACAGTTATCTTAACCTCATAATTGGAATAAACAACTCAAAATTGTTGAAAAAAAACAATTCAAAATTACATATGATCAACACTTGGCATGAACAATTCGTCACAGTGGATTTAATTAGAAACTCACTAGTCACTACCTCTTCAATGCGATGAGTATGCCAGACTCGACCGGGTTTTGTGCTTGGGGGCACGAATCTTTATCTTATCTGCGCTACCATTACTAAGTCTTTCCCTCAAACCATTCATGTGTTGTGAGCAGCAATGTGGCTCAACTCCTTTCCTCATTCAATCCATTGGATCATCGCCATTAGAAGCTAATGTTTTAAGCTAAATCACCCATCTTTCCGCAGTGTCAATAATCATTAAGGTACATTTTTTTTTAATTGAGTTTAATAGAGAAACTTAGGTTGTTCTTAAAAAGAAAAAAAGAAACTTAAGTTATTATTATTATTGGGTGCACTGCGTTATTATTTAAAAATATCTGTGTGTATATGCATGACATTTTGTTTTGATTTTGAATTTTCTCATTTTTTTCCTAAGATGTCTGTCCGATGTTCAAAGAGAGAAAGATATTAAAAGCAAATTTAGATTTAGCGATGGTACACTTTGACAACATATTGATGTGAGTGGAATGAGTTCAAATCCCTTTTAAGTAGTCTAGACTTCAATTCTAAACTCAAAAAATATTTGCTGTTTGGAGAGATCTTCACTTTAACACTTTGATAGTATCTAGAAAGATTAATCTCTCACCACCAATTTCGAAGGATGTTTTAGAAACAAAATAAATAAATAAATAACGATAAGTAACACCCTATATTAGTTTGAGATCACAAGCGAACAGTAGCGAATTCTTACTGAAAAAGGCTGACATCGATGTCAATTGAGAATGCCAATCTAGGTCCCTCGGCTAAAGATTTCCCTGCAGGAATAACTACGTGTTCCTAAGCTTTATCAAACAAAATTTCAGCCAAAAACTCTAAATACAACATTATAATCATTAATGAACAAAGAATAAGCTAATTCGAAGACCAACTGCTGTTTTGTTTTTCAACAATAACAATATAGTATCATTTTTTTTTTTCAGTAAACAAAAGTTAAAGGCTTAAAGCAGAGAGGGTTTCCTCAATCCAAAATAGGCCAAAGCCGTAGAAGTCACAACAGCCACTTATCTATCGATTTATACAAAATGACAATTCAATCATTCATAATTTACCTTAATCATTCCTAATGAATTTCATCAGTCTGTACAAGAAACCAGAACCAACACTCCCCAATGTATCACAATAAATAAATAACCACAGGAACTATTTGTAATTGTAGAGCTTGTGTTCTAGCCGCAAGTCTGGTTTCCACCACTGGTGAATCCCATGGGCTTCCTTGAAATCACGCGAAGGCGTAACATTAACTGTCAGAGAAGCTGAAGGAATGAGGTGAAGGGGTTCAGATTCCTTCCCAAATGCACTCATCAATAGGCCACCAAGTGAATTTTGAGTTGCTAACCTTTCAATGACCCCTGCTCCAATCTCATCCATTTTTCTTCTATGTTCAAAGTATCCAATATACTCTGAGCATATATGGTCAGATGGATTCACAAACAAACCTGGGACCCAGGCAGCCAAAGCAGCAAATGGATCAACAGATAAATCCCTTGGCTGCTTGGCTTGCATAGCAATGGTGAGTCCCGCCGTTATCACGCTGCCTGCAAGTCGAATCCCATGTTTCACCCTCTCATCCTTAATTCTCTCAATTGGAGCAGATACAAATGGCGGGTTGAAAAGAAAAGCTTCAATGAACATGCCATTCTTGGCCATGGTTTTCCCAGTGAGCATTGCCATTGCTGATCCTAGAGAGTGCCCAGCCAACCAAACATTTGAATCACCTACAGTTGCTACTGTGTTTCGAACAGCTTGAATAGCTATTTCAGAGCGGGAAGTTTGATGAAGCCCTTGCTTGATAAAGTGGATATCCAACTCAATATCACGAGAAACTGAGTGTGATTTGGTTAGAGTCCCTCTAAAGGCAATCACATAACGTGGACTTCTATATAAAGTGTCATTACACTGAGATGATGGAGGCCTGTACTCGTATATGGCACCAAAGATGGAGGAATCAACATCATCTACAAGGGGACGGAGCAGCTGAAAGTGAAAGAATGTCCACCAAGGAGGTGCAAGAGCATTTGGACCTTCACGTTTTTCTTGCCTGTCCCTTTCTAGAATGTAAACACCTTGGACCAAGCTAGCAGCAACTGACATTCGATGATACGCGTTATCCCTGAATTAGATGGAACACTATTTTGTATAAGCCAAATACTTCTAATAGGGGAGCAAGAAACACAAATCCTCGTATACAACTATTGGAATTCAAATGAATTTCCATTATTGAAGCTCTATGCAAAAAGATTATCCTATGTGTATTAGCTTTTGATAGACAGTGTGCTTGGTAAAATACGTGCAGTCTAAAGAAGAAAAATAGGTCTTGGAAGACATACTACATATTCTCAACTGGATTTGGTCCATTTACACATTCACGCATTCGTGAACCAACCAATACCATTAGATGAAGATTGAACGGTTCAAATTTTGGATGTATATTTTAAGTCTGATAAACGAGATAAAATATGATCCCTCTGATCTTTATCCAAAACCAATGGGGTTATGAGCTTACTGCGTGAATGTGTCAAATTCTGGACTACAGAGAATTCGGGTCCACATATTCCCTAATGTATAAACGAGAACACATGGGTTATGCACATGAAGGTTTTAAAATTCAATCTGCATCTGCGGTTTCGGTCACAATGGTCAAGGCTTTTTGGGTTCTACACTACTGCAATTGCGGCAACATCAATCCAGAATTTTTTGCAACATAAAGGACCCAACCAAACCGCAATCTGACAGTAATTTAAAATCTAGATGATATTAGTTTCACCATATTACCCTGAATATATACTATTAAGTAGTGACAGATCCAAAAAATTTATATTGTGGGGGACAATATTTATATACATAATTTTTTGGAGGCAATAGTCATATTATAAATTGATCCTTTATATTGTATTTCAAATTATGAGGGCAATTCGCGATTACACATGTATATTATGTATATTATATTAAGAAAAAAAAAAAAGTTTGTGGGGGCAATTGCCTCAAAAGTCAAAACCCACCAAGTAATTCCGTCCCTGCCATTAAGTACAATCTCGGAAATCATACTCACATCAGACATCAGAAACCAGACATGGTGAAGAAGGAACAATAGAATCTAAAAGTACACAAATACCCCCCAAAAAAATTAAAGTGGAAGATTGGTTTGATAGATCTTACCATAAGACATAAGTTAGATGCAAAGGTCCTGAGAGGTCGAAACTTTCCCTCTCAGATTCCATGGCTTCCTTCTAATGGTAGCTTGAGAAATTGTCAGAAAGGAGAGAAAATGGATCGGTACTCAGCATCTGTCAGCAACTCAAAAGCAATTAATTGCCCTGCAAAATGATATTCAATCCATGGCAATTCAATTTTACATGAATATTGTGGCGCATTCCACACTGGAGATTCTAGAATTGATTTAAAGGAAGATTTGAAATTCATATAGCATTCGTAGAAGGATAGAGGAAGCATATTCGCATCGCAGCAAAAAAAAAAAAAATGGAAATGGAAAAGGGATTGTTACGTACGTTAGAATCATGATGCGAATCCGAGGATCTCCGCTTCAACCGCAAAAGGAACCCAACAACACAATTTTGTTAAATACAGTTCTGTCGACGTCGTCGTAGGGTCGAGTGATTATCCTTAAGTTAGAGTAACGTTATTTTAGTTTTTAGAACAAAAACAAAACAAAACAAGTTAGATATGTTTACATGATTTTTCATATAAATTTTAATTTCATTTTATTAATAAAATATATTTTGGGTTAATTATAAGTTTAGTTTTTTTAATTAACTTTAAACTCTTGCAATTTTTATTTGTCAATAAATTATTTTAATTATATATTTTAGTTTTAATTATTATATTTTTCATATTATGCATTCGACTAATAATTTTATATTATATCTTAAAATATTTTAAACCAAATTTAAAATAAAATTAATTAACATATATTTAAATAAATGTCATTTTTTCATTATGTTAATTAATGTAATAGCTAAAAGATCTTGAAATATAATATTAAAATAATATAAATAGTGTAATTGCTAAAATAAAACATGTAAAAAGAAGAGAGACGAAAAAAACCCTAACTTATGTAAAAAAAAAAAAGGTAATAAAAAAACTTCATAAATATTTTAAGAGTAAAAAGGAATTTAAAATATAAAAAGTTAGAAATTAACATTTTAAAAAATATTATTAAAGTAATTACTAAAAAAAAGTTTGTTAACCAAACAATATTAATAAAATCAAATAAATTTTTCAGTTAGTAAAAAAAGTTAGAAATTAGCTGAAAATATTTATCAAATATAGCCTGAGAATAACTAAAAAAATATAAATTTAGGAAAAAAATTAATATCATTAACTAAATTACTAATTTTTATAATTTTCATAAATTAGTTAATTGATTTTATAAAGAGGATAGGATGAGACAGTATATTTTTAAGTAAATTATATTGATACTTCTTGAAATTTTTTTAAATTACACATGATATCTCTCATTTTTAACATTACATGATTATACTAACACTTTTTATATATTTCATTAACCCTTTAATTATTTTTAAAATATTATATCATATATTTCTGTAAGAAAAGTTATTGTAAATGTTAAAATAACAATAAAATTATATGCAATCTGAAAAAACATCCAAAAATATCAATGTAATTTTTTTTTTTGGTTCTCCTAAATCCTAAGGATGTAGACCACAGAGTCACAGACCCACAGCTTTGGCCTTTGAGCTTTCAGGTTGGAAACCCAAGGTTTTGCCAAGAAATCATTGTAACAATTGGCTTCAGAGCGTGACATCTAGTTGCTTACGAATTCAAACACCAATTCTCCGTCAACCACAAAGGAAACCGTTTCTTCTCTCGTGATAGCTTTTCTCATAGCATATGAAATGCCATCAATTTAGGATACTCATTTCAAATATTTTATCTTTCATTAAAACAATTTAGGATACTCATTTCAAATATTTTATCTTTCATTAAAACAATTTAGGATACTCATTTCAAATATTTTATCTTTCATTAAAACAATTTAAATGACCCCACAGTTTAAGTAACATACATAAATTTGCTCCAATAATTAAAAAATAAATAAATAACTAACTTTTTTATATATTTTTCATTTACATTTAATTATATTTCAAATTAAAATATTAATTCAATTTTTTAATTTATACTTATAAAATATTAAATATTAAAAATATAAGTTTATTTTAATTATATTTTTTATAATAAGTTAAAAATGATGAAAAAAATAATATTATATAAAATTAGTTTTTTTATTTATTTTTATGTTCGAAACGATTTCAAATATACTCAACCAAAGGTCCAAAACTGCTTGAAATGTGCAATAGTTTTGTTTATCACAAGAATGTGCTCTTCTTTGCAAGTTTGAAACAAAATTGAGGCAAGAACTATTAGATACTTCAACGGTCGAGATATTATTATCTACATTCTCGTTATCAAAATTATTACCATGTGTGTTCGTCTTCAAGCAACTTAAATTACCACAATGATTATTTAATAAGATATTTTTTTATGTGTAAATAAAAATAAATATTAATCATTAAATTTTATTATAAATCACATGACATTTATACGCTCTTATATACGCGCGTGTGTGTGTGAAGAGTAACATCAAGTAATCGAGTTCAGTAATTCTTCATAAAATTGTTGGCTATACAGGTATAATAATACAGAGAAAACAAAATTATTTCAGGCATCAAAAGAACCGGAAGCACCCTTTTTTCAAAGAGGAAAGGACAGATTATTCAGATTGTGAACACATCTGAATCTCAAACAAATAACTCTGTATGAAACAATCACCGGTACAAACTCTACATTAAATTTTTATACTACTACGTCTATGCTCACAACTTGTTTGATATTTGAAAAAGCAAATAAAAATGGGTAGTGGAGATCTGGAAGGACTGAAAAATGAAAGATCTATAGACTCTCAATTATATAACCCAAAAAATATTTTTTTTCCCCTTTTCAGAATCGTCTCATCTATGTAAGATGAGAATACAACTCGATAAGATGACAATAAAAAATGAGTATGAATAATGAACTGGAAATAGTGGTCAATGAATAATGACAATACTGCTGGCTCTCGTATAAACGTGATCTGACATACATATCTACTTAGACCAAGCAACTGCATCTATTTCAGCTTGTGCACTCCGGTATAACTCTAGTCTCTTTGCGAGCGCACTACGTCGTTCCATAATTGCAGGATCCTCATTCAGTAACGAGGACAGACGCTTGGTCTGCGAAGAGGATGCAGGCAGTCAATGCTTAATTTTTTTGGCCAATATCAAAACCAAATGAAATACAGGGTAATATATATATATAGTGTATCAAGGAAGAACTTAGTTAATGTGAGAAATGAACTATGTATGGATAATTAAGATTAAAAATTAATGGTTACGCATCTACTTAATAAGACTAAAAATTATTATAAGAAATAAGAACAATAAATATATATTATTTGATGATATTTGAATGATAAAGATTAAAATATAAATACACATGACTTTTTAAGCAAGAATAAATATAGATCATTAGATTTTATTTGGATGCTCAGGATTAAAAGATAAATATACGTAAAACAATGGAAAGGGAGATTTATTCTTACCTCCATTTTGCCTAGCTCGGTGAAAAAGTGATCAAGTAGACTTCGTTTTGCCTCCCGCACTTGACAATAGACGATGGACTTGGGAATTGAATGCCGCAGAGTAGCACAGACCATATTGACATATGACAAAATTGTGGTTCCTGTTTATACAGAGTGAGTGTGAATGCCGAATGGTCTGTAGTTCAATGCATTTTCGAACATATTGACGGACATACCATATCAAACTATAAGAACAAAGCTGTATTATAACAAGTATGAGACTGCGAATAGTAAGACTAACCAATTCGCCTTAGATATGAATCATTATATCTATCAAAAATTGAATGTGTGGGATTGCCACCCTTATCAACATCTTGAGGAAGCTTCCGAAAGAAATCAACAGTCAGATAGCCACACTCCATATCAACTAGCTGCAGTGTTGCTCTTTTGCTTTCATCCCTCATTCTTTCTAGTGAATCAACAGCTGCAGCCCCAACCTCAACCCGGAGACCAGGATACTGCTTCAAGTCCTGTAAATCAGCCAAACTATGTATTAGCTGGGAAGATTGTGAACCCCATAGAACTTAGAATTAATGGAAAGAAAATATTAACTTCAAGTATATTTAAATTAAAAGCCGGTAAAATTCCAAACCATCTCGGTTTAATCATAAATAATTACAAAAATCACGAAGAGGTCAAAGGTCATCCGTCCCACATTGAAGACTAATCTCCGTTACTTTGGAAATTCCAAGATAGATGCATTAGCATTCACAAAAGCCATACAAAATTCATCTAATAAGGAAAGGCAGGTTCATTGTTATGTAAGGCCATATGTCAAAATCATTTAGAAACAATTTATGGCCAAGTATTTCGAAGCCCTTTTCTCTATGCATAACAGGTTGAGTTTTTCATCAAACCATTTGAGAATTGGCAAAGCAAATACAGAGAGGGATGCACAACATCTCCAAGCATACAATTCTTAATACTTGATCAAAGAAACCCCCCAAAAGAATGCATGTTTTCAAATTCTAAAATTGAAGCAATAAAAAGGAAGTTTATCATATTGCTAACAACATCAGAGCACTAAGAAGTATGAAAACTTATCAAGCACAAATACAGCAGCAAGAAATACAACAGAAAAACTAAATAAGTACTGCTAGGAACATACCAAAGTTTCACAATAGCTTTGTGAACATCAAATATAGCAAAAAGAAATACAACAGGAACACATTTAACAAGTACTGCCAGGAACATACCACAGTCTCACTGATAGCTTTGTGAACCAAGTCCTTTAACAGGGAGTGAACCTGGAAGCATTCAATTCAAAATGACACTTCAATAAGCATGAACAGTGAGATCAGCAAAAGATTGAAGTAGAATGTCTAAATAAATCAACAATGACAAAAATTAACCAATTTACAAACTTTTGACAAGATTGAAGATGAGGTTAAGGTTTCCTAATGATTTATCCAATAATGAGGCTAAGTTGTAAACTCAGAACAAGGAAAAGGAGTGTCCTTTAATCAAGTATTCTATTTAACCACATGCTTTCCACCACCACCATCACACAAGATCAGAGATCTCAATAAAACTTTTTGTAGCACAAATAAATTTCCATTGAGGAGGGACTATCAGTGGTGAAATTTTGATGATTCAAATATGAAAATCATACCGCATCAACAGCTGCCTCCGCAGGGCCCCTAATAGTTATTAGAGAAGATTCAATGAGACGACGGTATCCTTGTTCTGGAGCTATTAGATGAGGCTGATAACCATCAGCTTCTGTAATAAGTTTCCTTATATTTTCCATTGAAAGCTGCTTATCAAACTGCAACCTTTTTAAAGCAGCAGGGAGCTGATTGTCAAAGACATTATAAATTTTATCACCTCCAGGCCGCCTGTAGGAGATTGGCAAATTATTGAAGTTAGTTTGAATCCAAAAATGAATGCAGTATGGAGATAACTTTGAAACAAAGAAATTCCAAACTAGATTACAAAAATGTAGCACTTACACGCCATCAAGATGGTCTTTAAATATTTGATCAAATGAGCGGCATATTTCCATGATTGAATACAACTTGCCCTGCATGTGATGGGCAATGAGTCATTAAAAACTTTCACTAAAACACCAAGCTAGAGTCATACTATCTTCCATCACCACAGCTACCATAAATGAGTTCATCAAAATCAATGGACATGTTGTGTGAATGGATATTCACAGACACATGCACAATGACAAAAGTTTAGAAGGAAGGACAAGGCCCTTTGAGCAATGGACTCATTAAATAACCATGGATTTTAGAACTGAAAATTAATAGTTTAAAACTGGTTGAGCAAAGAAGAGAAAACTTACCCCAGCATCAGCTGCAACAGGCTTTCCTAAACGAGTTAGTTCAGCTTCAAGTTCAGCAATTGTTTTGTTAATAAGAGATTGAATGCCAGGAATTTTGGACTTGATTACTGTCTCCAAATGCTGAGATGTAAAACAAGAGTTAAATAAATACAAAAACAGTACATTTTAGTCAAATGATGCTACAAATTCTTTTTCATACCTTTGAGAGCATCTTCGCCAGATGCTCGGAACCCATTCTGTGCGCAAGGTGTTTATATTCAGGGGTACTATTAAAGTACTCACGTTCTCTACGCCTAGCAGCAATCATGTCAACATTCTTGTTTATGTCTGCTTGTGATCTATTCACAACACCGATCCAGGGAAACTTTAACCTATACGCTCTTCCTTCCAACATCTAAGCAAGAAAAAATGTCATACACATCAGTACTTATCAAGTATTTAATTTTTTTTGCTTCATAGAATGAAATATCTGCCTTACTGCCTATTCGTTGAGGTTGTCATAAATTTGAGAGGTAAGGATGAATGAAACTAATGCTCAATTCTATAGTAAAAAGAATATTTTAACATGAAAAATCAAGAGTCTGGTAGACACGTCATCCACCTCCTAATAAATGACACTATGACTAAAGTCCATTGAAATAAAATAATTCTGTTAAAAGAATAAACATGAATTCAGTTTCAATTGAAATCAAGCTCATATTGTCAATTAAGGAAAGCTCATAGTCAGTTCTTGTGTGGTGATTGATTGATAATTGGTATTCTCCCTTATCTTTTCATTATCCAATAAATGAAGACGGATCTAGGGAAATGGGGAAACTAGTAGAGCAGCATTCAGGAGGGAGGTATCAAAATCTAATTTTTCATATTCATAGATAATAACAGTAGAAATATAAAAGATCTTCATGCGCCTTTTCCATGGTGTTGAGCATCTTTGATCTTATAATGAATTATCACCATGTCATTTGTATTGGAATTATGTTTGACTTACATCAACAGCATCGGTACCCTTGTCCATAAGATCAATCTTTGTCAAAACTCCAATGGTCCTATCCCCTAAAAATTTGAAAACAATAAACCAAGAATTAGAACACCAACAAATTACTTACTTTAAGCTGTTCACTACAACCAAACATTTTCAACAAATCAACAATGTAAACAATTAGAATCATGATAGGAATTTGGCTCCACTAAAGCAAGGGGGTTCACTTCAAAGGATAATGTGTAGTTATAACTTTTGATTTTTCTTAATTGAGATTGTGATAAATATATGATATGTATAACAAACTATTAAATTGTTAAAATTTCAAACGCTAATTTTCTAATTAATAATTATCAGTTATGACTTCACTTTATCGTCTAAAGTGCACCCCTCACTTTAGAGGAGCTAAATCCTCATGGTGAAACATACAATGTAAATTGTAGATATATAACATACTGAATCTCAATAAAGAATGAAAAGCTTCATTCAGTGCATGCAACACGAAGAGTATTCAAAGATGAAAGAAAAGGAAATATTGAAATTACCTGTAGGGTCCACTTCACGGGAAATTTTAATTGCATCAGATGTTGCAAGATCTTGATTGGCTGGTGAAATAGCCAAAATTATACAGTTTGGCTGCAAATTAACATCAAATTCAGCATTGCACATTTTCCCACATGGAAATATGTTTTTTCAAAATGTCTACTATGAACCTCCGTCAAAAGGTCAGAATAAATAAACACTAGGTTTTTGCACAATCAGCGAACTTTCCAAGTTAAGTTTTCCAGATATGTAAATTATGTTTGTAAAAGTCATATAACAAAATTTGTTGCAGGGAGGTAAATATTTATATGCTTGCTTGCAAAGTTTGTTCCTTAAACACACTATTTCCAATTACAAGCTAAAGCATTTGAATGAACACCCTACCTTCTCAATGTAGGAGCGAACCATATCCTCAATGTCTTTCACAATACTATCTGGTTGACCCTCTATATTTTTGCAAAAACATCCGTTAGTATCTCATACATCATAAAATTTTAAGATCTCTCACCGTCTGTAACCATGGACAACAAAGACATGTCAATTAGTTGCTTACCTACAGCTACTTTCGTAAGCCCAGGAAGATCAACGAGTGTCAAGTTAACAACTGCAAAAGTCCAAGAGGTCACCCAAAGCCAAACTATTAAACAGAAAGCACAAACAAACAGAACACGAGACTATGCTACTACGCATTGTTGCCGACAGATCTAAGTCTTACATGGCAGAGAAAAAAGGCCGCAACAGAAGATAATAAAGAAAAACGAAATTCAAACGTACCATTAGGAGAGTATATACTAAGATGAATGGGAACACTCGAAATTTGTTTGGTTCGTCCAGTCTCTCTATCAGTTTCGTCTTGAATCTCCTTCCTCACAGCAACTACACAAATTAGAGATCATCACTAACAGCCATACATAGAAATGGTGAAAAAAACATTCAAATCCACCTTGGCGAGAGGCATATACATATACAATAATACAAGCATTTATATATTTATTCATTTGCAAGCAATAATAAATAAACAAGAGGTTGAGACTGAGAGAATAGAAAAATACCAAAATCGGTGAACCTCTTCCTCGGGAGGTGTAGGAACTCCGCGTACTCTCTGCTTCCCTCGTCAATCTTGTGAAGCTGCAACACGAGCGGTCGCCGCGTAACAATCCCTGCAAAACGATTCGCACGCGTAAGTTTCAAATCACAAGCATCGATTTAAGGCAAACAGAGAGAGAAATATAACGACGATGACCTGATCCACGAGGTAAGAAATCTTTGCCGACAACGCTCTCCAAGACGGAGGACTTTCCAGAGCTCTGAAAGTGAGAGAAACACGATTCGTTATGAGATGAGAAGAGAAGAGAAGAGAGTAAGATAGAGGGATCGGAGGTGTGACCTGGCCTCCGACGACGGCGATGGCGGGGAGAGAGTCCCAAAGTGTGGGGAGTGCACTGTTTTCGCCGTGGTCACCTAAGGCGGTGCAAGCTCTCTGGATTTTGTTAACCAAAGAGATTAGATTCTCCATTTGGATTTCTGAGATCTGTTCGCTGGATCGATCTCAGATCGCCGGTGACGGTTACGGAGAGAAGAGAGGGAGAGTGAAAGGCTAAAGCGTTGGTGTTTGGTGCTGTGTCTGTTGATTGTGGTTGAGGGGTTCGAAGAAAGGGGAAACGCGGAGGAGTCTTTTGTATGGAGTGTGTGTGTGGAACTTGGTTTGAAAAGGGACGTGATGCCAACGGGATGGATACTCGCTTTTACGGTCTTGTAATAATTAATGTAATGGAAATGCATTTTACTTCTTAGTCGGTCGCTGTTTCCACCGCTAGCTAGATTCTCGTTACACTGTCCTCTCTCTAATGGAATTTACTTTCTTCTTAAAAAAAAGTTAATCGATATTTACCAAGCTTTATACTTTATATAGACGGATAACAAATGTCTACTAGTATTTTGATTTATGTAACTACAGTTGTTAAATCTTAGTGAATTTTAACAAATGTCTACTAGTATTTTGTGTGGCATTGGTTTTGTTTAAAAATAAAACCCAATTACTTTCGTTTTTAAAATAAAAATAAATTAATACTAAATGAGTGAATAAAAATAACTTAAGTATTGAGAAAAAAAAAATCAGAAGATTAATTTAAGATTCTTATGTCGACAATAAACATAAAATTAATAAGTATAAGTGAGACAACTATTTGTAATGGAAAATGAGAAAAATAAATTTATTTAATTTAACGTGTTTTCATTATAGAAAATTATACAATTATATATGGATAATTAAAGTTAAAAATTATTTAATGATCACATAATAATTTTAAAAAACTCATGTTACTTTATCTTTTCATTTTAACTTTTATGATCATAATTTACTCTTTCTCACTTTCTTGTAAGAGTTATCTTATTTGTACAACAATTTATATAATAATATTTTTTCTTTGTTACATCATTAATCATATCTTCTCTCCTCTCTCTATCTTTGTTGTAAAATTTACTGTACAAACAACAACCTTTCTCTTTTCATAATAAAAGTCTTCTTCTCACTTGATTTGCTCTTACTCTTTCTATGTATGTAAAAGAAACATATATAAAGTGAAAAGAGTAAATTTGAACTACACACCATACATAAATCATTAGAATTAAAAGTTATTTAATAATAACGTGACTACTTAAAAAAGTCACACAACTTAACTTTTATTCTTAACTATTCATAATTTTAACTTAATAGTCATAATTTACTCCTCTTGTTCTCTTATAATAAAAATCCTCTCACCCTATATACTTATATGTAGATGACAAATCAAGTAAGAAGCACAAATTTAGACCAAATAATTATATATAAATGTTTAAGATTGAAAATTATTCAGTTAAAAAAAAAGATTAAAAATTATTTAATAATTACATTACCACTTAAAGAAGTCACGTAACTTTATATTATTTTATGTTTTACTTTTAACCATGATTTGATTTAATGGTCATAAAATACTCTTTTTACTCTTTTTATATTTTTACTTTTAACCATGATTTTATAAAAAAATTTACTGCAGTAAAAAAATACTCTTTTTACTTTGTTAATAATGTGCTTGACAAGACACTCGAAGAGCTTATAAGCTTCTTTAAAAGATAAAGATAAAAAAGTGTAGGATTATAGATTTTAATGGTCATAACTTCATATTTTAATTATAACCTGATTTGATTTAACGGTCATAAAACAGTTTTTTTACTTTGTTATAATGTGCTTGTTAAGACACTTGGGGAGCTTATAAACTTCTTTAACTAGCTTATAAGCTAATTTAACTAAATATGTTTAATACACGAGCTTGTTTTAGTAGTTTATAGATTTTCATAAGTTACTTTAAGTAACTTATAAAAATAATTTAGCTTATAAGTTATTAGCTTTTTTTTTTCATTTTTATTCTCATTAACTTACTTGAGATTTTTTTTACCTTTTTTAATCAAATAATTAATTATATCTTTTTATGTCATTTTACATTTATTAACTAACTTATCAGCTAATCTTACCAAACACTTTTAATTCAATCATCTACTTTATAAGTTTTGAGTATAAGATTCAATTATCTTATAAGCTAGTTTTACCAAATACACATAAAAGTCATTTCACTTGATATTCTCTTTATGTATAAATGTATAAATATAAATATATATGTATAAATGTATAAATATATATATATATATATATATAATATAAGGTTTTTTTATTGAATATATAATATATAATGTTAATAGCAGTTAGCACGTCAAGTTACACTTTGTCCATAATAAACGCATGGTTTAACGTTAAATTCTTGAATCTTAAATTAGTAAAATATTTATAAATCCCAGTAAAACGTACGTGAATCTGTGCTAAGCATGCAATAATATTCATTCCAACAGCTAGAGATGAAATGGTAAGGAATTAAAATATATATTCATATAGTCTAAAAATCAATATATAGATATATTAGAAAAGAAAGAAAATATCCTCACCAAAAAAAAAAAAAGAAAAGAAACAAAATATATTATTCATATTTTCATTAAATAAATAAAAAATTTAATGTATTTTAATTTTTTTACTAAATTATAATTTTGGTCTTGATTCGCGATTTAGATCCTCTTAATTTTTTTTTACGATTTTAATTCTCACATTTTAGAAAATCTACAATTTTGATCAAATCATAAATTTTACATATGTTTATTTCTATTATTTTTCATATTTTAATTAATTAAATTATTTTTTATAGTATTTTAAATGAATTTATTTGATCTAGAAAAAAAATAAAAGTATTAGTTATGAATTCTTTTATGTTAGTTATTGCATTAAGTTGATGGGTTAACTATGGGTATAGAAACCCTTGTCCTTCAGGTATTACATTGACCCGTTGAATAATATTATAGCATATAGTTTATCCTTGTTCCTTCTCATCTATTAATTTTTTTGACTCGCTCATTTATTAATTATTGCTTAGATATCAGAACTTGAATGATCAAGCATCACTCTGCCACTAACAGTATCTTATCTATTGCATCTCAAACCTCAAATTGGATGAGGAAGGGTGTGTTCGTGTTAATGTTAACAAGCCTCAAACGCCAGTTGAATCCAATGTCACGAGATTAATGAATTGATCTAAACATGCATAAGAACGTGTGCTGACTACAAACGAACACGCTTGAAAACTATCTTACGTGGAGACAATAGGCTGTTGCAACAATCAAGGGTTACAAGTTGCATAAGCTTATATCAGAAAATTAAGGCCAAAAAGGTTATTGAATGAAGAAGATGAGCCAATTAGACAGGAAAACCTAGAGTACCTAAACTTGGAGCAGCAGGACCAGCAATTAGTGTCTTGGCTTCTAGCATCAATGGCACCGAGTCTTCACACAAAGAAATGGTTGGAAGAAACTTCAAACTTACTTTACTTTTTAGACCAAAGCCAAAATCAAACAAATAAAATTGCAACTAAGTGCCAAAAAGATAGGAGCAATGAATGATTACCTGCTAACAATCAAGAAAATCGTTGACACCTTAATTGCAATAGGTTTCCCAATTGATGAATTTGATCATGCTGTAGCCATTCTTGATGGATTATCTAATGAGTACGGTGCCTTTATCACATCAATTCTATCCAGATATGATCCTTATTCAGTGGCAGAAATTAAAGCATTGCTTCTGACACAAGAAGAAAGAGTAGAAAGAAGAAAACAAAGTTCAAATGCTTTCAACGTGTATCCCTTCAGGCCAATCTTGCTCGAACACAAACAAACAGATCACTCATACTAGTAAAGGACATTCTTTCAGGGATTATGGCAGGTCATATAATGCAAACAACTTCAGAGGAAGAGGAAGGTTCTATAATAGAAGTGATGGTAGACTTGGTCATGCTTCATATTCTATAGTAAACATAGTTCTCAAGCTAGAGTTGTAATGTTCCTATTGATACTAATAAAATAACTTTTATGTGTAAAGCTCGCTGCATGGGCAAATTACATAAATTACCTTTCCCTACATCCCCCACCACGTATCCCCAGCCACAACAAAATAATTTTTTTTTTATATACATGCTTTTTTATATGTTATTTTATATTTATTAGTTAGTTTAATAATACCAAATATTTTTAATTCAATGACTTTGTTTAACACTTTTCAACTAAAAATTAATTTTTTAACTTTGAACTAATTTATCAACTATTTTTTTTCTCAAATATAATTTAAATAATATATATATATATAATTAAAATATGTTAAAATTAAATTCGTAATAGCTATCCCTCTTATCAAGGGAAGAAAAAGGGGAAAACATAGATAACCCAAATTAATAGTAGCACAACTGGTTAACAAAAGCTAACTATGGTTTTTTTAACATAATCATATTGACTTAGTCTCGGCTTAGTCTAATTTCAATCCCCAAATTTTAGTAACACGAATGGGTAATAAAAGCTAACTATGGTTTCGAAACATAATCATATTGACTAGTCTCAGCTTAGTCTAATATCAATCCCCCAAATTCATAGTAACACGAATGGGTAACAAAAGCTAACTATGGTTTCGAAACATAATCTCAGCTTAGTCTAATTTCAGTCCAAATTCCAAAGCGCGTTGCATAATTTCTCCATGACTCATTCTTCGTATCACTTTCTAAGATGCCGTGATATGATGTTCAACAGATACCGCTTAAAACTTCAAATTTCACCCTCAATAAATAAAGTAAAAAATGCTTGTTTCTAATGGACATAACAGAGGCCACTTTCTTGAACGGGTCACAAGCTTTAGAGGTGGCCAAGGTGTCTATTCAGCTCACATGTGAAATACCAATAAAGCCCTTAACCAATATGTATATATTGACCCTTTCAACAATGAGAAAATAGGCTTTTGAAATTCAGTAATGTAGTGTATACAAAAGAGAAACATCTAATTTGACAGTCAATCACCTAAAGCTTGACTAAATATAGATTTCTAGTCGTGCATTGGCTAATAAAATTTCCAAGGTAACTAACACCTTTTACTATTATTTTCTTTGCATGCCCCATTTGACACTTCAAACTTGTGCTAGACCAAACCAAATTATTAGTATAAATTCACTCCTTCCCATTCTCTAATTGTATCTTCCCTCATTCCTTGATAAAACTCAAAACTCATTCTTGTAATCTTGTTAATTAAGAATGATTCGCACTATATTTGCTTGCTTTAATGGAAAAGTATCACATAAAAAAGCAAAAGTAGAGCCACTGGAAGTCACAAAACCTGTTTACAGAGATGAGTTAACCAAAAAACAACCGCCAAGGAAGGCAGTGAAGAAAACTGTCCGGTTTGCAGAATCAGAACCTACCATTTTGGGAGAAGATAGTGAGAAGAAGTTTAAGAAAACAAGGTGTGGTAGTGATAATGATGAGGTGGGAGAAAAAGAAGCTGGGATGAGAGTGAGGATTAAATTGACAAAGGAAGAAGCGGCACGGTTGCTAGCAAAATGCAACAATGGAGGAGTTCTCCAATTCAAGGATGTTGCTCATGAGCTTGTGTTGATCCCGGTTAACCGAGTTAGCGTTGTGCCCGATGCACAAACAATTTTGCAAACTTCTTCATTGGGATGAATGGATGATTGCAATCCTTCTCTTTTTCGTGTAATTATTCCAATTTATTTTGTAAAAAAACATTATTTATATATTATGAGAATTATATTCTTTTTCATGATATTAATGTCTACGAAACGAAACGCACTAATGAATAGAGAGTAGAGACATGAGGGTTGAGGCACGTTCTGTTCAGAGCAACCTAATTTATTTAAAGTAAAGTAACCGAAGAATTAGTCACAACAATCACAGGAGAAAATGGCCTACAATTCTACATGATCAGTAGAGCAGTTACGCAAGTTAGAAAACTATCCTAATTAGGTCAGAGGCAAGTTTAATTTATGTGTATATAGAGCCTGCTTTTGTGTCCTGCTAGCTGCTTAGGTGAACCATCATCGTTCAGCTTGCCCTACGCAAGTTAGAAAACTATCCTAATTAGGTCAGAGGCAAGTTTAATTTATGTGTATATAGAGCCTGCTTTTGTGTCCTGCTAGCTGCTTAGGTGAACCATCATCGTTCAGCTTGCCCTTCTATAACCTCCTTTACTTTGGGATTTTCTCCAAATGAGATAGAGATCATGCTTTTTTTAATTTTTTATTTTATTTGTCTTGATCTATTTATATGTAAGTAATTTTGCATGTCCTTCCGGGAAGCCACCACGAGTCATGACTTAATATTGAATACCTTTCTTTGAACTTTAAAGCCTGATATGTATATTTTATTTTAAAGTAATATTTTTTTGGATGAGATGTTCATGAATCGTTTCTCTTTATCTTATGCAATGTTATTAACACATATTCTTCTAAATATACTTTTTACTAATAGATAAATGCTTGACAGTACGAAAATTATTAACACGAAACATGTACAAATTGACACGGCAGTTTATTATTGCATCTTCTTGTGTATAGTTTTCCTATTTTTCGCAAACATACTTCCTTGGGATTGGTCAATGGGAATTCGTCACATTTTCGTGCCAAATTTTTTGTCTTATATAGCATTGGTCAATGGTGTTCTAAAAAATATTTCTCTTTATTTTCTCTTCCAATAAGATTTTTTTTTTTTGCTGATGTTTGATTAATTTTATATTTATATACTTTAGAAAAAAAAAATCAATTTTTCTTATTTAGTTTTGATGATTTTTGGCGTTAAAAGTTTTACACTTGTATATAATAATGTGTTGTCATTTAATGGGTTTGAGCTCTCATATAATCGTTAGTATAACTTACCTGATAAGATGATAAGTTGGATAAGATAAGATAAAAGATAGCGTAAATAAAAAAGTTTAAAAACAAATTGTTATTTAAAAAAAAAAAAAAAAACTTTTGTTGAACTTCTTAAGTCCCACATTTGATATATTGTAGGGCTCATTAAAAGTAAGCATAATTGTTACATTAAGATACTCTAAACTGTTGGGGAGTTTGCATAGCTCTTATATTGCTGAATTAACATCTCGAGCTTAAACCACATACATGAAAAAGAAAAAAAATCATTAGAAGAATTAGATTGCGAGATTATGGCTTCCTCATCCGACGATAGTTATAAAAAAAATCAAAGAGAAAATAAAAGGAAAATCAAAACATATAATGCTATGTAAAACTTTATTATGGATAATGAGGTAAGGTAAGATTATACCAGTTAGTCATACTCTATGATGTGTGGTTTAGATTTACAAAACAGGATGCAGTCATGTTCTTGAAGAACATGAGAGAACGCTCGTTCAATAACCTGTGAGCTGGAGCCTAAAGAATCATTAAAGTAAACTAAACCACTACTTATTTACCACATTATTAGAATTCATAATAAATTAGGAAATGATTTTCCACCTTAGAATAGCTAAACAAAAACTTTAGGGACCTACTGGGGTGACAGGGTTCAAAAAGACCCAAAAGAGAAGATATTTACTATATCCAACAATCATCAACATCTCTTGGAGGAATTTTCAGATCCACCATAGCCATAAGGATTTTTGCTAGCCCAATTCCATTGATCGCGGCACATATCATCGATGCCATATTTAGCCCTGCAACGACAATAAATTTGTGAGATTTTTTTTATATTTTTTATCAAAAGATGAAAACATTTCCATGTTTATTAGTTGCAAATTTGGAAAGACTGGAAAAAGTTTTGCATAGACGTGAAAGTATTCAGTCATTTAATATCACAGCGATGATATTCACAAGGATGGTGATGACAATGAAGAAAATAAAAAAAAAATTCATTTCAGGCAAAAAAACTGAGAGCTTTAAGATGAGCTAAATGTCATGTAATTATTCACTTTGAAGCAAATTAATACTCACTTCCAATTAAGTTCTTTTTCCGCTTTCTCTGTTGATGCATAAACAACTTCAGCATCTCCAGGTCTCCGACCAGCCATTGCAAGTGGAATTTTCTGAACAGTAATAAATTGTAAAATTGAATTAGTCATGTACTGAAGAGTATGTAGCTTAATCCAAATATATTATAAATGAGTTGGTTCAAGATGTTTTAGGTCTATCTATTTAAACAACTTAAACATGAAATTGAACAGATTCGTTGCATAAAAAGGGCAGATGTTTGTTTTATAAAAATTTTGTTGCCCACTTTCAAGTTGTGTCTAACAGTCAGAGGGACAAAACATGTAGTTAAGGTTCAAAAAAATCAGGGATGCACCGGGAATATGCATGACAATTGACAGCCCAAAAAGAAACTACTAGGTTTAAGCTTGTTTCACATTTCTTCCAATTCATTGTATCTTATCAGAACACAACTGATACGAGACATTTAGTATATCAGATGAATGGGTTACACTGTCAAATTTGAAGTTCCGGAAGAAAGAAAAAACACAACGAAAACGAGAACCAAATTGCAGCAGGGTTTATAATAATAGATACAAGGAACTGAAAAAAAAAAAAAAAACAAGTCTGTTACCTTTCCAGAGGCCTTTTCAAAAGCGGTTACCATCTCCAAAACTGATGTTCCCTTTCCTGTTCCCAAGTTATAAACCTCACAACCTGTATATACAAACAGTACGAAATTTTACCAAAGTAACATGACGACAACTACAAAGCCTAGGTCTGCTATATAGATCATACACAACGTCATTAAAAACCAAATTTTTAGCAATATTATTTACTAAAGTAACATAAAAAGAAAAACCAAAACAAAAACGACCAACAGGAAAAGTTATCATTGCCTTGTAGAAATAAATCATTCAGTTCAGTTCACATTCACAATCATTGCTAATGCCACAGAGTTTACCAAAACGAATACACAGTAAATTATTAGAAGAAAATAATAAATTTGGAATAATACCTATTTTAGGATCATCCAGTTTACGCAATGCAGCAATGTGCCCATCTGCTAAATCAAGAACATGAATGTAATCACGAACCTGAAAAAAAAAAAGGTCCATTCTGTAAGATCCTTGAAGAAATCAAAGGCAGATCTTAAGAAATAGGAATATATGCATGTAAGAATGGCCAAACTGTGACTATGGTAGCTCAGGATGTCCAAATCATCAAAATATTCCAAACCAAATGGACAAAGTTCACTAAACCAAGGCAAAAACGGTGAGAACATACTCCAGTGCCGTCACTTGTTTTATAATCTTTTCCAAAAACTGTCAATGCAGGGCGTCTGCCAACTGCCACTTGTTGAACAAAGGGCATGAGGTTGTTTGGAATTCCACGAGGATCCTCACCAATATGACCACTAGGATGTGCACCAACTGGGTTGAAGTATCTCAACAGTATAATTTTCCAATTTGAATCTGCACGGTAGATATCACGACAAATTTCTTCGATGATAAGCTGAAAAGAGAAAACCCCTCTCATCAGATATCATTGTTAGTTTCCAAGGCAAACATTACTATCAGTAGTATTCAACAAATTATAAAATTAAAATCAAAACCCTTTTCTTTTGCAAGCTGTCATCATCTCCAGTTTCATTATCCAACAATTTCGTAGTCATACCTTGGTTCGTCCATATGGGTTTGCTGCCGACAAAGGGAACTCTTCAGTACATGGAACCTCCTTTGGCCAGCCATATACGGTTGCTGAAGATGAGAACACAATCTGAAATCATTCAAGAAATATAAAATCAGTTAAATAATCATATTGCAGCATCAAGAAAATAGCACAAGACACTTCAAAATAGCAGGGGATAGGAGAAGAAAAGGTCTACACTTCATCTTAACATGTAGATGTAGCTTCTATTTAATTTTAATTTTTTTAAACAAACGGTTGTAATTTAATGATTGACACTTCCCCACTACCAGTGCTAAATGAATATGACACTCACTACGACCCATTAAGGACCCTGATTCCGGTCTTACAAATTGAAAGTGAGACATATTCATGAATATAATTATATTTCTCCATGCAGTTGAAGCCAGCCAATCATAAAGGACCCAAAAAGTCAAAAAACTAAAATGAGAATACCTTCTTGCATCCGTGGGCAGCCATGACTTCAAATAGAACGATTGTCCCAATCAAGTTGTTGTCAAAGTAGAGCAGTGGTTTCTCCACACTTTCACCCACTGCTTTAAGCCCAGCAAAATGTATGACAGCATCAAACCTGCAGGAAAAAGACACATACATGACAAACAGTTACAACTTAAAAACCAGTGATTAAGTAAAATTACAAGAGAACGTGAAGCACCGACAAAAAATGAGCAATCATTTTTTCCCCCTTTTTTCAATTAGTACAAAAATTTCTGCCTAATAATCCTTACCTTGTGGTTGAAAAAATTTTCTCGAGGCCAGCTCTGTCCCGCAAGTCTATCTGCAGTAGGAAAAGTATAATCAAGAGTCAATCATCACCACAATAAAGTAACTGTAACTAAAGTGCAGTACTTGTATAAATAATCAAAACCAGAGTCTGCAACTAAACAGACAAAAATTTGGCTTAAACAAACACGGAAGCATCAATTGGACTTGAGAGAGAAAAAAAATACAAATACAATTCTAATTGTAAAACGAAATTAGACATCATGGAAAGCAACAGAACAATATGGATCTTAAATCTTAATCCAAACTCACATCACATCAAAAAGTACATTATGTACTTGTCGGGTTAATTTTTTTGGTGAAACAGACAGAGCTTCATCGGATTATGAAACACACATGATTCGAACCTGTCACCGTCTGTTTATAAACTATAAACTATAGAATAAAGCGAAGCGCAACAACACTTTTGCTTTTACCTGTCAGTGGGGCCCACCACAATTTACAAGGCGGAATAAGCCTCGTAAAAAGTTAAAAAAACATAGTATTACACACAAATCCAATCCAAAGCACCAAAAATTGAAAAAAAAATTGTTAAACCCAAATCAACAGTGAAAAAAAACACAAAACATCAAATTTTGAGGACCGTGCAACCAATCCAAATTGAGTTTTTCTTTTTAATAAACAGAAAAGAGAACGATTGAACGGCCATACCTTTAAAAAGGAAAGGTTATTAGCGAATTCTCCGGCGAGTTCCTTGACTCTCTGGATGGCGGTTTCGGAAGAATTGTCGAAGTTGTCGACGATGTAGACATGGTAACCGCCGAGGAGAAGCTGAAGGACGGTGTGGCTACCTATGTAACCGGCTCCGCCGGTAACCAGAATGGTTTGTGGTGGCATAGTGGAAGCGTTTGGCGAGAGAGAAAAAATTGGAGGAAGATGATATTGACAAGTGAAGGCGTAAACAGAAGTGAGAAAAAGAAGGGTGAGTTATATAAGAGTTTGTTACGCGCCAGGACGTTTTCGGAGAAGGCGAGAATTCTGTGACTGACACGTTCATAATAAAGTCCTAAGTTACTACTTTGCTTTAAATATCGAAAATCAAAATATCACGTTATTTTTTTTTTTTTTAGAATATTTATTTTATAGTCGGGAGTTCCAGGTCAACCACGTGGAGTTCCAGTGTGTGTTTGGTTCGGATTTTGTCTTTAGTTTTTACTATTCTTTCCACAGCAGTCATTACAATTTCCGATTTTCTAATGATTATTCTCTTCTTCTTCTTTTTTTTTTTTTGTGAGTGTGATTCTTTCTTTTTTAGGGATAGTTTTTTGGGTTAATGATTGGCTTAATAAAAAATGTTAATGACAGTTACGCTCTCTAGTTGTAGTTTTTGTTTGCTGGTTGAGTGACTATTATTATAAAATGGAATTATGGCATTAGTTGTTACAATTTTCATATTATTGTTACTATTTTGATGATATATTATTCTTACGAGCAAATTACATCAATACTTTCTAAAATTTTGTATGATTACAAAAGTATATCCTGTTTTTTTACCATTATATTCACCTCCTTTATATGAATATTAGTGTAAAATTTAAAGAGGTGTTGAAGGATGTCATTGTAATATTTTTAAGATTTAAATACCTTTTTAGTCCTTACAATTTAATCTTTTTTTGCTTTTTGTTCTTGCAAAAAAAAAATTTGGTTTTAGTCCTTACAAATTATGTTTTTTTTTTGTTTTTCGTCCTTAAAACGGTTTAGATAGCGCTTTGAACAATAAAAAAAAGTTATCTAAATTGCTTTAAGGACGAAAAATAAAACAAACATAATTTGCAATAACTAAAAACAAAAAAATAAAATAAATTTACAAGGTCGAAAAGCAAAAAAATGCTAAATTTCAAGGACTAAAAAGGTATTTAAGCCAATTTTTAAACATATAAATTAGTGTTAGTATAATTAGTGTAAGAAAATAATAATAAAAAAAGTAGAATTATGTGTAATTTGATAAAAACTAAAGAGGTATTATTGTAATTTACTCTATTCTTTTTTGTGTTTCAAGCATTATTATACTTTAAGGATCGGATAATTTATTAATGCCATTTAATAAAGTCTAATTCTTTTTTGTATTTTTTTGGTACTAAAGAAGAATTTTCTTTGTTAAATGACATTTATTGGTAATAGAACAGGATTTTGTTTTTGGTACATGGTAATGGAACGGGATATCGTTCTTTAAAATATAACACTTATTTAAGAAGACATTTATTGTTAGTTATTCCGTCCTTTAAGTTGAAATTTCTCTCATCTAACAAAATTCAATATAGTTAACATAAGCATGCATATTGACTTTCGACTTTGTACAATGGATCTGCAGCGCTTAAAATGTGTAAATCAAACAAGTGGAGCTCTGCTTAACTTAGGTTCAACTCCATTATTTAATGACTTTAATTTTGGAGCTCTACTTTACTTAGGTTTAACTCCATTATTTAATGACTTTAGTTTTTAATTTAAAAGTTCAACTTATTTAGTTTATAAATCAAAATTACTGATTTAACTAATGAGACAAATTTTGATCTAACTTAAAATTAGTTCTGTTAATTGTTAGCCTTAAAATAATGAGATATTGAGTTTCGTATGATAAAATTAATAATATTAATCTATAAATGACTAAATTAATGGTGAACGTATAATTTATTTTACTAGAATATGATTTTATTTGAGTTAATACATTATATAGTCCTGAAATTGATAGTGTGTATTATATTAGTCCCTGAAAGTGCATGTATATACATAATGATGTAAATGAGTATCAATCTGCTAACAAATTTGTCTTACCAGTCTATCACCTAAATGGCTAATAGTGTGTTTGCGTTTAATCACATTGAATACCAATAACTGGCGTTAGAATACATGGGATTGACATTCGACATGCCTAGAAAAGTGAGAAACATGTAAAACAAACATATTCTAAATGGTATAAATGGAAACTTTCGTATAAATTGAAAATTTTCAATTATTTTAATATTTCATTAATCTTTTATCTTCTATGTATTCCTCCCTCTATATATAAATTAGAATAATGATACTGAATAAAAATATTTTTAAAAATTATTCTTCAAAAAGAACGTTTTTATAAGTTCTTCTTAATCTCGTATCTTTTTAATCGGTTAGTTTTATCTTTATTTTTAAATTAAATTTTAATATTTTATAAAAAGAAATTATTAATAGTTAAAAAATAACATTGTATCACAATATAAATTGTATATTATAAATCTAAAATATAATTTTTATGTTCAAAATATTTATTTATAACAAATTTTAATTATAATATAATTTATATATTAAAAAATAATTATTTATCATAAATTTTAATTATATAAAATAAATATTTATCTTATACATTATACAAGCTAAAATACTAGTAGTTGTTAATAATTCTATTCAGTATATACCCAGCAGCGATTAAGTAAATCGTGATTCTGAATAAACTATATCTATAATGTGAAATATTTGAATATTTTACCATCTTTATAATCTTAATAATATATTTTAATTTTAAACAAAGATATTACTAAAATTTTGATTTCATGTTAGTCTCATGACTCATGTTTTTATAGAGAATGACGAAATTGACCAATTTACGAGGATAGGAATACTAATTCTCAAAATAATTAAATCTTAGCTACATTAGTTTATGTATTTTTAGTACGTTTTTAATTAAAATAAAAATTGTATTTAATAATCTGTACAATAAAAATTAAATATGAATTATCAGTATAAAATTCTAATTTTAATCCGACAACAAAGTATAAAAAAAACAAAAAAAACTACTCCCTCCGTTCCAGTTTATATGACGTTTAAGGTTTTGATACAGGTATTAAGGAATGCAATTAATTTGTTGAATTTTCTAGAAAACATTAAGTAATTTCCTAATATACCCTTTATCTCTCTAATTAATTATTCATACTACACTACTCCCACTAAGTATTAATTAAGGGTAGTCATGAAAAAAGATATTTAATACAGTATTGATTTTGTAAAACGTCATCTATTTTGGAACAAATTTTTTTCTCTAAAACGTCATATAATTTGGAACGGAGGGAGTAAATGCAGCCCGTAAGTTTTGTCATTTATATAACAGTCAAAATCTCAATTCTCAGTACTAGTAATCTTTCCGATAAAAAGAAATAATAATAAATAAATAAGTAATTGTAATCTAATGACAGCATCAGCATGTGGATGGATGTGCTATGTTTTGCATTACTCCACAAATCCTATCGTGAGATAGTGACTCCTTTCCGCAGGGTTTCAAACTTCAATGGCTTGTTAGCGAAATTGACAACGACTTCTTTATATTAGAAAAATTATATAAAATTGGTTTACTTTTTTTTTTAATCTCATTTTCATCACCTTTTTTTTAATCTTTTCATTATGATATTGTTTCAAACAGCTGAATTAACCTTACCCAGTTGATCTCTCCATTCAGCTATTACTGTACAATTGATGTTCTTATTAGTTGATGCCAAATCAATCAAAGCTACAATAGCTTATATTCGACATTTGACACTGGCTAGTGGCTACTTTTACTATTTTCAAATCAGTCAGTCGATACTTCATTCAATAACTGATGTTCTAACAATTAATGCTTCAATGGCTGATGTTGGCGTTCCAATAGTTCACATTCTGGTAGCTGATGCTAATACTCCAACAACTAACTCCTCGGCTATTTTCTTTCGTTCACTTATCCGCTAAAATTTGTCATCAGTTGCAGATCTTCCTGAGTGTCAACAATTGTATATATTAATAAGTAAAAAAAAATGCTAAATGAACAACAAAAGATCAATTTGGTTTGGTTCATATATGATGTTATATTTAAACCAAACCACATTGAATCACATATTAATTTTATTATGTTTGATTGAGATGACTTTTTTTTTGCAAAAAAAAAATAAAAAATTGACATTCAAATATAATATAGTAATCTATATTTATAGTTCTTATTTATCACAATAGAAAAAGTTCTTGATGTGTTATTTATATATAGGAATGGGATTGAACGACACCAAACCCTATTTAGATAAGTTTCTCATAAGCTCTTACAAAAGAAAATAAGAAAAATGAAATAAGTAATTTCTTCTATTGTCTAAAAATAACTTATGCCTAAGTTAAAGTCAACTTTTTGACGAAGCTAAAATCATTTAGTTTTTCCAAAAATATGATATTAATTTATGCAAATATTATTTTTAACATATGAGAGAAGCTTTTTTTTTTTTTTTCTTCTTCTTCTATAAGTGCTTATGAAGAAACTTATCTAAATAGAACCCATGTGTCAAATTAAACTTTGATCCCAACTTTGATCCCAAATAAGAGACTTACTTTTCATCTTTACCATTAATTTTTTTGTAACCTAATGGTTAAAATTAGTTAGTTATTACAACCATTAGATTTCAAGAAAATGAATGGTGGGGATGAAGAGTAAATATCTTATACTTACTCTAGGAGTAAGTGAATCTTTCATATATATATATATATATATATTATCTTCAAGATTAGTTGGTTAGTATATATCAAACATTAAATACTATAAAGATTTATTATATTTTTATCTTATCTTATTTTCATGTGACTATTATATTCTATCATGTTTTATCTAATCTAGCCATCAAACGAGTTTTAATGACGTTAGATATATAAGTTTATTAAAATATATATTTTTAGTTCTTATCATTAGATAAGTTTTATTAGGTATTGACGTGACAAATAGATTATTGGCTCATAATATAACCTTAGGATGTGTTTGTTTCACGGAATCTTCTTGCATTTCCGTGAATATGAAGGTAGGAATGTTTATTCCTATGTTGGTTACGAGGTTATTAGAAAATATTCTCGAATATCTGTTATTTCTAGGAAAGTTTTATTTTCATGTCTACACAGGTTTTACTCCCATCCTAATGGGGTGGGAATGTGAAAAGTTATTCTCTAACTCTACTATAACTTTCATTTTTACTTTTATTTTTATTTATTATTTTAAAACTTTAAAAATATTCCTAGGAATGTTAAAAGTTAACCAAACACATTTTTATATATGTCAAGGAATAACATTCATAACTACAATATTCTTGGGGATGTGATCCCGGAGATGCAAGTTGATTCCGTGAAACAAACGCCCCCTTAGTATTGTTTATCTTGCATCGTCACCTAACAAAGTAAATCCAATGATAGAAACTAAAAATAAGTATATAAATAAACTAGAAATAAAACGAAAAAAATCATTAGAACTAAAATAAAAATAAAAATTTTATAAGGATGAAAAATGTATTTAATACATAATTTTATTTTTATTTTAAATTTAAACTAATTATGTGTATTTTTTATATTTTTAATTTAATTATGTATATTTTTATAATATATATATATATATAATATTTTTTATATTTCATCTTAATTTTAAGATGCAAATATGATGTACGAGTCATCTTAAAAAAAAAAAAAAAAAAACTACTAGAGTCGGTAGTGGGATGGTATAGATAGTATACACAAGTTTATAGGTTCTAATTTTATTGTCGTTTTTGTAAAACAAAAAAAAGATATATTACTAGTAATAAATCAAGATGTTTTTAATTCACTAAGGTCGATTTTAGTGGGAGGTTTGAAATTTTGAATAGTATGCATAAGGAGTTGAGGATTTAGATTTGATATTTATTATCGACACCGTATAAAAAAAAAATTAAGATTTTTCTTAAGTTATGAGAAAAGCTATGGGAGTTGAAAAATGAAGAAAATTATTATTTATTTTTTTATCAAAAAGAATGGGTTGCTTTTATTATAATTTATTCAAAAGTTTTAATTTGTGCATACACCTTCTCTATTTACTTAATTTGTGAAAAAAAAAAATTGTGCGTACGTTATGCTCTTTAATTTATTTATCAATGTCTAGCATTGACTCTAAATATTGACTCTATAAGTTTGATCCTTCAAAGTCAACATGTTTTATTTGCAAATAAAATAGGAACATCCTCAAACCACCCAAACCTTTTTTCTTTTAAGAATTTCGTGTTCCATCGTTCCTAAACCGAGGAGTGAGGATATCTAAATAAGCTTTTTATCTCATTTTCTCCTTTGCCCACGTTACATAATTTTAGATATCATTAGTACATCAGATAATAAAAAAAATGAGATTATATAATCATTTTTATAAAACTATACATTTTTATTACTTGGTTTATTTTAAAAAAAAATCACATAATTTTTTCTCATTTAATTTTCTTAAAAAAATATACAAAGTAACAAAAAAAAGATACATCTGTCTTTAATTTAAATTAAAATATCTCGTGAAATTTAATTCATTTTTTTACAAGCAAATGAAGTTGTATTATTGAAAAACCAAACTAACTGACTGATAAGTGTCAATTTTGCATACCTTTAGTAAGCAAAATGAAGCTCCTATCTCACTTTTCTTTTTCTTTTTAACCTTGTTTTAGCACATTTTAATTTAGTTTTTAGTATTTTGCAAGATTTAGCTAACTATACATATTTTTTGATAAACATCTAACTTTTGTTAACCCTTAGTGTATAGGAATTGGAGGAAGAATGTTGGAAGCTTTTTGGAGATCATGAGAGAGCATTTGGAAGTTATTTTGGAATTGAAGAAAGTCAACGCTAGCTTAGCTGGTGCTCTTTGCAGCTTAGCCGGTGCCTGTGGAGGAAAATTTTGTCTCCGAGCTAGCTAAGTGGGCTAGAGAGTTAGCTTAGCGAGCTCGCTGACAGAGAGCAACCAAATTTTGCACGTAGCTGTCTAGCTTAGCGAACTTATTCCATGGCTTAGCGAAGGCGCGTAAAAAATTACTTTTTGGTTGCTTGAAATTAGATGCTATAAAAGGGCCCAAGTGTCATAAATGAAGGGTCTTCAATTTTTTTGAGACCAGCAGTTCCACCACAGTGAAGAGAAGCTCTCACATGCCTCCATTCATCTTCTTCTTCATTTCTTCTTGTATTTTGATGCTACACATGACAATGAGTAGCTAAATCCTCCATTATTGGGATTAGATGTAACTAAACTACACTCTCTTGTATATTTCTTTATATATATCATCTACTTTGTTCTTCAATGTTGGTGTTTTATTTCTGTGCTTCATGCTTGTTGTGGCTTGATCACCCATTACATGATTTGTGACGTGAAAGTGATTGGAAAATGCTTTTGTGGTCTTGAACTGAGATAAAGCACCCAATGAACCATGTATCTAGGAATGGATCTTGGTTTATTGGTCATCTTATGATCATTGAGCTTAAAGCAAGCTACTTTGTTAAGTTATCAAGGGATTGAAGCTTAACAATGGAGTTTAGGATCCTTTCACCTAAGGGATTAGGGTTAGGTGATTTTCTATGATTGATGTCAATATTGAAGTGCAAAAATATGCTTATAACGTGTTTTGAAAGAGAGTGATGTTTAGTGAAGTCTAATCCCAACAATTCCATCTCATTTGCAAAACCTATCTTTTTCCGCATCTCTTCGCATTATAAAAACCCAAAAATAGTTTCAAAGTTTGTTTATTTGCTTTATTTCCTTTGTTACAACTGAAATATCATTTTCATCCATTTATCATAGAATTTGTTGAGTCTAGTTAGTGTAAATTTGTGAAATTTGCCGAGTATCATGTGAGTCATTTGGGAGAATGATACTTATATACTTATCGATTACTACTGATGACTTGGTACGCTTGCCAATAAGTCAACACTGACACAAGCTATGTCATAGTTCGTGAAGGGATACAACAAAGAAAAAAAAATTAATTCATTTTGAATTATAGATAAATACTTCTTTATTTTTTATTTTACACGCTATTATTATTTTATTTTATTGAAAAATGTATCGAGCTTTAATTTATCGAGCAAAACTTTGTTCATCAGTAGCAATCAACATGTCAACTTGATGAGGATGATCCTCAACCCAATAATACATTTTATCATAAGAAAAGGCTAAAGAGGCTAATTTATCAGCTGCCAAATTTGATGATCGCCTAGCAAATCCAAATTTAATGTGATGTATAATTTATTATGTTTATCGTTTGAATTTTTGTCATTTCTTGATTTGAATAAAGTTAGGTCGCGGCTCTATCTCCTTGGAGGTGCCACTCACAACAATCATCGTAAGCCAAGTGTCTCCTTTGAGTTCCCTACCCGCATTATTATAGAGTTGCCAACCCTTTAGGTAAGGTTGAAACTTTTAGCTTTATCGTTGTAGGACCTTCTCTGCTCCTTCAATAGTTGAATCAGTGCCTCAGTATCTAGAAGAACATGGAATCAGAATATGAAGTAGTCGTTAATCTAGCCTTGGGAGCAAAACAAAAGCATGAACAAGGACAGCCCGAAAAAGGGGATTAAAAAAAGACTGATAAGACATGGAATCATCTGAACAATCATTGTATGGAAATTTGACCAAGGCTGGCAATGATGGTAAATTCATAATATTTCAATTTGGGGAATCCTATCCTTTTTTTTTGTTTGTTTGGTGAGTGTTGGGGAATCCTATCCTACCCTCAAATGATTGGGAATAACATAATTAACATAACATTTAGTATGATTAATTAAATAATATAAATAATCAATTACAACTTTTTCCTTAAGCATTTTGTTGTAGTTTTAAGGTTATTTCTAAAGCCACAAGTTCTATATCGGCTAGTTGAATATTGTATTCATTATTTATATATCAACTTCTTTTAAAGACTTTCAAAGTGGCCAGTAAGAGATTGGGTCTGTACAAGTCTGCCTATTTATCCTCCCTGCTGCATGTGTGATAAACTGATAATGGGTCTCAAAGTTTTTTTTTTTTTAATAAGAGGATAGTAGTAAAATAAGTTACGATAAATTACTAGAAAATTGTAGGTTTACTAATTTGTTAAACAATTATGTTTGGGACAAAAGGTAGCATATATTCTCTTTATGGATAATTCATCTTTCAAAAGAAAAAATAGACTCCAGTTTTTTACCTGTAGTATGTAAAGCTTCGAAAATGCCCAACCCACCGACGTTGTAAAATTCAAAACAAGTTCGTTAGATAATTTCTAGGTGTCATTATATGAGGTAGCAACAATGTAATGGTCCTGATTGTGAACAATGGATAATTTGTATTTCAAGCTGCGTTGGGCTGGCCCTTTATTTTGTTTTGACCACTTTTTGTTGTTGAAATGACGCCTAGCTTATTACTCTTGGTTTTTTGCTATGCGTAATTTTGAAGACCACGGAAGGACTCACATTGTTTCTGACTTTTATCTATTATCTATAGTAAACCAACCGCAGAAAAACACAACATTGTCTTTCCCTTTTTATTTAACATAAAACTTAAAGTAGAATATCAATAAAATACCATCATTTTTTAATCATTATAAAATTCCACTTATATGCATATAAAATTTTTAAAAAATTAAAAATAAAATACAAACAATGCAAAGAGTATGGACGGTTAGAAGTGTCGGTCTTCCAATCTAGACTTGGGATCGATCGAGAAATATTAGCAAAAATAATAACAAATAATGATAATGTTTTCATAAGATATACGTTCCTTAAAATATTACCATGATTAACAACGAATTTACACCACGTTAGGCTGTTATCTACCTTTGACTTTGAGAGCTGCGAGGACGGCTTTCAGTGGCAACAGATATTTGCATTAGATGGCAGAGACTCCCATATTTATGATCATATACAATGCAATCCTTCTGGTGACATAATAGTGATTGTTCTGAGATACCAAAATTTCAAAACTTGCCTGCTAAAAGACACAGGTGACTGGATGTTGCTCTTTTGCTCAGTCAAGAAAAAGATCATTGAGCAGGGAGGTGAAGCTTGACTAATGATACAGCACACGAATCAGAAGCGTCCACACACAACTTTAAACTTCGTCCAAAGGCATGGGTTGGGAACTAAGAAGTCTTTCAGCCTCATCATTGGCTTCTGCTTGTATTTTCCATCTCTGCGGGGGAAAAGTAAAATGAGAACACTGTTACAAAACAATGCGCAGACCCCCAATGCTAAAAGGACCAAATTGTTACTATCACATTAAACGTCCTGATCTGGACCAACCCTGTTTTAAGTTTGATTAGATTGTCACTACAGAATATATGACATTTTTCATCTATCATACAGGTCAACACGTCTGAGGTGTTTAATCCCAAATCCCGTACTTGGGAGGAATGAGGGAAAATGATATTTTCTTAATTGCTGGATTAGACATTCAGAACAAAAGAAAAATAAACGATAGAAATGGTTTCTCTGCAAGGCTTTCTCTACTTCCTAGTCTAAGAAGTTTGATAATTCTGGGAGGAATTATTTTGTGAGCTTTTGTGAGAGAAAGTACAGGCCATATTCATAACTACAACTACAAGGCCACTAATAATAGGCTTGCATTTAAAAAGAAAAACAAACAAACCTCCTCCAAATTTTCAAGCTCCATGATTTGCTCTATCTGTTCGGTGATACTATCCTGCAATACATGGACCCTCAGCTAAGTAAAAACTTGTTATAGCAAGATATCATCACCCAAAATGAATATACGGTCAAGTGGTTTTACCATATTACTAGCAGTTTCAGCAGCAAGGACATCAGTCTCCATCTCCACTTCGATTTCAATCATTGAGGAAATCTGACCAAAGAGCGCTATCACATACATTTATTGAATTAAATATTGCAAAAACAACAATGAGAACTCATTTTTTTGTACTTCTCAGGAGAGAAGATATTCTATCACACTTTTAAAGAAAACATACCCTAGCATAGCTTTCAATCAATTCAATCCTTCCCCTGAGGGAGTTTTGCAGGCTCTCTCGCACCCTTTTGACTTTACTTCTCCGAGTCCTGGGTATAAATAAAATGACAACAGGTATCTTCAGACTAGAACAAAGAGTAAAGACCCAAAAACAAAACATAAATGACCACAAGGGAAAACAATATTATTTCTAGAAACAGAGACATATTAAGTTATAGCAATTCACCGATAAGCAGGTTCTCCAACAGCTGAAATTTTGTTCTCAAGTTGGCACATTCGAGCTAACATCCAAATCTACAAAAGTATAAATCAAATTTATATAACTCAAGCTATAGGCATATTTCCACAGGAGAGGAAAGAAACTATTATCTTTAAAAATGACTTTCATACAATCTTACTCTGATACTCTCTCATCCTGGGATGAAAAATACAACCAATAAACTTTGTGCAGATAATTTCCAGAAAATACTAACAACATTTGTAAGTACCTTCTATCAGCAACTAATAATGAGGTCGCTAGTATATAATTTAAATCCTTCAATTCAATTATGAAATTATTCTGCATTCATTTCAATCAGGCTGACTTTTCTATAAAGTAGCATTTTGCATGAGACTTTCATACCAATTAGAGTTGGATATGAGTTATGACACTGTCTTTCCTTCATATTAAGGAAAGTATATAGAGCAATATTCATGTGAAAATGCAGGATGATTCACAGTGGATTAGGTATCAACATTATCAATTCTTAGTGTATTTTAGTTTAGCTGTCAGTTAAAGGACCTTGTTATTAAAAACTTTCCAATTTTCGTCTTAAACAATGCAACATATTAAACAGAACTCAACCCTTACAGCTTTCCCTCCCCTCCAATGATAAACTTGGTAGTTTCTCCAAAAGAACATATTATTGCTGTGATTACAAGTGGGTGGAAAATTAGGATAAAACTGTAAAAATTTTATAAAGGAGACATAACCCCTTTGCGCTTCAAAAATAAGTAAATAAAGGTCAATATCATCATGCTAATCACAAAACATGTAAGTAGCACACCTCTTTTTCAGCAGCTTCTTTTAGGTCATTGATGCGAGACAGAAGAACATCATATTGAGATAAAAGTCGTTGTTTGATTGCAATTGCTTCTACTGATTTCTGTGGAAGCTGTAATCATAAACAGATGCAGATTAACTTATTATATCTTTCATGAGAAATTCATAATTGATTAATGTGTGAGCAGTGAATAAAGGGACCAGCAGGTCATAATAGGAAAGGAATTATAAGAATCTTATTTTTTTTCCTATTTCTTGCATTCAATTTCAAGGATGTGCATTAATGAAACAAAGTGCAAACTCTTCATCATTGTGAATGGGAGTTTCATTTTGTTTTGGGCCATGAATAGGAAATTCAAATAGCTGATAGTAGCAACTGAAGAAACAACTATCTCTTCCAAGTTAGTTTTTGATAGGAGAAACAAAATTATATGGTATTGCCAACAGAAAATTGGTTCTATTGAGAATTAAAATTGATTGGGTGAAGGAAAGATAAATGAGCCTCCTTCAATGGGAAAAAAATGATGAATTAACTACAATACCTGATTAAACTGAGGAAGAACAACAGTGTTCACCGTAGATCCAACAAAATTATATGGTATTGCCAACAGAAAATTGGTTCTATTGAGAATTAAAATTGATTGGGTGAAGGAAAGATAAATGAGCCTCCTTCAATGGGAAAAAAATGATGAATTAACTACAATACCTGATTAAACTGAGGAAGAACAACAGTGTTCACCGTAGATCCAACAACAAGAGTTGAAACTGCAACAACTGATAGCAATTGGGGAAGGCTGGGGTCAATAAGTCCAGAGGCAGCATCACCAGTAGCCAACAAAGCAAAAAGTGGAAAGAGGAGGGAGGGTTTGAATAATGATGAATTTTCTTCTTTTCTTGGGGCTCTTAACAGTAGTGATTCCCGCCCATCTTTGTGGTTTGTTATGCACATAGCCTCACCAGGATAGAAATCAGGGGCCCTTGGACTGAATTTAAAGGGGCCCACCTTTCTATATACATTTGATGGAGCTGCCACAGCAACAGTTACTCTTTCGCCTTCTTGTGCTGGCAGATCAACTGTTTCAGTTGCAAATCTATGAGTGCGAGCCAGACCAGAAGGGGTCTGCACCTAAATGGAAGGAAAAGAAAGGATAGATGTTAAGAGGTAATAGATGTGAGACTTCAAAAAATAAAGTGTTAGGTAAGGATATCAGTAATTGACAAGAGGTTATTTCAATAACAAATTAATATTAAAAAGAAAAAACAAAGAAATGAAGCACTAGTCTCTCAAATCTGAGCCCATTTCCAAAATGATAAGAAAACATAACCAACTACAATATATTCACTTGTGGAACAAATCAACAAGCTGAAAGTTGAAACAATCAATCAAAATGGGAACTGGTAATCATACAAAAGAACAAGAAATTGACCAACAGGCTTACAACATTGTATAAATTATATAAAATATATAAACACAAGAAATGCTGAAATGAGTTAAAGCTGGGATTCTGGGAATGAAACCTTTACCCAGTGCAGGTACCTACAATGAGGTTCTAGCTTGGGAGATATCACAGCAGAAGTGTTTCCAACATTTAGAAGGACTCAACAGTCAACATTGGCATACTAAAATTTTATTTTGAAAGGTCACAATTATATATTTTCCATGGTAGTCAAAATCGCGTTCTAGAACGTAAGATCGTACGTGTTTACGATCTTCTCCATCCTCTCCGATTCCGCGTCGCTGCTGGGTCGCAATTTCGCCGGATCACACCGGATCGCCGTGGAAGACCGAGACTCGCGCGCGGCGCGGCGCTTTTCGCAAGTCTGTTTGTAGGGTTTTTGCGGGTCGGGTTTGCGACCCGGTTTTTAACCCGAATTGCTTCAGCCCCAAAAAAAACCTAATTACTTAATCCCAAAGCCCAATTTCGCTATTCCCTCTGCGCCCATATACTCCTGTGCCCCCTTTTAACCTAAAAATAAAACTACCGCCCTTCCTTTGGCAAAAAAATAAAAATTACCGCCCCATTTTCACCTAAATAGAAAACGATCACTCTTTAGTCTCTTTCTCTCGCACGACACTCTTCTTTCTTCTCTGTTTGTGTGAACTACACTCTTCTCTCATCTGTGTGATTCTTTTTGCAGCACACACACACCATCTATGTGATTCTGTTTACAGCACACCCACACCTCTGTTCTACACCATCACTAATATGACTTCAACCCCAATTTCAAACTCCTCTGTACCTATGCCTCCTAAGAATGCTGCTGGAAATAGGAGTGATTATATATGCATATTATACTGTTTATTTGCTTATCATGTTGAATTGAAGTTCAATAATGTGTTTCAAGTGTGATATAATTATTTATGTTACTTTATAAATGCACATAATATGATTATATGTGCATATATATGAATTTCATAAATTTTGTAGGATCTTACGATCCGTGTTATGATCTCCCGATTTACGATCCATACACCCCTTTCCGATCTTGAGTAAGATCTCGATTTTGACTACCATATATATGAATTTCATAAATTTTGTAGGATCTTACGATCCGTGTTACGATCTCCCGATTTACGATCCATACACCCCTTTCCGATCTTGAGTAAGATCTCGATTTTGACTACCATGAAATTTTCGTTTTGCAGTGAAGTTTTCTACTGCTAGAACGATTGGCATGTATTTGTAAAATTCAAAAAGTAGAGGTCTGAAAAAGCTAATGCATCAAAAGGTATCCCTTGTTTCACTGGCTGATCACTACGACTAATCAACTTTGTCACAAGTTTTATAAAGGTTCTCAACTAAAACTATTCATCAGAAGACAACCTAACGATCAGATGAGTGGAGCGTGCATACCACTATAGAGTGAACAGCAGCAGGAATGCTTTGCTTCATCAGTTTCACGTATCTTAACCCCCTTTCCCACGCAGAAATGTCCATGCTGCGTTCGGCAGGAGGAGATCCTTAGAAAAAGTGAATACTCCATGATCAACACCATACACATACATATTGTATTAACAAAAGGACAAGCATTGGTTACAAAAAAAATTGAAGTGGGGGAGGGGAGAGCAAACACTGGAACAACTTATGTATGGTGCTTCCCATGGCAAATATAAAATACATGGATTAGTGGAAATTCAAAATCAAACAATAAAGGAATATTTTTTGTTATGTGAAGAGATGTAAGAAAATAATAGAATGATATGACTAACCAACCTGATTTCTTCTGATTCAATACTGACTATGTCACCCGAAACAAGTTCGTATTGGTAACGACACTTTGCACAAGATACTATCTGCAGAAGAAATGTTTGCACTTAATACTTATCATAAATTTTGAGTTGATATCAGCATACCATGAATGGAATAGAAGTTCGGCAATGATGTAGTTGTGTTATCATTTTATCAATGCCCAAGGGCACTAGGCCCAGTGTAAGAGGGAATATACACAATTTTTGGACACTGAATGGATATTGAAGCACAAGTATACCCCATCCTTGATTTGTCCCAACAACTTGGGGGTTATTAAATTATAAAATATCAAGACATCCACAGAAACAAGGATCAGTAAACTACATAGATAACCAAAGTAATAATAGAATTAAGTATTAACATTGGGCATCATAGGCAGGGGAATACCTGAATACCTTGTTGTGGCTGTGCAACACCAACAGCTATCCGACAGCTAGGGCATTTGACTATCTTCCCAAAAGGAACCTGCAATAACCAAAAAGGTTAACATTGGCGTCAAAGACAAGTCCAATGTAGTGATTGAATGTAATGGCATTTCCAGAGAGAAAAATGTTGAAGCGTACCTCCTCACCAGGAGAAACGCCGACTTCAGAAATATATCTAATAACCCTAAGAGCGTCAGAAACCCTTAACACCGCCGCTAAACCCTGAATCAACAATGTATAAACATCTGCATTTGGCCTCGACCACTTCCATCTCTCAGCCAAAGGACCACTCTCGCCAACTACTCACACCACACAAACACAAACAAAAAGCGTTATCAAATCGTAATAATAATTAACAGCTAACAGAACACACGTGCGCACACACACACACGAACTCGAGAGAAAAATAACCTTGATGAAAACTGGCGCGCATGGCGTAGAAAATGGAGAGAGCGAGCTGGGGATTGTTGCGGTTAAGCGCGGCGGAGATAATGGAGCAGCAATCGGAGGTGGAAACGACGCCGTGGTTTCGGGAGGAGTTGTCGGCGATGATCTGCAAGGCCTCGTCGGCGTCTTTGGCGGTTGCGGCGACTCGGAGGATGAGTTGTTGGTCCAATAAGTTGGCGGTGTCGTCGGAGGTTTCATTCTGGCTCTCGCTCACGGAAGCTTTGGTGCTTATGAACCTCGATTGGTTGGGGAGTGAGGAAGCGACGAAAAATGGAGAGGGAAAATGAGTGTTGGTGTTGGCGCAGGTTTCGGAGAGTTTGGGGAGAGAAGAAGAAGAAGAAGGGTGGTGGAGTAGGCGAGAGAAGCATGGAGTGCACAGGTTTAGAGTCATAGCAGAAGCACGCGAAGAAGCGAGGCTCGGCTCGGCTCTGCTCTGCTCTGAAGTGGTTTGTTTTGTGTTGGGGAGGGAAAAGGAGAGATGAGGAATGAGCGGTGCTCGAGAGAAGCAGCTCAATCGAATTTGATTATTCTGTCTGTGGGCCACTGCTAACTGCTAAGCTTCCATAATGGATATGGATAACCTTTCAGGTTTTCGCTTGGCCGTTGATTTGCCTCCGGATTTCTAATCAGAATCAACGGCTACGGCTTGGATCGGTTCGTAAAACAAAAAGCTGGTGGAGGTGCGGGGAATCGAACCCCGTGCCTCTCGCATGCGAAGCGAGCGCTCTACCATATGAGCTACACCCCCATGTTGTTACTGGCAAAATAATATTGATATTTACCAAAGAAATAAATAGTATTTCACTCGTCAAAGTTGAAACAAAACCATTTTAAGAACGTATCAACTGATATTTAGAAAACACGATTGTTCTGGAATGGCTCAGATGACTCTCAAGAACTTAACCATCAAATTTATAAATAATTCTCATTCTATAAAAGCTTGTTAAATATATACTTTATTAAATTGCTTACTTGAACATTCATATACAAACACACAACTTATATAGTAAAACTAAAAACAAAACTTTTATCCTAATTTTACAACAATAATAAAATATTTTAAGAAAATCATGGTATTATTATTCGTCGTAAGGTTACTTGAACAGACAGTCCAAGATTTTCTCTTCAGATTTAAAATCATTGAAGTTAATTTGCTTTCAGACTTCATTCTCCATCACTATATGTTCATATAGCTAGTGAAGGTTTGGTCTACATGAATGACTGTCATGGTTTGGTTGAAACTCAAAAGCCTGTTTTATTTGTTCTTATATATCTTCATGAATTATGGCTCCTTTCGTCCATAAGTTTCAAATAATATCATCCTTATTATCTTTGTGGGAAAAAATAAAAGGTTCTATAACAGTGTAACACAGATACTAACACCATTCTCGATCGACACTACATCAAGTATGTAAAAAATCTATCTACTGTGGAGAGCGAGAGGACAATGAGGAACTGGGAGACAAGGAAGAAAAAGAAGCAGTGGAAGATGCCTCAGGCGAATTCCTGCACAGGGGGCACGTGCCATTCAATCTGAGCCACTCGTCTATACAATCTGCGTGAAAATAATGGTTACATTCGGGTATGCTTCTCAACGTCTCTTTGGGTTCATATTCACAAAGGCAAATTGCACAGGTACTGTCATTGGCCTTCAATAAGCGCCCACTCTCCCCAATTAGAGTTTTGGGATACTTTTCAATTGTGGCACCGTCAAGTCCCATTACAAAAGGAACAGGTTCTAGAGAAATTGTGACTGGGAGATTTGTGCTACGTGGGCGATGGGTCAGCATTCTGACCTTACCACAGATAAAGCAAGAAATCCCAATTAGACACAAGAGTCCTGGTATTCCCACTCCGATAGCTAAGCCATATTTGACACTTCTTGAAAGACCTGTGTATGAAACATGTCATGTAAATCAATACCTCAAAAGTATTAATATTAACTGGAGAGAAAGAGGGGGGGAGTTATCATTTCACCACATACTTTTTTTTTTTCCAATGAAAAAAAAATCAAAAGATAATAAGAAGGGTTTTTGAGCATAAGAAGGGTAAAGGGCAAATAATAATAATAATAAAAAAAATCGGGAGAAAAAGTTAGAAACTTATAGTTAAAAAGTTCTTTATACCTTATTTAAATAAAGCATGTAGTATGTTATAAAATTAATTTAAAAATTCTTTACACCTTCAAACAAATCTATGATTAAATTATTTCATAAATCTTTATTGCTTTATTGAATTTTTTTAACAATTTTTTTTATAGTTTTTTAATTTTTTAAATAAATTCTTATCACTTATATTAATTTTAATTGAATTATAAAGATTGATTTAAAATTCATAAAGATTAAGTGTTGAATAATACTATAGTTTATATAAATTTTCAAATGAGTTTTCATAATAAGTAAAAGTTAACAAAATCTTAATATCCATCAATAAGTAAGGACTTATTTGAAAAAATATATATAAAACTTTTACAGAAAATTCTTTAAATTATAAATATCTATTTAAAAATTTAGTGAGGTTTGGATCCAAACTCATCACACTTCCTTTGCTGAACATACTCGAACAGAACCTTGACAATTTACTAATAATATACTAATAATATTTTATAATCCAAGAGAGTTGCAATGCATGCCTCACGCCTTGAAAGAAACTAACACATTTCTAATTCTTCTAGTTGTTGTCATATTGTCCAACTTATCATGAATCATGCTTCTATAAGTTCTATTATTCAATCACCATCCATGAATACGTGCCAAGTGTCCTAATTTATTTATTTATTTAAGAAAATGATGCCTCTAGTCCATTTTCATACAATTGAATTTGAAAGTCAAATTACCTAACACCCTCTACTAAAAAAAATGAAAAAGAAAAACTTCACACGGTCACAACAACCCCCAACAGACGGAAGATCCAGTAAATACCCATGATATACTAGTATTACCGAACTTTGATCAAACTGGTTCCCTCACTCCCATGAAAATATTTCCTTATTCAAAGTTCGGCGGCTAAAAAAGAAATTCAGTCGTTTGAAGTTTGGCAACAAAAAAGGAAATTCACTTGTTCTAACCAGACATTTTCGTTATTTAATCAAAGAATATAAATATTTGGACATCCCAAAAATGTCAACACCCCCGTTAACACAATTACAATTATTTCTCCTCTCTTTATATTTCTCTCAAGATGTCCACACTAACGGATGTTCAAATATATTTTTTCTTAATTAAAATGTTTCTTGTAAAGTACAAGTACGAATGCATTATTTCTATTTCCTATACAGTGTCAACTTCAGCACAGCCATTCATTTCTTAAGTTGGCATTAAACCTGAAGTTGACAAAGCGATGGCTTATTTGTTTCCCCAATCGTGAAGCCACCCCTTACCAACCAAACTACTAATTAGACAAAGAACCTCAACCATCCCAAAAGAACACGTCAATGTCGCATGTTGTTGGGAATTAACCATACCCACAGAATGAAAATTGAAGAGCAAATTAATTAGAGGGCCCAATAGAAAAAAAAAAAAAAAAAAAAACCGCACACACACGAACATACCTTTGCTGGAGGAGTCACTAGCGAAACACCGAACTTGAGGGCTTTTAGTTTTGTCATTGGAGAAGCCACAAACCTGACCACTAAGTGCACAGTCCCTACAATAGGGTTCGGTCCAGACCAACTCAAGGTCGGTGTTGAGATCGGGCCAGAAGGGCCACATGGGCATGTCCAACACTGGGAGAGGGACAAGAGCCCGAGACATCACCTCGCAGCGTTGAGACAACATGGGTGAAGACACAATAGGTTGTGACCACGAAACTATGACCGAGTAGTTTTTGTTGTCGCTTAGGCACGAAATTGGCACTAGCGGGAATTGAGACGAGTCGGTTTCGTTGGAGGGGCAACGCAAGAACGTGAGGTTAAAGGAACTTGTCCCATAAATCATGGGATTTAAAACAAAAGGTGATTCCGAAAGGTTCCACTTGTGTAAGAACCGTTTAGGGAGGCACCCATCGGGGTCGTTGACTCGGATGCTTTGGGAATCGTAATCGATGCTTTTCACGGTTAAGTTACCGAAACCTGGGAGGGTGAGAATGGTTTGTGTTTGGTCGAGGCACGAAAGTTGGAAACTTTGAATTGGGTAATACCTGCAGCGACGATCTTGGTTGGATCCTCTCAAACCGAAAGGGAACTGAATATCTATATCGCCGCATCGCAAGGTGTTGCAATTAACCTGTTTATTCCCTCTTGTGCTTTGGAGATGGAAAAGGAAGATGCAAAAAGCACATAGTATGGCTGAGGGAGCCATTGATTTGAGAGAGTGGAGAGGGAATAATTAAGACTGGAAAGTGTATATTGAGTTGGGAAAGTGGGTGAAGGTGGGTTTCTTTAATTGTGATGCATCAGACCAAGTAATCAAGAGAGAAGTAGAAATGGAAGCCTCCAGGTCAATCTTTTTAATGTAATTGTCAAACAATGGTCAATTCCGAGAATAGAATAGCTTTGCGTGGCATTCTCATTGAAATGGTCCCGTAATTGACCAATTGCAAGAGACGAAAGGAATTGACAAAAGACAAATATAAAATAAAACAACATGCTGCTGGAGCCGCTTCTGACCACAAAGTTGCAGTAGGATTCACTGGTTCACACTGCACCCTTCAGCTTGCTGTGGCATATGTAAACCCTTAGCGGTGTGGTCGTGCGAAAAAACTTCCTTGGCAAATTTTCAGTTTTGTTTACCAGAAAAGAAAAAATTCAGTCTTCCCACGCTAGTTGAAAAAATAAAGTTAAAAAAAAATGACTATATCTTAAAACTTAAACTACACATAAAACTTATTAGACAGAATTTGTGATATTTTTATGGTAAAATACACAAGCAAAATGGATCCCCTTGTCACCCCCAAATTGACACGGCAACTCATCTGATGGATCCTTTAGACTAGTAAAGTTAAGCTAATTTAAGGAATGGTCAAATCATATTAGTTAGACTATTCACGCATTCCACCAACTTTTTAAATAATAATAATAATTTTAGATTTAATTAAATAATAATAATAATAAAAGATGATGATTTTTTTTTCATAAACAAAATTTTAGTACATGTTTTAAATAGTCGTTTATAAAAACTATAATTAAAATATTTAGAGGAAAGATTTATTTAAAAAAATTTACAAAATAAATTAACATAAATATATTCATAATCCCATGAAATATGATTGTTCCAAACCTCAACTCAAATTCGTAATAACTGATTAAGTTTATCCACTCACTAAATAGTCCAATAGTCTAACATACGAGCTCACACAAGTGAGAAAATAAACTACACAATAACTACATAACTAGCCGCAAGGCACCAATTGAAAATTGTGTGACATTGTTCATCAACATCAAATAATTACCTTATCACACAACTAACTTAACGAGATTATAAAATTGATTTGGTGGTGAATGGAGAAGGGAGGGGGGAGAGGTCGTAAATTCGAATTCCCCACTAACAACAAAACTAAATCTTATGTTCATGACTCATAGGAGATATTTTATAATCCATTTTTTCTACTTTTAATAATTTATAAATCTAATGATACAAAATATTATTGAAAAATAAATTTGTTTAATATTGCTTATTCTCAACATTATATAAAAGGTTAAATTGCAATTTTGGTCCCCCCTAGTTTTACAAATTGACGATTTTGGTCCCCCTGACAAATTATTAACTAATAATTGTAATTAATAGAGTTATTAATTTAATTATAAATTAATGAAAAATCATTAATTATTAAAAAACTTTAATCAAAGATTATTAACCCTAACCTCTTCTCCTTAACCTCTCTTCCCCAACCCCTTTTCCTCAACATAAACTTTAATTATAAAGTTTTTTACAAATTAAAAAAATTTAATTAATTTATAATTAACTTAATAACTCTACTAATCACAACTATTAGCTAATAATTTAACATGGGGACCAAAATCACCAATTTGTAAAACTAGGGTGACCAAATGTTACAATTAAAAACTAGGAAAACCAAAATCATGAATTTAGGAAACTAAAGGGACCAAAATTGTAATTTAGCCTATATAAAATCAATTGAATTTAACTGTGATATATAACCAAAGTAGTGTAACTTTAGTTTTAAACTAGGACAACATTTGTAATTATACGAAAAATTATAATTATTATTTATTCATTTATTGAGTATATATTTTAATTTAGGGTAAAATATGTTTTTGGTCCCTCATTTTATCTTGATTTTTGTTTTTAGTCCCTCATAAATTTTTTCTCTGTTTTTAGTCCCTCAAAAATTATTTTATTTTGTTTTTAGTCTCTAATATTAATTTCAACTATTAAGTGATGTTGGACAAACAAAATTTGCACTTTGAAAAAATTTCGTTTAAGTTTCTAGCAGTTTTTAACTGCTGCAAATTTTTTGGCATACTAAAATCATCAGAAATGATAAAAAAAATCAAAACCTTGAACACTAGATTTTCTGAAATCACAAGAAATATTACAAAAGTAAACATTTCTGACCGTCAAAAAATTTGTAATAGTTAAAAGTCACTAGAAACTTAATCAGAAAATTTTTATACACAGTTTATGTCCGTTACATCATCACTTAACAGTTGAAATTAGTGCCAAGGACTAAAAACAGAAGAAAACAATTTCTGAGAGACTAAAAACAGAACATAACAATTTATGAGGGACCAAAAACAGTAAAAAAATTTATGAGGGACTAAAAACAAAAATTAAGATAAAATGAGAGACCAAAAACATATTTTACCCATTAATTTATTAATTTTTATATTAAAACGCTCATCGACAAAAATGAAAAATAAATGTTAGATCATGCATTTTTTTTGCTTCATATTGAATATATGAATGTGAAACCACTCACAACATTATTACGATTATATGCTATAAATCAAATCCTCACTTTCAATGATTATAAGGTTAGGTAAATTATTTTTTATTTTTCTTTTTTTAAAATGTTAATAAATACTTTGTTAACAAAATGTTAATAAATATTACATCCGGTCTTAATTATAAGTAACATGGGACAAATCATCAATAATAAGGAAAGTAATTAAATTAGTTATTTTTAATTAATTTTACAATAAATTCAAATTTTATTTAAAAAAATTTTTACCTCCGGTCTTAATTGTCATAGGGAATAAGTGAATGCATAGAAAATATAGTTAACAATAAATTAAGGGTATAAAAGAAATTTAACTCTGAGCAACTTTAAAAATTGGTGATTGTTTCTTATAATTAGGACCAAAGATAATATAAAATATATAGCCTATAAGAAAATATTTATTAAATTACTTAAATGAACTATAACATTTGATATATTTTATTATTTTAATGATAATTTCGTAAAATTTTTTTGACAATTAACGTGGTTAATTGTAATGAAAACTATACATAGTTTCTTAAAAATATTATTTACAATTAATTGTTTATAATAAATTATAAACTGATAAAAACTTTATATTTTAATATATTTTTTATGTATTTAAATTATATTATTATATTTAACTATATGTGTAACACACAAATATTACATCTATCAACCGTTATTATTGTGTTGAGACTATTATATATTGGAGGAAGGAGTTGGATAAGATTGACATATTTTCATGAGAAAAATACATATTTCTTAACTTACCATTGGTATACATAGATCTTTTCCAACTTTTTCCTCTAATATTCAATGAGACATGCACAATAGTGTTGGCTATTTATCATCTACAAAGGAGTAGATAATTATAATGTAACTAGACTCACCCTCCCAAATTCTTAAGTTGACATTATGTTATGTTATACTCCGGGACTCATATATAAGATAGAAAGTTGTCTTGTACGGTGGATTTAAATATAAACAAATTTAACTAATTTTGTCCTATTTAATGCTATCATTCATAAAACACATTTCATTTAACTGCAATTCTATTTTCAATGACTATTTTTTATGCATGATATCAATTTTCAATGAAGGATATTTTAGAAATTTAATTGAGTTTAGTAAAATTAAATGATGTCGACTAACTTCTTAATTAGTGTGAAATTAGTTATTTTTGCTTATATATGAATCTAGATGAAGTATATACGAGATAGTCAATAATTAATATAAAAGTACTTTTAAGATTTTTCAATTGCCTCAATTTTTTTTCATAAGCACAGGTAATAAAAAGGCAGATATTGTATGTTGTAACCCCCCTTCTAATTATAATTTCATCTAACTATTTAATTTAACTATTTAATTTATATTTATAAAAGTGCTAATACATTCGATTAAAATCCAAAATATATTTATAATTTACATCATTAAAATTTACAGAAATACTGCTACAAATAATTATAACTAATACAAGTATTATCTACCAAAAATAGTCTCATCCTAAGCTCTGGAATTATCTGCATCCTTTTTCTTTCTTCTATTCTTCCTTCACCTGCATTTACATTTTCCTAGAATCTAGGGACAAAATTTACCAGATCAGGCATTTAATTTCTCATACAATTGAAAACAATTTCAACCAGATACATTTCATATAATAATTAATAAATCACAAAAATAAAACAAATGCAATATGACTTATGCAAATGCAGTTTTTGATTAAAAATCATTTTTGACCCTGCTCCATGAAGACTTCCCCTTTGAGTGTTTAGTAAGAAACTGGCCTACCATTACACACTGCAATTTAGCTATCAGCCTCTACTAAACGCGAATAAGCTAAACAGAATTAGGAGATCATGATACCCAGAAGGCCACCACAACCACATCTCAGTCCAGATTCCGGCCACATGTGGGATTGCCAATACCCTTCACCCCACAGACTATATAATCACAGACTATACAGTCTTGTCTAACAAATTCTGCTCACCCCAAAATCATTTCTCAAATATCAAAATCATTTCTCATGACTACCGCAGTCCCGGTTAGTCAACATAATTTTCCTTTTAAAATTCATGGCTACCATAGTCCTTGTTAGCCAACAGTAATCACTTTTCATTTGAGAATCTTTAGAAAATCCCCCAAAAAGACTCGTGTTATGAAATATGATAATGATTATAAACAAATAACAATACTAAACAATTTACATTATAACATTAATATTTTACTAAATACTAATTAAATGCTTACTATGTAAAATTACTAAACTACCCTTAATCTTTTTCTAAAATTCCAATTATGTCCTCAAATTGTGAAATTACCTAATTACCCTTATTATTTTCTAAAATTTCCCATTTTACCCTTGATCTTTTTATAAATTTCCGAATATGTCCCTAATTCTTCTAGAACCTATGAACTTACTATTTTACCCTTGATCTTTTTATAAAATTCCCAATATGTCCTACATGTTTGCCCTTGGTCTTTTGAATTTTTTTCACATAGTATCCCTTGCAAACTCAACATGGCCGAATGGCCTACATGCCATTTCCAACATTTTCTTCCAAAACAACCAAGCCAAATTCCAATCAATAATCAACCAAATCAAGTTTCAATCAAAATCAAGCAATCCAAGGTTCCATTCATCACATCTTGAATTTAGCCCTATCAACATGCTTATCCTTATTCCTAGGGTTCAAAATTGAAATTAAATGCCAAGATCCTTACCTTGAATCCTTAATTTGATGAAGAAATCTTGAATTCCTTTTTTCCCCATTTCTCTCTTTTTCCTTGGTTTCTTGAAATCTTAGGATTTTCCTTCCAATTCCTTTTCTTTTGGCCGATTATCTATGGTTAATTTTAAGGTTTGGATTGATTTCTCTCTTGGTTTTGGTTGAAAGGATGAAGTGAAAATGGAGGGGCTGCAATTAGAAGAAGCTCACGGTTTGGGTTTTAGAAAAGTTGGGTTTTTGTAGCTTTTGTTTCTCTTGGTTTCTCTTTTTATAAAAACAAATTTTCCTCACCTAATTTAATTTGTGATTCACGTCCAACTGCAGGACTCAAGGCAGCCAATTTGGCCAAGCTTTTCCAGCCACTTGGACAGCCAAATTAAGTGCCCAACGTGAGTTGCTAAGCTTGTGGTCAAAAAGTCAAAAAAAATTAGGTGATTAGTGGACTTTCTAGAAGGTTTAAGGCTTTTCTAATTATCTTACAAACTAATTAGAATTTTAAGAAACTAATATCACCATTGAATTCCTCACTATCAAAAACATTGAGTTGTCACATTTTGACTGGCTAATACTTGTATTTTTCTTTTTCTTAGTTAAACAATTTTAATAATTATTCTAAGTATGTTATAATTAACAGATAATTCCATAAGTGTCATACAAATTTTATCTTAATTTTCTTCCTTAAAATTTTATCGTAATAATTTTACAGAATTCTAACTTTCAGAAAATTCTAACAATTCGAAACTAGTATTCAACTGTATATATTTTTAATCTATATTCAATTATCTTTTTATTAGATTATAGATTTGTCCAAAATTTTACACTGGAAATATCATCCTGGATAGCTGTCTGACACAACGGTCCAATCAACAAGTAATTCATTTCTCAACTGTATATATTTTAAATCTACATTAAATTATTTATTTATTAGAGTATAGTTTAATCCAAAATGTTATACTGGAAAATTTTATCCTGGACAGCTGTCTGATACAATTGTCCAGTCAACACGAATTTTAGGCAGAAACAAAAGTATTAAAAGACTCAGAAAATTTTACTGAATAGAACTATATTAATTTTATTATGAAAATATGTACAGAAAGTTTCTATAAAATACAATACATAATTTCTCATAATATTTATATAAATAAAATATGTACAAGTAGTAAAATAAAATTGAGGGTGTTACATATGTCCTCCCTCTTTTTTTAAAAAAAAAAATAACAAATGAATTTCATTAATAAATACTAAACTTGGCACAAGGTGTATCTAAATTTAGTAAAAGAAAAAGGGTACATAACATAAATATATATGTACAAATTCACCCCTCAAATAAACAAGAACGAAAATTTATTTATATCACCTGTGATGCATATAGTTCAACTTGTAGTGTCTTATTCTTTATTATTTTAGCATTAAAAAGTTATTATGAATTAGCTCACACAATGTAATGATCTTTCTTTAACATTTATATTAACTTATGCTTTGTTGCAAACAAAAATGGATATATCTTCGTTCTTGTTTGAAATGAAAAGCATCTTGGAATAACTACGGTATATCATCTTGGACATACAGTCGATCAATTGATTTTGATTTTGTATGATCTATTTCCTTGGCACTAATCCTAGTGCCATTGGAATAATTTCTTTTTTTGAATTATGTCTTCTTCAAGAAACTTTAGTTGAATCTCAAGAATGTAATCAAGGGTGTTGGAGAACTTTGGCATAAGAAATTAAAGGAAACTCGTTATTCCTCATTTACCAAAAAAAGCCAAAAATAAAATGATGGGATTTAATTGAATAATTTCTATGTGACAAAATAAAGGAGATTACTTAGGGTCTGCCTAGACTTTAGTATCCTTAATCTTTACTTTTTCTTTATTATATGACTTGTGGTTAAAATATCATCATTCTATACTGAGTTGTGTTTTCATTGATACAACAAATCATATAATATTTTATACAATGACACTTTTTTATGTTTATCTCTTCCCATCACGTCATTTATTATATCTCGCACTTCTTTCTTTTGGTTGTATAATTTGTTTTATAAAATATTGCATCAATAACATTTCACTTTTATATCTTTTTCTTTTTGCTTTTGTCTCCACACACACAGGTGATGATTCATAGTTACATGGATCACAAATTTATGTACACTTATTTTCTCATGCATTATTTTCTTGCCTGTTTTAAAAGGTTACTACTCTAGTCTTTTAACATAAAAACACAAATAACCAATTCGTCAAGGCCAATGAAAATATTTAAGTTGGTTAATTTTAATTAATAATGTCATAACTTTAAATTCTATTCCAACAATTGTCAAAATTAAATTATTCAAATGGTAGTTATATTTAATGACACTACTTGATTATAATTCAAGGAATAATTTCCCACCAATGAGTGTGACTTATATTGTTAATAGGTCAATGAATGAATTCACTTACATGGAGAGTGTCTCAATAATGAATTTCACAATAAATTAAGAATATAAAATAAAATTAACAATGAATACATTTAATGATGAATCTATGCTTTATATAAGGAAGACCATCAAAATGTCCTTATTTATTTCTTATATAAAGAACGAGAGGTAATACCATTTAAGTGATTTTGTTTCTGCAATAAAAAAAAAAGTGATTTTGTTTCAAAATGTATTTCACTACTTTAAGATTATACACAGATTATACACCTTTTCATTGTTGAACCACAACAGATAAACTTTTGTAATTAAACTTATTTACTAAATAAGTTGAAACATTTTCAAAAGTTTATTTATTTATAAAAAAGTCAATATTTTAACTTTTTTTTTTTTTAAACTTTTAAATCTAGCTGGTTGACATGCTTAAATTAACAATAACGTGTAGCAATAATGTCAACACATTTTAAATCAAATGAACCCTAAATGAGTATGGCTATGGTCCAGCAAAAGCAAAATACTACACTGCGACCGACTTTGCTATTTGGGCATGTCCTTTATAATTTGGGCTAGGTTTGTATCAAATCATTCCAATCCACCAAACTAGGCTATTTGTATGTTTGGGCCTCGGTAAACAATTTTTTATTTCATTTTATTTATTATGTATATAATTATAGGCTAAATTACTTAGTTCATCCTTAAATTATTATTTTTTTAAGTAGGTCCTTAAACTAGTAATATTTTTTAATCGAATCCCTAAATTAAAAAAGAAAGTATGTCTCTAAGGTTAGTTTATGACAGCTTGAAATCACTAAAAATAATTTATAGCAGTTTTAAAAATCTCAATGACTCAATTAAAATTTTTACATGAATTAATTTCTTTTTAGTTTAAAAACGTACTTGAAAATTCTTAAATAATTCAGCGACCAACTCATTAATATAATCATTACTTGAAAATTCCTAAGTAATTTAACTTAATTATATTAATGATTATACGAGAGTTCAAACTCATTAAATGACAACACGTTCTTATATACAAGCGTAAAACTTTTTTACACGAAAAATTGATAAAAAATAAATAAATAAATACATATTTTTGTGAAGTGTTTAATCATAAAATCAATCAAATATCAGTAAACACTAAACTTATTTGAAGAGAAAACAAAGAAAAATGTTAATAATATTTTTTTAAAATTTAACTCATTATTTATTATTAATATAAATTTTATTACAGATTATTTAGTGAGGCATATATGAAATTTACATAATAATAAAAGGTATATTTCAAAAGAAAATGTCACACTGTGTTGATAACAATGCTTAAAATAAAATTTACACATCTGGCATAGAACTAATGTATGCTATAGTAGCTTTCAAAAAAAAAAAATGTATGATATAGTAAGTCATGACTCATGGTGTCTTTCTCGGAGGCCATGCAAATGTATCTAAGAGAAATACTTGTAAATATTCTTTAACACATTTTTTGACAGTTATTTTATCATTGGTTAAAAATTATTAAAAATTACAAAATTAATACAAATTCATTAAGAAGTGAAACTCATAAATATATGATTTTCAGTAAATTTTCAACTAACAGTAAAGAGTATGTTGAAAAGTTTACTCCATATATTTTTCACTTATCTAAATAGAATTGGAGTGAGTACAATTAATAAAATAAAAAAAATGTTTAATTAATATTTTGGTACCTATACTTATCTACATTTTACTTTTTTATCCTATACTTAAAAGTTGTACTAAATTTTAGTCTCTAAACATGCAAATATAACGCATTTTGGTGTTTGCCGTCAATTATCTTTTAACTCCGTTAGCTTTGTTCGCTATAACATCGCTACAATTTTTTTCCAAAATGTTAGTAGCAGTCTTAGCATAACAACAACATCGGTAACAATGTTAACTGCACAGACCAAAACATTAAATTTGCTCATCCAAAGACTAAAACTTATAGTTGTATAGAGTTAAAACAATAAAGTTTAGACAATAATAAGGACCAAAATAATAATTAAACCAATAAAATTAAACAAACTATGATCTCAATCTAATTTGGGGAAAATCTCAAAGTAAAAGGAGGCAATAGAAGGACAAGCTGAAAGAAGATGGTTCAGCTAAGCAGCAGGAACAAAAGCAGGCCATATATACACATACACATGCCTCTGCTCTATTGATCATGTGGAATTGTAGGTCATTTTCTCACGTGATCAGAGACGGATCCAGAAACCTATTAAAGGGGGATTGAATTTTTTTTCCTTTCTTTATAATTATTTAAATTTTAATAAATAATAATTTTTAAAAAATATTTATTATTTTTACACATAAAATTAAAATTAATTTTTATTTTAAATAATAATAAACTTAACCGTTATCATAATAACAAAAAATACAACTAGTTTTACATAATTTTACACTAGTTATCATCTTAACTATTACAATAATAACAACAAAGACAACTAGTTTTACATAATTTTATACTAATTAGCCTTAACTAGTTATATAATAACAACATACATAATTAATTTTATACAATTTTACATTAACTAATTTTAAAATATATATATGTACACGAAAAATCCCGATTTCCTGCCCGCCCCCTTGTATCCGTCCCTGTATGTGATTATTGTGACTAATTCTTCGGTTACTTTAAATTAAATTGTCCTGAACAGAACGTATCTCTAGTCTCTATTCATCACAGTGCTTCTTCTCTTTAGACATTAACATCATGAAAAAGAAAACAATTCACCTAATATATGATAGTACTTTTTGTACAAAATAAATTGTAATCATTGTACGAGAAAGAGAAGGATTGTAATCATCCTAATGAAGAAGTTTGCAATAGCTTCCGACTATTACAAATTGTTTATGCCACCGGACACGATGCTAACTCGGTTAATCGGGATCAACACAAGTTCACGAGCAACATCCTTGAATTCGAGAACTCCTCCGTTGCATTTTGATAGCAACCGAGCTGCTTCTTCCTTTGTCAATTTAACCCTCACTCTTATCCCTTCTTTTTCTCCGACCTCATTACCACTAACACCCCTTGTTTTCTCAAACTCCTTCTCACCAACTTCTCCCAAAATGGTAGGTTCTGATTCCGCAAACCGGACAGTTTTCTTCACTGCCTTCTTTGGCCTTTGTTTTTTGGTTAACTCGTCTCTATAAACAGGTTTTGTCACTTCTAGTGGCTCTACTTTAGCTTTTTTATGTGATGCTTTTCCATTGAGGCAAGCAAATATGGTGCGAATCATCTTAATTAAAGAGAATGAGTTTTATCAAAGGAAGGAGGGAAGGCACAATTAGACACTGGGGGGAAGGATTGGTTGGTTAGTGTTGAGCAAAAGGGCCAGGGAAGAGTGAATTTATACTAGTAGTATTTTGGTATGGTTGAGAGCACTAGCGTGAAGTGTCTGCTGGGGCAAACAAAGAAAATAATAGTAAAAGGTGTTAAGTTACCTTGGAAATTTTGTTAGCCAATGAGAGACCTAGGCATCAACCTTTGAAATTAGCTAGTCACGACTAGAAATCTATTAGTCAAGAAGATTCAAGTGATTGAATGTCAAATTAGATGCTCCCTCAACCTTTGTTTTTATTCTCTTCAAACCAGGGAACTTTTGCTTCCATTTTGTGTGCATCTACGTACCGAACTTCAAAAGACTATATTCTCGTTGTTGAAAGAGTCAATATACACATGGTCGAGGGCTTTGTTGGTATTTCACATGTGAGCTGAATAGACACATGGGCCACCTCTACAGCTTGTGAGTCTGTGACCAGTTCAAGAAAGTGACCTATGTGGCAATGAGACAAGCATTTTTGGCTTTGTTTAATCTTGTAATGCACATATGGAGTATGAAGCTTTAAGCCATGCCTTCCAGGTCACCTCTCCCTAGTTGCTTGATTAGTTATCGTGAAAGACTTGTACAACTTAATTTATCTTGTAAGTCTTGCGTGATGGCATCAGTGACAGAGACAATTGAGTTATCAACTTAACTGTTTAGTGCTGAGTAACATAGATGGTCAAGAATTGCAATATAATTATGTACCTTGGGAGGCTACTTGGAGGGAATACCCTATTTGAAGGCACTAGTAAATTGAAAGTGCTTCTAAGAAAGAATCTATAATTTTCCATAAAAAAAAAAGAAAGAATCTATAATTTGTTACATTTTTTTTTAGTCCTGACTCAGAAACCATGGGTGTCTCCCAACCCACTGGGATCATAGACTAATCTCGTTCGCGGTGCATGACTATCGCTGGCCCAAGAAAATTTTGCACACGGAGAGAATCGAACACGGTTCTCCAGTTAAATAGATCGTTTTTCCTCATGTGAACGCAGCGGAGGCTTAAATCTTATTATTATATACTAATACAAGTAACAAATTTAAAAAGAAAATTAAGCATCTAGGTTCTACATACTCGATTATAAAGGAACTATTATTATATGAATATATATGCTCTTCACAGTGGTACTTTGAATCCTACATTATGTACTGGTTCCGGCGCAGCGTGTGCCATCTTTATGAATATTTGCTTATTAAAAAATAAGAGACCAAATTAAATATAATAAAAATATAAAGGATAAAAATGTATTTTAGCCTTAAATTTAAGACTTGGGTATGCAACAAAAGATCAAAGAGCATTTAGAAGGTAATGGTTAGTTGTATTTCGTAACTACAGCATTACCAAAACGCAAGACACATAGTACAGTGGAAGTTGGTCAAACAATTCAAGCAATCGCGTGTTGAAAATTAAAAACTATTCTTAACTCATTTACGGGGTTAAGTTCTGTTTTTTACTTGAAAAAATGCCATCATATTGACTCATTTTCCATTGCTTTCTTATTCAGTCTCTCTTGAATATCATATCACGGCATCATAGAAAGTGATACGAAGAATGAGTCATAGAGAAATTATGCAACGCGGTTTTGATTGAAATTAGACTAAGCTGAGAAGTCAATATGATTATGTTTCGAAACCATAGTTAGCTTTTGTTACCCAGTTGTGTTACTATGATTCTGGGTTAACTATGTTATTGTACGTAATATATTCTTTTTGAAGTCCTGTGCATCCCATTTAAAGACTGCCCCTTCTTTGATTGCATTTCATGTAAAAAAAAAAAAAACCGTGAAGAAATTTTTTCTGAATTTTAAAACAGATAGAAAAGTTAAGAGTATGTTTTATTTGATTTTTATTTTAGTTTATTAGAAATGAAAATTTCAATCCCAGCATGCCATCATATTAAAGAAAACTTAGAAAAATATTATATTAAAAATTTGACTTATGAAAATCAAACTTATAACAAACAGAAATAAAGGAAGAATAAAAAGAGAATTATTTTCCTTCCATGGATTGTTGAAGTTGTGATACACATGGCGGCAACCCTGGTACTACTCCTTAAATCATATGTCCATAAATTTCGTTGCAAACAAAAGTTTTCATATTCCATTGACCCTTTTTTGCAGTGTATCGCACGGCGGGGTTTTAAAATTTTGTCGTTCCATAAAATAAAATTGCAAATACTATGACGTACTAAGAATTTAAGGAAATAAAAATCAAAATATATTTATTATTTTATTAAAATATAAAAAATAATAATTACTTTAAATGATTGTAATTATTATCCGATTCAAGACCACCACATCAGCTGTAATCCCGATCAGTAATTGCACGACACATGGACCAGCAAAAATATTCACTAATAGCATATAAAGGGAAATCTAAAATTTAAAAAACAAATTAATCAAATCATAAACGTTTAATTTCTAAAAATAATCGCTGAACCTTTACTCAAATCTTTCACAACACGGGAAACATAATGCCTTCAGCCATTGCTGTAATGGTTAATGAGAATATAGAGCATGTTTGTATAAACGGTCAAGTGAAGGCAACCCACGTTTCCACGATAGCTTAGGTATACTTGCTGTTCTTACCAGATTTGGTAAGTCCTCCGATGCGGTGGCTCCGTCGGGGTCTCCTTGATGCACGGTGGGGGGTGTACCTGCAAAGACACTCCGACGCTCAAGTTAGAGACGCAGAGGTAGGAGGCAGGTATCACTAAAATGTGTAGAATTTCGTACCTTGATAGGGGTGAATTGTTTTGTATTTATAAAAGGTAAATAGATAGATTTGATAGGGTTATTTTCCTATCAAATCTTATCAAATCTCTTTAATTATGATAGAGATAGGTTTATCTTCTATCATTATCTTTTATCTTAATCTTTGTGTATCTTATCTTTTAGTAAGATATACTTTCTGTTATAACTGCTTTGGTCCGAGTCTATCTTCATTTACTCGACCGGTCCCTTGACTCGGTGCTGGGCCAAGTCCGAGTAGTACATATGCCCCCAAGCTCTGAAGTAGGCTGTAAGAGCTTATAAAATGTTTTTACATAGTCGAGCTTCATTATCCCTGACAACTGTTCATACTAGTCGAGTCGAGTTGCAGGTGTTTTGAGCTCGTGGTTGATCTGAGGATGCTCAAGGTGTCTGGCCGAACTCAAGATGCTCTAAGCATGAGGCAGAGCTAAAGATGCTATAGGCTTATGACCCAAGGTTGATATCCAAGATGGCATGGCCGAGCTGAACATGTTCAAGTCTCGAGATGCAGATGAAGACTCAAAGTGCGAGGCCGAGTTGAGTATTAGATAATTGAGGCTAAGTTCGTTGAGTTGAAGATACTCTAAGTAGAACTGGCCGAGTGTAAGGTACTCAAGGCCGAGTTGAAGTCACTCGAGGAAGAATTGAACAATGGCATTGGAAATGCTCAAGGCAATTTAAGACACTCGAGGCTTTTTGAATGATTTTCCAACTAGTCATATTTTCGTTGTTGACCATTGGAGGTGATTTTGTCCGTGTTTGGATTTGATAATTCAAATGTCAGTGTCACACTTCCCTCTTTCACGTATTGTAAGGTTGGGTGGTATTAGACTCTGGGTCCCTTGAACTGTGTGCCATTCGGTAGGTCCCAATCATTAATCGGTCAAGTACCTTCTTGAGGGGCCTTGCCAAGCCTAAGTAGTGCTCATGCCCCCAAAGCTTCAAGTCATGGCAAGAAGGATGATATGAGTAGAACTACCCTACCTTGGGTTCCTTGAACCAAGTGTTGGTCATTTAATCCGTGTTGGGATGTTTAACGATCAACCGGAATGCCATTAGGGCCAATCCAGGATGTCGAGTGAAGGTCAAACTCAGCTTGTCGTTAGATCAAGCTGGAATGCCTAGTTGTTATCTTAGTTATTGTAGATCAGGTTGGATGAATGGTCAAACCGAAAGTCGAGTAGTCAATCTGGAATGCCGAGAGGTCAGACCAGAATGCCGAGAGGTCAGACCAGAATGCTAAGTGGTCAGTCTGGAATGCCGAGAGGTCAGACCAGAATGCCGAGAGGTCATACTAGAATGCCGAGAGGTCATACTAGAATGCCGAGAGGTCAGACCAGAATGCCGAGAGGTTATACTGGAATGCTGAGAGGTCAGACCAGAATGTCAAGTGGTCAAACTGGAATGCCGAAATGTCAGACCAAAATGCTGAGTGGTCAATCTGGAATGCTGAGAGGTCAGTCTGGAATGCCGAGAGGTCAGACCAGAATGCCGAGTGGTCAGTCTGAAATGCCGAGAGGTCATACTAGAATGCCGAGTGGTCAGTCTGAAATGCCGAGTGGTCAGTCTGGAATGCCAAGAGGTCAGACCAGAATGCCTAGAGGTCAGACTGGAATACCGAGAGGTCAGACCAGAATACCGAGTGGTCAGACCAAAATGCCCAGAAGTCAAACTGGTCTTTTGTATCCCGTAAGGGTGTACTTGGTTAATATAATTAACTTATTTTTGTATCCCATGAGGGTCTACTCGGTTAATGTACTTAACTCATTTTTGTATCCCGTGAGGGTCTACTCAGTTAATGTACTTAACTCATTTTTGTATCCCATGAGGGTCTACTCAGTTAATGTACTTAACTCATTTTTTGTATCCCGTGCAGGTCTACTCGGTTAATGTACTTAACTCATTTTTGTATCCCATGAGGGTCTGCTCAGTTAATGTACTTAACTCATTTTTTGTATCCCGTGAGGGTCTACTCGGTTAATGTACTTAACTCATTTTTTGTATCCCGTGAGGGTCTACTCGGTTAATGTACCTAACTCGTTTTTTGTATCCCGTGCGGGTCTACTCGGTTAATGTACTTAACTCATTTTTTGTATCCCGTGAGGGTGTACTTGGTTAATATAATTAACTTATTTTTGTATCCCATGAGGGTCTACTCGGTTAATGTACTTAACTCATTTTTGTATCCCGTGAGGGTCTACTCAGTTAATGTACTTAACTCATTTTTGTATCCCATGAGGGTCTACTCAGTTAATGTACTGAACTCGTTGTTTGTATCCCGTGCGGGTCTACTCGATTAATGTACTTAACTCATTTTTGTATCCCATGAGGGTCTACTTAGTTAATGTACTTAACTCATTTTTTGTATCCCGTGAGGGTCTACTCGGTTAATGTACTTAACTCGTTTTTTGTATCCCGTGCGGGTCTACTCGGTTAACGTACTTAACTCATTTTTTGTATCCCGTGAGGGTCTACTCGGTTAATGTACTTAACTCGTTTTTTGTATCCCGTGCGGGTCTACTCGGTTAATGTACTTAACTCATTTTTTGTATCCAGTGAGGGTCTACTCGGTTAATGTACTATCATAGCTGCAAAATATATGTTAGATATTTTAAAAAGGATATTGGCAAGGCCATCTATTCCCGAAAGTTGTTATATAGGAATTAAAAAATTGTTGAACATATCTCATCAATGGTAAGATAACATAAGATCAGTTGACTGTTTAAAATTTGATTTGGACTCACCGAAAATTACGACACCAAATATTATCTCCTTCCATCATTTATCCATGAAAAGATACTCGCAATATTCGATCAGAAATAATTGCTTTGACAACAATTAGAGAGTATTCGTACCTCATCAATGGTTTAGGCTCTTGAAGCTTTCAAATAAATCCATTTTTTACTGCTTTAGTGATTGTCGCAAGAATCGTGGCACCTGATGTTATCTCCTCGACCTTTACCTCCGCTCCTTCCACAACTTTATTATGTCTGTGAATTGATAATAATCATGGTGCCCTTCTACTTTGTGATCATGATTCAAGACATTATTAGCCTAATATCATATTGTAGACATCACATTCACGTTGCATATCTAACATATTATATATATAGTATAATAACAACAATTGGATTTTGGTAATCTCAATGTCACGTAAATAACTTTAGTCCTGAGAATAATCCATGAAAGAATATGGAAATTGGACAATTCAATTAAAATGGTATGCCATGCCCTATCCGGAAATTAACTTAATGGCTAATGCCATGCCACATCTCCCCAATTCATGTTACATATCTGCTATACCATGACAATACTATTTGAAAAGTCAGATTCAATTACTGTGTAATTGATCTTATTATGGGATAATATTTACCAATCCTATTAATAGGGATCAAATATTGATGGGCATAATTCGTAATATTTGTAAAAATGCTAAGATGATTCATGAGGAAATTGATGAGTGTATATAATCCAATGCTAAGATTATTATAACACTGTATATGGGAGATAAGAATTATACACTATTTCTTTCTCAAATTTCCTTCGTGATAAGAATATATTATAACTGATTTCAGTTTAATAAGCAGTAAAGGTGAATTAACCAATATATTAATGGAAGTAGGAGAGATAGAACCGTGATGAAGGCGAGTAGCCTAAATGAGCCTCTTTTGGGCACGAACATGTGAGCAAATAATTTATAGGATGATTCCGAGAGCATAGACTCTTGATTTGTGTGGCCAGGAAAAGTTTTACCAGGCCCCACGGTGGGCGCCAAATGTTCTTACCAGATTTGGTAAGTCCTCCGATGCGGTGGCTCCGTCGGGGTCTCCTTGATGCACGGTGGGGGATGTACCTGCAAAGACACTCCGACGCTCAAGTTAGAGGCGCAGAGGTAGGAGGTAGGTATCACTAAAAGGTGTAGAATTTCGTACCTTGATAGGGGTGAATTGTTTTGTATTTATAAAAGGTAAATAGATAGATTTGATAGGGTTATTTTCCTATCAAATCTTATCAAATCTCTTTAATTATGATAGAGATAGGTTTATCTTCTATCATTATCTTTTATCTTAATCTTTGTGTATCTTATCTTTTAGTAAGATATACTTTATGTTATAACTGCTTTGATCCGAGTCTATCTTCATTTACTCGACCGATCCCTTGACTCGGTGCTGGGCCAAGTCCGAGTAATACACTTGCTTTGCCTTCTTTACTTTGAAAAGCATGATTTTCACGTTGAACGGAAATGTAACGCATAAATAAACAAACACATAGTCAAATTATGATTTCACATATAGTAGTCAAAACATTTACCGGCATGAAACACACCGCAAAACTTCTACCATTGTTAATCTTGTACTAATCTCGTTTCAAGTTATGGTTGAAAGTTAAGATCTTGTATAATAGTCAAATCGTTTACTGGCATGAAACACACCGCAAAACTGCTTTGCCATGGTTAATCTTGTGCTAATCCTCTGCCATTGTTGTAATGGTTAATTATAGTCAAATTATTGCTGATCCTTTACGCACAGCTTTACACAAGATTTCAAATATAGTCATGATTCATGCCAGTAAACGATTTCAAATAATAATCAGAATGTGATCATACCGGGAGATATAAACCATTTTTTTTCGGTAATATACAAACCATATTCTTAAACAGAAGAACCTGAACTCAAGTTATGCAGCAATGGCAGATGGCGTTTGTTTCTGGCATTCTGACCAAATTTGCGTAAACGATCACCAGTTATTTTTGGAAATTAATCGTTTACAATTTGATTAAACATGATTTGTACGATTTGCGGTTAAATGGATTACCTTGGTTTTTAAATTTTAGATTTCCCTTTATCCACTATTAATGAGTATCTTTGCTAATTCACATGTCATATAATTACTAGCCGGGATCAAACTGACGGTGGTTCTAGACCAATAATAATTTTTCCACTAGAGTTAATCTAATGGTCAGAGTTGAGGTAGATGCACGAAGATTTAAATTCAAACCTCATTATCACTATTATAAAAAAAATGATTGTAATAATTTAATAAGATGATAATATTTTCTAATTAATATATTTTAAAATATTTATTAACAATCTACTCATAAAAATTAAAGTACCCATCCTAAAAAGTGAAACTCATTTAAATCACTCTCTTAATTATTATGAGTTTAATGGTGATGGACTGTGTAAAACTATTTTACACTATCAATCAATCACAAATCATTGTTGATATGACTTTTAAAGTAGTTATTGTAAAAATCAACAATCTTACCATACATGATGGGTTGTGAGTGGTGATTGGATAACGGTGTAAAATATTTTTACACCATCAATGCATCACTTATTTTCTCCTTAATTATTTCACTTATATACTTTTCTCTTTTCTCATACATAATAAGGATCCCTACACACAATTTATGCGAGAGGAATTAATTTTTTTATATTATTATTATTATTATTATTATTATTATTATTAGGTGTATGTTATTATTTTGAAATACAAATAAAATTATATTTTATTTAAATTATAATTATTGTTATTATGATTAGAGGGTGGGGTTTCAAAATGGAAATAATGAGGAGTATTTTAGTCTTTTAATATTTTGCCAAAAAAAAGGGGGTAGAGAGATAAAAAAAAGTTGAGTGGGACTATCAAAGACCGACCACGTTTATTGCAGATTATTATCTGATCCAATATTGAGGCCCAAATATGAAAGTTGAGAGTGAGTTTACAGAAGAAAATTGGGCTCGTCCAACGCAAACGCAATGTATAAGTATCTGTTTGTTTTGTGTGGGACCATGACTACGAGAAGAGAATAATTGGAGTGTGAAATTGGAAAAGTGAGTTTGTAGGAGGCAGCGATGGGTGGAGGTGGAGGTGGAGTTCAGGCGTTGAAAAGAATCCCCCGCATCAAGTTTCCAAACAGACATCCCAACAACTCCTCTGCCTATGGTCTGCTTCCTCTCTTTCTCTCTTCCACTTCAATTTATCTCTTCTATTTTCCATTCTAGAATGTATCATTACACTGCGATGCTTTATGGTTTTAATATGGTTTTTGCTAGAGTCTAACAGAGTTGCTTCTTGATCCATATGGCTAACTGCTTCTTGTTGTTTTCATAAATGTTTTAAAAATTGGACCAGAGATTCAATAGTTCATGAACTGTAACTGTAGTCGAATTGGTCATAATTAAATATATATTTTCAACACTATATAATACCTAGATAGCAAACTAATGTAAAATTATTAGAGAAATAAGTTAAGTAAAATTTTAAGCTAACATAGAAGAATCAAATTACATGTTTTATAAGATGAAAAATTATAATAAATAGTTAAATAATTATAAAAATTGCTTCAGAATCTGCTTCAGACTGGTTCATACTTGGTTTTGAACTTTTTTCTGTTCCACCAGTTTCCTGAGTTGTCGGTTTGGACAATTCCGGTTCTGTTTTTAAAACTATGGTTGTGACTGATAATAGTTGGACCTTTGAGATGAGTGACTGAATTGTTTCCTAACTTTCCTTAAGTAAACTTTCCAATTCTATTGAAAAATTTCATTGCAGGTTCTGCACAGGAGACTCAAGCTTCATCTTCAGCAAGTGATGCTAATTTATCATTCTTTTCAAGTTCAAAAGCTTCAGCAACAGTGGGAGGGAAGGCCTCTCTTCAGCCCAAAAGAACTCCAGTCTCCAAGGAGGAAATTGAGGCAGTTTTGGTATGGAAAATCTCCTTTTTAGTTTTTAGTGATACTTTTTTTCACTGCTGATTACACCTGTTACTTTTGCTCATAACAAAATACATTTATGGACTGACAAAGGGTTACTGGGTTAGGATCCTACTTACCCTTGCATGAGCTACTATTGAAGTTTGCTACTAGTTAGGCTTCTTGGGAACTTCCTCCAAGAGAATACCAACCGTTGGATGTGCATGGTTCCCACAGTGGGACCTAAACATCCATACAATTCAAAAGTGAATATACAAGTATATTCCTCCGAGAATATACTAGTATTTCTGTATATGGAGAAAGAACAGTTCTTCCTCCAAGAGTATGCAAGTATTTTTCTTTTTTTTTTTTACTTATTTTTGTAAATATAAATCCTTTTTGGATTTAGTCTGGCTGGGTATTTGCTTAATTGTTTGACCACTACCTTTTATGATAACTGGGTGATCAATTCATATCGCATCACAAAATTGATTTTACTTGTCTTTTGTTTTATTTCTGTTACTAATTTAAACTTCTGGACTTTTGGCAGTTGGGTGGCTGCTTCTAATCAAGAGTGTCCTGAATAAGGCACTGTATCTTGAATTTCTTTTCTGTGGCTCTGATTCATCAAAGTTCAACGACGATGGTTCCTTTTTTCTATTTGTTGTTCGAGTGTTATGTCAAAACAGTTTACTGATTCAAATTGTCAATAATGGAATACGAGCAGGTTTGAACTTTGAAATTGAAAACCATGTTGTCTTTTTTTTCTTTGACCAAGAAAACCATGTTGTCTATGTTGTTACTTCTATAACTAACCAATTTACCTAGACAGAAGGTGCTTCAGTTACTTGTAATATCTCTATTAACTGTATAACACAGTCAATTAGCAAGGAAATGTGTAAAGGCAAGAAGAGTGTGTTCATAGTTAATTTGAATTTAAGTATCTTGTAAACTTAATTAACTTTAAATCGACAATGAATGCAACCTTTCTTTTTTCTTCTGTGCTATATTTATATTACTTTAGAAGAGTCATATGAATCCAATTATTAATAAAAAAATTGGATTAAGGATTCTATCCCGAAAGCAATTTTCTAGCAATTAAAGTAGGGTTTAAAATCCTTAAAAAAGATTATCTTGTTAGAATGAATTGCTCTAGTCTAACCTAGCGGCTGAGATGTATTTTCTTGCGTTGCGTCTTTTGTTTTTGAATTTTGAGTTACTTGTTTTGACGTAATACGGGGGAGTTAATTTTATTGTACCAAGTTAATGTCACGAGAAGAGATTTGACTCTTAATTTTAAGTAAACAAATGTATAAATTGAGAAAGTAATGATACATTTATTGTTGATTTAAAGTTAAACAAGGAATTTTAATTTAAACTTACTAGAGTTGGTTTAATGGTAGGAGGTGAGCAAGGAACATTTGGTACTTATCTTTGATTCTTACATATAAAAACAAAAAAATAATAAGAGTTGAGATAGATGCACGATTTGAGTTTGATCCTCCTGTTATTGTAAAAAATAAAAATAAATAGTATGTGCTCTCTTTCTCACTTTACAGCTGGAGTTAATTTCATGATAAGATTGTCTCAAAATGGAATTTGACTTCTTAAAGTGAATAAGAATATGTCTATCATTAATGAAAATACTTGATATTATTTTATCCTCTGAATTAGTTAATAACTAGATTCCCAGGAGTCGCATTAAAAAAATTCTCCTCTTAATGTTTCATTTTCTAAGTCAGTTATGGGACAATACTTGCAAAGTGTTTTGCTTATGTTATCATATGACATATGTTAACGTATGAGTAGGATCTCCTGCAGTTGCAGAGTATAACACAGTGTGCAGTTTTAAACCCCTACTATTAGAATTTGTTAAATTTAATTTTAAAACATGTATTTATCTAGACACCGTCACCACCGCAGCACTGCTTATATAGCATGAAAAATTGGATTTATATGGAAATTTAAATTTATGGCATTCTATAAACTAGACAAATACCTCACTGTTATCTCAAATCTAACAGCGTAGCAGGAATTAATGTAACTGGTAGTATTTCTATAATCATGATAAATGCTTTCATTGTTGTTGTAATCATGATAAATAAATAAACTATAAATTTATAAATTCAATAATATAGAAAAGAATATAAGAAAAAGAAAGAAATACGAGCAAATCGACTCTGAAACAAATAGGCCCTTAATTTTTATTTTATTTTTTGGGTGCAGTACAGGAAATTACGACTATGAAAGGTACTCATTTGGATTATTTTAAGTTTTTTAGTTAAAAAATAACTTCAATTGTAATTTTGATCATGTTAGAATATTTCAACTTGTACGTAAGCCTTTTTTAAGCTTCAAAATGTTTTTTTTTAATTAAAAAACACGGATTTTGTTGTCATCTCGTTCTAAGAGAACAAAACAATGTACGTATCGAGTCCAGATGTCAACGACATGGATGTTAGTTGTTTGGGAGTGGGGAAAAGGATAGGTAAAATGTGTATTTCCGTTCCGCTATAACCGTAAGACAAGAGCAAAAACAAACTGAAGTGCTGTACCTGTACCTTTACCGAACACCCGCGTCTTGGGCTTCGAGTCACTTTCTATTTCCTCAAAGGAAAGTGTCCCTTCTATTCTATTCTAAACCCCTCTCCTCTACCAGGTATGCAACTCTTTCTCCCTTTTCTCTATTCTTCTAATAATTCTTCGCTGTCACTTGTAACTTGTAAGCTGTAGCTGTCGTGCCGCATCTTCTGTTTATTTTATTTAAGAGTTTAGAGCTTTCCGTACCTTTTTCCTTTCCCCTCTAAATGATTACTTTATCTTACGATCCTCGCTCAGTCTGGAGTATTAGGGTTGGTAATTCATGAAATATGTGTTGATCTAGTTAATACTTGTGATTGAGACTCTCGATTTTCACTGTTTATTTGTTTCAGGTTTATTCTTCTTCTTCTTCTTCTTTGTTTTCAGACGTTTCTGTTTCCCTATCTTGTACCTACTACCAAACTATTTCCAACTGAGTTCCATTGTTTAAGTTGATAAATGCGGGTTTGGACTTTGTTTGATCACGTCGAGCATTAGAGTAGGTGAAGTCTTTTCCTCACACTACTTAGGTGAGCATCTGAGTTTTTTTGTTTGGGTGATCGTTTTTTTTTTTGGCTTTTAAAGAAACATAATAAGTAAAGTACTAGTGAAATACTAAGCTGGAGCTTTATAGAAGAGTTGCTTCTTTTACCTTGAGAGGAAGAAAAGAATGCAAAATGGATAACATAGGTTTATTATGACAGTTAGCAAACTGGCAGTGATGAGTCAGTCTGATATCATCTCTAGAACTAGCTTACTTGAGTTTTTGGTCCCATGTGATTGGCCGTCAGCATTTTCCTTATGATCTTCATCTTCTGGATGCATGGATTTTATATTCCACATCAGTCTGATGTTAAGTCAACGGAACAGACTTTTCTCTTCAATTTTAGTAGTTTAACCGCAAGTATTGCAGGATTGCTGGTTTTGGCTGGTAATCTGCTATATCAATTTGCTTATATTGTATCCTTGTTAGCTTTTTTTTGTAAGTATATTCTTGTTAGCTTGTGTTAGACAAGAGTCTTTGGAGGGTTAAGAGTAGATGTGGATGATGTTATGTGTGTGTTCCTGAACCATCGTTCTTGTGGGCTAGCATCCATGTCATATTCCTATGCTTTGCTGAAATGATGTTGGGCTGCATATTGGGCAAAAGTGCAAAACTGGTTGACAACGTATCATGTGACATAGTTAAGGAAGTGATGCCAATGATGCTGTTTTAACATCTTGGTGTTGTTGCTGTTTCAGGATAAACCCTCCTGCACTCTTATCGTTACTGTCATCCTCAAAATAGGTTTGTCCTTCCTTTCTTCTTGTAGAAGGTCAATTTCATGGATGATGGTCCTGCAAAATTAAAAATCATCCCTGATCACTTTCAAGTTCCAACATCAAGTATAGAATCTCCTGAGAGCAGAACATCATCTATTACAGAACCTGGAACTGATCAATCTTCAAGGTATTGTTTCCTGGTTAAAAAGGAATAGAAGAAAACAATAATAAAAACGGTTATTAAGAGACTTTCAATTTGTTTGAAATAAGTCACTCAATCTAGTTTAGGTCCTCGCGCCATCAACGGAATCGAAGAAAATTAAGGACGGCTTTCATGTTGAACTTGTTTACTCCACGGCGGCTGTCATGGGGTTCCAGTACTGGAGGTCAGGAAAAGGTCTGATTTGAGCAGCTTTTATGCTGTGCATCTTTTGTCATTGGTGAAGGTTCTGTTATATCCTACCAACAAAAATTTATATTCTGTAGGTTGAGCTAACAGCTGCAGAATTAGAGTCACTTCGATCGGAGCTTGCTGATATAGAGGAGAGGGAAGCTCACTTGAAAGCTCAGTGAGTGATGTGATCCTCAACTTTGGAATATTAATGGCTTTGCTGTCATGATGTATTATAATTGTTCACTAATTAGCAGTTTTCTTTATGTTACAATTCTTGTATCATCTTAATGTACTGATGTCATTTATAGAAGCTGCACAGTAGGGGTGTAGATGCTAGCATAAGTATTGAAGTATAGATATGTGTGACTGTTTGAGTATTAAGAATAAAATGAGGAATTCCTTTTGCTTTCATTGTTCTCCATTTCACTCTTTACAAGTGATTCTTACTGGTGTGTTAGAGATAGCTACTCTCTAGTCTTATATGGAGTTGAAATTGCTACATTGAGAATTGATGTGTTTTCCTTAAATAATGATTTTATTAAAAATAATTTTGTTTAACAATTAACACAGGTTGGAACATATTGATGAAGTTTTGCGGTCTGCTCGTCTATCTGGATATTTATACATTCGAACTGTACTGACTGCCAACCCTACACCAGTTTATGGTTCATTAGTTTGAGCTTTATTATTTATTTCGCATAACAAGCTGAACTCTCATTTGCTTTTGATCTTTCTATGTAGAGATGGGCAGCACTACCAGGAGAACCTCCACCTTTAGATGATACTGAAGTAGATGATCGGCTTCCTCGCTTTGTCGTTCTCCATGGAGCATGTATATTTTTATATTTGTTGTGTACAGGTAATGCAGTTAGTTGTGTTCCTTCCTACAAGTTGTAGTTCTCATTTTTTTGCTTTAATATTAATGTAGGCAAATCTAGAGCAGTAAATCTCTGCTCTTTGTTTCACATTCTTCTTCCACACCTCTCTATTCTTTGAATATATACAGACATGTCAATTCATCTACTGAGGTCATATTCTTTTTGAATATGCATGTTCGTTACAAACATTCTATTTGTTATTGTACTTGATATAAGTCACATGAATTTGCTGACACGCAGCAATTCAGCTGTTTTAGTCAGGATAACTCTTGTGAATTCACAGCTTGTAGGAATTGGTATTTCATCACAAAAGTGATGGAATGTCCATTTCATTTTACCAAAACATAGATGTAAATAAAAAGGAGCAATCTATCCAGCTCACTCCTTCTGCTCTAAAATGCTTTCAGGCCAATTTGAGTTATTTAAGGCCTAAGTTTGTTTTTAATCAATGTCTTTGAAAAGAAAATTGCACATGGTTAGCTCAATCAAATATATATTATTCTCAAGCTTTTAGATGATTGACTTTCATTTACAATGCATCAATGCATGCTTGCTGATCAAGGGAAAAAAATTGCAGACCTAAGCCCCCAGGACTCAACCCTTCTATCTGATATTGTTGAAGTAGGGAGATTACCATGTTTTAAGCGAGAAGATGATGAAATTCAATATGCCTTTTATATTTTAACTTGTCATGGATTACGCTATGAGTGCTCAAGCAATTCTAAGATACAGGTGTGTCCAAGTTAAGATAATTTGATTCTTAGTCATAGTTATTATTAATATATTTCAGTTTTACAGTCTGAACAGATTTTAAGCAATTTACATCCTTGATACAGTTATGATCAACTTCTAAAGACAGTCTGTATTCAATCACATATGTCATCATGTCAAATGATGTAGTTTACCTCCATCATTCTTCTTTCAGGTGGACTCTTGGTTATCAGCTTTACAAAGTGACTGCAAATTGGAATCTGATTCATTTTGTAAAGCTGACTGCAAACTGGAATCTGATACATCAGTTCCCAATGGTTCGATTGAGATGTAACATAATTACACCTTGTTTGGTGAGTTTAAGTGGCTTTGTAAATCTAAGCTACTTTGTAAATATGACACTAATGTCTTGAAATGTTTTCAGTAAGTTAATAAAGACTAACAATTTATTTGTCACTTTTGGCTCAAACTGGGACTTGAACTATACCTAGGTTTTAAACCTTGCAATTTTAGTGACCTTTCTATATATATGTAAACTAGAGTTAGGATATCTATATAAAAAGCATAAAAAATGAATTCTTATACCTGAATAATGAATATTGTAGCACCTTGATGGGAAAAAAAGAATAAAATCCCTGCATGAAAGGTGGTGGTTATACTTCTGTGTTCTCTGGTTCATGGCCAGCATTATGAGTTGTTAGTGTCCAACTTTCATTTTCTTCCAGGGGAGATTCTGATAAGCTTTAAATTGTATTGTAGGCATATAACTTTGGTGTACTGAGCGTGGTTGATGGTTGAGAAACTAAAAGAGGCCTTGTATATCTTTGAAAAGACAGGGCAATCTAGAACTGGAAAGCACTTGTAACTGTCAGAAAAGGAAGGACAGATAGGAGATCACATTTTGCCAACATTTGTGGAGGGTTTGTAGACCTAATCTGTTGTAATCTGCAATGCCCTAGCACCCTTTTTGTTGCCATAGCCATAGGTACACTTTGTAAATCACCATCCAACCAGTAACCAATGGGAAAGCAGTAGTTAAGGAAGATATGAGAAGGGAATCATTTGAGGTGTTTGTTTTAAGATAGATGATTTCATTTCTGTGAATAACATTCCTACATGCGAGTAAATTAAAAAACATGACTGGTTTTGATTTAATATTTTCCAAAATATTTTTCAAAATTCAAATAATGGGATGAAGAAGTGGGAGTGGGAGTAAAAGTTGATAGTTGGGTTACAAAATGATTTTCATTCATGTGTCATGGGAAAGATATGCCCTCCCTCCCCGCTTATTGAAATAAAAATGAAGAAAAATATGAGAATGCTAAGATTAGGGTAAGCTCTGAAGCCATTTTAGAATTGAGAGTGAATTAACCCTATCTTCATCCCCAAAAGCCAACTCAACATATCCAAGTCATTATAAGAATGCTTTGACCGTATTTCAACTGGAAGTGGCACCTTGACATATCTTTCTTTCGTATAGGAGTCAATTAGGCGGTGTCTCTTATATACTACTTCCTCCTGCTCTTATATACTACTTCCTTCTGCTTCAAATATAAGTAAAAAATTGACTTGAGTTTTGGATTTAAATATAAATAAATTTTAACTAATTTTAGTTCATTTAATGAGATCATTTCCAAATATCTTTTATTTAATATGTTTTAATTTCAATGACTTCTTATTCTTGATATCAAATTTCAATGAATAACAGTTTAGGAAAATAACTTATTTTTTAATTGAGATTGGTGCAATTAAATGTTGTTAACCAATTTTTTTAATTAATGTGAAATATTTTGCTTATATTTAGGAAAACAGTTTTTTTTTTTTTTGCTTATATTTAGATCCAAAGGGAGTATCCAAAAAAAATAATGTGTAGGATTATCTTTTAAACTTGTACTACTCACAACTCACAAGAATGTCATATTCTAGTTTACTTTCATTTGAACAACTTGATCATCCTTGAAATAAATGCACAAGACATTTTATTCACAAGAACCAAGTCATGCAGAGTTCACGTAAATAATCACATTAAGTTGTTAACTGATTCTTATGATAAAAAAACTATATATTTGAGTTTGGTCATTACAAATAACTAAAATAATTAGGAAAAGCAGGGGTGCAAAAAGTGAAGGTCAAATCTCAAGGGAGTGCCACTTTTTAGCTATTACTGAGAGAGATATTTCATATTTCTGGCTTGTGTTTCACATCCGAACTTGTTCTTTCCTCTTAAAGTCTGTTTAGGGGGGAAGATACTAGACATTTAAAAAGGTGAGCAGTTATTTTGTACAATACAAGCTAAGTTCCTCTACAATTGCAGTTGAGACTTGAGAGATGGTGGATTCATTGTATTTGTTACATTGTATCGTGTGAAGTCCACAAGCCAAGCGACTTGAACTTGATCCGTGCCTTCCCTTTTCGTGGGGACATTATCTACAAATAATTTCTTCAATTTACATAACTGGCTAACACGTTAACCACGCAGGCATTTAATCCTTAATTAGTAAACTTTTAGAGGCTCCCCTAAGAACTTTTTTTCTTTCTTTTTGGCAATATATATAATACATATTGCTTTCACTCAGCTCCTCCTCCACCAACTGGAAAAGGTATTTCCATCAGGAGAGGAAATGGCATTGGTTCTTTTTGTCCAAATCAAGCATTGCCACGTAAAGTATTGGACAAGAGGGGAAGTTTCGTAATGATTTTCCAGGACAGACGAATCTATAAAGAGAATTGTTCCCCACCTGTATCCCTCTTTTCTCACCCTTTAACCTAATCAATTATTTGTTTACGCCTCTATATTGATATTTGATAGAGTGCCAAACTTGTTTGTGTCTGTTTTTTTAATTATTGGAAGTGTCTCATCAAGAAGCTTATTGATTATTACCACATCATCGTTTTGAACAAAGATACTTCTTATGTGATTTTTTTTGTAACTGCTATCGCGGTATCCAATATAATAAAAATGTGTGATTATATTAAAAAATCAATAGGGATCATGACAATATCTCTCCTCAATACAAAATTATTGGAAGTGTCTCAGCTGGTGTTAATATTTTTATTTGAACCCGTGGGTTGCATGGGTTGTTGGACTAGTATTTGTAACAATTGAGATCATATATAGTTAGGTTGTCACTTGGCAGTGGCACACAGTGAAAATCTTTATAAGGAAGCCGCTGTAAACTTTACTAGGGGATCAAAAGCACAGAGATCAATTCGCTTTTTATTTGTAAACTAGACCTAGCAATAATACTGATTTCTTTGTAGTTAGGTTTTAATTTAAATATACTATTTGTGCAAAATATTTTTATACAAACATTTAATAAGATTTGATGATTTTATTATGTTATCCTATTTATTAATAAGATGATAAAATAATTTTTTTTATTGAATATTTATGTAAAAATATTTTATACCCTAATACTATCCCTGATCCTAATTATAAACAACAAATTTACTTTTTCTTTGATCCTAATTATAAGCAACAATCACTAGTATTTAAAATAAATTTCTTTTGTATCCTTACTTTATTGTTTACTTTATTCCCTATGCACTATGACAAATACTTAAAACAAAGAGTATTTTTGGAATAAAAATTAAATTTATGGCATAATTAATTAAAAAAAGTTGTAATAAGTATTTTTCTTTGTATTGATGATTTGTTCTATATTACTTATAATTAGAACCAGAAGTAGTAATATATATGAGAAAATAATATATATGCACTAACAACTTAAATAATTGTTATACGGTCATTCAATCACAATATGTCATTTACGATAAATTTATCAACTTTTTTAATAACTAATTAACTAACTTTAAAATTATGCTAATAATGATTTCTGATCCATTAATAGTGTAAAAATTTTACATTAACTGTGTGTATAAATCAAATCTAAAAATAATACTAGTACTATGTATAAACTTAGCTCTAAAATAAGTGTGAAAATTATGTATATGTTTAATATTTTAAATGTCAGCGGGTATGTTAGGTGAGAAAAAAGTACATAAGCATAATGAGGCAACCGCACAGATGGAAGGACTGAAGAGGAAGTTGAAGTGGATCTGATTCCCATCACGTGGACTCCAACTCCACAGTTTGGGCTAGGCTAGGTTTCAGTTTGACCACACCAGTAAAGTCAGTTAATTACTGCTCCTAACTACGTGCGCAGAGACAGACCACACATTATTAACCAAAGTACCTTAAAATGAAAATAAACACAAAACCAAGGACCAAATTGCAAAGCCAAAACAAATAAAAGAACCGATAATCCTTGTTCCTTTACCGTCGCATATTTCTGTTTTGTACTGCTCTGCTCTGCCCTGCCACCGAGCAATAGCAATCTATCTACCCCAACAAAAGAAGATGGCCTCACAGGTTTGCAAATCTGCTTCCAGAGCCGCAAGGTCCCTTCTCTCTGCTTCCAAAGCTTCTCGTTTTCACTCTCGTAACTACCTCCTATCCTTTTTTTTCCCCTCTCATTATCATTCTCTATTAAACCTTTTTTGTGTGTGTGTGTGTGTGTGTGTGTGCGTGCGTGTATTTGTTTAATTTAACTTTGATTCAAACCTGAAGAAGAATATCGTGGCGATAAAATTAAATCTTGGTGATTCGTAGTTTTTATTTATTTTTGCGTGTCCACCTGATTATCCACACAGAGGTGATTTGTTTGGGCCTCAAGCTTGAAGTAATTGATATTTTTCTCCCTTATTTTTTTTTTGTGGGCTTCGGATTTGATACATGTCTGTATTTTGTTATGGTTATTGTAAGGATGAGGAGTAACCAATTGTAAATGTGCAAATTAAATTTAGATTTTGTGTTTTCCCTGAGATGATAAATCAATCAATGATCACCTTTGCAGAAGGACGTGCGGTTGGGGCTGCTGCGGCCGTTTCATTGAGCAGCAAGGTGCCTCTTTTGGCCTCAAATTATGGAAAGGGAGGTTCTGGAAGTGGATCCGCCTCATCATGGATTTCAGGAACTCTTGCTCTTCCTGCTGCAGGTTTGGTCAACACTCAATAATAACTGTTGAAACAATACATTCACTTTTTGACTACTGTTTAGCTTCATCATCTCAAACCAATACATATCAATATTATAATTGCTATGAATGGCCATCTTTTATCCTGCATCCCACTATGATGTATGGTCATATATATTTGTCTACAATGCATAAATCTGAACCATACAATTAAAATGAATAGCTAAGATAAGGAGTGGTGATATTTGGACACTAAAATTTACAAACACTCTATCAACACCTCTCATTTTTCTCTATCTTTCTTCCTATCACATCATATAATTAATCTTGCCAATCACTTATGTGTTCTCTCTTCCTATCTTTCTCAAGGTGTATATACCCTTTGGGTGTAATCATTTCCCTTAAGATCAGATTTAACTAAAATAATTTTCACCATCTATATGCACTTTTACAATCAAGATTAACTCCTCTCATGTCTCTCGCTCTCGCTCAAATACACCCTTGTTTGTCTACATGTAAAAGAAGATGCCGATTGGGGTGTCATGATAAAAGTAGATATGCGTTTTTATTGTAAAGGAAGAGGAGCCTTGTCCATTGCTCAACAGTAACATTGTGACTTCCGGGACCTTTTCTATCAATACCACTGTATGGGGATAAGTTAAGTTTTTGGATGTAATATGAACTTTATTACTTCCCTTAATGTCCCCTACATCGTAAACCTATTTCAAAACTTCTATCAAGCCTCTAAAGTAATCAGTCCGTGCTTATTCTTTTCATTTTTAATCCACTCCTGTTAGTTTTTAACAATTGACCCAGGTTCCTCGATCTCCATCATGAACTGTATAACATTCATTATTCAAACAGACAAATCACTTGGAAAAAAAAAAACATAAGTTAGCATTTTACTCCTTCCGATCCTTATTATAAGGTCCAAACTAAAAGTGTGGCTTGATTCTTTTTATAAGATCCAATAAAAAATGTCTCATATATTAATTATTTTTTCACAAAAATACCCTTCATTAAAGTCAGGTCTAGAATGACGTGACAGAAAGAAAGAAATATAACTCATTAATGTTTGTTAGATGTGTTTACAGAAATAATTTTGGAAAAAAAATCAATTTAAAATAAATTTAATGCTTTCAACTAAATTAATCAAATTCCTTAATCCGAATAAATTAGTTAATTGGACCTTATAGTAAAGACATGAGAGAGTATCATTATTTTATTCTGTTTGGCATGTGTGATATCCTCCTACAAGATTGCATTGATTATTATAATATATACATTATTTTAATATCCTAGTTGTTTACTCCAGTTAACTTTGAAGTTTGAGAAAAGTCTTGATGATTTGCTTTATGCTTTGAATTTGTCTGTGTTGCACAATTTTACAGTGTGTTTCCTTTAACCAGATATTCTGCTGCTAATTTTATTTTATTTGTTTTTTCTTCTGTTTTGTCTCTCGTAGCTTACTTGTTCCAAGATCAGGAGGTGCACGCAGCTGAGGTACACTTAACATTTTCTCTAACTGCATTTCCTTGTCTGTTTTTCACTCCCATCCTAGTTTGCGTGCTGTTTTTCCTTGACACGATTATAACGTGCAAAGCATGTGTTTACTTTTTCCTACACAGCTGGAGCGCACTTTCATTGCCATTAAGCCTGACGGAGTGCAGAGAGGGCTGGTAAAGTGAAACTTCATTTCTTGCACTTCTTTATCATTTGTTTTTGGAACAAGGGGAACATGCAAGTGCAACTTTGTCTGCACATGTCGCCATATGGTCCCTACTTCGATAAATTATTACATCGGTCCCATATATCATACTCCCGACCGACTAATCTCCTAGTGTTTTGGATTAGTTTTATGCTGAAAAATAATTAATTATTTTTTTATGGTGAAGATAAACAACAAATAACAACTTCTACTTTTTTATGGTATTAGGATGATTTTGTAGGGTAGAGTTGATTCTTGTGTGTTATCCAAACATACTATCCACATAACATCTAACTAAGTGTAATTAAATTTTTTTTATAAATTAAAAAATTTGACTACACATTACGTAAAATTGATCGGGATGATGAACACATAATAGATCAAACTATCTAATCATTTTTCACCCAATTTTAATTTTTCCTTTTCAGATTTCTGAGATTATATCTCGTTTTGAGCGGAAAGGGTACAAGCTTGTGGGAATTAAAGTAGTGATTCCTTCAAAGGAATTTGCCCAAAAACACTATCACGACCTGAAAGAAAGACCCTTCTTCGATGGGCTGTGTGATTTCCTAAGCTCTGGCCCTGTTATTGCAATGGTTAGAAAATATAAATGACTCAACCTTCGACCTTAGGAATCAAACAAGCCACTGTCCCTAATCTGTCTTTTTTTTCCCCCAAAAATTAATGTTATAGGTGTGGGAAGGACAAGGAGTTATTTCCTATGGCCGAAAGCTAATTGGAGCCACTGATCCACAGAAATCAGAACCTGGAACCATTAGGGGTGATCTGGCTGTTGTTGTTGGGAGGTAACTAATTGTGCTGCAAAGAAATATGCTAGTTTCTCTTTACATAATAATGCATTGTCCATTAGAATTTGCTCATAACAATTTGATTATTATTGTTGTCAATTACTACTTGGTCATCACAATTTGATTATTATTATTGTCAATTATTTGGTCATGACAAATTTGATTATTATTGTGCTGTGCTTGCAGAAATATCATCCATGGGAGTGATGGTCCAGAGACTGCGAAGGATGAGATTAAGTTGTGGTTTAAGCCAGAGGAGTTGGTTAGTTTCACTAGCAATGCAGAGAAGTGGATTTATGGTGTCAACTGATTCTTTCCCTCATCCCTTGGGTTTTCTATAACAACTGCTCAGTGAGTTTTTGGAATAAATTATTTGTCAGCGGCTATACTGAACTCTAGAAGCCACAAATAAGCGAGATTGAGATTAGTACCGTTAATATATTTTAATAGGAATCGCATTACATTATTTTATCAGCCGAGTGAAGACAATGTGTGACATTTATTATGCCAATACTTCAAAATGGGTGAATTGGCTTTTTGAAGAGAGTTAAGGATCATTTGTTCATCCTATAATAGCAAAGGTGATTGAGAATTGAAAATAAGATGTCTTTCAAGAGAGTTAGCTAATAAATTAATAAATAATTTCTTTTGAAAAATTATAACAAGTTGTATTAGTAATATGAAGTGTGGTACTTTTTTATTTTTATTTTTAAAAATACTTAAAATTTCTTGACAGAAGTTTTTTGAAACATTTCTTAACATTCTCTGCTTAAAAATAAGGTTATCGGTATATGATGGCAGCAATAAAGCGTTGTCGTAACAAAAATAAAAATGCTTAACGATAACATCACAAAAATCATTTATGAAATTTAATACGAATCAAGGTGGCCCATGTTTATATTTTTTTTTTTAATTTTGTACCTCTAGTATTTTCTGGAAAAATATGTTTTGTAAGGAAGTATTGATATGGTGAATTGGTGATACTGGTACGATATGATAATTGACCATAGGTGATTAATCACCTTTTTTTTTTTTTAAAGAATTTTTACTTTTCGACCTTTCTTTACGAGAACAATTGTTTACACCATACCCAAGGTCACTGAATGGCTTGAATTGCATCTGACGTCGTATTGTATCTTTGAAATATAAACGCCTGCCTCTTTTTTTTCCTTTGCTTTTTAATTTCATTTTGTTCTTTTAATTAAATACGATATTTTAAAAAACAACTAAGAGAGATAATGTTATCGTCTATATTATTATAAAATGGTTTAAATACCTTTTTATAACGGTTTAGAAAAAACATTTTTTTTTCACTGTTCAAAACGCTATCTAAACTATTTTAAAGATTAAAAACAAAACAAACATAATTTACAGGACTAAAACAAAACAAAAAATTCAAGAATAAAAAGAAAAAAACGTTAAATTACAAGGACTAAAAATGTATTTAAGTTTTATAAAATCTATCCAGCTCTTGTCAAGTGTCATTGTATGATACATTGTGGACCCACAATTTTTTTTTTTCCATTTTTTCACCTATTTCTTTACTCTCTCCCGCTGTCTACTTTATTCCACCAGAGCACAGGTATTTATCTAGTTTAAAAAAAATTATCAACAATGTTGCCTCCCCTCGCTCTCCCTTTCTGGATTTTTTTAATCTTTTCGTTGTACATATTTTTTCTCTTAAAATAGTAACACTCAATTTTATAAAGTTACTCTTTAATTTAAAATTATTTTAAAATTAAAAATAAAAAGCGTTAATTACAAAATAAAAATAAGTACAGAGTTTAAAAACAATTATTCTTCACTTGGGTTCTGATGCAAGACCTTTTCTGCATGCAAATGCGCGTGGCATCTATTCGTAGACAGTTGCTTTCTTTTTTCTCCGACGCATCACAAAACGAAACAGATGGGGCAGATTTGTATGTTCGCATGAAGTTAACTCCTAAAAATAATAATAGACCCATAAAAACCTCGTGTATATATATATATATATAAAATAAAGTGTTGGGAGAAATAAAATTCATTTCGATAAGAGTAATTTTGTTGAATTTTACTTTATCTTAAATTAAAAGTAATCTAAAATTTCTTACATACATAAAAAATAAACTCTTTCTATAATTTATGTCTAAAAAAATTAGTTTAGTAGGGACAAAAAAAAGGTAATAGATGTAGCTAAGAAATTATAAAAAATAGAAAAAAAGAAGTAAAAAAAGAAGAAGAGAGAATTAATATATGGAAATGAGTAAGTAACTAACTAGCTAGTTAGCCGAGAAAAAAGTGTGTAGTGATCTGAAATGGTTGACCAATAAAAACTGTCCTTCACGTAAGAAGTTTTAATTAAGGTTACAATTAAGAAGAGAAGAGAAGAGAAGAGAAAACAGCACCAAAAAAGGGTCCATCTCTTTGTTGATTGAGAGGGATGGCAGAAAAAAGGTTCATCGTTGAGGTGGAGAAAGCCAAAGAGGCCACAGAAGGAAGACCATCCATTGGCCCCGTCTACCGTAGCATTTTTGCCAACGATCCACTTCCTCCTCCCATCGATGGTCTTAATACCTGCTGGGATATTTTCAGGTATATATATATATCATTTTGAGTGTTACTTTCATGCACAATGTCCACAATCACAATTAATGTTATCTTATTTTCGTAATTTGATTTATACGTATAACACAACACAATGCAATGCACACATTTAGTGTCAAACAGACTGTTGGGAACAGTGTCTCAAACAACATGATTGTTTATGAAGAAAGATATATATCCGTTGGGAAAAAAAATATATAATATAAAACAACACAACAATCAACTCACCTCATGTTGCACGCCCACACAATGTTTCCTACGTTAGAATTGATATATTTTTAATTTTAAAAGAAGGCAGAATGGTAAAACAGGAAAATGATGAAGGTTGATCTCATTTTTGGGGTGTACGAGTGGAAGGAAGAAAGATAGAGAGAAAATAAATAAAGAAAAAGAAAGTAATAGATGTGGTAGATGTTGGGAAATGCCATCATAATTTCCTTCCTTTATGAACTCAAAAATATGCACTTAGCTAGAATAATAACATGGTAAATTTTAGCGTGGAAAACATTTTCAATATGAGTAAGGAAAAATCACGGGACTCATAAGCTTCTTAAATCTCCACTATAATAATAATGGGAATATAAAATACAATTATCTTCAATTTGTGGATACAACTCTCTCACAAATTGACTCACTAATTTTCTCTCTTAGAAACTCTAAGGCTCTATCTATTTTTCTCTCACAATTTTTCTCTCTAAATGTGAGGAACTCTTGCTTCTTGCTTCTTGCTTGTGCTTGTATTGCACTTCACCTCCTCTGTTTATAGAGGGAATTCACTGTGTAAATTTGCTAGCATTTATTGCACGAATGAATGCAGTTTGAATGTTGAAATTTTTCACCTTCCTTTGCACCGTTTTGCAGGTTTCATATTTACATAGAAGTAAATTTCAACACCACCGAAATTGATTGCTGCAAGTTTCTTACTTTCTCAATTGTTTGGCTGGATTATTTTCACTGGCTGAACCCCACAGTTGATAATATGATAAGAAATAAAGAAAAAGACAGATGGAATGAGAATGAGATGAATGAAATAGATGTATGATAAATTGATAATAATAACTAAAAAAATACGAGTTTAATTTTGATAGTGTAAAATTTTTTATATTATCAATTAATTAGAAATTATCTTAGATATGATTTTTAGTGTAATTATTATAAAAATCAACAATCTTACTGTATATGACAATTCATGATTGAAATGAGATTTTTCAACTGTAAAAAACCTTGTTAGTGTATTCTAATTGTGATGTGTGTGCATATATATTTCTACATGCAATGGGTTAATGGTGGGCTTTTCTGTATTACGTTCAACTGTACTAGGAGGGGGATATGGGACTTGTATTTAGCAAGTGATTACTATTTCTGACACTGGTTGTGTTTGTACAGGATGTCAGTTGAGAAATACCCAACAAAGCCAATGCTTGGTGTCCGTGAAATCGTGAATGGGAATGTAAACTCTCTCTCTCTCTCTCTTTCTCTTTCACTTGTCATTCTGAAAATGTGTTACCCACTTTTGTCATACTCATTTGTAGCCTGGCAAGTACAAGTGGCAAACTTACAAAGAAGTGTACGACTTGGTGGTCAATGTTGGAAATTCCATCCGTGCTTGTGGTTACGGGGAGGTAAGTCACATATGCTTATCTCATTTCACCGGAAAATGAAACCATGTTTTGCTTTCACTTGTTTTAACACTTCAATTAATGTGTTACTCCAATATTTTGGATTCTCACCTCATAGGGTGTTGTTTACTTATTTGTGATCAGCATTGATGTGTTTGGTAATGCACTTTGATATCTTCAGTAGCTTGGTCGTGAATATGTATATTTCATGTAATTAAGTATCTTCTCTTGCAGTGTTTGTGTATTCAAGTTTAATTTACATGATGCCTATTTTCAGGGTGTAAAATGTGGTATTTATGGTGCCAATTGCCCAGAATGGATTATGAGCATGGAGGTACAATTTATTTTGACTTTCTTTACTTCTTTGTTGTCTTTTCTCCATATAAATTTTCTTCCTACTAGAACTGTTCTTTGGAGATTTCTATTGAATTTATATTTTGATCTGTCTTTTTCTTTGCTTTTTATATTTATTATTGTTTCTATTTTTACTGTATTGTTAATGTGATTGTTGTAGTCGGTTTATGATCCTATTTGAACATGAAGGAGAACAAGGCAATTTTTTATTAAAATTGTTTCATGACTTTCATCCATTGAATGTCTGTTGTTTCTATTATTTGGTGCTCTAAATTATGTGGTAGGCATCCTTGGTCACCTAGTGATCATGGCCATTTTTAATGTTGCTAAAGTAGCTTATATCTTCTCAATATTTTCTGACATATTGCAACATAATTGCAGGCCTGCAATGCTCATGGACTTTACTGTGTTCCCTTGTATGATACCTTAGGTATGTGCAAGGCTTCTTTAGCATGTTTCTACACCATGGTGATGGATTGACTCAACCACAAACTGAAATTTGTTTTCATGTTAGTACACAAGATTCACTAATATCAAAGAGCAATCATCTAAACAATTTAATTATTACGTGAAGGAGCATGAATGGTTTGTTTATATATCTAACACAACTATTCACACATCAGTTCTTTAGGTTTGAAGTGTTTATATATCAAAAAGTAGACATCCCATTGTACACACATATTGATAATTCATTATAAATTACAAGTGAAGTTTCTTAGATTCTTTAACCATGAACATTTGCCGTCCTAATATTTTTTCAAATGTTAATTATTACGGATTTTGACACTGATATACATACATATATGACTTATTAGGTGCTGGGGCTGTGGAATTTATTATATCCCATGCAGAGGTCTCAATTGCATTTGTCGAAGAAAAGAAGATACCTGAGGTTTACACCTATTGAAATTATCTATTAGATTATTGTTAGAAGGGATTAAGAACTGTGTAATACAATTTTCTGGTAATAGTCAATCTTATCCATACATTTGTTATTGAAACTTTTCAGCTATTTAAGACATTTCCAAATGCAGCCAAATTTCTCAACAGTATGTTTCATTGATTCTCTCCATTCATTCCTAAAATATTCATGTATTTGGAAAGAAGCGATTACCTTAATTTATTATTAATTTTGTAGCACTTGTGAGCTTTGGAAAGGTTACTCCTGAACAAAAGCAAGAAGTTGAAAAGTTTGGGTTGACAATTTATTCATGGGATGAATTTTTGCAAGTGGTGCGTTATTCATTTCACGCGTTATTACTCTTTCTCTTATTATTAGCTGTAAAACTTCACTGAAAAGATGCTCCTTCTATAATTACTTGGCAGTATCTGCAATTACTCCTAACACACACTCACCATAAGAAAATGATATTGATGTTATATTCCTATCTCTATCCCATATTTTCTTGTAAATGGGAAATTAAGTTCAATTCCATGCTTACATATGCACGTTAGGGGTTTACTTTGAGAGACGTTTTCTGTTTTTGTTTTCTTTATTTCTTGTACAAATCTTCTATAACAAGAAACAGATTGAAAACAAGGTAACAGTTTTGTGATTAAAAGTAAAAACAAGAAATAAAAACAGAAAACATTTTCTCAAAGTAAATGAGTTAAGTTTCTAACTCTCAGCTCAGAAAAGACCAAGGAAAGCAATGTGTTTCTATTATTTTATGGACATTTACTGGCTTCATTTCTCAATCCTCATTCTAGTTTTTGATGTCTAGAGCAGGGTCAAAATCAGAGTTTTGATCTTCCTGTGAAAAAGAAAAGTGACGTGTGTACAATAATGTATACGAGTGGAACTACTGGTGATCCCAAGGGAGTGTTGATATCCAATGAGAGCATTATTACACTCTTAGCTGGGATTCAGCAAGTGCTGAAGAGTTGCAATGAAAAAGTAAGCTAGTGTTGGTATTTTAATTATAGTCTCTAGAAATGTTTTCAGTTTTAGGATAATGAATATTTTGCTATCCTATCTTTGACTTTCCTAATTACCCACCTTTTTCCTGCTTGCAGTTGAATGAAAAAGATGTATACCTATCATACCTTCCCCTTGCACATATCTTTGATAGGGTCATTGAGGAGGCAATGATAATGCATGGTGCCTCAATAGGTTTCTGGCGTGGAGTAAGTATATGTGCTAAATCTTTCATTACTGAATGAAGGCTTGACATGATTATTGAGCTTTGGATTTGACTTTATTCCAACAAAAGTCAAACTTTGTATTTGATAATATGTGAACACAATTTGTGCATTTGCTGCAGGATGTCAGAGTGTTACTGGAAGACATTGGAGAGCTAAGGCCAACCATTTTTGTTGCCGTTCCCCGTGTGCTTGACAGAGTGTACAATGGTAAGCTTTTACCATTGTTTACAGTTTAGTGATCTTTCTAAAATCATGTGGTGTTGAAACTGCTGATGATCAAAATATGATTTCAGGAAGGACAAAAATACTCTCCAAATTATTTTTTAGTTATTGGAGTAGTCTTTTTCGTTATTTCCCTTTCTCTTTTTAGTCCTTTTGAACAATTTCTCCTATCCTCAAACAAAAAATTCTCAATCTCAATCTGATATACAGGTTTGACACAAAAGATTTCTTCAGGGAGCTTTATAAAACAAACAATGTTCAATTTCGCCTACTCATAGTAAGTACTATGTTTCTGTATGTCATTTATATTATTGATAGGTTATATATCGAAATTATTGTTATCCCTCGCCAGGCATTACAATATTCTGATAAATATTGTTTTTTTTTTTTTTTTTGTAGCAAGTTGCATAACATGACTAAAGGGCAAAATCATGATGAGGCATCTCCACTATTTGACAGAATTGTATTTAGTAAGGTGGTGCAACTTCATTAATTTTAATTCCCCACCCCCTTGTTTCGAACAGCTACTGTAAAAAAAAATTGGTGACTAATATATTATTTTTGTAACTTGATCAGGTAAAGCAAGGTTTAGGGGGTAATGTACGCATTATTTTGTCTGGAGCAGCACCTCTATCTAAACATGTGGAAGGTTTCCTACGGGTGGTGACTTGTGCTCATATCCTACAAGGATATGGTATGCTCTTGTTCTCAAGAGAGTGCATTTACATGTAAAAGAATAACAAAACAGAACATAACATCACAACTCACAATAACGTTATGAGATCTTCTGTCTGCATGTGTTGCTATGAGAGTATGGACTTATTAACGTGGTTTTGTTGAAATTAAAATAGGTCTGACTGAAACCTGTGCGGGAACCTTTGTGTCGTTACCAAACGAAAAGGACATGCTTGGTACGGTGGGGCCTCCTGTACCATATGTGGATGTGTGCCTGGAATCTATTCCTGAAATGGGATATGATGCACTTGCAAGCACGCCAAGAGGAGAAATCTGTGTGAGGGGAAGTACCGTGTTTACTGGCTACTACAAACGTGAAGACCTCACCAAAGAGGTTATGATTGATGGATGGTTCCACACAGGTTAATCAATTTGTTCATTTTTCAGTTTAAGTTTGAATAAGATATGCTTCTATGTGGGTTGCATGGTCACATTTTATTCATGAATGATCTATTTAAACAGGGGATATTGGAGAGTGGCAACCTAATGGAACCTTGAAAATTATTGATCGGAAGAAGAATATATTTAAGCTTTCACAAGGAGAATATGTTGCTGTTGAAAACCTGGAGAATATTTATGTTCAAGCTTCTTGTGTTGAATCTGTATGTCTTGTGAACCCTTCTCTTTTAATGAACTTATTTGCCTTCAAACATGTGCAAAAAAAAAAAACCACTATTATTTCATGAGCAGACAATGTTATGTGACATGCTGATATTACTTCTTTTCCTCCTCTATTTCAGATATGGGTCTATGGAAACAGTTTTGAGTCATACCTCGTTGCTATTGTTAACCCCAGCAAACAAGCACTTGATAAGTGGGCAGAAGAAAATGAAATAACCGCGGACTTCAATTCTCTCTGTGAAGATTCTAGGACAAAAAGTTACATAATTGGAGAGCTCACCAAGATTGCAAAAGATAAGAAGGTCTATTGATATTTCTCTATTACAATATATATTTACCTTGATGAATTTGAGAATTTCTTAGAAGAGTTATATTATTCATACTTGCCTTTTCTTTAACATTTTTTAAAACTTCCTTTTCTTTCTCTCTACTACATAATCCATCTTATTACACATTTCTTTCTCTTTTCTTCTTATCTCTCCCTCCCTTGTGTTGTAAAAGAGTTGTATAAATTTGAAGTTCAAATATAATTTCTGTTCTCAGAAAATTCACAGTTGGGTTGAAAGTTTCTGTCGAGCATATCTCTTTGATAAATTTTCACATTAATCTGAAATTTCCTACACCATCAAAGTTATTTTTAGTTAACATACAATATATGCTTTTCAAGCAAAAGATAATATCAACAACTTGATCAGATACATATTTGTTTCAATTTTTTAATTTTGACATGATTTATTAATACAATTACTTATAATTGAATAGTTGGATGGATCAATCATTTTGTATTGAGTGATTGAATGGTGTGTAAAGTATTATTCCAATAGCAATTGACCCCTACCTTATATGTGCCTGTATGTCTGCTGGTATATATCTATCTGCTGAAGCCTTATGCGATCCTAATTATTGTTTGTTTGGCAGATGAAAGGTTTTGAGTTTATTAAAGCTGTTCATCTTGACCCAGTTCCATTTGACATGGAACGTGGCCTTATGACTCCAACATATAAGAAGAAAAGACCCGAATTGCTTAAATACTACCAGGTACAAATCGTCAAATACTCTGGATTTAATTTTGCTTCATATGAATAGAAATGGATAGTAATCGTGAATATAATGGATGATGGTTTTCTTTTCCCTTGTTAGTGTAAAAAAAAATACATGGTCAACTAATAAGAAATTATACTAGTATATATGATTTTTAAGTTAATTTTTGTAAAAGTCAATGAAATTATGATGCATAACAATTTGTGATTGGATGATTGTATAAAAAGTCTTGCATTATAAGTGCATATACTGTTTACTCAATAAACAAAGGTGAAAAATGTCGATCAATTTCCATTTAACAAATATATTAGGATTTGACTCTTTAATATACGAAAAAATGTAAAGTGAGAAAGTAAAGAATATCCACCCTTGATTTGAAATGAGTTACGAGTTTACGAGAAATTTCTAACTCAAATCAGAGGCAGACATATCTTATTTTTTTTAATTTACATGCTTTTACTTGGAGTTGGAGTTAAATCTTAATGCATATGCATTATGTAGAAATAATAGGACATTCGAATTGAGACAGGGAACTCAGTGAACTGTTTTCTGGTTCAGTTAATTACATTCTAAAAGTTTGAACCGAACTGTACTCTGAATTGAATTGAACTATTTTGGTACTCTGAACTGAACTGTTCTAGAATCAAGAACTGCTTTTTTTTTGTTAAACTGGTTTTGCAACTAGCTTTAAAAAACCAAACCTGATTATGGGTCTGTTTGGTTCAGTATTAAAATTAATTTCATATAAGTTCAACAGATATTACGGGAAATTGATAGTTTAGTTTTATAACAGTTCACTGAACCACTTATTATAACAGTTCAGGTTTATAAAACGGAACTTAAAAAAGTTCAGTTCAGTTTTTTACTGTTCAATTAAGTGCAATTTTCAAATAATTTGGTTCAATTCAGTTTGTTTAAACAACCCTACCTCTAAGTAGTTTCCCGAATAAATATCTTTCTGATTCCAATCCACCACCCTTCAATTTGTCAATTTCCTTGCCTGTTTGCCTATTCAACTGCTGTTTAATTTTGCACCTTTTAATTTTTGGTACAAACTCGTACACCTTTCTAATCTATGGGTTTCAGAACTAATACATTGACGTTTTTGTTTTAGTATTGACTGCAATTTTTTGTGCACAGAATACCATTGACAACATGTACAAGACACTGAACACACAGAACAAATCCAGTGCCTGAGATATGCTTTGGGAGCCCACGTTACCGAGAAAATTTATTTTATGCATGTGATTGTGCTTGCTTTTCCTTATGGTGACTGTGTAGATGATTATTCATAGATAGCAAATAATATGCATGGATAGCTACTCAACCGTAAGGTGCAAAAATATGTTTAGATAGGTGAACTTATATTTGAAACTATTAAATTATTGCCTCGTCATGGCAATAAATATTACTTATTTCTCTGATACAATATTGAGCAGATTTTCAGTTGGAAAAATTCCATGTCGAGTCCTTTTGATACAATATTGATCTGATTTTCAGTATGGAAGATTTTCTACATAATTTCCTGCAGTCCAGAGAGTCTTTTTTGGGTATTCCTGAGTTCTGCATTTTGGTACAAGACATGAAAATGTCATTCATTTTGTGAGTTTTCGTAGATCAGTTCCTGGCATTTCCCGCAAAAATATTCCCACAAATTCTTACGTGGATTATTCTAATTGATAGGTTTATGGTGTCAAGAACACTTAACAAATTGTTAGATGGAAATATAAGGTTGGCTTGGTGGTTGGGAATGAGGGGTTTAAGGATGAAGGTAGAAGCGAGGAGGGAGAGGTCGTGTGTTCGAATTCCTTCCACTAACATTTCTAACAAAACTAACAAATTAACGTTTGCTGATCCAAAAAAAAAACAAATTGTTAGATGATAATAATGAAGATCTGGGGACAAAGAGTATGACAATGCAATAAATACAAGTAGCATAAATGGACAAATGAAAAGTAAGAACAAAAACGAAAATAAATTGAACTACTTCACTTTGTGAGTTTGAGTACAAAGTTTCCAACCTCTTGCTCTTATGTAGACCCTCTATTTATAGACTAATGTTGGGTAATCATCTCTAATTGTTCAAGTTACAATAAGATTATAAGTGTACATTAGTTAAAAGACAAGATAATAACCTATAAAACTGCGCATAATTGTGTTGCTCTTTTACTTGAAGCTTCCCGAGTACTTATGTCAACAATACCCAATCTGAAAAAAGGTCTTCAAATGGAATGACTTAGATGCCAATAGTTTTGGTGTTTCAACCCTTAGCCTCTCTATCAATTGATTTGTATTTGTCATTCGAAATTGTGATTTCCAATGCAATTCGATCAGAAAATCAAACTTATTAACTTTAACTTCTAGTTGGATTTGAGACAAACATTGGCTTTACCAATATTTGGAAATCTCATTACGTGCATATTTGAAAATACAATTTTAAGGCCAGAATCACGTAAATAATGTGAAAGCTATCTCTAGTAGCTTCACATTTGACGTGAAAAATCACATATATGACGTGTTATCAAACATGTTGTATATTAGAAAACCTTTTTACCATAAAAAATTATTTTACTTTAGAATCGAAAGTTACAAAAGATTAAAGAAGATATAAAACCCTAGGTCGGTATTCTATTTGCACGAGCCACCCTTTAAGTCTTCTTTGTTCTAAGGCTCTTCGAGTCACTTTAGGGTCTCCTTTGAACCATCCTCTCCACCTTTGTTTTTCAATACAATACCTTGATTGAATGGACTACTTGGTCGTTTAGTATCCTGCCATTGATGCATGGGAGATTAGCGATATCGAAAATCTTCATTAGTTTCTATTTGCTCTGCCTCCTGCTATCGCTAAACTTTCAGTCTTGAAATTAGTCAAACATACAGTATAAGATGAAGATTGTGTTGAGCTAATGTACCACATGCTTGATAACACATGTTTAATCAGCATTTAGCATGCCTTCTTCTCGTCAAAAGTGACGCTTAAAAATTTCAATGAATATCTCAACCTGTTTAATCAGCATTTAGCATACCTTTCTTCGAGTGTTATCAAAATTTCCCTCAACAATAACAGAAAACACTGGTATCATTTGATTTGTGCAACCAAAAAGTGAGAAAACGCTTTTATTTTATTTGTTTATGGAGTGTTAAAATTTTTATACTAATAAAATACTAAATTTTCATAAATGAATAGGCTTTGATTCTGCAGCATGGTATTGGCACTATTGAATAGAGCAATGTGTATTTTAAAAAAAATTACACCAAGAAATTGATAACTACTAAACCTTCGTTCAAAGTGCTTGTAGTAAATGACATCTATCTTTGAATACGACTTCGCTAAGTCGACAATGGTTTAGTGGCTTATGCTTGTATTTCCTATTATTCGTGGGGACGACAATTCTCCTACGTGATGACTATGAAAACACAATATACAGGTGAATTATGATTAGCTGAGTATGATGAAAACACAAGATTAAGTTTCCGTCAATTTCTCTTATAGTGTTCCTTCTCGCCCATAGTACTTCTCCTATCCGAGTACCCTATCTAGAAAGAAAGAGAACACAATGCGTCTACATATTTAAATGTGATGTCAAACACAAACTCACACGAACCCTTAAAATTGTCGACCCTTCATATAGATCATAACTCATAATACAAAACCTCGAAAGTGTCATTGAGTACTCAAGAAGTGCATAGTTAATGCCTGTCTCCAAGCAAAACCACCCCGATGACTGCAATCTTTCATACTTAGAAACCCGGAGAAACTAAGAACCTTTCCATCTTTCACATTCCATGTGTAATGTGTCCACTATTGCACTGGAAAAAGTAAAAACGTGTCAGCCAAATCACGCAATAATATTGCTAAAAAGCCTTTCTTAATCCACATTGCATATCTACATGTATTACTAACTAAGTTGGAGTCCAGGCTCATCATCACATTCGATTTCTCTATAAGAAACGTGATTCAGCTTTGACCTTGTGCATTCGAGTTGCACCTTTTATTTTGGTGAGAAGCTATACTTATGAAACATTGAATTACATCGGACTTGGGATATTAATCCTGAGGCAATCTCTGTTCATATCACATTCCCTTCCCTGCAAAGCAACCAAAAGCACATACCCAGCATAAATGGGAGGAGGATATCATTATTTAAAATAAAATCAAAGCAAAATAATATTGAAAAACTGACAATGATTAAGAAAAACTAGAAAAATGAACATAAAAATTACCAATGCCATGAGAGCAAGCAATTATATGGAAGGAGATTTCTCCATTCAATCCAATTGTTTTTCAAATATTGATTTCCCACTCTCACTACTAGATGCAAGAGGCAAAGATGTAAATTGCAATGCAAGTAACTCATCCCTGCTATACTTCAATCTTTGATCTATGTCAAAATAAATGAAAAATTCAAATTAGATAATCATATAAAACTAGCAACTTAAAGATTTGAAAGTAAAAAGAAATTACCAACAAAATATGGAGATATGGGAATTTGATCTTTCTTCTTAGCCATTTCCATAGTCCTGGAAGTTGATCGAGATGGAGAGGAATGATTAAGTCCATTTTGATTGACAGGAAATCCGGTACCAAGTTCATGCCTGACTTCAATTTGTGGATGATTTCTACAGAATGACAAGATAGTGTCTTCAGTTAAGAGCCAACAACCTCTGAGGTCCAGCAGTTTCAGAGTTTCAGGAGCCTTAAACATATCAAGCCCATAATTTGTCAATACCGCATCACAAATACTAAGATTTGTCAATTTAGGAATTGATGATAAATAGTAAAGTGAAATGTCTGCAAGTGAAGCACTTTTAAGAGATAAATATCTCAGCTCTTGGAAGCTTGACAAAGGGTATAAAGCTTCATCCCTAACATGTGTATGCTCCAAATTCAACCTTTCTAATTTAAGATTTTGCAGATCCATTAGAGAGAGCGGGGAGTTCACATCAGTCCCTCCTTGGTGCAGAAAACCTGAGTCCAAAATACGGATAGGAAGCTTAAAGACAAAATATTAAAACTAGAAGCAGAAAATGGAGATACAAACAAAATGAGAGAGATGGTGGAAAACAAGGTGGCAGTTTTGTAATAAAAAATTAAAAAAAAAAAAGTTTCCTCAAACCAAATGGCCCCTTATTAATATGCAATTCTTCATTTCTAGAACCAACAGCAGCCACTTAAATATATTGCGAAAACACCCAACAAAAGTCAATTGATTCCGTGAGGTAACTTGAATAAAAGATAAAATATTGGAAAATGAGCTGTTGTCCCTGACATATTAATGTAGGACAAACAGGATAACCTGAATATCTGGCTTAATTAAAGATAAGATTTACTCTCAGTAGGGTTTCAAAACAACTTCAAGATCAGCAAATAAATAAAATATAAATGCTAATCTAATAAATATTAGTAAAACAGAAGAAGAAAGAATCTTTAGCCTCATATGTGAATGTCTGCTAGCACACATCCTATCCATCTTCCCCAAAAATGCAAAAAAGGAAACAAATGCTAAATACATTAAACACAGACAGGTTTTGAAGCAGCCTAGTCTCTAGCATAAAAGTTTCCTGGAGAGGAGCAGCTCAGTGGTAAAGTAATAGGGCTCAACCAATAGGCTGCAGATATAGTAGGATTTAACCAGAGTAGAACCTATATCAGCCACTGCAGGTACTGCACATGAATTTATAAATCACAATAGTAACAACTATGTCAACTAATCAAATACCTTTAATGTTTGTATTGCTCAGGTCAACATCCTTTAATGAAGGCATCATACTGATAAATGAGATGGCAGTGTCATCCACTGGTGTCTGAGATAATGACAGAATTTCAAGATTGGGAACATGTCCAGCTAAAACCCCTAATCCAGCAGAACTAACCCTGGTACCACTCAGATCCAGACTTTTCAAGTTTCCACCAGCGCACGCAACCATCTCAACTGAATCATCCCCCATCATGCATGAGCTGAGATTGAGATGTTCTATTACTTTCATTTTACTTAAGAAGAAGAATCTGTGAAGGTTGGAATGGGCTACATCCAAAAAGGATAGGATGTTTGTATTTGCATATAACAAGGCTTCAGCTTCACTCATGAACATAGCCCCAGAGAGAATAAGCTTTGCCAAATGAGCTTTATCATCTTCAAGTATAGAATCAATAGTACAGTTACTCATGTTCAGGTATTCAAGAAATGATAATTTAGGCAATTTTGTGACACTGGTCCAAGCAAGATTGAGATAGGTCAACTTTGGGAATGTATTGAGAACAGAAGCACCTTTGTTTGATATTTTACTACCCCAGAGATCAATATATTGTAGCCCTTTCAGTACCTAGGAGGATGGTGTTTAAAGGGAAACAGTAAAGGATATAAAAAAAAAATATATCAATATTTTACAACTTGAGAACTGAACACAGACTCATAAGCAAACACACACACACACACATATACTCTGAAAACACAATGGATTGGGCCCCTAACTGAAACAGTGCTAAACTGATCCCAATTAAATATGAGACCATAATTAATCAGCAATGATAGAAAGCAATTTAGTTGCCAAGATGTTATTATGAATTTAGCTGCAGAGCATGACCAATGGTGTGCACAAAAATAATCTTAGAAAATAAGAATCAATGGTGTAGCAAACAATGTCTCACTTTATGTATAAACGCAATTTAAAAAAATGTTCGGATCCTTTAGCATAGCGTAGGAATTGACACAATTACAGCATCTAACAAACTTCTGCAGTAAATGTATTTAAACAATCCAACTGTTGAAGTATGCACAATCATCATGTTCATCTAGCAGGACAACAAATTCCACAAAAATTATAAATGTGATCAAGCGCCAAATATCTTCATCTCTGTTAAAAGATACTACGTAGATTGGTATAGTACTGATTATCAATTACATTAGCATAAAAGGGAAAATATAATACCTGTAACGAAGTTAATGACATGTCATCTACCGGCAAACCACCTAAGTCAAGAAGAGACAAGTTTTTAAGAGAGGCGAGAAGCTTGACTCCTTTGGCAGTGACGCTTGTTTCTGAAATGCGCAACTTCTCCAGATTAGGAATGGAAAGAATATGGTTAATCCCAGCATCGTTGACCTTGAAGCATCTAGATAGATCCAACTCCTGAAGGCTAGTCATTCCTAAAAACAATTAAGCACCATGCAATGAGCGATCTCGTAAATGGTAACAGTAAGAATAGGTGAAGAATGAAGATAGATAGATAGATACCATACCTGTAATTGGCCAAACAGCTGAAGTGGTGATTCGATGACAATCGGCGAGGTTCAAGTAGCGCAAGTGCCGAAATGCTCCCAAATAAGCCATCCATTCTGCGTCCACGGAGTTGTCGCCTCTCACATCAACCTCTTCGGCACTATGTTTGAAAACCCTGTCACGAAATAAATAAATAAAAAAAATAGAATTAACGTGAATGTAAGACACTCTTGTGTTGAAAATGAGGGATAGAGAGAGAGAGAGAGAGAGAGAGAGAGAGAGTACTGACTCGAGGAGGGAGGGGTAGAGGAGACGGCGGGCGATGAGGCGGCGGAGGAGAGCGTCGGCGAGAGGAGAAGGCATGGAATCGAGACTGCGCCTCTGCATCCGCCATTTATCCACGCTTTCTCTGCTCTCACACGCTGCCTCAATGCAAAGTCCAACCAATTCGCTTTCGCTCTTCATCTTCCCTTCTCTCTCTCTGGCTTCCGACTTCTGAAATCGGAGAATGATATGAGATTACGCGACTCTGACTTTGATTTCGATTCGGCTAGAGTCAGATCAGATCATAATGTTGAAGAAGACGAAGCTTGCTTCTTCTGCTTCTCTTCCCAAAACAAAAACATAAAAAGATAAACCAGTTTATTGGGCCTAGCTATTCCTTTTGGGCTGAACTAATGTCGGTTCACTAGAGCCCATGTTTTGCGGCAAACCATTTGGGCCTATTTTTAAATATTATATAAATGTATAATTCAATTTTAAAGAGTAATATTTTTTTTATCCATAGGAATCGAAGATAGTACCAAAAGATTTACAACACTCGCACACTCTGCTTAATATTATTGGATAGGATTTTAAAAGATTATTTTCAGATAAAAAAGTCTTGTAAATTTTAAAAGACTATATAGAAATGCTATAACTTATCAAATTTTTTTAAAAGACTTTTATGATTAAGATTTTATATTTTAGATTTTAATGGATTGTATCGTAAAAATTTAAAAGATTTAAAAAGATTTTATTAATTTATAAGATTTTTTTTATATAAATGAATTTATAAGATTTCAAAGGATTCTGAATTTTTAAAAAATATATAAAGTTACAAGAGTCAATGAAAAAAATCTTATCCATAAGAATAATAACAAGACTTATTTTTACATTACAAGAGTTATTTTTATCATTTAAAAATCTTTATTAAAAATTACAAGACCTTTTTATAAAAAAAAATATTTTGAATTTTTTTTTTTTATTCATAAGAATGGAAGATAAGTATCAAGAGGTTTACATGAGGACTAAGAGGAGTGACAGCATATTGAAAACCCAGTAACAGAAGAAGGACGGTTAAATAAGATGCAGAACTTACAAAAAAATTATGATTTTCCATAAATTTTAATCAATAATAATAATAACGTGTTACTAGCAAATCAACGGAGAAAGCTTGTGGGAGTATGTTTTCTGCTGCAGCCTGCCGACAATTCACTGGCAAGTAGTACTCGTTATAGCTGAATTTTCTTGTGTTGGTTTTTCGTTTAAGTAATGTGTGTTCCTTCTTCAACTCTTCAGCTGACTTAATAGGCATTATTCAGATTTCATTACTAATTTTATCATTTTTATTTTATTTTATGTATTACACAAAAGTTTAGCTGTTATCTCCTGTGTCTGTCTGTCTCTCTGAAGCCCACATGGGCTTATAATAAAAGATAGTTTCCCACATTTGCTTCAGATTAAAGCATCTGGTAAGCAGCGCAAAGAAGCTTCCTAGTTGAAAAAAAACGTAGCCTAGGTTTTCTATTAAATCCCCAAGTTGTCCTTTTGTTTGTATGATTGTTCGCCTGTTGCAAATTGGTTTTCAGGTGTTCTTGTGTTTTCAAGTTAGTAATTTGCCTCTTTTTAAGGTCGGTTTTTGACACATTTTGTTGCAAGACCAATCTTTATTTTAAAGGAGTGACTTTTTTTCTCACAAGTGTTTTTCCAGGAGTTCGGACACCTTGTGAAAATATTTCAGGATATGGAAAAATAAAGACAACACAATGATACTGTTAATTTTAGGAAAGTATTATTGGTCATGACCACTTATAAAATCTAACCCCTGGATGTAATGCCTAAAGAATAACAACCCTTCCTGTGAGTGTGATAGGATAACATGTGAGTGACTATTCTTTTTTTATAGTTTATACACAGACCAAGAATTTTTGGCCACTCATTTTGAGGGCTATGTGAGAGTGCTGCACTTGCATTCAACATTACTCTTTGAGTAGAATATAAATAGTAGTATTAGAATTTAGATTCACACATCACCGTCTTCGTTGGACCTCAGATATACCATAGGCTGGAAAGTTTTCAACCATTCAATTAACAATCATAAACTTGAAATAACCAAATTTGCAGATTAGCATTGCACAGCACAAGGACATAATACTATATAGCACAACCTATTCTCTTTAGAGAGTACAAAATGCTGCAAAGCTTACAACATTAAACACAGAAAAGACATCCAAAGCTGTTGAAAATTACAAGTGATGACTCTTCTCTGAAATATTGAGAAGTTCACTTTTTTTTTTTTAAACTTCTCAACAACGCTGTTTCACTGTCTGTCTTGTATCACTCACTGTATATAAGTTGTAAAGCGGAGAAGAAAGAGGATGAGCTCTGCCTTTTGTCTCTTCACTCCTTTCTGCTCCGGTCCTTCCATCTTATATATTCTACCTATTTTGATCTAACCTACTGAAATGCAAAATACACAAGGGAAGAAGATTTGACACGAAAATATAGAAGGAAAAACGTAAAGACCCTCTCCTCACTGCACATTTGTATGGCTACACAGTCTTACACAACAAAGCAGTAAACCATTCCCATGTCACTCTCAGGCCAACACGTAGTTAGCCACGGAGACATCTGCTGGAGAAGCAGAATGGATGTAGACAAATTCAAGGCTTTTGCCTGCTGATAATGAGCTGAGCCATGATGGGAATGTGTAAGAATCACCCAACTTTGTGAGACCCCAGATAGGACCATAAAGCTTGGATATTGAAAGATTGAGAGAATTGAGACTCTTGTTAGATTTGTTAGTCACCGCTGTTGAGTATCTGTAATAAGTTTTTCCGTTGGCAACCCATGAGGCGGTCATTTTCTGTTCAATGGAAATTGGGCCTGACCATGAAGCTGAAAGAGAAACTCCTCGGTTAGATTTTGATGATTTGATCTCAACATACATATCATTTTAGTTTCAGGTATTTCTCATGTAATTAACTTAAGCAATAAACAATGTGCAAGTGAAGTGACTAGCCAAAATAGTACCTGGAGATGGAGTTTTCTTGGGACTGGGGGTTGGTTGAGGCTTGGTAACAACAGGCTTAGGAGCTGGAACAACAACTGCAAGGAAGAAATTAAAGCTGATTACTATATTATCATCACTAGAAGAGTTTTAACAGGAGAGGGGTATAAAGTGAGAATAATGATGACAATACCTGGAAGAAGCTGGTTATAGCCACCATGACCTCCACCTAGTCTTGCTAGAATACCGATAAGAGGAGCATTGTTATAGGTTGCTGGCTCTGTTTGCTCATAGTTATCTCTTTCATCAGCAAAGTCATCATATGCATCAGGTCCACCAACAACAGCACCAGTGAGTAGGTTGGGGTCGCTCCTTTTGCTGCTAAACCAAGTAGCATAACCTCCACGGCAGCTGACAAACGAAGGGTTAACCTTGACGGAAACAATGGATGAACCTCTGTGATGAACCCTTTGTGGGAAGTTGCTTCCATAGCCCACCATGTAGCTAGTGGCTCTTGGGTTGTCACCAAGAAGGTAGTCCACCTGAAGATTTAACATGTCAAGTACTTAGATCCCGCTGATAAATTTAATGAATGAAACATTAAAGTTCAATTGAAAGTAGGTTACACTATTCACTTAGTCCTTATAATTGTGTTCATTTTAAGTTTTAGTCCCTATACAAGAAAACTGTAAGTTTAGATACAATTTTCTAGTATAGGAATTAAAACTTAAAAAAATAGAGATATCTATAAAAACCAAGTGAAAGCAGGAGGTGGAATTACCTGAGACTTTGCAAGGGAGAGAAGCTCAGCAGGGGGGACATTGCCTGAACTGCATCTCAAGTTTCTACCAGAAGAAGCAAGGTAGTCAGAGTAGACAGTGGCTAAAAATGAGGCACTTGTGACAAACTGCATGTTGTTCCATCTCTGGCGAAAGATGAGGCCACCAGGAGTCTTCTGAACATTGCGGTTACCCTTTCCAAGGCATGAACACATGAAAGATTCAGCCTTCTGCTGATATCTCTCAAAAACTGGTGCATGATGGGCAGCTTTGCCTTGCATTAGGAACTGCAAGAAAAAACCAAAGAAAACCGCTTAGCCCCTAGTGTATGATATCATATACACGAAAGAAGCTGACAATGTTTGTTTTTAAGTACTTTTTCATTAATCATTGATAAGATTAAACATTATTGGTGTTACCTTGGCAACCAATGTCTGAACCCCAGCATACTTGACATCCCAACCAAATTCAGTCATGCTCCAACCAGTTCCACCCATGGAATCACCATTTCTTCCAAGGTAATCCAAGTAATACTGATTGTTAGATGCTTGATACAACCAAGCAGCGGCCCAGAGCAATTCATCCTGCACGTACAATTACCAACACTCAATTAATTGTTACTTTTGTTTTTATTTTATTTACAAATGATTTTTAATTCTAATTTAAGCAATACTTGCACTTGCACATTAATTTTTCCAAATGGTAAAGTTTTTTATTTGTTCAATTTTAATATAGGGGCGAATAAACACAATTAAACAAGAAAACTTACATTGTAACCACTGATGGATCTGTAATACTTCTGGGCAACCGTAATGCTGCTGTCATATTTGCCTCTGTATTTGTCAGCAAAATCAAATAGCTGAAATTGAACAAACCCAAAGAGTGTCAGTTGAGCAGGTCCCGGTGGAAAAGGAATGGAGTAAAGTCAATCGAGTAGCATTATTCTCAATAAATGAATCAATTAATTAACCTTAGGTTAAGTTGGTGAACATTTATTAAATCAACCTCTTGGGTATCCTCATTTATTAGATGCAACTAAAATACCCGATACCAGAGGGGATCAGATTCAGATCTGTGACGACAGTAGTATTTTTTACTTAAGGACCTTATTGAGATCAGAATTTCAGAAGCATCTTTCTTGCTTCATCACTCCAACTCTAATAAATGAATAATTAAATGCAATATGTTTTTCAACTATCACAAACAGTGACAGAAACAGAAAAGGAATCGAGAAGCTGGTCAAAGAGTAAAGTATAAGGTAGTAGAAAATAGAGGTCCAATGTAACTAATACTAGTAAAAACCCAATACACATTTTGATTTTTTTACTAGTATTTGATTTTATTTTAAGACCCAATACACATTGATGGTTGCAGAACGACCTGCTGTGGTCGTAAAGTAAATACATACCAAACAACTAAAGTGTTATTTCACCCAAAAATAGCACCGACACTGTGCCCATGTGATAGGCATAATGGCAATAACGAAGTTTCATTTGTGTGATGTGAATCCATTTTGAGGGGAAGGTTAGGATCAACCGGGGCTACACAAAGATCAATTTGTACGATCTAAAGGGTATACCGTGACAAAAGGGTAAGTGTGCCCCTTGGGCAACCCATGAGAGACCTGGCCACTCTTCTTTCTTGTCCATGTTCCCATTTAGACATAACAACCAAATTTATTTTAGGACCACAGTCATTACTCATTACTATTATTATTAATAGGGTGATAAAAAAAAAAAATAGAAGATATTGTTAGAGAATGGGAATGCATTAAAAAGCTTAGTAGGTGAATTGATAATATTTTTAATAAACAATTTTCACTTTTGTCATAAAAAGAATCCATTCACACTGCTTTAGTTATTATAAGAAAAAAGAATATGGAGTGAACTCTGGCTCAACAAAGAAAGATTAAGGGAGACTAAAGAAAAAGTTGGAAAAAAAAATTAAGTAGTGTACAAAAAGCATTTTGATGGGTCCCAAAAATTCTAGATTAGATACTATCCTCGTTCCATTGCTTTTTTAGTACACAAATTTTACGTAGCGTTCCAGAGATGTATTAGAACAAAATAATTTATTTATTTTATTAGTGAACAAAATATAAACATTACATTTAGTATATTTTAAATTTAAATAAAATAGAATTATATGAGATTAAAAATAGTATATTTTAATTTCATTTAAAAAATAAAATAAGTAAAAAACTGTTTCATTTCCACCTACTAATATTTTCTTGTTTTGAAACAAGTGTCGGTTTAGAAAAATATAAAGGATTAAAGAAATCAAATTTTTTTTATAAAATGATTTTAAGACTAAATTATTATTTTTCTTGAAAATATATGCCATTAATAATTTACATTTTGAAAAAAAAAAAAAAAGGGAACAATTATTGAACAATAATTTAGAGAGAAAAGGACAAGTTGAAAAAAGAAAAAGCATTTTGTTAATAATAAGATACCACAGATAATTTATTTATAAAAACAATTTACTAAAACTATGCTTATTTCATATACTAGACAGAGTAACTATGAAGACAAAGGGAAAGTGTTGTTGTTCAGCAAAAAAAAAAAGGGGGGGGAAAGTGTTGTATTTTTTTTTTACTTTTTGGTGCTAAACTTTTGGGCTATTGCATAAATGCCGCTCTAACCTACGCGGCCCAACTTGGTCGATCGCCATAACGACTCTGACAAAAGAGCCATAAAAGTGTAACTGCCTATTAACTCCAACCGTTTCACTAACATGCCGTTCAGAACAAACAATTCATGCGCACCACGCTTCCCCTGTTTGTCCACTCTCTACACTACAATGCGCCCATCTCATTATATCACACAATAATTAAATAAATAATAAAGCGTAAAAGTTAGTAGCCAGTGCTAGTAGAGTAGAGTGTACCTGGTAGGCATGGCGGAGGAGTTCGGCGGCATAGGCAGGGTTAGAGCGTCGGAAAACAATGGATGCAGCAGCCATAGCGGCAGCGGTTTCTCCGGCGAGATCCGACCCGGGATTGCTCGGATCGATCTTGTAAGCATGACGGTCGGTTGTCATGTCCTCTGGCCTTTGCCAACAGTAATGGTCAGTGTTCCCGTCTCCCACCTAATTGTCAAAAGGCAAAACAACACCAACATTCTTTATTCATAAATTACTAGTTACATGTAACATCTAAATTCAACTACGAATAAAACATTAAAAAAAAAGGAAAAAATAACCCCTAACAATTTTAAAATATAACAAAAAGGTACCTCTCCATAGAGAACATTGGCTTGAGGGTGCGCTTTGATGAAGTAGTCCGTACCCCACTTAACGGCTTCCATGGCGTGACCAAGTTCGCCACTAGCAGCCATTTGTTTGCCGTATTCAATGATGCTCCACGACATCATCGTAACGGTAAACGCCATGGGTAACCCGAACTTCACATTGTCCCCTGCATCATAGTACCCTCCAACTAGATCCACCTGCAAAATTCAACAACATTAACAATTGCAAAACATGAAAACCAGGACTATGAGAAAAATAAAATAAAAAGTGACAAACTAGTTTAAACTTACCCCGCTTGCTTTGCCATCTTGCAAACCAGAATGTGCTCTCCATGTGACTCTCTGGTTATGGGGAAGGTAACCAGATCTCTGAGCTTCAAAGAACAGAAGGCTCTTGCTCAGAGCTTGGCCATAGTCATGGCCAGCAACGGCAAAAGTGGGGCACAGAAGAAGAAGAAGCAAAGGGAACATGCTGATAAGCTTTTCCATGTGTTCAATGTGGTGAGTGAAATAGGAAATGGCAATGCTGATGAGTGGTAGCAGCTGAAACTTCGGATAATCCCACCAAGTTAGGAGGGAATCCTTAAGGAAAGAGGGAAGTTTCAAGAAAGAGAGAGAGAGAGAGTGGGAGTACGGGGATTGGAAACTGAGGAGCTCGAGGCTCTATATATTATGGAGGGGTGGGAAAAAGGAAGGTATCAAGAACCCAGAAATTGACAGTCATTCAATAAAAAAAAAATGTAAATCAGTTATTATTTCATTTATTTGTTCTGCTAGTAGTATTATTTTTTATTTTGTTTTTGGATTTTGAAGTGGCTGCAAATTGCAATGCAGACGTTCCTGATGTGATGAGAATGGGACAATGGCATGTGGGCTTACAGAAAGGAGGTCGGTGAGGTTTAAAAGTATCTGGTTGAAATAAAATTACTGCTCACTCATAGAGTAATAAAATATTGAACAAAAAAAATTAAAAAATGGTTTGACTTACTGAATGGAGATTCAGCCACAATGGTATGTGATCAATTGTGACCCTGGCATCATTTTATTTCCTACCATGTTTTTCAAATTTTAAGACAATTTCTACTCAAATTATTTATTATTTGTTTAAAACATTTCTAGTAAATGTTACTGGCAAGCAATAACTAAACACTTTTCCTAAAAGAAATTATTTAGGGGGCAAAATTAGAGTGATTAGAGGAAGTCTATTTCAAAGTCACATCACATATTCACACCACATGTCACAAAGTACACAATAATACTTGCTAATAACCAAGCAATTGAGCACCAGCTTTTTGAATTCAACAAAATGCAAGTGTTTCATTAATTCTGTTTTGGTAGAAAATGCAACCACTCTAAAATACAACCAAACCATGTCAACACGTGTAACTTTACAAGGGAAATCTGCCATGGAATTATTCTTAAGATACAGGGGAGAGGGAAAAATAACTCTGCCATCAACAAATTCTTAAATAGACACATTCTAGTAATTTTTTAGTCAGTTAATTAACAAATATTTCTGAGTGATCTACTCATCCATTCCTTATCAAATGCTTTAAGCAAGTTGGGTAACATTTGTGAATAGGAATAAGGGTTATACCCAATAACCCGAAACCCTCTTTTTTATGGTCCACAGCAAGGCAAGAGCCACATGACTTACAAGTTACGTGGGGGTTGGGCATTGGTTTAGTTACTGCAAAAGTGTCAACAATGTTTGACTGGTAACGATTCCCATTTCCCAGCGTTATTAACTTCTCGCGTGCCATGTTTGGTTTCAATGGAACCCCCATGTTCTATCGATTTGATTGTTCCTTGTTCTATGCGTGGAAAAAGAGCCCTTCCGTAATTTACGTGCCGTAGCCCAGGCCCCATTCTATTTAATTATTGATTAGTCTCTTGCTTAATTTTTGTTTAATGATAACAAAGAAAAAGCTCTGCTTCCTATTGCGCGGATATTTTTATTTTATTGCTTAATTAAATTACTGATTTTTTTTCCAAGTGGAAATCTTAACTTTAGAAATTTAGTAACGAGCATGCTTGGGTGATTTGAGAATTACTAGTACGGTTTTTGAAAAAGGTTGTGCACGGGTTTGCAATTCGCATCACTACAAATGAAAAAGGAACATATATCATAGACATTAATCTACAATTCAACGGAACAATAGCTAGCATTCTTCGTGGCACATGCATATGATAATTAATTTCCATAATCTCATATTTCATTTTTGTATACTAGTACAAAAGAAAACGTGATTGTAGTAAGAGTCAAAATATGACAATGTATGTGGAGAGATGAGCGTAGTAATAAAATTAATCACAGAAGAAGAGATGGTACGCATTTGAGTCACATGTATATAATAATAGGTAACAACTAACAACGAAATTGAAGTAGTTGTACATCCAACTGTGAACGAAATAATTGATACGAAATGCAACGGTGAAGCTTCATCTGCGTTCATACGGTTTCTCTCTGAAAATCATCGCAGATGAAGGACCTGTACCCAGGATTCGAATGCCCGACAACCCGACAACTGACACTTATAGCTATTTAATTTTTGTATCTGAAATTAGTTCTCTATTTGCCACCGACAGCATCCCAGGTAAAAATAAGCTAAAAAATTTAAGCATGATTATGTTTGCACACGTATAATCATTTTTATAATTTTTTTGTTACTTAATTCGGGAAAAATTATATTTTATAAAACTCTTATCCAATAAATAACTTACCACGATAAAAGAAGTAAACTATGACTTAAACAAATTTAATTGCAGCAATGTCAGATACTACTTCTTGTGCAATGTCAGATATTTGAATAGGCCATTGTCATACTGGAGAGGATTGTTGACGATCACCGTCAATTCAAAATTTCATCGTACAACTTTTTCTTTTTGGAAATACTTGATCATAAAAAAAATGTTTTATTATTATTTTCATTTTTTATTACAGAATTTTCATTTTTTATCTATCCATTTAAGTATATTGATTAAAAAATGAAATTAATAATTTTATTTATATTGAAATTGTTTTTTATTTTTTAATATAACTTTTATTATTATTGTTCTTTATTTATACTAAATGTGTAAAATATCTAAAATCAAATAAAAATAAATATATAATTAAAATAATTAATAATATCTTAAATTTCTAAATAAATAAATACATGTAAATAAATTTTCTTTTAAAAATATAAATGAAAAATTGTATTTACAACTTTATTTTATCACATACTTTTAAAAATAAGTGGTCAATTTCTATGATGACTCCTCTAAAATATATTCATAATCATTAATTAGAAAATTAAAAATTATAATAAAATCAAATGCATATATGATAAAATATAAAATTAATTACAACTTTAACTATTAATTTTTTAAATAATGGTAATTATTATTGTATTTTATTCTTTAAAATTCACTTCTACTGGTAAAAATATTCTATAAAGTGCACTACTTTAAAGAAGCTAAATCCTGAATTCTAGCAAACATACAAAATGGATTTTCTATCAAATCAATTTCAGTTTAAGAGAATATTTTACTTTAAACTTACTTTACCGCCATAAGTTCAGCTGAATCACTAGGCACTAAGGTTGCTTTCCCCGATTAATGCTTATTTTGATCTTTGAAATTTTTTTAATATTTGAAAAAGTTAAGCGAAGTTGTTAATTTTTATTAATAAAAAAATGATTAATTAAGCTTTTAGTTCCTAAATTTTTTCAAAATTCAGTTTTTAATCTCTAAACTTTAGTTTGATTGGTCAAGGTCCTTAAATATTTTAAATTTTTTATTTTTAGTTCCTAAACTTTAGTTTGACTGGTCAAAGATTCCTAAATTTTTTAAAAATTTGACTTTTAGTCCTTAAATTTTTAAAAAATTCGATTTTTAGTCTTTGAAATCTCATTAATTCAGGGACTAAAAACTAAATTTTTAAAAAGTCTAGGAACTAAAAATCGAAATTTTAAAAAGTTTAGAGACTTTGACCAGTCAAAATTATGTTCAGGTACTAAAAATCAAATTATTAAAAAATTTAGGAACTTTGACCAGTCAAATTAAAATTTAGAAACTAAAAATCAAATTTTAAAAAAATTTAGATACTAAAAATTTAATTAATCCTAAAAAAAAAATAAGGCACGGAGAAAGAAAATGCATAAGGAGTATGTGGTCAAAACCAAAAAGTGTTGTCCCCATGTCAGAGCGCTTTATTCCCAACCGCAATCAACGGCCTCCGCCGAAAATGAGATAAAATTAAAATCTCTCTTTCACAGTTCACACACTCACTCTCTCTCCATGAACTTTTTCTCACTCTCTCTCTCTCTCTTTAATTTTTTTACTACTTTTTAAAAAGTTTTAATTAGCATAGAAAAATGGAGAGACAAACGAATTTGACACGTCATACATAAGTCAAAGAGGCAAGTTTCCGGAATGACTGAGTTCCGCCTGTTCTGTGACGCTCACCAGCGACAATTCCCAACGTTGAGTGCCCGTTGTCCAACGTTTTATATACCAACAAGTCACGTAAGAGGCTGTTGAATTTTGATTTTCTTTTCCTAATTTTAATTTTTCTTATTACATTTTATTAATGATTATAGAATTATAGTATATTCGTTTTCTATTTTATAATTTCTTGAAAATTATTAAAATTACATCTTTAAAAAATTTAAATAAATAATAAATTTTACAAGTGTTGATGAAATTATATCAATTTAAAAAAAAAAAAACAGACATTAAATTCTTTTTATAATCCTTAAATTTACAATTCAATAATAAATATATGTCAAGGTCAGTAAAACTATGTTGGTATTTTAGTTACCATTGCATGTATCAAGAGACAGTGTGACATGAGATTGTTTCAATTTAATTAATTTATAGTTATGTAAAATATTTAGAAGGAGAATTTGATTATATATATATGTTACTAACAAAATACTAATTTTTATCGCCTATTTTCTCATAGTGCCTTTCTTTTTTCTTCATGGTATTACTGTTAGATGAGTTAAAGATCGTGCAATTACTGTAGATTCCGTACGATTAGCTTTATCAACCAAGTTAAAAGATAGGGAAAAAAAATCACTTATTTTTGTTACTTTTTTAAAAAATAAAACAATAGTTATTCCTCTGAAATATTCTTATCAAACACGGATTCACATATGATCTTCAATGAGGCTGCACGTTGCTTGCATTCTTAAGGTCAGTAAAAGAACAAATTTGAAACAACTTTAAAGGGTTCATACATAGTACTCCCTGACTTCATAAATCGGACAAAGAGATCCTTCCTTGTTTTGTTAGTGGAAAATTCACTGTTGGTTCATACCCTAACATTGTGTCCCCAAATTTAAGTCCCGAGTATTTTCTTTCTTTGCCTTTTGTTGAGTGCGTTAGGTCACCTTTTGGAAATTTTGGCACTTGCTCCTGACTTTACACAAGACAATAGACGAAGCATCTTTTTTTTTTTTTTTTTTCCTTTTTAAGTATAGCTGCCTTCCACATACCCAAGTTGTTTTACACTGACTTCTATTGGGAGCTTATAGAAATTAGATATCATCAAAAGTCAAAATTTCAAGTTGCGCTTAGCAACTATATGATCAAGGTGAAAAGCCTAAGTTAGCTAGTTGGCCAATCATTTGCGTTAACATTGCACTTGGTAGACCAATTTCTATTGGAAATCCTTTCAAAGTGAAATTTGATTTTGCAAACTAAATTCATAATTTATTCACGAATATGCTGCCAAACATCATGTACAAATCCTACCCTTCAAATAGCTGATATTGATATAATGCATCGTAATAGTGCGACACATGCAAGACGTCTCAAGAAGAGTGATAAATTAGCAAATTGTTGAATTTGATTCCCATACAAACATGGTTTTCGTGATCTATATGAACTTAATCAGTGAAGCCTAGCCAGAATTTTTTCTGTTGTCAACAGATTGATTATGTGAGCTATCATTTTATGCAACCTTAACTAAAAGTTTTGAAATCAGTATAATAGTTGTAGTTTACAACTTGAAGACAATATTAACGAGATATGACGAGGGGTTACTTGACAAGTGCAGAGCAACACGAGGTACGAAACGAAGGATAAGTTTCGCTTGTTACATATGTTAAAATGATATTATATTTATATTATTTATTTTGAAATATATTATAAAACATACTTTAACTATAATTTTATAATTTTTTAGTTCTACAATTTAACTGTTAATAACATTCAGATTGAAATATTATGTTAACAATTGAGCCCAATATGCCGTGTTCCATTTTTTTTCTTTTTATGATCATGCTATTGGTATGGAGTGGAGTATCCACCATCAGAAGTAGTGATAATTCTCCGTCGGGGATCATAAGTACACACAAAATGAGTATTTTTCTCCCAACATCATTTATTCCATATTTAAGGTCAAAATTCGAACTCTGAACATCTTGGTTAAATGTCGTGTTCCATATATTACTAGATATTATTGAATTAGATTCAAATTTAAATAAATAACTTTATTAAAACTTTATGTCAAGTAAAGATAATGATGAATTCATTTCAACCTGTCTCACGAAAACCGTTAAGTGAGTTAACCTCAATTTAATAAAATAATGTTTGTTTGCTAATAAAAAATGAAAAATCAAGCTTTTCCTAAAAGAAAAAGAAGAATGAAAATCACTTGCACCCTAGTTATCTATGTATAATCTGCAAGCAATAGAGAGTAAACATAAAAGGTTCATGCGTTCAACATAAAATGTTAGAAACTTAGAAGTGTGGGGCTTTCCCCTCATGCGGATTATCAGCGTAGGAGCAAACAACTTTTTGAAGATTTAAAAACTACCAAACTACAATCACAATTATTCTCCCTATTTTATTTTAAGAAAATAATTAGTTACATCAGTTTTCTTGATAAATTGTTTTTATTTGACTAAAATAGTCTTATTTGACTAAATGATTAACTACACTGTACAATTACAATTAAATATTTACTAGTACATTTTTTTCTTGCACTAAATAATGGCCTTATTAAAATAAATTAATACTTTATTGATATTAACAAATAATTTAAAACAAAAAATATTATAAAAATGACAGATAAAATCAAACCGAAAGAGTAAGGAAATAGACCTATAAATAATTTTAAATGATTTTATAATATTTTTTACAAATCATTTTAGTTAGTATATAAGAAGAATTAAATGAAAAAAGAAAATTTATTTTGTTTTTGTTTTAAGAATTGAAATATAATAAGTGCATGAAATATAGAAATTCTTTGGACCCAGCAAAGATATTAAGAAGTTGTAAAAGAAGCACGGCCCCAACAAGATCTTAAATCGATATCGAACTAATAGTGATAGAAGTTGGGAGCTTTTATGGGGACAAGGGGCCCATTTATCCCGTCACCTTCCAAACAATGAAGTAACCTTCGTTTTAAATTTCCCGAGATATTAAAAGCACTAAAGCAGTATGTGAGATATAAATAAAGTTCTATCATTAATACAATCTCTTTTTTCCTAAATTTCCTAAAGTTCTAAATTTTTTTCCTGAAATTTTCCTTTTATAAAATCCCTCTTTATTTTGTATATTCATACAATATCTTTGAAGCATGCGTGAAATACCGAAAATGACAGATATACAAAATATGAGACATAAATAATATATAATTTAAATTAATATTCCATCGTGTGTTATTTTAAATAACTCGGGCTCATGTTTTTTAAATATATGAATTTGGATTTAATGTCAAAATTTATATATATGAAAAAAATATATATATTGGAAGTGATCTGTACCTTGAAAAGTGTCAATAACATACTCTGATAATTTTTCCTTAACACAATTTGTGTCATTGGTTAAATTTTTTTTAAAATTATGAGTAAGACTATTTTAAAAAAAAAGAAAGAATGAAACCTATGTAATTTTGTGATTTTTAATGTATTTCAACTAATAATAAAATGTATATTTAAAAGAGTACGATAGAAGAAAAAAAAAAGTGTTAAAATATGTACAATAGAAATCAATTCCTCATACAATCGATTAAAGTATCTTCCTATATCGGTTAACATACAATTGATCGAGAAAGTCTTGTTAAATTTCACCATGTGTCTCTAAAATTCTTTCACCTTCAAAGAGCATTACATTTCTTTTTTCACGTCTTTGTTGCTCTCTGTCGTGTCCTTCATTCCCGTCAATATTATTGCTCTCGTTCCTTCCAATCGACATTTGCTTTGTTGCTCTCATTACAAGTGTTGTTGTCATTCTCAAACAAATGTGTTCTCGCCATTGTTATTGTCTAATGTTGTGTTCGTGTGCTTTTTTGTTGTGCTTGTTACTTGTATGCAGGGATGGAACTAGAAAATATTGTTAGGGGGGGCAAAAATATTGTGAGACATTTGTAAAATATTTACATTGAACCCTCTAAAAAAGGTCGTTACGGTTTATAAATATCAAATATAATAATTTTAATATACTAAATGTTAATTCAAACATAAAATATCAATGTAGAAAATCTCAGAAGAGATAATCTCAATTTTCATGTGCTAGAGGCAAATGGACAGTGGCTTAAGGGGGGCAATTTTGTTTTTTAACTGTATAACATAAGAAAGACTTATTATTTAGGGGGGGCAAATTTGTTTTTTAACTATAAAAATTAAGAGAGACTATTATTTAGGGGGGGCAGCTGCCCCTGTAGCTTAGTATGTAGTTCCGTCCCTGCTTGTATGTTTTTGATTGATCTTAAGTTCATGAATAGGTTTTGTTTCACCCTATTTTCATTCCATGTAGTTCTATGAATTGGTAAATGTGTTGTTCCGTGAATACAAACAATTATGTCAACATGTAGACATGTAGTTATGTGATTTGATAAATGTGTTGTGAATTGTTCGTGAAATTAGGTTGGTAAATATTTGTTATTATCATAGACGTTGTTTGCTTGAATACATAATTAAAAAAAAAAAAATCTACATCAGTCGTGAGCATAATCGGTGTAGAAAGTACAAATTGTTATAGCTAATTCTATATAGTTAGTGTGAAAAAAAAATTATGTTATCAACTAATAAAAAATCATAATAGATGTGATTTTTAAAATAATAATTATAAAAGTTAACAAATTTATCATATATGAGAATATGTAATTATTATCATTTTTAAATTAATAGTTGTAAAAATTACCAAGCTTATCATATATGACAATTTATAATTAGATAGTACTCCCTCCGTTCCAAATTATATGACGTTTTAGAGAGAAAAATTTGTTTTAAAATAGATGACGTTTTACAAAACCAAATGTTGCATTAAATATCTTTTTCCAAGACTACCCTTAATTAATACTTAGTGGGAGTAGTGTAGTATGAATAATTAATTAGAGAGATAAAGGGTATATTAGGAAATTACCTAATGTTTTCTAGAAAATTCAACAAATTAATTGCATTCCTTAATACCTGTGCCAAAACCTTAAACGTCATATAAACTGGAACGGAGGGAATAGTGTATAATTTTTTTAGATGTTACTTCATCCATTCTAAAATAAGTGTCATCTTAAGTTTTTTCATCCATACCAAAAATAGATAATAAATAGATGAAAGAAAATAGTAATTTTTTTGAAACTAACCTTATTATTAATACTTACATTTAAAAACTAACACTTATTAGAAATATAAGTGAAAAAAGTAATTACTCCCTCCGTTCCAGATTATATGACGTTTTAGAGGAAAAAATTTGTTCCAAAATAAATGACGTTTTACAAAACCAATGCTGCATTAAATATCTTTTTCCAAGACTACCCTTAATTAATACCTAGTTGGAGTAGTGTAGTATGAGTAATTAATTAGAGAGATAAAGGGTATACTAGGAAATTACCTAATATTTTTTAGGAAATTCAACAAATTAATTGCATTCCTTAATACCTGTGCTAAAACCTTAAACGTCATATAAATTGGAACGGAGGGAGTAATAATGTATTACATTGAAAAAATAAAATAATACTAACTGTATTTTGAAACTTAATTTTTTTTTTTTACATAACACTTATTATGAAACGGAAGTAGTACACAAACTATTTTAACAAATTTTATTTAATTAAAAAAAATATGTCTTGGCTAACATTCCTCGTAAAAGAAATTTCCATCTTTGTCTGTTTGAGCCTTGTGTAATGCGCTTAAAATAAATTTCCAAGCGTGTCTGTTTCTGCCTCTTACATTAAATAGAATTTACTTTTATTCTATTATATTTTGGGTCTGAATGCTGGACCAGTTAGTAACAGTTACGTGCATAATGTTCCCCTCCATTATTGTAAGTGATGATAAGTTGCTCTGTCGTTTTTCAATTTGCTTATTGTGATTATTACATTAATGTTAGTAGTAATGTAGTCGAAATATGCATGCCAATTAATTAAGAAATATATTTTTTAATGCAAAAATCAGATAGTAAAAAGTTTTTTTTAATTTAGAATATATTTTTAAAATGTGTATAAGGTAAAAAAAAAAAAACTAAAAGAGAAAAATTATATATGTTTTTTAAAAAGTTAATCTAAGTGAATCAAACAAACACCAAATCAAAACCACTTTGCAAAAGATGATGAAACAAATTAGCCGAGTCATTTCTTATTATATTATTCTTATTTCTAATTTTTTTTAAAAAAGAAGAAAAAGAAGTGATTCTTTATCAGGTTTTGTGAATTTGACCCTACTCACCACTTTATGCTAAATTATTTTATGAAAAACAGTAGGAATTAAATTTTGTTGGATCCATCATGTTCCCAAGCTAGATTGAACACAACGAAAACCTCATTTTACGAATAGTGTGAAGAACAGTCTTTGTTGGCGATTTGCTTTGGGGTTTCATTGAGGAATATTGTTATGGTGGCGTCCAGGGTCTCTTCGAATGTTGGTGCTAATTCTGTCGATGCCAACCTATCGCAACCCTAACTCTTACAATTTTAAAATCATCTAAAAATTTTAAATGTTTTTATTTTTAAAATTTGAGGGCTAGCCTGCCAACCTATATATTAATACGAGGTGAACATAGACTATTTATTTCGTAAATCAACTCAGTTTAACTCTTTTATTTGCTGGTCCGTATAGATTAGTCTATTTAGATTAAAATAACTCATATATCCAACTCTAGTAAACCGCATAAAAAAAATGTTACGAGCCAAGCTTGCATATGAAAGAACGAGAAATGAAATCTTCCACAATCCTCTTTAAATCCCGTTGGTTCACTTTTGGGTACCTGCTACTTAGCTTTTCTTGTTGGGGTATAGCATGAGCATATATTAGACTTACGAGAGCATTTCAGGCTTTAACAAGTTGAAGAGGCAATAAAGAAATGGGTAAAAAGAAGGTGAGATACGATAGGATTAGGATCCTGTGAGATATTGTAACTTGGAAGTATGGAAAAATTGATTGTAGTAGGAGGACTGAATCTCCAAAAGCCGACACCAAAATCCTAACGTCTAAAGGTCCCCACTAACCGTATTAAATTTCAAGCTGCAACTTCGCCCTGGGCTTGGATAATTTCCTCCATCTTTGTAATGTACTAGTACTATTTTTCATCTCTGCAAAAACAGTATTAGTTGACCGACCAACAATTCATTTGTTAATGCCAAACGCAGAGAATGGTTGAGGAATATCTTAAATTTACTCCTACACTTACATTTTAGTCTCTCTCTCTCTTTTTTTTTTTTTTTTTGAAAAGGGTGCATTTTAGTCTGTAGTCCTTATTAAAATTATAGGAGTGTTGAATTTACTAGAATCTTTTATCATATAGTTTGATTCTTGTAAATTATTTTTAATAAGCGGCATAAACAAAGACTAAAATGTTAAATTTATAGGAATGTTAAACTATATATTATGTGAGAAAATAAAAAGGTAGGGATAATATTTACTAGAATCAAACTAAATACTGTTATATTAATATCTTATTAATTTAAACCTAGTTTTCTCTATATAGACTGTAAGTGTGTAATGTAGTTCTTTCTTTGTTAGAGGTATAGCTGTATTATTAAAGAAAAAAGGTATATATAGTTTGAGGTAAGCATCCTGTGAAATATTCAAACTTAATTTATTGTATATCTGATCAAGTAAACTAAGATTCTATCTAAAAATATTATAATTACTTAATTTTTATGTTATATCTCTTTGTTAAATTCTAACACTGATAAGTAGCTAGACGCGAGTTCCTAATTAATCATTGAGTTAGAATCCATTATGTAGTTATCGGCAACGGTATCAGAAAACTTGTTCACATCGTTGGCAAGCACACCAAAAGGTGTAGTATTTTCGATATTTGAGTACAAAGTCGTCTCCACATGAACTTGTTAGTACTAGGATTTGTGTAAAATCAAGATTTAGGCAAAAGAATACGTTGTTTTAGTGAAAATGGTTCAGAAAATAAATTCTAAGTTCTAAAATAAACTATTTAAAATAGGACAGATTTCAAAGAGGTAAGAGATCAAACAGTTGGTGTGCAGCGGCTGAAAACAACAATAAAACAAGCTAATTGGGATATTTGGTAATACTTGGCAAACATCTCAGTAATATAAATTATTTTTCTCCATTTAATGAAAACCCTAGTGCTATCTCAACCCACTTGAGTCTTCTAACCTTGATTCCTCAAGTGAAAGAAGCTAAAGCACTTAACTCTACTCCTAATCCCTTGGAAAGTGAAGTTAAATGATTTGTTTAAGAGCAAGGATCATTAAGAGACTAACAAACATCACTCCATTCCTAGATGAGACATTCATTAGACACCATTCTCAAATCTCGATTTTCAAAGCATTTCTCAATGACAATAAAAACAAATAGAAAAGTGCTTGGGTGATCAAGCCAATAACCAACATTAAACACATAGAATAGCATTAATACTGAATATTCATTAAATAGATAGTAAGAGTAATTACATGAGAGTTGTTTGTACACCAAATCCCAAATTACAAAGAAGTTAGCTCCTCATTGTCATGAGAAGCCACCAAAAATTACAATGAACAAAGGAAAAATGGAAAAGAAATGGTGAAGGAAAGAAGGAATGTGTTAGGTGAGATCCTCAGCCGCCAACACACAATCCTAGAATGATATAATAATGATCCCAATGAAAAGACACTTTAAATAGGGTGAGAATCTCTATTTTGTCGCTTCTGCATAAAGACACAACTCGCTAAGCGAATTACATTAAATTCCATTTCTCTTTCAGACAGAGAGATGAGCATGAGCTCGCTAAGCGACCTTGATGTGTCCAAGATGTCTCTTCAGCTTCCAATTCCGCTAAGCTAACAGAACTTCTCGCTTAGCCTTCAACTTGTCACGTATCCTCTTCAGAGCGACCTCTCTCACTAAGCGACAGCATCAGCTCGCTGAGCGAGTTGCCTTGAATTCCTCAACTTCATCTCTTCTTCCAGTCTACTAGAACTCTACAAAAACACAGTTGAAAAGCTAATAAGTTCCTAAAACTAACTACATGAAAACTAAATCCTAAAAGGAAGTAATTCCTAACTAAAAGGGACCAATCAAAGCAATAAATGAGAAGAAAGTGAGATAATTGTTGTGAAAATTAAGTGCAAATGTAAGTATGCACAACAATTAACATTAGCCAATCAGTTAGTGAAGTTAGCTTGATAGTTATAACAGTTGTAACTTCCGCAACTAATTATGTTATAGTGTATATAGTTTGTTGAAGCAATGAAGCTCTCATTAATTCGTTTATAACACGGTGTATATAAGCAGCATGGCACCATGCAGTCATGCACGTCATCGTTCAAGTCAATGAGACAATTCTCATTTCTTTTCAGCCAAATTCTCTCTCATTTTCCCTTTTCACACTCTTCCTATTGTTACTCTAGCTACTTATTACATACAAATATCCACTCTATATTATATAAATAAACATAACAAAATTTAAGAAGAAATTTTTAGTCTAAACCACGAATATCTTCCATGGAAGATCATCTTATTCAAACCTTATAGGATCACATGCAACTAATCTAAAATATATCTAGTACTCCCTTGTAATTTTGGCTTAAATAACCCGCACTCATGCACTCCAACAAGTATTTCTCTCTCCTTGATTACTGCTATTGACCTTAATACGCGGTTTTCGCGTTCTCTTTGCTGTTCTCTTTTCATGGTTATTGCCTGTGATTCAGTATTGTATTAGTTTAAATCTGTTACTATATTGTGTTCTCTGAAAGAAAAAAAAAACATTTTTGTGTAACCACGTGTCTCTTCCATGACAAATGAAACCCAAGCACCTAAAATAGAGAATCAAACGACCCCCACTATGGCAACAAAAAGTCGCATATTATATGGGCTTTAATGTACATTGATTTGCGTGACGGAAAATTCATTAGGACTGAAATGTAAGTATTCATTTTGAATATGACCGTGTTGTAAAATTAAAAAATGACTCTATTGTAAATAAGTAAAATATACTTTAACAAATTAAAGAAGATAAAACTAGTATAAACATTTTCGAGAATTGCACCTTAAAAAGCTTTTTGTTTCCTTCCTTCTTGAGAAATTCGAGCTAGTTACAAGCAACTAACATCTTGCATTGCTCGTTTCGGTAAGCATAGACTTTTATTTGTTCAGGTAATTATAAGTATATATTTATTTTGTCTTCCATCTTATTCTTACACAAATTTTCTTCTCTTACCTCAATCCTCTGGTCCACCCCAATCTTTTTGGTATTTTATAATTTGATTTTGTTTTAGGAAGGGGATGATAGAAACGGTTGGATTCGTCGGCGGACTTATACCCGTAAGCAAAATGTAATGTAATCCCTCCGTTTCAGATAATATACGATTTTAGAGAAAAAAAATTATTTAAAAATATATGTTATTTTATAAAATTAATGGTGTATTAAATATTTTTTTTTAAAATTATTTTTAATCAATACTTAGTGACAATAATATATAATAAATAATTAATTAAAAAGATAAAAGATATAGTAAAAAATTATTTCATATTTTTTAAAAAATTTAACAAATTAATTATATTCTTTTATACATATGTCAAAATCTTAAACATCATATAAAGGTCCGAGTTATTTATATAATAACTATGGTTGCTTGTTTCTACCTAGGACAAAATAAGCAGGAGGAGAATACGATAAGAATGTCTCATCTATCATGTTGGTGAATTGTAGCCGTCTGTTAATCCGCAATTAACGTCAAAAGGGTGGGCCCGAGCGGTGATATGGACGCGTGTATGATCGCGATCAAGGGTGATTTCATGGCCGCGATTTGAGGGGACATGATAATCGTGGCCCAATCATGGAGAGCCATTTATCTCATCGTCATGTGAGTGCTCGTGCGCTTCCGCCAATGTTCAATGGGCCCCGCCACGTGATGGTTGAGTTGCTTGACCTCACTTCCTCGCTGTGCACGTGCTCCCTCGTCCCCCTCCCCCATGCTCCATGTTTCTAGATACTAGATGAGACACCTTCCCACAACATAAGTGTAGCTAACTCTCCCATACTCTATTTAGTAATTACTCTCACACCCCTAAATTCACTGCATAAAATATATTGTTAAACTTTTTGTACCAAACTATTTTTTTTTAAAAAAAAAAATGTCAATGTATGTGAATAGTGTGATGTTTACACTAAACAAATTATGTACAATTTGTTAAGAGTGTTAGGTAATTAATAAATACAAATTTATTCCGTTTGTTCATGTAACTTTTTAACTGCGTATGTGAATTAATTATATATACGAATTTAGTTATGTCATAAAAATGAAAACCACGTGCTTTTTTAATTTTCAGAAATCATTTATGTTTTATTTTCCGAGAATTCTTGACTCTGTCAGTCTCAACAGTAAAGTCGGCCTCAACACTTTTGTTAAATTTAATTGTTTTATATTATTAAAATAGTCTACAATTATATAAAAATGATATTATTAAAATAAAATGTAAAATGATATGGTGGCAAATTTTATACTATTAATTAATTAAAATTATTTTAATATGATTTTTTTAAATAATTACTATTAGATTGTTCTGAATATTTAGGCTGACTTTAAGTTCGTTACAAATTGAGTTTGAACTCTACGTTAGATACTTAGTTCTTGAGCCAACCCCTCTTAAGTTGACCTCTCTTAGATTGGATATTTAAATACTTGTAGACCTTAAATTTACCGCGAGTTGAATTATATATGAATCGACCTTTCATTAGGCTAATCATTAAACCAACCTTGTATCCTTTCGAAATTTGGCTGACCTTATTATTATTATCCTTAAGCAAGATCCTAGTTTTTTTCCATTTCGAAATCGTAATATATTTTTTTTTAAAATGTGATTCCTGTCTGGTATAAAAATGTGGATACATTTGAAAAGCGTAGAGATAGGAGTACCTAAACAGATAGTGCATTTTGTTAGGTATGATTCAGTGACTTTGTTTCGATATATCAATTTAATGCTTTGTAAGGACAAAATATATTACGAATTATTTAAATAAAAAGTTAAAATATATAATAAAGGGTGTACTGTTTTGTTTGTTACGTTGATTTAAACCACCAAGAAGAATTAATTAATGATACAGTGAAATCGTAATGTACTATTAATTTCAACCAATACGGTATAATTTTTTTTTAAAAAGTATAAAATTAAAATTTGTACCATTTTTTTTTTTGTAAAAAACATGTGATATGAATTAGTATTTACTTGGAACATTTGAAAATAAAATGACATACTCTAAGTGTGTGTTTGAATACACATTTAATATTTCAACAATGAACTTAGGTTCAACACGCACATACACACAAATTTTGATCTCACAAGTGATTAAGAATAAATGAACGTACACACACACACACACACACACACATATATATATATATATATATATATATATATATATATATATATATATATATATATATAAACAATAACTTTATCTCACAAATGGTAAAGAATAAAAGAACGTGATTGTATCGATTATCAATATATGGCTAATAATATCATAAGATTATCAAATGTTTAATTGTAGTTAACTTTTATTTCACAAATGATTAATAGTGTTATAAAGTTATTGAAATATCTAATAGTAGTTAATTATTTTTGAAGTTATTAATCAAATGCATTGGGTGGATGTCAGGTGTATAACTTCTTAATGTACAATAATCATTACCCAAGGATGGTGGAGGGGGCTGATATTTCTAAAACTGCAGGAATCAGATCATGTCCATTAATTTGTACATGTCTACTAATTCTTATCACTTAAGCATGGGCCAAGGCTTGTGGGCAATCTGTTTAGCCCACATTCTGCACGAACTATTAGTCTTTGGCTCTTGCTATTTCCACTCCCTTTTATTGCTAAGTACATTCCCCTGTCCTTTTTTAAAATTAAATTACTTAAATTTCAGTGCAACAACACACTCCCTATATCATAGCAACAAAACCCCCTCTCTTTCACTTCCTTCATCCCCCTCCAATCTCTTGCTCTGGTCTTTCTTTACTCCTCACTTGCTCCAGCGTTAGGATTTTTTCATCCTTCAAACTCCAATGCAATATGCTTACGCTCCCAACTACTTTCCTTTACTCCTCCCTTGCTCAATCTCAGTATGTTTATTCAAGTTGTTACAACGGAGTGCCTCTTAAAGCCGTCTAGATTGAAAGACCAATATCAATTATATGTTTTCTCCACTTCAATTACTCACTATTGTACAATTTTCCTTTTATATGGTGTTTTTAATGGTCTTAATGTTGTGCTTGAATTTTTCCAGATGTTATTCTTAACATTATGGAAAGTACTTTCCAGAACCCAAAATAGTATTTCGGAAAGTACTTTTCGGAATATAGTTTTATTTTTTAACATTCTGGAAAGTACTTTCCAAAACACAAAATAATATTCTGGAAAGTACTTTTCGAAATACAGTTTTATTTTTAACATTCTGGAAAGTACTTTTCGGAATACAATTTTATTTTTTAACATTCCGAAAACTAATTTCCGGAACACAAAACAGTATTCTGGAAAGTACTTTCTGAAATACAGTTTTATTTTTTAACATTTCAAAAAATACTTTATAGAATACAAAATAGTATTCCATAAATTACATTCTAGAATAATAATTATATATATTAGGGGTATAAAGGGTATGAATGATAATAATAATTACAAACAAAAACAAATGGGAGCGTACTTAGCAAAAAAGGGGAGTGGATATAGCAAAAGCCTTAGTCTTTTAATATGAAGTCCAATTAGATTCAGGTCTTTTTAGTTTGAACCACATAATCTGCAAGTTCAAAGGATTTGGTCTAAGGGCTAACGAGCTAGCCCAAGACCATTTTTTTTAGTTTAAGATTTTAAGTGTAAGTGATTGAAGATGACTAATAATTATATATTTTAGATATCTATTGCAATTGTTACTTAGTATTGTGTGTCCATTTTAAAATTATATATTTGTTTACTAAACATTAAATAAAATAATTTTAAAGAATTATCTTAGAATCTATTAGAAATATATCTATCTATATATATTATCAGTTTAGGAATATCCTGGTGAAAATAAATGTTGAGTTGGAATGAATAGAGGCACCTACACGCACATGTGGCCGGTGGCCCAACTAAGAGAAAAATAAAATAAATGAAACGTGTTAGTATACAGAAATCTACATGGGTTGAGATGCCATGGTACAAGTGGTATGGGCCAGTGGTATGGGCTATGCTGAAAAGAGAGAGGAGAGTAAAGGCAATTTCTTTATGCATCCCATTTTTTGCTTGGTGCACCCCTAAAACTTATAAAGTTCCCATCTTACCCTTCTTCCCTCATTCATTCTCTTCTTCTCTCCATCTTCCTCTTCACTGCATCATACCTTCTCGCCGCCACCAATAATCCTTTCCCTCATGCGTTTGCGTCGCCGGCACAGCCTCCTCACCCTTCGAATTCGAGATATAAAGTTATAGTTTCATAATTATGGATTGCTCAATCAGTAATACAAATGTACTACGGATTGCTCAATCCATTATATATTTGTATGCATAGTTCTCAAAACCGGACCGGACCGGCCGGTTCGACCGGTTCGACCGAGAACCGGTCTGGTGACCGGTCCGGATACTCTATAAAACCGGAGGAACTCAGAACCGGTGGGAACCGGTCAAGAACCGGTCAAGCCGGGCCAAAACCGGTCAAGAACCAGTAGCCAAAACCGGTTTAAACCAGTATTTTTTTATTTTTTTATTTTTAATTTAAAATTTAAATTTAATATAAAATATTTTAAAAATAAATAAAAACACATATTTAATAAATATCTCAAATAGATATAAATTATTTTATCAATTATTATTACTATTTTCTTGTAAAACATATAATTTGCTCATTTATATTAATTTATAATTTTTTTATATCTTGATTTTTGATAATTTTATATTATATTAATTTGTCATTTTCTTTCTTTATTCTAAATGTAAATTTGTTATTGTTAATGAACATTATTTTATTTTATTAAAATTTGAACTTAAGTATTATGATATATTTAATTAAACTTTTAGTGATGTTTTAAGTTTTATTATAGTTTTTAATGTTATAAAGTTATGTGATATTATATTTATTTAATATTGTTTTATAAATTATTTTATTATTATTATTTTATTAATACCGGTTGAACCACGGTTAAACCATTGAACCTTGAACCAGTGCCTTGACCGGTTCAATGACCGGTCCGGTTTTAAAAACATTGTTTGTATGTATTACAGATTGAGTAATCCGTAATACATAATACATTTGTATGTATTATGGATTGCTCAATCCGTAATACATACAAATGTTTCAATCCATAATACATACAAATGTATTACGGATTGAGCAATTCGTAACACATTTGTATGTATTACGGATTGCTCAATCTGTAATTATGATTCCTAAATTTGATATTTGCTTTCATTTCACGCTCCTCGACTCCTTCACTGTAGTGCGTCTCCCTTCCGCTGCCTTTTCTCTTGTCGTGGCTTGCTCCCGGTGCGACGCTATGAAGAGGAAGATGGAGAGAAGAATAGGGTGACCCAAGGGAGATGGGAGAAAGTTAAGAGGGGAATATTAAAAGTTTTGGGGGTGCACTAAGCAAAAATTTGAGTGCACAAAGCAATTGCCGAAAGTAAAATGTAAATCAAGTAATTGAACATGGGCTATTACTTCCTGCACCCCTTTTTTTCTTCCTGGACCCCCTAAATATCCCAAAGAGACGAATATACTCTTTGCCTCTCCCAAGCCTCACCTCCACCCAAAACCACCGCCGATCCAAACACCACCACCGCAACCACCAAACACCATGGAAGAACCGCAAAACACCGTGACGGAAGAAAATACCATCGGATTCAGTGACGTAATTCTGGAAAGGCTGTTTTGGAATGTATTATGTTTTCTGGAAAAGCCTTTCCAGAAAAAAATTCATTCCGGAACCCCCTTTCCTGAAAAAAAAAATCATTACGGAACACCCTTTCTGGAAAAAAAAATCATTCTGGAACCCCCTTTCTAGAAAAAAAATAAGTTCATTCCGAAACCCCCTTTACGGAGAAAAAAAAATCATTCCAGAACCTTCTTTCCAGAAAAAAAAAAAAATCATTCCAGAAGTGCATGTATCATAACGGTGTGCAGGAAGTAAAAGATGGAGTAATTATATGTTATTTTTTGGAAACTACTTTCTAGAATGTATTTTTTTTTTCTGGAAAGGGGGTTCTGGAATTTTTTTTTTCAGAAAAGGGGTTCAGGAATGAATTTTTTTTCTTCTGGAAAGGGCGTTCCGTAATGAATTTTTTTTTACTGGAAAGGGGGTTCCAGAATAATTTTTTTTTCTGGAAAGACTTTTCTGGAAAATAAAATTCATTCTGTAAAAGCCTTTCCGGTGACCCAATTCGGTGATATTTTCTTCGATGTTTTGCGGTTCTTCCATGGTGTTGGATGATTGCGACGGTGATCTTGGGTGGCTGCGGTGATGGTGTTTGGATCGGCGGTGGTATTGGGTGGAGGTGGGGCTTGGGAGAGGCAAAGGTATAAAGGTCTCTTTGGTGTTTTAGGGGGTGCAGGAAGAAAACAAGGGGTGCAGGAAGTAATAGCCTTGAACATGTGCTTTGCCGTTGGGGTTGGCCCAGGGACACATACACTGGACTACCCAAAAATTGAAAAAGAAAAGTCAGCGAACAAGTTGTGCAACTGGATGTATGAAAAAGGCCAATGGTCAAGAAAAAATTCAAATCCAACATCATAAAATTAAAAATAAAATAAATTATCATTTAAATTAATATCTACAATATAAAATATTGTATCGACAATAATAAGAATTATACGTTAGAATAAATCCAATGAAACAACTAAGTGCTTAAAAAAATTCTATGAATAAAATTCTCACACCTATAAATTTGAAAATTGTGAAAAATGAGAAAAACTTAAAAAAAAAAAAAAATGAGTGCTCCTTATCAATCATAAACATTTTTTTACATTTTACATAATAATTTCTATGCTTTGACATATCAAGAAACTTTTTGAACTATTTTGTCTATTTAGAGTGTTTTTATTTTTTATTTTTTATGAATACAGTAACCTTGTCATGTTTCTTTTGTAGTTGGAAATCAAGAAGGCTGAACGAAAGAAGCCAAACTCAGCACCTATAACTATAAGTCTAACGACTCAAGGTTTTCATACAGCAGTGGTGGATACGGACGAAAGTTCAAAATAAATGATCAGAAAATATAATAAAATAATAATAAAATTAACACTATATTATTATTTAATGGATGAAAGAATTATTTTGGATTTATTTGCAAACATGAAGGATTAAAATAAAAACTTTTTAAACATAAATAATCAAAACAGAAAAACACAAAAATATAATGGGCTAAAATATCATTTTAGCCTAATATATGGATGTATGAAAAAGGCCAATGGTCAAGAAAAAATTCAAATCCAACATCATAAAATTAAAAATAAAATAAATTATCATTTAAATTAATATCTACAATATAAAATATTGTATCGACAATAATAAGAATTATACGTTAGAATAAATCCAATGAAACGACTAAGTGCTTAAAAAAATTCTATGAATAAAATTCTCACACCTATAAATTTGAAAATTGTGAAAAATGAGAAAAACTTAAAAAAAAAAAAAAAAATGAGTGCTCCTTATCAATCATAAACATTTTTTTACATTTTACATAATAATTTCTATGCTTTGACATATCAAGAAACTTTTTGAACTATTTTGTCTATTTAGAGTGTTTTTATTTTTTATTTTTTATGAATACAGTAACCTTGTCATGTTTCTTTTGTAGTTGGAAATCAAGAAGGCTGAACGAAAGAAGCCAAACTCAGCACCTATAACTATAAGTCTAACGACTCAAGGTTTTCATACAGCAGTGGTGGATACGGACGAAAGTTCAAAATAAATGATCAGAAAATATAATAAAATAATAATAAAATTAACACTATATTATTATTTAATGGATGAAAGAATTATTTTGGATTTATTTGCAAACATGAAGGATTAAAATAAAAACTTTTTAAACATAAATAATCAAAACAGAAAAACACAAAAATATAATGGGCTAAAATATCATTTTAGCCTAATATATGGATGTATGAAAAAGGCCAATGGTCAAGAAAAAATTCAAATCCAACATCATAAAATTAAAAATAAAATAAATTATCATTTAAATTAATATCTACAATATAAAATATTGTATCGACAATAATAAGAATTATACGTTAGAATAAATCCAATGAAACGACTAAGTGCTTAAAAAAATTCTATGAATAAAATTCTCACACCTATAAATTTGAAAATTGTGAAAAATGAGAAAAACTTAAAAAAAAAAAAAAAATGAGTGCTCCTTATCAATCATAAACATTTTTTTACATTTTACATAATAATTTCTATGCTTTGACATATCAAGAAACTTTTTGAACTATTTTGTCTATTTAGAGTGTTTTTATTTTTTATTTTTTATGAATACAGTAACCTTGTCATGTTTCTTTTGTAGTTGGAAATCAAGAAGGCTGAACGAAAGAAGCCAAACTCAGCACCTATAACTATAAGTCTAACGACTCAAGGTTTTCATACAGCAGTGGTGGATACGGACGAAAGTTCAAAATAAATGATCAGAAAATATAATAAAATAATAATAAAATTAACACTATATTATTATTTAATGGATGAAAGAATTATTTTGGATTTATTTGCAAACATGAAGGATTAAAATAAAAACTTTTTAAACATAAATAATCAAAACAGAAAAACACAAAAATATAATGGGCTAAAATATCATTTTAGCCTAATATATGGATGTATGAAAAAGGCCAATGGTCAAGAAAAAATTCAAATCCAACATCATAAAATTAAAAATAAAATAAATTATCATTTAAATTAATATCTACAATATAAAATATTGTATCGACAATAATAAGAATTATACGTTAGAATAAATCCAATGAAACGACTAAGTGCTTAAAAAAATTCTATGAATAAAATTCTCACACCTATAAATTTGAAAATTGTGAAAAATGAGAAAAACTTAAAAAAAAAAAAAAAATGAGTGCTCCTTATCAATCATAAACATTTTTTTACATTTTACATAATAATTTCTATGCTTTGACATATCAAGAAACTTTTTGAACTATTTTGTCTATTTAGAGTGTTTTTATTTTTTATTTTTTATGAATACAGTAACCTTGTCATGTTTCTTTTGTAGTTGGAAATCAAGAAGGCTGAACGAAAGAAGCCAAACTCAGCACCTATAACTATAAGTCTAACGACTCAAGGTTTTCATACAGCAGTGGTGGATACGGACGAAAGTTCAAAATAAATGATCAGAAAATATAATAAAATAATAATAAAATTAACACTATATTATTATTTAATGGATGAAAGAATTATTTTGGATTTATTTGCAAACATAAAGGATTAAAATAAAAACTTTTTAAACATAAATAATCAAAACAGAAAAACACAAAAATATAATGGGCTAAAATATCATTTTAGCCTAATATATATGTTAAAAACTATTTTTCAAAAAAAAAAAAAAATCCGTATGAAGCACTTTTTAATGTTGGACAGGGTTTGAGGCACTACACACATCTGTTTCCAACTTGTCAATAAAGCCTTATTTTCCTCTTGAGATGTTGCCCTTGTGTTGTGCTGTCTCAATGTTTCTTCGCATAATAAACATCTTAATTTTTTGATCTGATCTTGGTTCGCAAGCAAGAAATAATTACTCGGCTTCCTTCATCCTAAGTATCATTCCTCTTTAGCTGGTTTGGGAGAAACTAACCTCTCAAATTGAGGTACAATATTTTCCTTCGTGTATCTTTGTCTCTTGGAATTTTTTTCCAAAAACCATGGAAGGAATGAAACGCAGTGCTTGATGAAGCCCCCACGATGGTGAGTGAGAGTAGACAGAGAGCGTAGGGAAAATGGGTTGCAGAGATTAGAGTTCCTTAGAAGAGAAGGACCCATGAAGCTCACCGAGGACGCTATATTTCATCATGCCATACGCATATATGTGGCAAAATTAAGTTGATCGAAGAGATCAGACTAGTCCAAGAAAGTCAAAGTCAAATCACACAAGATAGAGTCATCTTCATCTTCGTTGCCGTCAATCTTTTGTGATAGCTGGGTAAACGAGTTTAGTGTTTCAACGCACTGGGTTTGGAACTCTCCACACTCTGTTTAACAGAAGGTCCCTCAGTGGTAATAACAAAGGGCAGTTCCTTGACAAGGAAGATCCAAAGTTGATTTGGGTAGTTTTGGGCTACCGTAGGAGAAAGAAAACATGTTATCTTGACCGAAACTTGTTTGTTTTACTAGAAAATAGAAATTTTCATATTAAAATTTAAGTGTAAATATTCATCAAAATTTTCAATGATTAATATTTATCCAAAAATTTGACTAATTAATTTTAGTGAATTTTTATCTTTTATAAGGATCAAACCTCAAACTTTATTTAAGATATTTGAGTTAGTTTCACTCATACTAACTTAATGTTGGTATAATTAATTATCAAGTGTATATAATTAATTTATTTAATGATTGTTCTAGCCTAACTCGTGGTCTTGAGTCAAGTAAATGTTTTATCGCTCGTAATAGTTTTACCTGTCTCGAATATGACCGTCGTCTTTTGTAGAGAATACTTATAAGAAAAAAATGATTATACACTAACAATGTAAAATAATTTTACACTGTCATCCAATCACAATAACAAACTTACTATACATGGTGGATTGTGATTGAATGACTCTGTAAAACTATTTTACACTGTTAATGCATCACTATTAAACTCTACTTATAAACTATAGATCATACCAAACAAAATTGGTATAAAATTAATTTAAAATCACAATTAAAATATTTAATTTCAATTTCACATTTAACTCTTAACTATGCATAGAGGAATTAATTCATGATCTTGTCAATCGAACACTTGGTTGTGTTGTTTTCTAAATGCAAAAATATTTAACATAATATAATTTTGTTCACTTTATTTTTTATTTCTCTGTTTTTTTTTATCACATCCCTTTTATATCCGATGCTTTTTTCCTTTATCTTTTTCTTTTTTCTCACTCCACATATCCTAAAATGAGTCGTTCGTTAATTAGGATATTTTTAGATTACCACGCGGCACTGTACTACTGAATTCTCAAGTGTCAATATCTTCATCATGCATCTTTTGTTCGTAAACGAGTGTCAACCTCCTTAGTTTGAATGGTGATAGGTCCTTTAGATTTTTAAGTAGGAGGTGGCAGGCTGCTGAATGCTGATTGATCAAATAGGATCATTTTACAAATATTTTACTAAAAAGAGTTTTTTTTTTAAACATATTATTAAATATTAATATGGAGTCCTTTTTGTTACGTCAGTCCAAAATTGTCAAGTTAGGTGGTGATACTGATTTTTATATAAACATGTGATTTTTGTAATAAAGGACTGAAAGGACTGAAGCTCGTGTATACAACAAAAACAAAAAGTTGTTATGTGCATTAACGCGACTCAAGTGGGTGCGATTTTGTTTTTTGTTTTGTTTTTATTCAGAGGAGGGCTTGAAAGCCCAACAAAAACAAACAAACTAGGAATAGTCCTGAGAACAAAAACACCCAAGGAATCACGAAGACACATGAAGGCCACAACAGGGGGTGCTGAAGGTAAAACAGTCCCCTATCATGTTTACGCGCAAGATTTGCCAAACAGTCTACCACGTACCATTGTTGGCTTCTCTATAAATGATTTGAAGAATTTAAATGAAAACAATGATTTGAAGAATTTAAAAGAAAACAATGAGTATTTTTAACAATCGTCAGGACTTGGGAGACTTCCTCCATTCGTGTCTCCCCCTTCTAGGTATTTGTTATCATCAATCACTTTTTGATGTACATAAACAACTATTTTCAGCCATTGTTGGGAGGCCAGTGCATAACTTTAGTTCTAATTATGATATTGATGATGAAGGCCATAGATTGACATATATAGTTAAAGAAGAATATAACAAGAAGGGTCATTTTGTATTAATAAAGATAATATAAGGATTAAAACTTGTATTTTTTCATATAGAGACTAATTCGTAAAGTAATATCACTTATATAGACTAATTCATAAAGTAGTATCAACTATAGTAACTAATTCATTAAATTTCAATCACATCAACACTACATATTATGTAGCACCATGTGTTAGTCATGTCAACACCACATGTATCGTTTATTATATTAGTGTTGTTAGCACTGTTAGCTACATCACTAACAATATTAATGGCAAAGTTCAATCCTTAACTTTTATGCAAGTGTAAGGACTAAAACTTACAAATAAATTTACGTATAAGAACTAAGTTAAAGTTATTCCAATTGTAGAGACCAAATTAATGAATAGTTTAAACCAAAAAGATATATATTGCATGGAGAAGAAAGAAGTCATCACAAGTTACTTTAGTTTATAAGACATAATTGTAATTGCATGAGTTTGATCTATAACAATGAATTATATCTCTTTTTCATTCATTTATTGTCTTTCTCCATTTTCTTTGAAAGACTTTTTTTTTATTATTATTATTCTCATGTATTTTTCTCTTTTCGAGACAATTTTAGTTAAGTCATGGTCAAATATTAGATGTGGATATCTCTTTTAGTGAAGATTAAAATTTTGGTTCACCACGTTACCGGGTATTAGTCTCTTTTAACATACTAATTCCCATTGATTGTATAACTATTATGAACCTCCCTTAAAAAAATGGAAAAAGAGCAATGATGTGTACTAAAGTACTGTGATTGACAAGAAAGAGAGTGATAGAAAAAGAGTGGTGAATGCAAATTTTATGATGAGAAAAAAAAAAAAAGGTTATTATAAATAGTGCTTAGATGTAGCTGGTGTATAATTAATAAAATAAAGGCTTAAGTTTTGACTTTGATGCACAAACGCGTGAGAGATTTTTTTATTTGACTTAGATGTAGCTGTCGTACTAATACCCTGTACATGTACAGGATTATGAATATGACCCAAGTGTGAACGACGGTGCTTCATCATCCTGCACGTATTAAGAAGTAATTAACTTGCTATTAAGGGGTGCACCGCCGAAATTAGAATCTTTGGTTTTTCTATTAATTACAAATAAATAAATTTCAATTAGTCGGTTCAAATTATAAATTCCTTGGCGGTGTGCATAACGGAAAGAGTTACCTCTTAGCTCTTACGTAAAATTGAAACCAACGTGGGCCTTCTCATTTTTTTTTCTCTATTATTGTTTCTGTTTGGAAAGTCATTCAGCCTTTTGTTGTATAAATAGCTAGCCAGTGGAGCAGAAAACTGCCATTGCTAATACATCTACCAATCAAATTAACAAGAAAGAAAAAGAGACATTCTTAATGGGAAGCACAAAAACCGAGTCCTACTTTGTCTTCATGAGCTATGATCCTGAATACGAGCGACTTCGAGCTGATCGGTCTGTTCTCACTACTTCTCCTTTCTTTCATTTTATTAGTATATATATATATATATATATATATGATTTACACCATTTTCTTTATTAGTACTCATTTTAATTTATGGTTTTGTCCTTGCTGCTAGAACCAAGAGAGGGGCACATGAGCTTGATTTGTACCTTAGTAGAAAACACGATGAGCTCTTAGCAAGTACCCTAGAGCGAGGAAGCTACAAGAAGACATCTTCTTTGGTCATTGTTGATGGTTTTGCAGTGGAAATTACCGAAGATCAAGTAATATATATATAACTATAGCCTCTCATTTTTTTATTTTTTATTTTTTAAATTTCCTTTCTTATATGATTCTACTCTTTTACTTTCTTGTTTTTCGTGATATTTACTCATGTGGCATCTAAGGTTTGCCTAGTTCGTGTCTTAATTTGCAATCATTTTCAAACAGGCCAATGTGCTCAGATCTGCAAAAGGAGTGAGGGTTGTGGAGAAAAATGAAGTCCCAGCCTAGTGTAGTAGAATATTAGCATTTTGAGGAGAAAATTTCCATGCATGGTTTTGTTTAATTAACTTCCCCTCTCTTGAAGTTTCTCATTTGTGTAATTTGCTACGATCGAAGATGTGAACTCTCTAGGCAAGAGGTATAATGTGTTAGGGGAAACCAAGGTAGATTTGTGTCGATTATCATATGTGTTTTTGTTTTTCAAATTATGTTGAGCATAATGACGACGCACATAAGTTTGGTGATTATCATCTATGCCAGAATACTCTATCCATCCTATTTGAGAACAACTCTCTCTTTGCACACATCAGATTTAATTAATAGAGCTGTAAACACACGTAAGTAAGTGGTGGAAGCACCTTAGTCTAGGAAAATAAATGGTGGAAGACCACCTTATTTCTTTCATAATCTGTTCGAGTTCTACCCCCCACCCACCCAAAAAATAAAAGCATTTTGGAGGAAGTGGGTATGAACTTTCTGATTCTGATATCATTTCTAAAGTTAAGACAATATAATGAGCCCTTCAGTGCTCAAATATATTCTAAGATACTCAAACGAAATAATAATTGTATTTTGAAGTTATTTCAATGTAGTGTCATGCTACAACAATAAAGTCTCTTAAAAAATAAGAAAGACTCATGCTCATAGATTTCATTTGAGTAATGATGTAGACATACGGGCTCTTTTGATACAAAACCACACACAGACCTATCCCATCTGCATGCCCGTACGCCACTGGGTGGGATGATTAATTTATGTTTAATTTGGTTTCAATATGAAGGAAAAATAACTAATTATTGTTGGTTTTAGCATCTAATGATAATATGTTAGAGGGCAAGTGTGAATAAAAGAAGTCTAACATAGAATAAAAAATGAATAAGTTGAGTAATGTAAAAATTAGAAGGACCTACACATTACATGTCAATATTTTAAGATTTTGAGTTGGATACAGTGATAAATTTACTTGTATCATTTATACGTATGATGCATTGATAAAAGGAACATACCATGTGTTTGTTTTAATTATATGGATAGTTTTTTTTTTATTTCCATGGAAAGTGTTAAGGATGTGTGTCAGAAGAAATCACAACCTTTCATTTTGTATATGAATGTGCGCCACAACAACAATTCATTTGCTAAACAAACATACTATTAACTTTATGTTTATTGCAAAACTCACTAGGGTATGGTAGGCGATTTGAATAGTTTGTATGGAGTTTTGTATTTAAATCTCATAACCACACACCTAAAAATGTTTATTGTCAACTCTGCATTATTTTATGTCGGGGAAAGAGAGGTGTGAATTAACCTTACACCAATAATAAGATGAAAAAAAAAGAAAAAGGAAATGGTACCTAATACAGTCAGACAGAGATATCAACTGCTGCAGAGACATCCTTTTCTAAATCTACGCAAAAAGGATAGCTCACTCGTTATTTTATTACAGTCGATTTTTATTTAAACCTAGCTTTTTGTTTATTTAAACCCCATTAAGTCAATATCAATATCAGTTGGATTAAAGATGGTGTCTTCTGGTCCACCAAGCAACCAATGAATGGCCTTAGGCCCACATACAAATGCAAATTAAATCAACGAACGGGGGGGAGGGGGGCAAGGGATCAGAACATCAAGTAATTTGGTTCCTAAGCAAATTTACTTAACCCAATTTAATCTTAAAGAGAAAAAAACACCAAGTAATTCCTCAAAATTATAAATGTGAGAAATTTTAGTCGTTTAATCTATTAAATTCAAGGACTATAATGTCCTATATATATCTTGAGCGACTAAACAGCTGACAATTTTTTTAGTAATCTAGTTTGAGTATTTACCATTAATTATCATGAAAGTTTAAATAAAGGAAGAAAAAAAGAAGAAGCATTTTTTCAAAAAAAAAAAAAAAGAAGCAAAGGTTCAAAAATTAAATAAAAAACAGATAAAATTAATTATTCCACTTCTTATTCGTTTTATGTTTTGTTTCACCATTGAGTATTTTTGAAAAGGCGCAAATTCCATTCATAATTGGGAGGTAATATAAGACGTGTACAATCGAACGAACAGAAACACCAAAAGTACAAATACAAATTTCCAAGACTCAACCAATATTGCTAGCTAGTTATGGTAATAAAAAGAGTACGGCCTAGTGTCATAATTTGCTTCCGGTTTTCAGCAAAGTTCAGAAACAAAGCCTGAACTGCGGGTTAGATCATTCACATGCATGCATCACAAGCTATATGCATATTATTTTTATTTTATGCACCCCAAAAAAAAGCCATATGTTTTTATTCTCAGCCTTCAATCTCAGTCAGAGACAAACAAGAAGAGTTTAAGCGTAGGTCTTAATTCTAGGTTGAATCCTCGTGCTGCATTAAGCTATTAAAATTTACTTTTTCTTTTCTAATTTCTATAGAGCATACACAGATAACTCTTGGTAGGGGCCCCTTTGATTAATAGTGGTAGCTTACTCAAAAAAATGCCCCGTGTAACCCCTTCCCCACAAAAAAGAGGTACTTTCTCTTATGCATGCAGCTGCAGTTATGTGTATAGCATGTCTCTCTCTATCCTGGCAAGTACAATGCACAAGGGGGGCAAGGGCGTGCAGGTAGGCCTAGGCCCTGACTTACTTAAAGGAGAATTGCATTTGAAGAAGACTATAATATATACTCCTTACCAAGGAAACAGATCACTAAAATATTAAATTATTAATGCCTTTTACGTAAAATTAGTAATGATGATCGATAAAGAAAGAATAATGAACAAAATAGTTTCATATTAGTGTTTTGAAGAATTTCTAGAAAGTATACTTTGAATGCTCAAAATCCTGAAGGACCTGAACCGAATAGGATCCTTCTGAATAATAGTAAATAAATTTTAGATCCAAAAGATAATTAATTCTCCCTTTATTTTATGTTGCCCGTGAATTATAGGCCCTTATTTGGAAAAGGGTGAAGAAAAAAATACCTTTTCTGCTTTTCCCTGCAATGGAAGATCATGGTCCTTGATGTTGATACAATAAAATTTATATTTAGTAACAATTATTTATATAGTGATAATAAGTTAATGGCTAGTAAAATCCCTCTTGGACTATAATTTTTGTGGCAAACGAACATTGACCAAATAAAAATTAATTTATAATAGGGAAAAGTTAAAAGTAATTAGTGTGTGTTTGGATAAGTGTTGTCAAAATTGATTTTGGTTAAAAGAAATTTTTAATTAATGTGACTTATGTTTAAATGTTTTTGTTTTCAAAGTTAAGTTTGACTAACTTAAACTTTTTGATACACAAACTTAATTTTGTAACTTTTACCTTATTTTCATAAGCTACTTTAACTAATTTATAACTTATAAGTTACTAATTTTTTTTTCTATTTTTATTTTCACTAATTTACCTGAATTTTTTTTTTAATCTTTTTTTCCTCTAATTTAGAAATACTTTTGTCCAGTGACTCCACTCTGCCACTTAGTGATGTTCAAGTTCTTTCTTTCACATCTTTCACTCTTACACCTACAAAGTCATAGCGAGCATCCTCGATGACAATCACGACTGACTCATCAAAAGTTGATAAAAAAAATTGAAATCATAAATAAAAAATATTCTTTTTGTTTAAAATTCAAGTTTTATTAACGATATAAGTTTATTTAATTAAATTATATTATCTTTTATGAAATGAAGGAAATATATCACAAAAAGAAAAAGTAAAAATAAAACAATTATGATTGTCATTTGCAAACCAAAATAATTGAAAGGCACGAAGCCATACTCATCATTAGCTCAAAAAGTCCCAAGATGATAAAAAGACCAACAACAACACGTCAAGAGGAAACCATAACTGGGAAAGAGAGCTAGCGTTGCCAAGAGAAAACCAGTGAGTACCACGCAAGACTAGGGGAAAACGATGAGAAACAAAAGCTAATCAATAGCTGACAAACTGAAAGAGATCGAGATTGTGAGAGGCAGATGACAAACACCATGCAAGGCAACCAGTGGTGGATCCACGTTTGATGGTGTGGGGGCAATTGCCCCCACAAGTTTTTTTTTTTTTTTTTACTTTAATATATTTAAAAGAAAATATTTTTGTCCCCATAAAAAAAATAATGTTGCCCCCATAAGGTAATTTTTTTTAAAATGAATGTAAAAAGTTAAAAAAAATAAAAAAGAGTAAATAACTTGATATTAATTTTATCACTTTATTTTAAATTTTTTTGATAATATTGACAATGAAAAAGTTATACAACATTTTTAAAATATAAAAATGTGTAGAAAGCAATTATAATTTGTAAAAATATTAGTATTTTAAATTTTTTTTTGTCATGACATTATATATTTTAAAAAAAAATGTAATATTTTTCTTTTATGAAAATATTATAATTTTTTTTGCCCCCACTAAAAAATTTTTTTGGATCCGCCACTGCCAAGGCAACTATGTTTTTGTTTCGTGGGAGAACAAGGTCCATACAGGGACAATTATAAAGACAACAAATTAATGATGGAATTGAATGGAATAGGCTTCACACCTTTCTTTTTATTCTATTTTTTGTTTTACAACCTAAGTAATACACCTTAACTCATTCCATTATATCCCTTTCCATTTGTGTCCATTTATCCAAACATAGTATTAAGCAAGGTATTGAGTTATAAATTTGTGCAACAAAAAAATCACTGTTGAGCAAACTAATCAAACCACGTTGTATTGGTTGTAAATATTTTCATCTCAAATAGAATTATCTCATATATAAAAATTAACTCTATTACTGTTAAGATACCTTTTTTAATTAAAGAAAAATATTGATTTAAAAAAAAATCAAATTTCCATTGTCTCTGTTTTTTCTATTGAATAATGTTTAGTTTGGCATTTTTTTTTTGTTTTATACTCTTTTATATACTTTGTAAAATGCCAAATCACTTGATAAAAAAAATGTGTAGAAATATATAATGAAAATTTAATATAAAAAATCAGTATTCTTACTAGCTTAGATGTTGTTAGCTAACAAGTTTGAAAGAGGAGAGAGAGGATAGTGCTTAAGCAAAGTTATTACCTCTTGGGGTCAACCTTTGTTGAGTTATAGTCAGAATGAAAAATGACCCATGATCCTTATCCCTGGGAGGTAATTAAGTATGGGAGAAAACTAAAAAATGAGACAGACTATATGACCATGGCAAAATGGACATGAACCCAACCTCAAAGAAGTAGATGCATGACATTTAATTCTCTCCTTTCAGGAAATTAAGGTGTGACAAGCATTATCCAATCTCACCAAGGGAGAACAATGATTAAAACCCAACGTTGGGGTCATAAAGAAAGGGCATGGAAATGAAGCCAACTTTGGTATGAATTGCTGAAGGTGAGAAAGAAGATGACTATATACTTACTAATAGTCAGGCCATAACTTCTTTGTGCTATATATGCATAAGGAACAGCTTATTTACTCCTCCCCAAGGGCCTCTAGCCTGGTTCTTGGACCCAATGGTTTTAAGACCTTTAGATGGTTCAAGTGAGAAGCCCTTGAGGGAGAGTGAACAACCAAGTCCTTGATTGATTATTACTATTAGACCTATCTCTTGTTAATTCCTTGAAGGGTTCATACAACACAAGCCCTTTTTATACCGCACAAAATAGAAGCTGTGTATAAATGTGGACGTCGTTGACTTTTATTATGTGGGACCTCCATATCTTGACACTAATTAAAAAGTTTTGTGGCAAGATAAGACCCTTTTGCTTAACAAGAGTTTCTCCAAATCGTAGAGGCATGATCACACACGCTCGATATCAAGATAATTAGATTAGATTGCTCAATAAAGAAGACATTGATAATTAAGCCAAGCATGCAGCATGTTGTTAAGAACATTGATTCACACGGTCGATCTCGATCGAGCATCACTTGGTTAGAATAATTAACAGGATGACCTTTAGCAATCATGAAGGGCAGTATGTAACACAGAAATAGAATATAGCAGCTTGCATGCCTCAAGGGCATCTCAACGTTATCTTTAATCCCATCCCATGAGCATTGCTGTTTGACATTCCTTGTGTCTGCCTTGTCTCTATTTTCCTGTCTTTCGCTTTATATCCTACGGCTCGCCTCTTCCATGAATATTGAATATCGTGGTTTCGCAAGTCCAAGTGTCTCCAAAGTCTTCTTTCACGTGTAATTTATGCGCGCTAGCTTTGGCTAATTGATAACATTAGGACGCAAAAAACACACAACTAAAGGTAGCCACTACCTTCTAAGGACTCATTATAGGATGCTCTGTATATAGCTTTGGTATAATTTTGTCGGATTTATCCCCGGGAAAAGTTATAATTTTGATTAAATGAATTTTGTTCAGAAATGCTTAACAGTACAAAAGAATTCACATACTGTTCTTACCAGATTTTGGTAAGCCTTCTGGTGCGGTGGCTCCGTCGAGATCACCTCCGTAACTGGTGGAGGGTGTACCTGCAAGGACACTCCGACGCTCAAGTTAGAGGCGCAGAGGGAGAGACAGGTATCACAAAGTGGGATTAGAATTTCGTACCTCGATTGAGATGGATCGTTCTGGTTTTATAGGGTGTAAAGAGATAGATTTGATAGGGTTATTTTCCTATCAAATCTCCTCAAATCTCGTAATGAAGATAGAGATAATTCTATCTTCTATCTTTATCTTATGGCCTGATCTTTCTATATCTTATCACATGGTAAGATATATTCTTTCCGTTATTATTATCCGAGTCCGAGTGATAAGTCTTACTCGGTCAACTCGACTACTCGGTGGAGTGCCGAGTCCGAGTAGTACACATGCCCCCCAAGCTCTGAAGTAATGTAGGAGCTTAAGTAATGTTATACTAATTTTGGATTTATTTGGCCGAGACGAGTTTGGTTCTCGAAGCGTCACGCCGTTTGGTGGAGATGTCGTTTCAGACATATTGACGTTGTAACGGTTCCCAAGGGCGGCGTCAGTGATTACTTTTTTGAATTTTGAAACGGTTTAGGGATTCCCAAAGGTCTCAAGCCTTCCTAGCCGTTGATTGGCCTAGTGAAGGGTCTTGATCCAACGGTTCAGACCCTTTCGCCCTTTCGTATTCGCGACGTTTGGGGTTCTATATAAAGGGGCACTGTTGATATTGGTGCTCGCTCTCATTTCTGTGTTTTGTCTTCCCGCAAGCTTTTTCTCCCTTGCGCCATTTTGTTCTTCTTCTAGGTTTTTTCTTTGTCCTTTGTTCAGGTACGCCCTATCTCCTTTCTATTTCTGGTTCTATAATGTCTTCTTTTTCCAGGGATTCTGGGCGTTCCGGCGGGGGTCGTATGCTTACGCCGGAGGTTCGCCCCATCGGAGAGGGTTCCGATGGTGGTTCTTCTTCGCACCGTCCTGGTTCTGATAGAATTAGCGATGGTGCGTCAGCGGCAAACGTTGCCGCTGCGGGTGTCGGGGTGGTTCGTCCATCCGTCGACCCTGCGCAAGCACCTTTGGTTGTTCCCGTCAGGGGGGTAGTGATTCTAGAGGATTCCGAGGCCACTGAGGATCATCCTCTTGAGACTCGGCGTGCTCGTCTTCTACCTCCTTCTGTTCCCCAGCCTATTGATCCTAGGGGTAGAAAGGTATATTCTCCTGTCACTACTTCCGGCTATTCTTGGGTGGCTGGGGAGGTAGGTGCATATGCTTCTCGATATCAGACCGAGGAAGCTTTGTCTTCCTTTCTTGCAACTATTGACTTGTGTCATTCGGAACGCCTGGGTATGGTCTATGCCGAACCTTGTGGGCCCGATGACCGAGTTTTTATGTCCGCTGACTCGCGCCATCCACACTTTACTTTTGTATATGAAGCCTTGTTCTCGGTTCTCGGCATTACAGTGCCGTTTGACCAGTTTGAGGCTGACGTTCTTCGGGCGTTGAATGTTGCTCCCACGCAGTTGCATCCGAACTCCTGGGCTTCTCTCCAGGCTTTCCGGGTGCTCTGTAGTAAATTCTTTATAACTCCTACTGCTCCTAAATTTTTATATCACTATAAAGTAAAAGAGAGTCAAAAGGGGGGTTGGGTCTCTTTGACTGGAATTCCTGGTCGGTCCATCCTTAGTCCTTATACCTCCTCTTGGAAAAATTTCAAGAGTGGTTTCTTTCGTGTCCGACCAGGTCCGGAAGGAGAGGTTGAGTTTTTTGATGGCCGTGGGGAGCCGAGGTTCCCTCTTTATTGGACCCGCTCCCCGAACAAACGGCTGTCTTGGCAGGTTGTGGACATGTCTCCTGAGGATCAGGATGACATGATCACGCTGTGTAAGTTACCGCGTTCCTTGTCCTGTAAAACACTCGTGGGAATTCCTTCTTCTCGGACTCCGAGAGAGGATTGGGCCGGTGAGTACCTTTTATTTATTCGGTTTTTCTTCTTCTACTTTGCTTTTTACTGATGTTTTGTCTTTTTTGCAGCTGTGATGGGAAAATTTGATTATAGAACGGCCAAAAAGCAAAGGCTGGAGAAATTGAAGGGCAAGGAGGCCGCTGCTGAGGCGGTTTGAGTTGCCCCGCCTGTTCCTCCTCCTCCTCCTCCTCCTCCGAAGAGGGATCAGCGAGAGGTCGTTCAAGGAGTGGATGGTCCTTCGAAGAGGTCGAAACCGAGTCCGCCTGGTGCTGAGGCTTCGGGGTCTGCTGTTGAGAGGCATCCAACTTTTCTTTCTATGAAAGAAGGTCGGACCTCGCTTTGGGGAAAAGATTTCAATCCCGGGGCCCTTATTTCTGCCGACAGTCTCGGTCAAGCTGATCGGGATATGTTAAGGGATGCTGGGCCAATGCTTTCTATGGAGGCTGTTTGTCGCTTCCAAGCTCGGTCATGGGCTATTGCTCAGTATTGGGCTGAGGAGTTCGGCCACGGCCACCGGGAATTAACTATGGTGAAGGAGAATGCTGCAAAGGCCGAGCAGGCTCTGTTGGAGGCTACCCGGGCCAACGAGACTCTTCTCCAATCCGCTGAAGAATCTCGGCGGTCTCAAGAGGGAGTGGAGGTTAAGTTGAGGGAAGTTGAAAGTCGTGAGGAGGACTTAAAACTTTCCTTAGTTGCTTCTGAGAACTCGGCTTGGGAGTTACGGGCTGAGGTGGATAGGCTCGTTTCCGAGCTTGCTCAAGCGAGGACTGAGGCTGCCGAGTCCGAGGCTAAGCTGCAGGCCGATCTGGGTGAGGCTTTGGACGAGATTGTGAAGACCCATGAGGCCGGGTTCAGCAAGGCACTTCGCCAAGTTCGGTATTTCTTCAAGGATGCCGACACTTCTCTTTTTGACGTGGACAAGGATGTCAATAAAGAGGGGGAGTTGGTTGAGGAGTCTGCGCTTGGTGAGGACGGCGCCGGGGACAACATCCAGGAGGGAGGAGATGTTCCTTTTTAATTTTCCTTGTTTTTGTAAGGCTCGTACCCGGCCTATCGAATAGGGTACTTAATGAAATTTATATTCAGGGCTCGCACCTGGCCTTTCGAGTAGGGTGTTAAATGACTTTTCTTTATTACTCGTATGGTTTTTCGCTAACTCGCTTTTTGTATCCTTGTAAAGGTCTATGCGGTTTAATTGTAACTCGCCTTCGTATTTTTGTAAAGGTCTACGCGGTTAATTATAACTCACCTTTTGTATCCTTTACTCGGTTATGTTTAACTCGCTTTTTGTATCCTTGTAAAGGTCTACGCGGTTAATTGTAACTTGCCTTCGTATCTTTGTAAAGGTCTACGCGGTTAATTATAACTCGCCTTTTGTATCCTTTACTCGGTTATGTTTAACTCGCTTTTTGTATCCTTGTAAAGGTCTACGCGGTTAATTGTAATCTTAAATAGATAATTTGAAGGAGTTTCATTAATGAGAGAAATTTGGTGTGCCTCGTTAAAACCTCTTTGACAAAAAACCTCTTGGGAAAAAATGTCAAAGTAGGAAAAAGAGTACATCACCACTTACAACTTTTCTAACTGTAGTAAAACTTTAGGTGTGTCGCGTTCCAAGTTCGGGGGATGGTTTTGCCGGATGGGTACTCCAATCGGTAAGCTCCATTTCCTAGTGACTCGGTTATTCTGAAGGGACCTTCCCAATTGGCTGCCAATTTACCCTCTCCTGTAGCTTTTCTGGCTTCCCCGCATTTTCTCCAAACTAGGTCTCCAGCTTCAAAGTTTCTTGGTTTGACCTTGGTGTTATGTCTCCTTTCGGCTCTCCTTTTACAAGCCTCTATTATGACTTGGACCTCGTTGAGCGTCTCTTCGGCCATGTCGAGTGCATGCCTGAGTGATTGATCGTTGTTTTCCTGGATGAAATTTGTTCTCCGCAGGGAGGGTTCTCCGACTTCTACTGGTATCATGGCGTCTGATCCGTATGAGAGTCTGAAAGGGGTTTCCCCTGTTGTTGACTGCGGTGTGCAACGATATGCCCATAAGATTGCGGGAAGTTCTTCTGCCCAACTTCCTTTAGCATCTCCTACTCGCTTCTTCAGTTCTCCGAGTATCACTTTATTTGCGGCTTCGGTTTGTCCGTTGGTTTGCGGATGTTCCACTGAGGTCACTCGGTGCCGAACCCCTAGGTTTTTGAAAAACTCTTCGAGGTTCTTTTCGGTGAACTGTCTACCGTTATCAGAAATCACCGAGTGGGGGATGCCGAAACGGCATATGATATTTTTCCATATGAATTTTTGCACGTTGTGGGCGGTGATAGTTGCCAAGGGTTCGGCCTCGATCCACTTTGTGAAGTAGTCAATTCCGACGAGGAGGAACTTCACTTGTCCTTTAGCGAGTGGGAAATGGCCTAATATGTCAACTCCCCATAGGGCGAAGTGCCAGGGTGCTGTGATATTGTGCAATTCTTCTGCTGGTAGATGGGATAAGTTGCCATACTTTTTGCATTCTTCGAATATTTTGACGTACTCGGCGCAGTCGCAGCGCATCGTTGGCCAGTAATATCCGGCTCTAAGAGTTCGGGAGGCCATAGCTTTTCCTCCTGAGTGCATTCCACATATCCCTTTGTGCATCTCATTTACCACATATTCGGCCTGAGCCTTCGTGATACATTTCAGTAGTGGTGCTGTGAACCCTCTCCTATAAAGGTCTTCTCCTTCTATAATATAGTAGCTGGCCCTTCTTCTGATCTTTTTGGCTTCTTCCCGGCTCTCTGGGAGGGTTCCTTCCTTCAAGAAGTTCCATATCTCGGTCATCCATTCTCTGTCAGCCGAGTTGATGTTAGAAACAATTTTTTCGACGCTCGACGTGGATATTGTTTCCTGTATGACAGTTCTGTGCTGGCCTTTATTCTTCGTACTTGCCAACTTTGACAGCAGGTCGGCTCTTTCATTTTGTTCTCTCGAAATGTGGTCGAGCTCGAAACTAATGAATTCGTTCTTCAACTGGGAGGCCAAGTGGTAATATCTTGTCATCTGGGGGTCCTTCGTTAGATAGGATCCATTCATTTGCCCAGTGACTAGTTTTGAATCGCTCCAGCATCTAAGGTGTTTCGCTCCTACTTCCTTGGCGAGTTTTAGCCCTGCTAGCAGGGCTTCATACTCGGCTTGGTTGTTGGATGCGCTGAAGTCGAATCTGAGTGATTGTTCCAGGATAATCCCTTCAGGGCTTTCAATTATGACTCCTGCTCCGCTACCTTTTTCATTCGAGGAGCCATCTACATAAAGGGTCCAGAATGGGAGGGGCGCTTCCGCTACTGGTGCTAGTTCAGCAATAAAGTCGGCTAGGCACTGTGCTTTGATAGGCCCTCTCGGTTCGTACTTGATGTCGAACTCGGATAGTTCTACCGACCATGCTATCATTCGTCCGGCTAGCTCTGGTTTCCTCAGTATCTGTCGTATTGGGTGGTCTGTCCGTACCACTATTGGGTGGCTTTGAAAATATGGACGTAGCCGTCGTGCTGAGGTGACTAGGGCTAGCGCTAGCTTTTCTATCTTTTGATATCTGGTTTCGGCATCTTTCAATACTCGGCTTATGTAGTAGACTGGTTTTTGCGTCTGATTTTCTTCCTGGATAATGACCGAACTGATTGCGTCTCCCGAGACGGCTAAGTATAGTATTATGTCCTTGCCGGGTTCAGGTCTTGTTAGAATTGGTGGTGATGAAAGTAGTGTTTTTATCTTTAGGAAGTTTTCTTCACACTTTTCATCCCATCCGAAGTCTTGTTGTTTCTTGAGTAGTTGAAAAAAGGGTCTGGCTATTTCTGCTACTTTTGGCAAGAAACGGGATAGGGACGCCAGTCTTCCAGTTAGCCGTTGTACTTCTTTTATGTTACCCGGACTTCTCATGCTTATGATAGCCGCGCACTTTTCCGGGTTGGCTTCTATGCCCCTGTGGGTGAGCATGAATCCTAAAAACTTTCCGCCATGCACCCCGAATACGTATTTCTCAGGGTTTAGCCTCATATTATGTTTTCTGATCTCGTCGAAAATTTCGGTCAGGTCCCCTGGATGCGATTCTGGTTCTCTGCTTTTAACCACCATGTCGTCGACGTAGACCTCCAGGTTTCTGCCGAGTTGTTTTGTAAAGATCTTGTCCATTAGACGCTGGTATGTTGCTCATGCGTTCTTCAGTCCAAATGGCATTACCGTGTAACAGTAATTGGCCGTGTCAGTTATGAATGTCATTTTTTCCTCATCCGGTGGGTACATTGGTATCTGGTTGTACCCGGAGCATGCATCCAGAAAGCTCAGGATCGGGTAGCCGGCTGCTCCATCTACTAACTTGTCTATGCTTGGCAGCAGGTATGAGTCTTTTGGGCATGCTTTGTTAAGGTCCGTGTAGTCAGTGCACATTCTCCATCTTCCATTCGCCTTTTTAACCATCACCACATTTGCGAGCCATGTTGTGTATTGGACTTCCCTGATGAAGCCGGCGCCGAGTAACTTTTCAGTTTCTTCTTTTACCGCTTTTCCTCTTTCAGCCCCGAGTTTCCTCTTCTTTTGGGAGATCGGTTTGGCCTCCAGGTAAATGGCAAGCTTGTGGCAGTGGAAGCTTGGGTCTATTCCGGGCATGTCGGCGGCTGACCATGCGAACAAGTCGGCGTTGTCTAACAGGACTTTGGTAATAGCTTCTTCGGTCTCGCTTTCTAGCTGAGTCCCGAGTTTCGTGCATTGCCCTGACTCTCTTCCTATTTGGAAGGATTTTACCTGTTCTGTGGGCTCTGCTCTCGGCTCGGTCTCCCTGGGATCTAGGTCAGTCTCCTCTATTGGCATTGTAAGAGAAGTGCATGCTACGTATTTTATCGTCAGTTCTGGGATCTTTTTGCCGCTGGCTATCTTTAAGCTTTCTAAGTAGCACTCGCGGGCTGCCTCCTTATTAGCCTTGACTGTTACTATTTTTCCTTATGAATTTGGGAACTTCATTGCCAGATGTGGAATTGAAATTATTGCCCCTAATTTGTTGAGTGCTGGCCTGCCTATAAGAATATTGTATGAAGTGAGGGCGTTGACTAGGAGGTACCTGACCGTGATGGTCTTGGACCCCGTCTCATCTCCAAAAGTCGTGAGGAGGTCAATATAGCCTCTGGTATCAACCTTTTCGCCTGCGAATCCGACTAACTGTTCGGTGTATGGTTGTACCTTATTTTCAGGGATGTCTAGCTGTTTGAAAGTGGACCAATACAGGATATCCACCGAGCTGCCTTGGTCGACTAGGACTTTGCACACCAACCAGTTTGCGACTTCAACTTTGACCACCATCGGGTCATCATGATTGGGCTCTATGCCTTCGAAGTCTGCGTCTGTGAAAGTTATAGGTGGCATTTTCTTGTGTACTCTGGGGTTTGTTGAGGCCGAGTTGATTGATCGGAGACTACGCAGATGTCTCTTCCTTGCCGAACTCGAACAACCACCTCCAGCGAATCCTCCTGCTATTGTGTTGATAACGCCTCGGAGTCGAGTTTCGGGAGGTTTGGTTTGCTGTTCCTGGCGGGGCTCTTCCGTGCGTCGGGTTTTTCTATCGCGATAGTCTTCCCTATCCCGGACTCGTTCTTGCACGGGTTTTCGGCTGTCGTCTCGGACGAAGCGTCGTAACTTGCCTTGTTGGATAAGTTTTTCAATCTTATCCTTCAGGGTGGTGCATTCCTTTGTAGTGTGTCCATGTACTCTATGGTATCTGCAAAATTTGGACCTATCTGCTTTCTCTGGGGAGCTGTTTCGAGTAGGCAGGCTTATCAGTTCGGCGCTGCAGGCTTCTTCCAGGACTCGTGCTCTGCTATCAGTTAGGGGGGTATAATGGGCAAATCTTGCACGGGGCGGTCTGTCGCTTCTAGGTTTGCTACTCCGCTCTCGGCTTGTTCCTGGTCTCTCTCGTTCTTCTTGTTTTCTATAGGATTCGCTTCTGACCCGTTCCCTGAACTTGGTCATTTCTTCCATCTGAATATATCCTGCTGCTCTAGCTCGGAGCTCGTCCATGTCGTGTGACGATTTCCTGCAGAGGCTGTCTGAAAAAGGTCTGGATTTTAGCGCCATGAGCATGGCGGTCAATGCCACTTGTGGATTCAAGTCTCGGATCTTGACAGAGATCTCGACGAATCTTTCCATGAAATCCCTGAGAGACTCGTTGTCTTCTTGCCGTATATTGGCCAGTGCTACTGCCGTCAGGTGGTGGGGTCGACTCGTAGCGTATTGAGCGCCGAAACGAGCGACTAACGTGGCAAAAGAGTCGATTGAGTGGGGGGGAGTCGTGTGTACCAGTTCAACGCTGCTCCCTTCAGAGTCGTTGGGAAAACCCGGCACATGATAGCGTCGTCGTTTGTGTACAGGTTCACCTGTGTGACGAATGCGTCGATGTGCTCGTCGGGGTCGGTCAGCCCATCGTATCTGTCCATGGATAACGGCTTCCACCCAGCCGGTAGCGGAGTCTCCATGATTCCATCTACAAACGGGTGTCGCCTCGTTGTCTCAGGTATCATACTCCGTCTTGGTGGTGCTCGCGATCCTGAGGCGGGTCTGGACTCTAATTGGGTCGTTGCTCGGTCTGCCTCGCTCCAAGTGGTGTCTTCCTGCTCTGTTCGGTCAGGGTGTCTATTGGCGGTGGTATGTGCCGCCGATAGTCCGTTGGTAGCGGCGTGGGCTGCCGAGAACCCGTTGATAGCGGCGTGGGCTGCCGAAACTCCGTTCCGGTCCTCTTGCAGTTTTTGATATTGCTCTCGGAGGATAGCGTTCTCCCTGCGGAGGTCTTCTATCTCCTTAGCGTTGCTCTGTTTCAGCGTGTTAACTTCCCTTTGCAGGGCTTGGATCAGTAGGTGATTCTCAAGCACCTGACGTGGGAAGGGCGCCACGTTGTTGGGGTTACCTCCCTGGGTATCCCTTGGAGGTGGTACGCCCAGGATTTGGGTTTCCCCCTCCTGTGGTCGCTTTTCATGGTTCGCTGCTTCTTTCTGGGTCGTTGTCATTAGGTTAATCTTGTTGCGATTGGTCGTTGTCAAGTAGTATTTTTAAGTTGTGTGCATCAACATTAAATATTGGGAGTTTTGATTCCGAGGAAGTATATTGTAATTTGAAGCTGACTATTAATTTTAATATAATTTTAAAATTCTTGATATTAAAAATTTATAATAAATTTGAATTATTTTGAGTTCAATTGACCGGATATTTTTATATTATGTTTTAAGTACACATTTGATTACTATTTCCTCTTAAATATAAGATTATTTTTAATTTATCTTTTGCATTAATTATTTTTTGATCAAAATATTTTTAATTATTTTACAATAAATAATATAAATTAATAAGATAAATTTATTCTCTATTGTAAGAATTGGAGAAGAATATAACATATTAATTAATTAAGTAGAAAATAATTAAATAAAAAAAGTGAAATGATGATTCTCGATAATTTTAAAGATAATTTTAAAAAAAATAATATAAATTATTAATAAATTTAATGCTATTAATTAAATTAACTAATTTTTTTAATGAGTGTAAATTAGTTAAAAGAATCTTACATTTAAAGATGAAGATAGTAGTTTATTTTAAATTGTTCTTTATATTTTTTAAAATAAATATTCTCTTAAAAAAAGAATGAAACTTTCCAAAACACGAAATGAAGGTGAACAGAACAGGGCTTTGTCTGTCCCTACATTTGGCGCGAAAATTAGTATTTAGCGGGATAGGGTTACAATTACACACAGCACAGGTGGAATTCTAATTCTCTATTCCGAAGGCATGGATTCGTTACCACCTGCAAAACGGCGTCGTGAGAGCAAAGACAACGAGATTGAAGCATCAACGTTGTCACCGGCACCGGTGGTGATCTTCGCTCACGGTGCTGGCGCTCCTTCCTCTTCTGATTGGATGCAAAGGTATACTAATAGTAGCATAACCATTTCCCTTATTAAACCACATATCACTCCAACCATACAATTCATTTCCCTTATTTCCGTGATAGATGGAAGAATATGTTAAAGGAGGCACTGCAAGCTGTTGATGTTGTCACTTTTGACTATCCTTGTGAGTTTGTTTCTAACTATAACTAAATCCCTTGTATTCCATTTTTTATTTATTTATTTTTATATTATCACTGCTTACAACATTATTGAGATTTTGAATTTTTGTGTATAAAAATGTGACTGATCTCTAGTTGAGTGAACCTCGAGATAATTGTGTTGTGTTAACTCTGAAGTGAATTTAATGGGTTGGTTTGCCATTCGCTAGACATGTCTGGGAAAAAGAGGGCTCCTCCTAAGGCAGAAAAACTGGTGGAGTTTCATTCAAATATTGTCAAGGAAACTGCAACTAAGTACCCTGGTCATCCCGTCATACTTGCAGGCAAATCAATGGGTTCAAGGTAGACTCTACTTTTTTTCAATATCTATGGGTTTAAGGATTTGAGGGAGGCAAAGGAGATAATAGAAACTTTGAATACTATTTTCTTGAGTATTTTAATGTGCTACAATGTGATGATGTTCATAAAACCTAAAGCACTAAGCCCTTATTTGTTTTAATCACAACCCAAATCATGATATATTAGGAAATATGGAAACTAGAAAATTAAAGAAACTAATCATAAGAGATAATCTATAAGATAGATAAAAGTGTTCTGACTTCTGAGATATATTCTTGATATTCTAACAGGACACGTATGTTGGGCCGAGGAAGTCCCAAGTAAGATGATTTGTATCAAATATTTATGACATGATGTATCTTGTGTTTATTTTTTTGTAGAGTTGGCTGCATGGTGGCTAGCATGAAAGACATTAATGTTTCTGCTGTAGTATGCTTGGGCTACCCATTAAAGGTTTGATATTCTTTTTTTATAATTTCATGCCAATCTTTGCACTACAGGATAAACTGATCTGTATTTTTTTTTTTGCTCCTTTTACCTTGGAGTAAGAGTACTGAAAAAGATTTTTAGCTATTTGTTTATCTTGGGTTATACTCCTTGCCTCATTTGTGATTTTTTTGATAATTCAACATCCGCTTAACCCTTTTGTTGATAAATTATAGTTTAGTCATGAATCTCTAGTCTTTTAAATATGTCCCTCAAGCATTTTGCTTCCTAAGTCATTTTGGCCTTATGCTAGCCATCTTCATTTGCCCACTTAGTTGATGAAGCTGTCCTCCTTGGGGCATGTGGTGTGGAGCTCTGAATACAATAATCTTTACTATACTACTCCTTTGAATTTTCTCTTTTTTATTCTTTCCAGACTTGCTGTATCATTTGCACTTGTGATACTCAGTTTTCTGTTTGAGCAATTGTTGACATGCCACATTGAGATATTATAGTTGGTGCATTGGTTTTCTGTGGGTGTTTTGGTAAAATGGTGATGCCATTACAACTAAAGTACAGATTTTAAACAACATAACTAAGAATCACATTAATTTAGTCGCCAATATTGCAGGGAATCAATGGTGCGGTTAGAGATGAAACACTGTTACAGCTAACAGTTCCTACAATGTTTGTACAGGTAGTTTTTTCTCTTCTAGTTTATCATTAACCATTGTGGTATGGATTAGTCTTATAGTCACAATTCTCCAGTTTCATATTCTGTTAGTTTATTGAATGAACTGTCAAATTTTTCATATTCTATTAGTACGGATAATCTATACAGCACACATAAATTGTTTGTATTATGCTAATGTCTCTCCTAATTCTAGCCTTGTGTGTGTGTTTATGTGTGTCATGCACAGGGCAGCAAGGATGGTCTCTGTCCACTTGAGAAGTTAGAAGCCACTCGGAAGAAGATGAAAGCACCCAATGAGCTGCATGTCATCAATGGTGGTGACCACTCTTTCAAGATTGGTAAGAAGCACCTGCAAGCAAGCAATTCCACCCAAGATGAAGCTGAAGATGCTGCTGTGCAGGCCATTGCTACTTTCATTTCCAGTTCTCTTGAAGGATGAAGAATGCCCCTACATTTGTTACTTCTGTAGTGTATCAAGGTTTGTATATATGAATTGTATCTTGCATGGTAGTAATCTAGGCCATGTTCTTGTAGGTAGGCGGTAATCCTTGCTGACAGAATTGATTAACCTATGGCGATGACTGTTAGTTTAACTAAATGCTGTTTTATATGTGTTAGCACTTGTTTGGATAGGCATTTTCATCTTAGAGAATCACATTTCAAGCCATGACTGTAATTTAAAATGTGTGCCAACATATTTAGTAATTTTGGAGCAAAATTGTATTTTGCATCAAAACCATGGTCCTGTTATCCAGCTGCAAAAGCAATATTCTTGTTGCTTTTGCTGTGAAGAAAAATCCAGTTGGAGGTGCATTGACGAAAATAACCTCATAATTGAATATTATATTATTACTTCAACAGTATTTATGCACCCATATTAATTATTAATAATTGTACATTTAAAAGTGATTTTTATCAACATTATAAGCATTGGTTGTATTAAAATCACCTCTAACGTAAATGTTCCTAAATATAAATTGATTCTCTTAAGATTTAACCAAAATGAATTTTGCGGAATTCAGTTTACTCAACAATTTTACAAACATCAATCCACAGACTAGGCAACGAATGTACTGTAAGATCCTGTTGCTGAACAGACCAGTAAAAGTAGGTAAACTTCATATATATTATTTATCACAAGATACACACAGCCAAGTGAAATATTGGAATTTATTTCTCCCAACTATTTGGGTACAAGAATAGCATCATGAAATCGTAAACACACTTATTATTATGAGGATGTTATTTTCGTCAGTTAAACATGCTTTGTTTTAGTTGCGTCCTGTTTGCAGTTTCCTCCTTTCTGTAGACATAAACAGAGAAGTCAAGATTCAATCAATAAAACAAACAAAATCTTGTTCTAACCCAACATGCATGCATTTAATGTAAAATATTTTCGTTTCCATGTGATTTTTTTTAGAATAAACTTGTACTCCTGTGCATATAAGTGCACTTAGTTACCTTTGTCTTTGGGCACTTCTCATCATCACTTTCGCTATCACTGCTGCTGCTGCTGCCTCCTTCATTGTTGCTATGGCGGGATAAGCCATTCTTAATCCTCTGGAACAAGTTCATATCCTTCTTATTGTTGTTGAGCTCTCCATTCTTCTTTGCATGAGCCCCAAAGCATGTTGTAGTGGTGCCATAAGGATAAGGGTCCTCCTCGGTATGGGTAATTTGTGCTTGGACGACAGTAACTGTGATCTGGGTTTTGGAGACCCCATGTTTTTTGTCATGTTGGGTCTGAGTTTGGCCATAGTAGTGACTCTCTGTTTTGGTGCCATTGTGGCCTTGGGACTCAACCTGATTTTGGCTATAGCATTGAAGTTGATTTTGGTTGCTGCCATGACGCCCTTTGAAAGCCTTGCTAGTTATCTCAGATAATTTTTGGCCAAACGAGCTGTGTTGGGTTTTGGGTTGGCAGACTTCAATTGCAGTATTGGGTTTGTGTTGGCTAACTTCAACTGTGATGTTGGGTTTCTCACACTGAGCAGAAGCCATTGCAATAGTTTGCGTTGCTCAGATGTGTTCTGTTTGTTTCCTTGCAGTTGCATGGTAGCGTATTAAGTGCCTTTTATCGGCATGGTGAGACCATAGTGAGGCTCCTCCCCTCCCTCTGTAGTGGAGAAATAAAATAACAATTCAATTATGCTTTCTTGAAGTATGGTCTGAATAAAAGTAGGCCTATCATTTTATCAAAAAACAGAAAACGGAACTTATTCTCTGCGTCCTTCCACAACATATCAAAAAATAAATTAAGGGAGAACCTAATTTCATGGCATTAGCACCATAGATCGCACAGACATGTTGATTAAGTTCCCACTCAATTTGTGGACCAAGAATTCAAGAAAAGAAAGGCTAAGATGGCATTTTCGTTTCTGGTGAACAACTCATGGCATATTGGCTATTAAATTTTTCTAGATTTTTTTTTTCTCGCGTCTGTTAAGTATTCGGTATCTCAAAAGTTGTTTATAAGCACATTTTTCTAACATATTGAGAATTATCTCCTCCTTTCGTTTTTATTTGTCATAAAGATTTTTATATAGAAATTAAAAAATGTAATAATTTTTTTATTCTAATAAAATAATTGTGAAATTTCTTATTTCATCTTTTCACATTTTTACTCCACAATAAATGCATATTTGTAAGTAAATTAATTAAAGATTATGTGAAAAGTAAGAGTATACTTTACAAAAGAATAATTAATATTATCTTGAACTTTAAAAATGACATATAATTTTTTTTCCAAAAAACTGACAATTATAAAGGAACAAAGGTAGTATAAACTTTGCAATTTGAGCTTTAACTAAGTTTCACAGTTCAAATTTACAAGTTAAAAATGACTACATAAGTTTTCTACCTGTATTATTAGAATCATAATCTCAAGATTTAATGACACATTTTACCATCCAACTATCTTCATTTTACGAATTTTACCATCTAATTTTTCTTTCGCGTATTTTATCATTATGTTTTTTAATTTTCGTGCATTTTATCAATGTTGACGTGTCCCTAAAAGAAGTTAAAAGTAGAAACAAAACGATATCATTTTGTTACCAACATGATAATAAAATGTGCAAAAATTGAAAAACATAACGACAAAATGCATGAAAACAAATTTGGTGATAAAATAAGCGAAAATTAAAAATATGATGGTTAATGTGCGAAAAAAAAAATTAGGTAATAAAATTCGTAAAATGATAATAGTTGAGTGGTAAAATATGTAATTAAACCTAATTTCAATTATTGATTAAAAGCAGTTAAACAAGTTGTTTTAAGCATCTCAACACTTTGACATTGAAATTAAGCCTCTTATTTGCTTGATCTTTCTTATATATAAAAAGTATAAGAATTATCGATTGTTGAAAAGCAGTTAAATACTTTATGCATTCAGGTTTTAAAAGCGAAGTATATATATGGGTGGTTATATTTGAATACCCACAAATTACAAATACCACACCAAATGAGTGTAGCTATGTTGGCAACACATGCTGAGTTTGTAAGGTAAGACCTGGGTTCGATCCCCCTAGAATACTTGGCCGGGAAAGGGCGAAAAGCTTTAAATGTGACTAAGTTCCGGATGGGTGTCAAAGAATAATTTTTCTATATATAAGAATATATATATATATTTTTTTTTATGGAAGTGATCCTCGGTCCTCCTATGCTAATACTATCTTTTTTGTTATGGAAATGGCAGAATCCCCAAATCTTTAATGACTTGGTAAGACCTATTCAACAATGGGGGGTCGTTTACCAATTCATGGAATGGTATGTATCACCAAGCATTATTTGATCCGAGGACCAACAGACCTAATTAATCATAAATTACCATTAAAGCTTCATTGGTCTTCACCTCCTAAAGGGTGGATTAGATTAAATACAGATGGAGCCTACAAGCTAGATGCTGGGATATATAGCTGGTTGTGGTGGAATCTTAAGAAGAGAAGAAGTTGGCCAATGCATGGTTGGGGGATTTCTTAAAATTCTTGGGCAAAATCTCCGCTTATGTGGCTAAACTTTATAGTTGTCGCAAATCAGAAACTTTTGAGCAGAGACTAGAAAGTCCAAATTTGTCATATTTATAAGGAAGCAAGTCTATAGATAGATTCTCTTGCAAATCTTAGCTTTACTCGCAATGCTAGCTAGGAGTAGGGCAATTTATGGTTCTTTTGATTCCATTACTCTTTTTACAACTCAATCTGTTTTATTAATCAATATACAATTAGTAAATTACTCCCACTTTAACCTATGGTTTAGAAGATATATACGAGTCATGTGAGTGAGATTATTGTTAAATATTGGACATGATAAAGAGATTACAAATAAAAAATAAAAATAAAGCAAGAGGTGATTTTATAACACCAAACAGTTTTATTCATAATAGGAAGTACATGCATTTATTTTTGATAGGTCTCAATCTCAGACTTGCACCATAACCAAAGTACATAGGTTTATTTTCATCAAATACATGATTTTTATTTTTAAGTACTTTTATTTAGTTTCTTCTTTGCGATAATTTTTTTTTTTTTTAACTGGACAGCAATCACACCACACATATATATTGGCCTCTCTGAGACTGAGTTGCGAATTCTGATCCTCGAACCGCAGTTATTATTATTAGCACAATGCTCCATTTCAGTGCTGCATGTACATATACACCAATGTGTCAGGAATCAAATTAACTGAGTACAAGTACACAAGAAAATGAACATAACATGATTATAAAGTAAAGGTTACTTGCCTTCCTCTTTTGGCAACCTTGGTTGTCGCTGTCACTTTCACTGTCGCTGTCGCTGCTGGTGTCACCTGATAAGCGATCCTTGATGTTCTGCAGCAGGCCTGTCCTCCTATTTCTCCCATGGCCATGGGCTTTTGTGTTGGAGTGAGTGGTGAGTTGTGTTTTGGTGCAACCGCATTGTGTTTCAGTTTTGGTGGTTAAGTGCCCTGAGCCTGAGCCTGAGCCTGAGCCTGACTGGGAAAACACTTTGGTTTGGGTAGAGTATTGGGTGGTGTGGGTTTTGGTGGCCTCATTGGAGTGATTATGATGCCCTTTGAAGAAGTCAGAAACCTTCTGCCCAAACGAGCTTGAGTTTTTCTGTTGGCAGCTTTCTTCGCAGGTTTTCTGGCACTGAACGGAGGCCATGGGTGCTGCTACTGCTAAGTGTGTTGTTGCTTAATTAATTAATTAGTTTTTGGTTGCTTGTTGCTGATGCTTGCTAAGTAAGCTCTTAAATATATAGGGATAGGAAGGCATTGTTGGGTTGAATTGGCTTCCATCTAAGGCACCGTTCCATCATTGAACAAATTATTGGAATCTCCTTTTTCTTAATGGGACGAAGAATATCACAATATCTTTGTATCATATTCTATCATGTCATCACCTTTTTTTTGGCATTTTTGCCCACCGAATATATACCAAATTAATTTCGTTCAGAAGATCATCAAAATACACCAGAGATGAGCATCCAATATATATATATTGCTTAAATTATGCTCACACCTTTTCAGATTTACCGATGCTATATAATTATATTCAATTAATATTTTTCTTTTTATTTGTATTTTCTTTCATTCTATATAAACTCTTATTTTATACTATAATATAATATAATATTGTATTTTTGTTTTCTGTTAATATAAATCTCTCTAAGTTCTTATGTTCTTATAATATGAATTGAGAAAATTAATGTAGTGTAATCTATCATATTACGCACACACATATACTACCTCCGTTCCTATTTATAAGACGTTGTTTTAAAAATTTCTTATCTCTTTTTATAAGATTTCATTTTGATTATCTTATTCATTATTTTTTTTTGTCTAAAATACCCTTATTTATTATAATACATTAATTGAATGTTATTCTGAATGTCTATTTCTATCTCCTATGAAGATCGGAGAAGATGAATAGACTCTCATTATTAATCCCAATAATATCAAGGGTAAAATTGAAAAAATATTATAGTTACACACAAATTTATTATCAATATTTAGATTAACTAACTTTCTTAATAAGAATAATTTAGTCAACAATATCTTATAAATAGGAAATGAGGTAGTATATAATATTTAAAAATAAAAAATAATATTGTATGTAATATCATATATAATATAATTTTTTTTTAATATTAGTTATTTTCTTTATCTTTTGGGTATATGTGCATCTCAAAAGTAAGTTTCAAAATCAAAAGTTATCATGAATCATTAAGGTCGGCCTAATAGAGGACCGCTTTAGAGCACCACTGTAAAAAAATAAAATAAAAAAATAAAAAGTCATCCCAAATTTATGTTAAAAAACATTTTCCTCATGTATATAACCCTGTTTGGTAATGGTCAATTGAGAGTCCTACTAGCAATTCTACAGCCTTCGGCTTTGGTGTAAAAAGTAAATGATTAGAGAAATTCCTTTCGAGGAACAAGCAATTGGAAGCCGTATGGAACCACCTTGATTTATCTACTTTTTTGAGTTGCAGAAAGGAAATGAATATTGGTGTGTGTTTGATTTCAACGAGGGAATTATCAAAATTGATTTGGTCTCTTGTCAGAAAGAGATACAAATGTTTTTTATTTTTTACAGAAGATACAAATGTTTAATTATTGTTAGATTTTGCTTCCAATAGTTTGATTGAAAATGATAAAAAAAACTAATTTTTACTTTAGATCAAAAAATTTACACTAAATTTTACATTAAAATTGCTTTTAGGATAAATATATATAAACATAAATAAGTTAATTTTAAAATTGTTTTTAACCAAAATCAATTGTAAATTTTTTTATTCAAAATCAATTTTCAAGTTCATCCCAACACAACACTTGACGATAGGGATGACAATGGGTAGGGTCCTATAGTACCCGTCCCCATACCCGTATTTAAAAAAAATACCCGTATCCAGTCCCATACCCGCGCGGATAGCAACTTTAATCCCCATCCCCGTACCCGCTGGCTACCTATATACCCATACCCGCACCCGCTACCCGCACTTTACTTATGTATGAAGTTAATAAATCAATAAAAAATAGGCTTAAATGTAATTTTGGTCTCCCTATTTTGCACAATCCACAATTTTAGTCATCCTATTTTAAAATAGAGACATTTAGTCCTTCTATTGTGCACAATCAGCAATCTTGGTCCCTCTATAGAGACATTTAGTCTCTCAATTTTGTAAAATTCGTAATTTTGGTCTTTTCATCAAATTGAAAGCATTGACAGTTAAGAGATTAACGTTGACCTTGACGTGACCCAAATATAGTGATGTGACACAAGATTATTTATTTATTTTTTAATTATTTTAAATATTGAGTAATAATTATTTGTTTATCTACGTCATTAAAGCACATGTCACGTCAATTTTAATGGTTGGGGTAGTCGTGAGTCCTAAAATAGAAATCACAAGTCTTAATCATTTATTTTAAACTAGTTCTACATTGTTCAAGTACATGGCACGTCGTAGTCAAATAAATGATATTACATTTTTTTAAAATATATTTTTTTTATCAATTATTCTACTCAGTATTTAAAATAATTAAAAACTAAATAAATAATCTCGTGACACGTCACTATATTTGGATCACGTTAAGGTTAACGTTAATCTCTTAACAGTCAACTCTTTCAATTTGATGGAAGAACCAAAATTATATATTTTACAAAATTGGGAGACTAAACGTCTCTATTTTAAAATAGGGGGACCAAAATATCGGATTGTGCAAAATAAATGAACAAAAATTGCATTTAAGCTATAAAAATATTAATTAAAAAATTATTACAAATAAATTGAAAATTCACGCTTAAATAATTCAAACTTAACAGTAAAAACATCCACACATAATATTAAAAATATAAAATATAAAATTATTGTAAGATATAACATAAATTTTTTATTATTAGTGATAGTTTATGGAAAATATAAAATTATTTTTTTTACATAAAAGTATATATATAACAATTATTTATTTAAGTTATTTTAATTTTATATATATATATATATATATATATATATATATATGGTAGGTGCAGGGCGGGACGAGTACTATAGTACCCATACCCATACCCGCACCCGCAAAAAATTGTGGATAAATACCCGGTCCCAGCTCTAATAAACGAGTATTTACCCGATGTGCTTACGAATATTTTTATGGGTATCCGTAAGATCCGGATACACTTTGTCATCCCTACTTGACGAGATTATCAATAGTTCAACTTTCAACTAGCTGAAGATATCCTAACTCTAGTAAAGCCAAGGTGGGAAAGCAATGATGAGTTTGGCGGCTAAAATATCTCGTTTTATTCAAAGACAATAATAATGAACCATTCAAATGTTGACTTTTAGTAACACAAAGAAACAAGGCATTGGTGTGAAAACAGCAGTAAGTTTCGATGAAAGCATCATTTTCTATTTAAACAAAAAACGAAAAGAAATTTTAGCAATAAAATTAAATACCCCCCCAAAAAAAACTTGAAATGTAGTGTAACCAAATAAATTATGCTAAATTCAGGAAAAAAAAATAATAAATTGTGCTAATCGTTGAGTTGAAATTTATGCTAACTAACTATCCACTATGCTTTAAGCCTACTTACATGATAACATTTGAATTTGGACCAGTCACCTCTGTTTTAGATCCTAATCCACAATTTTAAGATAAGAGCATAAATGAGTTGATCTGTCAGAAAAAAAAAAGAAGCATAAATGAGTTGAGTTATTTTTAAATTATTAGATCTTGATTAATTAAATAACTGAGTTTGTTTTTTTATACAAAATAAACAAATTCAACATTAACTTTAATGTTTAACTAATTTGAGCATTAAAAACTCATAAATCAGCTGGTGATATAAGTGTGTGTGAGCACAACATTTTTTTTTCCTGGATGAGAGACTAATTTTGCTCGCGGTGCGTAGCTGCCGTTAGTCCAAGGAAATTTTGCACACGGAAGAATCGAACACGGATTCTTCCGCTAAATAAATTGTTCTCCCACATGTGAACACAACGAGACCTTACACCACTGCGTCAATCCTATGGGTTTGTGAGCGCAATATAATAATAAAAATGTTATATTTTAATAAAAAAATGATATATTTAAAAAATTGTATTTTACCTATAATTAATTATTTAATAAATAAATTATTAATAACTACAATAATATAGTTTTCACATTCAATTTTGTTTATTTTTAATATAAATGTCTGAAATTGTAAATTAATAAACTTTATACTACAATATTAAGTTATAAGCAAACTCAAACTAAGCTTAAATTTTAAATGATTCATTATTTAAACTAATTAAGTTTAAACCCTTTTTGTTTTTGCAAATTAAACTCAGAATCTCCTCAAGTTAATTTAACTCTTTTGTAATCCAACTGATCTTGGGTATTATTGGCAGGGTTGTGGCTCCACTAAAATTAATGAATTAGTCGCCTAAGTATACAATTCATTTTTTTAAGAGAATAATAATACAAATCATCAATTCACCCAAAAAAAAAAATACAAATCATCAATAGTCCAGTGTAACTTGTAACCCCCTTTCAAATTAATTAATCTACATCTAAAATCCATAAAAAAAAATTTAAAATTAAAATAAATACACTCCATTAAATTTAAATTTTATCGTTATAATTTACATCATAAAAATTTACAGAAATACTACTACAAAATAATTCTAGTTATTACAAGCATTAAAATACCCCAAAAAGTTCTCATCCTATAGCTCTGGAAGTTGCTGCATCTTTTCCATCTAACTATTCTTTAAACACCTGCAAATCAAACTTCCCTAGAATCTAGGGACAGCATTACCGGATCAGGCATTTAATTTTTCATACAATTAAAACAATTTCAAACATATACATATCCAATACAAATTAACCGCTCTCACACATAATTAAATGCAATATGATTTATGCAAATGCAGTTTTGGCTCAAAATCATTTTTGACCCTACTCCATGGAGACTTCCTCTTTGAGTGTTTAGTAAGTAACTGACCTACGATTACCTCATGTAATTCAGCTATCAACCCCTACTAAACACGAATAAACTAAACAGAATTAGGGGGTCAGGATACTCGGAAGGCCACCACGACAGTATCTGCGCTCCAGATTACGGTCCTCTGTGGAATTGTCAATATCCTTCACCCCACAGGTTATATAATCACAGACTATACAACCCTGCTTAACTTATTCTGCTCACCCAAATATTCATTTCTCATCTGTCAAATCATTTCTCATCTATCAATTCATTTCTCATTTGTCAAATCATTTCTCATGACTACCTTTTATCTCGGTTAGTCAACATTTATTCTTTCTTTTCTTTTCTCATCTTTTCTTTCTTTTCTATTCTCATCTTTCTTTTCTTTTCTCATCTTTTCTTCTTTTTCATTTTCATGGCTACCATAGTCCCGGTTAGCCAACATCAATCCTTTCTCATTTGATACCTTTATAAATCCCCCAAAAAGACTCATGCCAATGAATTTTGTTCATGATCACAATCAAATAAATAATTTGTACACATTAACATACAAGAATACAAAAATTTAAGCAATTTACCTTATAACATTAGTATTTTAGTAATTTATCAATTAAATCACTATTAGGTAAAGTTACTAAAATACCCTTAATCTTTTCTAAAATTCCATCTATGTCCTAAATTTTGAAATGACCAAATTACCCTTACTCTTTTTCAAAAATTCCCATTTTGTCCCTACATGTAAAATGACCATTTTTCCCTTGATTTTACAAAAATTTCCACATAATATCCCTTGTATTTTGGGCTAGCCGAATGGTCTCACTACCATTCTCAACATATTTTCCAAAGCAACAAATTCCAATTCCAACCAAAATTCAACCAAATCTCAATTCAATTAAAAATCAAGCAACTCAAATTTCAACCATCACAACACATTAAAAATTCAATCACACCTCATTCCAATACATGAATTACAATCACAAGCATCAAAAACACAAAACCCCTAAATCAATTTCAAGTTTTCATGATTCTAGGTCACAAATTGAATCTAACCCTACAACATGTTTTCTTCTAATTCCAAGGGTTCTAATTGAAATTAAATGCCTAGATCCTTACCTTAAGCTCTTTAATTGAAGAAAAAGCTTTGAATTCCTTTCTCCCTCACTCCTTGGTCTTGTAGGAATTTTTGAGATTTCTTCCAATTCTTTCTCTACTAGCCGAATTAGCTTAGGATTTTGGAAGTTTGGATGGTTGGTTTTCTTAATTTGAGATGATATGATGAAGTTAAGATGAAATTGAAATGAAAACTGTAGCTGCTGTAGAAGGGAACTCACGGTTCTGTTTTGGAGAAAATATTAGCTTTTTGTGACTTTTTGCCTTTTACTTAAGTTATTTGCTTCATTAAACCAAGAATTAACCAAATTGGACTTTGCCTTCAAGTCCAGCTGACCCTTGCACGTCCAGCAGCCTTGGCCAAGGAAAATAAGTCACCAAAGGCACTTGGACAGCCAAGGAGTTCCAAGTCTCTTGCCTACCTCAAAAGTCAACATTTCAATAACTTTGTAGAAAATTCTAGAAGGTAATTAGGGCTGCTGATTATCTTACAATGTGATTAGAATTTGAAGAAAATAACATCACCATTGGATTCCTCACTATCAAAAACCTCTCACTATCAAAAACCTTGGGGTAGGGTCTTACTTATCTCTTAATCCAAGCCTAATTAGCTTAATTTAGTGATCTTAGAAAAACCTAAGTTGTCACTTTTTGATTGGTTAAGGTTCTAAATTAAAATTTTCTTGGTTAAACATTTTTAATAATTATTCTAAGTATATTACAATTATTAGATAATTCTATAGATATCATATGAATTTTCTCTAAATTTTCTGTCTTAGAATTTTACCGTAATAATTTCTCAAAGTTTTAACTTTCAGAAAATCCTAACAATTCTGAATAAGCATTTTAATTCTTTATCTGTATATATTTTTAATCTATATTCTATTACCTTTCTTTTAAGTTATAAATGAGTTCAAAATTCTATACTTGAAAATTTATCTTGGACAGCTGTCTGACATAGCAGTCCAGTCAACAATCAATTTCGGCAAAAACAAAGACATTTAAAGATTCAGAAAATTCTTCTGAGTAGAACTGTATTAATTTCATTAAGAAAATATGTGCATAAAATTTCTATAAATTACAGTACATAAATGTTCATAATATACATATATAAATGCGTACAAATAGTAAAATGAGGATGTTACATAACTTTTTTTTGTGTGTGTGTGTGTGTGTGGGTGTATATGTGTAGTAACACACTGAACGAGAGACTACTAAAAATAGTACTTCCTCCGTCTCATAATAATTATTTTGTAAAAAGAAATAATAAGTCATAAAATAATAATTATTTTAATTTTTAAATGTAATATTAATTATTTTTTCAATTATACCCTTTATAATATTAATAATGAGTAACAAAATTTATAAATGAATTAAATAATGATAAGATTACTTTTGTAAAATAATTATTCTCTCTAGTCTGTTTATTAATTTTTTTTGTATATGTAAAAAAATTTAAAACTAAACGGATGGAGTATTGATTTAATATTTAAAAGAAAATAAATAATTAACTCCTCCGTCCAATGTAGAACGAGAATTGAGTAGATAGCAACAACCAAGGTGAGCAACAGTAGAGAGTAAGTATCAAATCAATCACCCAAAAAAAAAAAAAAAAAAAAAAAACAGTAGAGAGTATCAGATCAAACTATATAATTTATGTTGACTTGGCCACTTAGGCGAGGAGTGAGCGAAGATGTACCAAGAAATTGAGTAGATGACAACAACCATGTCACGTAAGCAGTCTACTATGTTTCTTCCTTTCTCTTTCTCTTTCTCTTGGCCCGTAATAGTAGTAAGGGACCAAAAAGAAGCGACCACGCGGAGTGAGGTTTGAAAATTCTCTCTTTCATTCGAACCCTCAAATTAAATCATGCCTCGCAGGAACATGGACCTATCATTAACCAATAATAACTTATTGATATGAAGTGGACTCGGTCAGCTTTCTTATTAATCACACTATTCACTGACCAATACCGGTCTTAGCTGAAAAACTCGCTTATCTCAGTCAAACTTGGACTTTCAACCCTCCAACACTTCTTCCTTTCCCTTGCTCCTTATTTGGCACTCAAACCCCCCCAAAAGGTATTGTTAGTAGCACCCTTTAAATACAAGCCCTTCATTCACCAACAAAACATACCTTACCTCACTAGCCTTTGCTCTTTTAGCCTCACTCCCGCTCTCTTCCACGTCAATCCACTCAATCCTAAAAAATCCATTTGAAATTTCAAGTCTCGTTCTGGCTAAGTCCATGTTCATTGTTTACTATACCTCACCACTCCAAGGGTTTCATAAATTTCTTCAGCTTCCAACTCAGCTGCAGAAAAAGAAACCATTGGTTCTAGATACAAGTGCGTTTCCAGAGTAGAAGTGAGGCTATTGGGCATGAGATAAAAAACATCAAGCACCATCATCTACGAAACGATCATTTTCACTATTATAAACAACACAAAATGGAGAGTGAGTCCTGGAGCTGGGAGCAGAACACACTCATCAATGAGCTAGTTCAGGGGATGGAGGTAGCAAGGAAGTTGAAGGCAGATTTGAGGATGCCGTATTCAGTTGACACAAGAGATTTTCTTGTGCAGAGGATATTATCTTCTTATGAAAAGGCTCTTATGATTCTAAGATGCAATGCATCAACTTCCGAGTTGCAGGCCATGAGTCAAGCAACAGCAACTTTGCTACCCGAGTCCCCAATATCTGTCCATGGAAGTCCTCTGCGCGAGGACGTTGATGGGGCCATCAAGGATCACCAGGAAGTTAAACATGATTCAAAGAAAAGGTGAATATTACCCAACAGACTTGGTAGCAGTTTTCTGCCACATAAACATCAGCTATGTCTGGTTATGCTATAGCTCCTAACTATTTGTGTTTCTTTTTAATTGCTTTCAGAAAGATAACACCCAAATGGATGGATCATGTAAGAGTGAGCTGTGAGAGTGGTCTTGAAGGACCACATGAAGATGGCTACAACTGGAGAAAATATGGTCAGAAAGACATCCTTGGAGCCAAATATCCCAGGTGAGAGAACTTCCCTCAATCCTGCTTTACAAAAGAATCACAAGTTTTCTTAAGGATAAAATTGCCTTCACCTAGGCCAGCTTCTAATTAACAACTCATTGTGGACAATTGCAGAAGTTACTATAGGTGCACCTTCCGCAACACTCAGGGCTGTTGGGCAACAAAGCAAGTGCAGAGATCAGATGAAGATCCCACAATATTTGACATAACTTACAGAGGAAAGCATACCTGTTCTCAGGGAAACAATGCCGTTCTGCCACCTAAGTCACCAGACAAACAAGAGAAACCAACACACAGTCATAACATTGATATTCACCATGCACAGGCATCACAAGAAAGCCTTACAAAGTTCAGAAACATCTTGTCTGTCAACACAGATAAACTGGACAATGGAGATATGGCATATCCTTTCACTTTCCCTTCAACTTCATTTGGATGCATGAAACAAGACAACCACAGCTTGATTCCTTTGGCTCTAGAGAATGAGTTCTTCTTGAGCAACCTATACCAAACACACCTCTTATCTCCAACAACACCAGAATCAAACTATTTCCCATCTCCAACTTTCCAGATGAATGAGTTTGATGGGATCTACAACAAGCCACATTCAGAATCTGATATCAATGAGATCATTTCCACCAACACATCTGCAACCAATTCTCCAATTCCTGATTTCAACTTCTCACTTGATCCAGTGGAAATTGACCCAAATTTCCCTTTCAATACCCCAGGATTTTTCTCCTGATTGTACTATAAAATGGAATACTATAAGCATATAGTTTTCCTAAAATAGGACAACTTCAGACAGCAGTAGAATTGTAGAATAAAGAATGAGCAACTGCAGCACTTAGGAATGTCCTTGTAGTCAATATCAGAATTACAATTTTGGCACTGTTTAGCAATTAGCAGCATGTACTTTCAAATAAATAGTTGCCCCAAATTTGCATTGGTACAACCTGCAAGACACATCTGTAGTAGAAGAGCATAACAGTCACAAAGAACAACTAACTAAAGCAAATCAAGTTACAAGATTACATCATCTAAAAAAAAAAAATATTATATGAGAGCTTTTAGAACATTACATTAAAGGGCATGAAAGGGAAAAGATAAAAAAATACACATCAAAATTGGATGTGCTGTCCAAAACTCCGTAAGATTTCATTCCAATTGATGATTTGATTACAGAAATTTCCAGCAATTATATCCTTTTTAATTACAAAATTAGAAAACAGCCCCAGAGGCTGCAACTGCAATGATATAATAATAGTGACAAACTGACAATAGAATGACTTATATTCTTCTAATATTGAATCTGCATCGTACGTTTGTTCTTCATCTACTCCTCCAAGCCCGAGTTAGGAGTGGAAGCATTTTCATCTTGTTGTGAATTTCCAGCTTTTCTGAGACCCTCTCTGAGACCCAATACAATGAACAAGTTAGTGAGAGTGAGGAGGGACTCAGCCCCACCATGTAACCAGTCCACATTGGACAAAGAAGTCCCATAATGCACCTTCGCTGTGTAACATAAAAACAAAAAATCACGCATCCATCTTCTTTAGTTATCAAATTGAACATCATTTTCAACAAATTAACTTAAAACTGACCATAAATTCCAGCTGGTACTGCTCAATTGTGTCGTGCCACAAAAGAAAAAAAAGGATCAAAACATAGCAAATCAGCAAGGTTAGTATAATTTCATCAAAGAGAGAGAGAAACTGACTTGTGGCTCCAACAAAAGCAAGCAAAAAGTAGAAGCCAAAGAGGGTGAGGTTGGGAGCAGTCTTGGACTTGGTAATGAAGTACAAGAACCCGATGTAGGGAAACAAGGAGAAGGCGAAGAGCTGAGAAGCGATGCTCTGGGAGTCAATGGTGGGTGCCCATGGATCAACCGGCAATGGCAACGCACACACGATCCCTCTTCTTTTTCTGTAAGCCTTTGATTCCGTGCTTCTTCTTCTCAGGCTGTTTACGTAGTCATGTTGCAAAAAGCTTCTTGTTGGAGGGTTGAGAAACACGAGGGGCAGGGACAAGTTAATAGCAGCTGCCATTTCAACCATCTCTCTAACTCAACTCTCTTCTATCTCATCTCTTGCTTCATCCAACCATTGGGACCGTTCAATTTCGCTAGCTGTTACCCAAACGGGCTGGCCCACCCTCAAATGGATCTATTGGGCTGCCCTTACTTTGAGACAATGAGCCAAGAATGAGAATCTTAGTCTAACCAACTTTTATGAAAATTAAAAAAAAAAGACAATATTCTACTCATCACTTTTATTATTTGTTGGTGGAGTTAGATTTTACCCAATCACCATATTCATACTCCATTTTTATCCAACAATTTTACCTAAATTCACAACCGAATAGTCAACATACAATAAATTCTTTGTTGCACAACCAATTGCATAACTCAAACCAACCTAATATCCATATCACAATGGGAGAAAACAACCCATGGGTTACATTGCTTTTTTTTTTTTTTTTTTTTATGTACAAAGATGACACTAAGGATTAAATCTAAGTCCTTGTGCATCTACCTCAATTCTCACAACTAAGTTGACCCTAGTAATTCATGGTTACATTGCTTTAGACCAACACAACCATTTTTTTTTTGTCATTTCCACCCTGTGGTAGGTTATTATCATCCAATACTCCTCACTCTAGAACTCATGAGCAGTGTTGTTAAAATCGCGTTCTTGAACGTAAGATCGCACGTTTTTACGATTTGCGGCAACCATTTCGTGCTGGATCGCTGAGAAGATCGCTGGAGTGTAGGATCACTTAGTGTGTGTTTGTGTTATAGTTGGAAAAAACGTAACTCATGTTTTGTTCAAAGCAACAAGTGTGTTGCTTCTATGTTGGTGCCTAGAAAAGTGTAAATTTCCCGTTGAACGGGTTTTTAACTGAGATTCAAACATGCTCTTAGGATTGCGATTATACTCGCTGAAACGTGAGATTGACGATATGTGACGATCTTTGCAAGCGTAAAAAACCGATTTTGATTCCTCTGACTTGGTTCCAAAAATCCTATATTATTTCCTCTCTGCATTCGAACAACATTTTAGTTCTCTTCTCCATTGCTACGCGACCCTTTCTCCCATATTCATGACTCTCGTTTGCAAACTCCAGACATCGACGCTGTCACCGTCTCTCTGCACCACTGCCAGTTGCGTCTCTGTTTTGCAAAATGAGTTTCTCCTTTTTTTTCCCCAATTGTTTCTCTTCTCTTGATAATATGCACAATTAACTTTTACTTCTCTTAATTTTCCATGAGACCCACCTTCGTTTGTCTCTTCTGTAAAATGATTATTATACATAATTATTTTCTTTCAAATGGGCTTTGTGTCTCTCTTTCGTTAATAATAATATATTATTTTGTTAATTATAATACATTATAATTATGATTATGATTTTCAATCTTTAATTTAAGATTGTTTGTGTTAAAAAAAATAATTTGCTTGACGTTGTGATTTAGAAGTTATTTTTTTATCTATATTTTTTTTATGTATAGATATTCTATATAAGTATTTTAGGTAAGGTTCCTAAAAAAAAAGTATTTTAGGTAAGGTAAGAATATAAGATCTTATTATCCGATTTACAATTATCGAGTTACGAGTTTTTATCTCTATTTCAATCTTAGATAAAATCTCGATTTTAACAATATTGTTCATGAGCTCTAATATCAAAAGCTTACACAATGACATCAATTTTTCCTCTTCCTTGTCGTAGAAACCTAATATCCCCCACTATGAATATTAACCAGATCAATGAGTCGCAGACACTATATTACAATTTCAAATCTACTTATTACACTTTCGCCCAACCAGTTGCTTGTGACAGATCTCAATCATTGATTATCAATATGTATGAATCATGAGTATTGTCACGCAAACTTCATCATAGTCCGAAACATATATATTTTTATGATTTTATATACATATTTTAAAATAGTTATGTTGCCGTATCAAATATGTATTGAATATGCATATTGTATCTACGCATCAGCTGATGACTATTAATTGTGTTTTTTTTTTTACTGTAAGTACTGCATCAATATATCTAATATTCTAAACTAAATTTTTTCAAGTGCCAGTAGAATTCATGTCTGCTCCTTATCGTCAAAAAGGCAGCCATTGCCCTTGCCCACCGACAAAATGGCAATTAATAAGCCAACCTACCCTTCAGTTATGATTAATAGATTATCTCCCTCCACTTTCTTCGTACTTATAGACTGGTTTATTATACTTGGTTATCTCTGGATGTGAATAATTTAATGATACATTTGAATTTATTGAATAATTTTGTTTGAAAAAAATATTAACCTAATTTGGTTCAGCTTAATGCAGGTTGATTAGATACTGCAAATCTAAAATATTATAATTTATCTAAATGTCATTTTAAAACAAGGGTTTATTTTATTTAAAGCGGTAATTAATTTAAATTTTTTAATATAAAACAATTCAAGTTTTTAAATATAAAGTAATTAAAGAATTTATTTAAAATATTATTTTAGTTTTTAATTAAATAAATAAATAAAATATAAAAATAACGGGACAATCAAAATAGTTCACACTTCACAACCTACATCAAACATTTGATTCAACTTACAATGAGATTGACCCGGATGGACCGGATTACCTTGATTGGCACACCTTATCTTTCTTTCTTCATAAATTTAGCATGTGATATTGCTTTCTGGTCCAGTTTTCTTAATGGCTTTTACTTAAGACATCTCTTTTTTTTCCTGGTGTATCCCATTGAAAATAATAAACAGTTGTGCTAACTATTTTATCCTTTTTTCCCTTTTATTATGAACCCCTCCTTTATTCCTTACCTCCAGCGCACCCCATCCTCCAAATAACCCTAACACCTCTCCTCTTCATTGCTTGAAGCCCCGCCGCATAGGGGTGTACACGGGTCGGGTTGGGCCGGGTTTGGCCAAACCCGATACCCGATCCGATCAAAATTTTACGGGTTGGGTTGGATCGGGTTTGTGCATTTTTTTTTCGAAATCCGATCCGATGCAACCCGTTCAAAAACGGGTTGGATCGGGTCGGGTTGATCGGGTCAGGGCATTTAAAAAATATTTTTTATTTTGTAAAAATTATAATTTTTTAGAACAACAATTTATTTTTGCCTAGAGCTTTGCACATATATAATTTCTACATGTCCTCCAAAAGGACCAAATTGTGACAACATTTGATTAATAAAATGAATGGTTTCAATGCTAATACAAATATTTTATTTTAAATAGATATTAGCATGAGAAAACATAAACAAAATCAAGACAAAAAATATAAACAATTAAAAAAGAGAAATATAATTCATGTGTGGTTAAAAATTAGCAAAAAAATATAGTGTTTTGTATTTTTTAATTTAATAATATATATATATATAATAAAAAATTATAGTACGGGTCGGGTCGGGTCACGGGTTCAAAATGCAAACCCGTTACCCGACCCGTATACTAACGGATTGGATCGGGTTGTGTTCGGGTTTGACCCAAACTAAAAAAAAATCAGATCCGAACTAATCGGGTCGGGTTGGATCGGGTTGGGTGATCGGATTACCCGATCCGGTGAACACCCCTACCGCCGCACCCCATCTAATATTTCAAAAAATTAACAGTCAATTAAATAAACACAAAAAATTCGTCCAGCAAATGGAATTTTTTTTTAAAATTTCTAACTATATTATGGATTCATCAATCCGTAATTGTATAAAAAACATTACGGAATGACTAATCCATAATTATACATTACGGATTGAGCAATCCGTAATTGTATATAGCATTATGGAATGTACAATCCGTAATTCTACTAATACAATTACGTATCATACAATCCATAAACCTTGTAACACAATTAAGGATTGAGTAATCCGTAATGTATATTACACAATCCGTAATTGTGTTACAAGGTTTACGGATTGTATGATCAATAATTGTATTAGTAGAATTACGGATTATGTAATATGTAATGTATATTACACAATCCGTTATTGTGTTACAAGGTTTATGGATTGTATGATCAGTAATTGTATTAGTAGAATTACGGATTGTACATTCCGTAATTCTATATACAATTATGGATTGCTCAATCCGTAATGTATAATTACGGATTGAGCTATATTCTATTATGGACCCATCATTCCGTATCATTGTTAAATGAAAAAAAAAACTTACCAGATGAAGAACTTAAACAAAAACCTCATCTACGGAGGAAGGAGGAGGAAGGAGGAGGAACGAGGACGAGAGAAGAACATATGACACCTTCTTCACCTAAAATGGATGCTTCGTGAAAGTAAACACATCAACCATGAAGGCAGTAGAGCGGCAAAAAGAGAACGAAAGTGCGAAGGAACCGCGACACCTTACTCGGAGTCGCAGTGAAGAAGAATGGAATGGGTGCAAAGGAGAGACAGCGAGATGCAGCAAAGAAAAATGGGGTGCAAAGGAGAGAGCAGGATAAAGAAGTATAATAAATAAGGGTATTATGAGAATATTGAAAACTATGGGGTGCACCAAGAAAAAAAGAGGTGCCTTAAGTAAAAGCCTTTCTTAATTGATGGGTCCATCGACAAAGGCCCGTATCTGCACATTATTTTCATTTTCGGGTTCATATGCAAAATCGTATATTACTTAGCTTGCATATTTCACTAATGTAATGTAATTTATTCACGAAGACATTAAAAAATATTTTTTGAAAAGTACTAACAGACGTTTTTTAATTACTTTTTATTATTAGATAAAGTTAATGTGGGATCCATTAAATAATGTATGTCCGAAGTAAATTTTTTCCAATAATTAAATATATTAGTTTTATAGGTAAAAAAAATAACGAATACAATTGGTGTATCATGTTATTAGCGTATTATACTATTATCATATTGGTTTTTGTCAACATATATTATACTAATAATTACAAATCTAAAGACTATACCTTTCCGTTTAGTATATGACATTTATTTGTAGTGTATTTGATTAACATAAATTCATATTGAGTAGTGATACACATACATCCATTTATTTTAAATACCTCACCAATACCTCTCATTTCTCTCTATCTCCTTCTTCTTATCACATCATAAATCATATATACTTATATTTTTCTTTTTTTTTTCTCTCTTCCTAGATGTCTCATAGCACAATGAGTGTCTATGAAACATTTTTCATTCATATTACCTTTGTTAGCGTGTGTGTAATGCATAATGTTTCTAGGCAATGTAAGTGAATTATTTATATATTGAAAATAATTGATATTTAATATAAAATAAATAAATAAAACATAGAAATAAAAGAAAACTATTAAAATTAAATAGTTCTTGACACTATAAATTCAGCTTACTCATCAAATCTATCATATTCTTCCTCTAGTTTTTTTTTCCTCCCTTTTTCTCTTCTTTTTTCACCTCAATTCACCAAAAATGAAATGGATATTTATTTTACTCTTTACGAGGAGGAGATGTGAAATCCGGGTTTAGTAAAGTTTATATACTAATACATATTATATCTTGCGAAGATAGACGAGTAGTGAATTAATAATAATATTACAAATTTGACATTTGTTTAAAATATAAAATTAGTTTTTTTTTTCTTTACCATTTTTTTTTTGAAGAATTCTTTACCATTTTTTTAGATTCATACTAATGCATCTGTACACTTTTATTATAATATAAGAGCAATGCTATTCATACAATAAGTTTTTATAATAATTTTCACAAGCTTATTTTATTTTTTTATTTCATTCTATCACATGACTTATTTGATTACACATCTATCTCTCCTCTTGTCTAATTCCTTTATATAGAAATTGTCGTAAAAAATTTAGTACTATTAGTTCAAACCACTTTCGCCGCGGAAAAAGGAAGCACCACCACCCACAGCAGGCAGGACCGTCCATTCATTTAAATTTAAATCAAAATAAAACTATACGCGTCTCCTAGTTGACTGCGAATCCTAATTATGTACGCTTAGAAATCTTTTTCGCTTTAATTTCGTGGGCCTGAAGAACTTTCGAGTATATTTATTTTATTGATATGTCACATAAACGTCCAAGTTACAGATTCATACACGATTCCAGGATTCAACGTTGCCTATTAAAATAAAAATTAAACAATTGCATCGTGAATCATCAAAACTTATAACAAAAGCATAAACCCACTATACACATACGCTAATTGCTACCTTATCAAGACATGAAACAATAATAATAATAATAATAATAATAATAATAATTATCATCATCTAAAGACTGAGCCAATTGTGTTAAGCACACGAAATACCGATAGCGGTGGTGGCCATAAACCGCTCCGACGCTGACTTTCTCACAAAGGAAGTGATCTCCGGGGAAAGCACAGCCACCTCAAACTCCGGAAGTTCGGGAATTGTGGTGAGAACCGGTTCAGATTTATCATAAACAACGTAGAAACGGTCATTGGAATTCGAATATTTCTCTGCCACCTGGAAAGTACTAATATTATTGTTACTACTAGTACGGGTGCTAGAAATCCTTAATTTGTTGCTGGACTTGAAAACAAAGCGAAGGAGTTTGTGGAAGGTTCGAGAGATCTTGAAGGACTTGTTGTTGGACATGGGTGGTTGTGGTTGTGGTTGTGGTTGAGGTTGTAGTGATGAGTCGGGTAAATGAGACATGGAAAGGGTTCTTCTATTTCTCGGGGAATTCGCTATTGCCGTGTTCAATTGGCGTTTGAAGGAGTTGAGCTCGTACGAGTCATATAGGGTGCTTCCACAATCCCAAGGGTTTCTAATCTTTTCTTCTCTCGATTTCTCCATGTGCTATGGCTTGTGGAGATCAAGGTTGTGAAAATATATAGTGTTTTTCTTAATTTTCGTGAGTGTTGTGTTGGATAGTACTATATAGGAGGAGGTTTGAGAGAGATGGATTTGGGATATAGATGACTAAACAGAGAAACGAGTTTGGGAGAGTGACGTTTGACCACTTTTATGTGATGGTTGGTGAAGGATCAAACGCGGTAGTAATGACTATTGTGACATGGAAAGTGTGGGTTTATATTAAGGGTTTCACTTCCCGCGGATATTGACCCCCATTACCATTAAATCCGTGAGGATACTTTTTATTTTTTCAATTTCGGTGCCAGCACTCTTATGTTGTTGCTACCTGCTTCCTCTACATTGGGCAAATGTATATATTAAAGTACAGGTAAGCTTCTATTCTAGAAAAGTTAAAAAAGAAAATAAATCGATCGCGTATAATTAAGTGGATTGAAATTAATTAAAAATAAAGATATGCATAAAATGAGAAGTGGGAAAAGGTGGGACACCGGGACGTGGAACAAAAGTGGCCCCTTGAAATCTTGAATCATGTGTGTGCAAGTATAATGTCATATCACATTCACACGTACTAGTACATACTTTGGCTATAAGTGCGATGATGTACAACCATGGATTAAACAATGGAACGAGTTTTTGTTTTTTTTTTTTTTGACTGAATTAATCTACCAGTTTGTTGTGCAACGGAGGGGGAGGATGCGAGTGTAATGGCTAAGTATTTGCGTTTTTCATTGTTGTGCAAGTTACTGGATGCTTCTCCATGAAGACAGTAATTGGTGATCGCTTAAACCATAATATATATGCATAGCTGTAGATGCAAGTGTAGAATTTCAACGATCTCCCCTCCCCCAATTCTTTAATTAATAAATCCAAATCGCGAGTTCTATTATTTTTGTTCTTTATTTTGAAACACAAAACTGTTCTACACCTGTGTGATGATGCATTTTCATGATAACTTGCTCCGATTGAACTGTTTGCTAGAATTAGTTTGTCTCTGAATGCGTTAAAAAAAATGCATAAAATTAATATAGAAACTTTTTCCTTAAAAAAAATAGAAACATTAACTAATAATTAACCGTTCTATGCTCTCAATTTTTAAAAAATCTTTGACTTATAAAAGAAAAAAAACTAAAAACCGTTCTACTTTTTTTAATTAAGATTACCAGTTGTTTTGTCGACTTGAAAGCTGAAATGTACAAGTTAACGACTAAAGAAGCTGGAATACGCAATAACCTAAAACCATGTGGAAAGATGCAAAACGCAGCAATCAGTTTCCAGGTGTACACATTCACACTTTTCGGATAGAGACAGTTCAAAATGGCTGATCTACTCGTGATAAATATGCCATGGAAAGTATATATTATGGGTAATCTGAACAACTGTGAATATTGGAACTTTAATTGGAAGTTTGACTAGGATTAGATAAGTTTGGATAGGAAGTGCAGTTGGCTAACTATGAGTAAAAAAAAAAAAAATTGGTCATTTTCATGGGGTACCGTAGATTGAATTGAATATAAGACAAAACAAGATCCACGACAAGAATAAACTATTGGATATTATATGTTAAAAGAATGTTTCCACGATTTACATTTATTTATTTATTATTTATTAAATTGAAATATTCTTTATTATTTTTATATGTTAAAAGAATGTTTCCACGATTTACATTTATTTATTTATTTAAATTGAAATATTCAGATTTTAACTAAAAATAATTTCAAATGCTTAATAAGAATACCCGCTATATATAAAAAGTACAACAAGTTATTCCTTAGAAAGTTTTAAAAAGTTATTTCTCAAAATTGAGGTGAAACAAATATGCAATAATTCTAAATATTGTAGCAAAGTTTCAATTTAGTTTTAATTTTTTACTTAAGCTTTAAACATTTTTTTTTTCGTTTCAATGGAGGCCACATGACTATGATTTTAGCTTTTATGTGTTTTATGCATAAAACCAAACCCTAGAAAATTTGTAAGCAAAACATGATTAAAATATAACTTATTAGGGTTGGTTTAGTAGTGAGGAATTCGAATTTCACACAAAGTCTTAGATTCAAGCTTTGTTCCCACTATTTTTTTAAGGTTGTTGCCACTGTTATACACCAAAAAAACATGAATAAAAATATAATGATAAAAGTGGTTTGGATTGTTTGGGTCTAGAAAAAATGTACACATAAAGCCATAAGCATTTTACAATGACCCAACTAGGTTACTTTCAATTTTCATCCCCAAAATATTTCACAATAGATTCAAACTAAAACCCCTAAGGGGTGATTGTTACGTCATTGGCAAGTGTATCAAGTCATACAAGTAGTATAAAATGGAAAGTCCAAATATCGTACCCACAAAGACTTGTTTAATATTTGGCAATGTACGCACTTTTTACTCACTAGACAAAATATAAAGCGAACTTTAAGTATCAATGATTAAAACTAAAGATAAAGTAGAAACTTTGCAAATAAAGCTAATGAAAAGAGTTTTCGTCTTCAAAGATCCAAGTTGCGGAAAAACATTATGGGAAACGATGATAATGAACGTTGGGGTTCGACTTCACTAAACCACTCCCTCATGCATACACAAGCTATTAATCAATGTTTATCATTTGTTTGTTATCACCAACTCATAAAAATGCTCAATCCCTAATCCCTTACAAGAAGAGCCTAAGTTCCTTGACTAAACTACCAATCCCTTGCATAGCTTAGTCAAGTTACTTGCTTTAAGAAAAGGAGTTAAAGGTGACTAATGGACTTTACTCTATTCCTAGAAACAAGACCCATTAGGTGCTCTTCTCCGGTTCATAGTTCAAATACATTTTCCAATCACATTTAAACCATAAAATCAAGCAAAGGGTGATCAAGTCAAAACAAGCATTAAGCAAAGAAGAAAGCACGTAACAGTGAATAATAAACATGTATTAATAACTCAAAAGATATACATGAGTTTGAGTTTAGTTACATCAAACTCCAATGAAGGGGAGCTCAGCTACTCATGGTTGAGAGGAGCATCAAAAATGGTGAAGGAAGGAAGAAGATGAAAAATGGAGGAATGAGAGAGTTCCACGGAGCTTCCCACGTTCCAAAACCTAGGTCCAAGAAGAAGAATGTTCTATTCTTTCTCAAAAAGCCCCTTTTAATGACTTTCTTTGCTGCCCATAAAGTGACAGCGCACATTTCTGGCCCAGCATACACAATATTCTCGCTGGGCATGAGCTTCATTAATGAGTACTGGAGCTCCCTGGCTGGGCATGACACTGATTCATGCTGGGCGAGAGATGCCTCAGAAACTGAGATTGCTACTGACTCTCTCTGGCTGGGCATGCACTCCTCTGTTCTGCTGGGCCAAAGTTCAAAATATCATCCTTTTCACTTTGACTTATCCTCATTCAAGAGTAGGCTTCTAACATCAATAAAAACATAGGAAAACATAAAAATTGATTCAAAAGTCTAAACACACTGAAAAGATTCCTAAAAAGCTAAATTTTAACTAAAAGAGAGATAAAAACAAGACTTTAAATAAGGAATTGATAAGATAAATGCAATTATATGTACCAAAAAGGCAAGCATATAATGCAGTTATCAAACTCCCCCAAACTTAAAGCTTTGCTTGTCCTCAAGCAAAAGAAAGTCCTAACTACAACTAAAATGACAACAAAACACAAGCTATGATTTGCAAACGCACTCTAAGATTAAAATGAATATTCAAGTCTAACTTTATATTGTAAACTGCAAAGTATGGTTTTACACTTCTAGTTGTGATTGATGAAGGTAGTGCATGTAGAGAAAAGAAGCAACCCAACCCAGACGTTACTAGACCTGATATTATTTGAAGGGGATTGTTATTCTCACCCCAAAGAATTGCTATTCCCACCCCCAAAAAAGGTGAAACGACCCCCTTACCCCTGTCAGCAACCTCCCACCCCACCCCACCTCTCCCTCTTCCCCCACCCCCTCACCTTCCCCGCCCCACACCAACCTTTTCTTCTCACCCCCTTCGGCCAATTCTCCTCTCCTTCCCCATTCCCCCTCATATTGTCTCCCTCTGCAACGTCTCTTCCTCACAAGCCCTCTACAATGTCTCTCCCTCACCTCTCTCCCCAAAGTCTCCCCAATAGGTTCGTCCCCTCCCTTTTTTTTTCAATTTAATGCAGTACAACGGAATCGCGATTCCGTTGTACTGTTTGATTTTTCAAACAACACAACGGAATCACGATTCCGTTGTGTTGCTTATTTTTTTTAAAATTTTGAATTTGTAAAGTAAATTATTTTTAAAAGAAGAATATTTAATTATATTTGTATTATATATTTACAGTATTGTTTTTAATATTTAATTTTTAAATTAAAATTATTATTTAATTCAATAATTTTTTTTAATTAAAAAAATATTAAAATAAGAATTTTATATTTTACATTTTTAAATGTATTATATTTATAGTGTTAGTTTGTTTATTTAGTTATATAGTATTTGACTTTGTTTTTTGTTTATCGAGTTCTAAGTATTTTAGTTAATTTTTTGCAGATTTATTATGGATCGGACAAAGTATGTTTCCTACGATCGTCGACATGATCCCTCCACTTTGGAGGAAGATGTTGTTGCAGATGCTGGTCAGCCTGCCCAACCATCCAGGGCAGATCAGCGATGTGTGACAGCATTTGCTCGCCGTCGTCGGCCAGATGATACTCGTGCTGTTGGAGGAGTACATCACGATGAGCCAGAGGATGTAGAGCATGTACATGCTGAGGCAGACATGCCACAGCCAGATGCAGACGTGCCACTGCCTGAGCCAGAGGTTACTCAGCCTGATGCAGAGGTAGCGGAGGTACCACAACCAGCAGCTCCAGTGATCCCGTTTGCTGACCGGATCGTTGGACCACCATTTCCTGGTGGTCCTGTAGTTGATACACTGCTGGGGTCCTACAAGGACCACGTCGCTGGACACATTTGGATTGATCAACCTCGGGAGGAGCTGAAGGTGGTCAGCCACACTGGAAAGTTGATTCCCTACCCTACCCAGCCACAGGTCTAGGCATACGTGGATCAGTCTGGCTTAACGGGCCTTTATCATGCACGATATATCGCGAATAAAGGCTTCCCCAATGCCTTTATTGAGAGGTGGCATCAGGAGACATGCACCTTCCACTTGCCCGTTGGAGAGATGACCATCACTCTAGATGATGTGTCATGTCTGCTGCAGTTGCCTGTTATAGGTAGGGATGGCAAAGCGGGCCGGGCCCGGCGGGCCGGCCCGCAGCCCGCTGTGACTTTGGCGGGGCGGGGTGGGGTTTTCAGCCCGCCGGCCCGCTTTGGCCCGCCCCGCCTGGCCCGCCGGCCCGCCAGCCTTTTTTTTTTTTTTTTTTTAAATTAATATATATAAAATAATATAAGTTATTAGGGACTATTAATATTTTGTGATGTATTTTTAAAAGACTATTAGTTTGTGGTAAGCATTTTTAAGATGTTATTCATGATGATATTGAACTTGTGGTGTTAAAAGACTATTAGTTTGTGATTTATTGAAGAAAATGAAACAATATTGCAATTATTTTTAATTGTGTTCACACTTCACAGTAACAAAAATACTCTCTATTGTCCTCTTATGATACAAGTGATACAAGATCAATTTATTTATATCTTATTTACAATAATTTAAAAAAAAAAAAAAAAAAACTGGCGGGCCAGCCCGCCAGCCCGCTCTAAGGCGGGGCGGGCCAGGACCAGCAGCCCGCCGCAGCTAGGCGGGCCAGCCCGGCCCGGCCCGTTTTCGGCGGGCCACAGGCGGGCCGGGCCAAAACGGACCGGGCTGGCCTGTTTTGCCAACCCTAGTTATAGGCTTGCAGATTGCCTGCCCAGCGACCGCCTTTTCAAAGGCTAACATTAGGATGTTGCTGAGGACCATGCTAGGCCTGGTGTCTGACGATGAGGCAGATGTTGCTACGACGATAGGAGTTAGGGTACGTCTCACATGGCTGAGGGAGCTATATGAGAGGTATGTGCAGTTTGGTTCATATGTGTGGGCCACACAGGCGTACTTGTTGCACTTGCTCGGTTGTACCATCTTCGCCAATAAGAGCTCCACACATCTGAACATTTTCTATCTCTGCTACCTCAGCGATCTGTCCACCTGCTTCCAATATGCTTGGGGAGTATCTGCATTGGCGTATCTTTACGACCATATCTCACATACGAGCTTGCGTGAGAGCAAGCAGTGTGAAGGTTCTATGACGCTACTGATGGTAATGAATTATTTATTTGTTGTTTAAATATTTGTTTGTGTATTTTTTAATACAAATGTTAACATAATTTACTTTCTTTATTTTACAGGCGTGGGCATTTGTGCATCTGCCGTCAGTTGGTGGATGAGAGGATGTCATCTATGACCCGAAGCTTCCATTTGCTACCAAATGGAAGACGACGAGGGGTACCGGCAAGGCTTCGGGGGACCAAGCGGTTGTTGGATCAGTTGCATATGGAGGACGTCATCTGGTCCCCATATGATGATAGATACAGGGCTGCCGCTGGTACACCCTTCTTGGAGCAGACATACTATTCTTGCCACATCAGGTGTGGCACAGACATGCAACCATATCTGCCATAGAGGGTTTTGAGGCAGTTCAGCTACGTACAGGGGATCCCTCCACCACCACCTCGTCCTCCATTTCAGACATCTATTCAGACATTGGCCGAGTGGGAGCAGCATAGAGTGCAGCTGGGCGAGCATGTGCCAGAGGATGCTCCATGGGCCTGCACCTCCGACTACTTGGCGTGGTATTATGAGCATTCACATCCATATGTGATTCCGCCAGAGGAAGGAGAGGCAACACGGAGCCCAGTACGTATGCCTGACCCTATTCCTCAGCCTCAGCCTCAGCCTGGTGACCCTCTGCCAGAGTTTGTAGATGGTGTAGATTACTCGTGCGAGATAACGTAATGCAAACACTTTTTTCATAATTGTTTACATTTTTTTAGATTTGAAATTATTAATTTTAATTTTTGTTTATGTAAGATCGGTACCGAATGATGTTTGCGATTGCAGAGAGGTTGTTGCATACCAGAGTCATTCCTAAGGGCACGCATGACCATGAGTTGGTGCAGCGGCTATTGCGCATAGCACAGGGTGGCTTAGGTGCTGGGTGCAGTAGCCAAGGACGCAGACAGAGGAGGAGGACCGAGGGCGGCGGCTGCAGAGGTGGTGGCCGTAGAGGCGGTTGATTTATGATGTATTTTTTTATATTTGTTTATAAACTTTTATTTTGTATATACATTTTATTATATAAATGATGTTGTTGTTTTCAGTTTATTACATTTTTCTTTATAAACTCTATAAACAACACACGCGTGCCTGGTAATATAATGAAAGAAGGAACGATTTCTCTATTAAAATCATAGAACAAATAACAATAACAACAACAACAATGTGCAACATAATAGCACCGACAAAATATAGGATTTTTGCCAAGTATGTTAAATTGGTAAGTTTATTTTTTGCCAAGTATTTAAAACCAACGGCCTATATTAATCCTATAAGATACATCGACCAATGTGCATTAAATTGGTATGTTTGTTTTTGCCAAGTCTTTAAAACCTAAATTTATACATTTCAAAAAAATTACTCAATATAAAAAAAACTTAGAAAAAATTAGAATAAATTAAAAAAACATGTGCAACGGAATCGTGATTCCGTTGTACAAGGGTATTTTGGAAAATTAATAAAAAAACCACCAACGTGGGTGGTGAGAATAGCAAATTGTGGGGTGAGAATAACAAAGCCCTTATTTGAAATTGGGCTTCCGTTAACATTAGGGAATTGCTATTCTCACTCCAAATTTTGCTATTCCCACCACTCACATGGGTGTCTTTTTTGTTATTCCGAAATTATCCTACGGAATCACGATACGATTGTACAACATACAAAACGGAATCGTGATTCCGTTGCATAATTTTTTTCACCACCACAATACACAACGGAATCACGATTCAGTTGTGCACTACACAACTGAAACACAATTCCGTTGTACACTTATATAACGGAGTCATGTTTCCGTTGCAATATATTGGGTGAAAAAAAATTCAACGGAAGCATGATTCCATTGTACATTTGTACAACGGAATCGTGTTTCTGTTGTAGTTAATGGGGCAGCAAAAAATTAAACAACGGAAGCATGATTCCGTTGTACAAATGTACAACGGAATCGTGTTTCCGTTATACAATAAAGAGGGTGAAAAAAAATTGTAACGGAAACACAATTCCACTTTACATCCTTTGCCAAAATGGAATTGTATTTCCGTTATTTTGTTATCCTGAATGAAACAGAATTACATTTCCGTTGTTGTAATGAATCATATTTTATAATTTTTTCTATTTGAACATTCAATTTCTTTATTTGTCATCTTTTTATTTTTCTTTTTTCTGTCATCTCTATTTTTAGGTTTCTAAAATTTAATTTTAATAAATATGAATATTAAAAAATTTAAATTTCAATAATCATGTTAAAACTTAAAAATCCATATATATAAAATATTAAAAATTTAAAATAACAAAAAATATAAATGGCTTAAATGCAATTTTGATCCCTCTATTTTTTTAAATATGCAATTTTGTTCCTTCTATTTTAAAATAAATACATTTAGTTCTCATATTTTTTAAAATCCACAATTTTAGTCCTCCTATTTTAAAATAGAGACATTTAGTTCTTTAGTTTTGTAAAAATCACGATTTTGGGTTCAAAAGGGTAGCAAAATTGCATTTATTAATTTTATAACATAAAAATCAACTTACATAATGAATACATATAATATATACATATATCACACAATTTTAAAATAATTTAAATTAAAATATATCTACACAAAATTTTTATAAAATTTAAAGTTAAAAAAAAGATAAACATGAAGTATTATGTGGGGATGTGAAGAAAAAATGAGAAGGAGAGGGAGAAAAGAGTGCCACGAAAAGATAAGGAGGAGATGGAGGGTGTGAAGAAAAGGAAGAAAAAAATGGAGGAGAGAGAGAAAAGAGTGCAGTGGAAAGAGAAGGAGGAGGGGTGAGAAGAAATGCTAGCAGGGGTAGGTATGTCTTTTCGTAGGATTTTTAAAAAGTATGAGGTGAGAATAACAATTAAGGAGGTGAGAATAGCAACCCCCTAACATTATAAAATAATAATAACCATTTGGGGAAAAAAAAGACTGAAGAATAGAATAATTTTTTTTAGTAGAAACCACATATTTTCCACAAGAGACAATCATATTCAAATTAAATAATACTATAGACGATAAGACTTTTCCTCTAAATATTTAACACAACTGTATATCCAAAATTCAAATTTGAATCCACTGGCTAAACTAAAAATACCTAGCCCCAGTTAAGTTAATCAATGTACACAGTAGTATAACAGAATAACCATGACTGTCATAATAAAGATGCAATAAGTAATAAAATACTTTTATTATGCCTTTTTGTCAAAAATTTAAATTTAAGTTGCTTATGAGCATTGTTGTTGATTTTATATTTTATGGTATCAGTATATCATGGCCTTCTATACATACATATTAAGAAAAATGTATTATTCTTCATTAAAAAAATTTCTTAATAAAAAATATATTTTCAATATTAAATATTTAATATTTTTAAATTTCATAATCAGTGTGCAAAAAAACACATGTACATAAAACTTTAAAAGCAAAAGAACTGTTTGGTTTTTTTTTTTTATAATTTTTGCTTTGTATTATTACTTGAATTTTTTTTCCCAGGTTTTGAAAAACCAATATAGAGCATATACGAACCCACCATGCATGAACTCCAGTAACTGCTTGCTATGGAATTTACAAGCTCTCATGAGCTTGATGTTAATAGCATCAGTACATCACCAAAGCTGGGGATAGTGCTTTTATCTTTCTGCATTCATGATTTATGTATGCATTTGGTTAATCCACAACATCACTGCTAAACAGCTTAAATTGGTTGGCATCTAGAACCAATTTCCTTATGGAAGAGAATGCACCCATTATTCCAGCACCCGTGAATATCACCATAATTGAGACGTTGATCCAGTAAGTGAAGGATGATTTTGGAGGCTTGTATGTCATGTTGTATAGAAGCATAGGCAGAATGAAATCAAGAGGGATGAAACCAATTGCACCAACCACACCGTTAATGTCTCCAAAAAATGGTAGCATGGCTGCTAAAACCCCACAGAATATCATGTAAATGGTTCGAAGAATTATGCGAGGAATGAGATTTCTTTTAGAAAACATCCCCTGCCTCACATCAGCTGATTTCTTCTCCATTATCTCATAAGCAACTTGAGAATAAACCTGTCATAATGTTTGGAATTTAGGTTCTCATCTGATCATGAATTGTCATATAGGGTAAGATTGTTAATTTTTTGTAATAACTACCAAATTTTTTAGTATACTAGAAAAAGTTAATAAAACACGATTATGCGTTACATGAAAATTGATTGGGATGATAGTGGTTTGGGACCATGTAATAGTTTCTCCACATTTAAGGTGATTTCTAACTAGTTGACAGTGAACAATGTGTCAAAATTAAACACGTTGTCCCCCTAAAAAAATCCCTCACAAGAAGGAACAAAATCAAATAGAATTTTTCCAATGATTGTGAGCTTACCAGGCCAATGGCAAAGAGCTGAAGAAGAACAAAGATGATTGCAAGTCCAAGGACCCAAGTTGGAGCCAAAGAAGGTCCACTATCTGGCAGCAGACTCTTTAAAATGTTTGAGTTGGATTTGTTTCCAAACACCCAATATCCAGAAACTGCAGCAGAGTAGAATGTCACAAAAATTACGGAGTAACACATAGCAAGGCCTTTTACCATCTTCCCAGTGGCAGGGGGCGCTAGAGTTGCCTGTATTCATAATGACATGGTCAATGTAACATTTGTCAACTAACATCCAAATAAATTATTTCAACTTAGAAAGAGGAACAGTGTGTACTTGTATCTCCGGCAATATGCCATTTCCAAATATTGCTGCTAGTATGGACATGGAAGTGAAGGCACTGAAGGCCCTTGCAGACTTCTTAGGTTCCAAGGAATAGTCCCTTGGAGGGGCATTTTCTGATGTACCTGCAAAATGGTTGTAGCTTTCTTAAACCATTGGAACATTTCCTATATTTAATTTATAGAACCATAGGTACCAAATTGTGTCTTTCATGCTATTTATTGGATTGTAGTAAAAATGTAATTAAGGGGGGAAAAAAAATACCTGCATGAATACAGGCACCAACCACCAGGATGGTGTAGCCCAGGGCAAAAAGTAGTGAACACAAGTTTATGTGTCGCAGGGAATGGAAAGAAGGAAGTTGAGATAAAACTATCATTACCACTGTCACCATTGCTATAAAGTGGTACAATTTGAGGGGTCCATGAGGTGAAATATTGGAGTACATGATCTTCCATAACAAAAGGAAAAGCAAACAAATTAAAAATTATAACATGAAATATTTTAACCAAGGCCATTTACTTGACACAAATATTTAATATTCCAAATCATTACATTATCTTAAAACAGTATGCGCAGCAAAAACAAAACATAATTTGTACAGTATAAATGGTCCAAAGGTCTTCAAATCCGAATTCCCCGTGCTCACGCAAGAAATTCTAGCTTTGTCTATTTTCAGACAAAAAGCCAAAAAAATCCAATAGCTTAGAATCGAAGTTTGTAAACTTTGTAATGATCAATTTATTAGTAGCTTAGAATTGAAGTTAGTCGTATATCCTTACTATTTCATCCAGGACGGCTTGAAACTAGTGAGTAATTCATCGCTTAAAGGGCAATCGAGTGTACAAGAGTAACAAGACTACCATCATTGTAAAGTTTAGCAAAGGAGAAATTTGCAATTAGCTTTAACACATTTAATTTAAATTTTTATTTGTTATTATCTGTCATTTAATAATTTTACCTTATTTAAAATTCTTATTTTAATATAGAATATAATTATTTTATTTGAATGTTTTATTATGTTGAATTTATAAATAAATAGTTAGTGTAGATATTTGACAAATTTTTATATAATAATAAATATTAAAACTTTCTTTCTTCCTGTAACATTTAAAACCTAATTAAAAAAAAAGGTATATTATTTGTATGAAATTTTGTTTTCTCTCTTTCTTTTTGCATCACATCAATTGTTTTATCCTAAATTTTTTTCTTTCTTCTCTTCCTATCTGTCCTTTTATTGTACCAAAAATTATACTATAAAGAAAGGAAATTATACAGATTCAATCTCATCAAAAAATGGCCAAAAGGATTATTATTCTAGATTTATCGGTCCAGGCCAAAATGCATATCATTGTCATGTGTGTGGAAAATTGCCTTCATGATGAACCAAAATTTCAAATTTTCATTGAGTAGAATGCGTGACTCAACAAATCACAATTACCATCCTGTTGCACCGCACCGATCTCCTAGTCTAACTTGTGAAAGTGGCAGGCCAATCATTTGGTTTTATTGAATTTGAATCCTATAGTTGCTTTCTCTCTTTCTTTTTTCAATGAAAAATTTATCATTTTCACATTGACTAGCCTCTAATTAACCATTTTCAGTTTGTCACTACTCACTATAACTCATCAGTTCGGCTAGACCCCTAACCATGGTTACGTACAGATTAAGTTCAACATTACTGTATACATCTAAAGATGGGCTCTAAATAAATTATGAGTGGAAATTTCCATTACTAGTCATTATCTATTAGTACTTTAGAAGGTACATTTTTTTTTCCCTTGAAAGTTTTTATCAGTTCAACAACGTATAAGTTAAGAATGCTTGCAAAATATCCAAAATAGTTAAAGGCTTACAACGGTTTCAACTGTAAACATTTCTAATCAATAAGTGAAAACTTCTTGAAAGGCTAGGGGGAAAAAAGAATAAAAGATCAATCACTGGTGGGAGAAAGTGAAATTCAGAATTACAATATAATAATAAGGAATAATATATACTATAATTATAACCAGTTGCTTTCATTGATGTCACTATAATCGGAAGTCTTTATATTTTCTTTTATATATATCTCTTGATAGGAAAATGACAGAAAATTAACCTCAAATGAGTTTAATTATAAATAATGTATAATAAGTAACAAATAAATATTGAAATGGGAAGCTAACCTCGAGGCATTCACCCGCAAGCAAGATTGCCCCTACGCCGACGCCAGTGTTGATTGCCGTTTGAATAAAGATTACAAAATAGAACATCCAACCGGACCCTGTTAAACGACAGCAAATCTTACAAAAAATGATTAGAAACTAGATAAATATAAAGCTAGTGTGAGTTTTTATTTTATGGCAGAAACAAAACTAATAATACAGATTTTTTTTTTCATCTGTCGTGTATAAGTTGCATATTTGCTTGCGGTGTTGACGTGCTGTTCACTATATTAAAAAAAATGTGATGTATGAGTACAAAAAATAATATACGCTCAGTATGTTTTGCTTTTGAGAAATAGAATTAAAAAAAAGAATCAGTGTAGAGTTTCATATAAAAAAAATTGTATGACCATATTATCTTAAATTTTCTACTTTAATTTTATAAAGAAATTTTAATCTGATCCAAAAGATAAATATCTTACCAAACTATGAGGATTGGTGCACAAATTCGGGCCACATATAATCTGTGAGCATAAGTTATCAAAGTAAATTAGGCAGATAAAGCCCGAAATTTCTGCGCCAAATAAAAAAGAAAAAGGAAAGGCCCTTGGAAAATACTAAATAGATAGAAGCAAGTTCGATTCCAAGGTAGTTGGTTTCAAAAGTTTGATTGAACTTTTGCCTAGTCTGTTATAGTTTATATATATCGACTTCAGTCTCTAAATGATTTTTTCATTTAAATTTAAAAAAAAATCTTATTATATTTAAGTTTTTTAATTATTTTTCAATTGTTACAATTAATTTTCAGTTTTCAAATTTAAAATATCATACTTCATACAGAATTATTTTTTTTAAAATATTTTATCTATGAAACTTTAACCCCCATCTCTCATAAAATCTTTCACATCTTCTACCTTTGAACCTGCTTTAAAATCATTTTGCATTCCGAATTTTAACCTCTAATTATTTAAATAAAAAATCTTTAAAAAAAAAAAAAAAAGAGTTAATGATGGACGGGAATCGGTCTCTGAAAGCTAAGAAAAAGACAGAGATACAATTAAGTGGAGGTAAAACAAGGATAATTTCTAATAGAAACAAGAAAGTTTTATTGTGCGGTGACACTAACCAAGTAAGCATGGTTATGGTTGCATAGCAGTAGTAGTAGTAGTAATCACCTAAGACGTCAGCGGCTAGTTCCCGGAAACGAATGTGGCGGCGACCGGATTTTTCGCAGTGATCCAGCACTTTGGACATTAGGAAGTAAGAGTAGAACGTGACCACCCCCATCAACGTCAGGCACATGAATCCAAGTCCCCACCCTAATCCCCTGAACACGTACGGCAGCGTCAGTATCGTTGGCCCAACGATTGCGGTCGTTAAGTGAAACCCCGCATGCCACCATTCACCTATTTCATGTTATGTTATGTTTGTTAGTTATGAATAATAAGCCATGCATGTGCTGTGCTTGTTTTGGTTTAAGAGAACACAAAATTAATTGGTCCATAATAATATGAGTTTGCGATTGGAGTTAATTTACCTTTGGATTGGAGAACGAAAGCAGCTCCGGCGTCCTGAGTTAATTTACCGATATCCCCCTTAGGTGGTTCTGCCATGGATGGCCCGGTCCTGAGTTATTGACTAAGGTACAGGAAGGAAGAGAATCCATGATGAGATGTTTATATATATATATATATAAGATATGTTTGTTAGGTGAGTTTGAGCTGTTGTTTGCTTTCAATTTAATTATTTTTTAAAACTTAAATTGTTTAATTGACTTATTTATCTGTTTTAATCTATTTTATTTTAAATCTCATTGAATAATAAAGAACAGTTTATTTTTGTTAATAAAAACAATTTTAATTGATTAGAAATCTTCATAGGTATGCTTTTAAAATAACTATCATAAAAGTTATAAAATTAATTATAAATGAAAATGTAAAATATCTTTACACTATTAACGTGTTTAAATTTAATTCTACTAAAGAATCTTAAATATATTAAAAATTATAACTTGGATATAAATTAATATGCTTAATTTTTTAAATATATTAATTAATAAATAATGTACCAAAAAACATATATTAATAAATAGAGTTTAATACATGTAATGTTAGTTTAAAAATCTTTATATAATTAATCAATTTTTTGTGCATTACTTTTAATATAGTAATTATAGACTCAAAAACTTATACTACATGAGAATTTGTAATTAAATAACAGTATGTAAAATATTTACAATGTCAGTAGATATATAATTTATTTTAATATATAATTTTAAAAATCATAATATAGATTCAATTAAATAATAATTATTCAGTATCATAAATCTATATTATTAGACAATTACTTAATTAAGCTAATTTATTAGATTTAGTTTTTTTTTTTTAAAACTGAATAAACTTTTGAAAGAATTTGAATATGACTTATCAACTAGTTTATGGTTGGCGTCTGAAAACGAAATTGGAAGGAAAGACCGAAGCGTGCGGGCGGTGGAATCTTTGTATGATTGAGGCGTATGAAACTAAGTAGGTGTTTTACACTGTCAGGATTTGCGTATTGGTGGTGTTCACACTTGCACTTTCAACGTGTGTCGTTTTTTCAGATTCAAAATAAAATACACCCGACATCGTGCATCAAGCATCCATCTCTGTCTATCCTAATGGGAAGAATTTTTTCTTTAGAGTGGGAAAAGCCAAAAAAAGGGTTGGTTTGGTTTGGTTGCGCTCCTTTTTCTTACTTATTATTTCCTCATTTCAACTACTGATAAGATAAAGGAAATTGTTATTCTCACTCCCCATTTTGTTATTCTCATCACTCACGTGGGTGATTTTTTCTTGATTTTCCAAAATACCCTTATACAATGAAATCGTGATTCCACTGTACAAGTGTACAACGGAATCACGATTCCGTTGTACACTATACAGCGGAATCACGATTCCGTTGAACAAGAGGTGAAAAAAAGTGTATAACAGAATCGCGATTCCATTGTACAAATTTGTTTCACCCCCTTGTACAATGGAATCACGATTCTGTTGACAAGTACAAGGGAGTGAAACAAATTTGTACAATGGAATCACGATTCTGTTGACAAGTACAAGGGAGTGAAACAAATTTGTACAACGGAATCACGATTCCGTTGTGTATGAAAATGACATATACAACGGAATCGTGATTCCATTATGTAAGCAAAAAAACATGCACAACGGAATCATGATTCCGTTGTGTACTGTAAAAACCAAAAAAATAACATAATCACGATTTCGCTGTGCATTCAACACAGTGAAACCATTATTCTGTTGATCTACACAACTTTCGGGTGTGGGTGTGAGTAACTGAAGGAGGTGGGGGTGGAGACTGTGAGGAGAAGGAAGTGGGGTGGGTGTAAGGAATGGAGAGGGATAGGAGAGTAATTTTACAAGGTTAGGGGGGTGATAATAGTAATTTGTGGGATGAGAATAGCAAAGTCCTAAGATAAAAGTTGCTCCGGATTAGGCCTATGAGTAGGCCCAGCCCAATAGATCTCACCTGGGAATGGGATACTCTAACATAGGTCACCGAAAAAAGCCATTAATTAATTACATTTATGAGGTAACACTCATTTCGGAGTACTCGCATCACGGCAATACTATATTAATTACATTTATGAGGTAGTAACACTGATTCCGGAGTCCTCACATCAAGGCTCATATATTATGACGCTCCTTCGTCTATCATAAATATCTTTTCTGGACAGCTTACTAAATGAGTTGCGTTGACAAAAATATTCCACATGGGTGGTCAGAGAGCAAAGAACAACTAATTGGGTTTATTATATATAATGGAATGGAATAAAAGATATGAAACAGATCTTGCTACCCTTATGCAATTGTTTAAGGAAAAAAATGTCATGCCACTCCCTCCTGGATGCCTTATTTAGGGCTGCAAATATTTTCATTGTCATTTTATTCCCTCTTTCTCAATAGTTTCAGGATCCTTTTCAATAACTGAAATATACTTTTCACAAATATTTAACATGTTTGGATACCATATAAAATTACGGTGATTACCTCAAAATCACGGTATCACAATGATTTTTTTCAAAGCAACAATGTGTTGCTTCACTTTTACCGTGAAATTAAAATTGATTTTGGTTCATCTCACTGCCAATCCAAACATGCTAATTTTTCATTGTTATTTATAGTCCTTTTTTTCTCTGTAACCCTTCCAAACATAGTTTTCAGTGCAACCTCAAACAAATTAGTAACAAAAATCAATTTGAATCTGAAAACGAAAACATATACTCCCTCCGTTCCAAATTATATGACGTTTAAGGTTTTGGCACAGGTATTAAGGAATGCAATTAATTTGTTGAATTTTCTAGAAAATATTAGGTAACTTCCTAATATACCCTTTATCTCTCTAATTAATTACTCATAGTACACTACTCCCACTAAGTATTAATTAAGGGTAGTCCTGGAAAAAGACATTTAATAGCATTGATTTTGTAAAACGACATCTATTTTGGAACGGAGGGAGTAATATCAAAATTCATTCTTGGCTCATTCAATTAATAGAATTCTAGCATTGGTTATCTTGGATTTGACTGCATCTTGTGTTTGGGACTTTGGGAACGTACAACACAGGCTTTAAATTTTATGTAATTATTGCTCTACCGTACAACATTTAATTTTTATGCAAATTGATGATAGAGTAAATAAATGGCCAAATTGATGAGATAAACTAAAAATTAACTGCATGAAAGCAACTTACAGGAAGAAAAATTACAGCTAAAAACAACCATTGTTCGGTTTTCTGCTCCTGGCTTGTAAAGAAAAATTACAGCTAAAAATGAACTAACATCAATGACGACTAAATTTTGAAGATAAGCATATTCAATACAATTTTGAACATGCACTAGGGGAATTTTTTTTTTTCCTTTCCCCATTATCATTCGGTTTTCTGCTCCTGGCTTGCAGTTGAGGCAAGGGATTTGTTGTATTCCTCCAATTCCTTCTTGTATGCATCCATTGCTTTAGATGCTTCACCATTCCAGAATTGTCTATCCTCCTCGCTCAGTTCCTATTAGCCAAATTGCACCACATAGATATGTAAGAAAGTGAATGATTGTATTAAGCAAAACATAAATTAAAAATTAAGTGGAAGCAGCAACACTTACCTTCCACTTCAATGAAACAAGTGCATTAAGGGTTGAGGTGTTGATTCCTGGTCGCTCCTCCTGTAAAGTTTTCCTTGCTTCTTTGCTGCACGGAATAAAGTTTTGACTTGTTACACACATATTGGAAACACTATACTAATCCTCTTCCAATTTCATTTAACTTGTAAATTGAAATTACCTGAATAAGAGGAATGAGGATGGAGGCCTCTTAGGCCTGTTTGGATCAGAATTCTTATCTTCCTTGTTTTGTTTCTTCTTCTGTTTTGTTTTCTGCAACATGCTTGGGTGGATTAGCATAAATGAAAGTACTGGATGAAAAAACGACAGGAAAAGAATTACACTGATAAAAAAGAAAAACCTTGATTATATTTTCAGTTTTCTCCTTCTTTTTCAGCAATTGCAAGGCTTCCTGTTTCTGAAGTTTCATGTGTTCCTCCTCTTCCTTCATGAGATGGGCAGCCTCCTCATCTTTCTTCTGTTTATAAGCCTCGATTTCTAGGGCATATTTCTCCTTGTTCTTCTTTGCCATCTGAGAGTTACAAAATAAGTTATTAGTAAGAAAACATGCCTCTAAATGACTCAAGAGAAGGGTACAATAATCAAATGGTGGATGAGAATTGAGAAACCAAAGGAACAAACCTCTTCATAGGGCCTCTTTTGTTCTTCTGTCATGTTTTTCCACTCTTCGGCTGTGATTTTTGGAACCTGAATTTAAAGAATCAACCCTTTATATGTGTTCTTCAATCATGATTAATGAACTCTAAGATCACAAACAAGGGTGACGCGCAATTACCTCCAAGAAATTCTTGTTCTCAGCAAGAAGAGCTGCTCGCCTATCATTAGTGAACAAGAAGTAAGCTGACATGGGGTGCTTTGGTTTCAATGGATCCTTCTCTTTCCTGTGAACATGTAAAACAAACATCAATAACCACACAAGACACACAACACAGAGAAGAGAGGTCCAAAGGGAGGTATATAATTTACTTGTTCTTCTTGGTCTCTTTTTCTGCCTCTTGTTTGAATTGCATGTACTGTTCAAGCAATTCCATGGCAGTTCTCTGCTTCTGCTCCTCTTCCAACAACCTCATTGCCTCAATCTCACGTTTTTCCTTTGCAATCACTTGCAAATAAGCTTCTTTCTCAGCATGGTATTTCTCCTCATAAGGTTTCTTCTCTTCTGCACTAACAGTCTTCCATTTAGCCCCCAGCATGTTAGAAATTTCCTTAAATTCTGCCTCTGGGTTCGCTTTCTTGATCTGCACCAAGCCATCAATACATAAAAACCATTGAATTTAACCAAAACCAACCAAAAAAAAAAAAAAAGAGAGAGAAAATAAGAAAAATTCAATTATCCCAAATGATTTCCTGTTTTTACCTCATTCCATTGGTCTTTCATCCACAAAATGTAAGGTGGAGAAGGCCTTTTCTTCTCAGAGCACCCCTTCTTCTTCTTATCCTTCTTTTGTTCATTATCTTTCATCAACACAGGCAAATTCTACACAAAAAGAGAAGGAAACACCCACATAAATAAAAAGAGAAAATGATAAAAAAAAATCAAGGTTTTGAAAAACTACACAATCACAATTTGGATCAAGGCTTTTGGGGTCTCTGCTACCAAGAAGACCACAATTGTGGACGCATGTCCCCAATTGCCCTCAAATTTCCACAATATCAAGACCGACCACAATTTAAATTTAAAACCATGATAAAAATAAAAAAGATCCATATGCAAGATGAAGTGAACTCACCATGGTAGGTTTAAACTCCTTCAACTTCTGCAATTTTTTGAGCTCGGTCTGAAGCTTCTCTTGCTCGCGGCCACGGTTTTCGAGCTCTTCGTCCTTCTGCTTGAGAGCCTCGTCCTTGGCCTTCAAGAGCTCTTCGGTCTTCTCCTTCTCGAGGCGCATCTGCTGTAGCATTTCCTGCATCTCGAGCAATTCTTTCTCAAAAGATTGCTGCTTCTTGGAATCATCTTGTTGTTTCTTTGAGGGAACTTGTGTCTTATCAGATGAGGGCGAAATTGGTGTGGCTATGATGTTCTTCTCCTTCAGAGCCCTTCTGCCCCTTCCCCTCTTTGTGGGTACTTCAGCAACAACTGTGTCACCCATCGATGAAACTAAAGAGAGAATAACGGAATTGTATTTCAGAAATGAAAATGAATCAGAACAGTGAGTCAGTGTGTATTTTTTGTACAAAAGAGGGGTCTTTTATAGCATAATTGGAGCAACGGTCGGAATTTTTTAAATTTGAAAGAGCGGGTGCGACTCTTGGCTTCTCTTTTATTATTTGACCGTTGGTGAAACTGAGAGAGATACACAATCAATTTTTACCATCTATGGGCAATTTTGAATTTTTAAAGATCCACAGAATTACTAGTAACCATTAACGGCTAATTTTGAACCATTAAGGTAAATAATAATAATAATAAAAGGTGTAAATGGAAATTGGATTATTGTTTGATTTTGAAATGAATGGCTCTTAAGGAAACAAAAAACAAAGGTATTATTTTCTTTTGTACAGAAATTAATAGTCATTCAAAATTGAACAACAATAAAAAGGTAATCAAATTATCCATATTTTAGAATATTTTAAAAAATTTATATTACGTCGATTTTAATTTATACGAATAAAGTAGCAAATAATTTTGGATTAATTTAAAATTTTGTATATATGATCTATGTGAAATGATTTTCAATCTAACGGTGAATTTTAAGAAAACATCATCCAATTGAAAGTTATTGAATGATGTAATAGTTGATCAAAGTTACACCGGTATAATTTGATCCCTTCTCTCTCTATATATATATATATGTGTGTGTGAGGAGGATTCACTTACTCCAAGGAATAAGTATAAGAGACTTACTTTTCATTTTCTTACTCTTGGAATAAGTGGATCTCTCCTTTATATGTCACTTTGGTTGACATTTTCACATTTAACCTAATAAAAACTCATAAACAGTTGCTAATTTTTTTGTCCCTTACATATATTTTTTTTTCTATCAAGCGAAAGCCGCGAAACCAAACACGTACTCTTTTAGTTTCTTTTTAATTGTTGGATTTCGCTTAAAAAAAATATTCTTATTTATTTGTTATTTGCAAAGTGCAAGGTCACATTAATTATACTTCTATCAATTATATCCTTACTTTTCACTTAAGTTTTAATTAATTTACGTATATATATTTATTATGGAGTAAAAATGAAAAAAGATAAAATAAAAAATCACACAACTATTTTATTAGAATCAAGAAAATTTATTACATTTTTTTATTTCTACATTAAAATATTAAATGATAGATAAAAAGGAAAAGAGGGGTACATAAAAGGCTACTAATGTAAGGAAAATGCTACAAGGAATTTATAGCATATTAACCCCTTTGTTTTTTGCAATAATGCCGCAATATTTCCATTTGTTGGAATGTGGATAAATGCTAAACTGATGTCATCAATAAATAATAAATGCTCAACTGCTCAAGCATTCGTGTAGTAAAAAATAAAAATTGTACACGTAATACGCCAGCCAACATAAAATTCCACCAACTGAACCGCATCTCGAGGATAACTTATTATTTATTGAAGAAAAAATAGTTTATACATGAAATTTATTTGCCGCCAATTTCCATTGTCCTTCTGTATGAATATGAATATGAATGTCAAGAATCACAGAATACAGAGAGGAACAATTCACTCAATATTCACAACTGTATGGGGCATTTAACTGATTATCTTTTTCTCACCCATTGACAACCATCTCCATTATTATATCATTCCAAGAGTCTATTGGCCCAGGTAAGCACCAATGCAAACAATCATTCTGAACTTTAGCATTATGGTCCTTTTCAAATGGATGAAAGTGCCTGTATGGACCAGGGTGCCCATCAGGTCTCAATAGTGAAAGTGGAGCAATATCCACAAGCTTCAAATTCACCCCATTTTTTGAAGCTTCAGAAGCTGCCTTTCCAACCTCATCTAACTCAATGTCACGGAGCATCTTGCTCAAATATTTCATTTCCATCTCACCTTCTTTAATTGGTGCTGTTCTATTGCAAGTTCCCCCATTAAACCACTCCATATTTTCAAAATGATCAGGTGTGAATGTCCTGAAAAAAATCAACCCTTTGTGATTCGAAGACACTATGAAGTTCATCACTAAGTTCAAGGCTTTGCGATAAGCAAAGTTAAACCCCAGCTCTGTCAGGTTCCTCTTAGGACAGAAGTGGCAGCCCAATATGGTGTCATTCTCATAGTAGATTGCAGATTTGAGAAACCATTTCCCAGTTGACATAATAATGTAATCAAAGTCGAGGTACCGATCCGTCCATTTACTATCCAGTTTGTCGAGATGCAGCTCAACTTCAGAACTCGAAACACCATTTGAGTCTTCAAAAATAGCAGCTTCCACAAGGAATGGCGACCAAATAACTGACATACTGAAGTTGTATGAGGGAAAACGCCAAGTTCTGCACTTGTATTCCTCGTCATGGTAGAATAAGACAGGTTGTTCCACCTGAAGGACAAAAGAGTTCAAGTGAATCACTCCTCTTCCAATGGTTCCTGAGAGTAACAACAGTATATAAAGGCCGTCATATTTTCTAAAATACATTATGCTCCAAAATGTTGTGATAAGATTTTGTAGTGGTGACAGTTAAATTTTAAAACGAAACAAGTCAAGTGACAAACACAACTGTACCACAGAATAAGAAAGACATGTTAACTTTTTTTTTTTATCGGCCAAATATTAGTTGTTAATTTGTTATTTTTTGTTAGCGGGAGAATTCGAACCCACAACCGATCTCTTCCTCCCTTCTCCTTTTACCACCAAGTCAACCTTATAACTCCTGAAAGACATGTTAACTTGATTGGTGGTGCACGCATTCGCCTCAGAGGAAAGTGCTAGTGCATGCATTTCACCAAGTGCTTGGAATCAAGATCATGCTGGGTTTTAATACTCATACCATGAATTTTACTTCTTACTACTACATGAGGCAGGTAGAATTTGCCAAACTATATGAAATTTGTGCTTCTCTTATGCCTAATTGTAGATTAGTATGATTAATTTTATAATTAAACATAGACAGTCCAAACAGGTGGTGACAAACTCCAGCTTTCATTATGCAGTCAATCATTTAAGAAAGTGAATTTAGTGAGGAAATAAGGTAGAAATAGAACAAGAAAGGAGAGGAAGAGAGATCACCCTGAGAACTAAATCTCATAATTCATAAATTTAAGAAAGTTGAAACAGAAATCAGAAGGGACTTCCGGAAGTTATGACTACGAGCGTGAAGTAGACTAATTGCAACTATATGTGCATTGACTTCTTTACAAATATCAATAACTCCATCATGGGAAAAAAAAAAACAATAACAAACTTTTCAAGTCAGTAAGCAGAACCATTCATTGTGTGTGAAGACATACCTTGGCAAGAATGCAGAGCAGCGATTGCACATGGTTGCGCGAAATGGAATCACCAACGAGTGCCCAGGCTTTGTTCCGCATCATGTTGAGAAACCTTTCTGGATCAAACTGAGGCAAATCACAATCTCTTGGAGCCCACCTCCAATACAGAAACTCTCTATCAGGCCTCCCATTCTTCAAGCAATTTTGATGAGATTCAATGAGGTCGCAGCTTTCATTAGTGTAAGCCGGACCCGAAGGGTTCAGGACCCAATCCCCACTAAAGTAATCACATTTCTCTGCATTCAATTAAGTTCAAGTTAGAATCATACATTCATATCCCTAACCCACAATCCAATTAATTTATGTTGTATTTAATTAAAATGTACATTTTCATCTAATTTTTTGTTACAAACCACATGTATCCTTTACAGGAGACAATCTTATTTGAATCAAGTAAGAACACTGTAGGTGGCAAAGTATTTAACACAGATGTATAGCAGGGCTTAAACTCAAGATTAGTAGTTAAACTGAAACAATCTCATGCCAATTGATCCATGGATTTGGTAGTACATTTTCATCTAATTAAAAATTGATGTAATAATTATTTTAAAAGATATATCAAATTTCTAATTAGTTGATATTAGAATTAGACTCCAAGTACATAAAAATTAAACTCATCTATGTAACATACATAACCATTCAGCTTCATATGGTACTACAAACTGTGATGAGAAACAAAATCCACAGCAGCATTTCAGGATTGCAGAGCTAAACGCACGTGCGTATATTTTTTGTTGTATAAAGGGGTTAAAAGGTGTTAAAAGAGGAGAAATAGAGACATGTTTGACTGAAACCGTGTGTCAATAATACACCACGGATCATTGTTTATATAGGCTTATTGTATTAAATACACATAAATAGGGAGGATATTTAGTTTCCTCTAAATGGAGATAATATGCCTATAAACTATAATTAAATACAATGAATGCAGAATATTTGATTTGATTCTCAACACTCCCCCTCAAGCTGGAGCATATAAGTCAAATGCACCCAGCTTGTTACAAATAAAACTAATTCTAGGACCCCTCAAGGACTTAGTGAAGATATCTGCCAATTGGTCACTAGAGTTAACAAAACTTGTGATAATATCCCCTGACTCAATCTTCTCTCGGATGAAATGGCAATCAACTTCAATATGCTTGGTCCTCTCATGGTAGACTGGATTGGAGGCAATGTGTAAGGCTGCTTGATTATCACATATAAGAGTCATCTGTGTAGTATCTTCAAACTTGAGCTCCCGGAGAAGCTGTTTTAGCCATATGAGTTCACAAGTCACTAATGCCATGGCCCTGTATTCTGCTTCAGCACTTGATCTAGCTACAACAGTTTGCTTCTTACTTTTCCAAGATACCAAGTTTCCTCCAATCAGCACGCAATACCCAGATGTGGATCGCCTATCACTGGGTGAGCCAGCCCAGTCAGCATCTGAGTATCCAATCACTCGTGCATGTCCCCTATCTTCATAAATGAGGCCTTTGCCTAGAGCTTTCTTAATATACTTCAGGATCCGAATATCTGCATCCCAGTGATCCTGGCAGGGAGAGTTTAGAAATTGGCTTACCACGCTTACTACAAAGGCAATGTCTGGACGAGTGACTGTGAGGTAGTTCAACTTTCCAACTAACCTCCTATATCTCCCAGGATCCGATAAGGGCTCCCCCTGATCAGGTAGCAATTTGACACTAGGATCCATAGGTGTGTCCACTGGCTTAGCATTGAGTAGGCCAGTCTCTTCCAGGATGTCAAGAGCATACTTCCTCTGGGAGATGACTAAACCATCCTTGGATTGAGTAACTTCGATACCTAGGAAATACCGAAGTTTACCAAGGTCTTTAGTCTGAAACTGGCGTGAAAGGTATTGTTTCAAGCTAGTAATGCCATGTTGATCACTGCCTGTAATGACAATGTCGTCTACATAGACAATAAGATAGATGCATCCCTGTTGTGAATGGCGATAGAAGACAGAGTGGTCGGCTTCACTGCGAATCATGCCAAACTGCTGCACAACAGTCCGAAATCGACCAAACCATGCTCGAGGGGACTGTTTAAGTCCATATAGGGACCTGTGAAGCCGACAAACCATAGTAGAGGACTCCCCCTGAGCAACAAAACCTGGTGGTTGCTCCATATACACTTCTTCATCTAGATCGCCATGCAGGAAAGCATTCTTAATGTCGAGCTGGAAGAGAGGCCAGTGACGGATAGCAGCCATGGAGAATAGTAATCTGACAGAGGCCATTTTGGCCACAGGAGAGAAAGTGTCAGTATAGTCCTGCCCATACACCTGTGTGTAACCTTTCGCCACCAGACGAGCCTTGAATCGGTCTATGGTACCATCAGGGCCAACCTTAAGGGTGTAAAGCCAACGACATCCTACTGTGGATTTTCCAGGGGGAAGAGAGACCAAATCCCAAGTACCACTGCTCTGGAGTGCACACATCTCGTCTATCATTGCTTGCCTCCACTCTGGGTGCGACAATGCTTCACCTGGAGAGTTAGGGATAGACACAGAAGACAAAGAAGAAAGGCAAGTATAGTGCAAGACAGAAAGACGGTGATAACTAAGGTTGACATAATGAGGAGATGGGTTACGAGTAGAACGAATACCTTTTCGCAGAGCAATTGGCCAATCTAGGTCAGGTGCAGGTGCCGGATCCGGTAAAGGAGACGGTGTCGGGGAAGAGTCAGGCATGGCCTCTACTATATCTTGACGAACCGTCACAGGGGCTGGTGGAGGTATGTCCGCAGGTCTCTGTCGTCGATGGTATATCTGAAGCAGTTGCACCCGTGGTGGTGCTGCAGGTGGAACATCCTGGTGTACCATAGGGTCAATTTGGGAAGGAGGTGGAAGAGGAATAATGGCAGGTGGACTAGGAAGGACAGAAAACCACATGTCAGAAGTAGAGTAAGCAGACTCAAAGTAAGGGACAGACTCAAAGAAGGAGACATCAGCAGAGATGAAATACCGCTGAAGTGTAGGAGAGAAGCAGCGATAACCTTTCTGTGATCGAGGATATCCTAGGAAGACACATTTGAAGGACCTTGCAGATAGTTTGTCAAGACCCGGAGTAAGGTTGTGAACAAAGCAGGTGGAACCGAAGACCCGAGGAGGAAGTGTATGAAGAGATGAATGGGGAAAGAGTATCGAGTGAGGTACCTTATCATTTAGTATTGAAGATGGCATGCGGTTAATAAGATAGCAAGCCGTGAGAACAGCGTCTCCCCAGAATTGTGGGGGAACATGACCATGAAGGAGGAGGGTTCGAGTTGTCTCAATGAGATGTCTGTTCTTGCGCTCAGCCACCCCATTTTGTTGAGGAGTATGGGCGCAAGATGTCTGATGGAGAATTCCCTTTGATGCCAGAAATTGCTGAAACTGATGAGATAAATACTCACGAGCATTATCACTACGAAGAGAGCGGATAGGGATGCCAAATTGTGTTTTTATTTCATTGTAAAAATTCTCAAATATAGAAAACAACTCGGACCTATTTTTCATCAGACATACCCACGTACAACGTGAGTAATCATCAATAAAGGTAACAAAATATTTAAAACCAGAATGAGTAACAACACGAGATGGACCCCAAACATCTGAGTGAACTAAGGCAAATGGAGACTTAGCCCTTTTATTGACACGATCAGGAAACGAACTACGAGTGTGTTTCCCTAGCTGACACGATTCACAATGTAAACTAGACAATTTGGAAAGACTCGGTATCAACTTCTGAAGCTTTGGCAAACCAGGATGTCCCAACTGAGCATGAATCACTAACGGAGAGACTGTGGACGAGCACACTTGTGACGGCGGAGAGAGATAGTATAGGCCATGCGACTCACGTCCGACGCCAATCGTCCGTCCGGATGTCCAGTCCTACAGGATAACAGAATCTTTAGTAAATGTAATTATAAGGTCATGAGACTGGGTAAGACGGTAAACAGAAAGCAGGTTAAAGGGACAATCAGGAACATATAAAACAGACTCAACAGTTAGGGATGGAAGGGGATGTGTGGTGCCAATGCCTTGGGATTGAGTTTGAGTGCCATTGGCAGAAGTGATGGTAGGCAAATATGTAGGTGTGGAAAAGGAAGAAAAAAGAGAACGATTACCAGAAATATGGTCAGAAGCACCAGAGTCAAGCACCCAAGGACCCAGAGAAGGAGATTGAGATAAGCAAGCAGTAGATTTACCAGTGTGCGCAACCGAAGCAGTAGCAGCAGAGGTCTGACGACTCTCGAACCACTGGAGAAAATCCTCGTATGTAGCAGTAGGTGTAGGGTTTCCAGTAGCAGCCATACGTGCAAACAGTACCTGCAAAGTACAAACAGAACCAAATGTGGGGGTAAAAAGGGGTTTTCACCCAAATGAGGTCAGATGAAGGTGAGACTTGAGGGATAGGGTCGCGTGGGGTGGACGACCTTATCCCCGAAATCACGGCCGGAGAAACCTCGTCACGCGCCGCCACGCGCCGGCCAAGGGCGCTGTTTGGCGCGTCAAAGATGGGGCGTGTGGGAGCGCGTGGAGCTTCGTCTGGGGAAGCGACTTCCGGGACAGTGTAGATCGGCGCTGGACGAGGCCAACCGTGGTGGTTTCGGCCAGAAGCTCGCCGGAAAAGTCGCCGGAGCAACGGCGGCGGCGGCGATGGTGGCCGAAAAAGTCGCCGGAAAGAAAAAGGAACGGGTCGCCGGAGTGATGTCGGCGCTCAGAGGAGCGAACCGGATAGTATACACGGTTCGCAAAAAAATTGATCTCCGGGGACAGTGGGTCCACCGGGCAAAGCACGGTTCTTGAGGTATCTCTGTCAGGCTCTAGATACCATGTTAAAAGAGGAGAAACAGAGACATGTTTGACTGAAACCGTGTGTCAATAATACACCACGGATCATTGTTTATATAGGCTTATTGTATTAAATACCCATAAATAGGGAGGATATTTAGTTTCCTCTAAATGGAGATAATATGCCTATAAACTATAATTAAATACAATGAATGCAGAATATTTGATTTGATTCTCAACAAAAGGTAAGAACCCAACACTCACCTGAGTCTGTGGGAGACAGTTGATCTTCAGTTTCAGGAACATGTTCCAGAACAGGTGGGGGTGGGGGTTCAGGAACATGTTCTGGAACAGGTGGTAGTTTGGGAACATGTTCTAGAACTGTTGAAGGCTGAGGTGGGTTTTGAGGTTCTGGTAATGTCACTTTCTCAGGAAATGGGGATTCCAAAACTGGGGAAATCTGGGGGGACAGGGAGTGAAAGAAGAGGATGCAGAAAGCAAGACCTAGGAAGAAGATTGTGATAAGCGACTTGAGGAAGAAATCTTTGTGATTGAAGGGAAACTGTTGCTTCAAACAATCCATCTTCATTTTCTCTATTTTTGGTTGGTTCTGTATCTGGCTCAGTGCTTGGACAAACACAAGTCAGAGACACAGCATGGAACAGGGGTGTTGAGTCTTTTTGAGCAAAGAAAATGAAGAAGCTAACAAGACGGGGTAAATTGAAGTAGTCCATTGCTTCCTAGATCCATGTGACCGACTGATTAATAGTTTTGACGACAGGACAAGATTCTTCACTTTCGCAGTTTTAATTAAGAATTGAAGACCATTGTTTTTTAGCCTCGTATGCATAAATAGGCTTTCAATTATTATTAATTTATTACTCCTATTGACTTATCCATCTATTAATTATAGGCTAAATTGCACTTTTGGTCCTCCAATTAACGCAATTGTGCAATTTTAGTCTCTTAGTTCCAATTGTGCCAATTGGATCCTAGGTATCGCAAATGTACAATTTTAGTCTCTTGGGTTCCAATTGCGTTAATTGAGTCCTCCAGGTATCGCAATTGTGTGTCATTTTAGTCCCTTCACACATGTCAATGTCACGTAAGCAAATTCCAATTGACGGAGGGACTGAAACCGCACAATTGGTCCACAATTGCGATACCTGGGAAACCTAATTGGTACAGTTGAAACTTGGGGAACTAAAATCACACATTTCCAGTTTTTACCTCATTCCATTGGCCTTTCACCCAAAAATGTAAAAGGTGGAGAAGGCCTTTTCTTCTCATAGAACCCCTTGTTCTTCTTATCCTTCTTTTGTTCATTATCTTTTAACACAGGCAAATTCTACATAAAAAGAGAAGGAAACACCCACATAAATAAAAACAAAAACTCGAGAAAATGATAAAAATCAAGGTTTTAAAAAACGGTACACAATCACAATTTGGGTCAAGGTTTTTGGGGTCTCTACGACCATGAAAAGACCACAATTGTGGATGCATGTTTTACTTGCTTGTACCTGACTGCCGGATACTGTTCCTGTCCTGATTTACGGATTCCTCTTCTATGAATGCACGAGCACAATTTAAAACCATGATAAAAAAAAAAAAAAACATGCAAGATGAAGTGAACTCACCATGGTAGGTTTAAACTCCTTCAACTTGTGCAATTAGTCTGAAGCTTCTCTTGCTCAGGGCCACGGTTTTCGAGCTCTTCATCCTTCTATGGCCTTCAAGAGCTCTTCGGTCTTTTTCTCCTTCTCAAGACGCATCTGCTGCAGCATTTCCTGCATCTCGAGCAATTCTTTTTCGAAAGATTGAATTGCTGCTTCTTGGAGTCTTGTAGATGAAGGCGAAATTGGTGTGGCTGAGGCGAAGATGTTGGCATCGTTCTTTGTGGCTACTTCAGCAACAACTGTTACTGTGTCACCCATCGATGAGAGAATAACACAATTGTATTTCAGAAATGAATCAGAACAGTGAGTGTTAGTGTACAAAAGAGCGGGGCCGAATTATAATAATAATAACTAGTGCGTTGGCTACAATGCATTTGTGAATATTTTGGTAAGAAACGAAGAAAAATTTTGAATTTATATGTAACAGCATATAAAAATAATTATATATCTAATTTAAAAAGATTTAATATACGGTAATATTTTAAGAATTTTGCTAAAAAAAATTGTCATCCAAATCTATATCATATAAATATATAATTAAGTGATTTTTTTTAAAAGCATAAGCATGTATTATTATAATTAAAGAGTAAAATATATTTGTAAATTATAATGATGTTACAGTGCCCCACTTAAATAATGATTTAATTGTTCCTATACACAATACTAAAAATATAGAAAAGAATAAAGCTTTATCTTGAAAATAAATTATTATGAATAGGAGTAGTGATAAACGGACACTCTAATTTTAGGGTGTATGGGTGAAAATAAGAAAGATATAGAAAGAAAAACAATGGAATAGAGAAAATATTTGATGTGACAAAAAAAATGAAAAAAGAAATAGAGAAAAATGGGAGTGGAAGTGAGATGAAAGAAAGAGTACATATGTGTTTAGTTTTTTCTACAAATTAAGGAATAAGGAAACAGTAAAATGGTGTTACAATAAATTTCCTTTATGTGATTGTTTCATTTTCCTTCATGCCGAATGAATGCACATTTAAAATACATTTATTATTCTCCTTTTAATTTTATTTTAAATTTTTGTGACTGTTTTAATATACTTAATACCAAAATATCCATTCAGCAAAAAAATACCAAAATATCCCTTAAACTTTTAGGGAGAAAATTTTTGGAAACAATATATATTACTTTAAGTAACAAAGGAAAGTATTGAAAGAAAAAGGAAATTGCATTATTCCTTCTCACTTATTGATTAACCCACAAAAAGATAGATGAAAATAGAAAATACATAAAACAAAATGTAAATCCCTTTAAACATTAATAAGTATGATTTTCATTTGTGCATTTTAAAGTACATAAAAGAACAATCCTTTTCTTATCAACCATAATAATAAAACTACGATCGATATGACACAATGTGATAATATATAAAAGAATATTACTCACAAAAACTCAAGAACACAAACTCAAAGATGATAGAAAACATAATGTGTTATACCTACTTTGGGGGAGAAACATGAAAGTAGATAAACATTTACCTAAAATAAACAAAGGAATATACCTGGTTCTACCAATTTTTAAATTATTATAAAGGTATTGCTCAAATTAAGATGAGTAATAATTCATAAGACATGAAAACACAATTATATTAAAAGGGGCAAATAATTATAAACAAATATAGAATCCTATTCAAAGGCATATACATCTAAATTGGCAACCTTTTATCTTGTATACTTGTTTAATTTTAGGTGTAGCGCATAAAAAAGTCCCAACCCCAAGCTTAAGTTCCACCTGAGATTAAAAGGGAGTTAGAAAGATTACTGAATTTGATAAACTAATGGAATTATGAGTGAAAGAAATGGAAAATTGTTAGAACATATATTTATTTAAATTATTATTTTTTTGACATATTTATTTAAATTATTAACACCTATGAAAATAGGATATTTATTCATTAATCCAAACAGTCTATTTGAAAATCAATAAACTAATAAACTTATTTTAAAATACCTCTAAATAATATAGAATATTGCAACATTTCATCATACGTATACAAACCAATAAACATCTAAACTTAAAAAAACTCTAAACTAACACGTGTTAAAAAATCCAATGCTTGGTACATGTTGGGTTTTTTTTTTTTGAAAACAAGATATCCCGATAGTCGAAAGTCATGAGACTAACCCTCAAGGTGTAGAGATAATCTAAGTGGGTTTTGCCTTTCTCAAAAAAATCTTCTCCATACACATGGTCAGGAATTCGAACCCTTGTCAACATGCTTAAGGAACCCAGCCACTTTGTCAATCCTTTTTGTTTTCACTGCACAATGACCTTAAAATTCAAGAACAATAAGCCAATAATTGAGCTGCAATATAGTAATAAACTGAGACATATAACACGTTATTAATTTAATTGGACACTAAAAAACTAATGTGTATTCAAAAAATTTATTTTAAGATATTTCAAAAAAGTTTAAAAAAAACAATTAAGACAATAAATACAGCTGTTATGTAAAAAAAAATATAGTTGTTATAATTGTTCAGATTAATATTACATAAGCTATTTGATAATGGACGATTAAGCATTGAAAGGAAAAGAGAAATGCATTATTCCTTCTCACTCATTGATTAACCTAGAAAAGGAGGTGAAAGCAGGTGAAGAAAACGGTCCTATCATATCGTGATGAATTCAATCTTTATGTATAAAACATCAATACATTCCTTTTTCCATTAATTGAAAACCCCACTTCTGCAGGTTTATTTTTTGAAAACAAAACTGAATTAAAAATAAAGAGATAGCAGTTTTTTTTTTCAAAAACAACTAAATTAAAAACAAAGAGATAACAATTATTCTTTTTTGAAAAACAACTGAATTAAAAACAAAGAGATAACAATTATGATTTTTTTTTGAAAAATATCTGAATTAAAAACAAAGAGATAGCAAACAATAACTCACCAAAAATCGGTTGATGAAAGACTTGCTTCACTCAAATTAATTTTAAAAAATATCATCGAAAGTCCTTGAGATTTTTCTTTTCGATAGCCTTTCAAAATTAATGTAAGATAATTTATTTATTTTTTCAAAACCTAATTTAGGTATTTGCTAAAAAAAATTAAAGTTGAATAGCTTTATAGCCAGGATATAATTACTAATTTGGACGAGAAAAGATAATATGAAATGATAGAGTTTATAGAAATATTTTGATTTTTTTTTAATTTTTTTTTAAAATCCTTTTGAAACTTAAACTAATTTTAAAACTGTCCATTTCAAAACTGAAACTGGTTTTAAAACTGATCATTTTAAATAATTAACTGCCTATTTTGAACTATGTATCTTGTTCACCTATTCACTAATAAAAAAATTGTTCATTATCATGCTCATTTTAAACTATGCATTTTAACTTCAACGATTTGTTCACGTATCAGCGTTTTAAAGGTGATGATAAGGGGAAAAAAATTAAAGCGAAAAATAATTTTAAAAATTTCTAAAATGAAAATTTGATTTTTAAAACGACTTTTTAATAATTTCCTTAATTTTTTTTTTTAAAATAACACTCCAAACATAAGAAAAGAAACAAAAATAGAAGAAAGACAAAAAAAAGAATAAGAGAAAAAAAAAAAGGTACAAAAGTACAAAAAGAAAATGCAAACGAAGATAATAGAAAAAGAAAAATGGTTAGTATTGTAACACCCCGTTACATTAGACACAACCTACATTAACGTTTTATTTGTTTTAGTTATTATAAAAATGAGGGTAAATTTTTCACGATTAAGTAAAATATTTATTAACCATATTTAGCATATAGAAAATATTTTATAAAGAACCATGATCTTCTTTTAAATAAAGAAAAACAATTCATATCACAAAATAAATGCAGAGAAATTATGTACTAGCTAGTTCCAATTCATACATCAAATAATCCTAGTCAGAGCAGTACACAATTTTTACCCAAAAATAAGAATGAATAAAACTAGCCTTTGAGTCTCTTATCTTCTCGTTAGTCTCCGCAATCTTCAAAATAATCGTATCTGCAAGAGAGCTCTATCGTTGGGCATGACCGTCATCTTCAAGTATCCAATCAACAAGTACATACACAACAAGAAAGAGAAAGGAGTGAGACTTGATTCTAATATATATATATGTATTACTAACGGTATAACTACCGTCAATTAATAATAGCGGGGGGCCTAGTATTTATCTACTCATAACATCTCAACTCCTAACAACTCAAACCTTTAGACGCAGTATGGATCCATACTCCCCGGTTGGAAGTGATTGGGAGTACATACGCCTCAACCCATGGCAAAAACTTTCATCTTCCACAGATGAACTCAATTTATCTTAATTCAGGACATCCACAGTCCTACATAACTCAGGCGTACTCTCGCACCAATCAATGGAATGCTGAGCAGTTGTTGGGGTTGCCAAGCTTGGTCAGATGAAGTCCCCGACACAGGGTGCTCCCCCTGACCCTTTAGTTACTTCATCACTCGACACCGTACTCCCTAGACTTCCGTTAGTGAGTCCCTGCCTTTCATTCCTCAACTTGCCAGGCTATGTCTTCCACTATAGGCAACATGTCGCTGCATGTTCCTCTCTTAACAGTACTCACACTAGAGTATTCACAATACTCACAATTCACTTTACTCATCATCATTTGGCATAACATCTTTGTGCCTCAGACAAATAAACAATATATATCCAATATACATCACTATTCACTATATCACATCTAACATCGCTGGTCTCCTTCACTGAGCACAAGTACAGGGTAACAACACTTCTGTCTTACAGACAGATAAATAACATTGCCAGAATACAATCATCATATCATGTCAACACATCAAATTCATCATATCACATATGCATTGCACCACATCAAGGCATCTTATCACATATTAAGTATCTAATATAAAGATTTGTGTAATATTACAAGGCATTTAAGCAAGACATTAGATACTTAATTTTTAACTTTTCTAATCATTAATATAATAATTAGCTAATATTTATCTAATCACTATTTGTATTAAAATCTTATTTAAAACTTATCAAGTTAAATTTATTTGTTTTATCTTTTTCTTTGCCCAATTCCTTACTTAAATTGTTAAAAAGAGATAACTTTCTAACCTATTATAAAATATTTATTGTACAAACATAGATAGATTTCTAATATTGGAAAATTCCTTTCTAATGTGGAAGATCAGATTAGACTGCAACCACAAAGCATACTCAAAATTTTTCATAGACTAAGTTTATAAACTAATAGTAACAAAATTCTTTTTCTGATGTGGAATGTCAGATAAAACTACGACCACATAGCATACTTCGGATTTTATTCTATTAATTTTAAAAAATTAATTTATTTAAAGAAAAAATATTTTTAAAAAATAACTTGATAATTCCTACTAGTCAAGTTTAAAATGTTCACATAAAATTTTGAATTAGTTTTTCTTTATTCTGAGACCAATAAATAAATAAGTAAAATAAGATTAAGTTTTTACTTCAAAACCAATCCGATACTAATTTGGTTATAAAAGACAAAGATTTTCTTTCCCTCACACATCTTAAAACATTAATAAGAGATTCAGTAAAGTATTGAAAAGTTTTTATGTTTCTAAAATCAATTAAGTTAGGATAGGAAGATAAAGTGATAAAAATAGTTGGTCTTAACTTCCTAAAATTTAAAACTAACGCACACACAGTTTCCTAATTCATTTCAACTCCTATATTACATCTAAGTTGTCATAAAGAAACGAAAGAGAATAATTGTATCTCAGTTTCAAAATAAAAGCTTTTTGTTTAAGTCCTTCATTCTCACCGAATCCCTTTTCCCATATTGATACATAGATTTTTAAAACCTTTATTTGATTATTTAAGTTTAGCTAAAAGGAAAAGGTGACAAATATTTGGTTCCCTTCCTTGATACCAAAGCCGAGACATACATATTGAAGTCCAAGAATTAATTTTTGTTTAGTTATTACTTTTGGTAAAAGCCTTTTGTCTCAAAATGAAAAGAAACAAACAAACCTTTCTTCTCTGTCCAACGTCAACGCACACACACTCCAGCAATTAATTTTTTATTCTTTATTTTCTGTTATTTTAGACATAGGAAGAAGGATTAAAAGTGTGATTCTCTCTTTTAAGACACCACTACCGAACAACAACAGAATAAGAAAGATGTCTCCCCTTTCTTTTAGAGAAAATCGTAATATGTTTGGGTAAAGAATAGAAGGAAGATCAAGTTTTTAAGGTGTTTGTTCAAACCGTAACATTAGTAGGTTTAATTCAGGTGATTAGAACTTAAAATTACAACAAAAATTTGACATGGTCTCCTCTAAAAAAGGGACACTTGCAGTAGCCACAACACTCAAGAAAATACAAAGAAATGAAAATACAATAAGGAAATACACCAGGAATTAAGGAAATACAAGAAAGAATCAAAAGAGTAAAACTTATACATCATAAAAATACAAAATAAGGATAAATAACAAGTGAATCAAAGTCTCACTCCCCCCTTATCAAGGAAGTGAGGTTTGTTCACAGCAAAGAGGAGAAGAAGAAAAGGGCTTCATGTTTTTGTAGCTTAATGATGCTTGGAGTTGAAAGGAGGAGGCTTTGAAATTAACTTTAATGGAAGTTTTGGGTGTTTGAGAGGAAGAAGATGGATGAGAGAAGAGAGAGACCGAAAGAGGACAGAGAGAAAGGGAGTGAGTCGAGAGAGAGCAGTGAATAGGAAGTGGTGTGGGTAGTTTCCTTAAATAGACTCATTTTTTTAAGCTTTTTAATTTATTTGAAATATTGAATTGGAGTGGAAAATTGCTGAGAGATGGGCTGACGGAAAGGGCTTGGTCCGGATAGAAGAAAATTATTTGGGTCTTCACTGCTGAAACGTTTTTGGTATAAATTTATACGCGTAAAAGTTTCGTAATGTTTAACTTTCTGACCAAATAAATTTATTTTTAATTGAAACTTTTTAGAAAATTTATATTATATTTCTTATTAATTATTATGATTTAAAATTAAATATTTCATGACTTATTTTAATTATTTGATTTATTTGCGTTTATCTATATTTAATTCACAATAATTTCATTTTAGTTCTAAAAGTTCTCAAATTTTTGTCAGAAATTATATATTTATATGTATGGCTTAAAAATGAATTGACTTTATCAGTTTCATCACGTTTTGATATTAATCCTATACTGGCTAACTTATTAGTAGTTTGTCTAAAGCGTTTTGTAAAATTTTCTCAGAAATCTTCTAAAATTTCTGAGAAAATTACCCTAACCATATTCAAGTCTATAAAACATGATTTTAAGTTCAAATAATTATTTCATAATTATTTGACACTTATTCTCACATTTATCACAAATATTGATAATCCAATATAATTGTCGTTCTAATAGTTATTTCAGATTTCCTCTGGAATAATTATTAAAATTTTCAATTATATAAAATATAAGATATCAGTCACAATAATGTGATTTAATATTTTATTATCCTATTTGGGCTTATCAATTCTCAAAAACACGATTAAGAATAAACAAACAACTAATTACGGAAAGCGAAAATAAGGGTGTTACAAGTACTACCTTGCTCCAATTCATAGAGGTACATATTATGAATTTTTCAAGTCTAGGTTTGCCTAATCGATCCGATCAGTGGTAACATGTAGGAAGAAAAATCAATGATGTCTGGCAATAGAAGGGAATGATGCAACAATACATAGAATGAAGGTTGTTCTGTTGATTAGAAATTGACGGAATGAAAAGTGATTACTAAAGGATTTAATAATTAAAAAAAACAGCAAAAATAACTATATTTCAAAATAGTAGAAAACAAAACCTGAAAGTAATAACAGGTAGACCTTGATGCAACATTGGTAATCTTGAGAATTCGATCCACTCTGCAAAGCAAAAGCAAACATTCAAGATAAAACAACAACACAAAAATAGGTAAAAAAATTCAATTCATTAAAGAAACCAAATGAATTACTTGAAATTTGAATAAGGTTTAATGCTTTTCTTTGCCCACTAAAGAAGACAAAAGAATAAACACACACAAATAATACAATAAAATAGCGAAACAACAACGAAAAACATAACTTAGTGATTGAAGTAAAATGATAATTGAAAGGGAAAAATGGTATATGTATGGTGAAAAAGTTGAGAAACAATGGTGACAAAAGTCAAATAGAAAATGAAAGAGAATAAGAAATGGTAGAAGCTAAATTTTACTATATCAAAAAATGTAAGAGTATAAATAGGATTGAAAGAGAAGAATAAATTGATGGAGGGTGATTGATTGATTAACTGAAATTCAAAATTGGAAAAAAAATATTAATTGCAAAATTGAAAACGTATGACCCTATTAATTGAAAAATTAAAAAGATTTCCTTTTACATAGTGAATAATACATAATATTTAAATGTCTATTAAAGTTTTACAAAAAATAAGATGGTTGCATATTTGATTAATTCCAATTCAAAATTCAAAATTTGAAAGAAAATATTGACTGTAGGATTAAAAAAACATGACCTTATTAGTTGTGAAACTGAAACCAATTCATGTTATGTAATGATTAATATAAAATAATTATCTAGTAATTTTTTTTAAAATAATCGTATTAAAATTTCGATAACATAAGTTTTATTTATACATAAATTTACCAAATGCCTTTAATTAAGAAAAAAAATTGCCTAAAAAATAAGTGTGATAGCCTGAAAAAATATTTAAATTTGAAATTCGAATATTAAATTTACATATAAATAGTAGCTATTAGAAACACATTAATTCTCAATACCCAGCTATTAAAAATAATTATTTTAGTTTTTTTAATAAAATATAAAATAAAAAATATAGCCCTATTAAATGCAAAAGTTTAAAATTCCTTCTATACCTTGTTTTGAGTGGGAAAATGATTCCAAAAATTATAAAGAACGATACAAAGACTCTTTTTTTTACAGTATAAAATAAATATGAAATTTCAAAAAATAAAGAACCAATATAAAATATTTATCTATCAAAAAATATAAAATATTTAATTAATGAAATAAAATATAAAATATAGAAAATATAAAGTATTTAAAATAATCAGTCGTTAATAGTCAATCAATTGACAAATTGATTTAAATTGGCAAATTAATTTAAATTGACATATAGAATTATTAAATTATTAAAATTACTAAATTATTAGATAGTCAATATCACTTGTTTATACAGTTTTAGAAAGCATTTATATCATATTTAAATTATTAAAATTTTAAGAAATCATTTATAAGAGTTTTTAAATAATTAAATTTTCAAATTTTAATTTAAGAAATTAATGTAACTATTTTTGAATTAGGTACTACCTTAATTATAGGAACGTAATTAAATGTTATTTTGATTGCATTATTTATCACTAAATATTACTGTTTTAATGACAACAACTGCCACTTAGTTTTGGGTTGAATTTCACAATGAAAATCTTATCAAACAATTTTGAGAAAATTTGGACATGGTCTCCTTTGTTTTAGGAGCCTTTCCAACAATCAATCCATGCAATTTACTCAGTCACTGCCAAGAGGGTTTCCAACCCATTTTATCAATTTCACGTAATTAAATGTTTTTTTAATGTAATTGAAATTACTAGAATGATCCTTAAAGTTTTGGGGGGGAAATTGAAATTACTAAAATGGACAATGTATATTTCTTTAAGTAATAAAGGATAAAGGATAGGGTTAATTATGATTTTGGTTTCTGAACTTTTTCGAGTTTTCATTTTTAGTCCCTAAACAAAAAAAATGACTGACTGGTCTTGGTCCTTAAAGTTTCTGCCATTAATGGATGATGTGGCGGCTTCTGTGAGTGCCATGTGTTATTTTTTTGTGGCGTTCATTTTCTGGCGATTTTTAACCGCCAGAATTGCTTTGTATAAAGCCACAATCTCCTTCAAGCTTTGAATCATCTTCCTCGACAACACTAGAGGGTTTCATGAAGCAAACACAGAATCAAGCTTCAAGTTTCAGTATCTAAACCAAGTAAAGAAAAACAAAAATAAAAATGAAGAACGAAACCCACATCATGAAACCGTTGGAGACCAGATCCGTGGTGCACTCGCATCTTTTCTTCAGATTTTGATGTTGCTTCTTCATAATAATTGGCCATCACAAATTTCCAGCAAAGTTTCATCATTTTTTTAATAATTAACACAGATTCATAGCAGTAGCACATAGGAAATTTATAGATACAGTGATTTAATTTGGGTGGTACCTTCAGAGAGCATTGAAATTAAGAAGCAAGCAAAAAAATAAAAAATCAATTTCAAAAATATCAAGATCCAATGGAAAACAAAGACCCATTTGATAAAACAAAACTCCCAGATGAAATGGAGCAAGACCTGAAAATGGTTGCTGAAGTTTTCATAGCACGCAGCATCCTCGGCATCATCAGCATCCCCATTTCAAAATCGCTGTTTGGCGAAGGTCGTGGAGGTGTGCCACCGCTGCCGTAAACTTCTGCTCGTCGTCGCCGAGTTTTTCATGCCCAAACCCCAAACACTAGAACGAGCAACCTTAACCCTGAACCCCCTCCGCTACGCCGCTGCTCTATCCAAATCCAGATGCATGCGCCAATAAAGTAAAGCGCGAGATCTGTCTACCACTCGTTGCCACCAAGCTTTTCCCTCCACTTATGATGAAGAAAAATTTGATGACGATGATAAGGGGATGCTTCCTTGGAGAAGATGAATAAATGGTTCAAGAAGAAACCGAAAGGTTTGGGTGAAGGGAAATATGACACTATGGTTGAGGGTAAGTTGCTCGAGGAAATGCGGCAGAGTAGAAGAGCTATATTCACAAATAAATAAAAAATTGACTATCTACCCAAACCTAGACGCATGCGGCAAAGTAGAATAACTTTGTAATTTGATTTCTTTTGGGATTTGGGCATTTGGTTTAATGAATAATGTTGATGGATTTTCAATTTTGAGAGATGTAGAAACAAAACAATGGAAGAGTTGGGATATTCCTACGCAAGTTGTGTTGCAGGTGTGAAGCATTTTCTGGCGATTCAAAATGCCAAAAATTTTCAATACCTTTTTACAAAAATTTGCCAAACAATTTTTGACAGTTTTGAACCGTCAGAAAATGTAATATAATAATAATAAAATTCATGTCATGTCATCATTTAACGCCAACATTTGACGGCAAGGACCAAAATCATTGACAGACAAAAACATCAGGTGTAACACCCTCATTTTTATTCACCATTTTCTATTTATTCAATATTTGTTTTAAGTAATTGGGTATGAATTCGAAAATTCTGAATACGCAATTGCGTTTAGAATAACGAATATACTTTAGTTTAGATTTTTAATAACTTTATTTATTGGGACGCGATGGACATTTTATAATTTTCCAGACTTTAATTAAAAAAAATATATATAATGAATAGTAAAATGTCAACAATGAGATAAATTAATTAAAATTTTAAAGAAATATATCTAATAAGGGAAATTTATCATGTAAAATTATACACAAAATGATATAGTATAATTATTTTAGTAAAAATTAGCATTAATTAATTTGTAAATAGATGAAATTTTGAAATGAAAATCCTACACTTGAACTAAGGTCTCACGAGACCTTGTTGGATCAGTTTTACTAACCAAATATGATGATCCAAATCAAAACATAAAAAACTAAACAATTAACTAAAAAATAGAGTATTCAAATTTTAAACTAAGATGTTGAGTCAGAATGTGCGTAAACTTAGACCCAGGGAGAGAACAGATTCTAAAAGCCCAAGACCACCTAAAAGTCTGACTCAATACCATTTTAAGCCACAAATTAATCATGTATTTATTTTGTAGTATTAACTGATGTTTATTAAAAAACAAATCATGGTTCTTTATAAAATATTTTCTGTATTCTAAATATGCTTTATGAATGTTTTATTTAATCGCAAAAAATTTACCCTCATTTTTATATTAACTAAAACAAATAAAATGTTAATGTGGATTGTGTCTAATGTAACGGGATGTTACATCAGGGACTAAAACCGATCAATTTTTTGTTCAGACACTAAAAATGAAAATTCAAAAAAGTTCAGGGACCCAAAACATAATTAACCCTAAAGGATAATAAAACGTATAAATGGAAAATGCATCACTGTTTGGTTTTGGAAGGAATGGCTGTTTATTTATTTATGGAAAAAAACAAAGGTAATTTCTTTTGTACGGAAATTGAGTAACAGTCATTCAAAGATATATAGCGTGTTTAGATCTCTCTTGTCACTTTGATTTCAAGATTGCGACATTTTCACATTTAGCATAAAAGCTTATATAAACAACTTCTGATTTGCTTAAAAAAAAAAAAAATAACTTTTGATTTTTGTAATTTCATCGGCTTCAACACTCCTCAATACAAAAAAGTAAAAATAGCTTCTGATTTTTATGTTCCTTACGTACGCTTTCCTCTGTCGGGCGAAAACAAACACATAGTACATAGTAATGGTACATAGTACGAGAAATTTATAGCATATTGACCCTTTTATTTTTTGCAATAATGCCACAATATTTCCACTTGTTGGAATGTGGAACTTATATATGCTCAAACATTCGTCTCAAGCCCAAGACAAAAAAAAATATGCACACACAATTCGCCAGCCAACATAAAATTCAGCCAACCGAAACGCTTCTAGTGGATAATTTTGACATATTCATTGAGTTAAGTATAAATAATCCTTGACATTATCTTATCCAATCACCCTCAAATCTAATTGAATTTTTTTTTTTTAGCTGTGTAACACAACACAACTCATCAAATATATTCCAAGAATATGGAAAAAGATACAACTATAGACTATAATTGCCTCAAATAACCACGGATGGCCAGTCACACTCACTAAAAAAAGAGGAGACAAAGAAAACAGATTTTCATGCCCATGCACTTCCATATCAAAATTAGCTGTAAACTGATATTTAGAATCCTTTCTGCTACATTTAATTTATTTGCCTCCAATCTCCATTGTCCGTCCGTATGAATATGAATATCAAGAATCATGGTATACAGAGAGTAACAATTCACTCAATATTCACAACTGTATGGGGCATTTAACTGATTTTCTTTTTCTTACCCATTGACAACCATCTCCATTATTATATCATTCCAAGAATCTATAGGCCCAGGTAAGCACCAATGCAGACAATCATTCTGAACTTTAGCATTTTTGTCCTTTTCAAATGGATGAAATTGCCTGTATGGACCAGGATGCCCATCAGGTCTCAACTGTGAAAGTGAAGCAAAATCCACAAGCTTAAAATTCACCCCATTTCTCGAAGCTTCAGAAGCTGCCTTCCCAAACTCCTCTAACTCAATTTCACGAAGCATCTTGTTCAAATATTTCATTTCCATTTCACCTTCTTTAATTGGTGCTGTTCTATTGCAAGTTCCCCCACTAAACCACTCCCCATTCTCAAAATGATCAGGTGTGAATGTCCTGAAAAAAATCAACCCTTTGTGATTGGAAGTCACTATGAAGTTCATGACAAATTTCAAGGCTTTGCGATAAGCAAAGTTAAACCCCAGCTCTGTCAGGTTCCTCTTAGGACAGGAGTGGCAGCCCAATATAGTGTCATTCTCATAATAGATTGCAGATTTGAGAAACCATTTCCCAGTTGAAATAATAATGTAATCAAAGTCGAGGTACTGATCCGTCCATTTACTGTCCAGTTTGTCGAGATGTAGCTCAACTTCAGAACTTGAAACACCATTTATGTCTTCAAAAATAGCAGCTTCCACAAGGAATGGTGACCAAATAACGTACACACGGAAGTTATACGAGGGAAAGTTCCAGGTTTTGCACTTGTATTCCTCATCATGGTAGACTAAGACGGGTTTTTCCACCTGAAGGACAAAATAGTTCAAGTGAATCACTCCTCTTCCAATGTTTCTAAAATACATTATGCTTCAAAATGTTGTGATAAGATTTTGTAGTGCTGACGGTTAAATTTGATATTTGATAAGGAAACAAATCAAGTGACAAACACAGTTGTACCATGGAATAAAGAAAGACAAGTTGATTTGATTGGTGGGGCACGCATTCACCTCACAGAGGAAAGTGCTAGTGCATACATTTCATCAAAGTGCTAGGAGTTAAGATCATGCTAGGTTCTAATACTCATACCATGCATTTTATTTCTCACTGCTACATGAGGGAGGCAGAATTTGCCAAAATATATGAAAACTTGTGCTTCTATTATGCCTAACTATAGATTAATATGATTAGTTTCATAATTAAACATGCTTCAATTGACAGTCCAAACAGGTGGTGGCAAAGTCCAGCTTTCATAATGCAGTCAATCATTTAACAAAGTGAATTTATTACTACATGAGATGTATGTATACACCTAATGTAGACACAAAATGGTGAGGAAATAAGGTTAAACAAGAACAAGAAGAAGAAAGGAGAGGAAGAGGGATCACCCTGAGAACCAAATCTCACAAGTCTTGAATTTAAAATAAATGCATAATTGTATTACGAAAACTGAAACAGAAGTCAGAAGAGACTTCTGGAAGTTATGACTTCAGGCCTGAAGTAGGCTAATTGCAACGATGTGTGCCTGGACTGGACTTCTTTACAAATATCAATAACTACCTCCAGCTTGTTCATGACATTAGCCATCATAGTCACTACCCTTTTTAAATCTGCCACTTTGAGATGATAACTTCTCAAATTTTGCTAGCCCATTCTTTATTCTTTTTGGCATCTTCTACAGCTATCTTTCAACAACAATTTTTTTCACTACAAACCCTTTGAATAATGATTCCAATGGAAATTCAAATCAATCATCTATCAATAGATCATCAAGTCCTGTAAACTATAATGATGCTACTCTCAATGAATTCAGAGCCAAGAAAACAAAATGTTTTCAAATATTATTGTAGTATCTAAATCTCCATTGCCTCAGATCTATAAGCCCCTGCTAGATTCCGATGCAAGTAAGCACAAAGCTAAGAAATAAAAAACAATGACTTTACTTAATTCTCCACACACTGTCATAGGCCAATGCGATTTAGTAATTGATAAACATATAACAACTAAGTATGTAAGCCTACTCCATTTTCTCACACAAACAGCAACAGATTATTGACTTTATTGTTCAAAGTAAATAAACCTCCAAGGTTTGGCATTGAAACCAAAAACAAAATCTGGTCCAAATACATAAGTACAAAAGGAAGTTGTCTGATCCTCATAGAAACATTCACAAATATCAGACAGAAGGGGAAAACAACATTTGTGCCTAACAATCGGCTTTGTCCATCATGAAAAAAAATAATTACAAACTTTTCATGTCCGTAAGCAGAACCATTCATAGCATGTGAAGACATACCTTGGAAAGAATGCAGACCAGCGATTGCACATGGTTGCGGGAAATGGAATCACCAATGAGTGCCCAGGCTTTGTTCCGCATCAAGTTGAGAAACCTCTGTGGATCAAACTGAGGCAAATCACAGTCTCTGGGAGCCCACCTCCAATACAGAAACTCTCTGTCAGGCCTCCCATTCTTCAAGCAATTTTGATGAGATTCAATGAGGTCGCAGCTGTCATTAGTGTAAACTGGACCTGACGGGTTCGGGACCCAATCCCCATTAAAGTAATCACATTTCTCTGCATTCAATTAAGTTCAAGTTAGAAACATACATTAACATTCCTAACCGACAATCCAACTAATTTATATAGAATTTAACATGGGCAACAAAGATTTCTCTCTGAATATTTATCACAGATGTATATGTAGGATTCAAACTCGAGAACATTGTTCAAGCTGGAACAACCTCGTGTTAGTTGATCTAGGCAGTCAAATGTACTTTTTTTTTTTCCATCTAATTATAAATTGACGTAATAATTAGTTTAAAAGTTGTGTCTAATTTCTAACTACTTGATATTAGACTCAAAGTACATAAAAATTAAACTGAGGTATGTAAATGGAAAACCATTCAGCTTCATATGGTACTTAACCTGTGATCAGAAACAAAATCCACAACAACATTTCAGGATTGCAGATCTAAAACGCACGTGCGTATATTTTGCTGTATAAGGGGGGGTTAAAAGATAAAAAACCCAACACTCACCTGAGTCTGTGGGAAACAGTTGATCTTCAGTTTGGAGAACAGGTTCCACAACAGGTGGGGGTTCAGGAACATGTTCTGGAACAGTTGAAGTCTGAGGTGGGTTTTGAGGTTCTGGTTCTGGTTCTGGTAATGTCACTTTCTCGGGAAATGGAGATTCCAAAACTGGGGAAATCTGAGGGGACAAGGAGTGGAAGAAGAGGAGGCGGAAAGCGAGGCCTAGGAAGAAGATTGCGAGAAGCAACTTGAGGAAGGGAAACTTTTGCTTCAAATAATCCATCCTCATTTGGTTGGTTCTGTATCTGACTCAGAGCATAGAACAGGGGTGTGTTGAGTGTTTTTGAGGAAAGAGAATGAATTGAAGAAGCTAACTAGCAAGACCATTCCATTGCTTCGTAGATCCATGTGACCGACTGATACTAATAAGTTTTGACGACAGGACAAGATTCTCCACCTGTTATTTCCCAGTTTTTTTTTAATTAACAATTCAAGACCATTCATAAATACAAATAGGCTAGCCACCTTTATTAAAAGTTCACTAAAAAAAATTCAAAGCACACTATAATAAAGGTAAAAAAAAACATGTAATAGTTACTTTTATTAAGAAAATCATTTGAAAATAATTTTTAAATTCAACATTCTTTTTATTTTTTTATCTAGACCACAAGTATTTTTCGTTGGAGATAATTTAACATTCAAATGTATATAATATAAAAGGTAGTTATTTAAAACTTATTAATTCCAAAATTTTGGTTACAAAAATTATAATTCTAGGTTTATGAAAGAACAAATGTAATCATTTTCATTATAATGATTAAAATTATGGTTTGTAACCAAATCAAATGTTTACAAAACACTGTATAATAACACATGTTATCCAACTATGTAATTGACACATGTGTTTTTGTAACACCCCGAAAATTACAATCCAATAAGTATGAACTTGAGAGATTTAATTAGAAAATTTTCTTGTTGGGGAGAATTGTAACGTTGTGATTTACCTAATTATATGATTAAATGTTTGATTAATAATGAAAGAGCAAACTAAATTTAAATTATGTTGATTGATATAATAATTAATTTAAGTTCTATGTTTTGTTATGGGTCATAGTGTTATTGTGAATTTTTTGGACTTTTACGTGTGTTTCGTAAGTTGTAGGGAAGAAAAAAAAGAGAAGAGGGGTGTCCTTAGAGGAAGGGTGGGTGCAAATATCAAAACTTCAAATTTATCCCAAATATTAATGTGTACAAGCTTTTTTCTTTCCCTCATTCTCTACATTCTTTTTTTTTCTCCCCCGAAGCTCTCTTCTCTCCCTTGCTTCCCTCTTGACCGTGAGCAGCTACAGGGAAAAGGAAGTCATTGTTGTTGGTTTGGAAACCTTGCATGCAAGGTTGACTGTCATCCTTTCATTCTCTCAACATCAAGCTCACTTCTCTTCTCTTCCTCTTTCTCAGCTGAACCTTAACAAAGGTAAGGGGAACTCTTTGTGGATTCTATTTTTAGTCTAAGGGTGGTTGAGAGTTAGCGGGCTTAACCACCTACATGCATGCCCCTCTTTGGTTGTTGTGTGTGCTTTGTTTGAATGCTTGAACATGAAAAGTTGATGAAATGGGTTAGAAACCCTTTGGCAGTGGCTGTGTGAGTGCATATCCTGGCCTTAGTGTTGTTTTTGTTCTTTTAAAACTGAATGGGAAGGCCCCTGGAACAAGGGAATTCATATCCAATTTTCATAAAATTAATTGATGAATGTTGCATGTTAAAAACAAACCCCAAAACAATATAACAATGGCTGTTAGATTCGAGTATCCCTGGACAACTCCCACGATTTTGTGATTTTTGGAAGATCTAACTATTGGTTTTTCACGAAATTTGTTTTGAATGAAAATAGATACAAAAAGGAACAACTTTTATTTTGACACCATGGAGAGAAAACCTCGTCTTGAAGTTCATCCGTGGCTTTCAAAATGAATGTTCTGTGTTCAAGTTTCCCTGGAACGTGTCTCGGTTTTTCTCAAATTTCCACTTGTGTGGTTAATGTTTATTTTTCATTTTTGAACCATTAAAAACTAGACAAAACAAGATTTTTAACCATATAAATTACAAAAATTATCATGTCCAATTTCTAAATTAACTTTTTTAAAAAGAAACAGGGCAAGGGTTTTTGAGCTCTGTTTTGAGTCTAAAACTTAGGCTGTTAGAAATAAATTTACTGGGAACAATAGGGAAATAATTTGGGGGCAAGGGTTATCTTTTTAGAAAGATAAAGATGTTACCTTTCTACTCTAAAAATTTCAGCTCAAAAAAAGTTTGGGAAGAGGGAGAAATTTACATTTCTTTGAGCTATGTTCAATGAGCACTCAAAATTCAGGGCTGCTGACTTAGAAAATTTTTATAAAATTTTCTAGATGTTGATTTTATAAGTGGGATACCTTTCTATAAAATATATTTCAAGAGCTTCGATTTGATATAAAAAATTTTAAATTCCGAGGTCATTTGCTTGTATCAGTGAGAGCTCACATTCAATACTGTCAAAGAGAAATCTGTCTTTTTAGTCAATTTTGTTACTATATGTGTGTTATTTCGAATTGTGGCAATTGTACTTATTAATTGTGATTTTGTAAGGTAGTGGATATGTAATATCCATAGACCTATTTTGTTTTGGGTTTAAGTCTTAGAGTTGTGAATCTTGGGTACTTAATCTTTGAAAGTGTGATTTTGTGTGCTTTTGTGATACAGTCCTTTGGACTGTAGGTTGAACTTTGTGATAAAGTTGTTTGTCTATATAATGTGTTGTTCACAAGACTCGGTTGTGAGTACTTGTGAGGACTAGAACTATGTTCTAGTGTTTGTGGCTAGATTGTCATGTAACAGATAGATGAAACTTGAACAGTGAGCACATTAATTAGGTTAAAAGATTTATTTTATTTTTATTAAATAGAAATTAATTAACGAACTCTTTATTTTATGCATTGGACATAAAAAGAATTTAGCACCTTTGCGTGAAGGAATCAATGGTAAGTTAACATTTATAAAATTGTAAAGTTTTGAGAGAGCAAGGAAATACATAAAACTTAATAAAATTGTCTACGTGTAGTGTATCATGTTGAGTTGAAAGTCGTACAAGGATGATACGGATGTACGGCAGATTGCTGGAATTGCAAGATGCCAAAGAGTCGTGTTGGGTGTTCCAACTGTGAGAATACCAAAGAGAGGGGGCGGAGTTCGAAAGGCGTGTCACGACGTAATGTGACGGTCATCCATAGAAAGGTGATGGAGGCAATGTCCCCGTGTGTGTGTGTGTGTGTGTATATATATATATATATATATATAATTTTGAGGAGAGACGAGGTCTCAGGCTTGGAGTCTATTCAACCGTCCAGTACCATGTACAGCGGAACCCCACTGTGACGAGAAAGAATAATCCCGGTGAGGAGGGTTGTTGAGGAGTTAGTCCTCAGAGTAATGGATGACCACATTTAGTACCTGGGAGATGATCGTAAGGCAGGTTGTTCTTGGAGAGTAAGGCACCGAGTTGTGACGATAGATCACGTAGCTGACTCGGCCACCCTAACAAAAATACGAGACATCGTCGATTGGTGAGAGCCCGCCATAGTACCATGGTGAGAGGTGTACTCCCAACAGTCATCCAACTCAAAAATGTGTAAGACCACTGAGTTCTGGGAGTTCCAGTGGCAGCTGGCCAGTATAAAATAATTTAGAAGAATAGCTGTGGAAACGAATAGGTCTCGGGTGTGACCGTTAGAGAATCACATCGTGGTGGCTAGTAGAATTGTGTATGTGACTGTGAAGTCGTTCTGTGTGTACTGTTTGATGAAGTAGAGAGTTCACCCTCTGTTTATTTTTCTTTTAGGAACCGGTGGCGGTACCTGTATATGTCATAAAGACGTTATCTTTATCAGCTTCGTCACTTTTCGTTTGAAGGTTGGTCTAACATGCAGGGTTGGGTATTAGTGATGTCTGCTCTAAGTCCTAGGACCCTTTTTCCTTTTCATGTATCTTGGCATGAGTAGACTTAGGTTTCAGATTGTTGGCATGTATATTCGGTTTTCGTACTCTATTATCCTATGTATTTGGTATACGCTTTGGAAATGTATATATATTACTATTACTCCGAAAAATATTTGGGTTATGAAATTCTCTATTTCATGTATATATGTATAGACAAAGTTATTTACTTTATTTATTATGTTTTACTCGTTTTAAAATGTATATTTATATTTAAGGTGACAATAAGCAACTTCCAAAATTAATAGTGAAAAGTTTTAAAAATTTAGTAAAATTTCGATCTATGTTTTATTAACTTCACAGTTTTTGAAAAAAAATAAAGTTAGTTAACATGCCTATTGAATTAAAATAAGTTTAAAAATGAGAATATATGTAAACCCAGATTTAGGGTGTTACAGTTTTCACCCTTGAAAGTGCAACTCCTTGATTCGACATGTGTAATTCAAACATGTGATTAAATTTTCAAATTTATTGATAATGATTCCAAAATTTCGGTTATAGAAATTAAAATTCTAAATTTATGAAAGGACACATGTAACCATTATCATTATAATGATTAAAATTATGATTTGTAACTTAAAAAGATACCATTATAATGATTAAAATTATGGTTTGTAACTGAATAATATGTTTACAAAACACTATATAATGACACATGTTATTTGAATTTTTGTGTGATTGACACATGTACTTCCATCCTTGAAAGTGACTATTGATTTGACACATGTAATTTGAACTTATAATTAAATTCTCAAATTTATTGATAATGATTCCAAAATTTCGGTTACAAAATTAAAATTCTATGTTTATGAAAGGATAAATGTAATCATTATCATTGTAATGATTAAAAATTTGGTTTGTAACTGAATAAGATATTTACAAAACACTACATAATAATACATGTTATTTGAACCTCTGTATAATTGACATATGTACTTTCACTATTGAAAGCGACTCTTGATTTGACACGAATAATCTAAACCTATGATTGAATTTTGATATATATATATATATATATATATATATATATATATATATATATGAGGAAGAATCAAATTACATCGGTGTAACTTAAATAACTATTACACCATTCAATATCTTTCAACTGGATGATGTTTTCTTAAAATCCACCGTTGGATTGAAAGTTCCTTTCACATAGATCATGTATACAAAATTTCAAATTAATCCAAAATTAGTTGCTACCTCATTCATATAGATTAAAATCGACGTAACATAAACTTTTCAAAATATACTAAAATATGGATCATTTGATTACCTTATTGTTGTTCAATTTTGACAAAATTTGACACAAACAATTTTGGTAATATGTAGATATAATTCAACGGTTGGATCAATAAATATTTCATTCTGTATCAAGTTATTAAAATGGTGTAACTCTTTTAGTGTTACACTGGTGTAATTTGATCCCTCATATACACACACATATATATATATATACACACATATATATATATATATATATATATAATTAATTAATTAACTTCATATACTTTGAAGTGTTTAATAATTTACTTAAATAAATTACAATATTCGATATATTTCCTCCGTCCCTAATTAATTATAAGACATTGTTAATTAAAAAGTATTATTTTTATTTTAATTCAAAAAGGCAATAAATGCAATGCATGATTATTAAAAACAAAACAAAAATTTGCATCAAACTTTTTTTTTTATCCCTAATTATAAGACATTGTTAATTAAAAAAGTATTATTTTTATTTTGATTCAAAAAGGCAATAAATGCAATGCATGATTATTAAAAACAAAACAAAAATTTGCATCAAACTTTTTTTTATGAAAAATGTTAGCAACACTCTCTTTTTCTAACACTCTTTTTATGATTGACGATATGAAATTTATTGAAAATTATCAATTTTGGTGGAAGTGAGACCCACCAAAATTAATGATTTTCAATAAATTTAAGCCAATCATAAATAGAGTTTTAAAAAGAGAGTGCCAAATAGAGTGCACTAGCATTCCTCTTTTTTTTTATATCATTAGCATTAAATTCTTAAACCAAAAAATCATATGTAAAATTTTGAATATTAAATCATTTTTATTATGTTTATGTTGTAAAATATAAATATAAAAAATATTTATATGTCATTGATCAATATGAGAGTATAATACTATAATCTAAGTTTGATTTTTTTAAAAGTATAAAATTTAAATGTAACAATTTTAGTATTTTTAATAAAATAATCCATTTTGATAACTTATACTACAATAAAATGAAATTAATAATTTTGATAACTTTTTATCACAATAAAATTCTAATTTTTATTAGAAAAATTCATCAAAGGCACGAAAATTCTTTTATAATCCTCCTGTGGGGTAGGTGCGTGGCTCCACCTGCAGGCTGAGCATTCTACTTTTTTTTTTTTAAACAGAAATAATGGCTAATTATTGATTAATAAATAGTAATTCACCACGTACTCATCTCATTGTCTCTACTCTCACCAAAGTATCTTGTGAATCATAAGATGATGAGACCAATCACGCATCATTCTAAGGTCTAATAAACCATGTGTCGGTAGGGATTTTATATTTATTTTAATATTGATGAACTCCAACTGTGAATAACGTTTTTTTATTTATTATTCAAACACTGATGTTTAGTTGTTTTAATTATTAAAGTATATATATGTTTTAGTATACGAATAAACTATTGCTGTTTAGAATAAATTATGAAATCGGGTTGTTTAAATAATTAGATAAACAAAATAAAATTATTATAATTTAAAGAAAGGTTTCTTTTGGTCCAAGACGTGGAAATTCATGGAAATATTGAGCATAGTTCTGATTCATACTTCATATGCATGTAAAACTATATTTAAGCCTACTCAACTCAAAGTTTCATTCACTGGTTTGTAATGTAATACGTGCAAATGAATAGTCTCAAATTAAGGTCTAGTTTGGCTTAAATTTTAATTTATATATTTTTTAATTTTTAATTGATATAAGTATTTGATAACAAGCTCTTGTAAGTTTATAGCTATTTACAGATAAGTTAAAGAAGAGAGTTCTTGAAAAGATTAAAGCATATAAGTTTATTTTAATTTATACAGAAAAAATTGATTCATTTTATTTTCTTCTCTTATAAATTTTAATTGAGAAATTTATTCAAATTCATTTTAACAATTGAAGTTTAATTTATGGATAAAATTTATCAAAAAAAAGTTAACGATAAAAAATAAAATTATTTTAGCATGTTATATTAGAAAAAAAAATGAAAGGTAAATTTTACAAGTTTTTAAAAAATTAAAGATAAAATATATCAAATTAATTTGTTAAAAATAAAATTATAAAAAATTAGAGATAAAAAGTACAGTTAAGCTTAAGGTGTGAAAGTGAGAAAAAAGAGGTGGCCTCTCAGGCCCCAGCACAGAAAATGCCTCAAGTTTCGAATAAATTTGATATTCGGTGAAAGGGTGGAAATGGCAAAACAAGAAGACAATCAACCGTGGCAAATAAAACTACACGGACCCACAAAACAATAATGTAAAATAAAGTGTTACAGAAATGAAAGAATTAAAGATGAACTTGATAGTGGGGAATTTGTTTATCAAAATATTTACGTTGAACAATTAAGGAAAAAACTACTGTAACATTATTCAATTCAAATTCAAGAGAAGAACAAAACTAATTCTATACGATGCTCCTGATACTGGACAAATTGAATTACAAACACGCCCAAAAAGAATCAATTCACATGAACAAAAATTGAGCTAATGAGAAGTTGAATCACCACAACATAGCTAATTGAACAAGCTTCATAAAAAAAACAAAAAATGAGGATTTAAGCTGCTCTCTGGCCTCTGCGAGTCTTTGATAGAATGTCCTTGAGATAGTCATAACGACTGCGGTGATAATCAATCCACAAACACAGCTGCCTGATGACCTCCCTCTTCTCTTCTCCCAAGTCCAACATACCATCCTCTTTCTCTTTCATCATTTTCTCTAACTCTCCAACTGTTTTCTTAAGTTGAACTACAGTTGTTGTCAGATTCATCTTCTCTGATTCCTCCTTGCTTGCCTTTGCCTCTAGCTTCTCAACAGTTTGCCTTAAAGCCACTTCCTGTTCATTTTTAACCTGCAGCTGCTCCAACAAGTGGCTTTTGTCTCTCTTTAACTGCTCTTTTTCCTTATTCATCTCCCTGACATGGTCCTTTGCAACCCCAAGCTCATGTGAGATGCTTGAGATACGGTCCTCCAAATTTTTACAGTCATCAGAAACTTTCCAGCTTACAGTTTCTGTGCCAGTCGTGACACTGTTCACACACTCTTTAAGGTTAGAGACAATTTCATCAAAAGCTTCATTGTTGGCAGTTATTATTGCTGACAAAGTAGCAATCCTGTCCTGAAGGGCTCTCTGATCTTGCTGAAACTTTTCTTCTGTCTTCCTAAAGCTTTCTTCCTTCTCACTCAGCAATTGTTCTGTGACCCGGAGCTTCTGGTTTGACAGACGAAGCTTAACCTCAAGCATCCGCACATTCTCAAGCGAAGTACTGATTTCATCTCCTTTCTCTTCTAGGTCTCTTTTTAGGTCTTCCACTGTATGTTCCAAATCAGCTACCTTCTGATCTTTCGACTCAATGCCTTTATGAAACTCTCCTGCCATTTCTTCAATCTTCTTTTCCGCAACTTCAAGTTTGACCATGCATTCCTTAAACAAACTATCAATTTGTTTATATTCTTCATTCAACTTCTGATATGAATCTTCTCTTTCTTCCAGTGATCTCGTAAGATCCATACTTCTGCTTGATATGTCATTCTTTTCATTCTCTACCGTTACAAGGCTTTGTGTATGTTCTTCACTAATTTTTTCACAGTGGAGCTCCAGTTCTTCTTTTGTTTTCTGTAAGGAAAGCAAGTCTTTTTGCAGATTATCAATTTGGGCCGTGAAGGCAAGTATTTGCCCTGAAGCCTCACTCTCTTTTTCGTGAAGCTTTTCCTGTAAAGTGGATAACTCTGCCTCTTTCTCTGCTAATGTTTTCTCCAGCACAGTAACTGTTCCCTGCAATCCCAAATTTTCTTCTCTCAGCCCAGAGTTCTCATGGTCTTTAGCTCTCATCTGCTCTTCAACTTCTCCCTTCCGGTTGTGTGTGGAATCCAGCTCCATCTTCAGCTTTTCACACTGCTGTTCTAATTCCTGTTTCTCATTCTGCACAGACACCAAATCATGTTTTATATTATCAATTTGGACTGTGAAGGCAGTTATTTGGCCTGAAGCCTCGCTCTCTTTTTCATGAAGCTTTTCCTGTGAAGTGGATAGCTCTGCCTCTTTTTCAGCTAATGTTTTCTCAAGTGCAGTAATTGTTCCCTGCAATCCCAAAATTTCCTCTCTCAGTTCGGTGTTCTCATGGTCTTTAGCTCTCATCTGCTCTTCAACTTCACCCTTCTGGTTGTGTATGGAATCCAGCTCCATCTTCAGCTTTTCACACTGCTGTTCTAATTCCTGTTTCTCATTCTGCAGGGACACCGAATCATGTTTTAGATTATCAATTTGGGCAGTGAAGGCAGTTATTTGGGCTGAAGCCTCACTCTCTTTTTCGTGAAGCTTTTCCTGTAAAGTGGATAGCTCTGCCTCTTTCTCTGCTAATGTTTTATCCAGCACAGTAACTGTTCCCTGCAATCCCAAATTTTCTTCTCTCAGCCCAGAGTTCTCATGGTCTTTAGCTCTCATCTGCTCTTCAACTTCTCCCTTCCGGTTGTGTGTGGAATCCAGCTCCATCTTCAGCTTTTCACACTGCTGTTCTAATTCCTGTTTCTCATTCTGCACAGACACCAAATCATGTTTTATATTATCAATTTGGACTGTGAAGGCAGTTATTTGGCCTGAAGCCTCGCTCTCTTTTTCATGAAGCTTTTCCTGTAAAGTGGATAGCTCTGCCTCTTTCTCAGCTAATGTTTTCTCAAGTGCAGTAATTGTTCCCTGCAATCCTAAAATTTCCTCTCTCAGTTCGGTGTTCTCATGGTCTTTAGCTCTCATCTGCTCTTCAACTTCACCCTTCTGGTTGTGTATGGAATCCAGCTCCATCTTCAGCTTTTCACACTGCTGTTCTAATTCCTGTTTCTCATTCTGCAGGAACACCGAATCATGTTTTAGATTATCAATTTGGGCAGTGAAGGCAGTTATTTGGCCTGAAGCCTCACTCTCTTTTTCGTGAAGCTTTTCCTGTAAAGTGGATAGCTCTGCCTCTTTCTCTGCTAATGTTTTCTCCAACACAGTAACTGTTCCCTGCAATCGCAAATTTTCTTCTCTCAGCCCAGAGTTCTCATGGTCTTTAGCTCTCATCTGCTCTTCAACTTCTCCCTTCCGGTTGTGTGTGGAATCCAGCTCCATCTTCAGCTTTTCACACTGCTGTTCTAATTCCTGTTTCTCATTCTGCACAGACACCAAATCATGTTTTATATTATCAATTTGGACTGTGAAGGCAGTTATTTGGCCTGAAGCCTCGCTCTCTTTTTCATGAAGCTTTTCCTGTAAAGTGGATAGCTCTGCCTCTTTCTCAGCTAATGTTTTCTCCAGCACAGTAACTGTTCCCTGCAATCCCAAATTTTCTTCTCTCAGCCCAGAGTTCTCATGGTCTTTAGCTCTCATTTGTTCTTCAACTTCACTCTTCTGGTTCTGTATGGAATCCACCTCCAACTTCAGCTTTTCACATTGCTGTTCTAATTCCTGTTTCTCCTTCTGCAGGGACGCCAAATCATGTTCAAGATTCTTAATTTGTTCACTGGAGGCCTTTATTTGAGCTGAAACCGCTTGCTCTGCATTAATAAACTTATCCTGGAGAACTAAGAAATGTGATTCTCTATCTGTTGATTTTTTCTCTATTTCTGCTATTTTGTCATGTAGCTCCAACATTCCCTGACTCATGTGACTGATCTCATGGCTTTTAGCCCTTATTTGCTCTTCAGCTTCACTGTTTTTGTTCTTTATAGTATTCATCTCTAATTCCAATGTCCTTAGCTGCAGGGCTAAATTTTCTCTGTCTGCCAGAAGTCTCTCTTGTTCCAGGATTTTTCTGTCAATTTCCTCTTTCAGAGTTTGCATTTGAATCACATACTCAGAATTTTCTTGGACTTTTTCCACTAACTGAACTTCCAAGTCGGATTTCTGGTGTTGGAGGGACTCCACTTCTTGCTGCAACGCATTCACCTCATTTGTAATGCTTTTGACTTGAGTCGAAGCTTCATCACTTTTAGAAATTATCTGCTCTTCCAGTTCATTTTTCTGAGCATGTAATGTGCCTATATCAGCCAGTAGCTTGTTTATCTGAGATGTTAAATCTGACATTTTAGAAGATGACTCATTCTCATTATCTTCAAGTTTCTTCATCATAGCAGATAGCTCCTCTTCTCTTTCTCTGGACTTCATTTCAAGTTCTGATATTTGGTTTCGTAGTCCTGAATTGTGCTCTCCTAGTTCCCTTGCTTCAGTGGCTCTGCTCTTAATTTGCTCTTCCATATCTCTCTTCTGGTTTTGCAGTGATTTTAATTCCAGCTCCAGGTTTGTGACTTGTGCCTCGAGTTCCCTGATTTGATTTGAGGATTCTTTCTGATATCCTTCATGCATCTGAGTGAGGGCAGAAATTTCTCTTCCACTCTCATCAAGTTTCTCCTTTAACTGACTTGATTTAGCTACAAAATCTTGTATTCTATTTTGAGCCAGCTGAACCTCATTTGATGCCTGTGAAAGTTTCACTTTTAAAGATTCATTTTCTTCCTCAGCGACTTTCAGATTGTGGCTTATATCTGTCATTTGCTGTTCTGCATGTTCCAACTGCTGTTTCAGAATAGAAAGTTCACCTGTAACTGCCTCTAACTCTTTGCCAAGTGCTAATTTCTCATCTTTCAGTTGATCAACAAGGGTTCTCAGGCCATCAGTAATCTTCTTTTCCTCCTCAATCTGTTGGAGAGCTGTTTCCTTCTCCATGGTCAAACTATCTTTTTCTGCCGTTAAGTCTTCCAATTTTTGACTCAGTTCAGCTTCTAGTTTACCAGCAACGTCCAGTTGTTTATTTAGTTCAGCATTCTCAACCAAAAGTTTTGATCTTTGAGTGCCTAATGCTTCAGCATCAGTTTTCAAATCCATGTTCATTTTGTCTGCTTCTTGTATCTTGCTCAATGCTGCAAGATATTTTGAATTAAGATCCTGCTTCTCTTCATGTGTAATTGTCAACTTCCGATTTAATTCAGCCACTTCTATATGCACCACTTCAAGTTCTTGCTTTAAGCCATCAATTGTCTTTTGAAATTCATTTTCCAGTTGTCCGTTTTTGTTGTCTTTGTCCTTTGAAGAATAATCTGAATCTGAATCTGAGTCTGAGCTGGATGAAGAACTCTCCTTTTCTCGCTTGCCCTTAATCTTTTTCCTTAACTCACCTGTTAGATGATCATATTGTGCATACAGAGATTGGTATTGATTGTGGAAATCTTCAATCAGTTCAACAAGCGGTTCCTTCTTAGAAAGTTCTACTGGGCTACCATCCTCTTCAAGGTTGTCCTCTTTAATAAGTTTCAATATCCTTTTCACTTTGTCTTCAATTTCTGTAGGAAAAGTAGAAAAAAACCAAATCATTGGTTTGATCATCATAAGGTGATACAACATACATGCAAATCATAGTAAATTATTCATCACTAATTTCAGTGATATCATATCATGCTGTCATGGTAGCAGCTGAATTTAATCTTTCATAAGAATTGTACCTGCTTTAGCTACCTGGAGCTGCTCTTCTTTATTAGGGTCAATGTGACTTCCAAACAAAGATTTAATAGACTCTCTAAAGCGAGGTTTCACCATCTTTTCTATAGATTTTCAACTTATTAGCAGTATCACATCAAGATAATATGTTCCCCCATGTTGATTCCAGGAAGTCAAGAGTTGAAAATTTTAACACCAATTCCTTGATATTTGAGCCCTGCAATGCACACAATTTTCTAGATGATTAAAAGAAAATTTTAAATCTGTTGCAAAAAAAAAAAAAATTAAATGTCATTAAGGAGAATACAAATCTAGCTACTTTTTGAGCAATCAAAATTTTATTTATACCCATCAAATTTGATAAACAAATAGTAGTATAAATTATAGGAGAACTGAAACATGTACAAATAGTCCCTGAATGATACAAGTTGATCATGAGTCCCTAATTGATAGAAATTACACTTTGTAGTCCCTAAATCTGCATTTAGTCATTAAATTAGGCCTTGAATATGTATTCAGTCAATCAAATTGACTGTAGATTTGTCCCTTGAATACTAGGTATGTATTGACCTTGAGCATAAATTTCGATTTTTCATCATTAAAGGACTAATATGACCAACATTGATTTGTTTTTTCTTTGCCTATTGTTTTAGTTCTAAGTTCTAACAGAAAGAGTACATGTGACATCCGTGGGCAGTCTTTCAACACCAACACTTTTCCATAAAGGATTTTGTTCATACAGCTTCTTTGTCGCCCCCAAGATGGTATGCAATATTTGATATGTCAACAAAAATATTTTAAGTCATATATATGATATCGCAATCAAAAGAAGTGGCAGGAAATTTAACGCAAACTCTTGTCAAAGGGTAAAAAAATATTGAAATATAGAGAAAGATTGTAGTAGTATATCGGGTTCATTCAAAAGAGCAACCACTATTATTTTCTAGAACTCATATCAATCTAGTGCCAAAATGAGGCCCTGGTGACCTCATGCTTTAGCGACTTTATTTCACTTTTTGAAGATGGGAATTGGGGTTCAATTATGGGATTGACTATGGGCATAATCTAGAAAATAGAGAGAGAAAAAAAAGGAGAATGTGCAATTGTTTGGGTCCACCATTCACCGTCAGATTCTCAATAAAATAGATGCTCAGCTTCTCAGAGTTCAAATTTCCAGAACGAAATATATGGAGAGAGAGAGAAAAAAAGAGAGAGAGAGAGAGAGAGAGAAGAAATTAGATAGGTAATTTAAAAAAAAAAAAAAACTAAAAAAAGAAGAGAGAAAGAAACAGAACAACTAGTCTGTGCCAACAACAAAATTCTAGCGCCACGTCAGCAACTCTGGGAATAACCCCAGGAACAGATTGGAATTCAAATGATACAGCTCAACAAACAAGCTGTTTTTTTTTTATGTTAATTTCAAGTTATTTGTAATAAACAGTTAATGAATTAAACCAAGAAAAAGAAAAAGAAAACCATATTTGTAATTGTACGAAGAAAAATAGAGAAAACAGATAAAAACCACTAATCTTGATGTTCAAGATTCATATAATTGTCACTATTTTGGCAAATCCGATTTAGGTACCTGAGATATGCTTTCAGTTTCCCTTCTACTCCTCCCTTCAGAATCCGTTGAGCTCCAAAAGCAAAAATTGCAGCTGCCTATAGAGAAAAGGAGAGAGAAATTACAAAAGACAAGGGAAATTCAAGGTAGGAACAACAATGAGTAAACTGCAACTTCAACCAATGTATCAGATGATAATAAAATTATCAAAGACAAATAATGATAAATAAATTTCATAAAGCAGCAATAGTTTTCTTTCTTGGTAATTAACAATTTAACATCTAAGTTAATTTATTAATTTTTCCCCCCTTAAAATCCAAAGAATAGCAAAGAACAAAATCGTTCAAGATCGACATGCTAATATCCTATACAAAATTAAGAGCACAATAAAAGATTCAGATTAAAGATCAGATACGCCTGTACGAGTTTACCTTGTGCAACAGCAGAGAAGACAAAAAAGAATGAAAGCAGAAACGGAGAGAAGCTCAGTTTAGAAGCAAACGAAGTTGATCCGATCGAATCCGAAGCTGAAACAATTCAAGAAGAAAACGAAAGAGCTTCAAGTAAGAAAGGTTCGAGAATTGAAGTGATGCAAAAAGAAGAGAAAGAATATTCTGAAAACGAAATTCGCGGTTACCTGTGAAAGTTGAAAGGAGGATCGTGAAAGCGGGAGCAGAGGATCGAAATTCGGAGAAAAGAACAAAAAGAATGAAAGGAAGGAAGTAACTGAGGAGGGAGCTCTTCAGTTAATGCAAGAGAGACACAGAGAGAGGCTACTTGGTTTAAAAGTTTGTAAATTAAATTAATTAATTAATTATATATAATGATAATGATATCGAAAAGTGGCTTTGTTTTGTTTGGATTAGAGCGCTCTAAAGAGACGCCAGCATTTTGCACCTTCAAATTTCAGGAATGGAATCTTTGGATTGTATTTCAGATCTTTGCCCTATCCTTTCTCCCTTTATTACCATAATGCCACTATCACCTCGCCTGAGTGAGGACGACAACTGGAGACTCTATTATTAATGTGTTTATTTTTATTTGATAGTCTTCTCTAATTTTTTATTTTACGTATTTTTTTCCTTAAAATATATAATGCTATAATATTATATGGCTTTTTTTTTTATTGATATAAACTTCTAATTTCCTATGTGATTTCTTATGAAGAAAGGACTGAGATACCGAATGTATATTCATTTATAAGGATGAGTATAATTTGTCCTTTATTTTATTTTAACTACTTCTGTTTTTTTTTTCTTTAAGGATTGTTTGTTTTAAAATTGTATAGAATTAATTTTAAACCTAAATGTAATTAAAATGTGTGTTCAGTCATAAACAAAATATTCATTGTTCTTTTCTTTATCATGTTCAATCATAAATTTAATTAAAACGAGTGTTTTTCTTTAAAAAGTACTACTACAATAATTAATTCCCAAACGCCAAAATAAACAGAAACAAAATCCGTGATTTATGTTTTACTCGATACAAGAAATCAGTACTCTCCCGTTCTATCATAATTGTCATGTAAGAAGAAAAAAAATTCAAAATAATTGTTATTTTAATTTTTAATGTAATATTAATTTTTTTTATTCATCAAAAAAATATTAATTTTTTCAATTATGTCATTTTATAACATTAATGATGGATAAAAAAATTTATAAATAAATTAATGATGATAAGATTAATTTTATAAAATTGTTACTCTCTTTCCTCTATTTATTAGTTTTTCTTGTTATGTGCAAAAAAAACTTAAAACAAATTATGGGATGCAGGGAATACATAAATTATATGTAATAAGTAATACAATTATAATGTTTAAAATTAATTTCATTGTAAATAAATTTATAATAATTTGATTTTAATTATAATGCACCGAAACACCTTTTTTCTAAAAAGAAAATAAAAAATAGAAGGTCTTTTAATTAAATTTTATAAAGAGTTTTATTTAATTGTGAAACTTTTTAATAAAAATATTTTTATTTTAAGATTTTATAATATAATGTTTAATGCAAAATTTCCTTTTCTTAAAAGAAAACTAAAAAAAAAACAGAACAAATAATTACCTTATTAACTAACTATTATGTGTGGATCAATTGAAATATAGTTATTTCAGCTTAATCAATAGTTTTAAGTTTGAGTTCAGATTATATGTATACAATTACGATAGATACTTAAAGAAATAACTTTACAACTCACTAATTCTACCTGACTCAAATATAATTTCTTCTTGTTAAAGATATTCATGATCCATTAAGAAAAAAAAACTTATTAGTCACTTTCTTTTAATTCTAAGAGCTTTTTCATGGGTTTTTTTTTATTTAAAAAAAAAAACACTTTTTCGTGGATCACACGATGCATTATCTTTCTTGGATTTTGATGTTTACGAAGAGAAAGACTATTGTTTTGTTTCTCTTTAATATATATTTATAAAAGTACTTGTTCCTCTTTAAAATATCAAATAGAAGTATAGAACAATGTATTAATAAAAACATAAAGTACTTGTTTCTCTTCATTCATTTAAAAAAAATGTTTTTTTTTTTACTTCCTATAAAACTTTAGGCTAAATTGCAAATTTTGTAAGGGTTAAATAATGATATATCAATATTGTGATAGAAATCAACATTTAACAATTAAAAAATAATTTAATTAATTAAAATGTAAATAAAAAATAAACATGTGAAAAATTATGAATTTGACAAAAATTACGGATTTTTTAAAATTTGAAGACTAAAAGTACGAAAAAAATAAAGAGATTAAAATTACATATCAGAAATTAAAAAAGAACCAAAATTACAATTTAGTCAAAACTCTAATACAAGTAATTGTTTATTAAAAAAAACTAACACCAAAGATGAGCATAGAAGGATAATATTTTTAGTAATTAATTACTTGAAGAAAATTAATTAATACTCAGTGTCAAATTTTAAAAAATGACATTTTTAATATTTTTATAAAAAGTAAATTTTATTAATCTAATTATTATGTTTAAGGTCCATTTGATGGTCAAGATATAATAGTATTTTAAGTCTATAAACTTTTATATTATTTAAGAATTAATTGATATATTTTTTTTGTATGCATATGATTATAAGGAATATTTTCGATTGTTCATCAAGACTAATATCTTTCAAAGAATACGAAGACACTCAAAGGTGAGTTATATCCTCCCAACTAAGTTTTCTCCGCATGTGAGAGTTAGGATTCAAATCCATAACCACTTGCTTAATTGATATTTTAATGTACCACATTTATTTAAAATATAAATAAATATTTGAAAATCAATTTGAAATGTTGGGGTAAAAGTTCTTCAATTCTCATGTCTCTATATATAGAAAATTTGTCTTTATCTCTTGACTAAAAAATGGTATTTATCCTTTAAAATTGTTGAAAAAAATAATTTATCCTTTAACAGATTTCAATATCTCAAAAGATTAGTCTTTTTAACTCTTGATCAAAAACATTCTAGCTTCATAGAAAATATATAAATAAGAATTTATTAATATATTTCATATGTATTAATGTCCAAACTATTTAAAATGTATTGACAAGTCATTGATCTAAATGGAATTGGATTTATATTCCTTAAACAATGTATGAGGTTTAAGTCTTATGGGTGAAAAAATATGATTAAAAAAAGAGACACACTAAAGACAATCAGTTAAATTTTTCAGCAAAAATTAATCATCAACAAAATCAACACTTCACAAAATAACATAATAACCCAAAATCTATCTAAAAGTTTAACATACACATTCCTCAAGAAAATAATGCTACTTTCAACAAATACTCTTCTAAAATTTATTTTTAATAAAAAAATTATTAAACATGTTATTTTATAAAGTTTGACACTTAAAATTGCATGATCCCATCTCATTCTTTAATAAATTGTTAGTAAAAAAATTATTAAACATGTTATTTTATAATGTTGGACACTTTTTTTTCTAAATACATTTAATTGTATTTACAAATGATTTTTCGTTATATTAATTGTTACAAAAAATGAATGTTCTACATTTCTTCACGTGATTTGAGTGTCTTCCATGTAGCAATAACAAAGTTCTTTAAAAAAAAAAAGCTTAAATATCTTTTTGGTTCTTGCAATTTAGTGTTATTTTGCTTTTCGTCCTTGTAATTTTTTGTTTGTTTTAGTAATTACAAATTATGTTTGTTTTGCTTTTCGTCCTTATAGTGATTTAGATAGCGCTTTGAACAGTGAAAAAAACGCTATCTAAACCATTATAAGGACGAAAAGCAAAATAAACATAATTTGTAATGACTGAAACCAAAAAAAAAATTTGTAAGGACGAAAAGTAAAAAAATACTAAATTACAAGGATCAAAAAGATATTTAAAAAAAAAAAAAAGTGTAGAAAGTAGAATCTAAATTAGGTATGACCTAATATTGTGCGTGTGTGTATATTACTTTGATGACGTCTATACATCATAGAATTTGTTTGGTATATATAAATTGTATACTGTGATGTTAAAACACTTTTTAAAATCGCCCCCCTATTAACTTACATATAATATAATTGTAAATTGAGAATGTTCCTTGCCTCTATCTCATAAAATAAAATTTCATTTGCTAGGGAGTAGGAACTGACAAAACATCATAATTAAAAAAAAAAAACAGAGCTGACATAATAAAATTAGAAAGAAAAAAATCATTAAGGACTCAATTGCCAGAAAGGAGCACGATGCGATGGCACGAATAACATGCTGAATGCTGCTGCTGCTGATCTGGCTCCTGACTCCAGTTGCGGCACGTACTTGCAGTTTCATCATGTTCTGTTCTGTGTGGCCGTTTCCTCTTGCTTGCAATTACAAGTCACTGAACCAATTATTGAAAACTTTTACAGATTTATTATTAATTTTAAAATATTTTTTCAGTCTTTCACCGTTCGGTGGATTCTCTTTGCATGTTCCTCGGTTTCTCTTTTTGTTTCTTTTGCTTCCTGTATAATGTATTTTTCTGTAAACGAATTTTCTCTTTAATTTTTTTGGTAAATAATATTTTTACGCTGTAATGTAATCAAATAATGCGTAATGTAATATTCAATTCTTTTACTAAATTATTTAGTTGGTCTCCTTAAACTTTTTTGAAAATTTTCAAATGTCTCTAAATTAATTTTTTATCTTCTTTAATAAGTGGAAACTTTTTTTTTCTCTATTTGAACACGAGATTAAGAATAGTGCAGATATGAGATATGTCGAACTCTAATTCTATATATATTGAACACGTGATCATAAACATAATATTTTTTTCAATAGCGATGTTATAAAACAATAAACTTCTTAAAAAATATTTTATTACATTGTAGATTTTCCAATACGATATAATGCACTGCATCATCAGGCATTAAAATAAAATACAATATTATTGAGTTCATCAACTGTGGAATTATGTTTTTTTTGTTGGTACATTAGAAATAGAGAATGCTGATTAAAAAAACACATTAGAAATAGAGAATTATGTATTATTGCATAATACTAACAAATATATAGAATAACATTTATTGAGAATAGTCAAACCTTTTAAATAGATTTCAATATTCTAAGAGGTTAGTTCTTGATTTTTTGATTGAGTGACAATCTTGATTCACCCAAAAAAATGTAGGCTAAATTATCTTTTTATTTTCTCTATTTATTTATTTGATTCAATTTTGTTTCTATATTATTAAAAAGTTCAATTTAGTAACTTAATTTCAAGATTGATGCAATGTTATCATTTTCGTCCAATTGAAATCAACGTAGATAGCTTTACAATTTCTAAAAAATATTGTCATCATATAAAAGTTTAGGCTAAATTACAATATTGGTCTCCTATAATTCTTAATCGGTGATTTTGATCTCTCTATTTTAAAATTCGCAATTTTGGTCCCTCAATTTTTTAAAATTACACAATTTTAGTCCATCCATTCGTTGATCCTCAATTGCATGATGTGACGTTTTTCATGTTGATATGAACGAATGACGTAACACTTATGTAGACTAATAATGTAGTAAAGTAGTTTACAATTTAGAAAATATTGTAAAAATGATCAAGATGGACTATAATTTTATAAATTATAAACCACTTTTCCACACATATTTTCTATTTCATTTCCTATCCAAAGAAAATATTAAGTTATCCATAATTTTAATATATATTTGATAGATAATTTTATCAAATAAAATTCTTATATCAAACTAACAAAATCATAATATTTTGCTTTAACGTATCCTATCATGTTTAATAATGTGTACCAAACAAGAAAGAGGTGATATATTAAGCATCTATATAGTTTGCAACTGTTTTTTCAACAAAAAGTTATAAATACAATTTAACAATTTCTCACTTTACAATTCAATTTGTACCAAACAAAAAGAATTGCAACTATAAAATTCAATATGCAAGTCGTGTAAAAATAATATTGTGCATACAATCAGTGTTCCATACACCATGTACAACAATAAGCTTCTTCAAGATTCTTCCCTCCTTTTCTTTCCCAAGCTCATGTCATGTTATTTACCCTCTTTTTTGTGACCATATCCTTTAGATAGTTACAACGATCTCTATGAAAGTCAACCACAAAACAAAGTTGTCTTATTGCTTCCCTTTTCTTCTCCCCAAGGCTAACCAACTCCTCATCCTTCTCTTTCACATTTTTTTCCAATTTCCCCACTTTCTTCTCGAGTTGGCTCACTTCTTTCCTTAGGTTCAACTTCTCCCCTCCTTCCTTGCTCACCTTTGCCTCTAATTTCCACACATTCTCCCTTAACAACAATTCTTGCTCTTCCTTTTTGTTCAATAACTCCCTAAGGCAATCCACGTTGTCTCTTAGTTCTTTCACCTCACCATTCCTTTCCCTCATCCAATCCTTCACAAACTCAACCTCACACGTCATTCTAGTCACGCGATTCGTATGTTCCTCAACTTTCTCAATTGCCATATCTAACCCGTTTAGTGCAACCAATTCAAACCCAATTGGAACACGCGCTGTTGTTTCCTCTTTATAACTAGCAATTTTCAATCCCATATTTTTGTTCTCTTCCTCGTACCTTTGCTTTGTTATTTTGCAACTATATTTGTTTTCGTTGTTCAGTTGTTCTGCCACGTGGATCCTTTGGTGCAACAACCTGATATTGTCTTCCATTTTCCTTCGAAACTCTTCTGCCAATTCATTCATTTTCCTTTCTGCTGTTCCCTGCATTAACTTCAATTTACTATACACAATATTGGCTTGTTTGTTCTCCTCATTAAGTCGTTCAATCATTTTCGCTTGATCAGCTATCTGGGTTGCTAAGTTGGTGTTCAAACTCTCCATCTTTGATAGCCTTTCAGCATATTCCTTTTGGCTTCGTTCATTTTGTTGCTCCAACTTGTTTTTTTGTTCGTGCATAGTGTCTAGCTCAAGTCTCATACCGTTAAGTTTTGCTTTTAAAGCCATGACCTCCATGGAAGCTCCATTTTTATGGTTTTCATGTTCCCTCAAAAAATTAGAGATCTCTTCCCCTTTTTGTGTCATCGTTGTTCTCATTTCATGGTTTCTGTCTTGAAGGACATTATTTTCATCTGTCAATTGTTTAATCTCATAACTTTTGTCTCTTAACTTCTCTTCCAATTCATTTTTCTGGTTGTTTTGACTTTCCAAATTTAGTTCTAGATCCTTTAGCTTCTCAAGAAACCCCTCTTTCTCTTCCACCATATTGTGCTCAACCGATCTCATTTTAGCTAATTTGTCCTTCAGATCTTCTATTTGGCTAAGGTATTGAGAAATTTGTTCCCTTTGGCTTTCCATCTCAACTTCTAGTTCCTTTTTCTCATTTTCTATGGAATCTAACCTTTGTTGCATCACATTAAGCTGCTCCTTCAAGTCTTCTCTTTGGGTGGATGCTTCATTTTTGTCACATTTTATTTTTTCTCCCATTTCATTTTTCTGTGTCTGTAGGGATTTGGTCTCTAGTTCTAGCTCATTGATCTTTGCCATCAAATTTGCAATATTGGACTTTGCTTGGCTCTTGTTATTTAGTTGTGTTTGCAAATCAGATACCACACCTTTTTCCTTTTTCAACAACAACTCAAGTTCCAATACTTGGTCATGCAACTCAATGTTCTTCGAGGTTAGATGCTTAACTTCATGTGTTTGGCTTTCAACTTGAAGTTCTAGATTCTTCTTTTGCTGGCTCAAACTTTCAACCTCTTTTGTTAGTGAAGTTAATTGTTCCTCAAACTTTGTTGCTTCAATCTTGGAAACCTCATTTGTACAATCACCTTTATCAGATTCTTGCTTAAGGGTGTCAAGATCAGATACACTGTGATGTTCTTTTTCTGACTTTCTCTTATTACCATCTACTTCCTCTGAGGAAAAGTATTCAGAGTCTGAGTCGGAGGAAGACACTGTAGCCTTCTTGATTCTTCTACGAGAAACTACTTTCTCAAACTCTTCAGTAACACGATCATATAGGGCATAAAGTGATTGTTGCTTCTTGTATAAATCTTCTATCAGCCCCACAAGTTCTGTACCACTTGTAGAATGTTTGTGGTTCCCATCTTCTATGCTATGGCTTTTGTTCTTAATAAGCTTAAGAATTTTAGAGATGTTATTTTCAATATCTGCAAAGAATGAGGAATAACTATATATTTAAATAAAGAAATTCAAATATTTCAGCATTAAATTACAAACGTTGTCAAATGCAAAGGTTTTAGAATAATTATAATTTTATTTATACGTTCTCTTTCATCTCTTTTTTACTCCAATTATTTTATCTCTTTTTCTTCTTTTCCCATCATTATTTATGATTTCCAATACTGCACTCTCTCTTTGGTTCTTAACTTACTTTTAGCAAGTCCTATTATATCATATTAGATTTAAGAACTTTGGTAACTTTTTATTCTAACAGTGAAACCACTTACAAATTTTGGGTCTCGTATTATCCCACATCTATATACTTTATGCTAAAAATATAATATTTTAATGTTAGGAACTAGTTCTTATATAATAACTATTTTTAAGCCATAGCTTCCAACTAAGACTTTTTTAACTATTAAGAACTCATTCTTATACTTAGGAATCTGGTAAGAACTATTGCTAGAGATGCCATTGCTTGTGTCTCTTTCTCTCTCTTCCTTTTTTTTTTCGTTCACTCTCTTCCTCCCACCTACATAAATATAAAAAATGGGATCTAGCTTTATCATCACTCATATTTTAAGTGACAAGCCTTCCTGCAAGGCTGCATCAATATTAGTAACAACTCTGTTGACTAATATAATCCCAAGTTTTTAAGAAAGTGTTGCTTCATATATTTTCTTGGGAAAGCCATTGGGAACTTCTTAATCTTATATATTATTCCAATATTCATGTGTGACACAAGTATGTACAAACCTGTTTTGGTTCTTTGGAGGTCTTCAACATTTTCGGGATCAATTAGACTCCCTAAAAACTTGATTGATTCCCTTGAGTGGTGATTTGTCATCTTTACTATGGGGCATCAGCAAATATTACATTTAGAAATAAATTATTGTCAAGAAACTCCTTTTTGTCTTCACAAATGACTAGGAATCCTGAAATCGAGAAATAAAGACACATATTTTGAAGGTCTTTTTGAAATGATGTATGCATATGGTATTATAAAACTAGGACTCAATTAAGTAATTGATTATAATGTGGTAACAATTATAGAATTGGTGCAAAGTACAAACACGACAACAATTGTATCATCTAAAATTAGTCATATGGAAATAAAGATAACATTTAAGACAATAACATATGTAGTTGTGACTTAATAGTAGGAAATAAATCAATAAATAGGAAATTCTTGAAAGAAAAATTTAGGTTATAATTATCCAATTTTATGTTAGCTTAAACAGTCTTTGGATTTTGTTTTTAGGCTATTGAAATATTTTGCGATATTTGTTGTACAGGAGTGAATGACAACCTCAATTCAGAAAAGGAAATAAAACCTTGGTTGAAAGTTAGAACCAAGCACTGATGATCATGTCTAAGAGAATAATTAAAAAATAAAAAATAAAAAAGTTACAGTGATCGAGAATATTCACGTAAAAACTTGATGCAATGTAGATATATAGAAATTTATCTTTTTTCTTATTATAATTTTTAATTTATTTAGAAACACATTAAAATTTACAGATACACTAGTTATCTAATTTTACTTTCGTAGTATTTTTATGATGCAAATAAATGCCTTCATATTTAGGTTGAAATGCATGTAATTTCCTTTAACTATACAATAATTGTAAAAAAAGACTATGAATTTGATACACTAGTATAAATTCATCTCCTCCCAAAATATAAAATTACACAAACTAATATGTCCAAATAATAGAGTGACTGATTTTTTCAATAACAGAGGATTTTACAACTGATCAATAATTTGTGAGGTTAACAACATTTTTGCTTAGTCTATATATATATATCACTAAGGGAAAAATGTATTTTATCTCTTCTATTTATTAAGTATACACACTTATTCTATTTGCAAGAATTTGTAACATGTACATGGCTTAAAATAAAAGAGATTTTTTTTTAAAAAAAAAAACTTGGTCATGAACAAGAAAATAAAAGAAAGAAAGAAAAACTTGGTCATGAAAAACTTGGTGCACAGTGGCCAATTTCATAATGATACACATTTTCCTAACAAGAAAAGAAATAAACTATGTAATAAAACATTAAAACTCTTTTAAATCCACTTTGGTTCTTCTTACTATTAGTGCTTTGTGGACACTAGCAAACATTAGCATCATCCGTCATGGCTTGACCCACACAAATAAAGATCCAATTGTTTTGCTCATGAAACAAACTTATATCGTAAATGTGGCAAGCCTAAGTTTAGGCATACGTCAACTTCCCACATTCATTTGCAAAACAAGACCATCCAATACCAAGTTCACTCCTTTTCTCATAAAGATAAGATTGTTCAAACACCTTAGCATTTGTTGTTTTCCTGATTTATTGAACAAACTATGGTCCCTTTTAAACTGAAAAGGAACTTAGCATTTCCTTCAAGTTCGTTGGTGAATTGATATAAATGCTAGAAAAGCATATATTATATATTCCTAGCAAGTCAAGTTGACAACACCTGTTTATCATATATTATATATGGACAGGAATGAAAGTCCAAAAAATGGAACAACTAAGAGCTTACTTATATTTCTTAAGCTCACATTTTTTTAATCACTTTAAAAAAATTCTCTTAACATATAATCATGACACATGCCTAACTAACTATAGTAATTGTCATGTAGGAAACTCTTATTCTGGCGTCACTTTCTAGTTTTTATACACAGAAAGATGGTAATTGATAATGAGATTCAATTCAACCTTACGCCATAATTTCTGAAATATTTACATTAAGAATTGATAGAATTATCGTTTGAAAAAAAATAAAGAAACACAAAAGAAGTCTCAACAACTCGATACAAGACAAGAATCTAACATATTCAAAAACATATTTATAAATGTAGGGAAAAAAGAATCAACTGCATTGATAAATTACTGCGCGCAATTCAGGAAAAATAAAACAATTAAAAAATGCATAAAGTTTTAGTTTTAATCATAGCTCGATTGAATCTAGAGGATCTAGAGGATACATGCGCAAATTCTATATGTATGCGGAGATGGAATACGCTAACAGCTTTTAAAACCTAATAAGTATCCATCCTGGATGCATGTGTGATAAAATCCAACATAATGGTAATTATGACATAAATATTCATTATTTTCCGTAATTTTTCTCATCCTGAATCCTTTCATCATTTATATGCTCTAATTAGATTTATGTTACATTGATTATTCCAAATTTAAGTGACAAACAAATTCATCCTGGGAGAAAGATTATGCCACAAATGACACATTTTCTTCAACACAAATGTAAACGAAGCAAATAAATAAACAATAGATCTGATAGCATTTCTATTTTTTTCCAGATAAAGATATGAGAAAATTACCTGGGAATGGAACTTGATAACCACAAACCGAATTGATTAAGAAATGTTGAAAAAGGAAAGCAAAAGATAAAAAGTAAAAGAGTATAATGAAGAAAAGAAAATAAACAATTTTGAAGAGATATCTCGCACATGATGAGTCGAAAAGAATAGCTAGTTTTGTGTTTGTGCTTCTCTCGTGAGGGTGGTGAGGTAATCTTGGCATTTCTTTAGAATAAAAAATGCCCTTTAAAGATTGAAATTATTACGATTGAGAATCCCTTGAATATATCGCGCATGATTAATGAGATTTAAAAAAAAAATAAAAGTTGTCTTATTGTTAGTTTGTTTGAATGGTGTTAAGAGGAAGGGACTTGGAAGAGAGAGAACTAAGAAAGAAAAAAGAATTCTGCTATTGTTTGAAAGATTTTAAATTATTTTCTTTCATTAAGTTAAATAATTTTATTTGTAATGTTTTATAATTAAGAATTAATTCGCTTTAAATTATGTAAAAAAAATACTTTCAAATATTTTTAATTAAATTATATATTATATATTATACTTTACATTATACTCCTTCTTTTTTAATTCATTATATTTCTTCATTGAACACGAATTTGCTTGAACATCAAAGTACTTATATATGGTCATCCCTGTCATGCACCAAACTTTCATGGAGTTCCTCCATTGCCAAACTGTTAATGCACCTCCAATTAACAATTATAAGTTCTTATGACTTGTAACGTTTAAGCCAAACAAGTTTGAATATATTTTTTAAGGTGACTAAAAAAATAAGTGTTATATCTGAATCTTAATTGGATCTTATTCATACAAAGAGGTTTAACTGTTGAGCATGTGCATGAGTTCATATTAAAACTTAACTTTTCTTTCTATTCTATTTTTTTTTTTAAATTTAAACAACTCAAAAGTTTGGTTTTATCACTATTTTTCTTCTGCATATTTAATGCTTTACATAAAACTCGAAATCTTTAATTAAACTAAAATAATTTTGTACTAGTTAATCTAGGCACTCCGTGATAACAAGCAATACTAAATAAACATTTAAATCAAATCAAATCAGTTTTAATTTTAGGCTTAAATGTAATTTTGGTCCTCTTATTTTTCAAAATCCGCAATTTTAGTCTCTATATTTTAAAATAAAGACATTTAGTCTTTCAGTTTTGTAAATATATGCAATTTTGGTTATTTCATTAAATTCAAAACATTAACCGGTAAGAGATTAATTTGATGTGACCAAAATTTAGTGACGTGGCATGAATTTGCTTAATACTCACTCATAGTTAACGTTAATATCTTAACGGTCAACACTTTCAATTTGACAGAAGAATCAAAATCTAAATTTTACAAACTCTATTTTAAAATAAAGGATTAAAATTGTGAATTTTGAAAAATATAAGAATTAAATATCTCTATCTTAAAATAAAAGAAATTAAAATTACAGATTTTAAAAAATAGAAGACCAAATTGTATTTAAGCCTTAATTTTATTTTGACAAATTAAACACAACCTACCAACGTGATTCAAACTTGCACAAAAGAAAAGGAAAAATTCAACTTCGCCGCATAGCCAGAGGTTTGCTGGGCTGAATATGACGTGGCATTATGAGAACCATAGACATTAAAGTAAATAAATACTGATACAGTAGGAGCCATGGCTTTGACCAAAATAGGAAAAGAAAGAAGCAAATATCGCAAACCAGTGGACGTGAAGGGATAATCATGCCCTGCAATTTTGCGTGTCTACTGTTCCATACGAGATCAACGTGGATCATTCACCGCCAGTTCTTAATATAGAAATCATTTTTAAAACTCTTAAAAAAAAATAGACTTAAAAAAAATCAAATTATATTCTCAATATAAAGTATAAACATATAAATTAACTATCATTATAACTTATTTGTTATATTTTGAAAACAAATATTTATATCCTTAAACTCGTTTTGTCCCTCAGTATTTTTACTTTCATTGTGCAGCAGTGCAAATACGATGAGGTGAATATATTTAAAAGTACACCAATAAATGCAATTTTCTTATATATGCCGAGTGCTTTTCATATAATATTTTCCAGAAATGGAAAATTGGATAAAAGTTTTAAAATGACATGTTTCGAGAGTGATAAAAAAAACTTCCCAAATCCTATCGGATAAGATGCTAATAAGGGGAAGAAAATTGGTAAACAAAACAAGAGAAAGAAAAGGTAAGCAGAAAAGACAGTTTATTTGTGGGTTATTGTTATTATAATAAAAAATAAATAGTTTAATTTTCATGCATGATTAGAATAAAGATTTTTATACTCTCAATTAATTAGAAATTATGTTGGATATAGTTATAATTATTAAATACATAATAAGTTGTGAACAGTGTAAATTTTTTTACACAGCAAGTGAAATTAAATTCTAAAATGAATAAAAAATATAAGATGTAGAAAGTTAAGTTACATGCAAAATGTGTTTGTGGGTTAAAAAGCTGAAAAGACAGTGGAAGCGTTGACGTGGAAATGTAGCATGGAAGTGAATCACGAAGAATTGCAGCATGACGTCTAACTAACAAGTTATGAAAAACAAAGGTTTTATTATCCGGTGTGCTGTGCGGTGCGGTGGAAGATAAACCCACTCATAATAAAACCCTTTTCAGCGTTTCGTTTCCTTTCAAACCCTTCACTTTCTCCTGCTTCCATTCCTTTTTCTTCCTTCAGGTCAGTGAATTTTTGTGTTTGATTAGTTAATGTCAATACGTCTTCTGTATGTTGTTTATTGTTCATATTTTCTTCACTTACTGCCATTTCGTTTAGGATACATTCAAAAAGCATGTTCTTGTAATCGTTTGTCTGCAATTGCTAATTGTTTAAGTACCTTTCCTCATATAGGGTTGGCACAACTTGGAATTGCTATGTTATGTTGGTAGTTTATGAGTGCATGTTTGTCCAAGGGGATATGGAAACATAAGTTTTAACAGTATGGACGAAGAATTGGAGGTTGGTGAGGGTGTGCAACATCAAAGCAAAGATGATGGATATTCACTAAACCCTGAATTCCCCAAAATATTCAAACCCCAAGAAATACACACTGGCTATTCCTGCATCCCACCTCCAGAATATGATGACATTCCACTTCCACAAGATAAGGATGTGATTAAAGCAAGGGAACATCTGCATCCAAGTCTATTTTCTGATGGTGATGGTGCCATGGTTGAAGAACTAACAGTGAAAAGTTACAATGGTTCTAGACTAGATATTGGTACTTTGAACAATCCAGGGCCTTTGCATAATAGCCAGAGTCCATGGCAGCATATTTATCAGCCGGTTAGTGATTCAGGCATGGGAAGTGATTGCATAATAGCCAGAAAGAGTGTTCAAGCTACATCTAGTGCTTGGGAGGATATTGGGTCCACGTCTTTCCGAGAGATATTAGCTAGGAAATCAGTCAATGATGATCAGGGTAATGCCATGCAGCACTTGTCCACTGATGTGCATACAGCTGAACATAAAGAGGATGAAGGTGATGCTCACGAAGGAATACAAACAAAAATTATACACAAATCAGGATTTGCAGAGTATTTTAGTAGAAGTACATTGAAGGGAAAGGGTGTTGTATGTAAAGGTCCATCTTCTAATGGCTTATATGTTGAGTCTAGAGATCAGAACCTGATAAAGTCTGGCATTGACACTCAGATGGATTCTAATGCATTGCTGAGCTCCAGTTTAAAGACTGCAAAGTCTCCTCATAATGCTACAGGGCCAGGATCTGGTGGGTCTGACACTGATGGTGTGACTTTGAGAGAATGGTTGAAATCTAGGCACCACAAATGGAGCAAAACAGATCGTTTAAGTATATTTAGAAAAATTGTGGATTTGGTTGATGGTTCTCACTCTGAGGGAGTTGCAATGCACAATCTGTACCCTTCTTTTATTAAATTGTTACCATCAAACCAGGTTATGTACCTTGGGTTGCCTACTCAGAAACAGACATTAGATAGTGTTGCAAATTCTGAAGTTCTTCAGCTAGACAATTCTTTTATTAGAAAAAGGCTGTCAGAGAAGGTCATATCTCCCTCTCTTAATTTGCGGTCGAAGAAACAGAAATTCAATGAAAATGCTAGAGTTGCTGGTGATTGGAGTCAATGCCCTCCAAGGACTGACTTGTATCTTCAAATTGCCAATGATATTAAAGTCAATGCAGTGGGATCACAAGATCACTGCAATGAATACAAGGAAGATATCCAATTTTCTAAACATAATATTCAGAGAATGTCTCGCATCGCTCACATATCTAATGCAGGTCAATTGCAATTGACTTCTTTAAATGAAAGATTGGAAGATAAATGGTATGCAAGTCCTGAGGGTGGTTGCACAACATCATCAAATATCTACTGTCTGGGAGTCCTTTTTTTTGAGGTGCATAGCGTAGTTGATGGATGCCCTCTTTATTACACTAATTCAATGTTCACTTGCTCTGTTATATTGTTGACTTCTCAAAATTGATGTGTTTCTAAATACGAAGTACACATGTAGGAACTAGGAAACATGCTTCTATCTGTGTTTTGGGGGGAGGGGTTTGTAATGTCTTCCCTTCTTTTGAGAATTAGCTTACAAACATTCTTGCAATGGAACTCTGACACTTTCTCTATACGAATTAAGAGATGTTTCTCGACCTAAAGTTCGAGGAATCTTTTAATCTGATTCTAACATGAAATAACTTATTAAAGAGATTACTTATGCTTGTTCAGTGTCAACTGTCAATACGCTTCTTTGAAATCGTTAACATTAAAAAAATAATGAGACAATAGACCTGTAATTTACTGTTTGTTTGGCTGACTTCAAACTCTGTCTTTTTTAGTTTTTCTTTCACTTTAAGCAACTATAATATATAGTCTGTTTTGTAACATTGCTACCTCATTCTGGATTGATGAAAATGATAGTGTTGGTGTTTACCCTAAATCTTTCCAATCAATAAAATCAATTACTTGTTATAATAAATTTAATCCATTAATTGTTTTGCAGACCTCTGAATGATCTGATATTCTTTTATTAAATACTAATTCTTAGTCAATTCTTATTGAAACAGTACAGTAGCATTAGTTTATATAAAGTTAAGGACTGATTATATTTTTGGTCATTTCTTTCAGTTACTTAATCATTTTGACTCAGAAAGAGCACATATTGCTGCAATGTCCAATCTTCGTCATAGGATTCTTCCTTCAGTTTTCCTATCAGAGTATCCTATGGAAGCCGGATTTTGCCTTTGGATGCTGCATCCTGAACCATCATCACGTCCAACGATAAGGTAACACGGAAATCTTTTTACTTTAATTAAATTAAATGTAAAAATGATTCCACAAACATCTGTTATAGAAATCTCATGTTTATTTGATGAATGTTATAAAAATGGAATCATGGCATGTTCTCTGGGATGATTGTTCAGAAAGCTATGTATCCGTAGTTTGAATTCTACTGTCCATCCATTTGCCATACTCCTTCCAAGAGTTCTCAAGCCTTTTCTTTTCTGAGTCAGTATCATGATCATCATTGGGTTCATCTATCATCTCATATTTAGCAGAAAAGCTCTCCCATTATATTTTTCTACATACAGTTTCCATTGTGGCCCCATCCTACTATTAACCAAAAAGGATTTCATACTTAGTCCACCCCATTAAAATTTTGTCATCATTGGTCTCAGCCTGTTGTTTTAACTACTCTCCAGTGTCATTGAGAGTTTGAAGAATATACTACCTTTTGGTGAATGCATTTTGGAAAGAATATCACACAAACCCCAACCAAACACATTTGTATGGATCACTGTGCACACTGTTTTCCATCTAACCCAAACAGGCAGCTATAAATCACATTGTTTTCTGACTATTTATCCAAAATAAGTTTCTGCAATGCTTCATCTCTTTTCAAATTCATACTGTCTGGTCAGCTTAAGGATCTATTCAGTACCATATTTTTACTTATCTGGAAAGGGTGGCTCCAATGGAATCCCAAATTGACAGTAATGACTTGAACGAGATAAGATGGGAGAATAGGGGGGGAGAGAGAAGGCAGGACTAATGGAAATTGAGCACTAAAGGAGGTTCACCTTCGGCTCAATTTTCTGAGAGGGCTTCTTTTTGTTCTTGTTCTTGTTCTAGATCAATTTATTAGTCTTGTAAGGAGGTTCCATTTTCTTGTCAGTTCAAGTTCTATATCTACCAAAGACCACTATGATTTCCTGAAGTTATAACCCATTTTGCACAACAGGGAGATCCTACAATCTGAAGTGATTAATGGAATGGAGGAGGTGTACTGTGAGGAATTATCATCAAGTCTTAACCAAGATGATGCAGAATCTGAATTGCTATTGCATTTCCTCATCTCACTAAAAGAGCAGAAGCACGTGGATGCCAACAAATTGGCAGAAGAAATCAGATGCTTGGAATCAGATATAGAAGAGGTGGAGAGGAGACATGACTTGAGAAAATCCTTGCTTCCCTCAAGCTTGCAGAACGGCTTCTCTTGTCAAATAGAGAGTGTGTCTCTTCTCAAAGAATCTTCAAGTTCAGAAACATTACCACCAGTATCCACAATTTCTAATGCAAATGAACTGAGATTGATGAAAAATATATGCCTACTTGAAAGTGCTTACTTTTCCATGAGATCCAAAATTAAGCTTCCTGAAACAGATACTGCAACTCACCCAGATAAAGATATACTGAGAAATCGTGACAATTGGTGTGTAGCTCAAAAAGACATGGAACAACATAAAACGACCGATACTTTAGGAGCTTTCTTTGACGGTTTGTGCAAGTACGCACGTTATAGCAAGTTTGAAGTGCGGGGCATACTAAGAAATACTGATTTTAACAATCCTGCAAATGTAATATGCTCTCTGAGTTTTGATAGAGATGAAGACTACTTTGCTGCTGCTGGGATATCAAAGAAAATTAAAATTTTTGAGTTCAATGCACTTCTCAATGACTCCGTTGACATCCATTATCCTGTAGTTGAGATGTCAAACAGATCAAGGCTCAGTTGTGTTTGCTGGAATAACTACATCCAGAACTATCTTGCCTCCACAGACTATGATGGTGCAGTTAAGGTTTGTTTGTATGGCTTGCACATTAGATTGAATACCATTTGATTTATTGCTTATATCATTGGTATCCATCAGTTACATCTTTGCACATGCAGTTCTGAATCAAAATATAATGGTTTATGTTCAAGGGTCTACTAAATTTTTCACTTGTATATTTGGGATAAAATTGCTTCTAAGGGTGAGTTTGTTATACCTTCAAAAATGGGGGCAAAACATTGTGGATGAAATTTATGTGAAAAATTGTATTGAAAATTCATCATTTAATTTTTCATTCCCATTTTCAAGAATATGTCAAACTAACCCTAAAGGGACGAATGGAGAACTTTACTCTAATTTTGTCCAGATTGGCATCTGAGTTTTAATGAACTGATTAGTAAATTGTTAGTTTCTTTTCTTGGCTTTTCTAATTGGTTTCCATGATTCTCTATGTTGCTTGTAAGATTATTTTTTGACCTGAAGTTTTTAAGGATGACCACGTCCAACGTCTGGCTTTATTATAGTTCAAGGATGGATTGCTTTTAATGTAGTACTCTAGGAAGCAGAGAAAGTAGTACTGAACATGAGTATGTTATGATATATTGGGTCCCATCATGTAGAGCTTGTCTGGTAAACTAGAATGACATTAGTACTTCCTCCACCAGAAAAAAATAAGTTGGAAATTTTTTCTTTTAGTATGAAAAATGCAACCATTTCTTGATGATTGCTATGCTCTTATTTCCAGCATTACTAATTGCATTGCCTAAATGGATGCATTTTCAGCTATGGGATGCAAATACAGGCCAAGGGTTTTCTCGATTCACCGAACATGAAAAGAGGGCTTGGTCTGTAGATTTCTCTCTGGTATGCCCTACTAAATTTGCCAGTGGGAGTGATGATTGTTCTGTGAAACTGTGGAGTATCAATGAGGTAAGCTTAAGCTCTTTAGCAAGCATACACAGGTCATAGGCACACCTGCTTAAACATTGAATTTGCTTGACTGAAAAACAGTAATTAAAGAAACTGGGGTTACTATTGATTGTTGCTTTCTCTCAAGTTGTTATGGCATTGGTGAATCTGATCTTGGCTAAAGCTACAGCAAAAAATAACATGATAGTTTCTTCCCTATAATAGATCCAGAGCTAATAAAATGCAAAATTATTTTGCAGAAAAACAGTTTAGCCACAATCAGGAATGTTGCTAATGTCTGTTGTGTTCAGTTCTCTACTCATTCCTCTCATTTGCTGGCCGTTGGATCTGCTGATTACTCAGCTTATTGCTATGATCTTCGCAATCTTAGAAGCCCTTGGTGTGTGTCGGCTGGCCATCGTAAAGCTGTAAGCTATGTCAAATTCTTGGACTCTGAAACACTTGTTTCTGCATCAACTGATAATACGTTGAAGATCTGGGATCTCAATAAAACCTCTCCTGTGGGTCCATCAACTAGTGCTTGCAGCTTAACCCTGTCAGGACATACTAATGAGAAGGTTTGGTTTTAAATTACGTCGGTGTTATGTGGGTGACCTCTTTTAAGGATCTGTTTGTCACATCCTTCCAAATTTTGTTTTAAAAAAAGAAAAGAAATTCACTTTATTGGGGTGAGTGGTGAAATCAAATTTATAAAATCCAGATTTACCTTCCATAATATTATTTTGTTAACTACTTCGGTGAGCAGTTCCTAAGAATGCATGTAGAGACTTATGTTCCACCTCTTGCTTTGACAGAATTTTGTGGGTTTATCAGTCGCCGATGGATATATAGCATGTGGTTCAGAAACAAATGAGGTATATATTACTTTCCATTGACAGGCTTTAAGTTACCAAATACAAAAATGTTAATTCAGTTAGTATTTTATCCATTTAGGTTATTTTAATTTCACTTATGTTGTTGTATATCAACTATTCACAAACATCTCTGAAATGAGAGTACACACATCCTATTATGTGACTTGTATATGCACAAAATTTGCGATGATACCTATATATGATCTTGCAGGTTTATACCTACTATAAATCTCTTCCCATGCCGGTCACTTCGCACAGGTTTGGGTCCATTGATCCTATTTCTGGTAAAGAGACGGATGATGACAATGGTCAGTTTGTTTCAAGTGTGTGCTGGAGAGGGAAATCAGATATGGTTATTGCAGCCAATTCAAGTGGATGTATAAAAGTTCTACAGATGGTTTGAGAGAAAGCTTGCCCTTCATAAGTTTTATCCGTGTCACTAAGCCAATCCCATCAATTTTCTCCGAGTGTATCTAAAATTCTTTTGACGTCATAATTTGATGGAGAAACAGTCACAATCTTAATCCAGATCTTCTAATTTGAAGGTTGGATTCAACACATTAACCAAAATTTCAATCTGGCATTTGTAGAAAAGGCTTGTTATGAAGTCTCGAGGATCAATTTGTGAACAGGAAGCAGATTCATTTCATTGTGTAAAAGATGAACACTTCAGAATGGACATGGCAGGGGTTTCCACTAACTTTTAGTTTCAAGATTATACTCGATATCTCTGAATTTAGTGTAAAGTGTATGTTTGAGCTAGCAATTGTGCACTTGTAATGAGATGTTTGTCGCTTAAAGCATAAAGCAGCTTCAGTAACGCTAACGCCTTCAAAGGAAAGCATCTTGAATTTTTCCCCGATAGTTGCGTTGCGTGTGTATGTGTATGTGTATATGACATTAGCATTACGGTCTGACCATGTTATATTTTCTTTCTTGCTATGCTATATAACGGCATCTGGTTGCTGTAATTTTGCACAAGGATTTTGTTAAGTTTTGAGGTTAATGCCTCAAAATTCATAATGTGGTAGATATAGATTTTTTTTTTATCTGTAAGAATCGAAGACAATACAGGAAGTTTACAACACTCACGCACCTGCTCAATCAACTGAACTAGATCTCCTTGGTGGTAGACATAGATCTGACTATGAGTATTGTAGTATCTATACGGTTGCTTTCACTTTTTTTTTTTAATTTGTGTTTTATTGTTCTTGTTTATACGTAATATATAAGCATGGTACGTAAATGTATTTAAAGTATAGCTAAAAGGTGTTGATTTTCATTTATGCTAGTCTGAAAAATTTTAACAAAAAAAGTTAAAGTTAATTAAAATAAAGAGATCGATTTATAAGATAATTAAAAGCGCAGAGCAATGTCGGTAACACATTAGTTAACTGGACAGATAAAATCTTAATGCTATATAACTTGAATATCAATTGGTAGCACAGTAATTGTGTGTGTGTGTTAATATATATCAAATTATTTTCTGTAAGAATATTTTATTAATAAGTTATAACTTTAATTTTTTTGAAAAATACAATCAAGGTGTAACTTTATATATATGTCTCATAAGAAAAAATTTCCTATATATGTCAACTTTATTTTTAAGTAATAGATGGGGGTGTATTTTAGCTATCTAGGCAAGACAAATGCTAAAGATATACTTTAATCAAGTTTATTTTTCAGTAACAAATACATACTTGTCATTGTATGGTATTGATGATGGTGATATGATCCTTTAAATTATGATGAAAATGTTAAACTATTGTAGCTATGTAATTTTTTTTCCTTAAAGTTAATGTCTCGTGAGTTTGATTCGTTACCTTTTAAAATACTTGAATAAATACCTTAGAAATAAATGAGATTTAAATAATAATAGTAATATTTGTTTTGTATAAACACGGGTGGGATACTATACTAGTGTACAATGGAGTGGAGCACGCTAGAAGGTAAAAGGTAGAGCGGGAAGCAGGAGATGGCGCCAAAATAGGAGTGTTGGGAAGTGGGAATGAAATTTGAAAGCAGAGCGAAAGGGCAAAGAAAGAAAGAAAGAAAGAAATCACATGCACATGGGTTACCGAAACATACGCCCCCACAATGGCTTTTTCCTCACCTCTGTCCTCTTTTGTCTCTCCCACGCACGCCTTCCTTCAACTCATAACTCTAACCACCTTTTAAAAGCCCCACGCCCACGCCCACGCACAAACGAAACAAATCCATCCACCTTCTCAGCTTCACCCTTCTTTTCTCTCTCTTTCGCACCCAAGAGACAGAGAGAGAGAAAATCGATCGAGATCGACGCGGCGTAGAGATAGAGATGGCGGGTGGTCCCAAACAATCGTTCGGATTCGGAGTTGTGGCTATGATTGCCGCTCTCATTCTTGCTCTCTTTATGCCCGCCGCTGTTCAGGCTCAAACCGCAGCCCCTGCACCTGCCCCTACTAGCGACGGTATTCCTCTTCCCACATCTAACATCAACTTCCCAATCCCCACTCTCTTCTATAATCATATTCTTTACTTCTATTATTTTTTTTATCCATAAACATTAGTCGTTAATTGTTAATTTTTTTTTTTTTGTTAATACGGGATTGGAACCCATGACGATGTCTTAATCTGATTGGTTCACACTTTACAAATCTCTATATGCATATATACTTCCAAATTCCAGTTCCTTGTTTTGAAAAACGAAAATCCAAATAATAAAAAGTCAAATATTTATATTACGCTAAAAATGTAATTTCAAATAATATTGCATAAATTAATTGGTGTGTAATTGTTTTAACTTAATCATTAGTCTCAAATTTGAGTTCTATTAGGAGAAAAAAAAAACTTTATTTTCCATAATAGTCTAATCCATATTGAGTAGGATTGTCTCTAATTAAAAATTCCTGAAGTCTCTAAAAAAAAGTATAATTTCAAGTATGTTTCTTTAATTAGCATTCTTAAGAGACTTGTTGAGAAAACTTAAAACCAATTTGTACTTGCATTGTTTTTTTTAATTTATTTCTGATGAATTGTCATATCTAAAATTATAAAAAATAAAATTTATCTAATAATTCTGTATTATTTGATTTTTATATTGTTTTTGTGTTGTGTTGAAATTCAGGGTCCTCCCTTGATCAAGGGATAGCATATGTGTTGATGTTGCTGGCTCTGGTACTTACATACATCATCCACTCGGCCGAAATTTCCTCCACCTTCTGAACTTAGAGCAGAAAGGCATACGGGTGTTTGATAGCGGGTGGTGTGTTTGTTATGATTAACAAGTTCCGTACATTGTGGAGCAAAAAGTGGGAAATGTAATATTGGTATGATAGTTATGTTAGAAGAGTTGGCGTTATGTTTATTTTCCCAGTTAAGAAAGTGGTCTGTGCCATTTAGTGGCTAGTGGTTGTGGTTAGTACCAGGTTACAGAGTTGGCTATTCTTGCCAATGCATTTCTCTTAGAAATATAATGATTATCTTGCCTTTGGCATAATGATTATCTTGATTGATAATAATCAGCAATGAACTAATCCAGCATACGAGAGGGGAACATTTTTTTTTTGTAACAAGTGAGGCGTGTCATTACTTCCTATGCAGATGCAGGGTTACATTTACAGCTATGAATTTCTGAAAAAAAAAAAATGACTGTACTCAATTAAACATCAGTGGAGGAAAATGGCCATATCATCAATCAAAGAGGGAATATTTTGTCTTCTCCCATAACGATCAAGGTTCTCAAACAGCCAGAAATCCACCATTAGAATGCTATAAGTTGTATTCATAGTTAGCTAGAAACACATACATTGTAACAAGTCACACATTCCATTCCATCTTGCAAAGGGGTTCGGTGTTTAAGCTGAACAGGGTAAAGTAGAAATCTTAGGCAATATTAACCCCAGACCACAATTATGATTAAGGTGGTTAGGAACGGGCAAAACTAGCATAACATCCGATGATGAGAGATGCAAGCCATTGATTTCACCTCCCATTCAACTTTACACTTAAAACCAAAAAATTGTCAATCAAAATTATTTGTGGATATTTGGAATTCAGATTTGAAACTGAACAGTTTCTGGTACATGAAGATATGAATTAGAAGGCACTTGGGATGCAGTGATACCAATTAAGCCTTCTTGCTACTGGGTTTAGTTTCCTGTTTTTCCTGTCCAGCTAGGGAAAAGTTCTTCACTTTCTGTTGAGGCAGAAAACAGAACCAAATTAATAAACAGAAGAAAGCACAACTATGTTTAAACATCTGCAAACATAAACTCAAGTTGGAATATGAAGGCAAAGCCATAAACAATCAACCCTGAAGTGCATAATTATGTTCCATCCAGAATGCATTCTGATTAAAGTGTTTCAAATCATGTTTGGTATGCCAGATCAAGTGCAACTCCAATAAAAATGGCATATATGAACTACTTTGACATTCTGTTGTTGTGGCCACCTGTCTTATAATCAAAGGGATTTGGTTCTTGTAATGTAAGGGAAAAGTAAGTAATTTTAGTTGTTTGTAAGATAAGAAAACTAGTAGTTGATATTCCAACACTTGTATTTGTTTGTTATACATAATATTGACTATTGATTTTCTTATCATTACTTACTTTAACCTCTGAAATAAGTTGTTCAGTTTAAAGGAGTCAGATCCTAATCAAAGGGTGAGCCGGTGAGATAATCTAAAGTACTGATTTAAACTTCCGTTGGTAAAACAAAAAATCTCCAAGACCATCAACTACTAAGATTCTCTAAAATGAAGAATAGTTAAAAGACATACGACAAAGGAAGAAAATAAAAGGATTAAAAACACTCATTATCCCCAAACTCAACAGATCCTTCCTTGAAAGAAGTATTGTCTTCATGCCAAACAAGCACGATTTACTTCCCTCACCAACATACATACATTACAAGGAGCCAATTGAAAATAGAACGCAGGCAAAGAAAAATAAAATACGTCTTGGATTGCACGCTTGACAGTTCAAAATTTTGAAAGTATTGGGTGCTTAAATGAAATTATGATACAAATTTTGTTATCTGTTAAAGTTTTATCAAAGTAAAATGAACTAACCCCTTTTCATTCCATCGCCATAATCATAATCATAAATGATGAGAAGAAATTTGATTCCTCATAACAGATACTAGTTATTTGAGAAAGAATGAAAGGAAAGAGTACCTTGGCGAGGACGCAGTCGCGCAATGAATGCAAAAGGCGTAGGCATTTGTCTTCTTCATAGGGAGATCGAGTGACGCAATTGAGAAGAGCGAGGGCTTCTTCTGCACACACCGGTTTCGCTCCACTTTCTTCCATCCTCGCTTCACTTTTTAGTTAGGGTTTTACTTTTACGGACAAATCAAAATGAACCCTTGTTCGCTTATTCCTAATCTTACAAAAAGGGAGGGTAATTCTAATTCCTATTTCCTAAGGCGGCAATTGGTTTTTCGCTAAACCACGCCTATTTAATATTTATTGCTCCACCTCTTCTTAGGTTTTGGTCTGAATTTTTTTTTTAAGAGTTTAGTATATACAAAACAATTAAAATAAATTGTTTTCATTATTCTTTATGAATTTTTTTTAAAATAAAACACAAGTGACAAATAAAGTAATATTTTTAATTAAACTAAAAAATAAAAATATTTTCTCAAATTAAACAATTTTTTAAAATATTCTGTTCTCCATAAAACGTAAACATGTTTTTTTTCTTCAATATTTTTTTTTTGGATTCTATTCATATGTGTTCAAAACAATTAATATTACAAGTTATATGATACTAGTATAAAATTGTCACCAACATTACATACGTCGAAATCGAACTGAATGAAATTCTTGCTGATTTTGAATTCCTCAGGAAAAGTCTTGTGTTTCCAGTTTTGTAAATCAAAAGAGTGGTGTTATTTGGGCATCCATAATTTGTAAACACTCCACCAACACCTTTTATTTATCTCTATCTCTCTTCATGTCATATTATATTACCAATCTTATCAATTACTTATCTCTTCCCCCTTTCTATCTCTCTCAAGGTATATTCACCTCTTGGATTTCCAAGAATCATTTCTCAAACCAAAAATACATAACTGATAAGAGAAATCTTATAAAAAGTGATCGGTCAAATTTTGGTGCGAAAATATATTTGTGCCACACTAAATCCTCTCCCAAAATATCTCATAACAAGCACCTGAATCAATATATATAAAATTTATGGATCCAAAAATAGTTTCGAAAAACATGTGACGAAACAAAGTTTCTTCTCAAGTATTGGATGACACGTGTCATCATTTCATACTTCGGAATTGTTTGATTCGATTACAAACCAAATTCAAATTTAAATACATTTAAGTCTCTTTAATTTATTATGAACAAAAATTAATTCAAAATTATAAGTATATCAATTAATCATCCTTAATTTTTGTTAATTATAATCAATTAATCAGACTTAATTTTTGTTAATTTATATGATTTTATTTGATTAATAATAAATTTTTGAAATTAAAAATAGAATCGTAAATATTAATTGATTTAAGAAATTATTACATTGACGAGTTTCTACAGATGTGAATATTTAAATTCTTAATTGTAATTATAATTAATTTTTGAAAATATTATTTACGGAAATCATTACAAGGACTACAATCATTCAGCAAAAAAAATTACAAGGACTACAATCAATGTCATAAATGTACCAAAAATTGTATTTTAATATAAAAAAACGAAAATTCTTTTATTATTTTTTATATTAAAAGTATACTAGATTTATTAAAATAATTACATGCTTTTATACGAATAGTAGACTAGATTTATTTTTTATATAGATAGTTACTAATTATATAATTTGATTGATAAACTAATACTTTATAACAAATTATATAAAGATTCACGGGAGTGAATTGAAAGACCACTGACTAAGTAAAAAAATTGATAATTGTAACGCTTATATTTGTGGATGATTGTAAGGTGAGAGTCAATTGCAATTAACGTAAATAAATGCATTTAATTAAAAAAAATACATATATAAACTGATTATATAAAATCTCAATCATTTAATTGAATGTACTCTGATTAGCGGTAATTTATGGTAATTAATAAGACATAATTTAAATTTAATTTTAGCGGAACAAATATTTACAACGGAAAAAATAATAATTATCATTATTGTGCACTATTCACTTATAACATGTCACCAAAATTTATTTGAGGTATTATTATTCACTACCTATATATATTGACAATAACATACGCCTATCTCCTTCAAGGTATTTTTCTATTTCACTATTGTTTCTACTTTTTTCTTCTTCTTCATATCTATTCTTTTTGCTTTAATGTTATTTTTATGAAGTTTGATTAGTGTGTTGAATGTTTTAAGCGCCAAGATGAATGCAAACCAGAATGTGATACATCTTTCATCCGACTCTAATTAAGACATAAATGCAAACGGAAAAAATCTTTGAAAATGATACAATTTGCTCTTGATGTTTCCCAAGGATGAAGCAATGGATTATCTATGCTTTGACTATTGAATCAATTTAAGTTTTTTTAAGTTTCCAAATTGTTTTGGCAATAACATAGGCCTATCTCCTTCAAGGTGTTTAAGTTTTTTAAGTTTATACTTTTTTCTTCTTCTTCATATCTATTCTTTTTGCTTTAATGATATTTTTACGAAGTTTGATTAGTGTTTTGGATGTTTTAAGCGCCAAGATGAATGCAAATCGGAATGTGATACATCTTTCATCCGACATTGATGAAGACGCTGATATAAACAGAAAAAAAACTTTGAAGATGATACAATCTGCTCTTAAGGTTTCCCAAGGATGAAGCAATGGATTATTTGTGCTTTGGAATTGAATCTGTTTAAGTTTTTGTTATTAATTTTTCTTTTAGATAGAAGTTTCATTTTTCTACCCTTTTAATATTCAAACATATATGAATTGTATTAATGCATTTATAACGAAGAAAGAAGAGATATATATTTTCTATAATATTTTTTCTTTCGGGTCCAAATTAATGGTTTAGTGTTTTTAATAGTTTTTTAATTCATTATTATAATACTTAAATACAATTTGTTATAATTATATTTTAAATTTAAATCTATTATTAATTAAATTATTTTTTGCTATTAAGGTATTGAATTTTTAATACAAAATTGGTATTAAAATAATCCTTAATACCTTATTATTTTATATTATATTTTAAATTTAAATCTATTATTAATTATGTTAATTTAATTCATAGTTATTTTTTAAACCCTTAAAAATGTATTAAGGATTATTTTAATTTTTGGTATATACATTGTAATTAATATATATAATTTTTTGGTTAAAAAATAATATATAATTTAATTTGATAGAAACTGTTTGTTTGATAATTATAATTAAAATAATAAGTGTATCATATGTATTGCATGTGTTAATTAAAATTGTAATATATTATTAATTTCTAAATTAATTATTCCGAAATAGGCAATAGTTTATATTAGTAAATTTTTTATATTTACAATAACTTGAAAATACAGATAAAATATAAAAAATATTTTAAATGATTTACAATTTTATTTCATTTATAATGAGAATATAAAAAATATTTGAAATAATTATAGTCATTCAAAAAATTAAATTTATAAAGTTTTAAAAAATATTTTTTTATTGATGAAAGAATTAATTATGATTTAAATATATATCTTTATATTTAATGTTAATTAAAAAAATTTATTAATTAAAATAATTGTAACTGCAAAAGATATTTGCAGGATAATCAATTAAAAACTAGAATATATTATTTTGCATGCTTAAAATATTTTATTTTACTGTAAAAAAATATTTTATTTCGATAATCAATTAAAAAAATTAAAAATAAGCGAAGGTAATCTAAGCAAATTGCACGGGCACAAATTAAGGCAATTAAGTGTAATTAATCAGTTTAATAAAAAAATTAGTTCCTAATTATGATATGATATGTAAAATATTTGCTAATTATGATATGTACTTTGCTAAATTATAATGAGTATCAAAATGAAAAAAATAATGTTTAATAATACATATTTGTGAAATTAATTTTTGAATTTACAAATATGAAAAAGATATATATTTAAAAAGTATTTAAAATTTTAGTTTATTGATAATCAATTAAACTAATTTTAAAAAATTAAAGATCTTTGACGGATAATCAATTAATTTTTTTTAATATATCATTTTGCATTATGATTAATAATATGAAGCAAATTAAAATATTTTATTTCGGTAATCAATTTAAACAATTTAAAAATAAGCGAAACGTAGTGCCTAATTTTTGGACCCAAATTAATACTAATTAAGTGAAATTGATTATTTTAATTCTATATAGTTAGTGCCTAATCAATAATTGAATGATCATAATTAATTGTTAAATCTGATATGTAACTTTCTGATTAATTATTTGGAGTTTCGAATATACATATAAAATATAAAAAATATTTTAAAACATCTAAAATTTTAGCTTAATTATAATGAAAATATAAATTGATATATAAAATGTGGCCATCATTCGAAAATTTTAATTTAGAAAGTTTTAAAAATTAATTTTTATTGATGAAAGAATTAATTATGATTTGAATATATTTCTCTATATTTAATGTTAATTAATAGTAAAGGGGGCGTTTGTTTCATGAATAATTTTTATCTTGCCTAAGGACAACATGAATTTATATTATTGTCAATATACCATTTAAACTCAAAATAAAATTTGTATTTAATCTAAATTTGGAAGTGTCAATGTATAAAGATAAATATGTATATCACAAAAGACAATATTTAAGCATAGGAAAGTTTTACAACCAGTTTTGAAAATAATTTTTTTTGTCCAAAAAATCTAATTTTATTTATTCAAATCAATTGACATTAAATGTGATTGACATCAGTTAAGTCAGTTGAAATTTGACACTGGTAAAAAAAAATGCAAGTATCATGGTTTTTAATTGATACATGTAACATCCTCTATTTTTTTTTCTAATTTTTTTTATTTGTGAAAATAAAATAAAATAAATTAATATTTTATTTTATTTTTGCATGCTATTGTTATTGATTATTAGTTTAAATAATTTATTGCAATTAAGCTTGTGATAAAATAGTATAGTTAAAAAGAGTAATAGAAATTAGCTTAATAGTGATTTAAATAATTTGAGAATTATAAATAGATTAAAATAAAAAATTTGTAAAGTATAATTATTAATAGGAAGTTTCATAAAAGGATTAAGAATTATTGTATTTGAAAATAATTAACTAAAATTTAAATAATAATTAATTGGTAGTTAATTAATTAAGGGAGTGTGTTAATAGATAATTAGGTTTTGGGTTAGTAAAATACTTAGTTGGGTTAATTTTATCAAGACCCAAAACGCACATCCAGCCCAATCATGCAACACTTATCTGTTAAGTGGTAATCTAACGGTTGAAAATCTTGAGTGAATCTCCACCCTTAGATATATTTGCAAGTAAGCCTTCATTACTTCTTCTCTGATACGTTTAAAACAGAGTGCAAAGGAAGGCACCGACCTTCAACTTCATTCATGCGTAAGAAAAATCTACGGAGAAAATATTTTCCCTTTTTCTTTCACTCAAACTAAAAATCAAACCACCTCAGTCACCCTTGGTAGTTGTTGCGTTCGGTGGCCTGTGCTGGGAGCTATGCAACGACGTGAACGGAAGGCGTAGAAGAGCTCAAGTTTTCATTTTGGTTTTCAGAAAATCTAAGGTGGGGGAGGAGGTTTGGCCTCAATTGGTAATTTTTATGTGATTGGATAATTTGATTGTGATTGAAGATTTCTTGTAAAGCTTGTTTGGTATGATTTGCTTGGTTGAAAGTTTTTTGCTTTTATTAATGATTGATATGATTAATTGTTCTATGTATTTTGGTATTAATTGTTTGAAGGTTAAGTTTTTGTAAAATTTACATGCTTCTCTCTTGTTTTGATATGAATGAAACTTCTTACCCTGTTTCTATTCTATGTGTATGAAGAGAGTTACTAAATAGTTGAGCAAATTTTTCCCTTCCTATAATGTTTGATCGGTAGGAGAAAAGGTTAGAAAAATAAATGTGTTGTTGTGTTAGGAAGATGGCTAAGTGTTTGGAAATGGAAGTGGTGTTATGCTAACCTCTGCAACGGTGTGAACGAGTAATATAAGGAGTAGACATTTTATTTTTAATAGTACTGAATGTTTACTGGGCTGAAAGTATATAACTAAGTATTATTTGCTGGAAGTTTGTGATTGCTAGGATTGTTCTTTACTTACACTTATGCAGTGTTTTGTCTTTGGAAGTTTTCCTGTAAGCATATGAAATGGTGGTGAATTTATCTATTGATTATGGCTTTGATTTAGTATTTGTGTGAGAGAAATTCTTTTTTTCCCTTTTCCTCTGCTAACAAAGGGTAGCTTGAGTGAATCATTGTATGTTAAGGAGGAGTGGAGAACGTGCCCATTTTGGAATGGAATTCGTGGCCTTAAAAACATTGATCCATAATATTATAAAACATTGGTTTAAATATCTTTTTAGTCCTTGTAATTTAGTATTTTTTTTATTTTTCGTCCTTGCAATTTTTTTTTTTGCTTTAGTCCTCGCAAATTATGTTTGTTTTGTTTTTCGTCCTTCAAGCTGTTTAGATAACGCTTTTTTCACTGTTCAAAGCGCTATCTAAACCGCTTGAAGGACAAAAAATAAAACAAACATAATTTGCAAGGACTAAAGACAAAAAAAAATTGCAAAGACGAAAAATAAAAAATGTTAAATTGCAAGGACTAAAAAGGTATTTAAACCTAAAACATTTAAAGAAGAAAAATTCAAATAAGCAAAACTGGTAATGCATATGGGTTTAAAATAATATCTTTAATTCTTAAGACAATGGAAAATGACCATTTTGTTTCAGTAATGGAAATAGATTTTTAAAAGATTGATAGAAAGAAGCTAGTGGTTCCCTTTCGTTAAGCTATAGGCGTAATTTAATCCAATTAAACTTGTAAATATATATAAAAGATATAATTAAAGATTTCTTCTCCTTTTATGACCAACGTATTTGATCTTAGTGAAGACTTTGAAATTCCAAATTCATCCAAAAGTAAAAATAAGGAAACAATATTATCATTATATAATAAAATATCATAAATGAAATACTGACATTAACAATAATAATAATAATAATAATAATAAATAGATAAATAAATAAATAATAATGAAAATATTTCTAATTAATTTAATAAAAAAAAGTAAGTGGAAAAAGAGAGTAAGATGAAAATGATTTTGTTAGAGGGAACCTTTATCATAAAATTTAACAAAGTAGAGAATAAAATTGTTAATATGAAATTTCTTGGAGTATGAAAGTAAGGAGAAATGAGATGAGATGTAGAGTTTGCTTGTTATTAAATTAATTTAATTCTGTAAGTTATGGTGATTGATTAATCATGAATTAATCTCTCTTGATGGGTTGTTCATGATATCCTACGCATAGTGGTTAGTCTTGCATATTAGAGTTGATATTGGTTGAGTATATTGAATTGTCTCCTCTGGTTATGAGATTTGTTGAAAGACCTACTTTAGGCAAATTAAAAATTTGTATTGAAGGGAGTGGAGATTCCTTAGTGAAATTTTGGAATGCCATTAACTCTAATAAGATTGTGTTGGAATTACATGCGATGTGATCTTAATCATGTTTATTTCCAACTAGTCCAAACTTTATTCTTTGTAGAGATTAATCCAAAACGCAATACAAATATTGCACACAAACAAGCTCATAATAGAATGATAAACATCAACTTTATTTCTGCAGAAAATCCAAACAATACAAATATCTGGAAAACATAAGATATAAAACATAAATGGGACTCCCACTAAACTAAGGTACTATTAGGAACTACACCCATATGAGCAGTGTGCTCATGAAAAACTCTAGGTACCAAACCTTTAGTAAGTGGGTCAGCTAGCATGGAATCGGTCCCTATATGTTCTATGGAAATCTGCCTATTCTGAACTCTTTCCTTCACAACTAGAAACTTGATGTCAATGAATTTTGACTTGGTTGTACTCCTATTGTTGTTGGAGTAAAGAACTGCAAAGTTATTGTCACAATAAATTTTCAATGGTCTTTCAATACCATCGACCACACGCAAACTAGTGACAAAGTTTCGCAGCCATATCCCGTGATTAGATGCCTCAAAACAAGCAATGAACTCCGCAGCCATGGTTGAAGAAGCTACAAGAGTCTGTTTAGCAGACTTCCAAGAGATAGCTCCTCCAGCCAACATATATATGTATCCAGAAGTGGAGCGTTTGCTGTCTTGACATCCAGCAAAATCAGAGTCTGAGTACCCGATGATCTCCAAATTGTCAGACTTCTGATAAGTGAGCATGTAGCCTTTTGTTCTCTTCAAGTAACGCATTACGCGTTTCACTGCCTTCCAATGCTGCAATCCAGGATTACTCAAGTATCTGCCCAGAACTCCTACGACAAATGCTATGTTGGGACAAGTACAAACTTGAGCATACATCAAACTTCCTACTGCTGACGCATAGGGAATCTTCTGCATCTCAGTTCTTTCAAGGTCATTATTGGGGCATTGTTTGAGACTGAATTTGTCTCCTTTAGCTATTGGGGTATCTCCTGGTTTACTATATTTCATGCCGAATCTATCAAGTACTTTATCGATATAGCTCTCTTGTGACAACCTTAGGATACCTTGAGAGCGATCTCGTAGTATCTTAATACCTAACACAAAAGAAGCTTCCCCAAGATCTTTCATTTCAAAATTTTTCGTTAGAAATCTCTTGGTCTCCTGCAAGAAGCCTATATCTCTGCTAGCAAGCAGTATATCATCGACATATAATACCAATAATATGTATTTACTCCCACTGAACTTATGATATACACAATCATAAACTACATTTGCCTCGAAACCATATGAGGTAATGACTTGATGGAACTTGTAATACCATTGACGGGAAGCTTGTTTGAGACCATAGATGGATTTCTTTAGTTTGCACACCATGGACTTTGAGTCACCTAAAGTTTTCTAGTTGCACCATATAAATCGTTTCTTCAATGTCACCATTTAGAAACGTAGTCTTGACATCCATCTGATGTAGCTCTAAGTCAAAATGAGCTACCAGTGCCATTATAGTTCTAAAAGAATCCTTTGAAGATACTGGAGAAAAGGTTTCTTTATAGTCAATGCCTTCCTTTTGAGTAAAGCCTTTAGCAACTAGACGAGCCTTATATCTCTCAATATTACCCTTTGAATCCTTCTTGGTTTTAAATATCCATTTACAACCAATAGGTTTCACACGTTCAGGCAATTCGACGAGATACCAAACGTCATTGTCTTGCATAGACTTCATCTCATCCTTCATGGCGTCAATCCATTTTTTAGAGTTAGAACTGCACATAGCTTGACAGAAGTTGATTGGATCATCCTCTGTTAAACCAACGCCATCCTCATGTTCTTGGAGAAATATAATATAATCATTTGAGATTGCACTTCTCCTCTCTCTAATGGATCTCCTTAATGGCACTTCTTGAGGTTGTTGAGGTTGCTCTAAAGGTATTTGAGGGAGAACCTCATTGTTGTCTTGTTCTGGAACAATGTCAATAGTTTGAACATTGTCTTCTATTACTAGAGTTGTGTCTTGAACAGTAATAGGTACGAGGACTTGATCACTGTCAATAACAAGTTCTTCCTCAAAGACAACATTCCTTATGTTCTCTTCCTTCCTAAACTCAACTTCCTTAAGAAATCTCGCATTTCCCGTCTCGAAAAAGGATCTTAAGGTGGGATTGTAAAATTTATAGCCCTGAGAGCGTTCAGCATAGCCAACAAAATAGCAGCTAATCGTTCTTGAGTCCAGCTTTCTTTCATGTGGCCTATAAGGCCGTGCCTCAGCTGGACAACCCCAAATGTGCAAATGTTTAATGCTTGGCTTTTTACCAATCCAAAGTTCGTAAGGGTTTTGTTAACTGCTTTACTTGGCACCCTATTAAGGATGTAAATTGCGATCTTTAAGGCTTCTCCCCAAAGTGACTCTGGCAAAGAAGAATGACTAATCATACTTCTCCCCATATCCTTAAGAGTTTGGTTTCTTCGTTATGCTACACCATTCATGCTAGGCTTGCCCGGCATAGTGTATTGCGGAACAATTCCACACTCTGAGGAAAAGCGTAAAAGGTCTTGGACGTTGTTCTCCTGATCCGTCATATCTGCCATAGTACTCACCACCACGCTCAGATTTGACAGCCTTAATTTTCTTTCCAAGTTGAAGTTCAACCTCAGCCTTGAAAGTCTTAAAAACGTCTAGGGATTGGGACTTCTCATGTATCAAATATAGGTAACCGTATCTAGAGTAGTCATCTATGAACGTAATGAAATATTGTTGTCCATGCCAAGAAGCTGTAGGAAAAGGACCACAAATGTCTGTATGCACTAGTTCTAAGACGTCTTTAGCTCTTTCGGCACCTAATTTTCTTATGTTTGTTCGTTTTCCCTTTATGCATTCAACATAGACCTCAAAGTCCGATAAATCCAAAGGGTCAAGAATTTCATCCAACACAAGTCTTTGAATTCTCTGTTTAGAGATATGGCCTAAACGCTTGTGCCATAAGGTGGCTAAATTCTCATTCAATTTTCATTTTGTACCACGTGAACTTGTTTGCAGTATTTCATTATAGAAACTAACAACATCAAGCATGCAAAGATTATCAATTAAAGAACCAGAACCAACGATATTTGAATTTTGGTAGAGACTAACTTTATTATTTCCAAATGAACAAGAAAATCCAAATTTGTCCAAACTAGAAATAGAAATCAAATTTCGTCTAAAAGACGGTACAACAAAAGTCTCAAATAAATCCAAATAAAATCCAGTTTTTAACTGTAATCTAAAAGTTCCAATAGCCTCCACTGGAACCTTCTTGCCATTGCCCACAAAGATGAATCTTTCATCATCACTTGGCGGTCGGCTCCACAGGCAACCCTGCATAGTCATACTTATGTGAGTAGTAGCACCAGAATCCACCCACCAAGTATCCTTACGTACAAAAGCCAAATTTACTTCAGAACAAACTAAAGTAAGAAATTTACCTTTCTTTACTCGCCATACGGCATACTTGGGACACTCTTTCTTCATGTGTCCCGACTTCTTGCAGAAGTAACAGGTAAATTCCTCATCCTTCTTTTGTTTCTTTTGCTGAGAAGTCCCTTCTGCAGCACCCTTAGTCTTCTTCCTTTTCTTATTCTGAGAGGTCGAAGTCAAGTGAGCACTTTCAGTCCTATCTCTCTGCAGCCTCTCCTCCTCTTGCACACAGTGAGATATAAGCTCGTTAAGGGACCATTTGTCCTTCTGAGTGTTATAGCTCACTTTGAATTGCCCAAAGTGTGCAGGAAGCGAGATCAAAACCAAGTGCACGAGCAGGTCTTCACCAAGCTCTAACTTAAGTGACTTGAGTTTCGATGAGAGATTGGACATCTCCATAATGTACTCCCTTATGTTCCCTTTGCCTTTATACTTCATGGAGATGAGTTTAGCCAAAAGGTTACTCGTCTCCGCTTTTTCATTTTTGGCAAAGTATTGCTCAATTTTCTCAAGGAATTTCTTTGCACTTTGACCATAAAAAATAGAGCCCCGAAACGCCTCTGGAATAGAGCGCTTCATGATCATAAGGCACATTCGGTTGGACCGATCCCACTTCTCAATTTTTGCCTCATTAGAGGTTTCCGGAGTGGAAATGGGTCGTTTCGTCCTCAGTGCCAAGTCCAAATCCATACAGCCAAGAACAATTTCTACGGCTTCCTTCCAGACCTTAAATTTGTCCCATTCAGCATTGGGATAGAATTCACTTGGGCAGTAACATTTGCAGCACTAGCAATATTAACTAAAGAGAGAACAAAAAATCAATAACATGTTCACAAATAACCAAGCAAGTCATATAAAGTATATATAACAAGACATGCAAATATTTCCCATAACAGACCCATCACAAGATACCTAGCACAACATTAATTCCTAGTCTTTGGACAGAGAAATTAATTTGTAATTGGTACTCTCAACGCAACGATCAAATATTGACAATTAGTTCTGTCAAATAATAGTCTTTCTTTGGACCGACTATTATTCACATGAAAAAAAATACTTTATAATTGTCACATATTTATCATCACAGGTATGTTATTATTTGGCCAAATTGTGTCTTCCTTTGGGCCGAGCACAATTCGCATAAATAATCCCACACTAAAATCCATGCAATTTTAATTAAATCAATTTACACAATAGAGGTTACTTTGGCAACATATTGGTTCAATCAATTTAATTAAAAAATTACCGGGCAGGCAAATAAATGGGGAGGGTCCGTAACGGTTAAATTTGCACCCAAACGTGATAGCAGTAAATACACGAAAACAACATCACGGCAAAATATAATGATGCATTCATAAATCTTTACGGCTTTCTATAGATAAAAGCTGAAACAAAGCTTCTAAAAAAACAAAATATGCCAAAAAGATTATTCATATAATACAAAAAAAAATAATTTCCTTATAACTGGATTCATATTGAAAACGCAAATGTCATAGCCAATGATATTTAACAATATGAATATAATATAAAAAAATGCCACGTACATAACATCATGACAATGGCATCCATAGATTCACAAATCGCACACAACCTTATATAAAGGTATAAGCCCCCTGTGGCTTTGTATCCAATGTAAAGAATTTTCAAAAAACCTTATATATATATATATATATGGAAAAAAAAACTTTTATGCTTACGAAATATATATATGGTTCAAGAAAACCAACGCCGGATACGCAGAACCTTTATCTCAAAGCTTCTTCAAATATAGAGTAATATGTAAGCACACGCGACACAAACAGAACCTGTGTACAAACCCGTAAATCAAATGCAGAGGCCTTTTATTCATTTGAAAAAAAAAAACTTTTACGACCATAACACATAAATTTACGGGTTTTACAACTTTATCGATCGTAATAGTTTTTCCCCAAAATAAAATTAGGGTTCATATAACCAAAACGATCCAGGTATAATACAAATCAAACAACTTTAAATCCCAATAATCTAACAGTAATGGTGGCTCTGATACCACTTGTTGGAATTTTAATAAACCTTATAAAATACCAAATGAGCACCAAAACACACTACGTCAGATTATCAAGAGGTTTTAAGGAATACCTGAATCCATAGAGCTTGATCAACACGCAGTGGAATCTAACAGCGGTAACGAACAATTGGTTTAAAGACCTTCCTCAACCAAATCACCTTCTTCCTTATGGGACTTTCATTTTTCTCTTCAGATGGGGAGAGGAGAAACTATTTCTTGATTTGGTGTATTGGGGACCATAACCATGCCTTAGGTTTTAACCTATTAGGGTTCCCATTATCCCCTAATGGGCCAAACTGGTTTCCGCTCATTAAGCCCATATCAATTTTCTGTTGGCAGTCTAATGGGCTCACTAAATTAGATCACTTTATATTGAACCCATCTAAATGTACATAACTAATATAAATGTTATAATATAATCTGTAGCCCATATTAATTAATTAGGAATTATAAAATTCCTAACAGATTGACTATAGTCATATCATTGTTTGTTGGACCTGGGGTCCCAGAGTAGCTACACCATGTGATGGGGTGTGCATCTTGTGGCAATTGTGATTCTATTTCGTGGTCAGGACGGCTTGTGCACTAGCATTCCTGATAAATCACTACTATTTATCTATGATAAGTGTAGTGTATTTTAACGTATCTGGGATCACCTAAAAATGGTTGATGAATCTCATGCCTTCAAGATCACCTGAAAATGGTCGGTGAATCTTTGAGATCATCTGAAAATGGTCGATGAATATCGTTCATATATTTGATATCACTTGAAAATGGTCGGTGAATCTCTGAGATCATATGAAAATGGTCGATGAATCTCATGAATATATCTAAGATCACCTGAAAATGGTCGGTGAATCTCTGAGATCATCTGAAAATGGTTGATGAATCTAACGTATGTATCTTAGATTGTCTGAAAATGGTCGATGAATCTTAGGTATATTGTTATGCAAATTGCGGTTGATGGAGCACTAGCTTTTGATCTTGTTATTTTGTTTGTTGTGAAGTTCTCCATGGAGATGAGTTAGCCTCATGCTTTGTGTCCTATCGATTATTAGTTGTGATATACTATGAACTACCTGATTTATTATGTTTCATTGTGATTGTTTGTTAGACTAGGCCCCATGGATGTTTATTACCATATTGATGCCTTAAGTTAGAACCTCACTCCCTGTCTTTTCCTTTGTTGGTTTTCTTTCTTTTATTTTTTTTAGATAACAAGTTCTATGATCTTGACCAGCATTGATATCCTTCTGTTCGTTTTGGAACAACTAGCGGTGTTGGTTCCTTTTTATTGTCAGTGCTGGAACTGATGTTGGTTGATGTTTTAAAGTCCCTTTCACGGAGCAATTGTTTAGTTGTTTTGGCCAGATCCGTTATTGTATATATATTGTACTTTTATTTTGACAAACAATGATGTATATATATATATATATATATATATATATATATATATATATATATATATATATATATATATATATATATATATGTCCCAATTATCTAATTTAACGTGCGTATTAGCTTTATATAATATCAGTAAAAAAAAAAACATCTTAGAATTTTGGCTATTTTTAGAAAATATTATTTCAATATAGAGAACAAAATATAAGATATTATTTATTATATATACAATTTTTGGATGTTTCAATACAAAACTATAACGTACTTGAAAGTGATTTCAAATTTTATACAATAAGCTAATTGATCGATGGTAATTTGTTTTAAATTTGACATTTTCAAATTTATAACAAATCACAAATTCAAGTCAAACACTTAGCCAATTGGCGTTTAATTGGCAAGCTCCCAAATATGTTTCCGGTCACTTAGCTAATGAGAAATGATGAGTTATTAATTAATTTTAAAAATTTTAAAATTCTACATTCATTCACAATTATGACTATATCTACCTTAATGACACTCCCCTTTCAAATTAAAATTTACAATAACAAATTAAATATAATTTTTGTTACCATAAATAAATGAATATGAATTATGTTCTTTGATTGGTTGCATAAATTTTGTAATTTCTATATATATTAATTTACTTTTTTCTTCATAGATTATATTTTACAGTGCATTAATTATTGATTATATAGTTAATAATTGATTGATTATGTAATAATTAATTTAGTATTTGATTGATTATTTATTCAATCAATATTAGATTAATTATGCTATTTTTTAATATTATATAAGAAATAAAAACTGATGTCAAAACTATGTTGATAATTTGTCTAATAGTAATTATATATTGATATATTTTTTTAAGTATAATGTTTATAATTTAAAAAATATATATATACCCCATATAATATTACCATTTATTTTCATTACTAAGTTAAATCATTAAGTTTACGGTTTACCTATTTCACAACACAATTTTAAATTAAATAGACATTACTTAATAAAATTTAATATAAATTTATAATATGATGAAAAAAAACATAAATATATTATTAATATTTTTATATAATAAATTTATCTTAAATTTATTATATATTTATATTAATAATCTTAGTATATTCCCGTGCATTACACAGGTTATTATATTAGTTGAGATAAACTGAACATATCAGACATGTACGGCACTAAGAAGCCATGTACTGCTGGGCTACTCCTATAGGAGTCTTTGCTTTTTGTTTCGGCCCTTTGTGGCCTGAGTTTCACTATACTGTTGACAACAACAAAAAAGCCGATGATAAAAGGCAAGTACAGTATATACAAGATGCACATTCTATTCCAAGATGAGTTCTAGTGTGGGTGTGTTGGTTAGGTCTCCCAACTTGGGAGAGTCACGCGAATCGTTGGATACAGTTATCGAAGTCATCAACGATTTTTTTTTTCCTGTGGGGCTGACCGTAGGATATTTGGCCTAAGATGCATTTAAAATAATTTTTGAGGTGATGACGTTGTCAATGAAAAAATGTTGATGATATTATTTATCGATGTGTTTGAAGGTTTGTCCCCAAAACGAGATTAGAGTCCTTCTCCGGAGGCAGAGTTCCAGTTTCCAATCCCGATGGTAGGTCCTCCCTCATAGTTTTCCGATCCCCTCCGTGGGGATTTTTCCAATTTTTTTTTATCGTTATTATTCCTCCGTCGTAGTTTCCTTCACATAGTTGTAGTCGTGCTCAATCGCGGAAACCAATTTTAGGTTTTTTCCCCCTGCAATTTGGATTTTCGTTCATAACAACCGAATATCCCTTTTTGTTTGGTTTATTTTGTTGCAAGTGTTCTGAGAAGTCGTTATTAGCAACTGAATATCCCTTTCAGTAGCTCTTTGGAATGATATTGTATTTTCGATATTATGAAATTGCGTTTAAACGATTTGCGGATATTTTTTAGTGTAATAGGTTGTAGCTGGCGGTTTGTATATTGAAACCAAAATGTGATTTTGTATTAGGTTGATGTTGCAGTGCATGAGGGTGACAATTATTTTGATCATTATCCGTAATGGCGTTAGTCTATATGTGTTGTTGAGTGTAAGGTTGAAGAAGGTAAGCCGAGGTGGTTCATTGGACGATTTAATTTAACGGGGGGCCTGGATTAAAGTTCATTTGGATGCTATTTTTTGGTTAACATCAAGTTGAGTTTGTTCATAATTGAGAATGAATTTATTTTTTTGGGAGATATTTTAATATTGACACCAAGTTGCCAAATACCCTACGGTCAGCCCCACAAAAAAAAAAAAAAAAACCGTTGATGATTTCGATAACTGTATCCAACGGTTCGCTGTGACTCTCTCAAGTTGGGAGACCTAACCAACACACCCACACTAGAACTCGTCTCTATTCCAATACCTCTCAACTCAATCCTTACAAGTGATCACATTAGAACATAGCCAGGAGTTGTAAGAAGAATTGGACCAACATTTTTTTCACACCTGACGAATATTTGTCCCCTTAGATTAGTGCATAACAACATTAGAGTGAGTTTTTATTTAAGTGTATGAATTGATATTCTAACACCAACACATATAGCCTTTTAATTTATTGGATATGATGCAAATTAAATAATAGAGTTATTCAACTTTTTTGATAGTTCAGTCCAACTTCTATAATTATTAATTCGTGAGCAATGAGAAAAAGTAAAAGATTATAATTTCTCTATATATGTTGAACAGAAGTTTAAGGAAAAGGAATTTACCTCTTTTAAGATAAGAATAGATGCTACATGCTTTAATGAAACATACATAGTAATATTTACAAATTATGTATGAAAAAAAAACCAACGAGCTGAAAAAAAAAAATATGGCGCATCGAATAAAAATATTGTAAATCATTAAACATGTTATTTGTCTAAGGCGCGTTGGAAATTTTACTCCTAAAATTAAATTTATTTAACTCAATTTAAATTAATGAATTTATTTAACTCAACTTAAATTAATCAAAATTTCAAGCGATTTCTAAATAACAAAAGTCTCAAATAAAAAAAATTGCCACGCTGATATGGGATCTCATTTTAGTTGTTTTGTGTGTTTGGGGTAACACTGAAAGCACTCCCATCCCTTTAATTCGAACAAAATATGGGTACCATCCTCATTTGAAAACTAGAACATGAGCCATTCTTATTTCTAATCAACAATTTGACTTGGTCAAGAAAAACGAGTTTCGTAATAACCGCACAAATGGTAGGAGAAATGCCAATTTTAATAACCATTATTAAAATTAAGGGTATCTTCAACTGAATCCACCTTTTGGTTCAATCAGATATCATCACAATTCACAAGTTAACGAAGGAACAAAGGCAATACTGACACCTACTGGAAAACATAATGGCCGTGAAAATGCACCTTAGTTTCTTCATCTTTGCCACGATTGGCTGCATGCTATTGGTATCTGTGAGTTCGACAACTCATGTTGTGGGAGACAAATTGGGTTGGAATTTGCCCAGTTACCCAGGGTTCTACGATGACTGGGCCAAGAAAAAAACCTTCGCTGTTGGTGACGAGCTTCGTATGTGTCATAATTCTCCTATCTCCTTGCTTCCTCATTTTTCTTCAACACATTATTATTAAAAATATATTTCTAACACTAATGAAACACAGGAACAAGTCATTTCTTGTTTAAGTTTAATGATTTGCAAACTAATGAAGTAGATGGAAATTAAATGTTGCAGTTTTCCAGTACCACCCAGGACTGAACACGGTGGTTCAGGTAGACAAGAACGACTACGATCATTGCACTACCAGAAATACCCTCCGCACGTACTTCAGAGGGAACTCCTCTGCTCCTTTGGAGAAGCCTGGGGACTATTTTTTCTTCTCTTCCGTTGGCAAGCATTGCGAGTTTGGCCAAAAGCTTCATGTTACTGTTGCTCAGGGAAGCAAATCCTCTCATTAACTTCATCCTTCGTCTCATCAATATGTTCAACTTTGCTCTGCACCCTACAATTATACTCTTGGGCTCCTATATTATATAGGATTGTGGCCACAAATGTTTCTATTTGTTTTTCTTCTGTATTATACGTAGTTTTGGTTCTGTATATTTGCTTTAATGCCTTCTCACATTTTGAATATATTATTAAAAATTATTTGTAAAATATTTATATAAAAAATTATTGATTTTAGATGTTTTAAGTTTTTTCTTTTTTAAATACTGTAATTAGACTCTCTAATGATTTTAAATTTTAATCATGTTTATGTGCTGCCTAATGTGTACAAAGTGTTAGTGACATCTTGTAAGAGGCCTTGTAAATCAATACTCCTTTTCGCCTTAAATATAAGAAAAAAAAATGTCTTGTGTGTTGATCTTAAATATAAGTAAATTTTAACTAGTTTTATTCTATTTAATGAAATCATTTTTAAATTACCCTTCATTTAATTGAGGTTTTATTTCCAATCATTTTCTTTTATTCTTGATATCAAGTTTTAAGAAAAGGGTATTTGAGAAAAATATTTACTTTTTAAATAAAATTGGTGCAATTAAATGATGTTAACTAATTTTTTTAATAAACGCAAGCTTTTTTTTTTTGTTTATATTCAATACCGGAAAGTTTATGTTTGGTTTAGCATATCTTAAATTTGCATTTAAGTTAAATTTAAATTCGAAATTACTGTATATAGCTTTTGCATATTTGTGTTAGTTTGATGCAAAACTATAATAATATTCAACGTTGTAGATGTTGATCCATACACATTCTCACTATTATTCCCAAATCCCTTAAAATAAAGAGAGAAAAAAATTATGTATTGACAATGCAAAATAGTTTTACAGTATCATCTAATTACAAGCTGTCATATATGATAAATTTGTTAACTTTTACAATAATTATCTTAAAGTAATAAACAATTATTAGATAACAATGTAAAATTACTCTACACTATCAGTGCAATTAAATTCTAAAATAAAAGGAAAATCAAATTTTGTAGGGTCAATGTCTTATCAGAACCATTCGCCACGTCACACTATAATTTTGTTTTTTAATTTTTTTACATTATTGCCTAGGCGTACACAAAAAACGTTAGAATATCCTTTTCTCACAAATAATTTACTAAATAAAAAATTTAATATATATTAATTAATATAAAATGTATTTAATACATATCGCGCGTGTTTGTAAATAAGTTAGCAACGTAATTTATCATGTCCAATGGCTAAAAGATGCATAAGATAAAACTAGAAGTTTAGCTTTTAAAAATTTACATCAAATTTGACTCCAAAATTGTTTTCAAACACGCTAATCATATAAAGAAAATAAGATTACTAGGAAAATATTGTAGGAGTTCGTTCATGGGTGTGACGATTGAGTTAACAAGAATGGTAGCAATATTCTTTTTAGCACACTAATATATTTTCTTCTACGGGTTAAAATTTATTAAAAAACCGTAAAATGATAAATGAAATCCACACAATTTTATAATTAATGATGAAAAAATATAATTATATGATTTTTAACAAATTTTAACTAACAATAGTGTGTTTAATTTAGAAAACATTTCATTTCTCTTCGATAATGGGAAGCCAGGTTGTGTGTGTGGTTGAATCCAGTTATTTTTGTTTGCGTGTCCAGGAAATGGTTTGGTGTTATGAGGGAGGGGCTGGGTAGACATGGCCCTGGGCTATCTGCTTAAAAGAGCAAACTATTCAATTCAATCAATCAAAGGAAGTAAGCTTCCACAGACAAAGTTCTGCGTATTGCATTTATTGTACATATATGATACGATGAAGGTTTTAAATGCAAACATGCAGAATGCAAAGGCACATACCTAATTGCTACTAGCATAAATGTAAATAGTATGAGAGTGGGGACCTAACCTAGTCACTCCTGAGTTCCAAGATCCCAGTTTTTTAAATACGACACCATAGTTGATGCCTTGATCTACCAGACAGTGACTTATCTGTGGCCTATAACGTCTTCACGCAATACACGCATGCATTGCATATCCTTCAAATTGATCTTTAACTCTCATAACCCGACACTTAATATAATATAATCACCGAGAGCTTCAATGGATATGACGCATCAAAGAAGGTACCGGGTACGTCCAGTCAGAAGAGCATGTTCGATCTTCATTTTGATTGCTAAGACGTGTGTATGGCATTAGTACTAATTAATAATGTAAAGAAATATTATAACGACTAACCCAACACGGTAACACCACAGCTTACCATGATGTACACGAGGAATATAATATCAGGAATCCGTTTTTCTCTTGAGTTGGAAAATAAATATACTTTTTAAGTGTTTCGTGACTGATTTATCATATGACTAAAATAATGTATATAAATGAAGAAGATTCTTACTTTATGTGTATTTGAATTTTCATTAGAAATCACATTCAACGTCAATCCATTAGTTCTCCTTAGTTACTTCAAATGCATGGAATGATATGCAATCGTCTATTCAAACACAACCTTTCTAAATAAATTTTTAGGTTGCACAAATTTTAAGATAATATCAAATCTTATCATAATATAGTTGTTGTTAGGCCTATCATGTCATTATTATTGGGCTATTATCGAATCACATGCAGATGTTCAATAAAGTTAATGTTTGATATGTCAAATTCTCAATGTATATGTGTGTGTTAGGGTTGTTTTTAGACCTATCGAACCACTATTATCTAGTTATTATTAGTTGTTGTTGGACCATGTTCATACGTTCAATCTTTTAAAATTTACACTCAAGATATATAGTTCTCAATAAGAGAAGTATGTAGAAGATCTCATTTAAATGATACATATAAATGAAGAACAATTAAGAACTAACTTTTAAAATTGAGTTAAGCTCAAATGAAAACTCTAACATTAACTTCCAAGTTTCACCATAATCTTTTTCCTTAAACAATAAGTATTTTGAATATATCAGTTCTTGAAACTGATTTTCAGCATTTAAAAGTAATAAGTTTTACTAAGAGAGAAAATATTTAGTATATTTTTTATATTATAAATGTTTTTTCTTGATCAAAATTATTATTTTTAAATGTTTAAATCAACTTTTAAGGATTGATTTTGATATTTTCTGAAAAGTAAAGTTAAAAACACGGGAAAGGGAAAGCTTATAGGACCGCGATGTCTCCAGTCTAGTGAAACAGAACAGGTTTTATGCTGTAATTTTATTTTATTTTTTATAGAAAACAATTTCAAGAGTGAAGATTATCTACAATTTTTTCCGGAACCAAGCTTAACTTATCCCTTTCTGCTTTTCCATCCGGTTAATGGCAGTGGCATGCAAAAGTATTCAAGCATCGTGCCACTTGCTCCCCTCTGTTTGTGTCAGAAATCAAAAAACAACTGCACCTGATCGGTTTCCTTATTCAAAGGCCAAAACGCATTTTCATGTTCCCTTTTCTAGAAAGTGTTTTAAGAGTGAAATATTTCTTTTATTTTAGAGTGAATTAGTGACACTCCTCAAGATGGCATAAATTTCTCTTGCTTTGAACTTTTACATCAATTAGTAATTTAAGGGACACGCGGTTTAACATTTTTCAAATAATTAAAAGATTAATATAAGGATAGAAAAAAATAGAAAAATTTTATACAATCTCAGAAAATATTAAAGAGTATCTGTATAATTTACTCTTTACATTATACTATTTCATGTATATTATCAAGATTAAATATTAATTAAAAACATGACAAAGGTTTAAGGTGTATTATGATGTATTAATACAAAACAAATTTCTAACTCTTCACCAACGAAGAATTTTTCCGCTTCCAGATTATTAAACTCAATATCGATTTAATCTGCGCCACTTGACATCTTATCTTAAAGATCCTGTCTGATTTTTATTTTTTCTTTTGCTTTTTCTTGGGAAGCTGGGGAACAAGCCTTAATTTGGCCCAAACAGAAAATATAAACGGAAAAGAAACTTAACAGTGAGTTTGATTTGGCTTTTAGTTCGAGAGGGGCAAAAGAACTAGTCTTTTTCTTTTTTAATTGCTTTTAGCATCGGAAGAACAAAAAAAAAAAGTAAGTAGCAGAAACAATTGATAGAGTTCACTTTCTGGATTTGACAAGCTAATATATAGCTAATGTTTTATATATAATTAAACTAGCATTTTTTTATCAATAAGATTAAGATGAAATCATATATATTTTAGAAAATTGAAGGAAAATTTTTGTTTCACAGTTTTTTTTTTTTATATGTAAAAATTTTGTTTCACAGTTGTAATCCTCTGTCTACTGAGGATGGTCCATGTCTGCACAAATTAAACAAAGATACATACGTTATACCTTGATTCCCTGAAGTCCTGAACGAAAATATCCGCTAGCAAATTTTTCTGGTAAGAAAGTGGTTCGCAAGGTTTGAATATCTGGTGAAGTGTGTAGGTGACGGCATTAATTTCACCCGAGCAAACTCTAAAAATAAATAAATACAGTAAAAAAATTCCTGAGCACATGTACTATATATACGTACAATAAACAGTTTAGGTTAGGTGCCAAAAACCAAATTCATTTACCATAGCGTAAGACTTTATGAACAAGCAATACTTGTATCCAACAATACCTCTAAATACAATACGAATAACCAGATATATTAAATAAGCGTTAGGGTCGTAGCATTATTATGCAATTTATGCCATATATTCTGTTCAAATTGCTCTCATCTTCGAAATATATATATAAATGGAAAAAAAAAACTTTTGCAAATGATAGGTCCTAATTTAGAAATTTTACTGCAGAAATAGTTAATTAATGGATGCCACAGCGTTGGTGTAACGACTCATGATAAATATAATTAATAGACATAGAGTAGAAATTCACTCGTTACAAACACCTCCACAATGGAAGCGAAAATTAATGTTAATATGTTGTTTAAAAATGGTGAAGTCGGTGCTTATAATGAATTTACTTACAATAACAATACATATGTATAGACACTGACTGTTGAACACTAAAGTGTATTTGGTTTAAAAGATGGAAAGAAAGTAAAAAGAGATTATCTTCTTTAGTCTAGATTTTAAGAAGGGAAGAAAGAAGAAAAATCATCTTATTTGGTTCGTAAGAGGACGAGAGGGATTTTTTCTTGAGTTAAATAGATTTTTAGTCTTTGCAAATATAATAATATTTGTTTTTAGTCTCTAAAAAAATTATTTTTTACTAATACAAGTGTGTTAGAAGTAGTAAGGTGTGTAATTTGAATGTTGCTCAATTATTGTAAACAATATAATATTGTGAGTTCTTCAATTGTGTCTCTACAACATGTCCTTAAGTATCTTTCATCTTTTCTTCAATATTTCAAAGGACTTTCTATACAGTTTTAAAGAGATAAATAAACACAGTTAAGGACTTTTTAAACATTAATTGGAGGCTCTTGTTCAAATAAAAGATGGGAGTGACAATAGCACAAGACACTAAATATCATTTAATTTTGTATGTGTAGTATGTATCATACTTCAAAAGTATAGGACAAAAAATTGCCTTTGAATCAAACATGTAATAAAGATAATAAGACACAAAACAAAAAGCATTTTGAAATAAACATCTCATAGAAATTCATTAGGAAAATGAAAAAAAAAAAACCCAAGAAATACCCAAAATAGGGATCGTAATCACAGTAAAACAAAAATAACAAGCTATACACATATCCTAAAAACAATAATCAACTGAAGAGAAAGTATGCGAGAAGAAGCTATGAGGGGGGGAAATAGTGCATGAAAATGGACACTACTAGAAAGCATTGAGTCCAGTAACACTAAAAGCAGTGGCCAAGAGACTAACAACGATGAGGGTGGTGAGTAGATGCTATACAATGAAAGGTATATGACTCGTGAGATATAGGAGTTAGTTTTTTTGTGAGAGGATAGAAGACAGTCTTAATTAAAATAGCAAGGGTAAAAACATGGGAGAAAAAAAAAAAGATATGTAATAAACTCAAACGATACTACAAGTAACATTTGCAAAAAAAGTTATAAGCTAGTGAGAAAAAGGTCGTTACTAAACACCTCTTCTATGAATTATATTTGGATTATATCTCTCCAATTCGATATTTTATAATTTTTTTAAAATTTATACTTTTGACAATTACTATATATTAATTAAGTTTAATAGTTATACACTGATAGTATAAAATAATTACACTGTCCATCAATAAAAAAAATATTGCTGGTAAAACAGTTAAATTGTGTCTAAGCTTTTATTTTACTCCCTCCGGTCCTTTTTATAAGAAACAAAAGGGTGTTCTTTTTTGGTCCTAATTATAAGAAACATAGACCCACTTTAAGATGTATTAATTGCTAGTTTTCTTTTTTACCCTTCATATTATGAAATCCATTAATGAGACACCTACTCATTTTCCATGCATTTATTGGTCTATTAACAATACAAGTTACACTTATTGGTGGAGGTGCAGTGTCATTAATGTAACCACTACTTAAACCAATCAATTTAAGGGGTACTTTTGGAATAAAATTAAAATTTATAACATTATTAATTATAACTAACTAACTTAACTATTTTTATTGGTCTTGACAATTTAGTTATTTGTTTCTTATATAAAGGACCGGAGGGAGTATATATTATTTTTAACTTTATGATTTATTATATATAATATTAAAATTTATATAATGAATCACATCCTATATAGTAAATGTTATTAAGTTTTAATCCGATTAAGTTTGAATTCAAATAAATAACCCTATTAAATTAACACTTCAAGTCAGGTAGAGACAAGATTAAACGCTCTAGACCACTAAAAGTAAATGGATGTATATTATTATATGCGACGAACGTTTCTAAAAATCCATGAGCAATGACTGTTTGTTTTTTACACATGGAAACTCGTGCACCAAGAAGGTAAACTGTACCATTTGCTGGTAAAAATAAATAAATGAAGAAACGGGTAACTTATGAGACAGAATTATATATATAAGAAACAAAAAGAGGCAACACCGTGGGACGCACGGTTTTACAACTAGTGTTAATTAATAAACAATATAGTAGTACTAGAATAGAAAATTAGAAAACCTCTCGTTACAAAAATACTACTACCAAGTACCACCCATGTCGGAAACGAAAAGAAAAGAAAATAAACACACAAGGTTTTTGCCTAACCCCCCAAAAAAAACAAAACTGATAGCAACCCCCAATTCCCGCCGATACAAAAACTTGTCTATAGAATTACAAAGACGAGAATGGTATCTCAATCAAAGAGCGACAAGAGGATCCCAAACAAACAAATCCCCAATGTCTTGGAAATTATCACACTCTCTATGCCAACTTGTAGACCCAAAACCCAAATCTAAATTCTCACTAACAAAGCTAAAGCTTCCAGTGAAATCAAAATCATCCGCGAAGAATATACTACTCTCTGGAACATTATTAACGCCCTCGTCAAACATATCTAACGTACTTTCAAAGTCAAATACCACATCGTTAGGAATAATAGGAAACACTGACTCCGGTTTCAACTCATTATTATTATCCTCCGAAACGCATGAATATTCGCACTTGCTTGAGGGCCCAACGACGTCGTTTGCAGTTACGGACTCATCGACGACGTCGTTTGCGGTTGCGGTTACGGAGTCAGCTTCCTCGGACACCGAACAGCACCGAAGAACCGAAGTGGGGGAACGCAAGTCGTTGTTCCGAGACTCCTCGCCGGAGCAGTAGCCGGTTTTTCTGTTCTCCGGCGGCGGCGTTATGAAATTGGTGAGCGCGTCTGCGCCACGCAGCTGAATGGCCGCGTTGTCGTACACAATGGCGGCTTCCTCGGCGGTGTCGTAGGTTCCCAGCCAGAGCCGCACGCCGCGCGACGGGTCTCTTATCTCCGCCGCCCACTTCCCCCAGGGCCGCTGCCTGACTCCCCGGAACTTCTTCGCCCCCGTCCGCCGCCGACATGACGGGGTTCCGGCACCGGACTTGAACCTTCTCTTCTTGGAAACAACGTTAACGCCACCGCCGCTTTGGATGGTGATCTCGTTGACGAAGTTTTTGACCCGGCGGCGCGTGGAGGAGACGGAGGGCTCGTCGTCGTCGTCGTCGCTGGAGGAGTCGGTGGCGTCGGCGTCGGTGACACGTATTCTAATGAGTTTGGGGTAGTGATGGTTCTTCAGAAGGGTCTGTTCTTCCATGAAGAGTTTGGTGCGGTTAAGGTGGTGAGTGTGTTTGATGGAAGATGAAGAAGCCATAATGGCATTGAAGGAAGGGGTAACGGTAGAGTGGGTTGGTGAAGTGAAATAGCTAGAAATACTAATAGTAATAGGAATGAATGAGAAAGGGAAAAAGGGAAAGAGAGAGAGAGAGAGAGAGAGAGATTCCTTGGAGAATGGAGAGTGGACACGGGCGGGGAAGGGGTGGGAGAATATAAATAAAGGGAAAGGAGAGAAGCTTAAAAGGGAGAGAAATCTAGCGGCAATATGGGTTAAATACTGCTTCTAAAGTTATTAAAGAACGAGAAGGTTCAACGAAAGTTACGTTTAAAAGGAAGAGAGAATAACAGCGTGCAGGAACAAAAGAGAACTAACAATTTTTGTATAGCTTAGAACCCAGCACCAACACGAGAGCACATGTAGCCTGTGGGTGGGTGGGACGAAGGAAAAGTGAATTTTTTTTTTTCCGGTTAAGTTACAAGGATAAAAAAATAAAGAGGGTTTAATTTTAACAGTTTCTATGACCGGAAAAAGAAAAAAAGTAATAACTGTTGCGAAGGATGAACTAACTAACTCGACTCTGTGCTCTCTAGCAAAAACTATTGCAGGAGGTAAAAGAGGTGACTGAAGTGGAAGGAAGAAAGAAAGGGTGGCAGAGGAGAGATATTTGGGTTCTTTTCTTTTGTTAGCTGAAACCTATTTTATAGGATGTAACGGACCTATGAGTTACAGCACCGGGTTTAATTTAATCCCTGGCTGTGGCTGTGATTTTTTTAAATGAATACTATTAATTTGTTTGAGGAGGTGATGTGTAGATACGAGACACATACGAAATGTGGCAGTAATAAGACAAATAATAAAAGGACACGCGGGAGGACAGAAGGCATACTGATCACGTGAGGTGAGACACTTTGGCTCAGAACAGCCATTCTTTGACTGAAAAGAAGTGAGTAAGTCGTGATAGTAAGCTTACTCCTCCTTATCCCTAACCCGCTGTGTTGCTTCTTATATAACGGTTAATTCAATTTCAAGGGCTTTTCTGTTTAGGTTGTAAAACACTAGTACTTCTTCGGTTCTAATTAACCACAAACAAGGATGATGATGTATTTCGTCAATGTTGTCCAAGAAAAATTTGTTCACATTTTAACACAAGTCAATTTTTCATTCCTCCGTTTCTAATCTATATTTAGCATTTTAATTTTATTCCCAAATTATTGATATTTTATGAATCTTAAGACTAAATTTATAACTTTTTTCTCAACTATACCCTTGTTTACTAATTACTAATGCATTGAATTTTTATTGTTATTCAAGTTAAGTATCAATAATCAGAGTAGAGAGTGAAATCCTAAGTTTAATTTCTCTCCCCGTGAGAGTATCTCTTAAGCTTTTCCGCTGAGGTTTTCTTGTGAGTTTTTGAGTCTTTTTCTTTATGAGAGTTTCCTTTCTTTCTTTTTCTGATTAGTTTGCCCTTCAGAATCCCATGGAACAACCGAGTATTGATAGTTTGAATATCGAAGATGATGAAGCAGATATGCAGATTAACGTTAAAGCATCAGGTGATGATGATGTTGACCTCTCTATATGCCTTGTGGGTCGATTTTTGACGGATAGGAATATAAGGGTTCCTATCATGAAGGAACGTATGGCTGATGTTTGGAGGCCTTTGCGAGGAGTCACCATATATGAAATAGAATCTGCTCTCTTTCTATTTCGTTTCTATCATGCTGTAGACTTCCAACATGTCTTGAAAGGAGGTCCCTGGAGCTTTGACAAACATATGCTGATCTTGGGAGTTATCAAGAAAGGTGAAAACCCAAAAAACATTCCCCTCTATATGGTGCCTTTTTGGGTTCAAATCCATAACATCCCAGTGGGTTTCATGTCTCAATTTATTGGTGAAAATCTGGAAAATTATATTGGCAAGTTTCTGGAATATGATGAGAAAAACAACTCCAACTTTTTACGCTCTTTCATGCGCATCAGAGTTATGATGGATGTCCAAAAACCACTTAAAAAGTCCAAGAGAATCAAGAAACCAGGTGGTGAAGCAACAGAGGTGCAATTCAGATATGAGCGTCTTAGTCCTTTCTATTACTTGTGTGGTCTTATGGGCCATATTGAAGACTACTGCGAGAAGCTCTTAACTATGGTGGAGGAAGACAGCAGCCGGAGTTGGGGACCAGAATTAAGAGCAGAGGTTCGTAAACCTGGTGGAGCAGGTGGTTCATGGTGGCTCCGTGATGGTGGTGACCATGACGGGTGGAATCCAACTAGTGGGCCTAGCGAAATTAATGCTACCATTAATTTTAATCATTCAATCAGTGCAATTAATGATAATCAACTGGAGGAGAATATATGTTCACTTTATATGGTGGATGTTTTCAAAAATCCACAACTGATTGTCCCAATTAAATCCACCCAATCATTGCCTGTTACAGAATCAAATCATGACGCAATGAATGTTAAAGATCATGGCAATCAAGACTTGATCATAATTGAAAAAAAGAGACGCATGACCACTGATGAGGTTGTCAACGACAATGATACCATGCAAAAGCAAACCCTAGCTGACCAAAAGTCAACCATTCCCAATAACAATTATGAAATTCCTTTTTTATTGGTGGGCCCTGGCATGCAGGCCCACCAGGGACAATGAGTCTTCTAAGCTGGAACTATCGGGGCTTGGGCAGCCCGAGTGCAGTTCCTATTCTTCGTGATGTTGTCCGGACGTATCATGTTGACATATTTTTCCTTTGTGAAACCTTGGTTCAGTCAAATCGTATTGAAGATATTCATTTCCAGCTGGGTTTTGATTCTTGTTTTGTCGTTAACAGTAATGGAAGAAGTGGGGGTTTGGCACTTTTCTGGAAGAAACCGTATGATTGCCATTTAATTAGTTACTCTTCAAATTTCATTGATGTCCAAATCCACCAACCTGGACAACTAATTTGGAGATTAACTGGTTTTTATGGTTATCCTGAAAGAGATAGAAGGAGAGATTCATGGAATTTGTTGCGTTCCTTAGCTACTGATAGCATTCTTCCTTGGTGCATATTTGGAGACTTTAATGTTCTCCTTTCAAATGATGAGAAGACAGGGCTTGTAGACCATCCCACATGGTTATTATAGGGCTTCCGTGACACTCTTATTGACTGACACTCTTATTGACTGTAATCTCCATGATCTTCCAATGGAGGGATACCAATATACATGGGCCAGAAGACGTGGAAAGTATGATGCCATTGAAGAGAAGCTTGACAGAGGACTTGCAACAGTAGAGTGGATGGACTTGTTTCCAAATTTCAGATTAACAAATGGGCTGGCTGCAAAATCCGATCATTCTCCCATCATTATCCAACTTAATGGAGTAGGAAGACGAAGTTTCAAAAAGCAATTTAAATTTGAGAACTCTTGGCTACTTGAGCCAGAGTTGAGTGAAGTGGTTCAATCAGGGTGGTCTAAGCCTTTATCGGATGATATCCTCGAGAAAGTTGAATGTTGTTCGAAAGATATGAATTTGTGGGGTAGAAGTCTGCGTCGTCAATATTGGGACCAAATTGAGGCATGTAGAAGGGATTTGGACTCTATTAGACAGTCAAATGATGGTGAAGGAGTTGCGGCTTATGAGGAAATCAATGTTAAACTTTGTACTCTTATAGCACAAGAGGAAGCTTATTGGAAGCAAAGGTCAAAGGTATTCTGGCTGAAAGATGGTGACTTTAATTCTAAATTCTTCCACACTTCTGCAACCTCAAGGAAAAAATCAAACTTCATTGCTTCTCTTTCTAATGATGATGGTTCAATTGTTCATGATCATAATGCTATGTGTGAAGTTGCCACTTCTTATTTTAATAATCTTTTCAGTGCTAAGAATAATTGTAATGACATTATGTATGTCATCAATAATATCCCAGTTTGTGTTTCCCCTTATGATAATGACTCTCTTTTGACACCTTTTACCATGGAGGAGTTTAGATCCGCTCTTTTTCAAATGAATTCTGATAAATCCCCCGGACCTGATGGCCTTAACCCAGCTTTTTATAAAATTTTTTGGCATTTGTGTGGAAATGAAAATTTTCATTTTGGTCTTGCTTGGCTTGAAAACGGAAATTTTCCACCACAACTAAATAAAACCACCATTGTCCTTATCCCAAAGAATAATAACCCCTCTTCCATGCGTGATTTCAGGCCTATTTCCCTTTGTAATGTTCTATACAAAATTATCTCAAAAGTCCTTGCTAACCGTCTAAAACCTCTTTTACCCAAAATCATCTCTCTTAAACAATCAGCCTTTGTTGAGGATCGCTCCATCCTTGATAATGTTCTTCTAGCCTCAGAAATCATCCATTATATGAAACACAAATCAAAGGGTAAATTTGGTGAAATGGCTCTAAAAGTGGACATTAGCAAAGCCTTTGATAGAGTTGACTGGAACTATCTTTTGTGTCTCCTTAGAAAGATGGGTTTTCATGAAAAGTGGGTTGGTTGGATTTAGTTTTGTATTCAAACTGTTCAATACTCAGTTGTGGTGAATGGAGATTCTGTTGGGCAAATTTCTCTAGGAAGAGGTCTTAGGCAGGGTGACCCTTTGTCACCTTATCTTTTTATTTTATGTATAGAGGGCCTTTCAGCACTGATCAAAAAATACGAGAGTAGAGGGGGTATTCACGGTATCAAGGTGTGTAGAGGAGCTCCAGTCCTCACACACCTTTTATTTGGTGATGATTGTTTTTTATTTTGCAGGGTTGATGAAAGGAAGACTAATTTCATGAAGGATATCTTAGATTAGATACTTATGGCAGAGCTTCTGGACAATTAATTAATTTCCAGAAATTAGAGATTTTTTTAGCTCAAATACTCACCACAATCTGAGGCACACTATCTCTTCTCATTTGGGAATGATTGAAAGTATTGGCACAGGCATGTATTTGGGGCTTCCATCCATCATTGGCAAGAACAAAAAACAGGTTTTTGGTTTCATTAAGGATAGACTTTGGAAGCGTATCAACCATTGGTCTTCAAAGCACTTATCTAAAGCGGATAAAGAAATACTCATAAAATCAGTAGCTCAATCTATTCCTACTTCTCCCAACTACTCTTGAAGATGATTTTTGCAGAAAATGATGAATAGTTTTTGGTGGGGTTCAAACAGACAATTAAGGAAGGGTATCAATTGGCTAAATTGGGACAAGCTTGCCATGAAAAAGGAATTTGGAGGTATGGGTTTCAAACACCTTCATGCTTTTAATCTTGCTATGCTAGGGAAGCAAGGTTGGAGATTATTATCCAACCAAGATACTATAGTTTACAAAGTCTTCAAAGCTAAATACTTTCCTCAAGAGGAATTTTTGGATTCCAATTTAGGGCATAATCCAAGTTATGTTTGGCGTAGTATCCATGCTTCACGGTGTTGTTGTAAGACAAGGTATGAGGTGGAGAATAGGTAATGGTCACTCAATCAACATATGGAGAGAACCTTGGTTGAAATCTACTGACAGTCCTTTCATTTCTACTATCCCTCAAAGTGGCCTTGAACATTTGTCTGTTGGTGATATTATTGATCACGAGTCCCATTCTTGGAAGATGGATATTATCGGGACCATATTTAATCAAGATTATCAATGCCACTTCTGAATATTTTGGAAGAAGGCTGCTATGGAAATTTGGCCCAACTGGTGCTTATACTGTTCGGACTGCATATCATAATATTATGGAAAACATGCTGGATAGTGAGCATCTTAAAGCAAATGGAAACTGGTTGTTGATTTGGAAGCTCCACATACCCCCAAAGATCAAGCATTTCTTATGGAGAGCTCTCAGAGGATGTTTGCGTACCAGACATCAACTTATCTTGAAAGGTGTTCCTTGCTCCAATGATTGTTGTCACTGCTCCAATAATCTTAAGAATTAATGGCATCTCTTCATAGCGTGTAATAAGGCAAAAGAGTATTGGCAGAGTGCAAGACTTTGGCATCATATTGAAAGGAAGTTTGATGCTGCTGAAGGCTTTCAAGAGATAATATTTGATTTGCTGCAACATCTATCGGATCAAGACAAAAATGAGATTGCTATGATTCTTTGGACTATTTGGAAAAGCCGAACTCAGAAATTTTGGGAGATTGTAGATGTGCTGCCAGTTGCTGCTATTTCTTCTGCTTTCCAATGCTATTCTGAATGGATATCTGTTAGATCCAAATCCACTGACTTGAGTCTTCCTTCACCTGTAGCAGAACTATGTTGGTGTCTTCCAGAAAATGGCTACCTAAAATGCAATTTTGATGCATCTATCTTCAAAGAACAACACTCTTTTGGTGTTAGCATATGTCTACATGATGACAAGGGGACTTTTCTCAAAGCTCGTACTGTTTATTCTACGGGCATCCCTCTTCCAACAGAGGCCGAGGCTTTCACTTTTTATCATAGCCTGGCATGGATACAACAAATGCAGCTTCACAATGTTGTCTTTGAAACGAACTGTAAAGTGATATTAGATCACCTAGCATCAGGTAGTAAAGGCTTATTAGATTTTCATATAATCTTAGCAAAGTGTAAACAACATCTTTCTTCTATTCAAAACTCAAGGGTGAGTTTAGTAAGGAGGTAAGTTAATCTTGTGGCTCATAAGTTAGCTATGACATCAAGATTTTATGCTGGCATCCATGATTATGATTGTATTCCCTCTTTTGTTCACTCTGTTATTGTTAATGAAATGAAATGATCTTGTTTTCTGTAAAAAAAAAAAAAAAAAAGAGAAAAGTATCAATACCCAAGGTAGTAGCTAATCACCCATAAATGAAAAATGTCCACATTACATGGTCTTTAGACTCTTCACTATCTAAATATTGATGACTAATAGTAGTTTCAACAATATAATTAAATATGGGTATTTTAGTTTAGAAATATACCAATTAATAATTTCTTAATGGGTATACACTATCCTTTTTGTTTCCTTTAATTTTGTTCAGGTTAGGCCATTAGGGTCTAGCCCAAGTGTGCAAAGGGGTGCCACATGTTGATTGTTCAATGTGCCTATGACTAGTTTTTTTTTTTAATTTCTTTTTATATATAGAGAGAAAGGAAGTGTTATTTTCACATTTCCTCCTTTACTTTTTTTTTGTTTCATTTCTTCTCTCTTTGTTTCTTGCATTATCTTCAATTCAAGTATTTTGGTTTGTTTGTTTGCCAAATTGGGAGCTTTTCCACATCTTGCCTTTAGTAGTTTTCGCTCGCTATCATTTTCTTGTTTTTTTTTCTTTTTTTTCTTCATTGTCATTGTGGTTAGGGTTGGAAATACTATCTCATGGAATAATGAAATTTTCTTCTTACTTTAATTGGCAAGGAATTGTCGTAGACATTGATTCCCTTCCCCCTTCTAGTAGGGAGCTCTATCCATAGAGGTTGTCCTTGTGGCAGACGATGTTAAAACCTGCTGTTTTTATTCCTTTAATTGTTCATGTTGGGATGACATTTGAGTGAGTCTCTTTCAGGAGTTTCATTGTTGATTTTGGAGGAATTCCTTTGAGAGGTGTTTGTGAAGTGAGCACAACTTTAGCAAGAACTCAACAAAGATTAGCTCTAACAAAAAATTCTTATAGACAAGATTAAGTATCTCTTGTTGAAGGTGCCCTAAACATGCTTAATAACAATTGGTTAGTTATAGTTAAGAAGGGTGTATTGAAACCCTTCCAAATTAAAAAAAAAAACATAAAATAAACTCTAATGTAAACATGTGATTAAGATAAATTTAAATACAAATTTTAATTATATTTAACAATTTAAAATTAATTTTATCAAACTCTTAACCACATAGACATAAAGTCATGGATTATGATTATTAACGCATTGGAAAATGTTCTTTACTTTTATGTTATGGGGAAGATGGGGGTGGCTATACTATTGCCATTGGAGATACACAGTAACACAGCACTGGTAAATTAAAATTCACCATCTCCTAGGCTTAGTTGCTTATTACTCTTATGCATGCCTTGAGCCTCAAAAGAGAAAGAAGCTTCGATGCTTTAGCTTGTTAGTAGTATTACTCCTGTTTTTCAAATTAACCGCACTCATATGCATACTGTTAAAACTTAAAAGTCAATGGGCATTGTGGCCAATAATACTGTTCACGAGCTTCGTTTTGAGAGTTACTAGTATTAACTTATTATATCATCATAATGTCTGAGACTAGCAGGGAATAAGGATTTTTTCAATTTGTTTAAAATATTATAATAAAGGAATGTTTAGACTTTTAGCTCAGTTGATTAAGTAGGATGTGTCCATGAATTATTGTAAACATCTTAATATTTAAGTTTAATTCCTACAAATAATAAAAGAAGGTATTTTCCTGCTCTAAATACGTACAACTCTAACCGTTCCTTAAAAAGTTAAATTAATCCGTTCAACTAAAATATTGATCAATCTATCAAGTGTCTAATACGTTTAATTTAAATCTTTGATGATTTTAAAATCAGTTAAAGCCAGTTTAAAAAAATGTTAAAATTGGTGACGAGGATTTTTTTTTAATTCTACCAGGTTTTTTTTCAACCAAATAAACATCTAGGTTAATTTATTTAGTAAGTCTCTGAATTATTTACAGATTTTCAAATAAATTCCTAAATTATTATTTTTTATTGAGTCCCTAAATTAAAAAAAAAAAAGTCTCTAGGATAACTTTTTAATGATTTAAAACTGTCACAAAATGACAATTTGTGACAGTTTTAAAGACCTTAAAGATTCAATTAAAAAATTTACATAATCAAGGATTTAAATAATTCTGTAAAAAAAAAAAAGAATTACAAAAAAGTTTGACATAGGCGATGGCAAAATCAAATGAAGAGAGGTAATGGAAGAAGATTTGTAGTCGGAGAAAACATATTTAAGAATTCCAGTTATTTATCAACTATTCTGAATTTTGTTGGTACGATTGATTTCATTTGTCAATTCTTCACACGTCACAATTTTCATACGTATTCGTTGTATTGTATTCCCAAATGATACTATACTCAAAAACTTTGGTCTCGCCAACCTGGAGAAAACAAAAATATACATGCAATGCAATGCAATGCGATACAACGGTTATGAGGTGCACTTTACGGAAGAAAGCAACCACGGAAACGGACAGTTTGACTACGGTCAACACTTGGAAGCAAAGAGAATGTAAATTAAAGAAATAGATACATGTATACATGTCGCATAAAAGCAAATGATGTGCGAATGATTGAAAAATACACAACTGAAACTATGCTATGAAGAGAGATTTCAAAAATCATGTTACTAATAGTTAGTTAGTTACAGCTCCCCTTAATTAATCACCAATTCATTGTTCGTAACCATTTGATTGGTCATCTGTGTGTGTCAGAAGTTACCTATAATAAGAAGTTACCTAATATTTTCTAGGAAGTTCAACAAATTAATTGCATTTCTCAACTAATTTTAGTTCATTTAATGAGACCATATTCAAAATATCCTTCATTTAATTAGGGTTTTAATTTCAATAACTCTTTCTTATTTTTTATATCAAATTTTAATGAATGACAGTTTAGGAAAATAACTTATTTTTTAATTGAGATTGATACAATTAAATGTTATTAACTAACTTTCTTAGTTAACGTGAAACAATTTTTTTTTCTTATATTTGGAGTCGGAGGAAGTACCTATTAAACTCCTTTTTAAACTATTTATAGTTGATGATTAAATTAGTCTGATTAGAATCCAAAGAGTTGACACAGTGGTATAAAGTCTCACTGCATTCACATAAGAGGGAACGATCTATTTAGCGGGAGAACCCGTATTCAATTCCCTCCGTGTGTAAAATTCTTTTAGACCAGTGACAGTCACGCATCGCGAACGAGATTAGTCTCCGATCAAGTGAATTGAGAGACATCCGTGGTCTCTAATCCAAGAAAAAAAAATCTGATTAGAGATTGGTAGGGACCTGATTTTCTGGTACCTGATATGCTGTGGTTAGTAGGGATGGCAAAATGTACCCGGACCCTACGGGTACCCGCAAAAATATCTGCAAGCGGGTCGGGTAAATACCCGCTTATTGGGGCTGGGGCCGGGTATTTACCCGCAATTTTTTGCGAGTGCGGGTACGGGTACGGGTACTATAGTACCCGCCCCGCACCTATATATATATAATTAAAATAACTTAAATAAATAATTATGTTATATATACACTTTTATGCAAAAAAAATAATTTTATATTTTCCATAAACTAACACTAATAGTAAAATATTTATGTTACAACTTACAATAATTTTATATTTTTAATATTATGTTTGGATGCTTTTAATGTTAAGTTTGAATTATTTAAGCGTGAATTTTTAATTTATTTATAATATTTTTTTTAATTAATATTTTATAGCTTCAATGCAATTTTGGTTCATCTATTTTGCACAATCCGCAATTTTGGTCCTCCTATTTTAAAATAGAGACGTTTAGTCTCCCAATTTTGTAAAGTATGTAATTTTGGTCCTTCCATCAAATTGAAAGCGTTAACTATTAAGAGATTAACATTAACCTTAACGTGGTCCAAATATAGTGACGTGATACGAGATTATTTATTTAGTTTTTAATTATTTTAAATACTTAGTAGAATAATTGATGAAAAATATATTTTAAAAAAAGGTAATATGCATTTATTTGACTACGGCGTGCCATATACTTCAACAATGTAGAACTAGTTTAAAATAAACGATTAAGACTTGTGATTTCTATTTTAGGATCCACGACTACCCCAACCATTAAAATCGACCTGACATGTGCTTTAGTGACGTAGATAAACAAATAATTATTACTCAGTATTTAAAATAATTAAAAAGTAAATAAATAATATCGTGTCATATCACTATATTTGGGTCACGTTAAGGTCAACGTTAATCTCTTAACTGTCAATGCTTTCAATTTGATAAAAGGACCAAAATTATGGATTTTACAAAATTGGGGGACTAAATGTCTCTATAGAGGGACCAAGATTACTGATTGTGCAAAATAGGAGGACTAAATATCTCTATTTTAAAATAGGATGACTAAAATTGAAGATTGTGCAAAATAGAGAGACTAAAATTACATTTAAGCCTATTTTTTATTGATTTATTAACTTCATACATAAGTAAAGTGCGGGTAGCGGGTGCTGGTATGGGTATATAGGTATCCAGCGGGTACGGGGATGGAGATTAAAGTTGCTACCCGCACGGGTATGGGGCCGGGTACATGTATTTTTTTTAAACGTGGATATGAGAACAGATACTATAGAACCCTACCCAGACCCTACCTATTGTCATCCCTAATTGTCAGTGCGTAAGATGCAGCACATATATGGATTAATAATATTAACAACTCGCGCTGAACGCTGAGTATAAACTTTAAAGTCCAAGTACAGTGTTGCAGAACATACAAGACGACACAATACAAGGGTGGCCATTCTCCACGCACCATCCACATATTCGTTTGAGAAATCATATTTACATATTTTTTACAATAAATAAAAAGAAATAAGAAAAAAAGGAAAAAGTATGAAAAAAATTATTATAAGTTTAATTTCTATGAACCATCAATATAAAAGATTTTACATTATCAATTAATTAAAAATTATTATTAATATTATTTTTAAAATATTTATAATATTATATAAATAATATAACTAACGTCGTTAATAAATTCATGACCAATCTAAGGGTAAGTTTACTAAAACTTAAACTTTAGACTTACCAATAAAAAAATATTTATTATTAATTTTTATAAAATTAAAAGGCCACGTATATTAATAAAAAGACCACATAAATTAGTGAAAATGTTTAATATATAGCTTTCTTATTTAAAATTAAAAAAAAAAAAAAAATATATATATATATATATATATATATATATATATATATATATATATATATATATATATATATCTATTTCAAAGTATTAGACCTCGTTTACCGTTCCACCAGCTTTGAATAAATTGCGGCAAAAGTGCGCTTCATTTTTTCTTATTTTATTTCATGTATTATTGTATTAACCTATTATGAGTCACTATTAAAGAAGATTTGTATACTAAGGATTGGTACTTTGACAAAGATTATATCAAAGACATACATAGATGATAATTTAAATACAAGTACATTATTACTGGCTTTTCCTTTATTAATAGTATTGTTTTTTTACAGACAAGAGAAAGCCATTTGCGAACATTTAGTTGCAAAAAGAAAAAGAATTAATATTTTAATAAAGTTACATTTACTTTAGTTTTTTAAAATTAATAAGCTTTTTATTTTTTTAATTTGATCCAATAAAATATCCTTTATAGTTTTATTTATTAAACACAAACTCTTCTTTCGTATCACTTTCCGTACTATTTGTATAAAAATAGAGAAATGATCGGGCTAACAAACCATTTAATTATATAATTAAGACAAATAGTGAAACATTTGTCAATAATGTCTGACATACATATTTAATAAATAGTTGAATTTTAAGTATACTAGTGAATGCTCGATTTCTAATCATGTAGGTGGAAAACTTATTTTGATCTTCATGCCTTAAAGGAAAGAGAGTAATATCTGAGTGTTGGTTAAGAAATATTTTTGATGCGTACATGTACGAAAACACATACATATTCAGTGATATATTTAAGATTTTAAAGAATACAGGTTTACCTAAAAATAATTACTACATCTTAAATATTCTTTTCAAGGTTTTCTCGACGTGGAAGTCATGCATCTCCAACCCAACTGGCTCCAAAGGATTTATTTAAGAAAATAATCACCAAATGCAAGATTATTAATGAAGGCATACTAGAACCTAAGTACATATTGAGTACGAAACTTAATTTATCTAGTAATTTTGAACTAGTTGAGCCAACCCATATTATATTGAACCCCTGTTGTGTAGTTTGGTTTCAGGAACGTTTGGTTTGCATTGAAGTTAATTGTACATGATTTCTCCATTATTACCGAACCCAATCGTGTTTGCATAGGCTTGGAATAGAGCCCTATCTACCATACATTCTACATTTTGGACGTAAAATGTCGACCTACTAAATGCTCTTCAAGTTATTTTTTTTTTTTTAAAAAAAAACTCATTTCTGTGAAAATGTGTAAATAAACATATTTAATAAAATAAGTTTACAATTGATTCAGTTACTTAATCCGAAGGAAGTAGTTCTTGATTATTCTGATCGAGTCAATAATCAATTGGAATCAGTTTAAATAATTTTTTCAACGATTATTTATACGAAAATAAATTAAAATAAAATAAATAAAGAAATAATATAAATCACATTTACATACTTTTTAATTTTAACTTTTCTGAAAAAACCCTTCAACTATTTTTCCATAAATTGGTTATAATTCATTAAAGAAATTTATGTAACCAACTAATTTTACTTTCTACATGCTGACACAAGTTTATCTACCCATAGTTTTGGAGCATTATACAGATCCTAAGAAACACTCTTGGGGGCAAGAATACTTTGGTACAGCAGAAAGATTCAGTGGAACAGCATAAGCTCTCCATTAATTGGTTTCGAAGGGACCATGTGCGCGAGCTGCACCATCTGCCATCTGGGTCGATACCAGCCTTGCAAGCACAATCTGATAACCACTACTCGCCTCTGCACAACATTAAGCATGAAACATATTTTCTTTCTATTATGGAATTGAATTTTTTTGCCCCTGAGCTTCTTCTCTACTTAATTAGATAATTCAAGTTTCAAGATGGATAACATGTTTATTGTTAGTTTGTAAGAGTCTTACCGAAAGAGTAGCACCTACTGTTTATTTTTCTCTCGTTAATTTGGGTCAGACAATGTAAGCTTTCACATGACTCCACCACACCTCCTATTAGGCACTAGTTAGTTAATTAAGCTGTTCATTTAATTTACTGTCTTGCCTTGTCCAGAATATCATTGTAAGAACAATATAAAATGTTTACTTAATCTAATGGTAGAAAGTTCTTTTGTGGTCGTTTTGCTTGCATTTTGAGACTAACTCATAGACATCCTTTGTAACGGGAAAAAATAATAAAATAATCGATCACCTTAAAGGCTTAAACGTTGAGCACATTTACTATGAAATATATCCTTTCTCATACATTATCTCATTTATTTTTATTAGAGTCTGTCTCAAACATTCAATAAGCAATATCATGAGTTACATTATTTTAAGCATTAGCTATCTGATAGTTATAAATGGCCATTAAAAATCTAATCGGCAAGGAGATGGCATCGACATCTTTTATAGGCTAATTTATAAAAGTTGGTGGAAACATTTAAATACCTTAATTTGCAATGACTCTTCAATAAGTTAGGAAAAAAAGTTAACATGGACCTTGATGTTAGATCCTTTTGACCAGAGTAATAAATGGAAAATTGAAAATGTGATCTAGCTGACTAGATCTGCCTATCCAAAGTTAGCTGCACCTGTAATTAATACGATCTTTACCTTCCTCCTTTTTCATTATTACAATGAGAGTAGGAATTTCCCCAACTGCAGGTATTATACCAAAAAAAAAGTTGGAAAGGAATTACTACAGTCCACACAGTACAAATTTCGAACTTTTAATGGAACGTTCCTAAATTGTATTTCAGTTTGCACGTGTATTTGATTGATGAACATTTACAAACTTGATATAGAACGATTTTTACGTTACAAAGTTAATGTTGATTAAAAAAGTTTAAAGTAACACAATTTAGACAAGTTAAAAGTGATTTTGGTAGAATTAATGGTTATTGCCATAAAGTTTTTGAAACTAATGCAAAACTAACAAAAGTAATCCAACATATTTTTCAGGGGCGTTCTAGCTAGTTGTATGGGAATTCATTGTGAAAGGGGTCATTTACTTCAATCCAAATTTTGTATTCTGTGGTCTCTTCTTGTTAAGTTTCCTATTTGGTGTTAGTTCACAGTCACAGACTGAGAGTGAGGCACTGCTGGAAGGGGGTAAAACAGAAAGAGAAGTTCTTTTTCGCTTTTTGACACATTTTTTGTTTGGGTCGAAAAGAGAGAAAGTGCCTATTGAAGTAACACTGCTGCGCTCACTGGGTAGTCCATAAATACAATCCATACATACATGAAGGGTAGTATTTTTCTCTCGAGTTAAAAAAAAAAAAACATTTTGGGAGCGTTCTGAAAACCAATTTCCAGAAGAGAAGAATTTGATTTGAAAATTTTAACACTCTAACAGCGCTTTCACGTTCCCTTCCACGAAAGACTCGTCACAACGTGAACTTTATTGAGAACTCATTCTCAACATTGCTTCATCCTCCAACTAGAATAGTGCAGTAGAATTTGTGCTCTCTAAATCTCTTAATGCATGTTTGGACTTTAGTCACGAGAACTCAAAAATACTTTTATTTCTAAAACGAGATTTTTTTTTTTTTTTTTCATTTTGTGCTTTGAAATTCAGATGTGCATTGAATTTCACAAAAATACTTTTCCAACTTTTATTCAAATATAGCCTTAATCAAATTGCTTAGATGCGCATCATGCAGCTATGAAGGAGCTTCCCCAAATTTCTTATCAGGTATCAAATTGAAACTCTTAAATTGTTTAAATTTATTTTTCTGGATTTTATTTTTTTGAAATGTTAAAGTTTTAACACTTTTGAAAATGCTGTAAAAAAATCACTTTTGAAAATTTTAGTTTCCTAAAACATTAGATATATTCCAGAAACTAAATTTTAGTACCTTTTATCAAAAGTAAAATTCAGAAATTAGTTTCCTGAAAAAAATATTTTGGGAGAGGGAGAAATTACGTACAAATGGAGAGGGAGTGTATAAGTAAGAAGAGAGGGATGCAAAACGTAATATCCCTATTTTAACTTGTATATTGCATATGATAGACGTTTATAGGTGTATAATTAAAATACATAAAAATAATTTTTTAATATATAAATTATATTATAATTAAAATTTATTATCTTTGGCTATTTAAAATATATTTTAGATTTACAATAAATAATTTAAATTCTTATATAAGGTTTTATGATTATTGAATTCTTTTAAAAACAACTATTGAAATTCAATTAGATCTAATTAATTTGAAATGCTTAAGAGAGATTTTTTTTTATCTGGTTGTGAGGGTAGTGTATGAAATACACCTCCAAGAAAGAGAAGTGAAATAATATTGAAAGTATGTAACCGACAGAGTGAAATTTTCACTCTCCATATAACGTAATAATACCCACATGTACTGATTTAGCTAATTTGTAAAGCCTGAGATTCTATTGGACCAAACAACCTGAGCCCAAGTTTTGCAATATTTTCCGTCATCAAGATGAGCCCAATGCTCATCTTTGCAATATTTTCCATACGCAATTTTTTTATCTCGACAAAAATGAATTGCTCCTATATGATTACTTTGCATGATAATTGACTAGTACAACTTATGTGTTGTAATTTTTGCCAGTATGCAGTATTGGGTTGAACATTTCCGTCCTAACAATTGTTGCATTTGGTGTGCAACTAAACACTTATTATTTCAATGACAATTGCTACTCAGCCTTAAATAACAGGTGCGTCGGTAGCCAAAACAATAACAGGTGCGTCATCTAAACTACTATCATTTTTTTCCCAATGTGTGGAGGCCTGGAGGGGAAAGGTTATCTTTATTTTGGTACTGAGGATGGCCTAAAGGCCCGAGGAGAGGTCGGTCATCTTTAATTCTTTATAATGCATCGAAACTCCAATATCAACATTATAAAATAATTAAATTATATTGATAAAAAAAAAATTAATACAATAGACAATTTGGAGAGGAACCAAGCAAATTTCTCAAAAAATTCTAATATAATAAAGAGACAAGAGGTAATAGTTGTTAGACCGCTTGCAAGGGAAAAACAACAGGTGCACCTTCTTAGTAAAGACTGCTTCACAGTTCACACACACAAGAAATGCTTCACATTTTAACCACCCGATTGCTGTACTAGCGCATGGCGCTTCCTTTGGCGCAGGGTCAAATCAAATACTAGCCCACCAGTTAATATTTAACCAACTCAGGCAACTTAAATGTGAGGAAAAAAAAAATAATCATAATAATAACCACGCTCTTGTTCAGAACTTGGAGTTAAACATTGACAAGATACACTCAAATCACAAACAAAGGGTTAACATCTTTCTTTCATTCACTTCCTCTTGGGAAGTAGGAGGGAGTGGAAGGAGAGTTACCATTGTCAAGTTGAGAAAATTTACCTTGTTCTGCTTGGTTCCCAGATGATGAGTGAGTCTCTGCATCAATCTGCCTCACATTTTCTATCATCTTCACAACTTCAGACATCTTAGGCCTCTGATCAGGCATCCTCACCACACATGACATGGCTATCTGTAACATTTCCACCATCTCTTCTTCTATGTTTGGATATCTCATCAGCTCTAAGTCAAACACTTCAGCTGTCCACTCCTCGCGCACAACTGAATGAACCCACCTTACTAGGTGAATAATCTCATCACCACCAGTTGTGTGGATAGGGGATTTCCCAGTCAGAAGCTCTAGCAACACCACGCCAAAGCTGTAAACATCTGAGGGCTGTGCTGCTTTTCTGGTGTCTGTAACTTCGGGTGCACGATAACCGGCTGCTCGTGAGATTGGTAAAGCAAGTGAGCTTGATATGGTTGCCAGGCCAAGGTCAGACACACAGCCATACTGCTTGGTATTGAGAAAGATGTTTGAGGATTTGATGTTGCCATGTACAAGCTTGCCACCATTCTCAACATGGATACGAGCAATGCCTCTTGCAGCACCTAGGGCTATTTTCAGCCGAGTATCCCAATCTAAAGGCACCCTATCCTCTCCTCTTTTGCCTGAAATTTTCAGAAAGCAGAATGGCTTTTACACGCAAGGAAAGTGTATAAATGGAATTGTGTAATGTGTAGAATGTACTAAAATAGCATTTTCAAGACAAATTATTTATTTACATAGTTTGAATCTTGACTTCTCTTGCAAAACAGAATGGCTTTTACACACAAGGTAGAATGTACTAAAATAGCATTTTCAAGAGGATAAAATATGATAAATGTATCAACACATATTATGGAAGTATATGCTCAAGGTTTAATGTACAGGAGGAGGATTTGGCTCCTCTAAAGTAAAGAGATGTGTAAAGTAAAAAAAATAAAAAGTAACGATGTATTCACTGGTGATTTGAAATGAGTTAACTTTACGATATACTTTAATTCAAAACAATGGAAATACCTTACTTTCTCACTTTACAATCTTTATTTTAAATGAGTCAAATCTATAAGAGGAAGGCAATGAAGTTTTGTCAAAATAAGTATAAGGCCTCGTATTTTAACAGTTAGATACGCTTGTCAGAGACTACAACTAAACCAGAGAAGTGAACATGTACATGAACCTATTTGAATAATCAACAGCCCGTTTTCACGATATACTTTAATCCAAAACAATGGAAATACCTTACTTTCTCACTTTACAAACTTTATTTTAAATGAGTCAAATCTATAAGAGGAAGGCCAATGAGATTTTGTCAAAATATGTGTAAGAAAGCCTCGTATTTTAACAGTTGGGTATGCTTGTCAGTGACTACAACTAAGCCATAGAAGAGAACATGTACATGAAGCTATTTGAATAATCAACAGACCCGTTTTTATGACGAATATTGTTCATCTAAAATGGTAAATATGTGAATTGGAAGACAAATTACAATGAGCTAAAACAATGGTACATACCATGCAACATGGAAGAGATGCTCCCCTGACTGTGGTAATCATATACCATGAGTTTCTCATCTTTGGAATAATAATATGCCTTGAGCTCAACCACATTCTCATGCTTAAGACTTCCTACAATCTCCATGTGCTGCTCAAAATCCTTCTTTCCAACGGCTACCTCCTTCAACCTCTTCACAACAACCGTAGTTGCATCCTCAAGTATTGCCTTGTAGGCAGTTCCAAACGTTCCCTTTCCCAGCACCTCAGCAGAAGCCCTCAACAAATCCTCCAAATCAAAGGCATAATTACACCCCTCAAAGAAAACCAGTTTATTATTTGCATCCTGGTTCCTTGAAACTGCTTTCTCAGGAGACATTTCTCCCTTGTGCAACTTCCCACTGAAGGTTTCCTCATCCTCATCACCTCTTCTTGAGCAGCACACAAACATCAAAGAAACAAAAGCCACGAGGCCTAAAATAGCAGCAGCAACAATAACTCCCAGCAGCGCCGCTTCGCTGAGCCTTCCACGCTTCCTGGACTTCAAAGACGGCTCATAATCCAGTTGAGGCGCCGGAGAAACCGTGGGAAAACTTCCAAAGGAAATGTTATTCCCAGAGAATGCAGACTCAGGAAACCTTAGCAGGGATTTAGGCACACTGCCCTGCAAGTTGTTGTTGGACAAATTCAGCACCTGCAATCTTGACAAGTTGAGGTCAGGAATTTCTCCAGAAAGAGTGTTGTTTGCAAGGTTCAAACCAGCTAGCTGAGTTAAGTTGTTAAGGGAGGAAGGGATGCTGCCATTGAAATGGTTATTGGACAAGTTAACAACAGTGAAATTCTTCCAGGCTGAGAAATCAGGCAAAGGCCCAGATAAGTTGTTGAACTGAAGGTACAGAAAAGACAAGTTCTTCAGATTGGAAAAATCAGAAGGAAAATGCCCAGTAATCACATTGGATCTGAGGCTCAAAGTTTGCAGTGCTGAGAGGCGGCTAATAGTATCAGGTGGAATACTGCCATGAAATCCAACCCCTGGCAACCTAATTGCTATTACTTTAGACTTGTCTACATTGCAAGTCACTCCAGTCCAAGAATCACACATGGGGGAACTCTCATTCCAATTCAGAGGCCTAGAAGGAGGGAACTTGTTCACAAAGTCAAGCAAAGCCTCCTTATCTTCAACAGGTTCACCACTTCCTTGCCACAGAACCAAACACAACAAAAGGGAAATGGAAGAGAAAATGGGTAGAAATTCCATTTCAAAATTTTCCTTCCACTTCCAACAGCAGCAAGGAACGAGGTGTTTCTTCTGCTCTACCTTAGTTACACTGCAACACAAGACTAATTCTGCATAGACTGAAATGAATCACCACAAGTTTGTTAGTTTAAACAAAAAAGACAGAGTTTCCCTCTCGAGACAAAGGGGAAACCCGAAAAAGAGAATGAAAAATTAAAAAAAGGGTGGAAACTGGAAAAGGAAATCTGATTCCTAGAAGATTGTCTAAGAAAGTAGAAGCGGACACTGAGAAACTTGTGCATAAAAGAATGAGCTTGCAGGTTGTGTTTTTTAAGTTAAAAAAAAGGGTAACATAATTTATTTAATTTAATTTGTTAAAAAAATAGCAAAAAAGAAAAGTAGTGTGTGTGTTCAACTTCTAGCAGATATGGTGCATCTTTTAGCTCTTTATTCCGTAGCAACTTTTCAGAGAAGATGACAGAACGGAGAAAATTCAAAATTTATTGGAAGATAAGCAAAGTTGAAACCCACTTGGCTCTAAGCCGTTTTTCCTTTGCAGATCTGATCAAAGAATGTCCTCTTTGTCCCGTAAAAGAAACAAAACACCCTTTAAGTTTAACCTTCTGCACCTGCGCTATTACAAACTCAAAATAATTAATTAATTAACACAGAGAACGTGCGAGAGAGTAGAGAAAAATGGGTGGGGAGAAAATTAGAAAAACGTACTAGTTATGCGTTGGGAAGGAATAATGGTTATGGTGCTCTCAAGTTAGCTAGCTAAAAGTAGCAGCAACAAATGCAAAATGAAACAGAGTGAGTGGAAAATAAAATAGCGAGTAAGGAGAGAATGGAGAATGTGAGTGGAAAAGAGAATAGTGAAATAATATACCAAGTGGGTGGCATTGGAGGTGAACACAAACACGAGATTTCATTTAACTTCAAGGAGCATTATTCCTCCAACGGCTCTATTTGCTGCTGCTGCGGTGAGTGTAATGTAACCGTGAGAGAGAATTGGAACGTCTCTCAAAGAGTAACAGAAAGAGGCATGGCAGCGCCACTAAGAAGAGGAGAGTGAATGCGGAGAGAGAGTAACGGTGAACGTTGGAACGGAAACCCGCTGTTCATGAGTTCATGGAAGGATGGGTTTATAGGGATCACTGACGTGGGCCAATTACATCTTGACATGTGGGTCCTTTCTTATTTTTCATTTTTTTTGGATTTATTTTTACATAAATGTTTAGAGAAGAAATTTATTTGTTTTTAAGGGTTTCAACTTTCAACGTTTGTATTCACCAAAAAAAAAAAAACTTTCAACGTTTGTATAAAAAAAAAAAAAAAAAAATGAAGGGTTTTCAACGCTCAAATTGTACCTGTGGTTTATTATCAATGTGGATTAATTAAATATAGAGTTATTTTAACTTACTCAATAATTTTGATATACAATTGCTTTATACAGCTTTATATTGTTTATATTAATCTTATCTAGTTTTAATAGGATTGCCTTTCATTAAAAAATACATATGATTTGTAAAAAAATTGATACTCATGGGTTGTTTATTATTTCTAAAAATTAGGAGTTAAGGATAATTTTTTAAAAAAAATAAATGTTTAAAATAAACTTACATGTATTTAGTATTATTTTATATCATTCATATGAAATATAGTATTGAACATTTTACTAATTCAATTGAATTAGATAGAATTATTATAGATAATAAAGCTCCTCGTTTAAGAGTATAATATAATTAAATTTTCAGATCAATATTTAACTTCAAAAGTTTAAATTAATTTAAGTCAAAACAACTTCTTAGTTGATATATATGTTCATCGATATATCTATTTTACTAAAAAATAAGTGTTCTACCTCACACATTTTGAATAATTTTTTTATAAATATTAAATTTTATTAATTTAATTTTTACATTAAAAGTTCTTATGAAATACATTGAGTCTTCAAAATTTTATACCGCTTATTAAAAATCTAATAATTAACACTTCATTATATTATTTAAAACATATATTGTTTTACAGTTAAATTTACATTTTTACAATATAAGTTATTTAAAATTTGACACATATAATTATTAAAATAATAGAACATAATGTGATCAACATAGTTTCCAACAATCAACCTACTTGAAGATCTGTTATTTCCTTTCTTTCTGGGTAGAAAAAAAAAAAGTCGTTTAAATATAATAAAATATGTTAAATTATCGTAATGTTGTAACCTTGAAAACTTCCACATCTTTGTATAATCATTACTATAGCTATTGACAACTCGAGTGTATAATCATACAAAGGATAAAGACCTTGAAGTAGATCTATTCATTATTTGCATAATGTTGGAGAACAAAATTAGAGGTGTGATAATTTTAAATTATAAAAATATAATACAATATAATAAACTACCCATTAGGTTATCATTAGTAACTCTAGTGTATAATCATACAATTAACTCGATAAAGACCTTCAACTTAATCTACTCGTTAATTTACTTTTTTTTAGGAGAATAATAATAATAATAATAATATGCGGGAAGGTGGGAGCAATGAGTAGCAGGTTTAAGTGGCTGGTGAGTGGTGGAATGATCATTAGCCCTTTTACAATAACGACAAACAGTGAATGTTGTCAATGGTCCAACGCCAAAAAAGGACTTGTACAACTGCCCCAAAAATCCAGTGATGATTTTGTACAATTGCATACATATAAAATTTCATTTGTGTTTAATGTTTTTGGTAATTTATTTGTAAAATCACATACGAGCATGTCTTATCCATATCTATTACTTCTACTGTATTCACCTTTTTAAATTATCAACCTTTAAGCATTCTAGTATTCTGCCACAATTTAATATCTCATAATCAATAATGCATGTTATACAAATTCTTTACCAGCTTTGATGAAAATAGTCATCGTTTTGAAGGAATATGTTGTAAGATTTACTAATTTATCATTGAACATGTGTTTAAAAAATGACTCTCCTGTTAGTCTTAATTTGCAAAATAATGTCAATAGTAAATTAGTGAGTTTAGTGTGAATCATGTGATGGTTTTCCGCATTATATAATTTTTTCGAATAATTTGATCTGCAACTCTGCAAGAGACTATTGATAATATAATGATAGGTTATGATTGAATTTGTCAAAAGATAATATAATGATAGGTAATGATAGTTTAAGGGAAAATTTGTAACTATGGTGACAAATCAGATACGTAATGTGTTTTTTTTTTTTTTTTTTTTAATATAAATGTTCTGCATGGAATCGTGCAAGATTATATAAAAGTTATTATAAAAGGTGAAAACACCCGAAATGCTTGCTTGTGTACGTGAAGAGTCAAACTTAGCAAGGTTTTTGAAAATGGGGCCGGTAATCAAATCAGTAAGGTATTGATTAGATTGAATGGTTTAATTGGGGTTGAAATGGTAATAATTAAAAAATATTATTTTAATTTTTAATATAATACTATATTAAATAAAATAATATATCAAAGGATTTTAGCTCAATTGGTTTAATTGGGGTTGAGCAGGGCACATGACTGTTATAAATCGTTTGGTACTATTTTCAATTCCTACGAATAAAAAAAAGTATAATATTCATATCTTTACAATATTAAAAAATAAATTTAAATTTCAAAACTTATGTCTTGATATTTAAAATTAAATAAAAAATCTAAATTAAACGTGTCATAAAAATAGACTTATAAATAGGTTATCATCAAAAAATATTTTTTTACTTTCTATCAAATGTCTAAAAATTAATTACTTTTTATTCATTCTAAAAATCAATTGTTTAAATTTAATCAAACTAACCTAATAGAAAACATGTGTTTCATTCGTATGCAAAATTTCTTTTGGACCAATGACAACCATGTACCGCGAGTGAGATTAGTCTCTGATCCAATAAATTGGAGGACACCCATAGTCTATCCCAGGAAAAAAAACTAACCTAGTAAAGGATTTGGATAGTTTACACGGTCCTAAGTTTAAATTTGTACGTAAAAAAACACTAGCCCTAAATTTATAACATACTATTAGCATTCCACGCTCAATCCTTTTTCTCCTCAATTATCAAGTACGGTAATGGTTTGTGAATTGAGGTTTAAGAAGAAGAAACAAGAAACAAGATAAGAAGAAAAACAGTCCAAATTATGGTTGTCTTTTTCCTCCAACAGCCAACGTTAAAGTCTAAACTACCTCTGTCCTCTTCGATGGGTATCATAACAAAGCCTTAATACACAGGTCATTGTCCAGAAAAACGGTTGGTCGGGAGGGAATGTGGATCAATCCCTCATTAGGATTGTGCATTTGTGTCATGCAAAAGTGATAACATGGAATAATGTTTGGTTTGGTTTGGTAGACGGTGCAGAGGAGAATGCAGCCCTGTGACAAATTGGTTTTTACTTTTTGGCTTGGAGTTTAGTTTAGATGAGAATAATTAAATGCATAAAGACTGAAATTTAATTTTGGATCAAGCAGTTCGCAAAAAGAATCTGGTGTCTCACACACGATTAATTAATAAAGTTCCAAAAACTTTATTGTAATGTCTAACAATAATTTTTCTTTCCAATAAACAGTCACTTGTTTAGGAATCATCCGATTATTGTTTGTATATTTCTAGAAGAGAATATTTTTAGTTAAATGTCATTGTATGAGAAACATTCACTACAAAGTTGTTTTCCTAATAGTACATTTTTACGACCTCTAATATTGCAAAGTTTACTCAACTCCTCTCATCGCCTTTGATAATTTGCCTGCTTTTTGGTGTTGAATTTTGTTTTGCAGTGGCTGAGACTGTACTGTTTGTAAGTTAGTTTGGTTAAGGGAGGGCCAGAAGTTATCCTGTGGTGTGGGGAAGACATACATCGATGACTTGTTCATATGCAAGTGTTTCGTGACTAGTTCATAGTTTTGATAGTTTGATGCGTCAATTGGGTGGGGGGATGTTGAACTGTGATGGGGATTAGTCCTACTTTATGGGCTCTGGGATTTTGGTAGGACATCTATGTTAACAATGCAAAAAATAAAGAAAAGAAGAAGAGGAAGAAGGCAGAACAAAGATAAGAACTTAACAAAACAAGCTAAATATAGTTATTAAGCCTTATTAGAATATGATTTACTTAATAAAAATATTAAAAGTCATTAAAATAATTAGTAGTCAATTACTATAATTATTTATATAAAAAAAAACTCAAGTCTCACATTTGCTACAGTTAATATCAAAATAGTATATATAAGTAAAAGGTAACTCTCAACTTGTAAGCTGGATTAGTAGAACACGGTTGAGTTTAAATCCATATTCTTAGATAGTATATCTTAGAGCATGTGTTGATTTTTACATACATCAAAAAAATAGTTTTACTTTTTAAAAAAAAAAAAAAAATAAACAAATGGACTCATTGAGTTAGCTTCAAACCTATGAATACATGACCTAACTTTAATGTTTGCTTTGTAAATTTCTGAGATCCATATTAATTTATCGTTCTGCAAAAGCAGAAAAGATAATTACGTTGTTGAACTTTCTTAAGTTGTCTTTTCTTCTTAGAAGAATCTGATTCCTTTAAATTGCCCAAGAAAAACCCTTATATAGCGTTCCCGAGGGCATTAAACAGAACACATCTCTACAAACATAATATCATTATTATTTGATAATTTTATTTTTATTATTAAGTGAATTTTATGCTGACTTCACTTAATAACTTGTATCATACAAGGGAGATCAGCATGACATGACCCATTTGAAATAAAATGTTTTAAGAAGAATGTGTTTTCTCGTCTGCCAAATACACAAGACAATGGTGCTGTCCTTTTATACAGGTTTACCTCAGAAGCCCAATCCTTTTGATTTTTCTTTTTAAATTCATTTTCCATAATACCCTTCCAATTTCATACGATCAAAAATTTGTGCTCAGCTTTCATAAAAAAAAAAAAAAAAAAGTTCCCAGCATCCATAAAAAAAATGTTTCCAGCTTATACTGAAAGAAAGCACTTCCATTAACAGCAAGCTAAAATTCAACTACTTTATTATAAACATACATGTATTTTCTCTTCTGTTTTATTTTTACTCCATTTTAATCTTATGTTTCTCTTTTTTTTTTAAATCACATTTGATACTTTTTCTCTTTACTTTTTGTTTTTCTTATCTCACTTTTTCTTCCATGCAAAATGGGGTGGATGTTTTCCATTTTCCAATTCACCGTAACAAAACTACATGGACAGGAACTATCTATTTTGGGGAAAAGGGCTTGAACTTCAATCTGTTTTCTATGTATAGTCAACAAACTTTTTATGACATGTCCTCTTTATTTACAATCATATCACTAGTACGTTTCAGTTTGCATAGACAGCTTCATCACTTGGACTGATTGATCTCTCTGGGTTATTTTTAAAAACTAATATTTAAAATGGGTCTTTTTCAAAAACATATTACTGACATGAGTCTGTTTTGATCAAAGACCAAGTCAACAAAAAAATTTGACCAACAAATTAAATTTCACGTAATTTTTTTTTAAAAAAAAATATCTACATAAACCAGCCATTACCAATGGCTGTTTCAAGACTGACAAGTTCGTTAAAATTTGTAGACATAATAATGATCAAATGAGAGGAAACAGCCACTACAAATAGCTGCTTGTATACCGTGTTCACAAGCAGCCATTTGTAATGGCTGCACCTCCAACCCGTGTTGTGCCTTCGTGTAGCGGTCCCCGGCCGCGTATCAAATCGGTGCAGCCAATTCAAATGGTTGTTTCTCTTTGAAATAAAAAAAATAGTTTTTCAATGCTTTAAAATAAAAAATATATATAAATACACAACAAAATTACAAGTAACAAAAAATATCCCATTTACATAAAAATTTTAAGAAATACTTATGATGACAAATATAAATATTACATACAATGTATCAAAAATAAAAAAAATACACTTGAAATCAAATTATTAAAAAAATTATCACATAAAACTCCGTAAAATAGATACAATAAAATGACAAAAATGCATATATATATATATATATATATATAATATCTGTTAACATATAAAAAATAAAAAAATAGCGTGTAAGAAAATACTTAGATTTTTAATATCCGATTAAGTGTGAAGAAGATGACGAAGACAAATTACTCACTTGAAGCAGCCATTCAAAATAGTTACTTCATGTTTTCTCCAATTTTTTATTCGGACCACGAGCTGGACGTGGGTAGGTTATGTACTTGAAGTTGCCACACACAATGGCTGTTTCACTTTTTTCGGTCACCACGTGTACTTGAAGTAGCCATTTGAAATGGCTACTTCACTTTTTCACTTGAAATAGCCACTCACAATGGTTGTTTCACTTTTTTCGGTCGTACTTGAAGTAGCCATTTCAAATGGCTACTTCACTTTTTCACTTGAAATAGCCACTCACAATGGCTGCTTCACTTTTTCTTGGTCCAGCTATCACGGATGGCTGTTTCCTTCAGTCTGCTGAACCAGCCATTCCGAGTAGCGAATTTGATACCTTTTCTTTTTTTGGTTCGTTAACAAATCCGACACACTCAAATCGCAAATCATTGATTGTGTCAGCATGAAACAGCTATTTTAAATAGCTGTTTCATCATAGCTATTTGAAAATTTGACTTGATTTTTGGTCAAAACAGACCCATGCCAGTAATATGTTTTGAAAGAAACCCATTTTAAAAATTAGTTTTTAAAAGAAATCCAGATGGGTGAATCAGCCTCATCACTTGCCAAAAAGAATGCTGGAAGCTATGTTTTAGGTAGTTTATTATTAGACAACCTCAGCACATGCCTTAGATGTGTTTTTGTCAAAATAAAATTACAATTTTGATAACAAAAAGCATGCAAATTACTCCACCTAAGATTCATCCTACTTTATTTGCATCTCCATTCATTTGATATCAAGTGGAAGGGACCACAGAGAGCTCCAAGCTGCCAGTCCATTCTTCACCTGGCTTCAACGTGATTGGTTTCTCAATTGCTGCACCATCAACGCAAAGCATCTGCTTGTACTCTTCATCCCCCAAATCCACTATCGCCTTGGATTTTTTCTCCCAGGGATTCCAAACAACTATGCAATACCAAAGTTGGTGTGGATATGGTTAGTTTAAACTGCTACATTGCGTACGAAAATGACACAAACCTACCAACATCATTAAGCATTTCATTTGAAAGGGCATGGGACATTACCAACATCTGGAAGTCCTTCTTTCCGCATGACAATTGTTCGCTTCTTGTCATGGTCTAGAACAGCTACCCCATTCCTGGAGGAATCTAGATACACTCGATCCACCTGAAACATGGGGACAATAAAGCAAGACCAACATAAATTATCGAAATGAAACTCAAATTCTGATTGAAAATCAATACCAAAAGCACTTAAAAGAACTACATTTTAATGTAAACTTTTGTTATACAAATTTCCAAGGTGAAACCCAAATTCTAATTCGAGAACAATATTGAAAAACACCTAAGAAACTATATATAAGTTTTGTCCAAAGGAAATACACTATAGAAATAGAGGAGATTAAGAGGAAAAAAAAAATACAGATACATCTCATCAATTGTCTAACCTCGGATTCAAATGTCAGAGCATCTCCTTGTTCTGTGAAGCGCTCTTGGTTGTATAGGTTATCCAGATAATCAAGAGTTTCCAACCCTTCCACCCTCACTTCACTGCCAATAATCACCAGAGATTAATGTGCTTATTCAGAGATTGCAACAAGTAGAAAATGATCAATTTTTATGAAAAGTTAACTTAATTCTTTTCAACATTCTAATCCTTGACATCAAAGTGTATGTTGTCATGATCACATATAGTTACACAGACCTGATATCAGAGGTAGAGAGATATGTATGATACGCAAAGGAGAAGCTGAAAGGCTTGCTATTGACATTCCTGACACGAGAAATCATAGTTAAATATCCATCTCCTGACAAAGAGACCCTTAACCGAAGTTCGAAGCTGGACAAAATAATATAGATCAGTACCTCAAATATTCTGAGATTCAATCAACAATTTAGGTGAGATGTGAAAACACATGATAAAATTCCCCGTGTCTGCAACTGAGGTCCCCCACATGTGGTTGGGGTCTCTGCACTCATGGCAACACTTTTTTGTTTTATATTTTTCATGTGATGCAAATTCTTGGACAGATTATTAGAGTTTTGGACTAGAAAAATAAAGGGGTTTTCAAGTTATCATTTGTATTTCCTCACAATTTAATTATATCCAAGTTTTTCTTATCTCTAAATTCAAAAGATAATTAAAAAGGCTGGTTCTGGAGTAAGAAAACATATAATATACACTTAATTCCGGACCTATGTGGCCATATCTTCAGATCATCTTCGGATGGTTTGAGCAGCAAGTCAATACAGGCTTTTTCACTGGAATCACTGGGAAACGGTGGAGGATCTTGATCAATTATCCACATTTTGTTCCTGGCAAACCCATGATGCTCTAATGATCCACGGTTTCTAAACTGGAAAAATAAAACTACAACAAGTCAAGAACCCCTTGTTATCTATCTATCTATAAGTAATTTTTCTTGGGCTGTGAAGTGTGAATATATTTATGTAATTCAGTATTAGATAGTATTATCCGATATTCAAATTATACCTGAGGGAAACAGATTGCAATTCCTCCTCGTAATGGTTTGAGAGGATTAATGATTGCCTGAGAAAGAAACACCACGTATACAGAGAAAATTTACAAACGCAAGTCAAAACTAATTAAATAATAACTGTTTCCAAGAAGAAAAAAAAAAGGTAAAAAACCTCATTATGTTTACCTTACTACTAGTGAACAAAAGCTCCTCACCACGTTCCCATCTCCAAGAAAGAACCTGCCCCCCGTGCAAGCTAACCTATACGTGCCACCCAATAACATCAACTTACGAAAATATAGTTATTTCAGAGTCAAAAAGTGGAGAAATTATTGTATGGTTTAGGATCACGTGATCATGGTTAATTTCTACCTGATACATAATCATGATCACATTTTTTTCAATTTACGAAAAGATTCGGTAACATGTCATGTAAAAATTGATCCAGACCATATGATCCCAGATTACAATAATTTCTGCAAAAGGTGGGGGTGTGTAAACAACGATTAGTGAGAGTTAAAAGAATCTGACCCTTGCTGAAGCTCCTCTATGGTTCCGAAGAACCACAAGGCCTATTCCATTCCTATCCTTAGTAACTTCAACCGCTTCTACATCATCACTTCCAGCTCCAGAATGATTCATGTCCAAACTCCACACTGATAATATGAATTGAAGAAGCAAGAAACAGTATCAGGATCACTAAGGTAAGGAGTTAAAAACTGATTCCCCTGATGATAACAAAAAATTCAACAGGTTCAGCTGCCACGAAAGCAGGTCAAGAACCATGAGTTTCCCATGACACCTTCCACGCGAAATACCAAGTTATCCCATGAAAATTGAAACCAAAATTTCAACTAGTCAAGTCAACTACCAACTACCTTAATCTTATCTAATGACTCATATCATAGTAAGGGTCAATTCTTAAACGGCAGTCAAACACACACAAAGGAAGCACGATTGATTGTGATTGTTATCTGAATTTGCACTATCGCATACCATCAAATTAATAAAATCAGCTAGCATAGTGTAAAAGGTGTGAACGAAATCCAATTCTATTAGTTACCAATCCAAAATGAACATAATTCAAAACAGGGTTTCACTTACAGCCCTCGAATTAAATATGTGATTGAGTAATAGAAACATCAAATTAAGTTAAAAATTAGAGGCCAAAAGATTATTTACCTAAGACTCAAGCAATCAGAGTTGAAGTAGAAGGGTTCTGAGTTTCAATCCCCGCTGTGAACTTTAATATGATTATGAACACGTGACTGCAATAACAGACTTAACGAACGACCCGGTTACTTAACAGTCCGAGTTTGGTTTTTTAAAGAGTTTGGAATGAGGCATAATTCATACTTCAAAAAATGGTCCCCTTCCGGTTCTTATGAAAATGATATAGGATCATAGAACATTCAAGTAAGTGCTAGGCCTGAACCAATAAGGCTATTATTGCAATTGCTGATTGGAGAATTATGGAATTATGGAAATAACCATCAATCATTCACACAGTGAAGATAGTGACTCCTAAGCCCTCTACCTTAATTAGATTGCAGTGGACCTAACATGCAATTGACACTAAGGTCATTTTTCAGTTTGTAAAATTATCTTATACTAGAAAAGAGAGGAAGAATGAAACTTTGTGCTTCTCATTCACAATGTGGGTTCAAATAGTAAAAAGAAGACTGGGTTGGGGATGGGGGAAAGGGCCTTATCCTTTGGCATTGGTACATTTTCTGGTTCGACATGCATGAAAGTGATATGACGAAAATAAATAAATAGAATAGAAAAATCAACTCGTGGACATCATTGCCCACTAGAAAACCACATTCGGAACACTTGTCCTACTGGTAATTGCATATATATGGTCCAATAATCGAGTTGTCCACGTCATACTTTATTGATCAATTTATAATTTTATATACAGAAATGAAAATTAAACCTTCGATTAAAGTGACAAAAATATATCGTGTAGATTCAGACTTTAGAATAGAATATTTTGGATCCTAAGTGCATCCTCACTTTATAGTATGGTAATTTATTCTCTAGAAACTTTTCTTACTTTAAAAATTCAAATTTTACAATTTTATAGTGCAAATGAAGTAACACAAGTTGACCCGCAGTACCAGTAACGCAAAATTAAACCATGTGATCTTTAAGTTTCTTTTTGCCCCTCTTTGGGGCGAAATTCTTATGCCCACAAATATTGTATACATATCATTATTCTTATTAACGTGCAGTAATTTTCTTTTTTATTTTTTTGAAAAGATTAACGTGCAGTAATTTTCTTAGTGAGTAGTTTTTTTTTGTTTTTTTTTTTTTTACAATTATAACGTATCATTGATGCTCTGCTTGGTAACATTGGAATGTTTTTCTATTCTATCACATTAATTCAGCAAAAAAAAAAATCATTATTTTTACATTAGATATTTTTATTAAGAAATAAAAAGTTAAAAAAAACTGAAAATATTGCATTCATGGTATATTGTTTGGTTTAAGAAACAAAGTAAGGGTATGTTTGGATACCCGTTTGGATACCTCAAACATACTTTTGGAGTTTCAAACTCAGTTTGACATCATGTTTGGGTGCTACGAAAAATAATTTTACAACCTATGTTTGGGCTAAACCAGGATTTGGATCAAAAGCAATAAATTTGATATTTTTTTTTAAAGTAAAAATACTTTTGGTTTGTATATTTATAATAGAAACACGAAGTAAAAGTACTTTTGATTGATATTATCCAAACAAATTTTATTTTATCAATATACTTTTTGAAGAAAAAATACTCAAACATAAATCATGTTATAGTAAATTCATTTTTATCGAACTTAAGTTTGCAACGTACTTTGGATTCAAATTTTGCAAACTTTAATACAATTTTGAACAAAAAAGGTTGGAGGTGAACTTAGGAAAAACAGTGTGAGAATAGCAAATTCCGTGCAAAAAAATAAGTTTCATGTAAGTTTACAATTAAAAAGGTTGGTTCAGAAGCAAGATCAAATATAATTGTCGTGGGCTGTGGTTGTGGGGCAGCGATACGTATCAACTTGAATAATCGAGGAAGTTTCCGGTGAATCGTCTCCGAAAATGAACGACGCAGATGTCTCGAAGCAAATCCAGCAGATGGTGCGGTTCATCCGCCAGGAAGCTGAGGAAAAGGCCAACGAGATCTCTGTCTCCGCCGAAGAGGTATCTTCATTTCACCATTTTCTCGTCTTTCGTTTCCAATTCATGCACTTAAACGGAATCCTACTTTTTTTTCTGCAGGAATTCAATATCGAAAAGCTGCAGTTGGTTGAAGCCGAAAAGAAGAAGATCAGGCAAGAATACGAACGCAAAGAGCGCCAAGTCGAAATTCGCAAGAAGATGTAACTTCCTATATAATTCTCTATACTCTTATTTTGGTGTTTTTGTCTCTGTGAGTTCGAAATTCGTAAGGCTTTCTAGTCCGTTGACATTGGTTGATATTAGATTCTAGAGAGTGATGCATTGATTCCTACTCGTACAGGTCTTGATCCTTGCGTGTGAATTGTTATAATACCGCAATGTCTATTGATTGTGTTACTGGTACTGCTAAAGCTTCATTTCTAATGGAACTGGATTCAGTGCAGTTAATTTTGCTTGTAATCACTCATTCAGCACATTTTTGTCATTGGATGAAGATCGAATTGCTGAGATTTTGAATGTGTGTTTTAAGTATTAAAATATGATCCATCATCCGATCTTCATTGAACGGTTCTCAATTGCTGAAGGCGTGAATGCAGGCAATCCAGATCACTGATGAAATAGTCTAGCGGATCCTTGTGGTCTTGTGGTACTATTCAGTAAAATCAATAATTAATGTTAGCTCCATTTTGAACTTTTGCATTTGGAAAATATGGCTATAGGTTTAGTTTAGTCTCTTTTATTTGGTTTTGAATTAGTTCAGTTTGATGTTCAATTTCTTTCAAGCTGTTGATATCTGTGGCAAATTACTTGAACTCAAGGATATTTGTCAAAGTTTGATGAATGGAAAATTCTCTCTTCTTTGAAATGATGAGTGAGATTGAGAGTTTAGTTTCTGAGGCTTGTTTTATTTCATCATGTGAAATACGGAGCATTGTGTTGTGCTTCAAAGTGGCAAAAACAGTGCTAGGTGAGATAGTTTAAATTTTGTGGCACAATTAATTGTTTGTTGCAGTGAGTACTCGATGCAGCTGAATGCTTCTCGGATTAAAGTTCTTCAAGCTCAAGATGACGTGATCAGTTCCATGAAAGATGCTGCATCCAAGGAACTGTTGAATGTGAGTCATCATCAACATTTGAATCTATTGAGTCATCATCATCATGAGTACAGAAACCTTCTGAAAGATCTCATTGTTCAGGTCAGTTAAATTTTGAATATGGTACTCCCGCTTATGGTTTGATAATTTGATTTTGCTGTTCTGCCAAGTATCGTTGTCAGATTGTTGTTTCCATTTTTTGTTAAGAGTCTTGCACATAGGCAACCAGTGTTGCTGTTATTTATTTATTTTGTCCTACTGTTGTATTATTGATGGCTCGGCATTGTATCTATAACTAATATTTTCATTGTAAATCACTATTACCTGGTGACATCAATGAAATGAATCAAGATCATTGATTTTTTGAATCATAACTATTTGCTGACATGGGAACCAACCATGGTCTTTACAATGGTGTGTTCAATGCCATGGTTCAACCCCCGCCCCATCCTCTTACCCTTCCCTCTTTCCCCTGGTCTACATGACCTTTTTCAATCCTTTGTAATGCTATATTCTGCTATTATTTTATGGACTACCTTCTATTAGTAAGAATGTGGAGTTGGAATATAATATAAGGGCTGTTTGTTACAGTGTTTGCTTAGACTGAAAGAACCTTCTGTCTTATTGAGATGTCGGATAGATGACCTGCACTTGGTAGAGCATGTGCTGGATTCAGCTGCACAGGAGTATGCTGAGAAAGCAAATGTTGATCCCCCAGAGATCATTGTTGACAACCAAGTCTATCTTCCACCTGGACCCAGTCATCACAATACTCATGATCCCTACTGGTAATGTTCATGTTATAATTAAATCTTAACTAACTGTTTGTCCCTGCCAATCAGGGCCTTGCTTTCTTACCCCATGCTTTACCTTTTTTCTCTTGATTAATTGTAATTTAACATTTATTCAAAAAGCATTATTTCAAATCTTAAGATTAAACCCAAAGGGTTAGCGCAGTGGTGTAAGGTCCCGCTGCGTTCACATGAGAGGGAACGATTTATTAGCGGGAGAACCTGTGTTCGATTCCCTCCGTGTGCAAAATTTCCTTGGGTCAGCGGCAACCACGTACCGCGAGCGGGATTAGTCTCTGATCCAGTGGATTGGGGGACACCCGTGGTCTTTGACCTAGGACAAAAAAAATCTTAAGATTAATTTGTTTCTAGTGTTTGTAGTTGATTGAGGATGCTTCCTACAATTATATTATAGCTGTTAGCTGCTTTGATATTTAAATTTCAGTTGTAGTGCACCTGATTATTTTAATTGATATTCAGCTCTGGTGGGGTGGTGTTGGCTTCTCGTGATGGAAAGATTGTGTGTGAAAATACTCTTGATGCACGACTTGATGTAGTGTTCCGTAAAAAGCTTCCAGAGGTAAATTTTTTGTTCATAGCAATTGTCTTATTCTGTGACTCATCCTTTTTGTTAGATATTTGCTGCCGAATTGTATGTACTGTGACTTTCATATTGTTTCCAAGTAGGAAGGTTGTTATTTTCGAGATATTGAAACTTTGACATTGAAAAAAAATAATTCTGGTGAATCATACACACTCATGGACAACTAGAACAATTAACTGGAGGTTGTTGTTATATACACTTTCTATAACCAACTAAAAATGACATTTGATTTGGTTTTAAAACCAATAAACCTGTTTTTCCCCTTTCTATTTCTGTGCCTTTGTATTTGCTAGACTGGTCCAAGAGATCCTTTTCACTAATTTTTCCTCTCACTTTCGTTCTCCTTTCAAACAAAAATGTACCGTATTCCCATTAATCCATTACTGGCGAACTTTCCGTCTATTAGACCATCTCCAGTGGTGTTCTTGTGCCTGGTTCTTATATCGTAAGAACCGTTCCACCGGTTCTTACCATTGGAGCGGGTTGACGTGGCTGTCTAGGTGTAAGAACGGTTCTTTTGCAAGAACTCCTAAGAACCCGTTCCAAGTATTAAAAAAATAATAATTATGACCAAAACAAGAGGAATACCTGAAAAATAGACGTTATATGCACACAAGACAAATTCATCAACAACTTCAAACAGACTTGGTGGAGCATATTTGGGAACGTTTCGGTCACGAGAATAATGGAATTTAATTTTTCTTTCTTAATCTCAATGTTATGCATTTTTTTTTAATAATCAATGTTATGTATTTCTCATCAATTAGTCACAAATAAAAATTTTAAATTATTAATATTTTTTATATTACTTTTTAATTTTTGTTTCATAGTTAAAATTTATATAAATAATTATTTAAATTTAAATTTAAAAATATTTTTAAATAAAACTATTAAGAATGTGGGATCCAATGTAGGACCTACAAAAAGCAAGTTAAGAACCCAAAGTAAGTTCTACCATTGGAGCAAAAAATGATATAAGTTCTTGTATCCTATGTGACACTGTGGGACCCACAAAAAGTAGTTTAAGAATCCAAAATGAGTTCTACCACTAAAGATGCTCTTATATTTTGTTGACTTTGGATATTGTATAGGATGCAAAATTTGGTAGATCATAGGATAAGTTGAAGTTGTGATAGCCACTCATTGATTCCTTCTTTATTTTCTTTTTTCTTGGGAATGGTGGAGGGGAGGGGGGAAAGTGATGAACTGGTTAACCATGTAACGACTAGATTCTTATAATGTTTCTTGCTCCTTCTTGCAGATCCGAAAGCAGCTCTTTGGACAAGTTGTTGCTTGAAGATTTTGATTGTATTGTGTTTCGCTACCCCTGGAATGTCTATATCCCGAAGCCTAAGCTTGTCTTGGACCTGAATAGCTATCGTGCTATTGCTTCTGTGAAACTTATAATTATTGTTTTTAAATAACACCATAGTATTTCGGTAGTCCAGTTGTTACCATATCGTGTATGATTGTTATCACCTTGACGATGAGTGTTTGCTCCGTCTCATTGCAGCTTTGAGCTTCTTGGTAATCGAAGTAGCAGATTATAATATATTGAACATTACTGTCAACATTGTGACAGAAATATAAGCGTTCTTTATTGTCGTGTCTGTGCAAGTAAAAACGAAAAAGAGTAGAGAGATAGTGAAATTTCGCGTGCATGTGAGGGGTGGTGGCCACATTCAACAACGAGTAATTTCAAAATTATTTGTACTGGGTAGGATTTTTGCCATCGATTAGGTCTGAATAATTATTAGGAATACCTAAAATCTAAACTATTTTTTTGCAGGTATGATTATATTATTATCTTAAAAGGTTAAGTTAGATTTCGTACTAATTGTTTCATTTAAAATCTAATTTAGTTTTACAAACATTTTAATAGTCTCATATCTCAATAGCTTTAAAAAAAGGCATAATGGTTCCTATTATTGGTTGGGTTTGTTTCTTATTTTGAGGCACGATTTGACAATTTATAAGAAGTTTAAGGGGTTTTGAAATGTATAGACTAAATTAAATTTAAAGTGAAAAATATAAGGATCAAATAAGTAATTTTAGGTATAAAAAAAGTAATTTTAGGCATAAAAATACCTTCAAGTAAAAACATAAAGATCAAATAAGTAATTTTAAGCATAAAAATACCATCAAGCCATAAAGGCCCATTTTTTGTACTGTTATTTCGGGGAAAGTGTTTTCTAAACCCAAAAAGGGTTCAATTCCTCTCCATTCATTGGAAAATTCCAATAGGAGAAAGAAAGATATAATGTGTCTGTGGACCGCACTGACACACTAAATTTCAGTAGAAGAGAGAAAGATATAGTGTGTCTGTGGGCTGCACTGACACAGTGGGTTAGTGGGGCCCACAGACACAATGTGTCTTTCTCTCTCCTACTGGAATTTTCCAGTACTGAAGAGAACATTTTCTCACCAAAAAACGTTTGATAAGCTGATTATTCTTGCCACGAATTGAAATTTATAATTTTCAAAATGAATTTCAATCCATGAACCCAGATTGTTTACATGTGGATTGAGTTGAAAAACAAAACTGAGATTATTAATTTCCAACAGTATATATGAAAAAGAAATTATAAAAAAGGATAAAATTTCCTTAGATAATTTTTATTAGAATAAAATTAATCTCTCGCTATTAAGTCCAAAATATTTTTGGAGTAAATAGAATATACACTACATTGTAAAGAGTGTTACTGTTGATCAGGTGAATCAACTGTTGTGAGATTATTCTAACTTATCTAGTAATATCATATTTAAATCTTGAATATGTAATTATATTAAAAATTTGGAGGAATAATCTTTATAAAAATAAAAGTGTAAAAAGTATTTATACTATTTTCTAATCACAAAAACATCATATATATTAAATTTGTTTATTTTTAATATAATTATTTTAAAGGTGATATCAATAATCAATAATAATAACAAAAATTAAATTCGTATTTTTAATGCACACACAAAAAAGATATTTTTTTCTCTAGGAAAGAAATTAAAAGTAAATGAATTTTCCACGCGTGGACCAAAATATATGTATTTTAAATTGTTACCTTGGCTTGAAGATGCATAAAAAACAGGTGAGCTGGTCTGGGCTGTGGTAGTGGGGCAGCAATACGTATCATTGAGGAAGTTTCCGGTGGATCATCTCCGAAAATGAACGACGCAGATGTCTCTAAGCAAATCCAGCAGATGGTGCGGTTCATCCGCCAGGAAGCTGAGGAAAAGGCCAACGAGATCTCTGTCTCCGCCGAAGAGGTTTCTCTTCATTTCATTTCCTTCACCATTTTCTCCTTTTTCGATGCTCTCAAACGGAATCGTACTTTTCCTTCTGCAGGAATTCAATATCGAGAAGCTGCAGTTGGTCGAAGCCGAAAAGAAGAAGATCAGGCAAGAGTACGAACGCAAAGAGCGCCAAGTCGAAATTCGCAAGAAGATGTAACTTCCTATATAACTCTCTATGCTCTTTTTTCGGTTTTTTTTTTTGTCTCTGTGAGTTCGAAACTAGTTAGATTTTCTTGTCCGTTGAAATTAAATTCTGGAGAGTGAGACCTACTCGTATAGGTCCTTGCTTGTGATAATACCGCAACGTCTATTGACTGTGATGAAGATCAAACTGCTGAGACTTTAAATGTATGTTTTAAGTATTAAAATATGATCCGTCCGATCTTCGTTGAACGGTTCGGAATTGCTGAATGCGGGCAATCCAGATCACTAATGAAATAGTCTAGCGGATCCTTGTGGTCTTGTGGTACTATTCAGTAAAATGAATAAGTAATGTTAGCTCCATTTTGAACTTTTGCATTTGGAAAGTATGGCTATAGGTCTAGTTTAGTCTCTTTTATTTATTTATTTATTTTGTTTGGGTTTGAATTAGTTTTGTTTGATGTTCAATTTCTTTCAAGCTGTTGAGATCTGTGGCAAATTACTTGAACTCAAGGATATTGTCAAAGTTTGATGAATGGAAAATTGTCTCTTCTTTTAAGAAAATGTTGTGTGAAATTGAGAGTTTAGTTTCTGTGGCTTGTTTTATTTCATCATGTGAAATACGGAGCATTGTGTTGTGCTTCAAAGTGGCAAAAACAGTGCTAGTTGAGATAGTTTAAATTTTGTGGCACAATTAATTGTTTGTTGCAGTGAGTACTCAATGCAGCTGAATGCTTCTCGGATCAAAGTTCTTCAAGCTCAAGATGACGTGATCAGTTCCATGAAAGAAGCTGCATCCAAGGAACTATTGAATGTGAGTCATCATCATCATTTGACTGTGGCTCATCATGATCATGTGTATAGACACCTTCTGAAAGATCTCATTGTTCAGGTCAGTTAAATTATGAATATGGTACACCTACTTATGGTTTGATAATTTTGATTTTGCTGTTCTACCAAGTATCGATATCAGATTGTTGTTTCCATTTTTTGGTAAGAATCGTGCACATAGGCAACCAGTGTTGCTGTTATTTATTTATTGTGTCCTAATTTTGTATTATTTGTGATGATGGCACGGCATTGTATCTATAACTAATATTTTCATTGCAAATTACTATTACCTGGTAAGTGGTAATATTAATGAATCAATATCATTGATTGTTTTGAATCATAACTATTTGCTGACATGGGAACCAACCTTGATCTTTACAGTGGGGTGTTCAATGCCATGGGTTCAACCCCTGCCCCATCCTCTTACCCTTCCCTCTTTCCCTGGTCTACATGACCTTTTTCAATCCTTTGTAATGCTATATTCTTCTATTATGTTTTGGACTACCTTCTATTAGTAAGAATGTGGAGTTGGAATATAATATAAGGGCTGCATGTTACAGTGTTTGCTTAGACTGAAAGAACCTTCTGTCTTATTGAGATGTCGGAAAGATGACCTGCACTTGGTAGACCATGTGCTGGATTCAGCTGCACAGGAGTATGCTGAAAAAGCAAATGTTGACCCCCCAGAGATCATTGTTGACAACCAAGTCTATCTTCCACCTGGACCCAGTCATCACAATTCTCATGATCCCTACTGGTAATGTTCATGTTATAATTAAATCTTCACTAACTGTCTGTCCCTGCCAATTAGGGTCTTGCTTTCTTACCCCATGCTTTACCTTTTTTCTCTTGATTGATTGTAGCTTAAAATTATCTTCAGGTGTAAAAGCATTATTTTCAAATCTTAAGATTAATTTGTTTCTAGTGTTTGTAGTTGATTGAGGATGCTTCCTAAAATTATATTAGCTGTTAGATGCTTTGATATTTAAATTTCAGTTGTAGCGCACCTGATTATTTTAATTGATATTCAGCTCTGGTGGGGTGGTGTTGGCTTCTCGTGATGGAAAGATTGTGTGTGAAAATACTCTTGATGCACGGCTTGATGTAGTGTTCCGTAAAAAGCTTCCAGAGGTAAATATTTTGTGCATAGCAATTGTTTTATTTTGTGACTCTATCCTTTTTGTTAGATATTTGCCACTGAATTGTTGGTACTGTGACTTTCATCTTGTTTCCAAGTAGAAATGTTGTTATTTTCAAGATATTGAAACTTTTAGAACAATCAACTGGAATGAATTTATGTATGAAAGGAGGGCTGGGTTCAGAAATTCTGGGGCTTTAGGCAACATTTATGTTTGAGGCCTGATATAATATAACCTATCAATTCTCATTGTAACAGTAACTTAGATATAAAATTAAGAATCCATAGTATTTATGATTCACTTTCCTTTCTCAAGATATGTATTTTCTTGGGTAGTGCTATGCACTTCATTCCGCAATGTTGCATACACCTTCTATTGCATTGCATTGAAGTTATAAACAACTGCAGGTGGCTTTTGATTTGTTTTAAATCCAAATAAGTCTTTTTTCCCCCTTTCTATTTATGTGCCTTCATATTTGCTAGACTGGTCCAAGGGATCCTTTCCACTAATTGTTCCTCACTTTCTTTCTCCTTCCAAACAAAATGTGTGTACCGTATTCCCATTAATCCACTACTTTCCGTCTATTATATTTTTTCGACTTTGGATATTGTGTAGGATGAAAATTTTGGTAGGTCATAGGATAAGTTGAAGTTGTGAAAGCCACTTATTTATTTCTTCTTTCTTTGCTTTTTTTCTTGGGAAGGGAGGGGGGGGGGGGGGGGGGGGGGGGGGAGGTTAATTATTTTAAAGTGATGAACTGGTTAACTACGTCCAACGACTAGATTCTGATGAAGTTTCTTGCTCCTCATTGCAGATCCGAAAGCAGCTCTTTGGACAAGTTGTTGCTTGAAGATTTTGATTGTATTGTTTCGTTACCCCTGTAATATTTATATCCCGAAGCATAAGCTTGTCTTGGACCTAAATAGTTATCGTGCCATTGCTTCTGTCAACTTATCATTGTCTTTTAGATAACACCATTTCGGTAGTTCGGCTGGTTCCCATATCTTGTATGATGGGGGTATGCGTCGTTCTAAATTTTCTTTGGTGATGATTGTTATGACCTTGACAATAAGTGTTTGCTCCGGCTCATTGCAGCTTTGAGCTTCTTGGTAATCAAGTAGCAGATATAATATATTGAACATTACTGTCAACATTAACGTTCTATATTGTCGTATCTGATGCAAGTAAAAGCAAAAAAGAGTGGAGGGATAGTTAAATTTCGGGTGCATGTGGGAAGAAATTATTAAGTGTTGTGAGACTACTGTAGTCTTTATTAATCTTTACATGACATGTAATTGAGTGATATAAATTAGAAAGCTTGAGTACATGTAGTTGGGATTATAGACACATGGAAATTTAGGACTAAATAATTTTTTGAATGTGAGGAATAACGAGTAGTTTCAAAAATCGATTGGATCTGAATACTTATTCGGAAAATGTAATAACTAAACTATTTTCTAAACTAATTTTGCAGGTATGATTATTACCATGGTAATTACGCATACATATAAATAGTAATATGATAATACTACTAATTTTATTTTAAAGATAAAGTTTGAAAAGTCTTTAAATGTTCCAAATTAAGTTAAATGTTGTATTTTTAGTTGATACTCTTTGATTAGTTTTTTTAAACTAATTTTAAAAATTTAATTTAAATAAGCTGATAGTAAGGATTTTTTTCACAATTATCTAATTATAAATTATCATGTACGATAAATTTATTGTTTTTATAATAATTATTTTAAAAGTTATATATAATATTATTTTTTTATAGGTTGATAGTGTAAAAAAATGTAACTGTTCATGAAAATTAATCTCTAATTTCAATACTAAAATCTTTTTTTGTTATACTAATTTGTAAAAGAAAAATGGTTTAAATAACCTTTTAGTCCATATAAAATAAGATTTTTTTTTATTTTAGTCCTTTAAAGTTTTTTTAATCATTTAAAAATTTAAATTTTTTTATTTTAGTCTCTATAAAAACATTAATTAATGACATAATTACGACATTGGCAACCCATTTAATAGCAATATTGATAGAATTTGCCAACAAAGGTTGGTCCAGTTGGTAAGGATTAGATTCATATCCCATAAGGACATGAGTTCGAGTCCCGCTACCGATGTGAGAACCTTGTTAATGGGCGATCTGTAAGTACCTCTGTAAGCGCTTAGTGAGCCTTGAGACATGTCCTGGTCCTGGTGAGCCTCCGAGACCCAACTCACTTAAACTTTTAGTCAGCAAAAAATATATATTGATAGAATTTGATTCTTATTTTCATTGTTACCTATACTAATTTTGTGGGATGTTAATCTTATGATATGACACATTTTCCATATTAAATCTATTTTATTTGATTTTTTAAATAAGAATAACTAACTTCTACATTTGTCTACATAATTTTTTGTATAATTCAATATTACAGTTATTAGTTATTACATTTATAAAAATAAAATAATAACACTTGATCTGCACATACACATCTATCTATATCAACTTCTTAATATATAATATTCATGAATTATATAAATAAATTTAATATATAGCAACTTATTTAATGTATGCCAACTATATCAACTTCTTTTTATTTTATATATATAAATCATTTTAGTACATGCATAAATATCAACTCACACACGTCAACATATTAGTAGTTAAAAAAAAAAAAAAAAAGTAGCCACTAAAAGAGGGCTGACTATGAAATAAAAATATCTGTGTTGACCGATTTTGGTAGCAACGAAAACGCAGTCGTTTGATTGTGAAGTGAGTTCCCATTGGGCACGTCTTGGAGGCAACGACGTCTACGGCACCTCCTCGTTGGTGGTTAAGTCGCTTGTCCTTTCACTCCCTCGACGAGTCCGCCAACTTCACCAAACCCCTAAAAAGCCCTTTTCTTCCTCTACTCCATCTCCCACTAAACAGCATAGTAACAGTTCCCATTTAGATAATACTACAAATTATTAATAATTAACAACAACAACATATCCACTCCTTCGCACACCTCAAATCACCAAACCGCAACAACCCTTCCTCTCTCTCTCTCTCTCTCTAATGGAATCTGCAGCTCTGTCGCGCATAGGCCTGGCGGGCCTGGCCGTGATGGGCCAAAACCTAGCCCTAAACATCGCGGAAAAGGGCTTCCCCATCTCCGTCTACAACCGCACGACCTCGAAAGTGGACGAGACCGTAGATCGGGCCCGCAACGAGGGCTCCCTCCCGCTGACGGGCCAATACACCCCTCGCGAGTTCGTGCTCTCCCTCCAGCGGCCTAGATCCGTGATCATCCTCGTCAAGGCGGGCGCCCCCGTCGACCACACCATCGCGGCCCTCTCCGACCACCTCGAGCCCGGCGACTGCATAATCGACGGCGGCAACGAGTGGTACGAGAACACGGAGCGCCGCATGAGCCTCGTCGCCGAGAAGGGCCTCCTCTACCTCGGCATGGGCGTCTCCGGCGGCGAAGACGGCGCCCGCCACGGCCCCTCCCTCATGCCCGGTGGCTCCCACCAGGCCTATTCCAACGTCCAGGACATTCTCCACAAAATCGCCGCCCAGGTCGAGGACGGCCCCTGCGTCACCTACATCGGCGAGGGAGGTTCTGGAAACTTCGTCAAAATGGTTCACAACGGAATCGAATACGGGGACATGCAACTCATCTCTGAAGCCTACGATGTGTTGAAGCACGTGGGTGGGTTGTCGAATTCCGAGCTTGCTGATATCTTCGCGGAGTGGAACAGAGGGGAACTTGAGAGTTTCTTAATTGAAATTACTGCGGATATCTTTAAAGTGAAGGATGAAGATGGTGAAGGGTTTTTGGTGGATAAGATTTTGGACAAGACTGGCATGAAGGGGACCGGGAAATGGACGGTGCAGCAGGCGGCGGAGCTTTCGATAGCAGCGCCGACGATTGCGGCGTCGTTGGATTGCCGGTATTTGAGTGGGTTGAAGGAGGAGAGGGAGAGTGCTGCGGCGGTGTTGAAGGAAGCGGGGTTGAGTGATGAATTGGGGAGTGGGGTGGTGGATAAGAAGAGGTTGATTGATGATGTGAGGCAGGCTTTGTATGCTTCCAAGATTTGTAGCTATGCTCAGGGGATGAATTTGTTGAGGGCTAAGAGTAATGAGAAAGGGTGGAACTTGAATTTGGGGGAGTTGGCTAGGATTTGGAAGGGAGGGTGCATCATAAGAGCTGTGTTCTTGGACAGGATCAAGAAGGCTTATCAGAGGAACCCTAATTTGGCGAGTTTGATTGTGGACCCGGAGTTCGCGAGGGAAATGGTGCAGAGGCAGGCTGCGTGGAGGAGGGTTGTGGGGTTGGCGGTTTCGGCTGGGATTAGTACTCCCGGAATGTGTGCCAGTCTTGCTTACTTTGATACCTATCGGAGGGCGAGGCTGCCGGCAAACCTTGTTCAGGCTCAGAGGGACTTGTTTGGGGCGCATACTTATGAGAGGGTTGATCGCCCTGGGGCTTTTCATACCGAGTGGACGAAGCTCGCTCGCAAGAGCGGGACTGGAGTTGGTGCACTCAATTGATGATGGCTTTTGCTTGTTTGTTTAATGGTCGTGCAGTGCATTGCAGCATTTGAGTTGTAATTGTTTCTTTCTTTTTTTGAGGATCTTTGGTAGGCAGAGAGCAGCTATTGTTTTCTTGCTATAACTGTTTTTGCTCTTAATAAAAACAAAGGCATGTCATTTGGCTTCCACTGGCTTTTGCTTAAGTAGAGTACAAGTTGTTGATGTTCTTGTCTCGTGTATATTTGTTTCCAATTAGAATTATAATTGCATTTTTGGATTTGATTCCTCTAAAGTGAGGAAGGTTAAAGTAAGTAATCTAGTTGTCGATGTTGATATTTTAAAACGTTCATGATTTATTATGTTCATGCATGTGATGCTGACTGTAAATTTTCTCATCAATGACTGAGATTGTTGCTTGCTTTATTCTGTAAAGTATCACTTTAGCAGAGACGGATCCTTGCATTTTATATTTTATATATAAAATACATAATACATTCATGAATTTCTTGACAAAATATTATGAGAATTGCGTTGACTCCTCGAAAGTGAGGAATGTTAAATTAAGTAATAAGAAAATCAATGGTTGATATTCCAACATATTGATGATTTATTATGCATGTGATGTTGACAGTTGATTTTTTTCAACAATGACTGAAATTGCTACTTTTATCTCTAAAAAGAGCTGCTCACGTTAGAGGAGCCTGATCCTTGGCATTTTGTATAAAACACATTCATGAATTTCTTGACAAAATATGATGAGAATAGTGTTGAAGATTTATGTATCAAGTCAACTGTGGTAGGAACATCCTATTAATATTAAGCTTTAATGTATTCTGGTTTCCTGTGCATTGCGTTATAGGTGATCTTGGTGTGTGTGCTGAAGGATTTCCTCTTTTTCTCCCTTCGTAACTTTACATGCTTGTGCACTTGTAAGGTTTTATGCTTTTTTTTTCTTGAGGGCAGGTTTTATGCTTCTTGTTGGTGCCTTGATGACCAAGTTTTTATTTTTACCTTTTGGTAAATGGTAGCGTGCTTTATAGGCTGTTATTTAGCTGGTTTTTCTTTGGGCAACCGTCTGGAGGTAGGACTCAGTAGTGCTTTTTTTGTGATAGTGTTTCTTTTGGAGTTTACGCTCCTTTTTTTGCTTCAGTTTATTAAATTTAACGCTGCACTTTACAGTTGTGCCAAGACTAATTAACAAATGCAAATTGCTTCATGCCATTGAGAAAGGTGATTATGTGTAAATCGTGGCAATTCGTTTCCCTGCCAGAACATATTCCATAGTACAAGAGAGTTAAAAAGACTAATAAGAATTTCATTCTTGAGATATCTACAAAAATATTCCTTCATTTATAGTCAGAATACACATGCTTTGTTCATCGCACACCGAATGAACAAACCTTGTTTGTTATACATGCACTGACAAAAGAGTATTAACAAAGTAACAAGGGTAATTGGACAAAAGATTATATGAGGAAGATGCAGTGAACTAAAGAACACCGCTCTCAAGAACTGGCTGAGTTCTTGTCACTGTTGCGGAGGGCATTTTACTATTGCCAACCCATCTACTTTCTAGAACCTGATCTTCACTAGCTTGTTTTTCCATGGCTTGAATCCTCTTGGTTTTGAGAAGTCTCATAGAAGAAAAAACTGCATAGCCCACTATGATCAACCCAAAAAATCCAACAACAAAACCAATCACCCACAGATACCAAGTTCCCCGCTTCTTCTCCAATGGGAGTACAACTGAAAAGTGACCCTGGTCTCTGGAGTAACACACTCCAGGGGAACTCATCTCAGTAAGTTGAAATGTTCCATTGGCATTGAAAGCTACACATCTCACCCTTGAATTGATGCTACCCCTACCTATAAATGTAATGTTGGGAAATTGAATAGATATGGGCTGCCCCATTGTGTTGAGAGTGAGGTTTCTCTCACTTGTGTCTGTTACATTTGAGGCATCAAAAACAATGAAGCCAACAACAGAAGAGATGAGTGAGTAACCTGGCAAATTGTAGTAGAGGGAAGACCAGTTGCCCAAGTTTTGGTACACAATAGCCAACCTCCTCACATGGGGAATGGACATGGTTCTTGGTGGGATCCGAAAGTAGCTAAAGTTGGCACCTTTGTTCCAGAGCCTTCTGCTTCTGAGACGTACTACAGAAACATCCATACCAGACAGATTCCTTGGAAGAAGAGCATCATACAGAGCACCAGTTTGAGGCCTGTGTTTGACCAGTGACCTGAAAGCAAAATCTTGAACCAAGGAATTCAATGATTCACTTGCAGCAGTGTTGTCCAAGCTGTGCACCAAGGAGCAGCAGCAACACAAGGTGAAAAGCAGCACCCAGATGAAATCCCAGTTCATGTTGGATCCCATTAACACTTTCAGCCTAAGAACACTGTAGACAAGTTTTAAGGAATGGAAGGACCAATACGGGATCTGTTTTTAGGTCTTGTTGCTTTCATTTGTTTAACATAGAGCTTATTGTGGATGTAAAAATAGGAAGCACCAAGTCCAATGATGGTTACTTTCCACAAAGAAGAAGCATGCTCAGGTTTGGGTCCCAACTACTGACTCCAAAGGGAAGAAAGGCTCAAAAAGTCGCAATTGACTAGGGGCATTCTGATTCCATCTATGTGTGCTTGTGTCTGTGAGAGAATCTTCGTCACTACAATGCGAGAACCAACTTTAGCATGCGTTGATTGCTCATTTTCTCCCCCTCAATCGGAGGCAAATCTAGCAAATGGAATGATGAACAATTCCACTATCTGCCCAAATTTCGGCCCGTCACACCTTCAGGGGCTCATCAAGCATTTAGGCCCAAACGTAGATGCCCAGCCCAAAAGAAGTTGTAACATTGAAGGAACTAGATTGTGGGCCGAACAAAAAAAAATGGCTCATTGAGTGACAATCACATGCTTATTATAACTTATAAGTAGGATTGTGTACACCAAAATTAATCTCTTAAATGTTTACTTGAAAATATTTTTGGAGTAAATAATGTATATACTATTGTGTAAAAGTATTTATACTGTTCTCTAATTACAAAATCGTTACATGATATATTTATTTATTTTTACCATAATTATCTTAAAATTTTCTGATGTAAATAAAAGTTAATAAAAATTAAACTCATATTTTTAATGCACACAAAAAACAAAAAAAAATTCATTAGGAAAGAAATTAGAAATAAATAAATTTTCGACGTGTAAGCGAAAATATGTATTTTAAATTTTGTTACCTTGAATATGCATAAAAGAGAGGTGAGGTGAACTCGTGTGGGGTGTGGTAGTGAGGCAGCGACACGTATCAACTTCAATAATCTCGCAGAAGCAGTTTCCGGTGGATCGTCTCCGAAAATGAACGACGCAGATGTCTCGAAGCAAATCCAGCAGATGGTGCGGTTCATCCGCCAGGAAGCCGAGGAAAAAGCCAACGAGATCTCTGTCTCCGCTGAAGAGGTATCTCTTCGTTTCACTTCCTTCACCATTTTCTCCTCTTTCGATGCTCTCAATCGGAATCGTACTCTTCTTTCTGCAGGAATTCAATATCGAGAAGCTGCAGTTGGTTGAAGCCGAAAAGAAGAAGATCAGGCAAGAATACGAACGCAAAGAGCGCCAAGTCGAAATTCGCAAGAAGATGTAACTTCCTATACAACTCTCTATACTCTTTTTTTGGTGGTTTTGTCTCTGTGAGTTCGAAATTAGTTAGGTTTTCTCGTCCGTTGACATCGGTTGAAGTTAAATTCTGGAGAGTGAGTCCTACTCGTATAGGTGTTGATCCTTGCGTGTGATAATACCGCAACGTCTACTGACTGTGATTACTGGTACTGCCAAAGCTTGATCTCTAGTGGAACCGGATTCAGTGCAGTTATTTTTGCACGCATTCAGCGCATTTATAATCGTTGGATGAAGATCGGACAGTTGAGATTTTGAATGTTTTTTAAGTTGATTAAAGTATGAGCATTCCGATCTTCATCCAACAGTTTTGAATTCCAAAATGCGTGAAGGCGTTGAAAAGTGATGCAGGCAATCCTAATGAAATAGTCTAGCCGATCCTTGTAGTACTGTCGTACTATTCAGTAAAATCAATAATTAATGTCAGCTCCATTTTGAACTTCTACATTTGCAAAATATGGCTTGAGGTTTAGTTTAGTGTCTTTTATTCATTTGTTTATTTTGTTTGGTTTTGAATTAGCTCGGTTTGATGTTCTATTTCTTTCAAGCTGTTGACATCTTTTGGCAAATTATTACTTTGAACTTGAGGATATTGTCAAAGTTTGATTAATTGGAAATTTGTCTTTTATTTTAAGAAATTGATGAGTGACATTGAGAGTTTAGTTTCTGAGGCTTATTTTATTTCATCATGTGAAATACAGTGTATTGTATTGTGTTTCTAAGCTGCAAACACAGTGCTAGTTTAAGTTTTGTGGCACCATTAATTGTTTGTTGCAGTGAGTATTCAATGCAGCTGAATGCTTCTCGGATTAAAGTTCTTCAAGCTCAAGATGACGTGATCAGTTCCATGAAAGATGCTGCATCCAAGGAACTTTTGAATGTGAGTCATCATCATCATGATCAAGTGTACAAAAACCTTCTGAAAGATCTCATTGTTCAGGTCAGTTAAATTTTGAATATGGTAAACCTACTATGGTTTAGTAGTTTGATTTTGCTGTTCTTCCAAGTATCGTTATCAGAAGATTGTTGTGTCCTACTTTTGTATTATTTGTGATGATGGCACGACATTGTATCTATAACTAATATTTTCATTTCATATTGCTATTGCCTGGTGACATCAATGAATCAATATCATTGATTGTTTTGAATCATAACTATTTGCTGACATGGGAATCAACCTTGGTCTTTACTGTGGTGTGTTCAATGCCATGGGTTCAATCCCTGCCCCATCCTCTTACCCTTTGCTCTTTGACTCTTTCCCTGGTCTACATGACCTTTTTCAATCCTTTGTAATGCTATATTTTGCTATTATTTTATGAACCACCTTCTATGCACAAATATGTGGACTTGGAAGATAATATAAGGGCTGTGTTACAGTGTTTGCTAAGACTGAAAGAACCTTCTGTCTTATTGAGATGTCGGAAAGATGACCTGCACTTGGTAGAGCATGTGCTGGATTCAGCTGCACAGGAGTATGCTGAGAAAGCAAATGTTGATCCCCCAGAGATCATTGTTGACAACCAAGTCTATCTTCCACCTGGACCCAGTCATCTCAATTCTCATGATCCCTACTGGTAATGTTCATGTTATAATTAAATCTTAACTAACTGTTTGGCCTTGCCAATCAGGCCTTGCTTTCTTACCCTATGCTTTACCTTTTTTTTCTCTTGATTAGTTATAATTTAGTTTTATCTTCTGATGAAGAAAAGGTATCAATTTCAAATGTTAAGATTAATATGATTGAGGATGCTTCCTAAAATCATATTAGCTTTTAGCTGCTTTGATATCTATGTTTCAGTTGTAGCACACCTGATTATTTTTGTTGATATTCAGCTCTGGTGGGGTGGTGTTGGCTTCTCGTGATGGAAAGATTGTGTGTGAGAATACTCTTGATGCACGACTTGATGTAGTGTTCCGTAAAAAGCTTCCAGAGGTAAATATTTTGTGCATGGCAGCTCTTATCCTGTGATGTTAGACATTTGTTAGCATTTATGATTCACTTCCCTTTTGCATGATATGTATTTTCTTGGGTAGTGCTATTCACTTCATTCCGCAATATTATATACACTTTCTATTGATTGTATTGAAGTTATAACCAACTAAAAATGACTTTTGATTTGGTTTTAAAACCAATGAGTCTATTTTTTCCCTGTCTATTTGTGTGCCTTTGTATTTGCTAGACTGGTCCAAGTGATCCTTTTCACTAATTGTTCCTCACACTTTCTTTCTCCTTCCAAACAAATGTACCGTATTCCCACCCATGAATCCATTATTGGCCAACTTTCCGTCTACTATATTTTGTTGACTTTGGATATTGTATAGGATGCAAAATTTGGTAGGTCATAGGTTAAGTTGAAGCTGTGATAGCCACTCATTGATTTCTTCTCTCTTTTCTTTTTTCTTGTGAAAGGGGGAGGGGGTTTAAGGTTAATTATTTTAAAGTGATGAACTGGTTAACCATGTCTAACGACTAGATTCTTATGAAGTTTCTTGCTCCTTATTGCAGATCCGAAAGCAGCTCTTTGGACAAATTGTTGCTTGAAGATTTTGATTGTATTGTTTCGTTACCCCTGTAATGTTTATATCCCGAAGCATAAGCTTGTCTTGGACCTGAATAGCTATCAAGCCATTGCTTCTGTGAACTTATAATTATTGTCTTTTAAATAACACCATGTTTCGGTAGCCCAGTTGTCCGGCGTTCTAGATTGTCTTTACTTGTATGATTGTTATGACCTTGACGATAAGTGTTTGCTCCAGCTTATTTCAGCTTTGAGCTTCTTGGCAATAAAAGTAGCACATGTAATATATTGAACATTACTGTCAACATTGTGACAGAAATATAACTGTTCTCTATTGTCGGTGTCAAGTAAAAACATAAAAAAGAGTAGAGAAATAGTGAAATTTCGAGTGCATGTGACGGATGGTAAGTGGACCACATTCCACGAGTAATTTCAAAAAAATGTGTGCTGGGAAGGATTTTTGCCATCGATTAGGTCTGAAATGTCTGAATAACACTATTCGGAAAACCTAAACTCTAAACTATTTTTTTGCAGGTAATATTATTATATTATCTAACCCATATCGTAATTACACATACATAAAAATAATATTACAATTTTAGTTTTATTTTAAAATTAAAATTTGAAAGATCTTTAAATGTTTTAAATTAAGTTAGATGCTGTATTTTTATTTTTTGTTTGATTAGTTTTTATCATAGTTTTGAAAATAGGATCAGACCATAGGTTTGACTGGTATGACTGGACCGGCCTGTTCATTAACTCTAAAATTGGACCATTCCAGAATTGGTATGAATCGGTCAAATTAGTACTTTTCAATTTTATTTGTTAAATTTTTAAGTTTAATCTAAAATATTTTTAAAATAAGTAAAAATGCATATTTACAATTGCAGTTAGGTATAAATTATTTTATGATTTTTTTCTTAGAAATGTATAACAGTTTTTACAATTATTTTATTAATTATTTTATATTAATTTGCAATTTTTATATCTTGATTTCATATAATTCTATATTATACTAATATTTTATTTCTTTTTTTTTTCTATATATAAACTTGTTATTGTTAATGGTATTATTGTATTTTATTAAAATTTAAACTCAAATATTATGTTAAATTTGATTTGGATTTTTTTGTGTATTTCAAATGTTAACAACCTATAAAATTTGAGTTTTGGTTCCTAGCGCAAAACTTTGCTCTATTTGTAACACAGTTTTCTTTCCATTTTTTTTAAGCTATTTTAGCACCCTTTGTTGCCTTTACCGGTAACAATGGCGTCAAGTCATTTGTTTTATAAGATGTTTTGTTTGTTAAGTTTAATGGTGAGGTACTGACAGTGTAAAATAATTTTATACTGTTATTCAATAACAAATCACTGTTTATATAACTTTTAAGATAATTTTGTTAAAGTCAACAAACTTATCATATATAATGATTTGTGATTAGATAACAGGGTAAAACTATTTTACATTGTTAGTGTATAACCATTTTTCGCTTGTTAGATTACATTATCTAATTAGTACCTGTGTATTGTATAATTCTCAAAAAAAAAAATCCGTCTATTGTATAACTATTTATAGATGTTCAGTAAAAAAAAAACTATTTATAGATGTTAGTAAAAAAAATTATAAATTATAAATATTTTTAAAATAGTTTAAATTAAATATAACTTATGGTAATAAAAAATAAATTAAATATCCAAAATTATTTTTTTAAATGTTTAGTTTTGTAAAATTATAAAAATTGATTTAATTGGCAAAAAGTTATTTTAATGGAGTTTTGTAAATATATTTTATTATGTTTAATATTAACTTAAGAAATTTAAACACTTATTAAAGAAATTAAGAAAAATAAAAATCTCATTTTTATAAATAACTAATTAATTTAATTTAGTATGAAGGATCATAAAATATGAGCCACAAACTTGTGTGTGTGTGTGTGTGTGTGTGAAACAATTATATATATGGAAACAAACTATATAAAAATAAAATAAAAGCTCACAATTTTCTTGGATTGTCTATTACATTTGACCGGTGAAAATAACAGGAGCTTGTTCACTGTGTGTATGAAATAAATTGAACATTTAAAATTTTTCTATGTGAGTTTCTTGTTATTTTTCATTTTTATAATAAAATAAATTATTATACCCATAAGTAATAGTATAAATTGCATATTTTAAGGATTGGAATCAAGGGGAAAAAAAAAAAGAAAACCAAAATTACAAATCATGAATTAAAAGGAACCAAAAGTACAATTTAAATTGCACATTTTAAAAACAGATTAAATTGTACTTTTGGTTTCTTTTAATTCAGGATTTATAATTTTGGTTTTTTTTCCCTTGATTCCAGTCCTTAAAATTTTGAAAATATGTAATTTTGAACTCATCATCAATTTAGCATACATCAATCGTTTAATTAAACAGTTGACTAATAATATTTTAATATTTTGATGACTAATATAATCCAAACAATATAAATATGATTAATAGTGATATGAGAGCTCAAGAGGCCTGCATTTGAAAAGATTTATGTTTGCTAAATTAAGGATTGAACAAAAATTACAAATCATAAATTAAAGAGGAAAAAATACAATTTAACCTTTTAAAAACAGTACAAAATTAATTACAGTTACATTGTTGATATTTGTATTTATTATATATGATATTCTTTTCATTTAAAAAATTGCAAGTGCATGCATGCATTGTCTTTACATTAAAAAATATGATTGAGAAAGAAGAATTTATTAAAGAGAATTCAAATTGTTTTTGATAGAAATTAATCATAATAATACTCCTTACTAATGTTACAGTAAAAAAAAATAAAAAAATCAAACGTATCCAATTTCCATTTTTTTTTTCTCCCTTTTGAATTATATATATTATATACTGAGACATATGGCGTTGTCCCATGGGCATGAAGTGACCTGGTAGCTCACTAGCTAGTACTTGATCAACAATTTGCCTTGCCTGCTTTGCTTTTCTCTTCTCTCTCTAATAATAATATATTCCTACTGAGTCGCAACGTGCTTTCCCTGGTTTCCCACCATAATTTGTACACCTGATCACGTGGTATGCCCCTTTTTATTTGCATCAACAATTCTTATTCAACATCTCATCAAATTTTGCTTCATCATTTTTTCTTTCTCGTCCTTCGGAAATCTTGCAGGGACTACCTATTTTTTTGAAGTTTAGACTTTTTCTTTTTTGCATTAAAATGGTAAAAAAAAAACCCTCAAAACTATTATTTTTCGTTTGAATATGAAAAGTAAATGAAATAAAAAGGTAAGATGGTAAAAAAATAGAAGAAAATAACTAATTTTTTTTTCTCATTTTTTAATTGAATAAAAAGATATAATAATTTGAATTTATTCTTTTAAAATATAATATATAACTTGACTTCTTGTTGAAAATCGTACACTGTATAAAGGATAAATTAGATATTTAAAAAATCTATATCCTTTTTTAAGGGTTTTCTAATGAAGTAATTTTGTGAGTAGTTACATTTAATTATTTTTTTTATACTTTTCTATAATGTAATATCATCTTTGCAACTTAATCAAATGTCTTGAGTTCGAGTCTTGGATATATAATTGTGTTAAATATTTGGATGGAGAGTTTTGTCATCATAGTGATCCTACTCAATTAAAACATAATTATTGAGGGAGTCTAGATCAATTAGTTGAACATGGTACGTGAGTTATTATAAATCCTTGATACTGTCTTCGATTCTTACTGATAAAGATAATTAGAACATAATAGTCTTCTTTAAAAGATACTTATGATTTTAATTTTACCATACATAATAATCTATGGTTAAATAATACTTTAAAAAAAATATGCTAACAGTGCATTCTAATTAAGTTCTTATAAAAATATCAATTAATTCTAACTTAAATTTTAAAATATTTTTAAACTTTAACTTTAACATAGTTTTCAAGATAAAAATATATATAGTTTTCTCTCTTTTTATAAAATTCACATCTTTAAAAAAAATATTTCAAATAAAATTATAATAATTTTATAAATTATTTTAATTAATTTAAAAATATCATATTAGCATATACTTTACATGTAAATAAATTTTGAGTTGACTGTATTTCTCCTATTTTTCTCTCATGAAAACATTTTTTTTTCACTTTTTGCAAACCAAATATATAATTAGAAATAGAATCAAGGATCATACTTTTGTTGGATCGAATACTTATTTTATTCTTTATTATTTATATGAAAGTCAGCAAAATTTTATAAGTATATATTCTAGAATAATATACTGAATTTAAGATGTACAACATGCTATGTTATTAAGGATTAAAATAAATATATAGATCTATAATTATTAATTACCTTGGTGATGTGGAAGACCAACAATAATCAAAGTTGCAAACGGATAAGAAAATTGTTTTTTCTTAACCTAAGTCTCTTCATTTTTCAATAGGAATTTCATAACTCTTTATACAGAAGAAGAAAAATAATATGCGCGGCTTAATATATTGAAACCATAACTGAAGTCTTTATTTATTGATAGGTGTTGCTGTAATTTATGTGCTTTAAAAGTCCAGTGCATATATTATTTATTTTTAAAAATTATTAAAAAAAAAAACAAACTGTATTTAAAGCTAAACTCTGATTGTTAACTTCTTTCGGGTGTTTTTTGGTACAGAAAAAGAAAAAATGTAGGTTTGTGCTATACACGAAAAGAAATGTAGCAATTGCAGCTTTTGTAGTAGGTGTGTTGAATTAAAAATAAAGGGAAGGAAGGACAGTTGCATTGCATCTATCTGATATGAGAGTAGAGGGGTGAATAGGTGTCTCTGCAAGATGGATGGATGGATGGACAGGTCAGAAGGGAGTGAGTGAGTGATTGGACAAATTGAAATGAAATGGTAATGAGAACGGCAAAGGGCGAAAAAGGAGTGCGTGAGTCACCCATATCTCTTCCTCATTTGGTACCCAGCTTTTTCTCCTTCGATAAGACCGATTTCTGTAGCCACCCATCCACAATTTGATGTGATGGTAATACACTAAGGATATGTCTTTTTTTTTTTTTATAGATAGCATAGCAAAAATATCTTCCTAAAAGTAATTCTGTTCGAGATGAATAATACTTACTATTATGGACAACAGAATTTTTGTTTTGACAAAAAATTTTCTTCAAATATTTTTCAAAAGATATGTCTTTAAAAAATAATATCAAGTAAAAACAAACTATTTAAAATATTAGTATTTAAAATTAAAATTTATTTAATTGCTTTTATTTATTATCAAATATTTTAAGCTTAATTCGGTCTCTATAATTTAATAATAAAAATTACTTTTGTAAAAAGCATCACGTTAACCACAATCATAGAAGCAAGATTAAAATAAAAGAGTTTAGTGTTTGTTTGAAAAGTGGGTAGGAGATTAGGGTTGTGAAGGATTCAAAGATTGAGGGTTCTATAGTTTTAGTGCTTAGGATTTTGATTCATGGGTTTAGTAGTTTGTGATTTTGCTTATTGTGAATTACTGATTTTGTGCTTATTCATGGGTTCAATGGGTCGTTAACTTGTATGTTGAAAGTTGTTGATTTTCTTTTTTGCATCTATTTCAAATCCTTTTTCGTCAGTTTTATATTATTAAAAAATTTGTAGAGTCTTAAAATCGTTAGAAAATATCTTGAACTGACAATATATTACAATATGACTGTTATATCAAACTAGTAACCCTCATGGAAAGTCATGTAATTATTATATAATCGACCGCTTAACAATGTTATCTGATGGGAGGGACTAAAATCAACCACGAATATAATTGAGGGTTTAGTGCTGGTCAAAAAAATGTTGAAAAATTAAAAGTGAATTTCATGAAAAATTAAGAGAGTAAAAGTATAATTTATCATCAAACCGCATGATGTCCCCAAAAAAAAACTCTCTTTTACCCCCTCCCAAAAAAACTGTCTTTTAAAATGTAATATTTCTTCTCTTAATTATTTATTTTTTTATTTATAACGATGACAATAAAAATAAAATTTAAAACATTGTGTACATTATCTAAACTCTCAACTACTAAATTGACTCTTTGTTAATGTATTAATTTTTAAAAAGATATAAATGAATCCAATGATTTGATTTCACTCCATTAACTAATTACATCTTTTCTTGAATTAATGATACTAAACTAATTATTTATTTACAAATTAAGAAAGAGAAAATTTAGATATAGTTTTATAAATATTTTTAATATATTTTTTCAATTAGAATTAATGTTTTACTTCCATAATTTATATTTGACATTTAATATATACAAATATTTATTACACAAATTACTGAAATAAAACACTAATTTTAATTAAAGAATAGCACTAACAACATCAAAATATCTACATATTTTATCACATTATAAGAATCCACAGCAACGAAGGCACTGATCCTCGGTGCATATGAAAATATACTCTATGCAGAATTTTCCATTGTCCTCCAGCCCTTCTATTCTATTTTTAAATTTATGATTCTAAGTTGTCACTTTACTCCTGAGGCATAGGCAAGAGCTGACTGGTAACACTAACACTACTGATGTAGCGTGGGAGAATATGAATAACTTTCCGTTAAAATTAAAATAGAGAGAAAAATGATGGATTAACGTAACTTGTTTTTAGGCCTAACTAATTCTGACACACATACAAATAAGTGGTTAATATTTTTCACCCATTATGTAATTCAAAATTTACATTATATCGAGTGAAAGGAAAATCTATTGGTTTTTGTTTTGTTGCCGGATTCATATATTTTTTATTTTTATAATAAATTTTAACCGTCAAGGACTTAACACAGAACCCTCCTTCTCTTCTTCTAGCTTATAAAAAGCCCTTCATTTCCTCGAGGCTGCTGTGAGTTGCTCGCTCTTGATAGAGATTCATGGTTGTAGTGGCACTGTCCCGTGAGATTTATGATTTATAAGGCATGCTTTTGGTCTTCAACATTATCCTGTTGTTTTGTAAGATATATAATTTAATCTCTTATTTCCTTCTCAATACTTACTACTAGTTACTAGTACTAGTACTAACCTTTATGTGCTTCTGTGTTTTTTAACGATGAGCATCTTCAACTTTGTTTGTTGAAAATCACGCAGATCTGTGCACTGGTGTTGCTACTAAGCGAACGAGTAGTGAAGGCCCTAACAAATGGAAGGTAAGAGAGCTTTCTTCAGTCCACTCATGGGTGGCAATAAGATTCAATTAGCTGCCGACTCATTCATCCAAATGCTGAGTCAAAGCCAAAGATACTCAGCAAATGAGTGAATGATGCGGGAGACAAATTGAATCTTAAGTTTCCTGTACTTGGACTGAAGGGAGCTCCCTTTTCCTTTTTATATAAAGAGTCCCCCTTTGGTTTTACTATTTTTCTCTTTTCTCATTTGGATTTGCACATGACAAACTAAGGGAAAATGAATCATATCTAAACTCTCTTTTAAGGTAATATACTTAACTGAACTTGATATGGGAAAGGCATGCTGACCCAAATTATGTTCCACCATGGTTCCCAAATTGTGATTAATTTTAACTGCTTCTGAATATGTATATATATTTTTTCTCTTTCGGTGTAACTCCGTTACTTTTCCATTTACTAGCATGGCATGTGAGATCTTTGACAATATTTGTATTAAAAGTGCTTTATGCTTGTGGGGTTGCTGGAAAGTGATGCCAACAGGTTCATGTTTCACAGTTTTCCAATTAGAGTTAGGTTTAAGGTTTGCAGCTTGTTGAGGCCTTTTTTTTCCTCAGAAATGCATAGCAACAAGGGTTTCTGTACCGAGATAAACGGCTTCTTTCTAATAGATGGCATTAGTGTTCTTCAAGTTCCAAGTACTAACTTGATGAAACGCATGAGAGACAGAAATAGCTCGAGCCCATACTCTAGCACAGTACAAAGTCTACCTCATCTCGGGTCGCGCTCTTTCTCCGCAACAAGTTCCTAGACGTGATGTCTCCCACAACGCAAGTGCAATTACCAACATATCCTTCTTCGCTTGTTTGTAAATATGTTCATTCCAGAAATTTAGTCTTTTTTTTCTTCTTTTTATTCACAAATAAGATTCAAACCTTACTATGGAAAGGAATTACTTTGGTGGAATTGAATTTCTGGACTCTTGTTTCATTGTACACATGAATTTATTGTTCTCTGATATATGTGTCAAGCTTTGAAATAATGTTCACAATAGGAGGAATGTTTATGTTTGAAACAACGTATTTTACTTTGATATTAAGAATATACAATCAAATGCGTGCGTGCAAAAAGAGTGTACATATATACTTACAAAGAGGTTGCAGCAGCGGCGAGCCCTTGAAAAGCTTTAAGAAAGAATGATTCTAGATTTTTTTTTTCTTATTTATTCAACAAAGAAAGTATAAAATATTTTTAATAATTTTAAGAAAATTTTAAAAATATTAAGAAGATTTACAATGAATTTGTAGGATAACTAAGAAAAGAGGAGTTTATCATAAAATGCAAGGTTAGTTCTGGAGAGTTATTGATCTAGAGGGATAGTTAGCAACATCAATGTAATTGAGTAGTTATGGTAATGGTATTAATAATTCTCTTTGTTTTGGTACAGAAGATAGTGTTTTTTTGGTACAGGTATTAATAACTTTCTATCGATACCTTTTTTATAAATCGTTAAATAATTCAATATTGGTTAATCTAAATTCGTAACGAGTTTACAAAAAAAATCTAAATTCATAGCGACACTACGGCAGATTAACGTAGCAATTCTCATTAACATGAACTAAGGTATAGAACAAAAATCAGTGGCTTACTTATATCGCTCACCTATTCAATCTTCTGGGTTTTTTTAACAGTTATATAATTTCGTTTTGAATTAGAATTAATCACATTATATAAAAAGCCTACACACACAATCGAACCAATAAGATCGGCTATGTATGAGATGATAAATTCAAATTTCAGCTACCATTGAAATGTGATGAATTCTTTAATTAACGTTTTTATTAAGATGTTTCCGAGAGCAATGAGTAGGTTATATATGGTGCACTGAATCCCTTGTTGTCTGAATCTGAAACATGGCAATCCCTACCATGGAAGGGAAGTTATTACCAGCAGGTGTCTGGCCTTTAACCTCCATAAACCCAGAAGACACCGTTGTTGGATTTGGATGTATACAATCTTCCCAGAGTTTCTTTCCCACTTGAACCGAATCTAACAGCCCTTTTTACGTGCTTTGTTTATATTGATCATTGCCCCATCTTTAACCAACACAATAGCCAAAGTTGTTTGTCATTGAATGCAATTAACAAATAAAATATCTTAATTTTCCACGTGCCAATCACTTAAAGGACCACTGGTTAACTGATTAATTAATGTAGTACTTGAGATTTGACAAAGGATTGCCTTGTGTTTAAATGCAAATCTGTTTGATTTACCCTAAAGTTTAATGTTCCTTTATTCTATGGGACCTAGATGTTTCCAACCCATTTGGAAACGTTAAGACTTGGTGAAATGGATAGTTTGCTATAATCATTAAAGCCTTGCCCGGTATTAAACTATATAAGATATTGAAATAAATAAATAAATCTTCAATGTGGGCTGCTCGCGAATCTGTTTGCCCCTCCTAAAATAGTAGCTAGTCAATGCAAGGGCTCTAATTGCTTTTCCGCTCCTTATAATAACTATGAAGAGAATACACACACACACAAAAGCTATAGGGAGAGAAAATGCACATGGATGTAATGTATTGCTACGTGCTAGGAGCTTATCTAAATGATGTGACAATAATAACATTATCGTTGTTTTCTTTTCTTTGGTAGTGGGAAACAGATGGAAGTAAAATACACCTTGATATGGTATCTGAGTGTAACTTTCGATTTAGTTTTAATTAATGACATTGGCTAGCTCTTCTTGCATATCAATCGAGATGCTTCCATCAAGACAAGCGATCCATATGCAACCAATAATTGTTAATTTGAAGGAAAAATTAAATAGCACTCAGTTCAATATGGAGTAAGGTTCTTTTGTTCTGGTTCGAGTCTTCCTCCATAATGAGGATCATAAGAAAATAACGAACTTTAGCGGGGCCATGTTTGAGCACGAGTTAGACTTCAGACTGAAAGTTCAACCCTTGTCTAGACTCTAGACTTCAGAGTTCAGACTACTCCTTCAAAGCAAATAAATATCTTCAACATGTATGATGTATCCTTCACTCAAAAAAAAAAAAAAAAAGATCTTCTTCGTTCTTTGGACAATACATGGGGAAACTGAACTCAGGCATGTGTGGAAAAATCAAATCAAAACAGAAGGGCTGTTATACCAAGCTTAATTTAAAAATCATAGCATGTAAACCAATTACATGCCTCCATCAAATGAAGGGTTTGAATTCTTAATTTCTCAAATGAATCTTTTGACATTTAACGGCTAAATGAATAGTATCCTTTTATATAAACAAAACCCATTTGGTAGAATTGAGATTCATTTGTTTATAACCATCCAACCACCCATTCATTTGTTTTTCTTTTTTCTGAGGAACCCTATTCATTTGTTTTTCATTCTAGCAGATACGCCGTAAATTTGTAACAACTCAACCCATTAACACTAATTTATTGCAGGTCAAAATATTTTCAGAGCTAAGTTGACTTGGATTAATTGCAGATTAGAAATTTGTTAATCTAGTTCAGTCTTCTCTTAGTTAATAGATCAAATGGACCAATCCATGAATCTATTTTTTAAATTTGAATGTCTTAACTTTAATTTTGATGGATAAAAATAAAAAAAATCATGTACTATCAATTATTATTTTCTTTTTTTTATAGAACTTTCAATTTTTTAAATTCGAAGTCAAGATTTTAGTTTATATTTGTTAGTGTTTCCTAAACACAAAGATTTAGTCTCAAAAAACAACTGTTTGGCAAACCTTACTCATAAGTTAGCTCAAAACTTATATGCTAGAAGCTAAGAATTAAAAGTTTATAAGTTAGTAAACTAATAGATATAACAGGCTTAAATATGTTTTTAGTCCTTTAAATTTGGGTCCTTTTTTTTTGTCCTTCAAATTTGAAATTGTTTTTTTTAATCCTAGAATTCGCATAATGCTCTTTTTAGTCGCTTACCATAGTGTGAGCCAAACAGGGAATAAAAGATTCGCAATTTATAGCAATTTTTGACCGCCATAATTTGATTTTTTATTTTATATTTTAAAGTATGATTTCTTGTTGTTAAAAACTGCCATAATTAAATCAATAAAAAATTAAAAATCCATTAATTAATTAAAAAGCAATTTAATTTTTTTATTGACTTGATTCTAGCAGTTATAAATCGCCAAAAATCATACTTTAAAATTTAAAATAGAAAATCAATTTTTGGCGGTCAAAAGCCGCCACAATTTGCGAATCCCTTATTTCTTGTTTGACTCACGTTGTGAATAGAGACTAAAAAGAACATTTCGCAGGTTATATGGACTAAAAAAACAACTTCAAATTTGGAGGATAAAAGAAAAATGACCCAAATTTGAGGGATTAAAAACGTATTTAAGCCTAAAATCTTTTACTCTTAACTCCATTAACAATTATCATAAAGCATTTCTTGATTTTTCAATAAAATTATAATTTTTAATTTTTTTTCTTATTCATAATTTTCAAAACCTAATTTTGACCTAGCTTTTATAATCATGATATTTATTGTAAATACAATAATGTATTTATTTTTAATTTATGTTATAATTTGAGAAAATAAAAAATCTCCTTTCTTAGTTTAATTTTCTTTTTCATTGCTTTTATCTCATCCCAAAATTGGTAGCCTAAAATTCCTTAGGCCAAAATTGTTTATCCATTTTGTGTCTCTATTTATCGAACTAACTTAGTATTTTTTATGTGACGCATTGAAAAAATTGAATTATTTAAGAGAAAAAAGGCATGCTCTGACAGTTTTACACTGTCATTTAATCATAAATCACTATCATAAATTGACTTTTATAATAACAATATTTATAAATCATATCAACGATGATTTATAATTGGATGACATTATCAGTGCATCAGTACATCATCATTCAACTCTTGTTTTAATGTATTTTTCCTATATAAAACCAAGGGTTTGTAATTACTACTTATTAACTTTATATGGTTTTTCACACTTTTTTTTTTACCTTTTCTAAGACAATAAATATATTTATTTTTTATTTAATGTTTTTTATAAATATTAAAAAATGTATAAGATAACATAACATCATTCAAAATATATATGAGGAGGGATCAAATGACATTGGTGTAACTTACACCAATTGTTACACTATTCAATAACTTTCAATTGGATGATCTTTTTTTAAAACTTACCGTTGGATTGAAATTTCCTTCCACATAGATCATATATACAAAATTTCGCATTAATCCAAAATTATTTGTTACCTCATTCATATAGATTAAAATCAACGTAATATAAACTTTTCAAAATATACTAAAATACGGGTCATTCAATCACCTTCTTATTGTTGTTCAATTTTGACAAAATTTGACACAGACAATCTTGGTATTATTTAGATACAATTCAACTATTGGATCGATAAAAATTACATTCTATATCAAGTTACTGAATGGTGAAACAATTGGTATAAGCTATACTGGTGTAATTTGATCCCCACTCATATATATATATATATATATATATAAATGGGGATCAAATTACACCAGTGTAACTCTTAAGAGTTACACCATTTTAATAACTTGATATAAAATGAAATTTTTATCGATCCAATCGTTGAATTATATCTACATATTACCAAGATTGTTTGTATCAAATTTTGTCAAAATTGAACAACAATAAGAAGGTAATCAAATGATCCATATTTTAATATATTTTGAAAAGTTTATATTACGTCGATTTTAATCTATATAAATGAAGTAGCAAATAATTTTGGATTAATTTGAAATTTTGTATACATGATATATGTGATATATGAAAGGAACTTTCAATCCAACAATGAGTTTTAAGAAAACATCATCCAACTGAAAGTTATTGAATGGTGTAATATTTGTTTAAAATGGGATAGGATCCGTTTACACCAGGTGTAAGTCTAAAAGACTTACACCAAATCTACACCGTTAATATAAGTTAATCATACGGTTTATAATATCTTAGTAAATATGGTAACTTTATCATATTTTATGATAATCAGTTAGTTAGGTTTAATCATTCAATTAGATCATTTGATTGATTTAATTAATTGATTTGATTTTCTGTATTAATTATTTATGAAAATTGTTGAACAATTAATATTTTTTTTACTAATTTTTCATGTAATAAATATGTTTATTTGTCTCTATTTATTATTTACATAGCAACAATTTTTTTTATGATTTGTTAAGAACCAGTATACGTTGCTATTGTATTAAGAATCAATACAATTATTTTTTACTCATTAAGAATCAATACACTTATTAAAAAGTCAATATGATATAATTACAAATTACAATTTAAACTTATTTATAAATTTTATTATCTTGAATTTTTATTTTATGCATTTTATTGTAAAAGCATTATGTTAGTATCTATTTATTTTAATTTTTTATTCTTAACTGATAATATATTTCAATAAATATACACTTTCTAAAACTTTTCATTTCCATGTTTTATTTTCATATAATTAATTTTAAAAAGGAATTAATTATTAATAAATCATCATAATGTATTTAACTATATATATAATGAAAAATAAAACATACATGATAAAAATATCATTAATTATTATTTTAACATAACTTATTTTGTTACATTCAAATTGTTAATTCTCTTTAAATTTGTAAAAATAATAGCAACATGTATTGATTCTTAATGAATCATACAAATATAATTTATATTTTTTATGCATATATAATAAATAGAGAAAATAAATATAGACTTTATTGCACGAAAAATGGTAGAAAATATTAATTTGTGAATAATTTTTATAAATAACTAGATAGTACCCGTGCAATGCACGGTTTTATTGGGCTGGGAATAAATTTTGTATATGTATAAATATGTTGACAATGTTAATAATTTGTTATATTACTTAAAAAATATATAAATCTAACTCAAATTTCCGCAATAAGGAACTTAATCATTAATAAAAGTAATAAAAGATAATTAAATGTGTTCATTTTATAATACAACTCATTTAAAAAAAAATTATTATACAACTATAAATTTAAATTTCACAATGCCACTTTCTTGAAGTAATTTTTTTTTTATATATATAGACAGATAAAACTATATAACAAAAATAAGATGAAAACAATAAGAAAATTAATTATAACTAAAAGAACTAACATATTGCTCTATTAAAATATTTTTTACGGAGTTCATTAATTTAACGTCCTGTAAAAATATCAGAAACAAAACTAAGGGAATGAATGAAACAATATAAATTTAAGAACACGTATTTAAATGATTATAATTAAGCGCAATGTTATATATCACATTCATTTGTATTAGATTTGATATAATATTGTAATATTTATGTTTGAGAGAGACATTTTCTAATATTTTAAAAGACAAATTATAATTAAACATAAAAATTAAAATAGCACTTTAATATATTATTTTGATAAACAACAATTTAACATTTTTATTATAATTTTATAAAAAGTTATTTAAAAACTATTGTCTTTTCATGCATTAAATAATATAAATAAATGATCAAATACTTATTGTTTTTTTAAAAAGATAGATGTGAAAAAAAAAGACAATAGAAAATCACATCCATCTATTGTCACGTATTCAAATCAACCACGTAAATATATATAGTATGTTAATATTTTTTTGACAATTTATATTTCATTTCATTATTTCTTTAAGATATATAACATTAATTTAATAATAAATACGTATTATTGTCCCCTTTATATTTATTATCATCCACGTTTAATTGATTTTAATTTTTTCAGATACTTGGGTGATGAAATTATCTATTCTATTTGAAAAAGTATTTAAAGTATAACTAATATCTAAATCAATTTTAAAAAAATTGAAACATAGATATAAATATTTATATTAAATTATTATAATAATGAAAATAAAAAACTATTAAAACATTAAAATAATTTAAAATCCAAATTTAATGTTCATAGAGAAAAAATAAATAAACAAAAACATGAATTAATTTTAATATGTTATAATTTAATTGAATTTAAATTAATTAGGTGAAAAATTCAAATTTACTTAAATAAAAAAAGTCTTCAATGAATTTGAGTTAGAAAATATTATAAAGGAAAAATATATATTTATATCGAAATTAATATGATAATATAACAACATATTTAGCAATAAATATATATCTATATATATATATATATATATATAACAACAAATTCTATGATTTATTTATCATATTCATAATTTTTCATTTTAAATTAATCTTTAAGACATAGTTTTATTACATTTTTTTTTTACTTAATTCATTCAAACCAAAATATATACAGTTATAATCACCATAGTTATTATAATTGGATACAGACATTAATTTTGAGTGAATTTGAAGAAAAAATTAATTTATTTTTATTTAAAATGATATGTCTAAGAAAATTCGATGAAATTTTTTGGTCAAATTCGATTCAAATAAATGACAATTTCATATTTAGGTCAAATTAATTGTTAAATCTAAATTAATCATCTATTTTAAATTTGGTCCAATAAAATGCTATTAAATTATTTGAAATTGACAACATGTGTAATAATTAAATAAATAGTACGATAATAAAAAATAAGTTAATATGATAATAAATTAATCGAGCACTACATATTTAGGCCAAAATTAAAGGTTCATTTTAAATTAATCATCTATATCAAATTTTGATTCATCAATCAAAAGATAAAGTAAAAATAAATTTCTATATTTGTGTGTCATAATTGTCCATAATTGATTTGTGTGCACACATAATTTTTCATTAATCGATTTGTATAAAAATAAATTGAAAAATTATACATGAGCAAAAAAAAAAAGTAGGAAACATTGTAGTGTTGCTATGTGGGATAAGATTCTAAATGTTGTTTTTTATATTGACATCTGCAACTTTTCTATTTAAGAACATTTTACTTTGTATATTATTATTATTATTATTAGTTGATTTGTTAAAATAATTTTTTATATTAAAATAAACCTTTCCAGGTCTGTAATAAGGTTAATGTCAACACTTCCAATTATAGAGCAAACAGTAAGCCTAAGAAAAAAAAAAAGAAACAGGAATAAAAAAAAAACAAAGGAGACATAATGAAAAAAAAAATACTGCGACTCCATCATCAAACCACCACCATACCTCTATCATAACGCCACAAAAGGTCTACAATAGGATTAATCTCAACACTTATAACCAAAGACTAAACGGTAAACCTAAGAAAAAAAGAAGAGAAATATGAATAAAAAAGAGAAAAGAAAAACAAAAGAAAAAACATAAAAAGAAAAAAAACTGCAACTCCATCAAACTATAACATCAAACCACTACCATGACTCTACCATGAATGCCACTTGAAATTACAAAATTGTCTTTGGAAGTACAATGACCCATCACTCCTAGTCTCACTGCTTTTATAACCATATTAACCATATACTTAATTATGGAAAGTAATCATATAATCATATCGATGTTGATATTTGGTATGATTATAATCAATTGTATAAATCAATTAATAGCAATATTTATTTATCAATTATGAAATATAAACATAATCATAATATTAAGGAAAGATCCTTTCTACAAAATTTTTATTACCATTTAATTACAATTAATAAAGTAGAAATATTATTACAAAAATCGAATAAATTAATATTAGTAAACTTTTAAAATTACTTTAATTAAAATATTAATATATTATGTAGGTTATTAAACATTCAAAATAAAAATTTCTTTAATTAAAATATTAATATATTAGGTAGCTTATCAAACATTCAAAATATAATTTTAAATTTTGATTCTCACGATATTATTTAAAAATATAAAGTTGATGAGGATATATTAATTTAAAATTTGTTTATTTAAATATGGAAAGAGAAATATCAATTATTAAATTATTATAATTAGTAAGATTATAACATAAAATAATTATTAAATTGATTAAATGAATTAATTATTATATAATGAGATACACAAAATATATAAATATCACCAGAATGTGACACGTGGACTACCAGTTATAGTCAACAACTATATTTTATATAATATATAGAATAGATATAGATAAATAGATAGATTAATAAACAAAATCAAATCAATTAAATGATCTAATTGATCGATTCAACTTAACTAATTGATTGTCATAAAATATGATAAAGTTATCATATTTATTAAGATATTATAAATTGTAGGATTAATTTTTATTAATGGTGTAAATTTGGTGTAAGTCTTTAAACTTATGCATGGTGTAAATGGATCCTATATCATAAAAAATTGTAAGAGAATTTGAAGGAAGTTATGCATCACCCTTTTTCTTTTTTAAAAAAAAAATTGTCATTTAATATTTTCAAGCAATAAATAAGGATAGGGGTGACATTATTATATAACTATGTGAAGATATTTTTTATGTCTGATCTTAACATCGCAGCCGCAGCCACAGCCGCACCAAAATGGGAAGCTGCAGTGTGGATAAGGAGAGGCTTGAGATATTCGAAGTTGGACCATGCAAAGATGCTTACCAAATGGGTCTCTTAATTGGCCAAAGATTCTCCCAACTCATAAGGAGTAGAGTGGCCACAGACCTCATTCTACAAAACCAGCTTCGACCCTTTGCCCACAACCCTCAATCACAATCACTTCTAAAAGCACTTTTTGATAACAACCAAAGCAAATTCCCAAGGTATTGGGATGAACAATTAGGGACTGCAGCAGGAAGCGGTGTGCCACTTCTTGAAGTAATTGCAAAACCATATATTATTATACATCCATAACCAAATGCTGCAACAACATAATTGTAACATTAATATCTAGTGTCTTGTGTGTGTGCGTGACAGATTTTGCTTATCAACTTCAGGAAGGAGATTCTGGCGTTTATTCCAAAAGAAGGAGCAGAAAGTAGCAACGCGGATACCTCGGATGATTGCTCCGATGTTCTTGTTGTCGGTGAATCTATGGCCATTGCGGCGCACAATGAGGATGCAAATGTTGCCCTTGTTGGTCACACGTAAGCTTAGTGATTCATGTCTTGTCCTCGCTTCAGAATTCGAATAATTAAAACGGATTTATGGGTGTTTTCTGTGTGGAAATTAATTACATGTGCAGCTACTTAATCAAAGGAATCTTGCCGGGTGGACTCTTCTTTGTTGGTTATACATATGCCGGGGAGCTTCCAAGCTGTGCATTTGGGTTCAATAGCCATGGACTGGTAAAAATTCCTCATTCACCAAAAATCTAAACATGAGTTGAATACAGAGAAACCTTATTCATTGTTAGTGATATTATAATAAAATATATGTGTGTATAATCACTGTATCTAATAAATTAAGAATTTTTTAAAATATATTTTTCATTTTTATCAATAATTAAAGGTTCTTTATTTTTCTCCTCAAAGTAAATTTCTCAATTTAAAATAGGTAATCTAATCAAATTTAAGGATTTACCATGTAATTAAATATATTAAATTAAAAATTCTCAAACATTTTGTGTATTGGATTAGTGGAAGAGAATAAAATATAATGATAACGTGTTCTATTGCTTTTTTTTGGTAAAAAAAGCTATGGAGGGAAAACTTTATAGTCCCGGAAGATGGAGCTACATGGATACTCCCCCTATCCAAAGGGATACTTTTCGCAAGAAATCGAGTCAAGGACCTCCTTGTAGAGTATCCTGTACACTCTCAAACCTTGCAGACCTAGTATGTTTCTACAAGGCCAAACCCTTTTGATAAATTGAAGATATAATATAATAGAATAGAAACAAGTGAAACCTGTTCTATTTTATTCTATTATTTTCCTTCACCTTCCCTCCAAATTTGAGAGGAATAAAATGGAATGGAAATTTTGTCCTATTCCTTTGTAACATATCCAAACAACGGAACAAAGGTTTTACTCTATTATATTACATTATACTTCATTTAATTTTAATTCATTTCATTCGATTTCTTTCTATCAATTCAAACGTAGCCATAGAGCCAAGCAATGTCCTCCCAATAGATTGAAAAAATGTTATGCAAGTGAAAAACTTGCATTATGATCTGCAGGCATTCACTCTGGATTCAGTACCCCCGGCTGAAGATGAGATAGTGGCTGGTGGCATTGGACGCAACTTCATTTCTCGAGACCTTCTTGAAGCTACTAGCATGGATGATGCAATGAATGTTAGATTTTGCATCCTTTTCCTTCCCATTTTAATGAACATTTTCATAAGTCTAGTGTTTTCATTTTGTGCACTTATTTCATCAGAGGATCAAATCGGTAGAAGTTTCTGTGGGGCATTCTTATAACCTGTTTGAAACAAGCACACGCAGGATTTTTAATGTTGAAACTGCATCTAGGAAGCGTATTTCAGTTTATGAGGTGGGGAAAACACCTTTCTTCCATGCAAACATGTACCTCCACCTACCTATTAATCAGGCAAGTGATAGATACAAAATCCTCCTGTTTTGCATTTGTTTGATTCAGACCACCTAATACCAAACCAAATCACATGGGCATGTTTTGCTGATTGGAAAATGGAAATGTCTCAATTCACTTCATCAATAAAATATTTGAACTATTGAGCAAATTGCATGTCAAGATATCATAAAAAATTCTATCAGTGAAACATGACTAAAACATCATTTGGATTTAATTCGAAGGTACAAGATGAGAATTCAATCAGCAGGCAGAAAAGGGCATCTGTCTTGACAAAAGAATCAAAAGGGGATTTCCTGTCACTTCTAGGAGATATGGATGACAAAAGATACCCTATCTACATGACAGGTAAATTGAAGACATCTCACATCTGAATCCCTTCTTGTACATATACTCTTGACTATCACTTTTCCTTTCCCTATTCTCAGGTCCATTACTTCACACCCTCTGTACTGCCCTTATCGATCTGGACGAACAAACACTATCAATTATTGAAGGGAATCCAAAAAAGGGAGATGTTTCACATGTTTTCTCTATCTCCCCTCAAAAGTCACCATGATTCTAAAGCAGCCTAAAGTGATTAGAATTGCAAAAGAACCTCTTGCTGCAGTTCCTATGTTATGCTGGTTCATAGAGGCCCACGATATGCCCATCAATACACCGCATAGCTGCAACCTGATCACAGATATATTATCCCTTTAGTATCAAAGCTTTGGAAATAAGTAGTTTTAAAAGTTTAATTAAATGAATCATTACCTTTCCATGGATCTCATATTTTATAGGACCGTCTAGTTCAGCTCCTAATGCCTTTAATTTAGTGACTGTGCTGTTGATGTCAGTCACCGTAAATGATAGAAGCAAGGAGTATTCCTTCTGCACGACTCTGTCACTGTGAAATTAAATCAGCAATTTTACCCTTTTAAAAAATACACTAATCCCTTGTGTTTGTTTTTTTATTTATATACAATCATTGTCACTTTAAACCTCGAAAAATCTTTATCATCAATTCTGTCACTCTAAACCATCAAAAGTTTTGAGACATTACATTTTTTGATGTTTCGTGTAGAATACAAAATGATCAACACTTTGTCACCGGATGGTGATGTGGTAACATTTCTTAAGCACACTATGCTCGATAAATAAAACTTGAGAGCTACAATGCATTGTTGTCATTGTTAATGTTGGTTGGTCACAAATTGACAAATGATCAAATAGATGGAGGGCATGCGAGGAAAAGTGAAAGAAAGGTACTTTGGACATTGCATGAGGGCAAGTTTGAGAGGGCCAGATTGAAGTTCGGCCCAACGAAGAGTGCACAGTTTGGTGGTGAAGCCCAAGCCTTCGGAGTAAAAGCGAGCGGCTTTTGGAACGTCTTTGTGTAGTTGTAATATTCACCTGAACGATGCTGCCATGACCACGTGTTCGTTAATGTAAAATATTGTGTTGTGAACTATTAATTGTATGGATCTCACCCTCTTTTTCACTCACCCTATGGCTCTTCTATTAAAGAGGGGTTGCGACACCCTTTTGGCACATTTGGGCTTTACTAATTTTTTTAACAGTTTTTTATCTTCATTGGTAGGATTTTACTGATTTTCTTTCTTCTACCTATTTATTATTCACACAACTCTTTTACCATGCATCTCCCTCCTCCTTGCAATTATTCAATGTCAATTGTTGATGATGAAGAAGGAAGCACTAGTAACAGATCGACAATGGCAATCAACATACTGATTCTCTAGTCCATAACGAAACATAGAGTGGAGCATAGTTATGACTATTTTAGAGATGAAAATGTTTGAATCTTGAATGAACTATTATAGATTGAAAAAATTAGAGTGTTATTTTGAGTTGTTTGGTTTAGAACAAAATTACCCCGTTCATCATCATATGGTATATATGACTGTACTAATGTTTTTAAAATTAGATTAGTGATTCAACTTATCAAAAAAAAAAATCAAAATATTTATTTAAAGTGGAATTGGTATTAATAAAACAACAATATATATATTAAAATTTATTTGAGTTTAATTATTATACATTAACAATATAAATCCAAAGGGTTAACAAGGTCTCGCTGCGTTCACATGTGCGGAAACAACCCATTTAGTGTAAGGTCCCTCCGTGTGCAAAATTCCCTTGCAGCCCCCATGTTCGGTTCCCTCTGTGTGCAAGATTCCCTTGGACTAGCGGCAGCCATGTACATTGAGCATGATTAGTCTCTGACCCAGTGATTAGTCTCTGATCCAGTGGGTTGGGAGACACACGTGGTCTCTAACCCAGGACAAAAAAAATACATTAACAATATAAATATTTTTGCTCTGTTAATTAATAAAAAGTATTATTTTCTAAAAAAAAGTATTATTGAGATAACTTTTAAAATAATTATTATAAAAATTAAAAACTTATCACACATAACCCTGTGTTATAGGAGGATATAGTATAAAAACATTTACAAGCATTTAAACTAAATTCAACTTATTTTTGTTATAGAGTCTACTAATAAAAGCTGGTTGGCTAATAATCCCAGAAAATATCATGTATATGTTATTGTATAGTCAAATTACACCGATAATATTTATGGCTGCACTAATATAAATATAGAAATGCTTGTGGTGGTGTAGACTGTAGAGTCCTCGTGATTTTTTATTTTTGTGGTTATCCTCATGGCGTTTAATTTTTTAGTGTGAGGAATGCAATTTTTTTGTTATCGTTTTTCTGTGTATATCCATCAAACGAAAATCTGATAATTAAGGAGGAGAAAAACACCTATCGAACACTAAATTGGTTATAATTACTAATTAGTTAGAAAATTCTCTGGTATTTATTTTAAAATATATCTAATTCAACAAGCTTTTCTTTTGCTTTTAATTTTTTTCCCCGAAAAAATATAAGCTAATCCTGCGACTCCATCTGGTTCACGTAGATATCAGAATAACGGCTGAAATTGCAACCGTGTACAAACGTCTCACTAATTTTTTTATTTTTCTATAATAACGATAATGACTGTGGAAGATCTCCATCTTCTTTTCTATTCCAACTACGTTTTGAATAAAATGCTACGTCTACATCACTAAACTAAGACAATGTCGCTTATTAATTCAACCATTCATTTATTCTACATACCTATATATCACTCTTTATTGGCCACCAAGGCCACTGATAATATGTCAAGTATGTCAACCGTTTAGGTCAACGACCTCATTGAGGGATTTCTATTCATTCAAAACAGACAATGTTCCTTTAAGCAAATAGTTTTAGCTTATAAAACTTAATTGTTGGAAATTTACGTGTGAGTTTAGAGTTTCATAATAGTAAAGATTGGACTTGATGAAAATAATAAAAGAAAATTGACTCATATCTATAATGTTTTGACATTTTGGGTAAAGATGCAGTGTCACATCTATGCTAATGGTTCGTTACTTGGCTCATTGATGTAGTCTGTAGACCCTTTCTTTTTACCAGTTCTCCTTGACCCAACACCAACATGTCAATAAAAAAAATTTGCTTTGATTTTTGGCTATAGATAAGAGTCCCGAATCAATAAGTAATTTTTATATATATGAAAAAGGAAAACTTAAATTCTTTAATATGCTGTTTCTCATTGCACTTTTTATTACCAGGTTAAATTTATGTGTATTTTACTAAATTGTATGGATTCCATATAATTAATGAGTCATTATATAGTGATGTTGACAAGATTAAAAATAAAAATGAAGACTTTAGTGTACGGTAAATGATTTTGGCCATGTTTCGATAAAAATTACAAGAAACACACTTTTATTTAAATCATATCTACCTTAATTTCTAATTAATTGATAATATAATTTTTTTTTTACAAATATGTATAAAATTTAAACTTACAACAATCACAAAAAGATAATTAAATTTAAAAATAATAACTGTAGATCAACTAACATGAGTTTATTTCAATTTAACCAATGATTTTGGGTTTAATTCTTAAGTATGCAATTGTGTAACCAGCTTGAACTCGTCTCAAACAGGATCGTTTATAGAAGATAACGTGGTCTAGATAAAAAAAAAAAAACAATCCTAACACATCAAAAAAAAAAAAAAAATCAGCGTTCTAGGGACATTAATAAGTGGAAGTTGCCACCGACGTATCCCTTTCTGTGATGCAGTCATAGATTCGTTAACACATAGGGCCCAATGTTATTTGGCGCTGTGCATCTGTGGAATTTGCAACTGTGAATAGGGTTAATCAAGCACGACTCACCAACCCCTATTATAACGTCTTCATTTGCCACTAAAATCAATATATACCTAACCCCACCAACCTCGCACCGGAAATTATTGCCAACATACATCACAAGAAAATAAAAGGGAAAAAAATGAATTCGTAAAGAACAATTCTAAATCTTTTTGCTAATTTTTCAACTTTTTTTATATGCTGAATATATTTTATATTTTAAGATCATAAATATATTTATATTTTCATTTAGTATTTTTTTAAGGTAATAAAAAATTGTAGAAAGATATAGTATACTCAGTAGCAAAATATATTTAACTAACTAAGGTCAGATTAATGGTTAGGGTTTGAATAATTTGTATGAAATTTTAAGTTTAAACTTCATTACTGTCATTGTATTAAAAAAAATTAGCAAAATATATAAAATCAGAAAAATAATTAATGCGTACAGCCATAATTGGAGAAATTTGATATATAAAATATTTTTTCATCCTTATAAAGTAATTATGTTTCTTGCAATCATGTTTTCTAATAATCGTAATTGTTGAGAATATGATAAATGCGTTTTACATATTTTAAAAAATATATATTATCAAAAATATGGTTAAAACTTTATTACCTTTGCAAGAATCTTAGATTCCTATCTCATCCTATAAAAAAATGTTTTGTTAAGAAACATAATTAAAGAAACACTTCTTAGAATGTTAACTGTTCAAAAATACTTTTTAAAAATTAATATCAAATATGAAAATTTAATATTTTAACTTACAATTTTAGAAAAACTTAAAAAGAAACTTCCTACCAACCAATAACATGGCATATGTCCTTTCTCTAGTCCTTTTCAGCCATCAGCATCGAAAGTTCCAGATGAATGTAAACATTTAGTTCACACTAAGATGGATATTCTCCTCCTAACATGGTTTATTCTATATCTAAAGTGGCATCACCAGGATTCGAATCCTAGATCACTTGATTACCTAAACCTTGGACCACTTGATATCCTGAACCACTTGGTTAAAGGACACAAGTCGCTACTTAGTTTGTGGAGTATAAATTTGTGGAGTATATACTTAATGGAAAAAATAAAATAAAAAGGCAAAACAGAACGAGACGTGAAAAGGAAAATAAGGGTACTGATTTTATTTTTTTTATTTGCGTTTTTAATATTAGTTTATTAATCGAGAATAAATACATGTACAAAAAAAAATGGAATGTACCAAAAAAATCTAGAATAAATACATGAATAAAATAACTTTTCGAGCATTAATAATTGGATCGAAGAATGCAACTAAACAGTGGTTGGTTGCGTGCAGCTTTAAGTAATTTGTAATTTTGAGTAAACTTTACTTACAATAGTAAGAGTCTAAATCTTAAAGTTACTATTGTAGATGTACTTTATTTAATTATTATTCTCAGTCTAAAGACTAGTACTCATAATGATATAGAAATATTCGGCAAATGGCCAAAAAATTAAGGAACAATAGGACTAACTATAATTTTATAATTAAATTGTTATATGATTTTCTTTGCTAGACTAAGGTTAATTATTAATTAACATTAAAAAGTTGTTTGTTTCTGATTTCAAAAGAAAACAAAAAAAAGCACTGTACGAAGCATGTTTGTCAAAAGGTTGAAAACTTGCTTTAACCTTACCCAGTTTAATAGGGTACCAAAACGGAGAAATATGATTGCTGCGGAACGAAGTTTCATATCATAATTGCAGTTCTGATAATCAACAGATGCGAGGGGTATGGCAACACAGTAGGAAATTGCTGGAAAGGACACAATTGGTTTAATTTGTTATATACTGAATGTTGATAATGTTGGTCAATAGGTTTGTTTTACTTATATCTCTTCTTTTTGTAATGGATTAGGGTAGTCTTGTACTTGAATACAGTAGCATGGAGTTTACAACACTCAACACTCACGTATCCTGCTCAACCAAGTGAGTTATACCTCCTTAGTATAAAAATATTATATGAATAATATGTTTCCTATTAAAAAAACATAATGACGTAATTAATGTAACCTTGAATGTATTTTTTATTTGAGTTATGAGAGTTTTGGACACATTCCTTTCATTAAATATTCTATCTAAAATTTGTTATTTCTCTTTTTTCTATTTTCTTATCACGTATTATATTTAATCTTCTCCCTCTTTTCCTCTCTAGATATTAACAAGAGATTATTGTCCAGTGATCTGACTTTGAGTTGTTTCCTTTTAATTTAACATGTCGAAAAACCTTGTGTGATAGATACCGACGCATAATATCATCGCGGACTAGCTATCTCAAAATATATATGTATATATATATTATTGCGGACGTACTCATATATGTACAAACTAATATCCTTTTCATCTTTTTCATTTATTAAATTACTTGGTAGCAATTGTTTTCAAGAAATTGCAGTCCACCAGTCCTTATAAAAAGGACACTAAACCTCATGTAAGCCAAGTCCCCAAAACTATTGCTTCCTTCCCGATTTCAAAGTGCTCTTCTAGGAAAGGAAATAATGGGTGCCAAAGTAATTTCCCTCATTATTTTCTTTATGCTCCTTACTTTATGTTCAGCCGTCCCAGGCAAGAGGAAGCAATATACACCATGCAAACACTTGGTCCTCTTCTTCCATGATATAATTTACAATGGAAAAAATGCAGCCAATGCAACGTCCGCAATAGTAGCAGCCCCAGAAGGTGCCAATTTAACCATTTTGGCGGGGCAGTTCCACTTTGGAAACATAGTGGTTTTCGATGACCCCATCACATTGGATAATAACCTTCACTCCAAACCCGTTGGAAGGGCACAAGGCTTTTACATTTATGACACCAAGAATACTTACACTTCGTGGCTTGGATTTACGTTTGTTCTCAATAGCACAGGGCATAAGGGAACCATCACTTTCGCTGGAGCAGACCCCATCATGCAGAACACTAGAGATATCTCAGTGACTGGTGGCACAGGAGATTTCTTTATGCATAGAGGAATTGCCACCATTATGACCGATGCATTTGAAGGCGAAGTTTATTTCCGGCTTCGTGTTGATATTAAGTTCTACGAGTGTTGGTGATATAAAAATTAGTCCCTGTTAAATAAAGTAAGCAATTAATTAAGGTGTCCCTTCTATATGTTGAACTTGATCAAATTAATGTTTTAGATTGGGTGTGTAAGTTTTTCCTTCGCAGAGAGCATTGTATCCTTTGAAATTTCAAGTGTGTTCAACTTGTCTGTGGATTTCATTTCGGAATTTTCAGACCATCATTTGCTCCAATCATAATTTGGAGATTTTCAACGTGTTTGTTTTTATGTTTATCGCACGAGCTTGTTTTAAAGGATAAAATTAATTTTGAATTATTGAACCTAATTAAATTGTGCACTAATATATAAATTCACCAGAGTCAATGTACATGTGGGAAAAGTAATTCTTTGTGCGTGTAATAAAACAAATAAATCTTAGATCTTCTTTCGTGTACTGGGACATACTTTTTTTATATTAGTCGCGTGTTGAGGCGTGTGCTACCAAATGCACGAAGAAATAATTTACCAAGCTAAAATACTGCACAATTTTCCTGCAGAGTAGCTGAACTCTAAGACGAATTTGGAAGAACTATTCTTGTATTTCAATTCCTTTTCTTTTTAAGAATTAATGAAGATTTTGATAAGTCAAGTTTGTCATCGTTATAGCAAATTTAAAAAGACATGTTTTACATACGGTTACTAGTGTGAACCACTTTAACAACTGGTTCACAGTGTACCACTTTTTTTAGCCGCTTGATTAATCTCATGATTATGTTATTACGGTACATCCTAGCACCATATTATTTCTGACCCTCCCTCTCACCATCTACCCCTCACCTTCTCCGGCAAACCCTGTGTCGTCTCTGGCAACACCCCATCTTCCCACTTCCTCTCTCCATTAAAACCGCTAGCATGTTCAATGGATTTTGTTATCGACGTATCTCAATCGTCAGTACCCAAACGACGCATTTTCCGTTTTGTCTCAGTCACCTTCATCATCAAGGCTCTCTCGGTGCCTCTGCTCCCTTGCCTCAACCAACTACCTTGGCGACTACGTCCACCTCCACCTGCACATCGATCGTTTCGCCCCCAAGGCTGGCCCGACCTTAGGCCTTGATTGGAGGGGCGAGGGTCCATGACTAGGAGGGGTCCAAAATTTATATATATATATAGTAAAAAAATTATATTATTTTATATTATTTTTATAAATGGATTAAAATTATTATTTTATTTTATATCTCTTTTTATTCAAATTAAAATATGACATGTGATTAAAAAGTATCATTCTTTTAATTGGTAGTGTTTTTTTCTTCTAATGGTTAAAATATGACATGTGATTAAAAAGAAAATTAAAATATTTTTCTATTTCTCCTTCTCCTTCATGCTATATATCCAGACTTGAGTCTTTTCCACGAGAAATTATATCCTGGTCCGGGACCACCACGTCAGCTGTGGTCCCGGCCAGTAACAGCATAACATGTGGCGACAAAAGAGTCAGCTCTCAGTCCGTTGAAGGTTAACGACGTTATTGCGTAACAGCGAGAAACGAAATTTAAAATCTGATATCATAAATGTAACCACATATCTTGGAGAAATTTAAAATATGATTAACCGCATATCTTTTACATATCATACTTACAATTATATCAAATTTAAAACTTTCAAAAATAATTGCTCTATTATCACGTTTACACTCTTTCACGTCACTGGAAATTTACACTGTTTCACGTCGCCGGAAAGCCGCTCGCTGCTCTGCCATTGCTGTACCAAGAAGCAACCACAAATGCTTTGCCATTGCTATACCGCAAAGCAACCACGAATGGGAGAATATTGCTAATCGTCAATCGATCCCACGGCGATTATCTTGTCAAGATTATTCATGATCGTCACATAGCAACCACGAATCGGAGATTATAATTGCCATTGCTGTACAAAGACGTAGATTCCGATTATCAGTTTCTTTGATACCCTCGTCAAATTTCCAAATCGCTCTGACGCTCCAACCTTGCTCGATTCCCTGCTCTCGCGGTTTCGTTATGTACTCGTGAGCAATATTAGCTATAACTTTTTCCTAGTGGGAATTATTTGATCCAATATGATTATCCCTTCATCATTATCCTTCAAATTTTGCTCGAGTTTTTTTTAATAGGTCTGCATTTATAACCTTCTGCTCAATTTAACAACTTTATATCAATAAAATGTTTTATCAATGGTTGAGAGATTCTGTAACGTGGGTCGTTTCCTTCCTCCATGTCTCAGTTGGCCAATGATCGAAAATGCAAAGACCACATTTCCCATTATTACAAGCAAAGAAAAAGTTTAGAATGACTAAAAATCTGCCAATAACCATCTAGCGTAAAAATAAATGGACTTTAGACCTGAGGTTATTTGTTCATGTACATTCTAATACTTTTGGTTCATAGTGAATGTGCTTGTTATTTGATAGCTTGTTATTCTACTAAGACTTTTTTTTTTTTTTTTTGTTCTCGAGGATATTTCCCAGGGGTTCCATTTAGTATATACAGTTGTTAGTTCACATGGGGTTCCATTTAGTATATAGCATATACACTGAAGATAACTTGAGTATTGATATCGGTGGGATAAAATAAAATTGAAAACCCCATAAACACACACAATGGAAACAGTGAGAGAATAAGAATTGCTCCACACAATCACACACACTATGGGGGAAGAGAATTAAATTTTTACTCAAACTTTATTCAATTACTTGATTAATGAATACGTACAGCCCTTGGTCTTGTAAAGGCAAATTACACTAAAATATTCGCAAGCTAATGGTTAATTAAAAAGTATGACGGTACTTCTATATATGCCAAGTGCCAATGAATTAACTTTTATTGGTTAAAAACAATCAGATTCATAAGAGTTTGGTTGTGATGGGAATGATACAGTTCAATATTGTAATGAGAGTCATCATCATTTAGATCAAAATACAGTTTTTCAGTTCATTAATTGTACAATTTTCATGAAGAATGATAATCCAAAACAGCTCCATGTGACTCAAAATTGCTTATCAGAAAGCCATTCACTTATATTTTACCACCAAACGCCCAACAATGGAAAAATATCATAAGGCCATAAAAAAGTAAGCTGAGTATGGAAAACTATTTAGGTGCTAAAGCTAAACTAAAATAAGTTACGTTGAAGTAGAATAGGCATTAACTTGAAATATGCTATATATATATATATATATATATATATATATATATATATATATATATTTTGAACTGCAAACAAAAAACAAATTTTATATAACCTGCATGGTTAACCACAAGATGTGATGAAACCTGCCAAGAAATAGTATTACAAGAAATAGTGCTATGCAGTTGACAAACATACTGCACAAGCACATACAGAACGCCTCTGCCTACAAAAACTATACTCCCTCCCCCTAAAAACAACTGCTGCCCGAAACAAGTATTAAAATACAAAAGTGCAAGGAAATTAAAAATGAATTACAAAGCCTCTTCTTATATATATGATCTCTGTACAAAACTATTAGCACCCTCAACATATTCTGGCCCCTTCGACCCTACACAGGTACCCTACCAATGCATACGTCAGGATTTGTTATCCACTCAGAAAAAGAATATGTAAATCCTTTATTTTTTGCACATAGCCACTTCCAAGATTTAATTTTGACAGCTTCCAAAATTTGTTGTACCTGTGTCTCATGCTGTTCAAAGAAATATGCTATATGTCAAAATTATTTTATATGTGACAGACATGTATATATATAATATATTTATCATCTTAAAGAACAAGTATCTAAGAATGAGCCAAGCACACTAACACTTGATAAGTCATGCCCAATCAAAATAAGCAAATCTATACAGACTTATTATAAGTGGTTTTACCATATTAGCAGCATCGAATCGTAGGATACCTCTCCTTGACAGTTATTTCGACGACGATCTGATTCGGAGGAAGATTGAATTGGACGAATCGGTGTTGCTGAAGATTGCAGAGGAACTGAAGAATGGTTCGAGCCAATTGCGCAGAGAATGATTGAGAACAAAGAGGAACGACTAGGGATTTGAAAGTTTTAAATTTGATTATAATCGTAAGTGTGATTTGTAAAAGATATGTGGTTAATCATATTTTAAATTTCTGCAAGATATGTTGTTACATTTATGATAGATAAGGGGTGTTTTTTTTGTTACTTTCTTATTTTAATTTTATTTTTTAAAGTACCTGTGAAAACCTAAAAGTATCTATGGGTATTAAAAAAATCTGCATATATCTGCTTAACGAAAACTCGGACGGATAGGGGGGCAGACATGGGACGGATAGTCATTCCTACTAGTTATGTGTAATTTTTTTTTTTAAAAACAATTGATGATGAGAAATTCAAAAATACACTTTGTCAAAAAAAAAAATACACATAATTGTTCTATCAGATTTAATATTGTTAATTGATAGTAAATTAAAACAAAAAATTTTAAACTTTAAAGAATAAAATTAAAAAAAATTTAAATCACTGAAATAAAAAAAACCCTATTATATACAAAGATCAAAAGTTATCTAACCTTTTAAAAAATAATATTTTATGTCTATCCTTAAAATCTTTTATTTAATTTTTTTTTTTTGTTTACTTCTAGTTGACTCAATCTTCTTTTCTATTAATTACCACCAGGTCCACTTGCAAGTTGCAACCTTATCCTCAATGTTGTGATGTGATGCACATGGCGAGGGCTGCACAGATTGAAAAGGTATTGAGCGGGTGGAGTTTTTTTTGGAGAAGGGTTGAAAATAACATTGAATTGAGTGGTTTGGATGGTTTTGGAAGAAGAAAAAAAAACAACGTGTGTTAGGAGTTGGAGGGGCTGCAAGGACGTTGAGAGAGGTGGAAAGAAACGTAAAAAGGAAATCCAATGTGCTATATATGAATGAATGTTTGGAGATGTGTGCGGTGAGTGGTGGTATATGGGGTGGTGGACGTGGAAAAAGATGTTGGGGGCCGGGTCAGTTGAAAGGGGTGGCTTATTGCAGGTGGAAAAAGAAAAGGTACGTACATTGTGTCGTGATCGTGATGTTATACAACTGTTGTTGGGATAAGGAGGGAGATGAAGAGTGTCTTTGGTAAGCCATTTTACAGTAGAAAAATGTTTGATAGACACTATGATGATATACAACATCTAGTGAGAGAGAGTAAAAAGAAAAAAAAATATAAGTATGATAGAGTTTATGATGTAATAGGAAGAGAGAGATAAAAAAAAAAAAAAAGATATTAGTAAGATGTTTAAAATAAAAGGGTGTTTATTAATCATTACTCTTTACAGTATGTTTTGTTTTACATACATCTCATGCGTGTGTCAAAAACATGAAAAAAAGATAAACCCATATGTGAGAAATGAACGTACCTCATCTTTGACATGCGTCTATTTAAGTTAACTTATCCAAAAATATTTCTAGAAGAAAAAAAATAAGAAAAAAAAAATTATCCACAAGCTAAAATTAATTTATATATAAACTAATTTATAAAAAGTTTCACACCTTATAAATTATATGAAAGAGTTTTTACTTTGATTAGTTTATTGCGATGGGGGTCGTGGACTTGGTGAATGTTGTTGTCCGGGGAAGTTGGCAAAGCGGTTCATGAGTGAAGAAATATGGTTGTCCATGGTTTGTAAGAGGCAACCGCAATGGAATTCTTTTTGAATCTGCTGATTTGTGAGCTGAGTTTGTAAGGCATCCACATGTCTATATTGTGCAGAGGTCACTTCAACATACTATTGAAATTTAACAATATGGAACAAAGAAGAGATTAGAACCAATAATTATCAAATAAGATTATGAAAAAAATTATATTGTTATTGATAGTATTGAAATTATAACTATAATTGTTAAACAAATAGGAACAAATATAGATAAACACTAATTTTTTTGTATTTGAACATATAGGAATGTAATTATAATAATTATAATATAAATAAAAAATTCTTGCAAAACACATTATTGAATAGGGACGAGAAACTTTAATTATGATTAAGCTTCTAATTAAAGATTAATATATATCAACTTATTGTTATGTATTGCATTGATGAATTTAGGATTAATATATACCTAAATCGTTTTGTAGCATGCATGAAAATTAATGCGATCTATGCAATCGCCGAGTACTCCACTTGTCATCAATAATTCCAAGGATTGGCTTATATTACGAATTGGGCCAAAGTCCAACCTGTATCATACCTTCGCCAAGCCCAAGTACCTCTAAGGCTATTTGACCATGTCAACATCAAGAGTATAGTTATTACGCTACTAATGTCACTATGAAATGTAAGTATTTATTACATGTTGTCCTAGTAGAATTATTACCGATAGTCTCTGCAGGTACCCATCCATTATTCACCCAGTTCAATTACACTAGAGCCTTAGCAGGAAATCAACCAGGTCGGACAATAGAGCAATAAGCAATCAGTTCGATCAAATCAACTAACATTTCAGACCAGTTAGGATTTGTTCTGGACTTGTGACTCAGACAAAACAACTTCTTTTGGAGGAATTGACAAAAGTGCTTGGCAAATAATATGGTTTGCTGTCATTTGGTCCATGGGCTATTTGGGTGGCTAGGAACCAAATACCAATTGGCCTTCAAAGCAAAAAAGGATGAACATTGAATGGAGTCAGCTAAGTTTCAATCTTGGAGCTGGATTACAATAAGGAAGTTGGGGTTTACCTATCCTGTATCCAGTTGGCTCATTGATCCAGTTTCATGATTAGCAAGTGAATGACATATACATAGACTAAAATAAAATTTTGGTCCCTTATCTATATTTTTTGTTTTAGTTTAGTTTTGATCCCTTAAAATGTATCATCAAGTCAGTCCTTCTGTCTGGATTTGGATCCTCTCCTTTTTACTTTTAACAGGAGAGTTCGTGTTGAATAAATCTGAACATTCTATTATATATTAAAATTTATCTACAGTTGAGATTGTAACTTAATAAAACTCAACGTTTGATTTATCCCTCTCCCTTCTTTCACGTTTCACTGGGTAGCAAACTAGCAGCCAATTTTGTTTCTTTTGCTCCACTAAATGGGCATGGCTTATTTCTCACTGTGTCACATGACAGATTTTGCACCACGAGATTGGCATTGCTTTGTGTTTTAGTTCACAACGTATAATATCTGCACGTTCTTAGCAGCTTTATATGATCGGCTGCATTAACAACCCAACAGTTTAAAGGATATTTAATATTTTGGTGAAATTGTATACTGTTCAATTTGTGCACTAAACCATTTACAGTTATGATATATATATAAAAGACTAAGTACCACCGAGCAGCCATAATCCTTGAAGCTTTTAGTTTTTATTTAGCTTTTACTGCAGCCATTATCAGCCTCTCTGGTTTGCTCAATTCAAATGATGATAAGTCAGTTGAGAGGGTTCAATTCAAATGAAACATGAGGGAGAGGAATTAATGAAATAGGTGCGTTTTATTGAGTTATATTCTCAACTGTACATAAATTTTAATATATAATAGATGTTCAAATTTATTGAATACGACCGCTCTTGTTAAAAGTAAAAAGAGGATGATACAAATCTCTTAGATCTATTTACTACACTAACTTATCAATTTGGTGATATGTAATAAACTAAGAGATGTCATGTCAATCAACTTTGTCAACAATTTGACACGTGATAAATTGAGAGATGTCAAGTTGGTTAAAATTAATATCATTGATGACACGTCACAATACAACGTTAGTTTGAATTTGGGCACAATGTTGAACTTGTTGGTAATTGGTGAGAATTCTGATGAAAAGTCATGATGAAGCAAAGATAACTGCAACTGATGTAATGTGGGAGCTATCAGGTTACAATCACTAAACATATGTGGTTCGGATTTCACATGCACTTCCTACTTTTATTGAGCTCCAAGTCTAATGTATGTTTAGGTGGATTTTACATCTTGGTGGGAAATAGTGACCACATTATGCGAAATCTCTGTAATCACACTTATCAAGTCTATATATTTGGTCTCTCTGTTTAGTCCTGGATTCTTGTAAATTTTCACTTGTAACCAAGTAACAGCTACCTTTTTTAATTGCAATAATATAATTTTGGTCTTTCAAAAAAAATTATTTCTTTATATTTATTGATATATAATATAAATTTGAAAAGGTTGTCATCACTTCAGTACTTTTTTCTCACTTTCCGATTATTGTATGCCCGTTCAATTACTAATCAATTAGCTAGGAACATGAAGGATTTATAATAACCTATGAATATAATGGAGCAAATACGGCACAACAACTCCACTTGGATGTTGTAATGATTCAACACCGAATTTACACCGAGCGTCTACTTAAAATTTACTTAGAAAGTAGGAGTAACCACTCCTTGACTTAGAAAGGTCCTATTATCCAATGAACCTCTTCTTTCTAATCTGAAATTTTTGAGCATAAAATTGATTGAATATTTAGTAGTTTTAAACAGCAAATTAAACTTATAAAATACTAAAATTTAGGAAAATCCAATTTTAATCTGTAACATAAGTACAAAGGAGGTCTAGCTCAATTACTTGAGTAGGATGCATGAGCGTTGAAAATATTTGATACTGTCTTTGATTCTTATATTCTTATAGATAAAAAAAAAATCCGTAACATAAGTAACAAGGTTTAATTTTATTACATAGGTGTTTTTGCTCCTATTGTCTAATAAATATAATATTTATGATCAGTAAGAGACGTTTTTTACTTTGCAACATTTAAAAAAATGTGTCTCACGACCAGTTCTCACTTTCGCAGCAAAAAACAAAATTCAAAGTGTGTTTTTTAATGTGTGATGACTATATTGGTTGTGTGTACATTATAGTTGTGGCATATATTAAATCGTATCGTACTGAAGAAAAACAATCTCCTAAAACATTTAAGAAATTCTCATTTGAGTGTTGGAGTTGGAGATGAGATGTTTGCTAGGTGCTTCCGACGCAGCACCAACCAGCAACTGGATCAGTTATGGTTGCACCAGAAACACGTTTAGTCGTTTATCCAGTTCGGTCCCTGTAGCGAATCCAATGATTTCGCGAGTCGTAAGCACAAAGCAAACCAAAATAAGCCCTTTCTCTGTGTAATTTTCTTCTCCGGGTGATAATAAGCATACCTTTAAAGCCAAGCCTTGCTATTCAAGAGTAAATGCCAGCTAAGATAATATTCTTTAGAGAAATCTCACGACACACCACCAAAAGAAAGAACCCAACCCAGCTTATAAAAGTTTATCTAATGATAAAAAAGCATTAAAATATTTAGTATTCCTACCCTTCTACATTGCTTCAAATTAAATAACTAGAAAATGAAGCTTCTTGCCACGGATATAGTATTTAATTAATGGTGGTAACTTTGCTTTATCCGTGAAGTCTAGACTGCTTATAAATTCCAATTTCGTGACTCAATATTTCCACATTGAGCCAACTCAGCCAAGTGATCAATAACAACAATGGAACTCACGAGGCTGATTTGGGTTCTCTTCTTGCTAGTGGTCAGGGTGGGATCTTCCGGTGCTCCACACCACGACAAAAAAAGGGTTCATGAGCCGTGCAAGAATTTGGTGTTTTATTTCCACGACATAATTTACAACGGCCACAACGTCAATAACGCCACTTCGGCAATTGTTGGCACACCCGCATGGGGCAATAGAACCATACTAGCGGGGCAGAACCACTTTGGTGACGTGGTTGTGTTCGATGACCCCATAACCTTGGACAACAACTTGCACTCGCCACCGGTTGGACGTGCCCAAGGATTTTACATTTACGATAAGAAGGAAATTTTCACGGCTTGGCTTGGTTTCTCCTTTGTGTTCAACTCTACCCAGCATAGGGGTAGCATTAACTTCGCGGGTGCTGACCCTTTGATGAATAAGACGAGGGACATTTCGGTAATTGGAGGGACTGGTGACTTCTTCATGACTAGGGGTGTGGCCACTCTCTCTACGGATGCATTTGAAGGGGAAGTTTATTTCAGGCTTCGTGCGGATATTAACTTGTTCGAATGTTGGTAATTACCGACCTAGGCAAGAATTTCATTTTCATTCAATTATGTGGGAGTTCTGTCATGCTCTTGGTAAGGTATTGGTAATCAAACTTTACTAGATGTATCTGACGGTTTAAAGTTGACGTCGTCACTCATCCTTCTTATTCAGAATTAATTAAATAATAGTACTTCATACATGAACATCTTTCATTTTCATGTCTGAAGTTTTGTTCCGGAAAATTTGATTTCTTGGATTCCCTATTCCCCCGCTTGATCATCTCTCAAATCTCAATTTTCTTAATGTACATTTGGCAAAATTAATAGTTTTATATTTGGGCTCAAACTAAAGGAAAGGGAGGTCAAATAAATAAGCTACTTAATTTCTTTTTATTCCTCCTGCTCAAGCACCACTTATGGAAAGCGAGGAATCCAAGCCTGCAATGGCAATTGGCAATCTATGCATATGGTTATGGGGTTCGTGTTTTACTGCCATGATCGATATAAATAATTTAATTACAATGACAAACATGCCAAGAATAATATTTGCAACTGCTGCTATTGTACGGGGCAACCTGCAGAGACAAAGACATTTTGCACTGCATTTGGTAGTTGGTACCCAATTACCTTGGATAATGTCTAGTATTCTCTTGAATTAATATGTCTATAAACGAAAAAAAAAATAGAGATAAAAATAATTATATACATGATCACATTCACATCAACTGTTATTTTTTACTTAAAAAATAATGTAACGCTTGCCTTGGACAACTTAGCCCTTATTGTTCGAGTCCAAGGGTTTTACTTTTTATGCTGAAAAAATTATATTTACTGCTTGGTTTGTGTTCTCTTTTCTGTTAAGCTGAACCCACTTACCACTACAAAGGAAGCAGAAACATTGTTGGGGCTGACCCGTTGATGAACAAAGGCTAAGAGGTATGTGTTAGGTGAGTTGGCAACTCTGACGACTACATGGGCCAGTGGCATGCCACTCTGACGACGGATGCTTTTGAAGAGTTAAATTATTGCGAAATTATTTTTATACAATAAATCCTTACGATTTTGAATTTTTTTTTCCAATTACGGGAAAGATAAGAAGAAAAGACAGAAAAAACATGAGATATAATAGGAAAAAATTGTTGTACGAAATTATTGTATGATGTAATATAACTTTAAAATATATGTACACGTTGGTATGAACATCAGGGTTCATTTCTTTTACTTTTAAATGAAAAAAATGCTTCTATCGTATATTTTAAAAGAAATCTTAATTCAACTATTTTTTAAAATATTTTCATAAATAAAAAATTCTTAAGAAAAAAAAAACGTTATAAATTGTAGGAGTGTCGGCTATCACTTATTAGTAATAGGCAGGGATGGATTCAAAAGGGCCAAGCATAGGCTTTGGGCCCTCCTCCCTCAACCCTTTATATATATATATATATATATATATTAATCCAAATTTTTTATTGAATGGTGTAATAGTTGATCAAGTTACACCGGTATAATTTGATCCCTTATATATATATATATGAGTAGAAAAGAAAAATTAAAATTAAAAAATATATATTAATAGAAGAAAATGAATAAGAAAAATAAAATATTGAGTTGAAGTTAGCTTAATTTCTTTCTAGTAGTAGATCTATTTGTAGTTTTACACATAAAATTAATAATAAATATTTTTAAAACTCATTATTTATTAAATAATTATTTATTAGAAGTTAAATATTTAAATAATTGTGTGAAAAAAAGGCCCCCTTTGATACATTTTTTATCTATCCTTGGTAATGGGCACATAATGTAAACACAGCATCTAAGTGATGACGTGATACTGACACGCTGACGTTATAAATAACGTGACAGTGTGACACGTATGCTAACATCATTAACAATCCAAGTTTGGTCATTATTGCTATATCAGTACATTATCAGTACCACATCCACATACTATCAGTGCCACATCAACATATATGTCAAATATCCAAGCCATTCGCCACACCAATGCCACATCATCACTTAGATGTCATGTTAGCAATTTATGCTAAAAAAATTGATTAACCAAAATTGTTAAATTTTAAAATGTGGAGACTAAATGTATAATAAATTTTTTTGAGGAACTAAAATTATACAATCATAAAATTATAGGGGCCAAAAGTGGATTTAAGTCTTTTATTTTCTACTCTTTTATTTTTGGGTTAATTAAGTTTTTAGTCCCTAAATTTTTTCAAAATTCATTTTTTAGTCCCTAAACTTTAGTTTGACAGGTCAAGGTCCCTAAACTTTTTAAAAATTCAGCTTTTAGTCCCTAAACTTTAGTTTGACACGTCAAGGTTTCTAAACTTTTTAAAATTTCGGTTTTTAATCCCTAAACTTTTTAAAAATTCAGTTTTTAGTTCCTAAACTTTTTAAAAATTCAGTTTTTAGTCCCTAAACTTTTTAAAAATTCAATTTTTAGTCCCTAAACTTTAGTTTGACACGTCAAGGTCTCTAAACTTTTTAAAAATTCAGTTTTTAGTCCCTAAACTATTTAAAAATTCAATTTTTAGTCCCTGAAATCTCATTTTTAAAAAGTTTAGGGACTAACAACCGAATTTTTGAAAAGTTTAGAGACCTTGACCGGTCAAACTAAAGTTTAGGGACTAAAAACCAAATTTTTAAAAAGTTTAGAGACCTTGACCGGTCAAACTAAAAAACCAAATTTTTTAAAAATTTAGGAACCTTGACCAGTCAAACTAAAGTTTAGAGACTAAAAATCGAATTTTGAAAAAGTTTAGGGACTAAAAACTTAGTTAGTCCTTTTTTTTTCTCTGATAGTTTCTTTCCTTCTCACTTTCTATTGTAAACCAAACAAAACATTAGTTCTAAATTCTAATTGAAACAAGAACAAATATGTTTCGTGATAAGAAGTGGTAGCATACTCTTTTTTTGGGGGCGGGGGGGGGGGGGGGGGGGGGAGCGTTGTTCCAACCGGCCGTGGTGATTTTTGTTAGGTCGGCCCAGTAATATATTCCAAAAAAATCATAAACTATCGTCTATCGGTCCATGCTCCTTTCTAATGACCCAGAACAAACGTTCCTCCTTTCTTCATGCTCCAAAAAAACTATGCTCCTTCCTATTTTAAGCTTTTGTCAAAAAAATTATTATAAGCTGGATAATAAGGGGAAAAAATGTTATTTTCCCTGGGCCATCCATAGAAAAGCTAGGCATCATATTTTAAAATGGACATTCTTACAAATTCAGGACGTTTTTTACATGGGCTAACTTTAGCCCATGGAAGGCCCACTCAGAAATCACCAAAGATTTTTACATGACAGTTAATGGAGATCTGATTCTAATGGAATTCTTTTCTTGTGTGTGTCTAATTTTCAGCCAAAGAAACCTAGTATAAAATCTGAGTGATTGCTATAAACAGTAGCGACATGGTTGACGTTGCTCTAAAGGAACCATTATTGGGAAAGAACATGTTCTTCCAACCAGACAATACATTACAAGACTGAAGTGTCCCTGGTTAGGGCGGCTAACATTATTACAAGCATAAGAATATATATATGTTGATGCTCTTCTGACCACACTTTTATATTCCGTAGATAGGATAGTGAGTGCACTATGGGTGAAGCATGAAGAAACTACATTTGTGTACATGTCTTGGAATATACCTTATGCAGCGATGAGAAACAACTACATACGTTCTTGTTATTCCTTTCTATTCTTAAATGCGTTCTCTTTGCTCGTCTTTCATGCTAGCTGCAACCCTCAATTAAAATTATTGCAATATAAGCTCAAGGGTAGACAGGATACTGTTTTTTTAAGGAAGATATTAATAAGTGCCATAAAGACACAGATCAGGAAATTTAAAGTAAGATTTTGTGAAAAAATGATTCCAACGTATCCCATTGTAATTTTTAAAGTATTTCAATTTTGATTTCTAATAAAAATGTTTATTGAGCTTTAAGAGTATTGGTTAGCAAGATTTCTTTTTTAAAAGAAAAGTATGAACACCAAATTCTTTAATATATTTATTTTATCATGTTGTAAGTGTGATTATATTATATATGCTTGTGTTTTTTTTTTTCCTCTCTTTTTTTGTGGTACAATTTCTCTTACGTGTAGCAATTCACATCTGTAATCTGTAAATAGACTCTAAAACGGTCTTTATATGCAACACAAGTATTTAAGGAAAATCGTTATAATGAAGCTAAGAATATGCTTTATTGCAAGGGAGATATTTGTTTGATGAAAAAACAGAACAGGCATGTGATTGTGAGGTGAGTGAAAGGATTAAAACTTAAAAGTTGGGGGAAAATAGCAGTGGCAGACGTGGCATTACCTTGGCCATTCCTAAGGTGTTTGAATTGGAAGAATGAGTGAGAAAGTGGTGAAAGGGACGATTGTGGTTTGTGGAGAATTGGGGATGGACAGGCGTCACTCTCAGTCTACCCTCCTCATTGCCATAATCCTACCCAGCTCCAAACCTTTACCTCCACTTGTATTATTTTCCCACTTTCCTCTTTCTACAATTCATTTCACACGACATTCAAATCCCATTTTGTCAAATGCTTGGAAAAGTATTTAACACACACCCCTCAAATAAATAAATTAATCGACAAAATCAGAAATCGTTTTCACATTTTTTTTAAATATTCTTTCACTCGTAATTCATTTATCAAACATGAAGCTTGAAACAAAAACGCTAAAATTGTTGCTCAAGATTTGTAATATATATGTATTTTTATATTAAGTTAAAATTTTGTTTTTATAAATGTTACTGTATAATTTTTGTATCTACTATTTTTCTCTTGTGAGTAGTATCTATTTCATTTTGTAGCATGTATGCTATGTGTTAAACTTTAAGCTATACAATAATACACTTTAAAAATAGATAATAATGGAGCACAATCTTCACAAATTTTTTTTTTTTTTTTTGTAAACCATTAATTGACAATCGAATCAATCAAGATGAAAATACTCTCAAGCAAATGAAGTTATGTACATATAATTATCAGTTTTAATTTTCACTTGGCTGCCTCAACTATTAATTTCAATAAAATAATTTTTCTATCAAACATGAAATTGGGAGGGTTGTGTATCCTCCTAAACTCTTAGTCAATTAATCGTTCAATCACATCTTAATCTTATTCGCCTTTTGACTCGAGATTGAAAAGTTTTATACCCTAAAAAAATCAGGCCAAGTTGGCTTTAAAACTTGGCTACTATATTCAATTTATGGAGGATTAGTTTTACAACTGTTAGATGTCTTGATTTTTTTTTTTTTTTTTTTATAGAAAGATATCTTGATTGTTGAGGATTAAAGAGTGATGACACAATTGTACTAGGGCATTCCCACGTTGGGATAACTGTTTATGGAGTCGTATTTCAACCTTGAAGTACCCCAACAAATGAATAGAGCACACACACGATCTTCATACCAATCTCTAAATGTTTTTCATGACTAAAAAACTATTTTATACAAATGGAATAATAACTATCATAACGTATTTATTTATACAAATATATTAGTACATGATATTTTATTATTAATGTAGACGAATAATAGCTATATAATAATTTAATTTTTAAACAAAAGTTATATCAAGAGACTAATTCAATAGAAAACTGTTATATATAACTTTCTTTTCGCTGATATTTACGTAGATATTAAGCAAAATTACCAAGAGTTGAAGCTGAATTTATCTGAGTGGCTTGTTATAAAAAAAATGCGAATTGTGATCCAAGACAATTTTTTCATGTAATGTCATGAGTTACCGCGCACAGTATAAAGATACCTAATTGCACAATTTTTTTTTTTCTTTTTAAAAAAGTGATACTATGCAAGTAGTAAGAATAAGATTTAGAGGGAAGATCTGGTGGGACAAAGAAGCACACATGCTCGAAGTCCAGACTCGAGATCCACGATGCCACTTTTCTTGGTTGTTTCTTCTACTTTCTTTTGTCCTTCCATTCTTTTCCAATTTCGTTATATTTATATTTTGTTTAAAAACAAGAAAAAACATATTTAATTTATTTATATTATCATCTTCGAAAAATGCTGTGTTGGTGAGTGGTGACTTGGTGTGAGAGCCGATGACTCATCCTGAAACACGGCACGTGCATTCTAGGATCCGAATATGAAAAGGTATATTCTTTGAAAAACCTGGGAAAGCAATCCCCATCTTTCACATTGATATTCGTAAAGAAAAAAAATTTAATAATCAAAAACCAATTTTAAAAAACATAAAAACCGAGGCCATTCAATCCAAATTGACTTTCTCTTCCTAATTTTTTGCACTTAGATTACACACACCGTTGATTGTTAGAATATAAACTCCATAGCGCAGATCTAGCGGTGCAAAATCCGCGGTGGACCTGTCTCTTGCAATGCTCACACCCACAGTATGATGGCTGGCAAACCAGAATCAGCTTTCGCCGGTTTTGGCCGAAAAGGGTGGGCGGTGGATACGATGAGTGCTTGGTGGGACCACGTTATAGTAGAGGATCCCATCCAACGGTTGAAATTTCATGCCATGGGATTACGTGTAAAGATCGAACGGCTGGGAGATCTAGAAGATAAGGGAATAGATTCCTCTTACCTTTTTTATTAAATAAAATTATATTTTATATTATAATTTTGACGTTCTAGATGGTGCTAAACGGATCGCCACTCTTTTTGCGAGGGCTTATCTTTGCCTCACTAGTCAGTAGTCACAACTATTGACGCACGCATAAAATGCAGCAGAGGACAATAGAATAAAAAGGACGCACTCACACTCACACTCACACACACAGCTAAGCGAAGCTATCCCACAACCATTGCTCTTTTTTTTCCCCTTTCGATAGTTATTCCCTTGAATAGAACAACGGGAATTGGAGACCAGAGGACACCATCGAAGGTAACCAGTGGATCCGCACCGCAAGAGCCACACCCAGATATTTTACGATGCGGAACTTGAGCTTGCTCCTGCGCGTGATATACACGTTCTACTCAAGAGCGTGCTATTGTCCATCGAATTCTCGCCCCCCCGTTTTCTAAATAAACTGTTGCTGAATGGTAGTCAAAAACGAAATGACGTTATTCACCAGAAAAAATAAAAACGAAATCACGTTAATATATACTATTAGTAATAGTTAAAGTATTAACTAGTAGTATAAAATAGAAAAGTTGATAAAAAGACGGAAATGTACACTATTCATTAGAACATTTTTCTATTCTGCAGCAGTTTAAAAATAGAAAATAATGTTGTTTTTTACACAAAATTTTTTTTGGAGATTATTATTATTATTATTAAACGGCGAATTGCTCATTTTTGTGAATGACGAAGAGGCGCACTTCAAAGTTGAAAGTGATCCAATTTGGTATTCGTAAGGCCATCGCACATTCATTTTGTATTGTCTTCTTGTGCAAGGTCATGGCTACGTTCTAATTAAAAAAAAAAATCGTTAAGTTCGCACAGCTTACGTTAAAAAAATAAATAAACCTTGGCAGTTCATATTATTGAATAGTTTTATATACGTATTCATACATATTATTTTATATATTGCTGTCAAAAAAATATTATTTTATATATTAATTTTAATCATTTGATTTATAACAATTTATCTTTTCTTTATTTACACTTTAACGTCATTATCCTAAACAGATATGAGATGATGCATTTATTATTATCTAGAGACCTTTTACCTTACTCCGATCCTTATCCAATCTTAAAACGCAATTGAATTTTCGTTTTTTTTTTTTCCATAAAGCTCGCTTTAATACATATTTTAAGACCACATATAAAAAAAACTGTTGCTAAAATCTATAATTATAAAAAATATAATTTATATTTTGTAAAATAAAGCTTGCTAGAAAAAAATAAATCATATTTATTAGAATTTTATTCCTTAAATAAAGAAACAAAATAATTTCTCAGCTATAGAATACTTGAAAAGTTAATTGTACATAAATTTCTGCTGTCAGAAAAATTTTAATTAAAAAATAAAAAATAACCGATATTAAAAAATATTTCAAAATATATCTTATATTAAAACTGTAAGATTATTTAAAAAATAATTAAAAATATTCAATAAAATATATTAAATAATTCTTAACAAGTTCAATAATTAATATAGATCTGGTGTGGGGTCCAAGGAGAGAAGTGACGAGACGAGCCGCTACCGTTTTACATAAAAAACTTGAAAACTAACGTCAAGTTGACTTAAGGCGTCCGCTATTGTTGCCTAATCGACAATCTCGTATCGCCGCGCCGCGCCGCGCCACTCTTACCCCTTCCTTTGTCCATTCACACTCTTTTCTTTACCCACCCAAACACATCAAGCATAAACTGCATCTGGACACTATATAGTCTATATTCTTTTTATAACTTTTATTTCTCTCTAGTTAATTACTATTACTACCTTCGTCTTTGTTTGTTTCTTTATACTATAAGATTTTTTAAAATTGTTTTTGTATTAACTGTTTTCATTAAAATACACTTAATTGCTTTACGTTTATTATAATCAATCAATAAATAATAAATGTTATAAAATATATAAAATAAACTTATAATTTTAAGGATAATTTTAAAAAATATATAAAATTATTAATAAATTTAATAAGGTTCAAACCTACAACCCTGTTTCAAGCTGATAAAAACCCGTCAACAAATTTAAATTTCATTGTCGATATAAAGACTTCATTAATAGATGATTTATAAATATCTCTGTAAATATTGAACTTTATTTTAATTTTGATGAATTCCCAAGATTCGAATCACTTGAATTTTTAAAAACAAAAACAAAAAGATGATAAAAATTGAGAACCATGTTTGTATGTCGGCATGTCGCAGCAGTGAGATAAATAAAACAGGTTTGAAGATCAGGTGATCAAGGGTCCTGTCTTGATCCATAAAGACGTGGTCTCTTTTCCATCTAGCTTGATATAATGATAGGCATGTGTCACGTACGGATACAGTGAAGTGAAGTTGGACGATTTGGCTACAATCTCTCATTCATGCACTTCTCACAATTTATATCTTTGAATTAGTGTGGTGTTTATACCCCAGGGGTGATAGTCAAATGTTTCTCCTGAAATAGAAGTTTGGGAAGTAATTTTATCTTTGTAAAAAGAAAAGAAGTCATATTTTTTTTTAATCCGAATTGAATACAGTACCAAAGGGTTTAAAATATTTATGCACTCTGCTCAATCAACTGAATTAAACTCCTTGATAAAAAAGAAGACATATATATCAACATGTTTTAATATTGGAATTAGAAATTAAGTGCTGTCAAGTTGAGAATATGATTTCGATCTTCATATTCTAATATTCATATTTACTTTTGGTTAAAACATGATGTCGGCCTAAATTGTTTCTATAAAGTTTTTAATAGATATGAATATAGTATTTTTTTTTTAATCTTCAGAAATTGTTTTATTAAATACTTTAGATAAGCAATTTAAAAAATGAACTGCCAGAAAATATAATAAAATAATAATAAAATTATCGTCACATCATCGTTTAATAGATAGAATGACTATTTTGGGTCCATTTGCAAATATAAAAAACAAAATAAGATTTTTAAAACATAAAGGACATAAACAGAAAATTATAAAAACATAATGAATCAAAATGATATTTTAGTCTTTTAAAAATAAAGGACTAAATTTAAGTATTTTTTAAAAATAAAGTACCAAGTTGAGTACGAAAAGGATCGCATTAAAGTATTTTCTAAAAATAAGAACTAAATTTGACCTTTTATTAAAAGATATATCAAATTGAATAAAATAAATAAATACAAAATCAAATAATAGGACACCGATGCAATAATAAAATGATATTTACCCACCGAAATACATCAAGAGGACTCCCAAAAAAAAAAAAACTATCATCCTATTATTAACTTCCAAACTAATAACGTGCAACACTCGAAGGGTTATACTCTGAACTCAAAACACAATTAACTGAATTGGGTAGTGGACCTCATGTTAAAAACGTGACAAAGCCCTCTCTAGGAGTATAGTTAGGTGTCATCTACATAAGCTCCATGGGTAAGACGAATTCCACCATCATGTAAATGAAGATAGAGAACATAAGAAGAATATACAAAAAAAGTACATGAATGTAATGTTGCAGTTGTATTGTACATGCCAATTTCCAAAATTGAACTATCACGCTTTTTTCGCATCTTATGCAAACTCAATTGTATGTCACTCTATAAACCTTATGGTACATGTCATTTAGTTTATGAACACAACATCCACAAAGAAGGGTAATAGAAAAACAAACACACCAAATGGGTGAGCATTTAGACATAAGTATTACAGAAGTACATGTAATCATCAAAGAAATAATTACAACAACAATTAATGCAAATATAGATACACAACGGCAGTACATGTATTAAATATTCCCGTGTTTTAACTTCAGCAAATATAATATCAAACTCACATAACAAATAACAGTCATGGGATATTAATACGAATCAAATCAAATGCCCATGCATACGAATAACATTAAGGCTTAATTACAATTTTTACATTCAACTTTTTTATTTTTGATGGATTTTATCTTCCAATAAATTAATTTGGCGCATTTTACCTTCAACCTTTTGAAAAAGTTGTGAATTTTATCCTCCACAGTTTTGATGACGTGACATCATCAAAACTGTAGAGAGTAAAATTCACAACTTTTTCAAAAGGTTGGGGGTAAAATGCGCCAAATTAATTTGTTAGGAAGTAAAATCCACCAAAAATAAAAAAGTTGGATGTAAAAATTGCAATTAAGCCTAACATTAATCCATGGAATTAATAACTTTACATTTGAGCAATCAAGTAGATGTGTCTCCTAACATGGTAAAATAATATCAACAATCCATTCAGTCCAAAAACACAACATGTGGTAAAATCATTTGACAAATGCACCAAATTCTTATCGTTAGGAATAACAGCAACTTCATCAAGATGCACGTATGACGGTGGTAATTATCACGACACAAAGATGCATAAACCCGACCTTAAGTGAAATCACATGTACAAACATCCTTGAGGTTTGACTCAAACAATTTTCCCTCACCCATCAAATAACAAAGTGTTTACTCATTTTCAACAACTTAACACATGTATATACATGCATGAATAACAAAATACACACACTCATATTATCTTTGAATCAACATTTTTAAGTTTTCTATGTGGATATCAACTCGATTCTAACATGTATTTTGGGCTTTATGGCTTCATAATCAATGCACAAATTATAAAGGGTTACAAAGGCACTATCACAATAATGTGATTCTTCACTTAGATTCAATTATCATAAACTCTCTAATTAAAGTCTTAAAAAGTATTGTTACTCTCCTTAAAGAAAAAGTATTATTACTTTTCCTGTAATCTTTTTGTAAATGTTTTACGCTATGGTATTTATTAAGCATAGTATAATATAAAGTTTTATGACATGATTAGTTGGATTTTACACTAGCAAATTATATATTGAATATTAATCAAATATTAATATTTAAACACTAATTATTTTGTAAACGTGCATATTCAAGTATCTTGAATTTTCTTAGGTACTAAAATATAATCTTATTATTTTAATAGCATTTTCTTGACTCGAAAATTTTATTCCAAGAAAATTACAAAGTTTTTAACTTACTTGTTTTACAAAAGGTCTAAAATATATTATAACTATAAAATATTAGGTTCTTTTGAATTTTCTAAGTGTTTAAAGAGTGAATTTATCATTTTACCCCTAAATTAACAATTTTTTTACTCTACTATTATTAAACTTGTTTTAAGTATTAAAAATTCCCTCTCTTCAAATTTGGTCCGAAATAAATTATTTTAATTATTTTAATATTTAAATATCATTTTAACTTAATAAATACAAAGTTATAACCTCATATTTTTTAGCGCATTTTTCAATTTAAATCCCAAAATTAGTTTGAATTGACTCCTTTTTAATCCAAAAAATTCCCTAAGCTTACTAATCCATTATTATTGACCTTTAATCACTTTTATTAGCTTAATATCACTGTGATGATGTTTTAAATTTGACATTGTCATGATTAAAACCGCATTTTAAGGTATTTTTCAAGTTAAAATTTTACCTTTATTAAAATTAAAAAAAAAGTTAAAATTTTACCTAATTCTTTTGGTATCCTATTTAGGAACTTTAATTCGTCATTAACACTTAAACTATTTTTTTATGCACTAATACGGTCTATACAGAGGGCTTGAAACTTCCAAGTTCCAAAATGAAACTCAAATTCAATGGAACTCCAAAATTTATAAGCATTTCACTATTTTTTTTCAGGCTAAGCTTAGATTGAACTACTATTGAATTAGGCTAAAAATGTATGTAATTCAAATTCAAAATTTAAAATTTAAAGCTTACATTTCATTAAATAAATTTTTAGGCAATTCGACTAGCCCTACCCATTTTATCACTACTAAATTTAAATGCCCATTTCCTTTGAACTAAGGAAATTGTGTGAAGCTCTTAAAAAAAAAAAAACTGTGTGAAGGTGAAATCCTAAAACTGTTCAGAAATTATCGAAGAAACAAAATAATATAATTGCACTAGAAGTCAGATAAAAAAGAATTAAAAAAAAAAAAAAACAAAGAAAGAAGAGAAACGTAACCCTAGAATCCGTCGAGTATTAAAATTGGTTGTAGCGTACGCTCACTATGAACACGCGCCTCTTCATCCTCATTGCTCTCTCTCGCTTTCTCTTCGCCGCTTCGTGTCGGCCTTCTCTGTTCACTCTCTCTCGCCGGATTTCAAAACCCTAGTCCCGCTTCTCTAACCCCAAATCAAATCGAATCGAATCGACGCGCTAGGTAACTCACTCTTCCTCAGATCTCCGATATTCAATTCCAATTCCAATTCCAATTCCTGTTCTATTTCTCGCTCCAATCTAATTTTCACTGAACCTCTTCACCTGCGAGCTAAGGGAATCATCATTTGCGTGCCCTTTCATTTTCCATTTCGACTTTATTTCTTTGGCATCTGGAATTGTATTCAAAGGACGGGCGTGCCAATGAATTGATGTTTTTATTCTCCTCTGGAAACAGAATCTTGATTTTTATTGAAGATTCTGAGTTTAGCATATTTCAGCAAACTTGGAACGTCGAAAATTGAATTGGAATGTTTGTTGTTTTTTTCTCCTCCTTTCCCCTTGCAATTCGCAGAAAGACAAACATGCAACGTTAGGACCAACTCAGATAGAATATTTTCTACTTCAATCTGTTTCTTCCTTAATTAACTTCGATTTACCGATATGTGGTCAAATTCAGCATATTTGGGTACTTAGTGTTAGTATTTGCTAATTCAACTTGTGTATTTCTATCCTTCTTTCTGCTTTCCTTTTTTAATTTATTGGAGTTTGTGACTCTAGGTAACTTGAACAGAGTCTCGGATTTCTCATCTATCTCTCTGTTTTACCCTTGTTTTGCTCGATTCTTTCTATGATTTATTTGAAAGGATTTTTTTTTCCCCATGGGGTCTACCCTATATGTAAAGAAAGTTTATAATTAGCCCGTCTTCTCTTTTTGGTTTGTTTTAATTGATTTTAGTTCTTGAAACAAATTAGTGGCTCAGAACAGAAGTAGAAAAAGAAAGAAGAAACAATTTTCACTCCAATGCTTGTATTTATGTATGTTACTGTGCAACTGAGTTCTAGACTTGTTCATTGTCCAGGCTCTCTTGCTCGGTTATTTTTTTTTAATTGTTTATTTAACGATTTGTTGTTTTCTTGTTGAGAAATTATTACATTCAAAGACTGTAGTTATCCTGTGTGCTATACTTCAGAATCCAATATTTGTTATTTCATATTTTCATCTATGCATTTGCTTGCTCCTAGTCTTATCTTTTGCTTGTTATGTGCTATTGCATAGCTTTTCTGTGTTATAATATTAGCAGAACTGTTTCAACTGATGCACTTAGGTATTTGCTGTTTGGCTGCTGTATTCTCCTAGCTGCTCCTGCTGTTTTATGGAAAGATGTCTTATCAGTAACAGGCGAGGTTCGCTCAAGTGCTCTCTCTCTCATTTTCTTATTCTCTTAATTTTGATGCATTTGTTAAAGCTAGGCAGACATCTAAGTCCTCTATTTTTTAAAATTTATTTGGCATGATAAAAGTCTCATTGTGTTTAAGAATCAGCTGGTCACCAGACTGGATTCGGCCAGTTGGTTCAAAACACAGTGTAAAGTGGGTGACCCCTTCTATCCAGAATTGGTCAAAACATAGTATAAAGGGGTGGTCAGCAGGGTCTGACCCGCGCTACTGGTGCTCTTGTGACAAACAAACTAACAGAAAACAATGTGCTTTTTTTATGAAATGCTGCATTATGAACACTATTTTTTATATAATAACTATTGACTACTTCAACTACTCATTCATTTGGAGTTGGCTGAAGCTGAACAGTGAGTCAGGGACTAAGCTATCTCTCTGCTCTGCTAATCAGCCCAGTTTTTAAATAAAAATGTCATTCTTTGTGATTTGGGTTGATTTGTAAGATTTTTTGGAAGGGCGAGTATGCAATTCTATACGTTTTGCATTTTATATAACTATAACTACAGCTTTTGTTTTGCTTGCTTGTGATGCCCTTACACAATGGAGATCTGTTTACCCAGTTCATTTATTTAAATGCTATTATTGTATGATTAGATTTATCTGTGTTCTTTATGTTTTATCCTACTTTTCAATTTCTGTGGAAAACAATTCTTAAAAAAATTTTGGACAAAAGTTTTTTTTTTTTTTTTTTTAATTTTAAATTTATAGTCTTTTGCTTATTTTGGGCCATTGAATATCTGGTGTTTGGCAATCATAAGTTTATTTATTGTGTGTTTCACTTTCTGATGCCATCTATTACCCACTTTTATTTAAATAGGCATGCCAAATTTGACTGCAACCATGTTTATTATGGCAGGTGTTCCAGTTCTGACCATGTGGTTCGTTTCGAACAGTAGTATTGCTTCCATTGTGTGTTTTGGAAGGAGACAGATCTTGTTGGGTTAATTTGTACTTGCAACTGACAAACTCAACCTCAGCTTAATCTTTCTATATCTTATAGATGGATAGACGTGATACTTCAGGATTTGTCAGCGGGGGTGCATTATACACCTGTAGACATATCTAACCCTAACCTTTGTAGATAAACATCACCTTTTTACCCGGAAGTAAGGAAAGCTGTACTGTGAAATTCATAAATAGGATTAGATATTGTTTCTGCAGTGGTTTAATCACCATGGACGCAAGGTTCAAGAACTTTTTGGGATTTGCAGCTAATCATTCTGCAAATGCATTCAAGATTTTGGGCAATTCTATGCAAGTTGAAGGAAGGGGAGCTGATTATCACGGTACAGATACCATCTTACGACTTGATTCCCCTGGTTCTTCAATTCCCACCAATGTGCCCTCTTCTAAGGGAACAAAAAGGAAGTGGGATTTAATTGATGAATGTATGGGTCAAAGAGTTGGCTCTTCTTTGTCACTTGGGCTTGGGCGTTCAAGCAGTTCCTCAGACAGCAAGGGGAGTTCAGCTGCTGCTTGCACTGCTATGTCTTCAGCCAAAGATATTGAAGAGGAATCATCTATGGATATTGAATTGGACTTTTCTCTTCATCTTGGCTGTGAGAAGGTACAAAGCCAGAAGAAACCTGTTAATTCAAGTTTGAATACATTGGAGCTGCAACCAAAATTTGATTTGGAGTTGAGCCTTTCCACTGGGCCTTGTGAGTCGGATATTACAAGCGTACATCTAAATCCATCACCTCTTCAATTGAATATGGAGATGCCATTAGCATTCAGTGGGACACAAAATACAGATGAGGGATCAACTTCATGCAGTTGGAAGTCAGGGATTGTTTTGCCATCTTCTAAGACGTCATCAAATACAGGCACTAGTTTTCTTTTAAATCAGGCTTCAAAGCAGTTTGATCATAGTCCCATTGTTCTGGACCTCTCGTCAACCAGACCAAAAAGTTCAGTCACCTGCACTTCTGGGCTTACACAGCAGCAACAGCTACTACATCGCCCCAATAATTCTAAAACATGTCAAGTGGAGGGATGTGGAAAGGGTGCCAGAGGTGCTTCTGGACGATGTATATCTCATGGTGGGGGTAGGAGGTGTCAGAAACCTGGCTGCCACAAAGGAGCCGAGGGTCGTACAGTGTACTGCAAGGCACATGGAGGTGGCAGGCGATGTGAATTCCTTGGTTGCACAAAGAGTGCAGAAGGACGTACAGATTACTGTATTGCTCATGGTGGTGGCCGGAGATGCAGTCATGAAGGTTGTACCCGGGCTGCCAGAGGGAAATCTGGATTGTGCATCCGGCATGGTGGTGGCAAGAGGTGCCAGAGAGAAAATTGCACCAAGAGTGCAGAAGGCCTATCTGGCCTTTGCATCTCACATGGTGGAGGGCGTAGATGCCAAGCTCCTGGATGTACAAAAGGGGCACAGGGGAGCACAATGTTTTGCAAAGCACATGGTGGGGGAAAACGGTGTACTGCACCAGGGTGCACCAAAGGTGCTGAGGGGAGCACCCCGTATTGCAAGGGCCATGGAGGGGGAAAACGCTGTACATACCAGGGTGGTGGAGTATGCACTAAAAGTGTGCACGGAGGTACCAACTTCTGTGTGGCACATGGGGGTGGAAAGAGGTGTGCTGTACCAGGCTGCACAAAGAGTGCTAGAGGAAGGACTGATCATTGTGTCCGCCATGGTGGAGGCAAAAGATGCAAGTTTGAAGGCTGTGGAAAGAGTGCACAAGGCAGCACTGACTTTTGCAAAGCACATGGTGGAGGCAAGAGATGCTCTTGGGGCCATCCTGGTTCAGAATATGGCATCCAACAGGATGGTCCTTGCAATTCATTTGCAAGGGGAAAAACAGGTCTGTGTGCACTTCATAGTGGGCTAGTGCATGATAAGAGGGTTCATGGAGGTATCTCACTGGGATCTGTTGTTCAGGATCCCCATTCGAGTAAAACAGATGAACTAAAGCAGGCACTCGTTGATAAAAACATGGATATAGATATGATGAAAATAGGGAGTAGCCTAGGCACTGCTGCAACCTGCTCTGATTTGAAACAGTACGAAGCTGCAACTGCTCATGTATCAGCTAAGGAAGGTGGTCACTTGCCAATGTCAGTTGCTATTCCTGAAGGCAGGGTGCATGGTGGAAGTCTGATGGCAATGCTGACGGGGAGTTCTAGCCGTGGCTCAAGCAGCGGGAGAGGTCTTGTTAGCGATCCATCTGAACCAAACAAAGGTTACCCCATGCCCCAGAGTTGGATTTAAAGCTCTAGTTATCGTTGTGGTTCTCATGGTCTCTGTAGTTAACAAATTTTATCAGCATGTTACATTATTACTCCATTCTACGTTAACGAATTGAGTTATTCTATCATCCGATGAAATTGAGTTGAGAGAATAACCAAATCGTTTGACAATCTGGTGGAGGGGATATCAAGGTAGGAAAATTGTACTTTGATTAGGTAGTTGGTGATGTTCTTTTACCATTCTTCCTTCCTCTGTAAATATTACATCTGATGAAACGTTTAGCAGGTTGTGAATACAGGTTGCTACCTGTAATGTAAGGTCTGTCAGTGTGCCATGTATTCTATTTAATAATAAAACTTCACTGAGATTGTATTTGTTATGATAGTACTTATTTTGAATTCAATACATGGTTAACCTCGAGTTTGACACCCGTTTGACAGGTCACCGGGCAGAAGTTGCACGCATTTGGCAATTTGTACTGTTATCATGTACCGTCACAAAATTTTGTTGATAATAGTGTTTTTCGTTTTTCTCTTCTACACTGGTTGCCTGCTTGGTTTGAGAAAGAAAGTTAAAGGAAAGAAAATGAGATGATTTTTTAATGTTCTGTTTCTTTTGTGAAAGAAAGATAGAAGAAAATACGTGAAAGGAAAAGGAAAGAAAGTGAGAAAAAGAGAAAAGACATAAAAAATGAGATAATTGTTTGATGGTTTGGTATAAAGAGGAAATGAAAGAAAGTGGGAGGAAAGAAAGAAACATCTCCACACAAAAGGGTGGATCTAGTGATGAGTTGGATTTGGGTAACATGCAAAGTCACATGTTCTAATTTTAATGTTATCATTGTATATCAAAAAAAGAAACATGTTTTCTTAAATAAAAGATGAGGGGAATTGTTATTTTTACTCCATAATTTGTTATTCTCATCCCTTAACATTGTAAAATTATTCTGCTGTTCCTCCTCTATTTCTTACACCCCACCCCACTTTCCTTCTCCTCCTTCTTCAGGTTCCTAAACTTACTCAAACTCGTAAGTTGTGTAGATCAATGAAATCATGGATTTGTTGTGTTGAATGTACACTGGAATCCTGATTTCATTTTGTTTTTTTTTTTTTTTTTTCATACACAACGGAATCACGGTTCCATTCCATTGTGCATGTATTTTTTCTTACACAACATAATCACGATTTCATTGAGTACGACATTTTTCTTATACAACGGAATCGTGATTCCATTGTGTACTATAAATGACATGCACAACGGAATCACGATTCTATTGTATACGTCATTTTTTGAACACAACAGAATCGTGATTCCGTTGTATAAGAAAAATGTCGTACACAACGAAATCGTGATTCCGTTATGTACGCAGACAGTATTTGGTTTTTTTTTACTGTTATTCATTTAGTAAATTTTGAATTTTTTTTTCTTTTCAGTAGTAGCAATGGATTGGAATACTTTTATTTCTGATGAAGTTACGATGCCAAGTAGTTGGGGAAATATGATTGATGCAAGTAAAAATGCTTTTGACCAACCCATTCAACAAAATGAAATGCAAGCAGATGATTATGTGATGGACATTAAACCTCAGCACAATTATCTTGACTTCTCCAATAATTTCATGACTGATGAGGTTGATTGATTAATTAGTGTTTTTATCTATATGATATTTTTCGTATATGTGTGTTTTGTTAGTGAAGGAATGCATTTTGTTTTTAGGCTTTTGAAGAGCGAGATGACTTGTTGATGCGGGTTCGATCTATCGCAAAGGAGGTTGGATTTGTTGTTGTCATAGAAAGGTTAGAAACTCACAAGAAAACTTTTGTCCTACTGGCTTGTGAAAAGGGAGGAAAGTACAAACAATATAAAGATAAGTTAGTCCGCAAGACTACTGGAAGCAAAAAATGTCAGTGTTCGTTTAAATTAAAAGGGAGGCTTGTGAAAGGCATTGGTTGGAAACTTTATGTGGTTTGCGGTTTTCATAACCATGAAGTTAGTGAAACATTGGTGGGTCATGCATATGCTGATCGTTTAAGCAGTGAAGAAAAAAGTCTGCTAAATCAAATGACCAACAATATGGTGAAGCTTGGGCAAATTCTGTTGACAATGAAAGATAAAGATGATGCAAATGTCACCACCATCAAAATCATATACAATGAGCGACAAAAATATTGGTGACACCAAAGGGGTCTAAGAACTGAAATACAACATCTGATGAAGTTGATAGAACGTGATCATTATTGGTATAGAAGGGACTGAAGATGTTGTAAGAGATATCTTGTGGTCACATCCAGATTCTATCAAGCTCCTAAATTCATTTCCAATAGTGTTGATGTGTGATACTACTTACAAGACGAACAAATATCATCTTCCGTTATTGGAGATTGTTGGGTGACTTCAACATACATGACTTTCTCAGTTGCCTTTGCTTATTTACAATCTGATAGGACAGACAATTTTGAATGGGCATTAAATAAGGTAAAAGAAATGTTTGTCAAAGATGATGTATTGCCTCAGGTTATTGTCACTGACAGAGATCTTGCATTCATGAATGTGTTGGAGAATGTCTTTCCTTCTTCAACCAACTTGTTATGTCAATTCCACATTTCTAAGAATGTCAGGGCAAAAAGCAAGATGCATGTGGGCAACGCGGAAAAATGGGACAAAGTGTTGGACGCTTGGGAAGGGTTAATGCAATCTGCTAGTGAACAATTGTGTGAGGTTAACTTGAAAAACTTCACAAACCTATGCTCACATTATCCACTTTTCCTTGAGTATGTCCATTGTATATGGTTGATACCTCACAAGGAGAAGTTTGTACAAGCGTGGACGGATTGAGTTATGCATCTTGGAAACACAACAACTAATAGGTACTTTTCCATATAATTATATTCGTTGATTTTAATTATATACTTTGCTTGACATTACTTTTGGTTGCATGATAAGGTTGAAGGCGCACACGCACGATTGAAGAGGTTGCTTCGAGATAATATGGAAGACTTGTGCAGTTGTTGGGATGCCATGAATAACATGCTTATATTGCAACATACTGAGATTTTGGCTTCATTCCAAAAAAGCATCAATGTTGTGGGTCACAGGTTTAATAACGTGTTTTACAAAAAGATATGGGGCTTTGTATCAAACCAAGCACAATACCTGATATACAACGAGTACAAATGGGTTGATAACGTTGGTATTGACAATTATGCTTGTGGATGCACACTTAGAACTACTCACGGTCTACTGTGTGCGTGTGAGCTTGCTAGATTTAGCAATATGTTTGGCTCAATACCCTTGAGGTCAATTCATGTGCATTGGAAGATGTTATCCAACAATCAAGATGACACTGGTGATTCTTGGGGGGACTTGACTTTGACACATGAGGTTGATGCATTGTTAAAAAGGTTTTTCCAACTTAATGTCTTCGGGAAAATCACAATGAAGACTAAAGTCCGTGAACTTGCATTTCCAGATACCACCTCAATGTGTCCACCTCCAGAGAAGGTGAAAACAAAGGGTGCCCCGAAGTCTGTGAAATCTACTAAACGTGCACCTTCAATGTGGGAGCAAGTCGATGCAATGAACACAATAGTAGGTAGTTCAGGAACTCTTACTGTGCCTCCCAAAGTTGTCAGTGACAATAAGCGGAGCAAAATGATGCCTTATGTTAATGAGTTTCCCGATGAATTAAAATAATTCATCCAAAAAATTATTGATATCAAAGCAGATGGAAATTGCGGTTATAGAGCAATTGCAACTTTGTTAGGTATGAGTGAGGAATCCTGGGCTCTCATTCGTCAAGACTTGATTTGGGAACTTCAAATATGACACTCTCTTTATCTTGAGCTCTTTGGCACGGAAGAAAGATTGGTTGAATTAATCAGCTATTTGTATCTCCAAGGTGGACCAATAACCATTGACAAGTGGATGACCATTCCCGACATGGGATATGTGATTGCTAGTCGATATAATGTGGTGTTGGTTCACTTATCCATGCTTCAAAGTTGGACTTTCTTTCCGCTTAGGAGTTGGCCTCCATCTGCTGCACAACAACGTCTTATAACTATTGAATTTGTTAACGGAAATCACTTTGTACAGGTACATATAATATACTAAACTATTAACTATGCAAATTTGTTTACTAATTTAACCTTACCAGTTTAATTTTCATTGTTTAGCTATTTTTAAAATATGATTGTCCCCTGTCTCCTATTGCACCTCAATGGAGAACATACTGCACTGTTGAAGCTCGATCATGGCAAAAATCGTACATGCAACGCATGCAAGAATTCAACTCAATACCATTTCATTCAACAACTAGAAGATCTCAATATGTAGTAGACATTACTAGGGATTCATTTTAGTTAATTAATCTTTTATTAATAATTGTTATTAGAGGACTTTATTTGTGTAATGTTTCGGTTGTTGAATATTTTTTACAAAACTGTATTGTATTATGATTGACTGATGGTATTTTGAAGATATATTAGGTCATTTTACAAAATTTAACCAAGATTGTACAAGTGTACAACGGAATCACAATTTCGTTGTACAAGTGTACAACGAAAAATATCCTTTTCAACGGAATCACGATTCCGTTGTACACTTGTACAATGGAATGGTGATTCTGTTGTACAAGGGTATTTTGGGAAATCAATAAAAAAAAAACACCCATGTAGGTGGTGAGAATAGTAAATTGTGGGGCGAGAATAACAAAACCCAAAGATGAGATATGATAAAGAGAATAAAAATGGCCCACAAAAATAGAGTATAAAGTAGTAATGGTTCATAAATAAAGTAGAGTATAAAGTAGTAATGGTTCATAAATAAAAGATGAGTTTCTAACACTAGAGTATAAAATAGTAATGGTTCATAAATACGAGTTGTCAAATAAATGGCCCACAAAAAATGAAATAAGTACTCAAAATGGGTCCTAGAGTTAAAAATGCTCTTAGTTCACTACAATCAAAAGGAAAAAATGTATATCGAAAATTGTGTTTTCTCTTCTCTCATTTCTTTGCTATGGAGACTTTGCGTTTTCAAATAGATGCAAAGTATTCAATAGAAAAGAAAATGAAAGAAAAAAAAGTTCTAAACGTATATATACAATAAAAATAAAAGAAAAAAATATAATTAAAATGATATAAATACTTGGAAAAGGAGAAGAAATGATAACAAAATAATGACAATTTGGTCTTTTATAATCAACAATTTCTTTTCACTACTTTCTTTCCGATTTGTGTGGGGGTTAAAATTGTAATGAGTTTCACAAAAAACTTTCTTTCCTTTCTTAACAACCAAACAAAGGAAAAAAAAAAAATTAAAAGTTTGCATTCCTTTTTTATCTATTATTTTTGTTTCCTGCACAAATAAATAAAGTGTTAGTCTCCTCAAAGTTGATAAATGGTTTGTTAGGTTTATTATAATTAGGAACTTTCTATATATCGTTCAGATATTATTAAATTAAATAAGATGTATAAATAAAAATAGGTTAAAAATAATAGTATATATTTTAATATGAATAAATGAAAGAGATGTGATGTTTAAAATTGATGAAAAAATTATAAAATTAAATCATTATAAAAATAAATTATTAAATTTAACATATATTAGTTTTATTGATATGATATATAAAAATTCACAATTTAAAAATTAATTTTCCAATTTGATTAAAATTATAATAATTTAAAATTTAAAATTTATTTTATTTAAAGGTAAAATGTAATTTTAAATTTAATGTGTTATATCACGATTTGAAATTTTGAATCAAATTAAAATTGTAATTGAATTTAGGAAAATAGAATTTAAAAGAAATAAATTATAAAAAAAAATTAAATGTTTAATTCGAAAGTTTCATGACTAAATGAGGATGAGAGTGATTTTTTAAAAACATTCTCATTTAAAATTGATTGAATATATTTTAAATTAATTGTTGATTATATGAAGACTTATAAAGAGAAAAATCATTGTTAATAAGTTTGTCAACTTTAAATAAATTAAAATATGATACATAATTTTGTTTTTTTTTTATCAAAGATAAACATAATTTTAAAAATAAAATACAGAATAATATAATTTATGAATTTATTGATAAAAGAGAGAATATTTTATCTTAATCGTTTTTAAAATATTAATAGTATAACGACGTTAAATAACGATAACTTAATATTAAAATCTAATTTAATAGAAAGTCTACCAAACACTTAAGAAATAATTTATTAAATTAAAATTATTAAATAAAAAATGCAAAATAAATCAATGAACAAAGGTTACAACTACAAAGACACAGGCACTTCATTCGGACGGCATAGATGGATTTAGGTGCGTTAGTGCTTATCTTAAAAAATATTTTTAATTAAAATTGAGTATTAAAATTAAATTCAAAGTGATTACTCTTTAAAAGTTTTATCTTAAAAATAACTTTATAATATAATTTTCTCACCCGAAAACAAAATATATATATATATATATATTTTAAAACTTTTAATTAAACACATTTTTTAAAATAAATTTATCTCAAAAAACAACAACCAAACATAATTTTTTTTATACAGAAAGTCTAATGTTACCTCCAAATAAATAAGTCTAGAAACAAGGCTTCCCCAACCATACTATCTCCCATAGTTATAAAAATCGGACCGGACCGGCCGGTCGGACCGGTTCGACCGGGAACTGGTGTTTTGTCCGGTCAAATTTAGCTATCAGACAAGAAATGTCATTGACCCGGTTTGACCCAGTCGGTTTTGGTTAAAACCGGTGACCCGGACCCGGTTGACCCGATTTTGTTTGATTTTTTTTTTTTCAATTCTTGTAACAATGTTGTTATTTGAAATTATTTTTATAGTACCATTTAAAATTTGAAACCATAACAAAAACTAATTTCTAAATAGTATATAATATAATATAATAATACACTCCTATAACATTTTAATTAAATTGTTAATAGTTAATTATTGAATAGTATATAATAATATGCTCCTATAATATTATTTTGATGTTGACATGATTTAATACTTATGTACTTTATTCATCTTTATCATACTTGTTCATGGTCCTCCGACAATTTTTATCCTTAGCCGTGAAAAATAACAAGAGTTTCGTTAGTAATTTAATGATAATATCTAACAAAATAATTTATAGTAATAAATGATTATGTAAAACTTATAGTTTGATCATGATTGATTTTAATTTTAGAGTATGAATTATGGATTGGTCACATTTTGTTAGATATATTATATTTTTAAATTTTTTTTAATATATACTGGGTCAAACCGGGTCAATTAGTGACCCACCGATTTGATCATTGACCCATCAACCCACTGTCTCGATCGGGTCGATGACCGGTCTGATTTTCACAACACTGCTATCACCTTTTCAGTATATTTAAAATTGTTTTAATTATTTTTTATTATGAGTATGTTATTATTTTAAATTCTATTTAATTTAATTTTAAGTTTAAATAAATCTTATATTTTACTCATCCACTTTCATTTTTTCTTTAGACTGGACTTTAAAATTACACTTAATTAATTATAGTTGTTAATATAGTTATAGTTATAGTTATTTTTCTGTACCAAAAAAGTTATAGTTATTTTTTACATATCAAATAACATTTCTCAAATTTAATTATCTTTTAGTAGTTTTTTTTTTTATCAAATCTAAATTAAGATTAGATGTCTTTTAATTAATTAACAATTATGCGGCAAAGTCCATTTTAGTCCTTGCGCCGGCCTCATCGTTTTAAGACCCGACACATTTCTTCTTCTTCTGACCAACCAACCTCTTCCTCCGACCACCGTTCTCCTCATTGACCTTAGTCCATGGGCAACTGCAGCAGCGGCGGCGGAGCCGCCACAACCACCACCACCACCGCCGCTTACTCCGACGACCATCCCCGCCGCAACGGCATCACCGTCCTCCCTCCGAACTCGAACCCTTCTCCTCCACCGACCGTCCCCTCCTCGCTGGGCCGCGTTTTGGGCCGGCCCATGGAGGATGTCCGGTCCATTTACATCTTCGGTCGCGAGCTGGGCCGCGGTCAGTTCGGCGTGACGTATCTGGTGACTCACAAGGCCACTAAGGAGCAGTTCGCGTGCAAGTCAATCGCGACGCGGAAGCTGGTGAACCGCGACGACATCGACGACATTCGGCGCGAGGTGCAGATCATGCACCACCTCACGGGCCACCGCAACATCGTGGAGCTCAAGGGCGCCTACGAGGATCGCCACTCCGTCAACCTCGTCATGGAGCTCTGCGCCGGCGGCGAGCTCTTCGACCGGATCATCACCAAGGGCCACTACTCCGAGCGCGCCGCCGCCAACTCCTGCCGCCAGATCGTCACCGTCGTCCACAACTGCCACTCCATGGGAGTCATGCACAGGGACCTCAAGCCCGAGAATTTCTTGTTGCTCAGCAAGGACGACCATTCGCCCCTCAAGGCCACCGATTTTGGTCTCTCCCTCTTTTTCAAGCCAGGTTAGTTAGTTAGTTAGTTAGTTACTCTACTGTAGTGGTCGGTGATTCTGCTTGTGTTAGTTTGTGGTGGTTGGATATTGATATACTTTTGAACTTGTACTTACAGGGTAAAAAGTTAAACATTTGTGTTATGCGATAACAAAATAAGAAGGGAAAATTAATTTAGCTTATGTACAAGTTAGAATCAATTTTTGGAAAAGTTAAATGAGAAATTTTTTTTAACTCAATAGAAACTCTTTTTTTTTTTTTTTTTTTTTCGTTTCTTGTAAATGTTTATGTAGAAGTTTATCTAAACAGGGACCTTCTTATTTTTATTTCCTATAAGTGTTTATTGAGAAGTTTATCAAGTGTGGGGGGTTGTTGCATTCGTTGACTTGGGGAGTTGGGTTTTGAGAACAGGAGATGTGTTTAGAGACCTTGTTGGGAGTGCTTACTATGTTGCTCCTGAGGTGCTGAGAAGAAGTTATGGGCCTGAAGCTGATATTTGGAGTGCTGGAGTTATATTGTACATTCTGCTTTCTGGTGTTCCACCTTTCTGGGCAGGTAGAACTCCTTCCTTTTTATCCAATAATAAATAATAAATATTTAGTGCCTCGATTCTATTTTTGAATGTTGATAAGCTGGGAACTTCTTTTGGTGAGTCGAGACCATGCCGAATATGTACAAGAAATTATCGTATGATTTGGGAGTACCATGTGTCTATTGTCCCAGCCAATTTCCACGTAGCCCATAGTTGAGTTTTATTAACTATGTTTTGTAAATCGAAAAATTCAGTTGTGTCATGTGGAGATCGACTAAGATCATGGTTACACGGTAGTCTGAGACTATGGACACAGTTGGGTATGCCTAAGCACTTATCAAAATTATAATTTTTTTTTAAATGGGCAGAATAGGTATGGTTTGAGGTATGGCTAGGTTTACATTATCTACTAGCTAGATCATTATCTTTTGAAAAAGAATGATAGTTTTTAGTTAAAATTAGCCCCCACCCCCACCCCACCCCTTTCTCTTAGTTTTTTCATTTTGTTTCCCTATTCAATCAAATCCATTCTTAGTTGTGACATATGAGTTTATTATTTTTTTTTGTTATAAATGTTTTCATATACAGTTTTTATTCTATTTATGTTGTTATGTTTTGAAATTTATGTGTTTAAAAAATTATGTTAACCTACCTGTACTTTCAATTTTTAAAGATTGTCATATCACATACCTGTATCTGTATCACATGCTGTTACCATACCCAAATCAATGCAACATAGTTGATGAGATATATCTTGCATGGAATTTATGATGTTAATGGTTGTAACTTGTAAACTTGTTTATTGGTGTTATGAATTAACTATCCAGAAAGCTTAGGTTTAGGTGAAGGCACAGGGATGGCTTTATCCTTTTATAACATCTGTAACAACTGGTTGAACCTTCTGCTTTGTTTTGAGCTTCAATAGGATTATGTTGGTGCTTTACTGTGGAAGTTTTCTTTTCTTGTAACTTGATATAAACAGTTTTGAACCTTTCCAATGTTTTTCACTTTGTTTTTTAATCTTTTACGTGAAGAAAATGAACAGGGTATCTTTGATGCTATTCTTCGTGGACATATTGATTTCGCTTCGGATCCTTGGCCTTCCATATCAAGTAGTGCCAAAGATCTGGTCAAGAAGATGCTACGAGCTGACCCTAAAGAACGGCTTTCAGCAGTTGAAGTACTAAGTAAGTTAAATTCTACTCATGAACTTAAATTGTTTTATTTTTATGCCAAATGTGGGTTATATTTTATTTTAATCATGCTGACACTTAGGTAAAGAGTCCGCCATCGTTTACCTCCTAGAGAGGTTCTGAACCTGTAGGATGGATTACACTATGATTCAGTGAGGCTGAGATAACAGGCAAGAAATAGGATATGGATATTCAAAATAGTTGTCATTTGATAGATCTGTGGTATTGTTAAGTACATGTGACTATTGGAATAGTGTGATTCATTCAGTAAAATGAAAGAGAATGAAAAATAATTGTCACGTCTAAAACACTTCAACCCCCTCCCAAGAAAAAAGCAAAAAAGAAATGAAATGTAGGTTAGGACCCAACTATTCTTTCTACAAATTCCCGAAGTTTAGATTTTCTTTGTGCCTCATGTATAATGTGCTCTTGTTTTGTCCCTCGATACACCCCCTTGATATATGATAACTAGGCACTTAAAAGAGTAGTATGCAGGAATTTACTCTGATTAATTTTTTACTTTCCAAGTGATTGCCACTTCTTCTCAAGCACTAACGCATGATAAGAACATTTAAACTATAACTCTCTTGGGAATTTACTTAATTTGAATTAGTCAGTCATAACATTACAATATGTTATATATGGTGCAGATCATCCCTGGATGAGAGTGGATGGAGATGCATCTGATAAGCCTCTTGATATCGCTGTTTTATCCAGAATGAAACAATTCCGGGCAATGAACAAGCTAAAAAAAGTAGCCCTGAAGGTAAATTATCCTTTATCATTATTTTCGTTGTTCTCATTATGAACATCATAATCAAGCTTTTGGTAAAATATCTGCAAACCTCATTATAAATGAATAAATATGGAGAAGGCATTCATAGCTGACTAGATCAGAGGACAGATGCTTTTGCTTCTGTTAAACTAATACTTTGGCTGCTAGTGAATCTGTCTCCTCATTTGCCAATATAACCTTCTCATGCAATGGAAGCAGTATATTATTTAGTTTTGCAATAAGATAAATCTCTGTCTTGAAGGATTTGGTTTCATACACAGCTTCTGTATCCACTATCCTGACTAAATGACTTATGAAAAGTATGCTATTAATTTATTTTATAACAGGTTATTGCTGAAAACCTTTCTGAAGAAGAAATTATTGGCTTGAAGGAAATGTTCAAATCCATGGACACAGATAACAGTGGAACAATCACATTTGAAGAGTTGAAAGCTGGTCTCCCAAAATTGGGTAGTAAACTTTCTGAGTCTGAAGTTAGGCAGTTGATGGAAGCGGTAAGGTTAATGTTTTCTTTTTTGGTTGTATTTTTGCCTAGTGGTTCTTCCATAAGATTTACTCTCATTTGTTGATACCTATTGAGAATGTTTGAAGTTTACGTGATGTTTCATCCTGTCTCTAAATTTTGACCTGAAACAGAGGTTTAGACACTGCACGTAATCTGTTCAGTGTTCACCTAACATGTTCTATGAAATTGTTACCTGATCAGTATCATCCTGGAGACAAATGAAACTGAAACTGTTGGAATATGATCTGACATATACCCACTAGTGCTCTGCTACAATTTTCACTTTTCAGACTATTGTATCTCTGGGTCCATGGCTTATGTTTCACTATAGGTTAAAATAAATTTTTGAGTAACTTAAAATTGGATTGTTTTTTGAATTTGCCCTTCTTCTATGGTATCTTCAAGTTAAATTTAGCAGATCTTAGTGGACAGTTACATTTTCTTTCATGTCTAAATGATAGGTACCAGCAAGCAAGAAAGACTAAAAGGAAGAAATTAAGTATGAAAATATTTGTACTCCAGTAACAGGTCTGAATCAAGGGAATTCAGATCCTGGTATGTTCTGTATACACTGGTAGAGAATTGAACAAGACTCCTACACAGTTTTGATAGTGTCTAGTCTCTCTCTCTGTCTCCAACAAACCCACATGCACTCCCCCCATGATCAGGTGCATTGCACCTTTTGCCTCTAATCACATACACCTTAGTGATCTTGGGCCGTGTGGCCACATCACTTAACTACTGGAGCTTGGCTCCCCATAGCTAAGTTTATGTGTGTGTCAAATACCGTTAAACTCATTCTGTGCAAGCTCATCCTGTCTTGTTTATAATTATCTGTATCCAGAACCTAGGTTTGCACTTATGATGAACTTGATGCTAAACTAATGGAGCTTTGCTTCCCATAACTAAGTATCTCTCTGAGCTCTTGTATATGCCATATATACAATTTAATTCTTTCTTTGCAATCTCATCTCCTGTCTTGTTGATAATCATTAGCATCCAAGCCTTGTTTTGCACTTATAAAGAACTTGATGCTTTATGCATCAATGTGCTGTGTGTAACAATTGCAGACAAGATGGATAGTATCTTTATGGCTACATGATATTGTGATTACTAGTTTGCCACTTCACTTGATTTTAATAATGGTTTTTCATAAACTATATGATCGTAATTATTTGCTTCTCAGGCTGATGTAGATGGAAATGGAACCATTGATTACATTGAATTTATAACTGCTACCATGCACATGAATAGAATGGAAAGAGAGGATCACCTATATAAAGCCTTTGAATATTTTGACAATGATAAGAGCGGGTAATCTCATTTATTTTTCATTCATAATTTATAATTTAGCAACATTATTACCTTTAATGTTGATTTTTGTGTTGGTTTTCTTCTTGTTGCTTCCGTTTAGGTACATTACAATGGAAGAGTTGGAATCTGCCCTTAAGAAGTATAATATGGGTGATGAGAAAACAATAAAGGAGATCATTGCCGAAGTTGATACAGACAATGTAGTTACTTTCTTTTTACTTTATTTTATTTCTTTATATCTGTCTCTATATTTTCTTAACATAATCACATGTAACAATAATGTCATTCCTAAAAATGCTGTAACTATATTGTTTGTTGGGTAATGCTGCTTTCTTCTTTCATAAAGTAAAAAGAGCATGGTCCTGTTTTTATAAATTTCTCTATAAGCACATATTGGAGAAGAAAACAAGGTAAAATGAATTGACCTTTTCGCATAAGTTAAAATGAATTTATGCACTTAACTTTTATAAAAGTTATTTTCATTTAACTTCTCCAAAAGTTAAGGTACATAAGTTGATTTTAGCTTAGGTAGAAACTCGATGTATTTTATCTTATTTTCTTCAAGAAGTTTATCCAAACAAGACTCAGGTCTAGAACTTTACGTGTCTTTTTTTAACCTGATAAGCTGTATCATCTCATGGGGTCACATCCTTGTTCTCATTGTTGGTTATCCTAGTGCCAAGTTGTAGATGTTTGTAGTGTTGTTTAATTATCCTTTGCAATATTAATTCTCAAATTTCTTGCAGGATGGAAGAATTAACTATGATGAGTTTGTAGCCATGATGAGGAAAGGCAACCCAGACATAACCCACATTACCCACAGACGTCGCAAATAAGCTCTGCATGAATTGCATGCTTTGTTGGATTCAGAGTCTACACATTTTAGTATTAAGGCCAGCTATTTGATTGGGCACTTGCATGATGTTTGTGGGTCTAGTTGGACAAGTTTATTTCCACTGCTTGAGAAGACATGAATGTGTACAAATCAAAGAAAAAACAGATCAATCCTTTTTTTCTCTAGTGAGGTAAAAAAAAGTTAGATTTTATTCAGTTTGTCTCTTGGTTTATGCCTAGTGTTAACTTTGTAATTAAATTGATCGTTCCTTAATTGACCAATATTTCAATCATGACGTGTGGTGTGAGAATATGGATATGCATACTCTGGCTGCAGAGGTACAGGGAAACATAACGAGACAATACTAAACAGTTTCTGTACTCTGATAAACTCGTGATCTGCTTTGTAGTCTCCAACTGCGGCTGGCCTTTCTGTGTGCTATTTGCGAACTTGTGCAGCCCTGGTCAAGTTCAGCATCAGTCTTTGAGACGTGAAAAAAAGTCAAGAATCAAGATTTTCTCGTAATAATAAATAAAATAATTATAATAAAAGTCAAGAGGCTAATAGAATTATTTGACGACACATTCATAAAATAGATAATTTTATTTACTAATTGTCATCCAATAATTTATTGACTTGGTTCAGCTTGTTTCTCTTTTTTGTTTCTTCGTATGTATAGTTGAATGTGAATGTGTAGCTTGATTAGTTGGAGCTGTCCGGCCAATGGACCAGGATAAACTGCACAACTTGCAAATTAGCTTAATTTGATTTGATATTAATTTTTTTTATATGCTATCGTGGAATCATATGTCAATATATTATTAAAATTATTTTAATTTTAATTAAATAATGTTTATACTCTTTCTTAAGCAAGGTCATTGGGGTTGAAAGAGATACGGCTTTTCGATTTTTGTCTTTTCTGAATCTTAAATTTCCTCCGTCAACAAACAATGATTTTCTTTCTTTTTGTTTCTCACAAATCTTAATAAACAGTTTATGAATTATCCATATCCATGTCTGGATGGGCATGGGAAGACCTTAATTCATCTTTCAGAAATGAGAACGTACGTTGTGGAGTTTTTTTTTTTTTTTTTGAGTTAAATTTATTTTTATTTTTAAATATACATTTCACTAAAGGCCAAAAAATATATTTTATATTATGTTAATAAGTTTATGTTATATTTTTTATTAATTTATTTTTGAAATGAAAAGTCAAAACACAACTTACTTTACCTTAAATTTTATTATTAATTAAAATTCATTTTACAAATTTAACGTAATATAAAATCAAAGTTACAAAGACCAACCTAGGGATGGCAAAGTGTACCCGGACCCTACGGGTACCCGCAAAAATATCCGCAAACGGGTCGGATAAATACCCGCTTATTAGGACTGTGGTCGGGTATTTATCCGCAATTTTTTGCGAGTACGGGTACTATAGTACCCGCCCCGCCCCTCACCTACCATATATATATATATATATATATAATTAAAATAACTTAAATAAATAATTATGTTATATATATACTTTTCTGTAAAAAAAATAATTATGTATTTTTCATAAACTAACACTAATAGTAAAAGATTTATGTTATAACTTACAATAATTTTATATTTTTAATATTATGTGTGGATGCTTTTAATGTTAAGTTTGAATTATTTTAATAGAGGTGATTAGTTTTGGGGTGGTTTGCCCCTTTCCTTTACCAAAAAAAAAAAAATTGAATTATTTAAGCGCAAATTTTTAATTTATTTGTAGTAATTTTTTTAATTAATATTTTTATAACTTAAATGTAATTTTGGTTCCTCTATTTTGCACAATCCGCAATTTTAGCCCCCTTATTTTAAAATAGAGACGTTTAGTCTCCAAATTTTGTAAAATATGTAATTTTGGTCTTTCCATCAAATTGAAAACGTTGACTGTTAAGATATTAATGTTAACCTCAACGTGGTCCAAATATAGCGACGTGACACGAGATTAATTATTTAGTTTTTAATTATTTTAAATATTGAGTAGAATAATTGATGAAAAATATATTTTAAAAAAAGGTAATATTATTTATTTGACTACGACGTGCCATGTACTTCAACAACGTAGAACTAGTTTAAAATAAATGATTAAGACTTGTGATTTCTATTTTAGGACTCACAACTATCCTAATCATTAAAATTGACGTAACATGTGCTTTAGTGACGTAGATAAACAAATAATTATTACTCAATATTTAAAATAATTAAAAAATAAATAAATAATCTCGTGTCACATCACTATATTTGGGTCACGTCAAGGTCAATGTGAATCTCTTAACTGTCAATGCTTTCAATTTGATGAAAGGACAAAAATTACGGATTTTACAAAATTTGGTGACTAAATGCCTCTATTTTAAAATAGAGGGACCAAGATTGCGAATTGTGCAAAATAGGAGGACTAAATGTCTCTATTTTAAAATAGGATGATTAAAATTGCGGATTATGCAAAATAGGAGGACCAAAATTATATTTATGCCTATTTTTTATTGATTTATTGACTTCATACATAAGTAAAGTGCAGGTATAGATATATAGATACCCAGTAGGTACGAGGATGATGATTAAAGTTGCTACCCGCGCAGGTATGGAACCAAATATGGGTTTTTTTTTAAACACAAATATGAAAACATGTACTATAGGATCCTATCCATTATCATCTCTAGACCAACCTATTGGTCCTACCCCACTCCTGAGGAAGGTACAGTTTTCATTTTACTTGCAATCCCGTTAGGTTTATCATTTAATAAATTAATTTTAAATCGATAAATATAATTAAAATATATATTTAAATTAGTCTTAATTATGAATTTTATATTAATATGTAGGAAAAAATTGATTCTAAAAGCTTTTCAAATAGATTACATTATTGTGTTGTGTCCGAAGTACCAAATTTTAGCATCTTTAATAATAGAACGTACTTTGTCGTTTTAGCAACCGTGGAAGGCTGTCATCCCCTGAGACAAGGCTACTGTAGATTGACGTGTAAAGTAAACGAATATAAAATGGGAAACCAAACCACTATGCATATGCATATTCTACCATACCAATGTCATAATGCATCTCATACAAATTCCACGGATGGTGCGGATGCTTCTGCATCATTATTCAGTTACTGTTAGGATTAATACTACCTTCTTTTCTTATCACTTCATGATTAATGTTAATGCATATAGTTTAAGAAATATTTAATATTACTTATAAATAATATATTTAATATAAAATATTCTAATTTAATATTTATAATAAAATGAGATGTGAAAATCTAGATAGGGGTACATGTGAAAAATAATAATTAATGACTCTTAAAATATGTGAAACATCAAGAATTTTTGATCAAAAACAAGAAATTAAAACATCAAGAGATAAAGAACGGAGGTAATATGTTAGATGCTCGAATATAAGTAAAAAAAAAAAGAGTTAATTTATGGTAAAATGAATGTATGATATATAAGAAAAGTCCGGATATAAAATAATTATATGTGAGTGAGGAGTAATTGATTAGTGTCGACTGAAAAAAAAAAAGAAAAAATCAGATATCAATATCATGTGATTTTTAGTCTAATGGAGAAAAAGAGAGGGAAGTCAAGAAAGACATGGAGAATTTGGTCAAGATGAATCTTAAGATAAATAAGATTTATGAAACTTTGATCTTTAATCAAATCAAATGACGTCGTGTGATTTATATAATCCATCTCATCTATTGTCTATTGGGCCAAGATTTTGTTGTTATAAGTTAATTTTATTCAATTTTTCACTTTTATTTAAAAAATGAATTTTATTTTTAAATTCATTTTTATATTAACTGATGATAGACTTTAATTTTATGGAAACTTATTATAGAAGAAAATGCTCTTTTACTATTTCAAAGATCATGTAGTTGATGTTGCAACATGAAAAAAAAAAATGCAATCAATAATGCCCGCAAGAATTTGGACCAACCTTTAAATATTACTCCCTCCATTCAGTTTATATGACATTTAAGATTTTGACACAGGTATTAAAGAATGTAATTAATTTGTTGAATTTCCTAGAAAATATTAGGTAATTTTCTATTATACAATTTATCTCTCTTTAATTAATTACTCATAGTACACTACTTCCATTAAGTATTGATTAAGGGTAGTTTTGGAAAAAAGATATTTAATGCAGCATTGATTTTGTAAAACGATATCTATTTTAAAACAAATTATTTTATCTAAAAGGTCATATAATTTGAAACGGAGAGAGTAGATTGTAATTGGATAATATTATTTTATTAAGAAAATTATCCCATCTTTCACGTAACAAACTCTTTAGAAATATTTTAGACATTACAACGCAATTAAGAAATGTTGGTGAATTTCATTTGTTAATATTTGCGATAGCATTTTTACAAGCATGCTAGCAAGACTCTCTCTAAATTGAGTTTTTATACAAGTTAGTTCTAAGACCAATTCCTAACACATTTCAAGGATGATTTTTTTATTGGTTGGCATTTTTACCCGACACTTTTTAGTTTTTACCACGACATTTTGCAATGGGAAAACTGAGTTTATGGTAGAACTAATAAAATAATCAAACACGTTCTACGTTCGAGGCAATTTCGCGGTCCCAATATACAGTTGGAGTCGATTTTTTTCATATTTTCCTTTCCAAAAACGAGCGCAACGACAACGCTCTCTCTCTATCACAAAACCAAAATCGCTTGCTCTGTTTTCTTCTGGCTTCGCTATGAGCTCAGATGCGAGTAGAGAACGAGGTGCATCAACCGTGGTACGTTTTCCCCTCTTCTCTATCGCCATCTCTTTTTCAAACCCTAACTTAATCACAAATTGGATTATAAACGTTTTCCAATGCTTCTGGAACTTTCTGCGCTTCTTTTTCATCTTTTCAGATTCGATTTCCGTAGCATCGATCAAATCCTAATGAATGAATGTGTGGTATAGTGATTATTGAATAAGCACCATTTTTGTTGAATTTTACCGTAAAAAGAGAATGTGCGAAGTGAAAATGAGATCCGTCGTTTCAAACTCGATCGTTAATGTAAACGTGGATCACTGGCCTGGAAACGAGTTAGGTTTTGCTCTGCAATTTGGAATTTTACAAAGCATGGTGGCAATCACAGTCAGCATGTAATATGTTTTGCATCAGAATCCGAGAAAAAAAAATGCGAGTTATTGTATGGAGAGTGTGGTGAACGTATGCTATGTTGGATGAAGCTTGGAAAATTAAGCTGAAACTGTTCCTGAACATAAACCTCTATAGTCTATTATTATCATATGCTATATATTGGTAGAAGCTTTTTATGCCATAATGCATGTGTTCTTCTCCACCTCTTTTGTCTTTTATTATCAGATGGCAAATGAGCAACTTACAGGAGTTATATGCCTGTGCAGAAGAAAAGGAAATAGGGAGAAAAAAAAGCATCGAATATCTATATAATCTATTCTTTTGTTCATTGCTTTCCTTTTAACCTAAAGTTTGTTTTATTGAACTTAAAGACCTTATATATATGTATAATGTGTAATATATGTCTTTTCTCTATTAACAGGTGGAACGGAAATTTCAATCTAGAACACTTTTGTTTTTGGCATACCAGAGTTTAGGCTATCTGTTTGGTGACTTGACCTTATCCCCTCTTTATGTCTATCAAAGTATATTTTCTGGAAGACTGAAAAAGGTCCAAAATGAGGATGCAATATTTGGCGCATTTTCTTTGATCTTTTGGGCTCTTTCAATTATTTCTTTGTTGAAGTATGCAATTATCATGTTAAGTGCAGATGATAATGGTGAAGGTAAGGGGTATTTTTCTTTATTATTCTGTCAAATTAGGTCCCTTTTTTTTTTTTTTTGAGAAAAAGGGCTATGCGCTGACAGTGTAAAATAATTTTACACAGTCATCCAATCACAATTCACCATGTATGGTAAGTTTATTGATTTTTACAAAATTATCTTAAAAGTCATACAAATGGTGATTTATGATTGGATGACCGTGTAAAACTATTTTACACTGTCAGTGCATCACCATTAAACTCTTTTTTTTTTTCACTATAATTATTGTGGTAATGCTAATACATTCAACTTTTACAGGGGGAATTATTGCTTTGTATTCACAGCTTTGCAGAAATGCAAAATTTTGTTTGCTTCCTAATCATCAAGCTTCTGATGAGGAGCTTTCTACATATCACAAACCTGGTTCCTCAAATAGAAATATACCACCCTCACCTTTGAAAAGATTCATTGAGAAACACAAGAGTACAAAAACGGTTTTGCTTATTTTTATTTTACTGGGTGCTTGCATGGTAATTTGTGTTGGTGCACTCATGCCTGCCATTTCAGGTAAGGGGACATTTTTTCTCCTCACAAATATGTTAGTATGTCTAGTGGGATAACTTATCTGATTGGTGTTTTACCATTTTATTAGCTCTATTTGTACCTCTTCTGATAAGAATTCTATCTTGCAGTTCGTTCATCCGTTGAAGGCCTGAAAATTGAAGCAAAGATTAAAAACAAAAGTAAGTGGAAAAAATGCTAATCTTCCACCAAACAATATCTAATACTCAAAGCTTAAATAATCTAAATGAGTTACCCACTAGAGTTGGCCTAGTGGTGGTGTGTGTGTGTGTGGGGGGGGGGGGGGGGGTGTTGGTAGTTTGCACAACCTCCTAGGTTCAAACCTAGTTGCCATCATTGTACACCAAAAAACAAATCTAAATGAATTAAATTAGTCAACTAATAAATTAATACAGACTATATAGAAAGAAGGTAACTTGGAGTGTAAGATTAAATCATGGAATGTAACTCCAGAAAATGTGATTGTTAATTAGGATGATTTTTATTAAGGTCCTTGACCTAGATAACTTCCCTTATTTTACCCCAAGCTCATTATGTGGTACATGGGTTAATTAAAAAAAATAATGGTCTCTTGATTAGGTTCTGCATTGTGACTTGTTATGCATTATTTGTAGACATCTTGATTAAGCTTTTACAAAAAAAGTTGAATTAAGCTTGCTTTTCATTGTTCTTCAGCATAAGCAAAATTATTGGGGAACAACAAATCTTGACTATATAATCATACATATCTCAAGATTGGTTTTATTCAGTTTTAATCTTGATCATTCATGTATGGTTGTATCTTGTATGAGTATGATATAGATTTGTTCTCATGTTAACAATTGAGAACAATTCTCACTTGATATGCTTGCTATATGGTACTGGTCCTAAATTTCTTCCTTGAAAAATATTATGCAATTTTGCTATCTAAACTTACATATATATCATTTCACAGGTATGGTGTCTCTTATTTCTTGTGTTCTACTGATTGGACTCTTTGTTATGCAACACCGTGGTTCCTACAAGGTTGCATTCGTGTTTCCTCCCATAATCATCCTATGGTTACTGACTATTTTCATGATTGGCATTTACAATGTCATCAAGTGGAATCCAAGAGTATATCAGGCTCTTTCTCCATATTATATATACAATTTCTTTAGGCTTACAGGAAAAGATGGTTGGACTAATCTTGGAGGAGTATTTCTGTGTGTCACAGGTCTGCATCTCTTTTAAAATTCAAGTTCTGCTTAAGCCTTATTCTTGCCAAATTCATTCTGTTTTTCTTGTCATCTCCAGGAACTGAAGCTATGTTTGCAGACCTTGGGTACTACAGACAAACACCTTTAAGGGTATGTGTGGCCAACAATTATTAAGTTAGCTTTCAACTTCATGGTTAACTGGCAATGTTCTGTTCATGACTGACCCTCCAAATAGATACCCAAGAATGATTAGCAATATTTTACCGCAGGTTTCTGTAAGGGTGATGATAATTTCCTTTAGTCAGTAATAGTATGTGTAGCTAGTTGTAATATACTTTACAGACTTTGACAAATCGACATGTTAGATGTGCCTATTATATAAGACAGTTGATGATATTGTACTATGAAAGAACTGAACTGAACTTCAGATGGAAAGTTACCACAAAGTAGGAATGATACATACTAATTTGTATTACACACATATATAGTAGTATCATAAAAGTCAAACCTTTGTTTATAATGATGCACATGCATAAGAAGTGAAGGGGTATAGGATTTGTTAGACTGTAGGTCAATGACATTTAGAAAGTATTATTGATTTCTTATCAAGAACTCTGGCTAAAGTGGAATATGTGAAATCAAACTTTGAGTTGATTTACCTGTTTGGTAATGTATTACATATAATTTACCTTCATCCGTGGTCCTTTACATAATAAATTGAGTCCTTAATAGTGATTCCTCATTTTAAACAGAATGACACAACTTTTAGATTTTGTTTTTGAAAATGATTGTTGTAATTGTTATTGTATCCTTGTTACCATGCAGGTTGCATTTTGTTGTGTCATTTACCCATGTCTAGTTCTTCAATACATGGGGCAGGCTGCTTTTCTTTCAAAGAATTTATCTGCAGTGCCTATAAGCTTTTATGCTTCTATTCCAGGTCAGTTAATGTAAATGCTAAGAATAATAGATGTCTGATAGGCCTTCTTCTACAATTCTAGAAAAACACGGATTGAAGTTATCTGCATTCAGAAGAATTTGATTGTTTCAGATGTATATGGACTTCCTAAGTAGCAGTACGTTGAACTGGTGATGATTTGGGGTTCTTTGAATGATCAAATTTTTTCTGTCCTAGTAATATATGAAATTTGAAGTATTATCTTTTTATTCCCTGTATCCCAAATTGGTCATTATGAACTAATGCCAGCACTGACAACTTGTCAAGTATTAGATACAAGTTCTGGCAATGCTCAGCCAATTTATGTGGGACATTTTTTTTTATAGATAACTTTAACCTTTGAGATTTACATCTAGCAGAGAAATATTTTAGTGCTGAATTCTATTTGGGTTGAATTTTTCTTCATAGCATGTTTTTAATGAACCCCAACTTTTTCTTATGTTCTAGAAACTTGAGTTGGTTTCACTTACATATTCTATTTCTATTAATTATTATAATTGTATTATGATTTCCCGTTTTGAAAAAGTGATATCCATCATGTCTTGCTTAAGGTTCTATATTGTTGTAGTGATCTATAGATTAGACTGTGTGTGGCACTATCTTTTTCTAACTGAAACCCAACCTCTAGCTAGAATGTAATTGATCTTAGGAAAAAGTGCCAGCAATTGCAATAGTCTAAGTAATGTCACTTTTATTATATAGGATGTAAGTTCCTCGTAAATTTGAGATAAAAACTGGGGAAGTTTCCTATATTTTGAACAGTAAAAATTGAACTTCATGTACTGTACTGTTTTTAATGTATGGCAGTTGGTGAACAAATTGGTAGACCCAGTTCCTACTCCTATTTTTCAATGTATCAAAGACATTGTCAATGGGTTTAGCTTAACACTAGTTGATAATTTTTTGAGCTAAAGCCTAGCCAATGGGTTAGTTGTTGTTATTTTCCTTCCTTGTGGTTTTGTACTCTTCTATCATTTTTTCCCCATAAAAGGAACCACTCAGACAATCCCTGTATCTGGTTTTCTTAACTTTTCATGCTGGTGTGCTGTGTACTATATGCCTTCAGTGGAATAACATCACCTTTTACTTTTAGCATTTTGATCACTGTATGCAAGAAACTTACTTTAATGGTAAATAAAGCAAAATAGTTGAGCTGGTAATAATGTACTTCCATATGTTTTTGACGAGACTGCGGTACTTGTTTTTGAGTCTCCATAATTTATTTCAGAATGTTTTTTGTCATTTTGTAGATATTCTATTCTGGCCAGTATTTGTGGTGGCTGCTTTGGCAGTAATAGTTGCAAGTCAGGCTGTCATCGCTTCAACATTCACAATTGTCCAACAATGCCATGCATTTGAATGTTTCCCTCGGGTTAAGGCAGTACATTCCAGAAGGTGGATCCCTGGTCAGACATATATACCAGAGATAAACTGGATTCTTATGATAATCAGCTTGGCTGTGACAGTTAGTTTAGGAGACATGAACAATATAGGATACGCTTATGGTAAGTTGATAGAAAACCAGTTGGTAGATTGGAGAATAGTAATATTAGATTATAAAATACACAAAATACAGTGAAGTTTGCTGTTCCAGAGTCATAGACTCCTACAGAGATGAATTCTCTGTCCAAATTACCAGAAAACAGAACACACGTTTCCCCTAATTCCCCTATTGCACACATATTTAATAATATGTATTCTAACTTTCTGCACTAAGCTATCAACATGAAAGTTACTATTCAACATATTCTAATACATAACTGCTATTGTTAATGATATTTATTATTACACATATTTTAATATGTGACTTTCTGCTAATAACTGTTTCACTGCCCCTAACTCTCAGTTCCCATCATAAGTTGTGTAAAAACAATGTTATTTAAAATATCTAATTAATATTAGTTCGTGGGTTTCTTTATATTTCTTTTATCCAGTAGGCTATTTATCAGTTGATGATTGTTAATAACATCATCATTTTGTTTGCAGGGATGGCATATCTGATTGTGGTGTTTGTGACCACATGTTTGACATCACTAGTCATCAACCTTGTATGGAACCAAAGTCTTATAGTTGCTCTGGCATTTGCTTTATTCTTTGGTTCGATAGAGATTCTCTTCCTGTCATCCTATTGCATGAAAATCCTTAAAGGTGGCTGGATTCCACTCGTGCTTTCTGCAGTCTTCATGGTTGTTATGTATGTGTGGCATTATGGTTCTAGGAAAAAGTATTTATTTGACATGCATAACAAAGTTTCAATGAGGTCAATCCTTACATTAGGTCCTAGTCTTGGGATTGTTAGGGTTCCTGGATTGGGCCTTATCTACACTGAACTGGCTACTGGAGTCCCTGCCAGTTTTACTCATTTCTTGACAAATCTGCCAGCTTTCTACCAAGTGGTTGTTTTTGTTTGTGTTAAGACTGTACCTGTGCCTTGTGTGCCACATGAGGAACGTTACCTCATTGGCCGAATTGGTCCCAAATCTTACCGATTGTATCGGTGCATTGTTCGAAATGGCTATAAAGATGTGTATAGTCATCAAAATGATTTTGAAAATGACCTGGTGATGAGCATAGCAGAATTCATTCAATTGGAAGCAGAAGGTTGCTCTGGAAATGCAGAGGGTTCAGCGGATGGACGGATGGCAGTGGTTAGGACATCGGGGAAGTTTGGGACAAGATTGCTAATGTCAGAATCTGCTGGTTTTGAAGAAGGCAGCAGTATTAGTCTTCCTGGAGCTTTGACTGTTACTAGCAGTAAATCTCCAACACTGAAGAAGCTGCAGGCCATGTATGAGCAGGAATCGCCTGAACTCAACACTAGACGAAGGACTCGATTTGAGTTGCTAAATGTAATATATAAAGATCCACGTGTCAAGGAAGAGCTCATGGAACTTGTAGAAGCCAAGCGTGCTGGAGCAGCATATGTAATAGGTCATTCTCACGTAAAGGCCAAGTGGAACTCATCATTTCTAAAGAGGTTTGCTATCAACCTCTACTCTTTTCTCCGAAAAAATTGCCGGTCCCCTGCAGTAGGACTAAACATTCCTCAGATTTGTCTGATTAAGGTAGGAATGAATTACCATGTGTAGCATGAGTCAGTGACAATATTTTGACTGGGGATGTAATTTATGCAAGCCAGAAAAGAATGCCCCTTGGGCTTCCTCGAATGGGAAGATTATGCTACTTTGGCAGATTCCACTTAAATGGATTTCACACAAGAATCTCCTCTTGGCATGTTTGAAGAAAGAGCGGCATCAAATTGCCAAGATCTTTTGATTTTGTGATGGGCCTGGCAAGGTATGTAAATTACTAAATTGGTTGATAAAGGAATTTTGTGCAGGGTCCTGTACCTGTTTATTAAGTGTGAGCTTCCCAAATTACACTTTGGAATCACGTCTGTCTTAACAGTTTCGCTCTAGTTTTGTTGAATACTTTGCATGTAAGCATCTACTACTGCCTTTGTACATGTACGGAAATTTCTTCTGGTTGTTTTTGCAATCTTCCTTGGAAAAACAAGGAAATGAACTGTATTTAGAATGGAACCATACGTGAACTGAAAACGTGTCACGTGTCCCAGCATCGTCTAGATGACGAGTTTGAATTTTGGTTCTTTTATTTATTTATTAGTTTTGGCTACTGTAAATTCATCTCTCTAGTTAGTTTTGCTTTGCTGCTTTTACTTCGACTAGCTAATTAGTTTGAACTCTGAAGCATCTATCCTGTTGTTTAACAAGAATTTTGGCAGACCAATTCCACAAAAATAGATTTCATATATCAATTTGGGAAAGGAATATTTTCTCAGATTGTCAAACAGTGTTTTGTAATTATCAAGATGTCAAGTTCCAATAAGTACTCAACTTGAAAACTAAATGAGAATGGGCTTAAGATAATTGATCGGAAAATGGAAATAATGAGTGTCTATAAAGAAATTAAAGAAATAATAAATGTATACATCTGGACATGTAATACATCTATACATACAATAAACTCGATACTCGTGTTTAGTTTCTATTTTTCTTTGGACCTATTTATCCTTTAACGGCTACAAATCACCCTTTAACTGTTATAAATCACTCGATATTCTATTTTTATTATAAACCACTCGTTATTCTATTTTGATCTTATTTTCTCATTTTTTATTCAGTCTCTTACGTGGGGATGATAAGGGTAGAGTACTATAGTACCCGTTTCAATACCTGCTCTTTAAAAAAATTCCCGTACCTGGACCTATATCCATGTGGGTAGTAACTTTAAGACCCATGTCCTTTCCCGTTGGGTACTTAATTGTCCGTACCCGTTACCCTCACTTTAAATAATTATAAAACATTGATAAATAAAATATTGATTAAAAATACAATAGTAATTAAATTAAAATCTCATTCAAAGATCTTAATATAATAAATAGGAAAATTTGATAAAAGAAGCAAATAAGGAAGGTGATTTTTTTTTTAAATTAAGGGACACGATCTATCTTTAAGTGAATAAAGATTAAAGATCATGATCTATCTCTATAAGGAACATAATCCTTTTTTGTTGTGAATTAAATACGTGATCTATCTCTTAACAAATAAAGATCATGATATTTTTTTATTTTTGATGGATTAAGGACATGATTTATTATTATTATTATTATTATTATTATTATTATTATGGGTCTGGGTAGGGTTGGGTACTACAGTACCCATACCCGTACTCGTTAAAATTTGTGGATAATTATCCTATCCATTGTGAATATTTTTTGCGGATATCCATAAGATTTGGGTAGAATTGTCATCCCTACTCTTATGTCCTTTTCATACCTCTTCATATTTATTTAGATTTAAAATTTTACTTTTTTGTAAATAGTAATTTTTTTAATATATAATAGAAAATAATATAAAAAATAAGTGTCTTTCTTTTCACTAGTGTATATAAAAAAAGTAATCATAAGTAGTGATAATGGACCAAAAATAAAGCAATTCATATTGACCAAATATGGGTGGAAAATTCTTTATCTAAGTACTTAAGGCAATTTTATACCTAAGAATCAATTTCGAGACCATTAATTAAGCTAAGACTATTGATTAAGCTAAAACAACCTAACGTCAGTTAATCCATATATTTGATGGTTTATAAACTACTTCTTTAACCATTCTATTTTGATATTATTTTTGGCTTAAAAATATGTTTTTAGTGGGTCATTAATTATTTAATCCTCTAAATTTGAAATTGCTTTTTTTTAGTTTATGGAATTCGCAAAATACTAACTTATAATTTTCTTCTCGGTGCAACACGCACTCACTTCTCACTGACTTCCCTCCAACGCTCGTGTCCACCTCAGCCAACAAAACGATGCACGAGAGGTAGACTCAAGGAGTGATGGAGCTCGAAAACCACATAAACAATACCGATAATTTGGATGCGGTTCCCTGGGTCACACTCACACTCAAGGATGGCACCAAAGTTGTCAGCCGGAATTCTTCCTACACTGCCACCAGTTTCAAGACGGGAAGAAGAAGTTGCAGTTTTTGCAAGAGTTTCAACGCGTGGTTCAAGGTTGAGGATGAGATGTTATTTTCTTATGGATGCGGCTTTGAGAGAGAAGGGGGAGAGGGAGACCATGAAGATGAAGCCTCTGCTTTGCGGAAGACCGTGTTTGGGTGGGGGCTAAGGGGAATGTGTTAGGGACTGCCTTTAGGACTGTGGCAGAGGAGATTGGAGCTCAGTTCTCCCATGACTTGTTTGGGGCTAAGGGGAATGTTCACGCAATGCATTATGAAAGTGGACATCTTTAACTTCTATTTTCTTTTCCCTTTTAATTCTTGGATTTTTCATCTTTAAAAATCCGTGCATACCAGGAGAATTAGGTAGATAATCTATAATTTTTAATGTAGTTTTTATTATTTTTAAATTTTACAAAATAAATCTAAGATATGTATATGAATATATGCAAATTATATATAAAGTTATCACTTATGAATATTAATATATATTTAAATAATTTTATATATCTAAATATGTTATATCGTTTTAATTTATATAAATATGTATATGCATAATACGAATCCTGCCAATAATTTTTTATCAATATTTCATCAACTCAATTATTTATTTGCCAAGGAAATACAATTTGTAAAAATTCTATGATATTTGAATTAAAGACTAAACCAAATATGGAATAATTCTAGAAATAAAATACTAACAAATATAATCAAATCTAATAAGATATGAGATATGAGAAAATAGACTATACACGGACAAAGTAATTTTACATTATCATCTAATCACAAACAAAATATTATACAAGTTTATTGTCTTTTACAATAATTATCTTAAAAATCATATCAACAGTGTTGACAGTGTAAAATCACTTTACACTAATAGTGCATGATTATTAAACTCAAAATATATTATCTAATCGAATTTGAATTAATTCCTTTATTTTCAAATTTGCACTCAAATTCATATTCATTTGCTTGAATCCTTTGTTTTAAATGGTTACATCACTATTTTTTTAAAATCCAAATATTAATATTTTATCTATTTAAATTAATTACATGAATTCTTTTATAATTTAAAATATTTTAAATTTATATATTTACATTTTAATCTAAACTAAAAGAAATCCTATAACGCAAAAGCTAATTCCACTGTTTAGCTTTTTAAATTATTTATATAAATATATTTAAATTAATTTATATTAAATTATAAATTTATCATTTGAAAAATACGAGAATTAATTTTTATTAGTTTGGTTGGTAAATACGTTTGCGGTGGTAGAATGAGATTCATAAACCTACCACAGGTCTGTCTGATGGCTCTGTACACCGTTAACCCAACCCATTGAGATTTAATATTTGTCACCACTAAATTCCCATTGGCTATTGTTATTTGTTGCCAGATGCTACATCAAATCTGGTGACCAAGTTTTTTTCCAAAACCCTCTTAATTTTCCTGGGTCAGACTTGAACACCACAACGACAACGCTTCAAACTTGGGGATATACATTTAAAAAATTCTAACCAGGAAACAACTACCTTAACCTTGGTCGCTGTCTCTCTCTCTCTCTTTGGATGGAACAAACTAGAAGTGGCAAGAGAAGCTTCAAATCACATTCACATAGCTACCCTACCCTAACCATAACCAAATCCTAAATATTAAACCCTTTTTTGTTGATGTAAGGAACTAATTTGAAGGGGTGGTGATTAGGTTATTAGCCCTTAGGGTTTATAAATGTTGAGTACCTCTTCTTATTCTGTCCTTACCCGTTCCTTTCTCCCAATTAAGGGTTTTCCCCGACCAGCTACACTTCGTCCTTTTCCTCGGATCTTGGAATCTCATGCCAAGTCTCCAAAGAACGTAAGCATTATCTGATACTTGTTGAAACATTTGTTATTTCTTTTCTCTTGTCTCTTTTTGTTTATGTTTCTGTTGTTTGTCATTGGAATTCCCTGTTATGAATTATTTATTTATTTATCCCCAAATGAACCTGAGAATCTGAGTCCTCTGTAATTCATTGTTTTGTGGAGTGATTTAATTGTTGAAGCAAAGTTGATGACTTTAAATGGCTCTAGTGGGGCATTTCAGATTAAGTTCTTTGTTACTTTATGTGTAGTGGAAGTGGGGGCTGATGAGTATTTTTGTGGTACATACATATATATAGCTTGAGTAATTGGCAGCACCAGTTTTGCTTTGCTGTTTTCATTTATTTTTTTGGCTTTCCTTGCAGAGATTGAGCATTCTGTGCTTTAGGCACGATCATCATTCTCCAGAAACACCCCAACCTGAAGTTATAGAGCACTATCTTCATGAGGAATTGGTGCAATCTGAACTCAATGACTCCAGTGTCACCAAAAGAGACTGGAAATCAGCCGTTCAGAAGGTCACATGTCTATTGTTTACTCTTATAACAAAATGGTTTTCCATTTCCTATGTTGATGTGTTGTGTTGTGTGGCAATTTAATGATTGGTAGTCATATTAATGAATATGCGTGCTATTGAACGAAATTGAAATCTGCACTTATGATCCCTACCATCAAGTTTCATGGTGATGACATGTCAAGTAAAATTCACTCACACTAACTTATTTATAATGGTTTACATTAAATTTTGTTTCTTCGCTCATACATGTTCTAAAATTGCGAGCTAAGTAATTATTTGGTATGGTCTGCAGTAAAGTGAAATTACTTAAATGTTCTATTCTGCATCCCTAGTGATAGATTGTAGTTTGCATTTGTTAAATGTGCTTAATATATACAAATATGAGGGTTACCCTTACTCCACTGGAGACTTAAAAATAATAGACAAAAATTGCTTGAGAGACAACTCTCTGTAGATGTATATTTATGTACATGAACAACTACAATCATAACCTGTGATTCCAAGGATTACAACTAGATTGAAAAAAAGGAAAATAATCTTGTATGTAGTAAGTGTCTAAGTGTCTAACTTTAGAAGCTAATGATATTTAATTAAACAATATTCAATATTACCCCTGAAGCTAGAGCATATAAATCATATGCATCAATCTTGTTAGTTACATACAAACTATACCCAAAACCACCCAAAGAAATTTGGTGAAAATGTTTGCTAGTTACACACAAACTATACCCAAGATCACCATGTAAGAATGCAATCTTGATATCAAGTTGATGAAATGGCCAGTGGCAAATGGCTGTTGTGGAAGAACAAAAGGCATCTTAGAAACCAGGGAGAAGGTAATGTAGGCCAAAAATTTTAGTGTACCCATTTGCTCCATGTAAACCTGTAACAGCCCACAGAAAATTTTCCAAGTGGCAGTAGAACAACTTCGCTAATACCATTTGCATGTAATGTGGATATCTATTCTATCATGCCTTGGCACTACTCTGGATGAAGAAAGCTTCTAATATTTGTTTTTGGGACAGACATGGACACTGGACAAATGAGAAGTAAAGGCATAACAGGAAGGAGACAAGCAATGATAAATAGGATTTAGATTGTGAAAGGAATGGGTACCTTTTCAGACAGTGATGATATGAGGAGATATACTATCCTTTGGAGCAAGATCTCATGATGGGGTAGTCAGTTGTGATCTGGCCATGTCTTTGCCAAGTATCCATGGATGTCACTGGTGATAGATTTGAAAGGGCTAATCTGTAAGAGCATGAGTGGCAGTTGAAGTAATGCTTAAATAAGGGACAGACAAGACTTAAGTGACTGGAGGGGAAGCAATAGCAGCTGCCATGAAAAAAGAAGAATTTTCTGGGAAAGTAACATATACTGACACAAGAAAATAGTCAAGTTCAGGGAATAACAATATCCCATTTGTAGTCTAGTAGTCAAGTGCATGCCAAGAAGGCATACTTAATAGATCAAGTTGATAACTTGTCTATCCCTTTTGTATGATCATGAGCAATGAAAGTATAACCTAATATGCATGATTGAAGAGAGAGAATAGGCTCTTTAGGAAATAAAATAGAATGAAGAATTTGATTTTGCAAGACTGGAAATAGCATTCGATTGATGAGATAGCAAGATGTTGTAATAGAGTACGGACAATTTCTATTAAGTGGTGGTGTTTGCATTCGGCAACTACATTTTTGTTGTGGAGTGTGTGGACAAGAGGATTGAAGGACAATAATCTGTGAAGTTGTAAAGGATGAGAAAGTCACAAAATATTCACGAGTATTATCATGATGCAAATTTGATGCAGCAAATTTAATGGGTGCATTAAATTGTGTATGGATTTTAAAACCAAAGGTCTTGAAAAACAATTCATATCTATCTTTCATTAAATATAGCCCGTTACGACAAGAATAGTCATTGATAAAGGTAACAAAACTATTGAGATCCCACATCGACTATAAATATAGCCAAAGTAGAGCTTATAAAGGCTTGACAATCCTCACCTCATGAACTAGCTTTTGAGGTTGAGTTAGGCCCAACCTAAATTTATGATGGTACTAGAGCCCATCATAGATTTGATATTGGGCTGCCTTTGATTGTCCAAAAATCAACCTGGCCCCACAGCTTTTCTAGTACAATATATAAAAAAAAAATCACTCCTACTATTTTCATGGTCCAGATGTCCAATCCTAGGTGTGGGGAGGATGTGTTGAGATCCCATCCCACATCGATTATTGATATGACCAAAGTAGATATTATAAAGGCTTGGGCAAACCCATAAGAATAACTTTAACAATGAAACAAAACTAACAGCAGCTGAGCCCAGAAGACTCGAGGAATATGAAAATTCCTAGATTACCTTCACGATTGAAACTGTTAAATAAATACCCCTAAATGATTATGCTCTTGTAAAGTGATGAAATAATTCAGTTAGCACCATTGTTAAATGGCGGTGCCATGGCGGAATGGTGTGGCGGATTTATTGCCAACCGCCATAAGCAATTTGTGAAGGGAAGCTCGCTATGGTGGCGCTATAGGCCACAATGGCGTGTTTATATGGCGGAATTTTTGCCTTCCACCATATTCTGCCATCTGCCATTGATAACATTGGTTAGCACTAAATTTGAAACTGAACTAAAATATTGGAATGATTTGATCTATAAACTTACACTTTCATGATTTTAGTGCATTTGAATCATACTTATTTCTCAGTTAAAATATATGAAGCTTTAGATTTTCTTTGCATGTGAAAACATCAAACATGCATCACTGCAATGGACAACAGAGTATTTGTTAATGAAATAAAAATTTATATTTTAAGTGTTATCTTGTGTCAATTTGTTCACCTAAATACTTGATTTCTTTTCAGGCTGCAAATGAAGTATTCAAGGTAATTGGTTATCGATGGGTTGTGCCATGGAATGCAATGACTATATTACAAGTAAGTGTTTCCCAAACTTAGAACAAGATGTGACTGAATAAAATTTTCTTTTTATTTATCAATTCCTCACAGTTGAAAACTTATGGTACATGTGATATGAGAGTAATGGAGATAGAATGATTCTTGACCCATTTGAGTAGAGTTAATTTTAAAATTCTAAACAATAAACAGTCAACATGAGGTTGTAAATCGTGCAACATTATATGATGCAGGTTATGCTTCTTTGGACGACAGCATTTTGGTTTATAGGATCTTGGATGATTCCTTTTGCAGCCCATATAACTGGCTTTAACAAGGAATCTTTGACATTTAGAGGGCAGGCACTATTCAGCCTTGTTACTGATGTAACTGAAGGACTTGCTGGAGTGGCAATTCTTCTTCACTGTCTTTCTCGATTTCGCCCCCTTCCACCTGACTGGTTCAAGTTTAGCCTGAAAGGGAACTGGCAATTAGATGTCATCACGGGATGTCTCATGTTTCCACTCGTCAATCGGCTCTCACAGTTCAACCTGGACCTACTACCCCTTTTGCCCTCTACACCTGTCACTCTTTCAAGCGTTGAACAATCAATAAGGGCGAGGGATCCTGTGGCAATGCTATTGTATGCAACAGTAGTGTCAATCTGTGCTCCAGTGTGGGAGGAGATAGTTTTCCGTGGCTTTCTACTCCCATCCCTCACCAAATACATGCCAGTGTGGTGTGCAATACTGGTAAGTTCAATTGCCTTTGCACTTGCACATTTTAATATACAGAGGATGCTGCCCCTTATATTTCTTGGGATGGTGATGGGTGTGATATATACACGGTCAAGGAATTTACTGCCACCAATGCTGTTGCATAGTCTTTGGAATGGCTTCGTCTTCTTAGATTTGATGAAATAGCTTCTTGAACCTTGTGATTCTCTAGTAAGCAGGGAGTCCATTATGATTATGTAGGTAAAATTGCAGGCACTAGCATGCGGGTGGGTTTATGCTTTGGACCAGCATTTTCACAGTACCTCGTTAAGGTACGCTGACCAAGTGCATGTGCAAGGAGTAACATGAACTGATGCAATCTTACATTGTACATTATCAAAAACAGTGCCCCTCATTTGTCCATATATGCGATGAATACGTAGCATAATTTGACAGTTATAATTGAAACAATCTATTGAGTTACTCCCCCCTCCCCTTTTCCTCTGAACATTCATTTTGGGTAACATGATGCTGAAGGACGTTTGTATTATATATTCTGAATGAGCTCATCCTTTAAGGCTAATCTAAAAATTTATGTAAAGTTATCAAAGGGATTTTCCGGAAGGTTGCAGAGGATATGCTTTTTATGGTCACTAATTTATAGTCACTAGTCATTATCATTATAAGCACGGGTTACTTAAATAAAAGTCATTTAATTTGTTTATTGTATTTTAATTATTTTATAAAGAAAACTTGAATTAAAGAATGAAAAAGTGCATAATAAGACTTCTAAGAAATTAAAAGTGTCTTTCAAGATGTTGGATTTTAGAGATACGAAATGAAATGAAATTTAGTTTTTTGTTGACTTGTATAAAATAAGAAGAAAAAAAATCCAAATTTATTTTATTTCATCTAATATCTCTATTTTTTGCTATCTTTATTTTTAAATATTTATAAAGAGATAGAATCAAATGATGTTAAGGTGTCAAATTGAAAACTAGTTATAATTAAGACCAAAGAAAAATATTAATTTATTTCTTATAAATAAGATCGGAGGTAGTATATCTTAATAATCTTTTGATTCTTTTTCTTTTCTTTATTTTCTTTCTACTTTTCTTAGTACTTTTTTTGGACTCATATATAAGCAAAAATAACTTATTTCACATTAATTAAGAAAGTTAATTGACATCATTTAATTTTACTAATTTCAAGTAAAAAATATGGTTATTTCTAAAATGTCCTTCATTGAAATTTGGTATTATGGATAAAAAAGAGTCATTGAAAATAGAATTACAATTAAATGAAAGGTGTTTTAGGAATGATAGCATTAAATAGGACAAAATTAGTTAGATTTACTTATATTTAAGCCCACCATACAAGATTACTTTTCTGCTTATATATGAGTCCAGTACTTACTTCGGTCTTGAATATAAGTAACAAAAGATTTTTATATTTTGGTCTCAAATATAAATAAATTTTAACTATTTTTTTATATTTAATGAGACTATCTTCAAAATATTCTTTATTTAAATGAAATTTTATTTTCAATGACCTTATTTTATTCTTGATATTAAGTTTCAATGAAGAATAATTTGGGAAGAAAACTTATTTTCTTAGTGAGATTAACAAAATAAATGATACTACCTCTGGTCCTAATTATAAGCAGCAAAGTGACTTTTTTTTTGTCCTAATTATAAGCAACAATCACTAGTTTTTAAAGTAGATTTCTTTTGTACCCTTACTTTATTGTTTACTCTATTCCCTATGCACTATGACAACCACTTAAAGTAAAGGGTGTTTTTGGAATAAAAATTGAACTTTTAGCAGAATTAATTAAAAAAAGCTGTAATAATTATTTTTCTTGGTATTGATGATTTGTCCTATGTTGCTTATAATTAGGACCAGATGTAGTATTAATTAATTTTTTTAATTAATGTGATTTTTTTTCTTATAATGGAGACGGAGAAAGTAATTGGAAACTCTATTCTCTTTTATAAGATTTTTTTTTTATTGTTTATTGTTTTCAAATATAAGTAAATCCTAACTAGTTTTGCCTTATTTAATAAGAGTATTTTTAAAATATCCTTTATTTAATAGGAGATTTATGTTTGATATCAATTTCCAATGAAAAATAATTTAGAAAAAATATTTGATTTTTAGATCCACATAATTTAACGAAGTTAACTAATTTTCTTAATAAATATAAATTTAGTTTTTTTTTTTATAAAAGAGAAGTAAACAACAAATGCATTCTGTTGCAGACTTGCAGTCATGCTGCTACTTTCCATGTCACGTGCAATACAGAGGTGGTGTATCTACACAGAAATCATGCACCAACCAGAGTACCTAGTGGATCATTTTGGGCGCAAGTTGTATTTTTGTTTGTGCCACTGCTACTTTTGTGTAGTATAGGTAACTGTGCTCGTGTTGGAGCACTTTGCCACAAGTTACAATGCAATGCATACTTCTGCTATTTCACGATGGCTTGATGCATCCTCCCACTTGCCCAATTGGGCCACAGCACATTTTAAGTCATTTTTATTTTTAATTCTTTAATGTTTACAGTTTTTGTAAAAGGTGCTCACAGCTCACCACTAAATACATGAACCATATAGTAGAGTTATTTTAGTTTAACTGATACTCTTGAATTTAAATATTAAATATATAATTATGTTAAATAATTTTTCAAAAAAATCTTATCATCCGTAATAATTCTATTTAACTCAAACATATTATTTCTAATAGAGTAATCTTTAAGTGCTCATATTCAATCTAGTATACTTTCTATATAGGAATTTTTTAGGCTAGCAAAAAGACTAATTAATCCTTTATAATTTATTGACACGTTAGTTAGGATATTTTTGTCTTTTAAATTGTTTTATCCTCCTCAACCACATGTCAACTCCCACAGAAAAAACAATGGCTCATAAATTTACTATTTTGTTCTCCAAATACACATGTCATCATATGAGCAAGTTTTTTTTTTTCCTTCCAAATTTCTCTCTCTACCTTTTTAGTTTTTTTTTTCTTTTTATCTTTTTTCTTTCTCTCTCTACTTCATATTTATATTTAAGCAAATTTACTTTTTTTCCTCCCAATTTTTTCTCTCTACTTTTTTAGTTTTATTCTTTTTATCTTTTTCATATTTGATATTTATACTTATAGGACTTAAAGAGGTCAAAAAATATTTTCATACTTTCTTGACAAATTAATAAGACAAAAAATCTTTTAGTTTTATTATTTTCATCTTTTCATACTTTCTTGACAAATTAATAAGACAAAAAATCTCTATTATTCTATTGGCTGAAAATCTCTATTATTATTATTATTATTATTATTATTATTATTATTATTATTATTTGATATATATACATATGTAATAATATATTAAAAATTTATCATTTTGTTATAATATTATATGTTATTTATGTATTATATTAAATATTTTATTTTGTGTAGTATTTATATTAAGATTTTTTTTTATGTTTTTTCTTTTTTCTTTTTTTCTTTTTTCTTTATAGTTTATTATATTATTATGATATAATAATAAAGTTATATTATATATACGTATATATTATTACTATCATTATATTGTTATTGTAATATTATATATAAATAATATACAATATTATTAAAAAAATATCTACTTTCTACATAGTTAAAAATATAACAATAAATAATTATTTATGTGAAATAATTATATTAACATTTCTATTTTAGAAATTATTTGAATAACTGAATTATTAATATATTTTTTAATTTAATCACAAATTTATATATGATAATTTTCTCATTACGTATTATTTTTGAAGAAAAAAAATCCCTCCAAAAACTCTCTCTCTTTCTTTTTGTCCTTTTTTTAGCTTTTTCTTTTAATTATTTTTTATTTTTATTTTCTATGCTATTATATATCTATTCTATATAGGAAAATAAATTATCTTTTATTATTTATCCTACTCAATTTTTTTTCTTTTTTCTTTTTCAGTTTTTTCTTTAAACATATATTTCTTGTTTTTATCTTTTTATGTTTTTTTTCTTTCCTATTTTCCTTTTACTTTTCATTTCTTTTTTCTTAAAATATTAAAATTAATTTATTAAATAAATTTTTATTACAAAATAGTTTTAAATTACTTTATCAATAATATCATATAAATTGAGTTAGTCTTAATTTTTTTTAAGGCAAAGACAACAAGTATTATTCATAGGAGACAATCCTGCTCGAATTAGGTACAACCATTATGAGCCACAAATCTCTTTCTCCAAATTTTTAACATAACGGCATCCAAGACTCAACAATATATATATAATAAATATATTAAAATTAATTTATTAAATATATTTTCATTACAAAATAGTTTTAAATTACTTCATTAATAATATCATACTTTGAATTAGTTTTAATTTTTTAATGGTAGAGACTACAAGTATCATTCACGGGAGACAATCTTGCCCAAGTCAGGTAGAACCATTATGGACGACAAATCTATTTCTTCGAATATTTAACACAACTTTATACCTAAGACTCAACTTTTTTTTAACTTTTAAATCCTATAAAATCATTTTTATTTACTAATTATATAATATAATTTTAAATAATTTTATAAATAAATATTTTATTGAATAATATTTATTTTATTAGGTTGAAATTTTTATAAATTAAATATTTTTTTTATTTATTTTATGTTAGAGTCCACATATATCATTTACGGGAGACAATCTTATTCGAATTAGGTAAGACCATTATGGGAGACAATTTTATTTCTCTGAGTATTTAACACAATTGCATACTCAAGACTCAACAATTTTTTTTTATTTGTTTTAAATCACTTTGTCAATAGTATCATAAATTAAATGTTTTTTTATTTTTTTTATGTTAGAGTTCACATGTATCATTTACGGGAGACAATTTTACTCGAGTCAGGTAAGACCATTTTGGGAGACAATTTTATTTCTTTGAGTATTTAACATAATTGCATACTTAAAACTAAACAATTTTTTTTTACTCTTAAATCCTATAAAATAAAAAATAAATTTATTAAATACTTTATCAATAATATAGATAAATTGAGTTAGTCTTAATTTTTTTAAGGCAAAGACAACAAGTATTATTCACATGCGACAATCCTGCTCGAGTTAGGTACGACCATTATGAGCGACAAATCTCTTTCTCTAAATATTTAACATAATGGTATATCCAAGACTCAACAATATATATATATATATATATATATATATATATATATATATATATATATATATATATATATATATATATGAGGAGGGATCCACTTACTCCAAGAGTAAGTATAAGAGACTTACTCTTAATCTCCACCATTCATTTTCTTGAAATCTAATGGTTATAATGAGTAACTAATATTAACCATTAGATTTCAAGAACATGAATGGTGGATATTAAGAGTAAGTCTCTTATACTTACTCTTGGAGTAACTGGATCCCTCCTATATATGAGTGTGTGTGTGTGTGTTACTTTTAAATACTATAAAATTATTTTTACTTAGAAACCATGTAAAATAATTTTAAATAATTTCATAAATAAATATTTTGTTGAATAATATTTATATTATGAAGTTAAAATTTTTATACTAAACATTAATTTAGATCTAATTAGTTAATATATTAATTACAAAATAATATTTTGACTTTATACTTAATAAATTTATATACGAAAATTTTGGTTGATTAATATTTATATAATAATGCTAACTTTTTTTTTACATAAATGTATAATAAATATATTATAATTAATTTATTAAATACATTTTCATAACCAAATAGTTTTAAATCACTTCATTAATAATATCATAAATTGAATTAGTTTGAAGTTTTTAATGGTAGAGACTACAAGTATTATTCATGGGAGACAATGTTGCCCAAGTCAAGTAGAACTATTATGAGTGACAAATATATTTCTTCGAGTATTTAACACAATTTCATAACTAAGACTCAACATTTTTTTTTTATACTTTTAAGTCCTATAAAATCATTTTTATTTGGAAATTATATAATATAATTTTACATAACTTCATAAATAAATATTTTGTTGAATAATATTTATTTTATTAGGTTGAATTTTTTATACTAAAAAATAATTTAAATCTAATTAGTTAATCTATTTATTACAAAATAGTATTTTGACTCTATGTTAAAATTAATTTATTAAAATATTTTCATTACAAAATAGTTTTAAATTACTTCATTAATAATATCATAAATTGAATTAGTTTTAATTTTTTAATGGTAGAGACTACAAGTATCATTCACGGGAGACAATGTTGCCCGAGTCAGGTAGAACCATTATGAGTGAGATATATTTCTTCGAGTATTTAACACAATTTCATACCTAGAGCTCAGAATTTTTTTTTTTTACTTTTAAGTCCTATAAAATCATTTTATTTATAAATTATATAATATAATTTTAAATAATTTCATAAATAAATATTTTGTCGAATAATATTTATTTTATTAGGTTGGAATTTTTATTCTAAAAAATAATTTAAATCTAATTAGTTAATCTATTTATTACAAAATAGTATTTTGACTCTATGTTAAAATTAATTTATTAAAATATTTTTATTACAAAATAGTTTTAAATTACTTCATTAATAATATCTTAAATTGAATTAGTTTTAATTTTTTAATGGTAGAGACTACAAGTATCATTCACGGGAGACAATGTTGCCCGAGTCAGGTAGAACCATTATGAGTGACATATATTTCTTCGAGTATTTAACACAATTTCATACCTAGAGCTCAGAATTTTTTTTTTTTACTTTTAAGTCCTATAAAATCATTTTATTTATAAATTATATAATATAATTTTAAATAATTTCATAAATAAATATTTTGTCGAATAATATTTATTTTATTAGGTTGGAATTTTTATTCTAAAAAATAATTTAAATCTAATTAGTTAATCTATTTATTACAAAATAATTTTTGACTCTATGTTTACTAACTTCCTATTTGAAAATTTTGTTGATTCATATATATAATAATGTTATATTTATTTATTTATTTATATATATATAATAAGTATATTAAAATTAATTTATTAAATATTTTTTCATTACAAAATAGTTTTAAATTACTTCATTAATAATATCATAAATTGAATTAGTTTTAATCTTTTAATGGTAGATACTACAAGTATCATTCATGGAAAACAATCTTGCCTAAGTCAAGTAGAACCATTATGGATAATAAATATATTTCTTTGAGTATTTAACACAACTTTATACCTAAGACTCAACTTTTTTTTTTTTTAACTTTTAAATCCTATAAAATCATTTTTATTTAGTAATTATATAATATAATTTTAAATAATTCGATAAATAAATATTTTGTTGAATAATATTTATTTTATTACGTTGAAATTTTTGTACTAAAAAATTATTAAATCTAATTAGTTAATATATTTATTACAAAATAATATTTTAAATTTATGTTTAATAACTTGATATACGGAAATTTTGTTGATTCATACGTATATAATAATGTTATATATATATATATATATATTAATTTATAAATATATTTATTTTACAAAAAATTGTTTTAAATCACTTCATCAATAGTATCATATATTAAATATTTTTTATTTTTTTCATGTTAGAGTCCACATGTATCATTTATGGTAGGCAATCTTGCTCTAGTCAGGTGAGGCCATTATGGACGATAAATTTATTTATCTAAGTATTTAATACAATTGCATACTCAAGACTCAACAATTTTTTTTAACTTTTAAATCCTATAAAATCATTTTTACTTAGAAATTGTATAAAATAATTTTAAATAATTTCATAAATCATTTTGGGACAATTTTTTTTTTTCAAATGCGACACTCATTTTAGGACGGAAGAAGTATAAAATAATATTTTGACTCTATGTTTAATAACTTCAGTTATTGTCGTTGAGTAATAAATGTATATATTTAAGCAAGTTGGATATACATAAATCATTTCAAAAAATACATAGAAATCATGGCGACCTGTACGAACGCATGGGTAACTGACTAGTTTAAATTAAAATACTTTCAGTTTTTCAACTATTGTGTCACAAATGAAGATCTATGTGCGTGCGTTGACAAAACAGTAATATTTGACATTTGAAAAAAAAAATCAGAGATGCAACTTAGATTAATGTTTTGACTTTGAAATGTATAGCAACTTTTAATTAAAGAAAATAAATCTAAACCGTATATATCTCACAGTAGAGTTCTGAGTTATCAACTTTTATAATAATTATTTTTAAAAGATAAAGCATGCCTATAGGACGGCAAAATATACGAGGATATATAATCATGAAAGGTTAAGATTTAATGTTATGTGACTATTTAAGAATTTATGTGACTTTTTAAAAACTCACATGATTTGGTGTATTTTAATCTTGACCATTAAAATAAGATCTGGTGGTCAATATTTATTCCTCTCACTCTCATATAAGATAACTCCTTTCACTAGATATATTTTCTATGTAGACAAAAAAAAACTAGATATATTTTCTATATATATATAGAGAACATATCCTATGAGAGGAAGACATCTTATATGAGAGTGAGAGAATTAAATCTGGACCATGTAACCATACATTGAGGGTCAAGATTTAATGTTATCTGACTACTTAAAAAAATCACATGACTTTTTAAAAAACTCACATTTCTCTTTTTTTACCCACTAATTTCTCTTTCCAGATTCTTTTCACATTTCATCTTCTCCAAATCGTCTCTTAATTTGACAAATCCCGTTAGTTAGAAAGGCGACTCTGCCATGGTGTATTTCGAACTCAGCTGCCTGCTTGTATGAACTATTATTAATATTTGTAGTGGTATATATATGGTTAAGAATTGATTGTTGCAGTGATGAGTACGACTGTCATGTAATTTGTCAAGCGATGATTTTCACTTTCTGGATCTTAAAGTGCATGTAAAAACTAATTATTTGGGGTATAGCCATACTCGTAGCTAAGGAAGATCTGGACTCGTTTTTCTAATTTTTGGTTGAAGGTAGAAAGAAATAGAACACAATTTATTCAAATTAAAATTATGAGAAGAGATGACGGTATTTGTCAAATTAAGAAATGATTGGGAGAAGATAAAAATCAAAGAGGATCTAGAAAGAGAAAGGATAAAATGTGTTTTTGGTCTCTCATTTTATCTTGATTTTTGTTTTGAGTCTCTCATAATTTTTTTTTACTGTTTTCAGTCCCTCATAAATTATTTTATTCTGTTTTTAGTCCTTCATAAATTATTTTGTTCTGTTTTTAGTCCCTGACATTAATTTCAACTGTTAAGTGATGACATGACAGACATAAGCTCTGTGTGTGAAAATTTCCTAATTAAGTTTCTAGTGACTTTTAACTGCTACAATTTTTTTGGCGGTCATAAATGTTAACTTTTGTAACATTTCTCGTGATTCCAAAAAATCTGGTGTTCGGGGTTTTGATTTTTTTATATTTTTTTTAACATTTCTGACAGTTTTAGTCTGCCAGAAAATTTGCAGTAGTTAAAAATCATTAGAAACTTAAATAGAAATTTTTCAAGCACAAATTATGCTCGTCACGATATCACTTAATAGTTAAAATTAATGTCAGAGACTAAAAACAAAAGAAAACAATTTTTGAGGAACTAAAAATATAGAAAAAATTTATGAGGGACTAAAAATAGAAATTTAGATAAAATGATGGACAAAAAACATATTTTACCAAAGAGAAATTAGGGGATGAAAAGAGAGAATGTGGGAGAAGAGAAAATGACGTGTAATTTATATTTTTAAAATTAAAATTACTTAGTAGCCCTTTATTTTATGTTGATGTAAAATAAAGGATGAATGAGATTTTAGTCCAAATAAAAAGGTGTTGATTGTTAATATATATTTTTTAATTTTTGAGTGGATGTATATTAGCATTTCCACATATATATATTGTGTTCTAAAGATAATAATTCTATAGTCATAAAAAAATAATATCATTTTTCACCTTCATTTTATTTCTTGCTTTTTGATATTTATCAAACTGAACATACTATATTTTTAAGATTTTAAAAGATCTTCGTGACGAAGAAAGGAAAGAGGAAGTATATCCAAAGAAGAAATAATAAACAAAACTGTCAAACCGACAAATAAACCGCCAAAATAACGACACGTAACACAGTGCACACATGAGTCACCAACTCTTCCTCTTTAAAACCTTAACTCCAAACCAAAGCCATGGCTGCATCACAAACAAGCGGGAACTGATAGATAAACATTCCACTTCCACCGCCACCCTCTCAAACACTTCAACAAATTAAGAAACAACTTTGCATCAATATCACTTATTGCACCCACCATATATTAACACTTATACTACATAGTTACACCCCAAAACACACAACACTACCAACAATAGAAAGTTTAGTGTTAGTGACACAGAAAAAGAAAGAGAGGGTCCTTCTTCTCTTTGTCTTTCTATAAAATAAAGTTTTAGTTTCTTTTGTTTTTCTCCTCGACGAACTTCACTTGCTCATTCTTTTATTGCACAAGAGATGGAGCAGAAAAGCATTCTGATATCGGCTTTGGGTGTTGGGGTGGGAGTGGGAGTGGGGATTGGATTGGCCTCTGGACAAAGCGTTGGCAAATGGGGAGCCAACACTTTTTCCTCAAACGCTATTACTGCTGAGAAGATGGAGCAGGAAATGCTCAGACAAGTTGTTGATGGAAGAGAAAGCAACGTCACTTTTGATAAATTCCCTTATTACCTCAGGCATAACACAAATAACCTTTGCTCCTTCCTTAATTTGCTTCCTCTTATTTGTTTTGTGGATGCTACTTAATCATTCATAGTATGCAACTTTGCTTCTTTTCCTGTGATTATGGAAAATCAACATAATTTGGTAGATCAATTGATAAGAACTCCGAAGAATATTTGATCTGAGTGATTTTCTTTCTATTTGACATTTCCTGGCCAACTACATGCATATCACATACAGGCCAGCTAGATGATTTTCCAGATTAACCTTACATAATCTTGTATATGGCGATGATATATAATTTGTTAAGAAATTTCATCTAATGAACGTGTTGCCGACGAACAGTTTATTAGATACTGATCTGTTCTATGCCCTCATTGTTGCACTCGATGAAGGCTTGATTTCACCATATATCTGAAGTGTTCACTATTTATTATAAAATTCAATCTCTGTTGGGGTATAACTCTTCACATCCTATATGTGATAACAGTGAGCAAACACGGGTTTTGCTGACAAGTGCTGCTTATGTCCATATAAAGCATGCTGAGGTTTCTAAATATACACGTAATCTTGCTCCTGCAAGCCGGACTATTCTGCTCTCAGGGCCAGCAGGTTAATTACTTACTTGGCATCTGTTATTTTCTATTGATAAGGGATTTGATAATCTTTGATGTTTTTATTGTTACTTGTTACTGTCAAGCTAACTATATCTCATACTCCCTCCTTTCATGTCTTAAAGAACTTTACCAGCAGATGCTTGCCAAGGCTTTAGCTCATTACTTTGAGGCCAAGTTGCTTCTGTTAGATTTAACTGACTTTTCATTGAAGGTGAGTGAGTGTAATTTTTTTAGTCATATGACTCGTTTCTACTTTCTTCTGTTACTTATGTAGTCATGGTTGGCTTACCATTTTTGCAGATTCAGAGTAAATATGGTTCTTCCAACAAAGAATCTGTAAGATATTCCTTGATTTATCTTTTATTGCTTTTACTTGTTCCTGTCCAAATACTGCTGCTTACCATCATAGATAAACATGTTCATTCTTGACCTAACTTTTGGCCGCATGTCTTCTTTTCATTTGTTTTGATTGTAGTCTTTCAAAAGATCCACTTCAGAATCTACTTTGGAGCGGCTATCTGATCTATTTGGGTCATTTTCAATCTTTTCACAAAGGGAGGAACCTAAAGGTACAAATTGATTAACATCTTCTGACCATTGGCAAAGAGCTAGATTCATAATCAACCAAAAGTTTTGTCAATCTCTAATACAAGGTTTTTCAGCCTTGTTTTTGTTTTATGAATAAGTTTTAGTTTATATGTGGAGAAAAGTAGTAATAATGGTAAATTTAATTGATTAAAAGATTCTGCAGAAGATTAAATATGCAAATAGCTTTAACTGTTTCTTTTTTCATGTTTGCTAAGTATAATGGTTAGTGGTTCATTCATTCTCTTCATTGGGACACTAGTCCTTAGTTGACAATGTATTAAAAGTAGGTGCCCATAAAAACTCCATCACTGATCAGGTGTATTTTTGCAGGCAAAATGCACAGGCCTAGCAGTGGAGTGGACCTCCAATCAATGTAAGTAGAGTAGATGAACTATGTTCTGACTGTGAGAACAAATACAACTTTTCCTTCCAGTTTATTTTATATAATTGCCGAGTATTTGCCTTTTGGTTTGCAGGGGACCCGAAGCATCTTGTAATCCTCCAACACTCCATAGGAATGCTTCTTCCTCTTCAAATATTAGTGGCCTTGCTTCACAAACCAATCCTACAAATTCAGGTTACTTGAAGATTTTTCATTTACTTGTTTCCAATCTGCTGGAGATTTATTTTTAAGTAGAGACCTAATCATGAAATGCTACAAATGCCAGAAGGCAGAAGCATTAATTTAAGAAAACGACAAAAATGAAGAGGGATACATTTTCATCACGTTTTCTTGAATCAGCTTCAGAAATATATTGTTTACTTAATTTGTACAAAAATCAAAGTCATGCTTTCTAATTTGGAGTCACAGTCAGTATCTTTTAGAATTGGTTTTATGCATTAGATGCAAAATATTTTTAGAGTGAGAACTAGTACAATGTACAGTGAAATTATTTTCAGATTCCTTCTTGCCAATGCTCTCTCTCTATCATGATTTCTTATATCTTTTAATCTCCCTTCAGCTCCTCTGAAGCGCACAGCCAGCTGGTCTTTTGACGAAAAGCTTCTTATACAGTCTCTTTATAAGGTAATATTACTATAGATATTATGGACATTTTGGCATCAGAGCATTATCAAAATTGAACAAGGCTTTAGATCACATTCCTCCACAAAGACATTGATTTGATAAGTGGAATTTCACTTGCAGGCTCTGGTTTTTGTGTCAAAAACCTATCCCATTGTGCTATATTTGCGGGATGTTGATAAGCTGTTATATAAATCACAAAGGATATATAACTTGTTCCAAAAAATGTTGAAGAAACTATCTGGACCGATTTTGATTCTTGGTTCTCGAGTTATAGATTCTGGTAATGACTATGAAGAGGTGGATGAGAAACTTAATTCGCTCTTCCCATACAACATAGATATAAGGCCCCCAGAAGATGAATCACATCTTGTCAGCTGGAAGTCTCAATTGGAAGAAGATATGAAGATGATACAAGTTCAGGATAACAAAAACCATATCATGGAAGTGCTTGCAGCCAATGATCTTGATTGTGATGACCTAGATTCCATTTGTGTCGCAGACACAATGGTTCTCAGTAACTATATAGAAGAGATTATTGTGTCTGCAATTTCTTATCATTTGATGAAAAACAAAGACCCTGAATACAGAAATGGGAAGCTCGTTATTTCCTCCAATAGGTGAGACTTAAAACATTAATTGCATGAAACTATCAAAGTTTGGTGAATGACTTTATTGTTTGTGAAACAGTTTATCCCATGCATTGAGTATATTCCACAAGGGGAAATCCTGTAGAAGAGATACATCAAAATTGGAAGATCAAGCTGTAAAATCTGAGGTTTGCATTTGTCATGTCTGTACATTAAGTTGAGAACAATACCTACCAGGTACTGATATGCTTTAAATGTTCTCTTTCTTTTGTCGTGGACATAAAGAAGCAAAGAGAGGAAGGAACTGCTATGAAACCAGAAGCAAAGCCTGAAAATGCTGCTCCTGTAAAAAAGGCTGAAGCAGAAATATCAACTTCAGTGGGAACGGCAGATGGTGAAAAATCAGTTCCTGCACCCAAAGCCGCTGTAAGCCTTTATCAAAATTTCTTTTGCAACAATAATTACAAGAGTACATGTAAGAGGCCTATTCAGTGATAACTATCTCTCCCTATCTCTGAGCTTAATGGTGTGCTATGTATTGGTGAACAACTTCATATCTTAGGATTTAGAAACACCCCCATTCTATTTTGCTGACTATCACTTTTTATCTATTCTGCAAATTTCATGTCAAACATTTACACTCCATTATTCACTTTCAGGAAGTTCCTCCTGATAATGAGTTTGAGAAGCGAATAAGGCCCGAGGTAATACCAGCAAATGAGATTGATGTCACATTCTCTGATATTGGTGCCTTAGATGAGACCAAAGAATCCCTTCAAGAACTAGTAATGCTTCCCCTTCGAAGGCCAGACCTTTTCACCGGAGGCCTTCTAAAGCCTTGTAGAGGAATATTGCTGTTTGGGCCTCCTGGCACTGGGAAGACAATGCTGGCAAAGGCCATTGCAAAGGAGGCTGGAGCAAGTTTCATCAATGTGTCCATGTCTACCATCACTTCCAAATGGTTTGGTGAAGATGAGAAGAATGTTCGCGCATTATTCACACTTGCAGCCAAGGTCTCCCCAACTATTATTTTTGTGGATGAGGTTGATAGCATGCTTGGGCAACGGACAAGAGTTGGGGAGCATGAAGCCATGAGGAAAATAAAGAATGAATTTATGGCCCATTGGGATGGACTTTTGACAAAGCAAGGGGAGCGAATCCTTGTTCTTGCTGCAACCAATAGGCCATTTGACCTCGATGAAGCTATTATTAGGCGATTTGAAAGAAGGTACCTATACTAGTTCTTGACTTTATAATTTATATCCATCCTTTATCTAGCCACTACATTTGTACTTTCTCCATATATGTTCATAGTATTAGATAGTACTTCCTCTTAATTGTGAATTTATGTTAAAGGGAGGGGGAAAGCAGATGAGGCAGCAATACAAAAGGCAATGATGGCATATATAGCTATGACAATCTGAATACCCTGAAGTTGAGTGATGTTTTTTATCATTTGAATCTATTTTAATGCAGAATTATGGTAGGACTACCATCTGTGGAGAACAGGGAAAAGATTTTGAGGACCCTTTTGGCAAAAGAGAAGATGGACGAGGAACTTGATTTTAAGGAACTCGCAACTATGACAGAAGGATATACTGGAAGTGATCTAAAGGTTTCTACTACTATTCTTTTATATCGTTCATAATGCACGTAACCATGGTTTAGCAAGTGCTTTTTGTTTCTGGGCTTTTAATTATCCCATTTATTCACTGTCACAAACTGTCCAATGTAGAACTTGTGCACAACTGCTGCTTATCGGCCTGTTAGAGAGCTAATTCAGCAAGAGAGGCTAAAGAGCCTGGTAAGTGGTAACTGTACAATTTAGGTTTTACTATCCTATATAATCCTACCAATTATGTGTTCATCATGTTAACCTCTGAATGCCGTTTTTTCTTTTCTGGGGGGCAGGATAAAAAGAAGAAAGCTGCCAAGGGACAGAATGAAGATGTCCAAGATAGTCAAGAGGAAGTTAAACAGGAAAGAGTTATTACCCTTACGCCATTGAATATGCAGGATTTCAAAGAGGCCAAGAATCAGGTAATTCCACTATAACCAATAAAGAAATACTATTTTATGGGAGTTTTTGTTAACATTAAGGCTGATTTTAAGCAACTAAAAGTGAAAATTCTTTATTAAGAAAGAAAGCATTTGTTGCACTTTTGTATTAGGATAAAATAAATATTTTCTTTTCTAATGGAACATTTCTAATTTTGGGACTGATGTTAACAAAACTAAATTAATTAATGTATGATATGATTAGATTGGCTTTTTATGGTAGTATAATGTCTAGTCTTCTTGTGATCTTAATATACACTGCTTCATCCGACCTAACTTCTTGGACTGCAGGTTGCTGCAAGTTTTGCAGCTGAAGGGGCTGGCATGGGTGAGTTGAAACAGTGGAACGATTTGTATGGAGAAGGCGGTTCAAGGAAGCAGCAACAATTGTCATACTTCCTATGAAATGCTGCAAAGTACATTTTCAATGAAACAGTGTGGGGAACATTTTCCACTCAACAGGAAACTATCAAGCAATATCACTAAATATTTTCCGAGAATATCTTGATGCTTCATTCATTCCCTTAAGCTTAGGAACTAAGCTATACCTTTGGATTTTGCCCAATATGCTACGAATATGACTAGTTACTATGGTAAATTATGTTGTCCTATAAAATGGTGTTTTAGCAGTTTTGTGTTGATCACTAAAAGCAGAAAGTGGCGTTATTTATTAGCATTATATATGATGTTGTATTGGTGTTTATTAAACATGTAATGTATACCAGAAGAGAAATAAGAGATGTGATTCATTGTGACAGACCTTCAATCGTGATGACGATGTAAAGTACCTATTATTTTGTCGACAGCAATATAATAATAATAATATAATATAATATAATATAATATACATGTAGAGCAATTTATGTAACTTTTAATTGGACAGTGGGGGTTGCGATTAAGGGTATGTTATGACAGTTCCTGTTATTGCTTCTACTTTTCCTTTTCTTGGTATATATTATATTTTCATTGTTTCACATTTAAAACATTATCATTCAAGAGTCCATTTTGATTCTGCAAAGGCAAGACTTGGTAAACTTTACAAACAAGCTTTACAGGAAGAACAGAAAATACAATAAGACAGACAAGCCATGAAAATCAGTTTAAGTAAAGAATCAACTACTGCCCGGAAAAGAAGGATCATGGTGCACTTTACTTGATATAAAAAGTAGCTATGGAAAAATTTAGGTTTAAATGAAATGAGGAAATGTATAAATAATAGAAAGAAATATTGAATTGAAGCAGTATCACCCTCTGACTATAGCCATATCTAACCACTAATGTGCGTGTGAAACAGTGAATTGCAAACAACCATACCATATAAGTTCTTGCTTTAAAACATACACTGAAGTTACTTTTCGTCCTTGTTATTATATTTGAAGTACTGCACTTCACATTTTACAAAAGCAGTAAACACGAGACAAGATAAGATCACCTTTACTTTCAGTTCGGCAATTTCAGTCTCATCACAGACCTCTAATACCAAAGCCTGATCATAAGCAAACCAGACATTATTAAGTAATGGTTTATCACCGACTTAATGGCCCCTGATAAAATAAAATAATAAACAAAATGCAGATTCAAACATAACTAGATATAATAGCTGTGATTTATTTAAATATGTATAAAATTAGAAATGAATATTTTATTAATTTATAATTTATTATAAATGATTCACTGAAAATAATATTTTTAAGATAATACATTTTTTTTTATTTGTTAAGATTAACAATATTGATTGTCAACTTTTTTAATGAGGTTGTGATTAAAAAATGAAATATATCAAATATTATAATTTAATGTGTGTCTGTTTTTTAATGAGGTAGTGATTAAAAAATGAAATATATCAAATATTATAATTTAATGTGTGTGTGTGTTGTGTTTAAATTCAAATGACTTATAAATCGTACTAAATAAGAAAACATTTATTTATTTATTTATTTACATATTTATATCAGTATTACATTAATACTTATTCTCGTGTTTAATGTACTAATATATATAATTATAGAATTGAATTTTCACTTTTTAAAATATATTTTATAACTAACCTTTTTTAAATATTAATTAAATAACAAAGGCTTGTCATATTATAAAAAAAATGCATTTATTTATATATTGTATAAATATTATATGTATATATATATATATATATATATATATAGATAGATAGATAGAGAGAGAGAGAGAGAGAGAGACTTTTCTTTTATATATATGTTTTATAAATTACATTTTTTTAAATCTTACTAAATTATAAAATTGTGTCATACTATATAAGGAAAATTTATTTATTTATATATTTGTATAAAATTAATATTTCTTTCCAACTCTATTTTATATAAATATATTTTTAAAATTTTCTATTTTAAAAATGTTCTATAAATTAATTTTTTAAATCTTAATTAAATAAAAAATCCATTTCTTACTATATAATAAAAAAAATCTATTTATTTATATATTTCTATAAATATTACATTAATATCTATATATTTGGATTTTTCTTTTTGAAAAAGTTTTTTTAAAATTAATTTTTTTAAAATCCTAATTAAATAACAAAGTTTTTTTAAATGATACATTAATATTCATATATTTTTATATAAGAAAAAAATTAATTATTTATATATTTGTATATTACATTCATAGTATTAAAAACTAATGCATTAAACAAATTGTTTATTTATACATTAATACATTATTTATTTATTAAATACACTATTACATTATTTGCTTATGTATTTTCATATTACATTAAATACTGCATTAATATATCTTCTTAAATATAGTATTCTTATATAAGTATATATATGAATTTTTCTTTTTCTAAAATATTTTATAAACTAATATTTTAAATCATAATTAAATAACAAAAATGTGTCATACTATATAAGAAAATATTTATTTATATATTTGTATAAATAATACATTAGTAGCATTAATTAAATGCTACATTATATTTATATATATATATATATATATATATATACATATATATATATATATATTTGAATTTTTCTTTTTTTAAATATTTTATAAACTAAATTTTTAAAATTTTAATTAAATAACAAAACTGTAATATTCTATAGTCTCTTACTATCTAAGAAAAAAATTATTTATCCATATATTTATACAAATAATATATTATGTTAACATTATATGCTACGTTAATACTTATATATAGAATATAGATAACGATTAAAGCAAATTTGGATGTGCACACAAATATAGATAACGATTAAAAAAACAGAATCATTCTAGAACAATCAATTTCTTTTACTATTCTAGCGGCAGCTGCTCAAGGCTCAAGCTCTTGTCAGGTGTCATGAATGACTTACGAATAACCACGCTTAATAACTAGAAAAATATTGGAAAAACATGCATACAACCTGACAACCTCCATTTTTTTTTTTTACAAAATTTCATATTCGTTGCATAGCAACTAGAAAGAAATTTATGAAAAATTACCACCGTAAAAAAAATGGTTTATTAGGTCAGCTACTAGAATCCCATCCCATTGCCTTGGCAAATGAGCAATATATTTTCATTTTCTTCACCACCAAGCTCGATGTGGCAAAAGTGTACATACACCGCTTAGGTCTCTTAGAGAAGATACCATATTTGCTCCACAAGTTCCACAATCGACACTAATGAACATAAAAATATATCCAAGTATATGACTTTTGTAATTATGTTTTTAGGTTACATGACTTGAGTAATTAAATTTGCCTAAATATGAGAAACAAATTTGCTCCATTGTCTTAAAATTCTATCCATTTAAAATTTGTATAGATAAGCCATCAAATAATTATGATCAGAACAAGTTAAGACATCAAAAGAAATGAACTCAGCGGCCAAATGGTTAAAACAAAATTGTGCTAGAAAATATTTCTCTGTAAACTGGATCCATTTTTTTATTGGGGGATAGGATGAAATGACCAAATGCCCATTATTCGAACCCGGGCAGCTTCTAATCTGAATTTAGAAAATATTTGGGGAGGAACGATCAGTGCCATGTTAGAACAAGGGCAGGCACTGGATGGGGGAACTTGTCAAACAGCTTCGAGATTGCAAAAGTTGGAAATCATAATTACCACAACTACGAAAGCATTCAAATGCAGAGAGTATATATTCATGATGTAAATACAACATAATAACAAGTCATATCCATAAGCATATAGGATTTCTTGAGAGGTACATGTAAACCAGCAGAAAAATATACTACATATAAGATACTCTTCTTCCACAATGTCTAGTAAAGGGCCCTAAAAAAAAAATATGACACGATGATAGGGTTTTTAACTGGTGAGTGGTGATGAATCTAAATTTGACAGAACATTGATGAAACCCCCACTACAACATATTTGTCAGACTCTAGTAACACTTCAATCTTTCTTTTTATCTTTCAAAGGTCCTCTGGGTATCTTGCTCAAAACCTTCGCATCAAACACTGCATATTGCTTCTTAATCTCGGCAGTTGCCTTCTCACCGAAAGAGTCCACTTGATCTTCATATTTCTCATAAAGCACAGGCACAGTGTGGAGCAAAACAAAAGCTGTTTCACGAAAATATAGAAACACATCACATCGCAATATATACAATTCAAGTTAATATTTGAACTTTCAAGACGGTAAAGGTCAAAGAAACACTTCATTACCTATGTAGAACAAGGTCAAGAAGTTGGCCCAACTACCCAGAATAGAGAAAACCCATAATCCAGCAATCACCTAAATAATACAAAACAGAAACCACATTTAATAACAACAAAGAAGTTGGAAATCAGCACAGCAATCTGCTACATTGTAGGACACATAAATTATCGTAAAACTGCCAAGTTATTATTATTCATTGGCCATAAAGACAATCGATTCTAAGTGGAAAGATAAAAGGAAATCAACATACTGATAGGAACTTCTTGATATCCCTTCCAGATGCAATATCCCTTAACACTGCAAAAGCCCGATTGATCTCAATTCTAAGAGCAGAGGCAAATTCTAAAACAGGTTCCTCTGGAATGTGCACATGTGGGATCTTTGGTGGACTCCTAATAAAAAACAAAACAAGAAATTTAATCAACCAACGGAATACACCCAATATCAGAAAACCAAATCAAATAACAGTATTAACACTATACTTGTTGATGAAAGTGGATGCATTGGACCACAAGAACAACACCGCCAGAGCAAGTATCAGGAAGTGGCAAACCAAAGTGAGGAGATGGTACTCGAGCAATTCAAACAGAACCCACATAGCTGTCGCAACACCGAGTGTCGATGCTGATATCTTCTTGTTTCTCCAGAGAAAAACATCAGCCGCTGTTTCATAACCAAAAAATTAAGTCAAAAACACACACAAAACCCCCCAAAAACCCCACATCATTAATTATTAATTGAAAGTAAAATTCAGATTAATTTAACATTAGGTAAATATTAATGTCAAGGCGAATCCTTAATGAAAATCCATCGATTATCATAGCTAGAAAATTCGATCTTCCAGGGTAACTATTAATTGAGGAATTTTTGATTAAAAATAACACAACTGGGGGAACAGGGGATTGCAGATCTAGTCCTTTTGATTTTTATTATTTGTCAAAATCGTACTTAAAACAAAGAATAGAGAAAGAAGAACAACGATCGGAACAAACAAGATCTCACTAGAACCTCATAAACCCTAGACCAACTATAAACCAACTCGAATAGTTGAGCAAGAAACCATGTTTACTTAATTCAGGATTAAAGTAAGCCAAACAGAAAAAGAAGAAGAAAAAAAAAAAGGACTTATAGCATAGATTGGTGAGACAAAACACGAATTGGTAGAAATTAAGAATAGAGAAAAATGATAAAAAGGCAATCCCATACGTTTTCCGCCGCCAAGAACATGGTGAATGGGCTTTTCCCTGCCGAAAAGCCTGAAAACCTTAGACTTCAAGGAATCAGAGGGGCTGGTTTTCTCGTTGTCGGAATCCGACGAAGACGACGAATCGTGGTCGTGGATCTTCCCCGAAATCTTCTCCAACAACGACTCACCCTTCACTTCATCGTGCTCGTTATGCTCCGCCATCTCGCGTTTCGAATCGCCGATCAATGGAAGCGTCTAGAAGGAATAAGAAACTCCCCTTTTCACCTTGTGTGTGTTAAAGCAAAAGTAACAAACCCTCATTCTCACCCACATTTCCTACTCTAAATAGCGTGGGTTATCATGATTGATGCATCTCAGCCGTTTGATTGCATGACCCGAATTCGGTGTATCGGATTCGGATTTGAAAAGTGTGACCCGACCCTATATGCTTCTCGTTTTCTCGCTTCGCAAGCGCCAAGGGACCCAAGCCGTTAAGAAACTTAATTTAAATGACATGAATTTGGACGCGTGGCAGCAAGCACCGTCACCGGTGCTTCAAAGTCTCACACGCGGCTCAACAAACAAAATATCGCCTCATTGCAGCACACAGATCTGCGACACGTAGGATTTGTTTTTGTGTGGGGACAATCGTTGCTAAATTCTCGTCTACAATAGATTTATTTATTAAAAATATATGGAATTTTGAATTGAATCTACAAAATAAAATATAAACAACTTAGCTCCTAAGAAAATTGGAGTGTGGTGAATTTGACTAAAATACCCAGCCCGGCCCATAATCCAAAGGCTTGTTTGAGTGTAAAATAGACAAATAGCAGAATCTTCGCGGGGGCATTAGAAGCAAAAGTGGGACCCGTATGGGGATACGTGTCCCACATTGACGAGGATATTCAGGAATTGGACCACTGAATTAAGCCCATTGTGGAGTTTAATTTCAAGATGAAATGAATATCATTGCTGAAATTAACAAGAAGTTACATATATCAAGACAATAGTTAGACTTAGACCAGTGATGATCTCATACGTTGATGTTATAGACTTACAGCTGAAGGAAAAGGTCTACATGTTACATACAGATCCATCTGTTTTTTTCTTGGACTTTTACTGCAAAAATTCAATAAACTTGGAGTAAAGGTTAGAATTTGATACCTAATATTGTTCTTTCCTTTGCATAATGATCAATTAAGGAATAAATGAAAATGAATGTATTTTTTTTTTTTTGAGAAGAACTGAAAATGAATGTATTAGCATTTAGCCTTTTATTACTTAACCACCCGTATAATTTAAATTGATGCATGGGTTCTTTTCCTTTCCCTTTTCTATTCCTTTCTTGTATTTAAAGGATGTTTCTTATTTTATTTTTTAATACAACTTTTATAACTATATTTATTTTTTATTTTATCACTTTTTTTTATCATATTTGCTATCACATCACTTATTTTATTTATTTTTTAATTTTTTCTTTTTATTTTACTCTCCTTTTTTTTTTAAGTCACTCTCCTTTTATCTTAAGACTTGTTTAAGAGTAAGAATATTAAATTTTAACTTTTAGGTCCATCAACAAAAAAATTATTTGCTTTTAACTTTTACAAAGCAAAATTGTCTAATTTATAGCTCTTTCTTTTAAAATAATAAAAAAATTTAAAATTTATTTTAAGTCTCACTCATTGTTATATTGTTTTATACCCATACATTTCATTATGTACTTTTTTACATTATTCCTTCTCAATATAATCGCAATCCGTTTTGCATGCATGATTTTTCTTTTTCATTAACATGTCAGACCCATGAAACCGAAATTACTCACTAGTCATGCTCATGAAAATTGATGTGAAGTTGTCAATATCACCATTTCTTTGTTTGCTTTAAGCTGAATTGCCAAACAATTAAAGGAAGGCATATGCACCAAATAAAATTCACACACATGGGATCACTAATTTTAATACCTAACACTATAAATAAAGTCCATGAAGGATCATTTTTTAATTTCACTACAATAAAACCTTGTTTGTTAATTAATTTAAAATTATATTTAGAATATAAATTTAAAATTCATGATATTTGTTAAAATATGTATTAGTGCATTTTTTTTAATTGTCTTAAATTTATATTTTACAATTACATACACACATATCGATAAATTTAGTAAATTCATATATTAGAAAGTTAATAAGAAAAACTGAAAACTTAATCAAACATAAATTAGTATAAATTAAATTGAATTGAATCATATTTATAATTTAGATTTTAAACAAAATAAAGTTTTTTTTATCGGCAAACAAAATAACTAAATCGAAACATATTAAGTTTTCTGGTTAAACCGAAACATATTAGATTTCAAACAAAATAAAGTAAATAATATTATGAAAAAAAAAAAACTAAATCGAAACATATTAAATTTTCTGGTTAAACCGATTCAACTTAATATATGAAATTTATTATATCATTCGCAATATATTCAAGACAACACAATGAAAGTTGTAAAATGGTCAAGCCAGACTTACTTATATTTCCTTTGCGGACTCTTAAATCAGTTCTATTCTTGACCACATGTCCGACCTGCTTAAAAGTGACTATGCCACCAAACAAAAAGGATCAATGTGTGTGCATAAGGTATAATAGAAATAAGCACTATGGACAAAAGATTAGACAAAACATAAGCACCAAAAGCAGAAAACAATAATTTCATAGCTCCTGCAATGAAAATTTCAAACTTAAGACCCAACGAAAAAAATTACGGGATATAATGCAACAATCATCCAATCAAGGAAAATGACCGTGAGGAAAAGAAGTCCAAGGAGATTTATATCTTATTGCTAATTTGGTTGTTGAGAGCAACACAACCGTTGTTGAGAGCAACACAACCAACCTTTTATCTTATCACCTAGTTGGAGGTAAAACAAACACGTAGAATACACTTTTGGGAGGCTCTCCCAACAATAGATTAAACAAAAACTATATTCCTTATTTGCCTTTCTCCTAACTTCTAAAGCTTTTGTAGTAATAGTTATGAATTAGTAAGGTTACAAGAAGATAGATCACAGATGCACACAGAAAAAAGCACACTTACCAAAAGAGGGTCTAATTGTTATGATTAATTGTTGTGGACCTATGGTTATTATTATTGGTACATAAAGATGAAATCATTAATCCTATGTTTTGTAACGCTTGGATTTAAGAATCAAATAATTCATTAATAAATGAAATAATGATTTCATTTAATAGATTCTGAATACCCGGTAAACTAATTATGCATAAGAACAGACATAAGAAAAGGCGAAAGAAAGATAACATATATGCCAACTAGAACAAACATAGGTGTATAATAGCCAATGATGTCAAGAGAGCATCCAAGAGCATGGAGAAAAACAATGTCAAAGTCTCAGTCAAAGTGTCTACAGAGATAAATGATTTAATTGATTAGTTGGCATTTCAATTGATTAATGTGTGACTCTTCATCCAGTTCACCAACACAGCAATGCCAAGAGAAACCCCAAACGGGTGCAATTGGTGAGTAGTTGTCAAGTTTTTGCAGTTGTTGTTGTGTCAAATATTTGCAACCCTTGATAAAAAAAAACTAAGAAGAACAACCTCTAATCCGGGTTAAGGGTATGATATAATTGGGAATTCAATTATGCAAGCGAAAGAAAGCCACTATATTTGGTCTGAGAAATTATCATTACAAGATATTGCAGCTCCATGACAATACTACTATCTTCTTTCTGTAGCTACAAATAGTTAGAGAACATAGTGACAAAAATATATACCATTTATTAAAGGTATACCGGTGAGTAAGCCAGAGAGTGTGACCAAGGTGCAGGGTTTCTATCATTAACCAATAACAACACTAGCAAGCAGGTGTGAGACCGGGATGCCAGATATGAGAATGAATGTGAGGTACAAATGCTTTCTTATCTTTGTGTTTTATCGTAACCAAGTAATATAGAATATGGTTTAGGGGATCAAGGAAACACACATAGGAAAACTTTAGAACCAACAATATTAACAAACATCCTCTATGATGACTCTTTATAATCGTATTCTAATTTGATATATAATGTTTCATAATTTCACAGAGGAGTAAAAAGAAAATGAATTATTTGATTGTTCTAATGGATACCCAGAAATCAGAAAAATACAGTTTGTATTAGCTAGTAAAACTAATGAAGATTAAAGTAAAATTGCAGGGATTATTATATGTGCTGTAAAGTGTAAAGTATAAGAGAAGATAGAGGGATGGTGGGGTAGAAACGGATTACCTTATTTAGTCTCAAACAGATGGACGCAGAAGGCAGAGAAAGCAGCGCAAGCATAAGAAGCAAAAGGGTTGAGTTGCTGAACTATGAGTATCTTCTTATTTGTATATGCAGTGTGGTTACTCTCTTGCTATTGGAGATGAACAACCTGGATCTATTCATGGATGACAATGATGATTCTTTATGTATTTGTGTTGAGTAGCTTCACACAGATGCCATATTAAGGATTTAGGATTTGTCTTTGATTTGAAAATAAATGTTGAATTGGAAACCAGGTATTATGGTCATTTAGAATAGAACTATGTTATTTATTCAACAAGATTTTACAGCATAAAACACTTTTTTTTTTCCTTCATCTCTCTGTATCACATCGTCCTTCGTATTCAATATTTTTCTATTTTCTCTCTTAAATGGTAAGATTTGTTGTACAAATTCTATATAGGAATATCCTTTAGAATAAATGGGAGGCTGAACTTGTTAGGTGTGAGATTCGTCCATTAATAACGAATATGCGTTGGCTATACCCTTAGCTATATTGCAATTTGCAATACTTGCAGCCTTGCTATGCCCTGTACTGGTTGTTCATATGGGCCACCACAATGTATAGTTCGGCCCATAGGCTCACAACTCAGGCCAACCCATCTAGTTGTGACAAATTAATTTACTTTGAAACCTCTACTTAAACTCTTCTACATATAGTTATTTGCTGGTTCTTTTGGAGGCCACTTCTAACATGGACCACTTGGTCAAGTGGTCCACTGCATACCACCTTTTACAGTCATTAGATACATCAAGGTTCATAGTGTTATCATAGAACCTTTCTCATTGAAACATTTTCTCTTTTCCCTTCAACTTCCCCTCCTTCCACACATCACACTTCTGTCGCTGTTGCCACGCGTCCGCCGTCGAACCAGTGCTCTGGCAAGCACCACAGCCTCGACATGCACACCTTGCTCATGCGACGACCGCGGCCTCTTCGAAGACCCCCAACACCCCTTTCGCCATCCATGATCGAACAAGATTCAACTCAATTTAGATCCAGGAAAACAAACCCATAACTCGATTTAGATTTAGGAAAACAACTCGATTCAAATCTGCTGGTTTTGGTGCGAATCTGTTGTCGTAGATATGGTAGATAAGGGATGAAATCCCCTCGATTTGGTGCAAACCTGGTGTACATCGGCACCCACTCGTAATGGCTTCAAATCACGAAGGCGATGAAGTCGGTGCTCCAGTTCGGTGTGGCTTCGGTGTCGTGGATTTGGTGCAGCTCCGGCAAAGTTGACGGCACCGTGAATCTACTGCGGTGCTATGCGCCGTGAATCTGTTTGAGAAGGAAAGAGGGAAAAAAGGGGGGGGGGGGGGGGGGGGGACGACAATGGTGGGTGGTGATGGAGCTGCTGGAGATGGTGGTGAGTGATCATTTTCAGATATGTTAATTTGAAACGCCACCGTGGGAATAGTGGTTTGCGTCGGAGGCTTTTGCGGAATACTGGTCACGACGATAAACAATGTTGTGCGTCAGAGGTGTCCTAGAGTCGCCGTCGGAGTCTCCACCAGAGGTGTTGGGAGAGGGAGGGACAGATAGGAGGAGATGTTTTGATGAAGGAGGGTTCATGATAATTGTATGCACCTTGATGAATCTAAAGGGTCTTAATTTTAGTTCATGGTGGACCACTTATGAAAGTAGTCCACCTTAGACACCGCCTCTTTTGGATTGACTATAAACACTTTAAGTCTATTAAAACTTCGACGTACTAGACTACTATATAGCGTTTGACTCACATTTGAATAGTCAAGTATAATTAACTAAAATTTTAAAATTGAAAATTAAAATGGGTGGATTAAAAAAGGGAGCCTTGCTTTTAAAATACTAAGAAGCTTTTAGAAAAGTTAGCAGACATGGCATGCAGGACAATCTCCCTTTTGCATATCAATGCCCAGTGAAGCTTATTCTTTAGAAAGAATACATTACGTGGAAATCAATGTAAATATATTCTTTTACTTGTTTCATGCTTACAGAAAAGGATGTTTTCTGTACAAATCCCGATTTTCACACGAATCCATTTCAAGTTGAATACTACTTTACTTTGTTGGAATGGGAAATAGGGATCTTTTATGCTTACAAGCAAGTCTACATTTTATTATTGTTATTTACCAACATTTCCTGATAACTCACAGGGGAATGGATGGGAACCGGAAAAAAGTATATATATTGTTTTGACGACTATGCAGTATGCACTGCAGACATATGTCGTATGACATGCTATAAACTCATATTTTAGTTTTTAAAATTAATTTTACTCTTCTTGTGTTATATAGAGAGAACGAGAAGGAGGGAGGGACTTTGGGCATTGATTCATCCTAACTTTTTTTAGTTTTAAATTTTTTAACACGTACGATATTTTAATATTAAGGTGATTATTTTTAGGTGTGCAAATGCATTCTTTGACTTTGATAAAATTACAAATAAATATCTTGTAATTTTGTATTTTGCCACCTTTATTTTTATATATTTGAACCCATCATTATAAATTATAAATTATAATTTACAAAAGAAACCTGTATTTTCTATTTTTAAAAAAATATAAATTATGATTTTCAAAAGAATTTAAGCAATAAACGAACAATGTCACCATATATATCTTGAAAAATCAAATTATTAAATAATTAAAAAAAATTATAATAATTACTTTAAAAATCATATTTTATATTAAAAATTAAATTAAAAAAACTCGTATTTCCATATACTACCCTCACTACAGATCCAGATATTAACATTTTCTTCATTGGTGATAGGTGTGCCTTGAACGGGCAACCGAGCAATCAAGAATGAATGGTTTCGTACTGAACTTCACATATAAGGAAGCTTACAAGAGAGTTCACACAGTAGAGACATTTTGCTTGATTAAATATTCAAATTTAATTACCTTGGATGTTTGTAAAGTGATGGGTGAAAATTCTAAGTTATTTCATGTTCATTAATTTTTTGTTTCTATTGTGAATAAAACCCCTAGCTAGTATATATAGTATTAGAATTTTTATGGTCTTTGGCTGAAATTACACATCGTCCTCTCTGTCCACCAAACAACGAAACGGTACCTAAACGTGTATGGTTTGATAAATGATACAGAAACAGAAACAAGATCAAACCGGGGTCAAATCCTACCAATACCAAGAATAGTGATTGTGAAACCTAAAATGGATGGGGCGTCTCGCACGATAGCACATGATATTTATTTTGTTCCTTGATTAGAACTTGGCACTAATAATAAATGGTATAGGGGCTTCATCACCATGCTATGATCTCAAATCTCACACTGCACATGACATGGCTCCACTTTTCCTCCTTTCTGCTACTCTTCAGACCCTGCACCCCTGAGGAGGGTCCCCATTTTCTGCACGTGAACTCAGGGAATATATATAATTCATGCTACTGAAATTTATGTAAAGAGTTTTCCAGTAAAATACCGATCGTATAAATTAATTATCTACTGATAAATAAATCTACTTTCTATTTAAGAATTCTTTAGGCTAGAAAAATGACAATATTAACCTTTTTTCAATTTGTAACACATGTCTTTTTATTTAATTTTTTTGTCTTTTACTTTTTTTTGTCTTTTATTTACTTTCTCTCTTCCTTTTTGTTTTCTTTCTTATCTTTCTTTTCAGTTTTTTTTTTAATTTTTTTTGTCTTCTATTTACTCTCTCTCTTCCTTCTTGTTTTCCTTTTCAGTTTTTTTTAATTTTTTAATTTTTTATTTTTCTATTATATTATATATTTATTTTATATAGAAAAATAAATTCTTTTATTATTTATCGTACAATTTTTTTTCCTTCTTTTTCAAATTTTTTTTCTTTAAACACAGGCTTAAATAACTTTTAGGACCCTAATAAATTTTCAAATTTCGCTTTAGGTATCTGATAAAAATTTTCGTTGTTTTGAGTTTTGATATATCAAAACTTTTGCTTTGAGTTTCTATCGTCAATTAAGTGATGACGTGGCACCATCCGAACAAATATCCCCAATATATATTAACCATTGAGATGGTGTCACATCGTCACTTAACTCACCGTAGGAACTCAAAACAAAAGTTTTGATATATTAGGGACTCAAAACAACGAAAAAATTTATGAGGGACCCAAATTAAAATTTAAAAATTTATCAGGACCTAAAAGTTATTTAAGCCTTAAACATATATTTCTTCTTTTCTTTTTTTTATGTTTTTTTCTTTCTTTTTTTATTTTAGATTTTTTTCTTTCCTTTTTTCCTTTTCCTTTTCATTTCTTTTTTCTTTTTACGTTATTTTTTCTTCTTTTTAGTTTTTTATTTTTATGCTTCTTTCTTTTTTGTCTTTTTATATTAAATGGTACATAAATTTTGTTTATAATATTATAAATATAAATGATTTACGGGAGACACTCTTACCCGAGTTAGGTAAAACCATTATGGGCGATAAATATATTTCTTCAAGTATTTAACACAATTTAACACTTAAGACTCAACATTTTTTTTTTTACTTTTAAATCCTATAAAATCATTTTTATTTAGTAATTATATAATGTATTTTAATTAATTTTATAAATAAATATTTTTTTCAATAATATTTATTTTATTAGGTTGAAATTTTTGTACTAAAAACAATTAATCCTAATAAGATAATATATTTATTACAAAATAATATTTTGACTCTATGTTTAAAACTTCATATACAAAAATTTTGTTGATTCACATTCATATCTATATAATAATGTCAAATTTTTATATATATATATATATATATATATAAATTTATTAAATATATTTTAATTACAAAAAAATTGTTTTGAATTACTTAATCAACAATATTATAAATTAAATATTTTTTATTTTTTTGTGTTAGAGTCCACATTTATGATTCACGGGAGACAATTATGCTGGAATCAGGTAAGATTATTATGGGTGAAAATTTTATTTATTTGGGTATTTAACACAATTGCATACTCTAGACACAACAATATTTTTTTTTACTCTTCAATCCTATAAAATTATTTTTACTTAGAAATCATATAAAATAATTTTAAATAATTAAATAAATAAATATTTTGTTGAATAATCTTTATTTTACGACTTTAAACTGTTTATTCTAAAAAATAATTTAATTCTAATGGGTTAATATATTTATAACAAAATAATATTTTGACTATATGTTTAATAACTTCAAATATAAAAATTTTCTTGATTAATATTTTTATAATAATGTTAACTTTTTTTTACATAAATATATTATAATAAACTAATTTTTTTGTTTTTATTTTTATTTTCTATTATATATTTATTTTATACAGGAAAATAAATTCTTTTATTATTTATTCTACTCATTTTTTGCTTTCTTCTTTTTCAGTTTTTATTTTCTTTAAACATATATTTCTTCTTTTCTTTTCTTTTCTTTTTTTTATGTTTTTTTCTTTATTTTTTTATTTTGCGTTTTTTCTTTCCTTTTTTCCTTTTCCTTTTCATTTCTTTTTTCTTTTTACGTTATTTTTTCTTCTTTTTAGTTTTTTTTATGCTTCTTTTTTTCTTTCTTTTTATATTAAATGATACATAAATTTATTTGTTTATAATAAATATAAATCATTTATGGGAGACACTCTTATCCGAGTTAGGTAAAACTATTATGGGCGACAAATATATTTTTTCAAGTATTTAACACAACTTAATACCTAAGACTCAACATTTTTTTTACTTTTAAATCCTATAAAATCATTTTTGTTTATTAATTATATAATATATTTTAATTAATTTTATAAATAAATATTTTGTTCAATAATATTTATTTTATTAGGTTGAAATTTTCGTAGTAAAAGCAATTAAATTTAATAAGATAATATATTTATTATAAAATAATATTTTTACTCTATGTTTAAAACTTCATATACGAAAATTTTGTTGATTCATATTCATATCTATATAATAATGTTAAATTTACATATATACATACATATATATATATATATATATATATTAAATATATTTTAATTACAAAAAATTATTTTGAATTACTTCATCAAAAATATCATAAATTAAATATTTTTATTTTTTTATGCTAAAAAATATTCTAAGTCTAATTAGTTAATATATTTATAACAAAATAATATTTTTACTATATGTTTAATAACTTCATATACAATAATTTTCTTGATTAATATTTTTATAATAATGTTAACTTTTTTTTTACACAAATATATAATAAATATATTATAGTAAACTAATTTTATTTTTTATTCTATTATATATTTATTTTATATAGGAAAATAAATTCTTTATTATTTATTCTACTCATTTTTTTCTTTCTCATTTTTCATTTTTTTTTCTTTGAACATATATTTCTTCTTTTTTTATGTTTTTTTATTTCTTTCTTTTTTTACGTTTTTTTCTTTCCTTTTTTCCTTTTCCTTTTCATTTCTTTTTTCTTTTTACGTTATTTTTTTCTTCTTTTTATGCTTCTTTCTTTTCTTTCTTTTTATATTAAATGATACATAAATTTATTTGTTTATAATATTATAAATATAAATGATTTACGGGAGACACTCTTACCCAAGTTAGGTAAAATCATTACAGCTGACAAACATATTTCTTCAAGTATTTAACACAACTTCATATCTAATACTCAACATTTTCTTTTTTACTTTTAAATCCTATAAAATCATTTTTATTTAGTAATTATATAGTATTTTTTAATTAATTTTATAAATAAATATTTTGTTCAATAATATTTATTTTATTAGGTTGAAATTTTTGTACTAAAAACAATTAAATCTAATAAGATAATATATTTATTACAAAATAATATTTTGACTCTATGTTTAAAACTTCATATACGAAAATTTTGTTGATTCATATTCATATCTATATAATAATGTTAAGTTTATATATATATATATATATATATATATATATATATATATATATATATATATATATATAGAGAGAGAGAGAGAGAGAGAGAGAGAGAGAGAGAGAGATTTATTAAGTATATTTTAATTACAAAAAATTGTTTTGAATTACTTTATCAACAATATCATAAATTCAATATTTTTTTATTTTTTCATGTTAGAGTTCACATTTATCATTCATGGGAGACAATCGTGCTCGAATCAGGTAAGATCATTATGGGTGAAAATTTTATTTCTTTGGATATTTAACACAATTGTATACTCTAAGACTCAACAATATTTTGTTTTACTCTTCAATCCTATAAAATTATTTTTACTTAGAAATCATATAAAATAATTTTAAATAATTAATTAAATAAATATTTTGTTGAATAATATTTATTTTACTAGGTTAAACTGTTTATGCTAAAAAATAATCTAAATATAATTAGTTAATATATTTATAACAAAATAATATTTTGGCTATATGTTTAATAACTTCATATACAAAAATTTTCGTGATTAATATTTTTATAATAATGTTAACTTTTTTTACATAAATGTGTAATAAATATACTACAATAAACTATTTTTTTGTTTTTTATTTTTCTATTCTATTATATATTTATTTTATATAGCAAAATAAATTCTTTCATTATTTATTCTACTATTTTTTTTTCTTTCTTCTTTTTCAGTTTTTTCCCTTAAACATATATTTCTTCTTTTCTTTCTTTTTATGTTTTTTCCTTTCTTTTTTTTATTTTACGTTTTTTTTCTTTTCGTTTTTCCTTTTCCTTTTCATTTCTTTTTTCTTTTTACGTTATTTTTTTTCTTCGTTTTAGTTTTCTATTTTTATGTTTCTTTCTTTTATTTCTTTTTTTTATTAAATGATACATAAATTTATTTGTTTATAATATTATAAATATAAATCATTTACGGGAGACGCTCTTACCCGAGTTAGGTAAAACCATTATGGGCGACAAATATATTTCTTAAAGTATTTAATACAACTTCGTATTTAAGACTTAACATTTTTTTTTTACTTTTAAATCCTATAAAATCATTTTATTTATTAATTATATAATATATTTTAAATAATTTTATAAAAAATATTTTGTTCAATAATATTTATTTTATTAGCTAGGCTGAAATTTTTGTACTAAAAACAATTAAATCTAATAAGATAATATATTTATTACAAAGTAATATTTTGACTCTGTGTTTAAAACTTCACAGACAAAATTTTTGTTGATTCATATTCATATCTATATAATAATGTTAAATTTATATATATATATATATATATATATATATATATATATATATTAAATATATTTTAATTACAATTTTTTTAATTACTTCATCAACAATATCATAAATTACATATTTTTTATTTTTTTACGTTAGAGTTCACATTTATCATTCATAGGAGACAATAATGCTCGAATCAGGTAAGATCATTTTGGGTGTAAATTTTATTTCTTTGGGTATTTAACACAATTACATACTCTAGACTAAATAATATTTTTTTCCCTCTTCAGTCCTATCAAATTAATTTTACTTTGAAATCATATAAAATAATTTTAAATAATTGAATACATAAATATTTTGTTGAATAATATTTATTTTACGAGTTTAAACTGTTTATGCTAAAAAATAATCTAAATCTAATTAGTTAATATATTTATAACAAAATAATATTCTGTCTATATGTTTAATAATTTAAGATACAAAAATTTTCCTGATTAATATTTTTATAATAATGTTAACTTTTTTTACATAAATATATTATAATAAACTATTTTTTTTGTTTTTTATTTTTCTTATATATTTATTTTATATAGGAAATTAAATGATTTTATTATTTATTCTACTCATTTTTTTCTTTTCTTCTTTTTCAGTTTTTTTTCTTTAAACATATATTTCTTCTTTTCTTTCTTTTTTTTATTTTAGATTTTTTTCTTTCCTTTTCCTTTTCATTTCTTTTTTTCTTTTTAAGTTATTTTTTTCTTCTTTTTAGTTTTTTCTTTTTATGCTTCTTTCTTTTCTTTCTTTTTACATTAAATGATACATAAATTTATTTGTTTATAATATTTTAAATATAAATGATTTACGGGAGACAATCTTACATGAGTTAGGTAAAATCATTATGGACGACAAATATATTTATTCAAGTATTTAACATAACCTCATACCTAAGACTCAACATTTTGACTCTATGTTTAAAACTTTATATACGAAAATTTTGCTGATTCATATCTATGTAATAATGTTAAAATTATATTTATATATATATAATATTAATTTATTAAATATATTTTAATTTCAATTTTTTTTTGAATTACTCCATCAATAATATCATAAATTAAATATTTTTTAATATTTTTTATGTTAGAGTCCACATTTATCATTGACGAGAGACAATCCTGCTTGAATCGGTAATATCATTATGGGTGAAAGATTTATTTCTTTTGGTATTTAACACAATTGCATACTCTAAACTCAACAATATTTTTTTTTACTCTTCATTCCTATAAAATTATTTTTACTTAGAATTAGTTAACACAAATTGAATTAGTTTTTATTTTTAATGGTAGAGACTACAAGCATAATACACAAGAGACCATCTTACCCGAGTGAGGTAAAACCATTATGGACGACAAATCTATTTCTTCAAGTATTTAACATAACATCATACCTAAGACTCAACATTTTCTTTTTTACTTTTAAATCCTACAAAATCATTTTTATTTAGTAATTATATAATATAATTTTAAATAATTTCATAAATAAATATTTTTTTGAATAATTTATTTTATTATGTTGAAATTTTTGTACTAAAAAATAATTAAATCTAATTAGTTAATATATTTATTATAAAATAATATTTTGACTCTATGTTTAATAGATTCATATACGAAAATTTTGTTGATTCATATCTATATAATAATGTTAAATTTATATATATATATATTGAATATATTTTTATTACAGAAAATTATTTTAAATTACTTCATCAATAATATCATAAATTAAATATTTGTTAATTTTTTATGTTATAGTCCACATGTACCATTCACGGAAGACAATCTTACTCGAGTCAGGTAAGATCATTATGGGCGTCAAATGCATTTCTCTGTGTATTTAACAAAATTACATACTCAAGACTCAACAATTTATTTTTTACTCTTAAATCCAATAAAATCATTTTCACTTAAAAATCATATAAAATAATTTTAAGTAATTTCATAAATAAATATTTTGTTTGAATAATATTTATTTTATGAGGTTAAACTGTTTATATTAAAAATTAATTTAAATTTAATTAGTTAATATATTTATTACAAAATAATATTTTGACTCTATATATGTTTAATAACTTTAGTTACAAAATTTTTCTTGATTAATATTTTAATAATAATGTTAACTTTTTTTACATAAATATAATATATATATATTATAATGAATTTATTAAATATATTTTTAACATACTTACAAGTTACGACATATAATATCGTTATAAATCCTTCATGAAAAATTGATTTAAATATTTAGACAAAAATATTATTCTTTTTTAACTTAGTACATTTTCTTCTCACGGGTCAAAGATAATACTAAAAATTTATAACAACTCATCTTATATAAGTACTTACTAATGAAAAATAATTTGTCTATTAGAGAATAAAATAATAATTTATTAGTACCCATTGACTTTAGCAAGATCTCTTTTAACTACAAGTCTCGAACCTAAGACTTTGCTTAAGAGATCTTATTTTAATTTCATTTGAATCAACGACATGTTGGTAAATAATATTTGATTTCAAAAGTTTACATTTAATTTAATTAATTCTTAGACTTTAAAGTATTTGAAGTATTATTTATAAACTATAAGTATTATAAAATTAATAATTTTTTTATTCGCAATATAGTTGTAAAATAATTGGATTATTTTATCATTTCACATTTCAAAATTACAAAAATATTTTAATTAAACATAAGTTAAATCCTTTCTAAATTTTTAAACATAAATTTTTCATACAATTTTATAATTATTTAAAATGAAATAAGAAATATCTATGGAAATATAACTAAATATATTTTCTCTGCTTGAATACTCTATTTTTTTTTCATTTTTGAAGAATTTAAACAGCTAATTACATTTGTCTCAATATAAAAATTTAATTTTGTAAACATGTGTATTTCAAACATGCATGAAAACGAGTGATCCGTGCAAATGCATGAAATATTCTGCTATTTTTGTCAGTTTTTTTTTCTTATTAAGACTTTCAGAGACATTTATTATTGTGAGACTAAATTTTTTAATATGTTTCAAGTTACTATTTAATACAATTTATACAATATTAACTAGGTCAATTATTCTTATTTTATCATTTTTATTAAACATTTATGTTTTGCTTTCTTATTATTGTTGATTAATAAATATATATCTAATATTTATTTTAAGTAATATAAAAAATATTTATTTTTAAACAAATTATGATATGTATAAATTATTTAAAAAAAATATGTAAAAATTAAGATAACATGTTCGAATACATGGATAACTAACTAGTGACATTTGAAAAAGGAACACGCATAAAATTTAGGTATTTTTTTTTTATGGGGGGTTGACAGCACCATGCAGTGACACATTATACAGTACAGTACAATGCAATTGAGCAATGGAAGACAGGGCCCATTACGTAGCAGGTAGGTAGGTCTGCTCTCTGCAGCCTAAAAATAAAGAAAGGAAAGTGATGAGCGGTGTGTGGATGTTATGTTTATTTAATTCAATAATCTTCTTTTCAACTTTTGTAAATTGTAACTGATAATTAATTAATGCAATATTTATTAAATGATGAACTGAGTTACTGAGTTATACTGAACTCATGATGATTATTTTTAAAATAAATGGAATTAAATACACACTAGATATAATATTAAAAGAAATGTGTGAATAGTACTATTTTTATATTATTTTATATTCATAGCTAAACTAATTAATACTTATTTTGATTTTCCAAATAATTAATTTTGTCTACGATGTTAATCGTGTATTTAATTTAGTTGATGGGTCAATTTTATCTGAAATGAGATGATGGGTCAATTTAGCAAAAAATAATTAATAAGATAGCTAAAAATTAAAATATCAATTAAAAACTGTTATACTAACTAATTAACTTAGAGATATTTAGTCAAATTAGTCATTGAATTATATGTAAAATAACATAAATACATTTATATGACTTTTTTAAAAGAAAAATTATTTTTCTAAACAAAAAATATATTTTTAAATAATTCTAATTTAAAATGTTCAGGTAATTATTAACTATTATAATTTATATTTAAACATCAAATATTTTATTAAAATTAAAAGTGTAATAATTAAAATTAATTTTGTAGTATTAAAAAAAAAAAACTCAAAATAGTACAATAGAACAAAGAAAACAATATTTTGAACAAATTACATCAGCATCCCCTGAAGTTTCGTGTAATTACACATAATCCCACTCTTTTTTATTTTCCTACGCTAACACCCCTTTAAGTTTGAAAGCATTACACTAACACCCCCTGATATGTTTGTAAACATTACAGTGACACCCCTCAAACCTTACACTAACACTCCCTACAGGGGGTGCATGTGTAATGGTTAAAAAAGTAGGGGGTGCATGTGTAATTACACGAAATCTCAGGAGATGTTGCTGTAATTTGCTCCAATATTTTCCCATTATGCTAGGTTCGTTACACAAATCACACAATGTCAATTTTATTTAAAAGATAAACTTTTTTCCTAAAATATCCTCACCTTAACTCAATATGGTATAATAATTATAATAATCATTTAAAATATTTTAATTACATTTTGCTATGTTATCCTCCAACACTTTCAAGCTGTGAATTAATTTATTGTATATAAAATAGAAATTTTATTAAAACATTGAAGGTAAAAATTGAGAAATAATAAAAAGTTATAAGTTTCTTCGTTATTTCAAGTAAGATATGATGAAATGTTATAAATTAGTTAGATAAGTTCATTTATTAAATATTCTTGTTTAGATTAAATAAATTCATAGGTTAATTAAATAATCTATAAATTAAATGAAATAACTAACCGTTACATTTAGAGCTTGTGTTTTTTTGGTTACCATGTTATTGGTACGGAGTATCCACCGGTTTTGCCGATGACTGATCTCCGTCGGAAAATCTGATTGACCACTTTTAGTGGGATTTTTCCCTTCCAACCACGTTTTTTCCATCCACAATACTCGAATTCGAGACCTTGCTTAAGGGGACCGAGTCCAACACCACTCAGACCAACGACTTGTTTGAAACAACTTAAATTTTATTATTTCAACTATTTAGAGCTTGTTTGAAACAACTTAAATTTTTCATTTAGAGCTTGTTTGAAACAACTTAAATTTTATTATTTCAACTAATTTTCATTTAGAGCTAAACCCCCTTGATAAAATAATTTAATTATTTGGTCTATTTTATGCACTATTTGAATTTTTAAAAAAAGAGAGAGAGATTTTAATGAGAAAAAAACAGAATAATTTCATATAAAAAGGCAACGAGAGAAATACCTACTTTAATTAGCTCATAAAAAAGAATAAAACAATTTATAAATTAGAATACACAATTTATACATCAAAAAAAAAAAAAAAACACAATTGAGAGTCTTACTTTTTTTATTCTCTCAATATATTTTCAATATTTCTTTTCCTTTTCTCTTCTTTGGAAGTGTATTCACTCACTACTCTCATAAATAATTAAAAAAATATATCTTTAAACTATCTCAAACTAGTTTTTTTATCTATATACTTGATATTCCTAATTGTTTATTTCTTTCAATTTATTCTTTTTTGTCTTTTTTTCTCTCTTCTAAACTAGTTTTTTAGTCGATATAATACACATGATAAATGTTTATTTTTATATAACTAAAATTTATAAATATTTTTTAGTATATAAACTACATTTAAAATAAACTAAAATACAGTTTGAGCATCTTTTCTCTTTAATTTCATTTTTAATTTTTTATTTCTTTCAATTATTTTTTTAATTTAGTTTGCTTTAACAACTAGCTTAAAAAGTTATTTCTTGTGACTATCTCAAACACTTTTTTTATTTGTATATTTGATTTTTTAACTGCTTATTATTTTCTATTTATTCTTTTTATCTCGTGAATTACCAACTAAAATACTAATTATAATTTTTAATTAAATATATAAATTCTTTAAAATACTAGTTTAATGTTAATTTTTTAAAATAATCTAATAAAAGAACTAAATGGAAGATAAACTAGGATAGGTTTAGTGGTGGGATTAGAATAGTTTGTATATGATTTTAAGTTGAAAGCTTGTTATCGTTGTTGTAAAACAAATAAATGAAAGATAATTTGTTTTTTTCTCACATTTTCCATTTAAGGATTGAAAATTGGTTTGAAAAAAATGTTTGCTTCCAAAATTTTGAAATAAATAAAATTTTTTATAAAAGTCTCTCTTACCATTCCTATATATATATAATGTTAATTTAATATTTCACCCGAATAATAATAAATTGTTATCGGATACTATGTTAATCTGACTTGTCTCACATGATTCACCCTGCAATGAAGCAAACTGACAAAATAAAGGCATAGCCAACAAAGTCTCCTTCTCTATGCTCTTTCTCTCCATTACCACTATGAAAACTCACTCCTCTGTCACCGAATCCCGCTTCTTCATCACTTCCTCACAAACTTAACTTTTTAGTTCATCACTCTTTCTCTTTTTTTCTTCTTCTTGTATTCTGGCTCTCCCAACCATGGAAGCCTTTAGCTTGCTCAAATACCGGAAAGCTGGTGCCAATGCCTCCGCCACCCCCCTTCCCCAAAACGACGTCCAAACTGACCCCGACGACGGCCCTTTCTTCGACTTAGAGTTGGCCCTACGCCTACCCGACGACGACACTAATGATAATCAAAACGACGAAGAGGACGATGATGATAATGACTCTGACTCTGACTCAGAGAAAGAGTTCAAGTTCACGCTTTCCCCTTCCACTTCAAGCAACGAACGTAGCCTTTCCCTCTCTCCCTCCGACGATTTGATCTTCAACCCCGAACCTAACTCCAAGCCTCCTCAATTCACTGCCTCGCTCTTAAAATCCGCCACCAAGATCCGCGTCTTCATGTTGGGCCTTAAGAAGCCCAAGCCCAACGCTACATCCGACAACAAAGAGCCCAACGCCGCTGCCGCTCCAAACCCAAAACTCAAGAAGCCGCGGCAGAAAAAACTTTTCACCGTGAAATTCAAGGTGGAAGAAGTTCCCATCGTGTCCTTGTTCACCAGAGATAACAGCTCCAGAGGCAAAGCCTCGCAGAACCAAATCACAAAGGAATCAGAATCATCACAGACAGAGACAGAGACGGAGACAGATATAGTTTCTTCTGGTTCCGAGGAGAAACGCTTAATGCGCAAGTATTTGAAAATGGTGAAGCCTCTGTACGTGAGGGTTTCTAGAAGGTACGCGGAGAAGCTAAGATTTTCCGAGCAGGTCGACGTGACCTCGCCGGAGTCGAGTAAAGCTGCGATGCCACCTTCTACGGTGGCGGAGAAGGTTCCGATGGAAGGAAAAGATTCTGAAACTGGCAACGTGAAGGTTCAGAAACAGGGGAATGTTGCTCTGCCTGCGGGTCTACGCAAGCATTTAGGAAAGGGCCGTTCGGCGGTGGCGGCGCCACAGGAATTGGTGTCTTCGAAACGGCGTGATGACTCACTGTTGCAGCAACAGGATTGGATTCAGGGTGCTATTTTACATTGCAAGAAGTCCTTCAATGCTTCTACTGGTAAATTCACTATTCTGTTCCCCCTCTGTGGGACCATTTATTTTTATTATTATTGGAAAATATAAAAATTAAAAACACACTCCAATAATTAATGGAAGAAAAAGAAATTGAGAAAAAAAATATAAATAATGTGATGAAAAAAAATAAAAAAAATAGAGAGAGATTCAATATGTTGTGGGGGTGATTGAAAAAAAAATTCCTTAAATATATAGTTAGAAGTTCGATTTCCAAAATAATCTAGGAAACAAATTAGTTCTTTAAAAATTTCAGTATCTCAAAAACTTATTTCTCTACTCTCAACTGTATGATACTCTAGTCTACCCAAAAAGATTAAAAAAGAGAAAGTAAGATAAAAGAAAAGTTAAATGTTAGTTATTAATTTTTGTTAGGAAGGGAAATCGAACATGCAATCTCTCTTTCATTTTCTTCTTTTTTTATCATCAAATCAATTTTATTACTTAAAGATAAAAGAAAATTTATTTGTATGATAGTAATAATTCATTCTAATTACAATTTAGCTATGTAATTTTTTAATTAAAATTAGAGTTTCAATTTTAATGATCCATTTAAAACATGTCAATATAGATTATCTTGTAATGAAATTTTAATTTAATTTTATTTTAGAGGACAACAGCAGGTAATGAACTTAATAAGGAACTGTATCTATATTTTGTGAATATTATTATTATTATGATGATGAATGTTTTCAGTGGCCTACTTTAAAGCTTGGTTGTTGGAGAGTTTTACTTGACATTATTTATTATTCACTTGTTGTTGGTTGATGGTTGATATATACAGAATGCGAGACTTCTCAGCTGCCACGATCAGTGAGCGATCCATTGCGCGACATATCTCCTGAACTATCTGAAAAATCTAAGAATGACAGTTGACAAGTGCCTTTCATTGGGATGGTGCTAGCTTTTGAGAGCAAGAAGAAAAACAAGTGAAGTCATGGCGTGGCTGGTGCAAGTGACAATAGTTGTTTTGGCTAGGGTGGCTTGTTTTTCCTTAGTAATGTATGTGTATTTATATTTATATATGTATGTATATTGTAAAGCTCTTCTTTCTGAGAGTGAAAGAAGAATCGGATCTTTTTTATGTGTATGTATGGTACCAACACAGGCACCACTTTTGAACCAACAGTGTAATAGAAGTGGTACTAGTGAAAAATTAGGTTTGGCCAATTCCATATTCTAGGATTTTCTTCATGTTACGATGGTTCTCCTCGGGAACCTGGCTCAGTGGTTGTCGATTAAAGAAAAACAAGAACAAACAAAAATATGTGCTCCAATTAATAATGATTGGTGTAGATTTGATAAAGTTAGGGGATTTTAATAATTTGTAGTATCATAGTTAGTCGAGACGACGGAAAATGCGGTCAGAGAAGTGGGAAAGATGGGGACATGAGCAGTGAAAGTGAGATCTTCTTTTTGGTGAAGGGAAGGAAAGGTGTTTTTGACTAAGACACAAGTGAGTATTTAATTTGTAACACCAAAAATGAGAAGAAAGGGACAAGTAAAGAGAAGTGGCTTGTGGAGTAAGAGCGATCTCTTTCACTTGAGCGTGCATGCCTTTGCCTCTCCAACGTGTCTGATGCCTTTCAGGTATCGGAATGGGTGAACCTCTGTCTGTTCTGGTTTTGGGAATAATCTTTGGATTATCCACTCTTCATTCAATTTAAAGATACTAATTATAGGTGCTAAGAGGTTATGTTTTTTGTTTTTGGATTATTCAAATGAGTTATTTTAGTCCTTTTAATTTTAATAACAGAGGTATATGATAATGAATTTTATTTAAACAAGAATTTTATTGAGGTATATGCTAGAGATGATATAGTACTAATATGTTCCCGTGTGCTACACCAAACAACATATAATTACTCTTAAGAGGCTTTGGGCCTTACGCTAATGAAGTCAGTCCAACTTTAAAGTTTATAAATTACATACATCACTAATATCACTTTAGCATGTATGTGTTTAATATATCTTGTCATTTTGGTGAGATTATTACTTACTTGAGTGTTAAAGTGTCTTTTGCACATACTCTACCCATTTTCCATAGCCTCTCAATTGCATTGGAGTCTTGATTGACTTCAAGTGAATTCAAACCTCGACCTTTAACATTTTATGAAAAGTCAGCAATCCACAAGAATAGACGAACATTAGGGATTTAGGGGCCCTAACTTTTCTTAATTTAAAATTTATAATATATATATATATATATATATATATATATAATATTAGAATAATTACTTTTATTTAGTTGTTTAATTACAAATATAATGGTATTTAACAGCTATTTATTTATTACTTTTTGGTAAAATATTTTATTCTTTGTAGCCTTTATTTTAAAGATAATAATATATTATTTTTTAGGCAAATATTTTATTTTTTTTATAGTTTTTATTGTGGACATAATTACATTATTTTTATTTTTTAGACAAAATATTTGAGTATTATTTTTTAATAGTCAGTTTCTTTTATAATTCATTATTATTCAGAATAATGCAATAATTAAGAGTGTGAAAAATATCATAGCTATTCGACGAAATCAGTTAGTTGGCTAGAGCAGTATTGCATTATTGTTTGGAGAGTAGGAGGAACAACAATCTCCTCGTCGATAGTACTAGTCTGATTGTCAAAAAAATTTATGTAATGGGCTCCTTTTTTGGTTTTGAAAACTATGTAATGGGCTCCTTAGAGCTTTATGCTAGGCTTGGAAATTGATTTAAATGTTTTTTTTTTTTTTGGAAGATGGATTCAAGTGTTAAATACTAAACGCTTGGTTGTTATCACATCTTTTCCGATGTTTGCCAATGAAATGGGACATTAATGTTCTACTTGTTACTGATGAGTTAAATTTCATTGCCTCTGGTCATTAATACAGGATTTTTAATCAATTGATAAGCATTAAAAAAATAGTTAATTTAATTAATTATATTAAATTTGTCAACATTTATATATTTTTTAAAATTATCTTAAAACTATTGAAATTTTATTCTCATAACCTCTTTTAATTTAATTAACCAATGTATCTTTGTATAAAAACATTTTTATTTTAAAAAATAATCAATACAATAAATAACTTATAAAGAAAAATTCTTATAAAAATAATCAAGATAAACTTGTCAAAAAACTTAATAGAAAAGACTAGGAGTAATAGTTAACAACATTTACCATACGGTTAAGGGATGTTGTTAACGAAAATTCAAACCATCTATACTCAGATACAATTCAAGTGTACAATTTTCATCTCTGACGAGAAACAACCTACAAGACCTGCTGGTTTGCTATGGCACAAAACTAATATTATACTAACAGGATTCACAAAAATAACATTGCAACCTAAATATCAACGTTTGCAAGACAATTGTCACCATTTGTGACCAACCCAGTAGTGACGTTGTATCCAATGGTACAATTCATCTCAACCACAACCTTCCTAGGAAACATGTTCAGTATTTTGACCTTACCATCGATCCTAGTATAGCTGCTGATATTCAAAGCTTGATCCCTGAGGTCACTATTCAAAGTTGGGATATCCAAAAGCTTCTTTGCCATAATCTCCAAGGTCGTGTTGACCCTTATGGTTCTTCTGGCCTTGGCCTTACCCGGTGGAGAAGAACCCTCACCTATTCCAACACCATCATAGTATACAATGGTGGTGGTGTTTCCAAACCTCAAGGTGAAAGCGTTTGTGTTCTTCACGGAGATATCAGCAACAAGTGTAACGTTGTTAGTGGCACCGTTTGTGAAAGTTCCGCTGATAAGGGTAACGCTATTCATCCTCACCTCGGGTTCTTTGACATTGTAAACGGTGAAGCCCAAGACTATTAGTATGACCACAAGTATCACAACAAGGGCAGTGAAACAACCGCAGCACAGCACGAACTTTCTTATGCGAATGATTTTCTGCTCGGATATGTCTTGATGATCTTCTTGTCTGCTGAATTGGGTTGATGATATGAATGGAGCTAAGGGCTTGATCTGTTGATCAGGGCTCAGAGCCATACCTGATTTGTGGTCGTGTTGTGGGAATTTTAATTTAGTATGGTATGGTCTTTCTGCTACTATACATTATGATTTATTGGTCATTGGGTGGTGGGTACTTAGATCAATTTCCATTATGTAACGTTTTTAGATGGTTGTTTCTACACTGATAGTGATATAACATTATATCACATTTTTGTCTTGAACACTAATATAATGTGATATAATTGATAAATAATTTCATTTTTTAAATACATGAGTTCAATTTGTATATCTAACAGGAGAAGTTAACTCCTTAAATAAATATTAGTATTTTGAGATATTAGACTTTAACTTTGAGATGAGATGAGATATCCGCATTTAGTAAACATAATAATAAAAAAAAACAAAAAAAAAAAAAACTCTGTCTTGACCTTTAGCTATTGAGCATTAAGGAATCATGGAGTCAGTCCATGGTTGATGTTTTCTGTACGCGTTTCCAGTATTTGCACGGCTTGACCGTTGACTAAATAGGGACTTGCTTAAATTAAAGGCAAGGGAATGATTAAATTTTATTTGAGTTATCAATTAAAAATGGAGATGATGAGTTAAGCCAAGTGACTTTGAAGGATTCTAGAAATAGCCGTGCGGGAAAAGACACACCCGGCCTCATTAGAATGAATATGAAATGCACTAATGCAGAAATTTCGGATCAGCAAATGCGTTGTAACAAATTAAAAAATTAGGCCAAGTTTCATGCCACTACCTTATCGATTTTCGCCGGTTGTGAATGTGACAATTAAATATGTTTGATTTGGTCATGAAGACCTAGCTTTGGCATTTGGAAAATATTTTTTTAACTCTCTGCTGGGGGAGGGAAGAGGAGTTAATTAAAATTCAATTGATCAAATTCAACCCACAGGATTCTAATGTTGGCAATTACCATAAAATTTTTCCCACCATTATATCCATATGATTTCCCTGATTAGGTGAATCAGTCAAAGAGACATGATAATTTTTTATTTGCTAATGTTCTTCATAGACCGATTTTCATTTGCTTGTTTCTGTTAATTTTTTTATTTTTTTTTTCCAATTCAGAAAAAGGTGGCACTGCTGGAGTAGGAAAAGTAACTACCATTTTAGCCCATTGGGCTGGCATTTTACACTAGATCCATACATACGGCTGCTTTCAGTTGCCCGTTTACTTTATCGTGGACCAAAACATAAATGTATTCATGTTCTTAACCCTTTTGATGTGCCGCACCTTCCGCTCTCAATTGCTCCACTGTATCAGTGATAATAATAATAATAATGATAATAAAAATATGATTTGAACATTAATAATGTGTTTAATTTTTTTATTGTCATAAATTGTCTAGCATGCAAATTAAAAAATAACAACTAATTACTTCTTAATAAATGTGTTAAGCTTCTTTTTTTTCCTAATAAAACTAAACATACTAAATCTTCTCTTTATCATGACTCCCATACTTTATATATAGAAATAGCTCATCTATTCCTCCTTTAAAAATAATAATCAAAGCAACCCTTTTCATGAAAAAAGTGTATGCCTTCTTTCATAAGTTAATCATGTTTTCTCTAGATGTCATATACAGTATTTAACTACAGTATTTTAAGTGCTTATAATAATGTTGTCTGATTAAAATTAAAATTTCATCTAGATAATTCACACATTAAAGGTCGTCAAATATTACTAAAGTCAACTTCTAATGATATGGCAGAGCAATACCAAATATCTTAAGAAATAATACTCAAGTTTTGCACATTTTCACATCATAATTTTTTTACCCATTTATATTCTTTTTTTTCTTCTTTTCTTTTTATATATTACCTATTATAGTTATCAATTTCTCTCTTTCCACTTCTAAGTATGTATCCATGAAAAGATGTTAAATAATTATTATTCATTACATATTTACATGAACTATGGATTGAGCTTAACGGGGCTTTTCAGTAATTTTTTATTTTCAATTCCTGTATTTTATAATTATTTTTTTCATCATTTTTGTATATTTTAAAAAGATGTGATACACATGCAACAATTTATTCAATATTACTTTTTGTGCTTATCTTTGTCGTCCATCTTATCATTTATTACATTTCAAATTCAAATTTTACTATTTGTTCTCTCTTTCTCTCTCTTGACTATATACTTTTTCTTTTCTCTCTTGATTATACACTTTATTGTATGATATGTTGTAGGGTTAACTAAGTTTTTAGTCTTTAAACTTTTAAAAATTCGATTTTTAGTTCATAAACTTTAATTTAACCGGTCCAAGTCCTTAAACTTTTTAAATATTCTATTTTTAGTCTCTAAACTTTTTAAAATTCGATTTTTAGTTCCTGAAATCTCATTAATTCAGGAACTAAAAATTGAATTTTTAAAAAGTTTAGGGACTAAAAACCAAATTTTTAAAAAATTTAGGAACTTTGACCAATCAAAATTTTGTTCAGGAATTAAAAATCGAATTTTTAAAAAGATTAGGAACCTTGACCGGTCAAATTAAAATTTAGGGACTAAAAACCGAATTTTGAAAAAATTTAGGAATTAAAAATTTAGTTAACCTTATATGTTGTAAGTATCATTTCTCTATTTTAAATGGCGCATAAAGTGTAATGTAAAGTTTACGTTGGTAATAATCACCAACATATGTTCTTTACAACTTCATTTTCAGTTGACAATGACAAAACCCCTTCTCCATTATGCAGAACAGATTATGCATTTGGACTTTTATTTCATGCACATCCTTTTCAAAGGTGGATTCAAATCGCATTCATTAAGGACGAGTTTAAATCATATTCAAAGTCTTTGTGGAAAAAATTATACCCAAATGGAACCTTACTGGACAATTTTCATGGTGAAGCTTTCTATACGCTGGCCATTAATGAGATTTTTAATAAAGTAGAGGTGGGTAGTGAACAGCCAGCATGGAACCAAAATCTTATTAAGTTAATATGCTTTTGATCTGGTTTGTAAAGTATGCGCAGATAGCTTTAACGTTAGCATTGACCAGATTAGCACATTAAAATTTCATCAGGTCAATAGTTTAATTCGTGTTCGTCACTAGTTTTCCCAAATGTGTATGATCAAATAAATAAATAAAGGTTAAAACTATTGGTCCCTTTGAAAAAAGAAAACACTATACCAGTCTCATTTACATAAATATATATAACCCCCCCACTCCGCGTTAGGATCCAAGCAGAAGCAGAGATGAGTCATTTGCTTCACTCTGAGTTTTCTGGAATTCCTGGAATCCCCTCGAAGGAACATGAGAAAAGTTACTATTAAAAAGGCATCCCAATCCCATTCTTTAGTCCCCTTACCTTACCTCCTATTATCTTTTTCAAAAATGCCCATATCTAATTCACTGTGGATTTATCTGCCAATAATCGACGTGGCTCCACAATCAGGGCAACACCTCCAACGTAGCTGTATCGCACTCGAGGTCGTAGATGGTACCAGTGCGCTTATCTCTTTAGTTATGTGGCCACATGTATACTGAAATGCCAAGCAATCTTGCTGGCTGTATGTACAATGCTTCACATCTATACAAAAAGGTTTTAGTTGTTGAATATAATCATATAATCTGGCACGCCAAAATTGCTAAAATGACGGGCTTAAGTTGTGACGTGACCGTGTTAACTTTAAGTACAGTTGGGAGTGCTCCGTTCAACTTCCTTAGAAATGCTCCTTGTGGAACTCAAATTTTGTTGGACCCTTTTCATTGAACTCGAAGCAGAGCTTGCTAAGTTCTTTGGCCAAAACTGGTGCGCCACAATAAAATACCCCTGATCCCAATCATGATAACCATAATGTAAGTAAAAGGGAAAGAAAGAAACAAAGAAGAATGAAAGAATATTTTTGAGATACGTGTATAAAAGAAGATAAAAAAGTGAGAGATAGAAATAAAATTGCATACAATGTCAAAGATTTACTTGAGATGTTCAAATGATGACACTGAAAAAAGGAAAAAAAAGTTCTAACGACTACCAAAATATGCTTGATGGAGACAAACTGACCTATTCGTCCATTACAGTGCTTGGAGCACATTTTAGCGAAAACCTTCTTCCAGTTAGGCCTAGCAAAATGAGTTCGCACCTGGTAGTAGAAATTCAAAGAAGCAAACGAGGTTTTAAATTTACTCACTCACGACTTAGACATTGAAATGGTGCTAACCATAGTATATAATACATGAAAAATAACAAAACGTGAAAGCTTACTCTAGTCCCAGAAACAATGTCAACTCCATTTTTGGCATGGTTTAGTGCTTGCACCATGGTGATGAGGGCGGATCTAGCATCCCCTTCCTCGTATACGCTAGTCAAGTAGTTGTGCATCTCAATGACACCCTGAAGTCCATAATTTGATGTTCAACATTAGCCATTGCAAATAATTCTTATTCATCTTGCGGCAGGAAAAAGGAATACTAGAAATTCTTCTGGAGGAAGTATCAATAAGATAAATTAATCTTCTGCAGTAACTAATTACCCTTTGATCAAGCTCTGCTACTTCATTCATGACTCCTTTGAACCAATCAAAAGAGCCTTGCTCTCTTGTAACCCAGTAGAAATAAGCGTTGGTTGTCTTCAGTGTTTTCTTCCGTTTTGGCGCAATTTTATCAAGAGAAGGTGAATCAGTAGTACTCCCAACACTAAGGTCTGAAACTCTACTTATATCAGAGATTGAATCCTGAATGGAAGTAACCCTGATTGTTATATTTTGTCGTACTAAATTTACATACAGATGTTCAAACTTCAAACAATGATCAACATAACAATTCGTATGCGACATATCACACATCATAGTTAAGTATATATAACATGAATATGTAACTACTTTGTTATATGCATGTTCATTAATTAATGCTATGTAGTGCTGGAACTCACCGCCATTTCCTCCATTTTGATGATGTTGTTAAGAAGATCTTTTAGAATGCTGATGAAAGGTGTTGCTCCTATCCCAAGACCGACAAGTAACAAAACATCATATTTTTTATAATCTTGTGCTGGCGCACCGTAAGGTCCATCTATCTTTAACTTCGGCAAACTGTATCAATGGTTAACAATAAGTAGGCGGGGAATTAAGTATAAATTATTTGTCCCTACTCCCCGGGAACCGAAAATTAGAAGGCAAAAAAAATATGGCAAGCGCAACATGTACCTTTTCTTAGTCGTTTCATCAGCCCTGAGAAGCCCACTCTTCCCAGACACAGGAGGCTCACAAGCCTCAGAGAACACCCTTTTAAGCTCCTGTGTCCAATCACCCAGTTGCCGAATGTGAACACTCAGGTAGTCATCGCCAGGGGCTGAGGTAATAGAGAACGGATGCCTGTCACATATATATTGTCCAACGTTACTGTTAGATACCGATACTAATTGAGCAAAGATGGCACAAGTTTCACTCAGAAGCAAAGTAGAGACTCCTAATTGCTCATAAATGCGATATCACTTCACTTTTTCCTTCTTTTCCTGTTCAATATACCTAGCATGAGGGGCAAAAGTACTACCCTTTCGATCTCTGTTTTATGGTTACTCACAAATGCAGAGGTCCCAATTTCATATCGTTTTCCATATTTCTTTCAATTCAATCCATACTAAAAACTTCCAAACAGTGTATCAAGCATAATGTAAATTGTAACACCGCTACATGCAACATATTTACGTTAAAAATTAAAATGCAACTAACCACTCAAAAGGAGAAACAGCAGGACACTGTACAAACATGTATTGTCCGCTCTTGTAGCGAAATTGAGGAGGCTTAGACATTTGCAATGTGAGAACATTTCCAGGATATATGGCAACCTAAATATTTCCATATATAAAAAAAGGGGGGAAAAGATGTTAACATACTGTTCAAATTAAATGACTACAATTTATAAGAAGTGATTGAGTAAAATGTGGCTTTTGAGGTTTTGGACTCCTGGTCCTCGCAGGTTTTTAGTTTACTTTCTATGACTCTTCTGTCTGGACTCTGGATGCTCACAATTACCCCAGGCCAATTTTACTCAAGGGTAGTCAAGACAAGTAATAAAACCACGTTTTAAGTTGAAAACTAATTTAGAGCATAACTCTGATCGGTTCGCTTAATCTGCTCACCTTTCCAAGACGGACTGTATACAAACCAGAACGAAATAATCTGAGTATTCTCTCTGACGCATAAAGTAAAACTGGAACCGCAAGATACATCCATGTCTGAAAACGGAAATAAATGCGTAAGTAACTAATCACCAGTAAACAAAGCATTTGATAGATATCCTAAATAATTGAAATATGATACTAAAAATTATATACCGTTTTAAGGTACCATTTATGCACGAGGTAAAGTTTTATTCCGTGGATGATGAGGAGGACATAGACAATGACAAACAGATGGTGTGAATACCAGAAAGCATTGAAGCCAGTGAGCCTACTAAATGGTTTAGGCAGCTTAATGAGATTTCTCCGGAACCATTTGGTAGCAAGTGTAAATGCTATTATCATAAGAACCACCATCAAAACTCCAGTCACACCCTCGATGCCTTTAACTAGGGCTACATAACTGGGTTTATGATCACCAAATACACCTTTCAAATACTTTTCATAACGTCCTTCAGACGTACTTACAAGTCTTGGAAAATCACAAGCAAGGTGATCCCCGGCATGAAGTATAATACCAATCACGATGGCCCCAGCAATTGTCTGTAAGAATCAATAAGTAAAACTGGAAATCACATACCTAACTACTAGTGTACATAAATTTATCATGTTTCTGTTAGCTGTTTTATTTGTGGCAGAAAAGATTTTTTTTTGCACTTTAAGTTAATTATATAGTTTTATATATCATCATTATATTTTTATGATCATTTCATTCACATATTCATTACGCCAATATAAGGTTTAATATAATTACATTACTAATTTAAATATGATATATGAAATCTACCTACTGTGATAAAGGAATAGAAGGGAAAAGTTTGGTCCACATCAAATTCTATTCAACATCTCAAGAAGGAAAGAGAGAGAAGTATAAAATATGATATAATGATTAATAATAATAAATATCAATAAAGTATTTAATATATAAAAGTATCTATATATTATATCATTCCAAATAGAAATGTAATACCATAAAAAATTGGAGATTATATACAACTTATTTGACAAATTTTATATTTCTAAAGAGAATTACATTGTTTTGTGATTTAAATATATGTTTTCCTTGATATATTATTTTTTAAATTAGTTTTTATTTGAATTTTAAATAATAAATTACAGCTGATTATTTCTAAACATTTTAAATTATAAAAATCATATGTTATAAGGACATTAAAAATAAATAAATACAATTGAAATAACAGTCATACTTTTTATAGATAAAAACATATTTAAAATATTTTAAGTATTTTATTTATGTGCGCGCTTCATGTTTTATGATAGTTGGCAATAATAACCATTAGTTTTACCACCGAGCATTACATGTTTTAAATTTACAAACAGTAAAAAAAGAACAAATATGATATCACGATGTACAGGACCAAAAATGAATTCGAAATATAGTTATTGGTGGCTTTAGTGCGTACCTTATGAAAGTTGATGTTGTCATCAAAAGGTACAGCATAGCCCAGCTTGGTCGACCTGAGCCAAGTTATGGTGTTTCTGCACACGGGCAAGAGTATAAGTGCCATGTTGAACTTTAGAGTCTCAGCCGCACCTTTAGCCGCGAGAAGACAGTAACCCATGATCTGAAATGCATCTTTCTGCTTGTACTGAATAAACTTCCACGTGAACAGCCCAATCATTATGCCCACCCACAGTGTCAAAACCCAAAGTCTCCTCCAATTCTCTTGCAAATAGTAGACCAATCTGCGGCTCATTCTGCGTATAGGACTTTTCTTCCTCAGCCCCTGTAGGTTCTGGCTCAAAGCTTGGCTTGTGTAGCTTAGAGCTTGGCTGTAGTTGAGGTACGTGTCTTTTTGTAAAAGAAGCGTCTCCAACTGCCATAGCTGCGATGACATAATGACCATCCAAAATGCCGCAAAACTATCAGAGGTTGAATAGTGTAAAAGATATTTCAGCATGTCAACTATATGTATTATTATTAGCATTACAAGAGCAACAGAATGCATCACGCGTGCATGTGCATACCTGTTGAATAACCCCCGTTAATTAATATATATTTTTTGTAGTGGGTGTACGTGTAACTGGCGAAGAAGTAGAAAGGCCACTTGGGAACTGAAGCATGATGATCCATGTACCTCAGAACAACCACTCAGCAGGAATATGAATTCACAATGTTTTTTTTGGTTCGTAACAAGAATAATACTCTTCCCACAACATTTTTACAACACTTTTTATCTCTCCATTATATTTTATTTTACATTTGTATCTCTTGTCTTCCGAATCTTTGCCTTTGATATAAAAATTATTATGAGATAGATATTTAAGTGGAAATATGTGAAGAATAGCTAGGATCAGCATGCAAAATGTACAATTCCATCCACTCATTGGATTTTTCCACATTTACTTGTACCTCTGAAGACATGCCCAAAGACAAAAACCAGTACCACTCAAAATTATAATGAATATCTTCTGAAAAAAAAATGTCACATTGGTCAAAGAAATAATGAGGTCACTGTAATAATTTATATTAACCAAGCACCGTTGCATGAACTGACTTATTAGAAATAACAGCTTAATTATCATATTACGTACATAGGGACAAAGTGGTCTCTAATTGAGTTTACTGTCAAATTTTTGACACGGCAAAAGAATGAAGAAATAAGGTTGCCGATAAAAAAAAATGAAGAAATAAGGTTGCATGTTGAGTGCACCCTATTAGTCTATTACTAATAATATTTTTTTTTACTTGAATAATGTAATGAAGTTGTTAGTATATCAAATCATTTTTTAAATTCAGCAAGCAAATCTGTACTTATAAGTTTTAATATGACTAATTTGTCTTTCTTTATATTTTTAGTTTTTACCCTTCTGCACGGCTGAACTACTCTAAGAAATGTCGGGTGATTTGCTCAATTCACAATTTGGCCCATCTGTTGACTAAAGATAAGTGCGGCCCTAGCCCAACACTGACTAAATTAATGTACACAAACCTAACTAAACAAACAATCATCGTCAACTAATTAATGTTTAAAAGTATTTGTTAAAAATTAAAAAATAAACACACCGTATTTTATTAATTAATAACTTAAAAAAATAATTTTATTTAATATTTTTTAAAGATACTCGTTAGTATTTGTTTAATAAATTTGCCTGTAAAAATTAAGTGCTGTTGAATTTGAGATTTAATTTTCTTTTTCTGCTGATAATTACAAAAATCTTACCTTATTATTTCTATATTTTCTATTTTTAAATATTTATAAAAATAAAAACAACAAATAAATTCTTTTATATTTGGAATTGCCGGAGCAATGTTCCCGTAATGTGACAAGAAAACCTTACTATATTTCAAGTAAGGGTGACAAAACGGGTTGGACCCGTCGGACCAACCGTTTTGTCCTTTTTTTTGCGGGACGGGTTGAGGTTTTCAACCCGTCAACCCGTTTTGGCCTGCCAAAAAATAGGTTGAGGGCGGGTCGGGGCGGGTCAACTTGCCAACCCATTTTTTTATAAAACAAATTAATAAATTTAATATTTATTTTTATATTTTTTATATATATATTATTAATATTTATTTAATATATTTTTTGTTTAAATAAATTATTATTCAAAATTTAAGATAATACATTTAAATTTTTAATAAATATTTATTATTTAATATTTATAAAAGATAAAATTAATTAAAATATATTTATTATATTTTTTTTTCATTTTTTTGTTTTTTGGCGGGTTGGCGGGCCAACCCGCTATAAACAGGACGGGCTTGAATTTTGAATCCACTTTCCTTATGCGGCGCTGGTCGGGCTAATCCGTTTTTAGCGGGTCAAGGGCGGGACGGGCCGGGCCGGCCCGTTTTGCCATCCTTAATTTCAAGGAAAAGAAAAACTTATGTTTTCTATTTTAGTAGTCTTATGGAAATTATATAAAACAATAATGTCAACCACAAACCAAGTCCTAGTAATATGCTAAGAGCATCACATACCATTATTTTTATTATGTACTTAACTGGAGTAATGGATTATTCCCGTTCACCACGCAATACACATGCTACTCGTTAATCATTTGTATGTTTTTTTTTTAATGAAAAAAATAGTATGAGCACATTATTTTGACTATATGTATGCATGTGTTGATAAATTTAGAATCTATAATGGAATATAAAAAGATTTCCCACCTCGATGTAGCCAAGTCCTTCGGGGTCCAACTCTTCCATGATTAGAGCTGCATATTCTTCGGCCTGTTCCTTTAATCTGGACAACCTATTTGCAGAAGCGCTTAACATGATGATCTGTAAGCAATAGATGATACAGGAATTGGTTAATTAAAAATATAATGTAAAAACTTTTTAAGTTTTAACTAAACATTACGTGTAAGAAAACAACTAGTATATTGGGAACAAAAGAAAAACTTTAGCTTAAAATGACGACTACGCCCCCACCAACTCCACTGAAAACGTCTTCAGTATAAATTCCAAGAATTTGGTAAAATCAGAAAAATGAAAGCCCTATATGTATGACAAAAGCCGAAAAAGTAAGGCATAGTTCACTAACTCTTGAATATACACCAACTAATTAATATAACGTTCTAGAACATGGGAAACGATATAAGTGGGAACATTGAATATTGAAAGCAGTTAATTTAGTAAGCATTAAATTAAGCTCAACCAATCCAGCCTAATGTTGATTTATTAAAACTCAAGTGGACACCATGTAAGCGACGTATTACGTCCATAATATGAAGAATAATAACACATTAATTAAAAATATGAGTATTAAAATTAAAATTCAGTTGTATACAAACATGAGAGATATAGTTTCGGTTTGGATTTTTTTGAAATATAAAATTAAAGTCTTCTGTACCTCTTTCACTTCTTCTTCGGCGATTCTCCCATCCTCGTTCTTGTCCACCCTGTGAAGATGATAAAGATTTATTTTAAAATACAAAACACGTAATGATCATAATTGCATTACAACTTACAAGCAAAGAAAACATCAACGCTTTGACGGACATTTAAATATTAAAGCAAATATTCGGTGACATTTAACAATGCTGTGTTTAATTTGTCATTAGGTATAGCGGACTTAATTAAATAACAGAAAGTAAACTGAGGAAGATTAGTTATCACTAATTAAATATATTAAACATCGATAACAACAATAATGACCGAATAATTACATGTCGAAGAAGATCTGGAGCCGCGAATCAAAACTTTGATCGGTAATTTGCGACCAGAATTCGAACAGTTCTTCCCTGCTGATCTTGTCAGCTCTCAACCTTCGTTTACGACTCAGAGCATCGAACAGTTCCAGAGCGAATTCCTTCGAATCCTTCATTCCTTCAGAGAGAAAAAAAAAAGTACAACACTCTTTAAGCTAACAAAAAAAAAAAACAGTAGCAAGCAGAAGAAAGAGTATATACACGGAGATGAAAGATCTAAACAGTTATTGAAAATTCAATGCAATGAAACAGGGAGGGAAAAGAAAGCACTATAGGATAACGAATCAAACGATTTAAACGAACAATGCGATGTTTGAAAAAGAAACGGACCTATGCATTGAGCGAAATCGGTGCGATTGAGAAAACCGTCCTTAGCGAGCCTATCGAAGTTGCTCTGCACCTCGTTCCACGCATCAACGCCATTGGATTTTCTGCTGATAAATTTCAGACCGCGAAGCGCTTTGTGCGCGCCGGAGCGCGTGCGATCAAGCTGAGCGCGTTGCTTCCTGAGAGCGCGAGCCGCCAACGCCGTTTCGAATCCGGCGCCGGCGCCGTTCTGAGCCGAGGAAGATGAGAACGCGCGCGAAGCGTGGCCGTGGCTCCACGAGAACCGCCGCAGCTCCTGCGAGAACTGCCTAGCCTTCGCAACCGCCTCGGCTTTCAGCTCCTGCGAGAACTGCCGGAATCCTCTCGACGAGCTCCGACGGATCGTCGGAGACCTCGAAACCGACACCGGAGTTTGGTTGCCGCTGCCGGCGACGCTGTCGTCTATGTTAATGACGGAGGCTGGCTCGACGCTCCGGAGAACGATGGTGTCATCGTCTTGAAGATCGAGAGTTACTTCTACGAACTCCTCGGTGGCGGAGTTGGACTCGGTTCCCGGCGAAGTTCCGGCGCTGACGGTCGCTTTTCCCGGAACGGTGTCGGACGCCCATCGGCGCTCGTGTCTCGGAATACCATTCATTGATCAGTCAAAACGACACAGAGAAATGTACGGATCGGCGTTCAAGTATCTCTTTCCTTTTCAACTCTATCGAATTTATATTCCTAACGAAAATGAATGTAAATTCGCTATGTAATGCTATTCGTCTTGCGTGGCTAAAGTGGACTAGTGGTTGAGCAGAGTCATGAGAACGATTTGTTGATAGAAAAGCCTGGTTTGGAAATTGGATTATTCCAAGTTAAGTTTTGAAGAGGAAAGAGAGAGGGGTAACAACGCGTTCATAATATATGAGACAAGGACGTGAACGCGTGATTCAGAATAGAAAGAGAATGGAAGAGGAATTTTTAGCTTTTGCAGCAGAGAGCAAAATAAGAAGGGAAGCGTAGTAATTGTATTTGTTAATGAGGGGGGACCCTATATAATACTCCTAGTGATTAAGAGGAGGAACAGAAATTCATGGAATGTTTTAAAATAATTATATGGAAGAAAATAAGGGTGTGTTGTTGAGTTTATTTTTTATATTAGTAGTGTAGGATTTCGTAGCTATGTTGGTGTGGAACTAAAGCTGGGAGGGGGAGATAGAAAAGAGGAAAAGGTTGTGTTGTGTATGACCACTAAAAGATGTTGGTGTTTCGTTTTTCTTTAATAGTTTTGTTCTGTGGCAGGACGCGGTTGGAGTGGCTTAGGTTTAAGACTATAGAAGAGGTAGCATAGAGACAGAGGGAGGGAGGGAGGGAGTGTGGGATGGGAGTGACCTTGTGGTGGGTCGGAAAACGAAAGGGAATATCTCTATTTTACGCGAGTGGGACCGGTGATTCCAGAGGTTTTGAGGGGACGGCAGGGATCACTTTTGTCAACTCCACGCACTATCGATTTCTCTCACACTCTCTCCTTTCACATTTTTTTAACTCTTCTTTCCACATTTGTTATGAACTATATGATTTTTTTGACTAAAAACATATATTTGTAAAAAAAATTAACTTTTTATAGAGAATTAATCCAAAAACACATGCACAATCCTGCATGTATAATCATGTTCATGTTTATGTTTATGTCATCTGATTAAAAAAATGGCAAAAGGGAGAGATAAATCACCCCAATATTCATGTTATCTAGAGATATTAATTGGAGTCGGTTTATAGTAAGTCACCATATTTTCAAGTTTAGTTTATTTGCGCCAATTTAAATGTGGACAACGAATTCTTTATGGGCTGCGGCTGAAATAGACTAATCCATGAGGACATTTTTCTTTTAAAAAAAATCATTTCTTATTTCTCAATAGCATAAATGATGTAATTTTAATTTTTAATTATATAATATTTATTAATAATCACTTTGTTAACATGTATCACAGTTCTATTTACTAACGATAATATTGTTCTGTACCAAAAAAACGATAATATTGTTACACTTTTAAATCAATATATTAAATATAACTAACTATTTAATATATAATGTACTTACAAGTCATAACTTAATTGTACCAAAAGCAAATAATAACTTAATCAACACACACACACATATATATATATCTATCGTGGATTTTCAAACAATGGTGTCTTGCGATGGTCGATCTTGATGGCTACAACCTTGTGGGCGGCTTTGTGAAGCTTGAGGGTGAGGTTGTTGCTGTCGGGTTCGATTTTGAGGACTATGTCCGTTGGGTGCAATGTGAATTTCCAAACAATGGTTTAGTTCAGTGGTGATGCATACTATTTGCGGAGGGACATTGTTTAGTTCAAATGTTGGGTTTGCACTTACAGCGTTGATCACTGAAATTGAAAGCCATTAGTTTGATCATACTATTTTTTCTATCATTTTCTGTGTGAAGAATTTGAGGATCTTGAGGCTTGTTCTGATGCTATGGGGATTGGGATAAGTCTTTTCATTTGTTTAGTTTTGCTTCCAAATTCTTGTTTAGCTTGGTTAGGGTTGAAATTAGAGGAAAGGAAAAAAAAAATTACATGAAACGTCATCGAAAAATCATCTTCAACGACAACAAAAGATGGTCCACGATGTAACATCCCTTTTTACTATTAAAGATTTTCTTATTAATTAAGAAATTTATGAAGTAATTCGATATCCAATTATTGAAAATAGCATTTTTGATTCGGGAAGATTTGTTTTTCCTTTAAAAAGGTTGTTACTTAAAACTCCAAACAAAATCATCCCCAATAACTTATTAATATATAAAAATTCCTTTTAATGAAATATCAGTCTTAATAAATCAGACTCATTTTATAAGACATTAACTTCGATGCAAACCATGAAACATAACAAAATCTTCTTTAATTAAAAACATCCTCAGATCCAGCATTATATTATTCTATTACACCGAATATATTCATGCATTTACCTTCTTGAAATTTAACACATTATTCATTTCAGCCACGTATAAAGAGTTGTACATCATAATATTAAAACCAAGTCTAGCCCTTTTTATACAAGAAAGTACTAAGACTCAGAGCAATGACTCAATGAAAATTTTAAAAATACCCAATTAACCCAAATAACATCCTAGAAGGATCCTCTTCTTTCTCTTAAAACATCCACTCGTGTTCACAGTGCTTGTTGTAGCCTTTCGTTCCATCTTTGTTGTCTGCACAAGATCATTTGTCTAAATCTGAAAAATAAAGGCGTATGGAGTGAGTCTCTCTCCTCCTCTAAACCAACAACCAAACGACCTTCCGGTCTCAAACAAACATACAATATCAACCACTTCACAGTGGTGCTCTCACGAGTCTCACTCGAAACCTATTCGTTTCCACAACTATTCTTGTAAATTATTTCACACTGGCCAGCTGCCACTGGAACTTCCAGAACTCAGTGGTCTTACATATTTTTGAGTTGGATGACTGTTGGGAGTACACCCTTCACCACGGTACAATGGCGGACTCTCACCAACTGATGATGGCTCGTATTTTTGTCAGGGTGGCCGAGTCAGCTACGTGATCTATCGTCACAACTCAGTGCCTTACCCTCCAAGAACAACCTGCCTTACGATCATCTCCCAGGTACCAACTGTGGTCATCCATTACTCCGAGGACTGACTCCTCAACACTCTCTCACAGAGTTTATTTTCTTTCTTCATCGCATGTGGGTTTCCCGCTGCACATGGTATAGGTGCGGACGAATTGACGCCGAGCTAAAGGTACCACCTCTACGCTCACATATGCATATATAAATAAGGACTTTGCCTTTATCGCTACATCGTAACGATCTCATCACCTCAAGTGACGCGTCATTCGCAATCCGACCTTGGTTCACAGATAACTCACAGCTGAAATATCCCACGCGACCTTTCACAGGTTTGTGTGAGCTTTTCTACCAAAGGTACTCGACGGCGGTCTTCAATCAACATATGTCCCAGACATACAACACGGAGATCAAACTCTCCCACTATCACAGTGGTTAAACATTACGACCCCGTCATCTCACAAGCACAATGCTCACCGTAGATAAAGCCTCCACACGACCTGTCTCGCAATTATCCGTTCAAGCTTTGTCCACGAATAAATCCGTTCAACCGTCTCACACGACTTAGCATTGGAGGTTCTTTCCTCCTTTCGGTTCTCACCACGATTCGGACAATCACAATTCACAAACTTTCAAACACATGTGCGTATCGCACTTTACCCAATCATGACCCACATCATGATTCTTAACTGTCTTACTTTGTTTTATGGAAATCCTCACCCACTCTCACATTTTATGCTTACTTTAGTCATTTTGCCCAAATCCATGCAAGGGTCCTAAATTCATTTCTAAGTCCAAACATCCGGCATCCTCCATGTGCATAGGTAATTCCTAATTACTTAATCCATAATGTTATTAAGTTCACACTCTTAATTATAGTTGATTCACTATTGCTCATAGTGAATATTATTGATTACTAGAATGACCTTCTAGTATTCACAAATGTACTCCATTTGGAGTTCATTTGCTCCCACACAAAAATGAATTATTCTCGTTCCCACAATCAACAAACCATCACAAGCAATTCACTTGCACAAGCCAATTCCAGCACTCTTTGCCCGAGGATCACATTCCTCCTGGTCTCCAATTCACAGTTAATAATAGAATAATCATTAACAAACCATAATTCAACATAATCCATTAAACAACATTACACACACGTTTTCAATAGAAATTTCCCTTTTGAGGTGAAATGTCTATTAGCAAATCCAACGAATGATATTAGGCACAATTACACAATCATCCAATTAAATTTCATGCCTATACCTATAGTTGTGCACACATACCAAAAATTATTTGATACATCATATCAACTTTAAATTTCATGAGATTTTACAGAGAAACTATACATCATACATATTTCATCATATAAATTTATCTCACGAAAATTCAACCCACAAATATTATTTTGGAATTAAAAACAGTGACTGTACATGCTCTGTAAAACACAATTCCATATTTTTAGAAAATAGCATATCAAATTTGTTTTATGTGAAATTTTACAGAGAATATCTCCAACATGTGTACCATCACATATAATTTCATCACATATAATTTTCTCAGTATCAAAAACCCACCAAAAATACCCTTTTTGAATTTTTAAAGCATTTCTGTCTCAGAACAGAATCTTCCATATAAAAACATAAATAATTACCAAAATTTACTATAAAATTCCGATAAAATTCAAAGATATTCTACATAATTCAAATAAGGTTACAAAATTTTCTCATAGCCAAATTCGCTCAAAAAGGATATTTTCCCCATTTAAATTCTCCACTGTCCAGTTTTCGTTTTTCACAACAATAATTTTCTAAAATTACTTCCCGACTTTTTCTAACCTTGAAAAAAATTCAGAGATGATCCTCATGATACATAAAATGAACGTATGATTCCAGTTTTCCAAAATCGCGTCCCAAAATTCTTGTAAAAATCAAAACAGTCCCATTCTCAGAATTAACAGTTTTCAAAAATAATTCTGGTAAAAATAGTTACAGTACTCAAAAAAATCTGAGAAAAATACTACGACATCCAGAGGCATCAAAACATAGGAAAATATATTTACATCATCAAAAAAATGCACGAAAACCAAGACGAAAAATCCACACAGTCACAGGACCTAAATCACAAGTAGCTTATTTCGGGTTTTCAAAATTATTTACAGACCATCAACAACAGCCACAATCCATATTTAACAAGAAAATAAGGAAATAGCTTAGGGAAAAAAAAGAAACCCCTCCATACCTCGACGAAATCGAAATCCAATCGGTGGATATTGAAGCTCTAGTCTCCCTCTATGATATATCCAAGATTAATCGATAGAAACTTTGATTTGGAGGCTCAAATATTAGAGAAAAGATACAGAATATTTAGAGAGAAGGAGGAGGGAGAAGACAGCCTCGGCATAGTGGAGGAAGAAAAATGAAAAAAATTAGAAGCATCGTGAACGTTTAAATGTGCGTGATTTTTTTTTCAATTTTGCTATTTGCACCACACTTCCTATAAAGACACCCCCGCTTCTCTTTTTTTTTTCTACAGCTTACGGAACTCACGTAAAAGTTTCGAAAATCCTCACAATAATACTAACTATATTTTAATTACTCAAACATACATTTTCTTATTTAAAAGAAACAAATTTCAATTAAATCATAACTCAATCACACAAATATATATTTATTGAGTTGTAATTTTTAGGGTGTTACACACGACAAAGGTTGTTGTTCGAGAATAAGAGAGGCAATGCTATGGTATGGAGGATGCACCATAATATTGTGAATATAAGGTTAATCTAATCGTCATTATTTAGTAGACCATCTATTAAAGTGATCCACTGTAACTATCGTTTTTTCCTTAACCTGATTATTTTAAATCTTAGTGTTTCTTTTTATCTTATTATTTCTCTCCCATTATTCATTTCTCCACAAGTTTAGTTGATTAATTAACCCATGCACCATGATTTCGTGAGAATGATTCTCCTAATTTACTTTTCTTTCTGATCTGATTATTTCAAGTCTGATTTTTCTTCCTAATCTGATTATTTCTCTCCATTGTTCCTTTCTCTCCACAAGTTAAGTTGGTTAATTCATGCACCATGATTTCGTTAGCATGATTATCCACTTCTCATCCAATTGTGAATATAGCATTAATCGTAACGGTACAATTATTTTAAGCATATACTAACTTGTAAGTTGTAACGGTACAAAGACTGAACATGTATATATACGTAATTACCACTGCAAAACATGTTTCTACCCAATTAGTTCTTATCTGATTACATAATTAATTAATTACTATATTTATCAACCGATTATTTTCAACATAGGCCAGCTCTAATTTTTGTTAACATTATTTTTTGTCATCATATTATAAATATGAAATATTTATCAACTTTGTCTATTATTAATTTTTTTAGATAACTTTGTTGACTATTTTTATTAGAGTTTTCTCTCTCAATAATTTTGTTTTTTTCATTCACAAAATTTGAACATAAAACATTACTTAAAAAATTCAAACCTAATTTCACTTAAATCAATTACATAATGATCTTTTAATTCATTGTAGTTCCTATTATTCGATTAAAATGTGTATGATGTTACAATAAATACTTCCATTTTAAAGTGGTTAAATACTTTTAAATTTTTTACACCAAAAAAGAAAAATACTTTTAAATTTCATATTCCTTTCTTCTCAAATTTCCACTCATCAAAATAGAGAGATTTTTTTTTTATTTCTTTGTAGTATTTCTCATTTTTATTTTTTTTAAAAGCATAATATTTTGAATTTAATCATAATATGCTAATAATGTAATAAAAGTTTTTTATGCTCATTCAACGCAAATTGTCATGTGTTAAGTTTATTAATTTTTATAATTATTTTAAAAAGTTATATATGAAATTATTTTTTATTGCTTAATAATGTAAACTTTTTCTCACATCAACAATAATAGATTGTCAACACCCAATTTTGTCCCATCTCTCTAATTATTTCTGTTTTAATAAAAATAAATAAAATTATTGTTTACTTCCAAATTTGGATCATTTCAGATGCACAACAAAAAAAAATGGTTTGGGCCAACAGTCTAAGTCCATAATATCCATATACAATAATACAACCCAAATCTCAAATGCTTGCAATCAGCCATAGCAACAAAAAAAAAAAAACAAAAAAAAACCACACCGAAAAAAAAAAAAAAAACAAAAGCAAAAAGGGACGGGCTTGAACCCTCCTCCCGGCTAGCTCTCTGCACCGAGGCCACCTACAAGCCTCTTCCTTTTCCAGCTAGTCCTGAAACACAGCCACCAACAAGCTCCCTGAAATCCAGCTCCTGATGGATTTGTCCCCAAAAAGCATCAATCTGTAGGTTGAGCTACCTTGGTTGCGACAGATGGTGACTCCACTGGGGATATTTTGAGGGTCAAGCCTGTTATAATTAATTAAGCAAAATATTTGTATTTTTTTTGTATTTATCTCACCTTGTTAAATTTGTTTCATTCATTTTTTTTTTCTCTTCTTCGTCTTCGTCGTTATTTGTTTTGGTCTATTCATGCTTCATATGTACACATGCTTATATTTTCTTGAACCGTAGGATAGAAAACCTTTTGCTATATTATATGTGTGTCGTTTGTTTTGCAGATTGGGTAGTTTAGTAATTGCTCCCTTCACACACTTCACTTACACAGTTTTCACACACTTATGAGTGAGGTCCTATACCCGGGCCTGAGTGCATCTTAGGATAAGTAAGAGGTTGAGTAGTGGTAATCTTCTGGATGTACATCCTGCTTGGTTATCATGAAGGCCTCACCTAGAGTTTGATTCTTTCAAGGGTATTATCACTTCTAATAGTTTACTATGGTTTTGATCGATATTCCAAGAGAGGGTCCTTGGCTCTAGGAACCGTCTTAGAACCATAGAACCACCTGTTGGGAAAGAGCACTACTAGAGTAGCCCGTAGAGCTGTCAACTGTTAAGGATACCTTCGTAGGATACAATGGGAGCAGTACCTTACCCTTGCATTTCGAATGGCATAACATATGTATAGAAAAAGAAATAATGCAAAAATTAGTAGTTTTCTCTGTGTTATTATTCATCATTTCATAACAAACATCATGCATTTCATTTCCCAAAAAAAAAAAAAGGAGAGAGAAAAGAAAAAAAGAGAAAAAGTGAAAGGAAAAAAGAATAAAGCAGAGTGATGGCATCATGATAGAAAAGTTAAAAAAAAAAAGCATAATGCATTCTCATAGGATAGGACCTTCATGGCATGTTACATCATTTTCCAGGTTGTTAGGGGTACCATAAGGACTTAAGACTCGCTGTGAACACTTTTCAAAGAGCATGGAAAATGATTTCAGGCGAACATTGCAATTGGGGGTTAAGCAACCTGATGTGAAGAACTTGAGGGACCTCAGTGATAGGTTGAAGATTATTCGGCGTCGAACTTTCGCTGCTAGATATGGAAATATTCTTGATTTGTTAGAGGCAAACGTGCAAGAGAAGGCTCTCACTGCTTTAGCCCAATTCTATGATCCTCCTTTAAGGTGCTTCACTTTTCAAGACTTCCAATTAGCTCCAACACTAGAAGAGTACGAACAGATATTGGGGTATTCCTTAGGTAATGAAGGGCCTTATCTATACATGGGACATTATCCTTCGTTACCCAAAATTGCCTCATCCTTGAATATTAATGTGAGGGAGCTAGCAAAGTGGAAGGATACAAAAGGAGGTGTTGAGGGCTTTCCGAGGGAACATTTGGAAAATTATGCAAAACACCTTGCGGATAAAGAAGAATGGGATGGTTTCATGGATATGCTCGCTCTCATCATTTATGGGATTGTTCTCTTCCCGAATATAGAAAACTTCATAGATTTTGCAGCAATCGATGTCTTTTTGGCCTATAAGCATAGAAGGAAGAATCCAGTGCCAGCCGTCCTTGCAGATACATATCATGCCCTCACCCTGCGCCATGAGAAAAAGGGGGGGATCATCCTATGTTGCCTGCCTGTGTTGTACCTTTGGTTCACGACTCACGTGTTTAAAAAGGGGGGATGGGTGGAAATCAGAAGCAAAAGTGAGTGGGCTCGCGACATTACTAATCTGAGTGGAAGGACGATATCTTGGTGCTCACAAGGTCTAGAGAGAATCGACGTGATTTGTCATTGTGGGGACTTCCCTAATGTACCACTTATGGGAACCAAAGGGTGCATCAATTACAATCCTATCTTAGCTTTGAGGCAGTTTGGTTATCCGATAAGAAATCCGCCGACTGAAGAGTCAGTGACTCCTTTTATCGTCTATGAGCTGAATCAGGACTTGGAAATGCTCCATAGGGTTAGGCAAGCTTGGAATCGAGTCGTTCGAAAAGGAAAAGGACTAGGAGTTGGAAGTTGGATGTTGGATAAAAGTTATAGCCGATGGCTTGAAGAGAGGGTTCAAAAGATCAAGTTACCCTTTCGTAGTTCAGCCCCAGTTGTGGAAGATGTGCCGATACAGCCCCCCACGAGCCCAGAAGAGATAGAAAGGCTTAAGGATGCACTGGTAAAATCTGAAGAAGAAAAAGAAAGATTGAAGAGGGAATTAGCAAAAGCTCGTCGAGAATGCCAGGCGGCACAAAGCGAAAGTGTGCAAAAGATGCAGTCAGCTGTTGAGGCCAACAAGAGGGCAAGACTAGAAGAAGAAAAAAAGCTCAATACGAAAAGTTGTTTGGATGCCGCAAGCACAGAGTTAGGGATGCGAAGAAAAGAGAGAGATGAGGCTAGGGCTGATGCTCTAAAGTGGAAGAAGGCATGGGAAGAATCCAAGGTGGCCGAGAAAAGTGCTCAAAGACAACTCGATGATCTGAAGCAACAATTGAAAATGGTGGTGGCTGAATATAAGAACAGGGTCCAAAGTGAGGAACAACTGAATGCAAATCTAGCTTGGGAACATCAAGCCACATTAGATGAGAAGAAGAAGTTGGAAGACCATGTAATGCAATTGAATGAAGTTATTGAAGATTATCAGGGGCAACAAAAGCTTTGGGCACATAATTTTGTGAGTCGAGCTCTACAGATCAAGCGAATGCTCAATGAGGCCTCATATTACTTGCGAAGAGCTGAAGGGATGACTGACCCGCTTCCAACACCAGTTGAGATTTATGAATTCATTGAGTATTGTAAAGGGATGATAAGCCAAATGAGAAATATGGCTAGTAATGATGAATGATAATTTGTACTTTATGTCAAGTTGTAGAAGAATGTCCCTTGTATTTTGCGTTGTTTCACCCATTAATGGCATGTACTTTGTTTTGATTATCAATGAAGGATGTTGTTTATTTGCTCTCTACTATGATTTTGGCTTCTTAACACCTTTATTCCTTGAGACTCAGTACTTAGAACGTGACGTTCTAGAGGAAAAGTCTAAAGGAAGATGTTCACGTAATGAGCTGCTTTAAAGTCCTATATTCTTTAAGGCCTAGTACTTAGAACGTGACGTTCTAGAGGAAAAGTCTGAGAGAAAATGTTCATGTTGCTTCTAACCGCATGCTTGAGAAAATAATGTTCATCGGCCAGTTGTACGACTTATGGTTCTCTAACAACCTTGCATCCCCAAGAAAAAAAAAAAACAACAAACAAACAAACAAATAGGGTAGTTGCATTTTCATTTCTCCATACTCATAAGACATTTTTCGACAGAGAAAAGAGAGTAAATATTGAAGCGAAGAAAGCATCCCTGCGACACCCTTACGGGACACGTGCCAAGACAAAGATCATGGAAGGAGTCGTGGGTGACCTAGAGCAACAACATGAAGAGTTGAAAGAGGAGATGAATCAGATGAAAAGAAAGATGGACCAGATTTTAGAAATGCTGCAAAATGGCGCGAATGGGAATTCTTCGGAAGAACATCAAGCTAATCCCTCCCATCCTCCGGGGTTTACTCCGCAAGCCAATCCTAGTGTTCAGGTAGCATTCCCTCCGTATGGCCTCCCTCCTGGCTACACACCACCTATAGCAGCCAATGCTCAAGAGGCTAACCACCACGTGTCTGCTACAAATCCTTCATATGGCCCCCCTCCAGGTTACGCACCACATATGGCCAATAACCCTGAAAGCAATCCCCACACCTCTACCTCAAATCCTCCAGACCAAACACAAACCCGAGACCCAAACCTTGGAAGCAATGGCCCACAAATTTTGCTCCAGCCGTCGACCTACGTACCTTATGTCCCTACACACGCATCACCAACTGACGCAGCCCTTCCTGGCGGCCCCTCAAATCACCAAAATACCAACCTTACTCCAACTGTTGTGATACGCCATAGTCAACCTGAACACTCTCAATCCAATGATAAACTGCAGTTTCTAGAAGAAAGGTTGAGAGCCATTGAAGGGATTGGTCATTATGCTTTCGATGCCACCGATCTATGTCTAGTCCCAGATGTCGTAATTCCTCACAAATTCAAAGTCCCCGAATTTGATAAATATAGAGGAGACACCTGCCCAAGAAACCATCTCACAATGTACTGTAGGAAGATGGCCTCATGCGCCTATGATGATAAACTGTTGATCCATTTCTTCCAAGAAAGCCTTATGGGTGCCGCTCTGAGTTGGTACATGAATTTGGAGCGAGGCCGAATACATACTTGGAGGGACTTGGCAGAGGCTTTCTTAAAGCAATACAGATACAACATGGACATGGCACCAGATCGAATACAGTTGCAAAACATGGTGAAAAAGGAGAATGAAGCTTTTAAGGAGTACGCCCAACGTTGGAGAGGAGTGGCTGCTCAGGTACAACCCTCGTTGTCTGAAAAAGAGATGGTCACAATGTTCATTGATACGCTCCAATCACCCTTCTATGACAGGATGATTGGAAACGTATCATCGAATTTCTCGGACCTAGTCGTCATTGGAGAGAGGGTTGAGATGGGAGTAAGAAGTGGGAAGATTACTCTTACGTCAGCAGGATCAACAAATGTGAAGAAACCCCCAACAACCATTGACAAGAAAAAGGGAGGTGAAACAAATGCGGTAATACCTGCACCAGTCATTCCTAGTTACAACCCCATCCCTTTTGTACCCAACTACCGGCCTCCATTCGTGTATAACCCACAAATAGCATCAGTTTCCCAACTGCCTTACCCACAACCTTACCAACCTAGAATAGCCTACCAACCACCCTTACCACAAGCCTCATTACCTTCAGTGCCTCAAGCAAGCCAACCAAGGGCTCCATACCCTAATACCACTAACACTTCAAAGAAAAGAAGTAACCAACAAAGAACAATCACCCCAATTCCCATGATCTACACCGAACTCTTGCCGCATTTGATTCGCAATTCTCTGATTGTCCCTTTCCCCTTGAAACCTGTTGAACCACCATATCCCAAGGGCTTCGACCCAAATGCCAAATGTGATTACCATGCAGGCACTATAGGGCATTCCACCGAAAGATGTTGGGGTTTGAAGCATAAAGTGCAAGACTTAATAGAAGAGGGGTCGCTATGCTTTAAAGAAGAAGGACCAAATGTCGGGAGTAACCCGCTTCCAGGTCATGGTGGTGCGTCAGTGAACACCATTGAAGGGCAGTCAAGTCAGTTAGTGAAGGAGGTGAGGAAGGTCAAAACCCCTATGGCAATCCTTTTCTCAGAATTGTGCAAGTTTAAGATGATTGAGGGGCAAGTTTTTGAAGGAGAAGTGTGTGGTCTTCACCCGAAAGCCAAACACTCTATTGAGGAGTGTATTGAGTTCAAGCAGATACTACAGAGGTTGATGGACTCTAACTTGGTCCAAATAGGTCGCGTGTGGAAGGAAGAGAATGTGCTAATGGCCCAATCAGAAGAAAAGCGAGACGTAGTTGCTCGGAAGCCGTTAGTAATTCGCTTCACCAAAAATGTGTCTTTGCCTGTACCTCCGATTCCCAAACCCATCGTTGTGCAAGTTCCAGCTCCTTTTCCTTACAAGGACACTAAGGCGGTACCATGGAAGTATGATGTAGAGGTACAAGAAAGTGGCAACATGAGTTCTCACACTGGAGGAACGGTGGTCACAAATATTGCAGGGGTAGGAGGGATGACACGCAGTGGTAGAGTTTATGCTCCTGAGGAATTAAGGAGGGAAGACTTAGTGAAAAACCCCAAGGTGAAAGAAAGAGAGGTCATTGAAGGAGAATTCACAAAAGGGAAAAAGCCCGTTGAGGAGAAAGTCACAAATGAAAAAGAAAAGAAGAGAGAAGTGTCAGATGAAGAGGCATCAGAATTCCTCAAGTTCATTCGACAGAGTGAGTACAAGCTTATTGATCAGTTGAATCGGATGCCGGCAAGGGTGTCTCTTCTATCTCTATTAATGAATTCAGAAAGTCACAGAAAGTTGTTGATGAAGATTTTGAATGAAGCGCATGTGGCTCATGACATTACACTGGACAAGTTTGGGGGTATTATTGGCAACATCACTGCTAATAATTACCTCACCTTCACAGATGACGAGATTCCAACAGAAGGAAGGGGCCATAACAAGGCTTTACACATCTCAGTGAAATGTCTGGATCACATTGTAGCTAGGGTGTTGATTGACAACGGGTCTTCATTAAATGTGATGCTTAAGTCCACTCTGGTTAAGCTGCCTTGTGATGGGACTCATATGAAACCGAGTTCTATGATTGTGAGGGCTTTTGATGGATCACGTAGGGAAGTCATGGGAGAGATTGAGATCCCTATCCAGATTGGTCCTTTCACCTTCGAGATCACCTTCCAAGTCATGGATATCAAGCCGGCATACAGTTGTTTGTTAGGCAGGCCTTGGATTCACTCAACTGGAGTGGTCCCTTCTACCCTGCACCAAAAGCTGAAATTTGTGGTAGATGATAAACTAGTGATCATTTCTGGAGAGGAGGATATGTTGGTGAGTAGCCCAGCCCCTACTCGTTATATTGAAGCAACTGAGGAAGCCCTTGAAACCTCTTTCCAATCTTTGGAGGTGATCAGTACTGCTTATGTGGAGTCCCCTCCTAGGAACTCGCAGTTATCAAAAACATCTGTGATGGTGGCAAAGATCATGTTAAGTGAAGGATATCGGCCAGGGCATGGATTGGGAAAGAGCTTAAGTGGTGTTGCAAAGTTGATAGAGTTGCCAGAAAACAACAATCGATGTGGGTTGGGATATAAGTTCACTAAGGATGACAAAAGAAGAGTGGCAAAGGAAAAAAGAGAGATGAGGTTGGCCCGTCTGGAGAACCGGGAGCCAGAGACCGAGAGAATTCCCATTTGTGACCTCTACCAAAGCTTCAGAAGCGGGGGACTGGTGTATCCAGGTCAAGTGGCCATGGCAAAAGAAGATCAAGATGCTGATGATCAGGACAACCTGGTGTACCCATGTGGCCCTAATGAAGAGCTACACAACTGGAAGATCCAAGAATTTCCTGTGGTTTTTAATTCACTTTCAAAGTAATTGTAATGCAAACTCTAAAATTATGCCCATATCTTTAGTATGACTTTTTGTTGAAATGGGCTTGCATGTTACTTTTTGGTATATCGAATGAATGAAATGCATGATGCAGCTTTTCGGTTATTCCCTTTATTTCTTGTCCCTTCTCCTTAACCTTTATTTATTTTCCTTTATTTCATGTTAACCCAAAATTGCAGATTTGAAAATAATCATCTTGAGAATAACAATGTTGATGTCCCATGCTACAACTTTGATCATCCTATCTATCAAGCTGATGAGGGTGGTGATGATTTAGAAACTCCACCTGAGTTGAAAAGGTTAATGGAACAGGAGGATCGAATAATTCAACCCCATGAGGAGGAAATTGAAATGATCAATCTAGGGGATGAAAATGATAAGAAGGAAATCAAGGTTGGTACTGCCATAAAGGGGAATGTGCGAGAGCAGTTGCTCAAGCTCCTATTTGACTATGTTGATATCTTTGCATGGACATACCAGGACATGCCTGGGTTAGATCCTAGCATAGTTGAACACAAATTACCATTGAAGCCAGATTGCCCACCAGTAAAGCAAAAGTTGAGACGAATGAAGCCAGAGGTGTCGCTGAAGATCAAAGAGGAGGTTAAAAAGCAACTTGATGCAGGATTCCTAGCAGTGGCTAAATACCCCCAATGGGTTGCCAATATAGTGCCAGTCCCAAAGAAAGACGGGAAGGTCAGAATGTGTGTCGATTATCGGGACCTGAATAAAGCTAGTCCCAAGGATGATTTCCCATTGCCTCACATAGACATGCTGGTAGATAACACTGCCCAACATTCTTTCTTCTCCTTCATGGATGGGTTCTCCGGATACAACCAAATTAAGATGGCGCCTGAAGACATGGAAAAGACCACATTCATCACATTGTGGGGAACCTTTTGCTACAAGGTGATGTCATTTGGATTGAAAAATGTCGGGGCAACGTATCAGAGGGCGATGGTGACCTTGTTCCATGACATGATGCATAAAGAGATTGAAGTGTATGTGGATGATATTATCGCCAAGTCTAGAACAGAGGAGGAACATATTGCAAACCTACAAAAGTTGTTTGATCGTTTGAAAAAATACAAGCTTCGATTGAATCCCGCTAAGTGCACCTTCGGTGTGAAGTCGGGCAAATTGTTGGGTTTCATAGTCAGCGAAAAAGGCATAGAGGTTGATCCTGATAAAGTGCGAGCAATCTTGGAGATGCCAGCCCCAAGTACAGAAAAGGAAGTTCGTGGGTTCCTAGGGAGGTTGAATTACATTGCTAGGTTCATATCCCAATTAACTGCTACTTGCAATCCAATCTTCAAGTTGTTGCGCAAAAATCAAACAGTGGTGTGGAATGAAGATTGTCAAAAGGCCTTCGAAAAGATCAGGCAATACTTGCAAAAACCTCCAGTCTTAGTACCACCAGTGCCAGGAAGGCCTTTCATCATGTATCTGACGGTGCTTGAGGAATCTATGGGTTGTGTGCTGGGGCAACACGATGAATCTGGTAAGAAAGAGCATGCCATTTATTATTTGAGCAAGAAATTCACAGATTGTGAAATGAGGTACTCTCTGTTGGAGCGGACTTGTTGTGCCTTGGCTTGGGCTGCTCGTAGGCTGAGGCAATACATGTTATGTCATACTACTTGGTTGGTCTCCAAAATGGATCCAATTAAGTATATTTTCGAGAAGCCTGCTCTCACCGGTCGAGTCGCTCGCTGGCAAGTGTTATTGTCAGAATATGATATTGTCTACGTCACCCAGAAAGCTATCAAAGGCAGTGCCCTAGCAGAATACTTGGCTCACCATCCTATAGAAGACTACCAATCAATGCAATGTGAGTTCCCAGATGAAGACATAATGGCATTGTTCGAAGATAAAGAATCCATGGATGAAGGAAAATGGACTCTGTTATTTGATGGAGCTTCCAATGCACTGGGGCACGGAATCGGGGCAGTGTTAATTTCCCCTACGAATCAATTCATTCCGTTCACTGCAAGATTGGGTTTTGACTATACCAATAATGTGGCAGAATATGAAGCATGTGCAATGGGGATCTCAGCAGCCATTGAATTCAAGGCTAGAATTTTGGAGGTGTTTGGAGACTCAGCTTTAGTTGTTCATCAGCTTAAAGGCGAATGGGAGACTCGAGATGCAAAATTAATCCTGTACCACTCTTACATTAAGGGGTTAATGGAACAGTTTGACGAGATTACTTTCCATCACATCCCTCGTGAAGATAACCAATTGGCTGATGCTCTAGCCACTTTATCATCGATGTTTAAGATAAGTCAAGGAGGGGACGTGCCGCTGATAAAAATTCAGAATTGGGGTCAACCAGCCTATTGTCAAGCAGTGGAAGAGGAGCCAGATGGGAAACCGTGGTTTTATGACATCAAGCGGTACATGAAATATAGAGAGTGTCCTCCCGGCGCTTCAGAAAATGATAAAAGGACCTTAAGGAGATTGGCAATGGGATTCTTTTTGAATGATGATGTGCTTTATAAGAGAAACCATGACATGGTATTGCTCATATGTGTTGATGCACTTGAGGCTAAGAAGATAATGGAAGAGGTCCATGAAGGCTCGTTTGGAACACACGCAAATGGACATGTGATGGCAAGAAAGATTCTAAGGGCTGGCTACTATTGGTCAACCATGGAGGCTGATTGTTGTAACCATGTAAGGAAGTGTCACAAATGTCAAGCATATGCTGATAATATCCATGCGCCATCGACATCCTTGAATATCTTGGCTGCACCATGGCCGTTCTCAATGTGGGGAATAGATGTGATCGGTCCAATTGAACCCAAAGCATCGAATGGGCATCGCTTCATCCTTGTTGCCATTGATTACTTCACCAAGTGGGTTGAGGCAGCCTCATATGCCAGTGTAACAAGAAATGTGGTGGTCAGATTCATCAAGAGGGATTTGATTTGTCGATATGGTTTGCCAAGCCACATCATTACTGACAATGGGACCAATTTGAACAACAAAATGATGAAAGAGTTGTGCGAGAATTTCAAAATTCAACATCACAACTCTTCGCCGTATCGTCCAAAGATGAATGGGGCAGTAGAGGCAGCAAACAAGAATATTAAGAAGATAATCCAGAAGATGGTGGTAACATATAGGGATTGGCATGACATGCTCCCTTTTGCATTACATGGTTATCGTACCACTGTTCGCACCTCGACCGGGGCAACTCCTTATTCGTTGGTGTATGGAATGGAAGTTGTGCTCCCCGTTGAAGTAGAAATCCCTTCGTTGAGAGTATTGGCAGAAACCGAGCTTGAGGAGGCTGACTGGGTTCAGGCTCGTTACGACCAATTAAACCTCATTGAAGAAAAAAGATTGATTGCATTATGTCATGGTCAACTATATCAAAAGAGGATGAAAAGAGCTCACGATAAAAAGGTTCGTCCTCGGGAATTCCATGAAGGAAAATTGGTGCTCAAGAAAATCCTGCCAACCCAAAAAGATCATAGAGGGAAGTGGACCCCGAATTACGAAGGGCCTTATGTGGTGAAGAAGGCCTTTTCAGGAGGTGCATTAATCCTTTCGAATATGGATGGAGAAGACTTACCCCTTCCTGTAAACTCTGATGCAGTCAAGAAGTATTATACTTGAAGAATAAAAAAGGGAAAGAGCTCGCTAGGCTGAAAACCTGAAAAGGCGGTCTAGGCAAAAGTTAGAGCAACCTGCTAGGTTGAAAACTCGAAAAGAGCAGCCTAGGCAAAAGATAGGGTTATATATAAAAAAAAAAAAAAAAAGAGAAGAAAAGACTCGCTAGACCGAAAACCTGAGAAGGCGGTCTAGGCAAAAATTAGAGTGAAAGACTTGAGATTGGGGGAAGTTGTCATCTGGGTATGAGGCCTGATGAATGCATCAAAGTTTTTGGGAGTGGGGCAAGCCCCAGAAAGTTGATGTACATGGATAACTCAAAAGGATGGGCAATGAGTTTGTCAAAGCATCTAAAGTCCTCAAAAGCTAGCAGATGGGTTTCTCAAAGTTGCAAACATGGAAATTAACATCGTTACTCCATTCCATTTGTCACTCCTTTTTTTTATCATGTTGTGATGACTCTATTGAATTTATCATTTTGCTTTCACGCAAAACTTGCTCTTGTATCTGCAATTTCCTTCCCAAAGCGGTAAAACACTTTCATCTTATCCTATCACTCTTTGTTTCATTGTGTTATTTCATTTTATGATGTGCCAAGAATAAAGCGTGCAATAACAATTAAAGATCATTACAATTACAATGAATACTTTTAAAGGTCATGGGAAACGTGGTGATTCTTGGGCCGACGCTTACATGGGTAATAGCCGATTGATGATTGAAAATGCTTGAAACAGTCCCTAACATGTTACCAAAAATAGTGATTCCTCCATGAATGTTGAGGCATTAAAAACGTAACGGTGTCAAAGGTTGGAAAAATGCACAAAAATAAAGCGCCCCTTGGTTAAGAGCACTTACATATTGCATATCATGCACACATTTCATCATCTTACATTCATGTTGTCACCATTTAACTTTCATGCTTACGTCTTGGGTCCCCGCACCCATTACTTTTTATGTTTCGGGTCCCCGCACCCGTTGCTTTTATATTTCGGGTCCCTGCACCCGTTGTTTTTTACGTTTTGGGTCCCCGCGCCCACTGCTTTCATGTTTCGGGTCCCTGCACCCATTATTTTTTATGTTTCGGGTCCCCGCACCCGTTGCTTTTATATTTCGGGTCCCTGCACCCGTTGTTTTTTACGTTTTGGGTCCCCGCGCCCACTGCTTTCATGTTTCGGGTCCCTGCACCCATTGCTTTTTACGTTTTGGGTCCCCGCGCTCGCTGCTTTCACGTTTCGGGTCCTCGTACCTGCTGCTTTTTACGTTTTGGGTCCCCGCGCCCACTGCTTTCATGTTTCGGGTCCCTGCACCCGTTGTTTTTTACGTTTTGGGTCCCCGCGCCTGCTGCTTTCACGTTTCGGGTCCTCGTACCTGCTGCTTTTTACGTTTTGGGTCCCCGCGCCCACTGCTTTCATGTTTCAGGTCCTCGTACCTGCTGCTTTTTATGTTTAGGGTCTCGTGCCCACTGCTTTTCATATTTTGGGTCCCCGCGCCCGTTGCTTTTTATATTTCGGGTCCCCGTACCTGTTGCTTTTACGTTTTGGGTCCCCGCGCCCGCTGCTTTTTATGTTTCAGGTCCTCGTACCTGCTGCTTTTTACGTTTTGGGTCCCCGCGCCCACTGCTTTCATGTTTCAGGTCCTCGTACCTGCTGCTTTTTATGTTTAGGGTCCCGTGCCCACTGCTTTTCATATTTTGGGTCCTCGTACGCGTTGCTTTTATGTTTTGGGTCCCCGCGCCCGTTGCTTTTTATATTTCAGGTCCCCGTACCTGTTGCTTTTATGTATCGGGTCCCTGCGCCTGTTGCTTTTTATGTTTCGGGTCCTCGCGCCCGTTGCTTTTTATGTTTCGGGTTCCCGCGCCAATTGTTTCTTTGTATCGAGTCATCGCGCTTGCCTTTCTGTATCCCAGATAAAAAAAAAAAAAAGACTAAAAAAAACAAAACAAAAAAACAAAATTGGTGTTTATATCTTTACTTACCTTTTATTATGATAATATGAAGAGTGTTCAGTTCATCATATTATCTAATAAAATATAAGTAAAGAGGGGCAACTGTCAACACCCAATTTTGTCCCATCTCTCTAATTATTTCTGTTTTAATAAAAATAAATAAAATTATTGTTTACTTCCAAATTTGGATCACTTCAGATGCACAAAAAAAAAAATGGTTTGGGCCAACAGTCTAAGTCCATAATATCCATATACAATAATACAACCCAAATCTCAAATGCTTGCAATCAGCCATAGCAACAAAAAAAAAAACAAAAAAAAACCACACCGAAAAAAAAAAAAATAAACAAAAGCAAAAAGGGACGGGCTTGAACCCTCCTCCCGGCTAGCTCTCTGCACCGAGGCCACCTACAAGCCTCTTCCTTTTCCAGCTAGTCCTGAAACACAGCCACCAACAAGCTCCCTGAAATCCAGCTCCTGATGGATTTGTCCCCAAAAAGCATCAATCTGTAGGTTGAGCTACCTTGGTTGCGCCATAGATGAAAATTAAACTATAGTATTTTTACTTTTCTTATAGTAGTATTTCTTTTCTTATTCCTCTCGATTGTTAGTCAAACAACGCATAAAATCATGCATGTAGCCAGTGGCGGATCCAGAAATTTTTTCCAGTAGGGGCAAAAAAATAGTTTATAATATTTTTATAGAAGAAAAATATTATAAGTTTTTACAAAGATGACAAAAAAAAATTTAAATACTTAAACTTTTACAAATTTCACATGCATTCTATGTATTTTCATATTTTGAAAATGTTGTATGATATTATCATTGTTGGTATTACAAAAGATATTTCTCTCTATGTATGTAATCAAACAATCATTCTTTATTCATCTCATTCAGTTGCTCATTTCATTTTTTAAAGATTTAAAATGAGAATGGTAAAAAAAATAATAAAAGGATCAAGTGGTAAAAATTAGAACCAATTTATTCTTTCTTTTATTTCTGATAACTTTTTGCTTTCATTTAAAAAAAATTATCTTATGGGGGCAAAAAAAATTTATTATATATATGAATAACTAAAAAGAATTACTTTGTGGGGGCAATTGCCCCCACACCCCTCCACATGGATCCGCCCCTGCATGTAGCAATGGTGTTCTCTCTCAAGTCTCAACACACGATCCCATCATAATTTGACCTTTCAGAATTTAGTGATAGGCGATAGTTACAATGTGAAATAAAACAAAACGTAATATTTTACTAGTATGACATTTGAGTAGATCACTATTTTAATTGCTTACATGCGCAACTCTTGTAATAGGTAGTGATACTCTTTGACATATCACTTTTGTTAAAGATCATCTTAAAAATAGTATACTTTCAATTATAGTATTCTCTAAAATTACAAGCATCATCCTATTAGTCCTTCAACAATTTTAATTATTAAATTAATTTAAAAAATGTAATATTCAAAAACATATTACTGTATTAAATTAATTCCTTAAAAATTAATCAATCTTTTATCAAATTAATCTTCTAAAAATCTAAAATAAAAGTATAAAATTAACTTAATGATTAAAAAATACTTATTTTAGAGATAAAAATTAGGGTTTTTGTTAAAAAAGATGGGCTTTGCTTTGACTGTCAAAATACTACCATGCCATGATTGCTAAGGGAATAATGAGTTATAGTGATTGGCCTCAGCTTCGGTGTCTGAAATCCGTAGCTGTCAAAATTAAATACCATTTGCTGAAATTTTCGTGACGGATTGATAGTACTCCTTATTGTGAATTGATACCTCACGTCATAACAGACTCGTTCATGTGAAATACATGGGAGATTGGTAAAACCCACGCCAAATATGAATACCATCCTTATTTCTTAGGTTTTATAGATATATATAATAACATCGAGCTACGTAATCAAACTACTTTGATGTAAAATGGCCACCAAAAAACTTTGATTTTTTTAAAAAACTATATATGACGGCTTTTCCAGGTTTTCTGAACATACAAAATTACAAATGACTAATTCTAGGAGTATATTGGATGTAAGGTTTTCTAAAATTCAAGCTCTTACGTATCGTTTGAACCACACTTCACAAGGAATGAAACTAATTTAATGTTAGCAGGTTGTAACATTAAACGAAGAAATATAAATTTTGAGTTGGAAAAGCACCCTATTAATGTGATTTGAATGTTGGAGTTTGAATAAGAACTAGTAAGAAGTTGTAAAAATCATTTTAATTATAGTAATTCATTTTCAAATGTTATAGTTTATGAATAAATAATACATATATTTTTTTTGAAGGAAAATAATACATATATTGTGAGTGTAATTTTTTAATGAATTATTTTTGTCAAAATTTTAGACACGCAAGGAGTGAATAAAAGAAATGAAAAAAAAAAAAGCATAGTGATTATGTATATTTTTTAAAAGTTTAATATAAGTAATTTTTTACATAAAAACTTATATAAGTCGATTATTGTTGTAATACATGATTAAATGAAACTCTTCAATAAGGTTTTATGGAGGACTTACAAATAATTCTTTAACAAGAAAAAAATTAAGTTCAAACTTTAGTTGTGTGGTTGTAGGAGGATCTCTCCCTCATAATTTTTCTAAAAGCAATAATATTTTATACGTAACAAAATATTTAACGTTGCTCCCTTAAATATTGTTCTTATTACATCTCTCAATGAAAAAGTGTCCACCTCCATCCTTAATGGCGGGTATAACCAAGTGAACCAATTGAAGACTATAAATAAGGTTTTTTTTTTTTTTTTTATTCGTAGGAATCGAAAATAGGTACTGAGATATTTACAATACTTACGTACACTACTCAACCAACTGAGTTAAACCTCTTAGTAAATTAAGTTTGGCTTAATTACAATTTTTACCCCCCAACAAATTAATTTGGCGCATTTTACCTCCAACTTTTTAAAAAAGTTACAAATTTTACCCTCCACAGTTTTGATAACGTGACATGCTAAAATAGTTGTACTTTTTATCCCCCAACTTTTTATTTTTTGACAATTTTTATCCCTAACTTTTTCATTTTTGGTAAATTTTATCCCTAATTTTTTACTTTTTGGTGAATTTTATCCCAATTTTTTATGCTTATGTCAGTATGTCATATCATCAAAACTGTGGAGGATAAAATTTGTAACTTTTTTAAAAAATTGGGGGTAAAATGCGCCAAATTAATTTGTTGAGGGGTAAAATTCGCCAAAAATTAAAAAGTTTGGGGTAAAAATTATAATTAAGCCATTAAGTTTTAGAAATGTAAGAATGTCTTAGGAAAATATATAAAACATATAATTGATAATGGATTAAAAGTTCAATTCAAATAAATTATAGGAGTAATTTGATAGAAGTCACTTTAATTCTTACTGTATTTTTTTATCAGCAATTGAAAATCGTCACATAATAATGATAATGATTTTTCCGGTTTTGCACTCGTATAATTAACCAAACTTTGAATTTTGAATCGACTCAATTAATTAAAGCGACAACATGAAATGGATAAAAGGGCGTAGTTCCATTATTACCAGCATTTATTGTAAATATCAGATTAAAAAGTTATAGTAATTTTTTTTTTTATGAAATAAAAGTTATAGTAATATATGACAGTTTATTTAAAGCCAAACCAAATATGGCCGAGCATCAGGTCAGATTCGATAAATTTTGTCAGTTAAATTTACAAAAGAAATTATTTGACAATTGTACTAAGTTTTAATTAGATGTACATTTCCTGTTGACTTTGAATTTAATATGTAACGTTCTAAGATATGTCCAACTATAAAGTATCTAACTTGTACCGTAAGGCACCCTTTGCTTTCATGCAGAAAATCAATGCTGGGCACAGAAACTTGTCGTTCATATGGAGGAGAAGGAAGGGTGCTAATAGACAAAAGGAGATGAGGAAAAGAAAAAAGAAAATTCATTTGACAAATATCATGATCATCCACCAACCACTTTACCATAAAATATGACAAACAAAAGTTAAAAAAACAAAAGAAAGAAAAATAAAGTCCACACCCATTTGCAGCTGTTTGACGCCGTATAGTATACGAATTAGTAATTTCTTTTCTCTGCCAACAGAGGAACCACGCACGCACTTTCACCTAATTAAAATTACTGTTGACTTTGCCAGCGTAACTATTGCGGCATATGGTATGGGCAGATGAATTGAAGTGAAAAAGGGTTTCCAATTAGAATTTTGGAATATATCAGGTATGGGATTATTCAATATTTCAATTCAGTCTTGGTTGGGAAAATAGCACCATCACTTTTAGGAAGTGCACCTACTCGCTGAATTTTGTTTCACATTTATTTCTATAGAGACCAAAATGACGAAGATAGAATATAAACTAGAACAGTCCCGTGTCTAACTCATTTTATCAAGACATTTATTTGCGAGAGTTGGTGAAAAGAAAAATAATTCATGGAACATCCATTTTTTATTTTTCTTTTCCTTTTCCTCTTCAGCCTCTTAGAGAGAATATTCTTTAATAATCATCACTCAGATCATGAAGTTTTCCCTAAACCTTAGTAGGATATTGTATTTTTTTTAAGAAAAAATATAAACCAAAGGGGGATCGATATTGGTTTGGTGCTATGTGAACTGTTTGGGTAATTTTTTGCTGGCTCTGGGAATTCAGAATATGATGACTTGGTCTTTTGCGCTGAACTTAAAGGACGGGATAAGATTTTTTTTTTCTTTTTGAATAGACGGGGATACGGGATAAGATTACTTACCCAGAATATGGCATTCAACCTGTAGCTCCAAAGTTTGAATTTCCTTTGAAATATATGTGATCGTTTCAAAATAATACTACAAAATTTTCAATTGCTTTTTCAAAGTTGCAATTGCTTTTTCACCGTCTAAATAACTTAGTTTACCAATAACTATCTATGATGTAATCGTTACAAATTTTTTATACCCAATAATTACCTTGAAGCCTATTGGAATAGTCTTTGGTCAATTCGTCGGAAGTAATTTATCAAATAGTTAATTGTAATAAAGGGTATCCACATTTGAAGAACGTCGATCACATGAAATTCTGGCTAGACTTTAAAGGCAGCACAAAACATGGGCCATATAAGTTGGTCAAACATCATGAAGTCAATCATAAGTGGAAACAACACAATGACACGAAAGAGACGATACATTCCCAGGTGGCGGGGCAAGTGCTATTTCTTTAATTATTCGTTTAGACAGTGATTTGCTCTTTTAAAATGTTCACATGTGCTCTAGTTGAGACTTTAACGATTCTTTCGCCCCGCTAAATTTTCATGTTCACGATGGTGGTGGGTAAGGTTCTGCTGTTGAGTCCCTGTATTAAATAAAGAAAATTTTGCTCCTACGCATTTGTGAATGTTGGAGTTTAAATGTGAAAGTGAAGTCCTACATTAATTAAAAATAAACAAGTTGAGTAACATATAAGTGAGAAAAATTCGCAAATTTAATGTCTTAAAGTTTTAGGTTGAAAATGATGTCAATTTATATGGATTAATGAAGTAGTAAGTATGGTTGAATTTATAGGAATTGATGCTCTTGGTTGATTTACAAGGATTGAGGAGAAAAATGAGTAAATACTATTATACTCTTAAAAATATCAATGGGTTGGAGATGATATGTAAAGTAAGTTATTAGAACAATTTAGTCAACACAATCTAAAATTTATAAATCACTTCCTCTATCTCTAAATCCTCCTAATGTTGGAAGAGTGGAAAAATAGGAGAAAAGGAATTTTAGCCTCTTTTTATTTCCATTCCTTCAAGTTTCTATATAAACACTACAAAATAATACCATTTACTAACGATTTAACAGTGAATTATGTTAGCATAGTTTTTCTAATAAAATTTAAATGGTTAATATAAACATTATAAATTTATATTAATAATGTATTTTACTGACAAATAACTTTGTTAATGATTGATATATAGCATTAGTGCATCAAAGACTAAATTATTTACAGCAATATCATAATATTTTACATTTTTTGTCTGTTAGTAAATGCTGAATCAAAAGGGTAAAATTAAGAAGAAAAAAAATCTCCTTCATACCGTTTTCCTTAAGCCAAACACATTATATGAGAAATTATGTTGTTACTAATATTTTTTATAATAAGTTTTACTAAAAGATAAGAAGAAACATAAATATTAAATAAATATTATAAGAATGACTCAAAATTTGAAGATTTAATTCATGACAAGTTCTTTTTGTAGAATTGAAATTGTATCCCCACCCTACCGATTTCCCTCCCAATCAAGCTCGACATATATCTGCATGCATTAATTATGAGTCCTTCAGGGCTATGGAAGACTTTGTCTGAAGTTGATTTAAGTAAGGAATGACCAGAACAGTCATGCAAGATTCTTTTGCATGAATAATGTAAAAGCGGGTAACGAAATAATTAAAAAGAGAGGATTTCAATTTTTTGGTACCAACATGTATTCTCTGTCGGAACAATTTAAGTTGAATGATTATTATGGGTGATAAAATTTTTACTCTGATTTTAAGTAGTCACGAAAAATTTTCTATTGAGAGAAATAACTAGATTTGAGATAGGTTTGTAATTATAACCATTATGTCCGGTTGGTTTAAAGTTAAAAAAAATGTTTTTTTTTAAAAGTGATATTTTAAGAGATAGATAGGATTTACTTCTTAAAAAAAATAAAAAATTATTACAAAAAAAGTTTAAACAAACACATAAAAAAATGGCTTATTTTATTAAAAAATACTTCAAAAAAAAAACTTAAACAAAGATGTCCATATTATTGTTTACTCATGTTACGTTTAGCACATATTTTGTTTTGTTTTAAAGTTTCTTTAATACTAAAGTTAAAAACAAGAGTCATAAAATTAATTAGATTTGAGGTAGATTTGCAATTATAACCTTGTTATTTTATTTTATTTTTACTTTTCTTCCTCTTAAAAGGAAAATTTTTGAAAAAAAAAAGTTTAACTAAACAAATCTAGGAGACATTTTTTTTTTTTTTTTTTTTTGGTGAATGACTGGGGCAAACCGCCCCAGCAAGATAAATTAAAATCCACGTGGGAAAACAGTGAAATTTACATCCGCTAAAACAGCATGATAAATCAGAGGTAAAACAGAATCATAAACTCTCAAATTCTCCATTAGAGACATCCCATGATTAGCCAACTTATCCGCAACTTGATTTGCTTCCCTCATGACATGTGCCCATTGAAAGACACCACCGTTTACAGCATAAGATTTTATATTCTGAACAAGGCTAAAGCATGGATGATGATCATCACAACCATGTTTCAGTATATTAACTGCAAGTTGAGAATCTGACTCAATCAGAAACTCCTTAAACCCTCGGTTCCAAGCTATAGTAATTCCAATGTAAATAGCCCATAACTCAGCATGCAAAACTGAACAGAAACCAATTTTTGCTGCAAAGGAGAACAACACAGCTCCAAAGTGGTTCCTAAAAATTTAAAGTTGGGAATGTTATGTTTGATACAAGAAAAAAATTATTTCCCAAAAATTTAAAGTTGGGAATGTTATGTTTGATTTATTATTTAAAATTCTATAAATGTTTTATACTTATGTTTCCCACAAAATTGTTTCTATTGGGGGTGGGAATTTAACTTATCCAAATTGGGAAATATCTTTAAAAAAATAACTGAAATTACTTTAAGAAAAATTGCATATTTACGTTATTGATTAACAATTGTTATTTTACTTTATTAAGCTTTGAAAATACGTTCTCCATAATCATAATTCATTATTTTTCAATCCTCTATGGAAACAAAAATATCTAACTATATATAATACTAGTAGATTTTAGTCCCCATTTATGAAAGTGATATAATATCTATACAATTTTTAACATAATTACATGTTTTTTTCTCATTTTAATATGAAAAATACTAATAGTATAATTTTACATATTCTGTCGAATAAATACTTCACTATTAATGCTGTAAAAGAAAAAAAAAATACTTCACTATTAATTAAAATTCATGTCAATTCTACTAAATGAGGTGTGCCTTACTCTCTATTAAGTCCACCTCACATGAAATTTAATTAATGATAAAATCTATTAATGTGTTATTAATATTCCTTTTTGTGATGCATATATTTGGCGTTTCCATATACAACTAAATTAATATATTCTTAACTGTGTTCAATTTCATCCGTGTGTAAAATTTCTTTGAACTAGTGACAGTCACGCACCGCGAACGAGATTAGTCTATGACCAAGTGAGTTGGAAACACCCGTGATTTTTGACTCAGGACAAAAAAAATTAATACCTTCTTTATTAATTAATTAATTATTCATTTAAAGGATTTTTTCATGTTTAATTTCTTTAATCAATTCTTAAATTTCATCAATGAACATTAAACATAAGATATTTATAAAATAACTGAAACATAATACTCTATAATTAAATTATTTTTTATAATTTAAAAATATTTTAAATATTTTTTTATTTTTTAATTTAATTTTTTATTATCAATAAAATGTTTCTTTATAAATAATTAAATCAATACTTATTTACATTTTTATATTTTACTTGTAATTAAAAATAACCTTTTTGCTAGTAAAAGAAACTTCTAACGTCTCAAATACTGAGATCATGCATTCATGTTACATGTACCATACATAAAATATTTAAAGCAAAAAGCAGAGGAAGAAAAACAGGGGAAAAAACAAAGGAGAGAAAAGGCAGAATTTGGGGATAGGTGGGCTTCTAGAAGACCATTACGTATAAAGCCCATATAAGCCAAGGGGGCCACGAAAAACCTCCAAGTCAAATGCTCACCAACTCCTACCTTTACAAAAGAAATTGCTTATAGACATAAATGAAGAAACTAATGGTATTTTTTTAATGTTGTTAATTGTTATTGAGGTCTCCAATTTATTTGCTACTTCATTTTCTTTCACATGATATAACTTCCTTGTGTAATCAATTATCAACAAATAAATATATAAGGATTAATGTGCTGTAAAGCTGAAGTGGTTTGCTTTGGCATCCACTTAGATCCGACGATTTTCTATTGGCTCTCAATCGTTTTCCCATACTTTTCATGGCTGGTTGACTTTTTTGGGTTACTTTTAAAAATTAATTTTTAAAATGAGTTTCTTTCAAAACATATTATTGGCATGGGTCTATTTTGACCAAAGACCAAGTCAACAAAAAAATTTGAGCAACAAATTAAATTCCATGTAATTTTTTTTTAAAAAAAAATCACATAAACCAGCCATTACCAATGGCTGTTTCAAGACTGACAAGTTAGTTAAAATTTGTTGACATAATAATGACCAAATGAGAGGAAACAACTACTGAAAATAGCTGCTTATATACCGTGTTCACAAGCAGCCATTTGTAATGGCTGCACCTCCAACCCGTGTTGTGCCTTCGTGAAGCGTGTCAAATCGGTGCAGCCAATTCAAATGGTTGTTTCTCTTTGAAATAAAAAAATAGTTTTTCAATGCTTTAAAATAAAAAAATATATAAATACACAACAAAATTACAAGTAACAAAAAATATCCCATTTACATAATACTTTTAAGAAATACTTATGATGACAAATATAAATATTACATACAATGTATCAAAAATAAAAAAATACACTTGAAATCAAATTATTAAAAAAATTATCACATAAAACTCCGTAAAATAGATACAATAAAATGACAAAAATGCATATATAACATATACATATAATATATATCTATTAACATATAAAAAAATAAAAAAAAAATAGTGTGTAAGAAAATACTTAGATTTTTGATATCCGATTAAGTGTGAAGAAGATGAGGAAGACAAATTACTCACTTGAAGCAGCCATTCAAAATAGCTGCTTCATGTTTTCTCCAATTTTTTATTCGGGCCACGAGCTGGGTGTGGGTAGGTTATATACTTGAAGTTGCCACACACAATGGCTGTTTCACTTTTTTCGGTCATCACGTATACTTGAAGTAGCCATTTCAAATGGCTACTTCACTTTTTCACTTGAAATAGCCACTCACAATGGCTACTTCACTTTTTCACTTGAAACAACCACTGACAATGGCTGCTTCACTTTTTCTTGGTCCAGCTATCACGGATGGTTGTTTCCTTCAGTCTGCTGAACCAACCATCCTGAGTAGCGAATTTTATACCTTTTTTTTCCGGTTAGTTAACAAATTTGACACAGTCAAATCACAAAATATTGACTGTGTCAGCATGAAACAACTATTTTAAATAGCTGTTTCATCATGTGACCGACGTGGCATATCACGTGGTCAATTTGAAAATTTGACTTGATCTTTGGTCAAAACAGACTCATGCCAGTAATATGTTTTGAAAAAAATCCATTTTGAAAATTAGTTTTTAAAAGGAACCCAGAAGGGTCAATCAGCCTACTTTCCATTTGTCCATTGCCCTCTGGATTCTCTTGGTAGCACGTGCAACTAAAAATTAATAATTAGTTCCTTCTAAAAATAATAATGGTAAATATATGCTAAAGTTTTATTAATTAATATGTACACCTTTTTCTATATAACTTTAAATTTAAGAATTACATAGAGAGCAATTTAATCATTTTTTCCCCAAGATATCCTTGACTAAGAATTAGAGACCAATCTTTCAAGATACAAAGATACATTTAGTGTGACATTAGATACTCATCCTCTGAGACTAATCATGTTTGGGATAGCTGAAATTTTTCAGCTATTTTTGTAGAAAATAAGTTGTTTAAAAGAGTTTACATCTTTCAATAAATACTCTTTCATACACATGAACTTGGGAATATTTTTTTTTTTTAACGTGATATCTCTCATAAAATGATATTGTTATTGATTATTAAATGATTAATTGATATTTTTAGTTAGCACGCAGGGATTGATTGTGTAGTAATTATCAGAATAATGATAAAAAGGATTGCAAAATTTCCTCATATAATTAATTATAAGACTGAATTATCTTGATTTGAAGATTGTCGATTAATTTGACACAAACTCAGCTAGATAAGCCATAATACATATTATTCAGTTGACTAACTCGTTCATCTTTAGTGAGAATTATTTTAAAGAGTAATTTTGATGTAAACATGCTTATATTGAGTCATTGACAATTGTTTGCATTTTATAAATACCTTTTCGAGTAAATGTATAATTTTTTTGTTAATCCGCTGTGCGGGGGTCAGTCCACACTGAAGGTTTGCCTCCTCCCAAAAGTTGTATTGTGGATTCGATCCGAGGACCTTCCACTAGCTCAGCGTGTGGCTACCAACTGAGCTACAACCATTTGGTGAGTAAATGTATAATTAATTTAAGAGCAACATGTTTATTAATTTGTTTATTAGTTTTGAAAAGTTGTAATATGAAGAAAATGTATAATTTATTTAAAATTGTGTTTGTCTTCCATTACGTATTTCTACAAGTATTATAGCATTTTTATTCTCATATATGTCTTTTATAAGAGAGAGCGATATTTAAAATACAACCAAACATTAAATGTGAACACACCTTAATTTCTTAACAGTGATTTGAAGTATAGTTTACGGCTTTACAAGAGACTAAACCTTTTTATTAGATTCAACTCTGTTTATATTCAATGCTGTATTATTGTAACTAGGAGATTCTCTTTATACTTTTTTAAGCATAATGATAAAGCTTGTGTTGTCACGAAACTAATAAGTAATAACCCCAAATATGGTTAATCGTGGACTTTAGTTCTTTCGTAGAGAATGCAGCTCTCTTACCTTTATATCGAAAGTAATCCTTGTTGATTGTGCTAATCTATATATTTAATGTGAACTATGTTTATATTTGTGGATGAGAGGGTTGAAACAGGGAAAAACTTGAACCATTAATTTCGAAACCCATTCAATAATCATTTAAATAATGAGCATAAGGCATATTGCATTGTTTCACGACAACACAGTGGGAAGGAAATGGACACATAAATAATTAAGTCGCATAATGGTGTGTTCAAAGTGAACCGTGCAAAGCATTATTGGGGCACCAAGATCTGCCGTTTAAGCCTAAAAAAAGGAGCTTAATTATTACTTAAGGCTTTTAGGGCTCCAATATTAATATTAATTAAATTAAAATGTTTGATATGTTTTCCTTTTTTCCAAGGGGGAAAAGTTGGTGGAGCAAATACGCTACGCAAGAAATGCAAGATAATGAAGTGAGAACAGTGCATGTAGTATAATAGAAGTTGTGTTGATCTTGACTGCGGCTGTTAATGGAGAATGAAGAAATATTTATATAATACTGTGTATGGTTTGAACAGGTCCTTGTATAAACCTAGTCCACGCGTTCGGAGTGGATGTCTTCCCTTGTGGTTGTGGATTCTTTCACGAGACGAGGTAAGGGAGGAATAAAGGGTTGCATGAACCAAGACTTTTGTTCTTCCATGGGTCTCACAATGTCAAAGATAATAAAAACGAATTTGTCATTATCTGTTCAGTGCAAAAGTGTTGTCTTCTATGTGAACCCGCGTGTGATAAACGGTGTTCCAAATAAAGAATCAATGAATAACATTGGTTTCACTAAAAAAAATTACAATTTTTTTTATAATTTATAATATTTTTTTCATTACATCACTTATTTTTCTCCTCATTTTTTCTCTTTTTATTGTGAAAGATATTATAAAGAGTTGCTAAATAATATTATTCAAAATGAAATGTCTGTCTCCACACAAGTCACAATTATTTAAAACAAGAACAAAGAAGTCACTTTTTTTAAATAATGCGACTTTTCTTAACAACTTTTTTCACCTAAGATTGCATCGCATTTTGAATCATCTTTAAGTATTTAACAAGCGTTCATAAGAGTTTGTATAGAATTTATTTCAAGTTATTAAAATAATTTATGATGTATAATTTTTTTTTTAATTTATGAGTTTAAATTTAATAGTGTGTCGATTTATTTAAAATAGACCACTAATGAAATAAATAAATAATAAGTAGTGTACTACTCGGACTTGGCCCAGCACCGAGTCAAGGGATCGGTCGAGTAAATGAAGATAGACTCAGACCAAAGCAGACCAAAGCAGTTATAACAGAAAGTATATCTTACTAAAAAATAAGATACACAAAGATTAAGATAAAAGATAATGATAGAAGATAAACCCATCTTTATCATAATTAAAGAGATTTGATAAGATTTGATAGGAAAATAACCCTATCAAATCTATCTATTTACCTTTTATAAATACAAAACAATTCACCCATATCAAGGTACGAAATTCTACACCTTTTAGTGATACCTGCCTCCTACCTCTGCGCCTCTAACTTGAGCGTCGGAGTGTCTTTGCAGGTACACCCCCCACCGTGCATCAAGGAGACCCCGGCGGAGCCACTGCATCGGAGGACTTACCAAATCTGGTAAGAACATTTGGCGCCCACCGTGGGGCCCGGTAAAACTTTTCCTGGCCACACAAATCAAGAGTCTATGCTCTCGGAATCATCCTATAAATTATTTGCTCACATGTTCGTGCCCAAAAGAGGCTCATTTAGGCTACTTGCCTTCATCACGGTTCTATCTCTCCTACTTCCATTAATATATTGGTTAATTCACCTTTACTACATATTAAATTGAAATCAGTTATAATATATTCTTATATATTCTTATCACGAAGGAAATTTGAGAAAGAAATAGTGTATAATTCTTATCTCCCACATACAGTGTTATAATAATCTTAGCATTGGATTATATACACTCATCAATTTCCTCATGAATCATCTTAGCATTTTTACAAATATTATGAATTATGCCCATCAATATTTGATCCCTAGTATAGGATTGGAAAATATTATCCCATAACAAGATCAATTACACGGTAATTGAATCTGACTTTTCAAATAGTATTGTCATGGTATAGCAGATATGTAACATGAATTGGGGAGATGTGGCATGGCATTAGCCATTAAGTTAATTTCCGGATAGGGCATGGCATACCATTTTAATTGAATTGTCCAATTTCCATATTCTTTCATGGATTATTCTCAGGACTAAAGTTATTTACGTGACATTGAGATTACCAAAATCCAATTGTTGTTATTATACTATATATATAATATGTTAGATATGCAACGTGAATGTGCTGTCTACAATATGATATTAGGCTAATAATGTCTTGAATCATGATTGCAAAGTAGAAGGGCACCATGATTATTATCAATTCACAGACATAATAAAGTTGTGGAAGGAGCGGAGGTAAAGGTCGAGGAGATAACATCAGGTGCCACGATTCTTGCGATAATCACTAAAGCAGTAAAAAATGGATTTATTTGAAAGCTTCAAGACCTAAACCATTGATGAGGTACGAATACTCTCTAATTGTTGTCAAAGCAATTATTTCTGATTGAATATTGCGAGTATCTTTTCATGGATAAATGATGGAAGGAGATAATATTTGGTGCCGTAATTTTCGGTGAGTCCAAATCAAATTTTAAACAGTCAACTGATCTTATGTTATCTTACCATTAATGAGATATGTTCAACAATTTTTTAATTCCTATATAACAACTTTTGGGAATAGATGGCCTTGCCAATATCCTTTTTAAAATATCTAACAGATATTTTGCAGCTATGATAGTACATTAACCGAGTAGACCCACACGGGATAAAAAAACGAGTTAAGTACATTAACCGAGTAGCCCTTACGGGATACAAAAAATGAGTTAAGTACATTAACTGAGTAGACCCTCATGGGATACAAAAATGAGTTAAGTACATTAACCGAGTAGACCCGCACGAGATACAAAAAACGAGTTAAGTACATTAACTGAGTAGACCCTCATGGGATACAAAAATGAGTTAAGTACATTAACTGAGTAGACCCTCACGGGATACAAAAATTAGTTAAGTACATTAACCGAGTAGACCCTCACGGATACAAAAATAAGTTAATTATATTAACCAAGTACACCCTTACGGGATACAAAAGACCAGTCTGACCTCTGGGCATTCCAGTCTGACCTCTCGGCATTCTGGTCTGACCTCTCGGCATTCCAGTCTGACCTCTAGGCATTCTGGTCTGACCTCTCGGCATTCCAGTCTGACCTCTCGGCATTCTGGTCTGACCTCTCGGCATTCCAGATTGACTACCCGGCTTTCGGTTTGACCATTCATCCAACCTGATCTACAATAACTAAGATAACGACTAGGCATTCCAGCTTGATCTAACGACAAGCTGAGTTTGACCTTCACTCGACATCCTAGATTGGCCCTAATGACATTCCGGTTGATCGTTAAACATCCCAACACGAATTAAATGACCAACACTTGGTTCAAGGACCCAAGGTAGGGTAGTTCTACTCATATCAGCCTTCTTGCCATGACTCGAAGCTTTGGGGGCATGAGCACTACTTAGGCTTGGCAAGGCCCCTCAAGAAGGTACTTGACCGATTAACGATTGGGACCTACCGAATGGCACACAGTTCAAGGGACCCAGAGTCGAATACCACCCAACCTTACAATACGTGAAAGAGGGAAGTGTGACACTGACATTTGAATTATCAAATCCAAACACGGACAAAATCACCTTCAATGGTCAACAACGAAATTATGACTAGTTGGAAAATCATTCAAAAAGCCTCGAGTGTCTTAAATTGCCTTGAGCATTTCCAATGCCATTGTCCAATTCTTCCTCGAGTGACTTCAACTCAGCCTTGAGTACCTTACACTCGGCCAGTTCTACTTTGAGTATCTTCAACTCAACGAACTTAGCCTCAATTATCTAATACTCAACTCGGCCTCGCACTTTGAGTCTTCATCTGCATCTCGAGACTTGAACATGTTCAGCTCGGCCATGCCATCTTGGATATCAACCTTGGGTCATAAGCCTATAGCATCTTTAGCTCGACCTCGTGCCTAGAGCATCCTCATCTTGATCACTCGCGTTGAGCATCTTCGACTCGATTTTGTACTTTGAGTATCTTCAGCTCGGCCCCACCACCCGAGACTCTAGCTCAGCCTTACACCTTGAGCCTACAGAGCATTTTCAGCTCTGCCTCATGCTTAGAGCATCTTGAGTTCGGCCAGACACCTTGAGCATCCTCAAATCAACCACGAGCTCAAAGCACCTGCAACTCGACTCGACTAGTATGATCAGTTGTCAGGGATAATGAAGCTCGACTATGTAAAAACATTTTATAAGATCTTACAGCCTACTTCAGAGCTTGGGGGGCATATGTACTACTCGGACTTGGCCCAGCACCGACTCAAGGGATCGGTCGAGTAAATGAAGATAGACTCAGACCAAAGCAGACCAAAGCAGTTATAACAGAAAGTATATCTTACTAAAAGATAAGATACACAAAGATTAAGATAAAAGATAATGATAGAAGATAAACCTATCTTTATCATAATTAAAGAGATTTGATAAGATTTGATAGGAAAATAACCCTATCAAATCTATCTATTTACCTTTTATAAATACAAAACAATTCACCCCTATCAAGGTACGAAATTCTACACCTTTTAGTGATACCTGCCTCCTACCTCTGCGCCTCTAACTTGAGCGTCGGAGTGTCTTTGCAGGTACACCCCCCACCGTGCATCAAGGAGACCCCGGCGAAGCCACCGCATCGGAGGACTTACCAAATCTGGTAAGAACAAGTAGTAATAAATTTATTCTAATAAATTATGTGTGTAGACATGTACAGTGATATACAGTGATATAGTAGTAGTTTTAATCACAATGAAACATAATTACGTTGTTACCATCATTGAGCCAACTCTCTTGAGCATGAAAAAAGTGGTGAACTAGAAAGAATGGTAAAAAGAGGCAACATTTGTACAATTTGAGATAATTTATAATGATAATATCATAGTTGTAGAAAACCTAGGTGCATGATCATGCCTTTTGTTGCTGCAAAAACTTTACTTCTCAATCGAAATAGCAACTTTACTAGTAGACGAGACATGATTTTTGTTATTACTTCATTTAAAATATTTTTCAACGTTGTGATTTGGACTAGAAAGCATGGTAAAAAGAAGCAACATTTGTACAGTTTGAGATAATTTATAATGATAATATCATAGACGTAGAAAACCTAGGCGCATGATTATGCTTTTTGTTGTTGCAAAAACTTTACTTCTCAATCGAAATAACAACTTCACTAGTAGACGAGACATGATTTCTGTGATTACTTCATTTAAAATATTTTTCATCATTGTGATTTGGATGTCGGTACGATTTCTTCCGGATTCTCAAAATTTCATTTTTTTACAGTATTTCTTCTAAAGAAATTGAGAAAGTGAATATATAACACATAGGTGCTCTATTCTTCTTTCTGAAAATTGTCTTCTGGAAACTACTTTTTGAAATATGTTAAAATTTTAATACTTCCAAAAATTATTTTTTGGAATGTGTTCAATTTTAACACTTCTAAAAGCACCTTTATGGAAAAAGGATATTTAAAAAAAATACAAATAGAAGCTATATTAGTAAAAATGAATGGTGTAAATAACAATTACCCTTCCTTAACTCAATTTTAATTTATTTTTTTTCAAGCAAGCGTAAGTTTTAGAAAGAAAGAAAATGTCTCACTGTTCTTTAAACAGTTAATCCAACCCAAAGAACAGACCCGTAAAATATTTCTCCACTTTGGGTTGAAGACGGGGCTAACCTGCATGAAATAAAGCTTGGTTTTGGTGTTTTTATTTTCATATAAATTTAGGATTTCATATAAATTATGGAAACCTCTCACCACTAACTAACCTACATGTAATATAGCAAATATTTTTTTATAGTCTTACTACGCCTCCTCTTTGGGTTCTTACTTTGAACTTTTGTGGTTTTTCATTTTCCAAATAGGAAGGGCCTTTTGTTAGAGTTTGCTTACAGATATGGAGTATTCCCTTTTGATGTAATTTTTTTGGTTCAGATGTATATGACAATACCGATACAGTGCTTATCGATCATTTACGAACTTAGTGATTTCCTTAATTATGAATCAATTATATTATTTTATGACCATCCATGTTTTATAAGAATCAGTCAAATGATCCTCCGAGCATCCTTTTGGGAGAAATAATGTTTTATAGGAGTCCTGGAGGTGATTTATATGTAAGGTTAAAAAAGTAGGAAAAATAAAATAATATTAAAGGAAATAAGAGTGAGACAACATGCAAAAAGAAAGAAAATAAATAAATTAACGTAGAAAAGAAAAATAAAATAAAAAATACAATAAATTAGTTAAGTAAATGCTTTAAAGAATATTAATTTTGACTAGAAGTTCACATGCTTTAGTCTTTGTTAAAATGTGAGAGGTAATTAATTAACATTAAAAAAAAGTTATATCATGCCAATTACATCAATTAAGGCCTTGATTGGTTTTAGGTTAAAAACTCTGTTGGCCCACATTGACAAAAAAAAAAAAAATCTGTACAACATCCTATAAACCTGGTTTTATGAATTAGAAATTGTGCAAACTTGATTTGGATTTTTAAACAAACAAACACTAATTGTTAGAGCCTGATGATTAAGATGTGGGTTGATACTGATAGTTGTAAAAATATCCTCCTTTCATGGATATTCAAATGAACACCACATGCTAATATGTATTTTTCTACGATCACCTCAACATATGTTGTCTTTAATGGGGTGACTAATTATTCCTGTGTAAAAAAACTATATATGGACTTGTTCATTTTTGAGTTCTGTTTGTAATGTCTCAATTCAACATCAGATTCAAAGTTTTGGAAACGGTGCTAACTTTGACTTAGGGTGAGAACGACTTTGACCTCGAGTCTTTGAGTAAAAATAGGGGGATAATTGGTTTGTGTTGGACTAGCAAAGAGCAGAAGCCAGAAGGAGTATGTGTGTGCTGTTGCTTGGAAAATGACAGATCCTTTCAATAAGAGATGATGCAAAATGAGACTCAAGCTCAAGCCTTAACAAATTGATCAACTTTGATTTTTTCTCCTTTTTTGTTCACTTGAATAATTTTCATTTTCCTTTTTTTTTTTGGTATCCATGACATTAGTGCGGAGTATCCACAAACTTAATTGATGACTAATCTTCACCGGTAAACCTGGTTAGTCACCTTCAGTGGAGTCTCCACTCCTAATCACGTTTTTTTCATTCACAAGACTCGAATCCAAGACCTTGCTTAAGGATACCGAATCCAATACGGACCAACAACTTGTTGGTCTTCACTTGAATATTTTGACTTAAGATCTGATTTTTCGTTTTATTATTGTTTTAATTCTCATGATTAAGCTCAAGTATTAATATGAACCTGTACTAAAATTAGGGTTGGCAAAACGGACCAAGCTAGAGGGCTGGCCCGTCGGGCCACCACTAAATTGGCGGGACGGGGTGGGATTCTCGGCCCACCAGCCCGCTTTGGCCCGTCCCGCCTAGCCCGTCAACCTGCCGGGCCACAAGCGGGCCGGACCAGGCCGAGCCGCCGGCCCTCCAATACTTTTTTTTAATTAATATATTAAAATAACGTAAGTTATTTAGGACTATTAATATTCTGTGGTGTACTTTTAAAAGATTATTAGTTTGTGGTAAGCCTTTTTAAGATGTTATTCATGATAATGTTGAACTTGTGGTGTTAAAAGACTATTAGTTTGTGCTTTATTGAAGAAAATGAAAGAATATTGCAATTATTTTTAATTGTGTTCACACTTCACAGTAACAAATATGTTCTCTATTGTCTTTTTATGATACAAGTGATGCAAGATCATTTTATTTATATCTTATTTGCAATAAATTAAAAAAAAACTGGCGAGCCAGCCCGCTCTATGGCGAGACGGGCCAGGACATGCAGTCCGTGGCAGTTATGGCGGGCCAGCCCGGCCCGGCCAGTTTTCGGCAAGCCATAGGCGGGCCGGGCCAGTCCGTTTTGCCATCCATAACTAAAATGTCGATTCTTAACTTTTTTTTTTACAGTATGTCGATTCTTAACTTAAAAAGGCTTATAAAAACATTAAATATGCATCAAGAAACATAAATATTCAAAAAAATTATTTTAGAATTATTTATTATCTGTCAGATTTTTTTATGACTCAAACAAAACTAATGGCCAAAATATGTGCATTTTTTTCTTCTAAAAATAAAGTAAGCCAATTCACCCAACCCAAGGGTCAAGTTGGGTTACATTTTTTGTGCCTTGGAAAAAGTCATACAATTAAACTCCATTTCTAGCCAACAAATAATGACAGAAAAGTAGATGACGCATATGTCCTCCTATCAATAATTATTGAATAAAAAGTATTTTAGATTTCTTAATTATTTTTTAAAATTGATCGTAATTTTTATACTTTAAAAATGATTATTCTTATATTTATAAAAAAAAATTTGGTTTTCTCAAAAAAAAAAAAAAAAAAATTGGTGAAATTGGTCTTTCACTTTAACTTTAACTCTATTAATTGACATGACTACAAACCGAGATGCGATCATCATATAATGTATCAATTACGTAACTGTTATGTAATATTAGAGACTAAATTTATTGTATTTTAGAAAGACAAAAACTAAAGTTATGATTTTTAAAACATAAGAGCTAAGATTTTTTTTTGAAGGGACATAAGAACTAAGATTAATTTTGACTACATCTTCACATCTTATCCAAAATTATTTAAGGCTGGCAATTTATTAAGGTACGTGCAAGTCCCCTACTATAATGGTTACTAGTTATTAGGTATTTATTATATTGTGACTCTTTAGTGGGACGAAGCTTGGTATTTTATATTGAAATTATTTGATGCTTTTAAAAAATTAAAATCGCAGTTCTTTAAAAGAATTAATAATATTTTTATACACCTTCGTGGGATGAAAGATGAGTATGAAGAAAATAAATATAGAAAGGAAAGAAAAAAAATAAAAGATATAATAAGTAATGTAATAGCCTAATAGGAATGAAAAATAGAACAAAAGATGAGTATAACTAAAATATAAGGGAAATGAATTTGAAAAAAAAAATCAGTTTTTTTTTTTTTTAATAATTATGTACTTTGGTATCAGTTTGAAAGCGTGGCATGGATTACAGAGTAAATGTAAATGGGCTTTTGAGTTGGGGCAGTTGTTATTCATACCTCCCTCTTTTAATAATGTACCTTCTTTTTTTTTTTTCTCTAAAAAAACCCTTTTGTAATTTATATCTCCCTTAGATCTCCCTCAAGCGTCTCTTCCTGATTCCACCTCTCCATACCAGGCTTTTTCCTGCACCCATTAATATGCTTCAAAAAATACTTTTCCCTTGAAGGAGCTGCAAGTGCCATCCAACAGTGCGCAAGCCATCCAGCAATATATATTTAGCAATACCCCCTTAATACTAATTCCCATTACATGAGCCAACATTCTCTAAGTTACATACACCCCCTCGTCCCAATGGATTACAATAGCCTGAAGCTTTTCCGTCAGTCACGTTTCTAGCATTTTCCTCTTATGCTTAGTAGTTCTCTTGTCCTTCCATCTTTGTTTTTTTCTATCCACATTAGCCCTCAATTAATAGCAACAACGCTCACGAGTTTTTTTTCAATTAAAAAAAAAAATCAGATCACCTAGTACGCTCCAACTACAGCAGATACGGGATATCAAGACTGAATTTTAATGTACTTAATTTTGAAGAAAATGCAAGGAAAGAAGTGAAGGAAATTTAATTGATAATATTATAAAATTGTGGATTAATAGTGAAAGAATTCACAAGGAATCCATGCGGAGGGTTACAAATCAGAGTAGAGGATAAAGCCGAGGGTTGAGCATGAATAGGTGCTAGGGAGGTATAAATTACAAAGGATTTTTTTGAGAAAAAAAACAAAGAAACAAAAGGAGGTATATTATAAAAAGAGGGAGGTATGAATAACAACCGCCTTAAGTTGGCCATCAAACATATAGGGCCGCTTCAAGCCCAGCAAGAGGTTCGTTTGTATACCAGTTTTTTTTTTTTTTTTTATATATAGAAAAAAAAAAAGAATTGGGTATGTATTAGTCAAGACACCCGAATTTACGCATTTTCAGTCATAATCATATGCTCTTTTGTAATTGAGTTATTAAATAACACACTATTGTCTAATATTCTTTTTAAGGTAACTAGTGCATGTCCCGTGCTATTCATAGGAGAGTAGTACATGAATTGTTTCTCAATTTTTATTCTTTTTAATAAAACATAACTGATTTAATATAAAATAAGTTAATGTCATCACTTGAATTTTTATAACTATTTTTAATTTAAATCAAAGTAAATAATTAATTGTAATTATAGATACAAAGCATCCATATATATATATATATATATATATATATATATATATATATATATATATATAATTTATTATTATTTTTTCTTTTTTATTAAATTAAATTACTTTACAATATTCATTGTCATTTATATGGCACACTCATTAATAAAATATTTACATAATATTACTCCATTCGTTCATTTTTAAGTGTCATTTAAGATTGTTACGTAGAAACCAATAAATGAAATAAATTTTCTTGGTTCTAATAAAATAGTTTTCTATTTTATCCCTCTTCTTTTCCATTTCACAATAAATGCATGTGTAAATTAATTAAAGATTAGGAAATAAATAAGGGTATAATTGATAAAAGTTTAATTAATGTGATCTTGAACTTTGCAAACGACAGATAAATAGAAACAATTTTTTTTCAAAAATCTGACACTTAAAAAGGAACGGCGGAAGTATATCTTAATATGATGAATTACCCTTTATTTTGTCAATCATAATAATCGAGTTTTGAAATTTAAAATATTAAAATAATGTTGATAATTTTTTTTCAATTTTTGTATCATATTTGGATATCTTATATCAATATAATGTTGATAATTTTTTCCTTTTTATTAAGTTATTTTATATTTTATACCTTACTCTGTCATTAATATATCTCTTAATTTATTTTACATAATTTTCATAATTAATATGTTAGATTACCCTTTATTTTGTCAATTATATTCTGCCATAATCTACAAAATCCAAAGTCATTTAAATTTTAATATAAAATAAATAATTTTTTAGTATCAATTCAATATATATTTTTTAATAATTTTAGTTATTATCTTATAATTTATTGATAAAGTTCAAACAACTTATACAATTACTCATAAGATTGTGTTGACTTTGGAGTTTGGATGGATATTCAATTTTATTTGGAAGGTTTGGTGCTAAATGTAGTAATTTTGAAAAAAAAAAAATATAAACATTTAAGTTACTTCTAAAACATGTATAAAAGTTAATTCACATAACTCACTTTCACAAAAATTTTAAGTATTTCAATATAAATAATAGATAATTAAATTCTTTAAATATATTGATAAGTTAGATAGTTAGATTTTTTTAACGTATATAGAAAAAATTATTAAAGGAATCAAAATTCACTTTAATAATTTCTATCTCTTTGAATTAAGATCTAATTATTAGTTTGAGGGTGTTTGTTTATGTAACAAAATTTAGAATGGAAACCAAAGAGACACTTGCATTTACATTATGTGAATCTTTTTAACATTGAATTGCTCTTTTGTTGTTAAATTATAAAGTAGGTTTTTTAATATTTTTAAATAGATTTTTAAACTATTTTCTTTAATTGAGTCCCTAAATTAAAAAGCATGTCATTAAGGTTAGTTTTTAACAACTTACAATTTTCAAAAGTCATAATAATTTATGACGATTTTTAAAATCTTAGAGACTCAATTAAAAAATATGATGAAATATGCAATTAAAAATAATAATTTTACAATATAATTAAAAATTCCTAAATAATTCATAAATCTACTTAGTTATTTAACCTTCTTATGCTGCTTTTATTACCATTTTTATTTATAAAACTGTGTTATGTGTAATTTTTATTTTTATAAATAATAAAAGGTTAAAAGAAAACCATTTTTTTTGTTTGTAAAAGGTAAGAAAGTGTACTACTCAGACTCGGCACTACCCAGAGTAGCTGACCTGGCCGAGTAGAATGGCTCACTCGGACCTAGGCAGTTGTAACAATATATCTTACTGAGAGATAAGATATAAAAAGATCAAGGCACAAGATCATGATAGAAGATAAGATTATCTCTATCATAAATTACGAGATTTTGAGGAGATTTGATAGGAAAATAACCCTATCAAATCTATCTCTTTATACTCTGTAAATACAACTACAGTCCATCCAATCAAGGTACGAAATTCTACACCTTTTAGTTATACCTTCCTCCTACCTCTGCGTCTCTAACTTGAGCGTCGGAGTGTCTTTGCAGGTACACACCCCACCATACATCAAGGAGATCCCTGCGGAGCCACCGCATCGGAACACTTACCAAATCCGTTAATAACATTTGGCGCCCATCGTGGGGCTCGGTGAAACTTTTCCCAGTCACACCAATCAACGCGAAACAATCGTGATGGCAGCAACCCAAGGCAAAATAGCAAACCAAGAGAAGCGACCACAGGGGCCAGAAACCCTAACTCAGGGAACACCGGCACCGGGGGATACCCAAGGAGGTAACCCCAATAATGTGGCGCCCATCCTGCGTCAGGCGCTTGAGAATCACCCGCTGGTCCAAGCCCTAAAAAGTGAGGTCAACATGCTGAAACAAAATAGCACAAAAGAAATAGAGGATCTCCGCAAGGAGAACGCCACTCTCCAAGAGCAATACTAGAAATTGCAAGAGGACCGGAGCGCATACTCTGCTGCCAACGGACAGCCTGACCGAACAGAGCAGGACGACACTACCTGGAGTGAGACAGACCGAACAATAACCCACATATCCCAACCTATATCCGTTTCGCGCACGGTCCCAAGACGGAACGCAACACTCGAGACAACAAGACGACACTGCTTGTAGATGGCATAATGGAAACACCACTACCGGCCGGGTGGAAACCTCTATCTATGGACCGTTATGACGGCCTAACAGATCCAGAAGAACACATCGAAGCGTTCGTCACGCAAGTGAATTTATACACAAACGACGACGCCATCATGTGCTGTGTCTTCCCAACCACCTTGAAGGGGGCAGTGTTGAACTGGTACACGTGCCTCCCTCCACACTCGATTGACTCCTTTGCCACCTTGGTCGCTCGTTTCGGCGCCCAATACACGACGAGTCGGCCTCACCACTTGACAGCAATGGCATTAGCCAACATTCGACAAAAGGACAAAAAGTCCCTTAGAGACTTCATGGAGAGATTCGTCGAAGTCTCAGTCAGAATTCGAGACCTAAATCCTCAAGTAGCACTAACCGCCATTCTGATGGCACTGAAATCCGGACCCTTCTCGGATAGCCTCTGCAAGAAGCCGCCCCACGACATGGACGAGCTTAAAGCAAGAGCAGCATGGTATATTCAAATGGAAGAAATGATGAAGTTCCGAGAACGCGTCAGAGGCGAATCCCATAAGAAACATGAGGATCGCGAGAAAACAGGAACAAGCCGAGAGCGGACTTCCACCGGCAGAACCATGGCTGAAAAGCCACCTCGCGCAAGATTCACTCACTACACTCCCTTAACCGAAAGCAGAACTTGGGTCTTAGAAGAAGCCTGCAGTGTCGAGTTGATTAGTTTGCCTACTCGGAATCGGTCCCTAGATATATGACATTATACATTTGATTTTTTTTTCATGCTAAAAAATAATGGAATAATAGTTACATTGTAAGAGAATATTTTGCTTTTAAATTGTGAATCATTCATTTTAAATTTCTCTTAATCATTCATTTTAACTTGATTTTGGAAGAAAATATATTCAAAATTAACTGATGTATAAGAACTTTTCTCATGTATAGAGAATTCAAATAAAACAACACAGGCATGTTAATTAAAATGCCACTTTCATAATTTAAAAAATGTACTGTCACATTTTAATCTCATAAAGTACTGATTAAATCCAACAAAACACACAAAAAAAACATGTTCTAAGTTCCAAGTACCAACTTTCAATTCTTCAAAATGCATAATTAAAAAGAACATATGTTCCAACTTGGAATCCTTAAAAACAACATAATAAAAATTAAACAAGTTCCAATCTAGCAAAATATGTCACAACATCAATTGATCAGTCATCCAAATTGTGTTGGGAAGTAATGCCACTCTCCATCATTTCACCTGCACCAGAATAAAATTTTAATGAATAGAAATTCAGATTTTGCTAGGGTGGATGATGGAAATTTCAGTAAACTAGAAATTTCAGATTTAGTTAACTAGAAATTTCAGATTTAGTAAACTAGCAATTTCAAATTTAGTTAACTAGCAATTTCAGATTTAGTTAACTAGAAATTTCAGATTTAGTAAACTAGTAACAAATTTAGTAAGCTAGCAAATTCAGATTCAGAAAACTATAAATTTCATAATTAGGAAACTAGCAAATTCAAATTCAGAAAATATACCTTCATCATCTGAACCAATTTCATTCATGTCAACTAGCAAATTCAGAATTTCAGATTCAGTAAACTATAAATTTCAGATTCAATAAACTAGCAAATTAAGAAAATATACCTTCATCATCTGAACCAATTTCATTGAGTAAATTAGCAAATTCAGATTCATTGACTACTTTAGATTCCACACAGCCTATAAACATCAAACAGAACATAAAAAAATTAGTTGTTAAAATAAAAAAAATATATAACTATTAAATAAGATATTTAAATGAAGCATTTAAAATATTACCAGGCTTTTCAGCACTCCATAACCAAGTTCTAGCACACATCAAAGCCTCAAAAGTAGTCCAATGGAGTCGACTACGATGAGGGCTTAATATATGGCCACTAGTGCTAAAAGCGGATTCAAAAGCTACTGTAGAGATAGGAATAGCTAATATATCCTTCGCAATTGCTTGAAGTGTTGGGTACTTGACACCATTCAGCTTCCACCACCACAAAATATCAAAATCAGATGTTCTTGGTAAAACCTCCTCCTCTAAATAATGATCCAACTCAGATTTGACATAAGAACTCCTTGCCCTTTTTTTCCTCAAAATATACCTATCATACTCAGATAATGAATCACCAACAACTTGATTACCATCCATTTTTGGAGAGGAATGAGCAGAGTCTTTGTGCATATTCATTTGATAATCAGAAACCAAATCATAGCATAACTGTCGGATCATCCTAACTTGAGTAAAAGCTTAATGTTCATACAACTTTTCATAATAGTATTCCAACAATTCCATTTTGTATCTAGGATCCAAAACAGTAGCAACACCCATAATTTCATGAATCACACCCTAATATTTATCAAATTTGCTCAACATTTTTCTACCATTTTTTGAATCAATTCATTAGGGGACGCAATGCATTGTTGCAGTGCCATATTGATCTCATAGATATTTGGGAAATACACATTGGCAGTTGGATGTTTACTAGCAAAAAGCAATTCAGTCACAGCATTGAATAATTTCAATCTCCCACACATCCTTTGCAAATTGCCACTGTAAACTAGTTGGCAAGGAAGTATATTGAGACTCTCTTTGCTTTAACCGACTAAACACATCTTCGTATGTTATGGCAATTTCCAACATTTTGTAGGTTGATTTCCACCTAGTTGGACAATCTAGAACCAAATTCTTAGTGCACGGGATCCGCAATTGTTTAGCAGTTTCTTCAAATTTTTCCTTTCTTTTTGGTGTTGCAGTCCAAAATGCCACACTATCCCTAATCTTTTCTACCCCTTCTTTGACCACTTCTAACCCATCTTTTACTATCAAATTTAAGATGTGTGCACAACAACGCATATGCAATAAAGACCCATCCCTTAATAAAGTGCCTAATTGCAATTTATCCATAATTTTGTCAATCATAACGTCATTTGTGCTACAATTATCTAGGGTGATAGTGGACAACTTTGTGTCAATGTTCCAATCCATCAAACAATTAACTAATGCATTACAAAGTCTCTCACTTGAGTGAGGAGCGGGAACATAAATGAACCTAACATAAAAAATGCATATATCACATTTAATCATTTTATCATACAAAAGGCCAAATAATATATAATATAAAATTTATTTAGGAAAGTTGTATTACCTCAAAATGTGACTTTGCAAGTTCCAAGAGCCATCAATATAATGTGCAATGACAGCCATATACCCCCTTTTTTGATTGCTCGAAGTCTATATGTCTGATGTAATGGCCACTCTTCCATCAAGACTATCCAACAACTTCAAAGCTATTACTCTCTCTTCCTTATAGATTTTGAAAATTTCTTTCTTCATCGTGTTTCTAGAAGGGACTTGAAAGGCCGGTTAGAGGGCAGCTACAAATCTCTTAAAACCATGATGATCCACAATTGATAGTGGATACTCATGCATAATAATTGCCATGGCAAGCTCCTTCCTTGCATTTTCTGGATCATAAATTCCTATACTCAATTCCATTTTACCATGATTGACCTTAGGTGTAAGAAAGGTTTGTCCTTTCCCTTTCAGCCAAAGCTTGTAATGCAAACAGCCTGCATTATGTTGCCACAAGTGCTTCGTTCCATTTTTGGATTTTCCACCCAAATTTTTTTTACAATATTTGCATTGGGCCTTGTCTTCTCCATTGACTTTCAATTTTTCAAAATGCTTCCAGATTTCACTTTTCAGCCTACTTCCTCCTGATTGTGTTGTATTCTCCATGTTATCAGCAGTATCATCCTGTGGTGTTTGAAGTTGTTCAGTCGATGTAGGAGGATCACTAGGTGAAAGGTTAGGACTTCCTTCTGGAATTGCTTGATGTGTACTTTCCTGTGAAATATTAGTATCTGCCATTGCTGCCCTATAAAAAAAAGCATGTTATTTAATATCTCATTCAAGTAGCAAAAGACAGTAGCAAAAGACAGTGCACTGTTATATTTTTCTGCACAGTAGCAAAAGACAGTGCAAACATGTTATATTTTTCAGTTAATAAAAGCATTTTCATCTATTTAATAAAAGTATAAAACAGAGCATTGCCACTCATCTAACAGTCAATAACAGTAACAACTTATTATGTTTCAATTTTATAATGGTTCTTTCTGTAGCATTTTCAGTTAATAAAAGCATTTTCATCTATTTAATAAAAGTATAAAACAGAGCATTGCCACTCATCTAACATTTCTGTTTCATTTTCAGTAACAACTTGCACAACAGTCTTAATGTCAGACAAAAAAATACCCAACTTTTAGTTTTCTCGAACTACTCCTTTCTGTTTATCAATATGGAAGCTCACCTATCTCAAACAACAACAACCACAATAACCTTCACATTACTCATTTGGCTTGACTAAAAACCAAATTCAGAGGTCTAATTATAAATGTCCCATTTCAGTATACTATTAAATCAATGTGACAGAGTCCCATTTCAGTATACATAAATTTGATTCAGTATCACTTAAAAACCAAAAATTAATCAGTATACTAACCTGATTCCTTGAACTCCTTAATTAATCAGTATATTAATTAAAGTGGCGTAAACCCTTTGATCCTAAACTCGCCAAAAACTGAACTCGTCAAAAAATCTTATTATATACTCACCGAAAACCAAACCCACGCAAGAAACTAAACTCGCCGGAAAAAAGATGATCGACGATGGAGGGAGCACGTCGCACGCCGTCGTGTACTTCGACGACAACCGCGAGATCAACGTCGGCACCGTGGCGTAGTCACGCTCCTCGCGCCGCGCAATCGCTCTCCTCGTGCTGTGCAGTAGTGCAGTCGTGCTCCTCAACTAGATCTCACCGCACCAACGAAGGATCGGGATCTCATGCAGTCGCGCTCCAAATCCGAATCGCTAGTTCTATCTCTCTGTCTCTCTAACCTTGGGCGAGGAAGAAAAAGAAGAAGAAGAAGAACGAAGAAGGAGGTCGCGCCTGAAATGGGAGGAGGAGGAGGCGTTCGAAGTTAGGGTTTGTCACTTTATATATAAATAAGGTTATTTAGGTAATTTACTAATATAAACTGTGGGGCGGGTGCGGGTGCGGGGGCGGGGCGGGGATCGCAATACCCGCCCCCGACCCTGACTTTCTTAATCGGGGAAAACCCGAACCCGGTCAACTCGGTTTTTCCCCGTCAAAGTCGAGGCGGGTTCAGGTGGGTCCCCACGGGTGCGGGTTTATTTGCCATGCCTAGCTAGACCCTTTTTTCAACTCCTCAAGAAGCAACAAATATTCGAATGGAGTGAAGAGTGTGAAGCAAATTTCTTAAAGCTGAAAACGCTACTCACCTCACCACATATCCTTACTTGACCCGAACCCGGGAAAGACCTAGTGCTATACTTAGCAGTCTCGGGGGATGCGATCAGCTCGGTCATCATTCAAGAAGAAAATCAGACGCAAACACCAGTCTACTACGTGAGCCAAGTGCTGAAAGATGTTGAAACAAGGTACCAAATGATCGAAAAGTTAGCGCTAGCCTTGATCACTTCAGCACGGCGGCTACGACCATACTTTCAGAGCCACCAAGTGGTGGTAAGAACAGACCACCCAATACGATAAGTGTTGAGGAAGCTGAAACTCGTCGAAAGAATGATAGCTTGGTCAGTAGAACTGTCAGAGTTCGGCATCAAGTATGAGCCGAGATGACCTATCAAAGCCCAATGCCTAGCTAACTTCATCGCAAAACTAGCACCAGTAGAAGAGGTACCCTCCCCATGGTGGACCCTCTATGTAGACGGTTCTTCAAACGTCAAAGGTAGTGGAGCAGGCGTCATCATCGAAAGTCCCGAAGGGATTGTTTTAGAACAATCACTCAGATTCGACTTTGATGCGTCTAACAATCAAGCCGAGTATAAAGCCCTGCTAGCCAGGCTGAAACTTGCCAAAGAAGTAGGGGCAAAGCACCTTAGGTGCTGGAGCGACTCAAAACTTGTCACAGGGCAAATGAACGGATCCTACCAAATGAAAGATCCCCAGATGACAAGATACTACCACCTGGCTTCCTAGTTGAAGAATGAATTCACAGAATTCGAACTCAACCATATCCTATGAGAACAAAACGAAAGAGCCAACCTACTATCAAACTAGCGAGCACAAAGAAGAAAGGCCAACACCGAACCGTCATAAGGAGACAGTATCCGCTCCAAGTATTGACAAAGAAGTTTCCAATGTCAACCCGAAAAATCGAGAGTGGATGACCGAGGTGTGGAACTTCTTGAAAGGAGGAACCCTCCCCGAGAACCGAGAGGAAGCCAGGAAGGTTAGAAGAAGGGCAAGTTACTATATGATAGAAGAAGAAGACCTTTACAGAAGAGGCTTCACTGTACCACTGCTGAAATGCATTACAAAGACACAGGCCAAATACGTGGTAAATGAGATGCATAGAGGGATATGTGGAATGCACTCAGGTGGAAAAGCCATGGCCGCCCGAGTCTTACGAGCCGGATGCTACTGGCCAACTATGCGCCACGACTGCACCGAGTACGTAAGAAAATGTGAAGAATGCCAGAAATATGGTAACATATCTCACCTACCAGCAGAAGAACTACACACCGTCACGACACCATTGCCCTTCGCCATGTGGGGAATGGACATCTTAGGGTCGTTCCCACTTGCCAAAGGACAAGTCAAATTTCTCCTGGTCGGAATCGACTACTTCACAAAATGGATTGAAGTCGAACCCTTGGCCACCATCACGGCCAACAACATACAAAAATTCATATGGAAAAACATCATATGCCGATTTGGCATCCCCCACTCTCTAGTGTTCGACAACGGGAAGCAGTTCGTCGAAAAGAACCTAGAAGAGTTCTTTAAAAACCTTGGGATTCGGCATTGGGTAACTTCAATAGAACACCCCCAGACTAACAGGCAAATAGAAGCCGCCAACAAAGTCATACTGGGGGAACTAAAAAAGCGAGTCGGCAATTCCAAAGGAGGCTGGGCCGAGTAGCTTCCGGCAATCCTTTGGACATACTGTTGCACGCCACAATCCACAATTAGGGAAACACCTTTTCGACTCTCATATGGATCAGATGCCATGATACCAGTAGAAGTCGGAGAACCCTCTCTGCGAAGAACAAACTTCATTTAAGAGAACAATAATCAGTTACTAAGGCATACGCTTGACATGATTGAAGAGACCCTCAATGAGGTCCAAATCAGAGCAGAGGCGTGCAAAAGAAGAGCCGAGAAGAGATACAACAACAAGGTCAAACCTAGAAACTTCAAAATCGGAGATCTAGTCTGGAGAAAATATGGGGAAGCGAGAAAAGCTACTGGAGAGGGTAGGTTAGCAGCCAACTGGGAAGGCCCCTTAAGAGTAACTGAGTCATTGGGAAATGGAGTCTACCGACTAGAGCACCCATCTGGGAAGACCATTCTGCGAACTTGGAACGCCACTCATCTGAAGTTTTATTACAACTAGAAAATTGTAAGTGGTGATGTACTCTTTCTCCTACTTTGATATTTTTTTCCCAAGAGTTTTTTTGTGAAAGAGGTTTTAACGAGGCACACCCTACTTTCATTATTAATAAAATCTCCTTTACATATTCTTTGTTTAAAGACCGAGTAGATCAATCTGATACTCGACACAAAAGCGCGTAAACCAATCGGATACCTGACACTCGGCACCCCCGAAAAATGAGTTAAAAATTGTGTAGACCTGTTATAGGATACGAAAAATTAGTTAAAAATCGTGTATACCTGTTACAGGATATGAAAAATGAGTTAAAAATCGTGTAGACTTGTTACAGGATACGAAAAACGAGTTAAAAATCGTGTAGACCTGTTACAGGATACGAAAAATAAGTTAAAAACTGTGTAGACCTTTAAAAGGTACGAAAAATGAGTTTTAATTAATAAAATGTAGACCCCAATCGGCCACGAGTAACTAATACTACGTACACGGAAAGTGAAGGGGCAATACTTCAGAGAAAAGCATACTTTATTAAGATAAAAGCACCCTATTAGATGGGTCGGGTGCAAGCCTTTACAAAAAGAAATACATAAAAATTCCTAGAGCTAAGCAGCAAGCTGAGCCGAGCCACCGGGAGCCTCCTCACCCGGGATGGTAGACTCATCCACCAACTCCCCCTCCTTGTTGATATCCTTATCAATATCAAAAGGAGAGGTGTCAGCATCCCTGAAAAAATACCGGACTTGGTGAATCGCCTTCTTGAACCCGGCTTTATGAGTCAAAATGACTTCATCCATAGCCTCGTCCAAGTCGACTTTCAGCTTAGCCTCGGAACCAGCAGCCTCTAACTTCACCTATGCGAGCTCTTGATTGAGGTGCTCCACCTCGGCCTATAGCCCTTGCGTCGAGTTCTCAGCCATAGTCAAGGAAAGCTTCAAGACCTCTTCCCGGCCTTCGACTTGCTTCAACTTGGTCTCTACTACCTCAAGGGACCTTCAAGACTCCTCAGCCGACTGAAGAAGAGTCTCGTTAGCCCGAGTAGCATCAACCAAAGCCTGCTCGACCTTAGAAGCAACCTCCTTGACCAAGACAAGCTCTCGGTGGCCGCGGTCAAACTCCTTGGCCCAGTATTGGGAAATGGCCCACGAACGAACCTGGAAGCGCGAAATAGCCTCCATCGAAAGCAGAGGCCTAACATCCCTCAACGTATCCCGATCAGCTTGACCGAGATTGTTGGCACAGATAAGGGCCTGAGGGTTCAAGTCCTTCCCTCAAAAAGAAGTCCGCCCATCCTTCATGGAGAGAAAGGGCGGGTGCCTCTCAATGGGAGAAGTCGCAGCCTGAGCAGTAGGAGGACTCGGTTTTGTCTTCTTCGAAGGGTCGTCTCCCCCCTGGGCATCCTCTTGATGCTTCCTCTTCGGCGAAGGAGGAGGAGGTGGAGGAGGAGGAGGGAAAGGAATAGGAGAAGCAGTTTGGACCCCCTCAGCGGCAGTGTCCTTGCTCTTCAACTTCTTGAGCCTAAGTTTCTTGGCAGTCTTATAATCGAATTTTCCCATCACAACTGCAAAGGAAACAAGGGTTAGCAAAAATATACAAGTAAAGAAGAAAGAAAACCGAATAAAAAAGAATACTCACAATCTCAATCCTCTCTCGGAGTCTGAGAAGCAAGAATCCCCACTATCATCTTACAGTTTAAGGAACACGGTAACTTGCACAGTGTAACCATGTCATCCTGATCCTCAGGAGACATGTCCACGACCTGCCAAGATGACCGCTTATTCGGAGCTCGAGTCCAATAAAGAGGGAACCTTGACCTCCCACAATCATAAAAAAAGTCAATCTCCCCTTCCGAATCCGGCCGAACATGAAAGAAGCCACTCTTGAAATTCTTCCAAGAGGAGGTATAAGGACTGAGAATGGATCGGCCAGGGATCCCCGGTCAGGGAGACCCAACCACCCTTCTTACTCTCCTTAACCGAATAATGATGTAAAAACTTGGGAGCAGTCGGAGTGATGAAAAATTTACTACAGAGCACCCAGAAAGCCTGAAGCTAAGCCCAGGCATTCGAATGTAACTGAGTAGGAGCAACATTCAGCTCTCAAAGAACATCGGTCTCAAATTTATCAAATGGCATCGTAATGCCGAGAACTGAAAACAAAACCTCATATACATAAGTAAAATGACACTGACAGGGGAAAGCAGAGAGGAAAACATGCTCATCAGGACTACAAGGTTCGGCGTAAACCATACCCAGCCTTTCCGAGTGGCATAAATCGATCTCTTGGAGGAGAGAAGATAAAGACTCCTCAGTCTAATACCGAGAAGAATAAGTCCCCGCCTCACAAGCTACCCAGAAATAACCCGGAGTAGTAACGGGAGGAAAAGATTTCTTCGAACCCTTAGGCTCATCGGGTTGGGGGAGAATGGGAGGAAGAAGAGGCCGAGTGCGCCGAATAACTAGAGGACGCACCTCAGTAGCCTCGGAATCATCCAAGACCACAACCCCCTCAGTAAGAAGGGCCAAAGGCACTTGTGCGGAAGCAGCAGAGGGGCGAACTACCCCTCATCCGCAGCAACGACGTTTGCCGCCGACGCGCCATCACTAAGTCCACCAGAGTTCGAACGGCGCAAGGAATGACCACCATCGGAGCCTTCTCCGATGAGGTGAACCTCCGACGATAGCATTCGACCACCGCCGAAACGCCCCGATTCCCTGGAAAAAGAAGACATTCTTAAATGAAAAGAGCAAAACAAGGGGAACAGAATACGTACCTGGACTAAGAAAGAAAGCGAAGAAGGCAAGGGAGAGGAAGAAAAAATAGCAGAAGAATAGAGGTCCCCGGAGAAGAAAAGCGCAAAGAAGAAGTAGAAATGAACAAAGGTTACACAGTAACCCTTATATAAAGACCCAAAGGCCTCGAATGAAAAAGGGCGGAGCGACTCGGACCGTTGGATCGAGACCCTTCGCCAAAAGAATCAACGGCTAAGGAAACTTGAGACCTTTGGGCATCCCGAGGACGTTTTTGAAACTCAAAAATAATCATTATCGCCGCCCTCAAGAAACGTTACTAGTTAATGGGTCTGAAACGACGCGACCACTCGAAGACGAAGTCACACGACCAAACGACGAAGTCGAATCTGACAGGTCGAAACAAGTAAGACAAAACGTCGACTCGGCCAGATGGGAACCCGAATTCAGCGAGACCTTCGCTTAAGCTCTTCCAAGTGTTCAAAAGCTTGGGGGGCATGTGTACTACTCGGACTCGACACTACCCCAAGTAGCTAACCTGGCCGAGTAGAATGGCTCACTCGGACCTAGGCAGTTGTAACAATATATCTTACTGAGAGATAAGATATAAGAAGATCAAGGCACAAGATCACGATAGAAGATAAGATTATCTCTATCATAAATTACGAGATTTGAGGAGATTTGATAGGAAAATAACCCTATCAAATCTATCTCTTTATACTCTATAAATACAACTACACTCCATCCAATCAAGGTATGAAATTCTACACCTTTTAGTGATATCTGCCTCCTACCTCTGCGCCTCTAACTTGAGCGTTGGAGTGTCTTTGCAGGTACACCTCCCATCGTACATCAAGGAGATCCCGGTGGAACCACTGTGTCGGAACACTTACCAAATCCGGTAAGAACAGAAAGATATATAATATATTTATATCCCGATCCTACTACATAATTTAAGAAATATACACGATATATTTAACGCATGCAATTGAGTTTTTGTCTGCAACTTTTTTTTTTAATATAAATATAAGAGATAAAATGGAGACAATATTTTGTTTATAGATTAAAAAAATATTTTTATATTTATATGAACTAAATATATGTTTATCTTATACTAATGCAAATTGAGTTTGCATTCTCCTATATTTAAGTAGAAACTTTCTATCTTCTTTTTAAAAGAATATATAGTTAGTTAAAGCTTAGAATTAGAAATTTGTTACAAACTTTATAACAAAAGTGAAGTATTGTTATGTCAAGATAAGATCAATTTTTTCTGTTAAAAAAAAAAGATAAGATAAATTTTTATAATCAATTTAATTATGTTTTATCTATAAATAAGAGATAAATTAAAACTATAACATAGAAAAAGTGGCTGGTTCAGAACTTCAAATTTACATATTCAAATTTATGTGCGTTGTATGTTACGTATTTCACAACCATTAGTATTGTACATCAACCATTATAAGCTATGATCATGTGTCAAAGTTTCAGCAAACAAATAAGAAACTGATGGATGGATATTCTCACCCTAAATAATTGGTGCGATGGAATGGTTGTGCTCCAGCTTAGATTCAGGTTCCAAACTCAAATCTATTATCTTTAGTAGCCAAAAGTATGCTTGTTTATGAAATGGAGCAGTAGAACATATTAAAATTAAAATTTTTAAAGAAAATTAAAGATTGTCTATTGAAAAATTATTAAAATTGGAAATGAATTTCTAATAATAAAAAAAGCAATAAGAGATATTCTAAAAACACAAAAAATATATGCATTCCCATCAAGTTCTAGCCCTTTTTTAAACACATAAATATTGTCCACTCTCAAATGGATACTTGCAACAAAAAATGGTGACGTTGAATAGAGTGGAAAATTAATTCTCCAGCTTAGTATCAATTGTGGCCTTCAAAACATTTTCACATTAGACAACATTAGAATTGTCTTATCCATCAATATTAGTTACATAGGTAATCATGTTTTTTAAAATATAACTTTACCAAGAAAGATTTTAGTGTCGAATGTTCTGAACATATGTCAATATGCGAGCTGTAAGATTTAATTTAATGTCTCATGTGAGAGGCATGTGACTTATTAAGGACTAATAAATAAATAAATAATTATTACGGACTAAATTGTAAATGGGCCATGGGCTTAAGTGGAGCAGTTTCTAAGGATAACTGCTATTTGATGGGAGTAGTGGTTTTAAAAGGGGATAATACCCACTAACGTGAAACAAGGTCCCCTTCCTAACATTAGAGTATTCTCTCAACCCTAGCCATCACGAAAGAGAGAGAATAGAAAGAAGAGTCAAAGGAAGCGAAATCTTGTTTCCTTCCTCTTTCAAGGAAATCAACGCACACCGAAGATTCCGTAGAAGTCTCACCATGGAGAAAGGTACGCACTATTTCTCTATGGATTATTTTGTGAGAATCATTGATTTCAAGATCCTGTTCGGTTTTCTATTATTGAGATCTTTAGAAAACTAGAAACTTACATGTGGTATCAGAGCATGTGTTGTGAAATTATATGATTCTCCATTAATGATGTTTTTTTCCCAATTGTATGAACCCTAATTTTAAAATTAGGAATTATTGATGGTATGTTTTTTTTCGCTGCAAGTATGTACGTTATTTTTCCGATATGTGTCGATATATTTGTGATGGTTGATTTCTCTCATTTATTATCGCACCGCTCCGATGGCGTTAAATCACATTAAATTGATATTCGTGATTGCATGATTGGGAACATTTTTTCGATTTGTAATGAATCTTGATTTGATATAGTAATATTTTAATTGACTTTTAAGTATGTTATTGAAAGCAAAGGAAAGGAGAGAGCACTATACGTGATTTTGGATTCCAAATCTCAAAGTTTTAAGCCAAACTTTTTCTTTCTAATTCTTGGAACAAAGTTCCGGTACGTGAATTTCTTTAAATTCTAAATAACGAAACCCAAGCCAATTTATTTGTAAATTCTTTTGAAAGGCTTCGATACCTAAGCGCGAGTGTGATTAAAGGCCATGTGATTTAATTGTTTCCAATTTCATGTATTACATGGTACTTGAACATCATTAAAGGAAAATGTATGGTTGATTGTTTATAGCCTAGAACGCAATTAACGAGAATGCTACGAATGTTGGTAACAGTCAGTATGTGCAGGCTGTGTATTTGTTTGGAATTAAATGTATGATAGATTTGTTAGTCACCAAAGTGGCCAAATTTTTAAGTTTATTTAATTCTAAATTAATGATATTTTTCTTCAATTTACCCATAGAATAATGGATGCTGAAATAAAGAATTATTGGTTTATGGGTACATTGAAATTCATTATTGTAAGGCATTTATGGATCGCCCAAAGATTGATTAGTTGTCCTTATAATTAATGAATATAATTGTAGGCGATTTGTGTGTATCATTAGTTTTATTTATATACCCAAAGGAAGTAGGTAATTCTAATTGGTGCATATTTAATTGCCAATAATGTTATAATTTATCAGCATCATTATGTTGTATGTTGTGTGTTGTTGTATCACCCAAAGGAGAGCATCAATATACTTTGATTGTTGTTTGAATATATTATATGTGTAGCATGTGTTTTATGTCTCAAAATATTTATGTGAAATTTATTATGCAGTATTAGTTCCCAACTCACTGAATTCTCATGTATCGTATGTGCCAATTTTTTATGGGCTTAACTTCTCTGACTGGAATGAGCAAGTCCAATTTCACCTTGGTGTTTTGGATCTTGATCTTGCTATATTGGAAGAGAAACCTGCTGCTATTACTGATTCTAGTAGCAATGAAGAGAAAGCCCATTATAAAGCTTGGAAAAGATCTAACAGACTCAACCTAATGTTCATGAGAATGACTGTCGCGGACAGCATTAAGACAGCTCTCCCCAAGACTGAAAGTGCTAAAGAATTTAAGGGGTTAGTGGAAGAGCGCTCCCAAACGGCTGATAAGTCTCTTGCTGGGACATTAATGAGTACGCTGACCACCATGAAGTTTGATGGTTCACGTACTATGCATGAGCACGTCATTGAGATGACAAACATTGCAGCAAGGCTTAAGACCTTGGGAATGGCTGTGAATGAGAACTTCCTTGTACAGTTTATTCTTAACTCATTACCGACTGAGTATGGCCCGTTTCAAATAAGCTATAATACCATGAAAGACAAATGGAATGTGCATGAGTTGCACAGTATGTTGGTTCAGGAGGAAACGAGGCTTAAGAATCAAGGAAGTCACTCAGTCCATTATGTAAGCCACCAAGGGAATCAAGGAGCTGGAAAGAAATTTATGAAGAAACATGGTAAGGGCAAGGGGCCATTAAAGATCAACGAGGCATCTGTGCAAATCCAAAAGAAAGCATCAAACAGCAATAGTTGCCATTTTTGTGGGAAATCTGGACATTTCCAGAAGGATTGCCCAAAACGTAAGGCTTGGTTCGAAAAGAAAGATAAGCTTAATGCTTATGTATGTTTCGAATTTAACTGAAGTTCCCCATAATACATGGTGGATTGATTCTGGATGTACGACTCGTGTTTCTAATACGATGCAGGGATTTCTTACAATGCAAACCATAAGCCCAAATGAGAAGTTTGTCTCCATGGGAAATAGAGTGAAAGCTCTAGTGGAAGCAGTCGGGACTTATCGTTTAATCCTTGACACTGGACATCATTTAGATTTATTGGAAACACTTTATGTACCTAGTTTATCTAGGAATTTAGTTTCATTATCTAAACTTGATGTTACTGGATACTCTTTTAATTTTGGTAATGGATGTTTTAGTTTATTTAAGCATAATCATCTCATTGGTACTGGTATTCTTTGTGATGGTTTATATAAATTGAATTTGGATGGTTTGTATGCTGAAACGCTTTTGACTCTGCATCATAATGTTGGCACTAAACGTAGTTTAGTGAATGAACGGTCTGCTTTCTTGTGACATAAACGTTTGGGTCACATTTCTAGAGAAAGGATGGAAAGACTAATAAAGAATGAAATTCTTCCAAATCTAGATTTTACTGATCTAAATATTTGTGTGGATTGTATTAAAGGAAAACAAACAAAACACGCAAAGAAAGGGGCTACAAGAAGCACTCAGCTTCTTGAGATTGTGCACACTGATATTTGTGGGCCTTTTGATGTTAATTCTTTCGGAAAGGAAAGGTACTTTATCACCTTCATTGATGACTATTCACGTTATGGTTATGTCTACTTACTGCATGAGAAATCTCAAGCAGTGGATGCCTTAGAAATTTATTTGAATGAAGTAGAAAGGCAATTAGACAGAAAGGTGAAAGTTGTTAGGTCTAATAGAGGTGGTGAGTATTACGGAAGATATGATGAGACTGGGCAACACCCAGGTCCATTTGCTAAACTCCTTCAGAAATGTGGTATTTGTGCACAATACACAATGCCAGGTACATCGCAACAAAATGGTGTATCAGAAAGGCGTAACAGAACGTTAATGGATATGGTTAGGAGTATGATGAGTAACTCTAATTTACCCGTATCTTTGTGGATGTATGCATTGAAAACTGCTATGTATTTGTTGAATAGGGTTCCTAGTAAGGCAGTTCCGAAGACACCTTTTGAACTGTGGACTAATAGGACACCTAGTATAAGGAACCTGCATGTTTGGGGTTGCCAGGCAGAAATTAGGATTTATAATCCACAAGAAAAGAAACTGGATGCAAGAACAATCAGTGGATATTCCATTGGTTATCCAGAAAAATCAAAGGGGTATATGTTTTACTGTCCTAATCATAGTATGGGAATTGTTGAAACTGGAAATGCAAGGTTCATTGAAAATGGTGAAATAAGTGGGAGTACAGTTTCACGGAATGTGAAAACTAAAGAAGTTAGAGTGCAAGTCCCTTTGACTTGTGCCTCTAGCAGTAAAATGAGTGTTCCTCTAGATGTTGTTCCAGACAACAATGAAGAAGAGCAACACAATAATGAGCCCATGATTCAAAATGAACCTATTGTAGAAGAACCACAAGAAGTAGCATTAAGGAGGTCTCAAAGAGAAAAAAGGCCAGCTATTTCGAATGACTATGTGGTATATCTACATGAATTAGAAGCTGACTTAAGCATTAATGATGACGATCCAGTTTCGTTTTCACAAGCCGTAAGTAGTGATAATTCTGAGAAGTGGTTAGATGCCATGAAAGAAGAGTTGAAGTCCATGGAACAGAATGGTGTTTGGGACCTTGTAGAATTGCCAGAAGGTTGCAAGAGAGTTGATTGTAAGTGGGTCTTTAAGGCTAAACGTGACTCTCATGGCAACCTTAAACGTTACAAGGCCAGACTTGTTGCTAAGGGTTTTACTCAGAAAGATGGTGTTGATTATAAAGAGACATTTTCACCAGTCTCACGAAAGGATTCCTTCAGGATTATCATGGCACTAGTAGCCCATTATGACTTGGAGCTACATCAAATGGATGTGAAAACCGCCTTTCTTAATGGAGATTTAGAGGAGAATGTTTACATGGACCAACCAATGGGTTTCTCAGTTGAAGGAAAGGAACACATGGTGTGCAAATTAAAGAAGTCAATATATGGACTTAAGCAAGCTTCCCGCCAATGGTATTTGAAGTTTAATGATACCATTGTTTCCTTTGGATTTAAGGAAAACATTGTTGATCGATGTATATATCTGAAGGTTAGTGGGAGTAAGGTTATATTTCTGATTCTGTATGTTGATGATATCTTGCTTGCAACTAATGATCTTGGTCTTCTACATGAGACTAAGAAGTTTCTCTCTAGTAACTTTGAAATTAAGGATATGGGTGAGGCAAGCTATGTGATAGGAATAGAAATATTCCGAAACAGATCACAGGGACTATTAGGCTTGTCTCAGAAAGCATATATCAATAAAGTACTAGAGAGGTTCAGGATGGAAAAGTGCTCAGCATCTTCTGTTCCAATTCAGAAAGGAGACAAGTTTAGTCTCGCACAATGTCCTAAGAATGATTTGGAACGAAAACAAATGGAAGCAATTCCGTATGCATCTGTTGTTGGGAGTATTATGTATGCTCAGATCTGTACTCGACCAGACATAAGCTTTGCAGCTGGAATGTTAGGAAGATATCAAAGTAACCCGGGAATGGAACATTGGAAAGCTGCAAAGAAGGTTCTGAGATACTTACAGGGAACAAAGGATCATATGCTTACATATAGGAGGTCTGATCACCTTGAGGAGATTGGGTATTCAGACTCAGACTTTGCTGGATGCGTGGATTCAAGGAAATCCACCCTTGGCTATGTATTTCTTTTAGCCGGAGGAGCAGTATCATGGAAGAGTGCTAAGCAATCTGTTGTTGCTGCATCTACTATGGAAGCTGAATTTGTAGCATGTTTTGAGGCTACAATTCAGACTAATTGGCTGCGGAACTTTATTTCAGGGCTTGGAATTGTCGACAGTATTGCCAGGCCACTGAAAATGTATTGTGATAACTCTGCAGCAGTGTTCTTCTCTAAGAACGACAAGTACTCTAAAGGTGCTAAACATATGGAATTGAAGTACTTTGCCGTGAAAGATGAAGTTCAGAAACAAAGAGTGTCAATAGAACATATTAGCACAAATCTCATGATAGCTGACCCTTTGACAAAGGGATTACCGCCCAAGATATTTATTGAGCATGCTGAAAATATGGGCATAATTGTTAATAAGGATTGTTGAGTGTAATGTTTACTTTTGTTACTTTTGTTCTGGATTATTGACACTTTGAGCTCATTTATGATATGTTTCTAATTACCTGTTCTCTACATTTGCATGCATATTGTATTAGAGTAATGTATACAGGTATTGTCTTAAATAAAGACATTATGTTGGACTATTATGTGCTCCTAATTATGTTCATATTAAGGAGAAGTCTAATTTGTGGTACATGGAAGGGACTATGTCGATTAAGTGATGTACAACCGCCATGACTCGGATTATTTCCTATTCTTAATTATGAAATTATGATGTGCCCAATGTATGAAACGATTTAGTCATTTCAATGCGCATTATGTTAGTTTAATTTATTCGTCCATGATGTTAGGTAATGTCACATGAGCCAAGTGGGAGAATGTAAGATTTAATTTAATGTCTCATGTGAGAGGCATGTGACTTATTAAGGACTAATAAATAAATAAATAATGATTACGGACTAAATTGTAAATGGGCCATGGGCTTAAGTGGAGCAGTTTCTAAAAATAACTGTTATTTGATGGGAGTAGTGGTTTTAAAAGGAGATAATACTCACTAACGTGAAACAAGATCCCCTTCCTGACATTAGAGTATTCTCTCAACCCTAGCCATCACGAAAGAGAGAGAATAGAAAGAAGAGTCAAAGGAAGCGAAATCTTGTTTCCTTCCTCTTTCAAGGAAATCAACGCACACCGGAGATTCCGTAGAAGTCTCACCATGGAGAAAGGTACGCACTATTTCTCTATGGATTATTTTGTGAGAATCATTGATTTCAAGATCCTGTTCGGTTTTCTATTATTGAGATCTTTAGAAAACTAGAAACTTACACGAGCTTCATGTTAAACCCATCCTATTAAATATAGAAGTAAAGATTGCATTAGTAAGAAAAAAAATTGCATCAAATATATTATTTTTACAATGTTTCATTAGAAGAAAGTCAAACAAAAAATAGAGCAAAAACAATGCATAAAAATTCTCGGCAAAATTTACTCAGTAAAATATGTTTTATGCATTTCCTAAAAAAAATATGTTTTATGTTTTCATTCAGAAATAGACAAAAGTGTAGAGAAAGAAAGATAGGTTCACCATAATGTCTTCTTTGAATTGTCTTTTTAGTTTCATTGTCATTTTCTTCCAAATCTAGGTTTTCCACTTGCTTTTTTATCAATCTCTGTGAAATTAACTCTTCATTTTGTGGGTTTAATTTCATTCAAAATCTTCAACTACATGAGCATTAGTCTATTGAGTAGTTTACCAAGGATTGTGAAAACATAAGGAAAAGATGAACACAAAACAAATACAAAATTAATAGCAAAATGAGGGTAAAAAAATAGGGATGGCATTTATTAGGAGGAAAGATGAATACAAAATAAACAATCTTGCAGAGGAATAAAAAAAATATGAATAGAATTAGATAAATACTTAGTTGCAGAAAAATAGCAAGAAGAATGACAAAGGATGAAAAAGGTTTTGATAAAAAGGAAGGATATGTGGAAGTGAAAGATTTGAATTTTACAAAACCAAATTGAAGTGATTGATTGGTATTTGCAGTGTGCATTGGGCTTTATTTAAATAATGGAAAAAAATTGAAGTGATAGCATGCTAAAAAGTTCACGAAATTCCATTAAATTCTCCTAAAAAAATGTCATTAAATTGATCTTTAAAATTCTAAAATAAGTAAAATTGAATTTACTAATTTAATTCCATTTAATGCAATAGTCATCTGTGCATGTAAAAATAAAGATTTTTTTAAAAAATTAATTTAATTAACAATGTTTAATATTTGAATTTTATTAGCTAATTAATACTCAAAATATTTGAATTTTAAATTTAAGTAGATAATTAATGTCTAAAATATCGTTGTGGTTTTATTTAAGGTGTTTTAGTTACATGGCTTTGTAAGGTGCTGTGTTAAAATTGTATTTTGAGCAGTTTGGGTGGCTTTTTGTTCTCAATCTCATGCATGACTTGCACAGAATATAATAAATTATTCATTTTCTGATTCAATTCATTGAATTTTCGTTGAAATAATTTATTTTCGTTACTGTTTTGAAATCAATCATTTAATTGTATTTTGAATTTTAAATTTTCATTACCTTTAATTGTATTTAAAAAATTTAATTTTTGTTACCTTTTCTTATGCATTTAAAATTACCTTTTTATCCATATAGATTTTGGGAGAAATTTTTATCAACAGTGTATGTTCCTTTAAGTAATAAATGATTAATATACAACACACTAATATACCAGTTTTAAGTATGAACATTAAAATTGTACAAACTTAATTTTCATATTATTTTGTATATTAAAATAATAGATAATTTAGTCCGGCCTTACAAGATGTGATTATGTTTGATTTTGTTGTGAGTTTTCATGTATAAGCTCATAACACACGATATCCCGGACTCATTTGTGACTTGTGAGCCCTAGTAATAGCTGACCAATTTATCTTCAGTGGTGCACAACCGGGTGGTTAATTTAACTGGTACATGCTTGAATTTTTTAAATAAGGTTTACTAGTTTATGTTTTGTGTATGGGAAAAAATAAAAAATCTATCTAGGATAAAGCTAATCTCACAATGTTGTGCTTGATTCAAATAAGATTGACTCTTAACGCAAAATATTTGTGGTCTAGATGGAAAAAACAAAAAACTTATATTCAATATTGTCGCTGTCACTAATTAACCATCAATGTCAATAATGACACTGTATCTCCACGCCTCCTACAAAAAGCATGCTTCGTTGATGTACCCATGCATAACACACAATAGTGGCGAGCGCGACAACTTGGAGGTGACTTTTTTTCTTTTTGGTTTTGGACAGTAAAAGATTGTTAGGGTTTGAGGGTGTTATGTTAAATCTTGAGTGTCATTTTGTTGTTATATTTAATCTTTTGATTTTTCATATGCTTTGAATTGTTTTAATTTTTTATCATCAGGATTATACGGTTTTGTTAGTATATTCAAACTAAATTAGTTATTGTGTTTTGCGTTAATTCATCAAAATTAGCAATTATTTTCTTAATTAATTGTTTAGACAATTTGCAATTCATTTTTTTTTTTTGAAGAAGCAATTTATTATTTTCTCAATTGAATAATTGCGAAATTTGATGAATTAATGCAAAACACAATAACTAGTTTATAATTGACTAGTGCAGTAAAAAAAAAAAAGTTTATAAATGACTGGTAGTATTTTGATTTCGGAATTTAACGTCTTGTTTGAAATGCCAATGGTTTTGATTGTTGGATTTCTGAGCTGTTTCTAAGATGATGTGAGAATCAATCACCAAGGAAATGGACAAGAGGAAGGTGATAATTAAGATAGCGCAAGCTCATTACTTAATGAACAATGATCAATCTCCTAAATACTAATTGTTGTTGCTCGTCTTGTGTGGTCGCTTTGTTCTAAGAAACCTATGTAGTGTATGATTTGGTAACCTTTAAACCTAGCTTGCCTAGCCACCCATAGTCTCTGGCTTTTATTAAGGGAAAAAAAATAAGTGGAAAATTTCCCCCCGAAACAAGTTGCGGGTTTTAGTAATTAAGTCATTTGCAACCACTTGCTTAATTTGTTCTTAGTGGAACTCACGTAAATCCCACTTTCAATTTTTACCAAGTGATATATCTCGTCGAAAATATAGGATAAAATATCATTAATTATGGCATTTGATGATAGTGAATAGGTATGGAGAGGAGGGATCCTTGTGTTATATATGCCACTAACTATGCAATATGGCATCAACCAATAATACTTTAAGTTAAAAAGGGAAAGAATCTTCAAGTTTGTAGATGTTACTCCCTTCGTTCCAAATTATATGACGTTTTAGAGAAAAAAATTTGTTCCAAAATAGATGTCGTTTTACAAAACCAATGCTGCATTAAATATCTTTTTCCAGGATTACCCTTAATTAATACTCAGTGGGAGTAGTGTACTATGAGTAATTAATTAGAGAGATAAATGGTATATTAGGAAGTTACCTAATATTTTCTAGGAAATTCAACAAATTAATTGCATTCCTTAATACCTGTGCCAAAACCTTAAACGTCATATAATTTGGAACGGAAGAAGTATTAGGCAGCAGAGGGATCTCTCTGTTCTCTATTTTATTATATAAAAATATAGGCGGGATGTGCCATGTGATTTGAGAGCTATTATTATTTTTATAATGAATAAACTCTTTCCATTAAAAAAAAGAATTATAATTTTGTTATGATTTAATTAATTAGAAAATTATTTTATTAATAAATGACAAATTTTACCCTTAACATTATACAAATATGTGATTTGGTAACCTATGATATTGGTCGGAAAGGATAACAATTATGCTACCATTCTTTTATCACTGAAAATCAAACACAATAACGTGTCTTTTATGATATTATGGTTGAAAATGTTTAAAGCATTCGTTTTAGTTGGATAACAGAACAGTGAAAACACTGAAGACCTTATCCATCCTTTTCGGGAGAACAGAACACTGTGCAAATGCGGGCTAAAGCTAATGCTTCTTGTGAAGCCTAATGCTGCACCTGTACTCCAATTTCACCACAGAAGTGGAAAGCCTTGTTTGAAAAATAAGCATGTATTTCGACACAGGCAATTGCAGAATATGATGATGATGATGGAGACACTATACATCAGAGTGATCACATGCATGTGTAGGAATAGTTGCTTATAGCCTTATATTGTTCCCTATTTTATTTTAGATAGATGAGGTGATGAGAGAGAAAAAGTAGGTTCCTGATATAAAGTTGCTCTTATTTGAAATGGTATTAGTAACATCATGTTAGGTCTTTTGATTAAATTCTAGATCGAAAATTGTTTTGAAATGGTAATAACATGTGTATGGTGTGTTTAATTTTCATTTGCAAAAGTTGTTTTTAGTTTTTTAAAGGGTTAATTATATTTTTGGTCCCTGAACTTTTTCGAATTTTCATTTTTAGTCCCTAAATAAAATTTTGACTGGTCTTAGTTCCTGAACTTTTTTTCCTTCAATGTTTTTAGTCCCTCAACTTTTCTCAATTTTTGTTTTTAGTCCCTAAACAAATATTTGACCAGTCTTAGTCCCTGAACTTTTTTTTCCCAATGTTTTTAGTCCCTAAACTTTTTTTCAATTTTTGTTTTTAGTCCTTAAACAAATATTTGACCGGTCTTAGTACCTGAACTTTTTTTCCTTCAATTTTTTTAGTCCCTAAAAAAAGTTTACCAAATATTTCAAAACCCTAAAAAAATTGAAGGAAAAAAAGTTCATGTACTAAGACCGGTCAAATATTTGTTTAAGGACTAAAAACAAAAATTGAAAAAAAGTTTAGGAATTAAAAACATTGAAAAAAAAAGTTCAGAGACTAAGACCGGTCAAATATTTGTTTAGGGACTAAAAACAAAAATTGAGAAAAGTTGAGGGACTAAAAACATTGAAGAAAAAAATTCAGGAACTAAGACCAGTCAAAATTTTGTTTAGGGACTAAAAGTGAAAACTCGAAAAAGTTTAGGGACCAAAAACATAATTAACCCTTTTTTAAATGTAATTAAACGAGACTGCTCATATAGTTGGTGGCAGTGTTTTAAGAACCGGACCGGTCATCGAACCGGTCGAGGTACTGGGTTAATGGGTCACTGGTCGAACCGGTGGGTCACTGGTCGGACCGGTTTGACTCTATATATATTAAAAAATTAAAAAAATATAATATAGCTAACATAACTTAATCATTTAACACTTTAAATTTTAAATTATTGTCATTATAAAGTACCTAATATTTCAAATAACAAATAACAACCAATAATCATGACAATACAAGTCCATAAATAAGTTTTATATACAAAAAAAATAAAATAAAAATTGAAACATGTCATTTCAGCACTTTTTTTTTTCAAAAAAAAATAATCATATCACAACCCGGTTCAACCCGAGTCACCGGTTTTTTTCAAAAACCGGCCGGTCCAACCCGGGCCGTACCGGATCAGATGCATAACCGATCCTTTTATCGAACCGAACCAGTTAAGCCACCGAGTTCCGATCGGACCGGTCGGACCGGCCGGTCCGGTCCGATTTTTAAAACACTGGTTGGTGGAGAGTAGTGGTGTAAGACACACGACAAAGTGTACAATCGAGAGAGATGTTGAACAGAATAAAAATGGACAAGAATATGAAAAGACATCTCCAAGCTTTTTTTTTAAAAGAAAAAATATATATTTATTTTAAAAACAATTTTAAAACTTAATATTTGGATGTGGAATTGATTACCAAGGAGAATGGAGTTGTTTTAGAAAACAATTTTTAAAATCTAAAAATGAGAAAGAAATCAAGCATATCCTTGTTATCTTTCATGTATTGGTTTTGACGTGCTGATTACATCCATCCAACCCCAACCAATCAATTAAAAGATTACGGAATTGTACTCGATCAGGTTTGAATTTTGTTTAAGAATTTAATTTAAAAAATTACTAATTTCATTCTTAGACTGCTACCTTCTCTCTTTCTAAAGTAATAACCATATTTCTCAATATAATATGATATGATTGATAAATAACTTTATTATTTAAGCATGTGATTAACAATTTGATTCTCAATCTCAAGTCTATGTACATTTAAAAACATTTAATAAGAGAATTTAATCCTTTAAATACATCTCAATACTTTGTATCTTTTTTTCTTTTCTATCACATCATCAAATTTATCATATTCTTTCTCTTTTTCTATTTTTATTTTCCCTTAATATAATTATCATTGGATCATCCTAGGCTCTCAGGCTGATCATAGGTCCATCACCAGCCCTTACGTCTTCTGAATTCCAGGATTAGATTGTAAAAACGGCCAGACACACTCCTCTGATCTGCAGGGGGGGGAAGAGTATTCTAATTTAAATAAGGAGTTATAAGGTTAGTCTGATGATTAAGGAAGAAAAGAAGAGGAAAGAGGTCATGGATTCAAATCTTCCCAGCTAACAAACAAAAAATTCTAATTCAAATACAATATTCTTAAACAAATTTCAGAATCAATACAGCGATAAAAAGAATATTAAGCATTAACCATCTTAACCTTAAACCATATTTTGACCTATCCGTCGGGGAATTTTGATGGCATATATTAACAAAAGAAAGGCAAAGAGAGGAAATGGAGAAGGAAGTTATGGTTTAGCATGTGAACAGGTTGAGGTCAAATCCAAAAGTAGTTGCACTTTGTTCTCATATTCTTTCTAAATTTTCATTCTAGCTATATGATACTGACGCAAATGGGATAATTTTGTCGATGAGGACGGAGATGGCTTCGTTAGTTTCCAAGAATTTCAGAACATGATAAGATTAGGATGTAACCTTTTCTTTTCTTTGTTTCGTTTGTGAGGTCCTGTTAGTTACATTATTGTTTGTATGGAGTAGAATAGTTACATCAGTCTGCCAAATTATTCAGTGCCACTTCAAAAATTCTTTTTCTTGAACTCATGAGTTTACTTTCTTTTGTTTGGAGTGAAAAAACAAGTTGTGCCCTTTATTCCCCTAAAGGGCCGGATTAATTTACCTCTCCTCCTTTGAAAAATAATGATATTTTTTTTTTTTTGAGGAAAAAAAATGTAAATGTTTTTATAAGGATAATGATGTTATTATAATTATGTAAATATTGTTATAATATCAGTATTATGACAAGATCTTCATCCTAATTTATAAAAAATTACCGATTAGGGTAATTAAAATGAATTTATCTTTATCTCTGTCAAATCCGAAATATTGATGGAGTCATTTCTAAAAAAAAACATAAAACAAACAAGCAAGAAAGATAAAAGGAATAAGAAGAAAAAAAAAGTTATGCATTGATCGTATAAAATAATTTTACATTATTATTCAATCAGATACCAGCATGCATGGTAACTTATTTTTATAATAATTACTTTAAAAGTCATACCAACAATGATTTATGATTCAATGATGACATTATAAAACTGTTTTACACTTTCAGACCATTAATCTCAAAAGCAAGACACAACAATCTTTATGTGATTCATCTAAGATTGGACAGTAGCAGATTTCTCTATAAATGTGAGACAGATGAATTACATAAAGTTCTTTAACCTCTCAACTGATAAACTATCTTGATTCCAGCTTCTGTAAAGTGTAAACAAAACCCCGTGCCGTCAGCACATGGTTTGAAGGAGTTCGTTGCTTGCATTGAGGGATAGGTTTGGAGGAAGACAAGAATTAATGTGAAGGTTTGGGTTTGAGATGGAGAATTCGGAAGAGAGGGGACAAAGTTGTTATTTGAAACAAGTATAGAGATACTTGGCCATTAGAACTCATGTATAGGGCACATGTGTATCTTTCATTAATTTTCAGGGGATAATTTGGTCCAGTTTATTTTTATTCATCTCAATCTTTCTTTACTGCATCTAGTTTAATTAAATTTTTATTTTTTATTTTTAAATTTTAATATGTGTTCGTGAACATAAAATGCAAAAGTATTAATTATATTTATTAAATACTACTTTAAATTATTAAAAAAATTATTAGAATAGAAAACATTAAATGATTTCTAATTTTTATGTAATAAATATTTTTAATAATTTTTCTTATCATGTATCTATATATGGACATATATTAAAAAACTCTTTCTTTAAAAACTTAAAAATAATTTGTTTCATGCATACACTAAATTGAAAAATTACAGTATATAATTTCTCAACCAAGGGACTTTATTAGTAAGTGTAATTTCTAAAGAAAAGACATGCTAACCAATGTCTTTAAAAATATTAGTTAAGCTATCAAAAATGAAAAAATATTAAAAAAATATTTTTAATACACTTTTATCATCATTTTCAATGCATCTCAATATGATTTACACTATGAATTAAGATTAATTTAGACCTATATATATTTCAATTATGTTTTTTTTTACAGAATATTTCAATTATGTTCAATCATTCAAAATTAATTTTGTCAAAACAATAGTATTTATTAGCTTTAAACCAATTTTCGGTTTCTGTATTTTTAACACTGCACTCCCTAATTTCCTTTCTTTACTATTATTGTATTTTATTTCATCGTTATTGCTGTCTTTATTAATTTACAGCAACAATGTCTCCTCTACCTTAATTATTTGAAGAATATATCACGTGCAATTTGCAAAGGGGGCCCATTACATATGTCCTTTGCTTTGCTTTGTTTACTTACGATAATTAATGGAATAAGTTTAGTCAATTACTAAAAAAAAAATTTAGTCAAAAAGTTTATGGAATATTACAAATTTTCTTTGATCACTCTATAGCTGAGTAGTGATGAGTCGTCCCTCTATAATTTCAATCACTTCTTGGGGTTCCCTTTTCCGTCTCTTTCGCAAGAGCATACGTAGCCAAGAAACATGAACAATTTTCAAGCACTCAACCTTTGAAAACAAGATATGAGATATGTGATTATGCAATGCAACCTTGCCGGCCACGCGTCACAATTCTCCAACACCCGTTACTTTCAACATCAACAGTTTTTTCCTTTTTTCTTTTTTCTAGGAATCAATAGTTTTTTCCTTGAATCTTCCGAAATATCTCCTTTCATCCGTATAATCCAGAAAAAAATGTGTGTATAATTTTAGCGTTTGTTCTAATAATTTATGGTAAGGACGATGGATAACTAAAGTCATTCATATATACAAAGTGCAATTATTTTTTTAATTTAAATGCGTAACTATTTATATATAACATTAATATACTTGAGTCGACAAACTATAATCATTTCGGGGCCAAGTTCGCGATGCCTGTTAGAAACAGCATCATATGATGTTGCGTGTATTTTTTTAGTGGACTAAAATGTTCATATACTATAACTTTTATAATTGATCTCCCGTGACTGAATTCATAAATTCGTTACACACATACACATCTTTCTACATAAATTCATAAATTTGTATTTTTTTTTTATCACCTCGCATCCTATATGAATGATAAGATCAAATTATTTTAGACAGTTATACTGGATCCTACATATATGGGAAGATCTCAGTCAAACTGACCTACCTTTATTTTTGAAAAATTCAAATTTCGAATTTATCTGTTTTTTTTTTTTTTTCACTTTCCCTATTCACTTGAGAATTTAGATACTATTTTTCTTATTTTATCACCACACAAATCTGTATAAAGAAAGCCGCAAAAGTGAATATGTATTTGAACTCCGACAGAATAAAGTAATCGTGTGATCAAATGTGAATGCAAGTGAGATGTTTACCAAACTATCTTTTTAATATTTCAAATTGTACCTTTTAGTTTATATAGATTATAGTTCATTAGTGCCCTTCTCTCTCTCTTTTTAATCAAATTATAAATACAAAGTATTTCACGATTTTGCATATGACTAATGTCACTCAGCAAAATTAACTGATTATCTTAAATGAAGTTTATTCTCTTAAGAACACTTTTTCCATTTATAAAATTTGAAATCCTAAGGAATCCAATCTAATTTCACTTGAGCCAATAAAATGTTGGTAAGTTGTTTTCTTAAAAAAAAACAGTGAAAAAGAAAATTACAAAAGTAAAAGAAAGAAGTCAAAGAAGTGTAGAAAACAATGCATCTGGTCCTAGACCGTGTAACTTTTCATAAAGACACATCAACATTCTCGTCCCACACTAGCCTCCAAAAAGTTCCTGTGTGCTTAACTGCTCTAATGGCTTTGTGCTAGAAGCAGAATTCTAGACCAACTCCATCACCTATTTTATTCATTGGAAACGTGTCATTACTCTTTCAAGGGGTGTGAACACGTACTACACCTCGTTCCTATAAATATAACACAACCCCTTACATAGATTCCGCCGAAAGAGTCTTGCTAACTAGATAACAACTACTAAGACAGTGTTAGAGCATGAGGGTGTTTTCTAGGTTCAAATTTCTGTCAAGAGCAGTGCACGAGGAACAAGAGAGTGAGCACGATGGGGAGAGAAACAGGTACCCTTTAACAGAAGGAAGTTTGTGCACGTCCCTGACACTAACAGTTTGGAGAAAATCCCTTGTGATTAGTTGTAAAGGATTCACTGTGATAGATTCATATGGAAACCTGGTGTATCGGGTGGACAATTACATCGTGCACCCCAACGAAGTCATTCTTATGGACGCTTCAGGAAACTCTGTTCTCACCATGCGCCGCTCCAGGGTATGTATAATATAACATCCCCTTCATCTTTCTTTCTACGCTTTAATGCATAAATTTATCATTTTTCCTACGCATTTAGCTAAACAACTTAATTAAGCTGTTATTGAATAAGTACTGATCATATAAAAAAGTTGCTTTTATAATCAAAAAGAAAATATGATTAACTGTTTTTATATAAGTTGTGTATCATTGGTTATTTTCATAATCTCTTTCGAACATTCACATAAGTGTCATGTCACAAGATAAGTTCAAATAAACTGTAACTAAGCTTTTCTAAACGCGCTTTTTAAGCCCATAGCTATGGATCAAAGAAATGATAAAATGACAATTTGTAATTGCGAAATCAGATTAAAGAAATGGGGTACAAGTACAACCATTATTGCATTGGACTAACTAAAATTTGTGGATCATATTTTGTCTGTTGAGTATATAAAATGTTATTTATGGTTTTATAAAATGGTAGTGTTGATGACACGTTGATTTTATTTGATTGCAGAAGCTGGGATTAGTAGATAGCTGGTTTGTGTATGAAGGGGAAATGGGGAAGCAGAGTACGAGGAGTAAGTCTAGTAAATCACGAGAGAGTCCAGTTTGTTGTGTACGGAAACGTGTGAATATTTTAGACGGCAAACCCAAGGTTCAGGCCTACGTGTACCGCGTAGCCTCGGATTCAGATAAACGACATGCGGCGTTTACAGTTGAAGGTTCCTATGCACATAGGACGTGTAAAGTGTTCGATGAGGACAAGAAGACCGTAGCTGAAATCAAGAGAAAGGAGGCTAATACCAAAGACGTCTCTTTCGGGATAGAGATCTTTCAGTTAGTTGTTCACCCTGGGTTTGATCCTAGTTTTGCCATGGCACTCGTTTTACTACTGGATCAAATGTTTTCCTAGTACTCTTCATAGAGCAACACATTTCTAGTTTCTATATCAGTATACCATTTTACTCGAAAGGCACTGTAAATTAGAAGAGGAGAGATCTATATAAAAAGAAAAAAAAAACAATTGAAATAGTCAACCACAGTGTGTTTGATTTCATGTCAAGCAAGAAGCTACACAGACCACATGTTTGGATCTGCATTAAAGATCCACATTTTCCTCTTAATTCAAATCAGAATGTTTAAATTGACGCAAAAACAAGAAATCGCTTCAAGATGATGTGCATCAAGCCTGTCTGACGCCCATCCAAACACCCTTTTGCGTCTATTTCATTTGACATTGAAAGCCCCCGTCATGTACATTCACACTGTGGAACCAAACATGCGGTTAACCTGTCAAAGTATATGCTAGGAATGGAATGCATTTCTTACCTATGCTTCAAGAGGCTGAGTATGCAAACAGTTCAAATCATCAGACTGCGTCCTCGGAACTAAAACTATCAACATTGGTTGGCACAAGTAGTAGCGACTTGTATCCCTTAACCAAATGATTCAGGATTCGAATCCTGATGAAGCGTAATGATCGTACGTCTGTAATGTATTGTATGTCCCATAATAGGTCGTACTCTTCTACCCTTTACCGGGAATTGATGACTATTCATAGCTATTACTTTGACATCAAAAAAGAGTTTGACCCAATGCTTTATTTCTGTCCTAGTTGATCCCGATTCGATATTAAAAGTATATTGATTTTTCCCCAATAACCGAATATTTTTGTCTGTAAATACTGCATATTTTATTCCATTCATAAATCTATTTACTACCAACCTAACATTTGCTAATCACACTGTCAGCAAAAAATAAAAAAAAGAACTAAAACTTAGAGATTCAATAAATAACGTATAAAGACTAAAAGCATTACCCAGGAGCACATAATGCAAATATTGGACACTGCTGTAAGTTACACCTGCACATGGCTGCGAACAAATTTGGATCCTCTCAGCTCCATTCCCTCCAGAGGCCATCTTGCAGCCAACATATAAACCCATAAATTTGTTATTATACAGAAATTGGAGAGAAAAGAGAATATAATAGATGGTTGAGATTTTGGACAGAGAGAAGTGTTGGAGAGCCGAAAGGATATGGATCCGAAACCGGGAACCTAGCATTAGTAAATTTAGCAATTAACCCAGGGAAAAAAAAACCCTAGTATAAGAAGAATGCTATAGAATGACAGTTGCATGCAATTCATAAAAGATACACACACAGAAAGAACGAGGGAACTTAATCTCACTAATGCTTCGTACTCTGCGGTAAGCAAAGAATTCTGCTGTTTTATACACCTGTTTTAATGTTACAACATTTGAATCATGTTTGCCTCTGAACGTGAACACTAGCAACAAATTCATCGCAGGCTTGCAGCCACAACATAATATGTACAAAGTAGCCTTTTACTACCAACCTAACATTTGCTAATCACACAACAGCTGCCAGCTGCTGATGTGTCTACGATCAATAATTGTTTGATCAATCTGTGTTGTCTCTTCCCCTTTTCCAATCCATCACTACTAATTTTCCGACCTGCTGCTGACCATCATGAGCCTTGTCTAAATCCCTTGCAGGTGGGGGCATCATACAATGTTGCTTCAAGATGCTGGCATTTGTACGTTTGTTTTCCACGAATGAGTCTCTAACTTGTTTACTGGGAAATGATCTACTTGATTTTGAAATAGGCCACACAATGTGTCCTTTCCTAGCATTATTGGAGTGACCACTGTTCTTATTCTCGACTATGGAAAGTCTTGGCTTCTTTGAGGGCATTATCTGCTCCACACTTCTGGCCACCATGTCAGATCCGATCATTGGAATTGGTCTTGAAGACATCTCTTCAAGTTTCTCATTTGATTTATAGTGGCAAGCTTTCATGGCCTTTTGTGAAGTTTTCCTTTGCCATCTTAAAATTCCATCTGAGCTCTGCCTCGGTGAGTGAGTTGCAATTTCACAGAGGGTTTGTGCAGCAGTTAATATTCTTGGACAACGCTCATCTGTCACAAACAAAAATGTTAAGCAGGAGGTCTTGCTCTACTAGAAACTTCAGTAAACTTTTTAGGTTAAAAAGAACAGATTTTCAAAATAGTCAAACAAGTGTACACATGCAAAAGTTGTGTTGTTCTCAATAACAACATACCATTTTCTTTAGTATCAACTTGGCCTCCAAATTCTGTATTTTCAGGACAGAGATCAGTCGGATGATTCCCAGAGAGAGAGAGAAGAGGGAGAAGAGAAGAATCAGATGATAAAAAGAAAGTAGAGATAAACAGTAACAAATTCAGGTAGCCTAAGAAAAACTTACCTGCTTTAGCCTGAGAATCTTCTGAACATGATACAGAAGATGAAGAATCCAACTGATGGAAAGGAAGGTTAGCAAATAAAGATGAGAAATTCTTTTTGTCTGAACTACCAGATGAAGGAACAAGGCTCTGATCATAACTGAATGAATCAAGGTTTGTGAAGGAACTGCGATCAGCATCTGTAGAGCTAGCAATGACACCTATCCTCGACCATTTACCTTGGCACATGCTTCTACTTGTTGATAACTTAACTGCATCAGAATTAGTTCTAGAATGGCCACCAAAAGCATGTGACCATGGAAAGGTTGGCAGGCTTGGCCGACGAGACACTTGCTTGCCTGAACGTTGGTCATTACCATTTTTTGTGGTAACAGCAGGCTTGGACACATCAAGCAGCAAAGACTCCAAATCCTGGAATGGATGGAGTGCAATTCGTTCCAAAACATCCTTAGGTTGATGTAACGGGAAGTCAAGTGGACTAGTTGTACTTTCTACTTCACTACACTGATCCTGGATGTCAAGCGCTAGTAAGTACAAAATGACATTAACATTATATACAGTTTTATTATCAGTGGAGGTAAATTAGAATAGGCATACATGACCAAGCAAAGGCAAAAAAATTTAGTGACCGGAGAAGCCAAATATTGTGGGGCAGCCTTTATGTAACATATATGAAGCAATCCATTAAAATTCAAATTTTATTTTATTAAAGCCAAAAATGAATGCATACTTGAAGCATTTAATACTAACCTTCTGACATGAAGACATATCTAATGTGCAAGACTGCTCTTTATCCCCATTACCAACACTTTCTACTGCACAAACTGAGCTCAATTGGCAAGTTGACATTTTCATGTTGGAGGAGTAATCCATCTCAACCATATTTTGGGACTGAACGGGTTTTGGGTGCTGAAGGATAGAGCATGCCTTTCTAACTGAATTCAAAAAATTATCACTCATACTTGATGTTTTCTTCCCTTTATCTTTGCTTAAAATGGGGCAGTCAAAAGTGCCCCTAAGGAGCTCATCTAACTGTGGTTCATCCATAAGCTTTGTGACATCATGAAAATCATGTTTCAGACCATATAGCCCTGGCAACAGTTTCCAAAAAAATTGATTCAAATTTATCTAAGTTTCACATAGTAATCACAGTTTTAAAGCATAAAAGAACCCAAACAAAGTATTCTGGCAGAGAAGCTGAGCTTTATGAAAATCTTAAGTATTAATTAAACAGTAATTGTTGCTTGGAATCTTAGATTAACGGTGTCAGAACATATATCATTTGCTGATGTGGCTGCATGTGGGTTAGATACTAACTATCAGACATATAGCTAACCGATACAAAATCATATACTAGGAAGCCAAAATTTTGATATCCTCGCATAAAGAGCTGGCTCAGAAAAATTGAAAATTATAATTAAAAAAGAATAAATGATACTCTAAACTTCTACAAGTGCAAAGAATTGAACATTAATAAACAGCCTCCATAGTGGCACAAGTATAGCCAAAATGTTGAGTTCAAGATTCAAGAATAATAATGCAATAAGGTACAATTCTTGAGAAATCAAGGCATTATTGTAAGAAGACTGCAGTTCAAGTATATCTGTTATGAGCAATCAGCAATACAAACACGCCTAATTGCCTTTAAGCTGGACAAGCACATAATCAAAATAGACCTGTTTCTGGCTTCAATATCATTACAACCACAGTAGTAAAGAAAAAAAGAAAGGAAGTCTCAGTTGTCATGAACTTGGTTTTTGAAAAAGAATAGACAATGCATATCCATATCAGTCGACAACTTCAGATGAGTTTTCTCAAATATTAAATGGAATGAACCTTAGATAACTTAAATAATTAATGCTACAAACACACAAATCAGATATCAAACAGGTTAAATGAGCTCCCAGCTATCTTCAATCACAATGTCCAATATGCACAGTAAATAAATACATGGGGGAAAAAAGTTCATGAAGAAAGGGAAACTACAGGAGATTTATGAAGAAAAAGAACAATAGGCCTAATAATTACATTACATACCAAAAAAGTTGTTCCCCCCAGACGTAGAACTGAAGATTGATGCACCCATCTTCATAGAGGATGACTCAAATTTAGCCTTCGAAGAAGGCACTTTAAAATTCCTCTTATCACCACGCTTGCTAGAATTGCTCTTTTGCTTTGGTAATTGATTTTTCTCTACACGAAAAGAAATCAAGGAACAAAAAAGTTAAGAGCATATAGATAGAAAGCCATTGATGGCTTGTTTGGTGGGAAAAATACCTGGAGAAGTACAGTTTAAATTATGTGATCCAAGTTTATCAGAAATATCCTTTGACTCCTCAATTCCATTAGGGCTCAAAGAATCTTCTGGTTGGGACATCCGTGGCCTCTTTGAACAAGAACTACTACTCCTGTTTGATTTTGCTGCCTTTCGCTGTAACGGTACACCTTCTAATCTGGAATTAATTACAGGACAATTTCTGCCATTACCACTAAGCATATTTTTAGATGCCTCTTCACCCTTGAGATGGGGCAGCATACTAGAATTCTTAGAGAGTTGAGTTTCTACAAATTTATTGGAGGAAGGAAACTCGGGTGCAGTTTTTATACTTGCAACATCTGGCACAATAACAGTGAGTCAATAAAACCATGTAATGTAATAAAAAAGCAAAAAGATGATGAGTATATCACAAGTTAAGACTGTAATTAATAGGCTAAACCCAAACCCAATAAGGGACAATTCATCCAATACGGCATGCATCCACGAAATGGATATCTATTAGCAATAGATAATTACTTAAGACAGTTCGAGTAAAGGCTATTAAAAGTTAAACAACTGCAAAGTGCGAAAGAAGCACATTGGTTTAATCTCGCCATGTGTATGGGGGATGACTCGAAACCAAGCATTGAGCAAACAGAGTGAGCATCTCCACCACTAAGCAGAGCTCCTCCAACTCCCAACACTTAACTAACACACATATATGGCGTGCTTCAAATATACACTTCAACAACTTCCTCTCCCGTCAATGGACAAATAATATCAACATGTTTCCATATTCAACATCAACCTTGTGTTATCTTTCTAATCAATATTATTGACAAGTGTAAGAATTACAAGACAGCCGCCGTAGTCAGAGGCCAGAGCACTTGCACTAGGTTCATTTTCAGTTATAATGATGTGGAAATTATGAATATCCGACAGTACAAGAACTCATAAATTATCTAAATTACATTTTCCTCGCTTCCAAATTTGCATTATTTCATAACGGTCAAGACCACCAGCAAACAAACAACATAATATCACAGATCAAATCACCAAAACCCCAAAGCGAACGACACATACCCATACACACATACAGCAATACCATAAATAGCAATATAAGGGTTAAAAAAGTAACATAAGGAAGAAAAGAAAAGAAAAATAAATAGAAATAGAAATAGAAATTGGGGAAAGGATAATGAGCGAGAAACCATTTTGAATTAGCGAGAAACCCTCCGATCCCATCAATTTGGGGGCGGCTGCCACGTCAACTGGTAACGGCAATTCTACGGCGTCCATGGACGGAACCCTAAACCCCTTCGCGAATCTGGTAGTGGTGGTGACGGTGGCGAGTGTAGAGTGAGGAGAGAGAAAGTGAGTGTTTGGTGCGAAGGAGCATGTTGCGGCTGTTGAAGGATTTCTAGGGCAAATTTTGGGATTCAAAGATCGCTATATATAGTTTTCGGGAAATGGTCTCAAGCGCTTCGTCGGTGAGGAATATTCCGGTGAGGGCAATCCCACATTATTTTTATAACACGGTTTTATCTTGTATGAGCCATGAGGATTTTTTTTTTTTTTAACTTAATTGACGTGGCATTATCCATTTTGTTCATGGATCAATTAATGCAATGTTACATTGATGCAGGTTTATCACCCAGATTAACAGATTATTACCGTTGCAGTCCTTTTTTCTTCATAAGAACTACATTCCCACATTTGTAATGAAGTTCAGAAAATTTATTTTCATATTTATTATGAGGTAATAAAATAATTATTGTCGAATATATCACGCATTTCTTTAAAATGTCAAAGAATAACATTTCCTTGTTATATTTCTAGAAAAAATATTTTTAGGATTAAAGAAATAATCCGTGAAACAAACGTTTCCTTTATGTTGAATATTTTTTTTTAATCATTTCTTTATGTTGAGTATTAGTACTTTATTTAGGTTACGGTTATTTTTTTATACATAGAAATTGAACACAAATATTAAGAAATTTATAATAATCCACGCACTGTTTAACAAACTGAGTTAAACATCTTTGATATTCAAGTTACGGGGTTAAAAAATCACTAAAAAGGAAATTTACTATATTAAAAATATAAAAAATATTTATTATACTAAATTTTTTGTTTTTGACATTTTTAATTTTATGTACTTAATGCATAAGAAAAAAAAAGTTGTTTAACAATAATTTATGACTAGAAGTGTTAATTTTTGTTAAATAATCAAAATCATAAATTGTGTAGAAAATATTAAAATGAACTTTATCTAATTTAACAGTTTTTATCATACATGTGATTATGAAAATTAATACGTTTAAGAAACACGGTTATTTACTAATTATGTCATTTTTTGTTAAGTATAAATGATGTATAGTATTTTAATAATTATCCATCGACTAATATTCAAACATAAATAATCAAAACTTATTTGAGCTCAATTGTTTTAAACAAATTTTGTTTGTAATTCATTGATTTTAAAAACATAAATTGAAAAAATACATAAAAAAATGTAAGGCTTAATTGCAAATTTTACCACCCAACTTTCATAATTTTGCGAATTTTACCACCCAAGTTTTAATTTTGCAAATTTTACCACCCAAATTTTCAATTTTTGCACATTTTACCACTCTGATATTTTACCAAAAAAAATGTTAAAGAATTAAAAAAAAATTGTGAAACATCATGATGGTAAAATGCGCAAAAATTGAAAACTTAGGTGGTAAAATGTGCAAAAATTGAAAACTTGGGTGGTAAAATTTGCAAAATTAAAACTTGGGTGGTAAAATTCGTAAAATTATGAAAGTTGAATGGTAAAATTTGTAAAATTAAAATTTGGATGGTAAAATTTGTAAAATTATGAAAGTTTGGTGATAAAATCTACAATTAAGCCAAAATGTAAATTAAAAAAATACCGTCCAAATCAAATAATTTCATTTTTTTTTTTTCTAAAAGTAAGGTATTTTCGTAGCTGAAGCATGAGACTAATATGTTGAAACGTAGAGATCATCGAAGTGGGTTTTGTCTCTCCAACAAAGTCTTCTTCGTATGCACGGGCAGAACTTTATTGGTAGTTGAAAGAAAGTTATTTGAACTCAATTAGTACTCCATTTGATCTCTATTGTAAGCAAAAAATAAAAATAAAAAACTAATTTCACACTAATTAAGAAAATTAGTTAACACCATTTAATTTCGATAATCTCACTTAGAAAATAAGTTTCCTTCCCAAATTATCCTTCATTGGAACTTGATATAGAGAATAAAAAGGTGTCATTGGAAATAGAATCTCAATTAAATGAAGGGTATTTTGAATATTGTCTCATTAAATATAGTAAAATTAATTGAGATTTGTTTATATACTTTTTTTTTGTCTAGACCACATGTATCTTCCACCAAAGGTAATCCTGTTCGACCTGATTAGGATCGCTATGGACGGCAGAGTGATGTTAATCGACTCGAATATGATTGATTATATTTAAGACCAAAATATATGAATGTTTTGTTATATTCGAGACTGGAGGGAGTACTCTAAATTAAGTTATGACTATGCAATTGCATTAAAGTTTATTTATTCTTGATTAATTTAAAATATTTTTTGCAATTAATTGTTATTAAAAATGAAAAAGTGAAAAGTACACAAAAAATGTAAACTAAAATAAATCAGCACCTGAATTGATTAGTAAAAAATATTCTAACTTAATTATTAATTTTATGTTAGAAATTTGAAAGTGTAATTACCTTAAAATTTAAAAAAAATATCATTTTTAGTATTTTTGTTCGACTCAAACCCACCTAGGATTGGTAAAAAAAAAATACTAATCCCGTTCACTGACTTATACATTTTATTTTATTAATAAATTAGCTTAAAATTTTATTCTTGTTACAAAAATACCCTTAATCGATTGTGAATCCACGAGTTGCACACAAAAAAATCCATTGTTGTATGCATTGTTCAAACCTCTTGACAAATGATCGAATGGGTAGCGTCATCGGTGTCGGTAGCAAAATCACACATCGTGAAGCATGACATGTGAGCCTTAATTGGTCAAATTTTTTTAAACCTAAAAAACCTAATGCTTTGGTCAAACTACTTAATTAATCGCACTCAAATATATTTTAATAGAATAATAAAGAGAAAAATAAAATAAAAGATAAAATATGTTTTTGATCATTCTAAAATTTCAAAAGTTTGTTTTTAGTCCTTCTAAAATTTCTTATATGTTTTTTGTCCCTTTAATTTTGAAATGTTTGTTTTTCATCTTCAATGTTATCTAAACCATTTTTCACTTCTTTATAAAGCATTATGTAAAGCACTTTGAAAATCAAAAGTGATACATTTCAAATTTAAATAAACAAAAAACAAACATTTTAAAATTAGAGAGACTAAAAACAAACAAATTTTATATAAGAAAATGAAAGTACATATTCAAAATGATCCAATCCCGTTTCATAAAATTCACGAATCTAATAAAATTTATGAAATCTACGGTGCACCACTGTCATAAGTGATCCACCATTTACCATAAAATAATAACCCTTAGATTAATCTCATCTTCACAATACAATAATACACCTTCCACATCGTAATACCACCTCTCTTCCTTTCCCTGACAATCCCTGTCGCTAACCACCATTAATCACCAATGGAGACAATTTTTGGAGATGACGTTTCGTTTTTTTTCTTACAATACATATGGTTATGAATGAATTGGTGTTTTGTGGTATTCACTTGTGACATACTATTTTAATTTCATACCTCTTATATTATAGTATTTCATTTTAATTTGTCTTGTGATGTGTTTTAATAATGCCAAAAGGGGGAGATATGGTGTGTTTTTCCTATTTCAGGTTTTCACTGAACATTTTTTTTATCTAGACACACATCATGCCAAAACATCAAAAGGCTAAGGCTTTTATCAAGTGTTTGTCATATAAAAAAGGGGAAGAATGTGAAGCAAAAGTTGATTGATGAAAAATGACTTGTGTTGAAGGCTTTAGTTTTATAGGTTGTTGTTTGGTTTTGATAATTAGCTTCACACTTAATGTGATGACAACTTGTATATATGTGTGTGTGTCTTGATTGTTTAGCCTCTTAGGCTTTTATATGGCTTAGTTAAGAAAAGATTCAACAAGCTTTTAAAACTTTATTAAGATAAAAAGTCAGAAGAGATTCTCAATAGCTAAAATGAATGAAGCACATTTTTAAAATGATTTAAAATCAAATTTATTTCCCTAAAATAACTTTGATTAAATGTGTTAGAATAAGTAAATTTGTTTAAGGTTTATAATTTTAGTTGTTAAGATTTGTTGTAATAAATTACAAAAGGGGAGAAATCTATTATCTTGTTTTGAAGTTGATATATGGTGTTTGAAACAAGGTAATTGATTACCACTAATGATAATCGATAACATAATGTTAAAATTGGTTTTGTGAGAATCAGTACATCTTGTAATAATTGGTTACCACTTATGATGATCCATTACACGTGCTATATTTGCATGCAATTTGCAGGGAGAAATGAAAAGTGCACTTCTTATGTTTGATCAAATGCCGCAACAAGAAGTTATATCGAACAATCATTTGATTTAAAAAAAAAAGGTGAGGTGGGTAGTGCTTATGACTTGTTTTCCTTGATGGCACAAAGGAATGTGAGGTCATGGACATCAATGATTTATGAATTTATTCAATGTGGGGAGGCAAAAGAAGCTATTGATTTGTTCTTCCTTTTAATTTGTTCTTTGAGATGGAGAGGAGGTTTGAGGCCTTATCAAGTGACCATAATGGCTATTCCTTCAACTTTTGCTGATTTGGGAGTGTCTTGGTGTTCAACGAATTGATTTTGTTGAAGTATTCATAGATTCATGAATTGAAATGGGTTCAACGAATTTGCAAATGGTGTTCAAAAGAAATTTCAATGTCCATGATTCCCAATTTGCTATTATTATAGATATAAATTATAAATTTATTTACTTACAAATTATTCATTAATAAATTTAAATATGTTTGTAATATTCAAATTTTGTTTATAAATTTTATACAGAAAAGATTTCATGATTTTTTTTTATATTAAAAATGGTTAAATCAAACACATTTTCAGTATTTTTTTTCTACTAACAAAAAATAAGAAGTGAAACCAAAAATATTTTCTAAATCTAAAAAATTGAAAATAAAAATGATTTTCATAAAATGAAAATAAGAAATGAAAATAGAAAATATAATTTAAAATCTCAACAATTATTTTAGGAATCGGTCATAGATCACAGTGGTGATAATTAAATAATGATAAAAACATTTATCCCTTCTCTCTCTAACCCTTATCTCTTTATATTTTGCAAGTTTTTCATATTTCCTTATGTTTATTTTTTTAATTTTTTTTACGGTTTAATCATATTAGGAACATATAGGAAGCATTATATTTGCATTAACTATTCTCTCTACATTTCAAGAATCTTATTCAATTATGTAAATTTTTTAAATAAAATAATTTTGGGGCCAATATTTTGTAATCTATTTCACCCGTCATCTTAGATTCCTTGTCATTTTGTCTAATAATATGTTTGGTAATGTTCATTTTATGAGAATAAATATTGTTTGAAAAATTCTTTTAAAACTTACCAAATTAATTAAATCAAAATTTGAATTTTTTTAATATGTTTGGTAATGTTTATGTTTGGAAAAATAGTTAATTTTTGAAAATTTATTTTAAAAAATTACCAAATAAAATCAATATTTTCACAAAACAAAGTGAATCAAATACATATTGAAATGAAAATCATCTTATTTTAAATTGTTACAAATAAATAAGAGTAATGTTAGTAATATATTATATACTATTCAACACATTGAAATAAATACATATTAAAATTTAAAATATTTTAATTGTTACAAATAATTAGGGAAATGTTAATAATATATTCTTCAACACACTTTTTTTTTATTATACTCTTTATTATTGGCTAAAATTTATTAGAATCATAAAAAATTGCACATATATTTACTAATAATAAGTATACCTTAAATGGAGATCAAAATTACACATATATTTAGTACTACTAAGTAAAAAATTGTATATATTATATAGATATATTATTAGTAATAAGAAAAGATCAAAATAAAAAAGAAAAAAAATCAAAGAAAATTTTAAATATTGTATATAAAAAATTCAAATACTAAAGTCTAAAATATATTAATCTAAAAATTAAAAAATAATTGATTGCATCATCGAAACAATTCGAATGAAAAATAAATTTAAGAATTGAACCAATTGTAGTTAATTTAATTTAAGAAAAAACAATTAATTAAAACAATCCAAATCAACATAATATTTAATGTAATTTAGATTGTGAGAATCATCATGTAAATTCCATGTGACGAACACCCACGAATGCAAGATCTTCATTATCATCATCATAGGGTGATCATGGTGTGGTGGGGGTAAAAAAACTTTGATTAATTGAAGCACTAAAAAAATATAACTTAAGAGGAGAAGATGAGATGACGTGGCGACGCATTGCACGTGCGAGAGGTGGGGTCCCAGTCCCTTAAATGTTTCAGATAGGGTTGAGTTGATTCAGGAATGTATCGATGGGAAGGAAGCAAAGTAAGGTATCGTATTTTTATTTATAGATACTAGTTATAGTTATTTTATTTTTTTTGAAAGGACTAGTTATAGTTATTAATTAATTATTCTTTTTGCAAAAAAATTCCATAGTCAGAATTCAGAAAATGAATATGAAGGTGTATAATTTGTCCTTGTCAGCAACTAGGGTAGGGTTCGTACTAGTGGTCACTCCTCTCTCTCCGCCAAACCCAAACCCAAACCCAAAGAGTGGAAACCTACAAAACAAAACTCATCGCGTCGATTCCTTTATAAACAACTCCGTTTGTCACTTGCGTCTTGCGAGCGGGAAACGGCGGCTTTAGCAATCACCCCTTCGTCGTTTTCCCCCTCCCCCTTTTTTTTTTTTTTTTCTCCTTTTCCCCGTTTTGCGTTTTGGATTCATTAAACCCTTTCTCTCTATCTCCTGCTTTATCTTAAAGCCAAAGCGAAAGCCGTTCTCTCTCTATCTCTGAGACCGAGAATCCGATCCTTCGTTTCTGAAATTCTCGCGAGATGGACGAGAACGTGCTCGACGATATTATCCGGAGGCTCGTTGCGGCGAAGAACGGTAGAACGACGAAGCAGGTGCAGCTTACGGAGGCGGAAATTCGACAACTCTGTGTTTCCTCCAAAGAGATCTTTCTCAGTCAACCTAATCTTCTCGAACTCGAGGCTCCTATTAAGATTTGTGGTATATTTTCTTCTCTTTTTCTTGACAATTTCGATTAATTGATTGATTGATTAATTATATAACCTTGCTTGTTGTTTTACTTGGTTTTTGTTTTGTGCTAATTGTGAATTGTGATGTGTGGATTCTGTAATTGAATGAAAAGCGTTGGGGAACTGGTTTGTAATTCTGTTTATTTTGTTTTACATGCGGTTTGTGATTATCGTTGTTTACATGGAATTGGAATTAGCGAACGATTAGGTTTTGGTGTGAATATGAAGGTTTTAGGTTATGCCACTTTTGAAACTTTTTTTGTGCCTTGAGTTTGCTATGGGGTTTTAGGTTCGGGTGCTGGAGTTCGGATTGTCAGTTTATCACTCACACCGTTGTTTGGTTTTCTAGGGACTACTTAGAGGGAAGTGTGATTGACGAGGATACTATTGCTTTTGAGATAATCAGCTACTTGTGCAGTTATTAACTCTTCATTTATATGAAATTGTGAATAAATTGTTTTGATGTGTTGTTGGATAGAAGTAATGGCTGGCTTCTAAAGTTCTACACCATTTGGTGCATTACTAGTTGCAAAAACTGATTTTCAATGAGTTTGTTGTTCATCTGTCAGTGTGACATAAATCACTGATAGGGACCGATAAGGGGGACCAAGGGTAGATGACAGAGCGGGTCGGTGCCTTTTGGAGTTGTAGACAAGGTGCCCCTTCTGTCAGGCTTGTGCTGCCTTGTGATGTTTTTCTGGTTTGGGCAAATTGCTTGCCTTGTTGACATTTCGGTGGTACTTGGTTTTAATGGCCAATAATTGTGAAAACTCCAAAAGCCTTACCCATCTAACTTGCTTTGTCATGAATTCAAATTTTAGGGTTGCGGTGGCTGCTGCATTTATTTTGTTTGTGAAATTTAGACCTTAGAGTCAGTTTTCAACTTATTATCGTGCTTTGCACGTGAACATTTTTTAAGTTTTATTTAAGTAGGAATGTTATGCTTGAGTAGTTGATTTACGGAAAAACATGTTAAAATGGTTAAAGTTTTTACTGTTTTCTTATTTTTCTAATTTTAATGCCTTGCTTCAGCATGTGTATACTTGTTGGCACCTTTTGGTTTGACGTGTTAAAAGCCCTAGAACCTTAAGGTTGTCTTTTTTTGCTTTTGACCACCTTCTTGTCTATGGATGTTAAATAGTGGATGCAGTGTTGTCAAGATCGCGAGTAAACTCGCTAACTCGTACGATCCTCGAGTTTTGGGGGGTTCCACGTGCTAACTCGCACAGGGGATCGTTAGCTTTGCGGATCGCTCACAAATCGCGAGTTACAACGGAAAATCGCCGGATCGCGATGCGTTTCGATCCTCTTTGCTGAGATGAACTAAGACGCTCTATTCCCCTCTGCGATGAGTGCGGTTACACTTCCATGGCTGTCGTCGGACGTCGTCGTCGGGCGTCTCTGTCGCCGTCGTCGGACGTCGCTGTCGCTGGACGTTGCGACTGATGTCACCATTGGCATCGCCGGACAGTGCCGTCGTCGTCACCATGCATCCTCTGTTTTATTGTGTGTTGACTGTTTGCTGCGTGTTGGTGTTGCTAACAGAAGGAGTGATGGGTGGGTCGGGTCTTTAGGGTTTCAACTTTCAGGGTGTTTTTTTTTTTAACCTTTTCTCTTTTATGATCTGTTGGACCTTGGGCCTCAACTTTTGTTGCTTCCAAAATTTGAGTCCAACATGGGTGGGTATTTTACTATTATTTGTGAACTTTTATTTTCAAATAATAATAATAATAATAATAATAATAATAATAAACTGCATAATATATAATATAATTAGTTAAAAATAATAATAATAAAAAATATAATAAACTGACTAATAAGTGTAATAAAAACTAAATAAAACATAATATAATTTTGTGTTATGAGTTATATTATGAGTTATGAGTTACTTGTCTATATTATTTTTTATGTATCTGCATGTCTGTAAATATAATTTTGTATATATACATAACTCTTACGAGTCGAGTTACGATCTTCGAGTTACGATTTTTTACCCCCCTTCCGATCCTCTTCCGATCCTCGAGTTTGACAACATTGAGTGGATGGCATTTGTTTTAACAATTCATTTGCAGGAGATGTTCATGGCCAATACTCAGATCTTTTAAGGCTGTTCGAATATGGGGGATACCCACCTGAAGCAAATTATTTATTTCTCGGAGATTATGTTGATCGTGGTAAGCAGAGCATAGAGACAATATGCTTACTCCTCGCTTACAAGATCAAATACAAGGAGAATTTCTTTCTTCTCAGGGGCAACCATGAGTGTGCGTCCATCAATCGTATATATGGTTTCTATGATGAGTGTAAGAGGAGGTTTAATGTTCGCCTCTGGAAGATATTTACTGATTGCTTCAATTGTCTACCTGTTGCTGCTCTGATAGATGAGAAGATCCTTTGCATGCATGGCGGACTATCGCCTGATCTTAAACACTTGGATCAGATACGGAGTATTGCTCGTCCTATTGATGTGCCAGATCATGGCCTTCTCTGTGACCTTCTATGGGCTGATCCTGATAAAGATCTTGATGGGTGGGGAGAAAATGACCGAGGTGTGTCATTTACATTTGGGGCTGACAAGGTTGTTGAATTTCTTGAACAACATGATCTTGATCTGATTTGCAGAGCTCACCAGGTAATGAAACCTGAAGTTTGGTCAATTTCTATGATTTTATTGCTCCTTTTTGATTGATCATCTGTGGCTATAGGTAGTATCTTTTATGGTTTGTACTTCTATATACTTGTATACTACAGTTGGTCATGCATGATGTGTTTGCATTTTGCTACTTATTAGTCAAATTATTAAATGAAAAATAATCACAAGCATTGAGTAGATTAATTATGATGACTGAGAATCGAAGGGAAAAGAAAGAGACAGGATGAATGATATGATGAAATTGGGTTTTGATGTCACACAGATTAATCACTATTGTAAGTCTAAAGAATTTATTATGTTTAATACAGTTGGGTTTATCTCTTTCCTTTCTATATCACCAACTTTGACACCTCATAAATATCAGGTCATTTCCATTTGTGTTTAATTGATGGTCCTTTCTTTTGCCAGCCTATCTTTGTTGATGTACTTGCATTGTGTCTTTGTCTGTCTATGTTGATGTATTGGGCATTTGCTTGGCTCATCAGTCTTATTTCTTTTTAATGAATTGTTGAATCTGGTTTTATGTTTTTCTTTTAAAATTTTGGGCTGTGTTTCAGGTTGTAGAGGATGGATATGAGTTTTTTGCCAAGCGGCAGCTGGTAACTATATTCTCTGCACCAAACTACTGTGGTGAATTTGACAATGCTGGTGCTATGATGAGTGTGGATGACACCTTGACATGCTCTTTCCAAATACTTAAATCTTCTGAAAAGAAAGGTAAAGGTGGATTTGGCAACAACACATCAAGACCGGGAACTCCACCCCATAAGGTAAGAAGATGGAAATTATTTTAAGGCATGCACTTGTTCATTAATACTTGCATATTTCTATTAATGTATGTGGATCTATGTATTTGTTTGTTTTAATACAAGTATGTTGCAAACTTGAGTTTTAATCAAGAAGGCAACTGTATCATAACTTCTAGGTCTATGTATTAGCAAATATGAAGTGATCTACGTGTTAAGTTGGTTGTTGCACAATGCACATGTGATGAATGAATCAATTAGTGTGTATCATTAGATTCATTACAAGTAAATTTGACAGACGATTGGTAGTTTCAAGCTTTAGAGTAACATCATCGGGGAGATCATAATGATAGTCGAGTCAATGCCTAAGACCAGGTTAAAACCCATTTGTGATGTTTCTGTTGAAGTTATCTGTCCAACAGAGATTCAAGCCTCTTGGGGCTTTACCCTTTACCCATAAACACTGTTTACAATATCTTAGACTTTTAAGCCAAATATCCAATTTTCTGGCTTGATTATGCTCTTTGGGGCATGAGCCTATAGTGGAATAACCCATAGTGCAGAGCCTGTGTTGTGTTGTGAGGGGCATGAGTGAAATGGCTACGCTCTTTGGGGCAATTTCTCTGAACGAGGTTCATACCTTCACGTGGTCAAGGAGTTCTGGTGTTTGTTGATATTCAATTTCCTATAGTTGTCTACCAATGTTGATTTCCCTATTTTTTTCTTTTGTCAAGCCCACCAATGAGAGACAGAATGTATAAAGTTGAAGAGAGAGGAGTCATACCCTTTGTACAACGGTTTACTCAATTTTTTAGGTGTTTAGTTTTCTTTTTTGTTAAATTACTTGAAGATCTATTAATTTTCATCCTATCATATGCCAAGATATCTTTCTTGAAATATACTGATTTCTGACGTCTTTGACCCTATTTATTCATCCAGGGTGGGAAGAATTAACATTCCCTATACAAGGTCAGTGAGCTGGATGGAGGCATTCATTCTTCGTATTAGGTCAAAGGCTTATCGTTCTGCTGCCTGGCATCATTCACAACATATAAAGCATGACGCCTTCCTTCCTTGGCAACAAAACTAAAGACAGTGTGGCAAGGAACAAGGCACTTCATTGTGCGACTTCGATTGACCCCTTACCCCTTTCTTTCTTCTCTTCTCCTTTCTGATAGTTTTTTTTTTTTTTTTTTTTTTAAATTTTAAAATTTTATGTACAATGCAAATTCAAACTTTATAAGGAGAAATCCTGAATATCTTATTTTGTCGCGAGAATTTTAATTTAGGTTAAATTCAAAATTTCGACCCTTTCGTTTTTCTCCTTGCTTAAAATTTTATATTTTAGTCATTACTTAAAAGAAATTTGTGGATTGGTCCTATCGTCCTGTTGTTTGCACTGCTTTTTGTTTTAATCTTTATATAAAAGAAATTTATATAAAAAATTACAATTTTTATATAGTTATAAATTGTAATTTTTATAAATAAGAAATGTAAAATTTTAATCATTACTTAAAAGAAATTTGTGGATTGGTCCTATCGTCCTGTTGTTTGCACTGCTTTTTGTTTTAATCTTTATATAAAAGAAATTTATATAAAAAATTACAATTTTTATATAGTTATAAATTGTAATTTTTATAAATAAGAAATTTACATGTTAGTTCCTGTGTTTGACACAATTTTTATTGTATTTTACATGAAAAAAAAAGTAGTATTAATTTTGACTATTTAGTAAAGAATTAATTTTGTGAGTGTTTTATTTATGAATTGAAATGTAGAATTTTCAATGTTGTGATTAAAATAAAAAAGTAGGGTGTTGGATACTAATATATTATAGGGTTAAATAAGTTTTTAGTTCTTAAACTTTAGTTTGACTGGTTAATGTTCCTAAATTTTTTAAAAATTTGATTTTTAGTTCCTACATTTTTTAAAAATTCGGTTTTTAGTTTTTGGAATCTCATTAATTCAGGTACTAAAAATTGAATATTTAAAAAGTTTAGGAACTAAAAATCGAATTTTTAAAAAATTTAGGAATTTTGACCAGTCAAAATTTTGTTCAGAAACTAAAAATTGAATTTAAAAAAAATTTAGGGAGGTGACTAGTCAAACTAAAATTTATGGACTAAAAATCGAATTTTAAAAAATTTTAGGGACTAAAAACTTAATTAAGATTATATTATATTTGCATCAGCTTTAGACTGAGTGCGATAGGTAATAAGAATGCATCGATAGCCCAAAGAAAAAGAAAAAAGAAAAATTAGTTAGTGATAGTCGATCTACTCCTTTTGTCACGCTGTAAGAATAATAAGAATGCAATCGGTAAGTAGTAACATGAATGATGTTACAGGAGATCAAGTATGTTTGGATGTATGTAGAACTAGATCTGTATTTGTAGAAAGTATGGTGATTTTTATGTGGATAACACATTAGAAAAATTAACTTCTATAGAAAATGTTTGAAAACTTATAATTAAAATTGATTATAGGTGTGTAATTATTAAAATGAGATTTAAAATTAGACGAAGATACATATAATTTCTCAAGTTCATTTTTATAGGACTTGGCTTTTTCTAAAGAGAGTAAGTGTACAATGAATAAATTGATAAAAAAAAGTGTACAATGAATAATATCAGTTGTTGACAAAAAGAATCAACAATTGATATTTCAATGATTTGTTATTTATATATATATATATGTAATATTAATTTATTTTTTAAAATGAGTTGCTTATTTTAGAGAAGTTGAATCTATTCTCATATTCTTGTCTGTAACAATAAATTATGCTTCCCCTAATGCAACTTCCAAGGTAGAACCCTTTTTTCACCCCTTTCAATTTATGTTTCAGATTTTACTTCAAAAATATTGTGTTTCCAAATCCTAGTTCATTGATTCATCAAGTTCAAGCTGCATTATAATCTGGGTTCTAGACCTTTCTTAACAATAGTGAAAGGAAATGACAAATATGTCTAAATAGCATACCAAAAGAGATAATTGATTCTGTTTTGATGCTAAAGTTATTAAGATTAGTTGACTTAAACTCACTTTTGAGAGCGAGACCTAAGTTTTAACAAATTAGATTTCAAATATCTTATCATGGATGATAATCATGTTTGACCGAGTTAAGATTCAATTTGATAGACACAAATGTGAAACCAAACATATTAATTCATTCCGTTTCATTTTTCTTTAGACTAATGATTTAAAGTGTTGTAGTTAATTACTTGTTAGTGGATAATTTTGCTAAAAAGACTATTACATAATTTTATCATGTTGTTGTTGTTATTATTATTAATCGTTAAACAATAGGAAGACTTGTGCAGGTAATAAATGTAAATAAAAAATATATAATTTGTTTTAAATAAAAGAAATGGGTAAATTTTTTAGATGTTTTTCCTTCTTAAACATTAGTTTGATTATTTATATATTAATTGTTATACAATAATTTATTTAAGTTTCAGTTTTTTTAATTTATAACTATTTATTTTCATATTAATAATATCAACGTAATTTTTTGTTCTCAAAAGTGATAGGTTATTTACTTTCAACAGAGTAAATCATCAAATTCGTTTATGAAAGTGTGTGGCGTTGTCACCAGAGTCCCTATCAAGGAAAATTGCAAAAAAGTCTTTGAATATGCATTTTATCGATCATGTTAGCCCAAAAGTAAATGCTCCTTTAATGACGTTGTTATTTGTTAACAATGCTGTGATGACACACGTTAAGTGCTATTTAATGTCTTTACTAGTTCGTCGCTTGACGTTCATGTAAATAGGAACCAAAATGAAAAATTAAAAATATTTTTAAAAAATTTCTCTTATTGTGTCCACGTTAGTAGAGATCAAAATGAAAACATTCATGGACAAAGATGAAATATTTAGGGATCGAAATGAAAAATTATTTTTTAAAAATTTTCTCTTTCTTCTTTTTGCATTCATGTCAAAATGAAACATTTAAAAGTTAATACAGTTTAAAATAGATTTATGTTTCTTATAATTAGGATCAAAAAATAATACTCTTTTATTTCTTATAAAAAGGATAAGAGAGAGTATTTTTTTACAGAAAAAGACACATATTTAGACAAAAAATAAACAAGTTCCTTTTGGGATTAAACTGTGTGTTAACTCTAAAGTCCAATAAAAATTAGAGTTAATTACACTGACCACCCCTAAGGTTTACTCTTATTACACCTAGTACCCCTCCATTTTTGAACATTACTTTGAGCACCCTAAAGGGGGGTAAGTGTAATATTTTTTAAACCTGAGAGGGGGGGTCAGTGTAATGATTTATGCCTATGAGGGGGGGTTAGTGTAACGAAAGTCCAAAAATTAGGGGGTTTTCTGTAGGATTCAAAAATGGAGGGGTGCCAGGTGTAATAAAGGCAAATCTCAGGGGGTGTTCGTGTAATTTACTCTAAAAATTATATTGAATCCAATATAAGCAACTTCGAATAGTAGCTTATGATGGCCAAGTTCAAATCAAGTGTCCAAACCCCTCAGATGATGATTCAAACCAAAACTCGTTAACCAAAATTCGCAAACCAAGTGATCGAGTAATCACGTTTGTGTATCCGTTATTTAAGAAAAGCAATGAAGTGAGAAATTTGATAATCAATGAAGTGCAGATCGGTGGCGTGCATATGGTCCGGCACGCCCTTCCCTCACCGCGTCACCGCCGTCGCCGCTTTAACCGAACCTCCGACGCCGACCTTTTACACCGCCGGATCCGATGGCTGCGTCATCTGGTGGACCCTCTCCAATTCCACTACCCCACCGGTATTTTCAATTTCAACACTCTCTTCGTTTCAATTATTATCAAATAATAATAATAACCACCATTTCTCCTTCAATCGCTAAGAGCCAAGTCGATTTTGCAGCAACTTAAGGCGGTGGGCGTGTTGTGCGGTCACGCCGCACCGATCACCGATCTCGCCGTTTGTAGTCCCGTCGCAGATGCAGAAAACTGTTACGGTTCAAGTGGAAGTAAGTTAAGTGCGTTGATAAGTGCGTGTTGCGATGGTTTTTTGTGTGTGTGGAGCAAAAACAGTGGTCATTGCCGGTGCAGGAGGAAATTGCCGCCTTGGGTTGGCACTCCCCGCATAATTCGAACTTTGCCTTCAACACCGAGATATGTGTGTATAGCGTGTTCTTTCGAGGCTAGTGAAGGAGTAATTGATAGAGAAACTCAGGCTAGGAAGCCTCCTAAGTGCACTATTCTTATTGTGGACACGTATTCGCTTTCCATTACTCAGACTGTGTTTCATGGAAGTCTATCCATTGGTCCTGTTAGGTTTATGGCACTAGTGTTGGGTGATGACGAGAAGAGGAATTCGGTTTTTGTGGCTGATTCAGCTGGGAGCCAGCAGACGGTTTTGATATCGGAGGATCGAGGGGAAAGCTTGGCGAGTTCGCATGGAGATATAGGTCAATTGGAGAGTGTTTTTTGCTGTGAGGGATTGAATGGTGAGGAGCAGATTGTTTCGGTTCTGACGTATGGGAATGTTGTTGCTTTTATATTGAAAGATCGGTGTGTTTTTAGGTTGTTGAATGGTGATAGTGTGATTGGAGAGGTTTCTTTTGAGGACAGTGTATTCGGTTTGGATCGGGGTTCTACTCAAATGTATGCCATTGGTGGTATTTTTCTTGAAAGTGATGATGTGGGGAATGTGTGCAATGCCAATGAATATGGAAACTCGGTTACAGTACAATTTGTTGTGTGGAATAATGTAGGCTATGCAGTTATATATAATGTGTTGTATCAGAATGATGTTTTTCAATGTGAACCTCATTCTGAGATTCCTGGTACTCATTATCAACCTGATATGAGATTATCTATTTTTTTCCAACAAGTAAATCAATATCTTGTGTGCATCAAATCAGTTTGCTTTAATTATGAGGAGCCTGTACTATGGAGACCGCTTGCCACAATCTGGTCACTGCATGATTTTGATGATGAACCTGGTATATTGTACCGTCAATGCAGAATGATCAGTGATGGTGTATCTTTCATGGACTGGTTTGAGAAATCAACTCAGCTCAAGGGACTGGATGGTCTAGAGACTACGCCTACTTTTGGTGTGGGTCTAAGTTCTGATGATGTAGACAACACACATGTGGATAGCATAAGTAATTATTATGCTTACAAGGGGAAGGTAGTTTCTTCTTCCATGATTATATCTGAGAACCTCTTTACTCCTTATGCTGTTGTATATGGTTTTTTAAGTGGAGAAATAGAGGTTGTAAGATTTGATCTGTTTCAAGGGTTTTGCTTGGATGATGCAAGTTCCAATCCTGATGAAAAGTCAACTGCATGCAAACAGTACTTCTCAGGACATACAGGTGCTGTACTTTGTTTGGCAGCACATCAAATGATGGGTAGTGCCAAAAGCTGGACTTTTAAACGGGTTTTGGTGTCTGGAAGTATGGATTGCACGATTCGTATATGGGATCTTGACGCTGGCAGTCTTATTATGGTAATGCATCATCATGTGGTTCCTGTGCGTCAAATTATTCTTCCCCCATCTTTGACTGCGCATCCATGGAGTGATTGCTTCCTTTCAGTTGGAGAGGATGCATGTGTTGCTCTTGTTTCTCTTGAGACTCTGCGAGTGGAGAGAATGTTTCCTGGACACGCAAACTATCCTTCTAAAGTTTTATGGGATGGAACAAGAGGTTATATTTCCTGTCTCTGTCAAGCACATTACGGAACTTCTGATGCTACCGATGTATTATACATTTGGGATGTAAAGACAGGTTCACGTGAGCGAGTCCTACGTGGGACAGCTGCACATTCAATGTTTGATCATTTTTGTAAAAGCATCAGCATGAATTCCATATCTGGCACATTGCTGAATGGAAATACATCAGTCTCTTCATTACTTCTTCCAATAGTTGATGATGCGAGGTTCTCTAACTCCCCCTTAAATCGGTCAGACAACTTGCTTACTTCATCAAGGTCGTCACCAAATATTTCAAATATGACTGAGCTGAATTCTTCCAAAACAAATGCAGGTAAAGGAAATTCAGTGAAGCCAAATTCGTCCTCTTTGATTGGTCTTTTGAGTAGCAAGCTTCCTATCAAATGCTCTTGCCCATTCCCAGGGATTGTGTCTCTGTGTTTTGATCTTGCATCATTGATGCTCTCTTATCAAAAGAATGAGTCCATGGAAAATGGTGGTGGCAAGCCAGTGAATATCAATTTGAAGCAGCAGGGAGTTCCGGAGCAAAATCCCAGCTACCATAATCCAGAAACTGTAGAGGGGCATGACTTGGTTAGCCTATTTGAAGAATACTTACTTCGATATTGCTTGTCATTTCTACATTTATGGAGTGTAGACAGAGAGCTTGATAATTTGCTAATAAGTGACATGAAGCTGAGGAGACCAGAAAATTTTATAGTAGCTTCTGGTCTGCAGGGGGATAAAGGGTCATTGACATTGATGTTTCCTGCTCAGAGTGCTACTCTTGAGGTAATTTGGACTGTATGTTGGGACTTATTTTCTTTTATGTCTCATTTCAATAGTTCCTGAGACATTAAAAACCACATTTCAGCTTTGGAAATCATCATCTGAGTTTTGTGCAATGAGGTCATTGACGATGGTGTCCCTTGCCCAACGTTTGATTAGCTTGTCTCACACTGGTTCAGCAGCCAGCAGGTATAGTGGCAATTACAATAGAAAAAAAACCCCTGCACAAATCAGGTTATCTGTACTTCCACATTTTCTTTGCTTTTAATTGAAAATCTTTTAATACGTCTTGCGTTAATTTTTTTCCATGGAGGAAACCCTTTTTTCTTCTAAACTGAACTTATCTGGGAAAGATACTTCAAATTTAAGCTTTATAAACCAGATGAGATGTTTTTTAAACTCTACAAAGTTTCAAAATCCTATTTGAGATTCTTCACAAACTGGAATAACCATTCTTTTACTTATATAGCTCCAGGTGTTATGGATCTAGTACTCAGTTTCTTTATGTTTTGCAGGTGGATTCTTGGTATTATTTGAAACCTAACATAGTCTTGAAGTTTTTCTTGCAACATATAAATATTATTTCAAAATAGAAAAATGACGAAGAATGATGAAATGAATAGAAAGAAAAAAAATGCCCAAATTAGCATGGCCACCTAGATATTTTGGATCCACAGTCACTTATCTGTCCAGCTGGTTATGAGACAGTGAAGCTTGATATTTTTGTAAATCTTCTGAATAAAAAATATTTAGTGCATGTAGGCTAAATAATGGTAGGTTTTCCATGCTTGGTTCTCACGATGCTTGCAAAGATTCTCTCCTGTTGTTCACTGTTATCTTATGTTTTTCCCCCTTACTATTTTGACTTTTACTGTTTGGGTAATGGTATTTTTGTGCAGTTTTACAATGTGTTTTTCCCTTTTTAATTCTGAATTCTTTAATTTATCAAATAATTAGTCAATTTATTTTCTCAAAATGCACTCAATTAGAAAAGATGTGCTGATGATTGATAGTATCATATGCAGTGCTTTAGCAGCCTTTTATACTCGGAATTTCCTGGAAAATTATCCAGATGTGAAGCCACCTTCATTACAGGTTGTAATATGTAAAGTGCTTTTGTAGTTCAGTAATTTTAATCTCAAATGATTTTACACATGTCCTATATTATTTATGAGCTTGTGGAGAATATGCGATAAATTGGGATGCATCTTACTGTGCATTAGGCATGAGCCAACTCTTAATAAGGTTTGGAGGGAATATTCCAGAAGAAATAATTAGTAGGAGGCTAGTGGTTTTGTTATAGGTGGTTTCAGGGGCAGTGAGGAGGTTAGGTAGTTAAATTGGGGAAATTGTAAATTTGTAACAGAAACTAAGATTTTCAGTGAGAGAAGGGAACACCCCTTGTAAAAGGATTCTTCCTCTTGTATTCTTTACTTCAAATACAAACATTATTCTTTCTACTTTTCTCTTTCTCTCTTTCCTATTCCTTGTCAATTCTTGTCAAGCCTTAGCCATTTTTCTTTGTTTTAGAGACTTATGCTTGATTTCTTTTGCAATATCTGTTATTACTTTTTTGTTCAATTTGCATTCTTGCAAGACAATTTTCTGGTGTAGTGCTGCACATCTTAGGAAATATGTGTCTCTTAAATTCATTTCTCAAAGAGGAAAAGAGTTGCTTGCTAGTCCAAAAACTATCTAGTTTAGAAATTTATGTAAAGAAAAAGGTTATTTTAGGCCAAGATGAGTGTGGTAGTTTGATGCCAACAGCTATAAAGCACGGAGATCCCAGAAATAATACCATATGTGTACCCTAGTGGGAAAAGGCTTGGGGTTGTTGTTGTATGCACACCTGACATGTATCAGGTGCTGGTATGGTTAGGTACTTTTGAGGGTACAACTGGCTGGAACACAAGTCATAAATCCTCTCCCTTCCCCCTCCCCATAAAACATAAAAAAGAGGCAGTTGGGGAAGGGAGAAAACCCTCAATTGCTTGGCCTTTATAGTTTGGTCATCCCTCTTTCTTGTTTCTGTCTCAAATTTTCTTTTGAGAACAAATTTTGGTTTTAAATAACTAATTGGCCATTAAAACTTATACATTGTGTTTTCTTGGAAAAACTTATACATTGTGTTAAAATTATGATGCACTTTAAATTAAATCAAGGGTGGATACATCCTTACTTTCTCACTTCAGAAACAAACTCACTTTAGAGGAGCTTCGTCCATGTTTCTTAAGTGTTTGAGATAGCTTAAAATCTGGCATTCTAGTCCATTCTCTTTGCTGCAGCATAACATTTTACTAAAGCAATTTTTTATTTATATTTTTTATTCTGTAAGATGATATTGCTGGAATGATCAATTCCAATGTTTGATTCGTATTGTAGTTTGTCATATTATGGGTGGTTAACAATGCTCATGCATTGTGCTATTAAAAAACTTCCCAATTACTTGATATCAAGTTCTGAAGGCTATCTCCTCTTTTCACAGCTCTTGGTGGCTTTTTGGCAAGATGAAAGTGAACATGTGCGTATGGCTGCACGCTCTATATTTCATTGTGCTGCCTCTCATGCTATTCCTCTACCTCTATGCAATTCAAAACCCACCGAGTCAAACAATATAAGTTCCCAAACTGGAAGTATAGACAAACATCCAGGAAATATGACAGAAGAAAGTATATCTCCTAAGGCAGAAAAACATGGAATTTCCCAAGATGAGGAATCCAAGATACTTGCTTGGTTAGAATCATTTGAAGTGCAAGATTGGATTTCTTGTGTTGGTGGAACAAGTCAGGATGCAATGACATCTCACATTATTGTTGCTGGTGCACTGGCTATCTGGTATCCTAGTCTTGTAAAGCCAAGTCTTGCCATGCTAGTTGTTCACCCGTTAATGAAGTTGGCTATGGCCATGAATGAGAAGTACAGCTCCACTGCTGCTGAGCTCCTTGCAGAGGGCATGGAAAGTACATGGAAAGAATGCATTGTCTCTGAGATTCCTCGTCTGATTGGGGATATTTTTTTCCAAGTAGAGTTGAGTGGTCCATCTTCCAAGTCAGTGAAAGAAATTTCAGATGCATCTTTTTCTATTAAACAGACTTTGGTGGAGGTTCTTCTTCCAAGTTTAGCTATGGCTGATATACCAGGCTTTTTGACTGTGATTGAAAGTCAAATTTGGTCTACTGCATCTGATTCACCTGTCCACATGGTATCCTTGTTGACTCTTATAAGGATCATGCGTGGTTCTCCAAAGAATTTGGCTCAATACCTTGACAAGGTTTGCAAAGCTACTTGTTACTAAGACTAACATGATTTTCATCGATGTTTCGGATAGATTCATCTTACTGCTGCTAGTTCTAGGTTGATTTTTCACCTGACTTCATGTTTTTGGTTTAATATCTACTTCAAGATGTTCCTTTATATTTATTTCTTTTCTTGTTTGCTTATTGTTCAATTTCCATTTGGTAGATGTGAATCCTTGAAATTAAACATATTAGCATATCTTATTGTGGACTTGTTCCTTTAGGTGAATGACTAATGTTTGGAGAGAATTATATCTAAGGAACATTTGAAAAGAGAGAAATAGTGATACTTTATTATTTTAAATGTGGATTTTTTTTTTAAAAAAATAAAATATATATTTTATATTTTGATATCAGATGAGTTTATTGTCAGGGGTAGAGGGAGACCGAACAAAATTATAGGCAAAACGATTAAGATTTAAAGGTTAATAAACAGGCATGATTTACGACAAAACATTATGGCATCCTTTTAATCCATGTAACTAAGCTTACTAGTGGGAAAAACCTTTGTTGTTGTTTTATATACTAATGTTGACAGCTAGAACTATTTATTATTTATGCCTTGCAAACTGAATCTTGTCCGTATCCCTCTTAGTTCTTCATTTTAGATCTAAATTTGTTTTTATATGGGTTTGTGTATTTTCTTATAATGAATTTCCTATTCTTATCTCTTTTATCACTTATTGCTGTTATTTTCTATTCTGATGGTTGGTGGAGCAGAATGATTTTCTATTTTGAGAGACCATCATTTTTTTGTACTGAATCATGCGCAACATAGGATCTGCTAGTAATTTTGTCTGCCCCTTAAGATTTAAATTTCATACTGCTTATTTGTTTTGAAACATTAAAGCATGAATTTTTGTGACAGTGCGTCAGATCTGCAGGTGGTCAACTTCATTTTACAGACTATAGATCCTAGCAACTCAGTCATGCGGAAGGCATGCTTCCAGAGTTCAATGACAACTTTAAAGGAAGTTGTACGTGTATATCCCATGGTGGCTGTCAATGATTCATGGTCCAAACTAGCAGTTGGAGATGTGGTTGGAGAAATTAACAATGCAAGCATTAGGGTTTATGATATGCACAGGTATTAGGATTCAGAGATAGACTGTAATTTTTAAAATCAGAATAGGTTCAGCCGTTCAGGCTGAAATGTTTAAATACCCTTCAATTGTTCTGTCTCTCATGTACTTGAGAGAAGTGCACTTGATTTTTTGTCATTTATATGTTATATGCAGGGTGGGAAGGTCAAAGAAATAAAAACCATTAGGTGGAAGTAGAAGTAAAATTTTGAAGGGAGAGAATAACAATACTGGGGATATTTAAGGGGAAAAAGAGAGGTTTTGGTGGTTCTATACTTACTGCTTAGTTCCACCCCTGATTGTATCCTAAGTAACTGGCTGGTTATTTTCTTTGCTGATAATTGTATTCTTCAAGGTCATATTCAGAAAATGATGGAGAAAATCACCAGATCAAATACATTTGGTGACATTTGTAAATCATCATAACTGTTTTAATTTCCATTTTCACATAATTTGTGACTAAAATGTTCATTTAATACCATCATTACCATGGGTAGGCTATGGATGATATAGATCAATTTTTTAAGACCTTTATGGATTGGATGAAATGAATTAGAAATTTATTATGGACCTGACCTACTTTCTCAGTTCATATGATAATGGTATTTGTTAAACTAGATAAAGAACAGAGACATGTTTGATTGAAACCGTGTGTCTCAAATACACCACGAATCATTGTTTATATAGGCTTATTGCATTAAATACACATAAATAGGGAGGATATTTAGTTTCCTCTAAATGGAGATAATATGCCTATAAACTATAATTAAATACAATGAATGCAGAATATTTGATTTGATTCTCAACACTCCCCCTCAAGCTGGAGCATATAAGTCAAATGCACCCAGCTTGTTACAAATAAAACTAATTCTAGGACCCCTCAAAGACTTAGTGAAGATATCTGCCAACTGGTCACTAGAGTTAACAAAACTTGTGGTAATATCCCCTGACTCAATCTTCTCTCGGATGAAATGGCAATCAACTTCAATATGCTTGGTCCTCTCATTGTAGACTGGATTGGAGGCAATGTGTAAGGCTGCTTGATTATCACATATAAGAGTCATCTGTGTAGTATCTTCAAACTTGAGCTCCCGGAGAAGCTGTTTTAGCCATATGAGTTCACAAGTCACTAATGCCATGGCCCTGTATTATGCTTCAGCACTTGATCTAGCTACAACAGTTTGCTTCTTACTTTTCCAAGATACCAAGTTTCCTCCAATCAACACGCAATACCCAGATGTGGATCGCCTATCATTGGGTGAGCCAGCCCAGTCAGCATTTGAGTATCCAATCACTCGTGCATGTCCCCTATCTTCATAAATGAGGCCTTTGCCTGGAGCTCTCTTAATATACTTCAGGATCCAAATAGCTGCATCCCAGTGATCCTGGCAGGGAGAGTTTAGAAATTGGCTTACCACGCTTACTGCAAAGGCAATGTCTGGACGAGTGACTATGAGGTAGTTCAACTTTTCAACTAACCTCCTATATCTCCCAGTATCCGACAAGGGCTCCCCCTGATCAGGTAGCAATTTGACACTAGGATCCATAGGTGTGTCCACTGGCTTAACATTGAGTAGACCAGTCTCTTCCAGGATGTCAAGAGCATACTTCCTGTGGGAGATAACTAAACCATCCTTGGATTGAGCAACTTCGATACCTAGGAAATACCGAAGTTTACCAAGGTCTTTAGTCTGAAACTGGTGTGAGAGGTATTGTTTCAAGCTGGTAATGCCATGTTGATCACTGCTTGTAATGACAATGTCGTCTACATAGACAATAAGATAGATGCATCCCTGTTGTGAATGGCGATAGAAGACAGAGTGGTCGGCTTCACTGTGAATCATGCCAAACTGCTGCACAACAGTCGGGAATCGACCAAACCATGCTCGAGGGGACTATTTAAGTCCATATAGGGACCTGCAAAGCTGACAAACCATAGTAGAGGACTCCCCCTGAGCAACAAAACCTAGTGGTTACTCCATATACACTTCTTCATCTAGATCGCCATGCAGGAAAGCATTCTTAATGTCGAGCTGGAAGAAAGGCCAGTGACGGATAGCAGCCATAGAGAATAGTAATCTGACAGAGGCCATTTTGGCCACTGGAGAGAAAGTGTCAGTATAGTCCTGCCTATACACCTGTGTGTAACCTTTCGCCACCAGATGAGCCTTAAATCGGTCTATGGTACCATCAGGGCCAACCTTAAGGGTGTAAAGCCAACGACATCCTATTGCGGATTTTCCAGGGAGAAAAGAGACCAAATCCCAAGTACCACTGCTCTGGAGTGCACACATCTTATCTATCGTGGCTTGCCTCCACTTTGGGTGCGACAATGCTTCACCTGGAGAGTTAGGGATAGACACAGAAGACAAAGAAGAAAGGCAAGTATAGTGCAAGACATAAAGACGGTGATAACTAAGGTTAACATGGTGAGGAGATGGGTTACGAGTAGAACGAATACCTTTTCGCAGAGCAATGGGCCAATCTAGGTCAGGTGTAGGTGCTGGATCCGGTAAAGGAGACGGTGCCGGGGAAGAGTCAGGCATGGCCTCTACTATATCTTCACGAACCGTCACAGGGGTTGTTGGAGGTATGTCCGTAGGTCTCTGTCGTTGATGGTATATCTGAAGCGGTTGCACCTGTGGTGGTGCTGCAGGTGGAACATCCTAGTGTACCATAGGGTCAATTTGGGAAGGAGGAGGAAGAGGAATAATGGCAGGTGGACTAGGAAGGACAGAAAACCACATGTCGGAAGTAGAGTGAGCAGACTCAAAGTGAGGGACAGACTTAAAGGAGACATCAACAGAGATGAAATACCGTTGAAGGGTAGGAGAGAAGCAGTGATAACCTTTTTGTGATCGAGGATATCTTAGGAAGACACATTTGAAGGACCTTGCAGATAGTTTGTCAAGGCCCGGAGTAAGGTTGTAAACAAAGCAGGTGGAACCGAAGACCCGAGGAGGAAGTGTATGAAGAGGTGAATGGGAAAAGAGTATCGAGTGAGGTACTTTATCATTTAGTATTGAAGATGGCATGCGGTTAATAAGATAGCAAGTCGTGAGAACAGCGTCTCCCCAGAATCGTGGGGGAACATGACCATGAAGGAGGAGGGTTCGAGTTGTCTCAATGAGATGTCTGTTCTTGCGCTCAGCCACCCCATTTTGTTGAGGAATATGGGTGCAAGATGTCTGATGGAGAATTCCCTTTGATGCCATAAATTGTTGAAACTAAAGAGATAAATAATCACGAGCATTATCACTACGAAGAGAGCGTATAGGGATGCCAAACTATGTTTTTATTTCATTATAAAAATTCTCAAATATAGAAAACAACTTGGACATGTTTTTCATCAGACACACCCACGTACAACGTGAGTAATCATCAATAAAGGTAACAAAATATTTAAAACCAGAATGAGTAACAACACGAGATGGACCCCAAACATCTGAGTGAACTAAGGCAAATGGGGACTTAGCCCTTTTATTGACACGATCAGGAAACGAACTACGAGTGTGTTTCCCTAACTGACATGACTCACAATGTAAACTAGACAATTTGGAAGACTCGGTATCAACTTCTAAAGCTTTGGCAAACCAGGATGTCCCAACTGAGCATGAATCACTAACGGAGAGACTGTGGACGAGCACACTTGTGACGGCAGAGAGAGATAGTATAGGCCATGCGACTCACGTCCGACGCCAATCGTCCGTCCCGATGTCCGGTCCTGCAGGGTAACAGAATCTTTAGTAAATGTAATTACAAGGTCATGAGACTGGGTAAGACGGTACACAGAAAGCAGGTTAAAGGGACAATCAGGAACATATAAAACAGACTCAACAGTTAGGGATGGAAGGGGATGTGTGGTGCCAATGCCTTGGGATTGTGTTTGAGTGCCATTGGCAGAAGTGATGGCAGGCAAATATGTAGGTGTGGAAAAGGAAGAAAAAAGAGAACGATTACCAGAAATATGGTCAGAAGCACCAGAGTCAAGCAACCAAGGACCCAGAGAAGGAGATTGAGATAAGCAAGCAGTAGATTTACCAGTGTGCGCAACCGAAGCAGTAGCAGCAGGGGTCTGGCGACTCTCGAACCACTGGAGAAAATCCTCATATGTAGCAGGGGTAGCTCGAGGCTGTTCAGGGACCTGAGCTGTATCAGTAGGTGTTGTCTGAGCTATATTGGCAGGATGAGGCGGCTTACATGTAACTTCTAGCAACGATCAATGGTGTGGCCAAGACGATGACAATGCTCGCACTTGTGACGACCCTTGGAGCTAGATTGGCCCGTGCGAGAACGTCCAGAGTTACTGCTTTGGGAGGCAAGGGCAGTGGTATCTCCTATCGAAGAAGCAGGAACTTCAGCAATATGCTTCAGTGGAATCCGAAGTAGGGAAGAAGAAGCAGATGTCACCGTTGGTGCCACAGGTGATCCAAGAATCTGATCCCGTGTAGCAAAATACTCCGGAGGAAGGCCATATAGAGCCAGAGTCATAAACAGAGTGCTATGGTTCTCCAATTCCTTCTTCGCTTCAACAGGAATGGAGGCAGCAGGGGGAAGGAGCTCATTGTAATCATGTAGGGCTACATGGACTCGCCCAAGATAAGTAGACATAGGACCATCAAAGCATTGAGGGGCAAGAAGCGTCATCAAGTCTTTGCACACTCCATATAGGCATTGAGTATCATTGGTGTATAGAGAACGGGCTTCACTCCAAACTGACTCACAAGTGTTGTGGGGTCGAAAAATCGGTTTAAGGGAAGGGTGGAGAGTAGACTTAATAACACTGCATAGTTGGGCATCAATCTTTGCCCATTGTGCACGATCAGCATCGGGTATAGAATCAACGGAGGTAGTGAGATGGGATTTGTAGCCCAGTCCAGTAATCCACAGAGTGACATCAGATGCCCAAGTAGAATAGTTCGAGCCGTCCAATTTCTCAATAGATAGAGGGATGTTTGAGAAAATTGAAGGGTCCGCCCTAGCAAATGTAGGTGTAGGGTTTCCAGTATCAGCCATACGTGCAAATAGTACTTGCAAAGTACAAAACAGAACCAAATGTGGGGGCAAAAAAGGGGTTTTCACCCAAATGAGGTCCGATGAAGGTGAGACTTGAGGGACAGGGTCGCGTGGGGTGGACAACCTTATTGCTGGAATCGCGGCCGGAGAAATCGCCTCACGCGCCGCCACGCGCCGGTGAAGAGCGCTGTTTGGCGCGTCAAAGATGTGGCGTGTGGGAGCGCATGGAGCTTCGTCTGGGGAAGCGACTTCTGGGATGGTGTAGATCGGCGCTGGGCGAGGCCAACCGTGGTGGTTTCGGCCAAAAAGGTCGCTGGAAAAGTCGTCGGAGCAACGGCAGCGGTGGCTGGAAAAGTTGCTGGAAAAAAAGAGAGAAAGGAACAGGTCGCTGGAGTGATGTCGACGCTCAGAGGGGCGAACTGGAAAGTATACACGGTTCGCAAAAAAAAAATTGATCTCCGGGGACAGTGGGTCCACCGGGCAAGGCACGGTTCTTGAAGTATCTCTATCAGGCTCTAGATACCATGTTAAACTAGATAAAGAACAGAGACATGTTTGACTGAAACCGTGTGTCTCAAATACACCACGGATCATTGTTTATATAGGCTTATTGCATTAAATACACATAAATAGGGAGGATATTTAGTTTCCTCTAAATGGAGATAATATGCCTATAAACTATAATTAAATACAATGAATGCATAATATTTGATTTGATTCTCAACAGTATTTATAACTTGTTAGGATCCAATTGTAATGTACAGGACTTGAGTCCCATATTTGAAGTATGGGATTCTAGTGTGGGGTTTATAAGGCCTTGGACTCTCCAACTACAATAGCTAGCTTTTGTGGTGTGGTTCTCCCAAGGTTCTTATCAATTGGTAACAGAGCCTTCCACCATGTCTCTTGGCTGCAAATGAGCGGCATGGGTGCCTGGGACTAGTCAAAGGGTTAGTGCACAACCAGCCTGCGTGGGTGCTGGGGCTGCGGAGCATGGTGGGATGTTAGGATCTAATTGTAAGTTATGGGACTTGAGTCTCACATTGGAAGTATGAGATTCTCGTGTGGGTTTATAAGGCCTTGGTGAGGTTCTCCCAAGGCTGTTATCATAACTTGTTTCCTCTCGCTTGCTCTCACCCTTCTATGATTCCCTTTTTGAAATTTCTGATTCAAAATGTTGTCTGCTTGTGTTTCTTCTCTCCGTCATATCTGAGAGATAATAATTTCCTAAAATGGAGAGCCTTCATTTTTTTTATGCAGTGTGACAATGATAAAGGTTTTGGATGCAAGTGGGCCTCCTGGACTTCCAACTCTGCTCCCAGTAGCAACATCAGGAACAATGTTGACTACGGCAATTTCAGCACTGAGCTTTTCACTAGATGGAGAGGTACTGACAGATTGTGTTGATTCAAATCTTGACTACTTGGTGTTTCATGATATGATCTAGTTGGTAGGTTTTGGATTAGCTATCCAGTATCCAAATAATGATATATAAAAATTTGATCTTATTTAGAACTTAATTACATTAGGCAAACTATAAACTCTGAGATATCTGTGACCTAAATATGGGCTGTTGCTGGCTTCAGACCATATGATACTAATTACTGTACTGATATCTACTATGATCATGTGATTAATAAAATCAGTTTTGAGAAATACTTTGACTACTAAGAAGAGCAAGGGGGAGTCCTCACAACATAATTTCCTGACAGTCTTCCTTGTGGCTTCCACCCATTTTTGTTCAATATATATATATATATATGTTTAACTAAACTTTCCATATTGGTTCATCATGCTTGATTGGACCAATTTAAACCAGATGAAAAGCTTTCTTTCACATGTATTTTTTTTTCCTCCAAAATCTTTGAGTGCCGCTCTGTTTCCTTTTTCTCATTTCCAAAACTGTCTGTGTGAACCAGAGAAAGCAATCTTGTGTGAGCATAATGCCTATAGGTACAACCAATCAAAAGCTCAAGATATTATTAAAATAATTTCCACAGGTTGGTTTGAGCAGACTTAATTATTATTTTAATACATTTTAAGCTTTTGATTGATTTGCTTATGGGCACTGGGCTCATGCAAGAATTGCTCATGAAACAGTTGGATTCCTCTTCCCTCTGCCCTCCCAATAATTCCCCCTTTGAAATTGGTTCAGAATCAATTGCTACATGAAAATCAGTATATCTCTCCGTCTCTTAGTAAGCTAATGAATTTGCCATTTCCATTTAAACTTCTAGTTATAGTTTTTTATTTTCTGGTCTAGAAGAGTAGCCAAATTGCTAGAGGTAGATGTAGACTGAGAAAAAACTATAGGCAAAATCATTAAGAAGAATTTAGAGGTATAGAGGTATAGACATGTTTTATGACACAACATTATCATTTGATCCATATAGCTCACCACTTCTAGTGAGAAAAGGCTGGATTGTTCTTGTTTTGTGCGGGAACATACACTTTGAATTTAAAATAAAAGGTTTGAAAACATGTTTATTTTGATTCAGAAGGAGAAATGCATTGGAGTACACATGTGTACCATGCATCAGAATTTAAATATAATAATGTCCAAATCTTACCAAAAACAAGTCATTTATGGATATTATCAGGAAGTTTGTACTGGTTCGGTTTAGTCTCTATTTCACTCTGCAAGGATAAGATCAAACGAACATCCATTCTCTTTCTACTGGAGAAAGAGATATTTGTAACCTTTTAGGAAGTAATGATCAAGTAAGACAAATTCTTTAGTTCCTATCCTTCTGGTAAAATAAAAAAGGATTCCTAATTGTGAGGAGTCCCATCACACTTTCTAACACACTCATTTTATGTCAAATATTTTGTTTCCTTTTCTCTATGAACCTCGAGATTGGTACTTGCTGTAAGTATCTTAAACTGATCATTCTTTCCCCCTTACACCTTGAACATTCTTCACTGATAGGGGATGGTTGCTTTTTCTGAAAATGGGCTACTGATTAGATGGTGGTCAGTGGGATCTTTCTGGTGGGAGAAACTAAGCCGGAACTTTGTTCCTGTCCAGTGCACCAAACTAATCTTTGTTCCTCCTTGGGAAGGATTTTCACCTAATTCATCCAGGTCAAGCATAATGGCCAATATTTTGGAAACTGACAGGCAGCTGAACTTTCAGGTAATTTTTTTTTATATCCTTTTTTTTCTTTTTCTTTTTTACTGACATAAACTATTTTACGTCCAGTGAATGAAACTAGAACTCGGTCTTCAGCTGAACTGATGCCTGAGGGGAAGATGCAATGAGTTGTTTAAATTTGTATTTAACAAGAAAATTCATTCTCTAAGTTGGATACTCCTTATTAGTTTAACCCAGTAAATGATGAAATTTGGTTGAAAGCGTGCTAATTCATTGAATTGGTTGAAATGCATGAATATAAATGGTAAATAGATTGGGATGAAAGCTTTTACTTTTCACCATCTTTCATTAGGGGTCATGAGGTCATCAAGTCATCTACTATGGCCGTAAATTTATTTCTTCTATTGAGTAATGCCACCTATATTTATATTTCCTTTTGTAGGATAATGCAAGGGATTCAAATCACGGGGACAGTCCGAAACACTTGCTTCATAATTTGGACCTCTCCTATAGACTAGAATGGGCTGAGGGGCGGAAAGTACTTCTTACAAGGCATGGTCATGAATTGGGCACTTTTCAGCTATAAGCATCAACTAGTGCTGATTCTTTGAAATTCTTGCTGGGAATTTTCATTGATTCCATAATTTTTGTTGAGGCTATCATGAATCGACTCTCTAGCATCTATAGCAGCCCAAACTCGCAACAGAAGATTTTTTATTAGCTCATACTAGCATACTGTTCGAGGAGGTATTCATTGGAGCTCTTATAATTGGAGACACCGCCTTTGTGAGGATTTATAGAGATCAACTTGATGGTACCAGGAGCCACCAATTGGACGGTCTTAGTACGACTTGAGATGAATTTGGCTATCTTTTGGATGAAATACTGGGAAAAGGAAGAAGTGAGCCTTACAATATAGGAACTGTTAAGTCCCCGAAGAATAATATTGGGAAAAATTAGTCTTCATATATCAACTTGTGCAGTCTTTTTATATACATCTCGAGAGAAATTTCGTTGATTTCTCCCCAATTTTACAGAGAGCATTCTTTACCCACCCCTTAAATTTTGTATAGAACTCTGGCTTCTCATGTAGTTTATTTGAGTATTGTCTTTATTTTTTGCTGTGATGATCACATTGAGATGAACATGCCCACATAATGTTGATTGAACAAAAGGAAAGCAAATAAGAAAAGAAGGCCATGACTACGTGTGGTAGTTAGTTATCTGCAGAAATAAGAAATCTGTTGTATTAAAATACCTTCATGCGGTGCCTTCTTAAGTTGAATTACTAAAATGAAATAATATGAAGGATAAGTGTTTAACTCCACCGAGATTCAATATGAAGGATAGTTTTTAAGAGGAACCGCGTGAAAATGCAGGATTAAATTATCCAAGAATAGTGAGAAAGGAAGACATTAATCAATCTCCCGCAGTTATGGGTTGTCATTTGAACGCATGGTTGGACCATGGAATAATCTACCTGTTCTTTTCATTTTAATAAAATACCACCTAGTCTTGGATTTTGCGAAATCTATACCTATAAAGCTACACCCTTTAATGAATTTTTTCTACAAAACAACGCAACATCTTTGTACGTTACAAGTGAAAAAGATTACCAGAGAGATCCTCCATATAATTTTGAAGGATCGAAAGAGTAGGGAGGTAAGTTTTGAAAACTTCGAGGTCTGTATAATTCAACGTGTTTTATCACTAACTATTTATTGCTTTCTCATCTTTCGTTAGAACACGCTTTCATATCAAATTACTTAAATAGATATGTAAAATAAATTATTTAAACATAAAAAATGTTTACCACAATTCTTGTCATTATTTAACATGTTTGGTTAAGATATTTCACTATCTTAAAATCATTTAAAAAAGGGATTTTTTTTTATTCATAACTTTTTTTTTATTCATCAAAGGGGATTTTTGTGTAATATATTATTTTTGTTAAAATTTGATATTTTCAAAATTATCTCCACAATGAATATATTGATTTTGAGAGAATTAGTGAAAATTTCTAATTTTTATGTTCAGTAAAATTGTTTTTAGACTTGGGAATTGCAATTAAAAACATATCTATATATTTACATCTTAAAAGTGATTTTACTTTAAACTAGTTTGGGTAGAATTTTCCAAACTCCCAAATCATGTTTTCTCGCAAAAATATGATTTACATATTGTTATTGTTTGATTAAAATTTAAGATTTTCAAAATTAATTTTATAGTGAATAGATAGATTAGAAGAGAAATCTAAATATTTAAGTTTTTTTATTAAGTGAAATTGATAATGTTCTGGTTGTTTTTTGGTTTAGGGTTTAGGACTCAGTTCAATAATAACCTATATAAGGTATATTTAATAGACTGGTCCAAATTCTTGGGTGTGAAAAAATACCTTCCAAAGCTCAACGTCTGATGGACCGACACACCGCCAATGAGATGGTTATTATCTGACTAACGATTTCCATGTAAATTAGGAAAATAATTAGACATCAAAACTATCATTCCCACCAACTGAATAGGTCTGACAGATTTATAAATATTCCAGTTTCAATATAAAAGGTACGTAAAGGGTACACACTCGAACAAATAATAAGAATAATATCCTCTTATCCATCAAACTTCATATTTTTGGAGTCTTCAATTCTCGAAGATTCGTATTCTCAAAACAGATAATAAGTTCTCCTTAAACAAAATCTCGGATTCGAATCTTGTTAACGGAAAAATTGTGGTTGGAAGGAAAGAATCTCACTAAAGTTGGTCAGTCAACAAAATTGTTAACGACAAAGATTAGTTACCAACAAAATTGGTGGATACTCCGTACCAATAACATGATAAAAAAAAAAAAGATAATAAGGATGAGACCAGCATAATCTTGAAAAAATATCTGAGAGTAATTATTCTTTATTATTTAAAGTATTGTTTTTGAATATAAATTAATTTTTGTTAATTCTTTCACCATTAATTTTACTAAAATGTTACCTGAATAAACCGTTCTTTTTCTCTTTTTATTATCGAAGACCTACATTTTCTTTTTCTTACGGCCGAATATTTTTATTTCCTTTCCTTTTTTGTTTTTTCAAAAAAGTTGATCGTCACCCTTTGCAGTTGGCAACTTGCTTGACTGTCGGTGGATTGGCGCCCCACTTACATGTTCAATATTCTAAACAAACTCCAGTCTTAACACGTTAGCGAGTATTAAAAATTGAAAAAAAAAAAAAAAGTTAACATATATGATTTCTCGAAATGTATCCAGAAAAAAAAATTAGGGAAAAATATGTTTTTAGTCCCTCAATTTTTCTCAATTTTTGTTTTTAGTCTCTAAACAAATATTTGACCGGTTTTACTTCCTGAACTTTTTTTCTGTTAATATTTTTAGTCCCTAAACAAATATTTGACCGGTCTTAATTCCTGAACTTTTTTTCCATCATTGTTTTTAGTCCCTAAACAAATATTTGACCGTCTTAGTCCCTGAACTTTTTTTCGTCAATGTTTTTAGTCTCTGCCATAAAAAAGCCGTTAAATGATGACGTGGCAGCCACATTTTGTGGCGATTATTTTTTTGGCAGTTTAAAATTGACAGAATTGGTTGACTTAAGTGTTTAGTAGGTATTTTACATTTTCTGGCGGTTTTAAACCGTCAGAAACTGCTTCACCATGGACATCTGCATGATCAATACCATGGAGTCTGCCTCCTCTTCCGCGTGTCCTATCTTGCCGTTAAAGGAGCAGACACACTCGAAGTTGAAACCGTCCTCCGAAATGACGTGGATGGTGGAGTACCAGTACCACTTGTCTACGACTTTGTTCGATCTTTGATAAATGACCTATTTAGTCAAGCAATTATAGCAGTTTTAAACCGCCAGAAAAATAATCACCGTAAAATGTGACTGCCACGTCATCATTTAACGATTTTTTTGAAGATAGGGACTAAAAACATTGATGGAAAAAAAAGTTCAGAGACTAAGACCGATCAAATATTTGTTTAGGGACTAAAAACATTGACAAAAAAAAAGTTCAGGAACTAAAACCGGTCAAATATTTGTTTAGGGACTAAAAACATTGACGGAAAAAAAGTTTAGGGACTAAGACCGGTCAAATATTTGTTTAGAAACTAAAAACAAAAATTGAGAAAAGATGATGGACTAAAAACATATTTTGTCCAAAAAATTATATGAAAGTGAGAGAAATAAATTGAAGACATAATACATGTTAAGTAGAAAAATATTGTAGCAGGATTTGGAATTAGAGTTTAATTTCTATGTATTATCTATGTAAAAAAAAAGTCAAGTAATTAGAAATCATGATACTCTTATATATGATTTTTAAGATAATTATTATAAAAATTAATAAATTTATCATACATGATTATCCGTAAAAAAATGATAATATAAAAACTCTTTACATATTAGTGCATATATTATTGGCTTTTTTTTAAAGGCCATGCATATATTACTTACTCTTAAATTTATTCTTATTCATATATAATATATTTTTATATCAATTTCCACACACTTTTTTTTTCCTTATTTTTTCTATTACATTATTTATTTTATCTCATCTCTCTTTTATGCCTGAATTGTTATGAGAATTTGTATAAATAACTTTTCTCTATAAGCGTTACTTAAGAAGGCTGAGCTAAATTATCACCCAGTTTTCTCTACAAAGGACAACAGGATCCACCCATTTCAGCAATCATTGATTTTTGATACATTAATTATTCGTTGAATATGTAACCACGTTTTCTTTAGACATTTTATTACTTTGGAAAGAGATACTTACGCTTCCTCCTTCTTAAATTTTTGATATTTTAGTTTTTTCTAAACTCTTAATATTTTATAATTCCAAGACTAATTAATTATTTTTTTTCACATATACCCTTATTTAAAACATGACCTAAATTTTCACACCTTCTTCCATCATAGATATTAAATGAGGGTATTTTAGACTAAATATATTATTTATAAGTAATATTAAATGTTTCTTAAACTGTGTGTATTAACCTTAAATATCAAGAGTAAGATTGCAAATTTTGATGACACTTTTTTCTGTCAATTTTGATGACACTTAGGTAACGATTGGTGTGATAAAAGAATAAAGGATCTTGCTAAGGGCACTGGTTAAAGAATTAAAAGGAGAAAGTATTTACTGTGAAATTCATAGGAGAACACAAAAAAAATCATGAACAACGCAATTTTTTGCCTCTCAATAAAAATATTTTTCCTTTTAGTTCCTTAACTAGTGCCCTTAGGACACTAGTTAGCATTTGCCAAGAATAAAATAGAACAACTTATTTTATTCCAATATTTTTTTATTCTATTCTTTTTAGCGTGAAATTAAAATGTACTATCATTTTTTTAATCTTAATTATATTCGTTCTATTATATTTTAAAGCGTATTAAGCATAAATTAAAACTTGTGTATTGCATGTGTTTTGATTCATTTTAATAAGTCTACTAAATCCTACACATGAGTATTCAGCCAAAAAAAAAATGCTACAAATGAATTACATGTGCAAAGTTTGATGGAATTTATGATTTATTTGGTGCTTATGATAGGATAAAATACGATAAGATACAAGAATTAGATAAGAATGAAATAGAACACGTAGTAATAAAAAAAGTAAAATAAAATACGAACATAATAAGTTTTTATATTATTAAATATTTAATGTACATTAAATAATCTGTTAGATAATATATATGTTATGCTATTTTATGTTTGGGGTGAATTAGATATTATCAAAATATGATATAAAATATATGTAAATGATCGTAATCCAATATATATATATATATATATATATATGTGTGTGTGTGTGTGTGTGTGTGTGTTAATAACCCATTTTACCAAAATTATACCATAAGACCAACCCAAAATGGATTTCGAAAGAAGTTAATTTCTTTGGATAATATAAGAATTGGTAGTCAATATTCAATTCTATTTCTTGTTTTGGGATTGAAGAATGAAAGATTCACTAATTACTAAAGAGTGGAGACAAAATAAAAGATGAAAATCAACAAAAAGGAAGTGATTGTTTGAAACTGCAATATACAACCATAATTGCTATTGTGCAACATCAAGACTGGTCTAGTTTTCACCATCGCATTGCAAATTACAGCGTGTCATCAATCGCAATGTAATAATCGTGATATAATCACAACTGCAATTTAAAACACCCAGGAAACTGATCGAAGGATTAAATAGGGAGTTAGGGACTATAGGGAGGCCTGGATCTACAATATTGTTCTTTAAAAAAGAAAAATTAAATCACAAATTTTCGCTATTCATTAGTTTGATAAAGGAAGTATAACTAAGGGTGTGCAAAATCATCCGTGAAACCGGCATGTAATGCAAAATGTTGGCACTCAAGTCCTATCAGTTTCTCTAGATCCGAGCTTGGAATCCAACCATCACCAACAAATTGAGCACTATCATCATCCAACCACTCAAGAAAATCTTCCTCTTTCTTCAAGTCCATGCTTTGATGCACACTCGTTACAAGTCGATCTTCTATGGACTTCACCACCAAATTAGGTGTCCTTGTTGAGGAACAAGTCGTCTTTTGGTGACGATGAGTGGTTGGAGGTGGAACTAGGGAATTGTTCTTCCTAGTGGTCCCAGCAAGAGAGTTTCTACGAGTTGGGTGGGGATGGCTGTGTTCAGCAGTGTAGGTAACAAGAAAAACTGCAGGATCTAAGTGGCTCCTTTCAACCTGTTTCCTTGCTAAACACCCTTTGGAACTGCTGCACCTATAGTAGCTTCGAGGATAGGGTGAACCCTTTATTGGTTTCTGTCCATATTTTCGCCATGCCCATGCATCATCAAGACCTTCCGCTGTTGTCACCTGCTTCACCACACTCTTGTTCTGGCTCTTCTTGCTGCAACAACAAACAACATGCACATCATTATTTACTTTGCACTACTCACACCCCTTTGAAAAAAATATATTATACAATTTTAAATACGTAAACACAAAAGAGAAATCTAATAGATCTTCTGAAATTTAAGGGTTTTAGCACGGTTCTTTGAGAAATTTTCTTTCTTTCTCCTTTGATGTGCCAAAACTCCTAGATTTCTCTGGTAAACACAAAATTCTATTGTTTAAATTTTTAAAATTATGATAAACTTCACATATATTTAAGTCAAATATCTATATCAAGATAAGAAGATATTTGCTCTACAATAACTGTGAAACAAATGAAATTTTGTGTTTGATTGAATGGACAAGTAGTTAGGTAACATACCTAATTTTTTTACATTTAGGTGCTGCGGGGACTTTCAACCCTTGTAGAGCTACTTTCTCTTCCGATGCTTTGACTTGTTCGGGTTCTATGGGGATAGGTAGGGAAGTTGTGACGATGGAGTGCGGTGAAAGAGGGTGCAAAACTGGGTAGAAAGGTTTGTAAAGCTCTTCCAAATCATCAAGGACCCTCGTGGTTTCTGAGAATTCTGGAAAGCTATCAAGTAGGTCATCTTGTTCAGAGAAGAAATAAGAAAAATCAGGATTTGGGTCGTTCATGGAGGTGGCTTCACCGCTGCTTCCTCTCACAATAGCTTCCAAATCCCAGTCCCTCAAGCACGCAAATTCATCCATCAACCAAGTTGCAACTATAAGAAAGGTGTAATTAACAATCAAAAGATATTTCAAACAATGAAAAAAGGAACTTAAGAGGGGCTGTTGGACCCTGTGACTTCAAGATTGAAATATTTTTTTGCAAAGAGAAGAGGGTTTTGAAGAAATGTCAACCAAATTATTTGGCTATATATAGATAGATGAAATGGTAACCAGTGGGTAGGGCTTTGAATATAAGTTCTCTCTTTTTGCTTCAAAGTTCAAATTGGGAATAGTAATTCAATTGGGTTGACTAACTATAAAGTCAAAATGTGAGCAAGTGGAAGTGGAGAAGGGATATTTTATTTTCAGCAATTCGGTGCTGATCCAATTAATATATTGCCCAACCTTTTCCTTTATTCGGGGTTATAGGCGAGTGTATTACAGTGAATAAGACAATTGAATCAGTCATGCGGTTAAGTCAAATTCAATACAAGTTGGTTGGAGGATCTCGTACGTAAGGGGCCAATAATTTGAAGTTTATATATATATATATATATATATATATATTTTATATTAATATTACTAGACATGTATAGATTAGGCTTCAGTCCTCACTTGGTTGCTTGGCCGTTTTTCTCTCACGGCTGAAAAGAAAAATGTGGATCGATCTAAAAAGTAATTGAAGTCCTAGTATGAATTGAGTTAGCTGGGTATATTATTTATACAATATATTTTTATAATATTTTATATAACACTTTCTGCACATTAATTATTTTTTAAGTCTTGTTCTCTTTTCTTTGTTTATCCATTTTTTTATTGTAAAAAATATTAAAAATTGTATAATTATTACTCGTACGGATATGATCATTGTTACGTCATGCATGAATGCGAGGTTAGTAAGAAATTTGGAATTTTCTTCAAAAATGACTTGTTTTTTTATCTTTACAGTTTGAGGAAGCTACTTAGATGCAGTCAGCTGAAGTGGGCTTATAATTAGTTACATACCGCACACGTTTCTAGCTCTTTGTCATAGGGTTATAATTAACTGTAACTAGCTCCAACCTCCAACCCTTGCTTAGATTTGAGACCACACTCTCCTTTTTGGGCACGATACCACTACCATAGTACTATAAATCCTAGCTAGGATTCTAGGAAAACCGAACGTGATCACTCCTTTCTTCACTGTACTCTTTAAAGATGTTCCGCCCATTCATTACAAGATAATAAATATGGACTAAAAATTTAATTTTTAAAAAATTTAAGGATATTGAATAGTCAAATTAAAATTTAAGGACTAAAAAATTAAATTTTAAAAAAATTTAAGGACTAAAAATTTAATTAACCCATAAAATGAAATTAACTATTTAGCAAAGAGTTATATCAATTTTATATTTTTTTTAATTCATTTTTTCTCTTTATCTCTCTGTTCATTACTTAGCACAACTCATTTTACACTTTTCTTTCTTTTCTTATCTCTCTTTAGCGCAGATTGAAGAAAGAGGTAAGAGAGGAAACAAAAAAATAAATAAACTCTAATATATACTAAAAAATATTTCATATAAAAAGATATGCATTAAATTTACTTCCATTAATATAACATATATGTAGGAGTGTAGCTCTACACAAACGATATAATACGTCATTCAAACAGTCTGATGCATCGATATATTAATTTCCTTTATCAACATAACTATTAATTAGTCAATATGCATGTATCATACTTTTAGTAAAGACAAAATTTATTAGATAAAGAACATACAATAAAGACAAATCTAATACCTAATATTGTTAGTTCATATTTTTTTTTTTGTAGTAACACATAATTAACTTAATAATTTATTAAATTATATTAATTTTCAATATAAAGATTATTTTATATAACTTTTAAAAGAATTGTTTTGGCCCTTACCTTCCTTTTATCCATCTCATCTTTCTCTTAGTTGTAGATATTATTATCGTATAAAAAGTACTCCGAGAGTACAGTTTCTCTTTAAGAAAGTTGTCCAACCCTGCGAATTAATTGCCTGCTGGCTGCTAAATCCATTTCCTTTCAACAATGAATGAATATATAACATGCATATGGCCAAGTTAGGAAGTAAATATCTGTTCTTGAATAAAAAAGAAAAAGGAAGTAAATTGTTGTTGCAACTTGCAAGGTTGGATGCAGTAATATTTGGGGCAATAGTGTTAAATTAATAAGGACAAAAGTAGAGCAAAGAAAAAAACAAACATCTTAAAAGCTGAAATAATGTTTGTTTCGTAAAACGCAGGGAAAGTGCTACATGCAAATGTAGACTTTTATGACCAATAATAAAGTACAGTTCGGAACCATCAAACGTTACATTGTCATCATAGCCAGCCCAATTTGATGACTTTACCGGTTGTGCCTGTTCTGTTCACAAGAGTCTTAAGATTGAAAGTTATGGGAGTTGCTCCTCGCGTGTACCATGCTGGTTTTGTAACTAGCCTATGGTTGGACTTGGATAATCTAATCCATAAATACTTAAGATTGAATGTATACTTAAGATTGAATTTTTAAGTAATTTTAAGATTAAATAAGTATATCTTAAGATTGAATTTTTAAGTAATTTTAAGATTAAATAAGTATATCTTAAGATTGAATTAACGAATTAAACAAATATGACGAGATTGCACTTAAAAATCATGAAGAGATGTTTGATAACATTTTTCTATAAATTTTTCAATTATATAACCAGTGTCTTAAAATTACTTGACAGTATTTTATATAAAATATTAACAAGTATTGCTACACACTTTATTTAAAATATAAAAAACAAAAATTATAAAGTTAAAATGTTATTTAATATTTATATTTTTAAAATTATTAGAAATGTTAAACGTGTGTAATATTAAGATTAAAAATCGGCAATGTCGTTTAGTTGGGGGAAAAAATGCAAACGTGCTTGACTACATAATTATCAAATGAGTTATTTACTAGTATTTTATTTTGTACATTACATATAATAAATTTAAAATTTTATATAATTAAAATTTATAATAAATAAATATTTTTAACATTTAAATTATATTATAATTAAAATTATTAATAAATAAAAATCTTCAAATATATAAATTATGATTTAGATTTACAATTCATAATTTAAATTGTGATATAAATACGGTTTGTTACAAATTAAAAAAAAAAGTGATTCGAATATAAAATAATTTAGTGATTATTTTTTAGAAATGTTAAAAATGAAGCTAATTTATTGACTATATTTGACATGTCATTTTAGCTAGCTTTACGAAAAAATATAATAATTAAAAGTAAAAAATGTAATTAAAATAATTAATCTATAAATAATAAATTATAATAGTTTAAAATTAATTAAAAACTAAAATAATAAATACTCCAAAAATATATTCTTATCAATAAAATATAATTAAAATTTATATAAAAATGCCATATAAACATGTTCATTTATATTATTTTACATTTATCAACTACTTTAACATATAAAATTTTATCAAACACTTATGATTTAATAAACTAATTTAATAGCTTTTAGTTACTGGATAAATGGTACATTAACATCAAGACTAACCCAACTTGCTTGAGGCGATAATCTAACCATATTATGTTTATTTATAATGAATTAAAACACGACTTTTCTAGCTCCAAACTCAAACTTAATGAATCTTATTTTGTAATATATATATTAATGTCAAGACTAACCAACTTGCATGCGGTCCTTAAAGGCTTAAATAGCTGCCATAGTTTAACAATATTATGTTTATTTCTAATAAATTAAAACACAACTTTTTTTTTACCAACACTGGCATAAGTGATAACGGCTTGTATCCTTTAATCAAGTTGTCTAGGGTTCAAATTCTGAACTTAGGTATGGAATAAATTATGTTGAGAGGGGAATACTCACCTTATGTGCGCTCACGATCCCCAAGAAAAATTAGTTACTACTTCTGACAGTGAATACCACATACCAATACCATGATAAAAAAAATGACTTTTTAACTCTACATCTTACAAGTCATATTCTCTAATTCTAATATATATATATATATATATATATATATATATATATATATATATATATATATATATATCATTTATTAATATATACTCACTCATTTTTTTAAAAAGAGTAAGTTAACAAATTACACCTTTAATTATTTTAAAAAAAAACTGTAGTTATAAATTGTTAACTTGCTCCTTAAAAACAAGTCTCTCTCTCTCTCTCTCTCTCTCTCTCTCTCTATATATATATATATATATATATATGTATATGTATATGTATATATAGTATGAATCTTATTTTTAAGTGAGAATACTTAGTTTTTGTGAAAAATAAAAATAATAAATATAATTTATTAGATTTTATTTGAATTAACATAATTAAAAGAATATATGATATTTTTAAGTAATTTTGAATATCTATTAATGATTGTATAGTGTAAATTTATAATTTTCATATTCTTAAAATGAAAAGTGTTCACAATATAGAAAAAAAATTAAGTGAGAATTTTTTATTATTGTGATAAATGAGAACATTTGATTATAATTATTAGATTAAAATTATGGATTTAATTCACATGAGATTTGTAATTAAGTACGCTTATTCTTCTTATTTCTCAAAATAACCAATATGGATAAGATGAATTGATAATAAATATCAAACTTCGAAAAAGACATTTTTAATAACCTTTTACCAATTAGTAATTTTTTTTTTATCAAAATAAATTTTATTAATTTAATAGTTAACTTTAAAGGAATTATTATTATTATTTTGGTTATAAAGGATAAATAAAAGAAAGAAAACAGAAAATAAAAAGTATTATAAAATAAGTCAAATCTACATAATTTTATATAAATTTAAAAATTAATTAATATTTCACTATACTACTTTGTTTTAATATTTTTTGGTTACTATGTTATTGGTACTCCACTGGCTTTGCCGTAAAAAATCTCTGTCGGAAAACTTGACTGACCATCTTTAGTGAGATTCTCCCCTCCCAATCACATTTTTCCATCCACAAGACTCGAATCCGAGACCTTGCTTAAGGGGACTGAGTCTAATACCACTCGGACCAACGAATTGTTGGTTATTTTATTTTAATATAAATATACTATTTAAAATATAATTGAATTAGATTTCGTATCTATACATTTCTCAATTAACTAAAATTATATATAGAGAGAGAGTACGACTCATGTGAGAACACTTTCTTATGTGAGAACATGAGAATAATTAATAACAACCATCAAATCAAGATTAAAAATAATAAATGGTTGAGATTAAAATATTTAAAATTCAAATTATGTTTTAGGAAGTGATAATTAAGATCTTTTATAGATTTATTTTTTATTAGATTATATATTAGATCATAATTTGAATTTTAAATATTTTAATCTCAACCGTCTATTATATATATATATATATATATGAGAAATGATCAAATTACATCGGTGTAATTTTGATCAACTATTACATCATTCAATAACTTTCAATTGGATGATTTTTTTTTTAAAACCCACCGTTGGGTTGAAAGTTCCTTTCACATAGATCATATATACAAAATTATATATTAATCCAAAATTATTTGCTACCTCATTCATATAGATTAAAATTGACGTAATATAAACTTTTCAAAATATATTAAAAATAATAGACGGTTGAGATTAAAATATTTAAAATTCAAATTAAAATCTAATGTTACCGTCAAATCTCTAAAAGATTTACCAAACAAAAATCAAATATATAAAAGATCTCAATTATCATTTTCTAAAATATCTCAATTAACTCATAATCATCACCACTATAATTGCCACTGCCACCACCACCGTAGCCATGACCGTTGTTGCGCATCACCACCACCATGAACACCATCACCTCTGCCGCCATGACCTTCGTCGTCGTCGTCGCTACCGCCACCACCACCGACGATGACGACGAAGGTCATGGTGGTGATGGTGATGGTGACTACCACCACCGCCGCCGCTCACGGCATTGGTGGCGGCAACTATGACGATGACTAAGTTCATGGCGGCGAAGGTGGTGGTAGTGATGGTGATGGTGATCGTGATAATTGAGATATTTTTGGACGTGATAAGATTTTATTTTTGTTTGGTGAATTTTTTAGAGATTTAATGGTTATATTAGATTTAATTTGAATTTTAAATATTTTAATCTTAACCGTTTATTATTTTTAATTTTAATCTGATGGTTGTTATTAGTTATTCTTATGGTTTTACATAAGAAAAATGTTCTCACATGAGTCATACTATATATATATATATATATATATATATATATATATATATATATATATATATATATATATATATATCAAAATAATTTAAAAATTAAATCATAAAATTTACTTTTTATAAAATGTTATTTTATAACATTTAACACAAATATCAATTTATCCTATTTCGTACACTCACTAAACACATGGAAACACTTTATTCTTTTCTCAAGGCATATAAAGTACATGGTTAAGTACTCTTCTAATTCATGTAATGTAAAGTGGTTTGAACCAAGGTTAATGATAGGTCAAATTCGAATTTATGACATTACACATTTACACTACAAATATATATTAGTCTATATTTATCTAACTCACATTGACACATAGTTTAACTAATAATCTCAACTAAGTTGATCCCCGGATTATATTATTTTATAACATTGCCTGAATGCAAGTGTTGCTTAACCCGAAGTATTTTCTAAATTAAAATCAAAGAAGTATTAACAATTAATATACTCCTTCTAACACACTTTATTATTATTAGTTAATATTCACAAAAAATTACAAAATTGTGATAAAAACTTATTAAATAAGACACAAAATTTTGTAATTTTCAATCAAAATAGAGTTTGTTGGTGAGTGTGTTGCTAACATCTCTCTTAAAATTAATGACATATATAAAATCTATTCCTATAATATAATATTAAAATACACAACTTTGAGAGTAAATTTTCACTCTTCCTACTATTTCAATTAGATATTTTCAATACTCTTTTTCTTCTCTTTTTAGAGGTTCATTTCACACACTACTCATACAACTATTAAAAAATTTCTCTTAACTCTCAAATTACCTCCCTCATATATCCAACAATTTTTATCCGTCTATCCATTGAGAAGTGAGACCTACAAAAATTTATAATTTCTAATAAATTTTATCTAATAGTAGGAGTGTGTTAGAGAATATATTATTAGTATTTCTTGTAAAATTAATAAAATCTTATGTAAAATCTATTCCTATAATATAAATTAGAATACACAAATTTGAGAGTAAATTTTCACTCTTTCTAGCTACTATATCAATTAATTAGATATTCTAGGTATTTTTTTCTTCTCTATTAACATGTACATTTCATGCACTACTCTTACAACTAATTAAAAAAAGTCTCAACTATCTCAAATTACCTGCCTATTATCTTTATCTTAATACTTTTAACCATCTATTCAATCAATTTTAATCGTGTATCCAATAAAAAGTGAGACCTATAAAAAGATGTGATTTTCAATAGATTTCAATCAATAGTAAAGAGTGTATTAAAGAGTATATTGCTAGTATTTATCTTAAAATTAATAATTTTATTTAAAATCTATTTCTATAATATAAATTATAATATACAACTTCCATAGTAAAATTATTTTTCTTTCTACTATCTCACTTGGATATTCTTAATTTTGTTTTCTTCTCTCTTTAGAGATACATTTCACACACTACTTCAATACTTCTACAACTAGTCATAAAAAAAAAAAATTGTCAACCATCTCAAATTACCTCCCTTTTATCTTTATCTTTATACTTGATTTTAATTGTCTTTTTTTTTTTTTTTTGCTGACCATGGTATTGGTACGGATTATTCATCGCCGAGAGCAATGACTAAACTCCATCTGGGACCGTGAGCGCACACCAAGGTGGGTATTCCCCTCCCAACATGGTTTATTCCATATCCAAAGTGGCATCACCAGGATTCGAACCTCTACCACTTGGTTAAGGGACACAAGCCGCTACCAAAGTGGCATCACTACAACCCTGGACCACTTGGTTAAGGGACACAAGCCGCTACCACTTATGCCAACCAATGTAGGTACTTGATTTTAATTGTCTACTACCCCTTTCAATTTACCTACTTTTATCTCTATTTATAGATTGAATTTTTGATTTTTTTTAAAAATGTTAATAATTAAAAATAATATATCACAATTTAAATGATTCAATGTAAATTCAAATTTATATATTCAAAATATTTATTATATAAAAATAGGCATTTATTTTGTACAATGCAGACCCTAAATTACTAGTTAATGATATTTTTTTTTTGGGTGTAAAGGAGGGCTAAAAGCCCTAGTTAATGATATTTCAAGATTAAATAAACAAGCTATAAAATGTATGAAAATATTTTCATAAAAACAAAAAATGCATAAAAATCCTTTTTAAAATATGCACAAAATAATTCTCTCACTCGTGCATTCCCTTCTCTCAATTGGTTAATTATGATTTTCACCACTTGTTAAAAGTCATTTGTATCAAACAGTTTAACTCAAATCGATTGGTTACAGTGTACAAAAAAAATTAGAACAATTTTTTTAATAAAAACTAAATTGAAATTAAATACGAAAATTTATCTTTAGCCGACAAAGTGTGTTGTATTATCTTAAATAAATAATAATTGTATGAAATAATTTTTACATTTAAAAATGATAAATAAAATTTATAAATTATATATAATTTTATATTTAAAATGCTCAATTTGAGAATAAAAGGAGAAAATAATTAAAAAATAAACTGTTCATTTTCAATCATAAACTTTAAAATTTTACTTAAAATCAAAAGGCTTATACTTGAAATTTTAATCAAAATCTCCAAAACTCCAGAACAGCTTTTTCTATTGAGAAAATGTATAACACAAAACACACTCCAACACTCTTGAATTGCTCGTGCCTTCCTCTCCCTCACAACCAAACATTACTCGTAATAATACTATCAAACTCACTTGTCATCACTCAAAGGTAAGGGTACAATTTTCACCAAAAAAAAAAAAAAAAAGACTAAATTGCAATTTTGATCCCCTTATTTTCCTAAATTCATGATTTTGATCCCCCTAATTTTTAATTGTAACATTTAGTCCTCTTAGTTTTACAAATTGATAATTTAGGTTCCCTTGTTAGATTATTAACTAATAATTATGAGTAGTAGAGTTATTAAATTAATTATAAATTAATTAAAAATTATTAATTATTAAAAACCTTTATAATTAAAGTTTATGTTGAGGAAGAGGGGTTGGGGAAGAGAGGTTGAGGAGAAGAGATTAGGATTAATAATCTTTGATTAAAGTTTTTTAATAATTATTGATTTTTAATTAATTTATAATTAAATTAATAACTCTACTAATCACAATTATTAGTTAATAATCTAACAGGAGGACAAAAATCACCAATTTGTAAAACTAAGAGACCAAATGTTACAATTAAAAACTAGGAAGACCAAAATCATGAATTTGGAAAACTAGAGAGACCAAAATTGCAATTTAACAACAAAAAAAAAGGTAAGGATACAAGCTTTCTAGTACATTCCATGGTAAGTTTGGTTAATTGAAGGGCAGAGTAGAAATCAGAAAAGAAAAATGCATTTTTATGTATGATTTCTTATCTACAAAAGGAATATTCATCAAGCTTTTCTTGATAGAAAATAAATTTTAAAGTGCTAAAAGAAAAGGAACCCTGTTGTCATTCCCATGTTCGTCCATTATTTCTGAGTAAACAGATAATTTTAATATTCAATTACACACGCACTTATAAATTTGTAACTTACAACAAAAAATGTAAATTAAATTTCATAAAATGCTATTTAATTACTACAACATATGTTGATAAAGCTAACAATGAAAATTTACCTACACTAAACTCCAAACTGCTCCCTTTCTCTCCCAAAATATAATGAATTAGAAGAGGCCGAGAAAAAGACGTATCAAAATTTCAGCTTCTCTTTGATGCCAATCGCACTCTTTTCCCTTCGATACAAAACTTCCTACTACCTGTCAGCTGCAATCAAGGAACAAAAATCAATAATGTCACAACGTGGAGAACGATGCATAATTGCAAGGATATTGCCATAGCATGGAATATCCAGTATAATACAAATGCACCAGCTCTATTAGGAGTGGATCCCATATCCCAAATATACACATAGTTCACAGTTGAGTACAACATTATTTCAAGCATCAGATATTTCTATCAAGAAAAGGTTATTGTTGAGAATTTAGCATAGTTCTCCACAACCCCACATAAGTCCATCACAAATTTTAGCTAGATAATTTTGACAATAATATAAGAGGACATAAAAGAATATAATTTAGTCTTTCTGAATTTTAATTTTTGTTTATGTTTGGTGAACATTAATCTGTGAATCAATCCAATTTCGATTATTCAGATAGTTTAAGACTTATCAAAGTGATAACAACAATAATCCTTGATCCTTGGGGAATGATAATTTTATATACGTATTTGGAGCATTGGCCAACAGCACTACACCTTTTGATTCAAAGTGAATTGTCTAACTATGATATATGATTTAGGTAACCATACCTTTTGCTTCAAGTAAGTAACAGCCTCTCTTCTTGAAGAAAAGTCAGACAAAATTGAAGACGAATGTTCATCAATAAGAACTTTGAGCTGTTTCAGTTTCAATGATTCTCCAGGCACCTGTAATTAAGCAAGAAGTAATCAGTCAAAAATTTACTAATAAGGGAAAAAAAAAACTTGCAAAACAAGAAATAAGTCTCACGTGTTGTAAAATCTGTTTGCACAACTTTTTCAGCTTCACTTTGCCTTCAACAATCTTTTCTGCTTTAATTAAGTCATCATGTGCTTGTTGTTCCAGGGAATCGTTATCAGCAGAATCTTCATCACTATCATCAAAGGATGTCTTTTTACCCTGAAAATAGCAGCCAGCTACTTTCTTGGTTCTGTCCTTGATGCCTAGTCCTTGCTTCCCGGTTGTAGATTTCTCCTGTCATAACAATTACTATATAATTAGTTATTACATCCTTCAGGTTTGGCTATGAAATTATGACCACTAGCACTGGAGTTTAAGATATCAGTTGAGCATCACCATATCCTTCTTAGTATTGAGCATTACATGTGATTATATTACTCTTACCATTTGACAAGATAAAATATACAGCAATGCATGTAACAAGTTCACTAGGGAAGAGGTCACATACCTGGACTAGATTATAAAGGTTTTCTTGATCCTCTTCGAAAAATGCAGTCCTCTCTGCCTTATTTTTGGCACTTCCAGAAATCATGGACTTTTTCTTCTTCGATTCTGCTCCAAGAAATCCACCAGAGACAAAACCATACTTGTAGCCCCACCACTCTGGGGGTATAGCAGGATATTTACTTCCTGTAGCAATGCAGTAACCAAATATCATACGTGATGTCAATCAACATAAATAGCACAAAAATTTCATTTCAGTTCAAGTGTATACCTTCATCTTCAACATTTTGAATTTCAGATGTCTGTAACGTGTCCAGTTCACCATCAGAATTATCAGTACCCCCAGATATGTCACCCTTTTTAACCTATCACCAACATCATAGAAGTAAACAACCAATGACAACCTTTGTATCAAATAAAACTGAAATATACATTCAAGAAGCTTGATTATTAAAAATGCTAACACCATTAGCTTAATACTTAAATTTTAATATTAAAGTAACGAGACTTTTCAAAAAGAAAGAAAGAAAGAAGCACAAGGGGCATATGATCTTAAAACATCCAGGGTTCTTAGAATGTGCAGTGGATGGTGTATCCAGGGTTGGAACTTACAAGAATTCCTTCAAGATCCTTCAAGGAATATTGCGAGACAAGCTTCCCCCTCTCTCTTCTCTGGTATCTGAAACAAACAAAGCAAAGCAAAAACCAATTACAGTTAAATCTATAGTAGACAACAAACAGCATAAATAGGAGACATACACACCTTCCTTGTGGTCTTGTAGCTTTGGAGACAGAATCCCCATTATCAACAGGAACACTAGCCTTGGTTTCAACTTTTTCCTCTATGTCTGTCACATTTCACAATCCTCAAAACACATTCACATTGGAAAATCACAGACGGGTAAGAATATGATATAATTATACCTGTGTCATGGGATTGCGGCGCTTGCTACATCACACAGAGAGAAAGAAAGATCTCAGCCATAAAAATTGAATGAAAGAAAAAAAAAATGAGGAAGAAAGAAACATACAACTTTCAATCTCTTAAGAATATTATCAAATTGAGTGGTGTCGAAGGCCCAGTTGTTTGGCTTCTCAAGGCCAATACCAATAGTGTCCTGTTTGTTTTTGACTCGAACGTATCCTTTGATCCCCTGCTTCTCTTTTCCCAGACCTTCACCTTCTTCCCACCCCTAACATAAATAAATCAATCTAGTTCAATTCAATATATGTGTAAACAAAACAATTTAAAAGAAAAAGAGAGGCCTGGCTCACCATTTGCTTCATGAGGCGAAAAGCAGCGGATTGCCTGGCGACACCGACGTAACAGAGAGGGGATTCGGGTGCCGCCATGCCTCTGCCTACCCAACACTGCCGCTGCTGCCTTCTCTTCTTCTTCTTCTTCTTCTTCTCTTTCGACTGCTACTTACTCAACTCAAGGGTTTCATTTTTTTTTAGGGGTTAGGTTTCACTCGTTTTGTTCATGGGTCATGGGCTTGCTTCGGCCCATATCATCTTAAAATAATGCTGTCTGTCCGTTATTATGGGCTAGGCCCATCCCTGCATGTTCAAACTAAAACGCGGGCTTTACTTAAGACACCTCCTTTTTTGCTCGGTACACCCCATAATTTTTAATATTCCCGTAATATCCTTACCCTTACTCTTACTCAGTTAAGCTGTGTGTCCTTCGTCCCCATTCTTCTTGACTGCATCCTGGTCTCCTTGGCAGCCATTCCATCGTTCTCGCTGCTGCGACTTCAAGTAAAGTGTCTGGTTCCTCCGCACATTCGTTCTCTTTTGTGGGTCTGCCGCCTTCATGGTTCATGGTTGATGTATTAACTTCAATGAAGCATCCATTTTAGTTGAAGAAGGTGTCATAGGTTTCTGTCTCGTCCTCCTTCCTCCGCAGATTTCTATTTAAGTTCATCTGGTAAGCTATTAATTTTTTTTATAGTTTAACTACGGAATGATGGATCCGTATAAAATACATTACGGATTGTATACATTACGGATTATAATGTATATGTACATATACATTACGGATTACACAATCCGTAATGTGTTACAATGTTTACGGATTGCATAATCCGTAATTGTGTTAATAGTATTACGGATTGTACAATCCGTAATACTTTATACAGTTACGAATTATACAATCCGTAATGTATTTTATATAATTATGGATTGATGAATCCGTAATACTATATACAATTACGGATTATACAATCCGTAATGTATCTTATACAATTACGGATTATACAATCCGTAATGTATCTTATACAATTACAGATTGATGAATCCGTAATATAGGGTGCGCTGAGGATTTAGAATTAGAAAAGGAAAAAGGGTAAAATAGTCAGTACACCCCATTAATTAATTTTAATGGGGTGTCCCAGGAAAAAATGGGAGGTGGCTTAAATAAATCCCCTAAAACACAAGTCCGGGAGAATATTAATTTTTTTGGTATGCTGGCAATGTATTAACAGAAGAAGAAGGGATGGGCCTAGCCCAAATAAATTATTTTATTTACGCAAAAGTCCATTATTATGGGCTAGGCCCATCCCTTCTTCTGTTAATACCTTGCTGCATATGTAAGTCTCCTTTGATAGATCGCAAAGTCGCTAATGAATTGCATTTTTTTTATATTAAAATGCTTAAATTTGTGTTTTTTTGAGTTGTGATAATGATTCTTTGAGTTGTGATAATGATTCTTTGAGTTGTGTTTTTTCAATTCTTTACTCATATATGTATGGCTATTGAAACAATCATGAAAGAGATTTTTAGAATTCCTCTTCCACATATTTGAGGTGTGAGAAAGAGAAACACAAAGAAGGTATTTTCTGTTTCTTCTCATAGTGAAATGATATGCTGCAGGTGGTATAGATTGTATATACTGCTTTCTTCTAATTAAGATGTCAGAGCAAGAGTTAAATAAAAAATTGACAGTGTACTAGACTGATCAACGTGAAGCTGTTTTAGCATCTTTATAATGGTGTGAATAATGGGAGTGTTTGGTTGTAGTAAAAAGAGAAATGAGTTCTTTCAATGTGCATTACAGCAATATATTTATATGTTTTAATTCAGTTAATATATTGTATTTTAATAATGATTTCACATGTTTTTTCTTCATTTTATAGTTTAATTTCTATCAATCAATTGAATGAGTTCATGTTTCAGGTAAAAGTCATGCAGATTCTTTATTGAATGAGTTCGTGGTTCAGGTATTTAATATAGATTATTCGAATTTGATAGTTAACCTTAAATTCAATTGTTTTATTAACTATGCAACGATGTTGGGTTGATCTCAAGCTTATTAACTTGCAGGTATTTTGGCTAACATCTATCATATGTTGTACAACATAATTCATTTTGCAGAATCCATTTATCATAAGAGGAGCTGATATCAAGAAAATGAATATAAAGCCTAGAAGGTGATGAGTCTAATGTATCTTGCTTTTCTCTGATATCATTGCCTGTGTGTGTATAAAAATATAAAAGTGTTTTATTTTCATTAATTTTCTTTTCAAGTACCTCTCTGAATGGGTTTTCTTTTTCAGTATTATTATTATTATTATTATTATTATTATTATTATTATTATTATTATTATTATTATTTCATCTATCTTAAGGGTCGCAAGGAATCACACGTTGTTTTGGAATGCACCTCTAGTGAAGTCCCATTCAAACATGGTAAGTATTATTGTCTCTTATCATTTATGGCACAAGTACCGATAGTTCTGTGCTGACAAACTATTTTTTTTATAAGCTTTATGCAGGTAAAGGTTGTTGCATCAAAGCTTACCCTTTCCGAAATTACAAAACGGATTGTTGACGCAGTTCAGGCTATAATAGAGCATGGTTTGAACTATCTAAAGGGATGTCTTATATATGTGTGTGTATAGATCTAATTATCACATTCCTCTTTATTGCTTAGACAAATACAATGGAGTGATCCTCCTCCAGAAGGGCTGATACAAAGTATTCCTAAAGTGTATGCACTCTTTCCCACTTTAGATGCAATGCAACACTTCAGATTTCTGGAAGACAAATGATGATCAATATAATAGAAAATACACCTGGGAAAGTGAATCTCATTGGTTATCTAAAGGATTGTAACCGTGGTTTATTCATATATTTCCAAAAGCTATCATTTCGAGGCTGCAAAATTGCATTCCGAATACTTATTTTATAGTTTCTATCAAGACTTTTGTTGTTGTTATTTGAATATTATGTTTCTAATTTTTAGTCTAATTACAGTAAACCTGTCTTTATAATCTAAAATACCCTTCCTTTGTATTTCTGATACATTATGGCTCTCTAATGCAGAGATTTGGGGTGCAGTAAGCTTGCAACAGGTCTGCAAATGAGCTCACACAATCATGTAGCAGCTTTGGGAATAAAGAATTATGCAGGTTCAGGGTGTAACAGTCATGAGGTTTGTAAATGAGCACATAGAATTATATAGTTTTAATGAAAAATGTATTATACAGCTTTTTTTTTATCTAAGTTTGCAAATGAGTCCATAATTCATAAATACAATTCACATTAATGTACACCAAACTTAACTAAGGCCTTCCATTACATGTTTCTGTGGTCACTTCTAATAAATAATGTTGATTTCAGGTTTTAAAAACATTAGATCCTGCACCTGTCTTCCAATTTCTCAACTGATTCTTTCAGGATTGGATCCTGACTGTCTTGACATTTGTTCAAGGCTACTATGCTTAAATCCAGGTTATGCACATTTTCTATATTACATTTTTCCCTATTTACTCAATTTCCCATGCAAACCTAATTATTTATGAAGTTTTTTCACCTTATTGCAGTGGAGCTCCTCTCCTTTGATGAATTTTATTGGCATAGCTTTCTATAAAGAAAATTGATTGGAACATGACAGGCTAAATGTATGGTGCAGAGGTTAGTATGTACTGTCCTAGCAGCGACCTAAAGGATTTTAGGAGAGATTGACAGAGGATGTATTGTGAAAGGAAGTTATGATCTGATGTGTTGCAGCAATGAAGGTATAAGGAATTGTGACAATGGAGCTAAATTATGAAATTTGGTAGTGGGAAGGGTGGTTGGTAAATTGGTAAATCAACTTGATAATAGGAATTGACATGAAGGTTAAGCACAAGAAATCCTGTCATGCGATTAGGTGAATTATGGATAGTTTAGTTTGGGAGCATTGCAGCTAGGGTGGGATATGGTTATATGATTGTGTTGCTGTCATAGGAGTGCATGGAAATTTTTCTTTGGGTGATTCTGTGGTTTGTAGGCATATAATGTGATGACTAAGAGAGTTAAGCTAAGAGAGTTATGAGGAGGGATCCACTTACTCTAAGAGTAAGTTTAAAAGAGTTACTTTTCATCCTTACCATTCATTTTCTTGAGCATTTAATAGTCATATAAATCACGCAATTAATTTATCTATCAAATCCCGTGCATCGCACGGGTCACTACACTAGTAGAGGATAATTTTAGTAAGTATCAACAAGATTCACGGAGTAACGTACACTTCCAATTTTTTAAAATCCGTACAGCACAATAAATCAATAATCTATCATATAGCTAATTAAGCTTCACATAAACCTAAAAATTTCTCTATTTGCAAGCAAAGCGTTAGTGTTTGTATAATGTCCCCGATGACCACAAGGCCATCTAATCAAGCTTCTTTGTTATTTCCTCAACTTGCTTCAAATATACATGCCATGCCATGTAATAGTGTTTTTCATTTCATGCAATCACAACAAAGTATGACCTATGAAGGGCAAAAATTTCCTCGCATAAAATTATGACGAGAATGCTTGAATGCTGGATCATTTTTTTAATAAAATTTTGGCTTATTAAAAAAAGGTTAAATGCTTGAATGAGATAATATATAAGTGAAAAACTTCAAGCCTGTGAGAACAAATGATATATATTGCTGGTATTCATTAATATGACCCAATATATAGTGGCTCTTGTTAACGATGGAATTGTTTGTCATTTTTGAAATTAAGAGGATATTATGTGAGTTAACAAAACTATAAAGGAAAAAAGGAAGAAGTGTTGTATTACCAAAGGTAAAGAATAAAAGACATATAAAATCAACTTTGCCCTTCTGTTGTAAATATCAAAGAAAAAAATAGCAGAATAGCGGCTCAAACAGTGATTCTTCCATTTTTTTTTATTTATGCCGGAAATTTCGTGAAGAAAACAAAAGAATTATGCTTGAAATAGTCACTGAATGGTCACAAATAATGTTTTACTAGCGTTCTCGTGTACTAATATAGCTCTAGGTCTTATAGCCACCCCTTGCCCTGGCTGCTATGTTTTTTGTTTGAGTGACTTGTTCTCTCTCATGAGATGGTAGGTTTGACCGCGAGGTTCTAGTGAATAAGTATGATCATTGACCAGATCAATTGATTAATTAGCATTTACTTTTTAATAACTTGCTAAGAATATGGCTGCGGTCTAACATTTCTATAATTTAAGTATAATATGATTCCTGTGCTGAGACTTGTATCGATCGACAAATTGGAATTGGCTCGTCAAAATTCCATGTCAATCGCGTCGGTGGTAGTGTATTTTAAAAGAAGCATGTGGAAGAACTTAAGATTTGGTAATGGTAAGAATGATATTTTGAAAAAAAAAATATATAATGAAAAAGATAGACTTAAATATACCTTTGGTCTCTGATAGACTTAAATATACCTTTGGTCTCTGATAAATTATCAAATTTTAATTTTGATCTCTAATAAAAAAAATCATTTTAAAATTTTGTTTTTTAGTCTCTAAAGTGCTATCTAAATAATTTTATTTCACTATTTAAAGCATCATCTAAACAAATTTAGAGACCAAAAATGAGATTTTAAATTTGTCAGGACCAACAACAAAAAAAGTATCAAGAATCAAAAACAAAATTCGAACATTTATTAAGAATTAAAAACATATTTAAGCCAAAAAAATATTTTAAAATATTGCATATTGTATTGATGTAATGTAGTTGTATTTTTTTTTTTTTTTTGGTATTCTTTTGGTGCACATTAGCCTTTATGAGATTAGGACAACATGTATTGACGAGAACCATGATAACTCCTAAAAATGCTTTTATTTAAGAAATTTTTCTAAAATTTCTCTTATTAAAGAATATCTCCTAAAAACACTCGCATTCAAGAGTTCAAATTTTAAAAAATATTATTCTAATTTTTATGATGATAAATTAGAACATAAAAGGTGACGATTATATAAAAGTATATAGTTATTAAATTTAAGTTATGAACAAGTAATTAAATATATTTTTTATGTCATTTTAAACTTATTAATTAATTCAACAATTAATTTTACCAATCATTTTTATTACCAAATACTTTTAATTTAATAAGATAATTTATCAATTTTTCAGCTTTCACTTTTAATTTTTATTCAGTAAAAAAAACTTTTAATTTCTATCTTTTAATTAAATTATCCATTAATTTTACAAAATAAACCTTTACAAAGGAAATATTTTTGGTCTTGGGTCAGAGACCACGATATCCCCAACTCACTGGATCAGAAACTAATCCGCTCGTAGTATGTGACTGTTACTGGTCCAATGAAATTTTGCACACAGAGAAAATCAAAGACAGATTCTTTAAGAATACACCGCTACACCACTGTAAAGAAAATATTTATTGTGTCCTATATTTAACTAATAAAAAATGTCTGCAATAGACTCTTTAAGAATCTCCTACTTACACGCTCTCATTTATTATGTATAAATCCCACTAAATAGGCGATGATCTTTGATTGGACGGAATATGTTTTACCCATTCAACTCAATGAGTTTTACGTTGACTTTCGATGAAGTATATGGGTCTGACTAAAAATAAAGAACCTCTAATAAATAATTAACTACATTGTTTCCTATAAGTGGTTAAATTAAATAATATAAGTGATTACTTTATTTGACAATTAATTGATAATATATATTCATGTTTAGTTTTGATTTCACGTTTTATAAAGGATTAATTAAGTTTTTAGTCCATAAACTTTTTCAAAATTTGATTTTTAGTCCTTGAACAAAAAATTGACTGATGAAGGTCCTTCAATTTTTGAAAATTCGATTTTTAGTCCTTGAACAAAATTTTGACCAGTCAAGGTTCCTAAACTTTTTTAAAATTAAGTTTTTAGTCCCTTAAACCCCATTAAATAATTAAAAATAACAAGGTTCAAACTTTTATTTAAGGACTAAAAATCGAATTTTTAAAAAGTTTAGGGACCTTGACTAGTCAAAGTTTTGTTCAAGGACTAAAAACGGAATTTTTAAAAAGTTGAAAGACTTTGACCAGTCAAACTTTTGTTTAGTGACTAAAAACCTAATTTTGAAAAAGTTTAGGGATTAAAAACTTAATTAACCCTTTTATAAACGATAGTCTATAACATCTTTCAAAAGGAAAAAAAGTAGATTTAATTTTAATTAATATATTCCTCAAATAACAAATTATTAAAAAAAAATAGAATTTAACTATCGAGTGCATGAATCAATTAGAATGAGATTATTTCAACTTAATTAATAATTCTAAGTTCAAGTTTTAGATATATAATATGAGGAGGGATCCACTTACTCCAAGAGTAATTTTGTACTTCTCGGATTCGGCACTACACCGAGTAGCTGACCTGGCCGAGTAGAATGGCTCACTCGGACCTAGGCGGTTATAACAGTATATCATACTGAAAGATAAGATATAAGAAGATCAAGGCACAAGATCATGATAGAAGATAAGATTATCTTTATCATGAATTACGAGATTTGAGGAAATTTGATAGGAAAATAACCCTATCAAATCTATCTCTTTATACCCTATAAATACAACTACACTCCATCCAATCAAGGTACGAAAAATCTAACCCCAATTACGATACTTGCCTTCTACCTCTGCGCCTCTAACTTGAGCAACGGAGTGTCTTTGCAGGTACACCCCCCACCATACACGGAGGAGAACTCAACGGAGCCACCGCGTCGGAATACTTTCCAAATCCGGTAAGAACATTTGGCGCCCACCGTGGGGCTCGATGAACTTTTCCCAGCCACACCAATCAACGTGAAAAGATCACGATGGCAACAACTCAAGGCAAAATAGCAAACCAAGAAAAGCGACCATAGGGGCTAGAAACCCTAACTTAGGGAACACTAGCACTGGGGGATACCCAAGGAGGTAATGCCAATAATGTGGCGCCCATCCCGCATCAAGCGCTTGAGAATCACCTGCTGATCCAAGCCCTGCAAAGGGAGGTGAACACACTGAAACAAAACAGCGCAAAAGAAATAGAAGGTCTCCGCAGGGAGAACGCCACTCTCTGAGAGCAATACCAGAAACTGCAAGAGGACCGAAACACACACTCGGCTGCCCACGCAACCGCCAACAGACAGCCTGACCGAACAAAATAGGATGACACTACCTGGAGTGAGGCAGATCGAACGACAACCTATATGGAATCCAGACCTATATCCGTTTCGCGCACGGTCCCAAGACGGAACGCAACGCTCGAAACAACAAGACGACACCCGTTAGTAGATGGCATCATGGAAACACCACTACCGATCGGGTGGAAACCTCTGTCTATGGACCGTTATGACAGCCTAACAGACCCGAACAAAACACATCGACGCGTTCGTCACGCAAGTAAATTTATACACAAACGACGACGCCATCATGTGTCGTGTCTTCCCAACCACCTTGAAGGGGGCAGCATTGAACTGGTACACGCGCCTCCCTCCTCGCTCGATTGACTCCTTCGCCACCCTGGTTGCTCGTTTCGGTGCTCAGTATGCCATGAGTCAACCTCACCATTTGACAGCAGTGGCGTTAGCCAACATTCGGCAGGAGGACAACGAGACCCTTAGAGACTTCATAGAGAGATTTGCTGAAGTCTCGGTCAGAATCCGAGACCTAAACCCTCAAGTAGCACTAACCTCCATGTTAATGGCACTAAAATCCGGCTCATTTTTGGACAGCCTTTGCAAGAAGCTGTCCCATGACATGGACAAGCTCAGAGCAAGAGCAGCAGGGTATATTCAAATGGAAGAGATGACGAAGTTTCGAGAACGCGTCAGAGGCGAATCCCATAAGAAGCATGAGGAACGCGAGAAAGCAAGAACGAGCCGAGAGAGGACTTCTCACGGTAGAACCAGGCCCGAAAAGTCACTTCCCACAAGATTTACTCACTACACTCCCCTAACAGAAAGCAGAACTTGGGTCCTAGAAGAGGCCTGCAGTGCCGAGCTGATAAGTTTGCCTACTCGGAACCGGTCCCCGAAAAAAGTGGACAGGTCCAAGTTTTGCAGATGCCATAGAGTGCATGGACACGCACCGAAGACTGCACCACCTTGAAGGATAAGATTGAAAAACTTATCCAACAAGGCAAACTACGACGCTTTATCCGAGACGACAACCGAAAGTCTAAGCGAGAACGAACCCGAGACAGGGAAGAAGATCGCGACAGGAAATCCCGACGAACGGAAGAGCCCCGCCAAGTGCAACCAACTAAACCTCCTGAGACTCGACTTCGAGGCATTATCAACACGATAGTAGGAGGATTCGCCAGAGGAGGGAGTTCGAACTCGGTAAAAAAGAAACACCTACGCGGCATCCGATCAATCAACCCGGCTTCCGTAAAATCGATAGCATCAAGAAGCATGCCTCCCATAACTTTCACTGACGCAGACTTTGAAGACATAGAACCCAACCACCACGACCCAATAGATAGTATAAAGCAAAAGACAAATTAAGAAAATATATGAAAGATAAAGAAATAGGATAATGGAATTTATAACAGTAAGCACATACTATAAACATCTCTTATTGCTATTGCTTTTTATATAGAGCTGAAGTATAATAGAAAGAAGAAAAAAAATTAACACTCTTAAAAATAAAATATAAAAAAAATTTATTAACATCTCTTAAAAAATTAGTCTGCTGATTGTTAATTATTCATTAAAATCCATAACTGAAACATTAAGGCATTTTCTAACATTACTTTGATGATAAAAAATACTTTTAGACTATCTCAACTAAAATTTAAATAGAAAAAAAATGCTTTTAATACTTAAAATTCTTGATTTTAGTTCCTGTATTTCATCATCGAATCCTTGAACTTTTTTTATTTTTTAAAAGTTCAGGACCAAAATATTCAATGATAAAGTATAATGACTAAAATCAAGAATTTTATAAAATACAATGACTAAAAACATATTTTTCCTATTTAAATATGTACTTAGACCATCTCCTAATACTCCTATGCTTGTTTTTATATTGACTTTTCTTATTAAGCACCTATGCTTAATAAGAATTTGCATTTGTTGTTGGAGTTGGTGCTAATTAAACACTCATAAAGGGGTTAGATAACCACCAGATTTTTTTTTCCAAATACATTACACTTGATCTTGCCAAAAGGCCGAGAAAGGTGAAACTTATTTTAGTAACAACTTTAAAATTGTTGGATTAAAGAGAAAAGTTGCTTAAGTTGTAAAAAAAAAAAGTAACGTGTAATGATGAAGTTCACTTAAAATGTGTAATTTGTAAATAAAAAAAAAATGATGGATCGGAGATGCTCCTAACAATTAATTATTCAGCACCATCATAATTGAAATACTAATACATTTTGTTAGATTTAGGTGCAGATTTTGATAATCGCAGGAAGTAAAACGAATTATGAATCCCCTGCTTACGTAAAAGATCCTTGAACTCTTGTAACTAATGCCTCTTTATTATTGAGATGATACAGTCATCTGTGATGTGATCCTTTCTAAAATATGTTATCCCTATTATAATAATCAGCGGCGATTTGATCTGTTAACCCAAAAGTTCATAGCAAGAATAGGAAATCATTTAAATGCAAAATAGCTTAGGTCATCCCTCATATAACATCTAAGAAAAAAGTTATATATACACCCAAAAACTTATTAGACACCTAGTGAGAGAAAAAAAAAAGTGAAAAAAATATAAGTATTATAGGATTTATAATGTGATAGATAGGAAGAGAAAAATAGAGAGAAATAATAGGTATTGGTGAAGTGTTTAAAATAAATAAATATATATGTATCATTACTCAACATCTAATTATACCTGCAGGGGATACAAAGTGATGTCATTCGTTAGGGTATTGAACCAACGTCTAAGAGCATGTTTGCGTGCGCGTTTAATTAAACGCAACCAGCGTTCTTCCAAAAGCTTCCCTCCCTTGCTTCTGCGTTTTTTTTTCGAAAAGCATAAAACCTCCGTTGAACATGAATGTAACGGTTACTCAAACACGCTCTAACTAATCTTCGATTGTTTAACAAAACTGTTCTTAATTCCAGCATCTTATCTTATCCTATGAGTTTGTGCTACATGTAAGACACTGAGTGGTTATGAAATAGACATTTTAACTTTTAAGATTGAGTTGATCAAGATAAAAAATAAAGCTCACCAGCTACCACATTGCTTTATATTATATATCTCTGTTAAAATATTACGTCGAACATCCTTGATCTGGTTATAAGTCTGCTTTTTGACATTGTAATATTAATAAATAACTAGCGAAATTTTAATAAACGGTGGAGATTTGATTCTGTTTTTTCTCCATACCATTTGCATATGTCTTTTGTGTGTACTCTGCTATATATATTTTAGTTGACAAAGGAGCTACCTACGGGGGAATTTTAAAATTGTAATATCAAAAAGCTCAGGCGTTATAGTTAACAATGCAAAGGAGACATGCTTTTCTTCTACTATTTAAAGTAAAATACACTTGAATTATATTACTCTTTTATTTTAAAAGTTTCATTCTTCTGAGATATTAACATCCTTAAATGAACTTTTAGGGATAATTTTTTTCTTTCAGTAGTTTTCAACATCATCAGCCTTTAGTTTTAAACTTATTATCAACTTTGAGATTTTAATATATAAATTTTGTGTAAAGTTTCAAAATCTGTAACAAAGATGTATAAAATTTCATTTCATTTCCTATAGACTTACAATTTGAACCAGTTATTGGTGACATCAAAATATGCTTAAAAAAGAAAAGTATTCCTGAAATTGAAGTGAGCATCTCTTACGATCGAGAAGGGAACATAATTCACCTATTTTTTTTATATATCATATTTTGATTTAGGGAGCTTCCAACAAGTGTTTATCAGGTAGTAATCTTTTTCCTGCCATACAATATTTAAAATCTCGTCTTTGTCTTTAACAAATGAAGAGAAAAACATGTAGGAGTCTTTCGTACAAAGTGGAGTATTACGAGCTATTCTTTTCTATTCAAGAATCACCATGTCCTTATATAATCGAATATTTGGCAAATGGAAAAAATGCTTGTTTTTTGAAATCATTGTGCAATATTAAATTTCCTTTTGTCTCAAAAAGAAAAGAGCGTGGGTATTGAAGACCCTTTATTAACAATTTATTCATCATTGACCTTACAATTGCAGTACAAGAATACAGACTTTTTCTGGATTCTTATAATAAACCAATAACCTTACAAACTCTATAAACTTTTTTCACCTTGAACCCATTATATGGTAAGTGAAAAAAGAAAAAATGCCCCCTAAAATTGAAGGGGCATGCTTCCATCAGCACAAGTTCTATGACGCAAGGCAGTGAGACTTTGATGTTGGTAACAAAAACAATATCAGGAAACGCCTGTTATTGTTGTTAAAAAGAACAAAATCCAGCACTTATGTACCTTGCCAAATAAGAAATCAAAGAACCAAATAATCATCACATCAGTTACTTCTTCTAAAGGGTGCAGAGAAATATATATGTCAACTCAAATTGTGGCTTTAACTAGAGGTGACTGAGGTATGGGGGAGTGAGGTGACATCATGATATCATCAAACCTTCTGGTTTTGAGGCTCAGCCTCAAGTTACTGTGCCAACAATGTTTCTTGTTAGGCACCACGACCTCCTTGTTTTGAAGCACAAAGGTGCGAATCCTTTGCAAAGCAATTTGCACAGCCATATCATCCATGTTGGCATAGCACACCCTAAACCACCCTGGCTCAGTGCAATGGAAAGAAGAGCCAGGTGAAACATTGATCTTAACTTCATGAATGATCACTTTCCAAAGCTCCATTTCAGAGTCGAGAGTTGGCTTCTTGAGAAGTTGCCTCAAATCCATCCACACAAAGAGACCAGCATTGCTTTGCAAGCACTTTATGCCAACCTTGGCCAACCCCCCAGTGAAAACTCTATACCTTTGTGCCAACCTCTTTGCACTCTCTGCCAGAAACTTCTCCACAAACTCATCATCGTTTAGCATTGATGCTAAAAGATGCTGAGTCTGTGTTGAGACCAATCCAAAGCTTGACATTTTGCGTGCACACTGGACCACAGCATCATTGTAAGAGTATATGATGCCAACTCTAAAGCCAGGGAACCCCATATCCTTTGAAAGACTATAAACAATGTGAACGAGGTTGCGGTCACATTCGATGTCTGTGTCTTCCTCTAATATCTCAGCAATGCTTATGAAACTGGGGTTGCTAAAAACTGTTGCAGAGTATATTTCATCAGATACAAGGTGGATACGCTTTTCATTGATGAAGCTCACCACGGTTCTTAGAGTGTTTCTGTCCATGACTGTGCCTAATGGGTTTGATGGATTGGTGATGAGTAAACCCTTTACTCTGATGTTATCCTCTTTGGCTTTCTCATAGGCATCTTCTAATGCTTGCTTTGTCAACTTGAAATTGTTTGAGCTATCGCACATAACTGGAACAAGTTTAATTCCTGTTCTCCACCTCAAATCCCGGTCAAAACTGCATAAGGAAATTCAGCTTCTTATTAGAAACAAATATTAAGATGTAGATGTCTATATGGCTTAATATCATAAGATAACACAATTTTTCTTGGTTTATTTTTTCGTGTAATAGGAAGAATAAAAGAAAGGCCGTGACGGCGTCAAAGTGAGTAATAAATCAAATAATGTTCAGGGTCAAACTGCTATTCAATTTTGGTTTGAATTTGACCTTTACTTAGGGTTTTTTTTTATTTTTTTTATATGTGATCGTTGACTACTGCCAATCGATGAAGGTTGAAACTGCAAAGTAGTGCCATCAAATCTCATTAATCTAGAATTCCACTATGTGGGGCTATACACCCTAATGGAATGTTAAATTAGTAGAAAGGCAACTCAATGGAGATCAAATTTACTTTAATTGTAAAACGTAATGACACACGTAAGCCATACTTCATCGTTTTTTTCTAAGTTTTTTTTTTTTTTTTGAGGAGATCGTTTTCTTCTAAGTTAGTGCCCAAAAAATTAATGAAAAATATTTAAAAAAAATGAAAAAGGAGGCTGAAATTGAATTGAATACTTACCCTGGATAATAAGGAATGGGCACCAAAAATGCGTCACCGGGATCTGCCAAACAAAAGGTAGTGACTTCGTGTGCTCCAGTTGCTCCACCGCTCATGACAATACGGTCAGGGTCAAACGTGACTTTGTTTCCTCTTGTTCTACCCATGAATTTAGCCACAGCCTGTGCAAGTTTTCAATTCACGTTTAGTTAGGGTGTCAAATATCACTAGTCAAACTTTACTTGTTAATTTATAGATAAAGTGAGTGATATGATCAAATTTCACATTATATTGTTACTCACGTTTCTGAACTCGGGTAGACCATGATAATCTTGAAAGTTAGCTATGGCCCTGAAATCATTTATTCCTTCCGGAGTGCAAATAGAGGCCTCTGGGTTATTCAGTATCCAATCTTCAACCAAATCAGAAGTAAGCTGCAAATAGTTAAGATAATTGAATTAGGACTAGTTAACATGGGAAATAATTAAATAATATATTGTACATATATTATGCTCCAATCTTATGCAATTGTGATGTGATAAGTTGTCCCAATTGCATAACTTTGGAAAGAAGCTTTATATGCTTTATACCTGATTCTCTGCAAGACCCATTTGGATAACCCCGTTAGGATTCTCTGTGGGATGAAAGGGGTTTTCATCATAAGCCTTCCATCCATCAAAGTATGGGGATGCTTCACCATGTCCATCTCCGAAGACCATCTTAGACAACAATTGAGTTTGGTCCACAGCCATCGACCCCATATAGTCTATGTTTAATTGTCCTTAGAATATAGTGTAGCAATTCACCAATAAGAAAGAATATAGTGTAGCAATGTAATGAAATCCAAGTATATCAGGGAGGGAAGCCTTTTGTGTGTGGTTAGAAATATGCAATGAGTAATTTACAGAGGAAATGTCTAGCAATGAATGAACAACAACATCGAGAGGGGGTGCTTATTTATAGCATGTAGTGCACAAATACCTTGACCTTCAGAGACAGGATCTCTTTAGTTCAAATAAAAATGAAGGTTCCACGAAGGAGAGAAGAGTCCAACATCAGCTATGATGATGCTTCATTGCTTCTTGGTTTGAAAATTAGGCAGGAGTTGGTACGCAGACAAGACCCACTATTAATTAGTAATAAAATAATTGTCCTCGTGAGAGCTAGCAAGATGCCACTTGTATTATTTTTTGTCAACCCAATCGGAGAAAGAAAATAGACTTTGCGCACACGCTTACATAAAGTTCAGTATTCAAGTCCAAATTAAGTTGGTATACAATCATAATTCTTACACGTATATTTCTTTATATTTATATAATTTATTTTATCACTAATTATATTTAGTTTCACTTTGTTATTTCTAATTTTAGACCCGAGTTCTATTAATCATTATACTATCAATGATCTGGTCCTTATTATTTTACACAAAGACATCTTTTATTATATTTTTTTCTTTATAATACGTGTTTTTATCATTATTCAAGAATAATTTTATGTATTTTAAAAGTTTTAAATTATTATTGGTTTTCAAAATTGTTACCATTATATTAAAATTTATTTTTCAAGTCTTAACTTTAATTCATTTTACATTTTATTTTTTGTAGTATTTTTTTTTTCATTCCAAATATCAGTCACTTATATTTTATAAGTATTTTTCTTAATTTTTTTAAATTGTCTATTTTTATTTAAACATAAAGTATTTATATTTTTTATACTTACTAATTTGAATTAATTATTTATCTTATAGTTTCAAAATTTTCAACACATGCATACGATTTCTTTTTTTCAACACATATACATATACATATAACAAATCGTATGCATGTGTTGAAACATCATTTCTTAATTTTTTCCATCAATCATTAAAATTACTTACATATTCACATTAGAGAAATCTTTATAAGAGTCTAACTTATGTGTGGTGATGGCATGCATGACTAGACAAGGGGTGAAAAGGTTATATTGCGACTTGGTCCAAAGCATGGATGAGGTGCATATAGTGAGAGATGATAATGGCAATGGTTAATAGTTATAGTAGTGATTAAGGTAACATCAGTGATAACTATTATAAGTGGGATAAAAGCAATAGGGTGAGAATAACAATAACTAATGAGTACAATGGTTGTCATAATGATAGTAATTGTTCCTGTCTGAGGGTAGCGAGGTAATTTTCTGTTGATGTCTTTTGTTCAAGGTCTTCTGTAGCTGTCCGGATCCTTCTACACTAACGGTGTGGGGTACCTGCAAAAGGTACTTCAACGCTCAAGTCAGGTTTCAGCTTAGAGCATTTAATGTGGGTAATAAATGAGGGTCCAGAAGTCTTCTACTTCGAGGATTATACTCCATTTTATACTTACCTTATTGGGCCTGGGACCCTTATGGGCCCTGAACATCTCTTAATGACCGATCCATATTAATTAAGGTGACTTAACTGTTTTCTAATCCTTAATTACTTTTATAATATCTTTCCGATGGGATTCACCTTATCCGAACACTATCCCTAGTATTCAATTGTAGCAATGCCGAATACCCCTGCGGTAGTATTCTGTCATTATGGTGTCGGATACCTTTATCCTAGTATCCGGTAATGCATATAGCTGAACGCAAGGAGTGAAGAGTGTTCGGTCAGCTTTCAGCCGAATAGTCGTCTATTGTGAGATATCTTTGGTTGATTGTGATAAGGGTATTCGGCTAATTGTATAGCCGAATACCCCCTCCGGTATACATGCCCCCCAGCCTTGAGTGAACATCCGTGACGAAGAGGTTTTGTTTCGAGACACATGTCTGTTCATTGTGTCTTTTCAAATTCTTGTCATTATGGCAGAAAAAAGTCGCTGAGGTGAAGGAAACGAAGCATTGTGTTTCTATGGACCGTTAGATCTGGATTGATCTAACGGTTGGCAGCGCTAGTACCCTTTGGACCGTTGTGGGCTTGGGCCCTATAAATAGGGCAAGGGATGTCATCTTTGCTCCCTTTATTTACATTCTACCAATTTCCTTCTTTGCTCTCGGTTGAATACTCCCTTCTTGCTTCATTTTTGTCGTCTTCACTAAGGTACGAGAGTTCGGCTTTTGCTTATTCTTTTTCCTTTATCATGAGTTCGTCTGGTCATAAGCTTTCTGAGGAAACCGAGGTGGTTGATATTCGGTCATCCTCCTCACCTAGCGGGGAGTCTAGTAAGGAGTCTTCGACTTCTTCTTCTTCGTCTTCGTCTTCGTCTTCGTCTTCTTCGTCATCCTCCTCTTCGTCTTCTGTCCGACAGGGGATGGGCGAGAACGTAGTATCCCCTTCGGTTGAAAAGGCTGTTTCCAGCCAAAAATCGAAGTGTAAACCCCGGGTTTCCCAAGGAAAAAGAGAGTTCCCGCCAATTACCCTAGATGGGTATTCATGGGTTAATGGGGAGGTCGGGTCCTACTGGTCCCGCTACGATGATAAGCGCAATGTGTCAATCTTTGTAAACTATGTAAATGTATGTACTATCCTTGAGGATGAGTTGTGTTCGATAGTTTTGCAATGTTGTCAGCGTGAAACCAACGCTGAGTTTGTTTTCTTAGGAAAGAGTGAGTCAAAAAGGGATTTCTTTTACATGTACGATTGTGTCTTCCGGGACCTACACGTAACAATTTCCTTTGACAATTTCACAATGGGGGTGCTTCGGGTTTTGAATGTGGCACCCTCTCAGTTGCACCCGAATGGGTGGGCCGCAATCCAGGCCTTCCGTGCCCTTTGTCTTTTTAATTTTATAGAGCCTTCGGTGAGTGTATTTTTGTATTATTTTTGTACTCGGCCTAAGAGTGGTTTGTGGGTATCTCTAATAAGAAAACCGAAAAGGCCTCTATTCGAGTCTTTTACCTCTTCATACAAAAATTTAAAAATCGGCTTCTTTAAAGTAGTAATTGAGCCGAATATAGGGGACAACCATTTTTATGATAGTAGTGGGGAGCCCTTATTTCCTTTTTATTGGGAGAGAGCCCCTCGATGTTATGACGAATTTTCGAAGTCTATGATGACCGAACGGGAACGCGAGGACCTCCTGTTTCTTGAGTCCCTCCCCCAAAAGCTTTCGGCTAGGCAACTCGTGGCTTTATTTAATTCTTCCAATGTTATGGTCGATATGTGTGGTAAGGCTTCGATTCTTTCCTTTTTATTCCTTTTATACTTAGTTCTTATGTATGACTAAGTGTGTTGTGGAGTGCAGGTATTATGGCCGATGCTGGTGGTGATGTCCTATCTTTCCGCAATGCTCGGAAGAATCGAGCGCAAGCTGCCGAAAATACTTCGGGTGTTGCTTCGGTACCTCCTGTTGTGAAGCAACCAACCCCGAGACCACATCCTCCCGATACTCTACCTCCTCCGACGGGAGAAAAGAAAAGCCGAGACAAGGATCACAAGAAACGCCACCGGAGCCGTGAGACTTCTGAGGAGGAGAAGGCGAAGAGGCTGAAACAACAAACTCTGGATTTTTCGGCATCGGGGTCTTTGGCTTCTATCCCTGCCATGACTGTCAAGGGCTTCTTCGCCAAGGATTTTTTGCCAAAGAAGTTGATCAGCTCCAGTGATATTTCTGAAACTGGAAGGAATTTGTTGAATAAGGTCGATGCTGCTTCCAACTGGTCGGCTTATTGTGAATTTCAGGCAAGGGCCGCGACCATTGCTCATCATATGTTTATGAATCCGCTGAAAGAGGCCAAGAAGTTAAAGAAGAGCTTGAAGGAATCACAAGCTTTCAACCAACAGGCTCTTGATGCAAACATAGCCCTAGCAGATGACAACGCTCTTCTGAAGGATGAGGTGAAGCACCTTTCGGTTGATCTCCAAGATTTGAACACCAAGGTTATAATGGCCGAAAAGGATGCTAAGCTTCAGGCTGACAAGATTGAGCGTTTGAAGACGCTGTTGGCTCGAGCTGAAGAGGAGAGGGATGCTGAATGCGTCGCTAAGGAGCATCTTACGTCTTCAGCGCAAGACAAAATTTTTGCCAAACATAAATCTAGATTCCAGCATGTTGTTCGGCAGATGTTGTACTACTTTGAAGTCCCCAATCCTGCAATCTTTGATATGGATAAGGATGTCTACCAAGGCCGCATACTTCATCTTGATGATATTCCTGAGGACGCGATTCTTGAGAATCCTCTCCAGCCATCGGCTCGTGATGGTAATAGGGATGCAGTAGTTAACAAGGAGGATAGGGAAGAAAATGCCGATGATGCTGTGAACCAGGAGGATCGGGTTGAATGATGTTTTTTATATTTTGGGTCGTTAGCGCCTTTTTGTTAATGATTTTGTAAATGTTTCATTTTTGTGGTTAATGAATATGATCTTTATGTTTCGGCATCTTTTTCTCAATCTATACTTAGAATTTTTTACAAAGTTATTTATAGCCGATTACTTTGTAAGAACTGTGTTAATAAAAAAGATTATAATGAGCGTGTATGCGGCTCTTAGGAATATCGTCAAGTAGTGTCGAGTGGTTTAGTAGATTTATTATTTGACCAAGTATTGGTTGTATTTGGCTTAAACGTGTATTTGAACCGATGTCTTCCTTTATTGACCACGGATTTTGTGAAGAAATTCTGAATGGTACATCGTTAGCCGAGTGGGAGTACTCGGGAGGAAAACCATTTGTAAGGAAATTCTGAATGGTGCATCCTTAGACAAGTAGGAGTACTCGGAAGGGAAACCATTTGTGAAGAAACTTCGAATAGTGCATCCTTAGCCGAGTAGGAGCTCGGGAGGGAAACCATTTGTGAAAAAATTCCGAATGGTGCATCCTTAGCTGAGTAGGAGTACTCGGGAGGAAAACCATTTATGTAAAAATAAAAGCTGCTGAAAAACAACCACAGAAATGTCGAAAAGATATGTTTCATTGATTCGATTAGATAGGTGTGCCTCGTTAAAACCTTTTCGGTAAAAACCCTTTCAAGTTCTTGTGGGGATAAAAGACCGAGTAAGGAAAAAGAGTACAGCACCCGTTTACATAATCAACTGAAATAATACTTAAGGTGGGTCGAATTCCATGTTCTCGGCACCACCTTTCCTAAAAGCTCTTCCAACTTGTATGCTCCATTGTCAAGGGTTTGTCGAATCCTGAATGGGCCATCCCAATTTGCCGCTAACTTCCCCTCCCGAGTATCTCTTCGTGCATCACCTTGCACTCTTAGGAATAGATCTTCTTCTTTGAAGTCTCTTGGCTTCAACTTTGAGTTGAACCTCTTGGTCATCCGCTGTTTACAAGCTTCGGCTTTGAGGCGTGCTCGGTCACGTACCTCGTTGATCAGATCAAGTTCACATCTAATAGAGCTTTCATTTTTGGATACTTCAAAATTTTGTCTCCGGAAGGTGGGTTCGCCTACTTCTACCGGAATCATAGCTTTGATTCCATATACCATTCTGAAGGGCGTTTCTTTGATTGTTGATTGTATGGTGCATCTATATGTCCACAAAATTTCAGGTATCTCTTCGGCCCACGCTCCTTTGGCTGCACCCAATCTCTTTTTTAATTCTCCCAAGATGACCATGTTAGCGAACTTTGCCTGTCCATTCGTTTGTGGGTGTTCGACCGAGGTCACCCTGTGTTTTATTCCCAGGTCTTCCAAAAAAACATTCAACTTTTTGTCTGTAAATTGCAGTCCATTGTCGGTGACGATCACATATGGAATACCGAAGCCTGTGATTATGTTCCTCCATAGAAATTTTTGTACGTTTTGAGCCGAAATGTTTGCCAGGGGTTTGGCCTCTATCCATTTTGTGAAGTAATCGATGGATACTATAAAAACTTGGACTGCCCTTTAGCTATAGGAAAGGGTCCCAAGATGTCGGTCCCCCAGATAGCGAAAGGCCACGACGACGAAATAGCATGTAGCTCGTCGGCAGGCTGGTGGATAAGGTTGCCATGCTTTTGGAATTTATTGCACTTTTTAACATACTCAGTGCAGTCAGTCCTGAGGGTTGGCTAGTAATACCCTGCTCTTAGTACCCGAGTGGTCATTGTTCGGCCACCCGAATGCATGCCACAAATTCCCTCATGCAGCTCTTTTGTGACATATTCGGCTTGATCTTTGTCAAGGCATTTAAGTACAGGCGTGGAAAACCCTTTTCTGTATAATTCTCCAGCAATCAGAACGTACCTTGCGACATTGGTTCGTAGCCTCTTTGCCTTCTCCTTATCCATCGGAATGGTGCCTTGTAATAAGTACTATTGGATTTCGGTTATCCAAGGGTCTTTAGGTGTCGAAACTTGCATGCATTCTTCAGTAGTTATGCTCGATTCCGGTAGTAGTTCCTGAATAAAGGTTTTGAGTTGCCCGGGTTTTTGAGTGCTAGCTAATTTAGCAAGCTGATCAGCTCTGTCATTGTGTTCTCGGGCTAGGTACTTTACTCGAACCTCGTCGAACTCTTCCCTCAGTTGCATGAAAGTATGGTAATATTTCAGTAGCTATAGGTCTTTGACCTGGAAAACATCATTAATTTGTTCGGCTGCAATTTGGAAATCACTCCAACATTCTACTTTTCGAGCTCCCATTTCCTTGGCCAACATAAGTCCGGCCTATAAGGCTTCATATTCGGCCTGATTGTTAGATGCTTTAAAATCAAACCGTAAAGACTGCTCTAGTCATATCCGATTTGGTCCTTCCAATATAACACCTGCTCCACTCCCCCGTTGGTTGGACGAACCATCAACGTGCACAACCCACCATTCATCTTCGAAGTGCTCGGTAGGGTGCAGCTCATTGATGAAGTCTGCTAAACATTGTGCCTTGATGGGACCTCTCAACTCATATCTTATATCAAACTCTGAGAGTTCTATTGACCATGCCATCATCCGTCCAGCTAATTCCGATTTCTTTAACACTTTTGCAATGAGACAATCGATTTTGACAATTACTTGATGGCCTTGGAAGTATTGTCTTAGACGCCTTGCAGCGTTGACTAGTGCTAGCGTCGCCTTCTCTATTGTTTGATACCTGGTCTCGGGCTCTTGTAGTACTCGGCTGATAAAATATATGGGCACTTGACCCTCTTGATGCTCTTGGGCCAATACTGCACTTATGACCTCTTGGGAGATCGAGATGTATAGCATTAGGACCTTTTGGGGGTCCGATTTCTTGAGTATAGGCGGAGCTGAAAGGGTTTTCTTTAGTTCTTGAAAAGCTTCCTCACACTGTTGGTCCCATAAAAAATTCTTAGTTGTCTTCAACAACTTCACGATGGGTTTCGCCTTTTCGACTATCCTAGGTAGGAATCGCGACAGAGAGGCGATTCTTCCTGTGAATCTTTGGACTTCCTTTGGAGTTTTCGGGCTTCTTATACAAATAACGGCCTGACATTTGTCAGGATTCGCCTCTATGCCTCCGCGTGTTAACATGAAGCCCAAAAATTTTCCTCCTTGAACGCTGAAAACACATTTTTCGGGATTCAGGCACATATCGGGCTTTCTGAGTTCGGTAAAGATCTCTTCGAGATCTTTTGTATGCACATCAACCTTGGAGGATTTGACGACCATATCATCAACGTATACCTCCAGGTTTCGTCCTAGTTGCCTTTGAAAGACTTTATCCATTAGCCTTTGGTAGGTGGCTCCAGTATTTTTTAGGCTGAAAGGCATAACTTTATAGCAGTAGTTAGCTGACTCAGTTATGAAAATAGTCTTATCTTCGTCATGAGGGTACATACGGATTTGATTATACCCTGAGTACGCATCCAGAAAACTGAGGCAAGAGTGTCCGACTGCCCCATCGACTAGTCGGTCAATGTTTGGTAGCGGATAAGCATCCTTCAGACATGCTTTATTCATATCCGTGTAGTCTGTACACATCCTCCATTTACCGTTTGCTTTCTTTACCATGACCACATTGGCTAACCAAGTGGTATATTTGACTTCTTGGATGAAGTTAGCCGTCATCAACTTAGATACTTCCTCCTCTACAGCTTTTCGCCTCTCTTCCCCCATCTTTCTTTTCTTTTGAGCAATCGGCCTTGCCTCTCGACATATTGCCAATTTGTGATAGTGGAATTTTGGGTCGATGCCCGGCATGTCTGAGGCTTTCCAGGCGAACAGCTCGGCGTTTCGTCTTACGACACTTTGGATTTGAAGCCGATCCTTTTCTGATAGGTTATTGCCGAGATACATGACCTGAGTCTTTGTTTCACCAATTTGAAATGCACTGATTTTCTCATTTGGTTCGGCCCGCTTGTCTTCATCAGTTCTGGGATCAAGATCCAAAGGTTCGGCCAAATGTTCGATTGCCGAGACCATGAATACTGACTCGCACTCTTCTTCCTTTAATTGAGTGACTTTGAGACTGGCCATGTAACATTCCCTAGCCGCCTTTTGGTCGACATGAATTGTGATTAATGTACCTCGGCTAGAGGGGAACTTCATGGCCAGGTGTGGAGTGGACACTATAGCTCCAAGAGTATTCAAGGATGGACACCCGAGCAGTATATTATACGAAGTGTTAGCGTGCACTACTATATATCTGACTTTTACAGTTTTGCACTCATTTCCTTCATATCCAAAGGTTGTGTCCAGCTCTATACATCCCCTGGTGTTAACTTTTTCACCTGAGAATCCGACCAGGGGTTCGTCGTAGGGCATGAGCTTTCCTTCCGGTATATCTAACTGCTTGAAGGTACTCCAGTATAGGATGTCAGCTGAACTTCCTTGATCTACCAGAGTTTTTCGGACTGTGCAGTCAACTATGTCCACACTGATAACCATTGGATCGTCCTGCACAGGGTCGGACCCTTGAAAGTCTGCGTCGGCGAACGTGATAGGCGGCATTTTCAGCTTGCTTAGGGCCGATGTCATATTGACTAATCGGACTAAGCGAAGATGCTTCTTCCTAGCCGACGATGTACTTCCTCCTCCTACAAATCCTCCTGCAATCGTATTGATCACTCTTCGAGGATGTTCATGGGGTTTTGCTTCTTACTGCTCCCGAGACTTGCTCCTTTGCCTTTCGGCTCTTCTATGACCTTCTCGGTCATAGTCAAAGTCCCTCTTATAAGTTCTGTCATCGTCTTTGTACTTTGAGTACTGAGGCCTTTCAGTCCTAGGATTGTGGACAAAATTTTTGAGGTGTCCCATCTTGATGAGGTCCTCGATCTTATCTTTGAGTACGGCACACTCTTCGGTGGAATGACCTCTATTGCGATGGTATCGACATTGTTTGTTGTAGTCAGCTTTAGCAAGGGTATTGGCTCTTTTTGGCACAGCCAATATTTCGGTTGCCAAGGCTTGTTCGAGTATCCGGGAGCGGCTAGTGTTGAGCGGAGTGTAGGTCGTGTATCGGGGGCCACGGTATTCTCGCTCCTTGTGAAGCTTCTCTTTCCCCATCCCCTGATTATCTTTTTCATGTTCTTTCTTTGCTGTGTTGGCTTCTGCTCGGACTTGGTTCTGGTTTTCGGCCAACTCTTCCCTCTGCATGTACTTCGCTACTCTTTATCAAAGGTCGTCCATGTCAAGCGCAGGCTTCTTACAGAGACTATTGACAAAAGCCCCCGGCTTAAGGGCCGTTACTAAATGATGCATGGCTACCGCCAGGTCAAGGTTACGAATGTTTAATGCAACTTTGTCGAACCTTTTCATGAACGTTCTAAGGGATTCCCTATTTTCTTGCTGAATATTTACCAACGCGACTGAAGTTAAATGATAGGGTCTGCTTGTTGCAAACTGATTACCGTATTTAGTCGCAAGTGTTTCAAAATTGTCGATGGAATTAGGCGGGAGCCGTGTGAACCAATTAAGAGCTTGTCCCTTTAGGGACGTGGGGAATACCCTACATAGGATGGCATCTTTGGCAGTGTAAAGACTAACTTGGGTTACATAGACGTCTACGTGATCATCCGGGTCAGTGCTACCATCATATCTGTCAAAGCTGAGGCTTTTCCAATTTGGGGGAAGAGGGGTTTCCATGATTCCGAAAACGAAAGGATGCCTACAAGGGTATGATTGTGTGTTGACGATAAAGATTGAGGGTCGATTAGTCGCACCCTGTATGCTAAGATTGGCCGCTGACTTGCCTTCATGTTGCTTGTCTGGTGCCTGATCCTCAGGTTTTCAAGATCGATTCAGATTCCTTAATTCGGCATTCTCCTGGCGGAGGGCCGACATCTCCTGAGCGTGCTGCTTTCTCATTGCCGATATATCGACTCTCAACTGTCTTAATTCCGAAGACAAATTCGTTTGATCTTCCACGCGCACTATGTTTTCGTTGACGAGATGTTGCCCTTCTACGTGTTGTTGCATGGCTGGTGTCGATGGTTCAGGTATATCCATGTGTGTGTGACTTTGGGTAGTGACCATTCCTTAAGGGACTGTGGGATAAGTTTTACCGGGTCCCACGGTGGGCGCCAAAATGTTCCTGCCTGAGGGTACGAGGTAATCTTCTGTTGATGTCTTTTGTTCAAGGTCTTCTGTAGCTGTCCGAATCCTTCTACACTAACGGTGTGGGGGGTACCTGCAAAAGGTACTTCAACGCTCAAGTCAGGTTTCAGCTTAGAGCATTTAATGTGGGTAATAAATGAGGGTCCAAAAGTCCTCTACTTCGAGGATTGTACTCCCTTTTATACTTACCTTATTGGGCCTGTGACCCTTATGGGTCCTGAACATATCTTAATGACCGATCCATATTAATTAAGGTGACTTAACTGTTTTCTAATCCTTAATTACTTTTATAATATCTTTCTGATGGGATTCACCTTATCCGAACACTATCCCTAGTATTCGGTTGTAGCAATGCCGAATACCCCTGCGGTAGTATTCTGTCATTATGGTGTCGGATACCTTTATCCTAGTATCCGGTAATGCATATAGCTGAATGCAACGAGTGAAGAGTGTTCGGCCAGCTTTCAGCCGAATAGTCGTATGTTGTGAGACATCTTCGGTTGATTGTGATAAGGGTATTCGGCTAATTGTATAGCCGAATACCCCCTCCAGTCCCTCCAGTATAGTAATAATGGTGATAATAATAATAATAATGTTAGTGACAACAATGACAATAGTTGATTTTGTCAACAAAAAAAATGACAATAGTTGATTACTACAATGCTAATGACATTAAGAATAATTATGACAATGATAACAAGATGTGGTAGTAACAACGATTTTAATAATATTAATCGATTGGTATTGACAAGTGAAGGTTGTAACAATAATTAATCATGGTATAGTGACAACAATGATGATTAACTAGTAGATAACAATAGTGATAATTATGATGACACTACTCAAAGTGATTAACTAATGATAGTAGTTTTAGTGATGGCGAGTAACGGTGGGATAATGATAATTGTGAGTTTTTTTTTTTTTTTTTGAAAAGATAATGTGAGGTGGATGATTTATTTTTATAAGTGAAAAACAAAACTACTTTTTGTTTTAAAAATAAAGATAAATAGTGTTTTATTTGGATGATTTATTTTTATATATTAGTAATAACGTAGTGAGAGAGTGTAAAATCTGTGGCCCCCTTATCTGGAGAAGACGTGTATCAACATTAAATTCCTCATGTGGCATTTCATGTCCCATGAAAAGAGAGTATGACCTAATATCATGTTCGCTGCACTTCCAGTCGCACTCGCTAGTGAACTAACTCTATATACGCGGAACTAACTCTATACGCGTGTTTGTATACGGTAGGAAACATAGTTTTTTCAGTGTTCCCAAAATATTAATTTGCTGGCAAAAAATGTCTTGAAATTCATGTCTTATCACAAAACTGAGTTTGGTGGTTCCCATCACTTAACCTAACAAATTACTATTTCTTGTTGGGTGCCAGGCATGTACTGATCTGCTCTGGTCGGCAATTGAATTGAAGGAATGGGAACTGAGAACCGATTCAAATTATTATTATTTTGTTTTTTTCCCAATATAGAGCAGACAAGATGAGTATCGAAAAAGAGAAATAAATACCCATATGGAAACTGGAGTAGTTGAACTTGCTGATTTTTGGTTCTCTTTTTCGAACTTCCAAATCAAATGCATGATTCGTGAAACTTCAAACAACCGACCAAAATAATCTCAAGCATATAAAACATGTTATTGTTGTACAATAATCTCCTAGACATATCATTTTTCTATGTTAGTATTAAATTAGATGAATCCCTTGGCATATACAGAGTGTCGTCTCATTCTATTTATCTAGAATATTCAATCTGTACGTGCAATATTTTTCAATAAATTATCGATTTTTTTTTTTTAAAAAAGACGCAATATTGCAGCACAAAGGTTTGAATAATGATTATAATTATAATTTATAACAAAGAAAAAAAATTAATGAACACCCAATTCTATTTGATATTTAGAAAGAAAAAGATACAAGAAAGACAAATATAAATATAATAGGTGACATAATGTGACTTTTTTCTTCAGAAAAAAAAAAGGTGACATAATGTGACAAAGAGAGCAATAAAGAATATTAAATATGTGTTTCATTAAAAAAAAAAAAGTGTTTATAACGTGAAAGTGTTCATATATAATTCTTCATATAACAAATATCAACTTTACTGTTCATATATGATTAAAAAGCCATTGAAGCAAACTAGCGAATGTTTGAAATAGCTATATGATTAGGGATGGCAAAGTGTACCCGGACCCTACGGGTACCCGCAAAAATATCCGCAAGCGGGTCGGGTAAATACCCGCTTATTGGGGCTGGGGCCGGGGCCGGGTATTTACCCGCAATTTTTTGCGGGTGCGGGTACGGGTACGAGTACTATAGTACCCGCCCCGCCCCGCCCCGCACCTACCATATATATATATAATTAAAATAACTTAAATAAATAATTATGTTATATATATATTTTTCTGTAAAAAAAAATTATATTTTCCATAAACTAACATTAATAGTAAAAGATTTATGTTATAACTTACAATAATTTTATATTTTATATTTTTAATATTATGTGTGGATGCTTTTAATGTTAAATTTGAATTATTTAAGCGTGAATTTTCAATTTATTTGTAATAATTTTTTAATTAATATTTTTATAGCTTAAATGCAATTTTGGTTCATCTATTTTGCACAATCCGCAATTTTGATTCACCTATTTTAAAATAGAGACGTTTAGTCTCCAAATTTTGTAAAATATGTAATTTTGGTCCTTCCATCAAATTGAAAGTGTTGACTATTAAGAGATTAATGTTAACCTTAACGTGGTCCAAATATAGTGACGTGACACGAGATTATTTATTTGATTTTTAATTATTTTAAATACTGATTAGAATAATTGATGAAAAATATATTTTAAAAAAAGGTAATATCATTTATTTGACTACGACGTGCCATGTACTTCAACAATGTAGAACTAGTTTAAAATAAATGATTAAGACTTGTGATTTCTATTTTAGGACTCACGACTACCCCAACAATTAAAATCAATGTGACATGTGCTTTAGTGACGTAGATAAACAAATAATTATTACTCAGTATTTAAAATAATTAAAAAATAAATAAATAATCTCGTGTCACATCACTATATTTGGGTCACGTCAAGGTCAACGTTAATCTCTTAACTGTCAATGCTTTTAATGTGATGAAAGGACCAAAATTACGGATTTTACAAAATTGGGGGACTAAATGTCTCTATAGAGAGACCAAGATTGCTGATTGTGCAAAATAGGAGGACTAAATGTCTCTATTTTAAAATAGGATGACTAAAATTGCGGATTGTGCAAAATAGGGGGACCAAAATTACATTTAAGCCTATTTTTTATTGATTTATTAACTTCATACATAAGTAAAGTGCGGGTAGCGGGCGCGGGTATGGGTATATAGGTACCCAGCGGGTACGGGGATGGGGATTAAAGTTGCTACCCGCGCGGGTATGGGGCCGGGTACGGGTCTTTTTTTTAAACGCGGGTATGGGGACGGGTACTATAGGACCCTACCCAGACCCTACCCATTGCCATCCCTATATATGATCAAACAATTACAATTACAATTTATAACAAATATCCGCACATAAAAAGCTATAGAGGCAACCTAGTGAATATTTGAAACACCTATAATTATATCATACATATTAAATATGAACATTATATACTATTCTGATTCATTATGTTTTATTTATATTATTTCTGATGGAAAATGCCTATAATCTATAAAATAAAATAAAAAAGTCTTTTTACACTAACGATGCTTCCGATCAATAGTTGGAAACTAATTCTTTTGAGTGGAGATTACTAAAATAGGTATTGTCTCACCAAACTAGTGTGATAAATGTGATAGACCATAAATGTTTTTTTTCCATGTTTACATAATAAATGTGAAAGATCATGGTTTTTTCAATGATTTAAATTTGATACATCGATCTATAAATTTACCCACGTTTATCATACTACGTGAAGTCGTGAACATATATGAATAATTTTTATATCTCTAAAGTGTCTTTCAAATGTAAGAATATAATTTTCTATAGTTGAAACATGAATAATGTAAAATATTACTATGAGCTTACTTTTAACTTTTTATTTAGAAGAATGAACCGGTAAAGATTGAGAAAATACGAAACAGTTTTATATTATCATTCAATTACAATTTTTTATGTGTAGTAAGTTTGTTGAATTTTACAATAATTACCTTAAAAATTATAATAACGGTAATTTTTTATTGGTTGACAGTGTAAAACTATTTTACATTGTTGGTGTATGACTATTAGACTCTAAAAGTTAAATTTCATAATAAATTGGAGTATAAAATATTCTTGTGTAAGGATATGTTATAGATGTTATAAAGTATAAAATAATTTATATATTTTTATAAAAAAAATTAAACTTTTGAAATATTTAATTAATTCATAGATGATATAAGATCAATAAGTGATTTAGAATTCAATCTTGAGGTTGTTTAATTAATTACACAAAAATTCTTTTATACTCTAATTTATTATTAAATTTAACTTTTATCTAAATGAACAAGATAATAAATTAATTATATTTATTATTTTACCTAGCCGAACCTAATTTTTAAGCTTTGGGTCCAAACTCACCTTAATTACTTCTAAATTTAATTTAGATAGGGAATTGTTAAATTTTAAAACTTGACTAATAATTAAAAAAAGACTTAAGTTAATTATTTTATAATTTTGTAAAAATATCATAAAATTAATATTTTAATTTTAAAAATAATTAAATAAGTTTAATCCTTTCTTTTAAGTCCAGAGTCCAGACGCAAGATGGCTTACGTACACGTCGAAAAAAATTATACTTTCTTTTATAAAATCTCTGCCTGTACGTATCAAACGCGTGGCTCCTTCTGTTTATTATTTCCATATATAATTCTCAACCTTATTTTTATAATTTCATTATTTAAATACGAAAAAGACAGTATGATGTTTAATCTTATATAAATAAAAACTGTCTTTATTATTTATTTTTGTTTATTTTTCTTTTAAACACACCTCAAAGAATAACTTGAAAATCAAATAAAGTATGAAACAATTTTTTCTTGTCTCATTGGTTCATTCAAACAATAAAACATTTATTCTCCTTATTTTTGTAGTGATCAAATAACAGTATAGGAGACTCCGAGTTGAAAAGACACATCAGCAGCTAGGTGATTGCGTGCAGTGTAGTGTATCATAATTTGCACATGGGTGGCCCTGAACTGAATAGATGGTTGGGTGTTATTATGAATGTGATTATTAAGGAGGCAATGAAGGTACGACTCTGACAATAAGATGACATCTTTGACATCTTTGGTCAAGCTTTCAACATTTGTATTGTGCTTCCATTTAGTTTTCCAAATTTCCCAGCCAACCTTTTCCAATTGTGAAAAAGAAAAACCCCAGCCTTAATTTGTTCCGTAACATAATATCCCATCTCTTTTTTTTTTTTTTTTCAAATTTTCAAACAGGCTTTTGGTCAAAAAGTCAGGGTTGAATCTGTAAAATCCACGTGGAGTAATGTTTCAATTCACAAGTTATATTTATGTTCATACAAAAAAATTGCACACTAATTTATATACTATCTTTTATTTTTGTTTCTTAAACATTTTTTTAGACTACATGTATTTTCTTTAACGATATATTTGATAGAAAAGAAAGAAATAGAGAATAAAAATAGATAAGTGAAAAAAAAGAAAAGATAAATAAGTATAAAATAAAATAAAAATATTTTTTATTTGATTTAAGAAAAAGAAAAAGAAATAGAATAGAAAGCAGTTAGTATATTAAGAAAGATATTATTTTGCCTTTAACATGTCGTGTCACACTAAAATCATTTAATCGATCACATGTACCATTTAATCAATTATCAATTATATGTAATATATAATTGTTTTTTTTCGTAGATAAAAAAAACACAGAAAAAATTGATTATATGTTCCATATAATTTATTATATGTGCATAATTGATTATTAATGCCTCTAAAAAATTTTGATTATTAATGTGTTTAGTTTCATATTTTAAATGTAATTTTTATAAATTAATAGTAATAATTTCTACATCCCAAATGTGACTTTAACATCTTCAATGAATTTTCAAACACACTAAAAGTTTTGCACCTCCCTCCATTTCCACACCCCGCCTCAGTTTCTTTATTATTTTGTCCGTACCAAACACAATGTAAGAGGTAATTTTATTGGAGAGAAATCAAATCACTATGAGCACTTCAGCAGTAAAGTTTTTTGTTTGAGTATTTATCAATATTATACAAGGAGAGATCAATTCATTCTAAGAGTAATTCTATGAGAATTATTCTTCATCCCCACCATTCATTTTCTTAAAATCTAATAGTTGTAATGAGTAATCAATCTTAACTTTCAAGAAAATGAAAGGCAAAGATGAGGAGTAACTCTATTAGAATTTTTTCTTACCGGATTTGGCAAGTATTCCGACGCGGTGGCTCCGTTGAGTTCTCCTCCGTGTATGGTGGGGGGTGTACCTGCAAAGACACTCCGACGCTCAAGTTAGAGGCATAAAGGTAGAAGACATGTATTGTAATTGGGGTTAGATTTTTCGTACCTTTATTGGATGGAGTGTAGTTGTATTTATAGGGTATAAAGAGATAGATTTGATAGGTTTATTTTCCTATCAAATCTCCTTAAATCTCCTAATTCATGATAGAGATAATCTTATCTTTTATCATGATCTTGTGTTTTGATATTCTTATATCTTATCTTTCAGTAAGATATATTGTTATAACTGCCTAGGTCCGAGTGAGCCATTCTACTCGGCCAGGTCAGCTACTCGGTAGTGCCGAGTCCTAGTAGTACATATGCCCCAAGCATCTGAACTCTTGGAAGAGCTTAAGCGAAGGTCTCGCCGAATTCGGGTTCCCATCTGGCCGAGTTGGCGTTTTGTTTTACTTGTTCCGATCAGTCGGATTCGACTTCATCGTTTGGTCTTGTAACGTGACTTCGTCTTCGAGTGGTCGCTTCGTTTCAGACCCATTAACTCATAACGTTTCCCAAGGGCGACGACAATGATTATTTTTTAATTTTGAAAACGTCATCGGGATGCCCAAAGGTCTCAAGTTCCCCTAGTCGTTGATTCGTTTGGCGAAGGGTCTCGATCCAACGGCCCGAGTTGCTCCGCCCTTTCGCATTTGAGGCCTCTAGGTCTCTATATAAGGGTTACTATGTAACCTTTGTTTATTTCTGCTGCTTATTTGCGCTTTTCTTATTTGGGGACCTCTGTTCTGTTATTTTTTCGTCATCTCCCTTGCCTTCTTCGCTTCTTTTCTTAGTCCAGGTACGCCCTCTATTCCCCTTGTTTTGCTCTTTTCATTTGAGAATGTCTTCTTTTTTCGGGGAATCGGGGCGTTCCGGCGGTGGTCGTATGCTACCGCCGGAGGTTCATCTCATCGGAGAAGGCTTCGATGATGGTCCTTCCTTGCATCCTTCGAACTTCGGTGGAGTTAGTGATGGCGCGTCGGTGGCAAACGCCGTTGCTGCGGATGAGGGGGTAGTTCGCCCCTCTGCTGCTTCAGCACAAGTGCCTTTGGCCCTTCCTGCTGAGGGGGTTGTGGTCTTGGATGATTCCGAGGCTACTGAGGTACGTCCTCTAGTTATTCGACGCACTCGGTGTCTTCTACCTCCCATTCTCCCCCAACCCGATGAGCTTAAGGGTTCGAAGAAATCTTTTCCTCCTGTTACTACTCCGGGTTATTTCTGGGTAGCTGGTGAGGTTGGGGCTTATTCCTCTCGGTATTAGACTGAGGAATCTTTATCTTCTCTCCTCCAAGAGATCGATTTATGTCACTCAGAAAGGCCGGGTATGGTTTACGCCGAACCCTGTGGTCCTGATGAGCGTGTTTTCCTCTCTGTTTTTCCATGTCAGTCTCATTTTACATATGTATATGAGGCTTTATTTTCAGTTATTGGCATTACGGTGCCATTTGATAAATTTGAGAGCGATGTTCTTCGGGAGCTGAATGTTGCTCCTACTCATTTACATCCGAATGCCTGGGCTTCGCTTTAGGCTTTTCGGGTGCTCTGTAGCAAATTTTTCATCACTCCGATTACTCCCAAGTTTCTACATCATTATTTGGTTAAGGAGAGTAAGAAGGGTGGTTGGGTCTCCCTGATCGGGATCCCTGGTTGGTCCATTCTCGGTCCTTATACCTCCTATTGGAAAAATTTTAAGAATGGCTTATTTCGTGTTCGGCCGAGTTCGGAAGAGGAAATTGACTTTTTTGATGGTCATGGGAGACCAAGGTTCCCTCTTTATTGGACCCGAGCTCCGAATAAGCGGTCATCTTGGCAGGGTCGTGGACATGTCTCCTGAGGATCAGGATGACATGGTTACACTGTGCAAGCTACCGTGTTCCTTAAACTATAAGACGATAGTGGGGATTCCTGCTTCTCAGACTCCGAGAGAGGATTGGGATTGTGAGTATTCTTTTTTCTTTATTCGGTTTTTCTTTTTTCTTTACTTGTCTATTTTTGCTAACCCTTGTCTTCTTTGCAGTTGTGATGGGAAAATTTGATTACAAGACCGCCAAGAAACTTAGGCTTGAGAAGTTAAAGAGCAAGGACATTGAGGGGGTCCAGACTACTGCTCATATTCCTTCCCCTCCTCCTCCTCCACCTCCACCTCCACCTCCTCCTCCTCCTCCTCCTTCACCGAAGAGGAAGCATCAAGAAGCTGCCCAGGGGGGAAACGACCCTTCGAAGAAGACAAAGTCGAGTCCTCTTACTGCTCAGGCTGCGGCTTCTCCCATTGAGAGACACCCGGCCTTTCTCTCTATGAAGGATGGGCGGTCTTCTCTTTGGGGGAAAGACTTCAACCCTCAAGCCCTTATCTGTGCCGACAATCTCGGTTAAGCTGATCGGGATATGTTGAGGGATGTTAGGCCTCTGCTTTCGATGGAGGCTATTTTGCGTTTCCAGGCTCGTTCGTGGGCCATTGCTCAGTACTGGGCCGAGGAGTTTGACTGCGGCCACCGGGAGCTTGTCTTGGTCAAGGAGGCTGCTTCTAAGGCCGAGCAGGCTTTGGTTGATGCTACCTAAGCTAACGAAACTCTTCTTCAGTCAAATGAGGAGTCTCGAAGGTCCCTTGAGGTAGCAGAGACCAAGTTGAAGGAAGCCAAAAGCCGAGAAGAGGTCTTGAAGCTTTCCTTAACTACGGATGAGAACTCGGCGCAGGGACTACAGGCCGAGGTGGAGCGCCTCAATCAAGAGCTCGCGCGGGTGAGGTTAGAGGCCGTCGGTTCGGAGGCTAAGTTGAAATCCGACTTGGGCGAGGCTTTGGATGAAGTCATTTCGACTCATGAAGCCGGGTTCAAGAAGGCGATTCGCCAAGTCCGGTATTTTTTCAAGGATGCTGACACCTCTCTTTTTGATATTGATAAGGATATCAACAAGGAGGGGGAGTTGGAGGACGAGTCTTCCATTCCGGGCGAGGAGGTTCCTGGTGGCTCGGCTCAGCCTGCTGCTTAGCTCTAGGAATTTCATGTATTTCTTTTTGTAAAGGCTCGCACCCGGCCTATCCAATAGGGTGCTTTTATCTTAATGATGTTCGATTTTCTCTTAAGTGTTGCCCCCTTTACTTTCCGTGTGCGTAATATTAGTTGTTCGTAGCCGGTTTAGGGTCTATGTTTTATAAATTAAAACTCATTTTTCGTATCCTACTAAAGGTCTACACGATTTTTTAGCTCAACTCGGTTTTTGTATCCTGTAAAAGGTCTACACAATTTTTAGCTTAACTCATTTTTCGTATCCTGTAAAAGGTCTACGCGGTGTTTGTGCCAAGTATCCGATTGGTCTACTCGGTCTTTAAACAAAGATAATGTGTAAAGGAGTAACTTTTATTAATAATGAAAATCGGGTGTGCCTCGTTAAAACTTCTTTGAGAAAAAATCTCTTGGAAAAAAATGTCAAAGTAGGAAAAATAGTACATCACCACTTACAAATTTCTAGCTGTAATAAAACTTCATATGAGTGGCATTCCAGGTACGAGGAATGGCTTTGCCGGATGGATGCTCTAGTCGGTAGGCTCCATTTCCCAGTGATTCGGTTACTTTGAAGGAGCCTTCCCAGTTGGCTGCTAACTTGCCCTCTCCAGTTGCTTTCCTCGCTTCTCCGCATTTTCTCCAAACCAGATCTCCGACTTCAAAGTTTCTTGGTTTGACCCTGCTGTTGTATCTCTTCTTGGCTCTTCTTTTGCAGGGCTTTGCTCTGATTTGGACCTTGTTAAGGGTCTATTCGGTCATGTCGAGTGCATGCCCTAGTGACTAGTCGTTGTTCTCTTGAATAAAGTTTGCTCTTCGTAAAGAGGGTTCTTCGACTTCTACTGGTATCATGGCGTCTGATCCATATGAGAGTCGAAAATGTGTTTCCCTAGTTGTGGATTGCGGCGTGCAACGATATGCCCAGAGGATTGCAAAAAGCTCTTCGACCCTACTTCCTTTGGCGTTGCCGACTCGTATTTTTAGTTCTCCCAGTATGACTTTGTTTGCTGCTTCAGTTTGCCCATTGGTCTAAGGGTGCTCTACTGAAGTTACCCGATGCTGAATCCTAAGGTTCTTAAAGAACTCTTCTAGATTCTTTTCGATGAATTATTTTCCGTTCTCAGATATTACTGAGTGGGGGATGCCGAATCGGCATATTATGTTTTTCCACATAAATTTTTGTACGTTGTTGTCCGTGATGGTGGCCAAGGGTTCGGCTTCGATCCACTTCGTGAAGTAGTCGATTCCAACCAGGAGGAATTTGACTTGTCCTTTAGCAAGTGGGAATGGTCCTAAGATATCCACTCCCCACATGGCGAAAGGCCATGGTGCTGTGAAGTTGTGTAATTCTTCTGCTGATAGGTGAGATATATTACCGTACATCTGGCATTCTTCACATTTTTTTACGTATTCGGCACAGTCGTGGCGCATTGTCAGCCAGTAGTATCCGGCTCGTAAGACTCGGGCGGCCATGGCTTTTCCTCCTGAGTGCATTCCACATATTCCTTTATGCATCTCATTTACGACGTACTCGGCCTGTGTTTCGGTAATGCATTTCAGCAATGTGCGGTGAAGCCTCTTCTGTAAAGGTTTTTTCCTTCGATGACATAATAATTTGCCCTTCTTCTGATCTTCCTGGCTTTCTCTCGGTTTTCGGGGAGGGTTCCTCCTTTCAGGAAGTTTCATACCTCCGTCATCCACTCTTGGTCTGTTGGGTTGATATTGGAAACTTTTCTGTCAATACTTGGGGCGGATATCGTCTCCTGTATGACAGTTCGATGTTGTCCTTTCTTCTTTGTGCTTGCTAATTTCGATAGCAGGCTGGCTCTTTCGTTCTGCTCTCCTAGAATATGGTTGAGTTAGAACTCAGTGAACTTGTTCTTCAGTTGGGAATCCAGGTGGTAGTGCATTGTCATCTAGGGGTCATTCGTTTGATAGGATCCGTTCATTTGTCCTGTGACCAGCTTGGAGTCACTCCAGCATCTGAGGTGTTTTGCCCCGACTTCTTTAGCGAGTTTCAGTCCGGCTAACAAGGGCTCGTACTCGGCTTGGTTGTTGGATGTATCGAAGTCGAATATGAGTGATTGTTCTAAAACAATCCCTTCGGGACTTTCGATTATGATGCCTGCTCCGCTGCCCTTGACGTTTGAGGAACCATCCACGTAGAGGGTCCACCATGGAGAGGGTGCCTTTTCTACTGGTGTTAGTTCTGCGATGAAGTCGGCTAAGCATTGGGCTTTGATGGGTCCTCTCGGCTCGTACTTGATGCCGAACTCTGACAGTTCTACTGACCAAGCTATCATTCTTCTGGCGACTTTCGGCTTCCTCAACACTTGTAGTATTGGGTGGTCTGCTCGCACTACCACTTGGTGGCTATGAAAATATGGTCGTAGCCGTCGTGCTGAAGTGACTAGGGCTAGTGCTAACTTTTCGATCATCTGGTACCTTTTTTCAGTATCTTTCAGCACTCGACTTACGTAGTAGACTGTTGTTTGCGTTTGATTTTCTTCTTGGATGATGACCGAGCTGATCACATCCCACGAGACTGTTAAGTATAGCACTAGGTCTTTGTCAGGTTCAGGCCGAGTAAGGATCGGTGGTGAGGTGAGTAGCGTTTTCAACTTTAAAAAGTTCGCTTAGCACTCTTCACTCCATTCGAATATTTGTTGCTTCTTGAGAAGTTGGAAAAAGGGCCTGGCTACCTCTGCTGCTTTTGGCAAAAATCGGGATAGGGATGCCAGCCTTCCAGTTAGCCTTTGCACTTCCTTCATGTTACTCGGGCTTCTCATGTTTATGATAGCCGCTCATTTCTCCGGGGTGGCTTCTATGCCCCTATGTGTGACCATGAAGCCTAAGAATTTTCCGTCTTGGACTCCGAATACACATTTCTCTGGGTTTAGCCTCATGTTGTGTTTTCTGATCTCACCAAATATTTCAGCTAAATCTCCTGAATGCGAGTTCGGGTCTCGACTTTTGACTACCATGTCGTCTACGTAGACTTCCAGATTTCGTCCGAGTTGATCTACGAAAATCTTATCCATCAGACGCTAGTATGTTGCCCCCGCATTCTTTAATCCGAATGGCATTATCGTGAAGAAGTAGTTAGTCGTGTCGGTTATGAACGATGTTTTCTCCTCGTCTGGTGGGAACATGGGTATCTGGTTATTGCCGAAATATGCGTCCAAAAAACTTAGGATGGGATAGCCGGACGCTCCGTCCACCAGTCTGTCAATACTCGGCAGTGGGTATGAGTCTTTGGGACATGCCTTGTTAAGGTCTGTGTAGTCAGTACACATCCTCCACTTGTCGTTTGCTTTCTTCACCATCAGGACATTCGCAAGACATGTGGTGTAGTGTACTTCTCTTATGAAACTGGCATTGAGTAACTTTTCAGTTTCCTCTTTGACCGCTTTTTCCCTCTCGGCTCCAAGCTTTCTTTTCTTCTGGGAGATTGGCTTGGCCTCTGGACAGATGACAAGCTTGTGACAGTGGAAGCTTGGGTCGAATCCAGGCATGTTGGTGGCTGACCTTGCGAATAGATAGGCATTTTCTCATAAGACTAGGGCAATTGCATTCTCGGTTTCGCTTATTAGCTGAGTCCCAAGCTTTGTGCCTTACTTTTGGTTCTGGGACCTTTTTGCCACTGGCTATCCTTAGACTTTCCAAGTAGCACTCGTGGGCTATTTCTTGATTGTCTTTGACTGTCACTATATCTCCTTCCAAGTTGGGGAATTTCATCGCCAGGTGAGGCATTGAGATCACTGCTCCTAACTCATTGAGTGCAGGTCTGCCTATAAGAATATTATATGAAGTGAGAGCGTTGACTAGGAGGTACCTGACTGTGATGGTTTTGGATCCTTTTTCTTCATCTCCGAAGGTGGTGAGAAGGTCAATGTAGCCTCTGGTATCCACTTTTTCGCCTGAAAAACCGATCAGCTGTTCAGTGTACGGCTAAATCTTGCTCTCGGGGATGTCTAACTGTTGAAAAGTGGACCAATATAAGATGTCCGCAGAGCTGCCTTGGTCTACCAAGACCTTGCATACTAGGAAGTTTGCGACCTCAACCTTAACTTAACAACTCAGGCTAATTTGTTAATTATTCTATATGCCAATAGGCGGTGGTTTGTCAACGTCAAGAATTCAAGACAGACCAAAAAAATTAGAAGCGAACTTTTCACCGTTTGATATATACATTGGAGAGTGCCCAAGGTCACACTAGATGCAATGCTTCAATAATTTTTATCTGACCTCCTAATGCACCGGAAGAGTCACTAGCTTCAGGACCTACTTGATTATGGGTCAACACTATTACAAATAGAAATTTTATTATTTTATAATTATTATATTAGATTTAATTAGAGAGATACCAGCAACCATTCTCATGCTTCTGTATCGTGTACATCACCCAACTAGCCAGAGCACACATGATAGAATGAGCATAATATTTACAATGAATTTCACCATTGGATAGACTTCATTCACCATACTATTTTTCTTAATTTTCTTTTTCTCTCTTTCGTCTCACCTTTTTTTCCTTCCATCAATGGCTGATTTGGTTTCTGTAAACCATACACAGCAAATATTTTTGGTTAATTAAGTAGTATTTTCGTAATAGAACAATTAAATACAAGTGATTATAAAGAAAATGATCAATAGACACCTAATAACCTAAATATTATTTCACATCTAAAGTGATTAAGAGAGGAAATTATAAATATGATATGTAATATGATATATAAAAAAAGAAGAATAGAAAAAAAAATAGGTATCAATAAGAGAAATTATTATATAGTCTAGGATTATTACGTGTATTTGATTTTGATCAATTTTTATGTGACATGTAATTTAAACTTTTAATTTATGAAAAAAATTAATAATATTTAGTTACTTGTTAAATGAAAATTGGTTGATATCACAATATTTTTAGACTATGTAATAATTTCTAGCATCGTTAATAGAATATTAGATATATAGAAGTGTGTATATATCCTTGTCCTTGATTATAGATGCATTCTTGAAAAATATATGGACAAGTGGGTGTGATACAGCTGTGGCATGTAGTACCATACAAACCAATAACTCAAGCTTCAACTTAGAAGTTAGCGTAATATTTTGGTTAGTTTGGTGACCCTTCCTTAAATGGGTCAAGCTACGGAGCAGCAGTGCAACAGAAAATCAAAGTGACACCGTAATTTCTACAAAGACCAAGACTGTGCAAACCCCTTTCTTACGACGATTTGATTTATTTTTTAGTTTTTACTTTTAATTATAAAATTATCACATTATTTTTATTTTACTTTTCATTTTTAAAAGTCTGTACATAAAATTAATGAAAATATTTTTTTAAAAACAAATGAAAACAAAGTGTCCCTTTCATAACACAAAAATAAAAATGAATTCTTAAACTAAATTGTTTTAAGCTTTTCATTATATACTACATAACATTTCACCACCAAGTTTGGAGATCAACGGTAATAAAAAAAAAAAAAGTTTGGAGATTAACTGGCATAAAATTATTTTAACTTAACGGTTTTGAATTTGAATCTTAAATATATAACTGTGTTAAATATTTAAAAAAAAAATTCTGACTTCAAAAAAAAAAAAATACTACATAACATTTCAAGTTACCCTTGGGTTGTTGAGGCAACCCTACCATAAAACTTCTTAATCAAGGAGACAAGCTTCCAGCCGCAAGCTACCTCTGGATATTAATTAGGCCACTGGTTTTGCCAACAAATTTAAAACCACGACTCAATATTTTAATCTTCTGAATATAAAAATCCTTAACATCGTCATCATATCTTGATGTAGATGATATAACCCTGTGCTCAACAATTCAATCTTATCCCAAGAAAGACGGTGAAAAACGTTACGGTCACCCAACATCTATACATAAAGTAGAGTCCAATTTCTCTCATGAATACATTACATAAAGTCCCAGTCGACACGTATGACACAATTTTAAATGGGAAATTTGGCAACACATAACATAGCACAATAATGAGCATATTTCCCCACAATTCACACATCAATTTATTTATTCATTCAAAACCTTCATAGCCTATTTAGATACGTCATTAATCCTCTGCATGTCTCAATCAATCCACCCAATATATAATTTACACACAGCATTCCTGACTTTGGTTCATCTCTAGTGCCATGGAATTCACCAATAAACATCGTGACTTGTGTTTGTGCTCAAACATCAGAGTCAACAAATGGCACAAGCATTTGGGTTCTCTTCAGCACTCTGAACATAATAGTATGTGGTCATGTGGGGATTATATGCTTTGTAGAGCTTGACAAGCTCCTCAATTTGTTGATTTGGATCTTTCTTCTTATCATCATCTTTCTTCTTCTCATCTTTCTTGTCTTCTTCTTTCTTCTTCTCTGGCTCTTTTGCCGGCCCAACAGTTACAATTTCTGTGTTCCAAGTTTTTCTCAATTTGCTCACCACATTGACAGGGTCTATGTCACCCACTACAGTCAGTTTCTTTTCCTTCATGTCCATGGAGATGGAATCGATGCCTGCATATTCAAATTTGGCATAAAAATTATCTTACTTTGCATAATTAAATAGAAGCACACGACCAAACATTAATAAAGGCTTAAACAAGTTTTTAATCTCTATAATTATATAGTTATTTTTGTTTCATTTTAATTCTTCATATTACTGTTTTGGTTCCTATAAAATTGCAGCTTTTGATATAATTTCTTATATTAGAATTTTTTTGTTTTAGTCTGTGTTATTTAAGAAATATCAAACCTATTTTTTAATTTGTGTTAGCTACATCATTACTTAATACTATATCATAAAAACTAAAGTTATTTAAGAAAGTAATAAAGAAATATCTGTAAGCCGTCCATTTTAGTAATTAAGGTTCACTGTTATGAGTAGCAACAGAACAAACGTCCATTCCTGTGACTAAATATTTTTCCATTTTATATTGACAATTTGGTTTTCAGAATATTATGATTGACAGTTTGGTTTATTGAAAGCCATTCTCACAAATTAATGGACAAAATCATTCCAAATATATATAATTTTTTTATATATATTGAATGCTTCCTATGGTCCCAAAACTTACAGATATTTAATTAGTAATTGCATTAAATAAAAGAGAAAATCTAGATACAATATCATATGTGTTTTTATTATTATTCTTTCATCAAAAATAGAATTTCAGCTCTATAAGTTATCCATCAAAATAAGGTTTTTATATGACTAGTCTAAATCAGTACCTGCTAGGCTAGAAACCGACTTCATGGCCTTCTGCTTTGCTTTGTCATCATGCAAATCCAACTTCACCACCACTTTCTGCAACAAAACAAAAGGACCACATGCAGGACACTCAGAGAAATGATAGAAGCAGTCTAGAAACAACAATCACCAATTAAGACTAAAACATGTTTAAGCTCTCTGATTTTTTTTGGTTCTTCTTTGTTTGTGAAGTGTTTAGTTTCTTTTGAAAAAAAAATATATAAATAGAAGCTAAGCTAGGGGAAGGATAGATGTGAAATTATATTGTAACTGAGATATATACTATACTATAATCTGCACCAACTATCATAGTTGAATTAAATAATATGTATGAAACAAATGAGAAAATGGTATCTTATAGTAATGAAACAGAGTAGGGGGATATAAATATCAAAATCTACTTAAACAAAGATAAAAGAGGTATTGAACTGGTCTTTCTTTTGTTCAAATGAAGAATGAACGAATCATGAGAAAGGGACATAAATTTATGAAAGGCAAAAACATATAACAATAGAGAGAAACAGAACATATCAAGTGGTGTGCTCTTGCATAAGAAACTGAAGTGTCATTAAGATGAGGAAATCTCACCTTCATTTACACTTGGGTCTAAGTGTTGACAATCACCGAAGACTGATAATATTTTATTTGGGAAGAGAGTGAAGGGGGAAAATGAAGAGGAAGGAGGAATAAGGTGTTGTGGAAGGAAGAAGCAGAGAAATTTTCAATGCAACTTCACCCTTGTGGCAAGGTTTATGTGGAGGATGAACCAACTTGCTAACAACGTTGTTATATAATATAACTCCAAAACAAGTCAAACAAGTACCTTCTTAGTTAATTGTTTGTTCCCAATAAGAGTGTTGAGCAAGGAACCAATTAACCATTGACGCAAGACTTGGCCTTAGCCAAACAAATTATTTTCTTTTTTTATTTTTCATTTGCCTCCCTTTCTTTCTTTTCGACCTTTCAAGGGGAAAGCCTTGACGAAGTCTTTCGTCTTTGCTATGACCTATTGTGCGCCATGCTGCATGCGCTACACGCTATATCCCCTGACCTTTCCAGTACCAAAACAATTAACAACAGAATTAAACAACAATTAAGAAGAGAATTTGTATCTATACTGTAAGATTAGAATATACAAGACTCTCACTCCCTATACTTGTAATTTCATATTTTTAATATTTTTTTATATAAACTATAAATATCCTTCACAAACTGCATAGGATCGTTGTGAATAACAAAGTTAAGAGAATAAATAAACTATTAAGCTCTGTTTCTTTGTGATGAAGGCCTTTAATTATCTGATGTAAAAAGAAAAGAAAAGAAAACTAACAGTATTAAAATCGCTAGTCTCTTTCGCTGCCTCTGCTATTGAAAATGATACATTATTAAAAAATATATATTTTAAAGATCAGCATTCTCTCTTTTAATTGTTAATTTTTTTTCAAATGTTTTATTTTTTAGTTAAGAGGATAACTATATAAGCTTGTGCGTTATAAAAGATAAATGTTAGAAATAGGTTATTTGATTTTATTTTAATATTTTTCAATAGAAAGTATAGGAACTTTTTTATTTTATTTTAAGGCCACGATGTGTCACAGTATTGACAAGGACTTAAAATAAATACTTACAAATAATTTTATTAATAAAGAATTACCAGCATGTTTTGAAATCATTTTGTTGAGGTTACTATAGGAATAAAATTAAAAACAAAATGACAAGAGTGCTATTCTTATGTGTAACGATGAATTCAAAAATTTTAAATAGTGAAACAAGATCGTATCTCTTACTTTACTTGAAGAACTAATAATAAAAATTAATATGATAAGAATAAGGTTAAGGGTCATAAAACTTAAATAAGAACCTAACACTATATAATAGTATTAAAAAAAAAATTTAATTGGGTGACCGCATATGTCTCTACTCTGCTACGCATACGTCTTTCCCTGCTCAATGTGCTCATGTATACATTATAAAACTTTCAGTGTTGAGACAAATTTCATTTATTTGAAGGGATTTGTTTGAAATATTATAATAGCAATCATCAAGGGCAAAAAGTGTGGTAACCCTAACCCAAACTACTAGTTCTACCTATGGACTCTTCGACTCCTCAAGCCAACTCGCTGATGGGTTTTGACCATATTTAGTTTCCCTTGTTCACCGGGTTGGGGATAAGAATATCTTGGTTAGTCATGAAATTTCGAAACTATTTTCTTTTTTGGTAAAATTATTTTCTATATTTTCATATAATAAATCTGCAGTCAAAACTTATAATAACGTTAAAATTTATTACCCCTTTTCACTTTCATTTGTTAATAAAGAATGATAAGTTTCATACTACACTATAATTGATGTATAAAAAAGAATAATACTGTAGTTAATAAAAGAATGATTTGTCACTTAAAATTTTGAAAGAGTAGAATTTGTAAGGATTTTGTGGAGTTTTGGCATATGGTTTTAGTTTTGTATTTCTGTAATATATTTGGAAGGTTGAAGATTGAGAATTGAAAAGGGCTTTTATAAGCATAGACACGTCCGAGTTAAGTATTAACACGTTGAAAGGAAATCACTTTGAAATTATCAGTGTCACTGTGTCACATGTACATTATCACATTGGAAGAAGTGTGTTGCCATGCTCAAGCTTATTGGGATACAATTGATTTTAACTTGTGCACATTGGCAGCCTCAGAAACCCATTTGACACAATTTTTCAATCCACCAAAATAAACCAAGAAACAATGGCCTTATTGTCCACTTACAGCATCGTTAAAGAGAGAAATATATTGCAGCAGTTATCTACTGGCCACCTACACTCAACAACTGTGCATATGTTTGGGTGTCGATGGATGCTTAACGTATGTTCGTGAAAAAATGTCTTTTTATAACTTTAAGTTTGAACGTACTTAAAGAGGCAGGGGAATGTATTTCCAAAGATAGGCTTAATACATGTTTAGATTAATGTTTGCCAATTTAAAGTTTTGAATGAACTTCATTTTGCAAAAACAAACCTCTATTAATTTCCATTTCAAATTGAGGTAAAACTAAACTGAAAATTAAAAAATAAACTTTTTCAGTTTTACCTTTTAAATAGGCATTTAAGGCCTTTGAACTAAAATCCAAACATCAGACGAGATCCTATATCCCAAAGTCACAAAGTTACAAGAAAAAATATGCCTTTTTAGGGCCAGGCTTGAAATTTAAATGAGACTATTAGACTAACTCTTTCCGCAGACAGAATTTCCTACAGGACGCCCTTCAACAAAAGGGTTGTCGGTAGTAAGATAAGAACAAAAATCACATCACTGGACAATAAATGTAACGTGTAAAGGCAAAAGCTATCTTAAATTATTGAGAAAATTCATGGAGGCCTTATGGCGCTAGATCAAATCCAAATTAGACATTCATGTGACTAAAAACCATAAACAATGCCCTGTGACTGAAAATATAATGAAAATTATTCTCTCAAGGGGGCAATCCCTACTCTGATGACGGATAGTCACTGATAATCTGGCCGAAAAAGAAGATAAATTACAGAATGATGTTACCAAGATCTGTATTAGACAGCGGCTTCGCCTTGCAAGGATCCCCGAGCAATCTCTAGGGCCTCCTCCACTGAAGTTGCGTTTTGAAGTTTGGCTTTATCAATCAGAGGCTGACTTCTGGCAAGTATAGGCAGGAGTTGAAATTCCTGAGTAATAAAACGAAAAACTCAGCATTAGGTTTTCTCTTTCCAAGAACCAGGCAAGAAATAAGTACCGTTTATTGAATAGAATTTTATAGGTTTTTAACATTCAAAAAATCAAAGTACACACAAAAGTTAAAAACAAATATATCATAGTACTTACGTTTAAGTTTCAATAATAAACAACAATATTCATTAACAATAACAAGTTAACATCTTTTTTTTTTTTGGTAACGATAACAGGTTACTTCCTCTATCTCATTATAATTGTCGTCTTAAGTTATTTTATACAGACAAAAAAAATAAATAGATAAAAGAGAATAACAATTTTACAAAATTAACCTTATTGTCATTAATTCATTTTTAGTTTTTGTTGTCCATCATTAATATTACACGAGGTATAAGTGGAAAAAGTAATTGATGTTACATTGAAAAGCTAACATGACAAATATTTTGGGACTTATTTTTTCTTCTTATATGAAAATTATTATGGGATGGAGGGAGTAACATTTAGAATAAAAAAGAAAATGACTAATATTTTAGGTTAATGTTTCATTTTTACAAGAAAAAAATTAAAATAATATTGTATTAAACATTTTTCATTGACCCGCTATGAATAGGTTTTTTGCCAGTTTTTATCAGTTTTACGGTTCTTTGATTTTTCTCCAGGCCAGTTCTGTGAATTATTTGAACTAGACACTTGACCGGTTTATTGGTGCTAGTTCGGTCTAGTTTTCAAAAAACTAGTATGTATAATACGTATATCTATAATAATTCTAATATCTACTACACTGTAAATGTTGAAAAATAGTGGCAAGTGGCAAGTAGCAAGTACCTCAGGGCTCCCACTTTCAAGAAGAACTCCTTTCAGCTTACCTGTACAGCATCAAGTAATAAAATTCTTAGTAACAGCATTTCAAAGATCGAACAAGCACATGTATGCATTCAAAGATACACATAATGTTTGCATGCATGCAAGCATCATCCCATAAACTCACATAACCCATATATCTACACAAAAGGAGGGGAACCTAAAAAAACATAAATCCATTACCAGATTCAATCCAGAAGGTAGCTATTTTAGGATCAAAATTTCCAATTTCAACTGTTTCTCCAACTGTCCAAAGAAAATAAACGGTAAGAGCAACAGGAGAGAAATTCAAAAATTAAAAGAAAAGAAAAGGTAAGGCAATGCTATTATATTTTAACTAATATTTACCATTGTCTCCGAAGAACTGCCACCAAACTTTTCTAGGGCTCCCTTCATATTCAAAAATCCTCGAGTAGAAGTATGGAAGATAGTCATACCTAAAAATCATTAAGTAAATTCAGCTAAATCAGCAGGGCAGAAAAAAAATGAACTCCAAAGATAAATTGAAGGAACATATAATCCAATGTACGTGTGAGTTTGTGCACTGAGTAATGCTTTCACACAGTGCTGTGCAGAGCGACGGGCATGATCTACATGCTCCACTCGAGAGATACGGTTATAGATCTGTCCAGTTTTCCAGAAACACAAATGTCAGATAAAAAATGAAGAAAATGTGTTCATAACTGATCCAATCCAATGCAAATCACAAAAACCAAACTAAAAAGCCTATAAAAAAATAACCAGAAACCAAATAAGGTGAAATAATTGAAATTTTTTTATTGAATTGGATTGGATTTCATGTGATTTCCAAAACGAATCCAATCCCATCCCAAGCCAAACTCGTATGCATATATGTAATTTTATTTATGAAATTATTATACTACTCATTTGTAAAAATAGATATTTATGAAATTACTATACAAATTTATTTTTCTCATAGTTTTGTTAACTAAGTTACATCTGATTATTATAATACTTCATAAGTTTATTTAGTTAGCTTGAAATTTGTATTTTTATCTCTTGAAATTATAATATTGTTGTTGTATCTCTTGTTCTTTTTTATTATATAACTTATATGTTTTATTCTGAAGAATATGTTTTGATAGATAGAACTAGGGGAGCGTTTCGTAAGGGAGAAGTTTTTAGTATTTTGGAAACATTAAATTGGGAATCTTGGTTTCTCATGTTTGGTATCTATTTTAAAAAATAACAATCCCAGGAAAGAAAATCGGGAATGTTTTTTAGCTAAGTTTCCTACAAAATTATTCTCATGGAGAAGGTGGGAATCTAACTTTCCGAGTTAAATTTTTTTTAATGCAATAAAAATATCACGTTATTCTTATTAGATTATTTAATGTGATAAATAATTAAAATAACTGATAAAAATACCACGTTACTTCTTTGATTTCCAGGATACTTATGTAAATATTTCCAAGAATATTTATGACCAACCAAGTAGATTTCATTCATCCTTAGGAATCATGATTCCTAAGATTCATGATTCCCGAGTATGAAAAAATTTTCCTTATACCAAACACCTCGTAGAAGACACAAAATATTAAATATGGAGTAACAACTAACAAGTCTAAGTCTACAAGAGGAGTAATAATTTGTTGCATGTATTTGTTAAAATCCCACATCGACTAGAGGATATGGCCTGTGTAGTCCTTATAAGGCTTGGGAAGACCTCATCTTACAAGCTAGTTTTTTGAGGTTGAGTTAGGCCTTAGGCCTAAATTCTAAGAGTATTGTTAAATTTATGTATGAACATGTATATATATTTTTAGAAAACTTATTATTTTAACTATTGATTTACAATTTGGACCATGTTGTGACCTACATTGAGATATTTAGTACTTTGAATAATTTTTTTTATTATATTTATTAAATATTTGATCTTTTATTTAACATGCATTGTCTCTAGAAAACAAAAATTAAAAAAAACCACATAACCAATCCAATGCAAACTATAAAAGATTGGATTGGATTAGATATTGTATTCAAATTGATCCAAACCGAACCATAGTTTACTTTAATGATCAGATCAAGTGACTTTTTTTTCTTTGCCTAAACATATATCTAAACCAAACCATGAATGCTCCTAGAATGAGGTAACAAAACTCAACTTAAGCAGAGTTAATAGTGTACCTTCAAAGGGAAAGCTGCTACATCACCAACAGCAAAGATTCCAGGAGTGCTTGTCCGAAACAGACCATCAACCTGAAATACAAGTTACTGATGTATTTAGACAAAGTTGTTCAACCTATTATTTTGGCCTCCTTCCAAATTTCATCTGCAAATGTGTGTATCTCTAACAAACAGAACATGGTCTCCCAAAATTGATGATTAACATGTTAAAACAATATGCTTCACCAAAAAGGGAAGAGACAATGGCCATGCAAGACAGGGATTTCATAAGACTCTTAATTGTTGGTGATATTAAAAAAAAAAAAAAAATACTCATGCAAATTCTCATCTTTTTTAATTTTTGTCAAATTATTGTTATTCATTGGCCTCACCTGTATACCACCAACATCTCTATTCAGGCCCACCCTCTCAAAGGGACTCACAGCAGGTTTTGCTCCAATGCCTATAATTACCTGTGAACCAGAACGAAAAAGTAATTTTTAATTCCTCTATGCTTTCTCCTTCTTGTCTAACGTAGAGCTAAAATCTCTATGCTTTCTCTAACAACTCAGGTATTACTAAAGTAAATTTTTAACAAGAAATGACCTCCAGATATTAAAGAGTAAATAAAAATATAATTACCGTATCTGCCTCCACAATAGATCCATCTCCAAGTTTCACAGCAGCTACATGTCCGTTAGAACCAGCTTCCAAATTTTTTATGGAGGCACCCTGGTGAATTTAAGATTTAAAATAAATAGAGAAAAGAGAGGAAAGTTTAGAGAATAGAATAGTTGCACACAAACACAATATCAAACAAACCCATTACTACTTACTAGTTACAATAATGGGAAGAAAGAGAGAAGAAAGGGGAAGGAGGAAATACCTTCAAGATTTTGACTCCATTCTTTTGATAGAGTTCTTCATATCTCCGGGCAAGAGAAGGAGTAAACAGTCTTTGCAAAAGGTGATCTTCTGGAAATATGATCTACTTTTTATGGTAACACATTTGTGAGTCAGTAGGTCAAAAACTTCACAAAAGGACAATTCATCTTGAAGGTATAGATATGAATTTAATGACAACATATGTCTGGATTCTCAAAGTATCTGTTAAAATAGGAGAAAACAGATGTATAATGGAGTGAAAACCGTGTGTCAGAGTACACAGCGGATACGTGTTTATATAGGTTAATTACATTAATTACACATAAATAGAGGATATTTTGTTTCCTCTAAATTAAAGATTATGTTCCTATAAATCGCTATTATTAATAAAATCAGAATATAATATTCTAATTTTCAACACTCCCTCTCAAGCTGAAGCTTACTAAGCTCTCAGCTTGTTACAAGAAAATTTATTCCCAACAAATAAATAAAAAACATAAAATATTGAGCTCCACCAAAAAATAATAATTTGAAAAACAACTCAGTGATGTTGGAGAAGTCGGAGAAAGTTGCTAGAAAAAAAATATCTTTGCCAGATAGCTGGAATGATCATCAACGGGAGAGAAAATTCATGGCAAGCATAGCAAGGTCCGTTCTTCTCAAAACTACATTTGGAAGCTTCAAACCCAATAATGTTGGAGACCCAAATTATTTTAAACTGAACGCAAGACCAATGCATCTGGGACAAAGTCGTCGAGACTAGTGCACTTGGGACACAGACGAGGCCAGTGCATCTGGGATAAAGACAGGGACAATGCATCTGGGACATAGACAAGGGCCCCAGGGCATCTAGGACAGACGGGGCCATGCATCTAGGACAACAGCATGATAGGCTATCGGAAAGTTCTTCGTCGAAAAATGAGCGGTGAGCAAAAGGCGGTGGTCGGAAAACATGCCTGAAAAGAACAGCAGTAGGATAGGCGATCAGAAAGTTTTTCGCTGGAAAATGAGCGGCGAACAAAAGGTGGTGGCCGAAAAACATGTCAAAAAAGGACGGCGGAGGTGCGAAACTAGTCACCAAAAAAAGGGAGACGATAAAAAGGGTCCACCGGGGACAGTGGATCTCTATCCCCGGTGAACCACGATTTTCGTAATACCTCTGTCAGGCTCTAGATACCATCTAGGAAATAAAAGAAAATCCAAATAGATTGACACTTATGTGTGTGCTCAACTACCATTGACATTGCTCCTTCGGGGTCTATGACTAGAAGCTCATCTGTAATTGCAGCCCATTTAATAGCAGTTATAGTTCCAAAAACAGCAGATACCAGAACAAGTTCCGACCAAATATATGACCCTCCAGCAGAGACTCCTCTAGAAAAGCAATGATGATCAGAATTATAGCAAAGCCACCCAATACAAATGAGATGAATTTTGCAATGATAGATATGATAGGTGAAGGAAATTGCTTGATATAGTTAGAAGCATGTAATACACTGCCATTAATCCAATGCCTGAAGAGATGATCCACCTCGTTGAATTCCCTAAAGACCCATCGTGACAAATTTGACCATCTTCGAGATGATGTTGTGCTTGGGTGATTATAAAATTGCTCAGCGTGCCTCAGAAAGAGATATACCAGCATGAATATGACAAGAAATGGAGAAAGTAAAAGCATTACAATCCTAACTACCATGAGCCTTTTCTTTAATGTCTTTGGATTTGACACAAAGTCTCTTCTGACACAGAAGTTTCGATCAAACATGCTTTGCAAGATGCACCAGTTCAAAGTCCACTCAAGGGTCTTGGGAAGTATTAGACGATATTGTGTGCCATTAGTACCAGATTTCACTGTAGGTCCAGCACCTGGGACCCACTGAGAAATGGGGGAAGCAAGCACACCCTTGTTGAGCATTCCAATCAAGTAGTTCTCCTTCCGCATCAACCTCATCACCATGTCATGAGCAGAAAGATCCTTTACCACACAGAGTTGTCGTGAGCTTTGCACAAGAACAACCTTTTCAAGAATTGTAGCCCAGGGCATGGTTTGAATTTCATTATCAGTAACACGGAGATTATTGTAGTAAAACTGTCAGATTTCCAAAGTATCCTTTAGTTGAACAAAGAATCTCAAGAAGCAAAATATACAATAGATAGAAAATAATCCCAAGTATCCAACAATAATAGCTTTGCCAAGTGTAAATGGGGTTAAAGGGTGTTGATGAAGAGCTTCTTTAGCAAGATCACAAGGCTTCCTTCCAGATTCAACTGCATTCATCCCACACTTTGCATTTCGGAGCCCATTCTAGTCAACATATAGTAAGAAAAAACCCGAAAAACATATGGTGAAACCAAGACTAGGAAGTTCAACAATCCACTTTATGATGATGCACCAGAGCCCTTTCTCATAGTAGTAGCTGTAAAGCCTTTCGAAGAAGAAATCCAAATCAGAAATGGGTTCTACATTTAGGCTCTCACCATTAAGTAGGTCTGAAGGGCTCTCACTACCTGGACTTGGGATCCTTCTATAATCCGACAATTCAATCTCTGGTGGAACATCCTGAAGTAAACCTGTTGTCACAGACGATTCACCTTGGCGTTTCCAATTGAATACATTAAAAGCACTAGCACCTCTTGGCCTGTTAAACATTCTTCACAACACTGACAGTTGGCATAAACAACCAGTCCATGCCCCAAAGACCTAAATGTTTATTACAAGGTTCTAGGACTAAGCAGAAAACATGGAAGGAGGGAAGTTGAGGATACCCAGAAAGAGAGTTTGGGAAAGTTGAAGAATCTGAAAGGACGAGGCAAGTTGGGTAAGTGATTGAATGAGCGATGAAGACAAAGAAGGAAAAGAAAGAGAAGAAGAGAAGGGGTTTTGTTGTTTTCGGTTGCGTGGAGGAAGAGGAAATTACAGTGACAATAATTTCATAATATAGGATTCTTATTCACTCTTTAATTACTCTGCTTCCTCCTTTCCTTTTCCCTTTCTTTCTTTATTTCTTCTTCCTTCTAAATTTGTTTTCTACCAAAGCAAAGCCTCCAGCTCCAGCGGCTATGCAATGTGAGAATGGGTAATTGTGAGAATGGGGACAGTGGATCTCTATCCCCGGTGAACCACGATTTTCGTAATACCTCTGTCAGGCTCTGATACCATCTTAGAAAGTGGGTTATGAGCCTAACTCAACATTACAAATCCGGCTTGTAAGGTGAGGCTTGGCCCCCACTTATATACACTATTTTGGCCTTATCACTAGTCGATGTGGGATCTCCAACACACCCCCCTCACGCCGAGGACTGGACATCTCGAGCGTGAAGTTTGCAGGACTGGACATCTGCGGGTGGTCCGATAGCGAGTGGCACGATAGGCCCACAACAAGGCACAATTGGCCCAACAACAGATCGCTAGGATAGGCTCTGATACCATGTTAAAATAGGAGAAAACAGAGGTATAATGGAGTGAAAACCGTGTGTCAGAGTACACAGCAGATGCGTGTTTATATAGGTTAATTATATTAATTACACATAAATAGAGGATATTTTGTTTCCTCTAAATTAAAGATTATGTTCCTATAAATTGCTATTATTAATAGAATTAGAATATAATATTCTAATTTTCAACAGTATCCATGCGTCGTAACTCCTATCAGTCCTAGTCACAGTTTCTTATCAAATATTTGAACCATAAATTAGAAGAAATGAGGCTGAAAGCATGATAATAATCAGGCTCCTAGGTAGAGCAATGAGAACAGGCATAAACAGTAAAGGAAGTCATTTTGTCATACCATGCCCTGATGTAATGTAGGCAATTCAACAAATTTAGTTACTAGGAAGACCTAAATGTCTCAATTATTATTTCACTATTCAGCATATACAATAAGATTTACTTAATGCAAGACTTCTTTTCAAAGCTTTATGCAGAGAAGAACCAAAATGAAGAATTTCTGTTGGCATAGCTGAACACCTTAACAGGTAATAATGGAGGTCAGAACAAGAACTTTGCATTTTGAACCAGAAACTAGATATTGAAAAAGGATGTAGGAAAAACACATACTGTTGTATCAAGTTTCCAACCAACAGCAGCAGCAGCAACCTCCATTCCTATATAACCACCTCCAACAACTACAACCTTTTTTGCTTTTTCCTGGAAATTAAAAACCAAAAAAACTAATCATAATCAGGAACAAAATGCATGTCTGATTAATTCTGCTGTAAACATAGTAATGATTAATATGTTTCAAGAAAGTAATCATAGCAGCAAATATACAGAATTTGCAATTTTTCTCAAGCTGCATGAAAGAATGCTTGAGAAAGATTGTGACTCAATAATATATTTAAAGGGAAAACAATGTACATTATATTGAAAAAAGTATAATTTGAATACCAATATATCAAATGATAGTAAGGACTGCAAAAGATTCTCCACCTCATGTAAAAATCAATCAAATCATTGGAAAAATAAGTCATGTTAGAGGGTAGAATGAATTACCAATGATAAAATCAGTGCATCAGCATCTGCAACATCTCGGATATAGTGAACACCAGGTAGGTTTCCCCCAATTTTCTCTGGAAACCTAACAGCAAGATAGTCGACAACTCAGATTTTCTGCACCACTTTTTACATAAACTTTAAACTAATGTAAACAAACTGATACCTTGATGCCGTACATCCTGTAGCAATAATAAGCGAACCATACTTCAGAAGTTTTCCAGAACTTGTTGTCAAAGTATGATTTTCAATATCAATATCTTTTACTGGATCTTCATACAACATCTGGGCAGGAAAACCAACAGCACAAAATTCAGCACCTCAATAGCAATAATGGATGAGAAGTGTAAGTACGCAAGTTGTTTCCTGCTTCACACAGCCACATTAAATGAACTTTTTACCATTCTATTTTGAGCAATCCTATGTTCATTGTATCACATGCACACTTAACAGTTAACAGTGTATCCAAACCAATCTTGCCAAATTTTACACTCTTCTATTTTTAAACCCCTTCCCTGATCAAATCAGTTGCAAAATGATCCCAACAGTGTAAAAGAGAGTACCTCTATCCCATTCTCTTTATACCACTCGGGAGCCTGCCTCTCTCCACCGGATCCAACACAAGTGTGAAAACCCTAAAAAAGGCATATAACAAGTATCACTGACAAGATACCACAATGTGAAGCCAAGGAACAACAATACAGAACCACAATGATAGCATAATAGTATAATTAATTGCAGAATATTTTAGTACAGCAACAGCAATGCCTTATTCCACTAATTGAGGTCGGTTACATGGATCAAGTGACATCATTACAGAATATTTGAGTAACTGAGGAAAAAAATCTTACAGGAAGGCGCGCTGGTTTCTTATCTGGCGGGAACAAATACGCTTTCGTCAGAGCGGGACGCTCGTAAGGCGCATATGGCTGATACATCGAATTCAATTGAAAATCATAAATAACAAGAAACATAGGTCAAATTTCAAGCTAAAGAAGCAGAAATTGGCACAGTGAAGCTAGAAAAGTATAGCACCTCTTTGGTCACAATACAGAGACGACCATCAGCCACTCCATGCTCAACGAAAGTGCGCGCAGCATACCCCGCGGCATTTCCGCCGCCAACGATCACGTACCTGCGGAATCAGAAAACGAAAATTCAAAGTCGCGTAATAACTAAAATTGAAGCTAAAAAACGGTGTTGGATGAGTAGAAGCGGTACTCGCGATTCTCATTGGCGAACGCCGCGTAACATCTTCTGAATTTGATGGAAGTGGAAGAAGGAGGAGCTCGAGCAAGAAAGGGAGTTTGGGGACGCGCGAGAGAGAAACCCTGCTTCAGTGAGAAGGAGGAGTTGGATATCGCTGCCATTGTGAGTCTGCGAACTGTTGGTTGCGCACAATAATAAAATAGAAATCGGTTAGGGAAAGTGACACTGCAATGCAATCAATCAAATCAAATCAAATGCTCTTGCACTAGAAGTTGAGTACCTGAAGAAGAAGGCATGGATGCGTTTATAGGTAAAGTTTATTATAATAATGATTTAATTATTGAAGGGAAAGTGTTAGTGTTAAGGTGGCTCTAGAAGAGATCGAAGGGGCATGACGTCTGTTGAATTTTAGAAATGTAGTAGTATGCGATTGGAGATCGTCTAATCTAATGTATTATGTGTTGCGTTTTCTCCATTGGAGGTCGTATCGCCCTGTTTCTTCTGGTACCCAACGTGTCCTTCCTTTTCCCAACACAGTAGTACGACGTCGTAGGGAGGATAGCATAATTAGCATTTTGTTTCTATATTGGGCCCAGCCCGTTTATAGTAACTTCGGCGTGTGAAGAGCAAACAGGGATTTATTGAAGGCACCTCCTGTTTTTTCCTGGTACATCCCATTAAAATTAATTAAGACTATTTTACCCTTTTTTCTTGTATATAGTATTACGGATTCATCAATCCGTAATTATATAAAATACATTACGGATTGTATAATCCGTAATTGTATAAAGTATTACAGATTATACAATCCATAATAATATTAATACAATTACGGATTATGCAATCCGTATATAATCCGTAAATGAATATTGATTGTAAGCTACGGATTGTCTAATCCGTAAGCCTTTCCGCGGGGGTGTATCATAAAGTTACGGATTGTCTAATCCGTAGCCCGGGGGGGGGCGTTACGGATTGTCTAATCCGTGAAGGGGGGGTTACGGATTGAGAGGGGGGGGCGGGGGGTTTACGGATAGTCTAATCCGTGGGTGGGGGGGGGGGTTACGGATTGAGAGGGGGTTGGGGGGGGGGGGTAAACCTTAGCTAATTTTATTTTTTTTAAGAACGCATCACACCTCTCTTTAATTTTCTCCTATAAAATTACAAATTAAATTATGTTAAATATCATGTTATACAATTAAAAATTAAATTATACAATTTTTATTTCTTACGGATTATCAAATCCAGAATGTTTAGGGTATTCTGGAAATGTATTACGGAATACCCATTTCGTAATATATTGTTATATTACGGAATGGGTATTCCGTAATACATTTCCAGAATATCCTAAACATTCTGGATTGTATAATCCGTAATATTCAGTTGTACTACGGAATAGGCATTCCGTAACATAACATATATTACGGATTACTCATTCCGTAATATATGCTATGTTATGGAATGCCATAGTACAACTACGGATTGCATAATCCGTCAATCCTAAAAAAAAATTGGGGTTAGCTGCATATAGGGAATAAAGGGAGGAAAAGGGCAAAATAGTCTCTATAAGGGATTTTTTATTTTCAATGGGGTGCCCCAGGAAAAAATTGAGGTGCCTTAAACAATTCCCGAACAAACATGGAGTGCGAATCGTATCGCTCATTTTTGGTCCAAGCCCATTAACGAATTTGAAAACCATACTATATCCAATATCACCAGACCAGGCCAACGCTAAAGAGTAAAGAGGACTGTATTGTATACTAACTAGTTTACAATCTATTTTGTATTATAAATAAATAAATAAATAAATTAGAATATATTCTTCTCTTTCTCTCTATTACGTATTTTTAATATTATCTCATCTTGTTTAAAGATATATTTCACACACTCTTGTGATTAATAAAAAATATTCTCTCTCAACTATCTTAAACTACTCTTCTTTTTAATTTTATTTACATACTCTATCTTCATAACTATCTATAATTGATCTTTACTAGAAAATCTCTAGATAATATTAGAGTTTTTGTTCATTATTCATAAACACTTGGAAGAATGTAAAACTTGAAGAGGTTTTGTTGAGAAAGAACATATGATTTTTTGTTTTGGATTAGGCCTAAAATCCGATTTATGTAGTGCTTACATCGACTCAAAATCACAAGTGTTAACTGAAGTCAATACTTAGATGTAAGACTTTTGAAATACACTCGTGAACAAGTGAATCATATATCGATTTGAAGTAAAGTTATTGTGTCACTACATTAAAAGGGTAGTATTGCTCCTAAAAGACCTTATGCATGCATGTGTCAATGAATCTATCTATCTCAAACTCTTGCAAATACAACCAATGTTATTATAATGGGCAAATATTTATTATATAACATCATTTTGGTAGAATTATTATTAACTTAAGCGTTGAAATACCTTTTACAAGTATCTAATCCATGTCTATAGTGTCTCAACCATGTTAGAGAGTTGCATGCACCACCAACATGAAATCTCAAACCTCAATCCATGAAAAGTACACTTTGATCAATAATATCTAAAATTTGTTCAGAATCAACAATTTCATCTCAAACACACTAATATTTACTTTAAAAAACTTGTACAATAATACTTAAGTATAAGATTATTATGTTGGAATTTAAATCATCAATTTAGTGAAAATCTAAAAGTGTAGCTTCTATTTTATATTTTTTAATCGCAAATCAATATGAATACATTGCATACTTTTTTTAATCCTTCTTTCATTTTTATTTTTATATGTTTTATCTAATATGGGGTTGCACTATATTTTTTGAATAAGGCGTTCAAAATAACATTTAATCTAAAACTTGCGTTTAAGAAACGTCTGAAAGATGGTTACTCTTTAAAACTATAAATTATCTAACTGTCAGTTTTCTCTTATATTATTCTTAAATGCTTAATTATTTGTGCAAAAGAAAACTCAACCCTTTTTTTCCTACGTATTCTTCAGTAATGATGCCTAACAATGTCAAAAACTTAAAAATTATATCCATATCTAAGTTTTGATGTATAAGAAAAAAATGGTATTTTTTTTCTTTCAATAAATTGAATTTAAGCTGTTTACTAAATTCTCATTCCACGTGTACCTTAGTATATGAAATGTGCGGATTTTTCTCTCCATGTTAATTTTCATCATTACATCTATTTTATTGATGTATTCATTAGTCATATTATGGATAGACTAATTTTATTCTTATTTTTCTGTGTTAAATATGTTACAACTAATTTTTCAAAAAAGATAATAATGAAATAATTGTCAGACGTCAGGTAATGTCTTGCACGTATAATTAGCCGGCTTGCTGATATAAATAAAACATGCAACTTAAGCATTGCGTTGTGGGAATGTAAGAGCCCAGTATATGGCACTATACCTTACCTTTTTATTTAAAACCAGTATTTCTCACTCTACCTTGCAAATTTAATATAGTTCTTAGTTCTACTCTATACGGTCAAATATTTGTGGGGCCTAAATCCGTATGAAGCAAGCAATATAAATAAATAAAATAACTCCACCAAATCAAAACATAATAGTAAAAGAAAAGGACGTACAAATTATAATGGGTATAATATTATGATAGTGTTGTGAATGTGTTAAAATGGAACGAAATACAATATATGAATTTTATCCTATCTTATGTGCGTTTAAAAGAAGAATGGGACAAAATATGCATTAAAAAGTAATAAATTTTGGTTTCGTTATATGTTTAGTTATATCTTGTTTGCTCATCAAACGTTAACTAAGGCTAAGTTGTGAAGTATTTGTAAAATTATATAGTTAATGATAAATCCTTATAAGTTTCTTTTTAAAAAATATAAATTGCCATAATTAAAATATTGCTTGAGCACATAGTAATTGACGCATAATTATAAATTGCATCAAACCCTAAACTTCATTATGAAATTCATATTTATAATTGACGCATAATTGATTAGGTAAAATTGTGAATGTATCTGCATGCGTGACCACCAGCAATGAAGATATATATATCTTGCTTCAGTTAAAATTTAATATCAAATTTTGGTAACCTTTTGTTTTATCATGCTTTAGCCTGAAGCAAAGTAAATGTTAATTACTGAATACTGATTATAAGAAGATTAAAAGAGTGCTGGTATTTGTCCAAATTCCAAATAAACAAATTTCATTTAGAAATTATATAACGTGGCTTAAAGTATATACCCCTTAATATTTGGGGGCTGTATGGATAGATACAATTTTCATTTAGAAAATACACAACGTGGCTTCAAGTATATACCCCTTATTCTTCAAGTATATACTTATTTATCACACATTGTAAATTGAGCATCAAAATTCACATGTCAAATGCGTGAAGAAAAAAGAAAAACCCAGAAACAAGAGTTGATATATGAAATTAAACAAGTTGGCCAGTCACCACAAATGAGTGAGTGCAGCAGTCATCTCCTTCACACACGAAAGGAAACAAAAATTAAACCAAACCTATAATGATGTACATTAACATTTTCTTCGACCACTACTAGGCTTTCCGCACCTCGAAAAGAATATAAACTTAACCCCAAAAGGGCAACAACATAAGCTTTAAAGATCTATACGGTTAAAAGGGATAAAACAAAACAAAAAAAAGAAAAAAGGAAATATGTGTACATTTATTTTTTTTACACGGCGGGTGTAGACAACTTGCCAGCTTGGTCCAACACAACGAGAAACTCAGTCCTGCTCCTTACGACCCTGTGAAAGACCTCTCTAATCTGCTGCTGCAAAGGTTCCAAGCCTTCCTCCATTTTTTTACAAATGTCCCCCAATTCCTCCACGTGCTTCTTCACCTCATCCAAACGCTCCGTTTCGGCTGGGAACTGAAACGAGTCAGCGAACTCAATGAGGGACTGGCCCAGCTTGTCCATCCTCTGCATCTCCTCCAACAACCCCACGTTCCCCTTCTTCTCCTTCTTCTTCCACTCCTCCGCAATCTTCTCCTGCAGGCTAATCATGGGCTGGGCCCAGCCCAATTGCCTCGGCAGCTGAAAATGAGTCCCCAGCCCATTCCTCTCCTGGCAAGGAACCGCAGCCACCAGAGTCCACATCACGAACACCAACACAGTGCTCATTATGTAAATAGGTTGCGCCAGGCCTGAGGACTCGTTGCCACGTGGCGCGGCCAGGTTGGACGTCATCGCGTGGATTTGCTTCGCCGCGGACCAGTTCCTAGCCATGGTCCACGACAGCGACCGGAACTTGGTGTTATTGGTGGCGGTGGCGGTGGCTGTGGTGTTGCCGGCGCGGCGGCCGAAGGAGCGGGAGCGTTCGGTTCCCTTGGCGGCGGCGTTGCTGTCCTCAAGCAGCATGGCTGCGACGAGGGCGGAGAGCGCCTTCTTGGCGCGGCGGACCTGGCCGTCGCCGAGGGGGGTCTGGTCGAGCGCCGCGACGGCGATCTCGGCGAGGCGCTGGAGATTCTTGACGGCGTCGAGGCCGAGAGTGACGGCATTGCAGACGTCGAGGGACTTGACGACGCGGTCGAGGAGCTCCGGGAGGACCTTGTCGAGCGGAGGCTTGGCGATCTGCGAGGGGTCGCGGCCCATTAAGACGACGGCTTTGAACTCGGCCTCGCAGCAGAGGAACTCGTCGAGGAGGCGGCGGAGCCAGGCGATGGAGAGAAGCGCGTCGCCGGAGGAGTCGTCGGTGTTGGTGGAGGATAGGAGGTCGGAGAAGCGGTCTCCGACGTGCTTCTGGAAAAGCTCGAGGTCTTCCATCTCTTGGTCGTGGGTTCCGTCCATGGACATTACTTGGTTTCTGCGGATGCTTATACGGCCCAGGAATGAGCCTTGGTTGTTCTCTGTTGTCGCAGGCATTTTTGGGTCAATGGAGAAAGATACGATACGATAGGTTGATGAGAAGAAGAAGAAGAAGGAGTCAATAGAGGAAAGAAAGGGAAGGTGTAAAAGAATAAAGGCGTCCGTTTTGGAAGTTATTTATGCTTTGCGAGTTTTAAGGTCAGGGATTCATTGCCCCAGACCAGACCGTTTCTCTTCTCTTCTTTTTCCTTTTTTTATTTCTTTTCTTTTTTTGGTCTACGCTGATTCAGTATTTTCCGAATCCTTTTCCCACCCTCTCCCTCCCTATCTCGCATAATTACAACACTACAACTCCAATCATTAATTACCCACCATTTTACATTTGGCACTAGAAAGTAGAAACCATTTCACCCAAAAAAAAAAAAAAAAAAAAAAAAAAAAAGAAAGTAGAAACCAACACGGGTTATATTTGCCTCCATCTATAGATATAGATAAATATATAGTGAATTTATCTAATACGACTGTATTCAATTTAATTTTTATCGCCTATTGTCTTTTCATCTACATTTCTCAACCTTGTTCTCCATTTACCATTATCTTTCTGTTTAAGTACTTAAAATTGCTATCGTCTTTCACAGATCATTGCCATCAAGGCTATCATATATATGACCACTACAAAAAGGAGACCTTCAATGATGTTTTTACGTTATTTATGAATTGATGGACACTGATCTTCATCATATAATGATATAGCCCTTCTACTCTTCTTGGATATTAGTAGTTTTTAGTTTAAACGTTTGAATGAAGAACATGCCTTAACATTGGATTAAGATCATAAACTATAGTCTGAGCATATTTAGCATTCATCTTCTATACAAAACTTCTATGAAAGCTAACGATATTGACAATATATTTTAAAGTAACTGAAATGTTTTCTTTTTTATATGTATGTATGTTTTCTTAAAAAAAAACTAAGAAAGACCTAAAAGAATATGATATGCTTTTTCAAAAGAATGTTTCTTGAAAAAGGAAAAAACGTTATACTTCAAATAGGCTTTTAAGTTTAGAGTTATCCATTATAAAAGTTTTTAAGTTTAAACATCTTTTTAGTCTTTGTAATTTAACATTTTTTTACTTTTCGTCCTTTCAATTTTTTTTTTGTTTTAATCCTGGTAAATTATGTTTGTTTTATTTTTCGTTCTTAAAGCGACTTAGATAACGCTTTGAACAATAAAAAAAATGCTTTAAACAGTTAAAAAAGCGCTATATAAACCCTTTTTAGAACAAAAAATAAAACAAACATAATTTGTAAAGACTAAAACCAAAAAAAAAAATTGCAAGGACGAAAAGAAAAAAATGGTAAATTGCAAGGACTAAAAAATTATTTAAGCCAAGTTTTTATATTATTAATTAACTAATTAAAATTATTTTTATATACCTTTTAAGATGATTATTATAAAAGTTAACAAAATTTTACATATAAGACGGTTTGCAATTAAATATCATTAAAAGAAAATTAAATTATCGGTACACAGGGACGGATCCAGAAAACTATTAAAGGGGGGCTGGGATTTTTTTTTTGTACTTTAATTATTTAAATATCTAACTTCTAACAAATAAATATTTAATAAATAATAAATTTTATAAAATTATTTATTAGTTTTACATGTAAAACTAAAATTAATTTTTGTTTCAAATGATACAAGAAGGAAACACATGTCTTTATAACTCGTACTATTTTTTTTCAAAGACTTTTTGGTCTCACAAACACTAACAATCAAATAGGATTCACAATAATAATCTCACAATTAAAGAGAGGAACAAATTCATCAAATATAATAACAACTAAAAGTCATCAAATTTTAAAACAGTTAATATTTATACACAAAGCATAATTAGTATAAATAATAACAATTGATGGAAAGTCATAAAGATGTCATTCTTATTAGATTTATTAATTAATATATATCTCTTTAGATTAGATTATAATTAGTGACAACATATATTATTAAAAAGATTAATATATAATAGTGATAACATATATTATTAGATTTATTAATTAGTATATATAATTTTTTTTACTGAAATCAGTATATATATTATTAATTAGTATATACATATGCGTGCCCCCCCCCCCCCCCCCCCCCCCCCCCCCCCCCGGCAGATCCGTCTCTGTCGATGCATATATTCTTTTTTATTAAGTTTAAATACAAATATTATAAATATTTTTATAAATATATATTTGAAACATTTTCTGAATAAAAAAGATACATGCATACACGCAAATAAATATGAATTGTGAATTTGTGAGTTTGGACGTTGAGTTAGTTTTGGTAGTTTGTGTTTCTTGGTTTTGATGAATGGTACTGTGTGTCCTCTCTAACAGGGAGCTAAGTGGCCACATAACCGTTAATTGTGGCATGAAAGGAGGCATGAAAACTGAGTTATCCATATCACTAGTCTTCAGTTTTACAATGATTCACTCTTGAGAATCTAGCCTTGGTTGGCAACGTGGAGGAAAGAATTCAACACTACAATTTGTCTCACCGACCTTTCTCAACAAATATAATAAATAAAATTACGTACTATATCATTTTTTTAATCTGTCATGGCAAACAACCTTCTTTTATCCATCAAGTGAGAGATTAAAAAGTTGAAAATAAAATATTATTAATTTGATTACATTATTAATAAAAATATTTATTATATTATTTTCTTTATTTTTTTTCTTCCTTAACCTATCCACATGGTTCAAATAGAAAAATTGCATAATAAATATTAAGAAGGCTTAAATATTTTTTAGTCATTGTAATTTAATGCTTTTTTATTTTTTGTGCTTGTAAAAAAAAATATTTTAGTCCTTACAAATTATGTTTATTTTATTTTTCGTCCTTAAAATGCGATTTAAATAACACTTTAAACCATGAAAAAAGCGTTATCTAAATATCTTTAAGGACGAAAATAAAATAAATATAATTTGTAAGGACAAAAAGTAAAAAAAATGTTAAATTATAAAGACTTAAAAGGTATTTAAACATATTAAGAATGATGATATTTCGTACAAAGGTGAAATGTATGAAACATACTAATAAGTAATGAGACACAATGTTAATTTTAAAATAAGAACTGTTTAAAATTTTAAAAAGTGTAAATTGAGATTTGACAAAATCACCCGTTCGTGTTTGGTGTATGAAAGTCAACAGTATTGACAATATATTTTAAAGTAACGGAAATGCTTGCTTTTTCCATTACAGTGTGACACATATTTGCCTGTGCTAACTCAAAGATCTATAGCAACTAAGAAGTTCTTATCTTTTGACGTAATGTTCCTATTTTAAAAGGACACATATACTGAACAGATAAATAGATTATTTCTTGAATATAGTTTCTCTTTTCTTTATACTATGATCATAAGATAAGAATCTCACACAAAAACTCACCTCAAGAAATATTTTGTTTTCATTTCTTCTTTTCACTGAGTTTTAAATTAATTAAATATGGAATTGATATTGGCAAGGACAACATCTGAAACAGATTTCATGAGAGTATGTTGTTGTCACACGATGGTACGTACCGTGCCCCAGAATTGCTCCTAATTAATTGTTCCGACTTCCGAGTACACCTCTGCAATTGATGTTTGATCTGTTGGGTGCATACTTGGTGAAATTGTGACCAGAGAACCCTTGTTTCATGGGAAAGACTATGTTCATCAACTAAGGCTTGTAACGGAGGTATGGTTTTGGTGATTCCAATTTTTGTTATGCTCTGCTGAAGTGTGTAAAGTTTCTCACTCATGTTACCTATATGCATGTGCTATTAGCTATGTGTATTTAATGTTGTTATATATTATCAACGAAAGGGAGAAATGCATATAAATTATGGTTTAAATACATTTTCCATCCTTATAAATACATCATTTTTTGTTTGATTCCTGTAATTTTTTGTTTTTGGTCTATGATCCTGTAATGTCTAAAACCTTTCGTTTTCTGTCATTCTATTACAAAAATGCTTATATGGATTCATCAAGCATTGCCACGTTACAAAAATGCTAACTAGGCAACACAGTTAGAGTCACGTACATTTTTTTAGGGTTTAAATATATTTTTAGTACTTGTAATTTATTGTTTTTTTACTTTTCATCCTTAAAAAAATGGTTTTAATTATTGCAAATTATATTTGTTTTATTTTTCATCCTTAAAGTGATTTAGAAAGTATTTTTTTACTGTTCAAAGCACTATTTAAACCGCTTTAAGGATGAAAAATAAAACAAACATAATTTGCAATGACTAAAACAAAAAAAAATTACAAGGACGAAAAATAAAAAAATACTAAATTGCAATGACTAAAAATATATTTAAATTTTTTTTAACAGAGGTTGATAAAAATGACTAAGAATGGAATGTTTGAACACTATATGATCATAAAATAAAATAAAAAATACAGACACGAAAAGAAAAAACTGGTATATTTATAGAGATGAAAAAGATTATAGTTCTGCTTAAATTAATGGGTACACAGGTTGTAACAACTTTCATACATTCTGTTTAATTTCCTTTTGCACAAAAGTTATTAATGATGCCAGCCTTGAATTTCTCCGAAGTGATAATGCCAGAAGATATATTAGACAATTTCCACAGTACCGGAAGCAAAAATTCTCGGCCAGATTCCCTAACGTGTTGCCTGAAGCACTGGATCTTTTAGAAAGATGCTTATCTTTGATCCAAACAAACACATTACAGGTATGTATTCTTACAGAATCTGAGTTTCAAGGCACATTTTTAGCTAGTTTAGTAAATATAAGTTGTCTCATTTTTTTTATTGGTATGAATTGAACTCAGATATCAAGAATTTACAACAACTCACACACTTCAACCAATTGAAATATAAGTTGTATCATTTGTTATTGAAATGAAATTATTGCTTATTTTGTTTAGATTTAAATAATTTGTTATTTAAGAATTAAGAACTCACTATTTAATTATTATTTCCAAATAATTGATAGTTTGCTCTTTATGAAATAACAAAAGAAACAATTATAAATTTCAAAAAATCAATTATTCATTATTCGGGTCCAAGTAATCTATTATTTTGCGATATTAGAAATCTAAAGTATTCTCTAAATGACCAATAATGGATTATTTACCCTAAGTAATTGATTATTGCATCTATAAAAACAGATATATGAGCTTTTAGAACTATTCTTGATGGAAAAAAAAAAAAAAAACTTAGAATAAGAGAGAAAAACATAGAGAATTAGGTTCCTGCCCAAATAAATAGGTCCACTTGATCTGCTTGAAATCCACAATGGCAAAGTGAATAGGTCCACTTGAAATCCACCACATCTTAAATTGGACAATTGGGTTCCTGCCCAAACAACAAAATGGATAATCGAGTTTGTCCAAAAATATATGATAATTGGGCAAGATGCTCCAGTGTCAAGTAATTGAGAGATGCAACCACATCCAGATTTTTTTTTTTAGAATGATCTAGAAAGAAGTCCATCCCTCGAAAATCACTCCTATTGTGTTCTCTATCATTTGTAGTATTTTAAGGAGTGTATTTAGACTCTATGTCATGATGTGTATTCGTTATTTGAGTGCTAGAAAGAGCAAAACAGTTGGAGTATGTATTTTTCAAGGATATTATGCTTTTCTAAAGGCTAATAAGGAAGATTAGTGTTGTTGGAGGTGCTGTACTAAACTAACTGAGTTATTATTGGTGAATAATTGTTAGAGGGAGGATGAACTTGTAGAGGCTTTAGAAAAAAAAAAATACTCCTCTTGTTGAGAGATGCTAGCAACATACTCTCTGAAACATTCTTTTAAACACACAATTTCTTATTGGTTAAAATTTCATGAAAATGACACAATTGTGGATCTCACATCTTAATTAATTATTCTCTCTTATAATTTGATAGTTTTCAATAAATTTCAACCAATAATAGAGTGTGTGTTAAGAAGCGTGTGTTGCTAGCACTCCTTTTGTTGGAAAGCTTGTGGAGACTTGTGAAGCTATTACTTAGTTCATCCACCATATACAATTACTTAGTTCATGCTTATGGAGTACCACATATATTAGTGGATGTCAAGTGTCAACTGACATGGTCACTTGTTGTTAAATACATTAGCAGTTAATGGGTATTACATTATGATTGGAATTAAAAAATAATAATTTTAATTTTTTAGGAATGAAAATAAAAAAGTATTACAAGGATTAAAATCAAAATCTGTTCATTAATTTTGCAGGGAAGAAAAATATATTTAATCCTTAAATTAATTATTGACACCTTAACTTATGCTTTTTTTTTCATTTGATTGTTAAGTTTTAAAATTTTTAAAAATTAAATTTATTTAACAATTTTGTGATTTATAATTTTTTTAAACTTTGATATCAAAATTTAAACTCAAACCTCATAAATCACTCCCTGTTTAGTCATTTACTTTTTTTGTGTGTGTACAATGGTTGCACTAGTTTAATCATTTACTTATTTTAATCTCAAAATAAAATTCTTTTCAATTCATCTACTCAAAACCTAGTCAAGTATTAAGGTAAGAGAAGGCAAAAATGACAATTAAAGTGACTTGTGAACAATAACAATGATATAATAACATGGTTAAATAGGCGGTGGTACAACAGTGACGATGTAGTAGCAAGTCTTTTAAAAGGTGAGAAAAGTAAATTACTTAGGGCCCGTTCGGGGTGGTTGCCAGTTTTTGGTTTTTGGTTTTCAATTGCAATTTCCAAAACAAAACGTGTTCGGCAAAAATAGAGCTAAAATGGTTTTTAACTCAATTTCAAAACACTTTTACATTCATTTTGAAAACCAAGAAAAAATGTTTTGTAAATTTGATTTTTAGTTTTAAAAAACATTCTCATCACCACCACTACCATCATTTGACCACCACAACTACCACTACCGCCGCCGCCGCCACCATCATTGTCGACACTGCCACCACTGCCATCACTGCCACTGTCACCTCCACCACCATCACCGCCACCTCCACCACTGCCACGATTCCACCATCGCCGCCGCCGCCACCACCTCCACTGTCACCTCCACCATCACCACCACCATCGTTCCTCCACCGCCACCGTCACCACCGCCACCGCCACCACCACCACCTTCGCCACCACCACCGCTACCATCGCCACTACCACTGCCACCGCCACCACCACTGTCGTCACCACCACCGCCTCCACTACCACCACCACCGTCACCGTCGCCACCACCATTCCACCACCACCGCTGCCACCTCCATCACCATTGTCACTGCCACCATCGCCATCACCGCCACCGTCACCTCCATCACCATCTACGCCACCGTCACCTCCACCACCACCTCCTTCACTGCCACCACCACCATTCCTCTACCACCACCATAGTCATCGCCATCGCCACCTCAATCATTGCCACCACCACTACCATTCTGCCACTGCCACCACCACCTCCGTCACTGTCACCACCGTCACCTCTGTCACCACCTTTACTGCCACCACAGGTTTAATTATTTTTTATTTTGAATTATTTTTTATGTTTCGATATTTTTTTATATTGTATTATTTCATAGTGAAGCAAGATAAAATAAAATGGTTGACTCATTTATCAATCTTCAATTTGTAACAATTTTTTAAAAACTAAAAACAAAAAAGAACTGAAACTAAAAATTCAAAACTAAAATTGATTTTAGTTTTCAAAAATTTCAAGATTAAAAACAGAAAATCACCAGAACGGGGGGCCTTAATTTTACAATCAAAAGGTAAAATTATCTTCTTCTTTTTTTAAAAAAAAAAAGCTATAATGATTGCTGATATTAACGCTTTGCAACAATTTCAACTCAAATAAGACCACCACTCATGTTGCCCGGACCTGTGTGTGGACCACCAGCAGACAACCAGTGACTTAAAAGTGGAATTGGGGGTGTATTGATGACCCTGATTTGGATAATTAATTAGACATGCAAGTTTATTGCCAGGTCCACTTAATCACTTATAGCCACACAGACGCAAACACTACAATCACATGTATTTCTTGAAAGGTGAAAAGTGCTTTTCCTTCAGATTTTTTTCATCACTGGGGAATGAATAATTTATTATTCAAATACTGTAACAATTAACTTTATATTCAATACAATAATAAATAACATGTGGTTTAGACAAAGACAAATATAGCTGGTGAGGTCACATGTTCAGAAAAAATGTACCATTGGTTAACATAGTGTAGCACAGAGGAGCTTTTTAAGCATGTTGATAAAAATTTAATTCTTCACTCTCAATATAAATTATATATTCACCATAAAAATAATTTTGAGAATTAAAATTTGATCTCAACCTTGATTCTCACGTGTAACCAAACATCCTATAAAGCGGGCGGATATCGCGCTTCAATGATACCTCCGTCGAAAGGCACTATTAGTTATGGAGGTGAGATCATGTTGCTGTTACAATGACACTGCCTCTAAAAGCAATTCCATGCAATGAACTACCGTACTCTCCTTGATGCTAATATATACATTTTACATTTAAATTAGTGAATTTGAAGATAGTTTCTTTATCTTGAAAATGATTATGGATAAGACAGTATGTTACAATGTGTGTCATATCTAGTAAAAATTAAATAATGTGAAGAGTAAGTTTCGAGTTATGCAATTAAAATGGTGAAGATATAATATCATATGATTTTTTCAAAAAATTGCGTAAGGTTTTAAAAAATTCACGTAATTTATGTGTTGATCTAGATTATCTGTGATGAAATATATATAATAGACAATATTTTTTTTTCTCACCCTCAAGAATTTTTTTTCATTAGATACATCTTTATATAGGGGTATATCAACTAACAGAGTTTTTATTATAAGAGAGTGAGAGGACTGAATCTTAACAATTATTGGATAAAATCATTAAAAATGTTAAAATTGAATCACAAACTCACTTGGCTAAGATTAAAATCAATTAAAAAAATCTTGATCACCCATGTAAAATTGTATGGTCAAGATTAACTCATTTCACCTCTCACACTCTCATTATATATATATATATATATATATATGAGGAGAATCAAATTACACTGGTGTAACTTGAGCAAGTATTACACTATTTAATAACTTGATATAGAATATGATTTTTATCGATCCAACCATTGAATTATATTTACATATTACCAAGATTGTCTATGTCAAATTTTGTCAAAATTGAACAACAATAAGAAGGTAATCAAATGATCCATATTTTTATATATTTTGAAAAGTTTATATTACGTCGATTTTAATCTATATGAATGAGGTAGCAAATAATTTTGGATTAATATGAAATTTTGTATATATGATCTATGTGAAATGAACTTTCAATCTAACGGAGGATTTTAAAAAAACATCATCCAATTGAAAGTTATTAAATGGTGTAATAGTTGATCAAAGTTACACCGATATAATTTGATCCCTCTCTCTATATATATATATGGAACAATCGTGAAATGTTTTTTTAATTTTGTGAACAATCTAGTATTGACTGTCTTGATTTATTTTTAGAGTTGCAAAAAGAGAAATGTTAAGAGAAGAAATTAAAACTCCAATAAAGGTATTAAGGGGCGTTTGTTTCAAGGTATGAAATTTTATTCTGAATAATCACATTTGCAGGAATATGATGCCTGAGAATATTATTCCCATGAACATGTTTGTTTGACAATAGGAATTTCATAAAAAAATAAAATTTATTTAATTAAAATATAAAAGTAAAAAAAATGTGGAAGAATGAAGTGGGGCTAGGTAGTTATTTTAGAAAATAACTTCTATTCCCATGAGAATCCAATATACTCACCCTTCTTCATAGGAATAAGAAGCAAGATAGTTGTGAATATTTTACATTCTTGGGAATCAACTATTTCTAGGAATATTTTTATAAAACTTGTACCAAACATGAGAATGTGATATTTTCAAGTCTACATTTTCAGGAATCTTACTCAATACTTTGAAACAAATGCCCCCCCCCCCCCCCCCCCCCCCCCAAAACTATATCAAAAAGATTATATTCATTTGCAAATTTATGTATTGTCTATAGAATATTATTGACAATACTTGTAACGATTGTTACTGCCAAAATAAAGTTTTTCAAAATTAAAATTGCTTACATCCTATCTAATATAAACAATATTACGATAATATAGATATACAGAGAGTGTGTGAATCAACAACATCAACACCAACAAAAGCCTTATCTCACTATGTGAGGTTGGCTATATGTATCACACAACACTATTTGACCCAATTAAATACCAAATCATTAGAGATATTACATACCAAGGATTCCTCTTAACAACTTCCTCCAATATCGTTCATGGTCTCATCCTCTATCTTTTTACAAGACTAAAAAATCATATAATCTACTCTCTTTACTAGTGCTTATAGTGGTTATGTCCAAACCATCTTAACCTATTTTTTCTGTCATCTTTGCGATTTCGCACCAATATCTCTTTGTATACAATCATTTCGTTTATTGTCCTTTGTTATGTGGCTACACATTTATCTTAACATTCTCATTTCTACCACTTTTACTTCTTTTTTTTTCATATTGTCCCTTTAAAGTCTAACATTAATTCACTACTATAAAGTATAGTTAAATGTATAATAGTGTGATAAAACTGGTAGATACTTTACAATCACAAATAATCCTTGAAGTCTTTCTGTCGTCCCACTTGTATTAAACTAAATAATTATAATAAAAAATACTCTTAAATAACTTGATATCTATATATATATGTGCCGCGCTAATTTAGTACGGCCTTTCAAACGTTTTCTTTTTAATTTAATTTAATATGTAAAATAATCTAGTTAAGTGAGAGTATTGAAGGTAGAAGGGGGAAGAGCTGATTGATGCGAATGAACCACCACAATTGATGGGAAAAACGAGAAAGTGACATTTGCTTGTATGAATAGCAAGCTAAAACTTTGATAGTAATATATATAAAAATGATTTTTAAAAGAGACCTTTCGGAGGAAATGAAAAGGGTGAATGATTATAGTTAGCTTTAAGGAGGAGCAATGGAGTGGAATTTGGCCCTACCACTTCGATTTATTTCAAGTGATTAGCGCTGAAAAATAAACAGGCACAGGGACATTGCCTTCACAGCATTCTTAGTTAAGTTACTCAAGTCATGGATGAAATAAAATGTCTATACCACTGGATAGCTGTAGATACAATACATAGGTGTGGTCGTGTTTCCGTCTCCAATTCTTTCTCAACTAAGATTAATTATATTAATTATAAAGTTAGAAATTATTTCTTATATAATATCCATAAGAAAATTTAATCATTCTCATTGAAAATTATATCTAGGTGGCTATGACGACATTGATACTGCATGCTTACAAAATTTCATAAATATATCTCCATCTTATAATGAATTATCTTGCCAATCATTCCCAACCATTGGTTTTGTCCTTGAACTTTGGACGCATTCACATCTTTTCCTGCAATCGAGGTTCTCTAGCCCCATTTTTTGAAAAATAACAAGAATAATGAAATTAATCCATGAAAAACATGTCGGCGTTTCAGATAAAACCAAGCGAAAGTTCAACAAGAAAACGGCCAAAGAAAACAAATCGAAATATCAGATTGAAGCTCCATGTTTCCGGTAAGGGCAAAAATTAGATTGTGAAGTACTGCTGAAATGGAAAAGAGAAAATGAAATTCCATATTATATGAAGTACCGATGTTTATCAGAGCTGCAATTCTTGTCTATTCTTTTTTCTTATATTACAATTCTTGTCATATGCTGTTGGATAAGCATTACTTCTTTTTCACCCCATAAGTTTTTTGTATAATTAATTTATATATATATATATATATATATATATATATATATATATATATACGTGTTTTTTAATTCTTATTATTTAAATTATTTAAAATTTATTATTAAAATATTAATCAAATTGATTTGTTTTTTAAATTAAATTTAAATATTTTTTATTCTTTTAAATATTACAATTTTCTTATTAGATTTCTCATTTTTTTTAAAAGTTATAACTTAATCTTGTAAACATTTTTTTTATTTTCATATAATCATTCTATTAGTCTTTCACTTGTTTTATTTGTTAAGTATTATATTTTTATCCATTTGGTACCTACAAATATTATGAACTATTTATCTAATCATTTTAAATGTTACTAATTTCTTACTTAGTCCCTTATTTTTTAGAGACACTTGAACACTTAATGAACAAAATAAACAAATGATTAACGCAGGAATTATCCGGAAAAGGAAAATTTTTAAGCCTACAGTTATAACCTTCTTTGGTACAATAAAAGACTTCAAAATGAGAGAGAGAATAAAAAAAGGGATGATACTTGAAGTGATTAAAATATTAAGTTTTAAATTATTATATATTTTAATAAATAAATTATTACAATTTACTAGCTTTACATTTTCAGTTGACTTATAAGTTACTCGAATAAGTTGCCAATCATACTCTTAATACATTTTCATTTAAAACAATCACTTTAATTATTGAAACCTCTTCCATGGCTATTATTTCTAAACTCACAGTTATATGCTTTTTGGCAAATCAACAATTAATCATATCATTCATATGTTTAACGTGATCAATCGTCAAATTAAATAAATGAGTTATGTCTAGGAAACAGGGGTAGTTATCTTTTGTTTTTTTTCAACTGCCTCACAGATAAACTTTAACTCGTGGTTGTCCGAAAGGACGTAATTAAAATTAAAATCAATTACAAACACCAATAATTAATTAACTCATTCGGATCGATGAAATTAAAAGTTAAAACTTTAATAAAAAAGATTAAAAGTAAAACTTTTATATCACAATTTTTTTAATATTACTAACCTAAACTTAGTTCATGTGTGATTAAGATGAATTAAAATATAAGTAAAAAATACTGGCTTAAATCCTAATTAATATTATACCCAAAAAAAAATCCTAATTAATAACGATGTATTTCTCAAAGTAGATAAAAAAGGTGTCATGACTAATATTAATATTTGAGTCGCATATAATCACATATAATATTGTAAATTACCTGCTTTAACTTTAGACTTTAGACTAATAATCTCCTAATTTTAATTTTAACGAATTATCTTTGAATATTAAGTATTAGCCATTCGTTATTTCTATATTTATTTACAGGTCTGTTTCATAAACCAAAAAAGCATGCTATTGGACAATATAAATATAATTATTTCATGTTTGATTTAAAAAAAATAATGAAACAATATAAATCAAATGAAGATGGAGAGGATACAAGTTTAATATTTTGTTACTCAATATATCATGAAACAATTTTTTTGTCTAAGTATAAAATACTAAAAAAAAAAAAATATTTTTTTATTTCTCATTTAATAACTATTTTCTTTCTATTGTACTGTCACTATCATCATCATTATCACTATTGACATTCCCATCACAATTATTATTGTCGTTGTTATCACCACCACAATCATTATTGTTGTTACCGTCACCCACCACCAATTCTATCACTATCACCACGATTATCACCATCGTATTAAAATATATAATTAATATTAAAAAGGTATTACAATAAATTTCATATTATTTTGCTTGTGTTATCCATTAAACAATACATATAAAAATATTGTCCAATACTTAGTATTTATTATTTGTTATTCTCTTTGTGTCGTACAGTAATGTGTACCAAACAACCTACTTGTATATATTGTTAAAGCCAAATGCATTATTATGTTTATTTTTTTGCCATTCCAAACATTTTCTATTATTGAAAAGTTAAATGAAACTAAAATTGTAATTACAATAAAAAAATTTGGAAAAATTATAAAATAAGCATGTAATTTGTCTATTTAAATTAAAATATGATGAGGTAGTTAATTTTCTAAGAATCCAAAATTGAAAATCATAAATTGTAAATTTTTTTTATAGATAATAAGTATCCTACATTGAAGACCGTCCTGCTCAAATTCAAGATCACTAGCTAAGGTAGAACAACTTCATATTAATTGATCTACGCACTTACTTGATAATCATAATTTGTAATTTCCCTCTTAAGTTTAATGTCCATTAATTTCTTTTTATTTTGACCAGTTCTTTGTGTTTCATAAGGGAGAAAGAAACTGACACACCCTTTATGAATAAAATACAGGTGATGAGTTATTTTTGTACACCATTTATATTTTACACAATTTTTTTCAATAATAGGGATCGATTTATATGTGCAAGACCTGTTAACTAATTATTCGATCTATGAAGACTTGATGGGAAAAATTGATATGCAAACCTGAGGACTTTACTAAGGCTCTTTTTGGATGAAAAAAAAATGTGTAAAGAAAATAATAAACCCCTTCTTCTCATTGGTTTGCACCATTTTATCTGCACGACCATGTATAATCCTAACTTATTCCTAGTTCCTGTGCTGCTGTACCAAATACTAATTACGAGGACAAAATTATGGAGTACTACGTATACATTTTTTTTTCCGTGTTGATGTAATCATGTAAATGAAACTATAGTGATTAACTTTGGTGATAATGTCCAAATAATCCTCCCGGTCATTTTCACAGTGAGAATCCACTTGCTCTTGTTATCATGACGATGCTGTATAGTTGCAGCAGACAGGGAGAAGGAGGTGCATAAACAACCGGCAATAATTTTGCTCGATCTTTCAGTTTTCTCTCCTTTTCTTTTCTTTTATTTTTTTTTGGGACTTGAAAGATGTGGAGACTGGAGAGGGGGGGTTTTAGTTATAGTGGTATATGATGAGGTTTGGTTACGTAATTCTTCCACTCACATGTACGTAGAAATCGGTTACACACTAATCAATATATAGAGTTAAGTTGATGGAATGTCATTGTAGGGTTAGATGAAAATCTGGGAACGTCGTTGTAGGGTTAGATGGAGATCTGGGTCCCTTGCATGGACCCCACATCAGGTTCTGAATGTATGTCGGCTAGGGCATGTACTTTTAAAGGAGGGAAGAAAGAGAGTCTTAACTATTGCACACAAATCCCCATTTATTTGATCAAGGCAATACAAGCCCACTTAGGGAACAAGAACACAAAAGAAGAAGACGACATAGCAAAGCCTAGAAATATGGGTCACCATTCCTGCTGCAACCAACAGAAGGTTAAAAGAGGACTTTGGTCTCCCGAGGAAGATGAAAAACTCATCAGATACATCACAACTCATGGATATGGCTGTTGGAGTGAAGTTCCAGAAAAAGCTGGTTCGTTTTTCTAATTTCGTTCTTTCTCTTTTTAATTAACACATACTTGTTCAAGAGAGATACTATAGTACCTAATTAAATCTAGGACTTTTGGACAATTATTTTTTTGAATTAATCAATAATTAAATGTATTTGTACACACCAAAGGAGAGAGGGTCATGTGTTTCTCAATAAATGTACCAAAATCTTTAGAATTTCTCTTTCTTCAGCTCCTCTTAATTTCTTGATGATGATAGAACTGCCCTCAATTTTAATTAATGATTAAATTTAAAAGGTTACAAGTGTTGTACATGTAATATTTCTGATCATCTGTGCTTGGCTTTCAGGGCTTCAAAGGTGTGGCAAGAGTTGTCGCTTGAGATGGATTAATTATTTAAGACCTGATATTAGAAGAGGCAGATTTACACCTGAGGAGGAGAAGTTAATTATAAGCCTTCACGGGGTCGTAGGCAACAGGTTTGAATTACACTATATATATAGCTGTAGTGCTCTAGCCAGGATTTTTAATCATCATCGGTTCAACCCTTTTCTTGCTTTCTCCTCCTGCATTTTCTGTCCTATAGTGTCATGCCTTTTTTTTTAGTCCTATGGCTTCAACCTATAGTTGAGCACTTGAGCTGAGTTGAATAACTCTCTCATAGGCCAAAAAGAGGAAAAAGATTTATAGCTGATCTCAACCGGACCAGCTCCAAATTAATTAGATATAAATGATTTTTGGAAAGTATGAAATTGATTATGATCGAGTTTTACCTGGAATAAATATTGGCTATATATGTGATTAATTCCAGGTAAACTATATATGTATGAATGTAAAGAATTGAACCTATATATGGTGATTGGTTATAGCATTTCTTGTGCTATGGCTCATCTTTCAATTTCTATTATATATATGAATTTCAATTTTCTGATAAATAAAATGAACTATGTATAAAGACAGCATTGCACATTCTAGTCTCCATGAGTTCTAGCTAATTGTATTTGATATATACAAACTATTTGAGCTGATTATAAGCCCAGATTTCTAATTCAATTCCATTATTTTTTTTTTACTCAATTCCATTATTTAAAGAGCATATAATTGACACCATTTGCAATTATCTCTATCTCTCATCCTTTGCTTTAGTTATTTTTCATATACTAGTACTACTCAAAAATATATCCAAATCAAAAGTAACGACAAAAGTTGTCCCATTTTTTGTATACAAAAAAAATTCCTTTCTAAGTAAATGTTATCTGAAGGAGCTATCAGCCTCTGAGCTGCAGTTTTAGGGAAGTTGAGCAAGCAATTCTATCACCGTTGATATTCTCTTGTCCACTTTTAGTGTGTAAGCCCTCCTAGCCTCTCCCACCTTCACAGTCTTACAATATAAAAATCTGTATACTTCTTGCAAATTTTTTAGGCAACTAAAACGCTATCTTATTCTTCATTTTCTCTTGTCAAGTATTTCTCCACATAAATGCTTCCAAACTAATGAAATTACGATTTTATGTAAAATATATAGAGAAATTATATAATATCTTCAAAGTTTAAGGTTTCTAATACTGTTATTAAGAAACTTTCTCTTTTTCTCTCTCCCTCTCTTTCTCTTCGTCTCTCTTTTAGTACAAAACAAACATCTGCTAAGCAGGCACTTTAATAAGAGCATAGGTCCCTCTTGATTTAAACTGTGGACTTTGTATTAATTCTTGAATTTGGGAAATGCAGATGGGCTCACATTGCAAGCCACTTGCCAGGTCGAACTGACAATGAGATAAAGAACTATTGGAACTCATGGATAAAAAAGAAAATAAGAAAGACTTCGGTGTCTTCAACCACCATTGCACAAAGTATCGATCACAATTCTTCCCAGTTCAATTACAATTCCAATCTACTAGACCATTTTCCCAACCAAAATAACAACAATCTACAAACAAAACCACCAGTTCAAGAAACCTTGTTTTCCTCAACATGCCCTCTGTTCATGTTTGACACTACGACTAGTTCACTAGAAGGCACAGCCGCAACAGACTGCAATAGTACTGTGCGAGCAGAACATTTTCAAGATGCTGTGGGTTTGAGCACTGAAACTTGGAACTTGAGCCACCATCAGGTTCATGCACTTCCTCCTCTCACAGTGAGTGTAGGTCTGGACACCACAAATTATTTGCCACCATTGATAGAGAACGTGGACAACATGGTCCCAATTGAGGTACAATCTTGTACCATGGATGAGCAGGGAGATATAGCACTAGAGTGCTTGCAGAGGCAAGGGCTAAATGAATGGGTGGAAACGCAGCAACAATGTCCTAACTATCTTTTTTGGGACAGTGTTGAAGGACAACTTGGTGGGGAAGAACTAGCACCAAATTCATCAAATGTGGAAGCAAATACACTTTCTCCTTTTCCTTCTTCTTTGTGAGATAACAATGATTGTGGAAGGTGTCCCCACTTTCTTATATGACCTCTCTAACTAGCTAGGAAGACATTTTCATCAAATGGTCCAGGCCAGGCTTTGTGAATTTGCAGAGAAGCACCTTTTTCTTTTGATTGCTGATTTGTAAAGATTGTGAAATGTGAGTGAAGGTAAGATATATGTGTTTGTATGTAACCATTGGTGAGGTTTGTTGGGTGTTTTGACGTGGAATAGGGAAAAAAGAAAAATAAAGGTGATTGCAACAAGCAGCAAAAGTTTGATTTGGAAGACTTGTAAAAAGCATCTTCGAATTGCTAAATGTTTGACTGTACATGTGGTGGATTTTGAATGATAATAAATTAATAATGCATGGGTTTTGCCCCCTTCACATTTTATCATTATAGTTTTGATTTTGAAGATATACATAAAGTATCTTCCTATTAAAGCATTTTCCATTTGCTGTATAGTTTGACTGTGTGGACGACAATAATGGATTTTTGCCCTTTACATTTACACATGTCCTTTTATACCAACAACCTGTCTGTGGAAAAGACCAAAAGTGAAAAAACATGGACTTATCATATGCATGTCCCCCAATTTCCAAAGTCCCAAAAACACCAAATGCAAAAGCGAGAGAAAAAGAGATTCTGCCTAAGGCTGTGCATGCATTGATTGGTTTCCCTCTTGACAGTGCCGAGTTAATTTGGTTAAATCAACAATAACAATGGCCATTCAATATATATATACTTTATTAAAATGTTTTTTAAATTTTTTATTACCAATTTCACTATTTATTGTCCTTACTCCTTACGGTAACACTCAGTTTATTTAACTCACGTAACAGTTAAAAAACAATACTCCAATATATATAAAACTTTTAATAAAAATCACAATGAGAATATATATATATATATATATATATATATATATATATATATATATTGTTAAAATTAATGTTATACGTACTTTATAATAAAAAATTATACTTTTTTTTATTCTTTATAGGAAAACCATTTTAATTAATTATTGAGCGTATATGTTTAGATAATAATTTGCACACCCAAATCTTTGTTTAGAAAATATAAATGGATTTTTATCTACAAATTAATAATAGCGTGTTTGGAAGAATGGTGAAACAAATGTGCTTTTGATTTTTTTATTTTTTATGTGTGTGTGTTTAGTTTCACAAATTAAAACCAAGATTATTACTCTTAAAAGCTCGATCACTATAAGTAAAATAAAATATAACTTTTATCCTGGATTAATGATCTTATACTAAATATTATTACAAATTTGCCTTGATAAAAGTTTTTCAATTTACGTAAATTACTTTATTTCAAACTTAATTTTAATCGAAATTATTTTTAAAAAATAAAAACCACTTAAAATTAAGTTTATAAACACTTATTTAAATACAGTATACCATGTGGCAAAAATATGGTGAAGTTGTGTTTGAATATGTCTTTGGGTTCCAAACTATTGTTTGAGTTAGAAGTGAAAGAATTTCGTTAGATCAAACTATATATGATTTACAACTATTGAGCAAAAAATATCTAAACATAAATCATGTTATGCTAACAAAGTCATTTTTATCAAACTTAAAATTACAACATACTTTTAATTCAAACTTATATTTGCAAACTTTAATTCATACATGCACTAAATATGTTATAAAAATTGATTTTATTAGTAGTTTTTTTAAAAGGAATAAATAGTTATTCTTAAGCAAAAGAAACAAGATTGGGATGAATTGTTTTTTGGGTTGAATAATAGAAAACTATAAAATTAAAAATTCAATACAAATTAAACAAAAACTATGAATGCAACAAAGTAATATATATATATATATATATATATAGTGGTATTTAATGTCTATGAGAGAGGAGAGAGAAGAGAGTATGAGTGTGTTTGGTAAGGCTTTTGAGGAGCTTATAAACTCCTTTGACTAGCTTATAAACTACTTTGACCAAAATAAACTTGTTTGATACACGGGTTTATTTTAATAGCTTATAGCTTATTTTGATAAACTACTTGAAGTAGCTTATGAAAAATAAGCTAGCTTATAAGCTATTAGGTTTTTTTTCTTCTCAATCTTATCCCCACTTATTTATTTGAAACTCATTTTTACCCTTTTATTCGATTTTAAAACCCTTCAACCTATTTTAACGTTATTTCACGAGATGCACACTCACGAGACACGCACACACACAATCAACTTGTTTATTGTCATTGATACACCGTTTGTTAAAACAATATTAGTTTATTAAAAATGTGATTTAAAACAATGAGTAAAATCACCAAATCTTTATCATTTTTTTATAATACAAAATTAAAAAAATTATTATCCTACTTTTTAAGATGATAAGTTATTAGAAATAAATTCAAATATTAAAAATATTAACTATGTCCTTTTACGTCATTTGACATTATTAGCTAGCTTATCAGCTAATCTTACTAAACACTTTCAATTAAATCAGCTAGCTTATAAGTTTTCAGCTTTTTAACTTATAGCTTATAGCTTATAAGCTTTCAGCTAGCTTATAAGCTAGTTTTATCAAATATAGCCTATTTAAAAAATTTAATGCTGGTTAGAGAGGAGAGAGAATGATTTTTAAATTAAATAGTAAAGTACTATAATATCCTTAAGTTAAATTTATTACAACAAAGAAGTTCATTGATTTTTTTGTCCAAATTTTATGGTATTAGTTGCTCATACTAAAAAAAAGGGTGTGAGTGCATTAGTATTCCCTATATATATGATGAGACTTATCCTCCTCCCCCTGCGCAATTGCTGTTTACTCTAGTCTAGCAACAATGCGTGACCCCTGTATTCAGTCCTTAAAATAACTATTTAAATCTAACAAACCACCCTAACTCAAAACTGAGTATACCGTTTTTACTTCTCAATAAAGACACCTCAAAGACCTTTCTTTTATCTCCACCCAAAATAGAGTAATATTGATCCAAAGAAAGTTCTTAAAATGTTACCGACACTCATTTTCCTTTTACTAATAGTTATAAGAGCATTGCTATAAAGTTCTCAGTACGAAGCTTCCACGAACTGAAGTGTTTAAATGTCATTGGTTGAAATATTAATTTAAAAAAAAAAACAAGTATTTTTGTGGAAATCAAATGTGTTGTCGTTTTATACCGCTTCGTGCAATTACACGAAAAAGGCTTTCGTACAAATAGCGTTTTTCTAGTTCTAAATTGCTTTTTTAAATCTAATATCTTCTCATTTATTAACATTTATTGGAGATTCAAATTTTTTTTTGTACTTTACTAAAAACTAATTGTGGGCTAGTGACTTGTGGCCCTTTGTTTTGTAGTTTAATTGTACATTGTTATCAAGTTCCAAGTGATACAAAATATACATTTTATTATTTAAACTAATTTATGTATCCATCTTCTTTTTGCCATGTAGCACATCTATCTATTATGAATATTGTCCAACTTTTTCTCTACTTCATCTTATGTCTATTATGAATATTGTCCAACTTTTTCTCTACTTCATCTTATGTGCAAAAGAAAAAAATGATAAAAAAATAAGATAGAGTAAAAGTCAGATAGTGTTCACAATAGGCAAAAGCGTTATATTTGCTATATTTGCAGCAGGAAGATGATGAATCAACTAGTTTAATAAAAAAAATGTGGTGAAGAAGAAAGTGTTTGGAAACCCCATAAAGAAGAAATTAATCTGAGAAGTCTACAACTAAGAAAACAACACTATGCAGAAGTACAACATACTTAAAACATTTATTCAAGGTTTTGTTCGGACTTCATCAAATGGATTTGATGGATTATTAGAGATAAAATGTCCTTACAATTGGGGACAAATATACAAGATTTAGAAAAACTTGCCTTATGGCCAATTGGAGATAATGGACTATCAATGGCTTCTTTACATAAAGACTCCAAAAAAAAAAAAAAAAAGAACTATCATCTTTTGTGTGTAGGGATCTTAAGTATTATCGATTTCCAAGCAATACAAATTATGCATTGCATTTAAAACATAAAATAAATTTGAATTTGTTTAACCCTTCTCCTGTGTACCAAGAGACAAACAAAGATAATAAAACAAAAACAGAGTCAGCAATTTTCTCAAAGGCCTCTTTACAGACTTAGCAATTTTTCAAAGCACAGACTTAGATGAAAAAACAGATGTGCTTTATCTTTTTTTTTTTTTGGTGCTTACAGAGGTGCTTTATTTAAGTCTGGCCCAGGTGATGATCATAAAACATGTTGTAATAAGTATAAATATTCTAGTGACATAGATATTACCTTTTTTGTGTAGATGATTTACACATTTAAAGTTTTTAGTATTATTGGTTTTCCGAGAGATAAATGTGTAGATGATTTACGCATCCTTGTTCTTTTTGTCGTGTAGCACATATGTCTATTGTTGACAATGTTCAACTTTTTCTCTATTTTATTTTATCATCAGATAATAAAATAGAGAAAAAGTCAAATATTGTACACAATATGCTAATGCGCTACATGGCAAAAAGAAAAGAGATGCATCAACTAGTTTAAAAAATAACAATGTAAAGGAGAAGAAAATGTATGCAAACACCTTGGAGAAAGAAGTTGATTTGGGGAGTGTAGATTGAAGAAGAAAGATTGTGGAGGAGTACGAAACAAAGTCATAACATAAAAGTATACCAGGACAGAAATTTCGTGAAGCTTCGACTTATAGCTATGAATGAAGCTCATAATGGACTGCACGACCAAGTATAGATGATGAATTGTCAATGATTTTATCTTCACGTAAAGACTCCATAAAAAGGAAGTATCCTCTTCTTATGTGTGTAGGGATCTTAAGTATTGAAAACTTACGAAAGAAATGTTACATGAATTCTAGTTCTAGTTCTACAACGTGCTTCAAGCTAGGAAAACTTGCATTTGAAAGCATAGGAGATGACTATAAAAGATGTTGTACTGAATATAAATAAATATTCTAGTGACATAAATAATACCTTTTTTGTATGAATGATTTACACGTGTTAAAGTTTAAAGTTTTTAGTATTATCGATTTTCAAACGATACAAATTATACATTGTTATTTGTTAAATTAATTGTTGATTATGCTTCTTCTTTTTGTCATGTAGCGCATATGTCTATTGTTAACAATGTCCAACATTTTCTCAATTTTATTTTGTCAAGTAATAAAATAGAGAAAAAAATTGAATATTGTACGCAACATGCTAATGCGCTACGTGGCAAAAAAAAAGAGATGCATCAACTAAATTAACAAATAATAATGTGGAGGAGAAGAAAATGTCCACAAACACCTTGGAGAAGAAGAAATGTTGTGGAGGAGTACGAAACAAAGTCATAGCATGAAAGTATACTAGGACAGAAATTCCGTCAGACTTCGACTCATAGCTCTGAATGAAGGTTTTAATGGAATGCACGACCAAGTAGAGATGATGGATTGTCAATGAGTTCATCTTATCGTCAGGACGGATCCAAAAACCTATCAAAGGGGGACTCGGTTTTTTTTTCTTCCTTTATAATTGTTTAAATTTCTAACTTTTAATAAATAATAATTTTTAAAAATTATTTACTATTTTTACAGGTAAAATTGAAATTAATTTTTATTTTAAATGATAATAACATTAACCGTTACCATAATAACAATAAAAATACAACTAGTTTTGCATAATTTTACATTAGTTGTCATCTTAACTATTGCAATAATAACAACAAACACAACTAGTTTTACATAATTTTACACTAGTTTACCTTAACTAGTATTATAATAACAACATACACAATTAATTTTACACAATTTGACACTAACTAATTTAAAAATATATATGTATATACATGAAAAATCTCGAGGGAAGAAATTTTACACTAGTTAATCTTAACTAGTATTATAATAATAACATACACAATTAATTTTATACAATTTTACACTAACTAATTTAAATATAAATATAAATATATATATATATATATACACACACACACAAAAAATCCCGAGGGGGGAGGGGGCGGCTGGTGCCCCTGTCCGCCCCCCTCTGCATCTATCCCTGCTTACCGTAAAGGCTCCGTAAAAAAGGAAGTATCCTTTTCTTGTGTGCGTAGGGATCTTTAAGTATTGGAAGCTTACGAAAGAAATGCTATATGAATTCTAGTTCTACAATGTACTTCAAGCTAAGAAAACTTGCATTTGGAAACATAGGTGATGACTATAAAAGATGTTGTACTAAGTATAAATATTCTAGTGACATAAATAATACCTTTTTTGTATGAATGATTTACACGTGTTAAAGTTTAAAGTTTCTAGTATTACCAATTTTCAAATGATACAATTTATACATTTTTATTTGTTAAATTAATTGTTGATTATCCCTATTCTTTTTGCCATGTAGCACATATGTCTATTGTTAACAATGTCCAACATTTTCTCAATTTTATTTTGTCAGGTAATAAAATAGAGAAAAAGTTGAAGCAACATGCTGATACACTACATGGCAAAAAAAAGAAATGCATAAACTAAATTAACAAATAATAATGTGAATGAGAAGAAAATGTCCGCAAACACCATGGAGAAGAAGAAAGATTGTGGAGCAGTACGAAACAAAGTCATAGCATAAAAGTATAACAAGACAGAAATTCCATCAGACTTCGACTCATAGCTCCAAATGAAGCTCTTAATGGACTGCACGACCAACTAGAGATGATGGATTGTCAATGATTTCATCTTTACGTAAAGACTCCGTAGAAAGGAAGTATCCTCTTCTTGTTTGGATAGGCATCTTTAAGTATTGGAAGCTTATGTAATTAATGCTACATGAATTCTGGTTCTACAACGTACTTGAAGCTAGGAAAACTTGCATTTGAAAGCAAATGTGGCTGTTCATGGATTGGATTTTAAAAAATCCAATCCATATCCAAACCATATCCGTTTAAATGGTTTGGATTTAAAATCCAAATCATTTAAATGGATATGGATTTTCAAAACTAGTTTGGATATTTCAAAATTTGGTTTGGAAATTTCTAAAACTAGTTTTAAACCAGATTTAAACCATAAAATCCAATTTTTTTCAAAACCAGTTTTAAAACCAATTTTTTTTAATCCAGTTTTTTTTAAAAAAAAACCAGTTTTAAAATTCAGTCTTTTTTTAAATTACTTAATATTTCTAAAACAATTCAATTAGACATTTCTTTTGTATCTATCTACAAATCAAAATTAATGATAAAAAAATGATAGGTTTAAAATTTATGTTGAAACACCTACTCAATTTACAAGGTGGTCCTTTTGATTTACATATTTAAGAGCTATACTATGCTATTACAAAGCATTGAAGTTGAGTACCAGAATATGGTTCCTTGAAATATAAATGCATAACTACACTATTGAAGTCAGAAGCAAAAATAGTAGTATATCCTATAAAGGAATAAGGTTCCCCCACTCCTAAAAAAAGTAATAAAAATAGGCCTATGCTCCAACCATAATCAATAGATGAAAACAAACAGGTGGTTCAGAAGACCAAGCAGTAAAAACAGTTAGTCTTAGCACCAGCATTATCCGAAAGAGCTTTTGGCATTGAATCAACAGCACCAGCATTATCCAAGCATCTGTTAGAGAAAGAAGATTTCTTTATACCCTGCTAACACAATGATACTACCATAACTTCAATATAATAAATACAGCTACTGACATTAAAAAAAATAGAATGAATAATTAAAGTCGAATTAGCATTCTCATTACATATTTGAAAACAGTGAGATGAAAGCATTGATCCTATCATTACCCATCAGCCTGAAAGCAAGCATTTAATTTTACCAATTAGTGAATGAATGTAAAAAATAATTAATATTTTCTTAACTTGGTTTTATTCATCAGGACACAATAGCAGGTGGGACTGAGAGTTCTGCTGTAACTGTGGAATGGGCAATCTCTGAGCTATTAAGAAGGCTAGAGATGTTCAAGAAGGCAACAGAGGAGCTAGACAGGATAATAGGGAGAGAGAGGTGGGTTGAAGAGAAGGAACAAAATACACAAATCTTTGTGCATGCCTGGCCTTGTTCAATGATTAAATAGAACAGTTGAAGCAAAATCTTGAAAAGACCATTATTCTATTAAAAGGAACTGATTGTATTATCTTATCGGTGAGTATTAAAAAAAAGGTCACTACCTATCAACTCAAATATGTAACACCTTAAATCCGATTTTACATATATTCTTATTTACAAACTTATTTTAATTCAATAGGCATGTTAACTAACTTTAATTTTTCCAAAAAAAATTGTGAAGTTAATAAAACATAGATCGTAATTTTACTAAATTTTTAAAACTTTTGATTAATTAATTTCGGAAGTTGCTTATCATCACCTTAAATATAAATATACATTTTAAAACGAGTAAAACATAATAAATAAAGTAAATAACTCTGTCTATTCATATATACATGAAATAGAGAATTTCATAACCCAAATATTTTTCGGAGTAATAGTAATATATACCTTTCCAAAGCGTATACCAAATACATAGGATAATATAGTACAAAAACTGAATATACATGCCAATAATTTGAAACCTAGGTCTACTCATGCCAAGATACATGAAAAGGAAAAAGGGTCCTAGGACTCAGAGCAGACATCACTAACCCAACCCTGCATGTTAGACCAACCTCCAAACGAAAAGTGACGAAGCTGATGAAGATAATGTCTTTATGACATCTATAGGTATTGCCACCGGTTCCTAAAAGAAAAATAAACAAAGGATGAACTCTCTGCTTCATCAAGCAATACACACATAATGACTTCATAGTCACATACACAATCCTACTAGCCACCACGATGTGGTTCTCTAACGGTCACACCCGAAACCTATTCGTTTCCACAGCTATTCTTGTAAATTATTTCACAATGGCCAGCTGCCACTGGAACTCCCAGAACTCAGTGGTCTTACACATTTTTGAGTTGAATGACTGTTGGGAGTACACCCTTCACCATGGTACAATGGCGGGCTCTCACCAACGGACGATGTCTCGTATTTTTGTCAGGGTGGCCGAGTCAGCTACGTGATCTATCGTCACAACTCAGTGCCTTACCCTCCAAGAACAACCTGTCTTACGATCATCTCCCAGGTACCAAATGTGGTCATCCATTACTCCGAGCATAGTTATCAGACCCGGCTCGGACCGGCCGGGTCGACCCATTGACCCGGGAACCGGTCACCCAACCGGTCCGAGTCACCAATCGGATCGGTTATGCAATCGACCCGGTGTGACCCAGGTTGACTCGGCCGGTTTTGAGGTTGACCCGGTGACCCGGTGACTCGGTTGACTCGGCGGGTCACGATTTTTTTTTTTTTTTTTTTTTATACAGGAGAACAATAACACTCATATAAGAAAATTTAATTTATATCTTACACTTATGTTATTTATATATTTGCTTACTTTTTTTTACCAAGCATAACCGCATGTTAGGATTTAAGATGATAAAATCATAAAACTATTGTCACTTCCAATTTTGTCTTTTCTCCTTGGCTTATATTGTTATCTACGAGTAAAACTTGTATTTATCTTATCTCATCCAATATAGTTACTGGTTTGAAAAATTATTATTTTTTATCAGAGCAATAATGGGATGAATGAAAAAATTGTATTGTCCAAATAAAATAGGTTTATATATATATATTAGATTATGTCTGCCGGTGTACAACAATGATAGTTTTAACTTTTAATAAATAAATGATAATGATATATTTTAAATTATAACTTAAGGTTGTGTATGTTGAATTTTAGGAAAAAAAAAAATGCTGCTCAAGATTATTAAACAAGTTCATAACTATGCTTATAAATGTGTTGATTTTTGTTAAACTTTAAATATTTAAGGGTATAAGTTTATAAGCTATCTTTTCTGCACACAAAAAAAAAGTGTACAAGTTTACAAGTTATGAAATTATTAAAAAAAATTTATTAAAAAGTTTACAGGTTATGAATTTTTTATTATTTTTTAATACAGGCCGAGTCATGCGGGTCAACTGTTGACTCACCGAGTTGACCCCTGACCCAGTGACCCAGTACCTCGGCCGAGTCGATGACCGGGCCGGGTCTGATAACACTGACTCCGAGGACTAACTCCCCAACAACCCTCCTCACAAGGATTATTCTTTCTCGTCACAGTGGGGTTCCGCTGCACATGGTACTGGACGGTTGAATAGACGCCGAGCCTGAGACCCCGTCTCTGCTCAAAATTATATATATATATATATATATATATATATATACACGAGGACATTACCTCCATCGCCTTTCTTTGGATGACCGTCACATTACGTCGTGACACGTCTTTCGAACTCCACCCCCTCTCTTTGGTATTCTCACAGTTAGAACACCCAACACGACTCTCTTGCCATCTTGCAATTCCAGCAATCTGCCGTACACCCGTATCATCCTTGTACGACTCTCAACTCAACATGATACACTACGCGTAGACAATTTTATTATGTTTTATGTATTTCCTTGCTCTCTCAAAACTTTACAATTTTATAAATGTTAACTTACCATTTATTCCTCCACGCAAAGGTGCTAAATTCTTTTTATGTCCAATGCATAAAATAAAGAGTTCGTTAATTAATTTCTATTTAATAAAAATAAAATAAATCTTTTAGCCTAATTAATGTGCTCACTGTTCAAGTTTCATCTATCTGTTACATAGCAATCTTGCCACAAACACTAGAACATAGTTCTAGTCCTCATAAGTACTCGCAACCGAGTCTTATGAACAACACATCATACAGACAAACAACTTTATCACAAAGTTCAACCTACAGTCTAAAGGACTGTATCACAAAAACACACAAAACCACACTTTCAAAGATTAAGTACCCAAGATTCACATCTCTAGGACTTAAACCCAAAACAGAATAGGTCCATGGATATTACATATCCACTACCTTACAAAATCACAATTAATAATTATAATTGCCACAATTCAAAATAACACACATATAGTAACAAAGTTGACTAAAAAGACAGATTTCTCTTTGACAACACTGAATGTGAGCTCTCACTGATACAAGCAAATGACCTCAGAATTTAAAATTTTTATATCAAATCAAAGCTCTTGAAATCTATTTTATAGAAAGGTATCTCACTTATAAAATCAACATCTAGAAAATTTTATAAAAATTTTCTAAGTCAGCAGCCCTGAATTTTGAGTGCTCACTGAACATAGCTCAAAGAAATGTAAATTTCTCCCACTTCCAAACTTGTTTTGAGCTGAAATTTTTACAGTAGAAAGGTAACATCTTTATATTTCTAAAAAGGTAACCCTTGCACCGAAATTATTTCCCTATTGTTCCCAGTAAATTTGTTTCTAACAGCCTAAGTTTCAGACTCAAAAGAGAGCTTAGACACCCTTGCCCTGTTTCTTTTTAAAAAGTTAATTTGGAAATTGGACATGATAATTTTTTTAATTTATATGCTTAAAAATATTGTTTTGTCTAGTTTTTAATGGTTAAAAAACGAAAAAGAAACATTAAGGACACAAGTGGGAATTTGAAAAAAACCGAGACATGTTCCAGGGAAACTTGAAAACAGAACAACCATTTTGAAAGCCACGGATGAACTTCAAGACGAGATTTTCTCTCCATGGTATCAAAATAAAAGTTGTTCCTTTTTGTGTCTATTTTCATTAAAAACAAATTTGGTGAAAAAACAACGGTTAGATATTTCAAAAATCTCAAAACTGTGGGAGCTGTCCAGGGACACTCGAACCTAACAACCACTGTTACATTGTTTTGGGGTTTGTTTTCAACATACAACCTTCATCAATTAATTTTACGAAAATTGGGCATAGATTCGCTTGTTCCAGGAGCCTTCCCACTCAGTTTCAAAAGAACAAAAACAACACTAAGGCTAGGACATGCACTCACACAGCCACTGCCAAAGGATTTCCAACCCATTTCATCAACTTTTCATGTTCAAGCATTCAAACAAAGCACACACAACAGTCAAAGAGGGGCATGCATGTTGTAGGTTATTGAGCCCCCTAACTCTCAACCACCCTTAGACTAAAAATAGAATCCACAAAGAGTTCCCTTCACCTAAAAGAGCTTCAGCTGAGAGAGAGAAGAAGAGAAGGTGAAGAGGAAGAGGGACTTGGTTGAGAGGATGATGAGGCTGTGATTTGTGGTCAGCATGCAAGCTTCAAAGCTCATCAACCATGGCTTCCTTCTCCTTGCAGAGTGTCTCGGCCAAGGGATCAAGGGAGAGAAGAGAGCTTCCGGAGAAAGGAGGAACAAATGAAGAAAATCGGAGAATGGAAGCTTCACGTACAAAATGGGTTTTAATTAAGATTTTTACTTTTCGCACCTATACTTCCTCTAAGAACACCCCCTTTCTCTTATTTATTTATTTTTTTTACAACTTACGGAACTCACGTAAAAGTCCAAAAAAATTCACAATAACACTATGGCACATAACAAAACATAGAACTTAAGTTAATTATTATATCAATCAACATAAGTTAAATTTAGTTTGCTCTTTCATTATTAATCAAACACTTAATCATACAATTAAGAAAATCACAACGTTACAATTCTCCCAAACAAGAAAATTTTCTAATTAAATCTCTCACGTTCATACTTATTGAGTTGTAATTTTTGGGGTGTTACAAAATACATCCTTGATGCACAATGAACAAAAAAAAATAAGTCACTACCTACCTACAATTATGAAAATATCATTATTCTATTAACAGTAGAGGGATACATACACACTCATTTCCTATACACATATGTAGACCAATAGACAGCATTAATAATTTCATTGTCATTTCACTAAGGCTCACAGTGGATTTTCATTAACAAATTTATTTTAAAAAAGAAAGAAAAGAGGCATGTGATTGATAAAGCAAGTTCAGACGTCAGACCCCAAGCTTACTTGATATAATGAATTCCTTGTGCATAAGAGCATGCATACAACTTAAATATATCATACACATAACAATTGAATTTGAATTCTTACTAGATATGATCTTATACCATGATTTCCAAGGAACTCGAAAATTGCTTGATCTATATGGGTAACGATATCAACAAGCTTTTCAACTATCTGCAGTAAGTAAATAAGTAAATCCACATAACAAGTCCACTGTTGTAAAATACTTGTCCATTGATATCCAAAACTTTTCTATTCAAAGGAGGGAATGCAGGAAAATGGAAACTATGAATGAATTCAACTATGAAAGTTTCAAATGAGAGGGACTATATTCCTTCTTATAAATTATAAAATAATTATTATAAAATAGTTTCAACTATATTCCTTCTTAAACAATAAGGAAATATAATATATACCTCTTTATGTCCTCCACTGCTTGTTTACGGCGCTGTATCTGAAGTTCCAAAATGTGAATCAATGTTGCTCTCGCCTACAGAGTAAATACAAGATATAATTAAAATCCCAGACAAAGGAAAGAGAACAGTAGCATGCCAGTCAAACAAGCATATTTCCATATAGTTAGTTGTATAGAAGAATGTATACCTGATGAGGACACAATGAATTTAAAAGGTGGTGTAAGTTTTTTAATATGGTTGAAATTTCTTCGACTCTCCTGGCATACTGTGAAGATCTTTCAATGAGAATATCAACAAGCTCCAAGACGTGTAGTTGCAACTCTCTATTAAGTGACCTCGGCTCCTTCTTGAAATCTATAGAAGATCATAATCTTTTACTAAAGAATGGAAGATAAAAGATTTAAAGAATCTTGTAATGATTATGCTAAAGCAACTTATAATGAAAGAGAAAATATATTATGGACAATTGACCCTTTTGAAACCACTCACTTTATGACATAGATGTAAGTTCTACATATCATTCTGGAGTAGTAAGAATTAATATCACAACTGTAGCTCAACATGTAATATACTGGCCTATAAAGTAAGGGAATCAATACCCAATTTAAAAAGCCAGTGCATGCAAAGTTGTAATTGATATTGTATCTGTTCTAGGTTTGTGCCTTAGTGATTCCTCTTTCATTGAAATTTCCAAAAAATGATAAAAATGTGATTGAGTACTTTGCAACATCATTATCATCGTCATAATAATAATTAACTACTATTTACTATTTACTATTCTTTTTGGAAAGATAATTAACTACTAGATAATATTGAAATAGAAAACCAAAACTATTCGTAGCAACTTATAGCAAACCGGCCTCTACCACAAAATTAGATAGAAGCTGGTCCACGTGAAAACACTGTTTTGATTAGAGCTAGAAAACACTATTACAAAGCTTCAATGCCACCAAATACCACTTGAACAAAAAAAACAATGGAATTCAGAAAATGATTAGATACCTTTAATCCTGCGGATTGCGGGCAAACCTCCAACTCCAGCTTCTTACGAATCAGCTGCTCAAGCAAAATCCCAGAAATTGAAGAAAGAATGAGAACGAAACCAAAACCAAATTTCAGTAGATATGAAAATAAAAGAAAAGGGAAACGAACGATTTAAACGCCTGATTCGTGTTTGTGAGTGAGACAAAGATGAGATTGAGAGCGAATGAGAAGAAAGTAGGGTTTTTGATTTTCCCCTTTTCGATTTCGAGCATGAACATCAATTCGTCAAACATTGAAACAAAGGATTGAGTAAGCGAAGTGGTGAGCTGAGCTACAATCGGGTTTTAGCTTTTGGATTTGGATTTTGAACGATGGATTTGGACAAATCCAGGTAAGAAAATTAGGGGCTCCGTATCTGTGTAGACCCGTTTCATATGGATTTGGATAAAACCCATATCCATTAAAATGGGTTTAAAAAGGTTTGGGTTGGTTTAGATCTAGACAGGTTGAGCCCAATCGGATTTTTTTAACACCCCTAAGCATAGGTGATGACTATAAAAGATAATGTTGTATTGAGTATAAATATTCTAGTGGCATAAATAGTGCCTTTTTTTTGTATGAATGGTTTACACATGTTAAAGTTTAAAGTTTCTAGTATTACTGATTTTCAAACGATACAAATTATACATTGTTGTTTGTTAAATTAATTGTTGATTATCCTTTTTCTTTTTGCCATGCAGCGTATATGTCTATTGTTAATAATGTCCAACATTTTCTCAATTTTATTTTTTCAGGTAATAAAATAGAGAAAAAGAAAGTTGAATATTGTACGCAACATGTTGATGCGCTACATGGCAAAAAAAAAAAAAGATGCATAAACTAAATTAACAAATAATAATGTGAAGGAGAAGAAAATGTTCGCAGACACCTTCTGCTTGGAGAAGAAGAAAGGTTTTGGAGGAGTACGAAACAAAGTCATAGCATAAAAGTATACCAGGACAGAAATTCCATCAATCTTCGACTCATAGCTCCGAATGAAGCTCTTAATGGACTGCACGACCAAGTAGAGATGATGGATTGTCAATGATTTCATCTTTACGTAAAGACTCCGTAAAAAGGAAGTATCCTCTTCTTGTGTGCATAGGGATCTTAAGTATTAGAAGCATATGAAAGTAATGCTACATGAATTCTGGTTCTACAACTTGCTTGAAGCTAAGAAAACTTACATCTGGAAGCATAGGTGATGACTATAAAAGATGTTGTACTGAGTATAAACATTCTAGTGACATTGATAGTACATTTTTGAATGAATGATTTACACGTGTTAAAGTTTAAAGTTTCTAGTATTACCGATTTTCAAACGATAAAAATCATACATTGTTATTTGTTAAATTAATTGTTGATTATCCTTCTTCTTTTTGCCATGTAGCGCATATGTCTATTGTTAATCATGTCCAACATTTACTCAATTTTATTTTATCAGATAATAAAATAGAGAAAAAGTTGAATATTGTTCTCAACATGCTGATGCGCTACGTGGCAAAAAAAAAAGAGATGCATCAACTAAATTAACAAATAATAATGTGAAGGAGAAGAAAGTGTCCACAGATACCTTGGAGAAGTTGATCCAGGGATTTCTAGAATGAAGAAGAAAATGTTATGGATGAGTACGAATAAGTAACAAGTTATACACACTGAACCCAACCCAACACAACTAGCTTGAAGCATCCTGATGGTTTTGTTTGCACTGATTATTAAAGATAAAATATTCTTACAATTGGGGGCAAATATTTAATGATTTGGATAAGCTTTCCTTGTTATCACATGCCCCAACTCCATGGCCAATTGGAGATAATGGATTGTCCATGACTTCATCTTTTGTGTGCGTTGGGATCTAAGTATTGAAAGTTTATAGAGGGAATGCTACATGAATTTTGATTCTACAACATGCTTCAAGCCAAGAAATCGTTGCATTTAGAACATAAAATAGTTTTGGATTTGTTTAACGATACGTTCATGTATGTGGAGGAATTGTGGTGAAACTATGAAAAATTAGAAGCAACTTTGTGTTTTTTTTATTGTTGTGAAAAAATAAACTATTTTGTATCACCACACCACTAATCTAAACATGTTATAAGCCTTCTTTTGTGCATAAAGAGACATACTATGATAATAAATTTCTTGAAGCACAAAGAGACAAACCTAGTAATTTCTCGAAGTCCTCTTTTTGTCAAACTTAATAATTTCTTGAAGCATATAATTAGTTAGAAAAACATAAGTACTTTATCGTAGTTGACGCCAGAGGATTTCTATAAAACATGATGCATTAAATCTAAATGCTCTAGTGACATGGATAATACATATCTTAAATTTTCTAGTATTGTCAAGTTTCAAGCTATACATTATTATTTGTTAAACTAATTGATGCATCCATCTTCTATCTGGCATGAAGCGTATATGTCTTTTGTTAACAATGTTAAACTTTTTCTCTATTTTATTTTATTATCAAATAATAAAATAGAGAAAAGGTCTAATATTGTAGGCAATAGACAGATGTGCTACATAGCAAAAAGAATAGAAATGCATCAAATAGTTTTTTTTTCTTACCATGGTATTGGTATGAAGTATCCACAACTAAAAGTAGTGACTAATCTCCGTTGGAGACCGTGAGTGCACACAAGGTGGGTATTCTCCTCTAACATGATCTATTCCATACCCAAGGCCAGGATTCAAACCTTGGACAACTTAGTTAAGGGACACAAGCCGCTATCACTTGTGCCAACCAATGTTGATATGCATAAACTAGTTTAACAAATAACAATGTGGAGGAAAAGAAAATGTCTGCAGACACCATGGAGAATAAATTGATCTGGTGAGTTTACAATGAAGGAGAAAAGATTGTGTAGAGTCTACAATGGGAGACTATTTAATTTTCATAAGCCAATAAATAAAATTTTCATAACTTCTTCATTATTATAAAAAAAAAATAAACTTCAAAATTAATTTTAATACCCTCAATAAAGTTTTATCTCTCTCTCTATTTATCCATCTATCTATCTCTTTGAAAGAAAGAAAGAGAGGGGATGGATCAAGTTACTATTTATTTGCACCATTCATTTTTTTTTTTTTAAATATAATGGTTTCTAACAAGTAACTAATTGTAATAATTAGATTTCAAGAGTTACTCGTTAGAACCCATTAGATTTACTCTAAAAGAGTTACTCTTAGAGTAACTTGATTTCACACACATACACAAGGTTGGCTTGGTGGTTGAAGGAAGAATGGGAGAAAGGGGAGGGAGAGGTCGTGGATTCGAATCCCTCCCACTAACAAAAACTAACAAATTAATAACTAATATTCGCCGATAAAAACACACACACACATATTAATAAAATATCCATAATCAATTTTAAATAAATAAGTTACTCGTAAATTGTTAATCGGGTTTAATCTCAAACTTGAGTTTGTTTATTTAGTTGAGCATTTAACAAGTCAAACTCAAATTATTTATGAATAGTTCACCTCTTTTACACCCCTACAAATGATCACAACCTAAAACTCAACTCAATCAAGTTCAATTCCCATCTAGTTGGATGAATTCAAACCATAACCAAAAAATTCGAGAAAACTAAATTTATCGACCGAAGTGATCTAATCGATTTGAACAATATTTTTCTCCTAAACCTAATCCAACCCCACTGTGTTCGCCTTTAATTATGCGTGGTAAAACAAACATAACTAGTTTGGTCAACCTGTTTAACCCACTCATTTTTTAGGTGGGTTGGGAAAATGTTATTAACCTGCTAACCCGTTTTTGTTTGTTAAAAAATGTGTCTTTAGTAAGATTGGGTAGGCCGGGTTGTCAGGCCAATAGTTTTTATAATTACTTTTTATTGAGATAAAAACAAAAAAAAATAGTATAAAATTTCAAATTTTTGTTTCATTTTGATATGAAAGTGGTATTGTGTTTATTTATTTATTTTTACAATAGTACCAAAATTTTAAAGTTATGAAAAGGTTTTCTTTAATCATTTTTATAATTTTTAATTTTTCCTTAAGTTGGACCTTGTGTATTAATCTGAGCTACGAACTATGTTGATAGTCGATGGGCCCATGAACCAATACCGGCCCGTAAATAGGCCCATTAATGTAAACAAGGCGATCAAAAGAGAAAATTAGGGTTTATAGGCAAGAAGGCAACAAAGGGATAACAGTGTGGAGGTATTCGCAGAACTTTGTTTTCCAGCCTCCATTGCCTCCGCTTCCACCTCGTAACCATGGTACGTCGTCAATTTCTTACTCGTTTGAAATTTAATCGTGATTTGTTTACATCGTTTGCGTGCGTGTTTATTTGTTCAGATCATTCCGGAGAAAAACCGTAAGGAGATCTGCAAATACCTCTTCCAAGGTAGGTCCCTCGACATTTATCTTCGTTCGTTAGGGTTACATGTGGTTGAATAATGGATCTTACCGTGTTTATGATGGTGCAGAGGGAGTTTGCTATGCGAAGAAGGACTTCAATTTGGCGAAGCACCCTGAGATTGACGTGCCGAATCTGCAGGTGATTAAGCTGATGCAGAGTTTCAAGTCTCGCGAGTACGTGAGGGAGACTTTTGCTTGGATGCACTATTACTGGTTCCTCACCAACGATGGCATCGAGTTTCTCAGAACTTACCTTAACCTTCCTTCCGAAATTGTCCCTGCTACTTTGAAGAAACAGGCCAAGCCACCTGGCAGGCCCTTTGGGGGCCCATCCGGTGATCGCCCTAGGTATTCTATTTTCCCTATTCCATTTGGTGAGGCCACATGTCATAGAGATCAAAGTAGATAATTGTTTGAATAAGATGATAGTACTTAGCAAAGCAATGCAACATGTGTTTTATAGGATGGGAAAGATGAGTATTGCGTAAGCCAGTATGTGGGACTAACTGAATGGGTGTGAGCTTAACTGACCTAACTGAGAACAAGAAATGCAGGGATTTGGTTGCAATCTGCAACTGAAATCAAGTGAACTAACTCTAGTTTCCATTGGTTGATTGTGATGTGGCTGATCTGTGTTGTTTTGAACAGGGGTCCACCACGCTTTGAAGGGGAGCGTAGGTTTGGTGGTGATCGTGATGGATACCGAGGAGGTCCTCGAGGACCGGGTGGTGACTTTGGAGGAGACAAGGGAGGAGCTCCTGCTGATTACAGACCCTCTTTTGGGGTAATCTTATTGCCACACTGCACTTCCTCTGTTGCTGGTTAATGTTTAGTGTAATCATGATTGCCATTTGTTTGTGGCCTAGTTTGGGTCATCATTGTTTGCTGTCCTTCATTAGATTGGATAAGTTTGATATGTTATGTTATGTACTTATAGGTTGCTGCCAATGGAAAGAAATGATTTATATTTTAGCTCAGTTTGGATTAGCTTTTAACTTATAGAGCTTTTTAACTTAGATAAGTATTTGTTTCCAAGCACTTGTAAATAAGTAAATTTATAGGTACTTATGGAGAGAGATTTTGAACAAGTTAAAATTAACTTAATTTGTTTTATTTTTTTCTCCTACAAGTGTGTCTTGAGAAGTTTATCCAAACTGACTCTGACTACTTGTTTATAATTTCCCATGATGTGTCATGTATGTGTAGTATTTTCCTCATTTAGGTGTTTCAATTAAGCTCTTTTCCTCCATTAGCTTTGTCTGCAAATGGCCTGTTTGCTTGATTTATAATTGATCAATATTGTCATGTGATTGATGTAGATCATCAGAAGTTTTTGTTGTTAATGTTATGGTAGCTGTGTCCGTGAAGCAGGGTAGTTCTAATATTTATAACTATGCATGAGCTTAGAACATTTATTGTGGTGTTCACCATGCAGTATAGAACATTTTTTGGTTGCTTTTCCTTCTATTGTTTGTTTTTTTTCCCTCTTATAAATTGGTTTGCCATATTTGCAGGGTCCTGGCGGAAGGCCTGGCTTTGGTCGTGGATCTGGTGGTTTTGGAGCGCCAACCAGCTCAAATCTTCCCTAAGTATAATGTTTTCTGCTTTATTTTTTGTCTAGTTTTCTACAAAAATGTGTCTGTAGTTGGAGTCAATGATAGATTTCCCTCTCCTATAGATTGTTTTATCGGCTTGACACTTATTTTATATTCAGTTTTTCGTTCAATGAAGATTTTGAATTTTGAGTGTTACTTCTAATTTGTGTCTCATCCGGTGCTCAAACTTATATTTTCTCTTTCATCCCCGTTTTTTATACCCAACTTCAAATTCTTGCAGCTCTCCCAACTTAGCAAAATCTTGGTAAAAACTTTCGTCACAACTTCGCATATTTCGGACAAAGCCCATGAAGTAAATCAGAATAATTAATGCCGTGTTCACCCCTTTTTATGAATCGTGCGTTGTGATAAAACCTTAAATCATAAAATGTCACACCCTGGCCTTTATGATATCTTTTTGCTCGTATATAACCTTTTAACTTTCAATTTCATTTTTTAACATAAAAAAATAGACACTGTAAGCAATAATAGTAATAGACACTGTAAGCAATTACTATTACTACTATTATTATTATCTCTTGTATACATGCACATTTATACTTCAAAATTAAGGTGAACAATTTTTATCCCAAGATTTGACTTTTGCTCATGCTAAAGTAATCCCGCGCCAGAAATTCTTTCTTAATCATGCAAAGAATCGTGCTAAGGTGAAGCACTTCACTTCCTGGTACACCCATGTATCACTAAAATGACTGGCAGCAGCAGGTTTTTTACCGGATAAAAAAATAAAAATTATATAAAATTATTAAAACTTGTAACTTTTATTTGGCAAATCTCTCTCGTTCAGTTTTTCTTTTCTTCTTTCTCTTTGGATTTCACTTTTAGATCTGAAATCTGTTGTTGATCTCCGGCATCGCCTTCATGCTCCAGCCTTTTGTTGCAACCCATCAACACATTCAAGCACCCAACATAGTATAGAACAAAAAACAACATTAAAAACAGAACCCATAAGACTCAAAAACCCCAACTACAAATGCGAACACAATCTTTTGTCAAATTATAACGAGGGACCTGTAACGACAAAAAAAAAAAAAAGAAATCAATCAATATATAGTACAAACAAAGAGAAAGAAATAGAGGAAGCGTCGCCGCCGCCTCGATTTCCGGCCGCCATAAGTGGCGGCTCTCCTTATCTCTATTATATGCTCCAAAGTGGTTATTCCTTCCGTTTTTGGCACCAACAACACTTTACTTGCAAGATTTTCCTTTTGTTTCGCGTCGTAGTTCAATCCGCTTTTGCTCCTCGTGTCGAACAGATTCCCCACAAAGATCTTCCCTGGCTGTCAGAAATCGTCCGGGAATCAAAATTTGCACCTTCGCCGCCGCTGTCTTCCGTGGAGGTTTCGATTTTCGGTGGGTGGAGGGGGAGGGGAGAGTTGCATGTGAGCCATAGCTTGTTGGCCAGGGGGTTTGAGAGAGGGGTTGGTGTGGCTTTGGAGGGCGGCGAAGTTGTTGGAGTCCGACGGCGATTTGAGAGAGAAGGATATTGATGGTAGCGGCGGAGGACAAAGGGTTGTGTTTGGGGGAAAAATGGTGGTTTTGGTGGGTATGGTTAAGCGTGATTTGCAAGATCTGAAGAGTTAATTAGATTACTGGAAAAGTTAGTTGCCCTTCTTAGATCTGGAGCGTTAAATATTTTAATAATATATCCAATGGTCTTTTTTAGTGTCTCATGGGTAATCTTTAGTGCCTCATGGATGTACCACTAAATTAGGTATTTCATATTAGCCCGATTCATCATGCAAAAGTAGTCGTGACTGGTATTCCGCAGGGTGATCCTCTACTTTCTGTTGGTTTGTGTGATTCGGGTAAGAAATTGAACATTTGAAAATGATGCTTCTGTGCCTATGAAAAATGAGTTCTTTTTTTCTTTGGTGACCGATAAATGAGTTTTTAGATCGAATTTGGTGTTGCAGTAGGCATATCAGCATTCTTGTAGGCAGTGTGGGTCTAGTTACCCTTTGGTAAAATATTGAATTTTGGATTCCACTTAAGGATTGATTGATAAAAAATCATGCCGCGTAAAAGTTCAATTGGTCAGTTTATTCACTTGTGAGTTTTCATACATTTTTTTCACGAATATAATAAGAACGTAGCTTGCTTTAATATAGCTGGTTAGAAGTCCCGTTCCCCCTCTGAAATGGGACTAACCTTCTAAATAAAATTGCTAGTCAAATAAAAGATTCGGATTCTTGCGTCAACTTTAGTGTTTTAAATGGAAAAATGTATAAAACAATATTGTTTCTGGTCCAAATTGTATAAATTAAGGATAAAATGTAATGTAACGAACTTTATCAAATCAAATAATATAATGTAGCAAAATGTGGCCATTAAACCAAAATATTTTAAACTATTTTCTAGCACTGCAACGTGTTAAGTAAAAGATATATGCTTTTATTATTAGAGTTTCTATTTACTAGTTACACCAGAAGTTTACAGAACATCATCCAGACAACAATCCCTCTATAGCTAACAAGTAACAACTATTAAATTTGACCACACCAGCATCTACACATCCCCCTTAGATGTATATGGCACACCACAAAGACGTACACTGACACTGATGGCATGCTATACACATGTTCAGTCAACTTCTTCCATTTTGCTTCATAATTTAAAATATAATTTATATGTTTAAAAATATTGAGTTATTATAAATTTTAATTATAATATAATTTATATATTCAAAACTATTTATTTATTATAAATATAAATTTTAGTTATATAAAATAAATATCTGTGTTGTGAATTGCATAACCTAAAATATAATTCTTCTTTTAATTATACTCAAGGTAGTACTTAAGCAGCACCTTATTGCTTTGTATGGATCTTCTATGCAGATTTTCAGAGTTTAAAAGCGAGTGAAGTCAACTCAACACCATGTAGCCTTAAAATAAGCACATTGGTTTTTGTTAATAATAACTCAAATAAATGGTTACTATTTCAATATTCAGGCCGATGCTTGCGCAAGAACCTTTAGGTTTTATATGGACAAGCTCTTAAATCGAGTCTTGCATATATATTTGAAGAACATAAACATCTAACAAGAATTAATTACGATAAATTATGCTTACGTCCCATTAGATTTAACGAAATTTTATTCAATGCCTTCCATCTTTTGACCTTACAGAATCTTTCCTCAATTCTTATAACGGAATAAGATCAATTATATTTCTGGTCAACACCACCTCCTTAAGTTTAATTCTTATGCAGTTCTATAAATTGAAGGATGTCAAAAAGGGAAATAGTATTGAAGGTAATTTCATTAATCTTCTGAAGATGTGTATGTGTACTTTACCCTGTTAATTATACTCCATGTGTTCGTTAGACTACTACAGGCTCAGATTGTCCCCATTTTTTTCCGGCTACATATCGTGAATTTTGTAACACATAACTTACGCTTGACATGCAAAATTTGCAGGAGCTAAGTTATTCTGCAGTGAACATAGATCCATGGTACTCAGCTTATAACTCACTATTCTCGTCCACGTACCACTTGCACAAAGAATGGCTGAATTTGATATATTCTGATGTATTACGAAGCAAGTCAAACGCTGATCTTCCATGTTCGCTAGCTTGCATTGCCATTTGCGCTAACAATTCTTTGCTTCAAGTTTTCAACCAACAAAAGTTGCATTTGTGTATTCATATTTCACACACACGTATTGAAAATTGAAACACAAATCCAGCACTTTGAGTCGACGATTCAAATCCTCTCATACACCACCACATCACAGATACATACTAAAAGAATTATGAAAACATTTCACATAAAAGAATAAATTGATTTCAAACAAAGAAGCAAAAGAAGTCTCTTGAGAGAGAGGTATGCACGCTGGGTCTCAGGATACTTGTGCACACTTTATTGTGTTGCGTTGGCCTAAGCCACCAAAGCAATCACAGAAGTTTCGAGCTAGAATCACATTTTTTATAACTAATCTTTTTCATTTCATGTTCAGCACTTCACTTAGTTCATCCATTTTTTTTCCCTCTTCTGAGTCTTCTCTTTCCACACCATAAAGTACAATACGTGGTGTACTTTCAACCACGGCACACGTTTTACCATGCAATGCAACTTATCACATGCAATTCGTGAACTCAAAATGGGACGTGGTTCTGAGGTGTACCTAAAAAGGGAAAGAAGCTATGTTTCTACTTTCTAGAGGTTTAACGATGCATGAATGCACGAAAATTAGCAAACATCTCGTGACAAATCCCATGCTTTTAGAGATCACGGTTACACTTTAGGCTTTTACAGGTAGAATGATCAATAGCCAAGTAGTAAGCCCATGATCATTTTAAGATTTTTATTAAAGGCTTCATTAAAACACACTTATCCTACAACTACTTTTTCCTTTTTGATATGTTCTACAACCACTTTTTGTGTATGTGTCTAAATTATCTTGTCACAGATATGATGTTTGGTCTATGAACATAAGTATCTCTATATTTTTTTATACTAATTGGGTGGAAGGTTGTAGTATTTACGTACGTTCCCATCATCAACTAATAAACTTAACCAGTGAAAAATGCTATTTGCTGTTTGCTATTGGATAGCTTAGCTTTTGTAATTTTGATTGGAAAGGTGAAGACCCTTTGCTCTTAGAGTTTCAACATTGAACATGACCACAAAAGGGTCAAGCTCTTCTGCTTCTTCTTCAGCTTCAGGGGATGCTAAAATCAAAAGGGTTCTCACCCATGGTGGTAAATACGCACAGTACAATGTGTATGGAAACTTGTTCGAGGTGTCTTCCAAGTACGTGCCTCCTATTCGCCCAATTGGAAGAGGCGTTAATGGCATAGTCTGGTAAGTGTTTTATTTCCTTCTTCAAATTAAATGCTGAAATTTGATATTTGCTTGGAAATGATTTTACGTTCACTTGAACAATGTTTCTTTTTAGTGCTGCTGTTAATTCCGAAACACACGAACAAGTTGCCATCAAGAAGATTGGTAACGCATTTGACAATATAATTGATGCTAAGAGGACATTGAGAGAAATCAAGCTCCTTCGTCACATGGACCATGAAAATGTAAGTGTTCATCTCTCTATGTACCCCTGCAAAGTGAGGATATGGTTTTTCAAATATAGTATTTTCCTAGTAATCATGATGTAATGGTTTTTGTAAATTCATATGATATTAATCTCTTATATATTGAGTGCATATGTTCCTTCTAGAATGCTGATCTATCACAGCTGAAATTAATGGCCTCAAGAAGTACTTGAGATTTTGCTCGCCAGCAGTACTGGGGGTCGAGTGAGAAATTTTTTAATGTTCTATATTTCAATTTCTCCTAATATAAAGTACTATATAACATCAGAGTACTCTGTCTATAAAATTAAATAAAAAGAATTCAAACTACTCTATTGGAATGACGTCAATGGAATGTTAAACATATTTTAGAACTGACAAACCCCTGAAGCTAATTTCCATGCAATACAAATTTTGTTTCAAAAACTGTTATTGGTAAGATTTTAAATATATGTCAATGGTAAGAGATGAGTTGTCTTTTTTCATATCCTCTTGGACGACTATCATGCAAGATAATTTTTTTTATACATACATACTTGTGTGTGTGTTTATATATGTAGCAAGAGAGAGAAAGAGAGGGAGAGAGAGAATTTACCTGATTCGATCATGAATAAACCATTAATTTCATCCTATTATCCTCTCTCCTAAATGTTCCTAAAGTAAAAATCTATATAACTAATCTCTCAAGTATTAAATGCTATGTAGTCCTCCAAGTATTGGAAATTAAAATTGGTCCTTGAACATTAATATATCAACTTAGGGATTAAACTGATGAATATTCAGTACTTGGGGGATTATTTATACAGTTTTATTACTTCCTTAAGAGATAGAGTAATACTTTGGAGACTAAATTGATAGTTTATTCATTGGATCATGTTCAATTTAATTTTGATATCCTATTGTCCTTTTGTCTACATTTCTGAAGCTTTTTTTATATTTACAGTTAACTTTCTGTTTTTTTTTTGCTGACCATGGTATAGTTAACTTTCTGTTTAAATACTTAAAATTGCTATCATCTTTCACAGATCATTGCCATCAAGGATATCATACGACCCCCCAAAAAGGAGACCTTCAATGATGTGTACATTGTTTATGAATTGATGGACACTGATCTTCATCATATAATTCATTCTGATCAACCTCTTAGTGAAGAACATTGTCAGGTTTGGCTCAAATGATAATATTGTATCCTAATTACATGCCATTTTCAATTTCTTTTAGAGCAAGTTTGTCTTTATTGTATTTTCTAACATAACAATATCTACCTCTTGTTACAAACAATATAGATATGGCCCTTCTACTCTTCTCGGATGTCAGCAGTTTTTAGTTTAAACGTTTGAATTAAGAACATGACGTTGAATTAAGATCATAAACTATAGACTTAGCGTATTTAGCATTCATCTTCTATACATAACATCTATGGAAGTCAATGGTATTGAGAATATACTTGAAAGTAACGGAAATGCTTTCTTTTCCATTACAGTGTGACACATATTTGCCTGTGCTAACTCAAAGAACTATTGCAACTTAGAAGGTCTTATCTATTGACGTAATGCTCCAATTTTAAAAGGACATGGATCAGATAAATAGATTATCTTGAATATAATTTCTCTTTTCTTTACTATGATCTTAAGACACAAAAACTCACCTCAAGAAATATTTTGTTTGGCTTTCTGCTTTTCACTGAGTTTGAAATTAAGCATGGAATTGATATTGGAAGAAACTTGTGCAGTACTTCTTATACCAGCTGTTACGGGGGCTGAAATACGTGCACTCAGCTAATGTTTTGCACCGTGACCTTAAGCCCAGTAATTTACTAATGAATGCAAACTGTGACCTTAAAATTGGGGACTTCGGTTTGGCAAGGACAACATCTGAAACGGATTTCATGACAGAGTATGTTGTCACACGATGGTACCGTGCCCCAGAATTGCTCCTTAATTGTTCTGAGTATACCTCTGCAATTGATGTTTGGTCTGTTGGGTGCATACTTGGTGAAATTATGACCAGAGAACCCTTGTTTCCTGGCAAAGACTATGTTCACCAACTAAGGCTTATAACCGAGGTATGGTTTTGGTGCTTCCAGTTTTGGTTATGCTCTGCTGAAGCATGTGAAGTTTTTATAATTAAGAGTTTAACAGGTTTAACAGGCATGCAGCACTGTCAGTGTAAAAGTTTGCCAATTAGAAATCTTTCTTAGTACGAATTTTAAGTAATTATTATAAAAATTAATAAACTTACCGATGATAGTTTGTAATTATATGACAATGTAAATGACCTTTAAACATGGTCTTTACATTGTCATTGTCAGTGCATATATCATTTATTCTTTAACTAATATATTATTTATTCTTTAACTTATGTATTACATTACCTTTATTATTGTGAATTTATGAGAGAAATGCATATAAGCTGATTTTATAGTTGCGTGTAAATTAATTAATGGCTATAAGTTGTAACTCCATTCATACATTCTGTTTTCCTTTGGCACAAAAGTTATTAGGTTCACCTGATGATGCAAGCCTTGAATTTCTCCGAAGTGATAATGCCAGAAGATATATTAGACAGCTTCCACAGTACCGGAAGCAAAAATTCTCGGCCAGATTCCCTAACATGTTGCCTGAGGCATTGGACCTGTTAGAAAAGATGCTTATCTTTGATCCAAACAAACGCATTACTGGTATGCATTCTTATAGAATTTTGAGCTTCAATGCAGGTTTATAGTTTTCTTAGAAAATATAAATGGTCTCATTTGTTTCATGTTTGTGGTATTTTCATTTATTTGCAGTTGATGAGGCATTATGTCACCCTTATCTTTCATCACTTCATAACATCAATGATGAGCCAGTCTGTCCCAGGCCATTCAGTTTTGATTTTGATCAGCCAACATGCACTGAAGAGCACGTGAAGGAGCTCATTTGGAGGGAATCAGTGAAGTTCAATCCAGATCCACCATGCCAGTAATTCTTTCTTATTTGTATAAATGTAACAAGATGAACCTCTTTCCCCTTAAATATATTGCCTGTGCACCCCCAAGATGCTTTGCTAGAGACAAATTGAAGTTCTCTTCCTTGTAATCTAGTCCTAGACCAACGAGGATATGGAAACAAATTTCTCCTGGAAAATGGGTAAACGTTAGAAATCCAGTTGGATGTTACAGGCCTTTATAAGAGTAATAAAATCGCTGTGTTGTATTGTGCTCGCTCAAGTTTGCTTTTGGAGGGATAGGGTGTCACGGAGCCTCTCTCTTATTTCATGACAATTATCTATAAATGTCACTTTCCAGCTTCAGTGTTTACATATGACACCGTTTGTTACATACTTACATTACAAGTCTAAGATGCTTGGCTTTCACTTATGGTGATTGGTGATTCTTCTTGTGAACTGGTTGAGTGTGGCAAAGTGTTATGTTAAAGTAACACTAAAGAGTTGTAATCAATAATAAGTCTGCATAATGAAACTATCTGCCTTTTGAATGCAGCAATAGCAATCAAAAAACTGTGTGCCCGTTACTTCTACCTATTTATGTTTTGCAAGGTTCACGCAAAAAAAAAAAGAAAAAAAAAAGAATTTCACTAGTAGACAACTAAAATGTGTATTTATTATTGACTCATTTCTGTATCATTCTTGTCATTGCCATTGTTCAGAGTCCTTATAAGTACACAATGTTTTAAATACAATTTTTGAAATATTACATTGTTTGCTTTGGATTGTTCCCTTGAATTGAGCTATTCCTTTTACACTATCATAAATTCCTTCTGTAAGTGCACGTTTGAACCTTGACATCATCGATGGGCAAACTGTCTTCTGGGAAGGTGCATGCCCCAATCTTCTCTTCTCCTTGGTCTGCCAACAAATCACATGGTGCAGGAGTCACATCACTTGAAATCCCAGCAATATCAGTGCAAGTCCATGGAACTTTTTTAGCCTTCTTTGCCAGTTGAATGGTTACATTGGATATGCATATTCCAGTGAAAGGGTCACCAGATATACCCTCCAACCTTGCAGCCATAGTGACATTCTCAGCAACCATATCGCGATAATTAATGTTCTGAATCACAGGAAGTGCATTAGGATCATATTTGTCATCAGCATGAGACCCATAATTTCCTGTCATCCAAAATGCCCATTTCATGGTTTTCATGGTCATTCTTCTAACGAATATGTCCTTCACATAGCCCCCTCTTCCCACAGCAGTTTTGATTCTGACCCCTGATTCTGAATTGATGGCTACAATGTCCTCAGCCCTCACATCTTGAATCCCACCAGACATCTCACTCCCTAAAGCAATCACAGCACTGAATGGAGAAATGCAAGTGAGTCTTCTGATTACAAGCTGCTTTGTTGGCATTCCATAAGCTATACCATACTCATCCCAACCACTCTTCACAGCCACACAGTCATCCCCGGAGACAATGTAACAGTCCTCAATTCGTGTGTTTGTGCAAGAGTCTGCATCAAAACCATAAACCTTAGTCAATTTGGCCAACATTTAGTACTACTGGACTATATTCTGTAACACCAAATTACTACTAGCTACATGGTAAGGTAGATGGTTCCTATAATCACACGGTTCGTCAATTTTTAAATTATTACTACAAGACTTCCTTTAAAGAGAATGCGGCACATGGAATGGTGAATTTGGTAGACAGGATTATTGATAGAATTCTGTAACTAAGTTGTATCATCTAGGAAAGGATATGGAGATGTTTTCTAACTTACCAGGGTTGATTCCATCTGTATTTGGGGATGTCACAGGAGCAAGAATAGTGATTCCTTGAACAACAACGTTGCTGCATTCAATTTCTTATATTAATTAGAAAACACGAAACAGTATAGTAAATTTCCCCAGCAGGTAGTTTGTAGATTCAATTATTAAAGATATATAGACATAGCAAAGAGAGAGAAAAAAAAAAGGATGAACCTGCTGTATATAGGATGGACATTCCACGATGGAGAATTAACCAAAGTGAGATTGGAAATCTGAACATTATCCGAGTACATGATTTCAATCAGGTAAGGCCGGGTATATTTGAGCTCCCCCTTGCGGAATTTTTGCCACCACAGATCACCTTGTCCATCTATTGTGCCATTGTCCCCTAGAAACAAATTTGAATTCTATAATTAAAATAAGCAAATTTTTAGTTGGACTAGATTTGTAATCCCAAAACCGTGAGTTTCATTACCAGTTATGATTACATCTGTGAGGTTGGTTCCAAAAATCAGGCTGCTAAACCTTCCACCTTGGGTGTCCCTTCCTCTACCATAAGATGGCAAGGGATCAATCACTGGCCAGTCATTTTCATCCTAATACCATAGTTTTAAAACAAACATAATGTCAATACACTTAAATTACATTTAGTGAAGAATAACATAACATTAGCAAATTAAACTATTAAACCTGAGAGGCAAGAATCACAGCATCCTTGTGTAGGAATAAAGTGAAATGGCTGGTGACATTGAAGCTGCCAGTTAACCATCTTCCTGGAGGAACATAAAGTTGAGACCCTCCACTTGATGCATACTGACTCAGATGATCTATGGCTGCCTGAAAAGCTTTTGTATTCAAAGTTGTTCCATCACCAACCCCTCCAAATTCTTCCAATGAGGCACTGTAAGCTCTGCAGCTCATAGCACAATACTCAAAGTAGTCCAGAACAGGAGCTCTGCGACTCTCTACTACAGCCAGGTTTGGCAAAGCAACCAAGAGAACACATAATAATAACAACACATCCATGACCTGCCAAATTTCACATGTCAAATAATTCATATGTATCTGAAGATGTCAAAGTAGATGTTCTTGTACTTAATGCTAGGAAAGAAAGATGAGAGTAAAATGGAATGGTTCTTGTACCTGAATTTTTGAGGGGAGAACAGGTGCGGCGTTGAGCTATTGGTATGTTTTCATAGGAAGACATTGTAGGTATATATATATAACAATTATTAAGCATTATATTTTGCTTTCATTTTGTGCTACCCCACATAATATATTCTTATTTGTCATGTGAATGCGATAACAGGAACGTGTCTTGTAAGGTGATGTTTGCAATCCGTCAAGTTTTTTCTGATTCAATTCGATAGTGTGTGAAAGCAGAGATAAAGTTTGAACAGAATTACTCATCCCATTCTTACATTTTAGTTGCAATTTGTGTAGTCTAAGCTAAAAAAGAACGCAGCCTTATTGTCAAGATTTTGAAGTATCTGGGAGACATATAGTTTCAATTACATAAATTAGATCTTCCAAAGTAAAAAATAAATTAAATGTTTTCATTATTGAGTTCGAAGTCTGATCATTCAGCATCTGATTGTGATATACCGAGGGTTGAGGGAAATAATGAATTGGCGTGCGAATTTTGAAAAGATACTCTCAACTGAACAGATTTGTAGACACGATCCATTATTAGTGTTGAGCGCACTGCATGTATATAATCTACTATATATTATTTTAAAATAAAAACTACTATATATAATGCAATGGCACAAGGCCAATTTACTATTTTCTTTCAGTTCCACCTTCTGTTGCCTTCCATTTTGAAGCTAATTTTTTTGTTTCCTTAGTGTGTGGTTCACCTTCTCTAGTCCCCCACTTACATGCAAGGACAAATATCATGCATGTTACTTAGAAGTTTTAAGTGGAGCACATAAGAGTGGCGTAGGCAATAGATCATGTTGTAGCGTGCATCAATCTGTGTCTTTTCTTCCACTACATAAAAATATACACACATGACTTATCTGCCATTATTCTTCGCCAAATTCATTTCGATTTTATTGGTGGACATTATTACATTTGATATCATCCACTATTATCTTTATCCTTAAATTTTAATAATGTAGAATAAAAGTAAATTGAGTGCAAGTACGTATGCTGTGGACAATGAATCAATCATAATGTTAAGTAAGTATAGTTTCCCGTGGCTGAAGATGGGTATTGGGTGGGAAATAGCATTCTTTTTGTTGGGGGAGGAGGGCCCACATGGTCACGGAACTTTGTCAGAACATGTCTGCATTACCTTCCATTGCCAATCACGTGAAAGTATTTCTAATCGCAGAAACAAGACACTCACAAGACACTCCCATGACCGTGATGCCTATGTCGACGTGGCCAACTTCACGGGCCAAACTTCCTTTTCTTGAGGGAAATTTTTTGTCCACTTTCCTCTTTCCCAAGGAATATTATTATCAATAATATTATTTTTACACAAATTTTTATAATAGTACTTTTTAAAAATTCTTTCTTTTATTTTTAATTTTTTTTTCATTATATCACTCATTTTATCTTTATCTTCTTTTCCTGTTACAATGTCTCGAAAGCCTAGATAAGGATTTTTTTAGACTTTATCCTTACTAATTCTATAACTCGAGTGCAACTTGGGTTGACGACAAATTTTCTTGGCATACAATGATTTGTAGTTCCTGAACTCAAGCCATGACAACTATGCTATTTACTAAATGATAATTTTGTTTTTATCTCCTTCATGTAAAGGCAAATGAATTTATAAATGGAGTGAGAATTAAATGTGATTATGAGTATCTCTTGTGCATTGAAAATACCTTTATTTATGTTATCTAAGACCCATTCTATGGATGGACAGATGCTAGAGGGGAGTGGAGCGCATAATGGAGCATAGCAAAGAGCGAAGTGGAGTGATAGCCTAGATTGGTCCAATTCTATTTTGGTCTCATTTTCTTAGTCCAGCCAGCTCGATGGCCTAATGGGCCAGCCCACCAAACTAGGCCCATTTTGACAGCTTTAATTTTTGGTCTATTGTTATATCCACTCTCCCTTTATACTAATTCATTCCCCCTTCTTTTTTTTCTTCCAAACTCCTCCTCTCCCCCCCCCCCCCCCCCCCCCCCCCCGGATATAACTCTCTTTCGGCGGAAAAAAAAAAAAAAAAACTCCTCCTCAATGCCTCTGCACATGCACATATAGCAACACATTTGACAAATATCAATAACACTATTAACAATTCTCTCAATCTCTTCATTAATTCTTCTCAACCCATTTTTTTATGCTTAATTTATATATCTAAACGGGGGATGTAAGTGGATTATTAGGATGATGGGTTCGGGATGAGCAGGATGCTGTTGCGCTATAAGGAATATTATGATTTGGTTTAATTAACAACGGTGTGCATAGCTATTGCATCTTTTCTGTCAAAAAAAAAAAAAACTATTGCATCTTGCGTGATTCGATGCACATGCAAGTATACAACCTTTGATTAATAAAGATCAAATTGAGGCCTGGAAAGCTATATGGGGGGCGATCGTATGGTGCATTTGGAAACAACGAAACCAATGTGTCTTTGAAGGTGGCAGTTTCGATCATGATAGGGTCATGCAAGACATTATTTACTCTGCATGGACGTGGCTGAAATTTAAGGGATCGAAGTTTGATGATGGTTTCTCACAGTGGACTGTCAATCCTGGTGCATTTTTTTCTGGTCAGTGATTTTTCGATTTTAATGGTTTGAATTGGTATTTAATCAAACAATTAATTCACTGCGTTGTTTGGGAATTATGGTGGGATGTGGTACGTGTTGATTTTGTGGGGTGTGATAAGTGTTGGTGTATCTTGAAAGGTGGATAGCTATTAATGTTTCACGCTGGTGTGCTGTATTCTCCACCTTGGTTATTGTTTATTTTTATTTGACTATATAAATAGATAGGGATTAACCAAGGGAGGGAGGTTTGCATATGCTTGGCTCTTTGTATCTGTCCTTGGTATTTCTGGTACCTTTATATTAATAAAATCTTTTATCTGCTGATAAAAAAAAATACAACTTTTGATTAATACACTGTATATGATAGCTTTTTGTGAAGGGTATATGATTTGCAATTTGGGGGGTGGTTATAGAGACAACTATATTATACAGCAATTTGGAAAAGGGACGAGGTATATCATTTGACTATTTTTACTTCCAGTTTTTACTTCGATAATCTCATTGTATTTTAGGACTAATTCTTTGGGTTGAGAAGAATTAATGAAGAGATTGAGAGAATTGTTAATGGTGTTATTGATATTTGTCAAGTGTGTTGCTATACGTGCAGAGGCATTGAGGATGAGTGTGTTTTCTTTTTCCAGAAGAGAGGTATATACCGGAGAAGGAGAAGGAGATGGGGGGAGTGTGTTTTAGTGGAATAGTTTGGGGAAAAAAAAGGAGAAAGGGAAGTGGATTAGTATAAAGGGGGATGGATATAGCAACAGCCTAATTATTGTTGCTGCCCATGTTATTGGGCTTAGATGTTGTTTGATACTATGTTAAAGATTATGGATGCTATGTTATTGGGCTTGGCCCAGTCAAAAATATTGGTATAGGTCTTTTAATGTAAATTACCTTTATTTTCTTTTTGGTCTGTAATGTGATTACCTTTCTATAAGCGACCAGATTTGTTTCAAGCTCGATCTTAGATGGGCTAATATTTTTTATTTTGATCCAAACAGAAGGATAGGCCAATCTCCTTTTTTTTTTCCACAATGCAAAAAAGACAATTGCTATTTATATCACTTTAATTTCTAACTATACCTTCTTTTTATTTTTTATTATCTAAAATACCCTTTTATATAAAAATAGTATACATCTTATTCTCTGCACTTCATCTTTATTGTTCTCTAAACTCTTCCCACTTATTTTCTTCACTTACTCTTCTCCCTATTATCATAGGTATTTGAATTTTACCTTAATTTTATTCTATTACAATTTTATATTCAATTGAATCAATCACCTAAAATTTTTACATTAAATTCTTAATACTGTGTACATCTATCTTCTAATTTCCACAAAATCATCATCAAGAATACTTGCCATTACACTAAGGATAAATATTTAAATATAAATACATGAAAAAACTTTTTTTCAATGCCAAAGATAAGTAGTTAACTGTAACACCATTGTCAATATTAGTTCAAGACTTAACTTACTAATCAGTTCGATAAACTTAATTTCTAAATTAATAAGTTAAAATTGACTGAAAATTAAGCTCATTAATTAAATAAGTTGAACTTAAGTTGAGTTTAGATCGACTTATATTTTATTCAAGAACTAACATGATATATAGACACACATAAATATATATAGCATAGTAAAAATATACAAAATATTTACGTATGTAAATATATGAGTATGTTTGATGATATTTATCTCTAAATTATTTTATTTTGACTTTCAGTTCATGTGATTTCAACTCGCGAATTGAACCAAATAGTTTATGAACTTAAATTGAGTCAAATTTGAGCTTAAAGAGTTGGTTCATATAAAACTTAAGTTTGAAGTGATCTAATTCTTATTGAATTAAATTAAATTAGATTGAAGTCGACTTATTTTTAACCCTAATTATCAACATACATAGAGTGATTATTATATTCAACTTAATGTTGAAAATTATTTCATCATTATAATAAATGCTAACTCAAAATCGATAACTTGCTTAAAAAATTCGAGTGTAGTTTTACTCGCACCAACATGTTGATTACAATTAATACAGTGGATTCCATAATTATTATTATTATTGTTGAAAACTTTGTTGGAAAACTATGCTAAATATGAAGTATATTAACCTACTAAAGTTGCCTTAATGGTGAGAAGTTTGGGATAAATATTACATGAAAATTTAAGTTCGATCTTTATTATCATCATTATAAAAAAAAAAAAAGTAGTATATCTGTACAAGCAGATGCAAAATTTCATCCTCGGTTTATTCCACTAAGAAATTGAAATTTATGTGGAAGTTTCTAAACAGTTATATATAATTCATGCAGTAATAAGACCCTATTACATTAGGGATTGTTTCTTTCTTCTAATTCTCCGGGATAGTAAAACGTACAGTTTAAATTTCCGTTATTTAAAGTGTGTAAATTGATTAATTGTTTTGAATTGACAATTATAATTCAAGAGTATATATTTGACTTTATCTTTTACGTAGCTCCCCCACAAATCGGGGGAAAAGTACAAGGGAAAGGGGGAAAAAAACTTGTTGGAATTGAAAATGATACTGGAAAAGGTAGCTCAAGTGTGATTACATCGAAGGGACGACAAAGACTTTATTTTCCAGCTAATTAACCATCATTTCATTTTCATTATAAGAACTGTTTTGAAAGCAAACAGTGCTGAACAAATCCTTTCTATGCAAGCACATCAAATATATATAGTCACAGGAGATAAGAGTAAGGAAGTGTGTGGGTGCCCAATGTTTTTACTTTCTGGAATAAACGATCGAGGAGGAATTAAGCGGAAGGATTTCATGAAGAAAACTGAAAGCACCCCAAAAGAGTTGTAAGCTCTTAATAAACTTGAAAGTTTAGTGATTGTGATATTGAAGAAGAGTAAACTAAATCGAAGTTAAATCATCAACGTAAAATTAAAACGGAAGTGCTAATTACTATATATCTTGACAAACAAAAGTAACAACCTGATCATAATTAAAAGATATAGTATAAATTAAAACCTATGCAATAATGAAGTGAATCAACAGCAGAAACTCCGCGAATCAACAGCAGAAACTCCGCAAAGCTCAGGCAATATAATTCAAATCAGAAAGTTGTATTGTAGATAAGATGATGAATGTTTCAATAGCTAGCTTTTAATTAATATAAAGCATATGTTGAATTAAAAAGTTCAGCATGTCAATTGAATTTAAATATGGACTGGCCAATACACAACTGAAAGGGAAATTTGTTGAAGTACAGCAGAAATAATACTTGCATTCAATTCGTTTTTCTTGTTAGAAAGCCAAATGAATTTATTAATAGTAACTTGTAACCAACCTAGCACAAGGTGTGCCAAAGATTAGGAACAAGATGAGGAAGCTGCGAAAGAAAAACAGACCTGAGCTTTGTGCAACCCGTAGAAATCAAAGCAAAACACCCACCCAATGCCAACATAACAATATAAAAGCCACACTACTTCAACTACGTACCATAGAAAGCACACACTGATGCATTATTCTTTTGCAAGACACACACCCAATCAACATAATCCACGACTTGATCTACTTTTTTATTATATGCAACTTGGTTGTTGATATATACTCCTTCACCACTATCAGGGAATTCGAGATAAAAGTGAAGAAAACATCACTTGTTGTCTCCGAACAAGTATCCAAGCGATGAGTGTCCACCTGGAACCGATTTGACTTTTGTGGATGGACGATTCTGAATCATTATTAATTCGTTGATGTAGGGAAAAGCATAGATAAAAAAAAATAAAATGAAGATGATTAATTAACAAGGTTGAAACACGGAAGAAAATTATATAATTGGTAACAAATATTATAACCATAATCATATGTCTCATATAGTAGTACTATATACTATAATTGAATGTCTAATAATTAATTAATTAAATTGAGAAACTACTTACGGTGAGAACGTTTCCCAGGTGCTGGCCTTGAGAACGGTCAATAACTTGGTTGGTAGAAGGGGCACGATGACCAGTGGGGGGATTATCGTTATCGATGTCAATTCCATAAGGTGGCAATGGATATGAAACTGTCTTTTGGGGCGCAGGCTTTGGCTGTTCTTCTGATCCAAAGAGGTAATTTAAGGAGCTTTGGCCACCACCACTGCTTTCACCTCTAGTACTCATGCTACCTACCTGCACTTGATCGATTAATTAATTGATACCTTTCAGATCTCCCCTCTTCTCTTGCCAAATAGTTAATATTTCACTGATTCAAGGCAAACACCACCAGGGGTAACCCTAGATATATATACACTGCCCAGGCTCCTACCTAGTTTACTTCAGCTAGCAGACAAAGTAGAGCTAGTGTAATTTATATGCCTGTAATGTAAGGATGTTTTAGATAGATAGTACTAAAATAATATAAGTAGGGGATAACTTTTACTTTATGAATTAACTTTTAGAACTAAGTTAGGTCTAAACCTATATTGTAAGAACATTCAATAAGATTTAATAATTTTATCACATTATTTTATTTATTAATATAATGTATGGATAAGAAAATTCCTATTGGATGATTATGTAATGTATATAATTTAAACTCAATAATGTATGTGTAGAGTTTTTGTACAGTTAATTAATTGGTTGATTCAACTGCTAAATATTATCGAGATACTTCATTTATCAGCTCTGTTTTAATTTTCTTTTAATTATTTGTCACTTTTGAAGATTTTTTTATTTAATTATATATTTATATATAAAAAAGATAAAAAAAAAAAGATGATAGTGTGTGAAATGTTAAAATATTAAATAAAAATAAAAGGCATGCTAAAAAAATTATAAATGATTTTAATAAAAATGAAAAAAACTAATTACTTCTCTTAATCTATATATGATAACTTTAAACGATAAACAAAAAGAAACAAATAGAGTATAAAGTTTAGATATAAATTATGTTTTTTAATTAACTAGGGTGCATTTGGATACTTAGTTTAATTAAATGCTTGTTCAATAGATTATCACCTAAGAATTTGAATCGTAAATTTAACAGAGAATTTTATTGAAACAAATTAAAGAATTTATTTTGACAAGTTTTATCATGAAATTTATTCAAATAAATTTAAATAACTTATAAAAATATCACAAATTAATTTTATACATTTAAATATTTTTCATAAAAAAAAATTAAATATCTCTTTATTAATAATTTTCATTTAATGTACCATATGTAAATATAATTCATTGAGTTCTCTTTTACGTACGTATAACCATATATGGTAAATAATAAGGAGGGCTCGTTAACTTTTGTGTAATGATTTATGGACATTTCTTTACTTCAAATACTTATATATATATATATATATATATATATATATATATATATATATATATATATATAATCTTTTTATTCCTAGCATATCATATTATCTGTTATATATAATTACACATCTCTTTTTTTATTTTTTTTTTCTCACTGGGTGTCAAATAGCTTCTTAATATCCATTAATTGTTTTTGTTAAAAAAATTCTTTATATGGGTCAGCAATACACGTTGTTAATGGTAATTTACTGCACCTAAATAGTCATTATAGTCTTTTAGAAAATTTAAAAGGTAGTAGTGCATGCATGTATGTCACCATATCAATTGGGTTAAAAAAAAAAAAGAGTCTTAATTTTTAGACACTCAAGTTTTAGTCTCTTTATACTTTTAGTAAAATTTAATTTTAATTTATACTTCTAAATCGACCATTTAATCCTTAAACTTTAAAAAAATACATAAATTTAGTTTCAACAATTGACCATTTATATTAAAGAAGATGACCGATTAAATTCACTTGATTTTTAAAATTTAATAACTAAAATAATTAATTTAAAAATATAAAAACAAAAACTAAATTTATTTGAAAATACCAGGATTAAAAACATATTTCACCTTCTCTTTTTATGAGATCACATCACCAATTATTTTTCTCCCCACCTTAATTATTTCTATCTGGGTGTCTAGCTACATCCTTAGGTATAGAAGGATTTTTGTTTGTTTTCAAAGGAGAGAGTGGCCAGGTGGCGTAACCAGAATGGGGAGGACACCCAGGTCGCATGTTTGATGCGAGATGCCACCACTGCCTGATGGATCATGCATGCATCTCTGCATAGTATTCCAGTGCGATGGGATTTGCCGCGCGATAATGAGGAGCTGAAGCAACAATATCATTTGACATAAGGGTGTATATACATCAAGTGAGAAGAAAGAAATTAAAAAATAAAATAAAATTATTGAACTATTAATTATTTTCTATTTATATTCACTTATTATTCAATTATTGAACTATTAACATATTTCCTATTTATATTCACTTATTATTACTAATTCGTTAGTTAATATATACACATCATTAATTAATAATTGAATCAGTGTCAAAAAATGATATGTAACAATTGTTTTATAAAATATTATAATCCGATTTTTTTTTCTCTTTTATAAATAAGAATAATGATGCATATGGACTCTCTGTATTATTTGAGAAAGAAAGAGAGAAAAGAAAGAAATGTAAATATAATAAGAAGAGATAAAGAAAAATAAAAAATGTCAAATGAATATTTGTAATATACGAATGACATTAGTTCACGGGAAAATCTAATTAATTGCAAGAAAATCTAAATACCGTGTTCACGCATTAAAAATAGATATATTTTAAAAGCATCTTATCCTTTTCCCGTACATCATATTTCAGATTGATGTTCCAACATTAAAGATTGATTTCCGTGCAGCATTTTTCTGTATCAAAGGTTAATAGGTTATGTTATGACGGCTTTAATTTGATGCTTTATTATGTTAAATATTATGAAGATAAGAATAATGGAATTTTACAGTGTTCAACCTACTATGGCTCGCTGCTCTCACCAATAACCTATAATGAAATTATCCATTACACTAAATGCATATGGATAACACTACATACAAAATAATTAACATATTAGTGATTAAATTTATTTTTTTTGTCACTAGTTCTGAGGTTACAAAATTTTAATGACGATTTTTTATTTTTTCTTGTAGTGACGCTTTATGGTTATTGTTAATATTTATCACAAAAAAGTGTCATATACTAATGTTTTAACAATAGTATCTACTTTCGTTAGTATAATTTTTATTTAATAAAAAATAAGTCATTAATATAATTATTGAAGATCATACACTACCAGTATAATATCCATGTCATATTTTACAAATAATTTTATTAATATATATATATATATATATATATATATATATATATATTCCACTTTTTGGCTTATTTGAGTAATTATATATAGATATCTCAATAGTACAAACACCTCATTGATACTCGTTATTTTTTTTCTCTTCTTGTCACATCATATTATTTATCACACTTAGGCTCTGTTTGGTATAAATGATGAAAATAGAGATGATGAAAATAGAAGAAATAAATTTGAATTAAAGTAGAGTGTAGAAGGTATGAGACTCATTTCTTTCATAACAAACACAACATTACATTTTTCTCTTTTCTATCATCTCTTTTTTTTTCCCTCTAGGTGTATACTAGCATGTGAGTGTCCAAGATTTTTTTTTTCCAGTTTATTGAGACACAAGAGTAATTACCTTGGCAATTGAAAGAAGATAAGTGCTACTAAAATACATTCTTTAACACATTTTTCTAATATAGTTCATACTATTAATTAAAATTTATTAAAAGTTACAAAACTATACTTATAGTTCATTAAATAAGAAGTGAGACTTATAGAATTTTGAAATTTTTAATAAATTACATCTAATAATAAAAAACGTATTCAAATATATTAAATAGTGTGTTGTTTACACTTATGTTGCCCAAATAATTGATTTCTATGATGCTATATGTATTGGTTGCACTAGCAAGTGGCCAGGAGAAGTTGATGATGCTCATGTGTAAAAGAGGATCACATGTAAGTAAATCAGATTGAATTTTTTTTTAAGATCATAGATTTTCTTTATATGAGTTAATTTTGCTCGAGTTAGATAGTATGATTGTTAACAAACAAAATTTTTCCTTTAAATATTTAATGCAACTATATATATATATACCTAAAGCTTAAGCTTAAAATCACTTGTGAAGTTGAAATAAGTTCATGCTAGTATAATTCCAAAGTAATGATTCAATAATAGAAAAAAGTACAAATAATGTCATTTTGGGGTGAATTGTCATTCACGAAACAAGGTCAGGTGCTTGGGCTTAACTTTATGTTGTGGCTGTGAGACATTAATGGTGTTAAATCATGATAATGATCAGTGCCACTAACCTAATAACCTTTAATAAAGAGCGTAGAAAGTGTGAAATAGTCGTCGGGTTTTGCTGAGGATTTGTAACCTATTGATGGCTTGTATTCCTTCAAAAAGGGGGAGGAGAAAGAAGAGAATGCATATAGACATTAGAGTTCGGTTGGCAGGGATCTTGTAGGGCACAGGAAAAACTACGAAGGGGTCAACCAAACGTGAAAAGTCTTTGTCATGGCAGCCTAGCTACAATGTCTTGTTAACAATCACAATCAGCTTAGTCACTAGTCACTAGGCCTACACCTCGTACTAATTTCTTCATTTCAACCTAGCTAGGTAAATCACCAAACTAGGGCTCGCACACACAAAACACATTGATGAGGGCAAGTTTAATGTAATGATGTTTATATCTTTAATTAAATAGAAATTATTATTTTTTAGATGAAATAAATATAAATTATTTAAAATATGATTTTTATAATAAGTGTTATAAAAATCAATAATATTACTATATGTGACAACTTATAATTGAATAATGATAAAAAAATTATACTATCAGCATATTTTAATTAATTTGATTTCCATTTGTTTTGTTATGTTTTATTTAGTTAGTTAGTTATGTGGTTCACCACTAATGTGTTTGGAGAGACGAGGAATGTGTTTCCATCCAAGCTTTACATTGTATTTAGAAGGCTGGAAAATTTGGAGAGAAATAAAATAAAAATATTATTCTTTTTAATTTTATTGAAGATAAGAAATAGAAAAAAAATATGCTTAGTAATAGTTACACATTAATTAGTTATTATTAAAAATTAATAACAAATAAAAATTATTCTGATAAGTTCTAAGAGTTTATGTTTTTTGATATGCAACGATTAAAACTCATTGTGGCAAAAAAAAAAATCCAAAATTTTCTTTATTTAAACAATAATTAAATAGTTATTGTCTATTTATATAATAAATTATATTAAAAGATAATTCTCATAGGATTTAAGATGATGGGTTATATAATTAATAAACCCTTATTAAACCCTAGTTGTGGGTTTTATGGAAAGAAAATTGAAAGGGTACTACGGTGGGTTGTGTGGTTTGCAGTTGTTTAGACTCTATAGCTACATAGGAATAAAATTATTCTTAATAAGGAGGTCTCGAACTTTTAATATGTATTTAAATTGATAAAATTTAGACCTTGGATATAATTGTCCAACATGGTAAAAGGTTTTACTTTTTCAGTTTATGAGGTGGGTTATATGAACCCCTTGGAATATTTGATGGGTTATAAGTTACGTTTTTTCCCCCCTGCTTATCAGGGTTTAATTCTATTTTGTATGAAGGATGGCATACTTATTCTTCCCGTTTCAAAATAACGGTAGTATTAATTAACCTTTAAAATAAATTTTAAATTTTGACTGATGTTTTCACTTTTCAATTAAATATTTAAACATCTATTCCAATTTGTCCTCTAGTAAATACAGTTTTCTTGAAAGATTTAATAATACATTTATTGAAATTAAGAAAAAGAATAAGGATATTTAGTATCCACCAAAAAAAAAAGGATATTTAGTATCCACAAAAAAAAAGGATATTTAGTAAAATTGTCTCCTAATAAATATTATTTTATTGGAATACTTGCTCTCCTTAATTTGTGTTAAAAAATCTTAAAAATCAGTCATTTTGGGACGGAGTATTTTGTATGAGGGGTAAGGGTAACCTTTATACTATATATCTAATATACTACCCCAAACAAGACTTTTAAGATTTTGTTAAGGTTTAATTATTCTATGAGTCCCTATATTTTTACTAAATTTTTAATTAGGTCTCTGAATTTTTTTTTTCAATTGGGTCCTTCCATCTAATTGTCGCTATGAAAAATTAATCGCATACACATAATTAGAAGTGTAGACAGTGAGTTGGTATTTTTAGAGAGTATTGTAAGCACAACTGAATCAATTGTGAGAGATTTTTTACAGAGCTTCAACCTCTGCATGTCAATTCAACCCATATATTCTTTCACAAGCCTCGCTCTCATAATTGTTTGACTTTGTAGAATGTTGAAACTCTATAGAAAACTCTCATAATTGACTCAGTTGTGCTTACAACACACTCCAAAAGTATCAATCCACTATCTGCACTTCTAATTAGGTATCTGCGATTAATTTTTCATAACAACAATTAGATGTGAAAACCCAATTGAAAATAAAATAAAATTCAGAGACCCAATTAAAAGAAAAAAAAAAGTTCAGAGATCTAATTAAAAATTTGGTAAAAGTATGAAGACCTGTGATTACTTTAACCTTTTATTAACTTTTAACTCATGAATGATTTTATGTAATTAAAGGGTTAAAAAATTAGTTAAAAATAAATACTTGTAACATAAAAATATAAAATTATAATAAATATTTTGTAAAATAATTACTTTTCACTATTAATTAGTTAAAATCAGTCCTAATTAAGAAATGATGTTAACAAATCTAGTAAAATTATAAGTTTGCCAGCAATCAACAATAAATAGATTTTATAGTGAAGCTCAAAACTAAAGTAAAAATGTTCATCATAACAACTTCACCTATACAACATTTTGCAACCACATTTTCGAAATTCTAAATTTGTTTAAATATACCATCATTAATCAAATATAAATGACAAAGTGTTCCTGCCGGCCTAAACTAGTGATGGTCTTGGGACAGTTTAATTATGTTGGAAAGGTTCTTGTTGCTTGGCAATGATGAACCTCCAAAAAGAGATGAGATGGAGTACCTACAAAAGCAAAACACATTAACCTCTTCAAATATGAATTATGATGTGAAGCTCTTCAATGAATATCTGGGTAGCTAGCTAGCTGTAAAATGTACTAATCTACATTCCTTCTATTTATCTACTTTTAAAAGATAATTTTGTTTTTACTATTTATTTGTCTTTTTAAATCTTCAAACAATATTAATTAACTATTTTGCCAACAAACATTAAATGCTTCTTTGACCAGATTTCCCCAAATAATTATACTCAGCATTCTGCAAGCTGCTCCTATTACGTCCTTTAGAGCTCAACATAATTTTCCATGATTGTTCTGTTTTATATTTTCTTATTTCTCTCGCTATGAAACGGAAACTGCAATATTGAGTGTTTGCTTAATTATTATTCTGTCATCCACATGCATGGAACTGGAATATATCTATAAATTAAGTTGATAACCCATAAAAGGAATTCTGAGATATGATTGATCGCGTGAGCACATATATAACAGGATTAAAATTGTCTGTGTGTGGAATATACAATAGGAATTTCATAAATTATGTTGAATTTCTTCCTTTTTGAATAAAAAAAGAAAGTTTGATTGTACGTGCAGCTTTATGAGAGATCCAACACTTTCTTTGATAATAATTTGTATTTAAGAATCAAAGGAACTATTTAGACATGAACATAGCACCTGTTAAAAGTACACTCAAGAATGTAATGATTTTATTTTAATTTACTTTCTTTGACAGATATCTCCCACCAAACACTACATTTTTACCTATAAGGGACCACGAAATGATGACAAAAGAGACAGAAAAAACTAATCGAGTGTCTCATATTCTCTCAGCTCTCCTACCTGGTTAGTTTCATGAGTCTGATTTGCCAATGTATGACAACTTTGACTAACACGTAAATGCATTCGTAGTATTACACTATTTAATAATTTAATAATTTTTAATTAAAAATGATTGAATAATAATATATATAATAATTGATGAAACTTATTAATATATAATTATAAAAAATGAAAATATGGAAGGCTTCTTCGAGAAGCAAAGTTGATGGCTTCTGGTCAATGCTTTTCTGAGTTATTCTCTATTAAACCAAAGTACATACAATAGATGGTCATTTCAAAAGTTTTAAAGAGAGTAAATTCTTAAATTGGTTTTTGAGATTGTTTGAATCAGATATTTTAATCTCTTGAAAGAAACAAGCTTAATTCTTTACCAGCTAATTTAGCTTAGATGAATGCTTCCATACAAAGATTAATAACGTTTATCTCTTTTCACAACTTTCCCTTCCCAGATGACTGTAACAAATTGTTGGATTCACGTTGAAAGTGAGTTTCAATGTTAAATCAAACACACACTAGTTCTGTAGGTTGGTATTTGTTTCATTTCATAACAACATTAAGAGCTGAAATCAAGTTTCTCAAAACAAAAATGTCTTCCAAGTTTAGATAATTGTGACTTGGGTCTTGAAATAGGATCTATTGGGTTGTGAGCTGGGTCATCAATAGGATCTCAGCATGATAGAATTTCTGGAGCGTTGTGAGTTGTGACAGCAATAGGATCTCTTGGGTTCTAAGAAAAGTTTTCATTGAATTTATACTTTCTTGGCTTAATTTCTACTCACAAGTCACAATTTTATACCGATTCTTTCTTTTGTCCAAATGATATTCTCTCCATAACTGGAACCGGAGGCTGCCAAATGAATATTATACTTAACTCAAACTTGGTTATACGTGGATGTATACATTGTCCACATTTCAAGTTCAAAAGACACTTGTGTGAGGTGTTAGGTATATGGAGGCAAAGTAAAATGTAGCATGTTTTCATCTCCGATTTTCTTACCTACAAAGAAACTAGCTTAATTCCTTACCAACTAATGCTATGCAGCAGCAACAACATCTGTATACAGTGTAGCAGTGCATAGATATTGGACAAGTTGATTGTCTGATAGACTTGACCTTAATTCTCAATTGTATTTGACATACTAACAAAGATACAGGTTTGAAGAAAAGAACAATTGACAAACCTGATTACCAGAAACCAGCACTAATAGAAATTAGAGTTTGTTCAGTTGAGTTTGGTAGTAGGTCATATTTGCATCCCTGCATCTGTTGTAGTATTTGTTTAGGTTGAATAAGCTCATGTCCATTCAGTTAGTGATGTACATCACTTAGTTTACATGATGCTCATCTTTCCAATCGTATAAATATACATGTTGTATTGCTTTGTAGTTTTTACCATCACGATCAATCAATTAACACAATGGTTTTCTATGCACTCCTTTTCTTTACATTGAACTTTATGAAGCGTGGCCACATCAAGTTGGCATGCTTTCCCCATCCAAATTCTTATAAGCACCACCGTCCACAAGACAGCCTCAAGATACAACTTTCATCCGTACATGTTCATCATTCACCGGACTATTTCTAAAACTATGCATGCTTATGAAGATTTTTGTTTCTATTCTTATAGTCACTCAAATCTATGAATTCCCAACTTGTGGTACATTAAGCTGAAAGGACACTTCCAAAAGTACTGAAAATTTGCAGGCATACTACCTATATTCCCACCACTGCAAGTGAGACCCAACTTGTCTCTCCTTCCAATATTAAATTTCTAGTAATATAATTCATGAATGTATATAAACTCCTAGACTCGCGTTCATCTTATCCCCATTTTCGAAACACACCACCTAGGAAAGATATCAACTTATTTCAGCTCAATAAGCACGAAGCCGAATGAATGTCCGTTATTTTGCAGCTGTAGAATCCAAGATAGCAGCCAATGCTTTTCATTTCATCTTCTCTGTAGAATAACTCTACAGCTGTGAGATGAAAAATCAATATTCATAATGCATGGATGAGGGAGGACTGTGACAGCAGTCTCTTGAGTATTGAATGGATGAGGAGTAGCACAAATGAGACAGAATGTTAAGTGTGTGGGTGCCTACATTTCTCACAAAAGCCCACATCGATGGTATACTAAAAACAAGTAAATTGTTTATGCTACAAAACGAAAGCTATCGTTTGTACAAAACACGAAGCCGTGTGATGAGAACAGAGCGAACTATTCTTTCGCCTTTTACTAAAGAATACCGTGTTTTCGTCACCTAAAGCGGCATACGCCTATTTTTGGAAGAGTTTTCCTGTAATGGGAACTCTACAATTTCAGTCTAAGTTTTAAATGTTGTTATCAATTTAATTAGTGCCATTGAAAAATGGCTATTATTTAATTATTGAACTAAGCTCTGGATATATTTAATTCAATTATATTTGTTCTACTTTATACTTCCTCCGTTCTCAGCAAATAAAAGTTATGGTTTTTGTTTTTAAATGCAAGTAAATCTTGATTATTTTTGTGGGATTATTTTAAAATATTTTTTATTTAATTGTGAGTTTATATTTCATATTAAGTCTCAATCAAGAGTAATTTAGGAATTTCATATTAAGTCTCAATCAAGATTAATTTAGGAAAAATATTTGATTTGATTTTATATTAAAATTGATATAATTTAATGAAGTTAATTAATTTTTTTAATAAATATGATTTTTTTTTTTTATAATAGAAAACTGAGGGAGTATATAATTTTTTAACAGACTGCAGTTATGGTAAAGGATAGTAGTTTACACCCTGCATTTTGGATGGGGTTGAGTGGTTTGGTTATTTATTTGGTTGGACTATGACAGAGATGGTTGGTATGAACATAGTACCGGAGTCATGAATGAATGGGCTCACAGGGAAGCCCAATGACTTTCCAATGCAGCAATACCATAAATACAATTGATGGAAAAATTATATCCAGTGCCCTAAACCATAAATACAATTGATTAAAAAATTATATCCAGTGTCCTAAACCATAAATACAATTGATTAAAAAATTATATCCAGACCCAAAGCTGGTGAGCTTAACCCAATTCTAAACTAAAACTATGTATATATGGAATTAGAGTAATCAGACTCGGTTTGATACTTCCAGTCAATAAGCTAGGCCATTTGGATAGATATATTACTGCCTAAAAAGAAATGTGCTAGTACTAGTAATAATTGTCTCAATTTCACACGAGTATCAGACATTGCATCCATTATTTTCATGATACCACTTTCATCCATATGCATCATTATTCACAATACAATCCTTAAAGCTATACAAATGCTTCTGAAGATTTTTGTTTTTGTTCTTCAAGTCACTCAGTCAGATCTATGCATTATTGTCAACAATAACTAGTTTCAGAGGCACAAAACCTCCAAAAAGAGAGCAGAGAAAATCCAAGATAGCGCGGCTAATGCTTTTGGTTGCATAGTTTCCGTAATTTCCAGAGCCTCATCAGCCCCACTCTTCAACAAAAATACTAGTCAGTTGGAGGCATAACTACTTTTTCTTTATGTATTCTGTATCGTACCTATACACACATCTAGATTTTTCATTTTTTCTTTTGAAACTTCTGTTAAATTAAATTTTGCATAAGGTTTTATGTTCTCCCCAGTTAGCTATATCTGCAAGTTAATTTTGGGCATAAAAAGAATTTAGTTACTTTGTTGGAGATGCTATCATGCTATGTAATTATCGCTAGCTTAGTCCAGGTAATTATATAGAAAGAGAAATAGAGCAGAAAAATGGTTTCAAATGTAGGTGCTTCTTCAAGAAATCTGCATAGAGTATTGGACAAAATGGTTTTACAGTTCTTTCTATTGTATAACCCATGTTTACTCCTTTGTCTTTAATGAGATTTTTTACTGTCCAAGAAGTAACTCTTTCCAGTTGAGTCTTTGGTCATAGCAAAGAGGTAGCTTTGATCCATAGTCTCTAAACATTTTACAGAATTCCTATCATTAACACTCCAAGATCATAGCGCTGTAAGAGCAATAATCTTAAAAGAAATCAACCTAGCATAGAAACTAGTTATCCCAAGCCCTGAAGACTCTAAAGAGTCATTATAGCACACAAAGGACTCTGATAACGTTAGATTTGTAATATGAAAAATAAAAAAGATGGAAATTCAAGTATTCACAATTGTGGAGGAGGGAGGACCTGACAGCAGTCTCTTAATCTTGATTGGATTAAACATGTGGTGTCTACATTTCTGATCAAAGTCCACATCGAGTGGTATACTAAGAGCAAGTAAACTGCCTATGCTATAGAATGAAAGGGTTATAATCTGTAGTTACGGAGCTATGTGATTGAAACATAGCGAATTATTCTTTCGCCTTTTACTAAAGAATACCGTGTTTCTATCACTTAAAGCAGCATACGCCTATTTTTGGAAGAGTTTTTCTAATAGGAAGACTCTGCAGTTTCAGTTTAAGGTTTTAAGGTAGGTTTAAATTTACAAATTGTCAATTACATCAAAGCTACTTGCTGTTAGGCATGCTAGTTTCACATTAGGCATAAGCAACGGGATTACACATTAATAGAAAATAATTTGTTTAAATCCTACAAAATCCAAAATCATAACAAAAAAGAGTAGAAATCCATATAAAATTGCTAAGAAGTAAAAGGATAACAAATAAGAAAGAAAAAAACTCAACCTAAAATTAGCTACAAAACTACCAAACGACAGTTATCAGAAAAGTGTATGCTACCAAGGCAGTATATTAAAATAAAATCCCTTTATTTAATTAATGAGTATCCAAAAGAAGTTGAACCTGTTATATACCTTAGTGGATTTTAAAAATATAAAATCATTTGCCCATTTGCACCCAGCAATTTTATCGTAAGTTTATTTATTTATTAGTGTACACCAGAAGATTTGCCCAGAGATTTATATGCCATCCTTCAGATTTATATATAGTTTGGTTGAATTTAATTATTTCCGAAGCTGTATATAGGCAACCAAGAGGGGGGAGAAAGCATGGAGCCCTGTGTATAATGATAATAATAGAAGTACAAGAGGAAGACAAAAAACTAAATGATGTAGATACAATATACAAACAACAAAATCCTTATGCATTATTCAGCCATGTTTCAAGGCTCAAGCTAAGTGACTATTTTTGTCTTGGAGAATGCAGACCACCAGCTGATGCAAATTACAGAGGTGATGGAATGAAAAGCACTTGCCACTATCTTGGATTTAATCTGCCCTCTTTTTGGAAGTGACTTTGTGCCTCTGAACCTGTTCCTGTTGGCAACTTCTGCGGCTGGAGCATGCCGGACAGAGTTATTCATTGTGTCAAAAGAGCTGAAGTTAGTGGATGGTTTGATACGTGATACCTTTAGCAGGTAGTTTGTGTCTTTAAAATGAGGATGAGGAAGAGAGTAAGGTCTAGGAGTTTATATAGATCTCTTAATTATCTTATTAGAAAATTAAAACATGCTTGGAGAAATTATTGTATAATCTGAAACTACTACTTATTTATAAGTCCGATCAATCTCTATGTAATATGTAATTAAGTTTTTCAATTTATATTTTAATAAAATAATAATAATAATTAGCTATGTATTAAGTAAAGATTAGTCGAGAATATAATAATCATAGAATAATTTCTCGTTTTTGGGCTATATTGGTTTCTGGTTTAAGAGTCAAGTATTATTTAGAAACAAATTGATTAACTAATCAAGGGATTAAATTTCAATTTTTTCAATTAGGGAATGTCAATTATATTAAAAAATGATAATATTTAAACTGACATGTGTAAAAATAGTTTATAATAAAAAAAATATAATATACATGCTGTATTATGACGTAATTTTTCAATTGATAAAATATTAAAATATTTATGATTTTTTTAAGTTGATTATCAAACCAAGATAAATTAAGATCGCTGTTGACTACTTCTCTAGCGTATTTAATATTGGATGGATGCATGGAGAACGGGAAAGGTTTTATCTCATTTATGAACTTTCACCTCAGCGCAAGACGAGTTGAACTACTCCGAATTCATGGATTTGACTCCCAAAAGAAAAAAGAAAAAAAATCTTCACAAACATGTATTATGTATAGCTTCAAATATAGAAATCTTTTCAACCCTCAACCCCTCCCACTTGAATTAGGAAAATGATCATTAGTACGAATTCGTTGTTGTAATCCCGTGCCTTTGATTTCTGTCAAAGGTTTTGTTTTTAAATTTTCAATTAAATTAAAATAATAAGATTTTAACATTTGTCTTAGTGCCTGTTTGGATTGCCAGTGGGACTTCGTGGTGTCGAGATTCTACCACAAATACAAACATGCCTTAGAGTAGTATTCGTGCAATTGATTTTCCTACTATATAGCTGTTTGAATTAACACGTGCAAGTGGTATTGAGGCTGACTTTTAAACCTTGGTGCTGGTTTCCGGTAATGGGATTTGGTCATTGGTTTTTTCCTTTTTTTATTGGGACGGGACCGATCGATTAATTTTGTTTGCATTTCTTAATACCAGTTGCAGTTGGCTGCTACTTAAGTATCAACTTGATAAGGATCAAGTAATCACCAAATATATGTACTTTATATTATAAACACGTGATAGAGGATAATTTTGCTGGCATGGAATCTACTGAATCTGCTGCCATACACAGTAGCGGTAAATCCCCTATAACAACAATAATATTTATACACCTCAACAATATTCTCACTTCTCTTTCACTTATTTTTCTGTTTATAGTGTATGCATGCACCTAATGAGTGTAGGGGGGCGGGGGGTAATTACATTCCCTGCAGTAAATTATGAACTTACAGTTTCTGAGTGCTGCATGATTGTCTGGTCGATGTAGATGAAACATGATTGTCACTTGTCTCGGGTCGTGTGTGCCTATACATATGTTGGACAATCAGAGTTTATTTGCCAAACAAAAAATGATTCATGGACACCCCTCTCATGTATTTAACACCTAATGAGAGAAAGAGAAAAAGAATAAAAAAATTATAGGTATAAAAGATGATATGATGTGATAAAAAGACAAATAAAAAAAAGGCTTAATAGTTCCTAAATTATATTAAATATTTCAATTTGATCCCCAAATTTTAAAAAGCATCAATTTGGTCTCCAAATTTTTAAAAATCATCAATTTGATCATTTCTGTCCAATTGAAGTTGATGTCGTTAATAATTTGAGACCAAATTGGCAAGGCTTGTTTAGTCTTCTTGCTTATTGGGATAATTTAACTTTTAACGGTGTCAATTTGGTCCCAAATTATTAACGGCATCAACTCAAATTGGACAGAAATGACCAAATTGATGTATTTTTAAAAATTTGATGACCAAATTGACGCGTTTTAAAATTTAGGGACCAATTTGATAATTAAGCCTAAAAAAAATATCAATGTTAATGAGATGTTTGAAGTGAAGAGTGATTCATATATCTCAAACACAACATTCAGAAAACAGATAGTTGATTGATTCTATAACATCGATGATAGACCATGCTATATATGCAATAAAGCATGTCAAGGAAAATTCCTTGTATGTTACAACCCACTTGGATCTTAATTCTTATCGAGAAAATAGAGCAAATTAATTAATGTAATACTAGAACTAGCTCGCTCTCCATTTGAAGTTTGAACCCATGAAAACCATTAAACCAGAAACCAAGAAACCAGCTCACCTATATACCTATGATGCTTAAAACCACTGATCCACCGGGTTTTGTTGTCCCACTTAACCCAACTCTAAACAAAGTTTTTATATTTGACCAATCAAATTCAGATTCATAGTTCCAGTAGTCATGCTTGGTTATTGTGGTCTAGAAACAATGTGCTACTACTAGTTACAAAGTAATCATTTTCTCAATTTCACAAGGGTATCAGATATCAGAAAGAAGTTGGATCCATTGTATTCATAAAACTGAGGTTATATCCCTCTTTCAATTGTTTATCCACTTGCCTTTATATGAAACCAATCAAACTAAACCAACTTACATATCTCTCTGTCGCTTATTAATTAGTCAAATTAATTAAACCATAGACCACTCTGTTTTCTTGGCGAGCTTAACCTAAACACTACACCAACTTGAACTGTTTTTTATATAGGATTGGCTGACTGGTTAAAGAAGTACTTAATATCATCCTCTATTAGTATTAATTAATTTTGCATATTTTTAATGTAACAATTTTTTTTTTTTTTTGTTAACAAGTACGTTAAAATTATCGGTTAACACATTTACCTTTTTTTTATTGAATATTGGAACAATTAGATTGATACCCCCGTCAATGTGTTTGTCATTGGGCAGAGTGTAAAGAAGCAGTGTGTTACTATTAGTTACAAGAAATAATTATCTCAACTTCAATCGAGCATCAGAAAGAAGTTGAATCCAATGTATTATTCATGCATAGATTTTAAAGAGATAAATACTCCAAGAAATTAGTTATTCCTGGCCCCAAAGACACTACAGAGATATAATTGCATGCAAAAGACTCTGGGAATAGTAGATTTGTAATAGGAAGGACAAGAAAGTGAGATGGAACATCAAGTATTCATAATATGTGGGTGACGGAGGACCTCACAGCAGTCACGAGTCTTGATTGGATGAGGGGTAGCACAGATAACTGAGGAGTGTTAAGCATCTCTATATTTCTGACAAAGCCCACATCGAATGGTGTACTAAGAGCAAGTAAATTGCCTATGACATAAAAAGCAAGGACTATCATGTACTTTAAGCACGGAGCCGTGCGATAGAAACAGAGCGAACTATTCTTTCGCCTTTTACTAAAGAATACCGTGTTTCTGTCACCTAAAGCGGCATACGCCTATTTTTGTAAGAGTCTTCCTAGTAGGAGGACTCTGCAATTTCAGATTAAGATTTAAAAGCTTTGATTAATTTAAATGTTTTTTCTATTATCTTTCAATGTGCATAAATTTATTACACAATTTAACTTCAGGAATGTTTAATCACTAGTTATCCTACCCCGCAATGCTGGAAACTTTTTTGTCTTTTTATTTTATAAAAAATTAACATGATATAAAATAAAATTAGATATTAAATTAATATATTTTAATTTATAGTAAAATTATACTTGTTAAAGTAAATAATATAATATAAAATTATTTAAATTTTAAATTTAGATAATAATATTTCAGATTTAAATGAATCCACTTTATTAAGTAACTTTTTTGTTTCTCTTTTTTCAATTTAATTTAAAATATTTAAAATGACCACAACAAATTAAATATCATAAAATCTATAAAAAAAAATACATTTACAATTTTTTTATACTTAATTTGCTCTCTTTACTCGTAAAATAGCAATTTTTTTACAATTTACAATTTTTTATACTTAACTGACCAGGAAAAAATATTAATTTTAAAAGAAAGATTTTAATGAGACAAAGTTTGTTAGCAAAGCATACTAAAACACAAAATTAATGTCCTTGGAATTTCAATAAAATCAGATTTTCTAATAACATCTTCATAGTTAAGCATATTTTTAGATAATAAATTTTATAATAATCATAATAATAATAATTACTTGTTTGTTTAATAAAAAAAATCTAATATACTTTTGTAAATATGATTTGAGGAGAGCTTTTTGACGGCGACGAGGGCGTGCCGGTGGGGGAAGGGAGGCACCAGTGAGGAGGAGCGTGAGGGGTTAACTTTTTTTTTTTTAAGAAAAAAAATAATCTAGTGTAATCAATTTTACGGTAGTTCCACATTTATCTCAAAGAAAATACATATCCGACGGACTATGTTTCTTTCCCACCGTGGGAGACATAAAGAAGTCTCCCACACTAGATAGCGCCTACATTTAATAAAAATCTAAAGCTAAACATGATGTGAAAGATAGAAACTTAAAAGGGCCAATGGTTCAAAAAATGGAAAAAGGGTATTGATGGAAATGCACTATTAATGGAACAGTGAAAAGTTGCTAGCTAGTTATCCAGCATTATATAGTAGTTGATGCTCTACAGTGTTATTTATATTTCTACTAGGCTACATGTATTTGTGTTTTATTGACTTTTTGTCGTGGGGATTATTAGTTTCGTTAAATTTAAAAACCCATATGGTTGGTATGAATAAAAATGAAGCATCAGATTGATGAAGGAGCTAATCTGGAAGCCCAATGACTTCTAACATTCCAATTGATATGTCCAAATGGTTTGAAAAACAATTGGGCCAAACTATATCTAAAATCCAAAGTTAGTTGGGCAAGGGGACATAGCTCTGCTCTAGGTCTCGTTGCTACTTTTTTCTTCCTATTTTCAATCAGATCTAGCTTTCTAGTAATGAAGCTTGAATTGCTTGATTTGTTTTCGTATGCTCTCTATAGGGGCATTGTTTTATGACCTGTAGGTATTGTTATAACATGCAAATCTTTGAATGTAGACTAGCAAAGAAAATTTTACTATTTTTTTATAGATTAAAAAAAATGTAAAGCATTTCTTATAAACTATTACAAGATTGTTTGGGGTGGGAAATAATGAATTGTCATTAGTTATAATGTTAAAAAATCAACATCTTATGTATTGTTTGTTCATTTTCATTTAAAATTGCTATCCCTTATAAATTTCAAATAAACCCATGACAAAACTAATGTTTGAAGTTTAATCCTTTTTTTAATTCTAATTTAAATCCACTTTGAGTTAACTAACAATGACTCGAATATAGTTGCTTATATTAAATTAAGAAATTTGAGAATACTATTGGAGTAAATGATTCTTGTAGAGTTCTTTTAGAAATTGCTTAATAAGAAATTACAAGCAATGTTAACAATTTTTTAAGTAAAGAGATAAAATGAATCCCCAAAGTTAAGAACTCAAGTTGGATCTACTATTAGAATGAAATTAGTCAATGCTTTTAAATCCCATAGGACAACAAAAGGCTCACTAAAAGAAAGTTAAGAACCCAAATTAAGTTCTTGCATTGAAGGTATTCTAATTGTAGTCTCCAATAATAATTATTAAATATATTTTAGAGTATCCTCTTCAATTTTTTTTTTCCTTTTCATTTGATAAGGTTTTCCCAAACCTTTCTTGATGTAAAATTAATATTTTTTTTACTCGTTTAACTAAACTTGCATTCATGGTAAATTATCCACTTTATTTCTTGTTATTTAACAAATAGTTTCATAATTCGAATCCTCTAGCTTAAACTATATAAGATACATATCTAATAATATTATTTCTGAATATCTTATTTCCAAAATTTAACATCATTCCCTGAGACATTAGGCAGTGGGAAGCAAGTACCTAAGAAAACCTTAAACAAAAACTAAAACTAGATAAAACAAATATAGGATTCGATTACTTTAACCTTGGCAATTAATCAAAAACAGAACTTGTCAAATCCTGTTTAAGATGACCCAATCCAGTTTCACCTTAACAAGGATTCTTTTGCCTCGGCTGTACTGCAGGTGAAGATAATTCCCTTTTTTCTTAAAAACAAAAAAATGTAGTGTGTTTGATTGGTTTTATTCTGTGGATCATATTTTGTAGCCCATACCTGCCCATCAGCGTCAAAGGCCTAAGTTCATAACATTAACATATTCCTTTTAAGAGAAATATTAGTAAAACATTATTTAATACTCTTCTTGGTTTCATATGGTCTCATTAAATATGTGAGTCTTATTATTCATTTATTAAATTTATTTACAAACTAAAAGACTTACATAAATTTTAACTAATAAAAAAAATGTATTGAAAAAAATTATATATATCTTTGATTGCCGACACTCTTCTTCCTTCCCAACACTGATCCTCCCCCTCCCTGAAAATAAAAATAAAAACAAAAATATAGTAGATAGTCCGAATGGAAACAACAAACTCAGTCAAGCTTGAACTTTGAACAGAACAAAGTCGACCGAAAAAAAAAAAAAAAAAAAAAAAACGGCAAGCTAGTAGCTACCGTTTCGAAAATGTTTTCCATATTTCGGTGTTGTACTCTCTAAACTGATTTGATTAATTTGTACAAGCTTTCCAATTTTTAGGTAGGGGTCGGGACAGTTAAAATAAAATGACAACTTAAGTAATTTTGTTGTTGGAAATAAAAAGTTCTTCGTTGAATATTTATAATGCCTTGAGATTACAAATGACTTTATGATAAATTTATTAAATTTTATAATAATTATCTTAAAAATTATATCTTAAAAGTCATTATATTTTTAATAACACTTATGTTAGTATAAATCAAGATTCTTTAATATCATTATACTTGGTTTAGCACTATATTAGCAATTATATTCAAGTGATTATCAATTTAAAAGAAGGATACTATTAAAATTGATTAAGTAGTATATAATACATTAATTACAAAACAAAAGTCTAGGGGCATTTTTACTGTGATTAAAAACAAATTTCATCGCTTACTTTCTTTTTGATCTTTTGTTATAATCCAATATCGATATTGACTTGTGTTTATACAGCTTAGTCTTTAGTTGTAGTAATATGTTCATCATTGTTAATTTAACCTTATTGATTAAAATTAATAGGATAATACGCAACTTATTTTATCTTATGATTCTTATCAATGTTTTTTTTTTTTACTGTTATTGTTGTATTTTTTCTAGAATAGTAATATGCTATCCATCTCCACCGTGTGGGTCATTTCCAAGGTTGATGGATGAAGGTGCGAGCCAATTTTATGGGGCATATGCCTAGGGTCTTACTTTTGTAGAGATTAAAAAACATCGTGTACACTGTACACACACACACTTGTATATATGTGTACAAAAAAAATAGAAAAATTAGTTTTAAATTTTATTTTTAAAATTAAATTTTTTAAAAAGAATCATAAGTGCAAAAATTAAAATACTACTTAAGTTTTAGAAAAAAAATATTTTTTTAAATATATAGATATCTTATAAAATATTATTATTTTAACTTTAGTGTAAGGACGATTTGTTACAAATAAAATTTATAAGATCTTTTTTGTATTCATATATGTTTCAAAAAATTCAACGGTGCATATATATTTTATCAACTAAAAAAATTGTTTTTTAACTTGATTATTTAAATATACTAATTGTTTTTATATTACAAAAATAAAAAAAAATTAAAATACCTTATATTATTAAAATGCCTAGCGTAATTTTTGCTTAGGAACCCAGATACCTTAAATTGGCTCTAGTAATTTTGAGGAGAGCGATGTTATGTGAAACAAAATACAGATTTTTTGTTTATGAAAAATATTAATATTTTACATATAATTACTAACAAATATTAAATAAGTCTTTGTATCTCGTTAGAGCACAAAATTAAGCATTAAGTGTGAAACATTAACTTTAACGTCCTGCGTCAAATTACTCAAATAGTCCTTGAATTTTACAACTTAATATCAAATTGTTCAAAAATTATAATTTAATTTTAAATTGATCATTGAACATTACAGCCTAATGACAAAATTGACAACGAAACAAATGTATACATTAAAGTTAATGTTTTACACTTAAAGGCAATACTTTTTTTTTATGCATTTTTTACACTTTCAGGACTATTTCAAAATTTTTATTCTTTTAAAGATTAAATTGTCACTACTTTACACTTTCAAGGACGAAAAGTGAACATTTACCTTTATTTCTAATTAGAAGTGTCAAAATAGAATTAAAATTCAGCTGAGAATTATAATATTATACTCTTATTCTTTGCATAACCCAGATGTAGAAATTATGATCGTGAACTAATTTTGATCCTAACGTAGTTGAATTGAGATTATACTATCTCATCTTTAGGGTTGACCAAAAAAATTCATAATCGCTGATAAAATTCACTAGGGATTGAAAATGGATATCCACTAGTAATTTAAATGGTTTTTTCTCACCCCATTTATAAACGAGCAAAAATGGGAATGAATATCATACTACCCATATTCATGGATACCCGCTATCCACTAATGTACATTTACTTCAATGTCGTTTTATTAATATAGACATGCTTATAGAGAATTTATGCTCTTGAGTGTAATTTTATTTGAATTTATACTTTAAAGAGAGTAATTTTTAGATAATTTGAATATTTTATTTTTTTCTATGGAAAATATTATATACTTATAGTATAGGAGAAAAAGGATGTAAAAGTAGTTAAAGTAATTATTTAATATTTTTTATTTTTATGAAGTATTCATGAATATCCACTATTTTTTTATATATATTTGCAAGTGTATTATCCGTACTCAGTCATCGTAAATAAGAAAAGGAGGAAAGTTTATCTCCCTGCCTCAAAGATAAAAAAAGATAGAGATCCTATCTCTATCTCCACACTTCTCACCGCAGTTAATGACACTTATATCAGATAACTAGGCCCAAGGATCTAGAAAATTTTATATATATAATCTCAGTGACATCAAGTAATCTAATATGAATTCTACCCTAATTCTGATACATGTCTCTTATCTCTGTGCTACTAACTTGAGCGTCGAAATTTCTTTGCAAGTATACCCACCCGTCGTACTTGGAGGAGCGCAAGGAGGAACAACATCGCAAACAAGGTTCTGCCAATTTCGATAGGAACAACAAGTAGTTTTATAAACAGATAATTTTATAAACAGATAAACAACTAGTAACGAAACGAGTACAAACAAGTTTTTTATTTGACTGAACAAATAGGGTAGCTATTACCCATACCTATCCCGTCTTCTTGTGATTCCTACAAATATTTAACTCCTTTAACTAGTAATCACAAGAAATAAGAAAGTTAAGTATTTTTTTTTTAGAAATATTAAATTTGTCAATGATGTATGTATTTTTTTTATTATTTAGAACTATTTTCTTAATGTGTTTACACATAATTAATTAATGTATATCAACTTAAGTAATGACTTTTTCCATTTTATAGAAAGAGACAAATTAAGTGAATGAGAAAGGTAACTTTCACCAGTAATCTTTCTCTTAAAAGAAAAAGAGAGTTTAAGAAATTAATCAGAAAAATGTTGAATACACAACGGCATTTTTTAAAAGAAAAAATATATTATAAACAATTTAGAAGTAATCATATGGAAAGAATTAAGACAATATTTAACAAAACTTATAAAAAAAGAAATTGAGGCATTAATTTTAAATTACAATTAAAATTTCACGTGTCTAACGGATTTGGACAACGCCCATAATAGCGCTGCCGATGCGTGTTCTGTGTCTATCATATTTATCATATTTATGTGCACACTTGCATTCGTGAGAAAAATATACCGTAAATGAGAAAAAAAAAATCCCAAAATTGGCTTCGTATAGAGGTAGATCTGCGTGAAGACCCGTTTCCGTTTGCGTTAGACAATGTTCATAGCTGCAACACTGCAAGCGGTATAAAAATACTTGTCACTCTATTGGAAGAAGTAAAAACAACCATAAGAGACCATTATTTGCCTGCACCCGTTTGGCTCACAAACCATTTTCCATTGGATTCGCTGAATTAACCTGCATCCCCTGACACGTGGGCCCTACAAAAATCCAACACCACCACCAAACATCACACATCTCTATCGACACATAAGTATGCCACACACAATCCAATCGCATACCATACAAAAATACAATCATATTCATACGATTGCCACACCCAAGTAAGTAACTCTTTTATAAATCCAACTGAGACTATACACTTCACAAGTTCACTCTATTGGAGGGGTGTGTGAACCTGGGCTGGCACCACCCATGCCTAATGTAACGCCTTCCCCTCAATAATTCCCTTCTTCTTTGCCCCACACTCATCTCTTCAACTTACAGTGTGCTGCTTACCCTACAAGATCTAGTTTCTTTCACAAAGCACTGAATCTCAATTTTGGGTTTTTTTTTTTTTAATTTTTTTTATGGTTCTGGGCTTTTAGGCCCTGAATTGTTCCTCCCTGCAAGTGCATTGCATTAATTCCAATGGGTGAGAAAGAGTCAGAGAAGCTAATTTGGGAACAGATGAGAACCCCCACAGCTGGCACTCCCATTGCAGCATGTTCCGCACAGCACCGAACCTTACCGAAGCTTTTAGTCCTTCTCATCCTCTTCGTCTCCGTCACTTACGTCGTCTACACGCTCAAGCTTGTCTCAACCTCACGCGCCTGCAACGACGCGCCATTCTCCACCGACACCTTCTCCAAAACCATCCTCGCCGTCAATGCCACCGCCTCCGCCGCCGCCGCTCTCCGGCGAGAGTCCCGCGAGACGAACTCCGAGGACCGGACGGAGCTCCGCCACGTGGTGTTCGGAATCGCGGCGTCGGCGAAGCTGTGGGAGCAGAGGAAGAGCTACATCAAGCTCTGGTACCGGGCGAGGGACATGCGCGGCGTGGTGTGGCTCGACGAGAAGGTGAAGTCGGAGGAAGACAGCGAGGCGCTCCCGCCGGTGAGAATCTCCGGCGACACCGCGAGATTCAAGTACACGAACAAGCAGGGGCACCGGTCGGCGATTAGGATCTCGCGGATCGTGTCGGAGACGCTGCGGCTGGGGATGAAGGACGTGCGGTGGTTCGTGATGGGCGACGACGACACCGTTTTCGTCACCGAAAACCTAATTCGCGTATTGAGAAAATACAATCACAATCAGTTCTATTACATTGGGAGTTTGTCGGAGAGTCACTTGCAGAACATTTTCTTCTCTTACAACATGGCCTATGGTGGAGGAGGCTTTGCAATTAGTTACCCTCTCGCGAAGGCTCTTTACAAAATGCAGGACCGTTGCATTCAGCGTTACCCGGGTCTCTATGGTTCTGATGATAGAATGCAAGCGTGTATGGCCGAACTCGGTGTTCCACTCACCAAGGAAATCGGTTTTCACCAGGTCATTAACTCACTCGCTCTTTCTGTTTCTGTTTGTGTTAATTATTATTTGCAATCACTCTGTTTTTTTTTACTACTGTCACTGTCTTATCATTTTTGTCGGCATTGGTTGGGTTTGGTGGGAGTGGGGACTGCTTTCTCATTTCTGTTTATTTTCTCTTAATCTTTGTTTTTTTTTTAACTGTTTCGTAATGATGCCATTGCTTGAATGCTTGGAACTAGTGAGTTGAGTGAGCGAGTTTAGTTGGATCGTAATGAATTGCTAATTTTAATTATAGATTAAATAAAAACTTTGCGCGTCACCAGAATTGCTGAATCTGGAAGTTTCTGGTTTTACTTGCCGCTATTCTGGTCTGGGCTGGGCTGGGCCCCGAGTGAAGAGTGAAGTGCTGTTGGTGTCGGTGTCGAATCGCATTAATTAGATTTTCTTTTTATCTTTACGCTTCCTTGGCGGAATTTGACTCTGCATTCAATTTCTGGGTAGTGGAATTTAATTATCTGCGTTGGCTTGCGGTTGTTTTACACCTCCCAATAAATTCTTTTATTCGGCTGATATGGAGTACTCCCTTGCCTAAATTGGTTACCTACATGTAGTAGTATATATTATTTAGAGAAATACTGTAGTAGTACTAGTATATTAGATAAAACTGTCTTTTTTTTAAATAATTTAAATTATAATTATAATTAGTTTACAAACAAATGGAGAGCTGAATTAGGTGTACTTCATAATTACGACTGGGGCCATTACGGTGCAAGAATTAAGAAAATTAAGAAGACAAGATTTAAGGGTTTGAAAATTTGACAAGTCTAAGGAGGCGTTTGTTTCAAGGTATCGAGCGAGATTCCTGGGAATGTGAACTTGAGAATATCACATTCCCATGTTTGTTACAAGTTTTGTAAAAATATTCAAAGGAATGTAAAATGCTCTTAATTGACTGGCTTCTTATTCCCATGGAGAAGGGTGGGTATATTGGATTCCCATGGGAATGAAAGTTATTTTTTAAAATAACTATTTATCCCCACTTCATTCTTCTATATTTCTTTTTTTACTTTTATTTTTTAAATAAATAAATAAATTTTAATTTTTTCTGAAATTTCCATTATCAAAAAAACATGTTTATGGGAATAATATTCCTTGGCATAAGATTCCTGAAAATGTGATTCCCAGGAATAGATTTTCATACCTTGAAACAAACGTCCCTGAAACATAATTTTAGAAATTATTAACAACTTATGTATGTATATAAATATAACAATAAAAAGCATGTTTAGGTCATCTAGTTTGGAGGGTTGGTCGTCGATGGTGGAAAAACATTGTGCTTCTGCCGTTTTTGTTTATAAAATTTGACTTTATGCTGTAGCGTTATGAAGGGAAGAGCTCCATGTGGAGTAGAATGTTAGGCATTGTAGATTTTGACTATAAGCAGTCTAAGTTTTGAGTTGTTGTCAAAGTTGTGCTATAAATTGTCATCGGTTATTCCTTGGTGATTGTAATGGGTTTTGTTAATGTGTGACATAAGGGCACTTATTAAGAAATAAAGCATTTATTACTATGTATTAAATAATTCTAATTCTAATTGATCCAAAAAGAGAACATTAAATATTTTTTAAAATTTTCAAAATATCGAATACTTTGACCATTCATAACAAAACTCTAGCATTTTATTTTGTTGAACAGAAACAGAGCAGCAAAGTCATGATAATTGTTATAATTATAGACAAGGAATAGGAATGTAGTCTTGCAACTTGAAAGTGTATGCATTCCATTCTGATAACTTTCATACTGACTGCCGCTGATTTATTGAAACAGTATGATGTGTATGGAAACCTGTTTGGCCTTCTAGCATCTCATCCCGTGACTCCATTGGTGTCACTGCACCACCTTGATGTGGTTGAGCCAATATTCCCCAATGTGACCCGAGTAGAAGCCCTTCAACGGCTCACTATACCAATGAAGCTTGACTCAGCAGGGCTCATGCAGCAATCCATCTGCCACGACAAATCAAAGAGCTGGACTGTTTCTGTTTCGTGGGGTTTTGCTGTTCAGATATTTCGTGGCGTGTTTTCACCTCGTGAGATGGAAATGCCTTCAAGAACATTCTTGAATTGGTATAGAAGAGCAGATTACACTGCATATGCATTTAACACACGTCCAGTTAGCCGAAATCCATGCCAGAAGCCTTTTGTATTTTACTTCTCAAAGGCAAAATACAATTCTACAATGCAACAAATAGTGAGTGAATATGAAAGGCACCGCGTCCCTCATCCTGATTGCAAGTGGAAGATGGCTAATCCTGCTGCTCTTGACAAAGTGGAGGTATACAAGAAGCCAGATCCGCATCTATGGGATAGAGTAAGTTCCTCTCTGAGTCTCCTTAAGTTGATAATTATACTACCAACACGTGAAGGTCATTAGAAATTCTACCCTACAAAATTAATTTCTAATGTCAGATTTGGATCCGTAGGGATCGCTTACTACTTGGTGCTTAACTACTTTCCTACTAACCTGTTTTGAGTATTTTAAGTTTAAGCTTTTAACTTGCAAAAACGTAGCAAAATTTACTGGTTTGTTGGCACTGGCATGGGAAATTGATTTGGGTTTCTTTTCATATATATTTTGGCAGGCTCCGAGGAGAAACTGTTGCAGAGTGAAGAAGTCAAAGGAGAAAGGGACCATGGTGATAGAAGTGGGTATGTGTAGGGAAGGTGAGGTAAGCGAAACATAATGGTGATAAATTACATTAGGGAGGAGGGATTCTCGTGGAGTTTATTAAAAAGCTTATTTCTTTATTTATTGGGTAGCCCACTCTGAGAAATTTTTGTAATTTTTCCCCCGGATTCACTGAAAAGGGGTGAGAGTTGGGGAAAGGTCCATGTACAAAGAGATTTGTCATTTAAACAAAAAAATGTAGAGGGGATGGTGGAGGGACAAGCATAATTTGTAATTTACGTGCTATTGAAGAGAATCTTTAGATGCGTGCTTAATGTGCCACTCTACTATTTTCTCATGCTTTAATTATGCTTTCTTCTCCCAAAGGAAATAGCTGTTCCTACGGACTTGCCAATTTTATAACTAATTTGTTGTTACTTGCTATATTAGTAGTTTTACACACATGACTAAGTTTGGACTTTTATTGATCCTCTCGTGTTTACTTTTTAATATAAAAAAATACAGAAATTAAGTTTAAAATCTTATGTAAGTAATTAATGAATTATGTTATGATTTTTTTAATTTTTTCTCTCGGATCTCTATATGAGTATTGTACTACAGTGAATACGGATTACTAAAATAAGATGCTACCGGATCTACTTGCCTTGCACACTACGGTGTGTTGTCTTCTATAATACAGCTGTTGAGTCACATGATTAATCAAAACAGTATATTATCAATTAGTTGGAATCTTTCAGATATTAAAGGCATGTTTATATAGTATAATTAATTTTAAATTATTGAATGTAATTAAAATGTGTATCAAAATACCGTGGCTGGTTGGTTACCAAAAATAAATTGTGTATCAAAGTTAATTTTAATTAAAAAAAACGCGTGTTTAAGTGTGAATATAATTATCAGAACGTGTACTTTTTATTAAAAAGAATGAGAATTAGTTTTTTTAACCAATAGACTAGCAAGCAATAAACAGGCAATGAAATAACATTTTATATTAAACAAAGGACTCAACAAGTTGCACTCCACCAAATTTTATGAATACAAAAATGCCAAAAGAATCTTGAAGATTAAGGGTTATAAGTTGTCCAGTATGGAACCCACTTCTCGCCCTGAGCTTTGAGCTGTCTCTAATTCATCACACTGCAGTCGCTTAAACAGATGATTAACTTATCTTTCAAAATATGCGCTTAAATGGTTTTTGAGTGTGTTTCAATTTAAATTAAAAAAAGTCAAGATACTATTGATTTCAAAAAGGCACTAATTTTTAGCTTCTTAAACAAAAAAAAAGTATAATTAATTTAATATAAGTACTTAAGAAATATTATTATTTTCAAATGCAAAAGCAAAAGGACCCTTTTTTGTTAAAAAAAAAAAATCCTTCAAAAAGGGAACTTTTCTCCCCTTTGACCGCACTCAAACAAGTCCACAGCCACTGTTTTTGATCTAAATTGGGTTAACTAATTTGGTAGCTTTTCCTTTAATAATGGAATCCCCCCACACCGCACTTGAAAACCACACAAAATGATGGTTGTTTCCTAAACCTACCTCGCCCTAATATATTATAAGTGCTAGTTCATGCTCTAATTAACTTGTTTATTCAATCATTTTGTATCTTCAACAATCCCTGTTACTCATATGATATATGTATGTCCTTGGGACACTTTCCCTCACTATCGAAGGACGACAAGGTGCATTCTAGGGTGGAAAAGTTTAACAAGTCTCCCACCATGGGAAACAAACCTCATCCGTTGGATTGGGATCTTTTTCAAGATGAGAATAACATTATCATAGACATACATGTACTGGATTAAAACCCACCAAAATATATATTTAATTTAGTATTGCTATTCGCACCACCAAAATTGCTATTCACATTTCCACGTATTTAATTTTATTACTGTAGCAATATATATATATATTTTAATTTAATGGGTTATTTTTTTTATTTTAAAGCAGTGAAATTACGTCCAAGCCCTTGGTAATTTACTGTAGCAAAAAATATATATTTAATTTAATGGGTTACTATTTTTATTTTAAAGCAGCAAAATTACGTCCAAGCCCTAGTAGTGCTCTGAATTATTTTTATTTTCAAAGATATCCTTTCCACGGAATCGTGATTCCATGGCAAAATACACTACGGAATCATAATTCCGTTGTGTATTTTATCAACGAAAAGACTATTCCGTTTCGTATTTTGTCCACGGAATCATGATTCCATTTCATATTTTTTTTGCATCCCTAGATACACAATGAAATCTTGATTCCGTTGTACATTTTATACAATAAAATCATGATTACGTGGAAAGGGTATGTTTGGTAAAAAAAAAATTAAGCACATGGGAATGTGAGGAAAAAAAAATAACGTAGAATTTCACTTTGATCTTGGGTGTCGAAAGAGGCGAATTCTAGCGTGGAGACTAGGTGCAAGTGGTCCATGCGGGGGGAATAGTAAATACTGTAGCATTACTGTAGCAAAAAATATATTTAATTTAGCATTGCTATTCGCACCTCCAAAATTGCTATTCACATTCCCATGTGCTTAATTATTTTTTTACCAAACATACCCTTTCCACGTAATCATGATTCTATTGTATAAAATGTACAACGGAATCAAGATTCCATTGTGTATCTAGGGATGCAAAAAAAATATGAAATGGAATCATGATTCCGTGGACAAAATACGAAACGGAATAGTCTTTTCGTTGATAAAATACACAACGGAATTATGATTCCGTAGTGTATTTTGCCATGGAATCACGATTCCGTGGAAATGATATTTTTGAAAATAAAAATAATTCATAGCACTACTAGGGCTTGGACGTAATTTTGCTGCTTTAAAATAAAAATAGTAACCCATTAAATTAAATATATATTTTTTGCTACAGTAAATTACCAAGGGCTTGGACGTAATTTCACTGCTTTAAAATAAAAAAAATAACCCATTAAATTAAAATATATATATATATTGCTACAGTAATAAAATTAAATACGTGGGGATGTGAATAGCAATTTTGGTAGTGCGAATAGCAATACTAAATTAAATATATATTTTGGTGGGTTTTAATCCAGTACATGTATGTCTATGATAATATTATTCTCATCTTGAAAAAGATCTCAATCCTACGGATGAGGTTTGTTTCCCATGGTGGGAGACTTGTTAAACTTTCCCACCCTAGAATGCACCAGGACGACAAAAGAAACTTGTTTCAAACAACTAGCTGTTGTAGATCATTTATAAGCCCACTTTCAAACAGGCACAGTTAGTTCGTGAGACTTGAGTGTTTATGTAGGCCCAATAGATATAGGTTTGTGCCTTTGCAGCTTCATTCCAGATGAGTCGTTCAACATTAATGTTAACAAGAGGAGTACTAGCAACACACTCTATCATTGGTTGAAATTTATTAAAAATTATAAAATCAAGGGAGAGAGAGTCATTAAATAACAAGTGGGACCTATAAAAATTTGTGTTTTTTAATAAATTTTAACCAATCATGGAGAGTGTGTTCAAAAAAAGTGTGATAGACAATGTATTACTAGCATTTCATGTTAACAATATACTACTTTCTGACACATTTTTTTAACCCACTTTAATATAACATTTTCTTTTAGGGGATAAATATAAAAATTAAATTAAATTATAATTTTAAAATCAATATATTAAATTTAACCAATAACTATAAAATCAATAATAACTAACCACATATTTGAAAACTAAAATTATATAAATTAAACCAAAAATACAAGATTGGAACGTTAGTTTTTAAAATTCATGGTAGCAATTCTAACGATAAAAAATCTTTATTATATTTGGATATCATGTTTAAAGTTTAAAAGTATTATTGACTCTCAAACTTTATTAAAGAAAAATTTAATTTTTAAGTTGAGAATAATAAGAATGACACATTCTCTGTTTTAAGCAATGAATTGTTGATCAGTATTTGGCAAGTGTACCAATCGTGATAGTAACGATGAGTATTTTAAGTCGTCTCCCAAGGGACTTGCGTAATATCAAGCAATTTGCTCACAATTTATTAAGAAAGGCTAAAGAATTGGAAAGTAAATGTGCAACGATGATTTTTGATAAAATGAAAATAAAGATAAACACAAAATTAAAAACTAAAATGGATTAAATTCTTTTTGGGTTTTTTAAGAAACACTAAGCATGCAACAAACAAGGTTATCAACTAATATAATAAAAACGTGCCCAGGGTTGGATTTCATGTTACCTCTCCTTACTTGCATACAAGATAATTAATAAAACTCAAGATCATCAATCATTCATCAAACCATAAATATCACTAAAACCCTAATTCCTTAGTGGTTAGAGGCTAACTCCCATTATTAACCCCTAATCCCTTAGTGAGTTTAACAATGAGAGTTGCATTAAGCACATGGTCTAACAAGATGACTAAAGATTTATACACCATTCCTAGTGCAAAACCCTTAGTTACTTCACTCTAGGTCTAGGTTTTTATCAACATTTTTCAATGAGTAAAATCCCACATGTATGTGGTTGATCAATCCACAATAAGAAAATAGAGCAAGAGAGTGAAATAAAAAATTGAAGAACTAAATATATATTAAAATATCAAAGTAAATACAAGAGGTTCAGTAACATTACATCCAACCCCAAACATTAGGGGAATTTAGCTAAACATAGACACTAAAAGCTCTAACAATGACGGAGGAATGCAAAATCTTGAAGGAAGAGCCATGGAAGAAGCTTCACAGCTGACACCCACTCCAAGGGGAATGTTCCCTCCTCAAAGTTAGGTCAAATCATGCGATATTTGCCTTAAATAGGACCTGTCATGTGCCTCTGAAAAAACCCACATGATGCACTCACGCTTAAGCGCCATAAATTGCAGGCTTAAGTGTAAGTGCTCCTGAAGAATCTTGATGATCAGGACTAGTCACGCTTAAGTGCGAGTTACGTCACGCTTAAGCATGACAACTTTGAAGCAAGGTCCAAAATGAATCCACGCTTAAGCTTAGGTAAAAGCTCGCTTAAGCCTGACTTTTTCTGCAAAACTGGGAGCCCCTAGAATCCGCGCTTAAGCTTGGCTGAGGGCACGCTTAAGCGTGGGGACTTCTTCATAAATGGACAATTCTTGATCTCCATCTTCAAATGTTACCTAATTCCTCTTGCTTCTACAGTAAAAGAAAAGCTAATTAGATGAAAATTTAACTAATTCACTACTCTAAAACTAATCTAATTTATTTACAAATTAATTATCAAAGAGATCAATTCAAAGTTATAAAGTTTAAATGATTAAGATAATTGCCCTCAATTTTTATCAACAAATTAATTTTAAAAGGCAATTATCAATTGTCCGTATTAAATACACTCACATCACAAAATTATGTTTAGTAAAACATTAAACCCGCAACTGATAATAGAATTCTATGTAGTTTAAATTCAGCAAATATATTAGTAAAAAGAGTTTTTAATGATCATGCATAATGAGTGAACGAATTTTTAAGCTACCAACCAATAAAAAATTATAGTTGATATGACTTTTAAGGTAATTGTTGTAAAAGACAATAAATTTATCATACATGATAGTTTGTGATTAGATGACGATATAAAATTACTTTATATTGTCAATGCATGACCTATTTTCTCTAAAAAAAATTGAGTTTATGCACATGCATTGATAGTATAAAACAATTTTACAATATCATTCAATCATAAATTATTATGTATGATAAATTTATTAATTTTTATAATAAATACTTTAAAAGTCATATAAATAATATTTTGTAACTGAAAAATGATAGTGTAAACTTTTCGCACTAAAAATATATGACCATTAAACTCGTACAATTTTGGCAAATAAAGCGCATCATTTTTTTTGGGTAAGCAAATAAAGCACATCGTGAGCGCAAACCATCAAACATTTTGGCAACTAACATATTCATTCATGCATCGTGAGTCGTTGTCAGATTTTACATATTTTCTACTGCTTAACTATTTTGGCTACTTTAATACGTAACTATAGTTGAGCATTATCGTGCTTATATATAATATATTACTAGTTGGTCCTATAAAAAATTATTAATTGTGAATTGGATAGACCCAAGCGTGGAGATACATATATCAGATTCCCATATAATTCATGTAGCATGATTCTCACGAAGCGATCAGTTTCCGGAACAGTTATTTCAAACATAGCTTAAATATATTTTTATTCCTTCAAATGTATAGATAGTTATTTTTTTGTCCTCCAAATTCACTTTTTTTAAATCAAATTTCAGCAGTCAAAAATCGTCACAAATTACGAATATTTTATTTCTCGTTTGGCACCTATTATAGAAAGAGACTAAAAAAAGTATTTTTCAACTTTGATGGACTAAAAAGAGTGACTTTTAATTTAAAAGACTAAAACAGACATATTCTCATATTAGGAACTAAAAACATATTTAAGTCTTTCAAACATACACAAATATTTTATCTCACGTACCTTATGAATTTCAAATCATTGCCATTCGTCCTCTCTCACTCTTTTCTCTGCATGACATATGTTTCATTTTGTCTATTCAGGGTAAATACTGACATTTAGAAAGATACAATTTACCCTGCAAAATTTATTGATGTTGTTTAAAACCCATTTAAGTGTTTGGATGAAGTAGTTTGAAAGGAAAAGTTTTTTTAGAGCATCTAACATTTTTTTCCCTCTCCAAATAATATCTTGTTTGGATGATTGAGTTAGAACTTTTACAAATCATACAGTCACTACAACAAAACATACTTTTATGTTGAAGAATTACAAGTCTCGCATTCAGAAAATAGAGAAAATTAAGTGTTTGAGTATAGCAAGTCTAATATCGAGTGTTTGAGTTGATCGAGTCTAACAAATTTAGACTTTTTAAAGAATATGACACTTCCCAATCGAGACCATCCCATCCATAATTCCATACATTGCTAGCTATTGAGCAAGCAGTTTGCAATTTAATATTTTATTACTTACGATAATTAATTTGGAAAACTACCTCAATAAGTGGAGTTTTAGAAAATCACATTTGTTATAAACTATTAATTTAGTTTCTCAAGTATTACTCATTCTCCAAAGTAATCCCTGAAATAATAAAGTTATATTAGTAATATTCTAGATATTGAATATCTATCAGTTTAATTTCTAAATTGATTATTTATTTTACTAATATTAAAGGACCAATTTAAAAGATTTTTCTATATTTAAGAGACTATATAGCATAGTTTTTAAAGAGTCGGGAGGCCATGGAATGAAGTAAATTTCCCATGACGATGTCAGCTAGGTATGGCTGACGCTCTGTTACACGATGTTGACAAAACGAGAGAGGAAAACAAAGAAATCAATGTCACAACTTGAATGAGTCAAATAGGTGTCGCTTGAATCCTCGCCAACAGTGGCAGTTAGAGATGCGAAAATATAGATGTCGTCTAAGAAGTTTTTCGAATTTAAGTTAATAAACTTTTCATTTTGTACAATCTTGCCTACATATGTATATGTTGGTGTTATTGAGCGAAAGTTTTTGTAGGAGTCAAATTCTGAATAATTCCACAAGTTATAACATCCAAACAAATTATTTTAGAAATGAATGTGATTGAATTGATGTAATTTAATGTATATACATATTTTCAAATTTTTAAAATTCTGAAATTCTTCATTCAAACACGAGGGTCAATGTTTAAATGCTTGACGGAGTGATTGACATGACAGGGAAAAAAATACTTTTGATCAATAACTATTAACCACCCATGCTCGAATTTCTTACAAAATATTTGAATTCCATGTGGTTTACACCAAGAAGAAAAAACTATTTTGGATCTTCTCCTGTTATTGAGCAGTAGTATATGGTTACGTTGGAGAAAAAAAGACACAATTTTATCAAATAAAGTCCCATCATAATTAATTGTACCGTAGGTAACCACGTCTTACTACTGAATAACAGAAGATGATCTAAATTGTAGAGCAAATTCGTCTACAAGCTTGTGAGTCACATATTTAATGCTATTATCTTCCAACCACCAAATTTCTTATCTAAAATCATAATCTCTTGGCAAATCTCAACCACTGCAGATTTTGGTTGTATTTTTAATTTTATATAATTGCATCCTGAAAACATTCAAAGAAGTTTTCTTAGAAAGTTATTATAAAAATCAACCCAAACTGTGCAACCAATGTACAGAGAGTCTTGATCCTGTAGAATGTGGAAAATATTTTCTAACTTTGACAAACAATATAAGAGAGAAGAAGAAACAAGGGTAGCCAGCCCTCTGCAGTAAATGAAATTAACTGAGTGTCTGAGGGCTCAATACGTGCTTCGATTCGGTCAAGCCATGCGAGAGAGATTAATATTTGTGAACTGATCAACGATTGTGATTGAAATTTTGAGAAATTTACTTTGCATGCAAAACACCACCATGTAGTATTTTAACAGCGTTTAAGTGGAAAGGGATTTAAGCTCCATCGATAAATTTTACAGGAAAAATTGCATTAATAATTAAAGGAGGTAAACTATATTTTGACCATAATATAAAATCAGTGAGGTATATATTGCTCTTTGCTTCATGCCTAAATTTGTTGTCCTTATGAATCCTTTTCTTATTACCATTCTCATTTTCTTGTCAAGCAAATTACCATTCTCATTATGTCCTGCAATTACAGAGTAAAACAAGAAACATGAATGATATATCCCCTTCCCACAAAACCATATAATTACATGCCACTGGCCCACCCCCAGCAATCCAAAGCAATGACAATATGTTATACCAATCCAATAATGTATCGAGACACACTATTAAATGGTTATTAAATAAATGCTGCACTGAATAATGCTCCAATAATTGGATGATAATCAGGGCATAATTCTTGTAGAAGAGATTAATTTCCCACAAAGTAATTATTTCGGCATTGTTTGAGAGATTAATTTTACGCATGAAGCACAGGCAATATATACCTCACTGATTTATTTCTTCCCAACGAAATAATTATTTCTTGCCATAAGTATTTATTAAAAAATTTATTTAAACAAAAACTTACAACCTGTTTACACACGCCTTACAAACTGCGTGCGGCTCTGGATTGGCATCACATTAGTGTGATCTGCGTCCTGCTTAAGCAAATTTTTATAGCTTTCACGTTAATTTGGCATACCTAACATAAATTTGGTGTTGGGTGTGTAGCAAATCCAAACATACTAAAAGCCATTTGACATGAAAAATTATATCCGGGTAGAATTCCAGCATATTTCCAAATAGCCACTTACATTAGTTAAGGTTGCACGACGTTTTGGTAATTAAGGTATTAAAGAGAGTTTATAAATTTATTTGACTAATTTATAAATTATTCTCAATATAACTATAATTTTTTTATTCTATTCATTGGGTGTTCAGATTAAAGAATAATATATATATATGCTTAAAAATTAATTACTTAAAAATGAATATTAAATTATTTTATATTTTTAATAAAAATATTTTACTTTTAACTCGCAGTATACAGGATAAAAAAATTGATATAACTATTAGTTGCATTGGTTCACCTTATCATTTAAAGAATTCTATTTAATTTTTTCTTATTAACTAAAAAAAGAAATTAAATATACACGATTAGTTTATGGCATACGATACAATAATGAAGGCAATTAAATAAACTGGGCCGTACAATAACCATCTATATACACAAGCGCCAACGAAGGGCTGTAAATACGTATTGATCTCTCTTGGTTCGTGCGATTATGTTCATCAACCTTTTAACACAAGTTGCGTTCATTAAAGAGCATGCATGATACATCTCATCTTTAAAAACCCTAGTGCCCCCAACACTGTTGTAAAGATATCATTTTAATGGCAAAAAAGAAGGGGCACCGCTGAACCAATCATAAAACAGATATATCATAAAGCAACCAATTCTTATTGGCACGAGAAATTGTACGTCTTCCTCAAGTGAATAAGGGACCACAACGACCAAATTATCTTTGATATTTTTTTTCCAAGTCTTGTTCTTAGCATCCAACCAAAACTGTTCATCGAAAATGATTTATTGTCCTTTTTACAATACTCCTTTCTTTTCGTCAATAAACTACAAATATCTTCAATCCCAAAAAAGAATTTATTTTCCACTTGAGCGGATGGTTCAGCAGTAAATGGAAACCCCATCAACAAAACAGATCATGTAGCTTCATAAAAAGAAGCTATTACTTTCCAGTAAAACACAAAAATTAATTTTAGAAAATTAAGTGTAACAAGAACCGTACAAAAAAAAAAAAAAACTGTATATAATTATATATAACCTTGCATCAATCAGTTGAAGATTCAAATTCCAAAATAGAGGAGGCATGAATACATGTTGAAAGTTTACATTATCTAACTACAAGTGTAGCTTAATTTTCTATATGGAAGCATTAATATATATAAATATGTACTATATATATATAAGTGCTAATTAATTAAAATTAAAAACTAATGTTTCTACTTTAATTAATTTGACTACCATGTATTTATAACTAAATCCATGTCCTCCTTGATTCAATAAGCTAATTTGCCTTATATATAGCGACTTGAATTATTATATATCATACCAAATCATGAAGCAAGTGTGTCCCCATGAGCTTCCTATACGGCATGTTTTGTCCTTCACCATCCAAAAGAGAGTACTGAACTGTTTTGACACTCTTCAATCTGGTCCCGTGGGTAAAACATCGAGCTCTGTGTTGCTCCTGGCGGGAACGCTAAACTCACCCCGCTTTCACCCTGCTGCTGTAACCCCAGCGTCAACGACACGCCCCCGTAAGGAACCATGCCGGACGAGTGCTGCGTGTACGACGAAAAGTCAAGCTCCACCGACCCGAACGTGTCCATTTGGTTGTCGTTTTGGATGCTTTTGCCGCTCTTCGTGTCGTTTCTGTGATCCGAGTTGTTTATGATGGACGACACGCACTCTGAGTCAATTCGAAGGAGCCGAGCCTGCGTTGGCTTCTGATCCTCGCGTGGCGCGTTTTGATCCTCTTCCGGAATAATATTATCGGTGCCTCCTCCACCTCCCTCCGACGATGCTACGTCGTTTTGTTGCTCCTTCTCTTCTTCCAAGTACATTTCCTCCACCATCGGCTTCCATAGCCTCACCCTCGCGTTAATAAACCAATTCGAAACCTGCTTCCAAAATTCAACACGTGTCACCAAACAACATTAATCAATTCATTTTCATCTTTCAACTTTCACACAAGTCGCGTTGCGTGCATGTAATAACAACGATTTATTTATAATTAGTTGTGCTAATATTTATTTTTATTCAAATTAATGAAATTATGAGAATGCCGTGTAATGTTATGCAAATTAATTGATATTCAAATTATATATTATACACGTGCCTGACTTCTGGAGAGACCGGCTTGGCGGGCTAGGATATGTTTATCAACATCACTTGGGTACCTGCAATGGTTTTTTTCACCGAAAATATTAATTAAGAATACATGTGACCTTCCATGGCACGTAGGAATTACTAATTGATTATTGATTAGAGTTAACTGTAGTGGAGAAACGGGCCCTACGTAGTAGTTGAGAGAAAGAGGCAAAAGGAAAGAACATTATAAAATAAATGTACAAAAGAAAAAGAAAATGATTGAAAATCAAAAGATGGAATCTAGAATGGTGATGCACAGAAGCTACCAAAATTAATGTGTATTGACATATAGTTTTCCCAAGCAAGAATGATTGATGGAGATTCTACCATCAACTGCCAATACTTTTTCTCATCTATTGATTTGGAGAGAACATTGATTCCTTGGCAAAATCTATTTTGTAGTTTACTTTTTGTACTGGAATTTCAATTTCATCATAGCTAGCAATGAATTGATTAAGGAAAATAATTAGTAGAGAGGAATAATTACGGATGGAGAAAGTGCTCGAAAAGCCAAGCTCGAAGAAATGAAACGGATCGTTCGGGAAGACCACGTTGGGGTCTCCAAGGATGGGTTTCCATCATGCTAATTTGCTGAAATGCCCTTTGTTGTCTCAGTGATTGATCAATGATTCTAAGCCTTGGTGTTTCGCCCCTTGTTGTGCCTGGTGCAACGGGGTCTTTCTCTCCCATGGCTTTTCTTGTGGCTTGAATTTGATCCATAATTCCATCCTTCAAACACCTAAAATGTCTTGACATGGCTTTCAAAGCCAACGCTGAGTAAACAGTGGCAGCACCATTACCCGCCACTGCTTCAAAGGAGGAGACCACAGCCTTCATTTGGTTACAGTAGTGTTTGTATCTTCTATCAACCTTGACAACAAAAAAGTGGTCAAAGAAAAGTAATATATAAATTTCACTTTGAAAGTTACAGCCACCATAGAATTGAATGAGTCTATATGCAAGATATCTATTTAATTGAAGTAACTGAAACAAGACTAAAACAAAGTTGCTAAGTAAAGGTAAAAGGCAAAAAAAAAAACCATTAGGGGTTTTGGTTGTGAGGATAAATAAAAAGCCTCAATTGTCACGAGGTGGCATTGATGAAAAGGCCCGCACCCGCTGCTTAATTAGTTCAAGAATCAAAGTGGAAAGACCCCAATCCCATCAACCACACCAACGAAAAGTTAAGAATATGGATTGTGACGGGTAATTCACTTGAAGTAAAGGCTATAAGGCATGATTTTTACTCACACTTTTTCCATGTTATGTGGAACAATCACACAAAAGATATTTCCTTTGCCAAGTACAAATTAAACTCTTAAATGAAGCCAAACAAAACTAAGAATATTCGAGAAACATATCTACCTCTTCCAGCATCGAGAGTAGCCTTGTCTTTCTCTTCTGCAATTCAACAAACTCAAGAGAGCTAAGAGAATGGTTCTTTGAGGAACCACCACCGTTATTACCCTCTTCCCACTGCTTGTTCTTTTGAGAGTACTTTTGCTTTGGCACATCATTTTCCTTTGTCCCTAGGCTACAAAACTCGTTCAGAAGGACCTGTGCAGGTACCAAGAACTTGGAGTGCTTGATTAAGAAATGTCCCTGATAAATATTTGCAGCTTTGTTAGGACTCATATACCCATCTTGCAACATTTGTTGTTGTTGAGCATTGACTGGTTTTCCAAAAAACCCCTCTCTTGAAACAAAATCAGAAAGATGCTGATGATGGCTTGTTTGTCTCAGCTCAAAAGATTGCAAGCCAATACTTGAAGGGTTGGTTGAAGAAAGAGAGAGTGAAAGGCCTTGACTCGGCCTTTCGTTACTTTCACAAGGGAACACGCACCTTAAGGAAGAATCATCAACCATTAACCTGTTCTCTTGCCACGGGGCAGAATCATGGGCACCACCACCGACAATTAAGTTCTCGCTACTTGTCTCAGAAATCCCTGATGTGAAGTCTTGCTTGTTATTATTATACTCATGCTGGTTATAAAAATTGGTAGAAGACTCGTTCATCGTTTTGGAAGAGGAAGGACCCGCGTGTTGACCTGGTTTGGCGAAGAAACTTTTCCACATGGCACCGTTGGTTTCATTGTGTTGCTGAAGATTCTTGGAAAACCCTATCATCTCCATGCCAGTGGTGAGGTTGAACATCTCTGGGTCGGTCACAAAGCCTTGGATGTGGTTCATCAGATGGGGTTGAATTGTTGGGTTATTGGATGACACATCTGAGTAGAACAACCCAGTTGATGAAGCCATGTCCTTGGATTTGTCTTCACACAATTGTCGAGCCATGAAATTAACCAACCTCAAGTATTGCTTTTTCAGCTCTTGTTAATCTGTGTCCCCAACAACACTTTGTGTTTCTTATGTTGTAAGGGATGTGTTTTCACCAGGGTTGATTATCATATCCCACAATAGAAGACTTAAGAATCCCTCCTCTAGAACTGAGTTAAAAACTGAAGAAAGGAAGAAAATAGAAGAATTTGTATGTGTACATATTATTATATGACTTATGAGAGTATATATATTTTGCTTGTTTCTAAGTGAAGCAATTGAAAGAGTGGAAGACCTTACCTTAATGGAAGATAAGTGGAATAAGAAGGTTAGGGTAGGTGGGTATTGGATAAAAGTGGAGGTGAAGGTGGTGATCTGTGGATGCAAATGGATGAGGAGGGTAAATTAGAGGGGAAGTGGGAGCTGTTTTTCCTCAGTGTTGTGATTTAATAAGGCAACATGAGGGTACCATGAAAACCAAACCTAGGAATAAAGATGAGATATACTTCCTCAGAAATAGAAGATCAGATAGGGGTGATGATGACCTCCATGCTATGATCATCATTGATATATGCCTGCTCCAGTGCTCCCTTCCCCTCTCTCTCTACGAGAAGGGGGTCAATGCAGAAAGATATATATAAATACAAGTAAACAACCAAAACAGTCTTCGTTTAAAGAGAAAAAAAAAATCAAGGAAATTTCCTCAATTATTTCGTCCCAAGTATTAAAAATTTCTACAATCACGAAAATTTAATCATATTAAAAATCTCTATCTTAAATTGAATACAAATAATGTATATATATAATCTTGCAGAAGTATTAACAAATTTAATTTTAATGACTATATATAAAAGGTTTTATTTTATCATTTATTTATGCATTGTTATATCATTTAATAGTTTATATATTTTTAATTATATTAAATAGTAGTATAACACATTTTTTTATATAGTAATGTATATACTTAAGTTAAATTCTAAAATAATAATTCATTTATATATATAGATATAAAGCTAACCTTCTATGCAAATTACACAGAACGTGGACCAGCAATAACATAAAGTAACGATCGTCCTTTGCCTCGTATATTAAACTACAACTGTCTACAGGCCGCCGCATGAGTTGCTCTTTGATTTACTAACACCATGATTTTTCACAATACTTATTATACAAAGATAATTTTTTTACAAAACTGGTAATTTTACTGATAATCATTTTTTTTACTTGGTCCTTTCTTTCTTTTTTTTTTTTTTTTTTACATCCATTGATTCAATTAAGTGGTTTGCGACAGGACGCGCGTATTTTTCATAAAACATTACCGCTCACAAATTCTCCTTTTATAATATGTTTATTTTTTTATTGATACAATTTTTTAAGAACTTAAAAAAATAATTATTATTTCTTTGCATGCAGACATATATTAAATTCTTTCTTATCGAAAAAACAAATATAAAAATAGCACTCGAAGACCAAATTAACAATTATAGATTGGTAACTGTAGGGTCTCCGTGGAGCTGCAGGAACCAAAATACCAAATGAGCGTGATTCATTTGCAATCCGAATTTGCATGGTTTAAAATTTAAAAATGGGGACAGGAATAGGGAAATCTTTGTGGGGAACGAATCCCGAGATTGAAGTCATTCCTAAGTAAAGTGTTTTACAGGCTTTTTCAGATGGGTTTCAGTATGAGGAGGGTTCTGTTGGATGAGTTAAGTTGGTGGGTCCTCATACTGTCTTCCTGAACAAAAGCTAACAGAGTTATTCTCTTCTGTTCTGTGACTGTGTCAACATGCAGATAGATAGATAGAGTGAGTGAAGTAAATTGCCTTACTTGTACTATCGTAAGGATCCGGTATCATATAGGTAAATTATCAAATATTTGATGATTATTGAATTACTATTATAAACTTTTGTAAGCATATTAAATTACTTTGCATGTTAGTAAAAGAGAAAGCGTGGGAATACAATTGGATTTGTGTAAAATTAATGTTACTAATTGGAAAATGTTTGGTCAACACTAGTGTTGGAATAAAAGAAGATAAGAGAGAGGGGGGGGGGGGGGGGGGGTAGGAGAAAATAAGAAATAATAATTAAATATGATAAATAATACTGTGTGATATAATAAAAAATAAATAGTGTAAAATTAAGTATTAAGTTTTCCCTTTTGAGGTGTAAAAACACACAACTCTTCCTAAATTTAGTGCCAAGGTTGAGATCTCATCAGCCAACAGAATGGTAGAGAATAGTGGGATTACAATGTTATTTTTATACTCATACTTTTAAGAGAATATCCATATTTGAATTTTGATTTAATTACATTGGCAAAAGTTAAATATTAACACTCATATTCTTACTCGTTAAATATTTATGTACTCGTATTTAAACTAATTAATTTAAATAGAATCTCTTATTATATATACTTCTACTTGGCAAATTAATAAAGCATGAACCTTATTAAAATACTAATATTAATAGTGAAAAATCAATAAAAAAAAGTCTTAATTAAAAGTAAAATATATAATGTAAATGAAGAAAATATTCAAAGATATACTCCAATTTCTAATTATAAAATATTACAAGTAAAATTGTTAACTTAAATAAAAAGATATTTAAAAATATTTTAAGTTCTAGTGATAAAATATAATAAATATATTATACGAGTATATTATAAGACTCAATTATCTAATTTATCAGATAAGAAAAGTAATTACTTTAATTGATAGCAATAAATCTATCATATAAGTCTTGTAAATAAAAAAATTGAAGGAGTATAATACTTACTCATCCTATCAGTAAATTTTTCACGGATAATTATTCATATTAAAGGCAAAGTCACTTGATAAATAAATACTCAATTAATTGCCCAAAAACAAAATTTATAAGCATCTATTAAATCAGCTAATGTTCCCACCTCCCTTGTTTGGATGTATTCAGATGAGGTGATCCTATCTTTGCCCATCTAAATCTTATTTATTGGTGTATTCAAGTATTCCACCCATCCTCCTCTCGGCTCTCTCCATTTTGAATGGCAGGGACCGCATCCTTTATTTTTATTATTCATCATCCAAACATGCCCCTCCACGCGCATCTGCTTTCGCAGGTAGTACTAAACATAAATTTCAATTAATGGTACTTAAGTACAATTATTAATCAATAATGATTATCCAGATGCAAAATGCTCTTTTTCTCTTAATTGCATAAAAAGTTTAGTGAACACCATTACTATTACTAATTCCCTTTGCAGTGTAGGTTGGTATTCCCCCACGAAATTACACTCCGATCCTTTATCTGATTCAAGGCAATTCGAAGAAATAATTTTGCACAGCAAAATTAAAATGTTGTCTTACGTACGTATTACAGGAATCATAGATGAAAGCATAGTGTTTGTCCATTTAATATTTTGATGTTGGCTGGCTTCTTTGTAAGCGATTATTATTGGCCACGTCTATTATTTTCCATTTCGTCATTTTCAATCAGAAGCACCTCCAAGTCCAACCGTGTTTTGCATCAGTCAATTGCTCTAAATTTTCGTGTTCAAAAGAACAGATTTTTTTTTTTTCCTTTGGTGATTTCCATTTCAACAACATGCATGAAAAAGAATGCAACAAGGTAGATTTTTTTTTTTTTTTATCAGCAAAAAAGATATAAGACATGTTAATATATATATATATATATATATATATATATATATAGGTACAAGGGTACCTAAACCAATGTACAAAGCTTGTCTTTAAGACACCACTTTACAGTTTCCCAACCAGACGAAAGGTTATTATACATTTATGTATATAATAACACATAAATATAAAATAACCAAATGCACGCCCCAACGAGTAGCCTTCAGTTTAATACCCAACCTCCACGAACCAATGGATTCATAACAAAACAAATTGAATCAAGCAGGTAATTGAATCAAGCAGGCATGCGTGCTGTGCAATCTGTTATATTATGGTATTAATCTTAATATATATTGGAATGAAATTTATAAAATAAATTTTAAAGTAAAAAATTTAATTTTGGTAAAAAAAAAAAGAGTTTGAGTATATAAAAAAATTATTTAATTTTTTTTAAAGAAAATCAATTATATATTTTAGAAGTATTAACTTTATTTATATATATATTATTAAAATAAATATAATATTAAATCAAAATATTATTTTAATCAACTCAAACACAAACTAATTTTTCCTCACTACAAAAATAAATTACTAAATCTAAAATAAGTTATGTCAAACACATCAGCATGAATTTAGAGGCAATCTGAGTGAAGAAATATATATTTTGGGGGTTTTGCGGTAAAACCAAACACACGATTACTCCACGTGAGATTATTAACATGAAAATTCAATGAAAATGTATTTACTTTTATCTTTAAATATTGTATGTTTTTAATCTTTAACAAAGGATTAAGATTACATCATTTTTATTAAATACTAATGGAAAGGTGGACATTGTCTTGTTTGTATAATTTTTTAATTTTTAATAACATGAAGAGAATTAAAATCATTAATTTATAACTTAACACTACTTAAAAAGAAAAAAAAAACGTGATTGGAAAGTGTACAGCTACATTACATGAATAGTAGTTAAAGGGTAAAATTAATCAAAAAAATATATGTACTAAAAATTATTATTATTTATATATGTAGTTATGGATAAAAATTTTAAAAATGATATTAATTGCACTTTTGGTCATTTAGGTATCCTAATTGCGCAATTTTAGTCTTTTAAGTTCCAATTGCATAAATTGAATTATTCAAGTATCATAATTGTGCAATTTTAATTCCTTCATCAGTGTTTCATTAAATATTTAACAAACAACTTTTGTTTGTATAACACTGGATGATAACATGTTGGTGATATAATAACTAATATGTTGCTTGACACATGTTAACGCAACTTACACTTTTAATTTCTTAGGTATCATAATCATGATACATGTAAAATGCAATTAAGTCACATCAATATATGTGTCAAACAATATACCATCAACTATCATATCATCATCATCAAATGTTTTGTCAACAAAATATGTTAAATATTTAATGAAAAGTAACTTGAGAGACTAAAATTGCATAATTACAATACCTTTAAGATTTCATTTGCGCAATTGGAATTGGAGCTAAAATCATTCAATTATAATAGAGTGATGATACATGAACATCCCACTATTTTAAACACTCATCAACACTTCTCATTTCTCTTTATATCTTTTTTTCTATTACGTCATAAATCCTATCATATTTATATTTTTTTTCCTCTCTCTCACTAGATGTTGCATAGCATTATGGGTGTATACCAAACATTTTTCATTACAAAAATACCTTAGAAACTAAAAGTGCAAATAAGCTAAAAATAAATAAAAACTTTATTAAAACCAAAAGGTATGAATGATATTTTCAAGAATCAAACATACATTGTAACTTTAAGTTAAATTAAAGGGTTTCCTAAAAAAAATGGCTTTGGAGGGCCATGAATAGAGGAATAGAAAAGCGGGTAGGCATGCATTTGTTGCGTGATAGGGTTAGAGGCTAATTAGTTGAATGGTTAGAGGGTAATTAGATGAATGAGTGTTTAGTGAGTATTGGAAGTGAATGAAATTAGAGGGAAAGAGAGAGATGAGATGAAACGCGCGAGAGAAGAGAGTGGAGAGAGAAGGTGGGCACCCCACTACAGCTTTAAATTTTTGTCTGATAAAAAGGTCGTTGGTCATTGGTGTTGGTGGTCCTCACTCCTCTCCCCTATAGTGTGAGGGGCAGCTTTCTCCGCCGCTTGCCAAATTTCTCTTCTCTCCATCCCAATCATGAATGACGTCACTCCAAATTCTATTACTAATTTACTATTTCATTCGATCAAATTTATATAACGATTTTGACACACATATTAAAAATTTAATTAATTTATTAAATTTTTTAAAAAAATATTAAATAACTTTTTAATATATTTTTTATTTTTTTAATTAATTATTCATGATATATTACTCTACTAAGTATAATTAAGAATAATTCTAAAAAAAATATTTAATACAATATTAATTTTATAAAACGATATTTATTTTAAAATATATATTTTTTAAAACATCGTATAATTTGGAAGGAAGTATCCTTCTTTATTTCTTCTTACTACAGTACTTTCTCACTCACCCATTTTCTTTCTGTTTCTCTCTGACTCTGATGATGGTTTAGGGCTCTGTGCCCTACGCACTCTGCGCATGCATCCTCATCCTAGTCCCCCCCGACCAACAACACCTCCAACCATATCTCGCCGCACACACTTAACTATACCTTTTTAAAACAAGAACAAAATTAATGACTGCTTTTGTTATTTGTTATGTTATACCATCTTTCCTAAATTTTAAAAATAAAAATAACTTTACAAAAAATAAATATTATAAGCTTTATTATATATAATGTTTTCTCATTTTTTTTCATAAGCAACTTTAAAATATTCGCCATTAAAACATTAAAAAAATAAGAAAAATGTTAATAAGTTAAGAAAAGGCAGAAAAAATATTTAGTATAATAAAAATGTAGTAGAATTTTAATACTCATTTGGGTGATATTGCAGAAAAATTAGACTTACTCTTAAAATCATTATCATCTAAGATTTTCAAAACGGATTAGTAAAATCCTAATTTTTTTAGTATCATAGAAATATAAGTTTATTTGACTACATTATCTTTATTTTATTAATTTTTATTTTAATAAATGAAAGTGTAAAATGACAATGATACATTAAAAGAATAATCAATGTTATTTTTATTTTTAAAGTAATAAGAGGAGAGATCAAATTACACCGGTGTAACTTGAACAACTATTACACCATTCAATAACTTAATATAGAATGTGATTTTTATCGATCTGACCGTTGAATTATATCTACATATTATCAAGATTATCTGTGTCAAATTTTGTCAAAATTGAACAACAATAAGAAGGTAATCAAATGACCCATGTTTTAGCATATTTTAAAAAAAAGTTATATTACGTCGATTTTAATCTATATGAATGAGGTAGCAAATAATTTTGGATTAATATGAAATTTTGTATATATGATCCATGTGAAAGGGACTTTCAATCCAACGGTGGATTTTAAGAAAACATCATCCAATTGAAAGTTATTGAATGGTGTAATTGTTAATCAAAGTTACACTGGTGTAATTTGATCAATCCTAAAGTAATAAAATACTAAAAATTAATTTTTTTTAAAAAAATTATTTTAAAACGGGGGATTATTTTTATCAGCATATCCAAACAATGTTCATGTGGGTCTATTTTAATATATTGTTATCTTACCTACCAAACAAAATTTGTTATCTTAGAAGTTTTAGATTGTATTCAATTATTTACCATTTAAAACATTAATAATATATTGATGACATTTTTAAAAGTTTTATTCGTAATTATTACTATGATTATTTATTTTATTTATCACTTTTGCAGAAAATGTTTAATTCAATTTTTCATTGATTTTAAAATTTTAAGATAGAATTAATTATTATTCTTAATTGTACCCTTTTCAAGAGAGAGAGAGAGAGAATTATATATAAGATGTCAAAATAATAAATGAAAGAAATAAAAGATAATTAGGAAATGACAAATTATTTTAATACAATTGAGGAGATTAATTACTTTTCTTAATGTGTATGATATAACCTTAAATAATAGATAAAAAAAATATCTGTAAAAAAAATAAAAAAAAATAAGAATGTAGTATATTAGGTATCCCTTCTAACTGAAATGATAAAAGATTAAGAGAAATGATACTTATACAACAAATTATACAATCAAGAGAGAGAAAGAGAGAAAAGTTTAAAATGAATAATATATTAAGTAATTATTAATTTATATATCTTATAATTATTTTTATTTTAAATAATATACTAAATGAATTTTTAACTATGTTTATGCAATTTATACAAACTAATTAAATTAGTACAATATTTTTTCTTTCTCTTGTCATTTTCTATTTTTCCTGTCTATCTATCCTTTCTTTTGTTTTGTATCTATTTTGTCTTCGCTAAAAATAAAAAGAAAAGGAAAATTAAAAGGCCTATTCAGTCTCGCATATATAACTACTTTCAAGATTTGTACATGGCGAATGGCTTTGTCTGCCGTTGAAGAGACAAAATGTTATTTTCATACCTTATTTTTCATACTTATATTTGATATTTTATATATTATATATTCTTTTATTAAGAAAATTGAAGAAGAAAAAAGGAAAAAATCTTTATCCCTTCTCTTTTTAATATAAAAAAAAGGAGTATATATAGAAATGAGAGTGTGACGACTGACGAGTAATATAAAAAAATAACATTACTATTTCAAGAGAGTATGCTATTATTATAGTTGATTATTTTACATTTTTCCTTACACTTTCTTTCCATGGTACGAGTGCCCCAATATTTACCTAAAAGCAATAATAAACAAATATTAAATTGTCTCCTAAAAAAAAAAAAAAGTTTCTGATAGTATAGTAGGAAACTGTACACCCCCCGTATATAGAGTAGCTACTAATACTATAGGGAGAACGGTACCTTACGCAGCAGAACAGGGTGAGGGACCAAGAAGATGTGGCTATAGGAGAAAGAGGGGTCAATTGGGCACTCCACAAATGGCGGGGGATTGTGTGTGACTGTGCGAGTAAGACCCTTTTCAACTCCGAGTCATCATTTTTTAACAGGGTTTGAAACTTGTAACTAGATGCCTCACATTCTAGGGTGGTCCATCTTCATATTCCTTTATGCATATATATAAAAATAAAAATAACTTGTTTTAATCGTACATACAGGTATATCTGTGGTTGCTAGCTAGGACCATCCTAATCCTACACACTAGGGTTACTGGTAATGCTCAAGTAGGGTTAAGGCATGCAAGAGAAGGGCCAAAGACAAAATCATGCAGCTTTTTTATTAATTAGACCATGTCAACCGTGTCTGAGATTGAGACATCAAGTAGGAAACCAACATCCCCAAACTATATATGCTGCTTCCATCATTAACGTAGTAACATTCTTTTGTCACCATAATAAAATCACCAAGAAGTTTCGGCACTGTGCCCCATATGTTAATTAAGAACATGAATTTAATCCTATGTCTTTACATTTCTAGTTAATTACTATACTGCAATATTCTACGGTCAGATTAATTAGTCCAAGCAACGGAGCACGGTTTGGCCACATTGACTACCACTTGCTAGTATATAGAATCATTTTATGTGCAAGTTAAATAAATATTACGAACTTTTATATTGTAACACTTGCTAATACTCTTATTTTATTTTATTTTTAATTGAACACTTGCTATTAATACCTCTTAGGAAACATACCAAATCAGACTTCCATGGCAGATAGCAGTAGGAATTGACCCAAAGAGAAGAGAAATGGGAGAACACAGATCAGAGAAAGAGCGAAAACAATTGTGACCAAGAAAATCCATTCAACTAATACAGTAAGTGAGTAATCAAGTATTTCAACGTCCTACTAAGGTTCCTTTTCCTCATCGTGCTAAGCCACCTCAACCTCCTCGACCACACATTCTATTCATCTGAATATTGATGTCATTATAAACAAATGAACACTTCCTCTAATCCTTGTTGGACCAAACCATTCACAATAAAACACAGTTATCTTATTACTCAAACGACGATATTCCAATTCAAAAAATACATTGGATGACGCCATAAAATTTATCTTCTCCTTCAATAAGTCCTTTTATGTGCACCCCGCAATTGACAATTTTTTTACCATCACTCCAAGATTAAGTGTGCAACCTGTACCTATTAACCAAGTACATATGCCTAGATGTTGCTTTTGAATTAGGACTCAAAACTAATGACTTTATGTCTGGGTTAGTCACTTCATTCCTCTCATTACATATATATCAAGAAGATACATGTATGCTTAATTAGAGAGTGTGTTTTTATTAATAATTACATCAATTAAGTACATTAAACTTTTATATACCTTTAACTACGTTAGAAACCCTGTATGTATATACGACCTGACATACTAGACATAAAAGGAGGTGTTACTTAATATATTATTTAAGTTTATTGCAATTGATAAGGATATATACACGAAGAAATTTTCATTCATCATTTGCCAATCAGTGGAATTTATGCCTCACTGACTTAACTGAAGTTAGCAGAAGTGTTAAACAAAACAGTTTTGTCCCGTCTTCTTATCTTCACTCTCAGACGACATGTGTCCCTATGTGTCCATCTTTTCTTCGCATTTATTTAATTCATTTTAACTTATTAATATGTTTCTCATTGACAAACTAATTATTAGTTGATAATAATATATTTTTTAACACATTTTTTTATTATTAAGTAAAATTTATTAAAAATTATAAAATTACGAGTGAGGGCTTATTAAAAATAAAGCGTATAACTTATACTAGGGATGACAAAGTGTATCCGAACCTTACGGGTACCCGCAAAAATATCCGCAAGCGGGTCGGATAAATACTCACTTATTGAGACTGGGACTGAGTATTTATTGCGGGTGCGGGTACGGGTACTATAGTACCCGCCCTACCCCGCCCCGCACCTACCATATATATTAATGTAATTAAAATAACTTACTTAAATAAATAATTATGTTATATATATAATTTTCTATAAAAGAATAATTTTATATTTTCCATAAACTACCACTAGCAGTAAAATATTTATTTTATAACTTACAATAATTTTATATTTTATATTTTTAATATTATGTGTGGATGCTTTTAATGTTAAGTTTGAATTATTTAAGCGTGAATTTTTAATTTACTTGTAGTAATTTTTTTAATTAATATTTTGATGGCTTAAATGCAATTTTAGTTTCTCTATTTTGCACAATCCTCAATTTTAATCTCTCTATTTTAAAATAAAGACATTTAGTCCCCATATTTTGCACAACCCGCAATTTTGGTCACCCTATTTTAAAATAGAGAATTTTAGTTCTCCAATTTTGTAAAATCTGTAATTTTGGTCATTCCATCAAATTGAAAGCGTTGATATTGTTAATAAATTAATGTTAACCTTAACATAGTCCAAATATAGTGATGTGACACGAGATTATTTATTTATTTTTAATTATTTTAAATACTGAGTAGAATAATTGATGAAAAATATATTTTAAAAAAAGGTAATATCATTTATTTGACTACGATATGCCATTTGCTTCAACAACATAAAACTAGTTTAAAATAAATGATTAAGACTTGTGATTTTTATATTAAGACTCACGTCTACCCCAATCATTAAAATCGACGTGAGATATGTTTTAGTGACGTAGATAAAAAAATAATTATTACTCAGTATTTAAAATAATTAAAAAATAAATAAATAATCTCGTGTCACGTCACTATATTTGGGTCACGTTAGGTCAACGTTAATCTCTTAATTGTCAATGCTTTCAATTTGATAAAATGACCAAAATTACGGATTTTACAAAATTGGAGGGCTAAATATTTCTATTTTAAAATAGAGGGACCAAGATTGTGGGTTGTGCAAAATAGGAGGATTAAATGTCTCTATTTTAAAATAGGAGGACTAAAATTGTGGATTATGCAAAATAGGGGACCAAAATTATATTTAAGTCTATTTTTTATTGATTTATTAACTTCATACATAAGTAAAGTGTAGGTAGCGGATGTAGGTATGGGTATACAGGTATCCAGCGGGTACAAAGATGAGGATTAAAGTTGCTATCTGCCCGAGTATGGGACCGGATATGGGTATTTTTTTTAAACGCGGGTATGAAGACGGGTATTATAGGACCCTATCCAAACTCTATCAATTGCCATCCCTAATTTACACAATTTTATAAGTTTTAATAAGTTTTAACCAATAATAAAAAAGTGTTTGAAATTGTGTGTTGGAAATTTGTTCTCTCGCAGAGGTTACGTGCACATTTGGAGAAGCTTTATTCATTTGTATTTATAAATATTTACTTCATACATAAGTAAAGTGTAGGTAGCGGATGCAGGTATGGGTATACAGGTATCCAGCGGGTACAAAAATGAGGATTAAAGTTGCTATCCGCCCGAGTATGGGACAGGGTATGGGTATTTTTTTTAAACGCGGGTATAAAGACGGGTATTATAGGACCCTATCCAAACTCTATCAATTGCCATCCCTAATTTACACAATTTTATAAGTTTTAATAAGTTTTAACCAATAATAAAAAAGTGTTTGAAATTGTGTGTTGGAAATTTGTTCTCTCGCACAGGTTACGTGCACATTTGGAGAAGCTTTATTCATATAGTCATATGTATTTATAAATATTTACTTTAACTTGTACATAAGTTTCCAAGTTGAACCCACTTCCTTTGGCCTTGTCCCCCGGAAGAATGTGTGAAAAGTTTTTGCAGAAGACAAGTTTAATGAAAGCTACGTACCCTTTATTTTTATTCGCATGACTTCCGTTTTCTTCTTATTTTTCTGCCTTAAATTCCAACATGAAAGCTAATTTTTTCTAGTTAGACGGCTGCTTGAGATAACATCCCCTGTTCATATTATGATACTAGTATGATGGGTAATAAAATAAAAGAGGATGAAATGCAAGTAAGAAGTAAAACAAAACAACCTTCAGTTTTCGATTTTCATTGTGTTCTCCACTTATTTTAGTTGCTTCACTTAGTCACCCCTTAATTAATCAAACACTGTCAGTTTCCTGTATTTAATTTTAAGTATGCCCTTTAATTAATTTATTTTAGAATAGTTGGCTCATTTACACCCGTACTTCTGGATGAGTATTGCAATTGCCACCTCTGTCCCCATCTATCTATTTATATATGATATTAAAGTTCTTTCGTTAAAATTGTTATATAGAAGTTTCCTTAGTTTTTATTTTTTTATGTTTTAATTTAATTATATTACTTTATTTAATTTCATATTTTTTTATTTCTCTTTTACATGTGTGTGTTTCTTGACTTTTTATGTGTTCAATGTCTCAAATTTTAATTTTCAAAATTTTTATATTATTTTTTAAAAATTAAATAAATATCAATTAAAAGTAAATTAATTTTTAATAAAATAGAAAGGTACTATTTTATTATATATATTAATTTAAAATAGAAAAGTAAAAATATGTATTCATATAGTATTCATTAACTATTATTTTCATTTATTTGTAAATTCTATTATCTTTTTTTATCTTTCACATAATATTGAAATTTATGCATAAGCCCTTGGCTAAAAATGTTAAAGGTTGGCTTAATGGAACTTATATTTAGCTTGAATGACATATTTGTAAAAAAAAATGCCTTGGTATTTTGCATTTATGACCCTTTTATTTATATACTATCATTCAAATTGTTTCTAACTTATTTTTATCAATATAAAAATTTGGTCTCGAGTTGGATCCAACACTTTTACTCAAGCCCAATTAGTTTGGTCCTAGTGCAACTGATTTTTAATTTTTAAGTTGGGCTTATACTTTAAGATTGGGCTTCAAATGTCACTAAGTCTTGGGCAATTACTTAATGCACCCCATTTTTTACTTGGTACACCCCCAAAATTCCTAATATCCCCTTCTTACCATTCCTCTCCCAAGCAAAATTAATCTATTATCAAACATGCAGTATATTAAGCCTTTTTTTTTTTTTTTACAAAATTGCTTTTTTTCTGCACTCTTTTCATCTTGTTTAGAGTAGCTTGTGGAATTAAAAAATGGGGGCAATATTGTCATGTTTCCTATTAAGCTTTTTATTCACTTAACGTACAAAGTTATAATATTGTCCCTTTTCCCTTTTCTTTCCTTGTACCACTTTTGCTAGCATGTCGATATATATAACCAATCAGACATTGGCATCTTTCACTTCTTAGCAACTAGTAGGAGCGTCAGCTTATTTGTTCAATGTCAGTTTAATAATTATCATGTCGCCATCGAGCATACATGTCTGTTGGTCGTTTGACTAGTATTGATGGAAACACCAAATATGTAAAAAGCTCTTCTTTTTACTTGATTGATTAGAAAGGGTGCTTCTTTTTTTGATAAGCAGAAAGGGTGTTTCTTTTTTGGTGAAAAGCTTGGATGATTATGTTGTCTGTGCCATTGTTAATTTTTACAGCCATTTTGACCATGGTTTCACAAGATAACACAGTAAACATCCACATACCAAATGTCCCACAAGTCCGGTTCCTTATCTAAGCAAGATACAAAACCCAAGAATGGTAGAAGTTTCGAATCTCTCAAACTTTTGTTGAAAAGCAAGAAATGGGAAAAGAATCCAAATCCTCAGTAAAGAAACAAATTATATTCCCAGTTAAACCTCCATCGAAGTTATTCCCATATAACACAACCGATTGAATATATTCAATACTCAATATGTTAGACTATTAATCCCACATTCGAGACAGGGATCAGGTCTCCAATATAAAAGCTAAAACAAGGAAAAATTGAATACTTCTTTTCATGCTTCCATTCCATAGAATTCAGAGTTAAATACAACAAGTAATCCAAATTCTACGTACAAGAGGATAAGGCAACAGCTGGCACTATAGCTGATACTAGTTCTGGAAGCTTCATGGAAATGAAAAATACTAAAGTGACCTCCAACTAGGGGTGAGCATCGGCCGGATTCGGACGGGTTCGGGCCAAGATTATCCAATCCGTTAAAAACCGAAGGCTGAAATATAAGGCCCGTCACCGACCGTTTGATCTTCGGATTAGGTCGGGTTTGGGTTGAAATGGGTTCGGGTGAGGACGGATGGGTTTATTCGGGTAAACCACAACATGAACCTTTGTAGATCTGAGCCTAAGAAACACGGTTGCGGGGTGGTAGAGCACTCACCGGAAGAACACATCTCATGGCACTACCGTTGTTGTAGAGCTAGAGAGAGATAAGTAAGGCAATGCGACAACAGAAGGAGGACGAAGATGGGTAGAGCTGTAAAGGATGGAACTTCTATGATTGAGAGCAAAGAAAATAAATGAAACTTCGACGACGGAGAGAAAATGGTGCACCTGAAACATCTTTTTTTTCATGGTTGGATTAGAAATGTGATAACTTTTTTTTAAACTTCGGGGAAGAAGAGTGACCTCAACAACAATTAGCCAGAGTTGAAATGAAATGTGATAGCTGCACTTTGACACTTTGTCAATAAAAATGTTTAAAATATAAACACATTACAATTTGAAACTTGAGGTGAAGGGCTTTAGCTAGTGGACAGTGCCACTTTATTTCTCAAAACCCAATGAAGCCTTCACGTGATGCTTTTTTCCCTTTGCAGATGATGTGATGTAAGTTCAGGCGGGGTATGATAGAAGTAACTAGGCTTCAACTTTTCAATTTTTTATGCATTATCAATTAATTCGGACGGGTTCGGTTTTCGCCGGAAATTTTTTTTCAAACCGAGCCCGCCCATTGTAATCCATGATTTATTTTTTTTACACCCGTTTGACCCGTTTGAACCGTCCGAATCCGTCCGTTCACCATTTTTTTCCTTCGGGCAGCTCGGGTGCGGGTCGGTCTTCGGTAATTTGCTCACCCCTACCTCCAACGGTCATAAGACCCAAATAGAACTAAACGAAATCCTTATACTTGGCAGGTTTCTTTACATTTCGTTTGGGCCTAAGGGAGTTATCAGGATCCATTGGGCTATCATTGCCCACCGGTTCACTAAAGTCATTGTCCTCAATGACTGAAGAAGGATCTGGAAGCGAGCTAGCAATAACGTTTGAGTGAGCTGGCACAAGTGTGTTTTCTTTGAGCGGTTCAGATTCGAGCATAGGCTTGGTCACACGGATCACTCCTTGCTTGGATGGTTTAGATGTGTCCACTAGGGTCGCTGAAGGTACGTGCACGCCAGCTGGTTTCACTGTCTTGGAATCTTCAGAGAGAGCAGCCTTGCTTATTTCTGATTGGTCCTTGTGGGTGGCAGCGAGTTCAATATCCCAAGTACTAACTGAGTTACTTTCATTTGGGAGTTGAGAGGCCAAAACTGAGTCTAAATTCTCTGCAGTTTCTGCTCCATCACTTTCCGGTGGACATACCGCTGGAGGAAGAAGAGGTGGTTCTAATGGTGGGGGTCCATTATAGCGACGCAAGAGAGAGACATGGAACACTGGATGCAGCTTTGCCGACGGAGGGAGGTCCAATAAATAGGCAACTTGGCCTATGCGGCGTCTGATTTGAAAGGGTCCGTGGTAACGACGAAGAAATTTTTGAGATGGTCCTTTAGCCACTGTTGTCTGCCGATAAGGACGGAGCTTCAACCAAACCCATTCGCCAATTTCAAAGGTCACGTCGCGCCTGTGTTTATTTGCCTGAGCGATCATTCTCTGACGTGTCCGCCGCAAAGTATCTCTGATTCTTTGATTAATGGCTGTTCTGTTTTGCAGGTCTTCATTGACCTCCGACAATGAAGAGGACCCAGGTATATAGTCCGGCAACGAAGGGGGAGGGCGCCCATATAATGCTTGAAACGGTGTCATGCCAATGGCACTGTGGAAGGTCGAGTTATACCAGTACTCAGCCCAATGAAGAAAGGTATACCATTTTTTTGGGTTGTCCCCTGCGAAACAACGTAAATATGCCCCTATGGATCTGTTTATTGACTCAGTTTGTCCGTCAGTTTCAGGATGATAGGCGGTGGAGAATTTGAGTTGTGTGCCTTGTTGCTTAAAAAGTTCCCTCCAGAACTGGCTGATGAAAACTCGGTCCCTGTCAGAAACTATTGAACGAGGAATGCCATGTAGTCTACAGATCTCCACTGAAAATCTGGCAGCCAAATTAAAAGCTGTGAATTTAGTTGGTAGGGCAATGAAATGCGCATATTTGGATAAGCGATCAACCACAACCCAAATCACAGAATGACCATGAGAGGCAGGTAAGTGTGTTAGAAAATCCATACAAATATCTTCCCACACTCTTTTTGGTTGAGGGAGGGGCTGCAACAATCCCTGGGGCTTACTGGGAATATACTTGTTCTGTTGGCAGGTAAGGCATGAATCCACAAATTTTTTTACATCATTGGAAATACCGGGCCAGTAAAAAGACGCTGCTAGTCTTGAAAGAGTAGGCTTTACACCAGAATGCCCAGCAGTAAGGGAAGTATGAAATTCCGAAAGAATGACAGAACGAAGGTCCTGTGTATCTGGAATGTACACTCTGTTTTTGAAAAAGATAAGGCCTCTAGAAACATGAAATACCTTCTGCATTTCTGGATCTGTTTGACATTTGAGGAAAAATTCATGGCATCCAGGATCTTCCTGATATAATTTTTGCAGGTGCTGAAACAAGTCTGGTACAGGGGATGTCAAAGTCAGCAGAAGAATTTCCGGTGTTGCTTCTGTTTGTTTACGAGAGAGTGCATCAGCGACCCGATTTTCGCGGCCTGGTTTGTAGATGATTTCATAGGAGAATCCTTGGAGTTTAGTTGCCCAGTGTTGTTGTTCAGGAGTTTGGTATACTTGAGAAAGCATATGCCTCAAACTCTGTTGGTCAGTATAAACTCGGAACTGATTCCCTATCAAATATTGTCTCCATTTTTTAACTGCTTCAGTAATTGCATACATTTCCCTTGCATATGCTGATGAATTTTGCATTTTTTGACAGAGCTTCTTACTGAAGAAGGCAATGGGGTGACCACGTTGACTGAGCACAGCACCTACTGCTGAGGCTGACGCATCTGTTTCAATGTCAAATGGAAGCTCAAAATTGGGCAAATGTAGGACCGGGGCTGTGGTCACAGCTTCCTTCAATTTTGTAAAGGATTGTATTGTATGTGTGTCCCAATTAAAATTGACATTAGAACGTAGTAGGTCCGTGAGTGGTGCGGCAAGGGCTGCATACTGACGAATAAAGCGGCGGTAAAAGCCTGTTAAGCCTAAGAACCCACGGAGAGCAGCGAGTGTTTGTGGCTGTGGCCATTCTAGAATGGCTTGGACTTTAGAGGGGTCAGGTTGCACCCCCTGGGCAGTGATAATGTGCCCCAAATATTCAATTTTGTGCACTGCAAAAATACACTTGGTTAACTTAGCATAAAATGAATTAAGCTGTAATAATTGCAAAACCAAGTTAAGATGATGTAGGTGCAAGGCATAGTCAAGGCTGTAAATTAGAATATCATCAAAAAAAACCAAGACAAACTTCCGCAAATAGGGTCTTAGGAGATCATTCATGGCAGATTGGAATGTTGATGGTGCATTGGTGAGACCAAATGGCATTACAAGGAATTCGTAATGGCCATCAAAAGTCCGAAATGCCGTCTTGTGAGTATCTGAGGTTGTGACCCGAATTTGATGATACCCGGAACGCAAGTCAATCTTTGAGAAGATTGTAGCACCACCAAGTTCATCTAGGAGCTCATCAATGATAGGAATAGGAAATCTGTCTTTAATAGTGATAGCATTGAGTGCACGGTAATCAACACAAAGCCTCCAAGTGCCATCTTTCTTTTTAACAAGGAGCACTGGGGATGAACAAGGGCTGGTGCTTGGTATTATAAGGCCATCCTGTAGTAATTCTGAGATGAGTTTTGACATGGTTTCTTTGTGAGCATGGGGGTATCTATAAGGCCGCACCTTGACTGGAGAAGTGTTAGGAAATAAGGGAATTTTATGATCATGAGATCGCATAGGGGGTAAACCATGGGGTGTATCAAAAACTGAGCCATACTTAAGCAACAAAGTTTGCAAGTCAGGGGCACAATTAGGAAAATATGGGGATGAAGGTAGGGTGTCAGTGGGGGAATTTTGGGTGGGTTCCATGGACAGCAAGTGGAACGAAGCAACAGAATTCATGTGGACCAGGTGACACACCTGTTGAAAAGAGGCGAGCTGTGTTAAGGGTAATGATTCCCCTTGGAGGGTAATGGAATGGTTGTTGTGAGTAAATTGCATATAGGGAACTGAGAAATCTGAGAGGATGGGGCCCAAGGTGCGCAACCATTCTATACCCAATACCAAATCAGCACCTTGAATTGGTAAGAGATAAAATGGAAGTAGAAATGAGTAGGATTGCATAGTGAGAGGAACCTGATCACATAAACCTGTGCAATAAATATGATTGCCATCCCCAATCATAACTGGAAAGGAGGGTGTGGGGGTGATAGGCAAATGGAGATGGGTAGCTAGGCGTGGCTGCATGATGTTGTGTGAGCTACCAGTGTCTATCAACACAGTCACAGGTTGGCCCATAATGGATCCTTTAAAACGCAAGGTCTGGGGAGAAGGGCTACCATTTAAAGCTTGGGGTGATAGCTGAAAGTGGATGGGTTGGGCCGTAGTGTCACCATCTGTAGTGTCAAGACCTTGGGAATGAGTGGTGTCACTATCCAGAGTGTCATCTTCATCCACTAACAACAGTAAAAACTGCTTATTTTTACACTTATGCCCAGGGTGAAATTTTTCATCACAATAGTAACATAACCCTTTGGTACGACGTTCATCATATTGGGACGGGGTAAGTCTTTTCATGGGTAACTGTGAAGGAGTTGGGCCTAAGGTCGTAGAGGAGGATGGTGGAGGCGTGGAAAAAGTCCTAGTAAAAGGTTTGGGTTTAGCAGCTTTTACCTTGGCTTCCACAAGCTTTGCAAGGCCAATAGCATTTGAAATAGTAGTGGGACGTAAGATGCTCATTTCGTTGCGAATGTCTGTGTGGAGACCAGAAATGAAACAATTTAAGAGTGCCTCAGGGGTGAGCCCATGTACCCTGTTACATAACTTTTCAAATTGAAGCTGATAGTCAGCCACCGAACCCTGTTGGCGTAGCTTGAAAAGCTCAGCCTGGTGATTCTCAAACGTAGAGGGTCCAAAACGTAGTTCCAACGCTCGAGTAAAAGAGCCCCAATCAGATAATTGTTGAGTCTGGTGCATCCACTTGAACCAACTCAAGGCATCACCTTTCATATAAAAAGCAGCCATAGGCACTCGTTGATCCCAAGGAATTTGATAAAGAGAAAAAAAATGTTCTGCCTGAAACAACCAATCAAGTGGATCTGATCCGTCAAAGGTTAAAAGTTGCAACTTTGGTGGTCGAACAGAAGTGTGAGATTGTTGAGTGTTTGGGGTAAAAGGAATAGTAATAGGAGGGGTGGGAAATAGGTTATGAGGTGAAAATTGGGTGGCCTGGACAAAAGGGTTAGTGGACAGTGTTTGAAAAGTGGGGGAACCTGTGAATGGAGGATGGACGAAGGGTGTTGGTGTAGGTGTTGTGTAGTTTGGGGTGGGTGAGAGGTTGTGTATGGTTCCGTCAGGAGCTACATGGAATGTAGCAGCACCAGGTGGGGTAAGGGGGGGTAAGGTTGAGGTAGTAGATGAGGTAACGGTGGGTAAAGTTGCTAACTTTTCAAGAATAGTAGTCATAACATTTTGCAGAGACTCATGACGAGAGTCCATAGTAGCCTGGAGTTGTTCATAACGGGTATCTTGACGTGTTTGGAGATTTTCTAGCTCAGCAGCCATGGTTAGAATAGCCTCCTCTAGATCTTTGGTGGATTTAGGAGGCATGATCGAAATGAAAGCACCAAATATGTTAGACTATTAATCCCACATTCGAGACAGGGATCAGGTCTCCAATATAAAAGCTAAAACAAGGAAAAATTGAATACTTCTTTTCATGCTTTCATTCCATAGAATTCAGAGTTAAATACAACAAGTAATCCAAATTCTACGTACAAGAGGATAAGGCAACAGCTGGCACTATAGCTGATACTAGTTCTGGAAGCTTCATGGAAATGAAAAATACTAAAGTGACCTCCAACGGTCATAAGACCCAAATAGAACTAAACGAAATCCTTATACTTGGCAGGTTTCTTTACATTTCGTTTGGGCCTAAGGGAGTTATCAGGATCCATTGGGCTATCACAATACCATTCAATAATCAACATAAACTAACTTGCAAGAAAGATATTTAAGTATATTCATTCTCTTCAACATCATCTGCCTTGCATTCAAAGCTATTCGATGCTCTACCATAAAAGAAATTAGCCTTATGTTGAACCTTCCATGAACTCAATGGAAGAACTTTACCTGCCACGAGTTGCTGAAGTGGAAAATTTTGGCTCATCTTAGGAACTTGGAAAATTGAAGGCCAATCATACCTTCACAGCATTCAACTACCTTGAACTCTTGCCCAGGAGTTTACATTGAACGGTCAGAAACTTGTATTTCGTCAATGAAACTACAAAAAGAAAATAACACGAAGATTGAATTATTTTCCAGGAAAATATATTTTATTTATGTTTGAGAGCAATTCTTAGATATTTCCTGAAGAAAACAAGCATTTCTAAGGAATAAATTTATCTAGCATGCCCTGACAAATATATGTTGTATTATTTAGGAATATGCCAATCAAAAGCCCAGATAAGACAATGAGTAGTACTAAAGACCAATGGAATCAGACAACTAAGGCACAGTTTACCTGCATAACAGAATAATGCAGCATAGTAGTAACAAAGAAGTGATCCGTATAGCCAAAAGGATAGAATTGGCCAGCATGTTCATAAACTTCACACCAAGAAATAAAACAAAAGAATTTCATACTTTAAAGAATTTTGAAGCAGATTGAATTCAAAGAGCAGAAATCAAGCATCTAAATTCATTACTGTGTGGCCCACAAAAAGATAATAAAACAAAAGAATTCCATACTTTAAATAAGAATTTTGAAGCAGATTGAATTCAAAGAGCAGAAATCAAGCATCTAAATTCATTACTGTGTGGCCCACAAAAAGATAGATGGTTTGTCTTAAGAGTCACTGACAAGTTAACAACACTTGAACAGCATCCAAGGCATCAGAAAATAGAAATGACCATACAGATGCAATGACCTCTTGCCACCAGTTATTACAAGAAAATCTAGTGCTTAGCCAACCAAATGAATTTTATCAAAATAGTATTTTGGAACCTAAAACATTACAAATGAAGCTCAGCCTGTCTTGCCACTACATGCATATGAGGAAGGTGGAGCAATGTCATTGATAAAATAACAGACTGATTTTGTCTTGGGTATCTCATAACCACTTTTATCAGTTCCTTCTTTGAGAATGCCATCCATGTCTCTTTGGTTACAACTGACCTAAGTGTAAATCATACAGCAGATATGAAATGAGAAAAGGAAATCGGTTCCAAGTACCCACTCAAATTACAAAAACCATTTCTCTTTGGTTATTTCCAACAAAATAGGAGGTGAAAATAAACAGTGTTAACTTCTAGTCAGAGCATGAAGACATCAAGTCTAACTAACACATTTCACACAATTGAATTTGCAGTTCAACTACCCAGGTTTGATTGAAGACTTCAATAATACTCATAATAGTAGAGGAATCAAATCGATATGATCATGATAAGGTTAAAAGGTGACATACCCAGTAATTTGCTGCCAATTCCTCCACAGTGGAACAATCAGTCTTCAAGGGTTCTCAACCGATGTAGTTGTAATTCGTAATTGTCTTGTCCGTTCTTGCTCTCCATTCCTCTTCCAGAAAGCCCTTCTCCACCAAACTTCAAACCCTCTTTGAATATTTGGGCAATCTTCACCAGAATTCAAGAATCGATTAAACCAAGCAAGCAAAATATCCTGTTGCCAGGAGAGTGGCAGAGTGAGAATCGTGTTACTAAGACCATCCTCAATTAGGTGCCTATCAAGCCCCTTGGATGCCCTCCTCATCCAACCAAAATCATCATAAAAGGGCACTAGCCATGTTTTTAGCAGCAAACACCTGACATCTTTAGAAGCCAACAATTGTCCTTTCCCAATCCCAACAAACAACCTTGCTGTAACCCTGCTTACCTCAAACCTGTGAACTGCTGGCACTTTAGAATGAGCTTCAGCTAAATCAGATTGAGATGCCCATGTTTTCAGGAAATCCTCAGCAATCTGTCTGTCAACTAAAATATCCAAAATCCAATGCAAATTATCCGCTTGTCTTGCAATTTGACTAACATCCTGCAGGTCTGAAGCCGCAGCCTGCAAAAAGTGGTGACGAAGTAACTGCAGACAGTCATCACATGCCAAGTACAATGACTCCTTCCGAAGATCATTCTGAGAAGAATTCTCACGCAGCATCTTCGACACTAAGCCTTTCATCTCGCGCCTGGCTTTCTCATCCTTCCCTTCAAGAACCACACGAATAAGCTTAAGAAGAACCTCCTCGTTATCACTCCCCTCTTCAGTTCCATTGGCAACATCAGTGGAAACCCTCTTCAAAACCTCCCCAGCTCCAACTGATTCAAGACGAAGCTCAGACAGGAGCGATGCCACCTTCTCCTCTTCATCCTCCGCCCACGGTGCTGCTTCCAAGTACTCCAAACAAGACAAAACCCCAGCATCAAACCCAATCGCAGCTGAAACCTAAGAAACCGCAAAAACCAACAACTCGTTCAGCCCCACAAAACCCTGAATAAACCAAGCAAAATCCAAAGACGCACTAAACAAAACAACAAAGGACGAGAAAAGGCATGTAGTGGTGTAATAAATAAGAAATAACCTAAACAACAGAATTTGCATCCTACAAGTGTCCATAAACAGTTCACACCCGAAATTCAAACTATTCCTATAGCGTCAACCTAACCCCGCAGTTTCATTATATTATTATCCACTATCCATCATCTAATAAAACAGAACAAACACTAAACTGTTCCATCCCACCAAATTGTCTCATACTATTGCTTAAGAATTGAGTCCAAGAGTAGTTTATAAGCACTCTCTTCCTTTAACCCAACGAAATATCTTTTAAGAAGAAACCTCGGATGCAGTGAGGCTAATTAAGATTAGAACAGAAAGCAAAAACAACAAAGGCCAAAAAACGGCGTTACCTTTAAGATACCGAGAACTCTGGAGACATCCTCTCTCATGAGCTTCTTCCTAAGATCCTTACAATACATCAACCTCAAAGTCTCGATATAAACCTCAACATCGTCGCAATCTGCAATTTCAACTTCGTAGGGCACCGGGGAGCGCTGCTGCTGCTTGGTCCAGCGATCGGAGAGCTTGACCGAGAAGAACCTACTGTGAGCAACGAGGATTTGGCGGTGCACGTTCATGGAGACACTAATTCCGTCTTTGGAGCTGAGAGTGAGCTTAATGTCGCTGGAAACGGCGTCGTTGAACTGGTTCCCGGGGCTGCGAGACCCGAGAAGTTCCGAAATCCGCTGCATCATGAGGGCCTGGCGATCAAGAATTTGGGGTTTGTGGACGGAGGAAGCGTTGGCGGTGGCGGTGGCGGTGTTGGTGTTGGGCGGGATCTGGGTGGTGGGCCTGTGGTGGATATCGGGCTCGCTGGCCATCATTTCGAAGAGAGTTGGGCTGGATCGGGTCTTGTCGGGCGGGGGGGACATTGGGTTTAAGAGGCCCGCGGTGAGGGCGGAGTTGAACTTGGAGAAGCTCGAAGGGAAGGGGTCCTGGGACTGGGAGTGGTGCCCGTTTGATGTGGGGGAAGAGTGAGTGAAGTCCATTATTGGGGAGAACCGCCCCGGGGAGAAGCGGATCCTGTAGGTGGAGGGAGATTCGGGCAATGCTGGTTCTGGTTCTGGTTCGGGTTCGGGTTCGGGTTCGGGGCATAAAGGGAAATCGGGAGTGCGGCGCTGCGGGGTGTCGTTTGGAGAGGGAGAGGCGGAAGCGGATATGGTAGTTTCCCGATACTTGCGTCGTTTGGGCTTGGTGTTGGTGGGCTGCTGGTTTTGAAGTTTGAGGAAAGTTGTTGTAGTTGTCGTTGCCATCCAATGTTGGTGCCTGCTAATCACTAGTTATGTTTTGTTTTGTGGATTGTTTGTTTTTGTTCTTGTCCTTTAGCGCATCGCATTACAGGAATGAAGGAGAGAGAGTATGTGAGTGAGGGGCGCAGGGATATTAATAAATGGCGGTGGAAACGAGACGGGTGAGGTGGGAGTCGGATAAAAAAGACAGGGAAACAGCCAAGAGGGACATTAATAGCTGAAAGAGAAATGCGCTCAATTAAAATAATATTTTCTTTTTTTTATTTTATTTTCCAACTGGAGGAGGATACGATACTTTGAGTTTTTTTGGGGGTTTTGTTTTGTTGAGGAATCACGAGTGACTTGAAGATATCGGCTTTTGTGTACTTTTATAGGCTGGTTGGTTGGTTGGTTGGTTGGTTACTTCGCCTGCTTCTTTGCTTTGGGTTTGGGTGCCTCTGCCTCCGCCATTTACCTTGCCATTGCTAACACTCTAAACTAGTGTAAAGTCACATGCATAACAGACATTCAAAGCAAGAAAAGTTATTAATAGATGTGAACAAACGAGAAATCTAGTATATGTGACATGTTATCATCATGACATCTGGTTCCTTTCAATAGCAAGGAATAATATAACTATTGAAATACTTTTCTAATAATTCTCTTAATAGTCTTCTATCTTACTATATTTCATGTCTGATTCAATATTTTAATGTGACTAAAACTAGTATTTATTATTTTAAAATATTAATTACTTTTTTAATAGTCCTTTCATGTATTCATATTTTATCTAAATATTTAAATAAATTTGTGAATACATTCTAACTTTTTTAATAAGCATAATTCTTTAAAAATTATTTTGTTATAATAATTTATGTGATTCATATTTTTCGAAAATATGTACTATTACCTTAAAAACAAATAATATAATCAAGAAATAATTTATAAAATATTAATATTAAAATGCTGGTGTTGATAACGTACGGCAACAATATGCATCACTTGTATCATTAGCCTTTTAATATTAATTATCCCAATACTTAATTATCTAAGGCATTTTATGGGTACTCTAGCGTTGAACTTGGGTTCGGCCGCATTCCTTAAATTCTTGTCAGAGTTAATTTTATTATCGGTGTCTTTATTTTAGAATCTTAGATTGCTGGTGATCATTGTTTATTAAATTTCTTATCTCATTAATTATCTTTTCCTTCTCAAAATTAAATAAATTTTGTTTTTTTTAATTTTTTATATAAATTCTTGTCATAGTACTAGTTAATTTATTATCTGGTTATTTTTTTACCCACCATTATTAAGGTTTCCCGCACTTTGGCAGGACTTACAGGTAATCCCACAAATTTTGTCCTTTTGGGTGAGTTATGGGATGAATAATTAATCTAAGACTTAGTGTATATTATAAATTTACCACTTCTTTTAAAGAACATGTTATAAAAAAATCAAACTCATATACTTTTTCACATGCTTATCATGTGTTGCCAACTAAATCACATTTATTAAACTCAAGATATGATATACTTTTAATTTTAAAAATTAGAAATTTGATACAAATTTAAGAAATTTATAAAATGTGAGATTAGATTTTGAAGAAGACATTTTAAAAAAAAAATTGAGAGAATTGTAATACTTAATTTTAGTGAGCTTTGAACATGAAATTAATTTTGATATTTTTAGGGAAAAATGAGAATTTAAGAATTTTAAATAAAAATATAATAAAATCAAATTTGAATAATTTAAAAAAAAAACTTGATTAATTTTGAAAAAAATTAAAAAGTAAAAGTATACGCAAATGAAAGTTGAAGAGTCAAAAGTATAATTAAACCAAAATTCCAAAATGTTTTTAGCATTCGCTTAAACTGACCCAAATTGTACAAATTTGCACATATGTTTGTGTATAGTCCAATGCTCCGTATGCTTGAACTAATCATGGTGTCGATAGCTGGCACAGAGCTAATAACTCTGTTTTTTTTTATGGTCAGCTTTTCTTTTCGTAAAAGGAAAACAAAAAACATAAGTGTTATTGTTTTTCATCATCACAAATTATCATTTTAATTCCACAAACAATTAGTATCATATTTTTTCTAGTTTTGAAGGCACGTTTGAATGATAGTTGTGGCTGCACAAGGAGAGGATCATCTCCCGCCGCATCACAATATCATTGATGTCTGGTTCAAGTTATAATACATTTCAAAGATGGTTAGATGTATAATTAATACATGGGTTATATGATTTATGTCTTTTTAAATATTATATTATATTGATTTTACTCCTTTAAAAATAATTTTATTGTATTTGATATCTAAAATTTTCAAAATTCTCCTTTTAAGTCATTTATTTAACTTTGATAATTTTTTTTGGTAAATGCAAGCTACTTCCATCTGTTATAGACAATGTAGCAAAGACTCAAACTGTTATAGTCAATGCATCTCCATATTTGTTCCTATAATCAGGTTTTACTAACAATAGAGGTAATATATGAATTTAATTGTAATACTTGTTTAGAAATAATAGAGTTGTAATCAAGTTTTAAAAGCTCATGTCAACCAAAACTTCAAATGATCTCGAGTTACTTTATGAGTGACTAAGGTAGTTTGTTGATGTTGGTGGATACTTACAAGTACGAGTACTCCAACATTCAAGTAAGCAGTTATTTCAATAGAATTTCAAAACTAAAGTGAAAATACCTAAGAGAAGTGTTTGCTTTTGGTATTTATAGGAAAGTCGTAAAAAAAAGTAATTAAATGTATGATAGGACACTTACTAGACCCATTAACAGTTGATTAAAAAAAATTAGACCCATTTAATAACCTCTATGTTGTTTTCAAGACGCACACAAGTCACCCATTATGTGTCATAAAGTAGTTCCTAAAAATGGAATGAGAATTTTGTTATTGGAAGAGATGAAGTATAAGCCACTTGTCATGTAGGTCGATGAGCCAACCTCAACATTGTAAGGCAAACCTTGATCACCCGAGTTGTTAAGTCGGGGCATAGGGTCGAAGTATACATAGGGTGACTTGACTTGGATTCATGTTAAGTCACTAGCACGATATTAGGTATGAGGTTGATCCAAACAGTTGTCTCCTAAGTCGATGTATTATGCTAATAAGTCGTCGACTTGAGTCGTTATTAATGTCCAATTTAGGTAGTGCATCATACATCAGCAATCGAGATGGAGCTCAATCATTTGTTAATGTTCCTCATGAGTTTTGTCATCCATACTAAGCATGACACACCAAGATTTTTAATACCACGTGAAATTAAGAATAAATATTATTGGATTTTCTTCTTAGATTGTTTGGTTTAATGTGAAAAGAGAGGAGAGAAATGTTTTGTTGCCATTTTCAAAACCATGTTTTTGTAATATGTAAAAAAAGATGTTTATATAATGTATGTCATCAAATTTTTCATGCTATTTTAAACTTGATAAATCAAGCACCAATTGTAATTTATTTTGTAAGGAGCATTTGAAGGAACTTATTGAAATAAACATTTATTGATTAGTACTAGGTATTTAATTAAGCATTTCATTAGACTACGCCTTTAATCTCACGTCACAGCTAACAATGTCGTTGTGCCGCTCTCACTTTAGTCTTTAGCTGCCACTACCGCTGCTCTGTAAAGACATTTTTACTCTCTTCTTAGTTTTGCTGGCATCATCTCGTTAAATGTCAAAAGCTAACAAATTAAATTATCCAAACACCACTTTTAAATTTAAAAAGAGGTTATTTTGTAAAGAAACTACTTGTGGCGTGTATCCAAACAAACTCTTAATCATCATATGATGGGGTTCATATTTTTCTTCTCGTTGGGTAAGCAATTCGCAAAAATTACAATCCAACATTTCTAGAATCAAGCTTTCTTCTTCTGTGGACCTGGGAATTTGGGTCCCTCTCTGGATACTAGGACACAATAGGACCTCATTTTCTCCTTTTTATGGTGTCTCTGTTTTTCTCCTTCAAATTTCACAATTGTCAATAATGGGCTCTGACCCACATAGTAATATTGCTGGCCCAATAATTCAATTGTCAGAGCTCTTTTTTTTTTTTTTTTTTCTCTCCATATTTTTACAGTAAAGAAAGTCACCCAACAATATTCAATTATTCATGATGTAAGGTTTTGCCTTCCCTCTCCCCTCTCTTCCAATTTCGCTTTTTTACATTTTAACTCCAGACATAGAGGAGCAGTCTTTATTTTATAATATATTTTTGTCTCTAAAAATTTGTCATTTTTATTTTATTTTAGTCCATATTTTATTATTTTTAGTCCTTAAAAATTAAAAAGGTTTTTTTTTGTAGACCTTATAAAGGGGCTATTGAGGGATTAAAAATACTCTTTTTTTTTTCCAATGTAAAGATTAAAAACAAAACAAAAATGTTATACCTTCAGAAAAATAAAAGCATATTTAAGTTTTTTTTAGGATATAGCTTATATCAAGTTCCTTGTATTATTATTGTTAAGTTCTCAAATCAAATAATAAAAAAATATATTCTTTCACGAGGCAATTTAAGGGAAAAAAATTATACACTATTGTTTGATTTGGCATTTTGATTTTTTTTTGTCCATGGACATGATCCACGTAGTGTACCAAAGCTGACAACCAAGGACTAATCTGCGTTCGCGGGACGTGACTTCTTCTGGCCAAACATTATTTTAACATCGATTTGGCATTTTGATTTAAATTGTCTTTTCTTTTTTAGTGGAATGAGAGAGAGAGAGGGAGCTAGACATCTTGTGAATCAAAATTCCCCACCGTCTAGTATCTAATGAGGCATGCAATATTGCATAAGAAAAAAAAAAAAAGAGTGTTTGGGTTCTCTCAGTCACTGGATATTTCAGTAGAAAAGAGAAAGACACAATGGATAGGTCCCACACACCCATTGTGTCTTTCTCTTTTCTACTGAAAAAATCCAATACTGAGACGAGTTCTATCCAAAAAAAAGGGGCATGCAATAATACCACTAAGCACTGTTATCTGCCAGAGGGTCATTTTTTATTTTTTAGAACGAGAGGGTCTAAATTGGAAAGACAACATTAGTACAAGTCCCAGCCCATATCTTCCATTTCCCCTTATTGAAAAGGAGCAATTGCTGAAGCACGCAAGATAGCTATGTATACTCGCCACTGTTATGATGATAGGCGCAACACTGATGTCTTGTTCTAAATGCCTTATTATCCACATAATTGCATAACAATGGGGCGTTGAAGACCCATCTCATGATGCAATTTATCTTTTAATTTTTTATAGATCACAATTAATCTTACCGGAATCAATTACGATTATTATAGGAAGTATTATCCTTTCTCTCAATATTTAACGCAAACCGCGTACACAAAACTCAAACTTAAAATTTGTTGCAATTTATCTTATCTCAAAACTATTGGTATAATGATAATAAAAAGAGTTTCATATTTTCTCACGTCTCACGTTATTTAAATAGATTAAGACTATGTTTATAATAAACTTTTGTACTTGTGGTCTAGCTCAGTTGGTTGGATACAATGGGCAGTGTGTGAGTTGTTGTTATTACTAATTGTTTAGCCAGTGGAGGATTGAACCCTTTTTCTTGCCTTTTTTATTTTCTGCATGTGCGATTTGTTTATGCTTCTTCTTTTCTTCTCTTTTCTGGACTTTCATTATGGGACTGCATGTCATTAAACCCTGAGTGTACGAGTTTAGGAACTGTGCTAATACTGAAGGGCAATTCCAAGTATTGATTTGTATCGTACGTCTATCAGATTGTTGCTTTTTGTCCATGACACCACCTATCTTTTACCTTCTTAATTTCTTAATAGAAACTAATTTTATTAAGTTTGTCTTTTATAATCTGGATCTAGTTAATTTGTTGGATAGTTTAGTTATATTTTGGGTTATTGCAACCCAGCTTAATGTCTCATTCTTTTAAAATTTATATTTCTTAAAATAATTATGCAAATAATAATAATACCTCTTGACTTGCGTGATATGACAGATATTATTTATTTTAAAATAGATTAATTGAAAATATTTCTGCAGAACATAATATTAAAATTCATATATTATGTTGAAATAAAGTTTATCTTTTAGATAATGGGATGATCAACGTTTTCTTTCTACCTACTAACAGCCGATTCAAGCAAGCAACATTGCATTTTTATATTGAAGAAAACTTTCAAGATTTTCTATTCACTGTAAGTATTAAAAAGATAAAAGAAAAACAAAATCCACCCTAAAAATGAAAACAGTTATCACAAACACATGCATAATATTTTTGTTTTGGGCTGCACTTGAATTCGCTATGCTTTTCTTTAACATAATTAGGCCCATCCACTGGTGTGTGAGCAACGAAACGAAATCAACACAAATAAGACTGAATAGAAATAAAAGTTTCACTCTCACAAGATAATTTAAAGGATAAATTGTAATTTTGGTTTTCTTTAATTCTTAATTCGTAATTTTGGTTATCCTATTTTTTTTCGCGATCTTAATCTTTAGATTTTAAAAAGTTCACAATTTTAGTTAAAATTTCAAGTTTGCATACGTTGATTGTTTACTTAATGGTTGACTAATAATGAGTCAGTATTATAATGAGGTAGAAATTAACATTTAATAGTTTTGAAATAATTTAATTAATTAAAATATATTATCTTTGTTCCTAAATGTAAAACTCTTTTCTAAAAAAAAAAAATTATTGCTTTTTATAAGACTATTTTCAAGTTGTCTCTTGCATTAATTATTTTTTTGACCAAAATACCCTTAACCACTTTACAATCAATGCTATAAATTAATAAGATAAGTACATTCTCTCTCTTATGAGGATTGAAGAAGATGACTAACACTTATTAATTAATTAGGTAGAAAGTAATTAAGTAGAAAGAGAGAGATGATAGTCCCAATAATTGTAAGGATAATTTTAGAAAAATAATACAATTTGTTAACAAATTTAATGTTATTAACTAAATTAACCAGCCTTTTTAAAATATGTGAATTAGTTAAAAAAGAATAATATTTAAGGACGGAGGTAGTAAAAAATAAACATATTCAAAATTAAAAAATGGATTAAAATTATGGATTTTCTAAAAGAGATTAATAGATTTTTTTTTTGTGAGATAAACAGATTTTGTTCTTTTTTTTTTTTAATAAATAGATTTTGTTCTTATTCGTGGGTGGATATATTTTTTAAATTGTTGTCAATAAAAAGCTACCATTTTTTTTCCTTAAAATCTATTTAACATAGAAGTACAAGTACAACTACAATTCCTTCCTTTGCTCCTTCATTTTGAAGTTATTACTTACTAGCACTTGCAGAGTGGGGGATACCTCAGTTCATAAAACACAACCACCGCATTGCGCTTGCCACAGCCCACAACCAATTTTCTTTCTTTCTACTTTGGTTCTTATATATATCTGCTTCTGTACTCTCTTAATTGAAATGCGTTGACAATAATACCATCATGATTCAAAATAGAGCCGTCAAAATGGCCCGACCCGGCCCGGCCCGACCCTGGCCCCCGTGGGTCATGGCTAAAAAAGCCCGCAGGGCCAAACAACCCACATTAAAAAGCCCGCAGGGCCAAAAAGCCCATAAAGCCCTGTGGGCTAGGGCTAGCCCATGGGCCTTAAGTTTCAATACTATGACATACTTTTTTTAATACTCAAGTTAAGGTCAGCCGAAAAAAACCCTAATTAAGGTCGACCGAAAACAGCCTCGACAGAGGTTGGCTGAAAATAGTTTCGATCGAGTCGGCTGAAAACTGTCCCGACAGAGGTTAGTCAAAAACTGTCCCAGCAAAGGTTAACAGAAAATGCCTTGGTTGAGATAGACCGAAAATAACCCTAGCCGAGGTCGACCAAAATAAATCCTAGCCGAGGTTGCCTGAAATAGTCCAGGGCGAGGTCAGCTGAAAACAACCCTGGTTGAGGTAGGATGAAAACAGTTTCAGCCGAGGTCGGCCAAAAATTTCCCTTGCCGAAGTCGGCCGAAAATTGCCACGACTAATTGTTGATTGAAAATGCCCCAGCCGAGGTCGCCGAAAATAACCCTAGTTGAGGTCGGCCAAAATTAACCCTAGTTGAGGTAGTTCGAAAACAGCCTTGGTCGAGGTCAGCCAAAAATAGTTCAGCTCGTGGCCAGCCGAAAATTGTCCCTACCAAGGTCGGCCAAAAACTTCCCCGACCAAGGTCGATCGAAAATAACCCTAGCCAAGTTCGGCCGAAAACAACCCCGATCAAGTCGACCGAAAAATGCTCCGTCCAACATCGGCTGAAAATAACTTTAGCCGATGTCGGCCGCAAATAACCCTAGCCGAGGTAGGCCAAAAATAACCCTAGCCGATGTCGGCCGAAAATAATCCTAGCCGATGTCGGCCAAAAATAGTTTCGGTCGAGGTCAGCCTAAAATTACCCTAGTCGAGGTCACCAAAAAACAACAATGACAAAGGTTGGTCGAAAACAGCGCCGGTAAAGGTCGGTCAAAAACTGCCCTGGCCGAAATCGACCAAAAATAACCCTAGTCGAGGTCAAAAAAAACAACGATAACCAAGGTCGGCCAAAAAAAATCGCGATTGAGGTTGGTTAAAAATTGCCTCGACCGAAATCAGCCTAAAATAACCCTAGCCGAGGTCATTGAAAACAACCCTGACCGAAGTCAACCGAAAATGTCTTTGCTAAAGTCGGTCAAAAATAGCCTCGGTTGAGGTCTACAAAAAATGCTCTGCTCGAGAGCCAACGAATAGCATGACTTGTGGGGCTAACCCCTTAAGCCCTAGCCCTGGCCCCATATTAAGTGGGGCTTTGTGGGTTAGGGCCTTTTAGGGCCCTCATTAGAAGGGTCAAAAGCTCCTAGGGCCATTATGATGGGTCAAGTGGGGCTGACCCTAGGGCCTAGGGCCAAAATGACAGCTCTAATTCAAAATTATGCTTCACGAAAATATATATAGAGCCAAGACAAGAGAAAGAAGCATTAACAACCGAAAGAGAGAGCAACCTAGCTAGACATAATTTATCAATCAAAATAATCATTAGATTAGAGCTTAAATATATTAACAAGGGTAAGCGAAGACAGTGTCTCTATGGCTCTTGGAAAGACATCAGTTTACATTAATTAACACCAAAAAAAATTTGATTGATATATTAATTAGTATGTGCTCTAGCTCTGCGCAGAAAAGATTCCACTCAATTTTCATGGCTTTTGTCCCACAATCCAAACGTCTGGGCACTTTAATATTCTACTTAGAGTATATTATTCGCATAACTTTTTATAATATTGTTTTTTTATCGTATCAATCATCTTATTTTACACTTTTTTTCTTCTCTTCTCATTTCTCTCTGTTATATACTGTATTTTATTTATTGTAAAAAATTATATAAATATAATTTCTTTTCTCGTTGATGAAAAGTGATTAGGGAGCAAAGCCAGCCAGGATTCTACAACGCGTACGGTATATGGTACAAGCACTTTTTCAAAGAATCTAAGACACCAAGAAACAGACTCTTTCAATTTCTACATGCCATGCCACTTTCTACTTAATTAGCCTGTCCACATGCTCAACATAATAGTAAAACACATGGATTATTATCGTTTTTATTTTAATTCTACATGATACAGATCATTTATTCACTTAACCCAATTGAATACTTGTGCAAGCTGTAAAAAACACAACATATATAGCTAGCTCTTCTTTCTAGCTATCCCTCGCTTTCTAAATTCTGTATTGCCATGCGAATGTCAGTACTTCAATGTTTTTCGCTTTTATTTATTTCTTTGTGTTCTGTTCTGTGCGTGTCTTAAAGTGAGAGAGATAAAGAAAAGAAACGGTATTTGTACCATATATAGCTTTTTTTTAATCTTTAGTACCATATATATAGCTAGAACATATAGGAAAGGACTTTTTAGGTTTTAGGTTGTTATTTTCCACTCCATCAAGAATTATATTATTGGCGTTAATTTAATTTAATTAATTGCTTCTTTGCCAGAACGATGCAACTAGTATATGACGGCTCCCGTTTGCATTGAAATGAAGGGCTATGAGATGGATCATGGAACAATGATTAGTGTTACAATATCAAAATACAAAAAAAAAAAAAAAAAAAGAAGGACGCACGGAGAAAGAAGAAAGTGCATACATATATTTATGGCCATTTTCTGCCTTCCATATTCTCTTGCCTGTCTTTATTTTTTTAATTTTTTGTTCTTGATGAACTTGTAGACATTTTCTGTCTACATCACCAATCATCAACGTGCTCTCACGTGGCAATTTCAAGAGTTGATAATAGGGATGCATACAACCAATTCACACATGCACATATGTGCAACTTATTGCTCATTATCCTTGTCAACTCTTTTTTTAAGCCTTTGTCAATTGTCATGAGGCAAAGACAGTATCTGACAAGCATATTGTAAGGCACCTATGTGCTCGGGTTTTAAGTTTTACTTTTAACCTAATGGCAGGCAACTTCCGATACTTAGATTAAAAGTTTTGGAATCAATAGGGACAAAGGCCATTTAAATTAAGAATGGCTAAATTGACTTAGGCACGCATTACTGAGAACCAATTAAAATAATAATAATAATAAGCCAAGTGGGACGAATTAGAGGATTTAAACATTGCAATTAGTCCTAAAGCTAATTGATCACGGTTGGATTTAGCTGGCCTAGTGATCTGTTAATCTTATCCCCCAAATGGCAGAGGACATACCTGATGAAGTTTTATTTTACTGAGGATGATATATGGTTGGGGCTTGGTGAGTGGATTTATATTGGTATTTGTGAAAAATGGACTCTATATAAGAATAATTTAGTGATTGAATAATTTGAATTTGAGGAAGGATGGGAGTGGACCAATAGTTGTCTTGGACGCATTAGACAGCAAGTCAGAGAAGAATAGCAAAGAGGGTTTGGCAGTGCTGGTGCGTGGTGGGTGGTGGCCTAACACAATGCAGGTTATAGAACCGTCCACTGGTTCAGTGTGGCCCCATATTCAAAATATTCCCGCCCATCATGCATTGCTTATTTGTCCTTCTTATTGCCCTTTGATTTGATCCTCCCTCCCTTTGTGAACTCAACCAGAGAGAGATTATTGGAATAAAAGTAAAAACCGACAAATTAATTGATAATAATAATATACATCCAAAACACACTGTCAACTGCATGTCAAGTAAAATATTCAGTGTCAAATAGCTTGATATTCTAAGTTTGGTACCAAATAGCTAAGATGGGCACTAGGAGTGTGGAGACCTTGGTTTTGCTTCAACAATATCCGTCGATGTTGAGCGTCTTGCTTCAAGCAGATGTTATGGGAGTTTGTTTCCCTAGATTCTAGCCTTTTTTTTTTTTTTTCCTTGTTTCTCTTTTCTTTTGTAACAAAAAAAAATCCTATTTACCGGTATGTAACTTAGTAGCTATGAACGGCAAAACTTTCTCTTTGAGTATTTAACGTAAGTACATATTTACGACTCAAACTCGAGACATTAAGCGAAAACAATCAATTTCACGTCAGTTGATTCACGCACTCGGTAGTGTTTCATCCTCAGTGTGCTCAGGAGTGGGTATTATGTTTATATTTGATTATTGTATTTAGATAAATGTTCTCAACTAAGCAATGTTATATATTTGATATCGTAATTATAATTTTGTCATCATGTAATTTATGTGATTATAATCTTCGCCCACCTATTGTTAAGCCAGTCGAAGGTCATAAATTAGTTAGTCATTACTGGTGGCAACTTCCAAGTGCAAGTCTAGAAGGGTGAAGACGATCATTTGAAAAGCCTAATTCATTAATCAATCAACCATTGTTGGCAGCTAGTACGGTCCACTAACCTTGGTACATTCATGATTCATGTGTAACAGTGTAAGTTAGCATCCTTCACGTTTTATTTTAGATGCCCATAGCATCCACCACGTTCAAATATTCCCGAGAACAATTGGATATATATTGAAGGCTGGTCACTTGTAAATTCTGTAGTAGTATCTGATTAAGTAACTTGCGTGGTGTAATCAATTGCATTCAACAGAAGTGCCAATTAAGAGCCAACCAAATACAAAAGCTTACAAAACATTTTCGGTCCGTGAGTGTTCTTTTGAATAGGTGCCTGTATTTTAGGTTCTAGTCATAATTCGGTGTTTCTTTTAGGTATTTTGTAGATTGCAAATTGTGATAATGAGACAGAAAGGGAAGTTCCCATTCCCAGCATAAATTGAAGAGGGTCCGGGATGAGAGACATATGCATTTTTTTTTTTTATCGATAAATGTTTAATTTTTAATTTGTTAGTTTTTATTAGTGAGATATTCGAATCCATGACCTTTCCTTTTTCCTTCGATCACCAAGTTAACCTTATAACCCCTAAACATATGCATATGTGTGAGAGAGAGAAAAAAAAAAAGAAAAGAAAAGAAGATAACATGTAAAAGGATTAACAAAAAAAGTCAAACAAAGGGAATAACATTGTGAAGATTAGCAATTTCTTTTATAGTATAAAATTGTTTTCTTCATCTTGAATATATATATCAGTTATTTGATGTATGATGTTTTATATATTTTAATACTTATTTTGTAAGGTCAAAGTTCAATTATATGTTTATCAAGCGAAGTAAAATTATTGTAAAAAGGTGAGAAAATAAATCAATCAAACATAATTTGAAAAAAAAAATACTGGTATTTTTATTTTTATATAAAATATCAAATAAATAATACTTTTTGTGGCATCAAATAAACAATACTACTTAATTCTTCCTTCTTTAGTATGTGCTTTCAAAAACACAATCTCAATTTTTATCCAAACACAGCCTAATCAGTGTATCTTCTAATCTGTCAAAAAAAAAAAAGTAGTAATAGCGATCGAGAAAGCTCTAAGGCTCTCCACATGAACATCTTTGTTGACCCAACGATATTACTGCTTTCACGGGTTTTATCTTTAGCTCATAATTGGTCTTCCCACCATCAAATGTTTTGGTGCCTCAATTTCAACGCTATTTGCGATTTTGAAACATGCTTTAACGCATATGGAAACGAAAACGAGACTCAAGTTGTGGACTGGGGGCCCCTTCTAGTTCTACCTTTAGCTAGCTAGCTTCAATTATTGGATATGCTATTCATTTCTTTAATAGACCAACTCCCTCTGCATGCTTCTCCCACCTCGCAAGGGCAATAAGGAGTTAAAATTATTAAATAAATATTTTTAAAATACTTTTTTTTTTATCAAAATCTTTTACTTAATAATATTTTGATATTATCTTTACATTTAATAAAAATATAAATAACATTGTTTTCTCTATAATTAGTTTCTTGAGTGCATTATTATTATCAAATACAATATTTTAATCTTATATTTGGATATTTCGTAAAATCCCTAAACCCCCAAGGATATCTTGACATATATAATTGACTTGACAGTGCTAGAATAGGTTGAAATAGTTATGGATAACATTCTTTTATTTTTGTTTTAAAAAATCTTAACCAGTGTATTCTTAATAAAATAAAATAAACACTAAAAATAGTATCTATTATATTAAATATATAAATTATTTCATATTTATTTTAAATAATTAAAAAGATTTAATAAAGTATATTAAATAATCTTTGATTAGTAGGGCACGGCCAGAAACTAAAAGGAAAAATATTTTTATTGGAAGACAAAAAATTGTATTATTCATTATTTTTTTTACGTTCTATTATGATTTTCATACTAAATATTTTTTTCTTTTAATTTCTTAATCAATGTCATCTAGTTAGCAGACCCAAATAATAAAATAGTTGAATTGAAACATGATAAGGTAGAAATTAAGGTTAGCTGAAAAATATGTTGGTAATGCACGCCAATCGAAATGGGACAGCGACTCCGTGAATGGTGGTGTTAATAAAAGGCACCATCTTGGGTTTGTTGCTGTTTCATCCATGCCTTCCAACGGGGATCATTGGTGGAACCTCTTACTATCCTCATTCCTCACTTTCATGTATATGAATGGGACATTTCAACAGCATCACCACCACCCTCCTCTCTATGAATTCTTCATCCATTATTGACATTTATTTGAGTATTAAATTTGCAGCTAATTACATGAAGAAACCTCGACATTGAATAGGAGTGTACATGGGTCGGGTTGGGCCGGGTTTGGTCAAACCCGTTACCCGATCCGATCAAAATTTTACGGGTTGGTTGGATCGGGTTTGTGCAATTTTATTGAGAAATCCGATCCGATCCAACCCGTTCAAAAATGGATTGGATCGGGTTGGGTTGATCGGGTCAGAACATTTAAAAAAAATTATTTTGTAAAAATTAGAATTTTTTAGAACAACAATTTGTTTTTGTCTAGAGCTTTGCAAATATATAATTTCTACATGTCCTCCAAAAAGACCAAACTGTGACAATAATTGATTAATAAAATGAATGGTTTCAATGTTAATACAAATATTTTATTTTAAATAGATATTAGCATGAGAAAAACATAAACAAAATCAAGATAAAAAATAGAAACAATTAAAAAAGAGAAATATAATTCATGTGTGATTAAAAATTAACAAAAAAATATGGTGTTTTGTATTTCTTAATTTAATAATATATATATATATATATATATATATATATTTAATTTTATGGTACGGGTCGGGTCACGAGTTCAAAATGCAAAATCCATTACCCGACCCGTACACTAACGGATTGGATCGGATTGGCTTCGGATTTGACCCGAACAATCAAAAAAATCCGATCCGAACTGATCGGATCGGGTTGGGTTCACGGGTTATCCCTACCCGTGAACACCCCTAACATTGAAAGTTTCCCAAACAAAAGGAAAAAGTGTAGTTACAGTTGTGACACAAGCTTTGGTCTGCATGTTTTGTTGTGTGTCCAAACACCTGCCTTAGCTGTTTAGTTCAGGTCTGCTTTTTCCCCCACTTTACTAAAAGCTGGAAATTAAAAATCTAGGAAAGAAACAAAACTGAAAATAGAAAAGTAACTTGTCTACTTGTCTATATAGAAATCAATTTGAATTTTGAAGGACCAACCCTAAGTCGTTTAGTCTAATACATTTAATTAGGAAAATGTTTTCTGAACATTTGAAAACAGAATCGTACGTTGTTCCTTTAAATTAATTTTAAGATAATGTATAAAAAACAGATAAAAATAATTATATATCGAAGTTAATATTTAAATGCACTGCAAATCATAAAACTCGTGCATTTAAGCTTGATATGAGCTCACTTGATGCAGATAAAAATGGAAGATTGGGCAGTCAATTTGACTCTTGATAAAATCTTTATTAATATATGTATAAACCTCGTCCTTAAAGATTCAGAAAATTGATGAAGATAGACATCTCACCATCTTTCTTATGTAGACTAAGTGAGATTAGAAACCAAGCAGCCCCAATTGACGTTGTTAATTAAGATAACATTGTGAGAACAACCAACCATACACCCAGTACCATGCATGACCAAAGAATCAATCTAAGTGGTTGCTTTGCCTTTCAAAAAAAAAAAAAAAAAGTGGTTGCTTTCAATAGAACCTGTTGACATGTTTCTCTCAACATCAAATACTCATAATACAAAATGGAACACCTTGCCTAATTCAATCGGCAGTTTATGAATCATTATAGCTAACATAATACTACTACTGTACTATATGTGAGTTTGCTTTATCGATTCCCCTGCTGCTTTACCTAGGTAAGCTTCATTTGTTACGCTTTTTACGCATGCGTACGGTTTAAACAAGGCAAAGGGAATGAATGAGTCAAGTTCCTGCAATGTTTTCCGAAGAAAATCTCTCCATCATCATCATCATTCTTGAATAAGGTTATGTGCGTTTTTTCTTGACATTATTGAAACCGGTGACTGCGCTAGTCGTCAGTTTTTTAGTCACTATCACTTGAACTCCAGTTACTACTTCCACGAAAAGGTATAGTACTAGTAATTCTTTAACTGATTAAGTACTAACTGTATTTTGGCTCTGTATTAAATTATCTAATTACATAAAATTGATTAGTAATATATAAAGTGAAAGATTAGATTTGCTATAACCAATCCTTTTTTCGAATGAAAAAAACAAAAGATTTGCTATAAACAAATTACACTTACAAAAAAAAAAAAAAACTTTAAAACCAGAAAATATCTTCAAATCACTTTTTTTTTTTTTATCAAGTATTTATATTGAAGACTCAAATTTGAAATTACATGTTAAGTTCAAACAATTCCGTATTAGTTAATACATGTTGTATTAATATTTTTACATTGAAGTGAAATATATAAAATATTAATTAGTCATGTTGATAGAAGATAGATTTTATTAAAGATGGTCACATCTATAACATAATAATTAAAAAAATATACCCCCCTTAATATACGTTTAACATTATTCAAAAAAAAAAAATGATTACGGATGGGAAGAGGGTGAACCCAGCCCATAAATAAGACAGCTAATGGGAGGTAAAGGTGAAAATAAAGGGCAATGTACAGGGATTTCCTTTCTTGGTAATTAATTAATTAATGTCATATTGAAAGAATCCCATTTTCCAATTGCGGAGAAGGGTAGTGTAGTATCATTTGATAGATGGATGTCCATAAATAAATTGATAGCCTATTCCCATTGTTGCCATTTGAACCTCAAACTCTTGTTCATCTATATAACGCACCTTGTGGTTCTCTCTCTCTCTCTCACTTTCCCACAGAAAGAAAGAAAGAAAGAAAGAAAGAAGAAACAGTGATCTCAGTGATGGGTTTCCCAGTGGGGTACTCGGAGCTCCTCTTCCCGAAGCTTCTTCTCCACATCCTGTCCCTCTTGGGCTTTCTGAGGAAGCTGATTTGCGGGGTCCTCCGGTTCATGGGCCTGCACGATTTCCTGGAGCCCGACATTGCGTGGGCCGAGACCCAGACCGGAATGGCGGAATTGGAATCGGTGTCGGCGACGCTGATCCGGGAAATCCTGCCGGTGGTGAAGTTCGGGGAGCTGGTGGACCCGCCGGAGACGTGCGCGGTGTGTCTGAGCGAGTTCGAGGAAAACGATGAGATAAGACGGCTGGCGAATTGTCGACACATATTCCACCGAGGATGTTTGGACCGTTGGATGGGGTACGATCAGAGAACCTGCCCTCTTTGCAGAACGCCCTTTATACCCGACGAAATGCAAGCTGCTTTTATTGAGAGACTCTGGGCTGCCTCTGGGATCCCTCCACACGTTGCTCCTTTGTAGCACTACCCACCTTCTTTCATGCTTCCTACTATATATATTCTAAATAATTCCTTAATTTACTTCTTTGTGGGAAGACCCAGAAGAGGTTGTTCTTTTTTGGCTTATTTTTTTGTCTATGTGTATATAATATATACAGAGGTCATGGAAATTTTTTTGTAGAATTGGGATCTGGTTCATCTCGTATTTTTACCTGGAATTCAATTCATGCTTAGTGTAAAATGAACATGGTTTTGAAGCAATTACCAATTCCGGGTACAAAACTTGACAGAATGCACGCGAAGCATTATTTGATTTCAACAGTCACAGTAACATGGTTTAGGGTTTTGGTAACTTTATTTTAAGGACATTGTTTAAGAAAGTACTAGTTATAAATAATTACTATTTTATCAAAAAAATTATTAACCGGCCCCTATTGGTAGGAGAGTATTGTTCCATTCCGGATTTGCAAGCAATCGTTTGTTCATTAATCATGGGTGTTATTAAATGGTACTGTATATTCAAAGAGTACACTACACGTATTTCTTTAATAGTTTTTAGGTCTTAGCATTTTGGGAAGTGAAGGAAGGAATTGAGTGGCAGTGGATGGAGGAGTCATAAAATCTTTTATTTTGTTTTGAACGTTTCTGCGGTGAGGTAACGTAGGAGAATGGTGGTAATTGGTAGGCTGGCTCGTTTTACTACTACCATAGCAAAATCAAAAAAAGCGTAGAGTGACGTTGGTGCAACTGCAACTGCAACTGCAACTGCAACAGCAACAGCTTTAACATAACATGATTATGATAGATGAGAAAACCAACATAAAAAGGTGGGTCGGGGAGCCTTTTCGTCGTTTTATGGTGATGCTCTAACTCTTTATAGATTGCTTGGCGCCGGATCCGGGTTATCAATCTTTGATTTGCTTCCTATAAGCTAATTACCATATTTGACAGTAATTAAAATCGAATCATAGACCCACAACAACCATGTTTGTGTTCTAGTTGGGTCGATTTATTTGGCTTTGTAAACTAGTTATCAGAAATCTGAACTAAATTATATTGGGTTGGGTAAATAAAAATCGAGTCAAACCAATTACCTGAATCAAATTATGAAAGTCAAGTCGGCTCAGATTTGCGGAATTCACAGGTTGATTTGTACTCACTTATAGTTATACCTCTAATACTTTGTTTGAAAAAAAAAATATGAAGAAAAAAAGTTATTTATTGGAAGTGGAACCCACTATAAAATATTCATTTCCAAATGTGCATGGAATAAGGAGATGGAAAGTAAAGTCTTTTTTTCATTTTTTTTTGTTTTAATTTCTTAAAAAGTCAAAAAATTATATAATTCTATATTAAGAAAAATAGTTGAATAAAAAAATAAAATATTAATTAGTATAAATATATTTTAATATTATTTTCACTCTATTTTAATATATTTTAATATATTTTAATTAGTATAAAATATTATTTTATTTTATTTCTTTTCACTTTCTTTTTTACTTATCTAAACAAGCAGAAAGATATTTACCTACTTTTCTTTTTTATTTTTAATTATTCAAATAATATATCTTTTTCACTCTATTTTTTTTATTTCTATATTTCATATTTCTTTGTTTCTTATTTCTTCATCTCTATTTCTCTCCTAATCTATACGAAGTAATTTCAGAAGAGTTAGTGTTCCGTAGATGACAAAATATAATCACTTTTAGGTTTATAAGTATAAATATAAGTGTTTGTTTAGGCTAGTTGTAAAAAATACTTCAACAAGTTATTATATTTATGATTAATAGTTATTATATCAATTACATAAAATACGTTTAGTTATTATATCAATTACATAAAATACGTTTTATGTCAAGATATGTTAAGTACAAATAATTTTAAAATAATATATTTTATTTAAATTGTTTTAAAAAAATTGTATGATACATTATAAATTTATAACACATTTGGTTTTTAGTAATGTTTCTAACTCATTCCATTTGCTTAACACTTTCTTGATTTGGCTCCTTTTGTGGACATCTTTTGCTCCGGTTTCATATGCACTAAGATTACTCTCTTACTCAACATTCTCATCAAATAAAAGAAATTATTTAGCACATATATCATTTATTTATATGAAATTGTGTAAAGTAATACAAGAAACAATAATGACTCGTAGTTTTAATAAGAAAGGCGGCATGTTGTTTAAATATCTGTCATCTAGCTTTGCAATATCCAAATGATTGTTTAACTGTACTTCAAAGGCTAAAATATGTCGAAGGTGAAGATGTGTATAGTAATAGTATTTTCATTACTCAAACTTTCATTTACATTGATCAAACCACTCACACATTTGATGAGGCAACACCACCTCCTTTGTTATCCCTACGCATCCATTTTACATTTTTGACATATAATATAAAGGTTTGGGTCAATTGTTAGGTCTTTAAAGTTCAACTCATTCATATTCTTCCTCTTGCAGGCTTAAATCCTCAACATAACACTCCTTAATCATTGGATTTGGTGCACACCCATTTAATTAAACTCTTTCTCTTTCCTCTTCTAGATCCGGAGAAGTTGCTCGTGCACAATAATCAATGGCTATAATATCTTTGAATGTAGAGTGCCATGTTTTAATGTCATGGAAGGAGAAGCTTATTGTCTTCTTGCTGCTCTTCAATTTGCTGTCTCTCTAGGATTGGAGAATGTGGAGTTTGACATGGATTGCAAAGGGGTTGTTGAGAAAGTCAAAAACACAGCTTTAGATTATTCAGAATTTGGGGTTATTATTTCCCAATGTCAGTCCTTTTTGTCTAGGAATCAAACCTTTAAAGTTAGTTTTGTTAGGAGACAAGTTAATGGAGTTGCTCATGCTCTAGCAAAGGTAGTTCCACAGTATTCTAGTCTCCAAGTTTTTAGCAATGTTCCACTTTGTATTATTGACTTGATTATGAATGAAATGCCATAAATTTGTTCATGTCAAAAAAACAAAAAAAAAGGTTTTTGGACCTTTCTGTTTGAACTTTGAAACCTTAGGATAATGCAAAAATAAAAGAAATCAAAGTCATTAGATATTTTAATTACTCCTTCCGGTCTTTTTTATAAGAAGCAAAATGGTGTTCTTTTTTGTTCTAATTATAAGAAATATAAACCCACTTTACCACTTTAAGATGTATTAATTGTTAGTTTTCTTTTTTACCCTTCATCTTGTGAAATCCATTAATGAGACACCTACTCATTTCTCATGCATTTATTGGTCTATTAACAATACAAGTTACACTTATTGGTAGAGGTGCAGTGTCATTAATGTAACCACTACTTAAACCAATCAATTTAAGGGGTACTTTTGAAATAAAATTAAAATTTATGACATTATTAATTATAACTAACTAACTTAACTATTTTTATTCTTCTTGACGATTTAGTTATTTGTTTCTTATATAAAGGACCAGAGGGAGTATTAAATAAATGAATATAAGATTATATCAGAAATAGAAATTACCTTAATTTTAGCCTTCCACCACTCTTTACTTGCCGTAATAATTTGTTTACTATTATCTCATTTAAGATTAATTTGTTTTTTCCAATAATTTTTCACCACACCTGTCATTCTTTTCTAAAAAATGACCTATTTATTTTTTCAATTACTTGTACTTATAAGATCACTCTATTTGTTAATTAAAATTCTTGATTAAGTTTGTCCACCTCACTTTATTAAAGTGGATTTACAACCTATTCCCAACTCATACTTGTTCAGCTTTACAAATATATCATGAATTTTATCATTCCAATCAACCTAGGGTCATTTTCCACTATCACTCCTATTTTTTTTCCTTTAACTTGATTGAAAGCTATTTTAGGGGCGATGCAAGCAAGAAGACTTGAGAGAAAACTGGGCATTTCCTTAATATTCATTCACTCATCAAAATAAGGTCAAAATTATTTGAAATCGGAGTGCAAACAAATAACAAATAGGAACGCTCCCCTACGCTAACAATAAGAGGATCATTCCAAAAGACAAAAACTTTAAACAGCAAGAAGTTAAATAGATAGAAACTTGACAAAAAATCAAGAAAAGATACCTAAACCATAAAAATACAAACAGACAATCAAATTTAAATCTCTCTACGCAGACTCACAGAGACAAACCCAACAAGAGGTAGAAACCAGAAGTTGCATTTTTCATTACCACACAATTGAACAAGCTTGAACATTTTAATTTCCTTTACCAATAACCAAACTCAACGAGCAGGCACAAACGTCAGAAGCAAAGGGGGAAAAAAAAGCACATAGAAAAACCTATATTATATTGCTGAAACAAAGTCAAGTTTAAAGCTTTCAAAAATAAAAAATAAAAAAAGTTTAAAAGTTAGGGAAATGTGAGAAGAAAGCTCAAAAGGGGGCTCCAGAGTTGGCAATCTATAGGTAACGAAATTTCAAAACTATTAGAGAGATTTTAAGATGGAGAAAAAGGGGTAAGGAGTCAAAAACCCTACCTCTTATCCGAGTTTAAGAAGAGGTTGAAGATGAGATTTCCGTGGTCCTCTTGTTCTAAGATGGGGTTCAAACTTCAAAGAGCTGTTTTATGTTTTCGGGAGGGAGTTGGGAGTCAAACTCAAGAACGAACGAATTGTTCCGCATATGTTCGTTTTGTACCACTTAGGCTTTTCTTTACATTAAAATCTTTTGACATAAGCTTTCGGAACCAAAGAACTTGTAAACATGTTATAACCCATCTTATAACCTCTTAGAATATGAAGTGCAAACAAGATTTCTATATGTTCTACAAAAGGTTTCCTTAAATTAAAACCACAACACTCACCGTACCATCAAACACATTGTCTTAAGACCTGTATATTTAGGGTGCACTGTGAGTCCGTCGACACGGGCTTTCACGTACGACTGTCCTAATGACCAGTGGCAATCACATTCAATCACTTTTTTTTAATATTTGGAACAGTAAATTACACGAAGTAATGCACATAACAAGCGAAACAAGTGAACTATTATGTATGAACACCAACGAGAACAATATACAAATAGAAGTCGAAGTATTAGAATGGACATTCACGATAGGAATTATAAGGTCAAGTCACAAAACAAAACTTGTTAGGGGAAATGCAAAATAGTTAGTTAATGAATCGAGCTATTGCATTTCACCACAAACATGTGCGATTGTTTTATGAACCAATCAATTGACACTGCTATACTAATCACTTAGGGTAGCCAGAAGGGGGATATCCTGGTGGAGGATAACCAGCAGGGGGGTAACCAGCAGGGGGATAGCCAGGAGCAGGATATCCTTGAGAAGGTGGTGGGGCAGGTGGATAACCATAGGGCTGTCCATAAGCTGGTTGTGGTGCATATGCAGGTTGTGGAACATACCCAACCGAAGGAGGAACTTGTTGATCAATGCGTGACATCTGCTGAACAGGGGGCACTGCCATTGCTGGTTGGGGTCCAAATTTCCCATCACGCTTGTCCATCTCAATCTTGTGCTGAGTCTGCAAATAAAATTTGCTCAAGTGATAATTATCATGCATACGACACAATGATTAAACATTTCTGAAATAATTAACAAACTTACCTGCATGCATGCACAGACCCTACAAATAACAAGAAAAATAAATTTAGTACAAACTCCTTCTGCTAGAAAGTGCACAATTTAATTTTGACTTGAGATAGAAGAGGAAGCCTTACGTGCAGTACACAAAGTCAGCCAAACAAGAGAGCAACTGAGAAGCCTCTTGAATTTCATCGCTTCCCACAATCATGGCAACAATAGAGAATATACATGCAATTTGTTGAAGGCAAAACATGAAACCCTAAACAAAAGAATTCAGAATATCATCGAAAAAAAAATATATATTTGCATGTGTATCTGGCTGTGAATGCAAGTGTATAGCAGAGAGAGAGAGAGAGAGAGAGAGAGAGGGAGTACAATAATGCAATTATCACATTGCGTAGTTTGAATGTTAAATTCATCTTGCAATAGAAAGCGAGTTGAGGCGACTGAATTTCCAAAGCAGAGGAAAACCTGAAACAATGATGCATAACAATAAATTTAGCATGCTATCTGAAATAACCACAGAAATATTCAAGAACCAGAAATCCAGCTCCAAGGGAATCCTGTGTGCTCTTTATTTAATTGCAAATAATAATTTATAATTGCTCAAATGCTATTTTCTGACACCCATTATTTAATTTTGCTTTAAGTCCTTTAACTCTAGTTTCCGTAAATTTTCATTTTTTCAACTACACAACAACTCAACAACTTAAAATGAAAGGAACAGTTACATATAAATGAATTATGACTTAATTTAATAAATGAAATCAACAGCTTACTTAGTACTCCCTCCGAACTGAAATATAAGCAACAAAAACTGCATGTGTGTTGGACTAAAATATAAGCAAATTTTAACTAATTATTTCCTATTTAATGATACTATATCCAAAATACCCTTCATTTAATTAGAGTTTTGTTTCCAACAACCTTCTGTTTTTTTGTCCTATGCAATTAAATGCAAGAGGTACTTTAGGAAGTGTGTTGATTATTTTATTGAGACTATCAAAATTAAATAATGCTAACTAATTTTCTTAAGGGTGTGAATCAGTTTTTTTTTGCTTATATTTCAGTCCGGAGGGAGTACATCACTACATCCACCTTCCTAAGTCCTCTTTTGACCATGACAAAGACTTCAGTTCATCATTAACAAAGACAAACTGTTCAAAAGACACATTGGATCCACCTTCCCCATTTTGAATAATGACATTTTTATCTAAAACCATGTTCAGAAATTTTGAGCTGCATTTTTATTTGATCATAAACTCTTTCAAAATCTGCTTAAAACCTCAAGTTTCCTTATTTTAAAGGTTAAATTGATCTATACATTCCTATTCTGTTCAGGAATTTTCAATAAGATCTCTATATTATAAGTTTGGAATTGAGTCCCTAGAGTTCAAAAAATTCCTAATTGGATACAAACAAGTTCACATTTTTATACCTCAGTGCAAAGGCAAAATTCAGGACATTTACTTTCTCCACACCTACCACTGCAGGGCATGTAACCAGCACAACATGTGTATCTGGAACAAATAAGATATAGATATATCACACAAACAGACCATGTAAAATAATTATGGAATCTTGGGAAAACAGAAATAGCATCAATTACCTTGACATGTCATCATAAAGAGCTCGCTTGCGAAGAAGGTAAGACACGCATGGTGCACTATGATGGGACAATAGAAAATTAGATTAACTAATGCAGAAAATGAATTAACTTTATGCCTACAATGTAGGCCAATTACTGAAAGTGCATTGCAAATATAAAACAAATTCATGAATCACATCATTGAATAAAATGCACAGAAATGAGAGATCAAATGCTGGGACAGGTTATACAAGCTAATCATACGTAAATTTTAAGTATGGACTACTTGCAAATGGAAACCAGCTCAAAGCATATGCCATACAACACACTTACATGGCCTGCTTTCTAATCAAGCCTGAATACACATCTAACCTCAAGGAACATGTTTAAATTTTTAAAACCTTAATTACTGCATGCATGAGAAAGTTTATAAGCTCAAGGTATCTACAGAAGATATATTATGATCCAATCCAAATGAAAAAACTCACAAAAGGGACACCTAACTTCATTGAGCACTTCTTCAAAAAAAAGAGAGAGAAAAAAGTCACTGAGCACAGTAACATACAAAAAACAATGAACCACTTTCTTCATTGTAATGAATAAATAATAAATCTTTATCAACTGACTACTACTAGCAGAGACAAACACAACATATCCTCAAAGTATCACAGCAACATAGTTTCCTTAGGGATACAAACTAGTTTCCAATAATTCACAACTAAAATAAAGACCTCAATATTTATAATTCAAGATAGTATCAAATATTTCCCGTATCACTTTGTTCAATACCATCACCCTCTGTTATAATATTCTCTTTTTTTTTAATGAAGCCAGAACTGTGTTAAAATTATTGAATTCTCATAAAACCCTTCCCGTCTTGAGGTTTGGCATATAAGAAACATTAATGATAGGGACCCTACCCTTCACTCAGGATACATACTGACAGAGTCAGGGACCAGATTCCTTCAACACTCACCACCTACCATCCAAAATATTATTGTATTGTACCAAAAGACAAAGCCAGAGAACCCCCATAGTTATTTTACATTCACCAACTCCTTGACAATTCAGTAAATGTTAAACCACCCGGAATAAGCATAGTTTGTTTATAACCTACAATATGAATACGAATGCTTTTCATCTTTTTCTTCCTCAGATCTACAGATCTTAAAAAATACATAACTAAAAGAATAATAACACTGATCAATTTAAACAGAGTGCGTAAACTCCTTTAAGCAGAATCTCAAGTTACTTTGTTAGTCAATGCAAGTCAACGTTAATCCGAGATCTATAACTCGAAAACGATAAACAGCGAAACTGAAAATGAAATATTCGATTCCACGTCCAAACGAACAAAAATTCAGACTAAAAAGAACAATAATCAGATCTACAGAACAATAATTGATAAAAACATCGCTACAGTGCGAGAAAGTTCCAGATCACATACCACCACAACGCGAAGCAACAATCTGCGCAAAATCGAGTTTCGAATTAGATGTCAGTGTAAAAATAGAAACGAAAATTGAAAAAAGTACGAGAGTGAGAGTGAAGAGTGTCCTTACAAGGAGCATCGGCCTGAATGGCTCTCATGAGATCGGTGTGCCATAAATTCCGGTAATTCTGGCGTGCCTGCATCTTTTCGATACTCTCCTGCGACGCCATGGCGAGTCGTTTCTTCTTGTTGTTGTTGTTGTTGAGCACAGTCCCAAAAACCCTAGATCAGATCCTATGGGAAAAGGCGGATACGGTGTATATATAACAGATAGGACGAAATCTTCGTTGTTATGCTGACAAAAGAAGGAAAGGAAAGAAGAATCCGCGTGGTTTTGGGTTTTGGGAGTTGAAGCTTTGATTTGAATTAGGCAAACCCACTCCTATTGGTCTATTCTATGTACTTATGATCATAGCTGACCTGACCCACATAAGCCTGTAACAAACAAGCTAAGGCCGAAAAACATTCGCCAAACAAGTTGCCAACTCACCTTCTCCCTCACCCTTTTTTTACGACACTTTCTATAATAATATCAAATCAAATATCAAATAATATAAAAAAAATTAATTTAATTTTGATATACTGTATTATCAAATAATTATTAAAAATTGTTTTTTTATTTTTAAAATTAATATTATGAAATTAATAAAGTTTAATTATATATTAATTTATAATTAAATAATCATATAAAAGAATTTATACTTTTAATATATTTTAATTAAGTTATATAATAAAATAAGAATAAATAATACATCTATAGACATGTAAATTTTTTTTTTTTATAATGTCACTCAATCACACCTATATGAACACCAAAAAATTCCTAAACTCCCAAATACTCTTAGTATAAAATAGTATAAAATAATTTCACTAATATTAAAATTAAACTCATTATAAAATAAAGTTTTAAAATACTAATAAATAAGAATAACGATACCTTTGAATGAAAGGATATTGATTTCTCATAACGTGCGCCGCTGAAATTGAAAGGCAACTTCAGATTGCTTTTTCAGTTTTAAGATACCTATTTTTGAATAAATATATAGTATTTTTTTTTGGGGGGAGAACTCACTACTCAGGTTTTCCATTTAAATGTTAGGAACTATTTTTTAATGTATTAAAATTTATTTAAGAGTTATCGAAATAAAAAAAAACTAAACATTAAACAATAAATAATAAATAAATTAACTACACAATAAAAATTAAGGGCCCATTTGGATAATTGTGATTTTTTTTTTTTTTGGTTTGCAAATACAATTTTTAAAACAAAACATGTTTGACAAAAAGTGAAGCTAAAATGATTTTTTACTCATTTTTAAAACAATTTACATTCATTTTGAAAACCAAAAAAGATTTTGTGAACTTAATTTATAATTTTAAAAAGGATTAACTAAGTTTTTAGTCCCTAAACTTTTTCAAAATTATGTTTTTAGTCCTTAAATTTTAGTTTGACTGGTCAAGGTCTCTAAACTTTTTAAAAATTCGGTTTTTAGTCCCTAAATTTTAGTTTGACCGGTCAAGGTCACTAAACTTTTTAAAAAATCAGTTTTTAGTCCCTAAACTTTTTCAAAATTTGGTTTTTAGTCATTGAAATCTCATTAATTCAGGGACTAAAAATCGAATTTTTAAAAAGTTTAGGGGTCTTGACCAGTCAAACTAAGTTTAGGGACTAAAAATCAAATTTTGAAAAAGTTTAGGGACTAAAAACTTAATTAACCCTTTTAAAAAAAACACATTCTCCTTATGTTTAACAATGGCCTTCTTGCTATTGTCACTACCACCACCATCGGCACTAGCCTTCACCACCACCACCACCCCCACTACCGGCACCACCGTCACCTCTACCACCACTACCAATATCATCGTTACCACCGCCATCACCAATGCCACCATCACCGCTACCACTGGCACTGACATCACCATCACTACCACCGACAACACTTTTGTCACCATCATAATCAGCACTATCGCCACTGTCATCGACACCACCACCATCATCGCCAACCATCACTACCAGTAGTCCAGTACCACCACTGTTGTCATTATCGTTGTCACTACCACACAAAAATACCCTTAAATTAATTTTTATAAAATAGAAAACTTTCAAAATGAGCTTATTTTGAAACTAAAGTTTAAAGAAAAAACTAAAACTAAATTTTAAAAACCTAAAACTGATTGTTGTTTTTAAAAATTTTGAAATCACAACTAAAAACTACCCCAAATTAGCCTAATTTTCTTAGTGTAATTATGTTGAAATATACAATGAAAACTAGTTTATGTAGTGTATTTCTATCAAAATACGCTATAGAAACTAGTTTCTATATGAATACGGAAACTAGTTTCTATACTATTTTATGAAACGGAAACTAGTTTATGTAAAAAACATTTTCGTATAAAAAAAAGATGGCTTCTAGCATGGACTAATTTAACAAGTGGTCCACGGTGCACAAGATTTTTTAGCTACTCGATTAATCTTGTACTTACATTTTCACGGTGCACCTTCAGTATCATATTATTTCCAGACCCTCCCTCTCACCATTTATCCCTTGCTGTTGCCGTCGATTTCACAGTTTTCGACGAACCCAGTGCCGTTGCCGGTGACACCACCATCACATAAATGAAAAAACAATCAAGAAGCATGCAATACAACATGCCAATCGCTGAAGATCTAACAAAGACACCCCCTTAAAAGACTATGAGCAGAACATCACAAAAAAGTTAGAAAAAATACTCAATCCCGAATGAACTCAACAGGAAATTGTTGTCCCTGGAAGATTCTAGCACTTCTTTCCAACCAAAGAATCGCATATTGAGAACACCACCGAAGCTTTTGGGCATCTTTGCTAATTAACACTTAAGAACTTTTGAAGGTCCTTGAAGACAAATCCAGCGTTCACCAAAAATATGAAATAAGTTATTCCAAAGATAAGAAACCCATTTCAATTCGTAATATTAGTATTGTAATTAACTGATGGTCCTATGGTAAGGTTCTAGTCCTAGAATCCCTCTTTAGCCCAAATCGCGTTTCAAACCTTATTGAGATCGTGATTCTCGTCTTTGGCAGAAACTCATCGCTCTGCGCTTCGTCACCGTAGTTCCTCCTTCGGCTCTATTCGTACTCATCACCGAGAATCTTCGACCAGTCCGGCAAGTTCATCAGAAGCGACGTCAAAGCACCAAAATGGCCACCGAAGGAAGATGGGTTATTGTGGAATCTCGAGGCGCGTACGGATTTGCAGAATTCGGGAGAGTTAGTGTGCAGAGTTGTAGAGATCGGATTCGTCAAATTCAAAGGTGGCATCAGAAAGAGAACCTCTGTCCATGCCTAGCGATTTTAACGAAGAGAGGAAGTGGGAAGAGGGAGTGTCGCCGTTGACGGCGCAGGGTTTCCCCGAGAAGGCGAAGGGTAGACGGTGAAAGGGAGGGTCCAAAAATAATATGGTGTCGAGGGTGCACCGTAATAACGTAGTTATGAGATTAATCAAACGGCTAAAATATTTAGTGCACTGTGAACCACTTGTTAAAATGGTTCACTCTAGATACCGTCTAAAAAAAAATTGAATGATACAAACTTTCAAAGAACAAAAGGAGGGTGCAAACAACATCCCCAAAGAAAATTGATATGTTGTTTGGAAAGTGCAGTGAGACTTGAGCCTAGTGTTGGATTTGGGCCTTAAAAAGGTGACCGAAGTCACTCTCTCATATTGGGGCTTTGCTATTCTCACCCCCTAACCTTGTAAAATTACTCTCCTGTCCCTCTCCATTCCTTACACCCGACCCCACTCCCTTCTCCTCACAGTCTCCACCCCCACTCTGAAACTCGTATCACTCTCCTTCTCTTCCTTCAGTTACTTACACCCACACCCGTAAGTTATGTAGATCAACGAAATTATGGTTCCGCTGTGTTGAATGCACAGCAGAATTGTGATTCTATTGTTTTTTTGTTTTTTGCATACACAACGGAATCACGATTCCGTTGTGCATGCAGACAGTATTTGATTTATTTTTTTACTGGTACTCATTTAGTGAACTTTCAATTGTTTTTTTTAGTAGTAGCAATGGATTGGAATACTTTTATTTCTGATGAAGTTACGATGCCAAGTAGTTGGGGAAATATGATTGATGCAAGTGAAAATGAGTTAGACCAACCCGATGAACAAAATGAAATGCAAGCAGATGATTATGTGATGGACATTGAACCTCAGCATAATTATCATGACTTCTCCAATAATTTCATGACTGACGAGGTTGATTGATTAATTATTGTTTTTATCTAAATGATATTTTTTGTATGTGTGTTTTGTTAGTGAAGGAATGCATTTTGTTTTTAGGCTTTTGAAGAGCGAGATCACTTGTTGACGTGGGTTCGATCTGTCTCAAAGGAGCTTGAATTTGTTGTTGTCATAGAAAGGTCAGAAGCTGGGAAGAAAACTTTTGTCTTACTGGCTTATGAAAAGGGAGGAAAGTACAAACAATATAGAGATAAGTTAGTCCGCAAGACTATTGGAAGCAAAAAATGTCAGTGCCCGTTTAAATTAAAAGAGAGGCTTGTGAAAGGCATTGGTTGGAAACTTTATGTTGTTTGCGGTTTTCATAACCATGAAATCAGTGAAACATTGGTGGGTCATGCATATGCTGGTCGTTTAAGCAGTGAAGAAAAAAGTCTGCTAAATCAAATGACCAAAAATATGGTGAAGCCTGGGCAAATTCTGTTGACAATCAAAGATCAAGATGCTGCAAATGTCACCACCATCAAAACCGTATACAATGAGCGACAAAAATATCGGCGACACCAAAGGGGTCCAAGAACTGAAATACAACATCCGATGAAGTTGATAGAACGTGATCAATATGTTTATTGGTATAGAAGGGTCGACACTGAAGATGTTGTAAGAGATATCTTGTGGACACATCCAGATTCTATCTCAAGCTCCTAAATTCATTTCCAACAGTGTTGATATGTGATACTACTTACAAGATGAACAAATATTGTCTTTCGTTATTGGAGATTGTTGGGATGACTTCAATAGACATGACTTTCTCAGTTGCCTTTGCTTATTTACAATCTGAGAGGACAAATAATTTTGAATGGGCATTAAATAGGGTGAAAGAAATGTTTGACAAAGATGATGTATTGCCTCAGGTTATTGTCGCTGATAGAGATCTTGCATTCATTAATGTGTTAGAAAATGTCTTTCCTTCTTCAACCAACTTGCTATGTCAATTCCACATTTCTAAGAATGTCAAGGCAAAATGCAAGATGCATGTGGGCAATGCGAAAGAATGGGACAAAGTGTTGGACGCTTGGGAAGGGTTAATGCAATCTGCTAATGAACAATTGTATGAGGTTAACTTGAAAAACTTCACAAACCTATGCTCACATTATCCACTTTTCCTTGAGTATGTCCATTGTACATGGTTGATACCTCACAAGGAGAAGTTTGTATAAGCATGGACGGATCGAGTTATGCATCTTGGAAACACAACAACTAATAGGTACTTTTCCATATAATTATATTCGTTGATTTTAATTATATACTTTGCTTGACATTACTTTTGGTTGCATGATAGGGTTGAAGGCGCACACGCACGATTGAAGAGTTTGCTTCGAGATAGTATGAGAGACTTGTGCAGTTGTTGGGATGCCATGAATAACATGCTTATATTGCAACATACTGGGATTTTTCCAAAAAAGCATCAATTTTGTTGGTCACAGGTTTAATAACATGTTTTACAGGAAGATACAAGGCTTTGTATCAAACCAAGCACAAGAGCTGATATACAACGAGTACAAACGGGTTGACAACGTTGGTATTGACAGTTATGCTTATGGATGCACACTTAAAACTACTCACGGTCTACCGTGTGCATGTGAACTTGCTAGATTCAGCAATATGTTTGGCTCAATACCCTTGAGGTCAATTCATGTGCATTGGAAGATGTTATCCATCAATCAAGATGACACCGGTGATTCTTAGGGGGACTTGACTTTGACACACAAGGTTGATGCATTGTTAAAGAGGTTTTCCCAACTTGATGTCTTCAGGAAAATCACAATGAAGACTAAAGTCCGTGAACTTGCATTTCCAGATACCACCTCAATGTGTCCACCTCCAAAGAAGGTGAAAACAAAGGGTGCCCCGTAGTCTGTGAAATCTATTAGGCGTGCACCTTTAATGTGGGAGCAAGTCGATGCAATGCACACAATGGTAGGTAGTTCAGGAACTCCTACTGTGCCTCCCAAAGTTGTCAGTGACAATAAGCGAAGCAAAATGATGCCTTATGTTAATGAGTTTCCCGATGAATTGAAACCATTCATCCAAAAAATTATTGATGTCAAACCAGATGGAAATTGCGGTTATAGAGCAATTGCAGCTTTGTTAGGTATGGATGAGGAATCCTGGGCTCTCATTCATCAAGACTTGATTCGGAAACTTCAAACATGACACTCTCTTTATCTTCAGCTCTTTGGCACGGAAGAAAGATTGGTTGAACTAATCAGCTCGTTGTATCTCGAAGGTGGACCAACAACCATTGACAAGTGGATGACCATTCCCAACATGGGGTATGTGATTGCTAGTTGGTATAATGTGGTGTTGGTTCACTTATCTATGCTTCAAAGTTGGACTTTCTTTCCGCTTAGGAGCAGGCCTCCATCTGTTGCACAACAACGTCTTATAGCTATTGGATTTGTTAACGGAAATCACTTTGTACAGGTACACATAATATACTAAACTATTAACTATGCAAATTTGTTTACTAAGTTAAGCTTACCAGTTTAATTTTCATTGATTAGCTATTTTTACAAGATGATTGTCCCCTGCCTCCTATTACACCTCAATGGAGAACATACTGCACTGTTGAAGCTCGATCATGGCCAAAATAGTACATGCAACGCATGCAAGAATTCAACTTAATACCATTTCATTCAACTAGAGGATCTCAATATGTAGTAGACATTACTAGGGATTCATTTTAGTTAATTAATCCTTTTTTTAATAATTATCATTAGAGGACTTTATTTGTGTAATATTTTGGTTGTTGAATATTTTTTACAAAACTATATTGTATTATGACTGATTGATGGTATTTTAAACATATATTAGGCACTACTACAAAATTTAACCAGGATTGTACCCTTGTACAACAGAATCGTGATTCCGCTGTACAAGTGTACAACGGAATCACGATTTTGTTGAACACTATACAGCGGAATCACAATTTCGTTGACAAATGTACAGCAGAATCATGATTTCATTGTACAAGGGGGTGAAACAAATTTGTACAAGGGAATCGCGATTCTGCGATTCCGTTGTACACTTTTTTTCACCTCTTGTTCAACGGAATCGTGATTTCGTTGTACACTTGTCAACGGAATCGTGATTCCGCTGTATAGTGTACAACGGAATCGTGATTCTATTGTGAACTTGTATAGTAGAATCACGATTTCGTTGTACAAGGATATTTTGGGAAATCAAGAAAAAAACCACCCACGTGGATGGTGAGAATAGCAAAATGGGGGTGAAAATAGCAGTTTCCCTCATATTGAAATCGGGGTGAGCCTTGAAACAACAAGTCTCAAAACTTATTTGGGAATTGGGACAGAAGTGGGATTGGAAACTTGGAAATTTTCACGTTTACAGAGAAGCAAATCAATGTGCGAATTATGTAGTAGCAAAGTACAAGTCTTCACAAAGATAGACTGGTTTATAGTGAAGAGAATCAATATGCGAGTTGTTCATGTTACACGTTTGGTGGTTTATATAGTTTGGGTGTATTAATGACCCTGTATTAGCAAGTTGCTCTGCCTTTTTTTTTTTTTTTACCATGGTATTGGTACGGATTATTCATCGTCGAAAGCAATGATTAAACTCTGTTGGGGATCGTGAGCACACACCCAAAGTGACTTCACCAAAATTTGAATCTTGGACCACTTGGTTAAGGAACACAAACCGTTATCACTAGTGGCGGATCTTTATAGGGACAGGGGGAGCCACGGCCCCCCCAAAATTTTTGAGAAAATATAAATATAGGTATATTATATATATAATATAATATAACTAATAAAAAAATCATTAGTTGTAGGTGGAAGAGGTAAAAGGCAAGAAACAATACTTACAGAATTATTTCTTGACTATTAGGAGATAGAAAATGACTTGGTGTTAATCATTTTAAAAATTATAAATATACATGTATGTTATATATATTTATGTACTGATTTTTATTTTTTAGTTAAAAGAGTTCACATACATGTTCAACTAAACATTTATAGATTTTATTTATTTTAATTTATGATAATTATGTAAATGATTTTTCTCTTTTTCTACATAATTGATACATCTACATTAGAAAATAAGTTATTTAAAAGTAAAAGAAATGATTTTCTTTTAAGAGAAAAACTTGTGAGAAAGATGAACAAAATTATCTTCTACATAATCTGAACCCAAAAATTGTCTTGAGAACACAAGAATTGAAGGAAACAAGAAGCAATTTTTCTATGATCCTATAGTGATATATGATGATAAATTTAAGAATTTTTTAGAATGTGATCTTAAAAAGTGCTTTTAAATTTAGTTATTCACTAATATTAAATTTATGCATTAAATCGTATCGGCTAAAATAGAATTTTTATCCCTTAGCTATATTTTAGGTTTCAATTTGGTCCATTTGAGTTTAAAAATTTCACTTTTGTCCCTTATAATGTCTCTATTAGACTAAATTGATCATTCTGTCAAATTTTGACACCAATGGTGTCAATTTTAGTTAACGTGACATTTCTCACAATTTGCCACATGTCATCAAGGTAACCAAATTTGTGCTAAAAATTGACTAAATAACCAATTTGATGTGTCAAAAAAACTTTAAAAAACCAAAGTGAAACTTTTAAACATAAAGAACTAAATTGAAATCTAATATATAAATAAATGATCAAAGTTTCATTTTAACCAATTTTATTTTGACTCCCCCAAAGTTTTGGCTGAAGCTCCGCCACTGGCTATCACTTATATCCAGTGTTGTGAAAATCGGACCGGTCATCGACCCAGTAGAGGCACTGGGTTGATGGGTCAGTGATCGAACCGGTGGGTCACTAATTGACCCGATTTGACCTGGTGTATATTAAAAAAAATTTAAAAATATAATATATTTAACAAAATGTGACCAATCCATAATTCATACTTTAAAATTAAAATCAATCATGATCAAATTACAAATTTTACATAATCATTTATTACTATAAATTATTTTGTTGGATGTTATCATTAAATTATTAAAAAAACTCTTGTTATTTTTCACGGCTAAATATAAAAGTTGTCGGAGGACCATAGCATATCAAGATTAAAATAATAATAATTAGTTATTATATATTATTGTCAACATCAAAATAATATTATAGGAGCATATTATTATATACTATTCAGTAATTAACTATTAACAATTTAATTAAAATGTTATAGGAGTATATTATTATATTATATATTATTTAGAAATTAGTTTTTGTTATGGTTTCAAATTTTAAATGGTACTATAAAAAGAATTCCAAATAACAACATTTGTTACAAGAAATGTAAAAAAAAAAAATTGAAAGAAAGAAAAACGGGTAGACCAACTGGTCCGGGTCACCGATTTTGACCAAAATCGGCCGAGTCAAACCGGATTGATGCGGGTCAAATCGGGTCGATGATATTTCCGGTTTGATAACTAAACCGGACCAGACAGGGCTCCGGTTTTCGGTCGAACCGGTCTGGTCTGGTCTGGTCCGATTTTTATAACTATGCTTATATCAACCAATGTTGGTTCTATGCTCTTTCTTTCGATAAAATGAAAATGACTCCTAAAGATTATGTTTAGATTCATTAAAAGAGGTGGAATAAAGTGAAATATAATGATATTATATTTTTAGTATTTAAATTGTTTAAAATAAAATGCACTGTATTTTATTTCACTCTATTTAATACTTTTTTAACCATCAAAATTGTTCCTGTCGAGGGATACTGGGGCCTTCGGCTATTGTTTTGTGTTCCAAGATCTTTTGTATTTGTCCGGAAGGTAGGGGTACCTGCAAAAGACACTCCAACACTCAAGTCAGGGTTCGGCTCAGAGCATTTAATGTGTGCAATAAATGAGGATTCAGAATCCTTTACCTTGGGGAGCGGATCCCCTTTTTATACTTATCTTATTGGGCTTGAGCCCTCATGGGCCATGGCCTTTTCTTAATCACAGGTCTGTGGTAATTAAGGATACTTAATTACCTTTTAGCCCTAGGTTTATGTTGCCATGAGTCGCTAATGGTGTTTATACCTCTACTGGTGTTCGGCCCTGCAGGTGCCGAATACTACTATTTAGGCCCCTGGGGTGAGGGGTTAAGGATGTTCGGCTTTATATATGCCGAATACTCCTGTTTGGCAAACGGACCGGACGACGTTGGGTGTTTGGCTATACTATGGACACCGAACACCTGTCATACTGTCGGGGGGGATACTCGGTTATATGTGTTGCCGAATACCCCAACTAGTACACATGCCCCCCAACCTCGAGTGAGGGAGGGTAACGAAGAGGCTTTTCCTTGGGACTGGTGCTTTATTGTTGTGTTGTTTGAAATTACTGTCATTTATGGCAGAAAAAAGCCATTGGGTTGGGGGGATCGAAGCGCTGCGCTATGTGGACCGTTAGATCTTAGTGGATCTAACGGTTGACAATGTTCGGGGGTTTTTGGACCGTTATGGGCCTGGGCCCTATAAATAGGGTGAAGGATGTCGTCCTGGCACCCCATATTTACGATTTCGCGAAAATCTTCTTCTTTTGCTCTCGGCCAAATAGTTACTTCTAGCTTCATTCTTCTCGTCTTTATCAAGGTACGAGAGTTCGACTATATCTTTTTATTTCCATTATTATGAGTTCGGCTAGCCGTGAGCTTTCTGGGGGAACCGAAATAGTTGACATTTCGTCCGCTTCCTCTATTAGTGGGGACTCTAGTGAGGGGTCTTCGACTGTCTCGTCGTCTTCGTCTTTTCTTTCTTCCTCTTCGGTGTCCCCTTCTTCGTCTCCTGTCCGAGAGGGGGTGGGTGAGAGTGTTATGGGTCCTTCGGCTCCTTCAGCCTCTTCAGCGGGGGAGGCATCTGGTACAAGACCGAAGCGTAAACCCTGGGTTGCTCGAGCGAAAAGGGAATTTCCGCCGATTACCCTGGAAGGGTATACTTGGGTTGCTGGAGAGGTTGGGGCCTATTGGTCTCGGTATGACGATAGGCGTAGCGTGTCGAACTTTGTAACCTATGTAGATGTGTCTTCCATTGCTGAAGATGAGTTTTGTCCTGTAGGGTTACAGTGTTGTCGGCGAGAGCCGAATCCTGAATTCGTTTTCATGGGGAAAGGCGACTCGACAAGGGACTTCTTTTACATGTATGATTGCGTATTTCGTGATCTACATATGTAAAGGTTCCTTTTGACGACTTCACTATGGGGGTGCTTCGGGTTTTAAACGTGGCACCCTCGTAGTTGCATCCGAATGGGTGGGCTGCTATCCAAGCCTTCCGAGCTCTCTGTATTTTTAACTTTATAGAGCCTTCGGTAAGCATGTTTTTGTATTACTTTTGTACTCGGCCCAAGGATGGTTTATGGGTTTCCTTGATAAGGAAACCGAAGAGGCCTCTTTTCCAGTCATTTACTACCTCCTACAAAAATTTCAAAACCGGTTTCTTTAAGGTAGTTGTTAGGCCGAACATAGGGACTAACCATCTTTACGATATGAGTGGAAAGTCCCTATTTCCGTTCTATTGGGAGCAAAATCCTCGGCGTTATGACAAGTTTTCGAAATCCATGATGACCGAAACGGAACGTGAGGATCTCCTTTTTCTTGAGTCTCTCCCCCGAAAGCTCCCAGCTAGGCAGCTTGTGACCTTGTTAAATTCTTCCACTGTTTTAGCCGACATGTGTGGTAAGGTTTTTGTTCTTTCTTTCCTAGTGTTTCAATATTTAGTTTTTGTCACTGACTAAGTGTTTTATGTAGGTATTATGGCTGATGCTGGAGGAGATGTGCTTTCATTCCGGAATGCTCGGAGGAATCGGGCTCAGGCTGCGGGGAACAAATCTGGTATCGCTTCAGTGCCCCCCATTCCCAAGCAACCAACCCCTCGGCCAACCCCAGTAGATACTGTGCCCCCCCCGGCGGGAGAAAAGAAAAGTAAAGATAGAGATCACAAGAAAAGGCACCGAAGTCGTGAGGCTTCGGAAGAAGAAAGGGCTAAGAAGCTGAAGCAACAAACTTTAGGTTTTCCTGCTTCGGCGTCTTTGTCTTCCATCAACGCCTTGACCGCCGAGGGCTTTTTTGCCAAAGATTTTCGGCCGAAGAAGATGGTGAGCTCCAACGACATCTTGGATACTGGGAAGGCCATCCTTAACAAGGCCGATGCTGCTGCCAACTGGTCAGCTTATTGCGAATTTCAGGCAAGGGCTTCGGCCATTGCGTATCATATGTTCGCAAATCCTTTAAAGGAGGCCGAGAAGTTGAAGGAGAGTTTGGAGGAGGCCCAGGTATCTAACAAACAAGTGTTGGAGGCCAACATGGTTCTAGCCGACGAGAATGGGCGCTTGAAGGAGGAGGTTAAGGACCTCTCGACCAATGTTCACGATTTAAACACCAAGGTAATAATGGCCGAGAAGGATTCCAAGCTTCAATCTGATGAGATCGAGCGGCTAAGGGCGCTGTTGGCCGAGGCCTAGGAAGAGCGGGACGCGGAGCGTGCTGCCAAGGAGAGGATTCTTTCTTCGGCCGAAGATAAGATTTTAGCCGAACATGAGGCTGGTTTTCTCCACGGCTTGCGGCAAATAACGCATTATTATAATGTACCTGACCGCAACATTTTTGACATGGAGAAGGACGTTTATCAAGGGCAGCTACTGCCTATTGATGACATTCCGGAGGATGCCATTCTGGAGAATCCTCTTTACGGCTCGGCTGTTGATGGTGGTGCGGATCTTGGGGCCATTGAAGATGGGGGGAGGATGAAGCTGCTGATGCCGAGGTTCGTGAGGACTCGGCAGAATAGAGAATTTTTGTAGTCTCAGGCCGTTAGAGCCTTTTTAATGTTTTGTATATGACTCGACCCCTTTTTTGATAATTGACGAAATATACGTTCATCTTTTCGGTATTTGTTAAGTTTATTTCTCGTTTTTACTCTTGTTCGATTACCTTGTGATACTTGCGTTGTTAATTTGGGCAAAGTAGGATTGTATGTGTTCTTCTAGGAAGCGCTTTTGAGTGATGCGTCGCCGTTTGATCTTCGGCGTCTTTGTAAGAAGAGGAATTCTTGTTTGAAATAAAGAAAAAATGGGGTGTGGGGATCCGAATGGTGCATCCTTAGCCGAGTGGGAGCACTCGGGAGGGAAATCATTTTGAAGAAAATCTGATGCACCGAGTGGGAGCACTTGGGAGGGAAACCATTTTGAAGAAAATCCGAATGGTTCATCCTTAGCCGAGTGGGAGCACTCGGGAGGGAAACCATTTTGAAGAAAATCCGAATGGTGCATCCTTAGCCGAGTGGGAGCACTCGGGAGGGAAACCATTTTGAAGAAAATCCGAATGGTGCACTCAAATAATGATGGCGAAGCGTAGGACGTTCTTATTAGAATTCTTTTGAGGTATGCCTCATAAAAACCTTATCCGATAAAAACCCTTTTACATTCTTGTAGGGATGAAAAACCGAAAGAGGGAAAAGAGTACAACATTCGAATACATAGTGAAATGATACATTAACTGAAGTAAAATTTAAGATGAATGGAATTCCAGGTTCTCGGTATTATTCTTCCTGATAGTTCTTCCAACCTGTAGGCCCCATTGTTGAGGTTTTGCCGAACTCTGAATGGGCCGTCCCAATTGGCTGCCAGCTTTCCTTCCTTGGAGTCTCTTCGGGCGTCGCCTTGCACCCTTAGGACTAGGTCTCCTTCTTTAAAGTCTCGCGGCTTCAGCTTATAGTTGAATCTTCGGGTCATTCTCTGTCTGCATGCTTCGGCATTGAGACGTGCTCGGTCGCGTATTTCTTCAACCAAGTCTAGTTCGCATCTCATGGAACTTTCATTTTCGGGAGTCTCGAAGTTTTGTCTTCGGAATGAGGGTTCTCCTACTTCGACTTGGATCATTGCTTCGGTCCCATAAATCATTCTGAAGGGTGTTTATTTGATGGTTGATTGTGGGGTGCACCTGTATGTCCACAATATTTCGGGTATCTCCTCGGCCCAAGCCCCTTTGGCTGTTCCCAACCTTCTCTTCAGTTCTCCCAAGATGACTTTGTTTGCAGCTTCTGCTTGTCCGTTCGTTTGGGGGTGCTCGACCGAGGTAACTTTATGCTTTATTCCCAAGCCTTCAAGGAAAGTATTTAACTTCTTGTCCATGAATTGTAGACCATTGTCGGTGACGATTGCATACGGAATGTCGAAGCGAGTGATGATATTTTTTCACAAAAATTTATGTACGTTCTGAGCCGAGATGATTGCCAAGGGCTCGGCCTCTATCCATTTTGTGAAGTAGTCGACAGCTACTAACAAGAACTTGCGCTGTCCTTTGGCTATAGGGAAAGGACCCAAGATGTCGGTTCCCCATACGGTAAAAGGCCAAGGTGACGAGATGGAGTGCAATTTGTCCGCTGGTTGGTGGATAAGGTTGGCATGTTTTTGGCACTGGCTACATCTTTTGACGTGTTCGGCGCAATCAGTTTTGAGGGTCGGCCAGTAATATCCTGCTCGCAAAACCCGAGTTGCCATCGTTCGTGCCCCCGAGTGCATGCCACAGATTCCTTCATGCAGCTCCTTCATCACGTATTTTGCTTGCTCTTTCTCAAGACACTTTAATAAGGGTGTGGAAAATCCCCTTCTGTATAACTCTTCGACTATCACAATGTACCTTGAAGCATTGATTCGCAACCTTTTGGCCTTTTCCTTATCCTCCGGAAGGGTTCCTTGTGCCAAATACTGTTGTATTTCGGTTGTCCACGTACTTCTGGTTGCCGAAAGCTGCATGCATTCCTCGGTGGTTACACTCGATTCGGGCAACGTCTCCTGGATGAAGGTTCTCAACTGTCCAGATTTTTGGGTAGTAGCCAATTTAGCGAGTCGATCTGCCTTGTCGTTGTGTTCTTGGGCTAAATGATTTACCCGAATTTCCTCGAACTCTTGTTTCAGCTGCATGAAAGTATGATAGTACTTCAGCAACTGAGGGTCTTTGACTTGGAAACCACCGTTGATCTGTTCGGCTGCTACTTGCGAATCACTCAAACATTGCACCTTTCAGGCTCCCATCTCTCTTGCCAATCTGAGCCCAGCTAATAAGGCCTCGTACTCGGCCTGATTGTTGGATGCTTTGAAACCGAACCATAGTGACTGTTCCAACCGTATTTGGTTGGGTCCCTCCAGTATGATACCTGCCCCGCTTCCCCTTCGGTTTGATGAGCCATCGACATGTACTATCCACCACTCTTCTTCAAAGGTTTCAGCAGGGTGTAGTTCATTGACAAAATCTGCTAGACACTGTGCCTTGACGGGACCCGTCGACTCGTACTTTAAGTCGAACTCGGAGAGTTCTACTGACCATGCCATCATTCTCCCTGCTAATTCTGGTTTCCTTAATACCTTTGCAATTGGCCAATCGGTTTTTACAATCACCCGATGTCCTTGAAAGTATTGCCTCAGGCGTCTTGCAGCATTCACTAGTGTTAGGGCTGCCTTCTCAATTGTCTGGTACCTGGTCTCGGTTTCTTGTAGCACTCGGCTGGTGAAGTATATGGGTGCTTGGCCTTCTTCATGTTCCTGCGCTAACACCGCACTTATGGCTTCTTGAGAAATCGAGATGTAAAGCACTAGATCCTTTGTAGGTTCCGGTTTCTTGAGTATGGGCGGGGCAGAGAGGGTCTTTTCTAGCTCTTGAAAGGACTCTTCACATTGTTGGTTCCATGAGAAGTTCTTGACCGTTTTTAGCAGACGCATAATGGGTTTTGCCTTCTCGGCGATTCTTGGCAGGAATCGTGATAGAGAGGCAATTCTCCCTGTGAGTCTCTGGACCTCCTTTGGGGTTCTCGGGCTTTTCATACGAATAACCGCTTCGCATTTATTAGGGTTGGCTTCTATGCCTCGGCATGTTAACATGAAACCCAAGAATTTTCCCCCTTGGACACCAAAGACACATTTTTCGGGGTTTAGGCGCATATTGTGTTTCCTGAGTTCAGCGAAGATCTCTTCGAGGTCCCTGGCATGTTCGTCAAGCTTGGAAGATTTAACAACCATGTCGTCGACATACACCTCTAGGTTTCGTCCTAGCTGTTTTTGGAAAACTTTGTCCATCAATCTTTGATAAGTGGCTCCTGCGTTTTTTAGGCCGAAGGGCATTACTTGGTAGCAAAAATTGGCTGATTCGGTTATGAAAGCGATCTTGTCTTCATCGGGAGGGTGCATTCGGATTTGGTTGTATCATGAATAAGCATCCAAAAAACTAAGACAAAGATGTCCAGCTGCCCCATTGACCAATCTGTCAATGTTTGGTAGCGGGTAGGCATCTTTTGGGCAAGCCTTATTCAAATCCGTGTAGTCTGTACACATCCTCCATCTTCCATTTGCCTTCTTTACCATGACCACATTGGCTAACCAAGTGGAATATTTGACCTCTCGGATAAAATTGGCGGCTAGCAACTTGGACACTTCTTCTTCTACTGCTCTCCTCCTATCCTCCCCCATCTTCCTTTTCTTTTGCGAAATTGGTCTTGCCTCTCGGCATATTGCTAATTTGTGACAATAGAATTTTGGGTCGATGCCAGGCATGTCTGCGGCCTTCCAGGCAAAGAGATCGGCGTTTCGTTTTACTACTCTTTGAATCCGAAGCCTGCCTTCTTTGGATAGGTTGTTTCCGAGGTATGTAGTTTAAGTTTTCTCTTGCCCAATTTGAAATGCATGGATCTCCTCGTTCAGTTTTACCCGCTTGTCCTCCTCGATTCTGGGATCGAGATCCAAAGTTTGGTCCGAGGGTTTAGCCGCTGAGACCATGTACACCGACTTGCACTCATCTTCCTTCAGTTGAGTAACCTTGAGGCTAGCTAACTAGCATTCTCTGGCCGCCTTTTGGTCCGCGTGAACCGTAACGACCGTGCCTCGGTTTGATGGAAATTTCATGGCTAGATGTGGAGTGGAGACTACGGCTCCAAGAGTGTTCAACGACGGTCGTCCGAGTAGTATGTTATACGAGGTGTTGGCGTGCACCACAATGTATCTGACTCTTATGGTCTTGTACTCATTTCCCTCATACCCGAAGGTCGTGTCTAACTCTATACATCCCCTGGTGTTAACCCTCTCGCCAGAGAATCCGACTAAGGGTTCGTCATACGGCATGAGCTTCTTCTCTGGTATGTCCAGTTGTTTGAAGGTGTTCCACTATAGGATGTCGGCTGAGCTTCCTTGATCTATCAGGGTCTTCCGAACTGTGCAGTCGGCTACATCTACACTAATGACCATTGGATCATCTTGCATTGGGTCGGACCCCTGAAAGTCCGCATTGGTGAAAGTGATGGGTGGCATTTTGAGCTTGTTTGCAGTCGACGTCATGTTGACTGACTGGACTAGCCGGAGGTGCTTTTTTCGGGCCGACGAGGTGCTTCCTCCTCCCGCAAATCCCCCGGCAATCGTGTTGATGACTTTCCGAGGATTGGAGGGTTTTATGTCTTGCCGCTCCCTGGACCTGCTTCTTTGTCTTTCGGCCCTCCTGCCACGGCTAAGGTCCGTTCTATAGGTTCTGTCATTGTCTTTATTTCTCCAAAATTGAGACCTTTCGGTCCTTGGATCATGGACGAAGTCTCTAAGATGCCCCATTTTGATGAGGTCCTCGATTTTGTCTTTAAGGGCGACGCATTCTTCAGTGGAATGACCTTTATTGCGGTGGTATCGGCATTGTTTGCTGTAGTCGGCCTTAGGAGGAGTATTGGCCCTCTTCGGCATGGCCAATATTTCTGTAGCCAGGGCCTGTTCGAGTATTCAGGATCGACTAGCGTTGAGCGGTGTGTAAGTTGCATACCTGGAGCCACGGTACTCCTTCTCCTTGTTGATCTTGTCTTTTCCCTTTCCTTGATAATCCTTTTCTTGTTCCCTCTTCCTTGGGTTGGCCTCTGCTTGGACCTGGTTCCTGTATTCAGATAATTCTTCCATTTGCATGTATTTTGCTGCTCGTCGCCGGAGGTCATCCATGTCGAGAGCCGGATTTTTGCAGAGACTGTTGACGAAGGCTCCTGGCCTAAGAGCCGTCACCAGCTGATGCATGGCCATCGCCGAGTCTAGGTTTCGGATGTTTAAGGCAGTCCTGCCGAACCTTTCCAGGAACACTCTTAGAGATTCCCCTTTTTCCTGCCAAATATTGACTAGTGCCACTGAAGTTAGATGATGAGGCCTACTAGTTGCGAATTGATTGCCGAATCTTGTTACCAACGTCTCGAAACTATCGGTGGAGTTAGGTGGTAGGCGGGTAAACCAACTAAGGGCGTGTCCCTTGAGGGAGGTGGGGAACACCCTACATAAAATGGCATCTTCTGCGGTGTATAAACTGATTTGGGTTACATACACATCTACATGTTCATCTGGATCTGTGCTACCATCGTATCAGTCCAGACTGAGGCTCTTCCAATTTGGAGGAAGAGGAGTTTTCATAATCCCAGAGACAAAAGGGTGCCTACAGGGGCGTGACTAAGTGTTGAAGGTAAAAAGGGAAGGCCGATTCGTCGTACCCTGCACGCTAAATTTGATGACCGACTCGTCTTCGTGATGTTTGTCTGGTTGCTGATTTTCAGGTCTCCTGGATCGGTTCAAGTCTCTCAAATCGGCGTTTTCTTGGCGGAGGGCCGATAACTCCTGAGCGTGCTGCTGCCTTATTGCCGATATGTCGGCTCGCAACTGTCTTAGCTCTAACGAAAGATTTGTCTGATCTTCCACCAAGTTTTCGTCGACGAGACGTTGTTCTTCCATATGTGCGTGACTTCGAGTAGTAACCATTCCTTGTGAGGCTGCGGGAAAAGTTTTACCGGGCCCCACGGTGGGCGCCAAAATGTTCCTGTCGAGGGATACTGGGGCCTTCGGCTGTTGTTTTGTGTTCCAAGATCTTTTGTATTTGTCCGGAAGGTAGGGGTACCTGCAAAAGACACTCCAACGCTCAAGTCAGGGTTCGGCTCAGAGCATTTAATGTGTGCAATAAATGAGGATTCAGAATCCTTTACCTTGGGGAGCGGATCCCCTTTTTATACTTATCTTATTAGGCTTGGGCCCTCATGGGCCATGGCCTTTTCTTAATCACATGTCTGTGGTAATTAAGGATACTTAATTACCTTTTAGCCTTAGGTTTATGTTGCCATGAGTCGCTAATGGTGTTTATACCTCTACTGGTGTTCGGCCCTGCAGGTGCCGAATACTACTATTTAGGCCCCTGGGGTGAGGGGTTAAGGGTGTTCGGCTTTATATATGCCGAATACTCCTGTCTGGCAAACGGACCGAACGGCGCTGGGGTGTTCGGCTGTACTGTGGACACCGAACACCTGTCATACTATCGGGGGGTACTCGGTTATATGTGTTGCCGAATACCCCAACTAGTACAAAAATGTAACGAGATTTCACGATAAAAATATTTAAACAATGATATAATAATTTTATTTTATTTCATCACATCTCAAATTATTTTTTTCTACTTACTGTTAAATATTTAAATCTAGTAGCATCCTCCTCTTTGGATAATTTATGGATTTTCATACTCAGGATTATGGTTTTGTTGTAAAAATTTTAAAAGGAAAAGATAATATCTCAATCTAAGAAAAAAAATCTGACTTAATAAATTTTTTTACAGTACTATGATGTAATTACATGTTGTCATATATGTTAAGTTATTGATTTTTATAATAATCACTTTGAAGTGTTACATAAAATTATTTTTGGATGATTAACAGTATAAATTTTTTTATACTAACTGATAAATGTATAACTAAACTGATAAAAAAATACTTGCAAAAAGTAATCTCTACAATCCAAATCTAAAATGTATAAATACTTTTAAAACAAATTTATATATTAACAGTATATTGATCACTAGTGTCATTCTATTACAGTAAAGAATAGTTACAAAATACTTTTAAAACTTATGACTATAAATCAAAATTTTAAAATTTTAAAACTAAAACACCGTTGAGAAGAAAAAAAGTATTACACCCTGTAACCAATGTTTTAAGAACCGGACCGGTCATCGAACCGGCCGAGGTACTGGATTAATGGGTCATTGGTCGGATCGGTGGGTCACTGGTCGGACCGGTTTGACTCGGTATATATTAAAAAATTTTAAAAATATAATATAACTAACATAATTTAATCATTTAACACTCCAAATTTAAAATTATTGTCATTATAAAGTACCTAATATTCCAAATAAGAAATAACAACCAATAATCATGACAATAAAAGTCCATAAATAAGTTTCATACACACAAAAAATAAAAAATAAATAAAAACACATCATTTTAGCACTTTTTTTTCAAAAAAAAAAAATTACACTACAACCCGGTTCAACCAGAGACCCGCCGGGTCACCGATTTTTTGTAAAAACCGGCCGGTTCAACCCGGGTCGTACCGGGTCAGATACATATCCGATCCTATCATCGAACCGAACCGGTTATACCACCGGGTTCCGGTCGGACCAGTCGGACCGGCCGGTCCGGTCCGGTTTTTAAAACACTGCCTGTAACACCCAACGTAGAAAATAAAAAAGTGAAAGTAATTTCGAGGTGAGGGTGTAAATTATTTATTTATTTATTTATATTATTTGTGGAGAGGGTGTAATTTAAAGCAGAAATATTAAATTCCGTAAAATAATAAACTCAATATATATTTATATTTTTAATTAATTGATATTTAATTTTTAAAAAAAAATATCCATGCACGTAAAAGTTCGTATATTCCGTGCGTTAATTATTCCGTGGTGAATGGTTGAATTTAAAAATGGTCCACCGAGCGACCTTGGAGAATATAAAAAAGAAAGAGAACTAAACGTTTACCATAAAAATGTGGTAGATTAGAAAGACAGGAAGGGAAATACCGAAATACTAAGCCCAGGTCAAAAGAGAAATACTAAACATCTACCATAAAGAGAAATACTTTTTTTTTTTACAGTCATAAAGAGAAATACTAAAACGTCTACCCAATATGAGAAAATGACAATAGATCAAAAAAAGAAAGAAATGGAGAAAAATGACAAATTTGCAAGATGATATGCTGTAAAAAAAACTAAGCCTCAGGCCATCTCTATCGCAATTCTTAAAAGGGTGGTTCTTGTTAAGAATAGAGTTTCTTAAGCATCAACCGTGGGAGGGTAAAGTTTTATTAAGCATCAGATACTTATTAAGCATCACTTGTAAAATTAAAAATTATTGTTAATAAAATGTAGGGATAGGAAGTTATTTGTTGAAATTTACTAAAAAGTTTAAAGTTGTTGAATTAGAGAGAAAATAAGTAATAATTAATGGTGTGACCTATTTAAGATAGAGTTATCTAATTCAAAGTAAAAATGAGGTTAAATAATTCTATAAAAAATTATTTGTGCAATTAAATATATATTTTAAAATGGTTGATACAATTTTTTTTAATTGCACTAATATTTTTTTATGAGTTATTATTGACCCTCATTTTTATTTGAGTAAGTTAGACAAATCCATTTAAGATGCAGAAAAAAATAAAAAATAAAAATGTTAGATTGAAGATGGTCTCATGAGTCATGGATAGAAAAATAAATAAATATAATAAAAGTAAAGTAAAAAACCAAAAAAGTGTACGTTTAACATTTCCCTACTATATAAATAAGGGATGCACTGCCCTCAAGTCTCAACCTGTGGCGTTGGGCAACGCCGTTAAAGAGAGAGAAACTTTGTCGTGTTGTTCAGGGCCTTCTATTTCATCGTTCTAAGCTCGAAGTGTACTCTCAGAAACAAATACATAAGACAAAATAGCACCCGTCACCAACCAAAAGAAAGAAAAAAAACTAAATTCGTTATATATTAGTATTCTGTAAGTTGTTTCAATAACCATTATTTTCTGTGTGTTGTTTTAGTTGATTCAGAGGTTCAATTGTCCCACGAGTTTTGTTTCTATGTCTTCTGATCTCTACGCTTATGACACCACCTTATACACACATTCAAACTCAGACTTGGTTTCCTCTGATGGAGTTGGAGACCTTCCTTTTCTCTCTGACTCTTTTCCTTTCTTCGCCAATTCTCCCTCTAATGTAGCTCAAGAGAATAATGCTCTTTCTTCCCTCGACCCATTTTCCCCTTCTTTTTTCTCTTTCTCCCCTCCAAGTTCCCACTTGGAAAGCCTCAGTCTTTACCATGCCAACCGCGTGCAGCCTCTGTCAAACGGCCAAAACTTGGCAAATGAATTTGGAAGCTTCTCAGCCTTTGATGGGTCTGAAGTGAAAAGTGAGGAATGCCAAATGGGTGCTGATTATGTCTACGGTCAGCAACAACTCCTTCCTCACAGTTGTAGTGGTGCTGAGAATTTTTCCAAGTACATGCAGAGGAGCTTCAGCAGCAACTCTTTTGAAGGGAAACCCGGTTTTTTGTCACAACCTTGCAGTGATACTGTCGTGGATTCTCCAAAATTTCAAAGGAACGACATGAGTTCACCTGAAGCCAGTGTCTTCGGTGGACAAATGAGGAGGGTTTGCAGCACAGGAGATTTGCAGGTAAAAATAATAACACATATTTTTATTTTTTCTTTTGCAAATAATCTTATTTGAGACACTGTCTGTCTATCTGACGCTAAATGTAAATATCTCTTTGGCAAGAATTTCAACTTTGATTAATAACAGTTATTATTTTTTGCTTGTTATAGTTTTTCATTTTTTTTTCAAAGTTGGTTTTTTTATTAAAGTTTGTTTGATTTCTTGAGCAGAACATGAAGGGAAATCACATGTCTCCAACGGAGGTGCCGTTGTTGGAGGAATCGAACTTCAAAGTAGGGCGTTACAGTGCGGAAGAGAGAAAAGAAAGAATTTCTAAATACAGAGCTAAGAGAACCCAGAGGAACTTCAACAAGACCATTAAGGTAAGGAAACAGTAATTAGCAAACTATATTTCCTTTATACTAATCTTGGTTTATACAAAGAGTGATGCTATTTCATACGTATAAAAAGTGCACGAAATATAATATGCAATTTTATTAACACCATCGTTTTTTAATAAAAAGTTTGTGAAATGAATTGCAGAGAATGAGGCATATTGATGATATTATTGTAATTTATAATACACACACAAAACTTAAATTTCTATAAACGACAAAAAGAAGTTTTTAATTGTGATTGAATAACGTTCCAATGCATGAAATAGCTGCGTAAAACTTTTTTCCTGTAAATTATTAATGGAAGGGGAAAAAGAAAGGTGTGAATGTGTCTGAAGTTTTGTTTTGTTTTTATGTGGTTACCAGTATGCATGCCGAAAGACACTAGCAGATAATCGACCACGCATACGTGGCAGATTTGCCCGCAACGACGAGGCCAGCGAGACTCCCAAGGCTTCATGTTCTACCCGAGATGAAGATGATGTCGATTTCTGGGTAAATATTAGTAGTAATTTTGTTGTTTTCTCAAATTTTAGCAAAAATGAATTTAAAATAAGAAGATAAAATAAAATAAATTATATGGTAAAATTAACTTACATCTTATTCTCTAAAAGTTTGTATACATAAGTTAATTTTAACGTATACGAGAAAATTAATTTATTTTACTTCTCAATTTCTTTTTTTCTAAAACTCTGTGGAAACTGGATCTAATTAATTAGGAAATTCAACTAGTATTACAGTGACATTAGGGAGCACATTGTTGATTACGTAGTTGAAGGGGCGTTGAAATAATTCATGTGTTTTTCGTGTAGATTGAAGAATTGCGATTGCATGAAGAGCAAGACGATGTAACAGTGGGAGCAGAACAGTATTTGAGAAATTATGGAGCTAGCCAGTTTCAATATGGCTTTTGAGTTTTACAACACTGAAGAAGCATATTTTTATGGAAGAGCCTTTAGGAAAGTTCAGGCTCATAGCACTGATCGAGGAAAAGCCTTTTGCAAGCCATAAGTAATTTTTAGTTGCAGATGATTTTTTTTAATGTTTAATTAAATAAAATATATCAATAAGTCCGTGTACGTGGAATCTGAGATGTTCCGGAGGACAAACATGAAATTGGGTTGTTAGACAAGGGTGCCCCAGATAGATTAGTTGTAGTTGCACACTTGCACCCCTATATATTTTTTTATTCCAAGTTATGATTTACCAATTGATTAGTGTATGTGTGTGTATATATAAAAATCATATTCCATAATCATGACATGTTTTTTAAACAAAGGAGTAATTATGCTTTTATACATTCAACCTTCTTTGAAGTGAGGAATGGAATTAATACGAGATATATAATTAAGCATTTGACTAAACTTTTATTCTTTATTTAGTATTTGCCAATCAAAATTTATTAATTACTTTGTAAATAATAAAAAAAAAATCATGTAGTGACTTCATCAATATTTGACTGTCTTGCTAAGTAAGTCGATTAGTATAACAAGCGTCCATGTCTTTTAGACTCAACACTTGAGAGACTGTGAACTGTTCGGTCAAGTAGGCCAACCAAGTATAACAAGCGCTCTTGCCTTTTAAGTTTGGTGCTTGAGACGTTGTGGACTGTTTGGCTAGGTAGGCCGACCAATCATAGTAAGTAGGTCAACCATAATAAGACCTTTAATCCTGGGCCTAATGATGTTCTCCAAGGCCCAATCACATCTTATAAATAAGGATGATCTCCTTTGTTACTCTAAGTTCACACATACTTTAGGATTTTGCTCAGGGCTCTAGAGCTTCCGGTTTTAGAATCTCCAAGATCTGGACGTGAACAAATAGATATAATTAACCCTTACTACCTCTCGTGTGAGAAGTATCTTTATACCAAAAATACAAAATGGTGATTTTTTTTAGTAAAATTATGGTTTGAAATTTTCTTTCTCAACAATGCACCATTATCTTGCTTAGTATCATGAATACACAACAGAAATTTAAAAAAAAAAAAAAAAGGTGATATTCAAGTTAGTGAAAAAATGTAAAACTTTATACATTATTGGGAACATACCTTTTCGTATTAAATTTTTACACGATCTTGTTATGTATAAAAATTGTATTTAATTTACCTTAAAAAACTTGTATTTAATTTTCTTTATATATAAATTTGGAATATATCACAGATATTTTCTTTTTCCATCCACTTCAATTACTTCATAATTAATTTTCCAAAATTGCTGTTTGTAATAGAATAATTAGATCCGGCTATTTGTATGGTGAAGGCTAGGTTGTGTAGAACCGTCAAATATTGGACAGCGTAGTAATTGGTTGAGAAGACAAATCATCCAACTTGGCATCCAAGTCCATAATTTGACTGCTAAAAACACACATGAAGCTATAAGGACTAGTAAAAGCTTGGTCCCTTGGTTTTGGCTGGTTAATGAAACCAATTCTTTTCTGATCAATTATGGTGAGGTGATGAATATATATTGTATTGTTTCATTAATTCAATTTACCAATTCTGTAAAGTGGAGTTCGATCTTCCAATTAAACATCAGTCAAACAAATTCCAAGGATAAAAGGTTGTTAATATATAGTTTATGTTTTCGCACTCTAGTGCTGTCAAATCTTTGCTCAAAATGATGGTTTAGCACACAACAAACTCAAGTGTGGAGTGGAGGACAAATGTCCTTTAGGTTCTGCTTAAAACAAAGCGCGATTCTGAAATTAAAATTTCCTCCACACATAGGAAGTCAGAATAAAAATAACCCTAGCTAGAAGGTATGGGCTACTTATGATCAGTTTCAATTTTCAAACACAACTTTTCCTATTTTGTTGATCTATAATGTCACTCAATCAATAATCTAAGAAACCTGTTGGAAGTGTTTTTATTTTAAAATGTAATATGTTTTTTAAACACAAATTTAAGAAAACAAAAAGTTCGTTTCTTTGATTTTAATGTGTATTTTTGAAATGCATACACATATAAAAAAAAATAGAGACAATTATATATGATATCATATACAACATTAATTTACGGATAAAAAAAATATACATTATTTTTTTAATGCTTAAATAATGAAACTGTTTTAAAATGCAAAAACTATCATTGAATGGACATAATAATAGAAAACCATTGAGTGTGTGAATAAATTAATATAGAAATGTTCTAATTTAATTAATGGTTTCGAGTTTGGATCCTAGACATGCAATTGTGTTAAATATTCAAAAAAAAAATGCCACTTATAATGGATATACTCAAATCGAGTGAAATTGTTTTGTGTGAAAGATGAATATGTTCTGTACTAAAAAGGAAATAATAATAATAATTAATAATAGGGCAAAGGTTACTTTATATTTTTTTTCACTTTAATAAAAGCTAGATTCAATTTTAATTTTTTTATTCAGCAGATATTTAATTAATTATTGAATTGACTTTGTCCTTTTTCTTCTGTTTTGAATTTAAAAGAAGCATAAAGAGTTGCATACTTTTGCTCTTCAGGGCATAAAGACACAAATTGATTGCCAATTAAAAAATGCCTGAATTATTGTGCCGCGATTTATATGCCATTTTCTATAGACTATTAAAAAAAATGCCATATACTATCAAAGGCTGGCATAAAGTGGGTAACATGTGTTAAGCAGCCATTTTGGCAGCAATGCTCACAAACATAGACACAATATGTATGTGAAAAATAGAAGAAAGCTCCTATATGTACCGGATGCTGTCACAGTGGCACTTTATATTGAAAATTAGGAAAGAAGAAAATCATTAAGACAGAATAACACAGTGAGTAGATGCAGAGATTGCTTTGATATATTCTCTTCCTAAAGAATGGCATTTCATTTATGTAATAGTGCCAGAGCAAAAGAGATGCTTCTGATTGTAAAGGGTACAATTATATGTTTCATTTCATAGCTATCCATTGTCACAACTCAACGTTCATCAAGCTTTTTCAACTTTCTTGTACCATTTTCATAAAATGATCATTCATCACATGTTTTCTAAATAAATGATGTATGATTAATCCTAGCTAGAAAAAAAAAACCCTAATTTCCATCATTCAATTAAAAGGTCAAAAACAGGAACCAAAGGAAACAAAAAGCATCTAATATAAGACATGAAGAAAAAAAATAAAAGACTCAAAGACCGCATCTCCTCAATCCACAACTACCCTAGTGGCTTTTTGGATGTGGTTTCACAATCCCTCACAGTTAAATAATCATAAACTAACTAGCTTCCTATTATGATAAGAAAGTGATAGAAGATAGAGGGAGACAATGCCCTTAATGGGCAGAGCAGCAAGAGAAATTATGCTAATAAAATTTATGATCTTATGCACCCAAATGATTCCAAACTCCCACTTTTGACCAGCACCACTTCAACATCCTATCATTGCAATGCTGTATATTATAACTAGATGATTAGCCTCTTGTTCCCTTAGCCTAACCCTATTCGAAGTGACCCTAAAAGAATTTTATTCCTAGGGATGCTTGGTAAAGTTGTCCACTGACCCTTTATTTAGTCCAAGAAAAGTGTTCTGATTGGTACATCGAAGGTTCCCCTGATCGATCCATGTCCTTTGGAATATTTTTCTAACGATTTGATTAGCAATGAAAAAAAGAAAATGGCAGTGTAATTGTATTTGCTTTGCACACGAATGACACCATAGTGGGCACGCGAAGTTTTATAGTAATATATGTGATCTGGCAGACAAGAAAAAAGTCCATGTTGCCGACGATGGAACTTTTGTCTGGGGTAAGACTGGAAAAACTGAAAAGTTAATTAGAGAACCCTTTTATTTGGCTTGAGTGGGAGAATCCAGCAATGGTCAATTTGGTCATCATAAAAGTGTGCGCGCGTTAATACTATCCTATGCAAAAGGACATTGCTCAGTTCATCTATTCTACCCGAACAAAACTTAGATATAATTTTACGGATGCTTTTGTGTTATCAGCTATAATGTAGTGAATTGAAGTTTTCCCTAAAAAATTTACGTTGACATTTAATAAAAAAATTTATTGTGCAAATTACTGAAGTAAAACTCTAATTTTTATTGAAAAAAACATCTAAAAGATATTGTATCGAAATTTTGTCTCTATGCCAAACCTCTCCCGATGGGAAAAAGTGACTTGGTTCACAAGACAATGACCATAAGTATATATGCAACAAACATATATTCTTTCTCCTACCTACGATGGGAAAATTGGCATTTACGAGAACTAGAATGACGAATAAAGTGGATGAATTCAGAAATGTATTCACATTAATTATGATTAGTAATCAATTAGTTTTAGTCTTAATTTTATTTGGAAGGCACCCAAATACAACAACAATACCCCTTTTTTTTAGATTGAATTGACTGCGTGAATCCAATAATACTACAATGTTTATATATATGATTAATTTTGCCTCAACAAGTAGTTAAGAGTAAAATCAATGTGATTGGATACAATTATCTATAAGGTTAACTTAATAGTGTCGTAAGATTATTAAAATGTCTAGTAGTGTTTAACTCAATCTTATAAGTGATTAATAATATTATGAGATTATTGAAATGTTTAATAGTAGTTAACTGTCTTATAAGTAGTTAATATTAACCATATTGATAATTATAAATAATTACATTTATTTATTAATTATTTGTGGCACAAAATTAATCATATTTACACACATTATTAATCACGTTTGCTGAGTGATTGCTGAATAGAAAAGTCTATCAGTACGATAATAAATACCAATAGCCTAAGTGCTGTGACATTGTAGTGCTCCCTAATGGTTAAATTTTGGTTTTTGAGTTGCTCATGAAAGAACAACCAGCGGAGGACATGCTCATACACTGACTAATCTAAGAATGAGATTTATCAATTTATTATAACATTGCTAGATCATGAAGTACTGTTTTTTTAGACTTTATATTTTTTTAATTTCTTCACACGTTTCGCTTTGTTTGCCTTCTAATAGAAATTGGGACTGGTTTGTGGTGACAAATTTTAACTTTGCTTACTCCCCCTTCAATTAGAAAAAGAAAATGTTTGAGCGAATGGTAAGGAAGCTTGGCATCACTAATTTCTTTGTGTTGAGCATATATAGTTGAGTTGTAATGAGTGCTTTTTTGTTTGGAATGAGATTCATTCATTCATTATTGAAGAAATCAAACTACAATTTTGCATAAGCCAAAGGTTAAAGCAGAGAGAATGTCCCAAAAAGTAGTCAAATGCTAAAATCTCCCTAGGTCTTCGCAACCACACAAGATTCCTTCACCAACGTCTAAATAAAAGTATCCACTATATATAGGCAAACCGTCAAAAGCGTAAGTGCGGGTGATAGTGACACAATTGGTGATGTTTCACGGCGGCTGTGCGACCACCCTTTCTCAATACAACTCCACACCATCAAATTATATGCAAGAGATAAATGAAAGTAAATACGTCACAATTAACTTAACATATCCTCAAATACCAATGGTAATGAATTTGCCGCAGCTGTACGTAGCTGGTACCAGGGGTATATATTCGAGTATATGATTGGTATTTGTCCTATTTATATTCGGCTCCTCCAGGTAAGATAGATAATAAAACAATATTTAATATACACACGTCTTTTAATTGTTGATTTTTTTTAATGATTGAGATTACGTATTTTAACATTTCCCATTTTAGAAGAGTGAAGTCCTACTAATAAATCAATGGTGTAACTTAGGTTGAATTTAAGAGCTTCTGTTACTAAGTGTTCTACCCGGTCTAAGTGTTCTACCCCATCGAATATTAAGGCTTGACGGTGACTTATTTTTTTGGAGAACATTAGTATGGGAATTGGGTCTAATGAAAGAAGCTAGTATCTCACGATATAATAATAAATTAAGAGCAATGCTATACTGTACGAAATTATTTGCACACAAAAAGTACGAAACATTCATCCTTGTTTTTTATTGGTTAACAATTAAATAAAAAAGGAAAAGATAAAAATATATTTGCCGGAAATCAAGGGGTAACCGTAAATATAAGTTTTCGTAACTTTCATGCAGTGATTTTTTCGTACTATTCAACAATTTCCATAAATTAAAGTTTGAATTTTTGTTTGGAAAAGTGTCCGTACGTCTCAAATAAGATTGTCTTTGAAAAACACGTAGTAAAAAAAAAAAACATTAGAGTATTTATAAATGATACTTTAATTAATACTAACTCCATAATATAATCTAAAAGCAAATATGCTTCCTCACCTTTATATAGATGTATGGACTATTTATGGTAGGTTCATGGCAATTAAGGAAAATGAATAGATTCTCGATAAAAGAAAGTTTTATAATCTTAACTAGCACGATACCCGTGCCTTCGCACGGGTGTCTCGATTGCTTTCGCACTTTTTATAGACAAGTAAATAATATAATACATATTCAATTTATTAAGGTTATTGTTGTTAAAGGAATCAATGTTTAAAGAAATTAATGTTTATGTGGTAAGTATATTATTTACAAAAGTCTAAACTATATTTTTTGTGGTCAGTAAGAATATAACAATAAGATGAAAAATCTTGTAGGAGCAAATACAATGCAAATTTGTATATTAAAAAACATGATACCATGCAAAATAGGAGTAACCATAGAATGGTTCAAATTTAGTATATTACAAGCAACTCAAATTTAGTATATTACAAGCAACAACAAAAAGATAGACAGGATAAATTATTTTGTATATAATAATATAATGTTATATGATAAATTGATATAATAAAGACATGTGAATGAATCAAAGTATTTTTTGTTAATTTAGAAAACAAAATTTTAACCAAAAAATAAAATAATGAAAAGACTAAAAGGTATTTTAATCTTATCCAAATTTGTAATTAATTAAAACAAAAAAAATGTATAAGTGATGATTGTGAACAGGCATGGCAATGGGGCAAGGTGGGGATGGGTATGTTGTTCCCCGTCCCCGTTCCCATCCCCACACCTCGTCCCCGTCCCTAATCTTTGTCGGATAAAAATTTGTACCCACCTTCGTCCCCGTTCAAGGTTGGATATATCAATCCCATCCCCATCCTTGTCCACTAAAAATGACTACTACTTTAAAATAATATATTTGTAGATTTTTTTTTATCTAATTTTAAATTTAAAACTAATTTTAGATATCATTAAATTGAATAAGACATAAAAATGCAATGATTCATAACATAAACTCAATCCATTACAATAAAAAAATTTCAAGTCTCATAAAAAGATTAAATATATTTTGAGAAAACATAATTAATTGTTTAAAATTTTCGAAAATGCAGAAAGAGAAAGAGTATTCAAACAGAGAAAATATATTTGATTATAGTCACCCAATTATTTCTTATTTTATTTAAAATATTTATAAAATGGTTTTAAAAAATTAATGTTTACAAATTTAAAAAGAATTTAACTTATGTTAAATTTAAATATTTTTGTAATTTTCAAATGTGAAATAATAAAAGCATTCATTTATTTTATAATTATACTCTAAAAGAAAGATATTAATTTTATAATATTTATAGTTTATAAACTATAACTAAAATTAAAATTAATTTAATTACGATGTTATTCAGTAAGTAATTATTTAAAACTATTTTTTTATCAAAAATATATTTAATAAATCAATTCTAATATATTTTTTATATATTCATGAAAAATTTAACATTATTATATAAATATTAATCGATAAATTTTTTGTAAATGAAGTTATTAAACATAGAGTCAAAATATTATTTTGTAATAATTATATTAACTAATTAAATTTAATTTTTTTAGTATAAAAATTTGAACCTCATAATATGAATATTATACAAAAAAATATTTATTTATGAAATTATTTAAAATTATTTTATACAATTTATAAGTAAAAATGATTTTATAGGATTTCAAAGTACATAAAAGTATTGTTGAGTGTTTGGTATGCAGTTGTGTTAAATACTCAGAGAAAAAAGTTTTGTCGTCCACAATGATCTTGAGTAGGATTACCTCCCGCGAATTATATTTGTGGTCTCTACCATAAAAACAATCAAAACTATTTTAATTTATAATATTATTGAGTCTTTGACATGTACTTGTGTGAAATACCTGAAGAGAGTTTTGTCCCCCATAATTGTCTCGAGCAGAATTGTCTTCCGTGAATGATATTTGTGATCTCTATCACAAAATTAAAACTAATTTAAATTATAATATTATTGATAAAGTAATTTAAAATTATTTTATAATAAAAATATATTTAATAAAATAATTATAAACTTAGAGTCAAATTTATATAAAACATTAATTAGATTTAAATTAATTTTTAGTATAAAAATATCAACCTTATAATATAAATATTAATCGACAAATTTTTTATTTATGAAATTATTTAAATTTATTTTATACGATTTTTAAGTAAAAAATAGAGATTTAAAGTAAAAATAACTTTAGATAATTAAATTATAACTAATTTTAATAAGTAATAAGTAATTATATAAATTTATCATTGAATTAATATAATAATAACATATTTTTATATAATATCGAGCATATTATTATATTTAATATTTTAAAATAAATCAAATATAATTTTAACAAAAACATAATATTTTTTATTTTTATGATTATGCATGCTAATATAATTTATTGAATATAATTTTTTATAAATAAAGGACATAAGATAGTAATATAATATAAATAAATGAGTAGTTATTATAAAAAAATTGTGTAAGTATAAAATAATAACAGGAAAAGAAATGAAAAAAAGAAAATGAGAGAGAGGGAAAAAGAATAGAATAGATAGATAAATAATATTTAATACAGTATATAAATAATATATAATATTATAACAATATGATAAATTATAAATATATTATTACATAATAATAATAATAATAATAATAATAATAATAATAATAATAATAATAATAATAGAAGAGGAAAAAGATTTTGGAGGGAAAAATTTTCACCTAATGTTGATACGTGTAAATGTAAAAGAGAAAAAAAGATTAAAAAAAAAGTAAGAGAGAGAAAAACTAAAAAGAAAAAGAAGTTTTGGAGGGAAAATTTTTCACCTGTTAATACGTGTCCAGCCAAAACCTTCTTTTATTAGTAGTAAATAGAATAGATAGATAAATTATAGAATATATTCTTTTATAAATAAAAGACATAAAGAAAAATATTTAATATAAAACATAAATAATATATAACATTATAATAATATAATAAATTGTGAATATTGTTATAAATGTATATTTATAAAGGGTAAAATATGTTTTTGGTCCCTATACTTTCACTAAAAAAATGGATTTAGTCCCTATATTTTCAAATCGATCATTTTAGTCCTCAAACTTTGAAAAACATGTGAGTTTAGTCCCTTTCCTTTATAAATGTTAATGCTGTTAAGGAACTAAACTCACATGTTTTTTAAACTTCGAGGACTAAAATAGTCGATTTGAAAGTATAGGGACTAAAACCAATTTCTAGTGAAAGCATAGGAACTAAAAACACATTTTACCCATTTATAAATATACACTATATGTAAAGAAGTTGTTGAATCAATAAAAATATATTTAATAAATCATTAATTCATATTATTTCAATTATAAAAAATCATAATAAAAATATTACACAAAAGATATATTTAATAATAATAATAATAAAGAGTTTTGGCTAATAGAATGATAAACATTTTTTATCTTATTAATTTGTCAAGAAATGTATTTTTATAAAAATAAATATGAAAGAGGAAAGAAGATTAAAAAAAAAGAAGTAAAAAGGAAGAGAGAGAAATTTGGGAGGGAAAATTTTTTCCCAAAACTTGACATGTATTTAATAATAATAATAAAGAGTTTTGGCTAATAGAATGATAAACATTTTTTATCTTATTAATTTGTCAAGAAATGTATTTTTATAAGAATAAATATGAAAGAGGAAAAAAGATTAAAAAAAAAAGAAGTAAAAAGGAAGAGAGAGAAATTTGGGAGGAATTTTTTTTCCCCAAAACTTGACATGTATTTAATAATAATAAAGAGTTTTGGCTAATAGAATAATAAACATTTTTTATCTTATTAATTTGTCAAGAAATATATTTTTATAAGAATAATTATTAAAGAGGAAAAAAGATTAAAAAAAAAAAAAAGTAAAAAGGAAGAGAGAGAAATTTGGGAGGGAAATTTTTTTTCCTAAACTTGACATGTGTCTAGATAAAACCTTCTTTTATTATAAGTAAATAGATGCACAAAATGATTAAATGTGTAAACCCATTCCGCCTTCTTGTTAGCTATGGAAAATACATTAAATACATTATCTAGAGAACTAGAAAATGCCTAGTGATATTTAGCATCATTGCTACTGATTAAAAAAAGGGCAGTTTCACATTCAATTATAACATCATTCATTATGCACTCCAGATAACTAACCTTTTCCAATCATATGAAATGATTTTACACATTTTGGAACCTAGCAAAAGCATGGTAAGGTTGAAATGAAAATCTACTACATAATGCAAGGATTAAAATTTGAGTTAAAAATACAGTATAAAATAATTTTTCACTACCAACCAATTTCAAGATTGATAATGTTTATCTAATTAACTTTGAGCACGTGTGTCTGTTGTCTATTTGTTGTGCAATTCTATAATGCTCTTCCTCTAACATTTTATGTTTTGTAAGTGTCGCTCACATTTTCAGTTAATGATTCTTTGAAAAAAAAAAAAGGTCACACATCTGTAACCAGCAAAAAATTACTAATACACATCTATGACAAAAAAAGAAAAGCCATACATCACAAATTGGTGCCGGAAAAACAAAACTTGGTGGTTGAGTTGAGACAACGTTATAAACAAATTTGCCTTTTCGAAGGCTATATAACCTTAGTTGCTTGTTTGTTCACATGAAGGAAAAAAGACAACCATAAAGTGAACAGTAGAAAATAAGCATTATGCCAGATTTTCGAAGCATCAAATGATTTCTATGTATACAAGTCTTTTTTTAAGAAAAAGACAACCAGCATTATGTCAAGCAAGGCTATAAATCCCTGTGTACTTGATTACTTTCGTATAGTGCATTACAAAGACGCCACATCGGTGCTCGTTTCTATGCCCAGAGCAGGTGCACCATTTAGGTTGCGCCATATCTTCTTTTAAACAAGAAGTGTCTCTTAGTTGGATCTTTCGGCTTGCTCTTGATCTGTCCTTGGCCTTTGTTACGCCCAGTACTGCACGGGGAAGAAAGCAATCATGACCAAAGATCTATACTTTTGTATATATAGTTAACAGATCAAGGTTCTTAATATCTCAAAAAGACAATTCAACAGCTTGAGATAAATTACCGCATAGAATAAAATATTGTTTCAGGCAAACAAAGGATAACCTACCTGTACTCCATATACACCATCCCTTTTGCGCCTGACATTGCACTCATGGATCCTTGAGAACGACGGGCATTATGAAGAGCTATTTCATCTGCATCTTCATCTAGTTGCTCTAATCCAACTGCATCATCACCGGCACTCAGCACCTGATAGATGCACATTAGCTATTTCCCAATCAGCAATAAAATATTAAGTCAAAAGGGGTCGAGGATGGAAACCTTTCCAAGAAGTGCCAATTGATCTTCAAGATGATAATAGCTCAAATTAGGCCCTTCATCAGGAGGAGGCAAGCTATTAATTACCTGTCAAGCATCATCAAAATCTAAGCATATTATAGATTGAAATCTTGACAAGAAAGTTATGGAGGCCAACATACATTACAAATTATCAAGCTTGGCATTGGGACTACGGTTACAACAGGTTTTCTAAACTATTCAGTTCAACAAAAGTAGGCAATTATGCATTAATTAATCATTAATGCACCGTTTGGTGAGAGATTTGGAAAGAGAAGAAAGGGAAGTGACCATGTATTTAGACTCGGGTTGAGTCCAAATATATTAGCTAGTTTTTTTATTTTCCTTCCTTCTCACTGATATAATGTCTTTCTGGAGTACTTCGTGTGAACAAACAAACAACCAAGGTTATAGCAAACATAACATTATACACCACAGGAAAGCTTAGAATCATACATAAGTGCTTTAACACTTAACAACTTGCTCTACAGTATATTTCAAGGACATAACATTTAAGTAGCCAAAGAACATCATAGCAAAGCAGCAACTGGTTGAAATTGTTTTACTAAAAAAGAACAGATACATTATCACAAGGAAATTCAGCTCGTTCCAACTTATTCCAAGTAAGACAGTAAATCATGCCATCCCATCTAACACATTGAAAACTTCAAATAAAGTAGAGCAACTGTACAAACCCATGTGTGCTCGAGGAAAAATAACTAGAAATGCAACATGGAGTGAACCTAAAATACCTTAAAGCTGTAACCCTGATCAATTAAAAATTGCTGCCTCTTAGTTGAGTAATACATCTCCTGCAAATACAAGCATGACAAAGTGTACATTACAGCATAAATATCCCATATGATAGTTCAAGTTTTATTTTTCAATGAATGCATGACCCGATGAATGAATATATGACTTGGCATAGAATAAATGTATACCTGGGTATCAATTGAAACAAGGGAATAAAAAAATGCATTATACTCCTCCTTGCCCCCTGCCATCCTATCCTCAAGCTTTCCCTGGCATTTAATTCATTAATTTGAATGTCAGCCAACCCATAAGCACAATGCTTTACTGACAGATAACATTAAACAACATGCAGCAGAGAATTTCTCAGTTTCCACAATCAATCAATCATCATTTGAACTTTAAAATTCAATCTGTAGGGCAGGTATGATAGACAACATGTAGAAGCGTTTAGAAACTGACCTTTGCCCTAAGAATACGACCCAGACGCTGGGCTTCTTGTCGCCTTGAACCAGCATGTGAAGATATCTGAATTATTACATTTGCTTCAGGAATATCAATTGAGTTGTCACCCACCTGAGAATATACAAAAGCATAACAGGGAATGGCACACAATATTAATAATATCAACAGGAACTCAGGAAGCACCAAGGCATACAGGTATAGAACATACTAGTTCTACATATTGCAACATGCTAGGTAATCCAACAAAAGTTATGAAGATATACCCATTCAAATGTTCATATTCATGGACATCAAGATGCCAATAAAGTATGTTCTTTGACATACCGAATAAAAGTAAAGCAAATAAGCCTCAAAATAAAATTAAAGAAAACAGGAACACATACCTTGGAAAGAAATATAGTATTTACATCTTTGCTAGTTTTGAATGCTTGCAAAATTTTTGTCCTCTCAACATGGCTGTACACAAGGCATATCAAAAAATAAGGTTCAAAAACAGCAGAACCCAAATCACAGTTTCCAATAAAAAAGTCAATATATGGCCTCAGCACCTTGTAGCACCATATATCATTGGTTTGCGGAGTTTCATGGCATACTCAGTGAGAGCAAACAGATTATCAGCAAAGACTATAATTTTATCACCACGTGTCCTTTCATGGAAATTTATGAGAAACTCACATGCTCTGAACTTATTAGGGTTCATCACGTAAAGTGCCTGCAGATGTAAAGATCATCAATTAAGATGAGTGAATTCAAGCAAGTAAACTGGGAATAAATTTTGACTAATTAAAAGTTTAGCAAATTACAGCAACACCCCTTGAACTTTTATTAAATTACACATAATCTCACTCTTTTTGATTTTCCTACACTAACCCCCCTTTAAGTTTGAAAACATTACACTAACACCTCTTATATGTTTGAAAAAATTACACTGACACTTCCTCATGTCAACAGGATTAGCTAAATCCCTGATTTATTGCTTTCCCTATTTAGCTAAATCTCTGATTTATTCTTTGATTTACTTGCTGTTTTTATTTCATTAATTGACAGATGTGAATAGCTGTAAATTAGTCATGTATTAGGCAAAGTTTCCTTGTATAGCTATAGGCAAAGTTTCCTTGTATAGCTATAGGCAAAGTTTCCTTGTATAACGTTAAAGATTATTATTTAATGGGATTCTCTCCATGATGAGAGGCATTCAGTCAATTTTGTTATGGTACCAGAGCTTCAGCTCTAAAATCTAAAAGTCCACGTCTCTTGTTCTGCTCTAGGAGCTTTTGCATCCAACCCAATTTTTTTTTGGGTTCTTGTTACGTGTTCGGATTCTTGAAATCTTGTTTGGTGGGAATTCGTTCCTCTCGGTTAATCATGTCTGGAGAAAATTCCATTGTTCGATTCAATGGGAAGAATTATTTTAGTTGGGAGTTTCAATTCAAAATGTTTGTGAAAGGGAAGGATTTGTGGGGGCATCTTGATGGGTCCAGTCCAGCTCCTAAAGCCAACCCGGAACTTCGAACATGGGAGGCTGAAGATGCACGAATCATATCTTGGATATTGTGTTCAGTTGAACCACATATGGTGGGCAATCTAAGATCGTTCTCTACAGCAAAAGAAATATGGGAATATTTGAAACTGATTTATAATCAAGACAACAGTGCACGTCGATTCCAATTGGAATTGGAGATAGGAAATTTCAGCCAAGGAAATTTGTCTATTGAGCAGTACTATTCAGGTTTCCTGAATTTGTGGAGTGAATACTCTGATATTGTTAATGCAAAAGTACCCAAGGAGGCACTATCAGCAATTCAAATTGTTCAAGAGGAGAGCAAACGTGATCAATTCCTGATGAAATTAAGACCAGAATTCGAGATTGCACGTGCTGGACTTTTAAACCGAAATCCAGTCCCTTCTCTGGATATTTGTGTTGGTGTGTTGCTGCGAGAAGAACAACGATTAGCTACTCAAGCTGGAATGGGTCCAGATCAGGTGAATTCAGAAGCAATAAATGTTGCTTATGCGGCACAAGGAAGAGGAAAAGAGAAAGGATCCATACAGTGCTACAGTTGCAAGGATTTTGGTCACATTGCAACCAATTGTCCAAAGCCATATTGTAATTACTGTAAGAAACGAGGACACATAATTAAAGAATGCCCCATTCGTCCTCAAAATCGGAAAGTACAAGCTTTTCAAGCTACTGTCCAAGCCACACCTGTGCAAGATGCTGTACAAGTTGCACCTATCCAACCGGCCAGTACTAGTCAACCTACTCTCACCCCTGAGATGGTCCAGCAGATGATAATCACGGCACTCTCTGCCTTTGGTATTCAAGGTAATGATCAGAAAATTTGTTCTTCTTGGATTCTTGATTCAGGAGCTTCTAATCATATGACTGGTAAATCTGAATTGTTACAAAATATTCGAAGTTATAGTGGTCCTCAGTATATTCAAATTGCTAATGGGAGTCATCTTCCTATTAATGCTGTTGGGGATATTGGATCTTCTTTTCAGAATGTATTCGTGTCACCCGGATTATCTACTAACTTGATTTCAGTTGGACAGCTAGTAGATAATAACTGTAACATCTCTTTCTCTCGTGATGGTTGTCTTGTACAGGATCAAGTATCGAGGAAGGTGATCGCGAAGGGACCTAAAGTGGGAAGACTATTTCCTCTGCAATTTTCTATTCCTAGAATCTTGTCTTTGGCTTGTAGTACTGTTAATAATCAGAGTGAGGTGTGGCATAAGAGATTAGGTCACCCTAACTCTCAAATTTTAAGACATTTGTTTCAACATGGTTTTCTTGGAAATAAAGATCAGACTTGTGATCCTGAATTGTCTATTAATTGTATTTCATGCAAACTTGGAAAAAGCAAAACTTTACCTTTCCCTTTACATGGTAATCGTGCTACCAAATGTTTCGATATAATTCATAGTGATATTTGGGGTATTTCGCCTGTTGTTTCCCATGGTAATTATAAGTATTTTGTGACGTTCATTGATGACTATAGTCGGTTCACATGGGTGTATTTTCTTCGCTCTAAGGATGAGATATTTCATATTTTTCAGACTTTTGTTTCCTATGTTGAAAATCAGTTTTCTACATGTCTGAAAGTTTTACGATCTGATAATGGTGGCGAATATGTGTCTCATAAATTTCAAGAATTTTTGCAGCAAAAAGGCATCATTTCTCAACGTTCATGTCCTTATACACCTCAACAGAATGGAATGGCTGAGCGAAAGAACCGTCATCTTTTGGATGTTGTTCGCACTTTACTTCTTGAATCCTCGGTGCCTTCCAAGTTTTGGGTAGAAGCCTTATCCACTGCTGTTTATCTTATTAATCGTTTGCCATCTGAAGTTCTGGAATTTGTGTCCCCATATTATCGGTTATTTGGTTCACATCCGAGTTATCAGACTTTACATCCATTTGGCTATGTGTGTTTTGTTCATCTACCATCTCCTGAACGTCATAAGCTCGCTGCACAATCTGTTCAATGTGCTTTTCTGGGATATAGTTCATCTCACAAAGGTTATGTATGTTATGATGCTGTGGCTAATCGCATCCGTATTTCCCAAAATGTGATATTCTTTGAGGATCAATATTTCTTTCAAAAACATCTTTCTCCTCATTGTGATCAGGTTGTGCTTCCTCAATTTGATGATTTGCCTCATCGCATTGAGCGTTTCAAGCCAGACTTTGTTTATCAGAGACGGAGGCCTCCACTTACATTGCAGCCTCCTCCTAATCCAGAACCAGCTCTTGTTCCTGAAGTTTCTGGTCTTCGGCGGTCCTCTCGATCTATTCATGCACCAAATCGATATGGGTTCTCTCCCCCACAAGATCACACATCTCTCAGTGCTACTTTGGCTCAGATCACGGTGCCTACCTCTTATTCTCAGGCAGCCACCCAAGCTTGTTGGGTGAAAGCTATGGAAGAAGAGTTGCAAGCTTTACAAGAGAATCATACTTGGGATATTGTTCCTTGCCCATCTGGTGTTAAGCCCATTGGATGTAAATGGGTCTACACCATCAAACTCAAATCTGATGGTTCATTAGACCGATATAAGGCTCGTTTAGTGGTTCTTGGTAATCGGCAGGAATATGGAGTGGATTATGAGGAGACGTTTGCTCCTGTAGCTAAGATGACTACTGTCCGTACTATCTTAGCTATAAGTGCATCACAAGGATGGCCCCTCTTACAGATGGATGTCAAGAATGCTTTTTTGCATGGAGATCTAAAAGAAGAAATTTATATGACTCCACCGCAGGGTTTGTTTGTCACACCTTCTTCTGATGTGTGTCATTTAAAACGGTCTCTTTATGGGTTGAAGCAGGCTCCTCGGGCATGGTTTGATAAGTTTCGTTCCACTCTACTTGACTTTTCCTTTACTCAAAGTCAGTATGATTCTTCCTTATTTCTGCGGAAGACGTCTAACGGTGTTGTTTTGCTTTTAGTTTACGTCGATGACATTGTTATTACCGGTTCAGATCCTATACTCATTCAGCAGCTACAACAACATCTCACTGTTTCTTTTCATATGAAGGACTTAGGTCCTTTACAATATTTCTTGGGTTTGGAAGTTCAAACTACTTCTGCTGGTATTTTCTTACACCAACACAAATATACTCAAGAGTTAATCGCTTTGGCTGGATTGCAAGAAGCAAATTCTGTCCAAACTCCTATGGAAGTGAATGTGAAGCACCATAAGGATGAAGGTGAACCTTTGGCTGATCCTTCTTTATATCGTCAATTGGTTGGCAGCCTCAATTATTTGACTATTACTCGCCCTGATCTTGCTTTTGCTGTTCAGCGAGTTAGTCAATTTATGCAGTCTCCTCGTCTTCCGCATTTGGCTGCTGTTCGGCGAATAATTCGATACCTACGAGGTACTTCTGGTCGAGGTCTTTATTTCCCTCATGCATCTCCTATTCAATTGATAGCTTACAGTGATGCTGATTGGGCTAGTTGTGTGAACGATCGTCGTTCAGTTTCTGGTTGGTGTATATTTCTTGGTCATGCTCTTATTTCTTGGAAGAGTAAGAAACAACCTCGAGTTTCTAAATCCTCTACTGAGTCCGAATATCGGGCTATGTCCTTTACTTGTTCTGAGATTGTTTGGCTACGTGGATTATTGGGAGAACTTGGTTTTACTCAACATGAGGCTACTCCTCTTCATGTTGACAATACTAGTGCTATCCAACTTGCGGCCAATCCCGTGTTTCATGAACGTAGCAAGCACATTGAGGTCGATTGTCACTATATTCGTGAAGCCTATGATGCACATCTCATTCGTCTTCCTCACGTCTCCACTGATCTTCAGATTGCTGATGTCTTTACTAAGGCCCTGTCTCGACCTCGCCATCAGTTTCTGGTTGGCAAATTGATGCTTCAGGATCCACCAGCATCAATTTGAGGGGGGATGTCAACAGGATTAGCTAAATCCCTGATTTATTGCTTTCCCTATTTAGCTAAATCTCTGATTTATTCTTTGATTTACTTGCTGTTTTTATTTCATTAATTGACAGATGTGAATAGCTGTAAATTAGTCATGTATTAGGCAAAGTTTCCTTGTATAGCTATAGGCAAAGTTTCCTTGTATAACGTTAAAGATTATTATTTAATGGGATTCTCTCCATGATGAGAGGCATTCAGTCAATTTTGTTACCTCAACCTTACACTAACACCCCCTACAAGGGAGGTGAAAGTAATGGTTAAAAAAGCAGTGAGTGTTTGTGTAATTACACGAAACCTCAGGGGGTGTTACTGTAATTTGCTCTTAAAAGTTTTAATAAAAAAAAAAATTCAACCCACAAATTCAAAACCACTTTCATAGAACCCACAAATTTGCTCTTAAAAGTCTTAAAAGAAAGAGAACTCCAAGAACATGCAGTCTATTGCGGAAAATGATCAAATTTTCAGCAGAACCCATATTTCAAAATCACCCCTTACATATTCTATTACAAATATTCACAGTTTTCCAATAGGCCTTACCTGTCTCTTCTTGGAGTTCTCTTTCTTCAAATACTCAGCAAAAAACTCTTTTGTCATCGGACACCATACTTCAGCACACTGTACATTTGCAATAAATCCACCTTTTACTAGATCTAACCAATTTGCCTCATACAGCTTGGGACCAATCAGGAAGTTCAGATCTGTAATCCTTTCATCCTCTCTGACAAGTGTAGCTGCAATTTCAACAGTCAAGACATCACTCTTAGTAGAAAAGGTTAATGTCATGGTCAAAGCAACATTAAACTAATGCAAAATGGCATACCTGTGAGCCCAAGTTTACAATGAGATTTAGTGATACTGATGACTTTACGAAACATATGGGCCGGAACCACATGCACCTGTTTATCATGCCAAGATATTATGCATAAGGAACAACCTTAAGATTTAGGCAAGGAGTATATAATCATAAAGTTGTGAGATTACCTCATCCATGAGGAGCAATCCCCATTCTCTGTTTCTTATTTCTTCAATGATCTTTTCAGATTCTTCAGACCGTTTACCACCAAAAGCAACCATATTATATGTTGTCACAACAACTCCAGCATTACCACGGAATCTCTCTTTGCTATCAGACGTGAAACGACATATTTGTTCTTCTCGGATAGTTGACCATAGTTTAAATTGGAAAGCCCACTGATCTACAGAAACAGCATTTGTTGCCAAACAGAGGCAGCTTTTTTTTATCCGGCAAGCTGCAGACACACCAACTAAGGACTTTCCAGCACCACAGGGTAGAACTATAATACCAGATCTTGCTCTACCTGAGGTGGTAGACATTAAATTGCACTCAGAAGTAATTTATGTTTCAATGTGCAATTACCCATTGCAGACATTAATGTTACTGAAGTCAGTAAAGTTGACGCTTAACTACACTAGAGATAAGTTACACCAAATCACTAATCCTTATCTTTGACATGATTTTTTAAATATAACTTTGGATTAAAATAATCCAAAGTTATATTTAAAAAATCATGTCAAAGATAAGGATTTGGAAAAAAAACATCGACCAAAGGTTGCATACTTCTAAAACATGTTCTGAAGTCTGTATATTTTCTTTTACTAAAACTTCAATTTTCCTTCACAACACTACACTGGTTTAAAAATGAGGCTGAAAATTATAGTCTTGAAAATATGCAAAACTGGAACAGTGTGTCTTAGAACTCGAGACAAATAATTCAAGAAGTAAATTTCATCAATTTAAAATAACAGTTGGTGGCCACTCTTAAATTTAGTATGGGAAGAGTGAACTGCTAGTGACATGTGTCCTTGCAAATGCTGTCAACCTTACCATTTCCAAACATTTTACTAAGGCTCTTCTCTTGATATGGCCGTGGTTGTGCTTGAGGCTTTAGTTCCATGTCAAGGTCTGGGTTCACCTGCAGCATTGAAAGAGTAAATACTGCATGAGTCACACATGAAGTTTAAACTCCATGACGATAAATTTGTAAGGTTTTAACATCAGTAAATATATTGATTATAATCCTCAATGTTTTTTAGTAGCACGTGTATATAAAGCATTACTCACCGTATCATTTCTGAAGTCATACTCCTCCAACATGGGATAATTCAAGGCATTTGGCAAGCAGCGTTGCTTTACATTTTCAACCTGTATATAAATCAGAGAAAATTTTAAATAAAACAGTTTGATGTATCCTAATGGGTTCGGTTTTTGTGGGTATATGGAATTGGGTGGGGTAGAAAATTCTGTTGAGTATATTTTCCCCCTTTTCTAAGTATTTATGTCTTTTGCTAAGTGAGCATTTCTTATGCTCTCACTTAGTAATAATATTTCTTGGCTTATAAAAAAAAACTCTATTCTAATTTATGATAACAATCTCTAGTCTATTCTTTGAAATAGCTCTCATTAAATTTTCCCCAAACAAAATTTTAATTTTCTTAGAAGATTCTTGTAGTGAAACACACGGGATATTTTGACACTATTTGTATTGTTACGGAAGTTTAAAAATAAAAGTAAAAAAATATAAAATGCAGCTAGAAATATTCAAAGTGTCCTTGCAGTGTCTGAAATAAATCGGTCCAACACAAAGGGTACTATTAAGAAGTATTTGGGCTTCTTAGCATAAAATAAAAAACAAACAGATCAAGAGTAAGAGAGTAAAAAAAATACTGTAATCTTTTCCAAAAGCTCACACCTATATTACCTGAGAAGGATCAATTTCAAATGAATGGGCTTCTTTCTCTTCTGCAACCGCTGCCACTTCTGCTTCATTTAGCAACTCATCATGAGTGCCTTCAATTTCACCTGCTGCTTTGCTGATTGTAAATCCATCTCCATTTACATTCTAAACAAAAAACAGCAATATGAGAAAGGTTAGCAATAGGAATGCACACAGCAAGACAACACAATATTGTTGGTAATGTCAGAAAAAGCAATTCACAGCCAAAATTATAATTTTTAGTTGTCAATAATCTACAAAAGGAGAAAAGACCTATGACCAACCAATTCAATATAACATGGCAGCATTTTAGTAGAGAATGTCTGAAGTATGCACTAGCAGTATCAAAATAGAACCAGAAAACAATAAAAGGAGTTCAATCCAATGTGCCCTACAAATATCCACAGACAAGGAAATACTGGATTGTAGTTACAGGTAGGGAAACAAATCAGCCAAGAATATCTAAGGATCATGCACTGGGAACATAAGTATTTTTGTACCCATCACCAAGGCCTATGTAGGGAACAAACCAATTATATTTATCTGGACATGAAAAAGACATTAAACAAAAGGGTCAACCTAAGCCACCCCAAACATGTTGGAGCCCCACACAAAATAAAAAATTTATTACACACCTCAGAAATAAGCCTTGCTCGAGATATAGTTTCATCCCTGAGCAATGTCTTCAATACCTGCCAAATATGGTATGATGAACCACATGAGATCTTACCAGTTACCAGAGGAACACAAGATGTAGAGAAAGTGAAAGCATCATTTTTATACCTCTGGAAACGGAGATTCAATAAAGTATCGATTCTTCTTGAGCACGAGTTTCACTTTGCCATAATTTGCAGTAGAATCATGTATAAACTTAACCATCTCTTTGGGAAGCTTGGTCTTGGATAACTTGTTCAAAACACTTATGACTGTTTCTGTTTCCAGACCAACTGAAACAGCCGCATACAGAGAGTGCGGAGTAAGGTTGTATTCGTGCATAGACTCCGGCCTATGCATCACCATCCCCGCACATCAAACACATAAGTACCATTCTAACAACTTAACGTGCCATTGCACTTGATTTCTCGTTCATATATTAACAATTTCTACCTGCAAACAGGCTCGGCGATGGCAATAAGAAAATCATAAGCTTGCTTGTACAAAGGCGAGAAAGTCTCGAGGAATATGCGGCCATTGCCACAAGCCCACAGAGGGCGATTGCCGTGATCCGGTTTCAGCTCCAATTTGCTGAAATCCTTGGTTTTCCCTTCTGTTTAACGTGCAAAACCCTCGATTCATTATCATCGCGTGTGACACAAATAACAACCACAAAAACAATGCTCTAATCCTACGGAATGGAAATTGATTGTAAATGAACATTACCGTCATCGTCGTACGCATCATCGCCGCCATAACCATCGTCATCGTCGACGATTGCTTTTCGGGGATCTTCCTGCTGCAAACAGTGTGAGGAACGCGAAATTTAACAGAAACAAAGAAAGAACGAAGGATCAAAGATGAACTAACGAATTTAGAAGAGGCCTTGAGCTTTTTGAACGGGGGTCGTCCTCCTTTTTCACCTGTGAAGATGAAATTAAAAGAGAATTATTATTATTGCATACATTTGATTTCATAGATGGATTAGAAATTTTAGACGAACGATGAAGTACCGTATCCCATGATTCCGATGGATTGTGTTAGGGTTTTAATTTTTTTTTTATTGAAAGTGTTCTTTCTTCTTTTTTTTTGCTATATGAAAGTGTTTTTTCTTTCTTTATGAAGCACTGCGCAATCAATAATCCAGAACGAGAATGAAAGCGCGACCGAATCTGCTAATTTTTACATCCATTGCTCCGCTACTGCTAATAAATACAGTAACTGCGATAGAGAAGGGGGTGTTTCTATTATCACCCCCTGAATTGCTATTTCACCACCCAAGTGCGTAACCTTTTATTAATTTCCAAAAATGTCCTTCCCAACGGAAACATGATTCCGTTGTGCAAGTGTACAATGGAATCGTGTTTCCATTGTAATGAACAGGGTGCCAAATAGAAATACACAACGGAAACGCGATTTCGTTGTACAGTACACTTGTACAATGGAATCGTGTTTCCGTTGTGTATTTCTATTTGGCACCCCATTCATTACAACGGAAACATGATTCCGTTGTATACTTGTACAACGGAATCGTGTTTTAGTTGTTCATTTTTTTTTCCACCGAATTTACTAAAATTGAATCATATTTTCGTTGATTTTTTTCACCTTTTAGTAAACAACAGAAGCACAATTCCGTTGAAAATAGTTCAACGGAATCATGTTTCCGTTGTTCATTTTTTTTCACCGAATTTACTAAAATGGAAACACAGTTCCGTGGTGAAATATGCAATTGCTTGAGGTTCATTTGCATTGAAAACCACGGAACCGAGGTTCATTACCAAAGCCACCGAGTCCCTCACACACCTCATCAAAAGTGAAGACTACAAGGTGAACACTACTCTTGTTTGGCGAGGGAGCGTGGTGGTGTGCAGACGACGCAGGGAGGCGCGGGGTGGCACAGGGTGGAGCGGGGTGGCGTGCAGACAATGCTAAGTGGCCCGGGGTGGCGTTCAGATGATGTTGGGTGGCCCGGGGTGGCGAGCGGATGATGTTGGGTGGCCTAGGGTGGTGCAGGGACAACGTGGGGTGGCGTGCAGTGGGGCGTGGCATGGTGTGGATGGCGTTGTGGTGCGGCTCGAGTGGATGCTCAACGGAAATGTGATTCCGTGCTCAGATATTTGGGGTGTGGAAAGTCTGAGGGGTGTAGTCGTGTAGGGATTTAGGGAGTGGGCAAAAGGGAGATTTCACAAAAGTATGGAGTGAGAATAGCAACTCCCTAGAGAAGGCGGTGCAGATTGCGTGCTCCCCCAATCGTATGGGCTGGCCCAAAACTATTCGTTTTGGGGCCCGCTATTCACACCCCTCAATTTTTGTCTTTTTAAATTTCTAATTTACCCCCTCTCTTCACACCTCTCTCTCCCTTTTAAATCTTTCCTCTTTCCTCCCACTCTCACTAGTAGGAATCAAGTATGTAGCATCTGGTTAGAGTACTATAGTATACATTCTTATATCCGTAACTTTAAACAAATCCTCAGACCCAAACCATACCCACATGAGTAGTAATTTCAATACTCATGCCCTTCCCTACTTGGTACCTAAATGGCTATACCCATACTCTATCCGTTACCCGCATTTTAATTAATTATGAAAATTTGATACATAAAAAATTGATTAAAAATACAATAATAATTAAATTAAAATCCCATTTAAAATCTTTTATAAAATAAAACATAATCATAAAACATCACAAACATTAAAATCTTATTCAAAGATCTTTTGCAAAACATAACAATGATAAATTTGATAATAAAAAAAATGAATAACAAAATTTGGAAAAAGAAGCAAATATGGAATGTGATTTTTTTTTAATTAGGAAATATGATCTATCTTTAAGCAAATAAAAATCATGATCTATCTTTATTAAGAATATAATTTTTTTAATTAAATAACATAATTTATCTCTTAGCAAATAAAGAACACGATTTCTTTTTTATGTTTGGTGGATTAAGAAATGTGATTTATCTCTTAGGTATTATTATTATTATATGTGTGGATATATACATAGTTGAATACTAAGGTATCCGTATCCATTAAAATTTGTAATAATTACCCGTATCTAAGCTCATGATTATCAAGTGAATAATTATCTCACTTGTCATGAATAATTTTTGCGAGTATCTACTGAATACATTATTTATTGTCATCCCTAAATGTCACCATAGACATAGTGTATTATAATAATAATAATAATAATAATAATGTTATATGCACGTAGCACGCTATTATTGTATTATTAATAAATATAAAAAAAAGGGGGAAAAAGTACACAGTTAGGCCAATTCGCTTGATCTACGGGACCACACTAAAAAAAGTTATCAATTCGCAAGTTTTTTTTTTGACAGAAATTCGCAAGTTAATACTTGAAAATGTATTCGCCTATAGTTAATACTTGAATTGAAAATTCACCTAAAAAAATCAATTCACCTAAAAAATACTTGAATTGAAAATATATTCGCCCACAGTTACCCCTGAATAGAAAAGATTAAATTAATGAACAAGTTTTTGAAAGAAAAAAAAAAAACAAAACAAAAAAGAGCACTTTATTTTCTTATTAGTTACGAAGCCACATAGGGTAGAAGAAACTACTAGCCGGGTATTGGCAATCCAAACATGACTAGAATTGGATTGTTAACCATTTTTTACGAAGCGATATCAGTTTACTGCTTTCAGCAGCTTATGTCCGATTCAGCAAACACCTTGTTTGGAAACGACAAGGTTGAGCACAAAGGACAAACCCCCATTGCAGATAAAGGGATCACTTGCAACGCCATTTCTCATAAAGGATCACCACTAATGATAAAGCCATCCAGCATAACTTTTGAGTAGTTATTTTTTTCTTCTTTTTATATGTTTTGATATAAAAATTATAAAACAATCTTAACTCTCTTATCCTTTTTTATTTAACTACAAAGTAACCCGTGGTTTGCACGGTAGAGGAAAATGAAAAAAAAAAAAAAAAGAGAAAGTAAAAGAGAAAAAATAATAATAGACTCATTCCATACTGCACTAATAATCGACATGTGACGGAAGTCGGAAGATTGAACAATTTTTATATTATTTAAGCAGTGAACTCGTGCTTTATACAATGGACAAAGAAAAAAGCAACCCAGTTGCAAAAAGAGAGAAAATGTAGGATGAAAAAATTTGATACAATGCTAACAAGTGGAAGCAGATGGATAGTTTTTATATTACTATTAATTATTGATTAATTAATTGTAAACATAACAGTTAGATGCAAATTAATGATAGAAGAGTAATGATTATCCTATATTTTACTACTGTTTATATAATAATTGTACACCCTGTATTTATTTGTACATGTGGTTAATTATGTGTATAATTATAGTTAATAGTGTTATTTTATAAGTAATTAAAAATAAATAAAGATAATTATATATAATTTGATATATGATTAATATTAAACATCTTTAAAGCACAATTAATTATAATTATATATTTTAATAACTTCATTTTTAATCACATAAATAATTATCACAATTACGTTTATTTATTCATAATCACTTATTACATAAAATTAATCATATTTACTATAACACCAGTATTTTAAACCGTGCATTACACATGGTAAATGTTTATTTTATATTACTAAAATTTATAATAAATAAATACTTCTAAATATATAAATTATGAGTTTAATAGTTATGCAATAACAATGTAAAACAATTTTACACTATCATCCAATCATAAATTACCATTGATATGACTTTTAGGGTAGTTATCATAAAAGTCAACAAATTTATCATACATGATGAGTTGTGATTAGATGACGGTGTAAAATTATTTTACATCGTCAATGCATAGTCTATTTTCTCATAAATTATATTATAATTAAAATTTATAATAATAAATATTTTTGTAAGTGGTGTCAGTGTTTAGAGGTATTCCAGTGCCTCCAAACACGGTGGATGCTTCAAGCAGCAAAAGGAATTCCAGTAAGCGACGGTGGCTTTCGATGAGAAGCAGAACCTACAATCACCTTCACAGATACTTTGATGCTAAAGTCAGAATTTGTAAAAAATATATAAAGATGTGCTTAGATAAATACTTGTAGGCATGAAATACTTTATATAATAATATTTGGCAGGTGAAGTAGTTAAATAATTACTTTGGATCATGGGCCCATGTGGAAACCCAAAGGAGGTCCAGAACAATTGCCTCCAAGTTGATATTGCTTTAATTAAGCAATATCGACTTAAAAGTATAGAACTGAATATATTATTCGGAACAATTATTTTTAATTATTGGTATTTTTTAAAAAATATTAAAATTCAAGTTAGAACTAAAGATATTAAAAATGATATGTTAAAAAAAGATAAAATATTAATTTATAATTCAGTTAATATTAAAAGTATATGCATGTTAAAAGCGTGTTTAAATTTTAAAGATAAAATATATATTTAAAATTAGTTTTGATATTCGGTTATATTTTATTTAGTAAATATTAAAAGTATAGACATATATTAAGAATATATTTATATATATATTTAAAATAATATTTGGTTACAGTTAAATTGTTCAAATGATATTAAAATTATAATAAGATACATCAGATATACTATATTGAATATGAGGGAGGAAAAAAAAAAGCGAAGAGAGTGAATCAATAATATAACCATATACAACGTACGGGGTGGATGATAGAACCACGTATTCTCTATTTATTTTATTTCATCTTTATCATTAAATATTAACTAAAAAAAACTTTATCATTAACTATTTATTTATTTCATCTTTATCATGAAAATTGAGGTTACGCGTTTGATTAAGTGGTAGCAGAAGAAGTGAAGGGTTGAGATGCGAGGCAGAATGACGAAAGCGAATGAAGGGGTAAGTGGGGGAATTTTCAATTTTTCCGTGCAATTCTTTTCTCGTACACGTAAACCTGCCCTGCAGTCGCACACACACACACCAACACATCATCGTGTCAAATACCAACGAAAGCAACTACTCACGCAGTTTCTTCTTCTTTCGTCTTCGTCTTCTGTTGCTGATTTTCGATTTCTCAATCCTCAATCTCAAGGTTTAATTCTCCATCATCAATCCTTTCTTTCTGCTGATTTCGTTCGGACTCATCACTCACTCATATCCCCTCCTTTTCCTTGCTTTTCAGCTCAACTATTCGATACTGTGTCGTTTTTTAATCTTTCTCTTCTCTATCTAATTTATCGTGTTTTCCCCTTCTTTTTTATTCGCTTGATGTTTGATGATTGTTTCGAATTGAATTCCGCATGAGATTTATCTGTTGCGCTTCTCTATTAATCTCTGTTTCCAAGTTCCAAAGTAATCGCGGCCTATTCTGATTGTTTTGCTCAGTGTTTTTTTTTTTTAAATTGTTAATCGGTCTTGATGAATTGGATTGTGTTTTGTAAAGTTAGGTATTATTACTCTCTTTCGGCGAGGTCGAGTAATTTCCACGCACGCACGATCGTGAATTTGCGATAACTGAATGAATTCTTCACTGTCGTGCGTGCGTGTGTGGCTTGAGTGTAAAATCATGATGGTCTTATATTAATCAATTACCTGAAGGGGTTTTACATGTATATGCTGATGAAGGTGAAATGATGCACCCAGTGTGTGTGGCTTAAGAGTAAAAATTAAAATTATGGTCTTATATTAATTAATTATCTGAAAGGGTTTTGCATGTATATGCTGATGAAGGTGAAATGATGCACTCAATAGCAATAGTTACTTTTGGACGCTGGAGATAAGGCGTGATGGGCGGTTGCTGTTGTTGTTGTTCTTCTAAGGAGACTGTGTTGAGCGCTCCACCTGCGTACTATTATGTTAGTATACTTTTCATATTTGAATTTTGTGCTTTTACTTTATTTTATTTTTTGCTTTTGCCTAACTTTGCTTTTCTGAGAAGGATTTGATTTAATTGTTGCGGGACATGCATCGATTTCACTGCTTTGATTAGGTTTGAAAAGTTTCCAGTAATTAATATTCAGTACTTTCTCTTCAACAAACCCAATAGAGAGAACTAGATGTGTGATTTTTAGACTTGGCACGGAAGATGTTTGTAACTCGGTTTGCTATCTACTAAGGGAAGGTTCAAGTGTATGCTCAATGAAGTCTGTCCATGTGAGAAAAGAAACCGATAATAAGTCAAGTTGATTAGCTTACGGTCCTCCAGTGGTAACCGAGTGCCATCAGTTTTGTCTTTTTAGGAACTAATATGATGTCATAACATTGAAAGACTAGTATGATGCAATCTTAAAGGGAGGATTAACCTATTAACGCCTAATTTTTTAGAGGACCAAAATGGTTATTTTGCTCTTGATAAAAACAAAAAAAATAGAACATGTAAGGTGGACCTGTTTTATGTTTTGTCTGATGAGATTTTGTAGTCTGCTTTTGGTAAATGGTAATTATGAGTATATAATTGCTTTCCATTGTCTATTTTCTATGGTTGTGATATCAATTGTTATAACATTGCTTCAATTTGCTGCATTCTCTTCTCAGCAGTATCCAAGAGCATCAGAAGAGCATGTTCCTCTATCATCTCACCAGGGTGCTGCTTCTGCTTTCTCTGGCCGGCTCTTGGTTGATACTAATCTAGATACTTCATCTCCTGATACTTATAGACCTCCTCCTGCTCCCATCCCTTTCAATGTTACGTTAACCACTCAAACTCCACCTGCGGCTCAAGAAATTCGTGGTGACAAGAATAATACTTCCTTGCATTCTACAAATTCTAATGCAATTCAAGAACCAGTTGCTGGAGACAATCATGGGACCTCAGCTAAGTTGGAAGAGCTGAAGGAATCAGAGTGCAAAGTTCAGACTGATCTAGAGCTAGATTCCGCAAAGGGTTCCGAAATTGAACTTGCAAAGTCGGGAAAACCTATAGATTTAGTAGAAGAGGAGGATACATGCCCAATTTGTTTAGAAGGTGATGTTTTCTTGGCTTCTTTATTTAATTTCTTTAGCTGATGGTATTAATTAAGCCATTTATTTATTCTGTTTTTGGTTAAAATTGAAACTGATGATGGATGTATATCCTTTTATCCTAGCAGAATATGATGAAGAGAATCCAAAACTCCTAACAAAATGTGACCATCATTTTCACCTTGCATGCATTCTGGAATGGATGGAAAGAAGTGAAACTTGCCCTGTGTGCGATCAGGTTTCTCCCAATCATTCCCAATTTTCTCATCTATCTTTAGATCTTTGTGAAGATACCCTTATGAATATGATACTTAGAGCAATTCTGTCTTTCTTTAATGCAGGATTTGGTATTCAACCCTCCCATTGATTAGTACGTATCAACGTAGGAGTTCAAATATACTGTGTAGTGTTTGAGAAGCGAGGTTACAGAGTCATGAGTTTAATATGGTAGCAACCCGATCTTATGGCTGTATTTGATTGTTTCGTTTTCTGAGTTTTCTGGGTTTATTCCATTTTTTCACTCAAGAGTCCCCTGCGTTGCAGCATACAGGAAATTAAAGGAAATATTCACTTTTTATAGTTTTATCAATTAGAATGTTTTAAAGTGATGTCTGAATACTACATGCGAAAACAGCGGTTAATATGATTTCTCTTGTGGATTGTTAGACTTTTATTATAGTAGTATTGTCAAAGAATGGTGGATGGTCTCACTTTGATTGTATTGCTTTCATCCTTTTATATAAAGGGTGGGAATAGGAGTAATTCTTGTTTGAGTTATTACTTTCAATAACTTTTTTTGTATATTTAAATTTCAACAATTTAATAGTTGCATATTTTGATATTATCTCAAGTTCTCTTGCACACCAAAATTGAGATAAATTGAACGTTTGTAGTTAAATAATTTTTTAGTCAACATATTATACAAAATTGAGATAAATTGAGATCTATTTATATTTTTAAAAATAGTATATTATACAAATTGAATTTATTTATTTAAGGGGGCTTAGCTTATTGTAAATCCTTGATACTTGAGTTTGATTCCCATGGATTAAAAAAGTGAATTTATTTAGGCTATGTTTGGATAAATTTTTTCATAAACACTTAGGAGAAGAAAATAAGAAGGTAAAATAAATTGATTTTTATGTATAAGTTAATTTGTTAAAATTAACTTATGCACTGAATTTTTATAGAAATATTTTTCATTTAACTTTTGTAAAAACTAGGGTGTATATTGCATAAGTTAATTTTGGCTTATGAAAAAGCTTAATAGTAATTTTAATTGTGCAATTAATCTAAAATATTTGATAAATACATTAAATAATCTTTTTTTTATAAAATTTTAAATTATTTGATAAATTCATTAAATAAATTTAATTTAATGCATAATATATTTTTTTAAAATATAAGTTAATGTTGACTATACGATTACATAATTTTAATTGTGCAATTGATCTAAAATTTGATATGCATTATCATTGAGTCAATATAAAAAATTTAATATATGCAATGAGTGATTGTACAAAGTAACTCTGCCAAGAGTTACTACTTGGATAATTCTTATTTTAAAATTTAGTCTAAATTTTGAAAGTTTAAAATGGTCATCAATTATATTTTTTAAGTTGTTAGGAAACACACTATTAGTCATGTCAACATAATTTTTTAGTAACGTCAATTTTGAGAACCAAAATAAGTTATTTTTAAATTATGACGACTAAAAAAATAAGTTTTAAACTTGGAGTACTAAAATAATCATATCCAAATTTTGGAACTAAAAAATCATATTTAAATTTGAGGAACTGAAAACAAACTTTTGAAAGATCAAAGAGATATTTAATGACTCTAATGTGTCATATTAAAATCCATGTGATAATGGTTGATGTGTCATTTGTCAGTCATGTCGGTGATTTTGTTAATGCCGTTAATGATGAGGGACTAAAAATGAATTTTTGGAAGTTATAAGGACTATAACTTTTTTTTAAAAAAATGGTGGACTGAAAATATATTTATCCCAAATTTTAAGGACTAAAAATATAATTAAGTTTAACTTGCACCATAAATAATTAAGCCTAACTGGCTATTAATCTCCTAATAGTATAAATTCAAATCTTTATTATTATGCAAGTGACGAAGAAAATTATCATCCTTATAAATAATTGAATATAACTTGCACCATTTAACATAAAATGACTAGTGTAAATTCGAATTATTCTTATGCGATATACCAAAAAAATATCTTATACTAATAAATAATTTATTTAGGATAAATTTATATTAAATTTAAACTAAAATGGAATGATATTTGTATACAACGGTAGCATCCAATTTACATGCAAAGAAATGGATGAAATCATACTTCCATATGCCCCACCGCGTCAAGGAAAAATCGTTCATCTAAGAATTAAGAAGAGTTTTGCAACCCTCTTGTTTGAACACTTTATGACTGTATGCTTCAGGTTATCGGAAAAAAATCAACATTAACAACATAATCCATGCTCCAATCTTTTGATTTTGTCAACAATTTGTCTTTTCTTTCTTTCAAACTCTTTCACGCTCATTTGTATCAATTGCGAAATGGAAATTTGCTCAACCACATGAATTTTTTCAGAGATCCTTGAAAATACTTCTTTTCATGTTTCTGTGTCAATAAGAAATGTGATATTACAATATTATTATTGCGATCACAATTTCAAGACCAATAGAATAAAATTCAGAACACGTACCCGTAGAATAGCAAAGACGAATGAAGAAAAAAACATGGAATAAGGAATAGATCAATAATGATTACATGCATATCTTTCCCTCCTTTGTGTTTGGTGGGTTAAACTTGTTGCAGGTCAACTAAGAAAGATACTGCAAACAAAAAACATAGAGAAGAAAAAAAAAATTTAAAAATAAGATCAAAAAATGAAAATAAGATTAAGATTAAATTCAGAGGCAGTTAATATTGTGCTATACTATTTGGCAGAATGGGTTGACGATTTTTTATAAGCAAATAGCTTACAATCTCATGTATAGATAGACCTAGCTAAATAAAATATAAGGATTCTAACCATTAATAAATGTACCAAGAATTGAAGCTTCTTATTGTGACTAATAGTTGTTCTTTATTATGTGATCATCGCCTAACAACATTGTAACTCACCCTCTTCTTTGTTTCTTATTGCTTCTGTTGAAGGAGTTTTTACTTCATGATGTCGTTTATATTTATTTGATGCTATTTTTCCTTTTTAATTTTTTTTATTGATATGATATTTTTAATCATTTTTTTTTTCTGATTTTGTTAGATTTTTGGGTCTATTCACATTTTTTTTTATCTTTTTGGTTTTTTTTTACGAGGCCATGCTCGTGAAGGCCAAATACTGTTGAAGGTTTGCTTTCATTGGTTCGTTTGACTTACGGTGAGATGGATCCTCTACTGTTCATCAATGGTTGAAGATTGTTTCATTGCATTTGGTATATAAAAAGTAAATATTTTTTAAATTATAATTTGATCTCGTAATTACTATTTTTCAAAAATATTTTGGGATGTGTTATGTGTGTCTTTATTTGGACTCAAATTTGCAGGTCGTCCATTACTTTCTCTTCAAGATAAGAAACTTTCACCTGTATACATGATTCACAACAAGAGGGAAGTCTAAATGACCCCAAGTAAAAAATTGGGTTATTTAACCCCATTTTTACTTTGGGTCATTTAGTAATCCCTTCACATTATTGACAATGCCACTAAAGAAACGCATGTAGATGACTCAACAGAGTGTACGAATGGATACATTTCTTGGTTCTACTGCATTTTTCATCCATATGTCATGCCCGCATGGGATAGATATCTCCCAAAAGGCCCTTCGAAAATACCTGTGCAACTCTTTATAGGTGACTATGTAGAGTTTGTTTCAAACAATTCTCATGCTTGTTCCTTAAGCGTGTGTTTGTGTGTGTACACATACACACATATACCTATACATATACATATAGGAAATTGTTAATGTACTTACATTTTTTTTAATAAGAGTGCATTAGCAACTTACACCAAAATTTTTGGATAGAAAAACTTGATCATCTCTTTGTTGTAGTTAATTTATTATAGAGAAATTTTTGTAAATTATCATATAATTTTCTTTAAAAAAATAATTTATCTTTCCTCTTCCATTTACTTCTCTCTCCTTTCCCCCTCTCCCACGTTTTACTAGTCTTGATTATATAGCTTCTTTTGTTAACGAATGAATCTGACTCTCAGATTGAAGACAATGTTGCTTTCTTACAAAATAATCTACCCCTAAATTCTTCTAACTGTCAAATTTAATTTATTAACAATTTTTTTTTTTAAAAATGTTTGCTATTTGCCAAATTTAATGATACCTTCGATGTGTTCATGTAAAATTCAGAAATCTAGAAATTTCAGCAATGATGGTTCAGATTGACTGAGATGGGAAAGGAGAGAGAAATGAGCGGGAGATGAAAGAGAAATGATTTTTTTTATTTTTTAATTAAATGGTAAATTACAAAAATATCCAACCATAATCTATTTATTACTATTAATAGAAGGAGCCTAAAGAACTATCCGTCACTTCCATGTCCAAATGGATATGTCACAAATCAATTGGGAAATAGACTCATATATGCAGAGTTGGACTATGATGCCATTGATTTACATGTTCAATTCCAAAGTTTATTTAATTCTCTAACAGGTAACATCAATTCTATTCACAAATATAATTTCTTTCATTTAGTTGCTTATTCTCTTTATTATTTTGCCTAATTAAAAACTTGGATTGATAAAAATGCCAGATGAACAAAAATCTATATTTCACCAAATAATGCAAGCAGTTAACAATCAACAAGGTGGCATGTTTTCTTATATGGTTATGGGGGCACAGGCAAAACGTATGGAAAACATTAGCTTCTGCTTTGCGGTCTCAACGACAAATTGTATTAACTGTTGCATCAAGTGGCATTGCATCTCTATTGTTGCCTGTAGGTAGAATAGCACATTCAAAATTCAAAATTCTTGTTCCCACACTTGACAACTCAATTTGTAACATCCACTAAGGGAGTGAACTTGCTGAACTACTAAAATTAACCAAATTGATAATATGGGATGAAGCTCCAATGGCACACAAATATTGTTTTGAGGGACTTGATAAAACTCTAAGAGACATCATGAGAGTTGATGATCATAATTCTTCAATCTTTGGAGGGAAGGTCATTGTGTTTGGCAGAGACTTCAGGCAAATTTTACTTGTCATTCCTAGAGGAAGCCGTTCTGATATTGTTCATGCAACAATTAATGCATCATATCTTTGGTATCATTGTCAGGTATTAACTTTCACTAGAAATATGCGCTTAGTAAACAACTTGGATACCACATCTGCATCAAAACTCAATGAATTTGCAAAATGGATATTGGACATTGGAAATGGCAAACTATCAGAACCAAATGATGGTTATGCATCCATAGATATTCCAGAAGAGTTCTTGATTACAGAGTTTAATGATCCCATAGTTGCTATAGTTGAAAGCACGTATCCTAATTTAATGCATCACTACAAAAATGAAGATTTCTTACAGTCTAGAGCTATTTTGGCATCAACTATAGAGATTGTTGAGCAAATTAATGACTATATCTTGTCCTTGATTCCAAATATTCAATTCGATATGTTCATGCACTACAAACTTAATTTTAATACTATATTTATTTTGAGTTGTTACTAAGTTTATTTATTTTATTTTAAATGAATTCAGGTGAAGAAAGAGAATATCTAAGTTCAGACTCAATTGACAAGTCATAAATGGTTGAAAGTCAAGCATTTGAAGCACTTACAAGTGAATTCCTAAACTCATTGAGAACATCTGGTCTTCCTAATCATAGGATCAAACTTAAAGTGGGAACCCCAATAATGTTGTTAAGAAATTTAGATCAGTCTGAAGGGTTGTGCAATGGGAATAGGTTGGTGGTCACAAGACTAGCAAATCATGTGATTGAAGCGAGAGTCATGTATGAAAAGGCAACTGGAAACATCATCTATATTCCTAGAATGTCGATGTCTCCATCTCAATCTCCATGGCCATTTAAACTTATCCGAAGACAGTTTCCTATCATTATCTCATATGCCATGACAATCAATAAATCACAAGGTCAATCATTAGCAAGTGTTGGATTGTACTTACCTAGAACAGTATTTAGCCATGGTCAACTGTACGTAGCAATTTCCAGAGTGAAAAGCAAAGCTGGATTAAAGATCTTAATACATGATAAGGACAACCAACCATTAAAGACAACCACCAATGTAGTCTTCAAAGAGGTTTTCCAAAATCTATAGCAGGTGTTCAATACTAAATGCAATTGATATCCATAAGAACATCTTTTGATAATTTCCATTCATAATATTCTGTCAATACAAGAACACTATATTTTGTCTTAATGTCAATTTTATACTACAAATACACATTTATGCTTCCAAAAAAAATATTCAGTCAACCTTTATCTTGAGCTTTCCATTTTTCCAAATTTCAGGTTCACTTGCACTTCATCCTTCCAATTGCAACATGCCTCTCTTCAACGTCTTCTCTGATTGGATTTTTGGCTGTAAGTGGTTTTTTCATTCCACCAAAATTTATTAACTTAAATTCTACTAATGTATGCAACATTGGTACAAATCCTAAGCTGATAATTGTATTAGCTAATGTCTTTAGCTATGAATTTTTAAAAATTATTGCCTAAATGATTAAAGTTGTGCATTTTCAATTACAATTCTCAAATTCAGTAATTACTACAATATATTTATATAATCTATTGTTCTTATTTGTAGGGCAAATATGGTGCTACTGTGTACATGTCCGCAAAAAAAATGGTTCCTGGATATTCTTTTGGTAGTTGCATCTGTTTCATTCTATCATTTTTTGATAAATAGAAATCTTCAAAGATAGTTAATTGAAGAATACAGTAATCTCTGGGTCTCTGCCAAAGCTCTGGTCACTGTATAGGCACACTTTTGAAACTTATATGCCTAACATCACGGAGTATGCTGCAGACACTCCTTTAGTATTATGTATTCTTCAATTAAATGCTTTTGATTGAACAACTAATGACCTGTGACAAATTCACCAAACACAATCCAATTCACTCATATCATTTTTTTAGCAAGTCAGAACTAATGCTGGTATATTTGATTGAATTAACTTTGATTCTTATATCAGTTTTTTTAGCAACTACACATCTTAAACAAGAATTCATCGTGGTATAAATGATTTAACTAACTTCAATCCTTATATCAGTTTTTTACCAAGTCAAGATCTTAAGTCAGAATTCATGAAACTGATTAAGATATACTATTGTTTGTTCTTTAATCTTTGGAAACTCTTTAACCAACAAATTTCTGCTATATGCATCTTGCAATGTTATTGACAATAGATTGAAGTCACTTTTACCTGTGCATACATTGTATTTTATAATTTATTAGACAAAGTTCCCTATCACTTTACTGCCAAAGATCACACTATAGCTTTGTGATAGATTCAATAGTTTATCTCATCATTTCAAAGTGGTTCTAATACATGATAACACAACTCGACATAATTGGAGTATTTTTACTATACCTCATTTATTTTATTTTATTAAATGGGAATCTGAAAATGCACATTCCAGTAGACTCAACACTTTCTAATTACCTTATATTGATATCAATTGTTTAAGCTATGGAAAGTCTTTAACATTTAAGTTATAGAATATTTAACATTCATTTATTCACAACTGATTCAACAAACTTCTATACAAAAAGATGCAAAAAAACTCACCAAAACTTAGAATTAACTATTATTTTCATTTTTCATTCAGGCAAATGCAATATAATTCGCTTTTGTTTAGTCAAGTCCAACTAAAATCGAGTCTATTTCTTCTATCCTATTTTTTGCTACAACAACTTAAAATTTTTGCTACAATAGAAGTATAACTATATATCTTTAGCTGTGTCAAATCCCAATATCGGAAACCATGTACTAAATTCTATTTTCACTCCAAAAGTGGCTTCACAAATTAATGGAATCACTTGCTAAATAAATGTATAAAGATATTTTTCTTGAATTATTTCTACATTATTCTCTATTGATGATTAAAAAATAGTAAATCTGCCTAGCAACAATGGAATCACGCAATATGCCAATCAGAAAACTACAAAAAAATTTCACATGCTAACAGAAGTCTGATTCTTCATTCAATAAAGCTTCCCAAAAAGTTACTGTTTAACCAATATCAACAGAGGTACCCATGACTCAATTCTTCACTAACTTAAACTTATGGTTTCAATAGTTGACGCTTTTCTCATATATATCAATTTTCCGACTTCACTACTTTGATGCTCGAAACATTTTGTGACCGATAACTGGAGATACAATATACACGTGAAGCTTAAGTCCAAATTAATCTGATCCTAGAATATTCCAACAAGAAAACAACAAACTTTATCACATAGACCCATAAAAAAAGTGTAGCTTTAGTAACTTTATTATTTTTTAAAAAATCACGTGTGAACAATATTGTCACTGCATTCTACAAAATCAATTCTCCTTTACTCTTCGTGCAACTATAAAAGAACTACTTTCAGTTTCAATTCCTACCAAACTCACTTTTAAAACACTACTCTTTCAAGCATTCAACCCAGTCACAATCACAAAAAATGAGTTCCTCAATTATTTTTCTTTTTATTTATTACAATGGAAGAATCATAACCAGTGAACAAGGAGCAACTTTCGTCGGCGACAACACTAAATCAATGCGTGCCAACACCTCCATCACCTATGATGAATTAAAGGAAATGTTGTAGTGTAGAGCTGTTGGCAAAATGGTGATCCAACTCTATTATAGATGTCTTATTGGAAGGGAAGGTGGTGCAATCCAATATAGAGCATCCAAACTGCAGAATGACAGCGACGTCCAAACAATGTTCTCTATATTTGGTAATTATCCTACCTTAACCTCTGTTGAGCTATGTGTCAAACTTCAACATGTTGATGGAGCATCATCCACCCAAACACAACAATCATTTGCAGCAAACACAAATGACGAAGATTCAAACGAAGAAATAATGATAGTGATAATAGCAGAGAATGAAGCATATTATTATGAAAATCCATGGTATAAGACTTTTATAGGAAGTAGTCCCACCTCTAGCGATTGCCGAAATGTTAACCTTCCTACCCCATAATACAATCATTTCATTTTCTTCAATGTAACTTTCTAAGAAGCTACTAAATGTATCTTTGGGTTGACAAATTTGGATCTTTATCGTTTAAATTATTCATGTTGTCTCATATTTTTTTATTTATTTTTAAGAGAAATAATTATAAATATAAAATGCGTGACTCGTGCGTACATACGGATTACTAACTAGTACTATTAATAAAACAAAGTCCTCCTGGACGTGTGTCAAAAATTTTCCCACCTAAACACTTTCCTCATTTTTATCTTTTATCTTTTTTTTTCTTTTCTGTCAAATCTTCCCTCTCTCTACCAGTTCTCCTATTCCTCTTTCCATATTCTCTACCTCTCCATCTCCTTTTTTTTTTCAAACCCACTCCTACGACCGTTGCTGTTGAACCGCGACATCCACCAAACAGCAATGTCTCGCCTCCTCCTGTCAGCTCCATCTCGTCTCCCTTCAGATATATATCTTTTCCTTTCCTTTTTCATCTTCTCTCTCTTTCTCTCGTCTTCTTCCTCCTTTCTGCAAATTCTCCTCCTCTTTTTTTTTCTTTCTCTATGATGATCTGATCTCGATTTCGAGGATTTGGTCCAATGAATTTAAATTTCATTTTTCCTTTATTTTAATTTGTGATTTGGGGAAAATGAAGGAAAAAAATGAAAAATCCTAATAAATCACGAGCTTCCGTGTTTAAATTTCTAGGTTTTTCTGTGTTTGATTTAGTTCCTTGCCATTGTTATTCTCCTTGCTCTCATCTACCTGTGTTAATTTCATGATGTAGGTTCTCGACAGAAGTACCGACTTCTCTGACGATGGCAGCGGTTTCGAAACGGCTAAGGACTCTTGAGGAAATGCCCATTGTGATTCAGCGAAAACTAGAGGTGAGTTGAGCCATTGAGTGAGTAATAATTGTCTCAGGTAATTTTTTCTATTCTTTTCCTTCTTCTTTCATTTTTTCCCTTCGTCCTCTAATCTTCACCTTTTTGTACATCTTGCATATCTCTTTCTTTCATTTTGCTCTTTGTTCCTTTTTCCACCTCTTCCACTACATGGGGACTCAAACCAATGCTGTTAGAGTTTCTTCTATGTTTTTTTTTAATTACAATGATTTGTTGGTTGTTTATTGACTAACTCCTTACTCAATGGACCTTCTAAACCCATGCCCTGTTTGTGATACTTGGTTGTTTATTTTTTATACAAAAAAAATGTTTTCATTGAAATTTGTTATTTTATCCTCATTGAAATTCTGATTTTGAAAGATATATAACTATATTTAGATGTTAACATAATGCTTTGTATTGATATTGCATAACAGTTATTTAATATTTGATTTTTGTTTGTTGGTGATCCCATGTGTTTGTGTTGCAAAGCGGAGATTCAATTGTTGCTTAACAATGTGCCAAGTTATTGATATTGTTTATTTGATGGTCCAATCGAGCCAATGTCCAACTTACCCAGGTATGATTGGAACAAGAGGAATGAAATAGTTCAAGCATCTAATTAATATCTTATTTTTTTTCCATTTGTTTTCTAATGAGTAATTGTTTTGTGTTAGTGCCTGAATAGTCTTGATATGAAATAAAGGGCACTAAATTGAAAATTGTCTGTGAAAGATATAAGAGTTCAATAATGTACTGTAGTTGGAGAATGAAAACAGCACACTAGCACAACAATTATCTTCTTCTAAAAGTAAACTGACTGAGTTAGTGCCTGTTGTTTATGAAATTGTGTTAGTGCCTTTTTTCCTTCTCCAATTACATTACATTATTAAAGTTTTTAATTTATATTTATTTTCTTAATGATTCCAATTTTGTTTGGTCTTCCAATCTTGATTAAGATTGAAAGGGTCACAAACTCACATAGTAATAGATAACTTAGGTATATATATATATATATATATATATATATATATATATATATATATATATATATATATATATATATATTAGGTGGTATTTTCACTGATAATATCAGTGAAGTGAAAAAATTCTATTGTGAGTATATTTCATCTAGAGTATTGAAATTAAAATTCAAACTCCAATTTTTATTTCCACTTAAAAGATAGCTCGTTCTCTCTTTTTTTGTCTTGCTTTTCTTTTTCTGATTCTATTTCTATTGCAAGTCATAAATGTCTCTAATTCCTTGGAAGAGATAGACATAGTTTTGAAGCAAAAATTATAGTAGAATATATGCAAAAACTGATCAGAGATAGAATGTGCAGTGTAAGTGTGTTGTGGTTGATATAGTATTTGATAGAGAATGGTTGTGGGTGTTGCATACTTGTGTTAAAATATATATATCATAAATTCATAATATGTAACTGCTTAAATTGTGAACAAATTGGGTCCTGAATCCTAATCTATAATTTGCACCAACATGCTACAAACCTTATCCAAGCTGCAAGTAAGTAGCTGGAAAAAGTGAAACCCCAAAGTATATTTTTGCTGAACCTTAGCAGAAAAATTGTATTTTGAAAGCCAAATTTTAATTAAAACAGGTTATCTCTTTTTTTTTTTTTTCTCTCTTTGTTTAATCATTGTAGGGTGCACAGAAGAATTTGCATAGTATATCCTATTTCTTCATGGATCTACAAAACAAGTTATCTCTTCTTCTTTATTTATCTCTCTTTGTTTTTTTATTTTCATTTCCTTTATCTATTTTTTTTTCAATTTTCCCTGTCAATATTCAATACTAAATTCAATGTTCCTAAAACAGACCTACCAGGCAAAATACATTGTCCACATCATAGGCCTATCAGCTATAACTTCCTACATAGGCCTCTCAGATATAATTGGAATAAATATGAACATTTGTTAATTGAATATAGTAACTTCAAAGATTAACATAAGTCATATTTTTTTTTCATTTATGGTGTAGATGGTACATAAATGAAAAAAAAAATGACTTATGTTAATCTTCTCTAGAATTAATTCTCTAGAACTAATTCTCGATGGTTACTTCTGTATAATTTGTCTGTAGGCCTGTTTATAAAATTTTGTGTAAGTGAGCTAGTCTGATTTATTTTATTTAAAATGGTAATGTGCATAGTGATAAGTATTTAAATAATTAGTTTTATCTGTGGATGGATTATTAAAAGTATCTGGAAAGAAAATAAATCTGTCTGTGGATAACTGTTAAAAATAAATAATAAAAATGTTTGTTGCTCTGTATTAGTTATTTATTTGAATGAAAAATTGTTTTAACCATTTTTGAACTCTGAAACTTACACGTCAAGTTACCTTTCGTAAAATTCATCTGTGAGCAATTACTCTATAGAGAAAATTTTATGAAAGTTATTAAGAAGTTTTTATTTCATAAGATTTATAAAAATTATTTAAAATTAAGTTATAAAATTTTAGATCACATTTCATTACAATTACAGTGTAAAATTACACTGTGTAAATTAAACTCAGTACCTAAAACTAGCAAATCACACCCTTTAACCAATTGAAATTCATGCAAAACCCTCATTTCCCACTTGAGTCCCACGAACACAACACATCAAACTTGGCAAGCAATTTAGGAAGATCTTCTCACACAAGCCAGCCCATAAACTTAGTCACTAAGTCAGCTAGCAAAAAGCTCTCTCCTCTCTTACGGATCCCTCACCCCAAAACCTCATTTCTCCACTAATCCAAGACTTATTCACCAAGTCTTCAACGAAGGAAAAAAGAAAAGCTCTCTTCTCTCTCTTCTTTTTCCTGCTGGCTGAGACACCCAAAAAGGGAAGGAGGAAGCCATTTTTGTGAAGCTGGTGGGCTGCATGCAAGCTGGGAGGTCCTCTCTTCATAACCAACATCATGCCTTCTCTTCACCTTCATCTTCTCTCCCTCTCGGCTGAACCAAAAACAAAGGTGAGGGGGACTCTTTGTGAATTCACCTTTTCTTTTCTGTTGAAATGTGGTTGAGGGTTGGGGGTCTCAACCACAACATGCATGCATGCCTCTTTAAGCTTGATTGTGTGGTGTTTGAGTTTGAAATTGATGAAAAATGGGTATTTGATTCTCCTAGCAGTGGCTGTGTGAGTGTGTATGGATTGATTATTTTTGTTTTTGACTCTCTAAATTAATTGGAAAGGCTCCTAAATCAAAGGATACCATACCCAAATTTTATTAAAATTGTTTGACAAGGTTTTCAATGTGAGATTCACCCCAAAAATAAAAGTGGCAGTGACTGTTGGTTCATCTAGCTCTGGACAGCCCCCACTGTTTTGATGATATATAAAGATCTAACAGTTGGTTTTTTATGAAATTTGTTTTGAATGAAAATAGACACAAAATCTGACAACTTTTATTTTGATACTTTGGCGAGATAACTTCGTTTTGAGGTTCATCCATGACCCACAAAGTGGAGCTTCTATTTTCGGGTCCTGTTGGAACATGTCTTGATTTTTCCTAATTTTACACTTGTGTACTTATCTTTTCTTTTTCATTTTTGTACCATTAAAAACTAGATAAAACAATATTTTTAACCATATAAATTACAAAAATTATCATGTCCAATTTCTAAATTAACTTTTTAAAAAGAAACAGGGCAAGGGTTTTTGAGCTCTGTTTTGAGTCTGAAACTTAGGCTGTTAGAAATAAATTTAATGGGAATAGTAGGGAAATAATTTGGGGGGCAAGGATTATCTTTTTATAAAGATAAAGATGTTACCTTTCTACTGTAAAATTTTCAGCTTAAAAAGAGTTTGGAAAGTGGGAGAAATTTACATTTCTTTGAGCTATGTTCAATGAGCACTCAAAATCCAGGGCTGCAGAATTAGAAAATTTTATAAGAATTTTCTAGATGTTGATTTTATAAGTGGGATACATTTCTGTAAACTAGATTTCAAGAGCTTCGATTTGATACAAAAAGCTTTAAATTATGAGGTCATTTGCTTGTTTCAGTGAGAGCTCACATTCAGTACTACCAATGAAAATTTGACTAAATAGTCAAATGTGATTGTTAACACTTGTATTTTTGCCATTTTACCTTCAATTAGTATTTTGATTCTGTGAGATAATGGATAGAATACAAAACTTGAGTATTGGGGTTAAGAGAGAGATTAAGATATTTGAGAATAATGCTTGAGTGTGTCACTCCACTCAACTACAATTTTAATATATATAAACCAAAACAAAGGTCTAATAGAGTACACTGACATAACAACCTTTTAACCAGTAAATAAGACAAAAGATAATAGCTAATCTACAAGAATTCTAACACTCCCCCTCAAGCTGGAGCATATAGGTTAAATGCACCAAGCTTGGAACAAATAAACTGAATTCTTAGACTTCTCAATGACTTTGTTGGACTTCTTAATGACAGATTCAGTAATGATCTCCTTGGACAACACTTTTTCCCTAATAAAATGACAATCAATCTCTATATGTTTAGTCCTCTCATGAAATACTGGGTTAGAGGCAATGAAGAGCTGCTTGGTTGTCACAATATAGCCTTATTTGCTGAATTTCACAAAACTTTAACTCTTGAAGAAGTTGTTTGATCCAAACAAGTTCACAGGTGGCCAAGGCCATGGCTCGATATTCTGCTTCAGCACTGGAGCGAGCAACAACACTTTGTTTCTTGCTTTTCCAAGAAATAACATTCCCTCCAATTGATACACAATATCCAGAAGTAGAACGTCTATCAATAGGGGATCCTGCCCAATCTGCATCACAATACCCAACAACATGGGCATTTCCTTTATCTTCATACAACAACCCCTGACCAGGGGTCCCTTTAATGTACCTGAGAATGTGAACCACTGCATTCCAATGATCAACCTAAGGAGCTTGCATGAATTGACTAACTACCCCAACTGCAAAAGATAAATCAGGTCTAGTAATAGTAAGATAGATGAGCTTACCAACTAGCCTTCGATACCTTTCTGGGTCAGAGTAAAGGCTCACCATGGTCCATTGTCAATTTCTGATTAGGATCCATAGGACTGTCAACGGGCCTACAGTTTGTCATACTAGTTTCTTCTAGGATATCTAGAGCATACTTCCTTTGCGAGATCACAATACTCTCTTCAGATTGAGCAACTTCAATACCAAGAAAGTATTTTAACCTACCAAGGTCTTTAGTTTGGAAATGATTGAATAAATGCCTTTTTAACTAAGAAATCTTAGCAGAATCATTCCCTGTAATGACAATATCATCAACATAGACAACCAGATAAACACATTTTCCAAGAGATGTGTGACAATAAAAAACTGAATGATCTGCTTCACCGCGTTTCATCCCAAAATTCTGCACAACATGACTAAACTTTCCAAACCAAGCCCTTGGAGATTGTTTAAGTCCATAGAGACATCGATGAAGTTTGCAAACCAGACCAGACTCCCCCTGAACGACAAACCCAGGAGGTTGCTCCATGTAAATATCTTCTTCCAACTCACCATGAAGAAAGACATTTTTAATGTCTAATTGATGAAGAGGCCAATGACGGATGGCAACCATGGCAAGAAAGAGACGAACAATAGTGATCTTGGCCACAGGAGAGAAAGTATCCCCATAATCAAGGCCATATATTTGAGTGTAGCCTTTGGCTACTAAGCGGGCCTTAAGACGATCAATTTCACCATTAGGACCAACTTTAATAGCATAGACCCATCTACAACCAACTGTCTTCTTTCCAGGAGGAAGAGGAACCAACTCCCATGTACCACTATGTTCAAGAGCCTGCATTTCATCAATCATGGCTTGTCGCCATCCAGGGTGAGCAAGTGCTTCATACACATTCTTGGGAATAGTAAGGGAAGATAAAGAGGAAACAAAAGAGAAATATGAAGGAGATAAACGATGATAACTCAGAAAATAGGATGAGGATTTCGGGTAGACCGAATACCTTTCCTAAGAGCAATGGGCCAACCTGAGTTTTCATCATAAGGAGGTGATGATGGAGAAGGATTCGTCGTAGGGGAAGCCAATGGAGAAGGACATGATGAATCAGAAGAATCTTCGTGTAATGTTGGACCAGTTCCTTGTGTCCTATTTTGGTATGTCGTAAAAGGAGGTGGAGATGGCTCGACTGGGTTGTTGGTTGGAGGGTGAGACTGATTTGCTTCTTGGCTGGAAGTCTCACAGGTAGGAGACACTACTGGACTAAAGAATGGGACAAGTAAGACTTGCTGTATAGAACTGAAATCTTGCATGGATGATGAAAAGAAGGGAGTTTCTTCAAAGAAGGTAACATCAGCAGACATGTAATACCTTCTAGTGTCTAGAGAATAACACTTGTACCCTTTCTGAAGACGAGAGTACCCAAGAAAAACACACTTGATTGCCCTTGCAGAGAACTTGTCCAAACCTGGAGTAACATCATGGACAAAACAAGTACAACCAAAGACACAAGGAGAAACATGATATAAGGGTTCATTGGGAGAGACAATGGAAAGAGGAATCTTATTATCAAGTGTTGAAGAGGGCATTCTATTTATTAGAAAGCAAGCAGTGAGAACTGCATCACCCCAATGATGAACATGGACATTTGTACCAAGCAATAAGGTGCGTGCAGTTTCAACTTAATGTCTATTTTTTCTTTCTGCTATTCCATTTTGTTGTGGTGTATGGGGACAAGTAGATTGATGCAAAATGCCATGTGAAGATAAAAAGGAAGAGAGGGCAAAAGAGAAATATTCTTTAGCATTGTCACTTCGGAGGACCTTAATTATTTTACCAAATTGGTTCTTGATTTCATTGAAGAATGATATAAAAATAGGTAAAAGTTCATATCTATCTTTCATTAGATATACCCAAGTACACCGAGAATATTCATTAATAAAGGTAACAAAATATCTGAACCTAAAATATGTAACACGACTTGGACCCCAAATGTCTGAATGAATAGTAGAGAAAGGAGAATTGCATCTTGTTTCAGTTTGCTTAGGAAAAGAAGACCTAACATGTTTTCCTAATTGACATGATTCACATTCTAAATTGTAGTTTACCAAGACTAGGAACCATTTTTTTCAACTTTGACAAATTTGGATGACCCAAGCGGTCATGAATGAGTTTAGGGGATGGAGTTGCCAAATAGGACTTAGAAGAATTGGTTTCTAGATAGTAGAGTCCTTTTGATTCATGTCCTACTCCAATTGTTCGACTCGTACCACGTTTCTGTATAACAAAGGAATCAGTAAAAAATGTTAAAGAACAATTTTGAGACTTGGTTAACTAACTTAGAGAGATTAGATTAAAGGGGCAATTAGGAACAAAAAGGACAGATTCCAAGTTTAAGGATAGAGACAATGAGATTTTACCAACACCTTTGGAAGCTACCTTAAAGCCATTGGCTAAGGTTATGAGATAAGGAAACTTTTGGGAAGACATAGAATTAAATAAAGAGGCATTACCAAAAATATAATCAGAAGCACCTGAATCAATTACCAATGGACCTTGACTGTCCACATATTGAGAAATGCAAGCAATTGAAACACTAGGTGTTGAAGATGATTCAGCTTGACTATTGGACTTCAATCGAAGATATTCTTGATACTCAACTTGTGATAATAGATGTTTAGAAATTCTTGACTTGGAAACATTTGTTGTTTTCTGAGGGAAGCCATGCAAGGAGTAACAAGATACTTGAGTATGGCCTATCCTCTTACAATAGGAACACCGAGGGCGACCACTTCTTCCATTACTTAATCGGTTTCCAAAACAAGGGAAAATAATGCCTGTGGAAGTCCTATCTGAAGAAAATAGAGACCTAATCAAGCTTCTGCCACTGCTGCTGAATCAAATATATTGAAGCCTTGAATCAAAGTGACTGTTAGCTTGCTTGCTCGAGCTCCTGGAACCCAATTTCACAACCAAAAAACTGCTGTATAAGCAAGAGAGGAGAAACCCACTATACAAATAGCAACAAAATGACGATATGGGACTGATGCAGAACCGAAAGAGGCCAATGAGCACAACCAAATAGGCAAAACTGAGTGATGAAACTTTGCCCAAAGGTTGAGAAAACAGACGCAGTTTAGACCCACTGCCAAACAACAATAACCAAATGTTTGAAGCCTGAAACGGACCAAGGAGGCTCCGACGAGAGTGGCAGTGGTGACGCGGTGGTGTTCCGGTGAAAGGTGGCCGGCACGTGGACTACATGTGCCTGATAGGACAACGCACAAGATTGGCGCATGAGAGTGCATGGATCGAGATCTAGTCTCGAGACCGCCTGGGTTGGGTTGCACGTGACAAAGCGCACCTAACCCTGAACTCACCTGAGAAAAAGGTCGCCGGCAGCAGATAGAGGACGGCACGACGGACAGTGTGGAGGTGACCGAAAACACAGAGCGGGATCAACCGCTCTGATACCAACTTGAGTATTGAGGTTAAGAGAGAGATTAAGATATTTGAGAATAATGCTTGAGTGTGTCACTCCACTCAGCTACAATTTTAATATATATAAACCAAAACAAAGGTCTAATAGAGTTCACTGACATAACAGCCTTTTAACCAGTAAATAAAACAAAAGATAATAGCTAATCTACAAGAATTCTAACAACAACCACTATTATGATTGATTCATTCAAGTCTCAGGGAGGAAAACCTTAAGTATTTGATATTTGAAAGTGTAATTTTCTCTGTTTTAGTGATACGGTCTGTTGACTGTAGTTTGAATCTTGTAGTGAAATTGTTTGTTGGTGAGAGCCCGCCATTGTACCATGGTGAAGGGTGTACTCCCAACAGCCATCCAACTCAAAAATTGTATAAGACCACTGAGTTTTGAAAGTTCCAGTGGCGGCTGACCAGTGTGAAGTAAATTACAGAAATAGCTGTGGAAACGAATAGGTTTCGAGTGTGATCGTTAGATAACCACATCGTGGTGGTTAGCAGGATTGTGTATGTGACTTTTTAAGTCATTTTGTGTGTCTGCTAGATGAAGCAGAGAATTCACCTTTACGTTTTTATTTTAGGAGTCGGTGGCAGTATCTGTGGAGATCGCAAAGATGCTATTGTCATCTTCTTCCTCTTTCGGAGTATCTTCAGAGAGTATGTCTGTACCCGCTACTGTTCTCGATGCCACACCATCCGAGGAGTACACATTTGACCCAACATTTCCCTCCTTTCACCGAACCCCTTTATGTCAAGAATTGGAGGCGTAATTGGCTAAGTGCCCGTCAGGGGGGATTCGCCGCTAGTCATGAACTTAGGGAATAGTGAGTCAAGATTTTTAATAAGGATTTGGAGAACTTTGAGGAAGATTCTGTGAAGGATCTCGTGGACGATGACCACTAGATTTCTTCTCAGGAATTTTGTCAAAGGCCCTCCGCTATCCTATTTCTGGGATTAGTCTAACATGCAAGGTTGGATTTAGAGATGACTGCTTTAAGACTAAGTTTTCCCCTTTTTATGTATTTGGATATGGGTAGACCTAGGTTTCAGATTTTTGGTATGTACATTCAACTTTCGTACTCTATTACCCTATGTATTTGGTATACACTTTGGGAATGTACATATTACTTTTACTCCAGAAAATATTTGGGTTATGAAAATCTATATTTCATGTATATATGTATATTTTATAGCCAGAGCTATTTACTTTATTTATTCTGTTTTACTCACTTTTAAATGTATATTTACAATTGAGGCTCTGATACACAACTTTCGAATTTAATTAATCAAAAGTTTTAAAAACTTAGTAAAATTTCGATCTTTGTTTTATTAACTTCACAGTTTTTGGAAAAATTAAAATTTATTAACATGTTTTCCAAATAATTAAAGGATCTTTTCATTACCTTTTCTGAAGATCGAATAAAATAACATGTCTATTGAATTAAAATAAGTTTAAAATGAGAATATATATAAACCCGGATTTACGGTGTTACACACATAGTAATAGATAACTTAGGTATATATATATTAATTTTAGGTGGTATTTTCACTAATAATATCATTGTATTGAAAAAATTCTACTGCGAGTATATTTCATCTAGAGTATTGAAATTAAAATTCAAGCTCCAATTTTTACTTCCACTTAAAAGATAGCTCTTTCTCTCTTTTTTGTCTTGCTTTTCTTTTTCTGATTCTATTTCTATTGCAAGTCATAAATGTCTCTAATTCCTTGGAAGAGATAGACATAGTTTTGAAGCAAAAATTATAGTAGAATATATGCAAAAACTGACCAGAGATAGAATGTGCAGTGTAAGTGTGTTGTGGTTGATATAGTATTTGATAGAGAATGGTTGTGGGTGTTGCATACTTGTGTTAAAATATATATATCATAAATTCATAATATGTAACTGCTTAAATTGTGAACAAATTAGGTCCTGAATCATAATCTATACTTTGCACCAACATGCTACAAACCTTATCCAAGCTGCAACTAAGTAGCTGGAAAAAGTGAAACCCCAAAGTATATTTTTGCTGAACCTTAGCAGAAAAATTGTATTTTGAAAACCAAATTTTAATTAAAACAAGTTATCTCTTCTTTTTTATTTTTCTCTCTTTGTTTAATCATTGCAGGGTGCACAGAAGAATTTGCATGGTATATCCTATTTCTTCATGGATCTACAAAACATGTTATCTCTTCTTCTTTATTTTTCTCTCTTTGTTTTTTATTTTCATTTCCTTTATCTATTTTTTTTTCAATTTTCTCTATCAATATTCAATACTGAATTCTATGTTCCTAAAACAGACCTACCAGGTAAAATACATTGTCCACATCATAGGCCTATCAGCTATAACTTCCTACATAGGCCTCTCAGATATAATTGGAATAAATATGAACATTTGTTGATTGAATATAGTAACTTCAAAGATTAACATAAGTCATATTTTTTTTTCATTTATGGTGTAGATGGTACATCGTATGATTTGCTTTTACTTGACCACTAAAAACCAATAAATATGGATCAAATACTCGGTTTAATCTATCCAAATATTAAGATTTACATTTCTAAAATTAAAAAAAAAATCATTTGGAATACTATAACAGTGAGTATGACAGCATAAAAATGTCTATTTGAAGTAAACAGAAGTGTTATATAGCAAATTGTGGCAGCCAACATCATACTGCTAAAAAATGATAACATTGGATCAAGTTGTCAATTGATCTCAACAACATCCAGAGGTTGCAGGTTTTGAATTCAGACTAAGAAGATTATATATATGTTTATAACTTTCACCCTGAATATAATAAATAATGAAAAGTTTTTATTCTCACTTCATACCTATGCACTCCTCCAATGCTCTGTATAGACTAACTTTATAAATTGTTATCTTGATAATTTTGTGTGCACACTGTAGATGGCACTTGGCTGGAACCTATGACGTGAACACAAAGACCGGGGTCCCTTTGGAACCATAGCACACTTCTGAACTTGCTCACGGGGCTAACAAGTTTGGCATGAATGTTAGGTTGTTGGAGCCATTTAAGGAATAGTTCCCCATTTTTTGCTATGCCAATTTCTACCAAGTGAGAAGAAAATTATTCTTATGCCATTTTTTCTTTCAATTTTCTTAACTTGCAAATTAGCAACACATTGGACTATCATATGTGCCATGCTGACTTTGTAGTCTCTACCATTTTCTATTTTATGCAATCTGAGATAACAAGTTATGAATTCTGTTTTCAAGCTGAAAATCCTTCTTTTTCTGTATATTGTAAATATGCTTCTCAGTTCTCACGATTTAAAAGCATAGTCAGATGTGTATTGCAAGTTTAGGAGTCAGCAATCTAGAAAATGGATTAATGGACCTTTTGAGTTACACAGGACATTGACATTATTATATTCTTGGCTTTCACGTGTACCATTTCTGCCTGTTCACTAAATTCTGCATAATCTTTATTATTATTTAATATATTAGATTGCCTAGAAAGTAGAAATTTGTAAGAGTGATAATAATTATTAGATTGTTCAAAATATAAGCTCCCGAGTCTTGATGCACATTTCCTGTATCATGTCTACGCTTGCCAAATGTCTCAGTAGAAGATTTAGAGGGAATATGAATTGAACTCTAATTTCTAAATTCAACAAGTAATTTTGAACAATAGTCACCCGGGCTTTCATATTTTTACACATTCCTGCAGTGTTGTATTATAATTTGGTTTTCTTGCTCGTTTCATATTCCCAAAGGCATACTGTACTTGGATACTTTTTGAGTTAGATAATAGTCTGTAATCAATCTTCATATTCCTTTTTGAGCATGTTGTTGCTGGTTTTAAACCACATACCTGTTGTCTGTACAGTATAAATCTGGTACAACAAGCATTTTAATTCTTATATAGGGGCTCTTGGGGGCTAGTGGAATTGCCAGTTTAGGAAAAATTCATGGTTTTGCTACGATGTTTTAATCAATTCTTTCATGGTGTCAGGGAGTTAGAATTGGAATTGTGCTTTTAGCTTTCAAAAACATTTGCCTCTGCCAATACTTTGAGGTTGTATTTGTTATCCTGGCTTGGTTTGGGTCACGGTTTGTGTCCTATCCAAGGCCATTGTTAATAAGGATAAGGTGGAGATTCAGGAATTGTGTGATAATGTGCAAGTCATGGCATGGAAGTGGCTAAGATCAAGGAAAAAAGGTTTCTTATACTCTCTAAGTTGTTGGATGATGAATCCTTTATCATGTCTTGCGGGAAAAGTAATTTGGTAATGTTTTTGGCTTGGTTTTTGGCTAAGGAATGGGAGCAGAGAGGATTGATAAAATGGCTAAATTCTTTTTGAAAGTTTCAGAAGGTTAAAGTTGGTGGTTAGGGTGATTATCTGATGGAGCTGCATAATATGGTTTCTGGCATGGCTTGCAGAAGGAATTTTGGCAGTTTCTAAAGAGGATGTTTCTTACAAGGTTCAGTATCAAAGGATGGTTTTAGCTTCTGGAAATATTATGAGCTGATTTAATTATTAATGGTCATGTATTATTTTTGTTAGGAGGTCTTTTAGGAGATTTTATTATTGTTGAATTATTATCAGTTATGTTTCGGGAGGATGTTTGGTCTTCTAGCACCTTTGTGTGCTTCTGTAATTGTTCACCTGATGGTACTCCTTGTATCAGTATTGGTGTATATTAATTATAGTTTGTTTTGGCTTTTTTTTAAAAAAAAAAAAGGTTAAAATACATTAATCATAATTATTTGGTAAACTTAATTTATTTCAATAATGAATATATCTTAGTGTATTAATATTTATATCAAAATCTATCAATTTTAAATTATACAGTTAAATTTTAAAGCTTTTCTTGACTAAAAAGTTAAAATTTAAAGCTATGACTTCTCAACAGTACACATAAGAGGTAAATATTATATAATTAATTTTAAATAATTTATCACTAATTTAAATAATTCATTTTTTTATTCCTCAAGGTGGTTGTTTAACCAATTTCGTGTAAAAAAAATCTTTAGAAGAGTATAAAATTAAACTTTGAATACAAAACTTTGTTTGGACCGCAACTCAAAAGTGTATATATATATATATACACACACACGCATATATATATATATATATATATATATATATATATATGTATGTATGTATGTATGTATATGTATATATATAATTTTTAACTTTCTTTGTTGTTTTTATTAATTTAATTATCAATTTACAAGAGAAAAATTATTCAAGTTTTAGAGGAATCAAGTTTAAATTATTCAAAATGATGATAGTTTTTAGGCAAAATATGTTTTTAATTTCTAAAAATTTGATTTTATTCTTTATAAAAATTTAAATACAATTTTAGTTTTTATATTTTTATAGAAGAGAAAATAGTTTATGTATAAAAAAATTATATTATTATTCAATCACAAATTAAAATATATTGTAAGTTAATTAACTTTTACCATAAATATCTCAAAATCATACCTACTATGTCTTTTAATTAATTAAGAGCATCTCCAGTACAAGTGTTTACATAAGTTGCATAACTCTAAGCAATGTTATTTAACTTTTCTTTTCCATTGAAGCAAACAACATAGAGTTGCTTAACAAAATTTATACCATAAATAATATATTTTTCAAGCATTGTAGGATCCACGAAATTTTATCACCATCAAGAAATGGGGATGGGGATGGGGGTTAAGGAGCAGGGACGGGGACAGGGAACAACATACCCATCCCCGCCCCATTGCCATGTCTATTCACAACTATTACTTGTACATTTTTTGTTTTAAATAATTACATATTACGATAAGATTAAAATATATTTTTAGTCTTTTATTTTACTTTTTGGTTTTAATTTTGTTTTCTATATTGTAAAAAAAAAAAACACTTTAATCCATTCACATGTCTTTATTAGATCAATTTAGTATATAACATTATATTAATATATACAAAATATTTTAAAAGCAAATATAAAAATGAGTTTAGATCACAATTTAGATCAATCCGTGCTTGGACATCTAACAATTTCACTACCGCTTCCCTCACATTCTGACACGCACGAATTGATCCATTTTCTCCCAATTAAGTAAATTGGATCCTCTTGATACATCATAACAGCAAAGTAAGTGGTGTCGAACAACCCAAAAATATTAGAAGTCACAGACTGTTGGATTTGTGAATAAAAAGTGGTGCAGTGAGAAGCTCTTAGTTTGAAGATCATATCATTAAAGTGAATTGTCATAGCTTAAGTTCTTATTATCATTATTTAATTTGAACTTGATTTCTTGCATACACTTATTTAACAATTGGTGATGTTGAAGACTAAAGTGTGCAACTATCAGCAAAAAAGTGTTTGTTCGTGTAAAATATGACTTTGTGAAGCAGGTTTAGTTGCTTAAAGCAAAGATAGATAAAAACTCTAAATCATCCATATTTTTTGCTTTTAGAGAATGATAGAGTATTGCATCAACTTCAATTATAAGTTGAATGGACACTTAATATTGTTAAGTCTTAATCTCTTACTGAGATGGCAGTGACTGATTTTACATCAGGTCTTACTACCAGGTTCAAAAGCTTTGTGAACGTGGAGAACGAGAAAGATTGTTGACTAAAGTATCATCTTATTTCTTAGCCAATGCCCCACTGTATGCTAAGCTATAACTTAGATGTTATATTTAAATAAAGGTTTTTATTGTTTGATATTTCATGAGGTAGAAGAAATGAACAATTCATTTATCATACACGACCCATGACTATCTAGATTTATAAAACTTGTTTTTGTTTCTTTACTTTCTCTTTCCAAACAATAATTATGGATCCATAGTGATGATGCTATTATTTTTCTGCAATCTTAAAAGGTATTTTGCTTGGGTAAAAAAAAAAAGTTATTTTGCTATATGTTGACTTAGATTGTGACACCAATCTTAAAAGGTATATTTATACTTTGATGCAGCTGTAAACAACATTAAGGGCACGCTATAATCTAAACGTTTAGTAATTGTATTGATTTTTTTTTCAAACATTTCAAGTTGTATTTGATTCAATTATTATGTTTAATAATTTTTAAATGGCTGTTATTATTTCAAAAGTAGTAATACACAGGTTATCTCCTTGGAAAATATATTTCCGTTCCTTATGACCAGAAGGATTGCATATATGGTTTTAGATTAATTAATTAAACGTAGTAAAAAAAATAGATACAAGGAAAAATCAGTAAATATTATTTTATCAATTTTTTTCTCTGTTCGATGAATGAACCAACAAAATCTAATTTTATGTATTTACAGGTCTTTAAAATTTTATTTTGTTTTGTGTCAAGTTAATTTTTTCTATATTTTAAATATAAAGACAAAAATAACCCTGCATTTCTATTGCAGGTAGGGATGACAATGGATAAGGCCTGACAAGTATACTATAATACATTTGAATAAAATATTTGTACCCAACCTATTCATATAGATAATAACTTTAATTCTATCCTCATACTCATTAGTACCTATATACTCATACCCATACATGTTACTTACACTTTTCTTAAGTGCTGAGTTGTGACAAAAAAATTGAGACTTTGAGTAAAATTTATAATCAAAATTTAAGTTAATAATATTTATTAAATTTCTTTTTTTTTATCAACTACGAAATTGTTAACCTATAGGGTTGGCGAAGTGATTTAAGAATTATAAACTAGGTATATCCTTTAAAATAATTTAAATTAAATTATGGTCAATTCTATCAATTATAAGTCATATTCATAATATTATGTTGTATTTGTTTCACTTTTACCTTTCAGATTGATTGAATGTTACCTTCAGATAGGGGGACAAGTTCGACATGTTCCGCTGCCAAAACAGAAGGTTAAATCACGAAGGGAAACTTCATCTTCTTCTACTAACATCAATTCTAATGATGATAACAAAATCACATCACGTACTCTAAATTTTATCCCATGTGTCTTTTTATTGTTGCTTGTAATACACTAAATTTGAACTCTATTTACGGCTATTCCTATTTTGCATGGTATCACGTTGTTTTCTAATATACAAATTTGCATTGTATTTGCTCCTACCCAAAGGTTTTCATCTTACTGTTATGTTCTCATTAAACATAAATGTCTTTAGAAAATGGTTATTTCATAACTAGACAAAAAAAGAACATAGTTTAGACTTTTGTAAACCATATACTTACAGCATAAACATTAATTCCTTTAAAGATTGATTTCTTTAACAACAATGACCTTAATGAATTAAATATGTATTAAATTGTTTACTTACTTATAAAACCTGCAAAAGCAATCGAGTCACCCGTGCGGAGGCACGGGTATCATACTAGTAAATTAACTAAAACAAAGAGATGATTATGTTCTTCTGTCGAAAAGTTTTGGAGTAGCTTACTAGTGCACTCCAATTGAAAAAAAAAGTGAGTACATTAACAATCCCTATATATATATATATATATATATATATATATATATAGTGAGAGGATTTATCTTATATGAGAGTGAGAGGAATAAATATTAACCACTAGATCTTATTTAAACGGTCAAGATTAAAACAAACTAAGTCATGTGAGCTTTTTAAAAAGTTATGTGACTTTTTAAGTAGTCACATAACATTAAATGTTGACCTCATGTATGGTTATATGATCCAGATTTAACCTTCTCATTCTCATATAAGATGTCTTCCTCTCATAAGATATGTCACACACACACACACACACACACATATATATATATATATATATATATATATATATATATATATATATATATATAAACACACTTTTATGGCACTTAATTATGTTAATATTATTTTTTTTTGGAAATGATTTAAGAAAATTTCTTAACACTAAGGTAGCAAGATAGTCCTTAAAGCCATTACAAGATTTTTCATCATTATCACCATCAATGTGTTGGTCATCCTCAAATTTATTATTTTGATTTTTGGTGTCTAGTAGATTATTATCATTCTTACAATTAACCAAATCAGTATTTTCTTTTTTTTTTATTTGATTATGACTTGACAAGTTCATCATCATCTTTGTCCTTCAAATCTATAAGTAATAGGCCTTTGAACTCTTTCTCTATATCCAATGGCAACCACTTAAAATCCCAATCACACCTAGGATTCACATTTTTTAAATTCCTCTCTTCAAAAAGTTTTCTTGTGCCACCTTTCAAAATCATTCAGATACTTATCATAAACTAATTTCACTAACGAGCAAACTTCAAGATTCAAACCCAATTCCTTAGTCACAGAACCCCACAATCCTTTTTTCAACACCAAGGCATACTTGTTTCTTTCCTTTACCAGGGATAACAATTTATACAAATCTAGCAGTTGACTATTGACCAAAATCAACACAGGCCGAACACCACCTTTAGAACAATTATCCTTCAGGTAAGCAAGGAACAATTGATAGAACATGCATTTTTGTTTAAGTTTGTCATGGTTAGCACCATTATCAACATGGTATTTTCCAAGGCAGCAAACATTACCAAGAAATGCACCAATAGTTTCAAGTCTAAGGCAATCTAAGCAAGACCTATTTAAGAATGTTGACTATTCTTCTATGAACTTTGATTCCCTACTTTGATGCTTGATATTTCTCAGTTAAAAATCAAAGGCACGAAAAATACAAACAGAAATTCTATGTTGTCATCTTCTAACTGTTGATCACACAACCACAAACTAAAATTAACAGAGAGGACAGCTTGCCAAGAGAGAACAATTATAGATATTGATGATAGATTGTTCTAGATGCACGTAATTGGGAAAAAATGTAAAGAGGTTTGACCATTTGCTGATTTTGTTGGCAGATTTACCTCATAATATAGCCCTTGGTTGACTATTGAGGCATCACATAATCATGGTAAAGGCAAGGGGGAAAGACAAGATCAAGGTTGGAACTTAGAACCTGAGAATATGGAGCATTTATCAGTGGCGCAAACTGGAGCTAGATTTGAATGTTACAAACAGATATCAACACGATAGAAGAAGCACAAAGCTGTAAAAGCATCAAACAAATGAGACATACAACGCCAAATAGATGACTAAGGGGCAAATTAAAGGAATAAAAGCCGTCTCTTCTCTTACCTTCCTCCTCTACGAATTTCTTGGAGAAAGTTGCATTTAAAACAAAAATATAAGACAATCCTAATATAATATACCTAAGGTTAGTGAATTTTTTGGGCTAGGCTCAAACAAGTCTAGCTTATAAAAGTTCTAAATAGGTTCAAATCGATTTGAAAAGGCCGATGTTATTCATATCTCTTTTATTCTTTGCACTATTGCCATTTTTTTTTATGAAAATATCTTCACAGAAAAGAATTTTCCTAACGTAAAATCAAACAAAAAAGTAATTTTTGTATTCATACAGAAACTTGTTTTTGTAATGTAGTTAATTTATTTATTATATGTATTTTTTTAAATAATTTAATAACTTTTATCAGTTGAATAACTTGTTCAATAAAATATCCGTATTAATGTATTTAAATGAGTTAATTTTGACGTTTAATTTTTTATTTGTTTTAAATAACTTTATAAAAAATATGAGGTAAAAATAGTAGACAAATCAAAATAAGTCAACATACTTATAAAAACATGAATTAATTGACACAAGATTGTTTCAACTTAACCGATGATTTTGAGTTCAAGTCATAGATATATAGTTGTATTAAATATTCAGAAAAAAAAATTGTCATTCATAGTGGTCTTACAAGATTCGAGTAAGATTGCCTCTTGTTGATGATACATGTGATATATATTAAAAATAATAAAAAGAGAGGTGTGAATAACACGAGCCTTTTCAAATCGATTCGAACCCACTTACACTTTTAATGGGCTGGGCTTATTTGGGCCCAGCCCAACAAATCCACTAACCCTAGGTATATTATGTTAGCATTTTTCTTAGATTTTTGTTTTAAATGAAGTTGGTTCACATCACAGAGGAGAAAGCTAAGAACTAAGAAGAGGGGGGGTTTATTCCATTAATTGCCCCTTGGTCGCGCGTTGTTGTATTTCTCATCCGCTTGTTCTCCAGCTCTGTGCTTCCTTCTTCTACGGTCTTCATTTCCGTCTGCAACATGCTCCAGTTTCCGCCACTGAGCAATGCTCCATAGTCTCAGTTTCCAGGTTCCAACCTCGATCTTGTCTCTCTCCCTTGCCTTTCATACGATCCCAATTCCTGCCAAAGGCGTGATCGTGAGGTAAATCCGCCAACAGAACCGGCAAATGGTCACACCCACCCCTTTACATCTTTTCCCATTTTGTGCATCCAGATCAATCTATCATCATCAGTATCTGTAATTGTTCTATGTTAATTTTAGTCTGTGGTTGTGTGATCGGCTTTTAGAAGATGGCAACCTAGGATTTTTGTGTATTTTCCATACGCTTGATTTTTAACCGAGACATATCAAGCATTGAAGTAGGGAATCGAAGTTCATGGAAGAATGGTCAACATTCTCTAATGGGTCTTCCTTAGATTGCCTTGGAGTTGAAACTGTTGGTGCATTTCCTGGAAATGGTTGTTGCCTGGGAAAAGACCATGTTGATAATGGTGCTGACCAGGACAAACTTAAACAGAAGTGCTTGTTCTATCAACTTTTCCCTGCTTACCTGAAGGATAATGGTTCTACAGGTGGTGTTCGGCCTTTGCCGGTTTTAGTCGACCGTCAACGGCTGGATTTGTACAAACTGTTCTCCCTGGTGAAGGAAAGAGGTGGGTATGCCCGAGTGTCGAAGAAAGGATTGTGGGGTTCTGTGACCAAGGAATTGGGTTTGAACCTTGGAGTTTGCTCATCTGTAAAATTAGTCTTTGACAAGTATCTGAATGATTTTGAAAGGTGGCTCAAGAAAACCTTTGAAGAGAAGAATTTAAAAAATGGGAACCGTGGGTGTGATTGGGGTTTAAAGTGGTTGCCATTGGGTATAGAGAAAGAGTTCAGAGCCCTGTTATGTCCAAATCTAAAGGACAAAGATGATGATGAACTTGTCAAGTCAGAATCAAATAAAAAAAAGAAAAACACTGATTTGGTTAACCACAACCACAACAATGATAATAATCTGTTGGACACCAAAGATCAAAATAATAAATCTGAGGATGTCCAATACATTGAAGGTGATAATGATGAAAAATCCACTAATGGCGTTAAGGACAATCCTGCAACCTTGGGTGCAGAAGGTGCTGAGAAGGAATTTAACCCGCGCAAACGCAAACGGGATGCATTATCTGGCATGCTAAACTGGATGAAGCATATTGCAAAGCATCCTCTTGATCCTTTAACTCAACCGATACCAAAACCATCAAAGTGGAAGGAGTATAAAGGCCAGGACTTTTTTGGTCAATTTCTGAGGGCAAGAGAGGTTCTGTCACTGAGACAGCATGAAGAACCAAACAGTGGATTGTCTTCTTTGCAGGTATAACCTCAATGCCCAAAATTATCTCATCCATAGGACTTTTGCTTATCGTTTCTTATCCTGAAGCAAATCAGCATGCTTTGCTTCATGGGGTAGTTATCATTTTATTTTATTTGTTAAGCATTACAGTGTGCTTAATTCTGCCTAGGCAATAACTATATGATCTCAATCCATTAGTTTGTATATTAACTATACATACTATCCAAAATCTTAGCTTGCAAACCAAGGTTGTCAAACTCGAGTTTACATAAACTCGTGGAGCCTCCATAGACTCGCCTTGTAAACTCGTAAGAGTTTACCTAATTATAAAAATAATTTTAGAAAACCTATAAATGATATATATGCATGAACATAATACTTCTAACCAAGGTTTTGTTGGTCACGGTTGTGGTTTCATCGGGATCCTTGACATTGTTGGAAATTGCAGAAAAATGTGGCTGATGCGGCCACAATTGCGGTCGTGGTGAGTCAAAAAACCTTGACATTGCGCCCACACTTGCAGTTGTAGACCGTTTTTTAAAACCATGCTTCTATCACAATAATAATTCAACATTTGAACTCTAATAAAGAAAAGTAGCAAACCACAGTAATTCAGCACAGTTAATGGATTATAACAGAGGCTGATATCATATAAGACCTAACCCAACCCAACACACATATCATATTATACCAGTCACAGAGTTTGGGTTCATATAAAAATATTAAACAGAGAACAAAAACTTATAACAGTCACACGTAAATACCCAAATCACAAATTCAGGATGGCACAAGCTAGGAAGAATGAAGCTCACCAAAATCACAAATCACAAATTGCAAATCGCAATTCAAAAATGAACTAATAAGGGAGGAGAATGGGCTCACAACAAGATTGGAGGAACAAAGCTTGGAAGTCTTCGAACAGAGGAGAGAATGGTGTTGTTTGAAGCCCAGGATCCCTTCCAAAGCTGTCAGCCTATGAATTGAGCAGAGGAGAGGTTGTTCGGATGATCCGAAATGAGCCCTAACGTGAGCACCGAATAGAGAATAAATACACAATTGTGAAAGATGTTTGAACCCAACCCTAATAGGTTTTAATTGCACCTCAAAACGCCCAAGAAAGCATGTCGTTTTGGTCTGAAATGGAGCGGATTGTAGACTCGCACAATCGCTCTTTAACTCGCGAGTCTATGCGATTTTATCTGATCCTACACGAGTTTGACCGAGCCTACCAAAATACGATTCTAGTATCTATTTAAACAGATTTGCGTGCCTGAGATTGTAAACGAGTTGGCACGTGAGTTTGACAACCATGTTGCAAACTGCCAAAAGTCAAAAAAGGCTTTTATGGTTATACACTTATACTTAAAATGAATGGGATTGGCCTAGCCTGCAAAAATGGCTGCTCCCACATTTATAGTTCTAATCTTGGCACTTCATAATGAGAGAAATATCGTGGTCAAACATAAAAAAATGATTAACTTTTTTTCCGTTTTTATCGACTAGTTAGAAAAAGATTTTGCATTATGAAGTTTCCTTCAAGAACTTTAAATGCATTAGAGTTTGTTCCAAAAAGAGTAAGCTTTAGCGTAATGGTAAGATTGCTGCATTGTGACTCAGCGATCATGGGTTCGAGTCATGGCATAGGCCTTTTTGCTCATATGGGTGCATACCCCAACCACTATCCAAACCTTACAATGGTGTGAACCTTGTGCAGTAAGAACTTAGAGTTGAGGGTGCGAAAGTCAATTTCACACATTATCCATAAACACAACTTTGAATCAAATTCATATTACTAGCTCTGGGTTTTCCATATGCAAGTTGAAGTTAAAAAAGAAGGCAGACTTGGCAAATACAAATAGTAAATGGAATGGATCCGAAGTTGAACCTAACCTTGTAGCCCTAAATTGAACTGCTTCTGACCTGTTTACTTAATCAGGTATAAATGGGGAAACCTATATTATTTGTTAACCCATTTAACTTTACACACACCAATGTTGTTAAATGGCAGCGCCATGGCCGCCATGGAGGAATGGCATGGCAGATTTTTTGCCAAATGCCATAGGCAATTTTTTACACACAGAATTTACATTACAATAAAAGGGCTATTTTCTTAATAAATTACAAAATTTAATGAAGAAAGAAGCCTAAATTGATAATTTACCTTTGATATAGATTGCCTTTTGAATTTCTTGTCTAAATTTCGTTTGCTTTTTCTTCTTACTATTTTACTTTTGTGAACCTCTTGCTCTGAATATGACTCTATTTTTTTTATTTTATGTGATAAATATTAAAAACTGGCTGTGTCAATACTTGCTATGTTTGTCTGCTGGTACCACACTTTGGGTTATAATGGATGTTAGGTTGCAGACTTGCAGCCTTCAAATTTGCTTTATTTCATGTATGAATTTTAGTCTGTTGATTGGTTATTTAGTTAAAATGTTTAATAACTTGTAGACAGATTGTAAGCTATTGATACTTTGATGGTTTGGTTAAATTACTAGTTAGAGTCAACAGTTTAATAAACTGGTTAGAAATGTATTGTCAGGCATTATGAATGTCATACCAATATCTCATATACAATCATTCCATATCTTGTCCTTTTTTATGTGGTTTGTGGTCACATGTTCATCTTAATATACTCATTTCGGTTACTTCCATTTTTTTCTCTTGCTGTCCCTTTAAAGTCTGATATTCACTACCATAGAGTATAGCTGGTTGAATAGTAGTACAATAAAATTTCTTTCTGAACTTGGTAGGTACTTTGCAGTCAAAATAACTTTTAATGTCTCTCTCCATTTTAACCACCCAGCTTGTATCTTATATGTGATATCTTTCATTAATTTTTCAATCATTTTATAATATTGATTCTAGATACTTTAACCTAAAAACACGTGGTATGACATCTTTAATTTTTACTGCCAAGTCGTTTTCCTCTTGTTTCTTGCTAAAATTGCAATGCATATACTCTAACTTACTCCTACTCAAGCAAAAACCCTTCGATTCCAACGTTAGTCTTTAAAGCTCATGTTTAGAGTTAACCTCTTCCCTTGATTCCTTAATCAACACTATATCATTTGCAAAAAAAACTGCATCTAGATATAATCTTTTGTGTCCCTAGTAAGCACATCCAATACTAGATTAAACAAAGGACTCAAGGTTGAGTCGTGATGTGAATCTATCCTAATAGGAAAGTCCTTAGTCTCGGCTTCAAGAGTCCTCCCACTAGTAGTTACCCTATCATATGTATGCCTTGAATAGCTCAGATATAAGTTACGTGAACACCTGTCTTTCCCAAAACCTTCCACAATACTTCTCTTGACACTTGATCATATACCTTTTCCAAGTCAATAAAAATCATATGTATGTTTCTTTATTTGCTTCGGTATCTTTCCATCAACCTTGTAGAAGATAAATAACTTCTATAGTAGACCTTCCTAGCATAAACACAATTTGATTCTTTGCAATCTTAGTCTCTTATGTTACTCTATTGGTCAATCACCTTTTCCGATAATGTGACTCTTTAAGTTTTATCCCTTTATAGTTAACACAATTCTGAATATATCCCTTGTTCTTATATATAGGAAAGAAAGTGATCCTCCTCAACTCATCTAACATTTTATTTGATCTCAAAATCTCATTAAATAGCTTAGTGAGTCAAATGATATTCTGTTCTCATTAAATATTATTCTGCTCCGTTTATTATTTTTTTGTTTTCATTAATTATTCTTTTTAATATTTATACTTCTTTTTAATTATTCTTTTTCATATTTATACTGGCACCTTTTTCAATTCTGTTTTCTTTGATTATTCTTTAATTATTCTTTATTCTGTTTATTTCTGTTTTTCAATTTGTTTCTCTAATTATTCTTTATTTCTTTTTTTAATTTCTGTTTTTTAATATTTAATTGCTGTTTTTAATATTTATACTGCCACCGTATTTTTTAAGTATTTATTTGAATAGCCTTTTTCTACAATGGTTGACATATTTTGTTAGTATTTAATTTTTTATTTATTTCTGCTGTTTTTTAGTATTTATACACACCCCACACATATCTACATACAACAACAACAACGACAAAGTCTTATCACACTGGGTGAGGTTGGCACACACATATCTACATATATATTATTTTTATTTTGTCTGCCATGGCTTCTGCCAAAGGTTGCCACACCATCTGTTCGTCTATAAACACGATTTATGATAAAACATAATGGTGTTTGATCCATGTAATTGACATCTCCTAGTGAGACAAGGCTTGTTTGTTATTGTAATTCCATCTTTGTATGCCATTCTAAGTTTCTGTTAATTGCCACTCTTATGGATACAGGAGAAATGATTGATAGTTTTGAAATGCACAACTCAAACTGTATCTAATTCTTATAATTTCTCATTACATTGATCATAAATTCTTCAAGGAATCACTGTAATACGGTGATATTGCTTTGGTATTGAAATAGTAATAAATGCTTCTGCTAGAAGACAAATCTTAAATAAAAATTTAGTTTAGTGTTATGAGGAAAAAGTCTGTACAATTTTCTGGAATTGTATGTTTTGCAGAAGCAGAAGATGCACCCTGCCATGTATGAGGATCTTGGTCGTCATGCTACAGGCAAATTGAGATGCAGTGAAAGGCTGCCTTCCTCTGTTAAATCTCGGTCATGCTCATGCTGCAATCTATGTTCCCCCAACGGAAATAGATTGGCAAGTTCACACAATATGGAGGCAGAAAAATGTCCTCGGGAGAAAACGACTGAAACACTAGATGTATTGACCGCAACAATAGCTGAACCATCTGGAGATGAGTCTCTCAAGAAGCAAGTTTCTGTAGGTCCTCGTTTTCAAGCAGAAGTCCCAGAATGGACTGGTGTAGTTTCTGAGAGTGACTCTAAATGGTTGGGCACCCAGGTATGGTCTTTGAAAAATGACAAAGAACCTGCTACTGAAACAGATCTTGGGAGAGGAAGACAAGAGAAGTGTAGCTGTGAATTTCATGGTTCCGTTGCATGTGTTAGATTACATATTGCTGAAAATAGGATGAAATTGAAGCTTGAATTGGGTTCTGAATTTTACCATTGGGGATTTGATCGTATGGGTGAGGAAGTTTCACTTCAATGGACAATTGAAGAAGAAAAGAGATTTAAGGATATCATGAGATCAAATATTCCCTCCAAAAATAAATATTTTTGGAACAATCCATCCAAATACTTTCCAAAGAAGACAAGAAGAAACTTGGTTAGCTATTACTTCAATGTATTTCTTATTCAACTAAGAACCTATCAGAATCGGGTGACTCCAAAGAATGTTGATAGTGATGACGATGAAGTAGAATTTGGATCTTTTAGTGATGGTTTTGGGATGGAAGCTGTCAAGCGTCTTGGTGATGATTTCGTGGAGTGTTCTCTGAACAAGCAGTGCACTGATCTCGAATAGACAAAACTAGAATGTAAATTTGATAATTGGATCTGAGCCACTTTGAGCTTGAGAAAATATTTTCTGGATGCAAACTTGTATAAAACTCTCTTCCTCCGTGATCAGCCAGCGAATGCGTTACTTGTACCAGAAAAAATTTGTATAATATAGGGAGGTTAGTGTTGGAACTTGGAAGCAAACATGGACATGTACTCGAGTATTGTCTACCCATAGCGAAGCGAAGCACGTGCTGAGGCTGCTATTAATTTTGTTGGAGATGGTTGGTTGAAATAGCAGTTTAACTTGATGCTTCTTGGATGCTGCACTATTCGTGCTGTAAACTAGTTGTTTAGTCTGAGCTAATGCTTTCAATTTTATGTTTCTAGTCATTATTTTGTAAATTAAATTTATAAATTTTATTGGTGACTTGTTTTGACTTTCAAATTGAACAACTTTTTCTTTGAAATATGGGTGAATGTAAATTTATTTTTGTCTAATCTCACTTAGAATCCATAAAAGAGGGAATTAAGGGGCCCGTTTCTTTTCTTTTTATTAGGAAGGAAAACACATTGGTAGCATGGGTTTGTGTTTGATTTCTTGGCTATTGACTGTGCTTCGTGTCTTTCTTTCCAAAAGAAATAGAACTAGTTCCATCATTTCTCTCTCCCCTTTTATGGATTCTAAGTCAGTTGCATTCCTATGCTTAAACCTTTTTAGAAAAAAAAAATAATAGAGAAAAAAGGGTGGAAAATGAACAAGAAAAATGGTGTAAAGTGGGGGGAAAAAAATCTTAGATTTATTCTTTGTTTCAGTTTAGTCCATTAAGTTTTAGTTTAGTATACTATTTATTGAAAACAATAATATTTTGAAATATTTAATCAATAATTAAGAATTCCATTAAAGGTTTTTTATACAATCAACCAATCACTTATGATATGTGTGACTTTTAAGGTAGTTAAAACTATACACTGTTAGTGAAAGGTTTTTTATACGGTCAACAAATCGTTTTTGATATGTGTGACTTTCAAGGTAGTTAAAATAATACTCAAATTTTTTTATCAAAAAATAAATAAATAAGACTCGAACTTTTTAAAGAAAAGACATTTTGTGATTAGTTGATAGTATATAAAATCTTTACACTGTCAGTATATATTAATTAAATCCAATTATTTTATGGTGGGACTTGGACAATTGTGTTGAATCGTTGTAACTTGTAAGTAATAAAAAATGGTCTAGTTTGAGTATTATTTTTAAGGATTAGATATTTCATTTTTTTATGAATATGATAATTAAAAAATTATATCAAGTAATGAAAAAAAATATTTTGGGAACTTTTTTATTTAAAAATAAAAAAATACAAGAATGCAACGAAAATAAGTTTGATGTAATTGAGAAAGGCATTGAAATTAAGTTTCATTCAATTTAATTGTGTGTGTGTCATGCAAGAATGCAACGAAAATAAGTTTGATGTAATTGAGAAAGACATTGAAATTAAGAATTCAATTTAATTGTGTGTGTGTGTGAGTTTATTTAAATATATAAAAATATGTTAAAAATATTTTTTTATCAATTTAAAATTTATTATAAGCAATTTATTATAAATTGTTTTTTAAAATATTATGTGTATTTTTATTAAAATTAAGTATGTTAATTGTCAATTTTTTCATGACGTTATCATTATAAAAAAAATATCAAATATTATAATTTATTAGAGTAACTTATCAAATATTTTCTTATAAACTATATATTTCATATTTATTAAAAAAATTAAAAAAATATAAAATAAGTAACCTAACTCTATAATAATTAAAGAGTTTAATGGTTATGCATTAACAGTGTAAAATAATTTTACAATGTCATACAATCATAAATCACCATTTGAATGACTTTTAAGATAATTATTGTAAAAGTCAACAAAATTATCATACACGATGGGTTGTGATTAGATGACTATGTAAAATATTTTACACTATTAGTGTATGACCCTTTTTCTCATAATTAAATATACAAGTCTAGTTTTATAGCATATTCCATTATATATATATATATATATATATATATATATATATATATATATATAAACGTCTAAGTTTATTCATGCTCTCAATACACCCCTTTTTATTTAAATACTCTCCTATCCTTTCATGAAGTGGTGAACTTCACTTTTTTCATTTTTTTTTAATATCAACTTAACAGTTTGACAAGATGTAATCAAATATCAAAAATAATTTCATATATATATATATATATATATATATATATATATATATATATATATATGTGTGTGTGTGTGTGTGTGTGTGTGTGTGTGTGTGTGTGTGTGCGCGCGCGTAAATATATATTTCAAAATATTTAGTTCTAACTTTAATTTGAATATTTTTTTTAAAAAATTATCAAAAATTAATAATAGCAATATATCACAATATAAATTATTTACCATAAATCTAAAATATAATATTTATGTTAAAATTATTTTTTACAAAATTTGATTATAATATAATTTATATATTTAGAAGTATTAATTTATTATAAATTATAAATTTTAGTTGTATAAAATTAACATTTATCATATGCAATGCACAGGCTAAAATACTAGTAATCATAATAATGTTGTAAGTGATTTCACACTCATATAATTAATATGAAGTAAGGAAAAGAAAACATGATCAAATATTTCTTTTTCATTTTTTGTCTGTGGATGTTTTTTATATAAAAATAATAATAAATTAAAATATATACTCAATCAATAAATAATAGTTTTAGAAAATTATAGAATTAGAAATGTTGGCTTGGTTTAAAATTAAAGTTATGCTACTTAAATTATACATCATAGTTAAATTCAATTAATTTTGTATAAAATTGAGAAGAAATAATATTAAACAATTTTTTTTCAAATATATTTTGCATAATTATAGTTAATAAAAGTAGAGAAAATGCATTATAACATAATTTTTCATAAACAAAACATTTAATTCTAAAAAACTGCATTATTATTTCTAATTACAACAAAAGGATTGAATGAAATAAATAATTTATAATAATTTAAATTTATATTTATATTGTCATGATAAATAAAATATTTTAAAAAATATATTGTTAATATATAATACATTATTCTATATACTTTAAGAGTTTGTTTTTATACATTGTTAGTGTTAAAAAATTTATATTATTAATCAATCATAAATCATGATAAGTATAACTTTTAAGATAATTATTGTAAAACTTAACAAACTTATTATACATGACGATTTATTATTAAATGTAAATGTAAAATCTTTTTACACTGTTACTGCATAAATTATTAAAATATATAAGCCTTTGAAATAATATACAAACCACAAGTTATCGAAGTTGTTTAGTCAATAAAAATTTAATATTTTGTATTGTCAATTATTTCTTTTATTTTTCTTGTAGATTTTTTTGTGAACATTTTTTATGTTGTAGATTAATCGGTAGGTTTTTTTATTTATTTTAATTTTTATCTATAATTATTAATTAAAATAAAATGTTATGAGTCATTTTATATTTAACTACATTTTTATAAAATTATTATTTTAATTTTTATTGTTCATGAAATAAATTTTAAAGTAACTAATTTAAAAAATAAATAAATTTGAACATAATTATTAATATAATATTTATGTCATTATTATATTATTTATATATGTAGCTTATATATATATATATATATATATATATATATATATATATACACCACAATTTATTTATTATTATTTTTAAATATTACTTTAAAATTAGCTAAATATTTAAAACTCTTTATTTGTAATCACAATTATTCATAAAAATATATTTCAATAATTAAATTGAAAAATTATACTTTTATATATCTTAATTTTTATCCTTAATTATTAATTAAAATAAAATATTATGAATTATTTTAAATTTAACTATGTATTTATAAAGTTAGTATTTTTAATTATTATTTTTCATTAAATATATTTTAATGTAACTAATTTTAAAAATTTAACATAGTTGGGAATAAGTATTAATATAATATTCAATATTATTATTACAATATTTATATTTTTATATATCTATACAATATTTAGGATTTTAATAAAAAAAATAAACATTAAATATATTTTCATTTGAAAACTAATTATTGGTAAAAAAAATACTAATAGTATATTATTATTATTATAACATTTATAATAATATTTAAGATTTGAATAAAATTAAATTAAAAATAATTAATAAAATATTACTACTTAATATTAAAATTATCAAAAATATTATTTAATTACCAAAATTATATATAAATAATATTAATTCTTCATTAAATACAATTAGGAACATTAACATCTGACGACTATTATAAAGTTAAATAATCAATCTAACGTTTAGAAAAACTTCAAATAGATAAATGAGAAGAGGATATTTAAAAGTGAAGGTAAGAGAAGGTGAGGAAAGTAAAAACATAAAAAAAATGATAATCTTACATGTTCATGTACATAAAAATTATAAAAAATATTCTATTTTCTATTTGTAATGTTATTAGATGACTATGCACTGACAGTGTAAGATTATTTTACATAGTCATCCAATCACAACCCACAATTTATGGTAAGTTTGTTGACTTTTACAAAATAATCTTAAAAGTCATGCAAATAGTGATTTGTAATTGGATGATAGTGTAAAACTATTTTACACTGACAGTACATCATCGTTAAACTCTTTTTTTTTCTCTCGTATTATTGATTTGGGTGTGCAATATTTTGAGAAGGGATACAATATTTATCAAAGAAGAGAAGGAAAAGTGATATAGAGAGAGTTAATTATAACAATAGTGTGACTCTATTTTAAATTTTAAGCACATGGTTAGTTGATTTACATTCTGCTTGACAAAGTAATTAATATTCCATTGTAATTATCATATAAAAAACAATTCTATTGCAAATTTTAGTTGAAGTTTGTAATTTTCCTTTATCTTGAAATAAGAAAGTTTTTTTTTTTATCAGTTTTAACTTTTATTAAAAATAAATAAATGGTCAATAAATAAAGCTCATAATGATCAAGAATGTTGTCATTCATGCACATAACAAAGTGTCGTTAATGAATGGTCAAATGAAAGGGCATCTAACTCATGACCACATGGAAAGGATATCTCTAGAATATTGTCATCGTGATCTCTATAAATACTTTTTTTTTCAAAATAAAAAAGTAAAATCAACATAATATTCTTTTTTCTTTATATTTAAAATTCCAAGTAACTTAAAAACTTACTGCACTGTTATAGTGAGGTCACATATTTTTCCTTTGACACTGAGGTATGAGCTGGTTTGGGTTTGTGGACTGTGAAGTAAGCGTTTCACACTTTCTTGTATATATCTTATTCTCGCAGAGTTTGTGTGAGGCAGCAGCGCGCACACACACAAAGAACAAAAGACAAAGACAGAGAGAGAAACAATGTCTTCCCCAAGCAAACGCCGAGACATGGACTTGATGAAGCTGTCTGTGATCTTTCCGGAATTGTTTTATGTTTTTTCGATTTCAGAAAGTGTTCTTTTGCATAAATTTGTTGTCTTTTTCCATTTGGGGTGTGTTGGATTGACATGGATCAGGTCATCAGGATGATGAGTGATTACAAGGTGGAGATGATCAACGATGGCATGCAAGAGTTCTTTGTGGAATTCCACGGACCCAAAGACAGTAAATTTTTGCATCCTTTGTGTCATTTTTTTTTAAATTTTTTTTTCGGTTCCTGCTTGAGATGTTGTTGTTCTCTTTGGTGCAACTTTTTCTGTCTCCGTTGGAATTTCTTCTTTTACTGTTTGTCTTTGAATTCAATGTGGAGTGTTTGGATCAGCAGTCAACATCTGCTGCTGCTGACCCTGAATTGAGCTTGTCCACTTTGGTCTAATGTTGTTGTTTAATTGTTTGGTCATCTTCTTCAATGAGGATGAATTGCACTAGGATCTATGTCTGGTTAACATCAAAGGTGGAACTGGACTAGTTGTTTTCTTTTTCTCTTAATTTTTTTTCTTTCACTTTTCTGGGAATATGTGCAGGTCTTTATCAAGGTGGTGTGTGGAAGGTAAGGGTGGAGCTACCTGATGCTTATCCTTATAAGTCTCCATCTATTGGCTTTGTCAACAAAATTTTCCATCCTAATGTTGATGAGATGTAAGTTGTTTCACTGCAACCATAGCTTCATTGAATCATTGTTTATATCATATTTAAGCAGCACAATTATGCTCCATGAGAAGTCTATTGGATGTTGCACAAACACATTGCAAAACTCAGTAGCTCATTAATATGATTTTCTCTGATGTTTAGGTGTGGTTCTGTTTGCTTAGATGTTATTAACCAGACTTGGAGTCCCATGTTTGGTAAGCAATGTTTAAAGAATTTTATTACATGCATACTTGCCATGCATTTGATTCAACCTTGCTTTGTTATTGCCACTACTTAAAATTTGGTAATTCATTTTTCTTATTTCCTTTCAGACCTTGTTAATGTGTTTGAGGTATTTCTTCCTCAACTTCTTCTGTACCCCAATGCATCAGATCCATTGAATGGTGATGCTGCTGCCTTGATGATTCGAGATCATGCTACATATGAACAAAGAGTCAAAGGTAGTAATCCTTGTTAAGTTCTAAAGTATAAAACTAGAATGCTTCTTACATGTTCTGGTAATCCATGTTAATAGTAAGAAGCTTTCTTGATTATTGTTGACTATAATTACAGTCATTTTTCATTGAATTTTAATTGGAGTGAGATATCATTAATTGGTTAATAAAAAGCTTTGAAGGTTCAACTGTTCAAGTTTGTGCAAAAGGATTTGTGTTGTATATCATTTTGCACAAAGTTGATATCAAATACAAATCCTTTTGCACAACAATTACCATTTGCCAATGCTTCCCAACAGATTTAGAATGTTTTATGTCCTCACTTGCCAATGAGCATTCCGGCAGCCACACACTTGTCCAAGTTTAATCTGCTAGTAGAAGCTTTCAGGTTGGGATTCCAGTTGGGAGCTTTGGCATTATTCTTTCTTTTTGAGTTTGCATCTAGGGAATTTGGACTTCTCAATTTCATGACTTCTGCACAGGCATATAATTTATAGCTACCGACATAAATTCATTTTTCAGTTTGCAATTAACTGATAATGTAGAAGCCTTAGCATTTTTATATGTAATATACTGGGCATTTGGAAGAGGTTATCTGGGCTTAAGTTACCTTTTTATAAGTTTATTTTAGCTTATTTCAATAAGAGTTACAGTTAAGCTTATGAATAAGCTCTCATTTGATAAAAACTTATTGAATAAGTGCTTAATTAAACTATTTTACCAAACATACCTCACGTTTTTCTTGCTTAATTTTTTTGTTTTTGATAAATAATAAATTGCATGACATGTTTGCATTCTATTCCCTTAGGCATCAATCAATCCCACTCTATAGTAATAATCAGTGTACACTGGGTGTGTAAAAAATAGTTTCTGAATTCCAATACTCAAATGGTAACATATACCTTGTGTTTTCATGCTATAATGTTGAATATTTTGTTGGTAACTGGGCTAATATAAAGTATTTAACATGTAAACTCAACAATGTCCAGGTTCTGAGTTTATGATCAAAGCAAGTAATTTCCAATTACTGTCATACAAGTTCTATGTTGCTTGTGCTTCAGTTGAATCTTAGATCCTCATCAGAAAGAGTTCCAGCCCATGTTTGGCATAGTGGAAAATAATTGCTTTTTTTCAAAAAAAATCTTAGAAAGCTAACAAAAATAAGTGATTATTTCTTTAAAAAAATGTTGAACCAAACATGTACCTAGTTTAAAATAAGTTGAACCAAATTATCCGACAAAACAATGTAGGAGATTTACAATTAACTAATTGGAAGATATCCTGAGCTTCAGAAGCAATGCATGAAAGATACCGACAACCAACAACACCAAGTATCCAAAAAATAAAAAAAGATATCAACAACTCAATTTCATTGGCTATGCACCTGCTTACACATATAGGTGAGTATTTCTGGATTGTAAATCATGGTCACAGAAACCTAGATGTTACAGTATATTTAATTCTAGGACACCCTGCATCGAGTCATTAGTTTAAAGACTGACAGGAGAAATAATATGTCTACCATATCTCAATCTGTTGTTCTATTCTATGCACCTGCTTTTGTCTATATTAATTTTTTTTTAGCCAATGAACAGAATATTGTGAAAAATATGCTAAGCCAGAAGATGTTGGAGCTGCACAGGAGGAAGATTCTAGTGATGATGATGAGCTGAGTGAAGATGATTATGCCTCTAGTGATGATGCCATTCTCGGCCAACCTGATCCTTAGATTTTTACATACAATGCCTGCCTTATTTACAGTCTTGCTTGTACATGATATCATATGATTTGATATTGATTCCAGGAATTTGAAGAGAGACAAGTTCTTAAGGTTGAAGGAAAAATTCACACCTTTCTATCTATCACATGGTGGTTGTATAAATTGATTTATGATTTAGATGTTTCCGATATTTAATTATGTGACTAGAAAATTTAATTTCTGAAGGTTCAAGCTGGTTTTGCATATGAATGCATTTGTTATTTCTAGTAAACTTGTGCCCTCTTACCAGGATGAAATTGTATGAAGACCCTTTTTCCCTTTCTTGGTTATGTGAGAACTCAAACTTTGTTTCTTAATTTTTAGGGTGTGCCAAGATTGGAAAAAAAAAAAAAATAGAGGGAAAGAAAACATTCCTTCGTAGAAGACAGATTGGATGTAAATTGTAAGTGGTTTATGTGTCTTAAAAAATACTAATAGGTTTGCTGGACCAAAAATTCAAAATAAGGGAGTTTATTTTAATTTTTGGAATAATAGAGGAGGTTAAAATTTAGAATATATTTTTCTTGGTAACAAAAGTTTATACTAGGAGAAGGCACGTCTCTAGTAAGGATAGGAAAGACCATCAATCTCAACGAGTATTTATGGTGAAATTTACATATTACCAACTAATAGGAAAAATTTGAGAATCAAACTCAAGTTACAACTGGTGTCAGGTGTGAGTGAAAAACTTGACCAAATGTGTCTATTTCTGTTGGATTTGTTTGAATTGGGTGTTATTTTTATCTCTTTTGTCATTTCAAAATCACAATCATAGTGCACAAGTAAAAATATTTGATTTTTTTTTGTTAAGAATAAACGAATTTGTTCTTTACACCCTATTGTACATGGTATGGGTGTTAACAAAATAATTATTTACCATTTCTACCATATTGTGCACGGTGGGTTTTTAGCAAAATAAATATTTACGGTTTCTACCCTATTGTGCTTGGTATGGGTATTTCAGCTATATTTATTAAACTTCGATCTGGGCCACAGTTTGTATTCGTGGGGGGAATCACATACGCTAGATAAAGCTAAGGCAATTACTTAATGCACCCCAATTTTTGCTTGGTGCACCCCCAAGACTTGTAAAGTTCCCAACTTACCCTTCTCATGCTCACTCTCTTCTTCTCTCCATCTTCCTCTTCACCACATCACACCGGAGCTTGGCGGAAGTCCAGCAGGCGACGATGGGAAGGAAGCATCGAAAGGGCGTAGTGAAGGAGTCAAAAAGCATGGCCATGGTGAAATGAAAGCAGAGATCAAATTTGGGAGTTATTATTATGGATTGCTTAATCCGTAATGCATAAAAATGTATTACAGATTGCACAATCCGTAAAATGTGTTACGTATTGTTTAATCCGTAATAATCAAATCATAACTTTGAATCTTGTATTTGAAGGGTGAAAAGGTTGTGCGGGCGACACAGAGAAGCAAGTGAAAGGATTAGTGACGACGGTGAGAAGGTGTGATGCGGTGAAGAGGAAGATGGAGAGAAGAAGAGAGTGAACGTGGGGAGAAGAGTAAGATGGGAACTTTATAAGTATTGGGAGTACACCAAGCAAAAAATGGGGTGTATTAAGCAATTGCCTAAAGCTAATAGAAAAGTTGCATCTAGAAGTTAATGATCAATAGTGTTATTTTCACCTTTCTTATATTGTTTTTTTGGTACAGACCTTTCTTATATTATGTTAATACTTCAGAAATTTTTCTTATTTTAAGAAACTTACAAAATGAGAAATATTTTTGAAATAGAAAATTGTAAAGAAGGTTTATGAAATTTTTTAAAAGAATTCTTAAAATGGATAAATCTTCATTTGATTTGAAATATGTATTTATCTATATAGAAGGGAGACGCAAGAGTCTGCTTAAAAATTTTAATTTTTTCATCAGGTGCATGTTTGGTCGTGTGGTAATATCACTTTCATAAAATATAATTAAAAAGTTTAAAGAATTCTTATTAAAATAGAAAAAAGTAATTTAGTTTTTTTTCGTTTTTTTTTTTTTACTATAGTTATTTTTCGTATTTGGAAAGTTCCAAATGCATGAATCTCTACGAGAAAGTAAAAAATTAAAGGATAAAAAAGGTTTATCATTAACAAGCTACAACAAATGGCCCCTATAGCTCAGTGGTAGAGCGTCAGTCTTGTAAACTGAAGGTCCGTAGTTCGATCCTGCGTGGGGGCAATGATTGTTTTAGTTTTAATACCTACCTATATAATTTTCTGATATTACCAATATGGGTCATAGGGAATTGGATGCTAAAACAGACTGCAAGAAAAACTCCCACAGTCTCAGGTTCTGTTATCCGTATTTTTGTTTTATGGATAATTAAAAAGTCAATATTGTGTTGTGAAAAATTTAAGGTGTTAAAGATTATGAGGTAAAGAAAATAGAAGGGATCAACTACTTCTTGGAACTAGAATGTTAAAGATAACTAAGACATCTTTTAACATATACAGCAAAGATGGCATCAAAACATCATCAGGAAAAGCCTAAAAATATAGAGCAAATTACATTAACATTCTTGAGATCGCATATGATCCCCTTATTTTTTTTAGGTTTACAGCAACACCCTCTATATGGAAATAAGGTGTAATGTGTTCCTTGAGTAACAGGATGTATCTGTCAGTATAATATTTTTCATATAATTAAAAGAATTAGTGTAAGGATATAAAAGAAGAAAAAGTATTGAGAGAAATTTAACAAAACTTCATAAAGTATTAATATAGTTTACTCTAAAATATATGAAGCCGTACGCATACAGGACATGTTGGCATCCTATTGATAACTCCTTGAACTACCAGATAGTGCGTATTGATGCCTCAAAGGCTCAGACCTCCGCAACTTAAAAACACAACTACTTGGGTGTGCCATTAGTGCAACAGTGGGAAATACAAAGTAGTTATCAAAAAGTATCTACAGAGGGGTAATTAACCAATTACGATATTTATATATGAAGAGGCACACTAAATAAACATGTGAAGATAACCAAGAGAAGGAGTACTTTCTAAATCAAATGGTATCTCGTATTAGACTTTTAAAATATGCTGTTGAGAGTTCCATGAAACAGTATACAGAACTAGTTTTATTCTAAAAATCTTCTGTATGATTCTAGAGTTTCCTTACAAGATGCAAAATAAAATCTATGTAGAAGCGCGAATTTGGACATTTGCAATTAGTCTGGTGAGTTTGCTTAATGTTTCACGAGCAGATATGGTATCAGGATGATCTTCACCACAAATTGAAGTCCTGATAAAAACAGCCTTCCTGATTAGATCATCCCCTATGTCAAATTGTGCACCTCTTAGCATTAGTTTGCCCCTAGTCTCAAGCACAGTAGCTCTACACAAAGCCAACTCTTGCCAAAGGCAAGGATTCAACTGAGCATTAGTCTGGATGGACCTCCAGCAAAGTGATTTGTAGAACCACTTGTCAACCGGGGTAACGAATGCTTGGTCTGCAGCTTCCAAGGCATTGGTGCAAAGGTGCAGAAGCTCTAGAGCAGCAGTGCATCTAGAGTATGTAATGAAAGTGTGAATTGCAAGAGGCAGAACCACTTTTTTAGCAAGATATAAGAGCTCAGAAACCTCGAGTTCAACAGCCGGAGGATTATGACCAAATGCAAATAGCAGAAAACATGCAGCCCATAAATGCTCTATGCTTTCAGATATTGACCCTTGACTGATAACAGCTTGAACCATTGCTTCCGCAGATCCAGTAACTTCTCTTTTCCGAGCATATTGTTTGATGATTTCATTGAAATGGATATGTCCTTGCTTAGTACTACTCCTTGCAATATTGAATCTTAGCAGTAGGGAAGATGCTTCTAATTCTGATTTTTTGGTGTGTGAGGATGTGAACCCACATGCCAAGGATTGCAGTAATTTTCTCCAGAAACAAGTCCCCTTTTGCTTTTCTGGTATCTTCTGAGCAGCAAGTGCCAATAATGAAACTGGAATTGCACAAGGTGCAAACCATCCACTTACCAGTACCATTCTGGTTGCCAAGCTCCTCGGGCCGTCTGCATGATCAAATATTGAGAAACAAACATCAAAGAGTTGCAGGAGGAAAGTGTTCTGCCTGAATGAGTGAGCTTCTTTACCACTCCATGACATGTCCTGCAAGGGCATTCTGTTTATAGTATCTAAGAGCCTGCTTGGGGTTATAGGTATCTCAGACAAAATTCCACTGACAATGGCAAGGCCCAAAGTTAACCTTCCAAGCTTCTCCTCAATAGTTCTCAGAGCATCAACCTCTGCAACTGGATAGTCCTTGCCACGTCCTAGCATTAGAGACATTGCTTCAACTCCAGATAAGTATGAAAGTTTTAGAGGTTCCAAGTTCATGACACGAGGAAGGAGCGTTGATATAATTACATGGGTTTCTCCACCAAAACGAGGGAGGAGATCCATCACAAGTTTGTGATCCCACCAATCCTTTTCACTTTCCAAGTTATCAATGATCACAAGATATGGAATGTTTCTCATTAGCTCTCTGCGAATTCCAGAAACAGCTGCTTCTTCCTGTTCTTGAAACCCTTTTATCCTAGTTTTCTCCAAACTATTCTCAAAACTCACATCAACTTCTAAAACAGACCTGAGTTTTAGATAGTTTTGCCTTATATGCCTACTCTCCCCTCCTATCCATAAAACCATCCTGTATCTCTGGTGAAATCTGTAAGCAAACTCAAGAATAAGTTCTGTTTTACCAATTCCTGAATCTCCTGATATGCAGGCAATCCCTTTCCCATACACAATCTTCATTCCTCTTTTCCTCCTAGTATACTTTCCACCACACTTGATCCTTGATCGGTAGTGCCTGCGAGAAAACTCAATACTTTGCATTTCAATTTCTTTTTCTGACTCCTTCCATAGAACTGGTGTTTTTTCCTCCCTACTTCCATTTCCCATATGTCTCTCATCTAGCACACTACTCTTGCCCCGACCAATAGTCAAATGCCTTCGTTTTGGTCTGGCCTTAAGATCAATATAGTCTTGCCTTGAATCTCCAGTAACATCACCAAAAAGCATAAACTCTAGTTGAGAAAGCTCTTTCTTCCTACCAATGAAGTTCTCATTACGAGTGAAAGGTAACTCTTCTTCTTTCACTTTCTCCCTCCATTTTGTCAAATGCTCAGCTACACTTCTTCTGCCTAACTTCATTGCTAATAATGTGACAGCCCTCAGTATGCAATCTCTCCAGTTTCCACCATGAGCTTCCAACTTCCATTCTTCAACACGTGAGAGGCCATGAACAGCATCTTTCCACTCCTGCTCCAACCCTCCATACAAAAGCCAAAGCTCCCCTCCATGTTTTTCCCACAGCTCACCCCTCTTCTCAATTATATCCCTCACAAGACAATCAGCTGGACTCAAATCAAAGTATATAGGGACTAAGTTCTTCTTGCCAGAGAAAAATTGCAGCTCCTCAATTGTGTATGGGTTCTTGAAAGACTTCCTTGTTATAATTACTATTCCAAAAGAAGCAACATCCATAGCTTTCTCTGCAATGCCAAGCTTGCAAGAGTTCCTACATCCAGCCCTATCTGATACAAAACAACTTATGCCTTGAATTTCTAACTCAACACGCAACCAATTGGCAAATCTTATTAGAGGAGGTTTACGACCATGTAATCCTATAAATACATCACAACTCTTTAGTCTGTAAGAAGAAAGTGATCTAGAACCTGGAGTTGATGATGTTCTCTTGTTTCTGCCTTTCTTACTTCTCTTCTCTTTCTGTCCAGAATAACCATCATCATAGGGTTGACAGTAACCGGATACGGTGCTACTAGAGATGCCGACTGAGGAAGATATGCGATCAAGGTTCTGCAAATCACCTGCATTACAGTCAACTGGAGATGCAGCCACCTCAGAGACGGTGCATCCAACATTCACTAGAGACTTTGGTTCTGGAATCCCTGAACTGGTGCTGGGGGCAGCAGCATCTAGATGAATTCTGTCACTGGGAGCATCGGGTCGCAAAGACTCTGATAACTGACATGATGATGATCTTGGAGAGAAGAAGGGTGACTGATTGGCTGAAAAAAAAGCTGAAGATGAGGATGACATGTTCCTTGAACTCATTGCTGTCAAGGGTCCAAGTGTGGTGGAGCTCTCTTCTTGAATATCCATCCTTGCAGTTGCAGATGGTAAGTGAATGTTTCCCAATTATGGAAGATACCATGTCCCATGCACACACAATTTATTGGAAGATGTACTGTGAAGTTGAGGCAATGAGCTCATTAGTCAGAAGATGCATTCCAAATTTCCAATCATTCAATGTTCCAATATTGCAGAAAGAAGCAAAACTAAATGTTCTACACTGTATGCTTATGGTACTACAAATTAGTAATATAAAAGAACAAAGTAAAAGAAGGGGGAAAAAGCCAGACAAAGTCTGAGTCTTTTAAGAAAAAAGTTAATAGTGACACCATCATCTAAGTTACACTTCTATAGATCTCAAAAATTCCAAAAAGAAAAAAAAAGATAAATTCGTCAAATCATAAACAGTAATTATCAGTGGTAGGAAGCAAGATGGTCAACCTAAAAAGAATATTTGCTTTACAAAAAAGATTTTGACACCGAACAGACACGGAAACGTAGCATCAATTCGGGACATTTATTATTACTGTTGTTACAATTTACAATAGGCTCCAAAATCAGAAATGCACAGGCTCAACTCACTTGAAAACTCATAATTTGGTTAAGTAATTCACCAACCAAATTTAAAAGCAAGGGAAGGAGGCATCATTGAGAAGAAAAACGAATAAAACATAACACAACACTGTCCGCAACTACCAAAATAATTAATTGACATAACTACAGTTGTGTGGTTCAGATCTGAATACTTACTAGGCTGAGAAACTGAAACACCATGCCGTACATTCACTGTTTTGCTTCCAACCAACCAATCTCTTTTCTCTGCAAAGGTCAAAACGATCCAAGCATTCAAATTTCCAAGCACTGTAACAGTGACAAGAAGGAACTCAAGCAAACTACTTACGAAAATTAAGAAACACATCATTACAACAAATGCCAAAAAAACATGTAGCTAAGTTGTTGGCAATGGTGAAGTGAAAAACATACTATGGTGTCAGACTCAGAGACCCATTTGAGAAAGAGAAGAAAAGGAGATAAAGTGAATGAAAATGAATGCAAAAGCACCAAGCTTTATCAACAAGTGTTGGTGGGTGCAGAAACTGTGGCTAAGTTCTTACAAAGAGTGTTATCTTTGGGTGTAGGTTCTGTGACAGTGGGTTTGACTTGTGAATCTTTGGCTACGGTAGCGTTTTTATTGTGCCTGCAAGGTTCAGAAATGGGGTGTCAAGGGTGAAGAATGCAATGGATCTGACTTGGGTATGGTGGAATCGCAGTAGGCTCCACACCCATTTATACAACTGTTAAATCTTGCAGATGGCCACTATCATTTCGGCATTTGGATTCGCATTTTTTTTTTATGTGTTTTTCTGTGGGTGCTTTTAAAGTTAGCTTTGATTAAGATAGTCCAGAGCAAGATGTGGTGTTTTGTACTTTGCTGGGTGTGTGTGACAAAGAGACTGACGTGTTGAGGTTCTAACTTATGGTTTATTTTCCTTCTCTTGTGCAGGGTTAAATTGTTGATTAGAGCATCTAAGAATGAGATTGAGAAGTATCAAAAGTTAATGTTATTGGTATAAATATAAATGACTACTATATTATATGTATGTTATGAATTTTGTGGCATAAAACTGTAGTTACATAATTCTCTCAATATTAATATTGCATATCGAATTCATCCTGTTATGGATTGCATATCGAGTTTTTTTTTTTTTTTTCAAAGGAGGCCTTTTAATGATAATATAAAAAGCAAGGAACTACATATGCATATCTACACGAACCATGTGTTCTCACCCATACTATGTTGCTAATATGATTCAAGAGAAGATTTATCCCCCTCCCCTCTTCTTGTTGAGTTGTCAATTGCTCATAAGAGCACTTCAAAATAAATAAGAGAAATTAAATTTAGTAATAAAACCATACATTATATATGTGTGTAGGTGTGCGTTATGAAATTTGTGTCTTTAAGATTATAATTATATAATTTTCTCAACAATCTTATATATTGCATAGTAAATTCATCCTATTAGGTAATGTTTATTGAGTTTTCTATTTAATAGATTTAAGTATTTGAGTAATATATAAGTGATAATGACTCATATTTAATGTCTTAATATTTTGAAATGGATGTGGCGTCAAATTCACTTGTTTGATTAGCTTGTTATATATTTAATGAAGATCTTATGATATATTTATCTCCTTGTATTTGTTGATAAAAACTCCTCGCATACATAACAATGATCAAAGATAAAACACACACAAAACAACCTTACATTTAGAAATAGCAAAAAAGGTGAATTTATTGTGGTTCAACACTTACATGTTACTATTGCAAATAAGATTACAAGTTATCTAGACAATTTTTTTTAAAAAAAAAAACTCTAAATAGTATATTATCCTGTGGACTCAAGTTTTTCACACAAAAGTTACAAAAAATGATAAGCATGTTCTCACTTATAAAAAACTCTCTCACATCTTTTTTGTTTGGCTACATGACCTTATTTAGGTTAAAGTGGTTCTTCTTATCTCAAAAACCTCTAATTATAGTGGTGGTGATGGTTTCTAAAGACTTGTTGAATAAACACGAATTGATTTTTTTCTTATAGTTCCAAGAGTTACATCCCTTAAAAAATATTATCACATACACATACTAATAGTCATGACTTTTCACTCATCAATTTATTATGTCTCAAAATCACATACTTAAATTAATGGTTGGAAATTTAGAATTGACATTACCAACAATATCCCCTAACAAGTGGTATAAGAGTTGATGGTTGAAAATTCAATACATCACCATTAAACTCTTAAAATATTTACTTCAATTAATAATTTTTTCTTAAAGTACAAATCTAACAACTGGATAATGTGACCTTATATTAATGATTATATATGTGAAATATGCATTTATTAATGTGTAATTTAAATAATCTTTTCACTATATATATATAATGAAAATATTAAATAAAAAATAAATGTATTTAATATCTTGAAAATATAAAATATATTCAATACATGTTAAATTTCATGCAATCATGTAAAAAAAATATTTATATCTTTCACTTCTTCAAATATATATACAAATTTTAATACGATCTCGCCTGTTTAATTTCTAAGAAAAAACGGACAAAGAAAATTTATTTGATACGGTAATATAAAAATTGAATATGAGATTATTCATTAAAAATAAATAAATAAGAAGATGTCATATGAGAATTTAAAATGATGTAGACTTAAATATAATTTAAATTTTTATCATTTATTTGTGTCATATCAGTAAATGACGATGTTAATAAAAAATGCCACATCATCCATAATGTTTGTTAGTATAAACTAAAAATAAAATAAAAAAATTTCAAGGATTAAAAGCAAAATAGTGGCACGTTTACAAGATGAAAAAAATCTTAAAGTAAATATTAATATAAAATAAATATGTAATAGACCTATCTAAAAATTTTAATATGAAAATTACTTACATGATCTGACCAGTTTAAAGGCTCGATGGTAGCACCATGATTTTTTATTATCCAAATTTTCATTATAGAGCTAATTCATAGTGTCATCCTTAAACCATCATCACACTATTACCTCTTACTACCACTAAAAAAATATAGTGCTAAGACCATTGTCCTTCAATGGGCTACATTTGACTTAAATAAGTTTGGCTTATTTGAAAAATTTAAGATCAAAGACTATTAAATATCTGTCACGGGTTACTTTTTAAGCTTGATTTGATCACTTCAAAGTTTGACTTGGTCTACTAGATAGTCTGCTAGGGACCAAACCTTTAAATAGGACAAGCCACATAAGTAGACTTTCAAGCTAGCCAAACCTTTAAATACCTTTTTTTGTCCTTATAAATATGTTATTTTTTTTTAGTTTATATATATATATATATAATCCTTATAAATTATATCATTTTTTTTAGTTTCTATAATTTTTTCTATTTTCAGTCTTTACTAACATAACACCTGTGACATATGACATTTTTTTTTTTTGACGCCATCATTTGATGATATGACACTTATTAATGTCAATAATTATTATTCACATCAATGTTTTTTAATAGGAAAGTTAACAACATAAAAAAAAAAAAATCAAATTCTAGGTTTTTTTTAATAAAATAAGGAGTTAAAATAAAAAAAAATTAAAAAGACTAAAAGCCAATCATTTATTTTTTTTAGTTTATATATATATATATATATAATCCTTATAAATTATATCATTTTTTTTAGTTTCTATAATTTTTTCTATTTTCAGTCTTTACTAACATAACACCTGTGACATATGACATTTTTTTTTTTTGACGCCATCATTTGATGATATGACACTTATTAATGTCAATAATTATTATTCACATCAATGTTTTTTAATAGGAAAGTTAACAACATAAAAAAAAAATCAAATTCTAGGTTTTTTTAATAAAATAAGGAGTTAAAATAAAAAAAAATTAAAAAGACTAAAAGCCAATCATTTATATAATTTTCCATAAGCAGCAGCACAAAAGGACAGTGGAATTGACTTGCATATTGGGGCATTACAGCGTGAGTCCAAAAGGGTCTTTTAATGGAGGGGGAACATATGCCCCCATGTGAGACCAGATACGGATTTACGGCCCCGATCTGTTAGCATTAACAAAACTTTGTCGTATCAATGGCTCCGATTGAGACACATTATGCTAAGATAGAGGGTAAAGAGACAAAATTAGTTTGAATTTTAGAGTAGTCCAAATTGGTAACGATCAAATGCTATTGTCCCCACTATCTTTTAGGCCAGACGGGAGGGCCACCAATTCATCATTAATGGGCCCAACACCTTCAAATAATTCTATTCTATTAAACCATCTTCTCGAGAAAACAAATTGTTTCTTAAAAAAAGAGAAAATAAAATAGAAAAAACAACTTAATTATGTTCATCGGTTAAATGAAAATGAACCAATATACTATTTCTTTATATTTATTATAAAATATTTATCTATTCATTTCATGAGAATATGTTTGACATTTTTTAAAAATAATAATAGATAGTTACACTCTACATATTTATAAATATAGTGTTATTTAATACGATATATTTTTCTTTATTTTTTTCAGTTAAATAAAATGGATAAGGTTAATCCAACTTGGCATAACTTAAAAAAAAAAACTCTAAAAAAAATCGGTTTGGTGAAATTAATTTCACCTAATAGTAAGACAGATTTGTTTAATAAAATTATTATGTTATATATTAAATACAAACACTGTATTAATACAAAAAAATTATGTAATTACTTAATAACTACATTTTCAATTATTTTATATGATAGATTTAATAGATCTCACCCTATTTAATTAAATAAATATTTCAAAATGTTTAAATCGAAGAAGGTAGAGCCTAACACCTCCATTCAATCTATTCATCAGCTATTAGGTTTTGAAGCTTAAGATCAGTATTTGCTTTGGATGTTGACCAACCAACTTTGGGGTCAAGGATGGGGCATGTCTGCTGAGATTGTTTTATACATTAAAACAACAAACTTATGTGTCAAGGGCATAAGTTCATAGAAAAAATCGGTCAATTTGTAACCAAACAAAAAATAATAACTGTTTAACCTAAATGGTTGGAGCAGTGGTGTAAGGTCTCGCTGCGTTCACATGAGGAGAAATGATATATTTAATGGAAAAACCAGTATTTGATTCCCTCAGTGTGCAAAATTCTCTTTGACCAACGGCAGTCACGCACCGCGAGCATGATTAGTCTCTGACCCAGTGAGTTGGGGGATACTCGTGATCTAATGAAGGACACAAAAAAAATTGAAAGAAAGATGATTTCACATCTTTTATGGTACATAAGCGCAATTCACTGCTGAACTCGAGTGATTGACCATTTTGGGTCATTTTTATAAACAAAATATCAATATGGGACTGTTCTAAAACTATTTATCGGCATGGGTCTGTTTTGACCATGATCGGTCAAACTTACAAGTTTGACCAGCAGATTTAAGGAGAACATGACACATGTCATGTTTTTTGACACGTGTCATGTTCTCCTTAAACTTGTTGCTCAAATTTATAAGTTTGACCGATCAATGGTCAAAACAGACCCATACCGGTAAATAGTTTTAGAACAGTCCCATATTGATATTTTTGTTTATAAAAATGATCCAAAATGATCAATCAACTGCTAAACTCATGCAGTAAAGTTTTTAATAGTCTTTCGTCAAGAGGTTAAAGTATCCTAGACAAGTAAAGGAGAATAGTAACTGTGTTCTCTAAATAGCTAGCTAGAAAGCTTTTTTTTTTTCTTTCTCTTAACTTTTTTAGTTATAATCATACTTTTTCTCAATACTGAGAGGTCACAATAAACAGGAAAATATAAATAGGAAGAGTCACAATCAAAATACCCTGAAAAGGGAACATTTTTTTTTTGTTATAGTAAAATATTTTGAAGGACTTAAATCTCTTCCAAAAATTCTTAAAAACTGCATAAGATCCTGATCTAATCTATAGTAGCATCCTTTTTGAGAAAAATAGGAAGCTTCTCAATATTTAGGAAACTAGAGAGGCAAAACTTTTTAAACGCACTTCATGATCATTACGTGAACTAATCTCTAATCGATCTATGGATTAAAAAAATGATATTTTTGTTGAAAAAAAAATGAGAGTGGAGTAAACTTGCTTACCAATTTGTCATCCTTTGTTTGATAAATAAATTATATATATTAATGTATAAAATGCATGGGATGGTTACAAAATTGTTGGGTCTTAGACCACATTTTTTTAATTGGAGTTTGAGTTAGAAATATCTACAATATGCTGAAGCTAAATTATTGTCCAATGGGAGTTTTTTCATGCACAAGATTCAAACATGAAACCTTATCTTAAGAAAATTAAGTATGTATCACTTAAATCTATAATTAATTAATAGATATTTATTGATTTAATAAGTAATTTATATTCCAAAAAATAAAAAATTAAACTTCAAATAAAATCATGTTAAGTTTATTAAATAATTTTAATTAATTTTAAAAGTTTTCATTTTAATTTTTACTTTAAACCAAAATATATATTGGAACGACTTTGTCTTGGATTTATTTTAAATCTGAAGAACCATTTTCCAAGGAGAAAATCACATGTATACTTGTTTTTAGATTTTTTTATTTATTTTGTGAGTATTTGTTTCGATTTATTTTTTAAAAATAATTAATTTTATATCATCTCAGTAAGAAAACTTTTTTTTTGGACAGAATCTCAGTAAGAAAACTTAAACACGTAATTACTTTTTCAGATATAATCTATAGTTCTATACCAATCATGCACTTCCATCGATTCTTTTTATCTTTTGGGTTTTTCTTGTCCTCTACTTCCTTTCATACTCAAGACTCAAGAGAGATAGAGCGAGGGCTATTACTTCCTGCACCCCTTTTTGCTTCTTGAACCCCCTAAAAATCAAAAATAGACCAAAATACCCTTCCTTCTAACCAAGCCCCACCTCCACCCAACCACCCAATACCACCGCCAAACTTCACCGCTGGAGCCACCCAAGACCACCGCCACCACCACCAAACACCACACGAAACCAGCTGACGACAGAAATCGAAGAAAAAGTCTTTATGAAATCAGATTACGTAATTTCGGAATACCTTTTCTAGAAAGGCCTTTCCGGAATTATGTTAGCATAATTCTGGAAAGACCTTTCTAGAAAAAAAAATTCATTCTGGAAAAGGCTTTCCAGAATTACGTAAAATAATTCTGGAAAGGCCTTTCCAAAAAAAAAACAACAATTTTTTTGTATTCCAGAAACAAGTTTCTGGAATGATGTACAATTTTTTTTTTTTGGAAAGGCCTTTCCAGAATTATTTTACATAATTCTGGAAAGCCTTTTTCGAAATTAATTTTTTTTTTCCGGAAAGACCTTTCCAGAAAAAAAAATTTCATTCCGAAAAAGGTAATCCAAAATTACGTAATATGATTTCTTCTTCGATTTTCGTCGTCGGTCGGTTGCGTGTGGTGTTTGGTGGTTGTGGCGGTGGTATTGGGTTGTTGCAGTAGTGATGTTTGGCGGTGGTATTGAGTGGTTAGGTGGAGGTGGGGCTTGGTTAGAGGAAAATGTAGTTTGGTCTGTTTGGGGTTTTTGGGGGTGTAGGAAGTAAAAAATGAGGTGCAAGAAGTAATAGCCTAGAGTGAGCAATGCATGGTGCAATGCTGAGGACTATTGGGCCACTATGATACAAGTATTGTACCTCAATGGATTAACTGGACACTATCGAATCTTGGGTTTATTACAAGTTCAAGATTGATCCATTTATTCATAGTCACACAACTTTTGGAAGAAAAAAAAATTGCCACGCAGCTATTACTTCCTGCGCCCCCTTTTTTGCTTCCTGCAACCCCCTAAATCCCTAAAGAGACTAATATACCCTTTACCTCTTCCAAGTCCCACCTCCACCCAATACCATTGCCGATCCAAACACCACCACCGCAACCATCCAACACCACCGTCGCAACTACCAAACACCACGGAAGCAACCGCAAAACACCATGTAATTGAATAATCGAAGAAAATAGCACCGTTACGTAATTATGGAAAGGCTTTTCAGGAATGAATTTTTTTTTCTAGAAAAATCATTTCGGAACCCCTTTTATGGAAAAAAAATCATTCTGGAAAAAAAAATTCATTCTAGAACAACCTTTCAGGAAAGAAAATTCATTCCGAAAAGAAGTTTCTGGAAAAATACATATAATTATTTTGTCTTTGACTTCCTGCACTTCCCTTTTTGCTTTACACACCCCCTACTTTTTTCCAAAATGAGAGTTCTAGAATGGTTTTTTTTGCTTTCCAGAAAAGGTGTTCTGGAATTTTTTTTTTCCAAAAAGGGGGTTCTAGAATAATTTTTTTTTTGGAATGGGGGTTCCAGAAGTATTAAAAAAAGAATTTGACTTCTGGAAAAGTCTTTCCAGAATGAGGTCACATTTTATACCTCTCTTCGTCCTTGACTCCATTAGCGTCTTCTTCCTTGTGCCATAGTCGTCGACAACGATGTTGGGTGGCGGTGCTTGTGTTTAGTGGTGGTGTTGGGTGGTTGGGCGGAGGTGGGGCACGATGGTGTTAGGTGGTTAGGTGGAGGGGTAGTTTTGTTTGTTTAGGGGTTTTTGGAGGTGTAGGAAGCAAAAAAGGGGGTGCAGAAAGTAATTCCCTTCAAATCCGTTGCGTTTTTCCTGCGCTTTCAAACTCGAACAAAAACGTTGTTCTTAATATAAAGCTTATTAATGGACCATAAAAAGAAAAAAACCAAACGCGTACGACTTACTGTAAAAATCAACTATACACATAATTATAGTTAAAATGAATTTCAATATATATTTTTTATATTTAATAATTTGAAATTAATTTTATCTATACACAAATAAACAAACACAGAAATATTATTATTCCTAAAAAGAAAGAAATAAATACAAAAGAAAAAAAAAGTATGAGACAGGCATATGACTCGAAACCAAATAAAAAGATTTTTTTTTGGGTACATAAACCAAACAAAAAGATAAACAATAGCCATGTTACATTTTTTTTTTATAATAAATTGAATAAACACGAAAGTGTATTTTCTTATATAATTTCACATCATTAATTTTCTAAAATTATGTATATGTTTTATTACAATTTAATAATTTTGTTTACAAAATATTACCTTCTATTTTTTTAATTGCCATGACATTATATTTTAAAAAAACAAAACAACGCAGCATAATAATATCGTCATAATACTAATTATATTCTTGATATTGTATTTACAATAATTAAGTAAGCGAGTCACATTTTTTATAAATCACTAAAATTTGAATTTAAAAAGAAATTCGAGAAAAAACTCTTAATAACAACAGCATATAATCAACCAGCCTCGTAACCTCATTATATTAATATCATATAAAAAATATAAAAAAGAGACTGTTATTTTACCAGTAAAAAAAAAATGAACGACTGAAAGTGAAGCAACATTAATTAACAATTTAACATTATAAAGGAAATCAATACTTTGCTTCTCTTTATTCCTTATTATTATTATTTTTTGGTGAATTCTCCTTAATCCTTATAATATCATATCATAGTATATATACTGATAAAAAATTATCATAGTATATATTCTTCTTCTTTTTTTTTTTTTTTGAAGGGAATCATATCATAGTATATATTCTATTTACAATTTTTTTATAAATAATTATCATATCATTTATACTATGCTTCTCCCTAATCCTAATTATCATATCATAGTATATATGAGAAATGCTGGTACTTTTCTAATTTTATAGTTTTTAATAAATTTTAATTAATAATAGAATGTGTGTTGGGAGAAATGTTTTGTGGGCACTCATCTAGTATATATTCTACTTAAAGAGAAAAGAAGAGACTGTTATTTTACTACCAGTAGAAAAAAAAATGAACGACTGAAAGTGAATCGACATTAATTAATTAACGTTACAAAGGAAATCAATACTTTGCTTCTCCTTAATCCTTATCACATCATAGTATATATTCTTTTTTTTTTTTTAATACATCATAGTATATATTCTATTTATAACGTTTTCAGGAATAAATTTGTAATTAATTAAATAAATTCGAATAAAAAAATTAATTAATCAATTAGTTAAATATTTCCCAGTCTCTATTTATTCTCGTTCCATCCATCTTGCCTCTCTAGCCGTTCACTGCACTTTATCGCAGAACCAGGTGAGGTGAAGCTCAAGCATGAGTTCTTCAATCGATCAAGGATTTTATTTATTTTATTTTATTTTATTTTTATTTGCACATGCATTAGGTTTATCCAATCCCTTTCCATGTTTTTTATTTTATTTGTGAATTTTCATGTCCATAATTCGAAATTACCCCTTCTTATCCCCATCCGCTTATAAGAACGAGAATTGACGGTGATCTGTTCTAGGGTTTAAAGGTTTCTCTCTTTGTTTCTGCGTTGTTTTGTTTTTGTGGAAATCGATAGCTCTGAATTAGGGGTTCGCGATAAATGGCACGGTTGGTTCTGCCATCGAAGACATTGACTTTTTCGAGGAACACTCTACTGGGTTTGATCTCCCCTGCTCCTGTGATTATCCATACATACACATTTTCACTTTGTTTTTGTTCTAATTTTATTTTTATGTCTCCGCCACCACCATGACTCCACATGCAATGCATGTTTCTGGATTAACAAAAATCTTAAGATAAATGTTCATGTTCTGTTTTGTGTTTTTGACATTACTTTACTGGCACTGTCTTTCTTATATGCATGCTAGTTGTTACCAAAACTGTTTTTTTTTTTTTGGGTGCTTTGTTTATTTCCTACACTCGTTCACTTTTGCATTACTCCTATTTCTGAATGAGATGTCATTAGATCTTATTATAAATTAACAAGATTAAAACATATAAGTCATGTAAGTTTTTTAGAAAGTTATAGGCTTTTATAGATTATGTTTCTTTAAAAAACTTCTAATTTTGACTATCCATGTAAATCAGTATATGGTCGTATGACCCAAATTTGCCCTCCTCTCCTCTCTCCCATAAAAGGGCTTTCTTACTAGATACATCTCGAATATAGATTCCTTTCTTTGTTTTATTTTGTTTAAAATTTTCTATTGAGAATAACATGTTAAATGTTGCCATGACACTTAATCTTTCCAAATTGCTTGCTCCTCTGTGGACTTTGATGATTATTACCTTTTTCTTTGCAGCTTCAGGTTAATTGCAGCGTTAGCTATTTTCAGAATTCAGCAAGAAGGAGCATCAGATTCAAGCATTTCCTTGCATCAGAGGTTTCTTTCCTTTTTTTGCACCTCCATACACTACTAAAAGGATCTTTGAAAAAATATAACTTTATCATTTAAGTTGTCTTGTGAATGTTATAAACTGTTGATGTGGCTTTTACAGGTCAATTTCCGAAAGAAGTATTGCCCATTATATTCTTCACTACCAGTAAGTTTAATTTGTGTTGGAGTTTCATTCTTTGCTGTTTATTTAGTCGCATGTTTAAAGATGTTCTGCTTCCCTGTATGTCTATGGGCTCTTTCAGATTCAATGGTTATGTACAGTCCGCTTGTTTGATTACCTGATCTTGTATGTTCCTGTATTCTGTTCCAGAGGGTCAAGCAAGTAAGTAGGAGGCTAATTTGTTCAGTTGCCACAGAGGATTTACAAAAGCAAGGTGAAGAATCTAAAATGGAGACACCTAGGGAAATATTCTTAAAGGATTACAAGATGCCTGATTACTACTTTGACACTGTAAGTTTACAGGAGTTTTTAAATTATGTTTCATTCACGTTATTGCTACTTTTTAAAAATTTATTGTTTCTTCTGTTCATGTGTTGCATGGAACTATTACAGGTGGATCTGAAATTTTCCTTGGGAGAGGAGAATACAATAGTTAGTTCTAAAATTGCTGTGTATCCTCGCATTGAAGGTAGCTTTAATATGGTTCCTTACTTGATCTTGTAACTTGTTTAAATATATGCAGCATCAATATCCAAGTAATTTACCACTTTTCATATTTATTTTTCTCTCACTTCTAATTGGTCTATTTTGTGCAACAGGTTCTACTCCCCCACTAGTTTTAGATGGACGAGACTTATCTTTAGTTTCAATTCACCTGAATGGCAAGGCTTTGAAGGTATATATACTTTTTTTAGCTGGCTACTATCCACTGTGATGGCTACTTTGTGAACATAATCAATTACCGACATAATTTCTTTTGCTATCTTGCGAGTTTTTCAAACAAGGAAATTCAGATTCAGAAGCTGATTTTAATATGTTGTATGTCATGAATTCTATATTTGTGCTTCCTAGTTAAAACCTTAGGTGTTATTTACTTTCAGAAACACTTTATATTGGTAGTGATGATGGGTGGTTTAGGTTTAGATTGTTTTGTTACATGTGTAACATTATTTTAAATTTATTCTCTTGTGTTCATCGATAGGAGGAAGATTATCATTTGGATGCACGCCATCTCACAATCCGATCACCTCCTAGTGGTAAATATGATCTTGAAATTGTTACGGAGATTTGCCCACAGAAGAACACATCATTAGAGGTAAGTGAGATTTCCCCTTGTAGAGTTTGCTTCTTCCTTGTATTGCTACTTTTCCACTTCTGTCACCCCAGTTTGGTGTTTGAGGGGGAGGTTGTCTTTACTATGGATTTGATTTCCTGTAGGGACTTTACAAATCATCTGGGAATTTCTGTACTCAATGTGAGGCTGAAGGCTTCCGTAAAATTACATTTTATCAGGTTGTCATCTTAAGGCAATTAATATGCTAAACTGTTCTATATGTTTATATCAATAAATTTCCACATAAAATTAATGGATCCTATCATCCAACAGGATCGACCTGATATAATGGCAAAATATACAGTTCGCATTGAGGCGGATAAATCACTGTATCCAGTGTTATTGTCTAATGGAAACCTAGCTGAGCAAGGTGACTTAGAGGTAATGTTTTCTTGTAATGCATAGTAGTGAAGACTATCTAAATGGTTACTATACTGTTCATGGATGTTATTTATGCTTTACTGCAGGATGGCAGGCATTATGCTGTTTGGGAGGACCCCTTCAAGAAACCTTCTTATCTGTTTGCCTTGGTTGCTGGGCAATTGCAGAGCAGAGATGACACATTTATTACCCGTTCAGGGCGGAAGGTGTCCCTTAGGATATGGACACCTGCAGATGATGTACCTAAGACTTCACATGCTATGTATTCTCTGAAAGCAGCTATGAAGTGGGATGAAGATGTCAGTTCTTATCTAGTTTTAAATTCATTTGATCAGATGGGTTACTTTGATTGCAATATACATTGTTTTGAATTCTGAATTTGCTGTCTTGTCATATGCTTTCCGAACAGGTTTTTGGACTTGAATATGACCTGGATCTCTTCAACGTTGTTGCTGTCCCAGATTTTAACATGTAATTTTCATCTACCTTTTTTTTTGAGATTTCAATCATGTGACCCTAGATACATTGTGCCTTTGTATATTATTAGATTAGATGAGATGCAATAGCATGAAAGGATTAGGTGCAGAAAAGTAATATGGTGTACTTTTTTTGTATTGGACAGGGGAGCCATGGAAAACAAGAGCTTGAATGTAACCTTCTTGTCAGATTGTCTCTGTTGGTTATCTGTGTTCACTTCTGTCATATATAATTTTCTTTTCTTTGCAGATTTTCAATTCAAAGCTTGTATTGGCCTCTCCAGAAACTGCTACTGATGCAGATTATGCTGCAATATTGGGAGTTATTGGCCATGAGGTTTGTAACGATCATATATTAGAACTTTTGAAGAATTATTTACTTTTCTAAAACTAAATTTCTTTAGGTTTTCTTGAATCTTGATTGTGACTAGAGCTTATTTCTTGTCTATTATGCAGTATTTCCACAACTGGACTGGCAACAGGTGGTGTTACATACCATAGATCTTGTTATCCTTTCAAACTAAGGATTTTATATGCTCATTCATTTAATGTTCTAAAACTTTTTCCTACCTAGTTCTATTTCACTTGTGGATTTCTATTTGAGATATAAACCTGGGTTTTTGCAGTGCATTTGTTGTTTGTATGTTTATATCTTTCCATTGACATGGGTATGTTAAAACTTGAATTAAGTATTTCATTTAATAATATCAGAGTGACATGTCGCGACTGGTTCCAGCTTAGCCTGAAGGAAGGTCTTACTGTTTTTCGTGATCAGGCACAGCCTCTTTACCCCTGTTTCCTATGTTTCAATTTAGACATTACAATACTTTTCTAAGTTTTTTAATGCAATGAGTTGCATTAATTATTGGCAGGAATTTTCATCTGACATGGGAAGTCGTACTGTAAAGCGGATTGCTGATGTTTCAAAACTTAGGAATTACCAGTTTCCACAGGTTACTTTCTTTTTATTTTTCTGTTTTGATTATTTTTTGTAAGTTCTACAGTGATGGTTTCTGTGTTCTGATGTTATTCTGACTGTTCCACTCATTATTACTATAGTTTATCTTATTTACTATTCTTTCAAAGTAGAATTATCATGATGTCAGGTAGTATTCTGACACTTTTATACTGATTTTTCCAGGATGCTGGTCCCATGGCCCATCCAGTGCGACCACATTCTTATATCAAGGTTAGAATTTGGAAATCATTTCCTCTCACCATTTGTCTCCAAAAATATATTTTTTCCCCATTGCCCTCAATATATGAGCTTCTAAGTTTGTATTTTTTTTTCCCCCCTTGACAGATGGACAATTTCTACACAGGCAAGCCTTATTTTTATAACTTTAATTGAATCAATATGATATTTGAAAATTTTACTTTATTAATTTATGCAATAATTTATAGTTCTCTACTAATTTATCTATCATTTTGCCAACCTTCTGGATTAATTTCTGATGCGGCCCTATCATCAATGTCAAAATACAGTTACGGTATGTTCCAGATTTTTTTATTGTGACGTTTAACCTCCAGTTTGGATCCATTTTTTCTCATTAAGCTATTGAATTGTTTATAATGATTTCTTTATTTTCTGCAGGTCTATGAAAAGGTTTGATCCCACTATAATTTTCAATCCCTTCATGTCCATTTGTCTTCCTGGCAGTTTGTTCTTATGATGATCCTATGTATCAGGGGGCTGAAGTTGTCAGAATGTACAAAACCTTATTAGGAAGTCAAGGGTTCCGAAAAGTAAGAATGTTTATCCAATGCCTATAACGACCCTGTTACCTGCAATGTGATACTGCTAATTTAGAATTCAACTCTTACAAACTCCCTGTATTTCAGGGCATGGATCTTTATTTTAAGAGACATGATGGCCAAGCTGTAACATGTGAAGATTTTTTTGCTGCCATGCGAGATGCAAATAATGCAGATTTTGCAAATTTCTTGCTATGGTTTGTATTTTTAGCTAGAGTTTCCCCCCGTGTTTTTATGCTAATTTTGTATTAACTTATCAACTAATGTGCAGGTATTCTCAAGCTGGGACCCCTGTTGTCAAAGTAAATACTTATTATAATCCAGAAGCGCATACTTTTACTTTGAAGATTAGGTATCAGCCTTCAACTTTTCATTTCTCCTTTTTGATTGGGTGATTTAAAGGTACATCAGTTTTGAATTTTATTTTTGGCTGTCTTTAATATGTTTGATGGGGACATTTTTGCAGTCAAGAGATACCACCCACTCCAGGGCAATCAGTTAAGGAACCCACGTTCATTCCTGTTGCTGTGGGTTTGCTTGATTCCTCTGGCAAGGACATTCCTCTTTCAACTGTTTATCATAATGGGACTCTGCAATCGGTTTCAAGCAATGATCAGTCAGTCTGCACTACAGTCCTTAGAGTGACCAAGGTTGTTTAGAACCTTTCTTTGATATGCATTCTATCTCATGGTTTTATTTGATCTCTTTAAGTTAGTTATAAGGAAGTACCATTTGACTGTGAATTCATTGGTCATTTAAATCTTGAACTTCTTCAGGGTTGGGGAAGTTATAATCATATGCATTATTCTTAATTTGACACCTTTCTATGGTATGGTGAATCAGTGATATTTGAATTTTCAGAATATCTAGATCTATTCTTTCAAATTTACAAAATGTTTTTATCCTGCACTTTTCCCCACTAATGTTTTCTCGGTCCATCACTATATGTAGTTAAATTATGAACATATTGTTATCATGATAACAGATATACTACAAAGTAAAAGTATCATTTGTCTCGTATTACCAAGTATGAGCATCCATGTCAAAATTAAAACTGTGTCTGAAATTATAAAACTATGTTAGAAGGTCCCTTCACTCTGTTATAAATAATGTAACTTAAAAAACACTTTAAACATTTATCTGTCTACCTAATATTGCATAACATAGATCCAGTAGTGGCAGGTATTTGTTGAAATAGAATAAGATGCAGAGCATGGTTGGGATTTTTCATATTCATGATTAATTGATAATTTTATTTGTATCTGCTGCAGAAAGAGGAGGAGTTTGTATTCACTGATATATTTGAGAGGCCTGTTCCTTCTTTGTTAAGGGGATACAGTGCTCCTATTCGTCTGGAATCTGATCTCACTGATAGCGACTTGTTTTTCTTACTAGCCAATGATTCTGATGAATTCAACCGGTTTGTCTTCTTCAAAGTTGCAATCTATTATTTTTTATTTGATAGCTTAATGGGAATTTATTCACTGGCTTATTTAAATGATTCAGTTGGGAGGCTGGACAAGTTTTGGCACGGAAGTTGATGCTTAACTTGGTTGATGATTTGCAACATAACAAACCATTGGCTTTGAATCCCAATTTTGTTGATGGGTTCAAATGTATTCTATGTGACTCAAGTCTGGACAAAGTATGCTTAGGACAATTTTTTCTCAGGATTATTCATTTTGTTGAGGGGTTTTATCATATGATTTCATTGATTGTATTGTATGCTCTTTTACCTTCTAGGAATTTGTGGCAAAGGCAATAACTCTGCCTGGCGAGGGAGAAATAATGGACATGATGGGGGTTGCAGATCCTGATGCTGTTCATGCTGTTCGGACTTTCATCAGGAAGCAGCTTGCAAGTGAACTGAGATCAGAGTTCCTCAGCACAGTATGGCTTGTTGTCTGAAGCTGTTTGGAATTATTAAATATCTTTTCTTCATTGTATGAATATCCTCAATAATGAATATGATTGTTTACCTTTTTGCAGGTAGAAAATAATAGGAGCTCTGAAGAATATGTCTTCAATCACTCAAACTTGGCCAGGCGTGCTCTGAAGAATGTTGCTCTTGGTATGTATATCTTCTTGGGTTAATTGTGTTTTTGGTCCCTAAACTTTTTCAAGTTTTCACTTTTAGTCCTTAAACAAAAAGTTGGCCGGTCTTAGTCCCTAAAGTTTACCTCCATTTGCCTTTTTCATCCCTACTGTTTAAATTATCCGTTATGTGCTGAGCTGGCAAGTAATTTCAAGATATTCTCTGGTGGCTTATTTTTTGGCAGCTAAAAACCGCCAGAAAATGCTTAGTTAAATGGTTTAAACTGTTTTGAACCATTTTGTGGCGGGTTAAAACCCCCAGAAATCGCTTCAGTATGAACACGATCAAGCGGAACCACCACCACCGTCATCCAAAACCAAACCTACGAGTTGAAGGAAATAAGAAAAAAAACACATATCCAAATCACAAATCGGAACCCCAAATCACAAATCAAGAACCCCCAATCACAAATCACAACCCCAAATCACAAATCAAGAACCCCCAAATCACAAATCCATCTCAGGTTATGATGGTGTTGAAAAGGGAGAGGTTCCGCTGGAGGAGGTTGAGGCGGAACTCGCTGGCAATCTCGCGGGCGTCGGCACTGATAGAGATCGGAGTTGGAGGTGGCGGAGGGAGGTCGAGCGTCTTGCCACGGAACTTGTCGACGTTGGTGACGACGAGAACGAAATCATCAATAAGGTCCTGGGTGAGGATGGTTTGCATGGTGGCCCTTCCCACGTTGCCGGTGGCCCGGCGCTAATCACGGAGATCTTGTTGTAGCGCTTCGTGGAGGAGGAAGGGGTGGCGTAGGTGATGGGCTTGATGAAAGCCTGGGTTAGGTCCAGGCCCCTGGCCCCAACGTCGTTGAACCTGAAGCGCTCTTGTCACAGCACACGAGTGAAGAAGGCGGATTTTATAATAGATATCCTCCATCGGCATCCGCACCTATGTAGGTTTAATATAATGTGATATTGATCAAAAAATTTCCTACTGTTTGCGTTCAAACACCACTAGCAAATTGAAATTTGGGAACGAAGCAATAAAGGGGTTGAGTTCACTCCCCTCATTTTCAAATCTTCCTCACCCAGCCCAATATTACTTACTCAATTTTGAAGGCATCAACGTTGGAAACTAAAAGAAGGTGAAGACAAGTAAAAGTCAAATTGATCGCAACATAATCATTAATTCTGGACTACACTGAACATTTTTTTTCTTATTTCCTTCAGCTCGAAGTGCAGGTTTTCGTCGGTGGTGGTGGTTCTGATTGATGGTGTCTATTGAAGAACTAAAATTCTACTTGAGCAATTTCTGGCGGTTTTTAACCGCCAGAAAATGGTTCAAAACTTTTAAACAATTTAAAATACATGCCAGCTCAGCACAAAACGGAGATAATAAACGGCGAGGACGGAAAAAACAAACGGAAGTAAACTTTAGGGACTAAAACCAGTCAACTTTTTATTTAAGGACTAAAAGTGAAAATTTGGAAAAGTTCAGGGACCAAAAACATAATTAACCCTATCTTCTTTTACATACTAAGATACATTTACATGCATGATAGCAAGCTCATCTTTTTTTTTTTCTTCTTGTAGCTTATCTTGGATGCCTTGAGGAACAAAAATTCACTGATCTTGCACTGCACGAGTATAAAACTGCTACAAATATGACCGAGCAATTTGCTGCTTTGGCTGCCATAGCCCAGAACCCTGGTAAAACCCGTGATGATGTTCTTGCTGACTTTTATGGCAAGTGGCAGCATGATTTCTTGGTAAATCTCCATCTCTATGACTTTGTTTTTAGAATTATTTTTTTGCTATTGGGCATGTTTTCTCCACTCTGTCAATATATCCTATATGATATAAACTTTAACGTCCTATGTTGATGATGGGGCTGGATTAAACTTAAGATGCTCTTTGCTTAACAGTTTCCTACCATTATCTATGAAGAGCACAGTGCTTCCTTCACTAATACTATGACGAACATGCTTCCTTCTGACACCTACTCTAACTTACTAGTTTTGCTAAATCTTTTCTGTTTTGGCCTTGCTGACTGCTATTCAATCTCTCATGTTTGTCAAAGCTATGTGTGTGCATCTGTTAAGTTTTATTTTAGAAGTTTTTCCTACCTACGACTTGATGTTACCTACTGTGGGGTTTTTGGATTACTACTTTATACTTTCCCTACCTTTGCAGGTGGTGAACAAATGGTTTGCTCTGCAAGCAATGTCTGACATTCCTGGTAATGTTGAGAATGTGCGGAAACTGTTAAACCACCCAGCATTTGACCTGCGCAATCCCAACAAAGTGTACTCTCTCATTGGAGGTTTCTGTGGGTCTCCGGTGAACTTTCATGCAAAGGATGGATCAGGCTACAAGTTTTTGGGAGAAATTGTGCTGCAACTTGACAAGCTAAATCCTCAGGTCATTTCACATTAGCCTTCTTTGATTATATATTCGTTCATTTGTGTGTATAACACTAATGATCCTTATGTAATATGACATTTTTTTTGGTTTGGGGGAATGTAGGTTGCCTCAAGAATGGTGTCAGCCTTCTCAAGATGGAGGCGTTATGATGAAGACAGACAAAAACTTGCAAAGGTAATAGATTTATTATTTATTATTATTTGGTCTCATTAGCTTACATTTTCTTAGTGTGTGTTTGTAAAATTGATTTTGGGTAAAATTGATTTTAAAATGATGTAATTTATTTTTGAATGTTTTTATTCTAAAAACAAGTTAATAGTAAAATTGACTAATTTTTTTTATCCAACGAAGAAAAGTTATCTAAAATTGTTTCAACTCAATCAATTTTTGATCCAAAATAAATTTCTCAACATGGAATCTAACAAGTGTATTTATCTAAAATTATGTTAGTTGATATTTGAACCTGATTATTTGGATCATCTAACATTGAATTACAAACTGGTGTTTTGCAGGCCCAGTTGGAGAGGATCATGTCTACTAATGGACTATCGGAGAACGTGTTTGAGATAGCTTCGAAAAGCTTAGCTTAAAAGTGTTTATCGTATGAATAACTGCCAAGCTGCTGTCTTTTAAATGGTTCTGATGTGTTAGTGGCGAAAGCAATTGCCGCAAGATCCCGATATCTTGTGCAAGCTTTGTCGCCCCAACTGGTAGCCCTCGTTTTGCATGCATGCATGTATGTCTTAACTCGGGGTTCGTTTTTTTATGCAATAAAAAAGTGAACTAGTTTATCTCGATAACTTCAAAATGATTCAGTGGATAATGGTTCGCTATACCGTTTTTTATTTTTGGTTATATTGATAATTTGATAAGGAAATATGGGTGCATTTGATTGTTGTGTTTGTTTTATAAAACTAAATAGTTCGAGTATTTTTAAACCGAAAGAAGAAAAAAATGTTCGATTACCCTAAGGGTCTATTTGGTAGAAAAGAGAGAAATAGAGTGAATGAAAGTAAAAATGGTGAATATAAATAGGTGAGAAATAAAGTCTAAGTTAAATGTATTTGGTTGAAGAGAAATAAAGAATAAATAAGAAGAGATAGAGAGAACAATGAAAATAAGTGAGAAATAGAGTGATAAAGTATTAGTGGGTTTCACCCTATTTTTACTCACTATTTTTACACAACTAAACCAATAATTCATTTTTTATCAAACAGGGCATAAGAGATGGGAGGGAGAATAGAGCGAGAAAGGAGGGCATAATTTTTTATTTTTTTTTAAAATACCAATAATGGATAAGTTGTACTTGGTAAAATACCACTTTCTTTTTTTCATGTTTAGAAGAAAATAGTTCAGGCGATGGACAACCAGAAATAGAAAAAAAATGCAAAATCGTGGTCCACAAGTACGAATTACCCTAAATTAGTACAAATTTTAGAATAAAGTAAACTAGATTAATAATTTTAAAGAACAATATCCTAATGTGGTAAAAATTTAGGTTTACTTTACGGAGGTTGGACATTGATAAGAAGACAAAAGGCAAACAAATAAAAGGGATTGTTGGCTCTGCGCTCTGGTGAAAACGGGTTCGCTAGAGAAAAGTAAAAAAGGATAAAGAAAAAGCCATATCTTTTTAAAATTTGCTATAATACAATTTGACATGATTATTTTTTAATTTATTAATTGTAGGAGCTGAACATTTTTAAAAAAGATGGATACAAATGTGAGTACTATATGGATACAAATGTGAGTACTATTTAAGTGGCAGCCTCTATGGTGGACAGGTGCTCCAAATGGTTTATGATGGACCATTATGAATAGTTTTTAGATTAATCAATAGTCCACTTTCTTATTATGGACTCACACCACCTGATCATTGCTCCTTCCTTGCTGGCACTGCTTCTCCGCCATGCTCCACCGCCGGAGGTGATTTCCGGTGGCGGCGCTACCACTTTTTTTTTTTTCCGCTTCTTCTCCCTCTCCGACGGCCGCTCCACCGACCACAACCTCCACGGTACCATCGGCATCAACTTCAACTTTGTTTTCTCTCTCTTCCGTGATTTTGAGTGTGGGGCTTGTTCTCTCTATCGCACCCGCCGTTGCGACACTGCACATCAACGCACAATAACCCAACAAAACAAGGTCTAGACAAGCATATTAGTATAACAAACTAGTGGATTAAATCACGGAAAAAAAGTAAATAGACCCATGGATTAAATTACAAAATGAACAAAAGAAAGTGAGACGAAACTTTTGGTGTTTCTGGTTAGCAAGGAACTGGCATGGTTAATGGGGCTTAGATCTATGTGTGCGTGGCTTGATGACCAACAGTGGAGGTACTGACATGGCGACCTAAATCGAGGCCGCCGCGTTGTGATGAGGGGCGATTGAAGCTGTGCGGATCGAAACGACAAGGGTGGAGGCGGTGGCACCGATTTCCAGCGGATCGACCTTGGGACGTTATAGTGAACCGACGAACCTTTGTACTCGACGACGATGGAGAATTCGTGGTGTTCCTCGTCTAGAAGTGGTGCGCCGACGGGAGTATGGGGCGGAGGGCGTGCTCTCAGGATTTGTCCTCTTTGCCCCAAAAAAAGAGTGAGAAACCCACAGAGGAGAGGGAGAGAGGAAAAAAAAATCTGGTGCTTGAGGTACACCGTATTACTGTGTGAACAAGATCAATCCAATGGTGTATAAAAGTGGTCTACAATAAACCATTTGTATAACTGGTTCACCGTAGAGACCGTCCTATTTAAGTACCTATCATACTCGTATCTTTGTAGTTGAAATAGGCTCAACCATTAATAATAATAATAATAATAATAATAATAAAAGTTTAAAAGATTTAGTTTTTATATATGCAAATCTTCCCCTTCTCTCAAGAAATAAATGTTAGTATAATGGTTGAGAACAAAGGAATAGGCACCTTGTACTTTAGAGGATAATGCAGCAGCTATCTTTACCTTTGATTATTTTACTGTGGAGTATTTTAAATTCTCAAAACAAAAATGATTTACTCTTTTAAATTACCCCAAAAAAAAAAAATTGCACTGTATGTTTTCCTGGACAAAGATACGAAGAACACTGCTACTCCATTTATTGTTGTTGAAATAAGAAGAAATTGAATTGCGGCTGGTTGTCACATGAGATCACGTAACTCTCCCTTCACTCACATGTCCTTTTGGGAATTGTAGGCCTTTCGCCATTTTTAAACTTATCCGTGTGGTTAGTCTTTTTAACACGGGACCTCTTACTTTGCCCATAAATTAAATTCCCATTGTTATATGATTGAGAGTAGCGATAAGTATTTCGCCATTGTTGTATGATTGAGCCTGTGTGCAAACCAAAAACAGAAACCCAGACGACAAACGTGAATTGCAGTCGCGGTGGGTGTAAAGGGTTTCTTTGTTTTGTTTTTTTTTTTTAATTTTTTTTTAATGCTATATGTTTATTTTGAAAAAATATTAAAATCTAAGTGGCAATTTTAATGAAGCAGAAAAATCTAGATTTGAAGGGAACACATTCTTGAAGCTGCTACTCTTTCTCTTCATAAATTAGATTTATGGTATGTTTGGTACAACATAAATGACAAAGAGATGAAGAGAAAGGAAGCGAAGTATATGGACTTCCACTCTCTTCCATCGTTTGATAGGCATGAAAATACCAAGAAAATATTTATAAAAAAAAATTGTGGTGCCCATGTAAAAAAATTTCCACACTCATGTAAAGAAAAGCGTGGAAATTAACATTTGAAAGCTGCATAATTAGTTACTTCTTCCATTCCTAAACTTTTGATGTTTTAGTTTCTTGTTTTTGTTCTCAAATTCTTGATGTTTTATCCATTCCAAAATTATTTTCTTCCACATATACTCCTATTTAAAATGATCTGGATTTTCACAACTTCTTTCATCATAGATATTAAATGAGAGTATTTTAAACTAAATTTATTGTTTGTGAGTTGTATTAAATATTTCTTAAGCTGTGTACATTAATCTTAAACATAAGAGTTTAGGAACAGAGAAAATACTGTCTTTTACCCATAATCGATTATGCAGCAACTCGTTTCCTCAAAATCAATTTCGCAGCAACCCAATTTATCTCAAAGGATTATATAACACTCCTCTCACACATAATCGATTATGAGACTTCCTGAAAACATGCCTTGCCAAAATTATTATTTTGTTCTCCACATGACATAACCAATTATGGGTTTTGGATAATCTGTTATGCCCCTTCCTTGTGTACCTATATAATAATAATAATAATAATAATAATAATAACTTAATCAAATATTTCGAGTTTAAGTATTGAATATGTAACAAAATTATAAAAGATAATTATGATCTTAAAAAAAAAAAGTCTCTACTCTCATTAGAAAGATATCCTGAATTCAAAGAAAGCAAATCCAATATTGCAGTATATAGATGCAAAATCAAAGTGAAGTTGCAGGTTATTTTCCATAATTCTATGTAGTGTACGTGTCATGGTCGCATGCCATAACGGATTATTGCTGTTGAGTGTTGAGCAAGGACCTACTGGCATGGACTTAAGTTTAAGTGTCTCTCACACCCAAACCCACCTACCTGTGATGCGACCTTAATTCAATGTTTAACCCATTATTCCCCCAAAAAATGATAATAAGTTTCAGCTGTTTATAAAATAGGAAGTTTTGATTCTTATGTCATGTCTGTTTGATGCTTTTAACGAGCAATTTACGCTCCATTTTATAAAAGCACGCCGAATTATGTTGTTGTGTTATTCTAATGCACCGTTTAGGGTATTAATTGCTACCCTTACAGAATTGTTGAGCCTCACTCAAAAAATTTCTTTCAAGCTTTGTTCTGCATACATAATAATAACTGATTATTCTTCATTTTTCTCTTTATAAAGGCATAATTACTTAATTTCCGAACTCTCTTTTCCGGTTCTTAATCTTATTTAAGGGTAAATTAAATTTTCATACTATTTTTTCGGTTTCATAATTGTATTATTAATTTCTTCATTCAATCCTGTTGTTGCCTTAAATTAGCAACGGAAAATTTGGTTAGCTAACCAAATGGGTGTCATATGCTAATCTTTTGTTTTATATATGTATCGTACACCTAGATTTATGCTTGTATCAAGGCCTGAAAATCATATTTCTAACGCTTTGTTTGCATTCACAGAAGTCAAACAAAAAGGGTGGGGTCATAAAGAAAATTAAGTAGCACAATCACAATGCCATGATACATTTGATATATATTATTACTATGACGCTTACTACTACCTGTCCAATGATGAAAAAGGTGTCCCCAGTTATCTAACAAGATTGCTATCTAAACCTAGATTAATTATCGCCTCAAAAGTCTTTAGTTTAATTGTTATTTCAGTTGCCCTAGGACACAAGCAAAAGGGAAAAGAATCTATGACTTTTATTATTATTCCTACCCCACTCATTACAAGCTTTCTTCCCCATATCATAGCAACAACTTGCAAAAGGACTCTTTCGGAAATTTAGTGGAAAGAGGGTAAAACAATTTCTTTTGCATTCAAGATTGAGTTGCTTAATTCCATTTAGACTATGAACATACTTGCAAAATGCCAATCAGCATCTATCACTAGCTAGGCTACATAGCTCTTCACCATTTTCTTCCTATCAAAAGTGTAGTCTTACAATCAAATTATAGGGAAAAAAAAAAAGTAAGGTTTAATTACTTTGCATGTTCATGAATTTTTACTAAATTTTTAATTAGATTTTTAAATTTTTTTAATTGAATCTTGAACTTGTATTTATTTTTTAGTTAGATTTTTAAACTTATATTTATTTTTTAATTAGGTTCCTACATTAGGGACCTAATTAAAAAAATAAATATAAGTTCAAAGACCTAATTAAAAAAAAGTTCAACGACCTAATTAAAAATTATCAAATAATTTAGGACCTACAAATTTATTTAACCAAACAAAAATTACCCAAAATAAGAAGATGAAAACAAGTAAAGTAAAATATTTTAATTTATTTTTGTTTAAAAACACTAAAAAAGGAGAAAAAAATGTTCTTTAAATTATGTAAAGTTGTTTTAACTTATTATAACCACGTCATTAAGGAGTTTGACATGATAGTCATGATTTTTTTTTTGTAAATCATGTTTTTAATCTATCATCAACTAGATTGACGTCATCAACTGGTCTAAAAAGATGGGAGACTAAAAACACAATTTATATATAAAAAAAATACATGTGCCTCCTTTGTCAAACTCCTTAATGACGTGACAAGTCATTGGGTTGTCAACGCTGTTGTTACGTCATCGATTAATGTTATTACTTGATCGATTAATGTTGTTACTTGATAGCAAAGACTAAAAATGTTAATAGAAAAAAAAGGACTAAAAACACTAAAATTTTTGTTTAGGGACTAAAAGTGAAATTTGTAAAAAGTTCAGGAACCAAAAACATAATTAATCCTAGATTTAAAATAAAAAAGTTTAATACATCATTAGGTTCCTGAACTATCAATTTTTTTAATTAAAATCCTAAACTAAAAAAATTGTAATTGGATCCTTAATCTTTTATAAAATTTACAATTGGGTTCCTGGAGTATTTGTCATTGTGGACTAACCATTCATATTTGATTTTCCAATAATCTCTGTCAAGTATGAGTCTCCATATTGCTACACTCCTTTAGTATTGTTGTTCACCAGAGGAACACCCCATTCATTAATGAGACACGCCACTTGACTATTCTTACCAAAAAGAAAAAAAAAAAACTTTCTATATAAGAATCTCTACTCTTGCTCTAATATCACTTGTCGAAAAACACACCGCTTGACCTTATTATTAGGAAGACTTTTGATATAAGGATCTCTATTCTTCTTACCCCTTAAGCTTAACTTGTTAGATGGCTCAGATATTACTTGTTGGAGAGTTTTGGAGAATTCTAAGAAAAATTAATGGACTAATAATAAAAATTACTAAAAGAACTAGACACCACATTTTCACCCAAATTTTGAGACAGTGAATATATGAATCACATCTCTTATATATCTTTCGTTAAGGAACTATTGTAAGACTAAACTCACAATTTTTTAAAAGAAATTAAATAGCTTTGTTTATTTAAGTAAAGTGTAGATAAAAAATATGTAGATGAGAATCTAATACAAATAGAATGCCGGGATAAATATTAAAATTATTACCTGTACAGATATAAAATCGAGGATGGATACTTGTTTTTTCAAAATGAGAATAAAGAAATAGATGCTGTAATAGTAATACTGTGATACCCTACTAAACTCCATATGTCATGGCTATTAAGCAATGAAGTGAACTGCATATAGACATGGGGTAATAATTAGAAAGCTTACGATTGCTTTTGGGGAGGCCAAAACAACAACAATCACATGTTATAGCTTTGCCTTTTGGTCACAAACCTAGTAGTGAGCCCACTGTTTCTCAAGCATTTATAACGCTATAAGTAGTTTTATGATTTTATCAAAGTCTAGATTGACATGGCTTGGTAGGTGGGGTTTTGTTTTTAACCGATTTAAGGCTATGATTGTCTTCTACAGAGTTTAGGTAAATCATTCATTGTTCACTGATCATGTTCGTTTCTCGAGATATATAATTCCCTTCTTGTAAATTTTTATTAATTTCCTGTTTATTTCCCTCTGAGCTCTTGTTGACGTATAAAATGAAAAATTGAAAATTAAGACAATTAATTAAGCAAAACACAATTGCGCTCCTATTTCCCATCCATGAGAAAATTTGTTAATTGAAAAATGAAAATGAAATACAAGTCAGGGTCATGACTCGTGTGACTCGTGGCAACACTAGACTGGCCTGAAAGGACTTGAATTCTAGAAATGAGGCTTTTTGTTAAAGTTTATTCGCACGTTAATTTGGCCTGGTTCCATAATCGGGGAGTTGTTTGATGCTTGGTATTTTTCAAGCACGTTAGTTCAACAACACACAGCAAAATTTCAACCTCGTAGACAACTAAAATTCGAATAAGAAAAGTGTTTTTGTTAATGCATTTTTTAAATGGACAGGTGCATATTAAGAATTAAAAAAACAATACATTATCAAACTGTCTCAATCATTTAAAAATGTTAAATTTTTTAACGCTTTTTAAAACAATAAAATCTTATATATATATTTTTATTTCTTTAACAAGTGTCTTAAGAACTCATATTAACCAAACAATCAAGAGAATTTGAGTCCTGAACCTATAAATCGACCAATACAGAATTATTCAAACTTAATTAATAATTTCAAGTATCACTCTTAAATATGCTTTTATGTTAGATACTTTTTTTTAAAGGCTTTTATGTTAAATACTTAAAAGCAACACTTCATGATTCTATCTAGTTCTAGTAAAATTACCTCTTATAAAAGATATTTGTAATCACATACTATCATATTTCTAATTTGGCAATAATTAAAAAAGAAAAACACTAAACAGAGGGTTAATAATGATTTAGAAAAGGTTGGTGAAGATAAAGATTTGAGTTAGGGTCCATAATGATCTTTGGGGCATGAATTTCAGAGAGAAAGAATTAATAATATTATCCGATTGATAGATAGATATACAAGGAGAGGATTAAGAAAAGGGAAGGATAAGTGAGGGATTGACCATACGTGCAAGTTATTTGAAAGTGGTGGCTGGTAAAAGGGGAAGAAAGAAATAAAAAAAAAGGATGGCGGTGGGGCCCACGTGTGTTGTCAGTGGGATGGTGCTGCGCACGAAAGCCGTCCAGAAATGGCTCTGCACACGTGCACTGCTGCTAACGTAAACCAAACAACCACTCCAAACGGATCTCATCTCAACATACCCCTCTCTCTCTTTCTCTGTCTTTTCCCAACAACACTAATCTTCCTTTAATTCTTTTTCATTAATCCTCCTCATATTTTATAAATAGTTCAATAGTCATATATTAATAATATAAAATACACTATTATTCAATCAATAACAAATTATCATTTATATAATTTTTATAATAATTATTGTAAAAATCAATAAATTTATTATACATAATGAATTGTGATTGAATGACTATATAAAATTATTTTACACTATCAATGAATAATCTTTTTTTCTCGTTTATAAAAATAAGTACATTTAATATTTAAAATTTAAAAATACTACATTCATTTGTTTTATATTTTTTCACCTAAAAATGATAAAATTAAAAAAATAAGTTCATATCAGATTATTAATTAATCCTTTTTACTAAACTTAACCGGTTAGTAATACAAGAAGAGTTAATATAATTTTATTGAAAATGAAAACATTGGGCAGTGCAGGACAAAGAAGGGAGAGGGTGGAAGGGTAGTTGGGTAAATGCTCGACACTGTAGCACGATATTGATAATTACATCAAGCACAAATATAAAGCGAGCCTAACCTGGTCTTCGTTAATCACATGAGGAGCAAGTCATTGCCGTGTTTGACCTCAACTCAAAAACAGCGTTATACTCATCACACACGACACAAATACACGGCAACGCAACTCACGCCTCAACCCAACACACACACACACACACACACACACACAAAAACTCAGATTTGATTCTCGCACTTTCATTCTCCACCATCAAACCCCAAACCCCCCACAAACTCAATTCCTCTCTCTCTCTCTCTGCAAAAACATTTCCTACTCCTTTATGCTAATATCCTTCCTCTCTCACCATTTTTGGATTTCAAAACTGAAGATTATTCTGATCGATCAAAGAAAGACTCAGAGATGAGAGGAACTAATGGGAATGATGGCAGAGCTGTTAACAACACTTTGGACACTATAAACGCTGCTGCTTTTGCCATAGCCTCTGCCCAGAACCGCGTTTCTCAACCTTCTACCCAGGTATTCCGTTATTTTCACACCACTTGGAAAAAATATATATATATATATATATATATTTTTTTTTTTGAGTTTGGATCATTTTGATGCTTTAGACCTATTGCCTTTTGGTTTTTTGGAGTTCTTTTCCTTGGTTTTTGCTATGTGTTCCATTTTGGGTTGAACGTGTCACTGTTTGGTTGAGTTTATTTTATAATTGATTGATCTCTTTTCCGAAAAGAAGAGATCTTTTCCTTTTCTTTTTTCCCTTGTACACGAGCAAATAAAGTAGCAAACTTTTCGTTTTCAAAAGATAGTAAGTTCGTGAAAAAATAATAATAATAATAATTGAACAATGTTAGGATTTTCCTGTGCTTAGTCTTTGCCTTCGGTAATAGCATAGCGTGTAAAGTCCGAACTCATCAGTTTTCTCACTGTTTCTGCTTTTAGTTGATATCAGTCGTTTTCTTGATGAGTTAGTAGTAATAATATGGGAATAGTTTTTTTCTTATTTTTTTAATCATGTAAGTCTTCTCTTCGGAGGCAGAGTCTTTTAGTTACTAAACTAGTTTAATGAAAAGCAATTAGTATTATATGCATAGTTTACTGAAAATAACAAAATAGGCTTTCTCTTGTTTTCTGGCTATTGAATCTCACTTTTGGATAATCATATTAATGAATACCAAAACTTAACTAGGAAGGAGTAATGACCAAGGGGAAGATTGGATCTGACGCCTCATACTTGTCTGAATCTTTTACTTACTGAATCAATTTCCAAAGAAGTGATAGTGTTTGTCCTGATTCATGCCATGCATGACTTTTATGTGGTTCCTTAACATTTTTCACTGGAAGAAGGGATGTTCCAGGATTAAAAACTACTGTGTATGTTTCTTATTCAATCTGGGGTCTATCAATATTAAAATTAAGGTCTGAATTATATTTCATTTTGTATGCAACTATCAGTAATTGGTACTTCAGGGGGAACACTTGTAATGTAAACTTAAGTCAGCTTCTTTTGCTTGCAGAAGAAAAGATGGGGAAGCTGGTTGGGCAAAATTGGGTGTTTTGGATATCAAAAAAACAGAAAGCGCATTGGGCGTGCTGTCCTAGTTCCAGAACCAACCCCCAATGGAGCTGATCCTGCTGCAGCTGTTAGTTCAATTCAAGCACCTAGCATAACGCTTCCCTTCGTTGCACCTCCCTCATCTCCTGCGTCTTTCTTTCAATCAGAACCTCCCTCAACAGCACAGTCACCAATTGGGAAAGTATCTCACACTTGTGTGTCTGCCAGCATGTACTCTCCTGGTGGCCCTGCCTCAATCTTTGCAATTGGCCCTTATGCCCATGAAACGCAATTAGTCTCACCACCTGTTTTCTCAGCTTCATCCACTGCTCCTTTCACTCCACCTCCTGAATCTGTCCACATGACTACGCCTTCTTCACCCGAGGTTCCATTTGCTCAGCTACTTGACCCCAACAATAAGAATGGTGAGACCTTTCAGAGGTTCCAAATATCTCACTATGACTTCCAATCCTACCAGTTTCATCCTGGAAGCCCAGTTGCTCAACTCATATCACCAAGATCCGCCATCTCAGTTTCTGGCACCTCATCGCCACTCCCTGACTCTGAATTTAATGCCACTTTCTCCCATATTCTTGATTTCCAAAGAGCAGACCCTCCCAAGCTTCTCAACTTAGATAAACTGTCTGCTTATGAAAACTGGAAGTCAAACCAAGGTTCCGAGTCTGTGACCCCAGATGCTGCAAGGTCCACAACTCAAGCTGGTTTTCTATCAAATCATTGGGTTTCTGAGATCAAAATGTCCCCACATCCAAATAATAACCGCCTGAGTGAGATTAGTATAAATCATAGAGTTTCATTTGAATTATCTGCCCAAAAAGTATTGAAATCTCTGGAAAACAAGCCAGCAGCATCAGCATGGACTAAAGTTATCTCAAAATTGAAAAATGATGCACCTACAGGAGACAAAGAAGAAAGTTCAGGAGAAACCGGGCGTGATGACAAACAAGTCCTTGCTGAAACTCACAATGATCAACCACTGGAAACCAATTTGGGTGGAGATAAGGCAACAGTTCATGAGAAGGATCAGTCCTTAACTCTTTCTTCTGCTAAAGAATTCAATTTTGATAATGCAGATGGAGGAGATTCTCTTGCTCCCAATATAGTTGCTGACTGGTGGGCTAATGAGAAAGTTGCAGGGAAAGAGAGAGGGGCATCCAAGGATTGGTCTTTTTTCCCAATGATTCAACCCGGTGTCAGCTAACCAATAAGGACTCACAACTATGGCTTCTTGTTCACGAATTTGGCATTGGTTTTTAGTTTTGTGCCATGCTGCTTGACAGAACCCAACAGCACACATGCTATATATTGAATCATAGTAAATTAAGATTTGGAAGTCTAACACAGTGATGGGGTTCTTTTTTGAACTCAATGACCCCGAAAAAAAAAATAGAGTTTGCTTAATATGTGTTGGTAGTTGTTACCAAGTTTGGGTTAGAAATAGCTGTACATTTTTTAGTATATGTACCCTCTATATGATTATATATGCAATATAGTTGACTGTGATTATATGTTGACTGATGATGGCGATTGTAGTATATAGCTAAAGATCATGATTGTTTTTGATTATATGGATACACCTAATTTGAACCTTGGTCCAAATTTGTGCGTGGGAATTCAATTTTCTCGCTCACAGGAATCTTGAAAAGTGAATGTTGATACGAGACTTATTCTCTTAAAATATTTGCAGTGTTCTTAGATTTCACTTTAGGAATTAGTGATTTTCTGAGTGTTCAAATTTGCCATAGTCCAATACAGAATGGACAGATCCAACTAATTAATAATTGGGAGACAGGTTCCCACATTTAGACTATCATGCTCTAATGTAAAAGACATGTTTCCTCAAATAAACAATTTTACTTTCTCTGGGTACAGTCAAAATTCAACAAAACTTAACGAAAAAAAAATGTGAATGAGAAATGACTAAGATAAATTGTCTGATAATACTTCGTATTTGACATTACAGACGGAAATAAATTAGATTAGGTTACGCTTTACAGGGTTTAGCTAGGCCTGTTTTGAGAAATGTTATTTTTAGTTTTTTACAATAATTCACACAACAAATTATTTAAGAGAGAAATATATATATATATCCGTAGAAATCAAAGACAAGTTTATAACAATTCACACACTCAACTGAGCTGGATCCCTTGATATTTAAGAAAGAAATATGAGATGTAATAAAGGTGTTACTATCTAAAATGTTTTTTTTTTGTTGTTTTTTCTAATTGTTGACAAAAAATAAGTTCGGTTCTCTTTTTAATTGGCTTTTGCTGCAGTAGTAGCTTGAAGGACTGAAAAAAAATCAGTTACACTAATCCAAACCAAACTGCACTAAAAATCTAATAACATAATGGTTTGTGTAACTGGTTTTTAAAATCGATTTTGGTTTAAAACTGATTTTTAACTAAACAGTTTTAAATCCATTTTTGTACAAAATTTATTTTTAAAATTAATCTTAAATTGGGGCAAAACTGATTTTTAATTTTTTTTTATTAAAAAACTATTTTAAATTTTAAATCAAATCTGCTTTTGACCATAAACTGGTTTAAAAAACGGATTAAAACTAGTTTGAAACCATTTTACACAAAAATCAAACTAATAACTCTGAAAATGTTATGAATTATCTATTTGTGGCTGTACATATCTTTTTGTATTATCTTTTATTATCTTTCCGTATTTCTATTTATCTTTTGTAACTTCCCAGATATCTCTTGTATCTATAAATAGGCTACTCCTCCTGGAAAGAATACACACAATTCTCATTCTCTCTAACTCTGGTCTTCTCTTATTCTCTACCTTTCTCTCTACTTTCTTACTCCAAGTTATATTTTATTTAACACGTTATCAACACCAGGCTCTAACCAAGGCTCTAACCAGCTCTTAGTGGCAAGGTTAGATTTTCTTTTCTTTTTCTTAATTTCATTATTTGTGATCTGTTTACAAATCAATTATTTGAGAGTCCTGAAGACTCTGTCAAAGAAGGAAAAATATTTGAGAGTCCTGAAGACTATCAAAAAAGGAAATTACTTAACAGTCCTGAAGACTCTGAATTGATTATATTTATCAATAAAAAGGAATTTTTCATCGGAAGTGAGAAAGTAGTATACCTTCTGAAGATTAGGTGTACTACTTGATATTTGATCAAGATATTATTGATACCAGTGCCTTTTTTGAAAATTCATATACGTATACTGCAATTTATTTAAATCAAATCCAAATTATATGGGTCGTGTATAATATTTTTGTATACAACTGTTTTCAATTCGTGATATATTATTATATTGAAAGAATTGTGAAATCGATCCAATCTTATGGTGACTTTCGCTTGTAGATTTAAATATAATATCGCTTTTAGAATTTAAATATAATATAATATTACTTTATATATTAAATAACAGCGCACCCTAGTATGTAGTGTTTTTTGTGTTTCGTACAACATGCACTTTATTAAATGTTTATTCTGGAAAAAAAATATTGCAAGCTACATTATATTTGATTTTTGAGTATAATTTTGAGCCATTTTAATCTCTCTAATTATTATGTTACATCATAATTATTAATTCATTATTCTAATTATTTTTATTTTTATGATAGTATTTGAACATGTCAAACCTTGCAAAACTTGAATTTGTGGCCCTTGACATTACGGGAAAGAATTATTTATCTTGGGTATTAGATATTTTGAAACTTATTTATCTATCAATTTTATCTTTTACTTTAAAAATCAATCTATTTATTATTATTGTTGATATCAGCACCTCTTTAAAATTTCATATATGTATACAGAGTACGTTTTACAACCATTATAAATAATGGATTAAAATTTTGATCTGTTATATACGTTGCATTTATCTAAAGAATTCAGCCACTGAATTTTTGTTTTGTTTTGTCTTTTATATTATTTTAAGAAGCAAAATGTGTGCTACAATGTTTATAAGTGCATTCGGTGGTTTATAATTGATTTTCAGGTTCATATGAAAACATTGCTTTATAAACACATATATGTTATGCGGTGATTTAAAGATCATCGTGAATCTATCTACAGTGCTTTATATGTTATGAACAATACGGTCAGATCATGAATATCGGGGATATATATTACATTGTTTTATATTAATTTAAAGAAATTACTGATATTGATTAGATGTTTATTTTAATTTTTATGATAGTCTTTAAACATGTCAAACCTTGTAAAACTTGAATTTGTGGCTCTTGATATTACGGGAAAGAATTATTTATCTTGGATATTAGATGCAGAAGCATTTAGCTACAATGGGTCTTGAAGACTTTATTAAAAAAAATGGAAATAAAACATCTAATCAAAACTCTATTAGATGCGAAAATACATTTAACTGCAATGGGTCTTGAATATATTTTTAATACATAAATTACATATTATGTGTGAAAGTTTTATTTGTTGTTTTTGTAAGTTCCAATAAAGAAAGCAGACAAAAGTTTTTTCCATATACAATACGTGAGACTTTCATTTGAGAGATTTTTCGATATGGCCATGGTTTATATATTTTGTTTAGAATATAATTAAAAAATTCTATTGTTAATGAAGTGGACCTTTACACTTTAGCCATGTGCTCCCCTTCTCGACAAATATATATATATATATATATATATATATATATATATATATATATATATATATATATATATATTTAATTTCTTGCCTCCTTGCGACTAAGCAAAGCAATGAGTTTTCAATGAAAAATCATGAGGCCCGCCTGATCGATTCTACTCTATTCCCAGAAGTGAATGCAGTAATATCTTATTATTATGCTTATGGATAATCTTGTGGTCAGGGCCGTATAGTGATCATGGTCGTGGACATGGTCATGAAAGAAGTTAATGATAGTACTATTTATGGTACTACAAATATAATTGAAAGCTCCAGAAGAGCTAATGTATTGTTACCTGGAGGAACAAGGTTGCACATTAAGTTTCAAGGATATCCGTCTAAATGGACACCATATTAAAATAAATAATGAAGGAAATGTGAAATATCTTTATATCATGAGACTTAATTGTGTATTGAAAAAAAAAATTACATGCCTTTTCTTATAATTTGTACTACGCGAATATTAGTACAATGGAAAAGCATAATGTTGTAAACCAGAAGTTTACAAATCAAAATAAATTTGTTGTTTGGCATGACCGGTTGAGCCATCCCGAGTCTATTATGATGCGAAAAATATTGTAAAATTCATGTGGACACCCATTGAAGAGCCAGAAGATTCTTCAATGATTTATTATATACTACATGTTCCCAAGGGAAGTTGGTAATTAGACCATCACTAGAAAAATTGGGAATGAATTCATTTCATTTTTTAGAAGGAACACAGAGTGATATTTGTGGACCAATACACCCACCATGTGGACCATTTAGATATTTTATGATTTTAATTGATGCATCAACTAGATGGTCACATGTTTGTTTGTTGTCAACTCGCAACCAGGCGTTTGCGAGATTGTTAGCTCAATTAATTCGACTAAGAGCTCATTTTCCTGATTATCCAATTAAGAAAATTTGTCTTGATAATGCTGGTGAATTTACATCTCATGTTTTTAATGAGTGTTGTATGTCTATTGGAATTGATATTGAACATCCTGTAGCACATGTTCATACACAAGATGGACTTGCAGAATCACTTAGTAAACATCTAAAGTTGAATGCAAGACCATTATTCATGTGATCAAAACTTCCAATGGTTTATTGGGGACATGCAATCTTGCATGTTGTAATATTGATTCGCATCACGCCAACAAGTTATAATTAGCTGTCCCCGTTGAAATTTATTGAGCAACTTATTAATATTTCCCATTTGAAAATTTATGGATGTGATGTATATTCCAATTGTTATACCACAATATACTAAGATGAGTCCTAAAAGAAGGTTGAAAATATATCTTGGGTATGAATATCCATATGTAATAAAATATGTTGAATCATCAACATTAGATGACTTGATGCGTTGATTGTTATTTTGAATTAGTTTTCCCAACATGAGGGGGAGATAATAAGCAGTTGGAAAAAGGAGATTAGTTTGAATGAATTATCATTATCTTGATCCTCATACAAAAATATTTTGAACCAGAAGTTCAAAAGATAATTCATTTACAAAGTGTAGCCAAAATAGTGGCTTAATCATATGTATCAACTGCTAATGCTCCAATGAAATTTGATGTCCCTGTTGGACAATATAATATTGCAAAACGAGTCTTAGACATGCATGAAGCGTGGTAGACCCATTGGTTCCAAAGATGAAAAATCCTCAAGAAAAGGAGCTGAAAAGTAAGATGGCTAAATTGAGGTTATGAAAACTTTAAAAGATTTCTTTGACATAATTAATATTTTAGTTCCAGAACAACTCAGGTACCTGAAATTAGTGAAAATAAAGAGATCTCAAATTATGTCATGAATGGTATGATGGAACCAAAATGAAGTCAACGTTGATGAAGTGTTTGCATATAATATAGCGCTAAATGAAATAAATGATATTGAGGATCAAGTACCAAAGTTCATTAGTGATTGTTGATAAAGAAATTATTAGCCAAAATGGAAAGATGCTATTGAAGCTAAATTAGACTCGCTTGCTAAGCGAATCATTTTTGGACCTGTAGTCCATACACCTTGAAGGTGTAAAACTAATTGGATACAAATGGATTTTGTGCAAAAGCAAAATGAGAATGGTGAAATTGTGAGATACAAAGCACAACTAGTTGCTTAAGGATTTTCACAAAGACCCAATATTGAATTTAAAGAGACATATTCACCTGTAGTGGATGTAAGTATTTTTATATTTAATGGTTGCTCGTGAAGGACTCAATTTACATCTAATGGATGTTGTTACAGCCAATTTGTACGGCTCTCTGGAAAATGACATTTATATGAAACTCCCCGAAGGATTTAATTTGTCCTGCAGTGCAAGTTTTAGAGAAGATTACTCAATCAAATTGAATAGGTCTCTTTATAGATTAAAGCAATCAGGACGCATGTGGTACAATCGTCTTAGTGAGTATTTGCTTAAGGAAGGATATAAAAATGAACCTATTTGTCCATGTATTTTCATGAAAAAAATCTGAAAATGGATTTGCCATAATTCCTGTTTATGTAGATGACATAAATATCATTGGAACTCCTAAAGAGCTTCCAAAAGCCATAGATTGCCTAAAGAAAGAGTTTGAAATGAAGGACCTAGGAAGAACAAAATTCTGCTTGGGATTACAAATTGAATATCCAAAAGGTGGAATTTTTGTGCATCAAGAAACTTATATAAGAAGGTGCTTAAAAGGTTCTACATGGACAAATCACATCCATTGTGTACTCCAATGGTTGTAAGGTCTTTAGATGTGAATAATGACCCTTTCAGACCTAAAGAAGAGGATGAAGAACTACTTGGTCCTGAAGTACCATATCTCAGTGCTATAGGAGCATTAATGTATCTTGCTAATTATACACGACCTGATATATCATTTGCAGTTAATTTATTAGCAAGATATAGTTCTTCACCTACCCGAAGACATTGGAATGGAGTGAAACACATACTTCGTTACCTTAGGGGCACTATGGACATGGGCTTATTTTATTCAAATGTTTCAAAGTCATATCTAATTGGTTATGCAGATGCAGGATATTTATCAGATCCTCATAATGGTAGATCACAGACAGGATATTTGTTTACATGTGGTGGTACAGCTATTTCATGGCGGTCTGTGAAATAAACCATAACAACAACATCATCTAACCATGCAGAAATTTTAGCATTACACGAGGCAAGTCGTGAATGTGTTTGGTTGAGATTTGTAATTCAACATGTGCGAGAAACTTGCGGTTTATCCTCAGGAAAAATGGCATCAACGGTCGTATGTGAAGACAATGTTGCATGTATAGCTCAGTTGAAAGAAGGATATATTAAAAGAGATAGAACAAAGCATATTCTACCAAAATTCTTTTTCACTCATGATCTCCAGAAGAATGGTGACATAAATGTTCAACAAGTTCGTTCATGTGAGAATCTAGCGGATCTCTTTACAAAGTCATTACCAAGGAAGACTTTTGAGCAGCTGGCCCACAAGATTGGACTCCGTCGTCTTAAAGATGATTGTCTGTATGAGGGGGAGAAGTAAATACGTTCTGCACTCTTTTTCCCTTCGCCATGGTTTTGTCCCATTGGATTTTCCTGGCAAGGTTTTTAATGAGGCAGGGGATAACGTATTGAAGGATGATGTACTCTTTTTCCTTCACTAGGGTTTTATCCCACAAGGTTTTTCCTAGTAAGGTTTTAATGAGGCACATTCTTAAATAATGGACATCTAAGGGGGAGTGTTATGAATTATCTATTTGTGGCTGTCCATATCTTTTTGTATTATCTTTTATTATCTTTCCTTATTTCTATTTATCTTTTGTAACTTCCCAGATATCTCTTGTATCTATAAATAGGCTACTCCTCTTGGAAAGAATACACACAATTCTCATTCTCTCTAACTCTGGTCTTCTCTTCTTCTCTACCTTTCTCTCTACTTTCTTACTCCGAGTTATATTTTATTTAACAGAAAAGAAGTAATCTAATTTTAAAATTTAATATATATATATATATATATATATATATATATATATATAGTTTTAAATTGAATTTGGTTCTGCACCAAAAAATATATAAACTGTACCAAAAAAATTGAATTTGGTTTGATTTCAATTTTTACACAACCAAATCATACACTGATACACACTCCAATAACTTATTTTTTTTAACTTAGTTTTGGTTAAATTGTAATTTTGGTCCCCCTGGTTTCATAAAATAGCGATTTTAGTCATCCTGGTTTATAATTGGCAGATTTGGTCCCCTAAATTTGCGATTTTGGTATTTCTGTCAACTTGTATCCGTTGACCGTTAGAGAGTGAGCGTTGACTTGAACAGTAAATCACAAAAATCGCTAACAGTCAACGTCACTCTCTAACGGTTAACAGATACAAGTTGACAGAAAATACTAAAATCGTAAATTTTAAAAATAGGAAACCAAATCTGCCAATTATAAATCAGAGGGACCAAAATCGTTATTTTGTGAGATCAAGGGACCAAGATTACAATTTAGCTTTTAGTTTTTTGTATGAATGTAGCAGCTCTCTTTTACGAATGTAAAAGGCCCAGAACGCCTACCTCGGATCCCTAAATCAACAACTTGAGGTCCAGTCCAGCACGACTATCCCGAGTCTAGACAAAACAAAAACATACCTTTTCCGTAGGGGAATTATTTAAGGCACCCCATTTTTTGCTTGGTGCACCTCCAAGACTTATAAAGTTCCCATCTTACCCTTCTCCCCACGTTCACTCTCTTCTTCTCTCCATCTTCCTATTCACCGTATCGCACCTTCTCACCGTCACGACTAATCCTTTAATTTGCTTCTCTGCATCGTCGACACAACCTTTTCACCCTTCAATTCAAAGTTATGATTTGATTATTACGGATTGCACAATCCGTAACACATTTGTATTACGGATTGTGCAATCCGTAATACATTTTTATGCATTACGGATTGAGCAATCCGTAATGCATAAAAATATATTACGGATTGGACAATCAGTAATATGTAATGCGGAAGGTCGCCACCTACTTCGCCGAAGCGCTCGCGAGGCAAATCTACAGAGTCTTCCCTTTGCAACACTCTCTCTCCAATTCTCTCCAGATTCACTTCTACGAAACCTGTCCACACCTCAAGTTCGAGCACTTCACAGCGAATTAAGCTATCCTCGAAGCGTTCTAAGGAAAAAACTGCGTCCACGTCATCGATTTGGGAATCAACCAGGGGATGCAGTGGCCGTCACTGATGCAAGCCCTCACGCTCTGTCACGACGGTCCTCCGGCCTTTTGGCTCACCAGAATCGAACCGCCGGCGACGGACAACTCCGACCACCTGCAGGAGGTCGGATGGAAGCTCGCGCAGCTAGCGGAAACCATTAACGTGCAGTTCGAGTACCGCGACTTCGTAGCGAACAGCCTCGCCGATCTCGACACCTCCATGCTCGACCTGAGGGAAGACGAGTCCGTCACGGTTAACTCCGTCTTCGAGTTTCACAAGCTCCTCACTCACCCCCGCGCCGTCGAGAAGGTTCTCTCCGTCTTCCGCCAGATTCGCCCGGAGATTCTCACCGTCGTCAAGCAAGAAGCGAACCACAACGAACTCTCCTTTCTGGACCGGTTCACTGAGTCACTGCACTATTACGGATTGTGCAATCCGTATTACATTTTTATGCATTACGGATTACTCAATCCGTAATACAAATATGTTCCGGATTATGCAATCCGTAATACATTTTTATGCATTACAGATTGCTCAATCCGTAATGCATAAAAATGTATTACGGATTGCACAATCCATAATACAAATGTGTTACGGATTGTTCAATTCGTCATACATTTCCGGAATGTCCTAAATATTCCGGATTTGATAATCTGTAATAAATTAAAAATATATAATTTAATTTGTAATAGTATAATTTAATATTTTTTATAATTGTAATTTCATAATTTATTTTGTAATTGTATAATTTATTATGTAATTGTATGATTTAATATGTAATTTGTAATTGTATAATTTAATATGTAATTATATATATATATATATTAATAATTTTTATATAGTATAAATTACGGAATGCTAGCAAAAATGTATTAAATTACGGATTGCTAGCAAAATTACAGAATGCTAGTATAAATTACGGAATGCTAGCAAAAATTACGGAATGTTATTAATGTATTATAAAAAATGTATTAAATTTTATATAATACATGTGTAAGCTTTATAGTTACTAGTATTAAATGCTAGCAATCCGTGTAAGCTACGGAATACCCAATCCGTAAGTGAATATAGTTATTAAACAGATTGCTTGATCCGTAGCTAGCTTTATAATACACGGATTGCTTGATCCGTAGCGTACAATCAATATTCACTTACGGATTATACAATTCGTAATTGTATTAATACAGATTGTATGATCAGTAATTGTTATAATATAATTACGGATTGAACATTCAGTAATCAAATCCGGAATATTTATGGACATTCAGGAAATGTATTACGGAATACCCATTCCGTAATAATACATATACATTACGGATTACACAATCTGTAATGTGTTAGAATGTTTACGGATTGCATAATCCGTAATTGTATTAATAGTATTACGGATTGTACAATCCGTAATACTTTATACAATTACGGATTATACAATCCATAATGTATTTTATATAATTACGGATTGATGAATCCGTAATACTATATACAAGGAAAAATGGTAAAATAGTCTTAATTAATTTTAATGGAGTGTACCAGGAAAAAAATGAGAGGTGCCTTCAATAAATCCCTTTCCGTAGATGTTTCCATTTTTAGGGTCTTGATGTGCATGCTTGACCATTACAATTTATATTTAAATTTATTGAATATTCTTTCATTAGTCAATCCTACACTGAGCAAAGTACTATCAATAGTGAACATTATATTAAATTTATCTTTTAATTATTTAATGTAAGTAGTAATAAAACTTTGTTTATTATTATTTTTTATATATATACAAATAATACAATCAAGAATATTTCTTAACAAAGGGACTAATTGTTTTGAAACATAAAAAATATTAAAGTGAATTTTATTTTTCTCTACATACATGGTTAGAAATTAAACTGTTGTTAGTATACTTATTAAAGAATCTAACCATCTATTAATTCTGTCATACTTTGTTATTAAATTATTACTATCATCTAAGTAAAAATGGAAAAAATCTAACTGTCATAAATTATTAATCAGACTGACAGACTAACTAATAACAAGCCATTGAAAATATGGTTGAATTTTTCTTTTTACATTTTTTTATAAATCTCCGTGCCATAAGTTTGTAACATTCGGTCTGCTGACTACAAAAAAATCTGTAACATGTATTGTACTATTGTAGTAGTATTTTATAAAGTTAATTTAATTTAACTAGTCAAATAGTCAAATATATCCTCCCTTATTTTTCTTCTCTCCATTCCGCAGTCCAATGAACAACCTCTCTCTAATCTCTATTTCATTTCGCCCCTCTTTCATAAACACACATACAATAATCGAAAACTTGGGCACCAAATTTGACCCAGCCATTATAATTTTCAAAAGAAAAAACGTGCGACAATCAATACCCAAGAACAGTAGAAAGATACTCGCCGCAATGGTCTCAATATGTTCGTTTTATTTTATTTCAGTCAGTTCTCCAAACGGTCCATCTCGGCCGGCCATAATATAATAATACAATATTTTTATTTTTTTAAACAAAAGGAAAAAAAAGAAAAACACGTTGTCAATGATGCAATGCAAGTGCAAACAAAATCTAGAAGGCTGGACCAACTTTGCATTGACCAAAGCCGAGACTTTTGTGCATTGCACCTTCTAGAGTCCCTCCCACCAGATCCTACACTCATGGCATAACAAAACCAACCAGACAACCACCCTCTCTCTCTCTCTCTCTCCTGTCACACATCACAATATATAAAAAGCCCCTCACTTCTCTTCATCCTCCCACCAACAACAACCACCCCATTTCCCAACTACTCTTGACACCACAAACTCCTCTTCTCTCTTCTCTTGCTGCATTCTCAAACGGAAGAAGAAAGAGCAATAAATCATAGAAAAATGCCACCTTTTGCAGGCTCCGAACCTGTTGGGTTCCCCAAGCCAGATTCCAACATAGTTTCCATTGACGTGGGTGGCCAACTGTTCCAAACCACGAAACAAACATTAACCTCAGCGGGTCCGAAAACCTTCTTCTCCAGAATTGCGGAATCTTCTGGAATCTACACGCCCTTCATAGACAGAGACCCCGAACTGTTCTCTCTCCTTCTCTCTCTTCTCAGAACCGGTAACCTTCCTTCAAAGGCCAAAACTTTTGATCTCCAAGACCTAATCATCGAGTCTAAATTCTACGGCATCGAATCCCTCCTCATCAATTCCCTCTCCAACCCTTCCCAATTGGAACCCTTCAATCTCCAAAAATCGCTCCTTTTACCCTTGAACGGACGCGATTCCCCCTCCGCCCTCGCCGCCACCGCCTGCGGCGCCCTCCACGTCGCCCACGGCAGCAAAATCACCTCCTTCGACTGGTCCCTCCGCCGCAAATCCACCGTCCTCACCCAATTCACCGCCGTGGACTCCCTCCTCGCGCTCTCGCCGGCCCTAGCCGCCGCCGGCGCCAACGACTTCTCCGGCCTCCAGATCCTCGACCTCGAAAAGGGGCGCGTCAGGGAAACCCTAAATTGGGAAAACGTCACGAAATCCGGCTCCACCGTGCAGGCCATCGGATCCTCGCCGGAAAACATGTTCGTCAGCTTCGAATCCTCGCGGCGGAACTCGAATTCGATAATGGTTTACGATTTGCATACCCTAACCCCCGTCACGGAGATCGGCCACAACGAAATCTTCGGCGCGGACATCGATTCGGCGATTCCGGCGACGAAGTTGCAATGGATTGAGGGTTACAATTTGTTGATGGCTTCTGGGTCCCACAGTGGGCCCTCCGGTGTGAGCGGTAATGTACGGTTGTGGGATGTTCGGTCCGGTAACGTTGTCTGGGAGGCTTCCGAGAAGGTGGATTGTTTTGCTGACGTGGCGGTTTGTGATGCGCTGTCGGTTATTTTTAAGGTTGGGGTCAATTCGGGGGAAGCGTCCTACGTGGACCTGCGGAATTTGAGTAGCGGTGAGAGCGCGTGGGTTTGTCTCGGAGATAAGAGGAAGATTTTGAATGGGAAGAAGGAAGGGTTTGGGTGCAAGATTGAAACGCAGGGGAATCAAGTGTTTTGCACGAAAGGTGGTGACGTTGAGTTGTGGTCCGAGGTTGTAATGGGGTCTGGGAACAGTGGGAGGATCTTCAAGAGAAACTTGATGGGGAGGGTTAGGGATATGGGTGGGGCCAAAATTACCAATTTGGCCTTTGGAGGGAGCACCATGTTCTTGACTAGGAAGGATCAGCAATGTGTTGAGGTGTGGCAGAGTTCTTCTAGGGAATTTTGATGAGTTTGTTTTGTTCAAAAATTGAAGATAGTTTAGTTTCGTTGAAAAAAAAGATGCTTGGTTACAAGCTGTAAATGAACCTTGACGTGTACATTTTTAATGTTTGGTGAGGTGCCTACTACAAAGTTGACAAGTTGTTTTATTTATTCTTGTTTGTTTGAAAAATTCAAATTGTTTTAATCTTTTTGTAAGATATCAAATATGCCATCCGGCAAAGAATGGGTGGTTGGTTTAGTGAGACAAATATCAAGAGCTGTCTATCATGATTCATGAACCTTCATGTTGATATTCTCCAATTCTCTGCCATCGTAGTTGTTGTTTTATATATTTTTTAGTTTTAGTTTTTTACATAAACGAAATCTATGGTCCTACAGTTTGGTGTATCCATGCTCCAAGCTAAATGGGGTGTGTTGTAGAATCAGTCCACTCTTATCGGTTAAAGTTAGGAATTTAATAGTTGTACTTTTTAATAAAAAAATACAGTTTAATACAAGTACATGGTTGAGATTAATTTAGACATGTATTTCAACATCATTTAATTGTTTAAAATTAATTTTATCAAGTCTAAACCGATGGGACAATGGATGGCCCCTTCCTTTGATTGGATTGATGTTAATTTTGATGGTTCTGTCCAAGCTTCTTGTGGGGGTGTCTTAAGGGATCACAAGGGAAGATTTATTCTGTCTTTCATTGCTTTTATTGGAGATTGTTCAGTTATGCAAGCAGAACTATGGGATATTCTTCGTGGTATTACTCTTGTGTGAAATACGATTGTGATATTCACAAAATTTATATTGAATTTGACTCGTCTTCAGTTGTTCATCTTTTGATCCACGATTGTGATAAGTCTCATCCTTGTAACTTAGAGCCGTCAAAATGGCCCGGCCCGCCCCGGCCCGACCCTGGCCCATGTGGGTCATGGCTAAAAAAGCCCACAAAGCCAAACAACCCGCATTAAAAAGCCCGCAGGGCCAAAAAGCCCACAAAGTCCTGTGGGCTAGGACTAGCCTATGGGCCTTAAGTTTCAATACTATGACATACTTTTTTTTAATACTCAAGTCAAGGTCAGCCAAAAACAACCCTAATTGAGGTCGGCCGAAAGTAGCCTCGACAGAGGTTGGCCAAAAACAGTTTTGGTCGAGTCGGCTGAAAACTGTCCCGACAGAGGTTAGTCGAAAACTGTCCCAGCAAAGGTTAACAGAAAATGCCTTGGTTGAGATAGACCGAAAATAACCCTAGCCGAGGTCGACCAAAATAAATCCTAGCCGAGGTTGCCTGAAATAGTCCAGGCCGAGGTCAGCTGAAAACAGCCCTGGTCGAGGTAGGATGAAAACAGTTTCAGCCGAGGTCGACCAAAAATTTCCCTTGCCGAAGTCGGCCGAAAATTGCCACAACTAATTGTTGATTGAAAATGCCCCAGCCAAGGTCGCCGAAAATAACCCTAGTTGAGGTCGGCCAAAATTAACCCTAGTCGAGGTTGTTCGAAAACAACACTGGTCGAGGTCAGCCAAAATAGTTCAGCTCGTGGCCAGCCGAAAATTGTCCCTACCAAGGTCGGCCAAAAACTTCCCCGACCAAGGTCGACCGAAAATAACCCTAGCCAAGTTCGGCCGAATATAACCCCGGTCGAGTCGACCGAAAAATGCTCCGTCCAACATTGGCTGAAAATAACTTTAGCCAATGTCGGCCGCAAATAACCCTAGCCAAGGTAGGCCAAAAATAACCCTAGCCGATGTCGGCCGAAAATAGTTTCGGTGGAGGTCGGCCTAAAATTACCCTAGTCGAGGTCACCAAAAAACAACAATGACAAAGGATGGTCGAAAACAGCCCCGGTCAAGGTCGGTCAAAAACTGCCCTGGCCGAAATTAGCCAAAAATAACCCTAGTCGAGGTCACAAAAAACAACGATAACCAAGGTCGGCCAAAAACAATCGCGATTGAGGTTGGTTAAAAATTGTCCCGGCCGAAATCATCCTAAAATAACCCTAGCCGAGGACATTGAAAACAATCCTGACCGAAGTCAACTAAAAATGTCTTTGCTAAAGTCGGTCAAAAATAGTCTCGGTCGAGGTCTACAAAAAATGCTCTGCTCGAGAGCGAACGAATAGCATGACTTGTGGGGCTAACCCCTTAAGCCCTGGCCCCATATTAAGTGGGGCTTTGTGGGTTAGGGCCTTTTAGGGCCCTCATTAGAAGGGCCAAAAGCCCCTAAGGCCATTATGATGGATCAAGTGGGGCTGGCCCTACAGCCTAGGGCCAAAATGACAGCTCTATTGTAACTCTCTCTCATTCAGCTTATTTGTTCTTTCTCTAAGTGGCTATTCTCAGTTTTAATCATGTCCACAGGAATGCCAACCAACTCACATTATAGCTAAGATTGGTTTTTAGTGAATTTGGATACCTCCTATGACCAATTGTGACCCCCAATTTTTTTTTTGGAAAAACTCAAGTCTCACATTGAATAGAGATAAAATCTGAAAAGAGTATATAAGTGGAGGTAACTCTCGTCTTACAATCTGGTTTTGTAGGATTGAGTTATGATAGAAAATTGAAAAAGTTGAAGTAATTATTAATTGTTTTGGCCTTCAACTTGATTTTAGTAGAATTAAAAGCTAATCCAAACAAACACTTTAATATTCCATCTCAATTTCAAGTTTATGATGTTTCAGATTTTTTATGTTTAGCCTTACTAGCTGATGCTGGTTCTGCAGTTTTTTTTTCCTCTGGATTTGTAATTTCTTTGGGCTTTTGCCCCCTTTAATCCACCAAAAACTAATTGTTGGTTATCCTTTACTGTAGGATTACTACACTGATGGTGTGAGAAGCACTGGGGCAAGGCTGCATAATTTCGCATGGGCTTCGCCTAGGCTTTTTGCTTTTTTGAAAGGCAAATTTTATTTAAACCCTCCCCGTTTATTAAGTATACCTCCATTCCTTTTTTATATTTTTATTACCTAAAATGTCCTTTTTTTTTATTACTCCTGATAAGATTCATACGGTTCAACGTAAACCGTGAATGAGTACATTTACTGGATTTTTTGACAACTGATAAGGTTTTTTAAAAGATTGATGTGAACAATAAACAATTTTCACGTGAGAATAAAACGGTATGGATCACTCACCATTAAATAGTAAACAAACATGCCATATGATTTCTGCCAATAAAATTCTGACAAAAGTTCAATCTCTACTCTCTAGCAATTTTTAGTTAAACAAAGTCATTGATTGGCAAATGTGCAACGTTGGGGCCACGAATCCAACACCAAAGGATGGGTGAAGACTACGTTGTTCTTGATGGCCTTAGTCTTAATATGAGCCCATTGTCATTCTTTTCAGGCAAATAAAATACCAGCCACATCTTGGTCTGGGCTATTGGGTCGCATGGGACAATAAGGAAGCATTAGGCTCTGATTGGTTTAAGAGAAATGGAGGGAAAGGAGGAGAAAAATTCATCTTTTTGACATTGACTCATATCTTCTACACTCTACTTTAATTCAAATATTCTCCTATTATTTTCATCCTCTCTATTTTTTTCCTCTATACCAAATAGAGTCTTAATCACAGAAGTATTCTATGACATTTTTCTTCCCCAACCCCACAAAATAATAATAATAATAATAATAAAAAACGTACCAAAAAAATAATAATAATAAAGAAATATTAGGAATATATTTATAAGTTTTTTAACATGTGTAAAAAGGAACGTGACCCGTGTTGCACGGATCAACATACCAGTAAAACATACTAGTAAAAAATAGGCTTAATTGCAATTTTGGTCTCCCTATTTTGCACAATCCACAATTTTAGTCCCCCTATTTTAAAATAAAGACATTTAGTCCCTCTATTTTGCACAATCTGTAATTTTGGTCCCTCTATTTTAAAATAGAGACATTTAGTCCCCCAATTTTGTAAAATCCGCAATTTTGGTCCATCTATTTAAAAATAGAGACATTTAGTTCCCCAATTTTGTAAAATCCGTAATTTTGGTTCTTCTATCAAATTGAAAACATTGACCGTTAACAGATTAACGTCAGTCTTGACGTGACCCAAATATAGTGATGTGATACAAATTTATTTGTTTAGTTTTTAATTATTCTAAATACTGAATAGAATAATTGATGAAAAACATATTTTAAAAAAAGGTAAAACCATTTATTTTAATGGCCAATATTAGTCGTAAGTCCTAATATGAAAATCACGAGTCTTAATAATTTATTTTAAACAAATTCCACGTCATTGAAACACATACCACATCGTAGTCAACGTTAATCTCTTAATGATCAACGCTTTTAATTTGACAAAAGGACAAAAATCACGGATTTTACAAAATTGAGGGATTAAATGTCTTTATTTTAAAATATGAGGACTAAAATTGTGAATTGTGCAAAATAGAGGGACTAAATGTCTATATTTTAAAATAGGGGGACTAAAACTGAGGATTATGCAAAATAGAGGGACTAAATGTCTCTATTTTAAAATAGAGAGACTAAAATTGCGGATTGTGTAAAATAGAGGGACCAAAATTGCATTTAAGCCTAAAAAATAAAAAAGATTATGATAATGATGAAGCTCAAGTAATAACAAAAACTCAAAACAAACAAATTCATCATAAGAAGAGATTTCGCGAGATAATTGACATAACGTGTGTTTGGATCCACTGTAAATACTAAATACGTAAGATTGAAGCAAATTACGTCAAATTATAAAAGAAAAAACGTGAAATCAATTGTTAGTAATTAACATTTATCCCTTTTAAATTTAATGTATACCTCGGATCTCAAGAATGCAACACCAAACGCAGATAAACAATTTTTTCAATTGTAATTATATGTATCGTATGCTTGGTTTTGCTTCGCATTTTTTAAAATCCTTTCAAATTGTTAGTTAACAGTAAAGCAACAAAATATAACTTTTTATTTTTTCACGTATTTTACGCATGTTAAGTAGTTTTGACGCTAAACCAAATATACTCGTAGTGTTTAGGCCAACTTGTACACATTTTGACTAATTCATTTTATTTTAGGAGGCATTTATTTTACAGATTATTTGTTTAGAATAGATATAGTATCATATACTTGTGTGTGGAATATAAAGAATGTATCAACTTCAATTTAGGTGAATCATTTATTACGAAGTTTGCTAGCTTGATAGTAGTATTTAAGCATAGAAAAAATGTGTCAATCTCAATTTAGGTGAATAATTTTCTACTAAGTTTGCTAGCCTGATAAACGATACTAGTATTTAAAATAGATACTGTAGCGCGTGTGTAGTTGAGGACTAGCTAGCTTGATATTTAAAATATATACTATAGTAAGTACTTGTGCAGTTGAGGTCCTATGGGATGGCATACGTAACAAATGTACCAATGCATGTGCCCTTTTATTTTTGCCTCCCTCGTGTCTGGGTCCGCAAAACATTAACCATATGGATATGCATGGTCCTCTCCTCTTGTAATTTCTGCATCGAGGTATCCACTATTGTGTTTTCTTATGCCATAAATTGAAGTTGTTGAGAAGTAGTGAATAATAATAATTCAACGTGTGATTGTTCTTTATTCTCTCATACATTGTCAAATGTCGTGGACTTAAACCAACAAAAAAATAACTAAACAATTCAACGGTTTGAAAACTGGCGTGAGGACAGATTGGAAAAAAACAAGTCCTAAGAAAAATGGTATTGGAGAAAATAATGTTAAACCGATTATGTGGCTACGCTAAACGCATCCAATCCATCCACCGCCCTCTAAAAATAGCTCCGACGGTGGACCCCACCTTCGCGATGATAAGTCCCAGTCACTCCATATGAACCTAAACAGTAAACACCATTATTATCGCCTTCCAATTAATGCTGCATTTTCTAATGAGCACAAAAGAATTCATTACTAAATTCGGTGATTTTCTTTCATTCACAATATAAGAAACAGGGCATTGAATGTATAGACTGTGATAACCATTTTATCGGCAACCGTTGCTGTATATTTAATTATTCCAGTGACTTTTGACAAAACTGAATGCTACTATTAATTGTTACTCTATGCATTTTCATATTATTAATGTTATCTTCTTATGCCTATCCTAATATATATATATATATATATATATATATGGGGACTGCTAATATCCATCCTAATTGATGTGCATTAGCATTCAACATAAAAAATTAGACTTAAAAATCCATTAGTTATTTTGTTTATCAAAATTTAATTAAAGGATATTATTGTACTTTATCATTTAATTTAAAAAAAAAAAAAAAAAAAAATTTCTCTCCTCCCTTTTTTTTTTTTCATGATTTTCTCCACTATTTTAGCTTAACTACCTTTTTCCTTTTATTTTTCGTATTAATACCTTTTTTCATGTATGTTTTCATTTTGTAATATCTTCAAACTTTTTCTACTACTTGATTATCAAATGCCCAATACTCCATAGCTATGGTGAATATTAGGAATATAAATGTGACAAAGGCATTAATACAAAAATGAGATGTAGAAGACGATTATGAAAGAATTTTTCGATGAGAGAAGTTGTAACTTATAGATGAGAGAAAAGAGAGAAAATCGTGAAAAAAAAAAGAGGAGAGAGAAAAAAAATATTTTTAAATTAAATGATAAAGTACAATAATATCCTTTAATTAAATTTTGAGAAACAAAAGAACTAATGGATTTTTAAGTCCAAAATTTTTTGTGTTGAATGTTAATGCATATTAACTAGGATGGATATTAGTAGTCCCATATATATATATATATATATATATATATATATATATATATATATATATATATCTTCTTACATTATTCTTTTATTAAATCTTCTTGGAGTAACGATATATTTTCTTATAATATTTTTATATCATTAAAAATGTGAGTCATTATTTAAATGAGACTAAATTAAACCTATTTAAAAAAAATAAAGGATCTAATTAAACCTTTAAATAATAAAATGGCCAAATTAAACCTAAACATATATAAATTAGAGGAACAAAAAAATAATTAAACCTCTTTTTTTATTTTCTATGGGTATCTTCTTTGAAAGCAATCTTTTTTGAAGTATAACAAGATCCTAGATGTACGCACCTCTCAACAAGGATTTGAATTTTGATTTGTCACTTTGTGTATAATTACTTTAAAAGACATATCTAATGTGATTTCTAAGTTGATAATATAAAAAAAAAAATCTTTACATTACTAGTTTATTAAATTTAAACTCATAACTTATTATAATAATTAATTATAACTATAATCAATTGTTGAAATGATTGATTGCTTAAAATTGCTTTTTTTTTTTATATGTAGGAATCAAAGACAGTACCAGAGGATTTACAATACTCACGCACCCTGCTTAAAATTGCTTTAAAATTTTATTGAATAATTTTTATGTTTTCAATATAATGAATGCTTTTTTTGATAAAAAACATTATATATGTTTTTTTTCCTTAACCAGTGCAATGTTGATTTTCTTATTCTTTAAAGAAAACCATTCATTCTAAAATGAGTATCGGTTTTTTTTTTTTTTGGAATTGAAAATGAGTATCGTTTTAATAAAACATTTATATTCTAAATTATTTCTCATTTTACAGTATAAAAAATATTTAGGCTTAAATATTATTTTACTCCTGGCAATTTAGTCCTTTTTTGTTTTTCGTCCTTGTAATTTTTTTTTTTAGTTTTAGTCATTACAAATTATATTTGTTTTGTTTTTCGTCCTTAAAGCGGTTTAGATAGCGCTTTTTTCACTGTTCATAGTGTTATCTAAATCGTTTTAAGGACAAAAAATAAAACAAACATAATTTGCAAGGACTAAAACAAAAAAAAATTGCAATGACGAAAAGCAAAAAAAGTTAAATTACAAGGACTAAAAAGGTATTTAAACCAAATATTTATTATTTTTTTTCAACTTTGTCCCTTTCTATCTAAACTAATCCTCAGTAATTATTATGCAAAATTTCAAGTTATTTTTATTAATTTTAACCAATTTTATTTTTCCAGAACTTATTAACAGAATCCACCATATGCATTATATATATACACCAATTTTAAGTAGAAAAATCTATGCATATTTTTAGTAAAGAAAAAAGAGAGACGAAGACTCCATAGAACATCAACGTTGAAATACTTGGTTTTCCTTGTTACCTATCTATATCATCAACTTAAGAATGTGTCAAATCCATATTTAGATCTATTTCTGTTAAAGCCAACTAACGATTGTCGTCCCATGCATGTATAGACAGTATAGTAGTTGTTAGTTTTATACAATTGTCAGTGGGACTTATAAATATTCATAATTTTAGATTGAAAATCATGAGGGAAAAATGTTAAATGTCAAACATTTTGAATAGGGAAAGATAGAGCATTAGTTAAGTGAATAAAAGGAGAATTTAATGAAGAAAATAGTAGCATTTACGAGTTAGTTTAACTCATATTTAGGGTGAATGAAATTTAAATCAATCAATTTGATTGGGTCGATTTTATTCAATTTTTAATTTTAACATTATGATTGGGTTAGTTTAGCCCATGACAATTGGCACAAAGAAGTCCAGCTCTCAAATGTTGGAAATTGGAATGTTCGCTTGATATTGGGTACCGTTGTGCTGTGCATAATGTAATTTTAGATTAATCCAGCTGCATTATTATTTTTATGTAATGGTTCAAGACATAGTTTTGATTTTCCGTTTGGTTGTCTTGGGGTTCAATTTAGGAAGAAATTATTATATGATTTATGATTATCACATGTTTATGATTGTAGTTAACAGTAGTGCTATTTAGTTCGAGATCATAGTGCACGAATCACACGAAACAAAAGAGGTATGGTGTCAATTTTTTTAAAAATAAAAGTTGGTTAAAATAATTGAAAAAACATAAATAAAAATTGGCCAAAAATTACCTTTCATTAGTTTCGTGTGTTTGTCCCGAAAACATTTTTAAAGGATTTTTTTAATATTTTTTTTCCAAATAAATAAGAATGACGAGTCTTTTTTTATATATTTTTTGCCGTCCGTGACTCTGATAACAATTTCTTTAATTTCAAAATCTCACTTTTAAGAACTAAAGATGAAAACAATATATTTTAACGAAATCCTTGTAATTAAGATTAGTTCCACTTGGATCGTTTTTTTCTGACTATTCCTAGCCCTTTGTTATACGTTTGAGATGGCATCACAAGATCGAAAAAGAAAAAATCTGGCCTACTCGTTTTATCAAGTGGAGCGAGCGTGAACCAAGAAGACAAAAAACTTATGAATCAGCAAATCGAAACTGAAATTTGTTTTTAGAAAGAGGTGGCGATTGTGAGGTGGAATAGGCAGGATAGATACCACAATGTGGATGTGCAAATTAAATACCAAAAATGAGCGTGGTGCGCATGTTTATTTAACACCATACGAAACATTAGACACCCTATCTATACTGGAATATTTTCATTCATTATATATACATGCTGAGGGACCATCCCTAGGCCTAGCTAATGGTATGTTCAGTTGAGTAGCTAGGGAAGAAGAAAATAAGTGAGAAAAAGGAGGGAGGTTTTGTGTTTGCATGGAGGGATCAGAGGCCAAAAACATTACTCAAAGCGGGAGGAGCGGGGAGAGATGACTACGTTTTTTTTTTTTTTTTTAAATAATTTTTAATATTTAACAGTATTTATATGATATAAATGTAAAAATAAAAATAAAAATACTAGTTTAAATATTTTATTAAATTGTTTTTATTAAAAAGTTATATATTTTACTTATCTGTTAATCTATTTTTACTAATTTAAACAAGTTAGTGAATATTCTTTTTTCCACTTTTTCTCTTATATATCTGTTCAACTATCTTCTTTACTTTCTCGTTCTTATATTTCTCATTCTTTTATTTCTTTTAAACAATGATAATATATAGAGAGAGAGGGGGGAGGGAGGGAGGGAGGGAGAGGAATGGATGTATGTATGTATTAGACTATTGGCCTTGGCCTTCTGACTTTTTTCAACTAATTTTTTTTTTTCAATCTTGTATAAAATACCAGTGCCACTGGGAATCCGGAATTGGGTTAATAGGATTCTGAAAATGCACCACACCAACATGAGTCGGTAATTAAGATATTTCTAATCTTCTATTATTTCATATTTAACATTTTACGTTTATAAAATATATATATCATGTTACCATTTACTATTGGATATTATATGTATGTATCATATTCAACTATTCTATTCGTATACTTTTAATTGGAATTTTGTTACTATTTGTTACAGGGACAAGATAAAAAATTGGCTAAATAATCATTTTGATTCCTTATCTTATTTTTTTTTGTTCAGTTTGGTTCTTTATTTTTTAAAAAGTTAATTTTAGTCATTCATCTCTTTAAATTGATTCAAATTGATCCTTCCGTCAGTTTAAAGTTAACACCGTTAATAATATTCAGATATTGGCGGCTAAAAGCCGTCACAAAACGAAAAATTGGAAAACGTTTCATCCTTCAAGAACCCTAATCCCCTTTTTCCCAAATTGAAAATCACAACCACTAATTTCTTGCAAACCTCTGGTTGCATCGCATGATTGCATCTAGTGAATCTAGGGTTTATATGCTACATGAGGTGGTGATCCAAAAGAAGAAACATGTGAATTAGAATCGAGAAAAGCGTTAATCTCATATGGCTTCGTCAAATTGGAAAACACGAGCTGACGGCAGTCGCGCCGCCAAATTCAAGTCCAGCAAACTCACTCCACCGCGATCCTCCTCCTCCACCACGATGAACCTAGTTAGTTTTGTCTCTCATCTTTGTTGCCCTAGTGATGCAGATGATTGAGGCAATAAAATGGAGTAATGATTAAAAACGACATGAATTTGGTGAATTTGCGGCTTGTTTGGATCTGATTTTGTTGTTGGATGGATTGAAAAAAAGAGAGGAAGAAAGAGGAGGGAGCAGAGGAAGAAGAGGAGAAGGAGGGAGAAAGAAGCTTACATTTTGTGGCAGTTTTTAGCTCCTAATATCTTTATCTCAATAACGGTATTAACTTTAGATGGACGGAAAAACCATTTTGAATCAATTTAAAAAAATGAAGGACCAAAATGATTTTTTTAAAATATAAAGAACCAAACTAAACAGAAAAAATAAGATGAAGGACCAAAATGGTCATTTAGCCTAAAAAATTTAATCACTAAGTTCATAATTAATAATAATTTTTTATAAAATATAAATTAATTTTTATAACTTTCTATATTAATTGTTTCAATTTTCTTAATTTTTCTTCTTTCTATAGTTGATGAATTTGAATGATATTATACTTATATAATTAGGACAATTAAGCTCATTACAAAGTACTCCCTCTGTTCTAATTTATATGACGTTTAAGGTTTTGACACATGTATTAAGAAATATAATTAATTTGTTGAATTTCCTAGAAAATATTAGGTAACTTCCTATTATACCCTTTATCTTTCTAATTAATTACTCATTATACACTGCTTCCACTAAGTATTCATTAAGGGTAATCCTGAAAAAAGATATTTAATGCAGCATTGGTTTTGTAAAATGATATTTATTTTGGAATAAATTTTTTTCTCTAAAACTTCATATAATCTAGGACGGAGGAAGTATATTAGTAACAAGTATTCCTCCTAACCAAATTAAAGTTCAAAAGTCAGGATTATTTAGAGTTAACCAGAGATTCAAAATAGATGTGATTTCGTGGCAAATAGATGTTGCTGTCGGTCACTAATTTCAACCCAATCACGTGAGAGCACCGAGCCACCAGGCATTTATGCAACCAAAGAAAGGCAAATTTACATATGAAATATTTACATGGTTTTATTATATACAGCAATTTTTATTTTTTTATATTATTTGTAAATAAAATAATTTTTCACCCATTTGACCACGCCTATTCAATACTCATAGGTCTTCTCTGCAGTTGGCACCTAGGACAATCTTCCACACTACTGTTAAGCTAGCACAAAATTATAGTTTTCTCAACCAATCTTATTCACTTGTATTTCCTTCATTGAATGCTAGAGCAACACTTTATATCATTAGTGGGTGAGAAGTCTCCTTCAAGAAATACTATCAATATTTATTTATTTTGGTATAAACACTAGTACTAACAATTTATTTGAACCTAATTAAATGCTAATACGTGGACGAAAGTTTTTGATGAATATGCATGTGTGATGATGATTTTTTTTCTTTCAAAATAAGGTATTATTAGGTAATATGGTTTTTTTTCCTTCAAATTAAGGTATTTTTTTAGTCAATAGCAAACGTACAAATTATTAAATTGAAATTTCTTTAACAAAAAAGTGCTTTTTATATATATAATCAATAATTAAATCTTTGATCAACATACTTATTAATTGTGATGGATTTTCTTACTAAGATATTAAGTGTTTTTAATATACCTGTTAAAATTATTTAATAGTTATTTAGAAATTAATATATTATATATTATATTTTTACTAAAAAAATTATTTAAACTTTTTTCATAAATAAATTTTAAGGTTTTACTAACCATTTTCTTGAGAATACTATTTTTAATAATTTTCTTTTAATTCTTTAACTATTATCCCAAAGAGAATAGTTTAAAAAAACCATAATATATTAAACTTGTTTAATTATGTGAACTGTAGTTCACGTTTAATAAATTTTCATAAAATTTATCTAACAATAAAAAATATGTTAAATATAAATGTTAAGATGCAAGCATTTTTTTTTCTTAATTGAGACACACTTATACATTAAAGATTAGATTTAAAAGTAAGAATGTTAAAATGGGTTAGCTCAATTTAATTTGACTCATCTTATCCTACCATTAACAAGTCAAAAATAGGTTAGAGTAAATTTTTTTTGATCCGTAAGAATCGAACACAGTACTGAAGATTTACAATAAATCACGCATCATGCTCAATTAATTGAGCTAGACCCCCTCGGTAGGTTAGAGTAAATTTACTCGTTCTCAATATGTGACCTAAAAAAATACGTTGCTCATCTTATTTATTGGTGGACTGGCCAAAAAATAAATTGGAAGAAATTAAAAACAGAAAAGTTATAAAACTAAAAAATTATTAAAAAAATATAGTTTTAGACATTTGTTAGCTACCGTCTCGTTTATTCGTCCAGCTAATAATTTTTAACTATATTATTTTATCTAATTAATTTAATTCATTTAACTATTTTGTCTCCAAAACCAATTATAACAACATAAAATTAATAGATATACACAACTATCTTTATCGATCATCTCATAAGTTATAACTTAAAATCTTGAGTCCTAAAGTGTCGTTTTCATACAAAAAATAAACTAAAACTTGAAATTCTATGCTATTTTTTATTGTCTTTTACCTTTTTTTTTTAAAATAAAACCTAACCTAGCAAACCAATTCATCCTATCCTATTGCAAAATTCTTTTTTAGCAAGTTAAAATGGGGTGAGACAAATAGACTGATAGGTTGAATACTGCTAACTTAAAAAAGTGAGAGATAAACATATGGATGAGCGAGGGATAGGTTGGGTTGAGTTATATTCAACCCTAACCCATCTCTAAAATTTGAACGGGCCAATTTTTTAAACATTAATATGTCTTTAAATTCGAATTAACAGTTTATCTACGTGTCAAAATTAGGACCGAATCTATTTAAGATGGAACTGGGTTAACCCGAAATATAAGTAATGTAAGTTCTCACTTTCTATTAATGTAATTGAGATTTCAAGAATAATATTTTTATCTCATTTTTATACATGATATTATATAAATTAAATGATAGTTACTTATAACCCTGAAAATATAAGGGAAAAAATAACATGTGACAAGTGATATAATGAAAAAGAAATAAAAAATAAAATAAAATAAAATAAGAAAATAAAAGAAAAAGTAATTACATATAGGAATATATAAGAATAGTTTGTCTTAGGACAAAACTTATATACAGTTTTATAGGTGTAATTTGTATTATTTTTTAATTAGAATTAAAGTTTTATTTTGGTAATATGTAAAATAAAATTTTACATTAAAAGACTATACATATTACTAAAGTGAAACTCTTATTCTAATTAAAAAGCAGCACAAACAACATATGTAGAACCGCATGTAAATTTTTTCCTTTGCCTTATCCTTGCCACGAAAAAAGAAAAAAAGAAACAATGAGAACGTTTACTTGCAATTATGTTTTCTATTTTTATTTTCTATTTTAACTTTTTAATTACAAAATTGTCTCCTTATTTTTATTTTATTTTCTGTTTTTTAATTAAGATTTGTACAGGAAAAATTGAAAATAATTTTTTTTATTTTCTCTATTTCCTGTACAAATATTTAAAAACAGGAAACAAAATAAAAATAAAATAATAATTTTATAATTAAAAAGTAAAAACAGAAAACAGAATTACAACCAAACGCTTACACAGTAGTTTGTCTTAATTCTTAATATACCCAACGACCTCGGTGGGCATTAATGAAGGTGGATTCATAAGCCACTCGAGGCTACTGACAAAGGAAGAAAATGCAGCTTAAACCATTGAAATCATCAACACCACCTAGCATCTCCACTCCTTATTAATTGTCCCTCTTTGAGCTTCACTACTATAAAACACTTTTTTTCTCGTTTCCCTTTCCCTCACACACAACACAACTCGCAAGGTGCTCGTTCACTCCTCTCTCATAGTACGTGCCTCCTTCTCTCAACACTAAATTACTACTTCCTTCTCTTATTACTCCTTCTCTTTAATTTGTTGATGAACACAACAAAGGATCTCTTACCCTTCAATCCTTTCAAGTTTCAACACACATTGTTCACTCTCACAATATTTGCATGCAACAGATCTCAATTATTCACCAATCAAAACCACCTCCACATTTTTTTTTTTAATTGAACACAACAATTTATCACTTCCTTTTTAGCCCCACTTCAATACATACTTAGGGCTTATTACTTTACTTTACTTTATACTTTTTAAACTAACCCTTTTTTCAACCACTATTTAAAACTTGTACATGCTTCATGCTACATTGAACTGATACATATTCATTATAATTTGCTTGGTGATGGTAATAGCAGCCTCTCCGGTGAAAGAGGGTGAGGAGAGGAGTTAGTATTCCGGTGTTGGAAGGTGCAACCAATAAAGAGTTTCTTTCGGAGTTGGGCCCCTCACTCACATGGACGCATCAACGGCTTTAATGATCCTATCCGCAATAGCGGCCTATTTAATATGGTTCACCTTCGTCACTCGCTCCCTCAAAGGTCCACGTGTCTGGCCCCTATTGGGCAGCCTCCCTGGCCTCATCCAACACGCTAACCGCATGCACGACTGGATCGCAGACAACCTCCGCGCGTGCGGCGGCACGTACCAAACCTGCATCTGCGCCCTCCCCTTCCTCGCCCGAAAACAGTGCCTCGTGACTGTCACGTGCGACCCCAAAAACCTCGAGCACATCCTCAAGCTCCGCTTCGACAACTACCCCAAAGGCCCCACGTGGCAATCCGCCTTCCATGATTTGCTCGGCGAAGGTATCTTCAACTCCGACGGCGACACGTGGCTCTTCCAGCGTAAGACTGCCGCACTGGAATTCACCACTCGCACCCTGCGCCAAGCCATGGGGCGTTGGGTCAACCGAGCCATAAAGCACAGGTTCTGCCCAATCCTAGCCACAGCTCAGGAACAAAACAAGCCGGTGGATCTCCAAGACCTCTTGCTTCGGCTCACTTTTGATAACATATGCGGCTTGGCTTTCGGCCAAGACCCGCAAACCCTAGCCGCGGGGCTTCCAGATAACGCTTTTGCTCTCTCCTTCGACCGAGCCACTGAAGCCACTCTACAACGTTTTATTTTGCCAGAGATCTTGTGGAAGCTGAAGCGATGGCTCAGACTCGGAATGGAAGTGAGCCTGAGCCGGAGCCTCAAACACATCGACCAGTACCTCTCCCACATCATCAAGAACCGCAAGCTGGAGTTCCTGAATGGCACTGGGTCCCACCACGACGACCTCTTATCCCGCTTCATGAAGAAGAAAGAATCCTACTCGGAGGAGTTCCTCCAACACGTGGCACTCAACTTCATCCTTGCTGGACGTGACACGTCATCGGTTGCGCTCAGCTGGTTCTTCTGGCTCTGTACTAAGAACCCGCGCGTGGAGGAAAACATCCTCCACGAGCTCTGCACTGTTCTGTTGTCGACACGTGGAGATGATATTTCCACGTGGTTGGAGGAGCCTCTGGTGTTTGAAGAGGTGGATCGCTTGGTCTATCTCAAAGCAGCGTTGTCCGAGACGCTGCGGCTGTACCCCTCCGTGCCGGAGGATTCCAAGCATGTTGTGAAGGACGATGTTTTGCCTAACGGAACTTTCGTTCCGGCGGGTTCAGCGGTGACCTATTCAATTTACTCAGTTGGGAGGATGAAGTTCATTTGGGGAGAGGATTGCCTCGAGTTCAAGCCAGAGCGGTGGCTCTCTCCGGAAGGGGACAAAATTCAGGTGCAAGACTCTTACAAGTTTGTTTCGTTCAATGCGGGACCTAGGCTTTGTTTGGGAAAGGACTTGGCTTACTTGCAGATGAAGTCAATCGCGGCCGCGGTGCTCCTGCGCCACCGCCTCGCCGTCGCGCCGGCCCACCGCGTGGAACAGAAGATGTCACTCACACTGTTCATGAAGTACGGTCTCAAGGTGAATGTGTTCCCCAGGGATCTTAACCCTGTGCTGGAAAAGATAACAACCACTACCAATGGTGTTAATGTTGGTCAAAAGTGATTTTGATTTGGTTAATTAAACAGATAGATACATCATCGGTTTAAATAAAGCAATAAGTATAAGAATTTAATATATTACTTAATATAGAATGATGATGTATCATTTCATTTGTGGTAGTTCAATTTACGCTGTCTGTATGTATAGATGAAATTTCCCTTTACTCTCACAAGTTTCTCTCATCTGATGTAATTTGGATGAATACTATATATGTTTTGTAAACATTTTGATTAAAAAGTAATGCTGCAGTTCTGAAAGCAATATTTGTGCTGTAATTTAATTATCATGGTGGGTGCCTTCATAAACGGGAACTATTTGGTGACACCGATGTAGTTTTGTTATTTGGGACTCTAGCGTACTTGCATAGTTAATTAAAGCCCTAGCTTGTGGTCTTTGTCACGATAATGTAATTCAGATCTCACTTGTAACTGCCACATTTCCAGAATTGGGATATTTGGATTTGTTTGCTTGCTTATGATCGATGCATATACTATTTTTAAACAATAAAAAATGACAAAGTCATACGGTTGCACTTGCGCGTGAGTTGTACACTTAGATTTGGTAGAAAGTAGAAACACGGATCACTTTAGTTGCATTTAATTAAAATTTTCTTATATAGTTTTTGTCTTGGTTTCTATGCCCTCAGAGAAGGGCATTTATCCAAACGGATTTATTTAGAATTCTAATCAAATTAATTTAGATTAAATTGGTTAATTCTTACTTCACTTCAAATTTGAATCAAATAAGCTGTAATTTGTTTAATCTTAGATTTATTTATTTTTAAATTGAACTAATTTGATATTTCAGGTTATCTATTTTTGAACTTTTAGATTAATACATTTTAGACTTTAAAGCTTCAATTTTTTTTATACTTTTGTCTTTTCTTTTCTTTTTCCATTTATTTTGATTTTCATATGATCTTAGAGTTTAATGGTGATGCACTGACGGTATAAAACAGTTTTATACGGTCATCCAATCACAAATCACCGTTTGCATGACTTTTAAGATAATTTTTTAAAAGTCAACAAACTTACCATACATGGTGGGTTGTGATTGGATGACGGTGTAAAATTATTTTACATTGTTAGTGCATAATCATTTTTCTCATGATCTTATATCTAGCGTTACCAAATGGTTTCAGTTTAATTGTATTTATAATGTAATTTTTATCGTAACCCAATGAACTGAATCAAAACAACTTGATTTTAATCAGATTGGTTTGGTTCATGTTGGTTAAAAAAAAAATCAAAATCAAAACCTAAATCAAATCAACTCAATGAAATATAATCAATTCAATTTAATTTTATTTTACTCTAAATAGGATAATATCACTCAATAGGAATCAAACTCAACATCCCACACAAGACACAAGCAAGTTTCATCACTAAGTTAAGCTAATTAGTTGATATATAAATAACAAATTTAATATATAATTATTTATAGTGTTATTATAACGGATCATATCGTTTAACTATTGACTGACTAGTCCGACCAATGACTCAATGATTCTTGTCCTTGCCAAGTCAGTTACTTTCTGAATTTTAAAACATTGATTTATATATATACCATCATTTGTAAGAAACATTAAAAGTGGGTACGGTCAAGTTGGATTGAGTTTAAGAAATCTTTAGATTTAAATTGATAAACATTAATTGGTTTAGGTTGATTTAGATTTTTTAATTTTTTTAAACAACTCAAACTAAATTAACCGAATCATATATAAATTGGATCAGGTCAACTGATTATATCTATTGATAAAGTAGTAGAAAAATAAATAAAAAAAATAGTGAAAAAAGTATAAAAAAAAAGTAAATTAAAATAAAATAAAAGAAAGCTTATAAATAATATCAACCATCAAAAGTCATAATTATATATACCATGCCGAGCAGTAGACCTATCAAGGTGAAGAAAGGCAAGTGCAAGGGCACAAAGTACAGGAAATAAAAGCACTACAATTTTTTGGTAAAGAGAATCAGCTAGAATAGGGGTAGAATTACTATAGACATCAAAATTCTCCTTCCAATATTAAACGCAGTTATATATTCAGACTCAAATTCAAAACTGTTAATTAAGCTAAATCAATTTATATCAATTAATTTAAGTGTTCATTGGTAAATTATAACAAATAATTTTGCATGTATAAGCATGCACTATTCTTATATGGTCACATCAATAATCAATTTGCTCTATTAATTCTGAATTTCACAGGAACGTATTCTTATTGGTAATAATCGGTTAAGCTTTTCTCGTTGAAAATTCAGAGTACAAGCCTCCGTGGTCAAATTAGTCTTCGTGTTAGCTGAAATTACCTGCAGTCGTGCATTACCTCAATCTTCTTTTAAATGAAACATGCATGATTGATGTCAATTAGATTGGTCAAAAAAAATATTGTGAAGCGATAATATTAAACCCAACACATTGCTTGTGGACATGTTTTGTAGTTTAAGTTAACTACGGAAAGCATCAATAAATTTAAGCTTACCACAACAAGATGGTTAGCTCAAGAATAAATCTTACCATAACTGGTTAGCCTAAAAAAAAGCGAGGCTTCAAGCTATAGAAATTTCAAAGTGATCCAAGATGGTGAGATACTTGGGATGACATTGTATCTGATTCAGTGATTCAGAATTAAATGTTTTATTGGATAACGATGACTTGGAGTTTATACTACTATAAAATTAAAGATCTTGTAAAATGGTGTCATGTCACGTGTTAATATAGAGTAATTTAATTTTTGTTTAAAACGTTTTTAATTTTTACAGTGTCTGTAACAAAAAAAAAAAAATTATAGGATTTGCTACTTTCTAACACTCTTACTAACTAAAATTGTTTTGGTGATTAACTGATTATATAGTAACGAATTCTATAAGATTAAATTAACCAGAATAAATCTTATTTCCATGAAAATAAATTTTGTTAAAGAATTAGAGATGTCACTTGTATATTATTTAATCAGTAAATTATTAAAAATACTAAACAACAGAAAGATTAATAACGTTTTATATATGTAGCGTTTTTAAAAAATAATTCTTAAATGATTTATGTGTTGAACATCTTAATGTTGGTAAGTATATAGACAACATTTTATAGTAATGTGTTTAAATGTATCCTTTAGCTTTTTCATAATATTATTTTAGAGTTTAATTTCTATGTTAATCAGTGTAAAAACTTTTACATTATCAATTAATCAGAGATTATTATAACTATATATATTTTTTCAATTAAGTCTTTGGATTTATATTTATTTTTAATCTAGTCCTTCCGTCTAACTAAATTTCAAAAGTATATATAATTGTTTAATCAACTAATATTATGATAAATTAAATTTATAATCAATAATCATTAATCATATAAAACTAAATCATTGATAATATATATATGGTTTATTCTAAAAACGATTAACCTAAAATTAATTCTTTTATTTATTTAATTTTACATAGTCTGTCAGGGGCGTAGCAGCCTCCTTTATTCCACCAAATAAGAATCTAATTTTACATATAATTAATTTATTACATCCCGGTTGATAAGGAACTTTCTATCAGTTACGAACCAAGAATTTGATGGTTGACATTCATGCAGCCAGAACTTGATGGTTATGCTTCATGCCAACATGTCACTTGAAAAATCGGCATTTATTATAACATCTAATCTATTAATATATAGATTCAAGTAAAAAATTTAATTTCAAAACATAAAGGAGTCATATTATGTAATAAATATACAGAGTAATCCCGTGCAATAATGCGGAAATTACATAACTAGTTGTACATTGTATACCATGTAAGTCATTTTCATGGCAAAGAAACTTAGTAACCCCAAATTGAGGTCATGTGCCCTCAATCCACAAAATTATTCAACACACGGTGTCGCACTCGAGATCTTGATAGATTGGCAAATCGAAAGATAGCCATTGACATCTTGCAAAGTTGAATTTGTCTTCTTGTTGGTTCAACTTACTTGAATGGCAATCCGAATCATGCAATTAATTGTAACACAAGACAAGATGTTAGTGTTTGTTGTAGTCTTGTAGAAATGAGCAGTCAAAAGTCTAAACTAAACCCCCACCAATATAATGCAGAACTATCGTACATGTATATATGTAAGGGGCCAAAATCTATACGAATTTAATAATGGCCCAGTTTTTGTTTAAGCTCTTAAACTGTATGTTTTGGTCTTTTGACTAATAAAAAAAACATAAAGATGCATGCTTGCATGACAGCATACACTTCACTGTATGGGTTGAATCTATAGTGAAGTGAAGGGATTCAGTCTCTCGGCAACGTAGTGAATTAAGGATTAAATTTCTATTTGGAAAAGTGTCCACATATTTAATACTAATGTGTCAACAAGGTTTATCTCTAAGAAAATGATGCATGTGGGAAACTAAAAAAAAAAAAAAAAAAAACCTTATTGAAGTCTATTTTTTGGACAACGAGAAAATTTTCGGTTTTTCTAGTTTCTACTATCCAACAAAAATAGTTTTGAAATGATATGAATTCCTATCCAGTAAAACAATTTAGATCTATACTTCTTTGTTCTTTTTAAATGCTTTTCTTACACAAACTAACACGACTGTTGTTACGAAAATTGGGATTTTACAGTAGGCAGCATCTACGGTTAGTGTTGAGTAGGTAAAGCCATTTCGATTCTTTTCAGTTGGGCCTGTGGGGTACTATGGCACCCACGATCTTTTAATTATTTAAATACATACAAAAGAAGAAAATTTCACATAATATTGAAAAGTCGTGTATATATATATATATATATATATAAGGGATCCACTTATAGTAAAGATCTTATACTTACTCTTTATCATCATCATTCATTTTCTTGAAATCTAATAGTTAAAATTAATTACTCATTACAACCATTAGATTTCAAAAAAATGAATGGTGAAGATGCAGAGTAAGTCTCTTATATTTACTCTTGGAGTAAGTAGATTCCTTCTCATATATATATATATATATATATATATATATATATATATATATATATATATATATATAAAATGAACTGTGAATGACTTCTTTCAAAATGATTTATACACATACACACTAGAACACTGCGTGCTAGGCAGGAGAGAAAAAAAATGAGAGAAAATAAAAAAAAAAATAATGGATTCGTGTTGTATAAAATGTTGGCACCTGTAAATGTAAAAATGGTGGTTGGACAGTTTTTATACAAGTATAGATGAGAAATGATTAACTTATTCCAAAATAATTATAAAAGAGTTACTCAATTACACACACATATAGATAGAGAAAGAGTAAATTACTCCAAGAATAATTATAAAAAAGTTATTTCACGTCTTCACCATTCATTAGTTTATAATATCCCTTAGAGAGACCTATCATTAGAGGGTGTTGTGCCGAGAGCCACTATATGTTTAAGGTGCAAAATTTGCTTACATTCCAATTTGGTATTATAACACAAGAATTTAGAAGTATTGAAGCTACTCGGGTATACTAGTAACCCTCTAAGTAAGCAATCCTAATTTTCCCTACATTCCATAAAACTTGCATAATGAAGAGTATCTAATTACATTTAATAGGACATGTCTTTTCTTTTTTTGGTACATAATAGGACATGTCTTTTCAAGTGTTTTCATGTCCTTATCTGATCATATTTGAATTAAAAGTTTTCATAAGTTAATCAAATCTATAAAATTTTGTAAATAAATTCATATGGAAGAAAATTTTAATATAATGATAGATTTTGAGATAAAAATCATCTAATTAAAAATTACTAATGAATAGTGTAATAGTATTAAATAATGTAATAGTAAATATGATTGACACTAATGAAATTTGATCTTTTCCTATTTAAAATATAAATAATATTTGCTATTTATTACACTTATAAAAATGACTAAATTATCTTAAATTTAGTGCATATAACCATCTTATATTATCATGTACTAATATGTCGTTGGTCCGAATGAAACTGGGCTCGAATTCCTTAAATAAGGTATTGGATTTGAATATTGTAAATGAAAAAACATGATTGAGATGGGAGACACTACTAAAGGTGGTCAGTCAGATTTTTCAACAAAGGTTAGTCATCGACTTGAATTTCTTAAGTAAAATTTCGAGTTCAAACCTTATGAATAAAAAAATGTGCTTGAGAGGAAATCCTAATAAAAATAGGCAGTTAGGTTCCATTAGATACTTCGCATTAATAACATGATGACAAAAAAAATCTGTATACTATCATGTGATTTAATGATTATATTAATAGACCATTTAGAAAAATAATTATATTTATAAAACTTATACCTTTTATTAACAAATTTTATTCCTATGTATGTTACAAATATTTATATTACCTTATTAACTTAAAAAAAATTATAAATAGAAAATGATAAAAATATTTCTCTAAAATTTATTACCTTATTCAATAATAAAAATTATTTAGTAAACATGAAAATAGAAAAAAAAATATTTACCATTAATAGCATCAACATTTTTTATTATATTCTTTAGAAAGTGAAATTTTAAAGATGTAATTCAACATAAAAAAATGACTTAAGGATATGTTTGACCCAATTTTGTGTGTTTTTTTGTGTTTTTTTTACTTAAAAGTTACATTTAAGTTAAAGCTAGCAATAAGAACTTAAAAAAGGTTTGTTTGTCATTTTTTTTTTCAATGTTTTAGTTTAAAAACCCCTTTTAAATCAAAAGTTGTTTGGTAAATTTTTTTAAAAACTTTAGTTTTATGTAAAGCTAGTTATCTTGTCCAATAAAATAATATATTTATAAAATATCTTTTATAAATAAATTAAATATTAATTAGTATATTTAAATATTAACTAGTATATTAGTATTAATTAGTACATTTCAGTATTTAGTTAGTATATTAAATATACTATACTCAATATTCAATAGTATAATCCTTAAATATTAAACATATTTAGTATATTAATATATACTTATAGTATTATAATATTTTTCAGTACAAACCACAAATATCCTTTATTAGAAACAATCCTAAGCGAATTAGATTAGATGAGACAAAACTCTTATTTTAAATATTTAACACAATATTTAAGACTCGAACTTAACACCACTAATTAATCTACAATAACCAAACTTCATGACTTATTAGTCACATATCTTGAATTTTCATCACATAAAAATTGAGATAAAGAGGTCACACAAAAATTGTAGCACAACAAAAATTGAAAATAGAGCTAACCAATAAGCCATCGAAAAACTAATTCAAAACTAGTTGAGTTTTTTTTTTTTTTTTTTTATGTTCTTTTTCATTGTTTGTTTTATTAAAGGATAAACTTTTTTTAAGTATTTTTTGTAAAATAGTGTTTAACTTTCCTTCTCCTTTGACTTAACTTCTCCTTAAAAGAAGAAGGAAAGTCCAAAACAAGTTACATCAAACATTACCATAAACTATCTATTACCAATAATATATATGGTTTAAAACTTAATCAACATTGATCAAAATTAATAATAAGATTTTAAAACGTCACTATTTTATTTTATAGAAACCTATTTGACTGGCAATGAATTAAAAAAAACTATATTATTACTACATTTGTTCCTATTTATAAGACTTGGATTAAAAGTAGTGATTATTTTTTTTTATAAAACTCAATCCATTATGCTTCTTGCATTAATTATTTTTAGACTAAAATACCCCTAATTAAAAAGAGAGGTTGTATTGACATACATTTAGAAGAGAGAGAAGAACGTTAATGATAGTGATGGAAAAATATATAAATTTAAGACATATTTATTACTAACAACTAAATTAACCACTTTACTTAATCATGGTGAATTAGGTAATTGAGTCTTATAAATAGGAACGAATGTAGTATTACATAAACTAGACATTATCTCACAAGTATCATATTATAAGATTTTTTTTTTAATTTTATTTTGATGTATTTTTAAAATTTCACTTGGATTTCTTTTTTAAATTGTAGGAATCAAAGACAGGTACCGATGGTGTACAACAACTCACATACTCTGCTCAACCAATTGAGTTATACCCCTCAATAATTTCACTTGGATTTAAAAAGAAAAAGAAGAAGTGAGAGAAACAGAAAAGAAATGTTATAAAAAAAAAAGAAACATAAAAGAAATATAGAAAGAAAAAAATTCTCTTAATTAGTAACTCACCATAATATCAGTTGAATAATTTGTAACCAAAAAAAAAAATATTAGTTGAATAATTGATTATTGAATAAGTTGCCGTTAATATGAGATAAACATTCTCTAGTTAAGGTTGCACTACAATACCGTGCTCGTGCCTAATCACCAATACCCTAACCGAACGATGGCATGACGGGTGATTCATCTTGCGCCTCTCTGTACCATTTAGCGGTCAGATCCCTACTACGACGTTGTTCCCACGCGTTCATGCACCGACCGAATATATTTTAATCTTTTAATTAAAAATTGAAATAATTAAAAAATCATTAATTTTTATTATTATTATTTTTGGTTCATTAACTAATATTATTATTTAATTAGTTTCTCTTACTACACTTAACGCTCAGTCAATAACACTAAACTGAAGTGCTTTGTTTTGTGCCTTTTTTTCCTTTTATTCTTGCAAGTTCCATGGCTTTTCTCTGACACTTTAACTTCTCGTCACTGTGTCTGTGATGAACGGTTTGTGCCTTCAGCAAAGTGTCGATGTTTTTGGTGCTGAAGAAACATATCTGTGAGTAAATGTAGGGTTATGGTGTGGTTTGTTCTTGTTTGATTTCTTGTGCTGGTTTGAGTAATCTGTGTATTTTAAAACCTATCATTGTGAAGGATCATTCATTTGCATGCTTGTTTCTAGAATTTGAACTTGTTAAGTGTCGGTTACTGTTTTGAGTATAGGAATCGGAGCTCATTTTCATTTGCTGTTGGTGTTTTGTTGATTAGTTGCTGCTGCTGGTGTGTGCGATTTTGAGTTGATTTCTTCGTTAATCTCGTTGTTTACGTAATCGTTTTAGTTCTCGAGAGTTGGTTAAACAATTGGATCTGAGTTGAATGCCTCTACGGTTCTGTCATTGGTTCTCTATGCTTCACATGTGCTGATTTTATGTTCTTAAGCAATGTCGTCTGCTAGTTGTGCGTGTTTAGAGCTTAATTATACTATCTGGCTTGAAAACAAAACTGAGATAGAAAAGGACTAGATAACTGTGTGTGTGTGCTGGAAAGTGGCAAATTTGTTCTCAAGAAAGAAATGAATCTTTCGTTTGTTACATTTTCCGACTTAATGTTAAGAAAGAGGCTGGAAGTATTCTGGCAAATGTTTATTACACGTTGATTGCTGTGCTTATGTAAAATGCTAAATTCTCTTCTGAATTATCCAACTTTAGGTGTGCTTCTGTGTTGGAAATTGGAATCAGGGTATTAAATAGCGTGCTATAGTGGCATAGTGGTGTGGAGTGACCCATGCCTGCTACAGGGCTTGCCGTAGCAGACCAAATAGTGGGCTGAATACTGGCCGTAGTGGCGCTATGTGCTGATTCCAAAAAAGCCCTCTGAATAGAGACATTAGGTCTTTTTTGGGATTTCAATTTTCAAAAATGAAATCTACAGCTGTAATCGTAGTGAAAATGATAAAGAAGACTTCGATTTAGAAGATAATGATTGATAATTGATGATTTCTATCTAAGAAACTTGTATTTGGCTTTTGTTGGTACTTAGTATTTACTTGTATGTTTTGTAATTGTTTAAGACACTTGACTTTTTTATATTGTTAATTATGAATGTCATTAATTTTACGTAGTTTTTTTATCATTTTTGAGAATTTACATGTATATAGTATACATTATATGAACTATATAACATATTTCAAAATAGCGGCTATTCTACTTTCCTACTATAGCATTTTTGGGGCTGGCTGCTACACGCCACTATCTGGGATTTAAAACACTGGGTGGAATGCCAATTATGCTTAAGTGCACCTTGTCTAGTGGCATCATACGATCCATGTAGCCGACCTCACTTAGTGGGATAAGACTTATGTTGTTGCTGCACCTTGCCTAATTATAAAACTCAATTTCTAAACTATCTTCATTATTTCTGTGCCAGTGGTTCACTTTTTTTATGTTCTGAATATAGAATGATGTTACTGTCTTTATAGAACAAGTTAGAGCTGTGGCTTCTGGGGTTTTAACGGGCACTTTGGCACTAACTGATTGTGACGAATTTATAACTCAGTAAAACTTAATTGATGGGATACTTAAGTTGTCTTTAATTTCCTAGAACCATCATATTATCAGCATGCCTTCTAATTTTTAACCAGAGAATGTTCCTGGGTTCCTTGGATTTCTGTTTAGAATGTGAAAGCATCTGTAATGTACATTGTCATGTAATAGGTTTCAATAAGTGCCATAGACTACTACAACATAGATCAAAATATGAATTTTCAACATAGATGATAAATTATCCGATCTCAGTTACTTTTACACAACCTTTTGTTGTGGATGATTTGTTTATTAAATGTTTATTTTTGGAGAGAACAAACTAACATTGGAGGTCTCTGTACAGGGTATTATGGCATGGCACTTCAGAGGAACATCGGCTGAATTAATTATATTACAAACATTTATGCTGTAATGCTAAATGTGAATTTACCCATAGTTTGCAAATAGTTCCTGCTCTTTCCCTCTGTGTTTTTGGCAAGCTTTTCCCAAGACATGCGGTTGTGGTGGGGAAAGTCTTCTTCTTCCAAAGAGGCAAAGAGGAAGGCAAACAGGGAAAGTATTATTGATACAATACCGAAGAGGAATACAAACAGGGAAAGTATTATTGATACAATACAGCGGAAATTAAAGAATACTTCCAAAGAGAAGTGCAATAATAAATCAGGAAGATCAAGGAGACATCGTGATGATGCTATATCTAAGAAGGGATCTAGATCTTTCGGACCTTCAAGATCATCATCACCCTCAACACATGAGTTCCGCTCTCAAAGTTTTTCAGAAAGGCCTCTTTCTCAACCACTCCCATTACCAGGGTCACATCTTCCAGCTGCCATTGATGTAAATTCTGGAGTTATTTTAACATCAAAACTGGAAAGAGCCATAGGCTCTAAGCCATCTCTGTATTTTCCTCTTCCAAAACCTGCCTATGTATCAAACAAGGAAGATCCTACAGATGCAGAAGGAGATATAGTCACTGCATCTGTTTCTAGTGACAGCTCAATTGATAGTGGCAACTCATTTGATTCGCCGCATCTTGTTAGTCCTCTGGCATCTGACTGTGAAAATGGAAACCAAGCCACCATTAATAGTTCTTTCAGGTGGGTTTGTTTCCTCCTAGATACATGCTTTTTAAATGCTTTCCATGTATTTACCTTTAATTTTGTTCCTTCTATAACTAAATTTATTTCTATGCTCCTAAAGTGTGGTGCACAAGAATCAGTCTCTTATTACTATCCAAAGAAACTCAAGAGCATCCTCAAAACCAGCTCCTCAGTTGTGCAATAATAAGCCTTTATCTACCTCACCAAGAGGGGTTCCTTTACATCCGCAAAATCTGCAAATAGCTCGACCAGGTGGTTTGTGTAGTGCTCCAAATAGTTCAATGTCAAGTCCTTCTAGAAGTCCAATGGGAGCATTTGGTCCTGAGCAAATGTTGAACTCTGAATTACAGACAGGAAAGCCTTATCCAGATATAGCTTCTGGGCACTGCTATAATCCGGTTTCAGGCCATAATTCAGTTGGTGGGGATATTTCAGGACAGATGACTTTGCCACAGAACAGGCGTAGCCCCGAGTGTTCTCCAATACCTAGTCCCAGGATTACAAGCCCTGGTCCCAGTTCCAGGATACAGAGTGGTACTGTGACCCCTCTGCATCCTAAAGCTGGAGGCACTGCAGCAGAAGCATCTACAAGACGTCCTGATGATGTGAAACAAAAAAATCATCAGTTAGCAATTCCTCCAATAACAGTCACTAAATCTTATTCGTTTTCTCCAACCTATTCTGCATCCACAACTCCTTCAGCCCCTCGTAGTCCTGCCAGATCAGAAAATTCAACAAGCCCAGGTTCACGCTGGAAAAAGGGGAAGTTGCTTGGAAGGGGAACGTTTGGACATGTATATCTTGGTTTTAACAGGTCTGTATCAAGCGGGTGGAATCTTCTTTTTATTCTCCTGTAGTATGTACTCCTCTTTAAATTATGGCACCTGGTACAAATGGTCATTTTTTTCCCAATTTTATTTTTAAAATAAAAAAATGAGAGCAAACTGTAAAATTAAGGTGTTAACTACTAAGGGAGTGGTTGTACAGAAGTACCAAATTACTCAAGTGGGTGCCAGATATCTTCTGCTGTTGTAACAATGATCACTGTTTGGAATTCTTAATCAAGCAAGTTATGTTTGAGTATGCTTGTGTCCACTTTTTACTTCACCTTATCTGTTAATGTCAACATTGGTCCTGTTTCAAAATTGATATTTGTTGTTTTTCATGCTTTGTGGTGTGGGTTATCTTTATGTTTTTTTCTGTGTTAAGTTCTTTAAACTTTTTAATCGTGACTTAGTTCAACTTCTGATGATCTATAGAGAAAGTGGTGAGATGTGTGCAATGAAGGAGGTAACCCTTTTTTCAGATGATGCTAAATCAAGGGAAAGTGCGCAGCAACTTGGCCAAGTAAGCTTGCTTGTGTAGATTAGGTGGAATACATTTCTATGAACCATTTTACATGTTTTACACTTGCTTTTCTTTGGGAAAGTCCATATTATGTCTCATTTAGAAAGTAAGAAAAAAACCTTTTACTTTCCTCAATTGTCCTTACTTTTTGTTTTAAACAACAAAGAACTAGGGATAATTTTGAAATTAATGACTATATATATATAAATATAGCGATGAATATTCACAGATGTGATGGAATTTGCAGGAAGTTACAATGCTTAGTCGGTTGCAGCATCCAAATATTGTTCAGTATTATGGATATGAGACGGTATTTATTGAATTATTGTCTTCATTCAGTAAATGATTTCACTTGTTGAATTTGCTTATGTAAATCAAGACTTTAAACACGTTTGCACAAATCAGTTATTATAATTGCTTGTATGTCTTGAGAAACGCATAATTAAATTTCTTCTTAACTGCAATTGCAGCTACTATTGCAATTTAGTTCTTCAGATACTGTCAAACTATTATCAATCATCAAGTTCAGAATGTATTAACTGCTTTATGAAACTTTTATAACTAACAGGTAGATGACAAACTTTATGTATACTTGGAGTATGTCTCTGGTGGGTCAATCTATAAGCTGGTTAAAGAATATGGCCAGTTAGGTGAAATTGCTATTCGTAATTATACTCGGCAAATTCTGTTAGGACTTGCATATTTGCACGCTAAGAACACTGTTCACAGGTGAGTTTGATACATGTCTTTACTCTCTCTTTCTCTCTCTCTCTCCCTCTTTGATTCTAATATATGCGAAGTCTTCTTATAACATATTTTTCAATCATAGTAGTCAATAGCACGCTATAGCGGAGTAGCTCAGCAGAGTGGGCCTGGGCTGCTATGGGGTTCAAATAGCAGAGCGGTTTTCAGTAGCAGTTATTGCAGCTGCTAGTTGCTTTTCGTGTGCTATAGTGGCACTACCATGATAATAGGCTTCAAAAACCCATTTTACCTCTGAAACGTTTAGTTTTTTTGGGGTAAAATTGTGATTTCTCCCCTATTTCCTAATACATTTTTTGCTTTAGAAACATAATAGGATTTGAAACCCTTCTTCCATACCATTTCATAAAAAGTTACATCTGTTTTGACTTTTGTTCCTTCACACTTTACAGCACTATTTTTTTTTGTGTTCTGTTCTTTCTTCTTCTTTAAACTTCCCAGTTTGTATTCTGCTATTTTTTTTATCTAATTTGTTATGTTTTCTAATAATTTTACCATCATCTTTCATTTTTTTTTTTTATTTCATTACTATGTTCTTATTGCTCCTATAGATTGATGGTGATTGTGTGTGTAATCTTGTGACTTGTTATTTATCATGAATTTCTTTTTCTTTTTTTATTTTTTGAGTTTTATGCATAGTATAAATTATTTAGTTTATATTATAATTACATAGCAGACATCTTGCTTCGTGCTATCCTGCTGTAGTGTTTTCGGAGCTGGCTGCTAAGCGCCTTTATCTGAGATTGATAACTATGTTTTCAATTAGCATCTGTTATTCTAATTATGTTCTGATTTGTGAAACAATTTCTCCTGGTCTGATCACTAGATTCTATTCTGATCAGGGACATTAAAGGAGCAAACATATTGGTGGACCCTTGTGGGCAGATAAAATTGGCAGATTTTGGGATGGCAAAGCATGTAAGAGCATTTATATGTTTTACTGTGCAACTTCTATGACATTGGATAATCTGACTTGAGTTGAATATCAACACAATGGGTTTGACTGGCCACGTCAACCTACTTGACGCGTCATGTTTGGTGGGTTGGGTTACATATTTTAACCCATCAAGTGCATGACCTACTCCAAATAACCTGTGGCTTGTGATGGGTTGGGTTGACCCATCAGACTATTTGCCTTTTTCTGAAAACTATTTTTTCATTTCTTAATGCCTTCAAAAACATCAATCCAAACTCAATTCGCATTATTCTTCAATCCCTACTCCCATTCACACCCTCGATGCATAGGCTTTCCCAACCATTCCAAAAAATGGGGGCCAGCCTATCCTGCCCTATTCTTTTGGCTGGGTGGGCCAACCTGCTTCTCGCTATGACTTAATATTTCCTATCTGGAATAATTTGCAGATAAGTGGGTCATCTTGTCCATTTTCTTTCAAAGGAAGTCCTTACTGGATGGCACCTGAGGTCAGGATGATTTCCGCATCCATTCAACACTTTTTGCTGCTGATGCTTTGTCTGTAGTATATTCTTATCTGTGTCACTGACTCATTTACATAGGTTATAAAAAATTCAAATGGTTGTAATCTTGCGGTTGATATATGGAGTCTAGGATGCACTGTTTTGGAGATGGCGACAACAAAACCTCCTTGGAGCCAATATGAAGGGGTGAGTTTGTCGACAGACTAAACATCTTGAACATTGTTGTATGTACATTTGAAATCTATTTTCTGACACAAATATATGAATCTTAGTTGGAAACTTAGAGCACATGCTTGTCTAGAAACATTGATTGCTTAACTTGTTTCTGCTGTTTTACTCTACATGTTTCAAGGTTGCTGCTTTGTTTAAGATTGGGAATAGCAAGGAACTTCCTACAGTTCCAGATCATCTATCAGAAGATGGAAAAGATTTTGTCAGGCTTTGTTTGCAAAGGAATCCTCTAAATCGTCCCTCAGCTGCTCAACTTCTAGAGCATCCATTTGTTAAAAATGCTATGCTGGAAAGATCCATTTTAACTGCCGTTCCTTCAGAAGATCCAACTGCCATAATAAATGCAGTGAGATCTCTGGTATGTCATTCATACAATCATCCTTTGCACAGCTGCATTATTTTTCTGAGGTTGTGCATATCTATGCTGTCTATGAGTTCTCACTATTCATCACTTTGAATTTCTTTTAGGCCGTTGGACCTGCAAAACATAATTTATGCTTAGACTCAGAAGTGGCTGGGATCTATCCACATAAAAGCTTGAGAACTGGTTCTGGATCAAGGTCTCTTTCAAAAACTCAAATGCACACTCTTAAGTATGAGAAAGATCGCAATGAAAAAATACAATGGTCTACTTGTGCATATGAATATTTGTAGTGCTGACATGTGCATATGAATATTTAAAAGCTAGGAACCTGCATAATTTTAGCACTGATTTTAGGTAAGTAGCTTTATAGTTAAGCTTCAATAGTTGATAAGGAAAGGTGATGATAAAGGCACTGATGTTATCTTGGCTGTGTAGAAAAATTGGTCAAATTGTCCTATGCTATTTTTTTTATTTTTTTATTCAACATACTTCGATATCAAAGGGAAGGTACTAACTTTTTTTGTGCCCTTTGTTTCCAGCGATGCTCATGCACCAAGGAACATCTCTTGTCCCGTTTCTCCCTCTTTGCCTCATAAATCATTGCATACAAGTGGAAGGATGTCTCCTTCTCCAATATCCACCCCTTATACTGCATCTGGCTCATCTTCGCCACTAACCAGTGGTGGTGGTGCTATTCCATTTCATCAGACAAAGCAACCAATGTTGTCACATGAAGTTTTGGGTATAATCCAAAAGTCTCAGAATGGTGCTATTCCAATATCTAGCCCTCGTTCTGCATCTGGTTCATCTTCGCCACTAACCAGTGGTGGTGGTGCTATTCCATTTCATCAGACAAAGCAACCAATATTGTCACATGAAGTTTTGGGTATAATCCAAAAGTCTCAGAATGGTGCTATTCCAATATCTAGCCCTCGTACTGCATCTGGCTCATCTTCGCCACTAACCAGTGGTGGTGATGGTGCTATTCCATTTCATAAGACAAAGCAACCAATATTGTCACATGAAGTTTTGCATATAATCCAAAAGTCTCAAAATGGTGCTATTCCAATATCTAGCCCTCGTATTGCATCTGGCTCATCTTTGCCACTAACCAGTGGCGGCGGTGGTGCTATTCCATTTCATCAGACAAAGCAATCACTATTTTCACATGAAGTTGTGGGTATGATCCAAAAGTCTCAGAATGGTGCTATTCCAACATCTAGCCCTCGTACTGTGTCTGGCTCATCTTCACCACTAACCAGTGGCGGTGGTGCTGTCCCATTTCATCAGACAAAGCAACCAATATTGTCACATGAAGTTTTGCGTATAATCCAAAAGTCTCAGAATGGTGCTATTCCAATATCTAGCCCTCGTACTGCATCTGGCTCATCTTCGCCGCTAACCAGTGGCAGCGGTGCTATTCCATTTCATCAGATAAAGCAACCACTATTCTCACATGAAGTTGTGGGTATGATCCAAAAGTCTCAGAGTGGTGCTATTCCAATATCTAGCCCTCGTACTGCGTCTGGCTCATCTTCGCCACTAACTAGTGGAGGTGGTGCTATTCCATTTCATCAGACAAAGCAACCACTTTTCTCACATGAAGTTGTGGGTATGATCCAAAAGCCTCCGAATGGTTTTTATTCAAATGGTAATACTGCTTATCAGGGGTCTAAGCATGAGCAGTTTGGGAGTAACTTGCAAACTACACATGCTTGCCGGGATGTAGTTTCATCTGATAATGATGTTCTTCCAAACCATACTAGGAGGGCTGTCCAAGGAGACCCAACAGAACTTCGTGATAGGAACTACTTGGCTGATTGTGTGTCACAACAGTTGTTGAGGGATTATGTACGCCTAAATGCATGCCTGGATAATAAGCCCGATGCCCCAAATCCTGATCGCATTAACGGTTTATGATCTGCATGTCAGTGATCCGATGGTAACACCAGGCATTAAAGTTTTGAAGGTTAGCGTATTCAGAAAGTGTAAATTTACAAAATCGTGGAGTTTGGCTACATTCGGGTACTAAGCAAAATGTCATTTTTGTTCCGAGTTTCAGAAGTTGTTCTGAAGTCTGCGTTTTCTTTGGAGACGCAACAATCAGTCTCAGCCATGCGTAAAACATTTTTTTAGCCCTTTTAGGAAATGTGTACATTAAAAACTTTATTACTGTCATTTCGCGTTTTATCATCATTCTAACTGAAAATGGTGGTGGCGCCACAGCGTATAGAAACAAATTTCTATTGTAAATATTGGAGAAACTAAGTTATAGTTTATTTAAGAGTTTCCTCCTGTAACTATCGCCTTTGGGGGGTTGTTCAAATCAATTCGTGTTATCTATGTACTCTGAATTTATCAGCATCTGCGGGCTTAACTGCTGAAAATGTTGCAGCACCCCCTCACTTGCAAGAAGCAGCATAATTTTGGATAAATTAAAATTTTAAAATTAAATCCTCCCCATTCTTTAATTTCCAAAAATAATTCAATTCGGTAAACCCTGATTAATACGGCTACTTGTTTAAATGCTCTTAATATTGTCTAATCCAAGACAAGTAAAAGGAAAGGAATTTTTTAGTTTTAATTCGTTTGATTAAAAAATTTAGGAGAATAGGAAAATAAAAAGGCCAAAATTCTTCCCTTTCCTCAAGTTTTGGAGAAATTTGGAGAGGAAGTAGTTTATAATTTGAATGTTTTTAGTTCTTGGAAATATTTCGAAATGTTAGTTTTATTTATTAAAAAAATTTGATGTTTTTAGTCTTTATATTTAGAGTTTAATGATGATACATTAACAGTGTAAAATAATTTTACACTGTCATCCAATCATAAATCACTATTTGAATGACTTTTAAAATAATTTTGTAAAAATCAACAAACTTATCATAAATAATGAGTTATAATTGGATAACAGTCGGTACATAGTCTTTTTTCTCTTATATTTATTCATAAATACACTACATTTATTCATAAATACATGTTTTAATAGCTGATGAAGGACTATTATAAGATATAACAGTTATACTACCCATGTTTTCTTTACACTCTTGCCAACCAAACAAGGTAACATTTTCTTCTCTTCTCTTTTTAACGAAACACACTGTAAAATTTGCCGAGTCCATAGTATTCAAACGTAAAATGGCATGGCCGCAATGTGGTAATACTATGTAGCGATTACATTAATACAATTTCCATAATTATTTCGATATCAATGCAATGGAGACTTATGGAGTACTGTGATGGGTCAAGTTTGAAACTAATTATATATACTGCTTGATTTTCAACAATAACGGTCTCAACAGTAATGGGGTAGTCTGAGCTGTAATTACTAAAAACCTTCAAGATGTAAGCTTACACCCATATAAATTTCTAATTCTCTGAAACTTCGTTTTCAATACAATAATGTTGACTTGTATGAAGCTTCCACTAATCCAGTCCAGTAAAACAAATCTCTAAGCTACTTTGGATTAGTCAGGCTTAAGCTGAATTCCCATAGTTTTTTTGCCAGCTCTGAATCTTTGGCCATAGAGGATGGGTTTGCCTTATTGCTATCCATAAAGTATTCACCAGATATTCCCTTGACTTGTGGATGCAATGCCACGTAACATTGAGTTGCAGCTCCCTATAAACATGCCATAACAATCCAATTACCAAAAATCTGGTGTAACATTTAGATTAGTAATAGCATATCAGCAGCAGAAGGCATGCATGCCATGCAACCCTCGCACGCTGCTGTAGAGATATTTTTTTATGTACTAAATACCTGTTGCACATTTTTAAGGAAGTACTTGCCCACCATATTAGCAAGGGCTGCACAAACCAAGTAGTAGATGCATGAATGTAAATTCAAAAGATTAAGCGAACAATTATGTATAATAATCACCAGCTAGTACATCATTTTTGCTTCTTTTTATGTCTTTTTACAAGATATACATAGCATGGTAAGCATATTAATATGGATCATGTAGATCAGTCAATGTACCTATGCCTAACCTCTATTGAACCGGCCATCAGACCTATTTCCAAAAGCAAGGATACTTCAATAAACACACTTGCACACTAATTAAATGGTATAGATACTAACCATTAATATAATCATGGTATCGCAGAATATTTGTAATAATTGATCCTGGATGAAGCGAGTTGACAGTTATTTCCACTCCTTCTTCCTGTCAAACAAAGGAATATGCAAGGATTCTACATCAAACTTGACCAAAAAGTTGTTCACCAATTAGTCAAAAGACCAAAAGGGTGGGAAAATCCATTACTGAAGCAGGCTATTTACAGACTTGAGACTCTAAATATTGCAGTAAATAAAGTGGAATCAATGAAATTCCATAAATTAGAGATGACTTTTCATGAATATAATACCTTCAAGCGCCTTGCAAGCTCATTTGCATGCAAAATATTAGCAAGCTTTGATTGTCCATAAGCCAAATAACCACTGTACCTGTTGTAAAAAATCAGATAGAGGAGGAAATTATGCAATTTTGGGAACTCAAAACATTGGACATGAATAGTATACATTTATTATGAATTTTAAAAGCAAGAGCTAAGTAGCAAATAGGGAAAAGGTTTATCATTGATTTATCATTACTCTGATTCATCATTGATCTTATCAAATCGAATCCCTTCACGATATGCAAATCTGTGTGCCTCTGACGATAGAATAACTATTCTTCCTTCCTGGTTGCATTCTCGTACTGTTTTTTTCATAGTTTCTAATAAAAGGTTTGTCAAGAGAAAATGGCCTACAAAATAGTATTAAATTATTAATCTTCAAAGTAGTTTTGTATATTAGAGAATAATAACTTTCAGTTATATATTATTTAGAAAGACATGTTACAGAAATATGAGGATAGAGAAATTTCACATATTATTTGAGGTAAACATGTAATATAATACCTAAATGATTGGTTGCGAACTGCAATTCAATATTGTCTTGAGAAAGAGTGAACGGAGTTGCCATCACCCCTGCATTGTTACTTCAAAGGAAAGAAAGAATATTATTTCTTTCAACTTTCAAATAAGAAAAAAGAATATTATTTGTTTCACCTTTCAAATGTGCAATCAACACATAAAAACAGATAGGAGTTTCTTTGCATGCACTATGCCAACTAGAGTGCAGACTGTGAAAGGGAACATTTTTAAATTTTTATAGGTATAGTTTATCAAGCTCTATGTCAACAAAGAAAGTAGTAAAAGTTGGCAAAAACCATCATTCCAGAAAGATAAGAGTATAATAAGAAGACTTCAATCAGTCACATTCAACCACTCGGACTTGGAGACACATAATAGACAAAACAGCACCTAAGATATCTAAAAAGCTAGAGTTAAAAGTTCTTACATTAGGATATTGAGGGGAAGACCAGATGAATTAAAATCTGCTGCAAATTTCCTTACCGATGCCATAGAGCTTAGATCTAACTCCATAACATCGATTTTAGCCGAGGGAATTTCCTTTAGTATTGTTTCTTTGACATTCTTACCACTGTCCACATGCCTTACAGCCATAACAACATGGACACCACGCAATGCAAGAACCCGGGTGGTCTCCAGACCAAGGCCACTCGTTGCTCCTAAAAATGGACTAAATAAGTACTGAATCATGATAGTTGAAACCAGTGCAAGATTTAAGACTCCCATCTAAATTAAATAACAGGTTACATGGATGATGGATCTCATTAGTTCAATGATTCAGCAAAACTAGGCATCATCAGAACCAAAGGAAGAAAAGCCAATTCTATATACCATATTATGTTATATAGTAGCATTTTTATAAGAGATCATAAGTGTTGTGCCTTCAATGGGGCTATTCTCAAACAAAGCTCTGATCAAAACTATGTACTTGGAACACTTAAGTGATGCATCATCATTAAATTATAAAACAACTTAAGGAGAATAACTTTGTCAACTTTCATTCCATCCCACATAAGTGTTCCAAGTAGACTATGGCGTTCTCGGGCACACACCTTTTAAAAGTGTTAACTTTCTTCAAGAGGAAAAGCTTTTTATACAACCACACACAATCCAATTTTCTCAGCACCCAAAAACACATGATAGAATTTTTTTTCTTTTTTCAGAAAATAAAAGAAAAGGAACACAAGGGAAGAAAAACCTGTGACGATGGCGGTGAGAGCGGTTCCATCAATCCCTTGAGTGACCTGTTCGGCTGTGGAAGAGGCTGAGAACCCTGATGCCCCTTTCCAACCAAGAAACCACATTTTTCCTTTTGCACACCAAACAAGTCAAAACACAAATCAGGGTAATACTGACCTAGCTGTTTCAGATAATATATTTAAATTTGTATTAACGCCTCATGGAGTATATCATATTATCACATTTTTAAGGAAAAAAACTAAGAGTTTAATGGTGATATATTGATGGTATAAAACTTTTTTATCCTGTCAGTACATAGCATTTTCTCAAAACTAAACCTACACTTTTTTTATATATAATTCATGGTAAAAATTCAAGACCAAGGACTTAATGACCATTATATTATATCACGTCTTGAATGACCATTATATGAATTTAATTATAGGCTCAGTTTATATGATTTAAATTTAAGATCCATTGCTTTAAGTTTTTTTTAAAATATTTTTATTATATAGCTCTCTCAGAGTTTTCTTTTAAGAATTATTATTTTAATTTATAAAAATAATAAAGCAACTCTTTTAAAAAATTTCACCTTTTAAATAAAACTAAGATGGTTAAATATCCTAGTCTGAAAAGTAATTTTGACATAATTATATTATTTAAAATAATTCTGACCAAAATTATTCTTGTATGAACAATAGCAAAGTAAATTAAAGGCTTGCATATCTTTTTAGCCCTTGTAATTTAACGATTTTTGCGTTTCGTCCTTACAAAAAAAATTTGGTTTTAATCCTTGTAAATTATATTTGTTTTATTTTTCGTCCTTAAAGTGGTTTAGATAGCACTTTAAACAGTGAAAAAAATGTTATTTAAACTGCTTTAAGAACAAAAAATAAAACAAACATAATTTACAAGACTAAAACAAAAAAAAAATTACAAGGACGAAAAATAAAAAAACACTAAATTACAATGACTAAAAAAATATTTAAACCTAAATTAAAAATCTACAGGTTTTTTTTATCCAAAATGGGAGAGGGATAATTCATGTTTAGCAATATGACTAACGATTGATTTCAAGGAACATGACTCACAAAAATCTTATTTGGATGACATTAGTAATTTTCGTGGCTTATGATTGATCGGATAGAGTCATTAGCTTCCTATTTTCATAGTTTGCATTAGGAACATCAATTTTTTTCACACTAAACATGTAAGCATTGTGCATGTTCGGTAGTGAAACCGTGCATGTTTAGATTAAAGTTTGTAATCATAAGTTTGGATTAAACTTATGTTTGTAAACTGAGTTTGTAAAAAAGTATTCAAAGTATTACTTCTTCGAAACTGAGTTTTTTAATTTCAAACATAATTTTAGTGAATAACCAAACATGATTTCAAATTCATTTTCCTCTCAAACTTACTTTTGAACCTTCACATAGGAAATCCAAACACACCCTAGGAGACAACGAGGTTTTCAGGCGGCGGAATTTCTCCTACGCTCTCAAAAGTCTTTGCTCGTATTGAGGAAACGTTGACTTGTGACTTGGAACAAAAGGAGTTGGTGTTGTAGGGGTTGTTTAAACAGGCATTATTTTTCATATTTGTTTAATCAATTGACACAAATCTCACTTATTTTGTTTAATTTAATGACACACCATGTAGAATAATAAACATGACTCTATTAACGGTAGACACTTACATAATTTCTTTCATAAACTCTACGATTTTTAAGAAGGCATAATGTATATTCCTAGATTCTCAATAATTTTCCTATTTATTATTAGTAATTTGTTCTTTTTTTATGTTTCTGTTTTTCTTTGCGCTACATGCTTTTTTTTTTCAAGAAAATATTGGTATTCGAAGTATTTAAATAAAGAGAGACTGAAAGGTAAAGATTATAAAACAAATAAGTAATTAAAGCTTCTAATAAGAATGATTGCAAAATATCAGGCATTTTTTTAATTAGAAATTCCACATGGATTTTAATAGTTCGCGTTTGAGAATAATCGAAATATATAATTTTCTTTCTATTGAAGCAGCATAAAAGAAGTAATCCAGTATAATAATAAAAAAAAAAAAGTAATCCATTCAGAGTAATGTCACAAATACAATCAAGGAAGTAATCATGTCATAATTTAATGACACACCATGTAGAATAATAAACATGACTCTATTAACGGTAGACACTTACATAATTTCTTTCATAGATTTTTAAGAAGGCATCATGTATATTCCTAGATTCTCAATAATTTTCCTATTTATTATTAGTAATTTGTTCTTTTTTTATGTTTCTGTTTTTCATTTCGCTACATGCTTTTTTTTTCTCAAGAAAATATTGGTATTCGAAGTATTTAAATAAAGAGAGACTGAAAGGTAAAGATTATAAAACAAATAAGTAATTAAAGCTTCTAATAAGAATGATTGCAAAATATCAGGCATTTTTTTAATTAGAAATTCCACATGGATTTTAATAGTTCGCGTTTGAGAATAATCGAAATATATAATTTTCTTTCTATTGAAGCAGCATAAAAGAAGTAATCCAGTATAATAATAAAAAAAAAAAAAAGTAATCCATTCAGAGTAATGTCACAAATACAATCAAGGAAGTAATCATGTCATAATTTAATGACACACCATGTAGAATAATAAACATGACTCTATTAACGGTAGACACTTACATAATTTCTTTCATAGATTTTTAAGAAGGCATCATGTATATTCCTAGATTCTCAATAATTTTCCTATTTATTATTAGTAATTTGTTCTTTTTTTATGTTTCTGTTTTTCTTTTCGCTACATGCTTTTTTTTTCTCAAGAAAATATTGGTATTCGAAGTATTTAAATAAAGAGAGACTGAAAGGTAAAGATTATAAAACAAATAAGTAATTAAAGCTTCTAATAAGAATGATTGCAAAATATCAGGCATTTTTTTAATTAGAAATTCCACATGGATTTTAATAGTTCGCGTTTGAGAATAATCGAAATATATAATTTTCTTTCTATTGAAGCAGCATAAAAGAAGTAATCCAGTATAATAATAAAATAAAAAAAAAGTAATCCATTCAGAGTAATGTCACAAATACAATCAAGGAAGTAATCATGTCATAATTTAATGACACACCATGTAGAATAATAAACATGACTCTATTAACGGTAGACACTTACATAATTTCTTTCATAGATTTTTAAGAAGGCATCATGTATATTCCTAGATTCTCAATAATTTTCCTATTTATTATTAGTAATTTGTTCTTTTTTTATGTTTCTGTTTTTCTTTTCGCTACATGCTTTTTTTTTCTCAAGAAAATATTGGTATTCGAAGTATTTAAATAAAGAGAGACTGAAAGGTAAAGATTATAAAACAAATAAGTAATTAAAGCTTCTAATAAGAATGATTGCAAAATATCAGGCATTTTTTTAATTAGAAATTCCACATGGATTTTAATAGTTCGCGTTTGAGAATAATCGAAATATATAATTTTCTTTCTATTGAAGCAGCATAAAAGAAGTAATCCAGTATAATAATAAAAAAAAAAAAGTAATCCATTCAGAGTGTCACAAATACAATCAAGGAAGTAATCATGTCATAATTTACATCCATACAATGGATTAATTAACACAAAAAGATTCACATGAATTTCCAAATGAAGAAGACACCAGATTCATAAATAACAATTAATGCAAGCAAACACATACAAAAACAAGAGCCTAAGCCCTTGTCTTGAATGGAATGGCTCGGATGACTATCTGGTGATACACAGCAGCAAGGGCAGCTCCAATGAAAGGTCCAACCCAGAAAATCCACTGTAAACCACAAAATAAAAAAATTACATTATTATTTAAGGCATATATTATTTCTAGAGTTTAATCAGAATGCACAGTTAGTAAAATGTATGTTTTATACTGATAATCAATTAGAAGTTAATATTGATACAACTTTTAAAATAATTATTATAAATTTCAACAAACTTATTATACATAGCAATTTGTAATTAGATGACAATATAAAACTATTGTCTGTACTATTTACTGTATTTCCTATGCTAATGGGAATATATATAACAAAATTTCAAGTCTTAAAAGGAAGTAACAAACATACTTGATCATCCCATGCATGGTCTCTGTTGTAGATGATGGCAGCTCCGAGACTCCTAGCTGGGTTAATGCCAGTTCCTGTGATGGGAATGGTAGCCAAGTGGACCAAGAACACAGCAAATCCAATGGGAAGTGGAGCCAGAATCTACAAATAATATCATACCATAAATTAACCACATTAATTGCAAAGTCAGAATATACCCATTTATAAACCAAATTAATGAAATGCATTGCAGTGGAAAAATGGAAAGAATACACATACAGGAACGTGAGAGTCTCTGGCGTTTCTCTTGGCATCAGTGGCAGAGAAAACGGTGTAGACAAGAACAAAAGTGCCAACAATCTCAGCTCCAAGGCCATCACCCTTGGTGTAACCAGAATTCACAAAATTTGCTCCCCCTTTGAACAACTCATACCTAGAATTACCCTCAAATCCCTTCACCACACCAGCCCCACAGATGGCCCCAAGACACTGCATGATAATGTAGAACACTGCCCTTGTGAGGGACAGCTTCCTTGCCAAAAAGAGACCAAAGGTCACTGCTGGGTTGATGTGTCCCCCTGCAACAACAAACACAGATCTGGCTTAGTTCAAAATCTTTTAACAATAAATGTGTTACAGATCCCACATCAATTAATAATATAGTCAAAATTATGTATATAAGTGAAAGATAACCTTTAGCCCATGAACTAGATTTTGGAGTTTAGTCAAGCCTAAACCCAAAATTTTAAGAAAATGGGAAGCTAGCATAGGAAAAAAGCCAAGCCAAAGGGTACCTGAAATTCCTGCAGTGCAGTAGACAAGGGCAAAGATCATGCCACCAAAGGCCCAAGCAATGCCTTGAATGCCAACAGAGGAGCACTTGGAGGGTGACCTGTTGACACCCATGACAGTTAAGATGGTTATGTAGAGGAACAAGAAGGTGGCCACAAACTCAGCAATTCCAGCTCTGTAGAAGGACCATGACTTGAGCTCACCAGGCTCAAACAAAGGAGCTGGGGGTGGCTCCTTGTAGTCCTTGTCACCCTGAGCTGCTGTACCAATTGGTTGCCTTTCTGAGAATTTGTTTGCTCCAACCTTCACATCTTCCTCTTTATTCTCCATTCTCACTCCAACAAGTATGAATGAAACTATGAACCAACACAAACCTTTCTCTGCTTATCTCTCTCCCTTTCTCTCAGAAATTTTAATAAGCTAGCTAGGGTGAGAATAGTCTCATTATATAGTGGATAGAGGAAACTCAAAACTACAACACAAGTCCATTATTTGCTGTAAAGGGTAATAATTATTATATTATATTATATTATAAACTAATTAAAAGGTTAAGTGTGACTGTTTTTTTGTTTTTAGCAAAGAGCTACTGTACTGTTATGCTTTGATTTTGATTATAGTACTTCTAGGATTAAAAAATTAATAAGACCTGGCTTAAGGTGCTAAGATAATGATGTGTATAATTATTTTTGTGGAAAGTGTGGGAAGGATGTGAGTAGGTACTTGCTGGTTCCTATGTCTTCTTGTTATCCGCCGCAGACTTCTCTATGCTCTCTAATATTTTTGTCTTTTTAATGTTTTATATTTATAGAATTATTTTTCACACCTTTTAATAAAAAGGACGTATAAATATATAATTGAAATTAATTTAAATACACATTTTAATTTTTTCTATTACCTTCAAAAACCAGCACAGCATAGACAAGTTAATAGTTATTGCAGAGGAGTGTTCTGCTAAACAACTACGTATACGTGAATAAGTCTGTGAGTCTGTGACTACGTAAAGATTTAATTACATCATCATATGAGATGGGTCATGGGGCATTGTTATGATAGTATACCAGGTATGATATTTAAGTATTTATTTATATATCAAAAACTAATCCCTATTCAGGAAAATATTAGTGAGAACTGTACTAGGAAGAAAAAAAGAAGCAGACTAGATTTGGACATTATAGAGTAATGATTATGTTAGAAAAAACTGATAATTTTTTTTATCAAATACAATTAGTGAGTATCATAATTTGTATCTTTCTCTTTTAAACATAATCATAGTGATAGTACTGTATCATGTCAATAGATACACACCAATGTTACTTGACGAGATTGTTATCTGTGATGACAAAATAAAATACAGCCGTTATATGCAGAGTGAGTGAATACTCAATAAATAGTGTTGCGTTTGAGGTTTGGTTAAAGTTCAACTTTCTCTGACTATATCATATTAGTTAACGGTAGGAAAATGAGAGGCACGGGATTAAGAAAGAAATGGCCGTTTGGTGACCGTTGGGAAAGTGACAGGCACATGGTAATGGGCAACAAGTTTTTGTTTTTGTTCTGCGGTCGTTATCAAACTGTAGTTTGTAGTTATTGTGCCTGGTTGCAACTTGCAACAGTTCACGTTAGTATTACTGTTGCACCAAAGATGTGTATCCAACTGGGGTCACTCCTTTCCCCGTGATTCTTTCTTTCATTAATCAAACATTACTTTTAGTAGCTCTGTGGATTAGGATCTAATAATAATAAAAAAAAAGACCCTTGCATTAATCAAACTCCATCATAAATTGAACAAGCCCCCGTTGATTCTGACGCAACAATAAAAGAAGCAAGTTATATTTATACAAACTTTATTTTTTTACAATTTTTCTAATAGTGAAATATAGGAAAATAAGAGAAAATATAAAATAAAATAAGGCAAATATTCAATTTGATAAAGTAATTAATCATTTAGTCAATAAAATTATAATATGGAAAATTTTAGTTCTTTATTCACTGAATATAAAACTAAAATATTTCACTTTTATAATTTTGAAGAATTATTCGTAATTTTTCTTTATAAATAAATTAGATTGGGTAAATTCTTTTAAGGTCAACTTGAGTATTTATTAAAAGATAATGTTAAAAAATACTATACAAAAGGTATACAAATAATATAACTCATGAAAAAATAGTTTTCTGTTGTATATGAACAACTCAGCTTTTGGTTCCATTTAACCACCCCGCCAACCCCAACCTTAATTTAGATTCAATTTTATGTGTAAATAATATGTTTCACAAAATTGTAAGCTGTTTTCTTAATATAATTTTTAAATTCAAATTATTGTTTGTAACAACAATTATTATAATTTACACAACTATTATAATAAAAGAGTAGTGCTAGCGACACTCTCTCTAACACTCTATTTTAGATACCCTCCCTATGATTGGTTGAAAATTATTGAAAATCACCAATTTTGGTGGATCCCACTCAAGAAAGTGAATCCTTATATGATACGTGAGACCCACCAAAATGGATGATTTGTAATAAATTTCAACAAATCATAGGAAGAGTGTCTAAAAGAGAGTGTTAAAGAGAGTGTCGTTAACATTTCTCATAATAAAAACATGTTAGAAGAGTAAACATTCAACACAATTTAATTTTACTCTTTGTGAACTTGAATATAACCAAATTTAAACTTAGGTACAATGATTTAAAATGTAAGCAAATTTTAACAAATTTCAACCCATTTTATGTAATTATTTCTAAAATACTCTTTATTTAATTCAGGTTTTATTTCTAATGATCCATTTGATTCTCGCGATATCAACCACGTACTTTTTAAAATGAAGAGAGATTATTATCATTTTAAAGAATATCAACCATGTAGTTATGATAATAAAGAATATACCTTTATTTTAAAAAAATGATGTTTATGAGAAATATTATATTTTTTTTAAAAGAGAAATATTATGCTTGTAACCTATTTAATTTAACAAACAATAAATCATATTTATATTTTATATGAAATAAAAGAGGAGGGATCAAATGGCACCGGTGTAACTTATACCAATTGTTACACCATTCAATAACTTGATATAGAATGCGATTTTTATCGATTCAACTGTTGAATTGTATCTACATATTACCAAGATTATTTGTATCAAATTTTGTCAAAATTGAACATTAATAAAAAGGTGATCAAATAATCTGTATTTTAGTATATTTTGAAAAGTTTATATTACGTCAATTTTAATATATATGAATGAGGTAGCAAATAATTTTAGATTAATATGAAATTTTGTATATATGATATATGTAGAAGAAACTTTCAATCCAACGGTGGATTTTAAGAAAACATCATCCAATATCAAATTATTAATATTTCACATTTATTAAACACTCTTTAATTTATGTACACTAATCTTAAACACTAATAATTTTGAAATACATGTAACATTCTTAACAAGCGAAGGTATTATTCCGTTATCAAAGGGAAGTATAACTTGCTTAATAATCCACAAATGCATATTTTTTATTGGAGATTTTCAATGATCTTAGGGATTCTTGTCTTCGATCTTACATTTTGATGAACATGAAGAATGATGAATAATGAATGGTGTGGCTCTGTTCGATGCTGTGTTTCAAATATTCCATGAAATTTTATTATAGTGGGCCTAATCTTGAGTGTCTTTATTATGATAACATGTATACGAAAAGCACAAAGTAGGGCCGTCAAGGAGTAGCTTTGCTCTTGTGCAGAACAGCTCATACTCAAGCGATGCCCTGTTGGACCTGCGTGTCACACATGCGGATCAAGTCTACAATTTTAAAATATACAATACAATTGTTTATGTTTTTTATTTAAATATTTAAGACTTTTTTTTTTATTTTTATAGTATCATGTTCTATAATTAAGTATTGTAAATTTGAACTTTTAATTTTTTTATGTTTCAAGTTTAAAAAAATCAAACGATAAATTATATTGACACTTTCAATTTTATGTTTAAACAAATAAAATAACAACTTTGAAGGTCTCACCTCAATTCTTGGCTCTTCAATTGGCCAAAAGGTTACACATCCGACCAACCAAACTATTGCCATCTTATTTTTTGTGGCAGGGGTTCCTTTGGGAAAGGGCTGGTGGCTTCAAGTCTTCAGTATACTTTTTAATTTTGGTACACATGTTTATTTTATTTCTCTAAACATACCATTTAGTTTTTATATCATTATTATCAATCTCGTTGTTGTGATATTCTATTACTGTAGTTCCTTAATATAATTATATTATTTTCATTTAATTAGTCATTTAAACAACATAAATTAGGATATGAAAAACCAAATTAATTAATGTACGTCATTAATTATTATTAAAAGATATCTTTGATGTGAAGAACACGTAATTTGTAACATATTTTTAGATAAGATTTTTTAACATATTTTATATATAATTTAATTTAGTTTTCTTAAAAATATTTATTATCTTTATCAATATTTTACGTTTTAAATGATCAAGGAACTTCTCTGTTAGTCTGTTATATCAAAATGTGCGAGCCCACATAAAAAATAAGGGCCACCTCCTTATACCTGAAAGGCTGTGCAATCGATTTCACATAGGAATAGATGCCTCCTTTTATCCGGTAAAAAAGCTTATTTGATAATGATCAAATTCTTTTTTTTTTTTTTTTTGATAACGATAATGATCAAATTATATGTGAGAAACAAACTGATTTTTTACATAAAGAATAAACCACCTGTTTCGAGATATGTACATGTGAATTTAATAATATAAAGCTTTGTGGCTGACTAAATGCCCAGGGCTCAGCGTTGGCTAGATCAATGAAAATAATAATATAAAATTATTTGTATGAGATATACAATAAACAAATGTAATAATTCATCAAATGAATATATACGGTGAAATACTAGTATTATCTAAAAATAAAAAATATTAAAACATTCAGCACATTTATATTGTTGTCAGTTCTTTGTAAATTATTTATATCGCCTTCCCTACCGCACAGGATTGTGATTGAAGTCATCACCTGCCTTTCTCAAAGCTTGTGGGATTGAAGAGTGATCAGATGCCTTTGCAAAGTCCTCTATATATTCTAACCTGGACAACTCAGTACATGGATAAAAGACCATATCTTCAGTGAGGTCATACAGACTCAAACATTAATAATTTGTGGGCAAAAAACTCTGCGCACACAAGATTAATAAATGCAACACACATGAATTATGTATACTACAAAAAATAATAATTACAAAGTCATTTACATGATTTAGCACCTTTTATTTTAGTTACATTTATGGAAATACATCCCAAGAAAAAATTACTATTTTAACAGGATTATTAGTTTTGGTTAGTTTAACTCATTTATATATAACTTCTCTTGGATATTTGTGATGATTCTTTACAAACTCCTTTTACATAATGATAGTGCAACTTTTTCCGAAAGTAGAATGAATTACTTTTCACATTTTCAAGACCCTTAAAAATTAGAATCTATTTTTCAAACTGTCAAATATCAATTCCATAGGACCATAACAATGGTCTATAGACTCTATACATAAAACCCACCCATTTTAAGTAATTTAACACATAGTTATAAAAATCGGACCGGACTGACAATCGGAACGGTTCTACCGGAAACCAATGACCTGACCGGTTGAGCTATCAGACCGGATATGCAATCGACCCAGTTTGATCTGGCCGGGTTTTGCAAAAAATCGGTGCCTGGACCCGGTTTAGCTGAGTTTTTTTTTTTTTTTTTTTACAATTCTTGTAAACAATGTAGTTATTTGGAATTCTTTCCATAGTACCATTTAAAATCCATGGCAAAAGTTAATTGCTAAATAGTATAATATAATAATATGTTCCTATAACATTTTAATTCAATTGTTAATAGCTAATTGCTTAATAGTATATAATAATATGTTCCTATAATATTATTTTGATGTTAACAATAATATATAATAACTAATTATTATTATCTTGATCTTGATATGATTTAATATTTATGTGTTTTATTCATTTTCACCATACTTGCTAATGACCCTTTGACAACTTTTATACTTAGTCCTAAAAAATAACAAGAGTTTCTTTAGTAATTTAATGATAATACCCAACAAAATAATTTATAGTAATAAATGATTATGTAATATTTATAGTTTGATCATGATTAATTTTAATTTTAGAGTATGAATTATGGATTGATCACATTTTGTTAGCTATATTATATATATATTTTAATTTTTTAATATATACCGGGTCAATTAGTGATCCACCAGTTCAACCACTGACCCATCAATCCAATGTTTTGACCGGATTGATGATCGGTCCGATTTTCACAACACTGATTAACATCTCTCTTCTTTTAATTTATTTTATTTAAAAATTATTTTTGTTATGATGCCTAACATAATTTTATGGCAAGGTCGGCTATGAACCATAAGTTTGGACACTTTCGACGCAATCCTGAGAATGCTTCTAGCTACAGCTAGGTGAAAATTTCCCATAATTATTTAGAATTAGACCAATCAAACCTTTAAATTAGAAAAAACAAAAGTCTAGCCTGATTTAAAATAGAAAAAAATGAAATAACTTTTTACCCGTTGAACATAGCAACGATATCTCTGCCAGAAAGAAAATATAGAGACTTTTCGTACGTGGTTGGGTAAGTGGGGCAGGCTGGCAGGATTGGTTTCATGCAACGATTTGGTCCCAATTCTAAAAGATTATATACAACGAATTATGTACCAAAACAAAATATACAACGAATTATCGAATTATCATGATAAAAAAAAAAGAATTATCGAATTATGTCACTACTAGTAAACTGTACATTATCCTTGTGGTTTCATTCTTCAATTTCATTATGATGTTGGAATCCGATATGTGATGTGCACATGGATGGTTCTTTCTGGTTCTCCTCTAGTCCACGAAATACCATAATTAGAAATTAATGTCCACGTCCTGATGCATGAAACTATCACTCATCTAAAAAAAGATTCTTTCAAATTATTTCCCTCGATTAAATTTAAAACTAGTAAGAGTCCTGGTTGGCCATACCTACCAAAAATAAAAATTAAAAGAAGAAAAGACAGAAATAATCAATAATCATCTTGTATGTATGTCATTCAAAAATGTTTTTTTTTTTTTTTTCAGTCACAAAAATAATTTGTTTTCACTGTCTGAAGAGCAGAGTTGCCAAAGTCAATAACTTACAAGGTAAGTACCAAAGTTAACTCTCACCAAAGCCATAAGCAATCATTGCCCATGAGAAGCATCACCCGTGTTGGCTACTGTAAATATTTTCATGCATTCACACAGTAAAAAAATAAGAATTGTCGGAGAAAGTGACTCATTTTATCTCGATAAATCGGACTTAAACATCGAAATTTGAATTCTCTAATGTTTATTTTAAAGTTACTGTATGAATACCTAAAAAAACTAATTACAGTGAATGTGGACCAGAAGTTTCCACCTCCAAGGTTCAGCAATAAACACTAGTATATTAGTGGTAGTGGGACTAGCAAAATAATATTTTTAATTAGAACCCAAAACTCCCTCATTCTCCTACCTCTCCACATTTTTAATTATTAAAGTAAATTTTCTGATAATGCACTTAAGCAATTTTTTAGCATTCTTTGCACATTTTTTTAGTTTCAATATTCTGGATTAGATACATTAAGCATGATTAAAAAAACAGGAAGTAAACACCAGAAACACAGAACAAATGGAAACCGTTGCTAGTTCATTCTGTTTTTCAAGAGACGTTTGAAAAAATTGTCAAAATGTTTCATGAAATTGCCACGTCTCTAAAGAATAATATAACTCAAGAAAAGTATTTCACATGTCTGCCATAAAACCATTTCCCAATAATAGTGTAAGCTCAAATAAAATAACTATATTTTTAAGATTAGGTATATATAATCTGGAGAACTGTGAATTGTGATTATCAGTGCAATTCCCTTTAAAATACCCAACCAAAGAGAATGGTGATTAAATGCACGCTTCCTGATAAATACATGCATGATGCACATGATAGCTTCTCCCAGGCTATGTATAGATATTAAAAAGAAACTTCGTATTATATGTCTGTCTAGTAAGTTAATTTGCAGATAAATTTGAAAAAACTGAAATGCAAGTAAACATGAAAAGGGGCACCTTAAGATATGAAGCTCAAGAATCAAGGATAGAAGATATTACAGCATCCTGATCAGATAATTCTAAACATTTTATACACTTGTTGTACAGATCAAAATGCAATAAAGACCATCAAAATATAACATGATTCAAACATACAGAAATTAAAGCTGCGACTGAGTTTAAAACTCAAGTAAATAAAATATAGGAACTAGTAAAAGCTAAGTCTGACCTGTTTTTTTTTTTTCCTGCCCCCCCCACTGACTACATTACAAAACTTTCTGTTCACCCATCACAGGTATAGCTTAATTATCCTCACTCGGCATTAGAATTGTATTCAAAAGAAGCACATATTGGAAGGTCACAGTGGCTAAGCTATGTATACTTCCAGAACAAATATTTGTTCTGCAAGCGAGAAATATCATTAGGCTTATATAATTGCATTTGTGAATGTCTTGGCAACCATAAATGAAAAGTGCATTCAGATTAATAGGCATGACAATTACTTCAAATGCTTTAGGAATTATCACTCTCTTTTGGACCCAAAATATTCCTATTTTTCTTGCAGGCTCAATTAACTTTGACAGATGAATTGATTTCGCTTTACTTCGATGGTTTAAATTTTTGTAGGGAGATTTCATTAGTCATACAAATTAATTCTGTTGATTAAAATCATTAAGTACTTTGACGTGGGCTGTATTTGTAAACTATCGGTAATGGGCTGGATTGCATGGCATGGGATCCAAGACTTCTTTTGGAGGGCTTTTACGTAAGACACATCTTTTTTTTTTTCGTGGTGGATTCCATTGGAAATAATAAACAATTGTGCTGACTATTTTACCCTTTTTTCCTTTTATTGTGAACCCTTACGGATTGCCCTTTCCGTAGAACAACTCCACATTCGGATTATGCAATCGAAATATTTAGGGGCATTCCGTAATACATTTCCAGAATGCTCCTAAATATTCTGGATTTGATTATCCGTAATAAATTAAAAATATATAATTTAATTTGTAATTATATAATTTAATACGTAATTGTATAATTTAATATGTAATTGTATAACATGATATTTAACATAATTTAATTTGTAATTGTATAGGAAAAAATTAACGAGGGGTGTGATGCCTTGTTCAAAAAAAAAAAAAACACAACGTATTGGCCAATACACTGGAGCAAATTAGTGTTTAATTAATGTTATTAATGTAGTATTTATATAAATATATATAAATTAATATTTTTTATATAGTATAAATTACTATATTTATTAAATATAATTATTTTTATAATATTATCAAATATTATATTTATTATATATTTATTAAATATAATTATTTTTATAATATTATCAACCTAGCTTTAATACACGGATCAAGCAATCCGTAACTTTATAATACACGGATCAAGTAATCCGTAGCTTTATAATATAGTTATTAAATTGCTAGCTTTATAATAGACGGATCAAGCAATCTGTAGCTTACAATCAATATTCATTTACGGATTATACAATTCGTAATTGTATTAATACGGATTGTATAATCCGTAATTGTTATAATACAATTACGGATTGAACATTCCGTAATACAATATACATTATGGATTGCTCAATCTGTAATTCTATTACAATAATTACGGATTAGTCATTCCATAATATATATTCTATTACGGATCCATCATTCCGTGACATTATTCAATGAATTACGGATTGCTTGATCCGAATGGGGTGCGAAGGAGAGACAGCGACATAGAGAAGTCTTTATAATAAATAGGGTATAATAGGAATATATAAATTTATGGGATGCACGGGGAAAAAAACGACATACCTTAAGAAATTGCCCTTTTGGAGGAGAGTTTTCTTTCACCTATTCCAAAATAAAATAAAATGCTATTAAGGTCAAGTCAGATGCGTTCTGTTCTAGGGCATTTGCATCTGGATTGTTTATAATTGACTTTGGTCAATGCATCAGCTAGTAGTTTAGTTTAGGTTGATTAATACTTTTGAACCGAAGTGTTCTGTTTTAATAGGTTCTTAAGAGCCCACTGCCCACCCCAAAAGAGTTTTGGTGCTGGACATCCCGCTTGGTTGGTCAAGTTCAATTCAGCCTTTTATATATGAAAATTTTTAAAAGTAAAAAAAAAAAAATCATTGATTAATAATTAGAAAAGATAAAAACCTTCTTTACTTAAATAATTAATTGAAGAGAAAAATATTAATATTACTCGGAATCAAAACTCGTAAGATGTATAGTAAATAAAGATGCGAGTTTCCAGTATCAGGGAGTTTCTTGATCGTGATTGGCAGGTCATGTTTTCTCATATTGATAGGGAAGCTAATAAGGCTGCTCATATTCTTGCTAGCTTAGGGGTACACCAAACCCAATCTTTGTTGATTTTGAATGTTCCTACCCCTCAGCTTCGTACTATCCTTCTCAAGGATAGCCTTGGCTGATTTCTTTGTATCCTTTCCACTGAATCAAAAAAAAAATAAAGATGCGAGTATATAAGTAGAAAAAAGCCCGTAAAAATTATCTATACTCTAAGAATGAAGACTGAATTTGTTATACAAGGCAAAGAAAGAGGAAGCTGACTATTGCATTACTCTTGATAATTTAGTTAGAAGGCGTAGAATTACAGTGGAAAAGGACAACGGAGAAAGGGGGAAGAAAACTTATGACTACATTTGTATAAACAAAAATAAACGGTTGGATAAACTGTACTAAGCCGATCGTGCCAATTTCGGCCATTTTTTGTGGCTTGCGCTTTCCAAGCTCCTGCAAAGAAAAGCCTTACACATAAAGGCCCTTTTCTTCTAACTTTCTCGAATTGTACTCGGAGAACAATCCATTATTTATCACAACAGCGTTTGGTATCAATGGCTCTCTGGTAACCTGCGACAGTAACAAAAGACAAAACCAAATAAACATGTGATTCTTGTTACTGAGCAACAGATGACAATTCTTATTTATTTTGTTACAGGTGTGGTCTTAGACTAATATTTGCCAATAACCAGCCTTGTCAAAGACATTAAAGAGGAAAACATTTGACATTACCTCCATGGAAATTCACTTGTATCTATTCCAGCTTGGTGAAGCTCATCAACATACTGCAATGCCTCTCTGCACTCTTCTCGATCATCAAAGAATTCCTTCTTATCACCTTCTAATTGATATGTTTCATGGCCTTTGCCAGCAACCACCTGCACCATGCATATAAAAGTACAACCTTGTTTCACAAACCACAACCCACAAATTAACAATTCTTTGTTTATATTAATTTTTTGGTGCATTATTTCAACTTATATATGATATGATAGTGATACTCTTAAAGAATTAATTTAAAACAATGTCAAGAGGAGGATACAAGTTATCAAACTCCAGTTGTAATGCTTTCGGTATTTTTTTTTCCAGTCAATCTAAAGCTTATATAGAAGACATTATCAATAGTAGACTGACAGTCAACATGAATTTTCTCAACTCCAATAAGCACAAACCATAGAGAAAAAAATAGTTTGGACACTCTCTACTAGAATGGTGTTGCATCAATCACAATACAAGTAAATAAAAGGGAAGGATTAGTTAAGCCTTCAGTTAAAGCACGGCTACCAAAATGAGACAAACTAGAACTCCCACATTTGTGCAGGAACTCTTAAGTCATGACTTCATTGGATCACTAAGTGCCATAATGAAACTGAATGTTGATTGTTGGAGGATAATTCATCCACATGCAATAAGATTTATTATTGTGGATCGTGGCTATGTTTGTTCATTGTGTTTAAATTTAAGCTTCTCCCTATTTTTTCTCTTAATCAACATATTTGAATATAGTTGTTCCTTGTTTGTTGACATATCACTTTGACATACATCTTAATATATCCTTCAAATTTTTCAGAAACCAAAATCTATAAATCCCTTTTGCAGTACCAAGCACCAAAATGCTTTCAATTAAGTGACTTCTGAGTCATCACAACTTATTAGCTCAATTCTATATTAGAAGGTGAAATGTAGAATAGAGCTCCATTAACTTACAACCACATCGCCCTCCTCTCCCATTGCAACTGCAGCTCGCACAGCTACCTTCCTAATGTCATGGAGAAAAAGTCTATGACCATTTGGAAGAGGTGGATAATAGTCATTCTCTCCATATTTCAGGTAGTCCTGCATTGTCCATCCTACCCCAGCCAACATATCATCCAATATATCCACTGGGCAAAAAGTAAAAAAGAATGTCAAAATTAGATTCCCAAGCTGTTCAGCAGCTAGTTAAAGCACGCACAAACATTCATACGTTGCCTATATTCTATGCTCAAAATACTTACATGGATCTTCATTCTTGGGATTATCAGATGTCAGCATGGTCACTTCACTTTTATCTGTTGCTATCTTGGTCATCACAGGCCTCTTAGCCCTGTCGCCCTCACCACAGCATCCAATGACTTCAAAATGAAAATGAAAGTATATTTCAATCAAATAATACAAGTCTTCAAACTTCAGGCATGTAAATAAGTATGCAGTTTTAACTTTTCAACAGGAAAAATGCTTTGGCTTAATTTCGTCATGTCCAAACCAAAATTAGAAAGGAAATCTTCCACAGCAATAAGAGAAACACAACAGAAACATACCAGTTATGATCCTGCGAGGTCCAAGCTCTCTTACAGAATCAAGTAATCTAGACAATGCATCAGGAGTACTGGCATAGTCCACTATCACCCCAAACGCTTGTTCCTCATCAATCAACTCACACCTCCCAGGAACTGCATCAACCTCTTCAATCCCTCTAACAATGTCCTCCAAAGGCGCCCCAACAGCAATCCCAACTGCCACAGCAGCAAGGATGTTGTAAATATTATGCTTCCCAAGCAAACCCGACGAAATCTCCAGTATGCCCGTGGGAGTATTAACCAACACCTGCGCCTCAAACAAAGAAAGCTCAAACTTCAAAGGATGAACATCTGCCTCCTTATTCTCCATGGCAAAAGTCACAACAGGAACTTCCTGGCTCCCCTGCGACACAAAAAAGGGTGCATTCGGATCATCAATGTTAACAACCTTCCTGTGCCTCTCCGGATCCACCATTCTCGAGAACAACTTAGCCTGCGCGTCCCTATCCGCCTCCTCCTCCTCCTGACTCAAATTAGTGAAAACCGCAATATCAAAATCAACCTCATCATACTTCCCATCCCCCAACCCATTAGCACCCACCTCCATGACCACTGCCTCAGTCCCATTGTGAATCATCTTTGCCATCAAATTCTGAACCAAAACAGCATCCGGCACCGCGTTACCCAGGTCCAACTTATTATCCCCATGGACATAAGAAGCAACCGAATTCAACATCCCGGTGCGCAGCCCCATGGCTTCATACAAACTTTTAATCAAACAGGTGGTGGTCGTTTTGCCATAAGTCCCAGTTATCCCAATCACAGCCATTTTGGTCGAAGGTTGTTTATAAAACGAAGCAGCCAAAGCAGGAAGAACAGCATTAGTATCTTCCACAATAACCAAAGCCTTACACCCCAAAGTATCCTCAATATCAATCTCTTTACTAGCCACAACCGCAACCGCACCTCTCTTATCAGCCTCAGACAAAAACAAATGTCCATCGGTTCTTCGCCCCACGCAACACACAAACAAATCACCGGAACTAACAATCCGCGAATCGTGCTGAATTCCGGTGATTTCGATTTCCAAATCACCGGAAACCGACACCGGCACGACCTTGCTCTCGTCTAAAAGCTCAGCCAAACTCATCTTAAACTTTCCTTCTACAATCCTAACCTTACTTTTTCCGTAACTGTCAAAATCGAATTCAAACGGAGATTCGGTCGAGCCTCCGTTACCGTTACCGTTACCGGTGAGTCCCTGGAGACGTTGGATTTCCTCCAAATCGCCGAGCTCGTCGGGTTGGAGCTCGTCGACGGCGACGGGGAGTTGGTCTTGCTTCGGCGGATTGGGTTCGAGAAGGCCTTGGGAGACGAATTCTTTGCGCTTGAGAGCAATGGCTTTGTCGATTTCGCCGAAGAGGTCGTCCTCGGAGGAGTCGAAGGGGGCGTTGTCGGGGGCGTCTTCGACGTCGGCGATGGCGGCAAGATATGTGGATTGGTTTTTCTTGTAGTCTTCTTCTTCGACTTGGCGCGCGCGTTCGGCTTGGCGCTGGATTTGTTGGAAGGTGGAGATGCCGTGGGAGGAATCCTCATCGGCTTCCGGTGGGTCGTCGTCGGCTGGGCTTGGGTAGAACTTCCCATCCGGCCCAATGGCCCGCGGAGCCCGAAAGTGGACGAAGGGATACGAAAGGGGACGGAAGAAGGGTGTGAAAGTAGAAGGTTTGCGAAAGTGTTGCAACTTTACAGTGGATGTAGTAGTTGCAGGTGTAGGTGTAGGAGTAGGACAAACCAAGTGTGGAACACGAAGAAATGATAACGCCATCAAACACACTGCTGCTACTGGAGCGTAGACAGTGAAGGGGTTTGTTTGGGTTTTAGACTCGATCATCTGATACGGGCTATGCCTGATGGATTCTTCTTTTGCTTGGGCTCGGCCCAATTTTTTATGGACCAAAATAAATTGTATGGTCCCTCACTCATTGAATTTGTGTAGCATCCAATTATGATAATTTGTGTAGCAAAATTGTACAATGTATATGTGAATTTTCTTAAGATTTTAAGTTTGAGTTTTGTACGTGAAAAGATAAGATCGGGTTGGGGAAACTTGTCTTATCAAGTTATCATTTTACGTGTATTAATTTCTTGATTTGATTGGAATTGTCTTTAAAAGGGACTATATGTAGTTAAAAAAAATGAGAAATGTTAATCAAGATCTTAAGAATTAAAAGTGATTTTTTTTAAAAAAAAAATTATTAATATATTTTTATCATAATTTCTAATATACCCTCTTGGAATAGGTCATGGATAAGGCTTACACTCATGGAGGTTGCGTGATTGACAATAATTGATGGTCAGGTGATAATTGTCCTTGGAATAGGTTAAGCACTTAACACGATATAGGAGAGCAAATTAACCGGCTAGTCAATGACCGAACTTAGTAGCTCAACCTTATTATATTTCAGGACAATTCTAATAGAAAATATTTATCGATTCTTTAAAACACTAGTCACTAAGACTAAAAAAGTTTTACAATGTATAGTGCATATGTAAGAGCATAATTCTATATCCTAGTGTAATATCTTGTTTATTAAATGATAAAAGAACTGAATGTATTTTATATTTTCAAGTTATTAAATATATTTATTTTTATTTAATACTAGTAACATAAAATATTAAGAGGATTAAATAATTACTGGTGTATGTATCTTGCATTCAGAATGAGGAGCGCGCTTGACTGACCGACAAACCATGACTGTTCATTCATGTTATTAGTTTGGAGAGAGAATTTGTGGGATTTGATTAAACTGGCAAAAGAATGCAGTTGTCAGTTGTGTAGTCATTATAGCCAAATTATACAGCATTATCCCATGACAGGCAACGATAACAGAATGGTGTTAATATTGTTGTTGCACCTAAATTAAAAGTGACAGCCGTCATGTTATTTGCATAAAAAATATTGTTCACGTTACAGTTAACATGAGTCTACATAATATAAGTGACTGCGGGACCATAGCCATCAACATGAACGGTTCACATTGGTAGCACAACAAGGTGCAGGGGCCAGGGGTTCCAGTCCATGCTCAACATGAATGAATGGAAGACGTCCCATCAAGCAAAAGACCTCACTCTAAGACAAGCTTAGGAAGATGGAAGATTCCTTAAAACGACATTGTTTGGTACTCTAAGAGCTGGATTCAACAAATAGTGGGTCACAACAAAACTCTGAATAGTAGACAGTAGACACTAGACAAGGAAAGGAGGACCAACATGATGAAGTATAATTGATAGATAATCATGTTCCTTAAACATGTAGTCACAAGTTTGATCTATAGGTTCGTGTATATAAAAGAGTATATGTTGACTTGTTAACTCTAAATCCTAAATCCTAAATATCAGTATTTCGAGATATTAGTCTCTGACTCTGAAACAGTGGATACCCCGAATTCACCTAAGAAAGACAGGCTAAAGGAGGGTGGATTTGGATTTGCATATTCACGGAAGGGATAGACATGTAGAGAAAGATATTGGATAACAAAACAAAAGCAAGCCAAGTTGCCTTATGCTAAAAGCTTTCCTCAACCACTAATTATTTTACAATTTACTTGTCATTGTCATAATATTTTATGTCCCAATCAGAATCCGTATGACTGTTTTTACATAACACATTCCCCGTGTTCCTGTGTTTTTGCTTTTCAGTTTTCACATTTCCACATTCCATTCTAGATCTACATCATCATGCACTTGTTTAAGCTGAAGGAGCACTTAAATTTGGGTATTATATCCAGGTATATATCTCTCACCTATAATTGCTACACACTTACAATTTCCCTTGTTAGACTTAGCTAGGCAAAAAATAAAAAGACTTTAGGAATTAATGATTGCATTCAGGGTTGTGTCTCAGTCACATTAGGTATTAGTAATTTTGTTCTTCACGTGTTTGTGTTTTACAGACAAGGTGGATACTTTTCATTCTTTTATTTCAATTTTGTTCGGTGGTTGGGTGAATATGTCAAATTCTCCCAATTAGTTATAGGTCAATATATATGTATAGTTGTCGAAAGTATGATCATTAAATTGTAAAATTGAACTCTTTTATGTTTTAATCTTTTTGTGGGGTTTGGAACTGATTATCAATTAGTACTTCAGATTCTGGTGTTTCTAGCTGTCATTTGGATGGCATTCTGAAGCTGAACATTGTTGATTACTTCTCATTTACAAGGATTAACCTTTCCTTATTTCTGTGCTTGCACAGACTTTTGTGTTTTTCCAATTAAATTTGACTAAAAGATCACAGATAGTAGCTTTCCTCTTTATCATGGCGAGAAGATCTCCTCCTCGGGTTAACCAAACGTACGAGACAGGCTGTACGTGGCGAATGTTTAGAATCTTTAATTTCCGTGAAGGTCATTCTGACAGAAGATTGGTTTCCAACAGGAGGCATTTGAATGCTCATGCTAATGGTAAGAGTTTTTGGGTTTTTATAGCTTAAACTTACTTGGTGATAGAATTTTCACCACCCAGAAAGATTTCGAGTTTCTTAGTCTTGGATGCATATTGCATTTAGTTAAAGTCTAAAGTATATAAGCTACAATTTTAAAATGAAGATTTCTGGGCCAAAAACCTGTGCCTCCATTTACCATATTTTTACTTAAACCTGTTACACATTAAATCAATTTTAATTTTCTGAAGGTGAGGAAATTATATGTAATCAATTTGGTCCCTCTATAATTTGAAACTTCTGAATTTTTTTTCCAAACTGCAGGAAATGGAAACTCTAGAAGTAGATCAGACGTGCTTAGCACAGTTGATGAGAAGTACCTTCAAATTGGTGTAAGTTCTGATCAAACACGCTTCCTTTTCTAAGATTGATGTTTTATAACAGGAGGCTTTCTTTTAAGATTCTGCTTTATGAAATTTATCATAATGCATGATGTTTTACTCTTTTTACACGGCCACATATCCTACCTCTCCTTCATCTGTTTACGTGTAGTCTAAGTTGCTCGTGATACAGTTACTGGTTACCTGTAGTGTGCTTTATATCTATCTAATTAATTATGAAGTGTACGTGTTATTTCAATTTAAACGTCAAGTTTGTTAACCTTCTCTCTGATGTACAGAGTGGAAAGCATCTTCCTTGACAGAAACCATCTTATTTTGTCTTGACACTTGACATAAACCACTCTTTTCTTTTAATATCTTAGTTTTTCTCTCAATTCTTCCCCACACACAAATACATTGGTGTAGGGGTAGGGCGTAGGATTTTGTGAAGTGAAGAAATCTTTTAATTTTGTCTAATAACGTAGCACTTTAAAATTTAAAATCTTAAAGACCTCAATAATTATTTGTACTGTGATGATGACCAGAAGAGAAACAACGCTGAAACCCATCCATTACTCCATCCTACATATATATTTAAAAAATCATCACCTTCAGCCTTGGTCTGAAAAATCAGTGCCTTGTTTTGATGATCTTGTGACTAGTTTCATGAAAAAAAAAAAAAAAAATACATGCATAATCTAGAAGTTTTAATTAAGCTTTAAAATTGCCACGTATAGTTGGCAAGATTCAGCAAAAATGGTGTCATGCATTCTTCACACCCTATTACAATGATAACTTAGTAGCACTGATTGAAGAATTCTAACTACAGGTAAGTTCCAGAAGAAGAAGAGATTATAGTTGTAAAAGTATCAGCAGCGTGGAGAATGATCAGGTAGCAGATTGGACAGATGAAGTAACAAAGATGATTGTTGATCAGAGATTTGTCAATAAAAATTATCAGGGCAAAGATGGGGAAGGCTGTGAGCCTAGTCAATTCTTGGATGCTTTACAGATTTTATATTCAAACAAGGAGCTTTTCATAAAACTTCTGCAAGATCCTAACTCTTTGTTAGTAAAACAGATTCATGACTTACAAAGTTCTCAAGTGAAAGAACAATATCAGCAGGCAAGGCAAAAAAGGATGACTAGATTAAATAAGCCTCAAGATAGTTACGCTACACAATGTGTAAAACCTTTTAAGTCCTTTGATAGATCTGATTTGAGGTCAAGTTGTAGGCCTCAGCCCTCAAACAGAATAGTAGTTTTGAAGCCTGGCACTGTTAATGTGGAAACAAGCTTTGTTAGCCCTCCCCATTCACCTGATAGCTTCAGTTCTAATGAACAAAATATTAGGCCTTCATATTTTCCCTTTAGTTGTATAAAGAGAAAATTGAAGCATGTCATGAGAGTAAGGAGACAAGAACAGCAGTGGAGGACAGATGATGAAATGTCATGTAAATTTTCCTGCAGTTCCCAGGGCTTGGAAGATGGTAAAAAAGTAAAAGAATTGGAAATTGCTGAAAGAAATTCACCAATTAATGCCCATCCTAATACTGGAAAAAGGTTGAATTCATATCTCGATATGAAGAAGAGGGGCAATATTATCAAGTTGAAGGATTCTGAGTTATGTATGGGGCTGGAAGCTGCTTCATTTGGTGAAAGTTGCAGTAAGAATACATATAATACTTCAGTTGGCCCTTGTGAGGAAAATATATTGAACATGCATGTTGAAGGTAGGAAAGGTCCATCTCAGATGTTAAACTGTGGAATTGAGGAATGTGAACAGTGGACAAACTCTCTAGGGAGATCAGTTCCTCTTCCTGACTCTTTGTACTTGCCAAGCATGCATAGATACTGCGAGCATAGTTCCATCACTGAAAGGATGAGAGATTACAGCAACTATCAAATGGTCCCCAGAACCAGGTTGGGGCTTCCAAAAGAAGGAGAAAATGGTTCCTATAATTTTTTGGAACCGAAAATCAAGGATTCACCATTGGCCATTTTTAATATACATACTGATAAGTTGCAACTTTTTGGTGAAGATATTAGTATCAGAAATAGTGTTCCTGGCGACAATCTATTTGCACATTATGATATTCCTAGAGGTATGCTCTGTATAATAAACATTTGTCTCATCTATCATCTATGTGATCCATCAATTCTTTAGCATGGTCTAAGAAACTTGTAAAATATTGTTATAATATATATACATGAGAGAATATATGGATATGTTTTCTGAACCAGATGGCAGATTCACGGACAGCCCTACTCAGAACATTGACATAAATGATAAAACCGGAGGAAGTGGATCGTTTCTGGTAAATAGCTTTTTGGCATTTACTCTGAACTCTGAAGTGCCATAGAGATCTATCTTTTACTTTTTTCAAATATGGATTTGGCTACCTTTTAAAGTGAGGGACACGTTGCATGGAAAAGTCCAGAGTTGTGATTGTTAATTGTAAAATCAATGTAGTAGTTTTTTAAAACTTTGTAGTTTATTATATTATATATGTACATGTATTTCATCACAGTCTCAACAATTGATTTTCCAATTAACAGTGCTTTCACACTTCTCGTTATAGAATAGTCAAATCCATTAAAATTATTCCTATCTTTTTTGTCTTTTTTTATCCTTGATGTGAATAATGAAATTTGGAGTTGATTAGGATTTGCATCCAGAGATCCAGACTTTTCCTTTTTCACAAGATGTTTCATCAAGCCTTTCATCCAGTCAGAGAACAGATGATTCTGTAAACATGGGAAACAAAGTTGAACACACCAGTGTTGAATCTGTTGTTGAGCAATTTATTAAGGATGATGTTACCAACCCACAAATCACCACCTTTCAACCAGGTATGGTTTTAAACCTAGACATATTCAAATTTGTTTTTCCTGTTCACTCTATTGTCAGGCCAAGTTGACAGTTTAGGACTTCTACAGATGAGTCACCAATTCAAATAATGCATGACAAATTTGAAGAGAACCATTTTGAAGACCTTATAAGACTCTCTTTGGATCCAAAGAACAATTTAACCTCCTCCAAGGACATCTTACACTATGTAAGAGAAATTCTGCATGCTCTCAGCTTAAAATGGGATGAACTTACTCTGAAGAGATCATGTGACCAATTGCTGGATTCATCCACCTTTGTTGAACTGAAGGAACTAACTCGTCAACTTTCTGGTGGTACAATCTTGCATGACCGTGTCATCGAAATTTTCATGCAGGTACATCAGAACTGTGGTTTCCCACCTCATGTTTCAACACAAAATCCAAACGTTCAAGCATATGTTGTGAAGAAACTTCTGGTTAAAGAGATTACAGAACTAGTTAAGTTGCACTTTCACCCTCGTCCATCACCTTTAACGGTGGAACAGCTTGTTGAAAAGGACTTAGCAAGACGTGGTGCATGGCTAAATATCCAAGTTGATACAGAAGATATTGCAATAGAGGTGGAGAAAGATGTTCTTGAAAAACTGGTATTGGAAATTGCATCTGAGATGGATTTCAGAAAAAGGACACATTGCAGTGAAGCTATGTCTACTTACTCGTGGGATGATAAAGCACGTAGGAAGGATTATCTAGCTACCATTTTTTGAATATATCCTAAATTTGGTCCAGGCAATATACGCTTCCTAAATTACACTTGTATCAGTGCAACATGATTTTTTATACATACAATATGAACACTCATTTTTTGCATTATTTTATTTATTTTAGAATTTTTTGTGTACAATCACAATAATAAACTTTTAACCTATAATCTAACCAAATTTCCTGTCACTAGGACGACGTAATGGGTTTTATTTTAGAATCTTTTAATGTCATGACAAAATTACTTTTTGCATTTTAATATGCAGTCCAAAGATTCTATATTCGATGCCTTTACTTGCATCTCCTTTTAATTATTAATTTTTTTTAGGTTTAATTATTTTGCAGATCTCATACTTTTATCAAATTTTTAATTAAGTCCTTGAATTTTTTTCTTTCAATTAGGTTCATGAACTTTTATTTATTTTTCAATTAGGTTCTCTTGTCTAATTATCGTTATAAAAAATTAACCACAGACATCTAATTAGAGGTGCAAACAAACTGGTGCTTTTAGAGTGTGTTATAAACACAACTGAATCAATTGTAAGAATTTTCTACAAAATTTCAACATTCTACAAAGCCATTTACTTTTTAGATATTTTGCACCAATGTCAAGATGATTCAAAAAAATATACATGTTCTTTGTTGACTTATTATTTTTTCTCTTCAATTATTTTCATAAATTAAATTAAATTTCAAAATTGAGCTTATCTGAAAATCTTTTTTTTTAAGTGACGATTTTATGTGGGATTGTGCTTATCAAAAACATGGGTTAAATAAAAATGGTATTAACATTTTATTTAGATTTATGAATTTATTTAAACAATTATCTAAAAAACCCTTTTCAAGTTTATCAAAACCCCTTCTATATCTTCCTCCTCGTTATCTCATATTTCAAATTCTAGGTTACTAAATTATAAAAGATTGCCAATTTATTACCCGAGAATGATCGAGAAGAACTTGTTATATCATGAGAAAATTGTACACTATGCGAATAAATCCTTAAAGATAGTACGAGTATCACACGACTCAGATTTTTTATCGCCATTCCAACTCCATTGTTCATGATCTTCCACTTCAAAAGCTACAACATTAATAAAATTGATTCATGGGGGGCAAAAAAATCATTACAATGTAATAATTTTGGTTATGGTCCTCTCAACTCCTATTCCAATCACAAGAATCATATTAATTCCACTAGAAATTCCCGCTCCCATAACTTCCCTCCAAGTCCAAAGGCATGCAAGGAAGAAGACAAGAAAATCAAATAAGAAAATAGCCAGTGCCTTAGCGCATATACAACTTCATTGTACCTCACTACTTTTTGTAAAGTAAAAACCACAAAATGTTATATTATTCCCATTCAATTGTTGATGGTGGCTTTGACGTAATGTCTTGCACAACACGGTTTACACCACGGACACCATTACAGATCTTTCGGGCGACATCGTCAAGGAACTTGTGCTCAAAGTAGTACCTGCAATTTATTTCATAACATAGTTTACCAGAGTGTAGTAAAAGATGATAAGCAACACTTCTCATGGTTTAATAGGGAAAGACTATTTGAAGCCAATAGAATAATTTAAAAGCATTTGTATCACAAGTAAAACACAAGTGCCCTGAAACTGATGTATTTTTAGCAAAGAAATTTAATGTCCCCAGTATTTAATTAAGAACATGATATGACTAAATGAGATGATAAGGTGACACCACTCTCTGAAATATTTCAAAATTTTCTCATGTATTTAGGTGTTGTTTAAAGTCTCAAGCAGATGCAGAAGTTCTTATACTCTGTTACAAGCACCAGTATTGACAACTTCCCCTGTATCAAATATACATGCTACAGCAACAAGAAAAGCAGTTTATTCTGTTATATAATGGGACTCCCATTATATAACAGTATATTCTGCTTACCGAACTTTATTTGCTCCATTCAATAGTTTACTACAATTGCTCCAATCAATAGTTTACTAGAAGCAAATAAACTATTATGGGAGCCACATCACATGCTTACCGAACTTTATTTGCTCCATTCAATAGTTTACTAGAAGCATGTTCAACCTACTATAGGTAATTGGTACCATTAAAAGAAAAAGAAAACAATATAAGGTTATGCAGCAGCAGCACAGCATAACCAAATATGCTTTTAACAGGTATATTCTGCAAATGGAGCACATTCAGCAGTAATAAGGAAAAACAAAGAAAAAAGTTATACAGTAGCATAGCCAAACATACTACAGTTGAAATCTTACCAGTCAGCAGTCATTCCATCTTGACTTGTAACAGCTCTAAGAGCAACAACATGGGAGTGTGTTCTTTGATCACCTTGAACTCCAACTGATCGAACTGGCAAGAAAACTGCAAAGGCTTGCCATATTGTATCATAGAGCCCAGCATCCTTGATTGCCTGAATGAAGATCTCATCAACCTGGAAAAAACAATTCTTAGACTTAAATACTAAAGGGTAATCATCAATCAACATCACAAACATACAAAGGCACAAAAGAACCATGTACCTGTCGGAGAATATCTAAAGCATTTCCTTCAGTCACATCACCCAAAACTCTCACCGCAAGACCAGGCCCCGGGAATGGGTGACGTTTTAGAAAGGCCTCAGGAACATCCAAGATCCTCCCTAATTGACGAACCTACATACATGTGACAGCAACAGAAACAATGCATAACATAACCTGAGAATCCAAGCTCATTCAAACAAGCCAATAGATCAAAAGCAAAACCTCATCCTTGAACAGAAGCTTGAGTGGTTCAATAAGCTTCAGTTTCATATCTTTTGGAAGACCTCCAACATTATGATGACTCTTAATGGTATGGGAATGGGTTCTCCCAGTTCCAGGTGGAGGGCAAGATTCAATCACATCTGGATACAACGTCCCCTGAACCAAATAAGAAGGCTTCTTCCCCAGCTTCCCCTCAAGCTCCTGAGCAAAAGCGTCAAAAATACAAATAAACTCCTTCCCAATAATCTTCCTCTTAATCTCTGGATCCACCACGCCCTTCAACTTGGTAAGAAACTGATTCACAGCATCAACACACACAACCGGCAAATGAAGATCCTTCTCAAAGGTCTCCACCACACGCTCCCTCTCCTTATACCTAAGCAACCCATTATCCACAAACACACAATGAAGCCGATCCCCAATAGCCTTATGCACCAGAGTAGCAGCAACAGTGGAATCCACACCACCAGACAAAGCACAAATCACATGCTCATCAGGCCCCACCGTATCTTTAATCACCTTGATCTCCTCCTCCATCACATCCTCCATCTTCCACCCTGCTTCCACACCACAAACATCGAACAGAAAACGCCGCAACGTTTCCATTCCTTCCTCCGTATGCGTCACCTACACAAAACCACAACCAACATTACTCCCCAACTATCAGCATATAAAATATATATATATATTTGGTTCCTCAAAATCTGGTTTTAGTTCCTATATTTACCAAAAGTGCATGGTTTTAAAAATGTATTAAATTAATTCTTATTCTTATATAAATTAAAACCAAATTTCAAATTACAGAGTGCATGGATCAACTTGCTCAGGATTATTTCAAGTGCAGCTGCATTAACTTCATCGCTCACAAAAAAAAAAAAACATATTTTATTCAATTAAATAGAAGTTTTGGTAAAATTACCTCAGGGTGATACTGGAGGCCGTAGAGCTTGGCGGAGGGGTTTTCGATGGCGGCGACAGCGCCCTGGTCGCTGCGGGCGACGACATGGAATCCATCGGGGAGGACGACGGCCTCGTCGCCGTGGCTCATCCAAACGACCTGTCGCTTGTCCTCGGGGAAGAGTGCGGAGGGTTTGTCGGCAGAAATCTCCATGCGGCCATACTCCTGCTTGTCCCCGACGCGGACGTCGCCGCCGAGGCGCTGGACGAGGAGCTGGAGGCCGTAGCAGATGCCGAGGACGGCGACACCATTGGACCGGGCCCAGTGGAGGAAGCCGTCGGGGAAGGAGGGGGAGTCGGGGGTGTGGACGGAGTGGGGCCCGCCGGAGAGAATGACGACGGAGGGGTTGAGGTCGGCGATGGTGGAAAGAGAGGAGGTGCCGGAGATGCAGAGGGAGAACACGGAGAGGCTGCGGATGCGGCGAGTGATGAGGTGCGTGTATTGGGAACCGTAGTCGAGAATGAGAACCAGGTCCGATTTCACGTTTTTGGGGTCCATCGTGATGGTGGCTGTGAACTAAGAAGTCGCTTCCTAGGGTTTATGGTGTTGACACTTGACAGTGGTGATAGGCCAGGGTTTACGTCCGTGTCCGTGAATCAAGACCCGCAACAGTAGTACTACTAATAAACGTGTTGCTTCAATTACTAATTACTGTGATTTGGTATTTTAGGTTTGGCGGGAACCCTTCCGTGTTTTTTTCTCCCACTTTACCAACCTCTTTATTCTAAACAATGCTACTACTGACTAGGTTAGTAATAATTATAATTAATACTCTCTCCTTCATATCGCTAGAGAAACACTACAATTTTTTTATTTTTTTTGGATCGTCTCAAAAGTTAACTAATCTACTTGTTAACATTATTTAATTTTGAGAAACGTTAATAATACATTTTTAACATTCTCTTTTATTAATTAAAATTTATTCAAAATAACATAACAAAAATTTGCGGATCTCATATCATATTAATGATTATCTATTTTGATTTTGTAGTTTTCAATCAATTTTAACCAATTAGAAAAAATATATTCTTAGCACTCCTTTTTAAATTTTTTTTATCTCGTTTAAAAAACATTTTTCAGTATTTTTACTGAAATGAGTCAAGCATGCAACACAAACCAGAAAACCCGCGGGTCGGTGGTTGAATTGGAAACCTCGCCGGATCACACTGAGTTGCACCGATTGATGACAAGTCCGATCCGATAACTGGAACGATCCGGTTGACTCACCGGTTCCCAAACCGACCGGCCAGTTCGGTCTCGTTTTTAAAACTATGCATATATTTATCATTTTTATTTAAGTATTTAATTTAAAAGTTTAATTTGTCTTTTTTCCAATTGACTCAATAGATAAAATAAGATAAGGTAATTATTCTCTCTTATTATAATCCGTTGCTTACTTAGAGTCATATCCGCTACTGATTAGGAAGGAATACTTTCGTAAACTAGCATTACGTTGGTTCAAGTTTCGGATCTCTTGAATAAGGTCTCGAATTCATACTTTGTGTACGCAAAAATGTGGTTGAAAGAAAAAACTTTACTAAAAGCGGTCAGTCAAATTTCTCAACAGAAATTAGTTATCGACAAAAACTAATAGATATTTTGTATCTATAACATGGTAAAAAAAATTATCTCATAAAATTTTCTACAAATTTTGTTTAAAATCTTTTTAATGTTTTTTATAAAAAATATTAAATAAAAATAATGTATTTAATACCTTATAAATATAAAAGCATTTAAAGCAAAATAGAAGAATTAATAAAAAAAAAAAAGTTTTTAATTTGTATTTATATAAGAAATGACCGACGCTGGACTAAAAGTATTGTAATCTATATTCTATTATAATATAAGTTCACTCACTGTCTGAACCTATTTTTCTTTTTAAAGTTATCACATCAAACTATTATATTAAAATTATTATAATTACTATTACTATCATATTACTGTTATAATATCATATGTTAAAAATATATTATTTGTATATATTATAGTAATAATAAAATTATTAGCACTATGATATAAAAATAAATAATATATTATTTATGGTCTATAAATAAAAAAAATTAATGACAAAAATATTTTTTAATAATATATATACATATATTATAATTCAGAATTCATCTAAAAGTCTATTTTCCCAAATATTTTTCTTACCTATTTGCGTGACTTTTTCTTGTCTATTTTAAATTTTTTAATTATTTTTTCTGCCATTTTTCATTTATTTTCATTGTTGTCATGTCTATTTGTATGATTTTTTTTCACTTATTTGAATTATTTTTCTCACTTTTCTTTATGTTAGCATAATGTTCATTATTTTGATAAAAAAAAAAAAGCATAATGTTCATTACTGTAATGTGTAATTTTGTATAGTTTAATATATATGAAAATTACACTCTAGAAATTTTAGATAATATATTTTTTATATCAATTAAGTTCTATAATTTCTATGAGAGTTTGAGAAACTTACCCGAATCATCTTGAAATTATTTTCTCTTCTCTTCCTCCCTTTTCTTCATGTTTATGATAGTATTTAATACTTCACTGTATTTTATTTTATTTTTTCCTCTTTGGTAATGTCCCGTACCTAAAAAGATTTTCACGAAATGGAAATATGTAGTGATGGGTCCTTTAGAAAAGAAACCAACCCCAACTCAAAACTACTCCTTAACCTCCCTTTTTTAAAATTCTACTTTAGCTTTAATTGTTGAAACTACTATTTTATGGATTGAGAGAAGAGGAAAATGATTTTAATAAATATAAAATAATCTTAATTAACTTTAATATAGTTTTAAGCCTAACAATTATTACATTAAATATCCTTTAATTTAAAGGTATTTCATAATTACATGAGTAGTTGTTAGATTATAATATAACATTCTCCCACTTAACTCATATGATGACTTGAAGGTTCAACATTAAATTATAAGTTTGCATCATACGTAAAATTTGCAAGTTATCCAACAACATAATTCCTTTCATGTATAACAAATCACTCAACTCATTTTTAATCAATATTGTAATATATAATTCTAAGGTCTTTCAAAGACACATCCTAACATTACTTGCAATAAGTCTTGTTTGGATCATTTGATTAATAAGTACTCATAAGAAAAAAATTAAGAATGTCAAATGAATTAAACTTCTCAGATCAATAAGGATGAAAATATATTAGGCCAAGCTAGACTTTGTTAGGTCCAAGGTTAATCTTTTTACTTGTCAAAGGCCTTTTTAAAGACCAAACTTGACCTATAAATTTATTTAAGGACTTATTTTATGATAATTTAACACCAAAATATAATGTAAAAAAAAACATCAAAATAGAGATGAAAATAGGTGTGTTAAGCTTTATAAGAATCGAGCCTAATTTGCCTATACGATATAAACATATTTTTTAAGGTCTAATATGACATTTATAATAATTTGTTTAAAAACATATTTTGTAATAAGACCTTTAAATATGACATACATTTATCTTTTAATAAATTTATAAACTTAAGTTAGATTGTTTATGTATGTCAACATGCTAAACATTTAAAAAAAAAAACAAATGTAAAGTTTTTATGTATTTTAACAAATTTAATATAATAATAACAACAATAAATTGTCTATGTTTATTTAAATAGACTGCATGTTAGGCTTAAAAACCTTATTAAATGACTTAGAACTTTGCCTTTTTAACTAACAGGACTGCTAAATAGTACAAGAAATAAAGCATGAATGATGCACAAAAATACGCGTTGACCTTTAATTGGTTAAAATTTGAATAAAAAATTTAAAACAAAAAGAAATTTGACATAAATCAAGGATGATAGTATAATTCAATTAAATATACTTTAATAAAAACTTTAGGTTAATTTATTTTTTCAAAGAGCCTGGTTTGACCTAGCCCTAATATAGGTTAGGGCCGTTAGGCATAGGCAGTTGTCCAACAGTCTGACCTTATTTTCATCCTTACTCATAAATTAATATCAACTTTTTTTCCAGAAATATTAATATCAAATTATGTACATCAATATAATATGATATGACTAGCAAATAATCATAATCCTTAAGTATGTAATTACATATTCAATTATCTAGTATGTGTGCATGCAAAAACTTCTTTTGAGAGATGTTAACTGTAACCCCCTTCTAAATTAATTAATTTTACATCTAATATGTATAAAAAAAAATATAATTTCCAAGGAAAATAAATACAATCCATTAAAGTTCAAAGTTTGTCATTATAATTTACATTCTTACAATTTACATAAAATACTACTACCAAATTATTTCTAATTAATACAAAAGTATCTAAAACCAAAAACCCACATTCCTATAGCTCTGGAACATGTCTGCATCTGTGACTTCTAATTAATCTTCTTTATACCTGCAATCACACTCCCCTAGTATCTGGGGACAGCATTACTGGATCAGGCATTTAATTTCTCATACAATAAAACAATTTCAAACAAATACATATCATAACAAATTAATTAATTACACACATAATTAAATGCAGTATGATTTATGCAAATGCAGTTTTTGACTCAAATTCATTTTTGACCCTGCTCCATGGAGACTTCCCCTTTGAGTGTTTAGTAAGTAACTGGCCTACCATTACGTACTGCAATTCAGCCATGAGCCCCTACTAAACGCGAATAAGCTAAACAGAATTAGGAGATCAGGATATCCAGGAAGGCCACCACGACCGCATCTCTGTCCAGATTACAGCCACGTATGAAATTGCCAATATCCTTATCCCCACAGACTATATAATCACAGATTATACGGTCCTATTTAACAAATTCTACTCACCCCAAAAATCCTTTCTCAATCATTTTCATTTCACATGACTACCGTAGTCTCGGTTAGTCAACAATTCATTTCTCATAGATCAACTCAATTCTCATGACTACCACAGTCCTGATTAATCAACATAATTCTTTCTCATTTGATACTTTTATAAATCCCCCAAAAAGACTTATGCTAATGAATTTTGTTCATGATAACAATCAAATAAATAATTTGTACACATTAACATACAAGGATACAAAAATTTAAGCAATTTACATTATAACATTAGTATTTTTAATAATTTCCGAAAATGCCCTCAATCTTTTTCCAAAATACCCAATGTGTCCCTACATGTAAAATGACCATTTTGCCCTTGGTTTTATAAAAATTTCCACATAATATCCCTTGCATTTAGGGCTGGCCGAATGGTCTACAAGCCATTCTCAACAATTCTTCCAAAGCTACAAACTCCAATTCCAACCAAAATTCAATCAAATCACAAATTCAATCAAAATTCAACAAACCAAATTTCAACCATTACAACACCTTAAAAATTCAATCAAACATCATTCCAATCCATGAATATCAATCACAAGCATCAAAAACACAAAACCCCTAAATAAATTTCAAGTTTTCATGATTCTAGGTCAAAATTTTAATCTAACCCTACAACATGTTTTCTTCTAATTCCAAGGGTTCTAATTGAAATTAAATGCCTAGATCCTTACCTTAGACTCTTTAATTGAAGAAAAAGCCTTGAATTCCTTTCTCCCTCACTCCTTGGTCTTGTAGGAATTTTTGAGATTTTCTCCAATTCTTTCTCTACTAGCCGAATTAGCTTTGTGTTTTGGAAGTTTAGATGGTTTGGTTTCTTAATTTGAGTTGAAATGGTGAAGTTAAGATGAAATTTAATGAAGAACTGCAGCTGCTGGGTTTTGGAGTCTCACGGTTCTGTTTTGGGAAAATGCTAGCTTTTGTGACTTTTTCCTTTTTGCTAAAGTTAAATGCTTCTTAAAACAAATTATTAACCAAATTGGACTTTGCCTTCAAGTCCAGCTGCTGCCCTGCACGTCCAGCAGCTCAATTGGATCAAGGGCAGTCCACTTGCCAAGCCTTTCTAGCCCACTTGGACAGCCAAGGAGTTCCAAGTCACTTGCCTACCCCAAAAGTCAACATTTCAAGCACTTTGTAGAAAATTCTAGAAGGTAATTAGGGCTGCTAATTATTTTACAATGTGATTAGAATTTGAAGAAAATAACATCACCATTGGATTCCTCACTATCAAAAACCTTGGGGTAGTGTCTTACTTATCTCTTAATCCAAGTCTAATTAGCTTAATTTAGTAACATTAGAAAAGCCTAAGTTGTCACTTTTTGATTGGTTAAGGTTCTAAATTAAATTTTTCTTGGTTAAACATTTTTAATAATTATTCTAAGTATATTACAATTATTAGATAATTCTATAGATATCCTATGAATTTTCTCTAAATTTTCTGTCTTAAAATTTTATCGTAATAATTTCTCAAAGTTCTAACTTTCAGAAAATCCTAACAATTCTGAATAAGCATTTTAATTCTTTATCTGTATATATTTTTAATCTATATTCTATTACCTTTCTTTTAAGTTATAATTGAGTTCAAAATTCTATACTTGAAAATTTATCCTGGACAGCTGTCTGACATAGCAGTCCCGTCAACTATCAATTTTAGCAAAAACAAAGACATTTGTAAATTCAGAAAATTCTTCTGAGTAGAACTGTATTAATTTCATTAAGAAAATATGTTCATAAAGTTTCTATAAAATACAGTGCTAATGTGTTCATAATGTACATATATAAGTGCGTACAAATAGTAAAATGAGGATGTTACATTAACCTCTTAAATAAATCTTATTATTTCGAGAAATTAGTTTCTAGCTTTTGGTTAAGAATATCCTTGATTAAAAAAAAAATAGCTTATGCATTTCAATTTTTTAGAATTTTTCTTATCTAACTTCTCGTAAAGATGAAATGCATAAGTTAATCTTAATTTATGAAAAATGTGATTTTTTTTCCTTCCAAATACTTATCGTTAAAGTTATATAAAAGGCCTTAGAATTATTCTTAACTGCAGACGCTTCTGATGGCATATGGCATCGGATGTATTAGTGTTGATATGATTGTAACTGCCTTAGAATTATTCTTTTAAAAATAGAAGGATTTTTTTTCTACACATTTTAATTTTTTTCAAGTAGATAGTTTTTTTTTTTTAATTAAATTTAAGCCGGACAAATAGACAATCTGGCTAGCAGCGTGGCTAACCTGTGTTATCTGAGTGGGTTGTTGGCGGCTCTTTTATACTTCACCACTAAAATGAGTGGGCTCATTTATTTTAAGCTAAATTCCGGATTGGCGGCCCAATAACTAATAATAATGACGAGAAAATTTTATATGTAAAAAGGTAATTCTTTCCGTCTAAAATAAAGTCATTTTTGTACTAACATCTTTCTTTCTTATTAATAACAATAAAAAAAATATAATTAATTGTTAAATTTGGAATAATGACTACAATTACTATTTAATATAGTCAGACAAGTGATGCGTTACAACAATCTTAAGGATGAAAGGTTTCAATTTTTCACAGTTGTATCTTTATATTCGTAGAGGTTGTTCCCTTTGTTTCTTCTCCTCCAAATATTCCCCGTTTTTTAGCGAATAATAATTTTGGAGCTAATTTATTCAAAAACATTTATGTGCTGAATTTTGTTTTGGAACCAATGTCTAGTAGCATTTGAAAGGAGAACCCTAAGCACACAGTCTATGGTCATTGGTCAACATCCGAGAGTCTTAAATGTTTCAGTCCAGACTAAGAATTATACTACCAAGTTAGAAGTCTTTTCACGATTGAATCAGCTTCCATTTGAACACCAGACATACCCTTTTCTTTTTATTATTGTTACTGAATTCCACTGAAGAATAATAACATGTTTTCTTCGCTTCATATTAGCATTTCAGTTGTCTGCAATACTAAAAATATGCATTCACTTCTTAAGGGTCAACAGTCAACATGCAAGATGTATACATAAAACAACCAAAAAGGTAGATGCATTATTAAGCACCACTGTATGAAGTCGAATGTATTTATTCGGAGGGTTCCTCCTTTTTACTCCCATTGTTGAACATTATTGGATGATATGTGAAGTGGGGAACAATATTGTACAGTTTAATTTGCATATGCTCACTCATATCACACGAAAGCAGCGCTATCTCAGTACAGTTGAATAATATAATACTACTTACTATCTTTGAAGTTTGAATGGCTAAAATAGAAGATTAAATTACGTAGTAATAATAAAAACAATCTCTGAGAATCTATTTTAGTAAATTAAATCTTCAAGAAGTTAACTTAATGATAAAATCTTTCAAAAATTAAAGTAATGACAACAAAATTAAAGGATTAATTTGATTATCAAAATTTATGCGATGACACATTTAACAAATCTAAATTGATGATTTACTCTTATATATTTGATATATTTGACCAGATACTATCATTTGACACCAATTTGAAATGCCGGCTGGGCCCCCCTCCCCCCATTTTATAATATGTTCTATGCGTGGATCCGTCAAAATCCAGCAAAGTACTGCTTTGATCTCTGAATATAAAAGGCAGAAAGAGGATTATATTACTGTAAACTCAATTTGACCGAGACTAAGTATTATGGGGAATAAACAAAGAAAATTGAATGGAGTAGTTGGTGAAAATATGAACCGAGTCAAGATATTGTCACTGTAATATAACTTGTTAGTTGTTATACTATTATGTTGCACTGGTTGCAATATTTTATTATAATGAGGAGAGTCTATATCCCTTGAATCCTTCCATTATTTCTATCATCGTCTACGAATATTTTTTGCTCTCACTTTTTACATGACTAGATAGGAAAGTTTATGAAATTGGATGAGTATGTAACAAGAAGTGGAAGGAAAACCATAAAAAGTAATGTTTTCACATGTTAATAAGGTGTATACTCCCTTTGCAAGAAAAGAGAATAAGTATAAATAATAAATGTAAATACTGATGTGATGAAACGAGAAAGATACACAAAATGATAAGATAGTAGATATAAAAAATAAAGTGTAAAAAAAAAAAGCTAAAAAACCATCACTTGTTAAAATATTACTAATTATTGATGTGTCAGCTATTCTACCCACCATCCTGTTTGTTTTCATTTTAGTAGGATACAATTTGAGCATCTGCGGATCTGTATACATTTATTGGATCACGGGAATCATAGATTCCTTGTGACGGAGAAATCCATAAACAAATTCAGAGTTATAGATTCATGGTCAAAATAGTTGTTCATTTTAGTATAGTACTGTAGAAAAATCATCTAGGTAGGTTCATTTTCAACATCACACGCAGCTCTAAAGACTATCATAATTAATAATGTACGATCTCTATCAATGTTTGGTCATTGGTCAACCTTTGTGATGCCATAGGAGCAAATGGCATTTACATAAATCTAGTCAACTATGCCTACCTACCCATTTACAAGTGCTTATTAAAAGTCCACGTCACGTCACCAAGAGTTATGGTATAGCCGAAAGAAAGATGAGTGAAAGTCTACATTTTCCTTTTATGAGAAATCTTCAAAAATAACTCCAAGAGCTGCATTTGTGACTCCATCAATCTAATGAATGAACTCTCTATTTCACACGGCAGTGGTAAGAATTAAATTGAACACCCCCACGGTTTTCAAGGTAAAGACAAAAATTCAGCACTTGGAAGCCACTTTTTGGAGTGCTTGTTTGATTCTTTTGGCTGTTGCAACACTTGGTCCTGTGAACTGCAAATAGAAGGATAACCAATTTTAGATAAAGGGCAAGACTCAAGAGGGTATTTAGGTGCTTAAGAAAGGATCATTCCATAGTTGGTTATGTTCTGCTGAATGCATAAAAGTATAAAACCAAAAGGGCATATTCAAGTGCTCACCACAGATTTAATGGTCAGATAAAGATTTCCATCAGCTTCTGTTGACTGAACTGAATTAAAATCTATATTGAAACTGTTAACTGCTTCCATAATTTCTAGCAGCCTTCCTGCTCTCGAGGGGCACTTCATTTCGATCACAATTTCATTGTCACTGGTACTCACAGTAACATCATTAGCATAACTGCCTTTTAAAGCATCTGAATTAATCTCTCTTCCTGTCTCATCTACACCACAAGCCTTCCTCTTTTTTACCCCTGGTTTCTTGCCATTATTATTTTTGCTAAAATAATGATCAGAAGTCCTCTCCACCGTATCTTGAGGTGATCTTCTAGTCCCAGTCTCTATATCTGTTACCCCCCTGTGAGCTTCCAACTCTTTTATCCTTCTCTCAAGCTTTTTAAGGTATTCAATTGCATCATCTAGTATTGAAACTTTGTCATCCTACAGTCATTATATATTTGGTTAATTTGAGCAGTGACAATCATACAAACAAATGCCATGACAATCAAGCAAAAATGGCATACAGGTAGGACCTCTATGGTTTGTAATACTTAGAGAGATAACTTTGTCGCCCATAGAGATCCTACATGGCTCAAGCAGGATTGTTTCTTGTGAAGGATATCAGTCTTTACCTAAAAAAACAAATGCCATGACTAAAATATACATTACCTTACTGATTGAAGGGACCATTGACCTAAGTGTTAAAAACCTTTCATTTAGTTTTGCTCTTCTCCTCCTTTCTGACATAACATGGTTCATGCCGTTTTCATCAGCCTCTACTCTCATTCCATCTTTATAGTCATTCTCTTCTTGAGACTCATGCAGCCCATCCAAGTGCATTTGAGGAACTTCAAACAATACTTTCTTCAATAACTTTTGTGAGGTTCCTGCTCTTGGCCATTGGCAATCCATTGGCTGTCCTTTCCTCCAACTAACAAAGCTTGATTCCTGAGGAATTTTTTGTAAATGCATTCCCATATGTAACTGGTCAGAGCTTTTTGTAAGGGTAGAAAGAACTCTCTGATAATGCCGATCATCACTTCGAGGTTCCACTAAGGTCATTTTTGGGTTGTTGCACTTTTGAAGATCTCGGGCACAAGGGTCAGAAGGGTTATTACAGGCAGAAGCAATATTCTCAGGGCTGGCAAAAGTTTGTGATATACAGTCACTGGAATTCATGGAGTTATGGACACAGTTACTCAATTCATCATCAATAACTTGCCAGTTTTGGACTTGAGACGTGCCATTGGTTATACTTTCAACCATAAATGTTTCATCTAGTGGTTGATTGGCTCGGAATGCATTTGAACTACCATTAGGAGAGGTTGTGTTGGCTATTTCATACCCAACTTCTGGAATTGATTCAACATTATAGGCATTATGATCAAATGCTACATAAGAAAGATCTTCCTGGTTCCTTGATTTCAATGCAGCTACTGACTTATTGGGAACATTGACATGCAGACTATTCAAGAAAGAAGTTTTGATCCGTTCAATGACACTCAAATCTTCTGAGACCTTCACACAAAGAAAAAGGGTTAAATGAATGGGGGAGGATAACAAAACAGTCACATTAATTAATGGTTAAATGAAGGTGGAAACTTACCTGTTCAGTAGTACCTAGCTCAATAACCCCTTCCCTAAACGGAAAGCACACAACCGTCTGAAAGTTGAGATCAAGGAAACAAATTACACAGTGCATTGATCAAGGAAGACCTGTTCTAAGTTTTAACACATCTAAATTTCTCTGCATCATATTTGATGGCACTAAGCTAACTGTTAATTACCATAAGAGATTATAAAACAAGGACGATTAAGTAAAGAAAAAACAAGATGGTACCTCAATGGATGCACTCTGACCATGAGAGAAGACAATTGTCGCAGGGTTGTTTATGGAACAAAAACCAAACAAAGAAGACACACTTCAGATTCTCTGTCATTTTAAGCATGGTAGACAGCTAGAGTATAATAATTCGAGATTTTAACCAAAAACAGAAGTAAGAACAAGACAAGTCAAGAAACAGAATCCACCTTTGCCAGAAGAGAACGGCTAAAAATTTTACAATCAGCGGAATGGGCATTGTTCAGCCAAATGGGTTGACCACTCACTAGAGTTCTTCCTGGTAACCTACCAGCATACACAGATTTGAAGATAACTAAAACTAACTCACCCTTAAGATTACAAAACAGTAATAAAACACCCCATTTTGGGAACACAACATGATGATCCAAAACTTGAAAGAAAAAAGAAAATTAGAGGAGATTTATTATTTACCCTTGGCCAATGTTGAATATGAAGGACATGCAAACCAAGTAATACCACTCAGCATGTGTGAGATCTTCTGGGGACAGTGCTGCTGAAGGCCTTTTGGTTTGTGGGCTGATTTCTACAGTTTTGAGGGATTTGAATAGCTCTCTCAGCTGTTCACTCCTCTGCAACCCTATTTGGTCAGAATTGAGTTCTACTCCTTGACTTGTTTTCCTAGTCTTAATGTCTCCATTGTAATACCCTTCCCCCCAGCTCAACACCCTGAGAGAAATAAAAAAAAATTCAACACATCACAATGGCCTCTTACCAACAACCTTATGAGCAGTAATACAAGAAAATGTAACAGCAGATTCAGAATTCCAAATTGCTATTAGGTCAACTATTAGTCTGAGATGAGAAAAACATGGATAGGTTAGAATTGTTTGATTTTGATTTATTCTCTAGTATTAACACAAACCAAACTACACTAGAAAAAAGATGCATCCTTATGTTCATCCAAACATGGCAGATGCAGATGGCAAATTGTGTATGTCTCATCTAATATAAAATCTTCTCAGGTATTGGAGAAAACAAAATTGAATAATTGAAAAATAGAATAGAGGTAGATAATATGAATGGAACAGTTGGTACCCGGGTTGGGTAGCTGAATCAGTCCAGAAGATTGCATAGCTCCAATGGATGCTTCTCACAGCCAAAGCAAGCTGTTTCTTCATGTTCTACAAAGACAACAAGGCTGCAGTGTGTTGTGTTATAATGATCAGATGGGAAAAGAAAGGCAAGTTTGTTTGTTGGACTTGTCTACCTCTCTCTCTCTCTCTCTCTCTAATCTATATCTTGATTTATTTACTCCCTTGCCATGACCCTTGTTTCCCTGAATATAGAAATCCTTGTCATAATAATCAAGTATATAAAAACAAAACAACCAGGGTGTTTTCCAAAAGCAGTGGCCCAAAAGCACGTTTTGTTGGATTGCTCCAGATAGGTAGATTCTGAATCCAAAACTACTGTAGCTCAAAAAGCGCAGTGTGGCTGTGGCAGTAGATGTTGTCTTGAGAGGGAGGATATAGCAATAGCAGTGTTGCTTGCCTTTGGTTACGTTGTACTAATGGGGTAGTGCTGCTGCTATTGTTAACTTATGCAGAAAAAATACACAAGGAACCGAACACAGAGTTTTCACTGAATTAGTATTAGAAAGAAAAGCCCACCTTGATTATTTTATTATTATTATCCTCATACCTACCTATTTTAACAATAGAGGTAGACACTCATTTCGAGATCGCAGAGTAAAAACAAAGCTTGTACTACTACTGTGTATATAGTCCAACATAATTTTCTAAATAATTGTCGATACATTTAAGTTTGTGTCATATGCAAACATGGGTGTGTATGACAGGGATCAAGCGACTGGTTCTAAAACTTTATTTATTGATTTCTTAATGTATACTATACGTTAACCATTACTTGTGTAAGTTATCTATATAAAGCTAATTTTAATTGAAATCCATACAGAAATATACTTAAAATAACACCATTATTTTTTTGTTTCTATATAATAATAATACCTTGAGGAAGTGAAACATTTTGCAAATAATGTCTAAGGCGAAGAAGAGGACAAACCTTGGAACTTGCGTCAATCTCTCATGCCTGCCTGCCTGCCTAACATCTTCTCGTTGATTTATTTTCCCATAAATTTGATAACATAGAAAGGAGAAACAGTATATTATAAAATTTGTAATTACGTAAAAAGAATGTTATTCAAATTATATTGGTGAGCAAGGAAGGTAAATTACTGCATCAGTTAATAAATGGCTATGAATATCTTTGATGGAAGAGTTGCCTGTTAATCCAGTCTAGTGTAGTTTTGTACATTAAATATGGAAAACATAAAGTCCAAAACTAATTAATGGAGTGATAAACAGGTAAAGTTGCTAATATAAGCATTGCATATCTATTAATAGAAGTTGCATATAGTAGCAGAGAGGGTTAGTTACCTGGTGAACACCCAATCTTTGCTAGGAATAATATTTGTCTGCGTCTCAAATTGGATTGTTTTTGAAAGATAATACATGTAGAAAAAAAAATGATTTATTTCAGTCACTTTTTAAAATATTTTTTTTGTAAAGTAGATATTATTTTTTTTAAAATAATGACCAAACATGCAATACATTAAAAATGAAATCAGTTGCAATAATCTTCAATTCATGCTGTACACCGAGGTAGGTTTGATATACCTCAAAGTGCAAAATCTCCACCATTGTACTCTTTTCGGAATGTTGTAAATTTGGTGAGTTGCAATTTTATTAATATAGGTTTTTCTTTAGAAGCGTTTATTTCAACTTTCAAGGTATAACATCCTATTATTCTCATGAATATGTTTGGTTGACATTCAAGTTTTTTTTTTAAATTATTAATTAAAAATAAAAATAAAAGTAAGAAAATGAAGTAAGAATAAGTAATTATTATAAAAAGTAACTTTTATTCTCACCTAACTTTTCACTATGAGAATAAAAAGTAAGACAAAATTATATATTTTATATTCTTGAAAATCAACAATTCCTAATAATATTTTTTTTAATATTTATACCAGAATTTGATATTGTCACGTACACTTTTCCAATCATCTTTGTTTATACCTGTTGAATCAAACACAATTTTGATTAGTGAATCAAACACAATTTAAAAGTAAACAAGAACATCACTTTCACGTGCTAATTTAACATTATTCAATTTTCAAACTCATACAATATAAGAATTTGACAAGTAATCCGGAGACTCGTGCCACTTTTTTTTTTTGGTAAAAGGTAGTTAGACTTGTGCCACTTTGCTACGCTTGGTTTAGCGGAATTTTGAGAAAATAATACTAGTAATTATATTTATACACTTACGCAGTATTTTTTTTTTTTTACTGCACTAATGCACAGTTTTTTTTTGGACAAAATGCAGTTTTTTTATTTTTATATTGCATCATCATATGCTCTCTCTCTCTCTCTCTCTCTCTCTCTCTCTCTCTCTCTATATATATATATATATATATATATATATATATTTCTTTTTTTCCCCTCTCTTTCTTCCTTTCGTTTCTTTTACCCAAAATCATATCTCATTATTTTCTTTGACAAAAATTATGCATTCAACCAAGGTACACAAAATTTCAACACATGTAATAAAATCGAATTGACCACGTGCATAAGTTTGGTGCGGTCTTAATTATTTACTGACAAATTAGAATTTTATGTGATGTATAGTAAAATAAGGAGAAATTTTATATATCTCTTCCTGATAAATTAGTTAACTAATTTATCTTTTAAAAAATTAAATATTTTCAAAATTTTAAATATTAAATAGTTTTTTATTTTCTTTAATAATTAGAAAGATGCTAAGAACATATAAAACACATCTCTAAAAAAATTATTATATTATCAATTTAAAAAAATGTTAATTATATTTTAAAACATATATTGAGAAATATTTATCATAGTAATTATTTTTAATCATTTAAAAATAAAATATAAAATGTAAATAATAATATCACCCTATAACTACTAAATGTTTATGTTTAATTATATATTAAATTTGAAGACTTTACTCTTAATAGTAATGACCTCTATTAATCTTTTATCTCTTTTTTAGTAAGTCACATATAACTTTTTCTCTATTAAGTATTTTTTATTTATTTTTATTGTTATTCCTATCAAAATGTTATATTGCTTAAATTTCATCAAGAGGAATGTTACCAACCCTCTCTCTGACATTCTATTGCTAATACTCTCTACGTGATTGATTGAAAATCACAATTTTGGTGGGTTACACTTATCATTTAATGATTATCTCTCTTAATCTACGAGAAACTTGTACGAGAAAATCACAATATTCGTATAATGTACGAAAAACCTGTTGATTTAATATAATTTTTAACAGGTTTTGTGATTTAGTAAGATTATTCCCAAAGATGTTAGGATGGAGAGTTTTATTAAAAAAGAAAAAATAGTATATTTTAATTTAATCATATTAATTAATACTTTAATGATATTCATTAATGTTTGCATTTATTAATTTATTTCTTTATCATAAAAATTCTTAAATCAAAGAAAAAAATACTCAAAATGAAAAACTTCTCCCATCTTCCATTTCCTTTGTAAACCATCCCAACCATTCCCAAAACATCTTAGGGAGGACCATATAAGCTAAGGCCACTTGCTTTACCATACATCGACAAAAACAAAATAGCCAATTAGTTAGCCACCTCTGTCTCATTCATACAAGACTAATTAATATCGTCTCTCTATTTTTCGTTATGAATACTTCCTAATTTGAACCTTTTTTTTTTGTTGTTATTATGAATTTTCTTCCCTAATACTGCTCCGTGGTTGTTTTTTTTTTTTTTTGGTAAAGTGCTCCGTGGTTGTTGACAAACTAGGAAAAGGAAAACGATCGGATTCTATTATTGTTCATCAATTCATCAATCAAATTAAAACAACGTACTAAAATCCAATTCCAATGAATGAAAGGTAGTTGTTGCGTGAGCCGTCAGCTCAAGAAATCTTGTCTTGTATAAACGTAATTCCAAAGTTGAATCCTAAGAGATTTTTTCCAAGTAAAAATCAGCAGTTTATCGTAAGTAAAGATATTTTCAAATTTCAAGAAATTGTTTCTAACAATTAATTATTGATCTGATCGATTATGAGAAACAAGGTTTAACTCATCATAATAACTGGGGAGAAAAATCACAGTCTAGAAATTGCACCTTCACATACTTGTCCTACTTAGAAACTAACTCAACAGCAAGCTCATTTACCATTTTTTTTAAAATTTATATCTTATAGTAGCAAGACTTGACTAATATGTTGTTGTTATTGCTGTCATTTATTTCTAAATCTTTTAATGGGTTGTATCTGACTCTGCCGGCTGATAGTTGGCTATTACTTCCTGCATCCCCTTTTTGCTTCCTGCACCCCCTAAAAACTCCAAACAGATCAAACTACCCTTCCCTCTAACCAAGCCTCACCTCCACCCAACCACCCAATACCACCACCAAACATCACCGCTGCAGCCACCCAAGACCACCGCCACAACCACCAAACACACGCAACCGGCCAACATAGTAAATACAAGAAAAAGACGACCGAAATCATATTACATAATTCCGGAATACCTTCTCCATAATGAAATTATTTTTCTGGACAAGCCTTTCCAGAATTATGTTAGCATAATTACGGAAAGGCTTTTTCGAGAAAAAAAAATTCATTCCAGAAAAGGCTTTCCAGAATTATGTAAAATAATTCTAGAAAGGCCTTTCCAGAAAAGAAAAAAAAAACATTTTTTTTGTATTGTGGAAACAAGTTTCAGGAAGGATGTATAATTTTTTTTGTATTCCATAAACAAGTTTCCAGAATACAAAAAACTTGTGCTTTTTTCTTTTCGGAAAGGCCATTCCAGAATTATTTTACGTAATTCTGGAAAGCCTTTTCTGGAATGAGATTTTTTTTTTTTCTGGAAAAGCCTTTATGGAATTATGCTAACATGATTCTGGAAAGGATTTTCTGGAAAAAAAAAATTCATTCCGAAAAAGGTATTCCAGAATTAAGTAATATGATTTCGGAAAGGCTTTTTCTTGTATTTATGATGTTGGGTGGTTGCGTGTGGTGTTTGGTGGTTGTGGCGGTGGTCTTGGGTGGCTGCAGCGGTGATGTTTGGCGGTGGTATTGGGTGGTTGGGTGGAGGTGGCTTGGTTAGAGGGAAGGGTAGTTTGGCCTGTTTGGGGTTTTTAGGAGGTTCAGGAAGTAATAGCCCTGATAGTTTATATTATTCGATCCAGCCCTAGTTCTATTGATTCATTTTGTGAATAACTAATCCATTCAGAGCTGCAGTGCCAGAAAAATGGAATATTATGCATAAAAATATTATTTTTATGAATATGTTTGGTTGACATTTAGTAATTTAAGAAAAATAAAATAAAATTTATTTAATTAAAATTGAAAAATAATAAACTATGCAATATTAGGCACAAAAATAAATTTACTATTTTAATAAAAAAAATATGATAAAATTGATTTTCATTTACCTTCAAAACACCAGCATTCCAGCAACAAAATAATTATTTGATATGAAATTTTTTAGTATTGTTTGTGTCGGCAACATACTGTCACCTGTCACATCTGACTCGGAGCAGTATGTTGATTGCAGCACAATTCATTATCATTGTTCTTAAACTTTATGGGCATGATTCAAATTCCTTATAATAAGTTGCGTCAATGTGATGGACAATTCTGAAAACAAACAATGAGACATGAGGTGCACAGCATGTCAGATACGTGACAAAGTATTTCCCTTCGGCATCAGAAAATACCAATGATAGTATGTTTTGTCTAAGTTTATAACGTGTCAAATGTCAACTGCTCTATGGAATGAGAGTATCTATCTTATTACATACAAAAACTATAAATGACAATTCGATACTTGTAGTTGATACTGTTAAAACAGTACAATACAAATGATCTTCTTCTAATGTAAAACCAGTCTCTTTGTATGTAGTGCAAAGAAAAGATACTTGTGTGGAGCAAGCATATGCCTTAGCATTGATCTACCTTAATGAATTGAATTCAACCAACTTATATCAATTTTTCTTATTTTAATTTACGGTGAGTTGTGAAGACAGTGCAGTGGCGGTTTAAGAAACAGCAACAATGAAACAAAGGTTTAGGAGGGCAACAAAAAGTTGGGTTTAATAATTAATAAATAAGATTGCTATTTTTTATTTTAAAAAAAAATAAAATCCACATATATTTGTTGAATACATCCAAAAGTGGTTCATACCATATAACAAAACTTAATCTGAAATCTATTTTCTTTTTCATGAAAAATTCTCTTTCCAGTTTTCTATTCTATTAACCGGAAAACACATCCACAGAAAAAACACACACGTAAGCATTTACGGTAGTTACTTATGTACACGATAGAGACTAAAGACCTCACGAAGCATAGAGTTGGCGTTTTCATTTCTCTTGAATAAATAGTATCTTCTTAATTATTACCTTTTACTCGCACTTGCTCGGGTTTCTCTTTCAAAGTTTCAGTTTCACCTCACCCACGAAGAGATTATTGTTGGGGTTTCTCTTTTACAGTTTCTCTTTCATAATTTCACCTTTTACTCGCACTTGTCGGATCCTTGGCAGAGCCATGTTTCAAGGTCCATGTTTGATGTTTCCCTTGAATCTTTAAATTTTCATCAATCATCACCAGATGGTGCAACATCGTGTTTCCCTTGAAAGATTTAATTATGGAATGATGAAATGAAACCTTGAATTATCCGGTGTTTTAGTAAAAGACAGACTGATAGCAGTGAATTTATTTATTATATGGTGCTTGCTTATAAAAGTCCAAGGAAATGTCGACCCAAAACTAGCTATGGATTGAATTAAAAATATATAGTAAAACTAATTATTGAACTAGTTGATAAATGTAAAATAGTATAAAAAGACATTTAATGATTTTACCCATTATTAGCGACATTTACCTACTTTTACCATCAAAGAATGTAAGTTACATATGAATCATAGGTTAGCTAGCAGTGAGTTGTATATCTGACATATAAAATCACTTTGATTTTAATCAGTTTACAGTTAGTTTCATTTTCTGTTATTGTTTGTTATTTTTCAGTTAGTAGTTTTTATCTTTTCTGTTATTCACAGCTCACATCACATGTATAAATTCTTCACTCATCAATGAATACAATCACAATTTTTCCTTCTCAATATTATCACATGTATCCTAATTCAGAATATTTAAAATGGAATTGGGCTTTCCAAGCATAAGCATGTCAGTAGCCTTGTAGATGAAATTCATGAGCCTGGGTTCGAAATATTCATTTTCATGTTTGCCAGTGCAACATATAGAATCCAGGCCTAGTCGGTCAAAAGTTCTTATTCTTATACATGCCAGACATTCCATCTTTCTTTTTTTCTTTACCTTTACACCTTTTTCTTTCTGTGAGTGTGGCATCATACAAAAAAAGGAGTAAAGACAGCTTATCTCACCCCATCATCTTTCCGCAAGATGGATGGGCATAGCTTTCTCAACAAGAAGCATATAATGTTTATACCACCCATTTCAGAACAAAGTATAAAAAATAAATAAAGCATCAAAATATGCTACTCTAGTCTCTAAGTACTTTCATTCCCAGAGTTCTGTATCCAAACAACTATTAACAGCACAGTGATCATGACAAAGACACAGACATAACATCATCAACATCTAAAACTTCAACCATACTGTGCACTAGAAAAATCTTGTGACATACACATTGTAACACGGGGAACAATCTGTAAACTCTTTATCCCTTGTTCTTATTAGGGGGAAAAAAGAGGAAACATCACCAGTTCTCTACCTCCTATATTAACTGCCGAAAGAGAAAAATATTTTGTTGCTTTACTTGCACTTCATCACTATCTCAGCACAATCCATGAAATGATAGATATTTCAACTTCTTTTAAGAGTTTGTTATGGAAAATAGAAACAAACCTTGTACAGGACTGAATCCCCCGGTGTCAGGGGACATGAAGAAGCTTGTTAACAGCCGCATCCAGAGCATCTACATGCTTTCTTAGGATTTTTCTTCAAACCATTAAGGAATCAGTTGAAAACTAAGATCAAAGGATGAAAAAGAAGGATCATCTAACACTCAAACTGTTCCTAATCAAGTCTTCAGTTGAAACAGCAAATAAGGCTCCTCTAAAGAGAGACAGCATCTAAAGTGCACAAGGGTGTATTCACCCCTTAAATCAAAGTGGGTTAACTTCACAAGGTATAAACGCACCATCACTTGCACACTAGAGGCTTTCTCACTTCAATGGAGTATTTTCCCCCGGTAACATAGTAAATATAAACATTCCAGAATAATAGAAAAAGATTTTGAGATGAATCTTTAGAATTTAATTACAACGAACTGACTAACACTATAAAGATTTTTTAGAGCGTCATCTAATCATGAATTATCATGTAAGATTGTTGACTTTTTGAAATAGTTGTTTTAAAAGTCATATTTAAATTTCTTCATAAGTACTTATAGGAGAAGAAAATATTGAGGTAAAATGAATTGAACTTCTTTCACAAGCTAAAATCAACTTATGCACTCTAATTTTTAGAGAAGTTAAACGAGAGAGCTTTTGATTTTAGCTTATGGGAAAAGTTCAATGCATTATTTTCTCTTCATAAGTGCTTATAGTGAAGTTTATCTAAACAATGCCTTAGGTAATTTTTATTGGTTGAGAGTGTAAAGTCTTTATACTGATAATATATCAAAATTAGAGTATGAAGAAATGGGTAAAATAAATTAGCAGCAAATAGCAAAGTAATTGGATACAACTGAGAGGCGAGACCATCAACATTCTTCATCTCCTCATTCAATCTGCACCCCACAAAATAACGACAGTGATGATGATAATGAATTGGGAACTAGCCAGCTTCAACTATTTTATTATAGTTTCTGTTACGTGATCTTTCCGTTTTCTAACTTCAATTTCAATATAGACAGTAGTAATAGACTTATTTGCGGTTGAAGATAATAAATACCTGAGACAGGAATTTATATAGCGATTCCCCTTGGTTGCTCCATCAAGCACTGCAAAACCACAATTATGAATGTTAATTATGATTTTTTGTTTTTGTTTTAATTAAATAGAGGTGCGGTTGAGAAATGAAAGTACCAGATTCCTGAAGGCGGCCGGTGGCATCGGTGAAGCACTGCATGTGATGGAGTGAGGTGGAGGTGGATTCGGAGAGGGCCAATCGGAGGGAAGCGAAGAGAGAAGTGAAACTCTGAGCTATGGCCAACGAGTCTCGCTCCACAACTTCAATGGCTCGGAAAATCTCACTCTGATTGTTGAATGCGATGCCATCTGAGTCTGAGATTGGGGTTTCTGTTTCGGTCTCTGGAATAGAGGAGCCACCACCACCACCACTTTCACCTTGTTCTTCTTCTCTATCTCCCATTTTTCTCTTTTGCTTTCTCAATTCCAATTTGATCCAACAAACAAATTAGTTACGACGCAGATCAACGGCCATCTTAGTTCTCAATCACTGTCACAGACGACATTATAAGTTTATTACTCGATAAGCTCAGTAAATACCAGGGCCTTTCAGTAATTTAAGATTCTTTTTATTTGTGATGGAAAAATACTTCTCATAATTAGAAATCGAAAATTGGAAATATTTATTAAAAAATAGGTCAGATTATACTTTTAGTTTTTTTTTATCTTATTTTTAATTCAATTTAATCCTCTTTCTTTAAAATGTAAAAAAAGTAAAAGAATAAAAAAGTGAGATATTTTGTAAGTTATTTAATAAAATATATATATATATATATATATATATATATATATATATGTGAAATGATATAAATATCTTAAATAAAAAAAATATGTGCATGTTTAGTTTCATGTTAAGAATGTGTTTGGTAAGGTTTTGAGGAGCTTATAAGTTCCTTTGACCGGCTTATAAGCTATTTTGACCAAAATAAGTTTGTTTGGTACACGAATTGAGTAGCTCATGGAAAATAAGCTAGCTTATCAACTACTAGCTTTTTTTTTCTTCTCAATTTTATCCTCACTAATTTATTTGAAATTATTTTTTACCTTTTTATTCAATTTAAAAACCCTTTTACCTATTTTAACATTCTTACAAACACTATATGACATATTTATTTTCTCAGTTATTATGACACTTGGAATTCAATTTTTTTATTATTTTGTTTAATGTTAAACTATTTATTTTAATGAATTAATACATTGTTTATTTTTTTATTTAAAATATTTGGTCACTAAAAAAAAGTGGATAAAAATAAAATTATAAAGAAAAAATATTTTTTTAAATAGTATTATTAACAAAAATTAAATATTAAAAAATTGATTTTAAACAATATAAGTTTATTTAATTTAATTCTACTTTTTTTTTTAAAAAAAAGGAAGTATTTAATTTAAAACAATATTAATTTATTAAAAATTTGATTTTAAACCATATGAGTAAAATCACCAAATCTTTACTATTCTTTTATAAGAGAAATGTTAGGAATACACTCTCTGACACACTATCTATTATCTATTTTATTGGTTGAAATTTATTGAAAATAACAAAATTTGTAGGTCTAACATTATATTTAATGATTCTCTCTCCTGATTTTGTAGTTTTCAATAAATTTTAACCAATTAGAAAGAGTGTGTTTGGATGAGTGTGTCAGAGAGTATGTTCCTAGCACTCCTCTTCTTTTATAATACAAAATTATTGTCTTGCTTTTTAAGATGATGAGTTATTAAAAATGAATTCAAATATTAAAAATGTCTTTTTACGTCATTTGACATTTATCAGCTAGCTTATCCGTTAATTTTACCAAACACTTTCAATCAAATCAGCTAGCTTATAAGCTTCTAGCTTGTGAGCTCCTAGCTTATAGCTTATAAGCTTTTAGCTAGCTTATCAGGTAATTTTACCAAACATAGCCTAAATTCTTTAAAATCATGTTGAATTACCTGATAACGTTGTGATTTTAGATAAAATTTTACATGTTTGATTTCATGTTGAAGAATTAATTTTAGATTCATATTTAATTATGGGTTAAAACAACTTTAGATATATGAGTTCCAACTTAAAATGTGACCATGAGTCTCTTCCACACCTTAATATGAGTTCCAACTTAAAATGTGACCATGAGTCTCTTCCGCACCTTAGAAAACAATGCTCATGACTTGAGAGAAAGTGACATCTCTTGTCGTGTAATTGGAAGTGATGATGTAGACAAGGACTTACATGAAATAGTGTCGTTTCGGAGAGGTTGTCAATGGCGATAACGATTTCGACAATGAGGGAAGTGTGGTGGTGGAGCCACAATGGCAAAGGAAAAATCCTTGTAGTGGCAGTGAAGCAGTGTAGCGGTGGGTCGGTGAAGGTAAAAAACTTCTAGCAGTTTCTATTGTTGGGTGGAGGGAGATTGGGAGATTTTGCAAAGAGAGAGGGGGGGGGGGGGGGGGGGGGGGGGGTTATCCAATTAGGGTAAAATGGGAATGAGGGAGAAAAAAAAAAGAAAAATACCAACCATCAAATTGTATAACCATTGTATCCAACGGATAAAAAATAAGTTTCGCACGGTGAGAGACCTAAAAGTGATGATTTTAGTGTCTTTCCATCCTTTCTTTTTTCTACCTCAATATTCTAAACATTTTAACATAACAAACAAACACAAAATATTCAAGTGAAGTTTTTCACACAGTGATTGTAGAATAAAAATGAAAATTTCACATTTTTATTTAAAATATTATTTAAAATTCTTTTATTTTATTTAAATTTCCCTTATAGTTTTTTATTATTTAAACAAATTATTTTGATATATAGTGTTTTAAGTTCAGTTCCCTTCTCTAATTTTCAATCCAAACACACTAGTAGTAGTAAGTAATTTTCACTTATTTGGTGTTGGGATGGTCCACAACGTATAAGATTCCACTTATCGAAGATGGCTAAGGGAATTTTGCCTACAAATGAATTGAGAAATCATAGACATATGACTCAACTTGATGTATGTCCCTTATGTAATGAGGAGACAGAATCTGCCCTTCATGTCTTACGAGATTGTAGATGGGCAAAAAATATCTAGAGGATATTTCATGTTAATGATGAGTTAATTTTTTTCCAGCAAGATTTATGCAGCTAGATGTATTTGAATTTGCAGAATTCAAAGTTGTTCGAAGGAATCACTTGGAGTATTATTTTTGGTGTTATTCTTGATCGACTGTGGTGGAGGAGAAATGAGTTTATTTTTCGGCAACATTGGATGTCAAACACTCTTGTGGCTACTAACATCATAGGCCTCATGAAGGATATTAATTGCAGCAAAGTGATGCATGTAACACCCTCATTTTTAATTTTTGTCTATCTTCTTTTTATTAATATTTAATATTGAGAAATAAAGACAAAATATTAAAACATTGATTCACACTATTATGATCAAGATTTCATGTTCTACTTAATCGTGAATTTTAATAATTATTTCGGGCCAAAGTCCGGATAACTATTAAAACAATGATTAAATACATAATTATTTGTCTCTATGACAGACATGAGAAAAAGTCTCAAATGATTACAAAATAATTATTTGAGCTTAAAATCATGTTTTATAGGTCTAAATAAGGTTATGATAATTTCTCAGAAAATTTAGAACTTTTTGAGAAATTTTACAAAACGCTCTAGATAGTCTGCTGATGAGTCAACCAGTATAGGAAAAATATTAAAACTTAATGAAACTGACAAAGTCAGTTCATTTTTTGGTTAAATACATAAAAATATAATTTTCATAAAAATTTGAGAATTTATCGAGCTAAAATGAATTTAATATGATTTTTGACTCAAAATACTTAAATAAATATTAAAATTTCGAAACTAATTATAAGAGTTTAATTTTAATTCATTATAATTAATAATAAATACAATTTAAGTCTCTTAAAATTTTTCAACTCAAAATAAATTTATTTGAACAAAAGTTAGAAATTACGCGGATAAACTTATACCGATAATACCTATAAACTATCGGATATGAATAGTGTAACCCAAATAAATTTTGATCCAGACCAGGCTTTCTCCCAGCCCAATCCCTCAACCCTCAACTCCCACACACACACACAACATGTGCCATTCTTGTAATTCAACCATTTTAAGAAGGTTAAAAGTGTAAAAAAATGGCCTAGACTTTTCCTATTTATAACTACCCATTTAACGACTCTCCTTTCATTTTCATTATCTGTTCTCACTTACCCAACGCCCAATTCTTCTAATCAGCATTTTTTACTTTCTTTTCCTCTTCTTCATCCCCTTCTTACCTAAAAACTCCATTGGAGACCAAATCCAAAGCTTCCAACATCTCCTTTTCACTTCCTTCTTCAACCACGTGACTTGAGGCTTGAAGCAATCATCCCTCCTTCTCCTTGTGTGTTGCACGAACCACTCTCCAAGGTAGGGGGAGAGTGCGGCTTGATCTTTTGTTGTATAATCTCTCTATTTGCGTATTTACATGTTGATTCCTGTTGTTGATTACTCTTTTCTTTGTTATTTCTTTTATTTATTGTGTATTTGATGTTGTAATCTTAATTCCTCTTGAGTTTTGGGGCTGTTGTGATTCTGTTTTAGAGTTCTTCTTTGGAGGAGAACTCTTGTCAATTTTTTTATTTACGATGTTTAATCATCTAATCAGAAACTTTAACCAACCAAACCAACTGCAAATAAAAATAAAAATAAAAAAACTTACTCCTCCGTCTCTTTGAATTCACGGTTTGTTGAAGTTAACAAGAAGGGACTGTGTAATTATTTTTATTGAGTTAATCTTCTTTTAAATCAAGTATTGTTCATCTATTTTACAAAACGTTCTAGTTCCGAAATTAAATAAACAAGGATGAGTTAAGAAATCACCTTCTCCTTCCTTAGTCATTTTCGGTTTTGTTTCACAAATAAGGAAATAAATTTCTTCAAATTTTATCATGTTTTATGAAAAGGAAAACTAGAATGGTGTGGCAGTGTAGTTCGGTGAAGTAAGAAAACAAAATGATGAAAGGATTTTTCTTTTTCCAAAATAGAATAACAGAGCTTTTATCATAAGTAAACATAAGTCCAAAAATTTCCTTTTTGAACCCCAAGCTGATGAGTTTATCCGGTGGTGGCGACAAAATCCTTGAAATTTTTTTTTTCATTTTTTTTCATTTTTTTTTCTTCCTTTTACTGATCAGACTTTTAAACAACTCCAGGAATATTTTTCTTGAATCAATTTAAACCATGTTTATTGGTCAACTATAATTCAGTTTTGGGAAACTAGGATTAGAGTGTTAGTCTTGTTTTCAAATTCGTTAATTGCTTAAATTACTCCAAAAGCTTTAATTCCCAAATACCCTACGTTTTCTTTATTTTAGTTACAAGGAGGTAAACATTAGAAATAGGTACTTTTGTTCCTTTGAGGTTCACGGCCTCATTGGCCAAAGCACCAATATTAATACACAAATCTTATTTATATACTTCACTGATTCTATTAATATTATTTTAAGATTATATGAAGAAAATAAATAAAATTGGTCTCGGGTTGGGCAAGGAAAAAGGAAAGAAATTGTTAATTTTTGTGATGACAATCTTAACACTAAATTTTATCACTTAAGAAATAGATTTTTTACACAAAAATTTGGCTTGTTTCTTCTTAATTACTCACGGGTTTTGAAGGTAAAAGAGAGACTACAATTTTAAAAAAATATAAAATAGAATAGAAAGTGTTTGTAAATTTATTTTTGGAAAAAAAATGTTTTCTTAAATATACAAAGTTTTTCAGAATAAAATTTAGAGGAAATTCGGAGTATGCTCTGTGGCTGAAGTTTCATCTGACCTTCCACATCAGAAAAAAGGATTTTCTCACTATTAGTTTTTAAACTTAGTCTATGGAAAACTCTAAGTATGCTCTGTGGTTACTGTTAAGATATAATATGATAGAGATTTAGGAGATATCATAAGATATGATATAATAGATATTTAGGAGATATGATAGCCTATTTCTAGGAAAGTAGGAAACTTTTTATCTTTCATTATCTCGTAGGATTATATCTATAAGATTTAGATTAGATTTGATTAATCTTTTTCAATTTTTCCAATGACTTTTCTAGAAATAGGCTATCATATCTCCTAAATATCTATTATATCATATCTTATGATATCTCCTAAATTATGAAAAAAACTCCAAGGTAGAGGACTCTCCAATGCATAGAGTACAACACCAAAAACTAAATATTCTTCTTCAAACTCAGAGGCTGCGAGGGAGTAGACTGAAACCCAAGACAAGTAATGCAAGGACATCAGAGACTCAAATATCAGCTCAATAGGACTTGAAACAAGCAGAGGAAGAGCCGACGAGTCATAACTTCCAACACTCCCCCTCAAGCTAAAGCGTTATATGCTTTTAGCTTGTTACAGTACATTATCCTTCAAACTGATTAGACGGTTGGGATAAACTGATATCCATGGCAACAATGGATGAGACAGGTTAAGTAGTTGCTAAAAAAAAACGGTTCTTGACTAGATCGAACCCCAAGGACAACAATTGAGTAATGATTGGGACAATGCTAGTGCAACTGGGACAAAGACAAGGCCAATTACAGGGACAAATATGCGGCCAGTGTAGCTGAAACAAAGACAGGACCAGTGTAATTGGGATAAAGACAGGGCCAGTGCAACTAGGACAAAGACGAACCAATGCATCTTCAACAAGGATGAGGCCAATGCAACTGGGACAAAGACGGGGCCAGTGCATATGGGACAAGGACAACTTAACCATCAAGAGCAGAAGCTAAACAATGCTTAACCACTCATGACAGAAGCAAATCATCTCAAAGCTTAACCATCTTGTAAGACAGAAATTAAACAACCAAACACTGCTGAAAAGATGGTTCTTGACCAGATCGAACCCCAAGGACAACAATAGAACTAGGAGAGGCTGACAATCTTAATGATGGTGGCATGTTGGAGAGTACGACGGTGGCTAGCAGCGATGACTGGCAACGGCGAGTAGAAAAGTCATTGAAAAAACTGAAAAATATTGCCTTAAAACGTGCGGCGAGTAAAAGGGTCCACCGGGGACAGTGGGTCCCTGGTGAAGCACGATTTTCGTGATACCTCAGCCTGGCTCTGATACCATGAAGAAAATAGGAAAGACCACAAATTTATTTAACGTGGTTCGACCCCTCATGCCTAAATCCACACAGTTTATTTTGTTAACATGGTTTAGGCCCTCATCCCTACATCCACGACCTCAAATTTGTTTAATGTGGTTCAGACTCTCATCCCTACTACATCCACGACACAACTTTGTTTAATGTGGTTCGAGCTCTCATTCCTACATCCACAACAAGTTTTTTGGACTAACTTGCAAACCCTCCGTTCACATGACCCCCCTCTCACTTAGGGACTTCCACAGATATAATAACTGTTAAGATATAATATGATAGAGATTTAGGAGATATCATAAGATATGATATAATAGATATGTCCTAAATCTCTATCATATTATATCTTAACACTCCCCCTCAAGCTGGAGCATACAACTTAATGCTCCAAGCTTGGAACATAACTGAAGCATAAAAAAATGAAAAACAACTCCAGGGTAGAGGACTCTCCAATGCGTAGAGTACGACACCAAAAACTAAATATTCTTCTTCAAACTCAGATGCTGCGAGGGAGTAGACTGAAACCCAAAACAAGTAATGCAAGGACATCAGAGACTCAAATATCAGCTCAATAGGACTTGAAACAAGCAGAGGAAGAGCCGACGAGTCATAACTTCCAACACTCCCCCTCAAGCTAAAGCGTTCTATGCTTTTAGCTTGTTACAGTACATTATCCTTCAAACTGATTAGACAGTTGCTGAAAACAGTTGGGATAAACTGATATCCATGGCAACAATGGATGAGATCGGTAAGTAGTTGCTGAAAAAATGGTTCTTGACCAGATCGAACCCCAAGGACAACAATTGAGTAATGATTGGGACAATGCTAGTGCAACTGGGACAAAGACAAAGCCAATTACAGGGACAAATATGCGGCCAGTGTAATTGAGACAAAGACAGGGCCAGTGTAATTGGGACAAAGACGGGACCAGTGCAACTAGGACAAAGATGAACCAATGCATCTTGAACAAGGACGAGGCCAATGCAACTGGGACAAAGGACGGGGCCAGTGCATCTGGGACAAGGACAGCTTAACCATCAAGAGCAGAAGCTAAACAATGCTTAACCACTCATGACAAAAGCAAATCATCTCAAAGCTTAACCACTAATGACATAAGCAAGTCATCTCAAAGCTTGACCATCTTGTAAGACAGAAGCTAAACAACCAAACACTGCTGAAAAAATGGTTCTTGACCAGATCGAACCCCAAGGACAACAATAGAACTAGGAGAGGCTGACAATCTTAATGATGGTGGCATGTTGGAGAGTATGACGGTGGCTAGCAGCGACGACCGGCAACGGCGAGTAGAAAATTCATTGAAAAAACTGAAAAAGATTGCCTTAAAACGTGCGGCGAGTAAAAGGGTCCACCGGGGACAGTGGGTCCCCGGTGAAGCACGATTTTCGTGATACCTCAGCCTGGCTCTGATACCATGTTAAGATAAAGGGACAGAACTGAAAATTTGTGTATTTCCCATTCATTGACTCAAAGAGTGTATGAATATATATAGATACAAGATAAGATAATAAAAAGGAAAAAATTAATCAAATCTAATCTAAATTTTAGAGATATAATCTTACGAGATAATGAAAGATAAAAAGTTTCCTACTTTCCTAGAAATAGGCTATCATATTTCCTAAATATCTATTATATCATATCTTATGATATATCCTAAATCTCTATCATATTATATCTTAACATGGTATCAGAGCCTATCCTAGATCCATTAAAAAGGGCCACCCACCATTGTTATCCACGCACCAATATAGATATTTAGGAGATGCTCTTATACCATGTTAAGATTAAAGGATAGAACTGAAAATTTGTGTATTTCTCATTCATTGACTTAAAGAGTGTATGAATATATATAGATACAAGATAAGATAATAAAAAGAAAAAGATTAATCAAATCTAATCTAAATCTTAGAGATATAATCCTACGAGATAATGAAAGATAAAAAGTTTCCTACTTTCCTAGAAATAGGCTATCATATCTCCTAAATATCTATTATATCATATCTTATGATATCTCCTAAATCTTTATCATATTATATCTTAACAGTTACAGTCTAACTTGATCTTCCACATCAGAAAGGAATTTTTCAATATTAAAATCTATTTATGCTTGCACAAGAAATATTTTTTAAATAAGCTAGAAAATTATTTCTATTAAATAAATTAAGTTAAGGAATTTGACAAAGGAAAAGGTAAAATAAATAAATTCAACTTTAGAAGTTTTAAATTAAATTTATAAATACATTTTAAAATTTTAATGGAGATATAAATTTAAGTATCTAATATTGGAATTTAGTGAATATTAACTTAAGTATCTAATGTCTTATTTAATATTTTGTAATATTACACAAATTCCAATATTAGATACTTAAATTGTTTGTAATGTATTGTTCTCTTGATATAAGATTGTGAAATGTTATACTGTATAATTTTATAATGGTAATGTTAATTCTCTATTTGTAAAATAAATTATATCATGTACTGGTTGATTACACTGTTTATCTGTCTGAAGGACAGAAATATTATTATTCTATGTTGGTGCTCAGTGATTGAGACCAAATGTTGATAAGTAAACAGTGAGTACTCTAGTGTGAGTACTATTAAGAGAAGAACATGCAATGACATGTTGCCTATAGTGGAAGACACAGCCTGGCAAGCTGAGGAATGGAAGGCAGGGACTCATTGACGGAAGTTTAAGGGGTACGGTGTCGAGTGATGAAGTGACTAAAGGGCTAGGGGGAGCACCCTGTGTCGGGGACTTCATCTGACCAAGCTTGGCAACCCCAACAATTGCTCAACATTCCATTGATTGGTGCGAGAGTACGCCTGAGTTATATATAGGACTGTGGATGTCCTGAATTGAGATAATTTGAGTTCATCTGTGGAAGATGAAGGTTTTGCCATGGGATGAGGCATATGTACTCCCAATCAGTTCCAATCAGGGAGTATGGATCCATACTGCGTCTAGAGGATTGAGTTGTTTAGAGTTTGAGAGATTATGACTAGAAAAACATTAGGTCCCCCGCTATTATATAATTATTTAACTGACGGTAGTTACTACCGTTAGTGACACACACACACACACACACACACACACACACACATATATATATTATAATTAAGCCTCACTCCTCTACTTTTCTTTTCTTTGTATGTACTTGTTGGATGGATACGCAAAGATGATGGCTATTCCTTGCGACCAAGTCTCTCCGCCGGTGGAAATGGTTCAGAGGTTGCAGAGCACAATGCGAGGATGCCAACTTTAAAGGCCAGTTTTATTATTATGTTTGGGTTAGGGTAGAATCCATGTACTGCTCTGACTAGGATAATTAATGTATGAGTTAGGACTAGCTAGTACATGATTCTTCTCTACTTGTTGAACTATGTATTTATTCTTGTATTATGTTATACGTCACATTTATTAAATTCGTTGTTTTAATAAGCTTTATAAACGTTTCTTTTAATCGTGAAAATTTTACCCTCAATTTTATAATAACTAAAATAAATAAAAAATATTAGTGTGGTTTATGTCTAATGTAATGGGGTGTTACAATGCATATTGTTCTTACCATATTTGGTAAGTGTTCCGGTGCGGTGGCTCCGCCGGCATCTCCTTGATGAATGGTGGGGGGTGTACCTGCAAAGACACTCCGGCGCTCAAGTTAGAGGTGTAGAGGTAGGAGACAGATATCACAATTGGGTATAGAATTTCGTACCTTGATAAGGGTGAATTGCTTTGTATTTATAGAAGGTAAATAGATAGATTTGATAGGATTATTTTCCTATCAAATCTTATCAAAACTCCTTAATTGTGATAGAGATAGGTCTATCTTCTATCATTATCTTTTATCTTAATCTTTGTGTATCTTATCTTATAGTAAGATATACTTTCTGTTATAACTACTTTGGTATGAGTCTATCTTCGTTTACTCGACCGGTCCCTTGACTCGGTGCTAGGCCGAGTCCGAGTAGTACTTATGCCCCCCAAGCTTTGAAGTAGGCTGCAAGAGCTTATAAGATGTTTTTACATAGTCGAGCTTTATTATGCCCTGACAACTGATCATACTAGTCGAGTTGCAGGTACTTTGAGCTCGTGGTTGATCTGAGGATGCTTAAGGTGTCTGGCCGAACTCAAGATGCTCTAATCGTGAGTTCGAGCTGAAAATGCTCTATAGGCTTAAGGTGTAAGGCTGAGCTAAAAAGTCTCGGGTGGCGAGGTCGAGCTGAAGATGTTCAAAGCAAAAAATCGAGTCGAAGATGCTCAAGGCGAGTGATCAAGATGAGGATGCTCTAGTCACGAGGCTAAGTTGAAGATGCTCTGGGCTTAAGGCATAAGGCTGAGCTAAAGAGTCTTGGGTGGCGAGGTCGAGCTGAAGATGCTTAAAGCACAAAATCGAGTCAAAGATGCTCAAGTCTCGAGATGCAGATGAAGACTCATAAAGTGCGAGACCGAGTTAAGTATTAGATAATTGAGGCTAAGTTCGTTGAGTTGAAGATACTCTAAGTGGAACTAGCCGAGTGTAAGGTACTCAAGGCCGAGTTGAAGTCACTCAAGGAAGAATTGGCCAATGGCATTGGAAATGCTCAATGCAACACTCGAGGCTTTTTGAATGATTTCCAACTAGTCATAGTGTATTTTCATTGTTGACCATTGGAGGTGATTTTGTCCGTGTTTGGATTTGATAATTCAAATGTCAGTGTCCCACTTCCCTCTTTCACGTATTGTAAGGTTAGGTGGTATTCGACTCTGGGTCCCTTGAACTGTGTGCCATTCGGTAGGTCCCAATCATTAATCGGTCAAGTACCTTCTTGAGGGGCCTTGCAAAGACTAAGTAGTGCCCATGCCCCCAAAGCTTTGAGTCATGGCAAAAAAGCTGAAACGAGTAGAAATACCCTGCCTTGGGTTCCTTGAACCAAGTGTTGGTCATTTAATTCATGCTGGGATGTTTAACGGACAACTGGAATGCCTTTAAGGTCAATCTAGGATGTCGAGTGAAGGTCGGAATCGGCTTCTCGTTAGATCAAGTTGGAATGCCTAGCCGTCATCTTAGTTATTTTAGATTAGGTTGGATGAATGGTCAAATCGAAAGCCGGGTATGTCTAGGTGGAATGCCGAATCGTCAACTTTGTCATTTTTAGATCAAGTTGGATGAATAGTCAAATCGAAAGCCGAGTAGGTCTAGTCGGAATACCGAAAGGTTAAACCGAAATGTTGAGATGGGTCGTCTCTCAGCCTGTCATTGGATCAAGCTGGAATGCCTAAGTGATCAACCCGAGGGAAAAGTCAGAATGTTGTGTGGCTTTCAACTTGTCTTTGGGTAGAGTTGGAACACTAAGAGGGTCAAACCGAAATGTCGAGAGGTCAAATTGAAATGTTGAAGGGTTGAATCGGAATGTTATGTGATTCTCAACTTGTCTTTGGATCAAGTTGAAATGCTAAAGTGGTCAAATCAAAATGCAGAGAGGTTAGATTGGAATGCCAAAAGGTCAAACCAGAATGCCGAGAGGTCAAACTAGAATGCCGAGAGGTCAAACCAAAATGTCGAGAGGTCGGACTGGAATGCCGAGAGGTCAAACCAGAATGTCGAGAGGTTGGACTGGAATGCCGAGAGGTCAAACCAGATTGCCAAGAGTCAAACCAAAATACCGAGAGGTCAGTCTGGAATGCCAAGAGGTCAGACTGGAATGCCGAGAGTCAAACCAGAATGCCAAGAGGTCAGTCTGGAATGCCGAGAGTCAGACAAAAATTCCAAGAGGTCAGACTAGAGTGTCGAGAGTCAAACTAGAATGCCGAGAGGTCAGACCAGAATGTCAAGAGGTCAGACCAGAATGTCGAGAGGTCAGACCAGAATGCCGAGAGGTCAGACTGGAATGACGAGAGGTCAATTTGGAGTGCCAGAATGTCGAGTGGTCAAACCAGAATGTCGAGTCAGACTAGAATGCCGAGAGGTTAGACTGGAATGCCGAGAGTCAAACCAGAATGCCGGGAGGTCAGTCTGGAATGCCGAGAGGTTAGACCAGAATGCCAAGAGGTTAGACCAGAATGCCGAGAGGTTAAACAATAATGTCGAGTAAGACCAGAATGCCGAAAAGTCAGACTGGAATGTCGAGAGTCAAACCAAAATGCCGAGAGGTCAGACTGAAATTCCAAGTGTCAAACCAGAATGCCGAGAGGTTAGTCTGGAATGACGAGAGGTCAGACTAGAATGCCGAGAGTCAATTCGGGATGTCGAGTTGGCTCGTTTCTCAGCTTGTCTTTTGTATCCCGTAAGGGTCTGCTCGATTAATATACTCAACTCGTCTTTGTATCCCGTAAGGGTCTACTCGGTTAATGTACTTAACTCATTTTTTGGTGCCTATGCAAGGATTTACCCCATGCCATATTCTAGTCGGCACTGTTGGAAGTTGATCTAGGATAGTTGTTGGCAGTCATTTGAACCGTCCTTAGTGGAGGGGAGTCGAACACAAGTAGATCTAAAGGAAAGGCACATACTGGTCTTGCAATTTCTTTCGAAACAAAGCGCAACAAGATAACGAAGCATATCTTTTTAATAAAGGATTCGATTTTGGGAATAATTTCAATAACCGCCTCATCTATTGATATTGTCCACGGGTGCTTAAAAATCCTGTTGTGAGCAGTGGCGAATGAAGTCGATCATCTCAGTTCTCAAATGTAATTTTGAACTTGTGTCATGAGCAGATGAATCCGGCCATCCCATTCTTAATCCTCGGATGCTTTTTAGCGCCAGAGTGGTGGTAGATGGACCAGGCTACCTCGATTCTCGGGTGCTATTTAAGTGCCATATCAATGGCTAATGAAATCAGCCAGACGACTTGGCGCTACCTATCCTGCCAAAGAACTAAGACTTTGTTATAGACAAAGCGTAAAGTGGATGCAAGTCAGCAATACCAGGAGCCATTCAATATCTCCAACGCTGATTTTATATCAAGCACTAGAAACATCAGTTGTGCGCCATCGCGTATATATCGAATATAAGTTTTATGATCAACAAATCAAGTAATATTAACACTGACTTTTCATGTCATATGCTTAAAATCTCATCACTATTAGCTAGAATTTTGAATGACTCTGACATAACGAGCCATTTCTCCTACCTGCCAATCATATTCGATCTCCCTCCGTTGCTCACGACTGGAGGTGATTTTATTTTAAATTTGATAATTCAAATGTCATAAAAAGCAAGCATATAAAGTCATGATAATTGTTGCATCATGCACATAACTTGATGGTGTGATAGAGAGCATATATTGTAATGCCTTTATACAATTAACTTAAAGTCATATTGTAGATAGCAAAAACATATAATAACAATTTGATTTTGGCAATCCAAATATCACGTAATTAGTTTCGTCCTCAGAATAATCCATGAAAAGATATATACTGGGATCTTGAAATTGGACAATTCAATTAAAATTGTTCGATATGCCATATCTGGAGATTAACTTAGTCCCATATCATATCTTGCCAATTCACGCTACATATTTATCGTACCATAATGATACTATTTGAAATGTCAAATTCAATTATCGTGTAATTGATCTTATTATGGGATCATATTTTCCACTCCTATACAAGGGATCAGATATTGATAGGCATAATTAATGATATTTGTAAAAATTAATGCTAAGATGATTCATGATATCCGAAGAAATTGATGAGTGTATGATAATAATAATCCAATGCTAAGATTATTATAACACTGTGTGAGAGGTAAGAATTATACATTATTTCTTTCTCAAATTTCTTTGTGATAAGAATATATAGGAATGTATTATAACTGATAGCAGTTTAATATGCAGTAAAGGTGAATTAAGCAATACAGTAAGCGAAAGTAGGAGAGATAGAACCGTAAAGTGGATGCATGATTTCCACATAATGATGGCAACCTCTTTATGATGGTCTCTTGGGGTCGTCATGCATGATAGCCTTGCTTGAGAGCCATGTAACTTGAAGTTTGCCTAGGGATGTTGTGATAGTATGACTAGTGCCCGTGCCATTGGCTCCAGGTCTTTCTTTTAAAAGATGAATACTCAAGGTTATCACACCACTTTGGTTTATGGTTTTGCAGACCAAGGATCAACAACTTCAAGCACTGATATATTTATCTTGGGCTTATCAATATTGCCAAAGGATGACATGTTCACATTGCCATCTCATTTTGATCTCCTTCGCTGCCATTCTAGATACCACATCACTAAATATACCTTTGAGCAAGATGTTGTTATGCGGTTGTTTAATGTATCATTTAAAGATTACTTAAGCCTTAGCATCCGTAGACTTTTCGTATGGTATAATGCCACTTCATACCCAAATTATAGGTGTCTATCATGACCGAAAGGCATGTCAGGGTGCGATGCTCGCATTCGGGCTTTTATGTTGATCTAGCGTAAGTCAAAGAGATGACTATTGAACCAAGACCGTGTGGTGGACTTAGCTTCAGCAAATTTGCTATCAGTATTTCTTGTTTTGAATAAACTGTGAACCAATCCCCGATCGCAAGTCCAAATTTGGAGAATAATTATCGCTTCCACGATGCGAATGCAATTTCCTGACGATTCGCAAATTGAACTTAGGGTTCCTGCAACTTTAAAAAGAGACTCGGAAAAGGTATAGTCAAATCCTCCACCGGATATGGTTATCAAGAAAATTAGAATTAAAGAACCAAATTAAAGAATTAAATTAAGAATCACTGAAGTGTGTTCTTGCAAATTCAAGGTGTAATGGTCTGCGGAAATGCATCCAAATCATCCTCTACACTAATGGTGGTTCTGGATCGACAAAGTGTCGATTGAATCTCTCTACACGTCTTGGATTAGATAGCTTGGCATGTGTGGCCGATAAAAGTTTTACCAGGTCCCACGGTGGGTGCCAAATGTTCTTACCAGATTTGGTAAGTGTTCCAGTGCAGTAGCTCCGCCGGGATCTCCTTGATGAATGGTGGGGGGTGTACCTGCAAAGGCACTCCGATGCTCAAGTTAGAGGCGCAGAGATAGGAGACAGATATCACAATTGGGTATAGAATTTCGTACCTTGATAGGGATGAATTGCTTTGTATTTATAGAAGGTAAATAGATAGATTTGATAGGGTTATTTTCCTATCAAATCTTATCAAATCTCGTTAATTGTGATAGAGATAGGTTTGTCTTCTATCACTATCTTTTATCTTAATCTTTGCGTATCTTATCTTATAGTAAGATATACTTTTCGTTATAACTACTTTGGTTTGAGTCTATCTTCGTTTACTCTACCGGTCCCTTAACATCTTATTCATGCTACGATTTCTATGAATAACGTCACTGAGTGTTGGCAACGACCCTTGGTTGATTGTTATAAATTAAATTGTGATGGTGCTTTCCTCCATTTTACTCTTGTTGCTTTGTGTGGAGCAGTTACAAGGAATAACAATGGTGAATTTATTCGAGCCTTCTCCATAAGACTGGGACACTGTTCGGTGCTTGAATCTAAATTGTGGGCAATTTTATATGGTATGCAAATGGCTTGTGATGCAGGAGTTGATAATTTGACTGTGGAATCAGATAGCCTGGATGCAATAAGACTTATTGATGATTACCTGTCTCATGATAACCGGTTTTCTGAGCTTGTGATTGAGATATGGAGATTGAAGGATGACTTCCACTTCTGTGTGTTTTCCTATGTTACCAAAAATTTAAATTGCTTGGCAGATAGCTTTGCTAAGTTTGGTTTATCCTTAAGTAATGATTGTATTTTGTTTCATTCAGTACCTTCTTTTGCTTTAAACTCCTTTATGGAGGATGTTCATGTAAGTAATTCCCAAGTGGTAATTAATTGATTTTGGGTTTGGGATGTTCTTTGCCCAACCCATTCAGAAAAAAAAGAAGAAGTAATTTTCATGGACCCTAAAAAAAAAAGTAATTTTCATGTCAATTAAAATCACCAAAGTAATCATTAAATGCTAGCAATTTGGTTTCGGTGATCAAAATCAACTACATTAATTGTCATTAATTAATTGATTTTATGTTACTTATAAATAAAAGGTCAACATGAATAATATATTTTATTGTATTTTATTTGACAAAACGGGAAAAAGTTTGGATGAACTAGAAGTCATGAACCCTGCCCTGCAAATTGCAAAATACCTACTTATATCGCAGAGAAGAAAATAAGCACATCAAGGAGGAAAATAGTCAAACTCATTAAAGCCTGAATAATCTACGAGTTAGATTGATTCCAGTCGCAAACTATAAAATCCAAGTATGCTTGGGCAGATTGAGGTAAATAAAATATTTTGAAGGATAAAAGTTGCTTTGAAAAATTTAATACGTTTGATAAAATTATCAAAGTGAGTAAAAAGCTTCTCTTACGATAAAAAAAAAAATCGTTATTATCACAAACATTTTTTTTTTATATAGTTTATGCTCAATAAGAGTAAGAGTATACTATGTGCTATAACCTAGTAGTATTAAGTATTAAGTAGTACATACATTTGATATCTTTTTCATGAAAAAGGGAAAAAAATAATAAGGCTCCGGTTGATGCGTAACATGGTACAAGACAAGAAGAATAACACAGCATAATTAAGCAAGTCATAGAACTTTTTATTGTGTATCCCGTTTGTTGAACAATGCATAGTACAAAAGTAAAAATAAGGAATTTACTAGTATATCCTTTTTTTTTTTTTAATTTACTAGAACAATGCACACAACAATGCATAGTACAACTTTTTACTTTGTGACCGACTTTAGCATTATAAGCAGTGAACATCGCCTGCGAAACTACCACTTGGCCTCCTTGGCAAGCTTTTATGTTAGTGACCCAACCAAAATATCCCTTACAACCAATTAATCCCTTTCCAAAAGTCCTCCGTACTTTAACCCCTTTCTTTGGCTACGTTGGGCTATTCCTTCACAAACATGGAGACCAATTAAAATTAACCACATAAATTACCCAATTAAAGACAAATTAATAGACTCCCACACAAGCTATCTACGCACACCCATCACCATGAACCACCAGACATCTTTTTGGATTCAAGATCCAACTTGAGAGGGAGTACTAAAAAACATCGATCGCCTTGTTACAGAGCACATTAATTAGCATAAATCATGGCAAAACAAAATTTAATCAGATATCAATTATACTGCGTCAATTTTTTATATGAAAATTTTGTTTTCTGGGATTTTACGTGGATAACCTAATTATATACACAAATCAAATTGAAGCTGAACAGAATATGGAGGATAATGCAAGAGGGATTGAATTGTGAAACTGCAATTGAATAGAAAGGAAACCATAAATATGTAATTCTGGAGAGAAGAACCAACATCGAATAATTAGGAGAAGAGCCAACGTTGTTGCTGTGAGAAAAAAAAAAAAAACCAACGTTGATGAAAAAAGGTGGGAGAAGTGCAAAATTTTTGAGATTTTTGTCTTTTCGTGTTTTGTTCCGCAGGACAACACATTGTCCCCTGTTTAAGCGAGTAACAAGTTTTGATGCCTTTGTTCTGTCCCGCATTATTTGTTTTGTCCAGTCCCATGGTCATTTTACAAATCAAACATAGAACAACTATTATTGAACTGTCCTGTCCCTCAAATTTTAGCGAATCAAATGGATCCTAAGAGTAACAAGAGCCCACAAATACTGATTGCTCCCAGCATGCTAAGCCATGTGTAACAACATAACCATGATATACAAAGGGTCATCATCGATTCATCGTATAGACCACGGTACGCACATAATTAAAAGAGAAAAAAAAGACCACGATACGCGCGCGCGCGCGCACACACACACACATATATATATATATATATATATATATATATATATATATATATATATATATTATGTCTTATAAGTTAAGAGATTTGAAACATAAAATTATTATTATTTAAAATAAAAAACTATAATATGTAATATTTGGTTAAGTTTTGAAAATTTAAAAATTATGGGGAAGAAGGCATGACCATGACTCCCCTCTTGGTGATTATGTAAAAAGAGAGCAATATAAATCATCTCACTCTGAAGGAGGATTCACAATTATAATATAGAAATAAATTCAATATAACTAATATAAGCCGTTGCCATTTATCACATTCAAATTGATATAAAAATGTGTCCATGATGACAGAAAAAAAAATATCAATACTAATAATTATGATTAAGTAATATAGACTCAATTAATTTTTAATATTCAACCATAAATGATAAAAATGTGCATATGGTTACTTTTGAAAAATAGCACGTGTAAATACAAGTTTGGAACATTGTGGAGATTTTCAAGGTTCCTACACGTTACAAGATTTCCTAAATCTGTTTATTACTATTAGAATTTAGATCTAAATTTATATTATAATTTTGTTGATATTTGTGGGCAACCGGATTTTTTCTTTATTAAACACACATCGTGATAATGATTTCTGTTTACTATGTCTTAATTTTTTTTTCTTTTAAAAAATAATATAGCATAATAAATTTAGAAATATATAATATATTTTCAAATAAAGAATATTTTTTGATAAAAACTATTATTTTTTATATAATATTTTGTTTTATATTTTTTTGTACAAATTACCTATATTTTCTATGAAAAACAATTTTACTCGAAACCGGATAAAATTATTATGAGTGTCAAAAGTTTTCTTTCAGAGTTTTTAAAGTGCTTGCATATCATAAATTGAACTCAATACCACTAATCAAGCTGAAATAATTTTTTAATATATTTTTTTAAATCTTATTCAATATAATATTTTATATAATCTCAATATTAAATTAAATCTTTATTTATAAGTAAGAAATACAATATTTAGACCAAACAAGATTATGTCCGGAAACAAGTGTATAAGTAATTTCATCATAAAAATTAAAGAATGCAAGAACATACGAAATTATAAATTTACAATATTTGATTAATTTAATAAATTAGAACTGTATTTTGACAATACTTGCAATGAAATGTGACATTAAAATCGATGTTGACTATTAAATTAAAATTTTCAATTAATTTGAAAAGAAGACACAAAAAAGAAAACAAATATATTATACTACACCGAACTTTTGCTCTTATAATAAATCCAATCCAATCCAATCATTTTCTCATATTTGTTGTCATCCTAATTGTTAACATCTCCGCTTTCTCGAAATTGGCCAAAAGCGAACACGGTGGGCTAATTGAGAATTAACATAAATAAATTTATTTAATTATTTGAGTTTAGTTTAAATTAAGAAAGGAAAAGGGGCCGGCGGGAATGGCATTCGAGATTAGCTTGGTAGCGTCAAAATCACAAAATTGAAAAAAAGGAGGTGCTGTTTTGTTATTATTATTTGTCACGAAATGAAAGGGTAGTTAAAATCTTAGAGATTCAAATTTCTCAATTTGGCTTGCAATCCAATTCAATTCACCCTTTCCTAATTTTTCCAAAATTCCAGGTCCTGACACTGTCATTTGAAAACAACATAACAAACAAAGAAAAAGAAAGACCCATGCCCATTTCTTCAACTCAACCTCCCTCCCACACTCTCACAACACACAACAACAATCAATCAAAATCTCCTTCTTCCTTCCCCAAACCCCAATTTCTCGTTTCCGTACGATAATTTCCCCGCGATTTTCATCGATCCGTAACCGCTCTCTTTGCTGTTTCATCCACATTGCAATCTTCCAGGATTTTTTCTTCTTTCATTGGATTTGATCTCTGTTTTCCGAAGCGCGAGCTTCCTCTCCCTCACCTTTTTCCCACATTGCTTCTCCGAGATAGGTTCGCGCCGATCTGCTTCTCTTTCTCTTTGTTTTCGCCTCTTTCCTTGCGTAATTTACTCGTAAATATTACACAGTAACGCGTGTCAGCTAATATTTTAGCTTCGATTTGGAGTTTAGTGTTTTAATGCTTTGTTTACCTCAAATCGGTTTTCTGCATTTGCTTCCCCGTGATTGCAGTTATTGAGACAATCGTTTGAACGAAAACACCTTTTAATCTCGTTCTTCACGGAATGCCGTACCGATATTGTACTGGAGTGACAGTAAATTGTTTAATGTAGCTTATTTTAAGTTTTTAACCCTAATTCCTATTTTTTTTTTTTACTGAGAAGAAGCATATTGTTATGGTCATTCTTTTTCTGTGGTGTTATTGGTGATTTTTTTTTGGATGTATTGTTGTTAAGTATCTTTTGGTTAAATTTTTCTCATGCACTTGAGGTATTAACTTGTTTGGATTGAGTTTGTGCTTATTAAATTTCTTTGTTGTGGCAGTGTAGGTGTAATTGATCAAGGGGGTGAGGAGTGTTGAAAATGAGCATGCAGTGGGAGCTGGAGGGGCGGGGAAAAGGGGGAACTGACACTGGCAATGGTTTTCCTCTGGCAGGTGTTAACTGTTAACCTCAGAGAAGTTTTGCTGACTTCTGTCACTTGACATGATTATTTGAATTTTTTGTTTACCTACCTTTTATTCAGCACTGGATTTTAATATGGTTTCAGGTAACCAGCAGCTTGTGTCTTTGGTGAAGTGGATAAATGCTGTGCTTCCTAACTTTAATCTGCCTTTAGATACTTCAGAGGAGGAGTTGAGGGCATGGTTGAGGGATGGATCTGTGTTATGCAGCATTTTGGACAATCTGGTTCCTGGTTCGGTGAAGGTAGTAGGAGTGTCCTTCGTTGTGTTGTATACTTGTATTTTGCCTTCTTTTTTTTTGTGTGTTTGTGTGTGTGTATGCTTATGTTTAATATTCTTTGTTTTCTAATGTGCAGACAGTAAGTTAGAGAGCTTGTTTATTTTTGTCCTCTTTCTTCTAAGGAATGCATTTTTGACTTCAGGGAAGTGGTTCTTTGAATGAGCTAGTAGGTGTGAAAAGGTTTCTGCTAGCTTTGGATGAATTGGGATTGTCTGGATTTGAATTGTCAGACCTAGAGCAGGTAGACGAAGTTCCTTTGTGCAATGTAATTTGAGAACATTCTAAGTTATGTCTATGAATCTAATTGGTTGTCCTTGACTAAATGGTTGACTAGATAAATTCCTCATTTGTCTTTACACGGTAAATAGATGGTTTGTTTCACCTTTTGTCACACAATGAAGGAGAACCACTGAACAATTTGATTGTCATATCTACTATTTTATGGTTGTGAGGTTATGTATACTTCTGTTTCTTTGTTTGATGCTGAAACTGGTACTCTTGTATGTACTTCCATAAGCTGGATATTGTCTAATAAAATAAACTGGTTGGCCCTGTCCAAACATGACACTCGAATTCCATTTTTTCTTTACTAGACTTTGTAAGTTTTGTCCTAATAATTTAATCTTGTGGCCTGAGAATGTATGCAGGGATCCATGGTGCCTGTGTTGCAGTGCCTTGAGACTCTGAAAACTCATTTTGCTTATAATGCTGCACGAGAAAATATCCAAAGTTGTTCTAGAAAGAGGTGGGACCAGTCAAATCTAACATCCTTAGAGGAAACTGATAGTTGCCTCAAGGATGCTTCAAAACTGCAACATGCTATTGATGGTTCTGTTTTATCAGGTATTATGATCCACTAAAAGGTGCCTTGCTGTCAGTAGATTGATTGAATATTTGAATTTTGTCAAGAATGATGCCATGTGATCCATGTAGGGGTGTTCGCGGATTGGATTGGATCGGTTTTGAAGAGAAAAACCATCTGATTCAATCTCTTCGATTTTCTTAATTTGTCATCCAATCGGTTTGGTTCAAAGTTTTAATCCGATCCGATCCAATTTGAAGCGGTTTGGATTGGATCGGTTGTCGGTTTTAGTTTTACTTATATTTTTTTGAAAATATATTAAATAAATGGTAACATATATAATATATAATAAATATAATAGAAAATATTTTAAAATGTCAAATATTTTATTCATATGTCATTATATAACTAATAATAGTATAATTTTTTAAATATATACTATATCAAAAATAAATTTACATAACTTGATAATTATATTTATTCATCTTAACTCAAATAGTTAGGAAAATATTATCTTTAATTAAATATATTTTTTCCATAAATAGGTATAAGTTATGTAATAATTTTATTATAAGAATTAAAAATATAAACATGAGTGATATTATAAATTTATGAATAAAAATATATACATATGTACAAGTTTGGTTTGGATTGGTTTTTTAAATCAAATCCGAAATCCGATCCAATCCAATTAAAAACTTTGGTTTTCAAAATTTTGATCCGTTTGGTTTTCAGTTTTTTGTATCGGTTTTTTCAGTTCTCATTGGATTGGATCGGTTCGTGAACACCCCTAGATCCATGTATTTGACGACACCTAATGGAATAAGGATTGGTTGTTGTTTAATTATGTTGTTTCTATTTATATTGAAACATTTTATTTGTTATATTATACTTTTTGTTTTCTTTATCCAGATGGAATTGCTTCCATAGATCATACTGGAATAAAGTCTAATGAACTGTTCCAGTTGAAGCAAGGATTGCATGTAGATTTTTCTGATGCTAAACTTAATGAAGTATTGAAATCAAACAATTTGGATGTAAGTGATGAAATAATTTGTTTGTCTCTATCAAAGTTTCCCTTTCTTCTTGCTAATTCCATTAAATAATTCCATATATATAATTGTTTGAATAATGCTCTCTCTTTCTTCCTGCGCGTGCGTGTGTGTAATGCCCTTGGGTTCTTGCTGTTAACTCATATGTGACCCTAATATATTAATGAAATCTTTTTCTGCAGAGTGTCTCAACTCAATTGCTTTTTAATATAGGAAATAGGATCCTAAGTGATATCTTTGAAAGGAAAAATGGAGATGTACCTCAGGTAATTGGACAAAACACTTCTACACTAAATAATGCATAATGCTGTTTTATTGTTCTAGCAAAATTAAATTTGATTGTTCACTGAGAAATAGTTCAATTTCCCTTTTTTATATGTTTCTAGGCTCATCGTGCTACATATCTGTTGAGGAAAATTCTGCAAGTAATTGAGTTGCGCTTTTCAAATCAAGCAGAGAGCATGAAAAATGTAAAATTATATTTATATTTATTTTCACATTTTTCCCCTGAAGAATATTAGTTTTTCAGTTGCTCTTGAACAATGACCATTTAACTATGTTGCATACCTGAAGCAAAACAATCTTTTCAAGGCTCGTGAAGGAAAGTATCAAACAAGAATAAATGCACTTGAAACCTTGGCGGTAGGGACAACCGAAGAGAATGAGGTATTTTTTCTTTTTTTGTTAATGGATCTGTGGCAATGCCTTACTGTCCTTTCTATATTATTACTATCTGCTAATTTAATTTTAAAGTTGTCTCCACTTTCTACAGGTTGTCACAAGTTGGGTTCAGCAGTTGAAGGTGCAAACCTATCTCAAGCCCTATACGAGTTCAAGATAATGGAACAAACTATCAATATAGATCGTTGCTTATATTTATAGGGTGGATCAAATTACACCAGTATAACCTACACCAATTATTACACCATCAACAACTTCATATAGAATATGAATGTTGTTGATCCAATCATTAAATTATAATTATATATTACCTTGATTGTTTGTCAAATTTTGTGAAAATTGAACATCAATAACAATGTAATCAAATTATTCGTATTTTTGTATGTTTTAAAAGTATATATAATGTCACTTTTGGTGTATATGGATGATGTATCAAATACTTTTGGCTTAATATTAAATTTTGAGGATATGATTATATGAAAGGAACTTTCAATCCAATATTAGATTTTGAGATAAAATTATCCAATTGAAAGTTATTGAATGATATAATAATTTATGTAAGTTTTTTGAATTGGTTTGGCTGGTTCTTGGTTGAATCGGCTGGTTCGATCTGGTTTTTAAAACTATGATATATATCTTGAATTCAAGAAGATTAAGTGGTTGGCTTGGCTCATTTATGTTGCATCTTAGAGTAAAGTTCTTGATTTGGGTGAATAACTAATAGCTGCTATGCCTAAAATAGTTGAAAATGATAAGAATGTCACTTATTTTGCATGTCTTTAATGCAGCAAAGCAAGTCTATTGATCAGAGACAGAAAACTTGTCCACTAATACTTTATGCAATTAAAAAAATTTAAATGGGTGATTATTACCTATAATGAATTGTTTATCTTTTGAAGAGGTGTTCTCTTTTATCACAGTGGAAAAAAAATGATTTGATTTATATTCCAATGTAATTTTAGCTTTTAAAAATTGCAAAACAAGTAGCTTTTCCAGTTATAAATGCAATTTCTGTTGGCTGCTAACTCGCTGCTATCATTTGTATCTTCAGTATGCTTTGCAAGTTGAACAAGCTAAACTTGAGGAGAAGAAGAAACTTGAAGAGCAGGATTTTTCTCGATTAAAGAAAGAAAAAGTTCGTAGTGAAATTGAAATTTCTGCATTGAAGCAAGATTTGGAAATAGCCAAAAGAACACATGAAGAACAAGTTTCAGAGTTAGAATTGCAAGCTACTGAATCTAAAGCTGAATATGAAAAAAGGATAGAGGAACTTAAGCTTCATCTTGCAGATGCAAGAAAGCAAGTGAAGGAACTAGAGGCATTTTCAGAATCCAGATCTTTGAATTGGAAGAATAAAGAGCATACCTATCAAACTATCGTAAATTTCCAAGTTGGAGCTTTCCAGGTTTGCTTCTTTGTATAGATGTTTTCTTTATGGTTGCCAATTTCTTTCCTGTGCAATACCATATAATTTGATGCTTTATAGGAACTGAGAGCTGCCATGAAGTCTGTCAAAGATGATGTGATAAAAACAAAAAGAAATTACTTAGAGGAATTCAAGTACTTTGGTAGGGTACAATATTTAAAACGTTTCATGATTTATCATCGATATTTATTTTATGATGGATTAGATGTATTTACAACTTACAAGATGTGCATATGTAGGAATCAAGCTGAAAGGTCTAGCTGAGGCTGCTGAAAATTATCATGTAGTTCTAGCAGAAAATAGGAAATTGTATAATGAAGTTCAAGATTTGAAAGGTATGTATTATATGGTGCTTATATTAAGGTTGTGAACTGGTGATTGCTTGATTGCTGACCTGATTTATTTTTTCCTTTTATCCTAAACCATTTATGAATAGGTAATATAAGGGTATATTGTCGAATTAGACCATTTCTTCCGGGGCAAAGTCAAAGCCATACAGCAATTGAGTTTGTTGGTGATGATGGAGAACTAATTGTTAGCAATCCTCTTAAGCAAGGAAAAGAAAATCGCAAGCTTTTTAAATTTAATAAGGTTTTTGGTCAAGCAACAAGTCAAGGTACTGCATTCTTTTTTCTTTTCTATTTCATGATTATTATTATTAGTACTTGTTTTCTATTGTTGATATTGATAGTAATGTTCAACTTATAAATCAATATTTTCTTTGTAGAGGAAGTATTCAAGGACACTCAACCACTGATTCGATCTGTTCTTGACGGGTACAATGTTTGTATATTTGCTTATGGTCAAACTGGCTCGGGAAAGACATATACGATGGTATGCATTATATATGTTTAATACTTTATTTATGTTGTGTATCTAGTCTACTTTACTTAGCAATTGCTTTTCTACTAGAGTGGACCTGGCCTATCATCAAAATCAGATTGGGGAGTCAACTATCGGGCACTTCATGATCTTTTCCATATCTCCCAGAGTAGGAGAAGCTCTATTGTTTATGAAGTTGGAGTTCAAATGGTTGAAATTTATAACGAACAAGTTCGTGATTTACTATCAAGCAACGGTCCTCAAAAGAGATATCCTTTTTCTTTCTTTAATATATATTCCCAGATCCACAATAGTGGAGCCTTGTGTACTGGGCTTCCCTTTTTATTATAAGTTAGTTATGTGACTCTTTATATTCATAATTAAGCTTGCATTCTTATTCATTTATGTATTGACATACTACTATATACACATGTATAGAAGATTTGACACATAATATTCATTTATTTACTGAATGCATCTTTATTTTCTATCATGTACGAGTGTCATTATATTTAGACATAGCATTGTTTATCATTCGTTTACTTTTATTACTTGTTTTGAAGGGAAAATATACCAAGTATTGTTTCCTTGACTTGCACACACTTGGGATTTGGAATACAGCCCAACCAAATGGGTTGGCTGTTCCTGATGCAAGTATGCATTCTGTGAATTCAATGGCAGATGTCCTTGAGTTGATGAATATTGGGTTAATGAATCGGGCAACTAGTGCCACAGCCTTGAACGAAAGAAGTAGTAGATCACACAGGTTATATTCACAGTTTTAAGATTTTCTTTTTTCAATTTTCCAATTATGAAGACATAAAACTCATTTTATTTTCATATCAAATGATAGTGTTCTCTCTGTTCATGTTCGAGGAACGGATTTGAAGACCAACACACTGTTGCGTGGATGTCTTCATCTTGTAGATCTTGCAGGAAGTGAAAGGGTGGATCGTTCTGAAGCAACTGGAGACAGGCTTAAGGAGGCTCAACATATAAATAAATCACTATCTGCACTAGGAGATGTGATATTTGCTCTATCACAAAAGAGTTCACACGTGCCATATAGAAATAGTAAATTGACCCAACTTCTTCAGAGTTCGTTAGGTAATTGTTGCCAATATTGGTATCAATTTACACTTATGTTATATTTGGTTTCGTTTGTTTGTGTTTTGATTTAAGCATATTGTAGTCATGGCTTACTAAATTGCAATTGCTTTGTCCCTTGTATTTTATAGGTGGTCAAGCGAAAACCCTTATGTTTGTACAACTTAATCCTGATGTTGCTTCATTTTCTGAAACTATAAGCACCTTGAAGTTTGCTGAGAGGGTTTCTGGTGTTGAGTTAGGCGCTGCTCGTAGCAACAAAGAGGGAAGGGATGTGAGAGAACTTATGGAGCAGGTTATTTCTATTTTTGATTGCATTTTACATAGATGTTTTAGTTGATGTAAGTGAAGTCAATGTCACATTATAAGTTAAGCACCAGATGTTAGGAATTAGGATTTTAGTTATTAGTTTGTTTTTACACTTATGCCCCATATCCTCTTGCTGTAGCTTAAGCTGATACTGCAATATCATTTACAAATGCACACTGACTGGTATTATTCTTGCAGTTGGCATCTCTCAAGGATGTAATTGCAAGGAAGGATGAAGAGATTGAGCGGTTACAGTCGCTCAAGGCTAATCATAATGGTGTGAAGCTTGGTATGATCTCAGTAAGACACGGATCATCATCTCCAAGGAGACATTCCATAGGGACTCCCCGAAATAGCACAAGACTTGCAGCAAGGAGCTTTGGAGTCAATGGAAAAGCAGCTTCTGACATGGATAACTGCTCAGAGTATAGTGATAAGCATTCAGAAGCTGGTTCTCATCAATCAATGGATGATTTCAGGAACAAGTCCAGTTCCCTTCGGTTGAAATTAGCCAAAGATGATATCAATCAAAATTTTAATGAGGACACTGATCTCTTAAGATTTGGAGATGCAGATTCGGAGGAGAGATTAAGTGACATATCTGATGGTGGTCTTTCAATGGGAACCGAAACTGAAGGTTCAATCAGCAGTATAGTGGAGTACACTCTTTTCCCAGAACTCGAGAAGGCAGCTGAAACTACACCAGCAAAGGACACCACAACCGACAACCTTCCAGCTGAGAGCACAGAAAAGTGAGTTCTCTCCCTCCCTCCCTCTGTTAAAAGTTACTTGCCCTTTCATTTCAAATCCAAGTTACTTGCATAGGACCTGTTAACAAGCTTATTTAAATCGGACCTGATCTCAATTTGTTTGATTGAATGCAGGCCCATTATGCCATCCAGAATTCCCAAAGCTGCTCAAGTCCCACAAAAAGTGCAGTCAAGACCTTCTAGGCTTTCATTGAACAAAACCTCCTCGAAGGTTCTGTCAAGTATGTATATTCAATTAACTTACCCATTTTATTCTGTTACATGTCCAAAATTAATATATCTATTTTACTCCTACGTCTTCTCCTATTTAAATTGATCTGTGACTCAATCTCCCTTGGTTATTCTGCTTCTTATTTCCTGTCTTACATTCAGGTGTTAGAAAACCCGCAGCCAGTAGCTCTTCTTCGGTGAAGCCCCTTAAACGATGGCAATAGTTAGGATGCCACTTGGATGCTGTAGAGTGCTTATTTATAGCGATAGCCGATTATTTATGTTAGATGATCATTCTAATTACACTGTACTCAAGGCTCAAGGGTCCAGCTCATTTCAGCTTCAATCTGTTACTGAATGAGGCGATTTGCAAACTCTAGCTTGTAACCAGTTTGTATGTAAGCATCATGGCCTTTTATGCCATATTACTGAATCTGCTGTATTTACAACTTTGCATTCAGTAATGTTATCTGCGATGTTGTATATGTAGCTGAAGGTGAGAAATGTCACAAATTCATCAAACATTAAAACATTACATTTGAAAACTCTAGCTCGAATGTTAGGTGTTAGGTCCGTTTGACAAAAAAATTAAACTGATTTTAAAATAGTGGAACTAGTCGAACTAGTTCAAAACTGGTGACGTAAAACTAATTTTAATAGTTTGTTTTAATTTTTATAAGTTCTTTTGGATTTTTTATTTAACTAAAAATGTTTAGTTAAATAAAGGATCAATGTTAAGTTATAAATGTCTACGCATGAGATTTACTTGTAAATTATCATTTTGGAGTCTTATTGATTGATTTTTTATTTCATAAAATATATAATCCAATCCTGCTAATTCATTATACGATTGAGTTTGGGAAGAATTAAATGATTTTTTTTTCTACCTGGTGGAATAAAAAAGAATGCTGCAAGCGGTGAAAGATTTGAGTAATTTAAATTAAATTTCATTGCCCTTCCAGACTCTAGTCGAGAATACCTGAGTTCACTAAAAAAATCTCAATGTCCGAAAAAGAAAAATTGAAAACTGTAGACGGGTAAAGAATTGTTCGGGCATGTAAGGATGAAAAATGGGACATATGGTTCCAGTGATATGAGAAAAAAAATTAATGACTTAAATACCTATAAATAAAATTTCACACTCATTTTTGTGAAATTGTAAAACAGTCTGGGTGGTGTAGTTGGTTATCACGCTAGTCTCACACACTAGAGGTCCCCGGTTCGAACCCGGGCTCAGACATTTTATTTTTATATAAACTGCATTTTAATTTTTTTTATTATTATTAAAAAACAAGTTAACAAATAAATAACTTTTTTTAGTGTAAATCTACATTCATGTCTATGTGGTGTAGTTGGTTATCACGCTAGTCTCACACACTAGAGGTCCCCGGTTCAAACCCGGGCTCAGACATTTTATTTTTATATAAACTGCATTTTAATTTTTTTTATTATTATTAAAAAACAAGTTAACAAATAAATAACTTTTTTTAGTGTAAATCTACATTCATGTCTATAAGAAAACAATTATTGAATATTTGTTACTCAAATGTAAGAAAATTGAAGCTTACTAGCGGTAGATCAAACTCAATTAGAACAGTATATTAGGTTAAAAATTATTTACTGTCTGACTAAATAGTCAAAAAGTTTTAAGAAAGGTTGAATTCGTTAGAAAAGATTTTTTTTATTTTTTATGAAATGACAATAAGTTTGAAATTTTTTTAAGAAGAAATACTCATGTAATGGAGACCACACAAAAAATTGTGTCCTATAAAAAACATTTGTAAAAAACTTATAAATAACTAATTAAAAGTTAAATCCTTTTCTTTTTAGTCTAAAATAAAGTATGCTTATTTAATAACTGTTTGGTGGAGAAATTGCGTCTTGAGATCAACTATAGTGGTGAGGCATTTTGGTGAGAGAATTGAGGGTTTTTGCAATGGTGTAGATAACATCGAGAGAACTCTAATGGCGGTTACTTGCAGGAATTCTAATGCTCAGGTTAGTAAGAGGGTGAGAAAGGTGGGGAGAATAAAATATATCATACTTTGTTATTGAGTTTGATTTTATATAGTGGATATTTGGTGAAAAAATTGTTAGACGATTAGAGTTGCACGTGATTGACATGACGAATTGTTACAATTATACAAATGTTGTACATTATACAAGTCAAGAATCCACTCCACATGTCGGTGCTGCATGTTGATTTAATACTACCTCGTAGACTTAGTGAGCAGAGTCATTGCGGGAGCGGGCTTCATACGTCAGATGAGCCCAGTCGAGATTTGACTCAGAACAATCACTTTTCATGTTTTAAACTTAAATAATTTTTTTGTGTATCAACAACGTTTCTTATTAATAGTTAATTTTTTTTTTGTGAACTTAGAATATCCCTCGGCCGAAAGCTAATAACTAAACCCTCAAGGTATTAGGATTTATTTAAGGGATCAGTCTCTCACAATAAATTTTTTCATACACATATATTTGGGATTGAATCCTTGACCACATGCTTAAAAAAAGTTATTTGCCAACCATGTCACACCATGTTTGTATTTTATTTATGATATTAAAATTACCATTATTTAAGATTGATTCTTAAGATTAATGTTAAACATGGTAAGATTTCATGAAAAAGTATTTTTTTATATTAAAAGGAAAAAATATAATAAATATTTGTTAGTAACTGGTAGCGATTTTAATTACTTAAAATATGTTAACATTTTTCAAAATTTTAAAATAAAAATATAGTAATGTTTTTTTTAATCCATGGAAATGAAAGATAAGTATTAAGGAATTTACAATAACTTATCTATTTTGCTCAACCAACTAAGCAATAAAGTAGTGTTTTACATTAATGGCGGATATTTAAGTAATTTGTATGTGAATTTAGGTTATAATTTTAGTGTTATGATTGCACATAAAAAGAAAATAGTATTTTACATGTAAATCGTTATTTCTCCCTTTCTTTCTAAATTTGTTCAATGTTTTTGTAAACAAATTAAAAAATATTTAATTTATATAAATCTAGACTAAAATATTCTCATTTATTCTTTTTAAATTTCAATATTGTTTTTAACTATTTCATTTATAACTTATTCTAATCAATCAATTATCAATTATATTATATAAAATAAAGTTTTGCAACGTAGATTGATGCCATGTGCAACACTATATTGATGTTTTTCCCGCTGAAATGAAGGCGATTTTATTTTTATGGTAATTTTGAATTTTAAATTGTTTAATTCATATTAATTGATAACAATAATTTAAATTCATATTCATATTCAAATTTGAACGTAATCAATATTTTAAGATATATATGATTTGAAATTTTAAATTGTTTAATTCATACTAATTGATAACACTAATTTAAATTCAAATTCATATTCAAATTCAAAATTTTAACAAATTAAATAAAGAAATCGTGCAATTAGATTTTTTATCTCATAATTTTATAATGCAAATATATAATTGATAATTTAAACAATATCTATATATACATGTGTGGATGATAATAAAATTTGAACATTATCAATATTTTAAGATATTTATGATTTGAAATTTTAAATTATTTAATTCATATTAATTGATAACACTAATTTAAATTTATATTCATATTCAAATTTGAATGTGATCAATATTTTAAGATATTTATGATTTGAAATTTTAAAATGCATTGAGGATGTGAGACAAATGTTAACATCCATTTCATAATGTATTGAGGAATATTTAAAATTCAAAATTAAAAATAGGTTTATTTTTACCTTTTATCCTTATAGTCTATTTTATGTCTCTAGGTACAATTTTAATCTTTCAATTTTTTTCAAGTTAATTGAGTCATTTTATTTGTGAAAATTAAGTAAATTTGATTTTTCTCCATCAATTTTCTTTTATTTAAACTTCTTCTCATTTTTATCTATTGTCTACATAATTAAGTCGATTAAATTATTTTAAATATTCTTCTCCTCAAAACTCATTGATCAAAATAGATCAAATTTTCCTAAATAATCAACACCATATAATTAATATGAATATTTTTATTTAGGCACAATAATTTAATTAAATAAATCTTAAAAGATATATCTAATATGTTAATTTATTTAGGTGCAAAAAATCTATTTTATATGTTTTAAAACATTATATTTTAATATTTATAATTATTACTTTGTAATTATATTTTAAATAATTTAAATAAAGATAACATTACACATTTTTAATTTATTTTTAATATATTACGAACATATTATCTTTAAAGAGAAATATTATACTTTATAAGAAATATAATTACTACATAAACATATATTTTGATTCAAATGTATATATGTACCAATTAATAATGTGTTATAGTTCATTGTTGGTTATGTCCATAATGATACATTGAGTAGTTATTGATCAAGTCTTACTTTCATGCATATGATCATGAATTAAATTATAACTAATAAACTTTAATAACCTAATTATTTTCTATACATAAGGATAATAATGTTACATCAAAGTAAAACTAAAAATGAACTAAATCAACTTGGAATTAGGCATGACAACGGAACGGGTCGGGGACGGGTCATCCTCACAAAAGGCGGGGTGGGTTCAACCGTAAAAGAGATAGGTTAAATGTATAATTTTAAATTTGTTATTTAATTATTATTATAAAAATAAAATTATAACAATAAAATTATAGTTAATTGTATATATATGTTGTGACAAAAAAATTGTAAAAAAAAAAATATAATGGTGGCGGGTATGGGTACGGGAATAATTAGATATCCACCCCCTTATCCATTAAAAAAATTCGGATAATACATGTACCCGTATCTATACCCGGTCAAAGTGGGTATTCCCATCAAAGTCGGCTTGGATTCGGGTTGGTACCCACGGGTTCGAGACTCTTTGTCATGCCTACTTGAAATTACTAAAGAAAATTTTACAGTCTCTCAGTTATTAGCCTAAATAAAATATGATTAAAATATCATGATATGCATTATCTTATTTTTGTATTGATCATTAATATTTTTATTGTAATCTACTGATCTATAAGTTCAATTGTCCATAATTTCTTTTTTTAATAATTAACATTAGACATTTATCTTCTTTATGATGGAAATATATTTTTTAAAGAAAAATTAATAATTACAAAATATATTATAAATTTTGTTATCATTAATATTTTTTATTAAAATTATTAATATATTTAAATTATATATAAATGCAAATATCTTTATAAAGATAATAATGTTCTAAAACAAATGTTTATATAAATTAAAATGATATAAGACATGTGTAAATATAAATTATTTAAATATATATCAATATTCATAATTAATTTTATATATTTTTTACATATGCATACTAACACACATATATATAAAAAAATTAAAAATTAAAAAATACATTAAAAATTATAAACTCAACACCCGTACAAAACACGAATTATTAAGCTAGTTTATAATTATATCTCCGACTTGTCAGATATTAAATCCTTTGATAAGATAACTTTTTGGTGTACATCCCTTGATGAGATAGTATTTCTTTTCGAATGTAAATGCCACTAATAAATAATGTTAATATTTTACTATAAATATTTTGTAAAAATCAAAATCATTTATTTATTTTCTTAATTACTTTACTATATAAGGGTGTGTAATTAGGGGGGGGGGATATGATGGTAAAATAAACTGTGGTCTAAAAAACAAAAAAAGTAGGAGGGAGGTGGTGAAAACAAAGGCTAACGAGTAAAGCAAAAGAGTAATGATTCGGAGAAAACAAATTAGGCGCAACCGTAAAATCTTCAGCTTCGGCTTTAGCTTCTTAAACCCTTTCTCCCAAAACATGAATTTCAGAGCTTCTCACCACCAACCATCGCTTTCTTTAAGGTTTCACTTCTTAATCAACATCAACTTTTAAATATAGCTCTCTCTTTTTTTGTTTTTCTTTTTTCCGATAAATTCATTGTCTTCTTTTTTCTGCAGAGTATCTCATTCACTTAGCTCACTTGATGTTCCCAATTTTGATTCGGGTGCCATTCTCTTCATTTCTATATTCTCACACAAATGAGAAGAAAAATTTAGCAGGTAAATACGGCTGTTTAGTGTTTTTAAGTCCTCTCTCTTGTTCCATGTCTATTTCATAATCATAACTCATAAGCTTGACCTACAATGTTCATGTTATAAAATTCCCAAGAAAAAAAAAAAAAGTGGGGACGGATCAAAATTGGAACTTGGTCAGTCAATCCTAAGTCATAGGTTATGAAATTACAATACTTCTTGGCTCTTTCTCTTTGGTGAGAGAGAATGCAACTGAGAATTTAGGTGATTGACACTTGACAGTTAATGTTGTTTGCAATTCATGGTGTAATTGACACTTGACAGCTAACATAGTTTGTTGACTGTTAATGTAGTTTCATTTTCAGGCCGCTTCTATCCAGACATTTTCAAGGAGACACAGAAGACTTGAGAATATGTCTGGATGCAATAAATCATCCAAAAATGATCAACAATCAATCAAATATTGGTGGATTCAACACGGAGGGGCATCCTCTGAGGCTGATCTTTCTTGTGTAGATTATTCGCCCTCTCTTTCCAACAATGAGAACAAGCAATGCTATGGAAGTTCTCAACCAAAGTCCCCTCAGATACTGAGCACGGCTCAGCTCATCTCTGCAATAGGCCAGATATGGGATTCTGCCAGTCGCCCACTTTCGGTTTTACTCCCGAAGGAAACTGTGAATCAGGATGATAAAGGATTCCAGAAAGAGAAAGTTCTGGATAGCGTTGATGAGAAAAAAAATGACTTGGTATATGCTTCAAGTGACATTAAATACTATCCTGTTACCATGGGCGGTGCAAAGATTGTGCAGGGAAAATTGGATTTCCCTAAGGTAATGCAGAAGATATCAGTACTTGACTCTTCTAATGAAAGTCAAGATTATATTCATTCTTTATTCCAGAGGTGTTTGCAGGCTAGTGATAAAAATACAAATAAAGATTGGAAAGAAATGGAACTTAGGAGGGAGGAAATGTCATGTAAATCAGGAGGAAATGTATATTGGTGGGTAGGTAGGAATGCTACTAAGACGCTAAATTGTCAAGTGAATGTTACCCAACCTGAGAACCTGGAAACTAGTTCTCCAGTTGCTGGGGGTAACATTTCAATGGATACAAGCACCCCTGAATTGGCTAATGAGAGTGATGTGTGTAGTCCTAATTCAATCACAAATGAAACTCAATCATTATCTAATGCTGCAATACTGAACACAAGAATAGTTAGCCCTCTGTGTTCAGACTATTTTCTTCAAGCTGTGCCTGATACTAAGGCAGACGTTAGTACTTGTCAGACCCTTTCTTCTGGTATCTGTGCAGACTATCATATTAACTCTTTAGCCTCCTGTAATAGTGCTTCTGATCAGTCTCAACATGAGATTGATGATAATGAATCACTGGAAATCCAAAGAAGACATTTCTTGGATATAACTGGTGCTGAGCCTAAGGTTCAGACCTTCTCTGCAACCCATCTGAAGCCTTGTAATTCCCAAGCCAAGCAAGAACATGCTTTTTCTGGGGCATTAGCTGGTATATGTGTCAGCCTTTGTCTGCATCCTGTTGACACAATTAAGACAGTCATTCAATCATGCCGTGCTGAACACAGGTCCATCTTTTACATTGGGAAGTCAATTGTTTCTGATAGAGGTTGGTTTTGTAAGAGAAATCATGTTCTTGCTAGATATCTGTGTAGCTTATATGTTTCGTTTCATTTAGATTAACTTTCCCTCTTGAATTAAATCTTCCACTAGATGGCTCCTTCATAGAGTTGATGGACTAATTTCAGGTTTGCTTGGATTGTATCGTGGAATTACCACAAACATTGCATGTTCAGCTCCAATTTCTGCAGTTTATACTTTCTCATATGAATCAGTTAAAGCAGCTTTGCTTCCTTATCTTCCAAAGGTAGCTCATCTTTCTCTATATTCTACTCATTTAAGTGGAGTTGTTTACCCTTGCTGTCTTGTGTTTGGCTTTTCCCTGATTCCTTTATTTCTACATGTGTTACCATCTAGGTGGGAGAAACTATGCAAGTTAAACATCACTGTAAATATTATAGTGTCAGACATCAATGAGTCTTACTATTATTTTAATGTTTATTGGCATAAATGAGGTTTCAACCATCTTTTTGTGCAGGAATATTATTCATTTGCCCATTGCATGGGAGGTGGTTGTGCAAGCATTGCCACCTCTTTCATTTTTACTCCCAGTGAGCGAATAAAGCAGCAGATGCAAGTTGGTTCTCATTATCGCAACTGCTGGTATGCCTCAGTTTTTGGGATAATCAGCACCATTCTTGACATAAAATTGCTTGCTTTCAGTACTCCTTGGCTTTATGCATTTGTTGTGAATTGCATTCAATCATTGTAATTCGTGTTCATTGTTTCTGAAGCTCTTGTAAAATTTCAGTATCTCCTTTCTATCTGTAATTTGGTCATGTCAAATATATGTGTCCTGTTGAGAGATGCTTGTTATGTCTGTGTAAGCTCATGGCTTCAAACTTCCACTGAAATTTTTTCCCATGCAAGACCTGTATAATTGTTTTAATTCTATTTTGCTATGATTCTTATGAGTATATCTGTGCAGGGATGTATTGGTTGGAATTATCAGAAATGGTGGTTTTACCTCCCTTTATGCAGGTTGGAGAGCTGTACTGTGCCGGAATGTTCCACATTCAATTATCAAGGTCAGTTGGTTTTTTCAATATTCAATGCATATTTATTGAAGTAGTTGATACAATTTTTTTTGTCACCACGGGGGAGGGGGTTGTTTGCATGAGGTTTTGGTAGTGTATGTCCTGAAGTCCTTCATTCTGAAAATTCCTTATTCTCCTTGTTGGCTTCCAACTTTGACCCTGCTACTAAAGATTCATTATTCCCACGAGGATTTTCACTTCTTACGATGAGATCAAGCCTGTTGTGATTTTTAATGTTTTCTTCTCAAACCAACCCCCTCTGTTAATATTAGTTAGTCTTCTATGATTGCTTTTCTAAGTTCTTCAGAAACTAAGGTTTTATTTATTGCTGTTTCCTGTGACCAATTGTAGTTTTACACATATGAAAGCCTGAAGCAAGTGATGCCATCTAGTATTCAACCCAACACATTTCAGACTGTGAGTTAATGTTTGTTCCTTGCTCTTAACCATCATTTTTTTTTTGTCTCACTGCAATGAATGTGACTAGGATGATTTTACAAACTTCTGTAGTTAGTGTGTGGAGGATTAGCTGGATCTACTGCTGCTTTATTCACAACTCCTTTTGATGTGATCAAGACTAGATTACAGACTCAGGTTTGTAATAAACAGGCCCTTCAATTGTATAAATTCTTATTGCTACTACTGAAGCAGAATCTGGTGCAACCATCTAATTAGATGTCGAAAACAACCTTTCTAAACACTAGGTTTCTGAAAGTTTTCTTCATAAAATTATGATGTTTGATATCATTTATCTTGTTTTCCTTAATCGTATTATAATTTCAATATATTATTTTCAAATATTTTAAAAATATAATACATATTTTATTCTTTTTCTTTTTGGTTGATGTATATCATTTTACTCTTAATTCACGCTTCTGATAAAAGTAGGTGCACTGCAGATTCCTGGATCTGCAAATCAATATGATAGTGTGCTCCATGCCCTTTACAAAATTAGTAAGAGTGAAGGTTTCAAGGGCCTGTACAGGTATTATTTTTTGAGTCTTGCCATTATCATTTAGATCAGTAGAAAACATCTGATAGAAGCCACTGCTTTACATTCTTACTTCCTACTCATATGCAAATTGCACGATGACATTTGTTTTTTTTATGTGCTTTTATGTCTGTCATCAGGGGGTTGATTCCACGGTTGATTATGTACATGTCTCAAGGATCACTGTTTTTTGCTTCATATGAATTTTTCAAGAGGGCATTTTCTCTGGAAGCATCACACCCCACTGATTTATGCATTCAGGACAATGACGGGAATGTTGAAGACAGAAAAAACTTGGAATTAACAAGTTCATCATAGGGTGATCCAGCAGCAGCTTCCCCAAGTCTTGATAGTTTGTATTCTAGATAACTAGATAGTGTGTGAAAGAAAAGTTTAATTGTGCCACAAGCAGTAAGCAGTTGCATAAACTGTATATTTAAAGAATAATTTCAAATCCTTGTATAACATCATCTTCAAATCTTCCTATTAAAAATTTACAATTAGCATAAATTATTCTGTTAATTTTTCTAAATAATTATAATTTTAGCACTTGAAATTTTAAATAAAATTATACGATACAAGTTTAAATTTATTATTATGATGGAATCCCTTGATGACTCACGGAACCTGATTCACCCTCCAATTCCAGCCTCTCGAGTGAATCACCTATCCTCTTGGGTAACTTGATTGTTTGTGTCTTATATGCGTTTTTTCACTCACACAACGTGTTATTAATGGGGGATAGCCCAATTTGACCCTTCCTCAAGTCAAATCGCTAAAAGGGAATCAACTGTTGGTGATTAGCAGCTTTCACGGCTACTCAGTTGCACAGAACTCACACTCACACCAACAGGGTTAAAAAAAAGGACGATACAATTAAAATAAAATTGCTGACAAACTAGTATTTTAGCAGTATATAATACATTACACTGGATAAATGTTTATAATTAAAATTAAAATTGATAATAATTTTTTAATATATAAATTATATCATTAAAATTCATAATAGATATATTTAAATATTTAAATTAGGAATTTGCTAACGTATACTCACTATCGTACAAAAAAATGTATACTCACTTATTTTTTTAGTTAAAATACGTTAGTAAATTATAATTAGAGGTGTAGTTTGCTAACGTACTTCTACTAAAAAAACAAATTAGTGTACGTTAACAAATATCTATACATTTTATTTTATATTTAAAGTGAACAATGTAAATTGTGATATAAAGTTTTTAACTATTAACTTTTTTTAAAAAATTATTAAAATTTAATTTAGAAATAGAGATAAAAGAGAATCCATTAAAAGGGGTAGACATTAAGAAGATAAAGTATACAATAAAGATAAAAGGAAGAATTTGAAATGATTAAAAGATTTTTTTTTTTTTGCTAATTACAAAAATAATGTAATATGCACATCTAAAGAAAAGAAAATAAAATATATTGAAAAGGTTTAATTGAAAAATAAAGAGAATGGGAATCTCCCTTTCCAAATTGTGTATTACTAATTTATAATATATCTAAAGGATATTAAAATAACAGTAAAAATATTTGTTCAGCAAAAAAAAAAAAAAAACAATAAAAAAATGTTTATTTAAAAAGATTTGTAAGGTTTATTGCCTAGCATTAGCAAGCATCATTACTAATCAGTATTTCCTTTGAACTTTAAAAAATTTGGCTCCATACTCAGAAGAGAGACCAACAATTCTTGAAATTATTCCAATCCACTTCCCATCATTTATATAATTTCGTAATCTTAATAGATACAACAAAGAGAGAAAGGATTGCTATGCTATCTCCTACTGGGTGTAAAGTATACCCCCTCCCCCTCCTTCTAACTATCCCATACAATATGGACAATTTTAGGTTTCTATCCTACTTAAATGGAACAAAAGAACTTATTAAAAAGAATGATTCTGACACCTCTAATGTGCTGCTATCCCCATCAGATATATCAGCAGCCCCATTGCATTTTCTCTGAATGTTTAACAGGTTCTGCAAGCAGGCCATTGTGCCTAGCAACAAAAACTTCATATTGATGCAAACCCCACCCTCACTAAGATCCTCTACACACTTGTTACCAATTTTCACAGGCCATCTCCAAGACCATACTGTCTTTCTCCAACCAGCAATGGCTTAAAGCTGGTATAAAGATAAAAGACTGGCGTGTGTTTGGAAGCACGGTAGAAACATGAGAAACTGTGTCAATGTGTAACCAAACACCCTATAGACGTGTTTTCCATTTAATCACTACAGCAGGGCTGGTCAGCTCTATATACTTTATACGCGTGCAATAGGAGAAAAAGGTGGGTTCAGCACATAGGATCGAGGAATTCCTTTCTGATTCTTGCAACCAGTCTTCTTCTCGGTTGTGACTGAATTGAAAAAGAAATCTACATCCTCCTCAAGAAGCATTTTCAGTGAACTGCATTGAGATAATTGTTGGTTTTTCTCGTGCCCTCCACCACTGGAGGCAGAAGTTCCATGCAAAATGGCAACACAGATGGAGAATGCTTGTAAAGCAGATAATTGTGCATGAAAATCAACAGCATAATTCCCCTCTTCAATTCTTGTCATGCTGAAGGTAGGACTGCTTCCTTTAGCTCCCTGTGCACCAGTTGGTCAGATATGTATTAGAAAAAACAATAACAATCTCACGACAAAGGAAGTTAAAACTGAAACACTGAAGAAAGCAGAGAAAGCTGTAACAAGAAAGAGTGTTATTCAAAAACCTATATAGATGTGTGTCTAATGGAATTCATTCATTGTTCAAGCCTACAGTCAATATCATTTTGCTTTTGTATATACCTGTGCATGCATTCTATCTTTATATCAAATGGTTGCTAAACACAAATAACTAGAAAGAGCTCTAATTCAAGCTAATCTGAGGGATCTTTTAACTATAGTGACACTGCGACTCTGCACTGGATTGTGCTATTTTTGCTTAAAAGCATCTATCTTTTTGGGAAAAGATTGCACAAAAAAAGAAAAAAAAAAAGGACAGTGCGACCCACTGGGTTGGAAAAAGAAAAGATGAAGTGAATCGCTAAAAATTGTGAATAAAAAGGACCATTTGCAGAAGAGCATGTTCATGAGATTTGATCAGCATATTTGAAAAGCAGGTGCAACCCATCTCAAAGTAAGATGAGGTTGATTAAATGTGTCAATGGAATGTTATCAATAATTTTTTTCCTTGGCCATTTATTCTCAATAAAATAATTTTGGCTCTAAAATTTAGCCAGAAAAGTTATCGCATATGGCATATGGTTTGGTAGAAATATGGAATGTAACCATCTTCTGATTGCTAAAATGAATAGCTCCATAAGAAAGTGGAACCCATTTTAGGAACTGGAATGCAAAAGTGCACCAAGTTTTGTTGTCCATATTTGTCCCCTAAGTAATTCAAATTTAAATACCCTAGTGTTTCATCTATTTAGTGACTCGGAGTTTACAGATCCAAATTGTGTGGGAGCCTCATGCACTGAGTCTCCCTTTAGTATTTCATATATTTAAAGTCCCTTCAAGAAACAGTTAATGTGAAATTCAAATTATACCTGAACAAAAATTTCCAATGGTTGATGTTCCTCCATAAGTGGGCAGTCTTCAACAAATTGAATAGTAGGATTGCCTAAAAGAATAAGGGGACAGGCCATGTCCCAGCCACCACAGTCACAACCTCCACCATGCCTCAGTCGATCAAGTAATGACGAGGGACCCCGGCTTTCAGCATTTGGCAAACCATGATTGCCAGTTGGTATTACCACCTTTAACTGTTCCTGGATTTGGTTGCGATGAAGACTCTTTCTATCTTTTACTGCAGAGAGATCACTTATGTTGGAATATTCTTTAGCACTTATTCTCTCTCCTCTTTTGTACTTCAAGCTTTCTCTCTTAGAAAATGGAATTTGCAAGACAATGGCAGCAATTTCAAGGTTTGAATAGCATTCGGTGGACAAGAAAGGATAAGAATTTAAATCATCAAATTCAACATTACTTGATAGATGTTTGTCTTGAAGTTTATTTTTGACCGCACGGTTCTCATCCAGCCCCAAAGTTTCTTCCTTCAATCCAACATGGGAAGCTTTCGGAGTTTTAGAACCATCTAGTTCACAGAAAGACTTTTTTTCACGTGAAACACTCTGCCTTGAGTGTGTAAAATCATACAACACAAATTCTGTCACCATAGAGTTGTCAAATACTCTGCCTTCCAGTTCAGAACATAAATTACATGAAACTAGCATCTGTGCTACTATTGAGGAATCTTTATCAAAATCATGGGATCCCAACCCAGTGGCATTGCTCTTCTTTCTATTATCAATGGAGTGAAAGGTATATACCCAGTTGAAAGCATTACCTGTTCTCCATGTCTTGGCCACAAACACATCTTCAGGGCACTTCACCTTGAACTCAAAAAAAGGCACTCCATGTTTATTTTCCAACTTGAGATTGCCATGCAGGTGAACTGGTGAAGAAGCTATACCTGAATACTGGATTTCTCGGCTGATGAACTCAGAAATAATGTCAGAATGCTTTCCTGTGTTGGATAAGTCATTTAGAAATGATTTCTGATATGTCCTATTTCTTGCAATGTTTGCCGTCTCATTTGATTTGATCTCATTATTTTCCATTATCTGGCTCACTGGATTTCTCAATGATTTTGACTTTGTGAAATGATTCAGCCTTTTCCTGCTATGGGTGAATTGGACTTTTGTACTTGCTCTTGATGAGCAATTACTTCCTAATGGAGATGGCAAGTGAGAGATCTCCGCCTTAGCTGAGAGTGACTTTTGCAGTGAGTGGGCCGTGTCCTTTGCAACACGACAATTGCCATTAATTACAGAATCAGCAACTTTTACACTTCTGGACTTCAAATTTATAGAATCTCTCCCTTGTACTGTGGTAGAGTTCTTATTTTTAACATCTGAATTTATGCAAATTTCAATAAAGCTATTTGGAGAGTCTGGCACCTTGGAAGCCCTGGACCTGGAAACATATGGGGAACCCAAATTTGATTCCTGAGATATCTTTGAAGATCTCAGCTCAGAACCTTCATCATCTGAACCACATAAAGAATCAACAATGCTACCTGTAAAAGAGGTGTCACTCCTCCTTGAAATTTCTATTTTTTTCCTTCCCTCTACCATGGTGCCCATTTTCTTTATACTTTTCACTTCCTCCGAACTCTGATACATGGAACTGCGCCTGGTTCCTATATTACCTTCCAATCCATGAGGTCTAGAGAGATGGTTCTTACACGAAGCACTGCGGAAGCGAGCAAATTTGATCTCAGCAAAGCCCTCCTTGAGAGTAAAAAAATCATCTTTCCCAGTGGGTTTTCCTTTTTTAGATCTCTTCTTCACATTCACACAATATTGATGAGATGGAAGGACAGTATTAGGACTCAAACCCACTGAAGACTTGTCATCAAGATCCAGCTCCAACTCTTGTCCCATTGATGAATCCAAAGACCTGCAATACCATTAAGAAAAAAAGAACATATATTAGTTTGTGGCAGTGCAACACACACTCAAACAGACCCAATTCCACTTGACAAAGTTGACATAACGCTGCATGGTACCTATCATCTAACAAAATTTAAATCTGATGGCTACAATTACCCGGAATACAAGGGAGATCTTCCATTGAGGGATTTTTTGTTGGACTAAAAACAAATGGCTATAAATTACATTGAGGTGTTCATATAAATTATGTCAAAATTTTGTCTGTAATAATCAACAAGGGATTCAGCTCCAAAAAATTTCAAATGAAGGGATGAAAATAACAACTGAAGCAGGAAATGATATTTCATAAAACAAACTGTTGTTTGCAATTAAGAAATGGTAGTAAACACTGTAGAACAATTGTCTACACTCTCATAAAACATGTTAGGTCCTAATTATAAGCAACAAAGTGACTTTTTCTTTGGTCCTAATTATAAGCAACAATCACTAGTTTTTAAAGTAAATTTCTTTTGTACCCTTACTTTATTGTTTACTCTATTTCTTATGCACTATGACAATCACTTAAAGCAAATGGTGTTTTTAGAATAAAAATTGAACTTATGGCAGAATTAATTAAAAAAACCTGTAATAATTATTTTCTTTGGTATTGATGATTTGTCCTACGTTGCTTATAATTAGGACAAAGGTAGTATTTTGCAATGACAATTGTGACCTTGCAAACAACCATTATTGTAAAGGCCACGTCTCAACAGTGCCCTAGAAAATCATTGGTAGTTAGATTACTAAAAAATAAAATTAAAAAGAACAACGTTGATTGCAAGCACCGAAAAAGAAATGCCTTATGATCTGTTGGGTACGAAAAAAATTGCAAAAGGAAAAGAGAAAGGCTGGAAAGAACACTGTATGATCTCCATAACACCCAAATGTGAGTAAAGTGACACAGATGAGTGTTGCACAAATGTTTAATTAAAAACAATAACAAAGTACACAATGATTATGATACCAAACCATAATAGGGAGAAATGCAAAGAAAGAGGGAATTTTTTTTTTTTGAAAAAAAAAGGGAAAAGGGCATACTAGAGTAGATCTTGGAGAAGTAAACTGAAGAAAAGGAGAACCCAAGAAGCAGCTTCAATGCACAATCATAAATCTCCAACCTTGAGCATAAAGTGTGCAGTAGAATAACTTAAGAAACCAATCCATTTGATTAAAGAGTCAAGTCCTGGGCCATTGTGTTGTTTTGTAACTCAAAATTGGTATCTATCCACAAAAAGCAGTGGGGAAGGCTGAAACAAAAAGCAAGCTCAGCTCAATCACCTCAATGGCAAATGGTGCCAAAAAGCTTTGTTAGAAACAGTAACGGAAGCAACAGATTGCAAGAGAGAGAAGCATTGAACTCCCTCTCACATGAGTAACAGGGGAGAGAAACCACACCACCAAGCTTGAAGCTACTTACTACTACTACGTTAATGCACATGATGACCCTACTAAAACAAAGGCATGCTCTTCAAGGTTCAAGCACCATCATGCCATGTTGGTTTCTTTTTTCTTTTTTTTTTTTTTTTGGCTTTCCTTATGTAGTTATTATTATTATTTGTGTCCCACATAACAGTCAGCAAGAGACCAGCGATCTAAGCAAAGCAAGCGAGCAACCCGAGAAAGAATCGAGAGTGCCATCGTGAGATGACAGATGACACCATCAGGGACAAACTTTTGCTTTAATATTTCACTCATTCGGTGCACAAAGTGAAGGGTAATGTGGTCTTACTACAGTAACAGTGCCACTTTGAGTTTACCTTATTTTATGTTTCAGTAAAAAAGAGTGATTTTCTGAAATATATCATTATCTTATGGCTTCGGGAATGGCAGATATGACATTAACTTATCAAGAACGGAATCCCACAATTAACTAATAGTTAAATGAGTGTATGTGCAATAATAATAAGATACTGTTAAACACCAAGATCGGTTTTGTGGAAATGGGAATCAGATCTGCAATTTTGCTATGGTGAAATTTAATGGCAATAATGTCCCTCTGTTATTTCCCTATCGGGCAAGGCAAGTAATTGTAAATTTGTAAGACTCGGGGTTGAAGGTGTTGCAAAGATGTTTGACCAAGTCAGATTAAAGTTTAAAGTGTTTTGGAGTATAGTAAGGTGCATGCCAACAGGGGTAGAGGCGTAAATTTGGTTAAGATGAATAAGGACAAGGAGAAAAACTTTATTTATTATGGGGGCGGGAGAGGTGGTCAAAGACAAGGGAGTGTATTTGCATGTGATTGGATTGGCGGGGAAAAACCCAAATTCAATGACTGTGGTGGTGGCTCACATCAAACTCACGGAATCTTGGACTCGCGACTTGATTGTCCCTTTCGAATTTCATGTTGTCGTTAAAAGAAAAAAAATGAAAGAAATTGAAGTCTTATGGTAAGCGATTATGCAAACTTCCCCCTCATCCTCCCAAAAAAAGAAAAGAACAAATCACGTTACACTTGACTTTTTGTTACAACAAATTACAAAAACCCTGCATAGATGTTTGGTGGAATTCTGTTAGATCCGATTCCATGGCAGAGATCCGGATCTAGAGGATTGACTACGGAACACGGAAAAGGTAAGTGGTACTTGCAAATATTTCAACGCTCAAGTTAGTGTTTGTGAGAGGATAATGAGAGTTAGAGTTATTTCATAATTGATACCTACTTATATGCTCGAGTTTAGGTGGAAAAATCATTAGATCACGTGTCTTGTGTGACTCATGTGAAGGGTCACGAGTCTCACACATGCCCCCTTGTCGGTGTCGATGACCTAGGATTGTCGATCTGACAAGACCAAATATTTCCAAGGCATCTCGGTTCGAGTGACATACCAAGATGCTGCTCCAAAATCTAGTACCTTTGAGGTATCTCGATTTGGGCGACGCATGTTTCTCACTCCTTAGCTTTTTAAGCCTTACAACCACAACAACCATTTTACAAGTATGTTTGATGTAATATGTTTTGTAAAGGATTGTTAGTGCAATGTAGTATTAAAGAATGTGATTGTAATGTATTTTAAATAATTAAAAGATATTAGTATAAGGGTTAAAAAGGATATAAGTGTAATTTAGATTTAGGAAAAACACATTAACGAAGATCATTTTATTTGTTACTTGATAAGGAATGTATATCAAATTCAAAGATATGAAAAGATTCAAAATGATAAACAAATGTATTAAAGAGAAAAAATGGTTGTCAAGGTAAGGATAAAAAAAGTTGAAATACAATTAACTTAAATATGTTTCTACTCCCATAATATTTATGTTTTATACTTTTAGTCTTTATAAAATTTCTTAAGATTTTGGTTCTATAAATTTGCTTTACGATTTTAATCCTTAATAATATTTTTTTAGTCTTTATAAAATTGTAATTTCTTTATATCAATCCCTTTTATATTAGAATATATTTATTTTGATTTTTATTATTTAAGAATATAGTTGACACATCAACTGTGAATAGTCAAAAACTAAAACCATAAAATAAATTCTTTTAAAGATTAAAATCATATGAAAAAAAAATACAGAAATTCACTTATGATAAATCTCTAAACTTGACTAACCGTCTTTAGAAATACAGAAATACAAAAATTCATATAAAACAAACGTATCGCAAGAACTTTTTTTTCGTAACCATATTATTAGTGAGAAGTATAAAACTGATGACAAATCTTTAAACCTAACTAATCATCTTTAATGTACATTTTCTTCATCCACAAGACTAAATCCAAGACTTAGGAAATTCAATCTAAATTTCATGTAGACCAACAAGATATATATAATATATTATAACTAAAAACATATTTAAACTAATATAATTATTCGAATTACTTAATTTTAACAAATACATATCGAAATAATCCATTCAAGTAATTTCTAGCCAATAAAGAATATTTCGTGAACTATTTTTTTCAAACTGAAGATACTAGATAGAAAGTAACGACCTGAACCTGAAACATCATCACACCCAACACGGCAACACCCATAGTGTTCGAGGGCATGTAAAACTCAAACGTAAATGGCTATAATACCATTCTACAACATTAGTTAAAGCTATACAGAAAACCAACGGTTCCATTGTATGCGAACTATATACAATCTTTTGCTACTATCAGTACCAAAAAATAAACAAAATCTAAAACTAACTACAGCACAGGATAAATATTCCTAGTCACTAGTCAGCGTGTTTTGAAGCTTGGACGTTTTCATCTTTCCTAGACTTGCCAAATGATTTCTGGGCATCCAAAACTGGCATATATGCTTCACTTGTTTTCTTAAAGATGTCATTCTTTTCAGATTCGCGGGGACTCACGAGCTTCTTCTCAACATCTTCGAATTTTGCGGTGGCCCATGGCGCCGTGCCTACACTTCTTTTTGAATCTGATGCATCTATAGTCAGCTCAGACACCTCATCACGGGAGGCAAACCAGGAATGACCACAGGCAGTACATTCCAGCTGAACAAGCAGGGAAACCATCAAGCAAAGTTATGAAAAGCATAGGAGATGGTTTTGGAATTTCAGATATCAGTAAAACGTAAGGTGCAAACCTGATATCGATCACCATGTCCAGCATGGATAATGTCCCTCAAGCCCACCTTACACTCCGTGCATCTACGGCATCGGGCACCCGTCATCTGTTTCCAGGGTAGAGAAAAGCTAACAGTCAGCAGATATCTTCACACAGTTTAACAGAACATAATATTGTGGCAGGAAATAAAAAATGACCTGCATGTGTTGTGACTCATCAGGCTCCTTCTTGGTTGTTTCCTCAGCAGTCAAACCCTCCTGGAGTTTAAATATTCAGTAAATAACCAAATAAACCATAGAATCATCAACCAGATTAATCTTTTCAAAAGCAGCTTTAAAAAATGATGAACCAGTTACTAGTAACTAGTAAGGAATTCATAGTTGCTTTAAAAAAGCGAGAAAAAAAAAACAGCACAAGAGGCTTTCAAAAACATCTCCAAGCATTGTTATAAAACACGAACAATATTTTAAAAGTACATTCAGTGAAATTTATCAAACACTGGAATTATTTTAGAATGTAGCAACTACTTGTTTACTAACCCCTGTGCTTTTAATAAGAAGAACCCACATACAAAACGTAATCACAAACAAAATAAACACAATCCAGTGAACTTACCACTTTAAGGTGTACCAAAGCATCTTTTGCCCATCAGTGCACAATTAAATAAAAAACATAGATATATTAGTTATTTAAAATAATGGCTGAGATTGCACACGATGATATTTATCAAAATCAATTCAGTCCCTGAGAAAATATGCTTATTTTCATAGAAGCTTTTCTTCATGCCTTCTCCAATAACTGTTAAATAGGTAGAATAAGCTGAAGACTATTAATGGTTGAATAATATTGACTGACCAAAAGAATAACAAGAAGCTGCTGCTTTAAATCAGAAAATAATAGTACAAAATCTACAAAATAAATTCATCATAAGAGCACACAACTGCAAAGTTCCAACAAAGCGAGAAAAAAAAAGAAGATATCACACCTTCAATTCATTGGGTGTCATATTCAATATTTTAGAAGGTTCCAACTCTCCATTTAGTAGACGACGTGCTAGGATTGCATTGTTCTGCCAAAAAAAGAGAGAAAATATAAGCAAATCATCATTATCACTACAGAAAAAAAATGTATAAAGATATTCACATTAATTGATAGTGGTGATGAATTTATGATAAGCATTAGTAATTGAGAAAATAGAACTATTGTTATGGCAAGCCGTTTTTAATTTTCTTTCTCCATTATCGGAATAGATACTGTACATGAGCATATTACGTTAGTCTATTTTGTTTGAATTGAACAATCCTGCTCAAACACATAATAAACAAAATGTGAGTGTGATTCTTGTGATAAGCTCATAAGAGTCAAAAGAGTGCCCAAAACAAGTGAAGCATTTAACATTAATATGACACAAATTACTACATATCTAAATAATTCATTCAATTAGTTTTTAGCCAATAAAAAATATTTTGCGAAGTCTTCTTTTAAACTGAAGATAGAAAGTAACAACCTGGACCTGAAACATCATCACACTCAACACAGCAACACCCATAGTGTTCTTTAATTTTATATTTCCAATCCCCAAGCTTGCTCAGCAAGCCTAATTTCAGTTACAACTCTGTATGTGTATGAAGTCCTACCTTATCCAAAATAAAATGTAGCAGCAATATATAATTTTTTTAATCATTCAAGTGCATCACTTATAAACATTTCAAATTACCAATCCATATTAGAAGAGCAGCTTCTAACCTTGAGATTAAATACTAATTGTCGTAGTTTTTGGTTATACTTCTGATAATCTGATGAAAAGGTATCATGTGAAGCTTTTTCCAGAGCAACTACAGCTGGAACAGCATCATCTGGCCAGACAAAAGACTTGGAACTCTGTAGAGTGAAAAAAGGTAAATACTGAAATCATTATAACCCTGAACTTGCCTCAAGGAAAAGGGATATAAATAGAAGATTATGAGAAAACAAACAATCCATACAAGAGATCACCACCACAACAACAATTTAGTAATTCACCATGTACCTTTTGAACCTTGCCTTTACATTCATTAGCAGATTCTAAACTTTTGTTATTGCTTCCATTGTTGATTGCGTCAGAATTGTCATTTCCTTTCTCTTCCTTCTTTATGCTGTCATCAGAATTAAACATGAATTGAACACTTTGAAGCAACTTCTCCAAACATTTGTCTCGATGGGTATCTCCAGTTAGAGCATTGGAATCCACTAATATACGGTAATGCTCTGAGGCAATATTTACACAACTCCCTGGTGTTTCAGGTTTCAGAGGTTGGTCACTCTTACGAGTTGTTTCCTCCTCCTTTGAAACATCGAGAGGTGAAATGCTCTTTTTCCTTAAGATTCTTTTATTTTTCATCAGATCTTCCTGATCAGCAACAGGTTCCTCAGGCTCAATGTCAAGTAGTTCGCCCAAACGTTGAAGAGTTTTCTGAACAAGCTCATCAATTTCTTGCTGTTTATTGTCCTCATAGTCCTTATCAGTTAGCTTCCAGAGTTTCCTTTCTACTGTGTCATACACCTTTTGCACAATAAACCCAGGATGCTGCTTACGATTTGGAAGCTGTTTGTGTATGGGAACAAAATGCACCACACACTTGTGCATAACAGATTCTGCAGGAACATCATCACGGTGAAAACTATAAAACAGCTCCCTTGTGTCACGTGATTGCCAGCTGCCACCACCTTTTCTTTCAGCTTCTTCGGGACGATAAAACCACTGCCCTGTGACCATCATGCTGCCATTTAGGGATTGCGTAATGTCCTGACAACAAAACAACCCCTGGAATCAGAAGGAGAAGAGAGAAAGGTCTATAACTCTAGATTTTGTAGAAAAGGAAGGAATAACAACACCCTCTCCCACACAACAGAGGATAAAAAAAGGGGGTTAACAGACCCAAAATAACATCAATGCAGCTCAAGCTGCTCAACAACATACATTGCTTACAATACGACAAAAATTGGCAACCTAGTTACCAGAACTCAAAAAAAGGGCAACATAATGCGCTAACTTAACTCCAGCACACACACATGCCAGGGATTTCCAAGAAGGGAACACAAATGGGAATGCTAGGTTAAATATATTAAGCACATAAAATTGTGAATCAGAAAACATGAATTTATTATTAATAAGCAGAAAATTGTTATTTGTATTCCATGTACTTCTGGTTGAATTTATTACTTTTTCACCAATGCATGATGATCACCAAAATTCGGTATATTGTATCAAAGCAGATACCAAGTGTCATAAAATCTTAATGTTCCAACCAACATATCATCAAAATACATTGTTAACTTATGGAAGAATTATATATTTGACAACAAGTTTACCTTAATAATCGCCACGTATGGCTTTTGGTCTTTGTCCTCAGGTGTGAGAAGTATAGGGTCCTCCTGCAGAAACAGTAATGTCAAGAATAATGGTAAGTTGCAGGATCAAAACACAACAACATAACACATTTCTTATTTTATTAGAAGATCTTAGAACCCACTTTCACAAAACAACCATCAAGCTTGCAAACAATGCACAAGCCATCTTCATGGCTTAAACCTCACTTCTCTTTCAGTTGTAAGAAATTAGGAAGAGCGGCAAAGATAAAACAAGTAGGCTTTTGGAAAGACTATAAATTGCACTGCCATTGGATAAAGAATCAAGCATGAACTACTTTTCTCGGTTGAAATGCAATAATGCACTGTCAAGTAACAATTACTCCCTCCGTTACTTTTTAATTGTAACAATTATTCCCTTACTTTTCACTTAAGTCCATGATAGCATTTATTGTGAAGTAGAAATGAAAAAGGTAAAGTAGGAAACCTCATAACTATTTTATTACTATTAAGAAAAATTTATTGCACTTCTGTGTAGAAATAAAAAGGAATGGAGAGAGAACTATGTCGCCGCTATTTGATCCTAGCAGAGCAAAAAATGGAATCGAAACTCACGCGTTCAAATCTAATAGCCTAAACTATTTCCAACTAAAGAGAAAAAGGTAGTACCAGAGTGTATTGGTTCCCATCGTACTCGAAGGATTCAAAATGCTTTTTCCGGCCCCTTCCCTTTCCGGAAAACCTAACCGGTTCGCCAATGGGCTTGGCGTCCTCCTGCGGCGATTCCTCCTCTTCGTTGGATCTCTCTTCCTGCTTGTCTTTGATCTTTCTCTTCTTCTTCTTGTCTTCCTCCTTTTCCTTCTCGTTCTCCTTCTCCTCTTCCTCTTCTTCTTGGAGCTTCATCCTCTTCCTCTTGCGCTGCTGCTGCTTCGAACGGTTCTCTACGGAGGCACTGACCGAAGATTGCTGCTTAGGAGGAGGCGGCGCTTCGTCCTCGTCGTCGCTGGTTGCGACCTGAGTGAAGCGTCGATTTCCCATTCTTACACCCACCGCCACTGTCACACGATAATTTTGATTTTGTTTGTGTTTTGATACCAATTCAAGAACCTTGCTATTTTTCATGAGCCTGTCAAAAATAGGAAAGGTTTTTTATACTTTTCTTATTTACTGAAAGCTCCAAGTTCTTTACGAATTTAGGGGAATATTAGGGTGAATTGGCATACTACTGGTGCATTATTGGTACAGGTAATTGGATATAATAATTTTTTGGGTAAATGGCAACTTTTGTATTTTTAAAGTGGTGATAATTTAGTCTCTCAAAGCACTAAAGTTTTAATTTAGTTTATTAATGTGTAAAAAGTGCGACAATCATGTTCTGTCGTTAAATTTCATGAGACTATTTTTGTAATGTTCACGGACTAATTAAGTTGTAATTTTCGATAATCAATTTGACGTTAAGTTGTAAAGTTCAAGGACCAATTTAACATTAAGTTGTAAAACAAGACGTAATTATCACACTTTCTACACTTCCAAGATTAAATCAGAATTTTCATTAATTCATGACTAAATTGCTACTATTTTACACTTTCATAGATGAAAGTAACCACCCAATAATTTTTTAATTAATGGTCGGATTTGTTTACTGATTATTTGTTGGTTTTAAAATATGTTAATTGTAATAATCTTTAAATGTTAATGGGGAATCAACTTGTAACATTTATTCAATAAGGTTATAGGGTAAAACTTTTCTAAGAAACAAAATTGATCGTGTGAAATGAAGTTCTAATGATGAATAGATTGTGCTTTGAGGTTTTTAATTGCACTTTGAGTGATCTTATGATATTTCAATGTGAAGAAAACAATGATAAATTATTTAGTGGAAAGGTAGTTTGTTTTGGGTCAGAATTTCAAGCAATTATTTTCCGTCGTTAGAAAATGATCAAGGTAAGATATTGATAAAGCAACAATTATTTTTTTGAATCATGGATTACTCGCAAAGTTTTGAGTTGAAATGAGGTTAAAAACTGGAAAAAACTAATTAAAGTACCAATAATAGAAAATGTACCCACAGGGGTAGGTCACCTCTGACCAAGATAAAAGTCAACAACCAGGGGCATGGCCGGATACCCATTCAACCATAACTGAGCACCCCTCTGTCGGGTCGGGCACCCCTTCAATGTGATTAGACAATTTGAATAGAGTTAATATCTCTGAGACAAGTAGACCAACCTTTGGACATGGTTGAACACCCCGTCGACCATGACTTGATACCTCGGTTTCAAAGAGACACCTTTCAACTATAACTAGGTACTTCTCCATTGTAGTCAAACACCCTCACTCATGGTAGAATACCCATCGATTATAGCCGAACACCCTTCGGCCATGGCCGAATACCCTTTGGTTATGATCTTGCGAATACATAAGTTTAGTGAGAATGTTAATCTTGCGACACTTTCTCTAACACTTTCTTTTAGACACTATCCTTGTCATTGGTTAAATTTATTGTAAATAACCAATTTTGGTGAATTCCACAGTAAATCAGGGAAGATAATCTTTAAATGATATGTGAGACCCACCAAAAATGGTAATTTCTAATAAATTTCAACCAATAATAGAAAATATATCCAAAAGAGAGTATCAGATAGAGTGTCACTAACATTTCTCATAAAATAATTTTAATAAAATTTATTAAAAAGTATTCAAATAAATTAAAAAAATTACAAATTATTTTCATAAATCAAATAAATTTCCTATAAATTCTTATAAAATAAGTTAAAAAACTAAAATTTTAATTATTCTTATAACAATAATCCTTATAAAATAAACCACATATGAAAATAAACTACTTTTTTCAATAAATTTTATCAAAATATTAAAATAAATTAGAAAAAATTATAAAAAATTATAAATTATATAAACAAATAAATTAATATATATTTTTTTATAACTGTTGCGGCGCTGCCTAATGCCAGCACGAAGGCGCCGCCACGGGCCAACGTAGATGCAGTCGAGTATGTTGACATCAACAAATAGTAGCCGGCAAGTTGTTAAAAATTCAAATACTACAATTTAGCTATAAGGTGAATTTTAAGTTTTTTGTTTTTAATTGAACAAGAAGGTGGATTTATTTTAAGTTATATTCTTCAGTTTAGTTAATTCTCGCACTGATTATTTTTATTTAATTTTAAAACGAAAAAAATGTAAATTTATAAATTTTTCGTACTACTTTTTTGTATTAAATTTAGAATTCACATATTCTTATCTTATATGTAATTTTGATATTTATAATTTTAATTTCTCACGTTTAATTCTCATAAATTTTTAATTATTTAAATTAAGTTCTTACCATAAAAATCTAATCAATAATTAACGTAAATATAATAAAGACGTGAGTACCGTTAATTTATAAAAATTGACAAATAAAAAAATATATAAAAATAAATAATAAAATGTTAAAAATCATAAAAATAAATATAAATAAACAAAATAAGACATAAATTAAATTAAAATAAAAACTTAAAATATAATTAGTTAAGCCTCGAAATTATGCTTACACTAATACTATGGTTGAGTGTCGTAGGGGGAAACACTGTTTCACTTGTCAGCGTGTGAACCGTTTTACCAGAATTTTTTAATTAAAAAAATAAGAAAAAAAGGTTATGATAGGAACACCGTCGATTACCCATTATTTAAACGTTATTGCATTTTGTGACGAAACGTGTGCCAATTATAGCCAACGACTTTGCCAACGTGGACCGTTTCTTCTTCAATGTTCGATACCGTACGTGCGTGCGTTCTCTCTCTCTCTCTATCTCTTCTTTACCCAACTTTCCTGATTTATAAACCACACTTTCGTCTTAAAAAATCAGAATCAAAATCAGAAAAAAATAAAAATAAAAAAAAAGGAAAAAGGAAACGTATAGAAAAAGCTTCTCCGGAAAATTGGCAAATAGAGAAAAAGAGAGATTCATGTTCAGTTTTTCCCCTTCGTGCCCGTCAAGTGAATTCTGATTCTCTTTCAGGTTGGTTCTTCTTCATTCTTCTTTCTCTTTCCAACGCTTCAACTATTTTCTTTCTTTACATTTTTCTTTTTCTTTTCGCCTTTTCGCGTTCTTTTTCTACTGTTATATGCATTTTATTTATTTCTTTTTTTAATTATCTGGTTAGCTATTATTGCGATTCGAGTAATTGGTATCCTTGTGTTTTCGTGAAGGCGATTTTTTCTCGACGATAAAGTTGCGATTTCGCTGGTGTCGTTTTGCCGCAAGATGGTGTCGTTTTCGTGAATATAATAATTTGGGTCTGGGAATCAGGGTTGAAGTTCTTTCTTCAGCATTGAATCTTTGGTTAGATAGGTTGGTTTCTTTGGAACTCAATTCAATTCAATAATTGTTCCTCCCTCTTGTGGAACTCAATTCAATTAGGTTAGTGGGCGAAAAAAAAAATGGTTGAATCAATTGCTGCAACTTCACTCCTTGGCCACCGTCCAATTTGTGGTGGAAATTTATCCAGGGATGTATCTGTTAAACGCAAATCTTTGAATACTGTTCGGTTCCCAACAACTGAGTTTCTTGGCGGTGGAAGAATTGTGGTTTCTCTGGCTTTGCCTAAATCGAATAAACATGATAGCTTCAGGTTTTCATCAATTAAGGCCTTGGCTGTGGAGTTAACAAGAGAAGCACATGCTTATAGGGAAGAGAAAATGCCCAATAGGGATAACAAGATTGATAGTGGATTTGATCAAAGGCCTGATTTGTGGCCTCCGGCGAATAGAGCGGATAACCCATCGCTGCGGAATCCGTTGCTTCGGCATGAGAGGATGGGATGTGGTTGGTTGGGTGCCATATTTGAGTGGGAGGGTGTTCTAGTTGAAGACAACCCTGATCTAGAGAAGCAGGCTTGGCTGGCACTCTCTCAGGAAGAAGGCAAACCCTCTCCTCCTGCTTTTATCCTCAAGAGAATAGAAGGGATGAAGAATGAACAGGCGATTTCGGAAGTGCTGTGTTGGTCGAGGGATCCGGCACAATTGAGAAGAATGGCTAACAGAAAGGAAGAAATTTACCAAGCTTTGCAGGGTGGGATATATAGACTCATGTCTGGGTCCAAGGAGTTTGTGAGTGTTTTGATGCATTATAAGATACCAATGGCATTGGTTTCCACGCGGCCTAGGAAGGCTCTTGAGTCTGCTATTGGGGAAATTGGGATTGAGGACACTTTCAGTGTTATTGTAGCAGCAGAGGATGTTCATAGGGGAAAGCCTGATCCAGAAATGTTTGTGTATGCTGCACAGCTTTTGAACTTCATACCTGAGAGGTGCATTGTGTTTGGTAACTCCAATCTAACAGTGGAGGCTGCACATGAAGCGCGGATGAAGTGTGTGGCTGTTGCTAGCAAGCATCCTGTATATGAGCTTGGGGCTGCAGACTTGGTTGTCAGGCACCTAGACGAGCTTTCAGTGGTCGATTTGAAGAATCTTGCAGACATTGAAATGACTGAGTTTGGGTCTCCGGAGCCTGAGATGGAGATGGAGGTGGAAGAAGATTATGACACATCATCAGTTGATGACAATTTCTGGTAAATTCTATAAATGTACAGTTGATTGAACTTCATCTGATTGTTGATGATATTAGTTACAGGTTAGTTACTTGTGTATATGGTAAACAGAATAAATGGGGGGGAAAATGATAAGTGGTCTGCATTGAACATTGATGTTACTACTAATGCATTTTCTGTTCATATACATTCACGCAGTTTTAGATTTGATTTACTGGTGTTTCCATCCATAAGATAGAATACAAATTACCTCATGAAGTTTAGGTCATTTCTACGTTTGGTCCTTGAAGTTTATATCTTGTGACATATTATCCCCTAACCCTAAATCTTGGAAAATCATGAAATGAGGCGTTATATCTAAAAATGGGTAATTTGTACCTCACAAATGACTTAATTTTAAACTATTTTTCCTGTTTCTTCGTCTTTGAAATTTATAAGGATGACCGCTGTGTGGGGGATTAAAGTATACCAAGCCCAAAATGTTAATCATAATAAGGGGATAAATGTTAATCATAATGCAATTTTTTTAGAGAGAGAGGGAGAGGATTGAGATTGTTGCCTCGGTTTGCATAGAGCTGTGGGGGCATTCGCTGTTCAGTGTATATTACTATACCCTCATATTTCAAATGGTTATATTATATATGATGTTTATTTTGATAATATTGTTTACTTGTAAGTTATCCTCTTTGGTCTGTGGCTTATTGATACTAAAATAGTAAAATTTCTATTGTATAATTTGAGCCTTTTAGCAAAATATGAACTAGCTTTGTTTTAAGCTTTGAGTTATTTGTGAACCAAGTTACAGTGAATGTGTTTGGTTCAATTTATTTAAAAAATAATAATTGTTTATTTTTATCTGCATTGTAAGAAAGCTTTAAAAAAGTAAGCTATTATTTTCTCCAATAATTGTTTTCAAACATGGTGCATTCTAGGGTGGGAAAGTTTAACAAGTCTCCCACCATGGGAAACAAACCTGATCCGTAGGATTGGAATCTTTTTCAAGATGAGAATAACATTATCATAGACATACATGTACTGGATTAAAACCCATCAAAATATATATTTAATTTAGTATTGCTATTCGCACCACCAAAATTGCTATTCACATCCTCACGTATTTAATTTTATTACTGTAGCAATATATATATATATATATATATATATATATATATTTTTTTTTTTTTTTAATTTAATGGGTTATTTTTTTTATTTGAAAGCAGTGAAATTACGTCCAAGTCCTTGGTAATTTACTGCAGCAAAAAATATATATTTAATTTAATGGGTTACTATTTTTATTTTAAAGCAGCAAAATTACGTCCAAGCCCTAGTAGTGTTCTGAATTATTTTTATTTTCAAAAATATCCTTTCCACGGAATCGTGATTCCATGGCAAAATACACTACGAAATCATGATTCCGTTGTGTATTTTATCAACTAAAAGACTATTCCGTTTCGTATTTTGTCCACGGAATCATGATTCCATTTCATATTTTTTTTGCATCCCTAGATATACAATGGAATCTTGATTCCGTTGTACATTTTATACAATAGAATCATGATTACGTGGAAAATGTATGTTTGGTAAAAAAAAAAATTAAGCACATGTGCTTAATTAGCATTGCTATTCGCACCTCCAAAATTGCTATTCACATTCCCATGTGCTTAATTTTTTTTTACCAAACATACCATTTCCACGTAATCATGATTCTATTCTATAAAATGTACAACGGAATCAAGATTCCATTGTGTATCTAGGGATGCAAAAAAAAAATGAAATGGAATCATGATTCCGTGGACAAAATACGAAACAGAATAGTCTTTTCGTTGATAAAATACACAACGGAATCATGATTCCGTAGTGTATTTTGCCATGGAATCACGATTCCGTGGAAAGGATATTTTTGGAAATAAAAATAATTCAGAGCACTACTAGGGCTTGGACGTAATTTTGCTGCTTTAAAATAAAAATAGTAACCCATTAAATTAAATATATATTTTTTGCTACAGTAAATTACCAAGGACTTGGACGTAATTTCACTGCTTTCAAATAAAAAAAATAACCCATTAAATTAAAAATAGATATATATATATATATATATATATATATTGCTACAGTAATAAAATTAAATACGTGGGGATGTGAATAGCAATTTTGGTGGTGCGAATAGCAATACTAAATTAAATATATATTTTGATGGGTTTTAATCCAGTACATGTATGTCTATGATAATGTTATTCTCATCTTGAAAAAGATTTCAATCCTACGGATCAGGTTTGTTTCCCATGGTGGGAGACTTGTTAAACTTTTCCACCCTAGAATGCACCTTCAAACATACACTAAGTATCTGATAGCTGATATGAATGTATTAAAAAAAAAATACTTGTATTAACTTTTAGGAGTTGCTTTCAAAATAACCTTCGGAACGGTTGCATATCAAACGTGCTTTTGGGGGGGTTGGGGTTGTAAAGGTTTCTGTTTTAATAGCATATGGTTAAAGAGTTGATCTGTATTAAATAACATATGTTGAGAGAGATTAATGCCTTAAATAAATTTCAATATTTGTTCTGCCTCTTGACCGGGATATATCCCTACTCGCAAAAAAGCTGACAAAACAAAATGCGATAGAGGCACTGATTCAAAAGGTAAAAACGGATATATGGATTGACCCCACTCAATGTCCACCATTCGAAGTTATTAAACGAAATGATTTGCATTGGCTTGCATGTGCACTTCGAGTTTGCACTTACAGACTAGACCAATCTATAAAGTTTTTAGTAAAATTACCATTTTGGTCATTTAATTTTTTTTGGTTTGTTTGGATTGGGTTAACCAACCCAACCCATAAGTAAGTTTGGGCCGGACTTTAAACAGTGAACAAAAACAAAAGGCTACTGCTGTTTAGCTTTTCTAAAACGAGTATGTAAAGTAAGAACACAAACAAAAAAAATTGTTTGGTTTCATGAAAAAGAAAAGGAAGAAAATGGTGGGAGAGAAATAGAAAAATAAAATCATTTATTTAGTTTGGTTCAACACAAAAATGGCAGAAAAAGAAACAAAAGCAAAATGTTAGTACATCTTATTTTAAGGGTGTATGCATAGAAGAATATGAGAGAGAAAAAAATAAAAGAAGAGAAAAAATAATAAACATGATAAATATGATAAGAAATAAAAAATGAAAAAAATAGGAAAAAAAACTAATAAAAAGTGTAGATCCTTGTTTTTTATATTCTTCTCAAACTAGCGAGAAATTCACAAGAGGCCAGATTTTTGGCTTATAAACAAGAATTTAATTGTAATGTAAAAGAAAAAATATATTTTCACCTAATCATAAATTGTTATCGTAGTATAAAGTAAAATTGTTGATTTTTATAATGATTATTTTAAAAGTTATATTTATAATAATTTTTAATTAACTAACAATATAAAAAATTTAATACTAATAATTAATGAAAATTAAATTCTATAAATAAATATGTACACGATATTATATTTTAGTATTTTTTTTATCCTTAGAAATCGAAAACAGGTACCGACAGTTTTACAATAACTCACTGAGTTAGACCCCCATGGTATATTATACAGTATTTTAGTATGTACATAAATATGATGCGATATGTGCATAAATAAATATTTATTTCATTTGATAAAATAAAATTATATTCTAATGACTTTAATTTTTTGAACAAATGTACTTAAAAAGTAAAGAGATGAAATATAAGAAGAATATTAATATATAACTCATTTTTTTTTAACAAATATACCTGCATTTCTTGGTCCGTATGGTAATTGTCGGAAGACAATTTCATAAGGGATTAGGTTCAAATGCTGGTAAGAAAGGATTTATTTTAAGAGAAACTGGACTATACAGTGACAGTGTAAACAGTTTTACACCGTCATCCAATCACAAATTGAATGACGGTGTAAAATAGTTTATACTGTTAGTGCATTATCATTAAACTCTTATTTTAAAGGTATAATCGTTTTTTAATCGAACAAATGGAGAATTTTATTTTATTTTTCACTTATATTAATATTAAGAGGAATGTTAGCGATAGTTTTTGTGACACTCTCTATTTGATACTCTTTCTACGATTAGTTCAAATTTATTGAAAATCATAAATTTTGATGGGTCTCACTTCTCATTTAATAATCTCATCTCCTAATTTAGATACCGGGATATTACATATATCCAAAAACCTATTTGACATCAAGTAAGAGAAGTAAAAGAGAAAAAAAAATATAAATATTATAGATATTTAGCAATTAGCATCCACTCAGTGATATCCTAACACAATTTGGCATCCTCACTTCTTTTTCAGGGAACTTGTGTAGTACACTCACAAGTCACTAATATGAATGGTTAGCCGTCAATAACATCGAACCTAGCCCAGTGCAGATTTTAGTCAACAAAGTAGCGTTAATTCATTAATCATTGGTGTTATTAGTACATTGAACATCCATGAAGCTTCCCAATTAATTCCCGAACTTAATTAATAATTTTATTAAAGCATCACAACATTCTTACATGGCAACCCAGTACTGATGATGATTATGTCGTTTTGCACGTAAAGTCACAAATTAAAATATCTGTATATCCATAATATAAAAGAAAATAGACTATTTTAAATTACAATAAATGGTTTTGGATACTAAAATGTCCCAACTTTTGTGTACGTGTGTGCATACGTAAAAAGCCATTCTTCTTATTGTTGACCTTGAAATTAAACGAAACCCCAGAATATGAGCTACTAAAAATTGATTTGGACACAAACATGAATATTTAAACAGAGGAGCTGATAGTGAAAGCATATGGTAAAGTTGTGCCTGGGGCTGCTGAGTGGAATTCTCCCGTAGGTCACAGTACTGTTTCTGGGAAGAAGATGACAATTTGTAAAACAAACCAAGTTTTTAAATATAACTAAACACAATACCAAAGGTCCCTTGTACGTCTTACACAACCCCTTTATGGCACTAATGAGTCATCTCATAATTGTCCATTAATTCATGATACTTGTAAAGTTTGATAAATACAATATACATAATGAATGAATATGCTTTATGATGAAAGAAAGGATTTGAATCTCAAATAGAGGATCAAAACTCGCTCACAATTTCATTCACAAATTTCTACAGAAACATTTGTTATTAGGATTTTGACATGTAAAATATAGAATAAAACTAAATTTATTAATCATTACACAAATCGTGTTTCAGGGGAGAACAAATATATTCGACAATTTGAATGTAAAAAGGGAAAGATATTTGTTTAATCGTGAGAATAATAATCACGCACCTTCCAATTTTTTCTTTCCATCCGGAAGGGATCGATTTCCAATTTAAAGAGATTGTGCTTCACTGCTTTATTATCTCATCATTATACCATGCTGAAGCCTCGTGACCCTTTAGCTCACTTACAGGAATTTGGAATCATAGAATCAACTTTATAACTATATATATAATATAATAATAACCCACTCATAGGAACCGTGTTTTGTTGTCTAACATTTTATGCTCGTCACTCGTTCGGGAAAAAAAACAGAACCTCCCTCAAAATTCCCGCCCTCTATAAGAAAATGTAATAACAATAAAAATAAAAAATACACACGGAACTGGAAAAGGTTAGTGACGTGTGGCGTGACGAGCTCAAAATATATTACTGTATGGTAATGGTAGTAATTAACAGTTAAGAGATTTATTTAATTAACAGTATATTATAGTACTAATAAAAAATGAGAAATTGCGTAATGCGTGTTGTCCCTTGGCAATCGTGACTCGTCGTTATCTACTATTCCCTTATTCATTCATTCAATCAAAGGAAGGAAAAATATATTATGGATAGCAACCAAGGTGTGTCCGAGTGAAGGAGAAAAAGACCCGAGTCCAGAGTCCAGAGTCCTTCTTCTCTTCTCGTCTCACTCACGCAACCGCCAATTCCTCAACCCTAAGGTTAATTCTCTCTCTCCTATGTCCTAATCACACTTTCGCGCTTCCTCAATTTCTAATGCGTTTTTCCATTTTCTGCAGTAAGCAGAGCGGCATGGCTGTCGTTTCGCGAAGTGCCACGACCTATACGCGCCACCGCAACTTAATACGACACGAGTTCGATAGGAAGACGAAAACCTGCGTTGCCAACAGTTTGTGTTGCTCTTCCTGGGATTCTGCTAAGAAGGCTCCTCTACCTCCGCAGAGGATTGTCGGCTGTGTCGGGAGTACACGTGGCAGTAGAGTGGTTGTTGCTGCGAGTCCTCCCACTGAAGACGCTGTAGTTGCCACTGACCCACTCACGAAGCAGGATCTCGTCGATTATCTTGCCTCGGGTTGCAAGCCCAAGGAAAAATGGAGGTGCCGTGTTTTGTGCTTATGTGATTTGTTATAATCATTGTTTAACGTTGTTTTCTCTTTGCATGAATGGTTTGGGATTTTCTGAATTAGTATTAGTGGGGGGGCTCCTTCCCTCTACTTTTATCTGTTAGTGACTGTGACACTTTAAAGTTGTTATACAAGAATTGAGATAATTATTGATTAGTCTCCTTTGTAAACTGAAACAATTGTGTACAATTGATTTATCATTTTAAATTTTGAATGTAATAACTCTCATTTGGTTGAATTATCAATAGTCTCAGAAGTGGGAATATCGATGGCAGAATGAGATTATGTTGGCTCAGGGTCTGTTGGATGTGTGTAAATTCCTCTGCGACACTGCAACTGCAATTGTGGCTGTATCAGCTGCATTGTCTATAAGGTTCTAAAAACATGTTGATTCGTTGGCTTTCTGAAGAAACATATAAAATGGCATGATAATGCTTTTCTAAAGTCATAGATAAAGGTGGACAGAGGAACATCTTCCTAAGGTCTCATGTTTGTTTTTCACGAGGAGACCTTTTTCCTTGTATTTTTTGCCTTGCTTTTGAGTTTGTGTTTTTAAATAAGTTAATATATAGGACCTGATTAGGTTTCTTGAAGGTTTAAAATTTGAACTGTATCTTATGTGATAACTAGTTTGTATGTCCATAGGTGGTTAATTATTCATGCGGTCTTGCAGAATAGGTACTGAACATGAGAAGTTTGGTTTTGAGATTGGAAGCTTGCGTCCTATGAAGTATGAACAAATAGCAGAATTGCTGAATGGCATTGCTGAGAGATTTGACTGGGATAAAATAATGGAAGGTGATAAAATTATTGGACTCAAACAGGTAAGTTAACATTTGCATGAACAAGAATGTCAAGCATTTTCTTTGAGATTTACAATTTAATTCATTTGTTAAAATTGCAATGCTTTGTTATTATTATTGAAGATTAAAAGTTTTTTTGCACATTATGTGAACCAGGGGAAGCAGAGCATATCATTAGAGCCTGGTGGTCAGTTTGAACTTAGTGGAGCTCCTCTTGAAACCTTGCATCAGACTTGTGCTGAAGTTAATTCGCACCTTTATCAGGTAAGTCACACGTACTTGTTATGGTGATACATAAAGTAAATATGTTTTTTTTGCCGTTAGAGAAAGAGATTGGATTTTTTTACGCAATCATATTTTCTTCAGTTAAATATGTATCATCATTATGGGTATACGGTCATTTAACTTACCGCTGTATGTTGTGACGTAATAGATAGCTAAATCCAATACTAGTTTGTTGCGTTTGATGTTTCTGTTATCTGATGAGTGACCTTGTTTCCTTCATATCTGTAATTATTTCCATATACTTACGTTTATAGGTTAAAGCTGTTGCCGAGGAAATGGGAATTGGATTTTTGGGGATTGGTTTCCAGCCAAAGTGGGGAATCAAAGACATACCTATAATGCCAAAGGTAGTTTTTTTCTTTCTTCCCAACTTTCAAGTTCTTTAATTGTTGAACACATACCGATATCACAGCTTAAAAATCTCTCTCAGATGTCACTTGCTGACTGCATCAGTTATAACTTAGCCAATCCTTTAAAAGGATGACACCATCCGTTTTTACTTTTTAGTCAACTTTTCATGAATTCAGCTGGGTTTCCTGATTTCAAGATCAAATAGCTGTCAAATTTCACAGCCATACCTATTCACTAACTATCATAGTCGTTAAATGGCAGTTATGGTGGGGCCTTAAGGAAATAGTGTGGCAGTTTTGATGCCCACTGCCACTTGCCTCCTGCTTTGTGGCGCTTTCTGCCATTTCACATTTTGCGGCTGCCATGTCGGATGTGGACCTTTTTTTAATTAAATTATTTTTTAAAGAGTTTCAAATAAGGTTTTTAAAACCTTTCTTCACTCTTCTGCATGTTACCTTTTTCCCATTCTCTCCTGGGCTGATTGAAGCTCATCTTCCCCCTCCACCACCCGCCGGCAGTTCCAACTCTGGTGACCCAAACTATGGCAACTACCGTAATTAAATTTCTTCTTTCCTGTCTTTCTTTTTTCATCTCTTCTCTATTTTTTCTTGTTTTTTTTGTCAGTTCTTCTCACCATTTTTCCCCCCCTCATTTTTTGTTTTTCTTTTTTTTCATCATTTTTTCTCCTTTTTTCTGTTTTACTTGTTTTTTTTCTTCAGTTTTTGTCACCATTTTTTTCCTCCTTTTTTCTTATTTCTTTTTTATTAAGCTATGTAGCAAAGTTATGCCTGGGGAGTTCTGTCAGCAAGCCCTATTCTTTGTAGTAACTAAACAATGATAGTTCTTTCTTGACCTTTAGTGGTTCAATTACCTGCTTTCTGACTATGTGTTGTCACACAGGGAAGATACGAAATTATGAGGAATTACATGCCTAAAGTTGGCTCTCTTGGGCTTGACATGATGTTCAGGACATGCACTGTACAGGTGAGATGTGTGATGATTTGCAAGCTGATTTTTAACAAAGCCATTCTAATTTAAACATGGTGAAAAGAGTATCTTTTGACACAATATTATAATCAGCTCTCATACTAGATAGTAATATATTTTAACTTACTTTTATAGGTCAATCTGGACTTTAGTTCTGAAGCTGACATGGTCAGGAAATTTCGTGCAGGCCTTGCTTTGCAGCCTGTAAGAAACGTTAACATTTTTTTTAAATTGTTTTTATTAGGGAATTTGTTCAGTGCTGTGTGATGTAATCAGTGTTATCTTTATGACAGATAGCAACGGCTCTTTTTGCAAATTCACCCTTTAAAGAGGGAAAGCCAAATGGTTTTGTCAGTATGAGAAGGTACATGGAAGTTCTCATGCAGTCGTTTCCTTTCACATTTTGCATTGTTAAGGTGCCTTATCCACTTTTCATATGCTTGGAACAGCCATATTTGGACTGATACTGATAAGGACCGCACAGGCATGCTGCCTTTTGTTTTTGATGACTCTTTTGGGTAAGAGATTTTTCTGAATTATGAAGAAATAAGACTGAATCTGTATATACCATTATATCCACACCATCCAACTTATTCCTTGATTTTTGGAGTCTCCATGTTTGTCTTTTATTTGTTTATTTCTTTATTATGATGTTCTTCTATGACCTCTTTAATTCATGGTTTGAACTTAAAATTTGAAATTCAAGGTGTTAATAAACTGAATGATGTACTTAAATGGAGATTTTCAAACACTACTTGATATTTTATTTTGAAGAAAAAGAACTACCCATGAAGACTTCACGGAGACTAAAGAATATGAAGAAAGAACTCAGTAAATATAGAATATAATTTGTTGTTTCACTGATGTTTGTTGAATTTAGAGTGGTAGATTTAGATTTAGAGGAAAAGATACAACAGAATATCTTAGAGAGAATTTAGAGAATGAGAATGCTTTATTATTCAAGAAAATGTAGACTTAATGGAGACTATTTCCTAGGCTAATATTAATTGAGTGCAACTCCCTAGACACTAATACCCATAAACAATAAAATGCATTTTATCACGTGATACATGTTCCTAAGTGCATTAACTACTATTATTTCTAACAATGTTGTATTTATCTTTAGTAAGTGGCATTCTTGTGAAGTTAACATGCAGATGATGTATTATTTTCTGCAATAGTTCACTTGAAATAAAGATAATTATTGTACTCTGTCATCTTACATGATGAATTCCGTTTTTTTTTTTAAACAATTTTATCAATGATATTTCATGCAATGACTTGGTTAATTGTTTTTCACTTTTTTTTTTCTTCTAACTTTCTGATTGCAGGTTTGAGCAATACGTTGATTATGCTCTTGATGTTCCTATGTATTTTGTCTATCGGAAACAGAGATATATCGACTGTACTGGAAAGACCTTCAGGGTTCCCATCTATCTTTAATATTCTTGTAATTTAAGGCTATCTATTGTAGTAGCCCTGCCATTCTTTATTGCGAAACTTACTTTCCTTGACCACAGTATACATGTAGTCTTGATTTGTTCAATGTAGAGAATTGATTATTTTTTTATTGCAGGACTTCTTGGCTGGAAGACTTCCTTGTATTCCTGGTGAATTACCAACTCTCAATGATTGGGAAAATCACTTGACAACTATATTTCCTGAGGTTAGTTTTTACTGGTTTCACAATTTAACTGGTATCTGTTGGTTTGCAATGGATTTGCAGCATTTTCCTTGTTGTGTTATTATAAACCATTATTCTTTTCAGGTCAGGCTGAAGAGGTATTTGGAGATGAGAGGTGCTGATGGAGGGCCTTGGAGAAGGTTATGTGCTTTACCAGCATTTTGGGTGAGTGGCCTTTTTACTACTTGTGCATGATGTTTATGGTCACTTACTCAACATCAAAATGGTGTTGTAGAGTGTAAATACAGACATGTCAAAGTTGGGATTGTCAGTTAGCATTTAGCTTATTCTTGGAGGTGCTATCTGTGCAACAATCTAATGTTTATTGTCTTAAAAAAGCAAAAGGAATAATGTTTTGAATAATAATTTTTTGAATGTTTTTTGTCATGTATTTTTGTGTCATTCAAACTCTTTATCTTTCCTTGCATGCTCTTCACTTAACATATGAACTGCTTCAATTTAGTAACATAAGCTAACTGTAATTTTCCTGATTGTGTCAGGTAGGGTTATTGTACGATGAAGTTTCTCTACAAAGTGTTTTGGATATGACAGCTGATTGGACTCCAGAAGAAAGACAAATGTTAAGGAATAAGGTAGCATCCTTAGGGGGCGTTTACTTGCGATTCTGTTTTCTGTTTTCATTTTCTGTTTTCAATTTTTAATTACAAAACTACTATATTGTTTTCATTTTGTTTTCTGTTTTCTAATATTTGTACAGGAAACACTGAAAACAACTTTTTTTTTGTTTTCTCTGTTTCCTGTACAAATCTTAGAAAATACAAAACAAAATGAAAACAAGGTGGCAGTTTTGTAATTAAAAACTGAAAACAGAAAATTAAAACAGAAAACAAAGTTGCAAGTAAACGCCACCTTAATAACACTATTTTCATTTCTATTGCTATTATTCAACCTAGATGCACAAGTTGTTAGGTTCAGTCCCCTCATATAAAATTGCTTTGGGCTGGAAGCATGGACTAAGCACAAGGTTGCTACCTTGTGCCGAAATATAATTAAAAGAAGGGGACAAGTGAGGACTGAAATCTTATCTTGATCATTTGATCAAAGTGGCCTTGAATCCTTGTCAAGGTATTTTAAGTTAGGTGCAAACCTGAAAGAAGAAAAAAAGGGATCTGTTTAAGTTTTTACATGTTCTATTATCAGGTTCTTGAATTTTAGAAGGGGCGAAATATCACTCAGAACCTGGAAGAGAAAGTATTCCTTCTCTGATTTAAGTCCCTCTCACACACACAAATGAAGATGCATGTATATACACATATATACTGGGATTTAAGCCTAGAGATTTTCTTCTTATTTCTTCATGAGGATTGATATATGTCATAACCCCAGGGGTCAGAAGTTGATATTTTACTATTTGACAGTTTATATTTCAGCAACGGTCATTATTCATACTAGATGTCTATACTAACCATTAGTCTGTGGCAGGTTCCCATAACTGGTCTGAAGACACCATTCCGAGACGGTTTGCTGAAGCATGTTGCTGAAGATGTTCTAAAGTTGGCAAAGGTAAAAAGGTGTCATTTTTTTTGTTGTTGCTGTTATTTTCAATGTTGCTAAGGGCATTGGGGTGCATCCACAGGATGGCTTGGAGAGAAGAGGCTTCAAGGAATCGGGATTTTTGAATGAGGTTGCCGAGGTGGTTAGAACAGGTAATGGATTTTTAGGTTATATACTCTCATTAACGATGCATCTCCCACAACCTTTCCATGCTTCCAGTGGCCATACTTCGTTTCATTCCCTTGCTCATTTCAGTTAGATTCAAACATTCATAATTTTTATCTCCTTGGACGTTACTTTAGCAATAGATTATCTTCAATGCACTGAACAAATGTTCTGCTCTCTAATTGAACATTCTTACGGTTTAGTTAAAGTGAAGATGAGTTATAAAGTCTTTTACTCCTATTATTTGGGGTTGGGTTCGCAGATATGGTTTGAGACAATTGTTATGCATAAGATATTGATCTAAATAAATCCACTTCCATCTTCTTCGAAGGAAATTAGAATGAGTTTATTCTGAACATGTTTTTTGACCCCGACACATCTTAATCTACCAAAGAAAATGTCAATATGTTAATTTAGCAATTTTTACATTGGCATCTAGAATTGGGCTATTAAAACTTATGCAAGTTTATGCCAAATTTTCAATTGCTTTTTCATATAGAGACCCGAGTTTTATACCTATACATCTTGAAATGGATTTTCTTTACTATGCCATGCTCTCATGTATGCTGCCTTCATCATGCTTTTTTGTTATTTTCATGAAAGGTTTTCTCTGGTTTGTTTTGTTTTTGACTAATGATCTTTGTGGTGGCAGGTGTCACTCCAGCTGAGAGGCTTTTGGAATTGTATCATGGAAAGTGGGAGCAATCCGTAGATCATGTGTTTGAGGAATTGCTTTATTAAGGTTGTATTATCTTTCAAATGTCAGTGGAAGATTAATTGTGTAATCCTTTGGTTATAGTCCTGGTTGTCTCTCATTTGAGCTTCATTTAGATATAGGAAATAATATATCTGTAATTTTTGCCTTGAGGCTTCTCATATACCTTTCTTGGAAAACATTATCTGACATTCAATATGTCACAAATTTGAGAATCCATCAGCATAATCATTTTAACAAGAGTGTCAATAGATTAAAATGTTTGTGGTAGGCACAAATGTTGCTTGAATAACTTTATTTTTTCGTTATTTCTAGACTCAGACTCATTCAGTCACCAGTTTTTTTTTGTACTATTATTACTATTTTACGTTATTGTTGAATTTTTCACTAGTCTATGCTCCATTTGAAAGATGTATCTTAACCAACCAAAATATTAACCTTATTTGTTGTAACAAGTGATTACAAGTCAGCCGGCATATGATAGGTCATTTGACATTTCAGTTTTATTGCATGCACTTGCGCAAGTAGTTCTTACTTCCAAATCAAAAACATCTATCATGAACAAGTGTAGCATGGGACAGAATACGTAATACCCTCGTGAGCTTCTGAATGTACCATGAGAGTGAGAACGTGCATATCTTAAAATGTAACTATTTGGAGAATGAGGGGATTAGGTAGAGGTGGGTGATTGCTGTGGATAGAACATTCTATCTGTCATCTAAAGTCTGATCTTATTAAATTAGAATTGATGGGCTACCTTATTTACTTCATCCAATGACCTGAAAACCATATATTCAACAGCATAACTCTTTACCTCCTTAAACGTCTGCTCATTTGCTAGTTGCTAGTGTGATTTGAAGTTGATTTATTTTTACAGATTATAATCCACTTTGATGAAAAAAAAATGTTTGTTTTCATGTTCTCTCGTTTAGTAAAACTGATGAAAATTATATTATAATTTTAGATTATTTCTATTACAAAGGTTAAATAAGATTTTGAAGATTGTTAACAAATTATTTTTTAGCTTAGCTTAGTATTTTTTTTATATCTTCAACAATTAGTTAAATACAAAATTAATTATTACAAATAATATTTTTTAATTTTGTTATAAAAATTTAATTATTTTAGATAATTTTAACAGAATAGAGTATTTTAAAATTATTTTTACTTAACATATTTAAACATAAAGATTATTTTACGTCTATAATTGATTATTAAAATAATTCTTTGAAATAATTCAATCTAAAAACACATTAAGTATGTCGCAATCAGCAGATAATGCAACCACCAGATATTGGCTGAATTAGCAACCACCTTAAATTCTTATTAAAAAAAAAAAAGCAACCACCTTAAATCTTTTGTTGATGTTAGCTGTATGAAATGATATGATATATTCACAACGTTTTCTTTCATATTTTTCTCTTTTGTTTCATTAAATTACCGATCAATTTATCTGAAAATAATACTAACGGTTTTTTAAACTGTGGAATACAAATAGCACGTATTAGTGTATTACTCATCTCAAATGCATAAAGAAGGTATTGAAGGCTTAATAGATTTTTAAAATATCAAATACGTATACTTTTATTTAATAATAATTTTTATTATTGAACTTGCGCATTAAGACACACGATAACAAAATATTAATTCTTTATGTTCAAATTATGTAATCGCTTAAGATTCTCATTCTAAAAAAAAAAGGGTAAACAATCTTTCCACCGGTTTCAGATATTCCATGAATAAATGCCAGTGAATGGCCAATGTTTCCGGTTTTTAATTAATTTTTTTAAGGAAGACCAGAGATTCCCATGCAAGTACCTAACTATTGCTTTGTGGGCATGAAAATAGTTGTCTTGAGAAGGATTACAGGTTTCAACGGAATTCCGATGCCACTCATAATTAAATTCATATTCTCTGTCAAGATGCTCATTAGGGACTTATATGACTATGAACATACACAATTTTATTTTTTTAGTGAATAACTGAAAATTAGTAATTGCTTCCCACACAACTTGACATGGCTCACCAGGGACTTGTACCCTAACCAAAAGCTTGTAAACAAGAAGTGAACCTCTAAGTTATCACATGTTCTGGGATCATTATGGTTCCAATTATTCTCTATATAATACATAATCAATTATTATTAATTTTTTTAATTGGAAAAACTCAATTATATATCACATGAAAATTAGTTGGAATCATAAACACATAGTAGTCGGAGTATCTAGTATACTTACCCAGTACTCTGTGACAAACCTACAACGTTAACAATGTGTATAGTAAAGGAGGTGAAAAATAGTTGTCAAATCAGTGTTGTGGATAGGAAAAGCATGGTGACCAAACGAGGAAATGGACAATTGGGAATAGTAATGACAGATGGGATATCAAGTGGTAGGAAGGACTGATAATTCAGATACTTAGCTAGCACAAGGCCATGAGAACAATCATGCAACTTCTTGTCACTTTCCACGTCCAGCTCATTACACTACTTGGAGTAAGACATAGCCTCTTCCCAACAAACCCACATGAACCAATTAATTCATTTTTATTTTCCACTTGACACAAAGAAAGAAAGAAAGAAAGAAAAAAGGCAAGTACCATTTTTATCAATCTTATCACCCTTTTGCATTGTACCTACAAAAGGGCCACCCCTTCTTCCCTTCTCAACTTGTACTCCATCTAATTCAGTACTACAATTTCTGAATCAGTTAGTTAAACCATTTTAAAAATGAGAGAAATCCTTCATGTTCAAGCTGGTCAATGTGGCAACCAAATTGGAGGCAAGTTTTGGGAGGTGATGTGTGATGAACATGGGATTGATGCCACTGGAAATTACGTAGGCAACTCCCATCTTCAACTTGAGAGGGTTAACGTGTACTACAATGAAGCAAGTGGTGGACGCTATGTTCCTCGAGCTGTGCTTATGGACCTGGAACCAGGGACCATGGATAGCTTGCGTTCTGGTCCTTTTGGAAAAATATTCAGGCCTGATAACTTCGTGTTTGGCCAAAATGGAGCTGGTAACAACTGGGCTAAAGGGCATTACACTGAGGGAGCTGAGCTTATTGATTCAGTTCTTGATGTTGTTCGTAAAGAAGCTGAGAACTGTGACTGCTTGCAGGGTACTACTACTTCCTTAGTTAATTCAAGTTCTGAGTAAATTGATAAATTTTATTACTGACAAAATTTAGATGCAATTCTTTAAATGCTTTTCATGTTGTTCTCTAATTAGGGTAGTCGTTTTTCACTTCAATAACAAAATTTATATGCAATTCCTTGAGTATTTTTCATGTTGTTCTCTAATTAGAATAGCAGTTTCATCTCAGTGACATGTTTTATTATGTGAGTTATGAAAAACAATGGAAAAAAGAATTGTATCTAAGTTTTGTCTTTTTGAAGCTGTGGATTTATTTATATTTGTTTCATTATCATGACAGGGTTCCAGATTTGTCATTCACTGGGAGGTGGAACTGGGTCTGGAATGGGTACCTTGCTTATCTCAAAGATCAGAGAAGAGTATCCGGATAGGATGATGTTGACATTCTCAGTATTCCCGTCCCCTAAGGTCTCTGACACCGTGGTTGAACCCTACAATGCCACTCTCTCTGTTCACCAACTAGTTGAAAATGCGGATGAATGCATGGTCCTTGATAACGAGGCACTGTATGATATCTGTTTCCGAACACTAAAGCTCACAAATCCAAGTTGTAAGTGTTGCCACTCTACTCTCTTAACAACTCTTGTCATCACTTCACTAATGTACAGTATGTGACTTGTGTGAGTGTTTATTGGTGGCATGCAGTTGGTGACCTGAACCACTTGATATCAACAACAATGAGCGGAGTAACGTGCTGCCTCCGCTTCCCGGGGCAACTGAACTCGGACCTCCGCAAACTGGCCGTGAACCTCATCCCCTTCCCTCGACTCCACTTCTTCATGGTGGGCTTCGCGCCCCTCACATCGCGCGGCTCCCAGCAGTACCGCTCCCTCACCATCCCGGAGCTCACGCAGCAGATGTGGGACGCACGGAACATGATGTGCGCCGCCGACCCCCGCCACGGCAGGTACCTGACGGCCTCCGCCATGTTCCGCGGCAAGATGAGCACGAAGGAAGTGGACCAGCAGATGATAAACGTGCAGAACAAGAACTCGTCGTACTTCGTGGAGTGGATACCGAACAACGTCAAGTCCAGCGTCTGCGACATCCCGCCCACGGGGCTGTCCATGTCCTCCACCTTCATGGGGAACTCCACCTCCATCCAGGAGATGTTCCGCCGCGTCTCCGAGCAGTTCACGGTCATGTTCAAGAGGAAGGCCTTCTTGCATTGGTACACTGCCGAGGGAATGGATGAGATGGAGTTCACCGAGGCCGAGAGTAACATGAATGACCTCGTGGCGGAGTACCAGCAGTACCAGGACGCCGCCGCCGTGGAAGAAGGCGAGCTTGATGACGAAGGTATGGCTGCATGAGACTCTGCTCAACGTCTCTTCCGGACAAATTATTACATGGCACGGGGAAGGGAAGGGTGTGTTATATATTGGCTTGCAAAAGGTAGGTACATATGTGATTTTGGAATTTGGAGTGAGTAATGTTTTTACCGATTTTGTTTTGTCATTTTTTCTTTCTTATGGGGGTTTTGTTTGTTATTGTTAATTGTTAATGCTACTTCATGACTTTTGTGTTGTATCTTATTTCCCATCTCAACTTTTTTTTTTTTTATCTTCTCTTTATTAGTTTGTCGATCCCAACAATTGATGTGTCGACCAGTTATAATATTAGTGGAAGAATCGTACATAATTTTTTAAAGTGAATCATTAAGGTTTTTCAAATTCATACTAAATTAACAAGTAAATTATTTAAAATCCCAAAATTAATTATTATTTAAACGGAAATTCGCATCATTGCGCGTCAGACTTATTCATGTAAGGTCGATATTGGCGGTTTGAAGGCAAATGTTCATACTGAAACAATATTATATATATTTTGGAATGTGCTTTTAGCGTCAACTTGTAGGAGTGTTCAAAACCAAATTAATCCCAAATGAAAAATCAAAAACCGATGAAAAATCAAATTTTATTGGTTTTGTTTGATTTTTTATTTTTCTAAATTGCTCAATTCGATTCGGTTTGGAAATGTAAAATCGATCCAAACCAAATTGAATCGCTAATTATATGTAAATGTATTTTTTTCTAAATGCACAATAAGTATACGATACATAAGTTATTCAATGACTGTTTTACTTTAATTTCAATGACGGGCAACAAGTAATATGTACTGCAGCATATGATTGTTTTACTTTAAGTTCATTGATTGTTTTTGCTTTAAGTTCAATGGTTGTTTTACTTTAAGTTTATTAACTATTTTAATTACTTTAAGTTCATGGATTCTTTTTACTTTAGCAGGTCATATTTAATTGTAAGTACTAATATACATATGTATTTGGATGGCGCTTGTACGTTCTTTTATAATGAATTTCTTTTTTGGCTGATAAAAAAATTAAGCAATGCTCTGATAGTAGAAGTGTCACATTGAATTGATAAATATTTTGATTTTTTTAATACTTAATGGCATATTTTTAAAACCGCAAAAATCGAACCAAACCAAACTGCTAAAGATTGGTTTGGTTTGGTTCAGGTTTCATAATATATTTAAACCGAATCAAATCGAATCGCACTTAATTTTCTTGTTTGGTTCAGTGATTTTTAAGCCAAAAATTGAACCAAACCGCATTGCGAACACCCCTATCAACTTGGGTCCATAGCTCAGTGGTAGAGCATTTGACTGCAGATCAAGAGGTCACCGGTTTGAACCCGGTTGGGCTCTTTTTCAAATTATATTTCTATCATTTACAAGTTAAAGCATCAATTGGGTCCATAGCTCAGTGGTAGAGCATTTGACTGCAGATCAAGAGGTCACCGGTTCGAACCCGGTTGGGCCCTTTTGGGAGTTATAATTTTATTCTTTTTCAAAGTCACATTTTTGTTCTTATACTATGGAGCTTGGACTGGTATGCTATCTATCCTTTAGTGCTGACCACCTAACATTTGAGACTTCGATGAATCTATGTTAGCTAGCCACCGTTTTGTCCCGTGATGTTCTTCAAACTGGATCCAGCTTCACATGTTGACATTACAATGCATATTGCTCAACAAAAATTAGGAACACAGAAAGTACGAAATATCATGACTTATACAAAGTAGTAGAGGAAACATGCATTCTGAATTCTGATATCCTGTTCCATACAGGATGATATATAGATGACATGTTTTAAATAATTAGATTTTAAAGGCTCATCTTAATGGAAATAGATAAATAAATAACTAGATTAGGACCATCTTTAACTGTCGTCTGGGAAGCACCTCAACTCGGAAAGCACCGTTGCTTGCCCAAACGATGCTGTTATTTTGCTGCTTGATAATTGCTTTAGGAAGCAACGGTTACTTTAGGAAGCACCGGTACTTCAAAGCTTTAAAGTAAAAAAAATCGTTGCAATATTTGTTCCGTTGGAAAAAATTTGCTGTTGCAATTTTGTACTGTTGATGAAATTTTTTGTAATTTAGGTTTTAATTATGTATTTTTTTAATTATTTAGGTTTTAATTATGTAATTTTTATTATGTAATTTTTATTAATTCTAGTGACATTAAAATATGTTGTGATAATTGTGTGACTTTAATTATTTTCACCATTTTAAATAAAATTAAATTTAGTTATTTTTGTTGGTCAAACTAGCCGTTATTCAAACTAGCCGTTGGAAAAATTAGCTGTTATTTTTATCTTATTAAAAAATATTTTAATTAATAATAGTCTAAAAAAATTCTTAATTTTAAAAATTTAATTGATTTATAAATATGATAATCATAACATAATAAATAAGTTATTAATAAAATGTAATGATGTAAGCTTTTTGGTGAGACTCATTGGAAGCACCCAAGAAGAGTTGCTCCATTGGAGAAAATAAATGCTTAGAGGTGCATATATTGAGAAGAGTAAAAATGAATGATGTGTATAAGTGAGTCCCATTGGAAGCATTCAAGGAGAATTGCTCCATTAAAGATGCTCTAAGGGGCAATCAGGTCAATTTTTGTTAAAAGCACCGTGTGGTATGAGAATTTCTTTAGTATCTTGAATGAATCACTTGACAAGTCTAAATATATATACTATTATATTTGTTATGCTTCATAAATATTTAGTACAAAATCAGTTTATACAATTTAGCTTTTGTAAGTTTTGTTGAACCTAATCTCATTTTCATCCCTTTGGATATTAAAATCAAAATTGTCTTGAAAATATATGAAAACCTACACCTTACTCATTGAGAAACATAATAGAATTCAAGAAAGGAAAATTTTGATGAGGTTGAAACTTGAAAGAATAAATAAGAAATCAGAAGATGAGTACAAATGAAGACGTGTTTTTATCAGGCAAACTCAGCAAGTCCACGCGACCAAATGATACGAGGCAATGATGGAGAGATTATAGCACAGAAAAGATTAAAAGAATTTATTAGATGCAAAATCAATATCAATACAGCATACAAAAACAACCTATTTCATGTTGACGCAGTAGCCATAACCAATTGTTCTGTACATTAAATTACAAGCACAACAACAGCATCTGCTGTTTACCCAACAAATGCTGACATACACTGACAAGTGAAGCTTTACAAACACAACTCTCTCCCAAAAGTTTCTCAAATCCTTCCCATGACCTTTATACTAACATAGCTGACTAAACAACAAAAAGAGAACCCTAGTGCAAATACATATTGTATAACTTTGGTGACTCTACTCTGTGCAAAAGAATGCTTCCAGGCAACCAATGAACCAGTCATGCACAAGTATAATAAACCACTCCATTCCATGCAATACAATTTGTCCGATAAGGAACTGGAGCCCCTTGTAACATTGAGTAACCAGCAAGTGTTCTATGTAAGTTATCTTCAGGAACAAGAAAGCAAGGTTTGGTCAACGAACTCAACTAATTTGTGCTCTTTTTAGTTTCAAGCGACGAACCCTCTTTAAGTGCCACTTGGGCATCATTCTCCTTGCCCAGTGCTAAAAGAGCAACAGCTTGTAAATAAAACGCAATGTACCAAACGGGGGATATTACTTGTGCTTGCATTGCATCATTAAGTGCTTCATCGGGCATATTGTTCATCAGATAACATAGACTACGACGTGCATAAATCGTTGGAGAAACCATGGTTCCAACATCAATGAACTGCATTACACAACGAAACCATCAGTGGCACATCATAACATGGTTTTGAATATAGGCTATTCATAAACAGAACTCACCATGTAATGAAAATATATTTCAAAACTATTCACTACATGTCTTTATTTTGTATATCAATCTAGTCTGCAAGGTTATAAAATATAGTTTTTAACTTTCCAATATTTGAATTGTATCACTTTCTTTCCTTGTTCAGAAAGGAAAATTGCCATTTTATATAATGAATTTAACATTTCAAACAGATTTTCAGTCCTGTTATCAAATCCACCGAGTCAGGAGAGGATAGCAAGTGATTTTATATATTCATCAAGGCTTAATTGCACTTTTAGTCTCCTCAATTTTGTGAATTTCATCCCCCATTTTTTTTTTGCAAATTTGATCCCTCCACTATTTTAATTGTACAATTTTGGTCCATATGTTAACATTCAATATTTACTAGAAATGTTGACATGACATTCAAATGCACTGCCACATCAGCACAATCATGTTGACGTGACACTCTACTGCACTGCTACGTCCATATTTTTGTTAAATATTGGATATTAAGTTAATAGATGGACCAAAAATGCACAATTAAAATAGTGGGGATCAAATTCACAAAAAAATAAAAATAAAAAAAATAGTGGAACAAAATTCGTGAAATTGAGAAAATAGGAGGACCAAAAGTGCAACTGAGTCACTCTTCAGTATAACCAAGAGCCAAGAAAATTACTAACCATCGTATAGCTATCAATTGCAGTTTTAAAGTCCTTATGCCGAAAAGCAGCATCCCCTTTCTTCTTTGAGTTCAACGTTTCCTGCATCTGGTTCGTCCACATTTGGAATGAAAGCTGCTTGATAGGGAAATAAAATAAAGAAATCAATGGACAACCTGATCAGCCAATCTACATTGAAAAACAGGTCAATATAATAGAAATGTGAAAAGACATCAAAGATTCTAGATTAGACCAACATGCTGTAATTGGTGTCACAGCCACCTTAATCGAGCTTGTCATCTTTCCTTCAATTGGTGTCACATTAATATCTCCTCGTATACAATCATATCGTATTTTATGTTATCTTTCTTATGTAGCCACATATCCATTTCAACATTCTCATTTTTGCTACTTTTATATTTTTCTCTTGTTTCTTTAAAGCTCAACATTCACTACCATGGAGTATAACTGGAAGTATAGCATTTTGATAAAACTTTATTTTGAGCTTGGCAGATACTTTGTGATCATGAATAATCCTCGATACTCACAATCAAGACACAGTCAAAAAATTGAACAAAAATGAATAATAAAGGACCAATGACTTTAAATGATTTATTACAGGTTTTACAATTTGGATATCAGAAACAAACCTCAGTTGCTGCGCCCTCGTCATCTTTATACCCAATTTTCTCCATCACCTCATGCAGGGCAGTCAGATCCATTCGTAGACAAGCTTCTCCAAGAGGTGAAAGGGGAAAAGCAGCTGTACCATCTGGTATACCCATCAGCACATGAGAAGGAACCTACAAAACAAAAAAACATCAATAATCTAGCAAACAAAAAATATGGTCCAAGTGTTAGAATCTTACAATTCACTATTCAAATCTCACAGTTCGATACAGTTCAACTGGCTAACGATTAATATCATGTGATGAATCACAATAAATAGATGAATGGTACGTATCACCAATACAAATCACGTGACTAAGCAATTCATTATTATTTTTCTTTTTACATTTCTTTCACCAATTCTCAACAAAGAAATTATAAAGTTAAATAACCTTGTATTTATTTATCTATTTATAAATTATAAAACTTGAAGCACAAAATGCCAAGATGACGTTTGCAATTCCGCTCTCTATTTGATTGTCACATCATCAATTTGTGATCATTCTCTATTCCTTTGTTGGAGGGCGAGTCCTGGCACAACGATAAAATTGCGACTTGGTGACGTTTGGTCACGGGTTTGAATTCAAAAACAATCTCTTTGCATATGCAAGGAAAAGCTGTGTATAGTGACCCTCCCCCATACTTCTGCAAAACAAGGAGCCTCTGGCACTAGGATGTTTTAGTTTTTTCTCCGTTCGTTTGTTGAGACATCCATCTCTATTTGATTCTCACATCCACAATTTGCTTAGTTCCACATCCATCTTTATGTTAATCTAAGTTGAGACACATGTTAGCAATTTTACTACATTTCATTGCTAATTTGCTACATCAGCAAGTTATGATCATTTTCATGCCTGGCTGATTGTCCTTTCAAGTTCCACATCCATCTTTCAATTATGTTACTCTAAGTTGAGAAACTCATCTTTTCACATTCTCATGTATTTCAAACTGCTCTTTTATATTGGTGTAATCATTAGATTTAGAAGTTTATGGCACCTACACAATGTGCACCATTTAAACCTAGTTCAATAAAAGGAACTAAAGGAGTACTATTGATTGCATACTATTCGGTTATTCCACTACTATATTTTCATGCTTCTGAAACTGGAGTTTTACAGCATCACTCACATATTTTATGCACTCTATTTGGAATGGCATCCAGAATGACCTGGAAGTTATAGGTCATTCACCTACGGCATACAAAGAGTACCCATGGTCATTCTCTCATGGTTCCTGCATCAGCATAGGTCTAAATGGCCATAGAATAACATAAATGATTACTCAATTGCTATCATTAAAGTTGTTCATTGTCCTGCAGCCTCAATAATGCCTAGAGAAGCATTTCCTATATTTTCCAGTTTTCAGATTTCAACCTTGAGGTCAAGGTTGAATTTTAGGGTGGGTTGCATTGTTAGGTTGGAAGGGGAAATAAATTAGGGACAGTTAGTCATAGGGGATTAGTTAGATAAAGGGGATTAACTAGATACGTAGGGGAGAATAAGGATGGAAGGGGCACTTTGTATTGTATCAATTGAGATTTAGGTTTAGGCATTAGCTCCATTGTAGAAAGGGGAAATCCTTTGTGAATGGGAGATCCTTGGAAAAGAAATTTCTCTCACTGTTCTGTTATTTCCAATCAAGAATACTCTATTTTCTATTCTGGGTTCTTCACATTGTTCCATTGCCCTTTTTTTTCATACTTCTAAAATAAAGGCATCATATACTTAGTGATGACTAGGAATTTTGTTTTTGAGAGATTTATAGTTAAGATGTTTTTCAATTTCTCATTTAAAATTATATTGAGCACTATACATCATTTATGTGAAATATTTCAAGCTATTTTTCATCAGATTTCTGAATCTTATGACTCAATACGATTTACAATTCACAATTCAACAATTAGGTTGGCAATCCAGAATTTGAATCATGATTTGATTACTAAGACAGATATGCCTTGCAAATATAAACCAGTCTTCAAGCATTCTTCTATATGCTATCCTTGTGTCTCAGACAGTAAATTATGCTGAACCACTTTCAAACCAGCTAACCTCAGAATCCTTCTGTAGAGGTATTAGAGCAGCAACCAGTGACTTTGGATTAGGACGCTCTCGTGGTTCAGATTGCAAACATCGTGAGGCTAGACGCACTAATTCAGTCCCGTCATCATTTGTAAGCTCTCCTTCTAAGCAAGAGTCTGATAGCATCTGAAGGTTCTTGTCTCTAATCAAGTCAAGGGCCTGCAAAAATTATGAAGGTAAGTGTATGTTTTGAAAGTGACTATTTTGGGGATTTTTTTTTTTTTCAAAAAGTCTCAAAAGGTTGACAAAAAATAGTAATTATTTCTTCAAAATAAGCCAAACTAAACACACATTAAATGTTAGGTGCACAACAAAATCAAATCAAAATCAATACAGAACACTTGGTCCTCAAGCAAATAAAAACCACCATATTCAATCACAAGAGCCTCATGTTAGTCCAAACAAATAGACAATTTAAAATTCTCAACAGGGTACTTCTTACTTGATTTTAGCTAGAACAAGGGGAAGAAGAAATTGATCAAAAGAAAGAGCTCAATTAGAGTAAGAATATAGACAATATTATAGGACAAGGCACAGTAAGCATGGTTTGCATAACTTTTTATCAAGTAAAGAAACTTACATGACTTGGAGGAATATGCTTGCCACTTAGGAGGTCAAGCAGAAGGGTTCCGAAACTGTAAGTTACACTTTCTGGTGTAACTCTGCCTGCATGACCAGGGAAAAGGAGGGCAGACACAAGTTAAGAAAACATTATTGATAATGACAATAGTCCAGGTCCAGAAGTAAAATTGCTAGAGGTACCATGTGAGGACATTTCAGCTCCAAGGGATAATAATAATAATGATAGTAATATCATCGCAATAGGTACTAATGACTTAAGCCCCTAATGAGAAACTATTTACACACACCATACTATACAAAACCATTCTAGTCCATTATCCCTTTCAAAGATGTTGGTTTTTGGGAGCAAAAAAAAGGAAGATACAGGATTATATTAATCATTCCAACTTATAGAAAAGTCAACCACAAGCTATTGATAAAGAACACTTTGGATACAAATAGAACAGCCAAATAAAGGTGAAAGCATTGACAACTGAAGCTCATTTTAGATCTCTAGGAATTCTCCATAGGAAACCATATGCCATAAGCAAGTGCAAGTTAAGCAGACTAATAAGAAAGCCATACTACTTTTCTTAGTATCACACTTTCACAGCTTAATACCCTTTTAAGTTGGCAAAAACTTTATGAAAATAGAGTAACAGAAACAACTGTTATGAAAGAAAAATCAATGAAAATTCTTAATAAGCATGGGTACTAAAGTTTGATCTCCGAGCACAGACATAGAAGATCAAGTAACATGATTTTGTGATGAAAAATATATCTTGTTTGAGGGGGTACCTGTCCTCAGATATTCAGGTGGAGTAAATGCCAAATTTGTACTGTAACTTTTCCCATCTCTACTATTTTTCATCAGACCGAAGCATGAAAGTCTAGGATTGTAGTCCTGAATGACAAGGGGGAAAAAGAAAAAGGACAGTCAACACTTACTATTCAGGCTAAGAACACACAAATTTATAGCAGTTTATTCCACAGTTCCACCCACTATCATTGCCCGTTCATTGCCCCTTAATCAAGTAAATAGCTACTTACTATCCATCCTAGTCTTTACCCACTCTAAGGCAATGAAATATTGAACAATGGTCAACTCTATATCTTGGTTTTCATAAACTTCTGATATCATTTCAAATTCTACAAAAACAGTAATATATGTGCAGTGTATCTTGGCTGTCTTTCCAATTATTGTGAATTAGTATTTCAACTTGATTCAGAGTATGAAGTATGAAATTTCGAAGACATGACAAAATAAGTATTAACTTGTTGACTTGTTAAGGGAAGTGAATTGTCAATATTAAATGATATTAATTAATTTTTAAGCAATTCAATTGTATAAAATATCATTTTTATCAACTGTAATAAAGCTTTCCAGGATTACACCAATTAGATTGTGTGCTGGATACCACTTCATTAGGATAAAAGACAATTACCATATCTGCATGTTCTGAGCACCATCCAACAATACCTTAAACTTGAGTAATAAAGGTCATGTGACAGATGAAGCAAATAAACTTACATCATCATAAAGAACTCTGTAAGCATTCAGATCATGATATAGTGCACGTCCTTTGCTGGTACAGTACTCTAGAGCTTGGGCAAGGCACAGAGCAACTCTCATTCGCATTGCCCATCTCATGGGCTGAGTTTCCCCTAAATAATTGTGTAAAAAGTTGTTATAAGAAAATCACCAAACCATATTTAAGAGAATGAGAGCAAGAAGTAGTGGCAACAAAAAATCACAGCTATAGTTCCCTAAGTAGAATAAAATGAATACAAGAGAGCATTGGCAATGAATTTCCTTCATAATAAACTCCTTGGCAAACAGATTTAAAAGAATCATCGGACAAAGGGACTTTCCTAATAAAACCAGATTGTGGTTCAGTCACTGGTTGGTTGGACAAGAGTTTTATTTAGAATACAAACAAGTAAATGCCAAAGCTAATGCAGGGAAACTGAATTAATTGCCAGTTAAGCACTTACAATGGAATAAATGCTTTGCCAAAGTATCATTGGGCATATATTCTGCAACCAGTAACCTCTCTTCACCCTCACAACAGCATCCAAGCAGATTTACCAATCTTTGGTTCCTTAGCTGACCAACAGCCCTGGCCTCCTCCTGAAGGGGGGAAAGAAGGTTTTTTAACAAGCTCATAATGAATATTGAATAGCACGTGTAAGTGAATGAAAAAAACTATATCACTAACCACATGGAAAAAAATTGTGAAAATGGTGGATAATATTCAACTGGGACTACATGTAAAAAGAAAAATCCTTAAAGCCACAAATCCATCACCAAGATGTTTGAAGCTTTAACTTCAAATGCAACTTACAAATGAAGGATCCTAAGCAGGAAACAAAGCCAAGACCTTTTTCTCAACACTGTTCAATACTATTAATTGAGCCAACTATCATTGGCAAGTGCACCAAATTTTTCAGCACAAGTTAATTATATTGAAAGATGTAGCACATTACATATAAAATATCTATGAAATATGAAAATGTTGCACACCAAGAGAAAATATTCAATAGAAACAAGAAACACAGGTATCATTAGGCCATGCATGAGTTAGGAGGCATTAAACCATGTAAAACAGGCTTGAGTTGAACTGTCTTAGATAAAGAAACGCACATGTGCGAAGACAACATATACACGTGTATAAAACAAACTAATAATTGATCCAGTTGTTCCAACCATCCCCATAAGATTTCTGTGTGTCCTCAGCCAGACAAGAGTGAGGTAAAACCAGCAGAAAAAACACACATGCACAAAATAAAATAGTAACTAATTCAGCCATTAAAACCGAAAAAGAAGTATGGTCAAACCAATTAGAGATTGCAACGTAATTAAAATGAAGAATATTTAAAATTACAAATCTACACAGAGTTGGTACATGCAAGCCCACCAAAAACTGCAGGACATCTGGCCAGGCTGATCTGTTGAACCGTTTGATAGCAATTAAACCATGACACCATGTAAAACACACTTAAGTTGGACTGTCTTGTATTTATTTATCCTAGATAAAGAAATGCAAATGTGTGAAAAAAACAGAAGCATGTATAAAACAAACTAATTCATGATTGAACCCCCAACCGCCATAGGATCTCTGTCCTCAACGGGATAAGAGTGAGGTAAAACCAACAAAAAAAAAAAAAACACGTGCACAAGCCAAAATAATTAATTCAGCCGTTAAAAGCGGAAAAAAGAAAGAAGGGTAAACCAACCAGTTGGCAACATTATTAAAATGCAGAAGCACACAAGAAAGCCTGTAACAGATACTTAAAACGAACATTTAAAATAACAATTCTAGACGGAGTTGACACATGCATGCTTATAAAAAATTGCTGGACATCTGACCAGGCTGACCTGTTGAAACCATTTGATAGCAATTAAACCTTGTAAAACACATTTGAATTGGACTGTATTATAATTATTTATTTATCCTATATAAAGAAATGCAAATGCATGAAAACAACACACATGTATAAAACAAACTAATAAATGATTCAGCCGTTCCCCCAAACCCCATAGGATCTATGTCTTTAGCATGAAAAGAGTGAGGTAAAACCGACAAAAAAAAATTCAGACACACGTGCATGAAACAAAATAATAATTGATTCAGCCGTTAAAAGCGACAAAAGTTCGGTAAAACCAACTGGAGATTGCAACGTTATAAAAAGCATAAACATACAAGAAAGCCACAAACATCTAAAATAACAAATCTACAGTTCTACACGGTGTAAAACACATTTGAATTGGACTGTATTATAATTATTTACCCTAGATAAAGAAATGCAAATGCACGAAAACAAGACACACGTGTGTAAAACAAACTAATAAATGGTTCAGTCGTTCCCCCAACCCGCATAGGATCTCTATCTTTAGCAGGAAAAGAGTGAGGTAACACCAACAAAAAAAATAAAAAATTGACACACGTGCACGAAACAAAATAATAATTGATTCAGCCGTTAAAAGCGACAAAAGTTCAGTAAAACCAACTGGAGATCGCAACGCTATAAAAAGCATAAACATGCAAGAAAGCTGGTACTTATAACAAACATTTAAAATAACAAATCTACATGATGTTGACACCACGTAAACTGATGCATGCTTACCAAAAATGGCTGCGCTTCAGGCCAGGCATTTCTGTTGAACCGTTTGACAGCAATTCGCATCTGATTATCAAGTCTCCCTTTATAGACCACATTTGGAGCCTTTTCTCCATGTTCAGAAACTATATTTTCAATGGCAAATCCGGACGTAGCCCTCCTAAGCTGGTCAATTGTGAATTCATGAAACCACGGCAAGTCAACACCCTCAACAACATTGTCTTCGTTTCCTGAACAAGAAATATAAACACAGATACAGCAATCACTCTCAGAGCAGCAAGAACAGAAAATAGGCACATTCAAACACTTACCACCATCAACCTGAGCCTCAGTAGCCGGACCATCTTGCTCAGTACCAGTGCAGCACGCTGTGTACTTGGAAAAGCCACAACCCATCCCAACCCTATAACTCATTGGCAAATTCCAGTTAGTCAAGACACTTTCAAATTTACCCAAAAACCCCTTTTTGCTTTAAACCATAATAACCTCTCAACCTAGCACCACCATCAACTGCACACACTACACACCCCATCACTCACAGAATTACATTAAAACAAGTTTGGTAGGCCTTCACTTACCAAAATTGGATATTTTTTAAATACTCAAAAACCCTTTTACATCAAGAAAACAAAAGCCCCACAACAAGCAGGTTCTGTACGGAGCTCATCAAGAATTCACAATTGAATGTCACCTGGGACCATGTTGAGCTAGGTAGGGAGAACCCAATAGGAGTTAACAATAAAAAAAACGATAGAAACTACCCAATAAGGAAATTATCAAAAAATAAGCATAACAAGAACTCATATTCAGCATATACAGCTAAAAAAATCAAACCTTTCTTCTTTCAGCAGCAAATGAGAGCAGTGCTGGGTCAATCCACTTCAACGGTGCCGCCCTGAATTGCTAACACAAAGCAATGAAATCAGCCAAAAAATGAGCTCCAAAACATTTATTTGCGTGGAAAAATTAAATTAAAAATGCATTAGAAGAACACGAAATTAAGGCACCAGGCAATGAAGCAAAGTAAGTTTTGTGCAAAATCAAAGATCAGAAAGAAGCATGAAGAGGAATTGAGAAGGGAATTGGAGAATAAAAGCGATAAGAAGCATTGACGAAGCACCTCAGCAAGCGCAGGGATTCGAAACAGTCAAAACTATGAAAGACAGGGAAAGTGAAAGGACTTTCCTTGCTAGTTCTGATCTTTCACAGCTTATATATACTGTGTTTTTAATATTATTTTTATTCAGTATAATAAATAACCTCATTAATAAAAGAATAAAGTATGCAAGTCAAAACTGAACTTCATAAAGCTATAAACTACTTAAAATCACCGAGTGCGTAAATCTAGTAATACTTTTTTGTGTCATTCGTCATAGTAGTACTACTATCTAGCTTGAGTAACAAGTTGTGGCACACATGATTACTATGATAGGAATTTGATTCTGGATTATGTAAATAATTTATTGGAAGGAGAGATATCTCTTAAATGGTAGTACTTTATTTTCTCAATATGACTTTCAATCTTGAAAATACCTTGTTTTCAAAAGAAGAAAAATATATCTAGCTTGAACAAAATTATTTTTCAATGATTATCATTTAAAAAGTATTAAAAATATATTTATTTTTTATTTAATATTTTCTTTATAAAGAAATAAGAGAAATTGTGGGAGGATATAACAATTCTCTACTTTAAAAGGCGGAGATTATATTATTTTTAAAAATTAAAATTTGATATAGATTTATTTATGTGATATAAGTCAGTTTAAGATTTAATTTTGCCTTTCTGAAAGATTAACTAGTCTCAAAACTTATTTTATAGTAATTTTTTAAACATATTAAAATATCTAAATTTATATATAGGTCAATAAATTTAATCCTTTAAATTAATTAACAAATATATAATCATAAAATGTGGACTAAGTCATAAACTTTCAATAAGTAGCTTAAATTATTTATACATTTAGTCATCACCTTTTAGTGCTTTCATGCCTAACAAGAAATTGGTTTAAATATAATTTCATCTTCAAAACATTATTTTGTTTTAATTTTTATCCTTATAAAAATATTAAATTTTTTACTTTATTGAATTTCTTTTTTGTCGTTAAAATAAACAAATCACTTACAAACAGTATAACTTAACTGTATCACATCATCATTTAACAGAATAAATAACTAAATATAATACCAGTCATTAAAAATATGTATCTTTAATAAAATCGTAATCAAGTAAAAATATTATAAAGATATTGTGTGATGCATGTAAAGGGAGATAAACATAAAAATTACTGTACCATATTTTAAAAATAAGGTTCAAATTTACAATACAAAGATAAACTTAAAAGTTATTAAATTCAAAATATGCAAAAATGATATTAAAGTTAAAAGAAATTGTATGCATCGCAGGAGTTTTTAGTTTATTTCACTAAAACTCGAGGTTTGCCACGTAGATAAAATGATATTTTATTTTATTTAAATTATATTAAATATAAATTAAAATTTACATAATATGATCCGTCTTATTTTAAGAGATTTGTTAAGTATTGTTTTCTGTGTTTTTAATTTAATATTATTTTTTTTACAGATGATTTAATATTATTAAAAGCTTAAAATTTGTTAATGAAATTTTGTTATTATTTGGATGCGATATAGAAAATTCGAATTTTTTACGAATTTTTTTGTTTCTTCATTTATGTACTTGTACTATTTAACATGTAATAAAGTAAACATATATTTTGTTTATTTATAATAAAAACATGAAGTAGATTTTCTTCAGTAACTATAGGTTTTTAACAGGAGTTTTTTAGTGATATATAATACGATAGATTGGATTATGTATATTACAATTAGAGTTAAATTTAATATATAAATATGGGTCAAAAAGTATAATTGTTTTTTCACTGTATCGCTGTCCGCACGAGGGGCTTGGTCCTCCACGACGCTGTTTCCACCGACATCGCTCCTTTTATAAAACCCTTCACAACTCAAACCCCATTATAATTTGTCCTAATAAAATCAAAAGTTTCTTCAAAAAAAAAAAATCAAAAGTCAAAATTATAGATAATATTATAAATAAAATTTACATATACAATTCAAAATAAAAATGATGTTATAATTATTAATTGAAAAATTAATAGTTAAAATTTAAATAGTTAATTAATTTATTATACATGTATGTATTTTGTCACAATTTTAACTTTTAATTTTCCACCTTACGCCCAAATAAATAGGTTTCTGTTAAAATTTGTGAGAATTTATTTAAAGTATTGGTGCTTATATATTTTTTGAAATAACAAAATTATAAAAAAAAATCACAGTATCTATATTTCTTTTCACATGATAAATTGTGTGCTTGGTTTCCTGTCGGTATATCTTTCATAACAGTTGACGTGAAAGTAATAACTTAGTGAATTGACATTGAACGTATTCTAAAAATAAACATGCTAAAAGTTATATAAAACCTAGCGGTGCAAGATTCAGTTTTGTGTATCTGAAATAAATGGACAAACTGAAAATGAAAGAAACGTTCTATCCCTCACAAAAAGTATTCGATATTCGGTTACATCGTCTTCTTTTACGATTCAAACAAAGTTTGATGCTATTTTTCAGGCAAAATTTCATGTAGGAATGACGAATGCATGCATAAAAAGCATTTGGTGGTGAATGGCGATGAAACATAAAGTAGGGGGCGATGAAACCTAAAGTAAGGAAAAGATTTCACTAAATGTGTTAAAAGAAGTTATAAACTTGAACAACAAAGTCTCACAAGCTATCGTAAGTTAACAAGTTTTTTGAGTTTATGTGAATATTTATATTATTATATGAATTTTATATTAGTATATATAAGTAACGTTTTGTCTACTATAATAATTGCGAGGTTTTTTTATGATTTTTTTAAGGGAATATTCGGTAGCTTTTCAGATCAATATTTATTAACCATTAGCCAATGGTCAAAGTATTAGACAAACAATTTATTTATAATCTATATCAATCTATCTATATATTTATCTATCTATAGAAAATATATAAAATGAGAGGATCATTTTTATATAAAAGTAACGAAAGTAAATTTAGTATAATGAATGAACAACTATATATGAATGAACAAAATTTAATATAATGTAACTATTTAAAATAATCATATAACCTTTTAAAAATATCATATGACTTTATTATTTTATTTTTGACTATTCATGATAAAATATAATCGTCAACATTTATTCTTTCTTTAGCATAAAAAAAGCTCCCTCACTAGATACATTTTCTCTCTCTCTATATATATATAAATATATAAAAAGCAGACTAGGTTAAATATTATTGTAACATTTAATATTATTTGTGCAATATTTATACAAATATAAAAAAACCTTACATAGTTTCATACAATTTTGTTATTTAATTTAGATTTTTTTGTAACAAATACTTTTTTTTTTTTACATAGTAACAGATACTTTCTAAAACATATTTTTAAAAAATGTTTATAAAATATATTTTAAAAAAGAAAAATTCAAATATATATTAATACAATATATATAAATTGATAAATATAAATAATAATAAGTGACTCTTAATGAGTATTTGAAATTATTGTGAATAATTTTCAAAATTTCTTTATATTTTATAAATTCTTATTTATAATTTATTATTTTTTATATAACATGTTTTAATGTAGCTAGAGTTGGACATTTGGGTTTGGGTCCGCGATCCTCCTGCATAACTTGTAGCCCACACGATATATAGGCGTCAATTTTTTGAGCCTATCTAAATTGTGGACTTTTTAGCCCGGCCCATTTAACCCTCGAGTTAAATGGGTTTGACCGTGGGCTTCGTGGACAGTCCATAGGCTTTTTATGCCTTGATCTAAAATAAAAATTGTAATTTTAGTGGTTTAGTAAAAGAATAATACTGAGACATCCAATGATTAACCATTCGAATATTGTTATAATAATTCAGCATCCATGTAGCAAAACAACGCTTGCTTCTCAATGGCTATCTGCAACTCCTTTTAAGCATATGTTCCCTGCACCCCTAACATATAGTTGCTAAATACTTTACGTAGTTGGACTATAAAATGATAACAAAAGGGTTTTTAATTTGATTTTTAGTCACTTTTTTTTTTAAATTTGATTTTTCTACGCAAAAAAGGGTTTGAATTTTTTGTTAAATTTCAAATTTTTAAAATTTGTTTTTTCTTTTTCTTTTACAGGGACACAGGCTGACCTGTTTAACTCGTGAACTAAACGGTGCGGTTATGGGCTGGCTAAAACAAAACCCATTTAAATTGCAAGTTATGCGGGTTATGAATATTGCGGGTGTGGGCTTAAACGGGTGGACTTACCCCCACTCATTATGTAATCAAATTAAAATGCATATTAATAAGTTTTCAAACTATTTAAATTTTTGTTATATGTTAATAGTTAATTTCAACTATCTAGTATTTTTTTTTGGATATATCAACTATCTAGTATTTACTAGTTATGTTTTTTATGCATGTAATATAGTTTTTCTACGCAAAAAGGGTTTGAATTTTTGGTTAACTTTCAAATTTTTTAAATTTGTTTTTTCTTTTTCTTTTACAGGGACACAGGTTGACCTGTTTAACTTGTGAACTAAACGGTGCGGTTGATGGCTCGCTAAAACAAAACCCATTTAAATTGCAAGTTATGTGGGTTATGAATATTGCGGGTGTGGGCTTAAACGGGTGGACTTACCCCCACTCATTATGTAATCAAATTAAAATGCATATTAATAAGTTTTCAAACTATTTAAATTTTTGTTATATGTTAATAGTTAATTTCAACTATCTAGTGTTTTTTTTTTGGATATATCAACTATCTAGTATTTACTAGTTATGTTTTTTATGCATGTAATATAGTAAGTTGAATTTATTTACTACACATTATTAATTTCACAATTAAAATCATAAACATTATGCAATTCATAAGATACTTATATGTCAGATAAGTCGCATTATTTTATATAAAACAAAAAATAATAATGGGATTAAAAATTTTAATTTATAAATCTTGCATGTGAGATTAAAAAATACAATAAGTATAAAATTTAAGAATAAATAGTATAGTATATATACTAACAATATAAAAGGTTAGAATTATTTTTATTGTTTGGTAGGAAAGAGAAAGAGAAAAAATAATTTTAAAAATAGTAGGACTCATATATACTATTTTTTACATAATTCCACCCCATATCTTAATCTTTCTCCTCATTTCTTTTTTATTTTTCTTTAATTAAATATATTTAATTTATACTTTATTTCTTACTTATTTTCATTCATTCTTTTTATTTTCATTTATCTTATTTCTCTTCTCTATGCCAAATAGGGCATAATTTTTTTTTTTTGGAAAGCAACATGGCATAAATTTTAGAGTTTAATGGTGATGCATATAAAATAATTTTACAATATCATCCAATCATAAATTACCATTTGCATGACTTTTAAGATAATTTTATAAAAGTTAATAAACTTATCATAAATGATAAATCGTGATTAGATGACAATATAAAATAATTTTACATTGTCAGTACATATAATCCTTTTTCTCTAAATTTTAACACACTATAATTCGAATTCAAATCTACTAATAATTAAACTAAAATAACTCTATGTTCAGTGTACCGTGCTAAACATTCACTCTTCTAATATGACAGGCGACAGCATACATAAAAAATTACTAGTATAACACAGCAACCAAAATTTACTCTATTACTAATTACTAATAACAATAACAAAGTCTCAGACAACTTAGATTATTGAGTCAAAAACTTAGATTACGTATCAATTTTGTAACTCAAAAAATTAATTGGCTAGTTAAAGACTTTATACTCCGTCTCTGAGAAGCAAAGGCTCAGTACCCTAAGAAGCAATAGCAGTCAGAGGTTTTGGTACTTTGGTAGGCCACACTTTCCCTCCAATGCCCACATTTCTGCCGTCCCTGTTAGTCTTCTTTTGTTGTTATGTTTCCCTTTTCTCTCTCTCTGTCTCTCACTCTGCCTTCTTGGTCAGATACTTCCCACTACTCTCACCCCTCAACATTACACAAACACAATTAACAACAAAGGGTCTTTTATTTACCCCTTTGTACACCCATCTGTGTCACACACACTTCACTACTTCACTAATCCCACTTTAATTCAAAAGCTCATATTTTTATTCCTTTTTCCCCTTCTCAACTCCCAACTCTCACACCCCCTTTGTCCTTTTCCCCCCTGCATTCTTCTGTCAAAACCCTAGATTTCAAATCTGGGGTTTTGTTTTCTTAGTGTGTTCAGACATGGTTCTGGGAACTGCCAGCTTGCAAGTCTGAGTTTTCTGTCTGGAATCCAAGCTTCTGATGTTCCCACATTTTTTTTTATAGACACAACATTTCCCAGTGAGCTTTCTCATGGGTTTTCAACGGTGACACTGTTTTGAGTTCCTTTCTACTGGGTAGGGGTAGGGTATTTGATCTTTTTTCTAAAGGGATTGTTTTAGATTCATCTAGTTGAACAAAACCCTTGCAAAACCCTTTTTCCAGCGCACACTTTGCCAAGTATTTGAGCTTGTTGACCAATATATATAGAGCTACTGTGTTTTAGATCCCTTTATCTTTTTTGGGGGTTAAAATCCAATTTTTCCATCATTGTTTGTGCCTTTTCACTTTAGCATCTTTACCTATTTTTTAACTTGGGTTTGGAAGAGTTTTAGCATAGTTGCATAATTAGCAGGAAGTTTGTATACTTACTAGTAAATGCATGGATGGGAGAGAAGTTATGGCATTCTCTGGTGGCTCAGCTCCATATTACATGCATAGAGGAGGGTTTGGAGGGTCTGGTTCTGGAACACAGAGTGGGGGAGGGGGGTTCCAACCAGCCCCTGGGTTCAGACCTTTGACAAACACTGGCATTCAAGCTGAGTCAAATGCAAGGGTTCAGGGGGGTGGTTCTTTAGGGTCTAGTTCCCCATTTTCAGTAGAGCCTCCTCAGGCTCGTGCCAATTTTAACCATGGCATTGGCATTGGGGCACCTTCAAGTGAGCCTGTGAAGAAGAAAAGAGGGAGACCCCGGAAATATGGTCCTGATGGTGCAGTTTCTTTGAGACTGTCTCCAATGTCTGCCCCTGCAAACTCCACTCAGGATGCAAGTGAAACCACCTCTTCTCAGAAAAAGGCTAGAGGGCGCCCTCTTGGCTCTGGAAGGAAGCAACAGCTAGCTGCATTAGGTGTGTTTGTGTGAGGATCATCGTTTCTTGTGTATTGTAATGTGATGTATCTTAGATGGAAGTTTGCTCTTCAGTATTTGACTTGACTATTTGTGTTTTGATTTTGGTGCAGAAGTAGACGGTGACTTAAATTTCTGATGAATATCCTATTCAGCTTTATGCTGTTAAATTTCCTTTTTTTTTTAAAATAATTATTAGCAACTTAACAATAGGTGGATGCTGGCTTTGTTTTCATATTGCTAAAATGTATTTTAAAATGCCTGATTTTTGTGTTGCTGTTATTTTCTATTTCTGGATGCATTATACTGGTTAATTCTGTTTCCTTTTATTTTCCTAATTATTTGCCATTATTTTCTGTGTTGGGCCAGGTTACTGACATTCTCTAATTTGATTTCTTTTGATATGATTACACATTAGTCTTAAATCCTACTTTTGAAATTTCTGGAAGTGAATGTAATTGTGATGAATGGATTTCCTGGAGATGTATAGAACTAATTAAACCGAGGTATGTATGTAGAAATTGGTAGCCATCATCATGATCTCTGATGTTGAGCATGTGTACTGACTGCAATAGTCACTTGGCCTTGGCTGTCCAGGTTCACATTTCTGAATTCTAAAATTAAAATAAAAGATTAGGTGCTAGGTTTTGCACTTTTCCCTTCCCCTTGTGCAACTCTTTTTTAATTGTTTGGTAGTAATTAATAGTAGTAACAAACTATATTTATTTTCTTGAAAGTGTCTGGATCTTTAACATCTTTGTTTATTGCATCGCAGGTGAATGGATGAATAGTTCAGCAGGGTTGGCCTTTTCGCCACATGTTGTCACTATTGGAGTTGGGGAGGTAGCAACACTGTTTCTGTTCATAAGCAATATAGATTTTATTAGTTATTTAGTTCTCTTGTTCTCTTTCTGAATCCTAAATTTGAAGATGTTGAGGGGCAAATTTTATTGGTCCATTGCTGTTGTGGCTCTAAAATCATTGTTGATATCAACATAGGAAAAAAATGACTCATTCAATTTAGAAAATTTACTTTCTGTGACTTGAAGAGTTGTTGTCATTAGTCCATACTCCACATGGATCTGAAAGGCATATATTGAAAAACAGTGGGGAGAGTTTTTTTTTTTTTCAAAAACAAACGTGCTTCATTTTTATTCAGGATATTTACATCATTTTAAGTTACCAATCATGACATGCAATCCTCATGGATGGTTTATATAACTGGAAATCATTGGATGTACACATGGATGGAGTTGTCATCGACTGGGTTTGTCAACAGGAATTTAAATTGGTGAAGACTACTCTCACTTGTAAAGATGATTGTTGATTGCATGCAATACTGATGAGTGAATGAGTGATGATACTACTTGATATAAGCATCTAATTTTTAATTTTGGTTTTCAAAAAGCATAATTACTTTATTCATCAGGGAAACCTTCAAGATTTATTCTTGTCAATGCACATTAATTCATAAGTTCCTTGAATGATCAATTTTCATTGTTTTAGGACATTGTGGCAAAGTTATTGTCATTATCACAGCAGAGACCAAGGGCTCTGTGCATCATGTCGGGCACTGGGACAGTTTCTTCAGTCACTCTGCGACAGCCTGCTTCTACCAATGCCAGTGTAACTTTCGAGGTGAAAGGACTAATTAGTACTTTATTGCTTAAAGTGCCCAAGGTTGGTTCTTATGTTGTAATAAGAAACTTGTTTTATTTTTTAATTTTTATAGGGACGATTCCAAATACTATGCTTGTCTGGTTCTTACTTGGTTGCTGAAGATGGTGGACCCTCCAATAGAACTGGTGGCATTAGTGTTTCACTTTCTAGCCCTGATGGTCATGTTATTGGTGGTGGTGTTGCTGTGCTTATTGCTGGAAGCCCCGTGCAGGTATCTTGATTGCTCTAAAATGCACAGTAGCTTTGAAGTTTGAAGTACTGGTTATTCACACAGTTAATGCTGGAACATGTCAAAACAAGAAGCTTCTTTGAATGGGTTGGGGCAATAGAGATTGGAGATAGCCAGATAGGGATGCTAATATAATTTTGATGTAGCTTAGGTCTGTTCATATTATATAGTTTTGCTGTCCAGCATGTGGGTGGATAGGGATGTTCTATGTGCTTCACTTTTTTTCTTCATCATAGGATGCTTCACTTTCAAAAGAATAAAAACCAAAACAATATCAATAACCCAAAAACCAAAAAGTAGATAGATGAATGAAGGCTTTGCTTGCTGCAGGTGGTATTGTGCAGTTTTGTGTATGGTGGCTCAAAGACCAAGGCTAAACAAGTGACAACCACCAAAGATGAAAGTTCTGAGCCGCCTCAGCATGACGATAAGTTAGCTTCTCCAGCCAGTGCTCCACCTGGTCAAAATCAACACTACCTCCCTTCTGCTACAAACGTTTGGCCTGGATCACGACCAGCAGAGCTGAAAAGTGCGCACACATATACTGGCATCGACTTGACTCGTGGGTGAGAATTTATTTCGGAAGAGACATTGCAGTTCTGTATATAACTGTTGTTGTAAATGAACTTGAGTTTGTGAGCATTGTGACTGCTTGTTATCCCCCATTGCTGGGTGACAGGTTTGCACTAACACATGCTGAAACAAATGAATTATTAGGGGTTAAGTGATTCTTGGCATATCCAAAAAATGTGTGTTGAAATGATCATATGACAAACTTCATTGGGATGCATATTGTCCCGAGTTGGATTTAATGAATTCTGGGATCCCTCTTTGTGGACCACAGATGACGTTTAACGTTGAAACACGCTACTCTAATTACCTAGTGGACTGAGCTCAATAATTTGCCTGGCATTTAATCTGTTTATTATGCTGCCTAATAAACTGAACAAAATATAATTGGAGACTGAGCTGGACCTGAATCTTCACTGGTTTTTTATGTTAACTAGATTTTTGCTGGAAAGAGTATGTTACAGAATGGAGATTTTATTTTTATAATTTGTTAAAATAAAATAAGTAAAAATAATGAGTCAGTATAAATTTAATGTTTTTAGTTTTTGTTTATTCTTATTAATACTATATCTTCATTTAAAAATAAAAAAGAAATGTCTTATTTGTTGCATCTAAGGAATTTTTAAAGAGTTGGCAAAAGTGCTCTTACCTTTGAGTCCAAACCATCTTGTGTCGATTCCAGTAAAATATAGCATTTTTTTTTGTTGGCTATACATACTTGATTTTCTTGATTCTTTCACAAAATAAGCACTGTAACGTGCATCATTAGCGTGTAACAGTGTGTCGCTGTAGCGCGAAAGGTCGTTTGAGTGATCGTTGGGAAAACAAAGACGCATAACTGCTTGTTACATGCCTGATGTGCAAATCAGCTTTTCGATTACTCATTACTGGAACGGTTGGATCGTTTCGGGAGCATTATTGCAATTCGCAATATTTTTAGAGTAAATAGTATATGCATTTACAAATTGTGGTAAATTTGTTGATTTTTACAACTAAAAGTCATAGAAATGATGATTTTGGATTGGTGATCAGTAAAATCTTTTATACCGATAGCGCATAAAATTTAATCTCACTTAAAACAATAAAAATTAGAAAATAAAATTATGTGATTTTTTCTTCAGGTGACCTTTAAATAGCTTTTCATATTCATCATTGGTATATGATTCTTTGTTTAAGATTTATTCTCTCATAACCCCAATAAAACCAGGCATCAAGTTGTCCATGCAAATAAGCAGGTCTTGTTCAGTTAGTGAAAAGTCTTTATGCACAACATCATACAATCTTCACAAAAGTGAACATAATAAAGTCAAGGAAAGATGCTCTAACATTCAGGAATCACGACATCCTCTCTTCCTAGCTGAATCCTTGCATTCAGACAATACCAATTAACTTACGAATGTCTCGCTGCAAAACAATAAAAAATGCCATAAGAAGTAGAGGCAGCATAAACCATATTTATGATTTCTAGAATAATAATATAGATAGAATACTGTCCTTACCTCAAGGCTAAGAGGAGATGTGGTGGGATAATAGCGATCTACCACTTGCCCATCCTTGTCAACCAGAAACTTGGCAAAGTTCCACTGAATATCATCCCCAAAAATTCCCCACTTACCTGACTTTAAGAATTTATATAAAGGAGAAGAATTGTCCCCATTCACTTCAATCTAGCACAATAACAGAGGGGCGAACTTATAGTTCAGTGCATGTCATATTTCTTCAAAAAATATAAAGCAGATAAAAATTTAAAGTTCATAATTGTAGAGTCTAAAGCAGATGAAAATGTTGCTTTGATCTTCTTTTCCATACATGACGGGGCTTAGTGCGGACAATAGATGACCAAGCAAAATGGATCTCATGCCACACATCAAACACAAAACTCACTCAGGGCAATGGCAAGCACTAAACATAATGCAACGGCACAAAATCTCTAGTATTTAATATTCAGAATAAGTATCTCAAAAAAGTTGGAATTTGGAAGAGAAAATCTGAACAGCACTTGAGAGGGCCCAAAAATGGTGATTAAAAGTAAGCTTTCAAAGCTTATGTGTACATCTACCTTATCAAAGATGGGGAATTCAGATTTAAAGCGAGTGCAGACGAACTCCTTAATTTGATCATTGCTTCCGGGTTCCTCCTCACCAAATTGATTACATGGAAATGCCAGAATCTCCAGCCCTGGTGAAGCCATATCAAACTCACTCATCTGTATTAATCAGAATCATATTTGGAAAATAAATAATAAATAGAAACGGTGCTTGACATAGTAAAGCATCACAATTTCAATCTCCAAAACCAGGTTTGCCCTTTTTAAGGTAAGAATATGAGTTGAGTAACACAAGCCCAAATCATAAAGAGTCAACTTCATATATATACCATTTTTGCAGTTTGAAATGACATACATAAAATAATAAAAGTGTTATAACCACAAACCTTTGTCTTTGTAATTCTCATGTAGTTGATTCAACTCCACATAATTTGAGTTGGTCATGCCACTGCCTCAACAGTCAACACCAAAGGAACAAAAACTATAAATATTCTCACGTTGATGACAATTTCAGGAAGAAACTGAAAAAGTAAATCAGAAGGGTATACCATTTGGAAGCAACATTAACAATCAGCAAGACTTTCCCCTTGTAAGTGGCAAGATCCACATCATCGCCTTTAGCATCCTGCAAGTCAACATTAATCACTATTATACCTATTTTTCCCAAGGCATAAATACATACACTCATGGTACAGATAATTTATGGCATCAACTATATGAAAGAGTACAAAACAAAAGGATAAGGAATCCTCCCAAGAAAAGAAACATAGAGGGATATTGACTTGACAGATGGTACAAGTCATATACGACATCAACTGTATGAAAGAGTTATGCAACGCAGAGCGAACACTGGTGAGAAAGTGCATCAGATCAAAAGAGAAGCCCAATCCCTCAGCTAGTCAGACATTGAAATAGAATGAGCCTTTAAGAAACCATAACAAGAGAAACCCAAAAAGGAAGAAGAGCACAACACCAAAGCACTTTTAATGATACACATGTCTATTTGTCAACTTAATTTTAATGATTCAAATGATGTTTTTTACAATTTTAATAAAAACAAGGTTGTAATAGAAGAAAAAATAGCGAAGCGATTTAAGGTAACAGTCCAAGTTTATCGAAAAGTCAAAGCAAAAAGAGAGATAGATAGAGTAGAAACCTTGACAGTAAAATCAAAGACGGAGTTTGGATGGTTGGTGGATTGGGTGGTCATGGTGGGCAACAGCTCTGGTTAGACTCAGAAGCTGAGTTTAGAACCCAACCAATCAGCACAGTGGTTGAGGGTAGTGCTTGGGTTCTGTAGAATCATTTTTATTAGAGTAAATTACAACTACAATGAGTTTTACATATATTACATCGACATTTTCTATTTTTTTGAATCATACAAAAAATTCTTTATTTGTTGGTTCTAAATTATACGGACTCCCTGAGTTTTATTTATATTATACGGATCCCCTTTGAATTTTACTTATATTACACCGACATCCCTATTTTTTTTAACTACAGGGGATCAAAAGTAATGTTTAAAAAGACAGGGGGTGTCGGTGTAATATATGTAAAACTCAGGGGGTCCGTGTAATTTACTCTTTTTATTACAACCTCATATGGTACTTTTTGGATCCTAGCTCAGAGATTATGGGTGTTCCTAATTCATTGGATCAGAGATTAATCTTGCTCGCAGTGTGCGACTGTCGCTAGACTAAAAGAATTTTGCACATAGAGGGAATCGAACGAATTCTCCCGCTAAATAGATTGTTCCCTCTTATGTGAATGCAATGAGACCTTACACCACTGCGCAGGTTAGCTCATATGGTACTTTACATGTGTAAATTATTGCTATCGTTTAATTGTAATTATATTTTTAATATTAGGATATATTTACATATTCAATGATATAGTTTCGAGAAAATATCTGAATTTGGTTCTCTCACGTTTGTCAAAAGTAAAGTAATAGATTTTATAAAAAAAATACAGCAACTTTAAATAGATCTCATAACAAATGCAGAGTTATTTTATAATAAAGGGTATTTCTTTATTATAGTTTAATGTATGATTTTAGTTTTTTTTAAAATAATTTTTAAATTATTGCTATCGTTTAATTGTAATTATATTTTTAATATTAGGATATATTTACATATTCAATGATATAGTTTCGAGAAAATATCTGAATTTGGTTCTCTCACGTTTGTCAAAAGTAAAGTAATAGATTTTATAAAAAAAATACAGCAACTTTAAATAGATCTCATAACAAATGCAGAGTTATTTTATAATAAAGGGTATTTCTTTATTATAGTTTAATGTATGATTTTAGTTTTTTTTAAAATAATTTTTAAACAAATGTAATTTTTAATTCAAATAAAGTCAAAATAATTTTATTATATAACTCAAATTTTATTTTAAAAAAAGACTTATCCATAATATTTTATGTACTTTTCATTCTTTGATATGTTTTTCTAACTTTGATTGGTTATTCATTCTATCTCGCGTTCCTTTTCAAAAGAAAATTGTTCGTACTCAATACTTTTTAGCGGTTTGTATTTGATTGAACATTTTATAAATACCCCTACCTTAAGTAAAAATGCAGAGTTAATTTTGTGTTATTTCGAGCAAGAGGATAGAGTCCTTAAGTGCACTTTTCTTTTTTATTTGTCTCTCTTAAGCACTCTACTACTCATCATTATTGTTGTTATCTTTTCTGGAAAAAATTCCGTTTAGACGTGGAAGATGCTTTGTAAGCAAGGAAGCTAAAAACCATCACAGCATTTCAGTCACGATCAACTAGAAAAGAGCCTTCTGCTTGGTAGTTAATCTTGCACATATATCACAAGACAGAAATAGACAATTTTGCGTCAAGGTAATAAGACCAGGAAGCAAACCAACTAGGTAGATCACTGCGCATGGCTTAAGGAAGCTTAAGTTTACATTCACACAGTAACAAGTACACAATCTCTTGGTTATGAACCTAATGTCAGCTACAAGAGCAACTGTTTCGGTACATATTAGGCAGACAGGAAATTGCAGCAGCATCTGCAATACATTTCTTATCCATAATTATATTCTAATCACAGTTCATTTATTGGCAGAGCTTCAATCATTCATAGCTTCATGCATCCAACAACTTCAGCAAGTCCTTCTGCAGATATCAGCAAAAGAAGCATTCTTAGTGTAAAAATTTCAAATATCAAATATGTATAGGCAAGATTATTGGTACCATCATACTAATTGTCTTACCTCAATGCTCAGAGGAGAAGTTGTGGGTGCATAGCGATCAACAACATTCCCCTCTTTATCAACAAGGAACTTGGCAAAGTTCCATTTGATACCATCCCCGAAGAGTCCACCTTTGCTTGATTTTAGATACTTGTAGAGTGGAGCAGCCTTGTCACCATTCACATCAACCTATATTAAATGCAAAAAAAATGGTCTCAGTGTACGGTTAACAGTACAGTAAATACTTGGACACAGGAAAGTGAAATATTTATTCTAACTTGACCATGACCGAACCAGAATTAGTTTCCCCTAGTCCGAAATTTATCTTATTTGCTTAGTATTTGGAGGTGGGCTATTAACGCCACATCAAGGAAGAATACAAAGTCTTGAAGTCAGTCTATTCATCTCTACTTTAATGGTTCATATATTAATGCATTACACAACCAGGAATGAAACTGGGAAATCATGAAAGGAGTCAATTGCTCTCCTAATCATCTCTGATACGGAAAGTTGATTACAGAACCCATTCAGAATATGCTCAAGGGAACCTAATTGGAGATTAGAGGTTAACAGAAAGCATACACTACATTGTGACTCAAACAAGATTTGAGCTACACCCCAAAAAATTGTACTCAAGGAGATAATCCCATGATCACAGAATTTTTTTTTCTATCAAGAATATATACACAACATAGAGTTGATTTTTATACAGTGGAATAAAATCACAGGCAGTGAGAAACGAGAATAAGCAAAGGTTTTACCTTGTCAAAAACAGGAAACTCAGCCTTGAAGCGAGTACAAACAAACTCTTGTATCTGTTCATTAGATCCGGGCTCTTGTGCCCCAAACTGATTGCATGGGAATGCCAGAATTTCCAGACCTGAATAAAGAAGATGAAGACTTTTAGAAAGACGAAGGAACCCCATAATAAGTTAGTTGCCACTAGCTTGAAACTTAAAACTACAGGACGCTTATTCAAGTGTAGTAGATACCATCCAAGTAGTTTAATTAGTCTACAATTAACGATTATTTATTAAGGATGTAAAAACTAAAGGCAACAATAAGGATAAGTATTGTGTCTTGTTAAGTCAGTATATGAGCATCTATTCACGATCCCGGGTGCAACACATGGACATGGGTTTGTTATGGAAATCAGTTCGGGTGTGTTAATGTAATTTTTAAAACACATATTTCAGAACATGATATAATATAAATAGAATAAAATATATGTCGATTGTTGTAAAAACCCAGGTACAAGTACAACTAACAAAATGAGGTTATCATGCTACAGAGATAAGCATTGACACTACCACGAGGAATAAGATAATAATTGACACAACAATGAAAGGGACAACAAGAAAGAAACAAGCGAGAAGGACAACAATGGCAGCAGCATAAAAACAGAAGACAAAAACAAACCTTTCTGTTTGTATTTCTCATACAACTGACTCAGCTCTGTGTAGTTCGAATTAGTCAAGCCACTGCATCAAACATTGAATCAGCATCAAAATATAGCATAAAGAATTAGATTAGATTGTAACAAAATTAAAGGCAAAATGTCTCCAATTTGTAGGCCCGCAGGACTAGCTGTGCCAATTTAGGGTAAAATTTCAATTAGAGATCGTAACTAAAAAAAAATACTTATGATACTCCCTGCCATGTACTTAATTATACAAATAAAATAGAGATGGAGAAAAAAGAGAATTGGGGAGGTACCATTGCGAGGCAACATTGACAACTATAAGGACCTTTCCTTTGTAGTCACCAAGATTAATATCATTTCCCTTGGCATCCTGCAAAAGGATAAAAAAAAGGGGGTTAATCTAAAATCTAAAATCTAAAATCTAAAATCTGAAATTTATATGCATATGCAAAATAAATGAAGAGAAGGAAGATACTTTAACGGTGAAATCATGGACTGATTTGGCACTTGAGGTGGCCATAGTGTGATCTGTTCTGAAAGAGAAAGACAAAGGGGTGGTTGGAGTTAAAGGAAGTGGTTTGAATGAAGTGTGAAGAAAAGGACGGGAGACGGTGCGGTTGTGATTGGAGAAGAATTGAAGAGAAGAAGAGGAAGAAGAAGCTAATGTTGTTATAGTTGTTGTGCGGAACAAGATGCGAGTGGTTGAAGCAGTAGAGAGCATTATATTTATATAGCGTCCTTTCTTCACGTACTGCGACAGCTTCCTTGGCTCTTCTTATTGTGGCCTGCCCTGGGTCCAGTTCGAGGATCGTATGTGAACCACTTGTGTCCGGTGATCGTGAAGAGGAAAACGTTCACACGTGGATGCAGATGGAGCCTTCGCGTGTCCCAGTGCCGCTCTAGGTAGGGAATAAGGTTTCGTGGACGATCAGGATCATGTGCATCACCACTTACGTCATCCTTGTGTTTCAGCTGAGTTGTTGCTCATAAAAAAAAAAAAAAAAAAAGGTGCCAATTACAGGTTACTGTATCACCTGTTACATTTTATTTTACAGAAAAGAAAAGTACTCCATCTTGGTTTATACAGGAGGAGTATTTGACTATATAATTAGTCGAATATCCTCCACAATAGATAAGTATTTAACAAATTGTTAGTCGAATACCTTCACACTGGATAAGTATTAGGCTTGTGGAATAGCCAAAGACCCTTCATACTAGAGAGGTATTCGGTACTGAAGATAAACATAGATGACAGGTAATTGACTAAATCGTTGAATATGTACAATCAGGTATTCGACATCATGATAACCGGATACCACGGAGAGTACTCAGACAAGATAAATCCTGCTAAAAAGATATTACTTAGACAATCAAAGATTAGAAGGTAATTAAACAATCTTAATTAATAATGATAAATCGTTAAAAGATAATCAGGACCCATAAAAGTCCAAGGCCTAGTAAGGTAAGTATAAAAAGGAATACGATCCTCGAAGTACGGTAACTTTTATCCTCATTTATTATCCTTATTAAATGCTCTGAGTCGAAAGCTGACTTGAGCGTTGGAGTACCTTTTGTAGGTACCCACCCCTCTTATCACCTAGAAGGATTTAGACACTTGCGGGAGATCTCAGACGAAAGATATCGGCATAAGAAGATTTACCTTGTTACCCTCAGGCAGGAACATTTTGGCGCCCACCGTGGGGCCCCGGTAAAATTTATCCCACGGCCCCTCAAGGAATGGTTACTACTCGAAGCCACGCACACATGGAGATACCCGGATCATCAGCACCAGGCATGCAACACGGCATAGAAGGACAGCATCGCGTTGACGAAAACGCGGCGCAGGTGGAAGATCAAACAAGTTTGTCTTCGGAGTTAAGACAGTTAAGAGTTGATCTATCAGCAATGCGAAAACAACATGCTCAAGAGATCTCAGCCCTTCGGCAGGAAAATGCTGAGTTAAAAAGTTTGAATCGATCTTGGAAGCCCGAATATCAAACACCTGGCCACCAGCATGAAGGCGAGTCAACGGCCAATCTCAGCATCCAGGGGACAACCAATCGGCTCTCAACCTTCACCGCCAACACTCAAACACACCCTTGTAGACATCCCTTAGTTTCCAAAATAATGGAAACACCTCTCCCCCAAGTTGGAAAAGCCTTAGCTTGGACCGGTATGATGGCAGCACTAACCCAGATGAGCACATAGATGTTTACGTGACCCAAGTTAGCCTCTACACCACCGACGATGCTATCCTGTGTAAGGTATACCCCACATCTCTGAAGGGGCAAGCCCCTAACTGGTTTACTCGGCTTCCACCTAATTCCATTGACAGCTTTGAAATGCTTGCCGCTAGATTTGGCACCTAGTTTGCAACAAGCAGACCCCATCACTTGACGTCAGTGGTGCTGGTAAACATACGGCAAGAAAAGAAGGAATCTCTTCAAACTTTCATGGAAAGGTTCGGCAAAGTCACCTTAAACATTCGTAACTTGGACCCAGTGGTAGCCATGCATCACCTGGTCACAGCTCTTTGGCCAGGGGCTTTCGTCAATAGTCTTTATAAGAAACTTGCACTTGACATGGATGACCTTCGATGAAGAGCAGCAAAATACATGCAGATGGAGGAGTTAGCTGAATACCAAAACCAAGTCCGAACGGAAGCCAACACTGAAAAGAAAGAACATGAAAAAGATAATCATGGGAAGGGAAAAGAGAAATTTCCCAAAGATTGAGAGTATTGTGGCCCCCGATACACGAGCTATACTCTGCTCAACATTAGCCGCTCTCGGATACTCGAGCAAGCTCTTGCAACCGAAATACTGAAAAGAGCCAACACTCCTCCTAAGGCCGACTACAACAAACAGTGCCGATACCATCATAACAGAGGCCATTCCACCGAAGAATGTGCTACACTTAAAGAGAAGATTGAGGATCTCATCAAGATAGGACACCTCAAAGACTTGGTCCACTACCCCAAAACTGAAAGGTCTCAATACTTGAAGTATAAAGATGACGATAGAGCATACAGGAAAGACAGGGATCATGATCGAGATCGTGACGGAAGGGTGGAAAGGCAAAGAAGTAGGTCTCAGCAGCGACAAGAAGCAAAACCCCATGAGCATCCCCGAAAGGTGATCAACACTATTGCGGGAGGATTCGTTGGAGGAGGGAGTACCTCATCAGCAAGAGACATCTCCGTCTCGTACGATCGGTCAACACGATATTGGTAGTTAGCAAGTTGAAAATGCCACCTATCACATTCACGGATGTAGACTTCCAGGGTTCCAACCCCATATAGGATGATCCGATGGTCATCAATATTGAGATAGCAGACTGCATAGTCCAAAAAAATCTTGTGGATCAAGGAAGCTCGACCGACATTCTATATTGGAGCACCTTCAAGTAGTTAGAAATACCAGAAGAGAAGCTTATGCCTTATGACGAACCCCTGGTCAGATCCTCAGGTGAAAGGGTCAACACCAGGGGGTGTATAGATTTGAACACAATGTTCGGATACGGGGAAAAGGAGTGGAGGACTATCAAAGTTAGATACATCGTAGTGCATGCTAACACATCGTATAACATAGTACTCGGACGACTATCCTTGAATGTCCTAAGGGCCATAGTATCCACCCCACATCTAGCCATGAAGTTCCCTTCCAGCCTGGGCACAGTAATCACAATTCATGCCGACCAGAAAGCGGCCAGGGAATGTTACCTAGCTAGCCTGAAAGTCACTCAGCTGAAGGAAGAAGAGTACAAGTCAGTGAACATTGTCTCGGCAGTTGAACCTTTAGCCCATCCCTTGGATCTTGATCCCAGGATCGACGAAGATAAACGTGCCGCACCGAACTAGGAAACCTGTCCATATCAAATCGGTGAAACGAAAAGCCAAGTTACGTACCTCGGCAACAATTTGTTGGAAAGTGATCGGTTTCAACTCCAAAGTGTAATTGGGCAGAATGCCGACTTGTTCGCTTGGAAAGCCTCAGACATGCCAGACATCGATCCAAATTTCCACTGTCACAAGTTGGCAATATGCCGAGAGGCTAGGCCGATAGCTTAGAAGAAAAGAAAGATGGGGGATGAGAGGCAGAAGGCGGTAGCAGAAGAAGTAACAAAGCTGATAGTATCTAACTTCATCCGAGAAGTTAAATATACCATTTGGTTAGCCAACGTAGTCATGGTGAAAAAGTCAAACGAAAAATGGCGAGTGTGTACAGACTACATGGATTTAAACAAAGCATGCCCGAAGGATGCATATCCTCTACCAAACATTGATCGGCTAGTCGATGGGGCTGCATGGAACATTTTCCTCAGCTTTTTGGATGCATATTCGGGTTACAATCAAATCTGAATGTCCCTCAAGATGAGGATAAAACTATCTTCATCACCGAATCAGCCAACTATTGCTATAGGGTCATGCCTTTTGGCCTGAAAAATGCCAGGGCAACTTATCAAAGACTAATGGATAAGGTTTTCTGGAAGCAGTTAGGGAGAAATCTGAAAGTATATGTTGACAACATGGTAGTTAAGTCTTCCAGTGCCAGCACACACAAGAGGGACCTTGAAGAGATGTTTGCCGAGCTTATAAAGCGCAATATGTGCCTAAATCCAGAAAAGTGTGTCTTCGGCGTTCAAGGAGGAAAGTTTTTGGGCTTTATGTTAACATGCCGAGGTATAGAGGCAAACCCAGATAAATGCCAAGCTGTCATTAGTATGAAAAGTTCAAAAACTCCAAAAGAGGTTCAAAGACTAACCGGAAGGATCGCTTCCCTATCACGATTCCTACCTAGGATAGCTGAAAAGGCGAAACCTATCATGAAATTGTTGAAAGCATCCAAGAATTTCTTATGGGATCAACAGTGTGAAGAAGCATTTCAAGATTTGAAAAGGACCCTCTCTACCCCATCGGTACTCAAAAAACTGGACCCTCAAAAGGAATTAATGATGTATATTTCAGTTTCTCAAGAAGCCATAAGTGCAGTACTAGCTCAAGAACATGTAAATGTCCAAGCACCCATATACTTCATCAGCCGAGTACTATAAGAAGCCGAGACGAGATATCAGACTATAAAAAAAGCAGCATTGGCACTAGTAAATGCTGCAAGGCGCCTGAGACAATATTTTCAGAGCGACTAGGTAGTCGTCAAGACCGATTGCCCTATAGTAAAGATATTGAAGAAGCTAAAACTGGCCAGACGAATGATGGCCTGGTTAGTAGAACTCTTAGAGTTTGATATAAGGTATGAACCGAGATGTCCCATCAAGGCACAATGCTTGGCAGACTTCGTCAATGAGCTATACCCTGCCGAGCACTTTGAAGACGAATGGTGGATTGTACACATTGACGGCTCGTTCAATCAACGTGGGAGTGGTGCAGGTGTCAACATTGAAGGACTAAACCAAATGCGACTGAAGCAGTCTTTACGTTTCGATTTCAAAGAGTCTAATAATCAAGCCAAATACGAAGCACTATTAGCCGAACTCAAGTTAGCCAAGGAGATGGGAGCTCGAAAGGTAGAATGTTAGAGCGTTTCCCAGATTGCGGCCGAACAGATTAATGGCATTTTCCAAGTCAAAGATCCACAACTGCTGAAATACTATCATGCTCTCATGCGGCTGAAAGAAGAGTTCGACGAGGTCCAAGTAAAGCACCTGATCCGAGAACACAACTATAGGGCCGATCAGGTAGCCAAATTGGCCAGCACTAAAAAACTAGGGCAGCTCATAACTTTCATTCAAGAAGTATTACTCGATCCAAGCGTGACCACCGAGGAATGCATGTAGATCTCGGCACCCAAAGATGCTTGGATGGCCGAGATCCAACAATATTTGTTACAAGGCACCCTTCCGGAAGATAAGGAAAAGGCAAAAAAGTCACTGGTCAGTGTCACAAGGTACGTTCTGGTGACGTGAGAGTTGTACAAGAGGGGGTTCTCCACCCTGTTGCTTAAATGCCTTGACAAGGGTCAAGCCGAGTACGTCACAAGGGAGCTGCATGAAGGAATATGTGGTATGCACTCCGGTGGACGCACGATGGCTACTTGTGTACTAAGAGCAGGGTATTACTGGCCAACTCTCAAATCTGACTGTGTCGAATATGTCAAAAAGTGCACCCAATGCCAAAAACACGGTAACCTTATTCATCAGCCGGCCGACGAGCTACATGCTATTTCGTCACCATGGTCCTTCGCCGTGTGGGGGGTAGATATCCTAGGACCTTTTCCTATAGCCAAGGGGCAGTGCAAATTTTTTATAGTGGCTGTTGATTACTTTACAAAATGGATAGAGGTTGAACCCCTGGTAACCATTTCGGCTCAAAAAGTCCAGAAGTTTTTATGGAAAAATATAATCACACATTTCGGCATTCCATGCGTGATCATCACCGATAACAGGCTCCAGTTCACGGATAAAAAGCTGAATACCTTTCTGGAGGACCTAAGGATCAAACATAGGGTGACCTCGGTTGAACATCCTCAGACGAATGGACAGGCAGAATCCGCCAACAAAGTCATTTTGAGAGAACTAAAGAAAAGACTAGGTGCAGCAAAGGGTGCATGGGCCGAAGAGATACCTGAAGTTTTGTGGGCATAAAGGTGCATTCCACAGTCAACAATAAGAGAAACACTCTTTAGAATGGTATATGGAATCGAGGCTATGATCCCGGTAGAGGTAGGGGAACCCACCTTCCGAAGACAAAACTTTGAAGCATCAGAAAATGAAAATTCCTTGAGGGTCGAGCTTGATCTCATTGAAGAAGTGCGAGACCGAGAACGCTCATCCACTAAAGCATGTAGACAAAGGATGACCAAGAGGTTTAACTCAAAATTGAAACCTAGGGAATTCAAAGAAGGAGACCTAGTCCTAAGAGTTCAGGGCGATGCACGAAGAAATACCCGCGAGGGGAAGTTGGCAGCTAGTTGGGAGGGTCCATTTAGAGTTCAGCAAAACCTCAACAATGGAGCATATAAGTTAGAAGAGCTATCATGAAAGGTGGTGCTGAGAACATGGAATTCGACCCACCTTAAATACTATTTCAGTTAAGAATGTAATTGGGTGATGTACTCTTTTTCCTTACTCGGCTTTTTATCCCTACAAGAACGTGAAAGGGTTTTTACCGAGAAGGTTTTAACGAGGCACACCTTTCAAACAAATTAATGAAACACATCTTTTGACATATATGTGATTATCTATTTTACAATAGTCAATACTTACTACAAATGGTTTCCCTCCCGAGTACTCCTACTCGACTAAGGATGCACCATTCGTATTTACACCACAAATGGTTTCCCTCCCGAGTACTCCTACTCTGCTAAGGATGCACCATTCGAATTTTCACCACAAATGGTTTCCCTCCCGAGTACTCCTACTCGGCTAAGGATGCACCATTCGGATCCTTACTATGAATGGACTTCCCAATACTTCTGCTCGGCTAAGGAGTCACCATTCGGAACTTCACCACAAATAGTTTTCCTCCTGAGTACTCCTACTCGGCTAAAGATACACCGTTCGGTTATTTCTTGGCATCCGGTCTACCAGCGTATTGGTTCTCTTTCGAACTATCTATACTCAATAAAAGAATCACCTATCGGTTAAAACGCACTTGTGCCGAATACATACAACCAAAACATGGTTAAATATTAATCTTTTAAGGTTATGCAATATTACTCAATGATAGTCTCGACATCGTATTCATATTTTACTTATAATTTATCTGGTGAACCCAAATTCACAAAGTAATCGGCTATCAACTAATACAACGATATTATTCTAAGTACAGAATGAGAAACAAGTTGCCAAAGAATAGAAACTGATATTGATTAATGATGATAAAAGGTTAAAAAATATATTTCCAAAAAAGGCTCTAATGACCTAAAATACATCAAGTTCAGCTAGCAGGAGCATCCTGATTCACCACATCTTCGGCATTGTCATCTCCATTTTCTTCATTCCCTTCAACATCCCCATATGTATACTTGGTTTCATCGGCCGGAATTGACTGCTGGAAAGGATTCTCGAGAACCGCATCCTCAAGAATATCATCCAGAAGCAGTAGACGACTCTCATACACATCCTTTTCTATGTCAAAAATCGAACAGTTGGGGATGTCAAAGTAGTACAAAGTCTGCCGAACAGCATGGTGGAATTCAGCTTCGTGCTCGGTGAAAATTTTATCCTAAGCCGAGGTCGTCACCCTTTCTTTGGCTGCACGCTCGGCATCCTTTTCCCTTTCCACCTGCGCCAACATCAACTTCAAACTTTCAATCTCACCGGCCTAAAGCTTAGCATCTTTCTCAGTCATGACAATCTTAGTATCCATATCCTTTAACTCAGCCGAAAATTGAGTTACCATTTCCTTCAATTGCGCATTATCATCGGCGAGGGTGATATTAGCCTCTAACGCTTGTTGGTTGGAGTTCTGTGTTTCCTTTAAGCCTTTCTTCAAAATTTTGGCCTCTTTCGAAGGATTCATGAACATATGATGAGCGATGGTCGAAGCTCTAGCCTAAAATTCATAATAAGTTGACCAGTTGGTAGCAGTATCGGCATTGTTCAGAATACTTTTTCCGGTTTCATATATGTCACTTGAACTAATCATCTTCTTAGGATGAAAGTCCTTAGAGAAGAACCCCTCAGCAGTAATGGCCGTAATAGAAGCCATAGATCCAGATTCCTAGAAGTCAAGTGTTTTCTGTTTCAATTTCTTCAATTTATCTTCTTCGAAGGTCTCATGGCTTCGGTGCCGCTTCTTGTGCTCCCGGTCTCGGCCTTTCTTTTCTGCGGTCAGAGGGGGTATGGTATCTTGGGGAGGTTGTAACACCCCGAAAATTTCAACCCAATAAGTATGAACGTGAGAGATTTAATTAGAATTTTTTTTTGTTGGGGAGAATTGTAATGTTGTGATTTTCCTAATTGTATGATTAAGTGTTTGATTAATAATGAAAGAACAAACTAAATTTAAATTATGTTGATTAATATAATAATTAACTTAAGTTCTATGTTTTGTTATGGGCCATAGAGTTATTGTGAATTTTTTGGACTTTTACGTGAGTTCCGTAAGTTGTAGAAAAAGAAAAAAAAAAGAGAAGAGGGGTGTCCTTAGGGGGCTCAACCACCTACAACATGCATGCCTCTCTTTGGCTGTTGTGTGTCCTTTGTTTGAATGCTTGACCATGAAAAGTTGATGAAATGGGTTGGAAATCCTTTGACAGTAACTGTGTGAGTCCATGTCCTGGCCTTAGTATTTTTTTTGTTCTTTTGAAACTGAGTGGGAAGGCCCCTGGAACAAGGGAATCCATGCCCAATTTTCGTAAAATTAATTGATGAAGGTTGCATGTTGAAAACAAACCCCAAAACAATGTAACAATGACGGTTAGGTTCGAGTGTCCCTGGACAGCTCCCACGGTTTTGCAATTTTTGGGAGATCTAACCATTTATTTTTCACCAAATTTGTTTTAAATGAAAATAGACATAAAAATGAACAACTTTTATTTTGACACCATGGATATAAAACCTCTTCTTAAAGTTTATCCGTGGATTTCAAAATTGCTGTTCTGTTTTCAAGTTTTCCTGGAACATGTCTCAGTTTTTCTCAAATTCCCACTTGTGTGCTTAATGTTTATTTTTCTTTTTTGCACCATTAAAAACTAGACAAAACAATATTTTTAACCATATAATTACAAAAATTATCATGCCCAATTTCTAAATTAACTTTTTAAAAAGAAACAGGACAAGGGTTTTTGAGCTCTGTTTTGAGTCTGAAACTTAGGCTGTTAGAAACAAATTTACTAGGAGCAATAGGGAAATAATTTTGGGGGCAAGGGTTACCTTTTTAGAAATATAAAGGTGTTACCTTTATACTGTAAAAATTTCAGCTCAAAACAAGTTTGGAAAGTGGGAGAAATTTACATTTCTTTGAGCTATGTTCAGTGAGCACTCAAAATTTAGGGCTGCTGACTTAGAAAATTTTTATAAAATTTTTTAGATGTTGATTTTATAAGTGGGATACCTTTCTATAAAATAGATTTCAATAGCTTCGATTTGATATAAAAAATTTTAAATTCCGAGGTCATTTGCTTGTATCAGTGAGAGCTCATATGCAGTACCGTCAAAGAGAAATCTGCCTTTTTAGTCAATTTTGTTACTATATGCGTGTTATTTTGAATTGTGGCAATTATAATTATTAATTGTGATTTAGTAAGGTAGTGGATATGTAATATCCATGGACCTATTCTTTTTTGGGTTTAAGTCCTAGAGATGTGAATCTTGGGTACTTAATATTTGAAAGTGTGGTTTTGTGTGCTTTTGTGATACAGTCCTTTGGACTGTAGGTTGAACTTTGTGATAAAGTTGTTTGTCCGTGTGATGTGTTGTTCACAAGACTCGGTTGTGAGTACTTGTGAGGACTAGAACTATGCTCTAGTGTTTGTGGCTAGATTGTCATGTAACAGATAGATGGAACTTAAACAGTGAGCACAATTAATTAGGCTAAAAGATTTATTTTATTTTTATTAAATAGAAATTAATTAACGAACTCTTTATTTTATGCATTGGACATAAAAAGAATTTAGCACTTTTGCGTGGAAGAATAAATGGTAAGTTAACATTTATAAAATTGTAAAGTTTTGAGAGAGCAAGAAAATACATAAAACATAATAAAATTGTCTACGCGTGGTGAATCATGTTGAGTTGAGAGTCGTACAAGGATGATATGGGTGTACGACAGATTGCTGGAATTGCAAGATGGCAAGAGAGTCGCGTTGGGTGTTCCAACTGTGAGAATACTAAAAAGAGGGGGCGGAGTTCGAAAGGCGTGTCACGACGTAATGTGACGGTCACCCATAGAAAGGTGATGGAGGCAATGTCCTCGTATATATATATATATATATATATATATATATATATATATATATATATAATTTTGAGAAGAGACGGGGTCTCAGGCTCGGCGTCTATTCAACCGTCCAGTATCATGTACAGCGGAACCCCACTGTGACGAGAAAGAATAATCCATGTGAGGAGGGTTGTTGAGGAGTTAGTCCTCGGAGTAATGGATGACCACATTTGGTACCTGAGAGATGATCGTAAGGCAGGTTGTTCTTGGAGGGTAAGGCATTGAGTTGTGACGATAGATCACGTAGCTGACTTGGCCACCCTGACAAAAATACGAGACATCGTCGGTTGTTGAGAGCTCGCCATAGTACCATGGTGAGAGGTATACTCCCAACAGTCATCCAACTCAAAAATGTGTAAGACCACTAAGTTCTGGGAGTTCTAGTGGCAGCTGGCCAGTGTGAAACAATTTACAAGAATAGCTGTGGAAACGAATAGGTTTCAAGTGTGATCGTTAGAGACCCACATCGTGGTGGCTAGTAGGATTGTGTATGTGACTGTCAAGTCGTTTTGTGTGTACTGCTTGATGAAGCAGAGAGTTCACCCTCTGTTTATTTTTCTTTTAGGAACCGGTGGCAGTACCTGTAGATGTCATAAAGACGTTATCTTCATCAGCTTCGTCACTTTTCGTTTGGAGGTTGGTCTGACATGCAGGGTTGAGTATTAATGATGTATGCTTTGAGTCCTAGGACCCTTTTTCCTTCTCATGTATCTTGGCATGAGTAGACCTAGGTTTCAGATTATTGGCATGTATATTCAGTTTTCGTACTCTATTTTGGTATACGCTTTGGAAATGTATATATTACTATTACTCTGAAAAATATTTGGGTTATGAAATTCTCTATTTCATGTATATATGTATAGACAGAGTTATTTACTTTATTTATTATGTTTTACTCGTTTTAAAATGTATATTTATATTTAAGGTGACGATAAGCAACTTTCGAAATTAATTAATCAAAAGTTTTAAAAATTTAGTAAAATTACGATTTATGTTTTATTAACTTCATAGTTTTTTGGAAAAATTAAAGTTAGTTAACATGCCTATTGAATTAAATAAGTTTGTAAATGAGAATATATGTAAAATCGGATTTAGGGTGTTATAGAGGTGGCCTCGAATGTGGTTGTCTTACAACAGGTGGAAGGGAGGCAACACCTGAAGGGTTGCCAGTAGCGTGGGCTCGGTTCTTCCGAGCATTGCGGAATGATAAAACATCACCACCTGCGTCAGCCATAATACCTGCATCCGACAACATAGTTAGTCATTTATAAGCATTACAAACAATAGATACTAGAAAAAGGAGAACCGAAACCTTACCACACATATCTACCAAAACATTCAAAGAATTAAATAGAGTAACAAGCTGTCTAGACGGAAGCTTTCAGGGAAGTGATTCAAGAAATAGGAGATCCTTGCGTTCTTGTTCGGTCATCCCCATTTGTGTACAATTTCTCCTTTTGAGCTCATCTTGAAATTCAGGAAATGCCTCAGGCTCCAACTTGATTTGTCTTTCCATGATAAATGACCTATTTTCATAATTCTTATAGAGCTCCTCATGGGCCATGGATTTGTAGTAGTACTTCTGAAATTTTGGCCTTGGGTTTTGCCTCGGAGGATTTGAGCAACCAGCTGCAATGGTATTCCTTTTTTTGTAAACCTTAGTTTGAGGAGTAGTCATCCTAAAGCAAATACACAAAAGAACACAACAATAAGAAAAACCAACAACTGAAAAAATAAGAAACCCCAAACTTAATTTAAACCACAACAAGAAATGAGTTCTAACTTCTAACATCAACATGAGCTAACATTAAAGAAGAAAAAGTAACTACAGAAAAAGGAAACAACTAAGAACACAAATGAAATAAAGAAAGAAAAACACTAACTAAGAAAGAAAGTAGCAAAACACAACAAGATTCAACAAAATAAAACTAACCCTAAACACGCTAAGTCAAGAGAAAGTGAAGTTAAGCACACAAATCACAGAATAAGGGACAAATCACAAGAATTTTTAACTTATACATTTCACCAAACACTTAAAAGGCACACTTAAAAAATAAAAGGAAAAAGAAGAACTAGAACATGTGTAAAACCACAAATTTGAAAAACAAAGAAAGAGAACAATCTAATAGCAGAAATCAACAAGAAATGTCAAGAAAAGCATCTAATAAAACATTCAAAGAAAAACACAAGCAACAACATTCAAATAAATAAAGAAAGAATAACATGTTACAACCTAAGAACAAAGTAAAAACAAAAGAAATAGAGTGAGAGAAATGCACGAGAATGAAATAAAAAAGAGAAAGAAACATAAACTCAAAGATATGGAAGCTTGAAATGAGAAAGAACAAGCAAAGCAAAGAAGAGAAAATGACGTGAACAGTAGCTACTGAAGGTGTGGGTTCGAAAGAGAAAAAGAGAGAGGGAAAGTGACTTTGCAAATGGGAAAGTGACGTGAGGAGAGAGAGAATTGAGTTCAGGGCTTTATATAAAGAAGAATTAACGCCAAGCTTGGAGAAATGGAGGCCTGGCATGATTCAACCTGAGGCAAATGAGCAAAATTTCGAAATTAAAACTGCACCAGGGGAATAGCCATGCTTGCCTTGGAGGAATTGACGCAAGGCGTCATTTTGGCCGAGAGTAAATGTGCAAAATTCAACACAATTTAAAAAGCCACCACTTGGCTTGAGAAAGTTGACGCATGGCATCAATTTGGCCGAGAGGATTTGGGTCCCTGGAAGCAATTTAATGTAGGAAAAAAAATGTTGCCCCCTAGTGCCAAATATGTCAACCCGCGGCCAAATGCAAAAGTGCTCTCCAATTTAAAAGCCACCACTTGGCTTGAATGAATGTGAATCTTGGCTTATTAATGGCAATGCATGATTGGTCTTGGATCAATTAATTTGCCACACCAAGCTCTTTAAAAGTGACGCATGGCATCACTCGGCAGGGAAAGAAAAAAATGCAGCAATTGCACATCAAAAGCAATGCCACCACTTGGCTTATAAATCATGTGATTCTTGGCTCATTGTGGCAGCGCATGATTGGTCCTTAGACCATTTAATTTGCAGCACAAAACTAAGGTGAACATGGCCATATTCATGTAAATGTGGCAGGGAGAAAGTGCACAATTGCACTCAATAAAATAGCCATGATGGGCTTGCCTTAATGTGACGCATGGATGATCTTGGTGGCACCAAATTTGGTTCCTGGGCAATTAACTTGCCACACTTAGATTAGTGAAAGTGACGCATGACATCAATTGGCAATAAGCTCACACAAATTAATTGCTCCAGGGACTAAAGTTTTCCACGCTAGGCTTGAGAATGGACAAAGCTAAGTATCTAATTGGTAGCAATTATGAAACATTTCCACACTTAGCTTGAAATTGACAGATAAATTTTGACTCAGTTAATAACAAAAAGATGCAGCTTTTTAAATTGAATTCCACATGAGTCAAGCCTTGAACACCCAAAAATTAAATCAACCAATTCTTTCAAATCTTTCTCAGCAGAAACAATTAAAATAGACAGAAAACAACTTGCTAAATCAACACTCACACACTTTGCATCAATGATTTCACTTATTGAGATAAATCAAGCTTTTCCAAATTAGTTCAAGCTATAAAAACTCAGCTGCATAATTTTTCTCTGCAGAATTTTCTTCAAGAAAATGAGCAAGAACTACCAAGGAAAAGCTTGTTTAGCACTCACTCAACATGTGCACCAAAGTTGCTAAGTGATCATGAGCAATTAACACTTCAAAACAAACACATAACAAAAAATTCAAGTAACACAAAGCAATCAACAACTAAACTAACTCAAATGATAGAAAATTAAAAAGAAAAAAGGGTGAGAAATGCTGGGTTGCCTCCCAGTAAGCATTTGTTTAACGTCACTAGCTTGACAGGCCAAAGACCTCAAGGGTCATTGAAAAGCACAATGGTAGTGAGTCTTTCAACATCACCACCCAAATATGGCTTGAGTCTTTGGCCATTTACCACCCAACTTCTTTGTGTTGCCGGATCCTCTAGTTCAATAGCTCCATGATGTTTGACCTCCTTGATGATGAATGGACTCGACCACTTGAATTTGAGCTTACCTGGAAACAACCTCAACCGGGAGTTGTAAAGAAGAACTTGTTGTCTCGGTTGAAAGGCTCTTTTCACTATGTGCTTGTCATGATAGGCCTTGACTCACTCCTTGTAGTGCTTGGCGGACTCATATGCATTGAGCCTCATCTCTTAAAGCTCATGTAGTTGCAACTTCCTCTTCTCCGCCGATTGAGATGGATCAAAATTGAGGAACTTGAGGGCCCAATAGGCCTTATGTTCCATCTTAACCGGTAAGTGACATGCTTTGCCATACACCATTTGGAAGGGTGAGAGACCAATAGGAGTTTTGAAGGCCATCTTATATGCCCATAAAGTGTCATCCAACTTCATAGCCCAATCCTTTCTTGAAGATGCTACGGTCTTCTTAAGGATTCTCTTGATTTCACGATTGGAAACCTTAACTTGGCCATTTGTTTGGGGATGGTAGGGTGAGGCTACCTTGTGACGGACATCATAATGCTCAAGCACCTTTATCAATTGAGCATTGCAAAAATGTGACCCCCATCACTTATGAGTACCCTTGGCACTCCAAACCGAGCAAAGATGTTCTTCTTGAGAAACTTAATGACGGTTTTAGCATCATTTTTAGGGGTAGCCACTGCTTCAACCCATTTGGAGACATAATCCACCGCCACTAAGATATATTCATTGGAGTAGGAAGATGGTAGAGGTCCAACAAATTCTATTTCCCAACAATCAAAAACCTCCACTTCCAACATGTTTTGAAGTGGCATTTCATAGCGCTTGGACATATTCCCCATCCTTTAACACTTGTCACAAGCTTGGGCATGGTGATGGGCATCTTTGAATATAGTGGGCCAAAAGAAGCCAGATTGAAGGACTTTTGCAGCTGTCCTCTCCCCATTATAATGGCCTCCATAGGGAGAGTTGTGGCAATGCCACATATTCTTGGCTTCCTCATGAGACACACACATTCTTAACAAATTATCCGCCCCAATCTTGAATAAATATGGATAATCCTGAAATACAGAGAAATACACTAGAAGGGGGGTTGAGTAGTGTATTTCTAAATTTCTTAAAAAAAAACTTTAATCAATGTGAAGATAGTATATCTTAAGTTTTACAAGAACTTAGTAAAACAGAAGATTATGCTATCGTCTAGCGGTTCAAAAGCTACAGTCCAATGAAACTGCTTTTTCTCGCTTTTCGTTAGAGCACACGTAAAAGATTATCGTAGATAAAATGTGTAAAGAAACACTTTCGTAGTATGTTGAAGAGATAGTTTAGTAGATATGCAAATAAGCTAGAAAGCGAGAGAATAGAACACTTAGTTTTATACTGGTTCACTCAACTGAGCTACGTCCAGTTCTCCTTCAAAAAACTTTTGAAGGGTTCTACTAATCAAGATCTGATTACTCTCAAGTATTCTAACCTTGCCACTTCTGGCTACAAGTATTCTCTAGGCCACTCCTGGCACACCTTTAATCTCCCCCTGAGATTAAAAACAAACCCAAGTATTCTTTAACACTAAGCCACTCCTAGCTTTCCAAACAGAATTGTTTGAGTATAGAAAGTAAGAATAACTCTCACAGAGAGGATATTATAATAAACACAAATACACATAATCGCTTAGCAAAGCTAAGAAGAAAGCTCGTTTTGCTTAAGTATTGATCGTCCAGTCGTTTTGACAGAGATTCAGCTCTTTATAAATTTTTCGTCAGTCTGATACATGAGCTCATTCCTCTATTTATAGGCAACTTGTTGTAAGGTATCCATTGTGGGATCTGTTCCTTTGCCAAGAGCGGTTCTCTCCAAAGCATGTGACCGTTGTCACGTTTTGACTTAGGGTGGAGAGATAGAGGAGACAGCCGTACATGTAGCGCCTCTCCTACTTGTACTTTTTCTGCAGAGAGAAGCTTCTTCTTTTCCTATTCAATACTATTCAAAAAATCAAATAGAATGACATATTAGAATGAGAGAGAATAATCGTTGCATTACATAGAATCACCATTGAAAACGTATTGCCTTATAATATTATTATTTTTTAAGATAGAAACTACAGAGTGGGTTATATAGTCATTGGACGCTTGCTCTCACAGGAGCATTGGACGCTGACTGTGGTATTCTTACAAAACACATTTGGACGCTTTTCTTATTAAAACATAAAGTCGAGGTTTGAGAGATACAATACCATTGCGGCATTGGACGATGTAAATCCTATAACACTCAAACAAGATCATTAGATACTTCAAAATTTATCCTTTAGTTGTTATCATCAAAACCGAAATTCGAGGGGTTGGACATCGTCCAAGGTCTTAGAACCTAACACATCCCACACATAATAGTTGGCATCCCAATAGAACTTCTTCTTTTGTTGCCATGTCATATCTTCAGGAATTACCCTGGTGGGCTTGAAATTGGCCATGTCGTCAAACCATGGTCTTTCCTTCACCATAAGCAAAACTTCATTAGGAAACTCATCTCTAATCTCTTTTTTCTTATGTGGTCACCTCTTCATTGACAAGCCTTGAAAGATGGTCGGCTACCAAATTCTCACTACCCTTTTTATCCTTAGTCTCCAAATCAAATTCTTGCAACAAGAGGATCCATCAGATTAGTCTAGGCTTTGAATCGGGCTTGGTGAGAAGGTACTTGATGGTGGAATGGTCGGTATACACTGTGACTTTTGAACCAATCAAGTAAGGCCGAAATTTCTCTAAGGCATAGACAATGGCTAGGAGCTCCTTCTCGGTGGTAGCATAATTCAATTGGGCATCATTGAGGACCTTGCTTTCATAATAAATGGCATGAAACACCTTGTCCTTCCGCTGCCCCAAAACGACTCCTATTGCATAGTCACTTGCATCACACATCAATTCAAAGTCTTCCTTCCAATTAGGGGCCACAATCACCGGTGGGGATACAAGTTTTCCTTTAAGCACATTGAATGCTTTCAAGCACTCATCATCAAAGTTGAAAGGAGTATCCTTGTTGAGAAGGTTGCATAGCGGTTTTGCAATTTTTGAGAAATCTTTTATGAACCGCCTATAAAAACCCGCATGGCCAAGAAAACTTCAATTCCTTTCACATTGCTTGGAGGTGGCAACTTCTTTATCACATCCACCCTGGCTTTATCAACTTCTATACCTCTAGAGGAGATCTTGTGGCCTAGCACTATGCCTTCACGCACCATGAAGTGACATTTTTCCCAATTCAAGACAAGATTGGTTTCAATGCACCTCTTCAACACTAACTCAAGATTTGCTAGACACAAGTCAAATGAAGGACCAAATATGGAGAAGTCATCCATGAACACTTCAATACACTTCTCCACCATGTCAGAGAATATGGCAAGCATGCACCGTTGGAAGGTCGCGGGGGCATTACACAACCCGAATGGCATCCTCCTATAGGCAAAGATACCGAAAGGACAAGTGAAGGTTGTTTTCTCTTGATCCTCCAGATTAACCTCTATTTGATTGTATTCGGAGTAGCCATCCAAGAAACAATAATAGGCTTGCCCCGCTAACCTCTCCAACATTTGGTCCATAAATGGAAGAGGAAAATGATCCTTCCGAGTGGCATCATTCAACTTTCTATAATCGATGCACATTCTCCACCCGGTCACTGTTCTTGTGGGAATGAGTTCATTTTTGTCATTTTTCACCATTGTCATCCCACCTTTCTTAGGCACAACTTGCACGGGGCTCACCCATGCACTATCCGAGATTGGATAGATCATTCTGGCTTCAAGCAACTTTAGCACTTCTTTTCTCACTTCCTCCTTCATAGTAGGATTCAATCTTCTTTGAGGTTGTGCAATTGGCTTGTGATCTTTCTCAAGCATTATCTTATGTATGCAATAGGATGGACTTATTCCCTTAAGGTCAGAAAAAGACCACCCTATAGCTTCCTTGTTTGCTTGAAGAACCTTCACAAGTCTGTCTTCCTCCATCTTGGACAAAGAGTTGCTAATAATCACCGGTTTTTCATTATGGCCTTCTAAGAACACATACTTTAGGTGAGGTGGTAAAACTTTCAATTCAAGCTTTGTTTTCTCTACCACCTCATCCTTCTTCAAGTCTTCTATTTCTTCCTCCTCCGGTGGAATCTCCTTGAGAGCTTCAAGGTGCATTAAAATTTCTTCAATTTCTTTCTCTTCTTGCAAGGTGAGATGATCAAAAGCTTTAATCAAGGCCCGCTCAAGAGGTGAATGTACATGTAGTTGCTTTGTAGCACTAGCCACCACTTCATCAAGAGTATTCACTCTAAATCAATCTTGGTGGTCACTAGGATGTTGCATGGCTTCAAAGATATTAAAAGTTAACACTTGGTCTTCCAACTTAAGTTGAAGTTGGCCAACTCCCACGTCCACAACTACTTGGGCGGTCATCATGAAAGGCCTTCCCAAAATAATGGGAACCTCTTTATCCTCCTCCTTGTCCATTATGACAAAGTCCACCGGAAAAGTGAAATCTTTCACCTTGACAAGAACATCCTCAATTACTCCATAGGGACATTTGATAGAGCGGTCCACAAGTTGCAAGGTCATTCTTGTTGGCTTCACCTCCATGTTGCCAATTCTTGTGAGCATAGATAGGGGCATCAAATTGATGTTCGCCCCTAAATCAATGAGAGCTTTGCCAATTGATAGCTCTCCTATGGTGCATGGGATAGTGAAGCTTTCGGGATCTTTAAACTTCGGAGGAATAGTCTTTTGAATAATTGCACTACAATTGCCCCCCAATTTCATAGTCACCTTTTCATCATATTTTCTCTTCTTGGTCAACAAATCTTTCATGAACTTGGCATAAAGAGACATTTGTTGAAGAGCTTATCCAAAGGGGATATTGATCTCTAATTTATTGAAAACATCCATGAAACGAGCAAAGTACCTCTCCTTGTCCTTTTTGCTAGGAACTAGAGGGTATGAAAACTCCTTAGTGGGCATTTCCTTCATCACCTTTTTTCCTTCTCTCGCAATTTGATTTTTGCATTTCCGCTCACTTACTCCCTCATATATTTTTTCATTTTCATCACTCTCTTTTTCATTTTTTTCTTCTTCTTTATTTTTTTCTACCTCCTATTTTCCCCCACTATTTTCTCCACACTCATTTTCTCTCAATACTTTTTCACTCTTCTCAACTTCATCATCCTTCAAACCGGCCCCTCTTCCACTCCTTATAATAACGACACTACAATTCTCCTTGGGATTAGGGGTAGTGTTGGCCGAGAAATTTCCACTCTTTTGCTCCACTAGTTGCTTTGCAAGTTGACCAACTTGAACTTTAAGATTCTTGATGGAGGCTTCGGTGCTCTTTTGATTTGAGATGGATACTTGCATGAATTGAGTCAAAGTATCTTCAAGCTTGCTAGTCCTCTCATATATATTTAGACCTTGGTGAGAAGGTCTATTAGAAGGTCCTCCTTGGTCTTACTTCCAATTGTTTCCCGGATGAGTCTTCCAACCTTGGCCTTGACCGTGGCCTTGGCCTTGGCTATAGCCATAATTCCCAAAGTTGCCTTGGCGATTTTGGTTGGCCATCTAGTTCAACTCCTCATGTGCCCCTTCTTGAATCATGCATAACCCATTCTCATGACCTCCTCCACATAAAGAACAACCCATCACTTGTTAAGAATGACCTTGATTAGAGTTTAGCAATTTGAGTTGTTGTGGAAGTGTAGAGATTTGCTTTGTGAGGGCATCTATTTTTTGGGTTAAGAGCTTGTTTTGTGCCAAGATGGCATCTTGTGAACAAAGCTCTAGAATTCCCTTCTTGGAAGTTATGCCTCTATCATGAGTAACTTCATAATCACTAGAGGCCATGTTCTCAATCAACTCTATAGCATCATCCGGAGGTTTCGATTTGATCTTCCCACTCGCCGAGGCATCAAGCATAAGCTTAGTTTGTGGCCTCAATCCATTTATGAACATGTTGAGTTGGAGAGGTTCACTAAATCCATGTGTGGGGGTCTTCTTCAATAGGCCTTGGAAACGATCCCATGCTTCACTAAGAGATTCATCCACACCTTGATGGAAAGAGAAAATCTCCGTCTTGCCTTGAGTAGTCTTATATTAAGGAAAATACTTGTTCAAAAACTTTGACACCACTTCATCCCAAGTGCGTAAGCTATGCTCTTTATGAGAGTTGAGCCATAGCTTGGCTTTGTCGGTAAGCGAGAAAGGGAACATATTCAAGCGAATGTAGTCATCCGATTCTTGGTCAATCTTGACTGTATTGCAAAGCTCAATGAAGGTGGCCAAGTGAGCATAAGGATCTTCATGAGGCAAACCATGGAATTGATTGCATTTGATCAAGGTAATGAGAGTAGACGACATAGACACATTGGCGACTTCCAATTTCGGCTTAACAATGCTAGTAAAGAATCTTGGACCAACAACTGTAGCATATTCTTCAAGAGTGCGGCGAGGTTGTGCTTCTTCTTCCGCCATAATGGGCTCCTCAATGATAAGAGGTAAAAGAAATAATGGTATTCGAGGTGGAGAAGATGGAGGTGAAGAGATAGCTCTTTGCCTAGCTCGCTTTTCTAGTTGCTTTTACTTCTTGCGGAGAGCTTTGTTCTTGCGACAAGTCTTCTTAATTTCTTGATCTAAGGGAACTAAGTCCTCTTGCCGAACCTTACCTCGCATACAACAAAGCAAAAGACACTAGAAAAGAGAATTAGCACAAGCTAAAAATTGGAATGAAAACAAAAACTAAACAAAGAATAAATAAAATGGTTAAGTCTATAAAGTAATCTATATGCCAATCGCCAAATATTGAGACACAAGTCCCTGGCAACGGCGCCAGAAACTTGATATCTCCTTGGCAAGTGAACCAAGTCGTTCAAGTAATATAAAATGGAAGTCCAAGTATCGTATCCATAGGGACTTGTTCAATATTTGGCTATTTTCATAAGGACACTTACTAGAACAATAAATAAAACAGTAAATCTGCAATGGAATGGATTTAAAGTTAGAATAAAGCACTAAAAATCTAAACTTGACAATTAAATCAACTAGAAACTATTTTTGGGATTTTCTCAAGCAAGTAAAGTGCGAAAAATAGAAAGTTTACGACAATAATACGAGGTGTTGGGGTTTAACTTCGTTAACCACTCACCCATGCTTACAAAAGCCACTAATCAAGTTCATTATCCAAATGTTATCATCAACTCACAAAGATGTTTAAACCCTAATTCCTTAGAGTGAAAACCTAAGTCTCTTGACCAACCTATCAATTCCTTGCATAAATCAACTAAGATACTTGAGAGAAGAACAAGAGTTTAAGGATGACTAATGGGTTTTGCTCTATTCCTAGCAACAAACCCCATTAGGTGTTTTTCTCCATTTATAGGTTTAAAAACATTTTCCAATCAGATTCAAACCACAAAATCAAGCAAAGGGTGATCAAGCCAAAGAAAGCATTAAGAGAAGGAGAAAGCATATAACATGAATAATGAACTTTAATTAAAAACTCAGAGAGTATACATGAGTTTTGGGTCAACTACATCAAACCCCAACAAGGGTGAAATTAGCTACACATAGACATATGCAGTAGTAAAACTGAAGAAGAAAGGAAGAAACTTGAAGTAGAAGCCATGGGAACCCAAGGGAAGCTCTCCAAGTGTCACTCCCAGCCAAGAAGAGGTCTGTAACATCAATGAATGCAAAATGACAACTTTTCCCCCCATTAATATCTTTGTTTTCGCACAACTTAAGCCACATCAACACTCTCACACCCAGCTTCAAGTCTTCCCACGCTCAGCTTCAGAAAAGGCATCAGGGGTGTAACTCGAAGGTCCTCACGCCCAGCCTTAGACTTCTCACGCCTAGCCTAAGGTTGACAGCAAGAAAATGGAAATTTCTTCATTCTCAGGCCCAGCCTCAAATCTCTCAAGCCCGGCCTCAGCAAAATAAAAGGAAGATATTGGTTTTTGGCTTTCAAAATATGCTTCCAAAGATGTTGGCTTGAACTTCCAATGACTCATGCTCCAAATTCTTTAATTCTTCTTCTATTCCTATAACAAAATATCAAAAGCTAGTAAAACTCCTAAAGGATTAGCAATATTAGCACTACTTTTAAATAATAGTTAGATTAGCCTAAAATTGATTAAAATAAAGTTCTAAGTCATGAAAAATGTAAGATAAATGCTAAGATATGTAAGCATATAAAACATCTATCAGCAATCATACATGTAAAAGAAATCCCTTCGAGACTCCCCCTTCCCTAAGAAAACAAACTCAACGTCGGTTTCTCGCCGACAACATTGAAGGGCTATCGGACAAAACTCACCCTCGGTTATGGTACATACGGTTACATAATTTACAAAATTTGACACACTAAGCTTATTGTCATAACGAGACCAGTAGGACCCGACTTCCCCATTTACCCAGGTATACCCATCCAGGGTTATCGGCGGAAATTCTCTTTTCCCTTGCGCAACCCTTGGTTTACACTTCGGTATCAGGCTAGAAGTAGCCTTATTAACCGAAGGGGGTACTATGTTCTCGCCCACTTCCTCCCGAAAAGAAGACGAGGACGAAGACTCTCCACTTGACCCCTCGACAGATGAGGACGATGATCGAATATCAACCACCTCGGTTTCCCCAGAAAGCTTATGACCAGACGAACCCATGGTTAAGGGAATAAAGAATAGAAGAAATGCCGAACCCTCGTACCTGAGTCACGTAGAAAAAAATGAAGCACAAATGGAGTATTCGGCCGAGAGTAAAAACTTAGATTGGCAAAATGTAAATAAAAGGAGTAAGGACGACATCCATCCTATACCCTATTTATAGGGCCCAAGCCCACAACGGTCCACAAGGTGCTAAAACCTCAACCGTTAAATCGACTAAGATCTAACGGTTCACAAGGGAGCAACGCTTAGTTTTCCTCATCCCCAACGGCTTTTTTCTGTCATAATGGCAGGGATTCGAAAAGACGTCATGAAAAGCCACTCGCCTCGAACAAACCAAAATGAACCAAAACTATAAGCCTCTTCGTCACGACTATTCACTCGAGGCTGGGGGGCATGTATACCGGAGGGGTATTCGGCTATATGATTAGTCGAATACCCCCCACAACGGATAAGTATTCAGTAAATAGTTAGCCGAATACCCTTCACACTGGATAAGTATTAGGCTTATGGAATAGCCGAAGACCCTTCATACTAGAAAGGTATTCGGCACTGAAGATAAACTTAGGAGACAGGTAATTGACTAAATTGTCGAATACGTACAACCAGGTATTCGGCATCATGATAACCAGGTACCACGGAGAGTACTCGGACAAGATAAATCCTGCTAAAAGGATATTACTGAGACAATCGAAGATTAGAAGGTAATTAAGCAATCTTAATTAATAATGATAAATCGTTAAAAGATAATCATGGCCCATAAAAGTCCAAGACCCAGTAAGATAAGTATAAAAATGAGTACGATCCTCGAAGTACGGTAACTTTTATCCTCATTTATTATCCTTATTAAATGCTCTGAGTCGAAAGCTGACTTGAGCGTTGGAGTACCTCTTGCAGGTACCCACCCCTCTTATCACCTAGAAGGATTCGGACGCTTGCGGGAGATCTCAGACGAAAGATATCGGCATAAGAAGATTTACCTTGTTACCCTCTGGTAGGAACATGGTTAATTCTCGTTTATTTGTTAAAAAAATATGTGGTTGTACAAATTGTATTCTCATTATTTTTCTTATACTTTGTTCGATGAAAACATATGGTGAAATATATAAGAGAGTAAAAAAGAAATAAAAGACAAATAAAATAGTTTTTATTTGAATAAATGTAATTTTTCTAAGAAATTATTTATTACTACAAATTATCGTCACTAAATAAGAAGTACACACTAAAGATAAATAAAAATTATTTCTTAATATTCTATTTTTCTTTAACAATTTGACTTACGATAATGTTTTATTTCTATTACAATAATAATTATCTTATAACTACTTTTCCACTAACTTTCCAATTTATTAAATAATTAAGATATAATTTTTTATAATTTTAAAATATTAAACATGTTTATTTTTAATATTATTTAATAAAATGTTGACGTCGTTATTAAAAATAACTTATATCACAAAAACGTAATTATAAAATTATGTTTATATTTGAAAAGTTTGATGTTGCTATTTAAAATTAAATTTAACAAAATTAGGCTTAAACTTCTTTTTTTTTTTTTTTTGAGACAAGCAGCTTGTGAGCACAAGGCTTGATACCCAAAAGGCCCAGCTCGTTGGAATAAAAAAAAAAGTAATTTGAAGAAAAAGAAAATAAAAGATGAATGAAGATTATTACAATTACAATACAATAGAGATAACATAAACGGTGTTGAGTGCGTAGGCAACTATACTAGGAACAAAAAAGATGAAGCTGAAGGTATATGCGGACCGAATGTCCCAGCCATCTCGTGCGGTTCTCATATTCTGCAAGTAAGTATGTATTTATTTATTTTCCTTTTTTAAATTTTTGGTGTCTCCTTTTGGAATCTGAATTTGGTATCTGTATACTATAGAGTGAATGGAATAGATTTTGAGGAGATCAAAGTCGATTTATCCAAACGTCAGCAGTTATCTCCCGAATTCCGAGGTAATTAATTCTCAATTTTTATTTTATTTTCACGGAAAACGCTGTCAACATCATTGGATTTTGTGCTTCAGCAATTAACCCTTTAAGGAAAGTCCCTGCTATTGTTGATGGAAGGTTCAAGCTATTTGAGAGGTACTTCAACTTCAAATTTCATGTGTAATGTTTTTGGGTTGGTGCTGGTTACAATTATCAACAAATTCCATGCCCTATGGAGTATGGAATTATCTTCATTCTTATTAATTAATTGGTGTGTTTTTTCTTTCTTCTTTGCAGTCATGCAATTCTCATATATCTTGCTTCTGCGTTCCCAGGAGTTGCAGACCATTGGTTAGTTAGTATTGCCCCACTTTACAAATTTAATTCCAATCTTTGTGAAGTCAATATATGTGAATGTACAGAGGCAAGAGAGGGTGTTGGGTTGTGCATGTGTTTCATTGGCTTCTTAACCAAGTAATCTCAGTATGTGAAGTTCTTTGACTTTGGCTACTGATGTTGAATCATACCATAAGATTCATCTTAATTTAGTGGTAATTAAAATGATGAAACATAGACAAGTAACGTTTCTGTTCCTAAACTTAAAGGATTGGTATGCACCCTACTGCAGGTTTCTTTCTGTTGTGTCTATAACTATATTGATCCCTTATTTAGTGCTGACATACACGTTCTGTTGCTTGCTTTTTAACACTTTTTGTTCCATTCATTCCATTAGGTACCCGGCTGATCTTTCCAGGAGAGCGAGAATTCACTCAGTGTTAGATTGGCATCACCAGAATTTGCGTCGTGGAGCAGGTGCGTCATAGCTCAAATAGAACCCTTTTGTAATTTCCTTGTTGCCTTGAAAGTGAAACTACTATGAAATTAACATTATTTCATGAGTTCTTATTATGCTGGCCTACTGTTGCTAATCCCAATGTAAACAAATCAGGGATTAATGTCATTTTTAAGGAATTTGTCTTTCCATTTGCAAAGTAGTGAAGTTGAATCAAGTTAACAACATAGCTAGAAGATAGTAATAGTTAAACTTCAGAAAATATGCTCATACACCTTACTCTGGACAAGTTAATTAGTTGTCGATGACAGTATATAAGTAGTTAGCCTTTCTTCGATGCTTCCTATCAATGACAATGTAGTAATTTGCATTACAGTTTGTGTAGTTCTGGTAATATTATGTATTTTGAGGTTGATTTATATTTTCTTCTTGTACATGTATATGTTAAAGCCATGCTTTGCATTAATTTTGCAGGCAAAATTCTTCCTTCTTCCTTTCTTTTCATGACATAATCTTCTTGATTTTGTTCCAGCCACATTTGTTCTAAATACTGTACTAGCTCCACTATTGGGCCTACGACCAAATCAACAAGCAGCTGCTGAAGCTGAGAAAATTTTGATTTCATCTTTGTCAACGATAGAGAACATTTGGCTTAAGGGGAATGGACAGTACTTGCTTGGTGGCTTGCGACCATCCATAGCAGATCTCAGTCTGGTTTGTGAAATTATGCAATTAGAGGTAAATGGATAAGTTCATCTAACATAAGAATGATCATTAATTATGTCAAGACTTGGGGGAATGGGGATGGATGGTTTTATTTTTGAGGAGTGCTAGCAACACACTCTCTAACACACTCCTCCCAATACACACTTTATTATTGGTTGAAATTTATTGAAAACTACAAAATCAGGAAAGAGTCATTAAATAACAAGTGAGACCCATAAAAAATTGTGATTTCCAATAAATTTTAATCAATCATGGATAGTGTGTTCAAAAGAGTGTGATAGAGAATGTTGCTAGCATTTCTCTTTATTTTTTATTAAGATTTTTTCATGTGAGTTTGAAGAAATAATTTGTATTGAGGATTCATTGTCTAAATACTGATACCAATTACCTTATAGTAACTTAACTTTTTGGATGCAGCTTTTAGATGAGAAGGACCGTGATCGTATTCTTGGCCCGCACAAGAAAGTTCAGCAGTGGATTGAGAGCACAAGAAATGCAACGAGGCCTCATTTTGATGAAGTTCATAAAATCCTCTATAAGCTCAAAACGAAGCTTTCTGAGCAGCAATCTAATCAGTCAGATGGCGTGATGAAATCTAGGATTAGAACCCCACTAAGTTCAAAGATGTGACCAAACAACCATGTCATGTCAGTAACGTACTTGTGACAACTTTATGTGATACATATATACAGATGGCTTGAAACATCAAAGATGAAGTTTATGTCTGTATTGAGACCCCTTAATCTAAGTTGGGCAGGTAATAAATGTGATTTCCACTTGAAGATATAATCGTGTCCTCCTAAGTGCCGATTTGACGTCAATAATGTTAGTCTGATGGTAAACTGCTGTAGTATAGAGCTATGCTTTGTACAATATAAATAAATTTGTATGCATTAAAGCATTATTCAATGGCAATGACGTGGGAACACATCATTGGGTGATACTTATGCTAGCATTTGTATCAAAATTTGATTGAAATAAATTCATCTTAGTATATTAAATTAGAGTTTGCTTTTTAACGACTAACTGTATTTTTTCAATTTATTTTTAGAGTTTAATAGTGATACACTGACGGTGTAAAATTATTTTACATAGTCATCCAATTATAAATCACTATTGATATTACTTTAAAGGTAATTTTGTAAAAGTCAATAAACTTACTATACATGGTAGATTGTGATTATACGACGGTGTAAAACTTTTTTACACCGTCAATGCATAGTCATTTTTCTTTTATTTTTATATAAATTTCTCTATGATAAAACTTCTTAATTTAATTTACCCCCTTTTAAATTTTATATTTAAATTATTGACTTAATTATGCATATATCATTTATAAATTTAAATATTTTTCTTTCAATCTATAAATATATTTTTTAAATTTACTTGAATTAATTATGTATTTTTGTAATAAATGTCCTTTCATTTATATTTTTATATAGTTTGCTTGAATTTAAATAAATACTTGTGTTGTGTAATGCATAAAACTATTGCTACTATATAAAACATACGGACATAGTTGTTGAATATATTTTCTTTACGAAAATTAAAGCTCAAGCCTTATTGCAGACCATCATCCGTTGCTCACTCACTCATCAGCTGTCATTAGATGGTTAGGTTCTCTCTTTGGTTAAAATTTTCAAAAAACATTTATAGAAGAATAAAATAATAAGGTAAAATTAATTATGTTTTTCTTATAAGTTAAAATTAATTTATACACAAGTTAAAATAAATGTTTAGAGAACTTAAATGAAAGAACTTTCATAAAAATTGAAGTGTATTAGTTGAATTTAATTTATAGAAAATTTTAATTTATTGTTTAGATTGAAACAGCCTAATGGATTAGACGTGGAATGAATTGGAATGTAATATATTAAAAATGTCATTTTATTGTTTAGATATTTTATAATGGAATGAAATGGATATTTTATTTCATTGTTTGAAAAAAGAATGTAATAAAATAAGTTGTAACTTCGTAGTTCTTATATTACTCTACTTTAAAATCATTTTAAAAGAATTATGTTTAGTTAGCTAGTCAAAATAAGAATCGCTATCGCCTCCTCGTTGTCAAGGGTAGCATTGGTTTATGAGTATTATTAATCGCATATATAAATATAATTAATTTTATTTTGTCAGTGATTAATTTTTATTAAACATTTTAATAATCTTTTAACACGGTTAATCACTATTAAACATTTCAATAACTTTATGATATTATTAACCACTTATCGATAATTGATACAATCACGTTTATTTATTTTTAATCAATTGTGAAGTAAAATTAACCATATTTACACAAGTGTAATTAACCATATTATTAAGTAAAATTTTATTTACTTTTAATCAGATAAAATTAACCACTTTTTTATATAAGTCTGATGGACGTTTATCATTAACCACTAAAGCAGTTGAACGTTTATCGTTTTCCTTGGTTTATAAAAGCAGGCAACAGAAGTGTATCGGAACGCGTATTTTTTCACTGCTGTGTCTTCATGAAAAAACTGAAAATCCTGTCCAACACATACGGTGTGTTACGTCAGGGTAAAAAACCGTTCCTTATTACCATTCCAAAAATATATTAGTTTAAGGATATAAAAAAAAAATGATTGTTATAACTTATAAGGTACTACTATTTTGGTAAGTAAGGCACATGAACCAATGCAAGAAGATAGAAAGTAAAGTCAAAGTGGTGCTTTGCTGATTGGTGTGCTTCCCAAACTTGTAAGCGATGATGGGTAAGCTGAAGGTGTATGCGGATCGAATGTCACAGCCTTCTCGAGCAGTTCTCATATTCTGCAGGTTATTATTTCTCCACACTTTACACACAACACAAAACAAAACCATGATCTGTATATATTATGATACTATGATATGATGAACTAAACACTATTATCATCTTCTGTGTGTTCAAAAGGTTTAACGGAATTGATTTTGAGGAGATTAAAGTAGACATTTCCAAACGCCACCACCTCTCTCCTCAATTTAGAGGTATCTGTAGTGTCCATCTAATCTAGGATGAAAAATAAGCATATGCTCCTTATAAGTATTCATTCACTAACGAGTATGCACTTAACAAAGTAATATAATTTATATATATTATGGTATTCTGTCATGGCACTCACTGTGTAGTAGATAGAAAATTTAATAGTATGAATCCATTTGATTTCAATTGAAGCCCCTCTTGTAATTTTATTGCAGAAGTAAACCCTCTGCAGAAAGTTCCGGCTATAGTTCATGGAAGCTTCAATCTCTCCGAGAGGTAATTATTGATAAGGGCCTTGTCTTTTAACCCACCTCTGATATTAATGGTTATGTTGTGCACTATTGCACTTGTCACTGGAGAGGAAAGTAGAGTTCTTATGCTAATGTAGTTGACTTTGATGAGGATGGAGTATCAAAGATTTGTTTGGTCCTGTTTCTGTTATATATCCTCTTGTAATTTCTTTGTCCTAGTTATATGTGTTGAGAATATGATTTTATGCTGTGTGCACCTAAATTTTGATTGTTGCCCGGGGTGGGACCAAACACTCATATTTATTTTGAAGCTATTTACCTGTTTGGGTATGTAATCCACTATTTGGTGATTGTGTGGCTCCACAGAAAGTGGATTTTTTTCCCCTGTTGTTTATCCGATTTACTAACAATTCATAGTTGCTTATGAAATTAATTTCATTTTATTTGAAAACAATTTCATTTTGTAATGATTGGATGGTTAATACATGATGCAGAGTGGTATCAGAAATGGTCAATTTGAATGTCCCCTTTGTTGATAAATACTACAATTTTTTTGGTTTAATTGAAGTTTGTGCCTTCTTCTGGCTATGTGTATCTTGGCTCAGGAAAGTGAACGAACCCTGTTGTGCAATCAAATTTCCAGTGGATTAATGAATTTATCCTTCATTTCAATGCTTGTGTAAATGGTGTAGGATGACTATATAATGTATTTTGTTTTTAAATCACATGTTTTCTGTTGCCCTATACTTATTTAGTTTCTGTAAATGCTGTAATGTAAATTTTGAATTTCCCCGTTAGGAATATTTTATTTTTTGATTTTATTATATGTTCTTAATAAACCTCGTTTTCTTTTGGCAGCCATGCAATCCTTGTCTATCTTACTTCTGCTTTTCCTGGAATTGCTGACCATTGGTTAGTAGAATCCCTTCTTTTGCTTCTGAAATCCTGAACTACTTGGTTGTTTTAAAGAAATACTTCAGATTCTTTTAAATATCAGATCTGGACTGTCTCACTACGCAGTAGTTGAACATAATTTAGAAACGGCCTAAGCATGACTAAGGTTCCTTGTCCATTCCTAATGCTCTTGTTCCTCACTTTAGGATGTTTATCTGAAAGTACATATTAGGATGAAACAGAATAAAATAAACAACTTAAAAAAATGTATTGATTTTAAATCCAATTTTGTGCTGCCTGGAGATACATTTTCTACAATCTAAATTAAATCCTAGTTGCCATGCTTTGTGGATAAAAGTGTAAAAAATTTGCATCTAAAATTTCTAATTATTAGTTTAGTTATGACAGCTTTCCCTCCTGATGCAACAGGTATCCAAGCGATCTTTTCAGGAGAGCCAAAATTAACTCAGTAATGGATTGGCATCACTCTAATTTACGACATGGAGCAGGTGCTTTACACAACTAAATCCAGACATCTTCCAACTCCTTTGAGTAATGTGATTTGCTGTGAGCAGTTGAGTTTGTTCTATGGAACTTGTGCGCTAGTTAGAGATTGTAACATATTTGGCTACAGACTACTAACTACTAAAAGAAAATTCAGTCATATAGTTATTATCTTCTGCATACTTTCTATGAGCATTCAAGTTTGTTGTAAGTATACTTGAGTGCAAGTTGGCAACATCTTTAATAATTATTTATATGGATCAAACTGGGATTAAATAATTGCTCACTTGTGGAGAGCTTAATGTCATTAAGTAAATTAAATTAAATTACTGTCTGGCTATTATGCAACTATCAAGATATTCAATTATTCACATTCTACCTAATTTGCTTTGAAGCCAACATCTGATAGAAGAATAGATTTTACCATTGCCGCAAGCCATATGTTAAATCATATGTTTCTAGCCAGAGAACATCTTTGTTTTCTCCTATTTTTTTACAGAATGAGCATATCTCTTGTAAACTATGACTAACTGGCAGAAGCACACCACCTTTTGCAGTGAACTATGTAATAAATACTGTACTAGGACCTGGAACTGGCCGTCCACTCAATCCAAAAGCAGCTGCTGAAGCAGAGAAAGTTCTATTATCCTCTTTATCAAAACTAGAGGATATTTGGCTCAATGGAGATGGACGCTTCCTGCTTGGTGGCTCTCAGCCATCTATAGCAGATCTCAGCATGGTTTGTGAACTCATGCAACTTGAGGTAACTAAATGTGACTTTTAATTATTGACGTTGCATCCAACCAAATTGGCTCAATGTCTTGAAATCTTCCGTTGAATTAGAATTGTGATTGGTTGTATGATTGCTTTTTACTTGAATTTGTAAAATTAAACTGTGAATAAACTTAGGTTTTGGATGAGAAGGATCGCAGTCGTATAATATCCCCATACAAGAAAGTTCTTCAGTGGATTGAGGATACAAGAACTGCAACAAATCCTTACTTTGAAGAAGTGCATAATATCCTTTATAGAGCTAAAAAGAAATTTGAACAGCAGCGTTCAAGGTTAGCTGAAACTGGGACTGAGCCTAGCAACAAGATGGGGGGCCATTCAAAGATGTGAAAGCCATGCCTTCATCTTTGCTGCAAGACTGACAACATAATCATAGCCTTTTCTTTCAACAGGCTTGAGCCTTGGGTTTCTGGCTTTGCTTTGTTGGCTTGAATAGCTTTACATCTTCCTATAAAGACATGAATGCTAGACCACCATGTACAATTGTTGATTAATTCACACGCCCATAAGAATATTTTGTCTGTGAAGTAATGTTGTTGTACACGGCAACTGCATATCCTGCTTCTATCTTCACTCTTGACCAAATGGGCCAACAATTGTGTGTGTTCATTTTGTAAATGGTGTTGGTGCTTTGTACTTGGCGGTCTATTATTCATATTTGAAAAAAAAATAAACTACTAATTTGTTTGTGTCAAACATTGAGTAAGTCTAAATATTTGAAATGAATATATCTTTGCATGTGGTGTTGAGGAACACCTGAAACTGATACATGTTTACACATCAAAACTCTTGCATCGTTTTAGTATCTATACGACTTAACGTGGTTCTATTCCTCTAAAAATATCACTACTATCATACTTTTTTACATTATAATATCATTACGTGCTGAAATACACCACTTTAATTCCTGTAAATTTTGCGGGTGCAAATATCATTACTTGAAGGTAAAACATATGACTCGAAGGATTTCCATTTTGTACATTATTCCAACGTCAGAGACAATTTTTTACATGCAAAACATCATCATGCAAGCAATATTGACAACTTCATGGTCATCTGACAAGTGACAACTGTCCAATGTTATTGATATATAGTAACAGACAACTGAACAAGTCACCTCCTACTAGTAACACTAACACAAGCCCCACCCTGAATTCTTCTGCACCATATTTAACATCACTCAATGCTTATGCCCCGTATCTCAAGGTTGTCCAGCTTCTTGGGTCTCCTATAATACTTCAACAGTAGAGAGCAGCACACAACACTGACAGAAGATGCAGCCATGGCAGCCCCAGCAACCCATGGGGGCAACCGAAATCGTGTAGAAGGAAAAAGAGCTCCAGCAGCAATTGGAATGCCAAGCAGATTATAACCCAAAGCCCATATGTAGTTGAGGCGGATACGGGTAAACGTTTTTCTGGAAAGATCAATGGCAGTTATGACATCCTCCAAGTTGCTCTTCATCAGGACAATATCAGCAGCCTCAATGGCAATGTCTGTACCAGCACCAATTGCCATTCCTACATCTGCTGCCACAAGTGCTGGTGAATCATTAATACCATCCCCCACCATAGCCACCCTGTACCCAGAAGCCTAAACAAGAAAAAGAGCACTCAATATGTTAACAACAGGTAATATATGTCAGAGTTATTAAAAGTTGAAAGCGTAAGATAGTTGGACATGTGCATTCATGTATCTTCACCTTTCAGCTTAAAGTATTATCTACAATTTTAGAACCACAATCTTAAATAATGCACCTGCAGTTCCTTCACTTGCTCTGCCTTCTGCTCTGGTTTGGCCTCAGCAATAACAGTTTCAATTCCAACTTCCCCTGCTATAGAATTGGCAGTTCCCCAATTGTCTCCAGTCACCATGATGCTCCTAATTTTCATAGACTTGAGAATGGAAATGACTTCTTGTGCAGCCGGTTTCAATGGATCAGATACTGCTAAAACCCCAACTACTTCCCTATTTATAGACACTATAATTCCAGTTTGAGCCATTTCTTCCGCTTCTGCAAGTATCTCTTCAGCATCAACGGGAAGTGCAACATTGTGGTCCGCCATCAAGGTCTTGTTACCCACAAGTATTTCCTTGTTTCTAACCATGGCCTTAACTCCATGTCCAGCCATGGACACAAAATCACGTGCCTCTGGCCAAATGGGGTTCTCTTCATCTCTCAGTTTTTTGGCATACTCAACTATGGCCTTAGCCAGTGGATGCTCACTATTCACCTGACATAGGCAATTATACAACGTAAAGTTACTCGCAATTCTTCATGAATAAGCATGTCAAACTCAATAATAGAATGCCTACCTCAGCTGCAGCCACAAATTCATAGAATTCGCGGAGTACCATATTTGTCAACAACTTTGTATTTACTACCACAGGCTTCCCGATAGTGAGAGTACCTGTCTTGTCAAATACAACGCAGTTCACCTACAAGACAAACCATAAACAGATTCAAATGTTGTGTGTGTATATACATACAACTTTTCTTTCATAAGCACAAAATCCCACCCCTTATTAAGGTAAGTTGTGTCTATGCTCAAATAAGAAAAAGGACAAGCTAAGCTAGTCCATGTTACTTTCACCAACATTTACAAAGCAAATCTTGAATTTAAGGAGCTATAGTTTACTGTCAAATGCTGACCTTATGTGCATTTTCTAATGCTTGACCTCCTTTGATAAGTATTCCCTGAGATGCACCAACTCCAGTGCCAACCATAACAGCAGTTGGTGTGGCTAAACCTAAAGCACATGGACAGGCTATGACCATGACAGAAATCCCAAACTGCAAAGCTAGCTGAAAGCTATCCATGGAAGATGGTATCCAAGACTTAGGGTAAGCATGAAATCTTCCAGCCAAAAACCATGCAAGCCAAGTTGAAAATGAGATTAAAATAACCTGCACAAAGAAACCCCTTCAAAGTAAGTACTATATAAACATAAGGATTCATTTTTTTTTTTTTTAAAAGTGTTGAAGACATGAATCAAATAAACAAATAATTTAAAAAATCATGATATATAATTACCAGAGGCACAAAGTATTTGGAAATGCGGTCAGCAAACTTCTGCACAGGAGCCTTGGCCATCTGTGCTGACTCAACAAGTCTAACAATCTGAGAAAGAGCACTCCCTGATCCAACCCACGTAGCCTTAACATGCAACACTCCATTCTCATTCAGAGTTCCTCCAATAACAGTGTCACCTTTCCTCTTTGCCACAGGATGTGCCTCACCTGTAATCATGCTCTCATTCACGTGGCTCTGACCCCAAATAACAAATCCATCTGAAGCCACTTTTGCACCAGGAATAATCTTAATCACATCATTCTTTTGAATCAACCTGCTATCAATTTCCTCCTCACCAACAACATTCCCTTCACTGTCCAGGGTCAACAATATAGCAGTATCAGGAGTCAAGTTCATGAGCTTGGCAATTGCATTGGATGTCTTCCCCTTGGCCAAAACCTCAAGGTACTTTCCTAGCAAAATAAACGAAATAAGCATAGCACTAGTCTCAAAGAAATCAGTACCCTTGAAACCCTGAGATGTAGCAGCTCTCAGCACAGAATACACTGAGTAAAAGTATGCTGCATTTGTCCCCAAGGCAATCAAAACATCCATGTTGGGAGAGCCAAGGCGTAATGCTTTGTAAGCACCAGAGTAAAACCTCTTCCCTATAATGAACTGCACTGGTGTAGAAAGCACCCATCTTATAATCTCCCCCACTGTAAGCATGTTCACAACTTCAGCATCTAGTCCATGCTTAATTCCAGGGATATACATAAGCACCATAGAGGTTAGAAACACAGGAATAGTAAACACCAAACTCCACAAGAAGGATCTATAGTATTGCTTGATTTCCTCCCTCCTATGACTATTCCTTCTTCCTCCTTCAGGGAAAATCTTTGCCTTGAAACGCCTAGACCCGGTTTCTTCAATCACGTTGATGAAGTTTCTAGGTCCTGTCAAGTCTGGTTTATAAGAAAGAGACACTTTGTTCAACAAAGGGTGTGTTTCTACACCTTGGACCCCAGGGAGGGCCTGAAGAGAATTTTCAATGAGTCTCATGGAACGACCAGTTCTTACACCCTCAACTTGAAGGTCTATTCTGCTCATGTCTTCACCTGTGCTTATAAGCGTGGCTTGAAAACCGGTGTCTTCCACAGCTTCCAAGATTTGGTTGTAGGTGACAACGTTTGGAGTGTAGTGAACTTGAGCTTCCTCGGTTGCAAGAGCCACTTGGGCTTTCACCACTCCTTGGATTGATTGTAGAGCGGATTCAACGGTGGAGGAACACGACGTGCATGTCATGCCTTGGATACGTATGCGGCATATCTGAACAGATGTCTCGTTATCATCTCTGGTTAGTGTGGCTTGGAATCCAGCATCTTCAATTGCTTCGCGAATGGTCTCTTCCTAATAATTAAGAATGTCATCGAGAGACATCAAGAACAAAGAGAGCCAACATTACAACTATAAATCACTTAGGTGGCGTTTACTTGCAATTCTGTTTTCTGTTTTCATTTTCTGTTTTCAGTTTTTAATTACAGAACTGCTGTTTTCATTTTGTTTTCTGTTTTCTAAGATTTGTACAGGAAACAGAGAAAACAAAAAAAAGTTGTTTTCAGTGTTTCCTGTACAAATCTTAGAAAATAGAAAACAAAATGAAAACAATGTGACAATTTTGTAATTAAAAACTGAAAACAAAAACAGAATCGCAAGTAAACGCTCCCTTAATTATTTTTCTAAGTTCTATAAAACACTCATTTGACACTCCTTGTTTCCCTCCATCTCTTTTTCTGTCACATCATACCATCTATTATATGTGCACTTCTCTCTCTCTCTCTTTTTTTCTCTTACAAGATGTCACATAAATGAGTTTTCATACATCATTATTCATGTGTCAAATGGGTCAACTCAACCTAACTTGTCAACCATACAAGTTGAATTGGATTTGACCCATTTTAAGATTGGGTTAAAATACTCAACCCAACCTAATTCGTGCGTTGTGAGTTGGGTTGGGATGAGATAACTCACTAAAATTTTTAAAAATAAAAAAAGAAAAAAAATTATAAAAATGAATAACTCATAAGTTGACTTACCAAATAAAATAAATATAAATAATCTAAACATAATATCATAATTACAAAAGTATTGTCTTATTAAATTGTCTTAACACAAATTCTTTTTAGAAACTATAATCAAAAGTTAAACAATTTAATAAGATGAAATATTATGTTTTATTGTTTTAGAAAATGAACAAAATAACATGAAATAATCCATAATATTTCATAAAATATTATGTCCAATAAAATAATATTTAACTAAACAACCTATAAAAATCTAACAAAAAAAAATATCAACTCGGTGGATCAACCCAACCTAATCCGCCCATTGCCTCATTGGGTTGGTGGGTTAAGTGGGTTGGGTTACGTAGGTTGAATGGTTGAATCATCCAAACCCATTTTGTTGAGTTAAGTGGCTTGATCTGTTGGGTTCAAACTCACTTTGATTTTCCTAATTATTCAATGAAAAAAGCATATAGTTCAATACTATTATCACTAAGAGATGAATTTTTAGAAGTTTATGGAGAAAAGATTGCTAATAAGCTTGTGAAAAAACTTGAAAATCTATACGTGATAAAGTCTCTTTATAGTTGTCTTTGTTCGAAGAAACAATTATATACTATGCAAATATCTAAAGGTAAGTTCATTCACAAACACATTGATAATTTCAACTAAATTATTGTTAATTTGAAAAATATTGTTGTTGTCGTTAATGACGAGGAACAAGTTCTTCTTCCTTTTATAGTTAAATTTTGTCGTTTTTTTTTTTTTACAATAACCAGCATCATAACATGTATATTATATCAGCATCTATTTTTATTTCAACCAAATAGATCTCACAAATTCATCAAATGGACCTTGCTTTTTTAATACAACCGTTACTTGCATAAGATATGGTTGCTTAAACTTAAATCTTGAGTCATGGTCGTCTTATTATGCAGCGGTGCTTAATAGTAAAAGGAAGCTTAATTAAGAAATTTTCAATCAAGTTGTTCAGGTGGAGTAGAGTATACTAAAATATGCTGAGAAACTTCTTGTCCAACCACAAGGTTCCAGAAGAACACATGATAACCATGGATTTCCTTACAATAATAATAGCAGGATAAAAATGATTATTCCAACAAATTTAATCAGGAAAGGAATCGAATTGATAGAGATATAATAAAAAATCACATGTGACAAAGCAAACAATTGACACAGGAATCCAACCGAAAAGAAGGAGCAGAAACATGCATGCGACAGTGGAAGGCTAATTAGTATGCAGTGTTCAAAATAATAATAATAATAATAATAATAATAACATTTGATGCATAACATACAAGATGAGTGAGTACTTGTTGCGTAAAAATAATATATAACTTACGTTAACAAAGGATGGGTAGAAGAGGACTTGAGCACGGTTGTTGAGAACATCAACGACGGCTTGGCGAATTCCGGGAAGGCGCTTGACGGCTTTCTCGACGGAGGCGGCGCAGGCGGAGCAAGTCATTCCGGTGACCGAGAAAAGTGCCTTGGACGATATGTTGCTGCTCCCTTCTTCTTCCGTCACGCCCTTAGGGTATCTCGGCATCGACGGGTAGTGAGGTCGCGGTGATAGGTGCCCCGAACCCTCATTGTTACGTATACAAGCTAACGCTAAAAACTTGGTGCCCATCTCCACCAACAACACCACCAACAACAACCCTAAGATATACTTTAACCATAAGCACTCTCTCCCTCCTTTTTATGCTTTCATTTTAGCTTCATACTCAATTACATTTTTATTTTAATGTAATAATTGTTTTCATTTGATGTTGACTGAAATTAAAATTTATTTGATGAAATCTGTATTCCTTTCTACTGTTCTAGCTAGTATCTTCTTGCTCATGCATCATGCATGTCTATTCATATATATAATTCTTTTACACTATTAGTTTGATTAACGTGTGAAAGAATTAATATACGAAGTCTTAAAATAAGAGTCATGATATTCTTACGCTTCATTTGGATAGATTCTTGTTAAAAGAAGAGAGTTCAAGCAGACGGAGATTTGACTTTTGTCACATACGCCCACAGAAAATGAAACTAAAATGTTATTAAACCGGATGGACACTGATTTACGTAAGACTTTTACTCCCAAATATAATTTTTTATGTATGCAATGCAAACATCCAAGGTTATCGGTGGGTCCTATGCCTTCACTCAGGACTAACAAGAATGACAAATGAGACTTTCAAAGTTTTTTATTTTTATTTTTAATTTTCTTCCATTTAGAAACTAATTAAATAGAAACTGCTATACACGTTCAAAACCAATTATATTTCCATTCTAACACATATTCCAAACCTTATTCATATATGTGATTCAAACCTAACATTTAGGTTTGATAAACCAAGGTGTTGCAGATCATAATCATCATGCTTCTATAGTTTCTGCTATAAGATCATCTCCAATGGTGTTCTTGTGCCTGGTTCTTGTATCGTAAGAACCGTTCCACCGGTTCTTACCATTGGAGCGAGATGACGTGGCTGCCTGGGTGTAAGAACGGTTCTTCTGCAAGAACTCCTAAGAACCCGTTCCAAGTATTAAAAAAATAATAATTATGACCAAAACAAGAGGAATACCTGAAAAATAGACGCTATATGCACACAAGACAAATTCATCAACAACTTCAAACAGACTTAGTGGAACATATTTGGGAACGTTTCGGTTACGAGAATAATGAAATTTAATTTTTCTTTCTTAGTCTCAATGTTATGCATTTTTTTTAATCATCAATGTTATGTATTTCTCATCAATTTAATATTTAGTCACAAATAAAAATTTTAAATTATTAATATTTTTTATATTACTTTTTAATTTTTGTTTCATAGTTAAAATTTATATAAATAATTATTTAAATTTAAATTTAAAAATATTTTTAAATAAAACTATTAAGAATGTGGGGTCCAATGTGGGACCTACAAAAAGCAAGTTAAGAACCCAAAGTAAGTTCTACCATTGAAGCAAAAAATGAGATGAGTTCTTGTATCTTATGTGGCACTGTGGAACCCACAAAAAATAGTTTAAGAACCCAAAATGAGTTCTACCACTAAAGATGCTCTAAGGTCCTTTCTTGGGATATTAATTAGTTTTCAGCACACTCTAAGAGAAGGAAATGCTTGCGCTGACTGATTAGCAAAGGCTGGAGTACAATCACAAGATCCTCTTATTTTGTTAGACATATAGATGTCCCACAGCTTTGCGTCATTTGTTATTAGGTGACGCAGTGGGTACTGGTTTTCTTAGAGTCTAGTTTTATTTTTGCTATTTGTTCTTTTTACTTTCATAATAATAATAATAATAATAATAACCTAACATTTAGGTTGCACTTAGGAAAAGATAAACCTGAAATGTTTTTAGACGCAAATTTTGTCCAAGTACATTATCACTTTTTAATCCTTTGCGTTCACTTGATACGTTCCATTTTATTACTTCAAATTACATGTAAGTACAGCATGCCCGACATTAAGAAAAATATTTATCATTTTAAATGTCTAAGCTAATATCAATCATAATTTTTCAACGGATTAAGAAACCATTTCTTCTCTGTCAAAAAAAAAAAAAACATTTCTTTCTTCAATATCAGTAATGCTATATCACGGATCTCTGCAGCAATAATACTAAAGAAATTAACAACTTCTCTTTTTTTTTTCTTTTTCCTTTTTTTAGGAAACCAACCACTACTCGTTTGTCCAGTTTCTAATAAACAAATGGGTTGAAGTTTTATGTTTTTTTAGAGACTACAAATATTTTTTTTTGGGGGGAGACTACAAATATCTTTTAGTACACAACATTAATTTAGATAAATTTATTATTTTATTAAATATCGTTCATTTTTAAATTGATTTATAATAATATTTAAAAATACATATTCCTTATATCACAAAATTATATAAGTTAAAATTTTAGATTAGCAATACTTTAATAAGAAATGAATTCGAAAATCTTAAATAAAACATACTCTAAAATATTTGTTATTCTTATCTTATAAACCTTAAAATACATACAATGATACAAACACCAATGCATTATTAGTGGAACTAATAATAAGTACTATTCCTATGTTTGGATAGAAGACAAGAATTTAAGGAGAGAAGAAGCTCTTTTAAAATTTAAAAATTGCTCTGATTTAATCGAGGATAAAATGAAAAAATGTTGGATTTTATAAATTTTCTTATTTTTTCGTTAATGTTTTTTCCCATGTCTAAACAAAGGGGAAACGTTGGTCATGACGTTTCGTTGACTAGATGATAGATTAATTTCACAAAAGAACGAAAAGAGCAGACAAAAAAAGATGAGAAAACAAAACTTTTGAGTAAAACGAGAGCTGTTTTATATATGCCTCGTTAACACTGGCTGGTGTATAACACTATAACATCATCACGAAGATATACACAATTGCAAAATATTATTATTATTTATGCTTTAAAAGAAAATAACACGAGTCAAATTCTTTGACGTTTAAAAAACACGTGATAGCATATAGCTCCAGAACGTTTTACATCATACGTAATTTAATACTAATTTTACCATTAATTAATTCCAAATCCATGGCTCACGCGTAAACACAACGTTAATTAAAAGAATGACAATTAAGGATATCAAAATCAAGAGAGACAGAGCGCGCGCGTTTCTTGTTACTGGCTGTACCTTCCCACGACTTTATACTCTATACATTTCACATTGTTTATGGAAGTTAAAAAAAAAAATTACTCTAGCACTTAATTTTAAGAAAAATGATATGATTTATTACATTTAATAAATATAATAACACAATTTTTAACAAGTCCCAAAAAAACAAATCACATTTTTTATTCTTGTGATATCGTTTATCATCGTCAAAACATTTTTTTTTATGCATAAGAGTACGCCTTATCATTTGTAAAACAAAATACAAACATAAATTATTATAACTTCAAACATTTTGAGATGAAAAATCACTAATGATGACTTCAACACGAGCAACTTGTTTGTTTAAATAGAATTATATTTTTCTTGATTCCCCTTTCAAAACATAAGGACTATATATATCTAGTATTTGACACAGTCAAAATTATCCATTAATCAGGCGATTTAAAATGCAGGTGTAACACTCTCACAGTTCAAATATTATTCCCTCCGTTCCAGTTTATATGACGTTTAAGGTTTTAACACAGATATTAAAGAATGTAATTAATTTGTTGAATTTCCTATAAAACATTAGGTAATTTCTTAATATATCTTTTATCTCTCTAATTAATTACTCATACTACACTACTCCCACTAAGTATTAATTAAGGGTAGTCTTGGAAAAAGATATTTAATGCAGCATTGATTTTGTAAAACGCCATCTATTTTGAAATAAATTTTTTTCTCTAAAACGTCATATAATCTGGAACGGAGGGAGTACTGCACAAGCCTTTTCTATTCTGACAAAATTAAGTATTCTTTTTTAATTACTAAGTCTCTCTAAATTCTACGCACTCCAAGTTATAATAAACGAAACAAAACAAAAACTTTAATATATAGTAGATTAGTAGTACTATATAAAGGTATTCTCAAATATTCTCATAGCTATACCAAGGGTACAAGAAAATAAGAACAATAAAAGCTAGAGAAATAAATAGAGATAAATGAATGTTAGTTTGTCTCTATTTGTGCGTTCTACCTTAAACTCTTCAATTTATAGTATTCCTTGAGATATAAACTTTGTAGAGTGATGCTTGATTCAAAATGAATGCTTTGATTTTACATTAAATGCATGAAGATGTTGTATTCAGCATCAGGTAGCTTTTTTGTGAGCGTGTGTGTGTTTTTAATAGACATCTTATTGCACAGCATTAGCATAAACTTTCTTTTGTATTAGCATTTAGCATAGTATTGTATTAACAAAAACTTCGTATTTTAGTATACGACTACGTTATTTAAGATGTACTTTGTTTCAAAATTGACCTCATTTTGGTTTTTACACAAGGTATCATTATTTTTCTTCAAAACACTCCAGATGAGTCATATTTTTTAATGATCAAAGAAGTTTTCTTTAAAGCACATCTCAAACGTCTTACGTATCAGTTTTTACTTTTAACACTTCATACCACAGCCTCTTTAGAGGCCGTAATTTAACTTGGATATTATAATGAATTGTTTGATCTTGCACACTCAATAAATTTGTTAGTCTAACATCATATTTATCTAAGGGTCTTGCTAACCAGTGCCCTAAGGGCACTGGTTAAGGAGTTAAAAAGAAAAAATATTTATTGTGCAGATTATAGGAGAGCGCAAAAAAAATTATGGACAGTGCAATTTTGCGCCTTCCAATAAAAATATTTCTCATTTTAGTTCCTTAACCAGTGCCCTAAGGACACTCGTTAGCATTTGCCTTTATCTAATACTACTCTCGTTCCTATTTATAAGACCCAAATGAAGAGTAGTGTTTGTTCATTTTTATAAGACACAATCCATAATGTCTATTGCATTAATTATTTTTACACTAAAATATCCCCTCATTAAAAGAAGAGAGAGGTTGTATTTGACCATTGATAAACCATTAGAAGAGAGAGAAAAACATTAATGTCAATGGTAGTTTTGGAAAAATATATAAATTTAGGATAATTTTATTGTTATTACTAAATTAACAACTTTTCTTAATCTTGATGAATTAGGTAATTGGGTCTTATAGGAACAGAGGTAGTAATTTTTTTTGGGTGTACTCATATTTATGTAATCGTTTCAAAATTATGAAATCATTGATTTTTTTGGAATTTAAAGATATTAGAGGTCCCGTGACTTAACAAATTAAACAGGAGACTTAAAGCTAAATGCCCATCACTTTTTATATTTAGATATTGGAATTTTGTGGATGTATCAAACTTAAATTTGAGTACCATCATGTGTGATATGATTAATAGATATTTTTGTCCTATAAATATGTATTCAAGGGGTTTTATCACAAGTTCATATATATGAAAAATCATTTGTTGAGAGAGGTCAATCCTTAAATAGATCTAAGGGGTTAGTCCTTGGCTTTTAACTAATAGATACTCCTTTCGGCTTCGACTATAAGCAAAAAAAAAAATTACTTGAGCCTTGGATTTAAATATAAGCAAATCTCAACTAATTTTAGTTTATTAATGAGACAATCTCCAAAATATCCTTCATTTAATAAGGGTTTTAATTGCAATGACTCCTTCTTATTCTTGATATCAAATTCCAATGAATGATAGTTTAAGAAAACAAACTTATTTTTTAATTGAGATTGACGCAATTAAATGTTGTTAACCAACTTTTTTAGTTAGCGTGAAACAGTTTTTATGTTTATATTTAGATGTGGAGGGAGTATTCCATATTCACCCAAAAACTAAGTGAATTTCCATTTATTTCTCTAACTTTTTCATCAACTTCAAATTATGTCAAGTGTTTTGTATTGCTAAAACATGAATACAATATTTTTGACCAAATAAAAAAAATAAGAATTCAAATAAAAACTTTTGGCGAGACTTTTATATGCTCCCTCCATCCCATAATAATTGTCATGTAAAAAGAAAAAATAAGTCTCAAAATAATTGTCATTTTAGCTTTTCAATATAATATTAATTGTCTTTTTTCCATTTATATTCCTTATAATATTAATGATGGACAACAAAAATTAAAAATGAATTAGTGATGATAAGATTAATTTTGTAAAATTATTACTCTCTTTCATTCATTTATTAATTTTTATTGGTCCGTGTAAAAAAATCTAAGATGACAATTATTATGGGACGGAGAAAATAATAAAGATTGTATGATTAAAAGTTCCTCGTAAAATTATTTAAATTTATAAAAACTAGTATATAAGTACTTATTTAAACAATACATATTGTAGCAAAAATCATAGTGTGGATATTATTGGAAAAAAAATCCAAGTCCTACATCGGCTATAAATAAAACCAAGATAGAGTATATATGAGTTAACTTTTGGATTTGAATTAGACTCAAATCCACCACAATCAATTATAGGAGGATGGTATCAAACATATCCTATATTGCTATATCTATTTATCTATCCATTATTGTTTTCTATAAAAATGAAATAAACACAAAAATATGCACGAGACCTTTACAATTCCAACGGAGGGTCCATTTCCTCGGATAGGAAAATGGAAGTGAGAGTGACGGGGAGAGCCACCAACCAACCACAAGTGCTTCTGTTTGCATTTGCATTTGAAGTAGTAAGTTTCCGATTATCTGAAAAAGCAATACCATAATCTAGTATTTTCGTAGCACTTGTAATCGGCTACTCATTTCTCTTTTGATTTCAATTTCAGGAATCTTGTTTACTCCCAACGTTGACTTCACAAGCATAGAGTATTCCCCTTGCCAGGTTGTTATAAACATTCAACGCTGTACCAATGTTTTTCATTCATGTTCCCAGGAAGGAATTTACCCCCACACTTTAATTGCCCCCACTCTATTATGCGATTTCAAATTTCAGATCATTAGAGAATTAATTGGTATTGAGGGTAATCTCTATTTTATTTTAGTACAAATTCAGACTATATCATTAACTCACCTTATTCAGTTATGTTATGCCTTTCCTCATTAGGTTTCTTAGAACTTGACTTGGAACATGCTGCCTGTACAATTTTTTATTTGGTTTAGAAAAGTTTAGGTGAGTTGGGTCATGAGAGCTCATCAGGATCAGTGCAGGCCTCATGGCTCAAAGAGCGATTACAGAGGTACTTACAATTACCTACAGATGAGGTCCTTACATCAGCACTGAGATTCGCACTCATGTCCTTATGGAATATGAGTCATATCCTTACTAACTGGACCAACATTCATTGGTGCTGCTTGCACTTTAACACTTCACCGTTTACACTTTTGACTTTTTGAGATAATGTAGAAAAGTACAGGAAGCTATGTTTACTTTTCCGTATACAATCCAGTATTGAATTTGATGTTTTCCATCTTTGCTGTGTAGTTAAGCAATTAGCTGTTGTAACGTTTACATTTTACACTGTAACTTACACAAATAAGGTTCACTTTTATACTGCATAGCACCCTCAGAATGGAGGTTAATATATCTACTTGCCTACAACGTTTACATATTTTAGTATATAGAAAGGATATTGCTTGGTAATCATGGGACACAGTGCTAAAATTGTTTGATAGTATGTTTGTTTAACAGTTAGCTCACTTTCATAGTGAAAGGAGAAAGTTGGTGGATTGCAATTAAACGTTGTTTCTATTGGAAAGACAAATACACATTGATCTGTCTTCATTCACTTCTGAGACCAATTACTTAGATGGAAGAAGAGAGTCAAATAACAAAAGGAAAATATGCTGCTGATATTTCTTCCATAAAAGAAGCACATGCCAGAATAAAATCATTGGTTCATAAAACTCCGCTTCTGTCCTCCAGCTCTCTGAATGCTATGTCAGGAAGGAAGCTCTACTTTAAATGTGAATGTTTACAAAAGGGGTGAGAAGTGGAAATTTTATGAATTGCACAAAATTTGGATGCTATTTTTCATCTCTTATTCTATTTTGGAGTTATTGGTGTACTTTACATTCCATTACACTTTTGCAAAAAATAAAGAAGAAAAGATGATGACACACTTCCTTGTGCATTCTATGGCCATCAGTGGAGCTTTTAAATTTAGGGGAGCCTGCAATGCTGTGTTCTCTCTCAATGATGAAGATGCTTCTAAAGGGGTTGTAACACACAGCAGGTTTGCTACGTGCAGTAATGCTAGATGTTTCTTTTTCTTAATCAGATTGTATAAAGCTCTTCTGATTGTGTTCTACAAAATCAGTGGAAACCATGCTGCAGCATTGGCTTTGGCTGCAAAACTACGGGGGATCCCTTCATATATTGTTATTCCAAAAAATGCCCCAACTTGCAAAGTTGAGAATGTAAAGCGGTATGGTGGTCAGGTTGTCTGGTCTGAGACCTCTGTTCAATCAAGGGAAGAAGTTGCAAACAAGGTGTGGAAAGAAACTGGTGCTATCTTTATACATCCTTATAATGATGGACGGATATTAAGGTACAATGTTGAATGTTGATTATTGTTCAATTTGTTTCTGGCTAAATGCCCTGTCAGTCAACTCTTTTTTTGGGATAATCTTGGGGTAGACTCATTCTTTTCATAGCAATTTACCAATTAGATGATGTAGTGTATAAGGTAGCATTTGGCCTAGCTAGCTTTTTTCAGTTTTTCTTCGTAAAACTTAAAATTAGAAGTTCTTCCAATTAGCATCTGTATGGAAGCTTTGTTTTTGGCTTTTCTTTCAATAATAATAATAATAAAACAAAAAACTACCTTTATTTTTTTGAGCTTCTATACAATTGTGTTTGGCCTAGCTTATTCTTTTAAGAAGAGAAATCCAAAAAAGTTGGGCCAAATGCAACCTAAGTGCTGCTTTAGGCTTTATTTATTTAATTTTACATGCCTTGCTATAATTCATTGACACTCATGCATCTAACATCCATATTTTCTGATACTGTTTAGTCTTTCTTTGTCAGTTCTGAATTGATTAAGCTGTAAGATCTAAAACATCATGTCACTGTTTGTTTTATTCAACATAAAAAACTTGACATATTACATAGGCTTATGCTATAGGAATTGGTGACTTGCACACCATTGAACTTTAACCACGTTAGATTGTTCTTGCAGTGGCCAGGGTACCATATCCTTGGAGATTCTGGAACAAGCCCCACAAATAGATACGCTAGTGGTACCCATAAGTGGTTTGTTCACTTTTTTGCTCTCAAGTTGTCAACCAAAATGCTGTAAAATTTGCATCAATTTCAACATTTGCTTCTTGATTTTCCAACAAATGAAACTGCAGGTGGTGGTTTGATATCTGGAATAGCATTGGCTGCCAAGTCCATTAACCCAGCTATTCGTATTTTTGCTGCTGAACCTAAAGGTGCTGATGATGCAGCACAATCTAAAGCAGCTGGGAGGATAATAAGATTGCCTGAGACCAATACTATAGCTGATGGACTTCGAGCATTTCTTGGAGATTTCACTTGGTAATAAACTCTAGTAATTAAGATAGTGAACTGAAAATAACATTTTGGGTCCTTTTTTGTTCTCTGGCTTTGTATTTTTTTTCTTCTATTCATAATTATTATTTTATGGAGGGGTTTGTTTTTAACATTCCTCTTCTCATGTTGATTTTTATCCTTTTGTTGATTTGTCATGTTATTGTTTGCTTATGCACCATGTTATAATGGAACAGGCCTGTAGTACGAGATCTTGTTGAGGACATTATAACTGTTGAAGACAGTGAAATAATAAAAGCCATGAAACTGTGTTTTGAAATTCTTAAGGTTGTTGTAGAACCAAGTGGAGCAATTGGCCTTGCTGCTGTTCTATCCGATACTTTCCAGAAAAACCCTGCTTGGAAGGATTGCAACCATATAGGAATAGTAGTTTCAGGAGGCAATGTTGATCTGGCCATGCTTTGGGATTCTTTGAACAAAGGAAAGTGACTTCTTTTATTTTGCTTATGTGGACCTTCATTGTTCTATATATGAGTGTAAATGATCCAATTTGTATGGACAAGTCTATTCCTTTGCTTCTAGTTAACTTGTTGGGTTGAAATTCCTGTTTGTCAAGTTATTTAAACATTTGTTTCCTTCTTCTTTTTAAGTAAAAATTAAAGCTTATAATGAATATAGAGTGAATTCCTTGCATTCCTGAAAAGGCACTCCAATTGTTCCTTTAATCTAAGCAAACGAACGTATGGAACCCCATTCTTTTTAGAGAGTGCCTGTAAAAATTGATAATGGAAGTAAACAAGTGAGTAGTGTGGTTCAATTCACGACGGATTAATATTTCTACTTAGAGAATCTTTTAAATTTGGCATATTCATATATGTTGCCTGAAAACTGCCTCCAGCAAGTACACTGAGCTGAGTAAGTAATAAATTGGTAAGTATAGTTCGAATAGTCAATTTAATACATTATTTTGCTAGATCAAACTAATTGAATAAAATATTAAAAGAAATTAAAATGAGATATCAACTAATTAAATTTAGTCAATCAATTTAAATTCTGTCACAAATGATAAAAAAAAGGGCTAGGATTTGATTTCATCAAATTGTTCAAGTAACAAGCTAACTTCTACCTAATCCAAGCAATTTTGCTCTAGTTTATGTAGTTCCTTGACATATAAACCCTCTTAATCTCATACAACTTAATTAATTCTTTAACTGAAATTATATGAGAATAAGGTTAGAAAGCACAAAGAGATCCATAGATCACACACTCATTGGTATCTATTACTAGATAATCATGTAGGGCACAAAAATCAAGAAACAACAACCAAACAGATAGCAAACAATGCTTTTTTTAGGAAATTTTTTTGAGGTCCCAACGCCGTACAAACGGCATTTTAGTCCAAAAAAGAGTTTCTTCTATAAAACGATTATTATTAGAATTTGTGTTTTCCCGTTTGCGGTCAACAAAAATTTGAAACAAACACATTGATGCATATACAGATAGATAAAAGAAGAAAGAAATTAACGTGAAAGGCATAAAATAAATTTGTGGATAATTTGACAAGGAAGCAAAACAAATTGCAACAGATCCATCCATTAATTTCTCCCCCAAGTTCTAACCTTCATATGCTATCTTAGTCTTCTTAAAGTTGCACCTCTCGTTGTCCAAAAAACAAGGATCTTTAATCGTTATTTTCTCTCCATAGTTGTCATTGAGTCTATTGTTCTCATTTTCCAATCTCTATTGCTCCCCTCGCTTTCCCTTCATTCACATTTCGCAGGGCGCTTCTTTCTCATTGCTGGCAAAATGGTATGCATTCTTTGTCCCTTCTTTCTCTATTTTGCATACTTGTTCCTGTTTTCTTGAAGACATGCACCCTCTTCTTACTTTTCCAACCTATAGACTATTAGCATTGTATATATGTTTAACATATTTATAAATTAGGATGGTTTTAGAAGTATGGAGATTAAATTCAAGAATCTGGGAGTGTTTGGTTTCACATCTTATATGTGATTTTTTACATCTCAAATGTGATTTTCTATCTCTCAAATGTGATTTTAAGAAGCTAATAGTTATGCCTTTCCACATTCCAACGTGATTTTTTACTTTCGTACCTAGCTGTCACATTATGAAATTTCTGTTCTAGAGGTTGCATGGCTCTTCAAAATCTACGTGTTCTTCTAGCATTTGCCTAGGTAGTACATGAAAACTCACTTTTTTCCATCTGATCCCTGATGAAGAATGAATAACAAAAATTGAAATCTTAAGTTCATGACATGAATTTTGGGGGCAGGCAAATGCAGCGTCCGGAATGGCTGTGCATGATGAATGCAAACTGAGGTTTCAAGAGCTGAAATCAAAGAGGAGCTACAGGTTCATTGTGTTCAAAATTGAAGAACAGCAAGTGGTGGTTGAGAAATTAGGGGACCCCACGGAAAGTTATGATGACTTTATGGCCAGTTTTCCAGCTAATGAGTGTCGTTATGCAGTCTATGATTTTGATTTCACAACTGATGAGAACTGCCAAAAAAGCAAGATCTTCTTCATTGCATGGTACTTAATTTATCTACACAATTGCATTTGATAAATATTGTTCAGGCTGAACTACTTACTTATGTACATTAGGTATATATTACATGGTTCATTTTGTGGCCTTACAAATTATGTATATTGTTGCAAATTAAGACAATTTGACTCAATGGTTTAATTGGGTGCAGGTCACCAGATACCTCAAAGGTGAGGATGAAGATGGTGTATGCAAGTTCCAAGGATAGATTCAAGAGGGAATTGGACGGCATTCAAGTCGATATGCAAGCAACTGATCCAAGTGAGATGAGCTTGGACCTTGTGAAATCGCGAGCCATCTAAGCCCCCCTTTTATTGTTATCTCAGCTTTCCTTCTATGTTATGGATTAATTCAACTATTTGGCAACTTTGGCAGACATCTTTCTTTGCCTATTATAGCTTGGATTCAACAATGGCTAATCCAAAATGTTATGTATATGCATCATTCTTCCTTGTACTGATCCTTGTTCAGTTTTCTAGTGATCTTGGATTCATGGCTTGTTTGAAGAGCCATGTGTAGTGGTGGGTTCAAGATTAGTAGCATCTATTATATATAGGTTGGTTCTCTGCCAAGCTGCCAAATCTGACCACTTGGTTTTTCACTTTATGTGGGAGGTTTTTGTGCAGTCGCAGCTACAGAAAGAATGATGAGTGATATTTATGTCTAATGTCTCTTCATTTTCTATATCTCTTGTTTGGAAGTATATGGTATATAAATGATTTTGGTAACAACAGAAGAGCCGTAGCAGTGATTTATGTATGAAACCAATACAAATAAATAAATATACGATCGGGTTCACAACACAGATAATGCTTGATACACACCTTCTAGTTTCGTATCCTTACATGTGTCATATGACAAAATAGCTTTACGAGTGCTGAAAACAATTAGAGCTAACTGCAATCATATTATGTTCCCTAAAAAATATATATATATATATATATATATATATATATATATATATATATATATATATATATATATATATATATTATGAAAACGATACAGATGTAAAGTGATACTTGTGTATAAGTTTATGTTCAGCATTATTCTTTTTATAACTTTGTGTTTTTTTTTTCTTCGTACAATAGTAACAAGCTACTTTAAATTAGTTACTAGTTACAACCCAAACAAACTATAGAGAAGATTAATTTTAAATTTAAATTTTTATATATACTTAACTATAACATAGGCAATTAAATAAATGGTTAACATGCGTATAAACCAAGGTGTTTTGAACACAATTTACCCCCTTACCAAAAAGAAACTCATGCACACACAATTTATTCATAGATTCTTAAAGAAGGTTAAAACTTAAAAGGACCCATTTATTCTTTAGAAAAAATTAGTAGAAACCAAATTCTACTTAATCTTAGAAAGATAAAGAGAGAAAAAAGATAGAAGTGTAGGTATGAGGTAATATGATATGATAGAAAAAGAAATTAAAGAGAAATAATATGTGTTAATAAAATGTTTGATATATATATATAGAATTATCTATATATCAAATACTCTTCTATATATCATTGTTCTTCTTTTGTTAAATGTACTAAAAATTTCCAAACACACTTATTTTCTATTGAAAATTTTCGTGTATGACATATTTAAAGTGAGGATCATAAAATGAGTAAAAGGAATAAAGATTATCTTTTACTTTTTTGGTCATTGGTGTAAAGTGAAATATCTATCAGTTTTGTGGATAATTAATCAACAAATCTAATTGATCATTTTTAGTGGAATATTCCCTCTTAACCATACTTTACTTTATATAAGAAAAAAATTGGATAGCTAAAGATATATTAAATTAAACAACAACCTAACAATATAATTATATTAAAAACTTTTGCCTACCAATTTTTTTTTTTTAAATTGAATAGGAAACTATTGCTCAAGGTTAAGGGTGTCAAAATGGGCCTACCTTAGTTAATTAGCTCGATAAACAGGTTGAGTTAGGCTATGAAAATTTAGATTTAACCTTATTTTGACTTGACCAAGTCTGATCCGAAATTTTATTAGCCCAAAGCATATTGATCTATAATGGGTTGGGTTAGCCCGTGGGCTAAATTTAGCTTTTTATTTTTTTTTATAATTGGAAAATAATATATTATAAATTTAATATTACATGTGTTATCAATGTCCATTTTAAGATTAATATTGTATTTTTAGCCTTAAATTTTATTAGCACGTAGCATGCTGATCCATAATGGGTTGAACTAGTTCGTGGACTAGATTCACTTTTTATATTTATTTTTTTTATAATTGATAATATCATATATTATTAATTTAATAGTATACGTGTTGCTAATCTCTATTTTAAAATTAATATTTTATACATATTGAGTTTTGTTTTTAATTTCTAGCCTATGTTTATTTTATTTCCGGCATGTGTTGTTAATGTATTATATTTTGTTATTTTATAGTAAAAATAACATTTTTTATTTTTTATTTTAATTTATAGTGATTGAAATTTTTTTATTAACTTGATACGTAAAAATTAATTTATTTAAAAAAATTTATTTTTTTATGTTTTAAAACAACAATTGGCACTTGGATCGGCTTGTTTAAAAACAAAAATTAATTTGTCGTCTTATTAAAAATACCAAGTTAATAAATATATTAATTTTTATAATAATAATTATTATTATTATTTTAAAAACCATAAATTAAGTGTTTAGAAAATAAACTCTAAAATTATAATATTAAAAATATAAAAAAATATTTAATAATAATTTAAATTATTTAATAAAAAAAAAACAGTACACCATTCGTCCCTTCCCCTGTTCTAGGGTTTAGCGATCAAAACACACACACACACACCCTTCTGTTGTGCGCGCGCCTCTCCTCTCTCTCTGCATAGCATGGAGGAAGCTCCCCCTTCAATTCCGGCGACAGCATCATGCTGGAGCAACGTGGTGAAGAAGCAGCCACCACCTCCACCGCAGCACACGGAGCGAGTATTGGTGGAAACCAGCGAATCCCCGAATGCCATATCCGTGGCCGTGGTGGACGCCAACGCCGTCATCGAATCCGGCGAAAAGCTCCACGGCCTCGCCGACAAGTTCATCTCCATCCCCGAAGTCATGGAGGAAATCCGCGACCCTGTTTCCCGCCACAAACTCTCTTTCCTCCCCTTCACCATCCAAACCATGGAACCCTCCCCCGAATCCATCAACAAAGGTATCCCCAATTTCCCCAACCCTAATCTCAAGCTTTGCTATTGCTGTTTGTAGCTTCAAATTATGTATTGGAAATTTGGAATTCTAACTTAAAATCATCTTTTTTTTGTAGTTGTCAAATTTGCTAGGGCTACTGGTGACCTACAAACTCTTTCTGATGTTGATATCAAGCTCATAGCTCTGACTTATACATTGGAGGCTCAAATTCATGGGACAAAACAGCTCAGGGATGCCCCTCCTCCTGTTCAAATGGTTAATGTGAAGCGGTTGCCTGAGAAGGACATGCCTGGATGGGGTTCTAATGTGCCCAATTTGCAAGAGTGGGAGGCGTTGGAACAAGCCGAGGACGTGTTGAATTCCAATTCGAGGATCCTTCCTTTGCAGGACTTGAGCTTGAACATTGTTTCTCAAGATGAGCATTCTGTGGATGGTTCTGTGGAGCGTACAAGTGAAGCTGATTCGGGGATTCAGGAGGGCAGTCAAAATGATTCGACGAAGCCTAGGAGATATCTGCCAAAGAAAAAGGAGATAAACATTGAGGGGAAGACAATGGTGGCTGATGGAATTGATGCGTCGCAGGGAGAGGTTGATGACAATGCTGGTGATTGGATGCCGGCTGTTAGTCGAAGTACTCATAGGAGATATCTGAGAAGGAAAGCTAGACGTGAGTATAATGAGTCGATATCTAGTAACCAAGATCAGCAAGATTTGGAAGGAAATGTTGATGGTAGTGTTGGTGAAGATGCTAGTGCTTTACATCAGCCTGTTCATCAGAGGGATGAAGAACAACAAATAAAAAATGCTGTGTCTGAGGATGATCAGGTGGTAAAAGAAAACAAAGACAATGAAAGTATCTATGAAATTTTACAGCAAATGAGGCTGGAAGAAGGTTCACTTGAAGTTCTTGATGAGGAAAATAAACCAAGTTTATCTCCTGAAGAACTCCAGTCAGACAATGCTGGATTGGTGGAAACTGCATCTGATGGCAATGCAACTGTGGTCACTAAACCATGCAACAGTGAAACACATACAGTTGATGGCCAATCAAATCACTTGGAGACTGCTAGCCAGACCAGTGAAGCCGCTGATTTTTCATATGCAGATGATGATGGTAGTGAGCAAAGTTGGATGGTTAGATCTTTGTCTGAATCAAGTGTAGCCTGTGTAACTGGTGACTTTGCTATGCAAAATGTTCTTCTCCAAATGGGTTTGCGCTTACTGGCACCTGGAGGAACACAGATACACCAGCTGCACAGGTAATTTTCAGTAGCTTCTTCAATTTTCACGATGTTATTACAGATTACCTATCTTTGCCATGTGAAGAAGAATTTTGAATGCATGTCTAAATTAAACCCTAGATGTATTATTTAACATTTTGTTATATTATAATTATGTAACGACATCTGCCTATTCCTTCTAATCTCTATGATTCCATTCTATACAGCATGGTATAAAAATGTATTATATGTGCTTATCTTTTAATCATTTGCATTCCAGATGGATACTCAAGTGTCATGCCTGTTACACTGTTACTGCCGAGATTGGGAGGATTTTCTGTCCTAAATGTGGAAATGGTGGCACCTTAAGGAAGGTAGCTGTCACTGTTAATGAAAATGGAATAGTATTAGCAGCCCGTCGACCACGAGTTACATTACGTGGCACAAAGGTGAGTATATTATATATATCAGTTCATTTTTCTCATGCCTTTTAGTTTACTAGCCTTTTTGTTTTTAGTAGAAAAAGGTGTGTGGCAGACATTGTGATGTAGTAGTTTCAAGTCATTTGGTTTTTTAAATTGTTGAACACTTAACTTGATTCATGCGTTACTTGAGTAATAAATAATAGGTTTGGAATCAGAATATGATGATAGGTTCGAAATCAGAACATGATGCATGCAATACCTTTCCTGTAGATTTGTAAGAATTGATGGGAATTTTTTTTCCACTAATTCTTATTGATAGATGTTGATTTTAATTTGTATGAGTAATGTATCTCAAGAATCTTTTTACACGTGTATTGCCCATTCACAAGATGGGATATGTATATAATATCCTTGATACGCGCATTTAATTCTTTATCACTTTTACATGATTCGATGTGCAGTATTCATTGCCTTTACCCCAAGGTGGAAGGGATGCAGTCACAAAGAACCTCATTCTCCGTGAAGATCAACTTCCTCAAAGGGTACTTTATCCTAAAACGAAGAAGAAAGCCAACAAGCAGGTTGTGTGTGTACGTTTGTGTAGTATTTAAACTACTGATAATAGGCTAATTGATCCATGTTCCATGGGAATATGGTGTTCTTTCATTTTTGTCCCGAGTCAATTTAATTAGTTTCATACTAACCTGAGCTTTACTAAATTATACTTCGTAGGATGATGACTTCTTTACACCAGACAGTGTCTTCAGCCACCACACAGATAAGAAAGCTCCTTTCCAGCCTCCTGTAAGGAAAGCAATGGCAGTTTTCAGTGGGAGGAGAAATCCAAATGACAATCACTACTCACGCTCTAACCATAAGTAGTGAATCTCCAAACTTTTGACTGGCTTTTATCCCCCCTCAATTTTGTTTTTATTGCTTGACTTTGAAAGTTGCCTGGAAATTTGTTCAAGTTATGAAAAACATGATTAAAAGCGTGTCTCATTGTCTCTAGGTATCTGGCTGTCTACATTTAGTTTAGGGGATATATGGAAGAGTGGAAGAATTAATTTCATGAGAATGGATTTCATTTTGCACCGTATAAAGGCAGTATTAATTTTGAACTTTGCTGATTTTGGTGTCATTCCATACAAGCGGGTACTACCTGATAGGTCCATGGGAGTTGTTATTCTCAAACACCAATTCCATACAACACGATATTATTGTTTTTTTTTTTATTTATCAAAATGCCTCGATAGAAACATGTTTTTGTTGCGGTCAATATGCAAACATGTTTTCGTTGTGTTAGGGGTGTGAAATCAAAATTCACAACGGAAACAAGTTTCTGTTGTATATTGTTTATTAAATACAATAATACCAATATGAACATGAATAAATACAAAATAGATGCGTGTTAACTCTAGCAAGTTCTGCGTGTCTTCGACGAGGCAATGCAAGGGAGTGGGGGGGGGGGGGGGGGGGGGGGGGGAGGGGGAGAGGGGGGGTGACAAGAGTTTAAAATAAGGTTAAGGGTAGAAAAGTAAATTCATAATTTTTAAAAAAAATTCAAGGGGTGAGAATAACAACTCCCTTGGACCATAAACGACGGTAATTAGGTTTAAGTGTTGAGTTACTCGTTGTTTATGAGATGAAGGGATAGCCAACAAATTTCATAAATTCATTTAATAAATAGTGTTTCACTTTCAATAAAAATACACTTGCCGTTTCTCTATTATAAACAGAATAATGCTATCTCTTCTTAAAAAAAAATCTATAAATTTTCATATTATTTTATAATTAAATGAAAAAATAAATATATTTAAAATGTTAAAAATATGTATTTAATATTTACCATACAAAACAAGAGATGTTCAAGTAAAATTATTCTTTCAATTTATAGTTCAAGGTAATATATTCATCTTGAAAAAATTATTTATTATACTTATTCTTATGACAATGCTTAAAGGTTTTTTTTAGGATATCATGTTATAAGTGCGAAGAATCGTCCAACTTTGTTAATGATTAATCTTTGCCAAAAAATCTGATTGGACCTTTAATGACGTTTTTTCACTCAATTACATTCTTTCCATTTACAAGGCGTAAACCTAATAGTGTGTTTGTTTCACAGATTAAAATTTTATTCCCGGGAATGTAAAATGGGAATATTACATACCCATGTTTGTTACAAGTTTTGAAATTTTTTTCCCGGATATTATGTATTCTTAGACATGTTATAACTTCCATTTTTATCATATTTTCCCACACTTCTATTCCCATGAGGAGGGATGGGTAAATAATATTCTCATGGGAATAAGGGAAGTTATTTTTTAAAATACTAATCACTTCCTTTTTTATTTAAATTATTTTGAATTTTAAAAGATATTCCCGGGAATATTAAAATGCAACCAAACACGTTTTTTAGTAATACCCAAGAATAACATTCTCATATTATATTTCCAGGAAAAAATATTTCCAAGACTAAAAAATTTATCATGCCCCCTAAGACCTTGCTTGAAGGATCCGATTTCATTTCCACTCATACCAACAACATGGTGATACATGCATCATTTACTAATAAATATACGTATTCAATTCATGTTTTGATTTATATTATAAAATATAAATTTTACTTAATTGAAGAGAAAACAGGTAATGTATTGACAATATAAAACAGTTTTACATTGTCATTCAATTACATGATCATGTATGAAAAGTTTACATAGTGTATAACCATTAAACTCTAAATTTAATATTATTTTAACATGAAAAATTATTTAAATTAAATATGCATATAACTATGCGTAACACCAAAAAAACACACCGATACATTTCCAAAAAAAAAAAATACACACACACACACACACAAAAATTATTTCTATTTTGGAATCCGTACACCAAGCAGAGACGTTGTCTAATTTCTGGTGTACATTCAAAGTTGAGCTGTTTCACTACTATGCAGTCAACAATCGCAAAATAATCTTACGATGTGAATTATTTCCCTTAATTTAGGCTGTGGTCCCCTGGTCCTATTCAAAGAAACATACGTACCATGGATCTAGACATTCAAATTAAAGTGTCACAGACTCTGTCTCTAACAGAATCCTTGCGTCAACCGCAAGATCTTGATCGGAAATGTCATGCAGGCAGTTGCACTAGACAGTCTTCAAGGATCTCCAACAACCCAATTTTTTTAAACAGGATTGCTTACTTTGAGTAAAATAAAAATGGAATCATTTTAGATATAAATTTACTAGAAAGACCATTGATGTTAATATAATGTAAATTTTACATTAACATATACCACACTCTTTGGCTAATATCATGCTACTTTTATTACAAAACGTGAAACTGAAACAAAAGCTTGAATTGTTACTGCCAATGGAAATAATTTACCTGTCAATGGGAATGGATGAACAAACCAAACAATTTGGTGAGTGCATAAAGATTCCAACAGCCGAAAAGGGACGTTTGAAGCGTCCAAAAATCTTAATGACGCGTTTGGTTAAACCAATGTCAACGTGTTTGATCATGGCTCAGCTTAATCATACAACTGTCCTTTTCTTATGTTCATATGAACAAGTAGAATAGTAGATACTATAAGCTAGACATCGTGCATAGCCAAAAAGTAAACCTCTGGGCCAAAAAGAAGAATCACAAAAGGCTCAACATGTACAAGAAGAAAAAGAAAAGGAAAGACAGTTGTCCAACACAATTTTTTTTTTCCATTCATTTATCAATTTCTACTTGTCAACGACCGCTATACAAGGATACCTTATGATGCCCTTTTTTCCGAAAAATCATTTACAGGTGAGAAATAAAATTAAATAGATAAAAATGAAAAGCAAAGCAAGGGAAAAGAAGAAAGAAAAGTAGTTAGAGAAGTATTATTAGTTATAGGTCTGCTTCAGTAGTAGTGTATGCTGAGTTAGTTGAGTATTATTGGCTCAATTATGATGAAAGTGCTAGTTCAGCCCAAGCCAGTGATGATGCCTTTAGCTCCAAATTTATTGATGTGTCTATTCTGCTCTCCAACATAGTGCATAATTCACGTATTGATGGACGGACAGAGGGATCGGGACTGATGCAAAGAGTTATCACCTCACATATTGCTTTGAGGTCTTCATATCTAAAATGTTTCAACTCAGGATCCACCACATATGACATTACTTCTGGCATTTCAAGATAATCCCTAGCCTGCACCACATGAGTTTAACATTAAAGAGTTAAAGGGCATGTTTAGGTAAACAACTTAATTAAGGGCTTATTGAATAAGTGCTTATCATATAACTGGTATAAGTACTTGTGTATAAGTTATTTCTACAACTATAGAGGAAATTTGATTAAACTATTTTCTTATACGCTATCATAAAGAGGTTACTGAAATAAGCTGAAAACAGCTTATGGACGTATCATAAGCTATTTTCATAAGCTTTCCCAGACACTTGTAAAAGTACTTATGCCATAAGATAAATTCAAATAAACTGTAAATAAACTCTTCCACATGGATCCATAATGCTTTAAGAAATGATGCCTTAAAAGAAATATTCAAAATTTTAGGAAACTTCTTACCCAATCCACCAAGTACCCTTTGTCCTTGCAGTATGGAGGTCTCCCACTGATTATCTCCAATAGAAGTACTGCAAAAGCATAGATGTTTCCTTTGGTGTCAAGACGGCGCGCTTCAAGAGAGTTTGGTAGAACACAAACAGCACCCTGGCTACTAACAGAACCGGAATTTTTTTCTGATCTTTCAAGAATTGTCTTCCAACTTTCAAAATCAACCAGCTGAAATTTAAGGTTCATTTAAATGAGAAAAATAACATACAGCACATAAACATAGGTGCATGTTAAATGACTCTTATCCTCATTTTTCAGTGCAGTATGATATTCAGCACAATCACAATAGGCATGTTTGAAAGCTTAAACTAGGTTGCATGCACACCTTGGGGGAAAAATCTTCTGTGAGGTAAACGGCATTGGAATTCAATTCTGAGATAGTGAATGGCGGCTCAATTTCAGTGTGCAAATACTTGAGTCCACGTGCAATGCCTATGATAATTTTCATACGCCTTGTCCAAGACAACTGGCAACCTTCTTCATCTGTAGCCATGATTTCATAATGCTTTAAGGAATTGAAACACACACACAGAAAAAAAAAATACATGTAAACGAGCTAAGAACCGTGGCTTACAACAATGTAGGTGCTCATAAAGTGTTCCATTTGATGCATATTCAAAAACCAGCATCCTTGTAAATGGACTGCTCTCTCTACAATATCCTAGCAGCTTTCCTGTGTCATCATGATTTAACCTTGCCAAGTCTGCCACCTGAATTGCATCAATAGCAGAAAAAATTAAAGACTAGTTCAATTATTTATCTGTCAATTCTTGCACACTGTAGGCATTGGAATGTTCCATTCCATTTACCTCTCTCTGAAAATAGAGCTCAAGGTATCCTGTCCAATTCTCTTCCTTGATGCAGAGGGAAATCACAGCAATCTCAGGCCCACCTTTCATTGTACCCTTGTAGACCACACTATCTGGTGAGGACCCAATTATGTTGCTGAAGTCTTCACAGGCCACTTCAAGGTCCTGTCTGCTATACCTCGTCACATCCTTCAACATCTCAGAGTCTGCACATTGATAGTGTTAAATATGTTCAAAATACAATACAAAATATCAGTAGTAAATACTAAATACACAGTAGAAAGCAAAGAAACCAGACCTATATGTACTGCCATATAATCTTTTCCGCTTGCAGATTTTTTCCAAGGAATAATGATAGATGATTTGTTGTTACACCTCTGAATCGCGGTGAGAATAGCAATAACAAAGAGAGAACCAACCATGGTTCCCGTCACTATTTCTAGAGCCAAAAGCCAAGCAGGTTTTGATGCTTCTTGATGCTTGGTCACATGTTTAGTAGCAGGTTGGTTACGTTGGTACTTTGGGTTCACTACTGGACCGCTTTGGGCAGGTGAAGCACCAGCTATTAAATAATAGTTCATTATTAGATGTAAAACAAGCAAGGAACAATTATAGGCAAATATTATATTCTAGTAAAATGCATCAAGTGTATATCAGATTCACAAAAGTTCATATTATCCATCATTCCATTCTCAACATAATGAAGTCTAGGGTCTCTAGGCTAAGCTCATTTCATCTCTTCTGTATAAGTCAAATTTATGACATGTTGATGAAGATACATCCTAATTGATGCCTTGATGCAAAAAATATCATGTCATACATACCACATTGCACTGAAGTCCGCTGTTTTATGTCTTTGATATGGAGACAATTTCCTCGAAAGCTTGATCTGCATGATAGAGTTTATGTTTTATAAGGAAGGAGGTTGACTAGAATGCCAACATAACAAGAAGATCAATAGAGAGTACCTTGGAAGATATGCCAAGCATTTGGGTATGCTACCAACAAAAAAGTTATATGAAAAATCTGCAACTTTTAACTGAGATGGAAGACAGAAGCCAGTTAAATTCACACCTGAGGCATACCTGAAGAAATAATAGGAACAATACGAGTCAGATTAACAAGATCCAAACTTCGATGGTGTAACTTGGTGTTTTATACTTAATGGGGTGAGCTTGACAATGCTTTCTAGATACAACAATTTTAAGCAAATTCATAATGTCAAAGGTGATTTAAGTCTTCTTAACTTGCTTCCTGAGCACATTGAAAATTTGACATTTGTAGCAATGATAAATTATCATATCGCATATCTCACTTGCACAAATTTGAATGGCAGAAACTATATCTTTTTTTGCTTTAGTAGACACTAATGCAGCCGGTAAATGACATTGGAAGAAAACAGTAATTTGAATCCTATCAATTGTATCCAGACCAAAATGAAGCCTATAGACTAACCCATCTCACCATGGTAATCTACCACAGATTAAAAAGACTCTTACTGACCTACACTTGTACTCATAGAGAAAGAAGAGTTTTATCAACCAGATGAGAAAATACCACATGAATGATGATAATGAATCCCTAAACAAACTACACTAATTCAATTTAAAAAAATTTGACTCACATCCCATGCATATTTGAAGAAAAATTTGAACTGCCACCACCAGGAAGAGATCCTTGAAGCTTATTCCTATCCAGCCGAAGCTCTTGAAGGTATTTCAAATTTCCTAGCTCTGGAGGTAGCCTACCAGTCAACCCATTGGACTGCAGGTTTCTACAAGAATGCAATCAAGTTGAAAACATAAGTCCAAGAAAAGAATTTAAGAGTCAATAGTTTTGGAAGAGCATATTGATTTCCTTTTACATTTTCATAACTTGGGTCAAATTTCCAATCTCCGGAGGAATTGGTCCAGTTAACTGATTCATTCCCAAATCCAACACCTTAAGAGATTTCAACCTGCCCAATTCTTTTGGTATCACTCCAATGAGACTGTTGCCATGCAAGATCCTACAACAATAAGAACCAAAAGTTACTTACAACCATGATATTCCAGTACTACCAAGTCATGGTAATAATACTGAATCACTAATCACTAATTAAATAAAGCTAGGTTTTCAGAATGATTGGATAGGAGAAACAAGGAACATACAGTTCTTGTAAGTAGGTGATTTTCCCAAATTCTGGAGCAAGAAATCCCCTTAATGAAGCCCCTGATATGTTACTGCAAAGAAGGATTCCACTCTGTTGTATTAGAAATGTGCTACCTTAGAAATGTATGTCATTAATTGACCATCTCAGCCATGAAGCATGTCACATTGCAAGACACAACTAAATTTACACCCCAAATAAATGTATTAAATGCTAAATGGATCCATGGTATCTTAAATCTTACAGCTTGATGACATGATCTCGAGTTGCAGTGCAAGAAACACCATTCCAGTCACAAAGATCTGAATCCAAAGTATTCCAATTGGACAAAACCATATGTGGATCTTCATACACAGCTTCCTTGAAAGTTTTAAGTGCCAAAACTGTGCAGAAAAAAAACAAATTCTACAATTCAAAAAATAATAATAATAAAAAGACAGTGCAAATTCTTCATTACTGTAAATGTATACCATAGTTAGCCAAGACAAAAGTACAAGGAGAATGAAAAGCAATTATTCGATCTCAAAACTTCTAAGTTCCCCCAGGAACCGGAAATGGCAAATTTTGCTACATGATGATATCATGATACTATACACATTACACTAGAACTCAAAGGAGATCATTGACTGAAAAGAACCAAAAGATCATCAGATTAACCATAGTGGTGCTTTCTCTGTCTTTTCCCAGCATCCAAACAGAAGTTAAAACAAGTACAAAATCGAGATCTGAGAGAGAAAGTGAATACTCAGCCATAACTCTCACCTTCATTTGAAGGCACCATGACAGAAGCCACAAAAGAGATCATGGAAACTAAACCAAGTAACAACAATGAAGTATATAACTTCATTTTTCTTCCAAAATTTTCTACACACTATGTTGCTTCTTCTTCTTTCCTTGTTAGTCAGTCACCCTCCAAGGTGCTCTTTCCAACAAAAGTAGAACTCAGCAAAGAAAAAAAAAATGATGTTATGAACCTGAATTTCCCAGAACTTGTTGGGATTTATATCATGAAAAAAAAAAAGAACAAACTTGGCCAAGTTGAGAGGTTCTGAAAATGCACACTGCTGAAAGAGTTTTAAATGGTAGATTTGAGAAGTGGCAATGGAAATGGAATGAGGAAGAGGTGAAAGGGGGTGACACTGACACTGCACTAAACTAAAAGTCTGAAGACAACCCAGAAGAGGATGAAACTTGGATTCAAAGAGAGTTTATCCAAGTTTGGATTTTGATGGCACACTTGGACTGATGAAAAAGAAGGGCCCTTTTATTTTGAATTACGTTTAAAATGGCGGTTTATGGATACTTTTAATGTAAAAATTCTTTGTTTTTGTGTGCTGTGCTCTTGGGACTTGGACTGTGCTTCTTTCTTTCAAAATCAAAGCAATTGGAGTGATTAGTATGTGTAAGTTGTAACAGGGACTAATCGGTGATGGTGATGTTGCTCATTGCTTTTTTTCTTTTTCTTTTTTATTTTTATTTTTTTTCATGAGAGGTGCTGACTGCTGAATGCTATGCATATACTAGTACTGTATCTCTTCAATGTCGTGACACGAGAAGTTGGTACTCGCGTTTTTCTCGTCTGTTAATCAAAGCCTCAAAGGTTGTTCAAATCGAGGTTTCAACTTACAATTGATAATTAGAGTTAACTTGCATAACCTATATTTAAATTAAGAGTAAAAAAATCTAATTCATCTATTAACATTTTTTTTATATAGATGTATATTCAATTTATCTATAAAATTATTTTTAAAAAATACATTTTAGATTTATAATAAATCATTTAATAATTTTTTTTTCTCATTTCTCTATTCTCTGTTCTGTCTTTTGTGTTTCTTATCTCCCCTTTTTCTCTCTCAAATATTTTTAATAAATCTTTTTTGGCATGTTTTTGAAACACACGGTTGTATTTACACTATTTATTTCTCTCTCTTCCAAAGTCAAACATAACGGTTTCTTTTTAACTGCATTGATTTTGCCACTTTGATTTATTCATCTCTCCTCTCTCAAACATTATTAATAAATTTGAATTTCACTACCACATATTTTTGTGTCTTGCATGCTTTTTGAACACATAATTGTATTTATACTATTTTTTCTCTCTCTCTCTTAAGTTAAATGTAACAATTTCTCTTTAATTGCATCACTTTTGCTACTTTAATTTATCCCTCTCTCCTCTCTCAAACATTATTAATAAATTTAAACTTTTCACTTATTTGTAACTTTTGTGTCTGACGTTCTTTTTTAACCCATAATTGTATTTACATTTTTTCTCTCTATAGTCAAATGTAATTGTTTCTCTTTAACTGCACCACTTTTGTCACTTTAATTTATCTCTCTCCTTTCTCAAACATTATCAATAAATTTGAACATTTCACTTGCACATATTTTTTTGTTCAACATGTTTTTCAAACATACAATGATATTTACATTATTTACTCTCTCTTCCTCTCTCATTTCTAAAGTCAAATGTCAATTTCTCTTTAATTACACCGCTTTTGCCACTTTAATTTATCCCCCTCTCCACTCTCAAACATTATTAATAAATTTGAACTTCACTTGCTCATATTTTTGTGTCTTGCATGCTCTTCAAACACATAATTGTATTTACACTATTTGTTCTCTCTCTCTCTCTCTCTCTTTCTGAAGTCAAATGTAATTGTTTCTCTTTAACTATACTGCTTTTGCCAATTTAATTTATTGCTCTCTTATGCTTTTTTTGAAGTCAAATATCGTGCATGCTTTATAAAATACTACTTTTCTGACGTCAAATATAATCATTTCTCTTTAATATTATTTTGTGTTCGACATTCTTTTGGAACATACAACCATAATAATTACACTATTTATTTTTCCTCTCTCTCTTACTTTTTTGAAGTTAAATGTAACTGTTTATCTTTTATTGTATCGCATTTACCACTTTAATTTATCTCTCTCCTCTCAAATATTATTAATAAATTTGGACTTCACTTGCTCGTATTTTTTGTGTTCAACATGCTTTTCGGACACACAATTGCATTTACATTATTTGTTTCTCTCTCTCTCTCTTCTAAAGTGAAATGTAATTATTTCTCTTTAATTGCACAATTTTTGCCACTTTAATTTATCCTAAGGGGTAAACATAAAATTGAATTAATTTTTTTCTTTTGGTTCCCCATAATTGTATTTACTCTCTCTCTCTCTCTCTTCCTCTTGAAGTCAAATGTAATAACTTCTCTTTAATCGCAAACTAAACTAAATTAACCTAAACTACATTTTCTTTTGATTCCTTATAGTATCCTACTTCAAAAGTAATCCTATTCTTTTGAACACTAAACTCAATTTTACATTTTCAAATTTAGAAAGATGAACTAAAATGACTTATAAATGAAAATAATATTATTTTCCATTATTTATGATTTTACATATTTTAAACATTGACCATTGTAGAAAGAGAATTTACACATCACACACACTAAACGATTAGAGCAGCTTTGCATTGTAGCAACCTTCATTTATTTGTTACTCAGACCCAAGTCGATTACACTAGTGTCTTGCATGTGGAGCTCTCAGGGTCCCATGTCATCGACAAAAGAGAGGAGAGAGAGAAGAGGAGAGGAGGGAAAGAGAGAATAATAAAAAATTAAATATGAAAAAAAATATGATGGACTGATTTTAATCTATTAAGTGTTAATTAGACTATTCATTTGAATTTGAAAATAAAAGAGGATGGATAACATTCATCTATTTAATTATATGATTTATCTAATCCGATCTAAGTTTTTTTTTTTTTTTTTAACAACGGGATGTATTTAGATACAGATAGCTCTGCTAGGTTTTGTCGTTCTTCATGTAATTAAGGCATCAAATGAGGTGAAATATCTGCTGGATCGTGACAAATGTTAAAACGCGGAACATGGAGATTGTAGAGAGTAGAACAGTTTTACGAGTATATACTGCTGGCGGTCGAGGATGATCGTGGTTAGAGTTTAAATATTATTAGGTCAATCATGTTCAATATCTTACATGAGAATGAAAATTCAGATTTCGAATTCTAGACAAATAACGTCTGTTAAGAGATCGCATAACTATTGTGTTTAATTTAATCCAATAAAAAATGATTTCATATGCTGTTCAAGATAAATTATATACACAAGGATGTTTTGTAAAAAAGTAATGACATTTTTATAAGCATAATAGTAAAAATCAATGAAAATTCTACATATAAATAAAATGAAATAATTAGGAATAAACTATTGAAACAACTCATTGGTTGATGACTTGATGCTGTATTTTTGTAAACAATAATCATATACAAATATACTGATATAATATTTAAATACGTATATTGAAGTAAATAATATAAAAATGGCGAGAGCATGATGTTTTGTCGCCAAGCTCTCGAGTAACCATAATAGATATCGCGATTTATCGTAATAAACAAATAAATAAAGACAAAATGACTTGAATTGACTTTTGGCACATCGTAAATTTACTCCCCAATCCCGGCGTTTAATCTCAATCACATTTCTCTAATTGATAAATATTTTTTTGAGGGTTCTAATTAATAAATATAATGATTAATGAGTAGAATAATATATGTCATTTTCTAAAAAAACAGAAACAATTAAGTTATTTTTTAATAAATACTCTCTTATTTAATATAGGAAGAAGTAGATGATAACTTTTAAATCACCTATAGTTTTTTTTCCACATATTATTACCAAAACAATATTTAAAAAACTAAGTCATGTTGAAAATGTTATAAAATTTATCAATTTCTTTAACAAAAATTTATCTCTTTTCCCTTAATTAGTCAATGTCAACGTATTAACAACAATTGTCCTGCTTACGAAAAGTTTTTTTGAATAAATATATTTTATTTTATAGAGAATACTACTACTAACTAAAAATAAATGATTTAAATTGTATGGTTGCTGTTTAGTTAGGTGATATATTACCTAAGCAAAAGTGCTTTTTGAAAAAGAAAGGAAATGCTTCCGAAATTCTACATTTCACAGTTGTTCTCCATCGAAAACCATTATTAAAGCCAATGTCATGCGTCAATTATCTTTTTGGTCTTGATGTATAACAACTCCCGTTCCTACCCTGCATTTCTTTTCTAATTTCTGTTTTTGATTAATTAATAAGTCAATCATGCATGATATTGTCCTGCATTTGCGGGTGAATTTATCTTATTATTTTCTTTTATGTCTTCTGCTGTGTTTGTTATGAGAGAAATGGAGGGAATGAATGAGAGAAATTTATCTTTTTAGAGTAGATCTCACATCTGTTACACTCTACTTTAATTCAAATTTATCCTTTCTAATTTTATCCTCTCTATTTTCATCATCTATACCAAACAGAGTCTTCATGTTTATGTTCATATTTGCTTACTTTAAGTCCAGTTTGTTTTATCATTACAAAATCAATTTTCATATTTTTCAATGAAAAATGCATTCCCAATACAATTTATCTCTCAGTATTTTCATAATCAATTTTATTCAACTAGTCCTTCTATTTTTTACAGCTTAGGTATAAATATGGAAAAGAAATGTCCATAATTAAATGCCAAAAACTTAATAAATATGAAGACCATTTGATTTTATTTTTGACTTTTTGTATTAATGGGATATGAGAAGTCTATTTTTTATAATGATAAGGGGTAACAAAAGACAAATGGAGATTTGTTTAAGTTGAGGGGCCCTCATCACCAGTGCTTCCAAGCAAGACCCTCTTAAAAAGGGTTGGAGTATATTTAAAGGAAAAAGGAACCTAATGATCTTGAACCAGATTGCACAATAAGACGCCTTCAAAACCCAGTTAAGCTTAGGAACATGACCAAATAAAATAAACTCAATTCTCAAGCACAACAATTTGTTAAAAAAATGGAAGGAAATGAATATAATGCTGTACATGTATTTTTTTAATTGTATTTGAAGTCAGCTAATTGATTAGCTATGAAGTATTGGAGATGTAGCATGAAGACAGGTTGGGACCTGTATTGCTAGAACTTTTATAATCTGAGATGGTTTTTTGTTGTGTTAGCTTTTGTCAAAGTTCCATCCACATCCATGTTGGAGGAGGCAAGCTTGGGGCTTCCTTTCACCTGGCATGAAGAATCCCCCATGTGCCTGCTTTTCATAAGGGCCACCACATGCATTTTCTTTATTCAAATATACTCTCTTCCACAACAAAGAGAAATTACACTACGTACTTTCACTGTTCCTTGTTAGGTTTCTTCATTTAATTGGTTGCCATTGTCCCATCAATGCCTCCTTTATCATTTTTTTTCCTTTGCATTTGTGCAATCTAAGAATTTTCCAAGCTGTCCTAAAGTTAGTCCATGAATCAATATACTTAATCCATGTTTGGTTTTCCGTTGGGAAGCCTCCAAACGGCTGTTGAATTAAAAGTTTTAAATTCTTACTTCTTACAAAACATGCATTGAAATGTGTGTCTGTTCATCTTAACGTTAAACCAAATACATCTTTAGTGTAGTATGGTTAACAGAGATAACCGTATCTCTTAAATATATGATCAAAAGTTTATTCTTAAGTATGCGCGTATAGATGAGTATATGTGAAGAGGAGTTAATTCTCAAATGAATTTCTGTACTTTAAAAAATTAGTCTCTAATTTTTTATTGGAAAATACCTTACCCACCTAAAAAAAAAGTTGGCCCGTGAAAGTTAGTATCATTAAGTAAAGTAATTAATGAAAGAGCATATAGAGAGGAGATTAATTAAAATGCCCCGTGAATGTTAAGTGATTGATAGAGAAGAGTCCTAAAGTTGGCCCTACTAATATTCTTGCACTAGTAAATTTTGTAATTAATGTACAAAATTTCTTCCTAAGCGACATTATCATGTTTCCCGAGCACTAATTGAGACGACATAATATGTTGGAGATGGTGCTTATTAATTCTTATTGCGAGACCAATTTTGCTTTGTTCCCTAGCTAGCTTGTTTAATTTGTTCTGCTCAAGTAACAATGCTTTTATCCTTAGGAAGTTAGTTTATCTGTCCAATCCGTAATCAAAATTGATTCAAGAGCAAGGAATTGGAACTTTCGAAGTTTGGTTGGACACACGGATATAACATTGGCTAATTTTGGAAAGTAAGAGCACTATCAATCGGTGAGCTTAAAAAGTAGCTTAGGGCAATTATTTTTAGGTTTTCAAGTCAAATTTATCTCTCTTACTTTCAAAAATCCCATTGCTGCAACTTGCTTTAAAATTGCCAAAATCACAGAAAACTGCTACAGAGAATCTTTTAGTTGATAATGATATGTAACTTCACGCTTAAGCATGCTTTAGAACCTTTCTTTTTCCTCTGCAGTGGCCGAGAATTCGGGTTTGGTTATAAGCAATATAGTACCTTCAATTTTACTAGAACATTAAATAGGTTATCCCCTTTTAAGTGCTTAATTTGGTCACACTCCTTTACCATTTTCCTATTACAAATTGTTTATATTACAAGTTATAAATATACACTGCTTACCAGCTTGAAAATTGTTTCTTTCACCTCTCTTTTTTTTCTTCCTCTTATTTTAGAATATTTGCATGTCAAATATTTGTTTATTTATTACAACTTAAAATTATATAATCAGAAGTAATATAAAAACTGTTCAGCCTTTATTATGTGTTATGTGTCGTTTTTATGTGCCGTACGTGACCACTTTCTTTTTTTCTTAATTTTTTCTGCTTCTCCTTCTCTGTTTTATTCTCTCTCACCATGCAAATTAAGTACGTGCCCATTATCTACTTATAATTATATGAACGAAAAAATCAGCAATGGTTAGATCTAATGAAAAGGTTTAGTATCTCATAAGTTGTGATGTAGCGAAAAAAAGAAGTATATATGAGTGAAAAGAATATTATGTATTGACTGCCACCGCTAACATATATAATGGTGAAAAAAGTATATAAATGCACCATTTTCTGATAAAATGGTGAAGGTATTTATTATAGAATGGATGGCGAAACATCAGCATCCTCCATGGTTATGGGCCCACACGCTGCGGTGGAGGTTTGTTGGGCTCATTAAATGATTTGGATATCCAATCACGTAAGGAAAGCAAGAAAAATAGAGGCGGATTTGTATTTTTTATTTTATTTTATTTTATTTCACCACAGAAAAATAATTAAAAAATATATTGTTAGAGTTTATATAAATAATGAAAGATTTTACTATAATTATTTTGTTATTTTCTTCTGTATAACATCATAACAATTAATAATAATAAGAGAAGATCCTAACCTAATATAAGTTCCTTTTCGTTTTTTATTAAATTTAAATATTTTATATAAGTAAATAATATGGTATTATCATATTATGTGAGAAAAAACAAAATATAATTTCATAGTACTAAAACGAGGAAATCTTTTTTTTTTTTTTTACATAGAGTCAAAGAAATCTTAATCTTTCTTTACCTTTTCTTCATTAATAAAATAACACTCGGCATACTTTTAACCTTCTAATCGAACAAATTATTCCATAAAAAAAAAATCGAACAAATTAATGTTCGATCTTAGGTCCTCCTTTGCCAATTCTAGGAATATTTTACATTAATTAAAGTTCACAATCAACAACATAACGGATTGAAACAGAAACAATAAATAGTTATGGTATTATTAATTTTGAAGTCACGTTCCAATATGATGGTGCTATTGTGAATAAAATCATGACTACCATGCTTAAATTGAGTGTGTTTTAAATTATTTAATTTTATATTTAAGATAATTTATAATAAAAACTTATTACTTATTTTTAAAAATGAAAATATTGTTTATTTAATTTATTTAAACAAAAGCAAACAAATCAAAACTAAGGAAGGAAAGTTTAATTTCTAATTTTCTATACATTATCTTTACGCTATTAACTAGTTAGCAAGGTCGTGGAAAGTGCAAGACTATCAAGGCTTGGAAAGAAAGTTCCAATGTATGTGCATAACTCATCAGTGGATATATATAATAAATATATAAGGTGCTGCAATCTCATCAATCTTCATAGGTCCAGAAATATTTTAGGTGTCTTTTATATGAGAAGGATTGTGAAAAAGACCATGACCAAAACATCTAAACTTTTAAACATAGTGATTTTAAGGTTATATAAAAATTATTTATATTTTAGACATTTCGTGTAATGTAAAAGCTATTTTTTAGCTATATTTATATTAAAATATTTTTATTTAAAAAAAGATAGTTATAATTTCAGCATTTCTTTTTCAAAAGTACTAAAAAATAACTTCAAAAATAATAAAAATATATACTTTTTTAAATTCTGATTTTGTAATGGGTAAAAGAAATACACAAAAAAACTTTTAAAAGTAATTTTTATAATAAAATTATTTTTTATATAAAAAAATTTGAACAATCAAGCTCTATATTTTGTCCGTACCATGATGAACCAGTTATTTGTGTGATTAAGGAAAATTTACCTCAATTATACAGTGCACTAAAATACTTACACTAAGCGATACTTCACTCTTAAGCTCTTTAATCCCGGTATGAGATTAAAGAAACTGTATGATTAGTAACAGAGGTGAATACATTGATTTCTTATAATTCTCATACATCATATTTATAGACTTAAGAGACAGTTAATTGTAACAATAACTAGATTTACCTTAAGATAAAGCTACTTCTATTCTTTGTTATCTATTCATAACTCTTTAAAAGTATCCTTTTATTTATTTATTTTTGGGTCCATAACAGCATCCTTAGTAATCTACCTTCTGGAGGTTGCATAGAACCTTTCTTAAACGGGCCAACATTGACGTCCATCCCGTATTTGGGCCAAAGTCCACTGGGCCAAGGCACAAACATTTATAAAGAATTTCAATTTTTGGTTAAAAAAATTATATTTGATTCTTTTTAGATAATTAGGTTGATAAAGTCACACGAAACATTTTTTTCTTAGAGCTCAGTTCAAGTGAGCAAACAAAAGCTAAAAAACAATTATATTTGATCTAATTTTTATTAAAATGTTGTTATTGTTTTATTAATTTTTTATCAATTATTTATACTAAAAATTAACTTACAAAAAAGTTAATTTCAGTAATTTTCTAAAATAATGGATAAATAAATGGTCGGAGATCAAAAGTACAAGACATGACAAGTAAAAAAAAAATTAACATATAAAAATGGTCGGAGATCGAAAGTATAAGGCAAAACATATATATATAAAAAAAAAAAGCAAAAAACAATATTTTTGTAATTAGCACATCCTATTTTATGAGTGCAGACAAACAACTGAACAAATCAAATGTGGTTTAAAGTAGTCAAATACATAGAGCTGCAGTTAATTGATTCATTTTTTTCTAATATAGAAAGACCTTTTCTTGTCCTTTGATACGATGATCCATTCCACTTTACGAATCATAAAAGTGATAAAACATAATAGGCGCAGATAAGTGAAAGGTGAGTTAGTCTCGATAAAAACGTGTTAATGAGCGACTATGTATATCAGCAGCCTCGGTTATATATTTATGTCCACTTTCATCTGTTCTTAATATATGATCAATTCTCTGATTCGGTTTGTTCTCCAAATTAATCCTTATCAAAATGATTTGGCATATCAGTGTCTTTTTTTAGGCCACTTGATAGAAATAATGTCTATTCCTAGGGGCCTTGCCCAATTAAACCAAGGAATAATGGAATTCTTATCAATTAATTTATGTTTATGTATATCTCTTAATTAATTTATGTATATATATCGCGAGAGAGTTTAATTTGTTGTTTGCTTCTATCCACCGTTTATTATATATATACACAAGTCAGTTTCACCTATCGTGATATCCCTATTATTCCTCAAGTTTATAGCTCGGCTATTGTTACTGTTTCTTTGCCTGTCTTTAGTGGAATTGCATTTCAAGACAACAATTTGCCAAAAATTTAAGACCATCAAAGAAAGGTATGTATATAGATGATGATGATGATGATTCTTGTATAGTGTATTGCTTGTTTGAATGCATGTCAATTGTCATTGACACCTAATATAATCTGGGCTTCAAATCCACAACATCAGATTTTAGACATGAACTTGCTTTCAATTAATTGATTTCTTTGAAATACAATACATATACAGACACATTTTGATTGATTCGGTCGAATATGTCTGTCTACATACAATACTCTATTAATTGCATGCCTGGGACATGTCACATGTGCCTGTTTTATAATTTATGTATTGAATGTGATGTTGTGCAAACAATACGCATATGAGTGACTCGCATTAATAAACCAATAAAAGGACATATGTTGAAAAAGAAACATATAAATACTAGCTAGTGTATAATAATTAATAATTTTCCATATTGTACCGGAATCCATATTAATCGTAATTAAAATTTGTTGAGTAAGCTCGATGAGTCGATGACACTAGCCTTTTTTTTTAATGAAATAGGCCAGAGGGAGAAAAAAAAAAAGGAAATTACATCAAAGTAGAAATTAACAGCTTATATGTGTTTGAATACCTGTTCACTTCAGTTGAACGTGAATAACTATAGAGAAATGAATTCACATTAGAAGTACATTGGAAAGTGGAAACAGAGGTTCAAACATGTAAATAAACATACACTTAGATGATTTATATTTTACAAAACTTAATTAAGTTTGTCTTACTACTTTCTACCATGACCTGGATTCTCTCTAGTAGTCTCTCTTCATTCTTTCTATCCCTATCTTATTTCCTCTCTTTTTTATTTCTAACTTTAATCTCACATTTCTCTATCATCTCTCCTCTTTTCTCTTTATTTTTCCCTCTTGCTGCAGAGGTAGAACCTGGAGAGGATCCATTTTCTATCATATATTTTAGCACTTGAGTCGAAAATGCATGGCACATGTTTGATTAAGCCTATAAAATTGACTTATAATCCTTATATAATTTTTTTAAGTTTATTTTAATAAAATATATATATGATGAATGCTAACTTAATAAGCTTCATTGTGAAGCTTATTTATTTCACTAATATCAAATAAGCTTATTGCAATATCCTTATAATTGCAACTACTCATTGTCCTAAATGATTATAATATATAAAGCTCTTATTTAACACGTTTTTATTAAGGCTTAAATACCTTTTTAATCCTAGCAATTTAGCATTTTTTTATTTTTCGTCCTTGCAAAAAAAAAATGGTTTTGGTCATCGCAAATTATGTTTGTTTTATTTTTCGTCCTTAAAGCGGTTTAGATAGTGCTTTGAACAGTAAAAAAACACTTTGAACAGTGAAAAAAACGCTATCTAAATCGCTTTAAGAACGAAAAACAAAACAAACATAATTTGCAACAACTAAAACAAAAAAAAAAAATTACAAAGATAAAAAGCAAAAAAATACTAAATTGCAAGGACTAAAAAAGTATTTAAACTTTTTATTAAATATGTTTTCCATATGTACGATAATGATTATTGATAATCTATACTAACCAATAACAAACTTTTATCTATTCCTGAACAAAATTCGATCGGTTCACTTCTTCTTCCTTATATCCTTTAAAGTATGGAGTAGTAACTACCAATGTTAAGATTATTACAATAATATACAGAAACATACACAACAAATTATGAAATTATTAAAATTTTAATTATTATTTTTTAATTCACATAATTGTAATTCTATGCTTTATCATGTGAGATGCCTCCACATTTTAGAAAAAGTCAAATCCCTTCCTCCGACACCCATTATACCTCCATGAAGTTACGTTGACTGAACCAATTCAAGGTATAGTATTGGCTATGATGCAAGCAATGCCTTTTGGTTCAGTGCTAATTATCATAACGCATATTATAATTCACCTAATGACACCCATTTAGGTCCCAAAGTAAAGAGAGCTAGACCGGATAATGATTAATTATGGTATAGCCGATAAGCATACAATAAAAAATAATTTATCTCTAATGTAGATGACATCAACTGCCACAGCCGACCAATTTTTTAACAGATAACTACACAAGCAATGTCTGCACTACAATGACATCAACAACCACCCATTATAATTGGAAATGACCTACGTTCATTTCAAAAGTAGTTTTTTAGTTTTTAATCCTATCTATTCCTCCAAAGTTTTCAGCTAATGCCACGAAATGGAAAGCCTTTTTGATAAGTGCATGTTAATTTAGTTATAATATTTTTCAAATGAAAGTCAGAGCACATAAACTAACTCATCTGTATAATTATGCCGCGTTGGCTGCTCCCTGCTTTATTTAAAAATTCGTTGGTGTTTTCCACGCCCAATCCAATGCCTAAAACGTGCTCTAATGGGATATGACGACTCTCCATTTTTCTTTATACATGTTCCTTCCATGTACTTTCTCTGTGTATATTCCTTTCTATAACCCTTTGTCCCTTCATCTAACTCCACTTTACCGAATTTGGCAGCCAATTATTTTGATTCACCTCAGGGAAATGGGACATAGCACACATTATATTAAGTTGGTAAATGTTAAAGAATGTTTTTATGATAGTGCTTAAATAAACAAAATTATCAAATATTTGATAAAAAAAATTATTTATTACCTTTAAAAATATATTAATAGCTTGATGCTTATTTTTTAAATAATGAAAAACAATAACCGTGTTTCTGACACATTCATTTTTGTAAAAATCATAGTGAGTTAGAAAGTTTAAGAGGACAGATGACTTTCCATTAAAAATGTTACGAGTGGAATGACAAAAGCCTTTTAACTTTATAGTACAATCACGAGAAAAAAAAAAAATTCACGCTTTCATATGTGTTTTATGATAACTCATCCGTTTTCCATTAGATTAAATTTAATCCTAGAAAGGTTGATTAGTGCTTGATCCACATATAGCATGATTGTAACAGCCAAAACAAAGACATAAATAATATAGTATTAGAATGGTACTTAAGATAAAACTGGCCTGGTTAATTAATCCGGGGGTTTAATCCACATCATTTATTTTTTTATTTTTTTGCAGTTATTAATTAATTATAAGTCCTTTTTCCACGAGTGCTGTTATATATTAAATAGAATTATCTCCAAAAAGGTGCTTCACAGAAACTGCCAACTTGGTAGGACCAGGTAGGCATATAAATAAGTTTGCCCAAGACCATTTCCTCATTCCACAGACGCTCAACAGAACATTCAAGTACTTCTCTCAAACTCAAACACACTACAATGGCCAAGGTTTACCCTCAGATACCCACATCTCCTGAGACTCACTGCCTCACCTCCAAAAGAGAAACATACACTCTATGGTTGAAATCACTTGTCTTCCACTCCAACGGTTGCACTGTCTATGACTCAAATGGTGACATCGTTTATCGAGTTGATAACTATGACAGAAAGGGCAGAAGAGAAGTTAATCTCATGGATCTACGAGGCAAAGTTCTCTGCACCATAAAGAAGGTACAAGTTAGTTAAATGGCACATTCAATTTGTTGGTATATTGGCCTTTAATTTTAAATTATTGTAAGATGGCTTGATCATAGGATTTTAATTAATTAACCTCCCTTTTAATTTTGCAGAGATTACTAGCTTTTGGATGCTGGGAAGGCCACAGATGCATCAGTTCTGATTTTGGTACACAGGAACAACCATGGTTTCAAGTTAAAAGATGTAATCAAATGATCAAAGGGAAAGTAGCTTGCCAAATTTCTGTGGGGTGCCAAAAATACAGCATAGTAAGAATCAGTGGCAAAACAGAAGCATTTAGGATAGTGAACATCGATGGACAAATAGTCGCCGAGGCAAAGCAAAAGCACTCACCCTCAGGTGTTGTACTAAGTAACGATGTTCTAACGTTGGATTTGGCTGCCGGCACAGATCATTCACTTATAATGGCTTTGGTCACAGTATATGGATTGATATGCGGGATAATGTAAAAAAAAAAAATTGCCGGTTGGTCCATTCCATATGAGATACACACAATTTATTTATTCAGAGACTGACTCTTGTGTTGTTCCCATGGTTCACTTTGTAAATTTTCTGAGTGACAAGTTTTGTAATCAGAATTTTGCTTAGTTTGTATAAACATTTTGAGCTTCGTCAGGATCGTAGAGATATATCTATGTATACATATATTTGTTTACAGAGGAAACAAGATACAATTTGTTGTACATTCGATCTATCGAATTTTACCAAAAGTGCGCTGCAAATGTTAAGCTTTTTTTTTTTAGCCATTATTAACGAAAATTAAAAAAATTAGTAGCTCCACTTACATTTATTGGTATAATTTTTATTTAATGAAAATTAAACTACTAATAAAGATATTTTATATCTATATTAACGATATAATGCATCATGTTAGTAATTTTATTGGTATAAAAAATTATCATATATGTATTATCAGTACATATTTTTTAGATCTATAATATATTTATTAATAATTTAGTTTTTCATTATATGAAGACTATGCCAACTAACAATAATAAAGTCGATAAGCTAGACCGCCACAAACATCTTCATAAATATGCCAACCACAAATTTCTACATCTTGGATGAACCCCACACGAAAATAGAAGTAGGCCACCACCCCCAGCAAGGCCCCTATACATATTAGTATGATTAAGCATCACGACAAAGACAAGACAGGGTGGGGGTGCGTTTTGTCCTCGCAGCCCCTGTTGAAGATAGGGGTGAATTTGGGGGGTGAGGGCAAAAAATGACATTTTATCCTTTTTCCCATCAAGATTCAAGGGGAAGGAATTTTACAACGAACTTATTTCCAACATTTTGATATTTAGATACCTAAATATTTCAAACACTATATTGACATTTCTTGTTTTTTTCTTTCTATTTTCTTGTCACATCACATATCTATTATATTTATTACTTTCTTTCTTTAGGTGTAGATTAGTATATGGGTGTTCAAGAATCATTTTATGTAAGTATATCCATATATAATGTAAATGGTACTATTCATGAATTGTAGCCTAAATACAAATTTTAGCTCAATATACTCAAAATCAATATATTTTTAGAATTTAAATAAAATGTATTATTCATCTTATCATAAATTATTATATATAATAAAATAATTAATTTATAATAATTATTTTTAAATTAATATTTAAAATATTGAATGACATTATATATTAACTAATATTTTAATATGTGCAATCATATGATAAGTGTTTATTTTTACATAGTTAAAATTTATAATAAATAAATATTTTGAATATATATATATATATATATATAATTAAAATTTATAATAAATAAATATTTTTGAATATATAAATTATATTTTAAATTTATGATAAATAATTTATATTGTAAAATAAGATTATTTTTAATTATTGAATTTTTTTTTAAAATTATTAAAATTTAATTTAGAAATAAAGATTAAAATAATAGATTGAAAGATATTAGTGTTTAAGAAAATTAAGTTAATGGATAAAGATTAAAGGAGAGTAGTTTGATATGGATGGGAATTTTTTTTTTCTAGTTGTGATATGTGAAATACACATTCAAAAGAGATGAGAAAAAATATTGAGATTGTTTAACTGGGAGAGCAGATCAAAATTTGTATATTCTTATTTATAATATTGGAGTAAATTAAGGTTGATTAAAACTACAATAATCTTAAAATTTAGTTTATCTAAAATGAAAATATCTTCAATTTGATACAATGCATTAAGATTTAAAATTTAAATCAAATTAAATTAAAATTAAAATTAAAATTAAGAAATATATTTAAAAGGAATGAAAATTAAAAAATAAAACTAAATGTTTAATATATATAAGATTAGGATAAGACATGTTGTTTAATGAAAGTGAGAATAACTTTCAAAAATATTTTTATTCAAAAATAACTCTTAAAAAAAAATACTCTCATTCAAGACGAAGATTTAGATTTATAATATAGGATAGTTAATGTATCAATCTAGCTCAATTAATTGAATAGTGTGTATGAATTATTGTAAATCTTCTAGTATTCGAATTGAATTCCTATATATTAAAATTAAACTCAAATTTTAAAGTGAATACATTTATTTGTAACAATATTCAGTTAGACCTGGTTCGATGGCTGCCCATATTTTTCAACAACATATACAAGGGGCTTCACGTTGTAAGTGTCTTTGATTTATTGGTACGATAACAACAAGATAGTTGAATTTAACATCTTCCTGATCCCTAACCACTAGGCAGTTGAATAATCGTTTTCAGTCCACACCAGCTGCATTTCTCTTCTTGATTTGTGCATTTTCTGCTAATTAAGCTGTATATGGAAGACCTAGGGCAGCAAGACACACGCGTGGCCCCAGCTGCTTCAAAATATCACTCCCCATTCCACAGTCATCGATAGTATGCTTTGCACAACAATCTTGTTCAGTTTCAGTCTTCTTCATCCCCATTTTTATGCATTATTTGGGTCATTTCGTTATTAAATTATCTTATCATACACTACACGTGAGATTTTTTATGCCAATAAAGAGTTATATATTATATGTAATCCTTATTCAACTCATTGTTATTAAAATGGGGGTTCTCTCTTTTCTCTCTTTTTTTTTTGTTATACAAAAACTTCGGAAAAAATAATTAAAAAAATTTAAAACATAAATTCAAAGTCATTCTTACAAATGCACACATTAAAATAAAACCATGGTTAATGCTATATAAGAATGTCCCCTCATTCATTAGCTCTTAATTTTTTGGTTATTTTGTCACTTGTTTTCCGCATAACATGGCAACTGCAATGATGCAGCGTGTGACACATAATGCCTCAAAGAATTACTACATCAACACAGCAGTTGTAATAGTTTCCCCTTTCTATTTGACGTATTGTTAATGCCCATATAAGCATCAACATGTGTATGTCCAGATAATGTTTCTTCCATATTTTCGGTGGGAACATGTACATCAGTGACCATCATTAAGTTTTGTTAGCAGATTAATATAAGTATTTAATAAATAATAGTTCACTCGCAATAAATGGTTCAAGTGATAGAGGTATGCATGAGTTAAGAAGTTGAGAGACTTCTTTAATGTTAAAAATTCTAGCTTATTAGAAAAGAACATAAGATGAGGGGTTTTTTTTTTTTTTTTTATTTCAAGCTAGACTGCAAGTCAAGATTAATTAGTATATATGACAGAACTATGCTGATAATTTTGGAGGAATAATGGGATGTTTATAGTTGCAAGAACGTAAAAATGATGTTTATGGAAAAAGAGAGAATTGACAAGAAAGAAATGTTTCACGATATTAGGAAAGCATTATATTTGAGACCTAATTTAATATAATTGATCGATTTTTATTTTATTTTTCTAGCTTTCTAAGGTGTAAAATTATTAATGAAAATTTTATCATCAGTTAATTATAACATTTTTACTCTTAACAAATAATGTGGCTAATCCGCTTATAATTCAATCTGATATTTACAGGCATACACTATTAATTATCATGGATCTGTCTAGGGTCATCACTCAAGAGACTATTAAACTTAAAGTTTCAACTTTCAAGATTCCCCTTTTTTCTTTCCTTATCCAATAAATGACAAAGTAAAATAGAAAACAACAATAACAATAAGCCAAATGTCCGCTGGCAATTAGACTAGATTATTGGAATTTGGGAAACATATAATGCAGCATGCCTGCTTCAAGTTTTTGTATATATAAATAAAATAATTAAATAACAATATGAATGTATTGTAGTTAATTAGGAGGATTACAATACCACGTTGTATTACCTCTATTTTTGTATAATTTGATCAAATAAATATCTCTGCCATGTATGTACGATATAACCAAATAATAATCTAATCAAATAAATAATACTAACATGTGTAATGTGCGCAACTAAACACTGTACGTAGAGTTAATTAAAATGAGAATTGAGAAGTCTAAAGGTGGACAGAGGAGTAGAAGAGATTAGGTATATATGAAGTTTTTATTTTATTTTTTTTATTATTATTATTATACGTCACAGACTCACAGATATGAAGTTTCGTCAATGAGTCTTATACTGTCTTACGTCCAAAAAGTATAGGGATATCTCATAAAAAAGATTCACTAATTCAACGCGTCCTATATAGTAGACTACTGGTGAGAAAGAAGGCGACAATAAGAGAGAACAGAGTACCATAAAAAAATTCCTTCAATCTATTTTTGGTTAGAGATGTGTGTCTTTTCGTGCTTCAATCGTGCTGGCACGACATACACATCGGCTACATGGATAAGCATATTCACACTGTACATTGGCTACCAATGAGAACCAAGAAATTAAGAAGTCAAATATGTATAGCTATAGTCCAATGTGACTGTACACTGCATTTAACCATGCATAAAGAGATATACACTGCACGTAGCCATATGCACTTTTTTTTTTTTTTTTTTAAGATAGTAATGTGTTACTAATTTTTAAGAGTTACACTTACATCATTTGTATACACATTTTTATAACTTGGATTTTGATGTGATGACGATAAGTATACCAAATATCATTTTCAGGGATTAATGATTGACTTACAATTCAAAAAAATAATTATAATAGAAACCATAAAGAAAGATTTGGATTTGAATGGATTGAGAGAAATAATAATTAAAATTTAATAAATTAAGCAATAAAGATCTTTTTTTTTTAGAAACAAGCACACAAGAAATGCAGGGAAAATAAGTTGTATGCAAATAAAAAAGGTGTTAAGATTAGGTTTCATTCAATTTTATCTAAGATTCCTAATATGGATATTAATTCAATTTGTTTTTTAATTGTCTGCTGGATTTGATAATTTATTTAAAACCTAATGTTTTAGGCAATTAAATCTTTAATCCTAATTAAGAACTCTAACGTCTCAATGAAATCAAGGAGGACTAAGCCTTAAGAATAAAAATTCCTAATAACACTAAGTACTAATGATTATGGGTGTGTTTGAGAACCCGTTTGCATTGATGCAAATGGCCGTTCCCACTTTCCAAAGCACCAAAATAGGAAGCAACAATTTGTTGCTTTTTTGTTAAACGGAAGTTTGAAGGTTTGTAACTGCAAACCAAACACACACTATGTCTAGCATAAAGGTTACAAGGTTTATGTCTCAAATTATATCCACAAAACAAAGTTTTTAGATAAAAAATCTTTTTAAGAGTGATCGAGTCTTAAAAAACATTAAACACAAACACAAAGCTACAGAAACAAAAGTTGTATTAATAACTCAATTCAGAGATTCAAAGAACACATTGAAATTCACCTAACCCTCCATAAATCTTGGAAAGATGAGCATTCACCCTTTTCATCTCGTCTAGAGCAAGAGATAGACCGAGAGAGGGAGTAAGAAAGATGACAATTGGAAAATGAGAGGAAACAAATCTCTAGTATTTTTTTTGCTAACCCCTTTTATATGTGAGTCGGAGGTCTAACATGGAGAAAGAAGGCCCAATACTTTCTAACTTGAAAAAAAGGTCAAATCTTGTGTGTTTTGGGCTGCTCTTGTGGTTTTTTATCTATTAAAGTTCTAATTTTTTTTTTATTACCTCAATTTAAAATAATTTCTAATAAGTTGATAGTGTCAAAATTTTTATACTTCAAATTTGCCGAATCAGTACTCATGAAATTTGAATTACTGACATTATAAATAAAATTAACCTGAAATCAAACTCCACTTTTACTGCGAGTAACAATTGCTGGGGAATATGCTCGTTTTTATCATAACACCTGAATGCAATGAGAATCTGAATATAAATGCAAAACAAAAAAGATGTACACACTATATTCAATAAAAGAAATGCTCATTTGTATTATATCATATATCAGTTAAAGGATACAATAAAAGAATATGTATAAAAACGCATAAGAAAAAAAAAAAGATACAATCAAAGAACTGATGAGCACTATTGGTAACTAAAAGACACTTAAAACATAACAAACTGCTAGGATAACTCTGTAAAATGGTACCCTTATTATGGCACACATTTACTATTCAGAAGGGAGGGAGAAAAAGGCTAAGAAAAGGAGAAGAAAAGGCATACATATCTTGCCAGTGTACACATTAATTTATTCATTTTATACTATTTCCATTTTCCAGTGCCACAAAGCCGTTTATTTGAACAAGTCATTGTTGGGCCTTCCGGGCATTTTTGAGGTTTCTTACAGTCATAACAAGCTTTTGTCTTTCACCTTCTACCTCAGCAAATTTGAGACTCATTTCTGAGTATCTCTGTTGTAACTCTTTCAGTTCCGTTTCCATTGAGTTGTTTCTTTCCTTCAACAACGATAATTCGGCTAAAGTGTCAAAAAGGTTGCTGCCACCCCCATTATTCTCCATTGTGGATATTTCTTCTTCTTTCTCTGACAAACACGCATTACTGCCACGAACAGAAAGTAATCAATATTGTAACAATTCAATAGCTTCAATTCACAAGTATACACTTAAAGAGTAACATGGACAAACTAAGTAGTCATAACTGATACTAAACTATATGTACTAATGTTATAGGGAAAAGATAAAGGACAAACCTCTTGAACAATGAAACTGCAACACCACTTTCTTGAGACATGTGTGTAGTATCATTGAGATAAGTAGTACTCTTATCCTCATCAACCTGTTTGAAGCACAAGCCAATGTATATTTACTGCTGGTGTATGATTCAATAACGACATAGACCAACAATATAATAATAACAGCTTAATTCAGACACCAAAGCCAAGCAAGACTTGCTTGTAATTTAAACTTGATGGAACCAAATATGCTGTGAAACTGTGGCTAAGATTAATCATAGATAAATAATAATAATAATAATAAAAAGTTGAAATTTTCTTATGTCCATCATTCATCAGTGCATTTTAATATATGCCATGCCAATTGACACTAAGAGGCTCAAATTTTTCCGTCGAAGTTAGCAAATGGTTTGAACTTTGCGCTATATTAATCAGTAATTCAGTATACCTTTTGCAAAGCAATGCTCTGATTGAACTCCCCCACTTTGTCCTCCAGTTCCTCAATTTTGGATTGGAGCTCCCTTTCCTTCTCCAAAAATGAAGAAGCTGACATTTCCAAAGCAGTTTCCTTGGACTTTATCGTGCCCTGCCACAAACAACTCTTTTTATTTATATGCCACCCTCAACTGCAGAGCTAAACAAACTACCCTAAGAAAATGCAGAGGAATGAAAAATGATGTGCAGTAGAAGAAAATGTCAATAGAAGAATTAGCATTTGGGTATCAAGCATTTTTCTCGAAGGACCCATCTCTTCAAACTACTGGGATTTCTGAAGTTATTACCTCAAGCGTTTTTATTTTCTCCCTCAGACTTGCCATTTCTTTTGTACTCTGAGGAATTGGAGCACTTTTTTTGTTCTTCATATTGGTTTTAGTTCCATCAGAAAGCTGTGTGCGTCCATTGCTATCCTTGAACCTCTTCTCAATGTTGGTTAATGCATCGTCCTTCTTCTTTACTTCATCCTTTAGCTGGAAAACTTGCTTTCTTAGATTTTCTTTCTCAGCCTCATCGTCAATAAGAGCACTTTTCAAGTCACTATATTGAGCTCTAAGTGCTTCTAACTCTGACTGCAAGACTCTACTTGCCGTCTCTTTTTCATCCATGAGATGCTTCATCCTATTTAACTCATCAAGTGACCTTTCTGCTTCCTTCTTCAACAAAGCAATTTCACTCACCAGCTCATTTCTTTCCACCGTTCTACTCTGTAACCGAGCCTCAGATTCCTCAAGTGATTTCTTCATAAGCTCCAAGTCATTTCTTAACATTTCTTTTTGTTCTACTTGCTCAGAGAGGCATGATATCTCCACTTTAAGCCTTGCATTTTCTGCTTTTAGCATCTGGATCTCTTCAGAGAAATCCCTACTAACTTGTTCCTCGTGCATCTGCTGATTTTCAAGCTGATTGGACTTGTCCTCAATTTCTGACAACATCTGTTGTTTTTGAGCTGCCATCATGTCTATTTTGTTGGAAAGTTCATTCAGTTTTACCTCATAATCAGCTTTGGCTGACTGAAGCTCTTCATTGACTTTGAGCAGCATTGCTTCCACTAGTCTTTTCTGCACACGAAGTTCACTTGCTTCTGTCAATGCCCTCATGGCAGCCTTCTCATTTGCATCAAATGTAGAGGCCATTTGCATTGAGAGCCTTCTAAATTCTTCTTGAAGCCTCTCAGCAGTGTTAGCATTTTTAAGTCTGGTGCTTCGCAAAGCTTCTTCTGCGCGGATGGCTCTTTGCTCCTGCTCAACTTTGTCACGTGTCACGGCATCTAGATCAGCTTCAAATCCTAGGGCTTGTTTCTCCAGTTCCTCCTCTAATCTGCTGATTTGGGTTCCAAGTTCCTTGATGAAGGCCAGAGAATTTGAGAATTCTTCTGACTGTTGCTTGAGTTGATTTTCCAGATTCTGAATATGGGCTTCAATTTCATCAACAGCAGGAGGAGGAGATGAGCATTCATACTGCATTTTTAATTGTTCTTGCAGTTCACTTTGTTCCAGCTTATATGCAATATCATGGTTTTCCTGTTTCAATATCTCATAGTCTAGTGCAAGCTGCTCCATCTGCATCTCTAACTCATCTTTGTCTCTCCTATACATCTCTATTTCACCAAAGAGATCTATAATCTTTTGCTCAAGTAAGTGAGTCTCCTTGGCACTGCTGTGCTCCTTAACTAGCTCTTCCAATTCTTTCTGTTCTTCATCATCTGTTTCACAATTAGAGAGCTTTCCCCCTAATTCATGGGAGTTTTTACCCTCTTCATGTTTGTTGGAAAGACTACACATTTCCCTATTTTTCTGCTCCAGCATTTCATCCAGGTCCTGCACGGCAAGAACTAGTTCAGCATTTGCTTCTTGTGTCTTCTTTAACTGTAATTGGAGATTTGCATTCAGCTCCTTCTCATACCTCAATTCTTGTCTAATTTCTTCAACAAGAGTACAAAGATCCCCACTATCCAATTGAGGCATGCTACTCACTTTGGCCTCCTCCATTCGTTTGCGAAAAGATCTGAGATTGTCACATTCAATCTTGAGTGCATCTCTTTCCTCTTTCAAGCTAATGATTTCCTTTGAGAGCTCCTGTCCTCTTTTGCTTTCCTTTACAATTTGCTTCCTAAGAGTCTGTAGTTCCAAGTCTGACACATCTGCCTGCCTGGCCAATGCAGCGAGTTCAGCCTTAAGTCTTTCAATTTCCATATCAGATGCCTGATGGGATCTTTCCCTAGGAAGCGCATCCTGAGAACCATTAGTTGAACCGTCTGTACTCAAACCATGTTCTGAGCCAGCTGACCAGTCCCAGTGTGATCTCTGATGAATATCATACATTGCTGCAGAGGCATTTACAGCAGGTTTTTGGGGCTCTGAAGGGTGGCTGACATCTGAAAGAAAACCATTGTTGGGGTGGATGCCACCATTTCTTAGTCCATTTTCTCGGGGTGTATCAAGTCCAGAACTGCCATCAGAACTTGACAATGTAATGTCAGATCCACTAGATGTTCTACAATCAGCACTCAATGCAGCTCCATTGGTGTTTGCTTTGGCAGACACATCCTGTGAAACATAGAAAGAGGAAATTTAATAATTTCTATACTATTTTCAAGTTTAACTGCCAAAATAGAAGGAAAGAAAACAGATAACCTTTGCACTTAGAAAGGACATGACTGTAGAATTTATATATTGGGGAAATTTTCAATTATGAAACATGACAGAATATACAGAGACCTACCCCCCATCCCCCACCCCCACCCCCACCAATCTTCAAAGAAAAAATGTTAAGAAAAGAAAAGTTATTTTTTATTTTGTAGACTGGGATATATAAACAAGCCAAAGTGATTCCTAGGCTCCTAGCCCCAAAGAGTGAAACCTTACCTCAGAAGAATCACTTTTAGGGCTTGCATCTATCTCTCCATTGCTTAAGTAGGTCCTCAAACTTCTATCATTGGGTTTTAGTTTGGCATCTTCACAATCCTCTTCCTCTCTGCAAATGTTATTTGACAATCATCAAAAACAATTGAGCTAGAGGCAAACTCTATAACCTGCAAAGTAAAAATAACCAAAGTAGTAATCCCCCCATACCTTTTATCATTATTTTCTTGTAGTCTCTGGATTGATACCTGTCCATGAAGCAACAAATCAGAATCACTGAAATCAGCATTGCAGTAAATTGCATCCTACTCAAATTATTTTATTAGAAAAAGGGAGAGACCAAATACTAACATGCAAGACAGCATCACAATGAGAATTCTTGATGGGAAGAGCGACAGTGGAGGGCTTTGTAGCCTCAGCATACTCAGCAAAGTCTACAGAAACTTCCCCAAAGGAGCTAGCTTTCGATAACCCCTACACAGAAACTAGATCATAATCTGACACACATAACAACAAGCCACAAATACAAATGTTAAAACTACATACCGTTGAAACCACAAAATGATATAATCTCTCACTGAATTTCCCAGTCTTTGGCTCCTGAACAAACTTCACTGTTTCGTAGACAGGATTTTCCCATCTACAAACTCCACCACGAACTGCTGCTTTCTCCAATCTCGTAGTTATCTTTCCAATGTCCCCTGGAACTATAGACAGCACCAAAGCATCCACCCCAGATTGCACCATCTGAAAATCACACCAACCAAAGTAAAAATCTCTCCTTTCACCATCTCAAATCAAAATCAAAACCCAGTGGCTGCATTGCACCCCCATCATCAAAATCAAACAGAACCAAGGGCAACAAAATTATACCCTTTTTAAACATAAATAAATTGAAATATTTCTTTTTCATTTCCCACATGCATCTTCCTTAGGAAGAAATTCTGTTTGAGATACTGTCAAATACTAAATAGGTACACCTCTCCCGGCGAAAATTCGAGCCTTGATTCATCATGTCGGGGGATATTAGCCCCTTAAACTAAATTAAATGAATAAATGTGCCAAATTTAATCAATGGTTACTTTCATTGTGAAATGAAACCAAGCTAAGCTACCTGGGTGACATGGAAGTGGAGTTTGAAAACAGCTTTGACCCTGTGTTTCTCACTCCTCCATCTGAACATCTTCACTCACAAGCCACACTACTCCACCGACTCAACTCCACATGTCAGTGATCCCAAAACCCAGTTGGATTTTGGTCACCGGAAAACCACGTCATCAACCGGAGCTCCCAAAACCCACCGGAAAACGCTGCTCCGGTGGTCAACACAGAAAAAGATTGTTGAGCTCAGTCTCGGTGGTTCTGAACACAGAGGTGAAGTGAAGTGACGTTGAAACGAAACCCAGTTGAGGAAGGAAAGTGAGGGTAGTTAGCGACTACTGAAAACCCGAAAACAAACAGAGTCAGTAGATCTCATCTCATACGCGCTGTTCTTGTCTTGTGTCTCTGCAACACTTTTTAAGAAACCAGGTGACACATGCGTTTAACAATTTAATATTTAATTCGAACCTTCTCTCTGTGATTATTTTTATTAATTAATAATAATTAATGTTTTAATTCCATTTGAAGAAATAAATATGTGCATATGTTTATTTACTTGACTAGAGGTGAAAAACATATATTTAATAATAATTTATTAGTATATGGTTTTCGTTTTAGGAGAGGTGTCATTATTCATAAATAATGATGGCCCTGTACGTTGTCTCTTTTCCTTATTATTAAATTATTGTAACAAATTACCTGCCCCGCGGATATATAAAAATGATTTTCCGTATTCCTGCAATGTGTTTTTTTTATTTATTAACATTGTTATTGTTTATTGTTAACATGAGAAAATGATAGATGAAAGGGAATTACGAAGCAGACCAAAGGAAACTAATGAAGTGAGTTGTTGGAACAGTAACAATAGCTTGAAATAGAGAATTCAATTCTTACTGGGTTTCATGTGCAAGTTTGCCTCTTTTGCTCAATGGAAGATGAAATTCGGAAATTAGAGACATTGAATTGAATCGCAAGTGTAATAACTAATACTTTAACTTGTGAACATAGGTCTCTCTTGGGGTTAATTTGTACAAAATAATTTGATCCGAGTAATTTTGAGTTATTAACTTTAGTAAGTGTATATATATTTTTATTTGAAAAATACCACGTGCAAGTTTAAACCATGGAATTTTTCAACATCTTTATCGAATTGTACAAGTGTCGGAATATGACTTTTCACAGGAAGATTGGCAACTGTCCTTTCAAAATAACAATGTTCCTTCTTTTGCTTATGATTGTGGTACTTGGGAGAGATGAGGAGCTTTGATGCTAATGCCGATGGATTTGTCTCAAAAACTTCAACCAATTAGTTACTTACTATATAATCACAATTACAATGATGGAAATATTTATGTACAATCGCCCTTATTGAGGCCAATACTGTTTCATCTCTATCACTGGCCATCTCTTAATTGTGCCAAGTTTTTTTTAGGAATACTATATTGAGACAATCGTGAATAGTTAATGTTCTAGATAAAATGCAGGAACTAGTATGATGTAAATAAAGTTCATATTCCACCAAAAGAAAAGAAAAAAAATAAAGTTCATTATTTTTTTATTAATAAATAAAGTTCATTATGCAAACCAAGGAAGGAGCTTTATGAAAATGTCTGACATCGTAACGTAATTATTCATTGAAAATCCAAATATACAAGATAATCATGTCATTGATAACAAGTTTTTGACTGTCTTATTGGATTCCTTTTATTTAGTCACTGTCATTATTGGATGCTTGAAATTAAGAGGACCCACTGAAGTATGTACTTTTGTGTATTTTCTTCGCCTCATCTTTTTAATTTCTTGTAGAATTAGACAACTGGACCCCCAAAAATGATCATAATAAGCAACCGAGCTTTCACCATATCATTTTTTCCCGCTACACTGTGTGACTTTTTGTGGATATATATATATATATATATATATATATATATATATATATAAATAAATAAATATTAAAAAAATCTCATGACTCATGAGACGTCATTTATTAAAAATATACCGAGCCAAAATTTTATAGGATATTAGAAATTCGTTACCGTCAAGGGTATTTGAGGCTAAGGCATAAAAATAATAAATAGCTTAATAATACATCTATATACAATCTGCCTAACAGGTCAGCTGCCGACAAATATCCATGGATGTTTGGGTTGAGTTATTATATAAATAAATAATTGTTCAAAAAACTAAAAGCGGAACAGTCAATAATTTTCATGTTTTCTTTTAATATCATGAAAATGACATCTTAACTATAATAAATTTTGATATAGCTTACGAATCCTTGGCTAAATACGCACTCAAAATATGAATGAGGAGGTTGTGGGTACTTTTTATGTTTAGACTAATAATTCATAATATTAATTTTTCATATTACTCTCTTACCAAAAAGCTTTTAATAAATGTTTGTGTATTCAAGCTTCACGATATTAATTGTTTATATCTTTATTTATGTATTTAAGATCTTACTTTTTTTTTAATTTTAATTGTTTTTTTTTCCTTGTTAGCTTGCTAATCACACATTTAAATTTTCAATTAGTCACTCGTCGTATTTTCTTTTTATGCAATTGTGGTATGGCTGGAATTATTTGATAAATTAGTGATTTTAAAATTATATAATTTAGTTATTGAAAATTCTATTTTTTTCTTCAAAAGTTATTTTGTAAAATATACATGTATTTGCTAAAGAATATTATAGGTCTCTCAAGTGTAGAAGACCAGTATGCAATATCAGTTGTGTATCTTTGATTCATTGTATTCGGCCTATTTAATGGGATCATTTCAATAATCAATGAGTAATCAAAAGCCTTATACCATAAAAGGAAAATTAACGGACAATTACCAAGAGAGTAATGGTGGTGTCCCGTAAAGAGGGCAATTTCATCTCATCATGAACAGTCAACTATAAAATATCTCAACATAATATAAGAACCATTTTTTACTAGCAAACTTTAGTTTTGTTTATATAATTTTAAAAAATATTTTTATATAGCACATAATGAAAAAGAAAATGTTAATATCAGTGTTCTTATTAGAATAATGATTAAAGAATTAAAAATGTATTTTTTATTAAAATTATTATTATTACATTTTTACCTTGGTTTCCAATTTTACTCTAGCACGATTTTCCATATAAGTTTTCTATTCATCAGTTTTTAACTAGGGCCCTTAGATATTATTATATTCGTTCCTTACTTATTGATGTTTTAGTTTCTTGTTTTTTTTCCAAAACTCTTAATATTTTACACATTTCAAGTCTCATTAATTATTTTTTCCACATATACCTCTATTTAACATGACTTAGATTTTTACAACCTCTTCCATCATATATATTAAATGAAGGTATTTTAAACTAAATGTATTGTTCGTGAGTAATATTAAATGTTTCTTAAATTATATGTATTAACCTTAAACCTCAAAAGATAAGGAACGAAGATAGTACAAGATCTTAAAATAGCATAACAGTAGTTTTTTTTTTAGGAGACATAAGAGTAGTTAAGATTAAACAAGAGTATGAATAAATAAATAGTCCTACAGCTGAAGTTTTCGAGTACATTTATTTTATACTTTTTAAGAGTTAAGAGATCGAGGTGAGAAATGTTGAAGTGGGTGTAATAGACCTATAATAAAAACTGGCCTATGCCTGTAGTCAATATATTTACCATTTTGATCATTAAACTAATCATGCATTAATAGAGAGCATTCAAACATGGCAAATGACTTATTAAATCATTTACGTACGCCACATGGTTGTCAGGTTAATGATAGGTTGGTGTATAATGTAAAATTTGTCAATGTAACAACAAATCACTAGGTAGAGTAGGTTGAATACTAGAAGTCATATCTACCTCTAAATCATTAATAATATATATAGACCAACACATTCTTTGTGGAAGTTTATAGTTACCATACATATATACGTGGTTGTATTGTGCTGAGTATTGACTGAAAGCTAAGGGACCAGTCATAAAACACCTACCCATATAGTAGCACTTAAAATAATAATTGTGAAGATTCGATTATTTAAAAGACAAAATACGTGGGGGAAGGAAGAAGGAAAAAGGTAGATAGGTGGATGTATGAGAGTGGTGACCAGTGAGGCAGGAGTAGTTTTCATTGTACTCTAAATTTACTTGGCTTTAAAGTTCGCAGGGTGTGAGGTGGGCTTAAGTGCTTAACTCAGTCATTGCTACTTGCTAGTAGTCAATAACTCAAGTCAAGTCCATTCCATTTCAACTTCGTAGCGTACGTGCATGTGCAGTCACTCTTAACTTCACAAACCAAGTATGCATCATGCAACATTGCAACCATTCTTAATAAATTTAAAACATTTCCTTTTTGATTTTCAATACCATAAAGATATGATGTGAGAAAGAAAAAAAAAACAGTTTTAATACTTACATTGTAATTTTTACCTTTTCATAATATAATATCATTATATTATTAATCATGATCAATGTTTTAAAACATAGTCCGTAATTATCTAACTGTTATTTTAACTACAACATCAAAGTTTTTGTGATGTTCATGATCGCAACACAATCATACTAGTGACCGAACTTATTGAATTTGTCCGTAATTTCCAACAATATCATGAGCAATTACAATAGAAACTATAATTTAAAACCTTGATCATGATAAAAAGAATGATAACTAATATTTTTAAGACACCTGTTAAGTAAGCATGATTGCTTTTTTTATAAAAAATAAAAATGTATTTGTTATATTAAAATATAAAAATCATTTAACGGTTACTTTTTGAAATAATTTAAAATATTGAATAAGACATATTTAATATTTTCTATCAATAATTAAAAAAATACATTCCGAATAAGTCAGAGACATCTCTAACAGAGGGACCTATGAATGATCACAATTCTGAGCAAAGTCCACCTATCAAGTTTCAATACACACCACAACGCCAAACCTAACCAGAGTCCACACCTCTTAAAACTGGGGACCATCTCCTATTGGCTGTTGCTATCCTTATCTCCAGTTTTACCTTGACATTATTGTATAATATAATGCTGTTAAACCCTATTCATAGAAACCATCAAATCAGAAAGCTTTAGGACCTCTAATATTTGCCTCTTCCGGTTAAGGCAAACTAGTCCTTTCTAGACCACCTTTTGTTTCTACGCTAGCTCTGTCTTGGCTGCGTACCAGGTAGAACTTATGCCAATTAAAGCTGCACCAATTTTAACTGTGTCTGTGGCAAAATTGGCAGCAACTTATCTCCTCTATATTAAAGACAAAATAACTCCACTTCAATCAAATATTCGAAAGTTTAACTTGATATTGTAGGTTGGTTTAAATTAATACATGTTTGGGTTTTTTTAAGAAAGACTTTTTATTTAATAAATAATCTTGTAAAGAGAGTTAATTTGACTATATTGTAGATATTTTTAGTTCAAATAGGAATTTTTTTTTTCTGGAAGATATATGTGATCTTAAATAATAAATATAAAATGAATAAAGAATATTTATGATATTAATTTTTTTATGATATTAAATTAAGGTATATACTTTATCAATGTAAAGATTATTACGATATTAACAAATTAAAAATCATTAAGATATAATTTTTTAAATAGTTAATATAAAAGTCAATATTTTTTAATTATATAACAATTAGTGATTAAATAATTGTATTAAAAACTTTTACATTCTAATTAAATTCATAAGAAAAATATTAAATATTTTAAAGACATTAGATGTATTTATACATTTAATACTTTTTTTTGTAAAGTATCATGAGGATATGATATGAAGATATGAAAATATTTTATGAAGTAAATGCCACAAAAAAAGGGGAAAAACATTCTTGTTTTGGAAACACATGGATCTTGTTCTTCTAAAGAGGAAGCACATCTTAGAAGAGAAAGATAAAATAATAATTCAGCAAAAAAAAGATAAAATCATAATCAACAAAAGATATCTTAATTACTTAATAGTTGGCAAGAGAAACATTATTTTAATTATGAAGAATTGAAGTTGTACTTTTTAAGGCTATAATCTTCCGAGATATGGGTACTAAAATATGAACTTCAATAATGTTTTTTTTCTATACATATGCATGAATCTTTGGATCAAATTCATGACTACATATTTAAGGGATCTTAGTCCCCTTCACTTGCACCAAAGTAAGTTGGTATTTTAAGTTTCAAATTGATTACCAATTGAATTTTATAATTAGTTATTTCAGCAATACTATTCTGTGCATACTTTCCTCATCTTTTGTACACCTTCTCCATATTCTAAATGCAGACACCATAATTAATGAAATTGAGATAAATTGAAGTCCTTAGTAAGTATTATGTTAAAATTAAACTTTTAAACACTCAATTAAAAAAGGTTATATTCTTTTAAGGCAAAATAATTTTCTTTTAGAACATCCAACAATCACGCTTTCGGGTGGTCGCTAACTACACAGTTGCGTGCTGTTTCATCAATAGTTTAGTTAGGTTCCCAAGTGTAATCCAAAGGTCTAATCCGACAACCAAAGAAGCAAAGTCACAATAAATTTGGGGTTTGTCTACAGACTAAGCCTAATTAACTTACTAGCTGACCATGAAAGGGATTGTGATTAAGATTAGATTAATAATATCCATCCACAAAATTATCAAGATGCATGGTAACTAATGGAGACTTGACTGTTTGAGACACAGGTCCATCTTATGAGACACAAAAGTGGGAACCATAAAGATGTTGATATATGCTAGCTTATAATGATGCTATTTTGCAGAGCATCATCGCTGGCTAGTTGGTCCCGTTCGACATTTTCAACGAGGGGGACCCGTAATCCACTTTGTTCATTATGATTTCCACTTTTGAGCTTTACCAAAAAATTACGGATTGCAAGTTTAATATTATTGGTTCATCGCTTCGCATCTTATGAACATTTAGCTCCCTCAAATAACAAAAGTAAGCCTTTTCGGGTTTATTATTAGGCAATGATCTTTAGAATCCAATCAGCCATGAAATCGATCCAAGGGCTTAATTAGGATATGGGTAACTTCTTAGTTTCCACCTAACTCCATTACTACGTAGGAACTAACTAGACATGCGAACTAATTTTGACAAAGGTCAAATTCGTTCAATTTTCTCCTGTGCCATTAATGTTCTTATTTCACAATTGGAAGATTAGTCCCATTTTCCCTTTCCTTTCCAACTCATATAGTCACATAATAAAGGTCATCATCATCAATTGTGTCATGATAGGGAAGGTATATTCACAGTCACGCTCTAACGTGGGCATTTCAGAGATGGAATGGCTCAACACACAAAATGAGTTACGAACAATAGCTAGGTAGTGCTAAAGCAAATTATTTGCTGGGAAGAATAGAATTCTTACATGTGAATTTCGGCTTTATCATCATATGCAGGATACGGTCATGCGGGAATCATTGACTATGTTTTGGATCCCTTGCTTCAACAACAAGAGAGTTGAAACCTACCAAAGGGGAACATTTGTATATTTTACTTTAACAACTTCGTCATCTGAACGTCGAGTTATATATATGAATATATATCTATATAAATAAAAATAATGAACCCATTATATATGGTTTCTTTAATAGTAATTAATTAGCACGTACGACTAGAATTATTGACCAGTTTATGTGTCTTTATTCTGTCCAAGTTAAATATCAGCAAATTGCAATTAAATTCATCCCCTTGTACTTAATTATGTTACTCAATTATTAAAACGCCACTTACTTTATTAACATCGTTTATTTGTGTAAGGGAAAAATCATAAAAATAATAGATAACACCTGGCTTTGGCACTTTAGAGGAAACAAACAAATATCTATGTACACATCAAATGTGGTCCGAGAAGTAGTTGGCTGGCTATAGCTTTGATTTTTCGATTTCCTATTGTTATTTCTCACGTGAATTTGGTTTAGTAAGTTTATCTATTTCACTTTATCACTGTCTGTAATGTGACAACAATGAGATGTGAAATCTTCCAACGTCTTTTACTCAATTAAGTAATTGATCATTATCAATGAAACTACTAAAACACTTTTGTTTTTAACTTTATTTCTTTTCAGTTGGATAAAGACAAGGTGAATGAGAGGAAGCTAGGGAGGGGATGCTGGAATGATGAGGTTTGTGCTGTGTGCGCGCACACACATGACAAGCATGAGGGGCAACATAGTGAAGGTGCTCACGTGAAGGTGGTCGACCCCATCAACCCATGATGCATCATCCAGCACACTAAAACTCACAAGACACCCCAATTTGCAATTAAAGATCATAGTGTAAATGGGTCCCACTAAAACTTCTTCGTGGCGCAACATGCTCACATACCACGATTTGTGCTGGCCCATTTGCTTGCTTCCTTTAGAATTGGAAACACACCTTGTGGCGCTGAAAAATGAAAAGGGTGAAATAAAGAAAGCAAGAAAGAAGAGATGCCAAGATATATTTTTCCAAAGGAAATGAAAGGAAAAAAATATATATATATATATCATGTGCTATATAGCCAAAGGGTTACAGATCTCACGTGATGAAAGAAACCTTGTGCCTTTGTTCCTTTAATTTTTATCACACAATAAAATGAGGATGAAAAGAGTATGGGTCCGGAGCTAGATATAGATATTCAAAGAATTCAATCCATAAATATATGAGTATATAATGTGGCTTTAGAAATTAATACCGTGAGAATGATCACATGAATTAATGCTATACATATACATATCATAACATCCCACGAACGATGCATTCAAATTTGATTTTCAAAATGTCCAAAATTGGTATAATGGGATAATCAAATAATCCTTTGTACGTAAAACAAGGTTAAACTTTGAAGATAGTATTAATATGCTGCTTCAGTACTGCGTGATTCAATTATCAAAGAATACGTAAAATTGAAATAAGAGAGTACTATAAAATGATGATTCCAAAAGTCTTCATGATTTTAACTCTCATGAATTTTTTGTCCCTTTGACAAGAGATTTGATTTTTGAAACGACATGGTTTGTCTTGATTGAACAAATAGTTTGAAGTACTGGTGGCATGGCTCATGGCTCGGGAATTGATTTTTATCACGGGAAGTTTCCCAGTAGCCGAATGCAAACATGAGTTGAGACGAGGTGGGACGACTATCAGATTGGCACTGGACCCACCTCAAAAGCCCAACTTGCACACACTGAGCTAAGTCACATCCTTTGACTATTTCGACAAAAGACTGTTTCATGCGGGTTAAATAAGGTGAACATCTTCGTCCCAATACTTTTATTTGGATTTTTAAATGGATTTCATATATATACATCACTCATTTTTATTTTTTCAAAACAAGCATTTCAAAAACATTTATTCTCTCCAATCCAATATCTCTATTTGAGTTCTTATTTAGGTTCCACAAAAAACTCACATCCTTACATTTTATCAATAATTTATTTATGTTATGTTATAATTATCTTTTTTATAAAATATTTAAAAACATAATTAAAAATATGAAAATAATTTTTTTAATCACAACATAAAATATCTTGCATGCATATAATACAAAATAAAAATTAACGGTAAGAAAAAAAAACTCAGAAGAAAAAATAACGTTAAAAAATAGTTGTAAAAAAAAATAATATTGTGCAGTCTGAAAACGGTTCCTTGCATTTGCCAAAGTTCAAATTACAGCAGTTTATATTTGGCTTAATTACAATTTTTACCCTAATTTTTTAATTTTTGGTGGATTTTACTCCCAACAAATTAATTTGGCGCATTTTGCCCCCAACTTTTTAAAAAATTGGGGATAAAATGCGCCAAATTAATTTGTTGGAGATAAAATCTGTCAAAAATTAAAAAGTTGAGGATAAAAATTGCAATTAAGACTTTATATTTTTATTTTTTTTAAAACAAAAAAAAAGGCAACATGGTCCACCCTTTTAATTTGAATACCGATTCTCAAAAGAGAATCTCAAAAGAGAATGATTCTGGTGCATTGGTGATACTGAGTTAGAATCGATACATTGTTTATAAAATACCGTGCGGGATTCGCCGATACAGATGGTCTAAGGTTATCTTTCGGTAATTCCATAAGTTACTTAAATTTATTTTTTTATCTATTTAGTCATTAAAAAGATATATGACTATCCTTTATAAAATATGGTTGGTCAATATAAAATAACATACTGAATGGGTGTTTTCACTTTTCAAATTGTTTGTGTTTTACATTTTTTTGGGTCCAGGACTGAATACTTTTTGGTCTAAGCCCACTGGCTTTACTAAGAGTAGCAGGGGCTTTGCTATTCTCAGCCCACAAACTGCTATTCTCACCCTCTAATCTTGTAAAATTACTCTATTGTCCCTCCTCCATTTCTTACACCCCACTCCACTCTCTTCTCCTCACAGTCTCTACCCCCACTCCCAATCTCGTGTCACTCTCCTTCTCCTTCAATTCCTAAACTTACTTACACTCGTAAGTTGTATAGATCAACGAAATCATGGTTCCGCTGTATTGAATGCACAACAGAACCTTGATTTCGTTGTTTTTTTGTTTTTTACAGTACACAACAGAATCGTGATTTCGTTGTGTATGAAAAATACATGCACAACGGAATCACGATTCCGTTGTGCATTTTATTTGCATACACAATGGAATCGTGATTCCGTTGTGTATGTCATTTTTCTAACACAATGGAATCACGATTCCGTTGTGTATGAAAAATGACATACACAACGGAATCGTGATTCTATTGTGCATGTATTTTACAAACACAACGGAATTGTGATTCAGTTGTGTTAGAAAAATACATGCACAACGGAATCACGATTACGTTGTGATGCAAATAAAATGCACAACGGAATCGTGATTATGTTGTGCACGCAGACAATATTTGTTTTTTTTACTGTTATTCATTTAGTGAACTTTGAATTTTTTTTTCTTTTCAGTAGTAGCAATGTATTGGAATACTTTTATTTCTGATGAAGTTACGATGCCAAGTAGTTGGGGAAATATGATTGATGCTAGTGAAAATGCTTTAGACCAACCCATTGAACAAAATGAAATGCAAGCAGATGATTATGTGATGGACATTGAACCTCAGCACAATTATCCTGACTTCTCCAATAATTTCATGACTGACGAGGTTGATTAATTAATTATTGTTTTTATCTATATGAATTTTTTTTGTATGTGTGTTTTGTTAGTGAAGGAATGCATTTTGTTTTTAGGCTTTTGAAGAGCGAGATCACTTGTTGACGTGGGTTTGATCTGTCACAAAGGAGTTTGGATTTGTTGTTGTCATAGAAAGGTCAGAAGCTGGCAAGAAAACTTTTGTCCTACTGGCTTGTGAAAAGGGAGGAAAGTACAAACAATATAGAGATAAGTTAGTCTGCAAGACTACTAGAAGCAAAAAATGTCAGTGTCTTTTTAAATTAAAAGGGAGGCTTGTGAAAGACATTGGTTGGAAACTTTATGTGGTTTGCGGTTTTCATAACCATGAAGTCAGTGAAACATTGGTGGGTCATGCATATGCTGGTCGTTTAAGTAGTGAAGATAAAAGTCTGTTAAATCAAATGACCAAAAATATGGTGAACCCTGGGCAAATTTTGTTGACAATCAAAGATCAAGATGTTGCAAATGTCACCAACATCAAAACCATATACAACGAGCGACAAAAATATCGGCGACACCAAAGGGGTCCAAGAACTGAAATACAACATCTGATGAAGTTGATAGAACGTGATCAATATGTTTATTGGTATGGAATGGTTGACACTGAAGATGTTGTAAGAGATATCTTGTGGGCACATCCAGATTCTATCAAGCTCCTAAATTCATTTCCAACAGTGTTGATATGTGATACTACTTACAAGACTAACAAATATCGTATTCCGTTATTGAAGATTGTTGGGGTGACTTCAACATACATGACTTTCTCAGTTGCCTTTGCTTATTTACAATCTGAGAGGACAGGCAGTTTTGAATGGGCATTAAATAGGGTGAAAGAAATGTTTGTCAAAGATGATGTATTACCTCAGGTTATTGTCACTAATAGAGATCTTGCATTCATGAATGCGTTAGAGAATGTCTTTCCTTCTTCAACCAACTTGTTATGTCAATTCCACATTTCTAAGAATGTCAGGGCAAAATGCAAGATGCATGTGGGCAACGCGGAAGAATGGGACAAAGTGTTGGACGCTTGGGAAGGGTTAATGCAATATGCTAATGAATAATTGTATGAGGTTAACTTGAAAAACTTCACAAACCTATGCTCACATTATCCACTTTTCCTTGAGTATGTCCATTGTACATGTTTGATACCTCACAAGGAGAAGTTTGTACAAGCATGGACGGATCAAGTTATACATCTTGGAAACACACAACTAATAGGTATTTTTCCATATAATTATATTCGTTGATTTTAATTATATACTTTGCTTGACATTACTTTTGGTTGCATGATAGGGTTGAAGGCGCACACGCACGATTGAAGAGGTTGCTTCGAGATAGTATGGGAGACTTGTGCAGTTGTTGGCATGGTATGAATAACATGCTTATATTGAAACATATTGAGATTTTGGCTTCATTCCAAAAAAGCATCAATGTTGTGGGTCACAGGTTTAATAACGTGTTTTACAAGAAGATACGGGACTTTGTATCAAACCAAGCACAAGACCTGATATACAACAAGTACAAACGGGTGGACAACGTTGGTATTGACAGTTATGCTTATGGATGCACACTTAGAACTACTCACGGTCTACCGTGTGCGTGTGAACTTGCTAGATTCAGCAATATGTTTGGCTCAATACCCTTGAGGTCAATTCATGTGCATTGGAAGATGTTATCCATCAATCAAGATGACACCGGTGATTCTTGGGGGGACTTGGCTTTGACACACGAGGTTGATGCATTGTTAAAGAGGTTTTCCCAACTTGATGTCTTCGGGAAAATCACAATGAAGACTAAAGTCCGTGAACTTGCATTTCCAGATACCACCTCAATGTGTCCACCTCCAGAGAAGGTGAAAACAAAGGGTGCCCCGAAGTCTGTGAAATCTACTAATCGTACACCTTCAATGTGGGAGCAAGTCAATGCAATGCACACAATGGTAGGTAGTTCAGGAACTCCTACTGTGCCTCCCAAAGTTGTCAGTGACAATAAGCGGAGCAAAATGATACCTTATGTTAATGAGTTTCCCGATGAATTGAAACCATTCATCCAAAAAATTATTGATGTCAAAGCAGATGGAAATTGCGGTTATAGAGCAATTGCAGCTTTGTTAGGTATGGATGAGGAATCTTGGGCTCTCATTCGTCAAGACTTGATTCGGGAACTTCAAACATGACACTCTCTTTATCTTCAGCTCTTTGGTACGGAAGAAAGATTGGTTGAACTAATCAGCTCGTTGTATCTCGAAGGTGGACCAACAACATTGACAAGTGGATGACCATTCCCGACATGGGGTATGTGATTGCTAGTCGGTATAATGTGGTGTTGGTTAACTTATCTATGCCTCAAAATTGAACTTTCTTTCCGCTTAGGAGTCGGCCTCCATCTGCTGCACAACAACGTCTTATAGCTATTGGATTTGTTAACGGAAATCACTTTGTACAGGTACACATAATATATTAAACTATTAACTATGCAAATTTGTTTACTAAGTTAACTTTACCAGTTTAATTTTCATTGTTTAGCTATTTTTAAAAGATGATTGTCCCCTGCCTCCTATTGCACCTCAATGGAGAACATACTGCACTGTTGAAGCTCGATCATGGCAAAAATCGTACATGCAACGTATGCAAGAATTCAACTCAATACCATTTCATTCAACTAGAGGATCTCAATATGAAGTAGACATTACTAGGGATTCATTTTAGTTAATTAATCTTCTATTAATAATTGTTATTAGAGGACTTTATTTGTGTAATGTTTTGGTTGTTGAATATTTTTTACAAAATTATATTGTATTGTGACCGATTGATGGTATTTTAAAGATATATTAGGTACTGATACAAAATTTAACTAGGATTGTACCCTTGTACAACAGAATGGTGATTCTGTTGTACAACTGTACAACGAAATCGTGAATCCATTGTACAAGAGGGTGAAACAAATTTGTACAACGGAATCACCATTTCGTTGTACAAATTTTTTTCACCTCTTGTACAACGGGTTCACGATTCCTTTGTACATTTTTCAATGGCATCATGATTTCCATTGTACAAGTGTACAACAGAATCACGATTCTGTTATACAAGGGTATTTTGGGATATCAAGAAAAAACCACCCACGTGGGTGGTGAGAATAGCAAATTGGGGGGTGAGAATAGAAATTCCCCTAGCTAGGATCTATCAAAGCAAAGCCCAGTCTGGTTTAGTATGGGCCATAGATATTGCACTCTTAACGAACCATTTGCATACAGTTTCAATTAAGAAAACTCCAAACATCGCTCCATGTTGTTATTCCCAACATCACTCTGTTTTGAGGAACATCATTCCCTGTTGTTATTCTCGTCATCATGGACTCCCTTATCGGGAATGACTTTCAGTTTCGTATTATCGTTCGGAAAAAAGTTTTCAAAAGCTGTACTACTAGGACTCGACTTCATCGAGTAGTCAATCTGGTCGAATAGATATCTCTTACTCGGACCAGGAAAGTAATAACGGAAAAGATAAATAAATATCAAGTTATAAGATAATGATAGAAGATAGAACAATCTCTATCATAAATCACAAGATTTGAGAAGATTTGATAGGAAAATAACCTTATCTAATCTCCCATTCACCTCCTATAAATACAGCAACAATCCAACCCACCAAGGTAGGAAATTTTAATCCATTGTGATACTTGTTTCCTAGCTCTATGCCTCTAACTTGAACGTCGGAGTGTCTTACATCCCCCATCAATCACGGATGAGATCTCTCAGTGAAGCCACCGCACCTGAGAGCTTACCAAAACTTGGTAAGAACAAAAGCTAACGTAAAATGTGTTTGGAAACTGTTCCGGAACCCAATAGATAATTATTTGTGTTATAGTAACAAATCTACCAAGTGTGAAATAGATGTCAAAATTCATAAATCCATTTCCTCAACGTTTTCAAGAATAAGAAGAAGAAAAAAAAGCTCTCTTGACAAAATGTTCCTTTTCGGAACAAAAAAGTTCTCTCTGCTTCAAAGCCTTAAATTTAAAAATTTTAAAATCATGGTTCACAGAGTTGTTAACTTGTTCACCCATTTCCTCTAGAAATCTTGTAAAATAGAGATGTCTTGTCAACAACATTTGTCAAGAGAGGTCATCGGACTTTGATTTTCATGCAGGAAGAAACCCATATTTTTCAAAAGGGTAATACGAAACTTAAAAAACGCTTTAATCATGTGGCCTGTAACTACTATTCAGTGTAAACTCACACAGTCCACCACCACTAAGTGTGTGTTTGTTGTTTCAGTTACATTCACCCAGTGTTATCAGACCCGGTCCGGTCATCGACTCGGTCGAGGTACTGGGTCACTGGGTCAGGGGTCAACTCGGTGAGTCAACAGTTGACCCGCATGACTCGGCCTGTATTAAAAAATAATAAAAAATTTATAACCTGTAAACTTTTTAATAATTTTTTTTTAATAATTTCATAACTTGTAAACTTGTACACTTTTTTGTGTGCAGAAAAGATAGCTTATAAACTTATACCCTTAAATATTTAAAGTTTAACAAAATTCAACACATTTATAAGCATAGTTATGAACTTGTTTAATAATCTTGAGCAGCATATTTTTTTTCCTAAAATTCAACATACACAACCTTAAGTTATAATTTAAAATATATCATTATCATTTATTTATTAAAAGTTAAAACTATCATTGTTGTACACCGGCAGACATAATCTAATATATATATATATATATATAAACCTATTTTATTTAGACAATACAATTTTTTCATTCATCCCATTATTGCTCTGATAAAAAATAATAATTTTTCAAACCAGTAACTATATTGGATGAGATAAGATAAATACAAGTTTTACTCGTAGATAACAATATAAGCCAAGGAGAAAAGACAAAATTGGAAGTGACAATAGTTTTATGATTTTATCATCTTAAATCCTAACATGCGGTTATGCTTGGTAAAAAAAAGTAAGCAAATATATAAATAACATAAGTGTAAGATATAAATTAAATTTTCTTATATGAGTGTTATTGTTCTCCTGTAAAAAAAAAAAAAAAACAAACAAAATTCGTGACCCGCCGAGTCAACCGAGTCACCGGGTCAACCTCAAAACCGGTCAAGTCAACCCGGGTCACACCGGATCGATTGCATAACCGATCCGATTGGTGACTCGGACCGGTTGGGTGACCGGTTCCCGGGTCAATAGGTCGACCCGACTGGTCCGAGCCAGGTCTGATAACTATGCATTCACCTAAATGCCAATCCAATATCCTCTTTCCTTCTATGTTTCTGTCTTGAAAAATGGGACAATCACATCCTAAATTTTTCATTTATACGGCCAATAAATAAATTTTAGAGAGAACTAAAATAGAGGGGGGAAAATAAGAGAGAAAGGATTTTGTCCCTGTGTATTTTGTGAAACACGGAGATGGGCCTAGTATGTTCGGCCTACTTTTTTTTTTTTTTAGTATAATAGAAGTATGATTTTTCTATCCTATGCAGTTTATTTATTTATTTTTTATGAAAGAGTATCCTATGCTGTATTAAAGCGTTAAAAAAAATCATGTGATAAATATCTTTCTTATATAATAATTATTTTTTAACCAAAACCTTTTATTTTTTATCTTTTATTCTAAAAAATACCTGATGCCGATAGAAGTAACTTACCACCTCTTAACAAATTTTTTAAACCAATAGTTAAATAATTCAACTCCTAGTGGAACGTACTCTATGAATATCATCACACCTAGAAATGGTGCGTCGACGCGTTTGAATTTTGAGGAAGTAAGTCTTACACACGGAGATCGCAAAACTCTTGTTGGCTCACACAGTTAGTTGAATGGAATAAATCCCTAAGGACAGTTAAATTTACCCCCCATAAAGATAGAAAGAAAGCAACATACTTAGATTAACCAAAAGAGTAAAATAAAATTAAGTTGTTGGTTAATTAAGCCGCATATATAGAGCAATACAAGAAGGTTTGTGTTAGTACAAATTTTCGGCTTTGATTCACACAAAAAAGCTAGCAAAAAGGCCCAGCGATCGAACAATGTAGGTGTTGTGATTAATTAAGCGGAGAGACAAGAAAAAACAACGTTGTCGGCGACAATACCAAAGCCATTAGAGAGGAGGGAATCCTTGGGTGGATGAGTAGACGAGGAAACTTTGTTGTGAGTAGATTCAGTGGTATTGCTATTCCTATGTGAATGTGATCTTGACATTTTTCCAGAGGCTGCTGCTGCTGCTGCTGCCTTTTTCTCAAGCCTTCGCTTAATAACATACTCTTCTGGAATAAATACATCCATTCTGCAAAAAAATAAAGAAATGTTTTTGTGGTGGTGGTGGTGCCTAAGATTAATTGTGTGAAAATGAAGTAGCACTAATTGGAATGAGAAGAGTGAAGCGAAAAATGAGGGTGCGGTGGTAATAATGGTTATTTATGTGGAGGGAGGTGAGAGATACCATGGGCGATGGTCCCATGTTTTGGATTAAACTGGCCACTTTTTTGTAGCAACTTTGGAAAAGGGGAAATAAATGGCCCAAAGACAGACAGGTGGAAAATTGAAATTGAAGCTCATTTCTCCAATGCGTTTCCCTTGTCTCCTCTCTAATCACCCTTCATGTTACCATCTCTGCATCAACCAACGTGCCCCAACCTTCAAACCCCATTCTCATTAGTAGTAACTTACAAATTAACAATTCCATTATTATACATGGTCAAGGTAAACAATTTTACATTGTTACCTAAATGGAATTCACCTTAGAGAAGACTTTTAAAGTACTATTACAAAGTCAACAATCTTATTTTATGATTAAATTATAATATGAAAATCCTTTATACTGTATTTAAATTAAATTCTAATAATAATTAGTTTTAAAAGGCAATTCAGTTACTACAATTGTCTCTATTTTTTCATCTTTTTAATTTTATTTATTTAATTAATTGTGGTTGACTATTTTCAAACATTTCCTTAAATAGATTTAATATGGGTCCGTTTGTACATATTAAAAAAGTAATTTTGATGCAAATTAATGATGATTTCTTTTAGATTTAAAAATTTAAGCTATTTTTGTTTTGTTTATGATTACAAATTATTTTTTTTAAAAAAAAAACAACAGACAAAATAACTTTAAATTTTAATCCGATTTTAAATTTTTTTAGCTTTTGAGTATTTTGATAAAACTAAAACCAGCACATGAAAAACTTTAAATATATAAAAAGTTGTAATAAACGAATTCTATATATTTAAATATAAAGCACTATTCTAACTTATTTATCTCACATAAGCTATATTTTAACTTTTGATCTAACTTCCTTAAACCTTTAACCTAATTCAATTCGATAATAATAATAATAATAATAATAATTTACTTGAATACTCAATTGGGGGGTTTCTCTTCCTAATTATATTTTTTTCATCACAGTACTTGGACTTGAGACATTCTTATATTAATCTATCTATTCCTGTATTATGAATCTAAATATTTACTTTGTCGTTTCACTCTCTCAAAGTCTCAATTAAGTCATTTTTTATATTTCCTCTTTTCCTACATTACATAGTTATTATCCACACAAAACTTTTGAGAGTGAGATTTCTTTTAAGATTTTACAATTTTTAAATTTAAAATATTATTATTTTAAATATGCTATTATCCTCAAATTTAAATTAAATCTTATTTTATTTTAAATTTAACAACTTCAATTATTTTTAAATTAAATTACATTAATTATTGATATTATAAATATGTTATTATCTTCAAATTCAAATTAAATCCTCTTGTTTTTTAAGTTCTAACAAATTCTATTGTCTTTAAAATATTATTAATATAATTATACTATTGTACGTTATTATCTTTAAATTTGAACGAAACTAAAAGTTATTTTTATATTTTATATTAATTTAATCCATTAAAAAAGTATAATAAAATGATTTTAATTTATATAATTAAATAGTTATATATTAAAATATTTACCCTACCTTTGCAAGAATTAAAATACTAGTTAGTTTTAAAAAAAATAATTATCTTAAGATAATATAAACAAACAGATAACCCGTACCGCCCATTGGTTCGTACTTGGTAGGATGACAAGTGTGGTACTAATCCAACGATTAGTTGGATAAATAAACATTCAAATGATTAGTGGGTGAGACTCGGGTGTCAAACATGACGAGAAAAGTCATACATATGTCAGAATTTTATTTTATTTTTTAAAAAGGAAAGGTTCGATGCGTCTTCTAAATTTCCATTTTCAATTGCACAATTCAAAAGATTTGTTTTTGTAGTATTAAGTTGAAGCGTGGATTTCAAAAAAAAAAAAAAGTTGAAGCATGGATATTCCTTTAAAAATTAATCACCGTCAGATTTAGAACTGCACGTTATGCAGTTCAATTTTAGGGGACTCAATTCCCTTCGGTTCACTCCATCTGCATAGCACGCATGATTTTCAGGAATTGGGAAGTATAATCTGGCGAAATTTAAGTTACTATAAGTTAACAAACAATATAAACATAACGTACATTTGCTTGCTTGCTGTTTTACGTTGTAGTGTTTGAATTTTAAAACAATGGATTGTGTTTAATTACATTACAATACAATGTGCCCAATTCACAGATTAAGTTGTTTTAGTGCTTCTCTATCTATCTATGGGTGAACTATTACTGATTACGTTATTTTTCTGAGCATGTGAAGCTCATTGTTGGTGTGACTAAATATGCCTCGTCTTATTTCCTGTTTGAGAAATATACAATACTTCCACAACTGACAAAAAAAATTGAAATTTTTATTGTATTGATCATATTTCATATTTGATTTTGCAATCCAATCTAATTCAATCCAAACCAAATTTATACATACATGTATTAATACATACACATACATACATTTATATGTTATACCATTCATATATATATATATATATTATTTTTTATATATTTATAAAAATATCACATAACTTATACTTTTTCATGAAAAATTAATATATTTAGTTAAAGACAATTTTTAGTAACTTTTAAAATAAAGGTATATAAATGTAATTGTCAAGTTATGTAAATTTATTTTTAATAGTCTATTTGAAGAGTTAAATTATTATTAGTTATATAGTGACTTATAAATGTGATATTTGATATTTATAATTATTTTTTGTTATGTTTATTAAATACTACCTTACTACTTGTTTTATACTTTCTACTATATATATATATATATATATACGAGTATGACTCTTGTGAGAACACTTTCTTATGTGAGAACATGAGAACAATTAATAACAACTGTCAGATCAACATTAAAAATAATAAACGGTTGAGATTAAAATATTTAAAATTCAAATTAAAATATAATATAACCATCAAATCTCTAAAAGATTCACTAAACAAAAATCAAATCTTATCACATCCAAAAATATCTCAATAATCACAATCACCACCACCATGACCGTCACCACCTCCGCCGCCATGAACTTCGTCGTCGTCGTTGCTGTCGCCACCACCGCCACTCACGGCGGCGACGGTGGTGGCAGTCACCATCACCACCACCACCATGACTGTCACCACCTCCGTCGCCATGACCTTCATCGTCGTCGTGACTACGGTGGTGGCTGCAGTGGCAATCATGGTGGTGGCTGCAGCGGTGGTCATGGCAGTGGCAGCGGTGATCATGGTGGTGATGGTGATGGTGATAGGTTAATTGAGATATTTTAGAAACTGATAATTGAGATCTTTTATAGATTTTATTTTTGTTTGGTAAATCTTTTAGAGATTTGATTGTTACATTGGATTTTAATTTGAATTTTAAATATTTTAATCCCAACCGTCTATTATTTTTAATCTTGATCTGATGGTTGTTATCAGTTGTTCTCATGTTCTCACATAATAAAGTGTTCTCACAAGAGTCGTACTCGTATATATATATATATTAGAAAGTATAAAACAAGTAGTAAGGTAGTATTTAATAAACATAACAAAAAAATAATTATAAATATCAAATATCACATTTATAAGTCACTATATAACTAATAATAATTTAACTCTTCAAATAGACTATTAAAAATAAATTTACATAACTTGACAATTACATTTATATACCTTTATTTTAAAAGTTACTAAAAAATTGTCTTTAACTAAATATATTAATTTTTCATGAAAAAGTATATGGAAGCATAGTTAAAACTACACTTCCAGCATTTAATGTTCAACTAAAAGATCCCACTATTCCAAAAAGATTTAAGGTCCAGATTCAGATCGTTGGTGCTCTTCAAGATGAGAATGCTCTGGCATCCACCTTACATCATCAACTCATCTTTAGGATTCAAGATCATTGTTATGATCTACCTATTGACTCACAAATTTTAGAAAATGCCTTGATGGTGATAGCAAATACTGAAGATCAAGTTCCAACTATTGTGCAAATCCCGAGGCAAATTCCAAGAAAAGAGCTGCAGCAGTTAATTCCTCAAGAGTGGATCAGTAATTATGAAAGCTATAAAAGGAACCAACAACCTGTTATAGCTACTGATTACTCTTTCAGAAGACTTTCAGACGGTTCAATAAAAACCATTTTTAAAAAGAAAGAAGAAAGACCGTCGTCCTCTGACTTTCCTGTCTTTTCAACCATGATGATCTCCTTAAGAGAAAAACTTCCTGTCTGAGCTTTCAGACAAAATGGTACACCTATTTACTTAGACAAGCTGAATGGACACTTCATATGGGACGTGGCACCAGAAATGTGTGATCCAGACTGTGATTGCTGGATGGAACACTCAGATTCTGATAATGAAGATAACAAGAAAAGGAGCTCGTGTAAATCTCCTCCAAAGCCTAGAAAGCCAAATCAAAAAACAAGACCATGGGTAGCTTTCCCAAAGCCTCCAAAGCCATTGCCTTTATATGATGAGATGATAAAGACACTGAAAAAAGAAGAGGTTCCTCCTCCTCCAAATGATCCAACACTGATTACATGGCCTCCTCCCAGAGGTTGTAAAAAAGCAAACAAATTTACACCTTGGAAGAATGCACTAAAACCAGAGGTGTGCATGATGTCTTCTTCCAAAGAAGAATTTCCGCCTCTTGAAAGAAGAATAGACCCTGTAAAGAAAGTTCATTCAAAGCCCTTTGTGACCAGCTCAGAAATATTGCCTGAAGGAAACCTAAAGCCTTTAACTCAAGCAAAAGAAGTGCTCAATTGGCAGACAGAAAATTCTCTAGCACAGAACAACCTTTTAGAAAGGTCGGACAAAAAGGTAGATAACATAGAACAAAAGATGCAGAGTATGTCTACCAAGTTGCAGAACCATTACAAAGAGCTGGTAGAAAAAATTGAAAGACTAGAAGCAGAAACAAAGGAGATAAAAATGGTTTGTAAGTTCAATGTAACCCTCTTGGACAAAGAAAGAGATCTTCAAAGAGCCAAAGAACAATATGAAGAACTTGTACAACATGTGGAGAAAATAAAAGGTTCTTCAGTTCTAGATGAAGAACCCTATTTTGTAAGACCATCAAAGATCTTTCCGAGCAAATCATCTATCATCTCTAAAACAACCCCTTTATTTCCACCAAAAAGAACTATTCAAACCAGTTCTTTTGATATTCTAAAAAGAAAAGAGAAAGCACCAACCTCTCCTGAAAGATCACCATCTCCACAACCTTCACCAAAAAAGACAGAAATATCTTCCTCAGAAACTTCTCCAGATACTCCTCAAGAAACTCCTAAACTCTCTTTGATGATGATAAAAAATAATGATTATGATTCATTTGAAGCATTTTCAGAAGAATCATTTGAAGTAGTATCCGATGGTTCATCAGGAGAATATGGAGATTTGACAAAAGCTTTCATGGCTACAAATCTTGAAGGAGAAACCTCAGGAGAAAGAATCTCCAACACCGGGCTACATTACAGAGAAGTCAACACACCAGCACCAACAAGTTCTCCATTATTTTTAATAGATAACATTCCTCCATCTCAATGGAGAAAAAAGTTTTTAGACTTCAAAGCCTGGCTAGATGCAAAGATGGTGAATGTAGATGCTGATAGATACAAAGTAATAGAAGAATTCTATGCTCATATAACAGGAATCCTCAAAGAATGGTACTGTACTCTTGGAGCAGTCAATCAAGATACTCTTCATCAAGCCTCCATTGATGAATTCATAGGAGCACTATAGTTCCATTTTTTAGGAGATCAATCTCTCCTTGATAAAGAAGCCAGAAGAGTATACTTTGAGATGGAGTGTTGTTCTCTTGATAAAAAAGATATAGAACGCCATTATCAAAGAATGTCTCAGAGATTCTATCAACTAAATGGCGTAAATGATCCTAGTCTAAAAAACACTTATGTGAGTTCTCTTCCTGAAGAATTACAAGATGAAATGTGGAGAATTCTTCAACAAAACAATAAAGAAGTTACACAGATGACCATGGGAGAACTCTACCAAATGACAGTTGCTGCTGTCGAAAAAATATGCAGTCGGCAATCTATATTTGGTAAAATGATTAGTGATAAAAAGAAATATAAAATAATATGTAAGAAGGGTTATTTGAAGATCAAATGCAAAGATGAAAAATATGCTACTGCAAACCTAAGACAAATAAGAAGATGAAGAAGAAATTTTCCAAAAAAGGGAAAAAGAAAAAAATCAAAATTTTCAAAAGAAAACCCTTTCGAGGAAAAGGAAAAAATAAAAGATGTTTCATTTGCGGTCAAAAAGGACATTTCTCAAAAAATTGTCATAATAAGGAGAAAGCAGCAAAATTGGTTGAACTTCTTATGCTAGCAGAAGATGAAGATGCTGAATCCCTTTATGATAAACAGGAGACACTAGATGAAACCACAGCATTCGGTTTTGAACAGACAGAAGCAAGTTCTGATGAATCAAGTTCTGAGTCTGATTCAGAACATTTTCCAATTTTACAAGTCCAACATGAAGATTCTTTATCCTCAGAATCACCCTCACTACCAAATGCAGAAGTGCTCATCCTACCATTAAAATATCATGTTCCCATTCGGGTGATAGCCTTCATTGATACTGGATCTCAGCGTATTATGCTAAATCCAACCATTCTTCCAGCAGAAATATGGACTTCAACTGTCCATAAATTCAAAGCTGTAGATGGAAAAATATTCCAGACAGACTTAATGGCTAAGTCTAAAATTGGAATTAAATTTTTTTCCTAATTGCATTATTTGGACTAAAGTCATTGGGAGTGATCTTCATGGAAAAGACATTCTTATCGGAAGAGATGTTCTTGTTCAAAATCCCAAATTACAGATTCTAGCCAATGGCCTCAAATTCAAAAGAGAATTTAAATCATTTTGTCATATCTCAAATTTGTTCTCTTTAGAGACAGTCCCTCCAGGATATGAAGAAATCAAAAATAAATTGATCAAACTCTGTGCAGGTAGTCATGATCTTTTCCATCATCCTCAGCCTCTGTGGAAAAGAAAAGATTTCTTTGTTCAACTTCCATTCAAAATGAATGAAGACATAAATCCTACAAAGGCTACTCATCCTGGAATGTCTCCATCTGAATTTAAGGCTGCTCAAGAAGAATGTCAACAACTTCTAAAGCAGGGCCTTATTGAACCAACAAAATATGACTGGGCATGCACAACATTTTATGTAAATAAGAGATCTGAACAGGTCAGACAAAAGAAGAGACTTGTCATTGATTATAGACCTCTGCATCTATTTATCAAAGACAACAAGTTTCCACTCCCAAAGATCTACTCACTGCATTCATACATCAAAGATGCTTTATACTTTTCAAAGTCTGACTTAAAGTCAGGATTTTGGCAACTAGGACTTGATCCTAAAGACAGACCCAAAACTGCATTTTGCATCCCAAATGCCCATTATCAATGGACTGTTCTTCCATTTGGGCTCAAAGTTGCTCCATCCTTGTTCCAAAAAGCCATGGTTCGAATTTTTGAACCTATACTCCATAGTGCATTGGTATACATTGATGATATATTGCTATTCTCACCAAATGAAGAAAATCATAGAGTTCTTCTTCAACAATTCTATGATATCTGCAACCAATGTGGAGTTATGCTTTCAGCAAGAAAATCTGAGATAGGAAGAAGAGAAGTAGATTTTCTGGGCATGCATTTTTCTCAAGGACAATATGTTCCACAACCACATATTGTTGAAAATCTTTCCCAATTTCCTGATGAAAATATGACAATAAAGGAAATCCAACAGTTTCTTGGTATCTTGAACTATGTTAGGAATTTTATTCCTAATATATCTAGATACTCATCCAAACTTTCAAAGACTGTTGAGAAAAAATACGCCACCATAGGGAAAAGAGCAAACTGAAGCAGTAAAGTTTTTGAAAAAAGCGACAAAAAAATCCTCCTCCATTAAAAATACCAGGAGACGGAAGAAGAATCCTTCAAACATATGCTAGTGATCATTACTGGAGTGTTGTTTTGTTAGAAGATGTACAGGGACAAAAGTTCTACTGTGGACATGCTAGTGGAACATTCAAAGATTCAGAACTTCACTACCATACTGTTTTCAAAGAAACTTTGGTAGTCAAATATGGGATTCAAAAATTTGATTTCCACCTCAGAGGACATCATTTTGAAATTCATCTCGATAACTCATCCTTTCCAAAAATGCTTGAGTTCAAAAACAAAGTTCCTCCCAATGCTCAAATTATCAGATTAAAGGAATGGTTTTCCAGGTATGATTTCTCTGTCAAACATATCAAAGGAAATTAGAATGTGGTCCCTGACTATCTTTCTCGCCCAAAACCTCCTGACAAGATTGTTCATATGATCTCTTCCTCTTACTCATATCCTCTAATCCTAATGCAAAGTGAGTCTTCTTCTTCTTCTTCTTCAAACCCTAAAAAGAAGATATTTCCTCCAGAAATTTCAGCTGAATTCATAAAGACTCCTGCCACTCTGTCACAGTTTGCAAGACAAAACATGTTTTCCTATCTGGCAAAATGTTGCGATTTTTGCAAGTGTACCAAATCGTTCAAGTAACAAAGGGTAAGTAAAGTATCATATCCATAGGGACTTGTATGATAATTGGGTAAATAATAGCAAAATTAAATGGACTACGAAAATTGAGAATTTAGGTAACCAAAATTAAGATAAGTGCGTAAATTAAATGAGAAAAAGAAGAGAATTTGAATTTGGGTAAATTCACCAAACACGTAGCGTGCGCTGAAAATTGGGTTTAAATCAATGAACGAATTACATCGGGGTTTAACTTCATCTAATCATCCTAACACGCAATCACTAATTTTCTTATTCAAATAAACTGTTGTTATCATCAACCCACAAATTTATTCAAACCTTAATCCCTTAAGTGAGAGAACCTAAGTCCTTTGTTTCCACTATCAATCCCTTGAATTAGTGAAACCAAAGTACTTGCATTAGGAATAGAGGTTAACGATGCCCAATCCTTTTTACCCTATCCCTAGGCATAAAAAGTATTGGGTGTTCTCTCCAGTTCGCAATTCAATTAAATTTCCCAATTATAATTGAATATATAGAATCATGTAATCGGGTGATCAAGCCAAAAACAAGCATTACACATAGAAGATGAACAATAACAATGCTTAATTGAATAATAAAAGAGTAATTACATGGAAGTAGACTCGATTACATTAAACCCCAACAAAGAATGGACTTAGCTATGCATAGCCATAGGGGAAGAAGCAAGGGATGATGAAGGCATGGAGAGCCGAGCCAAACGCGTTCTAAGCCGTCGTCGGACCTCTTGTTTCACTCTACGCACAACATATCGTAACCTCAGACTAGGACAGAAAATCCCTATTTAAGACTATGGGCCAAAAAGAGTTAAAGCCCAAAATAAAACAAAACAGAAAAATAGGGGTTTTTCTCTCAGCTGCTCGTGCACAGGCTGTGCAATTTTTACACACAGATTTGCACGGTTGTACAAAGTTTTAACTTCAAAATTTCAGACTTTGCACAGATGCACAGTTTGGTTGCACAAGCATGTTCCATGGCTTCCAACAAGCTTCTTTTGCTCTCGCAAGACCTTCAAGGCTCTCAACTTCACTCCAATTGATCCTTGACACATTATTCCTCTAGGGACATCACCAAAGCTTTCTCCAAGCTTCAACAAAGTTCCTAAAAACACACTAAACAACCAAAAGATCAAGTGTAAAAAGGGTAAAAATTAAAATTTCTAACTAAACCAAACTTTTATTCAAAACTCAACTAAATTGAGGATAAACAAAGCTCAAAAGCGTGAAAGATGTCGAATAATTGCCCCTAAACTACTACAAAGAGTAGGAATAAAAGGCAATTATCACAAAATCTCTTCAAAACCACCAAATAAGTCTAAAACCAAACTGGTTTAATCCAGACACCCCTTTCCTGGACATCTTTGCTCTCTTGATGGGAAAAGAATTTCTTGAAGAAGATTTAGGGTATTTATGGTGTGTCTCATTACTCCATAATTATCCTATAATCTTTCACACTACAAAGATGTTAAATTTCTTAAGTCATCCAAGAAACAAAGATTCATTGATGTGGGAATTCTTAGCTTGGTATCAACCAATTTCCCTTTGGAAAAAAGATCTCAAGTCAGAAATGGAAAGGATGAAAATCCAGGCAATTTGTGAAGAAAAATATGAAACTGTCTCTGAAGATGAATATGTTACAATTGCAATAATTAACCATCCATAATTCAAAAATCCTAGCACAGGAATGCTTTGGACTCAAAACCAAGCTCGAATATGGTCAACATTTCCCCATATGAAGATATTCAATAAAAAAGATGAACCTCCCTTTTACCAAAGTGAATTGATTATTGAGCTTCACGGGATTAATGGAACTTTTGCAGAAGTCGTCAACAGAAATTCCACATGTGCAAATCTGCGCCCACCTGATATCATATGTCCTCCTGATCCAGATGAAGAATCTTACTTTAATCAAGAGACTCAAGTTTGGCCACCTGTCGATGTAAACCAGGAAGAAAGAAACACACTTGAAAGTGCTGATGTTATAGGACAAATAATTATGCATGATGAATCACACCTTTCTGACATGATAATGCAAGATTCCCAAGATCCATATTATCTTGACTCAGAACAGGAATACACGGCACTTTTCCCAAATGAAGAAGATGATGACTCATACGACCCTAATCTGTCTCCTAGTCATGAAATCTTTGTCAAAAAGCCATGATACAAACCCGGTTGTACAATTTTCTTTTCAAAAGCAAAGTGTTTGTGGCTGTTTACTTTTAAAAGTAGATGCTTGTATTGCGTGTGTCAGAAAAATGTTTGTTGCTTGTGTTGCGTGTAAAATAAGATGTCTATCTACTTTTCTAAAAGTAGATGCTTGTAAGATAAGATTGTCAGTAAGTGTGTTTGTCTTGAAGCGAGCTCTATTGTTTATATAAAGAGCATTGCAGTTCAGTTGTAAGATAAGCGAGAAGAAATAAAACTTGTATGCTATCAACTATGAGTTTCTAAACTTCTCTTCTTTCTTCCTGAAAGCTTTAATCTTTTAATTATGTCTTGAGCCTTCTAAGAGAGAAAATAGAGAAATGACCATCTTAGATATAAAGTATGCTCTACCCTCTTTTGAGGATCTTGTGTATCAGAAATATATCTGAACAATGATCCATTATTACGGTCCTTATTGTTATTAATAATGTTATCAAAGGAAGTAACTGGTCTTGAGAAAGTAGGCTATGATTTGCCGAAAAGCTCGATTGTGAAAACTCTGATGATGTTATTAATAGCATATAGGGCTCCCGACTACAAATGGTATGTATATATATATAATCTGAACTACTTTTAGAATGGATAGATCATTGAAGATTTTTTATGAGTAGTTAAAGATGGTGTCTGCTAGCTAGGGATCTCAAGAACCTTCATGTGAGTGGTAGTGTGAAAAATTAAGGTGAAGATGGGTGGCGAATGGTGACAGTGGATGGATACGATGGTGGCAGAAAGCCTGAAGGAGGAGGGAAGGATAATCAAAGCATAGGAACCACTTGGTTTTCAATCAAGAATCGTTCAATGTGTTTTCTGATGGTGGATATAAACAAGGCTGGCCTAAACCTTCCCCATTTCTTCCGGACACAGGGTCCTTGGCTCTCTAAATTTGCACAGAACCTAGCTAGGGCATTGTACTCTTCTTATGGCAAAGTTGGTTGTTCTTCTTTACTTTGCTAAATTATATGTTTTAGGTCCCTCTAAAATTTTTAATATTCGAATTTGGTCCTTCTAAAATTTTTTATATTATTTTGGTCCCTCTAATTTTAAAATATATTTTTATAGATGAACCTAAAACATAATTTACCCTAAAAATTATAAACTGACATTGGATTAACAAAAAGCGACTAACTTTGATGCATAACATTAATGTATTTTTGTATTTAACCTATTAATGCATAACATTAACTTTGATTAACTTTGAAGTAAAAAAAAAAATTAATGTATTAATGTGGATTATTTGTCTTTAATTAATAGTAAAATAATTTTTCTAGATTCTTTTAAAATGATACTTTTGTATTTAATCTATTAAAAATAAAGAAATGTGTAAACGAAAAAATTAAAAACATATCCAAAGTCAATTTAAGTTATATCTAAAAAAACTTTAATTCAATCGATAAATTAATGAATAGAGTCTTACTTTCTCATTTTACACACCTCTTCATTGTATAAATATTTTATTTTTTATGATTTTTTTTACTATTATCTTTAAAAATAATAGTCAAAGAATAAAATTTATTATTTATTAAAACATTACATTTAACATTTAAAAATACATTCTTGTCAGTGTTCTCATTAAATATTTTTTAACAAAAAATTTATCAAATACAATAAACTATTAATAGTATTCTTGATATTTTTTTAAAGAAAAAATATTAAAGTAATGCTCTCATTGAATATTCAAAATTTTAGATTCCTTGTTTTTGTCATATATTTGTCAAGATTTATATTCAATATTATACATTAAATACTTTTACTTAATTAAAAAGTATATTTAATTAACTAGAAATAAGAAAGAAATTACTAATAAATTGATTGAGTAAAAATCAAAATTTAAATGGAAAATGTTTTTTAATTTATTTAAAATTTATTTCTTGGATAATTATGCAATGTGTCATTTATTATTTAAATTTATTTATACATTAAAAAAATTAAAAATTACATTTTTAAAATTACATCATTAAAATTATATATATATATATATATGTATATATATATATATATATATATATTATAAAGTACAATAACTTTTTAAGATTTATTTAAATGATAAATTTATATTCAAATTTTACTTTTTAAAGTAAAAAAAAAGCATAAAGTTAAAAATTAAAGACATATCTAAAGTTAATTTAAGCAAGTTATAAAGATACTTTAATTCAGTCTATGGACAAAAAAAGTCTTACTTTCTCATTTTACATATTACTTCACTTTATATAAATATTTAAATTTTAATAATGATTTTATATTTACTATTATCTTTAAAAATAATAGTCAAAGATTAAAAATTATATAGTTTTAATTAAAAAAATTATATTTAATATTTGACCAATACATCCTTATCATTATTTTCAATAAATGTTTTTTTAACAATTTTTTATCAAATAAAATAAATTATTAATGATATTCTTGATATGAAACATAAGGAAAAAACATTAAAGTATGAGAAAAAAAGGGTTATACATTGACAGTGTAAAATAATTTTACACTGTCATTCAATCATAAATCACCATGTATGGTAAATTTGTTGACTTTTATAATAATTACCTTAAAAGTCAAGTCAACGATGACTTGTAATTGAATGACAATATAAAATTATTTTTCATTATCAGTGCATGACTATTAAACTCTTGAAGTAATACCCTCATTTAATATTCAAGATTTTAAATTCCTCTTTTGGTATCATATATTTGTCAACATTTATATTCAATATTATACATTAAATACCTCTAATTAATTAAAGATAAAATATAATAAATTAAAAATAATAATAAATTGTTAATAAGTTGACCAAGTAAAAAGTAAAAACTTAAATAAAAATGCTTAAAATTGTTAATTAATTTATCTCTTCCTAATAAAATATTATATTATTAATTCTTTAATTAATGTTCAAAGACTCATGTAAAATATTATTTGGTTTCTACATGTATTATTTAAATTATTTATTATAAATTTAAAATATTTAAAATATAATTTATATATTGAAAATACTTTTTATTATATAGTACAATTTTTAACTATAACATATTTTATATATTTAAAAAATATTTTTTTATTATATAATTTTATAAAAATAAATGTTTATTTTCTATAACCCACGAGCCAAAATACTATTGTGAGTAATATTTATATAAATTTGATGAGAATTATTTGTATGAGTAATGTGTGTAGATAAATGTTTAATGTTTTAAACTTAAAACAACAAATATTTCAAATCTTTAATATATCAAATATTTATTCATATTTAATGTTTTTTCCAAGTCAACTTATATTAATGATCTTTGTTAAAAAAGTGAGAGAAATTCCCAATCAAAATTCTAGCAAGTCAAAATTGAAATTGTGGTCAAATTCAAAATTGGAACAAAGTCTTTTTTCCTTTTCCTTCCCTTAATGTGTGTGCAAACACCCACCCACCTCGTCTATTTAAGCACGACTCTTTCAAACACAACACTGCACACACATATACACACACTCACTCACAATCACGTCTCTGATTTCCTAATAACTGTTTTTGTTTGTTTCATGTCTCAACTTTTTCATGGATCAATTCAAATATCATGCTGGCCAATCCCAAAGCCAAAGAACACCATCTCTTTCCACTGTTGCCTACACAAATTCAGATGTCTCATTACAAGGTAATGCTTGATTTTTCTTTTCTTTACATTCCTTTCAAGAAACCATTTGTTTTGTTGTTTAATCAAACAAACTTTCTTACATGATTTCATTTTATTAACTATTTATTCACTTTGTAAGGTGTGGGTTTGCACCAAATGATTCTCCTAGCAATATTCCAACGCCAATGCTAGTCAATGCTGATGAAGCATTTCAGCTAGAATTGGAAAAGAAGGAAATCAAGAGAGAGATAATTGGTGGCAAGATGACACAACGACGAGGGCTGGAAGAAGAAGTGAGGAGGGAAATGGTGTCGGAAGAAGCATTGGAAATCCCGCTGCAAATACCAGAGGGGATCTCATTTCGAGAACCAATTTCCCTATCCTGGAATCGGAATCAGAATCAAAATCAAAGAAATGAAAAAATGAACAACTCATTTAATAACACCCACATATTTGGTTGGCCACACACCGAAGTTCGTATTCGGACAACTTTTTACGCAGACTAACAATTACAATATCAATAACAAGGATCAAGTGTTCATACATGTTAGTGTATGTATAGTGTTATGTTCAATTAATTTACCCTTCTTTTCTTTTTTGTCATTGTCCGTGCCTTTGCCTTCAATTTCATTTAAATTATTTTGTTTATATACCATTACAGGCTAAGTCAAATGCTAATCATTGTGGGGCAAAGTGCAAAACAGTAACACCTCCTGTAGTTGACGACAATAATAAGCATTGCGCATTTACTTTGCAAAAGAAACCCAAGCAAGACTAGAGTTGTCCATTATGTCATATTACTGCCTCAAGTGAGAAAGACTTGATTAACCATCTTCAGGGTAAAAAGCACAAGGCTAATATGAAGAAAGTTAGCCAAAAAAATGGTGCCGCAAATTCTGGATGACAAAACTACACAAGTTATATGTTTTGTAGTATGTTGACTCATGAATTTTTTTTTTTCCGTTTACTAATGTGACATTTTTATATGCTTTTAGTGTTATGATTATACAATGTTACATGAAAAACTTGTTTGACTTGGTGTGACTAAGCTTTATGGATTGCATCTTCATTTTATGTAAATTTTCACCTATATTGCATAAATAAATATCCAGATGCATTTGATTTAGTCTGTATTGACTCTTTCATTTCTTGTCAATTTTCTCCTATACCACATAAATAAATAAATATATATCCATATTCTTTTAATTTAGTCCTTACTAACTCCTTTATTGCAACGCAAACATAGTTTCGAAGTCTAAGGTTATGTTTGGATAAAAGTTTGAGAATGTGCTTTTGATAATTTTAATGCACATTCCTAAATTTTAATGCACAAAATAAAGAAAAAAATTATTACTTTGAGAGAAAAAGTATTTTTAAACTTTTCCAATTGACATCTAAACATAACTAATGGTTTGATTTCATTTTTCTTTGCACATGCTCATTTATAAAGTATAGACATATTAGGGTCTATTTATTCTTCTGTTGAATGTCAATACTATGTGAGTGATGGATTCATGTTGATTGTCTATTTGACATAAATGATTTTTCGTTTGTTTTAGTTTCTTTTCCTTCTTAAAAGCTATTTTAAATTAAAGGTAAAAATAAGAACTTAAAACAATATAAGTTGTTTGTTAATTTTCATTTTTTTTTTGCTTAAAAGATTCTTTTAAATAAAAATGTTTGATATTTTTTATTAAAAAAACTTTAATTTTATATAAAGTATTTATTTGATTTAATAAAAAGTATGTTTATAAAATAAAAAATACTGTATAGACTAATTTAATTTACAAAAAAATATTTTTTTGAAGGAACAAAAAAATATTTAATTTATATAAAATTACTTTTATTAATAAAATTTTATTTTATTAATAACTTACAAATAAAAAAAATAAAAATTGCTTTGTTAATGAAATCAAAGTTTTGATGTTATTAAACGTAAAACATTTTCCTAGGGATTGTTTTTTTTTTTTCTCTTCATGGCATTGAGTAAATCTGCAAATGTAAAAGCCATAAAAAAAATGAGGAAGTATTGGTTTATTGAAAAATCAAAATAAATAAACAAATAAATAAATAAATAGTAAACTACTAAAAAGAATGTTTAAAAAGAATGTAAAACTAACACGACATGATTAAAAAACTGTCCTTATTAATAAGTCATCGAAAAGTTGCCTATAAGTTAGAGAAAAGAGTTTTTTTTTTTTTTTTTAAGTTTTTCTTTTCTTTTCTTTATTATAAACTAGTTTGTGAACTTGTGTATTGCACGGGAAATTTATTCTGTAAAAATACTAAGTATCCTTTTTATATATTATAATTTTTTTTCTAACAATTGATAAACATTGAAGTGTAAAATAAACTATCCAATGAATATTATAAAGATATAATCTATTAATAAAACCGAGCATAAAACAATAAAAAAAAATAGAGGGATAATTAAATATAATTAACTGTATCAAATTAATTCGTGAAATTGTTTTTAGTAAATTCTAAATTTATTTATTTTAATAATATTTAATTTATAAATTTTTTATTCAGTATATTATGATATATATATATATATATAATAATAATAATAAATTTAGATTATATTATTAATTAAAATATTAAAAAATAAATAATTATTATTCAAATATACTTTTAAAGAAAAATATTTGATTCATAATTATAATTTTAAAGATCCTATAATTTTTTTATAATTTTACAAAAGTAACTATAAAAATAAAATATAATTTTGTATAATTTATTTAAAAATATTACTTTTAATTTTCATAAGTTATACAAATATAAATTAAAATTTATTTTTTAGAAAATTATATATAATTTTAATGAAACAGTAATTTTGTCAAATATAATAGAGAATTAATGGTAATCTTGATATAAAATATAAGGAAAAAAGCATTAGAATAATACCCTCGTTTAATACTCAAGATTTTAAATTCCTCTTCTAATGTCATATATTTATTAAGATTTATATTTAATATTATACATTAAATATATTTAATAAATTAAAAATAAGAATGAAATTGCTAATAAGTTAACTGAGTAAAAACAAAAGTTTTCATATATCAAGGACTTAGAACAACGAAATAATTTATCAGGAACCTAAAACAAAATTTAAAAATTTATCTGGGACCTAAAAGTTATTTAAGCCAAAACTTAAGTAGAAAATGTTAAAAGTTGTCAATCAATTAATATATCTCTAATAAAATATTTTATTATTAATTATTTAATAATCTTCAGAGACCCATGTGAAACATTATTTGGTTTCCTACAAATATTATTTAAATTATTTATTATAAATATAAAATATAATTTATATATTCACAATACTTTTTATTATAAATTATAAAATATAATTTTTAACTATAATATATTTTATACATTAAAAAAAATATTTATTATAAATTTCAATTCTATAAAAATAAATATTTATTTTATGCAACCCATAAGCCACAATGCTATTGTGAATAATATTTATATTAATTTGATGACAATTATTTTGTAGTCATGAGTAATAAGTGTAATCAATAAATATTTAATGCTTAAAACTTAAAGCAATAAATATTTCAAATTTCAAATTATTTAACATATCAAATATTTATTCATATGTAATGCTTTTTTTCTGAGTCAACCTATATTTGATGAACTTTGTTAAAAAAGTGAGAGAAATTTCCAATCAAAATTCCAGCAGGTCAAAAATCAAAATTGGAACAAAATCCCTTTTTATTTTCTTTCCCTTAGATGCTTGTGCATATACTCAAAGAATTAATTTGTTAAAGAAATCAAAGTTACAAAGTTATTAAATGTAAAACACTTTTCCTAGGGGATTGGTTCTTTTTTTTTTTTATGGCATTGAGTAAATCTGCAAATGTAAAAGCCATAAAAAAATATAAGGAAGCATTGGTTCATTGAAAAATCAAAATAAATAAATAAATAGTAAACTACTAAAAAGAAAGTTTAAAAAGAATGTAAAACTAACACGACATGATTCAAAAACTGTCCTTATTAATAAGTCATCGAAAAGTTCCCTATAAGTTAGAGAAAAGAGGTTTTTTTTTATTTTTTTTTATTTTTTTTTAAGTTTTTCTTTTCTTTTCTTTATTATAAATTAGTTTGTGAACTTTTGTATTGCACGGGAAATTTATTCTGTAAAAATACTAAGTATCCTTTTTATATATTATAATTTTTTTTTCTAACAATTGATAAACATTGAAGTGTAAAATAAACTATCCAATGAATATTATAAAGATATAATCTGTTAATAAAACCTAGCATAAAACAAAAAAAAAAAATAGAGGGATAATTTAATATAGTTAACTGTATCAAATTAATTCGTGAAATTGTTTTTAGTAAATTCAAAATTTATTTCTTTTAATAATATTTAAATTATAACTTTTTTATTCAGTATATTATGATATATATATATATATATATATATATATATATAATAAATTTAGATTATATTATTAATTAAAATATTGAAAAATAAATAATTATTATTCAAATATACTTTTAAAGAAAATATTTGAATCATAATTATAATTTTAAAGATCCTATAATTTTTTTTATAATTTTACAAAAGTAACTATAGAAATAAAATATAATTTTGTATAATTTATTTAAAAATATTAATTTTTATTTTCATAAGTTATAAAAATATAAATTAAAATTTAATTTTTAGAAAATTATATATAATTTTAATGAAACAGTAATTTTGTCAAATATAATAGAGAATTAATGGTAATCTTGATATAAAATATAAGGAATAAAGCATTAGAATAATACCCTCATTTAATACTCAAGATTTTAAATTCCTCTTCTGATGTCATATATTTATTAAGATTTATATTTAATATTATGCATTAAATATCTTTAATAAATTAAAAATAAGAATGAAATTGCTAATAAGTTAACTGAGTAAAAACAATTTTTTTCATATATTAAGGACTCAGAACAACGAAAAAAATTATCAGGAACAAAAAACAAAATTTGAAAATTTATCAGAGATCTAAAAATTATTTAAGCCAAAACTTAAGTAGAAAATGTTAAAAGTTGTCAATCAATTAATATATCTCTAATAAAATATTTTATTATTAATTATCTAATAATCTTCAGAGACCTATGTGAAACATTATTTGGTTTCCTACAAATATTTTTTAAACTATTTATTATAAATATAAAATATAATTTATATATTCACAGTACTTTTTATTATAAATTATAATTTTTAACTATAATATATTTTATATATTAAAAAAAATATTTATTATAAATTTCAATTCTATAAAAATAAATATTTATTTTATGCAACCCATAAGCCACAATACTACTGTGAATAATATTTATATTAATTTGATGACAATTATTTTGTAGTCATGAGTAATATTTGTAATCAATAAATATTTAATGCTTAAAACTTAAAGCAATAAATATTTCAAATTTCAAATCATTTAACATATCAAATATTTATTCATATTTAATGCTTTTTTTCTAAGTCAACCTATATTTGATGAACTTTGTTAAAAAAGTGAGAGAAATTTCCAATCAAAATTCCAGCAGGTCAAAAATCAAAATTGGAACAAAATCCCTTTTTCTTTTCTTTCCCTTAGATGCTTGTGCATATACTCACCCTCATGTACACCTATTTAATAATCGTTCCACAAAAAAAAAAACCTATTTAATAATCACTTTCAAAGTCAACACTGCACACACATTCATAATTATTGTCTCAAATTTCCTTGTCACTGTTTTATTTTGCTTCACGTTCCAACTTTTTCCATGGAGTTCAAATATGGTGCTAGCCAAAGCCAAAGGACACCATCTCTTTCAACTATTGCCCACATGAATTTAGATATTTCTGAACGCTCATTACAAGGTAATGCTCTCTTTTCTTTTCTTTATATTTCTTTCGAGAGACTCAATCCATTTGTTTTTTTATTTAAAAGAATAATTTTTTTCTCATTTTATTCATTATTCACTTTTTAGGGTGTGAGCTTGAGCCAAATGGTTTTCCCAACAATGTTTTGGCACCAGTGTCAGTCAATGTCGATGAAGCGTTTCAGCGAGAATTGGATAAGGAGGAAATCAGAACAAAGATAGTCGATGACGAGATGGCACAACGACGAGAACTAGAAGAAGAAGTGAGGAGGGAAATGATGTCGAAGAGAGCATTGGAAATCCCAACGCAAATACCAGAGGGGATCTCATTTCAAGAACGAGTTTCAGTATCTTGGAATCAAAATCAAATAAGGAACAACCCGATTAATAACATCAACATATTTGGTGGGCCACACTCCCAAATTGATATCAGACAACCTTTTACCCAAACTAACAACAACAAGAATCAAGTCTTCATAATGGTTAGTATATAGTGTTACATTTAATTTACCATTCTAATTTTCTATCTTGATATTTGTCTTTAATTTTATTTATATTATTTTGTTTATCTCATTGCAGATTAAGCCAAATGCTGATCATTGTGGTGCAAAGCGCAAAGCGGTAACACTTCCTCATCTTTGGGGTAAAAAACACAAGGCTAATATGAAGAAAATTAGCAAAAACAACCGTGCTGCAAATTCTGGATGACAAAACTACATGTTATATGTCATGTAGTATGTTGACTCATGAATATTTATTTCTTTCCTTTACTAATGTGACATTTTTTTATATGTTTTGAGACTTATGATTATAGAGCGTTACATGAGGAACTTGTTTGACATGGTGTAACTAGGCTTGATATATGGGTTGCATCTTCATTCTATGTCAATTTTTGCCTATATATATATATATTTGTTTGACTTGTTTATGACTTCATATATTCGTTTGATTTAGTTCTTACTGACTCCTTAATTCACTGTAATGCAAGCACAATTTAGAACTCTAAGGTCATGTTTGGGTAAAAGTTGGGAACGTGCTTTGGATAATTTTAATGCACATTACTAAATTTCAAAGAACAAAGTATAGAAAAAAAATTATTAATTATTTTGAGTGTAAAAGTACTTTTGAACTTTCTCAATTGACAACCAAATATAATTAAAAATGGTTTGGTTTCATTTTTCTTTGCACGTGCTCATTTATAAAGTATAGATATATTAGAGTGTATTTATTCTTCTATATTAAACGTCAATGTGATGTAAGCGATGGATTCATGTTAAACATCTATTTGAGATTTGGATACGAAAAACCAAACACACACTTAATCATAGGAAAAAAATGCGAAAATTGAAGTGAGATGAATGGTTTCTTGTTTAGTCTAGTTTTTTTCCTGCTTAAAAGCTATTTTAAATTAAAGGTAAAAATAAGAACTTAAAGTAGTATAAGTTGTTTGTCAATTTTGATTTTTATATCTTAAAAGCTCTTTTTAAATTAAAATTTGTTTGATAATTTTAAAAAAAAAAACTTTAGTTTTATTTAAAACTAGTTATTTGGTTAAAGGAAAAAAGTATATTTATAAAATAAAAAAATATTGTATAAATTAATTTAATTTGCATAAAATTATTTTAATAATGATAAAATTATTAATTTACATAAAATTACATTGATTAATAAAATTTTATTTTAATAATAATTTGTAAATAAAAAAAAATTACTTTGTTAATGAATTCAAAGTTTCAAAGTTATTAAACGTAAAACACTTCTCTTAGGGAATTGGTTAATTTTTTTACGGCATTGAGTAAATCTTTTTTTTTTTTTATGCATACGGCATTGAGTAAATCTGCTAATGTATAAGCCATAGAAAATACAGGGGACTGTTCATTAAAAAGCCAAAAGAAAATAATAATAAGCCACTCAAATACTATAAAATTAACATGGCAGGATTTAAAGACTGTCCATATTAATAAGTCACCGAAAAGTTACAAGTTGGAGAAAAGAGCTTTCTTCTTCTTATATCCTAATTAACATTTTAATTAAGAAAAATCGTTTCAATACTGCTAATTTGACCTTGTTTGTTAATTTCAAACACTTTCCACAAACAAATCACACAAACTTTTAGCATATAATCTATCCTTCTAAGAACAATATTATTGATAAATATATATAAATTTGAGTTATAGTAATATCTGAAACAGAAAGTTATAAATAATAATTTATAATTTATAATTTATAAATTGGTTCATTATTTTATATAGAAACTTGTGAAGTATAAAGAAGAATTTTATAGAGTACATTCCTTACAGCATAGTGGTGGTTTCTACAGGAAGAAAATGAATACAGCATGGTGAGTTATTTGGTATGTAGCAGTGTGGTCCCTTTGGCTACACAGAAATTGCACCATTTTTTCAAAATGAGGAGCCGTGCATTGAAATTGGATTTGATTAAATTTAGAAGTTGGTCTTGGTTGTCTAATGGTATAAAGGGGTTTTCTTTCTCTTATTATGAATGGTATTCAAACCCAATGGTGTGTTTGAAGAGTCTGTAGGCCAATGCTTTGTGAATATGTATGTAATATGTATAGTGAACTGCTTAAATTTTGGTCTGTAACAATTACTGTAGTTATGTAGAGACTATCTGAAAAATAGAATTAAAGAATTTAAGAAGATTTATTAAAGAAGTGAGTAAGGCTTTATTTTGAAGTAAGTTAGTTGAAGTAAAAGAAGAATGATGAAAGTAAGAGAAGAATGATGACATCAATTAACTTGGTAAAAAAAAATAGATGAAATAGATTTTAAATTTGTTACTAATATGTTGTTGGTCTAAATGAAGCTGGACTTGCATCCCTTAATTACAAATTATCACACACACACACACACACACACACACACACATATATATATATATATATATATAAGTTTATTGGCTTTTACAAAAATTATGTTAAAAATTATACAAATAATATTTTTTAATTGATTGACATATAATTTTTTTTTACAATAACAATGCATAGAAATTAAATTTTTACATTTATAACTATATATAAAGGAAATATAATATTTTTGTGTACACATTTCTTATCCTATTTTACCTTAATATTTATATTATATATTTATTCATCATGAATAATACTTGTGCCAAACCCACAAGATTTCCATTCCAATGGAGCAGACCTTGAAAGTGGATGATGAAATACTTTGTGATTTAACACGTTATCAAAGGCTTGTTGGGAAGCTAATTTAGCTCACAATCATGTGATCAGAAATCACATTTGCAATTAATTAACACCCTCAGCCAGTTCATACAACTTTCAAGAAAACCTTTTCTTGCTGCTGTATTTAGTGTTCTTCAATACGTATATGAATAATGCATCGGGTCAAGGCTTCCTTTTCCCCTCATATGGGCCATATATTAAAACTCACATGTTATTGTGATGTTGAATGATTGGGCTGGTTATCAATTTACACGGAGATCAATAACTGGTTATTGTGTGTTCTTGAAAGAGTGTGAGAAACAACCCATTGTATCACAATTAATCCTTGGCATTCGTAACTTGCAAACTTACGTGGTTAATATATCTTTTACATGACTTGCGTGTTGCACACCTTGAGCCACGAAGGAACCTAAGTTATTCTATGATAATCAAGTAGTGCTTCACACATGCATTCATACAAATCTAGTATTCCATGAACAAACAAACGATATATAGCTAGATTGCCATTATGTTCCAGAAATAATACATACAGGAGAAATTAGCACCAAACATGTCCACGCTGGTAAACAAACTGCATCCATCCTTACAAAGCCATTGGGACAAGCAACCTTCCACTCTCATGTTAGCAAGTCTTCTTTGAGTCACTATGAAAATAAAGATAGAGATATACCCTTTTGATTTGGTTCATCGTACGTCGTCGTTGCGTTGCTGTTCCTGAAGGGAAGAGACACGCAGGTCAGTGTCTTCTTTCCCAGCAGAGGGAACAATAGCGGAGAGAGAGACTGAAAGCTACGAATGAAGGAGCCATAATAAAAGGCAACAATTACAACGATTGATTGTGATCACTTCTTGTGGCTTCCGCAAACACCAGGGCAAGGCTTGGACGGTTGGAGAACGTGCGCCACGAGAAGGTTTACGATTTTGTGTATATCAAAGGGGATCTTGGGGTGAATCTGCATCGATTTCATGTCCGACGAGGGAGCACGGTGGGGAGTGGGGGATCTGGCAGTTTTCGTATTTGGGCTGCGGAGGGTGGTCGATCGTGTTGTGGCCGGGGTGCAACGGTGAGGGTGGAGGTAAAAGTAATGCATTGCCACATAGGGATGTCAAGTGTAATATCAATATCAATATATATAAAATTTATGAATTCAAAAATAGTTTCAAAAAACACTTGGCAAAACAAGGTTATTTCTCAAGTATTGGATGACACGTGTTATCATTTCATGCTTCGGAATTGTTTGGTTTGGTTACGAACTAAATGCAAATTTACATACATTTAAGTCTCATTAATTTTCAGAAACAAAAATTAATTCAAAATCATTTTTAATTAATATCCGAAATTAAAATTATCAATCAACATTAAGAAGTTAACAACCAATTAGCTTATTTTAGCAACCAATCAACTTATATGATTTATGCTAATGGAACGAATTTAGAACAATCTATAATTTGTATAATTAAGGTAAATAATATTAGCGATTTTTCCCGGTAAAATAATTTTAGGTTTTATTCTTTGTCTGATCAATTTAAATTTAAATACATATTATAATTATAGAATTTGTCCAACACATATTTATAAAATTAATTTTTTATCATTAAAATTTTAAATACTTAGAAAAAAGGAGTTGTGCACTATCAGTGTAAAATAATTTTATATTGTTATTCAATTACACACGTCATATCAATACATTTAAGTCTCATTAATTTATTAGGAACAAAAATTAATTCAAAATTATTTTTAATTAATATCTGAAATTAAAATTCAATATTTGATTCGATTACGGACCATAATTATAATTATTATGATTATGATTAGTACATTGATGAGTTTTAAATAGCTATATTTGATTTTAAAATTTGAAAATTATAAATTGTTACCTTTTTGCTCTTAATTAAGCTATCTGCTCTTGATTTTGGTGAAACTTTAAACTAGAGATTTTGGTGTTGTCTATATATAGATGATGGGTTAAATGCTTGCCCCCAAACTCTTTTAGTACTTGGCTTGCAGATGTCATAGGAACAATCTTTATTATGCATTTGTAATCTTTATTATACATTTAAGGGTATTTAAAAATTTAGTTTATTGATAATGAAAATATAAATTAATATATAAAATATGCATCCATTCAAAACTTTTAATTTGTGATGCTTAAAAAAATAAATTTAATTGATTAAATAATTATTATCTTTTATTTGGATAATTAATCAAAGTTTTTGGACCTAAATTAAGGATAATGGGATGATTTAACTTTTTAGCAATTAAGTGCAACTAATCAATTTAATTAAATAAAACTAACTAATTTGTAATTGAATTTCCATTGAGTGCTAATTTTGATATGTAATTTTCTAATTAATTATTTTGAGTATCGATATGGATAATATATATTAGTAAAAAATTATATATTTAAAAGTATTTAAAAATACATATATATGAGAGAAAATATGTATATTAATAAACTTTTTTATTTTTAACCAATCGGGTTGATCTACACAAAATTTTGTAAAAATAAAAACACCAACTAGAATGATTCATAGACTTTCATAAATTTACTTTCCATACAAAACAACATTTTCCTAACATAAATATCTATTAATACATCTAATACAATACAAATATAAATATATTTATAAAGACAAAATTTTCTTTAAAAAATAAGTTTATATAAATGAAATAAAATTAATTGATATATTTAATATTCATAATTATTTCCTTTTTTTTAGAAATATTCACAATTATTTCACACGTATATATTTATAAAATTAAAAAATATATTAAAATTATAATAACATAATATTTATTTATTTTTATATTTATAAATTAACACCCGTGCATGGCACGGGTTATTACACTAGTAAATCTAAAACACAAGAGGCAAGTGTAATTTGCCCTTTTCAATATTAATTTATCAATAGATAATTATAGTTGAGATAATCTAGTTCATGTATCATTTATTTATATTTTTCTTGAAATTTAAAATTAGATTATTAAATATCTCATGTGTTACATGGGTATTTATTAAAAAAAATCATAAAAAAATTAAGTGATAAAAATTAGTTTAGTTGTGATAAAAATTAAAGTAAGCAAAAATATTTGATTTTTTATTTTCAAAAATCTAAAAAATTAATTGAATTAATGACAATTATTTTAATGACAATCATGCCACACATTATTATTTTTTAATTTCCTACTTTTATTTAACTTTGAAATTTAAATCAAACTATAAAGTTTCATGTCTATTATGTGGATATTTTTCTTGAATACAAAAATTAAATAAAAAATCATTTGAGTAAAATTTAGTTTGTACAATCAAATATATAAATGTTCTAACGATTCTTTATGTTTTTAGAGGATTATTAATTTATTATCATACGATATACAAATCTAGAATCACATTCATTTTGTATCAATAAATACCTTTAATTTTAAATAAAAACTAAATTAATTAGGCTATCAATGAACTTGGAATTTTAGGTTTTTTAGCGTTGATGATAGTTCATCACACTAGGGTCAAATTGCAAAATATATTATGAACAAGTAAGGATTATTTGCATAAATTCTAAAATGAGGCCAAAATGATATTCACTTCAAAGCAAGTATCATACCTAGACCAAAAAAAACACACACACACACACACAATAAAGAAGTAGCTTGCAATTATTGATATTCTCTATCACAATGGTATTCACTAAATAAATGTAACTTACTACTATTAGTGTCCTTTTTTTAATCATTACTATTAGCGTCCTTTCAACATATTTAAATGAAACATTTGAATTTTGGTAGTAGAAAAAGAGAAGAAAAAAAAAAAGAAAATTACATACAACCAAGTAAGGAAAAAAACTAAAAGAATAACCATAAAAAAACTAAACTATTTTTCTCACTTTTATATTTAATTAGAAAATAAAAAATAATTAAAAAAATATTATCAAGTTAAATGTATGGCTCATGCATTGCACAGGTTCCATACTGGTAGTAAAGTAAATTTTCAAGATTTTTTTTAAGTGATAAATTTATTTTCAAATTTAACTTATTTAAAGTAAAAAAAAATGTGTGAATTGAAAAAATTAAAGACATCCAAATTTAGTTTAAGCAAGTTATATTAAAAAAATACTTTAATTCAATCTAATGAAGAATAAAGTCTCACTTTCTCATTTTACATATCTTTTCACTTTATGTAAATATTTAAATTTTACTAATGATTTTGTTTACTATTATCTTTAAAAATAACAGTCAAAGAATAAAAATTGTATTTATTTCATTAAAAATATTATATTTAATATTTTACAAATACATCCTTATCATTATTTGTAATAAATATTTTTTAACAAAAAAATGATCAAATATAATAGAGTATTAATGGTATTCTTGATATAAAACTTAAGGGAAAAAAGCATTAGAATAATACCCTCAATTAATACTCAAGATTTTAAATTCCTCTTTTGGTATCATATATTTGTCAATATTTATATTCAATATTATGCATTAAATACTTTTAATAAATTAAAAATAAGAATGAATTTGCTAATAAATTGTGTAAATGAAAAAGTAAAAACTTAAATAGAAAATGTTAAAAAATGTTAATTAATTTATATCTTTCCAATAAAATATTTTATTATTAATTCTTTAATTAATCTTCAGATACCTAAGTAAAATATCATGGGTTTCCTACAAATATTATTTAAATTATTTATTATAAATATAAAATATAATTTATATATTCAAAATACTTTTTATCATAAATTATAATTTTTTTACTATAATATACTTTATACATTTAAAAATATTTATTTATTATAAATTTTCATTTTATAAAAATGAATATTTATTTTTGCAACATACAAGTCAAAATACTATTGTGAGTAATATTTATATTAACTTGATGACAATTATTTTCTTGTTGAAAGAAAAGTATCTCCATAGTCAAAAGCCACGAGACCAATCCCTCAAGGTATAGAGATTACTAAAGTGAGTTTTCTCCATATGCACCACAAGGGAATTCAACCCTTGTTAGCATGTTTAAGAAATTTAGTTATCTACCAAATGTGTTAGTTGGTCTTTTGATGACAATTATATGCAGTTATGACTAATATATGTAATCGATAAATATTTAATGCTTAACACTTAAAATAGTAAATGTTTCAAATCTTTAACATATGAAATATTTATTCATATTTAATTCTCGTTTTTCAAGTCAACCTATATTTGATGAACTTTGTTAAAAAAGTGAGAGAAATTCCCATTCAAAATCCTAGCAGGTTAAAATTGGAACTATGGTCAAATTCAAAATTGGAACAAAATCATTTTTCCTTTTCCTTCCTTTAAATGCACGTGCAAATTCCCACCCTCACACCTATTTAATCACTCTTTCAAACTCACACAAACGCACTCACTCACAATCATTGTCTTTGATTTCCCTTTGTTTCACATTCCAACATTTTTCATGGAGTTCAAATATCGTGCTGGCGAAAGTCAAAGCCAAAGGACACCATCTCTTTCCGGCACCTCGTACATGAATTCAGATATCTCTGGACACTCATTACAAGGTAAGTAACGCTTGTTTTTTTTTTCTTCATGTTCCTTTCAAGAAAAGAGAGAGACCCATTTGTTTTTCTATTAAAAAAAACTTTCTTGTTAATTTTTTCCACTATTCACTTTCTAGGGAATGAGCCTGTGCCAAGTGCTTTTCCTGGCAATGTTCCAGTGCCTGTCAATCCCAACGAAGCATTCCAACAAGAATTGGAGAACGAGGAAATTAGGAAAAAGATGGCACGACGAAAAGAGTTGGAAGAAGAAGTGAGGAGGGAAATGGCGGCGGAGAAAGCATTGGAAATCCCAAAGCAACTACTAGAGGGGAGCTCATTACAAGGTAAGTAACACTCACTTTTCTTTTCTTCACGTTCCTTTCAAGAGAAGAGAGACACATTTGTTTTTCTATTTAAAAAAACAAAACTTTCTTGTTAATTTTATTCACTATTCACTTTTTAGGGAATGAGCTTGTTCCAAGAGCTTTTCCTAGCAATGTTCCAGTGCTTGTCAATGCCAATGAAGCATTCCAACCAGAATTGGAGAACGAGGAAATTAGGAAAAAGATGGCACGACGAAAAGAGTTGGAAGAAGAAGTGAGGAGGGAAATGGCGTCGGAGAAAGCATTGGAAATCCCAAAGCAACTACTAAAGGGGAGCTCAGTACAAGGTAAGTAATGCTCATTTTTCTTTTCTTCACGTTCCTTTCAATAGAAGAGACCCATTTGTTTTTCTATTTGAAAAAACAAAACTTTCTTGTTTATTTTATTCACTATTCACTTTCTAGGGAATGAGCTTGTGCCAAGTGCTTTTCCGGGCAGTGTTTCGGGGCTTGTCAATACCAGCGAAGCATTCCAACGAGAATTGGCGAATGAGGAAATTAGGAAAAAGATGGCACGACGAAAAGAGTTGGAAGAAGAAGTGAGGAGGGAAATGGCGGCGGAGAAAGCATTGGAAATCCCGAGGCAACCACTACAGGGGAGCTCATTACAAGGTAAGTAACGCTCACTTTTCTCTTCTTCACATTCCTTTCAAGAGAAGAGAAACCCATTTGTTTTTTTGTTTAAAAAAATAAAACTTTTTTGTTAATTTTATTCACTATTCACTTTTTAGGGAATGAGCTTGTGCCAAGTGCTTTTCCTAGCAATGCTCTAGTGCCTGTCAATGCCAATAGAGCATTCCAACGAGAATTGGAGCATGAGGAAATTAGGAAAAAGATGGCACGACGAAAAGAGTTGGAACAAGAAGTGAGGAGGGAAATGGCGTTGAAGAAAGCGTTGCAATTCCCGAAGCAACTACTAGAGGGGACCTCATTACAAGGTAATAAGTAACGCTCACTTTTCTTTTCTTCACTTTCCTTTCAAGAGAAGATACCAATTTGTTTTTCTGTTTAAAAAAAAAAAACTTTCTTGTTAATTTTATTCACTATTCACTTTCTAGGGAATGAGCTTGTGCCAAGTGCTTTTCCTGGCAATGTTTCGATGCCTGTCAATGCCAATGAAGCATTCCAACGGGAATTGGAGAGCGTTGCACGACAACGAGAGTTGGAAGAAAAAGTGAGGAGGGAAATGGTGTCAAAGAAAGCATTGGAAATCCCAAAGCAACTACCTGAAGGGATGTCATTTCGAGAACGAGTTTCTTGGAATCAAAAAATGAACAACCACCCAGTTAATAACATCAACATATCTGGTGGGTCACACTCACAAGTTGATATTGGACAACCTTTTACTATTACCCAGACTAATAATAACAAGGATCAAGTGTTCATACAGGTTAGTGTATGTATAGTGTTATGTTTAATTAATTTATCCTTCTTTTCTTTTTTGTCTTTATCTTTCTCTTCAATTTTATTTATGTTATCGCTGTTTATCCCATTGTAGGCTAAGTCAGATATTGATCATCATGGTGCAAAGCGCAAAGCAATAACACCTCCTGCAGTTAATGACAATGAGCATTGTCCACTCACTTTGCAAAAGAAACCAAAGCAAGACTGGACTTGCACATTATGTCATATTACTGTCCCAAATGAGAAAAGCTTGAATGATCATTTTCAGGGTAAAAAACACAAGGCTAATATGAAGAAAAATAGCCAAAATAATGATGCTGCAAATTCTGGTTGACAAAACTATACGTTATATGTCGTGTAGTATGTTAACTCACGAATATTTATTTCTTTCATTTACTATTGTTACAGTTTTTATATGCTTTAAGAGTTATGATAATAAAGTGTTACATGAGAAACTTGTTTGACTTGGTGTCACTAAGCTTGATGGATTGCATCTTAATTCCATGTCAAATTTCATCTATACTGCTTAATTATCTCTCTCTCTCTCTCTCTCTCTCTCTCTCTATATATATAGAGAGGGTAGATCAAATGACACTGGTATAACTCTAAAAGAGTTACACAAAAACCAAACCGTTAATAGGTAAAATGCATCAAGTCATAGACTTGAACCTCAGTGCGACTATTATACACAAAAAAAACCAAACTGTTAATACATAATGACCTTACAGTTTATAACGTTTTAATATACATAATTACATTAATATATTTTATGACAATCAATTAGTTAATATTGATTAATCAATTAAATCATTTAATTTGATTTAATTAATTATTTAATTAATTTAACTCTCTACTTTAATTACTTAAGAAAATTACTAATGGATTTTTTTTTACAATTTTTTCCCACTAGTAAATAGTAAATAATATAATAACATTAATTTTAAAATATTTCAATTATTTGAATTTCTTTTTATTCATTCAAATATTTTAATGTTGTTATATATATTTTAATAATTTTAAAATTAAACATATACATAAATTTCAATATAAAATTAAAAAAAAAAACATTAACATACGTTTGTTCATCCAAATGGTATGTAATCTTGGATCTTATATATATAAATGTCTTTCTTATACTTTAATTATACTATTATATAAATTATTACAAACTAATCTCTTAATTTAAATCATTAAAATATTTTAAAATTAATGTTATTATTATTATTATTATTATTATTATTATTATTTTTATTATTAAAAATATTTTAAAATGTTAAAAATCACAAAATTTTGTGGGTCCGACGTCATATTTAGTGAACCTCTCTCCTAATTTTTCAATTTTGAATAAACTTAAACTAATGATAGAGTGTTAAAAAAATGTATTAGAGAGTGTGTTTATAACACAACTTTTATTTTATTTTGTCAAAAAAAAAAACTCCTTTTATTTATTATTTTATAAGCAATTTTTTTTTATTAAAGACAACCCCAACACAAAAGCACAAGATATTTAAAATTAATTATTTGATTTTATGAAAAAGTATGTTTATAAAATAAAAAATATTGTATAAATTAATTAATTTACATAAAATTATTTTAATAATATTAAAATTATTTAATTTACATAAAATTACTTTGATTAATTCAATTTTATTTTAATAATAATTTGCAAAGAATATAAAATTCAAAAATTAATTTGTTAAAGAAATCAAAGTTACAAAGTTATTAAATGTAAAACACTTTTCCTAGGGGATTGGTTCTTTTTTTTTTTTTTATGGCATTGAGTAAATCTGCAAATGTAAAAGCCATAAAAAAATATAAGGAAGCATTGGTTCATTGAAAAATCAAAATAAATAAATAAATAGTAAACTACTAAAAAGAAAGTTTAAAAAGAATGTAAAACTAACACGACATGATTCAAAAACTGTCCTTATTAATAAGTCATCGAAAAGTTCCCTATAAGTTAGAGAAAAGAGGTTTTTTTTTTTGTTTTTTTTTTATTTTTTTTTAAGTTTTTCTTTTCTTTTCTTTATTATAAACTAGTTTGTGAACTTTTGTATTGCACGGGAAATTTATTCTGTAAAAATACTAAGTATCCTTTTTATATATTATAATTTTTTTTTCTAACAATTGATAAACATTGAAGTGTAAAATAAACTATCCAATGAATATTATAAAGATATAATCTGTTAATAAAACCTAGCATAAAACAAAAAAAAATAGAGGGATAATTTAATATAGTTAACTGTATCAAATTAATTTGTGAAATTGTTTTTAGTAAATTCAAAATTTATTTCTTTTAATAATATTTAAATTATAACTTTTTTATTCAGTATATTATGATATATATATATATATATAATAAATTTAGATTATATTATTAATTAAAATATTGAAAAATAAATAATTATTATTCAAATATACTTTTAAAGAAAATATTTGAATCATAATTATAATTTTAAAGATCCTATAATTTTTTTTATAATTTTACAAAAGTAACTATAGAAATAAAATATAATTTTGTATAATTTATTTAAAAATATTAATTTTTATTTTCATAAGTTATAAAAATATAAATTAAAATTTAATTTTTAGAAAATTATATATAATTTTAATGAAACAGTAATTTTGTCAAATATAATAGAGAATTAATGGTAATCTTGATATAAAATATAAGGAATAAAGCATTAGAATAATACCCTCATTTAATACTCAAGATTTTAAATTCCTCTTCTGATGTCATATATTTATTAAGATTTATATTTAATATTATGCATTAAATATCTTTAATAAATTAAAAATAAGAATGAAATTGCTAATAAGTTAACTGAGTAAAAACAATTTTTTTCATATATTAAGGACTCAGAACAACGAAAAAAATTATCAGGAACAAAAAACAAAATTTGAAAATTTATCAGAGATCTAAAAATTATTTAAGCCAAAACTTAAGTAGAAAATGTTAAAAGTTGTCAATCAATTAATATATCTCTAATAAAATATTTTATTATTAATTATCTAATAATCTTCAGAGACCTATGTGAAACATTATTTGGTTTCCTACAAATATTTTTTAAACTATTTATTATAAATATAAAATATAATTTATATATTCACAGTACTTTTTATTATAAATTATAATTTTTAACTATAATATATTTTATATATTAAAAAAAATATTTATTACAAATTTCAATTCTATAAAAATAAATATTTATTTTATGCAACCCATAAGCCACAATACTACTGTGAATGATATGTATATTAATTTGATGACAATTATTTTGTAGTCATGAGTAATATTTGTAATCAATAAATATTTAATGCTTAAAACTTAAAGCAATAAATATTTCAAATTTCAAATCATTTAACATATCAAATATTTATTCATATTTAATGCTTTTTTTCTAAGTCAACCTATATTTGATGAACTTTGTTAAAAAAGTGAGAGAAATTTCCAATCAAAATTCCAGCAGGTCAAAAATCAAAATTGGAACAAAATCCCTTTTTCTTTTCTTTCCCTTAGATGCTTGTGCATATACTCACCCTCATGTACACCTATTTAATAATCGTTCCACAAAAAAAAAACCTATTTAATAATCACTTTCAAAGTCAACACTGCACACACATTCATAATTATTGTCTCAAATTTCCTTGTCACTGTTTTATTTTGCTTCACGTTCCAACTTTTTCCATGGAGTTCAAATATGGTGCTAGCCAAAGCCAAAGGACACCATCTCTTTCAACTATTGCCCACATGAATTTAGATATTTCTGAACGCTCATTACAAGGTAATGCTCTCTTTTCTTTTCTTTATATTTCTTTCGAGAGACTCAATCCATTTGTTTTTTTATTTAAAAGAATAATTTTTTTCTCATTTTATTCATTATTCACTTTTTAGGGTGTGAGCTTGAGCCAAATGGTTTTCCCAACAATGTTTTGGCACCAGTGTCAGTCAATGTCGATGAAGCGTTTCAGCGAGAATTGGATAAGGAGGAAATCAGAACAAAGATAGTCGATGACGAGATGGCACAACGACGAGAACTAGAAGAAGAAGTGAGGAGGAAAATGATGTCGAAGAGAGCATTGGAAATCCCAACGCAAATACCAGAGGGGATCTCATTTCAAGAACGAGTTTCAGTATCTTGGAATCAAAATCAAATAAGGAACAACCCGATTAATAACATCAACATATTTGGTGGGCCACACTCCCAAATTGATATCAGACAACCTTTTACCCAAACTAACAATAACAAGAATCAAGTCTTCATAATGGTTAGTATATAGTGTTACATTTAATTTACCATTCTAATTTTCTATCTTGATATTTGTCTTTAATTTTATTTATATTATTTTGTTTATCTCATTGCAGATTAAGCCAAATGCTGATCATTGTGGTGCAAAGCGCAAAGCGGTAACACTTCCTCATCTTTGGGGTAAAAAACACAAGGCTAATATGAAGAAAATTAGCAAAAACAACCGTGCTGCAAATTCTGGATGACAAAACTACATGTTATATGTCATGTAGTATGTTGACTCATGAATATTTATTTCTTTCCTTTACTAATGTGACATTTTTTTATATGTTTTGAGACTTATGATTATAGAGCGTTACATGAGGAACTTGTTTGACATGGTGTAACTAGGCTTGATATATGGGTTGCATCTTCATTCTATGTCAATTTTTGCCTATATATATATATTTGTTTGATTTGTTTATGACTTCATATATTCGTTTGATTTAGTTCTTACTGACTCCTTAATTCACTGTAATGCAAACACAATTTAGAACTCTAAGGTCATGTTTGGGTAAAAGTTGGGAACGTGCTTTGGATAATTTTAATGCACATTACTAAATTTCAAAGAACAAAGTATAGAAAAAAAATTATTAATTATTTTGAGTGTAAAAGTACTTTTGAACTTTCTCAATTGACAACCAAATATAATTAAAAATGGTTTGGTTTCATTTTTCTTTGCACGTGCTCATTTATAAAGTATAGATATATTAGAGTGTATTTATTCTTCTATATTAAACGTCAATGTGATGTAAGCGATGGATTCATGTTAAACATCTATTTGAGATTTGGATACGAAAAACCAAACACACACTTAATCATAGGAAAAAAATGCGAAAATTGAAGTGAGATGAATGGTTTCTTGTTTAGTCTAGTTTTTTTCCTGCTTAAAAGCTATTTTAAATTAAAGGTAAAAATAAGAACTTAAAGTAGTATAAGTTGTTTGTCAATTTTGATTTTTATATCTTAAAAGCTCTTTTTAAATTAAAATTTGTTTGATAATTTAAAAAAAAAAAACGTTAGTTTTATTTAAAACTAGTTATTTGGTTAAAGGAAAAAAGTATATTTATAAAATAAAAAAATATTGTATAAATTAATTTAATTTGCATAAAATTATTTTAATAATGATAAAATTATTAATTTACATAAAATTACTTTGATTAATAAAATTTTATTTTAATAATAATTTGTAAATAAAAAAAAAATTACTTTGTTAATGAATTCAAAGTTTCAAAGTTATTAAACGTAAAACACTTCTCTTAGGGAATTGGTTAATTTTTTTACGGCATTGAGTAAATCTTTTTTTTTTTTATGCATACGGCATTGAGTAAATCTGCTAATGTATAAGCCATAGAAAATACAGGGGACTGTTCATTAAAAAGCCAAAAGAAAATAATAATAAGCCACTCAAATACTATAAAATTAACATGGCAGGATTTAAAGACTGTCCATATTAATAAGTCACCGAAAAGTTACAAGTTGGAGAAAAGAGCTTTCTTCTTCTTATATCCTAACATTTTAATTAAGAAAAATCGTTTCAATACTGCTAATTTGACCTTGTTTGTTAATTTCAAACACAAACAAATCACACAAACTTTTAGCATATAATCTATCCTTCTAAGAACAATATTATTGATAAATATATATAAATTTGAGTTATAGTAATATCTGAAACAGAAAGTTATAAATAATAATTTATAATTTATAATTTATAAATTGGTTCATTATTTTATATAGAAACTTGTGAAGTATAAAGAAGACTTCTATAGAGTACATTCCTTACAGCATAGTGTGGTGGTTTCTACAGGAAGAAAATGAATACAGCATGGTGAGTTATTTGGTATGTAGCAGTGTGGTCCCTTTGGCTACACAGAAATTGCACCATTTTTTCAAAATGAGGAGCCGTGCATTGAAAGTGTGTTGGATTTGATTAAATTTAGAAGTTGGTCTTGGTTGTCTAATGGTATAAAGGGGTTTTCTTTCTCTTATTATGAATGGTATTCAAACCCAATGGTGTGTTTGAAGAGTCTGTAGGCCAATGCTTTGTGAATATGTATGTAATATGTATAGTGAACTGCTTAAATTTTGGTCTGTAACAATTACTGTAGTTATGTAGAGACTATCTGAAAAATAGAATTAAAGAATTTAAGAAGATTTATTAAAGAAGTGAGTAAGGCTTTATTTTGAAGTGAGTAAGTTAGTTGAAGTAAAAGAAGAATGATGAAAGTAAAAGAAGAATGATGACATCAATTAACTTGGTAAAAAAAAAAGATGAAATAGATTTTAAATTTGTTACTAATATGTTGTTGGTCTAAATGAAGCTGGACTTGCATCCCTTAATTACAAATTATCACACACACACACACACACACACACACACACATATATATATATATATATATATAAGTTTATTGGCTTTTACAAAAATTATGTTAAAAATTATACAAATAATATTTTTTAATTGATTGACATATAATTTTTTTTTACAATAACAATGCATAGAAATTAAATTTTTACATTTATAACTATATATAAAGGAAATATAATATTTTTGTGTACACATTTCTTATCCTATTTTACCTTAATATTTATATTATATATTTATTCATCATGAATAATACTTGTGCCAAACCCACAAGATTTCCATTCCAATGGAGCAGACCTTGAAAGTGGATGATGAAATACTTTGTGATTTAACACGTTATCAAAGGCTTGTTGGGAAGCTAATTTAGCTCACAATCATGTGATCAGAAATCACATTTGCAATTAATTAACACCCTCAGCCAGTTCATACAACTTTCAAGAAAACCTTTTCTTGCTGCTGTATTTAGTGTTCTTCAATACGTATATGAATAATGCATCGGGTCAAGGCTTCCTTTTCCCCTCATATGGGCCATATATTAAAACTCACATGTTATTGTGATGTTGAATGATTGGGCTGGTTATCAATTTACACGGAGATCAATAACTGGTTATTGTGTGTTCTTGAAAGAGTGTGAGAAACAACCCATTGTATCACAATTAATCCTTGGCATTCGTAACTTGCAAACTTACGTGGTTAATATATCTTTTACATGACTTGCGTGTTGCACACCTTGAGCCACGAAGGAACCTAAGTTATTCTATGATAATCAAGTAGTGCTTCACACATGCATTCATACAAATCTAGTATTCCATGAACAAACAAACGATATATAGCTAGATTGCCATTATGTTCCAGAAATAATACATACAGGAGAAATTAGCACCAAACATGTCCACGCTGGTAAACAAACTGCATCCATCCTTACAAAGCCATTGGGACAAGCAACCTTCCACTCTCATGTTAGCAAGTCTTCTTTGAGTCACTATGAAAATAAAGATAGAGATATACCCTTTTGATTTGGTTCATCGTACGTCGTCGTTGCGTTGCTGTTCCTGAAGGGAAGAGACACGCAGGTCAGTGTCTTCTTTCCCAGCAGAGGGAACAATAGCGGAGAGAGAGACTGAAAGCTACGAATGAAGGAGCCATAATAAAAGGCAACAATTACAACGATTGATTGTGATCACTTCTTGTGGCTTCCGCAAACACCAGGGCAAGGCTTGGACGGTTGCAGAACGTGCGCCACGAGAAGGTTTACGATTTTGTGTATATCAAAGGGGATCTTGGGGTGACGCGCGTCGTGGTGAATCTGCATCGATTTCATGTCCGACGAGGGAGCACGGTGGGGAGTGGGGGATCTGGCAGTTTTCGTATTTGGGCTGCGGAGGGTGGTCGATCGTGTTGTGGCCGGGGTGCAACGGTGAGGGTGGAGGTAAAAGTAATGCATTGCCACATAGGGATGTCAAGTGTAATATCAATATCAATATATATAAAATTTATGAATTCAAAAATAGTTTCAAAAAACACTTGGCAAAACAAGGTTATTTCTCAAGTATTGGATGACACGTGTTATCATTTCATGCTTCGGAATTGTTTGGTTTGGTTACGAACTAAATGCAAATTTAAATACATTTAAGTCTCATTAATTTTCAGAAACAAAAATTAATTCAAAATCATTTTTAATTAATATCCGAAATTAAAATTATCAATCAACATTAAGAAGTTAACAACCAATTAGCTTATTTTAGCAACCAATCAACTTATATGATTTATGCTAATGGAACGAATTTAGAACAATCTATAATTTGTATAATTAAGGTAAATAATATTAGCGATTTTTCCCGGTAAAATAATTTTAGGTTTTATTCTTTGTCTGATCAATTTAAATTTAAATACATATTATAATTATAGAATTTGTCCAACACATATTTATAAAATTAATTTTTTATCATTAAAATTTTAAATACTTAGAAAAAAGGAGTTGTGCACTATCAGTGTAAAATAATTTTATATTGTTATTCAATTACACACGTCATATCAATACATTTAAGTCTCATTAATTTATTAGGAACAAAAATTAATTCAAAATTATTTTTAATTAATATCTGAAATTAAAATTCAATATTTGATTCGATTACGGACCATAATTATAATTATTATGATTATGATTAGTACATTGATGAGTTTTAAATAGCTATATTTGATTTTAAAATTTGAAAATTATAAATTGTTACCTTTTTGCTCTTAATTAAGCTATCTGCTCTTGATTTTGGTGAAACTTTAAACTAGAGATTTTGGTGTTGTCTATATATAGATGATGGGTTAAATGCTTGCCCCCAAACTCTTTTAGTACTTGGCTTGCAGATGTCATAGGAACAATCTTTATTATGCATTTGTAATCTTTATTATACATTTAAGGGTATTTAAAAATTTAGTTTATTGATAATGAAAATATAAATTAATATATAAAATATGCATCCATTCAAAACTTTTAATTTGTGATGCTTAAAAAAATAAATTTAATTGATTAAATAATTATTATCTTTTATTTGGATAATTAATCAAAGTTTTTGGACCTAAATTAAGGATAATGGGATGATTTAACTTTTTAGCAATTAAGTGCAACTAATCAATTTAATTAAATAAAACTAACTAATTTGTAATTGAATTTCCATTGAGTGCTAATTTTGATATGTAATTTTCTAATTAATTATTTTGAGTATCGATATGGATAATATATATTAGTAAAAAATTATATATTTAAAAGTATTTAAAAATACATATATATGAGAGAAAATATGTATATTAATAAACTTTTTTATTTTTAACCAATCGGGTTGATCTACACAAAATTTTGTAAAAATAAAAACACCAACTAGAATGATTCATAGACTTTCATAAATTTACTTTCCATACAAAACAACATTTTCCTAACATAAATATCTATTAATACATCTAATACAATACAAATATAAATATATTTATAAAGACAAAATTTTCTTTAAAAAATAAGTTTATATAAATGAAATAAAATTAATTGATATATTTAATATTCATAATTATTTCCTTTTTTTTAGAAATATTCACAATTATTTCACACGTATATATTTATAAAATTAAAAAATATATTAAAATTATAATAACATAATATTTATTTATTTTTATATTTATAAATTAACACCCGTGCATGGCACGGGTTATTACACTAGTAAATCTAAAACACAAGAGGCAAGTGTAATTTGCCCTTTTCAATATTAATTTATCAATAGATAATTATAGTTGAGATAATCTAGTTCATGTATCATTTATTTATATTTTTCTTGAAATTTAAAATTAGATTATTAAATATCTCATGTGTTACATGGGTATTTATTAAAAAAAATCATAAAAAAATTAAGTGATAAAAATTAGTTTAGTTGTGATAAAAATTAAAGTAAGCAAAAATATTTGATTTTTTATTTTCAAAAATCTAAAAAATTAATTGAATTAATGACAATTATTTTAATGACAATCATGCCACACATTATTATTTTTTAATTTCCTACTTTTATTTAACTTTGAAATTTAAATCAAACTATAAAGTTTCATGTCTATTATGTGGATATTTTTCTTGAATACAAAAATTAAATAAAAAATCATTTGAGTAAAATTTAGTTTGTACAATCAAATATATAAATGTTCTAACGATTCTTTATGTTTTTAGAGGATTATTAATTTATTATCATACGATATACAAATCTAGAATCACATTCATTTTGTATCAATAAATACCTTTAATTTTAAATAAAAACTAAATTAATTAGGCTATCAATGAACTTGGAATTTTAGGTTTTTTAGCGTTGATGATAGTTCATCACACTAGGGTCAAATTGCAAAATATATTATGAACAAGTAAGGATTATTTGCATAAATTCTAAAATGAGGCCAAAATGATATTCACTTCAAAGCAAGTATCATACCTAGACCAAAAAAAACACACACACACACACACAATAAAGAAGTAGCTTGCAATTATTGATATTCTCTATCACAATGGTATTCACTAAATAAATGTAACTTACTACTATTAGTGTCCTTTTTTTAATCATTACTATTAGCGTCCTTTCAACATATTTAAATGAAACATTTGAATTTTGGTAGTAGAAAAAGAGAAGAAAAAAAAAAAGAAAATTACATACAACCAAGTAAGGAAAAAAACTAAAAGAATAACCATAAAAAAACTAAACTATTTTTCTCACTTTTATATTTAATTAGAAAATAAAAAATAATTAAAAAAATATTATCAAGTTAAATGTATGGCTCATGCATTGCACAGGTTCCATACTGGTAGTAAAGTAAATTTTCAAGATTTTTTTTAAGTGATAAATTTATTTTCAAATTTAACTTATTTAAAGTAAAAAAAAATGTGTGAATTGAAAAAATTAAAGACATCCAAATTTAGTTTAAGCAAGTTATATTAAAAAAATACTTTAATTCAATCTAATGAAGAATAAAGTCTCACTTTCTCATTTTACATATCTTTTCACTTTATGTAAATATTTAAATTTTACTAATGATTTTGTTTACTATTATCTTTAAAAATAACAGTCAAAGAATAAAAATTGTATTTATTTCATTAAAAATATTATATTTAATATTTTACAAATACATCCTTATCATTATTTGTAATAAATATTTTTTAACAAAAAAATGATCAAATATAATAGAGTATTAATGGTATTCTTGATATAAAACTTAAGGGAAAAAAGCATTAGAATAATACCCTCAATTAATACTCAAGATTTTAAATTCCTCTTTTGGTATCATATATTTGTCAATATTTATATTCAATATTATGCATTAAATACTTTTAATAAATTAAAAATAAGAATGAATTTGCTAATAAATTGAGTAAATGAAAAAGTAAAAACTTAAATAGAAAATGTTAAAAAATGTTAATTAATTTATATCTTTCCAATAAAATATTTTATTATTAATTCTTTAATTAATCTTCAGATACCTAAGTAAAATATCATGGGTTTCCTACAAATATTATTTAAATTATTTATTATAAATATAAAATATAATTTATATATTCAAAATACTTTTTATCATAAATTATAATTTTTTTACTATAATATACTTTATACATTTAAAAATATTTATTTATTATAAATTTTCATTTTATAAAAATGAATATTTATTTTTGCAACATACAAGTCAAAATACTATTGTGAGTAATATTTATATTAACTTGATGACAATTATTTTCTTGTTGAAAGAAAAGTATCTCCATAGTCAAAAGCCACGAGACCAATCCCTCAAGGTATAGAGATTACTAAAGTGAGTTTTCTCCATATGCACCACAAGGGAATTCAACCCTTGTTAGCATGTTTAAGAAATTTAGTTATCTACCAAATGTGTTAGTTGGTCTTTTGATGACAATTATATGCAGTTATGACTAATATATGTAATCGATAAATATTTAATGCTTAACACTTAAAATAGTAAATGTTTCAAATCTTTAACATATGAAATATTTATTCATATTTAATTCTCGTTTTTCAAGTCAACCTATATTTGATGAACTTTGTTAAAAAAGTGAGAGAAATTCCCATTCAAAATCCTAGCAGGTTAAAATTGGAACTATGGTCAAATTCAAAATTGGAACAAAATCATTTTTCCTTTTCCTTCCTTTAAATGCACGTGCAAATTCCCACCCTCACACCTATTTAATCACTCTTTCAAACTCACACAAACGCACTCACTCACAATCATTGTCTTTGATTTCCCTTTGTTTCACATTCCAACATTTTTCATGGAGTTCAAATATCGTGCTGGCGAAAGTCAAAGCCAAAGGACACCATCTCTTTCCGGCACCTCGTACATGAATTCAGATATCTCTGGACACTCATTACAAGGTAAGTAACGCTTGTTTTTTTTTTCTTCATGTTCCTTTCAAGAAAAGAGAGAGACCCATTTGTTTTTCTATTAAAAAAAACTTTCTTGTTAATTTTTTCCACTATTCACTTTCTAGGGAATGAGCCTGTGCCAAGTGCTTTTCCTGGCAATGTTCCAGTGCCTGTCAATCCCAACGAAGCATTCCAACAAGAATTGGAGAACGAGGAAATTAGGAAAAAGATGGCACGACGAAAAGAGTTGGAAGAAGAAGTGAGGAGGGAAATGGCGGCGGAGAAAGCATTGGAAATCCCAAAGCAACTACTAGAGGGGAGCTCATTACAAGGTAAGTAACACTCACTTTTCTTTTCTTCACGTTCCTTTCAAGAGAAGAGAGACACATTTGTTTTTCTATTTAAAAAAACAAAACTTTCTTGTTAATTTTATTCACTATTCACTTTTTAGGGAATGAGCTTGTTCCAAGAGCTTTTCCTAGCAATGTTCCAGTGCTTGTCAATGCCAATGAAGCATTCCAACCAGAATTGGAGAACGAGGAAATTAGGAAAAAGATGGCACGACGAAAAGAGTTGGAAGAAGAAGTGAGGAGGGAAATGGCGTCGGAGAAAGCATTGGAAATCCCAAAGCAACTACTAAAGGGGAGCTCAGTACAAGGTAAGTAATGCTCATTTTTCTTTTCTTCACGTTCCTTTCAATAGAAGAGACCCATTTGTTTTTCTATTTGAAAAAACAAAACTTTCTTGTTTATTTTATTCACTATTCACTTTCTAGGGAATGAGCTTGTGCCAAGTGCTTTTCCGGGCAGTGTTTCGGGGCTTGTCAATACCAGCGAAGCATTCCAACGAGAATTGGCGAATGAGGAAATTAGGAAAAAGATGGCACGACGAAAAGAGTTGGAAGAAGAAGTGAGGAGGGAAATGGCGGCGGAGAAAGCATTGGAAATCCCGAGGCAACTACTACAGGGGAGCTCATTACAAGGTAAGTAACGCTCACTTTTCTCTTCTTCACATTCCTTTCAAGAGAAGAGAAACCCATTTGTTTTTTTGTTTAAAAAAATAAAACTTTTTTGTTAATTTTATTCACTATTCACTTTTTAGGGAATGAGCTTGTGCCAAGTGCTTTTCCTAGCAATGCTCTAGTGCCTGTCAATGCCAATAGAGCATTCCAACGAGAATTGGAGCATGAGGAAATTAGGAAAAAGCTGGCACGACGAAAAGAGTTGGAACAAGAAGTGAGGAGGGAAATGGCGTTGAAGAAAGCGTTGCAATTCCCGAAGCAACTACTAGAGGGGACCTCATTACAAGGTAATAAGTAACGCTCACTTTTCTTTTCTTCACTTTCCTTTCAAGAGAAGATACCAATTTGTTTTTCTGTTTAAAAAAAAAACTTTCTTGTTAATTTTATTCACTATTCACTTTCTAGGGAATGAGCTTGTGCCAAGTGCTTTTCCTGGCAATGTTTCGATGCCTGTCAATGCCAATGAAGCATTCCAACGGGAATTGGAGAACGTTGCACGACAACGAGAGTTGGAAGAAAAAGTGAGGAGGGAAATGGTGTCAAAGAAAGCATTGGAAATCCCAAAGCAACTACCTGAAGGGATGTCATTTCGAGAACGAGTTTCTTGGAATCAAAAAATGAACAACCACCCAGTTAATAACATCAACATATCTGGTGGGTCACACTCACAAGTTGATATTGGACAACCTTTTACTATTTCCCAGACTAATAATAACAAGGATCAAGTGTTCATACAGGTTAGTGTATGTATAGTGTTATGTTTAATTAATTTATCCTTCTTTTCTTTTTTGTCTTTATCTTTCTCTTCAATTTTATTTATGTTATCGCTGTTTATCCCATTGTAGGCTAAGTCAGATATTGATCATCATGGTGCAAAGCGCAAAGCAATAACACCTCCTGCAGTTAATGACAATGAGCATTGTCCACTCACTTTGCAAAAGAAACCAAAGCAAGACTGGACTTGCACATTATGTCATATTACTGTCCCAAATGAGAAAAGCTTGAATGATCATTTTCAGGGTAAAAAACACAAGGCTAATATGAAGAAAAATAGCCAAAATAATGATGCTGCAAATTCTGGTTGACAAAACTATACGTTATATGTCGTGTAGTATGTTAACTCACGAATATTTATTTCTTTCATTTACTATTGTTACAGTTTTTATATGCTTTAAGAGTTATGATAATAAAGTGTTACATGAGAAACTTGTTTGACTTGGTGTCACTAAGCTTGATGGATTGCATCTTAATTCCATGTCAAATTTCACCTATACTGCTTAATTATCTCGCTCTCTCTCTCTATATATATATATAGAGAGAGAGAGGGTAGATCAAATGACACTGGTATAACTCTAAAAGAGTTACACAAAAACCAAACCGTTAATAGGTAAAATGCATCAAGTCATAGACTTGAACCTCAGTTCGACTATTGTACACAAAAAAAACCAAACTGTTAATACAGAATGACCTTACAGTTTATAACGTTTTAATATACATAATAACACTAATATATTTTATGACAATCAATTAGTTAATATTGATTAATCAATTAAACCATTTAATTTGATTTAATTAATTAATTAATTAATTTAACTCTCTACTTTAATTACTTAAGAAAATTACTAATGGATTTTTTTTTTACAATTTTTCCCCACTAGTAAATAGTAAATAATATAATAACATTAATTTTAAAATATTTCAATTATTTGAATTTCTTTTTATTCATTCAAATATTTTAATGTTATTATATATATTTTAATAATTTTAAAATTAAACATATACATAAATTTCAATATAAAATTAAAAAAAAAACATTAACATACGTTTGTTCATCCAAATGGTATGTAATCTTGGATCTTATATATATAAATGTCTTTCTTATACTTTAATTATACTATTATATAAATTATTACAAACTAATCTCTTAATTTAAATCATTAAAATATTTTAAAATTAATGTTATTATTATTATTATTATTTTTATTATTAAAAATATTTTAAAATGTTAAAAATCACAAAATTTTGTGGGTCCGACGTCATATTTAGTGAACCTCTCTCCTAATTTTTCAATTTTGAATAAACTTAAACTAATGATAGAGTGTTAAAAAAAATGTTTTAGAGAGTGTGTTTATAACACAACTTTTATTTTATTTTGTCAAAAAAAAAACTCCTTTTATTTATTATTTTATAAGCAATTTTTTTTTATTAAAGACAACCCCAACACAAAAGCACAAGATATTTAAAACTAATTATTTGATTTTATGAAAAAGTATGTTTATAAAATAAAAAATATTGTATAAATTAATTAATTTACATAAAATTATTTTAATAATATTAAAATTATTTAATTTACATAAAATTACTTTGATTAATTCAATTTTATTTTAATAATAATTTGCAAAGAATATAAAATTCAAAAATTAATTTGTTAAAGAAATCAAAGTTACGAAGTTATTAAATGTAAAACACTTTTCCTAGGGGATTGGTTCTTTTTTTTTTTTATGGCATTGAGTAAATCTGCAAATGTAAAAGCCATAAAAAATATAGGGGAGTATTGGTTCATTAAAAAGCCAAAACAATAATAATAACTAATAAGCCACTAAAAAGAATGTAAAACTAACACGACGTGATTCAAAGACTGTCCTTATTAATAAGTCACCAAAAACTTATAAAGTTAGGATTTAAAAAATTGAAAGTGTTAAGTTAACTGATAAATGCAAAATTATATAAAAGAACACATATTAATAAGTCGTTGGTCCGAGTGGTGTCGAGCTTGGTCCCCTTAAGCTGGTCTTGGAAAGTCGGTGAATACTTCCTACCAATAACATGTTAACAAAAAAAATATAAAAGAACACATTTAATTATTTGAGATAAAAAGAGATTTTAAATTAATTATCGAGGACAAAAATTAAAAAGGAAAAAAAGCTAGTAATAATTGTATCAGAGGGATTAAAATAATTATAGGAACGGTTTCAGCCTTTGTACCAAATTAGATCCTTAGCTTCTGTATATAATCTCTGTACTATTACTCTCTGGATACAGAAAATACAATACAAATACTATTCATTCTCTTTTTAGTTTCCGTTTGGAATTTTACTCGGATTGGCTTAATTTGTTCGAAGGATAAGAACATTGGCTTATGGTATGGACTTGTGACTGCTGAAACCAGTTCAGAAGGCATTGATATTGCCTTAGTGCACAAAACAAGTTTGTTAATTTCTGATCATCTGGTTGTTGTTCAGATACCACACACTTTCCGCAATCCTCAGTGTTAATGTTGTACAAATCAATGATATTTTTCCATATAGTGCTTGGTTCTTTCCATTATCAGATTTTCCACTAGAACATTCGAGAACTAATTAATTATTCAATCCCTTTAAGAATCTTATCAGATAATCTTAGTCTTAATTAGTACAATTTAGCAAATGTGGAGGCATGGCTGCACATGGAACTACCTTGCTTAGGTGTGTACATCTTTGCTTGCATCTCTCCAATTCAGAACAAATCACCTTGTGATAATATATATATATATATATATATATATATATATATATATATATATGTGTGTGTGTGTGTGTGTGTGTGTACAAGCATCCATCCTTTGGTGAAAAGAAAGCATTCTCTGTTTCAGTTCAATCGGCGAGTATTCACAAATCAGCGGCTCTTCCTGAAGAGCCAACGTATACTGCTTATAATAACACCTCCGTGATCATTCACCCAAAAATAAAATACTGCTTATAATAGTATTTTTTTTTTTATATACAATAATATAATATAGTACACAAGTTATTAATTGTGAATTGGTTTACCAAAAGCTGTTGGGTTGGGGGAAGAGATACCTTGCAATTGCCAATAAAGTATATTAATTATTATTTTCATTTATTCCTGCTCACCATATATAAGTACTTCCTTCCCTTCATTCATCTCATATGCTATTATAGTTCATTATAAATTTATAATATAGTTTGGAAAATCTTCCACGACAGTATTGCAGGTTCGGACCAACATATATGATTGGAACTTAATTAATACCACCAATACCGAATAAGTAGTAAAAGACGCGCCCCAAAAGATATATATAGTAAAAATATGTGAAAGAAATTAGAGGACAATAACGTGAACAAGTGTGTGTGGACCCTACATTGAAACTTACCCACGTCTCTTACAGATAGCAGCGAGGCCATCATTGATCAACACCTTGTTATATATTCATACTGCATGCATGCCTTAAGGTGTGGTATTATAGTAAGTGTGTAGGTTAATTATGGGAGAAACGGGGAACCAACGAGGAAAGGAAGTGGAGAATGCAGACACTTCAAGCAGTACTGTTAGACAAGAGCGTGCCATTTCTCTATTTGATCTCGGTAAGTCTCTGAACCAAAACTCATGTATTAAGCTTTTCAACATTCAAACTTTTCATCATCCATATCTTTTTAACACTTGATATATAAGTAATTTTCATATCTTTCAAAATTTCAGTAATTTATAAGTATTCACTAAGAACATTAGTTTTTTTTTTTCTATATGTTTCACGAATTCTTTTCTCTATTTTAATGTAGTAAATAAAAATTTTATGAGTTCTAATATTATAATTGCATTGTCTGATTGTGTAGTGTAGGCATAATTTTTTTTTTTTAAAAAAAAAATAATTTTGTGTATTACAGAGGATATTTGCTTATGTTGTAGAACATACACATGATAACTACTTTTTTAAAGTATTTTTTTTTATTGAAATTCATATCTTCATTTGGATATTCCATAATATGATTGATTTGATTATATTTTGTATTATTACTCTATTTTGATATAATGCATTTAAACTACATACTTATTGACTCATGGTATTGTTAGAAATTTTCTATATTTATTTGAGAACCAAAAATGAAAATCATGTTAGAGCTGTAGATATATAATGGTGATAATATTTAGAATGAATATGTTTTGAAAATATATGTTTCAAATTATGTCATGTTTATAGGTTTACAAGAATTCTTAATTATTTAAATGTTATATTGTATAGGTTATATTTTTTTAATTTATTTAATCGTTTTGAATTTATAATATAATGGTTGATAATATTTTATGATTAATATTATAACTATATTTATGAAAAATGGAATATTTAAATAAAATTATATTTATTTCATATTATTATGGTCCCTAATTTGATTAAAAAAATATAAAATTTCTTAATATAAATGAGTAGGTTATCAATTTTTTTTTGTGAAAATAATTAAGAGAACTATATTATAGAAAACAATAGCCATAAAGAAATTTATAATTTATAATATATTCTATATAATTTTGAGATTATTTTCTAAAAATCTGAGTCACTCATTAATAAAAAATTCTTTATTATAATAAAGAATTGGTCAATTTAGTATTTAAAGTCCAAATTTAATATTTTTATTTAATATAAAATGCATCATAATCTTAATTAATTAACATTCAAGAGTGAAAATACTTTTATTTACTGAGACAATCTCACTCAATTTTTTTCCCTTTATTATTATTATTTATGATCATTAATATGAACCATAATTCATCGCTAGCTCATGTTTACTAAACAGAGGTCTCTCTCTCTCTCTCTCTCTTTTTTCCCTCACGAAACTTTGATTTTTAATTTGTTTATGTTTCTACTTTCTAGGTTTGTTCGCCATATGGAATCAATTTCGTAGTTTCTTAGTGATTTTGTCCAAAAAGGTCAAAAAGAAAGGTGAGTTATTTTTAGGTTTTAAGGTCGAATTTGATTAAAACGAGGGAAAGAGAGAAGAAGGGACATAAAATTAAACACGAGTAAATCTTTTCCACTACTTTATTAAGAAGACATTTAATAAAAAAATGTATTTAATATTTTAAAATTTAACATGTGGTTTTGACATATAGGTTGTACTAAAAAAAATGTTTTGGAAATATAAAATATACTGTACTATCCAATACTTATCACATAAAGAAAATAGGAAGATTAATAGAAAGATGTTGTGAGAGGATTTAGAATTATTCAATTAAACATTATCGTGGTTTTCTCACTTTTTCTTTCTTTAAACTTTTCAACCAAATAAATGAGAATTTTCTTTTCTTTCATAGTCACTCTCTTCTTTATTTTTTATTTTCTTTCAATCAAAATATTAAGTAAAAAAAAAATTATTTACTTAGGAATGTTGATTAGATTGAATAACTCGATGGATTCAATTATTACCGACCAAAATTATTGTTATTCTTTTAAGTATTTTAATTCATATTTTAATTATTTACCTATATTTAGAAATACCTATTTAATGTATGAAATATTATTACTAATAAAATACATTTAATATATCTTCATTAGTATCTTAAAGTTAACAAGTGTCTTTTGTCATTTCACGTTAGGATTTGGGTAATTATTGGTTATGGACTTATGATTACCCCTGTCCTACATATAATTACTTTTTAACTCATTTTAGAGAATAAAATAAATAATTTCAATTATTAATGAAAATTAATTATTGATATTTCAATACATTTATGATTTGTTATGTATGTTTATATGAATAAACTATTGTTTTTTTTTTTATTTATCAGGGGCGTGTATTTTTCAAGAGGATTTAGAATTATTTTTTTGACTTCCAAATCATATGATTTTTAATTTTGATTATCTACCCGTTTCTTTCAATGCTACTCTATTTACTCAACCCGTCATGTGACTGTGTTTCCTTATTGAGGTTGCAGTTCCTACTACTACTAGGACGGATTCAAGGGATTCAGTTGACAGAGGTTGTTAATTTTCTAAAATTAATTTCTGTATTTAGTCAATAACTTACAACTATTTAAGAGATAAGTAACCTATACTTTTCATCAGATGCTGTGCTTGCAAGGGTTGAATCAGAGAAAAGAGTGGCTTTAATAAGAGCATGGGAAGAAAGTGAGAAGACAAAAGCAGAGAACAGGTAACATACCATCTCATAGTTTGTTAACTGTAAGACTATTTTGTTCTCTGTTGAATATGAATGGTTTAATTCCATTCTCTATTATTTTGAGTGCTAAGCTTGATAAATGTGAAACTGTCAAACAGGGCATATAAAAGGCACAATGCTGTTGTATTGTGGGAGAATAGTAAGAAAGCATCTGCGGAGGCACATCTTAAAAGAATTGAGGTCATATGTGGTTATTAAATATTAATGCATCTTTTGGATGTCAGTTATATGAATTATGACCCTAATGTTATGTTATATTCAAACATTTTGCCTTTGACAGGAAAAATTGGACAGAAACAAAGCCAAGTGTGTTGAAAAAATGCAAAATAAAGTTGCTGAAATTCATCGAACAGCACAAGAGAAAAGGGCAATGATAGAAGCCTACAAGGGGGAAGAATTCCTAGAAATAGAGGAGAAAGCTGCAAAGTTTCGTACCCGTGGCTATTCACCCAGGAAATATCTTCCATGCTTCGGCAGTTAAATTAAAGGATTTTCAGCCAAATGCAAAAAAAAAAAAAAAAAAAAAAAAAAAAACCAAATTCTCAATGGCTTGCTATTTTGTTGTTATACGTTTCAAATTTGCTGTGTGTGTTGCTTATGTGTAATAAGAGCCGGACATTCATATTTGCATATTCAAGAAAACAAGGAAGATAACCAGAATAGTTCTCAGGTTAAGGATGTGTGATCGAATCATAAAAAATTATATATGAATGATTAAAATTAAAAATTGGTTAATTATTATATCACTGTTTAAAAAAGTTTTGTACATTAATCTTTTAATTTTGATTATTTAATTATTTATATTTATTGTTCTAATTTATCATAACAATCAAGTGTTCTCATTTGTGCAACTCCTTAAAAAAATTACATTTTTACATTTTTATATGATAAACTAAAAAAACATATGTCATATATGTGTTCCAACAACTAACATTAAGCACAAGGCATGAGGGACACTATTTGGTCCAAAGTTGTATTCTGCAATTTTCTTATTGTGAGTGGACTTGTATACAGGAGGATGTCATTAATTCAGCAAGTGATATAATTAGGGGTTAATCAACGAGAACTTGACCCATTTGTAACTGTTTATCTCTCGGTCTATGGCATGATTAGGTTTTGGTGGCCATGAGTTCGACTCATGATAATTGTGAACTTGAGTTAAGTACTTGTCTTATAATCTGGAAGGGTCCAATACACATACCAAATAATTTAAGTAACTTAATGCTTTCCATGTCAGTCTTGAAGCAAGGGATTATGAGTTCACATTTCACCTTCAACATTGTTTATCAATTTAAAATATTTAATATTTAAGCTGCGTTTAATTAAAATATATTCGTAGTATATATTTAGAGGCTTACACTTGGAATCCAGAAATTCCGTGAAGGGCTTGGTCAAAGACACATGTGCGTTACATAGTTGTTGGGCTATAATTAGAGAAGAAAATTAGTGTCCGAGCATAATCAAATGACAATTAATGCTTTTTATCCACCCATTTCATCCTTTTTGCACGGGACAGCAACTACAAAAGACACTGCAGAATGATGCCTACAATCACAATTCATTTGGCGTCTTAGCTGAACCCTCTCACCTCAATCTTGCGTGCTAGCTAGCTCATTCCAATTCCAACAGAACCGAACCAATTTCTGTTTCTGTTGTTGATTATTGATTTTGACTAGCTAGTACGTCAAAAAAAAAAAAAATAATAAAATAAAATGGCGTTCAGCGGGACCCAACAGAAATGCAAGGCTTGCGACAAAACTGTTCATTTCGTCGAGGGTTTATCTGCCGATGGGGCTGCTTATCACAAGAACTGCTTCAGATGCAGCCATTGCAATGGCCTTCTTGCGGTACGTTGCTTTCTTTTTTGCATTTTAGTTAAGGAATTACTAATCCTAATATAAATGTATGTTTGATTTGCATTAAATTAATTATTTCTTACAATTTTTTATTTAACTTTTGTTTAATAATATACAAAAAAGTGACTTCTGAATAGCAGTTAATACAAATGATTTTAGTATTTGTAGCATCAAATGCTTTATTTGTATTTTTAATATAATGTTTTTTAATAAAAACTTTGTATTGCATCCTTGAGAAATATCCTTAATTCTAAGGCCTTATTTCTATATCTTGTGGTGTTTTTTCATTACAGATAAGCAACTACTCATCCAGCGAAGGAATTTTGTACTGCAAGGTACACTTTGAGCAGCTTTTCAAGGAAACTGGAGCCTTCCCCAAGAAAACCCAGTCGTGTAAGACCCTTTTTTAACTCTTGTACACAAAAATTTATCATTACAGCTGTTTTGTTTTGTGCTATTTTTGGGCTAATGATGAATCATAATTTCGTTTCATAATTTTCAATCAGCTGGAAAGCCTCCAAGCGATCTGGTATGTATTATTCTACCAACACAAGACACCTTTTATTTATTTATTTAGTTAGTAAATTTTATGTCTTCAACTAGTGTCAATATTTACATGGTTTTCATCAATTGTTTTTATCAACTACAGAATAGAGCACCAAGCAAACTTTCTGCCTTCTTCTCTGGGACTCAAGAGAAATGTTCAAAATGCAAGAAAACCGTATATCCATTGGAAAAGGTTTGAAAAACAAATCACATTCTTATATGCTTTTAGGGGACCCTTAATTTGTTTGCTAATTTTGTGAATTGAATTGTGTTTGTTTATGACAGTTGACCGTGGAAGGAGAGTTTTACCACAAATCATGCTTTAGGTGTGCACATGGAGGATGTTTCCTGACCCCTTCAACCTATGCTGCTCTCGATGGATATCTTTACTGCAAGCCCCACTTCTCTCAATTGTTCAAGGAGAAGGGTAGCTACAGCTATTTGTCCAAGCAAACTTCATTGAAGAAAAGTGAAAAAGAACAACAAGAACAAGAGGCTGTGGAGAAAACAACTGATGATGAACGCTCAGAGTCAGAGGCAGAGCCAGAGCAAGAGCCAGAGGCAGAGACAACAACAAAGGAAGCTGAACATGAACAACAAGCTGATGAAGATCACTCTGAGCAAGAGCACTAGATTGATGGAACATTAATTTTGCAAAGGGGGGCTTCACTTGTGTCTTTGAGTGATTGATCTTTCTGGCCACAACCCCCATTTGGGACATTTTGAAGTTCCTGATTGATTGGGTTGTGGCCTTGTGTCATTTGGGAAGATTCCCACAAAAAAAGGGCTATTATAGTATTAATGTGTTCCATTAATTCGCAAACAAACAGTGTAGACGGTTAACGGTTAAGCCTTTCTGTTCTTTGGGGCATGTAGATGTCTTTCTCAAGCCAAAGTGCATGCATGCATGCCACTGTCATTTCAGATGTACTTCGTTCTTTGTGTTAAGAAACAGAGATCAGAGTAGAAAAAGAAGATTTTATTGTCTGATTTGATGATGGATTACAATAGCATTCTCTTTTGTATACAGCTCTCATTTTACACTTTACCTAATCAATCAATGTAATAACTTCTACTTGGCGTATCAGAAAATACTAGTAACTGAAAAAATCATCTTATATCTAAAACTGTGTTAAGGGCTCCGCATCAAGGTTCAACTTCAGAAATCCTAAAAATGAATATATTCTTTTTAATGTACAGAGTAAAATATTAAGTAGTTTATAATATTGATGTAAAATAAGTTGCAATAAATATAAACATATATGACCATATCAAAAGCTTAATTTTAAGTTGTTAATCATTATTATAAATTAGAAATAGTGAAGCTCCATACTCTTTTTCCTCGTTCATTTAAAAATTTTCTTTCTCAATTATCTTAAACTATTTTTCTTTTATTTTTATATACTTAATCTTCTTAATCTTACATATTTTTCAATTTATCTTTTATTATCCCTGTCTCAAAATTAAATTTAATATTTTTAAAAAAATATTAACAATTAAAATTATCTTACATCACAATTTAAATTATTCATTATAAATATAAAATATAATTTATATATATATTAAAGTATTTATTATGAATGTTAATCATAAAAATTAATATTTTTCTATACAATGCACGTACTAAAAATATTAATTTTACATTAAATATATTATAAAATTTCATTTATTTTTTAAATATCCGGAACAGATTAATTTAAAAATGAGGCTAGAAGGCACGTCACTATTTGTGGGGTGGGGATAACCCTTTCTGCTGTTCCCCCATTCTTCTTCTCTACTTGCTAGCCGTTTATCCAAAGCCAAGGTTTCAGTCTACTCTGAGAACACAACAACAATAAAACCCTTCTCAATTTTGATGATAATAATAATAACAAATTAACAATAGCTGTAAACTGAAATTCAGAGGAAAATGGGGTCTCTTCCTCTCACCAGTGGTAAACCCTTCTTCACCCAGCTTCACTGGTTTTCATCAGACAGAACAACAAGAACCATTTCTCTGAATCAGAGAGTCAGGGTATTTGCCTCTCGATCACGAAGAGAAGAAGAAAAAGAACCCCCTAAACTCGACAGCTACGACCTCATGGAACTCAAGTTCGGTCGCTTACTCGGGGAGGACCCCAAGCTCACCCTTGCCAAGGTATCCTCCTTTTTTTATTTTATTTTATTATTTTGGAATAGTAACAATGTTTCATATAATAATTTCTTTGTTTATGTGTTTATAGTTTAATCTTGCTAATTATTTCCATACACCATTGTTTTAGATAATGGGAAGAAAGGCTAATCCTGATGCTTCTTATCTTGATATTGAGAAAGCCTTTTATAAGAACAAGGGTAAAATTGTGGAAGTGGAGGAACTTCCATTTGAAGGCTCAAAAGGAGGGGATGACCTGGGCTTGGTGCGTCCTGTTCCTGCTAAGGGGATGAAATTTAAATCTGATGATAACAAACCTGCATTGGAGATTAAGAAACCCGTCCGAGCCGAGAATAAGGAGGGGAGTGTTAGGAAGAGTAATGTTCCCAATGTTATTCTGAGGAAGCCGACCGTGTTTAAAGATGATGGCGATGGGGACACGTTGACGTCAAGGTTGAGAATGAGGCCGAATCTGTCACTCAAAATGCAGGATGAGCAAGTGAAGGACAAGTTTAGTGACATGACGCTATTGAGGAAGCCAGAACCGGCAGTTGCCAAGAACACCGATGCAATCCAAGAGTCTTCTTCTAGTGTGGATGACCAAGGGAACAATGATGGTGAGTTGGAGATGTGGAACGAAGAGTTAGGTGATGAAATTGGTGGCTTTACCTTGTTGGAACGGCCACACAAACCAAGTGGTGAAAGAGAAGAGAAGTTAGAAGAAGTGAATGTCACGGTCCCAAATGATGTAGGTGTCAATCATTGTTGCTAGTTGCAATATAGAATTTAGTAATGTAAGGCTGGTTTTTAACTAATTTTGTGCTTGATTAATTAGGGATTGGAGCAACATGAGCAGAAACAGCTGTTGTTCCATGAGGAGCCGACTGATTTAAGTCAATTGTCAGATTTTGAGTCAGTTGATTCTAGAGTGGAGTTGTCTGTGGAAGCTGCACTACAGGCAAAGCCAAAAAGGTATGTGAAAATAGATTTATGGTTTGGTTTATGGTTGCAATTCCAGTTTTAGTTCATTGCTTGAATGTATTTTTTTTATAGATTAGATCAATATGTGAAACGAACCTCAAAATTTGTTGGAGAAGAGGGTGCTTCCCTTAATCTTGGACGTCGCACAAACAATGATGATTTAGGGAATGTTGTTGATATGTCAGATTTCCAGGTCAGATTATATGGATTTTACAAGTTATTTATCTATTTTCCCAACTTTATGTTAATCTTTGTGCTTTTTAATTTTGTAGGAAAGTGAAGATGCTGATTGGACCAGGGCACAGGATTTGATTAAGACTGGAGATAGAGAAGATGTGGAACTAGTAAGCTGCAATACCAAAGGGTTCATTGTAAGTAATTAGAAAGTGGTATGAAGGACTTTCATTTGTAAATAAAAACAGTTTCTTAGTCGTCACTCTTCAATGAATTTTTTATATTTCTTCTGAAGAATCTGAACTCAATTAAACCATTATACAGGTTTCTTTTGGTTCCTTGGTAGGATTTCTGCCATACCGCAATCTTTCTTCCAAGTGGAAGTTCTTAGCTTTTGAGTCATGGTTAAAACAGAAGGGCTTGGATCCATCAATATACAAGCAAAACTCAGGCACTATTACAAGTTTTGATGCTGAAATTAAGAATTTTGCTCCTGATTCTCCTCCTTCTCTGGAGATTGATGGTAAAGTTGAAGATAAAATTTCACCAGATATGAAATTGGAAGATCTGCTAAGGATTTATGACCAAGAGAAAATTAAGTTCTTATCATCATTTATTGGGCAGGTTTGGTATTCAAAACACAAATGCACTGCCCAAATATATTTCTATAGTTTTACCATAAAAGATGGAACTTGAATATTATCGATCTTAATGTTAACATATCAATACTTTGTGTTTTGCAGAAAATTAAAGCAAATGTGTTAGTAGCAGACAGAAAAATGAGAAAGCTCATATTCTCTCTAAGACCGAAAGAGAAGGAAGAATTAGTTGAGAAGAAGAGAAATCTCATGGTAAATACTTTAGTAACAATAACATTTCTTGAATTAGCATGGAGCATGTGTTGTTGATTGAATGCAACAAAGTGGTCTTCAGATTTGTTTTCTGTTTCTTGCGGCAGGCTAGACTTCAAGTTGGGGATATAGTGAAATGCCATGTCCAGAAAATAGCTTACTTTGGGATTTTTGTTGAGGTATATACAGCATTTAATGTCACTATGTCAGTATTATGGAGTTCAGTTTTACAAACATATTTAGCTTTACATCATTTATTCTAGTGGAATTGCCTTGTTTAGCCTATGCTTGTGCCTTTGTATTGAGCTAAGCACCTGGATACCCTTTGCCCTTTCATGGAATCAGAGTTCAGAGTGGTTGTAAAATATTCTCAATATTGATGTTATTACTTATTAATGTAGCTTGAAGGAGTTTCTGCATTAATTCATCAGTCTGAATTATCGTGGGATGCCACTTTGAACCCAGCATCATATTTTCAGATTGGTCAGGTATTTTCCTTCTTGACAATGTGAAAAATTAATAAAGTGGAGAATAGTTTTCAACAACTAAAAATTAATAATGATGTTAGTTTACAAGTGGCAGATAATGGCAAGGAGAAAGAGGGAGGTAGTGGCACGGGCAATGACGAGCTTGTTATGTAACAAAATATACCAGTAGTGGGGAGGGTAGGACGGAGGTAGGAAAAGAGTGCACAGTAGAATTGGGAGGGAGAGCAGGCCAGGCTTCTTGAAAGCCTTGGTCATCATTTTCTTTATGAGAAATGCTAGGAACACACTCTCTAACACACTCCTCCAAACACACTCTGTTTTATTGGTTGAAATTTATTGAAAATAACAAAATTTGTGGGTCTCACATTATATTTAATAATTCTCTCTCCTGATTTTTGTAGTTTTCAATAAATTTTAACCAATTAGAGAGAGTGTGTTTAGAGAAGTGTATTAGAGAGTGTGTTGCTAGCACTCCTCTTTTCTTTATTTTCATTTCTGGTACTTAATCTTTCCTGTATTTCTCTTATTTCACTGGTATATTCTCTTCTGATATCAGTGATTTTGCCTAGTGCACCACAGTGACCACACATCTATATTTCCCTTTCTTCTTGTGTTCTGGTCCAGTTAGTTTCAGTATCTAACATGCCACCTCATGCGAGAGCCCTTTAAGCTTGAAGCATGTTCATATTGCACATGGCTGCCCTACCTTGTGCTGAAATTTATCTTTAATTTAGAAAAATAAGGGCAACAAGGATTGAACTCTTGACCACGTGATTGTAGAGGCTTTGATACCATGTCATGAATGACCTATTGCAAAAGCTTAAGTTGTTGGATAAAACTACATGAGTGGTTTTATATCTAATAGATGGAATTGATCAAGCACCCATCATGATATTTGAAGTCTTTATAGATTACTACTTTGTATTTATTTTTAAGCTTACTTTTGTTCCAGGTTCTGGAGGCAAAAGTTCACCAAATAAACTTTTCTCTTGAGCGCATATTTTTATCATTGAAGGAGGTCATGGTAACTTATCTATGTTGTTATTTACTTTTTCAAGTTTTTCCTTTGATTAGGGGAGAATTGTGGAGATTATTTTGACCAAGTCCACTTAGATTAAGCAGTGTTTATACACTTTGTGATTTAACAACTCATTATCTTCTTATGACAGCCTGATCCATTAATGAATTCCTTAGAGGCTATAGTTGGGGATCATGACCCCTTAGATGGAACATTGGAAGCAGCTCAAACAGATGTAGAGGTAATCTTTATATGAGAAAGTAGAATTCACTCTAATTACCAACAAAAATTATAAAAAATATACCCATTATATTGATTGAATAATTGCATTGCTGTTAGACTTTATTTCTCAATAGTTTAGAAGCCAACAAAAGGCTTAAAATAATTTTATTTACAGGTGTTGATATTATAGTATATAAATCTCCTTATTGGTTTTTACTTTATGCCGTTTGTTTGTGTTCTGGTCAGTATGTGCATATTTTTTATCTGGAAGGATGGAGCAAAGGTTGACCTCTGTAAATTAGAGAACATTACCGAATAACAAGCAGCCTGATTGAATATGGTCATTTCTGCTGATGGTGATAACAAATTTGTAGGTCATTATGTGGGAATAGGAATTAAATGGAGTTCAAACTACAACTACAGGATGTGGAGTAATGGTACAGTGGACTCCCTTGAGGATTGGTTGTAATAGTGGGTTTGATGTTCTTGGCATTGTGTTAACCAGGGGTGATGAGACTCATACCCATTTGCCTCTGGTTAGTTGGGGTTGGACTTGGGTTGGACCCACCTTGAGAGACCAATTCCGACCTTGAGTCTAGGCCCAAATCAGGAAAAATGAGAATATCTATATAGACTCCTGGTAGAGATTCTGTGCTGGTATGAGAAATGCTTAGAGATTACATCTTCTGGCCAGCTGCCCTACTATACCTTTGCTGTTATGACTTTCAAATTCAATCAATCAAGCAGACTGTAGTTTTGTTCTTGATTTCAGAGTGTACAATTGCAAATTATGTTTTATAGCTTTATTATCTACCTGATGATAAATCCATTGGTCATTTGGTTATGCCTGCTTTCCAGTCATGCATAATATTTTCATTCCAATCAATCACTGGATTTATATTTTTGGTTTATGATGTGGCAGAGAAAGAATTCTTCTTGCCATACAATGAATCATCAATAAGTTATGTTTATTTTATTGTCTAGTTGGGTTATTGGTTTGACATGACGAATCATCAAATTATGCTCATTTTTGGACAGTGGCCTGAAGTGGATTCCCTTGTCGAAGAATTGCAAAAGATTGAGGGAGTCCAGTCAGTTTCAAAAGGCCGTTTTTTCAGAAGCCCTGGTTTAGCTCCAACTTTTCAGGTATGGACATGATGACACATGTTCAACCTCTGCATAATGTTCTTTATTATTTGCTTGAATGAGTATTAGCTCATTATTTGTTGTGTCAGAACTCGTCATAAATTACAATTTGCACTATGGATTTTGCATATTGTTTGTGAAAGGCCTGTCAAGGTTCAAATTAATCAACTGACAGAATTTTCTTATGGCTGTCTTATAACTTTTTTAGTTGAAAATATAATAATGCTGACTACTATTCAGCTAGAAGATCCTTCTGTCAAAAATAAACCCCATTTGGTTTCCTTTTTCATTTTCCTTTGATTATGTGATTGCTTGTTCTTGTTTTGAGCAGCCACTGCCAGTTTACTAGACATTCCCATATACACAGACAAACTCTTGGTTCTCCTAAACCTCTTTTATCAATGTTAATATGGATATTATGAGCTTTGTTTTTGTTTATCATTTGTTTCCCGGCACAATTTAATAATTGTTAGCAAACTCAATTTCTTGATTTATCTGTTTGGAAACCAAATTTGTTCCAGGTTTATATGGCATCCATCTTTGAGAATCAGTATAAGTTACTTGCTCGATCTGGAAACAAAATACAAGAGGTAGTGTTATTGATTCTGTTATAATTTCTAGCTAAACAGGTAATGTTGTATCATTAAAAAATGTCTTCCCTTACACTAGTCCTTTTTTTCTTTAGTCATTCAAGATGTTTTTCTTAAGTTATGTATGTATACTTGATAAAATTGCTTTGGGACGTGTCATTTTCCTTCAGCATCTATAAAAGCTTGCAAACAGTTGCTTTTGATTGTTCCATAGAATACACTGTTGTATTCTAGTTTGCAAACCTTGGTAACCTTTCTTTTTCACTTCCATTCAAACCATGGTTTAAGAACCAAAATCATGTTCAAATACAACCTATGGTTTTGCCCAATATGTTCAAATGCAACGCAACTATCGTCTCACCAAACAACGGATTTGCATATTTGTATTATTGTTGTATATGCATTTTGGTGGTCTTTTTTCTTTTTCTTTCTTTTATCCATATTCTAAATGTAGGTGGATTGCTTATGGAAATCACATATTGTCATACTCATTCATAGTATAATCTAACCCTAATAATAAATCATTTTGGGCAGGTGATAGTTCAAACCGCTTTAGATAAAGAAAGGATGAAGTCAGCTGTTATGGCATGTGCAAACAGAGTGGAATAATTGTGCATTGTGACAGTAAGCCTATTGTTGCTTGCTTTTTTTGGTGATTGTACATTCTTTCGGGGAGTGCAGGCTGCAATTTAAGGAGCATTTCAAGCTAATTTATACATGAGGATTGGTGGGAGGATCAAAATTTTCTTTCTTGTAAAAAAGTAGTAATAAAGGCATATTTCTAACTTTTGGGGGGACGTGTTGGGGGTGAGAGGGAGGGTTACATATAAAGGACGTGTTCTTAGTTAACATATAAAGGACACGTAGAAAAAACTCGAATCCTTTCTCATGGGTCAAGTGATACCATTTCTTAATTCTTGTTTGCCTTGTGCACCGCGACCTCTGAGAAGTTGTTGATCATCATGGTCGGTTAATATAGTTTATTAGACAGATTGATACAATTCCTGGACAACCATTGCATACAGTAAATCTCTTTTGGTAATTTACATGTGTTAAAAACTAAGGCTAACAATGTGCTAGCTAGGCTCAAGCTTGATCTCAACAAAGAAATGTTCATTTTGTGGGCTTGAGTTCAGTTCACTAAGCTACTAAATATTAGATAATGAATTGAACTTTAAAAAAGTTGATGAGTTTCCGAGCGAGTTGTTTAACAAAATGGTCACAATGTTAAATAACTTGACTCGTTTTGACCCTATTTAAATGATGGATGCTGAGTATTGTAGTTTTGATTGCAAATGGAATTCGGCAGTTGCTTCCTGCATTTCTATAATTGTTTCCGCACCTAATCTTGAAATGTAAAATTATATTTCGAAAGCTTAAAAAGGTGCAAGAAGTAAAATATAAGGTGCAGGAAGCAACTGCATGGAGTTCCCTTAAGGGTTATTTATGGTAAGGCCCAATAGAGAGCAATGAGCAGCAAAATGCCAAAATGGATCGAGTCGAGTGTAACTCAAATCCACAAAAATATCATAAATATGCCATAATTGCAGAAGCAATAGAAGCAAAAATCTGAAGCTCGAGTTGCAATCAGGTTTCGGGTTCCCGAATTCCCACTTTCATATTCATGTATTTTAACCTAAGCTATTTTCTTGACCGGAAAAAAAAAAAAAAACTAAGCCATTATATGATGTACTTTTCTTTCACCAAAATAACCTATTGGCCATTGTGTCCTGAAAAGCTATTTTATAATAGGTTGATTTTTCAGAATGTAAGGGTCTGTTTGAGAGTTGGGTTTTGGAGGGGAGGGGACAAAATTGCCATTTTTAATAAATATGTTCTAATTAATTTTTTAAAATGGAAGAAATAAAAATGATTGATAAATATAGATTTAATGTCTTAATTTTTTTTGTTCATTTTTATAATATATATCATTCGATGTTATTAATATTTTATAACAAAAATTAAAAAAAAAATTAGTCTGTATAAATATAGTTAATTTTAATTTAATTTTATCTTTTAAAATTATTATTTTAATCTTAATAAATTTTATAATTTAAAATAATTTCTATTATTATTTATTTATTAATGACGTGTCACATGTTACATCATTTTAAAATAATTATTAATGTGACATAATTAAATGTATGTTACATCATAATTAAAGTAATAATAAGATATTTTTAAAAATCTTAAAAATTATAAGTAACAAATTCGAAAGAAGAATTTAAAAGACTAAAATTAAATTTAATTATAATTTAAAAATATATGAATTTTTTAATTTTATAATAATTTAGGGAAGGAAATGGCACCTAAGTTTAAAGTAGGAAAAGTCTCCAAATTAAAAAAAACATTAAAAAAATTCTTATATTTACTTTATTTAAAAAAAAAAAACGATTAGAAATTCAAACTCGTAACATGTTAGATACGAGAGTATGTTTTATTTCACATTGAGATTAAAAAATAGTTTTAACTATTCTCCAACAAAACTATCCTTGTTAGAACAATGATTTTGTTACTACTTTTGTTACTAGTTAACAAAATTGAATTATGTCATAAAAAGAATAAATTAGATAGTGCATTGTTTTCACTTTGTTCTGGGTTAAACAACAGATACTACTAGTTTGAGACGCAGGCTAAAATGGGGGACATTAGGGGACATTATAATGTCCCCCACCGTGGGAAACTAATATGCACCGTTGGATTTTGAGATCAATGTGGGATTACCGTACAACCGTCCACACTAGATTTTTTTTTTTTTTTAAAAGGGATTTTTTTTTCTGTTTAAGTTTTTTTTTTTTAAAATGACCATTCTTCTCCATTGTTGCTTATTGATGTGGGACTACCATACAACTGTTTACACTAGATTTTTTTTTTAAAAAGGGATTCTTCTTCTTCTGTTTAAAGTTTCAGTAGTTTTTAACTACCGCAAATTTTTTGGCAAACTAAAACTGTCAGAAATGTTAAAAAATAAAATCAAAAATCAAAATCTCGAACACTAGAATTTCTGAAATCACAAAAAATGTTATAAAAATAAACATTTATGACCACCAAAAAATTTGCAGCGGTTAAAAGTCACTAGAAACTTAACTAGGAAATTTTCACACACACAGTTTATGTCATCACTTAACAGTTGAAATTAATGTTAGGGACTAAAAATAGAACAAAATAATTTATGATGGACTAAAAATAGAACAGAACAAAACAATTTATGAGAGACTAAAAATAATAAAAAAATTTATGAGGGACTAAAAATAAAAATCAAGATAAAATGACGGACAAAAAAATGGAAAGAGAGGCAGAAACAAAGCAACAAGGAGAAGAATAGTCATTTTTTAAAAAAAAAAACTTAAACAGAAAAAAAAATCCCTTTTTAAAAAAAAAAAATCTAGTGTAGACGGTTGTACGGTAGTCCTACATTGATCTCAAAATCCAACGATGCATATTAATTTTCCACGGTGGAAGACATTATAAGGTCTCCCATTTTAACATGCGCCCTAGTTTGAACAGCATGGGTTAACGTTGTACTACTGGGAATGTGTGACCACAGGTTTGAATTCTCCATAATTATAGACAGCTTTCATTTCTTTTCATTTTATTTATTTATTAAAAAAAGACAGCTTTCCATAGTACTGTTAGGCTCGAGTGTGCGTAGCATCGGGTATCGTGTCGTGAAGTGTTGGATTGGATTTCTTAGCGTACACCATGCGGCGCATCTTCATCACACATAATGCACCCGCTTCTTCATCATGTGAAACTGAAATTGCTCCTTCCCTTAACCCTTATTATTATATCATCTCTTTTATTTTTTGTTTCCAGAACTGGTAGAAACAAAACCAAATTCTTTTGAATAAAGTAAACGTTTAAAGTTAAACCCAGAATATTCAGACACTTCAAGTTTTCCCTCTGCGGAACAAAATGGGAATGGGAACTAGCACCTTTGTTACTAGATGGATCAACTTTCTCACCATGGTAATGCTGTTTCCTTAGATTCTAGTTTTTTTTTTTTTTTTTTTTTTTTTTCAATTTTGAGTTTGCCAGTTCAAATCTTTTTTCTATTTCAATTTTTGGGTTTGTATGTTTGTTCCATTTTCCTCTTGCTTTCACTTTATCTACTGTCTTGTGTTCACGTGCTTTTTGCTGTTGTTCTTGCCTACCCCACTTCAGTTTTCACTTGAACTTGTTCCAAAGATACGATTTTTAGTAGCCAACTTTACTTGCTGTTATCAGTTACCATTTCCTTTCCCTAGTTGTTAATTTGTGTGCTAAAGGTGAAAGCAGAAGATAAGAACTAGGACTTAAGGGTGTGTTTGATTTCTATTTTCAAAAACTGTTTTAGTTTTTAAAATGTAACTAAATGAGGTTGCTCAGACAACTGGTGGAGGGTGATGCAAGGTACAAAGTAGAGTGTTGAATTGAGGGAGAGGTTGAATAAGATGAAAACAGAAGAAGAAGATGAGAAAACATCTCCCGCTGTTTCTGATTTTTGGTTTTTAAAAATACTTGTTTTTTAAACAATTTTCAAAGTTAATAGATTTTATATGAGAATCTGATTGTTGAGTAGTATGGAAATGTTGTGGAAAACAGTTTCTAAAACCAGAAAGTGAGAAGGGAATCAAACAGGCTGCAATTTTATTTTATTTTTTTAAATTTTGTGATTGTTGATTCTGTTTTCATGTTCTCCTTGTGCAGCTTTTGGCCATTGCTGTGATAATATTTGGAGTGTGGATGAGCACTCATCATGATGGCTGCCGAAAGTCTCTCACTCTGCCTGTGATAGGCCTCGGAGCAGTTATTTTCTTAATGTCAGCCTTGCATTCTTTATGATTTTGATGCATTTTTTCTTTCCTTTTGAATATTTTCTGCTAGTGCATTGTCTTCTATCACATTTCTGTGTTGTGCAGATCTGTAGTCGGCTTTTTGGGTGCCCTGAAAAACATCTCCGTACTATTATGGATTGTATCCTTATTCCTTATTAGAATTAGATACACTATTTTTAAGATGGCTACATCAGATAAAGAAAGAAAGAAATTTTGGATTCTGGGTATCATCCTTGACATTGTACTTGCAGTATCTGATCACGCTGTTCTTTGTCTTGGTGGGAATCCTGGTCTTCACAGTATTGGTGTAAGTATGCAGATTGGTTGACAATGCAAATTCGTTCACATTATCATTTGTTTTCTTCGTAGATGCAAACTGTCTCTGCCATGTTTATGTGTAGAGTCTTATATACTGGTTGTAAAAAGAAGTCTGCAAGAGTCTGATGACCTCAGCATTTGCAATTAACAAGCCTTAGCATATTCGTATTTCGAGCTTTTCTTTGCTTTGTTGGTCTGTTCATTAAGCCAATTAGGAGTTTATGTGGCTGCTCTGTTTATTGAAATTGCTACCTTCAATGTCTATGGTACAAAATGAGTCCTCATATTATCTTTCTGCAGCAGGTAGTTACTATTTACTAGTGGTATCATTTGCAATTACTAATTTGGAATAAGAAATTGGTGAAAACATGTAAAGCTCAGACAATATCTTATAAGTTATAATATTTTGATTTTAAATAAGGTATGTTGAATGAATTTTTATAACTGAAATACATCAGAACATACACTAAGGACATGGCAAGTTAAAAAATTGATGCTCTAGCTACTAAGTTTCCAGATGATTTGATATTTTAAGATGGATATCCTTCTTGGTTTGTTCCTCTCAATAACACGAGTCACATTTCTAAACTAAGTCTACTGCCTCCTTGTGTTTGGTTGTCAATGAGATAGCACCACATGCTATCAAAACTCCAAATTGATTTCCAGATTTCCCAAGTTATTTACCTTTGACGCAAAGAAAAAATGTGCCCAGAACATGTAGAGGAACAGTGATGAGCATAAAAATAGATGCCGTTATGTCGTCTTCATGGTGTGTCAATTGTTAAAACAACTGAACTAATTAAAGTATTAAACATACTTCTCTCTTTAATTTTTTTTTGTTTTAATATCTATATTAGCATGTTAGAAAAAGAGGTGAATTTATGTTTTATCAGATTCATTGCTATTTTTTAATCATCCAACCAATAATCGACTTTGATTTTGGATACTCATTTGGATCTTATGTAATCTTCTGTCATTGTGTCAGGTTCATCGTGACTAATAATGGATCAGGTCATAGCGTGACTGGCTTGAGGTAAGGAGTCAAGTGTTTCATTTATGTAGACATTACTATGGTCCTTCATATTTGATGGTGACAATTCATGATATATACTGTGGCTCACACAGTCACACTGCATATGACTGCCTGGCTATAAGAGGAACAAATATCTGGTTAATGCTTTTTTCTTATTCTAGTTCTTGACAACATGGTGTGATCTAATGAATGATACTCTTCTTGTCTGCTTAGGTATAAGGAGTATCAACTTCAAGATTTTAGTTCTTGGTTTCTCAAAGAGGTAAGACTCTTGTCGTCATGGAGAACTGTTAGTGCACAATAACACTTAAACATCCACTAGCTTGAAGTTTTTCTTTTTGCTTTAGTTAAACAATACTCATAACTGGGAAAGGCTGAAGGTTTGTCTTGTCAAATCTGAAGATTGCAATAACCTATCCAAAAAGTATAAGGTGTGTGGCCTATACTATTCCACTGAATTTAATTATCTGTTATCTTCTCCACAAAAAATCTGTGATTTGTCCCTTTCCAATCTTCTTATGCAGACTCTTAAACAATATAAATCCGCTAAATTGTCGCCAATTGAAGCTGGCTGCTGCCGACCACCTTCCCAGTAGGTTCTATTGTCTGGTTTCTCGTTTATAACAGCTACCCAAATGCATTTCAATAGAGTATATTTTATGTTTTCAGATAAGAAAATCAGTGCACATGTCTGATATTGTTTGAGTTGGGGTTTTATGTAACTTAGATGTGGATATCCTGCTGTAAATGCATCCTACTATGACTTGACCTTTCATCCAGTTAGCCCCAACAATGACTGCAAGCGGTACAAAAATTCTCGAGCCATCAAATGCTATGACTGTGATTCTTGCAAGTAAGCATGCACATGCTCTATTTTCTGTTTTTCTAGATGAGTAAATTCTCTCACTGCCAATGTTTGTTTTGTCCTCAATCATGGTTCCAGGGCTGGTGTGGCACAATACATGAAAACCGAATGGAGAGTTGTTGCAATATTTAATGTTGTTTTATTTGTTGTCTTGGTAAGACAAACATTCTTGCCCTTTTTCTAAGATTACAACAAGCAGAGAAGGTCGTCTATCCACCCTTGTTTTAATATGTTATGTTTTTCAATGAATAACTGAGATTTTAAACCACAAATATGGTAAAAGAAATTCTTAAGGTCATTGATGCCTTAATTCTATCTACCTTTGTTTTGTGCAATGGCAGTCTATTATATACTTTGTGGGATGCTGTGCGAGACGAAATGCTGCCAGGAACCATTCTAAAGCTTGAAGGGGGGAACCTCTATGCACCCATCATCAAATGCTTTTGAAATTGTTAAAAGAGGAAATCAGTGTCCTGGGCTAGATAGAGATAAAACTCCCCAAACTCATGTTAATTATAGGACCCCTTGGTGATGGATTGTGTAATCTTTGTGAACACCATGACTTGATTTGTTAATATCTTTAATTTTATTATTTGATTTGATGTGAATAGAAACTCCAAAATCAGCAATCTCTACAAGCCACAGATTAACGTCTTGTTTGTTCGCTTAGATAATATTTGAAGATAAATAACCTTTTATCAGTTTAACGTATGTTACTGCAACGTAAAATTAGTGTTATGGAAATTATAAATCAGTTTCATGTAACCCGAAAGTTTTTCATTTAATCCCCTATCAAACTTGTTACTTTATACAAACATGTGTTGATCTGAGTAAGACTGGATTAAGATTTCTTAAACAGAACATGACTTGATCAATTTTAGTGACTACCATACTATATTTTTTGTTTATGAATAAAAAAAAATCACACATAAAACATCTCGGGCTTGCTTCTGCGTATTCTTCTTGTTTTTATGCGGAAATGAATACTAACGTGGATAAAAATGCTGAATCAAACATTATATTATTTAAACTATTATGAAAAATTCAGCTTGTTACAAAGGATATATTGAATTAAATTATATAAATGTTAATTTGAACCAATAACATGATTACTAAAAAATTATATATAAATGTAAGAGCAGGAAAATAATATAAAAAAATTTAAAGTGAAAATATGAACAAAGAAAAATCACCATATACTTGATTTAGGGTTTAAAAAAAAAGAAGTGTCTATCTCTTCTATTTAATTGACAATCATTTATGTTTATGTTTAATCACATTCTTATAAACCCGCCCCTAGCATGTACAAAAGAAAAAAGAACAGTCTGGTTTGAAAAAACAAAACAAAACTAAAACCCTTCCCTTGTTGTTGTGGTATTGGCGTGTCCAGCAATGTGGGGTTGGATGCTTGGCGAAGGCCGTAGGGCAGCGTGCAGCTGGAACTGGGTGGCGCTCCGAAAGATGGGTGGTGGTCCTCGCACCTTTCCGGGCGGCGTCAACAAGTGGAAATGGAAGCGCATGCACGAGAAACTCGCCAGAGACAAACAGAAGAGACTCATCGACCAAGAGAAGCAGCTCTACGAGGCTCGCATTCGCTCCCACATCCGCTCCACCCTCTCCCCCGACCACCGCTCCGCCGCCGCCGCCACCCACCGCCCCCTCTCCCCCAACGACCACGTCAGAGCCCTCGCCGATCGTTTCGTCAAAGACGGCGCCGAAGATCTCTGGAACAACCACGACGGTCCCCTCACTCCGAACCTCAAACACACCAGGGGTTACCGTTCTGTTCCCGAGGTTGGGGCCCACAAGTATAGGTTTTGGCGGAAGGGTAGTGATGACTCTTCTTCCAGTGAGAGCGAAGTTGAATTGAGTTTGAAGACGGGTAGTAGTGCTTCTTTGGGGGAATATGATGTCAAGAGACAGGGGAGGGTTCTGCCCAAGACATCTGAAGAGGTTGAGTTTATCAGGAATGAGCTTAATAAGAGGAAGTTGAGCCAAATTCAGGAGCAACAACAAAGCAATGAAAGCATCCTGAGCAACACAAGGTATTCTTATTTTAATGCTGGCAATAGAAAATGGTTTTTCTTTTAGTATTTATTCACTTGTGGGAAGGATGGTGATGAAAATTGAAAAGAAAAGGGTATGGATAGATGCATACAAGGTTTTAAATTGCAGTCGCAGTTTCATCGTCATGTGCTCAATATGACTGCAATTGCAGTTTTGGAGACCTTTGAAACCTTGATGTTGAGGCCAAAATCACGTTTGTTGACCATTTTTTAAAACCTTGGATGGATATGCATGCTTGCTTATTTTGTGGAATTGCAGTGTTGCAATGGGTGATTTAGATGTTTTGTTTTTGTAGATTTGATGAGTGTGGTATATCGCCGCTGACGGTCAAGGCGCTTTCTTCAGCTGGTTATGGTCATATGACCCGCGTCCAAGAGGCTAGCCTACCTATTTGCCTTGAGGGTATGTTGCCTTTTTTCTTTCAGATTGGATTTTCGCAACTCAGTTGCCAATCCAATTTCTATTTGTCATTTATTGTTATTGTGATTATCTCTTATTAATCTTACAAAAGATGTGTATTGTAAATGTTGCTGCATTATAGTACTTTATCTCAACCTGCATTTTATTTGGGTCCAGTTTCAGTCTTTTGCTTGTTAGTACGTTTCTGCTATTTGTCTAAGATGACTACTGGATTTGATTTTCATGATTATGTTGCACTGCAGGGATGGATGCTTTAGTCAAGGCTAAAACTGGCACTGGAAAAAGTGTAGCTTTTTTGGTACACCCTACTTCTTTTATGTTTAACACACTGCATTCTGTTTTGAATTTTTTTTTCTTATCAATGATGTTGAGTGCAAACAGCTTCCTGCTATTGAAACAGTTCTGAAAGCTATGAGTAGCAATACGTCTCAACGGGTGCCTCCAATATATGTTCTTATTCTCTGCCCTACCAGAGAACTTGCTAGTCAAATTGCCGCTGAAGCAAAGGTTTTGCTGAAATATCATGATGGCATCGGGGTGCAGACTCTTGTTGGAGGCATACGATTTAAAGTTGACCAAAAACGCCTTGAATCAGATCCATGCCAGGTTCCGTGTTATATATAAAATTATTTATGTTTCCCACTATGTGGCTTCAGGGTGCAGGCCAAGTGTAAGGCGTTTTTTTGGTGGGCAAGGGATAGAGCCGTCAAAATGGCCCGGCCCGACCCTGGCTCGAGTGGGTCATGGCTAAAAAAGCCCATAGGGCCAAACAACCCGCATTAAAAAGCCCGCAGGGCCAAAAAGCCCACAAAGCCCTGTGGGCTAGGGCTAGCCCATGGGCCTTAAGTTTCAATACTATGACATACTTTTTTAATACTCAAGTCAAGGTCAGCCGAAAATAACCCTAATTGAGGTCAGTCGAAAACAGTCTCGACAGAGGTTGGCCGAAAACAGTTTTGGTCGAGTCGGCTGAAAACTGTCCCGACAGAGGTTAGTCGAAAACTGTCCCAGCAAAGGTTAACAGAAAATGCCTTGGTTGAGATAGACCGAAAATAACCCTAGCCAAGGTCGACCAAAATAAATCCTAGCCGAGGTTGCCTGAAATAGTCCAGGCCGAGGTTAGCTGAAAACAGCCCTGGTCGAGGTAGGATGAAAACAGTTTCAGCCGAGGTCGGCCAAAAATTTCCCTTGCAGAAGTCGACCGAAAATTTCCACGACTAATTGTTGATTGAAAATGCCCCAGCCGAGGTCGTCGAAAATAACCCTAGTTGAGGTCGGCCAAAATTAACCCTAGTCGAGGTTATTCGAAAACAGCCCTGGTCGAGGTCAGCCAAAAATAGTTCAGCTCGTGGCCAGCCGAAAATTGTCCCTACCAAGGTCGGCCAAAAACTTCCCTGACCAAGGTCGACCGAGAATAACCCTAGCCAAGTTCGGTCGAAAACAACCCCGGTTGAGTTTACCAAAAAATGCTCCGTCCAACATCGGCTGAAAATAACTTTAGCCGATGTCGGTCACAAATAACCCTAGCCGAGGTAGGCCAAAAATAACCCTAGCCGATGTCGGCCGAAAATAACCCTAGCCGATGTCGGCAAAAAATAGCCCCGGTCGAGGTCGGCCTAAAATTACCCTAGTCGAGGTCACCAAAAAACAACAATGACAAAGGTTGGTCGAAAACAGCCCCGGTCAAGGTCGGTCAAAAACTGCCCTAGCCGAAATCGGCCAAAAATAACCCTAGTCGAGGTCACAAAAAACAACGATAACCAAGGTCGGCCAAAAACAATCGCGATTGAGGTTGGTTAAAAATTGTCCTGGCCGAAATTAGCCTAAAATAACCCTAGCCGAGGTCATTGAAAACAACCCTGATCGAAGTCAACCGAAATGTCTTTGCTAAAGTCGGTCAAAAATAGCCTCGGTCGAGGTCTACAAAAAATGCTCTGCTCGAGAGCGAACGAATAGCATGACTTGTGGGGCTAACCCCTTAAGCCCTGGCCCCATATTAAGTGGGGCTTTGTGGGTTAGGGCCTTTTAGGGCCCTTATTAGAAGGGCCAAAAGCCCCTAGGGCCATTATGATGGGCCAAGTGGGGCTGGCCCTAGGGCCTAGGGCCAAAATGACAGCTCTAGGGGGGAAGAGAAAAAACAGAAGAAAATAGAAAAAAAGATGTTGCTGATTTTGTGTAATAAAATCATTACTCAAAGTAGAAACATAATGTTTTTGGTATTTCTTGGATCAATTTTTGCAGATACTTGTTGCTACACCTGGTAGGTTGCTGGATCACATTGAGAATAAGTCTGGAATATCTCTGCGATTAATGGGCTTGCGGATGCTTGTACTTGATGAAGCTGATCATTTACTGGACCTGGGATTCAGAAAGGATGTAGAAAAAATTGTTGATTGTTTGCCCCGTCAGCGGCAATCTTTGCTGTTTTCTGCAACCATACCAAAGGAGGTTAGGTTAGGTTTTTATTTTTATTTTATAATTAATTTTTAACCTCAGGTTCTTTATTCCATCAACATCAACAGTGTTACTGATGCTTAAAAAGTATGCAGGTCCGTCGTATATCTCAGCTTGTTTTGAAAAGGGATCACAAATATGTTGATACAGTTGGAATGGGTTGTGTAGAAACTCCTGTTAAGGCAAGTTACAGCAACTATTGTCATACTCTAAAAATTGCAAAAGTAAAATACATATTCGATTGACTTCTAGAGCCTTAGGCTATACATTTTTTCTTGTGGGGGAGGGGTGGTTACTATTCTTGTAATTCTTGTATATATTTTTTTAAACTGTTTGTGTTTTAATGATTGTATAAATTCTTGTATATATATATTTTTTAAACTGTTTGTGTTTTAATGATTGTATAAAAAATTTCCAGTGATATTCATTAATGGTTATTTTGGTTTGCTATCACAGGTGAAGCAATCTTATCTTATTGCTCCTCACGAGTCACATTTTCAATTAGTGCACCATATTCTGAAGGAGCATATCTTGCAAACACCTGATTATAAGGTTAATACATATGCTGTTTTAGATTTCAAATTGCTTTGTTATATATTTTATGGTTTTGACCAGTAGATTTGCGTGCAGGTTATTGTATTCTGTATAACTGGGATGGTGACATCACTCATGTATAACCTTCTTCGGGAAATGAAAATGAATGTTAGGGAGATGCATTCTCGAAAACCTCAGCTCTATCGAACTCGTATATCAGATGAGTTCAAGGAATCCAAACAATTGATTCTTGTCTCATCTGATGTTTCATCACGGGGAATGAATTATCCTGATGTTACCTTAGTCATACAGGTATGCTTACATCTTTTAATGTGTTTCCACTTATGTTTTTTTGTACTTGGGATGTGTTGGAAATTTTCTTTTCTTTTTTCTGTTTCTCCTTTTGGTTTGTGATGGTACTGCTGAAACAAAGTTCCTTATGAGACTGGGAATTGTTTCTTGCTGAATGTATCAAGTAAAATGTGGATTTTTAGCCAATATTTCCATCAGGAACTACTTATTTGCCCCATGTCCCGAACATTTGTGTGGAATCCAGGTGGATATAGAGTAGTAGACTTCACTTTTTATTAATTTGTATCCGATTGGAATCCAGGTGGGAATTCCTTCTTACCGTGAACAATACATACACCGTCTTGGAAGAACAGGTCGGGAAGACAAAGAAGGGGAAGGCGTATTGTTGATTGCTCCATGGGAAGAGTATTTTTTAGATGAAATCAAGGATCTACCTCTACAAAAATTCCCCTTACCAGATATAGATCCACAGACAAAGCTTAAGGTACATACATCTCTTGCTGTTGTTCTAATGTCCACAAAATCTTGATTTATACCGTGTACATGGATATATTGATCCTCAAAATTCATCTTACCACATTTATTTTGTGCATGGCTTTGCTATGGCTGCTATCTAGAATACACATGGTTACCTACAATTGTTGTGTATGATCCTTGCAGATTGAGAATTCAATGGCAAAGATTGATAATGACATCAAAGAAGCAGCTTATCATGCTTGGCTTGGTTATTATAACTCCATCAGGGAAATTGGGAGGGAAAAGACCACTATAGCTGAGCTGGCAAACCGATTTTCTGAATCAATTGGTTTACAGAGGCCTCCTGCACTCTTCCGAAAAACTGCAATAAAAATGGGTTTGAAAGACATTCCTGGCATTAGAATTCGTAAATAAATAGTTCAGCAGTTGGCACAGATAAGTAACGTGACGAGATACTAGCATGCATGAGACAAGGGAAGTGTCAAGGGCAACATACTCAATTTTGATTTAGGACCCTAGGCCGTTGAATTCTTCATTTCATGATTATTCAATTGTTAGTGCTGAAATCCTGTATTTAATTGTAGTCAACAATGTGTAACACCCAGGAAAACCATATCAAAATCATTATCCATTGATGATTGGCTTAATTTAGAAAATAGAAAACACAAATTTATGTTTATTTGAAATGAAATTGCATGTCTTCTGGTACAGATGATTTTTTTGCCCCTTGACTTCACTTTAAAAAGTTACTGGTATCTTAACTTTTTAAACTAATTGGAAAAGTGACAGAGGTATGAATGGCGAGAGGATGAGAAGAGTTCTCTTGCACATTGACATCACTGTAAAAAATTGAAATATTGATAATATTAAGAATTTAATAAGCATGTACTATGTACATCGGTGTAAAAATTGTCAATTGATCAGAAATTATTTTTAGTATAATTTTAAGATTATAATAAAAGTTAAACTCTTTTAGTGCATATATTATTTATTCTAATAGTATTCCAAGCATTTAATCCAAACTAAGACTTTTTTTCATACTTTTAATTTTATTTAAATGATAAATTGTCTTATACATCTCTTTGAATTATAATAAACTAATTATCCCTACTTTTTCATGTTCTAAATTAATTAAGAAATCTCTTATTTAAGTGAATAAAGCTTATTTAACTTTATTCACAAAAAAACAAACAAATTCACCAATAAAGGGTTGACTTTAAAAAATTTAATTGAATATTCATAATTTATATCAATGGCAAAACATCATACACAAATAAATGAGATAGAATTTGTTAGCATCATGTGTAAGCTTTGACAAACTTATATTTAATAACATTTTATAAACGACAGGTTTCACCAATGTGTAAAATAGTTTGTACAATAAACATTACAGGCAAACTTTACAATAGAACATTATTAATACATTAGTTTTCTTTTGGGTGTGACTTTTTTTTTTGTTTACTATTAATACATTAGTTTAAAGACATTCACTTTATTACTCTATTTACTATTATTAATTTTAGAAAGAAATAATTAATTTACACATAACAAGTGAGATCCATATGCCACAGGTTTTCTCCAAGTGAGTAAATCACTTCAACTAGTGCCTTGTGGCTCCCTAAAAATTTTAAGTAAAAATTTGCCGCTGAGTATAATTAAATCTTTAAATCTTTTTATGTTATGTGACCTTGTTATATTATAAACTTGAATCTCCGTAATTCACACATCTTTAAAGATTTTGCATCTAATCAATATTTTCCATAATTAATTATTTAATCAAAGGAATTTTTTTTAAATTTATTTAGTTAATATTCAAATTTCTTCTAACACTAAATATAATTAAATATTTGCAAGTCACTAGTAAACAATCTTTTATCAATTATATCAATTTTTAAGATTTTACAAAATTAGAAATTTTAAACACATTTTTATAAATAAAAGATGTTATACCACTTAAATTAAAATTTCAAGTATTTTTAATTTATATTTAAAAGCACCGTGCAATTCATAAGATATTTGCTAGTTTCATACATCGCCAGGGTGTGAAGTTGTTTTTTTTCTAAAAGGCTAAATGTTACTTTTGATATTTTATGTTTTAGTATTTTTTTTATTTCGGTACATTAAGTTTTAAAAGTCTCATTTTGATCCTTTATGTTTTCGAAAGTTTCATTTTGATTCCGTTAACAAACTTTAGTGTCCCGTTAACTTTTATATTTTAAAATAATTAATTATAACATAATGGCGGTTAAAAATCGTCACAATGTTTAAATTAATTATATTCATGATAAAATAATTAATTTTTAACTGCCTCAATCTTTTTTATTAAAATTTTGAAAATGATTATGCATCACTTTTTTTTTTTAACTGTTTATTCAAAATCAATCACAGCACAAGAAGTGTACATGATTTTAAAAAATTACAACCACCATGACCGGCCAAAAACACACCAATGTATACAATTAAAACCAAACCAGCAAACCCCAAAATAAAAACCATTCTAACATACTACTCACCCATCCCTTGTTTGCATCTCTCAGAAACCTGCATAATTCTGCAGACCCCATATCAAACCAAACACCACCCAATTCTAACCACACCCCTTACCTACTAAGCCTCACCCTCCACCCCCTAAACATGCTATAGCCTTCGTCACTTATAATTATGAATTAAACTATTTCAATTGTTGTGTCATCTAGAAGGGTTTTGAAGGAAAGTTGTATGAGTAGGGTTGTCTATGTTTTGTCTGTGCCCCCCGCCCAAAATCCACGGGCTTCGCTGCTGCGACGGCGACGGCGACGGCGGTGGAGGCGGAGAGCGGCAGTGCGAAGAAGAGAGGGAGGGAGACAGAGGAGGGCGGGTGCGGGAGCATTAGAGAGGGAGGGTTTGGGGGTTGTTGAAGAGAGAAGCGAAGTTGGAGGCAGTGGATTGAAGATGAGTTTTTTTTTCCCTTAAAAAACACACAGTGACGGCTAAAAAGCCGTTACTATTTTAAATTAATTATTTTAAAATTTAAAAATTAACGAAAACATAAAAGATGATAATGAGACTTTTAAAATTTAATATATTAAAACGAAAAAATGCTAAATAATCTGTTTTGACGTGAGTCCTGCATCCCCCACAACCACAAGTACTGTTATGGGGCCATTGTATTGTTCCACACGAAAACACCTTGACCTATATAACCGCGGCCATATTAAACCCATCTTGGGTCCACCTTGTTAATCAGGAGTCAAATTGGTATCCCATTAGGATGCAACAAGAGACATGTAGCAGCATAATATTAATCACAATCAAACTCAACCTGCAAGAATTAAAAAGCCTAAGATGTGATCATGGTGATTGAGGGAAAGACTAGGAATGAAACATAAGATGGCCCTTTGTATATAATTGAGTATTTAAGTCGTTCAAATCACGTAAATTAAGCAAGATAATCAAACTGACTACTTATTTAACACGAATCGAACGTAAGTGCCTACTTGCTTTTCAATTAACCAAGAAAATGAGTCCATCTCGGCTCTATTGAAATTTGAACCAATTGAACGAATATCTTCTTCTGTCCCTTTTTTTTCAGTTTTTTTATTCAATTTTTCTGTCCTATTAACGCGCATTATTTAACTAAAGCACTAAATATAGTTAAAAAAAAAACTCGTAAGATTGAAATATTAGATATTCAATGGTACAAAAATAGGAGAGAAGCAACTAATAATTTCCGTTGTTTGAACTTTCTTGACGATCATCAAAACTGCAATCAATTGATTTTAAATGCATGCTTAAACTTGGTAATACGTGTTAGTTCACGTGGAAGAGGCTCGAGTCTCTTAAAGCACATAGTTTTGGGTTCAGCCCCAGAAGAAGAGTCACTAGCTTTTGCGCTTGATAATAGATAAAGAGATGCTCTGAAAAAGAAAAGGATGCATGCTTAAACTTACAAGATATATCACCATGACCTTTATTTGAACATATTTTATACATGTCGGTAACGCGTAACCACTGCTAGGCTTGATTCTAACTAGTAACTTCAAAGTAGTCGGTGCAGGTTTATATACCCATAAAAGAAACAGATGGTACAGAATGACCCTAGTTTTATTTATTTATTATTTATTTAATGCAAATTGAAATTCCAGCACCAATAAGTCCCAGTCAATTAGGACAGGCGCCAAACCGGGCCCTCATTCATGTAGGTACAACCACAACCTTCGGTGCAAAACAGTTGCCAAGCATTAACATATGACACGAGGAAAATAATCCACCCAAATGACACCTGAAGAAAGAGAGACAAGTATAGGTGTTGGAGAACAATCCTCACCTTACAAAACAGTATAGAAATGCCATGAGATTGAGAACAAATTAAAGTGTATAGGTGGAAAACAATCATCACCTTACAAGTCAGTTTTGTATAATTAAGTTAGACTCAAACCCATATTGTTAGAAAGTATTTGAGTCTATCCTAATGATTGTTGTTAGGCCTATAGCCATTATCAAATCACTCTATGAGACAACCCATTTATCTCTTTCATCAACACGAAGGAGGGTCACTAACTCTACATGTACTTGGTGCTCGCAAGTATGCCTACTGACAATACCAGATGAGGATAAAAAAATTGAGATAATGAATTCAAAAATCCATTCTCTTTTGATTCCTTATCAGGGACCCCATTCTTCAACAGTTGTTTATAATTGAGGCTATGAAGTGACTTTGAAGAGCAAGAGCAACCATACAGCTGCTTGGGCATCAATACTATACGATGATTTTGGCGTTGACCGAATGAGGTTAACTAAGGAAACCTACCGAGGGTGTCACAAATTGAGAAATACTTCAATATCGCATCTGATTATCACTAATAACAGATTAGAGGCCAGGGCACATTAGGAAAGACAAAATTTGAATCGGAAAATAGGCACCAGCACTACCTGTCATTCTAATCCAGGGACACAGTGTATATGAAAGCCCGCACAAGTCTTTGCAATTATTATCACACAATTAAATTATCAAAACTCTAAATGAGCGGCATAAGAGACACAATTGATAGAAGAGTCAACGGTCTCATCTTTTTTTTAAGCAGTATTTTTAGTTGGCACTCCACCAGAGTAAAAGGACCAAAGAGGACTCTTGCTTTCTTGGACAATATAATATAAAAGCTCAGCCTTCATTCATCAGAGGCTCAAGTTTAATGCAGCAGTATCTAATTGTATCCTCCCAGCTATGCTCAAAGCTATCTGAATCATCAGCGTGAAATAATTCCAACAAGATGACCTGAATCAAAATATGTGAACACTAACAACTGTGCCAAAACAAGCACAATTGCTTAATCCATATACTGTTTTGTCAACTAGTTTGGACAATGGTCGACAGTAAATCGATTTATATCAATGGGCAGTTTGGCCATTTCATTAAAATTAATTTAGTTTTGGCTCTATCTTCTCTACAGCTTCCCTGACCTCGTATAAAGGGACAATAAACCGTCCTGCATAAGGGAATAAACTAAATTCAGCCCCTTCTCTTGAATGTGTTAATTGGTATTTCAAGTCTCTCACAACTCACAAGACTGCAGTGATGGCAGTTCAATATTCAAGGCTCTCACTTCTGATCTTAATGGTTATACTGATGATTAGCCAGCTCTCAAGTTGCTGCGAGGCCGGCAGATGGATGAGTAAAGAAATCAAGCAAAAAGAAAAAAGCACATCTTCTCAGCAGTTCTCAATCTCATGGCATTTCTATACAAAGACACAACAGGTACCCAGCACAGAGGAGGTCCACCCAATTTATGGAGTTTCTCTACGAGATGTTCCAGGGGGTCCAAACCCACTTCATAACTGATCAACTATCTAGCAATCTGCTGCCTATTGTGTTATACAAGTTTTTGCAGGCTTTTAGTGTAAAATATTTTAGTTTCCCATTAAAGATGTAGAGTAGATACAGTTTGGGAGAATCATCATCTAGTCTAGTCTTCTAAAGACAGAAATTGTACTTTGATTCAATGGAAAAATAATGAAATATGCAGACATTTACCTAAAAAATGAAGTTTGTTCTTGAGAATTGCCAAACGTAAATTATTTTTAAAAGTCTCTGTGACCTGTGTAATTCTCTGGTTGGGTATCTGAATAATTCTAGGGAAAGTATGCAAAACAGGAACTTCTGATTAAAATATGAACAAGAGAAGAAAGGAACATGAACATAATAAGGTGACTGAAAAAAATGGTGACTAAATGTGACTATTTTTCTTTCATTCAATTGCCTATAAATAATATTAAAAACAATCTAGGTAATAAGCTTGCAAGACTTTGACAAGAAAGGTTAAAACATAGGTGAAGGGTCTATATGTAAAAAAGCAGCAATAGTATATTTAATTATTTAGTCAACAGATAAAAGATAGTGCTTGTAAAAGAACTAATGGTCCTCAAAACAAGTCACATTAAAGTATGTTTACACATTACTGATGAAAGTTGGCATAATTATGCCATTAGTGACAGGAGTAATGGTGCGGAATTTATGCTCTTATAAAGTATACTAAAAAATATTGGAATCAGTATGTTTATGTGTTTGTTGATACTCAATTCAGATGGTCAAACAGTGTTTTTAAACAGCTACAAGATAGATGATACTCTATGGTGGGGAATGCTAACACTGAAGGTAAACAGTAGACATATATGAATACTGACTCAATCTTTGTCAACAACAACAAAAGAATAATCTCACTAGGTGAGATTAGCTACATGGATTACATGACGTCGATGGACTCGTAGTGGTTGATCTTTTTTTTGGTTAAGTATTAGTTTAGCATATGTCCATAAAATCAGTATTACAATTATGCAACAATTTTTACGGAAAAAGAATAGTACCTTGTAGGCCTAATTTTGACATTAATATAGCAATATTTTTTACGCATACAATTTTACATGTATACAAGTACAATAAACAAAAAGAAATCCTGAGGCAATCAAGTTTCAGAATGTCACAAAAACAAGTGGACACTTAGACTATATTAATAATTCATGGCAAAAGAACATGTAAGTGAAAATAAAAAGCAGGAAATAACCTTCATCCTTGTTTCTAAAAAGTGTAAACCAAGCCGCATCTCTTCTTGAAAACTGCAAACATTTGGCATAAAATATGAGAAATATGTATCTCACTTCCACATATGCCTAGTAAGTAAATAGTAAAAACTTACCATAAACCATCCTCACTACATAATTTCAGTTCCCACTGGATCAACAGAGAAATGAAGAGACAAATATTTGTGGACAATAGGCTGGAACTTAGAATGCCATACCTGTTTTTCAAATTCAAAGATAACTTAGAATCTTGCTGTGCATGTTCTCAAGATATGGTTACAGTGGTAATAGTTCAGTTTTGTAAAGATAATATCTATGAAATTATATTTAAATTTTGCTCATTAAAAGTTCATCTTAATTAGTTGATATGATCAAAAAGGAAAATCTCAGGGTATGTTTGGGAGTGGGGTTTTGGGAGGAAAAGGAGGGGAAGGCAAATTTTTCATTTTTAAATTAACAGAATTATATAATGTTTATTAAAATAAACAAAAGATTAGGACATTAAATTTACACAAATCTATCATTTTGCCTTTTAATTTTTTTTAAAGAAAAGTATTAAATTAGAGAATATTTATTAGAAATGAAAAGTTTACCCTCTCAAACCTACCTAAATATGACCATGTCAGCCAACAAATTAGAATTTCCATTTACCAAGAGAAAATGACAGCATGAACCTAAACAAAATTTAGAATTATATTGTTTACTGAAAGCGGATATACATTCAGAAACATTTTCCATTTAAAATGTGGCATGAAGATGAAATTCTAATCAGTCGCTAAAGTACAATTCACACTACTTTAGACCAAAAGCTGTATGACAATTGACAAATAACAGCCCAAGTGCAGAAATCTAAATGTGTAAGAAACAATAAAAGGTTTCTTACATTTTTGTACTCTTTGCTGTTTATAAATATCTCAAATGCCTCAACTGCCAAAGAAATGCCATCATGAACCAGTATCAGTCAACAAGATCTTGGTGAAAGAAAATCAGATGCTACAGATCATGAGACTGAGATCACCTGATCGAAATCGAATCACAACTCCATGAGTATATTCCTTAGAGCTTGGACTAAAATTCAAACCTGGCAATATAGTAATAACCCAGTTAGGCAGTTACAGAATCAAAATTCAGTGAAGAGGATATTCTTCATACTATTATAAAGGGCAACCCACTGTATGAGACTCCCACCTAGTGGGGTCAAGCACAGAGGCTGTTTTCAAGATTTGAACCCGTGACCTCCTAGTTATAGGAAGCAACCTTTCCTTTGTGCCAAAGCTCACCCTCATTTTTATACTATTATTTTGTGAAAAATTTGAACTTTTGATGAGCCAACAAACTATGTTAAATAACAAGGGAACAATTGTATAAGCAATGGTGGAACCGTAAGCATACCATGAGTAAATTGGACTATCAAGGAAGGAGATTCCAACATCATCGATGCCAGAGAGGTTAATGCATGCTCTGCCGGGTTACCCAGTGCATCCTCATTAAATGATATCAGAAGCACAAACTCCACTCCGTGGTTGAACTCCTGGTATATATATATTGGTAGAATCAGAAACAGGACATACCACAGAGATACGAACAAAAAAGAGGCCCATGAATCTAAAATACACAAGTACAAATATCCAGAACATAGATACATTTATATCTATTTCCATTCACAATTTGCAATGAGCATAGAATTTGTAGCCCTAGGTTACAGTCAAATATGGATAGGAATATCAATATTTAATGAACAACCCTTTAATTTATAGATCCAGAAGAGGAAAGTAACTTAGTCCAACCTCTCCTTTGCGAAATATAGAAAGCATTTCATCTGCCACTTCCGATTCATAATCCACATTAGTCAATCCCTGGAACAGAAATCAAATGGGGGCCAAGTTAAACTGTTCACACAGGAAGGTTCACTCAGCAACAAGCGAAAAATAAAGAAACAGAGAATCGGTGTTTACATGTTGGTGCATACATGGCAGTAAGTCATTACATGGTCCTTGAGAACCTTCAAGTAAAAGGGATTCTGGTAAAACTTTTCAAGGCTTTCCTTCTTCTGAAACCGCATAAACAGAGCATGCGTGTAGCGCTCGGGATTTGGAGCAAAAATGCACCCTACAGTATCAACAAGGTCATTCATTGGCAACAAAAACCTAACACTAGATTACATATATGAAGATGGAGTTAAAGCATTGGTAGTAGCTAAAGGTACGTAATTAGGGAATGTATATGATGTATGCGGATCCACCTAATGAAATTGCAACAACGCCTCCCATTTGGTACTGTGTTGTGTACAAGTGATCGAGCATGTCGTTCTCTTCCTCTTCAGATAAATCCCGCTTTGCCTTGAGGAGACAAACGTGTTCCACAATTTTTCTACATGAAATTGAAACAGTCATTGTCATGAAAAGGGGAATCCGGAAGATGAAAGTGTAACGATAATAAATGATAGAAGAGACCTCTTCCTCTCGGAACCTAGGTTGGAGCTTCGGTCGTCCACGCTACAAACAACCATCATCCTCTGATTCTTTCGTGCACTTTTGAATCGGTTCCAGTGGTAAGCTGGAAAAGAAATTCGAATTAACGGTGATGTGATTGAAGGAGTTGAGAGTTGAAGGAGCAAAGTCACTCACCGTGAAAAGATAGAGGGGATTGGGGGAATCGATGAGGGACACTGATAGAAATACAAGTGCCATAGCCATAGCTTGAGCATTGCATCGCAAAACCCATTATACAGCTTCGCGCTTCGATAAGAGCGAGCGAGCGAGAGAGAGGTTTATCACAAAAGCAACATATTCGCACAACAAAAATGGGTGGACTGGGAAAATCCAACGCCTTTCATTTAAATACCACGCAAATTTTGGCGCCTTACATTTTATTTTTTTAAGTGAACTACGCTTTCTGTTGGAAACTCTCACGCCTCCTTTCTTAACTACAGTATCATTTATTTATTTTACAAGATTCAAATTTACATTTCTTTCTTTCTACTACTAAAATACAACAATTTTAATTTTATATAACATTTACAATCACTACGTACAACTTCACTGTCATTCTATCAATAATTCACCATCCATATTTTTCTTTTCTTAAATCAACGGCTGATTTGATTTTTGTACGCCACTTACATGAGCATTCACCGTCGGTTTGGATCACTTGGATGATTTATTTCATTAATTTGTGCGTTCGGCAGACAGAAAGAAAATGTATAAGCAGTATTTTGATTTAAGGCAATTATTTTGTTTGCTTTTATATTGGTTGGTTACAAGTCATATTAGTTACTTTCACAGCCTGCTTTGTACTCAGGATTCTCAGACTCTGTCTGCAACCTCTAATTTATTTACCAAATTAAATTGCATAGTGATAATATTGATTACCAAGCATGGCCATAGTTAAGATCCACGACGACGTCTACATAAACAAAGCTTAATAGGACTGTTTACTGGCTTACGTTGAATTCGGTGTATTTTTTTACCAAGTCCACTTTTAAAACATTGGGTAAGTTACTATCTCAAGTTGAACAAAGAGCTGCTTTGTCTCAATGAATTGAAGAAAAAAATTGAACTTTCAATCTAGTAATTTATGTATAGAGTTACAAGACTAGAAAATTAAATATAACATGGTTCTAATATACAAGGATTCACAAACTATTACGAGTTGTTATAGATCACAACAGTCCATTAGCTGCAGCCTTGATGTATAAAAATTGTAAACAAATAAGAGTAGGGCAGAGCAGCAAGAACCTCCTGAATATCTCACTCTGCTAATCTAGTTTAGGCTGACTGTAAATTATCTATTTGAACTAATCCAACACTTGTTGAGAGCTAATTAGGAACTGTTTAAATTCTGAAAGAGCTCTGGAAGATGGGCATTGGTCAGCTTTGTTCTCTTGTTGATTTCACTCTTCTTCTTCTTAGGCTTGGGCTTGGAAGAAATGCCTTGAATTTGTGCTGCACTCCTCCTCTTTGCAGTGTTGGTAGCAGGCTTCATTCCATTCTTTTGAAGATCCTTCTCTATATCAATCATATCACGAGGCAATTCAATGCTCCGGAAAAGCTGTTTTAGATCATCATCCACCTTAATGTGCACTTTCGGGTCGTTAGGGTAGGCAATGTCTTCCTGTGAATCAAAGTTGGACAGCAGCCAAATCTGCCCTGCAGCTTTCAAAGCCTAGAAACCGAAAGCTTTATAAGGTCCTATTTCGTGAGAAACCAATTATTTGCGAGATTTTAACTCTCTGCCACTTCCGCAAAAACAATGACTAGCACTACAAATCATCTGATTAAGGTTGTTTTGGATCAAGCTAGCAGCACCTTAAACAGCAAGATTTTCTAATGACTAAATTAAAAAATGATTTCATTTCCTCAATACTAACCTTAAATGCTATAACGGCAATTGTTAGGAGAAAGTGGCAAAATATATTTATAAAACCCACTATATGCATTCATGTTTCTCTAAAATACATTATGAAGATAGGAGTCCAATCTGTAAGAAATAAGAACAGACATGTAGCCATGAACAGAACAACCAATATCACTGAAAATCAATGCCAAGAAATGTTCATTGTTTAGGGGGGGACCTAATAAAAGTCATTTTACCTGCAAGTCTTCCATCACAGTGGGGTAAGCGTCCTTTAGGTCAATAACAGCAAGGCCCTCAGGATACTTTCGTATCAGTTGAAGAAGCTCAGTTTTGTCCTTAAGACCATACTTTGACTATAGACCAAAAGCAAACAACAGAAGTTATTTTCTAAAGGATCATCTGAATATATGAGTGTTTAGATATATGCATGAATAAAAGTAACCTTGTAAGAGAATCGTTGCCCATCATAGTTCACTTTCGGGTTTTTCCTCAGATTCTCAAAGACATCTTTGTTAGCCTTCATGTCGACATAGCATGCCTCATTTATCTGCTCAGGTGTCAAAGCTTGTCGTGTCTGTCAGCAAACACATGCACCAAATCAATATGGTTTCAATGAATCAACTCCTGATGGTGGATTTTCTTATTAGGTTGGTCATCAGTAAATGCTGCAACTCCTTGAGGCTTATCACATTCCCTAAAACCCCCTAAACTTCTGTGTGAGTGTGTGTATATAATTTCAACTTACTGTATGATGACGAACAGAAGATAAGAATAAGATAAAACATATAATTTCGGGTTTTTAGTAAAGGACAGGGATTGTCCGAATGAAGGTATATCAATCACCATTTCGGATTCACTAGCCACAAAATAACTTCAAAAAGGCTGAAACAAAAGCATAGTTATATGCGTCCTGTAGGTTCTTATGGAAAAAAATCTCCAAATCAGTGTTTTACGAACACAATTTTGAAATTTAATACTAAAGTCTCATTTGGATAAACTTCTCAATAAGCATTTATAGGAGAGAAAAATAAGAAGATAAAATGAATTAAACTTCTCCCATAGTTAAAATCAACTTATGCACTTCAACTTTTATAGAAGTTCTCTCATTTAACTTCTCCAAAAGTTGATTTTAACTTATGTATAAGATAATTAAGATAATTTTAACTTATATAAATTAAAAAAAAAACCTTAATTCATTTTACATTCTTATTCTCTTCTCTCCTATAAGCCCATGTTTGGATAAACTTCTCCATAAGCACTTATAGAAGAAGAAAATAAGAAGGTAAAACAAATTGAACTTCTCACACTAGCTAAAATCAACACATGCAGTTGAAGTTTGTAGAAGCTCTTTTCATTTAACTTTTCCAAAAGCTAAGGTACATGAGTTGATTTTAGCTTATGGAGAAATTCAATACATTCATTTTATCTACTTATTTCCTTCTTGAAAAAATTTATCCAAAATTGACCCAAAGCCTGCAAGTGCCAAGCAAAATTCCCCTCCTATTTTTCTATCTCACGCCTATCTATCACTGTTCACTAGTACCATATATAACTGAGAATAAAACCGCAAAGCCAATGAAACAAAAACCAATATATTTACGCGAATTGGATAGGTACCTCTAGAAGGAGATCAATAACACGCTTCATCTGAGCACCCACGGGGGCTTTGCGAATGCTATTAATATGCTGAAGCCTCTCCGTGTCGTTCGAAAACTTAACCGCAGGAGCCGCGCTTCTTCCATTGGCCGAGGCCGCGCCATGTGCGGCGGATTTTTGACTTGCTGCGGCCTTGCTTGCTGCAATGCTCGACAGTGTCGTCTGGCACTTCTCCTGCTGCTTCTTGAACTTGTCTAGCCTCTCCTGCAACGCCATCTGAAAATCCAAACATGCACACGGTGATTAGTTTACTTGGTTTGAAATTCGAGTTGTGTGTGAAAATCAACGACAGAGAGAGCGGGAATTGGGAATTCTGCAAAACCCTAAAATCAGGAGAAAGTAATAGCGTCGAGTAAGGGAAGTAGCAAAGAACCCTAAGATTTTGGAGGATAAGTGAGTATGCAAGGGAAGTAAAGGAAAGTTGAAAAGAAATAGCGATGATATGCAACATGGCATGGTGTGACAAAGTGAGAAAGCGAAAGAGAGAAGAGAAGCTAACCGTGAATGGAAGCAAGGACTCTGCCGTTACTCACTGGGGTTTCGTTAGAATAGAGTCTCCGGGGTGCTATAATCAAGTCTCTTGTTTGTTGTGGTCCTTGTGGATAAACTTTACGGTTTTACCTGGATACGAAAATTAAAATAAATAAATAAATCAGTTTTTTTCATAAATTAAAATTAATTTATATATATTAAAAAAATATTTAACATTTCTGAAAATTAAAGTACATAAATTAATTTTATTTTATAAGAAAAATATTTTATATTGTATTTTCTTTTTTATAAGTAAAAAAATTATTCAAATAATTCATTATACTATTTTTGTGACTACTTGGTTTTATTTTTTTATCTGTAAGAAGAAGAAGAACATAAATATGACTAAATTATTTGTAAATTTTTTAAATGGGTTTATAAATTATATTTTTTTTAATTAGGTCTTTGGACTAAAAAAAATAGATTCCTAAGATTACTTTTTTTTTTATTTAGCTTAAAATCACCATAAACGACAATTTTAATATTATCATTTCATCCAATTTCATTAACGTCATTAGTATTAATTTGAATAGAAGTGTAACATTGAATTTTTTAAAATTAAAAAATGAATTAAACATTTTTAAAATAAATAAACTAGATTAAAAAACATAAGTAAAAAGAGAAACCAATTAAATAATTTAACGACAACAAGAAAGAAATACAAGGAATTTCAGCATTCATTATTCATATCATGACCAACTCCTTTTATCACGATATTGTCAAGTTATACTGTATTATTTATGTAGTAGGCTAGTGGCCTAGTAGCATTCATTAAAATATATATATATATTGGTTATATATATTTTTAAACATTTTTTTGACATGTATATATTCAGACTGATTCTGGCTGGAGCTCTTCAAACTGTGCACAACCCTTTGACAATCTGTTTCAATATTGCTTTCTAAATACCCAAGCTCGATAACCATTTTCAAGGCTTAACTTCAAGTAAGACCAGAGCCTCACCCTCATGAATAAATTAAAGGCAAAAAGGGTCTTGACACTGTCAGTGCTTGAATAAAGTTAATTACCATGCTCATCACGTAAACACGGTCCCATACCAAAACTGTTCTGATCTTTAAAGAACGCTGCATCAATATTGCACTTAGTAACACCAACACTCCAAGTGAACACTTTGGCTGTTTTGGACCAGCACTCTGAATATTATGCTGCCTTGCACTGCATGCAGTGATTCAACAGCATATAGTGTGTCTTATGTCTGTCTCACGTGTTTCTCATTGCGATCAATCCGGACCTGAATTGACAAGACGCTATATTTTTTCATGAATCACACTGTTTGGCAATAGGAGAGTACTTCACTTTTTATCTGGTGGCTGCTTTTTCTTTCGCTTTCTGATTGCTGTTCATTGCACTCAGTGAATTGAAAATTATTTTAGATATATATTTTTTTAACGATCTTACTATATATAATAATAAAAATAATAATTTATAAAAAATTTCATACTATCACTGTGTTTAAATTAAATTCAAAAAAATATATCAAATATTGCAAAAAAAAAAAAAAAAGAATGTATTACAAACTTGGGAAGGGAACGATAAAGATGTCTTAACATAGCTAAAACATCGTAGCTTAATCAAATAATATATAGTACTCAGAATTGTGGCCTTCCTCGAGTAACTTGAGTGAATGCTCATAATCAAAAGATTCTCAATCATCCTGGCCATTTACGTGCCCAAAAATTTTATCAATCATTATTCTTACCCCAATCGGGTCGTAATCGTAATATAAAATTAATTTATTTCATTTTTTTAGGACGAATTTATTTGATTGAAGTAATCGTAATCGTCAGAGTGTACTTTGATATTCAATGGCGACGATTTTGCAGTGTATGCATGCAGCATTGCAGCATACACTATACAGTACTTTTTTTTTTTTTTTTAAATAATAGATTACGTAATGTGTAGGAATTCCAATGGTGTTTGAGCCTGGCTCTTGAAGAAATGTTTTGTAAGCATGGACTAGTTTGTCAATATAGCGCATGTTTGGGTTGTCGGTGGCTCGGTGCGGTAAATCCAACATACATTTACAAAAGTATCAAATTTAATATTTCTGCGATAGAGCAGCGTGGGATTTCGTGGTGCCGAATATTTGCTGCAAATACAAACATGCACATAATTTGCAAGAAAATAATGAAATGATATTAAGACAATTTTTAATAAACTTCAATGCGTATAAATAATGTGTGTGAGCTTAATCAAAACTTGAGCTTTTAAATCATTTGTTTAAATTTCTCTGGGAAAAAAAATGACTTTGGAGAAATATTTCTTCTGAGCACTTCATTGACTAGGTCTACATTAAAAAAAAGTCCGAAATTTTTTAGATACTGTCTAATGATGACTAATAAAAAGTTATATTATTCTTGAATGGATTTCATTTTTGCAAATTGAGTTTTCAAAAATAACTTTAATATTCCTTTTAACTAATACTTAGTTTTAGCTCAAATGTAAGTGGGCTAGCGTATTTTTAAGAAAAACTAAACATACCAATAATATCACCAAACTGAGTTTACTAAACAAACGTAAGTTTGAAGAGTCCAAACAGTAAACTAATCATAGCCTTAATGATATGGTTGGATGATTTAAGAAATAATTTTTAATTTAGTTTTACCAACTTTTTTAAAGATATTCTTTTTTCTAATTTATTGACTTTATATATAAGTAAAGTGCGGGTAGCATATGTAAATATGGATATATATGTATCCAACAGGTACAGGGGTGAGGATTAAGGATTGTTTGGGTAAAAAAGGAGGAGAAATGAAAGATTTTAATGGAAGGGATAGGAGTAGAAGGTAAGGGAGGAGAGTGATTTTGATTACTCCCTTCGTCCTTATTTATATGACCATTTCAACTAATTCAACCCATTAAAAAAAAGTAATTAATTTATTTAATTACATTAAATTTGTCAATAATATATATTGTTCTTTCAAAAGTGTCCTTAACTTTTTTTGAAATTAATTTTCTCTACACTTAATTGCTTGTCATTTAATTAATTAATGTTTGGAGATAGAATAATTAATTAAGGACGCTATAGAAAAAAATAATTAATACATCTAGAAATTACAAAAGATCTTATAAAAAGGGATGGACAATTTTTTAAAAATGTTATTGTAAATAGAAATGGAATGAATAGTAATTTTGTTTGGTTAAAAAGAAGGGAGGGAAAGATTTTAATAAAAGTGAAGAGAGATAACCTTTTTCTTATTTGGTTGAGAGAAGATATTTTAAAAATTATTTTAATTATATATCTTTATAATTTTGGATCTCTAAACATAAATAAAAATATTTTAATTAATACAATTAACATATTTTAAATCTTTTTTTCTCTCCTTTAAATCCTCCAATATTGGAGGGAAGTAAAACTTGAATAAGGAGGAATTTTATTCTCATACATTCATCTCTCTTCGCCTAAAAGTTGAATCAACCAAAAAAATTTATAAAAATTTCTCGCTTTCTCTTCTTTCCATTTCCCTCAAACTGAATACTATTTTAAAATACATATAATTTTATTTTTTTAAAACACGAATACAGAGAGACAGGTACTACAGTAACTACCTAGACCCTATCTATCGGCATGTACAAAACCTATTTAATTTTCATTTAAAAAACTACTACTCAAAATGTACGCACGGTAAGAGAGTCAAAGTCTAATCATGTACTTTGAAAGTAACCAAGTGCTGCTGTGTGTGTGTGTGACCGTGAGACGAGATGCGTGAGGGAGCAAGTAACTGACCTAACGCACACACTTTGGTCTCGAACTTATTTTTTATATTTATTTAAATCAATTTTGGGGAGAAACAAAAAGTGTGTTGCATTTCAATCTTTCATTGAATAGAACACGTGGGTTGGGAGGCCGATTCGTGGACTCTGATTAAATATTCGCACTCAAAAATAAAAAGCATCGAAACAAAACCAATCCTCCAAAACTCTCTCTTATCATACCCTCACTTCGCCTCACAAACCCGCAATTTCTCTTCCTTCTCCCGAAAACCACCGGATCCTGCAATTCCTCTCTCTATTAGGGTAGCTACTAACTAATCTAAGAACTAATTTTATTATTATTACCTTAGTTTTTAGTTTTTTGTATTTTCATAATTTTTACTTCGTGTGTATGTAAATAATTGCAACTTTTAATTATTATTATATTATTGTTATTGTTAGTTTCTTTGTGTATGTTAATGATTTGTTGGGGGAACGGGGTGAGGAGGTGGAGGTGGAGATGGATGAGTTTTTAGTCAAAATCAATGCATTTGTTGTGTCTAGATTCATTTCTATTATTTTTTTTGTGTCCTTTTCCTTTGTGTTTCCCAACCAAGGGTCAAAGATTATGGTTTGCTGAAGTATGTTTCTTCTTTCGTTTTTCTCTTTATAAAAAGGAATTTGATCTTCAATTTGGTTGGGGAATACTTTCTGAGCTGTGACTGGGTTGTTGAGGTGTTTGTGTTTAGAAGAGTTGAATCTGTTTAATGTTCAGATTGATGATTGTATCATATCCAATGAAGCTGTTTCTTTTTTGATGATTTATGAGAGTTTCTTGTGTTTCAGGGGGTGTAACAGTGATGGGGAAAATCCAGCTTAGCGTATATTGGAGGCCAAGTTGTGGTTCCTAATATGTGTCTTGCATGTTATTCCTCCCTGTTGGTGTAATGAAACGAGTCAGAATGCACGTTTTTTGGCAGAGGGAATAAGGGAGACGCATGGTGCTTTGATAGCTTTTTGCGAATTTGTTTTATCTTTGATTACATAACCTTCGTTCTGAAAATGGAAAATCCTGACGTTGAAAAGTCTGAAGAAACCAATAGACATATTGACAGTAACACAAAATCTAATTCTAAACAGCAGGTGGGTATGAATTTTGAAGATTTTTTTTTTCTTGAGATATTTCCTTCCCCTACTTTGTTAAAAGTCTTTATCTCTTGTCACTTGGTTCATTTGTGACAATTTCAGAGCGTAGAGAAAGCTAATGAACACCCTGATTGGTTACCTGATGGCTGGAACGTGGAAGTCAGAATCCGTAAAAGTGGTGTACATATGGGATCTGGATATAAGGTGGTAGATAGATTCTCTTAATTTGGATGTTATTGTTGTAGACTGTTAGAGACTTTAGTTAGATTGTCATCTTTCATTTAGTTTCCATTATTCTTGTAGTAAGTTACTATTATTCCTTAAACACCGGCTCGTGGTATGTCAGCTAGTAACTGCTGCCACTAATGTATGGTTGACATTATTAGTCTATAACTTGCACTGTTTTCAAGTTTCTGGCCTTGAATCATGAATAATTTGTTTGGAGAATTGTCTGTAGCAGAAGTTTACTTTGAAAATCTTAAATCTGATTCTTAATAACATTCATGACTTAAATGTATGGTAGATACAACATTATATTGTTTTCCCCATTTTTTCTGGCCTGCGACAGTTTTCCTAAATTGATGAGCTGGATTTTGGGTTACATCTTTTGAGACCATGTTCAAATTATTTTGCAATGGTTATTATATTCATTGGTAAAAGGCTAAAATTTACGCTCTTCAATTGATGTGAACATGTGATTCTGTACTCCTTGGTGGTATTTTATTTTCTCTTGCTTTGTGGTTGGACTATTAATTTTCAGGCATATTAATTTCAATGTTGCTCTTTGATTTTTTAATTATTTTATTCTGTTATCCACTATTAATTACTGTTTAAAAGGGTAAAGTAAGCATTACTTGTAAACTTCCGGATGCATTTATTGTCATTTATTTATTAGTAATGCAACTTATCCCTCACTACAAATATGTTTTCACATTGCAGTGTTACATTGAGCCATTGAAAGGATACAAATTCTTCTCCAAACCGGAGGTATTGCGATATCTTGAAACTGTAAAGGACAACAGTTGCACTACCAAGAAGGGGAAGAAATGCAGTAACATGCATTCTCCAAAAGACAACAGTTGCACTTCCAAGAAGGAGAAGAAATGCAGTAACATGCATTCTCCAAACGACAACAGTTGCACTTCCAAGAAGGAGAAGAAATGCACTAACATGGATTCTCCAAACGACAACAGTCGCACTCCCAAGAATGAGAAGAATCGCAGTAACATGGGTTCTCCAAACGGCAATAGTTGCACTCCCAGGAAGGAGAAGAATTGCAGTAACATGGATTCTCCAAGCGACAACAGTTTCACTCCCAAGAAGGAGAAGAATTGCAGTAACATGGATTCTCCAAACGAAAACAATTGCACTCCCAAGACGGAGAAGAATTGCAGTAACATGGATTCTTCAACTGATGTTTGTATCTCTGTATCCCTTGCATCTTGAATTTCGTTTTCTTTTCTGTTTGTTATTAATGAATGTTATCATCAGATTGAAGATTCTTTCTTATTATCATCCATTACCCTGTCCGGTGATGTACATGATTGATGATTTTCATAATTACTTAGAACTGTTTATGGCATATGAAACCTAATTCAACTAAATGGCAGGACTTCTGTTTATTTATTGTGCAGAAAGGACCATGGTATGAAAGTTAACTTGAAAATACAACCACAATGAGGAAAAAGTTAGTATAGATTAAACCATGAAAGAATGTGACCCACGTAACAAAAGGGCCATTCAGAAAATTAAAATGGCTCCCTCAGCTTAAGGCCTCAAGTTTATGTTTGTACATCTACTTCAATTTGGTTTATGTTTCTTTTGTTAGTCCTAGTTTGTATCTGTCTTCCAGGTTGCATAAATTCTTTCATATGTTTTTGACTTTTGTCTACTTGGGTTGTGTGCTAACACGCGTACACTTTTACAAACAAAAGGCTTAGAAAGTTTACAAATAAAATGTAATAGTTTGTAAAATTGATTATTGGATGAGCCTTTATTTAGTCCATTGAATATTTTTGAAAGAGTAAAATATTTTATAGGAATTGTGTGTTAAGTTATCACACACAAGGTATATTATTTATAATGAAGGAATACAGTAATAAGGGAAATAAATCCCTAAAGATCAGCTGTACAATTATACATAATTTCCCTATTTACAGAAAATCTAATCATATCTTTAACACTCCCCCTCAAGCTGGAGCATATATGTCGTATGCACCGAGCTTGTTACAAATATAATCCACGCGAGACCTCTTGAGAGATTTAGTGAAAATATCCGCCAACTGATCACTGGAATTGACAAAGTCAGTAGTGATTTCTCCTGAGAGCACTTTTTATCTCACAAAATGACAATCTATCTCGATGTGTTTAGTTTGCTGGTGGAAGACTGGATTAGATGCAATATGAAGAGCGGCTTTATTATCACAAATAAGCTTCGTGTCCTGGATGTCTCTGAATTGTAGTTGTTGGAGAAGTTGTCTAAGCCATGTAATTTCGGAAGCGGCTGCTGCCATGGCACGGTATTCAGCTTTGGCGCTGGATCTAGCAACTGTATTTTGCTTCTTGCTTCGCCATGAGATCAAATTCCCCCCAAGAAGAATGCAATAACCAGAGGTAGATCTCCTATCTGATGATGATCCTGCCCAATCAGCATCAGAGTAACAAACGATCTTGGCATTGTCTTTATCTTCATATAGAAGTCTGCGGCCTGGTGCATTTTTGATATACCTGAGAATGCGCTTGACGGCATCCCAATGGCTATCACAAGGAGCATTGAGGAACTGACTCACCACACTAACTGCAAAGGTGATGTCGGGTCTAGTGACTGTGAGGTAATTAAGTCTACCAACAAGTCTGCGATATCTTCCCGCGTCTACCAGTGGCTCCCCCTGACCCGGAAGAAGTTTGATGTTGGGGTCCATAGGAGTGTCACTAGGACGACAGTCAAGCATACCAGTCTCAGTGAGAATATCCAGAGCGTATTTCCTCTGGGAAATAGCAATGCCGGAGGCAGATTGAGCAACCTCAATGCCTAAGAAATATTTGAGCGGACCCAGGTCTTTCGTCTGAAACTGACTATGAAGGTGAGACTTGAGCTGACGGATACCATCAAAATCATCACCAGTGATAACAATGTCATCAACATAGACTACCAAATAAATGTACAGGCCAGTCGGAGAGCGAAGGAAGAAGACAGAGTGGTCAGCCTCACAGCGAGTCATACCAAACTGGAGCAAGGCAGAGCTAAAACGACCAAACCAGGCATGGGGATATTGCTTCAAGCCATACAAAGAGCGTCGAAGGCGACTTACAAGGTGAGAGCCGTCAGTAGTAGTAAAATCGGGAGGTTGCTCCATGTAAACTTCTTCTTGCAACTCACCATGTAAGAAGGCATTTTTGATATCCAACTGGTGAAGCGGCCAACGACGTATGGCTGTCATGGCAAGGAACAGACGAACAGAAGTAATCTTGGCCACAGGGGAAAAGGTGTCCCCATAATCAAGGCCAAATATCTGAGTATAGCCCTTAGCTACCAAGCGAGCTTTGAACCGATCAATATGTCCATCCGGTCCAACCTTTACGGTATAAACCCAGCGACAACCAACAGTAGTCTTCGTAGGAGGTAAGGGAACCAGCTCCCAGATCCCACTAGCCTGTAAAGCAGCCATTTCATCCAACATTGTCTGCCGCCAACGGGGATCAGCCATAGCTTCACCTGTAGACCTAGGAATAGACACAGAATCCAAAGAGGAGATAAAAGAGAAATAGGAAGGAGATAAACGATGACAATGAAGAGTACAAGCATATAGAGGGTTAGGATTACGAGTGGACCGGATACCTTTGTGTAGGGCAATGGGAAGCTCATGCTCAGGAGACGTTGCAGGAGGGGTGTTTGGAGCAGGAGATGATGCTGGGGGATCAGTAGGTGGAACCATCGAGGGAAGTCGCGGTCGTCGGTAATAGACAATTAGTGGTGGTGGAGCTGTCACAACGGCCAGAGTTGGAACAACAGGTGGTGGAACATCCAGAGGGACATCATTAACAACTGGCTCAGAGAAGAATGGAGTAAACTCAAAGAAAGTGACGTCAGCAGAAACAAGATACCGTTTAAGTTGGGGGCAGAAACAACGATATCCTTTCTGGAGGCAAGAGTAACCTAGAAAAACACACTTAAGAGACTTGGCAGAGAGTTTATCTTTACCTGGAGTAAGATCATAGACAAAACAAGTACAACCAAATACACGAAGAGGAACAGAATAGAGATCCTGTTGTGGGTACAAAATAGAGTACGAAATTTGATTGTTGAGGACAGACGAGGGCATGCGGTTGATCAAATAACAGGATGTAAGAAGCGCATCACCCCAGAAGCGGAGAAGGACATTATAGTGAAGAAGGAGGGTTCTTGCTGTTTCAACTAGGTGACGATTTTTCCGTTCAACAACACCATTTTGTTGTGGTGTGTGAGCGCATGAAGTTTGATGAAGAATTCCTTGCGAGGTTAAGAAAGACTGAAACTGGGCAGATAAAAATTCTCTGGCATTATCAATTCGCAAAACTTTAAGGGACATTCCAAATTGATTTTGAACTTCGTGCACAAAACTTTGAAAATTAGAGAAGACATCAGAACGATTTTGCATTAAGAAAACCCAAGTACAACGGGAAAAATCATCAATGAATGTAACAAAATAGTAATATCCTAAAGTTGAACAGACTCGACTAGGCCCCCAAATATCGGAGTGAACTAAATCAAAAGGTGACGTAGCACATTTATTGACTCGAGGACTATAAGAGGAATGAACATGTTTTCCTAATTGACATGACTCACACTGTAAAGACTGAAGTGTAGAGAGACTAGGAACCTAAAAACGCAATTTTTCTAAGCTGAGATGACCGAGACGCTGATGGGCAAGATTTGGAGAGGCAGAGGAGACAGGCAACCGATGGTGAGAGCTGATACAATCCCCCAGACTCATGTCCTGCTCCAATCATTCGTCCTGTACATCGATCCTATATGAGAACAGAATTATTAACAAACAAAACAGAAAAATTAAGTGAGTGGGTAAGCTTGCTAATGGAAATTAAATTGAAAGGACAACCAGGAACAAATAAAACAGAATTTAAAGAAAGATTAGGAAGTGGGTGAGTTTGTCCGATGTCTCGAACTTTAATTTGAGAGCCATCTGCGAGAGTAACAGACGATAAGGTATCGGAAAAAGACAACTGGGAGAAAAGAGATTGGTTACCAGTCATATGATCAGAGGCACCGGAGTCAAGTATCCATGGTCCAAGGGAGGAGGACTGAGAGTCAAAGGCTACAGGATTACCAGACTGAGCCACAGTAGTAGCAGGCAATGCAGATTGCTGGGCTGCTTGGAACTGGAGAAATTTTTGATACTCAGAGGCGGAGATAGTGACATCCGCAAGAGGGGTAGGGTCGGCAACATGAGCAACATTAGCTGACTTCGACTGCTCTCGAGCTTTAGTGCGACACTCTGCTTCAATATGACCATAGCGGTTACAATAATTGCAACGACGATTCTTGCCGCCACGACCACCTCCCCGTCCACCACGTTGAGATGAGCGGGAGACAAGGGCGGAGGAATCAGCAGAGGAAGCAGAGGAATGCCCAAAAACATGTGGAGTGGAGAGACGCAACAACTGTTCACTAATCGTATCATAAGTGGGAACAGTGGGGCCAGATAGTATCTGGTTACGCACGGAGTCAAGCTCAAGTGGAAGACCTGCAAGAGCGAGAACCATGAAGTACTGGTTACGTTGTCGGTAAAACGTGTCTTGATCAGTAGTGAAAGGCATCAAACTATTATAATCGGCAATCAAACGATCGAGCCTCCCAAGATACGTCTGCATGTCCATATTCTCAAGTTTGGTTGACATCATAGCGGTGATGACACTGTAAAGACGATGAACGTCATTGGAGTAAACTCTCTTGGCTTTGGTCCAAACCTCATAACAGGTTGGAAACGCCTGATATTGCAGTTGAAGGTGGGGAGCAAGAGAGAACCAAAGGACGCTGCACAAGGAGGCATCTATTTGCTTCCAACGAGCTCGATCTTTGTCGGGAATATCTTTAACCTGAGTGGTCAAGTGGTCGGCACGGCCTTGACCTTGGAACCATAACTGAACGGCAGCTGCCCATGTATTGTAGTTGGTGGAGCCAGTGAGTTTCTCACACGGAATCAAAGCGACGTTTGTGAACGTCGTGGCGGAAGCGGGTTCCAAAGGAGAGGCCATGAGAAGCAGCCAAACAGGGGCTGGATGAAGTCATCATAGGGAGCGACTGTTAACCACAAAGGGAGGCTGCACGAAAAAAGAAAGAGAAGGATCGAACCCTTCTGATACCATGAAAGAGTAAAATATTTTACAGGATTTGTGTGTTAAGTTATCACACACAAGGTATATTATTTATAATGAAGGAATACAGTAATAAGGGAAATAAATCCCTAAAGATCAGCTGTACAATTATACATAATTTTCCTATTTACATAAAATCTAATCATATCTTTAACAATTTTTATAAATTATGAGTTATCTTTGTAACATTATTTATTTATATTTAATTTTCAAAGTTTTTCTGTTTTAGGTTGTGGTTGAGAAGTCTACTGTGGAGGATTTACCACCTGGATGGGTAAAAGAATTAAAGATTAGGAAGAAGAACAAGGGCATTCGGAAAGATCCGGTATGAAAAAATTTCACTTGATCTTTGGGTAGGGGTTCATGCTTTGTTGACCCCGTCCATCCAAAAGGATATGATATCTTTTTTACGTATTATAAAAAAAAGATGGATATTTATGTAAAGTTACATTTTTTTTTGCTTCAAATCAAGTGCTACTTTTTTTTAATTATTGTCTTTTCCCATTTGGAGAAGTGGGTTGCAAATAATCTGTGTTGTTGTTTATTAAGTAATTAAGTAATATACTACATTTACACTTTTCCAAAAGTTGATGCTTGTACAAATTATGATTGGGTTATACTTCCAACAGTTTTATATAGATCCAGTGAGTGGATATGTATTCCGTTCTAAGAAGGATGTACTGCGGTATCTTGAATCCGGTGATATACGTTCATGTGCATTTAAGCCAAGTAGAAGACAAATCCAAGATGAAGACAACTTAACTGTAAGATATTTTTGCATGACTACTATCTTACTATTGTTGCCTTTATTGAGTATTCTCCTTACCTATTAGTTCTTACTCCAAACTGTTGATAATTAAATGAATTTAGGGATTATTTAATCACATCAGATTTGAGACTCACTGAAAATTCAAGCATATAAGAATCTTTCTTTTTAATGACAACTATGCATCTGCAGTAGTAGCTGATAATGACTGACTTTATTAAGATTTGCCTACTTGCACGGTATCCTTTATAGATTTCGGTTGGCATTAGTTGTCTAAAATCCTAGAATGCTATATGATGGGTAGTCAGGACCCCGAATCATTAATAAAGAATAATCTTAAAGTGGCTCTCCCAATCATTAATTTTTCATGTTTGCATCTAAAAATTCAAACCGAATAATTTCATAATTCTTCTGCTTTTGTTCAATCTAGCCACCACCTGCTGCCAAGAGACAGAAACTGAAGCAGTCTGCATCTGAACAACAGCTTTCTGCAGGTAAGAAACAATGACTGAAATATATTTTAGTAGGATCGGTTTTGCTACAAGTTCATCCAACTGTGGGATGAAGAATATACCATTTACACCTGATGTGCATTCCTGCTTATTTAAAACATTTTACTGCAGCCACAGAAATACTTGATAAAAGCAACTTAGAATTGCTAGATGCTAACAGCTCAAGGAAAGGGCAAAATGAAAATGTGTCATCTGGAACAATGGTTGCTTCTGTTCCCATGGGTGAATCTGTTGTAAAGATGCATTCACTAGAGGATGGAGCTGCAAACTCTTCTGAAGTGAAGAAAACAACTGACCCAGGTAGCTCAGCACTTTTGAATGAATCCTTGAAAGAATCAGAACAAGTACTTTCTGCAGATGATGTGCAAAAGAAGGAGCATGTTGTGAATATGATGGAGAATGCTAATGAAAAGAATCACCGTAATCATAGCATTTCCAAAAACGGGAAGGGGTTCAATGTACCTCACCGGTCATCCCCAAGACTTGCTGGAAGTAAACCTGTCCAGTTGCTCAACAATGTGATCAATGAACAGACTCTTCAGGTTCCAACAAGAAACTTGAGGAAAAGTAGAAACACTCTAGATGTTGATATTTCTGAAGACCAAACAGTTTCTAAAGAACAACGACATCAGCAAGAAACAGATAAAATAAAAGACAATAAGCCAGAAATTCAAATTAGCTCAAACAAATCAAGTAAAAAGAAAGAGCACCACCTTCCTCGTCGGACTTCAAAACGATTAGCTGCAATTGAACATGAGTCAATGAACTCCAAAGCAGAATTGCAGCAAAGTGAGTGTGAGCCAGTTACAGTGCTTGCAGATCAAGCACCAATAAATGGAAAGTCAGCAAATAAAAGGAAAAAATCAGAACCTCGGCTGGGGAAACCTGAAAATGAAGAAATGGATGATGAGAAATCAGAACCTCAGCTGTCCTTTGCATTTCACTACTCTTGGTCTGACCCAAGCTTGGAATATGCAATCAATACCCTCACCGGTGTGTTACCACCAGTTGATAATATACCCACTACAGTCCCTGAAACTGATATTCAAAAAACTTTGGTTGATAATGTTATGGGAAAAAGCACCGCTACTACAGTCCCTGAAACTGATATTCAAAAAACTTTGGTGGACAATGTTACAGGAAGAAGCACCGTTATAGTCCCTGAAACTGATATTCAGAAAACTTTGGTTGACAATGTTACAGGAAAAGATGCCACTACAGTCCCTGAAACTGATATTCAAAAAACTTCGGTTGACAATGTTATGGGAAGAAGTGCCACAACGATCCCTGAAACTGATGATCCAAAATCTTTGGTTGACAATGTTACGGGAAGAAGCGCCGCCATAGATCCTGAAACTGATATTCAAAAAACTTTAATTGTCAATGATACAGGAAGAAGCAAGGACAGTGAAAACAATTTGCTTGATGCTGTTACAGGAAGCAGGGATGGAAAATCCCAGGTACATTCAAATAAACCCAAGAGAAAGAAAGAGATCAAAGTACCTATGCGGTTATCAAAGCGACTTGCTGGCCTTGAACCCGAGGTACCACCTGCTGAAAGAGCTATTGAATATTCCACTAGAAAATCATGCAAAGAAGATCCAACTGCAACTGCTACTTTAACTAATGGAGTGTCTGACCATCACGATGCTGGGGAAGAAACCAAGGTTAGTCTTCAAGATTCTGACAGTTCGAAAACAGAAGTACTAGGAGAATCATTAAACCAGAGTGAGAAGTCATATGATGCCCAAACTGGTCACAAGGAACAATTGCAGAAAGTTGAAGCTGAAAATATTGGTGATGCAAGATCAGAGCCACAACTCCCATTGCTGTTTGGGGACTCTTGGTCAGATCCATGCCTAGAATTTGCAATCAAGACTCTCACTGGTGCTTTACCAGTTGATGCTGGTGCAGACATTATGCCTGCCTTGCCTCCTGGCTTTGATAATCCACCATATAAGCAATCGCATGGGAGTGTGATGACAAGCATTAATCAAGAAGCTCGTGATAACTCAAACCAATCCCAGAACAAAAAAGAGCTTAATATGGTTAGCCAACCTGAGTTGAGGACCGGCTCCATCTCTTATGAAAATGCTCCCAAATTTCCAACTAGAGAGTCTTGTCTTGATCAAGGCAATATAATAAGGAATTTGGATGGAGAACCTCGTCACACTGGAAACATAACACAACCAGTCCATCATTCTAGGAATATAAACACACTAACACATGAAGAGCCATTAAAGCAAAATGGACAGGTTGTCGAGGGTGGATTTGTTACAACGGAGCAACAACTATTTGAAACTGGAACTGTAAACCATGATAACTCTGAATTACAGTATTGTGCTCCGTTTATGAATTCTTGGTCAGACCCATGCCTAGAATTTGCAGTTAAGACTCTTACAGGCGTGATACCAGTAGAGGAAAATTTAACACTTCAAGGATGTTTCCAGGAACCTGTTAACTATCATGAACGAAGGGACGGTGGCTCAATGTTGCCAGATTTTGGATCTTCCAGCTTTTCTCAAAGTGATTTCTCTTTTCTCCATGATACAGGGGTTAAGTCCATGCCGGGGCAGCACTCATCAATGAGCTCTTCATTCCTACCGTTGGAAAAAACGAGCCTGCAAGGTTTCGCTGGAGTTGATCCTCAAACACAGTTTTCTCAGTGCAACAATAATTTTCAAAGAAGGTAAGCTAGTTAAATATTTGTAGCTACCTCCAGGATAACTGCTATTAGGTATCTAGTTATACTTTTGTAGACTGCAAAATGTTTGTTATTAAGTATCATTTTATTTTCCTGGTGACATTTGTAAATACATTGTGAACATAAGGTCTCGCTTAGTGTTTTGCTTTGTTTGTTGAGAAGATCTAGGTAAGCAAAGTAAGGAGGTACAGGAGTCCCAATTGTTGTTGTGACAATGCTATCTAACTAATGTAGTTTGTATCTTTAGTTATTATTTGGTTCAAGTGGGTGTTATTTTTTATTTTCTTTCCCCTTCAGGAAATGCTATTAAAAGGCATAAGCTCACAATTGTGTGTTTAAATAAGCTTATTTTGAGAAAATTATATTTTTTTTGTTTAGTTTCTTGATTTTAAAAAATTATTATTATACCGGCTCATATTAAACTATTATAAAGAACGATCATTTCTCTTAATTACACTATTTCTAGATATGAAGAAATGATTGTACCCCTCATTTAAATATTTTATTAGGAATTGGGACAACTGTTTGCATGTTTCCGATTGATTTAAGCCAAACTGCTAAAGTCATTAGTATGGTTTAGTAGTTGTAGTAGTAGGAATCGGGTTTACATGGTTTAAGGGTATACTGTTACTATTATATATCCCGAAAGAATTGCACAATCAGGTGTGGTTATTGACGTCCTCAATTTTGAACTCCACCGCCATTTATTAGGGAATTGAATCTATTTTTCTCCTCATAAATAGTAAGTAAGCCTTATTAATGTTTATTGTGTGGGAGAGTTTTTTTTTTTTTACAATGACGATAATAAAGATTAAACCTATGACCTCGTGCATCTATCTTAACTCCTCCGTTATGCCGATCCCAGCGGGTTTGAGAGAGAATTTTAACAAGACTTTATTACATCTAATGCTGATGTCTCCCAAGACAATGGATATAGAAATTTTGGAACAAAGATTTCTTTGAAGCAAATGATGTTAATTCATCTTTTCAGGGACTGGGCGAAGAACATGAAGAAAGCAAAGGAACTTGATTTAATTTGACTTTGTTTTATTTCAATAGTTTTAGTATTTACTCATTCTCTTTTGTTCACTTGCTACCGTTGTCCGCATGAAATATATACTTACTAGTATTTACAAGAAATTCTTAGAATACCTTTTATAATTCATTTTTGAATAGCCAATTAATACAATTTATTTAGAGTTTGTGCTAATAATTTTATTCAACTGAAAATAAAGCAATTGAAAAGTGAAGATCCTTTTGAATAGCCAATTATATAAAGATCCTCATACAGTAATAGTACTCGAGACGCAGAAATGAAATGCTATAGATAAAGACAATCAGTCTCTGTAACCAGACTCCTTCCATCCCCCAAAATTTTCCTCTAGGCCGCGTTCGCTGCGATTCTGCATCAAGAAGAAGCACAAGAAATGCGTTCATATACCCTAGTGTAATACTTTATTATTATTATTATTATGCCGTTAATGATTTTATATGATAGTATGATTTTGGTGAATCTAACCATTAATAGTTATTTATTACATTGAGTATATTTGACAAATCTCATAATATTTAAACAATAATGGCTATGTTTAGCAAGTTATTTCAGCTAGTTTCTAATTTTTTTTACTAGCTGAAAAGTTTGTTTGATTGTTCGATAAACAAGTTGTTTTAGTAACTTCTAGCGTTTTTTAAAATGCTACTTCAAGTAGTGTTTTAAAAAACGCTAGATTTTAACTTCTAGCTTTTTATATTTTATTCCATTTTTATGCTTAAAATATTTATTAAATTTCCTTGTTACCTGTTTAAATAAAACAGGATTTTATTATTTATTTGTTTTATTTTATTTTTGTTATTATATTTTTTATTTTTATATTACACTATTTATTTTAACTATTGTACTATTTATAATATTTAATTTATTATTTTAACATTATACTTCACGAAATTGACAATGATAAATGTTAAATTTTTTTATTTTTTCATTATATTTTGAATAATTTTATATTAGACAATTTATTTTAACTATTACGTTAATTAACATAATAAAAGTATAATGTTTACTTAAGTGTATGTTTTTTACTTTATTTTAAACTTGATTAAAAATATTTTAAGATATAGTATAAGATTAATAGTAGAATGCTTCATATGAAAAAAAAATGTAATAATTGAAATGTAATGAAAATAATTTATCTATAAATAAAAAATTACAAGAGTTTAAAATTAATTAGAAATTAAAAATATAACACATCAAAATATATTTTTGTTCATAAAATAAAATTGAAATTTATATAAAAATATCATATAAAATATGTCCATTTATGTCATTTTATATTTTTCAGCTACTTCAACATGTGATTTTATCGAACATTTATGATTTAATAAGCTAGCTTAACAGTTTTCAGCTATCAACTTTCAGCTTTCAGCTACCAGCTAGCTTTTCAGCTAATTTTGCCAAACATAGCCAATAAGTAAATGGTACTTGTTTCATATACTCTCTGTCTCGTGACTCTCATCGTTTAATAAACTAATTAATTATATATATCAATTTTCATGATAAAATAGTTTTATTTGATTAAAATATACCACATATGTTTATTTCATAAATGATTACATTGTACAGATACAACTATACATTTATTAGTGAATTTATTCTTTGAGGATATTATTGAAAATAATAATTAACACTTTCTTGATATTCAAAAGTAACAAATAATTTGAGACAATAAAATATTCTAAAAATAACAAATAAAATGAGACAGAAAAGGTATATTTTAAAGAGAAAAAGGGTAATGTACTGACAGTGTAAAATAGTTTTACACCGTCATCTAATCACAAACTACCATTTATGGTAAGGTTGTTGACTTTTACAAAATTACATTAAAAGTCATGCAAACACTGATTTGTGATTGGATGACAGTGTAAAACTATTTTATACTGTCAGTGTATCACTATTAAACTCTATTTTAAAAGTGTATATAACATAAATCTTTCGCATCTCAATGACACGTTAAATAATTTTAGATTAATGTAAAATATATTTTAAACATGATTTATATGATAAAAATTTGGCTTAATTACACATTTTACCCCAACTTTTTATTTTTTGACAAATTTTACCCCTAACAAATTAATTTGGCATATTTTACCCTCAACTTTTTAAAGAACTTGCAAATTTTATCTTCCACCGTTTTGCTGACGTGACAGGTTAAAATAATTGTACTTTTTACCCCAATTTTTTACTTTTTGACAAATTTTATCCCTAACTTTTTATTTTTTGGCGAATTTTACCTCCAATTTTTTACTTTTTGGTGAATTTTACCCCCACTTTTTATGCTTATATCAGCATGTCACATCAGCACAATAGTAGAAGGTAAAATTTGTAAGTTTTTTAAAAAATTAGGGGTAAAATGTGTCAAATTAATTTTTTGGGAGTAAGATTCGTCAAAAAATAAAAAATTGAGGGTAAAAATTACAATTAAGCCTAAAAATTTTCAATTCAGTAGGAATTTTGAAATATAATTATCTTTAGCTAGAAAAATGTTGTTAGATATCATTTGTTTAATTGTCTATACATAAACGATGATAAAAATAAAAGACATGAAAAACACAATACCTGAGGCGTAAAAGTGAGGCCAATTCTAATCTCCCCACAATAGTGGCCATCCTTGACAACATTGTATGAAGTAGGTGGGATACTTCCTGCAGTAAACAATGCACCCAGTGGAATGCTGTAATAGATATCAAAATTATTAGAAACCACAGCTGTGACAAAAATGAATAGAAAAATGATGGATTGAGATGGAGAAATTATAGATTAGATGCTATGATTTTGATTAATATCTACATGACGTGTAATTTAGTTTTTCAATTTATAAAAAAAAATTAATAACACTAGATTAGATTTTTAATTTGTATTATGGTGGTTTTGGATCATGGAATATTTTCTTGAAAAGGAGATATGTACCTAACTTCTCCAACGAAATCATGAGCTGTCGTGGAATCACTGTCCATGATCTTCAATCTGAGATCGGAAACTCCTTCAGACACGTTGAATACAAAATTCTCGTTCCATTCTGGCTCACTTCCGTGACCTGCATTAATAATTTAATACAATAAATACGCACCAACGTTTACTGTTTCGTTGTGCACACTTAAATAAATGAAAGGAATATAACTACGGTAACGCTTTCATTTCAGGGAACTTGAATATTCAACATGTTTTGTGCAGAAACCTAGCCAGGAATTAAATTGAATTATGTGTTATCAATTCATCATGATCTGATTTCCAGAAAAAGCTAACTATAGTAAGGACACTGGTTAAGAATATTTCCAATATTGAGAACTTAACTATGCACAATACACATTATAGTAACATAGATCCTTGATCTCGTGGTTAATTATTATAATTGACAAGAGGTGACTAATTTTTTAGATCAAGGGTAGAGATCAGAGATGAAGGTATATATGTACCTGATGCAACACTGCTTTTTTGCTCCTGAGTGCGACATATGAGGATCACATAAGGGTCCATGTTACCTGCTCCATCAGATCAGACAGTGTATGTGTAAAAAAACACAAAGCAAATTAACAAATTAAAATCTCAGATGATCAATATATAATAAATAATAATTGAATGGTCAAATTGGATCCTTTCATATTATATGTGTGTGTGTAAATAACAACTTACAAAGATAATCAGTGTTCTCAAGGCCTTTGGCATTAACAAGAAAAACTTCAAGGCTTCCCTGAGGCATGTTGATGAATATTGGAAGGATGATGAGATAGGGCAATCTGAAAGAGCTCTGAGAGAAACCACAATTGTTTTTTATTGTGTGTTAATTAGAGGAGTGAAACAACACAATCACCGGTTTCCGAGAGAAAATGTAGGCCAGAACTATTTTTTTTACTATATTTTCATTATCTTCCTTTTCTAATAACTTTTTCATTATTTAACATCTATTTTTAATGTTTCTTAAAAATCATTAAAATTATTTTTATTTTAAAAAAAATTTATGTTAAGATCTTTTTCCTTTTTTTTTCTTTCTCAAATCTGACCCTTTTGCAAATTAATTACCTTTAAATTTAGATAATGTTGGGCACTTGATTAAGAAATCTAAAGTTACGTTGAAATTTTTATGAAAAACATATTTTAACACAATCTTACCATAATTTTTAATATTTTTAAATTTATTAATTTCCTAATTAGTATCCTCGGTATATTCATTAATAGAATCCTTTCGATTTTTTATATTAATTTTTTTCATCTCAAATTTTAACTATTTATAATCTAAAAAATTATTCTTTTCAATTTTTTGTAAATTCATTCATTTTCTCTTAATTTTAATCTTTTTAAATTATTTATTATTTATTTAAATATTTTTTTATAATTTCAAATACTTTTGACTTTTATTTAAATTAAGCAATATTTGCATAATATACAGAATATTTATAAGAAGTAAGTAAGTCCTTTATTTTCATTTTCAAATTTGCTTTTTGTATTAATGTTATTATTTATTAATTAATTATTATTGGATGGATTTGTGCACGCTTATTTATTTTATTTTATTTTTCCCATCATCAACGGGGCTTAGAGAAAGACGCAAGAATTATCAACTAACTATACGAGGAAAGGTAATACCATAAGAATTCTTGTAGAGAAGAAGCATAAGTAGTTGAGGAAGGGGTTGCATAAGAACCTACAAACCAAGGTCTCCAAAAAGAGCTATGTATGTTTGCTATTTACTTTACCAACAGATGAATCATACTAACCACATCATTTTGGTAGATCAGCAAGTTGCAATTTATCTAACCACAGCAAAACAATGATTGGTTGGGTCACAAACTATGGCACACAAAATGAACACCGATTTTTGAATCAAGTTCAAATACATTTTTGTGGTAAGCATGCTAACCATATTGGATTAGGTTCTATAAAATATGTTTCTTCAACAGTACTGTAAAGTAAAGTGAACCATATTGGATTAGGTTCTATGAAATATGTTTCTTCAACAGTACTGTAAAGTAAAGTGAGGTAATCTTCATTGTTAAATATTTTAAGGATTAAATTAGAATTTAATTTTTTATATTATCAATGTAAATATTTTTATATTATTAACTAATTAAAAATATTTTAGATATAACTTTTAAGATAATTACTTTTTTGTCTTCCAATTTTTTTTAAAATAATTATTGACATAAAGGTGTCATGTTTCAAGCAAGAATTAATTTGGCTATTGATAGAAGTGGTTCCATGAAAAATATCAAGTTAAGAGATTAAATAGTTTTTTATTAGATTTTTCAAAAAATAAAATAATTATTTATTTAACCAGTGCTTATTAACTTTACAATTAGCATACACTCACTTATTTTTGAAAAAAAAAAATTTAACAAGTTACAATTGTAATTTTTCTTAAAATACTTCTAAAATGTAATTTGCTCAAATATTTATTTGAAAAAAGTGTTTGTATTAGTAAATTTTTATAATAATTATTTTAATAAATGTTTTTATTTTTATTTCATTAATTATTTGTCATGTTTTATTATTATTATTAGGGTAAAATATGTGTTGAGTCATAAGATGAATTAGGACCCTCAATTATTTTGATTTTATGCAAAACAAATATTAAGTAAAAAGATTGCGTCTTATAAATGCCAACCGATGAAAACGTTGGATTTGCGTCTATAAGATACAGATGATACGCAGACAGACACTTAGGTCTGAAGAAGCATTTAAAGACATAGTAAATGCACTATCGTTTTGGAATTCGTTTTGCAGAGAATTTTCATAGAACATCCTCCTAGGATCTGTCGAAGTGCATAAAGGAAAATAAAAAGAAGAGTCAAAGTATCAGAAGTTCCCCTTGCCTCAAAAGACGCGCTACAACTAATGAGTACTTGTCTGAGCAAGCGATGTGACCACTGCAACAGAAGGATATGAAGTATATATCAAGAAAGATAAGCAAAATATTTTATCAGCTCATAATGACTAGTTGGTGACAAACATTTAATGCTCGCATTAAATGCCCCTCAACCACTTTCCTTCAGACACTAGTTAGACACAAGAAAGAAGATCGTCTAGAGACAACGATTATTTTCTCAGCAAGTCTATATATAGAAGAAGATTTGAAGTGTTGAAAAGACAACACACGAACTAAATTCATAATTCAAGCATTCTTTCAAGCCTTCATTCTCTTGTAAACTCTATTTGTAAAAGCTCTCAAACCACCTTGTGTATCCTGAGAGAAAAAGACTTCGTTCTTAACCTTGTATATCCGTCTATAAGACGATAGTTGAAAAGTCTGTGCGCCCCTTACAAAAACAAATCTTATGATTTGTTTTAAAGCCAGAAGTGGCTTGATAATAAAGAATACTTTGGTTTTTAGCTTGGAGAGGTTAAGTGTGAAAAACTACTTAGGTGAGCCAAAAGTGGCAGCGAACAATACTTGTAACTTGTGAAAGTTAGTGAAACTTAGTGGTTTGCCAAGAATTGGATGTAGTTTCGAGGTGAGACGAACCAGTATAAATTCTTGTGTTGTCTTTCTTGATCCTTTATCTCTTATAACTGACTTTGTCTTGTGATTTAAACCTGTTTTCTTAAAAAGGCTTTCATCTATGAGTTATCGTCTGTTAAAACGGTTTATTCAAAAATGATCTCTTTTGTTCACAGACGTTACACTCTGTTTATAAAAAGTTTGCGAAAATTTTTATAAATCACAATTCAACTCCCCTTATTGTGATTTTTGCCTTTACAATATGTTTTTGGTCCGTATACTTTCGCTCAAAATTTGTTTTAGTCTTTATATTTTCAAATCGATTATTTTGATCGTTCTCGAACTTTAAAAACATGTGAATTTAATCCCTTAACAACACTAATATTAATAAATAAGAGAGACTAAATTCACATATTTTTCAAAGTTTAAGGATTAAAATGATCGATTTAAAAGTATAGGAATTAAAATCAATTTTGAGTGAAAATATAAGGACAAAAAATATATTTTACCCTTATTATTGATACAAAAATTCCATTTCCATTATGCGTTTGGATAAGGAATAGTATTGGTCAAGTGGGCAGGACTAACGGTCTTGGTTCATTATCAGATAGCACTAGCCACTAAACTATGGTAGGTTGTCTTGGAATAATTAAACATCATTAACATTCAAGTTTTCAATTTTCCGGCGAATCACCGTGTCCGTGAGTGCGCCAATTTTCTCCAATGAAGTGGCCTATATAAACCAGGTGGTGCCATCGTTATTTCTACACACAACCAAAACAGTAGTAAAAATGACTCTCATAAAAGCCAAAGCCTTACTTTTTGCGATCTCTCTCTATGTTTCATCTCTGCTTGTGCAGCTAGGTTTGACATCACAAACCGATGCCCCTATAGAGTATGGGCCGCAGCTGTGCCCGGCGGTGGCAGGAGGCTAAACTCGGGCCAATCCTGGGCCCTGGACGTGGCTGCAGGAACCAACTGTTCGGGCCGCGATCGATGTCAGACCGGTGACTGCGGGGGCCTCCTCGAGTGCCAAGCATGTTCAACAATTTGGACTTCTTCGACATTTCCCTGGTGGACGGTTTCAACGTTCCCATCGACTTTAGTCCAGCGTCGAATGGGTGCACACGTGGCATAAGGTGCTCTAATGACATTAACCGACAGTGTCCAAGTCAGCTCAGGACTCGAGGAGGTTGCAACAACCTATGCACTGTGTTTAAAACCGATAACTATTGTTGCAATTCGGGTAATTGCGAGCCCACTACTTACTCCAAATTCTTCAAGGATAGGTGCCCCAATGCTTATAGTTACCCCTTGGAACCACCTTTACATGCACCGGTGGAACCAACTATAGGGTTGTCTTTTGCTCTTAAACCCAATGTAAATGTAAATGGTTAGCATGCCCTGATGGAATAAAAGCAAATTTAATTTTTCTGCGTCAAAATTACTAGGGAATTGAATGTATTTTTCTCCTCATATATAGTAATTAAGCCTTATGACATAGAAATAGAAATAGAAATAATATGCCCCAACACCCCAGCTTCGAAGTCCTCCTATATATGTCGTGATGTGCCTTGTAGATGAATTTGTTATTACCCCCTCCTACTGTTGTTCTTCAAAAATCTGGAAGAGAAACATTGTCCTGTCAGTCTCTGTGTCCGTAAAGAAGCAATTAATGTCACCCTCCAAACTATCTAGATTTGAAGCTGCTTCCATACGACTTGACCACACCAACTAGATGTTTTCCATTAATTAATAAACTTCAACTAGTGCTAATTCCCGAACCACAAAGCCAGCATTATACTAGCACGTAAGGTATAAATTTAGACCCACTTTAAGATCGAACCCATCTTACACAAATAAATTAACTTGCATCTATTTGAACCTGGTGCGCATCCAATTGCTTAAACTCCACCCCTGCATCATAAACACAATCCTGGATTTAGTGACCACTGGATGAAAGAATATCCAAACTTGCTGTGAAAGATATTTCCTGCATCAGAGTATTCATATTGAATTCCTCACCTCTAAATATATATACAGCCATTCCGCCTCTTCCAAATGCACCATATATATTATTGAAACCCAAATCACCTTCCACTTTTCTGTTTTGCTTGAAGAATCCATAAATAGGAGGTGCTGCCAGAAGTGAGTCTGTGGATTGTCTGCTGAAACTGTCAAAAAATTCAGCCAGCCATAACAAATTTTCCAAACAAGTAAAAAGCTAGCACGTGAGATGTTCATTCCTCAACACTTTGACAAATTAAAGGGACAAAGAAAGGAATTATTAGGCAAAACAATATTTCTTTTCCTCAAATTTTGCCTTAGTTGGGATTTTGATCTTCCACATGCTAGATAAGAGCACATCCTCCTGATTTTATCAAACCACTTCTCTTAATTTTATCAAATATATTTGTTATATTTTATTATTTATTATTGAGACTAAAATTCCATTGTGCGTTTGGATAAGGAATAGTATTGGTCAAGTGGTAGGACTTACAGCCTTGGTTCATCGTCAGAAAGCACTAGCCACTAAACTGTGGTAGGTTTTGTCTTGGGGTAATTATGGTGAGCGTCTAGATGCCATGCGTGTTTGAAGTTGAGGGGCATGCAAATTTTCCAAGTCTCGTCTATTTTAATGTATGATATTATATTTTCAAAAAGCACATTAGTGAGATATAACAGGGAGAGTGATATCTTTAGGTATGTCAAGAAAACATATTTGGTTAATAACTAAATTTGTTAGAATTTTTTTTTTTTTTAATATGTCCGTATAATACAAGAAATTAGGGTAGTGGGTACTAAGTAGTAAGACTATAATAATATTTTCGCAATAAAATTTATTTTCATTACATAGGAATCTAAATTTTTCCTTCCAATTCTTATAGAAGTAAAAAAAAAAAAGTCGTTGATCATGACAATGTGACTTTTTTAAAAATAAAATATATATCTGAATTTTTTTAAAACCTTCTAATAATAAACATGAAAATAAGTATTTCAACCTTAATATTATCGAAAATGGTAGAAGATAACTTCCAACAAATACCTAATTTTTTTTCTTTTTGGACTCCCAACTATTTATGTTTTACTTTTTGGGTTATCGCCACGGAGAGAAATGCCCTAAAGCTATAGGGTTGTCTTTTGCCTTCAATGCAAACCAGCCTCTGCTCTGTTAATCTAAAGTCCTCCGATCCACACTACATGTACCACAAAATAAAAGAAATAAGATGTGTATTTTATGAGAACGTAAACAAATTCCCAGGGAAGCAAAAAATTGTTTGCGTAGGATCATAGCTATAGTTATTTATATAATACACACTCCTCTTTTATTTTCCACTAGTCTTGTAATGGGATGGTTTGAAGAATTAGTTAATGGATAAAAACTTGTAAATAAATATGGAGATCTAATCAGAGTATCGTCTTTATTAAACTGTTATAAATTATTATATTATAAAAAAAGATATATATATCTCAACAGTCAAAACACAAACATAAAAATGATGATATGGAACAATGAAATCACGATCCACGGTCCAGAAGAACATCATTAACGTTAAAGTTTTCAATTTTCTGCGCCGAATCACGTGAGTGGGTTAGTGTGAGTGCGCCAATTTTCTCCGATGAAGTGGCTTATATAAACAGGTGATACCATCCCCATACATACCCACAAAACTCTCTCTCTCATATTCTCATCTTTCTCTTGTAAATTAAAATGACTCTCACAAAGGCATTGTTCTTTGTTATAGCTCTATGCTTCACCTCTGCCTATGCTGCAAGGTTTGACATCACAAATCGCTGCCCCTACACAGTATGGGCCGCGGCAGTGCCTGGAGGTGGCAGGAGGCTGAACTCGGGCCAGTCCTGGGGCTTAGACGTGGCCGCAGGAACCAAAGGGGCCCGCATTTGGGCCCGAACCGGATGCAGCTTCGACGGTTCGGGCCACGGTCGATGCCAGACCGGTGACTGCGGGGGTCTCCTCCAATGCCAAGCATACGGTACACCTCCCAACACCCTAGCAGAATACGCACTCAACCAGTACAACAATTTGGACTTCTTTGACATTTCCCTGGTGGACGGTTTCAACGTTCCAATGGACTTTAGCCCAACGTCGAATGGGTGCACACGTGGCATAAGGTGCACTGCTGACATTAACGGACAGTGCCCCAGTCAGCTCAAGACTCAAGGGGGTTGCAATAATCCATGCACTGTGTTTAAAACCGACAACTATTGTTGCAACTCCGGTAACTGCGGGCCCACTCCTTTGTCCAAATTCTTCAAGGATAGGTGCCCCAGTGCTTATAGCTACCCCAAGGATGATGCAACAAGCACCTTTACTTGCAGGGGTGCCACCAACTATAGGGTTGTCTTTTGCCCTTAAACCCAGCCCCCTTCTCCTCCTCGTTCTACTACTACGACGGACACTAGCTACTAAATAAAGAAAAGAATAATGGTGTGTCTTATTTTAAAAAAAAAAAAAAAATCCTCTATTAATTGTGTTTGGAAATGCATCCGACTAAACGCTACTAGTTTTAGCTTTTGCGGTTTCCACATCCGGAACGTGAATAATGGAGCCAAAATATGTTTTCAAACATGTGGTTAATATTTTATAAAATAAAAATAAATATATTTGATATCTTTAAATTAAATATGAAAATATTTAATGTTTTTATTTTTAATAAATAAAAGAAATTGTGAATAAAAATACTACAAGAACATTTTGAATAATTTTAAAGATAATATATATGTTCGTTCATATGTTGTGTGCAACTTCTGTGTCCGTCTAGAAGGTGCACTTCTTTTATAAATGGAGCGTGAGATTGTGAATAAATTCCCGTATAAGTAATACTATATGATCATAACTAATTATTCGCACTAGTACACTACTTTTAGGGGTGTTCACGGGTACGGATAACCCGTGAATCCAATCCGACAAAAATCGACTCAATTAGTTCGGTTCGGATTTTTTGAGGATTTGGATTAAATCCGACTTAACCCGTTCAAATTCGTCAGTGTACGGGTAGGGTAACGGGTTCTGCATTTTGAACCCGTGACCTAACTCGATCTGACCCGTAGCATGAAATTAAATTTATTATATATATTATTAAATTAAGAAATACATAAAACCATAATTTTTTACTAATTTTTAACCACACATGAATTATATTTCTTTTTTAATTGTTGTTTTTATTTTTTGTCTTAATTTTGTTTATGTTTTCTCATGCTAATATAATAGTTTATTTTTATCTAAAATAAAATATTGTATTAACATTGAAATCATTCATTTTTTTAATCAAATATTGTCACAATTTGATCTCTTTGGAGGGTATGTAGTCATTATATATTTGCAAAGTTCTAGGCAAAAATAAATTATTGTTCTAAAAAATTCTAATTTTTACAAAATAAAAAATATTTTTAAAAGTTCAGATCTGATTAATCCAACCCGACCCAATCCATTTGTGAATGGGTTGGTTCGGTTCGGATTTCACAATAAAATTGTACAAATCCGACCCAACCCAACCCGTAAAATTTTGATCGGATCGGGTAACAGATTTAGCCAAACCCAGTCCAACCCGACCCATGAACACCCTAACTACTTTCCATGATTTTAAGTGATCAATTTAAATTTTACAATAGGAAGTTTGGATTTTTCTTTGTTAGCTTACTCATGGTCAACCATACAATATGCAGCAAAAATTTGATGTGTCGTAGTCTCTCTGTTTCTCAGTGCAATACTCTGAAGGAAAAGGAAAATGTTGTAGGTTGTTGGGCTGAACAAACATAAATATTCTTGCTATTATGTTACGGGTGTTAAATATTCATTTTTAGTAAAATTTTCCTTTTTAATTGTTTTTATGCAAATATTTTTAGCTAAATATTTGAATTTATATGCAGGTAACAGGTTATATTTTTTATAACTACCTTAATTAAGATATTTGGTTAGCTCCCCGGAAGAATCTCAAGTATTCCTATAAGATTTGATCCTTTGAGTTGTCAATATTTTTTTTTTTTTCTCAACTCATTTACACCTCTTGTTAACATGAAACACCCATGAGCAGTCACCTCGCAAATGATTTCGCTCTCTCCTAACTTTTGGGCTTGTGAGTTGTGACAAAATCCCCATCCATTCATTTTCGTTGGGACCCAGACTCACTGACTCAGATATGGATTACAATGTTGCACTGGACAAGACAAAATCTCACCGCCCACATTATACGGTCCAAGATGTTGACGCCATGTACCATGTTCCTTTAAATAATTTTGGGCTTGTATCGGATTGCCCATTAAATCACCATCCATATATATCCTTTGGGACTTAGTGACTTACCCTGCCTGAAGCAAAAGGCACTTGCTAAATGCACCTCCTTGTTTGCTAAGTTCGCCCCCTTCCTTCTCATTAAATTTGTTATTGTCAATTATACCCTTTTAACCCTGTTTCTACACCCCCCTCCCCACGATTGTGTTATTCCTTTAAAATTTTAAACCTCTTTTACACCTTTTCCTTTCATTGAAACCCCGTTTTTGTTCTTCCGTAAACCCCCCGTCTTCCTTCGCACACAAGTTCTCCCTTGTCTTGCATGTCGTGCTTCTCTCACATCATCGTGCCTATATCCATCTTCTGCAGCCCCACCATGTAAACGGCATTCCCCATCACAGGTCATCCTCAACTGTTTCCTCCTCCGCATGCATTTTCTGGAAACGTGGCTCTGTAGTTTCGTTCACCACGTTCGTAGGTTCGTCTCACCTGTCCACAGGTATGTGACCAAACATAAATTTTTACTTGTTAGGAACTTAAAATTGAATTCTATGCCTTATTGGACACCACAAAATGATAGATTATTAAATTTCAGAGCACAGATGAAGGAAAAATCATGAATTTACTATTTTGATATAGGATTTCTTGTTCTGATTCATATAGAAATCAAAATTTAATTATACCAAATACAACAAAAAGCATTGTGGGATATGGGAAATATTTGTATTTGTTTTCACATGAAGAATTGGGATGGGGATTTGAGTTGTGATAGCTTTGTGGTATATGGGAAATATGTACCTGGGAGACATACAAGATAGTATATGAAACTGGCAAGGAAAGTTGATTTAAAACAGGTATATAAGAGTGTCATCGTCGGGTGTGCTAAGATATGAACTGAAATACATTTTCAGTCTTGTATCTTGTTGTATACAATGCAATGTTGCATATGATAAGATGCAACAATTAGGTGGTCGAAGTCATGCTCTGTTAGCCATGGTAGTTCACGGGTATCATGTTTGGTAACATATATGTTTACTTATATGGGGAGGGTATCTAGTGTATGGTAAAGGAACATTTGTATCAGTTTTTGTATTTGGCACAACTTGTGCTTAGTAATAATATTTTATTGGTTGACCAAAAAAAATTTGATGGTTCTGAAAAGAGGCATAATTGATAGTGTTGTTATCATTCTAAACGAAAGTTTCATTGCTTTTTTTTTAATCATAATCAGAGCTTAATTATGAAGTGATAGTTATATGGATTTAATTTTCTTCCATTGCCAATTCAACACATTTTTATGCTGCCATGTAATCATGTATTTTTTTTATCACAATATTCTAGTGTAGGTGCTAAGTGCTAAAGATAATACACTTAGTCCACCTTTCTCGTGCTTACAAATTTCTAAGCTCACATATTTTGCATACCAATTCCTATATATATATATATATTCTATATTACTCAAAACATCATGACCACCACCGAAAAGCTATCAAATACCAATTATAAAAGTTTCCCAACTCCACACATAGTACCTCTGCCACCCCTTTTAATACCAGCCAAAAAATCCAATCATTAAGTAAAAAAAAAATCTGCATGTTGCTCCTCCCCTTCTGAACAAGACAAAAAGAGGAATAGTTGATAGTGCTCTTACCACTCAATAGTTTGATTATTATATTTAAATTATAACATTGAATATTGATGTAGTTATGGTACGTACAAGAGGTGGCAGTGTTGCACGAAAGCGACAACTACAAACAACATTTGCACATACACAACGTGCAGATGCTCAAGTACTTGCAGTTGATGATGACAAGGAGCCTCAGGAGCTTCTCCTAGACGCTCCTGCAAACCCTCATGCAGAAGTGTCCTTTCCAAGAGGCCCTAAGGATTTGTCAGTCCTTACGCATTTTTCATATCATGTTGCTTCCTGTTTATGGAATGGCGAGGTTATTAATCGTCTTAGATTTTTTTTTAATTTATTATTTAATAAATTCCTATAATGATCAAATCACAAAACTTCTTTGGTTATAGGACCGTGGCACGCTTAAGGTCATCAATAATGGACGAAAACTAAAACAATTAGTCATCAAGCATGACCAGATACGAGAAGTGGTAGAAAATTCTGGCTTGGCACCGCTACTAAATTGCACCTACCAAACAATTGACAGTGGTCTCGTGTCTGCATTTGCTGAGTGATGGCATCAAGAGACGAACTCCTTCCATTTGCCAATAGGAGAGATGACAATCACTGTTGATGATGTATTATGCTTATTGCACCTGCCAATCAAAGGTGCCTTTTTCAGTCAGCCAGTCATGGATTCTAACATTGCATGCATGTACCTAAAGGATTTGTTAGGAGTCTCACACAAGAAGGCATTACGTGAGATGAAGGCTACAAGAGGTGCTCATGTTCGTTTGAGTTGGTTAAGAGATGTTTATGACGTGAGGTGCCAGGAGAAGCGTTGGGACTTTGCTGCAAGGGCTTTTCTTTTGCACTTGGTTGGTTGTACAATTTTTACAGACAAGAGTGGGTCGTATGTGGACATAGCATTCTTGGACTTATTCCGTGACCTCTCAGGCTGTGGTGATTATGCATGGGGTGTAGCTGCTTTGACATTCTTGTATGAGCACTTAGGTGATGCATGTGTCCATAACACCAAGCAGATTGGTGCTTAAATGACCCTTTTACGGGTGAAGAACTTTAATTTGGTATTGTGTATAATGTAAAAATTGTGTATTGCTTTGGACTCTATTAAAACTAAATTGTGAGTCATTAATGTTGATACAGGCATGGATTTTTGAACACTTCCCTCGGATTGGCTCCCATCATATGTGTGCAAAATACATTGAGCAAGATCCTCTTGCCAGTCGTTGGACTCTTAGGAGGTGTGTAGGTAATGTGTTTCCTTTTAGGAGGGACTTGGACGCAATCATTGTGGATGATGTATGTTGGATGCCTTATGATGATCATAGAGTTTGTCAACCATTTGAAGACATAGCATTGTATTATGGGTGGCTTAGGTGGGGTTGCTACATGCAGGTGCACTTGCCTGAAAGGGTCTTACGCCAATATGGACATGTTCAATGCATCCTGAGATCACCTCACGAGGTTACCAGTATGGTGATCTCTCCTGAGGAGATCGATGACAGATGGTTACACTATGTAGATTATGTAGTGGATGTCGTCACTAGAGGTCCGCAGGTGGCACATGCAGTAGATTGCGTTGATAGATACATGCAATGGTTCCATCAAATTTCACACCCAATTATCATTCCACCAACGAAGGGAAAGCCTCCTAGGGTGCCCCACACACAGCCTGTTACAATTCCTCAGTCTAGTACCAGTGACCCTCATCCTACGATGGTTAGTTTATATCATTTATATTAAATAATTCTTTATATCTATTTTAGATTATTCCGAGTATTTCTGACTTTATTGTTGTTTTTAGGAGTGTTGCATGAGGATTTCTGAAATTCTGCAGATGATAGTGGATAAGGGATTGGTGGCAGAAGGTACTGAGATTTGGGATTTGACTAGTCAAGCATTGAACATAGCACGCATTAGGAGCGGAGAGGAACTTAGATATCAAAGGAGGAGAAGGAGTTGAAGATATCACATTGCAGATCATGATTTGCTTTATTTTAGCAATGACTTTTGTGTTAACTGTTTAGACTTTTTTTCCTAATACTAATCTCTCTTTCGCATTATATTTGTCCATGTTTTTCTGCTATGAAAAACTATATAGTTGAATGACTGAACCAAAAGGATGCTATCGTATATGATATAGTTTTTTGTCATGGAGTTTCTAGTGTACTGTTCCACAAAAGTTGATTATACTGTTTTGAGTTTCCACTCTCAAGATATTTGTGCAGATTGGCATCTTTTGTGTACAACTATGATTTAAATGATATGGCAGTTCGTAAAAAGTAAGATTTGTTGGTCTGGCTGAATCTATGACTCAATTGATTTGGAAATTTTTGTTCCTAATGGCACAATTGTTCTGCCAAGGCTAATTTTAGCTTTGAACTTTATTGAAATTAGCGTTGTCACCTGATGAGAGGTTCGTACAGGTTGTAACCCAAAAAACTGGCTCACTTGAATAAGTTGATATGCAAAATATTCATTCTCTTATTGTTTATTAATCTTAGAATGAGAAATGTGCTAAGTTAGTAAGATCCAAATTCTCGTGGTAGAGTTGTACAGGTCATGTTTTTACATCAAATGTATGGTGTGCATCTGTCAAGCTGGTGAGGTAGTGGGGATATCAAATGGTTGAATACCACAACAGCACAAGGGGATAACAAAAAGCAAAATGTATTTGGTGGAAATCATGCTTAGATATAACAGATTTCATACTTATTCGTCTCATAATAATTAGCATTTTTCTTCCAAATAATACCAATGATAGTAAAAGTATCATTTGAACTAAGGTTCGAAAACCAAATCCTGTGTACCTTTTCATTTAGCTAAATCTTACTCATAATTAAAGATAACAATTCGTATTAAAAGTCACAAAAATAGACGCTACAATACTATATATCATATACTTCTATCAGTTTCCATGCCTTTTCTTATTTCTTACTAAAGCAAAGCTATGCAAGTTGAAAATAAACACACGTCATTTGATCCTCACTAGTTGGATATTAGTTATTCAATTAGAGAAATACACGAGTTCCCAAAGAATCCTAAACCTTATAATAATAATAATAATAATAATAATAATAATAATAATAATAATATTCAAACAGTGCATAATGCATTAAAGTAAAATAGTAAGATCCTAAACCTTATAATAATAATAATAATAATAATAATAATAATAATAATAATAATAATAATAATATAAATTGAAAATAATATTCAAACAATGCATAATGCGTTAAAATAAAATAGTAAGGTTCAAGATATTAACAGTAACAATGTGTCAATCCTAGTAATGTCTATGAAAGTAACGCAACCTATTTTTTAGTAAATAATGACCTAAAATGTTGCATGCGGCTAACATATGAAGTTTTCCAAGAATGAGATTCAGCTTTGCAATATGTAGACCATTGCAAATCAACGGGAGGTAATGCAGATTCAGCCTTCAAAACTACCTGTAAATTAGTTAAAATTAAACGAAGTCAATAACTTGAATTAAAGTAAATTACTTTCTTAAAAAAAAATTAAAGTTAACTCCATCATTTTAAATAAAGTGCATCATATCATACCTGTACAAAGTGACTATTATGTACAAATCCAATAGTAATAAGTCGGTGACTTGACTTAGATAATGGTGGTCGACCTCTAAGAGGAAAAAATGTTATGTTTTGCTCTAAAGATAAAGAAACTAGGACCACTTTATATTTTGAGGCAATTACATTACCCATATTTGGTATGGTCATCCATTTATCATTAGAAGCATGTGTGTTAACATACAAATATTGCATTAATTTATCCACTCGATCACTACTACCAAAGAGTTCGGCATAATCATGTTTCCATTGTTGAAGCTCTTTAATCAAGTCCTGACGGACTAAAGACCACGATTCCTCACCCATGCCAAGTTGAGCTGCAACTGCACGATAGCCACAATTGCCATCAGGTTTGACATCAATAATGTCTTCAATAAATGGATGAAACACAATCGGAAACTAGTCCATAAATGGCAAAACTCTCCTACGTTTAGAATCATGGGCTGATTTTTGAGATGTAGGGCGAGTTGACGTGCTATCTTGGGTAGAAAGTTGTGCATCAACATACTCCCAATATGAAGGATCACGTTTAGTTGATTTGTCTCTCTTTGACTCTGGACCTTTTGGAGCACCCTTTGTTTTTACCCTTTCAGGAGGTGGACACATTGAAGTTGTATGAGGAAATGCTAGTTCACACAGTTTATCCTGAAGAGCAATTTTCCCAACATAATCAAGTTCCTCATATCGCTTTAGCAAAGCATCTATATAAGGTTGTAGCGATAACCCAGACCCTTTATTTTTTCCTTGGTCACTAAAGTTTAACTTCTTCTAGTGATCATGAACTATATGCAAGGGAATAGAGTGACACATCGTATTGTACCTAGCAAGTTCACATGCACAAGGTAGACCATGTGTAATTCTAATTGTGCAGCCACATATAGAACTATCAATACCAACATCCTTAACTCGATCATACTCATCAGCTATATGACTCAATGCATTCCTTGATACAAATCCTCGCAACTTGATGTAAAATGAAGTATTGTGCCTGTGTTCTACCACATTCATGCTCTTCTCAAATGACGCCTTAATCTCTGTGAGTTGCAGCGTAATCATGTTATTCATAGCATCCAAACAATTACACAGATCTCCCCTGCTATCTTGAATCAGTCTCTTGAACCTCCAATGTGACGCTTCAACCCTATTGAGCAACACATAATAATTTAAAATGATAATAATAATAATAATAATAATAATAATAATAATAATAATAATAATAATAATAATAATAATTTGAACATAACAATTTCAAAAATAAAAATAAGTGGTAGAATACTAATACTAATAATAAAAAAAATAATTAGCATAATAATTATAATAATTTTGATGATAAATTATTAAAATATAATAATATTTATAACAGCAATAATAATTAACGTAATAATTACCATAATAATAATAATAATAATAATAATAATAATAATAATAATAATAATAATAATAATAATAATAATATGAGCATAACAATTTCAAAAATAAAAATAAGTGGTAGAATACTAATACCAAAATTAAAATAAATAAAAATAAATAATTAGCATAATAATTATAATAATTTTGACGATAAGTTATTAAAATATAATAATATTTATAACAACAATATTAATGAACGTAATAATAATAATAATAATAATAATAATAATAATAATAATAATAATAATAATAATAATAATAATAATAATAATAATAATAATAATAATAATATATTTTCATGATAAATTATTAAAATATAAGTTTGAGCATACCTATTGGTTGTTGTAATATATTTTCATGATAAATTATTAAAATATAAGTTTGAGCATACCTATTGGTTGTTGTGTTACCCAAATGCATCACTTTATCTATCCATGCCGAGACAAATTTTTCCTTATGCGGAATCAGCCACGTATTTTTCACATAATCACCAAAAACAGGATAACTTGAGCAAACCTTCTCAAATAATGTCAGGCACCGCATATACTCACCTTCATTAGGAGAATTCATAACATTGGTCCATGCATTCATAACTAGGTCCCATTTTTCTTTCGGATGAACTATCAACTTACATTTAGCATTCACATTTTTGTTGATATGAAAACGACATAACAAATTTGAAGAGCTTGGAAAGACCACTTGCACTGCGTTCATCAAAGCAATGTCTCTATCAGTTACAATCACTTCAGGTATCTTATCGTCATTGATAATCAATCCTCTTAACTTTTGTAGTGCCCAAGTGATATTATCAACTCGCTCAGACTCCATATAAGCAAATGCCACAGAGAATGTTAACTCTGTTGAAGTGACACCAACAATCTCAAGTAGTGGCAACCGGTATCTGTTAGTTTTATAAGTACTATCAATGAGCAAAACAATGTGGAAAGTACCAAGAAGTTTAATGGAGTCTGGATGTGACCAAAATATATCTCTAATAACATCGGAACCTTCCACCTTTCTATACCAGTGCACATACTTATTATGTTCCAATAATTTTATTAAGTGTTGCATTTCTGTCCTAGAACCTTTCTGAGAGGATAGATAGGCTTGCCGGGCATTGTAAATGTGCTTGATAGTAGTGACATTATGCACGTTATGATCTTTCAATGTAAGTAGTATGCTTCTTGGCTTCACCATGTTCTTTGCCATATCATTGACTAAAGACTTCTCTTCAGCACTCAGTCGGCCAGCATATGAATGACCCACTAATGTTTTTGCTAAGTCGTGGTTGTGACAACCACACATTACCTTAAGAATCCATCCTCCGGCCTTTTTTGAACTTGTTCCCCTTAGCCTAAAGGGGCATTCGCATTTTTTGGTACCCGTCACCTTGGACAATGCATTCTTGGATGGTCTTCTATATTTTCCACTTCTTTCACAAGTCAAAATTACAAATGTCTTCCTTTTATTATGTCCCGTATCTGTGTCTGACCTAAATATGATGAGGACAAATCCATGCTCATATGCAACATTTCGAGCCCAATTCAGCATTTCATCTCGAGAAGGAAAAACCTGAAAATATAAATACAAATTTAGATTTTCATGGTCATATATGGTCACAACTTAACAAAATTAATTGATTATTCAATTACCTATGTAGTGTTGAATGCTTCACTACAATCAACAATCTTATTTTTTTCTCCATCAATTGGATTATCCATCACCTCAGACATCTTACTAACATGGTATTTCATGTTCACATATAAACAAAAATTAAATTAAAAATAAAATAAAGTTGTGACGAGATAAAATAAAATAAAAAAGTACCAAAAATTACTCGAACAACATATATCAATTTCGAAATGTAGTTTCTAGTACTGTGCGTATGTTGTTAAAACATAATTATGGAAATACCTTTTCGGAACAATATATTCCAATTCTAGAAAGCAGTTTCCGTAACTATATTTTGACAAAATAAACATAATTCTGGAAACCACTTTCCAGAGTTGATATATATTATTCCGGAAACTAGTTTCCGGAAGTCATATAAAAAATTGAGTATCGTACCTGCTCCACGAGGCGCAATAATCACGAACAGTTATTTGCTAGATACACACTTGTTTCAACGATAGATATTGAGATTCTGTGGAAAAAAATGATAGATATTGAGATATTAATACTCGTATCCGCAATTGACAATCGTAGGGTGCACACTTGTTGCAACGATAAATATCGAGAGTCTGCAATTGACGATTGTTGGATGCACACTTGTTGCATCGATAAATATCGAGGGGTTAATAATTCGTATCCAAAATTGACAATCGACGAAACAATGAGAAAAGACACATGTGTGTCAAAAGTGATTCCTAATTATGTTATTCTTATTTTCATCGTGTAAAAAAAAGTATGATGTATAGTGTATAATAGATAAGTTAATCATTGACGTACCTTGAAACGTAGTGTCATGTAGAAGAAAATGCACAATATTATGAATATATTTGAAGGAATACTAAAGATATGTGAAGATGGGGATTCAAAATTAGGGTTTAAATAATAATAATAAAGATAGGGTGTAAAACAGGTTTAAAGGAATAGCACAATCGTGGGGGTGTGTAAAAGCAGGGTTAAGAGACTAACAAATATGGGGGTGTAAGATAAGGGGTTTAAAAGGGTAAATTTGGTAGAAAAAATATAAAAAGGGAGAATGGGGGTGTACTTAGAAAAAATGGGGATATTTGGATTCAGTTTAAAAAATAACCCTAAATGTTGCTTATAAAATTAAATTTTTGACAAAATTTTAATGTATCTTTTGAAGATAATCAAACATGTCACGAAACTAAATTTATTCTCCAAAAATACATTCAACACCCAGAAATACTTTTTAACTAAACATGTTCTTAAGCACTGCATCAACTTAATTGCCTAAAATAATAAATAATTAAAAATTAATTTTCTAATTTCTACCAGCGTTTATGTTTGCTCAGCCAAAAAAGGTGGTGGGGTGTCAAAATGAGCTATAACCAATTCAACCCGGTCCTAACTAGTGAAAAAGGAAATGAGTTAAATTGAACCCCTATTGTTATTGGATTTTATTGAAAAACATTTATGTATAATAAATTTGTAGAATTTTATAATGATTATCTTCAAAGTCATATTAATTATATTTTTAATTAATTGACGATGTAAAATTTTTTATACTAACCGTGTATGTAAATTAAATTCTTAATAATTACTTGATAAAATATTAAAAATTTAATAAAGAAAATATTATATAAAGAATTAATTAATTTAAATATACTAATAGTATAAAATAATATCTATCATCCGATTAAATACTTTTACTTAAGATAAATTTATTAACTTTTATAATAATTATTTTGAAAGTCCTCTGAGAAGCAAGTTATAATTTAATTAATAGTGTAAAATATTTTACACTAAAATTACATCACAGTCAAACTTTATTTTAAAAAGATAAATCATTATTCTTTTCCTTATTTAGTAGAAGAGGAAAAGAGGGGGTTGGGTTTCAAGGGCAAAAGACAACCCTATAGTTAGTCCCACCCTTGCATGTAAAAGTGCTTGTTGCATCATCCTTGGGGTAACTATAAGCATCGGGGCACCTATCCTTGAAGAATTTGGAGTAAGTAGTAGGCCCACAGCTACCGGAATTGCAACAATAGTTATCGGTTTTGAAGACAGTACAAGGGTTGTTGCAACCCCCTTGAGTCTTGAGCTGACTGGGACACTGTCCGTTAATGTCAGCAGTGCACCTTATGCCACGTGTGCACCCATTCGACGTTGGGCTAAAGTCCATTGGAACGTTGAAACCGTCCACCAGGGAAATGTCAAAGAAGTCCAAATTGTTGTACTGGTTGAGTGCGTATTCTGCTAGGGTGTTGGGAGGTGCACCGTAAGCTTTGCACTCGAGGACACCCCCGCAGTCACCGGTCTGGCATCGACCGCGGCCAGAACTGTCGAAGCTGCAGCCCGTTCGGGCCCAAATGCGGGCCCCTTTGGTTCCTGCGGCCACGTCCAGGGCCCATGACTCGCCCGAATTCAGCCTCTTACCACCACCAGGCACAGCCGCGGCCCAAACAGTGTAGGAGCATCGGTTTGTGATGTCAAACCTTGCTGCATATGCAGCAGAGGAGAAGCATAGAGTGATAACAAAGAACAATGCCTTTGTGAGAATCATTTTAATTTACAAGAGAGTACTGTTTTGTTGTGTAGAAATAAGGATTGTAGCAGCTGTTTATATAGGCCACTTCATCGGAGAAAATTTGCACACCCACATGACAAAGACAGACTCGCGGCGATTCAGTGGAAATTTCAAAACTTAGTAGTAATTGTCAAATTGACAATGACGTTCTTTATAGACCATGGACCGTGATTTTATTATTAATTTTCACATCTTTCTTTATATTTTGATTTATTTGACTAAGTGTGTTGAGATAATTTTTTTTTAATAATAGTATATTAAAAATAAAAATACTAATATACAAATAATACTAATACTTTTTGTCTCCAAAGCTACATAATATCAAGAATTTTGTTACCATGGTATTTTTTTTGGAAAATTTGCCTCTCAATTTACAAAATATTGTGAATTTTGTCTTAACATATTTAAACTGATATTTTTGTGATGGCTTTTCATCTACCAACTAATAAAGAGGGACTAAAAATAACTTTTAAAAAATTTCAGAACTAAGAAAAGAAGAAAAAAAGACAAAAATCGGTCCAAATTTAATGAATTAAAAATATATTTAAGTCATAATAATATATTAAAGATTAATTTAGACTTGATTAAAAAAACAAATACAATTTTAGGAACTTGCAGATTAATTTGACCAATATCAAAATCAAACTCTTTTAATCATAATTATAGATTATAGATAACTAGGTATCAAAATTAAACTCAGCATTGTTATCTAGTAATATTACAAATAACTAGGCAGTGTGGCTCCATATATGGTATATGTTGAAAAGTCTTGTGTTTGGAAAATTCTCTTGATGATGTCATGTTCTTGCTGCTACATTCACTTGAAGTCTAGATAATTATTTGAAAATTAAAAATATTGACGTGCGGATTTCAACTAAAATTATTCAGAAAATCATTAACATAGTTGAAAAATTATAACCTGGATAAGAGTTATAAGGTTTTTTTTTTTTTGAGAGGATAAGAGTTTATAAGTTAAAAGTTAAAAAATTGAAAACCATTGAATTAAAAGTGTTTAACGAGATTAATTAACAATCTAATTGATAAATTAAAAATGATACAAAAGACATATTAAATTATTAGTTATAACTATATATATATATATATATATATATATATATATATATCACTTTTAATATATTATTTGAATTTATTTACAAAAACTTATCATCTTAAAAATTAGAATAATTATTTTTAAATTTCATAAACAAATGCTGAAGATTTGATGATTTTACTTGATCTTCCTTAAGTATAGTCATTTATTACTTTTGAAAGTAATGAACGGTTGTAGTTTTGCTTTTTATTTTATTTTTATTATATTTTTTCTTTTTCACCAAAAAATCATAATTAAATTAAATAAACATATAGTATTGTTAAAATTAATTTTTTAATAATATTGTTTTAAAACATAAAGATTAATTATTTTTTCTGATTTTGAATTTTTATAAACTTTTTTTTTGTAACCAAATATTTTAATTAATTAAAATTAAAAATAAACAATGCAACAATTAATAAAAAAAATTCAAATAAATTAATAAAGATAAAATAGAAAAATTAATAAATTAAAAGCTAATTAAAATAACTTACAAAAATAAACTCAAAATTACTAAAATAAATATACACACCGAATAAATTTATTTTGATTAAATTAATTTTTAAGTTAGTTAAATGAACTTACAAATTATTAAAGTAATCTGCCAAACACACTCTAAACTTAGGAAGATAAGTTGGCGTTCAAACGTGATTTGGGCCGCGACTGTAGCTGCTATTGACTAAGGGTCAGAATAAAAAACCTTTTCTTATCATCATGCTCCAAGTTCATTGTTATCTTATTCAGAGACGGCTCTACGTAGGGCAGTGCCCCCCCCTGATTTTTTCTATTCAAAATCCTTTTACATATACTATGCAGCCTTGGGAGAGTTTTTTGTTGTGCTCAATAGATTGATTACGTGAGCTAATATATTTTTTTTGACAGCATGAGCTAATGCAACGTTAACTGAAACTTTTAATTTTTGAAATCTATGGATCGTGCAACTAAATAAAGTTCTTATATAATTGCGGTACTTTATTTTAAGTGTTATTTATTTCTTTTATATTTTTGAAAAAATATTCTATCCTCTTTATATATATATATATATATATATATATATATATATATATATATATATATATATATTTTAGATAAAAAAATTTATGTAAATTTTCATTTCTTTTTAATAGTCTTTTCCTAATCTGTTATTGTTATTTAAAAATTATAAATAATTACATTTACATTCAAATGATTTTAATGGGACAAACTAAATTAGTAAGAGATTGATAACTTAAATTCTGAAATACATCAATAACTATTCTCTTCCTATTACTATTTTTTTATATTCTTTTTTTGTTTTTTTTTTGTCTCATCTTTATTCTTCTTGCCATTATATTCAGCAAAAAAAATCTTCTTGCCATTGTTTGTGACTAACATACGTTTTTCTAATTCATTAGTTATTTAGAACATAATTAATAAGATAGTTTTTTTTTTAAAAAATTATGGTTAAAACTTAAAGATATGCATTTTTTTATTATAATTTTATAAAAATTCTTGGTGACAAGTGAAACTGATGATTGGCATTTGTAATCATAAATATTTTTTTAAATATGTTTAATTTATTTTCTATTTAAATATTTTTCTATTATATTTTCTCTTTTTTTTATGCAAACCACAAAGTATCCTCCACTAGGACTTAAATTTGATATTACTGGTTAAGTTGAAACAACCCTATACCAGTTGATTCATGTGCTCGATAATTTTATATATGTTATATTTTCTTTTATCACTTGAAAAAATATGTAATTATGTATATTTTATATGAAATTTGATTTTGATATATTTGTTGGATGATTTTAAATTTTTATAATTGACACTTGGCCCCCCTATGATCCCACTCTGGCTCCGTCCCTGATCTTATTAGTAAATATATCAACCTTTAGTCCTTTACAAGAGAAGAAAAATCAACCAAGTGTATTACGTTGTTAATAATCCACTATATGTGGAAATACGCAAATAGACCGACAACCAAAGCAAAGTTTCAACACGTAATATGTAATTTTTCTATGCATATATGATACTATAATTAATCAACCGAGTCTATACAAAGCGTGTGCAATTTACATAAGTAACACGCAACATAATATGAGCATTACACAACACAAATAATGTTAGAGTTTTCTTAATCACTATAATATTGATGAGAAGTTTCCATTGATTTTATTAATAATTAATTTTCACTGAAAAATCTGATTCATCACTTTTAGTGGAATATCTTCTTTCAACTATATTTTTTTTATCTACACAGTTCGAACCTAAAACCTTACTTAAAAGATCTAAACCCAGTATTACTCAAACTAAATACGTATTAATAAATAATGTTAGAGTTTATATTAGTTAATGGATTAATCTCAACGGGCAACAAATCCGTAAATTGAAACAAGCAACTTAATCATATTAAATGCTATTAAACGTTAGTAACTTAACTATGGCTACTTATTTTGATTGAGTAATTTGAAATTTTCCCATTAACCCTCATTTTTTATTAATTTAAAATATTAAATATCTTTTCTTTTAAAATATTAAACATTTACTTTTATTTAATACTTACTTCATAAAATATTAAGAAATTAATAGAAACATGTAACAATATAACAATTCATATTTCGATTTCATTATTAAAAAATAATCATTCGATTGATGTAGTCAATAGAAATGATTTTGTTAATATTAACCTTAAGTCTTAACGTAAAAAAATAGTTAAATTTTAAATTAGATATATTTTAATTTTTTATATAATAATATTATTGTTGTTCCTAATAAAAAAATACATTTATTTTTAATACGAATATTGAAAGTAAATATTGTTAGAGAACAAATCCCGTGGAAATTTGGTTCTATTGTGTATAAAAAATAACGGAAAGTCTCACTACTTCTTAGGGCTTTGAAATTTGTTCATCCTACTCTTCTAGAATTGGTGAGTAGCTGCCTCGAAGTTTCATTGGTTTGGAACTGATTGTCTGATTTGCATGGCTTGGTCAGTATTCGCCGTCGTGAAAACGAAATATTAGAAAAGTCTCAATTTTCATTTTCATTTAGTAGGCAATGCCCAAGGGCAAAGGGTAAGGGAGAAAATAAATTATTTAGAATGGTGATGTTTAGATAATTTTTTTACAATGATTCATAGGAGAATATTAAGTGTATAATACTTGTTTGAATAATTTTTTCTATAAATACTTGTAGAAAAAAATGAAATGATAAAATTAATTGATTTTTTTTTATAAGTTAAAATCAACTTATATATTTAATTTTATAAAAAAAGTTTCGTTTAACTTCTCCAAAACCTAAAGTATATATTTAAGTTACTTTTAGCTTATAAAAAAGTTCAATACATTTTATCTTTTTATTTTTTTCTATAAGTATTTATATAAAAAAAATTATCCAAATAAGACCTAAGTTAAATTTAGTTTACGTAAGAATTTCAATTAATTTTATCTTTATATATTTTTTTCTTCTATATGCATTTAAGGAGAAGTTTAATATTCAAATGTACAACACCTATATATCTCAATAGGTTGAACTGAATTTAAGCCTGACAGAAAGTAGGGTGTTGATAGGATCAAATTGACTTCGTCAACTTGGCAATCTAAACTAATTTAATTTGGTTTGATTAATTAGCTTTTTTAATTCAAATTTAAACAAAATTAATTATAATTGATGCAATTCTCAAATTTATCTTTTTCAACCTAATGAATATATTTATTATTTTAACTTTTAAATTAATATATTTCAGACTTACCACTTAAATTTTTCTTGTACTTTTGTCTTTTCTTCTTCTTTTCTTTTTTTCATTTGTTTTGAATTTCTTATGATTTCGTTTAGTGTTATTAAGTGTCTTAAATTAATCATGTTTATTATTTATCATATTTTGAGTAAATAAATGAATGAGACATATAAAATGACAATTATAGAAAATACTAAATATAATTTGAGTAAATAAATTTTGTTTGTAATTTCAAGATTGCTAATATATTTAGCTAGTTAGATTTGAACGTGCGTGCCTTTTTAATAGTGTTTATTTGTTGTGCACCGCTCCGCTACAATGCTCTTTCTTTAACATTATGCGTTGTTAAAAGTAGAGCCGTCAAAATTGGCCTAGCCCGACGGGCTGGTCCGATGGCCCGTCAGGCCAGGGCGGGCCAAGCTAAAAAAAAGTAGGCTAATTTGGCCCGGCCCGGCCCGGGCCTACAAATTCTTGGCCCAACTTTTTTTTTTTAACTTTTTCCTTTTAAAATTAGGCTAATTTAAACCAAAAAAAAAATAAATGGATCAATTTGGTCCGGCCTAACGGGTCAAACGGGCCAGGCCGGTCCTAAAAAAATTTGGCCTATGATAGATTTGGGCCAGAACGGGCTAGCCCGTTTCCACAACTTGGCCCGACGGGCCAGCCCGGCCCATTTGACACCTCTAGTTAAAAGTGTCATTGAATATTTTCAATGAATGATCTTCAATAATAATAATAATAATAATAATAATAATAATAAAAGCCTCAATATCACTGGCACGTTAGAGGAGTCATGATCTAGTCTTGTGTCTTTAGACATTATGTTGTTATTTGTTCAGTTTTTTCTTTACATGTTTACTTTTGTGAGAGAACTTTATGTTTACATATCAACCCATCTAAAACATTAAAACAATATTAACTTTTTTTTTTAATTTTTAAAAACTTTACTCGTTTAAATAAACGAGAGAAAAATAATAATAAAGATCATATTAAAAATTAATAATCAATTTAATATAAATAAAATTATTAATTACATTTCTTAATTTGTCTATTGTTGTTTTAAGTGGACATATAAAATTTGCCTTTACTTTTTCGGTTATTTCCTTTCTAAGCCTATCAAATCTTCACGACCCAAAACTTCTTCCGAGTTTATAAATCCTTTCACATTTGGGCCCGAGTTATCATGGACCTAAACATGTGGACTTCCAATATTTCACTAAATAGAAATTTGAAACCCGTTGAACGGTTGAAGTTAATACGGCATATTTATAAATGTATTTTTTTTTTTAATTTTGGTTTAAAAAAACTGAAAACTTCAAGCTGCATTTATGTCGGACATTTTATGAACATTTTTTTTTTTTTAGAAGAACATTTTAAATGTTATTAAGGTTAAATTAATTTGTAGATTTCTATAATTTCATTAAATTTTTTATTATTTTTTAGTTTAAAAACTTCGATTAAATTTTTTATAATTTTAAAATTTTTAACTAAATCCTTATTGACTAATACCGTTAAACACCTGTTATTCTCATGTGACACTTTCAACTTTTTTCCTCAATCTTCTGTTTTTTTTTTTCAAATAATTTTTTTCTTTTCCAGTTTCATTTATTTCTAAATCCGTAAATCTCCTAAAAAAATCCCTAAATCTCCTTGTATGTTAATAATAGTAATAATGTATTCGAATGATGTTAAGAACTACCAAGAATGAAATTCGATTGATAGTAGTTTACATCTACCCAGTAGCTGTAAAATGTTAGTTAAAGCGAAGATAACATTTTGCTTTTTATTTCGGTTAACCATGGGATGGGACATAAGTTGACACGACGACGAGAATCATTATGTTTCTTTAATTTTCAATTTGATCGAGTGAGGGTCGCAATTTGCTAATTGAGAAAAAATCAAGGGATTCCTAGGGACAGGATGGTATGACTGTGACCAAAAAGTATCAAATTTGAAGACAAAGCCATAAATGTTGGTGCAGATCCTGTCAAGCAGGTTGCCGTCCCAAGGTTACCCACACTTGCTGGAGATCGATGGTGATTACTTTTCTTTCAAAGCTTTACCTCCAATTAAAGTATGTATGAATATATTTTACTTCGGTGCAAGTCATGTAAGCATTGCTTTCTTTAATATTTTTTAGAGATTGTTGTATTGTTTTAACTATTTTCAAAATTTTCAAGTTACGTGTTGTTTAACACTAAAATTTTTACAGTTTTTATAGGTTAACTTGTGCTTGGAGCTTACATATAGATTGAGGTAGGCATATATATATATATATGGCTTTAGACTTAATTTAGATTCATGGATTATCCGTTTAATTTACGGATTGAGCAAGCGTGTTAAGAACAAATAAAATAAAATGTCGGCAAATTTAGTTGGGTTGGATTGCAGGTAAAAACAAGACTAATAACTCCATAAGAGATTACTAATTATACACCAATTATTTTTACTTAGTAACTTACAGAGAAGCCTTTGTTTTTTTTCGATAGAAACCGTCAAGGCCATCAACTCCGATCAAGTACTATTGCCCACTCGTTGCCTCCATTCCAGACAAACACAACTCCTAAGCCAGCCGAATCGTGTCGGGCCATGGGCTTTCGTTTCAAATTGTCGGTTGGGTCAACAAATATTTCTTTTTACCATCAGTGTCGTGAGTCAATTTCACTACATATACTAGCGTTCTTCATCTTCCATCGCCAATTAATTTTACATTGCACTCAACTTATACGGAAAAGCACAATCAAATAAATTGACTCATCCCTGCTTTTAATTATAGATATCAAACAAACTATTATTCACGATTGTACAAGTCTGAATTCTGAAGTTCTGAACATGTAGACAAATGATGTTGCTTATCTAAGTTGTTTTACACGGCTGGGAGAGGCTTGCATTCACGGAACAATATCTAAGGATAGGATAGGATACATATATAGTACAGTTCAGCTATTACTCATAACATGAGCATATTTACAAATCCAAATTCATGTTTAGTTAATAATTAATTTATATCCGTATCTATATTTTGGCATTTTGATTACGTGACCTGGTACGTGTTCGCATATCCAAAAAGGATCTCTGCCGTGTCAATCAATAGCTCCACTCCGTTAACACGTGACCTCATTGTGCTGCTACTAGTGCTATTCTTTTCTCATTTCGTGTGTTTGTTTCGTTGCAAGCAGGCTGAACAATAAAATAACATGCATAATAAATTATGAATATATATATATATATATATATATATATATATATATATTTTTTTTTTTTTACAGAATCAATTATGAATATGTTAAAAAATTAATTATTATTATTATTTTTATTAATGATTAAAATTATTTATTTATTTTAAAGAAATCAAATCTTATAAATAACAATTGTTTACATTTTATTAGTCTTTTTTAATTTAATAAAATTCAAAAATATAAATTAAAGAGTTAAATATATTTTTATCGCTAAAATATCATAATTTTCTATTTTAGTTTTTATAATAAATTTATTCAATGTTAATCTTTATATTTAACAAAATAACGAGATTTTTGTTCCTCGATAAAGATTTAAAACATGTGTATGAGGAGTTAAAATCACATTATCTTATTAAATATAGGAGTAAAAATGAATAAATTTATAAAGATTAAAACAATAAAACAAAATATTTTCAGAGAAAAAAATATATTTAAACCTGAATTTAAAAACTATTGCGTAAGAAATTTTTATACTTAAAAGAATTCATTCACACCTTAAGTTTAATAAACATGTTATTATTACTTAAAAGTAATAACATGTTGTGCAAAATAATTTTAATTAACAGAGTAATAATGATTTAATGTCGTATTGGAACTTATGTTTTGATGATTTGAAAAAATATCAGTAAAACACAAAGCCAAGAAAGGAATTGAGAAGAGAGTAATAAGATCTATATACTTAAAAGAATTCATTCACATCTTAAGATAACAAAGGAAATAACTTCATTAACAAATTATTAAACTCGTTTTTTTATAGACTACATCAAATTGTGACTTTGTATTACCTATCAAATAATTAAATTTAACATTTTAATGATAATTAAAGTATTAGAATGTGTTAAGAAGATAATTAATTTATTTAAATATAATATGTATAATTAAAAAATAATATTATACCATTTATATTGTTTAGAAATAAGTTTTTTTTTTTTTTTTTTTAATATGGTCTCATGGGCCATCTCGTTTTGTCCACGGTTGCTAGAAGGCCAGGTTAGAATTATTAACTGGCAATTAAATTAGTCCGGCACTCTGGCCTGACCAAATAACAGAAATCAAACAGGTCCTTAATCACTGTTCGTACTTCATATAATCATTCATCTCATGTAACCACAATAATCATTGGAACTGTACATTACTGTTTCGCATTAATCTTGAATTTACTCCATTATAATATCTGACTAGTAAAGGAAATGAATTCTCTCCTCGACTGTCTCTACCCAAATTATAATCATTTATTATATCTAAGGTCTACAATGATTATCAATTTATTTTACACTAGTTAGTTATCATTTTTTCAAAAGCAGTTAATTAGTTATCATATTAATCAGGGTAAAATATATTTTTTTCCTGTACTTTTGGTTAAACTCAATTTTAGTCTTTATAATTTCCAATTAATCAATTTGATCCATATACATTAAAAAATAGGTGGATTTAGTTCCTATTTGGTCCCTTAGTTATCAGTGCACGTGAACTAAATTCACCTATTTTTAATGTATAAATATCAAATTGATCGAAATTATAGGGTCTAAAACCAGATTTGATCGAAAATACAAGGACCAAAAGCCTATTTTAGCCTATTAATTAATATTCGTGAAGCTGGATGGATATTAATATATATTAGTTAATATTTTTAGAAATTAATTAATTCATTAACATTTATTAAGGTTGTTTGGTAAAACTAGTTGATAAACTAGAAGCTGAAAAGTTAAAAACTTACAAGCTAGCTAATTGAATTGAAAGTATTTGATAAAATTAGCTAATATGCTAGCTGATAAATATAAAATGATATAAAAGGACATATTTCGTTATTTGATGTAAGAAGAAATTTCAAATAAATTAGTACGGATAAAAATGAAAAACAAAAATTAGTAGCTTATAAGCTACCTTATTTTTATAAGCTACTTGAAGTAACTTATAAAAATAAGTTATAAGTTATTAAAATAAACTCATGTACCAAACAAATTTAAGCAAATTATAGTTGACGCTACCCAACTTTTTTTTTATATTTCACATAAATCCCATTTTTTTTAATGTTTACAACAATTTCCTTTATAGGGATTCATGATGTAATATTTTTTAAGCAATTAAGGAGTTAGTGTATGGATAGAAAAAGAAAGAGTATCGGGTGTACTATGAAAACTCGAGAAGGTGTTAGTGTAATTTATTTAACAAACTTTTGGTTAACTAGCTTATAAACTTGTCGATGTATCTTATAAGTTATCAGAGTGACTTAATAAATACAATTAATCTTAAAGATATTAATTAAATTTCTATTAATAATGATCAATTTTGTTAACTACTACTACCTTTGTTCCATATTTTTAGATATTTTAGTTTTTTTTCCTTTTTTTTATCCAAAATTGATTGATGTTTTAGAATTTTAATATTTAGTAAATGTTTTTTAAATAGACTTTTATTTAATATCTCACTGTCAGTGACATAGACATTAAATATCAAAATATAAAACAAAGACATTTAAACACAAATATAATTGATTAATCTATGTGCATTAATAGTAAGCATATAAAAATATGAGAAAGAAATACCCCCTCTGGACTGAAATATAAACAAAACAAAAAAAATGAATCACATTATTTAAGAAAATTAGTTAGTACTCCCTCCGGTCCTTTTTATAAGAAATAAAAGGATGTTCTTTTTTTGTCCTAATTATAATAAACATATACCCACTTTAAGATGTATTAATTGCTAGTTTTCTTTTTTACTCTTCATTAATGAGACACCTACTCATTTCTCATGCATTTATTGGTCTATTAATAATACAAGTTACACTTATTGGTGGAAGTGCAATGTCATTAATATAATTACTACTTAAACCAATCAATTTAAAGGGTACTTTTGGAATAAAATTAAAATTTATGACATTATTAATTATAACTAACTAACTAAACTATTTTTATTGGTCTTGATAATTTAGTTATTTGTTTCTTATAAAAAGGACGGAAGGGAGTATCATTTAATTTTTATAGTCTCAATAAAAAAATTAACTCATTTCCTTAAGTACCCCTTACATTTAATTGCATAGGACAAAAAAGAGAAGGTTGTTGGAAATAAAACTCTAAATGAAGGGTATTTTGGAGATGGTATCGATAAATCGAAGATAGTTAGTTAAAATTTGCTTATATTCTAGTCTATCACACATGAATTTTTTTTTTGCTTATATTTTAGTCCGGAGGGATTAGTAATAAATTTATAACTAACTACTAGTTAATTATAAATAAATTTATTAATCACAATAAATTATCATATTCAACTGGTATTAATATGGGATTATTCTAACTTAATAAGTTATTTCAAGATTAAATCATAAATATGCAACTGCTTAAATACTTAGATAAAGACTTTATTGCCAAAATATTCCTTATCTAATTCAAATAAAATTGCCTAAAATGCTACTTTCTTTGCTCTTAAACTCTTGATGTTGTTCTTGTTTTTGTTTTGCTTAATTACCAAATTGGAGAAAGTAATACTTATAGTCTGGAAAAAAAAAACAATAAATGATGAGATAAAGTGAAGAACGAAAAGAAGTGTGAGAAGGATGAGGATCGGACGAATGGAAACTGGAAAGATTCGGTGATCACGCGCATGAGGTGACGTTGCGTGGCGAACCAATCCAAACCCAGAAACCTGTGTGGGACCCACGCGCAAAACAGCACAGAAATGGAAAATAATTAATCAGTTAACAAAAAAAAGAGAAAGGCGCGCGCGAAACTAACAAACCAAAACAGATTAGAATTAGAAAGAAAGGGAAAGCAACTAAACATTCCCGAATAGTAATGCTTATGCTTATCCCAAAATCAAATTTATCTCTCTCACTCCTTAAATTCTCAGCGCCGCTACCCACTTATCTCTCTCTCATTCACACTCTATTATCTCCAAAATGGTGTCCTCCTCCCAAAAGATCCTGGTGACCGGTGGTGCCGGTTTCATTGGCACCCACACCGTGGTTCAGCTTCTCAAAGGCGGCTTCAGTGTTTCAATTATCGACAATTTCGATAATTCCGTCATGGAAGCGGTTGACCGTGTCCGCGAAGTCGTGGGCCCTCAGCTTTCTCAGAACCTCGAATTCACCCAGGTCTCTACTCTCCTACTATATCCTTTTTTTTCATTTCAGTTTCTTTAATTTTCCATATTGCAAATTCACCCCTCCTTCCCAACCTCTCGCTTCCGCAGGGCGATCTCAGGAATAGGGATGACTTGGAGAAACTCTTCTCCAAAACAACGTACGCTCAATATTACGTCTACTAATTTTCCTTTTTTTTTTTAATATGTTTTTTCATGTTGCAGTTAATAAGATAAGATGCTTATCTTTTTTTTTTATTGGTTATGAAATACTGAAACAGATTTGATGCCGTGATCCACTTTGCTGGCCTGAAAGCAGTTGCGGAAAGCGTTGCGAAGCCCCGTCGCTATTTTGATTTTAATTTGGTCGGCACTATCAATCTCTACGAAGTTATGGCAAAGTATAATTGCAAAAAGGTTCACCCCTGACCGACATTTTTATCACACCCTAATTTTAACTATGCTATAACAAATTATTATGATTGCAAACCTATATTGACTTCAATATTTGAAGTTACGAAAATTTAAAATTACATGTCCATAGTTTATATAATTGCATTTCGCTTTCATTTCACTTTTGGGAGAATATTTTATGCTTTACGTTATGTTCCAAACAAGGAAACAGAATCAGATTCTTACCTTTCCTTTTTTTTTTTTTCTTGTGATATTATAGAATATTACTTAACATGATTGTGTTCCTGCATAGATGGTTTTCTCATCATCTGCAACCGTTTATGGCCAACCTGAAAAGATACCGTGTGAGGAGGATTTCAAGTTACAAGCTATGAATCCCTATGGACGGACCAAGGTAGCCATCACTTTGTTCTGTTTTTCTTTTTACTTTTGCTTTTTTCCCTTTTTGTTGTTGGCAGCTTCTGGTTTCTAAGGTCGGATAAACTTGTTAGTAAGCACTTATAGTAAAGGAAATAAAAAAGTAAAATGGATTAAACTTCTTTCATATAAGTTAATTTATAGAAATTCTCTTAGTTGGCTCCTTCAAAAGTTGATTTTAACTTTTGCATAAGTTAAAAATTAACTTACAGGAGAAACTTAATTTATTTTACCTTTTTATTTTCTTTTATAAGTGTTTATTGAGAAATTATTTTCCAAACAAGGCCTAATTCAACAATTTATCATCACTGTTTGGGCTGTTATGTTATTTTTGGGATCTAATGATCCTTCAATTCAATTGAAGCTTTTCCTGGAAGAAATTGCCCGAGATATTCAGAAAGCTGAACCAGAATGGAAGATCATATTACTGAGATACTTCAATCCAGTTGGGGCTCACGAAAGTGGCAAACTCGGTGAAGATCCCAAGGGCATCCCAAATAACCTCATGCCTTACATTCAGCAAGTAGCTGTTGGAAGATTGCCTGAACTCAATGTATACGGTTATGATTATCCAACCAGGGATGGCTCTGCGGTTCGTAAAATTCACCCATATTCTACAATTTATTTGTTCTTTTTTTTACATCATATACACCTACAGGACAGGACATTAGGGGAAAATGTGACACGGGACAAAGTAAATAACAGCATGGACATAGTTTTTACCCCTGCAAAAATGCTAATCCTCCCTTCTTTTTCCTTATTCACAATAAGATCCGGGACTATATCCATGTGATGGACTTGGCAGATGGTCATATTGCTGCCCTGAGAAAGCTCTTCACAACGGAGAACATAGGTGAATTGTTCTTTTTCCTCCCTTGCATATCTATATGGACCAATTTGTGTGTCATTGTATGAGTGTTTTGATATTTATAGGTTGGTTGTTTTTCTCTCTGTATGTTAAAGTAAAATGTGATATATTGTTGTTCAGGTTGTACTGCTTACAACCTGGGAACTGGTCGTGGAACATCTGTGCTTGAAATGGTTGCAGCATTTGAAAAGGCTTCTGGCAAGGTAATTATGTGTCTTCCTGATATACATGCAAAATGTAAGTTGTTGAATGGTGTGAGAATGTTGAACTTTATGCCATGTAAATCAATCCCTTTCCATATCTAAACACACAAATGAATGAAATGATCGCATCTGAAGGCTTCTCTTTTTCCATTTGCTATCAAATCTTCAGAAAATTCCAGTAAAATTATGTCCAAGAAGACCAGGAGATGCTACGGAGGTTTATGCATCTACAGAGAGAGCTGAGAAAGAACTTGGTTGGAAGTAAGTACTTTAGTCCTTTGTGTGTGACAAGCATGGTTAAATCGGTAATCATTTGGGTTTTTGACAAGCAGATTTTGTTGACTGAAAAATGAAGATTCTCAAATTTCATATACTAGCATACTATGCTTCATTAAACTTGTATATTTGGTAAACAAGATGTAGGGATCTTTTTCATTTTACCTTGTATTTTATGTTTCTCGTTTGTTATTATTAATTTGGCTCTTCTCTTCAGGGCAAAATATGGTGTGGAGGAGATGTGCAGGGACCAATGGAATTGGGCACAGAACAATCCCTGGGGTTACACGGGGAAGCCTTGAATTAGATTGAGAAATATACTGCTCATCTACGAATGTTTTCCACACAAATAGGGCATCTCTTTATAGAATACTTTTTATGTTGGATGATTTGCTTAGGCAGTTCGTTGTATAATCTTGAAAATAAAAATTTGGCAGCATTTCAAGAAGTAAAAGCTATGTATTTAAACAATATCTTTAAATTAGACTGGCCATTGATTTGATATTGTGAGAAAGTTAGGGTTCAAATTGAATCTTAAATGTTAAATCCATAAAAATTTGGAAATTGATTAAATTGTTAGTCCAAAATATTGAAAATAAAAAGTTTTTTTTTATTAAGTTTGGGTTTTTCTTTTTGAGTCACTTTTGTGACTTTTAACATAATTTGGGTATAATAGTTAAGAGAAATATTTGTGGTTTATCGTTTTTGTGTTTATTTTATTTTAAAAAAAATTATAGTGTATTATAGTGTGAGTATTGAGTAGTTAATTAATTGATAAATTAATAATAAATAAATTGTCATATCTTAATGAAAACACTGAATATAATATTTTAAATAAAATTAGCAAGGGAAAAATAAAAGATAAGAAACTGAATTATATAACTTAGTTGAATTAAATTGGAGTAGATTTGATTTGATATTATATTTAAATTAAATGAAATGAAACTATAATTTTTTTTTTAAAGTTGATGGAATAACTTAAAAATTGATCTAAAGTAAACGACTCGCATATTTAAAAGAAAGCACGTCAGATGTCCTTTCTTGGCCGAGATAGGCGGTCTCTTGCTTTGGGCTGCTTGAGACAGTAATGACCCAAGTTGGTTCGATTAGAAGTTTCCTCACTACTCAAACTCTTTCTCTGTAAACAACAAAGGTTCAATTTGTTGTTCTAAAGTTGGCTTTGCTTCTGTTGATTTTTGTTAGCCTTTTTCACAACTGCTTCAGCTTATAGAACGTAATTTAGAGGAGAGATGGGGTCTAAAAGGGACGTAGGGTGGGGGGGGGGGGGGGGGGTGGTTGTTCAGTGTAAATGAATAAGAGGATTATTACATCCTGTTCAGTTCGGATTGGTTTTGATTAGGTTTAAAAAGTGTGGACCCATAAAATCGAACCAAGTATCATTGGATTGGGTGAAAGTAAACCGAACTAATTAAATGGATCTACTGCGAATCAAACCAAGTAACTCAAGTTGAGCTGAGAAGTTGGCTAGACCTACTTATAGTTTAAGTAGCCAATTCAAGAATAAGGCTATTAAAGTTCAAGTTTAGACCTATCAACAAAAAAATTAGAACAAATTACACTGGCTTCCCCTGACTTTAAGTCTTATTACACTTAGCACCCTTCCTTATTTTCACCCTACACTAAACCCTCCTAATTGTCCATCATCTATTACACTGTGACCCCCTAGACCCCAACACCGTAAAAAATGTTAATCGGGACTAACATGTGCCTGGCACATGCCTTTTAATTAATTTTTTTGATCTAAAATACCCTTATCTTCTTCCTTAGAAACCATCACCAAACCTGTGATGCATCTGCAGAATAAAATTGATTTGCTTCATGATCAAAATTTTCTTCAAATGTTATTTGGAATTCAACAACCAAGGTTGCCGACACAAAATCTAACACATTGATAGCAGAGAAGTGACTTTTTTCAAGTTTATCACAAGATCCCCAAATATTAAATATGCTGTAACAACAATACTAGGTGCAACTGCATTCTCAACAATACAAATTTCCAGAAATTATAAAAGAAGATAGAAAACTCCACATCTTCAAGATCCAAAACATAACAAAAGTAAAAAAAAATTCAACACATAGAAAATGCTTATCAGAATCTTAACCAGCCAAAAAATTGCATCAATTGTAATTCCCCAAAAATTCAATAAAAAAAAAATCAAACTTATGAGACAATAAAGCTGCACCCAACTCGTTCGCACACCCTCCTTTCTCCAACGAGTCAGGTCCCTCAATCTTAGTCATCGAGTGAGATCGGACTCCACACACTGAGAGGATCCAGATTCGGCAGATTTGGGTTGCAGTTCATGTAAGGCAGAGATGAGAAAATCGGCGAGCAAGAAGGTGGGTTCGATGGAGCGCGACTAGGAGGAAGAGGAGGTGGAGAGGCGGAGGTCACAGGTCCTAGAATGACGCCGTCACAGACGATGGAGAAACGATGTTGTGGAAAGAAGGTTTCCGGTGAAAGCCCTTCCATGTTTTCCGATGAGAATCCTAGCCGACAAAGTCTATCTCACACCGCCTACCATCATCGGGATTTCGCAAACCCTCTCTCTGCCTCCCCTGTGTTTCGCCTAACAGAGCACAATTGGGATTTCAAATTTTAGAGAGGTTACTCAGGGCTACGGTGAGTGGGTTAAGTGAAGAGGGTTATTTGGACTTTTCCCTAAACAATAAACACCGTCAATTAACAGTGATACTTAGGGGGTGCAAAAGAAATGTATTTTAATGGAGGGGGTGTGAGTGTAATAAGTCTTAAATTGAGGGAAGGTGAGTGTAATTTGCTCAAAAAATTATTTTGTTCTTAGTTTTTATAAAGAAAAAATGCTACATATATTGGGAAAAAAATTCAACATATAATTCTCTCATTTAAAATAAAAAAGAAAAGAGTCTCTATCAAAATTTGTTTTAGGTTTCACTTATAATTGAGTGATCTTGCCCGCTTACATCCCTGCTCCTTACTACATAATTTGATATACTAGTTTATAACATTTATTGTCATCAACAATAATATTTTTCCCCCTTTACTTCTGATGACTGACTATTATCACGTAAATTATTACTATCTGTCCGAGAGGAAGTATCTTTTGCATTAGTAGTTTGTATTTTGTGAAATTTTCAAATATATTTACTATCATGAGCATAAAAATGGAGATAAAAGATGAGCAACGTTGTGCATAAATATTGGTGAGTCAATTTCACACATAGTTTCACTTATTAATAAATAAAAAAAATCTTATTTCTTTTTCCATTCTCGAATATCAAAAGAAAGTGACAACATTATATTCTAAGGTTACAGCGCAAATAAAGCAAAAAAGCATTGCCCCGCTTTTTCTATGACCGCTAATTATAGTTCTCGTGTAGAAAATTGTTAAGTGAAAACCTCATGGCGCTCTTTGTCAAAAACTTGAAGAAGCTGTTAGAACGTGATTGACTAATAGTGTATGGATAACATACGATACAAGAATCAATTCTCATTCACAAAATTATAGTGATATCATAAAAAAAAATAGAAGCAATTATTTATTGTTTTATCTTTATCATAAAAAAATTAATTATTTCCCAATATGAAATTAATCCAAACATATGAAAAACCGGAAAAAAAATGTTATGAGAGGTATGTAATTATGCGTCATCTTCTGACGGATTATTTTGCTTGAGTATTGCACTAAACAAGAAAAAGCATATAGGCTAAACATCTACACAGAATTTTTCGCCACAGTTATACTGTTAACTCGAGTAAGCTAACAGAGAAAATTCAAACTTCTTATACATTATACATTATTTCGTTTAATCCTTTTTATAAGATTCAATTAATTAATTCATCAAGATTAATATTATTTTGAAAACTCATCACAAACATAAAAAATTACATCCACTTAAAATCAAACTAAAGTAACTTCTGTGTCTTTTTGGTCTTAATTTGGACGTGGAACAAGAGTACGGATCTACATTTCAAAATTAGTTTCAAACATACACTAAAGTTATTTTAGTTTATAATTATAGAAGTAATTTTGCAAACTCTAATACAAAATTACGCGTTCTAATACATAAAATGAGGAGGAAAGATTTATTGTTTTGAAAGTACTTTGAGTTATTTAAACTTCAATCTAAATGTAAACTCAAAAACCTAGTTAATTGAGTTACTATATTCATACATTCAGCTTATTTTCCATCTTACTTTCATCCATTTTTTTATTTCTCGATCATTATATCATTTGTTAAATCTATCAATTTCTCCTTTTTTTTTTTTCTGTCTATCTCTCAATTTTCTACAAATGCACTCCAAAATTGGGTTGTGTGTCCAACTTTTTTCAATAGCATTACACATGGGAATAACTAGTTCCGATCGTCCGGTAGAAGTTTTAGTGCTTTTCACGGGAATTTTTTCATGTCTAGGATTTTAGGAAAAAAAAATTAAGGAACAAAATAATAGAGATTCAAATTATTGAAATGGCATTTCACTGCTGCCCAAGTTTAATATATTATTCATAAATATCCCATTTCATTTCATTTAGAATAGAAAGTGCACACAACACATCACATCATAGACGGCACGCAAAGTGCACAACGTCTTGTTTATTTATTCTTTATTTTAGTGCATATATGTAGTGAAACATAGTTGAGTAGCGGGGCAAGTTCAAGGGCAAAAGACAACCCTGTAGTTAGTTCCACCGGGGCAAGTGAAGGTGCTTGTTTGATCATCCTTTGGGTAACTATAAGCATCGGGGCACCTATCCTTGAAGAATTTGGAGTAATTAGTAGCTGTACAGCTACCCGAATTGCAACAGTACTCGTTCGTTTTGAACACAGTGCATGGATTGATTGTTACAACCCCCTTGAGTCCTGAGCTCATTCGGGCACTGTGCGTTAATGTCCGAAGTGCACCTTATGCCACGTGTGCACCCATTCGACGTTGGACTAAAGTCCATGGGAACATTGAAACCGTCGACCAGGGAGATGTCGAAGAAGTCCAAATTATTGAACTGGTTCAGCGCGTATTCCGCCAAGGTGTTGGGAGCTGCACCGTATCCTTGGCACTGGAGGAGACCCCCACAGTCACCGGTCTGGCATCCACCGCGGCCCGAACCGTCGAAGCTGCAGCCCGTTCGGGCCCAAATGCGGGCCCCTGTGGTTCCCGCAGCCACGTCCAAGGGCCAGGACTGCCCCGGGTTCAATTGCCTGCCACCGCCAGGCGATGCCGCGGCCCACACAGTGTAGGAGCATCGGTTTTTGATGTCAAACCTTGCAGCATATGCAGCAGAGGTGAAGAAGCATAGAGCAATCACAAACAACAAGGCTTTTGTGAGAGTCATTTTAAGAGTACAAGAGAACAATAGAGTGTGTTTTGTATGTAGAAACGGGGATGCCAGCAAGTCTTTATATAGACCACTTCATCCAAGAAAAGTCGCCCACAAAGACCTTTAGTACAGTTTTTTCTTCGAGTTACTATATACTTTGACTTTTTTTCCACCAAATTTAAATCTGACACTTATAGAATTTGAATTTAGTTTCACTGCCAACAACATAACGTTGGTAGTAGTGCTTTACTTAATTATTTCTCTAATAATACTTATAAATTGATTTGCATATTAAATTATTCTTTAAAATTGAATTAAGTAGTTCATTTATTTTTTTATTACAAAAATATTAATTTGGTATATAATGAAAATAGAATTATTGGTTAATTTAATCTTTCACATTATAGAAAAAAGGAAGAAAAATATCTTCTTTTCCTGCTTCTCTTTCCTTTTCTGCTAGCTTCGAACCAAAGGACTTAAAGTTTGAAAAGTATTAACCAAACCATTAAGTCTCCCAGGAAACTAGCAAAAAAGAAAAAAAAATATTCTTTTATTATCATAAAAAGAGGAACTTGAAGATAGTATAAAATATTAAAGGCGTGAGAGAAAGATTACTCCCTTTCCCTTAGCAGTAGCAGCCAGAGAGACTCACTGCGTGGACCTTGGCTTTATATACACATTACACACCACTTCGTTCAATAATTAAGGAAAAATATATATGGACATCTTAAATGCTAATTAAAATCTATTGAGAGAAAAAAAAAAGTTAAAAAAAATATAGGTATAATGTGATAGAAAGTGACATAGAAAGAAATGAAAAGTATTGAAAGAGTATTAAAAATGGTGCGGTATTCAAATATTAGTACTTATAAATTAATGGTGTTTAAAAATAGATATCCAACCTAATATAAATTGTGGTAATAAATAACAAAATTGATAATTAAACAGATTGAATATAAAAAAAAACAAAAATGAAAAAAATCAATTTTTTTCATTGAATTAGATCAAATTTTGGATCTTAGGTTGAAAATTGTTTCGATTCAAATTGAATCTAACTTTGTAGTATAGTCAAGATTATTCAATAATTAGATATATGATTACGTATTTAAGAACATGTAGTATTAAGAATTTATTATTTATTGTGTATTTGTTCTTTGAGATATTATAAAATTATCTTTAACTTAAAACTTTTTTTTGGTGACAGTATGTTTTTTTGTGACACTTTAACTTACACTTTAAGTATATTTTTTGAACCATGTTATTAATTATATATGAAAGTGATGATTGATGTTAGATTACTTTGTGTATTTTAACATTTATTTTAATACGACAATTGCTAAATATACTTTTTTTTTTGTATTGTTTGATAATTTGTGCATTTCACATTTATTTTAATATGTCAAGAGCTAAACGTTATCCCCTTTGTTGCTAAATGTATTTTTCTTCTTCTTTTTTTATTAATAACTTTATTTAAATACCCTTTTTTCTTTTTCTCTCTTTTATTCGTTCAAATACTTCTTTTCACTTCTTTTTATTATTATATTTTTTTCACCTATTTTTTCTCTCTTTTATTCATTGAACCATGCTCTTACTTTTCCTTCCCTCTTTCTTAATTGTTTGGCTCATCTTCCGCTTGATTACCTCATCCGAAATCTCAAGCACAGATTTTTCGGGGTGGGGAGGCAGGTGCAACTTGCATGTCAGTATTGTTCTGTAGTCTGTAGATGACGTTGCACTTGCACCACTGATTCTGTGAGACCATCTTAACGGGGTGAGAGGAAGCACCCATGTACGTGAAGCACAGTTGCTTTTTTAGTATTAGCAGTTGTAGGAGAGTAAGGAAACAAGTTAAAAAAGCATTAGTTGCTAGCTAAAGCATGGATGCTTTGGCTAATTAAATTAAAAAAAATATATTATTAAAATATTATTTCTTAATTTGTGCAGTTTGGATATTACTTAATAATTAGTAAAATTTGACTGTTATTTTTTTTAACGTTGGCAACGGTTATTTTTTGTAAAGTTTTTTTTTTGTTGTAATTATATATATATATATTTTAATCATTGTATATGAATATTGTATATAAATAAGAGACAATTCAATCATTTTTTACATAACTAAAATCTCTCAAATTTAATTATTGTCTTTTATGTCATAATACTTGTGTGAGATTAGCTATTTTCATCATTTTAAATAAAATATAATTTAATTATGTAATGATGTAAGTTTTTTTGTGAGACCCATTGGAAGCATTCAAAGCTAGGGAAGCAATTTTCCGTTGCAGCCTTAGCCTTATATGAATTTGAGCCCAAGAAACACCGATTGTTTGCTGAAGCACCAGTGCTTTAGCTTTAAAAATAAAAAAAATTAATTATTTAAATAGTAAATTTGAAATGTATGGTTCCATTGAATTTTTTTTTGCAATTATATTTTTTAATCACTGTATATGAACATTGTATATAAATATGGATACTTCATATTTTTTTGAGTAAATTACACATATCCCTATGTTATTTGCTCTTATTACTCTATTTTTTTTTACACAACTAAAATCTCTCAAATTTCTCTCATTCTTACTCTCAAAATATTTTCAACTACCTCTTTGATTTGTTTTCATTCAATGGAATGAAACCAAAATCGATTTAATATGAATCCTTATTTTAATTTCATGTCAAATTATCAATTTCCTACAAATCCAAATTTTCAAACTTCTCCACATTTATCAAACTCACAAAATAATTCAAATATGGCAAATTATCAATTTCCTACATGTAATTTCTATTATTTTAATTATTGTCTTTTATATCATGCTATTTGTGTTAGCTATTTTCATCATTTTAAATAAAATATAATATAATTATATTTTTATTTTGTTATTATAAGAAAATATTTTACATAATAATAGTCTAAAAATTTTATTAATATTTAAAATTTAATTAATTTATAAATAAGATAATCATAATGTAATAAATAAGTTATTAATATAATATAATGATGTAAACTTTTTGGTGGGTCCCATTGGAAGCACCCAAGAAGAGTTGCTCCATTCGAGGGAATTAAGTGCTTAAAGCATCTTTAACGGAGCAACTCTCCTAGGTATTTCCAATGGAACCCACTTGTACACATAATTCATTTTTACTCTTCCCAATAAAAGTACCTCTAAGCATTTATTCTCTCCAATGGGGCAACTCTTCTTGGGTGCTTCCAATGGATCCCACCAAAAAGCTTACATCACTACATTTTATTAATAACTTATTTATTATGTTATAATTATCTTATTTATAAATCAATTAAATTTTTAAAATTAAGAATTTTTTAGACTATTATTAATTAAAATATTTTTTAATAAGATAAAAATAAAATAAAAACATAATTAAATTATATTTTTATTTAAAATGATGAAAATATCTAGCATTACACAAATAGCACGACATAAATGACAATAATAAAAATAATAGAAATTACATAATTAAAGCAATAACTAATTTTGCTGATTATCGCATCCAAAACGTTCCCAAATATGCTCCACGAGGTCCGCTTGAAGTTGTTGATGACGTCTCTTATCGTGAACTTCTTCTCTCCTTCGCAGGTATGCTTAAAGGGCCGGATGAGGACCAATATATATGTCAGTTGTCGAGACATCATTGATGGAACGTTCATAAGAATGGTCAATATTACCATTATATGTGTGTCGTTTATCTTCTACAATCATATTATGCAATATGATGCAAGCATAAAATATATACTTGATTGTGTCCATTTGCCAAGCACGAGCAGGGCCATGTACAATTGCAAACCGAGATTGAAGCACTCCAAACGCACGCTCCACATCCTTTCTTGCTGCTTCTTGATGCTGAGCAAACAATTTTCTTTAATCGCCTTGTGGCCTTGGGATGGTTTTCACAAGCGTCGCCCATTCTGGATAAATACCATCTGCTAGATAGTACCCCATGTGATATTGGGTTCTATTCACTGTGTATTGTACTGTAGGAGCTTCTCCCTCCATAATTTCATTAAACACAGGAGATTCGTTTAACACATTGATGTCGTTGTTTGAACCCGAAACCCCGAAAAATGCATGCCAAATCCATAAGTCTTGTGACGCCACGGCTTCAAGCATGATTGTGGGCTTGCCACCACCACGACAAAATTGACCTTTCCATGCTACTGGACAATTTTTCCATTCCCAATGCATACAATCAATGCTACCTAATATACCTGGAAAACCACGGTTCTCACCTATTTGCAATAGGTATTGAATGTCATTATTGTTGGGCCTTCTTAAGTATTCAGATCCAAATATATTGTAGACACCCCTTACAAACTTATCCAAGCATTGTAATGTCGTGGTTTCTCCAATTCGAACATAGTCATCGACACTATAAGCAGGTGATACATATGCCAATATACGAATAGTAGCAGTGCATTTCTGCAACGGAGAAAGACCCATCCTTCCGGTTGCATCAACCCTCATATGAAAATACTCATCGTGATTTCCAAGAGCTTCTACAATGCGAAGGAAGACATCCCTTCGCATTCTAAATCTTCGTCAAAATTGTTCATCTGTGTATACTGCATTGTTGGAGAAGTAGTCATTGAACAATCGAACATGCCCTTCTTCACGACTCCTTTCAATGTGTTGTCGTCTACGCCTACTTCTCGTACCGGCTTGTTGTTGTAGTTGCCTTTCCATCATCAACCTCATGTATTGTTCTTCATACTCATTATTTAACAAATCTTCGATGAGTTCATCTTCACGAGATGAATCGCTAGAGTCCATCTTAAGCAACACTATAAAGTTATAGTTTTCTGAAAAATTAGTACTTATTTGCACAATGACATGTGTGAAAATATTCCTACAAGTAAACAATATAGAGAGAGTTGTAACATAATGGCTAGTTTTCCAACGGCTAGTTTTCCAACGGCTAGTTTTTCCAACGGCTAGTTTTACTAATGGCTAGTTTTCCAACGGTTAGTTTTACTAAAGGCTAGTTTTCCAATGGTTAGTTTGAATAACGACTAGTTTGACCAACAAAAATAACTAAATTTAATTTTATTTAAAACGATGAAAATAATTAAAAAGTCACACAATTATCACAACATATTTTAATGTCATTAGAATTAATAAAAATTACATAATAAAAATTACATAATTAAAACCTAAATAATTAAAAATACATAATAAAAATTATATAATTAAAACCTACATAATTAAAACCTAAATAATTAAAAATACATAATAAAAATTACATAATTAAAACCTAATAAACAATAAAAAATACAATAACTCGCATAATTACTCAAGTTCATATTTTTCTTTAATTTTGTTACACAAGCTTTGATGAAGTTGTAGTTGGGTATTTGTCATACCATCAATATCCTTGAACAAGATCTGCGTGTCGATCTCTTTGTCCCTCAACCCGATTTCTTTGTCTCTCAACCTATTGCGTTCATGCTTGGCACGTGCGATGTTTTCTAATGCTGAAACTTTTGTCTTGATTATCTCTTCCATAGCTGCGAGATCAACAAAATCAGCAGATTTTTCTTTTCCTTTTTCTTTTTCCTTTCTCTTTGCTGCTTTTGTCCCCATTGGACGAACCATGGTAGGTGATGTTGGCTCGTAACTTGACGGCGTGTCCGGATTAGAAGAGGATGAATATGTTCCAGAAGAAGAAACCTTTGTTCTCTTTCTAAATCCTTCAAATAGTGTCAACCATTTAGGTTGCTTCTTCAATACTTGCCATGCATTCTCTAATTTGAAAGTTATCTTTTTATCTTGCAAATAAATCGCATGTGCATCCGTCATGATGTCAGACTCGGAGCTACCACTCTTCTTTCTTTGACAGGCTTGTTTGTAGCAACCTGAAAATTTTTGACAACTTGCATTTAACTTTTACCACCGATATTTCAGTTGTGACGCTTCTCTTGCTTTCAAATGCTCACGACAATTATTGTAATTGTCTGCAATTCTTAACCAAAAAGCTCTACCTTTTTGGTCTACCCCCACAATTGCGTCCTTAGAAACATTTAGCCATGAGTCAACGAGACATTCATCTTCCTTTGCAGTGAAGTATGACATTTGTTGTGTTTCATATGGTTCTTCTTCATCTCCTCCTTCATTGACCATAATATTATCCAACTCAACTTGGGTGGAAAATGGTGGAACTTGAGATTTTGACGCGAAGTCGCATGGTGTGTCATGCTCTCTTTCATTACATTGGTCGCCACTAGTACCCGTTGAATCAACTTGATCCATGGTGGGAATGTTAGTTGGTGGTGATTGAAACATAGGAAATTTTTTGGTGGGTCCCATTAGAAGCACTTAAGGAGAGTTACTCCATTGGAGAAAATTAAGTGTGTAGAGATACTTGTATTGAGAAGAGTAAAAATAAATAATATATATAAGTGGATCTCATTAGAAGCTTTTATATAGAGTTGCTTCATTAAATATGCTCTCTAAGTGCCTTGGCATCGCTGAAGAGTGATCCTTTCCAAACTCTTTCCTCGCTCGCGATGATGCAAATATGCAATGAAGGTTCCTTTCTGATCCACTTGTCTACGTAAACTTTGACGTCATATGATGATGTAATTGTAGTGAAGGCCACAAAGGCAATACCGTATTATAATTTTTTTTTTAAAATTTGATTTGTCAATGTTATGTCCACATATAGTGTTAAAAATATCATCAAATTAATCTTATAACTTCTTTTGGAAATTGTTAAAAATAAAATAAGATTATTTTAAAAATTATTTTTCAAAATGTTGTAGTTATTTTAAATTATGAAAGTTAATCTTTGAAAGGATAAAAAATACTTAATTATCAAGAAAAAAAAGGATCATGCACTGACAGTGTAAAATTTACAGTTATTTAATTACAGTAATTAAACATATAATCTTATATCAAAATTTAAATCTATTAATTTATTATGAATTTTTATCATGATATAATTTATATTTGAAAAATATCTATTTATTATTAAAATTAATCATGTAACGATATTATTTTAGCTTAACTAGTAATATCGAATTTGATTTTAAGTCCTAAATATGTAACTACGTTAAATAGTAGAAAATACTTATAGTTCGTAAAAAAAAAACTATTAATTTATAAATAATTTAACTTTTTATAAAATGCTAACTGAACGTACGATTTGTTTTGAAGAAAACCACTACTCCTACTTGATTGATTATAAATGAACTAAAACAAATCACTATAGTCGGTCTAGTGGTAGAGAGTTGGAATAATATGCATAAAGTCATATGTTTGAACTTCAGTACGACTATTGTAGAAGAAAAAAAAAATTAAACTAAAACACCATTTGATTGGTTATAAGATAAATGTTAGAGACACACTCTTTTGAACATCGGTGTTACTTATCTTTGATTTGTACAGATAAAAAAACGAGTGATACGGTGAGAAATTGAAATGATCGACAATATGTAGACCTTGATTTTATTATTTGCAAACCCATATTTATATAATAATTTTATATTTATACAATATTTGGCTAGAAAGGAACCAATGTCATTCACATATAATTTTATATATTTATTGAGTACAAAAAGAATACTATATAAGAAAATAAATAATTTAGATGGATAAAATACTTTTGAATAATTATATGTGAACACCTTAATATTATAAACACTATTAACACATATAATTTAATTTTTATTTATTTATTTTTTTCTATCACATTACTTGTCATACTTATAATTAATATTGTAATTTTCATGAATCATTTTTCAATAATTTTTTTTTATAAATTTTAGGGAGGGCAAAAAATAATTTTTATTATATACACTTAAAAGATTGAGGGAGATCATGGCCCTCCAGCATAGTTTTAAAATCCGGCTCGGACTAGCCGGTCCGACCAAGAACCGGATCATTCACCGGTTCGAGTTTCTTTACAGATCGGCTAAGCAATTGAACCAGTCAAATCCAGTGAGAAACGGTCAAATCCGGACAAAAATCCGGTTTAACCGGTATAAACCCTGTCCGGATGAACCAAAATAATTGAATTAGTTTAATCAAATTAAATGTTTTCCTGCACAAGTTGTCCCACGGGCCTCCAGGGTCCCCCTTCCCTCCGCGCATAGACCTTGACTTTGTTATTTCGACACCAATACTCATAAATTGAGTTGGATACTAATTTATTCTTAAAAGTTGAAAAAATTAAATTAAATTTTTATATTACAAAAATCATTAATTCGTTATATGGAAAAATGAGAATTATTGGTTAATTTAATCTTTCAAACATTAAAAAAAAAAAAGATTTCTTATTTTATTATCGTAAAAAGAAGAATTCGAAGGTAGTATAAAATATCAAAGGTGTGATAGAAAAATTATTCCTAACATCCAAATAGCCTAGTGATACGGTGGAAAAATTGAGGTGCCCTGACAATGCGTAGACCATGACTTTACTATTTACACACAAATATTTATACAATATTTATATATTTGTATAATACTCCATTGTGTGTATTGTCTATATCGTTTGCATTCAATTTCGCCAAAAAAAAGTCATACTATTTATTATTTTTGTCCAAAATTTCCAAATCGAAGACCTTGACTTTATTATTTCCACACCAATAGTCATAAAGTGAGTTGGATATTAATTTATTTTTTATATTACAAAAAAATATTAGTTTACTATTGTTGATGGTGAAAATTTGTTTTGAGCCAGCACTTAATTAAATTTTTAGTGAAATCTTGAAGAGATAACTTTCCACGTTTGATTCTAATAATACATATATTTTTAAATGGGACTTTAATAACTAACGAACCAGTTGTAGGTTCTTTTTTGTCAAACCAGCAGTATTTTTAACTTTCAATTTGAAACATAAAGTTTAGTCAATATCTTAATTCAATAAGTTCGATTAAGACCTTGATCAGTGAATAGGACTTCGAATTTGATTTGCCAAAATTGAATATAGTAATGATCTTAACTTTGTTATTTTGAACAAGTATCTTAATTTGTATTTGTTTATAAGTTCAATGGTTATGCATTTTTACACTGTCATCTAATTACAAATCATCATTGATATGACTTTTAGGATAATTATAGTAAAAATTAACAAACTTATCATAAATCAATCCCTTTCCATATCTAAACACACAAATGAATGAAATGATCGCGTATGAAGGCTTCTCTTTTTCCATTTGCTATCAAATCTTCAGAAAATTCCAGTAAAATTATGTCCAAGAAGAACGGGAGATGCTACGGAGGTTTATGCATCTACAGAGAGAGCTGAGAAAGAACTTGGTTGGAAGTAGGGATGACAACGGGTCGGGTCGGACACGGATAGTGGTTACCCGCTACCCGACCCGTCGGAGAAAATCCGTCACGTTACCCGCCGGATATCCGTTTGATAAAAATCCGCGGGTTTTTCTTATATCCACGGGTATCCGTGGATACCCATGGATATTTCATATTAAAAAAATATTTTTTTTTTAAAAAAAAGGTGATTTTTTTAGAAAAAAATACTAAGAAATAGATACTTTATGTGTAATAAAATTTGGAAATAAAATCATATTATTTACTACAAGAAGAATAAAGAATCAAATGTGTAGTTAATTGAATTTTTATGTGAAAATTACATGTCTTTAATTAAAAAAAATCAAATAAATAAGAATCTTATAATGTGATTTTGAATCTCTAGACATAATATTTACTAGTATCAAGAGCAAAAACTAGTGATTTTAAATTATATATATATATATATATATATATATATATATATATATATATATATATATATGTGAGGGTAATTTAGTAATTTTACGGATAGCGGGTATCCGCGGGCAAGGATAGTATGATACCCGTACCCGCCCGTTAATGAGCGGGTAAATAAAAAACCCGTACGCGTTACCCGCGGGTATCCTTTTATACTATCCATCTTCTATCCGTGACGGATTTTATCTGCGGATATCCGCGGGCGTGGATTTTTTTGCCATCCCTAGTTGGAAGTAAGTACTTTAGTCCTTTGTGTGTGACAAGCATGGTTAAATCGGTAATCATTTGGGTTTTTGACAAGCAGATTTTGTTGACTGAAAAATGAAGATTCTCAAATTTCATTTACTAGCATACTATGCTTCATTAAACTTGTATATTTGGTAAACAAGATGTAGGGATCTTTTTCATTTTACCTTGTATTTTATGTTTCTCGTTTGTTATTATTAATTTGGCTCTTCTCTTCAGGGCAAAATATGGTGTGGAGGAGATGTGCAGGAACCAATGGAATTGGGCACAGAACAATCCCTGGGGTTACACGGGGAAGCCTTGAATTAGATTGAGAAATATACTGCTCATCTACGAATGTTTTCCACACAAATAGGGCATCTCTTTATAGAATACTTTTTATGTTGGATGATTTGTTTAGGCAGTTCGTTGTATAATCTTGAAAATAAAAATTTGGCAGCATTTCAAGAAGTAAAAGCTATGTATTTAAACAATATTTTTAAATTAGACTGGCCATTTATTTGATATTGAGAGAAGTTTATCCAGTCGGCCATCGTTTTTAAAAGGAAGTAAGGCTTCAAGTTGAATCTTAAATGTTTAATCCATAAAAATATGGAAATTATTAAATTGTTAGTCGAAAATATTGAAATAAAAATATTTTTTTATTAAGTTCGGGTTTTTTAAAACTGAATTAAATTTAATTTTTAATTATGAATACTTATGGTTTTTCGTTTTGGTCTTTAATTTTGTATTATCATTTGGGTAATAGTTAAGAGAAATACTTATGGTTTATCGTTTTTGTCTTTAATTTTTTTTTAAAAAAAAACAGCATAAGTTATAGTGATGTATTATTGAATTGTTAACGTGAGTATTGAGTAAGCAACATCTAGTTAATTTATTTATTATTAATTAATTGATAAATTAATAATAAACAAATTATCATATTTAAATAATTGGATTTGTTAACAGCCCAAGGCGTGAAAAGCGGGTTGAGCCATACCCATTTTTGTATAAGCCATAGAATTGTTGGTTTGGGACAAATTGGCCTTTTTTTATATAAATTTATATGTATTTTATAAGAAAAAATAAAAAATGTTGGGCAAATATATATGTTCAGTAGTTTTCAAGTTTGTATTTCAAGGTACAAACATCCTAAGTAACGGGAAAAAAAACTTTATTTGTAATAAGAAGCATGCATAACTCTGCTTCAATTAGCAAAGCCCAGATCAGTGATGTGGTAGAATTGTCCAAATTAGTATTCTCCTTATCGTTTAACTAATGTAAATAATCGGTTAGAAGTTATAAGGTTGGTCTGATGGTTAAGGTAGAAGGGAAGGGGGAAGAGGTTGTGAATTCGAATCCCCCAGCTAACAAAAACTAACAATTAACAACTAACATTTGCCAAAGTTGTCTTGTTTAGTACCACACTTTTTTTTTGCAAATCAAATGGACTCTTAGAGTTTCATCTTGTTAATATGTGAAATAAAGGATGCATAGTGAGAGATACCATGAGGAGGTACGAAGAAGATGAAAGGAGAGTGAGGAGTGAGAACGGAGAGGGAGGAGTGTGATCAAAGGAGAGGAACGGAGAGGATGGGAAGTGGGGGGAGGGGGGAAAACACCTCTAGGGAAGAATACAACATCCTTTTTCTTCTCTCATTTTCCTGATAACTTTACGGAGAGCAATATGTGGGGTATTTTTTGAAGGTGGGGAAATGTGGTGGAGGTATTTATATCACCAAGAAAGACAAAATATGGATACCGTTTTGGCTTTGTTAGGTTCTGTGAAGTGGAGGACCCTGCCATACTCGAGAAACAACTGGATACAATTACTATTGGTAACATGAAGATGAGAGTGAACCTTCCCAAACACAAAAAACATGATACGGTAATCGGTAAAGGGAGAAGGTTTGATGAAAGCAAAAGGGAACTGCTCGGAACAAGGTGGAACACACTTGGAACAAGGAATTATTTGGCAGAGAGAAGGGACAGAGTCTCATATGCTCAAGCAACCACAAGAGGAAAACAAGAATGGGTGGAGAAAAACATGAAGCTAAAAGATGATGAAACATGGAAGGGGCTGGATGCAAGGGTAGAGGAAACTAATACTAGCTGGCTACAGAGGTGCATGGTGGGAAGACTATGAAAGGAGGATACTATGTCAACTATCCAAGAGGCTTCTGTATTCATGGTCTGAGCCCAATAAAACTTAGATCTTTGGGTGACAACATGGTCTTGCTTTCTGGAGATGATGAGGTCTGTTGGGAGGATTTTGTTAAGAAAAATGAACAGTGGATATATGAGTGGTTTGAATCTATAACTCCCTGGCAGCCAAGGGATGTGCCTGGTCACAGACTGGTTTGGCTTAATTGTATAGGGGTACCACTCAACTTTTGGAACGATGAAGGCTTTGCTAAGCTAGTGACACAAGTGGGAGTCTACGTAAAGATGGCAGATGAAAAAAAGAACATGGTGAAACTTGACGTTGCGAGAATTCTTGTGCGGACTCCGAATCTTAATACTATCCAGTTTCGTCAAAGGGCTAGAATGAATGGGATCATCTTTGGATTCAGTTTAGCGGAGGAGGTTGCTTATGATGGAGCAAACAAATGTGGATGGTGTAAGAGATATAAAGGATCAGTATCCGATATGAACTTTGAAGCCAGCATAGAGGGTGAATGGGGGTAGTCTTCAATGTCGGAATGGCCAGGAGACAAAGATTATGAGGAGGTCAACGAAAAAATGAGAAGCGGCAACACTCCGGCGGAGGAAGACCATGGCCTGTCGGCAACAACAAAAGAACCCCCAACGGTCAACTCTTGCCCAAGCGAGGGAGTACGGAAGGAAGGACAAAAAGGGGAAATTGGAGAACAACAATTTGAAAATAAGGACAAAAGAGGAAAAGAGGACGAAGGGAAGAAAGAAGTTTAGAATATGCCTTATTAGCAAAAAGGAAGTTTGATAGTGAATGATGGGGATGTTTGTGTCGGTCAGAAGGATCAGGCGACAGGGAGCAGGAAAGCTGCTTCAAACATATTTTGTCAAGATTTAGACGCAACAAAACCATTATCAGAGGAAGTACGTGTTGTACAACAAAATGGGAGCGAGAGGTCGTGTAGAGGAGCCTGAGACCTTGGACCAACTAAGTTGGGTGGTCTAACAAAGATCGGCCAAGCCCAATAACACCAATAATGCTATTGGGCCCCTTGTGGACACCAATGTGGGAAGTGGAATAATAGAAGATCACATTAGACCTTTAAGTCACCAACAGCTGGATCCGAAAGTTTCTGGAATTGGGTTAGGGAGAGCGACAAATGGCATATTTCTAACCACGATGAATGCGGTAGAAGATAAAAGGGATCTAATAGTGGGAACTTAGGCGACGAGCCAGGGTGAGAAATTTGAAGAACATTCAAAGATAGGGGTAGGTGGGATAGACAGGAAAGGCTCCGCTAGTGAAACCATACAAAATAATCCTATGGTTGACCCAACAATTTCCTCGGCGTAACCTCATATGGGGACCTCTAAGGAGGTCACAGTTTCTGTTGATAAAGGTAACACAAAACCCAGATATAACCTTAAATGGAAGAGGGGCTCGAGAGTTGCCCACCAGATTAAGGCATCTCTTCTGAAGACTAACAAGAATCATAAGGATCTAGGTTAGAAGGACGTTCAGAAGGGGATGGCAGAACTCGAGACAACGAGTATCGTAGAAGGAGATACCCAACAACATGGGAAGAGAAGTAGATCACAAAAAGCTACAGAGGCTGAAATTAAAGGGAAGCAAGTGGAACAGAGCTCGAATGAGAGAAACTTGCAGGAGGAAGCCCAAATGATTTTGAACACTGACTACCATCTATCTCACTTGTCCCCTCTTATCTGTCCACAAACAAGATTCATCTCAGCAGGTTTTGAGCTTGGGTGGATAAAACATGATATGAACGACGCAGCAAAACTTTGTGATATTGCATACAAGCTTGGTGTTAAATTCAAGGGCGATAGCGATGAATTTATGCAGAAGATGGTTGATATGGAAAAGAGAGACAATGTAGAGGTGCTAAAAAAACAACAGAAGAATGAGGAAGGGGGGAAAGAACAGTGCTCATGAAGATAATGTCTTTCAACATAAGAGGGTTGGGAAGCAGGGTAAAATAGAGGACGATTAAAAACATCATTACTAAAGAGGAAGTGGAGTTCATGTGTCTGCAGGAGACGAAGATGGAAGTGATGAAAGATAAATATGTATGGCTATTTGGGGAGACTCTAAAGTGGAATGGAAAGAATCTCCAGCAAACCACCACGCTGGAGGATTATTATGCTTATGGGGTGAAGGAAATTTCCAGGTAATTGATTGAGTGGTCGGAACTGGTTATCTATTCATAAAAGGTAGATGGAAGGGAGCTGCAAACATCATCAATGTTTTAAATGTTTATCCACCATGTGGGATGACTGAAAAAAGAACTTTGTGGGGGGAACTGCAGCAATTAAAACACAACATTGGGGAGGGTGTGTGGTGCATTCTTGGTGACTTCAACACAGTGAGAAACATGGAGGAAAGAAAATGATATCGGGAAGCAAGGTCACAAGGAAGTCAGGAAATAGACGAATTCAATGATTTTATAGCTAATTTGGGTGTTGCCGATATACCAATGGTGGGGCGGAGATACACCTGGGTTAAAGCTGGAGGGGGTGCTATGAGTAGGTTGGATCGCATTATGGTCTCAGCAGGGTGGTTACAAGTCTGGCCAGAATCAACGCAATTTGTCTTACAGAGATCAGTCTCAGACCATTGTCCCTTAATTCTGAAATACAAAAGCTATGACTAGGGTCCAAAGCCTTTTAAGGTATTTAACTGGTGGATTTCCGAACCTAGTTTCCGGGAGATGGCTAAGGAGAAGTATAACTCTTTCAACGTGCAAGGTTGGGGTGCATTTGTCTTTAAAGAGAAAATGAAGTTGCTGAAAAAGGAGATTAAAATCTGGAGTAGGGAAAAGTTCAGAGATATGAAACAAAAAATTGAGGATTTGGTACACAAAATAAATGAGGTGGATGTAAAAGAAGAGCTAGGTGATGTGTCCCTACTGGAAGCTATGGTAAGGGAAGATCTGATTAGTGAGTTTTGGAAGAATCCAAGAATTCATGAATCAATTCTAAGTCAGGAGGCAAGGTTCAGATGGCTATCCGAAGGAGATGCTAACTCTAAATTCTTCCACAACATGATTAATTGGAAATGAAGGAGTAATAATATTAAAGGTGTGATGGTGGATGGGACGTGGAAGGAGGAGCCGAACTTAGTAAAAAATGAGGTAAAGAGTTTTTTCCAGTCAAGATTTTCAGAGTCTGGAGTTATGCAAGTGCAGTTAAAAGGGGTGAGCTTCAATACTATTAAGGAGGATGATAACCTGAGGCTTATTGACGCTTTCTCGGAGGTTGAGGTGAAGCAAGCAGTATGGGACTATGAGGGAGATAAAAGCCCAGGCCCTGATGGTTTCAATTTCCATTTCATCAAGACATGTTGGGAAGTTGTGAAAGATGATATTTTTAAGGCTGTAACAGAATTTCACAGATATGGCAGATTACCAAAGGGAACTAATGCATCCTTTCTGACACTTATCCCTAAGAGGGAGAATCCACAGGACCTTGCTGAGTTTAGACCGATTTCGCTTATTGGATGTCTATACAAAATAATTGCCAAATTACTTTCAAAGCAGTTAAGGAAGGTGTTGCTGGAAGTGGTGGACGAGAGACAATCCGCCTTCTTAGGTGAAAGGAACATGCTTGATGGTGTATTTATTGCAAATGAAGTGGTACATGAAGCCAAAGTGAAGAAACAACCATGCCTCATCTTTAAAGTGGATTTCGAGAAGGCTTACGATTCTGTTATATGGGATTTCTTAGAATATATGATGGTAAGGTTGGGCTTCTGTGACACATGGATCAAATGGATTAAGGGATGCTTGCAATCTTCCACAATCTCGGTTCTAGTAAATGGAAGCCCCACAGAGGAGTTTGGAGTACAAAAAGGCTTGAGATAAGGGGACCCTCTTGCTCCTTTCCTGTTCCTGTTGGTTGCAGAGGGTCTAAATGGATTGATAAGGGAAGTAGAAGGAAAAAAGCTAATTGAAGGAGTGGAAGTTGGAAATGCGAGGCCTAAGATATCTATCCTACAGTTTGTGGATGATGTCATCTTCTTCATCAAACCTCACATGAGGGATATCCTTACTATTAAGTGTGCCTTGAGATGTTTTGAACTCACATCTGGTCTAAAGGTGAATTTCCACAAGAGCAAGCTGACAGGAATACATGTGGAGCACCAAAGGATTCTTCAGGGTGCTATCATCCTAAATTATATGACTATGAACATTCCGTTTGTGTACTTGGGACTACCAATAGGAGCAGATGCTAGAAGGGTCCCTACGTGGCAACCGGTGATTGACAAGCTCAGAAATCAACTTACAAGGTGGAATAGGAGACATTTATCCTTTGGTATGAGAATATGCTTGATCAAGTCGGTACTATCCTCGATCCCTTTGTACTTCTTATCTTTGTTTAGGGAACCTAAGATAGTTTTGGTTATATTGAATAAATTACAAAGGAATTTTTTGTGGGGGGCTAAAGGTGAGGAAAAGAAAATGAGTTGGGTGAGGTGGGAGAAGATTTGTACACCAAAAGAAGATGGGGGTCTAGGGAATAAGAGTATAGAGGAGTTTAATAGGGTACTTGTAGGGAAATGGTTATGGAGGTACTTGGCAGAAAAAGGAAGTTTATGGGGGAAGGTTTTGAGGGCGAAATATGGGGAAATAAATTTGTATGGACCAAGGGAAATGCTAGGATCCACGAAATGCTCCCAATGGTGGAGGGAGTTGTTGAAAGTCTGTGAGATAGGGGTAGAAGGAGGGGGTTGGTTCCAAAGAAGCATTAAGAGGGAGTTGGGTGAGGGAAGACACGTGAGCTTTTGGCATGAGCCTTGGGTGGGGTAGCTTCCATTGGGTCAAAGATTCAGTAGAATTTTTTCTAACTCGGAGCAAAAGGAGGAATGTGTGATGGATATGGGTGGATGGAACTGGGTGTTAAGGTGGAGAAGGCCGTGGTTCAAATGGGAACAATAGATGGTCAAAAGCTTCTGGGAAGAAATTCTCAAAACTGAACCAGTTCTAGGAAAAGGGGACGGATGGTCATGGCTTGGATCCAATGAAAGGAGGTATGTTGTAAAAGAGGTTTATAAGCAGCTGAAATCATGTGAAACAATACCTTTTGCAGGTTCACTCCAAGTTGTGTGGAGGACGCCTGTTCCCTCTATGATCCAGTGCTTTGTCTGGCGGTTACTAGATAACCGTATTCAAACAAAAGACAACCTACAAAGAAGAGGAATCATACCTGCAGAGAACAATGTTAACTGTCCTTTCTGTAACCAGGTGTTGGAAACAATTTCTCACCTTTTGTTTGACTGTATTTTTTCTCTGGAAGTGTGGAATAGGTACTACGGTTGGATTGGAGAACAAAGAGCTTTGCCTGTGAACAGTCATAGTAACAACATGGTGGGAGCTTTGTTAAGAAAAAGGAAAAAAGTTGCTTGGGATGTGGTATGGATGGCCACTGTTTGGTCCTTATGGAGACATAGAAATGGCATTTTTTTTAATGATGAAACTTGTGATGTGGAGGTAGTTTTGGATTTGATTAAATATAGGGCGTGGAGCTGGCTTAAGGCCAAACTCAAAGGTTTCCAAGTATCTCTTTTCGAATGGATTATGGACCTAGAGTATGCTTAAATATGTTGCTATAAAAACTGCGCATCTGACTCAGGAAAGAAGGTTTATTGATATTGAACACGAGCCATGGTCTTTGCAGTATAACAGAAATAGTTTTTGAGATACTCTGCTATATCTTGTGGCTAACGATTCAGCATTTGTGCAATGATGGGTCTTTCATTTTGTGGCTGGTTTTGCTGAGAGTTATGATGTTGGGTATATAGGTATTTTTATTTTGGTGTTGTGCGGTCATAACAGTTTATGTTTTACAATTCTGTTATACTCCACAGCACCTCATTTGTATGTTTATATGGCTAAGAGGTTTGTCACTCCTTGTGCACCCTCTTAGCCAGTTATATATTTATATTAATCTTTGGCTGTTCAGAAAAAAAAAAAACTAACATTTGTCGATAAAATATATATATATATATATATATATATATATATATATAATCGGTTCCTTTGAAAGGGATGAAATTATTGTGTATGGTGAGTGAAGCAAAAGGCAAAACTTTAAATGCCATTATCTCATCACTCCCTCCCTCCTCCTTTGAATATCTAACTAGGGCGAGTTTTAGGATGGGAAAGTTACTCAGGTTTCCCACCATGGGAAAGTAACTTTCCACCGTTAGATTTTTCTACTATTAGATCCATGGTTGATAATTATTCTTTTTTCTTATTTTTATTTTTCCTTGTTTTTCTTCTCTTTCCCTATTTACCCCTCTTTTTTAACACAAAATCCAATCAAATCCTCACCTACCTACCATCGCTTGACCTCCTCCCCATGGACAACCACAACGTCGCCGCCCTTCCTTTGCCACAGACCACCCACAACACTGTCACAGATGACCCGCCACCGCAGACAACACAATGTCGTGCGGACAACTACGACACCATCGCGAATGACCACAACATCATTGCATACAAGCACAAGTACAATCATAAGCAAGAGTCCACGGCGTTGCCCCTTCATTCGAATAGCACAACCAACAGAACATTCATCCACATGAGAAGAAACCCAAAAACAGCAGAACCATCGGAAAAAAAGGAGAAAAAAAAATCCAAATTTTAGCACAAAACGTCAAACCTCACACAACCCCATCAAGATTTTAGCACAGTCTCAAACTTTCCACAAAATTAAAAACACCCAATTTTTTTTCCTTTTAAAATTGAACCATGCATGCCACCTTACAGCAACAACACGCACAATTCGTTCATCAGCCACACAAAGGTCATAATATTGGGCTTTTGGCGACACTATTGTGCGCATTAGGGTTGAACTCCATCATGCGTTGCGCTCTGCAATTCCAAATTGCAAGGGTCCTAATTAAACAGAACAAGTTGTGCGCATTGGAGCAATTTATCTCTGACTGGAACCTGCCTCCTGACGACGGCGCAACAGTTTGTCGCCACAATAGCACTCTCAAGACGTCATTTCGTTCATGCTCGAAGAGAACCTCGTTGCACGATTCGACGGCACGACTGGGTGGAAAGGAAAACGACAAAGGAAAAGAAACAGAGGATGGGGAAAAAGAGAAAAAGGAGCTATAGAGAGAACATCACATGATGAAGAAAGAAAGAAGGGGTAAATGGAAAAGAGAGAAAGAAAAGGAGAAAAAAAAAAGAAAAAAAGAAAAAAGTTTGAACAGTTGATATAAATTTTATTTTATCTAACTGTTCAAAGTGACTTTCCCACCGCGAGAAACATGCAACATTTTGCCACGGTAGAACCGTCATCTAACCAGATCTAAAGATTCGACAATAGCAACTATTCCGATAAGCACAATGGTTTTCATTGGTTTCGGTTGGAAGTTTCCTCACCTCTCTTATTCTCTCTGTCCGTCAACAACAAAGCTTCAAGAATCTCAAAAGATATAAAAATATTGTCATAAATATTGGTAAGTCAATTTCACACATATTTTCAATTATCAATACGTAGTAGAAATGATTTTATTTTTTTTCCATTATCGAATCTCAAAAGAAAGTGTCAACATCATATTCTAACTTCTAAGGTTACTGTGCAAATAAAGCAAGAAAGCATTGCCCCCACCTTTTCTATGTTATAGTCAGGGACGGATCTAGCCGCCCGCCCTCCCTCCTCGGTATTTTTCATGTATATACATATATTTTTAAATTAATTAGTGTAAAATTTTATAAAATTAATTATGTTTATTGTTATTATAATACTAATTAAGGTTAATTAGTGTAAAATTATGTAAAACTAGTTATATTTATTGTTATTATTGTAATAGTTAAGATGATAACTAGTGTAAAATTATGTAAAACTAGTTGTATGTTGGTTGTTATTATGGTAACGGTTAATGTTATTATCATTTAAAATAAAAAATAATTTCAAATTTACGTGTAAAAATAGTAAATATTTTTTAAAAATTATTATTTATTAAAATTTAAACAATTATAAAGGAAGAAAAAAAAATTCAGCCCCCCCTTTATTAGGTTTCTGGATCCGTCCCTGATCTGGTCATTAGTCTCTACTATTCATACTCAATTTCGTAAATATTTTCACATACTAAATAGCATTACTCTTTATATTAATGTATATTATAATAGTAGATAAGATATTTTAGCAAATATCTCATCCTTATGACTACAAATATTTTCTCGTACTAAATAGCATTACTCTTTATGATGTAAATATTTAATGTATATTTTTTATATTAATTTGTTAATGTGTGTGTGTGTGGGTGTGTATATATATATACACACACACATACATATACTCATCATGACTAAAGTCTAGTAAAGTTGGACTATAATTGATAATTACAAAAATTATTTTAACTATACAGTTTAAAGAAAAAACTAATTACTTTTATTTAAAATAATTTTTATTATCTCGTGCATGAATATGTTATGCGTGAGAGAGATATTTTCTATTATTTTGAAAGACAACTTATGTGTAAAATATAATTCCAAAAAATAAGAAATTAATATTTAATTATAACTGAATTAGAAGCTATTGAAAAACTAACATTTTTTTATACATTAAATAATATAAATAAATAATTACCTACTTTATTTTTATAAGATACATGTATATATAAAAAAAAGTAAATTAAAAATCACACCCATAATCCATTGACACAAATTCTCGTCAACCCTATAAAATTAGTAATATTTTTCATTTTTATTCATAAAAATATTTATAATTCATAAAAGCAATAAAATATAAATAAATTCTTTAAATAAATTATAAATATCATCATTATTGAATAAATAATGATGATATTTAAATAAAATATAAATAAATTATTTAAATAAATTATAAATATCATCATTATTGCTTTTATGAATTATAAATATTAATGGGAAGTTCATCACCATAATAAAATAAATTCTTTAACTAATTAGTTAGATGAGAATATAATAAATAAAAAATAAATAATGATTTATTTTCATGCCAAATTTTAAATTAAAAATTTGCATGAAAACACAATGAGAAATTCAAGCGACACTCTACACTCTCTTTTAGACACTCTCCCCTCCATGTGATTGGTTGAAATTTATTGATAATAACCGATTTTGGTGGGTCACACATATCATTTAATGATTCTCTATCCTAATTTAGCCATGGAACCCACCAAAATTGATGATTTTCAATAAAAGACAGTGTTAGAGAGAGTGTCGCTAGCACTCCTCAAACAATTAGTAGCTCTACAAAGAATTGTCCCATGCCAAATTTTATTTTAGTTTTTTAATTTAGTATATTTTCTATAAAAAAATATTGTGGATCAATTAGACATTAATTTCAAAAAATAATGTCATTGATTAGCATTTAATTACTTGACTATTTAAAATTCAAATTTTCTAATTTACAAAAAAAAAATGGCTCACAAAATAAAAATCAAACTTCATATTTTCCAAAGATTTTATTTAACAATAAAGATCAATACATAATATTAACTTTTTAATCTTAATCATTCATTTTATGTCAAAGAAGAAAAAAATCTTAACCATTCAGATATGATTTTATGGCTCAATTGATATGAAGAATTATCACAATATGTTAAAATTATTATTAATCTTTAATAGATAATTTATATTTCATTTAGTTAACTCTTTAAAATATTTATATTTTATATTAATTCTTTTTGGTACAGGATGAAACTAATAACACATAATATTAGGTCTTTGTATGTTTGTTATCATTCATCATTAAATTGTCTTTTATTTTTTAAGTTCTAAACAGATAAAATAATATATTTCAGTTAAAAAATTATTACAATATAACTAATATTTAAATCAAATTATTAATAATTTTAAATTGGAAATGTAAATATAAATTTTTTTATTTAATTATTATAACAATAAGTTAAGGAAATTATTAAAAAGAATAAAATAATTTGGAGTCTAAATTTAATTTACATGGAAGAGATAGAAATAAACACATGAATTAATTGTAATATATCATCAAATTGAATGATTTAAGTAGGAAAAAAAATTGTTTGGATAAAAAAATCTTCAATGAAGTTGAATGAGAAGACCCTCAAAATAAAAAAAATATATTCTTATTGAAATTTTAAAAAAATTAATAAATTAGAGAAAGGTACAAAAATTATAATTTTTATAATAGATACTTTTTATATACTATATTCTCTACAATAGATACAAAAGAGGAATTTATAGAAAACATATATTCCTTGTTTTAGATACATCCATAAAATTCATATACATTTGACTTTGTTATATGCGTTGCTTTCATTTCACGATGTTCATCATTGAGACTCTCTTCATCTTGTAGCTAGGATGTTGAGTTACAAATTCTTCAACAAGGGTTGCTTTGCTCAAGTAGGATTCATAAGCGCTCCACTGACAACTTACTTGAAATTTGCAATAATAGGAGATAAAAAATGATTTCTTCAGCTACAATACAATAACATGATATATGCACAAAATGAAAAGTAAATAAATAGACAATCAAAGGGGGAATTAGAAATACTTTCCTTCTTTAATTTATTATTTAGTGCAATAGTGTCTGAAACAAAGTTATGCAAAGAAATATGTCATTTTTTAATGGAAAAAAGGTGGAAGAAAGACAACAAATAAATTTGTATCATTTTTTAGAAGAAAAAAAAAATGAGGAACGTTTATACCTTATATTTTTTCATAATGCTTCTATTTCTTTGAGAAAGAAATTGTAGAATGGAAGTTGAGAGGGAAAAAAAACTCTATATGTATACCTTAGGGAAGAGAGAATTAACAACAATGCAACTTCCAATTTCTCTGAATTTATAGAGAAGTAGAAAAAAGAAATTTAAAAAAATCATTATCGTGTATGTTGTATTTGGGTATTGATTATATAATAAAAAATAATCACGGTACTAATGAGATATTGGTTTCCTGAAATATTGGTTCGTAATTAATGAGACTTAAATGTATTTGAATTTGATTTTAGTTCGTAACCGAATCAAACAATTTTGAAACATGAAATGATGACACGTGTCATCCAATACTTGAGAAACAACCTTGTTTCGCCACTTGTTTTCAAAAGCTATTTTTGGATTTGTAAATTTTATATACTAGAGTGGGTGACCCGTGTCATGCACGGGTAAATATTGTTAATGAACATTTTTATTAAAAATATAAATATTTTCTTAAATTTATATTAAGAATTATCTATAATTAAAATATAATTTTTTTAATTATTAATTATTGGTGTACATTATAGTTATATAGTTAATTATATATCTGGTAGACTATAATTTTTAAAATACAATAAATGCTAACAAAGGTTGGTCCAGTTAGTAAGGAACATACTCATATCCCAGAAGGAAGTGGATTCGATTCCTGCTGCCGATGTGAGGATCTTGGTGGATAATTTGTAAATACCTCTGTAAGCACTCATTAAGCCTTGAGGCTTGTCCTGGCCCTGGTGAGCCCCCGGGACCTAACTCACCTAAACTTTATTTCAAAAAAAAAAAAAAAACAATAAAAGGGAGAAACAAAAAATAGTTATATGTTAGGTAACATAGTAATCTAAATAATTATTATGAAATAATATTTCAATCAATCTAAAGTAAGAGTTCATAGTTACAATAAAAAATGAAAATATTTTTTTTTATGAAATGACATTTTTAACTATATATTTTTAAATTAAAACCTAAATTCAAGCAACGCGTGCCATGCACGATACATATACGGATAAGGAGGACAATAGGTTGGTCTGGGTAGGGTACTATAGTACCCATCCCTATACTCGCACTTTTATAAATTCTCCATATTTTGACCCATACTCGCTGGATAATAACTTCAATACCATTGTCTTTTCCCGTTGATACCTAAATGTCCATACCTGTACATGTTACCCGCACTTTAATTAATATAAAAAAATGATAAATAAATAATATTGATTAAAAATACTATAATAATTAAATTGAAATTCATTCAAAGATCTTTTATACAACATAATCATAATTGTAACACCCTAAAAATTTACAACTCATAATATAATAAATATTGTGTTTGTGTGCTCTGTTAAAATTTAATTAGTATTGAATTAATTACAATAGAAATCAAAATTTTAAAAAAAATATAGATTATAAATATGTTGTTTCATGTGACAAAATTTAATGAAAATTTAAATTTTTACACTGTACGAAATTATACTGTGTAAAATTAGACAGTATAAATTTACACTGTGTAAGTTAATACTGTGCAGGATTAATTTGAATTATACAATGTTCTAGATAATTAGCACAATACTATATGTTAATTAGCTAGTAATTAACTACTTATGGTAAAAGTAAAATTACAATTTTTGCTTAATCTCACTTTACCCATTTTAAGTTAAAAAAAAAAAGGTAACACGTTAAAAAAAAAAAAAAGTGGCTGAGCTGATTTTTTTTTTAAGTTCACTTAAACACTCAACACCTCCAAAAAGCCTTAAAAATAGGGATATTAAAACCCTATCTTAATTTTTGGACTTTAAACCCCTTGGCTTCTCTTTTAATTAAAAAAATTTCAACTCTCTTTCTCACTCACTCTCTGCTGGTTCTTGGCTCTCTCAAAGGGAGAAAAAGTTTTTCTCATTTCATCCATTGCTTTCCATAATCCAAAGCTTAGGTAATTCTTATCAAAATTTAATTTTGATTCCATAGGATTGTTTAGAATTTCAAGCTCTACAAGTGTTTGGTTTAAAATTTTAATTTTGATACTTAAGGCTCATTCCCTTCATCCTTTTCATTTTCTTGAGCTATATTGAGGTATGGAGGAGTTTCCCCCTTAAACTTTGGTTAAATACACCATTTTGTTCATAGTGGCTGCTGACTGTTTGGATTTTCTTTTAATATTTTAGTGGACCTTTATGATGATTTGAGACCATAATTAACTGTTTTTATTCCTCTGGAATGGATAAAAAAAATTTCAGAATTTATTGAGTTGGTATTTTAAATAGAATTATTTTTGTGAGTGCTCCGAATTTGCTAAACACACTGTTTTGATTATTTGACCTGCTTTGGAGTGATATTTTCATAAAGTAAGACTACAAAACCTTGGTACTAGGTGTGAGTGATGTTCCTGATTTTTTTCAGATTTTAATGGGTAGATTTATTATTTATAAATAAATTCTCTTTTTATTTTCATAAATCTGCTGAGTCATGTTTAAATAGGATAAAAATTTTAGTGAGAAATTTCGTGTGAAAAAAATATATGAGGATAATTCACCTCTTTATAGTGTATTTTAATTTTCATAGAATTCATTAAGTTGTTTTACTATTTTTAGACGATATATTATTGTAAAAACTGATTTCTAATAACAGGGGAAGATAAATGGAAAATTGATATTTGAGGTAGGAATTAAATTATAGGAAAAATATATGTTGTAATTTACTTGTCGAAAATGGTCTCTGTAAAATTTCACTAATTAATTATGAGTTTTTCTATTTTCTAAATTTCCTATACTCTGTTTTCAGTGTGCAGTCAGATTTGGAAAAATAAATTAAAAATCATATTTTTGGAGTGAATTTTGAGGAACTAAATTTATGTGTGACTAATTACATGATTAATAATGTCTCTACAAATTTCTATACTATTCTGAATTGAAATGATATGTAAAATAATTCTTGGAGTGTATAATTTGATCTATGTAGAATATTAGAGTTTGGTTAAATTAATTGCTTTAAGTATGTTATTTAATTGTTTTGGACTATGAATGAGTGGTTTTATCCCAAAGGAAAGACCTCTGCACTTTATCATTATATATTTGATTATTTGTTAATGAGATTTTTATTCTTGCCTTATTCATTGTATTTACCTAACTTGAATTGGAGACCGGGAGGAATGTGATCCTCGGGCAATTTGTGTGCTGAAAATTGAATGTGCATGTTGTGTTATGTGTATTGAATGATATGTGATTGTGGGAAGGGGACAAATGGACTCCTTGTAAGAGTGCATTTGTATGCTAGAAAATGGAGTTCTAGCACTTAATTTTGATTTATTGTGAAAACAATAAATAAACCTTTTAAAAAAAAAGTGTGAATAATTATAATTATTTGGACTTAGTAAATTTTAGGAACCTTGACATGTGGGCATCAAATCTTAAACTTGGACTTAGAAAATAAACTAGGACCTTTTCTTGGAGTTGCGTACTAAAGGATAAAATTTAGCATAATACTTGAGAGAGGGTAAGGGTTTACATAAAATTTAATAAAAATTGTTTAGAATCATGAAAGGGGTTCATGATGAGATTAGTAGTGCTTAGTGCATTTACTCTTGTATGTTTGTTTGTTTGAAATGTGAATGGGAGGGGAAGGAAGAACCATTTCCATTTCCAACGTGGTGAGGTCGTTTAGTACGACGTAATCGTGGAACGTGATTCTCCGTGATAGTTAGCTGTGGAAGCAAACTTGGAGAGGTTGTGTGGGGAGCTCCGACTGTGACTTGTGTCGTTATGAAGGATGTGATCGCTATGTGATACGTGATGAGCTCATGGAACCAAATTGATCGCTGTCTGGTACCTTTAACAGAGGAGTCCACACAAACCTGTAAGGACAATCCCAATGGTGAGAGTCGTTGAGGAGTCAGTCCTCAGAGATTGGATGACCACAGAGTGGTAGGCGGACCGACCTTGGGGGTAAGGGCCGAGTTGTGACTTTAGGTCACGTAACTGACTTGGCAACCTCGACTAAATGCGAGCCATTATCATGTTGGTGAGAGCCCCGTTATCATACCGTGACGAGGGTGTACTCCCAATAGCCATCCAACTTAAATGTGTAAGACCACTGAGTTCTGGGAGTTTCGGTGGCAGCGGGCCTGAGAATGATGAATTAAGAATTAGTCAACAAGTGCAATTAGGGTCACGAGTGAGATCGTGAGAGAACCATATCGTGTGGTTTGTTATGTGTATGTGACTGTAAGGTCGTTTGTTTGTGGCTTGGAGGTGGGAGACTCACTCCATACACCTTTATTTTTCAGAATCAGATGGACGAGTACAGGGAGCCCGTAGTGCGGATGTGGAGTGAATCTGCCAACGAAATCTGGTCCCATGATGCTTACAATCAGACAGACACCTTTGATGGATGAGTCAGATTCTCTTTTGCTGCAGCGGGACATGGACCTCCGACACACCCTGTACGTTTTGCCCTACCGATGTTGTATAAGCAGGAGAGAGCCCCTGGGTATCACCGCAACACCGACACACCACCTTCTTCTCTGTCTTCTAGGAGGAGCTATTCTGTAGATTTATCTATGTCCGAGGCTGAGTTTGAAGAGCTCATGACTCTTATCTCTTCTCCCACCAGTGTTCTGAGGTTGGGCTATGCTTTGGAGGATGATGACGCTGAGGAGGACCCTTCTGAGAACTCTTCTACGAAGTCTTAGGTTTGGGGTGTATAATTGCGGGTATATATTGTACATAGGTGGTTGCTCTGAACCCTTAGTTTTCCTTTTTTGTGTATCTTGTTATGGGTAGACTAGGGTTCGAATTTTGTTATCCTGCTTCCTATATATTATTTTGTTACTATTTAACTTTGGGGTTGTATATGGTACGTATCTGTCTTTCGCCGACGTCATTTTACTTTATCTGTTTTCGACACTCTACGAGATTGGTATTATGGGATTATGTTCTATTTTATGCAAGGTGGATTTACTCTTTCTATTATTCGTTATATGTTAGATCATTTATCCGTTTCAAAATGTAATCAAAATTTCAAATCAATACATTGATTAAAGATAGAGTTAAGAAGCGACATTTTAAATTATTTCCTTATCCGTTATTTTAATGAATAAATATCTTTTCTTACAATAAGCGTTTTATAGAAATATAAGTGCACTCTAAATTAGGGTGTTACAATAATTATAAAACATCATAAAAATTAAAATTGTATTCAAAAAATTAAATTCATATAAAAGTATGTATAAAAATTTAATTGCAAAGTAGTATTACTTTTGTGACATAATTAACTTCTTACTTGAAAGATATATGATTCTAAAATTTAGATATTTACCATTAGCACATCAACATTTTAAGAAAGGGATATTATATCACCTTATTATTTATTATAATAAACCATTATAATAACCTTTAAATTCTATTTATTTAATAAAATTAAATATACTTTTAATATTTTAATATTTTTCTTCTCTCACTTTTTTCCTTCCAAATTAAAAGAAAAGAATTTTTGTACAATTATTTATAATTTTTTATAAAATATACTACAATTTGTTTTATTATCCAACTAAAATATACACCAAATAGAATTGATATAAAAAATAAAATAGAAATTAAATTCATATAAGAGTATACATAAATTTGTTAAGCACAAAATATTACTTTTATGATGATATAATTAGCTTCTTACTTGAAAAGGTAGATCATTCTAAAATGTACATATTTACCATTACCAATCAACATTTTAAGAAAACGATATTATATCACCTTATTATTTATTATTACAACATTAGAATAACATTTAATTCTATTTATATAATAAAATAAAAGACTTTACTATTTTAATCTTTATTTTTTTTAATGTCTCACTATATGTATAAATAATTTTCCAAGACTGAGATTTTATATATTCTTCGTAGCATTTGATATTAAAACAATATTTAACTTGGTTTTTGGCTTATTCCCATGAGTAGTTAACATAGAAGAATAAGGTGATAAAAGTTATTCATGTACATCATTATCGAATATCTTATTAATTCTGACTATTAAAAATTGTTAGTTAAATGAACCAAAATTTATTTATGAAAATAACTTCTTATCACGTTTATTTTGATGGAGAAAATAAAACCTGATAATTATAAAACTCTCATATAATGTATTTCTATTCTATATTTCTTCAATAATGTATGGTAAATTTCCACTAATGTAATATATATTTACGAAATAAAATATTTCAAATTTTAAATTCAAATTTAGTTATTTAAAACTCATTAATATAATAATTATAATCACAATCACAATAAATCACAATAAATCATGCAATTATCCTTATCAACAAAAGATTTAATAGTAGCCAGTATGACAAATGTCAAATCCTGCAAACATGCATTTAGTAGCAACCAACAAAAAAATATGTTGTGAAAAAATATTTTCTTATTCCGAATTAAAAAATATTCTACAATACCCCTTTCGAATTGTTGATATCATTTTTTTGGTAGGCTTCCTTCATTGCCTGAATAGTAGCCCTTGGTGTAAACTTGAGGAGTTCATTATCCAAGCTCATCTTAGATTCATGTTGCAATTGGCTTAATCCCTTAATCGGAGTTTCTATTGTGCCAACCATGTTTGATTTAAACTTTTCAGCCACAAGAATTTTTGGATTCAACATCAATCGTGAAGTAAAAGTGGTGTTGATGGTTTTATTCCCTAAAGACAAATAAAAAATAACATAACAAACATCGTTAACGGTTAAAAAAATTGAGATGCAACATATGTTCTAATTGAGATGGCACCCAAATTTAAATATAATGAATCAAATTAAAATTGAAATTAAATTTAAGAAATCATATTTAATAGAAATAAAAAAATTATAAGAAAAATAAAATGCTTAATTCATGAAATATCATGTAACTTAACATTAATTACATGTAAGACTAAAAGGTAATGTGAGGAACTAAAACATATTTAAAGAAGGTGATGTAACTTCCACGACTTATGCCTTCATGCTAAAAATATCTTGGAGTGAATTAATTCTTCAAATATTTAAAGAAGCTAAAATATCTGCATTTCAATTTGAAGTAACTAATACACAATGTAAAAGGTGACTGGGAACATGGATTTCATACGATATTTGCCTTATAAGATTAATACCAATCCGTAATTTATGTGGGTACGTGTGATGTGAGGAACACCCAATTTTATCAAGGATAAACCCCCGTGAGTTCAGTAGTATTAAAAAAGAATCTTAAATAATTACGTAGTTTAATTTGTATATCTTATAAAAAAAATAATGAGTTTAAAACAATATTACTTTTTTTCTCATTGGTAACCATTTGGCACGTATAAAAAGTTATTACCTTTCTATGTCTTCACCTTGCTAAAGAGCAACACAATATCTCTATTCAATCAATCAATAACTAAAAAAAATCAATAACTCTAATTTATATCAATTATGCTTGAAATTAAAAACAATGTGAACCATTTACTTTTATTATGGGTGAGTGATATCAATCTAAACTAATTGTTGAACCAAAACAATATCCATAAAACAATATCCCTAATTATCCTGTCGTGATTTATTTAATAAATTATCATAATTCAAAATTTCAAATTATTACCAAAATAATTTTACCATTAACATGTAACTTATCAGAATTCAAAATTTCTAATTGTTACCAAAATATTTTTATTTCAAATCTAATAATATTAATCTGGTTGCATATGCATATGCTGAAAACAAAAGTAATAGTTATCAATTAAGATAACTATTCAGTTTTGCGGAACAAAAACTAATATATATAATATATTTTTAATTTTAATTTTTAATATAAAAATAGTAAATCTTAATTTTATCAGTAATATTATAATATCATCATTCATTTTATAAGAGTCATTATTTTTTACTTATTTTAAAAAAAAATATTTATAACAGAAAATTAAATTAAATAATTTAAAAGTTTAGTAACAAAATAAATTTATATTAAAAAAATTAGCTTATTTGCAATACAGTATCTCTATTCAATCAATCAATAACTCAAAAAAATCAATAACACTAACTTATATCAATTACGTTTGAAATTAAAAATAATGTGATCCATTTACTTTTATTATGGGTGAGTGATATCAATCTAAACTAATTGTTGAACCAAAACAATATCCATGAAACAATATCCCTAATTATCCTGTCGTGATTTATTTAATAAATTATCATAATTCAAAATTTTAAATTGTTACCAAAATAATTTTACCATTAACAAGTAACTTATTAGAATTCAAAATTTCTAATTGTTACCAAAATATTTTTATTTTAAATCTAATAATATAATTATTAATCTGGTTGCATATGCATATGCTGAAAACAAAAGTAATAGTTATTAATTAAGATAACTATTCAGTTTTATGGAACAAAAAGTAATATATCTAATATATTTTTAATTTTTAATTTTAATATAAACAATAGTAAATCTAAATTTTGTCAGTAATATTATAATATCATCATTCATTTTATAAGAGTCATTATTTTTTACTTATTTTAAAAAAAATATTTTATAATAGAAAATTAAATTAAATAATTTAAAAGTTTAGTAACAAAATAAATTTATATTAAAAAATTAGCTTACTTGTAATACAATATCTCTATTCAATCAATCAATAACTCTAATTTATATCAATTACGTTTGAAATTAAAAATAATGTGAACCATTTACTTTTATTATAGGTGAGTGATATCAATCTAAACTAATTGTTGAATAAAAAAAATATCCCTAATTATCATTGTCGTAATTTATTTAATAAATTATCAGAATTCAAAATTTCAAATTGTTACCAAAATAATTTTACCATTAACACGTAACTTATCAGAATTCAAAATTTATAATTATTACCAAAATATTTTTATTTCAAATCTAATAATATAATTATTAATGTGGTTGCATATGCATATGCTGAAAACAAAAATGTATCAAAAAGATATGCTGGAAACAAAAGTAATAGTTATTAATTAAGATAACTATTCAGTTTTGTGCAACAAAAAGTAATATATCTAATATACTTTTAATTTTTAATTTTTAATTTTAATTTAAAAAATAGTAAATCTAAATTTTATCAATAATATTATAGTATCATCATTCATTTTAAAAGAGTCATTATTTTTTACTTATTTTAAAAAAAATATTTATAATAGAAAATTATATTAAATAATTTAAAAGTTTAGCAACAAAATAAATTTTTATTAAAAAAAATTAGCTTACTTGTAATACAATATCTCTACTCAATCAATCAGTAACTAAAAAAAAATCAATGACTCTAATTTATATCAATTAGTTTGAAATTAAAAATAATGTGATCCATTTACTTTTATTATGGGTGAGTGATATCAATATAAACTAATTGTCGAACCAAAAAAATATCCCTTAAACAATATCCCTAATTATCCTTGTCGTGATTTATTTAATAAGTTATCAAAATTCAAAATTTCAAATTGTTACCAAAATAATTTTACCATTAACACATAACTTATCAAAATTCAAAATTTCTAATTGTTACCAAAATATTTTTATTTCAAATCTAATAATATAATTATTAATCTGGTTGCATATGCATATGCTGAAAACAAAAAGTAATAGTTATTAATTAAGATAACTATTCAGTTTTGCTGAACAAAAAGTAATATATCTAATATATTTTTAATTTTTAATTTTAATATAAAAAATAGTAAATCTAAATTTTATCAGTAATATTATAATATCATCATTCATTTTAAAAGAGTCATTATTTTTTACTTATTTTAAAAAAAATATTTATAGCAGAAAATTAAATTAAATAATTTAAAAGTTTAGTAACAAAATAAATTTATATTAAAAAAATTAGCTTACTTGTGATATAGTATCCCTATTCAATCAATCAATAACTAAAAAAAAATACAATAACTCTAATTTATATCAATTACGTTTGAAAATTAAAAATAATGTGCATTTACTTTTATTATGGGTGAGTGATATCAATCTAAACTAATTGTTGAACCAAAAAAATCTCCCTAAAACCATATCCATAATTATCCTTGTTATGATTTATTTAATAAATTATCAGAATTCAAAATTTCAAATTGTTACCAAAATAATTTTATCACTAACATGTAACTTATCAGAATTCAAAATTTCTAATTGTTACCAAAATATTTATATTTCAAATCTAATAATATAATTATTAATCCGGTTGCATATGCATATGGTAAAAACAAAAGTAATAGTTATTAATTAAGATAACTATTCAATTTGGCAGAACAAAAAGTAATATATCTAATATATTTTTAATTTTTAATATAAAAAATAGTAAATCTTAATTTTATCAGTAATATTATAGTATCATCATTCATTTTAAAAGAGTCATTATTTTTTACTTTTTTTAAAAAAAATATTTATAACAGAAAATTAAATTAAATAATTTAAAAGTTTAGTAACAAAATAAATTTATGTTAAAAAAATTAGCTTACTTGTAATACAATATCTCTATTCAATCAATCAATAACTAAAAAAAAAACACAATAACTCTAATTTATATCAATTACGTTTGAAATTAAAAACAATGTGATCCATCTACTTTTATTATGGGTGAGTGATGTCAATCTAAACTAATTGTTGAACAAAAAAAAATATCCCTTAAACAATATCCCTAATTATCCTTGTTGTGTTTTATTTAATAAATTATCACAATTCAAAATTTCAAATTGTTACAAAAATAATTTTACCATTAACACGTAACTTATCAGAATTCAAAATTTCTAATTGTTACCAAAATAATTTTATTTTAAATCTAATAATATAAAATAAAATAAAATAAAATAATTGTTACGAAAATATTGTTACCATTTACTTTTATTATGAGTGTGTGATATCAATCTGAACTAATTATTGAGCCAAATATTGACATCCAAATTTTATATTATTAGATTAGATTAGATATTAGGACCAAATGTACAATAAAATTTAAATTTTTTGAGAGACCAAAACTACACAATCATAAAATTATAGAGACTAAAATTAAATTTAAGCCTATATTTTTCAATAAAATTCTTTTTACTTTTATTTTCTTAATAAGTGTCTTTAATGCATTAATTAGTATTTACATTCATAAATTAATCTTCACTAAGAAAATAGTGGGGCAATGGTTGGCTTTTTTTTTATTATTATTATCATCAGTGCTAATTAATTGGTGTAAAATCCATCAGCGATCTGCACCATCTATTTAAAGAGATAATAAATCAAATTAAATGTAGTAATTTTCACCTAAAAAAAATCAGATTAAATCATTTATAATACGGTATTGCCTTTGTGGCCTTCATTACCATTACATCATCATATGTCGTCAAGGTTTACGTAGACAAGTGGATCAGAAAGGAACCTTCATTGCATCATCGAGCAAAGAGTTTGAAAAGGATCATTCATCGAAAAGAATAGTAAGGAAAAGGGAACCTTCAGCGATGCCACTCACAGATTCAGTGGTGCAACATCTAAGAACTATAGTGACATGCAACTGCCTCCCCACCCCACCGTATTATTACTACATGTGCATGTCTATGTAGAGAGAGAGTGTGTGTTTGTTTTTTTTATTTAATTGATTATAGGTATATTTTTCACAGGTGATAATCCTATTCAAGTCAGCAAAATTATTATAAGTGGCAATTTTTTTCTTCTAAATATTTAATACAACTACATATTCAAGATTCAAATTTAAGATTACTAATTGAGTTAGGATAACTTTACATCAATTGTTAATCCACACGTTCGATTGTGGAAAGTGTGTATTTAATATAACACACTATCCAGCCAAAAAGGAAATAATATAAAATATACTAACGCATAAATTGAATTGTGTTGAATAATGTTTTGCAGAAAAAAAAAAATGCAAAAATGGGATTATTCAAAACAAAGCAGGACTGGGTCCAAGGATCGCGTTTAGAACCAAAAATCTGTGCTTGAGAGGGAAGGAAAAGAAAGAGCGCATAGTTAGAGAATAGGGGACTGAAATCATAAGAATCATCTGCAACGTCAATGACTGGATCAATTGCTTAATCGACTGAAAGGTGAAACAGAGGAATCTCGTTAGACTGGAACGGACTATTGATTGGATTCAGAAAATAAAAACAAAAAAAATCCAACATGTAAAAAAAAAAAAACTAACATTTAAAATAAAAATAAAAAACAAAACCCACGATTTTCTCTCCATTTTTTTTGCATAATCTTCTCCATCCTTTTATTTCTGTATCAATACCTTTTTTCTTGTTTCTATTCACATTATTCACCGTAGATATTGGGCATTTAATTTTGTTACCAAGTGCAAGATATTGCCAACCACCTATATATGAACAGGTCAAAGTTTTATAATACTATGATATTTTTTTTGACACAGTAATACTATGATTATGAACTGCCAAAGTAAATGTAATTGTATCAAGTTGAATTGCTTCCTGATATTTGAATTGTTCAAACATCCACATTGGTTGCCGTAGCAAGTAAAAAATTCCATCAGACAAACATTTTGATTCCTGATTAAGGGCCAACTGAATCAGGTATTAGAGAAACTGAGAAAGTTCAAAGGTATTGCGGTGTGTTGATTAGTAAAAATGGAGATACACGTAAAAAAAGTATTGATATAGAAATAAAAGGAAGAAGAGATTATGCAAAGATAATGGAGAGAAAAATCGTGAATTTTGTTTATTTATTTTAAATGTTATTTTTTTATTTTACAGATTAGATTTTTTATTTATTTATTAGTTGTAAAAAAATTTATTAGTTGCGTGTAAGAATGAAGTGTTAAGTTTGTACCCACCCAATAATTTTTCTGTTTCAACATCCTATGGTTTTAAAGTAAATCCTTTCAACATTTCTCATCTATTTTTAATTCTCTTTCTATTACATCATCTTAGTCATAACTTTTTTTTTTTCTCCCTCACTAGATATTATTTAGTGTCCATATATATTTTCCAAAAATTTATTGAACGAAGTAGTGAGTCTCTCCGGCTGCCACTGCTAAGGGAGTAGTAATCTTTCTCTCACGCCTTTAATATTTTATACTATTTTCAAGTTCCTCTTTTTATGATAATAAAAGAAGATATTTTCCTTCCTGTTTTTAAAATGTGAAAGATTATATTAACCAATAATTCTATTTTCATCATATACCAAATTATTTTTTTGTAATAAAAAAATAAATTAACTACTTAATTCCATTTTAAACAATAATTTAGTATCCAAATCAATTTATAAGTATTATTAGAGAAATAATAAAGTTTAGGTCTGTTAACAATATTATGTTGGTCCAAGTGAAATTAAGTTTAAATTCTTTAAGTAAAGTTTTATATTCAAATCTTATGAATAAAAAAATATAATTGAAAAAAAAGTCTGTACCGAAAGTTACTTGCTAAGTTTAGTCATCAATAAAATTAGTAATTATTTCATATTTATGACATGCTAAAAAAATCAAGGTCTATTCTTTGAAAAAGAATAAAAATGGACCAAATAGAATGTGAACAACGTTGGTTCTTCATTTTTTTTGGTAATAAACAGGCTGACGCCCAAAGAAGTGAAGAACTAAACAGAAATCATACGTGGAGTCACAGCTCCTAAAATATCAAATAAGAGCAACTGACTTAAAAACACTGGTAGTTGCTCAAACATCAGAACATCATCCTCCATCTCACGCGCGCCTTGTTAGCAAGAGCATAAACACATTTATTAGCTTGATGAAAAATGTGAGAAAACGTCACCCTTCATCTAGTACCGAGCATATTACGAATGGCACAAATAATGCTCCATCCAAGAGGCGCATCCCTCCTTGGCTCCTGCAAGAATCCACTTGATGTTGGTTCTTTTATAACCTATGAATAGGTGGTTGTGTTCATTTATAACCGGAAAAAGATACTCTCCATTTCTATGGTTTTGAAAAAATAAATAATACTCTTTATTAAATTTGTACTATGTCCATTTCATGTATTAACCCAAAACTTTAGTAATGAAAGAAATGGAGAGGATCTTGACCCTTTATAACCAATCCAATGATGGTTTTCTCCAAAACAAATTAGCATTCACATGTCATTATATATATATATACATATATATATATATATATATATATATATATATATATATATAAAGTTATGTTATTTATATAAATTTTTTTATAATATTATCTTAGTCTTTTACTTTTAATAGGTTTCGGTTTAAATTTTGAGTAAATAGAAGAATTTTGCATTATTAATTAATTAAAAATCATCATATATAATACATATTTTAAAAATTATACCAACAATGATCTATAATTAGTTAACAAAGTAAATTTTTTTTGCACCACTTGGTGCATAAAGCTTAAATTCATAATTTTTTATAAAAAAAGTAAATATAAAGAAGAGAGAACTAATTATAATAAAATAAATTATGGTGATTAAAAAAAAAAAGGAAGTAAATATAAAAAATTTGACGTAGAACTAACGTTATTTGTGCGGGATTTTTGTTGGATGAAGTAGTCTATATAAAGACTTGCTGGTATCTCCGTTTCTACACACAAAACACTCTCTATTCTTCCCTCTTGTGTACTCCTAAAATGACTCTCAGCAAAGCCTTGTTGTTTGTGATTGCTCTATGCTTCTTCACCTCTGCTGCATATGCTGCAAGGTTTGACATCACAAACCAATGCCCCTACACTGTGTGGGCCGCGGCATCGCCTGGCGGTGGCAGGCAATTAGACCCGGGGCAGTCCTGGCCCTTGGACGTGGCTGCGGGAACCACAGGGGCCCGCATTTGGGCCCGAACGGGCTGCAGCTTCGACGGTTCGGGCCGCGGTGGATGCCAGACCGGTGACTGTGGGGGTCTCCTCCAGTGCCAAGGATACGGTGCAGCTCCCAACACCCTGGCGGAATACGCGCTGAACCAGTTCAATAATTTGGACTTCTTCGACATCTCCCTGGTCGACGGTTTCAATGTTCCCATGGACTTTAGTCCAACGTCGAATGGGTGCACACGTGGCATAAGGTGCACTGCGGACATTAATGGACAGTGCCCGAATGAGCTCAGGACTCAAGGGGGTTGCAACAACCCTTGTACTGTGTTCAAAACGAACGAGTACTGTTGCAATTCGGGTAGCTGTACAGCTACTAATTACTCCAAATTCTTCAAGGATAGGTGCCCCGATGCTTATAGTTACCCAAAGGATGATCAAACAAGTACCTTCACTTGCCCCGGTGGAACTAACTACAGGGTTGTCTTTTGCCCTTGAACTTGCCCCGCTACTCAACTATGTTTCACTACATATATGCACTAAAATAAAGAATAAATAAATAAGGCGTTGTGCACTTTGCGTGCCCGTCTATGATGTGTTGTGTGCACTTTCTATTCTAAATGAAATGGGATATTTATGAATAATATATTAAACTTGGGCAGCGGTGAAATGCCATTTCAATAAGGTGGCATGCATGGTTCAATTTAAAAAGGAAAAAAAATTGGATGTTTTTAATTTTGTGGAAAGTTTGAGACTATGCTAAAATCTTGATGGAGTTGTGTGAGGTTTGTTGTTTTGTACTAAAATTTGGATTTTTTTTTCTCCTTTTTTTCCAACGGTTCAACTGTTTTTGGGTTTCTTCTCACGTGGATGAATTTTCTGTTGGTTGTGCTATTCGAATGAAGGGGCAACGCTGTGGACTCTTGCTTGGGCTTGTACTTGTGCTTGTGCTTGTAGGCAATGATGTTGTGGTCGTCCGCGATGGTGCCGTAGTTGTCCGCATGACAACGTGTTGTCTGCGGCGGTGGCGGGTCATCTGCAACAGTGTTGTGGGGGTATGTGGCAAAGGAAGGGCGGCGACGTTGTGGTTGTCCATGGGGAGGAAGGTCAAGCAGTGGTAGGTAGGTGAGGATTTGATTGGATTTTGTGTTAAAAAGGAGGGGTAAATAGAGAAAGAGAAGGAAAACAAAGAAAAATAAAAATAAGGAAAAAGAATAATTATCAGCCATGGATCTAATAGTAGAAAAATCTAACGGTGGGAAGTTACTTTCCCATGGTGGGAAACCTGAGTAACTTTTCCACCCTAAAACTCGTCTTGGTTAGATATTCAAAGGAGGAGGGAGGGAGCAATGAGATAATGGCATTTAAAGTTTTGCCTTTTGCCTCACTTAGGTAAAATATATTTTTGGTCTATCATTTTATCTAAATTTCAGTTTTTAGTCCCTCAAAAATAGTTTTCTTTTGTTTTTAGTCCCTGACATTAATTTTAACTGATAAGTGATGTCGTGACGAGCATAATTTGTGCTTGAAAAATTTCTGTTTAAGTTTCTAACAGTTTTTAACTACTGTAAATTTTCTGGCAAATTAAAACTGTCAGAAATGTTAAAAAAATAATAAAAAAATAAAACCTCAAACACTTGATTTTCTGAAATCACAAGAAATGTTACAAAAGTAAATATTTCTAACCACCAAAAAATTTATAGCGGTTAAAAGTCACTAGAAACTTAATTAGGAATTTTTCACACACACAGTTTATGTCTGTCATGTCATCACTTAACAGTTGAAATTAACGTCAGAGACTAAAAATAGAACAAAATAATTTATGAGGGACTAAAAACAAAACAGAACAATTTATGAGGGACTAAAAATAATAAAAAAATTTATAAGGGACTAAAAATAAAAATCAAGATAAAATGAGGGACAAAAATATATTTTACCCTTTATTATATTATGAACTAGGCAGTGTGTGGCTCCATATATGATACTATATGTTGAAAAGTCTTGTGTTTGGAAAATTCTCTTGATGATGTCATGTTCTTGCTGCTACATTCACTTGAAGTCTAGATAATTATTTGAAAATTAAAAATATTGACGTGCGGATTTCAACTAAAATTATTCAGAAAATCATTAAGATAGTTGAAAAATTATAACCTGGATAAGAGTTTATAAGTTTTTTTTTTTTTGAGAGGATAAGAGTTTATAAGTTAAAAGTTAAAAAATTGAAAACCATTGAATTAAAAGTGTTTAACGAGATTAATTAACAATCTAATTGATAAATTAAAAATGATACAAAAGACATATTAAATTATTAGTTATAACTATAACTATATATATATATATATATATATATATATATATATATATATATATATCACTTTTAATATATTATTTGAATTTATTTATAAAAACTTGTCATCTTAAAAATTAGAATAATTATTTTTAAATTTCATAAACAAATGCTGAAGATTTGATGATTTTACTTGATCTTCCTTAAGTATAGTCATTTATTACTTTTGAAAGTAATGAACGGTTGTAGTTTTGTTTTTTATTTTATTTTTATTATATTTTTCTTTTTCACCAAAAAATCATAATTAAATTAAATAAACATATAGTATTGTTAAAATTAATTTTTTAAATATATTGTTTTAAAACATAAAGATTAATTATTTTTTATGATTTTGAATTTTTATAAACTTTTGTTTTGTAACCAAATATTTTAGTTAATTAAAATTAAAAATAAACAGTGCAATAATTAATAAACAAAAAAATATAAAAATTTTCAAATAAATTAATAAAGATAAAATAGAAAAATTAATAAATTAAAAGCTAATTAAAATAGATTACAAAAATAAACTCAAAATTACTAAAATAAATATACACACCGAATGAATTTATTTTGATTAAATTAATTTTTAAGTTAGTTAAATGAACTTACAAATTATTAAAGTAATTTGCCAAACACACTCTAAACTTAGGAAGATAAGTTGGCGTTCAAACGTGATTTGGGCCGTGATTGTAGCTGCTATTGACTATGGGTCAGAATAAAAAACCTTTTCTTATCATCATGCTCCAAGTTCATTGTTATCTTATTCTTTAGTCCTTTACAAGAGAAGAAAAATCAACCAAGTGTATTACGTTGTTAATAATCCACTATGTGTGGAAATACGCAAATAGACCGACAACCAAAGCAAAGTTTCAACACGTAATATGTAATTTTTCTATGCATATATGATACTATAATTAATCAACCGAGTCTATACAAAGCGTGTGCAATTTACATAAGTAACACGCAACATAATATGAGCATTACACAACACAAATAATGTTAGAGTTTTCTTAATCACTATAATATTGGTGAGAAGTTTCCATTGATGATTTTATTTATTATTAATTTTTACTGAAAAATCTGATTCATCACTTTTAGTGGAATGCCTTCTTTCAACTATATTTTTTTTTATCTACACGATTCGAACCTAAAACCTTACTTAAAAGATCTAAACCCAGTATCACTCAAACTAAATACGTATTAATAAATAATGTTAGAGTTTATATTAGTTAATGGATTAATCTCAACGGGCAACAAACCCATAAATTGAAACAAGCAACTTAATCATAAAATATTATTAAACGTTAGAAACTTAACTATGGCTACTTATTTTGATTGAGTAATTTGAAATTTTGCCATTAACCCTCATTTTTTTATTAATTTAAAATATTAAATATCTTTTCTTTTAAAATATTAAACATTTACTTTTATTTAATACTTACTTCATAAAATATTAAGAAATTAATAGAAACATGTAACAATATAACAATTCATATTTCGATTTCATTTTTAAAAAATAATCACTCGATTGATGTAGTAAATAGAAATGATTTTGTTAATATTAACCTTAAGTCTTAATGTAAAAAAAATAGTTAAAATTTAAATTGGATATATTTTAATTTTTTATATCACAATATTATTGTTGTTCCTAATAAAAAATTACATTTATTTTTAATACGAATATTGAAAGTAAATATTGTTAGAGAACAAATCCCGTGGAAATTTGGTTCTATTGTGTATAAAAAATAACGGAAAGTCTCGCTACTTCTTAGGGCTTTGAAATTTGTTCATCGTACTCTTCTAGAATTGGTGAGTAGCTGCCACGAAGTTTCATTGGTTTGGAACTGATTGTCTGATTTGCATGGCTTGGTCAGTATTCGCCGTTGTGAAAACGAAATATTAGAAAAGTCTCAATTTTCATTTTTGTGACACCCTTTAGCCCAAAAATACATTATTAAATAAATAAAAGCAAAGAAAAAAATAAATTAAACTTCTCGTTTGCGGAAACAAATAACGAATTTAAAACTTTTTCTCATGCGATAAAAAATATCACATTGAACATTCGTCATAAAAAAAAAAAATTAAGAATAACTTAGTACTTGGCTCTCCAAAAGGCCACACGTAAAGTCCATAACAAACAAAATCCAAAACTTAATAATCAACCTAATAGTTTAAAGTCCAAAATCAAAGATATAAAATATCGTAGCCCCGATGTCACAACCTATCAGAACTTCACAAATCCCATAATATAGAGTAAAATAAAAGACATAAATAGAGGTTTATGCCTCCTCTCTAGCGTTATCCTCTTGGTCTTGCTGGACATCACCTGTCACCAACACGTACAAAGGAAAACACAAAAAAAAACAAAGGGAGTGAGATACATCTCACTACATGCTCGTGGCATGAAAATGGAAACAGGTAGCCACACAAACATATGACATTTAACATTAGTCAAACACATACGCATCCAGGTATTCATGTAATGCAATGTCTCCTATATTCTTAGTCTTGTATGCATGTGATACCATTCAAAACTCTTTTGTGAAAGTAACTTGGGAGTACGTGAAGTCGACGAATAGCCACACCATGGGCATCGGACACTAACAGTTTCAATCAGGATGATACCCCTAGCAGGTCAGGGTTACTTAGTCTTGTAAGGATACTCCAACCCATGAGATCAGCACGAGCTTAAAGGAGATTCCAAACCAGATAACACCTACAAGACCAGAACTTAACGAGCTATTCATGGCCTCCCCAGTTAGGTTCATAAACTACTTTCGAAAACACATATATATCATGTTATGATGCATGATTCACACAGATGCTCATTATTTCATTCAACTTATCACATGGAGCATCCCATCTCACATAGACTTAGTACTCATTTATTTCATATCAACAATCACCATGGCATCCAAGCATACATACTTCACTTATATCAAGCATATTATACATTCATAATAATGTTCACAAGACACAACAAACACATATGCATAAAATCAAATCTTAATGTTTCCAACTCCAACATAATAATAATTTTTAGAATTATACCACAATTAACACTATAACAATATGCTAATAATAAATTAATAATATAAACAGTGCATTTTATATATAACTAATATTAAGATAATACGTGTAATTATCATAATACATTTACTTTTCTATATTAATAATATTAAGATTAAAACTAAAACAATAACCGAAATTGTTATTCTTTTAGCTAAATCAAATTCCAAATTATAATATAAAAATAAAATAATATTAATGTGAAATCAAAGCTTTCTATATATTCCCTTGTCTAAGCACATGGCAACAAACCCACGGAAGCATTATTCATAAATTGAATTCGATGCATGCAGCCACACAATAATTAAAGAAATTGAATATACATATATATAATTGAAATCTTCAAAGGTTTTGACACATATATATATATATATATATATATATATATATATATATATATATATATTAACCAAATTCAATAGATGCTTCAGAGGAAGATTCGTAATGGAATTTAAGGAATAGTCAAATTGAAATAGCTACAGGTGCCCCGATGCTTATAGTTACCCAAAGGATGATCAAACAAGCACCTTCACTTGCCCCGGTGGAACTAACTACAGGGTTGTCTTTTGCCCTTGAACTTGCCCTGCTACTCAACTATGTTTCACTACATATATGCACTAAAATAAAGAATAAATAAACAAGGCGTTGTGCACTTTGCGTGCCGTCTATGATGTGTTGTGTTGTGTGCACTTTCTATTCTAAATGAATTGAAATGGGATATTTATGAATAATATATTAAACTTGGGCAGCAGTGAAATGCCATTTCAATTCGGGTAGCTGTTCAGCCACTCCTTTGTCCAAATTCTTCAAGGAAAGGTGCCCCGATGCTTATACTTACCCAAAGGATGATCAAACAAGCACCTTCACTTGCCCCGGTGGAACTAACTACAGGGTTGTCTTTTGCCCTTGAACTTGCCCTGCTACTCAACTATGTTTCACTACATATATGCACTAAAATAAAAGAAAAGTTAAATAAATAAGGCGTGTGCACTTTGCGTGCCCGTCTATGATGTGTTGTGTTGTGTGCACTTTCTATTCTAAATGAAATGGGATATTTATGAATAATATATTAAACTTGGGCAGCGTTGAAATGCCATTTCAATAATTTGAATCTCTATAATCAAAAACAAAAATTAATTTGAATCTCTATTGTTTTGTTATATAAATATTTTTTTCTTTCTAAAATCCTCGTTATGAATAAAGTCCAGTGAAAGCAGTAAATCGTCTGTTTTACGATCATACTAGCTCCCTTCGTCCTAAAATGAATATCACATTTAGAAGAAAAAAAATTTATCCCAATAATATTTCTAATAAGTGTCATTTTTGTTTTTCAATGCAATAGTTTTGTAAAATTATTTATCTCTTTCATCAATTTAATATTTTTTCTTGATCTGTGTAAAATAATCTAGAACGACACTCATTTTAAGACAGAATGAGTAATAACTAACTAGTTAGCATGTGTTTGGATAAACATCAAGTATGCGCATTGTGACCTTAAATCCGCATCAACCAAATAAAAAGACGCAGAAGCTAAGAACACCTCTTTCAATATGACACACGTAGGCTCGTCTTGTTGCGCATCCAAACATGCACTTATTCGCATCTGTAATGCTATTGAAAAAGTGGGGAACACAACCCAAATTTGGAGTGTATTTATTTTGGGGTCTTGCTAACCAGTGTCGTTAGACACTGGTTAAGGAATTAAAAGGAGAAAGTATTTATTGTGCAAATCATAGAAGAGGGCAAAAATAACTATGGACAGTGGAATTTTATGCATTCCAATAAAAAAAATTCTACTTCTAGTTTCTTAACCAGTGTCCTTAGGGCATTGGTTAGTATTTGCCTTTATTTTTTAACAATGGTACAAAGTATCCATTGTTTTGTCAATAACTAATTTTCGTAAAAAAAATTGACTAATCACCTTTAATAAGTCTCGTGTCCCAACCACATTTTTTAATTTTGGAGTGTATGAATAGAAGAAAAGAGACTTAGACAGAAAAAATAAGATATATATATATATATATATATATATATATATATATATATATATATATATATATATATAATTGATATATTTAACAAATGATATCATGAGTAATGAAAAGATATGTAATGAAGCTTTTCAATACTTATTAAAAAACTACAAATAGAAACATGTGTTAAATATGTGATATAGTGGAATCTATGCATTTTTTTTTTCTGTTATATATGTGTATCTGGATTTGTCAATGTACACTCAATTATTTTTTAGTTGAAGTACGTTAACAAACTACGTCACATATGTATTTTAAGAAAATTTCTAACTATAACTTATTAATGTACTTCAACTAAAAAATTAAGTCAATGTATGTTAGCACATCTTAAAAGCATTTGCTAACGTATACTCATTTATTTTTAGTTATAATACATTACCAAGTTACAATGTGAGTGTATTTTAAGATAATGTTTAATTACTCATTTGGTTTATACAGTAACAAAAACGTTTTTTTAGTCCCTACATTTAAAAATATTTCATTTTAGTTCCTACATATATTATTTTTAATCTCCTTTAATCAATTTTTGGTCCATAAGGTGAGGACTGAAAGGGAATAAAAATGGTATGTGTAAAGACCAAAATAAGATGTTTTATATACTAAAGGAAGAGATTTAGTAACTATAGACAACAAACGAGTAATCAAACCTTAAGATAATCTCTAATTATAATTATTATTAGCCTCATTTTCTTACGATTTATTTTCATCCCATTTTTTCTTTCTTTCTCTCTATAGTTTTCATCATAAGGAATGCTCGTACCCAATTCGAACAAGTTTGTCTCTAATAGAGAATACCTGTGATCAAAACAAAAAATCATGAGAAATGTTGACAATACACTCTTTAACACACACTTTATTATTGATTGAAATTTATTAAAAACTACCCCTTTGAGTCCTATTTGTAAGACCCAATTTAAAAGTGTTGTTTGGTATTTTTTATAAGAGTAAGACCTAATTCATATTGTCTCATGTATTAATTATTTTTAGACTAAAAACTCCTAATTAAAATAGAGGTTGTAATGACAAACAATTAGAAGAGAGAGAAAATAGTATTAATGATAATGGTAGTTTTGAAAAAAAATATAAATTCAAGACATTTATTGCCATCAACTAAATTAATCACATTCGTTAATCTTGATGAATTACGTAATTGAGTCTTGTAAATAGCTAGAGAAAATATAAAATTATGAGAAAGAGTAATTAAATAAAATGTGAGATTTATAATTTTTTTTGTAATTTTCAAAAAAGTTCAACCAACAAGATAAAGTATGTTTAAAAGAGTGTGTGAGAAAAATGTGTTATTAGTATTTTTCTTCTTATCATATCACGTGCTACCTCTGTTCCTATATATAATAAACAACTATCTAATTCATCAAAACTAATAAAAGTAGTTAAATTATTCCATTTTAATTAATATTGTCATAAATTTAAGTTTTATTACAAAAATACCCATAGAGTTAATTGGTTTAAGTAGTTGTTAGAAATAAATGCATTCACTCTCATTGAAAATGAGTGATATGTCATTATTAATTTTTACAAGGGTATAAAAAAATTTAACAATTAATATATTTATTTGAACGTGGTCAATGTTCATAATTAGAAACAAACAAAATACTGTTATTTGTTTCTTATACGTAAGAATGGAGGCAATATTACATATATCAATATTTTTTTTTTTTTACTGTCCCTTCTTTCTTTCAATCTCTCAGACTCCGCTCCAATCCATTTTAAAATGGGATGTATGTTTATATTTTTTAAAAAGAAAAAAAAAACACCGGCTTCAAACCAGACGTACCTGACAACGTAATTATATAGTGTATTATATATATATTTTTTATTAAACTGAATTGTCAAAATCAAAACATATAAAAACTTAATAAATTAATAGTAAATTATAAAGTAAAGAGTGAACTTACTTTACACAATATAACAATCACCAGAATCTTATTAGCATCTGTTCATTGTAAATGTTGTCATCGTCTAACAGTATGAAATATATGAATTGAATTGTTGCGCTGTTCGAGGGGAAAACAAAAATCTTTCACACACGCGTATATATGGACATTAATTGGTTCCCAACTAATCAAAGTATCAAACTATGATGAAGTAAATCCGCTATGATCCTTCTAATGAAACAAACCCTGCAAATAGTACGTGCCTCTTTTGGTATAAATAGTAGCACGTCAACATTTGAAAGCTACCTAATGAGATGGAAAACTAACATAACATAAAAGCATTACGATAAACAATTGTGTTTTAAATGTAAAAGGGCTGTTGCTAAGACAAATTTGCCCTCTTCATTTACATATACTGCATGATTATGGATAAACCATTTCTAAGATTAATTTAAGCACAAAAAATTATTAACTAACTATTTTAATAAGAGTTCAGTTTCTATGTATTATTAGTATAAAGAATTTTACATTTTCAACATAAAATAATTATGACAAATATAACTTTTAAGGAAATTATTATAAAAATTAATAAATTTGTCACATGTAATCATTTATGATTAGACAATAATATAATATATTTACATTATCAGTATATAACCTATTTTCTCTTTTAATAATTTTATTTTAAAGAATAATCGTTAAGAGAAAAAAGAAAGACTATTTTTTTTATTCAGTTATATTTTTTTTATTCAGAGAAAGAAAGACTATTTGGTAATGACTAACAATTAACAGTCATTATATTCTTGTTTAATTACATAAAAAATGAACATAGACTGTTGTCTAGCGCACTAATTTCGGTTTCCTTTCAAAATACTTTTAACATGCAAGGTTTTATTCTGTATATATAAAGACTTGATAGGTCATAGGAAGATAATATCTCTTATGTCGGGTTTTATTCATTTCTGTTTTCACACTTGAGTTTTACAAACTGTCTCGACATTTGCTGACTAATTATGAATTGTTTGAGAAGTATAAAATAAATAATCAAATTGTTTTTTCATAAAATATGCTTTTTAAAACAAGAGAGATCAAACATACAAATCTATCAATCTATGAATAAAAAAAAAAATCTATCAATCTCAAATACCATTTACCACTTAAATTATAACGTACAAAAGCTAATACTAACTGAAAATTATTTGCACGTATTGTTTATTGAGTTTAATAAATATACATTATTAGTTAATATGTTAATTAATTATAAATTAGTTTCTGTGTAACTTTTAGGACAACTATTATCAATCAAAGTTAATAAATTTATCATATGATTTATGATTGTATACTAAGTATACAAAAGCTTTATATTGCCTGGGCATGTCCCTTTTTTCCCTTGTTTATTAGCAATAAAATTAACAAAAAATGTAATAATTCATGTCATCAATAGTGTTCAGGTTTTGCTAACACGAACTTGTGAAAATAAGGAAAAAAATTATAAAACCTATATCATGACAATTAACACTTTGTATTATGATAATTACGTTATTTGGCTCCTAGACAAAGAATGCATTGAAACAGTTATCGTGTCTCTCGTATATATTCTCACTCGCTCGCTATCATGGGAGTCCAACATTATGATAAAAACAAAAAACGTTACACCATGTTGTTGCTCAGCAACATAATTGTTTTTTTCATAAGCAAAAGGATATACTCAGCAACATAATTGTAGGATGATATAAATTGCAGAGTGGAAAATCTGCATGACATGAGAACAAAGAAGTAATTAAAGGAAAAGGAAAAATTCATAGAATTATTGAATATAACAAAATATAAACTTTAATTGTTTTATCGGTATGTAACCCGAAATTTTGAGTGTATACCTTTTTACTGCGATATATAATAATAATAAGTTATTATACTACTCAACAACTTTACAAATTTTGAGCTGCATTATTACAGAAAAAATGAAATAAATGCAATAAAATGAAAGTAAGTTCATATTGAAAAAAATACCCATATATTTAGCATGAGACAGTAATCGAACTCAATCATTAAGTCTAGACGTAGTAAGAAATGAGAGAGGTGCTTGACTTGCAACTCAGAAGACAGGATAAGTATATTAATGAAAAAGTGATATATATCATACAATTATTTAATTAACACTTATTATTTCTCTTTATCTTTTTCTCTTATCACTTATTATATCTACTCTTCTCTTTTTTCTATTTATATATACTTTCCTCTCTAAATATTAAATAGAGTTTGATCCCCTCGAAACTTTTCCCTTAATAAAAAAAAGGGAATGATTAGGATGGAAATGAACGGGAGTTACTGTATGCTTGGGAGTATAGATAAACAGTTCTTTATTTTTTAAAAACATTTTTTTAAAATTTAATAAAAACAAAAGTTTTTTAAAAAAAATAGTTATTTACCCCTAATTTGTGAGGAGTATTTTAAACTGAATTCAAAGTAAAGTACTTTTTACAGACTGCTTATGATATTATCTAATTATAAATTCTTAAACTTAATTTAAAGTTTAATTTGATCTTTTATTTTTTGATTCATTTCAAAGTATATGTTTGCTTCCATGTTTAATGCATCTCAACACATGCATGGGTTTGTATATGTATTTTCTGGTGTTTGATTTTTCATTTATTTAAAACTTTCAACGGGATTTCCATTCAAAAATCAATTTCGCGAGGAAACAATTTTAGAGTAACTTTTGTATTGAGAAAATTTATTAAATTTATTATAAAATTATTCTTTACATAGAAGTTTTCAAACATATATAATTTATTTTAATTCACTTCAAATTTAATCTAGACCAAAATCAAATTTAAGAAATTAATTAAGATAATTTAAAATTAAGTTTGTAAATGTTCGCCCCTCTTCACCAGCATGCACGCATAAATGCACACTCACATATGTACACACACGCATAAATGCATGCACATAGTTCTCTAAGTTATTTTTTTATAACAACTTTTTTTCTTCTTCTTAGAGACAGAGGTATGAAATTTGATTAATATTGATGAGTTTATGATAATTGTTTGATTTCTAAAATGAAAAACAAAATAGGTACAAGGTGGCCATATAAAGGCAATTTACATATGGGCATGGAGGTTTGCAGTGGTGGTCTGAGAGTTTTAGATGTTCAATTAACAATAAATTATAGAATAGAAAGAAATTCAGGTTTAAAATGTTTTCATTTCGGAAACTTTTGTTAAGTTAGGCGACATAAAATAAGATGAAAACATTGACACAAAGAAAAAATAACTGGAATAAAAATAATTTAAAAGACTAAATTAAATAAAAAAATTACAGAATAAACTAAAACCTAAAAAGAGAAAAAAATATAATTTCGTCAAAATTATGCTTTTAGGGGAGAGAGAGAAAAAAAGTAATTTATACCTATTTTATTGAAGTGTGGGAATGCTGCAAAAACTACTTTGTGGTAACCAATCACCTTTCAACATAAAGTGAATTTTCATTACACAATTAAGCACAGACAGAATCTAAATCCAAGCTAATGGAAAGATATCAATAATTTGTTTCCATTTGGTTTTGGCAAGCTGAAATGAACCAATCTTCACGCGAACGTTGGATGCTTTTGTTATTATACACTGTAAGACAAAAGATCTTCAAATTCAACCCTGAATTGAAAGTAAGAAAAGCTTGGTTAGTTGAAACTTCATTAGTTGAACGTAAAAAAAAGTGAGTGTATGGGAAAGGATCCCAAAATCCCACAGTAACATAGTGGTGTGTTCCTGTAACCTTTTTATTACCACTTTTAAGGAAGATCTAACATGTTTGTGCCACGTGGAGCCAGTGACATCTACTCATGCTTCTTTTTGCATCAGCGACAACGCCTGCCCACAACCATGAAGATTAACTAATTAATTATCTGACTAAATTGATTCATTGCTTTTTGTATTAACTCTAATCTAATCTAAAAAGGACAAATCTATCATATCCACGACATATCCCGTATAGTTGTATTGTATTGACTCTCTCGCTAGCACTTGTGCAATGTGCACTACCACAACCTCAAGCTCAACTTCAAGCACGTTTAAAAATGCCTTTTTTTTTATGGCCCAAAACAAAAATCTCACATTACATTAATTTGGTTTTCTTGTTTTACCCAACTCTAAAAATTCAGAATCTCAATCAAATTTATCTTTAAAATAAGAGACTAATTTCTATCTACTATTAAGATAAATTGATTTTTGCTGTAAAAAATAAATAAATTAATTTTTAAGATAATTATTATAAAAATTAACAAATTTATTATACATACTATTTTTTTATCAGTCATACATATTATTTTATGATTAAATGACAAATTAAAATCTCTTGCCGGTCAATGAACCATTTTCTCTTAAAAATTTAAAATCTCTATTACATTGTTGGTCAATGAACTACTATTTTCTATTAAAAATATAAAATCTATTTATATCATCGTATTTTTCCTTAAAAATATAAAAAATATTATCATATTATTTTATCTTAAAAATATAAAATCTTAACAAAATATTTTTCTCTCAAAATAATCTTTATATAGATTCTTAATCTCTTGATATAGATTATTCATTCCTAATAAATCAATTTACAATGATTAATAATTAATAATAAAACAAGAGGGACTAATGGAGGGTGGGATTATATTATTGTGTTTATTTTTTTGGTAATTTTGTGAGATGTTTGGCGCGTACATAAATAATAAACCAACAATCTCTCTCTCCCACCAATGAAAAGATCGTCTCTCAAAGTAAGGAAAGAAAAAGATAAAAAAAAAAAAAAAAGCTTTGAAACGGAAAGAGAGAGAGAAGCTAGAGAGAGAAAGTGACCAAACTAATAGTGTAGAAGAAACAGAGACGCTGTGTGTGAGTGAGTGTGTGTGTGTGTGTGAGAGAGAGAGAGAGAGAGAGAGCAGAGAAAATCCGAAGCAGTTTCTCACTCTTTTGATCGGAACCTCTCATTCCGCGTTCAGATTGGTCCGTACAATGGAGCGGTACGGCCGGGGCAGCGAAGGGTCGCAGTCTGATCCGTCGCCGGAATGGACCGTGGCCGCCGGGGACGACGCCGGCCTCGAAGGTGACTGTGACTCTATCTGCATTCTCTTGTCTAATATTCCCTTGGCGATTTTCGATTTGCGCAGAATAATGCGGAGTGTGATAATAATGGAAGTGTAGTAGGTTTGGTTTGTTTGATCTTGATTTTGCGAATAATGCAGAGTCCTCGTGGCAACTCGGATTACCCGCTGCCGAACCGTACCCTCTGCGTCCCGATGAGGCCGATTGTATCTACTATTTGAGAACGGGTTTTTGCAGTTACGGCTCATGCTGTCGTTTCAACCATCCTCGTGACGGTGCCGCGGTATTAAATTAATTAATTATTTTTCTTCTTCTTCTTAATTCTCTTTTTGCAGGGTTTTGGTTTTCGTTGCTTCCTCGTGTGTGTGTTTTGTGTCTCCAATTTTGCTTTTGATCTCGGCTCTGTGTGGTTTATTATGGTTAACTTTGAACGGTTACAATTCAGTTTGTTGAATTTTACTTGTGTTGTGTGTTAATTGAACTCAATTGTGTGAGATTACGGGGTTTGCATTGGACGCTGTGATCGAATGTTTCCTAATTTGGGGGTATTTATGTGTGTTCAGTCTATTGGAGCATTCCATATTCTTTTCCTTGTTCGTATGCTTGAAATTTATTTACATTATGAAATGCCTTTCCAATACAAAGTTGTGACTCAAGAACCATAAGTGTATTGCCTGGGTTTTGTACGGAGTTGGTTGCCATTGGTTGTATTTGCCTGAAATCTTTGACAGTGCTATGAATTTTGTGCTCTTGGTTTCCATGTTTAGTGCATAGCTGCGCATATGTTCTGTTATCTGTTGTTCCTCTCAAAGCTATGTTCCCATGCTAGCTTGAGATGTTCAATCTTTGTTTTCATTAGTAAATTTCATGTTTCATTCTTGTGATTTTCGATTAGGGGTGCTTTTCTATTTTCCATGTATGTTTCATGGCACACTTCCTCTTATTATTTGATGTGGCCATTTCTTGTCTTCATAAACTAGCCTTTAATGATCTGTTTGGCTATTATTTCCTTCTGCTTAGTGCTTTAGTATTTTGTCTTTTGAACTGTGGTTGAAGAATACGCAAGTATCTTTATTATTTTTCTTCATTATGACTTCAGTTGTTTAAAGAACTGTCACTGCAATGATAAATTTGTCTGTTCTGTTGATTTTTTTTTATTTTTTTAAAATTGTCTGACTGCATTCGTAAATTCTTAATTGTCAAGTATTCAATGTTTGTGTTTGATAATCAGGGGGCACCACCTTGCACTCATTATACCCAGCGTGGAGTTTGCAAGTTTGGTTCTGCATGCAAATTCGATCATCCTATGGGATCACTGAGTTATAGTCCATCTGCCTCTTCCCTAGCTGATATGCCAGTTGCACCCTATCCTGTGGGTTCCTCAATTGGTACTCTTGCCCCGTCATCTTCGTCATCGGAGTTGCGGCCTGAACTTGGTGCAGGATCCAACAAGGAGTCTGTTTCGTCCAGAATGTCTTCAATGAGCACATCGACTGGATCAGTTGGCTTGACCTTGTCAAGCGTTGGACCCATTTCTCACTCAAGCACCCAACCATCTGCTGAGAGTTCCATTTCTCCGGCAACTACCAGTGCTACCACAAGTAGCACTGTCTCTCACACCTCAAGCTAAGCAATGTGAATGAATTCCTCATTAATACTCCTTTTTATCTCTCAATTTTTCAACCGGCCATCATTACTCAAGGAGGTTCCCAAATAGGTTTTATTTTTCAATTATCCCAGTTCCACATTCAGGTCTAGCACACATTGCACCAATTGTCTCTGTGTTCATGTAATCTTTTTGTGGCCATCCCTTTGATCTTGAATAAACCATGGCCAACCTTGAGAATTTTAGCAACCCATACACGCACCTTGCTTTTGAATAACTTCAAAAGAATCTGCAACTCCATTATGCACATGTCCATCCACATCTCCAATTTTCGTAGTTTGTTGTGCTTATTTATGCTTCAATCTTTTTTGATATGAGAAAATTTCTGCCCGGAGTTTCATTGACCATGTGTAATCTCTCTTCACCCGAACCCTTTTTTTGCAATTGGGAATAATATCCAGTTCTGCCTGGAAGGTCCTGTTTGCCACTGTTCCCAACTTATCTAAGGTTTGAAGTGAAGAGAAGTAATCAGGAGACTACAATGAGGCTTCACATTGCTATCTTTTATGATTTTAGATACACGGTGATGTTGTGACAAGTAAGATGCTTCTTGACTTGGTACTTAAATTTATTACAGAATACATATATGAAGAAACACATTTAAATTAACACATTTGAATGTCTAATAATCTATTTTTCTCTTCCTGTCATTTTACCTGGTCAAGCTTTCGCGTGATATCAGGTAATTTTTCTGGAGGGATTTTTTAATTTTTTTCATCACCCCTCCCCCCATTATATTTGGATATGTTTGTTGTAAGATGATTGTATTTATAAATAGGATACACTTTCCTCAAGCTAAAGAGCGCAGCGTGGCATGCAACATAGAATATACAACAGAATTCAGAGCCGGAGTACATGCACCTGACCAACCAAATTGACATGGCACAAAAAAAAAACCTTCACAGATTAACCTTAAAAATGAAATATGAAACCGGTCTCTTCAGAGTTTATGTTCCTGTCTAAAAGGAGTTTGACTGTAACCTCCAAAATTTCCCTTCGTTTCGGACAAGACAAGCCCCAGTTTTCAGTGGTCTAATCTGGAATTAGTTACAATTTCTTGTTTTGCACAATGATTGGATCTGCGTATCGATTTATAATTAGCAGTAGATGCTGTTGGTAGAAGCTATGTGGTGAGCCTCTGAACTAGGATTAATCTCGTCCAGTTATTTCTTGTTTTAGAAAATTATCTTACATACTTTTCCAAGCTCTTGTGAGACGAACCAAACTCGGGTATTCTTTGTTCTCTTAAAAAGGTATCTATGATACTTAGTATCTCTCTAATTGGATAGGTGGGTTTTTCATCAACGATCCAGGACAACTGACAAGATAGGAAAAGAGACAAATCAAAACAGTTTTCAAACAGGACCTACAGTGAAGTGTTAGTTTTTCTTAATACTGTGGGACCAAAATACTTAATAACATCCGTTTTCTGATGAGAACTTCGCCAAATGGATTACAAGAATTAACTGCATAAATAGTTTGGGAGCATTACTCCACAGTTCAACATTGGACTGTTATTTTTTTTTAAAGGTAAAATACAATTTTGCTCCTCCTATTTATTTTTAAAAAAAATGTATTTTTAAAAAGTATTTTTTTAATTTTTTTTTAAATTTAAACAAACTGACCCTATATAAATGTTTATATGTTTAGTTTTTTTGGTAAATAAATTTCTTTATTTTTTTGGTAAATTTATATGTTTAGTTTTATGTTGATAAATTGATTTTGAGTTGAATAATTTTAGATAACTTATGTTAGATAAAAAAATTTAGAGTTTCACTATTAACTTGGATAAAAAAAACATAAATTTACTTCATAATCAATTTTAACTAAAATTAATTTTACAAACCATCACCCTAACATGCATTACTTGGATCACCATGACCGTGAACACGAAGACTTCAACCAGTTCACTTGCTAAAATCTCCTGCGGTAACTATTTCTTTCTCTATTCTTTTATTTTTTTTCCAGAAAAAAAAAAAAGCGCGTTTGATAAGATTTGGAATGCCTGGCTGTCCTTGCTTCCCATGTTCCCATACCTAACCATGATATTGCTTCAAGCATAGAGCTTTTTTTTGAAAAGTAAACTTCATTCTTTTAGGAGATTATGAAAGAAAAGGAAAAGGAAGAGGGAAAAGAAGGAAAAACAACTCATTATCTAATCAATCAATAGTCAGCAAAAGGGAATGTACTGCAAGCAATAGATTAGAATCGCGGGTTATTGGCTTGGCTTGACAATATGTCTTTCTGTGAACCTATGCTGTTTGATGGATATGCTTGTGCCATGACTACCTTTATTGTAGCCAAAAGTTTAGGCAACTAGCCGAAAAGAAGGATAAAATCATGCTATCAATATGCATACATATAAATAATAAGTTTATTTGTACTTTTCATCTTTATATTTTATTCTCAATTCAAGTATGATTTTAGCTTTTGTATTTTGAATTGCTCGCAATGTGTGTTTATAATTTTTTTAATTATTTAAATTAAGTCACCAACCTCAAAATTTTATCCAATAATAAATAGAAATATAGCGGAAGTAATCCATATCATGAATTTATATACATTTGTAAAACACATAGATTTTATATATTTTACTTTTTTACTTTTATTTAAATATTTAATATATTTTTCTTTTTAATTTATACAAAATCAATGATACATTACACTTATGTTATATTTATGTTAATTATTGGATAAAATTTAAGTTCAGTAAAAAAAAACAATTTAAAAAATATGAAAAAATATATGTGGGTAATTAAAATTATGGGAACACCTAGCGGTGCATAGATCAATTGACGTAGAGTTGACGCCAAATTATTTTAGTTCAATCAATAGTTTCAAGTACAAGTAATAGGTATTTAATTATATTAAAATTAAAATACTTAAAATGAAAACTTTGTCACTCTTACTCATAATAGTCTAGTCTAACTAAAGTAAAATTATCTTCCATAGATGATAGATATGGCCTCTACCAAAAAAAAATCTAAAGAACATAAATCATACGAAAATAAAATATAGAGTATAAAAGTAATTCATCGTTCACATTAATGCGTTGTTTACAACCATATACTCTACAACTCGGCATGAAACATGCATAAAAAAAATGTCAAATAGTCACATTTTGGCATTGATATAGGAATTTGAGAATCAATAGGACTATTGCCAAAAAAAAAAAAAAAAAATCTGAATTCTATGAAGAAAGTCAAGAAGCATCAACCAAACAACTTAAAAATACATCTACTTGTTTTAGTCCTCCTTAGTTTACAACAAACCACACTGAAACAGTCACCTACTTGCAAAATAAAAACAGCTAACCAGAAAAACGTCATATAATATCTATCTGTTTTATGAAGAGTAGGTGTTTTTTCTCACTCAGTAGACAAAGAGCTTCTTTTAAGTATCAGTTCATTCCACTTAAAGAAAACAATGAATCAAGACAAGCAAAAGCTGGAACAACTCTATACTAAGCAATCATCCCAGGAAGGATGAATACGAATTATGAAATAAGCAGCAATATTTAAATTAAATAATTCTCACAAAACAACCTGCTTGCCAAGTAAGACGAACAGCATTATCCTCAGAAAGCAGATAGAAATTGACCAAGAGCAGCATGCAGCAATTTATATACAGAAATAAAGAGGTTATCAAATAATATTTCAATCTATCGGAATTTGACATACAGAAGCAGTTTTAAAAGCAAGCCAGCAGCATATAGCAGTACTCAGACATGCGTATGCAATCAGATCATTTAAAACAAAAGGTCAAACTAGATAAAATTTACACTCAGAATCACAAATATGATAAACTCTCTCTTTGATCAAAAGACTAAGTTTTCCTTTATTCAGCTTCTGCAGGAAAACATACAACAAATTTCCACATGCAAAACTCCTGCAAAATAACAAATCCCGTAAACAAGCTAGCTAGCATTTTCAGCAGACACAGTAGGAAATCATGTGTTACAACTACAAGCAAGTATTTTTCTTCTCCTTGCTATTGGCAACATTCATATTTTCCTGATACATCTTTAACAACTGGGCAGAATGCTTCTGATAAGGCTTGACAAACTTGTCGAGGAAGGATTTCTCAGTCATAAGAAAAGGCGTGACGATGCTGGCGCGCGCCTTCCTCAGACCTTGCAGCGCAAGAAAGCGCAGAACGGAAGCCCTGGGAGCAATCCTCTTCTGAAAAAGAACAGGATACTTGACAAGCTCCAAGGAACTCCCACCCAACTTCTTAACCCAAAAGCTGAAGACAGCATTGATCGTATCAGGAGACGTCATCATACAATAAGGATGCCTCTTAAAGGCGGCGAGAACATCATCCTCGGACCTTCTTGTAGGCCTTAACCTTCTCGGCCCAGTTGACGGTCCTTTTGGCGAGCAATGCGATGGTGAAAGTGGTGGTGGAGGCGTCGAAGCCCAATTGCTTGAGTTCCTGAACGGTGTCGGATAAGTTACAGGAGCAGAGAATGGATGGCCACATGTGGAGCAACCTGGCAATGCTGGAATGAGTGACGCCGTTGTGGAGGAGGAAGCGGGCGTCGGAGATGAAACAGGAGTTGCGGTTGAGGCATTGGATGATGAGTTTGTCGGAGGGGAGGAAGGTTTGGATAAATTGGTAGGCGGGGACGATATGGTTGTCGAGGGAGCGAGAGAGGAACCTTGGAGCGGAGGAAGTGGAACTTGGGGAGGAGGACCTTGTTTGGGTCGCAGAGGAGGATGCGGTGTTCGTGTTTGATGATGTCGCGGATTTGGGAGAGGGAGAAGCCCTGGGTGGCGAAGAAGGCCAGGACGGAGTCTGGTTTTTCGGGGCTGTCGAAGCGGAGGTTGCGGCAGGTGGCGAGGGCGGTTTCCGGGGAGAAGCCGCAGTGGGTGACGAGGTAGGAGACTGTGAAGGAGTGTGGGTCGGAAACGGTACTGCTGAATTTGAAGTGGAATGGAGGATGATGAGATCTTGGGAATGTGATGAACTTCTTCAGATGGGTGTGCCAATTCAACATCCTTCCGAGGGAGAACACAACCACGATGCGGAGGACGGCCAACGGAAAAATTACCTAGGGCAGGCAGGAAAATAAATTAACACCCAGATATACTATACGCACAAGAAATAGATCAGATAAAATAAAAAGAAAGTGAAAAATATAGATATAATCAAACAAAAAAATTGATTAAGTGTTTGATATTTAGGAGTATCTGAATATCATTGTCCCAATAATAAATATGTTTTTACTTTTTTTTATTTTTGTTTTATAAAAAAAAATTATTTTGATCACTTTGAAATTTAAAATATTTATGATCTCACATCTTTTTTACATAAATTCGGTTTAGTCAGTTATCTTTTAAAATATTTATTTTTAAATTTTGGATTGTTGTTATCCTTTTGAAATAGTATTTATTTTTAATTTTGTCGCACAATTTTTGCAATGAAATTAAGCATAATATCTTTATATTATTCACATATTTAAATTAAGGCTTGAATACACTTTTGATCTATGTAGTTTTATGATTATACAATTTTAGTCTCTAATAAATCTTATTGCATATTTGGTCCCACATTTGTAAAATTTATAAATTTTGGTCATCATTAATCTTTCATTAATTTTTTAATAGAAATTATTGACGTGACATGTTTGTTATAACATGACAATTTAAAATATATGTTGACATGATATTAATAATATACTAATATGGCACGTTAATATGTGTGTCAAATTGCAACATCAGTGTTAGTTATCAACAATAAATTTTTGAATGACTAAAATTATACAATTATAAGACTACATAAACCAATAGTAGATTTAAACCTTAAATTAAATTCATAATTAATTGTTTGTTTTTATAATAACAAGAGTGACTCAGTGACGGCCTTTGAAAGAAAGGAAGGAAACAATGGGCTTTATGTCAAATCATCTATGGATCGAGCCCAATCATTTGGACTTCAAATCCAAGAAAATCATGTTGACCAAATAAATACTCAACAGAATCACTAAAACGTACCACTGCACCCGAGTGCTGAAAAATGAAGAGATGAGATTTTTTTTTTCTCTATAATCCAAGACTCTAATGTGCATATTCTATAAAAAAAAAAAAAAAAAAAAGACTCTAATGTGCATATTCTATTTTTTTTAGCACCTGAAAGTTATTTGAATCTAAAATTACTCGAATCAAGTTTGAATCTAAAGAGCATCTCATAAGTTTTTTTTTTTTCACGAAAAAAAAATACCACCACCAAATCCTAGGTATAATTTTTGAAATTTTTAAAATTTGTATTTTAATATTTTTGTTTATTTTATTATTATGAAAATAATTTTATATAAATTAAATTAAATTTTATAATATTTTTAATTTTGTAAATATACTTTTTCATAGGATGATATAACTAATTTTAAATAAAATAACTTTTTAAATTTTTATCAAATAACTTTTAATTTAAAAAGAGTTTTTAAGCTTAAAAAAACTAATAAATGGTTTTTACTCTTTTTCATTTTCTTATTTTTAACTTTAATTTAAAAATAACTTTTAAACAAAAAAAAGTTGAGCCAAATAAATTTAATTTAAATATTTTATATAATTAATAATAAAACTTTTTTGTTATTATTTTTTATTTTGTAAATTATAAATAATATAATGTTTTTATAAACAATAGCATAATTATATTAAAAGCACAGTATGATGTATGATGTGATAGGATTAAAAGGAACATTGAGATAAAAAAATGTTGGATTAAGAAGAAAAATATATTACTTTCTATTAGAAATATAATAATATAGAAAGTTAAATGATATGGGGGAAAAAAAAGTAGAAAAAGATCTGACCGAATAAGGTCCAGCACGATTGATAGATAGTTAGGTTTGATATTTGACCATGTGTATGGAGAAAACTTTGTTAAAAAAGACAAAACTCATTCCAATCTTTACACCTCAAAAGGAATTAATTTCCGACGGTCGGTCAAGGATATCTTAAAAAACCAAAAATAATAAGTTAAATGTATGAATATAGTAGTAACTCAATGCTATTTTTATAACATACTCCCTATAGACTAAAATATAAGCTAAAAAATACACAAGTTTGATGGACTAAAATATAAGTAAATTTCAACTAATTCAACCATATTTAATGTCATTATGCCAAAAATACTCTTAGGGGTTCAGGGTAGTTTAGGAAATGTCATTCTTTTTTATATGAAATCAAGAAAAATAAATGAACTTAATTAACATTTTTAATCAGCATGAAATTAGATATTTTTCTTATGTTTTGAGTCCGGAAAAAGTACTAGTATTTTACAACTAAAAAATATATAAGAAAAAGTGTAAGATAAACAATATGATAAAAGTAAATGACTAATTTAGTCTCTAATTATATCTTGCTATCGTATTAATTCCTTAAACTAAAAAAAACTTAAATAAGTCTCTAAGTTTTTTTAGAAATTGACCATTTACACAATATAATAAGAAAGATAAAAAAAAAAAAAAAAGATAAACTATAAAAAATGCTATAGAAAATATGAGTAGCTAGGAATAATATTACTCTATTTGCATTACCTGTATTTTAATGCTGATAGGGAACATATACGAGTTTGCAAGGTTTTCAATGCTCTATTTATTTATTTATTTTAAGTAGAAAGTTTGAATTTTCTCTGTCATAACAATTTTTTTTCTGGTTTTTAAGACCGCGAGAAAATAACCAGTAGTTCTTTTTTGGTAGATAACTACCAGTAGTTCAATTCAAAATAAACTCATTTTAATAATCAGTTTATAGAAAAACACTAAATTAGTCCGTCAAACACGTTCTAAAAGCTTCTTCAAGTTTTTGGCAAAGAGCGCCATGAGGTTTTCACTTCACAATTTTCTACACGAGAACTATAACCAGGGACGGATCCAGAAACCTAAATATAATTGTTTAAATTTTAATAAATAATAATTTTTAAAAAATATTTACTATTTTTACACGTAAATTTGAAATTATTTTTTATTTTAAACTATAATAACATTAACCGTTATCATAATAACAACCAACAGACAACTAGTTTTACATAATTTTACACCATTTATCATCTTAACTATTACAATAATAACAACAAATATAATTAGTTTTACATAATTTTACACTAATTAATCTTAACTAGTATTATAATAACAACAAACATAATTAATTTTATAAAATTTTACACTAACTAATTTAAAAATATATGTATATACATGAAAAATACTGACGGAGGGGGGGGGGGGGGGGGCTGGCGTCCCCGCCCGCCCCCCTCTAGATCCGTCCCTGGACCAGATATGATGGATCTACATAAAGATGATTTTATGTAATTACAAGTCCCACTTTTTCATTTTTAACCAATCGAGTTGATCTGCACAATTTTTTGTCAAAAGAAAACCACTAACTGGGTTTATTAGTAAACTTTCACAAATTTACTTTTCATACCAAACAACATTTTCCTAACATAAATATATATAAATACATATAGTACAATACAAATATAAATATATTTATGAAGATAGGTTTTTCTTAAAAAACAAGTTTATATGAATGAAATAAAATTATTTGATGTATTTAATATTTACAATTATTTCCTATTTTTTAGAAATATTCACAATTATTTCACACAAATATATTTATAAAATTAAAAAATATAACAATATAAAATTTATTTATTTTCACATTTATAATTAAATTAACACTCGTGCATGGCACGGGTTATTACATTAGTTTTTAAAATTTAGCAATTTTGATCTATGGTTAATCTTCTGTAAATTTTTTAACAGAAATTGTTGTTGACATGATATTTAAATGATTACATGACACTGACGCATTGACGTGATATATGATGTAGTAGTCTGAAACATACGTCGATGTGACATTAACAATGTGCTAACACATGATAGCAGAGATCAAAATTTTATATTTTCAAACTAAAAGTGTGGTTTGGTCTTTTTTTATAAAGTCCAATCTAAAATGTCCCTTTCATAAATTGTAAAATAAATACTCCCTCCATTCCATAATATTTATCATCTTAGTTTTTTTACATAGACAAAGAAAAACTAATAAATAGGTGAAAGAGAGTAACAATTTTACAAAATTAACCTTATCATCATTAATTCATATATAGATTTTATTGTCCATCATTAATATTATAAGGAATATAGGTTCCTATACATGTCAACCTGGTCTATTTAAGTTCGATTTACATTTGTCCATAACTAAATGGACTAGATCGAGTTGGCTCTAAGGTTTATAGGCCAAGAATTTAGGTGGTCCTTATCCAGCTTGTTTAACTAGCAAGTTAGCAAGTTTTTTTTTTGTCACCATGATATTAGTGCGGAATATCCATCAGCTTTGGCGATGAGCTGACCACCTTTAGTGGGGTTTCTTCTCTCAACCACGTTTTTTTTTCCATCTACAAGCTTGAACCTGAGACCTTACATAAAACGACTAAGTACCACTTGAGCCAATGACTTATTGGTTTGCAAGTTAGCAAGTTGTTCACAAGTTTGAAAATAAAAAGTATATAAAATTTGAAAAATCTAAAAATGTGACTTTATAAAAATCACCCTTTTCTCCTACTACGTTGACGTACCATTAACACCACTTTCATTCATTCATATAATAGCCTATATTGATTTTTTTTATATCCATAAGAATCGAAGACAGTACCAAGAATTTACAACATTCACGCATCCTGCTCAATCAACTGAACTAGACCCCTTGGTTATATTGGTTAAAGCTTAACATAATTACTGACTAATTTAATCTTTAACATTATAAAAAAAAAGGAGTTCACCAAAGGAAGATTTCTTCTTTTATTATCATAAAAAGAGAAATATGAAAGTAGTATAAAATATTAAAGGATTAACTAAGTTTTTAGTTCCTAAATTTTTTCAAAATTTGGTTTTTAGTTCCTGAAATTTCATTAATTCAGGGACTAAAAACTGAATTTTGAAAAAGTTTAGAGACTAAAAATGGAATTTTTAAAAAATTTAGAGACTTTGACCGATCAAAATTTTGTTCAGAGACTAAAAATCGAATTTTTAAAAAGTTTAGGGATCTTGACCAGTCTAACTAAAGTTTAAGGATTAAAAACTGAATTTTGAAAAAGTTTAGGGATTAAAAACTTAATTAACGCAATATTAAATATGCAAGAGAAAGATTATTCCCTTAGCAATCACAGAGACCCATTCATAGAGCGATAAGTGAGAAATTGAAGTGGGCTGACAATTTGTAGACCTTGATTTTATTATTCACACATCTATATTTATATAATAATTTTATATTTATACAATATTTGGCTATAAAGGAACCAATGTCATTCACATTTAATTTTGCCAAAGAAATTCATACCATATATATATATATATATTTTATCGAAAATGTCTAAACCATAGACATAGGGTGGAGTCAAAACTTTGGTTCAAAGGGGCCAAGAAAAAAATGATTTAGTAAAAAAATTAAATATTCACATACATAAAATATATAAAAAGTTTAATATTTTTATAAATTATATATATTGAGTACAAATAGAATACTATATAAGAAAATAAATAATTTAGATGGATAAAATACTTTTGAATAATAAACACCTTAATATTATAAACACTATTAACACATATAATTTAATTTCTCTTTATCTTTTTTTTTATCACATCATGTTACTTATCATACTTACAATTAATATTGTAAATTTCATATATCATTTTTTAATAATTTTGTATATAAATTTTAGGGAAGACAAAAAATAATTTTTATTATATACACTTAAAAGATTGGGGGAGACTTGAGTAAAAAAAAAGTTGGGAGAGACCATGGCCCTCCAGGTCCCATTCCCTCCGCGCATGCATAGACCTTGACTTTGTTATTTCCACACCAACACTCATAAATTGAGTTGGATATTATTCTTCAAAGTTGAAATAGCTAAGTTAAATTTTTATATCACAAAAATCATTAATTCGTTATATGGAAAAATGAGAATTATTAGTTAATTTAGGGGTATATTTAATTAGCATTTTAACAGAGTTTGTTTGTATAAAAAAATCTTGTGAATTTTAAAAGATTTTATAGAAATGTAATGACTTTTAAGATTTTTTTAAAAGACTTTTATGATTAGGATTTTGTAGTTTGAATTTTAATGGACTTATAAAATATGAACTTTATAGATTTACAAAATTTTAAAGGATTCCATGAATTTTTAGAAAACATTCAAAATTACCAGAGTTGATAAAAAAAATAACAAATAAATGATAAGATTTGAATAAAAAAATAAAATCAATACAATGTTTTTTCAATCTTTCTTTATCTCTTTCTCTTTTTTTAAAATTGAAAGCAATAGTCTCAATGCCAGTAGAAAGGTCTTCTAATATTTTGCCTTGATTGTTGGTCATGATGAGCTAGAACTCCCTCCATGCTTATATCTACTCCTCTTATAACAGCTTAATTTTTTAGCGAAAATCTCCGAACCTAAGAGAATGGAATGGTGTGGACTTGGTTAGATGATATAGGCTGGTAGAGTGGTTTGTAGTGATTTGGCGGTATGAACGCATCACTGTTAGGATCATATGAAGAGTGTGTGTAAGATTAGAAGAAAGAGATGACCAATTACTCTAGTAATATTATCACCATCTGATAGAAAAGTATGCGTGATGATGGAAAAAAGAAAAAGTCTGGAATGGAAGAGTAGATAAATCCCAAGGGTTTACTTACAAAAATCCCAAGGGTTTGTGTATGATTGTTTGATGTGTGTGGTATTTATACATATAACTAAAAAATCACACAAAATCCATCAAAATTCAATTTACAAAACAATCCATCGAAATCTATAGGATTTTGAATACCAGATGACTTTTTTTAAGTTGTAAAAAATCTTGATTGAATACCACCGGATTTTGTTGTCATGAAAAAAAAATCTTGAAAGTTTTGATTGAATACCATATGACTTTTTTATCTTCTTTAAAAATTGTGATTGAATACCACAAGACTTTTTTTTTATCAAAAAAAAAAAAATCTTTTAAAATCCTTTCAAATCTTAATTGAATACATGTCCTTAATCTTCAAACATTAAAAAGAAAATTCTTATTTTATTATCGTAAAAAGAAGAATTCGAGGGTAGTATAAAATATCAAAGGTGATAGAAAGATTATTCTTAACATCCAAATAGATTAGTGATACGGTGGAAAAATTGAAGTGCCCTGACAATGCGTAGACCATGACTTTACTATTTACTCACAAATATTTATACAATATTTCTATATTTGTATAATACTCCATTGTGTATTGTCTATATCATTGATTGGCATTCAATTTCGCCAAAAAAAAGTGTCACGCTATTTATTATTTTTGTCCAAAATTTCCAAATCGAAGACCTTGACTCTATTATTTCCACACCAATAGTCATAAAGTGAGTTGGATATTAATTTATTCTTTGAATTTGAAATTAGTAGTTAATTTATTTTTTATATTACAAAAAATTATTAGTTTAATATTGTTGATAGTGAAAATTTGTTTTGAGCCTGCACGTATTTCAATTTTTAGTGAAATCTGGAAGAGATAACTTTCCATGTTTGATTCTAAATTTCTAATAATAAATATATTTTTAAATGGGACTTCAAGAACTAACGAACCAGTTTGTAGGTTCTTTTTTTGTCAAACCAGCAGTATTTAACTTTCAATTTGAAAACATAAAGTTTAGTCAATATCTTAATTCAATAAGTTCGATTAAGACCTTGATCAATGAATAAGACACCGAATTTGATTTGCCAAAATTGAATATAGTAATGATCGTAACTTTGTTATTTTGAACAAGTATCTTAATTTGTATTTGATTATTACTTTACTATGAATCGAATTCAAAATAAATTTGATATTTTTAATGGCTACAAAGTTATTAAGATGAATTAATAAATTTTTCAGAGAAACTTTAACCATATGGATCTTTTGAGCAAAAGAAAATGTAAGAAACAGTTTGGATTGAAGGTAAGAGGTGCAATAAATTTAAATGTATCTGAAATGTAAATGCTTGGATGTAAATGAAAGTATTAAAGTTAAAATGGTAAATGAAAAAAGAGTACTGTATTCTTAAAAGATGCAAGAATTTAAAGGACTTTTAAATGAAAAATTGCATATTAAATTAAATTCGCAAGAATGTAAATTTCTTGAAATCTAAATGAATGCGAAAAAGATATAAAAACGTAATTTGAAAAGAGCAATTAAATTGCTGAAAAATGTAAAGAAACCGAAATGTAAAACAAAGAAAAAGAAGAAAGAAAAGGCATAAACGTAAAGACTTGTATTTAAACTTTGTCGAAAACATACATGTTACTCTTTAAATTAGTAATTACTTTCGATCGATGTGTGAGACATGCAGCTGTTATAAGTGTTAATGTTTTGTACAGTATGGTTTAATAACAAAAAGGCTTAAATGCAATTTTGTCCCCCTATTTTGTACAATCCACAATTTTAGTCCCCCTATTTTAAAATAAAGACATTTAGTCCCTCTATTTTGCACAATCTGTAATTTTGGTCCCTCTATTTTAAAATAGAGAAATTTAGTCCCCCAATTTTGTAAAATCCGTAATTTTGGTCCTTCCATCAAATTGAAAGCATTGACTGTTAAAAGATTAACGTCAACTTTTACGTGGCCCAAATATAGTTATGTGATACAAGATTATTTGTTTATTTTTTAATTATTCTAAATACTGAGTAGAATAATTGATGAAAAATATATTTTAAAAAAAGGTAAAACCATTTATTTTAATAGCCGAGAGTAGTCGTAAGTCCTAATATGAAAATCATGAGTTTTAATAATTTATTTTAAACAAATTTTACGTCACTGAAGCACATACCACGTCGTAATTAACGTTAATTTCTTAATGGTCAACACTTTTAATTTGACGGAAGGACAAAAATCACAGATTTTATAAAATTGAGATATTAAATGTCTTTATTTTAAAATATGGGGACTAAAATTGTGAATTGTACAAAATGGAGGGACTAAATGTCTATATTTTAAAATAGGGGGACTAAAATTACGGATTGTGCAAAATAGAGAGATTAAATGTCTTTATTTTAAAATAGAGAGACTAAAATTACGAATTGTGTAAAATAGAGGGACCAAAATTGCATTTAAGCCTAACAAAAATGACGTACAAGATTTCTTATTTATGGATTTATGAGTAATGATCATAAAATCTAACACAACCACATGTTTAAGTGTCTAGAATTGACAATCTAAGTTGTTGACAACGATTAGAGGGACTTCTATAACTATTGATAACTATCATCTAACTTGATATTTTCAAATCACTTCACTCCAAATTCTTCATTATTTGGCACTTAGTCATTTCCTTCATCAGATCGTGCTTCATTCACAGTTTTTCTTGTCTCATTTCTTGTATTTCAATACCTTGTCCAATTTTCAGCATTATTGCACCCATGCAAGATTTTAAAGCATTCTCTTTTGTCATTAACCTTGTCTTGAACATTTTCCTCCCACCACCAATATTCCTTATCTTCATCTCAAAACCTTTTGATTCATCCAAGACTATTTTAGCAAATTTTCGTATCTTCTTAGACATCTCATCTTAAAAGAGGTTAGCACTACCTTGTAATTCTCATTTATCTTCCTCCAATAACTTTTGCTTAAAAGTCAAAAGTTTATCTCCCTTAAGTTGCCACCACTTGATCTGTGGATTTGTAACTTGTCTAGTTTCTTGTTTATACCTTTTGAAATGAACATCAAGAATCAATACCCTGTGTTACGTAGTTAGACTCTCTCCTAAAATCACTTTGCAATCCTTACAATACCTCATAAAAAAGAAAGCAATCTACAGCCTTGAACTTCCACTCTTATAAGTGAAATCAATAATAGTTTGTCTTTTCTGATTTAGTTCTTCAAAACCAAAACCACCATGAGCACTTGTAAATTACCTTGATTGATTACCAACATGTCCATTTAGATCCCTGCCTAAGAAAATCTTTTCCTATTGTGGAATGCTTTAAACCAACCTCTCTAACTCTTCCCAAAACTTTTCCTTCACAAGTGTCTCTTTTTTTATTCATAGGAATTGAACTCAGGTATTAGAGATTTTACAATAATTCATGCACACTGTTCAACCAAGCCCCTTGGTCCATAAGTGTCTTTGATCCTACTTGTGGTGCATAAGCATTGATGATATTGATAGTCACTTATGCCACCATTAATTTTAAGGCTAAAATTTTGTCCCCAATTCTTTTTATATCCACCACACTTTCTTTATAATCCTTGTCCACAATAATACCCACATCATTCTTTTCTGTAACTTTCCCTATGTACAAAGCTTAAAACGTAGTATCCATCTCCTTAGTTTTTTCTCCAATTTCTTGTAGGCACATAATGTTATTCCTCCTCCAAATCATTGTGTCAACCACCTTCATAGACTTGTGAAAGTATCAATATTCCACATAGCAAATTTGATCAAGCACTCACTTCTTTACCCACATCCATCCAAAAAAATGTGAGGACTCTTGTTCATTTAACGCTACATCCGAGCGCTGATGCAACAATCCTAGCTCATTTGACACTGTACTCAAGTGATACAGTGCCTTACAGGCAACGACCCAGTATTAACAGAAATCTGTCATGAGTCATCCATGTTTAGTATAACAAGTTTTACGTTGGCTGTCGAAGGTGTAACATAACCCTCCTCCTTAATCTGAGCTTGGGACCAGCTATGAAAAGAAAAACATAGGCAGAGTTACTCTCATGCAACATAACTAGCAATAATATCTGCACTCTACGGAACAAAACCAGAAACGAAGTTTAACATGTTTTATTCAACAAAGACAGTAGCATTTTTTTTTACACTTAATACGGCCACATCAATAGCAAACTTAGTAGTTTTGTGAAGCAATGTTTAGCAGCAAATTTCTAACATTTCAATGCAATAGAACTAATGAAACTTCTCTCTACCAAAATGTCAAATCATAAGTTAACGGAGATGACCTTAGACAGCAAACACCTGAATCTGCCCATGTTAGTATCCCTCGTCTAGTTCAATTACTCAAATCAACATCCGCAAAAGCATATCTTGTGTATTTTAAAAAACAGGAGTGTCTTTTCTTACAATGGCAATTTTATGAGCCTTATTTCTCAGAATGAATACTAAAATGGTTGACAAAATAACTTATACCAATGTGGCGGCTGCCGAAATTCAGAATAATTTTGGCTTCTTCAAACTCTGTTGGAATTATTAAGAATTTTCAGATCTTAAGAAGCAGATGATTTGTCTTAGAGCAAAGAGCAGTAACCTATATTTGTGTAGGCAAGATATAGAAATATATTACAATGTGCCTTGTTGTCAACAGTTAGGAACTATTTTAAACTCAATTTCATGCTAAAAGAGTGGCCAAAATTCATGGCGTTGAATCTAAATGAGTTTACTTTCAATCGTTTCACTTTTTTTCGCTATATGAATTATGAAGCAATTATAAATATATTGGGGATTCATTGCTACCTATCCAGATTATATCCTAGATGTTTTATTAGGATATATACAACAGTTAGTATTGGATGATTGCAACTAGAAATAATGAAGATAGATAAAAAAAATAAATAGGAATCCAAAAGTTAGAGCAGCTGAACAAGATTTATTAATTTTAGTCTCCCTAGCTTTGGTATAATGTTTGGAATTTTCTGCACATCAACCTATGAAAACGTTTGTGCAGATCCCAGTGAAGGAACCTAAGCCTGATGCCCTCAGATGAATCTTTATTAATGAAATATATGGCATTAGCAAACTCTATCAAAGTATGGACTCGTGAGGCTTTGGTCATGGGGAGAGGGGGATAAATTCATTTATATTTTGAGACAAACAGAAGGGATGTAATCATGTAAGTTTAACATTAGATTCCCACTAACTGTTATATTATCTCTACAATTTAATTTTGATGCATGTAAAAAGTTTTAGTCCCAAACTAATGAGGCATCAGAAGTCATTGTTGGTAAAAAATTTCAAAATTGAAATAATTTCAAAATTGGATAAAGGGTGAGAAAATGTGTTGTGCATGGCTCATATTCTATGAGTGAGCAGATTGGGTTTGGGCCACTTGTTGTTGGGTTACGAAATAAGTGGGTTGGGGGTGCGGGGGTTTAGCCCCGCGGTACGGTACAGGTGTAATATTGTAAGTCTGTATCGTGGTTTATTCTATATATACTGATGTAACCCTATTGGCCAAATAATAATAATAGAAACAGCCGCTCTGCTCCCGAGGACGTAGGCACACTTGCCAAACCTCGTTAAATCTCGTGTCTGTGTGTGTGCGTGTGATTACTCTGATATTTAGAATTCCGGTTGCTATTGCTAACAACTGGTATCAGATGGCGCTTAACCCTGGTGCGAAATTTGAAGTGGGGAAGTTCGATGGAACTGGGAATTTCGCAGTGTGGCAGTGGAGGGTTAAGGATATGTTGGCACAACAAGGTTTTCAAAAGGCGCTGCGCACAACGAAACCTACAGACATGGAGGATGCGGATTGGGAGGAGTTGAAGGAGAGGGCTGTGGCAACCATACGGTTGTGTTTAGCAGACGAGGTCATGTACCACGTTATGGACCTGACGTCTCCGGGGGAAGTATGGACGAAATTGGAGAGTCAGTATATGTCCAAGTCCCTGACGAACAAGCTGTACATGAAGTAGAAATTGTACGGGCTGAAGATGCAGGAGGGTTCTGATTTGCAACAGCATATCAATGTCTTCAATCAGATTATCAGTGATTTACTGAGGCTTGATGTGAAGATTGAGGACGAGGATAAGGCAATAATTATGTTGTGTTCTTTGCCTAATTCCTACGAGCATTTAGTGACCACCCTAACGTACGGGAAAGACACCATTAGTCTGGAGGAGATCACAGCTGCACTTATGTCCCACTGTCAACGGAAACATAATGCAGGGGAGTGTTCTCAAGGCGAGGGTCTGTATGCAAAGGGGAATAAAGAACGTGGGAGGACGAAAGGCAAAGGGGGTTTTGGGAAGAGGAATAAGTCTAAAACCAGACACGGCAAATAAGTTCTGTGCTACAATTGCAAACAACAAGGGCATTTCAGAAATAATTGTCCAAAGTTGAAGCAATCTGGTGAAGGGGCATCCCGCTCTGCGAATGTGACAGAGACTGACGACTCAGACTACTACAGTGAGGGAGATGTTCTCTCGGTTTCATGCAGTCAGCTTACAGATGCGTGGATTCTTGATTCCGGATGTTCTTACCATATGACTCACAATAGGGAATGGTTCACCACATACAGGTCGGGCAATTTTGACAGTGTCTATTTGGGTGACGACAAAGCTTGTGCTGTTGTTGGAATGGGACAGGTGCAGATTGCTATGGATGATGGTGGAGTGAGAACGTTGTGTGATGTTCGGCATATCCCTGAGTTGAGGAAGAATCTGATCTCACTTGGTACTTTGCAGGCCAATGGTTTCAGTTACAGGACTGATGGAGATCGGGATACCCTCAGAGTGTGTAAGGGTGCGTTGACTGTCATGAAAGCACAACAAACTGTAGGCAATATTTACATACTGCTGGGAAGCACAGTTGTAGGCCGCATTGCATCTTTTGAGTCTGATGATGATGCTACCAGATTATGGCACATGCGTTTGGGCCATCTCAGTGAGCGTGGGATGGTGGAGCTTCATAAAAGAGGACTCTTGAAGGGAGTTCGGAGCTGCAAGTTAGACTTGTGTGAGTACCGTGTGCTTGGAAAACAGTCCAAAGTGCGGTTTAAAGCTGCGAAGCACACCACCAAGGGGATCCTTGATTATGTGCATACTGATGTATGGGGTCCTACTAGAGATCCGTCCTTGGGTGGTTCTCATTATTTTGTCACCTTCATTGACGATTTTTCTCGCAAGGTCTGGGTGTACTTCATGAAATAGAAATCTGAAGTCTTTGAGAAGTTCAAGCTGTGGACGGCTAAGGTGGAGAACCAGACAGGTAGAAAAGTCAGGTACTTGAGGTCTGATAATGGCAGGGAGTACATAGACTCACGGTTTCAGAAATTCTGTGAGGAACATGGCATTCAGAGACACTTCTCAGTGCAGAAAACACCACAACAGAATGGTGTTGTAGAGAGGATGAATAGGTCCCTTACTGAAAGGGCCCGGTGTCTGAGGTTGAATGCTAGCCTTTCCAAAGGCTTTTGGGCAGAGGCGGTGAACATGGCGTGTTATCTGTTCAACTGATCACCACGAGCTTCATTGGATGGGAAAGTTGCAGAGGAAGTTTGGACAGGTAACCCGGTTGATTTTAACAATTTAAGAATATTTGGGTGTCCTGCTTTTGTGCATATATCCAGTGATGAAAGATCTAAACCTGATCCAAAGTCGAAAAAGTGTATTTTCGTAGGTTATTCCAAAGGCGTGAAGGGGTTCAAGTTTTGGGATCCAGCTTCCAAGAAGATGGTGATCAGTAGGGATGCAGTGTTTGATGAGCAGTCCATGATGCCACAGACAGTTGAGACACATGAGCCAGTGCCAAATGGAGCTTCCCCTAGCTCCGTGGAGGTTCAGGTGGACTTTGAGCATCTGTCGGTGATTCCTAAGAGGGCAGAACCATGCAGTCCAAGACCTGAGACCACACCTGCACCTGAGCCTAGACCAGTTAGTCCAACAGGACCGCATGAGTACACTCTTGTCAGAGATAGAGAACGTCGCACTATTAAACCCGTTGTCCGATATGGGTTTGAAGAGTTGGCTTCTTTTGCACTTCTCACCAGTTCAGGAGACCCGTTTACCTTTCAAGAGGCTATGAACAGCTAGGAGAAAGACAGATGGATGGGTGCTATGGTGGAGGAGATGGAGTCTTTACGAAAGAATCATACATGGGAGCTAGTTGAGCTTCCTCCAGGCAAGAGAGCCATAGGGTGCAAATGAGTGTACAAGAGGAAACCTCCAGTATCAGAAAAAGAAGGGGAAAAGTTCAAGGCTCGCCTAGTAGCAAAAGGATATTCACAGCAGAAGGGGATTGACTATGATGAGGTTTTCTCCCCAATCGTGAGGCATACTTCTATCAGGGCAGTGTTAGCCTTGGTAGCCAGTCGAGATATGCACTTGGAGCAGATGGATGTGAAGACAACTTTTCTTCACGGTGATCTAGAGGAGCAGATTTACATGGAGTAGCCAGAGGGGTTCAGTAAAAATGGACCGGGCCGACTAGTTTGTAAGTTGAAGAGGTTTCTGTATGGATTGAAGCAGTCTCCAAGGCAATGGTACAAGCGTTTTGATTCTTACATGCTTCAGATTGGCTATAGGCGATGTGAGTATGACTGCTGTGTTTATGTGAGGAGCCTTGATGATGGTTCTTTTATTTTTCTGCTACTTTATGTGGATGATATGTTGATTGCTGGTAACCATTTGCGTGATGTGAATGAGTTGAAATCCATGCTGGGCAAGGAGTTTGACATTAAGGACTTGGGTCCTGCCAAGAAGATTCTTGGGATGGAGATTCACAGGGACAGGAGGTCTAGAAGACTATGGCTTTCACAACAGGGCTATGTTGAGAAGGTGCTGGACAAGTTTAGCATGAGTAATGCTAAGTCAATGAGTACTCCACTTGCAAACCACTTCAAGCTTTCTGTAGATCAGTGCCCGAAGACAGATGAAGAGGTGAAATACATGTCAAAGGTTCCCTATGCTAATGCAGTTGGTTGCTTGATGTATGCTATGGTTTGCACTAGACCAGATTTGGCACACGCTGTAAGCCAAGTCTGTAAGTTTATGTCGAAGCCAGGGAAGCGACATTGGGAAGCAGTGAAGTGGATCTTCAGGTACCTAAAGGGTACAACAAGGCATGGTATCATGTTTGGCAGTCAACAGGGTGATCCTTCAGTTGTGGGTTATGTGGATTCTGACTATGCTGGTGATTTGGATGACAGGAGGTCTACAACAGAGTATGTTTTTACTCTTGCAGGTGGGCCTATTTGTTGGAAGTCCATTGTTCAGTCTACTGTGGCAATGTCAACAACTGAAGCAGAGTACATGGCAGTAGCAGAGGCTAGTAAAGAAGCTGTGTGGCTCACAAGGCTAGCAAAGGAGCTGGGCATTGAGCAAGGTGGAGTTCAGTTGCATTGTGATAGTCAGAGTACTATTGATTTGGCAAAGAATCAGGTGTATCATGCTAGAACCAAGCATATTGATGTGAGGTTCCACAAGATCAGGGAGTTGATGGCATATGGTCAGATTTTGCTCAGGAAGGTTCACACTTCAGAGAATGCAGCTGATATGTTAACCAAGGCGGTCACAGCTGACAAGTTCAAGCATTGCTTGGACTTGTTGAATGTTGCTCGGTGCTAGACGTGACTGGAACCCCCAACCCAAGAGACATATAGGATATAAAGTGGACTTGCTATTATCTTCCACGGGGCCGAATATTCGCCAAGGTGGAGATTGTTGTGCATGGCTCATATTCTATGAGTGAGCAGATTGGGTTTGAGCCACTTGTTGTTGGGTTACGAAATAAGTGGGTTGGGGGTGCGGGGGTTTAGCCCCGTGGTACGGTACAGGGGTAATATTGTAAGTCTGTATCGCGGTTTATTCTATATATACTGATGTAACCCTATTGGCCAAATAATAATAATAGAAACAGCCGCTCTGCTCCCGAGGACGTAGGCACACTTGCCGAACCTCGTTAAATCTCGTGTCTGTGTGTGTGCGTGTGATTACTCTGATCTTTAGAATTTCGGTTGCTATTGCTAACAAAATGAAAGACCTTTTTAAAAACAAAACCAAAGTACCACTTAACACGAGGATAACTAATGTAGAGTTGTTTCAGCTCAACTAGAAGTTTTGATGTATATAAAAATAAAAAATAAAAAAATTAGTAATTTCGAGTTCAAATGCTGAATATGCAACTGTCTTAAATACTGAAAGAAAGAATTTTTGAAAATCCTAATTAGGCCTTAAGCTTGTGTTTGGATAAAAAGAGAAGTAAAGAAGAAAGAAAAAGGGTAGAGAGAAGTAGGAGAGAAGAGAAAATGAGTAGAAAATAAATAAATTTTTAAAATGTTTGGATTGAAAGAAATAAGAGAGAAGTAGAAGAGAAAGAAAAGTTAAATTTTCTCTTCACTTGTTTGGTTTAATAGAAAAGTGGAGAGAAAGAAAATGATCTTTTTCAAAAAGACATTTTTACCCTTGGTAGAGAGAAGTAGGAGAGAAGAGAAAATGAGTAGAAAATAAATAAATTTTTAAAATGTTTGGATTGAAAGAAATAAGAGAGAAGTAGAAGAGAAAGAAAAGTTAAATTTTCTCTTCACTTGTTTGGTTTAATAGAAAAGTGGAGAGAAAGAAAATGATCTTTTTCAAAAAGACATTTTTACCCTTTATATATATATATAATAGACTATTGTTTAAAATAATATATAATAATATATATTTTTTTATAGAAAGCCAACAGAAATTATTATCCCAAAATTTTCTTATTCAGTTTAAATATATTAAAAATTATTTTTTATCAACATATGTATATATAAAAACAAACTTGTGAATCAAGTGTTTATATTTGGTCTTTGTGGGACGTATTCTATATTTTATTATTCATTTTATTGTATAGTATATTAAAACTTACAAGTGAGTACAAATAACATTATCCTTCTTATAAGGCTCCTGATTGAAGCAAGTTGCATTATTATAAATCTTTTTAGCGACATTTTTACTAAGGAGTGAAGCAAGTTATGTGTCACTTAGTTTATCAACTATGTACTAATAACTAAGTACATAAATTTGCTTCAAAGTGTTAATTAGGCAGGATCATTGGAGTAAAGCAGCACGATGTTCAGAAAGGGAACTAATTATATAGTCAATCAAATCTTCTCACAAGGTGCTTCTATTTTACAAAAACTACAGTTACCAATTCCTTCACGTATGCATCTACCCACCCAACAATTCCAGCACCCTTTGAAATAAAACAAAATAAAAAAACACAAAATAGCTTCATTATGCACCATGCATTGACACATGATGTTGCAGTCCTCTATGCATAAAATTTGAAGCTTTATTCAAAGCCACAACTTACCAAACCAGTATAATCCCAAAAGAGGAACCCACCTAAAATTGATAGTGGCATTCCCATCCTGCAAGAATCAAAACATCTCCATGTACCTGTACATAATTGCAATAGAAAGCCAAGTGAGAAAAATTGGTTTTCAATTGATGAAGACTAAATTATGATTGACAGCAACTTAATTATAATATTCCATCCAAATCAGCTGTATGCATCACAGCTACATAGCTGAACATACACTAAAAAAGTTAATTACATTAATTTTTGTAAATGATGTCTAAACATCAAATGGTACACAGAAAGTATAAAAGTACGGGTTAGTTAATTACACAACTTCATATACGTAAACATAAAACATACTAGCCTGCAAATTACATAGTATCTATATAGTGCTTCAAAATGTACAGGCAACCAAAGCGTCCAATGGCTCCAAAACAAAAAAAAATTGCGTCAAATTGCTAGGTGCAACCATAGCAGCCCAAGGACTCAAAAAAAAGTACTGACACTACACCAACATTGTCTTCCAAAACATTATCATGTCCATTCATTGTATTCCCGCCTCAGACATCACTTGTATAAGTGCCTGTAGACGCATCTCAGGAGGAACTCCAAAGATTTCTCTTTTCTTGAAATCATTGGCACATAGATAGTGATAACAACGCATTTGGTATTGTTATGGCAGACCCAAATCAGTTAGAAGCTTCCAAACATCATATTCACTGTAAAAGCGAGGCCTACTTTGTTCCATGATGGTCAAGCCTTTTTCAGCAACTGCAACCTATTTTTCAGCAACTGTAATGTGTCTTTCAGCCACCATTTGTAGTTCTTTGGAGATGTAATTCCCATCTTTGACAGCTTCTGCTAATGCATTAATCCCTAAAGAAATTTTGTCGTATTGCGCATCTATAATATCCGCTGTGTGGGCTTTACGCTTGGTTCCCCTAGAGCCTGATGTGCCAGTAGATTGATTAGATGTTCCAGGACAAGGACTAAAGTTTTCAAAGGTAGGAGGTGAATGAGGATTCTCCTCAACAATGTTGGCATCTAAATCAGGCATCCCTATATCCCCGAACGAATCATTCAAGTCAAAACTTTCTTTTTCTTTATCCCACTGATTCAATCTCTCCTTAGCAGTTGCTGCATGTCTCCCAGTAGCTCTATCTACTCCAAACAAATCTCGCAACATGTCATAATGTTTGATTTGCATTCTTTTCCATTTAGCTGCATGTGGCTTCTCCTGCACATTATTAACAACATCAATATCATAAAAGGATATTAATAATTTTAATATAATTTCAATCAATTTACTTCATGAGCTAAATTAATAATAACAACCTTAATGAAATCCTCCCAAACTTCCTCCTCTACCTCAAACTTTCTAGTAATTGGATTCCATGCAAAACCACTTAAGCTGTTAAACAAATCAAAGGCTTCACCAAAATTCTCTTTCAGGGTCTTCATTCGATTCTTAATATGTTGTTTTGTTATTTGTGGTCCGATTGTTGTTCGCAATATGTCAACGACATTGTTGTATGCTTTTGTTGTCCAAGACCCATCATGTCTATTTCCTTTATGTGCCTCATCCGTTAAAGCATTCAATAATGCTAAGTCCATATCCTCTAACCACCTTAGGTTGTCTTTACCTGGCTGAGTGTTTTCTCCTACGGGGTTCTTTCCCTTTGTCATTTAGAAACCTGGATAATATTTATATAACAAGTAGAAAAAAGGTACATGACATATATAAAGGAATAAAGACAATTTTGAGCTATCATTTGTAATGCCATAAAATATATAATTGTCCATAATCATACACCACCACTCTAAATAAAAATTCTAATAACATCGAATGAAACCAATATCATTACAAAGTTAAATTAGATGTCAATATCCAAATTAAAACTTCATTGAAATAAAATAAACTAGGAACACCACACATACAATTAGCACATTAAGCTCTATATGCATTCCACATTTCTAAAGCAATGTTATCTCTTAAATTTGCTCCTTGTCTATAGTCTTCCTCGCGTTGTTGTGATATTGATTGATCTATGTCAGTTTGTAACAACTCACGATCTACTTCAGCAATAATTTCTTCATCAATGTCCACACCCATCAAAAAATTATGCAAAATGCAGCAAGTAAGGACTATATCTGACATGATCTGAAACGAATAATATGGTTCAGAACCACCGCCTATAATGGGAAATCTCTTTTTTAAAACTCCAAATGTTCTCTCAATCACATTTCTAAGCGAAGAATGATGAAGGTTAAATAATTCTTTGTAATTTTGCGGCCCTCGAGATGAATACTCCTTCAAGTGATAACGCACACCTCTATATGGTGTAAGTACCCCACGTTTTAGCATAAATCCTGCATCCCCGATATAGAATTTTCCTACACAATTAATTTAGACATGACAACTAAGTATGTCACATAATGAAATTCTAAATTGTAACAATGATTATATTCTTTGACACTAATGTAAAACTCACCTTCAGGAATTTTTAATGCATCTTCCCTGTTCAAAGCATCTTTTGAAATTCTAGAATCAGATGTTGTTCCTTCCCACCCAGTTAAAACTATGTGAATTTCATAACAAAATCACAAGCCGCAAAAACATTTTGGGTGGGATAATCTTTTCTTCCACGAAACCGAGGAGCATCAACCCTTGGTACCTTGACCCGAATATGTGTTCCATCTATTGCTCCAATGCAATCCTTTATTGATACATTAGTCAATTTTAGTAATGGTATAAATGGCTTCAAATAAGTGTGACTAGGTAAATCAAATAATATTTACCTTAAAAAAAGGATTGAATCTGGTGTTGTTAAATATTTCAGGTGGTATAACTCTACCAGAAGGTTGCACAATGAATTCATCTGCTAAGGATATAATGGCTCATAAAACATTGTGGAAATGACGACTAACCGTCTCCCCTGATCGATGGAAATAGAAAGACACGATTCGATTTTTTAAATTATGCCCTATAATGTGAAGAAATTTAGCAACTTGCTCCTCAACTGTAGCCTTTGTGGAATCCTTCACTCTACCAGTTGATCTTAATTTCTCACAAAGTTGCATAAATGCCTCGGGGCCCATTCGAATGATATCTCGACATCTTTCAGTTTGTACTAAGTGTGTCATTAATTGAGCACGCCTACGGTCTCTCACTTCATTGACATAAATTATTGGACTATGTGTGTACTTTGACATCATTTTTAACATATGGAGCGCATGTACAACATAACATAATAACACGACAACACAAATCCTTTGTCTTTTATCTAACTCTTGCCTAACATGATTTAAAATTTGCATTTCTAAACTCAATCCAATGTTAGTCATATCATTAAGTTTGGTCACCAGTTCATTAAGGTCTTGCATGGGATGGTCGAAATTGACACCCTCATCGTTAAGAAAATCTATGTCTTTGTCCATAGCTTCTCCTATGGTAGTCTATAGTCATGTTTGCAAAAAAATAGAGTACGAGCAAGAAAGACATATTAATATGTGATCATTATAGTGCCTTTAAGTGTAACACCCCTTTTTACTATTAAAGATTTTCTTATTAATTAAGAAATTTATGAAGTAATTCGATATCCAATTATTGAAAATAGCCTTTTTGATTCGGGAAGATTTGTTTTTCCTTTAAAAAGGTTGTTACTTAAAACTCCAAACAAAATCATCCCCAATAACTTATTAATATATAAAAATTCCTTTTAATGAAATATCAGTCTTAATAAATCAGACTCATTTTATAAGACATTAACTTCGATGCAAACCATGAAACATAACAAAATCTTCTTTAATTAAAAACATCCTCAGATCCAGCATTATATTATTCTATTACACCGAATATATTCATGCATTTACCTTCTTGGAATTTAACACATTATTCATTTGAGCCACGTATAAAGAGTTGTACATCATAATATTAAAACCAAGTCTAGCCCTTTTTATACAAGAAAGTACTAAGACTCAGAGCAGTGACTCAATAAAATTTTTAAAAAAATACCCAATTAACCCAAATAACATCCTAGAAGGGTCCTCTTCTTTCTCTTAAAACATCCACTCGTGTTCACAGTGCTTGTTGTAGCCTTTCGTTCCATCTTTGTTGTCTGCACAAGATCATTTGTCTGAATCTGAAAAATAAAGGCGTATGGAGTGAGTCTCTCTCCTCCACTAAACTAACAAACAAACGACCATTACGGTCTCAAACAAACATACAACATCAATCACTTCACAGTGGTGCTCTCACGAGTCTCACTCGAAACCTATTCGTTTCCACAACTATTCTTGTAAATTATTTCACACTGGCCAGCTGCCACTGGAACTTCCAGAACTCAGTGGTCTTACATATTTTTGAGTTGGATGACTGTTGGGAGTACACCCTTCACCATGGTACAATGGCGGGCTCTCACCAACTGATGATGGCTCGTATTTTTGTCAGGGTGGCCGAGTCAGCTACGTGATCTATCGTCACAACTCAGTGCCTTACCCTCCAAGAACAACCTGCCTTACGATCATCTCCCAGGTACCAACTGTGGTCATCCATTACTCCGAGGACTGACTCCTCAACACTCTCTCACAGAGTTTATTTTCTTTCTTCATCGCATGTGGGTTTCCCGCTGCATATGGTACAGGTGCGGACGAATTGACGCCGAGCTAAAGGTACCACCTCTACGCTCAGATATGCATATATAAATAAGGACTTTGCCTTTATCGCTACATCGTAACGATCTCATCACCTCAAGTGACACGTCATTCGCAATCCGACCTTGGTTCACAGATAACTCGCAGCTGAAATATCCCACGCGACCTTTTACAGGTTTGTGTGAGCTTTTCTACCAAAGGTACTCGACGGCGGTCCTCAATCAACATATGTCCCAGACATACAACACGGAGATCAAACTCCCCCACTATCACAGTGGTTAAACATTACGACCCCATCATCTCACAAGCACAATGCTCACCGTAGATAAAGCCTCCACACGACCTGTCTCACAATTATCCGTTCAAGCTTTGTCCACGAACAAATTCGTTCAACCGTCTCACACGACTTAGCGTTGGAGGTTCCTTCCTCCTTTCGATTCTCACCACGATTCAGACAATCACAGTTCACAAATTTTCAAACACATGTGTGTATCGCACTTTACCCAATCATGACCCACATCATGATTCTTAATTGTCTTACTTTGTCTTATTGAAATCCTCACCCACTCTCACATTTTATGCTTATTTCAGTCATTTTGTCCAAATCCATGCAAAGGTCCTAAATTCTTTTCTAAGTCCAAACATCCCTCGTCCTCCATGTGCATAGGTAATTCCTAATTACCAATCCATAATATTATTAAGTTCACACTCTTAATTATAGTTGATTCACTATTGCTCTTAGTGAATATTATTGATTACTAGAATGACCTTCTAGTATTCACAAATGTACTCCATTTGGAGTTCATTTGCTCCCACACAAGAATGAAAAATTCTCGTTCCCACAATCAACAAACCATCACAAGCAATTCACATGCACAAACAAATTCCAGCACTCTTTGCCCGAGGATCACATTCCTCCCGGTCTCCAATTCACAGTTAATAATAGAACAATCATTAATAATCAATAATTCAATAACTCAACATAATCCATTAAACAACATCATACACACATTTTCTATAGGAATTTCCCTTTTTAGGTGAAATATCCATTAGCAAGTCCAACGAATGACCTTAGGCATAATTACGAAATCACTTAATTAATTTTCATGCATATACTTATAGCTGTACATACATACCAAAAATTATTTGACCTATCAAATTAACTTATAATTTCGTGAAATTTTACAGCAACATAATAAATCACATCTATTTCATCATATAAATTTATCTCACGAAAATTTAACCCACAAATATTATTTTTGAATTAAAAACAGTGTCTGTACATGCTCTGTAAAACACAATTCCATATTTTTAGAAAATAGCATATCAAATTAGTTTTATGTGAAATTTTACAGAGAATATCTCCAACATGTGGACCATCACATATAATTTCCTCAGTACCAAAAATACCCTTTTTGAATTTTTAAAGCATTTCTGTCTCAGAACAGAGTCTCCCATATAAAAACATAAATAATTACCAAAATTTCCTATAAAATTCCGATAAAATTCACAGATATTTTACATAATTCAAATAAGGTTACAAAGTTTTCTCATAGCCAAATTCGCTCAAAAAGGATATTTTCCCCATTTAAATTCTCCACTGTCCAGTTTTCGTTTTTCACAACAATAATTTTCTAAAATTACTTTCCGACTTTTCCTAACCTTGAAAAAAATCAGAGATGACCCTCATGATACATAAAATGAACGCATGGTTCCAGTTTTCCAAAATCGCGTCCCAAAATTCTTGTAAAAATCAAAACAGTCCCATTCTCAGAATTAACAGTTTTCGAAAATAATTCCGGTAAAAATAGTTACAGTGCTCAAAAAAATCTGAGAAAAATACCACGACATCCAGAGACATCAAAACATAGGAAAATATATTTACATCATCAAAAACGTGCACGAAAACCGAGACAAAAAATCCACACAGTCACAGGATCCAAATCACAAGTAGCTTATTTCGGGTTTTCAAAATTATTTACAGACCATCAACAACAGCCACAATCCATATTTAACAAGAAAACAAGGAAATAGCTTAGGGAAAAAAAAGAAACCCCTCCATACCTCGACGAAATCGAAATCCAATCGGTGGATATTGAAGCTCTAGTCTCCCTCTATGATATATCCAAGATTAATCGGTAGAAACTTTGATTTGGAGGCTCAAATATTAGAGAGAATATACGAAATATTTAGAGAGAAGCAGGAGGGAGAAGACTGCCTCGGCGAGGAAGAAAAATGAAAAAAATAGAAGATTTTTTTCCAATTTTGCTATTTGCACCACACTTCCTATAAAGACACCCCCCTTCTCTTTTTTTTTTTTTTTAATAACTTACGTAACTCACATAAAAGTCCCAAAAATTTTACAATAATACTAACTATATTTTAATTACTCAAACATATCTTTTCTTATTTAAAAGACATAAATTCCAATTAAATCATAACTCAATCACACAAATATATATTTATTGAGTTGTAATTTTTAGGGTGTTACATTAAGCATGAGAACACAAACAAAATTAATACATTTAGATTAAAATTCATAACATTTATTACATTAAAATATTCATTTGAAGTTTAATTAGAAGCCAACCAATAACTAATTAAAGAAGAATAAACTAATCCATATCAGTTTGTAGCATGCTAAACAAACACCCCATGGTTAAAATAATCTCGATCATAACAATGGCTATAAAGAAGCACTTTAGCACATTTGTCTTGTAAATACATACCTCTGTCAAAAGCTCTTTCAACTGATTAATTTGAAAATCTTGAACTGTTAAAACATTCACAACAACATCCTCCAATTTAAAAAATAAATAAATTTCCAAGAATATTAGAAATAACATATATATATATATATATATATATATATATATATATATATATATATATATATATATATATATGCAAGTTCTACAACACCGTGACACAATATATAAAGATTCATACAATGAATAGCATTGAGAACCATTATTTCATTTGGAAAGTTTGGCAACATTCCATTTGACAGGGACAATGTTGCACTCTGGGAAAGAAATAAGATCATTGTGGAAGTGGCATCCTTCGTGCCCATTTGAAATCAAATAAGAGCGAAACAGAACCTAGCATAAACAAGCGTAAAAACAAGGTTTTGAAATGTAGAGCACTGTCGATTACCTAAAATGAGGAGAAATTTCTGATAAAAATAAAAACTTTACACTTTTTATTTGGAAATGTTAGAATAGTAACTACAAAAACACAATTTTTTTTTTCAAAAGTGAGGCTACGAGAAAACCCAAAGCTGAAAGAAAAACGAAGAACCCTTACAAAGCAATTTGGAGTATGGGGACGGCTACAAGAGAACCCTTACACGAACGGCGACGACTATTTCAGCTATGGAAGCGGCATGGTGGTCCAGGTTAAGGAGAAAGTCTGATTTGGTAAAGGTAAGATATAGGAGTACAGGGCTGAAGTTAAAAAAACTTCTCACAAGGTTATTTTTGTAAATTTCAATGATGCATTCTTCACTCAGCCGATTTTCTTCTCATCTGAGAAGAGATTTTTTTTTGTTGTGGGTCCCACAGTCAATTTTCTCTCTTCCCAACTTCTCTCCTTAACCAAACCATAGAAATTTATTTTTTCTTACCCACTTCTCTCTTCACAACTTCTCTCTTCGCATTCTCTATCAAACCAAACGAACCGTAAATACTCAAAAGAGAAACTACCTCCATACACATTCCATTTGAAAAGGATCCAGACAAGGTTGCTGAACAAAAGTAACACTGAGAGTTCAAGAAACTAAAACCTTAAGAAGAAAAGCAAATATTTTTTTTTTTGTCAGCCAAGAAGATAATGTATAAATAAAAAGGTACTAGGTGTACCCCAAACCATGTACAGAAAATAAAAAATTTAAGACTATTCCCCACTTTGGTTACATTGCATTTATACCCCCTTAAGAAATAAATGTATGTAACCAAATGAAACAAAATCCCCTGCCTACAAAGACCCCAGCGTTCCATGGCAACCCACTGTGTGTAAAAGCAGCCCCACATGTATGTTTAATAACCACAAGATAATGTTCTCAAAAATCCACCAGAACCACGTGACCGTGCCAATGCTGTACCCATGTCCTGCAACACTTCATTGATCCTAACATCTGTATGGCATCAATAATTAGCAATACATGCGCCGGTGTTAGATTGCCATTGGGTGAAGGACCACGGAAAGTTAGTTACACCCATCTTCAGCCAGTGCCAAGCCGTGGCCATTGAATCATCCCACAATTTCTTATCATTGAAGATCCTTCCCTTAAAAACACAGTAATTCCTATGGCACCAAATATTCCATACCGTCGCACACCAAATGATCCTCCAAATCTGATTTTTAAGTTTCGATCCTTCAAGGAAACAGTGTTGCTAGAAATGTGATTCTACCGAATTTGGGAGAGCCAAACTGTTTCCCGTAAAAGAATACCACCTCTGCCATACCCGTGAGACTTTACAACAGGAAAGGAGAATATGTTGTATGGATTCTTCATCCAACCCACAAAAAGGACAATTGAAATCATTGCTTGTTATCTGAATTCCCCTCCTACGAAGGTTATCTCTTGTTGTAACTCTGTTAATTTTAGCTCTCCAAATAAAATAACCTGCCTTTGGTGGAACTTTCAACGACCACATATTAATGCAAAACTGCGAAGGCTCCGAATTGAATAACAAATCATGTAGGACTTGGTACCCAGAGCTGACTGCATAAACTCCCGAAGAGTGTGCTTGCCAAACCAATTTATCTGATGTGGATAGCTTAGGTTGAACCTGCTGTAACAAATGTTGGAATTCTTCAAAAATAGGAATTTCCCACTGCAGCCACGTCCTCCTCCATACAAAGTTCCAAACCCACCTATCAAATTCCCAGTGCCCCATTTCTTCTATCGTGGCCTCTTGCTGGACAGATACCATATATAATCTTGGAAATTTAAGCATCAATGATTGTCCACCAATCCATTCGTCCGTCCAGAATTTCGTGCCCCTACCATCTCCCACCTCCCATTTAATAACATTATCAAACCATTTGTTTTCATTGTCTGCCCCGCACACCAAACGTAAGTCCCTCCACCAAATAGACCCTCCTCTATGGTTTCCACCTCCAACCAAAGCCCTCCAACCTCCATACTTAGCTTCTAAAATATTTTGCCAAAGATCCCCTTTTTGGTAGAAAAGATACCATCTCCATTTAGCTAGAAGAGCTTGATTAAAAATGGATAAATCCTTAATCCCTACCCCACCATTCTTCTTTGGACAGCACAACCGCTTCCAGCTAACCCAAGCAATCTTTCTATGTTCTTCCTCACAACACCACAAGAAATTTCTTTGTATAGAGATCAAAGTATTCTCCACTTTCTTTGGCAATTTAAAAAAAGATAAGAAAAAGAGAGGCAAAGCGGATAAGACGGAATTAATGAGACAAACCTTACCCGTGAAGGATAAATGTCTATGTTTCCAATTTGCCAATTTTTTCCTAACCTTCTCAATAATAGGACTCCAAGTTGCCATATTCCTAGGATTAGCTCCAATAGGAATGCCTAAATATGCAAAAGGGAATGCCATCAACCTACAATTAAGTAGGTTGGCGTACCTTAGTGCCACACTACTTTCCACCCCCACCATCCCTACACAACTCTTGAAAAAGTTGACCTTGAGTCCTGAAGCCAACTCAAAACACCTCAACATGCTTTTGATAGTTATCAAATTTTTGAAAGACACCTCTCCAATAAAGATGGTATCATCCGCATATTGCAAGAGATTTACCTCCACTTCCTTGTTGCCCACTTTGTATCCTTCATAAAGTCTCTTCTTCTTTGCTTCCCGCATTAGGCCACTAAGTCCTTCCGCCACCACAAGGAATAGAAAAGGTGCTAAAGGATCACCTTGCCTTAATCCTTTGTTAACTTGAAACTCTTGTGTTGGGCTCCCATTTACCAAGATAGAAACCATTCCGGATGCAAGGCAATTACTAATCCAACCCACCCATTTGTCACAACAACCCAACCTCTTCAACATATACAATAGAAAATCCCAATTAACCGAGTCGTAAGCTTTTGCATAATCCAATTTGAAGAGCAATATTTTTTTCCTCCTTCTCTTAGCATCGTCCACTACCTCATTGGCAACAAGTACACTATGAAGAAGGTGTCTTTCTCCAAGAAAAGCACGTTGAGAGGTATCAATAACACTGGCTATGACTTTTTTGAATCTCTTAGCTAAGATCTTTGACACAATCTTGTACATACAACCCACCAAGGATATGGGCCTAAAGTCACCAAGCCCTTGGGGATCATCAGCCTTGGGGATCAAAGCAATAAAAGATGCATTGGCGCCTTTTGGAAATACTCCATGTGAGTGGAATTCATCCAAGAATCTCAACACTTCTCCTTTGATGGTCTCCCAAAAGTGCTTGATAAAATTAAAATTGAAACCGTCGGGCCCCGGACTTTGTAGACTACCACATTCCCAAATAGCTTCCTTGATTTCCACCTCCTTAAATTTGGAGACTAACCACCTCGCATCCTCTTGAGAAATTTTATCAAAGTGCACACCATCCAAAGAAGGTCTTTCACTCCTAACCTCCTCGGTAAATCTATTATGGAAAATTTTTTTGACTTCCTCCTTGACAAGACAAGGTTCCTCCACCCAATTTCCATCTATAACTCCCTTCATAAAGTTCTTCCTTCTCTTCCATGTGAGAGTTGAGTGAAAATACCTAGTGTTGCTATCACCCTCCAAAAGCCACTTGGATCTTGATTTTTGTCTCAAGATGGATTCATTATAAAGTGCAAGTCTCCAAAAATCACCTTGAAGACTTCTTCTAAACTCTTTCTCTTCCTCCGAGAGGTCTCTAGATTCCTCCTTGATGTCCAACTCATTCATTTGTTTCGTCACCTCCAAATATTGAGCTTGCACGTTTCCAAAATTTACCTTGTTCCATTCTTTTAAACTTCTTTTGAGCCCCTTCAACTTCTCTTTTAGCACAAAAGCCCCCCAACCTTGTATGTCCATGTTCCTCCAAGTTTCATCCACAAATTTGGCAAGTGCTTTATCCTCCAACCAACAATCCAACACTCTAAACGGTTTTGGACCCCAATCATAATTATTAGTTCTCATAAGCACAGGACAATGATCGGATACATTCCTATCCAAAACATATTGCGAACAGCTCGGCCACGTATTCATCCATTCACTTGAGACAAGAAATCTATCAAGCCGACTTTTTGCTTTTCCGTTCGACCTATACCATGTGAAGCTCTTACCCACCAAAGGGATATCCTCTACTTCCACCTCATTTATAAAGTTATTAAATGCCCTTGAGTCAGCCCCCCTATAGTCTCCCCTGCATACTCCACTTCTTTCATTTTGGCTCCTCACACTGTTAAAATCCCCCATGAAGCACCACTTAGTAACATTTCTTGTCTGTTTTTCCATCCTCAGCTCCTCCCACATTTTTTTCTTTCCCTCCAAGCAACATAGCGAATAGATATTGACAAAACCCACCGTGTCCCCTACTTCTCTCCGGACCCCCTCAACACCAATGTAACCTCCTCCTACGAAAGATCGAGTTAATTGGAATTCATCTGTGTCCCATAAACAAACCATACCTCCTGTCGTGTTAATAGCCGGGTTGCCCACCCACGCCACTTTCGGATCTCCCCATAGGCTATAACATAATTCAGTAGATATACTGTCTTTTTTCGTCTCCTGCAGACTTAAAAATTGTACCCCCTCCTTAGTAATTATGTTTCTAATGATCTTGCCCTTAATCCTTCCCCCCAGGCCCCTAATATTAAAAGACAGGACCTTCATACTGCACCCTCTTTATTCCCCTCCGCATGACATCCGTGCTGGTTTTTCGCCTCATTATTATCTCTAACTTCTAGTTCAACCAGTTTGTCCACCATAGTCTGATCATTGCCCTTAAATGTAACCCCCAGGGATTTACCTATGATCCACATCTTCCTTGCCTCCTCCTCTTCATATCTCAGCCATAAATGTTTATTGCAGCTCCTAATATCCGCCTCAGATAGAATGTTGCTACTGGAAGGCCTGGCTTTTCTTAACCCTCTTCTGGTTAGCGAAATGGAGCTTCCGCTATCTCTTGAAAGTGCTTCATCTGACTCTCGTACGGTTGTAATTTCGTTCTCACCAATGGGCCCCCTACGAACACCTGATGTCCCAGAAATTTCCTTTGATACCAAACTTCCTACGGGGATTGAGTTTCCCGTGCTTTGGGCCGCGCTTGTAATACCTCCAGATCCAACCTCTTTTTGAATAACTTGCTTCAAATCTGAGTTGGCTATCTTGGCCCGCGTAGACAAAACCTCCAAGTTGCTCCCGAAAATTGTGTGTTGGGCTAACAAAGGCCCAAAAGTAATTTGAGCCCTTTCCGTTTTACTTAACTCAATAGTTGTCTCTTTGACCACCTCACCACCGTCTACCGACCTTTCTAAATTCACGTCTCGAGCCCCGGGCCCCAAATCTTCATCAATCCTTCTTTCTGAAATCAAATCTTGAAAAGTATTTGATTATTTTTTATGCTGAACCACCGGTGACCCTTTTGTGGCTAAACTTTGACCCATTGATGTACTTCCTCCCTCCTTGTCCACACGCGACCCTTTCTTAAACGTCACCTCTACTGTTGTGGTGTGACATCCCTTCTGCAAGCCTAGGATCCTTCAGGGTACCCACCCAGCACTTTTTCAGCCACTCGTTGTTTTCCTCCACTCGTATCGTTTGTGACCCCCATTGTTCTTCTTTACTCGTATCGCCTATCCCTTTCTTTTTGACTTGCCATCTTTGTCTATTGATGCCATCCTGCACTCTGATAGTACTATCTTTGTTGCCCCTCCTTTCAGTTCCCAGCAAACCCCTCTGCCCACGGATATGATCTCTCTCTTTTCCTTCTTGAAGCATACTCCCTGTTGTGGTCCTATTAAAACGTGGGATATTGACATTCATTTTCAAGTTGCCGATAAGGATCTTGTCGAGTTCGCCTTCCAGTTTTTTTTGCATTTTTTACATCCAGAAAACGTACAAAGCCATAGCGCTCGCCCCAAGCATTCTTCCTGTTAGCGATAAAAATATCCCATAGTCTTCCCCATCTCTGGAAAACCCTCCATAAATCCACCTTGTTGAAAGCATCTGGAAACTTGGAAAAGAAAAATGTTGTAATATCTCTTCTCCGTCCACCATCTCTTCTGTTTACTGACCTCCATTCGCCACCACGCTCACCTCCATTCACCGCCTCTCTCCTCCATGTAGAATGCATCTCAAAAAGCAAAGCAGGAAAATGCCAGATTGTATGTACGAACTTTATCGAAGAAAAGCAAATATAAATGTAGTAAAAGGCATCATCCTATGCATGATACAATAATAGAAGGTTAACTAGCAAGGCAAAAGCTTACCGTAGCTGCTTGGAGAAAACAACGAATTCATGATGGCCAACCTTATCATACAATGACGAGAACCACCATTTTGTTGCACGAGGAGAGTAATATTCAGGCGCAATTTTTCTCCAATAGTCAATATACTATTATCCTGGTACCAACAGTTGAGTCATCCAATTTATTATGCATCCGAGTTAAAAAAGAGAAACTACAATATTCTCCTTGTTCTCATCAACGTCAAGCCTATGCCTATATATGTATTTGTGTGTGCAGATTTGGTAATGCGCTATATAAATATATAGTTTAAGCGGTGATTAATTGACCTCTAAAAATAAGCCTAATTGTTTTGTATCAATTGCCTAAGAATAAGAAACTAAAATAATACCATGTGTTATCAAAGAAGTTCTAATGCTAGGTTTAGATGAGACTTTTAGCAAAATGGAGAGATTTTTACCAATCTCAGCACGTCTTCATCAATTGAAGAGTGTCTAAACTCAGGTAAAATACTCAGCTATGGTCATCAGTAACAGTTCATACTGCCTGCATAGGGACTGCAATCTAACTTTTTTGACCTTGTCTGCACCTGTATAGGACTTGTACAGTTTCATCTAATTGATGCCAGAAGTACATTTTACTTTTTCCTCATGTTAAATTGTGTTTTTCTTGTATTTCTGTCATTTTTATTTCTAATTGTTAGAATTTTCCATTGCCTTTAATATTCTTTACTTTCACCACAGGCTGTTGCTGCAGGCAATTTGTACCTCTCAAAAGATCTATTACTTCTCTGGAGGCCATGTGGGGGCTTCTACTAACACTAATTCCTTGAAAAACATTGATGATTACTTCAAGAAACAAGTAATTCTATGGACATGGGAGCTTACAACCACCGACTGAATATTCCTCCCCTTCATTACAACTCACTTTGCTTGTTCCTCATGCCGAAAGTAAATTATTTATCAAGTCTTTCACTTACTTTGGTATGGTTTGCCACTAGACATATTATGGGTTAGTGTTTATGAAAATGAAGATGAGGCTTTTCAGCTATTGTCTAATGAGGCTGTAAAAAAAAAATGAATTTCCTTAACCAACATCTTATTTGCTTACATGCGTGGCGGAGGGAGGGTGGGACTGGTAGGGCCATGGCTCCCTCAAGATTTTTGAAGTGTGTATAAATTATTATAAAAATAATTCCATGGCCCTTAAAATATATAAAATAAAATATAAAAAAATAATACATGAAATTACTATGTTAGTTAACACATACAGAGAAAAAGAGAGAAGAAAGAAAAATATAGGTATGATAAATAACATTATATAATAGAAAGAGAGATAAAGAAAAAAATTATAAGTTTTAGTGGAGTATTTGTGATGTCGAGATGTCCACATATAATTACCCCAAATTATTTTATCAATCTAATTTATTTCTTTTCTCATATATTACATATTCATATATATAAGAAATAAATAACTAATTTTTTTTACTGCAACTAATTTATCAAAACCAATAAAACTAATTAAGTTAGTTAATTTTAATTAATAATACCATTAAATTAAACAGTACTTTAGGCAGAAGTTATATTTAATAACATTATTTGTAATTCAAAGAATAATTTTTTTCACTAATCAATATGACTTAAAATGTTAATATCCAGTCAAAAAATATTAATAGATTAATGAATGTATCTACTTGTGAAATGATTGAGTGTCTTATTAGTAAACTTCATAATAAATTAAGAGTATAAAAAAATATATAATTAATACATTTAAAATGAATCCATGTTTCTATAATTAGAATGGGAGAAATGTATCTATTATTTTTTTATATAAAAAATCAAAAATAATATTATTTTTATATTCAATATAGTTATATTTATTTTTATTTATAAAAAATATTAGATATTATATATATATATATAATATTAATTTTTTTTTATTTTATGTATGTAAAAATTGAAATTTTATTCATTAAATTATATATTTTTCTTGGCCCTCCTCGAGCCAAATTTCCGGCTCCGCCCTTGCTTACATGACTCTGCCCTTTTAAGTCTTAACTAAGTACAAGTTTCCAATTAACATTTAACAAAGTATATTGCATCTATGCAGAATGAGATCTTAAACTCCATGTTCTTCACTTCTACATAGGTCTGTGTCTTGGTGGCGTGGCAAGTCCTTGGATCATATATCATGATATCAAATCACTTTTTTCACTTCAAAAATAGTAATATATTTTAAGCTTAATTATCAATTTGGTCATTTAATTATTTTAAAATGTCCAATTAGGTTCTGATATTTTAAAAAGCTCTAATCAAGTCCTACAATTTTAAAAAATATATCAATTTAGTCTTTTCTATCTAATTGGAGCCAACGTAATTAACTTACAGGTTTTGACGGTTTAAATATATGAATAGTAGCCGTTTTTAATCACTAATATATTTATTATTTTTTTTCTAATTAGATAACTAAGATCATAGTTATCAGACCCGGCTCGAACCGGCCGGGTCGACCCAATAACCCGCGAACCGGTCACCCAACCGGTCCGAGTCACCAATCGGACCGGTTATGCAATCGACCCGGTATGACCCGGGTTGACCCGGCCGGTTTTGATGTGACCCGGTGACCGGGTTGACTCGGCGGGTCACGAATTTTGGTTTTTTTTTTTTTTTTTTTTTTTTATACAGGAGAACAATAACACTCATATAAGAAAATTTAATTTATATCTTACACTTATGTTATTTATATATTTACTTACTTTTTTTTTACCAAGCATAATCGCATATTAGGATTTGAGATGATAAAGGCATAAAGCTATTGTCACTTCCAATTTTGCCTTTTCTCCTTGGCTTATATTGTTATTTACGAGTAAAACTTGTATTTATCTTATCTCATCCAATATACTTACTGGTTCGAAAAATTATTATTTTTTATCAGAGCAATAGTGAGATGAATGAAAAAATTGTATTATTTAAATAAAATAGGTTTATATATATATTATGTCTGCCGGTGTACAACAATGATAGCTTTAGCTTTTAATAAATAGATGATAATGATATATTTTAAATTATAACTTAAGGTTGTGTATGTTGAATTTTAGAATAAAATATGTTGCTCAAGATTCTTAAACAAGTTCATAACTATGCTTCTAAATGTGTTGAATTTTGTTAAACTTTAAATATTTAAGGGTATAAGTTTATAAGCTATCTTTTCTGCACACAAAAAAAGTGTACAAATTTACAGGTTATGAAATTATTGAAAAAAATTTATTAAAAAGTTTACAGGTTATGAATTTTTAATTATTTTTTAATACAGACCGAGTCATGCGGGTCAACCATTGACTCACCGAGTTGACCCCTGATCCAGTGACCCGGTACCCCGGCCGAGTCGATGACCGGGCCGGGTCTGATAACACTGACTAAGATTCATTTTTATTAATTATTCTTTTTCTTTTTCCTCTCTCTTTCTTCCTCCGCCCCTTTCCTTCTCTCTCCCTTACATCTCCTTCTTTCTCCATCTCCGTTTCAGACTTCAAAAAATACATCTCCGTTTCAGATTTCATTCTCCATCTCCTTCTTTCATCCTCCACCGGATCTTCTCTAGGTCCCGCTGCGGGAACCCCAACTCGTCTTCGCATTTCTGAAGGTGTTGCTAGATTGCGCAACGGTCTTGCTCATCATGGTGACGATGACGACGATGGCAAGCGGGTGGGGCGTGCACATGGTCTCGAGCGCGGCGAGGGTGCGCCGTCGTTGAGGTCGCGCCCAAGATCAATGGCGGCAATGGCGCCAGCCTCAACGGAGACGCAGCGGTGATGGTTTTGTTTTCCCCCTTTTTGGGATTTGTGGAAGTAGTGGAGGATTAATGTTTTTGTTTTTTTTTTTTTTTACTAAGGTTGTTGGTGGTCGTGGTGATGGTTTTCTGGGTGGAGGATTATATTTGTGTTTTTTTTTTTTTTTTTTTGTGGTGGTGATGGTTTTTTCGGTGGCAGCAGTTTGGGAGCCACTGCATGGAGGTTTGCGGTGGTGGGAGAGAGAGAACGGGTAACAGGAAAGTGACGATTTTTAACGGTCACTATTTCTTAAAACTTAATTTGTTGAATTATATGTATTTTTATTTTTAATTAAATGACATTTAAAAACTGTCATCATTTATAAATTTAAACCGTCAAACATGTTGGTTTCAATTAGATAGAAAGAACTAGATTAATACACTTTTAAAAATTATAGGATTTGGTTGGAATTCTTTAAAATATTAGGACATAATTAAATATTTTAAAAGGACAAATTGATAATTAAGCTTGTATTTTAAGATCACTCCAAATCCAACTCAGTTTTTAAGAATATAAAATTGATTCCTAGATTAGCTTCTTTTTTTTTTTTAATAAGGGGAGCTAAAGCCCAAAAGTATTATAGAAGCACTTGTTGGGGGCAAAGAGATGCCCATTTTTTTTTTTTTTTTTGTTAACTGAAGAGATGACCATCTTGTCACGAAGTAAATACTAAAAAAGAATAGGGTCAATGTGAGTAGCCTTATGTGTATCTAAGGAAAGACCATGGTCCATGACTCCATGGGACATATTGGTCATGTAATCGGCAAGAACATTAGATTTTGAAGTTAGTATCCATCCATTTGATATCTCAACTCTGACATTATAAAAAATAAATTTAATTTCAAGCTTAATTGTATTTCTACTCTTCTATACTACAACTATACGATTTTGGTACTCTAAATTTCAATTATGCTTACTGATTTTTTTTTTCTCATTTATAGTCATGTTTCTTCGTCATGATTTCATCTAATAATTAACGTAATTAGTTGACATGACAAATTATGCATGGCATGACAGCAAATAAAAATAATGTACAAACTAAAAAATACAAAATATTAGAACACAATAACCTACAAAAGTGTACATTTACTTGATTATAATATTGACTATACTTATGAGTAATTATTATTTGTATGACTTATGATGATTTAGTTGAGTGTTTCTTTTTTATACGTAAGAATAAAAACAGGAACAAATGATTTATAATACTTACGTATCATACTTAATTATCTCAATTAGATTTCTTATTATTTAATTTAATATTAAATAAAAGTTTCAAATACTTTCGGATTAAAAAAAAAACCTTAAGCCTTTTGTTTTTTTTGGCTCTGTGCGGGACAGTAGTACTAGCCTATAGCTCCTTGACTTTTGAAGCCGGAAATTAAAATTTCCAAAAGCCTGGTGACTAAGGCAAGCTGGTTTAAATTAAACTTGAAATCCAGCTCCCACTAAAGAGTCACTTTAAATCCACCCACAAATAAGTTTTTTAACTATTATTTTAAAAATAATTTATATTTACACAAAATATTAGTATAATAAAATACATAACTTTGCTAATGAAAAATAAAAAAATATATATAATCCGTTACGGCAGCGTACTTATAATTTAACCCCTTTAAGTTAGTCCGGTGTAGGCCACAAAACAGGGTATCCTGCCATACCATAACACAACTGACAAGACTCTTCATCCCTCTTTTCTCTTTTCCCTTTCTTTCTTTCTTGGCTTTCTACGCTTACCTAAGAATTAACATACACAGCTTACTCTATTTCTATTATGACCATCGCGGTGTCTCCACCCTCTACCCCAGCCCCAGGCCCAGTGGTAGAGATCACCGTCACATCACTACAAGGCCTCAGCAACTACACCTCCTTTCTCAACCCCACCATCAAACCCTTCATCACACTCGCCACCCACATGACCTCCACCTCAGCGCTGCTCCACCACACCCAAAACCTCCGCGTCCCACTCGATCCTACCTTCTTTTCGGACATGCGTTCCTCCCTGCACCTTCAGCTCTTCACCAAGCGAAGAATACTGGGCCCCGCCCAACTCGGCTGGTGCCTAATCCCGGCCCACGACATTGGGCTCCTCCCCCCCGGTTCGGTGCGGTACCTCAGCTACCGGCTACGAGGCAGAGACGGTGCCAGGGGACACGTCATCATCAACCTCTCCGTCAGATTCCAGAATGCTCCAGCTCCACCTCCCTCTCCCTGGATGTCAACGACTATGGACACGTGTCACACTGTCATTGGGATACCGGTGACAGCCATTCGCACCGATTATTGCAGCACCACGATATCCGACACGAGGAAGGTGAGATAAATGTAGAAATATTATATAAAATTAAAATGTTAAAATAATGAACCACCAAACCAAGTGGTATCACGAGGTCGGCATATAGTGGAGGACGGTCTCATCTTTTTAATTATGTGGATCTGATCTGTGATGAAAGCTGACAAGTGGGACAGGCCACACTTAGTTTTGTGCCGCTGATGTGTATCCTTTTCTTGCAATTTTCCCCGGACCAATATCATGTGATATAACCTAGCGAAAAGACGCTTTCTAAATGCTGTGTAAGTAAAAGAATATGAGTTTTCATCGCGGCCTATTATTAGTGTAATTTTTTTTTATCTTTTACTTCCTCCATCTATTGAATAATAATGGGATTAAATTTTGCTAACGTGGCCATGTGGGGTTCACCCATGTGCAAAGTTAGCATGCTGAGGTGGTGAGTTCTTTAATTATTCATTTGGTTTCTCTACATGTCAAAGCTTTACATTTTAATTCTTGTAAATAGAGATTTTGCCTTCTAGTTCCTATACTAGTTTTTTTTTTTTTAATATTTTAGTCATTGTTGTCAGTTGTAAAATAACTCTATTAACCTAAAGTATTGTTTCACTTTCACCCCTACAAATTCGAAAATGACGATATAAAACTGCTAGAATTTTTCTAGCTGTTATTAAATCACCATAATTTTATGGTGCTTCTCTTCTCCCTTTTTCATCTCTTCTTTACAACTACAATCAAGACTCTGAAGCTAAACTCATCCCATGTTAAACCTTTTGGTAATTTGGTAACTGATAGTTTGGGTAAGCTTGCTTTTAGTTTGCTAGAAATTTCTTGGACTGAGGAGTGAGTTTCCTTATGATTTAGCAGCTCTGGTCGATTTGGATGTACAGCCTTTTGCCAATTCTGCTAATGAATTATCTTTTCCTCCAGGGGATGCTAAACTAACAGAAATTGCTTCTTTGCCAAACTAAAAATTGAGTGCATGTTTTTAGAGTATTATTCAATAGCTGAATTGCAATCCTATTTACAAAGGAAAACAAATTAAATTCAAATCAACATCATTTGAATAATAATCACACTGAAATCCTCATACTTATAACCAACCACCACTTACTACATAAAATAAGCCAATGGTAAAAGATTTGAGTAACTTATAAAACAATATCAGTTTAAACCTACCTACGATTGTTCTAATCATTAAAAAACAGCTTATAATAAACGTTTACTAATTGATAAATTGCAAAAGCGATTATCAGATGAAAATCATTGTTTCTTATCAACTCAATCCCGATTTCTGATTTATTAATAACATATTATCATATCATAGAGTTAGCACAGATACATATGGCTATGTCGTTAATTCTCGTGTTGATAAGGCTTCGAAACCCACAATTACAAATTTACAAGCTGCAAGGATGATATATACAGCTGAATAAACATGTTTTTCCTTCCTTTCTCGTATAATATTCGAATACAAGTCGATATACAAAATGTCAGAACTTACAGATTGGCAAGTGCTAAAAAAAAGTATGCCTATCCTAAGTTCCAACTGACTTCAGTTTTGGCCTCTACCCCCAACAAAAACTCGTTTCTTCCTATCATTGACTTCGCCTCACAAACGCCAATAGACCTAAGGCAGCAACAACTGCAGCTCCAGCAGCAATGGCGCTGTATGCCGATGCCCATATTTCTGAATTAGCATATTTCCAACTTACTGAACTTGAATCACTTCCATAACCATGTGTTCCAGAGTAGTCTAAATGCAATCTCAATCCCTACAAAATTCATCAATTCAAAGTCAAACTTATTTGTGACAGATTCCTACAAATACTATCATGGGTTATAGGTCCAAATCCCACTCAAATGACAGCAAACTTTAGATGATTGATCGCTAAAATGATATAAAGTATTTTTTCAGTTGAAGGTATCTAAGGTTCTATTTACTTCTGTTCTCTTTTCTTATTTTTTACTTCGATCTAATTACAAAACTATGACTTTGTTTTCAATTTTTTTTTTTTCATTTTTTGCTCTAAATCCAAATTTTCTTCAAAACAAATCTATAGCCCCTCCCCAATTCCATTCAAGCATACCTTCAAACCAGCCGTCTTCGCGTGGTCCACAGCTGCAGCAAGATCACTGTCCGAAGCCAGTACAACTTTATCATTTTCTTCATCTTCATACTACAGACAAATTGACCAGCTTGCATTAGGAAAAGGAGAAAAGACTGACTGAAGAATATAAATGTAACATCTTGAAACTTACCAAAATTTGGGGCAGGTTATCTGGGTCAATATCATCACCGACTCTCTGAATGATTGATGTTATAACCTCTGCCAAGCTCCGAGTATCTGAAGTTCCATGCAAGCACACAAATGACTCAACCTGATATTCTTTTACGTAATGCATAATTAACTTGAAAGTTGAAATAGAGCTACTTCAGGCAATAAACAAGTTTCTTGTACAGATTACAGAATACCAATTATTACCTTCTTTCCTTTTTCTCTCTTTCATTCATCAATATTAATAAGGCACAATCCCCTGTTATGATGAAAACTATAATAAAGAATGCAGATTTACGCATCAATTGACTGAAGTCATGCAAACCAGTCACATTCAAGTGAGACTCATTAAAGGACAACCCGATATGAGCATATATTGTAACCATCATTGGTAATTTTGCATGTTAAAAGAGATCGATGAGAGGAAAAGCACACATGTAAGCAAAGACCTGATTGGAAACATGTAATAGTTGACATACCGCATGTGAACCTATGCAATCTGCCCTTCCTGTCTTGTAATTTGAAGGAAAATGTGTTCTGCATGCTTGACCCAAGATAAGAAATGGATCTCCCTGTTTCTCCTCCCTCAGAAATCATTTTCAAGGAAGTCTCGCTGGCATGTCAATAATATATGTAATTAAATTAAAATATTGAAAATAATTTTTCTAACAACATCGACGCATATATATATATAACCTTTGTGAATCCTCGTCCTCCTCATTTGGAGCTAAGGCCATAGCCGAATCCCAAAATTTTTGTATCATGGAGCTGGCAGCTTCATTGTTAAAATTGGGAGTATTTCCGACCTAATTAGTGGAGAAAATGATACTGTCATTACAAATGAAAACAAGATCATGGAAGCTGAAAAAAAAATTGAATTTCGGTGTCATGTTGTCTGCCTAATCAACATTAACATCAGCAATGCTCCAAACTCGGTAAGTGAAAGAAACAATTTCATAATAAGTTGGGAAAACAGTTGAATATTTTTATTTTTATTTTTATTTTTTCTGTCTTGGGAGCTACACATTGCAGGTAGGAGAGGGAAGAACAGTTGAATAAGTGCTCTCTGATTTCATTTGGTTTTCAATTCAAAGATCATCATTTCATTAGTATGATTTTCCACCTGGCCCACCTCCTTTTCTCTTCTTAATACCTAGTTCCATGCTTTAAGCACATTTAAAAAATAAAAATTAGTTAACATCGGTTAATCTTTTGTTGCCAATCAATTATCAAGCTTTCAGATTCTTATATTCCCAAGAAGCTTAAGCAAATGAGTAAAAATAAAAGGTGGCAATTTTCCCCCAGGTTTAAAACCAAAATGCTAACTGAAGACCCACTCATCATTAATCTGCATACATATTTAGATATCAATACACATCAGTTCATATCTGAAACCTGAATTTAGGTTTTTTTTTTTTATCATAGCCTGAATTTAGTTTAACATCAAAACAATCAATTAACAACATGAAAAGTATCAAGTTTTGCTGACAATAATTTGCTATTACTTACAAATAAACAGCCTCATACCCCATTTCAAACAGGATTCAATAGAAGTTTCATGCATTCAACCTTAGTGTTAGTGGGTATATAAACAGAGTCAAAGAAAGCATACTTGACTAGCTGTCGCCACAGCCGCGTGAGTTATATGAATCACATCAACCGTAGCAACAACAATGCCATCTGTTTCCAACCACCCAAATCAGAAAATATTGTTGCATATAAACTTGTTCCCGATCTGATATACTATATATATTACCTCTATTAACCACGGGAAGATGCAAAAACTTTCCATCATGCATAGTGTGAAGTGCATCGACTATTGGTGTATCAATTATTGCACATTCTGGATTTGGAGTCATGACCTGTAGATTGTGTTGACTTTACTTCAAATAAGAGGGACAAGAAACGATAATTGAACGAACGCTCAGAAAGATAACTTTTCCTTCTAAAACATGGCAGGAAAAACATGGTCCTATAAACATCACTAGATCTAGATGTACCTTCTCAACAAGAGTTGATGATGGAGGAAGATTCTGTGCTATTACCCGCATCAAGATATCCTTTGAACTGAAATTTGCATGCAGGTTATAGTACATCAAAACTATTCCAATGATAAATGTTGACAAATAAAAATTTAATTTTTCAGTGTAAGGCAAAAGTATAAAAGGTGTAACTTTTCATAAAAAGGGAGTTGGTGGCAATGTCTGTCCATAGCAACATACTTACGTAAGAATACCACAAGGTTTGTCATCAACCGTCACAACAGCTGAACTTGCACGGAGTTCAAGCATCTTCTTTGTTGTCGTCAAAACTGAATCTGTTGGTGAAACTGTTACAACCCTGGAAAGTGCCACCATCTGCTGAATTAACTTGGTATAATAACTCCAAACACTCAAACAAATTAAATCTGAGGCAACTTTTGTTCAGCTAAAACAAAAGAAAGTATTACCTACTTTGAATTCTCAGGAATAATTGTAGACAAAGATGGCTTAAATATCTGCTCACGAAGAGTCTCCATGAATGTCGAATTGGAGCCTGCACAAAGACCAAATGAGCATAAAAAAAAAGCTTGTAGACACTGGCAACCTAACTACACTGTCCAATAATTAGAAATAAAAATTAGGCATACAAAAAAGTAAATAACTATACAAACCAGGAGTAGAAGTTCCCCAGTGTTTTTCGATACCTTCAACTGCTGCCGCAATTGCCTTTCCTTTCTCTGCTGCCCTTTCCATACGGGCAATGGCATCATACAAACACTTTGCTATGTCAAGTATGGCAACAACTTCTCCATTCTCCACCACAGGTAAATGTCTGAACCTCCCTAAAAACATAAATCATCTTTATGTTTATTCAAAGGGAACGATACAGAAATAGAATTAGCATGTAAAGGTTTTTGGTGCCTCTCTCCGTATACTACCAACCTTGTACCATCTTTTGGAGAGCTTCCACAGCAAGAGTGTCAGAAAGGACAAATACTGGATTCCTTGTCATAACCTTGGAAACAGGTGTTTCTTCGAGATTAACCTCACGAGCAATAACTCTTGTTGCTATATCCTTTAACCACAAAATTAGAATAGCAAGTTATGTATGTAAGATAAAAACTGCAGAAATTAAAACAAAACACCCAATACTTTTTTTTTTCTTCTTTCTTGTTAAGTAATGGGTCATAAAAAGAAGTCCAATGTTTACCTTGTCTGTGAGGATTCCACAGAGCAAAGCATTAGAATCAGTTAGTAATAGAGCATCTACTTTGCGAGCAGCCATCCTACGGCAAGCTTCATAGACGGTTGTTGATTCAGGAACTGTCAATGCCTTTGAAAGCCGCAATGATTTCACAGTTCGTTCTCCCCTGATCCAATTCCAAGTAGAAAACAATGGCCTCATCATCATCATAATCACATGATTTAAATGATAAAAACTAATAACAACTCACTGACTCATCTCTTCTTACATATCAAAGCACGAAGCCATCACAAATTTGTGTCAAATTTAAAATGAATCCAATTTGAGATCATTTAACAGATGCCTTGTGAATGTTTCATTAATTATTAACTCCATGTAATGAATGAATCAATTAGCTAAATATGAGAATATGTGTTTCCATGAAGTAAAAATCACAATTCACAGGAACACGAAGAGGATAGCTATTTATTATAATATTTCAATTTGCATTCATCTTTGGAATCGTATTTTAGCTTGTGGAATGGACATAATCAACATGCATTTTATATGATTTAAATTCTTAACTTATAAATTATATTATAATTAAAATTCATAAATAACAAGAAAGAAGAAAAAAAATTAAAGTATTGGGACTTTTGTTTATAATAAAAAAATTATATTGTAAAACAAGGTTAATTTTAATTATTGATAATTTTTTAAAAATATTAAAATTTAATTTAAAAATAAAGATGAAAATGATAGATCGAAAGAAATAAAAAAAATTAAAAAAAAATTAAAAATGCTCTTGTTGAAAAAAAAAAACCTAAAAATATTATCGTTGAATAATAGTTCCTAAAAGCACCTTTATTCTAATATATATAGCTATTCTAATATAGAGGAGTGATCAACTTTTTGAACACATTCTTTTAAAATTTATTGAAAAATTGCAAAAGTATGATAGAAGTTTATTAAATATTTTTTTGGTGGGCAAGAAGTTTATTTAATATAATGTGGAACCTATCAAATTTTATATTTTTTAATAAATTTTAACTAATAAAAAAATATATTTAAAAAAGTATGTTAAAGAAAGTATCGTTCTTCTCTTCTACATGAAACATTTGTACACAAAATCAAAAGGCATTAAGAATATATAGTTATATTGAGTTAACTATATATAGTCTCATTCAATATAGTAACTTACACAGTGAGAGAATTAACAATTCAATTGAACATGAAACATTTGTGCACAAAACCAAAAGGCATAGATGAGAATAAAAAAAAGGAGAAGGAGAAGGTACATGGTGCGCGGTGAGGGAAACGTTTTACGAGCAGTAAAGTCAGGCGTTGAATGCTCAGAGCCAGAGGCTTTCTTCTTGGCCCGCGAGGGGCTATTCGACAAGGAACCGCTCCTTAGAGAAGAACCGCCGTGACTCGACATCTTCCCTGACCTTGTTATCTATCTGTTTATTTATTTATGTTTCCCGAACGTTACCTTTAACCACTGAAATTCAAATCAAAATGGAGGAGAAATGAAATGTAATGATAATGATAAGTGAATGAAGAAATTAATTGATAAGATAAGAAACAGACCGGAAGAAGAAAAGTGTTGGTGCGAACGAATCGGGATTGAAGGGGGTAGAGGCGGTCGGAAAATGAGGGTTCCCGGTGACCAGCCGGTGAGAAGAGAAGGAGAGATAGAGAAGGAACGTTGTGGCTGTGTAGCTGGCCGAATAGAAAAAAGGCGGGGTGGTGGGAGAGGAGAACTTGAAGCCGATTCCAATGGGACCAATGCTAGTGCTACACGTCACCGCTTGTTTTTCTTTCATAAATTTATTATTTTTATTTATTGTAAATTTAGTAATTTACTGTAATAACAGAATTTGCGGTACATTCAACGCGTGCCAGTCTGAAATGTGAGGCTTGCGCTGGCCAATGGAACGTGCGAATGTGAGGAAAGAAAGAATAGCCGTGTGTACGATGCCAGAATGCCTTCGCCCAGTGTTATCAGACCCGGCCCGGTCATCGACTCGGCCGGGGTACCGGGTCACTGGATCAGGGGTCAACTCGGTGAGTCAATGGTTGACCCGCATGATTCGGTCTGTATTAAAAAATAATTAAAAATTCATAACCTGTAAACTTTTTAATAAATTTTTTTCAATAATTTCATAACCTGTAAATTTGTACACTTTTTTTGTGTGCAGAAAAGATAGCTTATAAACTTATACCCTTAAATATTTAAAGTTTAACAAAATTCAACACATTTAGAAGCATAGTTATGAACTTGTTTAAGAATCTTGAGCAACATATTTTATTCTAAAATTCAACATACACAACCTTAAGTTATAATTTAAAATATATCATTATCATCTATTTATTAAAAGCTAAAGCTATCATTGTTGTACACCGGCAGACATAATATATATATAAACCTATTTTATTTAAATAATACAATTTTTTCATTCATCTCACTATTGCTCTGATAAAAAATAATAATTTTTCGAACCAGTAAGTATATTGGATGAGATAAGATAAATACAAGTTTTACTCGTAAATAACAATATAAGCCAAGGAGAAAAGGCAAAATTGGAAGTGACAATAGCTTTATGCCTTTATCATCTCAAATCCTAATATGCGATTATGCTTGGTAAAAAAAAAGTAAGTAAATATATAAATAACATAAGTGTAAGATATAAATTAAATTTTCTTATATGAGTGTTATTGTTCTCCTGTATAAAAAAAAAAAAAAAAAAAAAAAAAAAAAACCAAAATTCGTGACCCGCCGAGTCAACCCGGTCACCGGGTCACATCAAAACCGGCCGGGTCAACCCGGGTCATACCGGGTCGATTGCATAACCGGTCCGATTGGTGACTCGGACCGGTTGGGTGACCGGTTCGCGGGTTATTGGGTCGACCCGGCCGGTTCGAGCCGGGTCTGATAACTATGCCTTCGCCTGAGTTTAGATGGTGTCCGGCCATTCTGCCTCAAGCAAATAAATCTATCTTTTGTAAAAGTATTTATTTTAGGTTTTTTTTCTGAGAAAAAGTTTTACACTGTTATTCAATCACAATCCATCATATATAATAAGTTTGTTGACTTTTATAAAATTATCTTAAAAATCATATTACAAAACGTTTTTTATAAGTACATTTTAATTTAAATATATGTTAAACCAATATGTCGTTGATCCGAGTAAAACTGATCTCGATTTCCTTGAACAAAGTCTTATATTTCAGTTTTATGAATATAAAAAATGTGATTGGAAGAAGAGAGTCTATTATAGATGATCAGTTTCTTGACGAAGATTAGTCATTAAGGAAATCAATAAATATTTCGTACAAATGTCATTTAATATATATATATATATATATATATATATATATATAAGGTGTTTATATGATTCATAGAAGTCAAAGTCATAATCATGCAGCTGCACTACTTCATAAACAAGCTGTAGCCGTTGATGCAGCTATGTTGTAACCTCTTCAATTAACTGAAAGGTTTGCCTATCAAATAATCACAATAATCAATAATGGATCCAGCTGACACAGGCGATAAAAAAAATCTTCGAGGTTTGATCGATGCAAACGTCTTTGGCTTTTTACGGCATAAAAACGATGAGGATAGGCTTGAACCCGTAGATCACTGACTCGTCACTAAGGGTTTATCTGTTTTACATTTTAATATGATTAACTTTTAAAGAATAAATGTTGAAGCATCATAGCTGAAAAAACAAGTTCGAATGTAAATACATTTTTTAAAGAGTTTTTAAAAGAACGGGTTCAAATATAAGTATGTATTGTAAATCTCACCCTCAAAATTAATTATAACCAACAAAAACTAAAATGTTTTAATACTCAACAGCACCGTTGGAATGACTTCTTCACCCCCACAATACAACGGCGCGTATTTTTTTGGGAAATAAATGCTAATACAACACTTTCTAATTTTTTTATTATTATATGAAATTTATTGAGAATTATAGAATTGTGTAAGTTTTACTTTTTAATTATTTAATAAAACTCACTCTGATTTTATAATTGTCAATAGAATTTAACCAGTAATAAAAAAATATATTGAAAAATGTGAGTATAATTTGGTGAAGAGTGCACAATATTTTTCTTTTTTGCGGAAGAGTATACAACATGCAATTGCCATATTTTGAAATCCAAGCCCATGTTCTTCAGTAGGGTCCAAATTCGTAACTTGGAAACAAAATGCAAATCCATAAGCCATAGCCCACAAGAGTGTAAGACAAAACCGAGAAAAGGATAGCAGTAAACTGACCCAGTTTTAGCGACTATATTTTGCACGAGAGAAGAAATTTTCAAATTTAAAAAATGTGATTATGTGTTATGCGATTGTATATACGATAAAAGGTTAAAATAAATTTTTATTTAAAATGTTTATTTTTTGGATTTATTAACTTACATTAGGGATGGCAACGGGCGCGGGCAAATACGGGTAGTAGTCATCCGCTACCCGTCCCACGAGGTAAATATCCGTCTCGTGCCCACCCGTTACCCATGTGGATACCCATTAAGTAATTACCGGCGGATTTTTTAAATATCCGCGGGTATCCGTGGATATTTTAAAAATATTTTTAAAAACACTTTTATTATAATTTTTATTTATTCTAGTGTTTTCTTTTAAAAAATAATTTTAATATTTACAACAAAAATTATTCAAATATTTCACACGATTAAAAATATCCATGGATAATTCTTAATAAATAAAAAATTTATTTTGTGAACTCCAAACAAAATTATCTAAAAATTACTCTCTAAAGTATAAACTAAAATAAAACTACACTAAAATATAAGTGCACATAAAATTATACTTCAAAACATAAATACAAATAAAAATATATATAAAAAATATTTAAGTATTTTAATATTAATGGGTAAAGGTTACCCGCAGATACGGTATCATGATACCCGTCCTCGTCCGTTAACAAACGGGTAGTAAAAATATCCGTACCCGTTACCCGTGGGTACTCGTTAAAGGTACTCATTTATTATCCGTTGCGGATTTTATCCGCGGATATCCACGGGTGCGGATTTTTTTGTCATCCCTAACTTACACTATGTTTGTTGAGTGAAATGAATAGTAAAACAATGTGAGACTCATACTTTTACACTCTACTTTAATTCAAAATTTTCATTTCAATTCACTTTCATTCCATTTCATTCCACCCTACCAAACACACTATTAAACCTTTTTTTTTAAAGGAATAAGTTAGTAAATTATAACTACAATTTTTTTTTAAAATACACCCAATGTATTAGTTGCTAACTTCTTCTAAAAAACAAATGAGTGTAACTTAGCAAATCTCTTATTTTTTATATTAAAACTATAAAAATTATTTACTATCTATTAAATATTTTTAGTTAGTTTTTTTTTAAGTAAAAAAAACTAACTAAAAATATCATAGAACACATTTAATATTTTTACACTATGTATTTGCACATACATGATAAAAATTTCTAAAATATACTTAAGTTAAATAGGACTACCTCAATCCCTAAACACAAAACTCTTTTAACTAATTCACACTCTTTAAGAAAGTTGGTTAATTTAGTTAATAACATTAAATTTATTAACAATTTCTATTAGTTTTCTAAAATTACCCTTACAATTATTGGGACTCATCATTTTCTTTTTCCACTTAATTACTTTCTACCTATCTAATCAATGAGTGCTTACTCATCTTCTCCAATCTCATAAGAGAGAATGTACTTATCTTATTAATTTATAACATTCATTGTAAAGTGATTAAGGATATTTTAGTCAAAAAATAATTAATGCAAAAGATAACTTAAAAAGGAACTTATAAAAAGGGATAATTTTTTTTTTAAAAAAAAGAGTCTTATATTTAGGAAGAAAGGTAATATATTTTTAGTTATAAAAATGATAAATTTTAATTTCAGTTCTTTAAAAATTATATGAATTTGAATTATTTTGAAAATGACGTATGAGTGGAAAATTATTAAGATGAAAATTGGAAACGTACTAAAGTAGTAATTTATTAATTGCGAATCCCTATTAGGAGAGGAGAGGAGAGGAGAGGAGATGCATGAGATCAGATCAGAGCCGTCGAAATGGCATTTAAGGATGCCGAGTCGTATAGCGAGCATTCTCACGAGAACGCGAAGCATCCGTTTCCGTCACTGTGACTTTGTCTACTTGTGGTCCCCTAATGCCTAAACCTCAAATCAAACGCCAAACGTCTCCTCCACACCTAAAATCCTAGACTCTTCTTCCACAGCCACTACCCTCTGCTTCTAATGGCTGATTGGGGCCCGGTGGTGATCGCAGTGGTGCTGTTCGTGCTCTTGAGCCCGGGCCTTCTCTTTCAGATACCAGCCAGGGGAAGGATAGCTGAGTTTGGGAACATGCAAACCAGTGGGGCCTCCATTTTGGTTCACGCCATCGTCTACTTTGGCCTAATCACAATCTTCCTCATTGCCATTGGCGTTCACATCAACACTGGGTAACTCTGTTTGCCCCCTTCCTCTCAATCTCAACTCAACGGGACCTCCTGGATCTGATCCACTTTTTCTTTCAGCTATGTTTATCACTTTATCTCCTTGCCTGCCTTTTAGTTTTTAATTAGTTTTACATTTCCTTCCTTGTAAGTGTTTGATATGTATGTATGTGGGTTGGGTGGATTGCTTAGTATAGTAGTTCGTTCCCCATCCACCGCTCCCCCTAAAAAAAAAAAAAAAAGCTTGAGATAAGGATGATGTTGATTTTATGAAGATATGAATGAATGATGATCCTTTTTGCTTTGTGACGGTGGGTTTGCCTAACATTATTTCCAACGTTGGCATTATTGCGTGCATTGCTTTTTCCTGGATTGGCCATCTAGTCTAGTTGTCAATTGAAAGAAAAAGGCAAACATGTAAACGTCAGGCACTTAATGGCCGTTTCCTTGGCTATAAACAGTTTTTAAATTAAAAGCTTTTTTTTTAAAAAAAAAAAAAATTCCAACACTCCGTAACAATTATATAATGTTTTTGAAAATTGGATAAATTAAAGTATTAATGTAAATATGTACTACTAATGTCTTTTTGAAAAGTTTTAGGCAAACGCCCCTTCGGGGTTAAGCTATTTAGGTTTGCCCGGTGAGGTGCACTCACGTGGTTTCGTACACCGAAAGCGTAGCTTGAAGTATAGGAGTCCTTAAAATTAGCACTCTTAATTAATTTGACCCGATATACGAAAAAAATAAATTTGAAAATGACAACTATTAATCGATTTGTTATTTGAAAGTAATATTATTAATAAATTTGGTTCACAATAATAAAATTATTATTTAACCAATTTAATCCCTGAGTTACTAGTTTGGTTTGGATTAATGGCGAGGCAAAAGGATGCTGCTATTTTTTTTTTTAATGAAACTTTCTTAAGAGGAACTAAATGTCTTTAGGAAAGCTAATACATGCGCAATAGGACATTAAAATTAAACTTTGGAACAACATCATAAACACAAAATATAAATTAACTAACTAAACTTGACTTAACTAAGGCATCTGCTACTTAGTTAGCTTCACGGAGAACATGATGCCAAATAACTGTTGGCGTGATTAGTTAGGATAGGATTTTGTAATTCAAATAATTCAAATATCTGTAACTAATCTCATATTTTATCTTTTTAGATTTTTATCTCACACTCATGTATATATATCAGTTGTACAACAATTTAAAATATGAAAAACATTATTTTTTTTTCATTCTCTAAATGGTATCAGATTAGCCAATAGCTTCACAGCCTTCTCTCGATCCTACTCATGGCTTCCGCAACCACCTCACTTGTGGAACTCTCCACCGCATCCACCCTTCCCATCAAACTCACCTCTAACAATCACCACACATGGCACACGCAAATCACTCATCTTCTCCAAGCCCATGATCTCTATGGGTACGTCACTGGTGACACTCCTTGTCCCCCTAAAACCATTGGTGAAGGAGACGCGGCCACTGCCAATCCGGCCTACACTTATTGGAAATGCCAAGATCACTATGTGTTCCTTGCCCTTCTTGGTTCCTGCGGCCCTGACGCTCAAATTGTGATGACCTCTGCCACCTCTTCTACTATTGCATGGACGAGGCTAAACAAGTACTATGTGAATAGATCTCGCACTCGTGTCATGTCCTTGAAAGAGCACCTTTCGTCTGTTACCAAAGGCACTTCTAGCGTCAGCGACTATCTCCGTTCAATCCGAGTCATAGCGGATGAACTTGCCCTCATCGGTCACCCTCTTGATGACCTTGATCTCGTCATTACTGCTCTCAATGGCCTCGAGCCTTCGTTCCGTGAATTCTCAGCCTCAATTTGCACCAGAGATACTCCTATACTATTTGATGAACTATTTGACAAATTAGTAGACTTCGAAATATTCATGCAGCGTGATGAATGCCAGCAACAATTGTTTCCGGCCACAACCAATTACACGACTCATTCTCAGGGCTCAAACCGTGGCAGACGGTCTCAGCCTTCTAGTCACAATTCATCGCCTCGCAGCAACTTCCACTTTAGAGATAGGAATCCCAACTCCAGCTCTAAACTACCAACTCCCATTTGCCAGTATTGTGAAAGCAAGGGACACATTGCCAAAACGTGTTATCGTCTACATGGTTATCCAGCTGATCACCCTCGTCATCAGGAAAATCTTGCTTATCATGAGGAACAGACTGACACTTCTTGGTTACTTGATTCTAGAGCCTCCCACCATGTGACGAATGACCTTCGTCGTCTCTCCATCTCTAATGATTACACTGGCTCGGATCATCTTCATGTTGCCAATGGTAAGGGTCTTTCCATTCAGCATTTTGGTTCAATTGAACTAGCCACCCCCACCACCCCTCTTCATCTTTCCAATATTTTACATGTTCCGTTTGAAACCCAAAATCTTATTTCAGTCTCCCAATTGTACCATACTAACTCTGAGTCTGTTGAATTTTTCCCTTGGCATTTCGAGGTAAAGAGTATGAAAACGGGAGCGATTCTTCTGCAAGGAAAGACTAAAGATCAAGTGTACAAGTTGCAATCAACATACCCAACCACCCACCATGTCAACAATCATCCCTCAATAAACGTGTGGCATCACCGTCTTGGTCATCCCCACCTTCAAGTCCTCAAGCACATCCTTCCCTCAAGTCCAATACCTAGGTCTCTCTCATGTCCAGATTGTCTAGCCAATAAAAGTCATTAGCTTCCCTTTTTCAAGTCAACATTGTCTAGTACAAAACCTCTTGAAATTGTTTTCTCTGATGTATGGGGTCCCACCTCAATTGAATCAATAAATGGTCATTTCTATTATGTTATTTTTATTGATCATTTTTCAAAGTATGTATGGTTATATCCAATCAAATTAAAATCTGATGTCTCCGTAATTTTTCCCACGTTTAAATCTTTAGTTGAAAATCAATTCAATAGCCAAATCAAAACACTATACAGCGACAATGGCAGAGAATTTATCAAACTTCGACCATTCCTTCAAAAACATGGAATCTCTCACTTAACCACCCCTCCATACACTTCCCAACATAATGGTTTATCTGAACGTAAACATCGACACTTAGTTGAAACCGCACGAGCCCTCCTTCACCACGCATCACTCCCTTTGTCTCTTTGGTCCTACGCACTACAAACCGCCGCATACTTAATTAATCGCATGCCTACACCAGTCCTTAAAATGAAATCTCCCCTTGAAATCCTATTCAAGTGTCCACCAAATTACTCAAAATTATGTGTCTACGATTGTCTCTGTTTCCCATGGCTTGCACCATTCACATCCAATAAAATTGAGTCAAAGTCTCAACCATGTGTCTTCATTGGCTATAGTAACACACAAAGCGCTTATCTATGTCTTCGCCCCAATTCGAACAAAGTCTACACTTCTAGGCATGTTCATTTTGTCGAAACCATATCTCCTTATTCCACCGAATTCAACGTCCCCACCTTATCCAATTCCACAAATATCTCCCACCAAAATAGCTTATCCAACCTCCCATCATTAGTGCATCATTCCGCTGAACAAACTCTTCCAATCCCATTAATTCAAATTCAAAACAACCAACCCAAAAGTGCCACCCCTCAATCTCTGCAATCACGGGCAATCACGTGTCATAAACCAAAATTCAAATCATAGCAATATCACCAACCAACACCAATCCCGTAACCAACAAATCTTTACCCAATCTCGTGAACAACCACCCCAAATATCCTATCCCGAAATACCCATGCCCAATTCCCATCCTACACCAATTCAAAACCAAACTTCACGTCAACCACAAAACCAACCCCAACATCAAAATATTATTCCCTATAATACCACCCACCCACCCCGTGAAATCACATTTCACAACCAAAATCAATTTCCCACAAATATCGCCCCTGCACCCCCTGAATCACTATATCCCACCCTAAATTCAAATGACACCCCATCTTTAAATATCACACCAACCGAAAACCAAATTTCCCCTCCCACAAATAATAAGCCACATGTGACCAATCCCATCACCACCGAAACCACAAATACCACTCTACCAAATTCCCAACATATATCACCCCGTGATGATTATAACTTGTACACCAATCAGATCAACAGCAATATCCCTGCAGACGAATCACTCCCTACAGGTGACTCACTCCCTCGCAATACCCACCCTATGACTACACGTTCCAAAAACGGCATCTTCAAACCCAAACAGATACACATAACCTCCAAATTCCCAATACCAGAATCTGTTGAACCAACTTGCCTAACTCAGGCACTTAAAATCCATGAGTGGAAAGCTGCCATGTCTGACGAATTTAATGCACTACTGGCTAACGGGACTTGGACTTTGGTTCCCAAACAAAGTCACTTCAATATAATTGGCAACAAGTGGGTATATCGCATTAAACGCAACATAAACGGCTCTGTCACTCGCTATAAAGCTCGATTGGTTGCTAAAGGATTCCACCAGCGCCCTGGGATTGATTACAATGATACATTTAGCCCAGTCATCAAGCCACAAACAATTAAACCGGTCCTCTGCGTGGCTCTCTCTAAACGCTAGTCCCTGAGCCAAATGGATGTCAACAATGCCTTCCTTCATGGCACCATCAAAGAGGATATATTCATGTCTCAGCCTCCTGGCTTCATCCGTCCTCAATTTCCCAACCATGTCTGCAAGCTTCGTAAAGCACTCTATGGCCTCAAGCAAGCTCCTCGGGCTTGGTTCCATGCTCTAAAACAATTTCTTCTAAGTGTTGGATTCGTCAATTCCAAGTCTGACACATCACTGTTCATTTACAACCGTGCTTCAGTGGTGGCCTACTTTCTTGTTTATGTCGATGACCTCTTACTCACAGGTAATGATTTGAGATTTCTCAACTATTTCAAGTCCTCACTTGTAGACAATTTTTCTCTCAAAGATCTCGGATCACCTAACCACTTCCTTGGTATTGAGATGGTTCCCACCGCGAACGACCTCTTTCTCACACAACATCATTACATCCGCGCCATTCTGCAGAAATCCAACATGCAGGATGCCAAACCAGTCTCAACGCCTATGTCCACCTCGGGTGATCTTGCAGCTTCTGGTGACATCCCTTCCTGTGACGCACATGAGTACTATCAACTTGTTGGCTCACTTCAATATCTCTCGCTAACGCGACCTGATGTTGCTTATATTGTCTCCAAACTGTCACATTACATGCATGCTCCAAATGCAGTTCATATGCAGGCCGTCAAACGTCTTCTTCGATACCTCAAGGGCATTTTAGATTTTGGTCTTCACCTAAGACATTCCTTCAACCTTCATCTACGGGCATTTTATGATTCAGATTAGGGCAAAGACTTTTCTGACATGAAATCAACCGCGACCTACATCATTTACTTGGATCCCAATGCCATCTCTTGGTCCTGCAAAAATCAGAAAATAGTTGCCAAATCATCCACGGAAGCAGAATATTGCACAATTGGGTCAACCACAGCTGAACTTCTTTGTCTACAGGAGCTATTCAAGGAACTTCGCCTTCCTATTGTTGATAAGCCACTCATCTACTCTGACAATATTGGAGCCACATATCTCTGTGCCAACCCCGTGTTCCACTCTCGGATGAAGCATCTTTCCATTGACTATCACTTTGTACGTGATTTAGTTGCCAAGAAGGAACTCACTATTTCTCATGTTCCCTCCAGTCACCAACTCATGAATCTGCTCACCAAACCACTTAGTTCCACAAGACACAAGTGGCTCATGTCCAAGATCGGTGTTGCTTCCTCCACCACCATCTTGCGGGGGCTTGTTGGCGTGATTAGTTAGGATAGGATTTTGTAATTCAAATAATTCAAATATCTGTAACTAATCTCGTATTTTATCTTTTTAGATGTTTATCTCACACTCATGTGTGTGTGTGTGTGTGTGTATATATATATATATATATATATATATATATATATATATATATATATATATATCAGTTGTACCACAATTTAAAATATGAAAAACATTATTTTCTTCCATTCTCTATAATAACATTACGTCATTACCCATCCCTTGATGTATATTATGAATCACTTTCATCAAATTAGAACGAGGATGAAAGGAAGAACATCCATCTCGCAAAAGATTAATCACTATCTGAAAAATTGAGTTAATAATTATAGAATGAAAACTTCTATTCCACACTATCTAAGACTCTTAACACTTAAAGTGTCAAATGGCTCACACCTTATGCAAGAATGCATGACAACATTTATGTCAACAACAAGTTATCACTTCTTCAACGGGTTCATTATGTCACTGCTCACTAGGCTTGTTGTGTTTTTAATTTTTCATTATGGTCCCTAAATGGTTCATTTCTTTCCTACTGATCTGGGTGCAAGAATATATATATATATATATATATATATATATATATATATATATATACTTCTTCAACGGGTTCATTATGTCACTACTCACTAGGCTTGTTGTGTTTTTAATTTTTCATTATGGTCCCTAAATGGTTCATTTCTTTCCTACTGATCTGGGTGCAAGAATATATATATAGAATTTTTTTTTATTTTGTTCCCTAAGTGTAGTGCTATAAAAATTAGATCGGACTGGCCGGTCGGATCAGTTCGATCAGAAACCAGAACCATGGACGGCTCAGTTGAGCATTTATATCATTTATGCAAATGAACCAGAAAGAATCGGTCAATCCTACTTTGAACTAGTAAAAATCAATGTTAACTTAATCACTCGGATTGATCGATTTTTAGTTTGGTGCTAATTTTAAATTTAAATACACATTGTTCAATGTGATAAAATCTCTTAGTTTTCAATAGCAATGCACACTGATCCATAGTTACTTTTCATCTGCACATTGTACTCACTTTAATTTTTTTAATCTCAATTTATGATCACACATAATATCTTAGTGCCATGTTATATTTTGACCAAAATATTTTTAAACTTTTATTTTGGTCTTTAAATGTTTCATTTTGATACTTGTTGGCAGGCCAACAAGGACATAACATGGCACTTAACGTGCCACCCCATCATCCACTAATGACTTCACTAACGTCCATCCATGTTAAGACTGATGTGATCAACTAAATGTAGATTTTGAGACTTTTTGCAATTTTTCTTTATTTAGAGACTAACTTGCCAACTCCTTACACTTTCAGAGATAAATTTGGTGGTTCACTCTATTTTATACCCATTCATCTTGAATAATTTTTGTATGAAAAAATGTTGCTTATTAATTTGTTTTGGGCCAATTTTTTTTTTTATTAAATTGGTTTGATTAAAATTTTAAAACAAAAACCCCATGTGCCTTTTTAGCTGTATTGTTCTGGGCCAAAAATCGAGCTTGTGATACCCGATTACTCTCTGAAGCCCACAAAGACATTCCCCCTTGCTTGCTACCTCTCTTTCTCAGCCTCACTCTCATTTTCCGGTTCCACTCTCTCATGGCGAATCTAGCTCGCTTCTCCAAGAGAGCCCTAAGAAGCGCTCACGCGCTAGCAAGGCACCACGTGCAACCTCAACCGCAGCCTCAGCCTCAGCTGCTGGCAGCGGAACGCGCTTTTGCGACGGAGGCAGCGAAATCGATAACCCCGTCGGTGGATCGCGTGAAATGGGACTACCGAGGGCAAAGGAAGATAATCCCGTTGGGGCAGTGGGTCCCCAAAGTGGCCGTGGATGCTTACGTGGCACCCAACGTGGTCCTCGCCGGCCAAGTCACCGTTTGGGACGGAGCCTCCGTCTGGCCCGGTTCCGTTCTCCGCGGCGATCTCAACAAGATCAGCATCGGATTCTGCTCCAACGTTCAGGAACGCTCTGTTCTTCACGCGGCTTGGTCTTCTCCCACAGGTTAGGTTCCCATTCCAACACTTTTGTTCCCTTACGTTCATTGAAAATGTGAATTGTGGATTTGTTCGTTTTCGTCTCTTCGTAGAATCTGGTATTAGTAGGTACGAAATTCCTAGAATTCGTGTTTCGGAAAAGCCCGTGTGGTTTAATTTAAGCATTTTGACTTATGATGAATATGCTTGATGTTCATTCCTCAGTGTGCTTCATAGTATTGACACTACTATTGTCGGGATGCAATAGGGCAAGATACTGGTAGTTGTTGACATTGGTTCATTTGATAATCAATCAGTTTTTCAATACCTTTGAGTTGGGTACTTAATTAACTTCTAAGTTCTAACGTCAATTTGTTGCCCAAAAGAAGAAAAGATAAGTGCGGTTTATGTTTTTGCTCTTCTCTACGCTTACACAACCTCTTCTGCCCCCGCGTCATGGAGTAGGACAATGCTTGTTAGTATGAATTCTATACAAACATAGGTCTTTGTATTTCACTGGATAAACAGTAACGCCATGTTTGGATAATCTTCTCCATAATCACGTATAGGAGAAGAAAACAAGAAAGTATAATGAATTGAGTATCTCTTGTAAGCTAAAATCAACTTATGCACTTCAGCTTTTGGACAAGTTAAATGAGAGGGATTCTATAAAAGTTAAGTGCATCAGTCGCTTTTAACTCGTGGGAGAAGTTCAATTCATTTTACTGTGTTATTTTTTCTCTTATAAGTGCCTATGGAAAAGTTTATCCAAACAAAGTCTAAATTTAAATAATAAAATAAAAAAATAAAAAAACTTGGATCTGACTTGCTTAAAGTGAGCAATTCATTTTAGAGGATAAAATAAGTAACTTCAGTAGTTGATGAGAAAATCAATGGTCATATTAGGTGCATATGCATGACAAATTATGAATGTGTTGAAATACGAAGTATCAACTGTCGATTCTTCTCATAAATGATATCATTACTTACTTTTTATTCATTTTAGAAGAGCCTAACCCAAGAAGCTTTGGGTGAGATAATGCCACTTGTTTTGTGTAAAATTTTCGTGCAACAGTGTTGTACCAATTACCAAATAGCATTTTTGAATGAGCTATTGTTTCATTGCCTGGCCTTGTCCTTAACTTACTAGTTGACATCTGCGTGTATAAATATGACTCTCCTTAAATGTTGTGAGTGAGATTGCTTTTCCTTTCCTGCATGGATAAAAAGGATTTAATCATTTTCTAATATCATTCAAGATTGTAATATCTATCTTATTCTTATATTGGGCCAAAAGGATTACTTAAATATTTTTAGAGAGTGAGGATGAGGTGGAAGTGGAGTTTGTTACAGATGCTTGTTTGATCTCATTACTTTACTTTGCTAGGGCCTCGATCTTTAGATGGCTTGGGTGGTACACTATGAAGTCATGAGCACGCCTTTGCATGTGTTTTTGTGTTGTTTGAGAAATGTAAATTTTTTTGGTGCAATGATACTTCTTGTCAGTTAGCTTGTTATTTTCAGTCTGCACCTGTCTGGCACTGGGGCACCTTGTAGTGGGTTTTGTGTCCCAAACGATAATGAAGTAATTTTGATTCTACCACTATTATTGTCTGACACTTACAATCTCCCTTCCAATTTTCTATACATTTATACCATTGTGGGCTGATTTTCTTCTAGGGTTCTAGAAAGATATTTTTTTGCTTTTTTTTTAAATAATATTAGAATGTGATATTCATTATTGAGCTGTTTGCTTTTAAGTGGAGAGTTGGTCATCAGCATACTTCTTTGCAATTGTTTACTGTTAAGTGGAGTTGAATTACATTTCAGTCAGTGTTGTTAATGGCGGATGGCGGAGCATGGCGGAGAGCCCAAAATCCGCAATATAAAAATGGAGGATGGCGTAGTGGCAAATGGCGGAAGCCATGGCGGACATATATATATAACTGCCTTGTAGAGGTAGCGTTGAGTAGTTACAGATGTCAAAGGGAAAAAAAGAGAGGTTGAGAATAGAAACTGAGTCAAAGAAAAAAGGAGAAATAGAAAGGTCGAGGTTGCTAGAGAAGGGCAGATGCTAGAGATCGTCGTCACCGGAGATCGTCGTTGCCGGAGATTGCCGTTGCCGGTGACGGTCATTGTTGGGTGGTCACCGGAGGTGGGTGGTCACTGATTAGGTGCTGTTTGCTGGAGACAGCATGAGTAGCTAGGGCTTTTAGATGGGCAGTTAATTCTTTTTACTGTTTGGGGCATGAGTTGGGTCAGGTTTTGGGTCTTTTAAATTTGGGCCTGAGTTGGGTTTTTAGGGTTTTTTAATTTAGGACTGGTTTGGGTCGGGTCAAATGACCCAAAACCCATTTTTTCCTTTTCGCTCTCCTCAGATTTCTGCCGCTGTCTCTCTTCTTTCATCTTCTTCTTCTTCCCACTCCACTATTTCCGCCATGTCCGCTGCTACCACCATGGCCGTTACAGGAAAAGTGGCCACCATAGCCCGCCATGTGAAACCCGCCACGCCACGGCCATAGAATGGCGGTCTGTGAAAAATCCGCCACCTTTAACAACACTGATTTCAGTTTCCAAATTCAATTTGAGATCCTTGAAAAAATCATATGGGATAGAGTAAATTATAGTTTATGAATGTATGCTTATTCATTGTTTATGCTTTCTTCTGCAAAACAGGCCTTCCGGCTGACACTTCAATAGAGAGGTACGTGACAATTGGAGCATACAGCCTGTTGAGGTCCTGCACTATTGAGCCAGAGTGTATTATTGGGCAGCACTCCATCCTCATGGAAGGTTCATTGGTGGAGACACAGTCAATCCTTGAAGCTGGGTCAGTAGTTCCACCAGGAAGACGAATTCCATCAGGAGAACTTTGGGCAGGAAATCCAGCCAGGTATGTGAGGACTTTGACCCATGAAGAAATCTTAGAAATCCCCAAACTTGCAGTTGCCATAAATGATTTGAGCAGAGACCATTACTCAGAGTTCCTTCCTTATTCCACAGTATATTTGGAGGTTGAGAAGTTTAAGAAGTCTTTGGGTATTTCTGTTTGATGCTCTTTTTTGTTATTCTTCAATGTATCTGTTAGCTGGAGTTTTGCTTGTAAGGAAATAAGAATCAAAACAAAGAGAGCAAGCTTTTGTATTTTCTTTGTATTCCTTGCTGAAAGTATTGGCTTAAAACATCATGTTCTATATAATTGACTGGAGTGATGTGTTCAGAGATGAGATACATCTTCTGAGCTTTGGGCATTAGTATTTTAACTCCCAATTGGACAGATCCGCTGTTTCTCCCTTTTTATCCATTTGTTGCAAACAAATAGAAATCCTAAATGCCAGGTGACAACGAACCTTTATCCACTTGGCCAGTATCCTTTCAACCGGTATTAGGTGGATAACCAATAAGCTTTTTATCGCTTTCTATTTCTGCCCCTTTTTTATCAACTATTTGAAGCCATGTGCTAAAGAGATGCTCGAGTTCATTTGAGTTGTGATTTGAAGTTTCAATAGGACAGGGTATAGGTAGTTCTTCCTTGATGATGTTATCATGCACACTTTCCCCACGGTTATATTCAAATAGTCCTCACATACTTGCCTCACAGTAATGTATAAAGATGTTCTGTATCCGGTGTACAAAGAATGAGAGGTGATTTAAATTCCAGTCCATGGTTGATACATGTTGACCTTTTGGTGGTGTATCTCCATTCAACTATAAGAGAGGTACTTAGATATAAATGGAATAGTGTGCAACCTCGTTGCCTTTTAAAGAAATTGTTCTGAAAGCTTGCCAAAGAAGCCTACAGTCTCAAATGAATGATGTGGGATTCATTTGATTTATGGTTTGGTAAAATTGATTTTGATAAAAATGATGTTGAATAGGTGAATGTGAGTTCAAGGCAAAAATCACGTTGACGTAAAAGCTATCTCTGATAGCTTCAGGTTGGACGTGGAAAACCACATCACAGATGGGTAACCTAAATATGCGGTGTATTCAATTTTTTTTAATCAAAATTTCATGTTAGAAACTGTGGTATACTGGAAAGAATTATTTCTACTAGTTTGCCGAACAATCACTAAACTTTTGGCCTTATAAGCAACATTCAATATCACCCGTTTATGTGTGGATGTGTGATCTATAATTAATTTTTCTGAAAATAATTTTGAAAATTCAAATAATAATTGGATGAGAAATTTACGATCTATAATTGAAACTTGTGAAAAATCTCTCTATTCTCAATTTCAATGGTCCATTTTAATTTAACGGAGACTTTGATGCAGTGCATTAAACTTAGGTTTACGGTCAATGTCAATATTCACTGTTCAACATGGACTTTCCAATGTCAATAATCAAAATTAAAATACTACAAAAGCGAACTCCAAGTTATTAAGGAAAAAAAACGGAATAATAAAAAACAATATACCGTACAAAGACCGCATTGTTGTATGGTGATAACTGAGAATGGAGGATATACTAAAATCCCACTGTAGACCCCAGAATCAGGGGGTGGTGCCGCCGGGCCAAAGGGCAAGACTCAAGAGGCGTTCCCCACTTTGATAGTCAAAGATTCTTTAAAGTCAGCTTAATTCTTATTGCGGGATTTGTTGTCAAACACGTCTTAGTGAGTTTATCTTTGTGATATAGTTGAAGGCATTGAGATGCCGTGTGATGATGACATTGACTCCACCCTCAAGAATGGCAACAACATTATTGGATCATTTTCGACCAAAAAATCTTCATAGGAGGTACTTTAGATGCTACTAGCTCCCAATTACCGGAATTTTTTTTATTTGTTTCCTATAGTTGGATAATGGATATTATTTCACATCTAGGGAAAAGAAAAACTGTTTGGAGGAACCCTCGTATTTGGTGCTTGAACATGTCATGAGAGATAAGTTTCTAGTGAGGGATACTTTGAAAGGAAAAAAAAAATTAAATATTTCAATTGCAGCAGTGGACCATTTAGGATATTAATAAAATGCTACGACTCCACTTTCATATATTAAGTGAGCTGGAAAATTCCTAATTAGTGAGGGGATTAGGACATGGACTTAAAGTTGTACAAATGATATATTAATGTTAAAAATGGCCACTTGGATTGTAAAAGAAAGGTAAGATAAGAATAAGATTATAGGTTCAATTTCTCATAAACCAACCTGCATGAACTAAACAAAACAATGCATTAAAACATAATGGATCCTCAAATAATTAGACTAATTATTATTCCCTTTTCCTCTAGGAGAAGGGTGGAAGAAGAGATAGATTTGAATAATGATAATTAGTTGGCACAGTGTTGGAAGCATTATTTAAAACATCTTCGATTAGAAAACCGGGTGAGGAAGGAAACCCCTCTTTGTGGACTTAATATAATCATAAACCATAATGTAGGTATAGGATATAATGGAAATTTATATAATAATTGATAGATATTGACCTCTCAACCATCCTAATTTACTTCAAAATTTCCCCTATATATCCCATCCGCTTTCTTCTCTATGAAAGCAAGCCAAATTTCAAGGGTTATTCTTCCATAACGCCAGTTGCCTCCAATAAGACCCTTATTTCAGTTATTTGGTTCGTTGCTGGAGGATGACATAGCCCGGAACTCAAGCCTATGTTCTTCATACACAAAGGTAGAAATTGCTAATGTTTATAATAATTTCATTTGTTGGGGAAATAGGTGGGGATGTTGGGACGGCTCAATCAAATCAAATCTCCTAATGACTGGGTCCTTTGGTATGATTGAGCCGTGCCAATATCAAATCCTGCTTAGCATAGAGTATTATTTTATATATATATATAGATTACATGTAATTTTTTTTTACTGAAGACAATCATACTCGAGTCGAATATCTAATGCTCTTCATGTATTTAATGTAACGGCATATTCAGAGCTAAAACTCAAGACAACTAATTAACCCCGCATATATGTTAAAGTCATCTTTGTATTTAAAATAATTTATAACTAACATCTTACTAAGATAGCATTTGAAAAATAATTTACTTTTCAAAATTAAACTTTACCCTACATGCATGCGCCTAAACAGTTTAATGCTTTATGACTATTCTTAAAATTTACTTTGTAAAATGCAAAGATATGTATGTTAACGGTGGCAAACTTATTCATATCTAAGGGTGGATAAATGGTTCCCCTCATTTTAGGAAAAATTACAAATAAGTAAGTTTGATTAATTGAAAATTTCCATAATAAAAACAAATTTCAAACTTGAAAATTCAAATGAGTTGTTCACATATATTAAGTCACAGAGAAGTGTTGAGAATATACCCAAATATCTTTAGTTAGAAAATGAATAATTTAGGTTTTTTTATGAATTTTTTATTTATTTTGAAATCTTTAGGAGGTTATTTAAATTTAAAGATATTATCAATTTGTTTTAATTATTTTAGGATTTGATTTGTAAAGATTTATAAAGTGTTATAAATTTATAAATGAGATTAATTTGTACACATCTCAATTATGTTTAAAGTTCAAAATTATTTTTTTTTTATCAAAATCAATTTTACCAAGTTTAAAATAGACAAGCCTCAGTAAATGCTAGATTTAATTTATTTTAAAGAAATAATTACTTTTTTTTTTATTAATTCTATGAGAGAGATTTTGAAGAAAAAAATTATTTGTTAAGATAAAATAATTTCCGAATATACTATTAATACTCCTCTGGTATTTATTTACTTGCTAACGATAATTACAAAATTATCCTCATAGACCACTTGAGGTTTACTCATCACCGTTCAACTTGTTCTTTTCCCTCCTCCCCCTCTGCTTTCAATAATTATTTTGTGCGTTTTGTAAGTTATGCACTGGCACATTGTATGAGCAAGTAGAGTTTCTCATTGAAATGTGGTGCTGCTTCAAAGAAGAAAAAAAAAAAAAAAAGACAAAAGGGTGCCGCAAATATAATTTTTGATGGTTCACAGCAACAAACTCATCACTTAAGACAATGAAAAAACTCGCACCATATATTTTTTTTTTTAACGTGATAGATAGTTCATTGCCTTGATTAAAGATAAATTGAACATTTAAATAGTACGAGCAAAAGAATCAACCAGCAAAGGACTAGTCCTCCTTATAATAAAAGAAAGTCTATTACCATTGAAAGGGAAACAGTGGAGGGGCCTCATTCCCCTGAGGTCCATTAGAACCTAAGTTATACATTGAGGAGGAATGGTCACTCCCATTGGGGCCCAAAACCGGGTCCACGGACCCCAGGCTGTTATCATGCAGGCTCAGGCCCAAGGGTTGCATAAGGGGCGAGTGAGGGTTCACCATTTGGTTGAATCCATTTCCAGGACTGTGGGGCTGTGGTGATGACAGAAGAGAGAGAGCACGAGAGGTGTTGTCGTGGACCGAACTTGTTAGGCTATCACAGAACATTTTGCACCTCAGCCCACTGCTTTCTGAATACGGGCCGGTCCTAAGAAACATCTGGGCCTGGCTCACTGAAGCACCTGGAAGATGTGGGCTCTGGTTGTTGAGGCTGTGGTGGTCACCTTGCATGAATGCCAATTGCTTCCCTTCTTTATAACCGGTTGGAGAAGATCCAAGGAAAAGGTCCTGTTTATCAACCAAATGCACTTGGTGGTGGTGTTGTTGGTTGTGGCCATGAAGCCTAATGTCACCAGAAGTAAGAACTCCCCCCCAAGTAGGATTCACCACAGTAGTGGATGGGTATACATGTGAACTTGAGAAAGGTAGCAACTGGGTGCCTGATAAAAGTACTAGTAATATCAGACATTGACTTTCTAGTGTATTATATTATATTGTAAGTCAAGGAAGGAAAACATTATATTATTATTTTTAGAGTTTAATTTCTATGACTTTCAGTATAAAAATTTGTACACCGGAAACCAATCAGAAATAACAATAAATATGACTTTTAAGGTAGTTATATTGTAAAAGTTAACATACTTACTATAGACATATAATTCATTATTGGATCACAAGTGTAAACCTTATACTGCATAGTTATTTTCTCTTAATTTTAAATATCATTATGTGTGAGAAGGAAGGGTCTTGGCCATAGGTGGTGGTGCCTAACCAATAATTGATGTATGTTATGTGTTTGTTGTCGAGACCGTGGGGGCGTGACAAAGGATAAGATATTTAAGCAAAATAGATAACTAGTTACTTAACACAAAACAGTCTAGGATGCCCTCTCTCTCACTCAAAAGGAAAAGGCTTTTGTGTGTGTGTGTACTGACACGTTATTTTAGTGGCCACTGGATTGTCATTTGCGTGGATATGAATGGACCAAATCAGGGATGGTGGCAGCGCACCGAGCTAGGTAAGTGCATTGTGTTATTTCTTACTCTTTTAAGATTTGTGTACCTATGTGGGGATCCTCAGCAGATGTCTGCTCCAAATCTAGGCACATACGGGTCCACTCAGATAATGTAGCTAGAACTGGAAGCTAACCTTGGTAATTCGACAAAAAACTACCAGACCGCGTTAGAGGTTCTGGTTGGGGCTTTCTTCTCCGTCGGTTGTGCCCGTCTAACCGCTTCCTGCAGCTCCTTTTCCCCTCATCAAATTCCTCCAGTGAATGGAACCTACACATGTTCATCATTCAAACAGCTACACTCAGGTAACATGTCATGTCAACAACATGCCATGGGCATGAAATAAACCAAATAAATAGCTAATCACCATTTATCAACTCAATAATACACGGCCTTAGTTAGGAAAGTCATTTTCTCCCCCCCCCCCCCCCCCCCCCCTATTGCAGAATCTACCGGTATGGGGATTTATCAATGCATCATCCATCAAGTACAATTAAAGCTATAGGACTTAAATGACATGAGAGAGGGTGGTCTCCTAAATTAGCATCATAGTTATTGTTAATTAAATTAACCATTAATTACTGTTTTATGCATAAGTTCCAGCTCAGCATGGAAACCATCCACAAGATAATCAGGTATCTTAATTAATCAGGCAGAATTTTCTAGTATAGTCTCTATCAATTGAGATTCCTTTTTCGTTGAGGATTGTGCTTCTACGTCTCTCTAATGATCCCTAAATTAAAAGATTGGGTGTCTAAATGGTCCAGTTGCTAGTTGAGTTGGTAAAGATAAACTCATATCACATGAGTTCAAATCCCATTACTAATATGTAGACTTCTTTGTAAGTATTTTTGTAAGCGTTCTTTTAAGCCTTGACGCCTATATCTTAACTCTGTTAGACCCAACTTATTTTAACTTTTTGGTTACCAAGGTATCAATTAGATACGATACAAATTAAAAAAATAAATTAATTAAGAGAGCAAATGGTGAGAAATTTCATTTCATAACAAGTCATATGAAAGATGCACCTGCTACACTGCTGGCAGAACCTTTGTTTCTGGCCTCCAATTGTGACCTGTGCAGTCTTGGAGTGGACTTCACAGACCTTATGGCGCCTGTGATAGTCCCTGCAATTACTGAGGTCAGAGTGGCAGCCATCCACAAGGCATGACACTGTTTGTGTCCCGTTGCTAAGGGCACGAGCTCTCTTAGATGACCCTGAAGATGAGGATGTCATTTTGGAGACTCCAACAGCAGCATCTTTGGACTTGGTCAACACTGATTCGGTGCCAGAATTCCCCACCTGGCCAAGCTTCAAGTCAACAGAAAATTCCCCCTTAGTTCTATACATTCCATATCTGCTTGAGCCTTCCATTGTTTCCATGTTGGGTAAGTTTGCCTGATCCACTTCACTCAAATCCCAAGAAGGTGCTTTCAGATTCCAGTCCATAACAAAAACACTCCCACTTTTTCAGCCCCTCTTGTCTTTCTTTCCTCACCTTTCTGTATACCACACCTCAATTGCATGGAAATTGAAAAGTAAGAGCAAAATTAAACAGGGAGAAACATTGGACTAGACACTCATAGAAAAGAAGGTGAACCAAACTTTATAAAAGTGTATCTCTAACTCATTAATGTGCAACAACCGAAATTCTATTCAACAAGATTTTTAAAGTGACAACTGATAGAGGAGGAATTTATTAAAAAAAAAAAAAAAGAGAGACAACCATAAAATAGGCTCCTTACATGCAACAATATTAAACATTTGTTTGTCCGTATTTAGCAAGGAGAGAGAGAGAAGAAACCTGCACCAAAGAGTGTTGCAAAACACGTAATAATGACTAGCAACAGCAGCCAAGTTGAAAGAGTTCCAAGGAAATCGGATTTACAATTCACAAAGTTACTAACAGGATATAATGAAGCAAATAGATGTCAAATAGGAAAAAAAATAAAAATAAAAACTAAAAACACATTAAAAGAGGGAAGTGAGTGTTTGTAGACAACTGTAGCTGAAGGACACTGACTTCCCTTCACCACCAAAACCGCCACTGGATAGTCAAATTAAAGAACCAGATTTCCACCCCCCCCCCCCCCCTCTTTTACCCCCCCCCCCCCCCCCCCCCCCCCCCCCCCCTCTTTTATGTTTTTAAAAATTAAAAAAATAAGGGACAGAAAGAGAGTGGATTGTATGTAATATTAAAGAAGGAACCCCACAAAGTTACAAAGCAAAAGCATACCTTGTTAGGCACTTAAGAAGATGAAACTGTGGATTTGTGCAGACAGGAGTGTGGATAATGTATTGAAAGTTGAACTTGATACTAGGGGAGGACAGAGGGAGAGAGAGAGAGAGAGGGAGGGAGGGAGAGAACAAGAGCAAAGGAACTCAAAAAGGGTATGGATGATATGCCCTGTTTAACAGGTTCAACTAAATATTTTAACAATTTAAAAATGCATTTTCCAAATATGGGTCCTCTTTTGGGTATGTAAAGCTTGAGAAAGAAAGGAAAGAAAGGAGATATAATAAGGACAGGCTGTTGGTTGCTTTCAGCTTTTTTAGTCAGGAAAGAGAAGTACAAAGAATGGATGCTCAAGACAAGGCATGTGGCATTGTGTTTCACATTTCATGGCATGTCTTTCCTTTATTAGGATTAACTTCCCATTTTTAGTTTTCTACACTACAGTAACACTTTGTTTAACTGTCAGGAAGGACATAAATAATAAAATAATAAGAGAAAAAAAAGGATTAAAAATATGTAATAGAAAGAATGAATTATCTAAGTAAACAATAAGGAAAAAAAATCCTCTCATTTGAATAAGCAGGAAAAATAAATTAAATGAAATAGAAAACTACATATAAAATCTTACCTTAGAATAAATGTTCCAAAGTATAAAATTTGACATGTTTGAAGTAGGAATGTTGACTTTGTCCGAGCTCTAGACTACTGGCCATTCCCATACTATTAGTGTGTTTTGTTTAAAGTTAATATAATTTTATGAACTATAATCAATTCTTACTTGTTATCCAAATACATTACATTAGTTGAGGTGAACTTCAAGTGGATTAAGCTCTAACGGGTTTTGACGGTAGTTTTGTTCTTTGACACAATTGAAACATTGTGAACAAGAGAAGAATTAGACTTCAATCAACACTTGATCCGTAACTATGTGAATTTTAATCTTATGATTGTCGGCGAAGAGATATCCTAGATCCACTCCAAATCTATAAAAAGGGTAATTATAAGCATATTTAAGTAAAGGTTTAAATCAAAATTTGCTATTCCCTGAATAATTAATCATTCTCATCTTTCTTTCAAAAAAATCACTCTCATAAAGTCCATCTCTGATATTTTTTTTTTTTATTGATATATTTATATTTAGTTGAAATTGGGAAGTTGCTGGTGTAGAGTGTAGCCCACACGGGCACACCTCCATGGAGCGACAGCGGGGAACAAAACAAAAACACTTGAAATTTGAAAATGAAAACCTATATGGTCTAAGTTAATTTAAATGGAAACAAACAGAAAAAGAAAAGAAAAAAAATCTAAGGTTGTCTAATAGTCATGTTGTTGTACTGTAGTTTGTTGCCAGAAGGCTAATGATGAGTCCTGCTGGTGGGCCTTTGCAGTAGACGCTCGCCATTAATTTAGAGGGCTCCAGGTTTAGATGCCTTGCTGATTTAAGCCACAACAATTATGAGACTCAATAAAACGTTCACATACCCAAACACCTCCAGCACGTGATAATCTGCGATGCTGATGCTGCATAATTGCTATTTATGATTCTCAGAAAGAATACAAGAGTGCACCAGTAGAACAAGAAGAAGAAGCATACATAATGATTCTTAATATAAAACTACTAGCAATAGCAAATATATCAAATTATGCCTTAATTCTTTTTTCAAACGCAAATCTAATGATAATTATAGTATATGTTCTTTTTTAATTTACAAAAAATTATTGATTGATGATTTTTAATATCTCCATAGATTTTCATTAAAATTAATTATTTGTCTTTTTTTCTAAATAAATTATTTTCCTTCATTCAACTTTTTTCTTAAAAAATATATGTAACGTTGAGAGTATTCTTGCAGCGTGTTAGAATTGTCTTGAATGAGTGCATAAATCAGTTAGTAGAGAGTTGCTATAACTTCACTAGTGGTCAAATTTCTTTAAATCGGAGAAGTCAGGTATCCAATGTGATATTTAAATATTACGAACTTAACAACAAAAAAATCATTTTTAGGGTGATAAAATAGGTCAACTTAACTTAGTCAGCCCTTAATTTAACAAAAAACAAAAGGGTTAAGTTGACTTTATTATAAGAGTGAATTGTAAATTTTAACTCAATTCAACTTTAAGTGAGTTATGGGTTGACTTTTTCTGCCGTAATTTAAAAAAAATGAAAAAAAATGTTATAAAAGGGTGACTTATGTGTTGACTAAATAAATAAATAATAAATAAAATAAATCATCTAAATATAATCATAATAATTATTAATTAGTTTATCAAATCATCTAAATACTATCAAAAAATCATTAGTCTGAGTGGAACTAGACGAGGTCTTCTTAAGTAAGGTACTGGATTTGAGTCTTACTAATTAAAAAGAATGTGATTGAAAGGAAAGATCTCACTAAAAGTGGTCAGCGAATTTCTAGCAGAAATTAGTAATTACTAAATATGATGGATACTCTGCACTAATATCATAATGACCCAAAAAATCATTCAAACACTAGAAACATCAAATACATTCATCAATTATTTTAAAAGATCAAAATTAAAATATTAATACTTTAATTCATTAACACTAATAAATCTACAATCACAAATAATTTTTAATAAGTTAAAAAAAAAAAGTCAACCTACACTCAACCCAGTCTACTAAAAAACGAGTTTAATTAAATTGAACTCATTTTGACTTTTTACAATGTGTCAGAAATCCTAATCCAACTCATCACCCCCACATACACGGGTTAATTCAATGGATTAACCTCACTTCGTTATATCTGATTTTTTATTTTTGCATTTGTTACGATGAGAAAAACATATACAGAAAATTTGATGTCTTTAATATTGAACAGTGTGTTGATTCAGCTACATACATTGGAAACGAATCCAAGTATAAGATATAAAGATTTGTCATGGGACCATGTACAAGAAAGAGTGGATGGGATATGGAAGCGAGTGAGTTGCGACTAGTCACTGCAGGCTTTTGGACACGAAGGTCCTGCAGCCTGGGAGAGGGCCTTGGCTAGTCAATTATTGCCCATGCCTTTACATTTACAACTACAACTACAACTACAAGGTTCCTGCCAGGGTAGCTTCGTTTTACCACAGATTGCTTGCTGCTCAGTAATGTGTAAATTGTAAGTAATCTGATCTGATCAGATGTGCACCACCTTTGTTGGCACGAGTGGTTCACACAAATTTGACTTCAATGCTGGAAAGAGAATTTTAAATGCAACACAACAAAATAGTATGATCTCATTGCCACGTGACATAAATAATTTATGCCTTGTTCCATTTAGAAAATAATGGTAAAAGAAAGAAAGAAAAAAAAAAAAAGTAAAGAATGAAGTGATTTTTTAAGTTGATATCACTCCATTCAAATATTGCTTGATTGGCATTATTTACATTTTCATAAATCAAATTTGAAAAAATTAAGGCTTAATTATTGATTTATATTATTCAATTTTGTCACACTATTGATCAAGATTCAACTTGGTTCTTAATTTTTAAAATAGTTCAATTTAGTCCTTAAATTTTTCAAAAAATGATAAAATTTGACCATTTTTTGTCCAATTGTAAACTCTAACGATGTTAGGTCAATTTGGATGAAAAGAACCAAATTGCATTATTTTTGAAAAATTATGGAATCAAATTGAACAAAAGAAATAAATAATGGAATCAAATAAGTAACTAAGTGAGAAAACTAATGATAAAAGTTATCATAAATGAACATAACAACCCCCTATGTATATAAATATGTAAGGCTATTTTCTTCCTTAAGCCTTCGCTCACCCTTACATTCACTTGTATTTGAATATTATTCTGTCATGAAGTGGTGAATTTTACTATCATAATATGCATCTGGTATATCCTCTTATGCTTATAATATTAACTAATGGTTTAACAAGTTATAACTAGATATCATAAATCAATTTCAAATATATATTTTATCTTTAAAATTCAAATACGCTCTTAATATTCATATCTTCTTATGTTTCTTAATATCAACTAAACAGTTTAATAAACAAAAATTGAATGTCAAAAACCGATTTCGAATATATATATATATATATATATATATATATATAATCTTCAAGATTCAAATACGCTCTTAACATGCATGATATATCTTCTTATACTTTTAATATCAACTAAACGATTTAACTTTTTTTTCTTTTTTGACAGAAAACTATTTAACTTCTTATTTCTTTCGATCTATCATTTTCATTATCTCTAATTCTAACTTAAATTTTATTTTTTTAAAAAAAGAATTATCAATAATTAAAAATAACAATGTATCACCGTATAAATTATTTATCATAAATCTAAAATATAAGTTATATGTTTAAAAATATCTATTTATTACAATTTTTAATCATTATATAATTTATATATTTTAAAATACTTTTTTATTATAATTTTATTTATATAAAATAAATATTTATTCTAAACAATGTGTTAAAATTTTAGTATATACTTTAAATTTATAAGCAAAAACATCCTACTGAACACATTTCCAACTATCAAATCACAATACGAACTCAACAAATCACCAAAAGAAGAAGAGGTAGCAGAAAATATGTTTTACTTAAATATATTCAAATTAGTTGGGGGAGAGTATAGTTAAGAAAATTGGTGAGTAGATAACCTAACGTTCTTTTATATAGAAAACGATAAAAGTGATTGAATTAAATACCGAATATCAATTTTCTTCGTCACAATTGAGTTTTAAATTGAGTCAATATCAATTTAATTATACAAATTAGTGATTATTGCACGAAATTTTTTTAAATTTAAATGTTATGTAATATATATATATAAATTAAAAATAAAAACAATAATAAATATGCATAAATAGTTTTAAAATGACATATTTGAAATTCAAATGAAAATGATTTAAAATTAAATGTTTTTGACTTAAAATTTAAAAGACGAAATTTATTTTATTGTTATTATTTTACTGTTTCAGTCAAAATGTTATATTTTCAAATGATATATTAAATGATATGATTTAAAAAATATTTTAAAATATTAATATAAATAATTATGATTATAATATTATGAGAAAATATTTCAAAAGGACTCTTTTGAAAGTAATAATATATAATAAAATAAAAAACAAAAAATAAGTGTTTGATATAAAAGAGTTCAAATAACTTATTGAAAATAAGAGTCAATTAGTAGTCACTTTTGGGAGCGTGTACTATTTAATGTTTAAAATGTTTTTAATTTATAATTTAAAGTATTAGTATGATACAGAAATATATTTATTAATTATGATTACAAATATATTTTCTCAGGTTAATATGAGTAACAAATAAATAATGAGAGTAATTTATTGAACAGGATTGGAAAGTTTAGTTTCATATTAGAATTATTTAAAGATTCATTTACATTTAAAAATTATGTCGGTCGTGGAAGTATTATATTTAACATCAATTTAGTCAAAATTAAGTTTGGTCTCAAACATGGTTTTGACCCATTGGAAAATAATATTTTATTATTTTTTAAATTGAGGTTTTTTTTGTAATTTTTTTTTCAAAATGTCCTTATAATTTAATATTATATTACAATTCTGATAGTATTTAAATAGGTAAAAATATAATATTTTAATTGTTTTTCATACTATGCTAAACTATTTTTATGTTATCACTTAATTTTATGTCAACCCTTTATTTGATAAATTTACCTATTCGATCATCTATATGAGAAGAACAATGTAAAAATAAATAATTCTTCAATGTATATAAATTAGAATAATTATCATAATTATCTTAAAAGATAGCTTTGTAGTTGTCATTCTATCACGAGAGCTTATTTTTCTTTACGAAAGTATTTTTAAGGATTTTTTTAATTTCTTATCTCTTTCAATCTATCATTTTTAATATTTTTAGTTCTAATTTGAATTTCAATATTTTAAAAAATATATATCAAAAATTAAAAATATCATTATATCATATAATTTATTACAAATTTTAATTATAATATAGTTTATATATTTAAAAGTATCTATTTATTATAAATTTTAATTATATAAAATAAAGATTTATTTTGTATAATACATAGGCTAAAATACTAGTTGTATAAAACATTTTTATACTAATAATACATAAAATTAAATTATACGATATTTAAATAAATTTAATTTTTAAATTAATTATTTCAATATTAATTTTTTTTAATTCAAATTAATTTCCTTATCTCCTATTTTCTATACATGTTAACAAATTATACTTTAAGTGTATTTTAAGATAATTGTAATTATAACATTTTAACATGTTTAAAAAAATAAATAGATGTGCATTACAATAATGTTAAATTACTAAGGATATATGAGAAGAACAATGTAAAAATAAATAATTCTTCAATGTATATAAATTAGAATAATTATCATAATTATCTTAAAAGATAGCTTTGTAGTTGTCATTCTATCACGAGAGCTTATTTTTCTTTACGAAAGTATTTTTAAGGATTTTTTTAATTTCTTATCTCTTTCAATCTATCATTTTTAATATTTTTAGTTCTAATTTGAATTTCAATATTTAAAAAAAAATATATCAAAAATTAAAAATATCATTATATCATATAATTTATTACAAATTTTAATTATAATATAGTTTATATATTTAAAAGTATCTATTTATTATAAATTTTAATTATATAAATAAAGATTTATTTTGTATAATACATAGGCTAAAATACTAGTTGTATAAAACATTTTTATACTAATAATACATAAAATTAAATTATACGATATTTAAATAAATTTAATTTTTAAATTAATTATTTCAATATTAATTTTTTTTAATTCAAATTAATTTCCTTATCTCCTATTTTCTATACATGTTATCAAATTATACTTTAAGTGTATTTTAAGATAATTGTAATTATAACATTTTAACATGTCTAACTCAGTTGGTTGAACTTGAGATGTGAGTTATTGTAAACTCTCTAATACCTATCTTTAATTTCTACGGATAAAAAAAAAAGTTGAAATATGCTTAAAAACTTTTAAAACTAACATTTTTAAAAGCTCTTGTATTTGAAGTTTTTTTTTTTTATCAAAATTTATGTTTTTATATTTTTTAAATTTTGTTTAGTCCAATTAAGATTCAAGAAATCAAAGTAAATTAGCCAAAATATTACCTTAGTAAGGAGGGGTAACTGGAAATATAAAATAAGTGATAGTAGGAAAAAAAAAAGAATGAAAGAAAGAAGAAGCCTTTAAACCTTGCAAGTTGCAACCACCAAGGTCCAAGGAGTCAGTGTGGCAGCTGTGTCTGTAATTGTTATTGCGATGTGAATCCCTTGCAGATTTTGTAAAACTGATAGTGCAGGTTCTGCTGTGCATGATTCAGCCTTTCAATTTTATTTTATTTTTTTAAATTAATTTGCCAAACAAGAAAATATATTTGAGAGTTAGAATCTCTTACATTTTTAAGCCAACTGCTGGTCATCTGGTTACTTGCTATTGCCATTGCTATACGCAGTAGTAGTAGGACCAAGCTCTTAAGTATTTGTCAGTTAACGATTTTGTGCCTATCTCTTTCTTTCTCTCAACACTGTTACTGTTACTGTTACTGTTCCTATCAATTATTGGCCACGTATATGCTTCTACACCCATCAGCTCCCTCACTGTACAGTTCTCTATGCTATGGATAATATCAATATTAATATTATTATGAAAAAATTGTGTTTTTTTTTATCTGAATTTTCAGTGAAACTTAATTTTACTCTATGTATTTTCAAAGTAACAAATTTAATCTTTTAACTTTTAAAAATACGTGAATTTGATTCCTCTTCACGTTTAAATTTAATATTTAATGATATTTTTTGACCGCAACAAAATAGAAAGATGGACTAAATTTATTTATTTGCAAAAGTTAAAGAACTAAAATTCATCAATTTAAAAGTTTAAGCACCAAAAGTCCAAGATCAAGTTTAACTAAAAATTCCAATAACAAAAATACGTTTTCCCTGTTATTATTCATTCAACTAAATTGCGGCATGTTAAAGAGTTATGGACAAACTTTATCCAAAAAAAAAAAAAAGTTATGGATAAAAGTAACAGTAAATAACAGTAGCATGTGTCAAATAACTATAATTCAGATGCAACAACCACTCATTTGATTAAGGATGGATTTAATTTAGTTTGTTTAAGAAAAATAATTATTTTTTTAGAGATTTTAATAAAAAAACAATTATTCTCAAAATAACTATTCCTAAACATGGTAGATGTTAAGTTATCAAACACTCGAAATTTTTTTACTATTCATAATGATCTTATATGGTTCAAAAATATCATTATAAAAATAAGTATCATAGTACTCTATTTAAATCTTATCCGTTGTCATCCTTACTTTTTTTTTTTTTTTACTGAACTTAATTTGCAGTTTAGGACTCTAGGTTCTGTCTAAATAATAATGCAAATAAGAAGGTCATGGGTGTGATTTACAAGGGTGGTGGAATCAAATTTCTCTTATTGAATTTTTATGTAATTTTATCATATAAAAAATTATTTTTTTATTTTTTATTTTTTATTATATTTATAAATTTTGATAAAATTTTATTTATTTAATGTTTATAAAAAGTATTTTTTTTCACGAGACAGTCATGTTAAAATTCGGATAAATCCTGATGCAATACTAGTATTTTTGAACTCGTCAGCTTATATATATAAGTACTTTTCATCAATTCGAAAGCTTGGCATGGTTAATTCAATAAAAGTTTTTGTTGTGATGCGGATTAATTTAAGTGACTGTGAGCCAGCTTGTTTATCGACCCCATTCGTTTTCACATTCCATTAACATAATCATCTTACTACTTCGTGGTCAATAACTAAGATCTTTGAATATGATAGGCCTACATTTAAAAAGTTGGCTGGAGTTAATTACTGTGGCTAATCTTCCCTTGCAATTGGGGCACGTTTCAAATTTCAAGACATGATAGTTAGTGTGGGGGAGAGAATACAATACAATACACTCCCACTAACGCGACCCTTCTGATTCCTCATCAATCATCAATAGAAAGGTAAGGTAAACCAAACAAACCCCTTTCATGTCCTCTCCCAAATTCATTCTTGAAATTGAATTGAATCCCAGTAACATGAGCAGTGAGTGAGAGAATGGGCATGCCCCCACACCCAGTTAAAGCAAAAGCAAATTTATTGAATAGGGTTTGGTGCCAGATCAGGGAAAATCAAGTACACGTTGTTTTAACCACGACACACTTAAATGTTCATGACGCATGATGCGAGACTTGTGGGTCTGTGGACCATGGTAGGAGTTCCCAACCAGCATATTCGCCCTGATGCAGGTTAGTCACTCCCAACTTGTCCAAACACCTTGCCTTTCCTTTTTAGTGATATCTTCTCTTCTCTATCACCAACATACATCATCATTCAATTTCAACTCTCTCTCTCTATACCAATTGCACAACTTGATTTTAACTCAATTTCAACTCGTGTTTAGATTCACATTGAATGATTCAAATTCATGTTAAAATATCAGCTAGCTAGTGTTTCTTGAATATATATTTACATGTTAGATAATTGATTTTGAATTTAAATTAACTCACTCAAATACAGTCAAAATCTTGCCATGGTTATATTTAGAACTGTTTGATTTAAGAAAAAGTTTTTTTTGTTTTTTTTTTTTTATTTTTAATTACAAAAATATCATCTTATTTTTACTTTGTTTTTTATTTTATTTTTAAAAGTGTAAAAACAACTTCTTTATTTTTACAAAAACGACTTTTCATTATTTTTGGTTTTAAATTTTTTATTTTCACTATTTCCTATGTAAATTTTCAAAATATGACCAAAGTAGAATAAAAAATAAAGATTATTTTGTTAAACCAAACAGTTCATTAATTACTGATTGTATTGGCAGGACTGAAATCGATATTAAGATGTGCTGCTGAGGATGCAAAGACGAAGGAGTATGTTGTTTCAAGGAACAAGAATATAAAACCCATCGTTTCTATGTTTTCTAGGCAAGTTTACCCTCAATCGATTGTTTTGTCTGTGAATTTCGTGAATCCACTGGAATATCTAGGCATGTTGACAAATAAGAAATGCTAAAACTAGCACTGCTAGAGCTACTCTAGAGTCTAGACCTTGGACAAATTGTTCCAGCACCTAAACTTGGACCACCTTGAAATTCACACATTTAAAAGCATGGTACTTGTGTTTGTGAAAATAAAGAAAATAAAACAAAAAGGTTTCTTATTTTTTGGGGCGGAGGAGCTAGAAGAGGAGGAAAGGAATCATCTTCGTTGGTGAAGCCATGCTCTCGCAAACAAATAGGATAAGGACAGAATCAAATTGAAATTACGCACGAGCCAATATTTCAATTTTCAACTTCATACCTACACTTCTCTAGGTCGACAAAAACAGTTTCTCCATAATGTGTTTGGATCTTCATCCACCTTGTGTGGATGTCCTTCAAAGAAACAACTACTAGTTGCTTTCCCTTGCATTTTGACATATATATATATATATATATATATATATATATATATATATGTTGTTCCTTAACATGTGTATTAGTTTAAAAAAAACTTTTTTAATAACATTTTTAAAAAATTAGATAAACAAACATGCGTATTTGACACAATTTAAATTGGTTTAGTTTTCACTATCACTTTTTTTTCCTTTTGCTAATATATGCACTTTAAAATTAATAAAATAATTATTTCAGTTTAACCTATAGCTTAACTTGTAATCTAGAGAACGAACACTTGAACAATGAGAATGTAATTGCATTAAATATTTTAAAGAAAAATTTTATTACCCGAATTATCTCTTATAGAGGGTAGTATTGTAAAAAAAAATTTAATAAAATAAGGCTACGACGCATTGACCTCTTCAGTATTGAAAGAATCTACATTATTAGCTTTAACTATGAGAAGGTTAGAAAATAAAAATCTTGTTCATTTTCCATCTAGTAGCTAAACGATTCTATTTACAATTAAAGCTTCCATCATGGGCTAATTAAAGCCCAAATTCTGTATCCATTTAGATAGATCCAGAGCCAACAAGCCCAATTAAGTTTTACGACACTGTTAAGATTTTGGGCTGCATTATTAGCCTTGGTTTTCTCTTGTTCTTGGGCTTCGGCTGTTTAGCCCTTTTGTCATTAATTCAGTTGACCCCAAAAACATAAAATTCACCGTCACCGATTATTCTCATCGCCGAGCTCTTGAAAGCAAGCTTGAACTGAGATAGGAATTTTCAGCGTTTAGGCGAATTGAGCGAGAGTGGGTGTTTTTCACTGTCGTTAACTTTTGTACTTTGTTTGTTATTAATTGCGACGTGGAAAATCGAAAGTGAACGTTCCGATGGTGTCGTGGAACAGGTTGCGGCTCGGAATGGACGGTGACGGCGAGGAGTTGACGGCGCAGGAGACCGCTTTGTATGACCGTCAAATTAGGGTTTGGGGAGCTGGTGCTCAAAGAAGGTTCCTTCTTCTTTTACTTTTTAAATTCTGAATTGTTTTATGCACGATTTGCTTTTGTTACTTTACTCCTGTAACCTAATTGAATTCTGCTAATTTTTGTTCTTCCTTATATCTAATCTAATAATAGTTTAAAGAACTACTTTACGTGGCATTTTAATTATAGTTTTTTCTTTTTGTGATTCTGCTATTTTAGATTAAGCAAATCTCATGTCTTAGTCTATGGAATGAAAGGAACTGTAGCTGAGGTAATCCTAGAACTTGTCTCTCTCTGGTATCTCAAATTTGACTTTGACAAACAAACACACACACACACAAAAAAACAAAAAAAGAGTAAAAAAAATGGGTTGTGTTTGGTTGTTGGTTGTATTTGTTGCACTTTTTTTTTCCTTATGCTGTTGTAATAATGTGTAAGGAGTTTGAGTTTCCTGTTGTTGGTTAGTTTTGCAAGAATATTGTTCTGGCTGGAGTAGGTAGTCTGACTTTAGTAGATGACCGGGTTGCCACTGAGGAAGCACTTTCCTCGAACTTTCTCATCCCTCCTGATGAGAATGTGTATAGTGGAAAGACCCTTGCTGAGCTTTGTTGTAATTCACTTAAAGACTTCAATCCTATGGTTCGTGTTTCCGTTGAGAAAGGTTTTTGTTTTGAACCTGTTCCCTTATTTGTTTGGTTTCTGCTTCTGCATTGCTTTCACATGGTTCTTGACATTATGTTTTTGTGGTTGTTCTTTTCTGTTGTTCGTCTTGGCTTCAGGTGATTTGTCAAGTTTTGATGTTGAATTCTTCAGCAAGTTCGATGTTGTTGTTGTCAGTTGTTGCTCGCTTTCAGCCAAAGTAATGTGGAAAACTTGTGTGTTTGTGTTTCTGAGGCTTTACATAGTCACTGTGTTCTAAATTACTTTATACCTTTCTGATACTGTAAATTGTCTTTTAACATTCTTCTTGGCCTCTATTCTTTTGCTGTAGAAACTGGCTAATGACAAATGCAGAAAGCTATCAAAACGTGTAGCATTTTATGCTGTTGACTGCAGGGATTCTTGTGGTGAAATTTTTGTCGATTTGCAGGATTATAAATATTCAAAGGTATCACTCTTGTGGATCACAGTTAATTATTGGTTTTTATGACTTGATGCTATCTTTGATTTCTTGTGCCAATTTGTGTGTTTTTTATATGATGATGGTTCGTAAACAATTAAAAATTTCTATTATATTTATGATCACAATGAATATAAAATCTATTATTATAGTCATCATTTTTTGTAGGGGATTTTTTCTTGCAATTAGTGGTAGAGGCCATAAGGGAAGAATAAGTACAAAATCACAAAAACAGAAAACCTAGTGAACTTGTCAGTTGGGATGGATGAAATATAAATGCCTATATTCTTACAGCATATTTGGTTTGACGTACTGGAGCAATGGATGTGCGTCAAGCTGAAGCAACTCCATATTGTTTATGCATTAATTGTTCATTTTTTTCTGAATTTTTTCGTTTATGTGTGGTGCGGATGTCAATCCAGACACACACTTAATGATGGCTATGATTGTCGATTGTTTGTTGACTGTTTGATAATTACACTTAATAATTTTCTAAAACATGTGGGTTTTATCCTTATGTTTGTAACAGCAAACAAATTATTTGTATCACTGGACGTTGTAAATGATAAGCATCATATGAACCCGTGCTTCTAAAACAACCACTAATATCTTTTTAATGCTGTATTCTTATTTGGCAGAAAAACCAGGATGAAACTATTGAATGCGACCTGAAATATCCATCCTTTGAGGTATGTCTGTATTAATTCATTATAGTTACATCGCTATCATGCATTTCTTCATCTCATGTTAAAAAAAAATATCCTTTTATGTTTTTCAAGATATGATAGTATTTACAATTTAGCACTAGGGTCTTGATGTGTTGCAATCCTCAAGGCCTTCACTGTGTTCCAAGTGATCTATTTTATCATTGAAACAGAGATAAAATAACATACTGATTTTAACCTGAAGGATATTTGATGCACCTGATAACCTCAATAGCGGACCCAGCCATTAATTTGCATTAGATACCTATGGGGTGACTTCCAATGCATACTTGTAAATTCAGTAAAAACTAGTGCCCTCCTTTTTTGTCATATACTAGGGTTAGGTGTGCCATGTTGCACATATGATTTCCATGGTGGATTCAAATTTGAGTTGTGCGGGTTTTGTAAAAAGCAAATGGACCGTTATGAAGCTCACATGGTAGATGTGGGATTAGGGTCATTGTGCTTGTCATTCAGTCTAGGTCATTTATGTCATTTATAGTTTCATCGTGTAGCTATGCTTGTTACTTATTTTGCTTTACCATAAATGATGTGTAGTTGAAAGCTTCAGTTTCATGAATATGCCTATTCTTTTTTTTTTGCTGCAGGATGCATTATCTGTACCTTGGAGGGCACTTCACAGGAGAATGTCAAAGCTGTACTATGCTATGAGAGGTCTGGTAAACAGTAAACTGTAGAGTTCTGTATTGTAAGTAAAATACATAAAATAAAAATAAATGATTCTAATCAATTGGAAAATAAAACTTAGTTGAGAATGTCTGCCTTATTGATTGGGTCCTTAGACTGTGTTAAGTGAGAAGAGATAGAGCTGGAGACCATAGCTTACATCTTTAATGCTTTTTGTTGTGACTTGTGTGTGAAAGAAGTCTGTTTTCTTCCTTAAGTTTATTGTCTCTTTTCCGCTTTGCATTTTGTGATGGGTCTGGTCTATAGACAAATTTGCAGTTAGTAACATGAAATTATCTGTTGCAGTAATAGAAAAGTTTGAAGAGGCTGAGGGACGTAGTGCAGGGGAAGTTTCGATCGCAGATCTCTCTTGTGTTCTCAAGCTGAAAAAGGAGCTTTGTACTGCACAAGTATGCTTCCTGGAATTTGTTATTTTTGTTTTATATGTTTTACAAGTTAAATCCATTATTTATCTCATTTTTATGTTTGTGTTGACAGTCTCTCAATGAATCTCATGTGCCTGATACTCTTCTAGAAAGATTGGTGACAAATGCAACAGAATTTCCGCCTGTTTGTGCTATTATAGGGGGAATCCTTGGACAGGTATTTTACTAGTTTTCATTGTGTTTTAAAGATATCTTGTGATATTTAATTGACTAGGTTGACTTGTAAAATCACAGGAGGTTATCAAAGCAATTTCTGGGAAAGGAGACCCCTTAAAGAATTTTTTCTTTTTTGATGCTTTTGATGGGAAGGGCATTATAGAAGACATCTCTCCGAGTGATTAATTAATGGCCGAAGCTTCGGCAATCCAAAGTAGTAGGGATGTAACCTTTTGCCAAAACAGCACAGAAAACTAGTAAATTTCACAAGATCTCTTAAGAAGAAACTGACCCTTCACCCTTGTTAACTGCTCATATAGCTTCCTAGTTTGTAATTTATCTAGACTAATGACAGTTTAGGGTTAGGATCTTCTCGTCATGTAGTCACTAGACACTCAAGTGTATGTATCCTTTGGACCGTTGATTATCTTTCATCATCAACATTCCTTTTGAAGTTATGAAGCTTAATTGTCCTTATGTGTATGTGGTACTCTAGTGGGTACGTGTGGTTATTACTTATTAGTCTTCTTTAATGATAGATTTTTATTATAATTGACTACATTATTAGTAGGACTTGGTGCTCAGAAAAAAAAAAAAAAGTCCTGATATTTGCTCGAATTTTCTAATTTACATTAAACTTGCCGTATACGATCATTTGATAATGCAAGTTTTATTATGATATTTTGGACTGGTATAAATTTTGGTTGAGATTAGTCTTTCGTGGCTTTGTGGCCGTAACCTTTTGTTAGTAATATTGAAACAATCAGCAGTGCATTCGTGGTGCTCAAACTCCATTAACCTCACTGTTTAATGGTACCGTATTCCTTTTAAAAAAAATGGTTCCGTTTTTTTCCCCCCAATAAAAACATGATTTCGACATTCACACGTAACAACTTAAATTAGATCATTTAAATTTAAATTTGGACTTGAATTAGATCATTTGATAGAGACTGAAAAGTAAACTTCTACAACTTAAATGCTAGATAAGAGGCTCACAAGAGAGGTTACGATTTCAGAAAATTTGAACAATAAAAAGATGCAATAATTTTGTAAGAACTTGGGACAATATTTACAAAACACTTGGACACTGAGAGAGATTACAAACCCAGAACAAGCATACAATAAAAAAAAACTAGCCCCTAGTCCATATCTGTTGGACCAGTTATTTATGCGAAAACAAAGATACACTTGCACAATAAAATATTACACCTCACTTTGAACACTTAATATTATAAAAAGTCTATAGATTCCTTCATGTTGCAGTCTTGGAATGAAAAATTTTGGCTTCTTTGCTGTAGAATCCTACATGTGAAGTATTGGTATCGCATAATTTGTTTCTTGACAGACTTTGGAATTGAAAGCCTTGTGTTCATGTCTTTAAAAACAGAGTACCTTGACCTTTTGAATCTTCTTGACGATGGATCTCTATTAAATCTGTATCCACTTATATGAACTCATAAAAGTCTCACTTTGCAATTTTCATGTGAAATGTAATGGAATTGAGGTTAAGTGTTTTTGAGCTATTTTTCTGGGGAAAAGTTTTGACCGTTGCTTTTCAATTATCATTATTGGGATGAGCTTAGGTTTCTCTTGGTATGATTGATCAAAGTATGATGACAAGGTTTGGGTTCTAGTGATATCGGAAGGTTTTATTAAGGTATTGTGATATTGTAGAGGAATTATATTGTAGGGTAAATATATTGTAATGCGAAATTAAGGAATTTTGAGTCATAGTTTTTTCTTTTGTTTTGATTGGGGAATGTTGAACTACTTGGGCGAAAGTGGATGGCCTAAGGAAAATAAATGTTGAACATAGTGGAGCTACTGAAGGTCTTATTAAATCTCTATTGATAATGGAAGTACCCTACCGCTTAACAGAGAACCATATTGATCAGTCCACACCTATGACAGATAAAAGAGAAATATGAGAAATTACTTTTCAGACAAAAATATTTTCAGTAAACTTTAAATATTACTAGTCCGGTTCATATATGTTTCTTTGAGAAGTTCTTAATGTCTTTTGTTGTTTTTTTAAGAAAAAAAAGTATTTTTACATTACTAACCTAAACGACTTAAAAATATTAATGCATTTTTTTTAATAATTATAACAATACAGAAAATAATTTTTAATTTACGTAATTTTTTTAAAAAAAGAAACAGCTGTTTTTTTTTATAATCTTTTAATATTTTTTTTCCAAAAATAGGTAATTTGGTAATTACACTTTTAACGCCTGGAAAAGTATTCTGCACTTCAATGATATGTTTTAACAGCATAATATTTATAATATTTTTAGAAGATGTACCTCTTTATAATTTGTTATGATAAAAGTATAAAGTTATTTTAAGGACATTACCAAAAAAATAAAAATTCATCTAAGGAAGATATCTTTTATAAAAAAAAAAAATATTATACGTACATACATGTAAAAGAAATAGAATGAATCTGTTAAAATATTGAGATATTCTTACTTTTTCTCTTTAAACTCTTTTAGTCTAAAGGATCGAAATTTCAGAACTTTTTCAAACTGAAAAGAAATTGAAATGTTGTTTATATCCACTACATTGACTAGATCTTTAAGATAACATTAGGTTCCATCCATGTCACCCTATTCTAACATTGGAGATACATTAATTATAGAGTTAGGCTGTAAATGTGATGGTTTCTCAATATCTGATCAAAGCTTTCAGTTGACTTCTCCACAGGATGAATATGTATCCCTTCATAGGTTGTTACCACAATCTCTTCGTCTTTGGAATGGCGTTGGATTTGTTTCTTCACATTGCAACCTCGATAAGAACATCTGTAGTAACTTCTGAAAGCACCAAAATAAAATTGGAACTAAAATTAACAAAGATAAGAATTCAGGGCTAGCTAATTAATTACTAAAATTGAAGGAGAAATGATCTTAAAAAAATAAGGATTTCTACTTCCTAAATAGATATATTATTTAAATGATTTGGGCTTTGGTTTCAGGCAAAGAATTGAAATTATTTCTACTTTCTACGAACAATAAATCGTTTCAGGCAAAGAAATGGCTTTAGTTTAAGAGATATATTCAATTTTTAGATGGCCGTGCCATGCTTAAAACAATTGTAAATTTTCTGAAATATGTACTTAATCTTTTGTGTCTCCATATTTGAGGTTTATAAGGTATAGTTTATACTACAAATAGGCAATCAATTAACAAAACTACTAATATTGAAGTAAGACAAACCTGGGAAATTTATTGTTTTTCACGGACTTTTCCCCATATTTTCTCCACCGGTACCCATCATCCAGTATATCAATCTGACTCCTTGTTTGAAATGCATATCTGTGTTGCTTGATTTCTTTGTTGCCACCTTTCTGGCTTGGCCTTTGAATTTTTAATAAACCTGCCTTCTTGACATGAGCATTATAATTATGATCACCAAGTTTCAAATCAGATGGAGAAGCAGATGATGAAGATGAGATAGGGGACAACACTTGATGTTTCTCCATTGATTAAGAAATAACAAAAGAGATAGCACTAGAGGGTTATAGCATAAGTCATGTGTTGTGTATATATATAGTGCAAAAAAATGTGATGGAGGATGCATGCATTATAACTTATAAGAAGGTGAAACATGAGGGCGGCAAGCAAGTCAACTGGTCTGGTCAAGATCCAATTTATATGACTAACGAGAAAACTATATATATTATATTCTATATTTCATGTAACTACATATAAGAGTTGATGTGCATGGCATTGGCAAGTATACCGTATACGATGCGTTAGATGCCGTGAATAACATGCAATCTAATAAAGTAATGCGCAGACATTATAATTCCAATTTTGTATGTCATAAGTTACTAAACTCGTGACTTTTCAATTGAAACCCATAAAATTTAATTAATTTCATATTTATTTAACCCTAATGTTGTACAAGTGGCTGAGGCTATCCAAGCAGTTCATATTTTTTAAATCTCATATATATGTCAGGATAATTATGAATATACACCTTATTTTCTTACAAGTTACAATTTACTTTTTTTTTTTCTCTTTCTTTTTTCTATCTTTCCTTACTTTTTTTTAATATCTATCAATTTTTTTATTTTTATTTATCTTTCTACTCTTTCTACTCCAATTCACCTCAAAATGGGATGAACATTTACAGTTATTCTATTTTCTTACACATTGTTTTCATTTATTTATCCAATAAAAGACGTGACCATTTTGTCAACTGCGGAAACGTGCGGTATAACACATATTTTAATGAGAAACATGGGGCACACAACATGGAGTTGGATTCGTGAATCATGGCGGCATAAACTTGAAACACTCATTAATGGTCCAACTATAGTGAGTTTCCATGAAATTGCTCTAGAAAAGTACATTAGCAACTTGTCCAGCAGCTACAGGGAAAAGGAATAAACTGTAGCAGATAATCAAGTTATTCTGTTGACCAGCGAAATTCAAATAGTAGAATTTTCTTTGTGACGTAATGTGAAAATAGACGCAGATCAGATAAACACAAATTCATGGGACTGATGCAGTGACGTAAGGTTCGGTTGTGTCATGTGGGATAACTATCTATTTGGTAAGAAAATCTGTGTTTATTTCTCTGCATAAAATTTTCTTGAAAAAAAAAAAAACAGATAAACACAGGACTGTGAAAGCTCACATAAACCGTCAAATTTTAATTGTTAAATTTTTTTTATATGTAGGAATCAAAGACAGATATCGAAAATTTACAATAACTCACACATCCTACTTAATTAACTGAGCTAGACCTCTCGGTAATTGCTAAATTAATCATACAATAAAAATGCATCATCACAGTTAGATTTAAGTAAAATAATTTTTATCAACATAATTAGATCATCATAATTTTTTTTTTTTTGGTGTAATTTATTATAATAAATTTTCTTTAACGTATTTCAGTAAATTTTATAATAAGTTTACAATATAAATCTTCATATAATAAAAAATTATTAAATAAATACTTAATTCAATGATTTAATCTAAACACATCGCAAGTTACAAACTATTTTTGGATTAGCTCCTCTAGCCACCACAATCCGTTCAAGATGGAGATGGTTAGTTGTCGAATTCAATAAACAAGTTTCCCGCATGGTGCATTCCACGGCCAGAAAAAGAAAATTTGGATATGTAATATGTTGTTTGATTCTCTTTACACTTTCATTTGATATATACAGTTAATCGATGTCACGTGACAATAAGAACCAAAACCAAAAGTATTGATTTAGATTTTAGAAGAATCAAAACGAAAATAAAAAATTATATAGACAAAAACAAAATTTATTCATTTTATAAAACTAAAAAGATATTAACCCTTAATTATAAATATAATTATTAAAAATAATAATTTTTCATTAATGTTTGTTGAAATTGATGGCACACGTGAACTTGAAAAAGTTACTTTCACCAAACTTGGTATTAAGGATGCATGTAAAATGCATTTTTTAATTTATTCAGTTGTTATCAAAATAGAAAAACTCTTCATAAAGCTAGTAATATAACCATAAATACAACTAGTGTCTTGGCTCTTACCAAATTATATGCACTTTAGAAATGCTACTAATTCCTTTTGGTGTCTACTAAAAACCAATCTGCATGTTCTCCGAAGCAGTATCCCGCTTTGTTGGTTCTCATTTTACCATTGCAATGAACTTCCAATTTATGTTTTTCACATTGCACTAGCCTTTCTTTTCTAAAGTCAATACAAACAATTCAAAAGCCACAATGAAATCCTTCAACATATCCACTGCCTTGAAATGTCAAATGTAAGCTTTCCAAACAAATGTTTGATTTACATAAGGAAAACCCTCCACGTTGAAAGCAACTTTCTCATGAAGACTCATATTTCATCTTCTTCAAAGGGATCTCGTTCAGGGTAGTCACCAACCTGACAAGGAATTGTACAGATAAATTTCGAGTTTTTGTTTTTGTTTTTTTTTGCACAAACATTAATCTGAAATTAAAGTCAGTTTGTGCTAATAAGGGTAAATAGCACCTATTATAATTTTCCTCTTTTCTTTTTATTTCATCACGGAACTAGGATGTGGTTTTCCACTTCCAAAGGCAATTAAATACCGTAGCCAGATTGCATAAGCCTCAACCATTTAGTTTTATATTGCAGCTAATAGGGGTGCTTGCACGATTTGATTGATTTTGTTCTATTGTATTTTATAAAAAGACAACTTAGTTCAGACCATTAGAAGCAACCAACTATTATATTCTGTTCAAGTTTTGTGAAGGTTTGTTTGGCTCAGATTGGTGAAAAGCTATTTTGAATATTCTTGGCTGATTTCTTGATAACATTTTCAGTTTTTAAAGTGCTCAGATTGGCAATTTTGACCATCCATTTTTTATTGTATCAGCAAGATTACCTCCTCTCATGCTCTCACTAGATATGCCCATATAAATATATATATGCCCATATATATTTGTTTTCATTAATGGAGAAAGAAAATACGAGCTATGCTGCATATCAAGAAAAAAGGAACAAAAAAATCATGAATGGTACAACACATACACCCAACAAAATCAGCCAATGGGAGTAAAACTATGTCAAATAGCAATATGCTTTTATGCACGTATTGTGCAAGAAAAAAGCAACATGGTACGTCGTTTGATTTCGGATAAGAATAGGCATTTGGATTCTATTTGGTGTAAAGCACACGACACTTTAAATGGGATTTCCTCACCATGATTGGGCACTATTGATATTCTCTTTGTCCTTTGTTGTTTTGTGTTTTCTCCTTGTTTTAAGGAAGATTCCGTATTCTCTCATCTTTTTGTAATTTTTTCCTTTGTGTTAATCAATTTTCTTTTATCAGAAAAAAGAAGCAGAACCACAACAAAGGAGAATATCTCAATATTTAAAGGATTACTATAATGCGGTTCTAAACAAACCTTCACTTTCTCTGGTCTAACCATTCCACCATGAGATGGAGGGCATTCGAAGTAGCGTACTCCTTTGACCCTATAACATGACCAAGGGAAATGCTAAGATAAGTGTGGGCATAATCTGAAGTTTCTAAATACAAAAGCACATAATAATTAAGGGAACTTAAGATGATAGGTTAGTCAGGAGTTAAGTATACTGATTTGCACATCATAAATAGATGTAAAAATTTTACTTACATGCCATCATGTTTGCCCAAGGGTTCATCATACTGGACTCCAACCCAGAAACCAGGACCCAGTGATTCTGCCTTACCAACAAATTTTACAACTCCCCTTTTTGCCCCAGGTTCAACTTCACATCTGGATCCTACCTTAATATTTTTGGGAATTGGAGACAATGAATAACAAAATAGCAATTCAAAAAGATTTAATGCATAGAAATATATGTATGATAAACAATAATGTGAACAAGAAAATATATATCACCTTTTCAACAACACAAAACTGCAAAGACGCATGAATCGAAATTAAGAATTCCAAAGAAAAACACCGTGAAGTATCCAATAAGTACCATTCAAAATTCATCCAAATATTCAAATAACTGAGGCTACAGCCTACCACTAGCAGGTGATAGATATCGTTAGTCAGTATTAATGATAAGACTAGCAATTGATACGATACGAATTGTAAAAACATTATATCCAACTTACTGTTAAAAGCATTTCAATTCATATTCTATTTGGTCACATATCCCTTTAATTTGTCGGCTAGCCCATCCATTTTCCCATAGTCATGTTGTTCCTCCTCTAAACCTTTCTTTTTCTCTTTTTTCTCATCCATTCCCACCCCACCCCCTTTCCTCCCTTATTTTAAACCAGTTTCAGTTGAGCACCAAACTAACCAAAGTTCGCTTTTCTTTTTCTTCCACTCTTCAGGGGAAAAAGGTGAAAAATGAAAAACCCAGCATGGACAAGAAATGCTGCTGTAATAGAAATTCCTAACCTAAGCAGTGTAAAAATCTTTAAAATATTCCATCAAAACCAGCTCTTGTTTTACTAAATCATAATTTTTCAATGGCAATGCCTGAATAAGCAATCACTTCCTTTTATTAAAAAAAGTATGAATTTAGAAATCCCTCTAGTGACTTAAAACTCAACAACTCAACTCTCTAAATTTACCAAATTGTAAAATTAATACCCAATGCATGTACAGAAAACCCATAAACCTATTAGGGAATCAAAATGCATGGTTTGATAAGTTGAAGGAGTTGAGTTTTGAATCAGGGAGTCTTCTAAAATTGACTTGTAATTGAAGAGATTTCTTGCATTTTAGTCTAACTTGAACAGTTAGGAGGAAGTAGTTATTTCTGATATGCAGACAGATTTGGCAGCCTTTCTGCACTTGTCTTGTTCTTGTTATTTACAGAAAATTTTATTTGTAGGAGTCTGCTTCCAATAAAGTAAACTTGCAAGCATTGTGATAGGATTCCGATTCTAAAAGAGATATACACTAGGAAACATAGGCATGACATAGGTGGATAACAACCTCGCTAACTGAATTGTGGTGTGGTGCACACATGGCACAATTGTAAATTTTCAGTTATATAGGAGGAAGAGACGGAGGGAAAATTGGTAAGAATTGGACTGGTTTGGGGGAGAGTACAGGGTCACCCAAATACCCCGAGTTTCTGCCTCACCTTCTATCTTCCAATCACACTAATTAGTGGAGAGTATACTGAACAATACAATTCCTTCTGGTTGTCAGTTCATTCATTTTTCTTCTCTGTTAATGGTTTGATTTTTATCACACTCATATCACAGCTCCCACTTCCAGGGAGCTTTTCATGGCTGCAATCGGAGAGGTTTGCTAGAGCTAAGGCCTGAGGCATCACAGTGAGGAAGATGCAGAATGTAGATTACTCATGGAAGCTAAAATGTGAGGTGTGCAGATGTCAATACAAGAAATACTGTGTTGGCTGTAAGAATTATGATGAGATCTCAGAATGGAGAAGACGCTCTGTATCCAATTCAAAGAGCGAGGGTGCATTAGGAATTTGATTATTGCCACTCCCCATTCTTCGTAATTAAGTTGAATTTTGACACAAAGTAAATTGGGCTTGAGCAGCAATGGTTTCTGCTTCAAGACCAAGAGGCTCTTGCATGATTAGATAGAGCCATTGTTGAATTCGAACCTTCACTAATAGCTTAAGCTTTGGGGATAATTGGTCCTTGACATTGTAAGTTGTAACTTAAGCACTAGACTGGGGACAAGTATTAGATGTTAGATAGATTTAAATTATTGTGTTAGGAGTTTTATTATGTTGGTAGTCTTATAGGGCTAGACTTGTACTAGTTTTACTACATCAGCACATAATCTATTATTAGTATAAATGAGAAGGAGAATATTAGGTTAGTGTTTTATGCACATCTATCATCACATCTCATATCAATCAAACCTCACATTGTTTACAGTATCTCTATTGAATTTCCCTCCTTTTCCACCTAAACCTTATAATTTCAACAACTATTAGAAAAAGAAAACAATATATAACAATTTTAACCATTTGTATATAGAGAACAAAGAAGCACAGACAAACCTTGATATTAGCACAGAGGTCTTCCATAGAGGTGTCTGGTATCTGTGCAATGAATGTCAAATAAATGAAATTGTCAATTACCCAGGAGCCAGCACATGGGCAGTGGGCAGATCTCAATTTTCAAGTAATAGAGATGACAAACATTGATATATACACAATCAGAGAGAGACAGAGAGCACCAAAACAGCAGACTAGGCAGGATGAATAAATCAAATGGCTTACCTTTGCCTCCACAGTTGCAGGAATTTGGGAAGTAATTTTCTCTTTATATTTTCTGAACGTGTCTGTTAAAGAATAGTAAAAACATACATAATAAGCTACAAGACCCATTAAATTAAATACATGTCTATTAAACTATATTTTCAATGCCAAAGAAGGGTATATTGGAGACATGCCTTGTCGCTTATTATAGGCTTCTTCAGAAATAGTGTATTTTTCGACCAATGAAGTATCTTCGAGCCAACCACCAGATGTGACGGAAGTTGGATCAAGATCCACAACATGCAAGCAAAAGCCATCAAGAGGGGAATAGAAGCCAAGGGGTTTGGAATTATCAGAGAGATCAGCAACTTTGTTGCGAGCGTCATCGTAGAGTTCGAGGTGCATGGAGTTGACAGAAGAGCCGCATTTTCTCCAGAGCTTGTCTTTGACGGCTTCGACCGTGAGCTGAAGCGAGAAGCGGATGTCGGAGACGAAGGTTTTGAGATTGGAATGAGTGACGCGCAACGCAACTGACTCGTCCCCTTGAACTTGTTGGATGCTCGACGCCATAACCTTTTCTGCGATCTCCAAATAAGGATATGGAGAGAGAGAGTGTGTAATGAAAAATACTGGGTCACTGCAGGCCCAACCCAGTTCTCTCTGACCCACGGTTTAGGCCCCTTATTAACTCGCTAATACTCTCCTTAGCTACTAATATGACAAATACTATCTAAGTAAATATCTTACATCAACAGTTATTTTAAGGTGCATGTATCATGTTATCAGTTCATAATTATAAAGATTATTTTAAAAAATTCAAACTTAATCAAACTCTTTTTGATCTTAGACTTACAATATTAAAAAATTACATTAAATTTCAACTACTTATATTCTCTCAACACCTATTTTTTCTATTAATAAAACTCCAATCCAACATCTTATTTAAAAATTCATCTTTTGCATCAATTTCGTATGACATTAAACCTAACTCATATATAAAATTGACTATTCTTAGAATGTTGGGTTTAAAACTAACACAATCTTAAAAGCTAATTTAAGAAGTGTGAGTCTGAACATTTGTGAGTGGTCAGATGGCCCGACAACAATCGTTCAGCTCTAGTATTACTTTTTCTGTTTCTTTTTATAAGACCATTTCAATTAATTCACATCTTTTAAGAAAATTAGTTAATTTAGTTAAAGACATTAAATTTGTCAATAATTTTTACCGTTCTTCCAAAATTATCCTTATTTTTTAAAATAAAAAAAAAATTATCTCGTTTTCCACTTAATTGCTTCTTACTTAATTCTCCAATCCTAATCCTAAAAGGAGAGAGAGAAAGTTTATCTCATTCATTTTAACATTTATTATTTTTTGGTTAAAAAATTTGTTAATTAAGGATACTTTAAGGAAAAAAAATAATTAATACAACAGACAATTAAAAAATGGTCTAATAAAAAAAGGATAAACAAATTTTTTGAGAAAAATCTTTAAAAATAGACAAAAAGAATATCTTTAATTTTTTTTGTTTCCCCTTAATTTAACCTTAAAAGCTAACTAATACTAGAATTGTTCTTGACTTATATACATTAAGTTAATGGGTAAAATATGTTTTTGGTCCATCATTTTATCTTGATTTTTGTTTTTAGTCCCTCATAATTTTTTTTACTGTTTTTAGTCCCTCATAAATTGTTTTGTTCTGCTTTTAGTCCCTCATAGATTATTTTGTTATGTTTTTAGTTGATTTTAACTATTAAGTGATGACATGACAGACATAAACTGTGTGTGTGAAAAATTCCTAATTAAGTTTCTAGTGACTTTTAACCGCTACAAATTTTTTGGCAGTTAGAAATGTTTACTTTTGTAACATTTCTTGTGATTTCAGAAAATTTGGTGTTCGAGGTTTTGATTTTTTTTTTTTAACATTTCTGACAATTTTAGTTTGCCAGAAAATTTACAGTAGTTAAAAACCGCTAGAAACTTAAACAAAAATTTTTTAAGCACAAATTATGCTCGTCACGACATCACTTAACAATTAAAATTAATGTCAGTGACTAAAAACAAAAGAAAACCATTTGTGAGGACTAAAAACACCAAAAAAAATTATGAGGGACTAAAAATAAAAATTTAGATAAAATAAAGGACCAAAAACATATTTTATCCTAAGTTAATCAAATAATAGACGGAGAGATCTCCAACAACTCTCTCCTTAGACGTGCATGGGTGTGGGAGGAAAATGCATACTATGTGTTGTATTGATGCGAAACATAGATGCTCTCCATTGTCTACTCCAAGCTTTACAACATTTCAACTAAATAAAAGACTGATTTGATGGTTCAGCCGAAAATGGCTAACGACCTACTGCAATCCTAGTTGATTTCCACATTCCACCGACAGCCACTTCGGGATGCATGGCATTGCTCTAGACATAATTATTTTGGACAATTATTCCTTCCATCATAAAAGCAGAGCAGGATAATATTTATGGTAACAGGCCAGGCGTACCAGTTGGCGATGGGCCCTATACTAAGGCCCAAATTTCCTACAAGTATGTAAGTTGGTCTCTCTACACGGCCCTGATAAGTCATGCTCTAAAATCTGTCAATTCGAATAAATTCACGATGAAAAACCGGTGATACTGATCAGGAGACACCGTTGTTTCCGGTGATCGTAACCTTGCTTCTAAAGCAAGATGTTGCACTTAATTTAAGCACTTAGTTTGGTTCACGTGTTAAGATACTAAGCTTCCACGCGAAAAAAATAATGTCTTGAACGTGTATTGTGTCACTCGGGACTTGATGGATTTTGCCAAGTGTCAATACTGAGGCTTGTAATTAGACATGTCGTGGGCACACGTATCAGATAATTATTAACCTTACCTGGAAGTAAGGAGCAGGGGTGTGGTCAAATTTTATCCTTTTGTTTTGGTAAATAAAACATGTAGACTGTAGTCAATTTTTTTTATTAGATTTGCCCACTCTTTGACGAGGTAATGATTTGGATCGATGGTGATATATAAGCAACTAACATGAGGATGGTAACCGCGTTCACCAACGGGCCCTAATCAGTGTGGGTTTGTTTGTAGTTGGAAAGAGATTGCCTCGATCCAGTGTTTTCTCTTCAGAATCCTGGAAGTTTACAGGGCCACATGGGAATCGTTTTCAAACTGGACATAAATTATATTTCCAGTTTGTTATGTATATGACTGTTCCTTTGCATTGGCGTTAATTAGAGATGTCATGGATAAAAAGAAGAAAAAAATCAGGTGTCATATCGAGTTGAGATCATGTGATAGGGATGGATGGATGGATGGAGGAAGGGCATTCTTGGTTTTCTCCTTCTTTAATTTATTTTCTTTTAAAAAATTATATGAATTATTTTTTCTAAAAAAAAATATAATCTTAATTATATATGACAATTTATAAGTAAAATATTAATTTGAATTTTGAAATTGGTATATTGCCATATGTACATGTTGTGACTAGTTATTATCTAACTGACCAGGCATTAACATAGACATTACAAATTTATTTGATATTCATCCATTATGAAATAAGGAGAAAAATGTCCTTTTAATCTTTTAACTTTTACGTTTTTTTTTTTTTTTATCATTTATCCTTTTTTATTTTATCATTCTTTGGGTCAAATTTGATTTTATTCTCTTTACTTTCAAACTAATGAATTTAGTCATTCAACTTTTAAAAATACATGAATTTACTTCATCTTAATGTTAAACTTATAAAATTGAAGAAAAGACCAAATTTACATATTTTTTAAAGTTGGAAAACTAAATTTATCAATTTGAAAAATACAAGAACCAAAATCAAGTTTGACCAAAAGTACATGAACCAAAAACACATTTTTTTCCTAAAATAAAATATTTCTTAAGAAAATCTTTAGAATGCAAAAAGGACTTAAGTTTTTTGTATTCAAGAGATATATGTCAACATTATTCTTTACTAGAATAATCAGTATAGCAAATGGCTTGCCTAAATCCTCTCATCCAAACTTGTTCAAGGCCATGGCGAGTAGCTAAGAACTCTGTTAGAAGGATTTCTGAGTGCCCAATATAATAACCACTAAAACTGGAAACGCAAACTCCATCTGAACTTCTAATCATTTCCCCAAAGCACACTCTACCAAGCTTACCAAGAGTACTTCCGTCTACATTCAAGAACACATCACCATTGTAAGGGGATGCCAGTGAACCGAAGTCTCGGGTAGGATTCGAATGCTGGAAAAATAAAATTTTTAACTTTATTTCTTATCAAACAACCTATAAAATAATCTCATTCTTCACTCATTTTTCTCTTTTTTTTCTTTCTTCCTTAAATCAAACATACCCTTATTTTCAATCTATTTTTCAAATGAAACAGGTTAAATCCAACTATCTAACCTAACTAGGGCTCAAACTTTAGGCTTACTAACACAAAAAATATTTACTATTAATTTTTATAAAACCAAAAAGGTCACATATATTGATAAAAAAAAATTAAAAAAAACTCTTTCAAGTTCACTTTAAATCTCATTCACTATTAGACCATTCCTGAACTAAAAAAAAAATCCTGTGCGCGTGCTTATCAATTGTGACCCCTGATATAAAGTTAAAAATATATTGAACAAATTCATACTATTAAAAAGAGACATCCATCAAATGAAAATCTAATCTTATCCTCTAGCAATTGTTTCTTAAAAATATCCTCCTCCTTAATTTTAGGGTTACATCGATTAATAATTAAGTAGTCCTAAAAGGTTTTTGATATTGATTAATAGCAGTTCATCATTGATGGCTTAAATGCCAAGTGTACCAAACCAACTATTTACAGAATGATTATATTCTTAATAGTAACACAACATTTCGCACGTCAAATCAGTAGTCACGTCGCACTTGCATTCACGCAAAACATTCTTAATTTACCTATCATTTATTATCTTGTTATTTACATAATGATTTATGAATCGGAGCCAACAATCTTGATTCCAATGCAAGTATCATGCAATCGGAAATTCCATGTAATTCACCTTCTTCCTTTCCACCATTCACGTCATCAGCCTAAGCTCATCCTCGAGTCAACTTCATTGCGCATCGTTTTGAAAAACTCATATATACTCCTTTGTCTTGTTTTATTTAGATTATCGTAATTCATGACGTCAACTTAGGAGCTATCTAGCGATCCGTTATTGGGAATTCGATAAGAATTTCTTCCGTTTGACATGTGAATGTGTATGTGGGGAAAGAATCAAATGAATGAAGTGATCAAAGTTCTCCAATTTTCTTGATTAGTACACTTCATAGAAAATTTTGGAGGAAGCCTTCTCGGTAACTATACTATAGTTTCTCTCATTTTACATCAATGTATGCTAACAAGTTGCAATATACAATCTAAACCCACTTCGGATAAATTAAGGTTCTGTTCAAGACTGCTACCAGCTGATCAATTTGAGCCTTAAAATCATACTGTTCTTCGAATGAAGGGGCAATTAATAAAAGGCAAGATAAGAGTAATTAGGTGGTACTTTGTCTTTAAGTGAAATTCGATCTCGATCTCTATTTGGTAATCATGATGCCCAAGGCCTTTAATCAAGTTAGGTACATTACCCAAAACTAGTTATATCTGCTTTCATTACAAGAACACCACTTTTATCATTGCTGTGATGAAATTAAGACATTCACCAACCCATCCCAACCCTTGCAGAAAATGCACTCCTAGACCTACCCTCTTCCCTAGGGTTCCCAATTTGATATACTAACAACAAAATAAGAATTTTTACCTTACAAAAAAAAAAAAAGAATCGATCAAATATCAATGTTTTTCCGTATTGCTTTCTTTCTATATTACTTTTAAATATTTTGGTCCTTTTGAGGAACTTTTTTACGAAAGTAATAAAAGATGTTTTCGAAATTTATTTATACACTAGTAGTATATCTTTTTTTGCAATTTGAAATGAACATGTTGTCAGTCACAGTTGGCCGATTCATTTGTGTTTTATATTATAATATTAATAATTCAGAAAGAGATACAAACTTTGTTTCACATCGGATTCTTTAATTTCCTGCGATACTTTTTTAGAAGTATAATGGCAATATATTAATATAACTATATAAGTGTGATGAAACCTGTACAAACAAATCATTAATAGTATTCGATTTGCTATTAGCTGAATTAATGAGGCTGCATGTGAGTCCAGTAATGACATGTTTTGATTGGGGTTGGTGATAAGTGTACTGAAGCACATGGTCGTCCTCAACCCTGCAACTTTGTGTTCCCTACTCCCAAATACGTATGTAACGCTTTGACAAGCCATGTCTCCATCCGTAGGACCCTCAACTTTTATGATACCCCCTTAATTCTATGGCCCTTTTGTTAATACATACACCCAATTGGATGTAGCAACGCCTCTGTTCAGTCAACGTACTGATTTGTTAATTTTTAGCTTATGATAATTAAATAAATTTGGTGCATTTACCCTCTTTTCCTAACTTGGCATTCACTAGAAGCAATAAAGATGAAACCGAAGGGGCCTGGTTGGCTGGCATAGTCAAATGTTATTATGAAATTGAAAGTAAAACGTAATGTCTTGATAAGGCTATGGACCCAACCCAATTTTGCAAGGTAAATATGCTACGTAGAGCGTCAGACTGAGTTGTGACAGCAACTTTTAATTTAGTTTATACTACATTCATCCCTATTTATAAGATGTTGTTGACTAATTTACGTTTATTAAGAAAGTTAGTTAATTTATATATTAATAATAAATTTGTGTGTAACTGTAATATTTTTTCAATTTTACTCTTGACATTATTGGGATTAATAATGAATTTGTGTGTAACTGTAATATTTTTTCAATTTTACTCTTGACAGTATTGGAATTAATAATGAGAGTCTATTCATCTTCTTCAATCTTCATAGAAGAGAGAAAGAGACATTCAGAGTAACATTATAATAAATAAGCGTATTTTAGACAAAAAATAATTAATGCATAAAATAGTCAAAATGAAATCTTATAAAAAAGGATAAGGAATTTTCAAAACAACGTCTTATAAATAAGAACGAAGGTAGTATTATATATATTTGTTTGACCTTTTTAAATATGTGATACGGTATAAATTCTTTTAATTTAATGTAAAAATAAAAACAAATGGAACGTATAGTCATATATTCATGTGAGGAGATTTCATGAAAAAATCAAGCCATGATAATATACAGGGTGATTGAATTGTAACTTCAGGCTTTTGAAAAGAAAAATTGTTTTGATTTATTTATTATTTTTAGAAAAGTTATGTTTTAAAATAATATTAATTAAGAAGAATTAATGTTTGTTAACTGACACATTTGGTCAAGTCTTCCGTCACACTAGCGATGACTTATGTTCAATTCTCATTTTTTTATTGGTAGAAGATATATAAATTTCATTATAAATCTTCGTTAAAATGGATGATCATTCCTGATTTTGTAAAGAGATGTGTCTTTTCTTAATCTAAAACTTTTCATTATCGCAAGAGTTCTAGGCCTCAACTTTTCGTAGTTTTTATAATTTATAATAGAAATAAGCTTATAAAAATTTTAAACTAATCCAAGTTAAGTGCTTCAAAATTGTTTTGCTTTATTACACTTTACCTATCCTTATGAATTCTCAATCATCAATTATTTACTTGGTGACCCCTCCATGAATATAATACTATTTCCGTCTCTAAATATAATATTTTTTTTATAAAAAAAAATTGTCCATTTTTATAATATTCTTTTCAAGTTGTCTCTTGCATTGATTATTTTTAACTAAAATATCCTTAATCACTTTAAAATAAATACTATAAATTAATAAGATAAGTACATTTTTTCTTTTTATTATGAGGATTGAAGAAGATGAGTAACATTCGTTAATTAATTTGGTAGAAAGTAATTAAGTGATAAAAAAGAGATGATGAGTTTTAATAATTATAAGAATCATTTTGAAAAAATAATATAAATTGTTAACAAATTTAATATTATTAAATAAATTAATCAATTTTTTTAAAGAACATGAATTAATTAAAAAAAATTATATTAAGGGAAGGAGGTAGTAGTATATATCTATGTCCAGCTCAGTGAGTCAAAATTACCTGAGATATGAGATAATTCATGGGCGTTATACCCCACGCCCCCTTCCTGATAAACTGAAAGTAACGTGAACAACATTTGCTTAGGTTAATTAAATTAATGAAGCAACCTTGAATATATTCTAGTCAAAAGATGTAACCGGTGCTAATTTAATTTCTAAACTGTAACCAACCCAGATTGTTGTAAATTTCTTTAATAGTAATAAATAATACTCCCTCCGATCCTTTTTATAAGAAACAAATAACTAAATCATCAAGACCAATAAAAATAGTTAAGTTAGTTAGTTATAATTAATAATGCCATAAATTTTAATTGTATTCTAAAAGTATCCCTTAAATTGATTGGTTTAAGTAGTGGCTACATTAATGACATTGCACCTCCACCAATAAGTGTAACTTGTATTGCTAATAGACCAATAAATGTATGAGAAATGAGTAGATGTCTTATTAATGAATTTCATAAGATGAAGAGTAAAAAAAAAACTAGTAATTAATACATCTTAAAGTGAGTCTATATTTCTTATAATTAAAATAAAAAAAAAACATCATTTTATTTCTTATAAAAATAACCGGAAGGAGTAGTGATTACTATAATTTTTGAGAAATTTGTTCCGTTGAATTCAAATATAGCGAAGGAGCAGGAGAGTGTGGTAGGGAGGACCACATGAGAAAACAGGTTCTAGAGAATTCCAAAACTGCCCAAGTGGACAAAGACAAAGGAAAAATAATGCGAAACTAGTCGTAAAATGGCAATGCATTGCAATGCAATGAGAGTGTAACCACCAAGTACCATGTGTTGGAAGCAGGAACCCCCAGCGTCGCACGTGCCTCTTAAAAGATGCCACGTCATGTGATGATATGATAGAACGAGTGGCTTCAAATCTGATGGTCCTGAACCAATTGAAGCACAAATCAAAGCTGCTCATAATTTTTTTTTTTTTTTTTTTGGTGAATATCAAAGCTGCTCATAATAAATATATATAAGATTAGAAAGAAAGAACCCACACTTGCACAAATAAAAAGAGCGAAAAATTCACACCAAAAAGCCGCAGCAAGCTTATCTCAGCAGAGAGTCACTTGAAGGCGTGAGTCCCACTACACCAATGGGCGAGGTCTCCATAACCATTCTCTTTTCTCTCTCTCTTTTTTTTTTTTTTTTCTTCTCCTCCTCCTCCTCCTCCAATTATCATCATTATATCATTCCAAATTCTGATTTTTTTTTTATTTTTATTGTTATTTTCTGGATAGGAAGAGAAAAAACCAGAGGAAAGCAAAGTGGAGGAGAAAAAAGCAGAGGAACCAAAGAAGGAAGAAGAAGCGAAAAAACCGGACGAGGAGAAAAAACCGGAAGAATCAAAAGATGACAAGGAATCCAAGGAGGAAGCTGCGCCGCCAGAAATCGTGCTTAAAGTGTTCATGCATTGCGAAGGTTGTGCTCGCAAGGTTCGTCGCTCCCTCAAAGGATTCCCAGGTGAGAACCAGTGTTTGTTTGTGTCTCACTCTTGTTTACGTTGGGAGCGACTAACTCCTCTGCTTCATCGGATGTTTTCCTTTTTTGGAAACTTTTTTATTTTCCTATGTTGTCTGATTCTAGACTTTGTCGGGATTTCAGGGGTCGAAGATATACTCACAGATTGCAAGTCTCACAAGGTGGTGGTGAAAGGAGAAAAAGCGGATCCGCTGAAGGTTCTAGAGAGAGTACAGAGGAAAAGCCATAGAAAGGTTGAACTTCTCTCTCCGATCCCAAAACCACCCGCGGAAGAGGAGAAAAAACCGGAAGAGGAAGAGAAACCCAAACCAGAGGAGAAGAAAGAAGAGGTTAATTTAATTTCCTTTTAAATCTTCATTTTTTTTCTTATTTTTCGACTCATCGAAAATTATTTTACTATATATGCAGCCTCAGGTCATCACAGTTGTTCTGAAAGTTCACATGCATTGCGAAGCTTGCGCCCAGGAAATCAAGAGACTTATCGAGAAAATGAAAGGTTTGTGTGTAACGTTTTCTGTTTTTTTGGTGGAATTCAAGGGGAGGAATTTGTGGATTTTGTCTGTGATTCTTAAGTTTTAGAATAAGTTACAGTTACATACCATACCATAAGCGGCTTTCTAGTTTGATTCTCATAGGTTATTCAACTTAATAGTAAAATATTAAAGTGGTCCAGCTAGCTAAGTCACACATTTTGTGGTTTGAATTTCATTTAAAATATTAATATTAAGTTAGTTGAAAATGATGATGATGATGGCAGGGGTGGAATCAGCGGAAGCGGATCTGAAGAAGTCGGAGGTGAGCGTGAAGGGGGTGTTCGAGGCAGCGAAGTTGGTGGAGCACGTGTACAAGAGGACAGGGAAGCATGCAGTGATAGTGAAGCAAGAGCCAGAGAAGAAGGAAGAAGAAGAAGCAAAAGAAGAGAAGAAAGCAAAGGAAGGTGAGAAGAAGGAGAAAGGGACTGGTGAGGGAGAGGAAAACAAGGAGAAAAATAAACAAGCAGCAGAGGGTGAAGTCACAGCAGAAGAAAGCACGGTGGTGGAGCTGAAAAAAAGTGAGTATTATTACAATTACAACCCACCACCAAGGTATGGTGGCATGGAGATCTATGCATACCCTGAACCAGCATACCCGCCTCAGATCTTCAGCGATGAGAACCCCAATGCCTGCTCTGTCATGTAAAAATGGACGAATGTCAGGGGTAATACTGGAATTTGAGTGAGTGATTGATTGCCATTGCCATATCCTGAGATAGATAGATAGATGTGTCCTCCTTCTGTACTTTTCCCCGCAATATCAAAAGTGAAATGAAATCTACAGATAAGCTGTAGAGTTTTGTAATGCTTGTACTTTTTCTAAATTATGTATATGAAAATGAAAATATATAAGTAAAAGTAATTACAGTTCTTTAATACTTTTATTATAGCACCTCTTTTTAGTTTCCAATCCGGTTTCTCCTTTCTGTTAGGGATGGCAAAGCGGGCCGGGCCAGGCGGGTTGGCCCGCCAGTCCGCTGCCAATTTGGCGAGGTGGGGTTTGCAGCCCGTCGGCACGCTTTGGCCCGTCCTGCCTGGCCCGCCAGGCCACAGGTCAGGCGGGGCGGGCTGGCCCGTCAGCCTTTTTTTTTTTTAATTAATATATATAAAATAATATAAGTTATTAGGGACTATTAATATTTTGTGATGTATTTTTGAAAGACTATTAGTTTGTGGTAAGTCTTTTTAAGATGTTATTCATGATGATATTGAACTTGTGATGTTAAAAGACTATTAGTTTGTGATTTATTGAAGAAAATGAAATAATATTGCAATTATTTTTAATTGTGTTCATACTTCACAGTAACAAAAATACTCTCTATTGTCCTCTTATGATACAAGTGATATAAGATCATTTTATTTATATCTTATTTACAATAATTAAAAAAAAAAAAAAAATTGGCGGGCCAACCCGCCAGCCCATTCTATGGCGGGGCGGGCCAGGACCAGCAGTCCGTAGCAACTAGGCGGGTCAGTCTGGCCCGGCCCGTTTTCGGCGGGCCACAGGCGGGCCGGGCCAAAACGGGCCGGGCTGGCCCGTTTTGCCAACCCTACTTTCTGTACAATCAAGAATGTAATTTTTGACCTTTTAAGAAGAAAAAAAGAGAGACATATTTTACTTTCTTTTTTCACTTGCATGTTGTTTGTCCGTGACTTTCTTGGGAGAAGCTCTGTCTGTGTACTGTATCAACAAGTTGGGATAAAATATGTATTTATTTATTTTATTTATTCAAAAATATGCATTTATGATCAGCAACTACAAGAGCTTCTGCCTTTCATCCGTACTGTAAAAAGAAAGAGGAAAAATAAGGAAAAATATGCTGAAAAAACGTTAAAGAAAAAAAAAGAACTATTCAATTTTTTTACTTGGTATTGTTTGATAAAAAAAATTATTTATCTAGTTTCAATAAAGGAAAAATAAAATACAAGTTAAAATATATGTAAGCAAATAATAAATTTATAAAAGAAGTTTGATTTTTATTTATTTTTAATCTAAAAGAAAATATTATAGAACCTAAAGATATATTTCTATTTTTATTTCTCACACTCTTTTTTTATTTCTATTTTTTTCTTGTACATACATAACGTAAGTGTTGATATCGAGGATATAAACCTAAAGCTTTGACCAACAAGTCGTTGGTCTGAATTGTATTGGACTCGGTCCTCTTAAGTAAGGTTTCATATTGGAATCTTATAAATGGAAAAAATGTGGTTGGGAAAGAAGATCTTTCTAAAAGTGGCCAGTTAGATTCCCCGACGAAGATTAGTCATCAGTAAAACTGGTGGATACTTCGTATCAATGTCATGGGTATAAAAAAAAAACTAAAGCGTTGATTAGGATACTCCCCACTAAAGGTTTGGAGGGGAGATTCCACTAAAGATAGCCAGCCAGGTTCCCTGACGGAGATTACTCATTAGCAAAACTGGTGGATACTCCGTACCAATGTCATGGGTATAAAAAAAAAAAAAAAAACTAAAGCTTTTATCTACCTTAAAATGAGACTAAATTTACCAACAGTTTAGTGATGCATAAGTAAAAGCAACTTGTTTAAAAAAAAAAGTAAAAGCAACTTAAAAATTAGCTCTTTTTTTCATTTTATCTTTTTGTTCTTTCTATTTCTTTTCTCGTACAAACATAATGTAAGTTTTTTTTTTTTTTTTAATTCACATAATGTAAGTGTTGATATTATTAAGGATGTAAATTAAAGTAAAAGTTTTTTTAAAAAATATTTAACCTTTCAAAAATATATAAATCATTTTTCACCTTTTCAATTAAAATTTCCACTTCTATATAGTTGACATTTGACCTTAACATGACCAGCAATTTAATTACTTTTAGGAGAAAATAGTCCATAAAATAATTTTATACTGTAAACCAATTACAAACTAATATATATGGTAAGTTTATTTACTTCCATAATAATTATTTTAAAAATCATATTAATAATAATTTCTAATAATTAACAATATAAAATTATTCTGTAAAAAAAATAATATAAAATTATTTTACACTCTTAATACATATTTACTAAACTCTAGTTTTAGATGGTCTACATCATAAAACTTTGTTTAGTAAAGAGGAAAGAAATAGAATAAATAAAAAAAAGTGAAAATAGGTAAAAAATAAAATGAAAAATAAATATATTTGGTTGAAGTAAAATATAAAAGAAATGAGAAAATAAATAGATAAATGAATAAAAATTGATAAAAAAAAAATACAATAGATCCTATCAATTTTAAAATTATTTCTCCTTATTCTGTCACCTAGCATATACCTCAATCTTATTTCTATCTCACTAATATAGTAATATTAGTTCTCTCTGCAGTTCCAAACAGAGCGTAAAAGTGGAGGGACGAGTACGAACTGCAGAGATACTGTTCTAAAATTGTTATTACGTTAGAATGAGTGTAGTGGGACATGCATATCGTGAGTGGGATTTCAAAAATTGACTTGGCAATGACTCGCCTTTAATCTAGCGTACTTCTTTTTGGAATGAATGATATAAGTATGATATCGAAATTAGGAAAAGAATAAATAAATTTTGAGCGTTAACAAAAACAATGAACTGTGGTGAGAATCAGGTAGTATGCATCAAGTTACAGAAATTCAAACTTCAAATGTGACTATTATAAAAAAAAAAAAAAACTTTGTAGCCCTTAATTGCATCAAAGAATTAAGATTAGGAAGGTAAAAGGGAATGGATACTTTCAAATTTAATTTATACAGGTGAAAGGAGATGGAAGGGAGGGGTATGTCGTGGATTCGAATCCTTCCACTAACAAAAATTAACCAATTAACATTTGGCCAATCAAAAAAAAATTTATACATTATCACATTATATAAAAAATTTGTGGTTATCTCTTTTTTCATAAAATTGAAATAGGTGAGATTATTTTAAAATTTGTATATATTCAAGAAAGAGGAATAAATACAAAAATTTTACCTGATATTTTTATTTGAAAATTCAATACGAAAAGATCCATTAATAAAAAACATATGACTTTGGGAAAACAAAATATGAAAGTTTTCGTCGGTTTCTAGCGTATTGTATCCGGTTTGTTGCGTCGTTGCTATGGTGATTATTGTATCATTATTTTCGTAGTAAATGTTTCCAATGCATATAGGCTTGCGCATATGTCGACTTGTTGGAAATTTGGAATGAATATTTTAAGACAAATGCTAATGTTTCTACTTGAAGGTGAAAAATTGCGTTATTTATATTTTTTTTTTTTACACTCTCCTATAAATTTTATAATAAATATTTTTTTTTTTAATTTCTTAATCAATGTACTGAGTATGTGACTTTTTGAATTATGTAAACACAATTACTTTAAATAAAAAAAATACAGTACGTATTACTTTAAATAAATATTATTTCTTCTCATTTATGTTGCTTTTAAAATATGTCTTCTCTTAAATTATTTGTTACTTTAAAATAATAAAAAATATTAATATTTCGATTTATAATATATTAATAATTAATTAGTTATTTTTATTATCTATTTAATTATTACTACAATAAAATAAATAAATTATACTATTCAATGTGATGTTCTATATTCACAAATGAAATTAAACTGTTGATAAATAATAAACCTTAAAAAAATGTAAGCATGCACTTAAATATATATAAAAAAATACTATTTACAATAAAATAATAAAAGTAAAATAGTAGTAGTATACAGTATACTTTTTTTTTTGGACATCAAGTAGTAGTATACTTAAACATATAAAAAGAAAACATATAAAATAGTATATTTAAAAACTTTATCATTTCCTGTAAAAAAAAAAAAACTTTATCATTTAATGATGTAAGTTTAACTTTATGAGTTTATCATTTATAAGTTAACTATCATATTGTAATTTAATGATATCTATTGTCCTAGCGATTTATATAGCAAAAACTACTCAATCACATCTTTGTTTTTTTTTTTTTTAAGAGAACTCAATGACATTTTATTTTTGAGGAAACTCAATCACATCTTGAACCTTATTAAATTGAATTTATCCTAACAAAGTCAGGCACGGTGATTGCTCCTTGACATTATATTTTTTTTTTGTACATAAGTGGAAATTAAACTAAAATGATATATACTTTTACATATTTAAACACTTTTAATTTTTAACTTAAATCATTTCTAACAAGATAAATAGCATAAAAAATTCTATAAAAAAACTCATCTAGATACCTAACCTTTTCTTTTTCGCTTAAGATGTACTCCCTCGGGTTTTTTTTTATGCATTAGACCTCACAAACAGACTCAAAACACTTTTTTTTATTATTATTGCAAACACCTCATATTATATCATTAAATAATAAGAGAATGGATATAAGCTGTACTTAAATCAAAATCATGTTAAAAAAAAATCAAAATCATGTTTACAAACAAAAAATCTAGACACCCTAGTTAATGTATGGGCAACTATTGACTTGCCGACGAACAAACTCAATAGATAACTCAAAACATTTTTTGAAGAATTGTAAACATAAATTAAATAATTTAATTCATTCTCTCAAACTTTCAACACTTACATTTTTCTTACCTTTATTTTGATCAAAGTACAAACTATTTTTTTAGATTTTTTTATTATATCTATCCATTGAATAAGTGGTGTATGGATCATCTCTTGTCTCTCCATCAGATTTTTCTCTCCAGCTAAGATCAGAACCCTTCATTATATTCTCTCTCTTCCTGAATTTTTTTTTATCGACCAAATATTAGTTATTAATATGTTAGTTTTTGTTAACGAGGAATTCGAATCCACGACTTATCCCTCCCTTCATCACCAAACTAACCTTATAACTTCTCTCTCATCCTTAATTACTGTGCAATGACCAATGAAGGGCTGAGATGATGCAAGGGAGAGTTGGAGAGGGATTTGGGCTGGAGAGGATCCGGATCTAAATAAGTGATGATATCTAGTTCTTGTACAGGGAATTTCTGGACAATTTTTTCCCCTCTATTTTCCCTTAATAAATGGAGTTGATGGGATTGAGAACCATAAATTAAAAACAAAGGGGAGGGGCACATTTTCAGAACTAAAATGTTGATTGTAGGATTAAGTTGGAAGATATTAAATGAAGCTAAAATAACACGCCATAGTATCCTTTTTTTTTATAAAAAAAATCAATTAATTTTAACTTTCTTTTTTACTGTTCCATGTAATTTCAATTTAAAATGCTCCCACAGAAAGAACAAGAGGAGTACTCAACTCGCATAGGTTTCACCCAAATTCTTGAAAATGCCACATTTTTTTGGAAGACCACACCACTTGTCCTCAAAATCAATCCTAAGTCAGAAACAGATCAAACGGTTTTTTCCATCCCTAGTGGTAGTTCTCCTTTTCCCAGGTAGATTAGAAAATCACTCCATAATGAGCAGCTGAAAAGCTCACCACATCGTGATTATTCTTTTTCTTCCATGGTCTGCGTATTATAAGTAAGTAGTAATATGTAATCTAAATGCCCCTCCCATTTCCAGGCCCCACGCCTATTCTTGCATTATTATTCTTTAGGTAAGTTATTAGTATTTTATTATGTTAACCAGTGATTTTGTTAAAAAATTAATAATTGAAAACTTTTATTGAAATTTGTATTTAGAGATATTCTGGAAATTATGATAGAGGATATTAATCCTTGTGGTCCAACCAATGTTTCTTTAATAAATTCGTTTTTGCCTCTCAAAAAAAAATGATAGAGAATATTAACAAATCTATTTAACAAAATTTTAACTTTTATATTTTAACTTTTATTTTCTTAATCATTGATACTAATTAGCATTAGCATTGTTTTAAATGGACAAAACCTAGTTATAATTTTTTGTGTTTTTTGGTGTTATTTTTCAATAAAAATTAGAGTTTTAATTTAGTATTTAATGCCGACTTTAAGAGTGCGTATGAGTAAGGAATTTAATTGAACACTTAAGTGTTTTTTTTTCTTCTTTTTTTTTTTTATGAAAGGGAGGATCAAAGTCCTTATATTAAAATCGATTTAGGCCAACTGACCCAACATGATCCTACCGCAAAAAGGATTTACAAATAGGAGGGGATCCCTATACACATGTAAATCTATAGGTAAAGTATGGGACATTTTGGATAAACTATCATCCACAAAATTTGCTTCTCTATACATATGAGAGACTTTAACAGTCCATTGCCTATTGAGGAGTTCTTTAGCTAAGGTAAGGAGTGGAGTCATTGGATGAGTTGGGCTTGCCCCAACCAGCAGCATATCCACCACTACTTTTAGAGCCAGATTCGATCCAAATCTTAGTGAAGCCATTTTGCCATGCCAGATCCAAGCCAGTAGTAATTCCCTAAATTTCTGCAGCAGTAATAGAACAGGATCCAAGATTTTTAGCAAAATTTTAAGTGTTTATCGTGAGCATTTATTTATACATGAATTGTTTCTACAATTGAATTGAAGAGTGAACTATATTAGAGTTAGCCTAATGGTAGGGAGTTGGGACAGATGCATGAGGACTTAGTCTTTTCTGTTGTATGCTTATCGACACTGCAGTGACTTCACTTGTGGCCTTTTGATGAGTCTATTACCGGAGATGGCCAAGTTTTGTTTGTTTTGCTTCTCATCTGGGCAATACAGCTATTACTATGAGGCTATATTACTTGATAATTTTCTCGTGCATTGATTGGTGAAGAAAAAATGCGGTCTGGAAAAGAAAAGCAAAAGGGAAAAAAAAGAAAGGAAAATTTGAAGTTGAATTCAATCAATTTAATGGCTTAAAAAAAAGACATTTTTTAAAAGGGGAGAAAAAAAAAAGAAAAGAAAAAGAAGGGCCTTAAGCTCTGACAAAGTGGCTACCAGTAAAAGTGGAAGTAGGTCATGGTGGTGGGTTTAGTAGACCAAATAATATGAGTAAAGACTCATAACTAGCATAATTGTTCGGATATTTGCACATGCAATGCCTTTTGGTTAGTGTGTGTTTGTCGAGAGTTGTGCCAACAAACAGTTTTGACACATAACTTAATCATGTCATGGCAACATATATTAGATTATGGAACAGTCTCTCTATGACTCAAAATTCCGATATGGAAAGGTCTTATGACTGCTTGTGTTCAAGATTCGATCTCACATGCCAATTTCATCATTCCAGCTTGGAGAACTTTGTTTTTGTTTTCTTCTGAGGGGAATATAGTTAAAACTTAAAAGCTTTGCGATCTAGTTGTAGGTTGAGTGGTGGATCTGAGTATTCCGGTTATGGCATAATGTGCCAACCAATTTAAATATAGAATTTTTCCAAGATAGGTGACCATATGTATGGGAGAGAGGGGCAGATGGGGAAAGTAATAAAAAAAAGATAGTAAAATACACTTTGTGGATTTCAATTGTTAACTCATCCTGTTCGTTCTTTTTTTTTTTTTTTTTAGTTTACACTGACGAGAATACGAGATTGAATGTGTTTTTTGTCATTTCTTTAAAGCCTTTAGACCATTGCAAATGTGGCTCAATAAAGGAAATCCATTTCAGAATGGAAAATGTATCTCATTTTTTAAACCTTTTTGGGTAACATGTCTCCATATTTAATACCATTTTGTTGGTATTCATTCGGCATTAATAATTAATACTCTCTCCGTTTAAATGATAGATAAATTTTATTATACTTTTTGTTTTTCAAAATTATTATATTTTTACAAATTTAAGTCGTGATAAATTATTTTAATCATATCCTCATTTAATAGTTATATGTGTAACTAGTATTTTATTGTACAAAATAAATGTTTATTTTATACAATTATGATTTATAATTTATAAATATATAAATTATATTATAATTAAAATATGTAATAAATAAATAAATACTTCTGAAGACATAAATTATATTTTAGAGTTTTAATAAGTAAAACTAAAAAAATTAATTGATGAATTTAATTAGAATGCACTCATCACAAAGTTAATATTTTTTTTTATAATTGTTATCCAATTATTAATTGTTATATATGATAAATTTATTGTCTTTTATAATAATTTTAAAAATCATATAGTAATGGATAATGTAAAAATATTTATAATAACAATATATGAAAATTAAACTCTTAATTAATAAGTTAATATTTCTCTTTTTTTTTTTTTTTGAGAAGAAGTTAATATTTCTCTTGTTCAATGAAAAAGTCGAAGCTTTAAATTGCAGTAGCTGTCAGAGGACACTTATTTCATATTTGTGGAGTTTCAACCGACAAAAGGAGAAAAACTCCAAAAGTCATTACACTTCATTCTTTTCATAATTCACGCATTCTCAGTTGCTATTTAAAGTTTTACACAGCGACGGGCATGTGCTTTGCTGCAAAGTCATGAAATAAAAATTCTTATTGATTCTCCCTTGTCTTTGAATCCACATTAAAAAGACAGAAAATTAGACAGCCATGACTATGAGACAAATAATAGCTATATATGCACTTGGCCATTTTTGTAATTGTAGTTGATTAAACATTAAGTTATCGATGTTACATGGACCTTTGGTTGCTCATATAATATATAATTAAGCTAAATTATAATTAGTTAGACAATTTAAGTAAAGCTCCGAACTATGAAGCAAAGGTTGTGGACGAGGGGCACAATAAAAATCATAGATATTCAGTATTATATAAATAACAAGAAAATTTTATTTAAATTAAATAAGTATAAAATTATCAACATAGACAAGAATGTAACACCATATATTGGACTTGTACGCAAAGCATCAATTGATGCCCGCTAAGAACTAATTTAATTAAATTTAGGGTTTAGGGTACGTGAAATTAACACACGTTAGACACAAAAACAACGTGCTTAGTGGTAGATTGATATACTAACTATATTTTTTATGTTTGAATAATTAAAATACCAATTTTAAATAATTTATTTTTAAAATTAAGATTAATCAATATTTTTAAACAAAAATATTTAACTAAAATTTTGAAAATTTAAAATATAACAATTAATTATCATAATTCTTAAACAATGTGTCAAAATTTCAGGAAGTTCATTGTTTTCCTAAAAATAAAAATAAAAAAGGGAAGTTTCATGGTTGACTCTTCCTACCTTCACCATTCACATTGCGAACTTGAAAATCCAAACAATTTGTTTGGAACAAATTTGGAAACTCCGGTATGTTTGAAAACCTGTTTGCATCAATGTAAATGAAAGTTTCTATTTTCTAAGGCACAAAAATAAGAAATAACAATTTATTACTTTTTCATTGAACGAAAGTTTGTAACTATAAATCAAACACACATAATTTTATGAAAGCTCGGCATGGTTGTAAGGTCTTCATTCTACTAAATCCTTATATATATATATATATATATATATATATATATATATATATATATATATATATATTAGCAAGTCTATATCTATTCTTCTTGCTCCACTCTCCCTCACATTCACTCTTATTTGAATATTCTTCTCTCATGAAGTGGTGTACTTCACTCTCTTAACATATATCTGATTCTTCAACTTTTCCTAAAATTTCTCTTATCAATTTCTGTAACTACCCACATTCACAATATTTCTATAACTACTTTCATTCACTTCTTTTGTCTGATGCTAGTTTTTTAATATTTTTTATAAGTTTTTTTAATTCCATTTTTTAATTCAGAAGATTTATCTCTTTCATCAATAATTTCAAATTCTTAATTCAATTTACTTTTCAATTTTCAAAGTTAATATTAAAAAAATAAGTTACATCATTATATCTTTCCTTATTTTTTCTTTTTAAAAAATTATAGTTTCTAATTTCTTTTATAATTATCTTTTTTTTAGAATTTCTTTCGATGTACTGTATAATCTTTTTTTTTCAAATTTTATACTCTCTAATCTTTTGGGCTTTTTTTAATATTTCTTTTATCAAATTTTCTAACTCTATTTTTTTTAATGCCTAACTCAATTTTTTAATTCCAAAGATTTCTCTCTTTCATAAATAATTTTAAATCCTTAATTCAATTTACTTTTCAATTTTCAAAGTTAATATTAAAAAAATTAAAGGTACATCATTACATCTTCCCTTATCTTTTTTTTTTTAATTTTATAGTTTCTAATTTCTTTTATAATTATCTCTTTTTTAAAAAATTTCTTTCCATGTGCTATATAATTCTTTGCTATCTTTTTTTTTCAAATTTCTTTCTATTGACTATATAAGAAAGGTACTGAAAATTTGAATAAGCCCGTACAATGCACGGGCTAAAACACTAGATAATCCACAAACGAGAAAATGGTCCTAACATTTTTTGGAAACATCTATGGTCACAATGAATCAGAGTATCAGACTAATAAACAAAATGAATGGCTGAAATCAGTCACCTGTAACTAATTTAACAAGTTAAAACTAATACTTGTAAATTTACAAAATATTCCGTCAACCATATATGCTTGTTCTCTTCCTTTGGGCATTTTGGTAATACGTAGAATTTTATTAGGGTATTATAATTTGTATTTCCATATATGTATATTAAAATAATATTTGAACTTGAACCTATATCTATATGGTGTAACGATTTCAATACTTATAGTTATTAATTGGGTATTTATATATATACCCCGAATCCTAACCCATCACCTATATTTTAATAATTAACTTAAATATGATTTTATAATAAGTTTGACGCAAATAATAATAAGGATTCCCGCGAGAAAACGCGACGATAATGCAGTCAAGTGAGTAATAAGTGAGAATATTCTTTCTATTGCCATTCATTGACGCAACTCCAAACAAACGGATTAGGCTAAAGTGGAGTTCAAATTGCTGAGGCATCGGTGAGAAAGTCATGTTTACCTACTGTAGTAGGTTAGTCAATATGTTTTTTATCTGCTGTAGCAGGTAAATATCGGGAGAAAAAAAATTAAAAATAAAATTATATAAAATTATTATAATGAAAATTAGAATAATTTTTTTTTCTTTTTTTAAAAAAGTGGGAATCACCAGTGGTGCTTGAACAAATTATCTATTATAATAGGTTGGTTAACCGGGAGAAAAAAAATTATTTTTTTATTAAATGAAATTATATAAAAAAATTTGAGCAAAATTATTTCTCTTATGCTCCCACAGAGAGAAAAAAGATATCTTTTAATAATTTTTATATGATTTCATTTAATAAAAAATGATTTTTTTCTCCTAATTAACTAATCTATTGTAGTAGGTAATTTGTTTAAGTATCACCTGTGATTGAAAATTTTCTCTTTTTTTAAAAAAGTAGGAACCACTTCTCCCAATTAATCAACCTATTATTATAATAGATAATTTGTTCAAGTACCACCGGTGATTTCCACTTTTTTAAAAAAAAAATTATAATAATAATTTTGTATAATTTTTTTTTTAAATTTTTTTTCTCCCAGTATTTACCTGCTACAGCACATAAAAAACACATTGGCTAACCTACTGCAATAGGTAAACATGACTTTCTCACCGGTACCTCAGCAATTTGAACTCCACTTTAGCCTGACCCCAAACAAACAACGACTTTTTTTATTAAAATGCCGGCGAATTCTACGGTGCACTTGTGCATAAATTGTGCACGGGTGCACCATGCAATACTGTAGTTTTTTTACTGGAGTAAAAATATATATTTAATTTAGCATTGCTATTCGCACCACCAAAATTACTATTCACATCCCTATGTATTTAATTTTTTTACTGTAGGTTTTTTACTGTAGCAGTATATATATATATATATATATATATATATATATATATATATATTTTAAATTTAATGAATTACTTTTTTATTTTAAAGCAGTGAAATTACGTCCAAGCCGCCGATAATTTACTGTAGCAAAAATATATATTTAATTTAACGGGTTACTATTTTTATTTTAAAGTAGAAAAATTACGTCCAAGCCCTAGTAGTGCTTTGAATTATTTTTATTTCCAAAAATATCCTTTCCACGGAAACGTGATTCCATGGCAAAATACACTACGGAATCATGATTTCGTTGTGTACCTGGAGGTGCAAAAAAAATACACAACGGAATCATGATTCCGTTGTGTATTTTATCAACGAAAAGATGATTCTGTTTCGTATTTTTCCCATGGAATCATGATTCCATTTCATATTTTTTTTGCACCCCTAGGTACACAATGAAATCTTGATTCCGTTGTACATTTTATACAACAGAATCATGATTACGTGGAAAGGGTATGTTTGGTAAAAAAAAAATTAAACACGTGAAAATGTGAATAGCAATTTTGGAGGTGCGAATAGCAATGCTAAATTAAATATATATTTTTACTACAGTAAAAAATCTACATTATTCACTATTCTGGATGGTGCACCCGTGCACAATTTGATGCACAAGTGCACCGTAGAATTCGCCTTAAAATGCCACAGTTTGTTTTGATTAATCGTGAGAATGTCACACATTAGATATTATATGTCAAAGTGCCACACTTTTAAAAAGTATTGGGAAATTGGTTGCCTGCAAACCGATTTCCCTCTTTTATTATATTTTTTTAGAAAAAGTTGCTTTGAGAAATTGCTTATTTAATAACCGATTTTTCAACACTGTTTTTTTTTTCTATTTTTCATTTTGTGTTTTTTTAATTTTTTAATTAATATTTGTTAAAAAATATTCTGATGTATAATAATTAGTTTTTAGTTCTTTTTAATTCAATTATTAAATTGGAGTGAAATAAAATTTTGAAAGTGTTTAAAGTTTTTTTTATTATGGTAAATTTTTGTGTTTTTTTATTATGAATGATTTTTTTTAACAATAGTATATTGTCGTAGTTTTCATGTAGATGAATCTAATTATATAACTTTGGCAACTTAAATCGGTCAAAAAAAGCTTAAAAGCCATGGCTGAAAACTGAAAAAAAAAAAAAAAATCTTTTGTGCTTTAACAATTTGCTAAGGGTCACTTATTACATTATTTTGCTTATGAATATTAGGTTATTTGGTACAAACAATTCATTCGCATTGTATTCATATTGATGAATGTAACGATACAATTTTGGCTACTTGAATCGGTCAAAAAAGGCTTGAAAACGCATTGTATTTTTAAATAACCATTTTCAACATCAATTTTAAAAAAATTGTTAATTAAATATTAATTATTATTCACTAGAATAATATTTAATAAATGTTAAAAAAACACAAAATCAAAAATAAAAAAAGGTTGAGAAATCGGTTATTGAAAAAGCAATTTCTCAAAATAACTTTAAAAAAAATAAAAAATAAAAGAGGGAAATCGGTTTGCATGCAACCGATTTCCCAATGCTTTTTAAAACTGTGACAATTTAACATATAATAACTAATATGTGACATTCTCACGATTAATGGAGGCAAACTGTGGCACTTTAATAAAAAAAGTCACAGACAACACACTTGAGACTCCTACTAAGTTTTGTCTCTAATAGGGCGGAAGTTAAGAACCGAGATGGGTTAGTGAGTGACGCAAGCCAAATCATGCCCTTTGGTTGGTTCCACCGTTAGTCATTCCAACTCCACCACGTCACACCTAATTGGGGCCTCTATAAGTCTAATCTATAGCCCATTTTGATTCCGCTGTACCATTTTTCTTAATATATTGATTAAAAAAGAACACTGACTTTTAATATATTGATTAAAGATATCATCAAGATGATTTCATTGTAATTTCTAGGCTTAAATGCAATTTTGGTCATTTTATTTTACATAATCTGTATTTTTAGTCCCCCTATTTTAAAATTGAGACGTTTAGTTCTCTATTTTGCACAATCTACAATTTTAGTCTCCTGTTTTAAAATTGTGACATTTAGTCCTCTAATTTTGTAAAATTCGTGATTTTGATTCTTCCGTCAAATTAGAATCATTGACCGTTAAGAGATTAACGTGGACTAGAACGTGAAATATGCTTCAATAACGTGAGACTAGTTTAAATAAATGATTAAGACTCTTAACGATTAATGCTTCCAATTTGACGGATGGACCAAAATTACAAATTTTAAAAAATTGGGAGACTAAATGTCTCAATTTCAAAACAGGAGGACTAAAATTGCGGATTATGCAAAATAGGGAGACTAAATGTCTCAATTTTAAAATAGGGAGACTAAAATTGCATATTATGCGAAATAGGGGGACCAAAATTGCATTTAAGCCTAATTTCTATTATATTTTTTTACCACCATAATTAGGACCTTTGGTTTTTCGGTGGGACCCCAAGATATATCCACAAACTTCGATCATTTGGATTGACTATGAGATTTATCCTCGATCCGGGACTTAAACATATTTAAAGCTCTTCGTCCCTCCCAAGGATGTAATTTCTATTATCATGGTTTTTAATAAATTTCTAATTAATATATTTAATACCTTTGTTAATGAAATTTAAAAACAATTATATAGATATAATTTTTAGGAAGGATAATGTTTGTGTCACATTTTGTTATGAGATGTAAGAAAAAGAATAGAAAAAAAAATGAGGAAGATAAATGATAGATAATGGAATTAAAAGAAAGATAAATGCGAAAAAGAATAAAGTAGAAAACTAAAATTTATTTTAAAAAATAAGTTTATTTTTAAGAAGAGTTTAATTTTTATATATTATGAATGTAAAAAGTTTACGTTATTAATTAATTAGAATATTTTAAATATAACTTTTAAAATAGTTATTATAAAAATATATTTAATTATACAATAACTAATAAATATATTCTAATGATTTTTTAATATATTTTCTGTCTCTATAAAATATTAAACATTTAGTTTTAGTCTCTTATTTTTCATTTCATAGTTTTTTAGTTTCTATAATTTTGAAAGATGTTACATTTAATTTAAGTTACTAACTCTGTTAACTTAGTACTAATATGACTAACAAAGCTACATGTCAACATTAGATAGGGAGATATTTTAGGTGACATGACTATCATGTGGCATGTGCTTTCATGTGTCCTTTTAAGAATTATTTCCATCCCCATAAAAGTTCTAAAGTATAATTTTAACCCTTGTTTATATTTTTTTTACATTGTGTTAGTCATTATGAAATCTTTAATTTTTTTTCTTATTTATTTGCACTTTCACCTCACCAATAATATTACATGGTATCATTCAAACTAATATTAGTGATTAGAGGTGTTAAAATCTTCGAGGCACATTATTTGACATCCTTTAATAGTTAAAAAAAGTTTTAACACTTGAAATTTTAATTGACAACCTTTGACTGCTAAAGAAATTTGAGACAAAGTGTTGCAACTTCGTTAATTGCTAAGGGTATAGGAAGCATGCAATAGAGGTTTTAAATTTTTAATGTCCAATTTGGATTAGGTCCTCCGTTTGTTGTTAGAGAAGGTCATATTGTTTTATTTTCACCAAATAGTTTGAACTATTTTTTTTTAAAACCAGATTAATCATTAAACCGATGAAAATAGAGATTCAAGGCTTAATGGTCTAACTTTGATTAAAAAAAAAATACTTAAGCCAATATATTTTAAATTTTAATCGTTATTTTAAGAACGGAGAGCAACAGATATTTCTAAGAAGGAATTATACGACAAGGACATATTGCTGCAGTCACAACTCACTGTGCAATTTGTCATAACCTTTTCATAATGATCACTGAAAAGGTGGGCCCAAAACTAACCAACAAAGAAAAGAGTCAAATCGTACGTACAAAATGTAGAGAAAGCATTGAAAGATAGCTTCTTTATTCTATTTCCGTCATTTTTGAAATAATTGAGCTCCATATCACTGCGAATTACAGTAATCCACTTTCGTTCCTATTTGTGAAAAAAAAATTACTCCACATTAATTTGAATATCATATCTTACTGAAGATGATGAGCCATCGGGCTTCAATTAATTGTGCATAAATATCATAATCATCATTATCTACTCGTAAATGTGGAATGAGTAGATAAATTAGTACTAGTATTCTTTTTTTAGGTGTGTCCGTGTGTGGGGCAATTTTAATTATATTCCATTATGAGAAGTTGGATCAACGTGGAGATGCAATTATCAATTATTCAGTGTCACATGTCTTATCAGAGTTTGGTTGGATGAGAATGCTCAGTTTGACAGCCACAGAGAGAACCTTCAGAGTCATGATATTTGATAATTTATTACTGGTCAATTAGAGAATTATTTATCAATTGCTTGCTTCTCTTCTCGGTGTCCATAAGTTTCATTGTCTATATCGATTACACTTTTTGACAAGAAGATGGGTTCAAAATGGTCTTCAATTGCTGGTGGAAGTTCTACTTCTTTTCTTATGTGCTTGTCACTGGTGATTTAAAAATGGCACAGTATGTAGCAATAATATAAAATTAAAGCAACACATGACATATATGGAATCTCTTTTATATATATGTTTCTGATCTATTATATTGTCCCCACACCCCTTGTGAGTTTTCAATAAGGGTAAACACCTTTTCTTTCCGTCCTTTATGTCTGTTTGTCTTTGGTGGGTTCTTTGTTTCCATTCTTCCTAGATCATGCTTTATGGTGGTTAGGCGTGAACCTGCTTGTATTTGGTGATTGATAGATAAGATATATATCAAGAAATATATTTTGTGTAAGTTATATCCATTAAGCAAGTAAAAAATTGACACATATACGTTGTATACACTACAAAAGTTGTGTTAACTTTTTGTTGGTTCAGTATAATCGTACAGCAGTTATGTAATATGCTAAGAATCTCCAATGAAATCGATATCTTTTTAGTTTTTACTTACAAAAGGTGCAGAAAGACGCAGTCAGATAGGTCATACATGAATGGATGGAACCATGGAGGCTGAAGATTCGGCTGATAAGCGATACTACCTACCTGTTGGCCCTGTCCACCAGAGTTACTACATTGCTAGCTATATAGGCCATGATTCCCTACAATTGAAAAGCAATTGTGCAGTCATAATCTAATGATTTGTATCCTTTTTATCTTATCTGTTTATTAAATTTTTAATTATAAATTATAAAACTAAATCACTGAACTTATGAATTAACTGGTGCAAAAGATTATTTCAATTTAATAAGTGATTTCAAGTTTTGGCGCCTAATGATGATTCTACTCGGCTTGTGTTAAAAAAAGGTGCATATTTTGTGAAGTTGAAAAAGCAACCGAATGAAATACAAACACTTATTAGTTGTTACATATACGCATGATGGAAGACTGAGAAAAAAACAGAGAGAATTTAGTCTAGATATCGCAATAATAACCCTTGTGCAGGCAATATGCAAATCACTACTGCATATAGAATAGCAAGAAATGAGAATGGGTGGTGGAAGATTTATGTGACTGCACCACAAAAGATGTTGGATATTGGGGTCCTATCACCTTCTAATGCTGGCCAGTTGGTCAGCTTTCAGCATAAACATGTTTTGGTTAACCCCAAATTACTTGACCCGCAGGAATCAAACTTGATAATTCCATGGTCCTGATCAGCACAGCAGTTATAGCTTTACAGCATGAAAAATTTAGTAAATGAAACTGATAGATACCCATTAGTTAGTTATGTTAGCTAGATTGGTTGGTTAAACAAATGAGGCATGTTGCCTATAAATAAAAAAGGAGGCGAAGAGAGAGGACATCTTGTCATTTGTGAGAGGTAATTAATTAGCGGCATTGAGATGTGCAGACTTCGAAGTTTTGCACTGTCTGTTTTTGATACCAGTTCTAACAGAAACAAAAAACTTTTCATGTGTCTTCCAAGTCATCTTTTACTGAAACCATCTCAATTTCCCCCCTTATCCAATTAGCTTATCAAAGCAGGACCTTTTCAATAGGTCATGCAAGTTTAGAATAATTAGATGTTAATAAGAAAAGGAAACATATGATATCACGCTCATAGTTTCTACTCAACTGCAGCAGCAAACCAAATGCAGAGCATCACTTAGTTTGGTATACAAGTATTTAAATCTCCTATTGCTAAATATTTTCTCAAGCTCTCAACAATCCTCTCCTCATTACTATATGCCATACAATCAAAAGCCAAACCATCAGGTGTTTTTATCAAAACAATACAAGCAACAAAGAAAACACATGACAATTATTTAACTACTTTACATAAAAAAAACAAAGTGAATGTTGTTCTGGTTTCCACATCAAACAGAAAACTTTGTGTGTATTCTGTGCATGTAACAAAAAACGGTGTTTCTTCCCGTACTCTACTCTATACTATACATGAACAAAAATTTAGAGCATAAAAAATAGTAAAACAAAATCAATACAAAAATAGTTATGATGGCCTCAAAATTACCAGAATAGTAATTAAAAAACAAGGTTAAGATCCCAGGTCAGTTCACCTTTTAAGGTTGAATTAGGCTTAATTCATTCTTAATTTCAATAAGGTATATCATAATCTATCTCAGTTTGAATGATGGCCCACTCGCTGATGTTAGTCTTGGGTGTAAGAAGAGGATAATCCTCCCACTCACCGTTTCATACATTATCATTTTTTTATGTTATTATTTTTTTTCGAGTATTTGTTTCAGTATAGGACTGGTATTTATGTTTTTATTTTATTTTTTTATTTTTTATAATTAGATGTATCAAAGCAGGACCTTTTTATGTTAAACAAATACTTGGAAAAAAAAGAATAACATAAAAAAAATGATAATGTATGAAACGGTGAGTGATGTTTTGTCTCCTATCAATTATAATATTGCTCTCTTTCTATGACAATTTTTGACATATTGGTTCAAATCTTTACTTGTCTGTGTGGAGTCCAGTAAAACTTGGAGAAGCAGCTTGTGCGTGCGTGTAGACTAACACAATTCTGAACCATTCTTAATACTATATGATTATTTAAACTTATTTCTGCATATTGAAACATATGGTTATCTAGAAAATACTAGTATTTTAGAATACGATGCACATCCAGCACTGCATATTTTTAACGGGAATGATGAAATTGGGATGGACCCCAATGGGCAAAATAAAAGGGGGAGACAGAAAAAATAAAAGCGAGAAACCTCTCGACATTAGAGTTGGGCCGAGGCCAACAGTCACATGTATGGGTTTTATGGTGAATTGGTGATGGCTATTGCTATTTCCACTCCCCCTTTCTACTATTACACTTCCCTTTTAATGTTCTTTCCCACAAATTTCACTCCCGTTCAAGCCCTTCTCTAAAAATGCACTAAATCACCATTGTTCCCTTCAAAGAGTTGGGATACACCATTGTGTGCTTGTTTCTGTGCACCCTCGGTTCATTGGAGGATGGTGAGATTCGATGCTCCCTTCAATCCGATCTCGTCAAGTTCGTTTATTCCTTCAATTTTGTCAACAACAAGACTCATTAAACAACAAATTGACACCGATCAATACAACCTCGTCTTCGCCCACTGTCACTCGCAACAACTCAAAGTGACCGTGGATGTTAAATCAATCAGCAATGTACAATTTGGATGCTAAGAGCGGCATCCACGATTACCTCTCTATTGGCAGAACCATCCTTCTGAGGGTTTATTTCCTCTTTGTTGTGCTTTAGATCAGCGTCCTCTGCTCAAGGAATTGACCACTTTCCGCATCGCATTGTTACTTCCTCTCCTCAACACTCATGATTGTCTTGATTGACGAGAGTGCAGTGTGTTGTTGTGTGCTCGCACTTGCGACAATGATTTGACGGAAAGAAACTTGTGGGGAGTGAATAAAGGGAGTGTATTTTTAGGGATATTTTGGAAAATAAATAAATAAATGAGGAGTGTATTAGAATAAAAGGGGAGTGGAAATAGCAATTCCCATTGGTGATTGCTTATATAGCGGGCTTTTTAACTAGACAAACTAATGCATGCATTGCTGGACCATATTTGATGTATTATTGGTCTTATTAGCCTCTGCTGTTAGAGAATGGTGGAACATTTTATAGAACAAATCTTGTTGGACCATGTTTGATGCATTGTTGGGCTTTGCTATTCTCACCTCCTAATCTTGTAAAATTACTCTTCTGTCCCTCTCCATTCCTTACACCCCACCCCACTCCCTTCTTCTCACAGTCTCCACCTCCACTCCAAAACTCACTCTCCCTCTCCTCCTTTAGTTACTCACACCCACACCCGTAAGTTGTGTAGATCAATGGAATCATGGTTTCGCTGTGTTGAATGCACAGCGAAATAGTTGTTTAGTTATTTTTTTTGTTTTTTACAGTACACAACGGAATCGTGATTCCGTTGTGTATGAAAAATAACATGTATAATGGAATCACGATTTCGTTGTGCATGCAGACAGTATTTGATTTTTTTTTACTGATACTCATTTAGTGAACTTTAAATTGTTTTTTTTTCCAGTAGTAGCAATTGATTGAAATACTTTTATTTCTGATGAAGTTACGATGCCAAGTAGTTGGGGAATATGATTGATGCAAGTGAAAATGCTTTAGACCACCCCGATGAACAAAATGAAATGCAAGCAGATGATTATGTGATGGACATTGAACCTCAGTACAATTATCCTGACTTCTCCAATAATTTCATGACTGACGAGGTTGATTGATTAATTATTATTTTTATCTAAATGATATTTTTTGTATGTGTGTTTTGTTAGTGAAAGAATGCATTTTATTTTTAGGCTTTTGAAGAGCAAGATCACTTGTTGACGTGGGTTCGATTTGTTGCAAAGGAGCTTGGATTTGTTGTTGTCATAGAAAGGTCAGAAGCTGGGAAGAAAACTTTTGTCCTACTGGCTTGTGAAAAGGGAGGAAAGTACAAACAATATAGAGATAAGTTAGTCCGCAAGACTACTGGAAGCAAAAAATGTCAGTGCCCGTTTAAATTAAAAGGGAGGCTTGTGAAAGGCATTGGTTGGAAACTTATGTTGTTTGCGGTTTTCATAACCATGAAGTCAGTGAAACATTAGTGGGTCATGCATATGCTGGTCGTTTAAGAAGTGAAGAAAAAAGTCTGCTAAATCATATGGTGAAGCCTGGGCAAATTCTGTTGACAATCAAATATCAAGATGCTGCAAATGTCACCACCATCAAAACCGTATACAATGAGCGATAAAAATATCAGCGATAACAAAGGGGTCCAAGAACTGAAATATAACATCTGATGAAATTGATAGAACGTGATCAATATGTTTATTGGTATAGAAGGGTCGACACTGAAGATGTTGTAAGAGATATCTTGTGGGCACATCCAGATTCTATCAAGCTCCTAAATCCATTTCCAACAGAGTTGATATGTGGTACTACTTACAAGACGAACAAATATCGTCTTCCGTTATTGGAGATTGTTGGGGTGACTTCAACAGACATGACTTTCTCAGTTGCCTTTGCTTATTTACAATCTGATAGGACAGAAAATTTTGAATGGGCATTAAATAGGGTGAAAGAAATGTTTGTCAAAGATGATGTATTGCCTCAGGTTATTGTCACTGATAGAGATCTTGCATTCATGAATGCGTTAGAGAATGTCTTTCCTTCTTCAACCAACTTGTTATGTCAATTCCACATTTCTAAGAATGTCAGGGCAAAATGCAAGATGCATGTGGGCAACGCGGAAGAATGGGACAAAGTGTTGGATGCTTGGGAAGGGTTAATGCAATCTGCTAATGAACAATTGTATGAGGTTAACTTGAAAAACTTGACAAACCTATGCTCACATTATCCACTTTTCCTTGATTATGTCCATTGTACATGGTTGATAGCACAAGGAGAAGTTTGTACAAGCATTAACGGATCGAGTTATGCATCTTGGAAACACAACAACTAATAGGTACTTTTCCATATAATTATATTCATTGATTTTAATTATATACTTTGCTTGACATTACTTTTGATTGTATGATAGGGTTGAAGCGCACACGCACGATTGAAGAGGTTGCTTCGAGATAGTATGAGAGACTTGTGCAGTTGTTGGGATGCCATGAATAACATGCTTATATTGCAACATACTGAGATTTTGGCTTCATTCCAAAAAAGCATCAATGTTGTGGGTCACAGGTTTAATAACATGTTTTACAAGAAGATACGGGGCTTTGTATCAAACCAAGCACAAGAGCTGATATACAACGAGTACAAACGGGTTGACAACGTTGGTATTGACAGTTATGCTTGTGGATGCACACTTAGAACTACTCACGGTCTACCATGTGCGTATGAACTTGCTAGATTCAGCAATATGTTTGGCTCAATACCCTTGAGGTCAATTCATGTGCATTGGAAGATGTTATCCATCAATCAAGATGACACCGGTGATTCTTGGGGGAACTTGACTTTGACACACAAGATTGATGCATTGTTAAAGAGGTTTTCCCAACTTGATGTCTACGAAAAAATCACAATGAAGACTAAAGTCCGTGAACTTGCATTTCCAGATACCACCTCAATGTGTCCACCTCCAGAGAAGGTGAAAACAAAGGATGTCCCGAAGTCTGTGAAATCTACTAGGCGTGGACCTTCAATGTGGGAGCAAGTCGATGCAATGCATACAATGGTAGGTAGTTCAGGAACTCCTACTGTGCCTCCCAAAGTTGTCAGTGACAATAAGCGGAGTAAAATGATGCCTTATGTTAATGAGTTTTCCGATGAATTGAAACCATTCATCCAAAAAATTATTGATGTCAAAGCAGATGAAAATTGTGGTTATAGAGCAATTGCAGCTTTGTTAGGTATGGGTGAGGAATCCTGGGCTCTCATTCTTCAAGACTTGATTCGGGAACTTCAAACATGACACTCTCTTTATCTCCAGCTCTTTGGCACGAAAAAAAGATTGGTTGAACTAATCAGCTCGTTGTATCTCGAATGTGGACCAACAACCATTGACAAGTGGATGACCATTCCCGACATGGGGTATGTGATTGCTAGTAGGTATAATGTGGTGTTGATTCACTTATCTATGCTTCAAAGTTGGACTTTCTTTCTGCTTAGGAGCCGACCTCCATCTGCTGCACAATAACGTCTTATAGCTATTGGATTTGTTAATGGAAATCACGTTGTACAGGTACACATAATATACTAAACTATTAACTATGCAAATTTGTTTACTAAGTTAAGCTTACCAGTTTAATTTTCATTGATTAGCTATTTTTACAAGATGATTGTCCCCTGCCTCCTATTGCACCTCAATGGAGAACATACTGCACTGTTGAAGCTCGATCATGGCCATAATCGTACATGCAACGCATGCAAGAATTCAACTCAATACCATTTCATTCAACTAGAGGATCTCAATATGTAGTAGACATTACTAGGGATTCATTTTAGTTAATTAATCCTCTATTAATAATTGTCATTAGAGGACTTTATTTGTGTAATGTTTTGGTTGTTGAATATTTTTTACAAAACTGTATTGTATTATGACTGATTGATGGTATTTTAAACATATATTAGGCACTACTACAAAATTTAACCAGGATTGTACCCTTGTACAACATAATCGTGATTCCGTTGTACAGGGGGATGAAACAAATTTGTACAACGGAATCGCGATTCCGTTGTACACTTGTCAACTGAATTGTGATTCCGCTGTATAGTGTACAAGGGAATCCATTGTACACTTGTACAGCAGAATCACGATTCTGTTGTACAAGGATATTTTGGAAAATCAAGAAAAAACCACTCACGTGGGTGATGAGAATAGCAAAATGAGAGCTGAGAATAGCAATTTCCTGCATGCTTGAAGCTTGTATCTAGAGACATTGGCCCATCCCCCAAAGTTATTGCTCAAGTACTTGTGTTCACCGATCTATTGACATCGAGAAGCGTGCACAGGAGGCTTATGCTATGGGCAAAGAACCTTTGTTATTAAACAAAATATAATCTGAAAATTAATTGAGATGATCACGAAAGTGGACGTCCCTAAATATTAAGCGTGACTGGTTTTCTTTAAGAATCTGATGCTATATTGGCTCCTCCCTTCTCTCTCTCACATGCGCATGCATGCTCCCTCGCATCTATTACAAATTAAATCAGAATCTAGAACCACTATAAGAAGAAGAAGAAACTGCCCATTCCTTCCATGTACCAACATTGTACCCTTTTCGTTTTCCGACATTACTTTCTCTAAGGATCTTCAACTCCTAATTTTTCTTTTAAAACGTTGAGATCAACACATAGAAATGAGCAATTTTCGGTTCACGGACTTGGCTACCCCACTTCGTTACCTTGCTGGGTATCTATGTCACAATTTGTTATGCATGCAATTTCTTCGTTTCCCTTATGTTTTCGTCATTTCATTCATCAATTTAATTCCTATACATTTAATTAATATTTAGCTTATAAAGAAAATTAATTCCTATACATTCCATTTTTTACAGGCCAGCGGCGACGTTATTGTACCCTTTGTGAGTATTGAGTATCGGATATGCTACACACACATGACATGGCACATTCTAGTAGCATATAATATGATATAATAAGAACTTTGATTAATTTCTCCATTGTATTATTATTATAGGAGCAGTAATATAATAAGAACTTATTAAATTAATTTCTCCTTTATACAATTATAGGTATGCATCAGTGGTAGCGATAGAGAGCCAATCTACATTGGATGACAAGAAGTGGCTTGCTTATTGGATCATTTATTCTTTTCTCACCCTCGTGGAAATTATTCTCCAACCTCTCTTGGAGTTAGGGGTGTTCACCGGATCGGGTAACCCGATCACCCAACCCGATCCAACCCGACCCGATTAGTTCGGATCGGGTTTTTTTTAGTTCGGGTCAAACCCGAACACAACCCGATCCAACCTGTTAGTATACGGATCGGGTAACGGGTTTGCATTTTGAACCCGTGACCCGACCCGACCCGACCCGTACTATAATTTATATATATATATTATTAAATTAAAAATACAAAACACTATATTTTTTTGATAATTTTTAACCACACATGAATTATATTTCTCTTTTTTAATTGTTTCTATTTTTTGTCTTGATTTTGTTTATGTTTTCTCATGCTAATATCTATTTAAAATAAAATATTTGTATTAGCATTGAAACCATTCATTTTATTAATCAAATGTTGTCACAATTTGGTCCTTTTGGAGGACATGTAGAAATTATATATGTGCAAAGCTCTAGGCAAAAACAAATTGTTGTTTTAAAAAATTCTAATTTTTACAAAATAAAAAATATTTTTTAAATGCCCTGACCCGATCAACCCGACCCGATCCAACCCGTTTTTGAACGGGTTGGATCGGATCGGATTTTGCAAAAAAAATGCACAAACCCGATCCAACCCAACCCGTAAAATTTTGATCGGATCGGGTATCGGATTTGGCCAAACCCGGCCCAACCCGACCCGTGTACACCCCTACTTGGAGTGGTGGGTTTGACATTAAAATAATAGACGATGAAGTGTATGAAATTAATTTAGTTACATATATTATATTATCTAGTGAAAAATGAATTGAATTCGCAGGATTCCAGTTTGGTACAATGTGAAGCTATATCTGGTGTTATGGCTAATTTTGCCGCAGTTCAAAGGTGCTGCTTTCTTGTATGAAAGGTTCGTGAGACCACACGTTCGGACGTACATAATGCAAATAGTGAGTTAATTAATTTAGAGGAATTTATATAATTTCTTTTAATCAAATTGAAATGAATTGCTTAGACGGGGTCTAGAGTTTTCGATTTCTGATGCTATTTGTGGTGGTGTTATGATGATGAGAACAGTGGGGTCGTAATGCATGAGAGGCAAATTGAATTGGAAGGACAGTGATGAGGTGAATGCTGGGCAGTGGATGTCTTTTGAATGAAGACTGAGACGTTGTTGATCTTTGATTTTGGGATCAGCTTTACTTTTTATTTGGTTAATTGAGTTTATTTTAATCTTTAATAAAGCATTATGTGTGGCTTTTGTCACAATATAATTAATAATGAGTTTAATGGTGATGCACAGATAATTTAAAACTGTTTTACACAGTCATCCAATCATAAATGGTGGGTTGTGATTGGATGATAGTGTAAATTTTTTTACACTGTCAGTGCATATCCCTTTTTTTCATTAATAAAAGGTCATTTGAAAAATAGAGGAGTATTTGTCTATTTGATTACAATGCATGCATATATCTAATGAATTTGTTTTAAGTATTGCAAAATTATTGTCATGAATGTGAGTTTGGAAATGCAACATTTTTATGTTTGTTACAAATTATAAACAAATAGTTTTAGGTATAATGCATTCTTAAAAATCTATATTACAAATGTTTCTCCCCTTTCCTATTATCATGTAAAGGAGTGAAAATCTCACATTTTCATGAAAATGAAAGTTATTTTTTAAAATAACTTCTTACTTTCCTTTTATTTTATTTTATTTTATTTATTTATTTTAAATTAAAATAAATTTAAAAACATTATAAGAAATGACAAATATTTATAAAATATTTTTTATGAGAATAATATTCTCAATAATAACATTTCTAGAAATATGATTTTCGAGAATATAATCAAATTAATTAGTAAAACAAATAACTTAATTAGGATCTTTCTCATTAGGAATTAGTATCTATAATAATAGAGGGGTATTCCACTTTGTCTCCATTTCTTTCAGACTTTTTTACTTTTTAATTGCTTTTACAAATTACTCTATCCTATTTCAACTTTTCATGTCAATTACATTGATAAAAAAAAAAAATGTAAACATACAGACATAACAATGTTTACCTTTTTTTTTAATAAATGTTTACCTTTCCACTAATATCTAATGAGAGAAAAGAAAAATTAAAACATGAGGATTCATCAATTGTTAATTTAAATTAAAATATTTTATATGATAAAAAAATTAAAATATCTTATAAACTTAAATTACTTCAAATTAATGTCACTTTCTCGTTTTATAATTTTCCCATTTTAAAGGAATTAATTCCTTGTAATAAATGAACTCTCTCATGTAGTGTCATATGTCATAATATAAATTGGTGATCATCGAATTTTTTTATTTGACCAATATTGAGTGTCCGTTTCAATTTAGCGCAAGACCCAAGTAAACTATAATTGTAATCTCGTAACCATTCTAGTGATTTCTATTAGAGGTGGGAAAATGGACTATCCAACCCATTATAGTCTGATCTGGTATGAGTTGTAAATTATAATGGGCGGATAAAAAAAGCTTGAATTTAATTTGGACCTCTAAAATGGAGCCAAATTATGTAAAAGTTCACTTTTTAGGATTTTTTTTTTTTTAATACTAATAATGGATATTTTGTAAAACTCTGGCATAAAAATGAGTTTATTTATATATTCTCCTTTGGACCTTTTTCTTCCGCAGCAACATACCCTAATAATGAGTTTTCTTTTCTTATGGTCTATGCATGGTTTTCCTTTTTCTTGAAGGGAAGGGTCCCAGTACCCGCCAACCAAAATGCTTTTTGTCAACTTTTGCAAATCACCATGAAAAAAAATGCCCCCTGCGTATCCCAGTACCCGCTTTGCACTGACTAATAAAGCTAATAAGATGACTAAGCGATCAAGCAAATTCTCTAACACTTGCTCATAATTTATTGTTTTCTTCCTCTATCTGGTTTCATTGATTGATTTGCTACATGATTATATTTATGATTTTGTATTTCGTATCGCGAAAGGTGACTTTGCCATGCATGCACAGGCTCGAAGCTGATAGTTTGGGCGGGTCTCATTCAATAAGTTTACATGAAGTATTAAGAAATTATAGTTACATATGATGATACTTACTTAAACAATTAAATTAAAAAGAAAAAAATTGATAAATTTCTCCAAAATACTTATTAAGTAAGTAAACGAGGTGAGAAATTATAATTTAAATTAATTATATCGCGCTTTACTTATCTGTTTATTTCAATGAATTAAATTCATTGAAATAATTAAATTCAAAAAATTGCAAAAAGAAATATCATAGATTAAAATTATAAACTTAAATAAATTCTTCCAAATACCCATAATATCTACAATTACAAACTTTTCGATCGAAAACGGGAGAAATTGGTTTACTTTATCAAAATTGACACTTAACGGTAAGCATGCAGCAGTTGTACCATTTAACCAAATTATGGAGCGTATTTTTGTTGTTCTGTACTCCTCATAAATAAATAGAAACTTTTTTAAGATGAAATTTGGCACTATGTCTTCATGGAAATACACAAAGCAATCATTATCATCATCGTTTTCATCAAATTTGTGTCGATGACATGTTCAGAACATAAAGAAACTTGCATATTGCGCACTGTAATTAGTGAGACGACGTTTAATTCTTCTGTGTCATTTGTTAACAGTTAAACCCTGTTTCTCTTGGCAATTAATATTCATCTTCGTTCCACTCAATATGAAGCTTCTGCTAGAAGAAATGTAAAAGAAAAAGCTAAAAGAGCTTCTTTAACCGAAATCTACCCCACTTCTCTACCAGGAAGATCACAGAAAGAAAATAAAGAATGATATACCAACACTTTCTAGAGGAGATTCTGTTGCCCATCGACAGCAGTCAAAATGATATTCTTTTCTTAATGGGAAATGGGGATGTTGGGTAAAACAACCTACAAATGGTAGGGTTTAATTATAATGCTATTTTTGGCCCCCCAAAATCCAAAGTTTCACATTGTTGTGGAATCACAGTCAGAGAAGCAATGGAGATTATGTTTTTTAGTACAAGGATGGCATAAGTAGATTTCGAACTCGAAACTTCTTATTATGCGAAAATAATTTCGCATCAATTGATTTAAGTGCTCCAATAAAGATTATTTTATTATTATTGTTTTTTTTTTTTGCAACCACTATGTTTTAGTTATCACAAAGGAACGTGTTCAATTCGCACGCAGCTTAGCCCAAATTAATTATACAAGGTGCTCCAACGTACGATATCATTAAGAACTTAATTACCATATACAACTAGATCAACAAAATGAAAACAAGCTTTATTAGTAGATCGTGATGGAGAAAAAGGGGCCAATAAAACGCCACGCCACCATGTCCCATGGCTTTTGAAAAAGTCGTTAAAATATTCCTTATCAAATAATGGAAAAAAGTAGCATGTGAAATAATTTTACCAACCAATCCTGGCCCTTTCCTAAATCTATATAACTTGGCATTTCTTATGCTCTTAGTTCAGCAAAATAAATTCTTCCCAATATTCTACAAGCTTACCTTTGAACCCTTCTCTAAAGCCAAAACTTGAGCCTAATGGATCCTACACAAATCAAGAAGATTCAAGCCATGAACAGGTACAAGAGGCAACAGTTTGTGGATAATTTGTATTTCTATTTCTTGAGTGCCTTAACTTGCAGTGTGTTCTGTTGTGTCACTCTCTGCTTGCCCTATCTTTCTTCCCTTCTCCGGGTTTTTTTCATGGTGCACATCTCAAGTTTAATACCGGTCCTGTTGAGTTCAAAGCTTTTATTCATCATAGGCAACCTCATCATTTTTTTCCTTGTAGTAAACTCAAGAATCCTTTCCTCGGATTCCTCTTCAACTTGTGTTGTTTACTATGATGAGTACATTCAGAGCAGTCAAACTATGAAACCTCAGATTCTTCCAAGTCATGAGGTCAACTGTGATAAAACATTGGAGAAACTTGTTGGGGAAAATGTGGACATGAACAGCGTGGACTTTATAAAGGGCAAAGGGTGGGTTGAGAAAGCTACAGAAGCATCCAAAGAGGAGGACAATCTAGATGGAGGGGATGAACAAAGTTTGATTTCTTCTTCTTCTGCTGAATTGAACAAAAGGGCTGATGATTTCATTGCAAGAGTCAATAGGCAGAGGAGGCTTGAACTTAGCCTTCTGCATTATGATATTTAGTTACTAAGGAGCTCTAGCTGCAGTGCAGGAAATCTTTTGTTCTCATGTAGATTATTTTCATGATAAATTATTTGAGATGGTTTTATAGAATAAGTTTAGTTATTTAACTCTCCTAATAACAGTATATTTACAGCTAATTAATTAGTAATCTTACAGTAGTCAATAATTAATCATCACGAGATAGATATTCTTATAGGAATTGGATTGTCTGCCGTGAGGAGAGAGAATGCAACCAGAATCTCTACCAATATGAATATTTACGGGTATTCATAAATATTCATGGGAATTTCTTAAAATATAAAATAAACAATTTTGAAACATATGTTTATTTTAAAAATAAATTCATTAATACTTTTCCTTTTTGAAACAAATTTTAATTTGTAGACAACTTACTTTATAATTATTATAAATAATTATGAATATTTAAGTAATTTCAAAGTGTGGATATACACGGGAATTTTTTTTTTTTTTTATCAGCAGAGTATTTATATCGGGAACAAGGGGTACCATCCCCGTAACAGAACGATAATGTATTTATATTTATATTAGGTACAAAGGGAATAATTACCTTGTTAGTCACTACCTTTTTTTAAAAATTAGTTATTTACCCATAAGTATCTCTTAGGGTCCATTTGATTTGCTAAAAATTATGGTACTGGGCAGGACAAATATTTTTGTTCCACGATTGATTTGAAAAAGGATTATGGGACAACTCAAATTAAACAAATGAGGATGGGACAAAAACTCAATTTTTGGTTACTTAGAAAATCATGGGACAACTTTTTGTACTAGGTACAAAGTATTCAAAAGACACATAGGGTCCATATGATTTGTTAAAATGATGGTACTGGACAGCACAATAGAGAACAAATATTGAAATTACTGGACAACTTTTTATCATGTACATTGTTTGATGAACAATGAACAGTACAAGCAAAATAATATAAAATTTACTAAAATATCCTTTTAAAATTAATTATCTTAATATAATTTGTATTATTATTATATATTATGTGAATTCAAAATACAAAATATACACAAATAAGCTAGCTAGTAGATAATGTGAATTTAAAATATATGACATGATAAGGTTGTTGCAGCTAATAGATAATGTAAATTCAAAATACATGGCATGATAAGGTTATTGTAGCTAGTAGTTAATGGGAATTCAAATGCAGTGACTCAAATTCAAATGCAAATAATGGGGTATATGTTTTTTTTGAATATTTTGTACCTGGGACAAAAAATTGTCCCATGGTTTTCTGAGTAACAAAAAATGGAATTTTTGTCCTGTCCTCGTCCGTTTAATTTGTGCTGTCCCATAATCCTTTCTCAAATCAAACGTGGAACAAAAATATTTGTCCTATCCAGTACCATAATTTTTAGCAAATCAAACGGACCCATATATTCCATTATCTGTATTTGAATTTGAATCACTGCATTTGAATTCCCATTATCTACTAGTTACAATAACCTTATCATGCCATGTATTTTTAATTCACATTATCTACTAGCTACAACAACCTTATCATGTCATGTAGTTTGAATTCACATAATATATAATAATAATGTAAATTATATTAAGATAATTAATATTAAAAAGGTATTTTAGTAAATTTTATATTATTTTGTTTGTACTGACCATTGTTCATCAAACAATGTACATGATAAAAAAGTTGTTCAGTAACTTCAATATTTGTTCTGTACTGTACTGTCAAGTACCATAATTTTAACAAATCAAACGAACCCTTAAACTATCCAAATTCATTATCGCTGGGTAGAGTTATGGAGTTTAGATCAAAATTTCATTCTATATTCTATTTTTACCGATCGATTTCATTATGGTTGTCATACATATAAATAAATACGTATGCTATGGTTTGTCATAGATTTCTGATTTTTGGATCTGGGCAATCATCCAAAAATACTTCGTTGATAAGCAAACTAAGTACTCAGTACTTCCCACTTGTACGTAAACATCCACACGTGATAATTATACAAAGTATATAAACCCTGGCAAGTTATCTTACAAATTTAGTTTAATATATGGACGCCAAGTTCTTAAAAGTTAAAAAATAAACTTTTGTAACCTTAAAGTAGGTGTCACCGGAAGGCTGAGGCTTCTTCGCAAAATGCTCGAATCTGGTTACCTTTTCCGCAGCGGGGCGCGGCATTTCCTCTACCTTAAACACAAAGGTTATCTTAAACATGAATTAGAACTTGGAAGGCTACAGAAGCATATTGTTTGATATTGTGATTTACAATTTCAACAAAACAGGTATGATTTTATCCATTTGACTTGTTTATACTTGTAAGTTATATCTTATGAATAATTGGTTTTAGGTCTGATTGCACTTTAGGAAAAAGATGAAAAACAATAAATATAATTATGAATAATGGTATTAAATATTTAAAAAGAAATAATATTATAATAACAATAAAAGATGAAGGATCATTCATTTCATATTTTTATATTAATTTTTTTTCTAATCCGAATATCTCTTGATTGGAAGTCAAGACTAGTCTATTAAAATATTAATTTGACAAATGTTTTTCCGTACACATGAATATCAAATAAAATTCATAATCACATATTTAAAGGATAAAGTTATCTGTTAATCATATTATATTATGTTGATATTTTTTAAATTAAATATAAATAAATACTTTTTCATATTATCCGGTATATATTCCGGTGGATTTTTTAGAAATTAGAATGAAACACACTCTAGTACGTTGTTGTACTTGTACCATGGTCTATATATCTATTTCAGTGTGCCACGAATTGAACATGCCAAAACTTGTAAATCCAGATCATTGAAGCCCAAATATGCCAACACAAATTACACAGAAAGCCCAAGTTTTTTTATTACATTTGAATTTGTCACAAGAATCAAAGTAATCGAAAATATTAATATCGGCGAAGATTTGGACAGAAACACGTACGCTGCAGTTGCACTATCAGGCTACTACATCTTTAACGGGTATGGAATATTAATGGAAGGACTCTAGAAACTAGAAATCACTACAACAAAAGGTGATTTAGGCAACATTTGAAAAATGTTGCAAAATCATGCATAAATGTTGTTAATACACTTTTGCAACATTTTATCAAATGTTGGATAAAGCCTACGTCGCTAAAGGCTTTCAACAACATTTATACACGTCAATTGCAACATTTTAAAAATGTTACCAATCTAACATTTTGTAACATTTTTAAAATGTTGCCAAGTTATTGTAACATTTATAAAAATGATCTTGTAACATTTTAAAAATGTAGCCAAGTTAATATTGTAACATTTATAAAAATGTTTTTGCAACATTTTAAAAATGTTGTCAATTTATTGTAATATTTATAAAATTTTGAAAGTTTTAATTAGATTCAATACGCTCTTCATGAGCTTTGGTTAATCAAAGGATTGATATAAATTTATACGAGGATGAGAATAAGATCATATATGTTTTATATAATCAAAGGAGTGATATAAATTCATTACATATGTCTCTGATTTGATAATGACAAAGCTAATCTAAATGCCTTGACAATGGAAACAACCAGTGAACAACTAAACTGTCCCAATGGAAGTTTTTGCTAAAATCCTTCAAATGAAAATCTATCAAAACAATTTGTAAGTAAAAGACTCTCTAAATTATTACACTGCGTGTGCTGGATCCAGATTGAGAAGTGTGAGAAACTCTTGGAACATAATGTATCTTTTCTCGACTCAAATGCTTGTGGAAAACTCCATCCTTGCCTATCTTTTCCAATCTCCAAACTTCATCAGACTGACTAGGAGGATGTTGCTTCTTGTACATGCAACAAAAAAATTAGATGTTTAAACTAAGTTTAAATCCCTCTCATGTTTTGACAAGTGACTTGAAAAGCTCAAATATGTTATATTATATATATTTACTGCAATAAATGGACTCAATTTTTTAGACTTCTAATTCTTTTCCATAAACAAATTACATAATGCAAGATAAATAATTAATTTATATACACCAAAGAGAAAATCACATGGACACGAAATCAGTAAAAATAAGGACCAGTAGACTGTATCCTGGTATTTAGTCTCATTTTCTATATTAATACACACACACATATATATATATATATAGAGAGAGAGAGAGAGAGAGAGATGAAAGGTATAATGGTTGACACATCATTCCACTGTCTAATTAGAAATTAGAGACACATCATATAGTATGTTATATCATCTTACTATACAGACTACTATTTTAAAAAATAACAGAATATTAGCTTAAACAAACAAAACAATCAAACTTCCAGGTTATTTATCCAGGATATTTAAAATAATGAGTCATATTGAGATAACGAAAAAATGCCAACCTCTTCCACTGTATGAGTGTGTATCCATTTCAATCTTTCATTGGATTATAACGAGCCCTCTAATAGACAAAACATAGCGCAGCTTCAGCCTCTAGCCATAAGTTCTTATATAAACAATTTGAGGCTCTGCTCCTTCATCATTATGGAAATTCTTGCAAAGAATCCCTTATATATATATATTTGACATAATATATATATATATATATATATATATATATATATATATATTTGACATAATTTTTCTATCCTATGTACTGGATATATATGTACTGGATATATAGATTAAATGACCAAAAGTTCATTTATTATATTAAACTATTTGTATTCTTCGACTCCTTAATATCTATACATTGGTACGTGAGGATAGTAAAGTTATATATTATATAATAAAATTTGGATCAATTATGAACCGTGTGCATGCTTGAGAATAAGTGGCCTGAATAGCACTTAATTGATTTACCTCCAGTGGCTTAAACATCAACCTAGTCAAACTCCTTAATGAACTTTGAGGGGAGAGTGCTTACAACTACCAATCTACTAATACCAATATATGCAAAACAGAAGAAATAACAATATTGCCATGTCATGCCATAAAAAGATATAAGAACTTACTTTCACGTCATTTAAAAGAGGCTTCATTGCCTGGTGAGTGGAGTGTGCTCTGGTATTCATATGGTATGTGATCACTTTCCCAGAAAACAAGAAAGAAAACAATGCAATCTAGTACTGCAAAAAAAGGTGAAACACAAGTCAATTTGCACAATGGCAAGCAATAATAGAAATTTGTGCATGAGGGGATAAAATTTTTACTGTCTATATAATATTTTAGAATTTTTATATTAAAAGGTCATTTAATATTAAAATCCAGTTTCAATAACCTGCTACTAGAACATGTTAGCATTCTTTTCTTCATTTATATGATCAATTTCTTGATACAAAATACTGCAAAGTAGCATGAGCAACACAATAAAAATTAGCATGGTATTCTTCCATGCTTATTACTTAGTTGCACATTCTTCATATATTCCAATCCAATATTTAAGTGGACCAACAAAAGTTTCACTTCTCTGAAAATGCTCTGCAATCAGCTTTAAGTTTTCTGGACAAAACAAGCAAACTTGTGAGAGTAACAAACAAACTAGTACATGTTATAGCACATTGTAGAACCAAATTGATACCACACCAAAGCTAAAACTAAAATTGAGGAATACCATATTATAGCACATGCATGAAATGATTTAGCTTCACTCTGTAAGGCCATACACATAAACACACACATATAAATAATTATAAAAAAAAGAAGCTTAAATATCTCAGATTTTTTATACGTGAACTAGACTGGACTGGATTGAACTAACCCGAATGAACTTCAAAGCTGTTCAAAGTTTTCGTGCCCTTATTTCATGCAAATGCAAGGTAACTCAAATTTACCTCTTTGAGGAAAACATGCAAGTGATACTTACATGTGTTATCCTATCAAGCATTATGTTGGAGATACATTAACCATTGAATAATGAAAGAGAAAATAAGAGAACTTCAATCAAGAATTTCTACGAACAGTTAGACGGCAAAACTTTATTTCCTTAATTTTCCTTGGTTTACTAGCTCCTTTTCATACTTAATAGAATTGGAAACAACATGTTTGCTTGAGTTAATTAGCTACCAATTGGCGAACATTACGAGTTAGAAATTGAACCATCGTAGTGACGAACCCTAAAACTCGAAATGTTCGCTCGAGAAACTCTCACAACTTGGTACTGCAACTTGCAAGATGAGGAAATGAAATCAAGTGATTCAAGCGTACCTATGAAGTGGTTAGAGCTGCTATGACGGTGGATGGAGTTGCCATAAAGGGATAAAGAGAGAGATCGCTTGAGAGTGACGAACGAGAGTGAGAGAGAGAGATGCAGCGAAAGAGAAGATGAAGTGACGAAGAACCAAACCAAGAGATAAGAGTGAGAGTGATGTAGAGAGAGACAGAGAGAGAGAGAGAAATAGATGAAAGAGGAAAAAAATATTTTCAGGTCTGTAAGAAAATGATTGGCCCTTGTTTTTAAAAAATATAAAGAACTTGAAAAACCTGAACGTGCAACATTAGTTTCGAAAACGTTACAATGTCATGTTAACTCAGTCTATAATAACATTTTATCAAAAAAATGTTACAATAACTTGATAACTTAATACTCCCTCCGTTACTTTATATAAGAAATAAATAACTAAATCGTCAAGATTAATAAAAATAATTAAGTTAGTTAGTTATAATTAATAATGTCATAAATTTTAATTTTATTCTAAAAATATCCCTTAAATTGATTGGTTTAAGTAGTTATTATATTAATGACACTGCACCTCCACCAATAAGTTTAACTTGTATGGTTAGTAGACTAATAAATGCATGAGAAATGAGTAGATATCTCATTAATGGATTTTACAATATGAAGGATAAAAAAGAAAACTAACAATTAATACAACTTAAAGTGAGTTTATGTTTCTTATAATTAAAACAAAAAAAAAAACTCTTTTTTTTTTTATAAAAAATACTGGAGGGAGTATATAGTAACATTTTTAGTAAATGGAGAAGAGCAAATGTTGGTAAAGACATTAAATGCAGCAGTGAATTAAGTGTCATTTTTACTTGCATTATCGATCATTTGAATGCAATTAGTATCGTCTGCAGACAAATTAGTCACCGATATTGTTTCTCTTACGTGTCCTTTACTTAGCATGCAGTGGTGCCACCTTACTTATGCCTTTTTTTTCTACTTGTTAACACTTATCCCTTTCCATGCTTGGTTCCTTGCTTATAACTGAAAACCCCATATTTTCATTTTTCATCAGATAGTTTTGCTATACTACTAGGCTATATATCTAATCACTGATCAGTCATGGACCTTATTCATAAGTTCCTGAACATAGTAGCTCCTCCAACCACCTTCTTTTCCCTTTGCCTTTTCTTACCACCGTATTGGACCTTCAAGTTTTTCCTTTCCATCATAAGTTCCATCTTCAGTGAAAATGTTGCTGGTAAAGTTGTTCACATCACTGGTGCTTCCTCTGGTATTGGCGAGGTAACTAAAATCCATATTCATGTTCACCCATATCATTTATAATTAAATTTGGCTTAATTGTATTTTGCTTTCCATATTTTCACGATTTTATAAATTTTATCTTAATTTTCTTCGTAAATTTGACTATTATTATTTTAATTGTACAATTTTGATTGATATATTAAGTTGACATCTAACTTTTAACAACAAAAAATGTTGACTAGAAACTTTAATGTATTGCCACGTCAGTACACATGCTGATGCAATATTTTACTGTAATGTTACATCAGTATTTTCTTTCTTAAATCAACTGATAGACAACTAAAATCAGGTTCAAATTTGCGAGAAAAAAAAAAGAAAAAGAAAAAAATCGCAAAATTAGAATAGAAATCAAAAGTGTAGTTACATTAGCGATTAGCCTTACTCATATATATATAGTTATATATTTGCAGTATTTGGCTTACGAGTATGCTAAGAGAGGTGCTCGCTTAGCACTTTCTGCGAGGAGGGAGACTGCACTACGGGAAGTGGCTGATAGAGCGCGTGATTTGGGATCTCCGGATGTTATTATAATGCGTGCCGATGTTTCTAAGGTTGAAGATTGTTACCGATTGGTGGATGAAACTGTCAACCATTTTGGAAGACGTAAGTCACCTTATTATACAAATATTTGAGTTCTTCTATCTAACCAATTCATTGACACAGCATATATATGTCACTACCTGCGTTTCTATGTGCATGTTGCAGTGGATCATCTGGTAAATAATGCTGCAATCAGCTTTGCCACCTTGTTTGCAGAAGCAGATGATATCACCAATTTGAGACCTATAATGGTAATTAATTAATTGGTCATATTAATCAGAGTTCATTCTTTCCGCTGTATGTAGCTAGTTATGCATATTTTATTCCTATTTTCTTTCTCTCTCCTTAAATTCTTCCATGTTCTTTAATTTGCTGGTCTGTGGCTACATTGTTAATTTTGTCACAGTTCCATTGTTTGATGAACTTCTGGTGAGTCATTTATTTTTTTCATATACACATATCGAAAATACAATTAAAAATGGGAAAACTTTTCTATGTACAACTTTTATGTTTAAAAAACCATTTTCCATTTTGGAATGTTGTAGGTGAAAGCGCCCATTAAAAAAAAATGAAAAGAAATTCAATAGTAAACTCAGCTCTGCCATTTTATAGGATTATAATTTCACAGGTACGGTAAACAGTGGATTATGAATTTATGACCAACCACTTGAGTTTGGTTACTAGGACTAATGCGAGTCTTCAGCTATGAAGTTCCTTTGCTGTAAAGTTAATTGCTGCAAATTTGTTTTCTTTGTGCTCCCAGGATACGAACTTTTGGGGATTAGTTTATACAACCCGTTTTGCTTTACCACACCTCAGAAAGAGCAGAGGCAAAATCGTGGCTATGTCATCAGCTGATTCTTGGATGCCTGCACCAAGAAGAAATGTGTACAATGTAAGTGTCGACATATAGCCTGGGTATCCATAAAATGTTAAGTATATAGCAGTAGGATTAATCTCTCTCCAGCAACAATTCAGATGTTCAATTGTTAATGTTTATATTCATTTGATACTACACAGGCAAGCAAAGCAGCCTTAGTGAGTTTGTATGAAACATTAAGGGTGGAAGTTGGGTCCGATGTAGGCATAACAATCGTGACTCCTGGTTACATAGAATCAGAAATGAGCAAAGGGAAATTCTTATTAACGGAGGGCAAAATGACCGTGGACCAAGATTTGAGAGATGTAAGCAAAATCATCAATCTCAAATTATTAATTTAGCTTTTCTTTCAATTACATGTATGCCACCAATGTTTACAATATTAATTAATGTCAATATTTCATTCATTGGTTAATTTTAACTAAGATTATCTTATAAATAGTTACTAGGTTTAGCTTTGAATTTTGTAAGCAAGCAAATTAAGGTGGTGATCATGAATGATGATATAGGTTGAAGTGAGCGCAATGCCAGTGGGGTCAGTGAGTGGATGCGCCAAAGCCATAGTTAATAGCACACTGAGGGGTGATAGGTACCTCACAGTGCCTGCGTGGTTCAAAATGACTTATGTACTCAAAGTGTTGTGTCCAGAACTGGTTGAATGGAGCTTCAGAATGCTGTATCTGACTAAATCAAGAAGTACACCAGCGAGGGAAGCCCCTTCTAAAAAGATATTAGACGCTACTGGAGTTAAGAAGATGTTTTATCCTTCTTCAATCCAATCTCCTGATGTCAAGACTGAGTGATTCATCAAATCAAAACATATATAGAACCATAAAAAAGTTTGTATATATATGAATCCTACCTGTTCCTGTTGCATGCTTTTACGTTTCTTATGTTTATTATCTTTCTCAGTCTGGTGCGTCTCATGTTTTCTTGTTCAATATAATTATTTATGTGACATAATTTTTGAGTAAATTATATATTCTACCAGTACTGTGGTTATTTTTGGATAAAAATTGAGAAAATATTTAATATATAAAATAAAGAAAGAAAATATTATTTTCTTATCGGAGGGAGTATTTATTATATGAAAGTATAAAAAAATTATATTATTTCTTCTTTCAATAATTAATTTTTTTTTAAAAGAATATTTGTAACTTGGACCCAATTCTGGAGTGGGGTTCCAAGTTATGCGTGAAATACCTGTTAATAGTAATATTAGAAATAAGTAATTTTATATAGAGAGCACTTACCTTCAAATTAAACAATTATAAAATGATTTTTTTTTTATGGAACTTCTCTTTTTTATTTTGAAAACTATGATGTGTATAATGTGTGGCCACATTATGTTGGTGTTATATCATGTATATTTCCTCAAAATTCTGATAATACCGGATGAACTTTGGAGGCTTTTGTTGGCAGATGCCATAGCCATAGGAATACGTTTTCTGAGATTGTACTCGTTGTTGTTCTTTTCCCCTTTTTATCGCTTCTTATCTCTTCATGAAAAAAAACTTCAGTTTTGTTAGTCATTTCTCTAAACATAATGGTTAAAGAATAAAAAAAAAGTTTTTTATTAAAAAATATATTTTTGGATTATCATGTTATAGTTGTAAAATATTTATTAATTTTGTTGATGACTAACATCTTTTGAGAAATTTAATTAGTTACCTTCAATGAGTTTTCTCTCTTTATTATATTTTTTTTTCATTTATAAGACTTGAACCTAACAACTTGTTTAAGGAATCCGAATTTAGTTTAATTTAAATTTATGACATGATATAATTAAAATATTTTAATTTTCAATGTTTTTTTATCATAATTTTGAATAGTTTATTTATTTATTAACTATTATTTTTAGAACAACAGCTAACAAAATTCCTTTTAATTCATTAATGTTGACTTTGTCAACGCTATCAAAAACATAAATCAATTTGTATACTGTTGATCCAACTTAATTACTGTACCTGTCCGAGGGTACAGTGGTAATCTCTTCTTGCTGTACCGAGCTCTGTCCGTCTGTCCTTGTCGTTTTCCACCGAGGGAGAGATGTGTACCTGCAAAGGTACTCCGACGCTCAAGTCAGATATCGCACCAATATAAAAAGGAGTAGAATATGAGAATGAGCAGTAAGTCTTTACCTCAACAATCTCACCCTTTATATACATGCATTAATGGGCCTTTGGGATCCATGGGCCTTACCTTGTTACTAATGCGATGTTAATTCGTGATTATGTGATAATTACTTTAATCCCGAGATTATTATTGTAATACTGACGTTACCATTTATAATAGACCGAGTAGTATTAGGATGTCCGAATACTGTTCGGTCATGTAGTTGCCTAGGGTCCTCAGTCCTTAGGGTACACATGCCCCCCAAGCCTCGAAGCCTTCGTAGAAAAGATGAAGAGGGTTTACAATATAGGGCTACCGAGGGGTGTTCTTTGGCACTCGAATACCCTACGTAAGGGATAGATGCCTGAGGGTTTTGAGGTGCAGAGGTGTGGTCTTGGCACTTTGCCTTTCCTTGAGGGTGCCGAGGTGCACGTCCTAGCAGTAGGTGCCGAGGTGCACGTCCTAGCAGTAGGTGCCGAGGTGCACATCCTAGCAGTAGGTGCCGAGGTGCACATCCTAGCAGTAGGTGCCGAGGTGCACATCCTAGCAGTAGGTGCCGAGGTGCACTTCCTAGCAGTAGGTGCCGAGGTGCACATCCTAGCAGTAGGTGCCGAGGTGCACATCCTAGCAGTAGGTGCCGAGGTGCACTTCCTAGCAGTAGGTGCCGAGGTGCACGTCCTAGCAGTAGGTGCCGAGGTGTGGTCTCGGCACTTTGCCTTTCCTAGAGGGTGTCGGGGTGACCTTCCTAGCAGGTGCCGAGGTGTGATCTCGGCACTTGCTTTCCTAGGAGGGGGTTCGGTCGAAGGAGGAGGAGGACATATAGGTCATTGTTGCATGTGAAAACTTTGAATGTGCATAACTTTTGACTCATATGTCCGATTTAAGCTTATTATATGTCTATTTCATATAACTTTTCGAGACGAACGCGTGGCAAAATCCCCTCCCGAAGGGGATTTGGTCCAACATTTTCCCCAAAAAAGCCCTCCTTCTATGAGAAAAAGGCCGAAAAGGGATTTTTAGGCCGAGTGCCGATAGTAGGTCTCGTCCTTTGCTATCCAATTGGCGCTTCCGAGATGGGCCTTCGGCCTAGGAGGTTCCGAGATGGGTCTTCGGCCTAGGAGGTACCGAGGTGGTCATCAGTCTATGACTTTTGGAAAGGGTCGAGATAGGGTCTCGGCTTAGTGTGTACGGAGACTTGATTTTCGAATTTTGAATTTCAAGTTGTGATTGGGACGCGAATAATTTTATATTAACAGCCGTTGATCTCCAGATATCTAACGGTCATCATAGCTTGGCCCATTACACAGCCGAGGTGTGGTTTCTTGGCAGGGCACTTCGTAATGGTCGTGCTTACACTGCCGAGGTGTGGTTCCTTGGCACGGCACTTCGTAATGGTCGTGCTTACACTGCCGAGGTGTGGTCCCTTGGCAGGGCACTTCGTAATGGTCGTGCTTACACTGCCGAGGTGTGGTTCCTTGGCAGGGCACTTCGTACTGGCCGTGCTTACACTGCCGACGTGTGGTTCCTTGGCAGGGCACTTCGTAATGGTCGTGCTTACACTGCCGAGGTGTGGTTCCTTGGCACGGCACTTCGTAATGGTCGTGCTTACACTGCCGAGGTGTGGTCCCTTGGCAGGGCACTTCGTAATGGTCGTGCTTACACTGCCGAGGTGTGGTTCCTTGGCAGGGCACTTCGTACTGGCCGTGCTTACACTGCCGAGGTGTGGTTCCTTGGCAGGGCACTTCGTAATGGTCGTGCTTACACTGCCGAGGTGTGGTCCCTTGGCAGGGCACTTCGTAATGGTCGTGCTTACACTGCCGAGGTGTGGTTCCTTGGCAGGGCACTTCGTACTGGCCGTGCTTACACTGCCGAGGTGTGGTTCCTTGGCAGGGCACTTCGTAATGGTCGTGCTTACACTGCCGAGGTGTGGTTCCTTGGCAGGGCACTTCGTAGTGGTCGTGCTTACACTGCCGAGGTTTGGTTCCTTGGCAGGGCACTTCGTAGTGGTCGTGCTTACACTGCCGAGGTGTGGTTCCTTGGCAGGGCACTTCGTAGTGGTCGTGCTTACACTGCCGAGGTGTGGTTCCTTGGCAGGGCACTTCGTAATGGTCGTGCTTACACTGCCGAGGTGTGGTCCCTTGGCAGGGCACTTCGTACTGGCCGTGCTTACACTGCCGAGGTGTGGTCCCTTGGCAGGGCACTTCGTAATGGTCGTGCTTACACTGCCGAGGTGTGGTCCCTTGGCAGGGCACTTCGTAATGGTCGTGCTTACACTGCCGAGGTGTGGTCCCTTGGCAGGGCACTTCGTAATGGTCGTGCTTACACTGCCGAGGTGTGGTCCCTTGGCAGGGCACTTCGTAATGGTCGTGCTTACACTGCCGAGGTGTGGTCCCTTGGCAGGGCACTTCGTAATGGTCGTGCTTACACTGCCGAGGTGTGGTTCCTTGGCAGGGCACTTCGTAATGGTCGTGCTTACACTGCCGAGGTGTGGTCCCTTGGCAGGGCACTTCGTAATGGTCGTGCTTACACTGCCGAGGTGTGGTTCCTTGGCAGGGCACTTCGTAGTGGTCGTGCTTACACTGTCGAGGTTTGGTTCCTTGGCAGGGCACTTCGTAGTGGTCGTGCTTACACTGCCGAGGTGTGGTTCCTTGGCAGGGCACTTCGTAATGGTCGTGCTTACACTGCCGAGGTGTGGTTCCTTGGCATGACACTTCGTAATGGTCGTGCTTACACTGCCGAGGTGTGGTCCCTTGGCAGGGCACTTCGTAATGGTCGTGCTTACACTGCCGAGGTGTGGTTCCTTGGCAGGGCACTTCGTACTGGTCGTGCTTACACTGCCGAGGTGTGGTTCCTTGGCAGGGCACTTCGTACTGGCCGTGCTTACACTGCCGAGGTGTGGTTCCTTGGCAGGGCACTTCGTAATGGTCGTGCTTACACTGCCGAGGTGTGGTCCCTTGGCAGGGCACTTCGTAATGGTCGTGCTTACACTGCCGAGGTGTGGTTCCTTGGCAGGGCACTTCGTACTGGCCGTGCTTACACTGCCGAGGTGTGGTTCCTTGGCAGGGCACTTCGTAATGGTCGTGCTTACACTGCCGAGGTGTGGTTCCTTGGCACGGCACTTCGTACTTGTCAATAATCAAACATGAGTAGTGAATAAGGAATTGTCAATAATCAAACATGAGTAGTGAATAAGGAATTGTCAATAATCAAACATGAGTAGTGAATAAGGGCATGATTACTTGCGTAGAGAGGAAAAAATTTTATTAGCTTTTCAAGTGTGCCTCATTAAAACCTCCTCGGCCAAAACCCTTTCACGTTCTTATAGGGAGAAAAGACCGAGGTAGGAAAAAGAGTACCCCACTACCTAGGCGGTTGAATGAACCGTCTACATGCACTATCCAGCATGACTCCTCACTCTGAGCTGCAGGGTGAAGTTCGCTTATGAAATCAGCCAAACATTGAGCCTTTATGGGTCCTCTTGGTTCATACTTAATGCCAAACTCCGACAATTCTATTGACCATGCTACCATTCTTCCTGCCAACTCGGGTTTCCGCAATACCTTAGCTAATGGATAATCCGTTCGCACCACAACCTGATGCCCTTGAAAGTATTGCCGAAGCCTTCTTGATGCGTTTACTAGCGCCAGAGCGAGCTTTTCAATCTTCTGGTACCTAAGTTCCGAGTCTTGGAGTACTCGGCTTGTATAGTATATGGGGACTTGAGTATGTTCCAGTTCTTGTGTTATGACTGCACTAATTGCTTCATCAGAAACTGACAAGTACAGAAGCAGGTCTAGATCTGTGCGTGGTTTAGTCAGGATAGGAGGAGCTACTAAGAAAGTTTTCAAGTCTTGAAAGCAACGTTCACATTCCTCATCCCACTGAAATGTCTTCGCCTTTTTAAGTAGCCTAAGTATAGGCTTAGTCTTCTCGGCCAACCGAGGTAGAAACCTTGCTAGGGAAGCAAGTCTGCCGGATAGTCGTTGGGCCTCCTTTAGGTTGGTGGGACTTCTCATGTCAATCACTGCCTGACATTTATCCGGATTGGCTTCTATGCCCCTGTGTGTGAGCATGAAGCATGAAGCATGAAGCCTAGGAACTTGCCTCCTTCAACTCCGAACACGCACTTCTCGGGGTTCAAACGCATGTTATGCTTACGGATTTCATCAAAAACTTCTTGCAAATCATCTGCATGTGAAGTGTTTGCTTCAGACTTGATCACCATGTCATCTACATATACCTCTAAGTTTCTTCCAATCTGCTTTCTGAACACCTTATCCATCAACCTTTGGTAGGTCGCACCAGCATTCTTCAATCCGAAGGGCATCACTCGATAACAAAAATTTGCCGAATCGGTGATGAATGATGTCTTATCTTCATCATGAGGACACATCCGGATCTGGTTGTATCCCGAATAGGCATCTAAGAAGCTGAGTAGTCGATGCCCCGCTGCTCCATCTACCAAACGATCAATGTTCGGTAATGGATACGCATCCTTCGGGCATGCTTTGTTGAGGTCGGTATAATCTGTGCACATCCGCCACTTACCATTGCCTTTTTTTACCATAACGACATTAGCTAGCCAGGTAGTGTACATAACTTCCCGTATAAATCCCGCTTCTACCAACTTTGCCGTTTCTTCTGCTACGGCCTTTCTCCTTTCCTCCCCAAGCTTCCTCTTTTTCTGGGCGACAGGTCTCGCTTCCGGACATATGGACAGTCGGTGACTGCGAAAATTTGGATCAATACCTGGCATATCAGCAGCCTTCCATGCGAAAAGATCTGCATTTGCTTGTAGAACCTTCGTAATTTGTTGTCGACATTCTTCCGACAACCGTGTACCCATCCTTGTACATTGTTCAGCCTTCCTTCCTAACAGAAGTCGACATGTATCTTCATTGGGTTCTGCCCTCTGGTCATCATCCAATCGAGGATCTAACTCCATACTCCCGACCATAGCAACCATGGCTGGGTTCCTTTGTTGCCAGGATGCTTCCTTGTTCTCCAACGGTGTCATCTTAAGACTTGCTACATAACATTCTCGGGCTGTCTTCTGATCAGCATGAACAGTGACAATCCTCCCATCGATGGATGGGAACTTCATTGCCAAGTGTGGTGTTGACACTATGGCCCCAAGAGCATTGAGAGAAGGTCGCCCCAAGAGGATATTATACGAAGTGCTAGCATTGACCACTATGTACCGAACACAGACGATTCGGTAATCTCTATCGCCAGTACCAAACTTGGTGTAGAGGTCGATATACCCCCTGGTGTCTACTCTCTCACCTGAGAATCCGATCAATTGATCATTGTACGGCCTTATCTCTGCCTCAGAAATTTCTAGTTGCTTGAAAGTTTCCCAATAAAGGATGTCTGCTGAACTGCCTTGGTCTACCAGCGTCTTCATTACAATGCAATTGGCCACTTCCACTGTGATAACCATAGGGTCATTCTGGATGGGATCTAGGCCTTTGAAGTCTACATTTGTGAAGGTAATGGTCGGCATGGTTTTGGGCTTTCGGCTAGATACTACATTCACAGATCTAACCATCCTCAGGTGTCTTTTACGGGAGGATGACGTGGCTCCCCCTCCTGCGAACCCCCCGGCAATCATGTTGATGACCCGTCGGACGGGTTGATTGCTTTGATTATGATCATCTTGCCTTCTTTCTTGGTGACCTTCCTTTCTGTCATCATGACCTCTCCTGTCTCGATCCTCCCTTTTTTGATCTCGATCATAATAATCTCTTCGATACTCATGCGTGGCATGCCTTGAGTTTTGGGTTTTATGAATAAAATCCTTTAACTGTCCATCCCTTATCAAATCTTCTATTTTGTCTCTAAGGGTGGTGCATTCCTCAGTTGTGTGACCATAATTCTGATGGAGCCGGCAATGCTTGCTTCTGTCTGCATTTGGCAAGGTATGTCCTCTCTTTGGAACTTGGATGATCTCAGAACTGAGGGCTTGCTCTAGGATGCGGGTCCGGTTGGCATTCATTGGAGTGTACTGAGTATATCTAGGACGAGGGGGTCCCCGATCACTATAGGCTTCTCTACTTCTTTTATTTCCTTCCTTGTCAGCTTCCTTCTTCTCACCTGACTGTTCCATCCGGGCTTGATTTCGAAACTCAGCCAACTCTTCCATCTGCATATATTTGGCTGCTCTTCTGCGTAACTCATCCAAGTCAGAGGCCGGTTTCTTACATAAACTGTTCACAAAGGGGCCGGGTCTTAAGGCTGTGACCAAATGGTGCAAAGCCACCGCTGGGTCTAAGTTCCTGATGTTGAGAGTGACCTTGCCGAATCTTTCCATAAACGTCCTGAGGGGCTCCTTCTTCTCTTGTCTAATGCTGACTAGAGCTACCGAGGTCAAGTGATGTGGGCGGCTAGTTGCAAACTGATTGCCGAACCGTGCTGCTAACGTTTCAAATGAGTCAATGGAATAAGGAGGAAGCCAGGTAAACCAACTTAATGCCGCACCTTTCAGCGATGTGGGAAACACACGGCATAAGATAGCATCATCATTCGTATACAGATTCACCTGCGTAACATAGACGTCCAGGTGCTCGTCAGGGTCTGTAGTGCCATCATACCTATCCAGGGTTAAACTTTTCCACGATGGAGGGAGGGGAGTCTCTATGATCCCGTCCACAAAAGGGTATCTCCTTGACCCAACTGCTGAGTTCGTCAAGGCCGAGGTTCGTAGAGTCTCGCCCTGCCAGCTTGCCTCTGGCGGTATCCTGCTACCTGTAGGTGCTTGAAAGGTATGATTAGCTCCCGTATCACCATGAAAGTCATCTGTTTGATGAGATGGTCTCCATGTAGGGTCCTGTCGTTGCTTCTGCAGTACTTCGTGTTGTTGTCGAAGGAGTTGCATCTCCTCAGCATGACGCTTGCGCATAGCTTCCATCTCTGCACGCAATTCTCGAATTGCGTCTGATTGGTCTAGGACCTCCTCCACTTGTATCGAGTGGTTCTGAGCGGGTCTTTGACCACCTTCCATGTTTGTTGTTCTCCTTGTAGTTACCATACCATGACCTATGGGCCGAAAGCAAATTCAACTCGGCCCCACGGTGGGCGCCAAAATGTACCTGTCCGAGGGTACAGTGGTAATCTCTTCTTGCTGTGCCGAGCTCTGTCCGTCTGTCCTTGTCGTTTTCCACCGAGGGAGAGATGTGTACCTGCAAAGGTACTCCGACGCTCAAGTCAGATATCGCACCAATATAAAAAGGAGTAGAATATGAGAATGAGCAGTAAGTCTTTACCTCAAGAATCTCACCCTTTATATACATGCATTAATGGGCCTTTGGGATCCATGGGCCTTACCTTGTTACTAATGCGATGTTAATTCGTGATTATGTGATAATTACTTTAATCCCGAGATTATTATTGTAATACTGACGTTACCATTTATAATAGACCGAGTAGTATTAGGATGTCCGAATACTGTTCGGTCATGTAGTTGCCTAGGGTCCTCAGTCCTTAGGGTACAATTACTAATTTTGAATTCTAACTCTATATATAATTGGATTAAACACTTAAAAAGAATACTTTTATCATTCATAACAATCTTATATAGTATAACTCAAGTAAAATTACCAATACCAACATGTCGTTAGTTTGGTCTCCTTAAATAAGGATTTTGTGAATGGAAAAATTTATGGTATCAAAAAAAAAATTACCAACCATATAAATAGAATAACCTCTCATAAAAGATTGATGCACATGATTTTTACTAAAAAAATATATAAGGTGTTTGTCACTAAATAAGCTACTTTTTTTTACTACCGAGTGTCTTTAATAAGGCAATTTTTTTAACTTATAAACTATTTTTATTAGCTAATAATTTTAGTATATGACCTTTTTTTTTATTCGAACGAATCGAAGACAAGTATTAATGTTTACAGTACTCACGCATCCTGCTTAACTAACTGAGCTAGATTCCTTTGATATTTTAGTATATGACCTTATTTCAATAATTTCAGCTTATTTTTAAAAGTTACTTTAATTACTGTAAAAAAATATATTTTAATTAGCTTATAAAAATAAACTAACTTATAAATTATTAACTTTTTATTTTTTAATTTTATTCTCATTAATTTATTTAAAATTTATTTATACCTTAAATAACTATATGTCTTTTTATTATTTTATATTTTTAAACTAGTCTATTAGTTAATTAATTATAAAATTATTTTCAATTCAATCAATTTATAAACTTTCAATTTTTCAATCCGTAGCTTATAGCTTATAAAATTTAAGTTAGCTTATATGTTGTCGGCAAGCTGTTTGCGAAAAAGCAATTATATTTTCTAAATAATAGTAATAAAAAACAATTAACCAAGATTTTTTTTTTTTATGATAACCGATAAGAGGAGGTTCCTCTTTTTTAAGAATGACAAGACAAGGTTGAAAATTAGAAAAGTTGTGTGATATTGCTCTTATTTTTTAAGAATGACAAGAAAATATTCAATGATCTATTTTTGAGTAAATTATTGGAACTTTGCTCTTATTATACCTAATATTCTTCTATTTTTTAACATTATTTTGAGTCCCTAAGAGGAGTCGTGTAAGGTTTTTTATGCATGGGAGAAGGGGTTGAGGGGATCGGTGTAATGAAAGTTAAAAAATTAGGAGATTTTTATGACTTTTTTACCCAAATATACCAAAAAAAAAAAAAAAATTACTCAACTAACCTATTTCACAGATTATTTACCTAAGTAGGCTAAATTACTGTGCATGATAGAAAATCGTTTCACCCTTACCCGATTTCTCTTCGCCAAATTCGTTGCAATTACGATTTCAATGTTGAGAAATCGGGTGCAGAGAGGCACCGATTTCTCAACGCCCACCCCCCACGCGAGACTTTCGCCTCCCCCCCCCCCCCCAAAACAAAAAATGCACCCCCCCGGGTTACGGCCAACCCCCCCCCCCCCCCCCCCCCAAAAAAAGAAATTTATAATTTTATTATTTGTTATTCTAATGAATATTTTTAATACAATTATTTTTACTGAATTATTATTATAATGTTAATTAAGATAGTTTGTTGACAATTTTTTTTTAAGATATACTATTTAATCTATTTTAAAGATGGTAAATTAAATACATGTTTTTATTGTTAATATTTTTTAAAAGAAGTAAAATTTAAAAAAAATTATTAAACTAAATAACAAATAATACACTAAAAATTAATAAACAACACAACATCATACCATTATGCTAATATTAAGTTTAATTAAAATAAGTTATAAGCAATAGAATGAAAATTACAGATAATATTTTTTGTTGTTGAAGTTAACGCTGTTAGTTTGAGTTTATGTTTCTGCCACGATTAGGACATCTGTTTTTTGAATGACCTGGAGTTCGACACATGGAACATCTTTTTGGCTGACCAGGTTCCCTCATATCCATTTCAGTGCGTATACGAGATGATCTTGGACGCCCTTTTTTGTTTCTTAGCTTTTCCGGGTCGGGGCACATTCGTGGATCGTCACATTGTGGCCAATACGCTTCGTTGCGTAATTCGCCAAACAATCCATTGTAGACGTTTGAGATGCTTTCCAACTTGTTATATTAATTTTTTAAACATGTGACAAACTATGGTTGAAAGTACTAACCCTTTTTTTGCAGTTCTTGTGGATGCCGTATAGAGGGTTTGAGTCATTTTTGCCAAGACATGCTTACAAGGATTCCCAATTGTGGAGTGCTAGTGTTGTTTTAACTTCATTTGCAGTTGTAGTTTGGCATCAAACCGACAGGGTCAAACTACAATTTGGACTATGGCAAGATATACCAAACCCACCGCATAATCTTGATAAACTGCATCAAACTGACATGAGAGGACATAATGACACAAACTGGCGGGAGGAGCACGCACAGTGGATTGCAATTTGGAGGGAACGACGAAAATACGTGCTAGTTGGCCAACCAATTCAAGGACGTCTAGAGCAAACCCATGAATACATGGAATGGTATTGTGCAAATTCAAAGATTTACCTCTCACTCCATCAACATATGCAACAAACACGGGTTTCAAGTAACTCCTGTGTTGGCGAGACATCTCGTGCAACTCCACAAATGCCAACACAACAATGCTTAGGCCAGGCTAGTGTACCTCCCCCACAAAGCCCACCACTTCATGAAAACTTCCTGGATCAAGACCTGGAACCGCCTCCCAATTCATTTGAATTCACTCCATTACAACAACAACAAAGTCAACCTCAACAACATCTTCGGTACAGTCCTCACATTTTTGGAGTTAGCGGAGATGACTTCATGACCAACCTCATAGGTACTAACCTTAGAACGCCGGAATCAGCTTATGCTTACATGCAAAGTATTTCCATTCCTTCATTTGCATCCTTTCACCAATCTGTTGCTGGAAGATCTTCAACGCCCGTTGTTGACAATTTTATGAATTACCAACCAGTAGCTGGAACAAATTTAAATGAAAATCCAAACGAGGTAATGCAGGACGATCAACCTGTTGTTCATGAGGTGCAAGTTGAACCACAACAACATCCACGAATACGTCGAAATCCAAGACGAAATAGGCAACCTCCAAGGTGTGGAACTGGTGGGCACAAGGGCCACTAAATATTCCTAGTTTGTGTTTGTTTTTTGAACTATATGTGTAATTTTCTTTTTCTTATTGAACAATAAAAACTTTGATTGCTAAATATAAAAGTTTACTAAGTGCAAAAAGTTATTTTTATAATTTCTACACACGATTTTCAACCTTTTCTAAATCAATTTAAGTCGTAAAAGTTGTACCATTGCATTCATCAACATGAAAACAATGCGAAGGAACTATTGTTTATACAAAATAACCTTATATTCATAACCACAATAATGCAAAAAGTAACTCTTAAGAAACTATTGAAGTGCAAAAAGTGATTTTTTAAACTTTTTCGACACGATTTTCAATCCTTTCTAAATCGATTCAAGTTGTCAAAGTTGTATTGTTGCATTCATCAACATGAAAACAATGAAAATGAACTATTGTTTTTACAAAATAAGCACATATTCATAAGTAAAAAAATGCAAAAACTTATCCTCAGAAAATTGTTAAAGTGTAAAAAGTTATTTTTTTTTAGTTTTCGGACATGATTTTTAAGGTTTTTTTTAATCTATTTAAGTTGTCAATTTTTATTCTATTGGATTGATCAACAAGAATATAATAATAATACACTATTGTTCAAACAAAAAAAATTTATATACATAATAAAAACATAGTAAAAATTTATCACGATAAAAAGTTTTAAACACCTTAAAAATGATATTTTACTCCAATTTAATAATTAAATTTTTTTAAACAAAAAATTAATTATCATTCAATAATTAAAATATAAAAATAAAAATTTTAAAAATTAACCTTAAATGATATAAAAAAAAAATGAATTATAAAAAAAGAGTTGAAACTCGTCAGGGTGGGGGCATTTTTTTCTGTGGGGGTTTGGGAGGGGGGTGCGCGTTGAGAAATCGGTGCCTGGGCACCCGATTTCTCAACATTGAAATCGCAATTGCAACAAATTTGGCGAAGAGAAATCGGGTAAGGGTGAAACGATTTTCTATCATGCATAGTAATTTAGCCTACTTAGGTAAATAATCTGTGAAATAGGTTAGTTGAGTAATTTTTTTTTTTTTGGTATATTTGGGTAAAAAAGTCGATTTTTATAAGGTTAAAAAATGGAGAGATATCAATTGTAGTAAAGACAAATCTTAAGAGGATTTCATGTAATTTGTTCTTTATTTTTGAATTCTGACCACAACATTTTTTTTGTAAAGTGGGAAAATTAAAAAGATTACTACCTCCGTTCTTTTTTATTTGTGTTTTAAGATTACTATGTAGAAATCAAGAAATGCAATAAATTTTTGTATTTTAATAAAATAGTTGTTGAGTTTTCTATTTTATCCATTTTCCTTTTTCTTCCACAATAAGTGTATGTGTAAATTAATTAAATATTAGGAGACAAGTAAAAATATAATTGATAAAAAAAAAAAGTAATTAATGTGAACTTAAATTTTACAAACGATAAATAAATAGAAATAAAAAATTTTCAAAAATTCAACTGTTAAAAAGAAAATGGAGGGGCGGAGCCAGACTTGGCTGTTAGGGGGCCAAATGAAAAAAAATTATTTGATAAATATATACATGATTTTTTATGCAATATAATTTGATAATTGAAAACGTTAATTGTTTTTTTATAGAAAACATGATTTAAAATAGGAAACAACCAAAAACTATATATTATTTTTAAAAAGTCAGGGGGGGCCTCAAGTACTAGTAGTGTGTGTGAGCCACTTCATTTGCTTCAGTTCACGAGGGTTGGCCTGAAGATCCCCTTCCTCCCGACCACAACATTTAATTCCCTTCAATTCTAAACCAACCATCAACCATAATTGGAAAGCTGTCCAACTACAAACCATAATTGGAGTATTTACGTGGACGACTTTTTTTTAATGTAATGTTGGTACTATATTTTTTGTAATATTCTTTTATTATTTTTCTTAATATTTTATATTTAAATTGTTGAATAAACAATGTGTTTAATATTTTAAAAATGACACAAAAACAACATTCATTCTTTTTTATTATATTCATCAAATTTATAAGTTAAGGAATATTAAGTTACATTTTTTAAAAAATAAATATTAAATGACTTTTGTGTTTCTTATATAGTATTAAATATTTTATTTTCTTATTAAAATTTTAGATAAAAAGCACTTTATTTCTACAAATTACTATCCTAATTGTATTTTCTAGTCTCATAAAATTGTTATAAATTTCTTATTCCCATATTCAATTCTTACGGCTTTTTTAGTTTACATTAGAAGGATAATATTTTTAAAAAATTTACAAAAATGGATAAGTTTTAAAAATCTATGAATATGAATACTTGACAATGAGCAGCAAAACGAAATAAATAAGTCAAAACTGCCGGAATTTACATTGAATCATTTCTAAATAAACATTCAGGGTGTGTTTGGATAGTTGCAAAAATTAGATTATTTCAATAATTGATTATATGTATAATTGATTATTGTTATAATCGATTATAATCGAAATCAATTTTTGTTTGGATAAATTTGCTAAAAGTGATTTGAAAATAATTAATCTCGTTTGGATGCAACAAAAATTAGCTTTTACAATAGTAAAAGGATGTAAAAATAGCTAAAAAGAAAAATAAGTGATTGAAAAATAATCATAAGTTATAAATTTTCAGCTTCATAAAAATAACTTTTTTAAAAAAAAAAAAAAAATTCCAAATTTAAGCTAGATTTCCAAACATCTTGCTTTTTAGATAAACAACTTAAATTATTATAAAATAGTTGAAATTGCTGTTTCCCAAACACACTCTCAATGTAAAGAAGGGAGCTATTATGAAAGTTGAGCAAGAAAACTGTTTTTTTTTTCTCATGCTGTGAAAGTTATGTTTAGCCGTTCAATTTTCAAATTCTCTATATATATATTATTCAAAATATTAATTTCTTAAATAAATCTCAATATTTTTGAGAGATTGTTTATCTTTTAACTTTTACTCTGAGTTCAAAATGAGTTCAAAAACAAATATTTTTTTCCTTTGATTTTTGTTTTCTAGTCTAGATATAGCCCGTACAAAATCAAACCAAAATATCAAACAACTTGAGGAGATAATTTTCTTTTGAGTATTTTGGCTGCTTTATTTTATTAAATTAAAAACAGATATGTCAGATAAGACGTTGTATTACATTACTATACGTACGTGACACCGAATTAAATACATCCATACCTATTAACTCTAACTCTCTACCTACCGTATTTAGTGCAAGGTCTCGTAAGTACTATTATATTTGAATTTTATTTTTTTTGAATAAAACTATTATATTTGAATTGAAAGAACATTTTATCGGATACATAACCATTTTTATTTTTTAAAATATGAAACGCTGAAAAATAATAAAATTAAAAAATATTTTTAATGAACTGTTTCGTTTAAAGACATAGAGGGGAGGAGAGAGATTTTAATGAATGGGAAGGGAAAGAAGGAAAATGATTTTGATTAAATATCTTGTTTGGTTAAAATGAGGGGAGGGGAGAGATTTCAATGGAAGGAAGGAGAAGTAACTTTTTTCTTGTTTGGTTCACAAGAGGAAGTGAGAGATTTTAAAAGTTAATTTACTTTTATACCCTTATAATTTTGGATTTTAAACATAAGCAGGGTTATCTTATCTTAGTCAATATACTTTGAAATGTTTTATCTCCTCCCCTCCAAATCCTTCCAATATTGGAGGGGAACAAAAATTGGACAAGGGATTTTACTCCCCTCCATTTCTAAAAATTTAAATATTGCTTATCAATTCAAACCGTTAAAGCACAATCAACATTATATATCTATCTCAACAATGCTATTCAAAGGAACAAAAATTAGGAATGACAAAACAAGTTATACCTGTCGAACCAATTCGTTTTGGCCTATTTTTTTTGTGAAAAGGGTTGAGGTTTTCAACTCAGCAGCCCGCTTTGACCCACCAAAAAACCAGTTGAGGTGGGTTCAGGTAGGTCAATCGGCCAACCTTTTTTTAAAAATTATTATTATTATTTATTTTTATATTATATGTATATTGTTAGTATTCATTTAATTTATTTATTTAAATAAATTATTATTCAAAATTTAAGGTAGGGACGGAACTAAGTTAAGGGGTGGGGGGCCTTGGCCCCCCTAACTTTTTTTAGAATTTTACAATTTTTAGTATATAAATGATATTTTAGTACTATGGTGATTTTTTTATTTGGTAGAATATAATTTTAGAGATAATAATATTTAAGTGTCATTTATTTTTTTACTTTTTGACGAAATATTTTGTTCTCCTTTTATTGTTTTCATTATAAAGATAATAATTTTTTTTAGATAAATATTTTTTTACCCTTTTTATAGCAAAGATAAATAGATAATGCCATTTTTTTAGATAAATATTTTGCTTCCCTTTTTATAGTTTTTATTGTAGAGATAATTGTATTTTTTTTCTTTTTTCTAGACAAAATTTGAGTATCATTTTTTAATATTTTTTCTTTTTTAATATATTATTTCTATTTTAAACACTATAAATGATTGCATTCACAATCAAATAGCTTTGTTAGTGTTTCATTTATATTGATTTGATCAAAATTGATGTAAGAATTAAAGATTCTTTATTAACTTTTTTTTTTCACGAAAGCAAGCTTATGAACACTAGTATAAGAGATTAAGAACTTAAATTTTGAGACACACCATCAGATATTTTGCTTTCTATCACAATTTTTTGTATATTCTTTTTGTTTTTCTCTTCTTGTTTCTAACCTCGAGTGCATGTGCCTAAACAAACTTATAACGTAAATCTTGGAAAAGAAAATTGGAATTTAGTTAAAACAATTTGCTTATTTTTATTTAGTTAAAATCATTTTCTATGTATTAAAGTAATGCATGGTCTATTATTTTTGTTTAAAAATATATTACTATTTTTTTGAAAAGAATATTACTGAAAAATTTAGTGTAAATTTAATTAATAATGATTTTTAAAAGTACAAAAGAAATATTTTGATAAATTATTGATGTGATTATTGTTTCGAAATATATAATTATAAATTTTGTAAAATAATTAATAGGCATATATTAGTATGATATAATGAATTTTATTTTTTTTACTTGACCCCCCCTTACATTAGAACCTAGGTCTGCCCCTGATTTAAGATAATATATTTAATTTTTTAATAAATATTTATTATTTAATAATTCTTAAAGATAAAATTAATTAAAATACTTTCTAATTTTTTAGCTATTTTCTTTTGATTTTTGACCCAAACACAAATTAAACAAGGTGGAGTAGAAGTTTCAACCCATTTTTTCTATGTGCAGGGTGGGACGGTACGAGTTGGACTGTTTTGTCATCCGTAACAAAAATGACACGAAACGCATGAATTTTGAATGTAGGCTAATATTTTTTTAAAAAATAAATATCAATCAAAAATGGAAAAATATATAACAAGTGTGACGGAAATCACACCGTTCGTGTTGTTGCTCGGAAAAAGGTTGTGTACTATTTTCCTATCTAGAATTTTGGTGGTTGTTAGTTGTTACCAATTATATTTAAAGACAGCTTTTGCTCTAGCTTGGAAGTGCTGATTTCAAATAACGTCAGGAAAATCAAAACTCGCAAAGCAATGATTGCAGTTTACAAGCTACTGAACGTTGCATTGCCCCCATTATCACTAATTTTGATCTCCATCTTCACGCTACCTTTGCTCTTATTCAAGCTGCTTATGTATGTAAAAAACTTAGTGTACAAAGAAAACGTTGCAAGAAAAGTAGTGTTAATCACCGGAGCAGCCTCAGGGATTGGCGAGGTCTGACTGACTATTCTTTTTAATTTATTCGTTTTAGTTTGAGTTATATGTTCTTATAACATATTTTTACTACATTTTTTATAATATTATTAACTTAATCATATCTTATTATACAATTATCGATACAAAGTTAAAGTATAACTATCATTTTTCTAGTTGCTTTAGTATTGTTGTTTTTAGAATTTTGCTAATAAACTTTTCTTGTTTAATTTCCAAAGCAACTAGCTTATGAATATGGTAGACGAGGAGCAAAGCTGTCCCTGGTTGACATTAGAAAGGACAAACTTGTAGCCGTGGCTGATAGGGCACGATCTTTGGGTTCCCCTGATGTTACCATCATTGCTGCTGATGTATCTAAGGTCCAAGACTGTAAGCGCTTTGTTGATGAAACCGTTAACTACTTTGGAAGACGTATGTCACTACAAGTCACGTTATAGTGAATTTTTTTCTACCAAGCAATTTTGTATTTTTTTTTTCTTTCTAGTTTATAACTAAAATTGATAAATTGGTGTCACGTGCGTAGTGGATCATCTGGTAAATAACGCGGGAATTAGTGGTAAGCCTGTAGGAGTGGAGGATTGGCGTGATGTTTCCGAATTCACTCCAGTTATGGTAAGCCGTGAATTTAACGAAAGAATTATATTTTAATAACTAGTTAATTATGAGTGCATTATCTTGGGTAGATTTCTTAAATCTTAATCATGGTTTTGATTTGTAAGCATTTTTTATGGAATGATATGCATGGTTATATCACCATTTCCTCACAGAAAAGGAAGAATGAAAATTGCTGAGAGGTTGTATATAGTTTCGGGTATCATTTTTTTACCATTTATCCTTTGATGTAGTAGTGAATAAGCTGAACTAAATTAGAATCTCGAGTCTTCTTGTCCAAAAAAAATTGTTTCGAAAGTAACTTTCTCTGTGAATTCCCAGGACGTAAATTTCTGGGGAGCAGTTTATGGCACTTTATATGCAATCCCACATCTGAAAATCAACAAAGGCAGGATCATAGTGGTTGCTTCAGGTTGCGGATGGTTCCCACTACCAAGGATAAGTATCTATAATGTAAACTTTGGATATTCATCTCATACTTGTAAAGATTACTGTGCATGCTACCACACCATTAATTACATTTCACTTGGTTAAAGGTCTCGGTTTTTTAAATAAAGTAAATATTTCTGTAACTTTTTTTTTTTTTTGACTCAATATTTTTCTGTAACTTTCAAACAATGCAAAAGGATCCTTATTGAGTTCTAATAATTTCATTCTGAATAAGAAAATTAATGAGGATCATTTTGTGTCGGAAATTGTAGGGACCATTTTAAATAGTTTTTTTTTTTTTTGAGTAAATAAATAGTTTTAAACTATAAAGAGACTAAAAATTATATACTATATTTGAAGTTATTATACATATAATTGTGATGGTTGAATGGTAACAGGCGAGCAAGGCAGCGGTAATAAACTTCTTTGAGACTCTGAGAATGGAACTTGGTTGGGCTATTGGCATAACAATCGCCACACCCGGTTTTCTCAAAACGGACCTTACATTGAGGGCTATGGAATATGAGGTTGGTCTTGTACAGAGAACATGCGGTGGTAGGAGAACACCTCTTTTAACCAATGCAATTTAGTAGTAGTAACATCCAATTTACTTGATCGTACTTATGTTTTATTATAATCTTAATTATTGATTTTTAAAGTAATGATTATAACTTATAACTGCATTTTATCATCTAAAATACACTCTCTTTTACTAACATAGTTTGTCTCAACATATCTACTGACGGATTGGATTCTTCTAAAGTGCAACTTGTCCTTTAAAGGATAAAATACACACATCTTAATTGTTATTGTTACAACTGATTTTTTTTAACATCAAATTTGTCTTTAAAAAATAAAAATATACTTCTTATCATCACCATCGTTATCGTTTTCATCCTTATTGTCGTAGTCACCATATTATCACCATCGTCATTGCCATTGTTATTACGTGGTGTTGGTAGTGGCGATGATGATGGTGATGGTAGTGGAAACGATAATAATAATAACAATGGTAGTAGTGGTGGAAGAGGCTGCAAAAATAGTGGTGATATTTTTTTTAGAAGGTAAATTTAATGTGATAAATTGAAATTAATTGTAACATTATGAACTATTTATTTATTGTGAATAGTTAAGATGTGACTACTTTATCTTCTAAAATGCATCTTGCATTTTAGAGATTATTCTTGTATTTAGCACATGAGATAGGATAATACTTCATTCAATCCTTGACCAATGCAATTTACTAACATATAATTTATTCTTCTAAAGTGATAAAGGATATATTTAAGAGGATAGAATCCATTTACAATAATTATTATTGTATTTTTTTGCATTTACAATCATTTTATTAACCATTTCTTCTGCTAATGTAGTATATTTGAATATCTGCTAATGTCCTATTCTGTTGGGGAAAAAAGATCAATTCTAACAGTATTTCGCGTTTTGTAATTTTGCATTCTCAGAATTGATTTTTATTGCATAAAGTTGATTTTAAATAAATGAAAAAAAAAAGCATTTTATTGCGTAAAATTACTTGTAAGTATTTCACAAAATTTAAAATTTTTATATTTGTATTTTAAAATTAATTTCACCATCCAAATAAAATTATTTTCTGAACTTAATTTTAAAATATCATTCTCAAATATAAATTATTTTTTAACATATTTTTTTAGAATCAATTCTTTCAATGTCATTTCTACTGAAAGCTAAATAGAACGGAATTGTTGATTCTACTTTGCAATCCAGCCTACTGTGGGAAGAATTCCAATGGGTTCAGCATGTGAATGTGCTACAGCCATAGTGGAAAGTGCATGCAGGGGAGATATGTACGTCACAAATCCATCGTGGGTCAAAATGTTGTTTCCTTGGAAGGTGCTTTGTCCTGAATTGGTGGACTGGGCCTGCAACTTGGTTTTTGGGCCTTCTCGAAACTCGTTTAGCATGAAAGGCAATCTGCACTTGCCCAGGATCCCAGAGCTTAAGGGATAACAAAATGTTAGTTTGTGGCGCTTGCATTGTTCATTTGGTGACTTGGGCTACAAATGAATGCAACTCTAAAGTCTTTGTGGCAGAGAAAGATACAACATAATTACAATAGGACTTACTATTTATATTGGATTGTTAATTTTATTTTTGCATGTGTCTTTTTTTTCTACCATGGCATTATCGTGTTAATTAATAATACAAGAAAACTTGGAAGTGTTCTCTCTTGCATGTGAGTTATGATCGCCATATTTGGCCATGGTTCTCATCATGACAATATTTTATACCAAATTTGCTTATGTATTGGTCAAATGTGTATTAAAATTTGAAATAAATTTTAAATAGACAAAACTTAGATGAAATATCATAGGTGTTTTTAACATTAGTTCTCCAATCAAAATTAAAATTTTATCTCAATAATTCATATCAACCTTTAACATATATGAGTTATTTTATTGGAGTTATACGTCTACTTTACTCTGTGTATACATGTCCTGTAATTCTAGATTGTTGTACTAGTGTAATTAACTTAATTGTATTCGGTTAGTCGTTACGTTATCAACTAATCACAAATTTAGCTTTACAAGTCCTTTTAAAACCAGTTTTCAGAAAGGGTATGGTTTAGTGATAAGTTTAGTGCACGTAAATGGTGTAGTTATCTAAAAATTATCCTTTAATTATTAAAACTATTCTTTACTCATGGACTTCAAAATGTGCTCAATTACCACCGATACGAAAATGGGTGTTGCCGTGTTGGTTGAGATAAAACAAATTTGACGGAAATCACACCGTTTGTTTCGTGCTATCTGTTGCAAGAAAAAAGGCTTCGTATTAAATAGTACTACTAGAACATGAGGAGCCGAGGAGATATTTTTCTTTTGAGTATTTTGCTGCTTTATTAAAAACAGGTACGTGGAATACTGTTATTGGATAACTATGCATGGCATCCAATTAATGCATTTATGTCTATTAACTTCCCAATCCCATCACTCTACCTACCCTCGTTCAGTATGATTATATTTGAATTGATAGAACATTTTATTATATGAACTATTTAAAATAAGATAAATAAAATGAAATTTTTTTAGTACTACCAAAGTATAGCCTATCAAATCAAACCAATCAAGTGCAATCAACATTAAAGATTTTTGGATCAGGGTACAATTTTATTTATTTTAAGAAGAGGGGATCAGAGTGAAGAAATTTAAACAATATATGTAAATAAACATAAAATAAACAGCGGAAATATAAGCAGTGGTATGGAAAAACCAAAAATTGGATAAAGTACTCCTCAGAATGCACTGTAAATAATATTAATTAACATAATATATGATAAAATGAACAACATGAATCTGGTATACAAAACCTTTTAGATTTTTCCCTAAAACAGAACAAATTTTAGTCTTAAGAAGTTTATGCATATTAAGGCGATACTTAGAGGACTTACAACAGCCTACTCATTAGGTCTTACTATTGCCTCAACTCATCAAGCCAGCATCCTACTTCTTTCATAAAACTTTGTTCTTAATTGAAAGCAGATATCAAGGGCACACCTACAAAGTAGGCTTACAAATCCCAGGTTTTAGAAAGAGATTCATAGTTCTAAATTTTATCAGCATATGTTAAATTAATATTACTTCGGCAAACTGAGGACTACTAGAAATTTACCCAACCATACTGAAAGTAAACACTTACGGGTTTGGTTGAGAAGAAGAGGGGGGGGGGAATACTGAAGAACTTCGGAGATTTATTGATCTTTCTCTCTCTACAATCTCTCTCTATATTGTATATGTCTGTCCGTGTTTTTAAATGAGGACGGACGCCTCCTTAAATAGAAAAATGAAAAACACTATTTGCTACAGCTATAGTACAGAATAGTTTAAGTGCACAGTAAAATGTGCACAGTACGAAATACTATTTACTACAGTGTACAGTGTTCTGCCGACAGTGCTACAGTGCCGACAATTTTTGTTGGTGGGGTCCACCGTTTGTCACGAGAATCTTCGAGGAGGTTTCCGGGAAGCTTCATGATTTTATCTTCTGGAAAGCAATGTTTCCTCTTTGTCAGATAGTTCATTATCTGCTTGTTCTTGATTTGTTCTCATAATTTCTGAAGAGTCTTCGTCTTCTGACATTAATGAGTTTTGTGGGGTCTTTTGTCCGAATCCAGCAGCAGCTTCATAAATTTCTTTATTCTGCTTTTCTTTTTGAAAATGCTGAACCAGTTTATTATTATGATCAATTGAAAAGGGAATAAACCACTTTCCATTGAAGGCTGGGATATACAATTTAGTGTCCCATGTTTCTTTTATCAAGTTGAAATTAATTTCATCTTGTTCTGAGAAAAACCAATTGTATCCTTGGATTTGGGCTCTCCAGAGATCATATTGGTATTTTGTATTACCTTGAACGTCCCAATCATCATAGATTCCGTCAGGGGGAAGCAATGAAAAGTCTTTATTATCTTCACAGGCTAGTTTTAGCACATGAGATGGATGACTTTCTGATGAAAAGTTCATGGGGCAAGTTGTAATTTTTATGGACAGAAAACACATCAAGGAAGCTTGGATATGGTTTACTGACTCATTTATGGGTGGACTGAAACTACCAAATTTTTCAGATGGTGGAATCACCACTAGTTCTAAGCAGCCGAAAGAAAACAGGGTGCTTGGATTTATAAGAAAATCTTCAAACTTTATGGGTTTAAAAATTTCTATGTCTATTCTAGCTCTTCTGAATAGGTATTTGATTTTGCAAGGGCAATCTGACAAATTCATACCTTTGCATAATGGGGAACTACTCAGGCAGGCAAGATTTTTGTTGAAGTAGGACTGGGTTCCTACTGATAGTCCTAGTAAAGATTCATTAGATGAATGTATCTTGAACAAGAACTTTTGTATAATCAGGAATTTTTTCATGGAGAGGTCTTGGGATCTGTTTAGGTCAGTACCTAAGACACTTTTAAAATCCTGTTTTGTTTTACGGAATTGATCCGAATTTATTACAAGTACTTCTGGATTAGAATCTTTTTCAAGGGCGGCCCTGATAGTTTCTAAATCAGTAGTATCAAGTTCAAGAGCTTTATCTGCTTCTGCTTTGGAATAGAAGCCTCTGTATCTGGGATTTTTGATTCCTTCTTTTGCTATGCAAACATCTTTGAAATCATCAAAAACACCTTTATATGGTCCTGATAAAAGGACAAAATTTGTATACCCTTTTCCCGAAGGAGAGGCTTTGTTAAGGATTGGAATTCCTTTATTATCTGCATGGCAGAAATTGTATAGGGCACATAAAATCCCTTTTTTCACATTGCATACAAACAGTTCGTTTGTATTATTTATTTTTGGAATATTCCAAATATTGTCTGCAATACAGCAGAATTTCTCATTTGTATTTTCTCTTCCAGGGAAAAGAAATTCATTTGTAAGGATGGGAAGCTCCTGGTTCCCAAACTTCATTTTCTGCTTGACATTTGTGTATGGTATCTTCACGGGCTTCATTTCCTGAAAATCGTGAAAGAATATCAGCAGCAATATTTTTTATTCCTTTTATGTGTTCAAAGTTTACCTTTATACCGTTGTGGTAAATGTGTTCTTTGAATAAAAGCCACCTTTTGTGAGGTTTTTTATCAGAATTTATTTGAGAATTACTATAAGCCACTATTGCTTCGCAATCTGTTCTAATAGTAATTTCCTTTTTGTTGACTAAGAATAGCTTAAATGACTCTAAGGCATTTATAACAGCATTGACTTCGTAGTCTGTGGAGGTTTTGTATATGTCGGGTTTTGTATGATACTTTCCTGAAGCGTATCTACATACCAACTCTTGAGAAATATTCTCATATTTATTTTTCTTTTTCTTGAGGACTGCTCCCCAACCTTGTTCACATCCATCGCTTTCTATTACTAGATAGTCTGTATCTAGGGGTAAAGCTAAATGGGGTAAATGTTTTACCATTTCTTTTATTTTTCTTACCAAATTTATATCTTCAGAATTGAAATTTCTTTGGCCGGTAAGAGAGGTTTTATTATACAAGGGAGCTGTGTATTTTCCCAAGTCTTTTATAAAATTCCTAGCATAATTAAGAAGACCTAAAAATGCTCTAAGAGTTTTAATGTCTTCCATTTTATCAGGGAATTGTAGTATTTTGCTAGCTATGTGGGGCTGCAATTTTATTTCACCATTTCCTATTTCTGTTCCTAGGAATGATATGTGTGTCTTACAGATTTCAATTTTTGATTTTGAAATAATAAGACCAAATATTTCAAAGAGGTGAAGAACCTGTTTTAAATGCAGATAGTGTTCCTCTTTTGTTTTTGAAAATACTAATACATCATCGATGTACGTACAAGTAAATTCTTTGTATGGACCAAAAATATTGTCCATTTTTCTTTGAAAAATTTGTGGAGCATTTTTCAAACCGAAAGGCATCACCTTCCATTCGAAAAGTCCTTCTGAACAGGAAAAAGCTGTCCATTTTATAGATTCAGGATCCATTTTAACCTGATGGAAACCTGATTTTAAATCGAATTTGGAAAACCATTTTGCTTTCTGAATTCTATTTATCAAAACATCTTTTGAAGGGATGTTGTAGGCATCAATGTGCGTGTTATCATTAAGCCTTTTATAGTTGTAAACCATTCTGGATTTACCTCTTTTTTGTTCAGAGTGTTTATTCACAATAAAAGCAGGACTTCTATGTGGACTAGTACTCGGTTCTATTACTTTTAAAGCTAATAGAGATTTTATATGCACTCGGCATTCTTCTTGTTCCTCATTGCTATACTGGATATCTTTTGTCTTAATAATAAGATCAGGAAAAATGATATCTAGTTTGCAAATAACTGGATCTTTATCCCAATATCAAGTTGGATCTTCTCCTATGATACTGGATTTATTCAAACGATCAATAATATGCTGAATATTATCAAACGTAATTGTTTTGCTTATTTTTATGAAAGCATAATCACTATCATGTTCTAAAAATGTTAGAGAATGAGAATAGTGATATTTACCATCTTCTTCAGTAATTTCATCAAAATTTATCAAATCACAAAAATCGACATTTTTATGTGTGAAATTACAATTTTTATTTTTGCACTCGTCTGGGTTTGTACAAGTACAATTTTCAGTTGATTTAGGCAGGGGGTACCCACCACGGTCTGCTCGCACTTCTGATGTGAGTTCATCTATAATGGGAGCGATTTGTGTATCTGTCGAAATGATCAGATAATCTTTTGTAATAGTCATTGTTTTATTATCGCCAATAATAAAATCGAGTCCTATTATCATTTGTTCTTTAGCAGGTTGTAAGTCTATTACGTCTGCTTTTTGTACAAAAATCTTTTTCCCAAAAAGATTACAGTTTGTAGAAACTTGAATTTGAAAATTTCTGGTTTCCAAATCATTTATCATTAATTCGCCAGTTATAGACCTATTTTGAGTGATAATCGCAGGTTTAAACTGGTTTTGTTTTGGTACAACAGTTTTGCAGATAGAAGTAAACGTGCACCCAGTGTCAACTAGGGCTTGTAAAACTACTTCTGTTTTGTTGTAATTATCCACTTTTGGAAAAATTAATTTAACCAAAATATGTAAACATTTATTCTTTTTCTGGTTGCAAATGATAGGAATGCAATCTTTATTTTGTAAAGCCATTAAATTACCGCTAATTTCGGGAATTTTATTTGGTTGGCTTTCAGTTTCTTTAAATTTTTGAAAATCTTCTAAAAGATTATTTAGAGATTCTTCCATTTTATTTAGTCGAGTTTCTAAAATAGAAATTCTACTATTATTTAATTTATCATCAAATTTATTTGATTTATTTTCTTTTGGAAAGAGGATGTTTAAGAATTGTTCTAAACATGCTTTACAAAATTTTTTATAACATACAGAGCAATGCGCTCTTAAGGATTTATGAGGGTATCTTTTACAAAACATACACTCAATGTGTTCAGGTCCTGTAAAAAACTGAATTTCATGATTTTCACAGTTAAAACCTTCATTTTTATTCATCAAATTATAACCCATTTCATCAATAATTTGACCATATGAATTATATTTATTTTCTGGGTATAAGTTATTATACTCATTTTGTGTAAATTCATTGATTATAGAATAATCTTTATGAATTTCTTCTTCTTCCGAAGTATAGTCAGACCAACTAACTATGGAATATATTTCTGAGTCTGTACTAACAGTCTCGTCTATAGAAATGAGATTCATTCTACAGTTTTTTATAAGCTCTGCTTCTCTGGTGAAAAGGTTTGCTTTGTTTGGACAGTCTCTAGAATAATGCCCTTGTTGATGACAGGCAAAACATTCTAACTGTTTTGTATAGGTTTTACTATCCCTAATTTTTCTGACATGTTTGTCTTTGTTTAGGGTAGGTTTTTTAGAGGTAGAGGCTCTAACAGAGTACCTCTTTGTTTGTACCTTTTTGTTTCTAGGTTTGTATTGTGGCTGAGGCCTTTTCTTTCTAACCTCTTTATGGTACTGCTGGGGTGTGTAAATTTGTTTGCAGATGTCTGCATCAGCCATTTTTATTTGTTTGTTTATGGCTATGTTTGTGCAAGTATCCTCCATTACTTTCATAATGTGTTGGATTCTTACTGCAAGATTATTCATAGGGGGATCGATTTGGTTATCATCCCAACTATCTCTTATTTTTTGTCCTAATTTACCGGGTAACTTAAGGAAAAGTTTTTCTCCTAAGTTTTTATCCATGAAGCCTCCTGCTATAGAAGCATACATAAGATAATCTTGGGTGAATTCTTTTATTTTACCAAAGTAACTTATAGAGAGTCTCTCTAAATTACCTAAGTAAATTTTTTGACGAATGGTATTTCCGTCATTTACTGACTGGGCCGTAAACAGTCTTTGTATGGCACTACAGAAATTGTAGATGTTTGGGCCAGGGTCAATTATGTTTGTTTTCATGACTTCTGGGTGTTCTTTCTTGAACGATTCCCAGCATGCACGAGCAATATCTCCCAGATATGTCTCGGCTCTAGCCATCATTTCTTGTCCTGTTGAGACATGGTTTTCATGGTTTGTCCGGTAATCTCTAATTACTGCGGAGGTCCATTGTTCTATGTAATTAGAAAGTAGTTGAGGGTCAACACTTCCTATGTTTAAGAGAAGGGAAGGCATATTGAAAACTGGTTCAATGGGCAATCTTTTCCCTTTTGATTTAATTTTATCACCTAAGGTATGATCCATAGGACTTATGATTTGTTGTCTAGGTAAGAAACCTAAATCATAATTTTCTGTTTCGTAGTCGTATTGGGGATTGAAAGATCCTATACTTTCTTTTCCCACGAAACCTCTGTATGAAGTCTCTGAAATGTTATCAGGGATTTCTTTTTCTAAAACTTCCATTTGGATGTTTTCAACTTCTGACCTTTCTTCTAGATCTATTGAACTAATATCAATGTCTAGATATTTATCATTTATTATTTGTTCATTGTTTTGTTCATCTTGATTTAAAGACGAAAACAATTTTGTTTCGAAGATGAAATCATCTTCATCATCAGAGTCATATTCAGACTCATTTTTATTCATAAAACTTATAGAATTCCTAGTAGGTTGGACTTCTTCTTGTGGTTCTTCCTCAGTGGGAGTCAGAACATTTGCATAGTCTGTAAATCTGACAGACAGGCTATTTCTTCTATGTGTAATTATGGCAGAATTTGGAGCAGTAACTGCTGGTTTGGATGGTCCAGATGTAAGATGTGTTTGCCATAAAGAATTTTGATTTATGGTAGAATCAAAAGTTTCTGGAGGTAGAAACTGGATTCCGTTTGATGATAACGCTGTTATCAGTGGATTTGTATTGATCCTATACCTTGGAGATATTTGGTCACTTATTCTACCTATGAAGGTAATGTCTAGATGGAGATTGTTTCCATCAAAGTTTTGTCCAAAACCTGTAGTTTGCACTTCTAGGTTTATGTTTTGTACAAAGTCTACCAAATTCATGGTATAATTGGGAGCAATATAAATTAAGGAGACAGTTTGGTTGAGGTCAACCTCTATCATTCCTATGATTGCTTGTGAATTATTATCCCTAAATCTCTGATCATAGAGAACTAGGAAGGCTTTACCACCTACAAAGGATCTTGTTAAGGTTCTAACACCTATCGTGATTAGACCTAAATGTATGTACCTACGTTGGGTATTTATTAACTGTCTACCAGTTTGTTCAGAGATAAGCCGTATTATCTCATGTTGTCCATCAGGTAGATGGAAGTCATCTATCCTTCTGTATCTGTATAAACTGGTTCGTTCACTACTAAGCCAGTTTAGATTGTATAGTTGTCTAGGATTCAAGGAGTCTATCCTGGAATTGGATCCTATTTCAACATTTGTATTTATGTCAACTATTTGTTCTAGTTGTCTGGTGTTGGAATTTGTTCTCCCAAGGATTCTATCAAGAAAACCAGGGTGATGGTTTATTGTTTCATTAACTGGGGTATGGCCAGCTATGGTTTGTGATGGTCCAGTGAAAGGGACTGTATTTGTTCTTGTATTAGACATTTATTTTCTTGATTTAGCTAAAACAATTTTATTAAAATTTTGTTTATCAAGAATTCTGGTTTCTTTATTTCCGAGAGAAAGATTTTGCAATTGATTGGAAAGCTTATCTAAATCGGAATTTATTTGAACACGTTTTTCTTGTATATCAATCAGTTGATTGACCTTTTTATCAAGATCTAAAACCTTTTGTAATAAAAGATTTTGAGTTTTATAAATACTGTCGATGGCTACAGACAAGTCTTCGAAAGTTTTTATTATATCTTTATTTCTGTTTTTATCCAGATTTGTTTAAGCTCTGATACCCGAGTTTTTTAGTACTACCAAAGTATAGCCTATCAAATCAAACCAATCAAGTGCAATCAACATTAAAGATTTTTGGATAGCCTTTAGTTGAGATATAGATATTGTGAGAGAGATAAAAAGAAAGGAAAGATAATTAATTGATTTGATTGATATTTTTGGATAAAAAAAGAGAAGAAAAAGTACTGGTAATTAGGTGTTTAGAATTTTTTAGGTGTCCAAAAATCAGGAGTCTAGCATTATATATATATCTGGAATTCTGGTGGATATACCAAAAGTTTGAAGACGTGGCTTTTGCTCTAGCTTGGAAGTGCTGATTCAAAACTCAAAGCAATGATTGCAATTTACAAGCTACTGAACGTTGCATTGCCCCCATTGTCACTAATTCTGCTCTCCATCTTCACGCTACCTTTGCTCTTACTCAAGCTGCTTATGTATGTAAAAAATTTGGTATACAAAGAAAACGTGGCAAGCAAAGTAGTATTAATAACCGAAGCAGCCTCAGGGATTGGCGAGGTCTGAATGACTTCATCTTTTATCCGTGTTAGTTTGAGTCATGTTCATATAATTACATACTTTTACAACACTTTTTTATAATAGTATTCACTTAATACCTTATTATACAATTATCATACAAAGTTAAAGTATAACTATCATTTTTCTAGTTGCATTGTTGTTGTTGTTTTTAGAATTTTGCAAATAAACTTTTCTTGTTTAATTTCCAAAGCAACTAGCTTATGAATATGCTAGATGAGGAGCAAAGCTGTCCCTGGTTGACATTAGAAAGGACAAACTTGTAGCCGTGGCTGATAAGGCACGATCTCTGGGTTCCCCTGATGTTACCATCATTGCTGCTGATGTATCTAAGGTCCAAGACTGTGAGCGCTTTGTTGATGAAACCGTTCACTACTTTGGAAGACGTATGTCACTACAAGTCACGTCCTATAGTGAAAATTTTTCTACCAAGCAATTTTGTTTGTTTTGTTTCTATTTTATAAGTTTATAACTAAAATTGATAAATTGGTGTCACGTGCAGTGGATCATCTGGTAAATAATGCTGGAATTAGTGGTAAGCCTGTAGGTGTGGAGGATTGGCCTGATGTTTCCGAATTCACTCCAGTTATGGTAAGCCATGAATTTAATGTAAGAGAGTTATATTTTAACAACTAATATTTATGAGTGCATTAATTATCTGTATTAGTAAGTGGTAAATTTTTAAAATCTTAATCATATGAAACTGCACCATGGTTTTTGTTCGTGTTTGAGGGTAACAAGTTAATTTCCAGCTGATGTCTTGGGTCCGAGTTCTTCCGCCAATATTCGAATCCTATTATGTGAATGAGGGGTGGGTACCTGCAAAAGACACTCCAACGCTCAAGTCAGCTTTCGGCTCAGAGCATTTAATAAGGGTAATAAATGAGTGTCAGAAGTTACCATACTTTGAGGATCGTACCCCTTTTTATACTTACCTTGATGGGCCTTGGACTTTATGGGTCCTGATCATCTTGACAGCTTATTATCGTTAATTAAGATTGCTTAATTACCTTCTAATCTTTAACTGTCCCCTTGATATCTTTTTAGTAGAGTTTATCTTGCCTGAATACTCTTCAAGATGTTCGGTTATTATAATGCCGAATACCCAGTCATGTGTATTCGGCAATTCAGCCCATTGCCTGTTTTTTAGTTACCGTGATTGCCGAATACCCCTCCAGCGTGAAGGGCATTCAGCTGAGCTTTGACCAAATATATGTTTTGGAAGGTATTCGGCAAAGTATTCGGCTAATCTTCTCGCCGAATACCCGTCTGTTGTGGAGGGCATTCGGCTAATTGTATAGTCGGATGCTTCCCCGGTATAGAGGGTATTCGGCTAATTGTACAGCTAAATACCCCTCAGGTATACATGCCCCCCAGCCTCGAGTGAACAGTTGTGACGAAGAGGCTTTGTTCGAACTAAATGTCTGCACGTCATGTCTTTTCAAATTCTTGCCATTATGACAGAAATAAGTCGTTGAGGTGAAGGAAACGAAGCGTCGCTTTTTTATGAACTGTTAGATCTTGATTGATTTAACGGTTGGTGGCGTTAGCACCTTTTGGACCGTTGTGGGCCTGGGCCCTATAAATTGGGTATGGGATGTCGTCTTCACTCCCTTTATTTACACTTTACCAATCTCATTTTTCTCTCTGCCGAATACTCCGTTTTGTGCATCATTCCTTTCGATGTGACTCAGGTACGAGGGTTCGACATTTTTCTTATTCTTTCTTCCCTTAACCATGGGTGTGTCTGGTCATAAGCTTTATGGGGAAACCGAGGTGGTTGATATTCGATCATTGTCCTCGTCTGCCGAAGGGTCTAGTGAAGAGTCTTCGACTTCGTCATCTTCATCTTCGTCCTCTTCATCTTCTTCTTCGTCTTCCTCGTCCTCTTTCCGAGAGGGGGTAGGTGAAAATGTAGTGTTCGCTTCGGTTGATAAGGCTATTTCTAGCCCTAAACCGAAGCGTAAACCAAGGGTTACGCAAGGGAAAGGAGAATTCCCGCCGATAACCTTAGATGTGTATACCTGGATAAACGAGGAAGTTGGGTCCTATTATACTCGGTACGATGATAAACTTAGCGTTTCTAATTTTGTAAACTATGTAACTGTTTGTACCATTACTGAGGATGAGGACATTCCGATAGCTCTCCAGTGTTGTCGGCGAGAAGTTAACCCGAAATTTGTCTTCTTAGGAAAAGATGAATCTCGTAGAAACTTCTTTTATATGTATGATTATTTTTTCCGAGACTTCCATGTGACGGTCCCTTTTGATGATTTCACCATGGGGGTACTCCGGATTTTGAATGTTGCTCCCTCTTAATTGCATCCGAATGGGTGGGCGGCTATTCAGGCCTTTCTAGCCCTTTGTATTTTTAACTTTATTAAACCTTTCGTAAGTGTCTTCCTGTATTATTTTTGTACTCGGCCGAGGGATGGTTTGTGGGTTTCGTTAATAAGGAAACCGAAAAGACCCTTGTTTTAATCTTTTACTTCTTCGTATAAAAATTTTAAAATCGGCTACTTCAAGGTTGTAATCAGGCCGAATATAGGTGCCAACCACTTTTATGATAGTAGTGGGAAGGCTCTATTTCCTTTGTATTGGGAGAGGATCCCTCGACGTTATGACAAGTTTCTGAAGTCTTTGATGACCGAACAGGAACATGAGAACCTCATGTTTCTTGAGTTGCTTCCCAGAAAGCTTTCGGCCAAAGGGCTTGTTGCTTTATTTAATTCTTTCAATGTTTTAGTGGACATGTATGGTAAGGTCTCGGTTCTTCTTTTTCTAGCATTTGTTTATAGTATTGGCAATTAACTGATTATAAAATGCTGAATGTAGGTATTATGGGGGAAGCTGGTGGTGATGTCTTGTCATTCCGAAACACCAGGAAAAATCGGGCGAGTGCTGCAGAGGCCCCTTCGGGTACCCTAACCATACCACCTGTTGCGAGGCAGCCTCCACAAAGGGTGCCTCCCCAAGATGTGTTACCCCCTCCGGCTGTAGAGAAGAAGAACCGAGACAAGGAACACAAGAAGAGGCATCAAAGCCATGATGCTTCCGAAGAAGACAGAGGGAAGAAGCTGAAGCAACAAACTCTTGATTTTTCTGGGTCGGGATCTTTAGCATCTGTTCCGGCCATAACAGCTGAAGGTTTTTTCACCAAAGATTTTCGGCCGAAGAAAATGATCAGCGCCTTCCGAATTCGGAAAGAGTCTTCTGAATAATGTCGATGCTGCTTCAAATTGGTCGGCCTATTATGAGTTCCAAGCCAGGGCGTCAGCCATTGCTCACCATATGTTAATGACTCCTTTAAGGGAGGCCGACAAATTAAAAAAGAGTTTGAAAGAAACACTGATGTCTAATCGGCAAGCATTAGAGGCAAGCGTTGTTCTTGCCGATGACAATGCTCAGCTAAAGGACTAGGTATCCCATCTTTCAGCTGACTTGAAGGACATGGAAACTAAGGTGATCATGGCTGAAAAGGATGCCAAGCTGCAGGCTGATGAAATAGAAAAATTGAAGATGTTATTGGCAAAGGTGGAGGGGGAAAGGGACGCTGAGCGGTTAGCAAAAGAGAAGGTTACGACAGCGGCCCAAGACTTGCAGAGCACGAAGTTGGATTCCTTCATGCTATTCAGCAAACTTTGTACTACTTCGACATCCCCAACCGTTCGATCTTCGATATGGATAAGGATGTGTATAAGGGTCGCTTATTACTTATTGATGATATTCCTGAGGACGCGGCCCTTGAAAATCCTCTTCAGCCGACTCTTGCCGGCGAAACCGAGTATACACACGGGGATGTCGAGGGCAATGAAGACAATAGAGAGGAGAATGTCGACGACGCTGTGAATCAGGAGAACCCGGCTAAATGATCTTAATGTATGTAGGCCGTTAGAGCCTTTTCTTTTTGGAAAGTTATTTTGTAACCCTCCTTTGTGATTAATGAATGCAGACTTCGTTATTCGGCATCTATTTTCTTATCTTGTACTTTAAAATAATATTGTTGACTTAGTTGATAGCCGATCACTTTGTGAAATCTTAAGAGATTAAAATTTAACCAAGTTTTTATTGTATGTATTCGGCTTACATGCGCGTTTTAACCGATGTCTTCCTTTCATCGAGTATGGATATTTTTGAAGAGAACCAACGCATTCGGTAGTTCTGGAATATTTGCTGAAAAAATCCGAATGGTGTACCCTAACCGAGTTGGAGTATTCGGAAGGGAAACTATTTGTGAAGAAATTCTGAATGATGCATCCTTGGCCGAGTAGGAGTACTCGGGAGGGAAACCATTTGTGAAGAAATTCCGAATGACACATCCTTAGTCGAGTAGGAGTACTTGGGAGGGAAACCATTTGTGAAGAAATTCCAAATGATGCATCATTGGTCGAGTAGGAGTACTCGGGAGGGAAACCATTTGTGAAGAAATTCCGAATGACACATCCTTGGTCGAGTAGGAGTACTCGGGAGGGAAACCATTTGTGAAGAAATTTCGAATGACACATCCTTAGCCGAGTAGGAGTACTCGGGAGGGAAACCATTTGTGAAGAAATTCCGAATGACACATCCTTAGCCGAGTAGGAGTACTTGGGAGGGAAACCATTTGTGAGGAAATAATGATTAGAAAAATAAATAATTTTAGACATGCCGAACAGTGCGTTTCATTAATTCAGTTAAAAAGGCGTGCCTCGTTAAAACCTTCTCGGTAAAAACCCTTTCACGTTCTTGTAGGGATAAAAAGCCGAGTAAGGAAAAAGAGTACATCACCCAATTACATAATCAACTAAAATAATATTTAAGGTGGGTCGAATTCCATGTTCTCGGCACCACCTTTCCTGAAAGCTCTTCTAGCTTGTATGCTCCATTGTTGAGGTTTTGTCGGACTCTGAATGGGCCATCCCAATTGGCATTTTTTTGTGCATCGCCCTGAACTCTTAGAACTAGGTCTCCTTCTTTGAATTCTCTTGGCCTCAACTTTGAGTTGAACCTCTTGGTCATCCTCTATCTGCATGCTTCGACGGTTAGACGTGCTCGGTTGCGCACTTCTTCGATCAGATCAAGCTCAACCCTCATGGAATTTTCATTTTGGGATGCTTCGAAGTTTTGTCTTCGGAAGGTAGGTTCCCCTACCTTTACCGGAATCATAGCTTCGGTTCCATATACCATTCTGAAGGGTGTTTCTTTGATTGTTGATTGTGAGGTGCACTTGTATGCCCACAAAACTTCAGGTATCTCTTCGGCCCATGCACCCTTAGCTGCACCTAGCCCTTTTTTCAGCTCTGACAAAATAACTTTGTTGGCAGATTCCGCTTGCCCATTCGTTTGTGGATGTTCGACCGAGGTCACCCTATGTTTTACTCCTAGTTCCTCCAGGAAGGTATTCAGCTTTTTATCTGTAAACTGCAGCCTGTTATCGGTGATGATCACATGCGGAATGCCGAAACGCGTGATTACGTTCTTCCACAGAAACTTCTGCATATTTTGGGCCTAAATGGTTGCCAGGGGTTCGGCCTTTATCCACTTTGTAAAGTAATCAACGACTACTATAAAAAATTTGCATTGCCCCTTGGCTATGGGAAAAGGTCCCAAAATATCGACTCCCCAGAAAGCGAAGGGCCATGGTGACGAAATAGCATGTAGCTCGTCGGCGGGCTGGTGAATAAGGTTTCCATGCTTTTGGCATTGGGTGGACTTTTTGACGTATTCGGCATAATCAGACTTGAGAGTTGGCCAGTAATATCCTGTTCTTAGCACACGAGTGGCCATTGTTCGTCCACCCGAATGCATGCCATAGATTCCCTCATGCAGCTCTCTTGTGACATACTCGGCCTGATCCTTATCGAGGCATTTAAGCAAAGAGATGGAATACCCCTCCTGTATAACTCTCCGACCACTAGAACGTACCTTGCAGTGCTGACGCGTAACCTCTTTGCCTTCTCTTTGTCCTCCGGAAGAGTACCTTGCAACAAAAACTGTTGGATCTCATGTATCCAAGGGTCTTTGGGTGCCAATACCTGCATGCATTTCTCGGTGGTTACACTCGGATCTGGTAACACTTCCTGAATGAAAGTTCTTAGCTGCCCTGGCTTCTGAGTGCTGGCTAATTTGGCCAGCTGATCGGCCCTATCATTGTGTTCTCGAATCAAGTGCTTTACTTGGACCTCGTCGAACTCTTGTTTTAGTTGTATGAAAGCATGATAGTATTTCAGCAGTTGTGGATCTTTGACCTGGAAAACACCATTATTCTGTTCAGCTGCAATTTGATAATCACTCCAACATTCTACTTTTCGAGCCCCCATCTCCTTGGCTAACCTGAGTCCGGCTAGGAGCGCTTTATATTCAGCCTGATTATTGGATGCTTTGAAACCGAACTGTAGGGACTGCTCCAGTCGTATTTGGTTTGGTCCTTCCAAGATGACGCCTGCCCCGCTCCCCCGTCGATTGGACGAGCCGTCAATATGCACAATCCACCACTCGTCTTCGAAGTGCCCGATAGGGTGCAACTCACTAACGAAATCTGCCAGGCACTGTGCCTTGATGGGTCCCCTCGGCTCATACCTTATGTCAAACTCCGAGAGTTCTATTGACCAAGCCATCATCCACCCAGCCAGTTCTGACTTCTTCAATATCTTTACTATCGGGCAATCGGTCCTGACGACTATTCGGTGGCTCTGAAAATATTGTCTCAGGCGCCTTGCAGCGTTTACTAGTGCCAGTGCCGTCTTTTCTATCGTCTAATACCTCGTCTCGGCTTCTTGTAGTACCCAGCTTAGGAAGTATACGGGTGTCTGGCCTTCTTCATGTTCCCGGGCCGACACTGCCCTTATGGCTTCCTGTGAGATCGAGATGTACAAGATTAACTCCTTTTGAGGGTCTGGTTTCCTAAGCACTGGTGGAGCAGAGAATGTTCGTTTCAAATCTTGAAAGGCTTCTTCACAGTATTGGTCTCACACAAAATTTTTGGATGCTTTCAACAATTTCATGATGGGTTTCGCCTTTTCGGCTATCTTGGGTAAGAATCGTGCTAGTGAAACGATTCTCCCAGTTAGTCTTTGAACTTCTTTTGGGGTCTTCGAACTTCTCATGGCAATGACAGCCTGACATTTATCCGGGTTCGCATCTATTCCTCAGCATGTTAACATAAAGCCTAAGAATTTTACTCCTTGAACGCCGAAGACACACTTTTTCGGATTTAGGCGCATGTTGTGCTTTCTGAGTTTGGCAAAGATCTCCTCTAGGTCCCTTTTGTGCATGTTGGCACTGGAAGATTTAACTACCATGTTGTAGACATATACTTCCATGTTTCTCCCTAATTGTTTTAGGAAAATTTTGTCCATCAGCCTTTGATAGGTTGCCCCGACATTTTTCAGTCCGAAAGGCATGACCTTATAACAATAGTTTGCTGACTCGGTAATGAAAGCAGTCTTGTCCTCATCTTGAGGGTACATTCGGATTTGATTGTAACCCGAATATGCATCCAAAAAATTGAGGAAAGTGTGTCCGGCCGCTCCATCAACTAGCCGATCAATGTTTGGTAGAGGGTATGCATCCTTCGGACATGCTTTGTTTTAAATCCGTGTAGTTTGTACACATCCTCCATTTACCGTTCGACTTTTTCACCATGACTACATTGGCTAACCAAGTGGTGTACTTGACTTCTCGGATGAAGTTAGCTGCTATCAACTTTGCTGCTTCTTCTTCCACAGCCTTCCGCCTCTCTTCTCCTATCTTTCTTTTCTTTTTGAGCTATCGGCCTTGCCTCTCGGCATATTGCCAACTTATGACAGTGGAAATTTGGATTGATGTCTGGCATGTCCGAGGCTTTCCAAGCAAACAAGTCGGCATTCTGTTCAATTACACTTTGGATTTGGCGTCAATCCTTTTCCAATAAATTATTGTCGAGGTAGGTGACTTGAGTTTTTGTTTCACCGATCTGAAATGCATGGGTTTCCTCGTTGATCCTGGGATCAAGATCCAAGGATTGGGCCACATGTTCTACTGTCGAGACTATGTTTACTGACTTGTACTCCTCTTCCTTCAACTGAGTAACTTTGAGGCTAGCTAGGTAGCACTCCCTAGCTGCTTTTTGGTCGGCATGAACTGTAATCATTGTGCCTCGACTGGAGGGGAAACTTCATAGCTAGATGTGGGGTGGATACTATGGCTCCTAGAGCATTCAAAGATGGTCGTCTGAGTAGTATGTTATAGGAGGTGTTAGCATGCACTACGATGTATCTAACTTTGATAGTCCTCCACTCCTTTTCCCCATATCTAAAGGTTGTGTTCAAATCTATACATCCCCTAGTGTTAACTCTTTCACTAGAGAATCCAACCAGGGGTTTATCATAGGGCATAAGCTTCCCCTCCGGTATGTCTAATTGCTTGAAAGTGTTCCAATATAGAATGTCGTCCGAGCTTCCTTGATCTACAAGAGTTTTTCGGACTATGCAGTCTGCTATGTCAACGCTGATGACCATCGGATCATCCTGTACGGGGTCGGAACCCTGAAAGTCTGCATCTGTGAATATGATAGGTGGCATTTTCAACTTGCTCACTGTCGATATCATGTTGACTGACCGTATGAGATAGAGATGTCTCTTCCTGGCCGAAGAGGTACTACCTCCTCCAACGAATCCTCCCGCAATCGTGTTGATCACTCTTCAAGGATGCTCATGGGGTTTAACTTCTTGTCGCTCCCGAGATCTACTTCTCTGCCTTTCCACCTTTTTGTTACGTTCTCGGTCATAGTCAATATCCCTCCTGTAAGTTCTATCGTCATCTTTGTACCTCGAGTACTGAGGCCTTTCGGTTCTAGGATTGTGAATGAAGTCTTTGAGATGTCCCATCTTAATGAGGTCCTCAATCTTGTCTTTGAGTGCAGCACACTCTTCGGTGGAATGGCCTCTGTTGCGATGGTATCGACATTGCTTGCTGTAGTCGGCCTTAGGAGGGGTGTTAGCTCTTTTCGGCATAGCCAATATTTTGGTTGCAAGAGCTTGCTCAAGTATCCAGGAGCGACTAGTGTTGAGCGGAGTATAGGTCGTGTATCGGGGGCCACGATACTCCCGATCCTTGTGAAACTTCTCTTTTCCCTTCCCCTGATTATCTTTTTCATGTTCTTTCTTTCCTGTATTGGGTTCCGCTCGGACTTGGTTCCGATACTTTGCCAATTCTTCCATTTGCATGTACTTTGCTGCTCTTCGTCGGAGGTCATTCATGTCGAGTGCAGGTTTCTTACAAAGACTATTGACGAAAGCTCCTGGCCGAAGGGCCGTCACCAAGTGATGCATGGCTACCGCTGGGTCCAGGTTACGAATGTTTAAGGCAACCTTGTCGAACCTTTCCATGAAAGTTCGAAAAGATTCCTTCTTTTCTTGTCGAATGTTCACCAACGCGACCAAAGTCAAGTGATGGGGTCTGCTTGTTGCAAACTAAGTGCCAAATCTAGCCGCAAGCATTTCAAAGTTGTCAATGGAATTAGGCGGAAGCCGAGTAAACCAATTAAGGGCTTGTCCCTTTAGGGATGTAGGGAATACCCTACACTGGATAGCGTCTTCGGTGGTATAGAGACTAACTTGGGTCACATAGACGTCTATGTGCTCATCTAGGTCAGTGCTACCATCATATCGGTCCAAGCTGAGGCTTTTCCAACTTGGGGGAGAGGGGTTTTGATAATTCCATAAACGAAAGGATGTCTGCAAGGGTGTGATTGAGTGTTGGCGGTAAAGGTTGAGAGCCGATGTGTCGCCCCCTGAATGCTGAGATTGGCCGTTGACTCGCCTTCATGTTGTCGGCCAGGAGTTTGGTCTTCGGGCTTCCAAGACCGATTCAAACTTTTCAACTCAGTGTTCTCCTGACAGAGGGCCGATATCTCCTGAGTGTGCTACTTTCGCATTGTTGATATATCATATCTCAACTGTCTTAACTCCGAAGACAAACTCGTTTGATCTTCAACATGTGCTGCGTTTTCATCAACGCGGTGTTGTCCCTTTGCGCCTTGTTGGATGCCTGGTACTGATAATCCGGGTATATCCATGTGTGCGTGACTCCGAGTAGTAACCATTCCTTGAGGGACCATAGGATAAGTTTTACTAGGGCCCCACGGTGGGCGCCAAAATGTTCTTGTTTGAGGGTAACAAGGTAATCTCCTACTGATGTCTTCGGTCCGAGCTCTTCCGCCAGTATTCGAATCCTATTATGTGAACGAGGGGTGGGTACCTACAAAAGGTACTCCAACGCTCAAGTCAGCTTTCGACTCAAAGCATTTAATAAGGGTAATAAATGAGTGTCAGAAGTTACCGTACTTCAAGGATCGTACCCCTTTTTATACTTACCTTGATGGGCCTTGGACTTTATGGGCCCTGATCATCTTGACGGCTTATTATTATTAATTAAGATTGCTTAATTACCTTCTAATCTTTAATTGTCCCCTTAATATCTTTTTAGTAGAGTTTATCTTGCCTGAATACTCTTCAAGGTGTTCGGTTATTATAATGCCGAATACCCAGTCATGTGTATTCGGCAATTCAGCCCATTGCCTGTTTTATAGTTATCGTGATTGCCGAATACCCCTCCAGCGTGAAGGGCATTCAGCTGAGCTTTTACCAAATATATGTTTTGGAAGGTATTCGGCAAAGTATTCGGCTAATCTTCTCACCGAATACTCGTCTGTTGTGGAGGGCATTCGACTAATTGTATAGCCGGATGCTTCTCCGGTAAAGAAGATATTCGGCTAATTGTACAGCCAAATACCCCTCAGGTATAATTTTGATTTGTAAGCATTTTTTATGGAATAATATGGTTCCACAGTCAGATGTGATCAAAATCCTCACACTCACATATAAGGAAGAATGCACATTGCTGAAAGGTTGTATTTTATAGTGGGTATCATTTTTTTAACATTTATCCTATGATATTGTTCACAATTGGTTAGATTTTAGGATGATATAGTGAATAACCTGAACTAAATTAAAATTTGTAGTCTTCTTGTCCTAAAAACTAAAAAGTGTTCTAAAACTAACTTTATGTTATAATTCGCAGGATATAAATTTCTGGGGAGCAGTTTATGGCACTTTATATGCAATCCCACATCTCAAAATTAACAAAGGCAGGATCATAGTGATTGCTTCAGGTTGCGGATGGTTCCCACTACCAAGGATGAGTATATATAATGTAAACTTTTGGATATTCATATATTTCAGACTTGTAAAAATATACTATAACGATATATAGTGCATGCCACCAGACCGTTAATTACGTTTTACTTGATTAAATTATTTATTTAGTCTGTATAAATTCACTCAAAATTCAATCTAGATTTCAAAACCTTTTAAAAAGCCTCTAGTTATCAAACAACGTAAATATTTTCTTTAACTTTCAAACAATGCAAATTAACGGTCCTTATTGAGTTCTAATAATTTCATTCTAATGCGTTTCGAAAATTATAGGGACCTCACGTTGAAATTCCATTATATTTGATACTGTATGATTATATTTGATATTTGATCATTAATGTGATTAATTGTTGAATGGTAACAGGCGAGCAAGGCAGCGGTTATAAACTTCTTTGAGACTCTGAGAATGGAACTTGGTTGGGCTATTGGCATAACAATCGCCACACCCAGTTTTCTCAAAACGGACTTGCATTGAGGGCCATTGAGTATGAGGTTGGTCTTTTAAGCAATGCAATTCAGAAAGATCCAATTCACTCTGTGAAGATATTATTTTAGAGGACAAAATGTAGTTACAACTGTGAAATTGAAAATTAAATATTACGAATTATTAACTTTATTTAAAATTTGTTATATGTATACTTATACTTTATTACATTCTTAACTGTGGATTTTCAAATTAATGATTATAAGTTATAACTTTCCTAACATAGCCTACTTGAATATATACAGTTGAATATTATATAGAGCAAATTACAGTCACACACCCTGAGCTTTTATCAAATTATACATAACATCATTTTTTTTTTATTTTCCTACACTAACCCCCTTTGAGTTTGAAAACATTATACTAACACCCTCTTATATGTTTGAAAAAATTACACTGACACCCCCTCAAACCTTACATGTTAGTTACGATTTGAGGAGTGTTAGTGTAATTTTTTCAAAGATGAAAGTAATGGTTAAAAAAGCAAGTGTATTTGTATAATTACACGAAATCTCAAAAGATATTACTATAATTTGCTCTATTATATAATATTGGTCACATAGAGAACATGGACAGGAAAGTAGGATAACACTTTTAATCCTCAACCAATGTAATTTACTGACATAAAATTGACTTTTCTAAAGTGAAGATATAGGATAAAGTAAAGTTATAACCATTAATCAACATGGTGTAATATGGTTGGTAAATAATTTTGTCTCTTAAGTATGTGGTCAAGGGTTCAATCTCTTTGTTGGGAGAGGTCAATCTTAATACGGGATTAATTCTTAGCTCTTAGCCAAATGATACTTGGGTTAAAAAAAAAAGTTAAATTGAAAGTTAACAATTAACAATTATTTTAAATTACTTCTTGAGATGTGAATTCTACTGAAAGTTAAATTGAAGGGAATTGTTGATTGTATTTTGCAATCCAGGCTACTCTGGGAAGAATTCCAATGGGGTCAGCATGTGAATGTGCTATTGCCATAGTGGAAAGTGCATGTAGGGGAGATATGTACGTCACAAATCCATCGTGGATCAAAGTGTTGTTTCCTTGGAAGGTTCTTTATCCTCGTGTCATAGACTGGGCCTGCCGCTTGTTCTTTGGGCTTTCTCCAAACTCGTGTAGCAAAAAAGGAAAATAAAATGTAAGAATGTGTAGCGGGAGTCTCATAAGAGTGTGAATTGAGTTAAATGTGTATCATGCATTAATTAAAGGTATATTATCTGAAAATTTTAAACCAATTAAACTTAACCTCTTTATATATACTTATCTTTATTATGAGACTTTAGTTCTCAACATATGCATTGTTCATTTGCCATTTTGCAAACAAAGGAACCTTGGAAGTGTTGTTATTGTGAGCTATGATCAACACGAGTTCCTCATGGTAATAATTTATATCATTATTGTTTAGTATGACCTGATTCCAACTATTCAAAGGACTTTACACTTTACAGCGCGCAATCATAATTCCAAATGATTGAATAATGAATATCCGATATTAACAAGACCAGGCAGTGAGTTGTGTTGGGCACAATCTAGCAGACTCGAGTGGATGACGCTACTATGCCTTTTAATTCAGAACTTTTTTTAATGTAAATCCATATTACTAATAATTTCAGCTACAGATGAGTGATTTTCCCAATTTGATTGTTAGTTTCAAGCTTTCCATCTTAGTACATGTTTGTATTAGCGTTCAGTTACGTTTTCAAAAGAATCCCCTTGTTATTTACGCGTTAAAGGGGTATAGGAATTCACCTTGAGCAATAAGAACGGCAATACAAACAGGATTTAATTGGTAATGAAAAACTGTAACATCACCTCTTAAAGAATTAAAAGAGGCCGAAAATAATAGATATGCAACCGGTCAGAAATATATATTATTTCTGTATGTAAAGTCTAAAGTTTGATATGCGTTAAAATTTATATAACTTTTTTTTTTATGTAAAATAATAATATATATGATATTTATTACAATTTTATATAAAGTAATTCTATACGAAGTTGAATTATTACATTGTCGAGTTGATCAGCACTAACACGTATCCAGCTTCCAAAGCCAAAAGTGCTACGTGTTGTTTCGCCTCCATGCAAAATTAAATGCCAACCTTAACACAAAGACTATTTTTCAGTGTCTTTTTTTTATCACTCTCACCTTTTCTTTTCTTTTCTTTTGTTCAACCGAAACCATGGTTTTCAGTCATGTAATGTTGAACATTCTAGTTCCCCCTCTAGGCCTGGTTTTGCTGCTCCTCATTTTACCGCCCTATCTGTTATTCAAGATTCTCCGCTCCATCGTAAGATCAATTTTAAATGAGAACGTAGCAGGAAAAGTGATACTAATCACTGGAGCCTCCTCTCCTCTGGCATAGGCGAGGTATGCACGTTTCAAACCATTAATTTAAGTTCCAACTATCTATTAATTAATTAACTAAGTGGAATTGGTTTGTTTCTGTGTTTTCCTTTTTGATTAATTTGTTTCACGAAGCATCTAGCATATGAGTATGCTAGAAGAGGAGCGCGTCTAGCACTTGTTGCCAGAAGAGAAAATCGACTCAAGGAAGTTGCTAACAATGCCAAATTGCTTGGATCCCCTGATGTTATCACCATCCCTGCAGATGTTTCAAGTGTCCAAGATTGCAAACGATTCGTTGACTCAACAATCAACCACTTTGGACAATGTAAGTTACTACTGTTAGAAATTATTATATGGTTCATGGTTATATGTCACCTCACATTGGCAGGGACAATAGACACGTGGTCATAAGGATCATATAATAATTTCTGGGTGAAAAGTGATGAGAAGAGTTAAATATATTTTAATGCATATTAACAATCGTATTCGTAATTTCGTATACAAATGTATCTATCTATGAGACTATGATTTGATTTCGATATATGTATATGGGAAGACAAGGTTAATCACTTGTTAATTATGACCTTTCTTAATTTGCAGTAGATCATCTGGTGAACAATGCAGGAGTAAGTGCTCTCGGCTTGTTAGAAAGCACCACTGATATCACCAATTTTGCACCCGCAATGGTTAATGAATTTATCAATTTTAACTCTTCTCTGCAGCAGGTTAAGAGGAATAATAGATTATGAACATTTACATCTATACAATCTTCCTCACACTGTGCTTATAACATTTCTAATTCATCACTTTCAGTTGACAAATCTTGATTTAACAGGACATTAACTTCTGGGGTTCCGCGTATGGCACTTACTTTGCAATCCCCCACCTCAGAAAAAGCAAAGGCAAAATTGTAGCAATAGCTTCCTGTACTGGATGGTTGCCAGTTCCAAGGATGAGCATCTACAATGTAACACACTAGACCCCATCAACAAGCTAATTAATTAATTAATTAATTAAGCTTCCGTTATGATATCTTTCTTGTGTCAATAGCCAGTAATAACCAATTTATAGCTTTCTAAATTCTTTAGGCGAGCAAAGCAGCAGTGATCAGCTTATATGAGACTCTGAGAACTGAATTGGGAAGAGACATAGGAATAACTATAGTCACTCCAGGGCTGACTGATTCAGAAATGACACAAGGGAAGGTCCTATCCAAGGAAGGCAAGATGGTTTTTGATCAACTAATAAGAGATGTAAGCTATCTTTACTTTTTGCACAAAACTTATTAGATGCAATTTTTAACATGTTTTTCGTGTTGTTTCCTAATCAGAATTGGAACTTCACTTCTATAATTTGCATAACAAAGATTTGCATTATTCATTGTAAAATAATCCAAGTTTGGTCCTTGCTTTTCATTCTAAATATTTCGTTCTCTTAGCACAATGTTTTATTAATTTATTCATTTTTGGTTTCTTGGCAACAGATGCAAGTTAGTTTGATGCCCATAAGATCAGGCACAGAAGCTGCCAAAGCAATTGTGAATAGCACTTGCCGTGGGGACTCGTACTTGACAGAGCCAGCATGGTTTAGGACAGCGTTCTATTGGCAGATATTTTGCCCTGATGTATTAGAATTTTGTAACCGAAGGTTACTAGTCTCGGGGTCTTCGGAGAGGGACACAGTTAGCAAGAAAACCCTTGATCTATCAGGCTTAAAGAAATATCTGTATCCCAAGTCAGTGAGAAATCCCAATCTCAAACCCAGCTAACCATCAATTTTATGACTTGGAAATATAGGCCATGCCATGTTAATGTGGAATAATATCATTTCCAAACTGAAAATACAGGAGAGGTGGAATAATATCATTTACAAAGATGTCAGAGTAAACTTTACAAAACCTCTTAAGATTAAAAGTAGCAAAGCTAAAATCACCGACGGAAAATGTAATTACAAAATCCAATGATATATCCATTCATGAACTGCAATGCATCCTAGGAAGAAATAGACATCTCAATCCGACAAATAAACCTCCAACGGGAACACCAAGAACAATGAAACGGTGCAAGGCTAATTCATGCCTCACCTGTAGTGTATATACCAGGCAACCTTTCATCACATTGTAATGTTGTTTCTTTCCTCCTTTTTCCAGGAGTCATTTGTTATTTTTTTCAAAGTAGGGTACTAAACTACTAATGCCATTTAAGGTCCTTCAATCACGAATTTTCTTTTTCCGTTGAGCTTGGATCAAAGAGAAGACTATTCATTGTTTTGTCGAGATGAACACCAAACATTTTTATCGACTTTTCTCCAGGCCAGCACAACATAATGCCTTTCTTACATCCAAGTCTATAGGACAAATTTGAACCTTCACCTCAGGCAAAATGGCAGAATACAAGTTGGTTCAGCATCAAATGTTATCTCATAATGCCATATTGCTATATTTCTAAGTCCATCTTAGTTATGCTAGGGTCTTGGGGCACAGGTATTCTGGTGAAGTATGCAGAATATGTGACGCCTGCAACAGCATATTGTCATTCACATTTTATTTGCTTGGTTGGTGTGACAATTTTGAGCGCAACTTTTGCCCCAGCCAACTTATGAAATGCTAGCCATTCAGGTAATTACGGGGATAATTCAATTGGATCCGTAGGTTTTTGAACTTGTGGAGGGTGAAGAGACTTCAGCCTTCTCAGAAGTAACCGTGCATCAGATTGAGGACACCCTTCACTCATCTCTAGGGCAAGTGGAACGGAAGATTTTTTATTTAATTCCACAAGAATTATTCCCTAGACAAAAAGCATGAATTTTTAATTAACAGAATGAAAAAAACAATTATTAATTTGTAGCCAATTCAGCTGACTGCATACAAATTGCAGGAATCTGTCAGAATCCCTTATGTCTACAGTAAGAGAGAATCTATATTACCTCAAAGTTTGCTAAAAAAGCTTGAAATTTACGCATTGTATCCTTCATCTGGTGGACAATTTTCACGTCAGGAGAAGAAAGAGCCGCAGTTACCTCCTCAGGAGAAAAACCAATTCCTTTCTGTACAACCTAAATTTTTTATCATTGATCAACTTAGTACAGTTAAAAGATAAAGACCATGTAATAAAAGCTTAAATTCTAGAGCAAACTCACATCATGATCAATGAGGATTTCAGAAATAAGGCTACCATCGTCTACATATGCCTGAAGCTCATATGTTGTCCTCTTCTTATATTGGAATCTTTTTACAGCAGTCAAAAAGCACTGCAAAAAAAATTGCATTTACACTTAAAAAATGTAAGATTGCAAAAACTCTGACGTAAACATCGGTTAGTAGAATTATGACATGCTCGAAGGAAAATTCCATCCAAGAACCAATTTCACTACAGAATAGCAAGAACTGGCCAACAGAAACTTCTCACAATATTGTAGCAAAACATACTGGTAGCTAGACTATTCCAACTGCTCATATTGGCTGAAGATTCAATAAAAGTAACTTGAATACCACATGCATAAATTAAAAATCACTGCCCAAAGAAAGAAACAGTAGATAGTTTATCTTTTTACCTTTATTTTACCCCGAACTGAAGGAGCTTCCTCCTTCATTTTAGCCCACTTGGCTGACAAACTAGCTATATATGTGTAAGGGACCTCTTGGTCTCCAGACAGTATGAGTGGATGGTCACTGGCATCAACCATCTCGACATCGCTAGTGTTTAAAACAGTGGAAGAAGTTCTTCGTGGATGAAAACTATCTGTGACTACTGGAGTTCTATCCCTGTATGTCTCTACATTTTCAACAACGGGAGGGCATTCAGTAGCCGCAGAACTTTCTCTTGTTATATGAACAGTGTCATTATGTGCCGCTGCAACATTTGAAACCATGTTAGAAGACCGATTGTCAACAGAATATTCCCTAGTGTTTAAAACAGTGGATGAGGTTCTTCGTGGATGAGAACTATCTGTGGCTACTGGAGTTCTATCCCTGCATGTCTCAACATTTTCAACAACGGGAGGGTACTCAGTGGCCGCAGAACTTTCCCTTGTTATATGAACAGTGTCATTATGTACCGCTGAAACATTTGAAACCATGTTAGAAGACCGATTGTCAACAGAATATTCCCTAGTGTTTAAAACAGTGGGAGAGGTTCTTCGTGGATGAGAACTATCTGTGGCTACTGGAGTTCTATCCCTGTATATCTCAACATTTTCAACAACAGGAGGGCACTCAGTAGCTGCAGAACTTTCTCTTGTTATATGAAAAGTGTCATTATGTGCCGCTGCAACATTTGAAACCATGTTAGAAGACTGATTGTCAACAGAATATTCCCTGGTGACATTAGCAACATCTATGTGCATCTCCTCAGCCTTCGATGTGACAGAAGAGAGCTGGTTAGCCATAGGACTAGCACGGGAAACAGGATTGGTATCTCTAGGCATATCCATATTCATGGCCTCGGCATTTGACACCATGTGGGGTATTGAATTAGAAGCAACATTTTGCGCACCCATGGGCAAAGCATCTTCAGCTGTTAAGCTGTTACCACCAGTGCCAGACATGCTCGGGCCAGCACCTGTAGTTAAATGCATACATGAAGTTCAGTTGAGAACAAAATAAGGAAATCACAGATGTACACTCCCATACACACATAAACATAACATAAAAATGTACCTTGGTTGTTTTCCTGGACAGAATCAGTACTGTGCAGCGTGGAGCCACTGCGTGCAAGATCATCAACTCCACTTGAAGGCCACGCAGCAAGAGTTGCTCTAGTCGCTAAAGGAGGAAGAACTCCATTTTTGGTTCTGCATGAAAATAACGAAGACTAACTAATCAAGGTTTACCTATATGCAGTAAAATCACATGTTGTAATAGTATAAGCCAGCAAGAAACATAGAAACAACAAGAAAGTTTGCACTAGCACGGCTTCCTTATTACGGTTTAGAGAAAAATGAGTAAAGTTCCATTGAATCAAGGGAGAATTACAGCTTATATAGTCAGTTAGTGTGAAGAGACTAACTGCAACTAACTGAACTGAATCTAACAAAGTCATAACAGAAAAGTAATTGTCCACATAATAACAGTGGTTATTATTATCCTAACACTTCCACATTAAGATATCATACAACTATCCATTGCACATTTTGATACAAATAATCCAATTGCAATAATGGGTACCTTTTCCCCCTAGGTGGCTTCTCCAATTCTTTAACCAGCCGTTTTCGAGCAGCTTCCAGCTCCTCAACCACTCCCCCCAAAATTTCAATGTTTTCAGGGAGCAGCATCAGAAGTCCACGACGCACATGTACATTAGAGATAGCAACCTACAAGTATCAAATAAACCAACTTCATGTTCACTGACAAGAAAGATAACCAAATAAGCTACTCGCATCACATGTGATAAAACAAGAGAATCAAGAAAGCCAAAAAAAAAAAAAACAAGAAAATTAAGAATGGACCGAATTGGAGTTTCACCTCAATAATCCATGTAATAAAAACATGCATTAAAGGATCATATAGATTACTAAAGTGAAACTGTAATTCTGATTGGAAAACAACACCAACCAGTATCTAAGCTTTATCCATCCAATCCAAATTAGTAGGGTATAGAAATCATAAAAAATAAAAGAATAGATGGCACCAGATAAACCTTTAATCCAGAAGAGGCACAGACTTCAAGAGCTTCGATCGGCCTATACTCTATTGCAAATACTCTTTGAATGCCATCAGTCATTGATAACTTCAAACACCTTTTAATTCCAGGATCTGCTTTTTGATATCTGGTTCGTAGAGGACAAGTCAAATTAATTATTTCATCAACCTGCAAGAATGAATTGCACACAAGTCTTCAAATTCCACAAATAAAAATTGACAATCAGCGGAAAAATGCATGTCAACGAACAATCTAAATGCTATAGATATCCGAATGCGCACCTGCAGTACATAAGGACCAGGGAGAATGCGAAGGTGCATGGAATCGATGTTGGGAGGGAGCACGCCACCGCCACAGTAATTCATGTCGGCGAAGAGAAACTGCTCGAGACACCGTTTGGCTTTTGCGGCCACGTCGAGGTGTTCAAAGGCCGTAACGGAGGCTTGGAGTTCGCGGAGGCAGCAAGTGAGCCACTCTCTCTTGAGGGACAGTCCCTGGCGGCGGAGGAAGTCGGCGACTGGACAAGCGGGAGAGGGCGGAGAGAGGCTGTCGAGGACGTCGATGAAGTCATCGTCGTCGGAGATCTCAACGGGCACGGCCGGAAAATGTGACTGTGGCTGGGGCTGAAGTTCTTCTTCATCGGAATCGGAGTCGAGCCTGAGACGGCGTACGGACATTTTTGCACGACAACGGAGGTTTTTTTTTTTTTTTTGAAAATGTACTCTTTTCAGAATAGGAATGAGAGGGAACGGGGTCTCACTCTCCAGCGCGCGGAACAGCTAGGCATCCAAAACTTGGGTTTTTTTTTTTTTTCCTCCTCAAGGTGGGCGGGCCTAATAAGTTGAGACAGGGCATTGCTATTCGCAACTTTATTTTTGCTCATCCCACCTGTTACTTTTTCAAAAATGGATGAAAAGACACTCTTACCTTCCTTCTATTTCTCTACACCTCTTGAAATTTTTTTTCTTACTTTTATATTCAACAAAAATGCAATTTTGTTGTGTATTCATACACAACAGAACCACATTTCCGTTGTATATCTAAACCCAGATATTAAGGGTGTTCGCAATGTAGTTTGATTCAATTTTTAGAAGAAAAAAAACTTATCGGAACCAAATATAGAATTAACATACGGTACGATTTGGTTTAGTTTAAAAGTAACATCAAATCCAAACAAAGCCAAAACGATTTTTTGCAATTCGGTTTGATTCGATTTGATAGTTTTTTATTAATTTTTTAATACAGTGAAAATTTTAATTACTAAAATTGCATAATTATTATACTATATTGATCTGAAAAATAATTTTTTATAATATTTTAGTTAAAAAATAATATTTTTTTACTACTGTTTAACATTATTCATTAATCTATTGACATAGTCCCTTAATCACAAAGCTAAGAGTGTTATAAATTAAGTTAATATTTATTATTAATAGAACAACAAAATCACATATTACAAATCTACAAAAAAAAATTATATATTACATATTATAACTATTAAAAAGTTTAAAATAAGAAAAAATAGGTTACGCACTAACAGTGTAAAGTAATTTTACACCATCATTCAATCACAACCCATCATATATGATAAGTTTGTTGACTTTATGATAACTAATTTAAAAATTAAAAGTCATACCAACAATGATTTATGATTGGATAATGATGTAAAATTGTTTTACATTGTTAATGCATGACCATTAAATTCTTAAAATAATAATATCTAATGCTCAACATCAATTAAGTAAAATTGATAATAATATAATGTGTGATTCTTTTTAAATTGAGGAAGACCAATAAGAGTGAGTGAGGATGTTAAGTGCATGATAGAGTAACGATGGCAGCAAAGGGAGAGATTTTCAAAAGGAAAGGGAAAAGGGTGTGAAGTAACAAAAGTAGTTTAGAAATGTAAAAAGAAAGAAAAAAAAGCAAGGAGTTGGAAGAGAAAAAAAAGTGTAGCATTTATTTAATTTTTTTATTACTTATTCCGTCTTTTTATAAGATATTTTTAACTAATTCGTATTTTTTAAAAAAATTGGTTAATTAATTAATAACATTAAATTTATTAATAATTTGTAATGTTCTTCCAAAATTACCATTATTTTTTTTAAAATTAATTGTCTTTCTTTTTCACTTTTCACATAATTGCTACTCATGTTCTCTAATCCTAATAAGAGAGAGAAAGAGTTTACTCCAACATTTATTATTTTTTGGCTAAAAAATTTATTAATTAATTAAGGGTACTTTAAGAAGAATAATTAATGCCACTAACAATTAGAAATGGTCTTGTAAAAAAGAACAAACATTTTTTTAAAATAAAAAGGGACAAGGGGAGTATTTACCATTATTAAATACTTTAAGACTTTAAGTATATGTGTTTTTTATTGATAGTGGTGCATAATGTTCTTAGACTTTAATAATTTTACATCACCCATAATAAGTAAACGATTATTCACAAGGATAAAATTGGTACATCGATAATATTTAAAAATTAATAAAATTAACTAATTTATATATTTTTATTGGTATGTGTAATTTTGTTATAAATGTCTTATATTAAGGGTCAGAAAGAGTAATAAATAACCCATTAATCCAAAAGAAAGAGAATAAAAGGATTTTCTTCTCACTTTTTTTACCCCTTTACTTTTGTTTTTGGTTTGAATTAGAAGTGAAATAGAGAAGAAAACAAATAGAAAAAATTAAAAAAGATAAAAATAAAAAATAAGGTGAAAAAGACATGTTATTTGAGTAGATAAAAATTAGAAGGAAACAAGTATACAAATTTCTCTCATATCACGTTAATTTAGGAGATAAATTTTTTCTATTTAGTTCCACAAAAATAACTTTTTTTTTTTCTTCTCAGGTAACTAATAAAAATTTAATGTTTCTATCTATTTTTTTTACTTTATTTTTATGGAAACAAACTAAGGGAAATGGTCATAGACTCATCATAAGTGATAAGACTCATAGATAACAACCGCGTGTAGTACTAGTGTACTACTACTAATGTACAGGCAGCAGTCTATAATAGTATATAATTTTTTTTTTTACAGTAAATTTATTTAAGTTTTTGCCGGGAAAGGAGAAAATAAGGTGATGGAGTGTGGTGTGTGAGAAACCGCTCAGAAAATTGGCATGAAATTTGAAACACTAGTAACGAGCGCGCTTCATCTTTTTTCAATTCCCTCCAATTTCGTTTCACGATTCCTCTCTATCACTATCACTATCACTCTCTTCCCTTCTAATCATAACTAAGCCTCCTCTCTTCTTCTGCTTAGGGTTTTACATTACTCTCTCTTCGCAATTCCCCTCTCTCTCAACTCTCAACTCTCAACCATGTCTTCTGAAACCCTAGAAAACGAGAAACCTCAAGTGCAGGAAGAAGAAGCCCAGGCTGAAGACAACCACACCGAACAAGAAGATAATTCGGAGAAGAAAGAGATCGATGACAAAGGCGAAGAAGAAAGGGATCAGGTGGAAGAAGAGAAAGAGGAAGAGGAAGAAGATGATGATGAGGAAGAAGAAGAGAAGGAGGAGCGTGTCGAAGTGAAGTCAAAAAAGTCAACGAAAGAAAGCGGTTCCGCTACTCCAGGAAGTGAGAGACCAACTAGGGAGAGGAAAACAGTGGAGAGGTACACTGTTTCTTCGCCCGATAAGTTTCCCAGATCTTCTTCTGTCAAAGTTCTCTCAATTGAAAAGGTACATTTAATTTGTAAATTTATATACTATTTTACTTTCCACTGTGACGAATCAATTGAACAAGTGTTGGATTTAATCGTGTGAATCTCTTTGGGTTTTAGGGCAACGGTACGCAGCTCAAGGACATTCCTAATGGTAAGACCTGTTATTGTTACATGCATTTGTGAAGAAATCACGTGATCTTGTTGATGCATAATTCTATCTGTGTATGCTATTGTTTGCAATTGTAACTCGGTCTTGAATTGCTGAACCCCCCAGTAGATGAAGTAATTGTGAATGTTGACTGCGGTGTTGTGAGTTTAGGTTTGGGGTTATGGCATTTGCATGTTAAAGTGGTCTCATGGAATATTTCTGGTCAAAGAGAAAGAGATCCTTAAGGGATGCAAGGTGGTATTAATGTCTTAACGTGAGGGAGACAAGAGAAGGGTTAATGTTAGGGACAAGTGAAGAGAAACAAAAAATGAACTAAAATTCTGACTATTTTGCATCAATTTGCAACTTAAATGACTTACTCAAGCATGACATTTGTGGTAAAGATAAAAAAAATAAAATGTTCAAGTGACACAGTGTGACTATAATTTGATCTCAGTCTCTAGACACAAACTTCATGGCCAAAGCATTAGTGGCAGCTGGAAAATATAAAATTCATAACAAAAAGACTTGAGATTTGGAAACCAAAACCCTAAGGGTACATCCATAGAAAGATCATCAGATTGGATTCCCTAGCTGTTGTCGCTTTTGTCTCCTCCTTTGTTAGATTTATATCCTTCAAAATAGTTATATGACTCATCCAAATCAACATCTATATCTCCATTATTGAGATTCAAGAAATGACTGAGAGCCTTCTTTTGCTAACTTTGTTTGCATTAGCCATTTGGCTTGGCTTCTTGTATTTTTACCTGCTTCTCCAGCAATAGCTGCCCTTGCTACTCTCTGTATGTCAATACTTCATTATCTTCACCATAGAGAACTTCATCTTAAATGTGTTCATGATTCATCAACTAATGGTTCAACACACATCCTCAGTGGACCTCTATGATCCTCCAAGACCTCCACAATCTCCCTCCTTTCTTAAATTGGTTTGCTTACAAGTCCCCTAGGCTCTAAGCTAAGCTACTACTAACTACTAAGAGTCCAACATGTCTCCCATGTTAATGTTGGACATACCATTTTTTTGCTAGGAATTGGCTTAAGTACGAGGGTTCATTCTCAGCTGTATGTTATTATTGCATGTCCAGTTTTAGAAGTTAAACTTCATGCTTTCTTAACTCCGCAAAAGTTTGTAAAGTGTAAATGTATTCCAACCCATCAGGAACACTCTCCTTGTTTGTCAAAGCCGGTTTTAAATGGAAAATTAAATCCAAGGTAGTAAAAGTATAGTGGCCTTTAACATAATCTGTTTGTTGGATTTGACTTCAAAGTTTAGATGGTAATGAAAAATACTCTGGAAAGATATGTGTTTTCAAGTTTTCTAAGGATAACATTCCTTGCTGTCAAAGAAATGTGTTTCAGCTGTTTGAGGCATTGCAAATTTTGGGTGTTCTGTGCTGGCTGTATTTGTTGGCCATTTTTCTTTAACTCATGCATTTTAAACATGTGAACTGTGAAGTGAGGAATTTCAAATTGCTCTTCTGTTATTGGATTCACTCTCTTGGTGGTTGAAACTAAGTTTTGCAGATTTCCAAATTAGTAGTTTGCTTTCAAGTTTTAATGTTATGTTTCTCCAAAGCAGTGTTTTTAGTTATGTTATTTACTTCTAAACATTTTCAGTGGCTTTCAAGTTATCAAAGAGAAAAGCTGATGACAACCTACGTGCACTTCATAGTATACTGTTTGGGAAAAAAGCAAAGGTGATAGACTGACTTAGTTCCTTGGATGGTTTTGCATTGTTTTTGACGTACTTCATCTCTTTTTTTTTTTTTTTTTTCATTTTTATTATTTTTAATTAAGGGTGGATGAGCACCCTAACTCTGGCTATTGGCTGTTGCTTGAATGCTAGTGACATGATTTCTTGTGTAGGCACACAATCTAAAGAGAAATATAGGACTGTTTTCTGGCTATGTGTGGGCTGAAAATGAGGTAAAATTTGTCTTTTATTCCTTACTATGCAGATGAATCTTAATGGATTTTGTGTTAAGGTTTTGACAGTTTTGATTATTTATTTTGGTTAAATGTGCATGTTGTCTTAAAGATTTGAATGTATGGGGCTGTAATTAACCTGCTTATACTATGGTTTTATAATTCTTGGCAGGAAAAACAGAGGGCAAAGATAAGGGAGAGGATTGACAAATGTGTGAAAGAAAAGTTGGTGGACTTCTGTAATGTGCTTAATATTCCGATAAATAAGACCACTATGAAGAAGGTAAGTGGTGATCTAACATTTTTCCATCCTTGTATTGAATCGAAGACTTTGTCTTTATATAAAAGTTATTATTAATGTGACATTTCAGGAGGAACTGTCTGCAAAGTTGTTGGAATTTTTGGAGTCCCCGCATGCTACAACTGATGTTCTGCTTGCTGATAAGGAAAAGGTATTTTTTTTAATATTATTATATAATGATAAGGATTAATTAATATTGGTAAGTTATGTCACAATTTGTCTACTCTGTTGCCACTTGTAGATTTCATGTTATTTTAAAATTTAATTGTTTATTCTACCAAATAACTTAAAATTAGCAAATTATAGACTTCCCAAACTCAAGAAATTCAACCATGTGATTGAAGACTTGTTTTGTCCAAAATTTCCCAAATTTAACTTGGGATCTCAATATGATTTATAATTTAACAGTTAAATCAATCAATATAGCTAACCAATCATGTTTGCCCTGTATAGTGTCATGGAGTCCTAATTCATTGTATAAATATGCTGTTTAAATTATTTTAGTTTTTAATTTTTTTGGTGTTAGTTTATTGAAGCTTGGTTGTGTGTTACAGAAAGGTAAAAAGCGAGCCAGAAAGCAAACCCCAAGCAAATCTTCTGGGGAAGGATCTGAAACACCTGCCAAGGTGTGTTGTCATACTAGAAATTCATCATGGCTTGCTGCATATCTATTATACACTAGTCTGTGTGCAATCTCCTGCGTCAAAACATGTTGCATGTGGTAATCTGATTTATGATGGTTCAGTATCATTTATCATTATCTACCAATTGGTATATTAGTGCTAGACTTTGTCTTTAATTAGGCTTTTATATGATTTATTTTTAGTTGTTTGTCTGATCCTACCCCTATGAACAGAATTTGAAATTACTATCTGTGGTTATGATCTTGTGGAGGTGAACTTCAAATAAAAAATTGTCATCTCAAAGCATAGTTTTGTCAGATGTTGGCATATTGACAGGTGTACCATTAAAGGTAGTTTGGTTCTGAGGTTATTTTTGTGATTCAACCTGTAAGATGTTCCAGCTGTTTTGCTTTTGAACGGTCCAGCCAATCACCTGGGTTGTCCTTTGATCTTTTCCCCTGAAGAAATTCTTTGTAAATGTGAATGATCTGAAAGTTAAAAATAATACTTGGTTAAGCATAATTGAATCTTTTACTTCTAAGATACCTTTGCTATTCCTAGCAAAACAATGTTCTTGTTTCAGATGATCAGTTACTGTTTTTTGTGGCTTCTATAAATTTCATGGTTTAGTTTTCTCTATACCCTTTTGTTTCCATGGATGATTTGGGATGTAAATTATCTCATTCTGCAAGAGCATTAATTGTGTCATGCTTAAAAATCATTTTTCTTCTGTTTTGATTACTTTTAGAAGCAAAAGCAAAATTCACAAGTTGGGAAAAGGCAAAAGCAGTCTTCTGACATCGAGGACAGTGATGCAGCTGAACCTTCGGATGCAGAAGATGATGTTTCAAGTCAAAAAAGTGAAAATGATAATGAGGAAAGCATGTCAGAGAAAGAGGAAGATAAAAAAAAGGCTCACAAACGTACTTCAAAAAAGATTAAGGAGGATCAAACCACACCTGTAAAGAAGATCACTGTTGTAAAGACTGCCAAGAGCAATGAAAAAACTCCTAAAAAATCTACTTCGAAAAAGGCTGTTACTGACAATACTTCCAAGTCCAAGCAATCTGCTTCCAAGAAACAGAAAACAGTAAAGGAAAACCAGAACTCTAAGGGGAAGGATGCAAACAAAAAACAAACTGACAAGTCTTCGAAGGCTTTAGTGAAGGATCAAGGTTGGGTCTTTCTCATTGCAGTTGATGATATTATCTGTTGTACTACTTAATCTAATGTCAGTTGCCATACTTTGTTAGTTGCTCAAAAGTCATTTTTGGAACCTATGATCAGTTTTGCTCAAATTGTCCCAGAAAACTTACCCTCTACATATAACCATGTTATGTTTGGACAAGTTACATAAAATCTTTCAATTTTATAGGACTGAATTTGGTTATTAAGTATGCCTGTGTTGCCTTGTTTCATGCTTACCCGTTCCATTCTTATGTCAATGGCAGGCAAAGGCAAAAGTAGCGAGAAGACCAAAGCAGAACCTAGTAAGGAGGAGATGCATCGAGTGGTTGTTGACATTTTGAAGGAAGTAGATTTCAATAAGGTAAGTAATGTTTTTCTGTGCCATTTCATGCATCTTTTTTATTTTTTTAACATTGTACAATTTTTTTATTTTGTGTATTTTCCTTGATGCAGGCAACTTTATCTGATATCCTCAAGCAACTTGGTATGACCTGTACCTGTTCCACTTAATTCTCTCCCTCCCCCCAAAAAGATGGGAAATGATTTAGTGAACTCAGCTCATTTGTAATGAAATGTTGGCAGGTACTCACTTTGACGTGGATTTAATGCATAGAAAATCAGAGGTGAAGGATATAATTACAGATGTAATTAATAACATGTCTGATGACGATGGAGAGGAAGCGGACAATGTTGGGGATGATGATGCAGATGAAGATGATGAGTGATTGCAGAATTATATATGGGTATATAATCTTAGGCCCGTGCAGAAATTAGATGCATGTGGTTCATTCCACAGCTAGATTTTCTCACCATGGTTCTCGCGATAATAGGTTTCAATGGATATTTGGTTTGAGTTGTGACCTTTTTAATGATAGGTATTCTCAACTTGGTTGTATTTCCTAGTAGATTTAACTCCTTTCTCTGTATTATTTATGTGACCTTAATTTTATTTCTTATACTGAATAGGTTTATTCACCTGGCTGTAAACAATGTTGTCATTTAGATCAGCATGTATTTTTTTTTTTAATAGCTAGAACTAGATTATGAATCTTTGAAAGACGAGATTGTTGTGAATTGCGATGGCTTTCCTAGTTAATTGCTGATGAGCATTTGCCCCTTGTAATCTTGATGCGAAGTTTGGTTTGCAAACTTTGGGAGTCGGCTATTGAGATTTGGCAAATGAACTTGCTACATAGAATTTCTAAGGGATATTTGTTTTACGGATTTGATAATATTTTTGGGAATGTTATTCTCATTAAAGATGTTTAGTAAATATTTTTAATTCATTAGATGAGAATATTTAAATTTATTTTAATTTAAAATAAAAATATTAAATAAATAAATGAGATAGAATAAGAGAGAAGTAAGAAATTATTTTAAACATTTTTATAGGAATATAAGATTTTTATTCTTTTACATGAGAATAGAAAGATGGAAAAACATGTATAATATAGATTCTTAGAAATGAATTATGCTTTAGAATATTATTTTGTTATCTTTTAATAAACATAGAAATATATATTTTTATTTTCACATTTTTGAGAATTCAATGAGATTTTATAAAACAAATGTCTTCTAAAGGTAAATGAGATTTTGGTGGTGGGGGAGGGGAATCTCTTGTACCACCCTTTAATTAAATCTTCCCTCACTCAGTGGCAGAGCTGCATTTGGACCTACTGTTCTTAATATTAGCTGTTGTTAATTTTGTCCTTTATTGGCTAATTTCTTTCTTATATTTTATTCATTTTTTTACTCATTAGGTACTTTTATGCTTATTCAGCTAAAAGAAAAATGACCTGTGATACTTAATTACTGATTATATATATATATATATATATATATATATATATATATATATATATATATATATATATATAATGTGTTTGTGTGGCTGTGTGATTGATGCTGTTGAAGAGAGAAAGAAACATTTATATACATTCTTATCTCATCTAGGTAAGAACTAGTCAGTTATCCGTGCGTTCCCACGAGTTTCACTCATCTTTACACATATTATAAAATGATTTATATATATAATTATTTATTTAAAAATAAATAATAGAATATATATTTATATTTTATTTGGTGAGACAATAGTAAACATTAGAATAGTATAGGAGAAATCTACTTATATTTACAAACATCAAAATTAATGTCCCTCTCCTGCGATATCGAGAACTTTTTTGTTTTAATATTTAAAATATAAAAAAATTAATGTGATACAAAATAAAATTATTTTTTAAAGTAAAATGATACATATTTTAAATATAAATGATATGATATAAAATTATCTTAGTTTTAAATTTGGATAATAATATTGTAAATTTATTTCAATAAGGCTTTATTGAGTAAACTATTTTTTACACATTTTTATTTTTCTAGATTAATTCAAAATATTTAAAATTAAAATACTATTGATATATAAAATAAAAAAAAGTACAATATATATAAGCTATGTGTGGATATACAATAAATTATGTTTTGACTCGAATTATCAACTCGCTTTGAAAAGAGAATATAGCTTTAACCATTAGAAAAAAAAAAACTTAAGGTTAATCCACTTCTTGACCAACTATAAGCATTCAATAATATCTTTAGATTTCATACAATGACTTCACCACCATTACAAATCAAATTTCAACCACATCTAATACATTTACAAAAATTTGTACACAATATTTGACTCTAATTAGTTCGCTTATTTGTTCTTAGTAATAGAAAACATGCTTGTGTAAGATCAAGTCTTTTGGTTGAAAGAGATATTGCTAACGTCAATGGATACTAACAAATTATTATTTTATTCTCTAATAGATAATTTATATTTCATTAGTAAGTACTTGTGTAAGATGAGTTGTTATCGATTTTTAGTATTATCTTTGACCTGTGAGAAGAAAACCTACTAAGTTAAAAAAATTGTCTAAATATTTCAATAAGTTTTTTATGAATGATTTATAACGATATTATGTCGTAAGTATGTTAAATATAACATAGTAAAAAATAAAATTAAATGGTGATGATAGAAAGTAACTCTTTTAGATAAATAGATAATTAATTTGAATAAGTAATTATATAAATTTATCATACATTTAATATAAATAATAACATTTTTATGTAATATTGAGCATATTATTATATTAAATATTTCAAGAATATAAAATTTTATAAATAAAAGATATAAAACAGTAATATAATTAAAATATAAATAATATAATAATATAAATATATAAAAAGTATAAAACATATAATCTTCACACATAAAATTATAAATCATAGAATCCAAATATTATTTTGTAGTAAATATATTAACTAATTAATATAAATTTTATTATTCATTTAATATAAATAATAACATATTTTTATGTAATATTGAGCATATTATTATATTAAATATTTCAAGAATATAAAATTTTATAAATAAAAGATATAAAACAGTAATGTAATAAAAATATAAATAATATAAATATATAAAAAGTATAAAACAATACATGTTACAAAATAATGATAATAGTAAGGATCAAATTTTCTTATGTGGATAATAGAAAAGAAAAAGAAACAAAAAAAGAAAATGAAAAATTACAAAAAAGTAAGAAAGAGAAGTTTTGGAGAGAATTTTTTTTTATGAGAAAGTGACATGCGGTAAGTGAGGGTTCTATTTTCAATTAGATAAATAGATTGTGTTTATAGATTTATACTTGATATTATCCTTAAATAAGATATTTTTGTCTAATCTTATCTTTTGGATTGACCATATTTAATGTGTTCCTATCCACTCTATTTTTAATTTTATTTATCTTTTATTAATTCAACTATTTATTAATTATTTAAGTTATTTAATTTAAATGAAAATTCTGATGTGTATCTTATAACAATCTGGTGATTACAATCTTCAGTAATTAACGGAATATCACTATATGAAGTTATTTTTTTTTATTGTTATTAAATAATTAATGAAATTCTAATTAAATTTAGGTTTAAATATCTTTTTTGTCCTTGTAATTTATCATTTTTTTGCTTTTTGTCCCTGCAATTTTTTTTTTGCCTTTGGTCATTGTAATTTAGCGTCATTTCGTTTTACATCCTTGCTGTCAATCTCCATTAAAAAAAATGTGACGTGACTAACGGAGGTTACGTGGCACTGGATTATTGGGTTTTAATGAATCTGACGTGGATTATATTTAATTGTTTTAAAATATATGATTTTCGAATATTATATTAATTAATAAAATAAAACAAACATCCGTTTTAAGAGGGAGGGTCGCATGAGGAAAGTTTTCGGGTTATCTTCGTTTGTGAAGGTGGAGAATGTAGGGCACCGGTTTGCAGGGTGAGAGTAAGTGTTGGTTTTTCAATCTGAAATGGTAGCAAGCGGAGTTTCCTGGAGTGCGAATTCAAGGCCATCTTCTATCCCAGTTTGTGGTTGTGGAGACCCAATGGAACACAGTGCAAACACATCTGGAAATCGAAATCGAAGATTCTGGAAGTGTGCAAATTGGAACGTGGATTTGTAGTGTCTATTTATTGTAGCTTCTCATGATGTTTTATCTATAGATGCACGAAATGGGGTTTCTGGTTTAAGTGTTTTTTTTTAATATTAATGAAAGGAAGTTGTTGTGGGTGGGTTGTTAGATAAAACTAGCTAGTTACCCCGTGCGTTCGCATGGGTCGCTTTGATTTATATGCATTTTTTAGATGATTTACGTATAACATAATTTGTTTAAAAATAAATATTAGATATATATTTGTTGCTCAGCGACAATAAGAAACCAAAACATGAATGTTTAATAAAAATAATAGAGCAAGAATGGTTGATCTGGTTAATGTTGCATAAACAGTGTTAAAATAGTAACTTGTAACATATTAAAAGATTTAGTCTCACAATAACAAATGCCTTTAAAAGTGTTAATAAGAGGAAAAAAAACACCAGTAAAAATAGCACAAGATATTTGTGCATTCTTACGGGTCACTCATTTTTACGCATGTTTGAAATACACATGTTTATAAAATTAAACTTTTTATATTGAGATAAATGTAATTAGTTGTTTAAGTTTTCCAAAAATACAAAAAAAGTTAGAGTGTTTAAGCAGAGAAAATATATTTAGTTATAATCCCGTAGATATTTCTTATTTCATTTTAAAATATTTATAAAATTGTATGAAAATTTTGTTAGGTTCTAAGACCTTGGACGATGTCCAACCCCTCGAATTTCGGTTTTGATGATAACAACTAAAGGATAAATTTTGAAGTATCTAATGATCTAGTTTGAGTGTTATAGGATTTACGTTGTCCAATGCCGCAATGGTATTGTATCTCTCAAACCTCGACTTTATGTTTTAATAAGAAAAGCGTCCAAATGTGTTTTGTAAGAATACTACAGGCAGCGTCCAATGCTCCTGTGAGAGCAAGCGTCCAATGACTATATAACCCACTCTGTAGTTTCTATCTTAAAATAATATTATAAGGAAATTCGCTTTCAATGGTAATTCTATATAATGCAACGATTATTCTCTCACATTCTAATATGTCATTCTATTTGATTTTTCGAATAGTATTGAACAGGAAAAGAAGAAGCAAAAAGTACAAGTAGGAGAGGCGCTATATGTACGGCTGTCTCCTCTAACTCTCCACCCTAAGTCAAAACGTGACAATGGTCACATGCTTTGGAGAGAACCGCTCTTGGCAAAGGAACAGATCCCACAACGGATACCTTACAACAAGCTGCCTATAAATAGAGGAACCAGCTCATGCATCAAGAGGGGACGAAAAATTTAATAAAGAGCTGAATCTCTGTCAAAATGACTGGACGATCAATACTTAAGCAAAACGAGCTTTCTTCTTAGCTTTGCTAAGCGATTCTGTATATTCGTGATTATTGTAATATCCTCTCTGTGAGAGTTAGTCTTACTTTCTATACTCAAACAATTCTGTTTGGAAAGCCAGGAGTGGCTTAGTGTTAAAGAATACTTGGGTTTGTTTTTAATCTCAGGGGGAGATTAAAGGTGTGCCAGGAGTGGCCTATAGAATACTTGTAGCCAGAAGTGGCAAGGTTAGAATACTTGAGAGTAATCAGATCTTGATTAGTAGAACCCTTCAAAAGTTTTTGAAGGAGAACTGGACGTAGCTCAGTTGAGTGAACCAGTATAAAACTAAGTGTTCTATTCTCTCGCCTTCTAGCTTATTTGCATATCTATTAAACTATCTCTTCAACATACTACGAAAGTGTTTCTTTACACATCTTATCTACGATTATCTTTTACATGTGTTCTAACGAAAAGCAAGAAAAAGCAGTTTCATTGGACTGTTGCTTTTGAACTGCTGAACGATAGCATAATCTTCTGTTTTACTAAGTTCTTGTAAAACTTAAGATATACTATCTTCACATTAGTTAAAGTTTTTCAAAGAAATTATAAATACACTATTCAACCCCCCCTTTTAGTGTATTTCTCTGTATTTCAAATTTATGTTTAAAAATTTAGAAAGAATTTAACTCATGTTTAATTATTTTTTTTGTAATTTTGAAATGTGAAATGATAAAATAATTCATTTATTTTACAACTATATTACAAATAAAAAAATATTAATTTTATAATATTTATAGTTTATAAACAATACTTCAAATAATTTAAAGTTTAAGAATTAATTAAATTAAATGTAAACTTTTTGAAATCAAATATTACTTACCATCATGTTGATTAGAGTGGACTTGAGATTGAATCCCTTGAGTAAATTCTTAGGTTCAAGTCTTATGGTTGAAAGATCTTGCTAAAGTCCATGGATACATAAATGATAGAACTTTAAAGTTTGTCATATAACTTTATCATATAAAAAAAGATAATTTCAATCAACAAAATAGTGACAGTTATTAAATATAGAGTCAAAATATTATTTAGTATAAATATATTAACTAATCAGATTTAAATAAATTTTTAGTATTAAAATTTTAACCACATAATATAAATGTCATTCAACAAAATATTTATTTATGAAATTATTTAAAATTATTTTATATGATTTCTAAGTAAAAATATTATTTTGTAATAAATATATTAACTAATTAGATATAAATTAAATTTAGTATAAAAACTTCAACCTCATAATATAAATATTATTCAACAAAATATTTATTTATTAAATTATTTAAAATTATTTTATACAATTTTTTATAGATTTTCAAAGTAAAAATAAGTATTGTTGAGTCTTTGATATGCAACTATGTTAAATATTCACAAAAAGAGTTTTGTCATCCAAAATTGTTTATCCATAACAGTGTCGAGCAGGATTGTCTACTGTGAATGATACTTGTGGTCTCTATCATAAACAAAATTAAACCTAATTTAATTATAATATTATTGAGTAATAATTTAAAACTATGCAGTTGTATTAAATACTTTTGAAAAAGAGTTTTGTTGCCCATAATGATCTTAAGCAAGATTGTCTCCCGTAAATAATATTTGTAGTTTATACTATGAAAATATTAAACTAATTTAATTTATGATATTATTGTTAAAGTAATTTAAAATTATTTTGCAATAAATATATATTTAAAAAATTAATTTTAAACATAGAGTCAAAATATTATTTTGTATAAATATATTAACTACTTAGATTTAAATAAATTTTTAGTATAAAAATTTTAACCACATAATATAAATATCATTCAACAAAACATCTATTTATTAAATTATTTAAAATAATTTCATATAATTTCTAAGTAAAAATAATTGTATTGGATTTAAAAGTAAAAATAAATTTAATTAATTAAGTTATAATTAGTTTAATAAGTAATAAGTAATTATAGAAATTTATCATTCAGTTAATATAATAATCATATTTTTATATAATATTAAGCATATTATTATTAAATATTTCAAGGAAAAATAAATATTATGTCAACAAAACTACAATTATTTTTATTTTTATTTTTATATGTGCTAATATAAATTATAGAATATAAATTTTTATAAATAAAAGACATAAAACAATAATATATTATAAATTTTATTTACTAAATTATAATAAATTTGAAGTAATTATATAAATTTATCATTCATTTAATATAAGTAATAACATATTTTTATGTAAAATTGAGCATATTATTATATTAAATATTTCAAGAATATAAATTTTTATAAATAAAACAATAATATAATAAAATATAAATAATATAATGATATAAATCTATAAAAAAGTATAAAATAGTACATGTTAAAAAATAATGACAATAGCCAGGACCAAATTTTCTTATGTAAATAATAGAAAAGGAAAAAAGAAACAGAAAAAGAAAAAAAAAAGAGAGAAAAGAAATAAAAGTAAGAAAGAGAAAAAAGTTGAAAAGAAAGAGAAGTTTTAGAGAAAAATATTTATATGAGAGAGTAAGTGTCCAAGTGGGGATTCTCTTTTCTTTTATATAAATAGACAAGGAGACATGATTCCAGCCTTGCTTAGCAATGGTGACTCTCATTCCTTCTGCCTTTTAATTAAAATCTCTTTTTAATTTTCAAATTCTATATTATTCAAACCAACAAATAAATTAATTTATATATTAAAATTGTAAATTGGCACGGGCCACAGCTGCCTAAACTGCATCCAATAATAGTGTGCCACGTCAAGTTTATGCCACATCACGTTTTTTTTAACGGAGATCGACGGTAAGGATGTAAAACGAAACAGTGCTAAATTACAAGGACCAAAGAAAAAAAATTACAGGAATGAAAAGCAAAAAAAGGATAAATTACATGGACGAAAAAGATATTTAAGCCTTAAATTTAAATGAAAACTGTGACATTATCCTAATCTACTCATCTATGGCCACGGTTTCTGAACCTAGGCGGCTGAACCCATCCACTAATTCTATTAAGATATTTTCATATATTAATAATTAATTTTTTTTATAAATTGTTATTAATTTATTAGGATAAACAGTTAAAATTGTTTAAAAATTTACAAAATATGTTAAAATTTAGAAGTAATTATTTTAATATGTTTTTTATTTAAAAATTTAGTGTAAATAATTTTTTCTATAATTTATCTATGTTAAAATAGTTATTCTTGAATTTTTACTAACAATAGAGAGTAATTTTGTTTATTTTATATAGGAATTTTAAATAATTGTCCAAAAATTCTTAAAATTATATTTTATTATATTAGTTAAAATTCTAAGCTTAAAATTTTATTTTTCACACTCTTTTAATTATTTTTATTATTTTACCTTAATACTGTTCTTTTAGGATATTTTTATGTTAAACTTTATAACTTTTAATAAATCAAGGACAATCCTTTATTTTTTTAAAGTATCAAAACGTACACATATAAGCATCATATTAATGTCACATTTTGCCAAGACCATGTAAGATGGTAAGAATTAGGTGAATTTAATTGTAGCAGCAGTAGCTAAATAATCTAATGTGGAATGCACTTCAGCTCAGGGTCCCATTAAGTTGACTTTTTAGAGATAAAAAAGGAGATAGGTACCTTGCTCTTGCTGTGTTGTGAAAATTCCTCATTCCCAGACCGCACACTTTGTTGTTGAGTATTTGACTTATTCAAAATGAACAATATGTCACATATCAAATTCATTTGTGGCCCGATCAATATTCCAGTTATACTGACTGAGATGTACCTGTATCTCAGCTTTCTTTGAAGACTCAAAACGACATGAGGACTTAATTACAAAATTTTTAAGAAAAAATAATATATGTACTAACAGTGTAAATATGTTTTATATTATCATTTAATCATAAATTAACATATATTATGAGTTTGTTGTATTTGATAATAACTATTTTAAAAGTCATACAAAATATAATTTTTAATTAGTTGACGATGTAAAAACTTTTACATTGAAAGTTTATATTATTATTAAACTCAATTTTTAAACTATAAGGATTTAATTAAATTTTTTAAATTATTGGGGTTTAATTAATAAATAAATAAAATTATAAGAACTTACAAATTAGTTTAACTTAAAATTCAAACTTATAAACTCATAATATATAATCAAAATCTCCCACCACTAACTATTAGTTTAATCTCAATAACTTGAAATGATAAATAAATTGAAGTAACTAGAAACATTTGAAAAAGATAACTATCTTTTAAGATATATATACAATTATTTTATGTTAATTTAAAAATTTATATATAGTTAAATTTGTTTGTTATAATATGTTTTGTGTGTGTGTGTGTGTGTGTGTGTGAATTTTATGATATTATGTTAGTTTATCATTTACTATCTATACCAAAAAAAAGTTTATCATTTACTACCATGTTATATAATTAATATTATAAATAAATTTTTAGTTATTACTATCAATTTAATGATATAGTCAATCTCTGGGGACCAATGAATTATGAAGCAATAACTTCACTTATAAATAATTTTAAAAACATTGTCTTTCTCCCTTTACTATCATTTTCAATTTTTCCATGACAGCATCCTTAAGTTGACCTTTTCAGCTAGCTAGATACAACATAATGCTTCAATCAGTGAATTTATTAATATCTTTTCTTCTTATTCCAAGCAAATCGCCTTTGATTATTGCCCAGGGTATAAGTTATACTTAATGTTAATAAGCTCATGGACTTCCATATTGTTTATTCGCCTATACAAACATCTAAAAGTATAAGACTAACGATATAGACACTTTGGCCACAAGTAAGTTCTCATAACAATTACTACATTTTAAAAAATTCGTATTTTTGAATTTCTTTTAAGGTGATCCTCCTTTACCAATGCAACTCGCCTTTGTAAATAATTTATATATATCTTTGTGAGCAAATGAAAATTAAGTAAAACTAAAGATGTGTCTAAAATTTAGTATGCATTGATAGTTGAATTAATATTAAAATATTCAACGATGGAAAAGTTATTCTTAGAGAATTTCACTTGTAACTCTAGCAATATTATATTAATGATAATAAAATTAGTTGGAACTGCAATTATGAGGAGGCGACGGTTACTTAAAAATATCTTCATGAGTTGAGTGACCACTTGCACAGCAATAGTAGCAATTAATTGATGTAGTATTGACCACTTGCACAGCAATAGTAGCAATTAATTGATGTAGTATTTGATAATGATACAACTGCAATTTACTAATCAAACCAAACAGCATTATTATTATATTGGCCCAGATCAGATTATTTGTACTCCATTCGGATGGCAACAACTAATGCATTCAGGAATATACAGATATAAGTAAGACTGACTACGAAATGCAGATGGAAACATCCTTCCCAGTCAATATTGGGCAGTTCCCACCATAAATCTCCACTTCCTCTAACTTGAATTCATTATGCTCTCCATCAATATAATACACGGGGCAGGTTTTTATTATTAAAGGAAAAAATACTCAGGATATTTTCTTTTTGGTATCAATATTCTAAAATATTAGTTAAATAAAACATTTTTTTTATAAAAATATAATATTCAATATTATCTATATATTTTTATCATAATAATAGTGTATAATGCACACCGACGTGCTTCATAATTTTTGAAAAAAAATAATTAACAAATCAACTTATTTACTACACCCACGTTGGAAGCACGCATTCTCACATGTAGGAATGGAAACAGGTAAGAAATGATTGATTTCAAATTTTATAACTCATAGTAAGGGTGTTCAATGGTTTGGGTAACCTTTGAATCCAATTCGACCTAAACACATTGGTTTAGATTTTTGCGTTGTTTAATTAGGTCAAACTCGACCTGACCTATTCAAATCCGATAACCTATAGTTAAGGGAATAAGTTTTTATTTTTAAAACCACAAACCCAATAAATTAATCATTGTGTGAAATTTTCTTTTTTAATTATTATTTATATATTTTTACTTTTATTCATTTATTATTTACAATTTTTTTTTAAATTTAAAACAATATTTTAAGTTTTTTATATTCGACATACCTAACCCAACCTAACCTAACTCAACCCATTATTGATCATATTGGTTTGGTTCGGGTCTAACACAATAAATGCAAAAATCCAACTTAATTCAAAATGAAGTATTTTGATCAGTTTGGATAATGAGTTTAGCCAAATTCGATCCAAACTGACCCTCGTACAAATTTGATCAGTATTTTGAAGTGTTTAGCCAAATTTATAGTTTGCTTTAGAGTTTTTTTTAAAATTGTCATATTATAGTCGATTAACCTTTTTATGGATATGTCGCATCTATCTATAAACCTAACACGAATTAAACAGATCGAACTAGACTTTCAAAAAGGTTAGGAGTTAGGACATATATGGATGACAATAGGACGTGGCGAGTACAAGTAATAGCTCTTGTTACTTGTCCTATCAGATAAATATTCGTCTCGAACCTGCCCGCTTACCCACGCAAGTATCTGTTAAGTGGATACCCATATATTTTTTTCAATACATTTGGGTATTCGTGGATATTTACTAAAGAAATTAAAAAAAAAAGCTTAAAATATTTTTAAAATCACCTTAACATAGTTTTTAATTATTCTAACAAATTTTTAAAAATAATTTAAAGGTAAAAAAATTAAACTTATTCAAATATTCTACACAATTATACTAATCGGAATACTCTAACTTAGAAACTAAATTTAATTAATTTTACTATAACGGCGAGTACCTTGATACCCACTTCGTCCCCATTTTCTAACAGGTATAAATATATATGTTTAAATTATCTGCTAATACCCATTTAACTATCGATCTTTTATCCGTTACAGATTTTATTTACAAATATCCACATATATGGATACTTATGCCATCCTTAGGTCAGACCTAAAAAAAATTATGATAGGTAATCAATTAAACTTGGGCGTTAAATTTTTTAAATAGGTTAGAACTATTTAAGGAAAGTCTTATTTGACTTAACTTATTTCCACCCCTACTCACGAACGAGGTTTATTTCAAATTTTTTTTTCAGCAAAACAAATTTTATAAATATAAGTGGTGTAACGTAACACCCCGTTTTCTTTATTTTATTTTCCTTATGTGTGTTATAAATAAGTGTTGTGAAAATGGTTTTTTATTAATTAATTAAGCTGCTGTATGGGTGCTTGGACGTGACCAAGTTCTAGCCAAAAATCTAAGTTTTTATAAGTGAACTCATGTAGTGGTGTGAGTGTTCTGTCCAAACTCTTATGGTGGGCCTTTGTGTGGGCCACTGGCACATTTTTCTAATGCAGACCCTCTGCTATTGAGCCTTCTTCTGCTCACCCTCCACTTATACATAAAGATGTCCTGGTTGCTTCTAAACTTGGACAAACTCTTCCTCTTCTTTCCTCTCTCTTAAGAGCACATGCAGTGGCTGTAGAACTGTCACCAGAGAAACCACAAGAAGCAGAGCTGAACTCGTGAGAGAAGAGCTGCAGAAACACTCTTACATCTTCCTCACCATTTACAGCGTTCTCGGATCTTAAGGTAAAGGGGGAATGGGTTTCTTCTCTGGGCAGTATGGCATTGGCCATGGGTAGAAGGGTCTGTCAAAGACCTCAAGGATTGTTACGTTCTTCTTCTTCTTCTTCTTCGTCTGTTTCCTTCATGGTCTGTACGTGTTGTGAACACCCTACATGTTTTTGAGTTTTGCATGTTGAATGCTTTCTGTGCTTGGGGGATTACAATCCATATGAGCTGTATGTGGTCGTAGTCCAGTTGCTTTGCTTCGTCTTGTATGGTATTACATGTTCTTGGTAGTTTTAAGCCTTCGAGGCAACATTTTGAGTGTTCTGGGATCCTTCGAGAGGCCATGGACGATGCAGAGAAGTCTGTCATGACATTCTCGTTCTTGAGTCACCAGCGTCCAGTGGTGTCCTGTGGTCTTGTGCCTAAGAGCCTTGTGTCCAGTGGCCTTGTGTCTATGGGTTTTGCGTCTAACGACCCTATATCCAATGACTCTATGTCTAATGACACCAGCATCCAGTAACCTTGTGTCCACTGTATCCTGAGTCCAGTGACCCCTGCGTCCAGGATTCAGTTTCGTTATGTACCTGATGATGTTGCTTTGGTCCTTATACATGTAATTCCTTATGAATGTGCGATTGACGTGTTATGAGATGTGCATTATCACTATGTGAGTATGATCAACCTGTGAATGTATAATGTAAGAGTCTGAACTGTGAATGCATGAAGTGTGAAGTATGAAGTGTTGTCAGATGCCATTGAGACAGGTGACCTAGTATGTGAGAGACGAGAATGGGCCTGGATGGTATCTCGACTGTGAATGACCTAGCCTGTGAGGGGCGAGGATGGGCTCACATATGGGTGGGTGGTGTAAAGTTTGACTTAACCATTGTGTACTTGAATGTTTGAGGCATGCATCATAACATTGTGAGTCGTTGAATAGATGTGAACCAAGAAGGTGGGGGTCGCGACAGGTTTAGCCTGGACCCTGAGGGTTTGAGAGACCTGGTGTGGAAACTCCGTTAACTCATGTTGATCCCATTGAGTTGGAGCATACTTGCAAAGCTGGGTAACCCTAACAGCCACATGCGAATATCACTCTAGGTAGTGTAGTCTATACCGAAGGCATCGACGTCGATGGCGCTTCTTATGGGTAGACCCGCACTCCTAGACTATTCTCCTGAGTTAGAATTGGTACCACATGGCAGATGAAGTAGCGTCTAGGGGATGTTGCATTTCATGTGTGATTAGGCGATGTGAACTGTGTGTGTATGTCTTATGTGAAATCCATAAGTGAACCCATGATTGTATATTCCCTTTAATTGTTGTCAATGCACGTTCTATTTTATATAACGAGGATGATTCTCACTCCCTTTCTCTTTGTGTTATTTCTGTTGCTTGTGTTTGGGCTAATTGCCATTTGCAGGCGAGGGTCGTCCAGTTGTGGAGTAATACGTGGACGAAGGGGCTTAGCCTCTCTTGCTTAGTTTTAATTCAGTATGGGACTTGTGCTCTAATAGCTGTGACATCGGGGCAGGGTTATATGTACTTATATAGGTTGTTTTATAGTATTTAACTCGATGTATGGCTTCTAACTGCCAACCTTTAAAACCTTTGGACGAATCATTGTAACTCTTTTTCATACTTGCTTTTATTGCCATTGGACGAACATGGCATCTTCTTTATGTCATTGGACGATTAAGATACCTTTTCTTACAATTGGACGATGAAGAGCGTTATGCTTGTGAACCTTTTACTCATGGAAAAAAAATGTTTTGAAAAACTCAATGTTCCTAAAACCGTTGCCTATTTTAATATCTCTTTTCTAAAATCAGTATTTGGGGTAAAGGGTGTCACAAGTGGCACAAGTCGTGCCATAAGCACAAAATACAACTGGTGCACCTGATCATATACATCAGAGCATTTAACATACCATCACCACCCAACCTTCTTTTGTATTTTTGGAGAGTGTTACAAAAGGCTAAGTCCCACATTGCCTAGGATAACTTTGTCTCACTAGTTTATATATCCTTTTGAGTTGATAGCTTTCAAAGAGGCTAGTAAGAGGTGAAAGTCTTGCGCGCATGAGTTTGGGCCTAGTGGGCCTCTCGTAGTGCAAATCTGCCGATTTGCCCCCCCTGCGCATGCGAGTATGGGCTTTGTACAGTTTTTTACATTGTGATTTAATAAAATATTTATTTATTTTTTGGTTTAAGTTTATTTGAATTTAAAACTTATCCGAAAATCATGTTTTTATGTTACCGTTTTATTAAGTTGTGTGGTTACGAAAAATAAAGGATTTTATCTGGCTTTTTTCTAAACGTCCTCTTTTGTTACTGTTTTAATATACGATCATATCTGTTTATGACCGTTCAAAGATCTGATCGTATATTTTATTTAACAGTTATATTTACGAACATTTTAATTTATCCGTTCTATAAATACCCATATGTGCTATACATATGGGACACGTTCTCTCTTTTCTTCTTCTTCTCAAAATATATTTTCTCTGTTCCTGGGTTTATTTTTGCTTGCCAGTTCTGTTGCCCATTCTGGGAGGTTCCTGTTGTATCCTGGGGGGCTTGCACTGGTGTCTGCGGATAAGTCCTTTAGGACAGTGCTTTTGCACGCCTCAGGAAGTGGGTTTTTCGTGTTCGGTGACTACAATCTAAAGGACTTATGGCTGATAAGAACAAAGTTGTAGTCACTGACACACCTTCTACTCCAAACACTACTCCGATCAACAACGTTGTTGCTTCGATCCCCACCAACTATGCAAAGCAGTTACCGGACGTCTCAAAGATCGAAGTATTTGCTAGACAAAACTTCCGCCAATGGCAGGAGCGTGTGTACACTTTGTTAGACATGCATGGAGTGGTTTTTGCTCTTACCACTCCGAAGCCAGAAGCCACTGCACCTGCTAAACAGATTGATGACTGGGCCCAAGCCAACAAGGTATGTCGTCACACTTTGCTTAGTGCTCTATCTAACAATTTGTTTGTTGTCTATTATTCCTACAAGGAGGCCAAAGAGATATGGGATTCTATTCTCCTGAAGTACACTGCCGAAGATGTTGTCAAACAAAGGTTCATTATTGGCAACTACTACCGCTGGGAAATGATCGAAGACAAGGACATCAAGGTTCAAATCAATGAATAGCACAAGCTGGTTGAGGATCTAAAAGCAGAAAACATCAACCTTCCATATGAGTTTGTATCTTATTTGCTGATTGAAAAATTGCCTGGATCTTGGACTGACTACAAGCAACAGTTGAAGCACAAGCACAAGCAGATGTCACTATCAGAACTGATCACGCACATCATTATTGAAGATATCAACAGGAAGGAGTGTGCTGCAGCAAGGGCAAAAGCATTATCTGCTAAGGCAAACGTGGTTCAGGACAAACCAAATAAGAAAAGGTACGAGCAGAAACATGATCACAATAACAAAAATAAATTTAAAAATAATATCCCACATTCTTCTAACCCAACCTTCAAGAAGAAGGGAAACTATTTTTGTTTATGGAAAGCCAGGATACTATGCACCTTAGTGCAGGTTTTGGATCATGAGAAACGACAACCTCCTAAGCCTAGGGCCAACCTGGCTGAAGGGGATGATGTAATAGTTGCGGTTGTTTCTCAAGTGAATGTGGTGACTGGTGTGAGCAAATAGGTGGTAGATTCTGGGGCTACCCGACACATATGTGCAAACAGAAATGTGTTTACCTCCTACAATATTGTGGGGGATGAAGAAGATGTGTATCTTGGTGATTCCAGGACCACTCCGGTTCTAGGAAAAGGAAAAGTTCTTCTGAAGCTCACATCTGGGAAGACTCTGGCTTTGACTGATGTTCTACATGTGCCCTCTATTAGAGTCAATTTAATTTAGTTTCTGTAGCACTTTTGGGAAAGGCTGGGGGTGAAAGTGTCCTTTGAATCGGACAAAATTGTTATGACAAAGAACAATGTGTTGTGGGTAAAGGGTATTGTGATCAGGGACTCTTTGTACTAAATGTTTCTGAAGTTATGAATAAAAATGCATCTACTTCTGTTTATATGATTGATTCTTATGATATGTAGCATGCTAGATTAGGACATACGAATTCCTCTTATGTTTTTAAGTTGCAACGACTAGGCTTTATCAACTTACATGATAAACAAACTAAAAAATGTGATATATGTGTGGAATCAAAATTGACTAAAACACCTTGTCCTCCTTTACAACGTGAATCTGTATTGCTTAGCTTAATTCATTCTGATCTTGCTGATTTGAAACAAACTATGACTAGAGGAGGTAAAAGTTATTTCATTACCTTTATAGATGATTTCTCTAGATATACTAAAGTTTATTTGATTAGACATAAATATGAAGCGTTTAACATGTTTTTATCTTATAAAGCTGAAGTGGAAAATCAATTAAATAGAAAAATCAAAAGAATAAGATCTGATAGGGGTGGTGAGTACACTTTGTTTAATGACTTTTGTGAAAAGGAAGGTATAATCCATGAGGTAACCCCACCATATTCACCTGAGTCAAATGGAGTAGCTGAGAGGAAAAATAGAACCCTTAAGGAGATGATGAATGCTTTGCTTATTAGTTCCTCTGCACCTGAGAACCTTTGGGGAGAAGCCCTTTTGACGGCTTGTTTCTTGCAAAATAGGATTCCATATAAGAAAACAGGAAAAACACCTTATGAGTTATGGAAAGGATATGCACTAAACCTGAAATATTTGAGAGTGTGGGGGTGCCTTGCTAAAGTGATGTTACCAAACCCTAAGAAAAGGAAAATAGGACCTAAGACTTCTGATTGCATGTTTCTTGGTTATGCGGAACATAGTGCTGCCTATAGGTTTCTTGTCCTTAAGAGTAATGTACTTGATTGCAATACTATAATAGAGACTAAGAATGTTGAATTCTTTGAGGACAAATTTCCCTTGAGGTCAAGCTCTAATTCTGAACAACCCGTAGAAATCTCTAGTGAAACTATGTTTGAGGATTTGAGGAGGAGTAAGAGACAATGGAAAGAGACATCTTTTGGAGATGAGTTCTATACATATCTTGTTGAGGATGACCCCTTGAGTTTTTCAGAAGCTATTAGTTCTTCATATGCTAACCTTTGGGAACAAGCTATTAAGACTGAGATTGATTCTATTGAGAAAAATCATACTTGGACTCTAGTAGATTTACCACATGGAGCAAAGCCTATTGGATGCAAGTGGATCTTTAAGAAACAGTATAACCCTGATGGATCAATAGATAAGTATAAGGCTAGGTTGGTAGCTAAAGGGTTTACTCATAAGGAAAACATAGATTTCTTTGATACCTTTGCGCCTGTTACCAGGATTTCCTCTATTAGAGTTTTGATAGCCTTAGCGACCATTCATAAGTTAGTCATTCACCAAATGGATGTGAAGACAACTTTCTTGAATGGTGATCTAGAGGAAGAGATTTATATGACTCAACCTGAAGGGTGTGTGGTTCATGGTCATGAAAACAAAGTGTGCAAACTTTTGAAATCCCTATACGGTTAAAAACAAGTGCCAAAACAATGGCATGAAAAGTTTAATGAGACCTTACTTGATGAAGCCTTTTCTACTAGTGATGCTGATAGATGTGTGTACACAAAATCTGAGAATGTTGATTGTGTCATTATATGCCTATATGTGGATGACATGCTAATTTTTGGTACATGCAATGATATAGTTTTGAGAACTAAATCTTTTTTGGCATCTAAATTTGATATGAAAGACATGGGTGAAGCAAGTGTAATTTTGGGAGTTAAATCATAAGGAAGGGAGATAGTATATTACTATCCCAAGGACATTATGTTGAGAAACTTCTAAGGAAGTTTGGATATTATGACTCTAAGTCAGTAAGTACCCCTTATGATGCTAACTCTCGATTGAAGAAAAATAGAGGAGAACCAATTGCTTAAACTCAATATGCCTAAATCATTGGGAGCTTACTGCATTCAATGAATTTCTCTAGACCTGATATTGCATATGCAGTAGGTAGATTGAGTAGATACACTCATAGTCCTAATCAGGACCATTGGGATGCACTTGAGAGACTCATGAGATATTTGAGAGGTACCATGGACTATGGTATTGAATATAGTGGATTTCCCATTGTACTGAAAAGGTACAGTGATGCTAATTGGATCTCTGATTCAGATGAGACAAAATACACTAGTGGTTATGTGTTTACACTTGGTGGTGGTGCGGTTGCATGGAGATCAGCCAGACAAACAATTATAGCTAGATCAACAATGGAGTCAGAGTTTGTTGCTCTAGAAATGGCTGGTAGTGAGGCTGAGTGGTTGAAAAACTTCTTAGCCAATATTCCTTTGGGAATGAAACCAATCCCATTAGTGTCTATGCATTGTGATTCCTAATCAGCAATAGCTGTAGCTAAAAACAATACTTTCAATGGGAAAAATAGACATATACAATTGAGACATAATGTGGTAAAGCAGCTGCTAAAGGATGGAATAATTTCCATAGATTATGTGAAGTCAGAAGGAAATTTAGCAGATCCTCTAACAAAACCCCTAGGGAGGAACATGATATTAGAAACATCGAGGGGAATGGGACTCAAGCCACTTGAAAACAAACAATGATGGAAACCCAACCTTTATGATTGGAGATCCCATGAAGAAGGTTCAATGGGAAAAACAAGTCATTTGTTAGTTCTGCTAGCACTAAAATTGATTTTAATCAATTTTCAAATTTTAGTCCCTTCCTATGGTGTGAGAAAGTAATATATGTTGCATTAATGAGAGGATAAGCTTTATAGTTAAGCTTTTTGTGGAAGCTTAACAATTTATAAAGTTTTTAATGAATTTCATATCCCTTATGGGTGGTGTATGATTTGCAGCATACACTTGATGAAATCACCTATATGAGTGTCAAGTGGGGGCGCTTGTATGAGATATTGGCAAGATCTTTAGAGCACTCATGAATACCGGGCGAGCACATGGCCTAGTAGGGCAACACAACGATAACGGCAAGATTTGTGGGGGTATATTGTGATTGGTAGGCCGCTAGCACACGTCAAGTGTTTTAGGTTCAATAACTTGCTACACCTATTACACTGTGTGTCATGTCTTATCAGTCTAGGTCTAGTTTAATAGCTTGCTACACCAGGTTCGACACATTATATCTCATATGGGAACCCAGGAATTCTTTTTCTTCTTTTCTTAAAATGTTTTATTTTGCCTTTTGTAATATGTGGGGGATTGTTGTATTTTTGGAGAGTATTACAAAAGGCTAAGTCCCACATTGCCTAGGATAGTTTTGCCTCACTAGTTTATATATCCTTTTGAGTTGATAGCTTTCAAAGAGGCTAGTAAGAGGTGAAAGTCTCGCGCGCATGAGTTTGGGCCTAGTGGGCCTCTCGTAGTGCAAATCTGCCGATTTGCCCCCCTAGGCTTGCGAGTATAGGCTTTGTCAGGGACGGATCCAGAACTCTCTTAAAGGGGGGCTGGATTTTTTTTCTTTTCTAATTATTTAAATATATAATTTTAATAATTGATTAATTAATAAATAATAAATTCCACAAAAATTTTACCAATTTTACACATAAAATTAAAATTAATTTATATTTCAAACGATAACAATAAGAAAAATGTAAAAAAAAATTCCATCAACTGATCAATCCAAATTGCAATGTATTTGTCACGGTAAGCAAGTGTGAGCACTCCACTAGTTAACCAGTATCGTGGACTCAACTATTTTTTTTTTTTTTTTTGAAACAGCTCAACCATTTCTTTATTCCTATTCCATAACAAATTTCTCTATATGATCCAAGAGCATATAATAATTACAAAGTTCACTATGTGATCATGCAATAAATTAATTACTTTCAACATAAAAATTTAAACTGTGTTGACTAAGTCAAATATTTTGGTTTTTTTTCTATTTAATTATTTGATTTTGTTACGGTTGTTATTTAGTTACCTATACATTTAAGATTATGCTGTTAGTACGAATAATTTTGCTATTTTTTAGGAAGTAGTTGTAGTGCTAAGTCTATAAACTTGGCTGTTTTCATTTGCCGAAATAAGATGCAGTGAACGTTATTCAGTCATTTCATGTATTCTTACAACTGAGTTAACAAATTGAAGCATATATATGTACATAAGGTGTTGAGGGAGGGGGGGCTAGAGCCCCTGCTCGCCCCCCACTGCATCCGTCCCTAGGCTTTGTACAGTTTTTTACATTGCGATTTAATAAAATATTTATTTATTTATTGGTTTAAGTTTATTTGAATTTAAAGCTTATCAGAAAATCATGTTTTTATGTTACCATTTTATTAAGTTGTGTGATTACGGAAAATACGGGATTTTATCTGGCTTTTTTCTAAACGTCCTCTTTTGTTACCATTTTAAATATACGATCGTATCTGTTTATGACCATTTTAAATATACGTTAATATCTTTTTATGACCGTTTCAAAGATCTGATCGTATATTTTATTTAACTGTTATATTTACAAACATTTTAATTTATCCGTTCTATAAATACCCATATGTGCTATACGTATGGGACACGTTCTCTCTTTTCTTCTTCTTCTCAAAAAATGTTTTCTCTGTTACTGGGTTTATTTTTGCTTGTCAGTCCTGTTGCCCCATTCTGGGAGGTTCCTGTTGTATCCTGGGGGACTTGCGGTGGTGTCCGTGAATAAGTCCTTTAGGGCAGTGTTTTTGCACGCCTTAGGAAGTGAGTTTTTCGTGTTCGGTGATTACACCTTCCACTAATGCTTGTAGCTTATTTCAGTACATTGGTGTGGTTAAACACCAGTTACCTACATCCCTTTAACAGCACCAGAATTCTCTATAAAGAACTCAACCCCCTAACTAATTCCTTGCAAAAAGATTACCCTCCAACTGCAGAAATATATATAAAAATTAAGCAGTTTCTCGTCGCATTCTTTTATGATCAGAAGTTTTGAAAATCGGTAAATTTCAACTACTTTAAAGGAACCTTTGGATTTAATTGAGTCTAACTCAATCTTGAAAGTTAGTTTATGAGAGGTCTAATAATGACTTGATAACAGATGACCCAAATCGAATAACAATTGTTAGAGTAGACTTTAATACCATTTTAAAATTTAAACTTGAAAATTAATTTATATAATAAAAATTATCCAAATTATATACATTATTTTAATCTTATTACTAGTTGACCCGAAATCTCCATGAAACCATGTTATGTTTTGCTGAAAATGTGAAGTAACTCTTGACAAGCGGCCGATGTCAGTGAGCAATAAACAATTATGAAAGCATCAGTCTTTCGTGACTGCTAGCTACTATACTATGGTTCAAATTATTAAAACTGTTGGTGATGGACTCAAATTTAATTTCCACCTGAATCAAGTGACATGACATTGGTATGTTACTATAAGGGCATAAGTGGTATATTTTAGTCTGATGCAGATCTGTAGAGGTCAAATAACTTAGTGCTATGGTTGTTTTTCATTATTGGGATTCATAAATGAGAAAAAGAGAAAAACTTATATAATTAACGCACATGGTCTGATATCCAATCAATAAAAAGAAGTTAAGACCACATTCAAGTTCTTTCCACCGAAAAACTAGTGGTGTAGCAGAACTGTCTCTTTTTTTTTAAACATATATATTTGTAAATGGTTCCATTGCATTATAATCGTTGAATTGTGATTAATTAATGAGAGTGGAGCATTTGAATCTGTTCTGATGAGGTCTAACATTATTTTTGGTTTAACCAGAATGGAAAATGGGGATGTATATATGGGATCCATGTCTCAGTGTATATATAACACACCAAAGGCCAAGGGAGATACCAGTTGAGATTGCTTCCACTATATCTTATTCATTTCAATGTCATTGAAAGCCCCACGAAAAATTACCTTTTTATTTTTTATTTTTTTCATCAGCTTACGAGGTTAACTAATTAACGCACATACCCTTAGGAAGTTTATGACTTGATATTCCTGGTTGGCAAACACATGATGGGCAGCTAGGGACATGTATCTAGCAGCGTTCAGTTATATGGTTGGAAAACCCTTGGGATATATGTACTTAAACATCATTTCAAGAGACAAAATAATGATTAACTCTTATTTCTTGTAAAGCTGAAATAAGTCTAATCACAAACATGACCTTATTTCAAGCAAATAAGAGTTATTCCTGATACATATGATTTCAGTTAATTAATACGTACTACGTATTTCGCATACAAATAACATTTCAGCAAGTCTTGCAAAGCTGAAACATATAACACAGCAAATAAGAGTTAATCATGATACATGAAGTTATTTTGTACCTATTAGAGTAAATAAAGATTACGTTGATTAAGGATTTGATTTCTCTAAGATGAAAAGATAGATTTTAAATAATAAAATATATTAATGATCATTGATTAAAAAAATAAACAACTGATAATTGTATAAAATTATATTATATATAAATAACAAAATCTAAACTGCTAACTTATTAATAGTTACTGAAACATATTAGTAATCTATGTCACAGATGTTCTTTTTGCTAATTAATGTAAATAAAGATTAATCTTATTTTGTAAAGCTGAAACTGAAACATATGTCACCTCATGTCGTTTTCGCTAATTAAATATTGCCAGTGATGCATGAATCAATCATGCTTCGCCGCCATGTCAGTTCGATCCCGTTGCTCACCGAACGCATTGATCATGTCTCTCAAAGAGGCGTCCGCCTCCGCCTCCTCTCCATTTCCCTCACAAATCCACATTTCTGTTTCTCTTGACATCCATCAAACACGGGGCCTGATCAAATGATTTGAGGAAAAACATTATCCAAAGGAAAATACTATTTGATACGAATATAATTTTCGTACTATCGCACGGTCAGTAATTTCTATCAAAAATTTATTTTTATGTTTTTAAAATTTACTAACAAATATTTATTTTAAAAAAATTCATTGGTTTACTTTGCTATTCGTGCATTTCATGCCATATATTTTTGCGAGGTTATTTACCTTGAGCAACTAAATTTTTTCTTTTAAAATAATAGAGACGATATAAATCAACTAACCACGTGATTATAAAGATAGTAAATTGTGTTATTAACTTGAAGAACACCTACATATTTTATAGTACTTCTCTAACATTTTTTACAATGAAACTGAAAACAACCAAAATAAAAAATAACAAGTACTAGCTACCATCGATTCTGAAGTATGGACCCGAATATCTCAATGCCCATTGCTAGATACTCAGCGCAGGCGTTAGCATCATTAAATGTTTTGGCCACACATGTAGCGTTATATTAGCATCATTAATTAATTATAGCAATAAAAATATTTTCCCAAGTCAAACAAGAATTAATAAGTACAAAGCAAGTGGCTAACCTCTTCCTATATAATTTCTTTTTGAGTTTGCACAAATCTCAGTTATATAATATAATCGTCTATATAACCCTGTATCAATTTTCTCTCACCATCCTGGGTTTGCTGTAAACATCTGATCTTAGTAAGTTCTGCGCAACTTCTTTTTGCATATTCATAATTTGGCAATAACAACGCTTCTAATTTTGCTCTAACTAGCTAGCTTGTTACATTAATAAACTATTGTATTACACAAAACTTTGCATTCTGATATGCTTTACACACACGTTTTTAAAATACAAACGTCACTCTCTTTAAATTGTGGTCACAGGTTCATAGATATGGCAAATAAACTGAATGTAAGGCTAGGAGAACCAACTCTGGTGGCACCTGCAGAAGAAACGAAAAAGGGTCTCTACTTCCTTTCAAACCTTGACCAGAACATAGCACATCAAGTTCGCACGGTTTACTTTTACAAGTCTTCATGTAGAGGCAACGAGGATGCAGCACAAGTCATGAAGGATTCTTTGTCAAAGGTTCTTGTTCACTATTACCCTATGGCTGGCAGATTGGCCATCAGTTCAGAAGTGAAACTTATTATAGACTGCACAGGTGAGGGTGTTGTGTTTGTTGAGGCTGAAACAAACTCTGTGATAAAGGACTTGGGAGATTTGACAAAACCTGACCTTGAAACTCTTGGAAAACTGGTTTATGACATCCCTGGTGCAACCGACATGCTTCAGATACCTCCTTTGATAATTCAGGTTTGTGTTGTTAATTAATTAATCCTCTCAAGTACATGTCTAATAAAAACTAACAACTACAAGAAAGAGAATGTTATTGCTATTCTTTAAAGAGAGGGCTATTATTGTATTGTTTAAAGGCAAAACTTATGGTGTCTGGATCGGCATCGCGTCATCTAGAATTCACGTCTTTAAACGAAAAAAAAACAAAAATCGTAAAAGTTATTCTTGGCAGCTTTAATTGGACGCTAGTAAATTGGTATGCAACTCGTACTGAAACACGTTTTTTTTTTATTTATTTTTTTAGGAAATATTCAAACATGTGGTTAGATACAAGTTCTTAGTGAGTGATTTTGATGTTGTTTTCTAATTACAATTGGATTTAATTTATTTGGATCAAAGTTTGGATAAAAAAACACAAATTAATAAGGTGAAATTCCAATTTTGATTAGATAATAACATTAAAAATATTTAAATAATTTATTATTATTTTTTTGCTAAAAACATGTATTTCCATAGTCGAAGGCTATGAAACTAATTTAACAAAGCGTAGAGATCACCAAAGTGGTTTTTACCTCTCCTAACAAATTATTTTCCATACGCACAGTCAGGAATCAAACTCCTATTAACATGTATAAAGAACTCAGTTATCTACCAACTGTAATGGATATTGTTGGTATATCTAAAGAATTTATGATATAGTATAGTGTATACCATGGGTATTTCCACACAGTCATGAGTAGACAAAGGCAGAGCTTACGGAGGGAAACCATGGCCCCAAACATTTAATCTATATATTAAAAGTTATTTATATTTTAATTATTTTCAATAAGATTTTCCATATTATTTTTAATTTTATTTATTTATTAATTATTAGTGATTTTAAGTCATTGAATGAACATAGAGTGACACTTTAATTAAAAATAATCTTTTGTTATTTTCTTTAGGTTTAAATACCTTTTTAATCTTTGCAATTTAGCATTTTTTTTTTCTTTTTCGTCCTTGAAAATTATGTTTTTTTTGTTTTTCGTCCTTAAAACGGTTTAGATAACGTTTTTTTCACTGTTCAAAGTGTTGTCTAAACCGCTTTAAGGACAAAAAATAAAAATAAAAAATTTGCAAGGACTAAAACTAAAAAAAAAATTGAAAGGATGAAAAATAAAAAAATGCTAAATTGCAAGGGCTAAAAAGGTATTTAAGCCTTTTCTTTATTATTATTATTTTCATAGACAATTTTAGGTTAATATCACACTTTAAGTTTTTGCTTTCAATAACATTAGTACTTATGGTTAATTTTAAACATTAATAATACTTTTCACACATGAACTATTCCATCAATTAATTGTTTGTTTGTTTTTTTAAAGTATTCCATCAATTAATTGTATTTTTTGTTAAAAAAATCATTTTTCAAACTTATTTTTTATGACTTTTATATTCTCATTTTATATAGGAAAGTTTATACAACATAACTAAAACTTGCAAAATTTTATTGTAGGTTTTTTATGAAATTTTTTTTTTATTTTCTTACAAATTTTTTCTTCAAATTTTGCTATGATTTTGACAAAAAGTATGATTATTTTCTTAAATTTATTGTAAAATCCATTGAATTTTTTACAATATTTTTCTGCATATTCTCATATATATTTTGTTTTCTATTAAATAACTTAATTTGTCTTGCAGATTTTTCACAAGAATAATTTAAACATAAATTCTCTATTTTTTTATGGTTTAATTATTCATTTAGTCTCTATAGTTGCACAAACTTTACCTTTTAGTTCATATACTTAAAATCATTCATTTTAATCCTTACACATATCATTTTTAATCCTTTTTATTTCTTATACATATAATTTTTAATCCCTTTAGTCCCTACCATCTAAACTTATAAGGACTAAAAGGGATTAAAAATAGTATGTATAAGGACTAAAAGAGATTATTTTAAGTATAAGGTCTAAAAGGTAAAGTTTATACAAGTATAAGAATTAAATGAATAATTAAACCCTTTTTTTATTCAGTAGCATACAAGGGTATAAAAGTTATTAAAGAAAACTAAAGAGTGTTATTAATAAAGTAGAAAAAGATATATTAATATCATAAAAAAATTAATTAACAAAACAATTAATATTTACATAATATTATTAAAAGTTTAAAAGTACTCATAACAGATAGTTTGATAAAAAAAATATTACATTTAATTTATATATTATAAACTTAATTATGTTGACCACTCTAAAATTTTTGGTTAAACTCCGTCGCAAGTTGACTAATGTTTTTTTTTTAGTACATAGACTAATCTTTTCGACATATATAAATCTTTTCTATATACTGTAAGTGTTGTAATTGTTTCCGTTATTATGTAATGGGAGATAAAAATATTTTTATTGTAGCAGATCTTTCTTGCAATTAAAAGCATATATACATATTTATAACTTAAGGTGCAACCAAACCCTCTCTTTTAGGTGACAAAGTTCAAATGTGGAGGATTTGCTTTGGGCGTAAACGTGAACCATTGCATGAATGATGGTATAAGTGCTATGCAATTTGTGAATGCATGGGGTGAGACAGCCAGAGGCTTGGACATGAGCATTTCACCATTTCTGGACCGAACTATACTAAGAGCAAGAAACCCTCGAAAAATAGAGTTTGCACACCACGAATTCGATGAAATTGAAGATGTATCAAATGCCACAAAACTCTACGAGGAAGAAGAGATCCTCTACAAGTCCTTCTGTTTCGACCCAGATAAGCTTGAGCTGCTTAAGAAAATAGCCACAGAAGATGGTGTTGTAGAGAAGTGCTCTACTTTTGAAGCACTCACAGCTTTTGTGTGGAGAGCTAGAAGTGAAGCCCTAAGTTTGCACCCTAATCAACAAACCAAGCTACTTTTTGCTGTTGATGGAAGGTCTAAATTCGTGCCTCCAACACCAAAGGGGTATTTTGGGAATGCTATTGTGTTGTCAAATGCTCTATGCAAAGTGGGGGAGTTATTGAACAATCCACTGTCATCGACTGTGGGATTGGTTGGAAAGGCAATTGACATGGTCACAGACAGTTACATGAGATCTGCTATTGACTATTTTGAAGTGAAAAGATCAAGGCCTTCCTTAACAGCAACCCTTGTGATCACAACATGGACTAGGATACCTTTTCGCACTGCGGATTTCGGATGGGGGAACCCCTTCTTCTTTGGGCCTGTAACTTTGCCAGGAAAACATGTCATTTTGTTCTTGTCACATAATGAAGAAAGTAAAAGCATAAACGTGCTCCTGGGTTTGCCTGCTTCTGCCATGAAAAGGTTTGAAAGCCTGATGGAGATCGATATGAATGGTCACGTTTGAGTTTTAATTAATTTCCTTCATTAATGTCGTGAGCCTGTTCCGCTTAAAATTGTTTTATTGTAATTGAAGAATGTTCAGGAGGAACATGTTTATTACAACTGCAAGAACATTACTACAGTGGGTGATTATTTATAGGTTATATTTACCTGAAAGTTGGTTTATAGGTTATTTATAATATGAAGGCCGTTGGTGTGCATGATAACAATGGAAATTATTTATATTAATGACATGTCATAAAGGAGGATCCCTCTCTGCTTCATTTTGATCATTGGCTACCTAGTACCTACCACAATAAATGTATGAGTGATGATTTGTGAACAGAAAATGATGTTCGTCCTACTTAAATTTGTACATTTGGTTAGACCACCTAAAACTATGATTAATTATATATATAAATATAGTTAATTTTATTTTACAAGTAAGTGATAATATTACAAGGCTATTGACTATCAGATGTGTAAGAATATAATTAACATTGTATCACAAATGATTAACAATGTTATACAATTATTAAAATATTTAATAATAATTAACTACATGTAAATTGAAATTAATTATATTACATACATAATTAACTATAAATTGTTAGATGGACGCTGGGTGAATATTTTAGGATGTATAAATATCACTACCGTTTTTGAACACGTAAATAAACGAAACATCTCATTGAGAGACCCTTATTCCAAACATGGTTGTTTCTTCTTGCACCCATAAAAACTAAGTAACATTCCCTATACATTTCGAAAATTCCAATCCAAAATGATATATTAAATTCTGGATTGAATTTTCCTAAAAGTAAAGAAGGTGGTACTTGATTTTTAATTTTTTATGATCTGCAGGAAACTTTTGCCCCTCAACAGTTTTTTATGATAAAGCCCAAATATGGGTTGTCAAGCCTACCCCGGATGGATGGTCATATTAAAGCCCAAAAATAAATCAACTGGCCTCTTCAACAATATGAAATTCTGCCTTGGCTCAACTCAAACAAGAGAGAGCACACAGCTTTTTGGGGCTTATTCCAGCGATGAATGTAAAAGACTCTTTCCTTCAGACACGATTATATGGAACCCCTGAACTGTTCATTTTGTTCACAATGATTTTAAACATCATACGTAATAGATTAAGAAGTAAAAATAAATGTTAGGAAATAATTCAAATTTGTAATTTTAAACTTCTAGGATATTATTTAGATTTTAAAAGATATTATCTAATCTTTAGGATTTGTTTAGATTTAGAGATATTATCTGTAAATTAAGGATTTGTTTCCTCTTTTAGGATTACGATGCTAGGTCTATAAATATAGATTTCTGATATGAGAAAAATCACCTGGCCTGAAAAGGGAGTCACCATCCTAAATGAGAGAAGGGATCATGTGAAAGAAGGTTTACAAGTTTGTCCAGAAAACTTGTTGTGGATCTGAACCACGTTAAACAAAGTTATGTCATGGATGTAGGGATGAGGGTCCAAACTTCGTTAAACAAATTCGAGGTTGTGGATATAAGAATGAGGGCCTGAATCACGTTAACAAAATAAATTGTGTAAATATAGGCATGAGGAGTCAAACCAAGTTAACCAAATTTGTGAAATTTCTTATTTTCTTTAGTTTGTGTTTTTCTTCGATAATAAAGATGTATGTGTTTTTTCCAACAGTAAATGTGTATTTAAAAAACGCTTCTTGAACTTTAAATGTGATCCAAATAATTAACCTTAATTAATTCTATTACGTGTTTTTCAAAATCAGCTCTAACACTTTTGAAAACAATTTCATTCCGATAAAATCTAATTTCCTTTTATTTTATGCAGAATCTAATTCCCTTTTAATTTAACAAACCTAGTGTTGCAGGAAATGCAACTTGGAATCACCTCCAACCCAAACCATGCATGCATAAATATGCGTCTGCACTGAGTGAGAAAAACATGTAAAAAAAAAAAAAAAAAAAGGTGTGTGTAGTATCTAGTATGTCTTCCTGAAACAGATTGTACACAACGCATCGACCCAAAAACAAAGAAATTTTTAATTTGTCAGTAATAAACCATGGCACTCAAGAATTTTCTTAATTTGCGTCAATTATTCCTTAACTACTCCACCAAATCTGCGACTGTGATTAATGATGATAATACTATTTGTAAAGAAAAGCTTTAAACATCATCCAATCAAGATTCCCTTGCATGTATGAATTTGATTATAATAACATGGAAGAACTCAAAATCTTCTAAATATATATTTTAATTAAGAATTCAATCAAGATTAAGAGCTTATCATTGAGAACATGATCAATCTGTGCAAGATTGCTCCAACATAACCTAGTTACTATTGAATGCATAGATCAATTAGTGTGAGATTATTATATCTTAATAAATGATTTCAAGTTTAAAATTTTTGAATATGCAATTATTTTAAATATTTTGAGTTTCAAACCAAAATATAAATAAGAACATACATATGTCCTCACTTTCCTTCAATAATTCAAAATTAGTTATAATCTGGAAATCAATTTTATACAGCTGTAGAACAATGCAAGCCTAAATCCTCTGATAAGAATTGATAACAAACTTTAACACTGAGCTCACAAAAAATTGTTTACACCGGAACAAATAAGTTTCTCAATAATCTCAATTAACTCACAAGGGTTTCGTAATGGGCAACGACAGATCCTGTGACATATCTACAAGTGAGGTAATTAGAAGAAGCCGATGAGGGGCTGTGCCTGAAACTGTGACCCATAGAAAAGGCGCAACCTACTGAACCCATATCATCATCATGTTCATGTTGGGTGCTCTCCATCTCCGTTAGTGCCTCACAGAACAAGTCAACGTCGCAAGGGAGCCATAAAGGACCATCGTTTCTATACCCATATTCTCTCTCAGCAGCGTCCAATAGCGCCTTGAACAAAGGGTGGTTTGCGATCTTTACCTTAATCACGAATCTCTCTCTCTCGGGTCCAACGTAGACACAAAGGCAACCCTGTGGAGCCTTCTTCTCCTTCTTTGTGCTCAATCTGCCGTAGCTGCCACTTCCACCGTTTTCAGGATGCAATCTCTTGCTGCTTCCCAATACTCTCTTGCACTTCTTCACAAACTCCATCTTCTTTTCTTTTCAGAAAAAATAATAATAAATAATATCTATCTATCTCTTGGACTCTTTCTAGTTAGAGCAGATACGCAAGGTGAACACGAGAGAAGTGTTCAATTTGCGTAATTTAATAGAGAAAGTGCATGCGAGAGATTAAAAGTGGAATTAAGCAAGAGATTGATGAATTGGTGTTAATTATATGAAGTGGTCCTGATGAAGCTGCAAGTTAAGGTTCCTTCTTATATAGAACACTTTGTTTAATGGTTCCACACGGTCGTCAATTCGGTCTTACTCTTTGTATTATTTTGTCAGTTTGCGCACGCTGTGGAATTTGATTTTTTTTGTATAAGACTAAGTAGCTAGCATAGCATGACATGATATGGCGGAAAGTGATAGATACCCTCTTGTGTCTTCTATTCCATTTTTTATTCGAGAGGACTAATTGAATTGCAAATGTCGACCTACTGGCGTGGACAAAGTCAAATGTTCGATAAGCAAACGAGTTTAAAATCTTGGATTATGTATAACACGGGTTGGCTATCACTGTCTAGCTACCCTTAATTAAAAACTATGATTTAGTCCATGTTGAATTAGTATTTTATTAAGGGAAACACTGTTTGCAACGAAGAATATTAGATAAAACTGTATACGAACCAATTACTATGATTTTTATTAATCATTTAAGTTTATCTTTTCCTTTTTTTAGTTTTCAAATAACCAATAAAAATGTCCACATGCATTCATATAGGTTTTTTACAGTTAATTTTCATAATAGCAGCACTACTCTTTTATTAATATAGTATTTGTTGAAAGGAGATTAAGCTGTTAATTAAAACATCTATTATTATATAAAACACAGTTGCTGACTCGGATTAGTAGTCCATGTGTCACATTCTGGTGAATTGTGTTTTATATAATATATAGATACATAGGTAGATAGATATAGATAAATAGATATATAATCAATTAATTAATTATTGATTAGCACAATCACAATCTTAATATTTGTAAGGCATTTAATATTTTATTAATTTTCTTTTCATATTTCATATTTTAATATATATTTTAATTTTTTTAATTAAAGTAATTTTAAAATTATATTGATATTAACTTATTCGATTTTAAAATTATTATTTATTATTTTCAATTATATGTACAATATATGGTAATTGTGAATTAGATTTAATATTTTAGTATGTATTTTAATTTTTTAACTAAAGTAATTTTTAAATTTTATTGATATTAATTTATTAAAATTAAAATATTAACTTATGACTATAATATTATTAAATTACTAAAATAATTTAAATTAACAAATAAAAAAGTAATAATAATTAATTAACTTTGACTAATATATTATATTTTTATTTTTATCTATACGAAAAAAAATCTTATCAATAAGAAATCGGTGTAAATAATATCTAATTATATTTGCAACGAAAATATTGCTAGCTAAAAAATAATCATGAATATTATTTGTGATATTAAAATGTAATTAAAATTTCATTATAATTGAATTCAAAAATCTTTTACAAAATTATTTAAATTTATAATAATCTAAAAAATAATTAACAAAATTTATTTAATATCCAAAATTGATTTTTTCCTTATTAATTAATTAAAATAAATAAATAATCATGAATACTATTTGTGATATTAAAATATAATTAAAATTTCATTGTAATTGATTTTGAAAATCTTTTAAAATTATTTCAATCTCTAATATAATTAATCTAAAAAATAATTAACAAAAATTATTTAATATCCAAAATTGATTGGCATGATTTTTTAAAAAATCTTCGAATAATAATAATAAGAAGAATCTTATTATCGAAATCTTTGAATTGTTTTTAAAAAGATTATTCTTTTGAAAAAATCATGATTAGATTTATTAAATTAATCTTGAGTAATCTTTAAATTATCGGAAAAAAATATTTTTATATTCTTTTTATTATTTTTATTATATATAAGAATTCTTTTTTATTTAACAAATTATCGTGAGTAGAGAGGCGTAATCTTTAAATTATTGAAATCTTTGAAAAAATATTTTTATATTCCTTTTTTATTTTTTATTAAATAATAATGATAATAATTTTTAATAATAATAATATTAATATAATAATTATAATTAAGGAAATAAGTTATTTTTAGATCGAATAATTAATGATATTATCACATATGCCTTGAACATTGGGTGTTTTCAATTGAATGGTCCCATTATTATTCTTATAAAAGGATATATAACGGTATGGGTTAAGAAAAATACATTTGTCTCTCTTCTAACTCTTCTACTTTGATTTCAATGAATTACACAATTTCTTATATCGATGACGTTGTGCTTGGCATGATGAATTGGAAATTAAAGGTTCGTGTAATTCGGTTATGGATGTCAACAAAAATGTAGAGCATGTTAATAACATTGGAATGCTTTTCCTTGATGAGAAGGTACCTATTCTTTTAATTTTGATTATTATTATTATTATTCTATTCTCTATTTTTTAGTATTAACTTATGTGAAAAATAATTTATTTGTTCTATGTTGTTTGTAGCGTGGTAAAATACATGTTTCCATCAAGAAAATAATTCGGATCAATTTTCCATGTCCGTTCAAAAAGGACTAGCTTACATTCTAGAAAATGTTTTAGTTGCACCGCCTATGCTACTTGCTAATTTTAAAAAATTCTTCATGCTTTCCCCCTGTAAATAGTATTATACTAATCCATTATTTACATGTAACTTATATATATTTTTATTGGTTTTTTCTCTGTGGAGATTTTTTATATTTTTGAATTTTTATTTGTTTTTTGGTTGACTTATTATATTCTTTTTTTTTATTTAACAGGTATTGACATTTCTAAATATTTGGAAGATGTGTGATCATATTTGCTTCCTATTCTTCATGCTTTCCCCCAGTAAATAGTGTTATACTAATCCATTATTTATATGTAACTTTATATATATTTTTATTAGTTTTTTCTTTGTGGAGATTTTTTACATTTTTTAATTTTTATTTGTTTTATAGTTGACTTATTATATTCATTTTTTATTTAACAGATATCGACATCTCTAAATATTTGAAAGATGTATGATCATATTTGCTTCCTAATTATTTTTATTTGCTTTATATGTTTTTATTCAAATTTTTTATTATGTAGTAAAAATGTATTAATTATCAAGCAATAAATATTGTATCATGTGAATGACAATATAGTGGATGATGAAAGTGAACCCTCTACATTCATATATGAGATCAAAGACAATGAAATCGATAATATGATTAAACCTTCAAATTTGAGTACAATGCCAAAAGTATTTAGAAAATATCGATATAACATAAATTTTCTATTTTTTTAATTTCTAATCTATCTATTTATCTATCTATATCTATATCTATCTATCTATCTATCTATATATTATATAAAACACAGTTACTGACTGGGATTGGTAGTCCACGTGTCGCATTCTGGTGAACTGTGTTTTATAATATATAGATAGATAAATATAAATAGATAGATAAATAGATATATAATTAATTAGTTAATTATTGATTAGCACAATCACAATCTTAATATTTGTAAGACATTTAATATATTATTAATTTTCTTTTCATATTTAATATTTTAATATATCTATTTCTAATTTTCTTTAAATTGTAAAATTATACTCAATTAATCTGGTCTTTAACAAATATAGTGATACAAATGTGTCAAATATTCAATATGATAATAAAAAGATAATGATGTGAATACTTTTATCAATCAATCACACCCAAAAAAATTAATTGACAATCAAAGATAAAAATGTAACTTTTATTCAAAGATAAAATATAATGGACAATCAAAGATAAATTAACAATATTGTCAATATACTTTATACAAACAAAAAAATCATTTTTTCTTCAATAAATCCGTGCATCGCACGGGTACTATCTAGTTGTAATTAAATTTATATTAAAAATATAATATAATAATAAATAGTTTTATTGGTATAAATTATTGATATATATTATTAATATTGTTAAATGTTAGCATAATACATCATATTATTAGTGTACATATACAATATTTATATTAATAATTTAATTTCAATTGGATAAAAGCTATATTGACCAAAATAATATTAATTACTGTTTACTTTTTTTTTGTCTGTTAATAAGTGATAATGTTTTATAATGTTAAAAAATAGTTAAGAAATTTTAAAAATATTAAAAATTACAAATATGTCTTTCCTTTAATTTTTAATAATTTTTAATCATTATATTTAAATTAGTAATTATTAATAAAATCGCATATAGAACAATATATAATTAAGAACCGGTAAGTGTAAACTCATGGCTGTGGTTGGGTGGTTGGGTGGTGAGAACTGGGAAAACAAGTTTCCCACCACAACCAAAGAATAATCAACCGAAAATAAAAAGTAGCAGTATTCGGATAAAAGTTTTTTTATAATATTTTCTATCAAAAAGTAGCTTTTTTATATTTACTTTTTTTTATCTCTCATAATTATAAAATGATTGTAAAAAAATATTGTATAAAAATAAGAATTTATTTTTTTTAAAACTATCAGTTATTTAAAAAAAACACTATAAAGTAATTAATATAAAAAGTTATATAATAATCTATAATTAAGTAATAATATAAAAATCTTTACATTTATGTATATTTCTAATTAAATTTAAAAAAAATAAAAAATGAAAAGGAAGATAAAGTGGTCCTCACCGCGCTGTCATTTCTGACGGGTGGTAATGATCCTAACTTTCCATTTGCATTAATTAGGAGAAAACACATGGGTTTTTAATAAGTCATATGATATGCGTTGGTCTACGTCTTTGTTAAGTCAACTGTGGACTTTATTTTATAATATAAATATAATTTAATTTAAATAAACTGATAGTGTAAAGTAAGGTAAAATTGTTTACTTATCTCATAACTACTTTTTTTTTTTCCTGGTTAAAGATCATGGATGTCCCCCAATCCACTAAATCAGATTCTAATTCCGCTCGTGGTACGTGACTGCCGCTAATCTAATGAAATTTTACACACGGAGGGAATCGAATACAGATTATTCCGCTGAATAGATCGTTCTCCCTCATGTGAACACAGCGGGACCTCACACTACTACACCAACCGTTTGCGACATTGGTAGACAAGATAAGATATAAGAGTTGAATACAATGACAAATTCAGTAGTTTTAAGTTGTGGAGGCATATAAAATTTTGCAGCATTAAAAATATTATATGTAATTTTTGAAAGTAAAAGTATACATCATAATTTTTGTTTACAGGTTTTTATATTCTATAAATATTTTTAATTTTTTTATTTTGTACATTTAATTAGAGATGTATAAGTATTTTGAAACAGATGTCGAAGAGTGATAATACTTTTTCTGTGCATAATCAACTTTGAAAGCCTAATATCTAATTTTAAAAACTATTTTTAAAAAGATTTTTTTATATTTTTTTCGAAATTAAATTTTGGTGACAATTTTCATTTTTTATTAATACTTTTTTTATTCATTATCCTATAGCAATTCCGTTGCGACCATAAAAATCTTATTTTACATACTTACATACAGATCAATAGTTTTTTTGACACACAGATCAATAGTTCTAGATAATGTAACGTGACTTGATGATGCATGTCCTATGTAAATTTATAGAAATCTTATTCCGCAGAATACTCATAGATAATGTAACGCGTGTCGATAAAATAAAAATAGATAATGTAACCCGCGAGACTTGAATCACTTGATGGCGCATGTGCTGGTGAACGTTGAATTTCAATGACTTTTCTACCCAATAAAAAACGGTCGTTTTGGTCAGATGATCATTAGTTGTAAATTTTCGTTACTTGTTATTAAAAAATAAAAGAAGCTTCTGTCACCAATTAATTAAATGATATGGGTGTTATCTAAAAAAAAATGATATGGGTGGGTATTATCTTTAATTAAGTAAAGGTGAATGCAGACCGTTGTTGCCAAAATCCAATTTTTTTTGTTCGACAGGCAAATATTAGTTATTAATAATTAATTTTTTTTATCAATGAAAGATTCGAATCCATGATTTCTTCTTTCTCCCTTCATCACCAAAATCCGATTAATCACAACCAAGTGTCTATATATAATTGGTTTATATGTGTATGTAAAAAGGTAAATCTTTCAAAAGGTCTTTTCTGCCCTTAGGCAAGTGGGTATCCTTTTTCTAGAATCTCTTCATCCTTTGTATTTGTAGGTCATAGAATGAAGTTAAAAATCCTCATGTCGCTAAATCGTTACACGTGCTGATTTACTTTGAATATGTGGGAGAGTAGGGAGTTATGACTTATGACTATTTTTTTAATATAAAAAAAAGTTTAGTCAAGTTACAAGATTGATTAATAGATAATATTTAATGACATGTGATAGAATAATAGTATAGTTACGTAAAAGGAAATAGTATAGTTAAAAAAAACAATCAAATTAAAAATCAACAGTTTGTTAAAAAAAAAATTAAAAAACAACAGTTAATTCGATCTCTTCAATCATGCATGTTAAATTAATCATGTTTATTTTTAAATGTTACTTCTAAATCAAAGTGAGGAGGAAAACCTGGGGAAAAAAAAAGAAGATAAAAAGTGTTCTACTGATTGATAAACTTTCTTTTATTTTGTGTCACTCTTTTTCACTTGAAGAAAATGTTACTCATTATGATTTGAATTCTCATTAGAAGGAATGTCCTATTCAATTCAATGGTGTTCGTATCGGATTTGGTAAGTCCTCCGATGCGGTGACTCCGTCGGGATCTCCTTGATATACAGTGGAGGTGTACCTGCAAAGACACTCTGACGCTCAAGTTAGAGGAGTAGAGGTAAGGGACAGATATTACTAAAGGGTGTAGAATTTCGTACTTTGATAGGGGTAAATTGTTTTGTATTTATAGAAGGTAAATAGATAGATTTGATAGGGTTATTTTTCTATCAAATCTTATCAAATCTCGTTAATTGTGATAGAGATAGATTTATCTTCTATCATTATCTTTTATCTTAATCTTTGCGTATCTTATTTTTTAGTAAGATATACTTTCCGTTATAACTGTTTTGGTCTGAGTTTCGTTTACTCAGCTGGTCCCTTGACTCGGTGTTGGGCCGAGTCCAAGTAGTATATATGCCCCCAAGCTCTGAAGTAGGCTGTAAGAGCTTATAAGATGTTTTTACATAGCCGAGCTTCATTATGCCTTGACAACTGATCATACTAGTCGAGTTGCAGGTGCTTTGAGCTCGTGATTGATCTGAGGATGCTTAAGGTGTCTGGCCGAACTCAAGATGCTCTAAGCGTGAGGCCGAGCTGAAAATGCTCTATAGGCTCAAGGCGTAAAGTTGAGCTAAAGAATCTCGGGTGGCGAGGCCGAGCTGAAGATGCTCAAAGCACAAAATCAAGTCAAAGATGCTCAAGGCAAGTGATCAAGATGAGGATGCTCTAGGCACGAGGCCGAGCTGAAGATGCTCTAGGCTTATGACCTAAGGTTGAGCTAATGATATCCAAGATGGCATGGCCGAGCTGAACATGCTCAAGTCTCGAGATGCAGATGAAGACTCATAAAATGCGAGGCCGAGTTGAGTATTAGATAATTGAGGCTAAGTTCGTTGAATTGAAGATACTCTAAGTGGAACTGGCCGAGTAGAAGGTACTCAAGGCCGAGTTGAAGTCACTCGAGGAAGAATTGGACAATGGCATTGGAAATGCTCAAGGCAATTTAAGACCCTCAAGGCTTTTTGAATGATTTCCAACTAGTCATAGTGTATTTGTTGTTGACCATTGGAGGTGATTTTGTCCATGTTTGGATTTGATAATTCAAATGTCAGTGTCCCACTTCCCTCTTTCGTGTATTGTAAGGTTGGGTGGTATTCGACTATGGGTCCCTTGAACTATGTGTCATTCGGTAGGTCCCAATCATTAATCGGTCAAGTACCTTCTTGAGGGGCCTTGCCAAGACTAAGTAGTGTCCATGCCTCCAAAGCTTCGAGTCATGGTAAGAAAGCTGATACGAGTAGAAGTAACCTGCCTTGGGTTCCTTGAACCGAGTGTTGGTCATTTAATTCGTGCTGGGATGTTTAACGGTCAACCGGAATTTCCTTAGGGTCAATCCAGGATGTCGAGTGAAGGTCAGACTCGGCTTACCGTTAGATCAAGTTGGAATGCCTAGTCGTAATCTTAGTTATTTTAGATCATGTTCGATGAATGGTCAAACCGAAAGCCGGGTAGGTCTAGGTGTAATGCCGAATCGTCAACTTTGTCATTTTTAGATCAAGTTGGATGAATAGTCAAATTGAAAGTCGAGTAGGTCTAGTCGGAATAATGAAAGGTTAAACCGAAATGTCGAGATGGGTCGTCTCTCAGCCTGCCATTGGATCAAGCTGGAAAGCCTAAGTAACCAAACCGAAATGTCGAGAGGTCAAATCGGAATGCTAAAGGGTTGAATCGGAATGTTATGTGATTTTCAACTTGTCTTTGGATCAAGTTGGAACGCTAAAGCGGTCAAATCGAAATGCCGAGAGGTCAATTTGGAATGCCGAGAGGTCATACTGGAATGCCGAGAGGTCAGACCAGAATGTCGAGAGGTCAGACTGGAATGCCGAGAGGTCAAATCAGAATGCCGAGAGGTCGGACTAGAATGCCGAAAGTTAGACCAGAATGTCGAGAGGTCAGTCTGGAATGCCAAGAGTCAGACCAGATGTCGTCGAAAGGTCAGACTGGAATGCCGAGAGGTCAAACCAGAATGCCGAGAGTCAGACTGGAACGCCGAGAGGTCAGTCTGAAATGCCGAGGGGTCAATTCGGATTACCGAGAGGTCAAACTGAAATGCTGAGAGGTCAAACCGGAATGCCGATAGGTCAAACTGAAATGCCGAGGGGTCAATTTAGAATGCCGAAAGGTTAAACTGAAATGCCAAGAGGTCAAACTAGAATGCCAAAAGGTTAAACCAGAATGCCGAGAGTCAGACTGGAATGCCGAGAGGTCAAATCAGAATGCCAAGAGTCATACTGGTATGCCGAGAGGTCAGTCTGGAATGTCGAAACGTCATACCAGAATGCCAATAGGTCAAACTAGAATGCTAAGAGGTCAAACCAGAATGCTGGGAGGTCAAATCGGAATGTCGATGGGTCAATTTGGAATGCCGAGAGGTCAAATCGAAATGCCGAGGGATCAATTCGGAATGCCGAGAGGTCAAACTGGAATGCCAAAAGGTCAAACTGGAATGCCAAAAGGTCAAACCAGAATGCCGAGAGTCAGACTGGAATGCTGAGAGGTCAATCTGGAATGCCGAGAGGTCAGTCTGGAATGCCGAGAGGTCAGACCAGAATGCCGATAGTCAGACTGGTATGCCGAGAGGTTAGTTTGGAATGCCGAGAGGTCAGACCAGAATCCCGAGAGTCAAACTGGTATGCCGAGAGGTCAGTCTGGAATGTCGAAACGTCATACCAGAATGCCAAGAGGTCAAACCGGAACGCTAAGAGGTTAAACCAGAATGCTGAGAGGGCAAATCGGAATGCCGATGGGTCAATTTGGAATGCCGAGAGGTCAAATTGAAATGACGAGGGGTCAATTCGGAATGCCGAGAGGTCAAACCGAAATGCCAAGAGGTCAAACTGGAATGTCAAAAGGTCAAACCAAAATGCCGAGTTTAACAGATACTCATGGTGCGAGGTTGAGTAGAAAATACTCGAGACGCGAGACCGAAGACCGAGCTAAGTGCTTGAGGGCGTTGCTGAGTTAAATGCTCAAGGCGCGAAGCCAAGCTTTGGGTGTTTCTGGTGTGGAAGGCCGAGCTTTAGATGTCAGTCCAAGATAAGTTAAGCTCCTAACATGTAGTGTTGTCGAAAATTCAAGGTGTGAGGCCGTGCAATAATGATTGTTTCTTGGTATTGCCAGCTTGGTTTGGTGTTGAGGGCTTGTACTCAGTCTTTTGGTGCCTGTCAGTGCAAGACTTTGCCCCAGGCTAGGTTCAAGTCAACAATGTTGGAAGTCGATCTAGGGTAGTTGTCGGCAGTCGTTAGAACTGTCCGCAGTGAAGGGAAGTTGAACATAAGGACTGCTCATTTGACAAAGATTATATCTGGGTGAGAGCCTCTGTTCAACGATAATTATATCTCATAGGGGGATCCCATCCAAGTATACACGATATTAGGAAGGTGAGTGCAGAGCAGCTTAAAGGAGGCCATGTTAGTGCTGAGTTTGGTTGCCCTTATCATTGCTGTGAGTGGGCGCTCGTGTGGACCTCAAGGTTCCACATTAGTGACCTTGATTTGCAGCTAGGATTTAGCAGCTCTTGTATAAAAGGGCTTTTCCTTTAGCAACCTCTTTAGATACCAAGGATCAACCACTTCAAGCATTGATATATTATCTTGGGCTTGTCAATACCGCAAGGATGACATGTTCACATTGCCATCTCACTTTGATCTCCTTCACTGCCATTCTAGATACCACATCACCAAATATACCTGCGTTTCATCAAAGCTTATGCAGGCGATTATGGCAATTGTGTGTTATAATCATTTATTCACAAATTTAATAGCCTGGGTCTCATTGTCGATTGGCCATTATTTCATGCCCATGGCTAACGATATGAGTTATCCATAATAAGCTTTTGCCAATAATAAGCTCCAACTCCTTTGGCATGCAGACAACAATACCTCAGTAAGTCAGTAAAAGTATGCAGGTGAAATAAGCTATAATTTAGCTATTTTATGCATAGAATTTTTCGCATAAATATAGCGTTGGCGGAAATTCATAACACCGTATTTTCAAATACACCACCTCTTATTCGTAATCCTGCCAAGGGTGCTAATCTTCAGAGAGGAATTGCATGGCCGTGTGGGCATGGCTGCATACTATAACAGTTGCATAGAGAATGGTGTAATTGTAAAATAATAATATTATGTATAATCCTGCATTACATGTGATGACATGGTTGGACAATGATATATTGTAACACCATTATTTAATGCGGATGGACCTGCACATGGCTTCAGTGCTTGATTTTGCATAATAGCAATATCATGTCATGATATTATAATGACATAGTATGACATTTGAATTAAGACATAAAAACATGTTAAGTGCGTTTCTTTATATAAGGCATCGAAAGCCATTTAGCCTTAACACCATGGGTCCCACCTTTGGGTATAGCATTAGCATTTACATACATTCTCCATGTGTGACATTGGTTTTAAAATACCAAGAGTCCAAGACTATTAGTCTTTTAAATTTACACAAGGTTTGTACCTTTGCTTTGCATTTACTGATTGCGTGCCTCGCTTGTGAGATGTCGCGTTAGAAGGAGCACGCTTTTGCCGCCCAAATCTTTCGTGTCCCTGTCATCTCATAAACAACTATCGAAAGGATATTAAAATATTAATATGCTGGTAACATTGATGATTGATCATGGGACCACAAGTTAAAGTAGACTGCAATTTTTGTGGGCAGAAATTGGCAACCCGTTCCCAATTGTTTTGAAGGCATAGCTTTCTGCAGAACAATAGGGTAGAAATGGGAAGTTTATCTCTTCCCTACATTTGATTAATATCGCATCTAAGATTTGACATATATTGCGATTTCTTATGTATAATTAGATGAGCATACTGTTAGGTTCTAAGACCTTGGATGATATCCAACCCCTCGAATTTCGGTTTTGATGATAATAACTAAAGGATAAATTTTGAAGTATCTAATGATCTAGTTTGAGTGTTATAGGATTTACGTCGTCCAATTCCGCAATGGTATTGTATCTCTCAAACCTGGACTTTATGTTTTAATAAAGAAAGCGTCCAAATGTATTTTATAAAGAACCCTACAGGCAGCGTCCAATGCTCCTGTGAGAGCAAGCGTCCAACGCTTGAAAAAACACTCTCTGTAGTTTCTATCTTAAAAATACGTTTTCAATGTTGATTCAATATAAGGCAACGATCACTCTCTCATATTTTAACATGCCGTTCTATTTGATCTTTTCGAATAGTACTGAACAGGAAAAGAAGAAGCTTCTCTCTGCAGAAAAAGTACAAGTAGGAGAGGCGCTACAAGTACGGCTGTCACTTCCATCACTTCACCCTAAGTCAAAATGTGACAACGGCCATATGCTACAGAAAGAATCGCTCTTGGAAAAGGAACAGATCCCTCAACGGATACCTTTCAACAAGCTTCCTATATATAGAAGAATGAGCTCAAATATCAGTCTGACGAAAAATTGAAAAAGAGCTGAATCTCTGTCAAAACGACTGGACGATCATAAGCAAAAAGAGCATTCATCTTAGCTTTGCTAAGCGAGTCTGTATACTCATACTTATTGTAATATCCTCTCAGTGAGAGTTAAGTTTTACTCACAATCTCAAACATTTCTGTTTGGAAAGCCAAGAGTGGCTTAGTGTTAAAGAATACTTGGGTTTTGTGTTTAATCTCAAGGGGAGATTAAGGGTGTGCCAGAAGTGGCCTAGAGAATACTTGTAGCCAGAAGTGGCAAGGTTAGAATACTTGAGTGTAATCAGATCTTGATTAGTAGAACCCTTCAAAAGTTTTTGAAGGAGAACTGGACGTAGCTCAGTTGAGTGAACCAGTATAAAACTAAGTATTCTATTCTCTCGCCTTCTAGCTTACTTGCATTTCTTTTAAACTATCTCTTCAACATACTACGAAAAGGTTTCTATACACATTTCATCTAAGTTTATCCATTACGTGTATTCTAACGAAAAGGAAGAAGAGTAGTTTCTTTGGACTGTTGTTTTTTTAATCGGCTGGACGATAGCTTGTTTTTCTGTTTTACTAAGTTTCTGTAAAACGTAAAGATACACTATCTTCACATTAGCTAAAGTTTTCCAAAGAATTTTTTAAATACACTATTCAACCCCCCTTCTAGTGTATTTCTCTACATTTCACATACATCTAGCTTTCTATTCAAGCCGAGTAAATGAAAATTAATGGCATTAGAAATAAATCACACAGGAGCACCGAACATGAATTTTGATTAGGTTTTTATTCATCAACCCAGAATGCGTCGATTTGAATGGTATATATATGAGATTCAATATATTCTTGTAATGAAATATGTCATCATATAATGTATATAAGTTAAATAGAAGGATAGAACCGTGATGTATAACGCTGGTATTTTTGCTTGCCTACATTCGTTCGGACATTCCAACGAAGGGCATAGCTCTTATTGGTGTGGTCGGGGAAAATTTTACCGGTTCCACGGTGGGCGCCAAATGTTTTTACCAGATTTGGTAAGTCCTCCAATGCGGTAGCTCCGCCGGGATCTCCTTGATGTACTGTGGGGGGTGTACCTGCAAAGACACTCTGACGCTCAAGTTAGAGACACAGAGGTAAGGAACAGATATTACTAAAGGGTGTAGAATTTCGTATCTTGATAGGAATGAATTGCTTTGTATTTATAGAAGGTAAATAGATAGATTTGATAGGGTTATTTTCGTATCAAATCTTATCAAATATCGTTAATTGTGATAGAGATATATTTATCTTCTATCATTATCTTTTATCTTAATCTTTGCATATCTTATCTTTTAGTAAGATATACTTTCCGTTATAACTGTTTTGGTCTGAATCTATCTTCGTTTATTCGGCGGGTCCCTTGACTCGGTGTTGGACCGAGTCCGAGTAATACAAGTGGCTTATTACTTTTCTTGTAGAAAATATTTATAAAAAGTAAATATAAATGACACTCCCTAGTCCCTAACATAAAGGTTAGTTAATACATTTAAGCTTAAACTCGATCGCCTTGAAAATAATTTATGTTGAGCAGGGGAGTGGATTTTTTGCAATGAGAAAAGAACATGATGCTCTGCAGTGCTATATTCTCCCCGTTGATTTTTTAAATCTTTCATTTTATAATAAAAATTATTATATAAATGAAATTTAATGAAAGGTTAAGATAGTTAGTAGTAATGTCACTGTATTGGATCCATTCACATTGAGCTGTCATTGGGTAAATGTCCGTTCATGTTAAGGGAAACTTTTTTACAAACACAAAGTTAGACGCATCCTCTGACCGCTAACTTTGACCCTCAAAAAGGGAAAAAAATAATAAAAAATAATGTGTCTATTGTCTAGTGCTTTTGCACGTTGGACCATGGGCAAATCCCATAAATTGTCACTAACTCTACAATACATTCAAAACCGTTAGAATTTCTTTTTCTTTTTTTATGTGTAGGGCATATTTTATGACTGTGTCCAGCGTGCGCAAGTAAAACTCGTAAAGTTTTACACCGTCTACTTCGTCTTCATTTCCACTTCTAGAGGAAGAGAAAGAAACTTGGTCCCAACCCAACTCATTAGACGGCATCCGCTACCCTACTAAGTACTAACTATGTTCCCCAGAAGGAAATTTTTTTTTATATATATATATATATTTATTGAAGCTTTCATAACAAATTGTTTTTTAATAATATATCTTTATTATTAAAAATTATATAAATCATGCTAAATTATGAAGATTTTATTTTCTATTTGATAATGTTTTCATAAACTTTATAAAACAATAAAAGTATTGGCAACTTATGACATTGTAAGAAATATTACGTAGATTTTGACTACGAAAATTAAGGAGGCTTCTTTCAGAGTCTATGGTCGTATCATGCATGAACCGGAGGCTGGTTGTCGATCGTTATCATCACAATCTAGCCGCACTCACATTTCCGACGTCGTTTGCAGTGTAATATTTAGTACATGTTTGGATTAAAGTTTATAAACTCAAGTTTGGGTCAAACTTAAATTTACAAACTGAATTTGTAAAAATATCACAAGTCTTAAGGTATGTTTGGTTTAAAGTTATAAAAGTATGTTTGCACGTTCCAATGCAAAATTGCGCATTCCGATGTGTAAAATGAGAAGGAAAAAATTGTTGCTTTGAAAGTAAAAGTATTTTTGAGTTCTCCCAACTATAATCCAAACATGCACTTACTTCTCCTAAACTCAGTTTCAAGGTAAAAATTTACTCTCAAACATACTTTTGAGGGGTAACCAAACATAAGTCTAAAATGATTTTACTCTCAAACATACTTTTTGATCTTCCCACCGGAAATCCAAACATGCTCTTAGTGGTGGATTATTAGTACATCCACATTATATATATCTCTTGGAAATTTTCTTAAGGGCATTTATTTTACGAAAAACTTTTTTAATCCCGAAAATATAGGAGGGAAAAAAATTATCCGATGTTTATTATGAAGTAATAAAATATTTAATCTCGGACATATTTTATTCCTAGGTAAACTATAATCTCATCTTCAACCAATATTTAATCCCGGTAGGGGGTAGGGAAAATTTATTCCCATGAGGAACAATCTTTATGAGTAAAAATCCAAATATACCCTATTTGTACCCACTACCCCACTACCCTCTCAATGCTATTATTTCTTCGTTTTTGGGGAGGTTGGCAACAAATTTAAATTTATGATAGATATATTGATTGGGGTAGGCAATATAGGAAATAAATATTACATGTAAACGAATGTGTTACTTTACTATATAGGCTTTTTGATTACATGTTATGGATTTGTAGAGTTGTAGTTTAGGTAGATTAATTATATATTGACAATCTGAATGTAACTCCTATGCCAAAATGAATGATGTATCACTCTGGTAAAAAAAATCATCTTTAATACAATAAGGATATTTTAGTAATTATAATATATATTCCCAGGAAAAAATACTTAAACCAAACACATGTTTTAATCATGTCTGGGAATATAAAAAATATTCTCAACCTATTTTAATAGTTAACCAAACACATTTTTTAATTATACTTGGGAATAACATTCCAATGTTATATTCCCAGGAAAAAATATTTCCGGGATTAAAAAAGTTATCCGCGAAACAAACGTCCCCTTATGAGAATAAAAATAATAATTAAATATAAACTATTAAATCCTATTTAAAAGATCAAAATTAAAAAAATAAATACATGGAATTTTTTAACTGATCATTTGATTACTAATTAATTCTTAATATTAATCGTCTATGAATAATTATATGGTTTATATTTATAATTATAACAAAGTTATCTTCGTAATATATGTGTCCCCCATTTTCATATTTCTATAGTAAGCTATAAAGTGTAAGCTGACTCATATTTATAATTGCACTCATATACATAACAATTTTAGAGGATTGTTAAATTGACTCAAGGTCGTTGGGTCAATTCGTTTAGTATAGGGATGGCAACGGGTCGGGTCGGGCACGGATAGTGGTTATCCGCTACCCGACCCGTCGGGGAAAATCTGCCCCGTTACCCGTCCCGTTACCCGCCGGATATCCGTTTGAAAAAAATCCGCGGGTTTTTCTTATATCCGCGGGTATCCGTGGATACCCATGGATATTTCATATTAAAAAAAAATATTTTTTTTTTAAAAAAAAAAGGTAATTTTTTTAGAAGAAATACTAAGAAATAGATCCTTTATGTGCAATAAAATTTGGAAATAAAATCATATTATTTACTACAAGAAGAATAAAGAATCAAATGTGTAGTTAATTGAATTTTCATGTGAAAATTACATGTCTTTAATTAAAAAAAATCAAAGAAATAAGAATCTTATAATGTGATTTTGAATCTCTAGACATAATATTTACTAGTATCAAGAGCAAAAACTAGTGACTTTAAAAAAAAAAAAAATATATATATATATATATATATATATATATGAGGATAGTTTAGTAATTTTACGGGTAACGGGTATCCGCGGGCACGGATAGTATGATACCCGTACCCGCCCGTTAATGAGCGGGTAAATAAAAAACCCGTACCCGTTACCCGCGGGTATCCGTTTATACTATCCATCTTCTATCCGTGACGGATTTTATCCGCGGATATCCGCGGGCATGGATTTTTTTGCCATCCCTAGTTTAGTAAGCTATAAAGTGTAAGTTAGTTTTAAACATGCAGTAAAAAAAAAAAGTTAGTTTTAAACATTTTCAGTTTGATTAAATTTTAGCTTAAGTATAACATAAATTTGAGTTGACCGGGATTGACACAATCTTTATTTTTGATCTATTTTTATTTATTTAAATTATTTTATTTTTTATTAATTTAAGTTAAATCTTTAAGTTTAGGACAAAACTAGTAAACTATGAATTAAAATCTTGAATTTAGACTTAAAAAATTGAAAATACAAAGTCTTTTTATTTTTAATCCTAAAGATTAAAACTATTTTTATTTTTTTTATAAAAAATGTGACCCATGGGTTGTCTGTTAGGCCCACCAGTACAAAATCTTAGAAAGTGGAAGCATCTTAGAAAGTGGATTTTGACCTAACTCAACCCTACAAAATCGGTTTGTACCGGCTTGTATGGCCCACTTATATACACTAACTTGGTCATATCACTAGTCAATATAGGATCTCCAACACACCTCCCTCACGCCGAGAAATATCGAGTATGAAGTTTGCAGGACTAGACATCTGCTAGAATGAACTCTGATACCATCTTAGAAAGTGCGAGTATCTTAGAAAGTGAGTTTAGACCTAACTCAATCCTACAAAACTGGCTTGTAAGGTGAGAGTTGCCCCTCACTTATATACACTAACTTGGTCATATCACTGGTCAGTGTGGGATCTCCGACACAAAAGACTAGACTAAGCTAGTAAATTTCCAACGAACAATGAAATTTGCCCAATTTAACTTAACTAAAATGGGCTAGATTGATCTTAATCGACAACTTTAAATTTTAGTGTCTATATTAACCCAACATATTACTAAAAAAGATCACTGGTAATAAACTAAATAAAGATAGAAAGTGAACATTTAAGGGCTTTTATTTTGCTTTCTTTGTTTTAATAAATTAAATAAAAACCGAATTAGGTGGTCCTGGTGATGTGTGGTCCTCGTGGCTTTCGGTGACAGGGTGGGTGGGTCGCAGTGATTGGCTTGATGGTGATTTTCTGCCATGTGTTTGAGCTTTGGCTGTGTTTAATGAGGGTGCTGGTAAATGCACGTAAGGTAGTTCCCTCTCCCTCTCCCTTTGGCTTGCTTCTTCTGGCTTTTTTTCATCCTGCACAATTCATATCAATTTCCTTATCCAGCTTCAATTGCCTTAATTGATTTTGTTTTGGTGTGGGAAGCCCCTGCCTGAAGACTCAACTGAAATACTAACCAAAGCATTGGATGCATGTGCATTGTCATTGTCTTCTTTTTATTCATTTTGTTTTATTTTCCATTTGGAACTTTGAACTATGTGAAGGAGGTACAGGAGATATAAGGTTCGTTTGGTGATTGGGAAGGAGAGACTAAAGGTAAAAGGAAAAGGAAAGAAGAAAAGGTCGTAGGTTCGAATTCCTCCCACTAATATTTTTAACAAAATTAACAAACTAATATTTATTGATGAAAAAAAAAATGTGAAGGAGGTAGACCAACAAATTATATTTTTGCTCTTGCAATGCTTTGGCTTTTTGCCACGTTGGAAAACAATTGTTCATTGGAATGAATAAAGCCATACCTAGCTTTTGTTCTTGGTCTGTTGGTTGCTTCCTGAATTTTCATTTCGACTTTGCTTAAAACAAAAACAAAAATCATTAAATTTTCTGTCATTATTTTGTTTTTCATTTTTCTGTTTGAATTTTCAATTTTGTTTTTCATTTTTTTACTTATTTATTTGAATTAATTATAATTTTTATTTTTAATTTCTATAAGTAAACCATATATATGTACAATAGATGGAATACTTGTTATTACTTATTTTACAAAATTGAAGACCTCCCTCGGGGACTTTCAATTAATCAAGTGGAGAAAAATATATTCCATGAAATTAAGAAAATGGGGACGAAAATGATAGAATAATGGAGAGATGAAGAGATACGGAGGTATTCTCTACCTACTCCCAATTTGCACGACTGTGATCCTTAATACATTTCATTTTTGCAAAGAAAAAAATAGGTTTAATTGTATTTTTTATCCCCAACTTTTTATTTTTTGACAAATTTTACCCCCAACAAATTAATTTGACACATTTTATTCCAAACTTTTTAAAAAACCTGTAAATTTTACCTTTTACTGTTGATATGGCATGCTGACATAAATGTAAAAGGTGAGATAAAATTAACCAAAAAGTAAAAAGTTTGGGAGTAAAATTCGTCAAAAAGTGAAAAAAATGAGGTAAAATTTGCCAAAAGATAAAAAGTTGGGTGTAAAAAGTGCAACTATTTTAGTATGTCATGTCAGCAAAATGGTGACAGGTAAAATTTGTAAGTTTTTTAAAAAGTTGGGATAAAATGCGCCAAATTAATTTGTTAGGAGTAAAATTTGCTAAAAAATAAAAAATTGGGGGTAAAAATTGTAATTAAACAAAAAAAAATATGAGAATATGAACTTAGAAATATAATATAGAGAGAGATTGTCTACCTACTCTCACCTTGCAAGATTATGATCATGAGAGAGAGTAAAAAAGTTATGAGATGAAGTATTCAAATGAGAAAAGATGTGAGGGAAAGTGAAGCAATAAAAACACAGATAAATTTAAGTATATATATATATATATATATATATATATATATATATATATATATATATATATATAATGGAATTTGGTTATTCTTTAAAGTAATTTTTCACCAACTTTGGATACCAAGTTGAGTTTCAGTTCAAAGTTGGAACTTATTAATTTTTCACCATTTTTTAGTTGGAAGAATTTAATAATAGTATTAAATGCCAACAATCATTATTTCTTATTTTTACCCACCTGTATTTTATCCATGGGTTCTTCCTTCTCCATTCAGAATATAATTTCTTATATGGATTGCTTTTAGAAGTTCAATTTTCAATTGGGAGAATTTAATGAAAAATATTAAATGCCAACAACCAACCATTCCTATTATCTTAATACATATAAAGCGAGGAATTTCTCCAGCATTCTTTTCCCGCTCAAAAACAAAGCCCATTTTCCATCTCTCATCCAATTAGACTCTCCATTAATTATGTGATATAATTTCTTTTTATTTGTCATTAATTTTGCATGCGGTTGTTGAAGAAAGAGTCTTTTGACCTTTCGTTTATGCTGTCATTAAATGTTGCCTTCATTTGCAATCATTCCCAAGGTCGTTTATGCAGTGAAGGACTTATTATGCATCCTTTGCGCTGTAGATTTGCATGGTATTATATCATGTGTTTAATAAGAAGTTCAAAGTTTTTTGCCTATTCATCTGCCTCTTCCATCCTTAATAAACTCATGTAATCAATGCTCTGTAACGAATTATTTAATTTGACAGCCTTTGTTAAGCATTCCTTCATTTTCAATTGTGGTGATCATCAATAATTATTGCAGTTATTGGTTAAAACCAGGACCATTCAACTCCTTAAATTCCAGCCTCTCTTCTATCTACACTCTAACGTTTGCAATTCTTCTATTATTCTCTCTCTATGTATATATTCTTATTCTAAACCCTGTTTCCTTTGTTTCACAACATATTCTATCTGCTATACGTTCTTCTTCTCATCTGGAGTTCATACAATATATATTCTTTTAATAATCAATCACAGGCCTTCAATGTTTTTTACTGCACCCATAAGTTAGAGTGACACCAACATCTTAAGCAACAGACAAGTTTCACTGAGCCAAAACAAGGTTCACGTTCACATCACCTTTATAGCGATGAGGTATATATGTTCAAGTAAGCAATATTCTAACGCATTTTTTGTTGGGTTGTGTGGTGTCTTTCCTCACGATTAATTGATTTGAATGCACTATTCACGTTCACATCACCATTACAGTGATGAGCTATATATATTTGATGTTGTACAGACTTTTTCATGTGCAAAAGGAACATTTGAAAAAGACACCCTCACTGTCTTTTGATGCTGTATAATTTTTTGATTGTGGAAATGGCTATATCCAACCTTTTTGTTTTCCCTTTATTCGCAATTAATGATGTTGCACACAACTCTGATGCGGTATAGACTTTTTCATGCATCATGTTGATTAAATTGAGAAGAGTAAATCATACCTTCTTCTGTTAATACCTTGCTGCATATGTAAGTCTCCTTTGATAGATCGCAAAGTTGCTAATGAATTGCATTTTTTTTATATTAAAATGCTTAAATTTGTGTTTTTTTGAGTTGTGATAATGATTCTAAGTTGTGTTTTTTCAATTCTTTACTCTGTTATGTATGGCTATTGAAACAATCATGAAAGAGATTTTTAGAATTCATCTTCCACATATTTGAGGTGCGAGAAAGAGAAACACAAAGAAGGTATTTTCTGTTTCTTCTCATAGTGAAATGATATGCTGCAGGTGGTATATTGTATATACTGCTTTCTTCTAATTAAGATGTCAGAGCAAGAGTTAAATCAGAAATTGATAGTGTACTAGACTAGGGGTGGGTATACGGGCCGGCCCGGCCCGTTTAAGGCCCGGCCCGCGAAGCCCGCGTTTTGACGGACCGGGCCAAGCCCGGTCCGCGAAATAAATGGTCTTTTTTTTTGGGCCCGTATCCGCCCCGCGAAGCCCGCGGTTAAACGGGCCGGCCCGCGGGCCCAATAAAAATGATGATTTTTTTTTAAAAAAAAAAAAAAAAAACTTAAAAATCTTAAATTTGTTATTACTCATTGTCATTTGTATACAATGTTACTAATGGTGAATTGGTGATTGAGAAATATACGTAAATTCCTAAGTTTAAATTACAATTACATAACCAAATTTATTATTATTCTAAAGCAAAACACAATTTTACTTACTTACTAGTAGTGTATGAAATTCTAAAGCAAAACTAAGAGATTCTTCTCTTGTGCCTCTATGCAAAACACAATTTTTTTCTTATTAGCGGGCTTCGCGGGCCCCGCGGGCCCCCGCGGGCTAAGCCCGTTAAATCCGCGGACTTCGCGGGCCGGGCTCAAAATCCGGACTTATTGTACAATGAAAAAATTTTTAGGCCCGTTAACCGCAAAGTCCGCGGGCTTAACGGGCCGGTCCGCGGGCCCAAGCCCATATACCCACCCCTATACTAGACTGATCAACGTGAAGCTGTTTTAGCATCTTTATAATGGTGTGAATAATGGGAGTGTTTGGTTGTAGGAAAAAGAGAAATGAGTTCTTTCAATGTGCATTACAGCAATATATTTATATGTTTTAATTCAGTTAATATATTGTATTTTAATAACAATTTCACATATTTTTTCTTCATTTTATAGTTTAATTTCTATCAATCAATTGAATGAGTTCATGTTTCAGGTAAAAGTCATGCAGATTCTTTATTGAATGAGTTCGTGGTTCAGGTATTTAATATAGATTATTCGAATTTGATAGTTAACCTTAAATTCAATTGTTTTATTAACTATGCAACGATGTTGGGTTTATCTCAAGCTTATTAACTTGCAGGTATTTTGGCTAACATCTATCATATGTTGTACAACATAATTCATTTTGCAAAATCCATTTATCATAAGAGGAGTTGATATCAAGAAAAGTAGTTGATTATGAGTTATACCCATAGATATTTTTACATTATCAATACAAAATAGTTGATTATTTGAAGTATTGCAAATATATTATGTGATGCCATATTTAAAGCACTACATATTCATATTCATGTTTTTATGCCATAATCAATTTGTTTAAATTTTATTTTATTTAAAATTTATCTCTTCTTTATATTATTTATTTTAATTTCAATTTACAATTTATTGATAATCGTAGTTGGATTTTGCAGGTATTTGGTGTTCCTGTCACTCTGAATGGATATCTAACCAGTTTGTAGAAACCAGTTTTCACAACATACATATAATGTTTTGATTATTTATGAAGCTCAATATATTTTCTCTTCTTTATGCTTTTTATAGAAAAATGTGATATTATGAAGCTGGTAAGACTGACATTTTATCACCTATTATAAAAAGAGATAATGACCAAAATGAAGAATTTATTTTGCCTTTTGTTTATTTAGGTGAATTCCCAGCTCATTAGAAATGTCTGACTGATGCATATAAAGCCTAGAAGGTGATGAGTCTAATGTTTCTTGCTTTTCTCTGATATCATTGTCTGTGTGTGTATAAAAATATAAAAGTGTTTTATTTTCACTAATTTTCTTTTCAAGTACCTCTCTGAATAGGTTTTCTTTTTCATTATTATTATTATTATTATTATTATTATTATTATTATTATTTCATGTATCTTATGGGTCGCAAGGCATCACACGTTGATTTGGAATGCACCTCCAGTGAAGTCCCATTCAAACATGGTAAGTATTATTGTCTCTTATCATTTATGGCACAAGTACCGATAGTTCTGTGCTGACAAACTGTTTTTTTTATAAGCTTTATGCAGGTAAAGGTTGTTGCATCAAAGCTTACCCTTTCTGAAATTACAAAACGGATTGTTGATGCAGTTCAGGCTAGAGTAGAGCATGGTTTAAACTATCTAAAGGGATGTCTTATATATGTTTGTGTATAGATCTAATTATCACATTCTTCTTTATTGCTTAGACAAATACAATGGAGTGATCCTTCTTTCAGAAGGGCTGATACAAAGTATTCCTAAAGTGTATGTACTCTTTCCCACTTTGGATGCAATGCAACACTTCAAATTTCTGGAAGATAAATGATGATCAATATAAAAGAAAATACAACTGGGAAAGTGAATCTCATTGGTTATCTAAATGATTTTTAACCGTGGTTTATTCATATATTTCCAAAAGCTATCATTTCGAGGCTGCAAATTTGCATTCCGAATACTTATTTTTTAGTTTCTATTACGACTTTTGTTGTTGTTATTTGAATATTATGTTTCTAATTTTTAGTCTAATTACAGTAAACCTGTCTTTATAATCTAAAATACCCTTCCTTTGTATTTCTGATACATTATGGCTCTCTAATGCAGAGATTTGGGGTGCAGTGAGCTTGCAACAGGTTTGCAAATAAGCTCACACAATCATGCAGCAGCTTTGGGAATAAAGAATTATGTAGGTTCAGGGTGTAACAGTTATGAGGTTTGAAAATGAGCACATAGAATTATATAGTTTTAATGCAAAATGTATTATACAACTTTTTTTTTTTTATCTAAGTTTGCAAATGAGTCCATAATTCATAAATACAATTCCTATTAATGTACACCAATACTAAGGCCTTCCATTACATGTTTGTGTGATCACTTCTAATAAATAATGTTGATTTCAGGTTTTAAAAAACATTAGATCCTGCACCTGTCTTCCAATTTCTCAACTAATTCTTTCAAGATTGGATCCTGACTGTCTTGATATCTGTTCAAGGCTACTATGCTTAAATCCAGGTTATGCACATTTTCTATATTACACACCTTATTGCAGTGGAGCTCCTCTCCTTTGATGAATTTTATTGGCATAGCTTTCTACAAAGAAAATTGATTGGAACATGACAGGCTAAATGTATGGTGCAGAGGTTGTTAGCATGTACTGTCCTAGCAGCGACCTAAAGGATTTTAGCAGAGATTGACAGAGGATGTATTGTGAAAGGAAGTTATGATCTGATGTGTTGCAGCAATGAAGGTATAAGGAAATGTGACAATGGAGCTAAATTATGAAATTTGGTAGTGGGAAGAGTGGTTGGTAAATTGGTAAATCAACTTGATAATAGGAATTGGCATGAAGGTTAAGCACAAGAAATCCTGTCATGCGATTAGGTGAATTATGGATAGTTTAGTTTTGGGAGCATTGCAGCTAGGGTGGGATATGGTTATATGTAGTGGCGGAGCTAGACAATTTTAGTTGGGGTGGCCAAATATATAATTTACTATTAAATAGGCAATTTTTTAAACAATAATTACTTATGAATTCATAATTTTGATGATCATTTAAAATGGTTCTAGGACAATTTCATATGTAGAGTTGTCTAAGAAAAAATAAAATAAACTTCAAAATTTTGTAAATGTCTAAACAAGTTTTACATATTGGAGCAGGTAATTTAAAAGATTAATTTTGAATTTTTGAATGGGTTGATATCAACACAACTAAAAATATATTTGCAAGTTACACTTCAATATTCAGCAAAAAAAAAAAGTTACACTTCAATATATAAATAAGTTAAAAGGTCATTCCTCATAAGCTAAAAGATTTAAGTCATAAAATTACTCCTTGAAGTAAAAAAAAATGTATTGTAATACTTAGTTGAATTTTTCTCTTGATATAGATTTATTGATATAGATTTATTTATATTGTAATTTTTTGTCTATAAAAAAACATATATAATGGGAGATTTATAAAATGAGATTGAAAAACTGAGTCAAATTTATAAAATATTTCATCTTTTCATATATTTTTATAAAAGCTTAATGTTTTATATATAAAAAATTACATATAAAATAATAAAAATGAAAATTTTTGGGGGGGCCATGGCCACCCTAAGCCAAAAGGTAGCTCTGCCCCTGGTTATATTATATGAGTGTTGCTGTCATAGGAGTGCATGGAAATTTTTCTTTGGGTGATTCTGTGGTTTGTAGGCATATATGTGATGACTAAGAGAGTTAAGCTAAGAGAGTTATGAGGAGGGATCTACTTAGTCTAAGAGTAAGATTAAGAGAGTTACTTTTCATCATCATCAATCATTTTCTTGAACATTTAATAGTCATATAAATCACACAATTAATTTATCTATCAAACCCCGTGCGATTCACACAATTAATTTATCTATCAAACCCCATGCATCGCACGGGTCACTACACTAGTTAGGTAAATATTATTTGGTAGATGTTGGTTATTGAACACTAATTAGATATATTGGTCCATATTTTTATTTATGCGTATATTGGTCCATATAAATATGAATACTATCACCTTCCAGATTTAGGCATTCTTTTTCACTTACAAACTACAATGAAGTGTTTAATTATGACCATTAAAGTTTAAGGTGCACAATAAAAAAAACTTTTGGGGTATGAAAAAAATAGGTTTGCAATTTTATGCAATATGTCGAGGTACAAATTTGAAAAAGTTCAAATAGTTATTGTAACAATAGCTATACATAACTGTGATTTGATACTTAATTGTTCAAATAATTCAAATAGTTATGATATGAATGATAGGGAATATTGTGATTTGATACTTAATTGTTGTTCAAAATATAAAAATTCATGGCTAAAGTTGGGCATATGGATGAGACCCGTAGACTACTCATTTAACACGTAGTTTACACGGGCTATGGGTCTCAAAATTATGGCCATTTAAAATGCAAACTTTTTAGCTTGACCCGTTTAATCCGTGGGTTAAATGGATATGCTAGCCCATTCGTTAATTGATTGTCAGTGAATATTATTGGAATGCTAGTGAACTATTATTGTTTTGTTATTCAATGCTCTTACGCAACGTTGTTTAACTTTTTTTTCGACGGGAGCAAATGACATGAAATTGCTTATATAAAAACTATTACTTATATAAGCAATGTTGCTTAACCAAAATTATATAATAAAAAATATATTTTTCAAGCATTGTTTGACCGACAAAACTAAGTTAAGTACTCGTTTTAACAACTTTAGCATTTGAGTGAATTTTTGTGTAGAGTGCTTAAATCTATGTGGAATTGTAAGACCCACAAAATTACGATAAACAATTCATTTAAGCAACCATACATTATCGATTATTAGAATAAAAGATGAAAATACATTTTATGTCATCATACACACTTATACACATACATGTTAAAAAGTAACTTCTCATATTAGACTAGAGATACGCGTTTCGACATATTATAACCACCTATTTATCTAATAAGGGAAATCACCTAAATATCTTGAACATATCTGTTAGTTCATAAATCATGGATCAATATAAAATATTGATAAAATCAATAATAACTATATCTCCTTAAAAAGAGGAACACGATCATTCCATTATCTGGAAACATATCTACAATTAATGACAATATACACTATATAAAGGGGTACACTGTATAGGTAAATCCTAATTCTATTTTTTTAAAACCCTATCTATGATTATTTCCTCACTTGTGTGTTAGAGTGTTTTTACATAAACCACCGTCGTCGTGCCGAGAAGGCTAAACAATTGGAGCAAGGAGGATGATTACGCACATCACCACATCTCAGTGAAAAGTGCCACGGATTTTTGCAGGTACAAAATATGAATATGAAAGTGTAAAGAAATAGATTCAATGAATATTGGAATAGGAACAAAGTATTTAAATTTTTATATTCTAATTTGATTAGTCAATTAAGTGGTGTGAAATGACTGTCGAAAGAAGGGATTTTCTTATTTAAAAAATGGATGTAAAGATATAAAAGAAGTCATTGCACCAAAGAATAACACGCAACAAAACTTACCATTTTTAATAATATGATCTTCAATCAAAATAGCTAACATGATTCCTAATAAAATGCGTTGATATCACCCAATAATTTTCTAATTCCTAATTCAACGTATTGGACAGACTATTAAATCAAAGTGATTTTTGAATAAGCAAAAACATATTCTTATGACCGAGTGGAAATCTTGACATGATTGTTTATTTTATGAATCAAAGGTTGTTAATTAAAACAATTGTTTTGTTACGTTTATTAATGATAATTAAGATGAAAATGTGACCAATCTTTTTCTTAATAATTATCAATTTGAACTGAATTATTAATATTATTGTGCTAGTTAAATATTGATTTATGAGACAATGATATGAGTAGCATTTTAAACTATGCATATGAGTATGTAATTTTATATTGGATGTCATGTGTAACAAACTACTTTAGAACAAGTATAAAAGACATACTCTTCATCCTCAACATTCATTTTAGATCTAATGATTGTAATGAGTAACTATAAATATATGTATGTTCACTTACTTTTTTAAAATTTTAAAACAATTTTTTAGGACATTTTTTTACTGTATATTTTCTTTTGTAACATAAAGATGATGGTTAGAGTAATTCTTAAATATTTAAAATAGTTTTAAAAATCTATTGTCATATACTTTTACTAGTGTTTTAGCCCGTGCATTGCACGAACTTATTCAAATTTTTACTACCTTATTCGTATAGTAAATAGAAAGAAATTTGAAAATAAAATTTTTACTACCTTATTCATATAGTAAATAGAAAGAAATTTGAAAAATAAAAACAAAGGATTATATAACACATCTAATTTTAAAAAAAGATAATTATAAAAGAAATTAGAAACTAAAAAATTAAAAAAAAATAAGAGAAGATGTAACGATGTAACTTAAATTTTTTTTAATATTAACTTTGAAATAAGGATTTGAAATTATTGATGAAAGAGATAAATCTTCGGAATTAAAAAATAGAGTTAGAAAAACTGATAAAAAAATATTAAATAAAAACCAAAAGATTAGAGACTATAAAATTTGAAGAAAAAAAAGGGATGATATAACACATCGAAAGAAATTTTAAAAAATAAATAATTATAAAAGAAATTAGAAATTATAAAATTAAAAAAAATAAGGAAAGATATCGTTAACTTTAATTTTTTTTTAATATTAACTTTGAAAATTGAAAAATAAATTGAATTAAATATTTGAAATTATTTATAAAAGAAAAAAATCTTCGAAATTAAAAAAACAGAGTTAGAAAGACTGATAAAAGAAATATTAAAAAAAATAACATCATATAAAAAAATTGTGAAAGTGGGTAGTTACAGAATTTGATAAGAGAAACAAATGCATGTTAGGAGAGTTAATTGCACCACTTTATGAGAGCACATATAGACTTATTCATTTATATATATAAGGAGATTTTATCCTCCACTTTATATATATATATATATTTGTTTGTTTTTTTTTGGCCTAGCACCTTTTCTTTTTGACCAAGGGTCATTTGTTAGGATAATAACTTATTTTTGTTTTTTTTTCTAGCACCTTTTCTTTTTTATCAAGGGTCATTTGTTAGGATAGTAACTTGTCTTTGAAATGAGGTTGGCTTCTTCCACAAGTTAGATTAAAATTTTTTTTAGTAAATTATTGTCTTATAAAGAGATTTTATCCTCCACTTTATATATATATATATATATATATATATATATATATATATATATATATATATATATTTGTTTTTTTTTTGGCCTAGCACCTTTTCTTTTTGACCAAGGGTCATTTGTTAGGATAATAACTTATTTTTGTTTTTTTTTTCTAGCACCTTTTCTTTTTTATCAAGGGTCATTTGTTAGGATAGTAACTTGTCTTTGAAATGAGCTTGGCTTCTTCCACAAGTTAGATTAAACTTTTTTTTAGTAAATTATTGTCTTATAAAGAGATTTTATCCTCCACTTTATATATATATATATATATCCTAGCATCTTTTCTTTTTGACCAAGGGTCATTTGTTAGGATAATAACTTATTTTTGTTTTTTTTTTTTGCCTAGCACCTTTTTCTTTTTGACCAAGGGTCATTTGTTAGGATAATAACTTGTCTTTGAAATGAGGTTGGCTTCCCAAGGGTCATTTGTTAGGATAATAACTTATTTTTGTTTTTTTTTGCCTAGCACCTTTTTCTTTTTGACCAAGGGTCATTTGTTAGGATAATAACTTGTCTTTGAAATGAGATTGACTTCTTCCACAAGTTAGATTAAACTTTTTCTAGGAAATTATTAATATCATGTTTGTCTTATTATAGGTAGCTTCTTTTGCAAGTAAAAACTTTTCAAGTTAGCTTCTCTTATAAGTCATCAATTATTTTCTAAGCTAATTTATTATTTTAGGAACAACTTGTAAATTTTATAATTTAAAAAACTTATTTACTACTTCTCCTATAATATAAAAATATTTTTTTTATTTAAAAAACCAATAAAATATAATTGTTTGTATGAATCAACCAATACATGTTTTAATTTGACCAATAATTTCAAATTAGAGTTCCTGATATACAAAAGGGTCAAATTGAAATAAAGTGTGTAAACCAAAAGACATATCACCTTATTATTATTACAAAATATAAATATAGATTATAAATTAACGATTATAGATATATCAAATATTAAATAAAATCAAAGCTTACTATACGTTTATCCTATTTTATTCTTATCCTCCTTTTATATTCTATTTTAATTTATTTTATCTAACCCAAAGGATTGGCGCAGTTGTGTAAGGCCCCGTTGTATTCACATGTGGGAGAAATAATCCATTTAGCGGGAGAACCCGTGTTCTCGATTCGTGCAAAATTCTCTTAGGCCAGCGGCAGCCACGCACCGCGAGCAGCGGGAGTAGTCTCTGACCCAGTGAGTTGGGAGACATCGATCTCTGACCTAGAAAAAAAAAATTTATCTTATCATAACTATTAAATAATTCTTAGATGCCTTTATACTATTCTCTAGTTAGAATCAAAATCTTTCTAATATTTAATATTTAATCCAATGAATGTAGTTCAGTTGCTAATACACAATGAGTTTGCGCGGGGGCGGGGGGGGGGGGGCTTGGATAAAAAAAACTTGTAATTAAAATAGTAGAATAATACTAAAACCACTTAAAAGTTTTATTATCCATCTAAAAAAAGAATTTGACTGGTACAACTTCCGCAACAAATATTTAAAAAAAGGAACGTGGGTGGGTGCACCAAATTTTCCTGGATTCCGAGGGATCAAGGGCGGAGTCCGTCTTTTCCTCTCCTCTTTTCTCCTCTCTACACGATACAGACAAATCCCCTTTTCGTTTAACTGTTCCCATCACCCTCACTTGATTCGTTGCGCTTTTAACTTTCAACTTCAAATTGAAATTTGAAAAAAAAACCTCTTTCGTTCTCGCGTCTTTTTATTTTGCAGCATATAACCGAATCTGTTTGTTGAATCTTCTTCATCTGTTCGTTTTAGCCAGCTATGGATGTTTGCGTCAAAGAAGAACTGTTGGAGACTCCGATTGTGACCGAGAGGAGGCCGCGAAACGGCGCCGTTTCGGCGCCCCCTTCCGGTTCGGTTATTGAACTCAGCAGCGGCAGCGATTCCGATCCGGAGGAGGGCGATGATTTGGACAGTGTAGTCGCCAACGCAGTGAACGGTGCTTCGGGAGAGAGTCCGTCGAAGAAGCGAAAGACGAGCGACGGTGGAGTGGTTTTGCCGGTCGGATTCCTCAGCCCTCTCCCTCCGGCGCCGGCGTCTCCTCCCACGGCGGTGCTGTCCTTGCCGGCGCCGGAATGGGCTTCTAATTCGGCATCGCGTCCCAACGTGAATGCGAGTTCGGGTTTGAATAGCTCCAAGCAGTTCTGGAAGGCTGGGGATTACGATGGTGCTTCTCGCGGTGGCTCTGCATCTTCAACAGGTTCGTTTTGTTTGTCAATCTTACATGAAATGATGAATAGTAACTAATTGTGGATGATATTGTGTTGTTCTAGACTTTTTTTATGTTTCTGGTTTTTATTTTTCATCTGTAATCTATGACAACAATAAAAAGATATTAGCATTCGGTCTCCATTTTATTTTTTTATTTTTTACAAACCAACTGATATTCGCACCAAAGAATAAAAAATACAATCCAATTCCAAAGAATAAAAAATGCGGATAGACAGGCCTGGCAATGCTTGTTTTCCTTTCTAATAAATGTTTATTCTGAACTGAAAGAATTTATCCACGGGCTTCTTGTTTCTAACATATGAGAAGTTTAAAATTAAAATGATTAACAGAACCTTAGTACTATGTCTGTTGTGATGTTAGATGAGGTAGAGATTCTTTTTGGTAGACTTTTGAGGAGGGAAAACTTGCATGATTCCAGGGAAATACACTTTACATTGTTTTTGCGTGTGCCTTAACGAAATTCAAAATAGAAATTGCAAAGAACTTTACAATTAAAGGATTACCCTCTCCCTTTTAAAATGTTGTTAGATTTTGGGCTGAAGTCCCTTTAGTTGTGAAGTTGTACTTGATATTTAGCTCTGTAAGTTTTGGTGGCATTATAGCAGCTATGCAGCGCAGAGTGGCATCTGGTCACACATTTGTTTGAAGAAGAAAAAATGTTTGCTAACTCAACAACAATAGTGACAAAAGTAGTATTCCACTAGCTGATGTTATCTATATGGATCACACGATGCGTGATGTTATCTATATGGATCACACGATGCAATTGAGCTCAGTTAAAGATGAAAATTTCAGGAATATTATTCACCATAGATTCGTCTGAGCAATTTACTCCAATGTTCTTTTTGGTCTTCCTCTTCCCCCTTTTACAGGGCTAAAAACCATTCAATTTACTCTCCTCAACGGTGATTCTAGTGATTTTTGCAGTGTCCAAGTCACCTTAATCAATTTTCTGTCATCTTTCACTTAATCGGTGTCACACTAATATCATCTTGTATACAATCATTTTGTATCCTGCCATTTCTTTTGTAGAGACACATCCATCTTAACATTCTCATTTTTGCTATTCCTACCTTTTTCTCATGTTGTCTTTTTAAACATTTACTATCATATAGTACGATAAAACTTTCATTTTAGTTAAATAGGTACTTTGTGATCACAAATAACTTCTCTGTCTTTGTCTATTTTAACCATCTAGCTTGTACCCTGTGCGTGACATCTTCATAAATTTGCCTGTCATTTGTAATATTGATCCTGAATATTTAAACTTGAGAAATGATACTTGTACAACTAGTTCTACAATCAAGAGAGAGAAAGAGAAATTTGAAATGTAATAAATGATGGAGTGGAGAGAGATAGACACTAAAAATGATGTTGTATAAATTGTCGTATGAATTGTTGTATGTGGGTATCACATCTCTCTAAACTTAGAAACCTGGGGTATAACATTTGCTCCCATTTTAACTTCCAAGTCATTTTCTTGTTTCTTGCTTATTTTTACTCAAGTGAAAACCCTTTGGTTCCAAAGTCTGTCTCCAAAGTTCAAGTTTAGAGTTGACCTCTTCCCTCAATGATCAAAACTATATCATCCACAAAAAGCACGCAATTAGGGATAATCTTTTGTATGTCCTTGGTAAGCACATCCAAGACTAAATTAAATAGGTAAGAACTAAAGGTTGGGCCAATATCAATATGTAATCCTATCCTTATAGGAAATTCCTTAGTCTTGCTTCTTGGAGTTCTCGTAGTATTTACTCCATCACACGTCTTGTATAGCCTGAATATAACCCATGCAAATACCTTTCTTTTCCAAAGTCTTTTACAACACTTCTCTTTGTATGCATAATCTTTAGTATAGTGGTCATCATGCTATGTGCAATCTTACTATATGTTTTTGAGGTTGAGAGTTATGTATAGCTATTCAGTATTGATTATCATGCTCTCTCAATGTCTTGGGACTTGGCTGATCATGGATCATTCTGATGAGCTAGTTAAGTTTTGATAGTCATTCATTTTTGAACATGACACTTTAATCAAGGTTCAACATAGAACCTTTTCTGAACCTTCTTTGTTGTGCAATAAATAAATTCAATAAGTTCTTTATTGTTATAAATATTTTTGTTGCCCTTTTCTTTTGGTTGGTTCTTTTATTCCTTTTGTCTGGCTGTCACAAACCTGAGGTTCTTTGGGTTAGCCTGTGTTGTTGACAATGTAACCGTAACCTGATATTTCTTCTAAAATCTGCAGTTGGTATGGATCATGTCAGAGTTCATCCCAAGTTTTTACACTCTAATGCCACAAGTCATAAGTGGGCTCTTGGAGGTAAAGTGGAAAATGGGCATGTTTGTATTAATGGTTAATCATTATTTGTGATATTAAATGAATTTTGGCCCTTCCCCTTGATCCTTAGAGATTTATCATTATTTATCATGCTTAGATTGGTTATGTTATGTTTATGCAGCTTTTGCTGAGCTTTTGGACAATTCATTGGATGAGGTATGCCTCGCTTCACATCTTTTTGAATAAAGCGCCGCTTGTGATTATTACCCTGCCTTACTTATTGAATTTTACTTCAGGTTTGTAATGGGGCCACATATGTTAATGTAGATATGCTTATAAATAAGAAAGATGGCACCAGGATGTTGCTGGTTGAAGGTATTTTCATTCATAAAATTTTTACTCAATACATATATGGAAAGAAAAATGAAGCATATTCGTAGTTATGATGATTGGTTTTGGTAATAAAATAGAAGGAAGTAGAGGATCTACTTTAAGCATGCTTTTGTGTGCAAGAATATCCAGTAGGATTTCTTAGAATATGTGGCTTTTATTTCTCCATGAAGAAAACAAGTCTTAATTTATATTTCTGATCTGTTCAGAAATTCTTGCAAAAAACCTTCAAGTTTACTGGTACCCAACTTGTCTTGAAGAAGTGCATGATGGAATTGTATTGGTAATTTAGAAAACACATTCCTATTCCTTTAAATATCTAAGCCCACCATTATTTCATCAATAATCTGTTTAATTCTTTAAGTTTATATCCAAGGTACAAATAACACTGCACCTTTTTTCATTTAATGGGTCAACCCAACTCAACCCAACCCGCCAAAAAACCCGGTTGAGTTTAACTCTTTTTGAGAGTGGGTTGAAAATCCCAACAACCCTTGGTAAGTTTTAGGTTGGGTTGACCCACCATAATTTTATAAAAACTAAAATAAAAAATGGGTTATAAAAGGGTGACCCATGAGTTGACCCACCAAACAAATAAAAAAAAAGAACAAAATAAACCATTCTAACATAATCATAATAACTATTAACTAGTCCATCAAAACATTCAAATTTGAAACAGCAAATACATCTATTGATGCCCTTAAAAGGCCAAAACTAGAAACATTAATACTTTGGTTGTGTTAGGTTGAACATTAAACACCAATAAGTCCTGATGGGTTACTATAAATACAAGGAAAAAGTAAAAGAAGTCAGCCCAATTTAACCCACCAAAAAACAGGTTGTGTTAGGTTGAACATGTTTTGAGAGTGGGTTGAAAATCCCAAACCAACCCACCCCATTAAATGGGTCAACCGAATTGTTGAACCCATTTTGCCATCTCTATTGAGAAGCAAAATTTATTATGACATGACAAGAAATATGTGGAAAAAGGTTTAGAAATTTAATTTTGGAATGTCTTATTAGTAGAGTCCTAATAGAAGTGTTATATGCTCTCTCTTATTTTTACCACTCTTGTTTTCTTTTTATGTTTTCAAAATCTAAAATCTTGGATTATTAATTTATTTCAGATAATGGTGGTGGGATGGATCCTGATAAAATGCGTCAATGCATGTCGCTGGGGTATTCCGTGAAAAGCAAAATGGCAAATACAATTGGGCAATGTAAACCTTTAGTCTTGGGGAGAATATAAATCTTATTGAATATTTCATTCATGAGAGCATACTGATCTTTTGTGTTCATGTGATAGATGGAAATGGATTTAAAACAAGTACCATGAGGCTTGGGGCTGATGTAATTGTATTCTCCCGTTATCCTGGGAAAGATGGGAAAAGGTTTGTTTCACTGTCTTATTGTTTCATTCAATTTTCTTTCTTAGTTTGAGATGTGTTCTGCATATAGGGAGAATTAAATTCTGAATTATTTGTATCTTTCTTAAAGTAATCAAGGCAATCTAGTTTTGATTTAGTATTTGTTGGATTTATGATGCTTGTTTGCATTCACAATGGTGTAGTATTTACCCAATTTACTAATAGCTGTGGAATGTAATGTTATCTTGCTATTGCAGTTATATGATAGTATTTTGTTCATAAATTAAACAAGGTATTTCTTCATTTATCACATTAAAAAGCCAAATGAACTGTGTTTATCTTTTATCATTTGTGAATATTGGTTGATGATTTGAGGTTCTGAGGAGCATGCTTACATTAAGTGTGCAGCTTAAAATGCACCTTGCTGAAATGTTTATGATGGATTTCAATGGTTTTGCTTCAGAGAAATAAATGTACATTTAGCATTTTAGGTTGCCTGGTCTATTACTTGCACAATCAGTAATTGTAGAATTGTCCTTAATAACAGTCAGTGTTTATATTGTGCTTGAGGTGAATTTGTCTTTACCCATTCTGTTTCTGTTATATTCGTATAAATTTATTGTTTATCATGGCATGCTTCTGTTTCTGACGGGGTGATTTGGATGTTTTAATAGCTCTACACAAAGCATAGGGTTGCTGTCTTACACATTTTTGAGGAGTACTGGCAAGGAAGACATTGTAGTACCCATGGTAATTTGTTTTCTTTACTCGTAGATTTTAGTTTTTTAGTGTGTATATATTATTATTAGGAGTGAAACTAAAATATTTATATTGAATTTACATATTCTCTATAAGTCCATGAGCCACAAGAGGTCTTGCCCCTGTCAATTACTGAACTTTGCCTTTCACACTCTTTTGTGGTATTATTTAATAGGAGTTTATACTATATATTGGAATAATAATAGGGTGGTCTAGTTTGTCTGCTTGAAGATAGCCAAATTCCCATGGTCTTGATATATGTTGCATCTAACACCTTTAGTTTGTTTACCTTGATCATTATTGGCACACACTTGTGAAAACATTATTCATTGATTGCCAAGCATGGGATGGGGTGGGGATGTTTGTGGATTGTATTATTTTTAAGAGACATTTAGGGATGAATAGGTGTTTTCTCTTTAATTTGATTATTTGAATTGAGTATGTGCTTTTAATTATGCATCTAACTATTGTTTATACTGAATCTAAAGCTGGACTATGAAAGAAGAGGACAGGAATGGAATAAGATAATACGAACTTCTCTGGATGATTGGAATAAAAATGTTGAAACAATAGTACAGTGGTCACCATTTTCCAATGAGGCTGATCTTCTTCGTCAGGTATTCCCTTGTTATTTGAGGGAAAGGGAGTAATTAATCCGATCCTTTTCTTTTCTGACATATGCTCTTCTTGGTTCTAGTTGCTTAATTTCACAAGTCGTGGTTATATGTCTATATTGTTGATAAACTGTTATTGTCTTACTCTTAATTTTTAGTTCAACTTGGTGAAAGATCATGGTACACGAGTAATTATATACAATCTTTGGGAAGATGACCAAGGTCAGCTGGAACTTGATTTCGATGCAGACCCACATGTATGCTTGATAACTGAAACTCATCATCCACCCTCATAAAATAATTATTCTTTTTTTATAAGCAAATTTCATACAAATTTTGATACTTTTATGGCTTGTGTCAGGATATCCAAATAAGAGGCGTAAATCGAGATGAGAAAAACATACAGATGGCTAAAGAGTATCCCAATTCTAGACATTTCTTGACCTATCGACATTCACTAAGGGTAAATCAAGATGATTATTATTACTATTACTAATATATTTGTGTAGAAAAACAGCATATTTAGTTGTTTCTTGTATAGTATTCCTGCTCCGCTGTGTATGTACTATATGTGTATTATGTAATGTAATATTTTATATGTAATTTAGTAGACATGTATCTGATTTATGTGCTGTGTGTGCATTATCGTACTTCTAATTATTTTTGTTGCCTATCCAGAGTTATGCCTCTATTTTATATCTGAGACTTCCTTCTGGCTTCCGAATTGTTCTTCGTGGGAAAGATATTTTGCATCACAACATAGTGAATGATATGATGATGTCTCAGGAGGTGACCTACAGGCCTCAAGCTGGAGTTGATGGGCTTCTTCCAAAGGATTCAAATGTAATGTCTATTAAATTAAATTGAGTTTGATATTCCCAACTTGTGCAGAAATATGATTTCATCTAGATCTTGTGACAGATGGTTGCTGTTGTTACTATTGGATTTGTCAAGGATGCAGTACACCATGTTGATGTTTCAGGTTTTAATGTTTATCATAAGAACCGACTCATTAAGGTAGGGTTTGTTATGATTAACAAATGATAAGCATCATTATGTCATATGTGAAGCTTATCCCCCTTTCCCCCTTTAAAAGTTTCTGTTGGCCAAGTGCTTTTGAGATCATGAAGAATATCTTTTCAGTTGTTTACCTGGGTTTGTTGATTTTAATCTGCGAGACTTTAGTTGGTCATTTGACAGTAACTGAAAATTTTATGTACTGACATAATTTCTGTTATTGCATGCTAGCTAAAAACACAATATCAATAGGATCTTTATAACTGGTATTAGTTGCTTAATGTCATCCTTTTGTTATCCTTATTTCGTTCTTAGAAATTAGAGAATTTCAGAGAAAATAGAATGTATTGATTCTGATGTAAATGTACAAAGTGATCCCAGTTCTGTTACGAGTGCTATATATAGCTTCAGAACCTTGGCAAACTAAAAGGAGGCAGTTATAACTGCCTGCTAACTGAATAGCCTGCTGTATAACTGACAGCTGTGTACCTATCAGTAAACTAGGAAAAGCAACAGTAGCCAAGAAATTCTTACAGAAATGAGAAAGTTTGCAATTTATCTCCGGGCTGTTAAGGTTTAATAATCTGCTGTCTCTGTTGGGTATTGTTCTGAAAACAGTCTTTGCTTTGTCTGTTTTCGAATTGGCCTCGTTTTAAGGAGTTTCTTTTGAATTAAATTAATATTATTGTTTGGGGAACTTGCAAGTGAAGAACTCTAGATATTCTTTCTAAAAATCAAACTTTGAACTACTTGGATGCCTTAGTTTGGGGGGGGGGGGGGATTAAGTTCATAAGGTCTATATGATAAAACAATCAATATGGACTTTGCCACTTGGGGGAGCTTGTGTTCTGTTTGTTTGTAGGGGTTCAAACATTGTCATAATTCTTACAGGTTGTTTTCTTGTTTGTCAGCCATTCTGGAGGATCTGGAATCCAGCTGGAAGTGGAGGGCGTGGGGTCATAGGTGGAACCTTTTCTGTGTTCATTGAGTTCCGAGGTTCTTTTATCAAGTCTACTGTATTTCATTTAACTTAAGGTTCATTTCTATTTACAGGTGTGTTGGAAGCCAATTTTGTTGAACCTGCTCATGATAAGCAGGGCTTTGAGCGTACATTAGTTTTATCAAGACTGGAGTCTAAATTGATACAAATGCAGAAAAAATACTGGTGATTTTTTATTCTCCATTGGACTTTTTATGATAGTGGCTTGCGTATGAAATGAATTATGTTTTACTTATTTGTTATTGTCTATTTTATTTAGGAGCACTAACTGCCATAAAATTGGTTATGCTTCCAATCGAAGTAAAATACAAATCAGAGATTCTGCTGATAAAGGTATGATGTGAGGCCTTGCTGTTGTAGTTTGATTTATATGGTCCTTTCTCAGTGAGTGAAATCTTATTGTGGATGACCTTGTGATATTCTACAAATTGATCTTATTTTGCAGAGGCATCTCCCGATTATGTTTCAGAATCATCACAATCAAAAAGGAAATATTCTATCATGGATGGCAAGGCGACACTGCTGACATCAGACAAGGCGACACCGCTGACATCAGACAAGGCGACACCGCTGACATCAGAGAAATTGCATTCACAGTTGAATCAGAAACGGATACAAAAACAAACAGAAAAATACAGCGCATATATTAATGGTCAATCTTCAGCCTCTCCTAGACGTAGAATGCAAAGTTCATCTGAACAATCATCATCTGATGACGAAGTCAGTGAAGTCTTGCCTAAGAAAAAAACTCAAAAGATATCTACTGCTGAAAAATCATTTGAAAATGAGAATGGATGTTTTCAAGATACTACATCAAGTGGAAAAGCCTCGCAGTACACACGAGGATCCAAGCTAAAGGTAGTGCATATCGTCATCTTTATTTCACTTTGTTCTCTGCATAGTAGTCAATAGCGGAACGGAGCAGCCACCCCCTGAAAACGCTATAACCAGATGACTGCTATTCTGCTTCTTTTTTTTTTTTTTTTTTTGGGTATGCCTATTTTGAAGTTTTCTATCATATATATAAGAAGGGATCAAGTTACTCTAAGAGTAACTCTTTTAGAGTTACTCTCCATTCTCATCATTCATTTTCTTGAAATCTAACAGATAAGATTAGTTACACTTTTGAACCATTAGATTTTAAGAAAATAAATGCTGAAGATGGAGAGTAACTGTATTATATAATATTTATTTTTAATAATATTTAAATTCTTTTTTACTTATATATATTTCTTATTATTATATTATTTAGAAATTTTGTTATTACTAACATTAAATACTTTTTTTCAATTTGAAATGTTGTTTAAGATGACCAAGATTCTAAAATACTTTTTATCTAGAAATTCTTTTCTTGTTTGTTATTTGAAAATGTCTCCTAAAAAAGAGTTGATGTTTGAGCTGCAGGGAAAAGATGTAAATGATGGTGAGCAACCACTATCTAACAATGATTTACTAACTCTTGAGCAATTGAAAAAAGAGAATCATGAGTTGAAGGAAAGGTATATTAATTTTAGAACTTTTACTGCATATCTTGCTTTCTTCAGTGAACTTAATTCATTGAGTTTTATCCTTCCCATTTTTTATATTTATGGTTATAGATTACAAAGGAAGGAGGAGGAAATTTTAGGGGAAGTGTTGCAAGCTCTGCAGTATGAGAAAGACAGGTGTAAATCTCTTGAAAGTCAGGTTTGGACCATGATCTCAACACTTTACAGCTTAATATTTGGTGTCATTAAGTGATGTAGATTGGTTTGATAGTTTCTATTAGTTTGTTTAGGGTTTCAACTCTGTAAGTACTTTTTTTTAATATTATTTTGTTATTAAAGATTTTTATTTAATAACGAGTTTTTTTGTTACTTGGAGAATTTATTTTGTCAGGGATTTTATCTTGATTTGAATTATGTTTTATTAAGATAGAGTTAGTTTAGCTTGCTTATTGTTTGAATTAGGTTAGTTGTTTTATTGGGTCTATAATACATACATATCTCCCAATTCTTCTACTTCAATTTATGACATTTCTCAACCCTTTAGGATTATGTCATTTGCACATTTCATGTCTAGATCATTGCTGAAATGAATGGAAAAAACAAAAAGACGTAGATTCAATTGGTCCAAATTTGATGACGTAGAATATGATACTTGATGAATTTATCCAACCCGTAAAACTTCTTTTAGTACTTGTTTAACTCTGTTGCATATTTCTTATTTCTTTTCTTCATCAGCTCATTGATGCAGAAAAAAAGCTTGAAGAGTTGAACAATGATCAAGAAACTCTCATTGATGTATTCGCTGAAGAGAGGGATAGACGTGATGCTGAAGAGAAAAATTTGAGAAATAAGCTCAAGGTTTTACTCTTACCTAATGCACTTTCAAAATGAGGAGTTCTAGCAACACACTCTTTAACATACTCTTCGCATATTTTATTATTAGTTAAAATTTATTGGAAACTACAAAATAAAGAGAGATAATCATTAGATGAGAAGTGAGACCCGTCAAAATAAGTAGAGAGTATGTTCAAAAGAGTGTGTTAGAAAATGTGTTGATAGTATTTCTTAAAATAAAAATGAAAAAGAAACTTTTATTTGAAGGCAATGGGTTAAGCCTCACGAGGTTTGTCTTTGTCCTGTAGGAGGCATCAAATACTATTAATGAGCTGCTTGAGAAGATACGAAGGCTTGAAAGGAAGTCTTCAAGCGGCAAACTAGATCGATGAAGGCCTTGTTACTGTGGGATTGAGTGTTGTATCTACGTGGTGCCGGGAGCCTATGTTTTTTTGCTGTGCTGGTTTTTATCTTTTATAGGAAGCTCCTAACCTAGGATGTAGGATAATACTGTTTATTGTTTGTATATAGTTTCACGTCTGGCTTTTTATTGATATCAAATTTTATTGTCCAGTACAGAGGAATGACTTGGTGACTAATTGAAAAATGTTCTTTACCAATTGGTATTTGAAGCAATTTTATGTATCTTTCGATTTTTTTTTTTTTGGTGTCTAATTTATATATATATATATATATATTTTTAACTGAAGCAGCTTCTTAGAATGTTAGAGAGAGAGACTAATTTGAGAGAAAATGAAGATGATTGTATTAACTAACTCAACTGTTACAGAGTACAATCATGTATTTATATATACAGTTGTCCCAACGACAGCTGTCTAAACTAACTCTATATTAAGATTCTTAGTTAACTGAGACTGCAGTTGAATAACTGCAACTCTTTACAATATACTCTAATACCCCCCCTCAAACTCAAGGGGGTTGAGACTTTGACAAAGTCTCAACTACATTGAGTTTGGTTCTTAAGAACAAAAACTGCGTTGGAGATAGAGGCTTAGTCAAAGCATCTGCCCACTGGTCAAGTGTAGGAATATGATAGACTTGTAGCTGTTTGGCTAAAACTTTTTCTCTGACAAAAAATACATCAATTTCTATGTGTTTTGTTCTGGCATGAAGAACCAGATTGTGTGCTAGAGCAACAGCACTTTGATTATCACACAGAATTTGAGGAGTGGTAAAGTGGACACCCAACTCAGATAATAAAGTCTGAATCCATTGGATTTCAGCTGTAGTTTGAGCAAGACTCCTATATTCTGCCTCTGTAGAGGATCTAGCAACAACTTGTTGTTTGCGAGACCACCAGGAAATTAAGTTTGGTCCAAAAAAAATAGCTGCACCAGAGGTGGATCTTCTGTCATCAATATCTGATGCCCAATCCGCATCACAAAGAGCTTGTATAGTGAAGGGTTTGCCTAAAACAGCAGGTTTCAAATGTAGTCCACAGTAAACAGTTCCCTTTAGATATCTCAGAATTCTCTTAACAGCTGTCCAATGCGACTCAAGAGGGTTTGCCATGAACTGACAAACTTTATTGACTGCAAAACTAATCTCAGGTCTGGTTATAGTAGTATACTGTAGAGCTCCTACAACTGAGCGATACATAGTAGGATCAGAAAATAAGTCTGTATCAGACTTATAGAGTTTGCAATTAGCTGTCATGGGAGAGGCCATAGATCTTCAGTCATCTTAGTTTTCTGAAGTAGATCCCGAATATATTTACTTTGAGTGAGAACCAGAGACTTGTCTGCCATGGTTTTGACTTCTATTCCCAAGAAATAATCTAGTTTCCCAAGTTGCTAGAGAGAAAAACTAGAATTAAGTTTGCTGGTGAGGTGTTGAATCAGCTGAGGAGAACTTCCAGTGATGATGATATCATCAACATAAACTAAAAGATAGACCGTATGAGAATCAGCTTTACAGATGAATAGGGAAGGATCACATTTACTTGCTTTAAAGCCATACTGAATTAGAGTAGATTGTAGTCTATCAAACCATTGTCTCGGTGCTTGTTTGAGCCCATAAAGAGCTTTGTTCAATCTGCAAACCAAAGATTTATCTGTGGTTTCAAAACCAGGAGCCTGGACCATGTAGACAGTTTCAGTGAGTAAGCCATTAAGAAAGGCATTGTTCACATCTAATTGAAAGAGATCCCACTGGTTGGTCAAAGAGAGGGTGAGAATAAGCCTGATAGTGACAGGCTTAATAACTGGAGAAAATGTTTCATGAAAATCAAACCCTTGAACTTGATGAAAACCTTTAGCCACTAGTCTTGCTTTATATCTGTTTACAGACCCATCAGTATTTTCTTTTACTCGAAATACCCATTTACAACCAATAGCTTTCCTGTTAGCTGGGAGAGGAACTAAATCCCACGTATTATTATTTATAAGAGCTGTATACTCCTGTTGCATGGCTGAAAGCCAATTAGAATCAGTTAAAGCTTGCTTTACACTCTTAGGTTCACAGTGAGTGAGAAAGAGGGATGGATGAATTCTGGTTTGAGGAATACCAGACTTAGACCTAGTTTGCATAGGATGGACATTAGGAGGTCGAGGTGGAGAGTGAACAGTGTCAGATGTAGAAGAGCTGGACTGTGACAGTGAAGGAAGAGCAGGAACAATAGTTTGTGGTGATGCAGTGGAAGGGAGTAGTGCATTGTCAGAACTGGCATTATCAACAGACTGAGCAGGGCTAGAAACAGAATGAGAGGTGTTGGAATCAGGTGTAGTGATCTGTGGGGTTAAGACAGTGGTATCTGGAATGGATGTAACAATAGGAATAGAGGCTATTGGAAAATTAGTAGGGAAATGTGGTGGAGGTTGAGACACAGAGGATGATGAAAACAATTCAGTATAAGGGAACCTGAATTCATTGAACACAACATCTTTGGAAATAAAATTTTTTCCTGTGGGAGAGAGACACTTGTATCCTTTGTGACTGCTAGAATAGCCCAAGAAAACACACTCATGGGACCTGAAATTCAGTTTATGGGTATTATATGGTCTAAGGAAGGGAAAGCAGGCACAACCAAAGGTCTTGAGAAGGCTGTAATCTGGATTCTGTTTAAACAAAGTGGTATAGGGAACAGCAAACTTAAGAGATGCTGTAGGAAGTCTATTGATAAGGTAAACAGCAGTGGTAAAGGCAAAGTCCCAAAGTTTTAGGGGTAAAGAGGCATGACTTAGTAGAGTAAGGCCAAGTTCTACAATATGGCGATGCTTTCTCTCAACAACACCATTTTGGTGATGAGTGTGTGGGCAAATGAGTCTATGATTAATTCCCAGGTTAGCTAGATATTTGGATAAGGGTCTAAACTCTCCTCCCCAATCAGTTTGCAAGTTTTTGATTTTGGCATTAAATTGAAGTTCTGCCATGGCCTTAAACTGTTGAAAAACAGTGAATGTCTCAGATTTAGTTTTAAGAAGATAAATCCAAGTGAACCTCGAGAAAGCATCAACAAATGTAATGTAATATAAGAAACCATTTATAGAAGGATTGGGAGCAGGACCCCAAAGATCACTATATACCAATTCCAAAGGGGAATGATAAACAGTTTCTGACACAGAAGAGGGAAGTCTATGAGACTTGCCAGCACAACAAGCAGAACAAAAATCATCATTTTTATTGAAAATGGGAATATTACAATGATTCAAAACAAGTTTGAGTACATGATGATTAGGGTGACCAAGTCTATTGTGCCACAAAGTATTAGATTTCTGTGGACTATGTACATCAGTATTTACAGAATTAGAAATGTAACAAGATGCTGCAGCAGCAGAAGGATCTTGCAGCTTGAGATTAGGGAAGGAGTATAGCCCATCAGGACCAACAGTGCCTTGAAGTAAAAGCTCATTGGAAACCTGAGATTTCACAGCACAATAATTGGAGTGAAACTCAAAGTAAACATCATTATCTTTAGCAAACTTACTGACACTGATTAGATTTTTTGTTATGGAAGGAACATGTAAAAGTTGATTGAGGGATAATGACACATTAGAGTTATATGGGGACACAAAACTAGAAGAACCAGAAGAGTGTATATGCAAACCTTGGCCATTGCCAATAAAGATCTGATCAGGGCCTTCAAAGGGACCTTGTTGCTGGATATTCTGAGATTCACCAGTAACATGGAAAGATGCACCCGAGTCTGGAAACCAAGTAGAAGGAGAGTGTTGCTGAGTAGTTGAATTTGTCAACATGGCACTTGGTAACACCATAGCACTGTGATCAGACTGATGCTGCTGATACTGATTTGGTCTGTAAGAACTATTCATCCAGATATTGGATGGACGATAAGCTTGATTCTGTCCAAAAGCACCATTAGAGGTGCTCAAATATGAGTATTGAGAAGGCCGTTGATAGCTTTGTATGGATGATTCTTGAAGACTTAGTGAAGGATTTGGTTGAAAATGCTGGTCAAACCGATAATAGCAGAAGGAAGCAGTGTGTCCAAACTTGAGACACACCTGACACTGAATATTAGCAAAGCGGCCACCGCGACCTCGACCACTGCCGCGTCGGCCACCACGACCAAAGGTACTACCTCGACCAAAACCACCACGCGAGTTAGACTGAAAATTATCATCAGGAGCTTGCGAGCCTTTGTTCGACACAGTATATTGATCAGAATGGGTTGACGATGAAGAATTGGGATTATTAGGGTTCACCGGAGTAGCTTGCGACAAATTAATAGATGGCGAATCAGAAGCAAGTTTCTTACGAAACTTCTGTAACCGAGCTTCATGCGCAAGCAATAGAGCTTCGACCTCTTCAATAGGAAGAGGTTCAAAGTGACTCTCGATAACAGAGATGACAGAACCGTATTCTTGAGGAAGGCCTTCAAGAATAACATCAACATGTTCTTGATGCGAAATCGGATTTCCTACGGAAGCAAGAGAATCAACAATAGCTTTAACTCGAAGAAGAAACTCACGCATCGATTTATCATCAAGATTGGTTGCACGCAGTTCGGTTCGGAGTTGCCTCGCTTTCGCTCGTGTTTGTTTGTGAAAATAATCGTGGATCTTCTCCCATACCTGATACGAGTGAATCGATCCTAAAATTCGAGATAGAAACGACGAAGAAAGCGTCGATTGGAGCCATGTGAGAAGAATCTGATCTTGTTGTTCCCACGACAGATACGCAGGATTCTCGTTACCTATTTCACGATCTTCTTCGGTGAGAAATCGCGGCGGTATCACAGGATTCGCAACAAACCTCTGAAGTCGATGAGATTTAATTACTGGTTCTACTTGTTGCCGCCATAGAAGAAAATTAGAGTCATCAAGTTTTTCTGTAATAGCATGTGAGAAGGTTTGGGGAGCTGAAGAGGTGGGAAGAGGATTGTTAGCTGCAGCCATGATCGATTACTGAGCTCTGGATACCATCTTAGAATGGTAGAGAGAGACTAATTTGAGAGAAAATGAAGATGATTGTATTAACTAACTCAACTGTTACAGAGTACAATCGTGTATTTATATATACAGTTGTCCCAACGACAGCTGTCTAAACTAACTCTATATTAAGATTTTTAGTTAACTGAGACTGCAGTTGAATAACTGCAACTCTTTACAATATACTCTAATACACCTGCACACTTTTGCTAAATTGCGAGACCCCACTGTTATGGGCAGCTTGTGGCCATTGGCCATGCCTACATCATAGAACTATGTTCCCTTCGTTCTGTTGAGCATGAATGTCATGGCGTTTACTAGATCAAGGGACTCGTAGGTAATGGAGTTTCTTTATGGGAGGTGAGATTCTTGGGTGGATTTTTCAAGTTTTTTTGGAAGAGAAGTTGATGAGGGGGCAGAGGAAGTTGAATATATACGAAGATTGTTGTTGAACAATGGCTGAGCAGCTGTTGGGTCTCTGATTGTTTTAAAATTGAGTAAAATTGAAATAGCAGATTTTATACGTGTGAACAATTGCTGCTTTTATAGCACGATGATATTCCTCTTGGACATTTCTCATCTGAGTTTTTCTAAAATCATTTGAATTTAATTTAAATATACTGATGTAATGTAAAAAAAATTACACTATCATCTAATTATAGCTTGTCATAAATGATATGTTGTTGACTTAAAAAAAAATCATATATCTAGGTTGATTTCTATCAAGTTGACACCGTAAAAATCTTTTAACTGACGTTGCATGATAATCAATAATTTTATTATTAGGTATAAAACTGTTATGTTTTTCACTTTTTTTTTTCATAATTTATTAATTATTAAGAAAATAATAAGAGCTGTTAGATATTATTTTTGCTTTCTTTCAAAAAATAGTATAAAAAATATTTTATGAAAATATCGATTAAAATGAAAAAGATCATATCCTTTATTTATTAAGAGGTAAATCACATTTTTTAGTTCACAAAAATAAGATTATGTTTCTTATAAAGATAGATGATCATTATTTACTTAGAGATAGATCGCATTCCTTAATTAAAAAATATATCATCTTTCTTATTTTGGTTCTTTTCTCAACTTTCCCTATTTATTATGTTTTATAAAGATTTTTGAATGAGATAGATTATATTCTTTATTTGCTAAGAGATAAATCACTTTCTTTAATTCTAAAAAAAGATTATATTTTATAGAAATAGTTCATGATCTTTTTGAATAGTTGAATTTTTTAAACAATTTAATTAAATTATTTCCAGTTAAGAAATGGAAGAAAATAATCTAAAATGTATTTCTCTTATTAAAAATATAGAAAAAAATGATCAGTTATCAATTATCAATATATAAAAAGAGAAATACATTGTTTTAGATTTAATAATAAAAAGAATACCAAATGTTACAAAGAATTAAAGAAACAAAGAAATCAAAATAAGGAAAAAAATTTATACATAATTAAATTTTAGTTACAGTGATTCATTGATAAAAAAATAAAAAATAAAAATAAAAACAGATATGTCAACTAATTAATATGGCCTTTCCAATATTTCCATTTTTATATGTTTCTTGTATGTGAGGATAGACACACACAGAGAGGGAGCAAAACCTCTTTGTCCTCGCTAACTTTCATAGTTTGAAAGGTGTACTTCTTTTCTCCTCTCTGCATGCATGAACACTCATACATTCATACATTACATTTACATATATGTTTTGTTTACTTTTTGTCACCCCTGCCGTTTTTGTCCCTACATTCTCCTTCTCCGTTTTTTTTTTTCTGTATCTTTTTCTGCACTATTGTCACTGTATTATCCCTTTCGTTTAGTAATTCTTTATGGGTGTTTCAGTGTTGTAATTCAATGGAAATACTACGTTCGACCATGGCCTCATCCTTGTTCATCCTCGGAGTCCTCGCTTTTGTTGCAGGTGCGTACGTTAGTCAGATTCATATAAACTTTCCTCAGGCACAAATTTTTAATTATGTTGCAGTTTGATCTTTTAATTTGTTATATTGCTGTTTTTGTTCTTATGCTGTTCTTTGTTTTGTACAATATGCGACCTTCGATTCGATAGTTTTCCCCCTTCAATGAAGGTATTGCTGGTTTATTGTTTAATTAATTTAGTATTTTAGTCTGTTTATTTGTACAGCGCATCATAAGTATTTTTAAATATAAATTGTTATAATTAAAATTTATAATAAATAAATATTTTTAAATATATAAATTATATTTTAGATTAACAACAAATAATTAAAATTATGATATAAGATTATTTTTAAGTATTGGCAATTTATTTTAAGAAAAGTTATTGAAATACAATTTAGAGATAAAGATAAAAGAAGATAAATTGAAAGGGATAAACGATTAAAGATAAAAGAATTATAGTTCAATACTAGAGGTGAGAATTTTTTTATCTGCTTACATGACAACTAGTATTTTAGCCCGTGCAATGCACGGATTTATTCAAATTTTTATTACCTTTATTTATATAGTCAATAGAAAGAAATTTAAAAAAGAAAGAAAGAAATTTGAAAAAAAAAGAAATATGATTATACAACACATCAAAAGAAATTTGAAAAAAAAGATAATTCATCTCTAAGAAATTAAAGACTATAATTTTTTTTTAAAAAAAAAAAGACAAGGAAATATTAACTTTGAAAATTGAAAAGTAAATTGAATTAAGGATTTGAAATTATTGATGAAAGAGAGAAATATTCGGAATTAAAAAATAGAGTTAGAAAAACTGATAAAAGAAATATTAAAAAAAATAGCATATATACCACTTCATGACAGTAGAGTATTCAAATGAGAATGAATGTGAAATGCGAGGAAGAATGGGAAGAGTGGAACAATAAGAGTACAAATAGACTTATTCATTTATATATATAAGGAGATATGTAAAATGTATATCTAAAAGAGAAAGCATTGAGTGTGTTAAGAACATCTATGTGTGGAAAAACCTATTTTTTATCCTTGAAATTGTATATTTTAATTTATAATATGAGTGGATATAAACAGTTTAAGAGATGAATTTGAATAGAATATTGTGATAAAGATTTTCATTTATTGTAAAAGATAATTATAATATGTATATGATGATGCATTGCATTTGCAGGTAGCAGAAAAGGAATGAGGGTAGAGGTTGGGGACAAGGACAAGTGCAGCAAATCGAGTATCCAAATAAACCAAAGCCCGACGGAACCACTCCCAAGTGGCATTCCCACATACACAGTTGAGATAGTGAACACGTGCGTGAGTGGCTGCAACATCTCAAACATTCACGTTGCTTGTGCCATGTTCACTTCTGCGCGCCTCATCAACCCTAAAATCTTCAAGCGCCTTTCCTACAATGATTGTCTCGTCAATGATGGCAAGCCATTCCGCAATGGGGCAATTATTTCCTTTAAATATGCCACTACCTTTCCTTTTCCTCTCTCTGTTTCCTCTGTCCTTTGTGGTACACCCTCCTCCATCTGATTCTCATACCTAATTAATGCATGTCCAAACTCATATATATATATTTTTAAATGAAGAAATAATCTTACTGCCTCAGCCTCACTTCATTCGTCAACTTTCGTGCTAACCTTTTTGGTAGTTTTTATCATTATCCAAGAATAATACCAACCATTGGATTTTTGCAAAATTCTTTTTGTATGAAATGTGAAATTGAAATAGCAGATTTTCAGAACAATTGCTGCTTATGTCTATCTGCCTGTATATAGCACGATGATATTCCTTTTGACATTTCTCATTTACGTATGCTTCATAATTAGTACTGGGTTCTTTTACATATTACGGGTACTTTTTTTTTTATTACCGAAATGGGTAAATCCGTAAATGGATAAGTGGAATCGAAGACAGTACTAAAGAATTTACAACACTCATACATCCTGCTCAACTAACTGAGCTAGACTCCTTTGGTGATAAGTATGTTTTGAAACACAATTTTGCATTTTTTATTTTTTTTAAAAAACTGACATTATTTTAAGAAGTTGTGTATTTAAATTGATTTTAATTTTATTTTTATAAAAGTCATGTTTATAAATACAACTTTGGGAAAAAAAGTTGTAATTTATGCAAGTCGTATTTTTTTTTTTAAATCGTGTTTATAAAAGCTGTAATTCTTGACACCAATTTTTTTATTTTTATTTTTATAATATGCTGTGTAATATCTTATTTTTGTAACAAATAAAACAGATCTAAAGAATTGTCTCAAAAAAAAAAAAAAACAGATCTAAAGAATGTACAAGTTGATAATTTATGAAGGGGTTATTCTATCGCAGTATTAATTAGAAAGTACGCAAACTATTAATGCTTTTGTCAGCCTGTAAAATTGATGCTAAGAAAGAAAAGTTCTTATTAACATTAGCCTTTAGAGCTAATGTTAAGTATATATTTTTAAAATTTTAAATATTTCTTAAAATTAATAGAGTGACAAGAAATTACTCATTCTTTTGCACAGTTTAATCTAGGGATGACAAAGTGTATCCGGACCTTACGGGTACCCGCAAAAATATCCGCAAGCGGGTCCGGTAAATACCCGCTTATTGGGATTGGGGCCGGGGCGGGGTATTTACCCGCAATTTTTTGCGGGTGCAGGTACGGGTACGGGTACTATAGTACCCGCCCTGCCCCGCACCTATATATATATAATTAAAATAAATTAAATAAATAATTATGTTATATATACACTTTTCTGTAAAAAAAATAATTTTATATTTTCCATAAACTAACACTAATAGTAAAAGATTTATGTTACAACTTACAATAATTTTATATTTTTAATATTATGTTTGGATGTTTTTAATGTTAAGTTTGAATTATTTAAGCGCGAATTTTCAATTTATTTATAATATTTTTTTAATTAATATTTTTATAGCTTCAATGCAATTTTGGTTCATCTATTTTGTACAATCCGTAATTTTGGTCCCCCTATTTTAAAATAGAGACGTTTAGTCTCCCAATTTTGTAAAATATGTAATTTTGGTCCTTCCATCAAATTAAAAGCGTTGACTATTAAGAGATTAACATTAACCTTAACGTGGTCCAAATATAGTGACGTGATACGAGATTATTTATTTAGTTTTTAATTATTTTAAATACTTAGTAGAATAATTGATGAAAAATATATTTTAAAAAAAAGTAATATCATTTATTTGACTACGGCGTGCCATATACTTCAACAATGTAGAACTAGTTTAAAATAAACGATTAAGACTTGTGATTTCTATTTTAGGATCCACGACTACCCCAACCATTAAAATCGACCTGACATGTGCTTTATTGACGTAGATAAACAAATAATTATTACTCAGTATTTAAAATAATTAAAAAATAAATAAATAATCTCGTGTCATATCACTATATTTGGGTCACGTCAAGGTCAATGTTAATCTCTTAACTGTCAATGCTTTCAATTTGACAATTTGATAAAAGGATCAAAATTACAGATTTTACAAAATTGGGGAACTAAATATCTCTATAGAGGGACCAAGATTGCTGATTGTGCAAAATAGAAAGACTAAATGTCTCTATTTTAAAATAGGATGACTAAAATTGAAGATTATGCAAAATAGGAGGACCAAAATTACATTTAAGTCTATTTTTTTTATTGATTTATTAACTTCATACATAAGTAAAGTGCGGGTAACAGGTGCAGATATGGATATATAGGTACCCAACGGGTACGGAGATGGAGATTAAAGTTACTACCCGCACGGATATGGGGCCGGATACGGATATTTTTTTTAAACACGAGTATGGGAACGGATACTATAAGACCCTACCCAGACCCTACCCATTGTCATCCCTAGTTTAATCTTTGAAAAATTTGTTAATTTTTTGTTTTTTTGGAAAAATGATTCACGTAACTTTTCATGTTATAATTAGATAAAAAAAAAACTTTTTCGGATTATGCAAATTAAATTAATCTCCACATGCCCAAAGCTCGTGTGGCTGTTATTTGCTTGAGCCTTTAACTTATGATTGTGCCCTGGTAGTTCACATTTCCATCACGTTCAGAGAGATTCATTCCGAGCTTTTTACTTGGGAAACAGAGTTGTTAGTGAATTATTATCCATGTCCATGAGAAAGTGAAGACTGGTCAAAGAGATATCACGCTGACGCACGTCAATGCAAATGCAAATGCAAATGCAAATGCAAAACGACAACTTGATGCACAACAGTAGCAAACAATGGTTACAATGTCATCAACCCTGTAGACCTTGTAATAAAAGAATGACAGCATCTTCGGAAGTCACCATTAACACAAACTTTTCTATAAGTATATAATTGCCCGTATACGTACTTTACACAGGAATGCTGAAATAGAGGGGTTTGTTTGTTCAGCCAGATGATTTCTACAGTTCATGAGTGTGATTGATGATACGCATATCCAACTCAAACTCTCTTTCACAATATGGAACAAGAACACACAACCTTCTTGGGCAAATCATCAACCTTCTTATCTGTTAAGGAAAAACAGAAATGCAAATCAAAGGTACAGAATGACTGGTGCAAAAATGAAAAGAATATAGTTTTCAAAGCTGGTAATATGTTTGTTTCATGTTTGATCCACGACTCTTCACCCGCAGTCTAACCTAGGTATCTCCTCCAGCAATTATTAACCCTCTACCAGACAATATAAAATTACAGCACGGGAGCACCCACCTTGTGTTTTAATCCCAAGTGTCTTACAATCTAAAAGAAAAGACTCTGACATGACTAATCTCCGAAATACAAGACAATCAAACAGCAACCACACACACACGCAAGTAAAATGACAAGATCTATATTGACAATCAAGATTTGTATGTTTACCCTTTTATAATAATAAGCTTCACAAAAATATTAAAAATGTTCATTCTACAATGTAAGCACTTTGTGTCTTTACCAGAAAACGAAGAATTGTATCTTCAAGAAAAGTATATTCATATTTTTAAAACAACTTACTGAACTATACATTTTTTTTATGATAGTGAGCCTAGGAAAAAATACTAAGACATTATTTTTTAATATTTTATATTATATTTCACACTGACTTCTCTAAATGCTTAAAAAATAATATTTTTTTATTAAAAACATTTTTCTAATACCAGTGTCCTAAGTATCTAACTGTATGGAAATACTAGCTCAAATATTCAAGCTAATGAAAAAAATATTCTTTTAATTGAACACGTAATGAGCAGAGCAGTGTTAAACATGCCTTGTAAAGGTGTTAGAGGGGTGTGAGGTGTCAGTATTGAAAACGTGTCCAATACTCTTTAACATCTCAAGCAAGAGTGTCCGTGCTTAACACTTACCTTCCCCATATGAAGCAATGCAGTAATGGTAAGCTACATTAATGGATGCAATGCAGTAATGGTCTACATTGATATTTGGCTTGACAATCAAACCTATAAACTGCAACCATTATTCAGAAGAACATATAGGTGGTTATGGATGACAAACTACACAGCTTATGAAGCAATACAATAACCATTTATACATAGAATGGAGGCCTGTGCCACACATAAAAAAGGAATATAAGACTGAAGGACATCAGATCTCCCTCTTTCATATGTTTCTTGTCATACATTACCGGCATTTTAATTTTTGAACCACAAATATGAAGCATACCCTTTTCCTTTACCACATGAACCAACCAGGGGAGAATCAAATTCTCACAACAATACAATATTTCACTGCTAGTGAAGTATTTTTAGCACCGATTATACTTTAGTCTAGGCAACTTGTGTAGACTAGATATAATAAATAACACACCATATGTTAATTATTGTCAAAATCTTTGTTCCACACATTTATTTTACATTTTGAAATGAATAAATGTCATATTACTTATTGGTCTAGTCTACAAGTCTACTAAGTGAACACAAGAATCTCTCTACATTAAATGGTGCTAATCAGACCTAAAACCAGTGCTCATTACATAAAAAAAATAAGTTAGATATGTATGAGAAAAAAAAAAATCAAAAGCTGATCAACTACAAGCCCTATATAGCTTTTGGTTTTCAATTTTCAATAATATTTATTCAACTACTCAAAGCAATGAAATCATATAATTTGATGTAAAAAAATTTATTGAAAAAACCAGTAATGAAGAACCAGTTGTTTTTTGGTATATTTTGCATTTTTTTATTCAATCAAATTTTTTTTAATCAAATAAATGCCTAATGCCAAATTACAATGCATATAAGGTTCAACAATAGATTGAAATTAGTTAGCCTATTATTATTGTTTTTTTATCTTTTAGGACATATAATCTGATCATTTTATGCTAATTTAAAATTTTCACTAACTTGATTTATTATGGTTTTATCTTAAGTTTATTATTAAATATATTGCATAAAATTTAAAATATATAATTCTCAACTATTTGACCACAGTTTAGTTATTGTTGATCCAATAAACCATTAGCAAGTGTTTTCACCAGTTCAATGATCAACATAGTTTTCAAAACTTATTCTCTAATGGGAAAAGCTGCCTAACCTAATTAATCTACATTCTACAAGTGTCCCTCAGTTCTACCTCATTTATTTCAATTACAAGGGACCAAAATGTTCCAAAAGGGTTCTTAAATCACTACTACCGGATATTAGCAAGCCAATATGTCATCATGCAGATCCAACTGCAAACTCATGGAAGTTGGTTCTGACATGAGCTCTACTTAATTTTTCATACCAAGTAAAGAAATAGCAACTTAAAATAAATCTAACTAAAAATTATATATATTCCCTATATCAAGAAGTCCATGGAACTTACCAGCTTTAGTTTTTGCTAGAGATGGCTGTACAACAACATGCATTATTATAACACCCCCTGCAGTCTCACCAAATGGTACTTTACATTGACCAACAGTCTTGTTGTTTTCCAAGATTTTACCAGAACTAATCAATTTCACTTCATTAGCTGACTTTGGTACGACAGTTTTACCTACACAAGGGAGAAAATGCAACAGATAAAATGAAAGAACAAGAGAGAACCTGTGCCATACCCTATCTTCAATAAGTTGTAGAAAAGGACCCAAATAATCACCATAACAAGTTGACTGAATTGTTAGAAATAAGATAAAAAATTCACCAAGAGGCTATCATATGTAACAGTCCATACCTTAATTAGAACAATAATGTTTAATCACCTCTTTTTATTTAAGAAATATCACCAAACTTCAATTTGAATTGAACAAGTGAAGAGCCCAATTTTCCCTTGCAAAGAGTTTGATCACAACTTTCTAATGTAGTGCTTCTTTATTTAATGTTATTATCAGAATGACCTTCAGTTATATCACACTAACTGGAAAATTAAAAAATATTCTAAAATGATCAAAGACTAAGTTCATGTTGGCTGTGATTCCTTTTGATCATCTAAGCATCTCCCGATCATTTTATAATTTCACAATAAGGGTTGCACAGAAATAAGGGGAAAAGCACATATTGGATTTGTTCACAGAAGCCAGAAGGGTCAAAGATATATATGTAACTTGTTGGAATATTTTGGTTCTTATTGTTATAGGAGACTTAATATATTAGGAATCTAGTTGGGTAGGACTTATACTAGTTGTACAACTGTATGTTTTAAATCTTGAAGTCCTTGATTATCAATATAAATAGTAGTCAGTGTTTTGTATCATACGCACATTTTCATTATATGTGAAATATATTATTTCTCTCTTTTACACCTTTTTCAAATAATTTCAACATGGTATTGCATCAGTATCATCCTTCATGACCAATTCCATCACAATCTCCGTTGCTGAGTTCCAAAAAGCCTGGAACTCCTTTTGTTTGGTCCTCCTCTCCCATATGAACTTTGTCCAGTGACTATCAACTTCTGTTTGGTTTAGCACCAACTACAACTACCACAATCTAGTTTCCCGTACTACTTATGGTTGTGTTCACTTTTTCTGGTGTGCCTTTTCCTCTTTACCACCAATGTGAGATCCAGTTCACCTTCATGGCTTCCATTCAACAAACTAACAGCACCATTCTAATTAGATGGTGCTGATCCATTAGACCTTGCCCAAAACCTTGCAGTGGCACACCCGCACGTACTACCTTTCTACAGTGGCCTCAGTCTCATGTCCCACTAGATGGTAGTGCATCCCAATCCACCTTCACTGGTGACCAGTCCAGATTCCCTTGCCCCGACTTTTCCGGCCAGTTGCTAGCCTTGGATGCTGGTTTCAGCCATTCCTCTACCACGGTTGGCTGTCCTATGCAAAGATTCCCCAGTTTTCCTTTGTTCAATTCAAGTCTCCTGCCCCTATACATCCATGGGTTATAGATCCCATCTGTATTTGGATCTGGTTACCCTATTTGGGTTGTTGGCTCCTTATTACATCATGGAATACTATATTCTAGCCTTTGGCTTTAATCCTCTCAATTGAATTCCAACCTGTTCTATTTGCATGGATAAGCTTATTCCATATTTCAACATAACATAGATATATAACTTCTAGAGTTATAATTGATTTCAGCAATGCAAGAGATTTCGTGACAAAAATATGGTAATACCAATCTTGACATATGAACTGATAACCAAGTCCTTAACTGATATTAATATGTGAGCAAGGAAGGTAGATAAATGTCTATGCTTCATCACGATGAGGATAATAGAATGACAATAGCAGTCCAGTAATATTTTACTCTATTCAGAAAAGATTTAGGCAAACCAAGTGCTGCATGCCTGTATGAATGAAAATTCAGGTGAAAATCTCATCCTCAGTCTTCAGTCTTCACACTCGAATAAACCCACATTCAAGTTCATGAAATTAACACAGAAATGACAATAGAAAAAGCAACTCCGCAACTTTGATAATAATAATAATATAATACTAATTTTCAGTTATGAACCTATGACTACAACAGTGTGATCTATGCTCTTCTATAAATATGCAGGCCAAACCTTAAAAGGGGGCTTCACTTGGCTTGGGTGATTCAATTCATATTTTACTTGACACAACACAACCATGGTCTTCTAAATTCTAAATATCATCAACATATCACAGTTTCAATGATAGCAACAGATTCCGAACTCACCAATTTCTAGCATGAAAAAATTGGACAACATGTTTCCCAGAACCATCAAAGATCAAACAATCCACAGCTATAATTGAACTCTCTAAACCAAACTAGCAATTTAAACTTCCAAATTCTCAAAGACTAATTAACTTATAAACAATCAAAACCAGAGGAACCAGTAAACAAAAGTAACAATTATGATGAACAATAATTGAAATCAAATTCGAGGTAGGTGAAGAGAGAGAGAGAGACCTTTGGGCCAATCGGAGACAATCCTTTGCTTAAGCATATCAACGGTGGCGGCGGAGGAGTACCTGAAGGGTCCGATATCGGAGCCATCGTACAACCTAAATTTGATGTCCACCAAATCCTCTTCCGGCATTTTGAATTGACCTCTTCTTCTTCTTCTCTTCTCCTATGCCTTCTCAATCCTTACCCTAACCCTAACCCTTCCTTCCTGGATTCCTAAAATTCCAATCGAGATTGATTTGATTTATTACACACTAAATCGAATCCTCAGAGATCTGAAATTCGATGATCTATAGCGATGAAAGAGAAATTGAACACTACCTCAGTTTGATCAGAGTGGAACCATTCCGGGTTTTGACTTTATTCGATACTTGTGTGCAGTCACCTTTTCCTTCTGCTGCTTCTGTTGGTGAACGCTGAACTCAACAACAACGCAAACATTAAATTAAACCAAAAAATAAAAATAAAAATAAGGGGAACAGGTAAATTCAATTAACAAAATACCGTATTCGCCATTGTACCCGTTCAAAACGACACAGTTTCAAACCCCGTATTCACATTCGGATAAACGGCGCCGTTTCTATGATAATGTGGATTTGCGTTTATTCTGGCCCAAGAATAAGCTTTTGTTGACTTGAATTGGGCTCGATATCATTAAATTGATCCTGGACCAAAACAAAACTCCAGTTGTTCCGATGAAAATTAATTATTAATTATAACACATCTTTTAGGTACTTTGTTCCCCCTTATATTCTTTATTATTATGCAAATTTAAAGTAAGCCTCCCTTAATTTTCAGCCTCTGATTTCAATTAATTAATTATTATAATTTTTCCCAGAAGACTGAAATTAGCATTCCTGTTATATGCTTCTAAGAGTTTGGTGCAACTTAATTAAAAAAGCTGATACTTTTGTGTTAGAGATGTGATACATGAACAATAATTCATACAACAATTTGTACAACATTAGTTTTTGTGTCTATCTATCTCCATCATTATTAATGTAATAAATGTTGTTGAAGAGAGATATAGACACAAAAAATATTGTTGTACAAATTGTTGTACAATTAAATTATTTCTACCAAAAGAAATCGTAAAATATTCATTACGGGTTTTCTACTAGATAGTAGTCACCTAAGTAAAGGAGAGGTGCTTCTCGATGATAGACTGATAGTTGGCAATATATATATATACTAATAAATTCGTAATTGCAAAAGTTGTGTAGTTAGCAGTTTCATAGGTGCATCCATGTTGTCAGTATCGTAAGAACTCTTGGGTGAGGACGGTGCTTTTGATCTTTTTAATTTCATTTTTGCCTCTAATATTTCCAATTAAAATTGGACTAGCTCTTGTCATTGCATGAATATAAATATGATATGATGTGGTCTACTCACTGCCACATGTGCATCTGACTCACTAGAAATGAGTCCTCACCTTTTGATGCAGGCCACATGCCAGCCATGCTGTTACTGTGTATGCTATAAGCACATATATATCTAATTAAGTATCTTATAGCAGGAATCATTTTGGTTGTCATAGTCTTATTTATAAAACGGACGAAAAAGATGTAACAAAGGAAATGGAATAAGAGCCACATATGCAATTGAATTCTTAATTCAATTACAAATCGAAAGCCATCAAACATGCACAGTTTTTTTTTTATTCATCTTATTACTATTAATTGTTATTTATTATAGATATAGATTATAATGCTAATGAAGACTTTCTTCTGGTGTAATTGGGACATTCAATATTGCCAATGACATGTTGTACATTGATAGATCTAGTACATACTCCAATGTCAAATCAGATGCTTCTTGATCATCTGACATTAAGTTTGATGCAAAAGTGCTCAATGGACGTCAAGACAAATGAATCCAAAAGAGATTAAAATATTTGCTGCTCATTTATAACGTAAATTGTCAAGGATGCATAGCTTTTTTCTTTTTTCTTGTAAAGAGTCCCTTATGTTCTAGGCTTTTGCTCGGTTGTCTCTGGTAGCAAGAGCATCATGAGAAGTTGATTGACATTGAATAGATTTTCTCGTATGATGTAGCCATGCTTATCATACTTGCACCACAAGATCATAAGTAGAGAAAGTAAAGAGAAGGCTTATACATATGATTGAATGTTACATACAAATGAAAATACCTATGTATCAGTGTTCATTTTTCGTGTTGAAGTTGATGTTACAAAAAGCTTTGTCTGCATAAATATAGCGACTTTGCTGATGCTACCATTGTTTCAAAAGAATATTAATTTAATGTTTGTTTCGGCGAACTAGATTGACCATTACAAGACAGTTGGCTAAAGTAGACGAGTTTTATATTAATACTTTTTTCAAATACGGGAAAGCTTATTGTGAAAAGTAAGAACTTGGTTTGTCAATACTCAATAGCAATCATTTGCTAACTTTGTCATATGATTACGAGGATTCTATTCTGGCTGTTCTTGTGGTTATGGAATCACTGAATTTCCATTTCGATTGATTTTGTCATGGTTGATATCAAGGGCAAAAAAATCTATGGTCACGGTGTATTCAGCAATCAGCACTTGTACCCAGATCATTGTACAACCCTAATTTTATAATGGGTTAGAAACTTAGAGTACCCTTCTAATAAATGTCCTTTTTCTTATCCATAAAAAAAAAATGCACTCTGGCCCCAGATGGACTTATGAGTGTCCATAATCTAATTGGGCAAGTTAAAACTAAGCTAGACACCTTGTATTTTTACTGTAACAGTCTTCTAACAAATATGCAATTAGCACTATATATCTAACCTTACTTCTATGCACACTGGTAGATCACTAGATATTTACTATCATGGTAGTTCTCCATGTGATTAACTTTTTATTTTATTTTTTCTCAGTGAAACAAAGTGAGACACCTCAATTTTATCAGGTAACTAGTGTCAATGACATGTTGAAACTGCTAACAAAAACTTGTCTAAAGAATAAATGTACAAACCTAAACCACAAGAAATTTTATTCAGTTGCAACTACTTAAGTAATCCTTAATTAAATGTTACATAATCTATATGCAAAAGTTGTTCACCAAACGAGATTTTAGTAACTTTAGGATGGAGGCTACTATGACATGTCACATAAATGATACTTGCACGAGGGCAACTCTGAGCAGCGGCAATCAAAGGCCAGCTTTGCAGAGGGAGTGCTTTTGATCATTGCCAGCTGAACCTACTCCTTATGTTCACTGATTGTGCTGTTCAAATATTCCAGGGATACACGACAAGAATGAACATGAATATGTTGTTTTCACCCTTAATTTATTTAGTTTTGGGGGTTGCTTTTTGAACGGGGGGAAAGGTGCAGAAGAGAGGTCAGATATGTTTTCTATTTGGAGATGACTACATCTACATACGTGTTTTCGTATTGCATGTGTATGCATAAACTTTTTTCCGGTCAAACCACATTAATTCATCACTGATTTAACGTGAATGCTTTGCATTTGCCGATAACAGGTGGGTGGAACGTGGAAGCCAAGTTGAATAAGGCATGCTACTTGTAACAGATGTCTCGACTATATGGAGTATGGACCATCTTTAAAATTTGGAAAGAAAAAACAAATAGTATTTCTACAATAGTTTGATACAATTTTGTTTTATGCAACAAGAAGAGCGATAGAAAAAATTCAAGAGAGAGTAATGTATGATAAAATAGTTAACACAGAGAGAGAGAGTAAAATCTCCGCTGTAGGTTCATTTAATTTATAAGACTCAATTAAATAAATTACTAAAATTAAAAAAATTAGTTAATTTAATTGATAATATAAAAGTTATTCTAAATTTATATATATTTTTAAAATTACCCCTAACAATATTAATGAGACACATTCTTATTCATTTTTCAAATTTTTATTAGTTTTAATCTCTCTCATCATTAATATAATTATTGCTTAATTTTTATTAATTATACATGTGAATAGTCAAAGTAAATTTTATAAATTACTCTTTATATAAAACAAATTTAAATTCCTAAAAAACATAAGACATTAATGTATTCTACTTAATTTATTGAACTCAAAAACATGACTCGTAATTAAAGATATTTTTGTGAAAAAAATAATTAATGTATGAAATATTTTAAATTGATTCTTCTAAAAACAACCAAGTCAAACATTCTTATAAAAATGACTAGAGAGAGTATAAAAAAATTACAAATAAATATTGTATAAAGTATAAATTACCTATTTCATCTATTGAAGTGTTAAACGTTGTCACTTTAGTCTTTCAAAATAAGAAAATTCAAGAAAAGTTTTTAAAATAATAATTCATCAATCACATTAGTTCAATTGTTTTAGTGACCTATATGGCAGCGTTTAACACTTTAATTTAGATATCAAAATGTAAAATATACAATGTATAAATCATAGGCAGAATACAATTTAGTAAAAATATTATTTTTTATACACATAAAATTTATAAGAAATTTAATATATAAATAATATTTTCTTATTAATAAAACAATACATAATCGTATATTAAGTACAAACATAATATATATATATGATAAAAGAAATAATTAAGTAGCAAATTATATATATTTTATATTACATCTTGATATTATTTGATTCACCTCAAACATAAAATAAAAATATATATATACTATTTAACAAATTATTTAATGTGCATCAAATTAATAAGAGCTTAAAATGTTCTTATCATATCATACTTATATTCATCTCTTATATTTCATCCTATTTTATTTAATCTAGTCACCAAACTAGTCCTATAACATAAAGTGTTAATTATAACTATTGATGAAAAAAAATTAATAATTAAGACTTTAATAAAATACATTTAAATATCTAAAAAAATTATAAAAACTTTTTAATTTTAATTTTCCATCAGTGGATGTAAACTACACTTTATACTCTAAAAGTATATGAGTGTGTGTGTATATATATATATATATATATATATATATATATATATATATATATCACTTTAAATGAGTCAAATTTATGGGAGGATAATTAATTATTTTCCAACTAACTCAAAGCAGAATCAAATCACAAAGTGTTGATTAACATCTATATTATAAACTTAAGTCTTCATTCTTGAATGTAAGGATACATATTTTTATTTATACTATATTTTTGCTTAACACACTATTTGCTATTTTTTCATACATCTAAGTGATTTTTTTCTTCATTTATTTGAATTAATTATGTATATTTTTCTTACAATTTTAAATTTTTATTACTTTTTAAAAAACCATAAATTAAAAATACTCATACCATGTATGAGATATTTAGTCTCTATATATGTATATGTATGTATGCAGTGTTTCATGTAGGAAAACTTTTTATAGAAGATAAATTATTGGTGATGTTGGGCTTTTTTTTTATTCGTGATGGAAATGGGCACAAGGAACGAGGGAGAGTAATATTGCTTACACATCTATACCCGTTCTTTTTGCAGAAACTTTTTGCATGCATGTAATCTACATAAAAGGAGTGTACCCAATAAATGTTTACATAAAAGATGTGGACCGTATAATTTAGATCTATTTTGAATAATGAAGCAAAAAGAATTTATGTGAGGTCCACTGCATAGGGGAAGTTTAGACCAAAGTGTACATCATTTTTTTATTTCATTAGAGTCCATCAATTTTAGTCGAACTGAATCCACTAGTAAAGAATCTCTCCTTTATTTACATAGAAAGTTTGGCTTAAATTTTGCAACGTGTAGAGTGACTTTATATTTGTGTCTGGATTTTCACGATCAGTTAACTGTAAAAATTGAAAATGATTGCAATGGTAGTAACCCACCACAGCTTCTTTCTTGGGTGAGAAAGTATTTTAAAGGCGAACGGGTTCAATGATAACCATTACAATTAACATTATAAAACAAACTTTACAAACCGCAGTTTTTCAAGATTTGATTCGTTCAATGACACGGCAAAAGTAATTTTAATTGTTCTACCTTTTCCAAATAAAATCAAAATTTTAAAATGATTCTTTTAAAATTAATTACTTTTGTAATTTCGGATTCGGACGCTACCTTTGCAAGGTAACATGTTTTGATTTGGTAGCTTAAATAATATAACTTTAGGTATTACGTAAGTTAGGCTATTGTAAGTTAATGAGACTGTATGCAACAGATCGCAGAACTACAAATCATACGTAGATTGTATAGCGTCAGTCGAACAAACAATCTGAAGAACCTTGAGAACCATATTGGATCCATTTCATATCTTATTATTGATTATTTATACGCATTTTACTCCTGAAAAAAAGGGGGTAAACTATAAATTGGCTAGTGATATATTTGTGATCAAGTTATCTTATCAGCACTTTTTAAAAAAAAAAAAAAAACAAAATACTCCTATTTATGTAAGATTTTATCTTGTGAAAATTTTATTTACTTATTTAATTATTTGTTTTTGGGAGACGGGTGTTGGGACAAGGAAGTTTGTTAAAGTTTTCAATTAAGACTTGACAATTTAAGGAAAGTTCGAAAATTTGAAAAAAATCTAATTGTACATTAGTCATTATTAAGGATCAACGTTGATTAGTAGTGCATGATTGTACTAGGACGGTAGGACCAAATCTTAATAGTTTGCTTGATACCATAGAACATGTAATGTTGAGGATATTGAAGAAAATAAGATTTCAATAATTGGTTTTATGTGATCGAGCACATGAGACACAATCGATCATGTGATACAATCGAGCACATATATATCTTCTCTTTGTCAGATAGATTCATTCGAGCGAGGGTGAACCAGCAAAGTAGGAACATAAAATCTCTAATGGGTCATGTGGCACATAATGATAGGGTTAAATGGAACACGTATTAAGATGAATTTCCGGCCACCGTAACTGAACTGATTGAAACGTTTAAACAGGGAAAAGAGAAATTAAAGAGAAGAAAAGGTAGGGAGAGTAAGATATGATTGAATTAAAGTATGAGCTAAGCAAGGTCCACCACAAAGTTGATGCATGACACATGGTACAGGCCCAATCACTTAAAAATCAAAATACATACATATATATCTGGGACGGTATTATGGGGCAATCATTGGGCTAAATACATAAGAGGTTAGCCATTAGATAGAATGAAAATTGAAAAGCAATAATAATAAATTAATGGAATCATATCTAAGAGGTCGATTTGGCGCCCCATGCTCATGTAATGAACGAAGATCGATCATTTCATTGACGTTAGGATAAATTTAAAACATGATAAAGCAATAGAAGATGACAGGGTTTGATGGTTGACAAATACTATAATGGGGTTTGAGGGTCTTTAAAAGGTACCCAACAAGTGGTATATTACATCACCCTTATCTATGCATGGTGGCGCATCAGCTTGAAGGACTGAGCACGGGAACAAGCCAACCAAGTATTGTGCATGGCAAGGTTATCTTTCAACACAATCATAGGCAACTTTTGGAGCAACACTTTCCCTCACTTATTTGCGTAAAGCCTTCAAATGCTTATCTTGAGACGCATAGTCATCAACATCCTTTGGTGCATTATCTCTCTCTCTTTGGCCCATTTTCTTTCGTTTCACGTTTAGTTAGTGCATTTTCCTCTGCCTACCGTTTCCCTTTAATTGAGTTTATCCCCCCCACTCCCGAAATTGCAAATATTGAATTAATCATTTGAAACAAATCCTTCGTAATTTTCGTCCCTAGATCAGAACGCGACATTTGATTAAAAGCATACACGAATTAACGACACATACACAAAAGGTTCAAGCTTTTCCCATGAAGAAATTGACACAAAGCAAGTTAAAAAAAGAAAATACAAATCCCAACTTTGTCTTCTTTAAATTTCCTCCCCCTATATGCCTTTTAATTTTGAGACGATCAGTGTGTCTACCTTGCAAGGGAGGTTACCATGAAACATGAAGTGGTGGGGCAATATAAATCAGCGTGTTTTATGTCATTTGATACAAAATAAATATCAGATTCTCTTGGAGAATTAAACAATTTTTTTTCTAAAAAAAAGAAAAAATGATTTTTGGACACCTTTTAAATGTAGAAAGAGGAAAAAGACAAGTGATTAATATAATTAGCGATATAACGTAAAAAAAAAGAGAAAGGAAAAAATGAGGAATGGTAATAGAATATTTTTATATTTATTAGGCCATCCGAATCACGATATTTGAAAAATAGAATCAGTGCTTGTTGCGTATCTACCATTGGAACAGAATCCTAAATAGGATTAGGTCCTTATGCAAGCATAGGAGGATCTTAAAAAAATTGTGGAACCTACATGTTTGCATTTTTGTAAAAATGATAAAATGTAATGATGTGTGGTTATTTACTGGACTCATTTAATAAAATTTGTATAGTTACTATATTGGAGATGTAAGGTTCATAAATTATAAAAAGTAAATCTGGATGATGTATAACAGTGAGACTCATCTAAGAACATAAAAGTAAGTTGCTGAATTGTGAATGTTCTCTGGTGTTCAAAATTCAGAACTTTTAAAAAAAAAAAAAAAGGCGCGACAATGATATGCCCATGTACTTAATTAATTAACCTCAGATCCGTACAGTTGCTCAAACCCTCAAATCACTATCCGGAACAGTTACTATATATTTCAGTGAGAACAAAATCGTAGTTAGTTAACCGGTAACACGAGACAATAGTGGAAAAAAAAAAGGGAAATTTTTTTTTAAATAAAAAAAAAAAATGCAAAGGCAGGGAAGGTGCAAGCAAAGGAAGACAAATAGACATGCATGGATTCCCTTGGCCATGAGCAATTCACTTTTACGTTTCATCATGGACATTTTTTTTTTTTTTCTGTTTTGACTTTGTCCTATGTATCTTAGGTTTATACTTTGAGCAAACGCTCCTAAGTAAATTTTAATTAATTAAGAGTCAATATAGTTTTGGTGTTCTAATCCGTAGGTTTTGCAATTTCTAATTATTGGAATTGCTTTATTTTAACACTTTCCTTTTAAGATGGAATCGGATATCGAGCCCGATTAGATTAGTATCCTATAATCAAAATCATGCATAATGTCCGGCGTTTTTGTCCTTAACTTGGAACAATGCTGTCAACAAGATATACAATGTTTTTTTTTTTTTAATAATAATAAACTTTTAGGAGGGCTTATCTGCCCCCTTCCATGACACATGAAAAGCAAAGTGATCCCACTTCTCATCGCTTTAATCACTTATGATAAGCATTTAATTATAGATGATTTGACAATTACCAATACAATTTGACATACTTAGGATAATGATCCATGATTAAATTGCAAACCTAAATGGATAGTTAAATAGTAAGTAAAGAGACGAAATTACTAAAATAATTAATTTTCATTACTCGAACATTAATTACGTATACAAGGGAAAAGTGAATTGAAATGAGTTTGACTGAGGGATACAATGAGAGAAGAGAATATACTACGTTACACGTACGTAGTGGTACAATATGAGAGCGATATGAGCCAAATTAAGAGAGGCCAAGACCTAAGCTTGTCTTGCGCCCAACAATTACAGCTACCCGAACAGGCAACTTTAAACCACACCTTTACATTAATCAAACCAAACACTTATACCAAAGACTACGTACTATTTCTTGCATTGTAGATATGAGTGATACTATTAGATGTGACCTCACTCAGTAAAGTAATTGAACGTTTAGGTTATTTTCTTTTTTTAACTTTTCTTGTCATCGATCCCTTGTTTCTTCACATTCATATAATCTCAATGGTGAATTCATCAGACTTTGCCAACAGCACCACCAGTAGCTCCATGATTCGGTTCCATTGTTCCCATCTTCACAACGTCAATGATGTGGCCACCATTCAATTCTTGAGCCTTCACTGGCTCCTCTAGTGCCACTGGTGTGGCGTTTCTGTACATCAAATACATCACCATCTGAATTATGCCGAAGAGAAACCCGAGTGTGTTTGGGAGCTGCATCATCCAAATGCAAAAACATTAATAATTAATTAATTAATTAATCTTTTTTCAATCAAACTTTTATATATATCCTCTTTATCTTAAAAGAAGAGAAGAATCAAATTAAATTGTCCTACTCCTACGCATAAAAGTTGTTATGATTAAATAATTATGTACTTAACTTAGGAATATGGGGTGTCCATATTGCAGTTGGATTTATTCATGGGAACCCCGCATTAATGGAGCACGCAAACATTTAATTTTGTACAATTATTGATTCGACATTATCACATATAAAGCAAAATGAAAAACTAAAGGGATTTCCAAAAAAGGAACCGGACAAAGTGAGCAATACACGTATGCGCCTTTGTAAGAATTATACAACAATTATAGTTCATAGAATTATCAAACCAAACAATTATACCAAAAATATGAATATGCTCCTAGCCGTACGTGTAAGAGTATAGCATTGAACTTACAGCAACGTAATAATCCCCGAGGAGAAGGCCATAGAAGAACCACATAACAGCATTGATGGTTAAAAACATGGACAAAGTAAAGGGCATGTATTCCACGCTCCTCGTCTTTATGACTCGCCTCTGCATGTATTGATCATAACAATATGTATTAAAAAAAAATATACTATACTACAAAAGATTAAAAAGGAAATTTCTAATCTAAATTTTATAAAGAAATTATTAATTAGGTTTTGTAAAATTCTTACAATAATGAAGAGAGGCGCAGCAAAGACACTGATGTTGAAAACAAGGCAAATCCATCCTATGATAGCAAGACGCTTTGCTCCCTTTGACAGGTAGAGAGTTGATAGAAGCATGGCTCCGAACCCAAACACATTCAGCAAGAGAAGAAGCTTGATGGTTGTAAGCTGAGATCCCACCCAAGAAAAAAATTAATAAATATTACAATAAATCAAAATATTTAATTTTAGTTTAGAAGTTAAAATTAAGAAAACTATTAAAGGTGGGTTATAAAAGATAAATACCCTAGGCTTCCTTGGGGCATAAAATAGGAAGATTGCAAGGTAAATTGACTCCACAACAATTCCAAACGTGTTAATGGTAATGAGGAGGAGGGCAGCTTCCCTTTTGACGAAAGCATAGTAAATCCAAAGCATTGCACTGAACAGTGCAACAACATAAGGAAGTGACTGGTACCCTTCAGTGGATTTCTTCTTGTAGATTTGGTAAAAGGTTGGCCTGCACGCAGATATTTATTTAGTTGATGAAATTACTTCAATTAGCCTTCTTAAAGATTAATTACAAAGAGTACCAAAAAAATAAAATTCACTTACAATGGAGCAAGGAACACTCCAAAGGAGATGATGTTGCCTATAAAAACAAACAGCAAAAAGAAACATCCATCAGCATTTGTGAACAAATGGTATGTAACCGCAACTTTTGTTTAATTCAGCCTACATATATATTTGATATCTTTAGTATTTCATGATTAATTGGAATTGATAAACTTCAAATGTTATAACATGATTTTCTGATTTAACTCTATGCGGTATAATTATTTTTATTAAAACCATGTTTATTAATTAAATGTATTGCTATATATATCCTATGTTCCTAACTGCATTAGAGTTGAAATTAGAAATATGCCATGCAATATGCATGTTGACTATAAGGTTTCAGTTAATGCTCGCTACAGATCTACCTATTACTATAGTAATAAACAATAAAAGTAAAAGTACGATTCTAAATAGAAAAAGTTTCACGTCAACTTTAAGGATTAATTGGGGAAGGATGCACATAGTAATAGGAAGCTTTGCTCAACCATCATACCAAACTAGATGAAGAAAGAGCTTAATTAAGGGGATGATGATTTTTTTTTATCAGCCAAAAACAAATTCATTAAACAAAAGGGGTACCCCAACCCAAAATACAAAAAAAAAAAAAAAAAAAGAAGACAAAGCAAGAAAGAAAGGGAGTACATGATGATGATGATGATGATGAATAATGTGGCGTGATATAGAGAGGGAAGTGGATTATAATTGAAGGTTCCTAACGTTAATATTGAAAGAATTTAAAAAAACAATAAACTATATGACTATAGGTAGGTAGTTTATACCCAAAAGGCCGAAGACAAAAGCCCAAGTCTCGCGATGCATGGTCATCTCTTGAATCTAACAGAACTTTTGGTATAGTGCTCTCTCTAGATTTGTGTCACTCTCAAAGTGAAACCCTGAGTTCAAGTTTTCTCTCTCTAAATCCCACGAGTTCGTATGCATGTAGTGGAAGGTGTATTTATAGGGGGAAAAAGGCATGGAGAGCTCGGTCAACTTGCAAACGGGAATGCGATACATCAATTTAGCTTTAACACACTTTCCAGTTGTTCCTCCCAAACGCCATTTGCTCTGTTTTTAACACTATCCAAACTAAAACTCCTTTCTTACCCTATTACCCTCTCTAACCTCATTTGTGTAAAACTCTTGTACACATACGCCCTCACACGGGGTAAATCATGTAACATAGTACTATTACTGGTACATACACAAAATTCCCATGGCCCACCAAGGCTCTTTCTGATGTGTCACCCACCAAGTGGCTTATTAAAGCCTTACAACTGGGTTCATATTACCTAGCCTCCTTCTTCCTAAGGCTCAGGGTGTGTGATTCCTCTATTTCTCCCAATTAAATAGACCTTTACCATAAAAATGTTACGGTGGTAAAACCCAATTCCAATATCGATCACCATCTTTGGCATTATTTGCACTATGATTCCGGGTCCACCTTGCGAACTATAGTTAGCGACAGGCAAATGAATTTGCGCTACTCTTTATGTGGATATTAATAATAAACGTGTTTCTCTTTCTTTTTTTTCTTTTTAATAATTGGGCAGCCAGCCACCAAAAAGTTTCAAATGACGAGCATGATGTAACGTCCATCTTCGAATTATTCTAATGTTTTATATATATATTTATGCTTGCTCCGTCCAATTTCCTTCAATTCTCGATGATCAAATTAATTATCTTAAATGATTAATGAATCAATAACTTAATACATAATTCTATTGTTTAATACAGATATCTAGTTTGTTGTTAACATGATATTTAAAGTTATAACCAAAACTAAATTATTTGGACGAGAAATAACTTAGAAATCAAAGACGAATTCCCAACTATATTTATTCAATAATTAACTTTCTTTAAAAGTTTGGAATTCTTATATATAGCACTATCCTATAATTGGCCTGCTTATGGTCCTCCACGCCACCTTCCTTATACATATTCGTTTTTTCTTTCTTTTGATCTGCTTTGCCACAAAAGGATTTTTATTTGTAAAACAACAATTTGGTACTAATGATTTTTACGTGAAAAATGGTATGAATAAATTTTTAAACAATTGGGAGTTAAATGGGTGTATGAGTAAAGAGACTATAGGAGATTTGAAGAGAGAAAAAAAAAATTGTTGAAAAAGATAAAAATTCACTCTTTTGCATTTTCAAAAATATGATTTTCACCAAAATTATTTTTTATCATTCAATATATTCCATTTTTTTTTCGCAACAATTTAATAAGATCCAAGATACCAATTAATCAAAGTGAAAGTAAGCCATGAAAGAGAATCTTATGCATCAACTAAGTAAATAATTGATGTGTTGTGTTTTACTAGCTCTTATTTATATGCATTTTTTTTTATAGATTTACGCATCTTGTTGATTTCCTAATTGTTCTTTTTAGGACTTGTTACTCCTTTGTGTGTTTTTGATTTCAGGAAAACAAGATTTTGGGAGTGGTTTTGCTTTGGAGATTGAAGCCTAAAGGCATGGAGAGGTAGAACTAAGAAAAACGATTTTGGGAGCAAGATGGAGCTTAATCATAATAGAAAAGTTCACAATCAAAGTGTGAGAAATACAACAACCATAGACAAAGCTGAAAATAGAGAAAAATACAAACTAAAGGGCGCCACACCCAAGGTGTGGTGTCCCCTGGCCCACAGGTGTAGCACGCATAGTATTAATTTTTATGTATTTTTCTACTCTTATCTTGTATGGATTTACTTCATAAAAAAAAAATCTTGTATGAGTTTGGATCCTTTTTAAACTCTAAAGATAAATAGCTCTTTTAGGGATTGTTCAATCAAGGGCTCCAAACCTTGAGGATTAAATGGATTAGAGTAGAGACATTGTTCTTCTTCTTCTTGTCTCCTCCTTCTTGTTCCTCAATTTAGATGTTGCTTCTTATTTTTTGTGTTTTCTTCATGGCTATGTTTTAGTAGTAGTTTTGTTTCTATGATTGGGTGTAGCCCTTTTATGTTTTCAATGGATATAAGTGATTTTTATTTCTATATGTGAAGTTTGAGTTTCTTTCTTAAATTCTTTTCCCATTGCATTTATCTATGTGAACTTATTGATCACCATTTTGTATAACCTTGTGCTTGGAGAGAAGTACTAAAAAAATGAACCTAGACATTAGACCCATAAGAAAGAAATTTAGAAATTAAATCATAAAAATAAATTTAACCATTCGAGAATCAATTGAGTTAATAAAGAGTATGCATGATCTAGCTAATCGTTACTTCAATCACCTCACTAGGCCACTATTACTAAATATTGACACGACAATTTCAAAATGAAACGCCTTAGCATTATCAACATAATTTCTAAATGAAATTTCTCAATAATTCTAACATACAACAAATCTCTCTTCCTTTTTTTAAAACTATTCACCTTCCTCTGGTATATTCAGATAACTACACACTCTTCCTTTCACTACAACAATTTCTCTTCATCTTCATAAGCAATGTCCTCAACAAATCTACCTCCCCTCTCTCTCTTCCTTCTTTGTGAGAATAACATGACATGAATAAACCCAAACTCAAATTCATAATTGAAGAATACAAAGAGGAACCCATGGCATAGTATGGCACAATCCTCTAGCATGGCCAAATTACTCTCCTCACTAGTGTTGTCTATTGAGAAATATACCTGAAATTTTTAGTTTAGATATTTGAATAATTTAGTTTATCTTTTAAGAATTTGTTATTTTCAAATATTTAGGATATTGTTTAGATTTAAAATTATTTCTAAGATTTGTTTTATCTTTTTAAGATTAGGATGCTAGACCTATAAATAGAGATTGTTGATATGAGAATACACACCCCACTTGATCACTCTATGTGAGAGGGAGGTCATATGAACAAAGGATTTGCAAGTTCCACAAAAACTTGTAATGAAGATGATTAGGTTTACAAGTTTTTCCTTCTCCATAAAAACTTGTAATATATCTATGGGTTTGCAAGTTCCGCAAAAACTTGTAATGAAGATGAATACCATATCAATGAAGCTCATCCTTTATATAATATATCTCCTTCTTCTTCTTTTACAAATGGTGTGAGTCCTATCGATTATATTAAACAGTTTGGTTAATTTTGCTGAACTTTTGTGTAAAAAAAAAAAACCAAAAAGAAAAATTCAACGTTTTCCATTTTAAATTAAAACCTATACAATCGGCCCAGCTGAGACCAAATTAAATTCTAATTAGATACACAACCAAATTTGTCATGGTGCACTGTAATGCACTAGCTTGAGGAAAGTGTACACTATATGTAGAGTGAACCCACTTGCATGTCCCCTTCCATTGTTTTTGCAGGATTCCGGAGAAGTTTGAGAGATACCCTTCCCATTCGTTAAAATCCTGAATCGCACTAGCTATAATACTAGCTATAGGATATCTTCTTTTTGATGTGTAATCGCATTTGATGCTTCGGATCTTAACTCCTTTGGCATAAAGGAGGGGTTTGAACGGTGGATAAACAAGCTCAGCTTCGTTATGGAGAATATGCTAGTCTTACTTAAACAAGAAACGCCTTTGTTTGTTGACCTAGCTAGGTATCAGCCGCAATGCACACTACTACTTCTCAATTAATTACTGGTCTGGCTAGGTTCAACCGGGTATATAGTGATGAGTGTCACCTTGTGAAATTAATTGGAGTTTAATTTGCGATATTTTAGCCTTAGGCAATACTCGCGTGAATCCGCACATAGGTATTCGTATTTCCATAATGAATTAAAAAGTCATATTATATTGTTGGAAAAAGCTCCAATCCCTTATCCATATCACCCATTTTTATATATTCTCATCCACCTTCGCAAAAAGCTAGGAATACGAAGTTATGTAGTTAGATTAACTCGTAATAGCCATTTAAAGAAACTTATATAGTGTAGAGATATATATAATAATTCCAAAATAAAAAGTGTATTTGGGGTTTTGGTTTTTCTTAGTTGTCTTCACCTTGGGTAAACATGTGGTTACCCAACAAAAAATATAAGATAAGGACAGGTTCCACGGCATAATTAAATTAATTAAAATTATGTGAAAATTTTTCAATAATTCAGCGAGACTTTAAGTTAGTGTTAGATTCTATTCCTAGATGGAAATGAAAGTGTGAGTAAAATTTGCGATGGCTGAAGGGAGGTGACGTAGGTTAGACCCCCCCACCCCAAAAGGAAAGGATAATGATGATTTTTTTTCCTCTGTATATGTGTTCAGTACGAAGGAGCTCGTAAGGGTTTTCATTTTCAAAAATTATTTTCATGACGTCAGGTTAGTTTTTAATTGAGCCAATAATGAAGAAAGGATATGATATTATCTACGAGTGCATGGCTGCGAAATATTTTAATAGAAAAAAAAGATACACTTTTTCTGTTTCGTATTTTTTTTTTTGGTGAGATTTTCTGTTTCGTATGTCGCCATTGCAAAGTGAAGAAGAGCACCCTGTATATTCCCACTACTTTGGATATGAACCATGTGAAAAAACAGTATCCGGTGGTGCCTACACGAGAATTAATTGAATGTAATCTCCTCTGAGGTAGGACACATTTTTATTACAAAATTATCAAAGCAATAGCTAAAAGAGCAAAAAAAGTGGAAGACAAGATCATGTTTAGCTTTAATTTTTTGATCATCGATGATGTAAGAAAATGTGAATTATTATTGCAACATATAGAAAGGATTCCAATTTCCAAAAGTGTTCCTTATCATAATGTCCGTGAAAATTGAGGGGCTTTTTTATTTTTTTTTATTTTTATCATAAGTTTCGAATTGAAAAGAAAGAGATTTTTTTTTTCATTTTAAGGTTAAGGCAAATAATTAATTTTGATAACAGAAAATATATCTTACTCATACCAAAGTAATTATAACGAAAAATATATCTTACTAAAAGATAAGATATACAAAGATTAAGATAAAAGATCATGATAGAAGATAAACTTATCTCTATCATAATTAACGATATTTGATAAGATTTGATAGGAAAATAATCCCATCAAATTTATCTTTTTACACCCTATAAATACAAAACTATTCATTCCAATCGAGGTACGAAAATTTTATACCTTTTAGTGATACATGTCCCTTACCTTTGCGCCTCTAATTTGAGCGTCGGAGTATCTTTGCAGGTACATCTTCCACCGTACATCAAGGAGACCTCGACTGACTTACCAAATTCAATAAAAACATATATACACAAATTTATATTCGACTCACAGGTATTACTATTTTATTGATTTAATAAGTTTCCTCAAGTTGAGTGATATATAATATAATTTAATCAAAGCTACACACGCTTTTGTTTTTACATTTTTATATTATTAATTTCATTTCTAATATGGTATAATTAAATGAATTTAATGACTATATATTGTTAATATAAATTTTTTAAATTATCAATCAATAAAAATTATTGTTGGTATTAAAGTAGTCATTATAAAAGTCAACAAACTTAACATATATAGTAGTTTATTATTAAATATAAAATTGTTTTACATTATCAATACATAGTCTATTTTCTCTAATTGAATAAGCGTATCTTTATTTATATTCTTTTAAAAAATAATTATCTTTTTGTTTGTTTTCATAAAAAATTAAAAAAACTGTGCAGCTTTAGATTAGTTTATTGTAAAAGTTTTTTTTTTTCAAGTTTTTTTAATAAAATCTTACAAAATGATCATTTACATAAAAATATCAATCATGCTCTCCTTTTATCTATATAAATATTTATACATATATTTAAAGGTTGTGATTTTAAGGGAGTCTTCTAATCTCAACCTTTTATTTTAATTTAAGGGTTAAAGTTAATCATTCTCGTTCTCACTTAAGAAATTCATTCTCATATGATGGGGCTACTCTTATGAGAACATTTTTTTTATTATATAAGAATATATAAATCTAGATCATACAACAATATTTGGATGATTGAGATTATAAATTAATTGGTGGTCACATGATATCACTTAAACAAGTCATGTACTTTTCTTTTAATCTTAACTATTCAACTATGATCTAACGATTTAAATTTACCATTCTTATTTCTCATAATGACCAAGTATTATCACGGGAATCACTTAGGTTAAAATTATCATGTGTAATGCACATTCAGAGGGAGAGGAAGTATCAAATGAAAATACTTTTTTATTGTGAGAAATTAAAATTATAAAAATTCATCAATGATTCTTATTTAAATGATCAAGTCTAAAAGAAAAATACATATGATTAAGTAGTCATGTGACCACTAAATAACTAACTATTTTTTAATTTTAACCATCCATATATAATTATATGACCCATTTTTATAGTTCTCATTTCTTATAATAAGAAAAATTCTCACACCAATGGGGTTGGATCTAGCGAAAAAGACTAGTCCCTCGTAATTAAACGTGGCAAACCAAGGTTTAAATCCTTGTTAGGAGGGATGTCCACATATTTAGTGTTTGACAGTGTCTCTATCAAGATTATCTCCAAAAAAGAATACTTATGAGAAAATAAAACAAAAAAATAAAAATTCTCACTTATGGGGTGTGTGTGCATTTTAACTTTTAACTTGTATATTATGATATATAAATGCTTATTTTTATTTAAATAAACATTACAAATGATATATAAATGTGTGTGTGTTTGTATTTAATTTTTCTTGTGCATTATAATGTATAAATATTTATTTTCATAAAATTATAATTCATAATAAATAAATATTTTTAAATATAATTGAAGTTAATAATAAATAAATATATTTGAATATTTACAGTAAATAATTTAAATTGTGACATAAATTTATTTTTAATTATTCATAGTTTTTTTTTTAAAATATTAAAATTTAATTTAAAAATAAAGATAAAAAATGGTAAATTAAAAGAGATAAATAATTAAGAATATCAACTATATAAATAAGATAAATTAAAGTAGTTTTGAAATGGTTGGGAGTAGAACATTTTAGCTATAATTGTAGAGTTAGTATGTGAAATGTAAATTCAAATAAAAGAAAAAATAGAGATTATTGAGAATGTGAAATTGAAAGAGTAAAAAAAAGTAAAAACTTCATGGTAATTTATAATATAAAATCTAAAAAAAATTACAGAGGCACAGAGTGCTGTGCGAGAAGTCTCAAGTGTGAACCAAGTGTATTGTTAAAGCCTCAGGGCGGAAAGTCAGTAAGAAAGGTGTTACTGAAATTTTGTGTGACAAACTTTATTAAAAAGCGGAAAAAGTATATATTGATGGGCATAGTTTAAGGGGTTACAAAAACATTTTTAACATTTTGGATTTGCGGTCTACTTATTTATATATCTATTAACTTGATTTTAAAACCATCCATGTCTGACTTGTTTTTTTTACCCACCCTTCAAATCCAAGTGACGAAACTTAATTGTATGTATTGCAAGCAAATACTCCTTCAACAATTTTTTTTTTCCAATAAACGTGAATTTTGGAATCAAATCTAATGTCACATACTTAAGAAGCATGAACTCTTTCCATTCAAACTAACATAAGTTGGTTACTTTTCTTTTTTTTTTGAAAAAGAACATAAGTTGGTTACTACTTTTACTGCATCTACGTAAATGTATTGTTAACAACCAACTCTACTTGAATAGAATGAATTTTTTTTATTGATATTCACAAATTTATATATATCGTTCATATACAAGTAAAGATTAGATAAAAAAGAAAATAAGAAATTATTTTTTTGTTTATATACCAAGTGTTCATTATCAAAATGTACGTGAAACTTGAGGTTTTGGAGATCCTGGATCTGTTTTCACCGAGTCTTTTCTTAAAGTTAATTAAGTCAAATAATTGAATATAACTTTAACTTGTGCATCTTTTCTTAAATTTTGGAGATCTTGGATCTGTTTTCACTGTCTTTTTTTTCCACTTTTTAATTTTGGGCACTTTTTAAAAATAATTTCCTAATTAATCTTTTTTTTGGGGGGGGGGGGGGGGGGGGGTGTTAAATGTTCAACCCAGCTCAAACTGGTAGGTCAGACCAAATCGGGAGACATTAGATCATCACTAATGGTGTTCTTGTGCCTGCTTCTTGTATCGTAAGAACCATTCCACCGGTTCTTACCATTGGAGCGGGTTGACGTGGCTGTCTGGGTGTAAGAACGGTTCTTCTGCAAGAACTCCTAAGAACCCGTTCCAAGTATTAAAAAAAAACCTGGAAAATAGACGCTATATGCACACAAGACAAATTCATCAACAATTTCAAATAGACTTGGTGGAGTATATTTGGGAACGTTTCGGTCACGAGAATAATGGAATTTAATTTTTCTTTCTTAATCTCAATGTTATGCATTTTTTTTAATCATCAATGTTATGTATTTCTCATCAATTTAATATTTAGTCACAAATAAAAATTTTAAATTATTAATATTTTTTATATTACTTTTTAATTTTTGTTTCATAGTTAAAATTTATATAAATAATTATTTAAATTTAAATTTAAAAATATTTTTAAATAAAACTATTAAGAATGTGGGGTCCAATGTGGGACCTACAAAAAACAAGTTAAGAACCCAAAATAAGTTCTACCATTAGAACAAAAAATGAGATGAGTTCTTGTATCCTATGTGGCACTGTAGGACCCACAAAAAATAGTTTAAGAATCCAAAATAAATTCTACCACTAACTATGCTCTTAGATCTATTAAGCTGTCAACTCGATGTTTGTCTCACGATGAATACTCAATCAACACAGAATATGCAGATGCACAATGGCTGGTTTTCTGCTAAGTCACGTTGATACTTCGTTATGAACATGACAAAAATAGTATATATTAGATGTATTTATTTATTATAAACATGCCAAATAAAATATATATTATATTTATTAATGTTATTATACTTATACAGATACATGCAATTTAACTAATGATTCATTGGTTCCAACTAGTAACTCAATCAGTGATGGATCCAGAAATTTTTTTTAGTGGGGGTAAAAAAATAATTTATAATACTTTTATAAAAAAAATATTACAAGCTATCACAAAATACATGTCATGACAAAAAAATTCAATACCTACACTTTTACAAATTATAATTGCTCTTTATACATTTTCATATTTTAAAAATGTTACTATATGATTTTTACATTATCAATATTATAAAACATTTTTTTTGACACAAAATATTATAAAACATTAGAAAGGTGAAGTGGTAAATTTAATACCAATTTACTATCTCTAGTATCTTTTATAATTTTTTACATTCATTGTTAAAAAAAAAGTCATTTCATAGGGTCATTACCAATTTTTTTGTGAGGACAAAATAAAAATTATGAAAAATATTCAAGTAAAAAAAAAAAAACTTGTGGGGACAATTGCCCCCACACCTCCTAAGGTGGATCCGCAACTAAACCCAATAACTCAATAGTTTTACAGAGTTAATGACAGGTCTAGTTTTAATAATATTGTTTTTAAGTCTAAATTTCACATCTTCTTAATAAGCGATTTGTATGGTTAAAATTTCAAATTTTATTTTAAAATAAAAATAAATGAGGAATGCTAGCGAAATAAATTTTAAAAATAAAAATAAATGGGATCTCATTTTTAGATTAGGAGAGATATTGATTAAATGAAAAGTATGACACGTTTAAATAAGGAAAAAACTTAGATACAATTCTATATGTGTTGTTATCTAATTATAATTAGAGTTTTATCTCAATAACATACATAATCTTTTAACGCAAATATTTTTTCGCATATTAACAAGGTAAAACTCCAATTATAATTAAAGAACAATACATACAATACCTTTAGAACTGTACTTTGAATAATCATACATGATTAATATAATACAATACGTGTAAAAGAGTTAACTAGAAGTATATATACACTAGGGTCAGACACCAAAATCCTATGACTATTATAAAGCTGGTACAACATAAAGTTTATTCATCCTATCATCTACTCACATATCCATCCGCCAAATCCTACTGCACGATAATGGTGGATATACGAGAGAGACTTTTTAGGGTGGTGATACACACAACTCGTGAGATGAAACATCTTGTGGTGGAGGACTCCATACAGTTCCTTAATTGGCAGGGGAATGATAAGACTATAACGTAGAAGGAATAGTTTCAGGACCACCATTACCTTGTATTCTACATTGTCACTTATCCATATCTACTTCCCATCAACTTAATTCTATGTTAATCCTCGCAATCCAAAGACATCAGCTGCTTCCTGTTATTCCCATGCTGAAGAATTTTCACTTTGCAAAACGAGCGATCAAGAGATAAATTCCGGCCAACTTACTAGTACAAAACAATTGTTCTACTTCTATATAACTACTAGGAAAAAAAAATGAATTAGCGATGGAATCTAGGGAAAAAAAATAAAATTTGTCTCTAATTTTGTCTTTTTTAATGTTTATAGATGAAATTAGACTCTTAATGCATTGACATCCTGTGCTCCTCAAGGTTGAGACATTGTAGTTTCTCACCCTAGAACAAATTCCCTTCCTCCTTAAACTCTTTATTTTTTTTTTTCAAAAGATTAATCGATCATTCATTGAAAATGTTAAATGGTAGTGATACAGCATAAAAAATGCTAAACAAAGCATTACAACAGTGCACAACATATCAATAATGGCAAATCAAGTATGCTCACTCACAACCAACTAACAAGTTAACAATCCTGAATTTACGGACACAAAAAAACAGAGAGAACATAGAAATCACATTCCCACATTAGAAAGAAACCAGTGGTAATTTCTTCTATCTCTAAACCCAATACATTTTGCTCCCTCCAATTAGGCTATCCGAGCCCAAAACTTTCTGTGATCTTGCTTTCTTCTTTTAATTTTATTTTACTTTCTTTTCCTAGTTATTATTTTACATTTTGGGCCATGTAGGCCCAATAGTTACTTTTTCTTTTATCCCTATTTTTCTTTTTCTAAGTTTGTCACTTCGAGCTTTTTGGAGCCCATTCTTAAATTGAATAATAAAAGATAGGAAAATGCAATTAAATTATAAATCAATGTCACTCCAATCAATTTGTTTTATTCGATTCATTGATGCATCGTTATTGTGATTTATGACATGAAAGCCCTTTTAACAGAACAAAATTTATTCACGAATAGGAAGAAACATAATCAGTATCTATTCATGCAGATTCAATCTTTTCCTTGCAATAGCTCCTTGGAATAAGATTTGGGGACAACATCTATTTTATTATTTTATCACTTTAGCACAAAGAAAACAAAACAGAAGTTACATAAAATAAAAACTAACAACTAGGCAAAAGAGATATAGACATAGATATAGGTCTATATTGTATAATTTATATCGTCTCTGCCCCCATTAACCCTTTCAAGATTTCACACGAATGTGAACAACACACGGTGGCAGAGAGAGAAAGAGGCATAACACGTGCACATGCATCCCTTCATTAAACTTCTCAGCCCTCCTTGTTTTGTTGTAGTTGAACACCTTCCCTTGTTTTGTTGCTATTGTTGTTGTGTTCTGTTTGGTCACGAGCATTAACAACTTGCTGGTTCTGTTTTTTCTCTGCTTCCTGAACTTGCTTCTTCTCTTCCTTCTTCTCTCCAATCTCAATATCAACGAATCCAGTAGTGTTTGGTACTCCTTGATTCTCACCACTCACAGTTGTGTTGGCGTTTTCATCATTGACAACATCGTCTTTGTGTTCTGGCAGCTTTTGATCCTTAACGGGCTTGTTCTTTCTGTATATTAAGTAGAGAACTATCTGAATCGTTCCAAATGTGATACCCACAAAGTTCGGAAGCTGTCCAGAGAAAGAAAATTTTATTACATACTAGTATATATTATACTATCTCCGGTCCTTCTTATAAGAAACAAATTTTAATATAAAATATACTAGAATTTGTTTCTTATAAAAAGGACCGGAGGGAGTATTATTTATCAATAAAGATTATATATAGCATATCCCTGAAATCGAAATGACTTGTCATTTTATGTTGGATTAATTGGAGTACTTACTGTAACATAGATGTCCCTCAGGAGAATACCGTATGCCATCCACATCGTTGCACTTACTGTGAGGAGGATTGACAGAGTAATAGGCATGAACTCTACACTTTTGGTGCGAATAACCACTTTCTGAAATTCAACCATGCATGCATGGTGATCGATTAGTAAGCATACCAATGTTATTTGTTATGGAAAATTTTCTATGAAATCAATTACAAAACAAACTGTTTGCTTTTTATTTTTTGAAGATTGAATTAAAATAAGAAGAAGAACGATGGACTTGACAAAAAAATCAATGTAGAGATAATCATTCATCCTATTTTGGGGGTGGTAAAAAGAGAAAATAACAGTTTTGTTAAATGATGTGAAGAAAAAAGAAAAGAGCATTAGAAAAAAATGACATGAAAATGAGATGGAAGAAAAAAAATAAATACTTGATTATAATTATTCTTTTCTAATTAATAAATATATATCAGCCATAACATAAATGAAAAAAGGAATTTAAGCAAATTATGACAAAAAAAAATTAAAATGTTAACTCAAACTCACAATAATGCTTAAAGGTGCTGCAAACACACTGGTAGAAAGGACTACACAAATCCATCCAAGAAGCTCGATACGGGCTGTTCGTTCTTTTGCTAGAACGTGGGTAAGAAGAACCACCAAGAAAATCACCCCAACGTTGAACAAGAATATCATCTTGAAGGTAAAGAACTGCAAGTCCAAATCATACTCTCAATATTAATCAAATATATATATATATATATATGAAAAATTAATGAGAATGAGACATAGTGAGTGTCATCAAGCTATTTATATAATCCAGCATCAACATGAATTTAATTATATATACGCACCCTAGCTTTCTTGGGGCAGTAGGTGATATAGATGACAAGGTAAACTGTCTCTATGAAACAACCGAATGCGTTGATGGTGATAAGAAGTATTTCGCCCGTCTTTATGTAAGCATAAAAAATCCAAAGCATTGAAGTGAAGAGTGCAGCCACGTAAGGAAGTGATTGGAAACCTTCCGTGGTTTTCTTCTTACAAACTCGATAAAATGTTGGTCTGCAAAACACGCATGCAAGTGATTCAATTTTTTATTTGAACTACTAATATATAGTTCTTCATTAATCATAGTTATGCATCACAAACGCATGTAAATGAACAAGTGTTACTTACACTGGTGCTAGAAAGCAACAGAAGGATACAAGGTTACCTACAAACAACATTCACAAAGAAATTAATAAGGAAGAAAATTATATCAGTTCATCTCTTGAGAAGGTAAGACATATCAATATATACTAGAAAAATTAAAATTAATAACGAACAATTTTTGTGTAATTTTTAAAAAAATGGTCGCTAAAATGTAGTGAATCTAAAATTAGTGAAAGATCGTCACTAAATTTGATCACCAATTTATTGATTTTTCGATAGAAAATGGGTACTGAGAAGGATGGAAAGTAAAGAAGATAATGTGGTTTAGCTCTCTTGTGTAGATACCTAGAATTCCAACAACAAAAATCATAGGATTGGCGTGAGCCATGGTTTCGGAATATCTCCAAGAAATATTCCCTTGATTGGAAAAGGAGAGAAGAGAGGAAGGGTTTGAAGGGAAGGTAGCTCTAGTTTTGTGTTCACTCTGCCACGGAAGAAATGGGAATGGAGACCCCTTATATATAGGGGAGGGGATTTTTCATGCATGGGGAGATAGTCAAGCACATTATGCAACTATGAATTTAATCAATGATATGATATTGATGATTAATATCCAAGACGTTGCATTCTGATCAGATACACCAAAGTCATCATGCATCTAATTTTGAGTTGCCAACTCAACACATTATTGTATCTAGTTGGTGTGATGTAGTTCTTTAATTAATACTTGGGCCAACCCTTCACTTATTTACGTGTTACGCGCTGAAAATGCCTTCTCTTTTCCAATGCCAAACCTTCCCTCACTCTTTCCCACCTCACGTGACCCCTCTCTATTATTTGCTCTCTCCTTTCACATTCAACAAGTCTCACTCATTTTATTGCTTGTGTTGGTTCCTCAATATTTTGATGTGCAATCCGCCGCCAAATAACCCCTTGCTGATTCACACCCATTATTATTGGCACAATTAGGTCACCAATCTTTCATGAGTCGGAGATGAAAAGGAGACACGTGTCACAATGAGGTGATCACCTTGTACTGTTGCATTGCTACAAGTACAAGTTAGAGTGCATTAATAGAATTCGGATGATTTGCTGATAGAGTATTAATGATGTGTATATCCTGTTGTAAATTCTCTTACAATTTTTTCTAACATTTTTTTTATAAAAAATAAATTCATTTAATGTCTTGAAAATTTTAAAAGTATTCAATCTTTTTTTATCTAGTAAATAAAAATATTAAAACAAATTACAATAACACCTCTGAACTTTTATCAAATTACACAACCTCACCATTTTTTATTTTCCTACACTAACCTCCCTTTAAGTTTGAAAATATTACACTGACACCCCCTTATATGTTTAAAAAAATTACACTGGCACCCCCTCAAACTTTATACTAACACCCTCTACAAGGGAGACAAAAGTAATAGTTAAAAAAGCAGATAATGCTTGTGTAATTACACGAAACCTCAAGAGGTGTTGCTGTAATTTACTCAAAATATTAATAGGAAGATTCTGTAAGAAATATTAGTTTTAGAATTATTCTTCTTGGCATTGATGAATTCTTAATTTATAGGATATTGTTTTATTAAAAAGTAAGACATGCACAAAATTTTCAATATAATCAATAGATTATAAAATTATGTGATAAAATTTGTGTCGTTCCTCTCTAAATAACTTGCTATGCCAGAAAAGAAGATGATCTAGATAGTGATATTTGTTTCTTTCCATGTGATATAATTTGCATGTAAATCCAACTTTAAAGCATGTTATTCAACTCTATCTCGATCATATAGTTTTTGACTGTCACATGTGACGGTGGAATTCAAAGTTCTCCTCGTGATTAACCTAAATGCGTCACCTTGTCATCAGACAACTATAAGTGTCTACCGGTTTCATATACTAATTAATAACGAGAAATGTTAGGATAAAAAAAAAAACATCAGCTTTTCCTTTAAGTTTAACTGATTTGACCTAGTTATAACTTAGAATATATACCATAATTATTTAAATGAATTATTTATCTTAAATTTATGAATTATACAATATGCTACATAAAATGTTCCTTTTCCCGGGCATGATGGGAAAGGACAAAAAAATCTTAGGATTGACTAAATCTCTATACCAGTAAATCAAGTTTAAGCACACATCAGCTTAGCATATCTCTCATGATATTAATTACGTTTCGCCATGTTTCAATAATTTAATGACATGGATCAAAATTAGCAAGCTAGATTAGATAGACAGCTCAGGTGATTACCAATGTGTAGTCTGTGCACGTGTAATCGTTATTAAATGATATTTATACTAATAATAAAAGCAATCCCACATTTATTTTACACAATTCATTCGACAAGTTTATTCTTAATCCACTTTTTAAACTACTATTATTTTCTTTTAAACTATGATAACTGACCCATTATTTCTATATTGTAGTAAATTTCTGTCTTTCTTGTGACCTTTATTTTTTTATTTAACCTCCCAACTTTTTCCTTTTCTCTTCTTGTTTTAGTAAACTCGATTAACAACGGCTCTGGCGTCACCTTCCTAGACTTCTTTGCCACTATTCAAAGTTCAAAAATTTTACCTGCTTTCTGTAATGAAAGTGCGCTTAAAATGATAGTTACAGCCACAACGGAAGTCCCCGTCAAATAAATATTCGTATGGTTTTTTTGGTACATAAATAATTCGTATTTAAACGTTAAAAAGAAATACAATAATTTTTTTTGCTGAATAAAAAGAAATACAATAATTTATATAACATTTTCTATTTCACTATTACATCATTTGTTTTTATCTCATTTTTTTTTTCTTTTCATCTCACTCTTATTTATATAATCTATTGTATAAATATAATTTCTTATGTTATAATGTGTTATGCGGGGTTCGATTTTGGCTGCCCGTCGGGAGCGGTAGAGGCACACAAAAAAGAACAAAATCCAGACGTCAGAATATATATTTTGGTGGTTGTGATTTGAGGGTGGTTGCTTTTATCTTTTAGTGCATGCATGTGCTCTAATTCATACCAAAAAAAAAAATCTTGACGTTTTCAAGTGCTTCAAACTATGGGTGATATGACACTAAAGTCTAAAGAAACCCAACAGAGAAAAGAGTATATTAGAGTCTAAGGTCCTAATTTTTTTAAGAGGCACATTACAATACCAATTTATTTATTTAAATTTAAAATCATTTGTGTGTGTATAGTAGTGAATCAAATTGCAATGTTGGTTTCCTATCAAACCATCACTTTCGCTTCATTTGATTGATATATAGTCATTATAGTGGGTATTTGGACCCGCCCTTGGAAGAAACCTAACCTCTAATATGTTACATATCTAACTTCCGTGTTAATGTGGTGTCTTGACCTGTTTTCAAATACAATGATAGGTCCTGAACTAACCAGTTTAGTAATACTACTAATTAAGAGTATTTAATATACCTTGTTATATGTTTTTAATCAGTTAAAAAATAAATATTAAACAATTTTTGTACTTTTAATATGATAAATATTTTTTTATTTTTCTTGAAACACATTATATATGTGTGTGTATATTTCTAGGCCATGTTTTCTTTTTGTGTGGCTCAAACAAATTTTGTACTTTTATGATAAATGTTTGTTACTTAACCTTGGTACGTACCTGGAATCAGCTGGAATTTACTCAAAGAGTTAGTATACGACAAGTTGATTTAAATGAAAATTGACCAATGCAATAATTTAGTGGCTAGCTAATACTCGAACTCTGCTATTCTCCGTACTTTGAAAGAATGCGACCCTTCACATTCTCGTGAATCTGAATACTGAATGTATTGCTAAATTATTTTGGATATCTGTACACGCATAAATTATTATTAGTCTTCCGTTATATATGCCTTCTATCTTCCCATAATATAATAAACACCATACAGCCATACCCCGTATGATATATATTCATATTATATTATATCCCAAAATTTTAAAATTCACACAATATTATTCATTATTGCAAAAAATTCCAATGCCACACATTTACACAATTCATTCGAAATTAAGGAAGTGTAACCCTAGCTAGCCCCTGTTATGATGGCTTGTAGTCGATTTTTGTTTCCGCAATGATGGGGGATGGACCCTCCCACCAGACACGTTCCACAGTTCACATGAAGCTTATCTCAATCTCAATCTCAGCCGTGGAAATGCCTTTCATGGAATTAAATTCCTCGATCAATTTAGGACAACTCCTTCATTTCATTCATTCATGAATCATGAATCACCCAACATGGATCAACGTAACGTAACCCTTTTAATCCTTGTCCCTGTGAATGTGAATAATTGGATACCACCTGGGCCACACAAATGGTGCCACTTGGTAATTTTCTGGTGTCTACATTCAACAAAGTGCACTCGTGACTTTTATCGCTGCCATAATAGAATGTTTGTTACTTAACCTTAGGGTAGTTCTGTACTGTAAAGTATAAACCAACACCTTATTGCTAATAAAATAATATACTGTATTACTTATAGTATTTCAATGTCAACTAAACTGTAGTACAATTTTAAGAAGTCGAGGAATTAGGGATTTGCCTCCCAATCCCGAATCGCCAATCAATTAGTACACGAACTATACACTACAGAAATATTCATTATTGCAAACACTGACAAGAAGGGGGACAATAATAATGAGATCGTTAGTTAATTGGAGTTAGCTAGCTGCCATTTTGGATCAGTCACTGGGATTGTTAGAGATCGTTGATTGGATTAATTAATAAGATCCGAGACCATAAATTGGATTAGTTTAGGCAATTAACTCGTAATTCCTTTAATTCTTCTGCTTAAAACGAGATAATTAGAATTCGTGGCATTGTGACACACACATATAGTAGTAACTACATAATCTAATAGGGGTGCTGGTATTATGTTATCTTTAATGTGTTCTGGCCCAGTCACATTCAGTTGTGAATAATGAATTCAGGTTGCTTGAAACTGTCGTTGTTAAGCAACGGTCATGCCATTTTCTTACACCCTGATCCTAGCCTCAATGAGGCAACAGGGAATAATATTATTGAAGACCAAAAAAAATTAGTTCAAATACAATTAACTCCCCCAGACAGTGTTGGCATGCACGAGTGTCAACCTTCAATTTCCGTATGAAAAATCAATGTTTAAGGCCTATAATTGAATACTACATTGAGTGTTTACGTGAACTAATGAAGGTTGTACGTATATTTTTCTTTTGTTATTTTTGGAGGAGGACAAAATTTCGAAAGCGTTGTTTGGATCTACGACTATGAGTGAGTAATTGAGTATTCTTCTCGATCGGTTTCATTGTGGCCTCGCCGTGACCGTGAGTAAATTCTATCAATTTATAAGGCCCGACAATTTTCCTGCTCGTAACTACCTCGTTCTAACCATATCTATTGATCCAACGAACAAAAGTTTAATTATGACCCAAGCAAAAGACAGAAGTTGACAAATGGACCTGAAATTATTAGGTAGTTTTGAATCATTACTTGTTTATAGTCTCGAATTATTTAAATTTTTTTACTTTATGAGAAAAGAATTAATAATATTTTTTTACCTAATAATTTTTCCAAATGGACGTTGGAAATCTAAACTAGGATGTAATGGATTGTGTAACAATAGACTAGGCAGGGAATAAAGGCGTATCAGTTATGATGTAGCTGGTTATGCAGGGGTTGGGAAAATTGATGAAGGTAAGAGATGCATGCAGGGGCAGGTTTATGTATGCTACCTTCATATACGCTGGCTTTGGATATGTATGCAGTGGTTTTAGTTCAACAACTACATAATGGAGAGGGGTAAATTAGATGAGGACGAGGGAAATTTATGCAGGGACCCTAGTCACTAATGTAAGAGGGTCTGATTTCTATATAGGGGAATGAGTATGTTTATAAAATTTTATGCAAATAAAAAACTAATTAATAGTGGTAATTGCAATATCAGATAATGGGCTCAGCCCTGACTTACGAAATTTATTTTATATGGTCCATTAGATGTGAAAATAATGAGAGATGGATCACTATCCATCCACCACCATAAAGTATTATCAACCCAAAGTGCAGAGTAGGAACAAAAAGAAACAACCCAAACCATACATGCCCATAATTTAAGTATTCATTCAAATGAAAGTTTATTTTCTCATGGTCTCATAGATTATGCAGATAAATAAAATCTGGACAAGGGAACCAAAAATAAGAACGGAAATATTAGCTAGTTCTGATGAAATTATTATTTATAAATTCATTGTTCATGAATGTATCTTTAGAGATATCATGAAATTATACATGACAGAAGACTTAATTATGTACATGACTACATCATTATGACGAACAAATTAAACCAATGACATGCGCGCAGGACAAATTTAATAACAATTTGATACGTTTCAACTCTTTTCACTCCTTCCCTTCTGTTAGATCTCATACGACCAAGATGAATATCTCCATAACTTCAGGTCAAAATTACTAACTATACAATAACCTATAAGTATTAAGTAGGGACTCAACCTGAGAATTACATAAAAAGTCTGTAAGACAGACAGATTAAACTGCAAACAGAATGTTTTATAAACTTAATTGTGTGAGATAATTAATTTAACAATTTTTTATATATTAAAGAGCTTATTGATTTGATGTTAAATATGAATCCAATCCAATTCAATATCTTTAATTTCTTAAAAGATTAAAATTAATTTAAATGGAAATGAATTTCTACTTTTAACAATTTCTACTTCAATATCTTTAATTAATTATTTTAGAAAGAAATGATAAAATGAAAAATAATAATGTATACACAAGTATTTATAAGTGAATTGATCAAATATTTTTTTTTGTAAAACTCAAATAATGCTAGATTTTTTTTATCATGCTACAAATTCGAATCAGAAAATATATGTGTATTATAAATTAATTAATTAATTTCAAATGAAATATATTTATGTTATTAATTTCAATTTTTAAATTATAAAAATTATATTGATTACAAGTATCTTAATTAATATAATAATTATGTATTTTTTATGAATTAAAAATGGAAAAATTATTATTATTTTAGATAGAAAAAAAATTGAAATGCATTTGCTAAAATAAATCTCGTGAAATTCTTAAATTTAAATTTTTTATAAATTTGAATCAAAATATATTAATGTTATTAATTAAATTGAATCAGTATATACATGGCCGTTCGATAGTAAATGAGTCCTTATGTAAAATTTAAAAGGTATTTTTTTTTATTTTTTTTAATCCGTAGGAATCGCACACGGTATCGGAAAGTTTACTATAATTCACGCACCTTGCTCAACCAACTGAACTAAACCTCCTCAGTAAATGTACTTTTTTTACTTTAAATAAAAGAATTATATTTAAATCTTTTTGCTTACATATATAGCTTTTTTTTCTTTAAAAAATTAATAATAAATATTTTTTTGTTGGTGGGTATAAAGTTTAAGTTTTAATTATTTTATCCTTAGGTCAACCGTGAGTATATATAACTATATTTAAGTGGAGTTTAGGTAGATACACGAAAATTTAAGTGCGATCATTATAAAAAAAATCATAATTAATTACTGCAATTTAATATTTACATTAAATAATTACTTTAATTACTATAATCATGTATTTTTATGAGTTAAAAAGTAAAATAAAAAATTCAACAACATTTCATTAATTAATGTGATATTGTGACGTGATATATGTCTAGCAAAATCTTAATTTACAATATATAATTAATAATTGATTGATTCTGCCTTTCAAAAAAAAAATTGATTGATTCTTTCTAAAGTTTAGCATTTTCCTTACAGAAAGTATTCTTGTATATAATTTTCATAATCCGGAATGAATCTAAAATTGATAATATTCGCTAAAAAAAATATTAAGAAGATGTTTGTTTTTTTAAGTTATAAAATTGTATCATGGGGAATTACATTTTTAGGAGTCGTTTGGTAAGTTATCAAGAAAGATTCTTAGGAATATAATTTAATATAATTTTATAATTTGAAACAAACACCTTTAGTGAAAAAAAAAAAAAGGAAATTTAAAAGAAGAGCACTGCTCTTTTTGTTTCACCCTTGGAAGTTGGATGGCTTGTCGCTGTGTCTTCCGTCATTTACCACTGTAACTATGATTTTCACTCCCACACAATGCAACCACCGCTACCACCTCCACCATCTCTGCCACCGCCGGATGATAGTGTAATAGTTTCCATTGATTCTGACGATGATAACTCGGAACTTTTTTTTATCAGAACTTACCACATCTGGCAAGGCGATAACGTAACTTTCTTTCTTCTTTTCTCTCATTCACATCTATGTATGTATGCCATGGAAGCAGCGCAAGTGCACGCTGATGCACATGCACAGGATAAATTCTCGAGTTATGCGTGCTTTGATATATAGTGACTACCATTTCCGCGCTGTGCTGTTTATGAATAATTGAATTTTGCTGTTTAATAGTATCATATTGCTTTGTTACAATGGCTTTTCTGAATTTGTGGTTCAATTTTTTTATCTTCAGATATTTCTTTTCGGAGGGAGGCTTATATTTGGGCCCAAAGTGAGATTTATATTTGTATCTATTTTTGTTATTGTTGCTCCCGTCGCTGTGTTTTGTGCTATGATAGCGAGGAAACTATTGGATGATTTTCCTCATCACTTGGGATGGTCAATAATGGCTACACCTATTGCTCTCACACTCTTCGTAAGTTCTTTCTAAAATATATCCTCCTTCATTGATCCATCAAACCGTCATTTATTTTAATGCGCAACATTTTATGCAGTACTACTTGCAAGTATCATAGCATTTCAAATTCTCTGTTTTTCTGTTCTACTTGCAAGTGTCTGCAATTCTGCATTCGGTACAATTCATGTTTAAAGTAGGAAGAATTTTTCCTATAAATACGTTGTTTGTTACATATCATTTTCATTTACTAATGATGTAATAATTTCAATATAATTATACCAGAGAATGTCTGAACAAAAGGCATTCAAAACTCATTTTGTTATATTTTGAAAGTAAAATATACAAGAGATATGGCTAAGGAAATAATGTTTCTATTTTTGTCTTTTCACCCTAGGAGAGAATCATTATTTTCTTAGGTGTTATTTGAATAAATTTCTCTATAAATACTTGTAGAAGAAGAAAATTAAAAAAAAAATGAAATATTTTTTTCTTATAAGTTAAAACTAATTTATGCATAAATTAAAATCAGTTTTTTTTAATATAATTTTACCTTTTTCAAAAATCCGATTTTAATTCATACATGAATTAATTTTAACTCAAGGAAAAAGTTAGTTTCATTTTTTTTTCTTTATAATGATAACATGTGGGTTCCGAAAAGTTTTTTTTTTTTCCATTTGTGTCTGCAATTATCATAGCATTTAAAATTCTCTGATTATTCTGTTTTACTTGCAAGTGTCTGCAACTCTGCATTCTTTTACTATAATCTCTCACCAATAAATAAGCTGTTTGTTAGACATCATTTTCATTTACTAATTATGTAATAATTTCAATATAATTATGCCGGTGAATGTCTGAAAAGTCAAAAGGCATTTAAAACTCATTGTTATATTTTGAAAGGAAAATATACAAGGAAATGTTTAAAGAAATAGTGTTTCTATTTTTTGTCTTTTCAGACGAGAAGATAACCACTATTTTTTTAGTCTTATTTGGATAATTTTTTCTATAAATATTTATAAGAAGAAAATAAAAAAAAATAAAAATAAAATAAAATAATTTTTTCTTATAAGTTAAAACTAATTTATGCGTAAATTAAAATCAGTTCTTTTATATAATTTTATCTTTTTTAAAAGCTGATTTAAACTTAAATATACCTTAATTTTAGTTTAAGGAAAAAGTTGGTTTCAATTTTTCTTCTTCTACAAGTATTTATGAAAAAACTTATTCAAATTGAACCATAAACAATTTGAATTTAGACGTCTTGTATATTTTGTATTCTATATAATTATTTATAGAGATAACGTGTGGATTCTGCTAGCTAAGATTCCAACATGTTCCATAAACTTCAAAGAATTTCTTGCTTAGAAAATGCTAATAGGATACAGCTTTGAGAGGGAGGAGGAGGAGAAATGAGAGAAGGGATTACCATTTTAAAGTGAAGCAAACAAAATATCATAGTTCTCAAATATAAATGGATGAGGGAAGAATTCTGTTACAGCACAATCTTTCTCATTCATGAAATGCATTCCCAGGTTCTGATGACCCTTGTAGTGACCTCAGGAATAGATCCAGGCATAGTACCTCGTAATGCTCATCCTCCGAAGCCAGATGACTATAGCAATAATGGACAAAGTTCATTGTATCGCTTGCCACGGACAAAGGATGTAATTGTGAATGGTAAAACAGTGCAAGTCAAATATTGTCAAACTTGCATGCTCTATAGACCCCCTCGCGCTTCTCATTGTTCAGTCTGTGATAACTGCGTAGAGCGATTTGATCATCACTGCCCATGGCTGGGTCAGTGTATTGGACTGGTAATGCCCATTCTTTCATAATTTCACATACATAAAATTAAATTGATTGCACAATCAACAAAAATTGTTATGGGAGGAGAGATAGTATGGCCCTTGGAATGATATGAAATAGCTTTAGCTTCCTATACGGACATTTGATAAGTTCCTTGACTGTTGAAGTTCATAGTATTAGTATGCTGATCATATTCTTGAATAGATATTTTTATCCTCTGCCCCACCCCCCAAGAAAAACGAAAGAATGTTGGTGATTATTTTGCATGAGTGTTGGTATATTTTTCTGCTTTCATGTCCTATAACACTTTCAATGCGACAAGCACAAGGACAAACAACAATTACTAAACAACCATGTTTGTATCAGATATATAATCGTGAAGTTGCTGAATAACCTTTGCTTGTATGGAAATTGCTGCAGCGAAATTACCGGTTCTACTTGATGTTTGTTTTCTCTGCCACTCTGCTTGGCTTGTATATACATGCCTTTTGCTGGGCCTACATTATGAAGATCAAGAACTCCGAGGAAATATCAATTTGGAAAGCAATGAGCAAAACTATAGCATCCATTGCACTAATAATCTATTCCTTCCCTGTTGTCGGGTTTGTTGGCGCGCTCACTGTTTTCCACACGTACCTCATCAGCAAAAGCCAGGTTTGAATGCCATTCAGCTCATAATCCTTTCGAACGTTAAATTTGACTCTCTTTTTTTTTTTTTTTTTGTATTGCTTTCTACATTTGAAACCCTGAGGTAGTCTGCCATATGGATGATAATGATATGGGTATGGTGCATTTTCTAATGAAAAATCATTGTCTTATGTGCAGTCTACTTACGAACATACTAAATATCGGTGTAAGGCAAAAGACAACCCATATCACAGAGGGATATTTAACAACTTGAAAGAAATATTCTGCACTAAAATTCCTCCATCCAAGAACAATTTCAGGGATTATATTCCAGTGGTGCCATTAGGTTCATATCAAAGAACTGGTATTGAGCCCCTCAGGTCGATGATGCAAAGAACCCCCGGGAATATGGAATTAGGATTGAGTTCAGTTTACAGTGAACCAAACAAGGAGGGAAGTGATTATAGAGAAAGCTTTGGCAATGAAGCACGTGGCAAACAACCTCTGTTGGATACATTAACAGAAGAACCAATGAAGCAAATGAACTGTTACAATGAGCCAAAGGAGGAGGAAAGTGATTATAGAGAGAGATTAGAGAATGAGGCACGTAGCAAAGAAAGTTCACTTGGCAGACACCCTCTGTGGGAAATAACTCCAGAAGAACCAATGAACCAAACGAGGAGTTACAATGAACCAAAGGAGGAGGAAAGTGACAATCAGGCATGTAGCAGAGAAAGTTCACTTCATAGACACCCTCTGTGGGAAATAACTCCAGAAGAACCAATGAACCAAACAAGAACCAAAGGAGGAGGAAATAACTACAGAAGAACCAGACAGCATAACAGAATCAACTAAAAAGGTTGTATAGTGCACAGCTTTAACCAGTCAGGGCAGTTTTGGAGATGTAATTAAAAGTTCAAACAAGTAATTAGCAAAAGATGGGTTGGGGTTGAGAGGGAAGGGAACTAATTAGTAATTAGCGTGACCTTACGTTAGATTGGTTCTAGTTTAGGAGGAAATTAAATTTGAATATATTCATATTTAATTAGGTTGATTGAGTTTTTTTTTGTCAACTTGAATCAGAAGTAGAAACAGGACAAGGAAAAAGGGTGCATTTACCTCCCAATTTAATAATTTTAATTATATTAGTGGTTACAACAAATGATAAGCCTTTTATCTATTCATTATTTTAATTTAGACTATTTGAAGAATGTGCATTATTAGATTGAAATATTCAGAAAATTATTGAGAAATACTTTTTATTTTAAAACAACTTATTCAGATAAAATTCTGTTTGCTGCAGATTGTATGTTCAAAAATGATTTAACCAAATTATTAGACATATGTTTAACAAATATATGCCCATTAGTTTTATGAGAAATTTCAAACACGTTTAATAGATAGTAAACAATAGGATTAAATAGGAAAAAAAAAAAAAAAAACACTGCATCTATATCAAATATCTTACATATAAAAATACAAATCTATATAATAATTTCAATTCAGTAACAATGTCCAATATAAAAAATGAAAGTGATAAAAGGAAAAGCGAATACATGGAAATTTCTGCAGGATAATAAGACATACCCGGATGAAGAAGAGAAGAGATTCTGGGAAAGGAATGGATGGATGTAAACACCTTAGTGCATATCCTTTGCAATAAAATGGAGCACTATTATAACCAAATTTAGTACTGTTATACTGACTAATAATTTAGTTATTACACCAGCTGAGTTCATCCAAACATGTATTTTAGTGTAATAGCACCTTTTTTTGTATGGCAATCAAAATCCAACCTAAAACCTACCACCACTTTATTTATAAGATTTTTTTTTATATAAAGATACCTTTTTTAAGATTTGACTAATGTAAGTTATAATAAATATTTAAAAAGTAAATTGTAAAATAAAAATAAATAGTTAAAGTTTTAATAGTTTTATGATTTATTGTATATATTATTGTAATATGTACTTTAATTATCTAAATTAACTTCTATATTTTAGAAAAAGAAAATCTTTCTCACAAGTTTTGTTAATGAATACTACTATCTTAAAACTTTTAGTTATTAAATGAAATATTTTAATTAGATCCGTCAATTAGTGTAATATCCAAGGTGTAACAAAAGTTCCATATATCAATCATCTCCTAATTAATAGGCTGACATAAGTAAGAAGTCATGCCTCTATCTATGAAATTATTCCAATCACAGACAAATACGATATAAATAAAGGAGATTAAAAAACTCACATAAATTCTACTTCTTTTTTTTTATTTTAAATATTTGATATTTCAAATATTGTGTCCACATGATCAATTATTTACAGTACTACTACCAATTAAGCAAAAAATCACTGATATGAAAAAATCATTAATATTTAGATCTGAAACTAATAAAAAAATTCAATTTTAACATATATGATATATAATAAAATAAAATTTAAAATGACTGAATTAAAAACATAAAAAGGAAAATTACATAAATACATAAGGAAACTAGAAGTGCATTAAAGTCAAAAGTTAATGATATTCACTAAAAAGGCATTGAATAAGAATAGTTGGAAAGTCAAAGGAATAGCAAAGAAAGAAAAAAAGAAATTTAAAAGAGGAGAGAGAAATGGTGGCTTTTCATTCACCCTTGGAGGCTTTGACCAGAGGTGCCGTCCTTGTTTTCGTGTCTTCCTTCACTCTTCAATTTCATTGATTGATTCATTCATTCATTAATCATTGCCTTGCGATCTTCACTCCCACACAATGCAGCCTCGGCCGCCACCGGCGTCGGGGAATTCAGATTCCGGCGTCACCTCCGCTCCCTCGCTGGTCAGAACTTATCGCGTCTGGCAAGGCAGTAACGTAAGTCGCACGCAACTTTCTCTCTTCTTTTCGCCGATCACTCTTCTCTGATTCATATTTAGGGCTCTCCGAGTTCAATTACGAGTTCTCTGTGCGAGTTGACTCTCGGAATATGCAGAGAAAAAATAATTGTCGAGTTATTTATGCGTGCTTTGATAGCGACTCGCACTTTTGTTAGCTGAAGCGGAGATTGAATAACTCTCCACCACACCCACACTGTGCTGTTTCTGAATAATTGAATTTTGAAGTTTAATAATATATTGCTTTGTCCTCGGTCGCTTTCTGAATTTGTGGTTCAATTTTTATTTTTATTTTTATTTTTCAGGTATTTGTTTGTGGAGGGAGGCTTATATTTGGGCCTGATGTGAAATCTATATTTATATCGATATTTCTTATTGTTCTCCCCGTCGGTCTGTTCTGTGCTATGGTAGCAAGGAAACTGTTGGATGATTTTCCTCATCACACCGGATGGTCAATAATGGGCGTAGTTATTGCTCTCACACTCTTCGTAAGTTTTTTTTCTTCTTCTAAAATATGATTTATTTTAATATGCTCAATAATTGCTCGTGCCCCCCTGTATCATAGCCTATTTTATCTGGAGTTTAATTTTATATGTATTGAAATTTGAAAGTCTAAACAGTTACAACTTATAATTTTTGTACAACTTAATAAATTTATCATATAGTATTTTTTTTTAAGAACAGTCTAAAATTTCTTTTATGTAGACTGTTTTCTCTTTTATGAGTTATATTAGTATTATTTAAACAACATTTTATATAATACAATTTTTTTTTTATCTCTATCCGTGACATTAACATGTTAATTGTTATCTTATACTTCTGTCTCTTTTTATTTTTTTTCGTATCTATTTATTTGTTATAAAAAAAAAGTGCAAATGTGTAGGATAATTACAATTTCTCAGTTTATTTGATACTCCCCTTTTATGTGTGAATGATTCTTCTGTGTTATTCAAACACTAACAATCTGTTAGAGGTGCCTCTAAAACCTATCAGCTCCATAGCGTAATTTCACATTTTTATATCCTAGGATTCTCTATTCCATTGCCTTAAATGAAGATCTGAAAAGATATTGAGCATGTTTGGATTTAATTATTTTTTAGGGAATCATGTCTAGAAAATCCTGCTATAAAAAAGATAATGATGACGACTTCTCATCTCGAAGCAAAGGACGGAAGCAAAACCACATATTTTTCCATTTCCATCCATCGATACTGTGCCTGCAATTATCATAGCATTTAAAATTCTCTGTTTGTTCTGTCATACTTGCAAGTGTCTGCAACTCTGCATTTAGTACAATTGATATTCAAAGCAGGAAGAATTTTTCCTATAACCCCTTACCAATAAATACCTTCTTAGCTACATATTTTCGTTTACTACTAATGTAATAATTTTAATAAAATTATACCATTGAATGGCCGAAAAATCAAAAGGCATTCAAAACTCACCATTATATTTTGAAAGAAACTCCTTTTTCAGAGTAGAAGTGAAAAACAGTATTTTCTTTGACATTTTGATTTCAGACAGCTTGTATATTTGTTCTCTATAATTATTTATAAGGGTAACATCTGAATTCTGCTAAGATTCCAACAGGTTTCCTTATAAACTTAAAAACATTTCTTTTTAAAAAAATGCTAATAGGGGACAGAGTTTTAAAGTGAAGCAAAATATCACAGGTTCTGATAAATATTAGTCAGGTATAAAAGATCATGTGCACTGCTTTCTTAACTACTCTCTGAATAAGATATAAACTTTATCATTTAGTTTTGTACTAAAACTTTCATAATTGATTCACCAAAAAAAAAATATAATGAATAAAGCCATCATCTTTTATTTATGAGCAACTCTGAACATAAATGGATGAACAAGTTCTAAAGTGCATTATTCTCTACTTAAATGAGCAACAAATGATGTGGTTATCGAGATATGTTACTTACAGCACTATCTTTCTCATTCACCACTGTACTCCTAACTCTTGAAATGTATTCCCAGGTTCTGATCACCCTTGTAGTGACCTCAGCAAGAGATCCTGGCATAGTACCTCGTAATGCTCAGCCTCCAGAGCCAGATGACTATCATTGGACTGAGAATAGCAACAATGGACAAATTTCATTGTCACGATTTCCACGGACAAAGGATGTAATTGTGAATGGTATAACAGTGAAAGTCAAATATTGTGATACTTGCATGCTCTACAGACCCCTCCGCTCTTCTCATTGTTCAGTCTGTGATAACTGTGTGGAGCGATTTGATCATCACTGCCCATGGGTGGGCCAATGTATTGGACTGGTAACACCCATTCTTTCATAACTTCACATTGATGGTATCCAAGGGCAAGGAACACTATCTTAATCATTAGAATTTAGAAGATTAATTTTTGCGCCAAGTTAGATATATGAATATAATCGTCAAGTTGCTGAATCACCAGTTAATTTACCCTTTGGTTGCATGTTACATGGTTGCAGCGAAATTACCGGTTCTACTACATGTTTGTTTTCTCTGCCACTCTGCTTTGCTTATATGTACATGCCTTTTGCTGGGTCTACATTATGAAGATCAAGGACTCCGAGGAAATATCAATTTGGAAAGCAATGTCCAAAACTATATCATCCATCGTACTAATAGTCTACACCTTTATTTGTGTCTGGTTTGTTGGCGGTCTCACTGTTTTCCACACGTACCTCATCAGCACAAGCCAGGTTTCAATGCCATTCATCTCAAAATTCTTTCAAACGTTAAATTTGACTTTTCACTATTTTTGTGCGCGTGAAATCATCGTTTATTGCATTCTACATTTGAAACCATGACGAAGACTGCTATGTGAATGATATGGGTACATGTAAACAATGAAGCACTGTGGTGCATTTCTAGTTTGGTTTTCTAACGAGAATTCTTTTTGTCTTATGTGCAGTCTACTTACGAAAATTTTAAATACCGGTATGACCCACAAACCAACCCATATAACAGAGGGATAGTTAACAACTTCAAAGAAGTATTCTGCACCAGAATTCCTCCATCCAAGAATAATTTCAGGTCTAAGGTTCCAAGGGAGCCATTAGATTCATATCGAGGAACGGGTATTAGGCCCTTAAGCCCAATGATGAAAAGACGCACCAGGAGTATGGAATTAGTAGGGAATTCAGTTTACAATGAGCAAGACGAGGAGGAAAGTAATTATAGAGATGGGTTTGACAATGAAGCACGTAGCAAAGATAGTGAAAGCAAAGATAGTGGATTGACCGAAAAGTCCCTGGATTTAAGCAGGATCATTCACACGGAAGGGGTGGAGGGACAAGAAAGTTCACTTCGACACCATCTATGGGAAGCAACTCCAGAAGTTCAGGACAACATAACAGAAGTTGGGGAATCAAATTGGGCTGCTGGTCCCAATTACTCAAGTAAAGAGGTTGTATAGTGCACAGTGTGAGTGTGAGCTTGTCAGGACAAATTTAGAGATGTAAATTTAAAGTTCAAATGAGTAATGAGACAATTTTAGAGATGTAAATTAAAAGTTCAAACGAGTATTTAAGAGTGTTCATAGATTTTTTTTAAGTTGAGGTTGCCAGAAAAGAGAACTAATTAAGAGTGTTCATATATTGGATTGTTTTGGGTTTAGAGTAAAATTAAATTTGAATTGATTTATATTTAATTAAGTTGATTTAAATTTTAATTTTTTTTAGCCAATTCAAATCAAATCAATTTGATTAATTACAAATTTATATAAAATACATAATAAGTGAATATAAAAACAAAAAACAATAATAATGTATTTTTATATCGAGTTATGATATAAAAATACATTATTATTGTTTTTCGTTTTTATATTCACTTATTATGTATTTTATATAAATTTGTAATTTTATACAAGTTTTTGATTATTTAATGAATAATTATTTTATTTAACATTAAGTTTTTTTAAATAGTTAGTATTTTATATATCTCTTTAATTTTTTATCCAAAATATGAAAAAAAAAATAGATAATAAGCAGGACCAAATTAAGGCACTTAATAACATTAAAAAAAGATAATAAGAGAATCAAGATGAATGAAAAAACAAAAGAAAATAAAGCCAAAAGTATAGAAAAAATTAGGAATTAAAATCTAAAATTTATTATTTAAAACTTAGAAGTTTAAAAATATTAATCGAATCATTGAATTGGTTCACATTAAAAAAATAATTAATAATAAAACTATTGCTTTTGTTTTGGTTAGTCGGTTATGGGATTTGGACCTTACTTTATTGATATCGCCTTCTGCGGACTACAATGATAAAAATCATAAAATTCTACATAATTGACATTCAAAAGTTTATTATCACTAACTAAACATTAGTCCAATGTTCGTAAAGCCAAAATAAATAAAATAATTGTCCAAAACGTAATTTTAATATGTTAACCCACTTCCACAAAGCCAAAGTAAATAAAAATAGACAAATTAATGTTGATCTTGTTCAAAGTATTTTTTTAAAAGAAAAAAGTTGGCGAGTTGACAAATCCGAGATGCTCCCTGATTTATTTTCTTGATGGGTTAAGCAAGATACATCAAAATGGGTTAGTAAAAGAAACAGGTTTAGCGAATTAACCCAATAGACTCAACCAGTTTTTGCCACCCCATTGTAGTATTTGACAAATTAATACTACATCATAAGCATTTTTTTAAAAACGTCTAAATTTCAATGATGCACAAAAGCAAAATAAACATGAGATGATAAGTTAATTTTCAAAATTGACTAACAAACTAAGATTGAATGTTTGACAAGTTGGCTTGATAGATCCAATTAATGAACAATGAAATACTAAGATTGATGCAAATGTTTGACAAGTTGACTTGATAGATCCAACCTGTTTTTTCACTCCATCCTAGTGTTTGACAACTTACTACATCATAAGCATACATTTTTTTAAGAATAATGTTTTGTGAACATCAAATGCTAGCTTATACCATGAGAGAGAAAGACACGAGAGGGAGGAATGATAATGTGATAAAAAAAGAAGTATTAATCCAGTGTTTACATTGTCGAGGTGTCCATGTATTACTGTTATTTTTTTAAACATCTAAATTTCAAAGATGCCTAAAAGCAAAATAAAAACTTCAGATGATAAAAATTAATTTTCAAAATTAATAAACAATGAAATACTAAGATTGATATTTCGGGCATTCAGCCAAAGTAAAATTTAAAACTGGAATCATCAACTGTGGAAGCACATAGATGACCCTTGATCTTCATCGCATACTCTGAAACCTTTTCATGACAAGGACGCTCATTTCATTTCAATATAACGATGAGCACAGATTGAAAGACATGTAGATTCACTAGAACTGAACTTACTCCCAGGTGTACCAGTGATGCATTTGTCCCAGCATGTGCTTGTCAGCTTTGCCACCATTTCATTAGCCATGGCTATTTGCCGTTCTTGCTGCATTTGGAGAACAAGGTTAAACTTTTACTACTTTACTCAGGCATGGACACAACTTTTTCTCCTATATACGGTAAATATGTGGAGATCAAATAGAAGTATCTTAATGAAAGGAAAAATAATAATAACACCTATGAAAAAGGCTTTGGCTACTTATAAGTGGCACGCACACCTAGGAACAGCAACTTAAACCTCCAAGTACTAATAACTGACTGGCATAACCATCAAATAATGAAGCTCAGGCATTGCATTATTCTCAAAAACAACAACTAGAACTGCTACGATACAAACTTGACGCTTACACTATCAAATTAACACCCTAAAATAATTTTCTATATCGTCTGGTTTTCCCTTTATTTCATAGAATTGGCACCTTAACTTACTGGGTTCAAGTTTTATTACACATCTGGTCCACACGTGACTGTGTGTCAACTTGTGCTCCGTATCTTCTGCTTATTTTAAACCCCCTAAATTCTTGGGCTTTTAGTAATATCTACAATTCAAACAATAATTAGTTTAAAAGACATGTGTTTGCCGAAATGTATCTTAAGTTTTGATAATGAACATGTGCTAGTAGTGCTACATAGTGTGCTATTGAAACATTTTAAATCATGCATAATCATGCATTCTATGTTGTTATACTATGTATTAAGTCGCTCCTGCAAACATTTGGCAATGCTAGAAAATTGTGATTTTTATGCGATAAACACAAAAGTGGGAAAACGCAGTATACTAAACACGTCACTCTTCAGTTCGCCCAGAAGCCCCAAAATAAACAAGTGCAATGAAAGGAAACAAGGTTATCGGAAATTAGAATTCATATGAATCTACCACAACAACAAAATACAAAACACCGCGTAATAACATCAACGAATACATTTATATGTAACTTACAGTGTAGAATTGCTCCATTTCAGATGAGTTAAGTTGCGAAAATTCCATGGAGATTGGAAAGAGAGTTCCGAAGTGAAATCTTCAAACGAATTCTGAGAAAACCCAAAACCCTGCTGCGAGTGGCGAAACGACGCTAAAATCAGCTAAAACGACGGTAAGATGGAAACAGGAAATTGATAAGGCGCTTAAAGCCCACACGAATGACTTGCTTGAAAAGAAAGCCCATAAACTATTGCTTTTATGGTGCCGAAATAGTATAAAGGAGAAACGATGGCCCAAAATGAAAAACAAAACTGACAAAAAAAACGCATTTTTGTCCATTGAATCCAACGTAATTTGTGGATTTATAGAAAAGGAAATGCATGCTAGCATTTACTGTCAACTAACAACTTTATTTTTAATTTAATTGATCTAACGTAAAACTTACTTAATTCAGTCGATTTAATTTGAAAATCAATCTCCAAGACTTTAGCTTCTTCCGTTCATATAGATTTTTATGCAGTGTTTGGTTTAATTTACTTTTTTTCAAAGGAAAAATTGTCATCTAATTTTATAAAAGATTTTTTTTTAAAAATGAAATTTTTATTTGATGAATAAAGCATAAAAAATCTTGAATTTATTTTCATGCACTATCAATACAAAGATGTAAAAAAATTACATTATCAACTAATTAAAAATCATCTTTAAGTAAGTATAGCTTTTAAAGTAGTAATTATAAAATTAACAAACTTATCATACATATCATTTGAGATTAAATGATAATGTGAATTTTTTTTAAACTATTAGTACATTCTAATTAAGTTAAAAAAAACTTTTTTATCAATTAAATTTGATAATCTCTTCTTCTCAATTTTTTATTTCAATTTCCAAAAATTCAAGAATACACCACTAAATAGCTTTTAATTTAAAAGTTCCTTATTAAATTACAAAATTACCAACCTTTTAGCGCTTATTTTTTAATACCTAAATAGCTTCGAAGATGGAAAAAAAAAAACAAATGTTACTTTAGAAACTAAAAAATTTGTAATTTGTTTTTCACATTTACAAAATTATTAATTTATCAATAAGTTGTTAATTGAAGGAGTATATATATGATTCTTCTTGATTAGTCTCTGACCCAGTGGGTTGAGGGACACTCGTGGTCTCTGACCTAGGACCAAAATATATATATATGATTCTTCTTAAGTAATATTTTGAGTTCGAGTTTTAAATATGAGAAAAATCCTTGTTATAAAAGTTAGCCCCGTCATACTATAGGTGTTCTTTAAGAGAAAAATATTTATGAAATTAAAAGAAAAAAATAACATCTTTTTTTTTTAATTTATATCTCTTGCCTTTTTAACATTGGAAAATTATCTTCAACTATATATACATACTTGGAAAATTAATATATATAAATATATTAGTAAATAGTTGAAAAATGGTTAGAAACTCACTATGACCAATCTAGCTGTGAGGAATTTAAGTAATATGCACAAAGTTTTAGATTCTAATTTTGATATTTATATTTTACATCCAAAAAAAAAATATAAATATACTTGTAATGAACTGAAGTCTTAAAATTGAGCTGTGTGAAACTGTGAATGTTAGCGATTCTAATTAACTGCAAGTGATCCTGATAAAAAATCATTGACCAAGTTTCTTATGCGTTAAGCATAGCATGCCTTTTCCACCGGTACGTAAACAAAAAGTACAACTCACTTTGGCATGGAATTTATGAAGCTTGAAAAATAGTGCTTGAAAGAAAAGGACATGATTTGCATAGGAGAGGCTCCACACACATAAATGTAGAGAGAGGAGTGGATAGTATACACACTTAAAATGAAAATAAAATAAAATAAAAATACTCCAATTCAAACGTGAGTAAGTATATATATAATGTTTATTTATAAACAAAATTAATAAAACAATAAAAAGAACAGTCAAATAGGCTTAAGGAATATTTTCTTATTATTTTAATATATTTTTGAGTTTTTGATTGATTCCTATAGATACTATACTCATCATGCAAGAATTGCTCATGGAAAGTAATGTTTAGATGCATTTTTATTTTTATTTTTATAAATGTTTAGATGCATTTATAAACTATAAAGTGAGGTGATGCATAAATGTTTAGATGCATTTATAAACTATAAAGTGAGGTGATGTCCATGTGTAGACTATAAGAGAGACTCGTTTAAAGGATATTACACCCACAAAGGGCAACTTCTGTTGCTGCTGTCTTAAGCAAAGGGATTTAAACATGTAAATATGCAAGTTGGACTTTAATTTATTTTTCTTTTTAATTTTAGAGAGGGAGTGAATCTTCCAAAATCTGATTTACAATGTTGAAAAAGTAAGCTCTTTAAATCAACATCTTCTTGGTGAAGGAAAGTACCACTACTTTTTTTTAAGGGGGTACAGGAAAGTTTCAGTATATCATAGTTGACTACGTGCATGTTTGATCGTGATTTTGCTTTTTAGAGAAAACATAATTATGTTTGTCGGTTCTCCTTTCTTTCGTTTGCCGGATTCAATACTCTGCGAACTTTACAAATGACAAACTAATTAAAATTGAACTAAATCGTGGTAAAGAAAACTATTAAATAAAAAAGACTTGCGGCATGACATAAAGTGACATATATAAAGTGAGTCCGAGTCATCTATCCATCAATAATTCAAATTCATAAATAAAAGGAGCAGGACAAAAGCTTATATCATGTTATCTTACAATATTTATATATGGCAAATCCACTAGGGAAACTTTAAATATGGTAAATTTAGAAGAAACTTTAAAAGAAAAAAAGAAAAAAAAAGCAAGTCAAGAAAATGGGTTGGTTTGTTCTTGATTCTTGAAAAATTGAATAAAAAATGCAATACCAGTAAAAAAAAACAAGGGTAAAATATGTTTTTGGTTTCTCATTTTATCTAAATTTCTATTTTTAGTCCCTCATAAATTTTTCTATGTTTTTAGTCCCTCAAAAATTGTTTTCTTTTTGTTTTTAGTCCCTGACATTAAGTTTAACTGTTAAGTGATGTTGTGACGAGCATAATTTGTACTTGAAAATTTTTTGTTTAAGTTTCTAACGATTTTTAACTACTGTAAATTTTTTGGCAAACTAAAACTGTCAGAAATGTTAAAAAAAAAAAATCAAAACCTCGAACACCAGATTTTCTGAAATCACAAGAAATGTTACAAAAGTAAACATTTCTGACCGCCAAAAAATTTTTAGTGGTTAAAAGTTACTAGAAACTTAATTAGGAAATTTTCACGCACACAGTTTATGTTTGTCATGTCATCACTTAACAGTTAAAATTAATGTCAGAAACTAAAAACAGAATAAAAAAATTATGAGGGACTAAAAACATAACAGAACAATTTATAAGGAACTAAAAACAGTAAAAAAAAATTATGAGGGACTAAAAACAGAAATCAAAATAAAATGGGGGACTAAAAACATATTTTACCAAAAAAAAAAAACTTAAAGTTTCAGGCAACTAATAATGTGCAAAAATCACAATCATGCAAGACTTTCCTATATAACAATCCCTTGGGCCTTGCGTTAGTTCTTCATATATATATATAGGAAAACAATATCAATATTAATAAAATAAAAACTAAAATGGATCAATTAATAATAGAGTTTAATGGTAATGCACTTACAGTGTAAAACTATTTTACACAGCCATCCAATCACAAATCACCGTTGGTATGACTTTTAAGATAAACTTTTTAAAAATCAACAAACTTACTATATATGATAGGTTGTGATTAAATGATGGTGTAAAACTTTTTACATTGTCAGTATATAGTCTTTTTCTCTTAAGAATATTGGGTTCAAATTATTTTTACTACTTTGATTATGATAATAGGAACAATCTATCTATCTGTAATAAGGTCGTCTATTGCTTACGTGCATGACGGTCGCTGACTCAGAGTTTGTCTTACTTTCACCAGAAATTCAATACGTACTTTCGACCCTCGTTTAGAACTCTCAATTTCAGCCACAAATAAGTTGCAGGATTTAAAATACATGCTATAAATGCTAATTAAAGAACACAAGACTCAGGACTAATGGGATCAGATCGAACATTATTATTGGGTTTAATTTCATCGTAAACTAACCGTGAAGAATTCCATTTACTTGTATACATATCTTTTTGAATGAGATCATCACACATATATATCTTATCTACAACTTTCTTTTCTCTTACTCTATACTAGTATTTTTTTTTTTTACTTCTCATTTGCATTGTTTTCATAATATTAGGATCAATTTTGAATGGTAGGCTTTTATATTGATAGAACTAGCCAGTTACCCGTGCGTTCTCACGGGTCGCTTTGATTTTTATGTATTTTTTGAGAAAATTTACGTATAACATAATTAATTTAAAATTAAATATTAGATATACGTTTGTTGCTCAATGACAATAAAAAACAAAAAATGAATGTTCAATAAAAATAATAGAGCAAAAATGAATGTTCAATAAAATATTTATAAAATTGTATGAAAAAATTATGTTTAAAAATTTAGAAAGAATTTAACTTATGTTTAATTAATTATTTTTTTTGTAATTTTGAAATGTGAAATGATAAAATAATTTATTTATTTTACAACTATATTGCAAATAAAAAATTATTAATTTTATAATATTTATAGTTTATAAACAATACTTCAAATAATTTAAAGTCTAATAATTAATTAAATTAAATGCAAACCTTTTGAAATCAAATATTACTTATCACCATGTTGATTTGAGTGAAATTGAGATTGAACCCCTTAAGTAAGGTCTTATATTCAAGTCTTATGGTTGAAAGATCTTGTTAAAGTCAATGCATACATAAATGATAAAATTTTAAAGTTTGTCACGAAACTTTACCATATAAAAAAAGATAATTTCAATCAATAAAATAGTGACAGTTTTTTTTTTTGAACAAAAAATAGTGACGGTTATTAAGCATAGAGTCATAGTATTATTTTGTATAAATATATTAACTAATCAGATTTAAATAAATTTTTAGTATAAAAATTTTAACCATGTAATATAAATATTATTCAATAAAATATTTATTTATGAAATTGTTTAAAATTATTTTATACGATTTCTAAGTAAAAATATTATTTTGTAATAAATAATTAACTAATTAGATATAAATTAAATTTAGTATAAAAATTTCAACCTCGTAATATAAATATTATTCAACAAAATATTTATTTATTAAATTATTTAAAATTATTTTATACAATTTCTAAGTAAAAATAATTTTATAGGATTTCAAAGCAAAAATAAACATTGTTGAGTATTTGACATGCAACTATGTTAAATAGTCACGGAAAGAGCTTTGTCGCTCAAAATCGTTCATCCATAACAGCGTCAAGCAGGATTGTCTCCCGTGAATGATACTTGTAGTCTATATCATAACAAAAATTTAAACTAATTTAATTATGATATTATTGAGTAAGCATTTTTTTTTTGTCCTAGGTCAGAGACCACAAGTGTCCCCCAACCCACTGGGTCAGAGACTAATCCCGCTCGCGGTGCGTGGCTGTCGCTGACCCAAGAGAATTTTTGCACACGAAGAAAATCGAACACGGATTCTCCTGCTAAATCAATCGTTCCCCACATGTGAACGCAGCAGGACCTTACACCTGACTAACTAATTTAAAACTATGTAGTTGTATTAAATACTCTGAAAAAGTGTTTTGTCACCTATACTAGTCTTAAGCAAGATTGTCTCTCATGAATGATATTGTAGTTTATACTATAAAAATATTAAAACTAATTTAATTTATGATACTATTGTTAAAGTAATTTAAAACTATTTTGTAATAAAAATATATTTAATAAATTAATTTTAAACATAGAGTCAAATTATTATTTTGTATAAATATATTAACTACTTAGATTTAAAATAAATTTTTAGTATAAAAATTTTAACCACATAATATAAGTATCATTCAATAAACCATCTATTTATTAAATTATTTAAAATTATTTAATACAATTTTTAAGTAAACATAATTTTATTGGATTTAAAAGTAAAAATAAATTTAGTTAATTAAATTATAATTAGTTTAATAGGTAATAAGTAATTATAGAAATTTATCATTCAGTTAATATAATAATCATATTTTATACAATATTAAGCATATTATTATATTAAATATTTCAAGAAAAAATAAATATCATGTCAACAAAACTACAATAATTTTCTTTTATTTTATATGGGCTAATATAAATTATAGAATATATTTTTATAAATAAAAGGTATAAAACAATAATATATTGTAAATTCTATTTATTAAATTATAATTAATTTGAAGTAATTATATAAATTTATCATTCATTTAATATAAATAATAATATATTTTTATGTAATATTGAGCATAATATTATATTAAAAGATATAAAACAATAATACAATAAAAATATAAATAATATAATGATATAAATCTGTAAAAAGTATATATTAGTACATGTTAAAAAATAATGACAATAGCAAGGACTAAATTTCCTTATGTTGATAGTAGAAGAGGAAAAAAGAAACAAAAAAAGAAAATGAAAAAATCACAAAAAAGGTAAAAAAAAAAAAAGACTAAGAAAGAGAGAAAAGTTGGACAGAAATAGAAGTTTTGAAATTAATCAACTCCAAATTTTCGTATAAAAAGTTATTAAACAAAAAGTTAAAATATTATTTTGTAATTAATATAAAAATTAATGTTTAGTATAAAATTTTTAACTTCATAATATAAATATTATTCAACAAAATATTTATTTTTAAAATTATTTTACATGATTTCTAAGTAAAAATGATTTTATAGGATTTAAAAGTAATATATATATATATATATATATATATATATATATATATATATATATATATTTGAGTCTTGGATATGCCGTTATGTTAAATATTTGGAGAAAGAGATTTGTCACTCATAATGGTCGTACCTAATTTGAGCAGGATTATTTTTCGTGAATGATATTTGTTGTCTTTGCCTTAAAAAAATTAAAACTAACTCAATTCATTTATGATATTATTGATGAAGTAATCTAAAACTATTTTGTAATAAAAATATATTTAATAAATTAATTTTAATATTTTTATTGTATATTTATGTATAAAAATTTAACATTATTATATAAAGATTAATCAACAAAATTCTTGTATATGGATTTATTAAACATAGAGTCAAAATATAAATATTTATATTTATAATATTATAAACAATTAAATTTATGTATCATTTAATATAAAAAGAAAGAAAGAAGCATCGAAAGGGAAAACTAAAAAGAATAAAAGAAAAAGAAGAAAGAAAAAAAATAACTTAAAAAGAAAAAAGAAATGAAAAGTGATAAAAGGAAAAAATGAAAGAAAGAAACATTAAATGAAAAAAGAAAGAAAAAACATAAAAAGAAAAAAAGAAGAAGAAATATACGTTTAAAAAAACTGAAAAAGAAGAAAGAAAAAAATTGAGTAGGATAAATAATAAAATAATTTATTTTCTTATATAGAATAGATATATAATAGAAAACAAAAACAAAAAACAAAAAGTTGAAAAGAAAAATAAAAAGAGAGAGAGAGAGAGTTTTTGGAGGGAAATTTTTTTCTCAAATGGTGACATGTGGCAACCAAGGGATTCTCTTTTCTATTAAAGAAATAGATATCTGCATTCGCATTATTAGGTGAGGCTTATAGCGTGTCTTCCCCTCTTCAAAACTTGTTGGAGGAAAAAACTTAACAAAGAAAAGATTTTTTTTCCTTTTTTAGTTTTTAGGTATTTCGATGTTATAGTTGGTTGTGGACAGTGAATGAATGTTATTTTTTTTTCTTAAGATTTAAATATCTTTTTAGTCCTTGCAATTTTTTTTTAGTTTTAGTCCTTGCAAATTATGTTTGTTTTGTTTTTTGTCCTTAAAGTGGTTTAGATAACTCTTTGAACAGTGAAAAAATGCTTCGAACAGTAAAAAAATGTTATCTAAACCGCTTTGCTTTAAAGATGGAAAACAAAACAACCATAATTTGTAATGACTAAAACCAAAAAAAAAAAAATCAAGGACAAAAAATAAAAAAATGCTAAATTGTAAGAACTAAAAAGGTATTTAAACCTTTTCTTAATTATTGTTAGTTAGTGAAATACAAGAGAGTAAAATAGTTATACTATTGTTAGCTCACATCAACAAAGCAGACCCCTTGATATCTATATTGTCAATAAAACTTTTGATAAAAAGGATCTCATACATGAATTCACCATCAATTTGGCTAAACCCATACTTGTTCAAGTCAATCACCAAGTCATACCATCAATTCTAATACCACTTATTATAAAATATGTGAGGGTAAAACGTTAGAGAAATCTCTATCAATAGGTCACAAGTTAACCACACAAGTAAACTTGATATCATATCCAATTCAATACTTTAAAACATTAGGTATATGAGTAATGTTCATTGTAACGACCCATCTTCGTTACAGATTTGTTATACTAAAACAATTATTAATTATTATCATATGAAATTTCAAAGAAATTTTTTTCTCATTTAACACATATTATATGTACCTACTTTCCTACTGATAACGTACATCATCACATCATAAAAGTGTTAAGTCTGGCTTTACAAAACTTACGTATATATACATACATACAATACCAATATAGTCTTCTTTTAAAGGACATTCATAGCAACCTAAATATTTATACATATTTCCTAAGCTGGTCCCCATACTATGTACATATATACTAGAACATAATCAGCAGAACAGGAGGATCGTCCAATCTTTAGATCGTCCAATCCAAAGGAACAAAAGGATCGTCCAATCTTCAACCTTGACTATCATGAGAGCCTACGCCATCATTATTACCTGCTCCCGTGTCAATACACGATCATTGCAGTAATACAAAACAAACACAAATTGCAAGGGTAAGCTTCTTATAAAAAGAATGATAGATTATACACAAAATTTCAATCAACATCATTCACAGTAAACATTCAGTTCATTTCATATGTCACTCCATACATCAATATCATCATGCAATATTATGCTGACTCGACTCCATGGAGATTTCAACAAATTTCGGGCGGTCCCCATAGGCCCCATCCCCTACCATTAGTCTCTTCTTAGACCATTCAGGGAGTCCCTTGAGCCACCATGTGGAGGAAGTGTGAATTTAATCCAATATAGACAAGTGTTGGTATTGGCTTACCTCTGTCAGGTTTGCAAAACCTTCCATCTTTAGGAATTCGCCCACTTGTCTATTCTATATGCCCACCATTGGCCACCACGAAATCCTCCAGCACTAGGTTGAGAGCCCACCTAGCACCCTCAACTTACGTGCCTACCCGCATGCAATCTTATGCACAAACCAAACAACTCTGCTCGCCACATGTTCCCTCTATGTTATAAATTCACCATTTTTCTTAAATCACACTTATGAACCCAATCTAGCAGTTCAGTAAGCACAAGTAAGGCATTCTCACACCTCGAATCCTTACTCACAACACAACACTAAATTTAACTAAGGGTGAATTTCCTAACATAGTTCTAGAACCAAAGTGGTGGCATATCCAATATTCTCATTCAATATTTCAAATCTACACTCACAATTATATTACACATCTCAACGAATGTCAATCGCACATTTAAAATAATCGTTTATATAAGAAAATGAATATATATCACATTCATAACAAAACTGGGTCCTGGACTCAAAGCTGAACAAAAGCACCAGAGTTGACCAGAGTTGACTGGACGCTGGTCACTGGACGCTGGGTGGGTCATTGGACGCTGGTTGGCTGAGTGGGTCATTGGACGCTGGTTGGCTGAGTGGGTCATTGGACGCTGGGTGAGTTACTGGACGCTGGTTCTGCAGAATCGGACTCTCACAAAATTTTCTACTAACAGAACATCGAAACAAGAATTTCTGCAGAATCCAGGGCTTCCCAAAGGATCCCAAGCATCCAAAAACATGCCTCAAAGGTTTAGGGACAATTCACAACACTTGCAAGACCATTTCAAATCAAAACAACACATCATGATATTATATTAACTTCAACTTAAATCACAATTTCAATCAACTCATCAAGAACACAAGTACCAAACACCACCAAATCAGTCAAACAAGTTTAAAGCTTCCCTTACCTAAACTTCTTGACTCAAACCGTGAAGAAAACTAGAGAGGAGAACTTTGGATTTCTTGAGTGATCTGTCCTTAAGTTTTGTTACAGAATCAACTAGGAGACACCTAAATCAACATCAAAGTAAACTCAAAATCAAGATTTCTCTCATCTCTTAAAATTTAACCAAGACCCATTTCTCATGTTCTTGGGAGGAGATGAGAAAGATACTTAGAAATCAAGAATAGGAAGGAACTGGACTTACCAACTTAACATCAACTAAGAAATCTCTAGGGAAGAAGAAATCAAACTTCAAGTTGAGGTAGGAATCAAACTTCCATTTACGGAAAAGAAAGAGCTTAGAGAGGAAGAAAGATAAGAATGAAGGAATTGGAAGAAATAGGAAGCTGGACACGTTCAAATTAAGAGATTTGCATGAAATTTTGCTAGTAACACCCCTATTTCCTCTAAAAGCACCCCCCCTTTTCTTATTTTTTTCTTTTCTACAACTTACGAAATTTACGTAAAATTCCTAACAACAACCTTACCTTCTAAGCCCGACCGTACATGAAATATTATCAACAACATTATAGCACATAACAAAACAATCTATTTATTAATTCTTTTATATATAATATAGCTTTAAATTTAATTTCCTCTTGTATTATCAATCAAACACTTGATCATACACTTGAAAAAAATCACGACATTACAATTCTCCCCAACAAGAAAATTTTCGTCCTCGAAAATTCGCTTACCTGAGAAGAGATAAGGATATTGTTCACGCATTTTATCTTCAAGTTCCCATGTAGCATCACCCGTAGTATCACTCCATATAACTTTAACCAAACTAATAGCTTTGCCCCTAAGCTGTTTAGTCTCTTGATCCTCAATCCTGACTGGACGAGTCTCAAGCGTCCAGTCTTCTCGTACTTGTATCACATCCGGCTCAAGGATATGAGTAGGATCAGAAACATATTTCCTCAATTGAGACACATGTAATACATTGTGCAAGTTGGCTAGAGTAGGTGGTAAAGCCATTTCATAAGCCACTGGACCTATGCGTCTAATGATTTGATAGGGTCCAATGAACTTAGGTGTAAGCTTCTTCGACTTAATTGATCGTCCAATACCCGTAGTTGGTGTAACCTTTAGAAACACATGATCACCCGCTTCAAACTCAAGTGGCCTTCTACGTTTGTCCGCATAAGATTTCTGTCTACTTTGTGAGGCCTTCATCCTTTCTTGAATTAACTTAATCTTTTTTGTAGTCTGTTGTAACATCTCTGGCCCTACTACCATATTCGTTCCATCTTGGTACCAACAAAGAGGTGTTCTACACCTTCTACCATACAAAGCTTCAAATGGTGCCATACCAATACTAGCATGAAAACTGTTGTTGTAGGTGAATTCTACCAAAGGTAAAACTTCATCCCAACTTCCAAGATGATCCAAAACACATGCCCGCAACAGATCTTCTAGTGATTGGATCGTTCTCTCAGATTGTCCATCAGTCTGTGGGTGATAAGCAGAACTAAATCTCAACTTAGTTCCTAAGGCTTTTTGCAAACTTTGCCAAAATCTTGAAGTAAATCTTGGGTCTCTGTCCGAAATTATACTAGATGGCACTCCATGCAATCTTACTATCTCTCTGATATACAATTGAGTGAACTTCTCCAAAGAATACTTCATGTTAACAGGTAAGAAATGAGCACACTTTGTTAATCTGTCAACTATCACCCATATGGCATCACAACCTCTAGTTGTCCTAGGCAAACTGGATACAAAATCCATGGTAATACTGTCCCATTTCCATTCTGGAATCTCCATTGCTTGCAACAAACCACCAGGCCTCTGATGTTCTACTTTAGCCTTCTGACAAGTTAAACATACTGCTACATATTGTACCACATCTCTCTTCATACCGGACCACCAAAACATCTTCCTCAAATCTTGATACATCTTAGTCATACCGGGATGTAGACTAAGTTTACTTTTATGACCTTCGTCCAATATGAGTCTTTTTAACTCATGTCTTGTGGTACACAAATTCTACCTTTGAATCTCAAAATTCCATCATCACCCAAACTAAAGTCTATTGCTTTATCCGTACCCAACAACTCCATTGTTCTACTCAAGCTAGGATCCAATAACTGTTTCTCCTTAATCATTCCCAGAAAATTATTAGTCACAGTTAACATACCACAACTAAGGTGATCGTAGGTCACTTCAACATACAAGTTCAAATCTCTAAACTTCTCCACCAATTCTAACTCTTTCACCATCAAAGTGGACATCTGGACGGTCCTTCTGCTAAGGGCATCAGCTACCACGTTAGCTTTACCCGGATGGTACATCAATTGAAAATCATAATCCTTCAAAAACTCCATCCATCGCCTTTGTCTCATATTGAGCTCCTTCTGATCAAACAAGTATTTTAAACTCTTGTGATCACTAAATACATCGAATTTAGCTCCATAAAGATAATGTCTCCATATTTTCAAGGCAAACACCACTGCTGCTAACTCCAAATCATGAGTGGGATAGTTCCTCTCATGAGTCTTCAACTGTCTTGAGGCATAAGCCACAACTTTCCTTCCTTGCATCAACACACAACCCAATCCTTGATGAGATGCATCACAGTAAACTTCAAAAGGTTCACTAGTATCAGGTATTACAAGGACAGGAGAAGAAGTCAACCTTTGCTTCAATTCTAGAAAACTCTGTTCACAAGCTTCAGTCCATGCAAATGGTCGGTCCTTGCGAGTAAGTTGGGTCAATGGTGTTACTATCTTAGAGAATCCTTCTATGAATCTCCGATAGTATCCAGCTAATCCAACAAAACTTCTAATCTCTGTGGCTGTCTTTGGACGTTCCCATTGCAAAACTGCTTTTACTTTTGAAGGATCCACTGCAATCCCTTCAGCTGAGATTACATGACCCAAGAACTTCACTTCTTCTAGCCAAAACTCACACTTGGAGAGTCTTGCATACAATTGCTTTTCTCTCAAAATCTCCAATACAACTCTTAAATGGTCTTCATGCTCTTCACGAGTACGGGAATAGATAAGAATGTCGTCGATGAACACCACAACAAACTTATCCAAGAATGGACGAAAGATCCTATTCATGTAATCCATGAATATAGCAGGAGCATTCGTCACTCCAAAAGGCATGACCACATACTCATAATGTCCATACCGAGTCCGAAAAGCTGTTTTCGGTATATCCTCATCTTTCACCCTTATCTGATGATACCCTGACTTCAAATCAATTTTTGAGAAAATCTTCGCTCCACGCAACTGGTCCATCAAATCATCTATCCTTGGCAAAGGATATTTATTCTTGATAGTGAGCTTATTCAATTGACGATAGTCAACACATAGTCTAGAACCACCATCTTTCTTCTTGACCAGTAACACAGGTGCTCCCCAAGGAGAAATACTAGGTCTGATCATTTCCTTCTCCAACAAATCTTCAATTTGTTTCTTCAGTTCAGCTAATTCAGCGGGTGCCATCCTATAAGGAGTTATTGACACTGGTCCCACACCTGGAACTAGTTCGATAGCAAACTCAACCTCTCTTTGTGGAGGCAAGCCAGGTACTTCTTCAGGAAAGACTTCAGAAAAATCTCTAACAACTGCTATAGAATTCAAGTCAAGATCACCCTTGACTTCCAAGAAAGAAAAGACCACAAAACACGAAGCTCCTTCCTTCAAAGAAACTTGTGCTTGCTTTGCAGAAATAAATTCAAGATCTTCGTGATCAGGGAATACAAGAGTCTTTTGAGCACAATCTATAAGAATACGATTGGAGGATGATCCGCTGTCGCACACGGATCAAAACGAGTGATTTTGAAAGTATAGTTATGGCAACGACAACTCGAGTATCGTTCTCAAGGATTCTTGTATTATTATCAATCAATACAGTAACGATTAATGGGGGGGTTTGATTATGATATCAAGAAAAAGGGATTAAAATAAATTGTGATTATCAAGTAAGCTAAAGTGAATCAACCTACTGTATCGACTTCTAACTTATCATTGATCCCTATAAATTCCAATTTCCTAAACGGATCAGATCCTATTCGACTATAATAACTACTGACAAGCGCAATAGAAATTATACGGCGTATGTTCCTGAATTCCGGATTAAGCAAACGGAAATATGATCAAACGCGATAATGCAAAAGCTACGTTAACGCGAAATTGATTCAAGATCAAACAACCAATCGAATTTAAGAATTATATCCTATAACAACACTCAAATTAAGCAATCAATTGAGATTATTGGAATAAATCAAAGGAAACAGATTGATATGGAATTTATAAAAGAACCTCAAAGTGGAATCCGATTACAGCAGATCGATTCTTCGGAACTTAGTTCTCCATTACAATTGTTCAAAACCTTCTAAAAGAATTCCGTGAACAGTGAATGAGAGTCTACAGTAAAAACGTGTTCAGTACGCGGCCCTCTGTTCTATATTTATAAAGTTTTAAACTGCTAACGCGGATCACCACGGCCGTGCTGAGGAGATGACCACGGCCGTGATCCTTGCATAGTCTGGAGGTCCAATCTACGTGCTTTCCGAGCACGGTCGTGGTAAATTAACCACGGCCGTGGTCCTTGTATAGTCTGGAGGTCCAATCTACGTGCTTTCCGAGCACGGTCGTGGTAAATTAACCACGGCTGTGGTGGCTTAGCACGGCCGTGCTTAGGCTACCACGGCCGTGGTATTCCAGACAAAGGTTTCCTGTAGCTCAAGTTATGAATCTTCCATTGAAAGCTGCTAATGCTGAAAATAAAATACGAAAATTAAATAAAGCTAGAAACAAACTTAAATATGAAAACACACTAAAATGGTGAAACTAATGAAATAAACTAAGGAAATGCCTAAGAATAACAGTAGAAGAATGTGCATGAAAATGCACTGATCAAATTCCCCCACACTTAAACTTTTGCACTCCGAGCAAAATTAAAAATTCAAAACAGAAAAAACTTCAAAACAAAAAACGGAACAGAGCATGCAAACTTAGAGGTTATCAGGATACAAAGTGCAAGCAAACTCCTAATACTAAGCTTAAAGAATATGACATTAGTGAGTAACTCTTTTGTGACAGTCAAAGTAAATATGAAAAACAGATTACCAAAAAGTACATCAAAAGCATCAAGATCCTCACAAGATAAACTGTTTCCACTCAACTCTCAAGTGTTTAGGTTACTGTTTACACTCAAAGCACAACATGAGAGATAGTACTACCATAAGCTTGAAAAGACTCTAACATTCACAATTTGAAATACATTGCACACAAAGATCAAAAGGACTTTTATTATGGTTGTAACTTGGCCAAGGTCAGGGTGAGATACATCCTAAAGGGGTACTAAGCTAAAATTCAAAGAGTTTAAAAGAAAATTGAAAGAATTGCGGGAGTTGAACTAAATAATATCTCAATGGTGATTGAACAACAACCTCACAACTTATTTCTCTTCTCCTTTTCCTTTATTCTTCTCTTTTTTTTTTTTTTTTTTTTTTTTTTCTTCAGAAGGACTAGCATTGACATCCTTCTCTATTTTTTTTTCTTTTTTTTTTTTTTTCTGCCAACCAACATCATAACAACAATGTTCAACCCCACACAACTCTATACAAGACCCTTTCAACCCTTTGAATAGGGTGATAACATTGTTTTTCACTTTTCGGCTTGTAATGAGTTTTAAACACAAAAAAGGATAATAGGCTCAAAGGGGCTTCCAAACAAAGGGATGATATTATCAAGGTTGGCTTTTTTTTTGGCTAACTAGGTAAAAACAAACAAAACAAAACAAGATGCCTTTATCATTTCAGTGTGCACAAGTAAACAAAAAAAACTTCAACAAGAGTCAATTCAAGTTCTAGAGACTAACAAACATGAGTGAAATCACACAAGAAAGAAAGAGATGGATTTTTGATGTTATCCATTATTAGGCTCAAAATCTCACAAGGGTTAGAGATCTTCCACTAGTGATGAACAATTTAGAGTTTAGTCAAACATACAAACTAAGAATGCGTAAAAAGAATCCGTCACATCACACCACAAGTCTTTCAACAAAGAACAGAGAGAATACTCACAATTGTAGCAAGATAATCAACGAAAAAGCATGCATTTTCCATTTTTTTTTTTTTTTTGAAACAAAAACAAACCAAAAACAAACAAAAACAAAAACAAATGGTTCCCTCCCCCACACTTAAGACATACATTGTCCTCAATGAAAAGAACTCAATTATAAAGTAAGAATGAGAGAAAGGAAAGGGTGCCCCCTGATCAAGTTGCAGTGTAGTTGGGCGCTTCCAAAGAAAGCTCTTCTATGGTTGCATCTTCAGGCACTGAACTCTCATGGAACAGCTTCAGGCGCTGCCCATTGACCTTGAAAACTTTGTCAGTACCTGCACTTTTAATTTCTACTGCACCATAAGGGAAAACATTAGTAACAACAAAAGGGCCAATCCATTTGGATCGAAGTTTCCCAGCCATAAGCTTAAGGCGGGAGTTAAACAGTAAAACCTGTTGGCCCACAGAGAATTCCTTCCTAGAAATCATTTTATCATGGAAGTGTTTGGTTTTCTCTTTATAAATCCTAGAGCTTTCATAAGCCTCTAGCCTAAACTCTTCAAGCTGTTGTAATTGGAGTTTTCTTTCAATACCTGCTTGTTGCATTTCCAAGTTACAACTTTTCACCGCCCAATAAGCACGGTGTTCTATCTCTACAGGAAGGTGACATGCCTTACCGAAAACAAGTCGATAAGGAGACATCCCTATGGGTGTCTTGAAAGCTGTTCTTTGAGCCCAAAGTGCGTCTTCTAGACGGCGGCTCCAGTCCTTCCTGTTTGGTTGCACTATTTTCTCTAAGACCTGTTTGATCTCCCTGTTTGAGATCTCAGCTTGCCCATTAGTTTGTGGGTGATATGTAGTAGAGACTCTGTGCACAACTCCATACTTCCGGAGCAAAGCTTCCATGGTGCGGTTACAGAAGTGAGTGCCTTGGTCACTTATGATGGCTCGGGGTATTCCAAACCTGCAAAAGATATTGGACCTGACAAAATCTGCAACAACTCTTGAATCATTAGTCCTAGTGGGGATAGCTTCTACCCACTTTGAAACGTAATCAACAGCAAGTAAAATGTAGAGAAAACCAAATGATACAGGAAAAGGACCCATGAAGTCGATTCCCCATACATCAAATACCTCACAGAAAAGCATAGGTTGCTGAGGCATTTCACTCTTACGAGTGATGGCTGTACCTGCTATCTGGCACTCTTTACAAGTGCGGTAAGTCTCATAAGCATCCTTAAAAACAGTGGGCCAGTAGAAACCTGAGTCTAGGACTTTTCTTGCAGTCCTTTGCGGACCAAAGTGTCCCCCTACTTGAGATGCATGAGAAAAATGTAAAATAGATTCAATCTCATAGTCGGGGACACATCTCCTAATCACCTGATCACTACCAAACTTCCAAAGATATGGATCATCCCAAACATAATATTTGGCATCACTCTTGAGTTTGTGAATTTGTGCCTTGGATGCACCTGTAGGAAAAACACCAGTAACAAGATAATTAACAATATCAGCAAACCAAGGAGTAACTCCATGCAAAAGTAAAAGCTGCTCATCAGGAAAGTCATCCTGAATCGGAAAAGGATCTTCATTCCGCTCTAAGGACGGGGGCTGCTCGATGGATGGAGTGTTTGGGGCAGCCGGGATGTCGAGCGCATCAGCGGCATAAACAACTTCATCGACAACAACTTCACCTGTAGGAAACATGTTACCCTGCAAGGCAGAATCAATCTCAGCACATACAACACAAAGGTTAGTGTCAGTACAATCAGCACATGAGTAAACATCATCAAAACCCGATAAAGATGGAAAATCAAGTGAAAATAATTCAGAACAAGTGTCATCAACCAATTCAGGGATCAATTCAATATGAAAAACGGAATGCTCTTCCAAGGGATGTTTCATGGCATCGAAAATGTTAAATTTCGCGACAATGTCACCAAATTCCATGGACATGGTTCCATTCTCAACATCAATTTTTGTTTTCGCCGTTTTCATGAACGGTCTGCCTAAAATGATGGGAGCTCTGCTTGACTTAGTTTCTCCTTCCATGTCCAGAATGTAGAAATCTGCAGGAAAAATCAAATCGTTAACTTGAACAAGGACATCTTCCACTACTCCCGCGGGGCGGGCATTGCTCCTGTTCGCCAGTTGAATGATTAAACCTGTATGCTGCAAAGGACCAAGACAAAGGGTATTATAAACAGAAGTAGGCATAACATTAATGCCCGCTCCTAAATCAAGCATGCAATTCTCGAATTTACTATCCCCGATGGTACAAGGAATAGCAAAAGTTCCCGGGTCCTTGCACTTTTGCGGCAAGACTTGAGTGAGAGCTGAAACATTTTGCTTGCCGGTAACTTTTTCACATGAAGGCTTGGGCTGAATAAAAGCAGAAATATTTCTTCCCAAGTTGACTCTTTCACTTCCCTTCATCCTCCTCTTATTTGTACACAAATCTTTCAGAAACTTTGCATACCTTGGAACCTGCTTAATTACATCAAGAAGCGGAATGTTTACCGCAACTTTTCTGAAAACATCCAAGATCTCTCTCTCCTTGTCTCCCTCCTTGTCTCCCTCCTCAATCCTTTTATTTTTCAGAACTCTATGTGGGAAGGGGACTGGTGGAACATACTCTTTTTCTTTATTTTTTTCAGTTTCTACCACAACAGAAGAAGGTGGAGAAGGTGCAGATGGAGAAGGTTCAGATGTTGCCTCAATAATTTTTTTATTTTTTTCGGGGGCTGGTTCTGTAACCTTTCCGGATCGCAAGGAAATTGCACTCACATCAGCATTAGGACCTTTTGGATTCACAACTGTTTGGGCAGGCAGTTGGTTCGATCCTTGAGCTTGCATGGCATTCATTGAGGTGGCAAGCTGTCCAATCTGTGTCTGCAAGGTTTGAATACTAGATTCTGTTCTTTGTTGAAACTGAAGATTGTTAACAGCTAGTTGCTTGACCAGGTCCTCTAATGAAGGTCCAGAAGGTACAGAAGTGGTAGCTGGTGGAGTGTTCTGTGGTCTCGGAGGGGTAACACTAGTTGTTGCTGTGTGGGCTGCTGGTTTCCATATCGAAGGTTGGGATGGTTCCTCCAATTGGGATGGTATTTGTTGGTGGACAGGTCAGGAGTGTTGTTGTACCTGTTCTGATTGCTTCCGTAAAGGGCTGCTGCATAAGCTTGGGGTAACTCGGTAATCGACTCATCTTGCAAAAGAGGACATGTGTCGGTCGGGTGTTCTGCGGAAGTACAAATACCACACAAGGTTGCTGGTTGAGGTTTACCTACTGCCAACTGTTTCACTAAGGAGGTGAGCTCGTCAATTCTGGTTTCTAAAGCTTTGTTGGAGGAAACCTGAATTTCGTTCACACTCCTTGTTTGGACCGCAGAATTATTTCTGGTTGTGAACTGTTGGGAGTTGAGTGACATGTTCTGAATCAAGGTTTTGGCATCTGCTGGAGTCTTATCAACAAGTGCTCCACCACTAGCAACATCAAGGATGTTTCTATCCATAGGTAGCAATCCTTCATAAAAGTATTGGATAAGTAACTGCTCGGTAATCTGATGCTGAGGACAACTGGATACCAACTGTTTGAATCTTTCCCAATACTCAGCCAATGTCTCATTGCCTTGTCTAATACCGCATATATCCTTTCTGATTGATGCAGCTCTGGAGGCAGGAAAGTATCTCTCTAGGAAGACTTTTTTCAAATCATTCCAAGTTGTGATAGAATGCGGTTCAAGATCGTATAACCAGTCCTTGGCAGCACCCTGTAGTGAAAACGGAAAGGCTCTCAGCTTGATATGGTTTTCAGTGATTCCTTCAGGCCTCAAGGGTGTAGAACACACAACCTGGAATTCTTTCAGATGCTTATGCGGATCCTCACCTGCAAGACCATTAAACTTTGGCAACAAGTGTATCAAACCAGATTTTAATTCAAAAGGTGCAACAGCTTCAGGATACTCAATGCATAAACCATTGTAATTCACATCAGGGGCAGCCAACTGCCTCAAAGTTCTTTGGTCAGCCATATCAAAAACAATTTCAGAATCTGACTCAAACAAGTTATGCAAGTAATCGGAATCAGTGTCAGAATCAATTACGGGTAGTGAACTATTGCTAGCCTGGACTGCTCTACGTCGTGTGTGAAAAGTTCTTTCTACCTCAGGATCAAAATCAAAAAGATCAGAACAAGAAGACCTAGTAGCCAGGACTAATGCAGCAATGCAGCAACAATTGTCAAAATGCCAACAATGTCCCCAAAATGCAAAAACAAACAGAATGAAGGAAAATGATTAAAAAAAAATTCAAAAAAATATATAAACACCAAAATTAATCTAATGAAGTGAAATTTGAATTTTGAGAATTTTTTTGGATTTTTTCGACACTATGAAAACAGTAAAAAATTAATTAAAAATAGAAAAAAAGAGGAATTTGGCGATTTGAGGTCTGCGTCCCATAACTCTTCCAGAGTATGGGACTATTGATCGCACAATTTTTCTGGTCCCAGCAGGGAAAAAATATTTGCAATCAGACACAATTTTTCCAAAAACCGATTTTTTCGACTCTATGCGCGAATTGGCCAAAACAGTGGGAAACTAGAGCCTAAACGCGAGAACACTAAACCTATGACTCTAATATCGATTAATAACGACAAGAATCCCCGGCAACGGCGCCAATTTGATCCGCTGTCGCACACGGATCAAAACGAGTGATTTTGAAAGTATAGTTACGGCAACGACAACTCGAGTATCGTTCTCAAGGATTCTTGTATTATTATCAATCAATACAGTAACGATTAATGGGGGGGTTTGATTATGATATCAAGAAAAAGGGATTAAAATAAATTGTGATTATCAAGTAAGCTAAAGTGAATCAACCTACTGTATCGACTTCCAACTTATCATTGATCCCTATAAATTCCAATTCCCTAAACGGATCAGATCCTATTCGACTATAATAACTACTGACAAGCGCAATAGAAATTATACGGCGTATGTTCCTGAATTCCGGATTAAGCAAACGGAAATATGATCAAACGCGATAATGCAAAAGCTACGTTAACGCGAAATTGATTCAAGATCAAACAACCAATCGAATTTAAGAATTATATCCTATAACAACAATCAAATTAAGCAATCAATTGAGATTATTGGAATAAATCAAAGGAAACAGATTGATATGGAATTTATAAAAGAACCTCAAAGTGGAATCCGATTACAGCAGATCGATTCTTCGGAACTTAGTTCTCCATTACAATTGTTCAAAACCTTCTAAAAGAATTCCGTGAACAGTGAATGAGAGTCTACAGTAAAAACGTGTTCAGTACGCGGCCCTCTGTTCTATATTTATAAAGTTTTAAACTGCTAACGCGGATCACCACGGCCGTGCTGAGGAGATGACCACGGCCGTGATCCTTGCATAGTCTGGAGGTCCAATCTACGTGCTTTCCGAGCACGGTCGTGGTAAATTAACCACGGCCGTGGTCCTTGCATAGTCTGGAGGTCCAATCTACGTGCTTTCCGAGCACGGTCGTGGTAAATTAACCACGGCTGTGGTGGCTTAGCACGGCCGTGCTTAGGCTACCACGGCCGTGGTATTCCAGACAAAGGTTTCCTGTAGCTCAAGTTATGAATCTTCCATTGAAAGCTGCTAATGCTGAAAATAAAATACGAAAATTAAATAAAGCTAGAAACAAACTTAAATATGAAAACACACTAAAATGGTGAAACTAATGAAATAAACTAAGGAAATGCCTAAGAATAACAGTAGAAGAATGTGCATGAAAATGCACTGATCAGAGGACAACCAATCCATTCCTAAGATTATGTCCAAATCCATCAAAGGGAGGCAAATCAAGTTAACCTTGTACTTGCATCCATTGACTAAAACAGGACACCCCACGCATACTAAAGAAGTCACCACAGGGGTGGCTGTAGGAGTAAAGACATGCAAATCAAACAACAAAGGACATGTAGACAATTTCAATCTTTTCACACAATCATGAGAAATGAAGGAATGTGTAGCTCTAGAATCAAACAAAACAGATAAAGAGTTACCGTCCACTTCACACACACCTTGGATAAGATCATCAGATTTGGATGCTTCCGCTCCACTCATAGCAAAAACCCTTCCAGCTACCTTAGGCTTCTCAACCTTTGGTGCATTTCTTGCTGGTGCAGCTCTATCATTAACCTGACAATCTTTTGCAAGATGATCGGGCTTCTGGCATTTAAAACAAATCATCTCCTTATAAGTACATTGAGTGCTGTAGTGTGGACCACCACACTTGAAGCATCTAATGCCTTGAGCTCCTGATTGAGCTACAACTATACTTCCCCGAGGCTGTTGGGGTCTAAAATAAGGTTTCTTCTGAAAATTTCCCTTTCTACTGCCTGAGGATCCATCACCATGAGTCCTGATTACTCTACTACCACCCTCTAGGCATTCCACAGTCTTCGCCTTCTCTACTAATGCAGGAAACTCCCTAATAGCCATAGGGACAATCATCCGCTTCACCTCTTGCTTCAAGCCTTCTTCAAATCTCCTACATCTCCAAGCTTCAGTAGTAGCTTGAGAATAAAAACGAGCTAAGTGTTCAAACTTAGTCGCATATTCATGAACTGTCATGTTACCCTGCTCCAATTTCATGAATTCTGCCTCTTTAGCATATCTAGCACTATCTGGAAAATACCTCTCCAGAAAGCGCTCCCTGAAATTTCTCCAAGTGAGGGATTCTCCACGTACTTTCATCATCTGTCGAGTTCCATGCCACCATAACTCTGCTTCATCAGTTAACATATATGTGGCATAAGTAACCTTTCTATCTTCAGGACATGCCATTGCCCTAAAGATCTTTTCTAAAACTCTTATCCAGTTATCAGCTACATCCGGATCAGAGTTTCCTTTAAATGGTGGTGGATCATTCTTCCTAAATTCAGCCAATCCTTGATATTCAGGTGGGATTACTGTTCGAGCTGCTTGGGCAGCAACCTGAGTGGCCTCTAACTGTGCCAAGGCTGCTTGATGCTGATGAGCCATAGTAGCACTCTGTTGTTGCATCGCAGCTGCCATTACTTCTATGGCATGGGCCAATTGGGCCATATCTGAGGGAGGAGGAGATCTAACGGGGCTCACCATCCTAACAGAAGACCAAACCAAGTTAGAGAATAACATTGGTTAAAGCCTTCTACTCATCATGTCAATCACACACAGCAAAAACATAATAGACCTATCCCCATAGGTTCGTCCAAAAGATACGACCAGCTCTGATACCACTATTGTAACGACCCATCTTCGTTACAGATTTGTTATACTAAAACAATTATTAATTATTATCATATGAAATTTCAAAGAAATTTTTTTCTCATTTAACACATATTATATGTACCTACTTTCCTACTGATAACGTACATCATCACATCATAAAAGTGTTAAGTCTGGCTTTACAAAACTTACGTATATATACATACATACAATACCAATATAGTCTTCTTTTAAAGGACATTCATAGCAACCTAAATATTTATACATATTTCCTAAGCTGGTCCCCATACTATGTACATATATACTAGAACATAATCAGCAGAACAGGAGGATCGTCCAATCTTTAGATCGTCCAATCCAAAGGAACAAAAGGATCGTCCAATCTTCAACCTTGACTATCATGAGAGCCTACGCCATCACTATTACCTGCTCCCGTGTCAATACACGATCATTGCAGTAATACAAAACAAACACAAATTGCAAGGGTAAGCTTCTTATAAAAAGAATGATAGATTATACACAAAATTTCAATCAACATCATTCACAGTAAACATTCAGTTCATTTCATATGTCACTCCATACATCAATATCATCATGCAATATTATGCTGACTCGACTCCATGGAGATTTCAACAAATTTCGGGCGGTCCCCATAGGCCCCATCCCCTACCATTAGTCTCTTCTTAGACCATTCAGGGAGTCCCTTGAGCCACCATGTGGAGGAAGTGTGAATTTAATCCAATATAGACAAGTGTTGGTATTGGCTTACCTCTGTCAGGTTTGCAAAACCTTCCATCTTTAGGAATTCGCCCACTTGTCTATTCTATATGCCCACCATTGGCCACCACGAAATCCTCCAGCACTAGGTTGAGAGCCCACCTAGCACCCTCAACTTACGTGCCTACCCGCATGCAATCTTATGCACAAACCAAACAACTCTGCTCGCCACATGTTCCCTCTATGTTATAAATTCACCATTTTTCTTAAATCACACTTATGAACCCAATCTAGCAGTTCAGTAAGCACAAGTAAGGCATTCTCACACCTCGAATCCTTACTCACAACACAACACTAAATTTAACTAAGGGTGAATTTCCTAACATAGTTCTAGAACCAAAGTGGTGGCATATCCAATATTCTCATTAAATATTTCAAATCTACACTCACAATTATATTACACATCTCAACGAATGTCAATCGCACATTTAAAATAATCGTTTATATAAGAAAATGAATATATATCACATTCATAACAAAACTGGATCCTGGACTCAAAGCTGAACAAAAGCACCAGAGTTGACCAGAGTTGACTGGACGCTGGTCACTGGACGCTGGGTGGGTCATTGGACGCTGGTTGGCTGAGTGGGTCATTGGACGCTGGGTGAGTCATTGGATGCTGGTTGGCTGAGTGGGTCATTGGACGCTGGTTGGCTGAGTGGGTCATTGGACGCTGGTTGGCTGAGTGGGTCATTGGACGCTGGGTGAGTTACTGGACGCTGGTTCTGCAGAATCGGACTCTCACAAAATTTTCTACTAACAGAACATCGAAACAAGAATTTCTGCAGAATCCAGGGCTTCCCAAAGGATCCCAAGCACCCAAAAACATGCCTCAAAGGTTTAGGGACAATTCACAACACTTGCAAGACCATTTCAAATCAAAACAACACATCATGATATTATATTAACTTCAACTTAAATCACAATTTCAATCAACTCATCAAGAACACAAGTACCAAACACCACCAAATCAGTCAAACAAGTTTAAAGCTTCCCTTACCTAAACTTCTTGACTCAAACCGTGAAGAAAACTAGAGAGGAGAACTTTGGATTTCTTGAGTGATCTGTCCTCAAGTTTTGTTACAGAATCAACTAGGAGACACCTAAATCAACATCAAAGTAAACTCAAAATCAAGATTTCTCTCATCTCTTAAAATTTAACCAAGACCCATTTCTCATGTTCTTGGGAGGAGATGAGAAAGATACTTAGAAATCAAGAATAGGAAGGAACTGGACTTACCAACTTAACATCAACTAAGAAATCTCTAGGGAAGAAGAAATCAAACTTCAAGTTGAGGTAGGAATCAAACTTCCATTTACGGAAAAGAAAGAGCTTAGAGAGGAAGAAAGATAAGAATGAAGGAATTGGAAGAAATAGGAAGCTGGACACGTTCAAATTAAGAGATTTGCATGAAATTTTGCTAGTAACACCCCTATTTCCTCTAAAAGCACCCCCCCCTTTTCTTATTTTTTTCTTTTCTACAACTTACGAAATTTACGTAAAATTCCTAACAACAACCTTACCTTCTAAGCCCGACCGTACATGAAATATTATCAACAACATTATAGCACATAACAAAACAATCTATTTATTAATTCTTTTATATATAATATAGCTTTAAATTTAATTTCCTCTTGTATTATCAATCAAACACTTGATCATACACTTGAAAAAAATCACGACATTACATTCATCTCTATCTAATGTGAGACTTCTTACCCAATTCAAGTAAATCAAAATAGAAAATTAGTGAAATTGTTTAATGTAAGAAATTTTGATTTATTTTCAACCTTCTTCTATTTAAAACTCATTAAATAGAAGAAGGTTGAAAATAATTTAATTGTTTTAATTTGTAAATATTTTAAGTATAAAATTAAAGAATTGAAAGACTAAATTTGCTTAAATTTAAAATAGAAAAATTTAATTGACTCTAAAACAATTTTAAAAAAACTAAAATCGCATATAATTTAAATAATTTAAAATTAAATTTTAAAAAATAAAGTACAATCTTTTATTTATTTATTTTTTAATCAAGGGCCAATGAAAAAAAAAAACCCTAAACCACGCAATCCTTTCAACGAGGGCAATCTTGTGCATGTGCCAGTGTGTGCATATATATAGGAAAGCACGACTCTGCATGACGTCTCACAAACTCCAACAAACCCCATTGTATTTTATCTAAGTGAAAATGCAACAACCAGACTTGAAAAATAGTCAACAACCCGTGCCATATTAGATGAACAAACTTCAAACCGGTATTTATTTATTGAGCAAATTACAGTGATACCTCCTCAGTTTTAGATCAATTACACATGTACCTCATCCTTTTTTTATCCTACGGAAGCACCCCCTAACTTTTTCAATTACATTATAGTAGCACCCCCTCTCGCATAAACCCCGTTAAACACCCCCTAACTTTTTTTGTTTCTCTCATCTTTTTGGATTTGGATGTTGAAGAACGTTTCGTGTGACATTTGGTTTGAAGTTTGATGTTTGAGAAACAACTGTTAGGGGTTTTGGACGTTGCAGCAACTCAAATATCATAGGGGTATTGTGTGTACTGTTTGCAAAACATAGGGGGTGCTCATGTAATATTTGTAAAAGACAGGGGATACGCGTGTAATGTGTATAAATCACAGGGGGTGCACATGTAATGTGTATAAATCACAGGGGGTGCTCGTCTGCTAAACACCGTTAAAATAGGGGGTGTTTCCGTAGAATAAAAAAAAGAGGGTGTGCATGTGTAATTAGTCTAAAATTGAAGGTATATTTCTTAAACGCCATTTCAAATTATCTTTTAGATATATTTAGATAAATAACTCAATTCATCACTTATTTAATCAACTCTTATTACATAAGAGTTTTTATATCATAAATTTTACCATAAAAGTTATTAAAGTAAGTTTAAAAGAACTCATTTTGATAAGTTTTACAAAAAAAAAAATGATAATCAAGAATTACCTTATCTATGCTTAAAAAAAAACAATTACTTTATCTATTTACAAAATCTAGATATGTGAGTTAAAAAAGAAAAAACCAAGGCACTTCATCATATAAAAGGTGGGGTAGAGCAAAATGCAAATTAAAATATCTTTCAAGATCCTGGTAAGAAAGGAACCAACGAAGTTTAATTAATTGTCAAACATCAAACTTAGTCTGTTAAGTATTGTCCCCTTTTTCCAAAGACTAACTTTTCTCTCTCATTCTCTGTCCATCATATATATATAAATACCAACTCACTTATTTCATTTATGTGCCTGTACCCCCCACCCTTACTTCTACCCCAAAAGTCTGGCCTTCTTTTCCCTCCTTTCTTTGGCTGTGGAATTTAAGTGTCCAAAGTTTCAAAAGCATATGGAAAAGCTTAATTTTGTTAAAAATGGAGTGAGCAAATTGCCTCCTGGTTTTCGTTTTCAGCCAACAGATGAAGAGCTTGTTTTTCAATACTTGAAATGTAAGGTCTTCTCCTACCCCTTGCCTGCTTCGATCATTCCTGAGATCAATGTCTGCAAGTATGATCCTTGGGATTTGCCAGGTAACAACTATTCTATTTTTTATCTTTTATTTTTTTTTAAAAAATAAAAGTAAATAGTAGATACATTGACTGTATAAAAACTTTTTATATCGTCTTTCAATCACAAACTGTTATATATGATAAGTTTGTTATAATATAAAATCTTTTATTAAATATTAAACTCCTTAAAATAAATTTAATTAAACATAAACTTAAACTGTCTCACAGAATATGAAAAATGTGCACATATATCATATGTAGCCTTACCTGACATTGCTATAATAATATTAACAAAATTGTTGTGCAGCTAATTAATTATAATATGTTAAGTATATATGTGTGTGTTCTTCAGGGAATTGTGATCCGCAAGAGAGACACTTTTTCAGCCCGAAGGAAGCAAAGTATCGAAATGGTACTCGCATGAACCGAACAACAAAGTGTGGCTATTGGAAGGCAACAGGATCGGACAAAAGAATATCATCTTCAACGTGTAATGGTATTGTGGGGATAAGAAAAACTTTGATTTTTTATGAAGGCAAATCTCCAAAAGGGTCCAGAACTGATTGGGTCCTGCACGAATATCGTCTCGTCAGTGTTGAAACAGAAACTGGTGCTAATTGCAACTCATCCCATGTAAGTTTTCGTCAAGTGTTAAGTAACCCAATATTAAAAAAATGTAATTTCATTGGAATGTAAATGTAATTTATCCTTAAAAAATACAAGAGTCTTGGTAAGAGCAATAATTAAAGAATCAATAATAAAAAAATGTTATTGAAAATTATTTTAAAAAATATATTTGAAATCACAATAAATACATTAATTTCATTTTTTTTAAATGATATTTTTAGTTTCATGACTGTAATAACCTTAGCAGATTGATTACCATTTTGTCAAAATAATGAAAAGAAGAGTGTGTCAGAATTGCAGAATATATAAAAATTATAATTAATGGCGTTGAATATTGGCAGAACTACGTAAACGAGATAGGAGATTGGGTTCTGTGTCGCTTATCGATGAAGAAAAGAAGCATAGAAAGTGATGGCAGCGGCACTCATCACAGGCATAGGCAAAATACAGTTGAAACTCGTCCGAGATTAATGTTTGATTTTATGATGGTAGGCAAGACCAATTCTTCTACATCCTCATCATGTTCAAGTTCCAGTAACATCATGGAGGTTTCTTCAAATGCATCGGATCATGAAGAAACAAGTGGCTATGCCCATTTTTAGGAGTACTAGCAAATTTGTCCATGGCTCGATCTGCTGTATTTTAATTAAGGAAATTGGATCATGTGCTAGAGGATACCCACACTGATTTGCTTCTTCAACACTAATTAAGGACAATTGCCAGAGAAAATGGATCATAAATGGCTATGCCCATTTGTAATGGATTGTATCAAATGCGTGTTTCCTATCATAATATTGTAATATGTTTCTTTCAATGTGGCAGTAGAATAATATCTTTTGTAAACATAAAAAAAAAAATGGTAATATTAGTGAGTGTTTGGACCAGCCTCCAATACGCACATATAGGCATAAAATCACGTCAATTTTATTCACTTACGGATAAGCAATAGTTCATAACTTCCTAGTGAACACGTGTAAAACGGACACTGACACAGAAACAAACACGCTATTATAAGGATAGAACCTATGATTTTATATGCATACTATTTCAACTCTTCTACTACGTCGATCTTAATAAGTTTACCTAATATTAAAGAAAAATTAATCTTCTCCCATCTAAAAAGAAAAAAGAAAAATTAGTCATCTATTAAAAGGTAATAATTTGGATTGAAGTAAAATAAATTAAGGCCAGCATGCAAAGGCGCAAGAAGACACAAAAGGGTATATTTTACCACTCGGATCCTCTGCAGCAATTTTTTCCTCCAGTCATCTTACAGTATCAGAGTCTTTGATTAATAATTACAAAGCAAACAAGCAATCCAACGTTTCCAGTTTAGGGTATAGAGAAAATCTTACTGGAAAGGGTCCAAACATACGAGTTGACATCTTTTGTAGTGAGGATAGAAAAAACACTGTAAAAAATTTCAGTGCATGTTTAGATTTCAATGAAAAGAGCTTAAAAATACTTTTATTCTCAAAACAATAACTTCTTTCTTTCATTTTGTATATTAGAATTGTTAAATATGCATTAGAATTTGCAAAATTACATTCCTAACTTTTAGCCAAACATAGTCCCAATTGTAAAAAAAAGTTTGCAACAATAAATAGTATCAATTTTTCTATCACAGGCAAAAAAAAAATGTATGGTCTCTGATGTAATAAATAATCTCTTTTATCATGATAATGAATTCTATTTTTTAACAAAAAATTCTATTTTAGTCTACTAATTAACTTATATATTTAATGAGTTTAATGAATATACATTATCAGTCTAACTCGTTAACTCAATATCAAAATTGTCTTTTTTGCATACATTGACGAGGATGGCTCAGTGGATTTCAACCCGTTTAATTCCATTTTCAACTCGTTTCAAGTTGGGAAATAAGTTGACTTGCCAAATAAAACAAGCTAAAAAATATAGAAAAAAATATGTTTTTAGTCTCTATACTTTATGAAATTCTTAGTTAGTTTTAGTCACTGTACTTTATCATCAAACATTTGGGTCCTTGAATTTTTAAAAATCAGTATTTTTAGTCATTAGGATAGATGTCAATGTCTATCTTGAGGGACTAAAAATACTTATTTTTAAAAGTTGAAGTACTAAAAGCACGTTATTGGAGTTTTGGTTTGAAGCTGAAGTGTGTGAATTCCTCGCCAGCAGAGCTGAGTTTCTGATATCATCATAATTAGTTGAACGCATTAAATGAAGAAGAAAGAAAATGCGAAATAGCATAATGATTCTTCTTAATTGGAAATGAGTGACACACACCATGTGGTTTTTATAGTAGTGTGGGCATAACATAACATAACATGAGCATTACCAACTCACACCAGTCGTGGCTAACTTGGTAGAAAAATAACAAATTGCAGAAAAAATGACAAACAATAATAAAGCTAACTATTGGGACTCAGATGCCCCGTGTACGTACATCTTCATCATTGGCTAATATGAATAAAAGTGGAAATTTTTAAAGACTAATTAAAAAAATAACATATTTCAAAAACTAAAACATATAAAAGAATTTCAACGTTATGATTTTATTTTCAATTATATAATACATATATCGAATAATAAATCCCGTTAAAATTTGATAATTCAATTGAGAAAATGGATGGAATCAACTTCAGACTTGGCCCTAAATTGTAGGATCTTCATGGGCGATGATGATGGACATCTTTCAATGCGGATCTTCATGTGACTTTTTCTATTATCATGTGATTATGTGTCAATCGTAATTCCTATAATAGGCTGCTGTGTCATTCATTATTACTTTATTATGCATGCGGAATATTCCAACCTCTTTGGCAAAACAGAAAAAACAAATTGGAAAATTGACCCTGAAAAAAACAGCATTGTTAAATGTTAAAATTTGATATAGGTAGCTGGCACAATGCAGTTTGAGGCTCTACATTTTCGTTCCACATTACCAAGATAGCAATGAATAATATTCCAACCTGTCAAGTTAATCCTTATCCTAAGTTGACGGTTTCTTAATTCCAACAACGAAATAGAGTTACAACATGTTAGTTAAGTTGGTTTCTAAAATTGCAAATCCACAAGACTCTTTATTTGTGTGTGTGAAATTAAATTCAACGTGAAATGCATTTTTTCTAATATTGACAGCCATTAACTGTAAAACCAGACTGTTCAGGTTTCCATGAGGTTATTTTGACTCCACACCAAACCCCTAAAAGGTCCTTCATTCTCCACCTTTCTATCTTATTCATCTGAGCCATATCATTTTATTTTTATTTTTCCTAACCTGCCTCTGCATTGCAGGCAAATCATTTGTTCTGTGTCTGCAATGGGGATAGGCAATTCAAAGTTAAATGCAGAAGCTGAAGGAGAGGGGGTACCTGCCAAAATCCGCCCTATGCTTGTTGGCCGAATTGAGGAGTTCAAAAAACGTAGGAATGGAGAAGCCACCCTCTCCAAGAAGAAGCTTTTGAATGAAGAGGATGACAATTCTCAATCTTCACACAGAACGGCAACAGAAGATAAGGTTTCTTCTTTAAAGGAGATTCAACCACCTAAAGAGGAAATGGAAACGCGACTAATAACCGCTGAAAAACTGTCCAGAGTGGTTCCAATGCTCAACTCTGAATGTGGAATTGTGGAGGAGAATCACCCCAACAAAGATAACATGGAGCAGGTTAACAAAGACATGGATCCCAACCAAGATAAATTGAATCATGCTGTTGAGATGGCCAAGGCAGAAGTCGGAACAGAGGAGAAAAAGACTGCAGAGCTAGTGGAGGAGCCAAAGAAAGAAAAAGAGCAAGAAGTGGATACAAAAGGTGGTGATCATGATGATGATAGTGATGATGAAGATGAAAGTGAAGAAGATGGCAGGTTTCTATGTCCTGGATCACCCAGTTTCAGAATTTATTGCATTGAGGCAGAGAAAAGAAACGAGGAAGAATGTGAGTACTGAAAGAATTAATATCATATTTGGTAAAAGCACCATCACTTGTTATCTGCAAATTTAAAAGTGTTTGATAAATGCAGGTAATTGTCCAACCATGGTTGTGCACCAAAAGTCGCGCAGCGTAGACAGTGTTCAAACAGCTGAATCAACAAATTCAAACGAGGTAAGCTGCTCTCACTATTTTACTATTTCATTTCTCTTCCTCCTGTTCAAATTTGTTTGTTTTAACCACTAAGAGAACAAAAAAGGAATAATTTATTTAAATTTATGTACCTGAGTTAAATATTAGATATCCAAAACAAAACTTTCCATCTTCCAAAAGAGACAAATGAAGACAACAAGAAACACTTTTGGTGATTCTGTTTTTTTTATTTTTGTTAGGTACTCCAGGAATCAGAACCAACTTCGAAGAGAAAAGGACATAAGAAGAAATTTGGGGCTATGAAGACTCTACTCAAGGTTAAGTCGCTCTATCACCCAATGTGTACCTGTACTGGCGATGACAAAAGCCTTATTGTTACTGGAAAAGCAACGAAATGATTAAGACACTAGGTGTTATAGAAAGAATGAAGACAAGTTGCACTCCCTTTCTTTTTTCCTTTTTTTTTTTTTAATTGGTCAGAGCCTTTTTCTTGGCCTACTTGATTTTTTAGTTCCTTCTGAATTCCCATCTTCTGATTCCAACAATCAGATGTAGACCACATCTGTCTTGTCTTTGTTCATTATGTAAAACGCCTCGTGCATTTCTGGTTCTAGCGTTAATGTAAATTATTTTCCTCTGCTTATATTTTATATTTTCATGAGCCCTTTACTCCATCCACCTGAGGTTAAAAACAGTTTTCTTTTGAACTACGATTAAAAAAAAAAAAAAGTTCATCTGCGTGAAAATTAAATCACATCACATTGTTGAATTCCATGGAGAATGCCCATCCAGTAAAAGTAAACAAATCAAGAGACTCCTTATAATATTTACTTTATTGACTAACTATCAAACCTACCTTTATTAGGATCCACGGGTCAGGTACCAAACTTGTAAAATGTATTTACTATTAAATTAAATAGAACTTCAAGGAGCTCTTCCAAGTCATATCAAAACCTCATCATATTATACTTTCTTTCTGAGTAGCTACATCCCCACCTGAACAAACACAAGAAATCACACACATTAGTAAGGACGCAAACTTGAAGGAACATACAGAGCAGAAGATTTTATGAAAAAGGAAACAAAAAAATTGAGTTAAGTGAAGCATACCTAGTCAACTAGGAAGGCAGAATGGAGGAACTCCTCGTCTTCCAAGAAAATCTGCAAATCCTTGGATTCCATCAAGAAATCAACTGCTTCCTCATTAAACTTCACCAGGAAGCCTAACTTGATCAGCTCAGAGAGTGCAAGAACATGGTCAACATTCTCACGCAATACACCCACAGAGATTGCTTCTGAGAAATATGTAGCATATTTTAGCATGCTTATATCTCCACTAGACCACTCCATCTTCTGGGTAAAAAACTTTGAACTCTCCCTTTCCCAACGTATCATTCTGTTTACTTTCTTAGTAATGATCTTCCCTGATGATAGAAATAAACTATAGCTAACAGTGACAGGTTCAATCGTCTCATGGACAGTAAGGTCAATAAGACCTTGGACAGCTTCATGTCTCTTCTCTGCTTCCATTTTGAGGCTAGAACAAGCAAGAAAGCTGAGGACAAGTTTAACCAACCCCTTGCCAATGAAAATATTGCTTGGATCCACTCGCGTGACGTCAACACCATCTAGTAAGGATGATTCTTCCTTAAGCACAGACTCGGATATAGTGCTTACACCAATTTTCTTGTACAAGTCTAATAATTCAGACCTGGGCAATGATGCCAGGCTTGGCTCAGGATACCAGACAAATACTCTCTCTTCCTCAAAAAGATTCTTCAAATGAAGGTTGTCAGCAACAAAAACATCACGCTTGTCCAACAATAAGATTAAATCAGACCCTGATGTAATGGGTAGTTTTGTCAAGCTCTCAGCAATGTTTTTCATGCTTTCATGTTGCAAAACATAAGTCCAGAACCTACAGCATTTATCACGTGACAGTTGTTCCCCAGAACTCTCCCACTCCTTCCATATCTCAATATAATCATCAACTGAGGGCATGCTTCTGACACCCATTGCAGAGGAGAAAAAGGACAGCAACTTTTTGTCATAGTAGTTTTTCAGAACATGTAACCTTGAACCAAAAAGATCATCCATGTCGTGATTGACACATTCTTCAGGACTAACCCACTCTCCATTATCAACTCCCTTAGGAATCCAAATCCTTTTGGTAGCTTCATTTTCTGGTTTCCAATCATATTCATTCAAGCACCCATATATTCGTACTATGGTGGAAGATTCAGAATGCAGATCAAGGTGACTAGCAATTAATGAGGAACCTATCTTAACATTACCAATAACTCCAATTGCATTGAGTTCTTCACTGTACAAGCCAATTTTAGGCCCATAAAAAGTTTCATCGATGAATGGTCCATCCATTGGCTTTAGGTACAAACCCCACTTAGAATTAAACAGTAAACATTTGTCTGGAGGCCTATAACCAGCATGGGTCCTCAACCAGTGTTTGGATAATTCTTTTGTTTTGGACAATTCTTTTGTGAAGTCATCACGAGATTTATAACGCTCACGCAATAACCGGATGCATTCCAACAATGAAAACACACTCTCACAGGTTATAGAGGATGGATCTGAAGGGAACCTAAGGCTGGTAGTGACAAAATTCAAACCATGTTTGAGTTCAGTAATAACACCCATACTCTTTAGCTCCTCCTTGTACTCATGTACAAATTTGCCATAACAGTTGCCACTGTCATCAATAAAAGGGAGACGAGTAATTGCAGAGAGATATTCCCAATCTGGACCAAATAGAATGCATTCTTGAGGAGACCTATAATCACCAACCCGAGTCTGCAACCACTTGGAAGAACGCATTGTTTTCAAGAAATCTAAAGGAAACTTGTAGTCATTTTCTTTCAGCCGTCTGAAACAAGAGAGAAATGACTCAACATGATGTTTGTTAAAGGAAGCTTGTGATGCCTTCTGCTTGAAAACACGACTGAATGCTTTGGTTGCCTCCTCAAAATCAACCACTACTCCAATTTTCTTCAACTGAATTTTGTAAGTGAATATCTTGTCTCCATAGAATTTGTGATCAATCACGGGGAAATCATTGAATACATCTAGTATGCAGCCCCATACAGGGTCAAGCAAGAAACATTCACTGGGAGTTTTGAAACCGATATTTGTCTTCAAACAGTTGGTTCCTTTAAGGGCATTAACAACTTTATTAGAGACATCAGCAAAATGAATACATTCCAGCATCAGCATAACAGCCTCAGCCGTCAAGGATTTCAAATAAGGCAGTGATTTTAAGTGTTCAATAACAACTTTTCTGCTGAACCCAACTACAACGCCTAGCAATTGAAGTTCCTCTTTGAAATGATATATCTCCCCACCATAGTAAGCCTGATCGATGAAAGGGATATCACTAATTTGGGATGCAATTTGCCAATCTGAATCATGCAAAACAGAACCAACTGGAGATCGGTAACCACGTGATGTCCTTAGCCAGCTTCCCCCTCTAATGCTGTTGACAAAATGATCAGCTGGAAGAAGACTTTTCCTTAGATATTGAATGAACTCAAGTATCAAAAGTACGTGACCTTTACTTAGAGTGAAAGAAGCTGCGTGATTCATAAGTTGTCCCCCAATAAATTTACATGCTTCTCCATACTGAAGCATCACTCCAACTGTTTTCAATTCTTCCTCGTACTCGCATATTTTGTCCCCATAAAAGCTCTTATCAACCAGAGGAATGTCAACAAGAACAGACCCCTTTTGCAAAATGCTTCCCAATGAAGAGCTAATCAAGAATGACTCCGAAGGTGGCCTATATCCATTCACTGTAACTTTAAGCCAACAGCCTTCCTTAATGCATTTCAAGAACTTCTTCGGTAGACTCATTCCCCTATATTTCAAGTCACGAATCCAATCCAAGAGCAAGAAAGCATTTTCCTTAGTGAGTGGCGTGTCTACACCAGAAATCCCAGCATCCGGAGCACAAATACGAGGTAAATCAGAAGCTCCAGCATGAGTTACAAGGAAGTCTAGGAGCTCCTTCTCCCGTGTATTTTGGCCAGCACAACGATAAGAATATACGTACTCTTCTCCCAACTCAACATAGCCTTCATCTCTCCATGGATTAGAAACAGTCAAGTTTGCCCATTTGCTCACACTAGCAGGAACAAGAACCCCAGTTCTAGATTCGACTACATGTCCATAATTGTCGACAAGGGGCATAGAAGAACACAGGCTACCAACCTCACGGGGTGTCAAATAACCTCTTGAAAAAGAGTGATATAAGAAGTGAGCATATGCAATAACAAGCCTGCGATTCTTCTTAATAGAATTGCAAAGAAGTATGGCAAAATTGTATACATTCAAAGTAGACACATGAACTTCATTGCCTAGCCATTCCAACAAAATCTGTTTCTTAGGGAATGCCCAGATCGCTTGATGTGTGCTCTCAGGCATAAAAAAACAATTGGATGCGCATCTAAATTCCTTGTTCCAACCAATCAGCCATGAGATAAGATGAGACAGATTTTTATCTGCTGCTAGGAAAACTCTCTTGGCACCTTGTTGCTGTCTGCACTCGTTAATACTGAAATGGGACAGATTCCCATCAGGACCAACATACTTAATCAGTGGTATGTTTATCATGTTGGACTCACAAAATCTGGAGTCCCATTTATTAGCAATGAACAGTAGAAGCTTCAAATAGACACCTTCCGATGCCCCCTCCACAAGATTAGAACTTTGGATGCACTTTGCATACCATCCATTGTAGACGAATTTGACTCCCAAGAAATTGAGTATCTGGTCATACATGGCTTTATCAAATGAAGAACTCAGAATATATCTTCCATGGGACGATAGGTTAATAAAGGATATTCCTTGCTCGCAAGCCTCGGTCAAAATATCCCAAAAAGTAGCCATTAGCCTGCCAACTTCACAAGGCTTGTAAAAGTGTTTCTGATGCTTGTACGTTTCAATGGGAACAATCTTTTCTTGAACAAGTTTTGCTTTGATCTCATCCCGCACAACATTCAATTCCTTATAGAGCGAGCTATTTACAGGTAGAAACTGGAACATCCGAGCCAAACTAGAGAGTGGAGCTTTATCTATTCCTTTAACAAGTGATTTGAATGCTTCCATAAAAGCAGATGGAACACAGTCAAGTATCCCTTGGTTCCACTTATCATCCAACATAATTGTCTCTCTTGATGAAGCCAGCACAAAATCTGCTTGAATTATAAAAGGAAAGTTGGATATCATCTCTGTAGGAAGAAATGCATATACCCCGGGTAAGTTTTTCCCCCTCTGCAGCCGCTCCTGATTTGGAAAGGCTAAGGTGATCTCCAACTCGTCCACATCCATTCTCCTTTCTACTCTATTTTCAGCCCTGACAGGAAACTTTTGCTTCCACATGTAGTAGTCACATTCCTTCTCAGAGTCCCCATTCTCCTCCTCAGAGAGACGGAGTGTGTAGGACTCTGCATTGATGCTTTTCCTCGTCTTAAAATCAATCTCACTTGAAATAGCCACAGAACTTATGGTACTAAGCTTAGGGTCCTTATTGTCCTCCCTGATTGAAAGCCGCTTTATTTTTGAAAGAAATAACAAAACTTCTGGATGAATGCTGGAGAGCTGCTGTTTCACTGGTTTGACCTTGTCTGATTTGAGAGGCAAGACAATTGTTGTAGTTGGAAGAGTGTCATCACCAGTACGATATATTTGCTTTATATCTTCAAGGGTTGGATTCTGCTCAACCCATTCAGGAACTATATACCCAAGACCGCAATCAGGACAAGGCTCCTCGTTGAACCGTATCTGATATCCATTGCTGAAAATATAAGGCTGAGCAGTGATGAGAAATACACTCTTGAAACCAATGCCTGCAGCAGTTTAATCATAAAACAAATTCTATCAGACCATCTTCAGAGTCATTAAAATAATGTAAAACAATTTTACATCATGAAGCACGGACTCCAACACCACACTAAACATGACATGACATGACATGACAATAAGCTGAATTTCTATTAGGTGTATATATAAAATGACATGCTAAAATGATTAATATTATTAGATGTCATCTCCAACTCCAAGATGTTTAATAAATTGAACACCCAAAATAATCCTGATTAAATAAACAAGTAATTTACATGTATACAATACACAAAACTTTCATGTTACCATATTTCATTATGGTTAATGAATCCATTTGTTTAAACTTATTTGTTAAAAAAAGTATTTTTTAATAAAATAAGTAATTTTTTATTTTTCTGGTATGTTTGTTTAAACTATTTTTACTTAAAAATAAAAAGTAATTTTCTACTTTTTTTTAAGAAACAAATTCTATTTGCTTCTTAAAAAATCATTTTTTTAAAAAGCACTTTTTACAATTTTAAACAAAGAAAGATGCTTTATCCTGTAGGAGATGATAATCCTTGTTGACAAAGCATGACAATTATATTACTCACCTTTCTCCCCTATGTAACCGTCAATTCTGTTCCCTTTCTTAGTGGAGCGCCCAACACTGCAAATGGAATCAACGTTTCGAGCAGAAAATCCCTTTTCATTGTTGAAAATGAGTAACGTGGCTGGAGCACCGGTGGCTGTTATGTCTTTGGACGTCACGATGAACTCAAGCGTTGGATCCACTCCTTCCAAATACTGGTTATCTTCTGCATTCTGTAGCAAACCATGCATGCATTAACCAACCAATATAAAATATTAATATCATATGATAGCAAAATAACTCGGAATAGGTTACGTGTAGCGGAAGAGACTAGTGCTCATATTTAGTGTTAGACAATAACTCGACCATAAGCAAACAAAAAAAGAAAAAACCATGACATTTGTGAATGAATGTGTTAGGGTAGTAAGAGTATATATACCTGGATGAGTTCCATGAGAAAGTGAACGTCTTTGGTGTAGAGTTCTGCGGAGAGGTACTTGACGGCTTGATGAAGGTCTTCCATCAAAGGATTCATTTTCCCTCCGATGGAGAACCTGTTCCTTCGTATCTCTTCTATGTGTTCCTTCGCTGACCTCGCCATTGATCCTTCTTCTAGTCTGTCACAGTGGCTGTGTCAAATGGAATGAATAATAATAATAATAATAATAATATTTGTTTGTTTGGAATAGTGGAAAACTGATGTACGCACTGAAAACTTCTCTCCCTTTCTTCGTTTGATTGCGTTAAGCAGTAAGAAATAGGGATGAGAACGGGTAAGGGTTGAATAGGGTACTTCAATAGTTTCATGCTCCACTAAAAAAGCAAAATTTCGTATTTAGACCTTGAGCAGTAACTTTAATTAATACCCATATTTTTTCTTATTGGATAGCTAAATACTTGTACCCGTTAAGCCGTTACCCTACTTTAATCAATTATGGAAAATTGATAAATAAAATTAATTAAAAATACACAATAGTAATTAAATTAAAATTTTATTCAAAGATTTTTATAAAATTTAATATAAATAGAAAAATTGAGAAAAGAAATAAATAAAGAAGGTGATATTTTTTTCAGAATTAAGAAATATGATTTATCTGCAGTAAAAAAATTATGATTTATCTCTATAAAAAATAATTTTTTTTTAATTTAATAACGTCATCTATCTTAACAAATAAATATCGTGATCTTTTTTATTTTTGATTGATTAAGAAACCTAATTTATCTCTCAAGTATTATTATTATTATTATTATTATTATTATTATTATTATTGTTGGTAGGGTTGGATACTACGGTACCCATAACAGCATCCATACCCATTAAAATTTATGGATAATTATCCGTACCCGAGTCTATATTTATTAAATGGGTAATTAACCTACTAATTATGAATAATTTTTGTGGATACCCATACAATGCGGATAGAATTGCTATCCCTAGTAAAAAAAAGGAGGATGGAAAGTAAGTTTAAGTGTTTCTACTTTTCTTTTTCACTCCAAATATTTATCTCATTTTATATTTAGCATATTTTTTAATATTTTTTATACAATAAAACGTATAATTAGTCCTAATATAATTGGATTTATTTTATATCCATATCTTTTATATTTTTTTATACTGTCAAACATATAATTGGTATGAGTAGAATTAAATTTATAATTTCAAATAAAGTCTCTTCAAGTCTTATATACATAAAAAAATAGTTGAAAGAGCAAACTATACTTATATTGTTTAATCAAATTGATAAAATCCCTTTCCGGTTCTCAAATTCAGCATCAACAAAAATTACGGAAACTCAAAAGGTGAAGAAAATATAAAACGAAAAACACAAGAAATGGAAGATGATGCCGTAATCGAAGCTCGATTGATAAGTCTAGGAGGATTCGCTACAAAGAAAGTGTTTCTTTGATAAGAATCTAAAGGTTTATCACAAAAATCAAGAGAGAACTCTCTCAACTTAGCACAAAGCTAATTTCTAAAAATAATCAAAAGCTCCTCACAAATGTGTTCCCGCCTATTTATAATGGACCCAAACAAAAGGAAACAAATACTATAGCCTAAGGCTAGAGTAGTGCAGGGTCTAGTCTTTTTTCTTCGTCTTCGTTGACTGGGAAGGACAAGAAAAACAAAAGGCAATTAATTAATTCCTTGTGTTGTGGAGAAAGGAAACGAAACGAAAGAGAGGCGTTTTGAGCGAAGAGTGAAGGATGGATTGATTCACCAATCAAGCATGCACGTTCGCTCTTCAACTCTTAAGTAACTGCATGCGTCCCTTGTGTTGTGCACTTCAAATTACGGTTCAACAATGAACTGCATAACGTGCGGTTTTTTATCATTATCATCAAATGGTGAGTAATTTTTTAAAGCAAATTTTGTGCATTAGTTTTTAAAATACAGAATAAAATATTTTCAAGAGTTTATATTTCTAGGTTAAAATCTTAATTCAGTAAAAAAAAAAGTTTAAAAACTTAATAGCATGATATAAAAAAAAGAATTATCTAATTTATTCCAAATAAAAATGAGGATAAATAATCACAACGGGCTGATTGGTATATTGGTGCGATTAATACTTGTAACCAATTATCTTAAAGTACATAAGAGAATTACACCAACCAAGTATAATGGGATTGTTTAATCCCATGTTTACTTAAAAATAAATTAGACAACCTCATAAAAAAATCCTCAGATTTGTATTTACATTACCTTTCAAAAATGTATCAATTTTTATTTTATTTTTAATTCATATATATAATAATTATATTAAATATAGTAATTAAGGGCATTAAAATATGTACATATGTTATGATTAAATTAATAAAAAACTATTAAATCTTAAATAATTTTGATTTTATATAATACGGTAATCAGTAATCAGGGACAGAACCAAGAAAAAATGTTAGGGGGGCAAAATTTTATAACATGGTGAGCAAAATTAGCTGTAAGTGCGTTACAATTACATTAAAAAAAATGTACAGTTAAAGGCAAGCACAATTTGATAGACAATTACAATAATGTGATTGAATCCATATATATCATGTGATGCGCTCACACCTTAAATTTTTTCCTTCACTATTCAGGTCAAGATTTTACATGTTGCTACTTGCTTTTAATTGTCGAACATAGAAATATTCAAACATCAATAAATAATAGGAAAGAGGAAATTAGGAATGAAGGATGAAGAATATCACCGTAAGTTAAGAATTTTTATGATTTTATTTGTCTAAATTTTTAGGATTATTTTATTTACAAACAATCACACACGTGATTGTGTTCTAGCATAAGATAGATATTTGTTTCAAACTTCTAAATCAGAACCAAGTAAGTCTAACATTGCAATAATATAAGAAGAAATGATCTCAGCATTAAAAAAGTGCTAAAAAGAGCATAAAAACTTGTTAGACTAAATAGAGACAAAGTTTTTCATTCACCCATAAGTAATTTTAGAGGGGGTGAATTTTTTTTTTCTAACCGAATATTAAGAGGTTTATGTTTTTTAGGGGGGCGGCTGCCCCCTTAGCCTTCCTCCTAGTTCCGTCCCTGTCAGTAATTAAATTTTATGGAATGTTTTTTTTATAATTATGGTAATTTTTATTTATTGTCATAATTTTAAAATAGTTACTGTAAATATGTATTATAATGATAATAATGACAATAAATTGTTAATAATCCACACGCAGATGTAAAATCAATTGATATGAAAGTCGATACTTTCTACTACGTCAGTTTACCGATTTTGGAAACAATTGGTGTAAAAAGTCTTTAAAAAAAAAAACAATGGAACTACAATTCTTCCTTGATGTTGTACTAATAACAATATAAAATTTGATACAAACCAACACAAAATTTCATTTCATCATTGTATATACTACATGATCAATTGAATATAAAAAGGGTGAAACGACTTAACATTTGAGTAATTTTCCATTTTTCTTGTTTTGTTGTATTTTAACTTTTAGATATTTTTTAATTTCCAACTTTCTGATTGTAATTTTCTATTTTATATATCTTCCTTTTTGTGATTTTCATTTTTTTTTTGTTTTTTTTAATAAAAAAGGGCTCAAGCCTCAAGGTGACTCAATTTGGTTCAAGGAAATAAAGCGGTTTTTAACTCTTTTTCTGTGATTGGTTGAAATTTATTAAAATTGGTGAGTCACAGGTAAATTAGGAGAGAAAGTCATTAAATGAGGAGTGTGATCCACCAAAATTGATAATTTTTAATAAATTTTAACCAAAATTACATAAGAGTCATTAGCATTTCTCATGAAACAAAACCAATAAGGAAACGATTGGGCCTATACAAGCCCAGATTGATCTTAAGACTTGCAAAAATAGAAAAAAGAAATCAGAAACAAGACTTTTGGATCCAAGTTGGCCCAACTGAATTTCTAACAAGCAAAGAGAAAACAAAAAATGAAAACAATAAGCAAAAAAAAAAAATCATACTGACCTAGTATAATTTAATTTTGTACAATAGAAAGAGAAAAATAATATAATATTAGTATAATAAAAATAAATGGACAAAATTTGGTGTTTATAAATACACAATGCTACAAAACTGCTTTTGCGAAAAACTGACTTATACATTAAGATTTCAAAATTGTGTTAGAGAAGCCTTTTGAGGGTGATGTACAAGACCCATAGTTAGAGTTAGAGACGCCTTATTTTCTGTTGAGTAGATGCATAACATTTTTTGTAACTTCATCAGACGCCATTTTTTTATTTATTTTGTATTCCTTATAAGTAATTCTTTGATCACTCGAGAAATATAGGAACTACTATTTTATATGGTTTAATTAATGATACTTATGTTTATTATTTATGAAAACTTTTAGGATATCACACACCTTATTACTCGACAAATAAGGTTAAAGAGAAGGACAAATCGCACAAACCTTGAAAATATATAATAAAGGGGGAGGAAGAGAAATAGCTATGAAATTACTAGGTTCAATTTCCACTACTCTGCCTATGCTAACGTAATTTTTCCAGAAAAAAAAATATTGATTATCGTGAACTAAAATTAAATTTATTATTAGAAGTAAATTTACGTAAAAATAAATTATGACTTTTGTATTTTGTTAAAAAAATTATATTAAAGAAAATCTAAAATGGACTTTTATAAAAGCTTTATATAAATGCAAATCAGTTTTTTTTTAAATATTTTTATTTTTTTTCAAAATCAGATGTTCATCGAAATTTGACACGCTCAAACTATTAGGTTTGGAAAGTCCAAAACGTCATATAAAATATCTTTTATGAGTTTGGTTTTCTTCCAAATTTCTTGTCGTATTGACCGGTGTTTTTCGTTTTCTCATTTCTCTTTCTTTTGTGGTTCTACAATCAACATATATACTAGTAATATATTAATGAATTCATTTGTTCTAAAGTTAATTTAAAACCAATTGAAATATATATCTAAATTGATTTTAATTACAAAATTAATATTAAAATATGTTTATGATCTAAAAATAGTTTTTTTTTTTTTGTGTAAAATAAATAGGTTGTAATATATATATATATATATATATATATATATATATATATATAAAGAGGGAATACACATCCATGCTATTTTGTTGTTTTTCTGCTTTTTCTTCAGTAGTAGTTCACATATATGCCAATTCCTTTCAAATCACTCTATTAAATTTTCTTTGTTTCGATTAATAATTATCTTCGACGGGCCACAAGCACGTTTGACTAGTCATTTTCACCATTGGTAATTGAATTTGCTTTCCTTAGTGACCTTGTTGTGCCTTTGCATAATTTTCAAACGATCTCATAATTTATCCAATTGCACATTTATAAATATAATTATGACTTTCTTTACAAAGGGACTAGAATTTGTTTATTTTAAATTCTGGTAGCGTGTCTCAAATTAAAAACTATCAATTTCTTATATAATAGTATTTATAAGTTTTCCTTATTGATAAGGGATAATAAATGATTTTTAATTATTAAGTCAACTACTGTATAACCAAAATGGAGAATTAAAGGGGTCTAGCTCAGTTGGTTGAGAAATGTGTCTGAGTGTTGTAAATCCCCTAGTACTGTCTTCGATTTTTACGAATAAAAAAAATAACGTAATGGAGAGACTAATGATATTATTTGATTGCAAATTCAACCATTTATAGTTCTTAAAATAATAATAGCAAAATATGAAAAGACAAGACTATTAAAAGATAAATAATTTATACTCAAATATTTTGTCTAAAAAGATTAAAAAATGTAATTATCACCATAATAAAAATTTAAAAAAAGGAAAATAAAATATTTGTTTAAAAAGAGAATATCATTATCTTCAGTCTTCACAATAAAAATTATAAAAAGAATAAAATATTTTGTTAAAATAAAAAAGTGACGCTTAAATATATCATTATTTCCAAAATCAACTAAAAAAGAGACATATTTTTCTTTTTTTAAATATGACCAACTAAAAGAGAGAGATTATTTTTCTAAACTATGTATTCTACATTTAATTACAGAAATAAGAAGCAAAAGCTAAAAAAAATAGGAAAAAAAAGTGTCTTAATGCATATTAAAAAATTATATATATTAACAAATTTAAAACCAACAAAATGTCAAGGGGAGCCAAGGCCCCCCAACGCTATAAGTACGTCTGCGGTCTGTCCTAATAATGCATTAACAATTGGTTCAAGTCATCATTCCAATGCAGATTAGAATATGAATGCAGATTAGAATATTTATTTAGATCATTACAATATGATAATACTCATCTCCTTTGGCATTGTAGTATCTACATGACAATTTTAGAAGACAATAATAATAATAATAATAAGAAGAAGAATAATAGTTCTTCACGGTAATGAATTCATTCTCATTCAAACATTAACATATGGTAAATTAATCCATAATGATAATGGCATAAATAAAGCGCTAGACATTGTCATTACTTTGCATTTCATAAAACACATGTGTACTAAAACATAATGTTTCTCACACAATTAGACAAACCATTATAAATACAAGTTACATCACATTGTAGATAGTGCTTAAACATGACACTCATACATGATAATTTATTATAACATTATATGAATGGTTATTGAATTTGGTATGTGTACTACTTGGAATCGGCACTCTACCGAGTAGATGACCTGGCCGGGTAGCGTAAGCCTACTCGGACCAAGGTAGTAAAAACGGAAAGTATATCTTATACAAAAGATAATGTTATGCAAAGATTAACATACAAGATCATGATAGAAGATAAACTTATCTCTATTACGACTAGCGGGATTTGGTAAGATTCGATAGGAAAATAACCTTATCAAATTTATCTTTCTATACTCTATAAATATGAAGGATCCACCCCAATCAAGGTACGAAATTCTACCTCCACTAGTGATACCTCTCCTCTACCTCTGCGCCTCTAACTTGAGCGTCGGAGTGTGTTTGCAGGTACACCCCCACCGTACATCAAGGAGATCCCGGCGAAGCCACCACACTGGAGGACTTACCAAATTCGGTAAGAACATTTGGCGCCCACCATGGGGCCCCGTGAAACTTTTTCCAGCCACACCAACCAACGCGAAATGATCGCGATGGCAGCAACCCAAGGCAAAACAACAAACCATGAAAAGCGACCATAGGGGCCGGAAACCCTAACTAAGGGAACACCGGCACCGGGAGATACCTTAGAAGGTAACCCCAATAACGTGGCGCACATCCCGCGTCAGGCGCTTGAGAATCACCCGTTGATCCAAACCCTAAACAAAACAGCACGAAGGAGATAGAGGATCTCTGCAAAGAGAACGCTACTCTATGAGAACAATATCAAAAACTACAAGAGGACTGAAATGCACACTCGACTGCCCACGTGACCGCCCACGAACAACCAGATAGAATGGGACGACACTACCTGGAGCGAGGCAGACCGAACAACAACCTACATGGAATCTAGGCCAATGTCCACCTCGCGCACGGTCCCAAGACGTAACATAATGCCAAAGATAACAAGACGACACCCATTCGTAGATGGCATTATGGAAACGCCACTACCGGCCAGGTGGAAATCCCTGTCTATGGACCGTTATGACGGCCTTACAGACCCGGACAAACACATCGACGTGTTCGTCACACAGGTCAACCTCTACACAAACGACGACGCCATCATGTGATACGTCTTCCCGACCACATTAAAAGGAGCAGCTTTGAACTGGTACACGTGCCTCCCACCATACTCCATTGATTCCTTCGCCACCCTGGTCGCTCCTTTTGGCGCCCAATACGCCACGAGTCGACCTCACCATTTAACAGCAGTGGCATTAGCCAACATCCGACATAGGGATGGCAATGGGTCGGGGCGAGCACAGATAGTGGTTACTCGTTACCCGACCTGCCGGAGAAAACCCGCCCTATTACTCGCCCCGTTACCCGCCGAATATCCGTTTGATAAATATCCGTGGATTTTTCTTATATCCACGGGTATCCATGGATACCCATGGATACTTCATATTAAAAAAAACACTTTTTTTTATAAAAAAAAAAGGTGATTCTTTTAGAAGAAATACTAAGAAACAGATCATTTATTTGCTATCAAATTTGGAAATAAAATCATATTATTTACTATAAGAAGAATCAAGAACAAAATGTGTAATTAAGTGAACTTTTATGTGAAAATTACATGTCTTTAATTAAAAAAAATCAAAGAAATAAGAAGCTTATATTGTGATTTTGAATCTCTAGACATAATTCTTACTAGTATCAAGAGCAAAAACTAGTGAATCAGACTAGTGATTTTTAATCAAAGCAATAACTAGTGAATTTGAATCAAAGCAATAACTAGTGAATTAAAAATCAAGAGCAAAAAAGAAACAACATAAAAGAAGTAAATATGAAATATCTTTAAAGCATAACTGCATAAGTAAACATAAATCCAAAGTATAAGTACAAATAAAATTATAGTATCTCAAAAGCATAAGTTCAAATAAAAGCATAAGTCCAAATAAATTAAAAATACAGAATTTAACAAATTCCACAAGTCTAAACTGAAGAAGTCTTCAACTGTTAATGGTTCCCTCATCAATAACTTCACTTTTGCCACTTGTTTCCTAAAACAAACAAAAAATCCAAATAAAAATCAATAACAATTGATATAATGATATTATTGTTAGAAATGGAATGAAATATTAAAAACCCACTAAGTACTAACATTTTCATCAACTAGTTCTTCTATAACTGTATTAAGACTCATTTTGTCCATCTTCAATCTTAAAGAGCCTGAAAAAAAAAACTTAATTAAAATTTTGTAACAATTAATCAATATGAATATAAATGTTATTGAAAGTGTTAATTTAATTACCTTCTATGTCAGTCCATAGCCAATCTTGGACACACATCAATGCCTCTAAAGTATCTGGATGCAATCTACTACGATGTGGAGTAAGAAACTGACCACCGGTACTAAATGAAGACTCAGAAGCAACAGTTGAGATAGGAATGGCAAGAAAATCTCTTGCAACCATTTGCAAGATTGGATATTTTAACCCATTAGCCTTCCACCAAGTTAAGATGTCAAACTCTTCATCTGAGTCAGGCAATGTTTGCTCCTCCAAATAGCAATCAAGTTCTGACTTATAATTCAATGGCTCACTTTTCTTTGCAATTTGATGTTTTGCAAAATCTTTCCTCCAAGAATCGTTCCTTCCAATACCCCTTTCTACTGTATTCGGGTTTGAACTTTGAGTTGAAGAAACTGACTTCTTACCCTTAATTTTCATTTCATACTCCTTTTACCAAATCTTGACAAATACTTTTGACCCTTTGAATTTCAAAATCAGATTCAACTCCATAAATTTGAGGAAAAAAGTAATCTAACAAATCAATTTTGTACCTAGGGTCTAACACAATACCAACAGCCATCACCCCATTGATCACACCCCAATACTTGTCAAATTTGGAAATCATGGATGCAACCATTTGATGAATAACAGAAATAGGAGACTCAAGCCACTCCATCAAAGCCAACTTAATTTGACATACTTTTGGGAAAAAAAACATTTACAGTTGGATATGAAGTACCAGAAAACAAGAGTGTCACATCATAAAATATTTCCAACTTTTGACAAATTTCATTTGCCATTTGCCAATCATACTCATAAGGCAAAGCCTTATATTGACTTTCTCGTTGTGACAGTCGGTCAAATACATCTTTGTATTGTATGGCTACTTGAAGCATTAAGAATGTAGAATTCCACCTAGTTTTGCAATCAAGAACCAACTTTCTGCTAAATGGAATATTCACATGAGCAGATGTCTCTATAAATTTCTCCTCTCTTTTGGGTGTTGCTGTCCAAAAACAAACACTTTCTCTAACCTTTTCAATGACATTAGCAATTATGGACAAACCACCTTTCACAATTAAATTCAATATATGAGCACAACAGCGCATGTGAAACAATTGACCACCCAAAATAAGAGACCTAGGTGAAATCTTATCTACAATGCGTTCAAGCATATCATCATTTGTAGTGCAATTATCAACAGTCAAAGTTGAAATCTTCCTATTTAGATTCCAATCCATCAAATATTGAACCAACACTTCAGCAAGAACTTGACTAGTATGAGGAGCAGGCATATAAATGAACCTAAATTTAAGATACAAATTTCAATAATCTAATCACTAACAACATAGTTATTATAGGAATTACAATTAATATAGTTTGGTGTTATTACCTCACAAGTCGACTTTGTAGTGTCCATGAATCATCAATAAAATGAGTTGTAACAGTCATGTAGCCTTTATTTTGATGGGTAGCAGTCCACATATCAGTAGTGATTGCAACTCAACTTTGAATGCTTGACAACACCTTCATTGTATGCTCCTTCATTGTATGCTCTTGTGCTTCTTTGTACTCCTTCGTAATGTCACTTTTGATAGTGTTTCTAGAAACCACCTTGAATAGAGGTTGCAAAGCAGCACAAAATTCCTTAAAGCCTATGTGATCAACGATTGACATCGGATACTCATTAAGAATTATCATCCTACGGAGTGCACGCCTAGTTGTTTCTTAATTAAACACATAATTGCCAACAACTACTGTTTCACTCCCTACTTTCTCAGTTTTGATGAATGATTGCCTGATGTCTCGCGTTGTTCGAAGTTTGCAACCCTTGAAGTGGTTACACAAGTGTGATGTCCCTTGCTTTGTATCTCCCAAAAGGGCTTTGTCACAATAATTGCATACAACTTTCAATTTCCCATCAATATTTTCTCTCTTAAAGTGTTTCCAAACATATGAAATTAGCCTTCTTGAGCCGACGGTTGGAAGTGAGTTGTCGGTTTCAACTTGAGTTGAATCATTAACATCATTCATAGGAACATCATTGGTATTGCCCGGATTTGATTCACCTATATTAGGTGACAAAGCTTCCCCTTGTTGCTCATCATCACCCATAGGAGTAGAGGTTTGTGGAGTAGACATCCTACAAATACCAAGTAAAACATATTTGATGACACTTGAGATAAAATATTATATCAACCAAAACGAAAAAATTGCAGACTAAAAAACAGGAATAAAGCTGTGTAAAATAACATTGGCAAATGACAAATTATAAAAATGAAAGCATATTGTGGTTATTTCTTAGCATGGACAGAAGTAACATCAACTAATATGATTTTTAGCCCTTAAATAAAAAAACATAACAATCCAAATAGGTTCCAAATCTTGAATTACCAAATAATTTTTATACTTTAAGTTTAGTTTTATACTTTAAGTTCAGTACTTCAATTCATCATTTAAACTCCTTTTTATATTTTTTTCTTTGCATAGTTTCTCTATCTAATCAAAATATAAGCAAGAATACACAAATGCACATAAAGTGACAAGTGGATATCACTTATCGCATTATATTTTAAAAAACATTAAAAATAGATTCTTGGAGGACTTCGTCAAATGAGATAATTATCATATATATGTCTCTTGCTAGTGTAAATTAATAATAACGTAAGATAGGTCCCAACACTCCAAGGGAGCAGAAAATACCAAAGAAATGCTATGGTATATTCTGTAAACAAAGCCTTGAATAGTTGTCATAATACACGTCTAAGTTTTCTTTAGTGGGAATGACAAACAGAACCAAACAATTATCAAGAAATCTTGTACCGAAGAATACTAAACAAAGCCTTGAATAGTTGTCATAATACATGTATAAGTTTTTTTTATTATTATGGAAAACTATGCTATTTATTCAAAAAATTATCATGTTCACCGCTTCACCACATAAGACAAAAAATCATGTTCACCGCTTCACCACAATTTGATTCCAGCCAGCTATTTATCCAATCAGAAATGCTCATAGTAAGTGGATTAATCCGAATTGATAATGTCAAAGCAAACCAAATGGCTCGGGCCTAATTACTAATTACAAAGCTGCCATATTTACAATGAATTTACATAGGTAAATTGTCACGACCCATCCTAGGATCATGATCTGTGCACATGCTACATATTCTTTAGCCTGGCTAGCCTGAACACTAAGACATAAATAAAGACAAATAAAGGGGACTACCAAAAATCCGGCAGAGTCTCCCCTAAAAACAGGACAAACCAAATATATAGAACCACCTGTGAAATCATATATACATATATTCAGATCCACAATCAGATATCAAGGCCACACATCACAACATAGGCCCTTGACATGGATATATCCAAATACATCAACTAGTAATAATAATATAACTCATAATCATCATAGTTCTCAAAACATCATAATTACATCAACATGTCTATATAGCAGTATCACCTATAACTCAAAATAAAGGAATTTCCTCTGTATCTATTTCTGTCCCTATCATTATAGCTGCATTATACTGGAGTCACCAAAATATACCTACCAAAAGATGAACAAAAATCCTGGGGAAATCCGCAAATCCCAGGAAGTCTGCTACTCAATCACCTGTGAATCTGAGAGGAAAAGGAAAGAATGGGGTAAGTCACAAAGACTTAGTGAGAGCATAAACATACAAAGTGGACAAGAAGGAGAAAGCAATCATAGCATGAGTTTTTATATCCAAAAAGAATTTAAATGACATTTAAATTAAAGTGAAATAAATACAGCTCTTTTTAATAAAACTAATATTTACTTGAGAATTCATAAAAAAATATAATCAAAGCCATAATCAAGAATAACAAACTTTATATAAATTTTCATTCTACTATGTATACATAAACCACATTATCTCTTCGTTGTGGCAAACGAAAATTATAAAACTACAATATTTAACTTGTAGACTGCATTGTCTCTTCGTTGCAGTAAACGGTAACTATAGGAACTATGAATATTCAACCCATAGACTACATTATCTCTTCGTTTTAGCAAACGGAAAAATATATAAATTATAGGTATTCAACCTATAGGCTACATTATCTCTTCATTGTAGCAAACGGTCATCATTCACCAAAACTCATAATGAGAACTTAATTTCTACATTTAAATTAAATTATTCAAACTATCAAAAATCACAAAGAATCAATTCCAACCAATTAAAATAAATAGTATACTTATTTTTCCTTCTCAAGTACTCATAAGAACTAAGATCACTAAGAAAACGTATTTTAAAATATACTTGCTTCTCCTAAAAATACAAACGAAAAAGCAAATAGGTAAATTTAGCTACTCACAACCAAAGAGAACCCAATCAATGCCTTCCAATGTCGTGGGGAGGAGCAACCACCGTATTTTCCGAAGAATCTAGGCATTGATAACAAGAGAATACAAGATTAGACAAAATCCCCAAATTTATAATGCCCAGGGTTTTGAGGAAACCCCAAAAATTCTAATATTTAAATTTCCAACACCTCTCACACACAACCCATAACTAATCTATGCTATAAAAATAATTATCTAGCTTTGTTGTTCATGGATTTACCTCAAAAGCTTCAAATAGGAAAAGAGATAGGTATTGTTTCCCTTAACCTCAATCACCTTTCCAAGCTTGAGTACCACAAGAGTGTAAGAACTTTGATGGGTTTTGGAACAATAGAGGAAAAGAGAGGGAGAAAGTGAGAGGGAAAAGATGGAGAATGGAGATGATGGGGGTGGGTTTATGAAAACCCCGTGCAGGAAGTGAGAATGGGGGGGTCTTGGGTGATTGAAAAAAAAAACAGGGGAGGGAGAAGCTTTTATTATTATTATTATTATTATTATTATTATTATTATTATTATTATTATTATTATTATTATTATTATTATATTTTTTTTTAAATGAAACGGTGCGTTTCATAAATTAAGGAAACAGAGAACATTCATATGGAAAAGGTGCAACAATTTCAAAGATCCCCAAAATTCTGAGATGGCGAGAAGTACCTGCACGAACGGAGAGTATGCGATGCAAGTGTGTTCCGATGCAAGTGATTGTGCAAGAATAGATGGTGCTGGAGCCGCAGAACAAGAAGGTCGTCCTCTGTGCAAATGCGTTGCGGCGCGGTGGCAGTGTGTAAGGGGTCACGAACTCACGGATGCTTCGTTTTGGTCGACGGAAGGAAGGAACTAAGAAGGATGCCTACTGCTGATTAGGGATTCTTTCCTAACTTATATATATATAAGGGTAGTTTAGTAATTTTATGAGTACCGGGTACCCGCGGGCACGGATACTATGATACCCGCACCCGCCCGTTAACAAGCGGGTAAATAAAAAACCCGTACTCGTTACCCACGGATATCCGTTTATACTATCCATCTTCTATCCATGGCAGATTTTATCCGCGGATATCCACGGGTGTGGATTTTTTTGCCATCCCTAATCCGACAAGAGGACAACGAGTCCCTTAGGGACTTCATGGAGAGATTTGCTGAAGTCTCAGTAAAAATCCGAGACCTGAATCCTCAAGTAGTATTAACCGCCATGCTGATGGCACTGAAATTCGGACCCTTCTCGGACAGCCTCTGCAAGAAGCCGCCGCATGACATGGACGAACTCATAGCAAGAGCGGCATGTTACATTCAGATGGAAGAGATGACAAAGTTATGAGAATGCGTCAGAGGCGAATCCCATAAGAAACATGAGGAACGTGACAAAACAGGAACAAGCCGAGAGCAGACTTCTAACGGCAGATCCAGGGCCGAGAAGCTGTCTCGGGCAAGATTTACCCACTATACTCCCTTAATAGAAAGCAAAAGTCGGGTCCTAGAAGAAGCCTGTAGTGTCGAATTGATCAGTTTGCCTACTCGGAATCGGCCCCCAGAAAAAGCAGACAGGGCCAAGTTCTGCCGATACTATCGAGTGCACGAACATACCACTGAAAACTGCACCACTTTAAAAGATAAGATCAAAAAACTTATCCAAGAAGGCAAACTACAACGTTTTATCAGAGACGATAGCTGAAAGTCTGAGCGAGAATGAACCCGAGACAAGGGAGAAGATGGCGACAAAAAATCCTGGCGAACCGAAGAGACCAGCCAAGAGCAATCGACTAACCCTCTCGAGACACTTCTCCAAGGCATTATCAACACGATAGCATGAGGATTCGTCGGGGGAGGAAGCTCAAGATCGGAAGGAAAAGACACCTACGTGGCATTCGGTCAATCAACTCGGCTTCTATAAGACCAAGAGCGTCGAGAAGCATGCCACCCATAACGTTCACTGATGCAGACTTCGAAGACATAAAACCACAACGACCCAGTGGTGGTTAAGGTAGAGGTCGCCAATTTCCTAGTATGCAAGGTCTTGGTAGACCAAGGCAGCTCGACGGACATCCTATACTGGTCCACTTTCTAGCAGTTAGACATCCCCGAAAGCAAAATACAATCGTACACCGAACAACTAATCGATTTTTCAGGCCAAAAAATGGATACCAGAGGCTACATTGACCTCCTCACCACCTTCAGAGATGAAGAAAAAGGATCCAAAACCATTACAGTCAGGTACCTCCTAGTCAACGCCCTCACTTCATATAATATTCTTATAGGCAGACCTGCACTCAACGAGTTAGGAGCAGTGATCTCGACTCCTCACTTGGAGATGAAGTTCCCCAACTTGGAAGGAGAAATAATAACAGTAAAAGTTGATCAAGAAATAGCCCGCGAATGCTACTTAGAAAGTCTAAGGATAGCCAGCGGCAAAAAGGTTCCAAAACCAAAGGTGAAGCATGTAGCATGCATCTCACTCATGGTACAACCAATGGAGGAGGCCGATCTCGACCCCAGGGAGGGTGAGCTGAGAGCAGAACCCACAAAGGAGGTAAAATCCTTCCAATTAGGAAGATAAGAGCAATGCACGAAGCTTGGGACTCAGCTAACAAGCGAAACCGAGAGTGCAATTGCCTAAGTTTTGTTAAAAAATGCCAACCTATTTGCATGGTCAGCTGCCGACATGCCTGGAATCGACCTAAGCTTCCACTGACACAAACTTGCAGTCTGCCCAAAGGCCAAGCCAATCTCCCAAAAAAAGAGAAAGCTTGGGGCCGAGAGAGGAAAGACGGTCAAAGGAGAAATTGAAAAGCTACTTAGCACCGGTTTCATAAAAGAAGTACATTATACCACATGGCTTGCGAACGTCGTGATGGTAAAGAAAGCAAATGGCAAGTGGAGGATGTGCACTGACTACGCAAACCTTAACAAAGCATGTCCCAAAGACTCATACCCATTGTCGAGTATTGATAGATTGGTAGACGGAGCATCTAGCTATCCCATCTTGAGTTTCTTGGACGCATATTCTGGTTACAACCAGATACCCATGTTCCCACCAGATGAGGAGAAAACGACATTCATAACCGATACGACTAACTACTGCTACACAGTAATGCCATTCGGACTAAAAAACGCGGGTGCAACATACCAACGTTTAATGGACAAGATTTTTGCAGATCAACTCGGACGAAATCTAGAAGTCTATGTAGATGACATGGTAGTCAAAAGTCGAGACCCGAACTCACGTTCAGGAGACTTAGCCGAGATATTTGGTGAGATCAGAAAACACAATATGAGGCGAAACCTAGAAAAATGCATATTCGGAGTACAAGGCGAAAAATTCTTAGGCTTTATGCCCACACACAGAGGCATAGAAGCCAACCTGGAGAAATACGCAGCTATCATAAACATGAGAAGCTCGAGTAATATGAAGGAAGTACAAAGGTTAACTGGAAGGCTGACATCCCTATCCCGTTTCTTACCGAAAGCAGTGGAAGTAGCCAGACCCTTTTTCCAACTCCTCAAGAAGCAACAGATATTTGAATGGAGTGAAGAGTGTGAAGCAAATTTTCTAAAATTGAAAATGCTACTCACCTCGCCACCAATCCTAACATGACCTGAACTCGATAAAGAATTAGTGTTATACCTAGCAGTCTCGAGAGACGCGATCAGCTCAATCATTATCCAAGAAGAGAATCAGACACAAACACCAGTCTACTACGTAAGCCGAGTACTGAAAGATGTTGAAACAAGGTACCAGATGATCGAAAAGTTAGCACTAGCCCTGGTCACTTCAACACGACGGTTGCGACCATACTTTCAGAGCCACCAAGTGGTGGTACAAACAGACCACCCAATACGACAAGTGTTGAGGAAGCCGGAACTCGCTGGAAGAATGATAGCCTGGTCAGTTGAACTATCAGAATTCGACATCAAGTATGAGCCGAAAGGACCCATCAAAGCCCAATGCCTAGTCGACTTCATCGCAGAGCTAACACCAGTAGAAGAGGCACCCTCTCCATGGTGGACCTTCTACGTGGATGGTTCCTCGAATGTCAAGGGTAGCGGAGCAAGCATCATAATCGAAAGTCCCGAAGGGATTGTTTTAGAAAAATCACTCAGATTCGACTTCAATGCATCTGACAACCAAGCCGAATATGAAGCCTTGTTAGCCAAACTGAAACTTGCTAAAGAAGTTGGGGCAAAGCGCCTTAGATGCTGGAGCGACTCAAAACTGGTCACAGGGCAAATGAACGGATCCTATCAAACGAAGGACCACCAAATGACAAGGTACTACCACCTGGCTTCCCAGTTGAAGAACATATTCACTAAGTTTGAACTCAACCATATCCTAAGAGAGAAGAATGAAAGAACCGACCTACTATCAAAATTAGCAAGTACAAAGAAGAAAAGACAACACCGAACTGTCATATAGGAAATGGTATCCGCTCCAAGTATTAACAAAGAAGTTTCCAATATCAACCCGGCAGAGCGAGAGTGGATGACGGAGGTATGGAACTTCCTGAAAGGAGGAACCCTCCCCAAAAATTGAGAGGAAGCCAGGAAGATCAGAAGAAAGGCAAGTTACTATATAGAAGGAGAAAACCTTTACATAAGAGGCTTCACCGCACCACTGCTGAAATGCATTATGAAGACACAAGCCGAATACGTGGTAAATGAGATGCATAGAGGAATATGTGGAATGCATTCAGGAGGAAAAGCCATGGCCGCCCGAGTCTTACGAGTCAGATACTATTGGCCGACAATGCGTCGTGACTGCGACGAGTATGTAAGAAAATGTGAAGAGTGCCATAAACATGGCAACATATCTCACCTACCAGTAGAAGAACTCCACAACGCCGCGACACCATGGCCTTTCGCCATGTGGGGAATGGATATCTTAGGACCATTCCCACTTGCTAAAAGATAGGTCAAATTCCTCCTGGTCGGAATCGACTACTTCACGAAGTGGATCGAAGCCGAACCCTTGGAAAATTCATATGGAAAAACATCATATGCCGATTTGGCATCCCCCACTTAGTAGTATCTGACAACGGAAAACAGTTCGTCGAAAAGAACCTAGAAGAGTTCTTTAAGAACCTCTGGATTCGGCACCGGGTAACTTCAGTAGAGCACCCTCAGACCAATGGACAAACTGAAGCAGCCAACAAAGTCATACTGGGAGAACTAAAAAAGCGAGTTGGCAATGCCAAAGGAAGTTCGGTCGAGGAGCTTCCTGCAATCCTTTGGGCATATCGTTGCACGCCATAATCCACAACTAGAGAAACACCTTTTCGACTCTCATATGGATCAGATGCCATGATACCAGTAAAAGTAGGAGAACTTTCTTTGCGAAGAGCGAACTTTGTACAAGAAAACAATGACCAGTCACTAAGGCATGCACTCGACATGGCCGAAGAGACTCTCAACGAAGTCCAAATCAGAGCAGAGGCCTACAAAAGAATAGCCGAGAAGAGATACAACAACAAGGTCAAGCCAATAAACTTCGAAGTTGGAGATCTGGTTTGGAGAAAATGCGGAGAAGCAAGAAAAGCAACCGGAGAGGGCAAGTTGGTAGCCAACTGGAAAGGCCCCTTCAAAGTAACCGAGTCACTAGGAGCCTACCGACTAGAGCACCTATCCAGCAAAGCCATTCCTCGTACTTGGAATGCCACTCATATGAAGTTTTATTACAGCTAGAAAATTGTAAGTGGTGATATACTCTTTTTCCTACTTTGACATTTTTTTCCAAGAGGTTTTTTGTCAAAGAGGTTTTAATGAGGCACACCTGACTTTCATTATTAATAAAAGCTACTTTTTCCATTACATTACCTTAATTCACATAAAATCGAGTAGACCAATCGGATACCCAGCACAAAAAGCGAGTAGACCAATCGGATACCTGACACAAAAAGCGAGTAGACCAATCGGATACCCGACGTTTGGCATCCCAAAAAGGGAATGACTGAAAAATCTCGATAACTAGATCGCTAAAGACTAAGTTACGAAAGTAACCTAACCGTGTAGACCTTCAACAAGATACGAAAAATGAGTTAAGCTAAAAACCATGTAGACCTTCAACAGGATACGAAAAATGAGTTGAATTAATAAAACGTAGACCCTAACCGGATACGAATCTTAGCCGCCATACGGAAAAGCGAGTGCAATAACTTAAGAGAAAATCAAATTTCATTAAGATAAATGCACCCTATTAGATGGGTCGGGTGTGAACCTTTTACAAAAAATAGATAAATCAAAAAACAAAAAAGCCTAAAGAGCTAAGCTTGGGCCGAGTCGCCGGGAGCCTCCTCATCTGGGATGTCCGACTCATCAACCAACTCCCCTTGCTTGTTGACATCCTTACCAACATCAAAGAGGGAGAGGTCGGCATCATTGAAGAAGAACCCAGCCTGGCGAACCGCCTTCATGAGTGGTGATAACTTCAACCACCGCCTCATCCAAGTCAGCCCTCAACTTAGCTTCCGAGTCGGCAGCTTCGAACTTCACCTGCGGGAGCTCTTGATTGAGGTGTTCCACCTCGGCCTGGATCCTGCGCCGAATTCTCGGCTGCAGCCAAAGAAAGCTTCAAGGCCCTTTCCCGGTCTTCAGCCTCCTTCAACTTGGTCTGTGCGGCCTCAAGGGACTTTCGAGACTCCTCAGCTGACTGAAGAAGAGTCTCGTTAGACCGAGTGGCATCAACCAAAGCCTGCTCGGCCTTCGAAGCATCTTCCTTGACCATGGCAAGCTCCTGGTGGCCACGATCGAACTCTTCGGCCCAAAATTGGGCAATCACCCAAGAACGAGCCTGGAAGCGCGAAATGACCTCCATAGAAAGCTAAGGTCCGACATCCCGTAACATATCTCGGTCAGCTTAACCAAGATTTTCAGTACTAATAAGAGCTCGGGGGTTGAAGTCCTTGCCCCAGAGAGAAGTCTGCCCGTCCTTCATTGAAAGAAAGGCTAGATGCCTCTCAACAGGAGAAGTCACAGTCTGAGCAGCAAGAGGACTCGACTTTCTCTTCTTCGAAGGGCCATCTCCATCTGCATCCTTCTGAATCTTTCTCTTTGGCGAAGGAGGAAGAGGAGAGGGAATCGGGGAAGCAGCCTGAACCTCCTCGACAGCAGCACCCTTACTCTTAAGCTTTTCAAGTCGAAGCTTCTTGGCGTTCTTATAGTCAAACTTCCCTATCACAACTGCAAAAAAGGAGGAAAAATGGATTAGCAAGAAATAAACAGAAGAAAGAGAACCGAGTAAAGCAAAAAAAGTACTCACGATCCCAGTCGGTTCTCGGAGTCTTGGAAAACGGAATATTGACTATGATTTTACACCTAAGAAGATGGGGAAGCCTACAAAGATCAACCATGTCATCCTGGTAACTAGGAGACATATCCACTATTTTGCAGGAAAGCTACTTATTAGGAGATCGAGTTCAGTACAAAGGAAATCTGGACCTTCCCTGTCTATCAAAAAAATTAGACATCCCGTCCTTACCCAGTTGAACCCGAAAAAATCCTCCCTTGAAGTTTTTCCAATAGGAGGTATAGGGAGCAAGTAGTGACTTACTCGGGATGCCGGTTAAGGAAACCCAACCGCTGTTCTTACTCTTGTTCACTATGTAATAAAAGAGAAACTTAGGAGCAGTGGGTGTGATGAAGAACTCATTGCACAAAACCCTGAAAGCACATATGGAAGCCTAGACATTTGGATGCAACTGGGTAGGAGCAACATTCAAATCTCGAAGGACGTCACACTCAAATTTGTCAAAAGGAACAGTGACACCAAGAGAAGAGAATAGGGCATCATACATGTAAGTATAATGAGATTCACATGGAAAAGCCCGAAGGAAGACGCGCTCACTTGGACTACAAGGCTCGGCATGAACAACATCCGGCAAGTCCGAGTGGCATAACTCGATCTCCTCTAAAAAAGATTGAAGAGACTCTCGGGTCTGATACCGAGAAGCATAACTCCCTACCTCCTCACTTACCCAGAAATAACCCGGAAGAGTAATGGGAGGAAATACCCTTTTTGGAGGTTTTGAACCACTCAGTTCAGGAGGAGGGGTTTGGACGCGACGAGGAACCAAAGGTACCTCCTCGGTGGCCTCAGAGTCATCTAGAACTACAACCCCCATCAGAGCAGCAGTCAAAGGGACCTCGGCCTGACCAGAAGGGATGGAAGGGCAAACCACTTCCACATCAGCGGCACTAGACGCCGACGCGCTGTCGCTAACCCCATCGGAGTTATGACGACGCGACGAAGTCTTGCCATCGGAATCCTCTTCGATTAAAAGCACTTCTGACGGCAGCATTCTGCCACCACTGGAACGCCGTGAATCACCGGAAGAAGAAGACATGATTCCAAAAGAAATAACAGAATAAAGGGACAGAAGGCGTACCTTGGCTAAAAAAGAAAACGAAGGAGAAGGCAAGGAGGAGGAGGAAGAAGGAACAGAGGAAAAAAGATCACCGGAGAAGGAAAAACGAAGAAGAAGAAGTAAACGAAGATAGCACAGTGACCCTTATATAGAGAGCCAAGAGCCTCGAATGCGAAAAATGAAGCGACTCGGGCCGTTGGATCAAGACCCTTCACCAAACGAATCAACGACTAGGGAGGCTTGAGACCATTGAGTATCCCGAGGACGTTTTCGAAATTCAAAAACAATCATTGTCGTCGCCCTTGGGAAATGTTACGACTTTAATGGGTCTAAAGCGGCATAACCATCCCTAGCAAACACTCCGAGGACCGAATCCAGTCAAACTAGACGAGTAAAACACAATGCCGACTCGGTCAAATGGAAATCCGGATTCTGCAAGTTCACTTAAGTTCTTACATTACTTCAGAGCTTGGGGGCATGCGTACTACTCGGACTCGACACTCCATCGAGTAGATAACCTGATCGGGTAGCGTAAGCCTACTTGGACCAAGGTAGTAAAAACGGAAAGTATATCTTATACAAAAGATAAAGTTATGCAAAGATTAACATACAAGATTATGATAGAAGATAAATCTATCTCTATCACAACTAGCGGGATTTGGTAAGACTCGATAGGAAAATAATCCTATCAAATCTATCTTTCTATACTCTATAAATATGAAGGGATCCACCCCAATCAAGGTACAAAATTCTACATCCATTCGTGATACCTCTCTACCTTTGCGCCTCTAACTTGAGCATCGAAGTGTGTTTGCAGGTACACCCCCATCGTACATCAAGGAGATCCAGGAGGAGCCATGACGCCAGAGGACTTACCAAATTCGATAAGAACAGTATGCATTCCATATTTCTCTAAAAACATGTCTGTTTTTTTCCCTAATTTTGAAATACACCATTTTTATTTCTCAAAATAGTTTAAATAACACTTTATAGAAGGATGAAAAGTGATTTATATAGCGCTTTAATGATCAAAAGCAATGCATTACAAAATTAGGGACGAAAAATAGACCAAAAAAAAATTAAAGAGACTAAACTTCAAAAATTCTAGAGAAATCAAAAATATATTTTATCCTATTTTATATTTTATTTTTATGTGTATGATAATAAATATTATTATTTTAAAAAAAATTGTTCCATTGATCCCGAATACTGGATCCACCACTTATCAAGATAATAGTGAAAATAGATAAAAAATGATATAATAATCTTACAAATTTTAAAATTATTTTTACTTTAATCTTCTCTACCGAAATAATTTCCATCTCTTCCTCTCTTCCCAATCTCTTCTCTAGCAAAGAGAGGCTAAAGTCCTAAACCTTCAAGTAATAAATGGAAATTAATTTGATCGGGTTGGTAGGTGGAGAGGGAAGTGACTTCATTTCAGGTTGATGTGTGTAGCAAGCCAGATACTGCATTTAATTTAAGAATAGAATTGAATTAATTACTAGTTTGGTCCTTATCCGTGACTCCATGCAAAACATTAACCAATTCCGGGAAAGAATTGAGATGAAGAATTCAAAAAAAGACAATAATTGGTTGGGTCCCAACCTTAAGCAGTGGATGTTGAGTTGAGAACCTTTTCCTCCGAAGAAAAGCACTTAGCCTTTATAGCTACCTTGACTTTTTTTTCCTCCCAAAATCTATGTCCTCATCATGCTGCGTCGTTTTGGACTTTTCCCTTACACAGCCACCATTTCACTGACAACACCAACTCGCAAAGAAATCAATCCCTCTGTTTCAAACTCACAGTGGCATTCCCGTTATTCTGCCCAAACCCATGTCTCCTTTCTTCCAAGTGCATGCCACTCCACTAAATTAATTCATTCTTAAAATTATGAATATTACGTAATTCATTTAATTTCTAAAATTATACTTAAAAAATATCTTATGATTGGTTAATGTAATTTTTCTCACTTTCAACTCTTAATAATGCCATTAACTAATGTAGTGGTAATGTTTTGTTGAGAGAGTTAGTTATTATTTCTAGATACTGTCAAGTACTCTACTATTTAGTATAGTAAATATGGTGACATTGCGACAACCTCAAACTCCTCAGCTGCAAAATCTCCATTCTTCGACAACAAACAAACCTTAAAATCCTCACTCATTCGCCGACCACCACCTCCGCCACCGCTTACGGCGGCTCCATGCGTTTTCGACACTCTACCACCGCCACCCACAGCCACCACCACCACCTCTGACAGATGGGTTGCGCGCTCGGAAAGCCGGCGGACGCCGGCCACCTTCGCCGGCAAAACACCGCGACTGCCAGCGGCGGCAATAATGCCGCTAAGGTTCGGGAGAAGCAGAAGACTCCGCACGCCGGCGAACTTCCCGGCGTTATTCCGGCGCCGGAGCGCCGGAGACCTAGACTCGAGTCGTTCACGGCGAGCCACCAGGGGTGGCCGCCGTGGCTAATGGCAGTCGCCGGCGACGCTATCGGAGATTGGACTCCCCGCCGTGCCAACACGTTCGAAAAACTTGCTAAGGTAAAGAAGGTTCTTTCAAGTTTGAACTTCGAAGCCTAACTCCATTTCCCATTTTTTTTCTTAAAAAAAAAAGGTCTTTTTTTCCCCCCTTAAATGCGTGTTTGTGTTGTTTCTTTTTTAAAAAAGTTTTTCGAAAGTTTGGTCTTTGACTTAGCTGAATGATGTCATGTGATTCATGTAACCCACCTCACTTAGTGGAATAAGGTTTTATTGTTGTTGTTTGTGTTGTTTTATTTTTTTAATGTTGTTCAGATTGGGCAAGGGACTTATAGCAATGTGTATAAAGCAAGGGACCTTGTAACTGGGAAGATAGTGGCTTTGAAGAAAGTTAGATTTGATAATTTGGAGGCAGAGACTGTGAAGTTCATGGCTAGAGAGATTCTTGTTTTGAGGAGGCTTGATCACCCCAATGTTGTGAAGCTTGAGGGGTTGGTTACTTCAAGAATCTCATCGAGTCTTTACTTGGTATTTGAGTACATGGAGCATGATCTTGCTGGTCTTTCAGCTGGTTTAGGTGTCAAATTCTCTGAGCCACAGGTACCACTATTTTATGCTGATATTTCCATCTTTTTGCTTTTGCATCCTCCAGTGGTGATTAGGAGGGGTGTCACCTCATCATTTTGTTGCCTTATTATACAATTAGAACTAGAAGCTCTTTCCATTAGTGGAGATTTTTTTGCTCCTAGAGGCTAGAGCTTCCAAGCCAAGCCCTTGTTGGGTCCCATACATGCGCTGTTTTGAGCGTGTTTTTTACTTTTCTTGCTCTGAAATTTCCTATGTCACATCACTCCATAAAATGAGTTCAGCACTTGATTCGGAAGTTTTGCTTTATCCGGTAGGATGGAAATACACTGAAGGAAAGAACTTTCTTTACTTTTATAGTGTGTTTGGCTGTGGAATTTTCAGAGTGGAGTTTAATTTTTAAATGGATTTAAAATATCATGCATTGAAATGCTTTGTTTTTTAAATTATGGGAATTTTGTAGAGGATTTTTTTTAAGTGAATTAAGGTGGATACGTCTACTTTTATGTTTCGAATTCCATCTTATCTCCCAGTGGATTATCTGGTTGTTATGCTGATATATATATGTATTTTTTTAAATTGTAATTTATCCCTGGTTTAAATGGAAATAGTTTGCATGTCACATAGGGAGGGAAAAATTATTATATCCAGGACCGCCATAGTCCTGATCAACTTTCACATGACACATAATCAAGTGTTATTAATTAACTCTTTTTCACAAACTGAAAAACTTTGCTACATACCACGTAAAGATTGATTGGGGCTATGGCTACTTGGTGGTTTGGGACCATGTAATAATTTGTCCATTGGGAGTGTGGTGAACTTACATTGTGTACTGTTGCAAGAAGAATGTTAAATGATACAGTTTTTATTCCTTGGTTTCATGGAGATATTTACATTTAGTACATAGCAGTAATGCCTTTTCAAGCATCAGTAAGCATAGAAGGGAGGAGTAATCTTTCATATTTAAAAATGTACTGAAAGGCTGATTGTTTCTCAGTATGTTCTATATGACAGGTCAAATGCTATATGAAGCAATTGCTATCTGGCCTTGAGCATTGCCACAGCAGAGGTGTTTTGCACCGTGATATTAAAGGTTCCAATCTGCTTATTGACAATGAAGGAATACTTAAAATTGCAGATTTTGGACTGGCAACTTTCTTTGATCCTAAGCAAAAGCATCCAATGACTAGTAGAGTCGTGACCCTTTGGTACCGCCCCCCTGAGCTTCTTCTGGGGTCTACGTCTTATGGTGTTGGTGTTGACCTTTGGAGTGCTGGCTGCATTTTGGCAGAGCTACTTGCTGGAAAGCCAATCATGCCTGGCCGAACAGAGGTATATTAAGCACTGGTCTTGATGTATCTGATTGCTTTTGGTTCATAATTTTTCCATACCTGAGATTACTTTTGAGTCCTTACATGTGGGCAGAATTCCTTATGTTTTCCCCCTATTTTACTGTGAAGTTACTTTTAGTCACCGACCAAGTTGGTGAAGTGGCGGGCTTAGGTTGGACTGTTTCATCAACTTGATTACTTTGTTGATCAATTAATGGCACTAACCTATTATCATGATGGACTGCTGACCAGACATGGTTTATAGGCCTAAAGGCAGAAGCCAGATTATAGTCGGAGAATAAAGAGAACCAACTAAAAATGAGAATGTTTTAATGTATGTTTGGTTTTGTGGTAGATTTAAAAAACTCACGTCAACTTTTCCACATTCACAGCAAAGCAGCTTTATATAGCTTCAACTTTTCCACATTTTTTACGTGTGTCTAGTCTTTCCACCGCACAACCAAACATGCTATTAGTTTATCATCAGAAAACACACTGTAAACTAATTTAAGTATTTGAATACACTGTACCCTCTTGCAAGCTTTAGGAAGTTGATATGGTATCAAAATTATGTTTTGATATTTCTGTTTCCTATATCTTGCAATGCATATTTTATGGAAGACATGTGACTGATTTTTTAATTGCTTGGACTTAGGTTGAGCAGCTGCACAAAATATTTAAGTTATGTGGCTCTCCATCTGAGGAATATTGGAAGAAATATAGATTGCCAAATGCTACACTCTTTAAGCCACAGCAACCATATAAAAGAAACATCTTAGAAACGTTCAAGGATTTTCCATCTTCTTCATTACCTCTGATTGAAACTCTTTTTGCAATAGATCCTGATGATCGTGGCACTACCTCAGCTGCTCTAAATAGTGAAGTAAGTGATCACTGTGAATTAGCATTATATTTGAGATGTAATGTATTTATTTACAGCTATTTTCTATCTGCAGTTCTTTACCACTGAGCCCTATGCTTGTGAACCATCTAGTTTACCAAAGTATCCTCCTACCAAAGAATTGGATATAAAACTGAGAGATGAAGAAGCAAGAAGGTTCTATTATTCAGTTATTGCCTTTGATAACTTCTAGACATTTTTGTCTTGGTGCCCATTAAAACTTTTTTTTTTTTTTTACCATTCTCAGGCAGAAAGCTCTAAGTGGAAAAACTAATGCAGTTGATGGTCCCAGAAGGGTTAGAGTACGCGAGCGTGGTTTGGCCATTCCGGCCCCAGAAGCCAACGCAGAGATCCAAAACAATCTAGATGTATGCCAGATGTTTCCATTATATTTGTCTTCTCTCCATACTTACTTGGAACTCACTTTAATTATGCTGTTGTTGAGTTTAACTTTCTGTTCCTTCTACAAACCCAAGTTCATGCACACATTTTTTATGTATATCCCAAGTACAAGCTTCCTTTTTACTCTATATACTTGCACCAATATTCATGATGTCTTGGCAATTGCATGATAAAAAAATTCTATCAATTATAAAACTCTCTGGAACTTGAGACCTTAGCATAATCTTTTGCTTAGGATTCTCTGATCTAAGGCTAGCTTGGCTTTTAAAAAAACATTTTTGGTGATGTATTGTCACTTCAATTTATAGAACTTTGTGATGAATTTTGTTTGATCTGATGGTCCATCTCATGGTTACCCTTACCCAAGCTTTCCACTTCAGCATTGTCTTGTTTGCTTCCTTGAGCAACATTACATGTGTCTTCTTACTAACTTTCAGAGGTGGAGAGTTGTGACCCATGCTAATGCAAAAAGTAAGAGTGAGAAATTTCCACCTCCCCATCAGGATGGAGCTGTTGGATATCCACTGGATGCATCAAACAAAGGAGCTGTTTCATTTGGAGCCACTGAAACTTCCTCTGCCTCTACCATATTTGATTCAAAATCTTCTGGATCTGTTGTAAGTCATGATGCTGCCAGAGACAAAGGGAGGAAAATTAATAGAGCAGATTCCCATATGGCACCATCTTGGAAATTTATGCGTTCGTTCAAGCTATCAGCAATTGGCCATTCATTTGATTTGTTATTTAGAAGCAAATAATCTGTTTCTTTGGATTTTGGCATCCTAGAATGAGGAAAGGAATGATTGATGCCTTGATAAATCATTTTTGCCCCTGCATTGTGAATTTTATTTTATTTTTTTCCCGTGTTGATCCCATTGTTATGTATTTATTTCATTTGACATATAAGTCTTTGTTGTATAATATACAATGGTAGATCATCATTAGATTTGTATATTCATGTTTTTCTTTTCCACACTCCAATGGATCTGGGGACAAGAGAGAGATAGAAAAGGAAGGGACTAAAAAGTTATAATTGTAAAGAGAAAGAAAGAAGTGCATGGTGGGTGTAAAAATTAGGGGTGTGAAAATATCAGGGTTGGTTGTATATTTAAAGGATCAGCTAGCTATTGTACAGTTTTTTGTGGGAGAAGTTTGCTAGAAAATGAAAAGAAAAATCATATTTAACATTTTTTTTTTATCCATAGGAATCGAATACGGTACCAGGAGATTTACAATAACTCACGCACCTGTTCAACCAACTGAACTAGACCTCTTCGGTATATTTAACATTTATGTTTTGTTATCATTCTTTATGTACTTAAAAATTTTAGATATAATGAATCTCAAGATTAATTGCCTGTATCATTTTCCCAAGCATAAAACAAAATGTGTGTTTAAATTAATCTGAGCTATATATTTACATTAGAATGCGAGTTTTTTTAATTGAAAAACATGAAAATTGATTTTTGTAACTTAAAAAAAAAAAACCAACATCAATGAAAATAGAGACTAAACAAGTCCAATTTTAAACCTGGAAAAATGATGAACTAAATTACCCATATGCAACAATGTTTTTTTAATCATGGTTTCAAATGATAGCAGTTACCTTGATAACACCTCTAGGAGATCGAGTGATTAACCATTTTGGGTCATTTTTATAAACAAAATACCAATATGGGTCTATTCTAAAACTACTTACCGGCATGGATCTGTTTTGACCATTGACCGGTCAAACTTACAAGTTTGACCAGTAAATTTAAGGAGAACATGACACGTGTCATGTTTTTTGACACGTGTCATATTCTCCTTAAACCTACTAGTCAAACTTGAAATTTTGATCGATCAATGGTCAAAATAGACCCATGCCGGTAAATAGTTTTAGAACAAACTCATATTGATATTTTGTTTATAAAAGTTACCCAAAATGGTCAATCATCCCTAGGAGATCAATTGCAATTGAAGTGTATTAAAACTAAAATAGTGGAAAAGAACAAGACAATCGTTCAAAATAATTTGCATTCTCAAATTCTCGTAACGAATCGTTCTATATCCACTTGACATAACAAGACCATAATTGTTACTTTTCCTGCTTAGTAGAGAACCCTTTTCAAGAAAACTCCTGTTACCTACTGCTTGTGGATAGACCTGTATAATAACTCTCTAGCCCTCCATTTGGTAGAGGGGAATAGAGGGAAGGGAGAGCAAAAATTCACCTTTTTAGTACATGGGTTTTACATCTCTTACACTCTACTTTCATTCAAATATTTTCATTTTATTTTCATCTTCTTTACCAAACAGAGCTTAGGTGACTCTTTGCTAACAGTTCAACATGTCATTGACATCCTACCTAGTAATATGAGGAGTGTCTCTCTATTCTACCACTTTTATTCAGAAAAAAAAAAAAAAAAAGCACCATAACTAAAATTTGTTCCTATGGTATATGAAGAATCGCAGTTTTGCCAAATTAACCGCAAAGTCCAAACAAACAGTGCTAGAACCCCCCATGAAAATTATAGTAGAAGCTAATATGCGTATCATAAGGTTTCAGTGAGCAGCACGTGAAAGGAAAGGGCCAATAAATGCACAGCGACTCGATAACGAAAGTACATGGTACATGTCATGTCCACCTGCGTCACGCACCTGATGCATAAGTCTTAATCGTAATTCAAGAATGGTAGTAGTTGGTAAAAAAAAAAAAACACCTACTTATAGTAGTTGGTAGAACTTACTATGTTTGTCAATAACAATTCAATTGGTATGCTTTCTCAGTAATGTCTTTTCCTTATTAGGAGTTTTGTATTAATGGCATAGAAAGCAGCTCAATGTCTAGTTGGCTTCATTTAATTTTGCTCACTGCAATTTGCAATATATCAGAAAATAGAAAAAGGACATTGTTGTCAAGTAGGCTATGAAGTATGAACTACTATAATGAGGTGGGTAGGTTGCTAGACAACTATGCCTATCGCACCCTGTGGCATAACGAAAGGCGAAACCTTAAACCCGTAACTACCAAAACATGCCGTATTAACAACCTCTGACTACCCTTGAATTTAAGAAGTTTTAATAAACGCCATTCGAAATGCAGGTATCAAAAATTTATTTTGCATGAAACCAAAATAATGCTGCATCGGGAATTGAAAAATTTGCCTAGGAAACTTGATAGTGTTGACAAGAAAATAGCAAGGATAAGATATACACGTTCTTATATTTTAGTATTATGTAGTCATCATCCAATGGCTGAAATTATTTTATTCTTATATTTTATTAACTATGTAAAGATTGAAAAGTAAAATTAAGGGTTCAGATTGAAGTTTCTCTAGAGAATCCCCATTCCAAGACATACACGTTCTCACAACTTTTGGCTTTCACATTGGTTTCTGGCTCAACCATGGTTAGTAATTAGAGAGTTTGTTTGTTAGTTAGATTAGTAGGTTGAAGAAATAAGACACGTTGCCTATAAATAAGGGTAAAAAGAGATCATTTTGTCATTTGTGTGAGAATTGGGGCATTTGAGCATTGAGAGGTGCAGACTCTCAAAGTTCGGCAAGTTAGGCAGTTTTTATTTTTTGTAATTGTGATTCAATTTCTATCAACTAGTATCAGAGGTCCGATTGTCGCGAAAATGTCTCGGATTGATTCCAAGATTTGAGGGAAGAGAGGCCTATTGGTGGCTAATCAAGTAGAGCAGTATTTTGAGCCAAACTAAGTTCATGAAGATATGAAACTATTGTGGATTATGTTGATATTAGAAGGAGAAGCTCTCAAATGGTGGGTTTCTTTGAAGCATGGGTCTCATGACACGGTTTCTCTGGCGACTTTTGATCCCGAAGGAAAGTGGAAAATTTCCCCATCGAAATTTATAAATGATGATTGATAAAAGGATCACAGATGACAGAACAAAAAAAGATGGAGAAAGTTTCCTACGCAACGTATTCATAATGGACAGACAAAGCTGATAACATGCAGGGACCCAGGGGGATCTACTTCTAGTCACCTAGAAAGTCACATGTACATACGTGATACGTTACAGCTATCCCATTTATAAGGATTAAAGTTGGGTCTAGCCATATCAGTAACTAAAAATAAGCATGGGGGAGCAGCCTTCTGAAAAATCACCAGTGTTCGCAAAATTCAAGCATACCATGCTTATCAAGGCATGATTTCAATTAAAGGCCAGTCGTTGCATGAGTTTCAAAACTGAACATGACTCGATACATAAGAATGTCAGCAGGTTACTTGATAGTGATGTAGCGATTTGTTCCATGTCTGGCCCAGTATTCCTTAAGATCCAATGGTATAGATAAGTCATGGCCTTCTGACACCAACCTACTGAGAAGTCTTGTGAAGACACTTCCGCTCATCTTTCGTCCTCCAATGCGGGCATGGCGCTTGTTCGGAAGCTGTGGTAGCGGATACATAGACAATGTTGTGGTACAACAAGATGACTGCCATCCGCCATTCCCCCATTTGTAGCACTGTCGTGGTACACCGGTACATGTGCAAACTGGGACCGGCATGATAGTTTCATCAAATGCAACCAAATTCAGGCCAACATCCTGCCTATCCCATTCGGATCTGATCTTTGTCCCTTCAGAAGAAGCCTGCCTATTTAAATCCTCACCCATTTTCTTTACTTTGCAGGGTGGCTTTGATGTCTTAGAATTAATTACCTTGTTCTCCTTTGTTCTCTTTGCTTGATGAGATTTGACAGCTTCAGAAGGTATAACAGTCACTGGGGAGGCATCTCTTATTATCATATCCTTTGTGCTGTATGGAGCTTCAGTCATGTTAGATAGATGGTTTGAAGAATGGTGCATCCGTTTTGATCCACCTTGAATTCCACCGCCAAATGGGTAGTTGACAGAATTGTTCCGACTTTGAAGAGCTGCGAGGGCATTATCCCGTTCCAAAAGGGCATTATCCCTCTGAGCAAGTGCTTCATCCCTCTGTCGAATGGCTGCATCTCGAGCAGCCAAGGCTTCATTCTTTTCAGATATAGCAGCCTCTAGTTCAATTTCTAAAATGGCAGCCTGCCTTTCAGCCATAATGGACCTAATCTTCTTATTCATAACTAGTGCATTTGGTTCTTTTACTTGATGCTGGGAATCAGTATTCCACTGCACATGCAAAATCCAATCCAATTAATGAATCAAGTGACCAGTAGTGCAAAGCTAAAACAACAGAAAACACACCAAGTCTGTGCATTCTATTTACCAAGGAATGTGCTCCTCTGTAGTATTCCATCTTATGCCTGCCGTTTTCATGTTGGCGGCCATCATCCATTTTTCATCCAGAGGATTTTGAAACAAATGTGGTAGTTGGAGTCAAGAAATCAACAATCTCCAGCTGAACGGCAAATCCCAAAAGTTTGGCATTAGTTCAATAAGCAAAAAAAAGAGAGAGAAATTTACAACTAAACTCTTGCAGAACCATCCACCATGTAATGCTCCCATACATCATTCTAATACAATTTATAAAGAATCGAACAGTTTTATATGACTCTATGGGTGGTTCCTTTATTTTATCTTATGCACTACATATGGAACCAGACACAAGGAGACCATTGTTTATTGGACAAAAAGTTAATGTTAAATTGAGATTCCACCAGACTCCAACAATGAACTATGCTCAACCTTTCCTAATTCCGTTTTATCAACTATAACATTTATATGGTGAAATTTAAGAAGATAGACAGTGAAATTGAGATTGCACCAGACTCCAACAATGAACTATGCTTAACCTTTCCTAATTCCATTTTATCTATGAAGCCCCGATACTCCAAAAATGGAAAAGTATCGGTGTCGTACCTGTGTCGGACACCGATAAGTCCAAATCCAAGAAGTATCCTATTTTTTTAATTTTTATTTTTTTTAAAAAATTGTAGGACACAGCTGGGATACGGCTCAAGCTGTTTCAGATATGGCTCCGATACGGCTTGAGCCATTTTCTAAATTTTTTAATATTTTATAATTTTATTGTTTTAACTTTAGGGTTTTTAAAATAAAAAAGGTCCAAACGTAAACAAAATGCAACTCCTTTCCACTTCTCAAAACATAAACAAAATGCATTTTATTTTGCATCCATATATAATTTTTTATATTTTAATTAACGTATCCAGGACGTATCGTATCCTTAATTTTAAAAAAAATTGTCATATCCCCATATCCATGTCGTATCATACCCTTGTCGTATCACGTATCTAGGCTTCATAGCATTTTATCAACTATAACATTTATATAGTGAAATTTAAGAAGATAAACAGTGAAAGACTTTATTTCTGTTGCTAGTAGGAAAAATTTTATTTAAGCTATACATTCAATCTTGACAATTTTTGATATACCACACACACCAGTGTTCACTATAAACCAGATACAATGGGATATTGAGAACATAATAGACAAAAATAAAATACAGTGATTAACTAAATATAACACCAAAACATCACAAATCATTTTCTTTTCCTGGGGGGATGGTTATCACTTATCAGATATCACAAATCTAAAACTCTTTGTCTGGTATTAAAAAAAGGATGAAATGAGCTTGAACAAAAACGATTTTGTCAAATCCATACCTGAACACTACCCTTTACTCTACTCTGGCATAAGAGAACAGACCATGCCCAAAAATCTAAAACTTTCAGACTTCAAAACTATAAGAAGAAGAAGAAGAAGAAGTTGTCATGCAGATTTCACAGACCATTAGTTGTCCACCAAAAGTGCAAAAGGTATTAATGACCATCACTCAACTGAGACTTGTAAAACATTGTAAATAAAAAACACAATTTGGCAAAAGGAAAATTTGCAGTTTTGCAACACCCATCACGATAACATTTTCAAAACTTCACATAACCTCAAGTTGCACAATGAGGAAAGGAAAGAAAAGATTTATAAGCAGGTATTACTGCTCTAGTATAGCTACCTGGCGGAGTGAAGTAACTTACCTCTATACAGTACACAACTTATAAGTTGCCAGGGGAAGAAAGGCAAAAGCAAATAAGCAAAGATCTAATTGTTTCATCAAGATACAATGGTAATAAAGCTAATGAGTAATCTTGTCCACCAGACTTAATTAAGTAATCATATCCAAAGCACATTGTTCTCAATTTCTCACCATATGTCCCCAATTACTCACAGAATATACAAGTTAATAATTGATATCATAGGCATCTCAGAAACACCATGTTACATGGGTTATAATTATACAAAGAACATGACTATTATTTTAATCTTCAACCAAAAAGATATGATCTCCAACTGTCTAAGGATAACTATCATGCCATAAATACTTAACAGAGAGCAAGAACATCACTAAACATTGATCCCTCAAAACTTACCAAGCAAAAGATGTTTCATTGTCACTGACAAATCCCTCCCAATATTTCCTTAACACGAATCATACTCATACAATGTATTGGAAGGAAGTAGACAGTGAGAAACTTTTCAATTCAACATGGCCAAACCTTAGCTAATTGCCTGTTTTAATTTACCATAATTATAGATAGTTACAGGAAGACAGAGAGCAAATACTACATAGATCTGGATTATCAACTACTGACCGATCCCAAGATAGTAATATGGCAAAGAAGAAGCTTTTATAGTCTAAAGAAAAAAACTTCAATTCAAGAGCAAGAGAGCCTTGGACAGTTCCCAAAAAGGGGAGAGAGAGAGAGAGAGACAAAGAAGCAACCAATAAAGTCTAAAAGCAGAAGAAACCACCAAAGACAATATTCGATCCAGATTACTGTAGCTATCTAAGTGAAAACACAACACTCCCAGTTAAAGAAGAACCAAAACGACAGATACAATTCATAACTCATTGTTCAGATGACAGACAGCATGTTTTACATTTAAATACTAAAAAACAGAATCAAATGAATAGCATTCACCACTCTACACTTTCCCCAAAGGTAAATAAGAAAAGCACACTAAGTAACCTTTTTTTTTGTTTCCTTTTCACACGAATGTGATCAAACACACTTCACTTGTGATCACATCATTGTGCTAAAAACTGAAGTCAATCTCTAAAAGCTTCTCCCATTTGATCAGTACTGTTCACAACACTCAACCCACGAACACATTGCAAAAAAAAAAAAAAAAACATTTTTTTTCAATCTCCCAATTGAAGAACTCCTATACAGAAGCTAAAAGCAAGCATGCAATGCAAAGACGAAAATCAAAAGGGGGTGCGGGGAAATTAAGTGAAAATTACGGAATTGCAGTGTGCAACGAATCCCGTAGTGAATTTGAGAATACAAAAAAGGTGGCATTGAAAAGAGTGGAAAGTTGCACTAAAAGGTTGGGGACATTGTTACCTAGAAAGCTTTAGAAATTGAAAATGGTAATTAGTACGAAAAGAGAGAGAGAGAGTAAAATGTGGAATGAGAGAGAAAACTTACAGCTACTGGAATGGAATCGAAGGGAAAGAGAGAATAAGAAGATACCTGAAAGGTTGCAACAACACCGTCGTTCGACACTGCTCTGCAAGCGTTGCGTTTCACTCTTCCCCTTCTTCACCTTTCACCACCCCGTCTCGTGTTTCTTTTTCATCACTAATCTCATGCCAAAAACAACGCTGTTTCCTTCTTGTTAAGATAACTTCCTTGTATATGGATTGGGATATAAATAAATAAACTTTTAATCACTTAGGAACTTAAAACAAAAGTTTTAATGAAAAATTTATTAGGGATCCAAAATAAAAATGGATCATTTATCATGAACCTAATTACACTTTTTTTTGTCATGGGTAAGAGACCACGGGTATCCCCAACTCACTGGTTTCCCGCTCACAGTGTGTGACTGCCATTGGCCCAAGGAAATTTTGCATATGGAGGGAATCGAACACGGATTTTCCCGCTAAATAGATCGTTCTCCCGCTAATTACACTGTTATCTAATCACAAATCATTCTTATATGACTTTTAAAATAATTTTGTAAAAATCAATAAACTTATCTTAAATGATGGTTTCTGATTCGATGACAATGTAAAAATATTTAACACTACATTATCCTTTTTAGACTTTTTGATGAAAATATTAAAATAAAAACAGGATAGCGCCACCTGATTCCAAAAAAGCAATATGAGGCATTGCTGAGGGTGGCGCCTCCTGTATTAGAAAAATGGAAATGCAGGAGACTACGCCTTGTGTAGCGCCTCCTGTTAAATCAAAATGCAGGAAGCTACATCCTGTGTAGCGCCTCCTGTTAATCTTACGTGGCAAAAACTATCCATGCAATGTAAATTGTTTTGAAACCACACTTTTCGGGTATTTTGTTTTTTTTTTTATTTCTATTTTTGTTAAAAAGTCTAACATTTATCATAAAAAAAATTATATCTTAATTCTTAACTGTTTTAGGGGTGTATTTTTTTTTCCTAATAAAATTTCGTTTATTGCTTTGATTTCTAAAGATTTTTCCATTAGCCGCTTACCTTTTTCTGTTAACTTAAACCAACAGAATGCTGATTAAGCATTGTTACCTACATCAACACTGTGTCATGTGGCTTTTTTATTATTATTTTTGCCAAATCAGAAAAATATCAAAAATAAAAAGAAAGAAAAAATGCTAAATCTATTTTCCCCCTATTCATCTCTCCTTCCAGTTGCTTTGTCTTCCTCTCCCTTCAAAAAAAAAAAATTAATGACCGAAAAACTATTGAATCTATTTCTCTCAGTATTTTATTTAATTTTTTTACATGTAAAAAGCATATAAGTTAATATAAAAAAAAAGCAAAAATAAGCTAATTTAGACCAGACAAACGAGCCAACAAATCAATAATTCATATGAAAATCGGACTAGCCAAGCCAAACATATTTTCATGCTTTAGTCTGTTAGGTCGAGCCAAATTGTTCATTTTAACAATTCTAGTGTATGTTTATATTATATTATAAATAACTATATTAAGGTCAAATATTACTTTTTTTTATGGTGCATATAAAATAGTTTAGTTATCATCACTCATATTTTGTTAATAATCTTTGAACTATTCTAACAACAATCTAGTTTTCAATCTATAAAATAACAATAATATTACAATTTGTGTTAATAAAAAAAAGTAACAAAATACAGGCAAATTTAAGTCGTTAATTTAAAATTATACCTTTTTTTTTAAAATATGTAATTTTTTTTTTTACATTCATTCTTCTATAACTCCTATTTTAGAGTTCGATGATAAATTACTAGACTAACTTCAAAAGAACTTGTTTTTAGGCATGAAATCATAATTGAATGTATCACTTTATTATCCCAAAATAGAGTAATTTGATAGAAAGGAGATTAGTTGGGTGCAAAATAAAAAAACCCCATATACCTCTTGGTTACACAAAAAGACTTGCTTTACAAAACAAAAAAATTAGTCTTAAACATAAATATATTGGTTTTCCTCATTAGTAAATATATTTAAACATAAAAGATCCATCATTATTTATCAACTATCTTTTTCTTAATTGAACAACTTTTCATTCGACATCAATGAACAACTTCAAAGCATACATGGAGTTACACAATTCAAAATTCATTACACAATAATTAAGATTGTTATTGTTTCAATTATCATAACGTATAACAAAGTATAAGGGAGCAGTATATATAAAGTTGTAAACCTCCTATACTTGAGTTCTCATAAATAAATAAAAGAACATATAACAAAGCACGTTCAAAAATTTGTCATTTCACATAAAAAAAAAAACTTGAATTAAAAGTATTTTAAAAATAAATTAATCCAAAACATATTTTATCTTAACAAAATTGAAAACATACAATCAATCACCCTAAACATGTCTTTGTTAATCAAACCCTAAACCCGTCTTTAATTTTTGAAAAATTATTCATGACACTTAAAATGTTAATGAAGTAATCCATTAAAAAAAATGTTAATGAAGTATTAATTGACACTGGTATTTTTTTAATTTATTAATTTCCTTTTTCTCCCACAATTTATTTCCTAATTTAAATAAAGAATAAATGCAAGTATCCATAACTGGTTCGGTCGAAAACGTGGTGGTTCTGTCGACAATGTTGTGTGCATCATCAGCATCTTATTAGTTAAGAGTACCACAAATCAACATATCCTTACATCCAAAAAAGGGTTACAATTTGTACACTCCACACTACACTTACACCTTCAAGTCGCGCGCTCAACACGCACAATCACACACCTTACTCTTCTATCCCAAATTTCTCAATTCAAACCCTATCCCTAATTTTCACCATTTCGGGTAAATGGCAGAGATTCAGCCACCGGAGGGGCAAATTAACGGTGGCGCCGGAGCCCTAATTCTCCACTCCTCGGAGCCTTCCATCGGATCGAAGCGGCAGCGGCGGCCGAGCGTCCGATTGGGCGACATCGGCGGCGACCAGCCCTACGATTCCCACGCGCGCCGCAACGCGAAGCCGTGGAAACTCGCCTTCGACAGCCAACACACCCACCACCGCAAGGACAAGGACAAGGACCCAGGTAAACCCTCCAAGACTCGTCCTTTAACGAACCTGAGCGAGTTCAACGAAACCCTAGAGCCCTCCAACGACCGAGAACCGGGGAACATCGACACCGTCGCAATTGGCAGTTGGAAGGTCAAGGAGTCCAAGAAGAGAGGCTCCGTCGCCACCAAGAGGGTCAGATCGAATTGGGTTTCGCGAATCGACGACGACGGCGGCGGCGACAACGGTGGCGGCGATGGAGAGGGAGAGAAGTATAATAACGTGGATGAAGATGGGGATGACGATGACGGGTATCGGGAATTTGAGGTGGAGAATTCGGAGAGCCCTTTGAAGGAGCAAAGCCCTATTCATAGCATGGAGAATTTGGGGGTTGATGGGCATAGGAGGGTTTTTAAGGGTAGGGAAAGGGAGCAGCAGCAGCAGCATGATGGGGTTGAGCTATCTGCGCCGTCTGATACTGATGTTAGGGATTGGAAGTGTGGGGATAGGAATAATGAGAATGGTGGTGGGAGGGTTAGGGGTGGTGAAGATGGGGTTAGGGTTTGGCTCAATGGGTTGGGGTTAGGGCGTTATGCGCCTGTGTTTGAAGTGCATGAGGTGGATGATGAAGTTTTGCCTATGTTGACTCTAGAGGATCTCAAGGATATGGGGATTAGTGCTGTTGGGTCAAGGAGAAAAATGTACACTGCAATTCAGAAGCTTGGAAAGGGCTTCTCCTGAGCTGAGCTTGTTTTTGGTGATGCTGCCGGAGGCCGGATGTAGATTCTCAGCCGTAGCGAATTCAGATGCCTGTGTCTGAGCTGAGCTCAACTGAACTGAACTGAGTTTTAGTATGTTCTTCCGTGACTCTTTTTTGTTTAGGGTTGGAAACTTTAGGACCTCACATGTTGTTATTATTTGAGAAACAAACATCCTTCTTGAAATCCAGTGCAAGTATATATAACTCTGCGAATTTTGTTGGAGCTATTCATTGAATTTTTATTTTTCCTCAAGCAATTCTAGGTTAGTTGCTGTATTTCATTGATAACTTGGAAGGGCGGCATGAAGGAAAAACAAACATGGTATAACGCGTTTGGAAAGTTTTTTCCTTTAAAGTAAAGGGACATGCTGTTTAATTTCCTGAATGGCAACAATGCATTTTTATGCTCTTGTGTAGACTTTGTTTACAAAGTTTCTCCCCCCAAAATTTAGTACTTCATTTCGGGTGCTATCCTTGAGGTAAATGAATTATTACAACTTTTTAGCACATCTATTTTGTTGATATGATTGCAGTTTGGTCTGTTTTTATCTGATTATCATGGTATTTAATGATATCGATTTATTCTGGATTTCATTGTTGCTTGCAATTAATTCTATTGGCAACATCTGTTATTTTAACCATGTTCAACACCTAGCAACAGGATGAATTCAAGTTTGCAGTGATGTAAAATTCTGTCTGTGTTGGGATATAGTGTTTGACTGTTCAACAATGCTTTTATATTTTAATCAGGATTGTTGGAATTAGCTGAGCTGGTGTTTAGTTACTGTTTTTTGTTGTTGCCTCTAAAGCTTCTCTGTTCTTGGGTGGATGTGCTATGGTTATGAGAACACACTTGCAATTATTTTTTTCCATAGCAGGAGTTTGTCTTTGATGGTGATCAGTCATGCTGCAACTGAATTCTTTATTTCTTGTATATCTAGTGATGCAGGCACCATCTAAAAGTGGCAAATTTGTTTGTGCTTAGTGGATCAAGAGTGAGTATCTTACTATTGGTTGATGCTCCTTGAAATTTGAGTGCATTTCTACTGTGTTTTGCTATATCTATGTTTTGATTAACATATTTGAAATTATTTTAACATGGTGGATCAATTTGATAAAAGATGAATGAAGTAGAAGGAAGCTCCATTGAGAGGATGAATGCTTGCTAAAAGAATAGCATGTATTGTACTTGATTATGTCAAGAATTAATTAAGCCTAACCTATACAAAACGTACCTTACGACACTTCTCCCAAGATGTGTGGGACTCTTGCTGATGGGACCAAAGCATTTTGACTGTTTTTCTTCCTAGGAGATTAACTGATTAATAGAGGTAAGGAATAATTCAGAATTTGAAGAATGTGTTTGATGATTGCATCAATGGAGAGCAAACATATTTTATAAAGAGATAGGAAAGGCTTAAATAACTTTTAGGTCCTGATAAATTTCCAAATTTTGCTTCGAGTCCTTGATAACTTTTTTCGTTGTTTTGAGTCCATGATATATTAAAATTTTTGTTTTGGATCCCTGCTGTTAGTTAAGTGATAACGTGGCACCATTTCAATGGTTGATATATATTGGGAAGATTTGTTCGAATGGTGTTACGTTATCACTTAACTGATGGTAGGGACTCAAAACAAAAGTGTTGATATATCATGGATTCAAAACAACGAAAAAATTTATCAATGATCCAAAGCAAAATTTGGAAATTTATCAGGGACCTAACAATTATTTAAGCCGATACGAAATTATGTGGTAGTGATAGTGAGGTTCTTAGTAGTAGTGGCAGTCATGTATCAAATTACCACTATCAATTTTCACTGCAATTTGTTATTTTATTTACACCTTTTAGCAACCAGAGGTCCGAAGCGCATGTTTGATTGTGAGTATACTGCCGTCACTGTTGAAATCACTACTATCATGATATGTTCTTGCTGTTGTTCAGATCAGTGGTTCATGCCATCAAATGAAACAAGGTTTCAAATCATTAGATTACAACTATTGTATCCAACTTGGAGACAAGGATCTAAAGTACAGTCCAAGTTGAGGAGTGCAATTCAATTCACTTGATCATGCCATTCCAAATTCTAAACAAAGATTAAAACAGATTTGTTATCTGGTCATCCATCTCCGGTGAAATATTGCTTGATTATCATGTATAGCAGTACATGTATAACCAATTATCATCAATATGGCCTTATCACTAAAGTTTCAACTTTTAAAAGACGTGACTTTAAAATGAAGTGAAACTTCAGTAGTTGGAGGACTTTGTAAGTCTGTTGAAGTTTCAACTTTCGGTTCTTCAACTGTGATATATTCATAATTTCTTTCACATTAGGATTGAGCTGGGGATTCTTAGTGAATCCTGCTTGAAATAATCAAGAAAAAAATTTTAGAAACTGTGAGCAAAATAAATATTAGTATAAAAATTCTTTGAAGATAATTTTCTGTCATATTCTTATACAAGCCCCTAAATGTGAGACTTGAGCCTAAATGTATGACTACGTGATAGAGATCGAGCAAGCTAACTTAAAGACATTTTGTGTAACATTAGAAGTCCCATGACCAGATCAAAGACCAGTATGCCGCATAGTTCAAGAACCGAAAATTGAAGACTAATATGTTTTAGGATAAAATATGTTTTTGGTTTCTCATTTTTTCCTGATTTTCGTTTTTAGTCCTCATAAATTTTTTCTCTGTTTATAGTCCCTAAAAAATTGATTCATTTTGTTTTTAGTCTCTGACATTAATTTCAACTGTTAAGTGAAGTCGTAGTGAGCAGAATTTACGCCTGAAAAATTTCTATCTAAGTTTCTAGCATTTTTTAACTATTAAAATTTTCTGGCAGACTAAAACCGTCAAAAATGTTAAAAAAAAAATTAAAACCTCGAACACCAAATTTTCTAAAATTACAAGAAAATGTTACAAAAGTAAACATTTTTTACAGCCAAAAAATTTGTAGAGGTTAAAAGTCACTAGAAACTTAATCAGGAAATTTTCACATACACAGTTTAAGTCCGTCATGTCATCACTTAACCGTTAAAATTAACGTCAGGGACTAAAAATATAACAAAATAATTTATGAGTGACTAAAAACAAAACAGAACAATTTATGGAGGACTAAAAATAAAGAAAAAAATTATGGACTAAAAATAGAAATCAAGATAAAATAAGGGACCAAAAACATATTTTACCCTATGTTTTATATCTATTGATTGTGCCTTTTATATTTATAGTGTTGGGAAAATTTATTATTAATTGAGTTATAGAAAAGAAAAAGGGATTAGATTTGAATTTATTTTATTAAAAAAACCAATTAGACCAAACTAGACAAAATTATATGAGATTAATTTGATTGATTTAGTTCAATTTCGTAATTTAGAACAAACTGATCGGTTCTTAATTAGGGGAGGGGAAGACCCAATTGGTTTGGCTCACATAAGTTTGCCTCCTAAAGCCAAATTGTAGGAATAGTAATGATTCTAATGAATAAAGTTCGGGCAGAGTAATTTTTTTAACTACCTTAATTTAGATTTTTAGTTTTCCAATGAGATTTTAAAGTATTCTTATAAGTTTCGATTATTTAGGCTAATTATAAGACTAATTCTTAATTTGAGGTTTGACTTAGTCATATTTAGAGTTTTTCACTCTCCTCTAAAGATATGTTTGTGGGTATTGAACTTAAATATTTGTGGTTCGATTCGAACAAGTTTTTATGCAAAAATTAATTTGATTCAATTATAAATAAATAAATTGAGGTTTTATTTGGATTGATTTGAATATAATATCAAATTTAATCCATTTCAATTATGTTAAAAGCAATTTGTATTGGAATCAATGATTCAAATTTTATATCTTTATTTTTAATAATATTAAATAAATATACAAATATAAGGTAATAATAATAAAAATCAATTTTAAAGTATCAACTACTACATCTAAATTATAAATATTTGTCAAAAATAGTCTTGAAATTTATTAAAAAATAAATATCAAAATAAAACTAATACAAATCATAAGAAAATGTAATTGAGATGATAAAATTATGAAGAAAATAAATTAGTATAGTAATTTTATAAATTTCCACTAATACAAGTTTGAGTTGTATGTTTATTTTATAAATAAAACTAGATAGTACCCGTGCGATGCACGGGTTTATTGATGAAGGGATGAATTTTTTGTATGTATAAAGTATGTTAATAATGTTGTTAATTTGTTATATTACTTGAAAAAGATTTAAAACTAATTCAAATTTTCACAATAAGGAACTTATTCATTAATAAAAGTAATAAAAGATAATTAGATGGGTTTATTTTATAATACAACTCATTAAAAAAAATTATTATACAACTATAAAATTAAATTTCACAATGTCACTTTCTTGAAGTAAATTTTTTTCTATATATAGACAAATAAAACTATATAATAAATAGAAGATGAAAATAATAAGAAAATTAATTTTAACTCAAAGAACTCACGTATTGTTCTACATCATAATTTTTATGGATTTCATTAATTTAACATCCTGTAAAAATATTGAAAACAAAATTAAGTGAATGAATGAAACAATATAAATTTATGATTACATATAAGCGTAATGTTATATATCACATTCATTTGTATTGAATTTGATATGATATTGTAATATTTTATGTTTGGGAGAGACATTTTCTAATATTTTGAAAGATAAATTATAATTAAACTTAAAAAAAATAACAATTTAATATATTTTTTATAAACACCAATTTAACATTTTTATTATAATTTTATTAAAATTTATTTAAAAAACTATTGTCTTTTCATGTATAAAATAATATAAATAAATTATGAAATACTTAATTATTTTTTAAAAGATACATGTGAAAAAATGACAATTAAGAATTACATTCATCTATTGTCACAAATTCAAATCAACCACATTAATGTATATATAGTATGTTAATCTTTATTTGACAATTTATACTTCATTTCATTATTTTTTTAAGATATATAAAATTAATTTAATAATAAATATGTAGTATTGTTCCCTTTATATATTTATTATCATTCATGTTTAATTGATTTTAATTTTTTCAGATACTTAAGTGATGAAATTATCTATTTTATTTGAAAAAATATTTAAAATATAACTAATATCTAAATCAATTTAAAAATAAATTTAAATTTGAAATATAGATATAAATATTTATATTAAATTATTATAATAATGAAAAATAAAAAACTATTAAAACATTTAAATAATTTAAAATCCAAATTTAATGTACATAGAGAAAAAAATAAACAAACACATCAATTAATTTTAATATGTTATAATTTAATTGAGTCTAAATTAATTAGGTGAAAATTCAAATTTATTTAAATAAAAAAAAAGTCTTCAATGAATTTGAGTGAGAAGATATTATAAAGGAAAAAATATATTTATATTAAAATTAATATAATAATATGACAACAAATTCTCTGATTCTGTGTATCATATTCATAATTGTTCATTTTAAATTAATCTTTAAGACATAGTTCTATTACTTAATTCATTCAAATCAAAATATATACAATTATAATTACCATAAGTTATTATAATTGGACACATACGTTAATTTTGAGTGAATTTGAAGGAAAAAAAGTTAATTTATTTTTATTTAAAATGATATTTATAAGAAAATTCAATGAAATTTTTTGGTCATATTCAATTCAAATAAATGACGATTCCATATTTAGGTCAAATTAATTGTTAATTTTAAATTAATCATCAATTTTAAATTTGGTCCAATAAAATCCTATTAAATTATTTGAAATTGACAACGTGTGTAATAATTAAATAAATAGTATGATAATAAAAAATAATTTAATATGATAATAAATTAATCGAACACTCCATATTTAGGTCAAAATTAAAGGTCTATTTTAAATTAATTGTCTATTTCAAATTTTGAATTGAGGAATTATACATAAGCAAAAAAAAAAAGTAGGAAACATTGTAGTGTTGCCATGTGGGATAAGATTCTAAATGGAATTATTTTTTAGATTGACATATGGAGCTTTTCTATTTAAGAACATTTTACTTTGTATATTACTAGTGTCCTTACCCGACGTTGCCTGGATTTTTATTTTTTACCTCTATTTTTAAAATATAAAAAAATAACATGAAAGAAAATAAATAATATTTAAAAAGCAAATATATTTTATATCTTTTGAAAAACCTTTTTGTATATTATATTTTTTAGTAGTTGAACTCTTCTAATTTTATTTATCACAAATCAAAATTTTAAAATCATATTTGTTCTTCACAAATTGTGGCTTAAGAAAAACTAAAAATGATGTTTGTGTTGGTGCTAGAGAAGAGAAAGGGAGAGCAGATGAGAGGTTTTATGAAACGTGAGAATGAAGAGAGAGAAGAAAAGTGTGAAAAAGAAAAAAAGAAGCATGAGAGTAGAATAAAAAGAGAAAGAAGGAACTGTTTGAGAACTTAACTAAAGAGGAAGATTTTGAATTTCAAAATTGAAAAAAGAAAAATGAGGAGAGAAAAAAAAAATACAGTATAAAGATGAAAAATAAAATAGAAACGTGACGAAGAAGGAGAGTTGAAGGTTAATTGTTTAGATAAATGAAATTTGATTTTTATTTGTCTTTCTTATTATAATTTTCAACTTAATTATTATTTTATTTCATTTGTATCATATTGTCATATAACATCTATATGTAATAAATTATTTTATTTTATGCAATGTGGGTTATTTTAATTTATATGTATTATTCTAGTCAATTATTTGAAAAAATAATAGAATTTAAATATTATTTTTAACTTAATATTTGAATTCAGTAATTTTGTTTAATTTAATTATTTTGTATACTCAAAATTATTCAAAGTATTGTTTCTAATCTAAAAATATTATGAAAATAATAATTTATTTTTGTTTGAAATATCATTGTAAAATAATTAAATTATTTTATCATTTTATTTTTTTAAATTACAGTATAATTTAATTTCAATTGTAATAATAACATATAATAGTAATAGAAACGTAATTTAAAATTCTATATTTTTATAATATTTAAATTTACAGTTTTGTTATACTCAATACAAAAATAATATGAAAAGGTTCTATATTTGTCATTATTTTAAGTAAAATATAATTTCAGTAGTTTACATCTAATTTAATTATTTTTATATTTAAATTTATTCATAATATTGTTTATAAATTATAAATACTATAAATATAAATTAATATATTTTTTTATTTGGCTTATATGTGTAAATAATTGATTTTTTATGATGTCACATTTCTAAATTAAAAAAAAGCATTTAAGCTTAACTTGATTTTCTCGTACAATTTTAGAAATATTTAAATAAAAATATATATTTGATTAAAACTAAATGTATATTCCAATTGAAATATGTGTAATAAACTATGTTAAATATATTGTAAAGTTACTTTTATGAACTGTGATTAAAATTTTGTTTAAATCTAAATCATTTATTTAAATTAATTTGATTAGATTAGTATGCAGGTTAAGATAAAAATATAATGCTGAATACTGAAAATAATAAATTCAAAAACAGTTATGTAAATAACATTAAATTTAAATCCTTATTAAAAATTAAATAAAAAATGGTTCAATACAAATTAATCCTCTAAATTTTACTTCTAAATATTTACCTGAAGTAAAAAATATAAGCCCAAAAAACCTATTAACGCTAATTAACAAAATTATATTATATGGAAACCCAATGATTATATAAATAAAAGAGTAGTTATTTTTATGATTATATATGCCATTATAAATTATAGAATATAATTTTTTTATAAATAAAAGACATCAAATAATAATATAATATAAAAAAGAGTAGTTATTATAAAAAATATATAATATGGAATGAGAGAAGGGGAAAGAGTGGGTGAGAGAGAGAGATGAAGAAGGAAGAAAGAAAAAAAAAGTGTTAAAATTTCAATTTCTTAATAAACGGTTAAAAATAAAAATTATACTTTTTATTTTTATTAACAAATTATTTAATTTATTAAGTGGTATTAAATAAACATTAATATGGAAGTTGACAAATATATTTCAAAATAGCATTAAATAGATGAAATCACAAAGAAGGGTATAGTTTAATTCATAATTCATAAGAAATAATAACTTGAAATTGCATATAGTTTAATTCATAATTCTTAAAAAAGTTAATAGATAATTACATCAATTGGGATTACATGAGAAATAACTTAATAATTTCTTGAAATTTAATACCGTTTAGATATAGTATATGATATTAAATTCAATTACTAAATACAACATACAAAAGGTTAAAATAGAAATATTTAATGACTTAATGTATTATATAAAATAGTGATGCTAAAAATAATGAGACATATATTTTGATATTATGTGATTGTGAATTTTAAAAGTTGAAATGTGGATGTAATCTTTTACATTTAGATAAAGGAGCATTATTTGTAAAAAAAAAGAATGGAACATGAGTTTAAAAAAAATAGAGAGAGGGAGAGAGAAAGGGGTTGCAATTGTGTTGTGTGGGGTTGCATGAATAAAAGATAGAGAGAAAGGAGGTGAGTTTACTAAAAAAAAAATGATAGAGAGAAGGAGGCTGCACGGATAAAAAAAAAAATTGATGTATAGAAGGTCATTATCTTTTGCATTTAAATAAAGGAATATTATGATAAAAAAAAAAGGAAGAAAGAAAGAAAGGAGCGTGAGTCTAAAAAAAGAGAGAGAGAGAGAGGAGGGGACTGATAAATATATTGTGAGAGATGAAGAAGAAAAAAGAAAAAAAGGAGTAAGTGAGACTATGAGAGTGAGAGAGATGAAGGGGAAAAAAAAGAAATAGCTAGTGAGTAAGAGAGATGAAGAATGAAAAAAAGAGAAAAAAGAAGAAGAAGAAGAAGAAGAAAGGGTTAACAGTGAGAGAGAGGAAGAAGAAAAAAGAAAAAAGAAGAAAAGGTTAGCACGTGAGTGAGAGAGAGAGAGGAAGAAGAAAAAAGAAAGAAAAAAAGGTTAGGACGTGAGTGAGAGAGAGGAAGAAGAAAAAAAGGGACAAAATCGAAAATTAATTGTTCAATAAAAAGTAAATTCTTCTAAGGATATTATGGGTAGTTTACTGTTAATTGAACAGTAAACTACCCTTGATAGTTTTTGCTGAATTAGTAGAAGTATAGATTATTATTATTATTATTATTATTATTATTATTAGTTGATTTGTTGAAATAAATTTTTATATTAAAAAAAAATATTTTTAGTCCGCAATAGGGTTAATGTCAACACTTACAACCAAAGACCAAATACTAAGCCTAAGAAAAAAAAAGAGAAATAAGAATAAAAAAAAAGAGAAGAAAAACAAAGGAGAAAACATAACAATAATAATAAATAAATAAATAAACACTACAATAACATTAAACCACCACCATGGCTGATGAACGCCACAAAAGATCTGTAATAGGGTTAATTTCAACACTTACAACCAAAGATCAAACGGTAAGCTTAAGAAAAAAAGAGAAATAGGAATAAAAAAAAAAGAAAAACAAAGGAGAAAATGTAATAATAAAAAAACACTAGAAGGAAAATTATAAGTATATCAAATGTCTTACAAATATTAAGATTGCGATTGTGCTAATCAATAATTAATTAATTGATTAATAATGCTAAAATTAAGAATGAAATATCAATCAATCAATATATATTATATAAAATGTCACCAAAATATGACACATGGACAATCAGTTCTAGTCAGCAACTGTGTTTTATATAATAACTAGATAGTACCCGTGCATTACACGGGTTTAGTGAGAAGGGAATAAATTTTTTATATGTATAAAGTATGTTGATAATGTTAATTTGTTATATTACTTACAAAAAATCTAAAACTAATTCAAATTTTCACAATCAAGAACTTATTCATTAATAAAAATAATAAAAGATAAATAGATGTGTTTATTTTATAATACAACTCATTTAAAAAAAAATTATGATACAACTATAAATTTAAATTTCACAATGCCACTTTCTTGAAGTAAAAAGTTTTCTATATATAGACAAATAAAACTATATAACAAAAATAAGATGAAAATAAAAAGAAAATTAATTTTAACTAAAAGAACTCACATATTGTTTCATTAAAATATTTTTTATGGAGTTCATTAATTAATTAACGTCCTGTAAAAACTTTGGAAACAAAATTATTTGAAAAATATTTAAAATATAACTAATATCTAAATCAATTTTAAAATAAATTTAAATTTGAAATATAGATATAAATTTATATTAAATTATTATAATAATTAAAAATAAAAACTATTAAAACATTAAAATAATTTAGAATCCAAATTTAATGTGCATAGAGAAAAAAATAAACAAACACATGAATTAATTTTAATATGTTATAATTAAATTGAATCTAAATTAATTAGGTTAAAAATTCAAATTTACTTATATAAAAAAGGTCTTCAATGAATTTGAGTGAGAAGATATTATAAAGGAAAAAATATATTTATATTGAAATTAATATAATAATATATCAACAAGTTATTTGATTTTGTGTATCATATTCATAATTGTTCACAAATTTGTAATTTTCAATTTTTAATTAGTCTTTAAGACATAGTTCTATTACTTAATTCATTCAAATCGGAATATAAATGGTTATAATTACCATAGTTATTATAATTGAACACAGACATTAATTTTGAGTGAATTTTAAGAAAAAATCAATTTATTTTTATTAAAAATGATATTTATAAGAAAATTGAATGAAATTTTTGGTCAAATTCAATTTAAACAAATGACAATTCCATATTTAGGTCAAATTAATTATTAATTTTAAACTAATCACCTATTTTAAATTTGGTCGAATAAAATGCTATTAAATTATTTGAAATTGACAACATGTGCAATAATTAAATAAACAGTGCAATAATAAAAAAATAATTTAATATGATAATAAAATAATCGAGCACTCCATATTTAGGCCAAAATTAAATGTCCATTTTAAATTAATCATTTATTTCAAATTTTGATTAATCAATAAGAAGATAAAGTAAAAATAAATTTCTATATTTGTGTGTTACAATTGTCCATAATTGATTTGTGTACAAATAATTATTCATTAATTGATGTGTATAAAAATGAATTGGAGAATTATACATAAGCAAAATAAATAAAAGCCCAAAACATGGTAGTAGTGTTGTCATGTGGGATAAGATTCTAAATGGAATTGTTTTTTAGATTGACATTTGGAGCTTTTCTATTTAAGAACATTTTACTATTATTATTATTATTATTATTATTATTATTATTATTATTATTATTATTTAAAAAAACCTTCCCAAGTTCGTAATAGGGTTAATGTCAATACTTACCGGCAAAAACCAAACGGTAAGTCTAAGAAAAAAATAAAGAAATAAGAATATAAAAAAAAAGAAGAAAAACAAAGGAGAAAACATAATAAAAAAAATTTGCAACTCTACCAAACCACCACGATGGCTATATCATGAACGCCACAAAAGGTCCACAACAGGGTTAATGTCAACACTTACAACCAAATACCAAACAGTAAGCCTAAGAAAAAAAACAAAGGAGAAAATATAACAAAAAAAAAAACCACAACTCCGTCAAACCACCACCATGGCTCTATCATAAACGCTACTAGAAAATTACAACAATTGTCTCTACAAAGCCACAAAAGGTCCGCAACAGGGTTAATGCCAACACTTACAACCAAAGACCAAACAGTAAGCCTAAGAAGAAGAAAAGAAAAAAAAGGAGGAAACATAATAAAAAAAAATACTGTAACTCTATCAAACCACCACCAACTCCTGGTCTTAGTGCTTTTATAAACATATTAATTAATTACGGAAAGTAATCATATTATCATATTGATATTGATATTTGATATAATTATAATACTAACTCAATTGTATAAATCAATTAATAACAATATTTATTTATCAATTATGAAATATAAACTATCGTAATATTAAGGAATTTTTTTTTTACAAAATTTTGATTACCATTTAATTGCAATCAATTATATTATTATTAATTGCAATCAAGACCATTTAATTTGATCAATTCTATCAATTATATAAAATAAAATTAATTACAATCATATTATATTATTATATCATTATCATAAATTAAGATTGAATTAATTTACTTTATTAAAATATTTTATATAATATATAGATAGATTGATTGATGATGAATATATATATATATATATATATATATATATATATATAATATAATATAATATCAAAACAAATAATAATAATAATAATAATAATAATAATAATAATAATAATAATAATTTTAAAATTGAATTAAAATTACTTTAATTAAAATATTAAAATATATATTATGCATGTTATGAAACATTCAAAATATAATTTTAAAATTTCTATTTAAATCTGGAAAGAAAATTAATAATATGTTAAATGTCTTACAAATATTAAGATTGTTATTGTGCTAATCAATCTCCTTATACATATAAATGACTAAGAGATTCTCTCTTCTCCTTGCTTCACTCTTTCCACTCTCTCTCACATTCACTTTTATTTGAATACTCTCCTCTCATGGAGTGGTGTAATTCACTCTCCCAACATGCATCTAGTTCTTCTACTTTTCCTAAAATCTCTCTTATCAATTTTTGCAACTACCCCATATTCATAATATTTCTATAACTACCTTCATTCACTTCTTTATCTGATGCTATATTTTTTAAATATTTTTTATCAGTTTTTTTAACTCTATTTTTTAATTATGAAGATTTATCTCTTTCATAAATAATTTCAAATCCTTTTTTTAAGAGAATTTCAAATCCTTAATTCAATTTACTTTTCAATTTTCAAAGTTAATTTAAAAAATTAAAGTTACATCATTACATCTTCCCTTATCTTTTTTTTTTCTTTTAAAAAATTATAGTTTCTAATTTCTTTTATAAATATCTCTTTTTCAAAATTTCTTTCAATGTGCTATATGATTCTTTTTTTACAAATTTTATACTCTCTAATATTTTGGGCCATTTTTTAATATTTCTTTTATCTGATTTTCTAACTCTATTTTTTAATTGTGAAGATTTCTCTCTTTCACCAATAACTCCAAATCCTTTATTCAATTTACTTTTCAATTTTCAAACTTAATATTAAAAAAATTAAAGTTACATCATTGCATATTCCCTTTTTTTTTTTTTCTTTTAAAAAAATATAGTTTCTAATTTCTTTTATAATTATCTCTTTTTCAAAATTTCTTTCAATGTACTATATAATTTTTTTTTCAAATTTTATACTCTCTAATCTATTTTTTTTTTTAATATTTCTTTTATCAGATTTTCTAACTTTATTTTTTAATTCCGAAGATTTATCTCTTTAGTCAATAATTCTAAATCCTTAATTCAATTTATTTTTCAATTTTCAAAGTTAATATTAAAAAATTAAAGTTACATTGTTACATCTTTCCTTATCTTTTTTTAATTTTATAGTTTTTAATTTCTTTTATAATTATCACTTTTTCAAAATTCCTTTCGATATGCTATATAATTTTTTTTTTCAAATTTTATACTCTCTAATCTTTTAGGCTTTTTTTAATATTTCTTTTATTTGATTTTCTAATTCTATTTTTTAATTATGAATATTTCACTCTTTCATCAATAATTCCAAATCCTTGATTCAATTTACTTTTCAATTTTTAAATTTAATATTAAAAAAATTAAAGTTACATAATTACATCTTCCCTTATTTTTTTTCTTTAAAAAAAATATAGTTTCTAATTTCTTTCAATGTACTATATAATTTTTTTTTCAAATTTTATACTCTCTCATCTATTATTTTTTTTAATATTTCTTTTATCAGATTTTCTAACTCTATTTTTTAATTCTGAAGATTTCTCTCTTTAGTCAATAATTCTAAATCCTTCATTCAATTTACTTTTCAATTTTCAAAGTTTATATTAAAAAAAATTAAAGTTACATTGTTACATCTTTTCTTATTTTTTTTTTATTTTATTTTATAGTTTCTAATTTCTTTTATAATTATCTCCTTTTCAAAATTTCTTTCGATATGCTATATAATTTTTTTTTTCAAATTTTATACTCTCTAATATTTTAGGCTTTTTTTTTAATATTTCGTTTATCTGATTTTCTAACTCTATTTTTTAATTCTGAATATTTCTCTCTTTCATCAATAATTCTAAATCCTTGATTCAATTTACTTTTCAATTTTCAAATTTAATATTAAAAAATTAAAGTTACATCATTACATCTTCCCTTATTTTTTTTCTTTTAAAAAAATTACAGTTTCTAATTTCTTTTATAATTATCTCTTTTTCAAATTTTCTTTCAATGTACTATATATTTTTTTTTTCCAAATTTTATACTCTCTAATCTATTATTTTTTTTAATATTTCTTTAATTATATTTTCTAACTCTATTTTTTAATTCCGAAGATTTCTCTCTTTAGTTAATAATTCTAAACCCTTAATTCAATTTACTTTTCAATTTTCAAAGTTAATATTAAAAAAATTAAAGTTACATTGTTACATCTTCCCTTATATATTTTTTTTAATTTTATAGCTTCTAATTTCTTTTATAATTATCTATTTTTTAAAATTTCTTTCAATGTGCTATATAATTCCTTTTTTTTTTCAAATTTCTTTCTATTGACTATATAAATAAGGTATTGAAAATTTTAATAAGCCTGAGCAATGCATGGGCTAAAACACTAGTAATTAATTATTTGATTATATTGATACTAAAATTAATGCAAGTTATGAAACATTCAAAATATAATTTTAAAATTTCTATTTAAATCTGAAAAAAAATTAATAATATATTAAATATCTTACAAATATTAAGATTGTGATTGTGCTAATCAATTATTAATTAATTGATTATATTGATACTAAAATTAGAAATGTCACCAGTACCCGTGCGATGCACGGATTTATTGAGGAGGAAATGAATTTTTTTTTATGTATAAAGTATGTTGACAATGTTGTTAATTTTTTTTTTTTGAGAAATGTTGTTAATTTGTTTTTTTTTTAGAAATGTTGTTAATTTGTTATATTACTTAAAAAATATCTAAAACTAATTTAAATTTCCACAATAAGGAACTTATTCATTAATGAAAATAATAAAAGATAATTAGATATGTTTATTTTATTATACAAATAATTTAAAAAATTATAATACAACTATAAATTTAAATTTCACAATGTTATTTTCTTGAAGTAAATTTTTTTATATATATAGACAAATAATACTATATAACAATAATAAGATGAAAATTATAAGAAAATTCAATGATCAAATTTAATTCTAATAAATGATGATTCCATATTTAGGTCAAATTAATAGTTAATTTTAAATTAATCATCTATTTTAAATTTGGTCCAATAAAATGCTATTAAATTATTTGAAATTGATAACATGTGTAGTAATTAAATAAACAGTACGATGATAAAAAAAATTTAATATGATAATAAATTAATCGAGCACTCCATATTTATTGCAAAATTAAAGGTCCATTTTAAATTAATCGTCTATTTCAAATTTTGATTCATCAATCAGAAGATAAAGTAAAAAAAGATTTCTATATTTGTGTGTCATAATTGTCCATAATTGATTTGTGTGCAAATAATTATTCATTAATCGATTTGTATAAAAATCATAATAAAAAAATGTGTGAGATAAGTTAAGAAATATACTTAAATAAATAAATAAATAACTTTGAAATTAAAAGAGTTATAAGAAGTATATATTGTATTGATCTCGATTTAATGGTTATAACATTAATGGTTTGATTAGTCAAATTTGGTTAATAGACACACAGTTAATTTCTATTAAAATAACTCAATATATGATTTAACTCAATTATTAATGTAATTAATCATAGTTAAAAGCATTTATTTATATTTTTTGAATAATTCATTTATATTTTTCATGAATAAATTCAAGAAATAATACAAAGCAAAAATTAAATATAACAAAAACAAAATTTAGAAGCATTTTATTTATATTTTTTGAATATAGATAATAAAAAATCATATTACATGTTTTATACAAATATACAAAGATAAACTTATGATTCAACCTATGACACTTCAATCAAAAGAAAGTTTCTATGCTGAAGATTTTTGAACTGCAGCTTTTATCCTTTGTGGAATTTTTTTTTAATGGAATACATCCAACCACTCCCAAGAGAACACTCAGTCCATCTATGTCCACCTTCTCTAGTATTTCACACTCATACAACAAATTGTCATCATTTTCATCTACTAAGTAACATAATTTATAAGCATTTATGTGTCATTCTCATTCTCAAACAAATCTTGTAGGAATTATGTGGCAAGAAGGAAACAAATTACTATAATAATTCTGAGTAAATATCTTAAATGAAAAGTTATAAAAAAATTACTAACCTAAGGAATTTTACCAACAACAACTCTGAAAGATCATGTCATTGGCCAAAAATTGTCAACACAGTGTGTTCTTTGTTTACATCAACGCCTTCCTTTTTTTGGGATTCATATCGCCCTTCAACAACAAAAGAAAGAAAGAAAAATGTGTCTTATATCATATTGTATGCTAAACACACAGTATCTATATATAGAGTGTGAAGGAATGAGAAAGAGATAAACTTAAAAGAAGTAAAAAAGGTAACCAATAAAATAGATTTTGTTGGGTTTTAAATTAATCAGAATATTTAAATCCGTTTTTGCAAATCACGTCCAATAATAATTAGTGAAAATCAATAATACTTTAATTACTTGAAAAATACTTTCAGTATTAAATGTCTTACAAATAGTAAGACTGTGATTGTGCTAATAAATAATTAATTGATTGATTATATATCTATCTATCTATCTATCTATCTATATATTATATAAAACACAGTTGCTGACTAGGACTGACAGTTCACGTGTCACACGTGAACTGTCAGTCCTAGTCAGCAACAATGTTTTATATAATATATAGATAGATATAGATAGATTACATGTTTATAAGCCTGGTTCACATTGGATTGATTTTTAAAAATAGATTTGAAACCCAATCCAATAATTTTTTTTAATTTGAATGGATTTTAGATTGTTCGATTTTCAATTTTAACTATTTATAGTAGATTTGATTAGTTCATAAAAATTTCTACCACTATCATCATTGTCACAGCCATCGCCACTACCATTGAATTGATTCAATTTTATTTTTAAAAGCACATTCAATATTAAATTAGTCTAAAAAATGTAGTAATCATAATAAAAATTAATTTAAAACATTAACTATTACATCTAAATTTTAAATATTATTAAAAAAATAGTCTTAAAACTGATTTAAAATAAATAAATATCAAAACAAACTAATACATATCCTAATAATACGTAATTGAGATCCTAAAAACAAAATGTTAAGAATGATCAAAGACTACCAACCGGGAAATTATTGCCACATGCCATATATATAAATATATGATGACAAAGAGAGCACATTCATCAGCTAGCTAGCAGTACTGGCTTTCTTTAAGTGATGAGTAAAATCAACATGCATATTGATATTGTAAGAGTGAAAAAGGTCTAACAAGTAAGACAAGAGGCAAGCAAATAGCCAAGGAAGCCTGCCAATTAATTAACCAAACAAGGGTCTCCATTAAAGTCCCAGGGAATGGAATAGCTAGGCAAGTCATCCTTGGCTATCAGACATGACTCTTCGTCTACATGCAAGACCCTTTCTCTCAATTAATATTTGACATGTCAACACCCAATGACTAACCCCCTATTTATAACTCCTAGCTATTACCCGAGACCTCACTCTTGAATATTAATTCGGTGGCATCAATCAAATGTGTTATTATTACTTGGTCTCATCCATGACTTCTCTCCTTGCACCAAAGTTTTATCCAATGAACTATGGCGAAAGCCAAAGATAGAGATAGAAGAATATGTTCCAAAAAGTCAAAAAACTAGGGACCAAGATACTAATCTGCTGCTTAGTGCTGATCATGTCGTGGCAGAATCGTCTGCAGGTAGTTACTACCACAGTTTGCATGTTGATAAACCAACTTGCATTGATTCTGTTCCTTCTGACATTCCATCTCTCTTTTCTAATTTAGTTCTAAGTTCTCACACTTGGAAGTTGAAACCAACCCCATGCCAATCTTTAACACTTCTACCTTTGCCATTGTTTTTCCAGCGGCTTAATTGCTCTTTAATTTGGTTCTTATATTCACGTAATTTTGCGAATTTGGTTAATTTCCTATTATTTTTTCCCCCGCGCGCAAATTTATTGTTATTTTAATTATGTAATGTAATTTTGATTCATCAACATTCAACAATCAATAACTGATACTGCATGGCCACATCAACACATCTATAATCAGTCAAGTGAACAAATTGGGTTACAGCTTTACAATTCCGAAAAAACAATAAAAAAAAATTAAGAGTTCATCAAGAGTCTCAATTTCATAGTTGACTTCACTCCCTTTATTCCTTTATGAGGTAAAAGAAACTCCTTAAATAAAACAAAAAGAAAAAGAGAATCAATTTACTCGAGTTGACTTCAAAATTGTGGTCACGCAAATAAATTTTCAACTGTACCATTGCAAGCATATAGCCCTAATTACCAATATATGCATTATTCCAGTCTTCCCCGTTAAGTTAAGAGAGTATATTTATGTCTTCACGTGCATTCAACTTTGTAACATTTTTAATTACGATCAAATGAAAAAGAAAAAGAAAAAAATTGAAGTCAATTTCGTTTCGGTTGCAAGCAAATAAAATAGGACGGTTCCTTCTGCTTTTAGTCCTCTACTTTCTCCCCACAACAATTATTGTTCTTTCTAGCTCAAAGGCATATCCTATGAACTATACTGCTGATCCCCTTTAAGTTTCTCAATCTGACTACTAAATAATTATTTTTATTAATCTTTCTAATCATTTCGTATAATATAACAATTTGTCGTTTTTTAAACTCGTTTTTGACAGGAATCATTTTAGGTTACTTGATTAGCTACTCTTCAAATTTCGGACGTTAGATTTCGCACCATAAATTTGGCTACAACAATAATAAAGTAAAAATTCTACAAATTTCGGAAGAATGCAACTTTCGATTTCGACTAAACTGTCAATCATTTGAAGAACAATAAAAGCTGTTAATGCAATAACGAGAAAAAATATCCAAAACCTCTGTTTTTATTATCACTTTTTTAGCATAATTTGAACCCCGCCAAATATCAAATAATATTTAATGTAATAAAAATATTAAATAAATATTAGACTTGTGGAGTGTGAGCCATCCCGCACCGAACTGGGTGAAGTAATTACAATTATGATTTCAATTTTCTTAGGTCAATTTACTCTTTTTTTTTTTTTTTGGTATTATATTGATTTATCAGACTTAACCCATCTCAACGTCTCAAACAGTAAATACTTACAAATTAACAATTAACTATTAAAAGGATTGCTATCAGTAAAAATCGATCATTAAACCATACAATCTAAATATTTCAAAAAGAAAATCATGGATTATTAATCCAATTAACACGGTTCGCAGTGACTATAAATACAAAATAGTGGACTGGCCCACAACCTTACAACAATTGGGTAGGCTCTTGAAGAATGAGCCTAGTTTCAAAAGCCCAACAAAGGCCTAATACCCAACAAAATGAAACACGGCCCAATCAAAACCCAACTAAGAAATACTTTCCAGGTTCTGGGCATATGGGCTTTTGTTTGCATTTTACTCTTTTGCATCATAACAAAAAGAAAAGAATTATAAAAGCTTTAAAAAGAAAATGCTCATTTATTAGAAAATGCCCATGCATCAAACAAGAAAATACTTATTTTATTCAACTTGTAAGTAAATTTTGTCATAAGCTCAATCCTAGTGAGTTCAAACTTCAAACTCTAAATATGATATTTCTTTTTGATAATATGTTTTGAAATATAGCATTTTCTCCTTTTTAGGGTGTGTTCTTGGTAAATTTGACACCTTTGAAGTGAGGGAAATGCTTAGAGAATAAAGTATACTAATAAAATCAACCATCAATATTATAACTAAATTCAGAATTTATTATGTATATATGTACTTGATTTTTATCATAATTTTAATTTTATTCTTTAAAATGTACTTTCTCAATTTAGAGGAATCAAGCCTAACCTGAAGACATAGCATTTAATATTTGATATGTAAAGTAAGATTTTGCTTAGGTAGCATATGAAAAGTAAGATATAATAGGGACAAGAGGAGTTCAAGAGGATCAAGGAACTTAAGAGGAGAAAAGCAATTGATAGATTTTGGGACTGTGGCAAGTGCACTGTTGGGACAGCCCATGTCTCGAGTTTTACAAATCAACGGCAACTTGTATTTCAATATTTCTTGTTCATCAATATAAATGGGACAGGGCACTTATACGGCAAGGGATCATATCATGCCTAAGTGGGCTCCATATCACATTGGGTGCCATGAGTTCCTTCCTATGCGTGGGATTTTGGGACTCATCTTATCAAGAGGAATAGGAATAGGAATAGGAATTAGGAATGTTCACGATTCAGTTTGAATTAGTTTTTAAGTAAAAATTTATTTTATATGAACATAAAAATAACAAGTAGTTTGGTATGAATTTATTTGAATACAATATCAATTTTGATTCAGTCCAATTTTAATTATAAACGGTTTGGATTAAATTAGAAAATTCAGTTTAGAATTTTATTTATTTAATGCTATTAAAAAAACATATTAACAGGTATAGAAAGAAGTATAATAAAAATTCATGTGCAAAAAACAAACAAAAAGCTGCACCAAAATAATGCAAATGTTATTACATGCAAGTACTCATTTGTTGTTTTCCCCTCTAGATACAGATATATTTACAAAATTTGTCAGAATCAAACTGCAGCAACTGTGCCGACCATGTTTTTTTAGCACAATCATATACTTCAAGCAGCCGGAGACACATCCCAGACTTTTTTCTTTCTTTCTTTTTTTTTTTAGCCATATATTTCTTGCAATCTGTCACGTTATTTACGTATCATAACCAACCCCCTACCCGGCCCCCAAATAGTTTTCTATTTACAGAGTGTTTGAAAAAAAAAATTATATACTTTGGTTCTTTATTATCGTCATTTTCTTTTTTCAAATTTGGTTTTCTCATTTCTTTTGTGAATTTGATTTTCCATTATTTTTTTTAAAAGCAAAAAAGAGTGATTTTCCATTATTTTAATTGTATAATTTTGGTCTAAACGATAATTTAACATCAAATATTTATTGGAATTCCTTTGTACAATGACTGCAATAATGTTTAAACCTATAACTTTGTGTAAATTGGTTAATCTCCAGCCACTAAGTGTCTCTAGAGAGTCTTTAATAGAAATGTTGACTTATCACTATTGCATATTCATCTCAAGACTCTATTGCATGCTATATCAATATTTCTGTAAATATTAAATATCAAGCTTACAAATAAACCAAAATTGTACCATTCAAATAGTAAATGATCAAATTTGTAAAAAAGTGAAAAAACTAAATTCGAGAAATATTAACAATAAAAAAAATACTATTAAAAAAAACACCTTTAACACACATGCCCTAAAATGAAGTTTAAACAAACCAATAATAATTACAGCTACTTTCTGTTGAGGAAAGCTGTTGCGTCATTGTCGCACCTACTTCCATCTTGAGCAAATTAATAGACGTAATTGGATGCAAAGAGTACCCGACAACCGTGTATCCCGCCAATTAGATCCTTAATTAATGCTCGATCAATCTTTCCCAATTAGAACTATCACTTCACAGACTACAAATTAAAGCAAGATACACATTATGCATGATGTTACAAATTATAGATAATATGGCTGTAGGTTCTCATAATTAGCATCAAATAAGATTGGTCTATTGGTGATGAGTTTTGGATTAAATCTTAATTCACGCTAATTACGTCAAAATCACACTCTAGCTTTTTGAGGACCCATGTTTAGACTTCATTCAATTTAGAAAACTTAATCATGCTTTTTAGGAGGGCTGGACCGAAGCAAAGATATCGGTGTATCCATACATGCATGAATATGACATTTGTCGGCATAGTAATCAGGACAAACAAGCTGATTAAGCTTATGTCAAGTCTCTTCATGTCATTTATGTGTTTTATTAAACCAAACCTAGATGTAATTAGTTCCATTATGGTAGGTATATACATGCTTTCACTGGTAAAAATTATTGCTCCCTATGACCCTATATTACCAAATTAACCTATTTTTCAATTATTTATTAATTAGCTATATATAACCCCCAACCCACTGCCATAGATGCTAGTGTCTTTTATGGCATACATTTCCCAGTCAAAGAAGCACACATTGACCACACATGACTTGGGAAATTACTGAAACTATAGCATATAAGCCTGCACCTTTTCCCCCCAAAGAAAGAGCCAGGAGCTACCAAACAATAACATGCAGGGATAAATTTATAAAGTAGTAATGATGATTCAGCGTGAAGATTTTGACGTGTCATACAAGAGTACCATATGAAATGGGAAGAGAAGACTCCAGGAACATGTACGTGGCCAACTTCAAAATAGAGGGAAGTCACATACAAGGTTATAGTCTTGTAGATATTGAAAGCTAGCCTCATGTATGTGATGATGAAATGAAATTGGAAACTTTTATTTCTTTATTCTAAAAACAAAATCCTAAATAGTGTTTCACTATATATCCTTTTGGTTTCACCATGTGAGGGAGATAGTTTGACACGCGTGAAAATGTTGCTTTTATGTATAGTTGCATAAAAGTCAGGTAGGGTTTGGACGCTGACTTGCCATAGGTTGTACGCGCACACAATTAATAGATCTGTCAATTTTTCAATTAACTCCATCCGTTGTGATACTGCTTTGATCGGGTCGGGAGACATTTCTAGTGTTTGTTTGACAGCAAAACTACATTTGTTTCTGTCACATCACATATTGATAAAAGATTCCTTTTGGAGCAGGTTCCTTTTATTTTCCCTCTATTTTTACACCATAAATTAAGACGATGTCTAGGGTGCACCAGTTGTGCAAATGGTCCATCATGGACAAATTTTGTATACCATAAGATGAACCTAACCCACACAATTATACGGTATGCCCTTTGCATCAGATCTCTTCTTTTATCTTTTTCTTTTTTCTTCCCCCTCTCTCCTCCGTTAGTTCCTTTCAACACTACACACAACTTCTTCACCGAGGAGGAGCCTTAGTTCAACAAATTTCAATGTCCTTTATCAATAGCGTGTAACTACCCAGTTAAAGCATTGAATCAAACCTCATCAATTAAAACATGAGAATAAAATTTTCACTGTGCCTATAAAAGAATCAAAGGAAGAATAATTTAGGGATGAAAAATTTATGAAAAAATTACACTGAAACATCAAAACTTTTTTATTTTGAAGAGAAGAGGAAGAACTCAATGAGGGGGACCAGGAAGAACTTCGTGGCGCTCATTGCTCATACCAGAGGAGAACCTTTTAGAAGTCTGACGAATCTGGCAGAAACCGGCGAAGTCCAATGAATCTTTCCTCTGCAAGTTCGGAGAGGCAACGCCAACGGCATCGTCTTTAACCGTCTCTTTTGCCGGCGTGTTCTCGTCATAAACGTAAACAGCATAACTGTTACCTTCCACAACTGTATTGTAGTTGAGCGTCGGTTTCGTTTTGTAAACGTATTTGACAGAGGCGACAATGTTGCAGTCCGTTTGTGCAACGGCGGAGATGTTGTCGATTTTGGGAGACAACGGGCAGAGTCAAAGGAAAGCTTATAGAGGAGAGAGAAGAATAAAGAAAAAGAAAAGATCCAGTGCAGCGAGTATAACATATAATCATATGGATGAGATTCATCTTATGGTGGACAAAAGTGGTCCATGATAGACCACTTGTATAACTGGTCCACTCTAGATTTCGTCATAAATTAAACTAACACATTTACCCATCTTAATTATGCTTGAATAAAGTAAATAAGTAATATAAAGTGAATATAGAATGATAATGATAATATAAAGTAATAATAAGTCGTTACTTCAAGTAATACTTTATGTGTTGTTTTTGCTATTCTCTAATAAGGATTGAAGATTCACTGTAATCTGAAATCCCTTAATGTAGACTTTTATTATGTAGATTATCGAGGTAAAATTCCAATTTTACTTAGAGTATAGTATAAACAGTATTTAATGTATTGCCTCTAAGTTTTATCCTTTGCTAAATTGTCTATTACTTTGAAAACTTATGGCTTCCAACAGTCATATTCTGACTCTTCCCTCTTCACTTTTCATGTTCATGACGTGGAGCTAAACTTCTTAGTTTATCTTGATGACATAGTCACATGTGGAAATCATGGTGGTGTTATATAAAGATTTAAGGACTATCTTGGTTGTTGCTTTCACATGAAAGACCTTAAAAATTTGAAGTATTTTCTTGGCATTGAGGTGGCGCAAAATGCTATTAGTATTTTCCTCAAACAGTAAAAGTATGCCTTGGATCTCATATCAGATTGTGGTCTACTTTGAGTAAAGCCTGCAACTGACCAATTGTACCTATTAAACAAAATCATCACTTAGCTAGCTCTAGTTGAAGGAGCAAATATGAATGTCCTAACTGAATATAGGCATCTTGTTGGGCATCTCATTTATTTGACTATTACTTGTCTTGAGTTTTCTTATTGTGTTCACATTCAAGCTCAATTTATGCAAATTTCTAAACTAAAGCTTTGAGATGTAGCTTTCGAAGGAAATCTTGTTTGACACACTATTGCGCATGCACATTCAAACTTTGTTTCATCATGTTGTAAAGAACTAGTCCTTCTTACTAGACTCAATCCTTGTTAGTTGCTATAACTTTAAATGAACAATTAAAAAAGAAATGAAAGTAATCATAAAAAAAAAAAATGTTAGCTTATATATATTGTTGACCAATTAATGAAAGTTGAAATCCAAAAAATTGATATCGGTGGAATGATGCATATGATCGGTGAGGAGAAAGCAACATGTGGGTCGACAAATATAAAACAGATGGGGACACAAAATCCACATGGACTGTCTATATCCACGACGGCAAAGCTGAAAGGGAAAAAGAAAAAATTCTTTGGTAACTTATCTTTCCATCCCTTTATACTACACATAATATTCACTTTGGTTGTAAAATGTAATCTTAACTTTTAGGGTTTCACTTTAAAATGTGTATTTACACGAGGAAACGTCTTGACCATGAATGTCTTGTTTTGGTTGCAGCCTGGCCCACCGCTCCCTAACTGGAGAAGAGCACTTTTGTAAAGAAGACACAATTAGGGGCAACAATTGTTGTCTTATATCCCTACCTCATGCTTACCATTTTTGAAAGCAAACAGTATTATAAAGGATGTCGGGAAGAAGATAGGATCGATCACTGGCCATTCAAAAGCCAGTAGCTACGGTTTGGAATGCATTTTATTATATAATTTGTAGGTATATACTACATAAATAATAAGGAAAATATACTTAAATAGTATTCAATAAAAAAATAATTCAACTAATAGAAGATTTTTGTTCGCAATAATGGTCTGGTACCATATGAAATGTTTTGAGAATAGCTTAATGGTCTGGTTAACCATTCTCTTGACCAAGTAGCAATGAATACTTAACTAAATATATTTGTTAAATCTAAAATGTGCTTGGATACTTATAAAAGAATACTTGAATTAAGTGGTTGAAGTGACAAAAATATATATATATAAAAACTCGAATTGTATGAAATAAATGTTTCTATTGCTAATGAAAAATCTTGGTGGATAGTTTAGAACTAAACGTAGCCTTAGTTATGAAGTAAATCAATATAAAATTTTGGTGTTCTTCTCCTTCCCCTTTTATCTTATCCTTTATTATGTATTTGACTACCTTAAGAAGGAATTGTTTTTGAAAAACGTTTTCATAAGAAAACAAAGTTTTATAAATGCTTTATAGCAGCTTCCAAATAAAAGGAAAATAAATAAATGCTTGTCAGATCTTAACAATACCATACACCGTCCTAAGCTTTCAAAAATCGTTATCGCTCTTCAAGACTTCAACTGTTTTCAAAAGCTTTCAGAAAAAAGTTGATAAACCAATTGAATTAGTTATTAAATATAAATCAATAATATTTTTCATGTCAAAAATGTTTTAGTTCAATAACGCGTGGTACTGATTTATAAATTGATTCTTATACCAAAAAACAATTTAGCCCAAATACATATCATTATTTTAAATTTAATCCTTGTGTACTATAAGTATCAAATTAAAAATGATTAATTATCATATAAAGACTACTCAAGATGTTATAATAACAAATAATATAGATGAAATTGGATATAATATATTGTAAATATAGAAATTAGATTGAAAACTTTTTTCACGTAATATTTTTGTTCGAAAAATCTAAAGCATGGGCATTATACAAAATTAATTTTACACATATCGATATAACAAAAAAAAATACACATATCAAAAACAAAATATGTGGCAACTGATTGAGCAGTGAAATCCAAATAGGGATGTGTTTGCTTATAGGGACATCACAACAACTTTCGATTTTTTTTTCTTCTTAACAAACAGTGACATCTTTACTGATAAAGACATTGCGAAGAACTTTCCTTCACCTGTCCCAAAATAAAGTAACATTAATTTAAGAAACTTCTTAAATGAATTATTTGCTCTCTTTATTTTTCTTCTATTTCAATTATATATAACCCTTATAAATAAGTTACAACAAAATTAACAATCACTTTGAGCTGAAAAGCAAAGTTACATTATAAGAAACTCTTGGATGTAATTCAAGCCATCTAACTATTATCGTGAGAAAAAAATTAACAGTGGAGTCAATCATTGTTAGCCAAAGTGAAGTAATTAATAATTAACAGACTAATATGTGTTACATTAATCCCCTTTAATAAGAGAACAATAGTAAATATATCGTTGATGTATGAAAGGCTTTCTAATCAAAGTAAGACAAAAGTAAACAATTATATCTTCTTATTTACCCATGAGTTGCTTCAACAAAGGGAGAAAACTCTCAAGTAATCACAAATTACCAATTGCATGATTTGTTGATTAGTTAATAATATTTTGTGTTTTTTTCTAACTTAATGTTAGCGTGGCTTTGTGACTAGACCATAGGTAGTAGTACCTAGGATCTGTCTATTGCCGGAAAATCAAACGGCCCAAATAACTAAATTGGAAAAAAAAAAACCATAATAATGCCAAAACTTAAAAGATTCTGCAAATATGGATGAAGTGAACTACACCAAAAAATGCATGGTCATGTCTTCTCAAGAGCTGATGATGAGTAGCATCAGCCTTTCATTTCTCAATAACGGTGAAATTAACTGTATCAACAGAATAACTGCCACCACAAGAATCAATTTTTTTTTCTTTTTAATAATTTAATTTAACTAATTACATACATGACAGAGTCTCTTGGAATTTGTGCATCATATATATATATATATATGTTGGACAAGAAGCAGAACAACGGATCTAGCAAAAGATATGGTCTTATTTGGTCGGCATTTTCTGTCCTTTGTGTTGTGTTCTTCATCCATCAATTTTGCTGCACTTTATTCATCGTGTTCAAAGGTCTCTTTAATTAATTTGGTGCACTAGGAACCAGACCAAACAACGAATTCCCCTCAAAATGATGATATATTCGTATTTTGATACTGTGATACCAACCATAGCTTTGGTTTTTCGTGCTCATGCATAAGAATTTCTTTTCCACTGAGATACTGGTACTTGCTTGGAATTTCCCAACCTACTAGAAACAATAGTTCCTTAAAAAGGATTAAAATAAAAGGGTCAGGACTTGAGAAACAAATCATGTTAATAAGTATATATGGATTAATTACAAGGCATGATTTCGGAGCTTACAACATATGATTGTAGACTTGAAAGGCACCTATGTGAAAATTTGACATTAATTGAAAGAACCCGAATTATTGCCGAATCCATATGGATGAAGAAACTTTTGTCGTTGGTCTTCTACGTCCCAAAACTGACCACCGTTATACTGAAAATTATGTTTTTGTCAGAATATAGGAAAAGAGAAAAGCCCTTATGTACCAAAAAAATCAATAATATGTACCAAAAAAAGAGATGCCCTTCTCTCTCCCCCTCACTCCCTCTCTCTCTCAATTATTTATTCTTTGGTCATTTTTTATAATCTTGTAATTATCTAATACTAGTACGTTTGGATAAGAAAAAATAGAAAAGAAAGTGAATACAAATAATAATATATTTATTTTATTTTATTGAAGAAAAAGAAAAAGAAAATTGTTTTTTTAAATAAAATTTAAAATTTTCTTTCTTTTTATTTTTTCTTCAATTTAAATTTCCGTTTTTTCTCCTTCTCTCATTTTCTTTCCATCCTATTAAAAATTTTAAGTTATTAGCTGAAAGCACTTTATGTGTTTATCTTGAGTTGAAATTTAACATTTATAAAACTTCCTATGCAATGATTATGGATAAATTATTTTGAAAATATCTGCCTACTTCAAGCCAAAATAATGTTGGCAACCAAGAAAATAAAGCTACACGGTGTCTTGGATACTTCCTTAAGATTTTACATTTTCGGAATCGATTCTACAATAAATATAATTTATTTTAAAAATGGTAAAACTTCTAGATATTTTGTTTAATAAGAATTGATTCTATGACCAATCAAATTTAAAAAAAGTGTCTATATTTACCATTTAAATAAATTAAGATTATTTGTTCTAGATTTTCTTTTAGAATATTATTCTTAAACACAAGTCAAACTTTTTTTAATAAAACCAAAATTGAAACCAATAAAGAAGTGGTTTGATGAATCTAACATACCTCAAAGAAGAGATTTGGCCACTGGCCTTGAAGAAAAAGTGAGGATGAATAATCCAAAAGATAATCATCATTATTAGCTGTGGGGAAGCTGCTGGTAGTGGTGGTCAGGGTGGTTGTGTCAGCAAAATCAATGGCCTGCTGGTTGGGTCTGAATTGTGCTACACATGGTAGCGCTGATGGTGATGGTGATGCTATATTATTCAATTTCTGAAATTCAGTGGGACAAAGTTTCATCATTAGACTTATTTGAGACAACTATATACACTACTATATGTATCAGTAGTACATGAAAATTTGTGTGTTCTATTTTCTGACCTGATCAGGTCTAACCATGAGGGTGTCTAAGTCCATTGCCAAGTCAAAGAACATGGGATTCACGGAAGCAAGTTTCATTGACAAGAACTGCACAAGAATATAGAGTTACAAAGCTAAATCGTTGGTTTAGGTATTGTTTTGTAGGTAATGAACAATATATATAATGTGTAATAACTTAAAAAAAAGAAAACTTCATATTGTGGTGCCACTAGCTACCTCCACTTGATTCTGTAAGGACTGAACATAATTGATTATTTCGTCCAACACAAGGGCCTTTCCGGTTACCTAATAATATTTATGAAGCAAATCAAATGTAGCTGTCAAGAAGGGATGATAGAAACAAGTAACTATCTCAAGGAAGATATATATAAATATAATTCAAACATAAAAGATTAAAGAATAAGTGAAACTTCACCTTATCACAGCCTGGCACAAGTCGCTGCAACGTCTTCATCCTTTCACTTATTTTCTCTCTTCTCACCTGAAATAATCCATTTTTTTTTTCAACATTCACAATTGGTTTTCCAACTAGCTAGTCATCTAACATTCATAGACACATATTCAATATATATATGAGAGATATATAATTTATACGTTGTTGCTAAGAGTAATGTATTGTACCCTTTCAGCAAGGCTGTGGCTATCAGTTGCTTGACCCCTTCTTGCTCTAACGTGGATATACCCGGTTGGAGGATCTTCAGGACCTTTTTTCTGATCCTTTTTCACTTCTTTTGCCTTGTTTTCTCCTTTCACCCCACCATTGCTCTTCTTTTGTTTCTTGTTTCCCTCTTCTGTTGACTCCTATAATAATTTTTAAAATAATTAAGCACCAAGTAAGTAATTACATTAATAAACACTCCTTCTAGCACACTTTTCTAATAAATTTAAGCTAATTATAGAAAATAGTTTAGAAATTTAGAAAAATTTTCTGAATGAACCAACATGTGTAGTGTATGAAGGGAAAAAAATCTGCTTAAAAATGTTCACCTTTGATAAAGGGTTACTCAAGGAAGATCCATTTCTTGGTCTTCTCTTCTTCTCCATAGGAGTGACCTTCTGAGTGACTTGTTCACCCTTTTCAAGCTTGTCCACCACCATGGATGTCTCAGGGCTGAGGTTTTTGACCACAGAAGGCTCAGTGTCACTGATGGTAACCTTGGAGCTTTGATCAACACAGCTAGTTTCCTGATTAGTGACACTATAAGAAGTTTCCTGATGAATAATATTATTATTGTGAAAATGATGAGGATGATGAAGGGTATTAGTAGAGTTTATAAGGGATTGCTCCCCCAAAGAGGACACGTTGTTCTTAATGGGAGGAGTAGGAGGAGTAATTGAGTCAACCAGAAAGGGATGGTAGTATTGGGATGAAAAAGCTGCCATTTGATGAGATGATGAGAGGTTTGAAAATCAAAGATATATTATATTTTGTGGAAAGTGATGGAAGAAGAAAAGCACTCAAACGTATGCAGATGTTTCAGTAGTTTGGACTCAGCAAAAGTTGCTCTGTGCAAAAACTCAAAGGCCAGGCCTATATATAAAGATCTTTGCCCCATAAAATGCTGAAATCTTTATGCAGTAACTTATTCCCATGCAGAGACAGTACATTTGACCGGTCTAATCTCATCAACTTTTTTTATTTTTTATTTTTTTATAACTGTCTTCAACTCAAACTTTTTCTCTAACGTGATTGTCAATAATAAATGAGCCCCAATAGTTATGACTATAACAAAACATTTTCCTAACCATTACCATAGAATTAAAAAAATGGAAAAAAAAATATTAAAAAATTTAATATCTAATGTTATTGATTTTTATTGTGATTTTTAATAAAAAAAAATTGAATATTATTTTTTTAAATAGTACACTTAAATACTAGTAGTAAATAATAAAATCATAAACAAAATTAGAATCTTCTATACAATGATAAAGGCAATGCTCATATTAATTTGGTTTCTACTTTCTTTAGATTTATTTATTCTTTAACTGTTATAAATTACACATTAATCTATTTTGATAACATTTTTTTTTTATTCTCTCACATCCTTCTAATATCTCTTCATATTTACCTATATTTTACTTTTATATTTTTTTATAAATAATAATTCTTTAATATATATATTAAGAAAAAACAATACAAAAAGAAAAAATGTGTATAAAGTATCTGTCATCCCACTAGTTTTAATAAATAAATTAAGAGTATTGATTAAGAAATATTAAATGAATCCTATTCAATGTGTTTATTTATTTTAAACAGTAAATATTAAATGTTTTTAATATTTTTAATATAATGTATACTTTTAACAAAAAAAAAATTATTTCATTAAAGTCAGAAAAAAAAAATTTGCTACTTGTTATAAAGTTAAATATAAAGTCAGAAAAAATTATTTCTTTACAACTAATGTTATAAAGTCACTTGCAAACATTTGTCAAACGATTAAATAATTTTTTTAGTTGGTTGATGTGTGACTTTTGTTTGACTTACTAATACCATATTAGAGACAGTAGTTACACTAATTTTTGCCATAAAGTGCACAGAAAGTTGTGCCAGAAAAAATTAATCATATTGAAGATAGATTGTGCTGTACTCTTACTTGTAAACTGTCCTTGCCCAGAAAATCAGGGGGTTTATTTACAGGAAAATTCGCCTAGTGTAGAATAGTACGAAATAAAGGTGTGTACCTAGCTAGATGAGACACTTCTCAGATGTTTATTTAGGTTTGGGTCAGTCAAGCCTCATATAATATAATTAATAGACAATTAAATCTTTTAACAGCTTGTCCAATGTCCATTGCGCATTTCAGCAAAAAATTGAAAGTACGTATATACTACTAGTAATAATAGTAACTTTTACGTTTTCCCGTGCATTTAAGATCAATTTGAGGTGAAACGTTGTAGTAATTGACACAAATCCAAACATATGTTAAGTTAGTTAATTAAGGTTTCCTTTGGTTCCGCATAAAGTCTACAAAAAGAAAGTTAATGGAAAAAAAAACACACATATAAAAAAACCTGTCCATCATTTCATGTTTGATGAAGAAAAGGTGAAAGCAAGAAAGAGAAAGAAAATAAAATAATTAGAAAGTGAGATAATTTTTTAAATTATTTAGTTATATATAAAATGAAAGAAAAAAATATGTATATATAATAGGGTAAAATATGTTTTTGGTCCCTCATTTTATCTAAATTTTTATTTTTAGTCCTTCCTAAATTTTTTCTGTATTTTTAGTCCCTCAAAAATTGTTTTCTTTTATTTTTAGTCATTGACATTAATTTTAATTGTTAAGTGATGTCATAACGAGCATAATTTGTGCTTGAAAAATTTCTGTTTAAATTTCTAGCAGTTTTTAACTATTGCAAATTTTCTGGCAAACAAAAACTGTCAGAAATGTTAAAAAAATAAAAAAAAATCAAAACCTCGAATACCAGATTTTCTGAAATCACAAGAAATGTTACAAAAGTAAACATTTTTTACTGCCAAAAAATTTGTAGCGGTTAAAAGTCACTAGAAACTTAATTAGAAAATTTTCACATACACAATTTATGTCTGTCATGTCTCCACTTAACAGTTGAAATTAACACCAGGGACTAAAAACAGAACAAAACAATTTATGAGGGACTAAAAACATAACAGAATAATTTATGAGGGACTAAAAATAGTAAAAAAAATTATGAGGGACTAAAAACAGAAATCAAAATAAAATGAGGGACAAAAAACATATTTTACCCTATATAATAACATAAATATTCCATATAAAAAAATGAAATATAATAAAAATAAGAATAATTATGTATTTATACTTTTCTAAACCTTTTCTCCCTCTTTTCTTCTCAATTTGGATGAACAACTTCTTTTTAGTAGGATGTATTAAAATATTTTCTTTTCTCAATATATTCTATGCTAAAATAAAATTTTGATCCTTTAAAATATAGAAAAAATAAAAGTTATATATTTACAGTATAAAATAATTTTATACTATTATATCCAATAACAAATCATAGTTATACGCTATTTTTCTTGTAGCGGCACTTAGTAAAGAAGAGTAAAATAAATATTTAAGTTTGGTTCATTTTAATATTCAGGGCAGTTAGCCTTATTTTGTAATGCACGCTTTTTAAAACTTTTGCAAATTGTAAAAATGTTTAACAATGATTTATTCGTAGTTTAGTTAATTCTCACATTCAATATATAATTTCTTTTAGGCAAAAATATATGTTTAATCTAGTATCTTATAATTCTTATTTTAATTTTTTTTTTGTCAATTTAGTTTTGTTTTATTTCTCACTACAAGAAAATATTTTTTTTAGTTGTGGAAAACTAGCATCAGCCTCAGGCCATCGCTGGTAGCATGATAAGGAGGATCAAAAGTGGTGAGGAATGGGAATAGAAAAAGAGGAATTGAAGAAGAAAGGGAAGGGGGGGAAAGAAAGAGTGGGAAAAGGAAATACAGAAGAAGAACAATTAAAGATTACTTTTTAAAACATAAACCTAAATAGAAATTAAATCCTAATTAATATACTTAAAATACTTAACGATTAGTTATTTATTTATGTGAGCGACACTTTGTTAATTACAGAGTGACATTAAAGTGTTTGAAAACGGAGCCAAAATTTCACACTTTCTAGTTTCTAATGAAGTTTGTATGGTTGAGATGTGTTTGGATTGTTATGAAAAAAAAAAGAAAAAAAAAAGGATACTCGTGTAAATAAACAGGAAAGTGCGGGGTCGTAATTGAAAGCGATCCACAAAAGAAATTAATAAAATCGTACAGTAAATAGAAGGGTCGCACTCAATTCAGCAAATCAGATTTTATAATAAAAGTTTATATGCCTTTTTTTTGTTTTTTTTAAGCGCGAAAAAAAAAACAATCATTATAAAAAAAAATATATACACTCCTATAATGTCACATTAAATAAACATGTGATTGATAAAGAATACTAATTAGCAATTTTTATACAAAGAAACTTTGGGAAAATTAATTAATTTGTCAGTCCATACGAATTAATATTAGAAAATCTTATATAATTAAGTAGAACAACTTAGACGTATTTAATTAAATAAGTTGGACATAAACTTTAAAAAGGCATATTTAATGTAAAAAGTGAATTATTTATTTTTCTATACATTACTTAAAAATATAGCGTTAGTATAAAAAGTTTTATCTTTTGTTTTTTTATAAGTGAAGGAAAGATACAAAAGAGACACCTAAGGTCTTAAAAAGTACACACAAGCTCCATCCGCGTGAAGCAAAGGTGATAAACTTGACATATCGATAAGAAGAATGAAAACTATTACCAAAAAATGTAAATTTTTTATAATGTTAACTAATTAAAATTATTTAAAATATAATTTTTAAAGGTATTATTATAAAAATTAATAACAATTAATAATTAGATGGTAAAATAAAATATCTTTAATTATACTATTAATGTATTTTAATTAAATTAGTATAACAATATTTGTTAAGGCTTAACTTCAGTCAAAATTTAAATTTATTTTAGTTCAACTTATTTGAATTTTTTTTTTTTGTTATGGTAGAAAAAATGCTAGTAAAAAACAAACTTCACATGGTCACTAGCTCAATTTAGACCCTTAATATGGAAATGACAAGTTTATGTTTCCATAAACCATTTCAACGCATAACTTGTAAACTGGGTATTTGTTTGATGTGAAATTTTCTCCTATAATTTCCTATCACTAAGGGGAACTTGCTTGCTAAAAACTAACTCCACATGTAAAAAATTTCTTAAGACCCCTTGATCCTAAGACTTTTCTTAAGATCCCTTATTAAGGGTAGACTTTGTAACTCAATTTGAATCCCTTAAACAAAAATGTTGAGTTTAAATTTCCCTAAACCTCCAATAATAATATGAATTTCAACCCCTTGTATTCCTCTTCCAATGCTTAAGAAATTTTTCATTAATACCTAAATCTATTAAAAGATGGACTACTGTCCAACATCAATTTCCTGCCCCCAAGCTAGTATCTCTCACACACACACACTGCAAGAGTTTTTCAATCTACCCAACAAAGTAATTTAACTCTCAATGCATACCCAATAATTTAACTCTCCCTTTCAGTCTATTTTCACCCTCATCTTCTTTTCATCTCTTTTTCTTTCTTGTTACATTACTCATCACATGTGTCATTTTCTCTTTCCTATTTTTTTTCTTTTTTCTTTCTATTTCTTTTTCCTTTTCACCCACATGTACGTGTATATAACTTATATATGTACTTCTGTAAAACCAAAAAAAAAACTTATATATGTACATAACCCCAAAATAGAGTGTACGGAAATTACTACTCATAAAAAAAACGTTAAAAACCATAAAAATGGAAACGAGACATAAATCATATCAAATATTAATTATATAGTTTTCATTTAAATATTTTCGTATTATGCGACAATTTTCTTTAATTATCTCACTTTTATGTTTTTTACGTACACATCACTTAATTAATTAATGTATAATATTTCTTTATCTATGCATGTACCTATGGGAATGTATTGTAAAAAATAGAATCTCTTTGTGATCAATAGAATCGATCCCCAAATACATAATATAATGAAGGGATGATATCATCAACTTTTTTTTTTTTTAAATGTGAGATAAAGAAGAAAACACAACAGAAAGAAAACTAAACTCGCAAGAAGGGCACACCCATGGCGTCAGCCAAGAGCTGCTCCGCTGCTCCGCTAACACAACTGGGGGAGATTCCAATTCAAGAAACGCAGTTCCTTCTCTCAGCGAAATCGTCAACCAAATGAGTTGTTTAAAAATTCAATTAATTTTTAGAATAATGTCACGATCGAGAGGAATTCAAATTTGAAAAATCATGTATTGATTATTGAATTTTGCTTAATACGTAGTACATAAGAAATCGCCCGTATATGCATGTGACATGATATATGATTGATACATGCCGAATTATCAGTCCTCTTCATGTGCGTAGAGGGTTAATTCCTATACACTTTTCAACTTTCTAGATATCATCAAAATGTGTTATCACACTTTTGAAATCTAACTCTTAAAATGTGGATTACAGCTTAAATTTAAGCTTAACTCAATCCTACGTAACATATCGATCATAGTCGATATGTGATTTTTAACATTAACACGTACAGCTACATCTTACAATATATATATATATATATATATATATATATATATATATATATATATATGAGAATTCAAAATCCTTTTCTGCCGTTAACGATCATAAAAGAGAAAAGTTATTGATGAAACTAAAACCAGTACATATACAATCTATAACAATATCTACATCAATTATATTTTTTTTTAAGGGGGCATAAAACATCTTGGGTAAAATATATTTTTAGTCCTTGTACTTTCAGAAATACTTGATTTTAGTCCCTGTACTTTCAAATCAACCATGTTAGTCATTGTACTTTCAGAAAAACTTGGTTTTAGTCCTTGTATTTTCAGAAAAACTTGGTTTTAGTCACTCTCCTCTAATGGTGTTAATACTGTTGGCGGAAATAGAGTTTCTGGTGGCTATAAACTGTTACAAAATACTCATTCCTCATGTATTTAAACTCAACATCATTGGCAGCTAAAAACCGCTACAGATTATTAAAAAAAAATAGACTCAAACTTAACGAGAAACTCGTCTCTTTTATTATCGATGACACATTATGTCTCTATTTTTTTTAATAATCTGTAGCGGTTTTTAGCTGCCAATGATGTTGAGTTTAAATACATGAGGAATGTGTATTTTGTGGCAGTTTTATAATCACCTAAAACTGTATTTTCGTTAACAGTATTAACACCATTAGAGGAGATGGACTAAAACCAGTGTTTTAAGAACCGGATCGGTCATCGAACCGGTCGAGGTACTAGGTTAATGGGTCACTGGTCGAACCGGTGGGTCACTGGTCGGACCGGTTTGACTCTATATATATTAAAAAATTAAAAAAATATAATATAGCTAATATAATTTAATCATTTAACACTTCAAATTTTAAATTATTGTCATTATAAAGTACCTAATATTTTAAATAAGAAATAACAACCAATAATCATGACAATACAAGTCCATAAATAAGTTTTATATACAAAAAAAATAAAATAAAAATTGAAACACGTCATTTCAGCACTTTTTTTTCAAAAAAAAAAATCATATCACAACCCGGTTCAACCCGAGTAACCGGTTTTTTTCAAAAACCGGCCGGTCCAACCCGGGTCGTATCGGGTCAGATGCATAACCGATCTTTTTATCGAACCGAACCGGTTAAGTCACCGGATTCCGGTCGGACCGGCCGGTCCGGTCCGGTTTTTAAAACACTGACTAAAACTAAGTTTTTTTGAAAGTGCAGGAATTAAAATAGTTGATTCGAAAGTACAAGAACTAAAATCAAATTTTTCTGAAAGTACATGAACCAAAAACATATTTTAGGCAAAACATCTTTATCCATCAAGCAAGAGCAAGCTGAGATACACGATAAACATCTTTTCAAGTGTTCTGCTTATCACATTTTAGCTGCTCCCTTTTATAGATACTTGGTCGTGTATTCTTCACCGGCATGTGGTTGAAGTTTCAATATTGACAAATTTGACTACGGCCATTGCACCTTGCAAGTTACGGCGCATTTACTGTCTCTATATTTCTAAGTTATAACCGTTGAACATGGATTGATCACTGTCCCCTCATTGATCAGTTAAATAATGCTACAAAAAAAGTTCCTTTTTTTTTTTTACAGACCAAAAAAAGTTCCTCTATTAATAGAAAAAATATTAAGTGTTAAAATTATATCTGTTCTTGTATCAAAAAAAAAAAAAATTCTGTTCTTATAATCTTTTTTTTTATTAGGTTCTGTTCGTATAATCTATGTGTACGTAATGAAAATTATGATAGCAGTGTAAAAATATTGAGGGTGTAAAATTACAATATGATACTATGATATAAATAATATATACCAATTTTTTATGCGAATTTATTATCTGCTAATATGCATTGTAGTTAGTATAATTAGATATACGCAATACAATATCTATACTAGGGGTTTAATTTCGGTTAAATAGGCTGGTGACAAACAACAGTTAATTAACTGTCAGTGTAGTTTTTTTTTTTGGATATAAGAAAAATTTATTACGAAGTGAGTGCAAGTGGTACCCAATTAATAGTACACAGTATCTGTTTACACAAAATTTATGCACTATGCAGCCCCTTTACACAAATTGTATCCCAATACACAATATACCCCCCACTTCAGATATTAGCATTCAACCAAGGTCCAAGGTAATGTGGTTCCACTACAACATTTCTGACATGAACAGAATACAAGTTAACCCAAATTGCTATAGCCAGCTCTTGACAAATGAATTCAAAATGCGACAGATCAACTCACAAGTCAAAACATTTCACTACCGCCACATATTAGGACTACATATCAGTACCAACCCATAACGAGAACGTCACCAGTGTATATTTTTGTGTTTGTACTGTAGCAAAGTTTCGTGATTCTTGAAAATAAAAGTTATAATGTGTTAAAAGATTATTTGCACGTTGTCCAAATCTATCCGTGAATCATACAAATACGTCTTTGTATACCTTCAATGTATATATCGAAGTGCTGGATTTTGGGTAGGAAAAGTACGCACTCTTCTGTCATAACGATGCTGGAGCTCTTTATAGCTCTTTATATATGGTATATAGTCTGCTTGCGACTCACGTAAATGTAAGAAAGTGATTTTAAAACAAATTATTTCAATTAAGATAAATTACATTTACATCGCTTGAGATTTAACAAAGTTTCACTTAATTATCTTCTTTTCTTTCTTTGTTTTTTTTTTGATAAACTTCTTTTCTTTCTTATCTTATACTTACCTTCCCTCAATTCATATAACAACGGTGGTATAGAGTTTTTTTTTTTTTTTTTTGATTTATAATGATAACAATAAAATTTAAACTTAAAACTTTATACAAACTAGTCATACCCTTCACCACTAAGCTGCTATAGTATTTCAGAATATCTTTTTTCTAATAACATAGACCTATATCCCTTAATTTCTTATATATTTATATATATGTATATATAAATCAGAAATTGACAAAACAATGTAAAAAAGAAAAAGTATCATATATAATTTTATTAAATATATATCACAAGAAGTACGTGCGTAATTTACTTAATTTATGAAACACATGCATTTTGTTGGAGCTGAATAAACGTGGTCTTATATATATAGTTATCACAAGACAACATTCCAGTGTCCGTTTGAATTGAATCAGGTGCTAATTAACTGGCAGTGGCTGGCCGGTGTGGTGCATGCCATATATATATATATATATATAACGTAATATGGCTAGCTAAGCTAATAGAAGTGGTACTAGTTTACGTCACTGGTGCAATGTGCAGAGAAAACTGTGGGCATGCATGGATTTATCTTGGTGAAAAAGACCAAGGGACCACGCGTGATATATATCATGCACTCATCAAGTGCTTTGTTGAGTTATGTTTTACATTCATTTAATTCTCGTTACACTATATAGTATATATAGCTTGTATATGCCGTCGGCCGCGGTGACTTAGTCAATTAATAGTGGCTTGCAAGTTGGACTAGATTCATCTAACATATACACTTGATGTGCCTACATATAACTTGAAGCAATGTCTAAGTTTATAGATTATCATTAATTTTTTTTTTTTTTACTTTTACTTTTAATATATGAAAATGTCGGAGAGATCCACTTACTCCAAAAGTAAGTATAAGAAAGTTATTCTTCATCCTCACTATTCATTTTCATAGAATCTAATGGTTAAAATTAGTTATTCATTAGATTTCAAGAAAATGAATGATGAGGATAAAAAATAACTCTCTTATACTTACTTTTGGAGTAAGTGGATCCCTCTTCTATATATATATATATATATATATATTGTATATCTTTAATGTTATTTTATATTTATCAGTTAATTCAATAATTAATTTTATTAATAAATTAGTTTAACAGGTCTCAATTTTAATTAAATTTTTTTAAACTAATTTATTTATTTTTATTTTCAACTAACTTTTAAACTTTGAAGGATGTGTTTGTGTTTACGTTAACAAGTCTCAAACGTCCCTTAAACTCAATAACACGAGAATCACAAATTAGAGTGAACTTATATATTAGAATGTCTGAATGTGTATTAATTGTGTAAAACAAACACATACTAACTAGTTTATTAATTATTTTTGTCGAAGGTTGTAACATTTGGATCCTCTTTGAGATTCTATATTCCCGAGAGGATAATATATTCATGTTAATTAGATGCATGTCCTGACTCCTGCGTGGCCCCTTCTGTGATCTTTCTCAACCTTTGGGCTAAGATCAAATGTCCTAAAGCCATTTCTTCCCTTAACGTTTGTCCTCTTTCTTCCATTGCTTTCACGCACTGCAAATTACCACCATGCACGTTGCAATTCTGCATACGCGTGTACGATCGATGCTGATCATATCGCAACACTATTGTTAATTTGAAAATTACTATTAATTAGTCCACCTTCTATATAAAAATAAGTTGTACAATTAATTTTCCTTCTCTAGATCTTTCATATATACAGTCAGATTGGTTAAATAGGCTTAATTTGCGCATGCTTGACAGCTAAATTCAGCCGCATATATACGTACGAACGAAAGCATTGATGAGTGTCTCAGGGGGTGTTGATCAGTCATTTGACTTGCAATTGGTTTTAGTTTGATGCACACAGCTAGCTATAGCTAGCTAGATGATATATATGATGAGGCATTGCCGATAGGACAAGACGTTGGCACCATTTATATGCATTCATAACAGATTATATCAATGAAAATGTAACACATATAATAAATGTTACACATGCTATATTTTCATTGAATGCAAAATAATACTTTTAAAATAGTAATAGAGTATTTAATTTTCGTCCTTCACTTGCTTCCCTACCTACAAAGCTACTTTGATTTGTCGAACCCTACCATTTATTTATTAAAAACTAATGGTGTATGAATCATTCTTCAATATAACATATTCATTATTTCTCTTCATTATTTCTTTTTATCATACTTATATTACCTATTATATACATAATTATCTTTAATTATTTTTTTCTCTTTATCTCGCTATTGTATAGATGAAAGTGTCCATCAATCATTTTTATTTATAAATTCAATGGATGGGAGCAAAGCATGACTCCCCAAATTGGCTACTGCTACCAGAAGCTAGAACTATATATATGCATGAAAAGCTAGAGCGAATCATGACAAACTGGGAACTGTATGATTTTTCGTATGGTCGAATTATATTATATTATGATATATCTCCGGGAGGTTGCTCTTATCCAAACTACCACAACTGTACGTGGATCCTCAATATGCAACTTGAAACATTTTCTTACGGAGTCTTATGATCATCTTATGATTAGGGTCTGTCTAGGAGCTGTTTTTGAGAAAGTGATTAAAACAAGGTTGGCTAGCTTAATGTCATATACTGGCTCTGTTTAGATAAGTTAATATAATTTTTCCATAATCACCTATAGAAAAAGAAAAAACAGAGAAAAAAAAAGTCTCTCTTATAAGTAAAAATTAATTTATACATAAGTTTAAATCAATTTTTGGATAAGCTGAAATCATTTAACTTTGACGAAATCAAAGGTGATTTGTTTACAAGTTTTGTCTCACAAAAACCGGTATTAACAAGTACTGCAGTTTTTAAAGAAGAAAAACTTGCTCCAAATTTTCAATTTTTGCAATAAGAAGTGAATATTAAATGTATGCTTTTTTTTTTCTTGTCACATTAAAATAAATTGACTTTTCCAGGCCCTAGCTAGTAACTACCTTCTCCCAATAGATATTTTTTTCCCCAAAGATTCTTCTAAAGCCGCTACAAAATAATATGATTCTAAAAATCAAAGCCACTTGAAAATGAAATAAATCGTTACATATATATGAAGAAAGAGATATAATACTAGCCAAGAGAACGAAATAAATTCGGTAGATGTCTTTTCACCTGAGAACCAAATAAGGTTGGTATCTATTTTAATTTGCTATTTCGTATAGATTCGCGATAAGATTATTATACACTGAAAGCAAGTAAATATTTGCGCGTATATATTTTACCTTTGTGACTTTGGCATGCGAAGTTTCCTAAAAGCATGACAGCCCCAAAATATGTTGGCATCGTGGAGCAAGTTGCGAATTTTCACTGTTATAGATGCTATATGTTCATATTTTCCTCGTATTTTAGAAAGGAAAAGTCACAGAGTTGGGGTAAAAAGCTTGACAGGTTAATTAACCATAATTGAAACAGAAAATAAAACTTCGTAGACTGTTTTATAAAGAAAGTATCAAATGAAAAGGTAAAAACAATTAAACTTTTCATATTAGAAATTCAAATCTTGGTTGTCACCTTATTGAGAACTAACTCCTTCCATTAGATTAAACATTGATTCACAATATTTGAGATTATAATAATGGAAATTCAACTACATAATTCATATTTAAATGAATATATAGTTAAAATTAATTAAAATAATTTTAACATTTTATATATGATTAAGATTTTTTTTTTCATTTCGCATTAGATAATCCTGTTATAATAAAAAAGGAAAAGTAATGTAATCCAAAATTATTATTTATTTAGACCAAAATTAGTAATTATCCTTTAAAGGAAAATTTGATCTTATTACTAATATGTCCGAGAAAAATATGGTAGCATATTTGTGGGTCAGCTAGCTGATGGTCAAACACGAACAGCATGACACGCTACTAAATGACAACAGAATAAAAAGAGAATAGCCAGATCTCAGTTGAAGAGATGTGCAGCATGTAACATATGATCAACGACTTATTAGAGACAAGATCGTCAATTTGGTGATGAAATTCATTGGCTAGCTCATTTGGTTTTAAATGTTTGGTCAAAAGTTTGGGGATCCATTTTAATGGAATGGATTTTCTTAATTTTTTTTTTTTGCTGACTTACATGTTTTTTTTGCTGACTTAATGGATTTTCTATATTGACTTTATCATTTCAAATCTTAATTAACCTTTCATTAATATGATATGTTTTTATTATAAAGTTGTGGTTTATAAGAATAAATGGTAAGAGCAGTAAAAAAAAAAACTTAAATATCTTTTTAGTTCTTGTAATTTAGTATTTTTTTATTTTTTGTTATTATAATTTTTTTTTATATTTTAGTCATTGCAAATTATGTTTGTTTTGTTTTTTGTCCTTAAAGTTATTTAGATAACTTTTTTTTCACTATTCAAAGCGTTATCTAAACTACTTTAAGAATGAAAAATAAAACAAACATAATTAACAAAAATTAAAACCAATTTATTTTTTACAAGCACAAAAAGCAAAAAAAAAAATTATAAAGACTAAAAAGATATTTAAACAAAAAAAAAAAAAATGGTAAGATTGAACCATTTGATTATGTCAACTTTTTTTTCACCGAAAAATATCTCTTCCCCATTTTAATAGAGTAAAGCTTTTCGATTAAGTCACCGAAATATAAATTTTATTTAAGAGTTAATTCACATATGTAAATTTCACTATATTAAAAAAAATTGAATTAATTTTTAATATTCATTAAATATTTAAAGTACTTTTAAAATATATAATCTGATTATATGAATGATTTAAATTTGTTAACTCCACCTAAAAAAATGTAAAATGATTACATTGACAAAGATAAATTTATCAATTAAAAATGTAAATAAGAAGAAAAAAAATCTATTAAAATGCTTTTGAATTTTAGTATAGATATATACATGACTTATTAAATTAAAAGGATTTTAAAATTAAACCGATTCCTATTTTCTAACTTCTCAAATGATTATAAATCAAATAAATCAAAAGAAAAATCTTGTTATATACTCTCTTTGGTTTAACACACATTACGAAATTTGAGCCTGCAAGCCAACATTTTATATGCATGTTTTTTTAATTTTGTCACGCTGGAAGGAGCCGTGATAAAATAAGTCATGTTTAGTGGGAAATATATTTTTTTTTTTAAATGCCCATTGGGTAGTTCATCAACAGAAAAATAAAACGTTTTTCATTGCAAACTCTTTTATGAATAATGGCAATTTCTACGGTGGACCTATGAAATAGGTGGTCCACCGGTGCATCACTACTGTAACAATGAACAGTAGGTAAAAAATAATTTAAAATATTAATTTAAATTTATTTAAAATTGTTAAATGTCAATTATACCCTTATTTAATACATGGGAAATTTTCCATTTCTTTGTTCATCAGGACTCAGGAGTGAACTACAGTGACAAATCTTGATGGCAACATAGTCTCGGTCGATCCCGACAAGGAGGGGTTCCTCGTCGTCAAAGTTGACGGAGCCGCCTCCCGACAACATAGTCTGGCGAATGGGAAAGCCACTAGCGAGACTTTGAACGGTTTATTGGCCATGAGATCTGGTTGGAGGAAGATAATTTCAGGGTGAAATTAGGACTTTGAGAAGGTTCAATCAACAAATTTGAGGGTTTCTTGTTGTTTTGGGAGTAGAGGCCAGCCAAATGGCGTTAATTTTCTAGGATATTATTATTATTATTATTTTTACTTCTGTTAATGGAGTTGGCTTTGAGAATTTTCTCGGGTGTTAATTTTTTCTCGATTATGTTTTTGGTGTTGCTTGCTTTTGCAATAGAAAATGTCTGAAAAAAGTGGAATCAAAATTTGTTTTGGGTTTATTGTTTAACAGGTTTGTGACATTGTGGTGGTGGTGTTTTGTATAAGGTTGATGGAGTATCCTCTAAAGCTATTTTTTTTAATGAATGAATGGTTTGTTATCACCCAATAATTCATCATTTAAAGTGCTTCCACGATAAACACGTTCATCTGCCATTGCCAAAGCTTCTTCAAGATGTCAATTTGGTACCCAATTATATTATTTCACTTATTAGGGGCAAAGATGTCAATTTGATCAAAGGCATATTCAGGAAACACTTTGAAATATTAAATACTAACTACAATTTGGATCATCCATGTTTTCTAATTAAAATCCAACGGCATTTAATAATTTTAAATAAATTTAAATTAATATTTTAAATTATTTTTTAGTTACTGTTCATTGTTACAGTAGTGATGCACCGGTGGACAACCTATTTCATGGGTCCACCGTAGAATCTGTCATGAATAATATACAATTCCGCACTATTTTTAGCATACCTATGGACAGATAGAAGAAGGACAGATAGAAGAAGAGAGATAGTGCGTGTTTGGATTAATGTTGGTAAAATTGATTTTGAATAAAATTGATTTTACAAAATTGATTTTGGTTAAAATTAATTTTGAAATGATGTGATTTATGTTTGGATATTTTTATTATGAAAGAAGGTTAGGAATAAAACTCAGTACAAAATTTTGGATCAACTTAGAATCAATTTTGAACCAAAAATCAATTATGAACTCTTATCCAACGTGTAACCAAACATGTCAAAATTTATCTAAAAATCAATTCTACAACGTAAAACCAAACATGCATATAAATAATCAGTTTATTTAAAATTTTAAAAAATAATTCTAAAAAACTTTTTCTAAAAAAAGTTTTTTTAAGAAGCAGATAGGATCTGTTTCTTAAAAAAAATAGAAAAGTGTTTTAAGAAAAAACAGATTAATCAAACATATTAAAAAATGAAAAACTATTTATTTAAAATATTTTTTAAAATAAATTTAAACAAACAGACTCTTTATATAATAAAATATGATTAATGTTATTCCATGTAATACCTTTCCTCCGATTGAAGGGTTATGGGATAAAATTAGCATTTTTATATTTTATCATGAAAATCTCTGAATAATATAATGGCAAAAATGTTTTATTCTATTTAATTATTTTCATTTTATTTTATTTTACATTATTATTAGATATCACTTTATAATTTATTTATTTAAAAAGGGATCAATAGAAAAGATTCGAGAGGGTGGATGGACGAGTTAATTTTAGCTGTGTATTTAGATTTGCATCATGTACCACTTGACAGTTGACACAGGTTCATTTAGAAGCAATAAAACGATTTTTTAATTTTTGACATGATTTTTATCATAGACGTACGTAATCAACCAAGTAAATGCTAGATTTACAAAAGCAATGAGAGGAAAAATAAAGTAAACAATAATTATACTTTTTATAATAAACAAACAAAACAATCAAGCTCAGTTTTTTTAAAATTAGGATAATTTTTATCAATACAATTAATAAATTGTTAGTATTTTTCGTTTCCCATCTATTTATCTATAAGAAAATAGATTTGTTAGTATTTTTTTTTATTCACAAAAAAAAATCTATAAGAAAAGAGAACTCTCAAGAGACGTATGTCACTATCTCATTAAATTTTTTCCTTCCAAAAGTTCTCTTTCTTTCTAACTTTTTCTTTCTTTCTTTCTTACTTTTTTTATCTTTTTATTTTATTTTTTCTTTTCTATTATCTATATAACAAAATTTGGTCATCGCTACTATTACTATTTTTGAACATGTACTATTTATACTTTTTTATATATTTATATCATTATATTATTTATATTTTTATTATATTACTGTTTTGTATCTTTTATTTATAAAAAAATTATATTCTTGAAATATTTAATATTTCTAACTTTTTATTATATTTATTTGTCTATAAGAAAAGAGAACCCTCAAGAGACACATGTCACTTTCTCATTAAAAAAATTTCCTCCAAAACTTCTCTTTCTTTCTAACTTTTTCTTTCTTTCTTACTTTTTTTTATCTTTTTGTTTTTTTTATTTTCTTTTTTTCTTTTCTATTATTTATATAAGAAAATTTGGTCATTGATACTATTACTATTTTTGCGCATGTACTATTTATACTTTTTTATATATTTATATCATTGTATTATTTATATTTTTATTATATTACTGTTTTGTATCTTTTATTTATAAAAAAAATATTATCTTGAAATATTTAATACTATAATATGCTCAATATTACATAAAAATATGTTATTATTTATATTAAATGAATGATAAATTTACATAATTACTTATTCAAATTAATTATAAATAAAATTTATATTAATCTATTATATTATATTATTTTATAGGAAAAATAAGTACTAGCATATTTTACCTTATTAGCCCCAACTTTTCGTGGGTCAGCATGTGAAAAATTATTTCCTTCCCACTTTTTTCTCCCTTTCTTTTCACTTTTTTTTACTATATAGTAATATCTAAAAGTTATTTAATTAAGAAAAAACAATTTTAAAATTTAATTTATAATAATAAAAATATATTATATTTTGTTTGGAAGTCACTAATAAAAAAATTATTGATATGAACATATATTGTTGTTTCACTTATTTTTATTTCTTTTTCTTATTTCTTCTTCTTCTTCTTATTACTATATGACATCTAAAAGTTATTTAATTAAAAAATAATTTTAATGTTTAATTCACACAAAAAAATTATAAACTTCTATATTATTATATAATAATTTTTTTAGAAGATACAAATAATTTATTTAAATAAAATTCAATAATATTAAATTATTATTTTATTTGAAAGTCACTAATAAAGAAATTATTGATGATTCTGTGCGAACGCATGAGTAACTGGCTAGTTACGATAAAAAAAAGGTGAAATAGCAACCCAAATCTAGAGACTGATTTTCGGTTGCAAACAACAACCAATCAAATGTTTAGTCTCTAGAAAGTGTTTTTTTTTCATTAGTGTCCTTAGATCTTCCCGTATTTGAAAGAGGCTAAAACAGGAGGAAAGATATTTTTATTTCTATATTTTTACTCGCATTCATTTTAAATTTTGAACCAAACAAAAAAATTATAAATGTTCATGTTTTTTCCATCTGACTTGAACCAAGCATTATGTTAAGCAAGCACTAAAGGGTGCAATAATGCTTATATATATATATATATATATATATATATATATATATATATTATGTTATTGATACGAAGTATTTATTAATGACTAATCTCCACCGAAAAACTTGATTGATCACTTTTAGCAGGATTTCTCCTCTTAATCATGTTTTTTTTACAAGGCTTTAAACTTGAAACTTTCTTTAAATAATTTGAGTTCAATTTTACTCGAATCAACAACACGTTAATATAATGCTCAAAGATATAATCTCACTATATATAGTTATATACAATTTTTTTTTTAGGGTGGGGAGCTTATGTGCTTAAGAAGAAATTGAAAGGTTTGAAAGCAAGTTTGAAAGTGTGGAATAAAGAATCATTTGGCAATGTGGAGAGGAAACTTCAACAAGTTGAGGAAGAGTTGAATTGGTTGGATAAGAAAGAGGAGGATATGGGATTAAGTGATAAGGAGCGTGCTTCGAGAAGCAATTTACAAGAAGAGTTTTGGTGCATGGCAAAATATTATGAATCAATATGGAGACAAAAATCAAGAAGCAAGTGGATTAAAGAGGGAGATGGTAATTCAAAATATTTTCATGCCCTAGTAAATTGGAGGAGGAGGAAAAATGCTATTAGGGGAATTAATGTGAATGGTGAATGAGTGAAGGAGCCTTCAAGAGTAAAAGAGGAGGTTAAGACGTTTTTCAAAAAGCGATTTGTTGAGGAGATGGTTGATAGACCTAAACTTGATGGGGTTAATTTTTTGAAAATTTCAGAACTTGATGGTGGGTGGTTGAATGCTATGTTTGAAGAAAGTGAGGTAAAAGAGGTGGTATGGGAGTGCGGGAACTTTAAAAGTCCCGGTCCGGATGACTTTAATCTCAACTTCATCAAGACTTTTTGGGGCACCTTAAAGGAGGACATTATGATATTTATGGTGGAGTTCTATGTACAAGGAGTGTTCCCCAGAGGTACAAATTCATCTTTTATCACCCTAATTCGTAAAATTGAGAATCCTCAAGGGTTGGGTGAGTTTAGATCAATTTCTTTGGTGGGGTGCATGTATAAAATTGTGGCCAAAGTGCTAGCTAATAGATTGAAAAAGGTGTTACCAGGGGTTATAGATAAAAGGCAAAGTGCGTTTTTTTGGGGGGGGGGGGGGAGAAATTTATTGCACAGTGCACTTGTTGCTAATGAGGTGGTTGACGAGGCAAAAAGGAAGAAGAGTAAATGCTTGGTTTTCAAGGTTGATTATGAAAAAGCTTATGACTCGGTGAGCTGGAATTTTGTGTTGTATATGCTAGGTAGATTGGGGTTTCATGACAGGTGGATTTCTTGGATTCGGGCTTGTTTAAGCTCCACTTCGGTTTCTATTCTTGTTAATGGAAGTCCAACAGATGAATTCCAGTTGCAAAGAGGGCTAAGACAAGGGGATCCATTGGCATCGTTTCTCTTCACTATCGTTGGGGAAGGTCTTAGTAGTTTGATGAGGGAAGCTGTCAACAAACGACTATTCTCAGAGTTTCAAGTTGGTAAAAACAAGGTTGGGGTCTCTCTCTTGCAATATGCAGATGATACAGTTTTTTTGGGATTCCTTCGTTGTCAAATGTGGTGGTGATCAAAAGCATCATGCGGTGTTTTGAGCTAGTATCGGGCCTTAAAGTAAATTTTGCAAAAAGTAAGTTTGGTGGGATTGGGATGAGCCTAAGGGATTTGATGAGATTTACAGAACTATTAAATAGTAAGGTGTTATCTTTTCCCTTCACTTACCTTGGCATTCCTATTGGTACCAATCCTAGAAAAGTTGACACTTGGGATCCGATTGTTGGTAAATTCAAAAAGAAGCTTGTAGTGTGGAAAGGGAAAAAATTGTCCTTTGCAGGGAGAGTGTGCCTTGTTAACTCGGTGTTAGCTTCTCTTCCTCTGTTTTTCTTGTCTTTCTTTAAAATCCCATTAGATGTGATTAGAAGGATTACCTCTCTACAAAGAATGTTAGCAATAGCAACCGAAATTCTAAAGATCAGAGTAATCACACGCACACACACAGACATGAGATTTAACGAGGTTCGGCAAGTGTGCCTACGTCCTCGGGAGCAGAGCGGCTGTTTCTATTATTATTATTTGGCCAATAGGGTTACATCACTATATATAGAATAAACCACGATACAAACTTACAATATTACCCCTGTACCGTACCGCGGGGCTAAACCCCCGTACCTCCAACCCACTTATTTCGTAACCCAACAACAAGTGGCCCAAACCCAATCTACTCACTTATAGAATATGAGCCATGCACAACAATCTCCACCTTGGCGAATATTCGGCCCCGTGGAAGATAATAGCAAGTCCACTTCATATCCTATATGTCTCTTGGGATGGGGGTTCCAGTCACGTCTAGCACCGAGCAACATTCAACAAGTCCAAGCAATGCTTGAACTTGTCAGCTGTGACCGCCTTGGTTAACATATCAGCTGCATTCTCTGAAGTGTGAACCTTCCTGAGCAAAATCTGACCAGATGCCATCAACTCTCTGATCTTGTGGAACCTCACATCAATATGCTTGGTTCTAGCATGATACACTTGATTCTTTGCCAAATCAATAGCACTTTGACTATCACAATGCAACTGAACTCCACCTTGCTCAATGCCCAGCTCCTTTGCTAGCCCTGTGAGCCACACAGCTTCTTTACTAGCCTCTGCTATTGCCATGTACTCTGCTTCAGTTGTTGGCATTGCCACAGTAGACTAAACAATGGACTTCCAACAAATAGGCCCACCTGCAAGAGTTAAAACATACCCTGTTGTAGACCTCCTGTCATCCAAATCACCAGCATAGTCAGAATCCACATAACCCACAACTGAAGGATCACCCTGTTGACTGCCAAACATGATACCATGCCTTGTTGTACCTTTTAGGTACCTGAAGATCCACTTCACTGCTTCCCAATGTCGCTTCCCTGGCTTCGACATAAACTTACAGACTTGGCTTACAGCATGTGCCAAATCTGGTCTAGTGCAAATCATAGCATACATCAAGCAACCAACTGCATTGGCATAGGGAACCTTTTACATGTATTCCACCTCTTCATCTGTCTTTGGGCACTGATCTACAGAAAGCTTGAAGTGGTTTGCAAGTGGAGTACTCACTGACTTAGCATTACTCATGCTAAACTTGTCCAACACCTTCTCAACATAGCCCTGCTGTGAGAGCCATAGTCTTCTGGACCTCCTGTCCCTGTGAATCTCCATCCCAAGAATCTTCTTGGCAGGACCCAAGTCTTTCATGTCAAACTCCTTGCCCAGCATGGATTTCAACTCATTCACATCACGCAAATGGTTACCAGCAATCAACATATCATCCACATAAAGTAGCAGAAAAATAAAAGAGCCATCATCAAGGCTCCTCACATAAACACAGCAGTCATACTCACATCGCCTATAGCCAATCCGAAGCATGTAAGAATCAAAACGCTTGTACCATTGCCTTGGAGACTGCTTCAATCCATACAGAGACCTCTTCAACTTACAAACTAGCCGGCCCAGTCCATTTTTACTGAACCCCTCTGGCTGCTCCATGTAAATCTGCTCCTCTAGATCACCGTGAAGAAAAGCTGTCTTCACATCCATCTGCTCCAAGTGCATATCTCGACTAGCTACCAAGGCTAACACTGCCCTGATAGAAGTATGCCTCACGACTGGGGATAAAACCTCATCATAGTCAATCCCCTTCTACTGTGAATATCCTTTTGCTACTAGGCAAGCCTTGAACTTTTCCCCTTCTTTTTCTGATACTGGAGGTTTCCTCTTGTACACCCATTTGCACCTTATGGCTCTCTTTCCTGGAGGAAGCTCAACTAGCTCCCATGTCTGATTCTTTCGCAAAGACTTCATCTCCTCCACCATAGCACCCATCCATCTGTCTTTCTCCTGGCTGTTCAGAGCCTCTTGAAAGGTAGATGGGTCTCCTGAACTGGTGAGAAGTGCAAAAGAAGCCAACTCTTCAAACCCATATCGGACAACGAGTTTAATAGTGCGACGTTCTTTATCTTTGACAAAAGTGTACTCATACGGTCCTGTTGGACTAATTGGTCTAGGCTCAGGTGCAGGTGTGGTCTCAGGTCTTGGACTGCATGGTTCTGCCCTCTTAGGAATCATAGGCAGATGCTCAAAGTCCACCTGAACCTCCACGGAGCTAGGGGAAGCTCCATTTGGCACTGGCTCATGTGTTTCAACTATCTGTGGCATCATGGACTGCTCATCAAACACTGCATCCCTACTGATCGCCATCTTCTTAGAAGCTGGATCCCAAAACTTGAACCCCTTCACGCCTTTGGAATAACCTACGAAAATACACTTTTTCGACTTTGGATCAAGTTTAGATCTTTCATCACTGGATATATGCACAAAAGCAGGACACCCAAATATTCTTAAATTGTTAAAATCAACCGGGTTACCTGTCCAAACTTCCTCTGCAACTTTCCCTTCCAATGAAGCTCGTGATGATCGGTTGAGCAGATAACATGCCATGTTCACTGCCTCTGCCCAAAAGCCTTTGGAAAGGCCAACATTCAACCTCAGACACCGGGCCCTTTCAGTAAGGGACCTATTCATCCTCTCTGCAACACCATTCTGTTGTGGTGTTTTCCGCACTGAGAAGTGTCTCTGAATGCCATGTTCCTCACAGAATTTCTGAAACCGTGAGTCTGTGTACTCCCTGCCATTATCAGACCTCAAGTACCTGACTTTTCTGCTTGTCTGGTTCTCCACCTCAGCCTTCCACAGCTTGAACTTCTCAAAGACTTCAGATTTCTGTTTCATGAAGTACACCCAGACCTTGCGAGAAAAATCGTCAATGAAGGTGACAAAATAATGGGAACCACCCAAGGACGGATCTTTAGTAGGACCCCACACATCAGTATGCACATAATCAAGGATCCCCTTGGTGGTGTGTTTCGCAGCTTTAAACCGCACTCTGGACTGTTTCCCAAGCACACAATACTCACATAAGTCTAACTTGTAGCTCCGAACTCCCTTCAAGAGTCCTCTCTTATGAAGCTCCACCATCCCACGCTCACTGAGATGGCCCAAACGCATGTGCCATAATCTGGTAGCATCATCATCAGACTCAACAGATGCAACGCGGCCTACAACTGTGCTTCCCAGCAGTCTGTAAATATTACCTACAGTCCGTTGTGCTTTCATCACAGTCAACACACCCTTACACACTCTGAGGGTATCCCGATCTCCATCAGTCCTGTAACTGAAACCATTGGCCTGCAAAGTACCAAGTGAGATTAGATTCTTCCTCAACTCAGGGATATGCCGAACATTACACAACGTTCTCACTCCACCATCATCCATAGCAATCTGCACCTGTCCCATTCCAACAACAGCACAAGCTTTGTCGTCACCCAAATAGACACTGCCAAAATTGCCCAACCTGTATGTGGTGAACCATTCCCTATTGGGAGTCATATGGTAAGAGCATCCGGAATCAAGAATCCACGCATCTGTAAGCTGACTGCATGAAACCGAGAGAACATCTCCCTCACTGTAGTAGTCTGAGTCGTCAGTCTCTGCCACATTCGCAGAGCGGGATGTCCCTTCACCAGACTGCTTCAACTTTGGACAATTATTTCTGAAATGCCCTTGTTGTTTGCAATTGTAGCACATAATTGATTTGCCGTGTCTGGTTTTGGACTTATTCCTCTTCCCAAAACCCCATTTGCCTTTCATCCTCCCACATTCTTTATTCCCTTTTGCATATAGACCCTCGCCTTGAGAACACTCCCCTGCATTATGTTTCCGTTGACAGTGGGACATAAGTGCAGCCGTGATCTCCTCCAGACTAATGGTGTCTTTCCCGTACGTTAAGGTGGTCACTAAATGCTCGTAGGAATTAGGCAAAGAACACAACAGAATTATTGCCTTATCCTCGTCCTCAATCTTCACATCAAGCCTCAGTAAATCACTGATAATCTGATTGAAGACATTGATATGCTATTGCAAATCAGAACCCTCCTGCATCTTCAGCCCGTACAATTTCAGCTTCATGTACAGCTTGTTCGTCAGGGACTTGGACATATACTGACTCTCCAATTTCGTCCATACTTCCCTTGGAGACGTCAGGTCCATAACGTGGTACATGACCTCGTCTGCCAAACACAACCGTATGGTTGCCACAACCCTCTCCTTCAACTCCTCCCAATCTGCATCCTCCATGTCTGTAGGTTTCGTTGCGCGCAGCGCCTTTTGAAAACCTTGTTGTGCCAACATATCCTTAACCCTCCTCTGCCACACTGCGAAATTCCCAGTTCCATTGAACTTCCCTACTTCGAATTTCAAACCAGGGTTAAGCGCCATCTGATACCAGTTGTTAGCAATAGCAACCGGAATTCTATAGATCAGAGTAATCACACGCACACACACAGACACGAGATTTAACGAGGTTCCACAAGTGTGCCTACGTCCTCGGGAGCAGAGCGGCTGTTTCTATTATTATTATTTGGCCAATAGGGTTACATCAATATATATAGAATAAATCACGATACAGACTTACAATATTACCTTTGTACCGTACCGCGGGGCTAAACCCCCGCACCCCCAACCCACTTATTTCGTAACCCAACAACAAGTGGCCCAAACCCAATCTACTCACTCATAGAATATGAGTCATGGCTCAGACGAGTAAGATGGATTGGCGATGGATCCAGGCATGGACACGGGGATCCCTTGTATCGAAAGTCTTCCTGGCGGTGGGTCCATACATGGAGGCCAGGCAGCGTGTTTTGTGGCCGTGAAACGGTGGAGCACGGCGGTGCAAGATACTAGAGTGTGGTGGCAACCATGGTTAAGCTCTAGAGGCGCCATCATTGGATACTCGTGGTGAAAATGGCTTCCGCTTGAGGGGGAGCTACCATGTGGAAGAGACTCACACTTGAGGGGGAGATTGTTGGAGTACAAGTGTGAAGGTGAAGTCCCACATTGGGTAGGAATGGGAAAGTTGAGCAACATATAAGTGAGGAAGACCCACAAACCTAATGCCTTAAGGTTTTGGGTTGAAGGTGGTATCAAGTTCACTTGTGTGGTGTGCTCGTGGCCCATTGGTGAAGATCTCCCCGGTGTTTAATCCCCCTCGGTGTACAACAAAGAAAGTTCCTTTGGGGAGAGGAAGAGGATTCAAAGAAGATTTCTTGGATTAGTTGGGAAAGAATGTGTGTTCCAAAAAATCAAGGCGGATTGGGGATTAAGGATATTCATATGTTTAATGTTGCTCTTATGGGGAAATAGAGATGGGGTCTTTGTATGCAAGGAGAGGAGTTGTGGATTAAGGTGTTAGAATCAAAGTTTGGTGGGTGGAGGGGTTTATGTGTGGAAGAAGGAGACCCAAAAGCATCAATATGGTGGAGGGATCTGCATATTCTGTGTGGAGGTGCTGATAATGGTTCATGGTTTAATGAGTTGATAAAGAGCGTGATTGGAAATGGATAGGGTACAAGGTTTTGGTTAGATGCATGGAAAGATGGTGATATTTTAGCTATCAGATATGAAAGATTATTTCTTATTTCAGAACAAAAAGAAGCGTTAATTAAAGATGTGGGGAGATAGGTACTTGACTTATGGTCGTGGGACTTTTTATGGAGAAGGAACATGTTTCAGTGGGAATTAAGGCTGGAGGAAGACTTGTTGCTAGAACTATCTCACATCAGCTTGAGGATAGATGTGGCGGATTCATGGCAATGGTTAGGGGATGCTTCAGGTGTATATTCAGTGCAGTCTGCATATCGGGAGCTGTCTTTAATGAGGTGGGGCTGCGAGACTGATAACTTATTTGAAGTGTTGTGGAAGGTGAAAATTCCACCTAAAATTTCTTGTTTCATTTCAAGGATTTTGAAGAATAGCCTTCCCACAAAGGATAATCTAAGAAGAAGGAATGTACAACTGGCAAATGATAATTATTTGTGTCCTTTCTGCAATATTTTAGAGGAATCCACTACTCATTTGCTCTTCTCCTGCAACAAGGTGTTAGTTATTTGGTACAATTTTTTTCGTTGGATGCAGGTGGATACTGTATTTCCAGATAATCCTGCTGCTCATTTTTGGCAACACACCTATGGTCTGCACTCAAGGAATTTGATCGACAAGTGGAGGGTGGTGTGGGCAACTATTGTGTGGTGTACTTGGACTCACCAAAATAAATGTATTTTTAGAGGGGAATCATTTGACAAAGATCAGATTATGCAACATATAATGTTTTCAGTTTGGTCCTGGTTAAAGTTCAGAGGCATTGATTTTGATTATAATTTGGCACAGTGGATGTATGATCCTGCAGCTTGTCTGGGTTTGTTATCTACATAAATTAAAGTGTGTTATGGAGGGGTACTATGAGTTGAGGTTGGTAGTTATATGTGGTTGGTGGCTCTTTATAAAACTGTATCAAGTTGGTCTGTGCAGGGTGGCATAGTTTCATTTGTAGACGTTCTGCTACAACGTATGGTTAGGGGGTGATTAGTAATTGTATTGTCAGGTTCTTATAATTACTGGCTGGATTAGGTGTTAGTTATGTGTGGATGGGATACTATACCTCCCCTCCGCTTTATAACTTTCTTTCCTTTTCCCGTTGGAAGTTGTATGGTGCTGTGGTATCACTTATACCACTTTCTTATAAATATAAGCTCACTTTTTGGCTGATAAAAATATATATATATACAATTTTTTTTTATCACAGTCATTAGGTGCCTCAATCTTACTACAAATTTTTTTTTATCACTACACAAACCAATCTTGTTATCGTCAAACAAGCCACCTATAAACCAAATACTGAAATTTCACTCTCCAACTCCTTTTTTTTTAACAAGCAAAGATTATAGTGTGTTGGCTAGTGCGGTGCATGCGCGATGTTTACTCTCTTCATCATCATGATATGTGTAGCATCATCAATTTTTAACACTTTAAATATATTTTTTTAAAATTCTTATGTTATTGTTTTTTTTTAATTTCCTCTCATATTAAGATTCCTTTTTTTTTCTCCTTAAATATTAAATTTAATTACTTCAGATTTTATAATAAAATTTTAATTTTAATTACTTTAATTTTTGGTTCTGCTTAAGATTTTTTGTTCTTTTTTTTTATCTCAAATATAACATTTTTATACTTTTAAATTACTTTTAAACTTTTTATATTTTGCCTTTTCCTCTTAAATCTAGATTATTTAGATATTTATATTAATTATTTGTTTTTATAATTTTAAATATCTTAATTTTAAAAAAAATTGAATTAAAATATCCATATATTCATAGAATATTTATTATTTATACATTGAAATAAAGTGATATAATAATGTATCAAGTAATTTTGATATCACAATTTTTTTTATAGAGTTATTTTATTGTGAAGATTAAAGAACTCTGAATTCCATGATTGAATAAAAAAATATTGTTATTTGTGAAAAATTATTATAAGTGTAAACTTTTTTTAGTAACAAAAGTGTACTCGACAAGACCAACCGAAGTAGTCGGGCTAGTAAATCCATAGATGTACCATGGGCCCAAGTATTGGCAATCCTTATTACTATTTAACACCCCCATCACAATAAAATGACGCATATACCCTCTCCACCCCTTTCCCCTCAATTAAAACACCCCCAACGGCAAACAACTCGCGCCCCCTTCCTTGTCCCTCACTCTCTACTTCTTCACCTCTTATTGCGCACCTCATCGGAGCTCGTTGGAGGTCGTCTTCTCAAATGATCGCTTGGGTTTTTTCTTCTTTTTTGTTTCTTTTTAGTCTTTAAGAAATGAAGAAAACTTGTTTTCTATTGTATACCTGAATAAGGTATGCAACGAAAACTTATTTTTGCTGTGTAATTAAAATTAATTAATGTGTTTATCTTTATATCTTTGTCTTTTGTATTGAATAACTATATTGTACTTATATTCTTTTTTATAGATGATGTTTGAGAGCATTGCTTCTGATTTTCAAACCATATTAGATCTATGAAAAGTGACCCCTAGCATTGAGGCTTATGGGGATATAAAGCGAGTATTGAGACAAGCACAAGCACGTACTTCAACAATATACACGCGACAGAGGAGGAAGACTCATTGATGATTTATGTCTTACATTTGATCATATATTTTCTCTTTGTCATTTTGTATTTTGTTGCTGTATTTTGTCACTGAACCTCACGTTGTGTATCTATGATAATTTTAGTTATATTTCTTCTATATTCTCGCATCCATTTATATTTAACCTGTTATTTCTTAAAGTAGTTTAAGAAATTATTTTAATTAAACTCCCTTAAAAACAAAATAAATAGTAAATCACATGCTTACTATTTTTCCCATAAATCAATGGAAACTTATTTTCATTGTGTATGTTGACCATATACACAACAAAAACAAGTTTTCGTTGTATATCTTGTTACATACACAGCAGAAACTTTTCAATTATGTTACAAGGTATGCAACGTCAAGGATATTTTCATAAAAAAAAAACTTATTTATAAAAAGGTTGGCTGTCTGAATAGTCATTTGGAGGTGCCAATAGTAATGCCCCTCAATCTCTACAAAAACTTGACCCAATTATATATGTATATAAAGAAACAAATTAGTTTGGTTGAATATTTAAATTATATCCAAACCCAAATTCTGATACAGCATCAAAACTTATCCTATTGATTGTTAATATAATAAGTCTATAGAGTCATTCGTTATTAGGTCATTATTGAACCATTTTACCACTATTGTTACTATCATACAAACACATTTTTAAACTAATTTTAACATGATACGAAACTTATTGAATTTATTTTAAAACTAATAACTAAAAAAACCTAAAACTGATTTTTAAAAACTAAAAATTGATTGTAATTTTTAAAATTTTTATAAGATACAACTAGAAACCACCCCCAAAGTAACCCTTGGAGCTTAATGTGTGTTTGAATTTAAGTTTCATCAAACTGAACTGACTTTCAACTCAATCAATCTACAGCTCGCATTACTTCTCAATTTATATATTAGAAATAGAAAGTGTGATTCTTCCCTTCAACACTATTCCAACTACTATCCAAACGCATCCTTAGAAGTGGTACTGAATGGAGTAATTTACTAGTTGCAGCATGTTAGTTTGATAGGAGCCGTCTATGGTTCATGTACTGTTTGTTACACTACACCCTTTCCTTAAACCCCTAAACTAAACTAAACCCTATCAACAACGATGGACCGTAATTGACCAAACCTTAACTTACCTGGTTACTGCATGCTTCACCCATTCTCCATGGCCATCGCTACCTTAAAACTCGCGTGCAAACCCAATCTCCTTCTTCGCCCCGCTCCCTTCCAATGCCTCCGCAAGGTATCTTCAAATTCTAACCTCACACACCATTTTCTTCTTTACCTATTTCTATTTTCTCATTTTTATATTACTAGGTTGTGCCCAAATCTCTCCCTGCTACGGTTGAGGTAGAGGAATGCAGGGGCTCTACTCGTGAACAAAGCAAGGGGACTAGCGAAGAACTCATATTAGGTTTTTCTTTTTCTCCTTTTTTTATGAAATGGTTAATTAGATTTTTTTGAAGCTGGTGGTTCTGAAATCTTCTTTCTTATGTGTGTTGAATTGGTGAAGAAAATAATAGCAAGGTCCCGAAGTGGAAGAAACTGAATTCCAAAGACCTTGGACTTCGAAATTCCATGATAGCAGTTCCAACCAAAAAGGTTCTGAACGTGCTAAAGAAAAACGGTACGTGCTAATGTCACTCCTCGTGTATTTTTCTCAACCTGGGTTTTGTGTGGAAATGAGAAAGAGCATTTCCTTGATTGTGTTTCCTTCAAGGAGGAAAATGTAGCTGATTTATGCGTGTTAGGTGCACTGCATTTTGGAATTTGGGCTGAGCTGTTTGTGGGATGTATTATCAGGCTATAATTTGTTCTTCCTGAACATCTACCCTGACCCTGTGCATAATCTGTGGTATAATTAGAAGCCACTTAATTGTGACTATGCAAATACTATTTTGCTTAGATTTTTCTAATAAAAGCCAACTTTTTTTTAACAAGAACTGGGCATTTTTTGTCAACCATGATTCTTTGATTTATTTTCCAGCTATCCATTGTTTTCAAGTAACTAATTATGGGTCTGGAAATATTAATCTTTACATTGTGGTATGTTCTTGGTGTTTCCGTGTGTATCATTTAAGAATAAGATTCCATGGTTTCTATGTTTGTATCTGCAAAGTTAGGGAGGAAAGTGCATGACTGATAACCCCTTTTTACTCTTGTAGGGCATGATGTATACCTTGTAGGAGGTTGTGTTCGGGATCTTATACTAAAGCAAACACCAAAAGACTTTGATATTATAACTTCTGCAGATCTTAAAGAGGTTACCTTTATTTCCTATTTTATTTCTATTTTGAATTTCAAATTGTTGGTGTGTGTACATGGCAGTTTACTGGACAACTTGGTGGATCAAGAGATAAGTTAATAGTAGTTAGAAGGGCAACATGTGTTTTTATATTGGCATCTGGTGTTTGTAACATGTGGATTTTCCATAAAAGCTAATTTATACAATCTCATTTCAGTCATTTGAAAATTTAAATTTCTATTTTGGACTTGGTGTCTTCAGACCTTAACTTTGCATGGTGAACCTTGACTCAATTTGTAGGTGAGGAAAACATTTTCATGGTGTGAGATAGTTGGTAAAAGGTTCCCAATATGTCATGTTCATATGGATGGTACCATTGTTGAGGTTGGTATATTACTGTTTTGCTTGAAACGTTTTACATTTCATTAGAACTATCTTCAGTGGGGTGATTGCTATAATTCTGCTTTTCATGATAATTTTATTCTCCCTTCTAATTAGGTTTCAAGTTTTAATACTGCTAGATGCAAGTCGAGTATGCACTTCACTCATGATATTGAGGCACCTAATGACTGTGATAAGGAGGACTATCTTCGTTGGAGGAATTGTTTGAAACGAGACTTTACAATTAACGGGTTGTGCACCAGTTCTTGCCACTTTAAAAATAGAATTCTATTCCTTTTTTTTCTCTTCATTTGGCTGCAGATGTGTTTTCTATGACATGACATCTCCACTTTATATACAATGCAGCTATTTATGCTGTTAACCAAATTCTCGCTCTTCCAGGTTGATGTTTGATCCATATGCAAGAATTGTGTATGATTACATGGGAGGAATGGAAGACATCATAAAAGCTAAAGTGTGCATGTATCTCTTTGAAGCTATTGTTTCTCATTGATTTTTCTAATCAGAAATTTGAATTTATGTAACTTAATTTTCTGTGAATAGGTGCGAACGGTGGTTCCTGCAGCTACTTCTTTTCGGGAGGATTGTGGTGAGTTTTTGTTGAGGGATTAATGATGTTAAAAGAATACTAGTTCATTCTCATTTCCCATATGTATGACTGTATGACTCCATTTTTTTCTTCAGCTCGCATTCTACGTGCAATTAGAATTGCTGCTCGCTTGGGGTTTAGTATTTCAAGGGAAACAGCTCAATCTGTTAAAAATCTTTCATATTCAGTGTTAAGACTAGATAAGGTATTTAAAGAGATCTTCATCTCTGCTTCAATATATGCACACATGAGAATATCCTGGCTTAGTTGCCCCTGTTTAACTGTTTTAGGGTAGGCTTCTGATGGAAATAAATTATATGCTAGCTTATGGATCTGGTGAAGCTTCTTTGAGGCTATTATGGAGATTTGGACTTCTAGATATACTTCTCCCATTTCAGGTAGATGACGATTCTCCATTTTTTATTTTCAAAAACTCAGTCATGGAATGCTAGCTTAATTCAGATTTGACATTACAGGCTGCTTATTTTGTTCGTGGTGGATTTCGAAGACGGGACAAAAGAACCAATTTGCTTTTGGTAATCCCATCCTTCTTTATGAAGTTTAGACTTTAAAACTTGCAGTGATTTATACTGTTTTACTGGCATTAGGCTAGTGGGAATAGCATACAGAAGACATCTTTCCTACACTAACTCGGAACTTGTTATCATATTTATCAAATTGTGCATTAAAACATGTATATGTTTGGAAACTAATATAAATCTTTCTTTCCTGCTTATACATGAATCCTTGCAAATAACTATTAAACCCGAACCGCAACATGCTGATTGTTGAGTTCCTTGGTTCCACTTCCTGAAAAATGTTTATTTGTATCAAATTCATGTGGAATGGCTAGACTAGTTGTTCTCATAACTAGGCACTCATTCTTATTTGAATATTTTTAGGGTATGAATCATTAAAGATATCCCTCCTATTAAAGAGACAAAAGACTTTCAAGTTCTGAACAGCTAATGGAAGGGGTGGGATTTCCTTTTTTCTTTTTTCAATTTGAATATGGCTTATTAGATTATCTCAGGATAGTTCCATGTGTTACTAGAGTTTTTATTTGAATGGATAGAATCTTAGCACCACATTTGCACATTTTTTATTGGATCTTTTGGAATTTCGTCTGCAGTCTTTCTTCTCCAATGTGGATAAACTTTTGGCACCAAACCGTCCATGTCATAGCAGCTTATGGTAAGATCTGTGCAATAGCAAGGGCTGTTTCTTACTTTACTTTGTTACCATATTTGACAAACCTAATGTTTAATGCTGGAAAGACAAGAGAATGACAGCATAAAACCTGTAAATGAGTTTTCTTTTAAGATCTTGTCCTAGGATGGCATAGCCTTGAAGACATGAATATCAAATTTAAAAGTCCTTTCTCCCTTCCTATTTCAGGGGAAATGTCTCAGAAAGAATGTTAATTTCCCGACTCTTTTACTGAAGTCAAGCCCTTAATCTGCTTCAGTTTTCTTGTTTTATGACGCAGTTCAAGTTATGTAACTATTCTGTTGCTATTGCTTTGTTAAACATTTCCAGTGCCTATGGTTGCCACGGAGTACTCTATATTATCTTTGGCCAACATTTTTTTTTGCCATGCATCAATGGGGCTTATAACTTGGAGAGTTTTCTGGGGCAATGGGAACACAGGTTCTTTCCTCCAAAAAAGATGTCCTACCCTACGTATGATGAAACCCAATATCTCATACACTCCTGTGCTTGAAGAGATGATCATTGACCACTAGGCTAAATGCCCATAATCATCTATGCCATCTTTTACCTAAGGTCCACCGTCCAGCTATTATCTGATTGTTACATTGAATTTTTTTTTAATGCCACTGGATTTGGGTATAAGATAAAGGGCTTTGCACCTGTACCTAGGAAATGTCTTCTATATCATTGATGAATCTTTTTTAATTTTCTTTTTAAATTGAGGTTTTGGTTCTTCAGAAATTTATTTCCAAACTGATAATTTGGGAGTCTTTGATTGAACTCGGCCATATATCTAAATTGTTTGGTCTCTTACCTCAAGTTGTCTCTCTTATAATGTATTGAGTTTGCTTTTCTCATTTTTCTTCAATTGTAAGAATAGATTCTAAAAACTATCAGACGTACATGATTAGAAATCTTTACAGGCTGATTACTACTTGGGTCATCAAAGCAAGGCTCATAAGGAATCTATGCTTTCAGGGTTGCTATCCTTGCATTACATAAAGCATTGAATGATAAACCAAGGGATTCCTCGGTGGTTGCTGCATTTAGCCTTGCACTCCATAATGGTGGAAATTTGTCAGAAGCAATAGACATAACTAGGAGGATCAACAAACCACGTGATGCCAGATTTCCTGAATTATTAGATCCTTCAGGTCTGGATGAAGAGGATTTGGAAGCTGAGATTCTGGATCTTGCAGAGTCTGTTAAAGGGTCATTATTGCAGATGACAGATAGGCATTTGGTATCTGGGGCTATGGCTGACTATCCTCAAGCTCCTCATTCAGATCTGGTAAGCATATTTTTTTTTATATAGATTTTATACATGCTTCTGGACAATGCTACCCAGCAGATGGACTGGACTAGTATAGAACCCAATCATTCACCATCCCATTAAAAAGAAACTTACATTGTTTTCCCACAAATAGCACACACATGGATATGCAAGCATGCAAAGAAACAAAGGATAATCATAATTGACATCAATGTAGCTGTTAAATTAACTAGTGAGAAATTGAATTATATACCTGGAAAATTAAACTATTTTGTTTGTAATTCCTTGTTTGGCGATTGATGATGGTAGACAAGTCAATTTAACACATTAACCTGATAATTGAAGTATGATAATTTGATTATTGTTCAGGAGTCGAGGGCTTTCTCTATTGATATTTTGGTTAATGGATCCTGATTAACATCATTAGTCTTTACTGTTAATTGTTCACAATTTGACAGGTGCTCATCCCAATACCAATGTACCTCAAAGCTCTCCACTTTTTTGACTGTGTGAAAGTAAGTGGTAATAAGAATTTTTTGTCAAAGCAAGGTAGACAAATTGATTATGAGTCCTTAGCTCGTGGAGACTTGCTAGAAGTACGGCATGTGTTTGCAAGGATTGTATTTGATACCATATATCCACTACACCTTGGCAAAGTTCAGTCCAAAAAAAGCACTGGATTTTCAAGAGGCTAGTTTGAAGTTTTATTAGAAGTTGTGAGAAAATTGATGCTGGAGTAGGCATTCTATCAAGGGTAATGGTCGTTGAGAATTGGAATAATGTGTGGTGAAGGTCTGGTGCCAGCATTTGACATTTGAGGGGTACTCGCAGGAATTATCATTAACTTTGTCATCAGCCAGTGACAGGCTAAATAGGCAGCGGATAAAAAAGGGATAAACAGTTTCCACCCGCAAAAAGATTTTTGCCCTTTTTCTTTTTGTTCCCAAGTGTTTTTATTTTTTATTTTTTTAGTTTAATAATTCTTTTATCACCCAATCTTACATATTGTTCTTATGGTGTGATGTATATATGGCAATTTTAGACGGCCAAATCATTAAATTGCCAAAAAGTCAGAAATGTTGAATTTATTCACGAATGAAAAACAATTTATTCACTAAATTGTCATCCGTATCTTTTCCTGAAAAACAAAACTGCTTTGTCATCCGTTTTTGCTAATCAATGCATGCCAAAACCAAGAAAAATGAGGTTCACTGCCTTTTTGCCGTGATTGATTATTATTGAAGTTTTAGACATTGGATTTTTTTTTTTGGTACATTAGACATATTGGATTCAGATGATAATTCTTAAACTTAAACTATTACGTGTAAGATATTTTCTTTTTACACTATATCATTGAATATATATTATTAGTTATACGGTTATTAATATCTTTTTTGTTATCTATACATTAGTGGTAATAACGAGATTGTTCTATATATCCCATGTATAGAATAGGGAGATGCTATTTACACTTTTCCTTTTGCTTTTTTCACCGCCCACCTATTTTTAATTTATTTTTTTTTGACAAAAATATCTATTTACAGACACTAGTCTTGGTAATATAGTTATTTTTAAAATCAGTTTTTTGATGTTTTTTTTAAGTCATTTTCATAATATAGTTATGTTCTAATACATTATGAAAACTAATTTTTGTAATGTGTAAAAAAAAAACCACCAAAATTAGTTTCTGAAATGTAAATTTTATATTATGAGAACTAGGTTTTGTAATATAAAAATTTACATTACAGAAACTAGTTTTTGTAATGTATAAAAAAATTACATTGCAGAAATTAGTTTTTGTAATGTAATGAGGGGAGGAGGGTGAGGGTGAACTGGGGATAATTTTGGTATTTCAAAAAATTCAAAAAAAAATTGGAAGGTGTGAAGAGAAGGGGTGTAAACAGCATTGTCCTATAGAAACCAACAGGGTCATAGCCTCTACTCTAGAATACATTAAGACAAGTTTCCTTTTTCTTCTTTTTATAAAATGGAAACCCATAAATGTTTCTTTCATTTGTTGAGATATTTGAGTAGAGCTTTTGTATTGGACTAATAAGATAACAATTTAAATTTGGAAAATAAAATTGTTACATTCCACAAAGCACTATTTGTTCCGTCCGTGGGAAAAAGATTGTATATATAGTATTGCTTGTTTTGAAAATAGTGGGAAAGGACTAAGAAAATCAAAACTCAGAAGGCAAACCGTGTCTTGCCTTTTGATAACCGAGCTAAAAATCAAATACAAATTGAAGAAAGTTCAATGAAGGACAAAAAATCTGAACATCCATCTTAATAACTAAGTATGGTGGCGCTCTGGTAAAGCAGGCATTACCAAGCATCATTAGCAACCTAACATTATTTGTGTCAAAAAATTCTCTGTTCTGTCATATTCAAGCATGTGTGAGTGGTTTCTACTTAACAGGAGCAGGAGCACTTCCTCCAGTAGTAGGCCTGAAAGATCAAACAGAAAACAAATGAACAAAGTTTTTTGTTACAAATGAACAAAATGATATTTAACACGAAAGAGAAAAAAATGTGATAAAAAGTTAGAAACTAAAGACATGATGTGACATAGTACAACATGAAGCAACTGTTTAATGAAACCATGAGATAATAGGAGTTACTTACAGCCCTACAAATACTTTAAATGAATCATAGAGTCCCCACTGGGCTCCAGTTAGTGTTCCAATCATAACTATACGAAGTGGAAGGCCACGAGTGAAAAGGCCTACTACTCCAATCTTCTTCACAGCCTGTAAATCCAACAAGAGTTAAAAGACAAATTAAGCATTGCAACACAGAATGTGGTGGTGTGTGTGTGTGTGTGTTTGTTCCTATGTGTGTGCTATGTATGTAATCCACTCACATCACCAACAGTGGCTCCCTTTGCATTGTTGAGAAAAGAAACGAGGTTGTCAGCAGGGTGTGAGACAATTGCACACAGCACGCCTGCTATATATCCAGCTGCAAAACTCACTCCAAGCTGCTTATTTTTGCTGCACTTCTCCTTAGGGGTTGGGATGGCGTATTTGTAGATCATCTCCACAACAGTCTCAAAGGAAGCAAATTTCATCATCGTGTCTGACACCACACAAAAGTGTAAAGGAGAATAAAATCAAAAGATATGGCCTATTGGCAGATTGCACCTTCAAATTGCACAATGCAAACATGAAATTTTGCATCCCACATAAGTGTAATGTGTATGTAGACAAGACACAAAAAATACAAATATGGTCAAGAACAATATTAATCAATAGTTATTTATTACCATAACAATCAAGCAAAGGCACTCAATGAAAAAACCAAATTAACACTAAGGTTGTAGACTAATCATGTGATTTCTAACTCCAACCAGAGAATTGGACATAAATACGGAATTGTTCAAACTTACATGGAATTTGACGGCCCCAAAGAGGGACTAGCCCTCTATACAACCTGGATATCAAATCAAACTCATCAAATTTGGAGATTCCAAAATCTAAAACTACTAATACATTTCATCTATGATGGACACATTATATACATGTATCAGATATGATACGTATTCAATATAACAGTACGGTTATTCAAAAAATATATAAGATATGATATGAGCAAGACACGTATCTAGATATGAATAAAAACTCATAAAATATAATAAATATATAATTACAATTATGCAAATCCAAATTAAGAGTTTAGACATTACTAAAAACAAAATAAAAATTTTAAATCGTTGTCATTATAAATTACTTCTTATTGTCTACAAACAGGAATAGGAATAATATCGATCTCATTCCTTTCTTGCGATTATCTGACAATTCCATTTTTGATTAAACAAGAGACACTGCTTCTATATTTCTATATTATACTTATACATGCTTCTATGTCTCACATGTAACGGTATCAGATGTTCATAAGTATGATGTATAAGTGAAGTATCCAAGAGTATCAGAATCAAGTATGTATCAGATATGGATATGTGAATCAAATGAAAGTATTGGTGCTTCATAGTCATAGCAAATCAGCAGAAACAAAACAATAGAGACAATTAAAGACCAAAAAGCATACCCAGAAACACCGTCAGCCTTGATAAACTTGGGTAAGCCATCTGACAAACCTCGAGCAAAGCCAGGCTGAGTTTGTACACGAACTTTGACAGCTTCCATGGGGCAAAGGGCAACATCAGCAATAACTTCTGCTGAAGCAGAACCAGCTAGATATATGATCGTTTTGTACTTGATTGCATTCTCGGGTCCTGCAAGGTCTGAGTAGTACTTCTTGAAGAACTCATAAAACCCAAACTTGCATGCTCCTTGAGCACTGTAGCCTAGCAGAGTAGGCACCCATCCCCTGAAGAAACCTTTAGCGCCTTGCTCCTTCAGTAACACTCCAAATCCTGATGTGATGTTCTTATACTTTACAGGATCAATCTGAAATAACATCAAACATTATTTTGTATTCAACTCGTGCTTAAGCATATGGTATGATTTGAAAAAAAGTAATAACCAAATTGAATGTTGTGATTGCAGTTAAGAACCTCATAAGTAGAAAGTTTGACACAACACAATCACATTGATCATATAATTGATAAGGTATGGCACTGGACTGGAATTTATATTTTCTTTTCCGTTACTTTGAAAGGGCAAAATCTTTTGAATAAAATTCATTATTCAAGCAACATATTCCAGAACTTTGAGGATGTAAATAGTGGAGAATTGGTGTAGCATAATGTTGAGAGAACAGTTTAGATATTAGAGTTCATTTGAAACACCATTCCAAGAACCATTTTTTTTTCACTTGTAATCTCCACATGATTCAACCTTTCTGGAGAGACTAGTCCTTTCTGTTAAGCTCTTCACTATTGGGAATCTGAGGGGGGTTTAAACATTGGGGAAATCTTCACAAATGGATCACGAGCACACCACATAAGTGAACTTGACACCACCTTCAACCCAAAATTTTACACTGGGGAGATCTTCACCAATGGGACTCAAGCACACCACATAAGTAAACCTTACACCACCTTCAACCCAAAATCTTAAGGCGTTAGGTTTGTGGGTCTTCCTCACTTGTATGTTGCTCAACTTGCCCATTTCTACCCAATGTGGGACTTCACCTTCACACTTGCACTCCAACATTTACTTACTACACTCTAAGTTATGAGGGCAACTTATAATTATACATATATATCTAACTTATTCTAATGGGGTTAAACAATCCCACCTTAGATGATTGATGTAATTCTCTTATGCACTTAAAGGTGATTGGTACAACCTCTTAATTGCACCAATCATTAATTATGGGATAGTTCAACGCCATTTTTACTTGGAGGTACTCAGGTAAGTTAAACAACCCCATATAACATGCATCTGTCTTGCATGGATCACACAACACCATTTGGTTTGGTTAAAGACCAAGGTTTTAGAGATATTATTTATCATAAGATTAACATTGTTTAAGAAAAACCAAACTGTATCACTTGGATCAACATTGTTGTTTTCATTCATGGTACAATTTGAAACACCATTCATATGATATGATAGACAAAACAGTTGAATGACTGAGATGAATGGAAAGGAAAGAAAGGAACCTGCATGTTGCACTTGACAAGATCGAGAGGAGTGACAGCCATGTGGGTGAGGCCACAGCTGAAGACACCACCGGCACTGCATGCGGCATAGTAAGCAGGAGAAAACATGCGGATTCCCTCTTTGGGTGAAAGGATCATAGGACTCTTGGCCCCACCCTGTGGCAATGATGATGGTGAATGTGATGCAATGGAGGATGATGGTGGTAACCCATGGTTGGTGTTATTATTCAAATGGGACAGTGTTTTTGATGAGTACAAGAATCCAGGGACAAGAGAGTGGCGAGATTGGTCGGAGGGAGCCATTGAGAATTGACAACTACAAGAGTGTGCTTTTTTTTTTTTTTTGGTTTTTGTGTTTTTGTGTTGTGTGTGTGTGTGTGACTGTGTTTATGTCAATAGCTAACAGAAGTGGAAAATAGAATGTTGTTGTTTGAGTGGAAGAAAAGATTGGCGACAAAATGGGGGTGTTTGTGGTTAGCAAGTGTGTGTGTGTGAAGGGAGAGAAAGAGATGATGAAAATGAAGAAGAAAACATGAATATGTGTGTGAATGTGATCATGTCCTTAATTTTCGCAATCTTCTTCTTATAGAGAGGGCATTTCCGTTAGCCTTTGACTATGTAACGCCCTTCATTTTTCAGCTTCATGCACGACCTTCACTCTTGACTATTATTATATTCTTTTGTAGCATCATTTTTAAAATCAAGCAACTTCAAAATATTATTGAAGTAAATAAATTCTTATACAACTAAAGTTGTTTACTATTAAAAGAAATAATTGTTTAAGTTAAAATGAGAGTTCTTAGGTGAATAGAGTGGAATAAAAAAAAGAAATATTATGTTACGCCTCAAGCAACATTTCCATAAATAAAAAAAATAAAAGAGAGTTAAGAAATAGAAAGTGTGAGCAGGCTGCAGGGATATAGGGAAGTGGTTAATGACGAGATGCAACATAGAAGTAATTTTTACTCTGAAGTGTACTACTGCACAGAGGAATGCGAGTGAGGGATCAAGATCCTTTGCAATTAATTCTTTTAAATGAGGATCCCAGCCTTAAAAAACATTGTTTTCTATATTTAAGTAAATATGACTAATTTATTAAAGATCCATCATCGTTGGATTCAGAGACAGATCTATAATTTTAAGTTGTGCGAATATACTCATATATATAAATTTGTGGAGCTTCACAAAAATAAAATAAAATTGTGGAGCAATACTTATGTCATGAATTGACTTTTCTTACTGTATTTCAAATTATATGGACAATTTATAACTTTAATATGAATTTATATAAAAAAAGAGGTTAAGCACTAACAGTGCATTTTAAATTTAAATAAATGCACTCTAATTTCACAAGTGGGAGAGGTGTAGTGTAACAAAAAAAAAAGTGAGAGAGGTGTAGAGAAAGATGAGCCTCTCTTGATAGGTTCAAATTAAGATGAGTTTCAGAAAACATATATAAAAAAAATGCAGGTTTATAAAATAGGTTCAACATAACTCACCCATTTTCCATTAAAAAAAAGCTCACCCATTTTAGGGGGACGGGGTTGGGCTTTATAACTTATTGACCCGCTTTATTTGTCCAGCTCAAATTGCCAACCAAAACGAGAAGGGTGAGTTAAATTTGAATTATTTATTTAATTTCGTAACTAAATTTTATTAAAAATGTAAATTTGATAACTATTTCATTATTTTGATTTAATTACTATCAATTAAGTTTGTCATTTTTAGATGTAAAATTTTAATATTTTTCTTATTTTAAAAAAAATGCTTTTACCCATTTTTTGTTTGATTAATATTTTTTTTATGTTTTAATTGTTAGGCAGCTCAAATTGTCAATCCACCTTAAAATAAGATGAGTTGTTATTTCCAATTTACTTCCCAAAATGGGTTAGGTTGGCCAAATCTATTTCTTGGCAAGTCGAGTTAACATGTTTTGCCCATCCCAAGTTTTTGGGAGAATGTAGAATTCGAAGGGAGGACTAAATATGTCTCAACAGCTTCTACATAAACCATTTTTTACAAGCATAGCCTATTAAGCTAAAAATTATTTATAAGGGAGTCATAAAGTTATTTTTATAGTCTTATTCAAACACTTGTCTAAGAGTTTATATTATGCCATAAGTTTAAATAACATATTATTTATAAGTTGTTTCAGATATTCCTTTAATATATTTTAGTAGATATATATAGACTCTGCTTTTTTTTCTCCAAAATTTATGTCGTAAATAAATGAATGAAATAAGGAGTTCTTCTTTATTTTCTTTCATCCTATTTTTTCTTTTTCTTACCAAATACAGCATAAATGATAGGAAACAGTATTTTCTTCATTCCTTTAATATTTTTATGCCGTCTCAGTCTAGCATGGTAGTACTTGTTTTCCTTTCATTGAAAAATGTGTATGTTGCTAAATTGGGAAGATCAGCATTCAGACTTGAGCAGCAGCAGCATGACATGAATAACTGATAACTGCCACGTAATTTTTGGATAGAATCTTACATTGGGAGAGCAACGTGCACCACTCGTTCATTCCCATCTATGATATCCTCCACTATAGGCCACAAGAATTAAGATGATGCTAAAATATTAAATAACACTTTCTTCGTGACATGGATTTACTTTCCAACTAAGCACAAGCTACACTTTGGTCCAAAAATATTGGACATTTCCCACATCAAAAACCCAAACCCTATCTCTTATTCGCCTTTCTCCACTACCCTTTTAGCTTTACCTTCAATGGCATCTGTTTCAGCCACTTCTCTCAGGTTCCAACCCTCTCTCAAGTTGTCTACAAGGACTAGCCAGGTTCGAAATCCCCCTCTATTATTGCACCGTGTCTTTGTACTATGTCATAATGGTGGGCACCAGTTCCAAAAGTTCAATTTGTTAGAAGTACTAACAAGAAAAATGACACCAACACATTATCTTATACACTCTTTTAAACTTACTTTTATTTATACATGTCCATTTTCCTGCTTAATATTTTCCTTTTAATGATGTTAGTAAAATCAATTCAAATTTCTAAATATTAATACAAGTGAGTGAAAATTTGAAAGGTGTATTCTAAGATGTAGTGAAATCTATCATGATTTATGGACAAGTGCAATATCATCATTATAGAGGAAACTTAATAGTAAGATAACATGATTTGGGTGCCTAAAATTAACATGCAGGGGTGTTACAAAACTTCAAGTTTGGGGGCAGTTTCTGTGGGATGGAATACGAGAACCTTTCCCTCTTTGAGAGCCTCCCGTTTCCGCATTTGTGCAGTAAGTTTGATTAATTACCTTCTAAATACTCTTTTTTTTTCCTTTGCCCCCCATAACTTGCAAGAATAAAAAAATAACTTTGAACTTTGTGAATGAAACAGGTGAAGGCACAACCGGAGACAGTTCAGAAGGTCTGCGATATTGTGAGGAAACAACTTGCTCTGCCCGATGAATCTGAGCTTACCCCAGACACCAAATTTACAGCACTTGGTGCTGATTCCCTTGACACGGTAACATACAAATTATCCTAAAAAATTGTTAATTTTTAATTCAGATGCTATACTCATAAATCTTTGTACCTTGTGCCAAAGCTAAGATCCATGATTGACTCAAATCACTTGTCCTATGTCCTCTCCCTCCAATTGAAAAGTTTAATATCTAATAAGAATTATTACCTTATTGCTACATTGTATTAATGATTAGGATGATGTGGTTAAATGATTAAATCTTAGAGCTTAATTTTTATATATTGTCCGTGTAAATAGTTTTACAATGTCAATCAATAAAAATTACGATTTGCATGACTTTTAAAATAATCATTATAAAAGTTAACAAACTTATTATACATGATAACTTGTAATTATTTATGAAAATTATTTATATTGTCAGTACATATACTGTTTTCTTTAAATTTTATTAGATGTATGTGTAAAAATAGTTTACATTGGGAAAGAAATTAAGGAGGAGAAGCCATTTGAATAATTGATGAACTCTGATTGTTGTTATGTTGTGGCAGGTGGAAATAGTGATGGGTTTAGAGGAAGAGTTTGGCATTACTGTTGAGGAGGATGGCTCTCAAAACATCTCAACCGTTCAAGAAGCAGCTGATTTAATAGAGAAACTGGTTCAAGACAAAAGTGGAGCTAGTTAGGGGTTCAACAGCTCTAGGGAAAATGCATTGAGTGAGGGCCCAAGTGTAACTGAATGAGGTTAATCATTCAGCCCATTTACTTGGCCCATTTTTTGTGCTTTTGCGTATTCTTTAGGAAGCTTTTTGATTTTTTTTTCCCACTGACTTTGTTCAACTTGCTATTTGATGTAGGACTTTGCTATTCTCATTCCCAATTTGCTATTCTCACCACCCACATGGGTGGATTTTTGTTGATTTCCCAAAATACCCTTGTACAACGGAATCACGATTCCGCTGTACACTGCACAACAGAATCGTGATTCCGTTGATAAGTGTACAGTGAAATCGTGATTTCGTTGTGCAAGAGGTGAAAAACAAGTGTACAATGAAATCACGATTTCGTTGTACAAATTTGTTGCACCCCTTGCAAAACGGCATCGTGATTCCGCTGTACACTGTACAATCGTGATTCCGTTGATAAGTGTACAGCGGAATTGTGATTTCGTTGAACAGTGTACATCGGAATCGTGATTCCGTTGTACAAGTGTACAACGCAATCGTGATTCCGTTGTTCAAGGGTACAACGTTGTACAATAGAATCATGATTCCGTTGCACAATTTTTTTAATTTATTCTTTTTTTTTAATTTTTTATATTGAGTAATGTTTTTTGAAATGTATAAATTTAGGTTTTAAAGACTTGGCCAAAATAAATATACCAATTTAATGCACATTAGTTGATGTATCTTATAGGATTCATATAGATAGTTGGTTTTAAACACTTGGCAAAAATCATATATTTTGTTAGTGCTATGATGTTGCACGTTGTTGTTGTTGTTATTGTTGTTTGTTCTATAATTTTAATAGAAAAATCGTTCGTTCTTTCATTATATTAGCAGGCGCGCGCATGTTGTTTATAGAGTTTACAAAGAAAAATGTAATAAACTGAAAAATCAACATCATTTATATAATAAAATGTATATACAAAATAAAAGTTTATACAAATATAAAAAAATACATAAAAAATCAACCACATCTGCGGTCACCGCCCTCGGTCCTCCTCCTCTGTTTGCATCCTTGGTTGCTGCACCCAGCACCTAAGCCACCCAGTGCAATGCGCAACAATCGCTACACCAACTCATGGTCATGCGTGCCCTTAGGAATGGCTCTGGTACACAAAAAACTTTCTGCAATTGCAGACATCATCCGGTACCGATCCTACATAAAACGAAAATTAAAATTAATAATTTCAAATCAAAATAAATGTAAACAATTATGGAAAAATATTTGCATTACATTACCTCGCACGAGTAATCTACACCATCTAGAAACTCTAGCAGAGGGTCACCAGGCTGAGGAATGGGGTCGGACATACGTACTAGGCTCTGTGCTGCCTCTCCTTCCTTTGGCGGAATCACATATGGATGTGAATGCTCATAATACCACGCCAGGTAGTCGGAGGTGTAGGCCCATGGAGCATCCTCTGGCACATGCTCGCCCAGTTGCACTGTATGCTGCTCCCACTCGGCCCACATCTGAATGGATGTCTCAAATGGAGGTGGTGGTGGAGGGATCCCCTATACGCACCCGAACTGCCTCAAAACCCTCTCTGGTAGATAGGGTCGCATGTCTGTGCTACACCTTATGGGCCAGAATAATATGTCTGCTCCAAGAAGGGTCTCTGAGCGGCAGCCCTGTATGCATCATCATATGGGGACTAGATGATCTCTTCCATCTGCAACATATCCAGCAACCGCCTGGTCCCCCAAGCTTTGCCGGTACCCCTGGTCACCTTCCATCTGGCAGCAAAGGGAAGCGCAGGGTCACAAGTGACAAGCTCCCATCCACCAACTGATGGCAGATGTGCAAACACCTATGCCTGTAAAATAAAGAAAACAATTTATGTTAACATTTGTATTAAAAATTACACAAACAAATATGTTAACAACAAATAAATAATTTCTTACCATCAGCAATGTCATACAACCCCCACACTGTTTGCTCTCCCGCAAGCTCGCATAGGAGAGATGGTCGTGCAGATACGCCAATGCAGATACTCTCCAAGCGTGCTGCGAGCAGGTGTACAAATCGCTGAGGTAGCAGAGGTAGAAAATGTTCACATGTGTGGAGCTCTTGTCGGCGAAGATGGTACAGCCGAGCAAGTGCAACAAGTACGCCCGTGCAGCCCACACATATGAACCAAACTCCACATACCTCTCATATAGCTCCCTCAGCCATGTGAGACGGACCCTAGCTCCTGCCGTGGTAGTAGCATCAGCCTCCTCGTCAAACAGCAGGCCTAGCTCGGTCCTCAGCAGCATCCTAATCTCAGCCTTCGAAAAGGCAGTCGCCTAGACGGCAATCTGCAAGCCTGTAATAGGCAACTGTAGCAAACATAACACATCATCCAGAGTGATGGTCATCTCTCCAACGGGCAGGTGAAAGGTGCATGTCTCCTGATGCCACCTCTCAATAAAGGCATTGACGAAGCCTTTATTCGCGATATATCGCGCATGATATAGGCCCATCAAGCTAGACTGATCCATGTATGCCCGGACCTGTGACTGGGTAGGGTAGGGAATTAATTTCCCAGTGTGGCTGACCACCTTCAGCTCCTCCCAAGGCTGATGAATCCAAATATGTCCAGCCACGTGGTCCTTGTAGGACCCCAACAGTGTATCAACTGCAGGACCACCAGGAAATGGCGGTCCAATGATCCGGTCAGCAAACGGGATCACCGCGGCTGCTGGCTGTGGCACGTCTGCCTCAAGCTACGGCGACACGTCTGCCTCAGGCTGTGGCAACACGTCTGCCTCTGGCTGTGGCAGCACGTCTGCCTCTGGCTATGGCTCGTCGTGCTGTACTGCTCCAATAGCATGAGTATCCTCTGCCTGAGGACGGCAAGCAGATGCTGTCACACAACGTTGGTCTGCCCTGGATGGCTGGGCAGGCTGACCAGCATTTGCAACAGCATCTTCCTCCAAAGTGGAGGGATCCTCTCGTCGATCGTACGAAACATATTTCGTACGAGCCATAGTAAATATGAAAAAAAATATAGTAAAATCCTTAAAACTTGATAAACAATAAATAAAGTCAAATATTATATAACTAAATAAATAAATAAATAAACAAACTTACAATGTAAATATAACACATTTAAAAATATAAATTTATAATTTAAAAAAAAAATTAATTCAAAAAAAAATTCAATTAAATAAATATTTTAATATAAAAATTAAATATTAAAATAATACTGTAAATATATAATTAAATATTTTTGTTTTAAAAAAAATTTACTTTACAAAATCAAAATTCAAAATTTAAAAAAAAAAATTCAAACAACACAAGGGAATCGCGATTCCGTTGTGTTGCTTGAAAATTAACACAACGGAATCGCGATTCCGTTATGCTGTTTTTCCAAACAATACAACAGAATCGCGATTCCGTTGTACTGCGAAAAATTCAAAATAAAATTGACAACCACCAACCTGTTGTGAGGGAGAGACGGAGGAAAATGGGGACAATGAGAAGGAGAGATGGAGGACAGTAAGAGGAAGAGAATGGGGTGACTGAGGGAGAGCTGTGAGGGATAGGCAACGAGACGGAGAAAATGGGGAAGGGGGTGAGAAGAAGGTGGGTATGGGGGTGAGAAAGGTGAGGGGGTAGGGGGAAGAGAGTGAGGTGGGGTGGGAGGAGGACCGAGAGGTAAGGGGGTCTTTTCCTGTATGTAGGGGGTGGGAATAGCAATTCAGGGGGTGAGAATAGCAAGGGCCTTTGATGTAAGTGGTTAGCCCAAAACGCTTTTTATTTTTTTCCTCACTATAAGCATCTCATTTGCTTTTGTAGGGCAAGATCTTAGGTGATGTTGCTTGTGTTCTATATTTTTGCTATTCATACGTGCTTCGCTTCCTGCTTATTGTCATATTCAAGTGCTTAATATCTTTCTCTTCAATAAACATTCACGTAGAAGGATTTGCCGTCTGTTTTAGAGATAATGAGATATGTACTCTTTCAAACTGTAAATTAAACAGCAAGACGTCCTAACTTCCTTTTTATATTCTTATCATGCATGAACAATATTATATATCTCACAATTATTATATTCAAGAATAAAAATGCAATTAAGGACTATGGTAGTCAAGACCACCTAATAATTTATCATTGTTGGTGAGGTAAAAGTGTAAGTAGATGATGAAAAGATTAAAGATTTCTAAAATAAGGTTAAAAAAATAAATTAAGGAATAAAATAAAAATTTAAATTTTATAAGAACTAACACTTTAAATTTTATTAGAATTAAAATCAAATTTTGAAAATTTTATAAAGATGAAAAATATTCTTAAAATGACATGTACTACACTTGTCATGTGATAGCCATCACACAAAAATGTCTACCTATACTTTGTTGATGTATAACTCTGTTAGCCATATCAATATTAAGTTATTGGAGTTAATGACTTGGATTATACGTGACATATTTCAAAATTATAAAAACAAAATGATTAAATAAAAATGAGGAACTAAAATTGAATATTCGATATTTTATAAGAAATTTTTTTTTTTACCTTCGTTATCAGAAAATTTGTCGTACTCCCCTGCTTTCATATAGTAGAACTACATTGGTTTCATTCTATTTGTTTCTTTTTAGTTCTTTAATATAATTCAGTAACTAAAAATATACTATTACACAAGTGCATAGACCTTAATAATATATTAAATTTATATTTTAATATAATCCAGTAACTAAAAATAGTTGAAATTTGCAGTTCCAGAACCAGCTTGCTTATTTTTGTCAAATAAAAACAATAAATGTCATTACTTTCTCTTTTGGGATTTAATGTAATTTTTCCTGTATTATTACCAACTAAAAACTTAAAATATCAAGCTGGTTCTTTAAATGTGCTGATCAAGGTTATTTGGTGTTTAAAGAAAAACTAAAAACTTAGAATATATATATATTTACCAAAAATATAAAAACTTAAAACGGAAATGCCTTGTTCTTTTGAATAATCTAATGTCAAGTTGTTTTAGCTATTAAATCATAATTAAACATAACGATGAACAAAGGTTTTCAAGACTAGTGTAAGAATGAATGAAACTTAAAATAAATTTTGAGAAAGACTTTCTATTTTAAATAAAAGAGTTATATGTTAAACTTTTTTTTTCTTCTAACATACGTGATTTTTTGCTTTATAAAAATTAAGAACAAATTGTTGATAAATCTAAAACTTAAATTTTAGTAGCTTTATCTTTATTAAAATTTGGTTTCTATCCCTGATACATTCTCCAGAGTGCATAGTTGGAGGAAACAAATTGTCATCAAACTTAACTTGTTGCGAAACCGGGCATGACCCACTAATCAAATCAACGTTTTTATCATGGTGGCGGGTGATGACAGCACCCCAAGATCATAAAAAGAAGGAAAGTCTGTGTAATTAAATAGTTAAAGTGGATCAGCTTTTTTCTCCACTTTGTATCTTTTATGCTCATCAAGTTAGAAAACCAAAAGAGTGAACAAAGTAATACCAGTCCTTGCTCTACTTTGCAACGTTCTAAAAGCATACTATGTTAGTCTCACTCCCCAACACTCCAAAAGTCTTAATTCCTAACCACTTCTACCCTTCTACGTTATTAATTATAATATATGTTTTAAGCCATGTTGATGTCACATAAATTTTCCCAAGCATGAAGAATGAACTTTGAATCAGCTGGTGGGTGTTAGGTGGGAGTAGAATTTGTGTTTGAGAGTGAGTCGATATATAGAAATTTGACAATACAACAATGACACTAGTGCATCTAATGATGAAAAATCTGAAGCCTTCTGTAAAAGCTATTAAGGTAGGGACCATTTTTTTCTCCTTTACCAGTTCTTTGAGCTGCATGCATAACAAGTTAACAACCCCACCATATACATACATATGGATCACATTTGTCTTTTTATAGTTTGTTTGTTCTACAACTTATACCACTCTCTTATGTTTTTTGCTTCCTTAGCTTAAGGGAAGTTCGGTAAATATAGTGGTGCAATGACTAGACTTGGTAGCAATTATATTATGATTAGACTATCTTTTTTCCTAAGTTGTAAATGTACTTGGATACATAGGGGTCCAATGATATCAGTCGAATATGTTTGCCAAACCATAAACATCCATAAATTGAGCTACCGCATTGCTAGCATACAGATTTAACACAGCTGGTGAAGTGATGAATTGAGGGAGGCCCCCCAACAATGAAAAAGTTGGCATGTAAGTGTTAGAGGCCACGATGGGGACATGTGGCTCCGTATAGGCTAGCATGTGAGTTTGTAAATAAAAAGAAAAAGAGAAGTGATGGATGTTGGAGGGTAGTTGCGTTGTATCACCAGGACAAAAAGGTTTGGAAGAAAAGAATCAAGGTTTACCCCTATCATTATGAGAAAAGCCTTTTCACAACTGGTCAAAGGGAACGAGTTCATTCCAACATAAAGAAAAGTCCTTAACCACCACCGCTGGGAAAAGTTGGAGGACTGAGCTGATTTCCACTTTGGATTTTAAATCTATTTCATTCAAGTTTCAACACTAGGGTCCTGAGGGAAATCTCATCATTGAGCTTACTAAGTTAGTTCTCAAGTATACCACATTCTTTGTATGAAAGACAAGCAGGAAAGAGTATATGATTCATCCTTAAATTATTTTTTGATGGTCAATGATGTATTTGAGAACACTAGATTACTAGCTTCTCTGACATGCTGCATTAATGTATTTAAAATATAGTGGCCAATTACAATAGTAGGATAGGATTGCTCAATTTTTCTTGGAATCTCCATGCTGTAACCACTTTGTAGCTGGGCAAAATCTTTGCCCGTACTTGTTGATCAAGAAAAGTTAATCAATCAAACAAGTTTTTGTGAAAACCAAAAAGAAACCGTGTATCTCTGTATACAACCTGCAATATCCCCCACGATGCTATGAAGTACTCATATTCTCTGGTGACTCAGGAATACAGAAAAATGAATGACCTTTTATTTTTTCTAATCCTAAAATACACTACATTAGTCATTTTAACTCACATTCTAAAGAATGAAAGGGACACTACCCAGTTGGTGTGATAAAAAACAAAAAAGGTTACAAGGTATTTGTGGTTGATGCATCAACACTAAGTAGAGAGAAAAAAACACACACACACACACACAAAAGTGGAACTAGAAGTTTAAAAGAAGATATACACATTGTAATTCTCAAGAGGAAATATTATCAAGGCAGTCCACTTTCCAATAGCTAATTTCCTTTTCATAGCAGCAAACTTTATACACTGACTCATATTTTAGCTTTTGGAGGCCCAACTATGTATACTACTCTCTTTTTGCTTCATAGTATATACAGACCCAATACACTAAGATCCATACCCCTCATACATCACTTTCAAACCATTTTCTAGCCAGCATGCAAGGAAAAAAAATAATAAAGCTAAAACTGTAATCATGGAATGAAGTTGAAAGCAGCTACCAATCACTAAGTGGCCCACATCTAACCCCATACAGTAAATACTCGGTAACATTGTTACAATTTAAAAACAGCATACCCCTCTCTCTCTCTTTCTGATACTCCTTTGCCTTAGTCCTACTCTCCATTTTGTGAAAAATGACGAACTTGCCAACATGGAAAACCATGGCAATGACTGTGGTATTGCTTCAGCTGAGCTTTTCCTTGGAGATTTACTGTCTCTCTTATCATGCAGATAGAATTGTTCGGCTTCCCAGGCAGCCCAACATAGGCTTCCAACAGTTCTCAGGATATGTTACAGTGGATGACATGAAACACAAGGCTCTCTTTTACTATTTTGTTGAATCAGAAACTGATCCAGCTTCAAAGCCTCTTGTTCTCTGGCTCAATGGAGGTCTGCAATCTCTCACTTGCTACAACTATATTTATGTAACACTACATGAAAAATTAGAATAAGCTCAAGACTTTGGATAAAGAAAAAAAATATATGTATAATATCAGTATAGAATATAGACCATTTAGTTTGAGAAGATGGTTTTAAAATTTCCAATAGAGACTTTAAATGTTCTATAAGTGAATTCCTGTTTACAGGACCTGGCTGTTCTTCTCTTGGAGTGGGTGCATTCTCTGAAAATGGACCTTTTAGACCAAATGGAGAAGTTCTGATTAAAAACGAGTACAGTTGGAACACAGGTACTCCATTGAGGCATTGACCATTCCATTATATGTCCAACTATCCAAGAATTTCCCCAATATGATAGAGTTACTTTGTGATGCAGAAACAAACATGTTGTATTTGGAGACACCAGTTGGAGTGGGGTTCTCTTATGCTAAAGGTGGCTCCTCCTATGAGACTGTGAATGATGAGACAACAGGTAATCTACCTTCCATTATCAATTGCTTTAGAACTTTGTTTGTATTATTATCTTTTTTAATCTTTTGAGACAAATAAGCTCTTCTTTAGAAAGCTTCTTTAAATCATATCTTCTGTCGAAAAAGGCATGTACAAAATATATGATGTTTAGGCTTTTAAAAAGTTGAGACAAAACAGCAATTAGTGCTAAAAATGCCACACAACTTTTGCATGATATGATATACTCTCTTTGATTATTCTTCCTCCCTTCCTCCCTTGTCCTTACACTAGAATGCTATTGTTCTGATTTCAACATCTCAGTCCTTGAATACCCAAATAGTCATTATTCCCTTCTGTCATCTGAAGCAGTACTTTTGATTTCTCAAGCCAGGGACAATCTTGTATTCTTGCAACGCTGGTTCAACAAGTTCCCTCAATACAAACATAGAGATTTGTTTCTAGCAGGTGAAAGTTATGCAGGTATTCATGCCACGTCACTGTTCACTCATCATTTCTAGAAAAACTCAAATTTCGAAATGCCAGTTACAATACAGCAACCTCTAATATTTGTTGTTACCCATTTTTCTTTATCAAAAACCATCAGGGCATTATGTTCCACAACTTGCAAAGCTCATGATTGAAATAAACAAAAAGGAGAAGATATTCAATCTGAAAGGCATAGCCGTAAGTAACATACATACATACCATTTATTTATCAACCATGCTTCTTTCTTAGACTCATGACATTGCTAGTAATGCATAATGCCTAAGTGGTCTCTCTTATTGCAGTTGGGTAATCCAGTTCTAGAATATGCCACTGACTTCAATTCAAGGGCCGAGTTCTTCTGGTCTCACGGATTGATATCAGATTCAACGTACAAATTGTTCACTACGAGTTGTAATTATTCGCGGTATGTCAGTGAATACTATAGAGACTCAATTTCGCCACTTTGTTCAAAGGTTATGAGGCAAGTAAGCAGAGAAACCAGTAAGTTTGTGGACAAATATGATGTCACGCTTGATGTTTGCATTTCCTCAGTGCTTTCACAATCCAAAGCTATTTGTCCTCAAGGCCAAGTGAGTCTTCTCTCATTATCTTTCCCTTATGGATGTTTTCTATATCACTTTTTCACTATTATACTTCTGGTAATTGTTTTTTCAAATTGGCTTGTTCATTATATCTTAAAGAACTTTTTACCCACTTGCCAAACAGCAAACAAATGAGAGCATAGATGTATGTGTAGATGACAAAGTTACAAATTACTTAAACCGAAAAGATGTTCGAGAGGCACTCCATGCCAAGCTTGTTGGAGTTCGAAAGTGGGATGTTTGCAGCAAGTAATCTCTTCAAAACTTAGCAAAAAAGAAAACAGAAGTTTATCATTTTTCAAGTTAGTTGGTCACCCTAATGGATTTTCTTAGGTCTTTGGAACATGAAAGACCAGTAATCATAGGAAGTTTACTTAGTAATTATTAGTTATTACCAGTCCCACTAACATTGACCTCCATTGTGTTTTGGTAACAGCATTCTGGAGTATGATATGCTCAACCTGGAGGTACCAACACTCCCTGTTGTTGGATCACTCATAAAAGCTGGAGTTAGGGTCTTAATTTACAGGTAACTAGACCTAGAATCTTTTCTTCTCCTTGTTGATTGTATTTGGTTAGTTGAACCTGAAGGTTCATATATATGCTTTTTAAGTGCCAACTAACATAACCATGTTTTGTTCTCATTATAGTGGAGATCAAGATTCAGTAATTCCACTTACTGGAAGCCGCACCTTGGTTCAAAAGCTTGCTAGACAACTAAGACTGAATACAACAATCCCTTATAGAGTATGGTTTGAGGGCCAGCAGGTATATACTACTTAACATCTTGCTTTAACTGTGTTATATCTGCATGTAAAACAATGATTAGTAAGCATTTGTCATGGAAGTAAAACACTATAAAATATAATCCAAATTGTTTAATATATAAATACATCATGAACTAATCTGAGTGTACAAAATCTTGTTTAGGTTGGTGGGTGGACTCAAGTTTATGGCAATATCCTCTCATTTGCTACTGTCAGAGGTGCCTCCCATGAAGCCCCTTTCTCACAGCCTGAAAGATCACTCGTTTTGTTCAAGTCATTCTTGGAAGATAGGCCCCTACCTGAAATTTTCTGACACAACTTAGTTCTTTTTCTAATTTAGTTGAGAGATTGTAAGTAAGCCTAAAATTTGTACTATATAATATAATTATTAAAGGAATGCATTAACAGTGTGTATAATTTCAAAAGAAAAGTTGGGGAGGGGGGGGACTAGGGTCTATGAGCGGCAGTTAATTAATAATAAAGCAATGTGAGTTTAAAGACACAAGAATTATGTGGTTTCGTGAGTCACATGCCAATTAACTTCCATGATGGACCCAAAAGAGGTGACCCTCCCATTTGTACCTGTGTTTTTGAGTGCTTGTTAGTTCATTGGGCTGTCAAATGTAATGGATCCTTGGCTTAGAAAATTTCTGTAAAAATGTAGAAAGAGAATGCAGCTGGGTTCTTTTTCTAAATTTCTAGGCAAACAAAGAGAATTATTCCTGTTACATAAGTTAATTCTGCCTTCTGTGCAAGCATCAGCTATGTCACGTTAGATAACTTGTGTCAAATTGTGTGTAGACAAATAAGTGGCACAGAAACAGCAATGGAACAGTATATGTGTTCTAATAGTACTTCTCACAAAGTAACAAAACTTTTAAAATTTGGCTTAACAAACTTCTGCTGTTCTGCTTATAATAAATAATAGTCACTCGTGAGAAAAGTAACAGCATGCACAGCATAATTCATAGTTTTATCATGATTATCATGATAAATCATTATTTTTTCAATAAAATGAACGTCTATTTTATTGAATAATTCATTTTACAAATATTTTGAGTAATCATTCTAATCAAGCAATTCTTATTTTTCAATGAAATTTACATCTAAATCATACTTATTACACTCACATACTGGTGCTTTGCTTTGTCCATAGACAACACAACAGTATGATTTTCAAGAATCAAGACTAAATGGAGTGCCTCGCCCATTTATGTGATAAGAAGCTTTCCAACTGTCCATGCTTTAATAATGGCCCTTAACAGTGTCAAACAGCTTCACAATGGTGATGACCCTAAACTAGGGACTAGGGATCTATCTGCTCTTAGGCATTGACTTTATTCCATTTACCATTGACCAGGACAGATGCATAATTGTTATAACCAAATGTTTTATGTACCCTGGCTCTAAGTTTAAAACCATGTTTTGTCTTCCATGAAATTGCATGTCACCATCAGTGAGAAACTTTGGTTATTGCTGGTCCAGCTGAAGACAAAATCATTTCTTAAGGAGAGCGTGTACTAGTTCAATGGCCTCACTTTTGATCCTATTTCTCTTCTGAGCAGCAAACAGCATAAAACATGCGCTGAAATGGTTTGCTTTACTAGCCCTTTATCGTACAAAAATGCAACAAAAGTAAGACCTATCAATTTTGTATTCGAATTTGATGTTGTTGCATGCTGAGATAGCAGCAAACTTAGTGTCTTGTTTGTGTCTCTCATTCCCTTTGTAGGTATAGCTCATATTGATGGGTTTCTTTAGGTCCTTTAATTTTAATTTTAATTTTTTTTCCCTTGGTCCAAAAGAAAAGATTATTACCTTGTCTTGCTTACAAAAAAGTTTGGGGGTGTCTTCTTATGTCTTAAGTCTTAACTACATTGGTAGAGGCTGCGGCTAAAATTAGTCTCCACCGTATGTCTAGAATGATAACACAACGAAAATTAGTTTCATCAAGGATATTTTCCTAAAAACAGGCAAAACAAAAAGTAAAAGGGTGCTGCAAATAGCATCACCCTGAATAGCATTCTATGCCTAAATTATAGAAGCCCGGTCCATTAGTTTCTAGCATAATGCCCAATAGCAAATGCTCTTGCAAATCATGGATTTGTGTCAAGTAGTAACGTTAGGATTTTTGAACTTGTTTCTGATTTTTTAAGTTGTTGATATTGCCTTTCCCCGTATGCATTAGTTTTTGAGGGGTTGTCGCTCCCGCGACAATAAAAAGAGAAGGGTTAATTATGTTTTTGGTCCTGAATTTTTTTGAATTTTTATTTTTAGTCTCTAAACAAAATTTTGATCGGTTTTAGTTCAACTTTTTTTCCTTCAATGTTTTTAGTCCCTAAACTTTTTTTCAATTTTTTTTTTTAGTTCCTAAACAAATATTTGACTGGTCTTAGTCCCTAAACTTTTTTTCCTTCAATGTTTTTAGTCCCTACCATAAAAAGTCCCTGAAAGACTAAAAACATTGACAGAAAAAAAGTTCAGGACTAAGATCGGTCAAATATTTGTTTAGGGACTAAAAACAAAAATTGAAAAAAAGTTTAGGGACTAAAAACATTGAAGGAAAAAAAGTCCAAGGACTAAGACCGGTCAAATATTTGTTTAGGGACTAAAAACAAAAATTGAGAAAAGTTGAGGGACTAAAAACATTAAAAGAAAAAAAGTTCAGGGACTAAGACCAGTCAAAGTTTTGTTTAGGGACTAAAAGTGAAAATTCAAAAAAGTTCAAGGACCAAAAATATAATTAACCCAAAAGAAAAATCATACTTTTTGATCTGTACTCTAAAATCACGTCAATACAAATTTTAATTTGACTAATTATTTACATAATAAATTCCATACTTAAGCATCTTAATATCTTATATCTTATTTCTTCAAAAAAAAAATTATCTTATATCTTATATCTTATATTAAAAAAATAATTGGTCCCAGCACCATGGAGAGGGGGGACAAAAAAGGCCGTTGCTAGATTGGATACTCATAATAAAACTTCATTAAAATAAGCACATAATCTTTTTGATCAGAAATAAGCACATAATCTAAAGGCAGCAAGTAAGGAATATTAATGTGACGGTGGTATTTTAAGATATAAAAAAAATAGATAAATAATGCTGTAAAAAAAATAGATAAATAATATTTATATATTTATATAATGTAGAGTTTAATGATTATGTATTGATAATGTAAAACACTGACATGGTGAGTTGTGATTAGATGACGGTGTAAAATTATTTTATATTGTCATTGCATAATCTATTCTCAAAAAAATGTAAGATAAAATATCTAATGAAGAAAAAAATATTATGTACATATTAAGTACAATTCTTTAAATATTTTTAGTATTTTTTAATCAAAATTAAAATTTTATCTCCATACTCTATGTTAACCTTAATTAAAAATAAAACTCCAATTTTAATTAAAAAAAATAACGCCAAAAATTCGTTAAATGATTGAATATGATCACTCAAGTAATAAATAAATGAATGAATAAATCTGAAGAGATCCCTATTCCATTCACATTCAGTAGAGTACAGAGTCCATCACCGTCACTAATAAAGTGCCTCAGCTGGCATGTGATCTGATCTGGTGATCATCATTGCCTTTGCTGAAACCTTAATCTTCCATTCATTCCCAATCCCAACCAAACTCACCTTTTTCTCTCTTCAATTAAGTGACCCACTGCCTCAACTCAATCACCTAAAGCTTTTCTAGTTCTACCATACACTACACACTCTTCTTTAATTTGTTAATTGTTATCTTACAAAGCTTGTAGTAGAACAACCTGATGCAGTAGTACTCGTAGTTCCTGCTCTGTTGTGTGTCTCAACTCAAAAAGCTATCTATTTACATGAAGTGGCCATCATCATTACCATAATTCACAACCATCCCAATTTTCTCCCTCTCTCTCTCTCTCCTTAAAAAAAGCAGATTACTTTGCCAGCTATTCCGTGCAATTTTTTCCCTTCTAATTTGACTTTGCATCCCCCACAAAAACCATATCTTTTAATACCATGTACCAATACCATATGGCAAAAGAGCAAAACCAGGTTAGCACCCTCTTTCATCTACACAACACAACATCTACATTAACATTAACAATCAACAATACAAATATAAATAATAATAATAAAAAAATAAAACAAATAACCACCTATGATATGATGATGTACTTCTTTGATCATGGCTTTAATTTAGATCTTACGTTACATAATTACATCACATGCATGTTTTGCATTGTGATCGTGATCTGCATTAAGTGGTGGTTGTAGATCCATGATTGGATCTGATTGGTGTTGTTGTGCATGAACATTATTGACATTTTGCATGTGGGAGTGGACATTGCAGGGCAAAGGCCAAGAGAGGGAATTGGAACTCGAAAGTGACGAGTCTGAGGCTGAGATTGAGGCCCCATTGCCTCTCACTGTGACTTCTCGGGTATGATATTGATATATTGAAATCTTTTTTTTTTTTTTATATATATATATATATATTTAAATTATGACATTTTGAAACTGCAAGGATCAACGATGAGAAGGCCTAAGTTTGAGGCTTTTTGACATTGTGTGGGGAATGCAGGTTTTGTATATGTTGGGAGATATCACTGCAGGGCCTGCGTTTAAGTTCACGCAATGGCTCCAATTGGTTCGTAAACGCACTGCAAAGTATCGTTCTTCTGGCTTCCCTCACCGCACTTCCACCACCATGCCTTCTAGCTCTTGGTTAGTTACTGCTACTTATTACCATTCTCTTTCATTTTTTCAGCAACCCTTCATTGGTTCTGTTAAGTTGTAGTGTGAAAGGCATTTGTTTGGATGCTATAGTTTTAAGGATTGGGAATCAACGGGAGTTGGGTTTAGCAGAAAAGGCTAGTCTCCCATAACATGGTGAACCAAGATTCCAATTCTCGTTGAGATAGATACCTACATGTAGTGCCCAACAGAGGCTCAAACAGGATTGTCTCGAAAGAAGGATAACTGTGGGGAACTAAAGAAAAAGCTTTAAGGATGGGGTGGGTAACAAATGGGGGCATATAGTTAAGAAGTGAAGTTTGTGGTTGTTGCTAATGCTCATAATTTGTCTCCAGCATCATAGAATCGTTGGAGAAGTCAAAATTGGACCTGCATCCTGATCAGACAGAAATTAGCTTGTGGGAGAGGCTTGGGAATGCTGCAATGTTGGACGTTGAATCGGGCTCCTTTTCTTGGGACATGCTCTCTTCACTGCACCACACTGAACACAGCAGTAGCAACGAACATTCCGAGGATGAGATGAACAAAGCTCTCGAGGTTCATCGCTTTCTATAATTGTTGTGTACAAGCATTAGTATGATTAAATACTTTCTGTGGTTAATTCAATGTTGAGGAATATATAGTAATCAGGGTTGATGTTTTAGATGCAACTTGTCTGTCATGAATTGCTAACGTAGGTTTCACATGTAAGCCAATGTGCAGCCTGTGTATGGATATCCTTTTTGGACTTTTTGTCTGTGCCCCTTCTATTTGTGACTATAAACTTGATCCCATAATTTTGCTTTTGCTTAGTCAGATTCAGAGAGAGTAAATGTGGTTGAGCATGTTGATAATTGTTAGTTTTGGAAGTTATAAAGAATAATGATTTCATGCTGGTATAGCTTTTTTACTACTCCCTTCGTTCCTAAACTCTTGATGTTTAAGGTTAATGCACCCAGCTTAAGAAATATTTAATACTACTCACAAACAATACATTTAGTCTAAACTACCCTCATTTAATATCTATGATGAAAGAAGTTGTAAAAATCTAGGTCATGTTAAATAGGGATATATGTGGAAGAAAATAATTAATGAGTCTTGGAATGTGTAAAACATCAAGAGTTCAAGAGCAAAAACAAGAAGCTAAAACATCAAGAGTTTAGAAACAGAAGGAGTATATATTTTCACCTATCCTGTTTATTCATTCTAGTGGAGGTGAATATCTATGTATGTGGGGCTTCTTTGGACAAACATTTTAGTAATTATGTATTGTATTTTCTTTATAATACCAAATTAGAGAAAGTAAGTATACATCAAATGTGTATATTTTCTTAATTTATGTCGTAATGTCTCTTCAGTTGTGTCCACATAGGTAACTGTAAATTCTGGAGGAGTTGTCTTCTTTGCCTTTTTCAATATTCCTGGGAATGCTGATGCTTTTCCAAAAGAAGCAGCAGCTGTTATAAAGATATCATCATCAAGAATGGCAACACAGTCTGAACGCCTTGGCTATGAATTTGCCAAGTGGATGGGAGTCCAAACTCCACAGGTTGTTCCCTTAGGATTTATAACACAAGCACCACATCTGCAAACTTAGACTATTAGACTATACTTCTACCATATTCATTCTCTTCTATTAATTGGAAGATGCAGGGTAGAGTCATTCACAATACCAGTTTAGAATGGCAACAAATAAAGGAAGCTGCAGAAAAAGCTAGAGAAGCAGCAAATTCTGAGGGTGATGATATTGGTGAAGTGACATGTTTTGAACTTTTAGAAGCACTTGAGCTTAGCCGATGTCTCTTTTTTATGAGGTATGATCCACTCTGATTTTAATTAGTTCAGGTTTATAACATGGCAAAACAGAATACCTTTGCTTGCTTTGTCACTTCCAATAACTCTTGTTTAAATGAAGTGGACATTTCCAATGAGCTGCTTCTGATTTTATTTTTTTCATGGAATTTCAAAAGCTCAGTATAAGACTGTTTGACTGAGATTGACATGCCTAAAGCAAATCTTTAAAATAGACTATTGTTCTTTCTCATACAAAACTCCCTTCACCTTGTGTGACAAAGCAAGTGTTGTTCTTGATACTCGCGTAATTTTCTTGAGTTGGCCAGTTTTTCAAGCATGTTAAATAGAGGGAAGTTTTACCTAGCATTTGTAGGAAAAGTGGAAAACCAATGAAAGGTTTATTATTCCCTTTTACCATACTGATCATCAAGATTGCTTGGGTAGAAAGTTGTAGCCTTTTGACAAAGGAACCTTTTATAAAAGGTTTCCATTTTCCACTGATTAGACAATATCAGTTTGTGTCCTGTGTGGTTGGCATCAAGGTAAGGGCATGTTTAAAATATAAGATACATAATATTCCCATTCTGAAAAGAAATGTACACAAAGTATCAACCTCTTCGATGTTATCACTTTTGCCACTTAATGATGATTTTGGGTTTCCAGTAAATAATTATTTTTGTTCATGCTTGGACTTGCTGTTGTAATTTCTAATGTGGCTTCTCTGCTGTCATAGTTAATGCAAGTTTTTTCAGATAAATTTCAATATAACACCAACAAAAAGTTTTTGACAAGTGGGAACCACCAAGAAATAACTAACTGACTCTTGTTCTTCACTTCCACTTATGATGGTAAGCAATATACCAGAAGTCGGTACCCTTAAAAAAAGTATTTTATTTCTAAAGCATTTGTGCTCACCTTATTGAGAGCAAGTTACTAAATCCCGCTGTCACTATGTAGAAAGAGTAAATAATCTTATAGAACCCTTGTTTTATGAATATGTCAATGACTATCATTGTTCATCTTAGTGTTATTTATAATAGGAAAAAAAGGCTATCTACCGCCAATTGTACAACTATAGAAAAAGCACATGGCTGTTCTTCTACACAATAAATTTTGATTGTTAATTTTAAAGACTCACCATCTTGCAGTTATGTACATGGTTCACCCTTGCTTGAAAACTCTAGTGCATTCGAGTCAAGGGAATCTGCAGAAAGAACATCAGAAGCTCTTGGCAGGGTACTGATGCTGGACCTTGTCATCAGAAACGAAGATAGACTGCCTTGCCGTGAGCTTAGATGGCGAGGAAATCCTGCAAATTTGTTGTTGGCTGGAAAGAATATATGTGCAAATACAGATGCACTAGAAGCAGCTTTTGATTCTGCAGTTAACCGATATAGACCGAAGGTGATTAGGGCATTTCAGAAAGAAAGAAGGTCAACTTCAGTAGATTGCAGACTCAATTCTCATAATCCTGGCTTGATATCACAATCTTCTGATCTCTCGGACATCATAGAATCACCAAGATCTGCTGACACGATCCTTCAAACATCGGGAGAATCATTGTCTCCTGACTTTAACATTGTAGCCATTGATTCTGGTGTTCCTCGGCGACCTCCTGCTGGAAAACGTGCAAATGATCAGGTTAATTATCCTAAGTTGGTTGAGTTGCTAGTCACTAGTTCTGAATTTGCCTCAAACCTGTTATATGATATAACTGGCGGGAAATTAGGATGTCCCCCACCAGAAGACATGGAAAAAACTGATGTACATATAAGTGGCACAAAGTTTGTAGTTCATGCATTCCGTAATGGTTTCCGTGCTGCTCTTAGGGATCTGCAGGGATTCCATATATTCCTACTCACACTTCACCAAAGACTTGATACTTTGTTACGATCATTTATGAACATTATAAGCAAAATATCTTTGGGAGAATTTGACAAAGAAGATTCTGTGGTTCCTGACTCACCTTCGCTGACTGCTGGCGGGAGTTATTCCTCTCCAACATGTAAGGAAAGGCTTGCTAATGATAACCATCAAGATTTCATTGAGTCAGAATCACAGAGAACTGCTTCAAGAGCATCATCTTCAGGCAATAGAGATTGCGGTGACTCTACTCCTATGTCAAGAGAAACTTGGCATGGAAAGTTCTATAGAGGAAATGGGGAACCACTTCGTAGTCTCCGTTTGACTGCTAAGCTCCGTGACTTCCATAAATTTGCCAAGGTTGGTCTCATAGGTAACATAACCTTGTCTACTAGTCACATGGTTTTGGTGCTGCTTTTGGAGTAACCTGAATTGTTGTTTTGGTGCAATTTTTCCATTAACATTTTGGATAGATCATAAATAATAGGACGTTAGTTGCATATTGCTTTAGTATGCAAAATTATAGGACGTTATTGCATGTCTATACATAAAATTGACCAATGTGCACAATGCTTATAATTCTCACAACAATGTGGTCTTGTTGATTTCATGAGTGAGCACGGATTTTGCTGAATCGGTTTCAGCCATTTTATTTTAATCATGCATGTTTTTTCTGTGTTACCTAGACTTCTGCTCTTGATGCCGTCTTATTGTCTTAACTGATATGATTACACTATGTAACACAGACCAGACGGTTTCCTGTTACCAAAACATTGGCGGGTTTCCAAATCATGCCAATAGTTCCATTTCCTGCCCCCCCCCCCCCCCCCCCCCCCCCCCTTCCCACACACCTCTTCTTCATGTGCTAATCTCATACTCACATAACCCTATGTCTCAGGGTGATTGGCAAATAGGAATATAAGACTAAGAGCAATGTAATTTGCTGTTTCTTTACCATATAAAACAGTATTTTTACCATGTTTGTTCCTTAATTTTCCACGTTTTTTTTATATTGTATCATGTTTTACAGGTTGATGCTGAATCCAATAAAGAATTGGAACAGTGGAATGAAATGCTTAAAAGTGATGCCATCAAACTATGCCAGGAGAACAATTTCAACCCAGGATTTTTTGAGGGTAGTGATAATAACTGTGTTGTTGATGCATATGAACTTAAGGTTACCTTCACTTTATTACATTCAAAACTTAAATATAATAGACTCCTTTCATTTATGAGGGATTTCCATTCATGATGCATTATCCTTTTAACTTTCAGGTCAGACTTGAGCATATTCTTGAGAGAATTGCATTGATATCAGATGCTGCAAGTACTGAGAAACCTTCAGCAGTGACAAGTAGTCTGTTCATTGGTGGAGCACTGGCTGCAAGATCTGTATACACACTGCAATACTTGGGAATCACAAATATTTTGTGTTTGTGTACCAATGAAATTGGACAGTCAGAAACTCAGTATCCTGATCTATTTGAGTACAAGAATTTCTCCGTAAGTCATATTTACTTGTATTTTCTACCCTCACTTATTTTAACGTCTTATTTGCTGAGTTTATTTTATTTGAGAATCAGTTGAGCTTCTCCTTGATGCCTGTCTCTACTTTCCTTCATTGATTATCCATGCAATCTCATTTAGGATTAATCATGTTAATTTTTCACTGGAGCCATATGCTCATGCTCATTTCTCACTTCAATAATTTCTTCAGTTTCTAATATTGTCAACTGTACGTCATCCTGAAAGTTTAAGCTCTTAGGTGCATGCCCATAAATGTTTTTTCCCCTCCAACACCCCCAGATTTAAAGGCTATTTGTGCTGTAAGCATGGACAAAGCAATGATGTTTGTCTTACCTTGTGATGAAATTTAATGTAATTATGAAGAATGAAGGTGGTTACACTATCGACCAATTACCCATGGAGGTTCTCAGTGGCGGATCCAGAAAATTTTCTTAGTGGGGGCAAGAAATAGTTTCGGATTAATTATGTTTTTTGTCCTAAACTTTTTTGAAATTTCACTTTTAACCCCTAAACAAAATTTTAGTATTTTTGGTTCCTATACTTGCTTGTAATATCAACGTTAGCAGCTCAGTGACTTGTCACATCATCAAAGAGTTTGATGGGATAACCACGTGTAATTTTTTTTGTTAAATTGTGTTTTTAATCACTCATAAACTTGTTAGACATCATCAACTAATTTGAACATATGAGATATTAAAAACATAGTTTACTAAAAAAATTACACGTGATTGCCCCCGTCAGACTCCTTTATGACATAACCAGATACTGAATTGCTAACTTGACTGGTTACATTATCAATTAACATTGTTACTCGATAACAGGAACTAGAACTATTAACAGAAGAAAATTATAGGGATAAAAAATGTTAAAAAATTTGTTTAGGGACTACAAATGAAATTTACAAAAAAGTTTAGGGACCAAAAACACAGTTAACCAATAGTTTATAATAGTATTCTCACCAAAAAAATATCACAAGCTTTTACAAAATACATAATGTCATGACAAAAGAAATCCAAAATATTTAAGTTTCTACAAATTATAATTGTCTTCTACACATTTTCATACTTTGAAAATATTCTATGATTTTTTCATTGTCAATATTATAAAAAATTTAAAGGATAAAGTAGTGAAATTAGTATCAATTTATTCTTTTTTTTTTATATTTTTTACATTCTTTTAAAAAAAATATCTTACGGGGGCAATACCAAATTTTTAATGGGGGCAATTTTTTTTCTTTTATTACATATGTACAAAGAAAAAAAAAATTCTTGTGGGGGCAATTGCCCCCACAATGTTATATGTGCATCCGCCAATGGTAATGATGTTATGTTCAAAAGCAGAATGGGCCTCTGTAATTTGCTTTTTACTTCTTGATTGAGCTATAGATGTGTAACTCCTTGGTCTTTCTCTGTGTAGTTGTCTTGGTAGTTTTAATTTTTCACTATAATTTGTTGAATTAGGGTGCTAACCAGTATCTTGTAAAAAGTTCTGCCAATTGTGAGCGATTATATGATACGCTCGTATACATTTAGGGCTTGTCAACAAAAACGTGCAGTTGAATGTAAATACCATTTTTTCTCAATCCATCGGTATTGTAGTTTTTGGATTTTATGCATCAAAAAGCGTGAACAGATGTTTGGAACATGTGAAACGTCAATCCAAACACACACTTAGTAGTTTGCCTCGATAACAATCATAATAGATTTTGTTGCCTAGGTTGTGAGATGAGTAATGTTATATCCTCCTACTATTTTTTATGATAAATATTGAATGAAAACTAAAAATATTTAATGTCTTAAAAATATAAAACACATTTAAAATTTATCATAAAAAGATAGTAAGAAGATTTGCGGGAGATTTAGAATTATTCTTTCTTCATTTCAAACGTTAAAAGATATTGATATATAAGACACTTGGCATACTCGTAGGCAGGCTAAATTCCTCATATTTGCCGTTCAGTGAAGCCTGTGCTTCTGCTAACGTGCCCCTCTTCCAATATTAATGGGTTTGCCCGGGTTCTCATACCATACCAGGTTAACAACCAATCATCCCAACCCAAATGCTTGGTTTGTTTGGTGCAAGCCCATTAATGCTTCTGTCTCTGATTTAGATTGAGAATCAACCTCAGTCAAAATATCCTTAATCCTTCTGATTAACAAATGATGGACTTGAGAAACCGACAAGGTAGATCTTGCTTGGCAATTCTCTTTTTTTTTGTCTTTAAATTGTTAGTATGTTCTGATCTCCCTTGCCTGGTAGCTTATTCTGACACAGTAAAATGTCAACCTAGCTCAAAAGAAATGAGTCAAATAGTTAAGGCTAGCCTCAAATTTTTCTTTATTAAAAATGTGATTTTTATGCAATATGATGTGATGCACTCTTGTTCTTGCGCATTTTCTAATATTCTTTCCTGTTAAAATTTACTTTTAATGTCACATCCTTTTAGGAATATGTCTTAATATTGATTGTATTCATTGTCCCATTTGAACAGGTATGTGACAGTTATGATTATAACATCAGCAGCATATTTGAAGAAGCGTGTGATTTTATAGACCATGTTGAACAAACAGGTCAAAAAGTTTTAGTTCATTGCTTTGAGGGGAGAAGCAGAAGTGTCACGTTGGTCCTCGCTTACTTAATGCTCAGGAAGTAAGTAAAAATGAAAATTACATAAGATATAATTCTAGTACAAAATGATACTGTCCTCTAGTATCAATGAATATTGCAATTGTAATTAAATAAATGAATCTTAATATCTAATATATTTAACACCACAAGTGAACTATGTATTAGTATACTCATCAACTCTTCCATGGTTAAAATGGTATGAAACAATCTAATTTACCACGTGGCAACCATAAGTTCATGTTGTTTGATATGTAAGATTATTACTGCGAGTGAGTGACAGTTGCAACAGGTTTTGAACTGAAAGCTTTTATGGCGCAGGAAGTATACTTTATCAGAAGCATGGCAAGCTCTGAAACGAGTTCACCGTCGAGCACAACCCAATGACGGTTTTGCAAAGATCTTGTTAGAATTGGATCTGAAACTACATGGAAAGGTTTCGATGGAATGGCATCAGCGGAAACCAGTGATGAAAGTCTGCCCCATATGTGGGAAGAATGCTGGACTAAGCAGCAGCTCACTCAAACTACATCTGCAGAAATCACATAGAAAGCTATCATCTGGGAGTGTAGATAGTGCCATGACTATGGAAATCCAGAAAGCATTAACAGCTTTGAAGATTAGCCGTGGTGGGAGTGTCAGCCCCACACAAAGATCATCTCATCCACTAATAGATCAATAGAAACTGCAAATCCATAGATTTAAGCGGAGCACAAAGTGTGTTTGGAATGGCAGTGCATTAAAAACAAATCGATTAAGTTTCTGCGTTTATTATGAAGCAACAGTTTAACACCTCCAATCTTTTACGCAATTTTGGACCCACCCACAATCAAACATGCTAAAATCTAACAGCCAATATCACCCAAAGGGTATTTTTTAGTTGGTTTTTTCTTGTACAAAGTGCAAGAGTGGACTATAGCTTAGGAAATGGGTCTAACGGCTGTCTTATAGCATCAGAATTCTCAACAGTTTTTCCACAGGCCAACAAACGGGTCAGTTAGGATATGATTGCTATTCTCTGACCCAAGTTCGTATAATCAGAATCAAACATATACCGTATGGAGAATTTGTACTCTATTTTGTAATCAAAAGCATGCATTAAAGAATTGATCAAGACAGATATTAGATCATGATGTCTTGCAACTTATTTAAAATTAAGCTGTAACAATAGTTTACAGACCACAAATGTGACATCATCGCCTGCAGGCCAAAAGAACGGTGAAAACTATAAAATTTCTTGCTTTCAATAAATTTTTTTCACAATTTAGCATATCCAAGGTAGGACCAACAGAAATGGCGTCATTTTTCATTCTCCCCAAACCTTGCCGTGTTGATTACGGGCAAATGTACCTGAGACTACCAGCATTCAATTAAAAGCCTTACGTCCATTGACAACTAAAACAAACTATGACTATGTTTCTTTAAAATAAAGAAAAGAAAAAAAGTACAACTCAGCAAGGCAACCACGTTACACAGGAAGAGGTTCTTCTGCTAGTGACTCTGGGGCACCACTACTACCGTTGAGCACAATCACATTACCATCAGAATCAGCATCAACTATAACTGAGTCACCCTCTTTGATCTCTCTGGCAAGCATCTTCTCAGCCATGCTGTCCTCCAAAAGTCGCATTATGGCTCTTCTTAGAGGCCTAGCCCCATAACTAGGATTATATCCTTCCTCAACCACCCTCTCCCTAAATCTTTCTGTCACTGAGAGATCAATCTCTTTGGCTTTCAGTCTCTCAAGCACCTCCTTCAGCATTATGTCAGCTATCTCCTTTACCTCCAATTTCGTTAGTTGCCTGAAAACAATCATTTCATCCAACCTATTCAAGAACTCTGGCCTAAAGTATTGCTTCAGTTCCTCAGTCACCAAGCTCTTGATTCGATTGTAACTGCTATCCTTCTCATCATAATCAAGGTCAAATCCTATTTTACGGCCTCCTTTCTCAATCACACTGCTTCCAACATTTGATGTCATTATAAGAAGTGTGTTCTTGAAGTCCACAGTTCTTCCCTTGCTGTCTGTTAGTCTTCCATCTTCCAGGATCTGAAGCATCATGTTGAATACATCAGGATGGGCTTTTTCAATCTCGTCAAAGAGTATGACAGTATAGGGACGACGCCGAACTGCCTCGGTCAGTTGACCACCCTCGGTATAACCAACGTATCCTGGAGGTGAACCAATGAGTTTGGAGACTGTGTGCCTTTCCATAAACTCACTCATATCAAGCCGAATCATGGCTTCCTCAGAACCAAAGTAGTATGCAGCCAATGCTTTGGCCAACTCAGACTTTCCCACACCAGTTGGCCCAGAAAAGATGAAGCTGGCAATTGGACGATTAGGGTTCTTCAGTCCAACCCTGGCTCGACGGATGGCCCTGCTAATGGCTTTTACTGCTTCATCCTGACCGATGACTCGCCTATGTAAAGTCTCTTCCATCTTGAGGAGGCGATCAGATTCATCGGTAGAGACTTTCTCCACAGGAATACCAGTCCAGGAGGAGACAATATGTTGTATGTCAACTTCAGTCACCATGGGACCTCCATCTCCTGCCTCACTCTCTGCTTTACTCATCTCCTTGCCTTTTTCTATAAGTGCAGATATCTGTGCCTTAAGATCCATTTCTTTATCTCGTAGTTCTCCAGCCTGTTCAAAAATCCATGAAACATCAGCCAGAATAGCCAAAATAATTTGCAGATATAATTGGTGCAATTGAACAAGGAACAAACCACTACACTGTTTTTTAAACTCAACAAACTAGAAACAGAAGTCACTTTAAAAACTTTGACAGCATAGAGGGGATGCCCTCAATTCTCTGTGTTTACTTAAGGTAAAACATTACTTCTAAAATACAAACATAACATTGCCTAATTGGACCAAAGTGGTTTGGTGTCCTGAAAATGTTCATCAATGATAAAATATTTGAAGTTGAATTTTAGGGGTGCTTTTTACAAGGGAAATTTTTAATTTCCCATGAATCTGAAGTTGGGAATGTTTGTTTCCCGTGTTTAGTTTATTGTTTTTCAGGAATGTTTTTTACCTAGGTTTCCCACAAAATTGTTCCCATGGGAGACATGGGAATCTAACTTTCCTGAGTTGAATAAAAAGTTTTCCTGCAGTAAAAATATCATGCTACTCTAAGGATGGCAAAGTGTACCCGGACTCTACGGGTACCTACAAAAATATCTGCTAGCGGGACGGGTAAATACCCTCTTATTGGGGTTGGGACCGGGTATTTACCCGCAATTTTTTGCGGGTGCGGGTACGGGTACTATAGTACCCGCCCCGCCCCGCACCTACCATATATATATATATAAAATTAAAATAACTTAAATATATAATTATGTTATATATATACTTTTCTGTAAAAAAAATAATTTTATATTTTCCATAAACTAACACTAATAGTAAAAGATTTATGTTACAACTTACAATAATTTTATATTTTATATTTTTAATATTATGTGTGGATGCTTTTAATGTTAAGTTTGAATTATTTAAGCCTGAATTTTCAATTTATTTGTAATAATTTTTTAATTAATATTTTTATAGCTTAAATGCAATTTTGGTTCATCTATTTTGCACAATCCGCAATTTTGGTCCCCCTATTTTAAAATAGAGACGTTTAATCTCCCAATTTTGTAAAATATGTAATTTTGGTCCTTCCATCAAATTGAAAGCGTTGACTGTTAAGAGATTAACGTTAACCTTAACGTGATCCAAATATAGTGACGTGACACGAAATTATTTATTTAGTTTTTAATTATTTTAAATACTAAGTAGAATAATTGATGAAAAATATATTTAAAAAAAAGGTAATATCATTTATTTGACTGCGACGTGCCATGTACTTCAATAATGTAGAACTAGTTTAAAATAAATGATTAAGACTTGTGATTTCTATTTTAGGACTCACGACTACCCCAACCATTAAAATCGACGTGACATGTGCTTTAGTGACATAGATAAACAAATAATTATTACTCAGTATTTAAAATAATTAAAAAATAAATAAATAATCTCGTGTCACATCACTATATTTGGGTCACGTCAAGGTCAATGTCAATGTTAATCTCTTAACTGTCAATGCTTTCAATTTGATGAAAGGACCAAAATTACGGATTTTACAAAATTGGGAGACTAAATGTCTCTATAGAGGGACCAAGATTGCTGATTGTGCAAAATGGGAGGACTAAATGTCTTTATTTTAAAATAGGATGACTAAAATTGCGGATTGTGCAAAATAGGGGGACCAAAATTATATTTAAGCCTATTTTTTATTGATTTATTAACTTCATAAATAAGTAAAGTGCGGGTAGCGGGTGCGGGTATGGGTATATAGGTACCCAACGGGTACAGAGATGGGGATTAAAGTTGTTACCCGCACGGGTATGGGGCCGGGTACGGGTTTTTTTTTTAAATGCGAGTATGGGGATGGGTACTATAGGACCCTACCCAGACCCTACCCATTGTCATCCCTATGTTACTCTTATTATGTGGTAAATAACTAAAGTTTATGGAGAAGTTCTATAAAAAATAAATGTAAAAACCTTTGATTCCCAAGAAACATATATAAATATTCCCAAGAATACTTATGAGCAACCATTTAGGCATTCCTAGGAATCATAATTCCCAAGGTTCATGATTCTCGGGAATGAAAAATTCTCCCTTGTACCAAACACATCCTTAGACTAAAGCATTACCTTTTCAAAGTCTTGATTGCGAACAGCTTCTTCTTTCTCCTTCACAATCTGCCTGACCTCCTTGTCAAGCTCTCTTGCTTCTTCAGGTAACTGGAAGTATGTAAATCTAGCCAAATTAGCTCAGTAATAGACAAAACAACTGATGGTTCAGGGAAGGTAGAAGAACAATATACCTGTGCATGTTGAAGCCGGACTCGGGAACCAGCTTCATCAATTAAATCTATAGCTTTGTCGGGCAAAAATCGATCACTGCAGGGAGATACAATTATTTATAAGCTAGAAAATACTTAAGATATACAGCACGAAAATAACAAGATATAAGAAGCAATTTAATTCATTTATAACAAACAACTATATTAGAATTCCAAAATAAATCCAAATATTGTAATACATTTCAAAGAGATAATACTAAATCCCAGAAGATTAATATACATTTGAAAGATTTCTGCACCATAAAGATTAAAAATAAAAAATGTCTGTTCCAGCATAAATGAAAAGCCAAAATGAACAGAAAAGGTGCAGAAGTTTTAAATATGACAAACCTAATATATTGGTGTGACAGCTGTGCAGCAGCTACAAGAGCATCATCTGTATAACGGAGCTTGTGGTGAATCTCATAGCGTTCCCTAAGTCCTTTCAATATTTGAATTGTTTCATCCACAGTTGGCTCTGGAACTTTAACTGGCTGGAATCGCCTCTCCAGAGCTGGATCCTTTTCAATGTGCTTCCTATATTCATCCAGTGTTGTGGCTCCTATACACTGCATAAAATTTTAGGCACACACTTTCTTAGAACAGTTCCAAGTTCCAATGATGCAACAGTAAGTGCATATATGAACTCAAGAGATAAGCATTGCAGTAGATTAGAAAAGCATAACCAGATGCCTTCAAATTTCAAAGTCTACAGTATCATTCTGTATTTTTATACTATCGACCAAGATTGAACTGCTGAAAATGCAAAGGCATTTTTTTGAAAATAAAAACATTCCAAAACTAAATATTGAAAATTCCACATTATTTAATTCAACTACATGCCAAAAGCAAATGATCATTTACCATAATTGCAAATTGATATATCTCCTATACCAGGCCTATTAAATACAGCAAGTTTTTAACAATTTCCAATTTAAAAACATTGATTGAACAACCAGAAGAAGACTAGGTATTCCTTTCTCTACAACATTGACTTGCAAAAATATCCAAAATATATTCCCATTGACCAGCAACACAGAAGACAACAAGTCTTTTATCCTTTTGTTTTTTAGTTTCAATGACAAAGTTCAAGGGCAACACAAACTCCATTCTTTCCCCCACCCCCTAACACATTATACAAATTGATTTTGAAGTCAAAATCAAATGGCAATTTATCTATTTTTGAACATGACAAGGGAAAATATTACCTGTAGTTCACCTCTAGCAAGAGCTGGTTTCAATATGTTTGCAGCATCAATTGCCCCCTCGGCTGCTCCAGCTCCAATTAGAGTGTGCACTTCATCAATAAAAAGTATTATCTCATCACTTTGTTTGATTTCCTCCATTAGTTTCTTCAATCTCTCCTCAAATTCTCCACGATATTTAGTTCCAGCTACCAGTAGACCCATATCAAGGGTTATAACCTAAATCATGCAGAACAAAGGTTTCATGTCATTCAGAATTCCCCAAAAACTTTAGTCGATACTTATCCAAAACCAAAATAAAGTATATCACACTAATAAAAGACCAAAAATGAGGCAGGGTGCTTCAATAATAGTTTAACCATCTAGATGCAAGAAAATTCTTCTGTAGTCAACTTGTAAAAGACCAGACCCCAAATAAAAAAATAGAAGAAATGGGATAATATTTTAGAATCACTTTACGTAGACCCAACTAGTTGAACATGTTTGTCATATAGTATAGTACTGAAAATGAAATAGTAAATCCACTGAATTGAACCACAACTTATAGAGCATAGGGATCAAATAATTTCTACTAACCTTCTTTCCCTCTATGGTTTCAGGAACATCACCATTTGCAATCCTTTGAGCAAGGCCTTCAGCAATAGCTGTCTTGCCGACGCCAGGTTCTCCAATAAGACAAGGATTATTTTTGGTACGACGACCCAAAATTTGAGTGACACGTTCAATCTGTTGTTGCCTACCCACAACAGGATCCAATTTTCCCTGTAATTTTGGTTTTGGGGGAGGGGGTCAGTACAAAAAATAATTATATTTTTACACAGAATGAAACCTCATCTGCCATCTGGCATAAAGAAAACTAGGAACTGGCAATTACCTCTTCTGCTAGCTTGGTCAAATTGGTGCCATACTCCTCCAAAGTTGGCATCTTATTATTATTACTACTTCCAGGGCCAACAGTAGCACCAACACTGTCAGCACCCTCACCAACCATGCGGATAACCTGTAACCATCCAGTAAAGAATACAAGAAAGATTTACAGAAAAGTTAAGATAAAAATATATTCATATATGATATAAATATGTTAGAAATAAATGAGGATATAATACTAGCCTGAGCGCGAATATTATTTGGATCAGCACCCAAATTTTCAAGAACCCGTGCTGCTACACCCTCACCCTCTCGAAGAAGACCAAGAAGCAAGTGCTCAGATCCAATATAATTGTGACCTGAAAATTTCAGGAAGTAAGCAAAATTGAAAATTGGAATCCTTTCCAAATCTGAATCTAGCTCGGGATCCTATCTTTCTCTCTGTAACACATTATAGGATGGGGTAGTTTATCCAATCCTCTTCTTTAATATTTTGTTCTTTTTCTATAAATGATTAAAACTTAGTTGATTCAAGTAAAACAAATTAAGGTACAGGACCAATTATAACCAAATCACTTCAATCTTTTTTCATACAAATAATAAAAGAAAAAAGAAAAACATGGGAAAACTAGTGAGAAATAGACATATGGGTAAAAGGAAGAAAATTCTAGGTAATACAAATTTTTTGCAACTAAGTAATTATATATACAAATGAACAGACAAGGGTAAAACAGCATTAACCAAGTTGACGAGCTTCCTCCAGTGAGAGTTCCAAAACACGCTTTGCACGAGGAGTAAATGGAATCTCAACTGCAACAAATCCACTACCCCGTCCAATTATCTTTTCCACTTCCACACGTGCATCCTTAAGGTTAATTCCCATTGACTTCAGAACCTTAGCAGCAATGCCAGTGCCTTCACCAATAAGACCCAATAGAATCTGTTCCGTTCCAACAAAATTGTGACCCAGCCGTCTTGCTTCCTCCTGGGCTAGCATAATTACTTTGATTGCCTTCTCCGTAAATCGCTCAAACATCGCTTTAGGTACACATCTTTTAACCCTTTCACGTCTAGAAGAAGTTGTAGTCAACATCTTAGAAGGAAAACCAGGTTGAGGTCTCGACAGAGAATCCAAAGTATTAAGAGTACGTAATCCAGAGAAACTCGACATTCTTAATGCAGGCATTCGTAAGGTACTCATCATTCTGACAGATCTTTTTAATTTTCCTGATCCCTTATGCTGACCATGCCTTTGCCCACTCAGTAGGCCAGGCATACCAATAGACTGAGCTAAAACCCTAGACATGATTCCTGAATTGCTGGCTGCATTTAATGATGAAACATATTAGCTGACAAGTAACACAATAGCTGAAATAACAAAATGCACTCGACTCAAACAATCAAAAGTGCATGCTTCAACATATCATTATGAAAGACAAGAAACCAATATGAAGCAGCCAAAATAATGAAATGAAACAGCAAGCCATAAATCAAGGAAATATATTCAATAAAACATTTGAGCAAACACATGGGGCGCTATCTGGGCAGAATACAAACTAATTATCGATAACAAAAATAAAAACATTTAAGCAAACATCTGGAGCGCTAAACCATAAAGGAGGAAAAACTCGACAACAAAAGAAGAGGGGTAGTGACAGAACCTCCCAGTTTCAAAACCTAATTGAAACAAACTCTTGCAGAACCACACCAAAGGGAAGGGGGGAGGGGGGGGGGGGGTACAATAGTGTATAGGTATTTGCCGAAAAACGAAAATGAAAAGAGACGAACTCACCGGAAGCTACACTAAATTATTGAGTTGCAGAGAGAAGAGAAAAAGGGGAAGATTAAAATAAAGAGAGAGGGAGGAAGAAGGCAATGAGATAAAATGACATGTTATTGTATATAGACGAATTTATATGACGATGTTCATCCACGGCCGACCTGTTTTCTACGATGTCGTTTTTGGTTTCTCGTTGCACCAGCTACTGTTTGTCTCACCTATCATTGGTAGAAATTGGTTTGTGAATAATTTATAATTTTCTTATAACTCTTCTGCTGGTATTTTTTATAATGAAACTGTTAAATAAAATATAAATTATTTAATGTCTTAAAAATATAAAATATAATTAATATTTACCATATTAAAAAAGTAAGAGAATACTATACGAAAATTTAGAATTATTCATTATTCATTGGTGTACACGTCATCAAATACTTCTCACATGCATTGGATTTCAAACAATTTTAAATATTGTTTGCATTATTTATTTTCAAATTGTATGTTTGTCAAGTTGTTATCGCAATCACGTTATGATATATTTCTCAAATTTAAGTCAGCAAAAAAAAAAAAATATATATATATATATATATATATATATATATATATATATATATATATATATATATATATATACACACACACATATTTCTCAAATTTATTTTCTAAAATATTTACTTTTAAGAATGGTTAATAAGACACTTTTTAACTAGGAATGACAAAATTATCTATAAATAGTTAATTTATAATAGATCATAGTTAGTTGAGTATCCACGAATAATTTAATTAGATATTTTTACTACCCATTTATTAGTAACCAGTAAGGTAAGACAAGTATTACGATACTTGTATCCATAGACACCCTTGCTTTTACCTATTATTGTAAAATTATTTTCATGTCTTTACTTATGATATAACACAAAAGTTGTCCTAATTTTTTATTGTTAAATTATTTTTACTTATTATTAATTAACAAAATATTTTCATGTCTATTTTAGCTTTTTGACATTTAAACTATTTAAAAAAAAACTACCAAAATGATTAAAAATTAGAGTAATGTTATATTCTCATACTTCATTCTCCTACAAATCCTCCTACTACCTTTTATGTTAAGTATTGAATGAAAAGTAAAAACATTTAATGTCTTTGAAGTATAAAACACAATTAAAATTTACCTTAAAAAGGTAGTAGGAGGATGAAGTAGAAGGCTTTAGAATTATTCTAAAAAAATATGGCTAAAGTGTTTTTTAAACTATTTTTAAGTTATTCTTTATTTTTTTAGTAAATATCCATGAATATGTACGGATAATCACGGATATTGATAAAATCTGCAACTATCCGCTTAACAAATACCCACACAAATATGGGGGTGAGTACGAGATGGACTTTTTATATCAGAGTGGTAGCGGGAGCTCGTCCTCGCCTCACTCTGTTGTCATTTTTATTTCTAACACATTTTTTAAAGCGCACTATATTCTATTAGTTAAAATTTATTGGAAATTATAATTTTTTATATGTCTTACTTCTTATTTAGTAAATCTCTCATGATTTTATTATTTATAATAACTTTTAACCGAAAGCGTGTTAAAAGAATAATAGTGCAATTAAAGTAATTGAGAAATGAGTCAACTAGGAGAACAACAATTAATGCATATAATTCAATCTTATACTATCTTCGGTCTTTTTATAAGAAATAAATAACTAATTCATCAAAAATAAACAAAAGTAATTAAATTAATTAATTTTAATATAATGTCATAAATTTAAATTTAATTTTTAAAATATCTATAAAATTGAATAATTCAAGTGATTATTATTTTTAATGACACTAATTGTAATTCAAGAGATATTTTTTTACGCACAAGAGTGTTGTTTATATTATTAATAAGATTGAGATGATTTTTCCCACCAAGGAGCATTGTTAATAGACTTATGAATGAATCTATTTGCACAACAAATGAGTGAGACTTGACAATAAATTAAAAAATTAAAAAAAATTATACTTAATTTACTTTATAGAAACTTTCAATGCAATGGTTAAATTGATAACATTTTAACATTTCTAACAAATTATTAAACTTGTAAAGTTGATATCTAACCATAATTAATCCTGCCTCGCATATGGTTATGGCAAGATTATCAACTTACAAAATATCATATATTACAACACTCATTGCGTGAAGATGAAAAATATAACAACATAAATTGCATGAAAACTGAAATTTACATATTGTAACATAAATTGCATGAATATCATAGATATAGATACACCTTGCAATTGCAACAAACAAAATTAAAAATTGGAATTAAATCAACACTTTATGACAAAAAGGGAATGTGTTTTTACTCTCATTTACAAAATAACATATATTACAACACTCATTGCATGAAGATAAAAAATATCACAACATAAATTACATGAAAATAGAAATATCACATATTGCAACATAAATTGCATGAATATCATAGATATAGATACACCTTGCAATTGCAACAAACAAAATTAAAAATTAGAATTAAATCAACACTTTATGACAAAAAGGAAATGTGTTTTTACTCTCAATATTTTCAATTAAGAGGAATGTTAACGACATTCTCTTTAACACTCTCCTTCTAATACTTTCTCTGTGATTGGTTGAAATTGGTTGAAAATCATCAATTTTGACAGGTCCATTTATCATTTAATGATCCTATCTCTTAATTTAGAAGTGAGACTTATCAAAATTGATTATTTTCAACAAATTTCAACCAATTACATGAAAAGTGTTAGAAGGAAAGTGTTAGAAAGAGTGTCCCTAGCATTCTTCTTTCAATCAAACTTAATTTTAGTTATTGTATTTTCAAATCAATGAAATTAATCCTCAAATTATAACAAATATGTGACTTTAGTCCATTCCCACAAATAGAGTAAGTGATTGTGATGACATGGTGAACAATTTGTTTGTTAACAACTTGTGGCGGCCTAAAATATATTTTCTGATAGTTTAAAACCCCAAAACTTGCATAACATTTACTAACATTTTTTTTTTTACCATTACAAAATGATCGAGAGAAAATCCCTAAACCTTAAACTCTAAACTCACAATTCCTTACAAGTCGCAACCATTGCTTGAAACCCTTCATCACATATTGAATCTAGGACTCGAACAACACTAAAACATTTCAATGCCTATTTCTTATGTTCAAATTTACAATTCATTTCATACAACAAACACAATACAGTTACTTAAGAATGACGAATCTCATCACTAGCAGTTACAAAGAAGGAGGCCTATCTGGAACCACCACCAACAACCTAAATAGAGTTCCCAAACACACATTCAAGAACATCACAAGCTTTCAAGTCTTAACATTAAAGGAGGAACCAACTAATTCAAACCCTATCTTTAACCCCAAGATAGTGATTGTTCTGGTGGCAATGCAAATGCCCTTACCTATTATTACCAATTCTAATGGCACACATTAGCCATTTCCCCCACTAAATCGATGGTGCCCTCCTCGTCCTATCCTAACCACATCTCAAAATCAATTGCACACCACCACCAAATCCAAATCTATACCTACTTTCCCCATCCCCAACCTCCAACGCTCATCCCTTAAGCCAACAATTATCTATCATACACTTCCCACTCTCTTCTCCCCTTCTTTCTCTTTGTTATTCAAGTTTTTTTTTTACAAAAAAAAATGTATAAATATAATTTCTTTATAATATTTACGGTGAAAAAATGGTCTCATGACAGCTCCAGTAGTTGAAAATTCCTAGGGCTAATTAAGTTTTTAGTTGAAATCTAAAAAAGTTGAGGGATTAAAAACTTAATTAACCCAAATTCCTACCTATAAATTTGAATAAATTAGTTAAAGGGCAAAAAAATAAATAAACAGATTACGATGGTTGCATGATGGGTTTATCATCGATCTAATATCCTCAAGTCAAAATGCATTATATCCGAACCAATGTAGCTAAATACATTATGACTGAGAGTATCAAACTAGAGCAGAGTTCTCGGAACCACCAGTGAAACTTGGTAGACACGCGATAAGAACACCACCAACACTAAACAAGTCTACCATGAACATAATCCCAAAAGAGGCAAGAGGGGAAAGGAATAATAGAATAACCAGCTGTACACATCAAAAGATGAAAAATGGTTGAAACAAAAAATGTATATACTCCAAAAAAATGTTGCTTAGGGTTCTTCCTTGACAAAGTAACTCTGAGGCAAGGAAAATTCTTCTTCGCGAGTAAGCAAATCAATCTCGTCATCATCTGTTTTCTAAGGAAGAAAGATACACCATTATATTATCAGCTCTCAAAATCTATAGCACAATGTTAAAACCTAACCCACAAACTAACATCTTATTTGAGGGGTTACAAGATGAATGTGAAGAACCACAACTTAATGATAACATACCAGCATTTCTAAGTTGTAGAACCGATCCAGCAATTGAAGGACTTCCTCAGAAGAAAATTGTCTGTCAAACTTCCTCCTTAGAAATTCCATCAGACCATAAAGTACAAAGTGACGATGTACTCCTTCATGAAAGCAACATGTATTAAATTTGATGAATCTTATCCAACTACTTTACAAGGATAGAATGATCATCCATGACCCATCTTAACATTACCCTTGATAAAATAAGAAATGCAAAGTATCAAATAACAACTAAAAAAGCAGCATTTGCACGTAATGGTTCACATATGAAACTCAAGAAAGTGCAATTCAATTAATAATGATCATTGCAAATGTTTATTGTTTACTTGAAAGGTTAATGCACAAAATTGATAAGAGCTTCTCAATCAATGACGGTATATACTTGATTTTTTACTATATTAACTAGTGTTCAAACTCAAGCCAGATATTACTTACTGCATAAACGGAGAAAATTTTACATTTTCTCAATTACAAAATCTCAAAGTAAACAGTACCACCACACAGCTTAATGCAGTATGCCTTCGCCTCACTTCCATTAACACACATAGCATCTTTTCTTTGGGATCCCCTTTCCTTTTCTAGATAACAAATGCCATAGTCAAGAAAACATGCTCAAGATATATAAATCACCCTCATTATCTAATTTGAAATCCAGTATCATCAACAACAATACAACAAAGCTTTATCCCACTAAGTGAGGTCGGCTTGAAATCCAGTATCACTATTATTAAAAAGGATTTCATCCATACAAATATCTTTTATGTCAACTGTCGAGCATTCCAAGTATATGCATCTATGAAATAATTTGAATTGGTGTGTTCCATAATTAAAAACAAATAACAATGAACATTAGTATCTTGTCCAGGAACAAAATAGAAAGACAGTTTGAACTTGTCATATCACTTATGGTGGAGAAAACATTTACAACCCAAAAATGTACTGACAAATATAATGCAACAGTAATTTCATGACCCTATCTTTTGGTAGCAGGATTCATTTCAGAATTAAACGGCTTTATCAGAGGCTTCCATTTTGGTATTCTCTTTCCCCAAAAATTAGAACTAGTTAAGTTCTCCTAGACCATTAAGCTGCCTCACATGACCAACAAACTTCTCTACAGTCTTTTTTCCTATTTTACGGCTCTATAGATTTTTACTGAATAAAAAACAATTTTAAAAGGAGTAATCTAAGATAAGGCCATCTCCCTTGATCTCATGAATGATGAATATATTATTAGATAAACTGAGTAACCAAATTACCAAATTGCAACTTTTGAAGTTCTTGTAAACATTATGGACCTGTTTGGTGGTCAAGATATGATATAGGGTATAAAAGTTAGATAAGAACATAATAAGTTTTAATCCTATATGATGTTTAGTGCACACCAGATAACGTCATTGTGTTATTTTGTCCTTAATTTGATATGGACTAGATAGTGATAAGTGGTGGTGGTGACAACGGCGATGACGGCAATGGTGGTCCGGTGACTGTGGTGGTGGTGATAGTGGTAACAACAATGATGGCGGTAACAATAGTGGTGGTGGTGACAACGACATTGATGGGGTGGTGGTGACAATGGTGACAGTGGAAGCGATGGTTGCGGTGGTGGCAACGACAATTGCAGCAACAACAGTGGGAGTGATAGTGACAATGGTGGTGGTGGGAGTGGTGATTGCAACAAGGATGGCAACGGCGATGACAAGAGTAGTGGTAACGACAATGAAAGGGGTGGTGACGACAATGGTGGCAGCGGTGACAAAAGTGGTAGTGGTGGTGGTGGTGGAGAGAGGAAGTGAGGGAGACAAAGAGAGCAACTATCCTATTCTATTGCTTTCTAACCCAACTCCCCCTTAAGATAAGAAATACATTGTACCAACAGGTTAGGATACGCAATAGGATAAGTAAATCATATCATAATGGTGTACCAAACAATTGATTACAATATGATAGGATAGGACATAGGATAGTTAGTGTCATATCCTAGCCACCAAACGGGCCCTAATGGTACCACAATATATCTTAAATAATCAATTTTTGGAATGATTTACAAAGGTTGAAATTTAGAAAATGACCCCCTCCCCAAAGAAAAAAAAATTCTAACTAAAATCAAAACCCCACTTACTAGGAAGTGACATAATGCCAAATCCCATAATTTGGAACTATAGTCCACACACAACGAAGCACCAGGACAGGAAAGTGTGGATATCAAACATCTTGCAACCTTATTCTTCATAACGTTACTATTTTCTTTCTAGTTAGGCAACATAACTAATTTCGTCCTACTATTTCTCCAGTTCAAAACAACAAATCATATTTTACATTTATTTACAAATTTAATTTTCCACCAATTTCATTTCGGAAAACAAAAACAAAAAAAACATTTTCTTTTTCATTTGTCAATACCAAAATTGTTATATAAAAGTATCCATGATCCTCAAAGAATTATGTGTGTATGTGTGTACACATGTGTGTATTAAAATACCTTGTAGTTTCATTGGAGGGTAAATCTCTAGAGCTTCCAACAATCTCAGCTCCAATTCAACCTGTGGCTGCTCCTATCACCATAACCAGATGTCATTTCCAATTCCAAATTCAAATTCAAATTTCAAAGAGAGAGAGAGACCTTGGGAAGAGAGGAAGCAGAGGAAGGAGGAGGCTTGCAAGGAGAGTGGACGGACATGCCATCTTGTTCCTCCTCCTTGGGTTTCCCAGCTCTTCCACCACTGCTCATTTGTGTCTTTATATACTGATCACAACACAGATTGCATGAAGATGGAAATATCTCAGATTGAAACTGCAGCAAATAGAAATTAAAAATTGGAAAGAAAACATACTTCATAACTAAAAAAAACAGTTAGCCAATGGCAATCGTCATGACAGTCCACCTCATGCATTAACGTAATGTATCAGGATAGCATGTTCAACTTATTAATATCAAGCTTATTAATTGTCAAGTTGTTAATTGTGTGGGTAACCTATGCTAATTAGTATGATGGAGCCTGCAGAGCATATGTTAAATTGAGGAATAAGCAATTTGTTTGCTCCATTTACTTGCAAGCACATTAAAATGCACATGGGTGAAGATATATAACCTGGCGTACTTTTTGAGAACGTGGAAATTGGCACACATTGTATTCACTGTTTTATATGTGTTTCACCAATCAGAATAATGGTCATCCCTTTTTTTCTAACTACAGAACTCATTATAGCATCTTAAAATAAGATTGCTAAAAGTCAACCCCATTGCAGTTACAATTAAAGCCATGAAAGAAAAATGAGTAAAAATAATTGAACAGTGTGATGTCGTGCACTGTAGGGAAATTGAAATGGACACATACAATGAACTACAAGCTCTTCCCAGTTTTGTTTAAGCAGAAAGGATGATATATTATCTAAAATATGAGAAATTGATTATATTGGACTAATGGATTAACCTAAAAAGAAGTATATATTATAGACATGGCACTATCTTTGGTTCTAATAGCTCAAATTGGGTCCTCATTTGACCTGTATCATTCCACATATCAGCAGCCAATATCCGCCTTTTGTTAAGCCAGGTGGCAGTGTATGTGGTTGGTGTTGAATTTGTCATCTGGTGTATTATTGTGATTTCACAGTTTGTGTTCATTGTGAATAGTGAAAGGTGTGAGCACACATGGCAAGGGTTTACAACATTGCAAGCCTTTTTGGGGTTGCTTGAGTTCTTTTTTTTTAGAAGCAGCAAAACAATTTTATTAATAAAAATTCCATTGGTTGGACCACAAAGTGTGGCCACACCAAGCCAAACAGTACAAAAGAAAACTGGTAAAAAAACAGTAGCCAAAATGCCTCTCCATGGCTCCATCACAGCTAGCAGTATCAATACTGCATAAATTTATCTTCCTATATATCACAACTGTCCAAGCTCAACCTCTTTATCTCAATCTCACTGACTGCCACTAAATTTCCCCATCTGCATAAAATCATATTACTGCAGACCCCGTTTCTAGAGTCTTGGTAATCTATATCCCCACAACAAACAGTCGTAAAGAACTTTATTTCTCTTCTGCTACCAACTTCATCAAGGCTTAAATTGCTAGAAGACAGGACATGGGATTATTAAACCAGCATGTAAATGGATACAAGAACCCACATTTGTCGGTCAGCCATTGCCACGACAGTAACTTAATCATTTCTTCGATGTAAACACAATTGAGTTCCTATTTTTCCAAATAACCCAAGTTGCTGCAAACCATATAGCCTGCCATATCTGTGACTTTTTTTTTTTTTTTTTCTCTGCACAACTAATTAATCCCCTGAATTGCACAATATGTTTTTTCATGTCCATCTGCATACCACTCCAGACAAGCTTTCCATAATGCTGAATAGAACTCACTCAAAAAAATATGATTTGTTTCAAACTATTCTCAGCACTGTAGATTTTAATTACTCAGTGGTTTCAATGTTTTACCTAACACACAAGGTTTTAAAAAAACGGTTCGCAACAGCAACGTAAAACCTTACTTACAAGTGTGGTGAACCTCTCAAACATCAAATTCAAATTGGCCAATGTGAGGTTTCCCCTTTGTTTTGGACAAAAGGGAAGCATAATTTGAAAAAATAAAATTAAAAAAAAAAAGAGAGAGAATAAACTGAAATCAGGAGCAGCATACACCAGCAGAAATCACGAGCAACAAAAAAAATAATTAAAAGAGAAAGCAGTAACTGGAATCAACGACGAGAGCGTAATCTTACCGATTGGTGACACGGCTTGGCACGTTTCTAACAATGTACGCACGGGGAACAAAAAGAAGAAAACATAAACCCTGAAGAAGAAGAAGAAGCTCTTTATAAAATCCCAACATTAATATTTTCTGAAAAAAAATTAAAATTACATTTATTTTATTATTTGTATGCAAATAATTTTGTATAGTTTAGAATTTTATACATCACATGTTAATCTTATATTTCTATTTCTAGATTATTATTTGGTATTAAAATGTTTATTAAATATTGATAAAGTTTAAAAATAATTTAAGAAAAATTATAAAAAAAATAATTAAATTATAAATAAGATAAACAAATTCAACTAAAATTTTATTTTTTTAACAAGTCTAGTTTAAGCTTTCAGTTAATTTTATTTAAATAAATTAGTTAAGATTCAGTCAACTCTTTTTTTATAATCAAACCTATATTTAAAGTGTTTGACTTGACTCAACTTGTCAATATATTAAAAAAAACTCATAGAAATAAATTTTATAAAATTATAGATTGAATAACTAAAACTTCAGGAATAAAAATACTTTATGTATAAAATATCGAAGATTAATTAAGGAATTTGCTTATATTCTTAATTGATATTTCTTGTGCAAGTATTTCAATTTATTTTAGTCTACTGAGTGTTTAAATTTTTATTTTAGTAATACATTAGATTGGTCCTTAAATTATAAGTATAAAATAATTTAGTTCTCTACTCAAAAAATGATAATTTAGTTACTAATATTATTTTAATTTTTAAATTATTAGATAAAACTTAAAATTATTTATTCATTTTAACTTTTGAAAAGTTTTCTCGTCTATTTTTTTTCAAAAATAAAGATAAATAAGTTAATTTTAATTTATGAGAAAAGTTTGATTTTTGATTTTATTTTTTCTTATAAGTAATTTTGATAAATTTATTTAAAGGACAAATTTTATGTTTAGATAAGTGAATGACTATTCTAAACATGGTTTATGTAAATGCATCAGGGTATAATGCAGTCATTGTTTGATTATCCAAACACAAAAACCTGACATATTTTCTTCTTAAAGATTGACCACCATTATCTCAATCAAGTCACCATACTATTTCCATTAGGTTTGTCTACAATTGTTACTTTGTACATGTATGATATGCTGTAAAGTATTCAAGAGCTCAACTCTTTATATTAATTGTGGTACTGGTAGTTGATTGATTTTGTTTAATTATGACAAATTTATGTCTTTTTAAAGGATAGGACTTCGATAACTTCTGCCACCATGCAAAGGCATAGATATTGGCGTGTTGATACTCATTCACAGGAAATTCTATATCTAAGTTGCATACAATACTTCATTTTTTTTTTTTTTGATCATGATGATATTTACTGTCGGAACTTTTCAACATGATTTATTCCATACCTAAATTCAGAGTTTATTAAACCTGGACAACTTGATTATATAATACAAGCCGCTAGTACTTGTGTCAACCAATGTTGGTTACAATACTTCATCTCATTATTTGTACAAAGAGAGCAAAAATATATTGATATTAGAGCAAATTACAGCAACATCCCCTGAGATTTCGTGTAATTATACATGCACCCCCTGTTTTTTTAACCATTACACATTATGTGTAATTACACGAAACCTCAGGGGGTGCTGCTGTAATTTGCTCTTGATATTACTGTGGACTGATTTTAATGATATTATTATTAACATGTGTTGTTATTATTACTGATGGATTAATGTGTCATTTCTGTTAGATTAATCTATTGGACATATCTAATGCTAAGCATAAGTTTTCATAATTGTACAACCATAATTCAAGAATGTAAATGTTATCAAACAAAAATATATTTTCAGAATAAACTCCTGCATTTTTAGAAATATATTTCCAGAATTGAGGAATCTATTCTAGAGATATGTTTTCGGATGAATACACTAAGTAGCGTATACGAGACATTGAGGGTAATTTAAGAACAAGAAAAAACTTACAAAAAGAAGTTAGGGGTACAATTAGTAAAAAAAGAAAAGCATGCCAAAGACATGGGCCCCAAAAAGACCATCAATTATATATGGCCCGAACATATAGTGGGCTACATAGTTACATGTTTGAAGCTTTAGGACTTAATGACTTTTTACTCAAAGAACCAAGCCTGATGTTATGTATGTGGCCGATCATAAGCTAGCTCACCTATTTCTCTCTTTATTAAGGCCTCCTGTTGATTTTTTTTTTTTATCAGTAAGAATTAAAGACAGGTATCATGAAGTTTACAACAACTCACATACCTTGCTCAATAACTCACATTCAGTAAAATTCACAATCCAAAAAATTTGGTGAAATTAAAAAAGAAACATAATATACACACTACTCAACCAACCGAGCTAGACCCTCTTAATAAAAGAAAATAACATATTTTTAAGTAAACATCATACTTTTATTATGTTAATTAGTGAAATGGTTAAAATAAATAGTATTTAAAAAATAATAAATAAAATAATCGATCATCTATTAATATCAATATCTTGAAGTAAAATGATGAAATAATAAAATAAATATTATAAATAGTATAATAGTTGGAAGAAATAGTTCAATATAAAAATATCCAAATAATAATAATAATAAAATAAAATAAGCTTATAATTTTGAAACAGATAGAGCAAAAAGTACAAATAGACAGACACGATAATATCTGTTTTCCCCTTGAAATAAACAAAGTGAATGTAATTTAATCTAACACTATGTATGGCTAAAATTTTGTGGAGTTTACAATATGAAATTGTGGAACTATGAACAAAATGAACAGGCTTGAGATTTGAGGAAACAAAGTCAGCTCAGCTGAGACGGGACCCTTCAAGATTTTAGATGAATCACTGAAAAAGTTGTTCAGCACATTGTGGATACAAATAATTTGGGATGGCATACCCCACAAGACAAAGGGAAATTAAGTTGTATGTCCCATGCTCACGAGGTTAGTAGAGAAATAATAAAAGTAGAGTATCTTCCTTTCCCATACCTATGCCACAGTGCCCTCACTGCAAACTTATTTAAGATTCTTGTCCCTCCCCTCTTCCTAAACGTATTCGGCATATCTTATGATTTCAAATTTCTATTCATTGCATTCAATTCTGTCCCTGAATTACACATGGATGATGCAAATACATTTGATTCAGTGGGTCCAAATATATAGGTTTACAAGATTTGAATATATCCATTATGATGTATAACTTTGAATTTTTCACGAGTCTAAAAAAATGTTAAAAGGGGATTTTTTCTTTTTTTCTTTTTTTCTTTCAATACAACAGGTACAACGAGATTTTAAGCGTACAATGTCATGTAAATTATATCCAATTGGTAAAAGATTGTTTTCAAAAATAATTATTTTGTTCAACTTAAATATACTTTTACTCTTTATAAAATAAACGAGTTTTGATTTTAGTTTTTATATTATTTTTTTGTTTTGTATTTCTCAAAAAGTTAAAATTAGTCATTATTTTTAGTCTCTACTATTATTAATACTCATTAACTATTTATGTGTTTAACAGAATGTGAAGTGATCATCCCAAGTGACACTACTAGTATTTATGGTACCATATTAGTATGTGATGCCTTTAAAATATTTTCTAAGTCCTAAAATAAATGTTATTTATCTACCTTAAAAAGAACATTAAGAACAAAAAATATTAATATCAAATTTGGAGGGATGAAAATAAAAGAAAAATATTTACAGATACTATAATCAAAATTTTCTCATTTTGTAGAAATTAAAAACATTGATTTCAAATTTTAAAGGAATGAAAAAAAATAATACAAGGACCAAAATCAAAACCCGTTCATTTTATAAAGTGTAAAAATATATTTAATTAATTTTTTTAAAAGTTCTCTTAGGGGACAAAAACAATGATTATTTTTTCAAAATTAATAAGTTAAACAAAGCACAAACAGGTTTGAAATAACTTTTTTTTACCAGCTTAATGATTTTTTTTCGAAAAACAAGTTATTATTTCTTTGAAAACAATATCAACCAAATATGCTTGTTTGTTTTTTTTTAAACTTTTCCTCTAAGTATTTTACGCAATTATATACCTAAAACTCACATATATGTTAAGTTGAAACGATCTCGCACAAGTTGACTCATGCACTTAGTGGTCCATGTTTGTTTGTTTTAAGTTTTCAGTAAAATTATTTTTGAACTATTAAATGTGATTAATTAGTATTTGTATTTAAATTAATTTTAGGCATCGATTTTATTTTGAAAGTGTACTTGTAAGAAATTAATTTTATTATATAGATTAACAAACGGGCACTAAGTCTCTTGCCAGTATATTAATCTTAATGGCTTTAAACAGAAACAATTGCTTTCTTCATGTTTAATAAATTTATTTGTCAAAAAAATGTTTAATAAATTTAAATTAAGAAAAAAAAATTGAATGATCTTGATTGGGTTATATAAGATCGGAAAATAAAGCGAACGTATAATAGATAAGGATAGATGAGTGTCCATACTGTGGTGGATAGACGTGAAGTGTTACGGTTTGATTGGGCAGAGTCTGCGGTGAAAATGAAGGGCTTCACGAGATACGTATGATATTGATACTGTTATATTCAGCTTACCATATTCATGGATTCTCACTTAAGTTAATTTCTTTATGTTTTCTACCATCTTCCCTAAACTGAGAATAAGTTTAAAGTAGCATTTTTTTAATGTCAATCAACACAATTTTATTTTTTTTATATGTAAGAATTTAAGACAGTACGAAGAAGTTTACAATACTCACGCACTTTGTTTAACCAACTGAACTAAACCCCCTTGACACACAATTTTATTTTAGTCACTTAAATATATAAATGACATTGTTTTTAAAATAAAATTAACAACAATATTGTTTTCAATTTTAAAAGGTTTAATTAAAATGATTTTTTTTTTAAAAGTCATTAATATTGAAATTTCAAAATTAGAGACTATATATTAAGGGTTATCTAAAAAAACAAAAGAGACTATATATTAAGAGTTTAATGGTAATATATATATTGACAGTTTAAAACAGTTTTATACTGTCATCTAATTATAAATTATCGTTGGTATTACTTTTAAAGTAGTTTTTGTAAAAATAATTTATCTTACATAATGGTTTGTGATTGAATATCAGTATAAAGTGCATAACCTTTTTTTTTTTCTCGTATATATTAATACCACTTTTTATGAATGAGTAATTTATTTTCGTTTTCTTAATTCATAAGATTTACTTAAAACCACATGTATCTTTTGAGACAAAAATATATGTTTCGTTTAAACAAATGTTACATCCATAAAATATACTGGTTTATTTTTTTCATAAATAATAAAATATCGATACCTCTTCCTATGAGGATGAGATTTTATTAATTATTGAACCTTTGATTCCTTAATTAGAGCCTTTGATTTTCCTTGATAATATATTTCTACAAGTTTGGATCGTTTGAATTGCCTATATGAAACTAATTTTTAGTTTTAGTGTGGACTTAACTCTAACCCAAATTATACTTTGTCACTTCATAAGCAAATTTATACTCTAATTGCAACTTCTTGTAAACGAACATAACCATTTTTCATTTCTCAGTGTCAAAGAAACGACATTTGATCGAGGAGATTCTCTGGAAGAAAATTTGAAAGCTCTAGCAAGGAATTTAAAAGAGACAACAGAGTGCTAGAGAGGAAAGGAAGAATGGATCAGGGTGGGTGAAACGCTCTGGTCTCTTCCACGTAAAGAAATAATAATATTGAAGCACTCACCAACCAAGAGCATTCGTACACAATGATTTATGTGATCCTAGTCTTGTGCCTACTTATCATGCTTGCACGGATTGGTTTTAACATAAAATTAACTAATTTCAATTTCATGAAGCTAATCATGATTTGGTTGGAATATGAATTAGTTCGAGCTGAATAGAATAACTATGAGAGCCATATGTTTTGTTGTGGGTTTGAGTATTTAATATAGCTTGATACTGAAGACTGAGACTCGATATTAAGGTAGAACAAGTTGATGTCAGTCAATTCAATAATAAAGCCAATGGTGATGCCCTTTTCCTTCTGCAACATCCTCTTTCTCACCTCACCAAAGTCAATAAACAATTATAGCTAGCCTCTTTCCCTCTTGTTCAATTCCCCTACCCCAACCAAAACCCTTTGTCGGAACACAAAAAACAAAAATGATGTCTGCTTGGATGCAAGACACAGAAGAAGAACAAAACTCTGCTTCTGCTAACTCATGGCCAAACTCAAACGCCAACAACGAATTAAGCTGCGTGTCTTTGTGTGCTTACAAACCCATCTCCGAGATCCATGAAGAATGGCACGTGCCCAACAACAACATAAGGGACGTGACCTTCTCCACCACCAACGTTGCTGATAATAATTATTTGCTTCAACCATTGCACAGCACTTTCTCTTCCACTAACCTTGACCTATCTCAAGTGCACAACTTTCTCACTCCCAAACCCACCTTTTACCCTTTAGAGAATTGCTTTGACATGGGGGGTTCCGATGTGGGATTTCTTGACCCTCAAGCTTCCTTCACTTCGAAAGGTGATGGTGATGTCTTCTTGAGCTCAAATAATAACCTGTTAACCCTTCCAAATTTGAGTTCAACCATATGTGTAGTGCCCCCTCAACAACAAAGCAGTGTTGGCTTTTCCGGTTTCAAGAATATTAACTCTGATCACGTGGTGGAGGGTACTTCTAGAAAGGCCTTGCTTCTGAGCAGGTCCAACATACTGAGACCCCTTGAATCGTTGCCCCCATCAGGTGCACAGCCAACACTTTTTCAAAAGAGAGCAGCACTTAGGAAAAGCTTGGCAGATAACTGCAAAGGCAAGAGTGAAGTACTCGTTTTTGACGGTAAGAAGAGGAAGACGTGTAATAATGGAGAAGGTGTTGATGAAGGTGGGAGCTTTGATGGGTCGGGGTTGAATTATGATTCTGATGAGAGTGATGACAACAAGATGGAAGAGAGTGCAGCAAAGAACGGTGGAAACAGCTCAAATAATGCCAATAGCACCATCACCGGCGGCGTGGATCAGAAAGGCAAGAAGAAGACGGGAATACCAGCTAAGAATTTGATGGCTGAACGCCGCCGAAGGAAGAAGCTCAATGATAGACTCTACATGCTGAGATCCGTTGTTCCCAATATTAGCAAAGTAAGACTTAATTTGTTTCAAGGATTTTTAGTATTGTTATTCATGTTAGAAATTAATTAAGTAGACTTTCACTTCAGTAATTTGAAGTAATAATTAAGGATTTTTAGTATCGTTACTCATGCATTGCAAATACTATAGATTATCATGGTAAAACTCCAATTTTAATTCAAAAAACCAACACTTAAAGAATTGCATTTAAGCGTTGAATATATAGCTACCACTTTGTTCCTCTTTTATTTAATTATGAACTAGGGTTAATTAATTACTCTTCCAGTCCTAGAGCTTTCACAAGCTTTTTGTTACTATATATTCACTAATAAATCAAGATATATAAGGACTGATTATGTTAATTACTATTTATAGAGAGGAAGTTAATCCACATATATATCAAATCATGGCTAGCTTCTAAAGTTCTAACTGTTACTATATATTGTTTTGTCGTGGACATGTATATATGCATCTATTGGATTGTTTGACAATTGAATTTGGTTTAAAATTAAGATGGACAGGGCTTCAATCCTTGGTGATGCAATAGAGTATTTGAAGGAACTACTGCAAAGGATCAGTGACCTTCACAATGAATTGGAGTCAACACCAGCTGGCTCTTCATTGACACCTGCTTCAAGCTTTCTTCATCCTCTGACACCCACTCTTCCAACACTGCCAGCCCGTATGCAAGAAGAACTTTGTCTCGGCTCGTTGCCAAGCCCTAATGGCCAACCTGCAAGGGTAATATTATTGCTTGCCCATTTCTGGAACTTGTCCTTTTATTTGCACATATACGTGGTTCAATCCACATGGCTTTCTTAATTTCTATTCCTATTTCTGGTTATGATATTATATATGGACACGACAAGAAATATATGTGTTCTTCTGTGTGCTTTAATGAGGTGGTGAGCTTTTGCTTGTTCTTAGAATGGCATGATTGCATGAATAGAGTATCTTTTTCTAATTTCATTTTATATTTTTAATTAAAAATAACACATCACTAATAAAAAATATAAAAAAAATGTAATTATATAAAAGAGAAAGAGTGTGTTTGTTTCGAGGTTTAAAATTTATTGCTAGTAATATGAACTCTTGGAAATGTAATATTCTCATTTTATGAATTTAAAAAAAAAATTGCCAGTACTGTTCATCTTCAGAAAAGTAATAAAACTTTATTTTTATTTCTACAGTAAAAGGGTGAAAAAAATATGAAAAGTTATGAGCTAACTCACTTATAACCTATATTTTTATTCTTATTTTATTTTGAAAATTTTAAAAAATTTATAAAATATTAAAATTTAACCAAATATATATTTAAACATACTCATAAATAATATTCTTGGTTTAGTATTCCTTAAAAATGTGATTTGTGAAAAATATAATTATACCTTAAATCAAATGTCCCCAAAGAATCTTCTTTATTAATTAAAGTATCGTTTTCAATTAGATATAATATGGAATGTGACAAAATTAAATTTATTAATTTTAGCACAAAGCTCGTGTCATAGCAAAGCCAAGCATTTTATGAATATTGTTTATTGTTAACATGTATTCTATTCTCATTTGTCAGTGAATAAAAAAACAGAAACTATCTAATAAAATGTACAACATTTAATATATTAAAAACTTAAAAATTTTATTCCTTAACAGATAGATAGGGCAATAATTAGTATTTGACATTATTTATTAGTATTATCTGAGGCAAACATTTTCTTGATGAAACCAGTCAATTAATAGTTTTTTTTTTTTTCTTTTCCCGCCAAATATAGGTTGAGGTTGGGTTGCGCGAAGGAAGAGGTGTAAACATCCACATGTTTTGCGACCGCAAACCTGGTCTCTTGCTCTCTACCATGACGGCTCTCGACAACCTTGGGTTAGACATTCACCAGGCAGTAATCAGCTATTTCAATGGATTTGCTATGGATATTTTCAGAGCTGAGGTTAATTTTTTTATTCTTTAATCATTAATCATCATTATTATAAAATCAAACCATGTGCATCCAGCTCATTAGGTTTATAGATACATTATCCAAAGATAGCGGTTCATATTACCTGGCAACTACTTTCATGAAGAAATGACTCAATTTAATTTCGAAAAAAAAATTGTCTACCAATCAAAACTTATGATTGGTATAGTTTTTAAAATAATTATGTAAAATTTAGCAAATTTATAATATATATTAGTTTGTGATTGAATGATAATATAATTTTTTATATTATTAGTATATATACTATTTACTCTATAAGTAATGCTATATTCTTTTTTTACTAATTCTCTTAATAATTTATAAAATAAATATTAAATAGAAAAGTAAATATATTTAATATTTTAAAACTATAAAATGCATTCAATCCTTTATTTACTAAATAGAAGGATTTGTAAGACGTTGTAAAAAAAATTATAATTATTCATATTATATTTTATGTCCTTCGAAGGAAAAAGTGTTAAATAATGCTATTATACTTTCTGCTTCCCAGGAACATTCCTTGCTTTATCATTAAGGTTAAAACTTCTCGAGATGATACCTAGGAATTAAAAATCATGAGTATTATGAAGTGATGAGTTTTTTTTTTTTTTTTTCTTCCCTCTCTTTCAGCAACGCAACGAAGGTCAGGATGTCCATCCGGAGCAAATCAAAGCAGTTTTGTTGGATTCGGCTGGCTTCCATAGCATGACCTAATGGCAAGAAACAGACTACTGACACTACCTTTCCAATTAGTCAATTTAGCAATCTTGATGTTTTTAATGCTCAAAAATTCAACTGTACTATACAGGCTCTTTTAACTTGTGCTCAGTTGAATTAGGAGAAAATTTATTTTACCAATTAAAAGCACTACTATTTTTGGCGCCTTATGCATATTCAAAGTGAAACGAAATTTGATGATGGTCTCCACTCAGCTTAGCGACATTCTGAATATGCATGTTGATGTCAAGCTTGTTTCTACAATTCCATTGTCTTCATTGTACAATTAGTAGGGACAAAGCTTTAATGCACTGTTTTCTCTCATTTTTTCCTCTTTCATTACCCTAAAATTTTATCTTTCCTTTTTCCAAAAATAAAAAGGAGATAAAGATAAAAATAAGGATAAACGAAAAGTGCTTTTACCAGACAAAACTGAAAATTCAATGCTGGCTTATGAAGAGGCCAGGATAAATGGGGTCTCATGCATCTGCAGCAAAAATTAAAGGTTTTGCCAAACACAGTCCCCACTGTAGGCTACTTTTAATCAAGATAAATAATGAATTCCATGGGCCAACGCTTGTTAGACATAAAGGACAGAACCACGGAAAATAATGAGGTCCACAACGTGCACATACAGAGTATGTTTCTCGAGCTGAAAAGTACAACCAATTTATTTATTTTTTTTCAAAAACTATTATTGGACATTCAAAGATGGTGCTTTCAAGGAATGAAGTTTTATCACGTAACCACGTTACACATGTCCCAGAGAGAGGACCACACCACAACTAGCAGTGTCGTCGCAACGATAAACCACAAATACATTTCACTAAAGAATTTTCAAATCCTCCATCAAGATTTCCAGACCCAAGTGTCCACTTTCTTCACTCGTGACATGACTTCAACTTCCATCTACGCCGTTCGCTCGAAAACCCTTACTTAGACAAGATATGACGGTAATGTACTCATTCGCCAAACACCAAGGCACAAACGAAGACTTAGGAGGCAAAATTTAATTATACATCTACTACCCAAACGCATAATAATATAATATCAACAATGATTTCCACGAGTTCAGCATACTGGCACAAATTACTCCACTAAAATAAGAGACCAATCATATTTAAAATCAGATAACCGCCCTTGTATATGGAACTTAATTACATTAATGAGTTCGGGTACTAAGGATGCGAGTAAAACTATGTACAAGGTAGGATTGTTGAAAAATGCAAGGCCGATACACCCGCTATCACCTTGCACAAGAAGGCACAATTACATGCTACTATATTAGGAGTGTATAACAGGGAAAGGCATATATACTAATACTACTAATTCCACGACACGGTCCAAAATTGGATGGATACTCATTCATGCCATCCATATTCTGATTCCAAACACAAGCAGTCACTTGATAAAACAGTCAGATTCAGAATTAGAATTTTCTTCTTCGGGTCATATTCTCCAACTGGAAGGCTTTATGACAGTCACCTACTACTTTCCACTCCAGTCCGGAATCTGTATCAAATCAAACATCCTTAAGACCATGAGATTCTTCTGGGAAACTGGATTCAAAATTCATATATGGCACACAACATTTCATGTGGACAGGGTAACACCATTGAATGATGAAGTTACCTGGAAGCTATGGAAATCAAATCTACGAATTATCAGGTATCTGAAGCTGAATGGTTGAGCTGACACTTGATTTCTTGTCCGTCTGCTGCACCTTCACTAGCTGATTGATTCTCTTCATTCTTTGAACTCAAGGTACCCGGGCTCATTTTCTGAATCTCCTCTTTGGGGTAGATATAAATTTTGCGAACCATTGCAACAAATTCCCTGATTTAAAAATAGAATTATGCAAATGATGTGGTCATTATCAAGAAAAAAAAATTCACCATTACAAAATAATCAAAGATGTATAATTAGAGATCCTTACTGCCATGGATCATCACCAACAAGCATCATATCTCCCTCATTATCAGTGTAGACAATAAGCCAATCCTTTTGTGGAGAAGTTAATTCACCTCCAAATTCAAATAGTTGATCTAATTCAGCAATTAATTCACCATAATCACTGAATTTTGTGAGGTCCACTGACCTACCAAGCGCAATCCCCTTCTTGTGAACCTAAATTAAAAGCATTTGATTAAAATTTCCCTGCAAACTTCTTGCTGTTATTTAGTTAAAATCTGATATTAAAGGGAACTTACTTTAGTGCAACTTCTAGCAGAACCACTATGAGATTTGGGTTGAACATCTTTCATATGTGGCTGAGAAGTTTGTAACAGCTTTTCATGGTCATCAATCAGCAGACCATCAGCTGGTTTTGATCCCCTTGAATGCTCGGACTTCTGATCGTTTTCAAATGTACGTTGTTGGTGTGATGTTGTATGCATGTGACCAACTGGCTCGCTTGCAACATTTCTTTGTGATACAGAAGGCTCTGGTGCAATGGGGCTACTAAGGAGTGAGATGCCAAATAGCTTACAGTCACTGTCTTTCGGTTTTGAAACATCACAAGGTTTTCCTGGTATTGGTTTGGGCAGCAGGTCTCTTGAACGAGGACTCTCATATTGAGTTGATGGTGGTGGTGGCATCAGAAAGTTTCCATGTGAATGCTCAACTTTATGTCCATGAAGCACAGGGTACTCACCAAATGCACTACTATACCTCAAATTCCCTCGAACTTTGTAAGTTGTATCACCACCTTGAGCAGAGCCTTTTGTATTAGAGTCCAAGAGATTGAGTGAAAGGCTAGATGGCACTCCAGGCCAAGGACTAAGAACATTATGTTTGCCTTCGTGATCCAACAAATGTTTTCTGCTAAGGTTAGCTACAGGACCATTTTGATCAACAAAGGATGGATGGGATGATTGATCTCCATGGACCCCAAAGCCTGAAAGTAGATCTGGATATGTTGGTTCGTGCCTTCCCATTGACATCCAGCTGTCTGGCCCGTACCTTCTTGAGGTAGAAACATCAATCTTTTCATCATCTGCAGCAGGTGGCCACACAACAGACTTCTCTGCCGTATCAGATTCGTTGCTTTCAGCAAAATTACCTCTCAAGGTCGTTAGTTCTTGACCTTGCAAGACCCTTTGAAACCCACTTGTTGGCAAAGGATCTACGCTTACTTTAGATGAAGCTGTTAATCACCAATAACAAATCAGGCTTTACAAAATCACAAATGTTTTTGCTAAGATAGAACTCGTATAAATATCAAATTATTAAAAGCAACTTATCCATACCTTCACGAGTAAGAACAGAGGAATCTGGGGATGATGGAACCATATTAGATCGAGGCCTTTTAGGCCTGGGCATTGGTAGAGGATTTATAGCAGGAGGTGCAAGAGCAGGCTCTATGTTCCATTGGGAAACTCTCTCAGGACGAGGTATGTTTGATGTTTCATCCCATCTCACCTGGATAACACACACAAGGAACTCCATTATAACATGTCCAATTCAACAGCAACACAGAGTGACATAAAAGCCAGAATGCAACCTTAAGACTTCTCCATTTGGACTTTGGCCACCTTTTGGGATCAGCATCTTCAATTCCAACAATGGTGCCAGTAAACCTACAAATTTATCATGTCAAGTCAAGGAATTTCTTCCATTCAAATTATGTTTAATAATTAATAATAATACAACACTGCTCAGTTACATAGACAAACAATGGAAAGAGAAGAAATGAAAATTAGCATAGACGACTACAAATTAGTTGGCAAAAAAGAAATTGCTACACATTCATACCTTTGCTCAGGAGCCTCTTCACCTTCAAACCTCATTTTGAACCGCATCCCAATGGTATAATTGTTTTTGAGAGACTCCATGTATTGATCATAGGGAACAATAAACTCAGCTGGACTAGTCCTGTAAAACAAATTTGACCACATTGTTGTAAATCCTGCAGTGAGGAATCAATAAAAAAAAAACACTCAAATCATTCATGTGCAAGAACAAGGTACAAACCTAGGCTTGTAATACACAGTGAACATGGTCCCAGTCAATATGGCATGCCAAGCAGTTGCAAGAACACCGAGATGCATGCTGTGGCTCGAGATAACTGATGATGGAACATTACCCTGCTGTCTCATTGCACGCCTAACACCAACTCGAAGTTCCCCATTCTCACCCCTGAAAGTTTCTAAATTAGCCTGCCACCAAATGGAATACCAAAAGCCAAAAAACCAACAAAAATCTAAAACCCTATTCATTAATTAACGAACCAACCTTAAAAAAATAAACGCATCCCCAGCAACTAGCCTCTTGGAGCTGACAAAAACACTCCAACCACTTTGCAGCAAGTGTCTACGCGGTTGACCTGAAATTAACTCCACTCATCAGTCATAGAAAGAACATAAAAACAAAAAACATAGAACAATTTAGCTTAAAAACAAGATCCGTAAATAGTAATTAATAATTACCCCGAAAAATATGCCTGAATCGCCACTCGTTCCCGTGCAGATCCTTGGCCACCAACTCCTGGGTAGGTGGCTGCTTTGACATGTCCTGTCAACAAACACGAAAGAGGGGAAGACACCCCCAACTTCAGCACAACGAAACAAAGCACGTGGAAGGAAGGGTAAAAAAGAAAAAAGAACCAAACCAACCAGCGGAGGGAGGCATTCATCGGCATGTCGTCTCAACACCGAAAACCCACCGTGAGTACTCGTATCAGATGCCGTCAGCGTTTTACAAAACGAATGCACGTGAAACCGAGGAGGAGGAGCCGGAGGACCCTCTTTCTCCACCTCATTCTCATCTTGCTATCATTCAGATCCACAAAAAAACACACATAAGAACGACGTCGTTGCTCACTCACACCACACCCCACCCAGAAGAGATTAATTTAACTTACATTTGGCTCTGGAAGTAAAGTCACTTGAGCAAACACCTCATCCGTGTCTGGCTCCGCCTGACAAAAACAAAAAAACCATAACATTAAAAAACAACTTCATTTACCAACTCAGTTCAAAAGCCGAGAAAATTAACGGTTACTACCTTGAGCATGACGTTGATGACCCGACAAAGGATCTTGGATGGTAGATCGTAAACCGGCATATGCTGTTCCGCTACCTGATTTGTGGACGCTTCCACCTAATGCGTGTTTGCGCCATAAAAACAAACACTCGTGTTTACAACCAAAAATAGAAAACCACAACTACACCAAAATTCACTGTAGAAGCCAAGTGACAGAGCCAGAAGCGAAACTCCACCGAATCTGAGCTCTGACTCACCGAACCGGAGGAGAAGAGTCACCTACCTGCTCGATATGCCCTTGAGGAAAATAGAACACGCGCTCTCCTTCTCTAGGCACCGTCACCAGAGGACCCGCACACGCGTGCCACAGCTCCCGGTAAAGCGCAGCTTCCGCGTCTGAAACCAAAAACACGTTATCATCACGCCACAAGCAGGCACAAACTAACGGTTTCGCAGAGGAAACCACGTTACCTCTCGCGGATGATGACGAAGAAGCATTCTGAGCCTCGCCTCCACCGTTCCCGTTGTTGTAGCCACCAGAACTGTTGTCTCCTTTTCCGTTCACCGAATTTCCCTTGATCGATACCTCCGACGTCGCCATTTTTTCCCTTCAATTTCCTCACAGATCTCTCGTATATCACATCGCAGGATCGGAACCTCCGTTTCTCTTCACTGTTCCAGAATCCAAGCACCGAATTCTCAAACCTCGCAAGGAAATAAACAAACAACACGAGAAGCAGCACCAATTCCCAAAACCTCTCTCTATATCTCTCTACCTTCAATGGACGCTTTCAACCACTCTCTCTCTCTCTTTCTTTCTTTCTTTGTTTCTCTCTCTATCTCTTTCTATCTTCCTTTTTTTTATTTTAATTTTTTTTCTCTCAGCTGATAAATGGGTAGCATTGCAGCACCAGAACCACTGTCGGAGGGGAAGACTTAACCAGAGTGGTCAAAACAGCGTACAATGATTTCAACCGCGGTCAATTCTTAACCACTCTTAGCAACCGGGTTTTACCGGTTCACCCCGCCATACCGGCAACAGCCGGTGAGCCTCTTTTCCCTGCCAGGGAAACGCAAACAATGCGATCTCCTTGGCGGACACTGAAAGGTGTTAGTCTTAACGGCGTTAGGATACGTCGAGGGTTATTGGATGGGCATGTAACGGCGTGTGTCTTGACGGTCGCGGGAAAGTTGCACTGTTTTTATTGGGAAATGGCGTTGTCGTGCTGTGGACGGGCAGCGATATGCAATTGTAATGAGGTACGGTTAGAGAGGGCGCATTTAACACCACCCGCGCAACTTAACCATGGTTTGCTTTTTCTTTTTCTTTTCCTTTTTTTTTATTTCCCCAAATAAATTAAATAATAAATTCGTACTCCTATTAGCTGGTTTTATTTAATTTATTTAATTTTTTTTGGCTAGCCGGTTGTGATAAGAACTTTGATGCGCCAGGGCGGTAGGGCACCACAGAGCAGTTGTCGCCCCATTTGGGTCTTTGCCATCTTTCTTTTTCTTTCTCTTATCCCATCTTAATGCCATTGCATTTATGCACATTTACATCGTAATCGAAGCTCCCTTTGGATCTAGGATTTTCTTTTTATCCATCTTGCGTTAACCACTGAACTTCCTTATTTTAACACTGATTAATAATAATAATAATATACTACTCCTATATAATAAATAAATTTAGTATATTAAAATCAAGAAAAAAAAAATGTGATTTTAGTCCTATTCTTTTGATCAAATATAATCAAGGTCCGTATACTTTTATAGTATCAATGAATTTGATTTAAAACGTTTTAAAATATAGATTTAGTCTATTTTTTCTAAATATTTATCATGTTTTTTTTTAAATTAAGAGTGATTAAATTTACATATTTTTTAAAATTTGATAATCAAATTTATCAATATAAAAATACAGAGATCTTATTATATTTGACTAAAAATATAATGACTAAAAAGACATTTTACCCTGAGATCAAATTCATAAAATTTACAAAATAAGAATATTAATAAAATAAGTCAGCCACTAATAAAGATTAAATGCATTAATTAATAAATGAATTATATTTTTATTCAAAATAATCAAATTAAAATATTAAAAAGATTAGTATTGAAAATACTTTCACTTAGACGTTACTTTTAACCTGAATTATTTCATATGTCATAAATACATTATTATTTTTTTGCTTTATTGTCATAAATACATATACGACTTTAAAGCTCTATATTTCTCATACGTTTCTCACACAAATTCGTACAGCTATCGAAATAACTAAAACATACTATAACCTTCATTTTAATTAGTCTTTTAATATATCATAAAAATATTAATGCATGTTATAATGTCTGTGTAACTCATTAAAATCATTATTACATAATAGACAGAAATTTAAATGATTTTTTAATTAAAATTAATTTAACTCACTTTTACTTTCAGCCATGTTATTAACATTTATTTCAAATTTTGTTATAAAAACTCTAAGGGGATAAAAAGGACTTTCTATCTGTTGAGGGATGAAAGTCAGAAAATCATTTAATTTTACCATTCAAACTAGGGAAGTCCCACTAATAGAATATCCCTTTAAAATTCGGAGTCGATTTTGCAAATATTGCTCCCTTTCACAAATTTTACCTAATTTGATCGAGTCCAGAAGCTCTTCCGTCAAAAGCAGAATAAAACTTGGTCAAGTTCAAGAAATTCTATGAAGAATATGCACGCATATACAATTGTGTATACTCGTCAGCAAAGAGTTGAAGTTGAACTATATTTCCTTTTTTAATACGGAAGCATTTTCTATTTTTAACGTTATGAAAGAGTCACGAAGCTTGTAATGAAGATATGCACAAATATGAGAAAGATATTTTATGCATTTAAATGCATTATTTAATTATGCTCACCGATCATTTGTGAAATTGTTTTCAAAACTCATGGATACGTGGGAATTTCAAAAATCAATCTCTCCTCTTCAATAATATCCCGGACCACACAAACACAGAAATAGACTGTGTTAGAAAGTGTTAGTGACACTTGTAAATATCTTATGAAATTGTAATCATTTTATTAATCAAAATACTAACAATTCTAATTGTCATTCGTTCTCTGAATTGTCTCTCTGTACTTTCTTTCACTTTCACACTTTTTTTTTTCTCAAGATGAATTTTAAATACGCACTAGTCTTGTAAGTAACGATTATCCATATATATTTTATATATTTATAAATGAAAAAAGTGAAAACAAAAATCAGATTACACTGACATATGATGATATGAATAATCTTTTCAAAAATTTTACAGAGTTATATATATATATATATATATATATATATATATATATGGAGAGATCTAGTAACTATAAGAGATTTATTTTTTATCTCATCATTTATTTTTTTGAAATTTAATGGTTGTAATGATTAATTAATTTTAATTATTAGATATTAAGTATATGTGTGTGTGTGTGTAAAAAACAGCAAAGGAATCGATGATTACAACTGCAAGGAATCATTTATACTTTTATTGCCTACTATAGTAATATACAGATAATGGAATACAAGTGTATAAAAGGACGTGTTTGACAGTTTGAGTATTTGTTGAGTTGAACCGCCGAAAAAAGATCTTCATGGACTAACGCTAGCCACGATTTCACGCACGCATCGAATTTTCACTTACAAACTAATTACAACACGACACGTCTTCTTGAAATTACCTCCATATTAAATACATATATATACCGTGAGAGACATGTATATATTGGGGGGACAGGTGATTAATGCAATATTACATGAGATGCCAAAAACTTCAACGCCCTATCAGCTATGAAATTAAGATTTTATAAAGTTTTTATAAAAAAAATATTTATATGTATATATATAAAGTTTTTGAACTTTATTAACTCTTCTTAATTAAAGTAGGAATATTTAATTAAACGAGTATGACAAAGTTGAAAATAGTGGGATACTAGGATTGTTATAATTGCTTAGCAATTTCGTTGCACAACATCCTCATCTTGCCTCTCATATGAAAACAACTAATATTTTATTTTAATAATTCTCTCTTCTAATTCAAGTCAAATCTATTTGTTTCCTCTACGTACACGGTTGCCAATTTAAAAATATCAGTAGTATATAATTTAGGGTGGTCAATGTATAATTTATGTCGTCATTCATGAAGGTGAGTTGAACTACGCAAAAGTGTCGTTGTTAACCGATTACCAGCCAATGCCTAGTTGTGTATTTTAACCATGCACCAAAAATATGCAGAGAGTACTTGTCAACACACACAAAAAATAAGTATAAGTAAATAGAAGGAAGAATAGTTTTAAAACTAACGAGGAATGAGAACAAAGTTTCTCCCTTAATTTTTTTTTTTTTTTCCTCACTCGTCTCCCTTTATATAAAATTAAGAATGCATTGTTTACAAAGAGATGTAACGTGCACGTTACGGTTTTTATAATTAACTGTTGTTATACATAAAATAAAAAAAACACGAAATGCTTGTCTAAAATGTCCTAGGATCTTTCAATTTCGATAATAAACAGAACAAAAGTTACCGAATTTGTATTTAATGATGATTCTCCAGGGTGCTGGAGTACATTTTGTACTAATTTTATTAGGGTTAATTATGTTTTTTTCTTTAAACTTTTTCGAATTTTCACTTTTAGTTCCTAAACAAAATTTTGACTGGTCTTAGTCCCTGAACTTTTTTTCCTTCAATATTTTTAGTCCCTAAACTTTTCTCAATTTTTTTTTAGTCCCTAAACAAATATTTGACCGGTCTTATGTTTTTAGTCCTTCAGGAACTAAGACCCGTCAAAATTTTGTTTAGGGACTAAAAGTAAAAACTCGAAAAAGTTTAGGAACCAAAAACATAATTAACCCATTTTATTAATATTCTTTTTTTGACTCATTATTTTTTATTAAGCAAAATTTATGTAAATCTCGTTAAACATATAATTAAAAAAAATTGAGAGATATTGATGAAATATTGGTAATTTACTAATTTATTTATAGGTATTCAAAATTTCAAATACCAGTATTCTTACCGTAAAAAAAAACATATTCTTACTGTTGTGATTCCAAATTTTTAACCGTTGGGTAGCTGACCAATCTGACAGAGCAAAAGGACAGTGATGGAAAAAGGATGGCTATAATAATTTTCAATATGGATAAATTGATTTACTTTTAATTTCCAGTAAATTAAAAATATAATGAAAATTAAATTAAATTAAAATATGTATTTATGAGTGTCTAATTTTATCTTGAATATTCTTATTTTTTTTAGCTTTGTTAATTTAAATTTATTTATGATTAACTAAGTTTTTAGTCACTAAACTTTTTTAAAATTTGATTTTTAGTTCCTAAATTTTAGTTTGACTGGTTAAGATTTTTAAATTTTTTAAAAATTTGATTTTTAATTCCTAAACTTTAGTTTGACTAGTTAAGGTCTCTAAACTTTTTAAATATTTGATTTTTAGTTCCTAAACTTTTTAAAATTTTGATTTTTAGTCATTGAAATCTCATTATTTTAGAGACTAAAAATTGAATTTTTAAAAAATTTAAGGACTTTGATCAGTCAAAATTTTGTTCAAAAATTTAAAATTAATTTTTTAAAAATTTAAAAATCTTAACCAATCAAATTAAAATTTATGGACTAAAAATTAAATTTTAAAAAAAAATTAAAAATTAAAAACTTAGTTAATCAATTTATTTATTACTACTGTAAAGTAAAGAAAATAAAGAATGGAATTGTGGGAAGAAAACAGAGCATGCTGCCAGAACTCGATACAAGACACAGTAAAGTAAAATTAAGACAGAGGAGAGAAAGTGAAGGTAAAGGCATGTCACGTGGAGACACGGACTAGAGATTAGAGAAGGGACCCACGTGTATTGTAATGGCACTATAGAGCAGGTTTGTATGGTCCAAAGCAACAAGGAAACGAATATTCTTTCGTTTCTCTGTCTTCAAAAATTAAAAAATTAAAAAAAAAATCACTGCCAAAATGTCCAAAGAGCATAGGTGCAGCCGTGCAGGCTACTGCAATTTTCCAACCTCTCTTCCACTGAACCTGCTGGGTTGGTTGCAGGGTGCTTAACTTTTTAGGTTACCTTTTTTTTATGCAACAGAATATAAAATACTAAAGTATACATTTTTCTTTTCAATTTAAGTATTTCCGTAAAAATAATGTTTGAATAAGCACATTAATTTAATTTTAAACTTATCATGTGTTAATGATTTGTTTGGTTTGAGAAAATATTTTTTATTTTTATTTTCTGTTTTATTTTATTATAAAAATCATTATTTTTTATTTTATTTTCTATTTTTAAAAGTTTATGTAATAACCAGTAAAAATAGAAAATAATAAAAAAGTATTTTTGCTGTTTTATAAATAATTTTTAAAATAAGTAAATAAAAATAATATGTCATTTTTACAAATAAAACTAATATAAAATAGTCAAAAGCTCTTCTTAGCATAACTTGAGAAATCCTGGAGTGGTGAAAAGTGAAAACACATCTCTACTTCAACCTTCCCTTATTTATGTCGTGCAAGACATTTATGATAGGCAAAAAAATTTGGAATATTGTTTTTCTAATCATAATTGTCGTGGCAAAGGTTGATTACTTGGGATATCTATCATGACAAGTCATGATGAGTATTATTTTATAGTCCTTAATTTGCCTCCTATAATTGTGGGTTAAGGTTTAAGTTCAGTCTCACTTTAACACTTACTCTGTTACCTCAACCTCAAATAAGGGAGATATCCTTGGAGTATTTGATACTTCGCTCAGGTCGCATTTGGAATAAATGTTTAGTGATTAGAGGCCCCATTTACATTCGATTGACTCAGGTTAAGATAAAATAAAATAATTGTTAGTTTATTGGTTCCCTATAAATTCATAAGCTTCCCAAGCCTTTAAGTATAGGAGTGCACACGAACTTAAAGCACACAATCTATGAAAATGCGTCAATTAGTTGGTTGGTCCTAATTAGTAGGTTTATAATCCCCCCAAAGTCGTAAGTTTGGGATAAGGGCAGTAGTTTAAAGATTGTGTCAATTGGTTTGTCTGGATAAGTTTACTATTCAAATTATTTAATACTCCCTCCGTTCTAAAATAATAATCTTTTAAGGTTATGGCACACTGATTAAGAAATATTCAATTGATACAAGTTTAGACGAAAATACCCTTACTTTTTCAACTACCGTTGTCATAAATTATCCCAGTATCCACCAGTAACAAATATATCATGTTATCCACTAACTTATTTTTATGACAGATGTCTCTTTCCAATTTAAGTATTAATTGATCTTCTTAATTATGTTTAGGGGCATTGTTGGAAAAAATAGCTTAAAAAAGCTAAAAGGACTATTATTTTGGAATGAAAATAAAAAGCTAAAAAGACTATTATTTTGGAATTGAGGGAGTAGTAATAGTAATTATTTTTATTAATTTTATTTAATTAATGTAAGGAGGCGTCTGTTTCAAGTTATCAAGAAAGATTTCTGGGAATGTGGACTCGAAAATATCTCATTCTTATGTTTGCTACAAATTTTATAAAAATATTTTCAGGAATGGTTGATTTCCATAAATATAAAATACACATGTTTCTGTTACTCCTTATTTCCATGCTAAAAGGTGAGTATCTTGCATTCCCATGGAAATAGAAGTTATTATCTGCAATAACTATCACTCTCACTTCTTTCTTCACATTTCTTATTTCACCTTTATTTTAAAAAAAAATTTAATTAAATAAATTTTATTTTTTTTCTAAATTTCCTAATGACAACCAAACATGTTTATGGGAATAATATTCTCATGCATAACATTCCTAAGAATATAATTCCCGCAAATACTATTTTAAAACTTGAAATAAACTCCTCCTAATGTTGCATATAATGTTTGTGCATGGGAAAGTATAAGGACAAACTTTAAGAAAATGTTTGGTATATGGAAAGTTTTTAATAAGCTACGAAATTTCATATGCATGAAAATAATTTATTTTTAAAAAGAATTTCTTTTTACTAAATTTCAACTTATGTTTCAAACAAGCTAAAATTTAGCATAAAGTTTTTTTTTCTTAAAGAAACAGTTGAAATCTTAAAATTTTAGTTGTTCCATATGTTTGTTTTTCGCATTTGGTTTATTATTTAAAAGGGTTTACTATCATTTTTAACATTTACAACCACCTTTCTTATATCTTGAAAATCATGTTAGAGGTTAGTTTAATGTTAGAGGTTTTTCTTTTTTCCTTATTTAAAAGGAAGTAAAAATAATGTTCATGTAAATAATAAAAAAAATTATAAATTAACTAAAATAGTTAGTCAAACAAAGTTTTATTTCGTTGAAGAAAACAAAAATCTTCAACAGAGAGTTGATCCTCCATGGGTTAAATAATTGAAGGGAAATATATGCTACCTCTAAAACCGTTAAATGATGGAAAATAAAATATACTTAAATAATAAAATAATTAGAATAAACCATTGATTTATTATTTTTTTCTGAGGGATTAAATGAATTGCATAAACAGTTAATGGCTTTATAGTTACAAATTTGCAAAAAAATAAATATTAAATTTTATAATTAACCAATAATGTGTGTTCATAAAAGCACCAATAGTCCAATATTACTCCGACAAAAGAACAAATTGCAATTAAGGAGGTGCCCTCCATTTGATGTGACTTACCCTAGACATAAACGTGCACGTGTTTCAACTATCTTGTGTTCTGTGGATTGAATTAGAGCTATGACATGGTAGATAGAAAAAGAAAACAAGAACCAAGACAAGTCGAAGGTGACAATGGATGGAGGCATGGAAAATGCGAATTGAAATGTGCGTTATTTCGTTCGTGGCCTTCTTTCTTTAAAACCTGTGAGCAAGAAGAGGAAGGAGGAAAGAAACACTACTAAAGCTATTTTTAGACCAACGGATTAAAAGCAGAGACGTACAATTTTGGGAATTTCAAGCCATGCACTCTTTATTGCGTAGCTAGTGTGCCCAGCATACGTTATTTTTTCCCCAATGGTTTCATTTTAGAGAAACACACACATCACACATGATTCTTTTTTCTTTGTTTTTTCCTCCCCCCTAAGTACAAATCATACGACTCTACTATAAAGCCTGAGGAGATTTTTTTTATTTTTCTCACCAACTAGTGTAATTCAACTTCAAAACTATTGAATCAATGCAAGTTTATTTAATTTTATCAAAATAAGATTAGACTTACGTATTTTTTTCCTTTAAATAATATGTAAGTGGAACATGTCATGACCGATCATGTCTGACTTAGATATTGTTTTAAAAAATAATTAGTTTGGCATGACATGTTCAACTTATCTGATTTAAATATTTTCTTTAAAAAAATTGTTTTAATTTAATAATTTTGAATTTAATTTATACTATTTTGGTATAAAAATTCTATGGTGATAGTTAGAAAAATTATTAGAGAACAAAAAAGTTTGCGCTATTGGTTGTCGACATGAAGTGGATATTAGGAAAATAATAACCGGACAGCCGACGCAAGTTTTTTTGACGCAAGTGAAATAAAGACATACTAGTATAAAAAATAAATAAATAAAAGAAAAAAAGACATACTAGAATTAAAGAAAGTAAAAAAAAAAAGATAAAATAACAAATATAAGTAATGTGATAAAAAGAATATGGTGAAAATAAAATAGAAGTCAATATAAATGTATATTTATAATAATCCTATTAATTATGATTAGCGTTTTCGAATATGAACTGCAACAAGAATAATTTCAAGACATAATTATGTATAAATAAATATGTATAGATATTTTTTAATTTCAAGACATAATTATGTATAAATAAATACTATAACTACAGTTAGATAGTACAGAGACTTTGATTTGAAGACATAATTATGTATAGATATTTTAAGACTCTCGTGTGACGTACTTTTTACCTTTGTATTTTATGTATTGTTTTTGAAGAATTTACAACTTCACATATTGTTAATTAATATATTATATTTTTTTGGTACAGCAATATATAATATGCTCATATTAAATAAAAAGTACAATTTTTAATCAAATAATAATTTATTATGTTTAATTATAAAACTTGTCAATTATATTTAATAAACCTCATATCCTTCATTATCTAGCATGATTTTATATCATGTTATTCATCAACATAAAAGGATTTAAATTGATCTTTTTTGTACTATTTTTTTTCAACTATAAAAAAATAATTATAATGTATTAATAATATAATTTTTTTACACTATTATTCAATCATAGATTATTATGAATGACAAATTTATTATTTTATAATAATTATTTAAAAATTATACTTAAAATAAATTTTAATTAATTAATAATATAAAAAAATTTACCCTGATAGTTTTCATTATCAGTCCAAATATGAAACTTTTAAATATAAAGATACTAGATAGTACCCGTGCAATGCACGGATAAATTTGAAAGAATAAATTTTTTAAATTATATAAAAAATTATGTGGACATAATAATGTACAATCATCATTTAATATACGACCTCTCCATTTTTTAAAATGTTTCTTAATAAATAAAAAAATAAATAAAATATTATTCCATATTTTCATTGTGCTATTTTTTTCTTTACGAAACATGGATGTATTATTCCAATTATTATAAAATTTGAGAATTAATTATGCTTTCAAAACTTTAAACATGAAAATAAGATTAAATAAATAATTTCTATCATTAAAGTTACTTACTTCAAATTATAAAAATCAAGTATTTTTCTCCTGCTAAAGTATTGTAGTCTTATACCTTTTGTATAATTTATATTGTTATATGTGTTCTATTATTGTATTTTTAATTGTTAATTAAATTTAATATACTAATTTTAATATTATAATTTAATTTAATTTTATAGTTGCCCCCTCAAAGAAAACTTCTAGCTTCGTCCCTGTTTGTATAATATATATATATATATATATATATATATATATATATATATTTAATAAAAATATTAATAATAATCATGTAATTATTAGTTTTTTTAAAAATGTTTGCATCAAAAAAGAAAAAAATTACTATATTTAAACTTCTAGATTACAATTAAAAAATTTATGATGAATACAAAATAAAGTAATGCTAAAATAATAGTATTGTAAATTATATTTTATTTAGGCTAATAACTAATAAACTCGTAATTCTTTTCTAATAATTTGAAGTTGATTTAGTTCATTTTTAGTCATACTTTGATGTGACATTTAAGCATTCTTGAATTTGAATTAGATTAAAAATTGATAAATATTAATTTAAAACTTTTGATGATTTATTTACAAATTATATTATTTTTGAATTGATTACTTTGTTTGTACAACTTTATAATTTATTTGTGATATTTTGAGAATGAATCATTTTAAGTAGAATTTGATTTGATTTAACTCAATTCTTTATTTATAGAATTAATGTTAAAATTAATTAATGAGAACAATATTAAAAGCATCTAAAAAATTACATCTAAAATGAGGTTAAAAATAAACAAAATTTGCTTTGATATGTGATATGATTCACACTGGAGAACAATAATAAAAACATCAAAAAAGTTAAATCTATATTTTATCTATAATAAAAATAACTAATAGAATGATTTATTAATATCATAGGCACAATGTAGTTTGATTTAAGTAATTATTAATTACATAACTATTAATTTGTATATTGATTCAAGTAAATATTTAATTCTATATATTAATTGAAATACTTAAATTAAATTTGTTATTAAGTAAAAAAAATAGATTATAGAAATTCTTACTTTAAATTATTTTAACTTATTAGTGAAAAATTATATTCATTTAGTGTTTGTCACGTGACATTAACTTAACAGTAAAAAAAATATTTTGTATAATAAATAATATTTTTTTGAGAAAAAAGTGATTGAATAATGACAACGCTTAGTTTAGGATCTAAAAATTGAGTAAGGATCTTTTTTAAGCCTTGTGTCATATCCAAATGTGTAAACTGTAAAAAAAAAAAATGTTAGCAAGTAAAGTTTAAATACCGTATGTTGGATAAAAATATATTAAAATAATCATAAAAAGAGATATGAACTTTACTTAAATGAAAAAGACAATTCAAAAAGAAAAATGATTAAAAGATAAAATGTATGAAGAAAAACAAAGAAATAAACACAACTGGTAAACAAAAAATATATAAACAAAAATTATATAAGAAAAATAAAATAAAGACTAAACCTTATTTTAATGATATAGTAGAACTCCTCATATATTCTTCTGTAAAATCCCTCGTTTAAAGTGAAGAAACTGTAAAATAATGTCAGCAAACAAATATTCAATAATAACTATTAGGCAAAAGATGTAAAAGTATTCAAATAATTTTGAAAATGATAAATACTTACTTTAAAGAAAGACTGAAATTTTGATGGATATGTATTTTTTGCCGGTATTTATCCCGCCATTGAAATTGAATAAAAAGAACAGAAAACATGTTAGTAATTGACTATTAAAAAATAAATGATTATAATGAAAAGCAACAACACATTGGTATTTATAGATGAGTTGATCTCAAATCTTGCAAGATTTTTTAAATTTAAATTTACTATAAATTTAAATAAGAATATATATTCGTATTATCAATTATTTTGAATCAGAATATATTTTAAGTTATTAATTTGAACGTTCAAATCATAAAAAAATAATTGTTATAATTACCTTAATTAATATAATTATATATTTTTATAAATTAAAAATGGAAAAAATGATTTTTTATAATTTATTACTGTAATCATAAAACGATATTACATTAAATACTAATTAAATCTTGAATAAAAATAAAAGATATCTATTATATTTATTATTATAAACATAATTCATTAATAGAATAATAATTAAATTTTCAAGTTAATACCATTCTACGTTTACCAATATGTGTTGTTATTGAAATAAAATATCTAATTAGTAAATACTAATATAATCGCCAATAAAATATTTAGGTTTATTTTATTCTATCTAATATTGCATGTTAATAAAATAAAATATTTATTAGTAAATACTAATAGAATTGTGAATTACTTGATAATTGATTACTGTAGTTATAAAAAATATTTCATAAAATTTAATAATTTGATATTACACATATTCATAAACATAAAATGATATTATATTAAATACTAATAAAATCATGAATAAAAAAATATCTATTATATTTATTATTATAAACATAATTCATCAATAGAATAATAAATTAATTATTTTAAGGTAATACCATTCTAAGTTTATCAATATGTGTTGTTATTAGAATAAAATATCTAATCAGTAAATACTAATATAATCACCAATAGAATATTTAGGTTTATTCTATCTAATATTACATGTTAATAAAATAAAATATTTATTAGTAAATACTAATAGAAATGTGAAAAAATATTTATTATTAAATACTAATAGAATTGCGATATTTACAAATAAGATAAAATCATACAACCGTATTGTAATTGTAATATTTATAATTAATATCAAAATATTTTAATATAAAAAATTTAAATTGCGATTTTGCGTGGTTAATCAAAAAATTTAATATCACAAAAAGAGATATATTGTTAGCTAAATTAAAAAAAAAACACAAAAGGAGGAATGAAATAAATTGAACATTATTTTTTTTGTAGTATATTATTATTAAATATAATAGAATCATTAATAGAAAAAAAAAACATTTATTATTATAATTGATATTGATGAATGATGTAATTTGGATAAGCAATTTTATGTTAGATGTGCAATATAAGTGGGACTAATATAATTTTTTTTTATTCGTAAGAATCGAATATAGTACCAGACGGTTTAATATAAATGGGACTAATATTAACATTTGTTCAAGAGCAAAATATATATATATATATATATATATATATATATATATATATATATATATATATATATATATAACATTTGTTCCACTTGACACTTGTTTTATTCGATAAATTACAACCATAATTCTTTTTTTGTATACTACTTTTATACTCAATATACACGTGCATATCCTATTTTATATATAATATTCGTAATTTTTTTTTTTTGAGGATGTAAAGTCTTTATTGAAATAACAACAAGATAAAGGAAAAATAGACGTAATTTTTTATAAGAAAAAAAAAGTGTAGCCGACATTATATAGACTAGTTTGACGTATTTACCCTTAGAAAGGGTCAACATTGCAATCTTCATTGGAAATCTCACAAATTTACCGTGGTTAGTTTTAGTATACTTTTAACAAATAAATATTTTTTCAATAGTTTATTGAAGAGTTTTATTTTAAAAAATTGATTATCTTGAAATTAACATTTTTTAATTTAGCAGTTTTTTCTTTCAATTTGCAAAACCTTTTGTAACATATGAAGTTATTATTTTTTCAGAGACTTTTTTTTTAATAAGTATTTAGTTTAGGATTTCTAATTAAATTATCCATTCTTATATTTTAAACACAGTATATTCTATTAAGATTGATTTAATTTATTAATTTTTTAGTGAGAAACGACATGTTATTTTTTTTATCCCTTGTAAACTTTAAATTCAAATTTATTTAATTTAATCAATTAGGTTATTATTTCTTAAAGATTGATACATAATACTCTTAATTCTTATAATCATGAATATATTATTAATGTGATTATATCAACTTAAATTTAAACAATATTTACACAATATATAATATACTTATTATTTGATAAACAACTTTATAAATGATTATTGAACACGGGGCCTGCTCATACCAAGTGACATAGTCACACTTTCACTCAAGATTTTTATTTAAGAAATAAAAAAGAAATTTAATATTGAGTGACTGGTGATGGCGGTGGCATGGGCTACAATGTTGCTAACTGCACCCACAGAAAAGAAAAGAAAAAAAAATTAAGATCAGTTAGTGGAAAAGAAAAAGAGTTTAATGATTATATACTCGTAGTATAAAATAATTTTATTATTATTTAATTATTATCATTAATATGAATTTTAAAATAATTATTATAAGCATCAATGAACTTATCATTTATGATAATTAATGATTGAATAATCGTGAAAAAGAATCAATACATAGACTTTTTTCTCAAAAAAAAATTTATGCCCAATTGCAGTGGAAAAAAATATGGTATATGTTAGTGATTATTATTTATTTGTTAAAAGGCTAAAACATTAAATATAAACAAAGTTGATAATATTTTCATGTTTTTAAGAAATTAAATACCAATTTTTATAAGTATCTTATTAAAAACCCACGAGCGTATTAAAAAAAAGAAAGATAGAAAAGAATTTACATAAAAAAGAAAGAAAAAGAGGACAGAGATAGCTAGCTGTGGATAGGACTAAAGTGGGTCCCTAGTGGATGTCGCTTATTTGGATTACACCTAATCCAAGTTGTGGGCCCAATTTGGTTATGCCTCCTCTCTCCTCAGCAACACCAATTTCTACGATCCCCCAACTTCCACTCTTTGACCCCTAACCTACAGACCAAACTTTCCCATTAATTAATTTCAATTTAATCCCCTTTTTTTAATTATAGTTTCCCTTCCTAATCTTACTAACCACACTCGACAGCTTATATATAGCTATATATTAATTAATAATATCACTGATTATTAGCTTCACATTGCGTAGGTTGCTATGTTTAATCACTAAAGATGCCACCCGTTTGTGTTATTATTGCTGTTATCATTTATTATTATTATCATCTTGAAGCAAAGATTAACAAAAATTTGAGGTTGAAATTTTTTAGATTGTCTTCTTTTCAATTAAGACACTAGAAAGAAAAAAACAAAAAACTGAAGAGTGTCTTAATATCTTGTGATAGAACATCAAAATAATAATATTTTAATAAAATTAATTATTTGTACACAAATGGTGATATATATATATATATATATATATATATATATATATATATATATATATATATATATATTTTATAATGGAACTTTTATTTTAATTTATTCTTTGGTCTTTCTTATACGAAGAGAGAGGTTTCCCTCTTATCAAAGGACTATCACCTATTAGCTAGTAAAAAGAGATGATGTAACTTAAGGAGTTAATATAGTAATTATTGATGTATATATTTTGTCTAAGATTAGATAGATAAGTTTAAAAATTTTAATTGAATTTAATAAAATAAATTATTTTTTTAGTCTTTCAACGAATATTCCTGTAAGGTTAACATACCAAAACAAACAGATGGTTAAAAATCATGGGGATGGAGGATCTTCTTCAATGACTTTCTTAAACCTGCATCAGGGGGTATATGTGTATGTTCGTTTTTTTTGGTTTCACCTGTACTTGTCTAGCTCTGGAACACTAAACAATATATGTTTGTTTAAGCATTGAGATTAACAATAATATTAGAAAAAGTAACTAGCTGTAAAGAATAATATAATGAAATGTAAGGACATGAGATTATTTACGAAACTCATTTAGTAGTTTTTTTTAAAGTTATTAGATTAGAGAAATAGTTGTTTAAGTTGTAAAGAGTAAAAATTAACAATATGTATTGTAATAGTGAGATCCACTTAAATATGTAAAAAGTAAATTTATAAGCTATGAACAAGCTAATTTATAAAAATTCTTTCATAGCAACTCTTTAAAAACTATTTTTTAATTTATTTATAAATTAATTTTAGCTTATGAGAAAAGTTTATTTTGTTTATATTTTTTTGTCTTATAAGTATTTATGTAGAAATTTATTCAAAACATGATTTAAGAAGATAAAAATAGAAAATATTTATTACATGACAACACAAAAATATTCACTATTTATTTTTATGTAATTATATTATTTAATAAAAATATATATAATACTTTTATTTATACTATACATCCGTTGACATACATACCCTATATAGTATGTATGTATATATATTATGAAATTGACTTGCAGCAAAAAAAAACGAATGTGAGTGTTTATTCTATTTTGTCGGCGCGACGCCCACGCGCCATTCTCCGTTACGGGAGGTTACGAAAACCAACAACGTTACGGACTTGAAACGGGGTTTCAATCTGGTTTTATTATATTAATGCAAAATAAATAAAAATAAAAATAGTTGTTGTTGTTGGATTGAAATGAAAGTGAGGAAAAGTGGGGCAGCACGTGGCAAAGGAGTGAGTGGACCAGTGCAGTTATTTTGGGCGTAGTGAAGTGAACCCAAGGCATTGCCATTGCCCATTGGTGTAGTCCTAATCCAATCACGCAGGTTGCGTGAGGATGGTTGGGTAGAGATGGAGCAGCCTTACGTCATCTTCCACTACCCATATGCTAGCAACCATGCCCCTCTCCTCTCTCACCTACTATCATTTTTATCAATGTAATTTTCTTTTTATCATAATATTCTGAATAAAGTTCGTTTTCTCCTCTCTTTTTTTTTTCCCTTGGTCAAAAAGTGATTCATTTCACTCTATTTGGTTCATCATTTATGCCTTTTATCTTTGCACAATGAGGTGAAAACAAAGCCAACTTAGATAATTTTGGATAATTGGACGCCGTTCCGATCTCGATTATAAAAAATAAAAAAAATACTAATTTTATACTAATTAAAAAAATTAATTAATATCATTTAATTTTGTTAATTCCACTTAGAACATCGGTGTTTACGTGAATTATTAAACAACGTTACTTAATAATTTTTTTCGTTGAAACATATGACTTGCAGTACGTTGGTAAGTTACTTAGATAAACAATCATTATTATTTTTTTTTTTGAAAAACAAAGATAATTTTTTTTTTTTTTTTTTTTTGGTGAATTCAAAGATAATTTTATTGATATAGAGAAAATAGGGTACAAGGGTACCCACCCCATATAAAATAAAATCATCCCACGTATCCATCAACACAGATATCTCCTCTAACCCGTGAATATCTCCTCTAACCCGTGAACAAACAGTAACATACTCCTATAAAAAAAACGTATCTAAACCTTCTATATGTATGTACATAAAATAATAATTGCTTAATTGATTCTTACTAATAAAAGAATCATTTTTTAGTTATAATTTAATGTGACTCACGTTAAGCACTCATTTTAACAACTTTAATATTTGAGTAATTTTTTTTTGTAAAATTATTAAATGAATGTGGCATTGTAGAGTTTACGTACAAATTTAAGATAAATAACTCATTTAAATAATAATGCTCTTAGAAAATAAGCTTCATTCCCAAATTATCATTTATTGAAATTTGATATAAAGAATAAAAATAGTCGTTGAAAATGAAATGTTAGTTAAATGAATGGTATTTTGGAGATGACATAATTAAATATAGTAAAATTAATTAAAATTTACTTATATTTGATACTAAAATATATGATTCTTTTTTACTTATATTTGAAACCGAAAAAAGTATCAATTTAGCAAGCTAGGTGCTTCGAGTCATTTGACAAAAAGTATTTTTACTCTTACGAAAAAAAAAAAGTGAAAACGCTTCTATAATAATGTTCTTAAAACCTAGTACTAGTACTCCACACTGCCGACGTCGGTAAAGACAACCTACAGAATCAATTTTCATATAATTACTAGAGTTAATTACACACATCCCTCTAAGATTTACTCTTATTACACTTAGTACATCTCCATTTTTTTACATTACTTTGGATACCCCTAAGGGAGGGTTAGTGTAAGATTTTTCAAACCTAAGAAGGGGGGTCGGTGTAACAAAAGTTCAAAAATTAGGAAAGGTTTCTGTATGGTTAAAAAATGGAGGGGTATCAAGTGTAATAAGAGCAAATCTCATGAGAGGTATGTGTAATTTACTCTAATTATTATAGTCGAGTTACAACTTACACGTCTTTAGTCTCTCTACACTTCACCTATTATTATTTTGTATCGTTATCACTTCTTTGAAAATTATTTACTTATGTATTTTTATTTAATTATTTTAAAAAATTACTTTTATCTTATAGATTTTTTCTCAAGTTATATAATTGAGTCGAATTTCCTTTATATAAAAAACTTAATAAGAAAAAGGGGTGAAACGCTATCTTAGGATAAGATTTCATTTATTGCAAATTAAAGTCTAAATAAAGTATTTTTTTGGTTAAAAAGATACAGTCTGGGCCTAACAAGTGAAATGGAAAAAGGAATTAGACAGGTAGCTAGTGTGAGGAAAAACAGGAAATGAACAAAATAAGATCAGTTGAGTGATCGAAGGATCGAGGAAATTAAGCTGATGGGATTTCAGTTTTCCACTAAAGGCTGATGGTGTACATGCATTAGAACTTCGAGGATAGTACAATAATCCTCAATTTTAATTAATAATCACAATCATAAGTGACAGTTAGTAATAAGGTTAGGAGGCTTGCACGTTTGGGTGTGAGTTATAATGCAACAAGACACATTACTCATTCACTTTGGATAGCTTCATTGCCAAGGGATAGTCTATAGGGAGAGAGAGGACTTAATAATATAGACCAGAAGGTTACATAAAATTAGATTACATCATTTTTAACCCCATTAATAATTGGTTGTGTATTTTATTATCCTGCTTTTCTTTCCCCCCTCCCCCTTTCCAACAAAATTAATACTTGTTCACATATGTATCTTGGATTCCCTAAAGTTGGAGGTTCAAGAGACATTCGCAAAATCTTAGAGTGTGCGTGAATTTGAGATGATAAAAGAGAGTCACTCTTATTTATGGAATATCCTTTGACTAAAGGTTTGAGACTTAATATTAGAGGTCTAACTGTTTCATTATGGTGGGTCTATTATTCTTGGTCAACCTATCTGATATGAGAACATTAAGTTCATTAGAAGTTCTAAATTTTTTCTCCAATCTGTTTTGCCCATTTTGTAAAAACGCTTACGGAGTTATAATTAATCATCAATAAAAGCTACTTCTCATATACGTTTATGAGATTTTCTACCTATCTTATTCAAGTTATCTGATTTTCCGAAGTAAATCAATTAGTGGAATCTTTTTTCCCCATCTTAGAACATACCTCACGAACACCAACCTCCGTCCTAAACTCCACCAACCACAAGAGTACTTGCCAACTCGATGCATCATAAATGTCACAAATTTATATGGGGTGAGAAATGACGTATTATTGTAAACGAAGGTTAACTTAATTAATTGGATCAGCTTGATAACTCTGTAAATGCCTAGAATACCACTTGTACTCATTGTATTGAATATATTATCTTTTCTTATAATTTTTTTTTTGGATAAACTAATATTGACAAAAGAATGGATTTGAATGTTGCGGATGATCTTTTATATATTAACATGTTATCTCTAATGTGGGAGGATAAATTTGATTGATGCTTATGCGTTGATATTGAAATGTCCACCTCTGGCCTCCTAAAATATTTGTTGATAAAAAAAAACATATAACTAATAAGAATAATTATATTTAGATACCCCACTTTTTTGAACACCCCATCAACACCTCTTTCTATTACATCATATCACTTATCATACCTATGTTTCTCTATCTTTTTTTTCTTCTCTCTCTAGGTGTCAATTAGCATTTGGGATGTCCACCAAACATTATTCAATTAATAAGTTTGAGCATATAATAGGAAACAAACACGAAGTAGCATCCAATAATGTATGAACATGCACGAGCGTTATTTTATTTTAGGTACATAGATGCACGAGGGTTTCTGTCTATGTTTTGTTTTTACCGACCGAATGTGGAATTTAAGATTGAGTGAATAGAAAAATAGCACAACTTTGAGCCATGACCAATGAGTGTGGAAATACAAATATAATAGCAATATCACTACCGGCCATGCGAGCAGGTGGTGGCTATCCAGTGTCGCCCACATAGGTGGGGTTTAAATTAACTTTGAATAAATAAAATACTTTTTATAAAGTTAAAAAAAAAAAAAACTTTTATTCTCATTCGTCCTTTGACGAAACAAGTGCAATGACTTGGTATATTATTATTTATATTATAATGATAATGAAGATCGATACTTTAATAAAAAACAATTAAGTTGAACATCCGCTATACAACAACTGACACATGCACAGGAGCCAAACATTGTTTATAATAAGTGACATGATTATCGGCCAGCATGTTTATCTATGATAATCTCGACTTTTAAACTTTGTCATCGACAATGAGACCAGATAAATTGAAAAATATTGTGGGGAGGGTGAAATCTTGAGACTTTAGGTGACACACACAACTTTCTATCTTTTCTCTTTCTTTTATATACGTCAGTGTTGTTATCTCTTTCTACATGATAACCACAATAGACATATATATAAATATGAAATGGAGATAATTAATCGAAAATGATTAGAAGTGATGTAAATGTTAAAAATTGGGGAATATAAAACACAAACATTAGCCCACACTCAACTCCTAGTTGAAGTCTCCCTTAGCCATGCATATATCCATCACCATTCAATTTAAATATTATTTAATATATTGCCATTTGTTTGAGGCATCTATAGATTTACAGGATGAAGTTCTGTTATGAAAAATGCTAATTGAATTTAAAAAAAAAATGGTGTCCCCCTTTATAACACTATGCTTAATGCTTAATTATCAAAATTGATTAGGGCCCAGAGATAAGCATATTAAGGGTAAGATAATTATTATAATTCTATATTGTTTGTTCTGTTTTGGTGTCACAACGAGTTTCTTTTATTATTGTAAACAAGTTATTATAAGATATTGATGACATCAAGATAATGAATAATGATAAATCACTAGAGTACGTAGTGATAATTATTTAGTTGGGTCGGCTTATATATAAAACTGCTGTCTGCAATGTGTAGCTACAGCTGGTACTACTTTTTCTTCATTGGTAACGCAAACATGGCTTGTTTACTACCAAACAACATGGAATTGAGTGGTCAAGTTTGAAAAATATTAGTATAATTTAAATAAAAATCAAGGGGCTATCAATTCAAATTTAAAGTTTCTGTATTGATGAATTATATGGCTAGCTAGATTCATGGCCATAGACTTGCGCCCACTAGTAAGAAAAAAATTGTTTTTAAATCGATTGTTTTTTAAGTTTTTTAGATCAACTCTAAGAGGAATGTAAAATAAATAGATATAAAAAGTGGGTACTTACTTTTTATATTTATTGTGACCAGAATCAATCTAGATCATTTATGGTCATAACCGATATAAAAAATCTATTTTTTTAAACTGTAATAAAACAATTAATTTTTCTTTTCTCCAATCCAATTTCATACAATTTTTATCACAATTATCAGATCATAGAGCTAATATTTGACAGAACCATTTCACATAATTAATACCTCCTTTTATATATTTACAATATATACACTGTCACATTTACCTAAGTAAAACACTATTTGATAGAAAACTATTTTCATACTATAGCACAAATACTTTCATTTCCATCAAAATTTATTTATAAAGTGGTTAAAGAAGAATCTTTTCAAACAATGCCTTAATGAAGTAATATGCTTGACGAAAAAGGAATCCAAATTGTGAAATTTCGGCAATTTCAAAACCATGAGTTAAAAACTACAACGCATAAATTCAAAATTATTAAACAAAACTAATTAAGATGTGAAAAAAGAAAACTATGTCCGCCAAGAAATCAACAATGCATACAGAGATAATGTTAAACATATGTCTCATGAAAAATTAATCAGTTATTATTGTTTCTTTGCTTACGACACTATAGATGAACACAAAATAACGAAATTAACAAAAGAAAAAATGAATAACAAAAAACCAAATGAACAAATCTTACACGTGGCACAGCCTATATAGTCTTCTTCACCTATTGTGAATGTTTATTTGTCACAATCACTATTGTTGCCACCATCATTGCCACATAACCAGAAAGGTAAATCAATTAAATCAAATCAAATGGGTTTTTTTGGGTAACTATGTTATTAGTACAAAATATTTATCAAATTTGCTGATGACTAATCTCCCTTAGAAAATTTGGCTAGCCATCTTTAATAAGGTTTCCTATTTCAACCATGTTTTTTCATTTAGAGGACTCAAATCCGACATTTTACTGAAGGGATCGAGAAAATAAATTTTGAAAATGAAAAGTTTTAGATAATGTATATTTACTGAAATATATTATTAGTTAAGCATGAAAAATTAAAATAAATAAGCACTAACTTAATGCTTTTACATTAAAACTATAAAATAAAAAATACAAGATAACAAAAATTAAAAATTAATTAAAATATTATTTATATTATATTTTTATTTTTCTCTATTTTTCAATAAAATTAGCAAAATTTTTCTCAATTTGTAAAATATTTTGTTAATTTTATTAAAAAATAGAGAGAAAAATAAAAATATAATATAATTACTATTTTAACTTGTTTATAAATTTTGTTATCTTGTATTCCTTATTTTATACGTATCAGAGCAAAAACATTAGGTTAGGGGAATTTCATACGTTTTAGTGTAATAACAATACATTATCTCGTATTCTTTAGTATATAATATGTTTTAATATAGTGTAATTTCATTAAAAAAATACAGAAAAAATTTTAAAAATATATATTTTATTTGTTACGTGAATCATGAGAAAAATAAGTATATACTTTAACACAAATTTATAAACAATATTAATTTTTTAATAATTTTCATAAATAATTAAAGTAAAAGTTTCTGACTCTTTACACAAAGTTTGTTATGAGAAAAAAGACTATATATACATCAAGTGCATATATATCACGTTGTAACCTCACATACCCACTATATATGTTCCACATTTTTCCCGTGCGTTTGAATTGTTCTTTCTTTCTGCATATGTGAACAACCTACGCCAGATAGGCTTTTTCCTGGTAGCATGGAGCTTCGCTGTTGGAAAGTTGAAAATTGATCGATGCTTTGTATTTGGTACAAAAAGAAAGGGGTTAATTAATATTTCTATGACATTAATTCTAAGGAGAATACAGTACAGAAAGGAAGCCAGAAAAACGTAAAAGTCATGCTCCTTTCCTTTGTATTCTGTAGAAAATAACAAAATTCAACATATATAGCTCATTCATATTCAGTGAATGATGGGCTAAGGGAAATTATATGGTTGTTTCAAAGGGAAGAAGGTAATGTAAAATATAGTGATCACACAACACAACACGAATATATGTACCATTCTTTTTTCTCCAGTTACACTTTAGCATAATGAATCATACGACTCCATCCATGGGTTTGTCTTGTTGCAATCATTCACATTATGCAGCTATATATATAGTCTATATTAGTAACAGAGTTTCCAATAAAATTTTGAAAAAAAAAATGAATTAGAAACATGTTTGTATGAATAAAATTTAATAAACGTAGACTTGGAGAACAAGAACGAGATGCACATTTAAGTTTTTATTGACCAATAATCCAATAATTTTTTTTAAAATAAAACGACTTCATGTTAATGTTTTAAAAAATTAGACTAATATTAAATTGGATGGAAAAAATGTGGTTGGAAAGGAAGAATCCAATAAAGGTGGCCAACAGGTTTTTTCGCAGATATTAGTTATCAGTAAAGTTGGTGGATACTTCACACCAATATTATGGTTAAAAAAAAAAGACTAATATTGATTTGTTAAAGAAATATTGTTCATGATTCATTAGTCTAATCAAATTGAATGGTGATAATTTAAGATTTATTTTTTATAATAAATAGTTAAAATGAAATTATAAAAATCAAGTTAGTAAAACTTTAAAATTAGCATAAAATAATTCTACCAAATGACTTGTAAAAACAAGAAATTAATAATGAGATACTGAATAAATTATGACAATTACATTTAGATCCTAATCTCATATGTAGGCATTTATTCAAGGTGATCCATTTAGATCAATCATTTCCGACGAATTAAGACGAGAGTTAGCTTCAAAGGGGTTGCAAGTAGATGAAACGAACTTGAATATATAATGCATTTTTGTTATACTGTTTTCCACATTTTCTTTGGTCATGTCATGGTGGATAATGTGGAAGCATAAGGATGACAAGGTCTTGTTCAGAATTGCTCGCATCATTCATCATCCTCTTGGAAGAATAATTTATAAGTTTGCAAGTTGTAACTACTAAACATGGGGCATAGGATGGCAAGTATCACATGCCTCAAATGCTTGACTACATCTGAATGGGTAAATTGCTTTTGTATTTCATTATTAATTAAACTAGAAAGGTACCGTGCGCACGGATCATTATATTTTTATATGTTTAAAATAAATCTGTTTATTAAATTAAATATTTTTATTGAAATAAACATAATTAACTAATTAAATTCTTAAAAATGACCAAAAAAAGTGAGAAAATGTATTTAAGTAGAGAATATATATTTAATTATAGTATCATATATATTTTTATATTAGTTAAAATATTTATAAAATTATATGAGAAATTTATTATATATAAAAATTTAAAAAGGATTTAACTTTTGTTAAATTTAATTAATTTTTTAATTTTAAAATGTGAAATGATAAAATAATTCAATTATTTTACAACTATATTTGTAAATAAAAAATTATTAATTTTATAATATTATAATTTATAAACAATATTTGGAATAATTTAAAATATAAAAATTAATTAAATTAGATGGAAACTATTAAAATTAATATTACTTAAAATAAATTATTATTTTAATTTCTAATGGAGAATCCATATTTCATGAGCACTTATGTGATGTGTTATTATAAGTGTTTAATATTATTTTCGTCCCGTGAGAAGAAAATGTTTTAAGTTACTAACTATTAAGTTATCTAATGTAGGTATTTTTTTTCTCCTTAATTAACATAATCATACAATATTAAATCATCATAGCAAAGTATATTTGTTGTAACAAATACTTAAAAGAGTAATATTTAATTTCTAAATTAACGGAATATCATTTATATAATTCACCTAAAATATTTAGCTTATTTATTTCTATGCTCAAAAAGTTACATTTCTATTTAGACTGACAACTATTTAGCAATTATGACAATTAACACAAACATATAAATGCTTCTTAATAACATGCTTATCAAAAAAGTATACTTGGTGGTATTACGCTTTTTTTAAGAAAAAATATTTGAAATATACTTTGTGGTCTCTATCATAAAAAACATTAAAAAATATTTAAGTTATGATATTATGGATAAAGAAATTAAAAATTGTTTTGTAATAAAATTAAATTTAATAAATTGATTTCAATATATTTATTATATATTTAGATAAAAAAATTTAACATTATTATACAAATATTAATCAATAAAGTTTTCATATATGAAGTTATTAAAATAGATTCAAAATATTATTTTGTATAAATACATTAACTAATTAGATTTAAATAAACTTTTAGTATAAAAATTTTAACCACATAATATAAATATTATTCAACAAAATTTTCATCTATGAAATTATTTAAAATTAATTTTTATGATTTATAAGTAAAAATAATTTCATCGGATTTCAAAGTAAAAATAAATATTGTTGAGTCTTTGATATGCAGTTGTGTTAAATACTCGGAGAAAGAGTTTTGTCGCCTGTAATGATGTCGAGCAAGATTATCTCCCATAAATGATACTTGTGGTCTCTATCATAAAAAAATAATAATTTAATTTATGATATTATTGAATAAGTAATTTAAAACTATTTTGTAGTAAAAAATATATTTAATAAATTAATTTCAATATATTTATTATATATTTATGTAAAAAAAAGGTTAACATTATATTATAAATATTAATTGACAAAATTTCTTTATATGAAGTTATTAAACATAGAGTCAAAATATTATTTTGTAATAAATATATTAACTTATTAGATTTAAATTAATTTATAGTATAAAAATCTCAACCACATAATATAAATATTATTCAACAAAATAATTATTTATGAAATTATTTAAAATTATTTTATACGATTTCTAAGTAAAAATGATTTTATAGAATTTCCAAGTAAAAATAAATATTGTTGAGTTTTTGATATGCAATTGTATTAAATACTTGCAGAAAGAGCTTTGTTATATATATATATATATATATATATATATATATATATATTAATTAATCAACAAAATTTTCGTATATGAAGTTATTAAATATGGAGTCAAAATATTATTTTCTAATAAATATATTAACTAATTAAATTTAAATTAATCTTTAGTATAAAAAATTTGACCACATAATATAAATATTATTCAACAAAATATTTATTTATGATATTATTTAAATTGATTTTATTTGATTTCTAAGTAACAATATGGTTTTATAGAATTTCAAAGTAAAAATAAATATTATTGAATCTTTGATATGCAACTATCTTAAATACTCGCAGAAAGAACTTTGTTGCCTAAAATGGTTTGTCCATTATGGTTTAGTTAATTAAGTTGTAATTTTTAATAAGTAATAAGTATTTATATAAATCTATCTTTCAGTTAATATATAATAACATATTTTTATATAATATCGAGCATGTTATTCTATTATATATTTAAAAATAAATAAATATCATGTCGACAAAATCATAATAGTTTTTTTTATGATTATATGTGTTAATATAAATTATAGAATATATTTTTTATATATAAAAGGCATAAAACAGTAATATAATATAAATAAAAGAGTGGTTATTATAAATAAACCGTGTGTAAGTAAAAAAAATAAAAGAAAAAAAAATGAAAAAAAGAAAGTGATAGAGAGAAAAGAGGAAATGAGTTTGGTAAAAAAAAAGAGAGATGAGTTGGGTAGGAGTTTTGTTTTCCATAAAATAGAAGAGAGAAAAATTTAAAAAACGAAAAAATACAAAAGATATAAAACAGTAATATAATAAAAATACAAATAATATAAATATATAAAAAGTATAAAATAATACATGCTTAAAAATAGTAACAGTAGCAAGAATTAAATTTTCTTATATAGATAATAAAAAAAAATAAGAAATAGAAAAAGAAAATAAAATAAAAAACACAAAAAGGTAAAGAAAAGAAAAGTTGAAAAGAAAGAGAAGTTTTGGAGGAAAAAAAAATGAAAGAAAGAATAACACATGTCCCATAAGGGATTTTGTTTCCTATTAGATAAATAGATAAAAAGAAATTAAAGGTAGCCTACCATAGCTGTACGTGAATCAAGTGTTGGACTTTTTGACGAAATAGATAATAAAAAAAAATTATATACAAAAAAAGTATACTTTTAAAATTATTTATATGGCATGGATTATTTTTGCCACGTTAGAATAACAGAAGGTACCACACTGTCTGTCTCCTCATGCACTTCGAATTTTTTAACACGGGAGGCGCCACACCGTGTGCCTCCTTTTGTTGTTTTTTTTAAACACAGGAGGCACCACACTGTGTGTCTCCTCCTGTTGTTTTTTTCGAAACAGGAGGCGTCACACTGTGTGTCTCCTTCTGTTGCTTTTTTCGAAACAGGTGGCGTCACACCGTGTGTCTTCTCCTGTTTGCTTTAAAATATATTACAATTATTTTTAGAGTGGTGTAAGTTCCGCTGCGTTTGCACGTGGAGAATGATCTATTTAACGGGAGAACTAGTGTTCGATTCTTTTCGTGTGCAAAAATCTCTTGGACCAGCAGCAGCCATACATCCCAAGCGGAATTAGTCTATGAGCCAGAGAGTTGGGGGACACCAGTGGTCTCTAACATAGGATAAACACAAAGAGTTTAATTTCTATATCTTATCAATGTAAAAAATTCTATACTTTCAAGATCATGTCATTTGGTGTTTATTATGTTTTTAAATGTCATTAAGTAGCGAATGACAAACAGTATGTATGTATATGTATATAAAAGAAAGAGAATTCACAAAAAAAAAACTAAAATAGAATTTTGGTCCCGTCATTTTAATTTAAAGCTGCTACTGGTCCAAGAGAATTTTGCACACAGAAAGAATCACACACGAGTTCTCCCATTAAATAGATAATTCTCCACATGTAAACGCAGCGGAGCTTACACCACTTTAAAAATAATTGTAATATATTTTAAAGCAAATAGGAGAAGACACATGATGTGACACCACCTGTTTCGAAAAAAGTAATAGAAAGAAACACACAATGTGACGCCTCCTGTTTCAAAAAAAGCAACATGAGAAGACACATAGTGTGACATCTCCAGTGTTAAATAGTTTTAAAAACATACTTTTTTGGTATATAATTTTTTGTTATTATCAATTTTCGTCAAAAAGTCAAAGTGTTGCACCTCTTGAATATGAAACTGCACTTTTTGCAGAACGGTTAGAGGTCGCTGTTTTTGTTTGAGTTATTATATTTTTATAATATATTTTTCACAATATTTTCTTACAATTCATTTTTTTTTTTCTCTATTTCTCTCTGCAACATCATTTATCTATCATTTTTATTCTTTTATTTTATTTAACTGTAAAAAATTATAAAAAATTAATAGAAATAAAAATCTCTTTTTGTTCAACCAAGTTGATGTATATATCCATTGTTTTTCTGTTTCTAAGCCCATACTTTAATGGACCAGTCAATGTTTTACTTCGTATTTCAAGTGATAACATCTATCAAAATACCCTAATAAACTGCGACAAAAATTGTTTATTAATAACTATTTTGGGTATAATTTTAAGAAAATGAAACTTGTAATAATTAGGTGAAAAAGCTGCATGATCGACGGTGACCATGGAAGAAGGTAATAAGTGGTGATCAGAAAGACAATAGAATCAGACACAAGAGAATACAAGGAATACATCAAGTTTCTATAGTTAGTCAGACAACTACTACCCTCCTTTGGATCGTGTTACATTATACATTACAGACCAATCAATCAAGTGTAGAACATTGTATGTATATAATTTATTACTACTTTCTTTCTCTAACTGCAATCGAGCTTATGTCAAAAAAAAAAAAAAAACTGCAATCGAGCTATTAGCTAGTTAGAATAAAGTCATATATCCTTATACTATCTTCCTATTAATAAAGTCTGACCATTTTATTTAAATATTTTTCTTAGTTTCATATTTGTCGTGTGAATTTCACTAGTACACGACTAGTTATATATATAGGTAATTTTTTCAGTGAGCTCTATCAAATTCAAATATGGATAACTATTTATGTTCAACTACCCATTTTTATCGACCTAGAAAGTAGATGGTAATTCTAACAGTTACCAAAAAAAAAAATGGTAATTCTAACATAACATAGTATTATTCATGCATGTGCACATATAAAGTCAACTCGTCCATTTGACAATTCTTGTTTGCTAGTCCGGCAAATTATGTAGCTTATCAGTTTAAAAGAAAAAGAAAATGCTAACGAATATTTTTAGAGCACTTGTTATAAAAAATAAAAAAAAAGTATATATTAACTGAAGTAAATAATTAATTTAACTTAACAAATATACTTTTAATGTAGCTTATCCCATTAATCTAGCTTGCTAAAAAAGTATGTGCCTAGCATTTTTTAGAAAAAAATATTGCAAGATTAAGAGAAAATTGAGAAAAAAATGCAAAATAAACGGAACAGGTACAAGAGAAAATAATTAACTAGTAACAAACTGCTCACTAAGTAAATAATTAATTTTGTTTTGACAGAAGTAAATAATTAATTTAACTTAACTAATTAATGCCAACCAGTCTCTAACTAGGATAATACAGCATAGGCCTTAATTCATGTTGCACTCAAGTCATTCATAGGATCTTAGTTCATCATACTAGCATGGCCATGGCAAGTATGACTTGGTGCAAAAGCACGATATATTTTTTCAAAAAGGGTGATGCAGGTCACATCAGATTTATATTGTATCCATTTCCGTGGGCATCTACTACCTAAATTCTTAATATAGGTTGGGAGGAAACAAAAGTGAGAAAGGAATTTGAAGTTAAAGTGGAGAGGCATACTATGAAAGAGTTCAACTCACACGACAGTTAAAGCATTGGTATCAATTTGTACAATTGAGGTATGATTTTTGATTTGGGCAGTGTTAGTTGCGCTCACTGAAACATTACACTGACCTCATAGACTCATTTATTTTAGTGGTATTTTGGGTGTTCTTTTTTCTTCTTCCTTGGTTAAAGAACCTAACATCATCTCTATTGATTACCATTGGGAATCTTCATTCTTATTTTGGGTGTTACTTTTCGAATTACTTGTCTTGACATTTTTTTTAATATTTTAATTCAATTTATAAAAGGAGAATTAACATTTAAAAAAAAAAAATTAATACAATTTATATATTAAAAGATTATTAATATTTTTCACGGTAAAATAATTAAATTTTTTTAATATTACATTCTAAAGACGTTTGTTTCGAAGATACGTTTAGAATTACGCATCGAGCTGTAGTGTTTGATACTTTGATTTAATTTCCTTAATACTCCACATTTATCTAAACAATATTATGGACCTAAATTATGAAACATGGAAAATGCTGGTTACATGAACCTCTCAAATTGTTAACACATCATTGAAAATGAAAGAAATGATATTAAAAAAATTTAGACTAGAAAAAACTACCTTTGAGTCGGACTTTTATTTATTTATGTTTGTTTGTTTGTTTTAAAATTTGATATTTTTTTAAAAAAAAATTAAGTGACGACTAAAATCTCACATTTGAAAAAGTTACCAAGATTAGGTGTTTTTTATTTTAAAAAAAGGTGGATTAGGTGTGTTTAATTCAACTTATTCAAGAGAAAAAATCACTTATTTTGTATCAACTTCTGAATTTTTTTAAAATGAAATAATTATTTCTCTAAAAATAATGCTAATCAAACACACAATAAATTAGTAATAAGAAACTTGAACACGAGCAGCATGATATAATAACTTCTAGTTTTTTTGCCTTTGTATAAAAAAAAAAAATCGCATCTAAAAATCACTCAACCAAGTTATATGGTTTCTGAAAGTTGCTAATATCCTTTTTTTTTTTTTAGTAATGCTGATATCCTTTAAAGCATGCGGTATTATGGATAAGACATTTTCTAATTAAAAAAATAGTAATGATTTTTACTACACATTGAACCTAACAATTCTGTCATAATCAACAACTTAATTAAGATCCACGTTTATAGAACGTCGTCCCTCACATTTCTCTTCTGTAACTGGGCCATACATAGTTAAGATCCATACATTAAACCTTTTTTTTTCTTCTTTTTTTCAAGGAACTTTTACACCTTGTTGAATAATCATTTAAGTAGTAACTTATATACAGTCCTCGGAATACATGACAATGATCTCAGTCCCAAAAATTTAATGAGGACGGAGGCTGCAAAAGTTGAAAATTGCAATAAACGTGAAACACCACAATCAGCCCATCACATCCTTCAATTAAGAAGACAATTACTATACAACATGGCCCAATAAAACTAAACCACTTGCTCAAGGCCCCTTTGTGCATGCATGGCTAGTTGGTCCTCATGGATTTAATGACTACTTATAGTAAGATTTTGGGCATGTCATCTGCTTACCAAGAGAGCGAGAACTTCATTGTCAACACAGCCAGGCTCTGATGCAAGCTTAACAGGAGTGTTGCCTTCTTTATCTGCGACATATGTATTGGCTCCCCTGTAAATGTTGGCAAGCAATGTCAATTTTGCTAAGTAAACCAGAACTTATAAATCTTGAACACAGCATATCTGAGATAGTATATGAAGAAAACTTCCATGAAACTGAAGTTTAACATTGAAATACAATATTCATCATGGTATATGACTACTTCATGGTCAAGCATAAATCTTATTTGAATGAGATTTTAAATCCACCAACCTAATCTCAAGTCTGAGTTCTTGTTGTATGGTTATGGTGTACAACTTACCAAAGGAAAAAGGGTCAATAATGAATTGCAGAAATGATATTTGTATATTAAAAAAAATAAAAATTACTAGTGTCATTTTAGATAATAAAAAAAGAAAAACGCATTTCAACGCACTCTTTCTCTCTGCTTCCTCCCCCAAGCAAAATAAAAATGTTGTGTAACTTTTCTAAGAGTGCGTTACAATGAGAAAATATGCATGATCATATGTTTACAGCTTATGCTTCCAAACATTACTATGACTCCAATACGCAGAAATGATGAAAATAAGTGTGAAAATTATTTATCACTTTTAACGATTATAAACTTAATGTGTACGGAAATGGAAGAATAAATTAATATACATTCAAATTTCATAAAATTCTGCACGTGCTCAATTGTTAAGCATAAAGTGAAAGTTAGCATACAACAAGAACTCAGAATATGTTCTATATACCAATCCTCTTTTCCTTTATATAAGAAACATATGGTATATATTTTTTTATTCATAATTATAAGCATATAACCACTTTTAAATGTATTAATTGCTAATTTTCTTTTATATCCTTAATTTATTGTGAAATTTATTAATGAGATATCACTCGTTTCCCGTGAAAATAAATGCATTTATTGAACTATTAACAATATAACTCATACACATTAGTTAAAAAAATTATTTTTGGATTATATAATTATAAGTAGTGTCATTATATCTAACCACCATTTAAACCTATTAAATTTATGGGTATTTTTGGAATAAAATTTAAATACTATATGATAATTTTAATTAAAATGAACTAATTTAACTACTTTTTATTGATCTTGATGAATTAGGTATTTATTTTTTTTATATACAGGAACAAAGGCAGTACAATAAATATATGTAGAACATATATACGATGTTGTGGAGAATGCTTTAGTATCGCTAAAGGTTTGGTATCTTTGTAAATGTGTAATTGATCCTTTGATGACTATAGAGTGAAGTTAGGATATAGAATGCAATGATTGAAAATGTTTGGGATATACAAGAAAACGTCCAATTAATTACCTCATGATAAGCACTTTTGCAGCTGCCGTCTTCCCTTTAATAATACAATAATGTAGTGGTGTCCGACCTCTAGAATCACAAGCATTTATATCTGCCCCATGTTGTAGGAGCAGCTCCACCATGCCAACGTCACTAGTTAGGCATGCCAGGTGAAGCATGCTAGAACCATCTTGTATGTCCTCAATGCGCTGATTTTCACTTTGAGATGCAATGTCTAAATTATTTGAAGAAGCCATGTTGAAAGAGTCATCTGCACAGCATCTCATTACTTACTGGTTTTCCAACACCAAAAACTTCGCTGGAGTTTAGACTTCTGGAATAAGAAGACATACCAGACGATGCTTGCCAACCGATGGCATTGACGGCAACATCCGACTTGACAATATGCTGGTACACTGCTTTCTTATCATTGGCACAGATGCTTTCCTGCACCAGTTGTGCCAGTGAAAGGAAAGGGTGGTTTTTCTTTGTCCGGGGAATAAATATTTTCTCAGAATACTGCAATAAGAAACCGTTAAGTTCTACCTCCCATATATTAAACTTGCGTCAAGTAATACTTCAAGAATTAGATTGCCACTAAATACTAAAGGTTATTTATAAAGGGAGAAAAAGTAAACCTATATAACCTATCTACGGTTAAATAAGAAATAGTGGCGTAACATGGAACAACTATGCTATAAGAATTGAGAGTTGAGACTTTATGCAGTAGAGCTTGAGAAATCTAAGATAGCAAATGGAGACAGTTGTAAAGCTGTCAATTTTATCTGGACACTCTATTAAATAAGCTCTACTTTTTTGGGCGAAAAATAAGTAAGCAACTCTAAACTCCCGAACTTGACCAAAACCTGCAGTCTGAACTAGAACACAATGTGGCCATTTACTCTATCAATGAATATAAAATCTTGAGTAATTACGTGAAGACTCATTAATTGCGTTTTTACATCTCCAATGCCTCTCTTCATACAAGAATCCTGTGGACTTAAAGCACATCCAATGCACAAACCCATTTTTACCATGTCTGAAATTTAACTTTAATTAGGAGAATGGGGGAGCCAAGGATTGAAATCTTAACCACTTGGTCAAAGAGACCTTGATATCATGTCAAAAACTAGTTCTTCCAAAAGCTTGAGTTGAAGGTTCATGAATGATTTCATCGCATTTCTAAACAACCACATAATGATTCATTAACTGGATGAACTAATAACTAGACTGAGATATTATCATATCATAAAGGTCACAAAACTGGATATCAGCAAATCAAATATGCTGCCGAGTTCACCGTATTGGATGCCCAACTTTCCAACTTCCAATAAAAGTCAATACCATAGAGAAACAAATAAAGGGTATGTTTCTACATAGCTCTAGTTATTTCTTAAGAGATTTTAGGCCTGTCAAACTTTTTAGCTACTAAAATAGAATACATTTAGTTACTGGAAAATATAGGATAAGAATTCTTTACTTCACAAAGTTGAGGGATTCAAGCTCCCCCATCTTTCTAAAAACAGGTATAGCAAAGGAAACTTGAAATTTTCTTAGAATACCTTTGCATGAATGAACCTTTCCTTTAATGAAATAGAATCGTCATGTTTTGGTTTTCTGGCATGAAAGAGCCCCTCTCGATTTTCCTTGGACGAACTACATTGCAGGTGCATATTAGTATAAGTTCAAACAGATAATCCCATCAATTTTTGCAGTACTTACCTAGCAGGGGTGTCCACAGTTTGCAAATTACTCGGTGAATGCAGCAGCTCCTCCCAAACCGAGTTTGCAAAAAGATTGCCTAGTGACTTAAGCATACTTAAAACAGAGGGATCCCAGACTTTAACATCAAGTGTCAGCGATCTTACCTGCCAAAAATGTTTCCCAACTTAGCTGCAAAAGGGAGAATTAAAACAAAAGGATTTTGTTTTCCCTTTTACCGATAAAAAGTTACTAAAAAAATGATACTGTTGAAAAAGGGGGAAACGAGAGGGAAAAAAAGAGAAGTAATGTTAGATTAAGAGTTTACAAGTAAATTTATGAAATAATTGATCGGTACAATTGCAACAGGTTTTGGATGATTATCAATTTACAATCACTATTTCTATAGTACTGCCTGCATTGGTACTCTCACAGTGATAAATTAATATTGTAAAATTCATTCTTCAAACCCTCTTCTGCTAGCCTGATTCTCTCTCTTTCTCTCTCTGTATGTGTGTGTGTGTGTGTGTGTGTATATATATATATGTTGCATACTTTAGTTTAGATTGGTTAACCGTAGTCAATTTGTCTTCACATTTTGCAGTGTTGGGACTTGTTAGATGCTAACCTTAAAGAAATAAATTTAGTCCAAAGAAATTCTGTCAGTGGTACATCCACTTATTTTCTCCTACTAATAACTTGACTAACTACCATTATCATTCTCCATATATATGTAGACAATAAAACTTTAAATATATAACTTAATTAATATATATTTTTAAGAGTAGCCATTGTTAGCTAGAAGTGAGGGCTATGACGTAGCAGGTACCAGGTCCTCTAACCCTGTCTCTAGCTTTTATTCAGTAAAATTTGATATGAACCATATAAAACATTAAATTGTAAGATTAAATGTGCGCCCTCAAATACTTACTTTTGATATATGTACACCAAGATTACGATGAACACCAGAACACTCAATGCATATAAGGATGCCAAGGTTTAAGGATGCCCATTCTGGTTCAGGTTTACCACAATCAGCACATTTGTCATTCCCGCTCACCTTTCTAAGAACATCAATTGGTTTTTCAATTCTCATACTGTGTTTATGCAACTGCAAACTTCTAGATGCACGTAACTGGTTATTAGGAGTGGAATTCTTGGATGCAGACTTCACAGTCGTGGGGTGATCATCATCTGGAGAACTTTCTGACTTATCAATATTGTCATCAGAGTGAGAGTCGCCGTTTTCTGAGTCAGCTGAGAGAGGCTGTCACATAATTGTTTTACAATTGTAGTAATCAAAATTTAAATGGGCATCAAAAGATGCATTTAAAAGAAAATATCTACTGCGTACCATTCCCAGTGTCTGGACACTCAACAAAGAGGCAATTACTCCATTTATCTTTTCCATCCAATCCATCTGGTCCACTGCATTTTCTGCCTGCATTGCTTCCTTTAGTATTGTTATAAGTAATAATAAATGCCCAAACTATAAACTGATTAAGTTTTGGAATAAGTACCTGCAACGTATAGTTCTTCGATGGTGAAATAATCCTGAAGCAGAATCTTAAATCTGACTGATCAGCATCAAGCTTGATTGTTGATGTCAGCAGGTTTACGGTATGACGTGCAACAGATCTTTCATCATGGACACCCCCATGGTAATGAGAAGAAAGCCATCGACTCAGAAGCCCAGAACCATTTTCAGTGCCAGTATTCCTCTTTGGAGATGGTTGATTGCTGCCCTGAAACGGGATGCTCAGCATTTATTTAGAAGAATGAGCATGACCTAGCTTAGTGTATTAAAAGTCGAGTTTTACTTGGTGACTTACATGTGACCCGCTCCATGGTTTGCGGTAGTAGTACAACATTCCTCGACTGTCAAGAACAAAATACCTTCTTTTCCAGTCACCTCTCAAATTGGAGGATCGTTTTGAAAGATATCCTTGTCGAATGATTTGAATCTAAAATTTGTGCAAGGGATGAACAAATGACAATGGACAGGACTTGACTCGGAATATTTCTTTTGGTCAGTAAAAAAGACAAATTGAAAAGTTGTAAAATGAAGTAATACGCAAATCTCAGAGAAAGAAGGAAACATCATATCCTAAAATACCTTTCCATTTGCAGCGGATTCCATTACTACATCTGCCACTTCATTTGATATCCTAGAAAACGGTTGTGCAGAGTCTCCACTAGGAGAACCATAGGGACCATTCAAGGACAACCTACTTTCTTCATAAACTTGTTTTTTGTAGTCTTGCATTCTTTTATAAAGTGAAATCTGCTCCTGATTGTAACTTTCTCTTGACTGATGTACATAATCCATAATCTGCAACATAGCCGAGTCAAATATTTTGGCATTCTACCCCTTCCTCTTAGCATAAAGTTAAGAAAAAGGTTCACTTTTTTCAATGACCGTTAGTAAGGCCCACCCTTGGAGCAATATCATGCCTCATAGGAGGGAATATTAGGTCTTACAGTTTCTCATTTTAGCCACTAAATTGTAACAAATCATTTTTAATTAAACCATTGAAAATTATTTCAAGAAAAATAAAAAAAGGCACCTCAGATACATGACAGAAAATCTACCACTCAGTCAATAAATCAGGATCACTAATTATAATTTCAAACCAAAAATTTTGTTCTTTACTTGAAAGCAAATGTGTCACTCTGGTTAATTGGTGGGTTTCACATCTGGATGACCCTACCAATTATTCAAGGTTTCGAGTTTTGAGGAAGTACATTATTCTAAAAATTCCAAATGTGTTATACTAATCTAATAGTCAGATGGTAGATACATTAACTATGTGTTTCGGCTGCTTGATCCCCCTTGGTTTTTAGTTTTAGAAAAATCAAAACAAAATGTCATCTATTTATCTGAGGAAAGAACTATGTGTACTAGCAGCAGTCAACTTAAAATAAAAAATAGGGAACTAATAGCAAACCTCACTAATGAAAGGTTCCATTTGATGTAACAGTTGATACCCCTGCAAGAGAAGAATTTTCATAAGTGCAATATTAAATATGGAAATATTACATATATGTATATGTGACTATGCCATACACCTGTTGAAAGTATCGAAGATGAGCATCCATAATTCCAGTTACAGCCTCTAAAAACTCAAATCTCTTCTTGACCTCAATGTCATTAAGAGTGCCAACCTAGATGGTTAAATACATCATGTGTTTAATACTTAATGATATACATCTTTCATTTTCTAAGTAACGTCTCTTGTGCAACTTAAATTACCAGATTGAAACGGGCTTCCTCAAATGATGCTCTTGCATCCTGCAATTCCTGGAATGTCTCTATACCAAATTAGATTCAAAAGGATCATAGTAACTCACGAAAAGCTATTTGACTAATTTCCAAATCAAATATGCCAAAGAAAAGATGCTGGAAATACCTCTTCTATGACAGTGGCAATGTCAATCTTAGTGCTTTTTCTCAGTGACATAAACTTTTCACGTGCCTGTAGCACAAAATACACATTGCTTGCAGATTATGATCAAAAGATATGTAAGTGAACTTTCCACAGCACTACATACACACACAAACCCATTCATCATACTCCTCCAAAAGTACTACAAACTCAATTTGAACTTTTGAGATGTAGTTCACCAATAAAATACAAGTACTTCCCGAGGGTTGTATCTCCAGGAACTGTATGAGGAATTGATTTTGCCAAAAAAAAAAAGTGCAAGTACTTCAAGGTTCTATGAAATGAGAATAACTGAAAGATCAAACTTGATATTAAGGCAATTTGACCTAAGGAAAATTTGAAAATTTCTGACATGAAACTGCAAGGTCAATTTCCATTATCTCATTTAATTATATCCATTAAAACCTAAACTCTTACTCTCTCAATAATCAAATTTTGATACATCAACATAAAAATTCAACTAGTGAACTGGAGAATTTAAAGCATAAATCCATGATGGTCATTGACTAGGAAGCATCTAGACAATAGAAATATTGATTGAACTGTGAATTGTGAAAAATAAATTATATTGATTATCATACTCCTGGTATCAGTTAACAAGAGAAGCACTTATGCTTCTTATTTAGTAAATTGTATATCTTAGAGCTAAACACATGTAGCAGAAGCAAAGAAATAAAATCTAAGGGTAAAATGTATTTTAGGCCCCTCAAGATTTGGTCAAAATTGGTTTTAATCCCTACATTTAAAAACGATCATTTTGATGGGTTTTTTTTAAATGTGGTGGATTTCATCCCTAATCCTATTATTCATTTTGACCTGACGAGGGACCAAATCCACCACATTTTTAGAAAATACAAGGACCAAAATCACCATTTTTAAAATGTAGGGACTAAAACCAATTTTGAACAAAACTTAAGGGACTTAAAACACATTTTGCCCAAAATCTATGGATGCAGAGTTCATCACACAGTAACCTTTGTAGGAAAATGAGAGGCACCTGGTCATATACAAGGGAAGCTTTATCAAAACGCTTTCGAGCTTCCTGCAAGCAATGCTTGAAGCATTAGAATTAAAAATAAAATAAAATAAAACACTATACCAGTCATATGGAGGCAGAAAAATATGAATGCATTATCAGATATGGAAAGCAAACCTCAGGTCAAAGAGTGTTGTTTACTTTTAAAATTGAACATTGATAATTTCACCATGAATAGTTTTGGTTGACATTTTTCTAATTAAGTTATTTAATCACAGTTTTTACAGTAGTCATAATTTCAACTCTACTGTTTTCCTTACCAAAACAAGATTACAGTTAGAAGCAAAAAATGAGGTCATCTTTTAACCATTTACATTTAAATGAACAGAGAACTGTTATTCCCCGTGAGCCTAGGAAGTAAAGCATTATTTGTTTTCTTCATATGTGATGCTAAAAGACTATGAACAACAATTGAATTTTGGTCAAGAATACAGTGTTCCAGTTCTTTTCTTCAGGTAAAAGTTGTCACCTGGTAGAAAATAGAAATGTTCGAATGTGAGAGAATACTCTTCTCAATGTTAGCTCTTTTGTGTTCAGTTATTTTTCTGTTTTCTGTACTGTAGCTGTCCTAATCAGTGTTTTCTGTTTTCTAGTAGCTTCAGTTAGTTGTAGGACATTATAACTGGTTGTAAGCAGAAGCTCATCCATTGTACAATGTTGCATTTCAATACAGAAAAACCTTAACAGAATTCTCTCTCATTTACATCAATATGGTATCTAGAGCCCCTTGATCCCTTATCCATGGCTTCCGAAAACCCTAACCTAGGTCCTCAAAACCAACCTTCTCCTCCACCTGAAATTCTAATTCAAGCTTCGCCACTACAATTTCACTCTTCAACAATTGGTAAACTTTATTCTACTGTTCCAGCAACAACTCTAGTCACCTTTCCTCATCAACTTAGTGAAAAGCTCATAGTCTGCAAATGGGTGTATGCCATGAAGCTCAATTATGGTTCAATCAATTGTTACAAGACCAAACTTGTCGCTTTGGGGAACAAACAAGAATATAAGTTAGATAATGATGAGACGTTTGCACCTGAAGCAAAGATGACCACCAATTACTCCCTTGATTACTCCACTAATTGATTATAATCAAGCTATGAATAAGAAATTGTATGTATGGGTTGCACATGCTCTTTATGTATTACTTCATCTAGCGATCTATATCTCTGGAGAATGAGTTAAATTACTTTCTATGCTCTTTTCCATATGTCACATACCAAGAGCTGTACATAACTTGAGAGAGGAAGGCATCATACTGCTTTACAACTTATATAGATCCACTAGAGAAACTACTGGAGCTAAGCCATATATCATTATGACATCTTACTGTTCCATCGGTTTAATGTATAATAATCAACACTAATGTGTATGAACATTTAAAAAAAAAAAAACTACTACTCACAGTATACCTTGACTTCATTGATGTCAACATTGACAATGGGTAGTAACCGGTCATTGAAAATGTGCTCTACCTACGAAGCAATATTAATTAAGTCAGTATAGCAATATCAATTAGAACAATGCCTCTAATTTAATAACCTTTTACAAAACAATATACTGCTAAAGAACAAGAAAGACAGTAACAACATTAGATAAATCATTACTTGTGACCGGAGTAGTTCCTTGTACGTACTGATTTCTCTCAATGCTATAGTAAATTTGGCCATAACAGGTCCTGGGAATACCAAACAAAATTTATCAAAATCAATAGCAAAGATAAAATTTCATTTAATGAGACTTGATTCAGTATTACGTATATTCATAGGAAGTACATGGATTAAAAACATGCTTTAGAATACTTAATCAATTTCAACCATATTTCCTAAGGGATTCTGGAAGCTCATTTACTGGCTTAAAAGTTAAAAGTATCATGCACAGCAATAGAACATACCTCCAGCAACATGACTTGTTATACTCAACCTAATTTTTGTCAGTTTAGGTCTTGTATAACCCAAGTAATCTTCAAATAAGCATATTTCCAGTTATTTCTTCTCTTTAAGCATATCACAATTCACAAATAAATTCATTTAGTTCTATAAGACAAGGCAAGTGGGAGGGAAAGAGTGAAAGACCCATAAGGCTTACCTCCCAAAGCAACAAAATGAGGATCATTGTGCCCTCCTCCAAAATTTTCTATGGCACTTGCAAATGCGATGTCCCCATCATATGCCTCTCCAAGACCTTCCCTAAAAAGTGTTAAAAATACCAGGCAATTAGAATTTTTAGGAATGCAATAACTGTGGCTATATAGTCAGCCATAGTGGTCAAAACTATTCCTTGATTAGATCAAATATCATGATACAAATTGTTACAAATTTTTTTTTTTAAAAGAATCTGACACAGTTCACACAAAGCAAGAAAATCATTAGGCATTAACTTTCTTTCTCCAAGTTCCTACTCTATTTTCTGATACAACTAGTGAACTCAAGACCTTGTGCATCCACCCTGTTCAAGCATATTTTTACCCCTACATACAAAACTTGAAAACTTCCCAAAATTATATTATGCTTAAAAACTCTTTATATATGCTTTGAGATATTTTGGTGAAATCGTGAAGCAATTAGTACAAGAGAGTTTTTAGCTACTAGGTTTTTGCCTTTTTTGAAAACTTTTAGGAATGGAAAGATGGTGTAAGAAGAATCTCAATACGAGGTAATATTTTGCTCTTGGCACATTTGCTTGCTTGCTGTCTGTCATTACTTGTCACAACATCAACCCAACCCAAGACACAAGAATTATAGTGTCGTTTGAATAACAGCATGTATTCAATAAAAGATAGAAACATCATAGAATTTGAACATCAACACCCTTTCTAAATTATTTTAAACTGTTTAGTGGCTGAGAGCACTTACGATCAAGGACCTCTGGTGAAAGAGGGACGTAAGTATCTCCTTTGAGCTATCATGAATCCTTGTTGGTCGCAAGTTTCAACAAGTAGCTCCCAGAGGTGGAATGAGTTAAAGAAAGCTTATCAAGTGTGAGAGCAGATGAGGGGAGTTTGCACTTTCCTAATTTAATTTTTTTAATTTTTAAATTTATTGAACTACGTGCCTAATTAATTAGGAGTATAATGACGATCTAGTTGTGCTTAAAACTTCACGTACTTCTAACCTTTATTCCAAAGTTATTCAGAGAACAATCCTATACAACTAAAGTCTTTGGGTAAATTTTTCCATAAACACTTTTAAGAGAAGAAAATAATAAGGTAAAATGTATTGAACTTCTCTCATAAATTAAAATCAACTTATGTACCTTAGTTTTAGAGAAGTTAGATAAGATGAGCTTCTATAAAAGTCAAGTGCATGAGTTGATTTTAGCTAATGAGAGAAGCTTAATTCATTTTACCTTCTTATTTTCTTTTTCTAGGAGTGTTTATTGAGAAGTATATCCAAACATGACTTAAGCAACTAAATTCAAATTAACAATGGGATGAATGCGAAGAAAACTCACGTATACTTTCGACATCCTTTGTAGAACTTGCAGCATCTCGCGCGCAACGATTCAGCACTTTCCTCCAAACACTGGAGCTGCATCCACAACCATTCACACGATTCATCAATTTACCACCCTATTATTTTACTCTACCAACCACAAAACACGTTCTCAACACTTTCCACAATCAACACAACACGTCTTCATCAATTTAAACACAAACAGCTGGATAACATAAATCACGAGATGCAGAATGCGTACACAAACCGTTTGAACACAATCGTTCAATTCAATAATCTAACGAAGACGCCACCGAAAACTACAAACAACGAAACGGAAGAATGAGAGGAGAACCTGTTGGCGGAACATTGGAGTGTCATCGAGATTCGTGAAACGCATTTTCCAGAAATCTTCGTCTTCGTCCTCTTCTGATTCGCAGAGAAAGGAATCGCTATGTGTCTATAACGGTTTGTTTGTTCCAGAGAGAAAGAAAGAGAAAGCAGAGAGAGAGAGAGAGAGAAAAGGAAAGTGAAAAATAAATAACAAATAATAATAATGATTATTATATTTGGAGCGCGTTTGGAGGGAGGTTGGAACTAGGATGGAAAGAAAGAAGGAAGACGGTTAAGAGTGTTTGCGATATTTCATGTCTGTCGTTCGCTCCAAATTTTGCCCGCCTTTTTTTCTTTCTTATATTGTGACAAAAACGACGTGTCTTATTTTTTTCTTTGGCATTTGGCGTGTTAGAAAACGACGCTGGCGTTATGACCTGCCCGGGGCAGAGGAGACACCTCTCGCTCTCACTCATGGGCAAAGCTGCGTTGCGTGCATGCATCCACCGTTTTATCAGTTTGGTCTGCTCTGCCGACTGGTTCATTAAAAATGGGTTGCTTTCAACCTTCATAATAGGTTCATCCTTTAATGCTACACGTGAATTTGGGAGAAGCATCCATTCTTGCTACATTCATCAACCTTCATAAGAGGTTGAACAAGTTTACACATATTTACCTCAATAGCCTTACAATGCCTAATTTACTAATTACATGTTTAAAATTTGCAAAGGATAGCATTCAGAATAAAATTTAATGAATTCCCTTAAAAATTACTCGTTATGATATTTATTAATTAAATGAGTTTGGGTTCAATATAAGTAATTATTCACAAAATCTTTTAGTGTAAATATGGATATTATACTTGAGTATAGGAATATAAGCATTAAAGTTGTTATTTATGCGAATATGAAATTTAGTAATTAAGTAGATAAAAAAAAAGTTAAATAGAAAATGGGAGAACATTTAAGAAAGTGGTGGATAGTTTTAGCGAATAGTTTTGAGAACAATTGAAGGATAAAATAGTCTTGACAAAATATGGAGATCAAAGAAAGGTATTTCTTTTATATATTGTTATACATTATATATTAATTGAAAAATATGTTTGAAAAAGATTATTTTAATTACATAATTTGGTAAAAAAAAAATAGTTGAAACTATTTTTTTTTTTTTAATGAAAAAATAATTTGTTAAAGACTCTCTTTTGTTTTATACTTAAATAAACGAAACTTAATATGTGTAATTCTATATCTATCAGTTCTCTTTTTTTTTACTGCAAACAGATTAGATCATTTCATTAATAACATTTGAACGGATACAATGCGACATATGCTCAAAAACTTGAGGACTAGCATACAATTGAGACACCCTTGATAAACAGTTCTATTAAAACTTATTAATTCGTATAATGTGATGTAATCTGTCTAAAAAAAGTTGAACTGGTATTTTTATCGGAAGAGGAGGAAGGTATGTGAGAGGCCTATCAAGATAAGAAACAAAGGAAAGGAAAAGAACGTTACAATTTGTTTTTTATTCACTAATGATGTGACACCCTCTCGTTCACCGTTGATCTATTGTAGTATTTAAATTAAACTCTTATTTATTTCCCTCAAATGTATTTCATTGGTGTGGGGAAGGTTACGAAGCTAGATACTACTTATTCCAGGTGAACGATTAACCAAATAAAATCACATCTAAACCCTAAAGATGTATTGCATATGTATACAATTAAAAATTCATACTCGTGGTCGTGGCTGAAATTTGAAGCATTTCAACTAGAGGTGAAAATATAATAGGCTTTGCTTAAAACAGGCTAGGTACATACGAGACGGATCGGTTACTGATTTGATTATGAGATTGAGAAGAAATGGGTACAAGACCAACGTGTAGCGTGTGCGAATGTTCTAGCATGTAAAATCAACCTGGATATCTCGCAATTCTCCCATTTGGTCAAAGTACGTGCACGGCACAACTACGCCATTATTGTATTCAAATAGCATACAATAATAATGGCCTATGGGAGCGTCCTGATAATGAAAAATGCTAATATTGTGGAATGGATGAGTACTTTCATATTTCTTAGAAAATGGTACAGAAGTGGCCAAACTAGAAGGGTTATATACTGTCTTTTCTCCCAGTCAACAACCTTATCTAAAGATTGTGAGAGGAGCTCAGTTTTTCTCACCATTTTCTAGCTTAGTTGAATAGAACATTGGCATCTTAAACCTCATGCTATCCCCTCATCGGCCCGGAAGATCGTACTCCTAAAATATAGCACTTCTATGTATCGGTTGTGCTGAATATATAAAGGCAATTCATGATCTCTTATGTTTGTATTTTTCAAAAAAGGTGTTATGGTAAATAACTAAATATACTATGGATTGGTAAAGGCTGTCTGCCCCACTTATTTCAAGTCCTACGACAAAATAAAAATAGTGACCGCAAACAATCTCTCCACTGTAAAATTCCAAATATCTAGACCTCTCAAAATTTGTACATAACATTCATAACAATATTCAACAAAAGAAACCACCAGATCAGTTGTCAATAGTTATTCAATTTGAAGAACCAAAAACCTAATCAAATATACTCATCCAAATATTCTACTCATAAAGCCGCCCTTGGCTTTTCTATCCTTCTTCATCCTGTTTTCAATAGGTGGGAATTCAATCATGTTATAAGCCAGATCCAGCACAATAGGATTACGGGAAATTGCCTGGAAAGCTGGGGGGAAGCCTGCAATGCGTGGTGTACACTTCACATTTGAATCACCCACAGCAGACTCATAAATATCAAGTTTCTCAAGAAGGAACTTCTCCAACTGTAACAGGAATACATGTCAGAATATCAATAAGTGCTCATGCAAATACTATTAACTCCGAGATATTACAAATTCAATAGGGTTAAAATCTTCCCATATGATAATGTATGAGCAAAAAACACAGTTTCTTGTATGAGAAGTAGAAACATAAGTACCCGCTCAGTTCCGGTCAATGATATGTTGGAGACCCTTTCAGATAGATTCTCTTGAGTCTTCTTCTCCTCCATGATCCCCAACGCATGCTCTATACAACTGTTAGATCGGCACTCATTGCACAAGTCCTCCAACTCTTTCATCATAGTCTGTGAAACCCAGAATACAAGGAAAAAAATAAAGAAAATACAAAACCAATCAATTCAAATGTGGGGCTCGAGTATTATTGGTATGAATGTTGAAATGAGATTTGGACCCTTTAAAGTGAGGGGTGTAGTGTAGAGAAAAAAGTGCAGAATTATAACTGTTGATTGGAAAATCAACAGAGTGGATGCTAGTAACTTCATAATATAACCCTAAAAAAATTTAATAATTTGTTATATATATATATATATATGTATGTGTGTGTGTGTTTGTGTGTGTATGTATTTTATTTTATTACAATCTCAACAGTTGATTTTTCAATCAAGTATAACTCTACACTTTTCCCTGTAAAAATCTTTAGAGAATCCAAATTCTAAAACATGAATCTAAAACAACTACCTTTAACCCACTAAGTTCCCGTCATAAATTTCAACATACAAAGCATGTTCTCAATTTAGGACATATTACAAGAAACATAGGAATTAACTTTCATAGCATGAAAACACCGACTAGATCCTGAAGTTGTGTGAAATCACTTGTTAACAGAAAGGAATTAATTCAATTAAACAAAGGTCACTTGTACAATTAACTCCTCTGGCCCAGCACAGATCCAAAGATTACTGTCTTTATGGGACTGTGTCACTGTGATCTGTCTAAGCAAGCCACAAGCACGATGGATTACCAGCTTTAGATCTATACATGGTCAGAGATCATTATACAAAAGGCCTTTGTTTTATTCTTTACTGTTGCCCGATGGATTGTCATCTTTGGATCTATGCCTAGTCAGAGATCATTATACAAAATAGGCTTAATTACCAAATTGGTCTCCAAATTATTTAAAATACTTCAATTTGGTCCCCAAATTTTAAAACACGGCAATTTGGTCCCCAAAATTTCAAAAATGCATCAATTTGGTCCTTCCGTCCAATTAGAGTTGACGCCGTTAATAATGCAATTTTAAAACACGTCAATTTGATCCCAAATTATTAACGGCACCAACTCCAATTGGACGGAAAGGACCAAATTGATGCATTTTTAAAAATTTGGGGACCAAATTAACGCGTTTTAAAATTTGGGGACCAAATTGAAGTATTTTAAATAATATGGGGACCAATTTGGTAATTAAGCCTACAAAATACCTATGTTTACTTGATTAATTCTTTCCCCATTGATAACATTTGATTTCACACTCAACTTCAGGGTCTACCAAGTGTTTATAAGTTATGAAAGTTAGAATGGAATACGAGACGAAACAAATTTTAGTGCCCAACTAGATCAAAGTTATCATTTGAAAAAATATTGCAATGCAAATAATAAATGCTAGCATTGATCAGTGAGGTGTCCACAGTCCACCAATCTGATCCTAAAAAACAAATGATTAAAATTACCATATTATCACCATCCAACATTTGAAACTTTTTTAAGGCATCATCTGCCAAATTGCGAGCACGACAGTACAATGCATATGCTTCAGCCCTCTTTCCAGCCACACTGTATGACTTTGCAACATAAAAGCACCTGCATGTAGGTTGTGACCACATATCAATATATGTACCTTTAAGTTAAGATAGAAACACCATATATTTAAACATCATTTAAACCAGATACAGAAAATATTTGCTCCAAGAAGCAAACCTTTGAGCTCGAAAAGCCAAACTTTTGCATGAACACACTTCAGCAAAGCTAACTTCTTCTGGCTTTTTATCCCTTCCAGAACAGACTAAATCAGATAGATCAGCTGTATTCTGCCAAATGTGTAATCAATATTAGCATTGTCATTCGAATTTGAGGAGCATATCATAAATAAAAATGCAGCAGCCTGGAAGGTCTTCATGCAAAGAAATATTTGTTCAATTAATGCAAGTTCACAAAAAATGGATATCAACCTGTAGCAAGAGATCATATAAGCGAACAAGCTCTTCAGGTTTGGTGACTTTTTCATTTTTATCATCATGACGCTTTGCAAGTTTGCTTTTTGCAACCTTAACCAACAAGAGGTTGCGCTCAATGGTTCTTTCTCCTAGGACAGCACTGACAGCCTTATCAAGACCATTCAAATCATCTTTCACGCTTTCTGTACTTCCTGTAGTGGCCTAAAATGTACAGTAAATTAATACTAACAAGTAAAAAGATCTTGATAATAATTCATAGTTAACAGCAACAAGCAATTTCCCATACCAAATCAGCCCGAATATAGCCTCTGGCTTCATGATATGCAGAAAAGATTTTGTCAAAAATAACAAGTCTTTTGTCTGCTGGAATTGAGTCTGCCAAGGGACCATGTATATCTTTCTCCAGCTCATGAGCTGCGAAAAATATTCAGATAGAAACATTACTTGATATAGACATATAGCTAAAAGAAAAGCTACCATATGTTAAATCAAACAAACAATTACATTTTTAAAAAACCCAAAAAAAAAAATGTTACATGATTCATTACAGAAAAGAATACATTTCACATGCAAATAAAAAATTATGCACTCAACTCCAAACACAAAGACCCCCAATATTTGGCAAAATATAATGAGTTTGAATTGATAAAATTGATATACTTATCATGGACAAAGGAAAAAACTGTATCCAATTGTTTCCAATAAATTTTGGCAATGTGAAATGAAGCCTTGGAAAAAAGGATTGCAACAAATTCAAATGTTAGTTCTCAAATAAATTTGCATCACTGGTATCCACGTTGTGAAAAGGCCCGCTTCTAACTCATCACAGTAAAGGCTATCTAGTGTAGGCAACAGTGCAATTAATTAACTTTATCACAGCATATGCATGAAAGAAAACACAACAAAAAGAAAAGAATCTCACACAGGGTAGTAATTGTCATTTTGCAGAGTGGAAAAAGAGATGGGACAAAGATGAGGTTAAGACATGAAAAGATTATTGTTAAGAATAGTCAACAGATAACTTTGTTTCCAACTTACTAGCCTGTTAATTTGTAAGGGAAGAAAGCTACCAACCTTTCAGGATGGAAACCCTTGTTTTGGCATTTGATATTGGAAATCTGTGGCCAAGCCAAAGGAATTCTGTCATGGAAGCAGCTTGTTGAGATCTTGCCTCGGCCATGACCGCCTGAAACAAACATGATTCAATTCGGTATGTTTATCATAGGAAGTACATGCATGAATTCAAAAATGCCTACCTGATTCAAGTAATAGAACTGGTTAATCGTAAAATATTGTACTTCAAATAATAGAAAAAAGTGACTACACATGATACATTTACAGTGCGTTTGGTTCAAAGAAAGGAGGGGGGGGGGGGGCAGAGGGATTTTAATGGAGGGAAGGGAAGGGAAGGATAGGTCCCCTTGTTTGGTTTGGCTCACAAGAAAGGGAAGGGAAGGAAGGGAAAGTAGACCTTGTTTGGTTTGCAAGAGGGAAGAGAAAATATGGATAATATACTGTTATACCATTATAAATAGTAATGGAGATGAGAGGTAAAATAAAATCTCGGAGCAATTTAGCCTACACAGTCCAAAAACTATAAATCACTTACTCTACCCTCCAAATCCCTCCAATATTGGAGGAGAGACAAAAACAAGTGGGGAGGGATTTTAGCCCCTTCATTTCCCTCCAACCAAACAATTACAGGCAGGCATGATGCATATGAGGAATTACAAAATTTTCTACCTAAGGACCCTGATGCAAAGGGACTTAGTAATATCACTAATATGTAGTATAGGACCAACCATATTATTAGAAAAATGGAAGGAACCAATTGAAAAACTAGGACTTCAGGAGTTCTTGTAGATTATTCAAGATAGTTTATCGACACTTAAAAGATCATCTTATGTGTACATGATTGTGTCCCCTCATTGAATAAACAAGAAAATGAAAGGTCTATCTTATCTCAATGCAACATTTCCTCATAAGAAAATTATGAATATATTGATTTGCAAGTATATGCTTACTATATTACTTGTTTTCCTTTTTTCCCAACTATATATACAAAAGAAATTTATACCAACCTCTAATTTAGCTTTAAAAAGGTCTAATGCAGGACCTTCCACATCACCGATTTGTAAAAGTTCAGAGGCCTGTAGATTTGACTGACCAATTTTGTGAAGGCAGTATCGGATACTAGGTTCTAGTTCCTCAACTCGCTCACGACACAAAACTTGGTTATCCAGATCTCCATATTTCCCTAATTCCTCATATACGGCCCTATTAAATAAGGACATGGTTAAAAACTCGAGCAGGGTGAGCAAGAAAAACAGAAGAATCCCAAAAGCTAGTATGCTATATCACACAGTCACAAACTAAACAAGTGTTTGCCATAAGAAAACATGTATTATCAAATCATTCACAGAATTATCTCACTCAAGCAAATATAAGCTTGTTCACTTTTTTATCTTTTTTACCAAAAAGAGCATCTATTTCATCTTCTTTTCAAGGCAAAATGTATGAATTATGGAAGCAGAGTCAATGTACCTAGCACTTTTGAAGTTCTTTAAAGCCACATCCCAATTCTGATCTTGCTCAAACAACAAACTCCCTTTCATATAGGATTCATAAGCCTAAAATTCAGTGAACAACAAAAGAGAAAGAAAGTTCATTAAGATAAATAATTATCCACCTTAGATTAAAAAACAAAAGGCTAAAACCTCCAAAGTATTTACATTTTAAAAAGCATATGTCTACTAAAAGTTTTTAATAAATTGATAAATAATTATCAAACAAGAACAGAATAGGATTTACATATTAAATTGGAACTAACCACTATAATACCGATATCTTGATGGATAAAATATATTTTATTTCCTGTAATTTGTAGTAGGTTTCAATATGGTTTCCAATATACTTTTTTTAATTTTAAATTCATTCTGAAACTTCCAAATAGCATTAGTGGATCCCTAGAAATAAGTGGCAGAAATTTCCAATTTGAAACTAATCATAATTAGATTGGGAAATAAAAGACACACCTCAGCTTCCAAAGATGTTCTAGAATCTGCCTTGACTGCACACAATTGCGAAAACAAAGTAGCCCATTTTACTGCTTTCCGCAACCTACCAATCAAGTATATACGTTGACGTGCATTTGGGCCATTCGGAAGCTGCCTTTTCTCCATGGCATGACTCCAAGCTCTCTCTGCTGTATAGAGAATTAGATGAAGAAACCTGATTCGAAACCATACCATAACACACTTCCGATGTTAAACATAAATGTATAATTAAAAAAGTTGCCAGACAGATGAAATATTTATTTTCCTTTTTCCAATAAATTATTGAAAAACATTCTGAGAAAAGCAATAGGAATAAATACAAAAACAAGGTCTAAATGAGGGTTTCATATGAGTATTTAAGGATTTGTGATGGGCTGACTCATGGGCCTATCGCAGAAGGAAGAAGAGGAACAGGGGTAGGATGGGAAGTGACAGGGAAGGCAGTGGAAAATTTTATGTTATACTAGATCCTAACAAACATGCCCCGTGGCAGCAGGGCAAGGGAATAGTAGATGCTGGAATCAGTGGCATGGGGTGTGAATGTGAGGGAAGGAAGGGGGAGAGGGGTCAAGGGTGGTTTGACAATCACTTGGGTTGTTTCGGCGTTTCCTTGTCAGTTTTATAATAAATTCAATTCCTATCAGATTGTTTTAGGTTCAGGTAACGACTTGCACATAATCTTTGCTATAGAAATGCTAATAGAGATATCTAAGCGGTTCAAGAGAGCAACAACCCCAGGATTTTATTGATAGCAATGAAGATAGTAAAGCCTAACAAGTAACAACCAATTGGAGCCAATCTTTTTAATATTCTTGCCTTCTATAACACAATTTCAAACTAAGTCAACTACAAAAAGGCGCCAAAACTTATATCAGAAAAGAAAAATATCACAAAAAAAACACACATACCTTACTTCACTGACAGTAGACTCGGTTATGGCCCTTTTTGAATATTTGCCACGACCATGGGTAAACTTCAACGATTTATATAACCTCCTCAAACGAGCCGTGCAATACCTCCTACAATATTGAGGAAAAAATTACTTCTATTACAAATCAATATAATGTTTCAACATGTTAGCTAAAGCAACAGCTTGATTTACTTGTTTCCATAAGTTGCAACGAAACAATCACATAAATTGAATGGCTAGTCCATAATGCTAGAAGACTCAGGGCCTTGAAGCACCAAGAAGCACAAAATTTTAAAGGAAATTTGTTATACACGGCAATCAGAATAAAAGCAAAGCTGACAAATCCCCAAACATTGTATCACCCAAATGATTTCAGCCGCAGTGTCAAGAATTTTTTGACTTACTGCGACTACAATTGTGGCCTCATTGACCGCATTTACTCACAAATACAATATCAAGGATTGAAATGAAACTCCGACTTCAATTTAAAACCTTTGATACAGATTTACAAAATACATCTACATCTACAAACAGAAACAAAATCCTACTTGACATCGTCTTAGCAGCTACTCAAATGCATACCTATAGCGAGTGTAATCTCCGTGGCGCAAGCCATGCTGCATTTGCGCGGATTTCAAGAGCTGCAGTACTAGTAAATTTTTTAAAACAAAAATATTAATTACACCAATCACCAAAGTTTCACAGTTAAATGCAATATTTGCCATTTCGATGGTGAAAGGAACATCGCAGGAACATGAATGGAACAGCATTGAAATGCGCATGAGAAGACAAACCATTTATGGAGAATTTGGGAACGATCTGATCAGAATTCGTCGATTTCGGAGCGTCGATTTCCATAGCGGACGCTTGGCTCTCCTTTCCCATCGAGTCCTGATTAGTTCAAAACGTTCACGCAATCGTTGAGCAAGAGAGAGAAAATGAAATTGAAGGTTCGTTTGAAGAACAAGCACGACGCTGCAGCAGATCTCGAAATAAGGATAGGGAATGAGACAAACCTGGCCAGCGAGGGCTTCGAGTGTGGTGAAAGGGTTGAGGTTGAAGCAAAGAGGTGCCGCTGCGAATGTTACGTGCGCTGTGACAAAAGGACTCCGAAAATGAATGGAACTGTAGATGCAATGCAAGGAAGGAAGTGAAGATCGCCGGTAAAGAGATACAGTGTAGTCTACCCATCTGTTTAAATGGGCCGGGCCAGCCACTTTGACCTGTCGTCCGAGTCACTGCTAACCCAACCCAGTTCCATCTGAGGGACGGTTTGGGCCCGTGATTAACTTGCTAAAATATTTCTTTAAATTTTAGGGTGAGTTTAGGGAGATTTTTAGTGTAACTTTAATTTTTTTTAAAATTAACACCAACACGTATGTTCACTTTTACAAGTCTGTTACTATTGGAGCGATAATGAACTTGAAAGTGAACTTGGGCAAAAGATGATTTTCAGAAAGTCATAATGAAAAGAGAAACCAAATGATTTTTTAGGTTATGAAATGGGAGTTGGAGTGGGAATTTCATTATCCATTATTTCCTTTCATAAAATGGTGCAATTTTGATTCCACCTTTTTATTTATAGGAATCGAAGACAAGTATTAGGGTTATAATAACTCACTTATGTCTGTTCAATCAACTGAGCTAAATCTCCTTGATTTTGATTCCACATTTTTAATAGTATGTGTAGCATTTACACTCTATTTTTATTTAAAAAAAAATATTTACACTCTATTTTATAAAGGTAAAATAGGTAAGAAATTGAGAGGAGATTAAAATCAAGAGTTGTGTGATAGAGATAAATAAGTAAGGAGATAAATTAAAAAGTGGTAGATTCAACTAAAGAAAAACTTTCATCTCAACGAGGTGAGAAATACAGGAAATTTGATGAGATATTAAGTATTAATTTTTATTACCTATGATAACTTTTTTCTTTCTTTTCTTTTTTTGCTTGCTTACTCATACCATTGTGCTTTTCCGATTTGTTCCACACTTAGTTGCTCTTATTTGCTTCATCTAAGCAAATATGATGATGTTGATAACCAATTAACTCTGATTTTCCCTTTTCATAATCAATTAACTACATTGTCACATTAGTTTCTCATTTTCATAATTGATTGGGTGATGTTGATAATCAATTATCTTCCATTTGCACTTGTGTTAATGGATTCTTTCTACTTGGTAATTGATTGTTTGTTATAATTAATTGTTTCTATCTAAAATCAATTATTGTGTGTTTTTTTATGTCTGACATTGTATGGTTTTATAATCGACTGTCTAGTAATGATAATCGATTTTTGCATTCAAGCCATGAGCAATAGTTTATTTTATATACTAGGTTGTATTAAAGATAGAATAGGAGCAATATAGTATTTTTTTTTTAAATTTTATCTCTAATTTCACTTTTCTTATTTTCTTTTATACTAAACCAAATAAGCTCATAATATTATTTCTTTTCAATTTCACTTATAATTCTTTAAAAAAAATCCTATTTTTTCTTTATTTTTTTCTATTTTTATCTATCCTATTTCTTGTAGCCAAACATAATGTTAATAGAATACTAGTGTAATTAAAAAACTACATCAACAAAATTGTCAAACTTCAATTAAAGTCATTGATGAAAAGATAAAATTGCAATTAACTTTTCATACTCAGATATTGAAGACAAACATGTCATTTATAATCTAAATTATATATTTACTCCACATTAAAGATTAAGTCATTTTAAAATCTAAATTATATATTTATTCTGACATTATCTTAAAAAAAAAACCTAATATTGAAAATATATATATATATATATATTCGTTCTGACATAGGTGGTGTATAGTGTATACTGATGTACCATTTTGCTCCATTTTAATCTCAACCGTTGATATTATTTCCTTTTTAAATAAACGGTAAAATGCTTTAGGCGTACGGATGCACTCGTCTAGTTTTGGTGCACAGTAGAACCGGTCTGGAGAAGTAGGACCCACGAGAATCGGCAAAAGACATGGGAAACTCGAATGCTATCTTATCCTGGATAACATTTCAACCACTTACTCACTGACTCCTTCCTTCACACTTCACACTATCACCGGCCGGTAACCTCACACAAACCCAAAAACCCCTCAAACTCAAAACCACAATGGCGTTCTCATCGTCCCTATGGTCTTCCCTCTTCGTTCCGAACCCAAACAGAACCACCATTTCCACTCGACTCTCCCACAAACCGCCCAAACTCCCTCTCTCACCGGCGTTCGCCATCCCGCCGCTCTCGACGGCGACCGCGGCGGACGTGTCGGGCGCCATCGACGGGACCACGATCGCGGTGGTGAGCGGGGGGTTCGTGGCGGCGCTGGCGGCGGTGCTGTCGCTGACGGACCCGGAGCGGCGGCGGCAGCTGCAGGCGGAGGAGGTGGGCGGCGGCGACAAGGAGGTGGTGAGGGAGTACTTCAACAACTCCGGGTTCCAGCGCTGGAAGAAGATTTACGGCGACACCGACGAGGTGAACCGGGTTCAGCGCGACATTAGGCTGGGCCACGCCAAGACCGTGGAGAACACGCTGAGCATGTTGAAGGACGAAGTGTCCCTTCAGGGTGTTACGGTCTGTGACGCTGGGTGTGGCACCGGTTCTCTCTCTATTCCTCTTGCTAAAGAGGGCGCTGTTGTGTTCGCCAGTGATATCTCCGCCGCTATGGTGGCTGAAGCTGAGAAACAGGTTAGTTAGTTACCTTGCTTTCTATTTTTTAACTACATTGGTCAACGTTAGTCAACTGTTGAATTTTGGGTTTGCTTTTTTAAAAATCACGCAGTTTGAGCTTATCAAAGCAAACAAATGATAAAAATTTTAAAATATAACTTAAACGATAGTGAAGGATACGTCTATACCAATTAATATAAGGATATAAAGTCCCAATAGGTAGAGAAAAAGCCTCCAAATTGAGACTTTGAGCATGTGACTTGTATAAGGTCCGGAATTGTGCTCCATTCAACCAACCTCTTAATCTTAAGATTATAAGCATGTTTGACTCATTTATATACTTGAGTTTGATATTAAGCTTAAATTTGCCTGTTTAAAAAATTAAACGAGCTTGATAAAGGAATTAACAAGTTAAATACGCCATTTCTGAAGCAAAACAATGACTTTCTATTTGGTGCAGGCAAAAGAACAGCTTGTAACCAGTGAAGATGGATCTGGTGGGCCTGTGATGCCAAAGTTTGTAGTGAAGGATTTGGAGAGCTTGGATGGCAAGTATGACACGGTGGTCTGCCTTGATGTTTTGATTCATTATCCCCAAAATAAAGCGGATGGGATGATTGCACACCTTGCATCATTAGCCAACAACCGATTGATTCTCAGTTTTGCCCCAAAGACATTCTATTATGATCTCCTAAAGAGGGTTGGAGAGTTGTTCCCTGGGCCTTCAAAGGCAACAAGGGCATATCTTCACTCCGAGGCAGATGTAGAGAGAGCATTGCAAAAGGTTGGCTGGACCATAAGGAAGAGAGGCTTAATCACTACTCAATTTTACTTTGCTAGGCTTATTGAGGCTGTTCCTATGTAGTGGGGATTGAAAGGTGAGTTTTGCATAATTAGAGGAAATTCTTAGTGTAAATTGTAAGGCCTTCTATTTCGTGATTTTGTATGCTATTATTTTCCACATGGACCACATATAATTCTATTGTGTATATTTCTTCATAGCGTAGAAGATGCTGACGAATTGAGGCTATGTTTTCTTGGGGAAATTGAGTGAAGTGGTTCATATTAAATTTGTATGGAGCTGGTGAGTTACCGGTCCATTGGGTTGGTGGAATGGAGGCAAGCTCCCTATACGTTGTTCAGAAGTTAACGATTATTACTCAAGGGGAGTAGTTGGTTCCTGTATTGCATTTTTTGTAATAATAATAATAACAAAATCTGGTTTCAAGGATGCAAGGTAATTAACTAATATATTGAAGAAAAATGCAAGTATCGCACTTTTTTATACTCTTTTTAATAATGTCTTTATTATTGATAGAAATGTCATACTAGCCTCCTTAATAGAAACTGGAACCATATTTTGCATTATGATAATTTTATATTAAATTTACCGGTTCTAAATACCGGAGGTGTTGAAATACCAGACTCTTTCTAAATCTTAGTAGGAATAAGGAAAAAGGAACAGAGAATTTGCAAGCTGCATCTGGAGTTGAAAGAATAAACATCAACATGAAAACAAATGATATGAAGAGTAGTTTCCCCCCAAAAAAAATGAGGTAAAAAAACTGAGAAGTACTAATTAAAAGAGGAAAAAATGATGATAATGAAATCTAGTGCCATAATTAACAGTAATATGCAGATCCTTGTACGCAGATACGAGGTTTGAAGCCCCTAAGGATCTTTCATGTGTCTTGTGATGTGAATTCATTTACAGCTTGTCAGCAATTTTTGTGAGAGCATCTGTGAGCTTGCCAAGGGCTGCAACTAAAACATCAGTTTGCTGCTTCTGCTGGTCCCTGGCCAATTGGTAATTTATGTTCTGAGCCCCAAGATGGGCTTTTAGCATGTCACTATTCCTCCTTAGTAGTTTGGTAATATTGTTGTTGAAGTCTGTGCTATCCTCACTGCTGTCCGATGATAACCGCTTTCTCTTGTATCCCTCCTGGAACATAGGTTCCCTCTGAAAGCCTGAACCAAAATACTTTCTTTGAGATTGAAAAAAAAAAAAAGCCAATAATGTTGGAATCAAATTTGGTGCAGTCAGACTTTTCACGCATTCACGCAATCAATGAATTGCAGTATTTGGATGAAGATCGGGCGATTCAAATCTCGAATACATATTTTATGTTTTATTTACTAAGATAAAATATGAGTGGTTCGATCTTCATTTAACGATTTTGATTCGTTGATTATGTGAATGGTGAAAAATCCGTCTTGAGGTTCACTTGTCAATCAAATAAACAAATATATGCTTAAGTTATGTTTGTAAACACGTTGAAATCACGTTCAACGGAAAAATTTCACATTCCAACGCATAAGCATCAAAGCAACCTGGGTGTTGCTTCTCCGTTCCGTTGCGTTGTGTTGCCTTTTAACGCTTTCACAAATACACACTTAGTCATGGGTTCAAGAAGTCACCATGGACGTATAACATCAATGACTAAGGATGTGTTTGGATTAACATTAAAAAGTTTCTAAACGTCTGTTTGTGCATTCTAAGAAATCAAATGCGGAAGGAATTCCTCTGTTGGGTTGGAGAAAACACTGGTTACGTTGGACATAAATGGCTCCCAAACACGCATTAAAGTAATATTTTCACATGCAAAGCTGATAGTTTGCAATTGGTAATGCATCCATGGTAAAATACATGTTATTCTTCTATATCTAAGTAGTATGCAGTGTCTGTCTAAATGATATTCCAAAAATCCACTTTAGGAACAGGGAAAAAATAAAGGTTCCAGGTCTAGATTAAAAGACCAAAGCCATAGTAATTAATTAGTAATATTGTTTTTATTATCAAATGCACAATATATTCAGCATTGGATTGCCAAATGAAATACTAATGAATGGTAGTTGGCTATTTGTTGATCCAATTGAGAGTTTTATGCAACGATTGCATATAAAGAGTTATTTTTCGGGGTAACAAAAAAATCTTTGAAAAGGGGAAATAGACGAAAAAAAGGTGGAATGATATAAAAATATGCGGACCAAACTTTACTATAAACACTAAAATTGCTTCACAAGTCAAACTGAATTTCAACAGCCTAAAATGTTTGATGCTATGGACAGGAGTAACCAACACATAGTACACAGCAGAAGTGAGTTGATTTGATTTACCAGGATCATAGTTCCCATGGAAAGATGGCTGCTGCTGTTTCTCTGTTGATTAGTTTAAAGCAATAAGAAAATAGTTAATCAATAAGAAAAGGGTATATGATAAATAATCTGTATAGCCTTAGGAGAAGAGAAACACACGAAAAATTAAAACACACCACATATAAAAATTTCTTCACCTCTTTTCTATTTTTTTTTTTAAAATGATCTATACTTTGAGAATAAAAATATTTAATAAGGAACATCGTACTACATTTTTTTCATTTACTAATGCACTACAATCATTTTTGAACAACACAAACAAAATGACTCTAATGTAATAATCATGTAACTTAGTACCTGGAGTAGGCAGTGTGAGCATGGGTGGCCTTTTGAGACTCCCTGTGATGCCTTTATCCTTAATAAGACCTGTTGGTGTTTTCAGAAAACCATTGACCATGTTATTTCCAGTGATGTTAGTCTCCATGTTTTCCTCCTCAGTGCTCCACCCCATCTTCTCACCATCAACAATAGCCTCATCTTCCTCCTCCTCCTCCTCTTCCTCCTCATTATTCTCCTTATTACACTGTTCCTGATGAACCACTCCCTCAACAACAACACCATTCTCCACCTTTGGCACCATCTTGACCAGTGTCAAGGGAAATGCAACAGTGGTGCACACCCCTCCATCCAGCACATTATACACCACAGAGTCAAAGAACCCCGGCAACTTCTTCTCCTTCCTCACATCATTCCTCATGATCCAAAACGACTCACTCTCCTCCTTTATGCCACTTTCCCACTTCTTGATCTTCCTGAAATCAGTGAGAAGATTGCCCCACCTTTTCCTGCACTGAACAGCCCCTCTCTTCACCCCTCTCTGCTGGCACAGTGATGACACCGTGTCCCACTTTGGATCGGTTTGAACGTACCCTGATGCTGATCTGAATCGGCACACTTGTTCCCCATTTTCCACCATTTTCTTGGACTCTATGAGAACAAGTGTTTCTTGTCTAGTCCATCTGGGGTGCCTTGTGGCTTTGATTCTCTGAGGGGTACTTTTGGGTTCACTCTCTGCAGGTGCTGCTTGTCTTCCAACTGGGGTGGTTGGAGACTCGGAAGCACCTTCACAAATTTTCTCTGAATCTTGTGCCATCACTGCTCGGATCACACACTTTGTTGTGTCACTACTCGTGGACTTTGAGGATTCAGATGAGAATAGGGTCATACATATAATAAAAATGTGCTTTTACTCTGAATAAATGAACTTCCTTAGATGGTGCGATATTTTTCGTGTAGGAACTTCTTTCCCACATGTTATTTTTTCCCAATTTGGCACTTTCTTACACTCACTCAAAAATTACCAGTGGAAGTGTAAAAATTTTACACCGTTAACTAATTAAAAATTATGATAGATAGTATAATTTTTAATGTAATTTCGCTAATCTTTTCATGACATATCCCAGGTTTTTCTAAATATTATTACATTTCACGTAGAATTTGATTAAAAACACGTCTTAAAATTTATGACATATTTTTTAAATTATTATTACGCGTTATATGTGAAGATTAATTGAAAAAGGGTGACATCCCTTTTACGGTAATTTCTCAATTCTCATGGACACTCAAGAGGGTGCCCTTTCCTTCCAAGTAAGGAGCCATTTACTGTGGGCACCAAAAAGGACCAAAAGTCAACGACCCCTCGTAACGGTGCCCTCTCCTTCCAAGTAAGGGCGATACTTGATTTTTAGATGAAAAGTTAGTCTGATCATAATAAAATTTTGTGGTTGGATTTAGACTGATTTGACAAAAATATCCAATCTAAAATAAGAATAAATAATATATATTTATGGTATACTATTTTTTTTTTTTACATTTTTGTCTAATTATAAATTAATATGTATGATATATTTGTTAATTTTTATTTTTATAATATATACTAAAAATGATTTCTAATTAATTAGTTGTGTAAAAATTTAAGTAGCGTATGCCTGTTAAACTTCTAAAACAATCTCATCAGATTTCATTGTTATTTGAATTAGATTGATTATTTCAATTTTTCTCTTTTTTGTTTAAGGTACAATCCTCTATTTGTTTTCTGTCAAAATAAAATCCTCTATTTTTTTTTGTCAACAATTTTTTTTTTATTAATCAGAGTAACAGAAGAATCTTGAGCTAATAAATGAATTCTTTTAATGGGTAGTTTTTCATTTAATGGGTAGTTTTTCATTTAATGGATAACATTTATTATATAAAAAGTCATATACATAATAAATATGAAAAAATTGTTCAAAGGATTAAATTTAATAATAAATCACAACTTAGCATAAATGAATTTTATGCTAAAAAGTCATATGCATAATAAATATGAAAAACTTGTTCAAAGGATTAAATTGTTCAAAAAAGCATAAATGATAAATTACAAGTCAAACTAATTTTAGATTTGAGGATAAAATAGAAAATTAATATAAAATTAGAATGTTTAATGTTTAGTTCAATTTTAAACATGAGAAACAAAATCTAAATTGAATTGAATAAAAATATGATTTTCTATTTATAATTTTTCAAATAATACGTAGTTCATTCGATTTGTATTTTTTTTATTTATCAATTTAACTGTTTGAAACGATTTAGATCTGTTCATAAATATTTTAACTAGTCAATTGCCAGTATAAAAGTATAAACCATACGAGGAGTTTTTACCAATTCTAACTCTTTTCCAAGTTCCTTATTTTCCCTTATCTCCCTTTGAATAATGTTTTCAGAAAAGGCAAAGAATCGGATCTTCAAGACTCAATATTAAGAAAATATCTCTAAACTTTTATTAATAGGATTATAGGATACATATACCTGTTTATTATGGTAGAGCAGTAGCGGTTCTAATAAAATTAATAGATTGATTGTACCAGGCAGTGGGTTTGGCAAAGAAATAAAAAGTTAAAAACATATCTCTCCAAAAAAGGCTAAAACATCACAAAGAATCGTCCACGGAAAATGCCAAAGATATTCACACACTATATTTAATTATTCCATTTTATATTATTCTCTTTTTAGATAATAAAATAAGATAAATATCTTTGTAATGTATTTCTTTCATAAACAAATATTTGTGTAAGAATAGTGGAAGAGAAAATAAGTATAAAAATCTCTTTGCATGAAAAATAGACGGTTCTAAATAACAGTGCAAATTATGTGGTAAAATCTAACACGCGCATAAAGATTTTAATACTATATTTTTAGTTTTTGCAAATATAGTTAAATTTAATTTTTGTCATTTTTTTATTTTATTCTTTATAAAATTTTAAATTTGTATCCTTATCTTCATTTATTAGTGACATAGGAAGTATATATATATATACTAGTGCGTGTATCCTGTGCGATACACGGGATGAATTTTTTGGAGAAAAGTAGAATAAATTTTTTAATTTGTATGTAACAATATAAAAATAAATTTATATAGTTTGTTTATAAATATTGGATAAATGAATCATATTTTAAGAAATTGTTTATTAATAATACGATTTTATAATTACTAATTTAACTTAAACTATTTTCAATTTTAAAAAGTATTTATAATAATTTTAAAGTTTAAAATTTCAGAAAACTCAATTATAAAAAAATTTAAATAATTAAATTTAGTAAATATAAATTTAATTATTTAATTACTATTTTTTTCTTTTGAATATTTTTTCTAAGTTTAATAGTATATATTGAAATTAAATAATTAAGAAATAAACACTAATCCACATAGAAAGTTTCCTTTTTTCTTTAATTACTTCTGCATGTAATATTAATAGTGTATATTAACAGAGTAAATGGAGCAATAATTTAGATAAGTGATAATTAGAAAGAAAAAAAAATTATTTGCTTCTAAAAATAAAAATATGACTTCGTAATAAATGGAGGATCTAAAAACTAACTGAGCAGAGTTATAAAATCAAATATTTTTTATGATATATTAATAAATTTGTCATACATTGTATTTGTATTTATAAAAATAGACAATGTTTAAAATATAAATTAAAAATATTACCATTTTAAAATTATTAATTTATTAATAAAGTATAATAAAAGCTATTCTTTTATTAAAGAGATAAAGTATAATAAGAAAAAATTAAAGAAATAAAATAAAAATATTATAAAATCAAATATATTAAAATACAATATATAGAAAATAAAATTAATGAATTAAATAAAAATAAATAAATTTCTTTCTTTGAATATTTTTTTATGAATCTATAGTGTGTGTATATTAAAATTGATCAAAATTTAAATCAATACAATATAATAAAGTTTAAATTCATGAATTACGTAAAAAAAAATTAAATTCGTTTCCTTGAATAATTTATATGAATCTGTAGTATATTTTTTTTTTAAAATTTTGTTTTTTCAAATTGATGAATAAATTTTAAGGGTATATGTTGAATTTAAATAATCAAGGTACAAACACTAATATGAAGTAAATAATATATTTAATTTATCAAAATAATTTTAATAATTATTTAAATTTTTCAACCAATTCATTCGAAATTGCACATTAATTAAGAAAGAAATATTCAATTTCTTACCTTGAATAATTTTTCTGATTTTAATAGTATATATATATATATATATATATATATATATATATATATATATATATTGATTTTAAATAATTAAGGTACAAATATTAATCTGAAATAAATAATGCATTTAATCTTTGAAAATAAATTTGATTGATTTTTAAAAATTGTTAGTCAATCAAATCGTGATATTCGTAGCTGAGAAAGAATTTTTCAATTTTTTACCTTGAATAATCTTTGTTATTTAGTCCATATTAGTATATATTTAATCCATATCAATCTTCATTTTATAAATTAGAAATTATTACAACATTTTTATTACTTTTATTAAAATAATTTTCATCACTGGTAATATACTTTTATGTAATATTTCAAAAATCTTAAATTTAATCTATATTAATAGGTATGATTTTTTTTTTTGTTACATTAATAGGTATGATTTTAATATAGCTAACATGTAATTTTTTTTTCTAACTCACAAAATTCACGTAAATAAACTTTTAAAATTAAAATTTTCAGCCAATCAATTCGTGATATTCGTAATTGAGAAATAATTTTTCAATTTTTTTCCTTGATTAATCCTTACTATTTAATCAATATTAATATACATTTAATCTATATTATCTTTATTTTAAAATTTAGAAATTATTACAGCACATGGTAATACTTTAATTAAAATAATTTTCATCACCTTTATTACTTTTATTAAAATAATGTTTCAATAATCTTTATTTTTAATGTAAATTAATTGTTATGATTTTAATAGAGTTAACGTGCAATTTTTTTTCTTCTAAATCACAAAAATCATGTAAATAAACTTTTAAAAATCAAGTTAACGTCCAATATTTTATAATTATGAAATTTTATGCAATATTTAATGTGTCATATTAAAAGAAAAGTTTAAACCATTTAATTATTATTGAATTATTAAGTAATTTTTTACAATTATAATTATTACACCATTTAATTACTGCAAAACGTGTACACCTCTGCAAATAAAATAATAAAATATAAATATTTAAATTTTAAATTTTAAATACTCGTGGAGTAAATCTTTTAATTTGAAATATTTCAATTTCAAATATAATGAATTATAATTATAAACTATTTATAAACATGAAATAAATCTTTTAATTTTAAATTTTTAAATATTATTTAATAACATAAATTGTCTTTATGAACTATTTTTAAAGTATAAACTATTTATAAACATGAAATAAATCTATTAATAATATCTTATAAATTGTCTTTATGTGTTATAAATATTCAAAAACATAAATTTATCACTTTTATAATATTTTTTATATATTAATACATATTTTAATATTTATGTCAATTAATTTATTACTTTTATCTTCCGTTAGTCATGTAAGCTTAAATTGGCAAAGGTTATAATTCAAATAGAAATTGTACTCTATAAGGATCTAGAACCCCTAGGCAACTACATAACCGAACAGTATTCGGACATCCTAATACTACTCGGCCTATTATAAATGGTAATGTCAGCATTACAATAATAATCAAGGATTAACATCACATAATCAAGGATTAACATCACATTAGTAACAAGGTAAAGCCCATAGATCCCAAAGGCTCATTAATATATAGATGTATATAAAGGGTGAGATTCTTGAGGTACCCATCCCCTCGGTGGAAAACGACAAGGACAGACGAACAGAGCTCGACACAGTAGGAAGAGATTACCCCCGTACCCTCGGACATGTACAAAAATCTTATAATTAACAATGGTAATAATTGGAACATTGAATTTTAAAACAATGCTATTTATATATAACCATTAACAACATTTTTCATTTTCAAGAATATTTGTTATAACCATTTTTTAAATTAAATTAACTATACTACTGGTATTATCAAAGTCCAAAATTGCAATATTAACTATATATAATTTTGGATGAACTCTAAACCTGGATAAGAATTAAAGTAATGACATAATTAAAATGCTGTAAGTTAAATTTTTCTCATCTTATATAAAACTTTTTTTTTCATTATATTAAATTTTGGATGAGAATCTCAATTTCTACATGGATATATAATTTTGGATAAACTCTAAACCTGGATAAGAATTAAAGTAATGACATAATTAAAATGCTGTAAGTTAAATTTATTTATATTTTGATCTTGATATAAAACTATATTCTCTTGTTTTTTCATGCTTTTGGTTGAATGTAAATTAGCATGATGCTGTAATTAAAGAACCAAAAGTTATAAAAAAGACTAATTACATATCATTAAGTAGAACTTATCACATTTCCTATACGTTTCATTTCAATGTGAGACTAATAAAAATTTTACATTCATATACGTGAGTTGATATTTTATATAAAATTAAATGAATTAGACTCAAGTAAATATATAATTTTAGATAAATATATATTATTAATATTCTAAAGAAAAGATAAATGTATATAATTTTTTTGTACTCGATGGTACATGCAATTTGAATTCCAATTTCCTTAAATAAAAAAATTATACACTCACATCACCGTTATTACAAATTTGAATTCCAATTATGCCTTTTCAATATATATATATATATATATATATATATATATATATATATATAAAATTAAAAATTCAGAATGAATGCAATCTTTGACAAAATTTAAAAGACATGAATGACAAAAAATATAAAGAAATCACTGAAAAAGAAAAATATATGGATAAAATAATTATTGTAGATAAAAGTAGAAATATTACATGTATTTTTTTTACATATTTTTAAAAATGTCAAGTACCTTCTCATCGAGAAATATCATCTCTATTCATCTAGTGATGGCTGGATTTTTGTAGGAACTCTCCACAAACGTATCACGGTAATTTTAATCTTCCAACTTATCCTTTCAGGGAGGCTGGGTTTTTGTAGGAATTCTCCACAAACCTATCACGGTAATTTTAATCCTCCAGTTTATCCTTTCAGGGACAATGTCTTTAATCATTGACATTTTTGTCACCATTCTACTCAATTTCTGTATATGCACATATAAATATGTGTGAAGAAAAATAACATAATAATTTGAATATGAAAAAAATACTACTTTGTATTGTGAATTTGTGACAGATAACCAAAGATAAGAAATTAAAATAGGTCGAAGCTAATGAAATAGATGAATAAACTTTTGATCTTACCTTATTTTTCAAGCAAACAAACGTAAAGTAAAAGATAACTAAAGATAAGAAATTGCAACTTTGCAAGTGGAATGAATTTATAAAAAACTTTTTAGACAGAAATCTATCTCCTTACAAAATTGCAACTTGACTGTAAATTACAAATCTATGGCCGTAAATTTGTCTTCGTAATTAATGGAGTTTCAATTTAGACAGAAAATACTTCCTACGTTAATAATACAAAATGTTAATTAGCATTAATTTTGACTTAATTAAGGCATAATTAAAGTACAATTAAATGTTTTTAGAATGTTAAGTTACTTTTTTCTCACTGATAGGTGACCTATTCGCGTAGAATTAGGAAAATCAGGAAATCATATATTATTTGTTAAGTATAATTAAATGTTTTAATTTTGCCTTAATTTTTCAGGTGAGGTAATGTTTAAATTTAAATTGTCTTAATTTTTAAAATAATATTATCTTAATTTTACACGATAATATTAGTTATATTATATATGAATTTTCTTAATGTTTAAATTTAAATATTTAATAATTAATAATTTAATTACATTCAAATGTTAATCATCATAAAATATTTTTTATTTTTTAAATTTATAATTTTATTTTAATAGTATTATATTCATAAGTTGACATTTTAATTTTTACTAATTTTTTCGGTCTTATAAAATTTTATTTGATGTAGATTAATTTTTGTATAATATTTTTATTAAAAAAATTAATTAAAATATTTTTAATGTTTTTTTTTCTTCCTTCACGTTTTAAATGAATTAAATTTTCAATAATCCAGGTTTTAAATTCTATATACCATTTAAAGGTCACAATCTTTATATTAAAATTTATATTAAATAGTATTAGAATTCAAATTTAATTTTTTTTGTTATATTTAGTTCATATTAATTCTGTTGACCCTTTTTTAAAAATGTAAAATTACACTTTTATCCTTAAATTTTTGGGGAGAAAAATGGGACTCCTAGGTGTATATTCCTTTAAGTAATAAAGGATACAATTTTATTTAATCTAGATTAATTTTTGTATAATATTTTTTATTAAAAAAATTAATTAAATGTTTTTAATATGTTTTTTTCTTCCTTCACGTTTTAAATGAATTAAATTTTCAACAATCCAGGTTTTAAATTCTATATATTAAAGGTCACAATCTTTATATTAAAATTTATATTAAATAGTATTAGAATTCAAATTTAAAGTTTTTTGTTATATTTAATTCATATTAATTCTGTTGACCCTTTTTAAAAATGTAAAATTACATTTTTATCCTTAAATTTTTTTTGGGGGGGGGGGGGGGGGGGGGGAATGTGACTCCTAGGTATATATTCCTTTAAGTAATAAAGGATAAAGGATAAAATTTTATTTAATGTAGATTAATTTTTGTATAATATTTTTTATTAAAAATATTAATTAAAATATTTTCACTACAAGAAATGTGATTTTTAGTGACTAAAAAATAGTGATGAAAATAAAATTTGTCACTAATAATATATCATTAGTGACTAAATTTTATTTTGTCACTAGTATTATTCACAATAGTGATGAAAAAAAAGTTGTTACTATAATTTTATTAATAGTGACCAAGTATGTTTGTCACAAAAAAAAACTTAACACTAATATCTACATATTTGACTTTCTAATTTTAAAATCTGTCACTAAAATAAATTTTACTAAACAAAAAGAAAAGCATTTGTGACAAAAAAAAAAAAAACCAAGTTTGTCACAAATATTACAACTCAAGGGTGACTATGTATTATGAAAATGATAATTTATTTTCAATTTCAAGTGACAAATTATGCATCATTAAAATTTTGAAGTATTTAATATTGATATATTAGCATAATTATAAAAATAAAATTGGACTACTTGGTTTGAGTTTTGACAAGGGATTGATTTGGTGACCAATCTTCTGCCCTAAAAAAATGACTATTCTTAGAAGTAATGAAAAATTAGATGAGTTTGCCCAAATTGATCTCACCAAAATGATATATTAGTGTCTAAAATCTGGTTTAAATCAGTCTTTTTTCACATACTATAACCATAACTAACTAAAAAATATATCTCTCTATCGTTTTCATCCTTCCTTTTATCTTTATTTGTATATTTATTTTTCTTAACTGACTATATCATTTCAATTTAGGAATAACCTTATACCATAATACAAATTATTTATTATAATTTCAAAATATAAATTTTTATTTAAAAATATTTTTATTAATATTTAATTTATATATTTAAAAATATTGATTTATATAAATTATAATTATACTAAATTAATTAAATATTTATTATGTGCAATGCATATACTAAAGCACTAGTTAAATAATATTCAATAAATTTATATTAAATTAAAAATTTTATTTAAATAATTAAGAGTATAATAATTTTATGTTATCTATTATATGAGGTTAATTTATCCTCAAGGCTTGAACCTAAGACCTTTCTTGTGGAGACTGAGTCTAATACCACTTGAACTAACAACTTGTTAGTGTTATGAAGTTGCGTTGATAACTTGATACTAAATATACAACTATCATTAATTTAAATTAATGTGATTTTAAAATTTTCTTTAAATAGATAATACTAAATTGATTTTGTGTTATCTTTTACTAAAAGATAGTTTGAATTTAAATTTAAAAGAGTATTTATTCCAGTTCTTTTCCCTAATTATCTCCTTACATTATCATTTTAATTTTAAAATCAAGGTTATAAAAAATATCAATATCATACAATAATTAGTTGTTAAGATTCTAGATAAATAATTTTTTTTACTGAAGATAAATAATTAAAAATACTCACTCAATTAAAATGCCAAAAAATTTCAACTATATTGTTATCTCATAATTTGTTCAAGGGTTGATCATATTTTTTCTCTATATTAATTATTAGTAATCTTTAAATTCTTTTTTATCCTTTAGATTATTTATGTAAATAAGTATTTTTATTAGCCAAGTGAGGTATAGAAGCCTAGAACTTCGGCAGTTCTTTCGAGGTGGAGGAAGCCACTGTTTTTTTTGTTATGGAAGAGGCAGTTTCAACTTTCAAGTTTGTGACGTGCTGCTTGTAGTGTAGTGTGTTGGTTGTGTTTTTTTATTATTTTATTTTTATTTTTCTTCGTGTAAAAAAAAAAGATTATTTATTTAAATTTTAAAGCATATTTTTTTTATACTTAATCCATTTTTTTAACATCTTAAAATATCAATTGAATAGAAATACTATCTCATGATTGTAGGAGTAGTTAAAATACTAGTTATCTTCAAATATTATTAGCATATTATATTTAAAACCAAAATATTTATTTCTTAATATCAATATATCAAATTAAATCTTTCATTTATTATATCTATTAGTTCATTACTTTAAACACAGATTAAATTGTTGAAGTCAATTTTATTTTCAGATTTTAAAAAATTAAATAAATGTCAAAAGAGACTAAAGTATAAATTTATAATATTATAATACACACACACACACATATATATATATATATATATATATATATATATATATATATATATGTGTGTGTGTGTGTGTGTGTGTGTGTGTGTATACATATATATATATATGTGTGTGTGTGTGTGTGTGTGTGTGTGTGTGTATACATATATATATATATGTGTGTGTGTGTAATATTTAAATATAATTTATACACATGATAATATAAAGATTGAATTTTAATGATAGACTTTTATGAAGAAAATAGTAATGCAATAAAGAAAATATATAATTAAAAAGATACTAAATATAGATGATAATAAAGTTTATTCTACAAAATAATATACAAAATTAATAACCATTGTCATCTTCTTCAATATGACCACTTTTATTCATCTTTTGAAGAATCAATTTCATAATTCACTTTCTTTTTCGTTGTCAATTGGGCTAAGTCATTTCTATCCAAAGAAAACCCTTATTCATTATCTAAGGCATTAGACGTGTTGGAGATTCTACATCAACTAGTAATAAGGCCAAAATAGTGTATATAAGTAAGTGGTCACCCTCGCCTTACAAGCTGGTTTTATAGAGTTAAGTTAGACCCATAACCCATAATTCTAAGATGATATCAGAGCTTATCCTAGCGATATGTTGTTGGGCCTATCATGCCACTTGCTACTGGGCCGCTATTGGACCGTCCGCAGATGTCCAGTCCTACAAACTTCACGTTTAAGATGTTCAGTCATCGGCGTGAGGGGGTGTTAGAGATCCCATATCAATTAGTGATGAGGCTAAAATGGTGTATATAAGTGGAGGCAACCCTCACCTTACAAGCCAGTTTTGTAGTGTTGAGTTAGGCCCATAATCCACAATTCTAAGAAGACGCAAAAGGGGTCAATCCAATTTCATCATTTTCTTGAAAAGCCTCATTTGTAGCTTTCTCGGGCATATCATACACGTCTCGAGTCTTTGTTTGGCTAAGAAATATGACTCATTAGTCCTCAATTTACTATTACTATTTTATAGAAAGTGTTGAGAATATTTAATTGATAGAATGAAAAAAGTGAAAGTTTCACTTTCTAAATTATATATGAATTTAAATTTATAGTATAGAAGTATGTTAAAAATGATTAGAAAATAATTATTTACTTTATACTAGTAGACAATTCCATAATAGGTGAAGATTATAAAATAAGTTTGGCAAAAGGGGGTGATCCAAGTTATAGGCTATGTTTGGCAAAAGTAGTTAAAAAAATAGCTAAAAATAAGTTTGTTTATCAAATATTATTAATAAGATCGAATTAGCTTTTCAGCCAGTAATAGAAGTTAATTGAAAATACTTGTCAAAAGAATAATTAAACCTAGAGAGTTTTTGTAATTATAGGAATCAAATGAGTAATTAAACTATTTTTCTACTAACCATTATAGACTACTCTCTTTTATCTTATTTGTATACTTGATTTTTCTATCTTCTTATCTTTTCCAGTCTATCATCTTTTATCTCTAACTTAAATTTTAATAATGAATAAAAAAGCTTAAATTTTAATAATATATTAAAAATAATTTGTTAATAGTTAAAAACAAGAGAAAATGATTTATGCACTGATAATAATTTTTTTTTTTTACATAATCATCCTTGTAAAATCTTTTTATATTGTCAATGCATAGAACTTATACTCTAAAACAATTTTATATTACAATTTAAATTGTTAATTGTGAATCCAAAATATAATTTTATATATTCAAATATATTTATTTAATATGAATTTCAATCTTAACTATAATATAATTTATATATTCAAAATTATTAAATTCTTATAAAATTTAATTATAATAAAACATATAATTTATCATATATATATATATATTTATATTATACACATGCTAAAATTTTAGTAATTTAAAAATAATCTTAAAATTTTATTTTATAATAATACAATAATGATCATTAAGAAAAATTAGAACCAAAATTTTCCAAATCTTTCGTTCCCTTTTTCTTTCATAATTCTCCCAATTGAAAATCATTTCCCTCCAAATGTCTTCACCAAAAAAAAAAAAAAATTCCCCCCAAATGTGAAACCCTCCAAATTGTTTCCGCGAACGTGCAATAAGAAACATTTATCTTCTCTTTGATGGTTCCATCCACAAACTGTTTCGAATCATAAGGCAGGAAACCCTTCATTCCTTTTGGGATTTTTTTTGGAGCAAAAAAAAAATAAAAAATATGGCATTCACGAGGGAGACCTAGAAGAAACCCCAAAATTGTGGCAATAGCAGGTACAGAGGAGATTTGTCCCGTGTTTTTGGTGGCGCTGGAGTACTGTCCGAGTTCCCCCTAAACTACCCTATCATCTGTTCGCCGCCCTGTTTGGCACAGCGGCCACCACTTCCTCGCTACCCTGTCTACGAGGCCAAATTCAAGTCCTTCGAGAAAACCTACCTCAGGAATGCAGAGAAGTTTCCCTCTCGAAGTCAATGCTCAATTGGAAACCAACCTTCGACAAACCCTTCTCCGTGGAGCACACAAGAGCTTCGAACAAGTTTCTCTCTCAACTTGTCTCAAATTTTGTATTTTATAGAAAGCTTTTAATTCTTAGGTTTTGTTTTCTATTTCTATTTGTCTTGTTTGTGATCTTTAGTGTCCTATACTGGAAGTGTAGAAAATATAATGTTTATCACTGTTAGATATAAATGATCTTCTAATTTTATTCTCATTGATAATATATATTTTTTTCTTAAGCTGATGGTGTGAAAAATTGTACAGGGATACATGATGCTTCTCTACTACTCTATTCTTGGGTTTGCTGTGAAATCTTTACTAGGTAAAGAGAATATACGTACCTTTACCAGATGAAAATGTTGGGAAGCTTCTACTAAAACACAAACTCAAGGGTCAAGCATTCTCCTTACCTAGTATGCAATTTGCTCATATTTTATGCTTTGTGATACTTTTTTTTTTTTATTTGTGTACTATGTGGTGCTACAGAGTGTATTTCCTGGTTATTTATTCTAAGGTATTTTGGATTTATGGTGGTTGGCTTATACCTTTATTTATTCTGGTTGTGTGTGAAACTTATTGCCAAATTTGGACAAATTAGTTTAGTTGTTATTGTTTGCCAAACAAGATACTTGATATCACAGGGATCATACATGCAAATTTTTTATTAATTGTAAGAGTTTGTATTTTCTGTTGTATGCTTTAAACTTCTGTTATTTAGATCTTTCGTAAAAGAAAGCTCAACATTAATATTATTATTAGTTTCCCTGCTCTGCTTTTAACTGAAAACTTTGGAATTTTATGTTGCAGGTAGAGATCTAGAAAGGCATGTAAAAGAGACCGAAGGTAATATTTGTAGCTAAAATACACATTTTGTTTGTTCCAAGTTTGAGTTGTGATGAATAAGAAACTAGAAAGTTGAGATATTCTTTTATTTTTCTTTTTCCTTTTTAAATATGACCATAATGCTTGTTATTCTTGGTTTGTAGGTTCTGGTAGTGATCTGCAAGCCTTGTGTGAAGAAGCTGCAATGATGCCAATTAGGGAGCTGGGTGCTGACATTCTTACTGTTAAGGCTAATCAGGCATGCTATTTGAAATTACTATGTCTTTAGATGGGATTAGTATAATCTTGTAAATGAAAAACTTCCTTTTATTGTTTAACTATTTTTCAGTTTTACCAGGTAAGAGGACTGAGGTACAAGGATTTTAAGAAGGCAATGACTATCATTAGGCCAAGCTTAAACAAAAGTAAGTGGGAAGAACTTGAGTGTTGGAATGAGGAATTTGGCTCTAATTGAAGTCATATTCTGTTGCATATATATGTATGAAATTTGAAAAAAAAAATTGTGTACATAACTGGAATTAGAGTACACGAAGGCATAAGGTTAGTGGCTAAAATAATGAATCAGGGAGCTGCTCATTTTGTAAATGGGCTATCCTGAAATCTTAATCCAGCAGCTAGCCTCAAATGGCTGCCTTTATTTATTCTAACTTTTATTCTTTGTATATCTTTCTGAGATTACTATATTTAGTTATTGTAAATCCCTACCTAGGGGTTTTTCATGTCAGAAAAAGAGAAAAATTGTTTGGAAGGGGAACAGGAAAGGCCGAAAGGGGGGAGGGGGAATCAAGATTGATAAATTGCCCGGGAAATGAGAGGAGAAAAATACTGAAAAGATTTTTTTTTTTTTACAGCAATTACAATGCTGTAACTATTTTTTCCTTTTACCCTATGGTTTAGTTTTCCTATTTACTAGTTGTTATTTTCATTTTTGTCATCAGCTTTATTTTTTATTCATGGTTTATTGCTGTTATAGGGTGCTGATGTGGCAATAGGTAGTGGAGAGGTTTGTTAGAATCTTTTCTTCCTGATATTGCTGTAACTACCTGATACTATTTAGCTTGGCCAAGTAGCCTCAATGCATAATCAGCAATTTACATAACAATATTCTTCTCTCTTCGCTGTTCTTATTTTTCCATCCATTGACAACAGATATCATTCCTGATATTGGTGTCCCTATTACTGGTTGTGGGTTTTCTCGGAGTTTTCTCCCTGAATCCCAATTCCATCACAATTGGTATCATCCTGAGACTAGGGCGATGGCGGATGTGATGCGCAGTCAGCTAACCATTCAAGAAGTGGAACGGTCATTGACGAGGAAGATCACAGAGTCGAATGCAGAAATGCAAGCTCGGATGGATCAACTAATCGCCTATTTTGCAGAGCTGCGAACTATACTCAGTAATCAATCGAGCCACATTCATCAGGAAGGGTCCTCCGCTAACACTATTGAAACTCCTCGCGGTGATAATAGCATTGAAACCCAAGGAGCTTGTGGAGGTAACCAAAGACCTCCCACTTCGACCCATGGGAATTATTCTACAAGGATCTCGAAGATTGATTTTCCCAGGTTTGATGGGCGAAGGGTTAAGGAGTGGCTATACAAGTGTGAGCAATTCTCTTCTCTTGATTACACACCCCCTGAATCTAAAGTGCGATTAGCCTCCATTCATTTAGATGGAACTGCTTTACAATGGCACCTCAATTATATGAGGTTTAGGTTTGGCATTTACCCCAGCTAGCCCCAATACATTGCTGATGTTACCTTACGTTTTGGTGAGGCATATGAGGACCCCCTCTCAACTTTAATTCAAGTAAAGTAGTCCGACAATGTGCAAGCTTATGTAGAGGAATTTGAGTTAGCCTTAACTCAGGTAACTTTACCCCCTGAACACTCTTTGAGTATTTTCTTGGCTGGTTTGGAGCATAGTACTCAGATGCATGTAAGAATGTTTAACCCAACCTCTACTGCACATGCTACCAATTTAGCTAAATTGCATGAAGCCTCAAAACCAACTCCAAATGTGAATAAGTTCTATAGTCGATCAGGTGCCTCCAACTTTCAATCGTTGACAGTGAGTAACAAACCAAACACTGGTAGCAACTCCAATTTTCAGGCCCACACAAACAAACCCATCTTGAGTAAGGCTCCTAGAACTTTTAGTGCAACTGAAATGGCATATAGGAGAGCTAAAGGTTTATGTATGTTTTGTGATGAACCATTTACTACTGGACACCATTTAAAGCATAGAAGATCTCAGCTCTTGGTGATGGAAATGGATGATGAAGAGCCTGTGGATGAAGAAATAGAGATTATTGAAGAAAATGGGTTGGTTAATGCTGTTAGCACTCAATTCAATGGTCCTCAACTATCTATGAATGCTCTAACAGGGGTGCATAATTATCAAACCATGTGGGTTAGCGGCCTCCATAATAAGAAAATGTTGCAAATATTAATTAACAGTGGAAGCACTCATAATTTCCTAGATTTGGAATTAGCTAAGAAGTTGGGGTGTAAATTGGACTCTATCACTCCAATGACTGTGACAGCAGGGGGTGGTACAAGATTGGAGGCTTCGTATATATGCAAAGGCTTTACATGGCAATTACAACAAACCAAGTTTACTGCTGATGTGATAGTGCTTCCTTTGGTGTGTTGCGATTTGATTTTGGGGATCCAATGGTTGACTTCACTGGGTCCAATCCTTTGGGATTTTAGTAAGCTGCAGATGGATTTTTCTTTAGATGGAAGAAGATTTGTGTTGCGAGGAGCCAAGCCTTCAGGCATCAAAATGATCAACAACAAAACTTTTACTCAAGCTGTCCAAAAAAGTGCTCAAATGTGTTTTTTATACATGGATAGCTCCATTAATCACTTTGAGGTCCCTACTTGCACTATTGATTCATCATAAATGCTTGCCCACAATATTCCAATGGAAATTCAGGATCTCATTGTTAAGTTTGCTGATATCTTTGAGGATCCAAAACACTTACCTCCACCTAGACCTGGTTTTGATCATAAAATTCCTTTAAAGGAAGGGTTTGCTCCATTTAATTTGCGTCCTTACAGGTACTCCATAGTTCAGAAAGATGTAGTTGATAATCTAGTTGATGAGTTGCTTGCTCAAGGAACTATACAATACAGTAACAGCCCCTATGCTTCCCCAGCAGTTTTGGTTCGAAAAAAAGATGGTTCATGGCGACGATGTGTCGATTATAGAAGACTAAACTAACAGACTATTAAAGACAGGTTTCCTATTCCCCTCATTGAAGATTTGATGGATGAATTGTGGGGTTCAACTGTGTATTCTAAATTGGATTTAAGGTCTGGTTACCATCAACTGCGAATGGACTATGGAGAAGAATACAAGACAACTTTTAAAACTCATGCAGGGCACTTTGAATATTTGGTTATGCCATTTGGGCTAACCAATGCCCCTGCTTCATTCCAAGCATTGATGAATCATGTCTTCCATCCCTTTTTGAGAAGGTTTGTCATTATAATGCCCATCGTTACAATAACAACCCATAGTAAAATATTCTTTAAAATATAAATAATATAAAGTTTTTGAAACTACAATGGTCTGAAATACTTTAAATGTTATAAAATAAGATTGAATGAATAAATCCTTTCATAAATAAAAACATTATCCTTAAATATGGGCATCTAAAACAATGAATAATAAAAAGTAGCAGAATTAATCACAACCAACCCTTTATTCTAAAGGTACTAACCCCAAAAATGTAACTAAAATTAAATAAGTTTTCAAGTCTCCGACGTCTCAATAGTCTTTCCTTTGTGCTCTGAAAATAACACTTTTAATGAGATAATAATTCCAGTGAATAAAACAAGTTCTAAAAAGGTTCGTAAATAGTGTTGTTCTCAGCCGGTGCGGTAATCGGAAAAACTCAACCATGGTACCCGCAATAATTTAAAATATATATATATATATATATATATATATATATATATATATATATATATATATATACTCCAATAGAAGTAAATTAAGACAATCACAAATCGCACTCATATCATTCTCATTAAGGTAAATATTTCAATAAATAAAATTAACACCTCAATGCATTCAAATAGATATCTCAAACATAACTTAGTGATTCTTATAATCACTAGACTAGACTCTTTGGTTCCCAGAATCGGTGTGGATCTCAGATTCGTAAAAGGTCTATGAGCTCATATCCATGCAATGGCGTCCCACTGCCTTCCCCATCTTAGATGGAGGTATTTGAATCTCTTCCCCATCCCAGATGGAGGTATCTCAATTATCTTTCCCATCTCAGATGGAGGTATCTATCATAAATTTCATCCCCATCCCAGATGGAGGTATTTATCATCCTATTCACAGAATAGAATGTACATTGTCATCCCTTGCCAAAAGGTAATAACCAACTCTCACAATAATAAAGAAATATGTAATCTTTTATAACTATCAATTTAATTCTCAAACACTAAGTCTCAATAACAATTCTCACGTTCATAACTTGACAGAGCTATAATATTACAATCATCAATTAATAACATAATATATCATACATGTATAAGCATACAAATATATATAACTAAAGAATATTTATTATAATATAAAACCAATACATGCCAATGGGGTATGTAGGGATGGCAACGGGTCGGGTCGGGCACGGATAGTGGTTACCCGCTACCCGACCCGCCGGGGAAAATCCGCCCCGTTACCCGCCCCGTTACCTGCCGGATACCCGTTTGAAAAAAATCCGCGGGTTTTTCTTATATCCGCGGGTATCCGTGGATACCCATGGATATTTCATATTAAAAAAATATATTTTTTTTTTTAAAAAAAAAGGTAATTTTTTTAGAAGAAATACTAAGAAATAGATCCTTTATGTGCAATAAAATTTGGAAATAAAATCATATTATTTACTACAAGAAGAATAAAGAATCAAATGTGTAGTTAATTGAATTTTCATGTGAAAATTACATGTCTTTAATTAAAAAAAATCAAAGAAATAAGAATCTTATAATGTGATTTTGAATCTCTAGACATAATATTTACTAGTATCAAGAGCAAAAACTAGTGATTTTAAATTATATATATATATATATATATATATACATATATATATAAGGGTAATTTAGTAATTTTACGGGTAACGGGTATCCGCGGGCATGGATAGTATGATACCCGTACCCGTCCGTTAAACCCGCGGGTAAAAAAAAACCCGTACCCGTTACCCGCGGGTATCCGTTTATACTATCCATCTTCTATCCGTGACGGATTTTATCCGCGGATATCCGCGGGCATGGATTTTTTTGCCATCCCTAGGGGTATGGAATCGCGTAACTAATGGATTCATGGCATATATACATATAATGAATTCAAGATATAACTATATATATGTAATTGATAATTTTCCTTGGCCAATCCCACAATTTATAGCACGCAGCACATCTCTTTCTCTTTCTTTTGTTGGAACTTTCAAAGACACTAATTAAGATCTTCACACTGAATATGTAGTGTATATATTAGACACATACTCAATGACAAGCCTCTTAAACAATTTCACGCAAGGATCAGCAAGAATACTACGGTGTCTGATTTTTCGTAATCACTACTGGAATTATTTATGATTTTAGCACCCTCGCTTTGCGTACAAGAAAATAAAAGAAAGAAGCCAATTGGCTACGACATACAACGAATATATATAACATACACACATACACAAGAATTCAATGTATAAATACACAAGGTAATCCAATCACAACATTAGGACATTAGTGGTCTCTAATCTTCTAAAAGAATTAAAAAGACACGCTCCCCAAATTTATACCATGGAAGTTTAGAAAAAAAGGTTGTTTTACTCACCTCTTGAAGCAAAGTAATTCCCAACTCTTCATTTATTCTTCCTCTTCTCTTTCTATTGCGTCAACATGATCCATTCTATATTTCCCCTCTCCTCAATCCTCAATTTTTCTACTAATTTTTTTCTCTCTCAAGAGACTAGCTATCTAATTCTAGGAAAGGAAACTGTCTATCCTTATATAAGTGGAGGAGTATGTGATTTAAGATTTGATCACATCGGAAAGATTTGGATTGTAAAATCTTTCTTTATCCTTTCTACTTTATTATCTAGATTTATCTTATTATTAGCATTATCTATTATTTTCTTTTCTTTTAAGATATGTTAAGATAAAACATGATAAGATTTAAATCATTCTCAAGGGCCAATTTGAACTATATATAACAATATTTTATCTAAACTAGATATATATAATATCATATTACTACTATATTAATTATCTTTTGCATTCTTTTGTATTTGTTAGATAATCTCAACAATTCTTATATTAATCACCTAATCTTTTTTATTGATAAGATAATTATTTAACTCAATAATATTTGATATACAGTAACTAAATAATAATATTTTAATTCAATTATTTCAATCAAAGTTAATATATCCTAATACAAACATTCCAAACAATATATAATATACTAAGATAAGATTCCAACCAAATAAAGTAATATCATAATCATTTCAAATAACATATCATGATACAACATTCTAAATATAATATCATATTATATCATAATAATTCAATCCTTTTAACTCAAATAAATTCTTATACTAATAAGTTTTATACTAATTCTCATAACAATTTAATCTTTTAAAATAACAATAATTATATTAAAATTTCAGGATGTTACAGTCATCATCTTCTTTGATGACATTCTTATTTACAGCCCTACACTTGAGGGTCATATGGTGCATCTCAAGATTATTTTCCAAGTGTTGCGGGACCAGAAGTTGTATCTAAAAAAGAGTAAATGTTGCTTTGCTGCTTTCAAAGTGGAATATTTGGGCCATTTCATCACCAGTGAGGGGCTGTCCACTGACCCTTCTAAAATTCAGGTCGTGGCAGGTTGGCCACAACCTTCAAATAGCAAGCAACTTCGGGGTGTTTGGGTCTAGCTGGGTATTACAGACGTTTTGTCAACGATTTTGGCAAAATTGCAAAACCTTTGACTGATATATTAAAGAAAGATGCTTTTCAGTGGTCAGAAAATTCAGTTGCTGCAGTTCAAACTTAAAAAAATGCCTTTATTTCAGCCCCTGTGTTAGCTCTTCCCAAATTTTCTAAACCCTTTGTGGTGGAGACTGATGCATCGAGTTCAGGTATCGGTGTTGTGTTAATGCAAGATAAGAACCCAATTGCTTACATTAGCAAGGCTTTAGGCTCTAAACAACAAGCCATGTCCATTTATGAGAGGGAACTCTTAGCCATTGTGTATGTTGTTCAAAAGTGGGGAGCTTATTTGTCTCACGGGCATTTCATTATTAAAACAGATCAAAAGAGTATCAAATTCTTATTAGAGCATCGGTTGAATACCCCATTCCAACAAGTTTGGACGTCTAAACTCGTGGGTTTGATTTTGAAATTCATTATAAGGAGGGGGTTGAGAATGTAGCTGCGGATGCCTTATCCAGGAGGCCCAGTGCAGAATTGTTACCGTTGATGCTTAACAATGCTAAAAAGGGTTTATTGGAGATCATAAAGGAATGTTGGGCTACTGATCCAAACTGCCAGCTAATAATTAGTGAGCTTCATCGAGATCCTAGCAAGCACCCGAAGTACACATGGCATAGGGGTGAATTGAGAAGGAAAGGCAAGTTAGTCATTGGCTCAAATTCTGAACTCAAATTACTGATTCTGAAATGGTTGCATGATTCGCCAGTTGGAGGGCATTCTGGTCGAGATGTTATAGCTGCTAGGGTCAAATCCTTATTCTTTTGGAAGGGCATGGCCAAAGACATACAACAGTATGTGAGGAACTGTGATATTTGCCAACATTGTAAACCTGATTTAGCTGCTTCTCCAGGTCTATTACAGCCTTTACCTATTCCTAATAAAGTATGGGATGAAGTTAGTATGGACTTCATTGAAGGGTTATCCCATTCTCATGGAAAACAAGTTATTTTTGTGGTGGTGGACAGGCTTAGTAAATATGCTCATTTTATGGCCTTGTCCCATCCTTATACAGCTTTGGATGTAGCCCAAGTATTTATGGATCATGTGTTCAAATTACGTGGGTTGCCAAGTTCTATTACTAGTGATAGAGACCCAATTTTCCTTAGTACGGTTTGGAGTGAGTTGTTTCAACTTCAAAGGGTTTCTTTGAATTAGTCCACCGCATATCATCCTCAATCCGATGGTCAAACTGAAATTGTTAATAAATGTTTAGAAACTTATCTTTGCTACATGTGTTTAGACAAGCCTTCCTCTTGGTCAAAATGGCTTGCTCTAGCTGAATGGTGATACAACACTAATTTTCATTCCTCTATACAGACTACTCCTTATGAGGTGGTCTATGGGCAACCACCCCCTATTCACCTCCCTTATCTTCCGAGGGAAGCTACTAATTCCACTGTGGAGTGTACTTTAAGTGCTAGGGAAGCTGTGATCCAATTACTTCAGTTCCATCTTCTTCGTGCGCAAAATCGGATGTCTCAACAAGCTGATAAACATCGTAGTGATAGAGTTTTTCATATTGGTGATTTTGTCTACCTTAAGTTGTAGCCGTATAGGCAATTCTCTGTTCGTCACCAATCATTCCACAAGTTGCTTCCTAAGTTTTATGGTCCTTTTCGTGTAATTGATCGCATAGGGGCAACAGCTTATCAGTTGGAACTTCCACCCAATTCAGAGATCCACAATGTGTTTCATGTGTCTCAATTGAAACTCTGCAGAGATCGTCAATCTTGTGCCATAAACCCTTTACCACATCCATTTCCACTTGCTCATTCTAAAGGTGAACCAGAGGCTATTCTAAACAGAAAAATGGTGAAAAGGGGGCGCATTGCTGCTACAAAGGTGTTGGTTAAATGGAAGAATTTACCCCCAGAACATGCTACTTGGGAATTCTACTATGATCTGCTCAAACAGTTTCCCAACTTTCACCCTTGAGGACAAGGCTGCACTTGAAGGGGAGGGTATTGTTACAGCAATTACAATGCTGTAACTATTTTTTCCTTCTACCCTATGGTTTAGTTTTCCTATTTACTAGTTGTTATTTTCATTTTTGTCATCAGCTTTATTTTTTATTCATGGTTTATTGCTATTATAGGGTGCTGATGTGGCAATAGGTAATGGAGAGGTTTGTTAGAATCTTTTCTTCCTGATATTGCTGTAACTACCTGATACTATTTAGCTTGGCCAAGTAGCCTCAATGCATAATCAGCAATTTACATAACAGTATTCTTCTTTCTTCTCTATTCTATGTTCTTATTTTTCCATCCATTAACAACGGATATTATTCCTGATATTGGTGTCCCTGTTACTGGTTGTGGGTTTTCTCGGAGTTTTCTCCCTGAATCCAAATTCCATCACATTTTTACAGAGAAAAGAAAGTTTTTTTAAATATGGTGGCATATGAATTTGAAGCTTTTAAATCAGTGCACCAATTCTTTTCTTTTCTTTTTTCCTTTTATCAATAAAGTATAGTGGTTCTTTGAGACTTAAGAGTTGCTTTGGATAAACTTCTCTAGAAGTATTTCTAAGAGAGGAAAATAAAAAAATAAAAAATTAAACGAGCTTCTCTATAAGTTAAAATTAGTTTATATATAATTTGTAGAAGCTCTCATATAGCTTTTAACTTATGTATAAAGCTAATTTTAGATTATAGAGAAGTTTATTTAATTTTTTTCTTTTTATTTTTTCTCCTAGAAATGCTTTTGAATAAATTTATCCAAAAAGTTGAACTGGGGTAATGGTATTTGTCTATATATTCTACTAATTTTATGCATGGATTTTCTCTCCAAAAAACTTTTAAAATTCAATTCATGACTAAAAAACATAGTTGACTACATTAGAAAATGTTTGTTTAAATTCCAGAAGATAAAATAGGCTGATGCTATGAGTGAAATTGATCACAAGTACAAGAAGAATGTGGAAAAGAAGGTAAAAGAAATAAAGAAATTCTTTTACAAGATTGGTTAAATCTATTTTCTTCCATTATTTTCAAATTTTTTCCATGGGAAATTTTTTAATAAAATTTTGCCTGCATGTATTCTTTTTATCTTGTTTACAACTATGGCTAAATGCCATAATTGATGCATCTACCCTTTGCTATTTTTTTAAAATAAATTCTCCCTCCATTTTTTTCTTGCAGGTAGTTGAAGGATATCGACTTTACATTGATTAATTGGCTTTTGAAACTCAACAAGAGTAAATGAAGCAAAATCTTAGAAATGAGGTGAAACATCAAATTGCTAACCTATTGGGAAATATTATTTGGCGGAATATTTAGTAGCTCAAGTGCTTGGTTCACAATGTAAGTTTCTTTTTCATTTGAAGTTTTTTTATTAATATTTCTACTATGATTTATTATATGATTACAATTCCAAAAAAAAAAATACAAATTATTTTACTTTTATTAGTATTTATTGTTTTTTTTTTGTATTTGTTTGCAGGTTTGAAACTCATGAAGATGCTAGTTTTAATCGTCATTTTAGGAATAGTTTAATTTAAAAATTATGAAATGCTAGTGATTTTATAGTTATTTAATGTAAATGTTTTGTATTTAAAACATTGTTGGATATTATTATGTTTTAGTTGTTGTCATTAAACATGTAATGAATTATTTATATTTTAATGTTATGTTTGAATTATTTGAACGTGTATTTATTTTAAACATTGATTCCAACATTTAACAAATGATTGTATATTGTGACATTTAAAAAATAATTTAGTGATTATTAGATAATCATTATTATTTAAAAAAAAAGTTAGTGATAAAATGTTAATAATTGAAAATAATTAGTTGTGACAAAATTTTGACACTAAAAGTAAATTAGTGATAATCATTGTTATTATAAATTTTTAATAGTGACCATTAAATCATCACTATTGTCCTTTATATTTGTGACAACTTGATTTTGTCACTGTCATATATAAATACTAGTGACCATAATTTCATCACAATAAATATTACTATTTGTGACAACTCAAAATATCATCACTAATTTAATAGTGACTCGAATATCAGTGACGACAAGTGACCAATCAAAATTTTGTCACTATACACATGCTTAGTGACGATTTTTTAAGCTTTTAGTGACAAATATTGTCTTCACAAAAAATAATATTTCTTGTAGTGTTTTAATGTGTTTTTTTCTTCCTTCATGTTTTAAATGAATTAAATTTTCAATAATCCAGGTTTTAAATTCTATATACCGGTCACAATTTTTATATTAAAATTTATATTAAATAGTATTAGAATTCAAATTAATTTTTTTTTGTTATATTTAATTCATATTAATTCTGTTGACCCTTTTTAAAAATGTAAAATTAAATTTTTATTCTTAAATTTTTGGGAGGGAAAATATGACTCCTAGGTATATATTCTTTTAAGTAATAAAGAATAATCATATTTACACGGATAACTATTTATAGTGACATAACATACGTACATATATATTACATCATCAATAAGTTAGATAGACATTATTTAGGAAAAAAAATTAAATTCATAAGCACCAATTTCAACAAAGAGCGGATTAAAAGTATAATTTATCCCCTAGTATATATATAATTTTTACTTGTGTAGCTTAAACATCTTTCCCAAACACCTTCGTGCCAAGACTTAATCGGTAGTGTGTCTGAAAGTCTAATCAAGTAGGCAACTACAAAAATATCACAATTTTTTATGTTGAATAACTATCACAAATCAAATTGGGACTAACATCAAAAGGACAAATACGGTTATGACAAAAATTGGTTTCCAGAATGGGTTATGAAATGAGGATAATTTTGAAAAAAAAATGAAACGGGGAGTAACAAGGGAGGTGTAAATAGCAATGCCCTAAGGAAAATAGAAGACATTGTCACGAGTTGAATTGGGTCTAAAATTGTTGCATTCACTAGCAACAGCTATATGGCCTGGCAGAGATAACTCAGCTTAGTGGATAAGGAGACAATGGGACTTGCACTTGTACACTATCAGTTTCCAAGTTAAATCTGTGTCGATGTTACTGTACGAATAATTGTAAATCTTTCTATTACATTTTCTTATTATCCTTTATATGGTAAATACTAAATATTTTTAAATATTAATAAAAAATTACCAACTCAAACAGAATTATTTTATATAAAGAATATTTGTGACCTCATATCAATATTCGAAAATATAACCTGTCCCGCAATTAAGGTCATTTTCGGATATTTCGAGAATTGGAATTATCCTCTTGGTTACATTGCCATGGCCCCAAAGGCACTGTGATCCAATTTCTTTATATCTTCTGTCTTTCTATAAAGTTTAGAGCTGTTTTTCATTTTCATCACATGCCTTCCTTGATAAGGAACAAGACAATTAATTACTAGTAGTGACGTAATCTATTAACGAGTTGTTTCAATCCATCATCACATGCCACACATTGAGGTGGTCGATGTAGCTAGCTGACTGTGGAGGGGACGCAGTAGGAGAAAATTCTGTTGTAAGTTGTGGACGTTTGTTCGACAATAGAGATGGCGTGGCGGCCGAAGCCGATAATGCCAACGTAGCAGCTAAAGATGCCATCTTGGACATAGCCGCAGTAAAAGTGGAAGTCGTCAATGATACCGATGTCGGTACCGGTGAGGGTGAGCTGCTCTTGGCTAAAGTAGCCATGGGACTGGGATCCGTCGAGATAGTATATATCGTACTCACATGCATTTGTGGGACAACGCGGGTCATTTCCTATAACCGATTTCAGTTGAGTGCACAACGGAGATTGGCATTCAAGTTCGGAATATGATGTGGACTCCAATCTATTCCGAACTTGTTGCTCTAACATTCTTGACAGTTGGGTTGACACTGAGCCCAAGTTAGGGCACTCCCTGTGTCAAAGAGAGGTGACTGATCCTTCTTAGGTGTCCCAATACCAAACCACACCACAATATAATTCAAAGAATAAACAGTAACACCAGAATTGAGTGGTAAGTTAACTCAAACTAATTCCTACCCATTGTCACAGCTCGAATTAAAGAGCCTGTACTCAATGTAGTTTACTAATACATAAAATACGCAAGTGTATGGTGTCGACGTGTCGTCAAGTAATAAATCATTCTTTCCACGGGACTGTGCATTTGGCAAAGTAATTATTCCTAGTTAAACATAATTAAAACATGAAAATTGAGTTGTGGGAATTCAAAGTTTAGAATTTAAATGGGAAAAGGAGCAAGTAATTAAAATAATTGAAAATCAATTTATGAAGACTTCCAGGATTGTGGTTCACGCTATGTAAATAAACAAATTAATTCAATTATCCTTGTGTTATTGCGAGTTTCTAATGAAGGTGAATAAAGCTAAGGTACCCTTCGTTCCTTCTCGAGACATGAAGAGTTATCTAATTAAATTGACCCCATACTCTCGTGGTGGCTATGTTCAATTAGACTATTTACGCTTTGTATTAATTCGTTTCGATTCTCTTAGGGTTTTACACCTAAGTTCCTTTTTGTGGTTCCGGAATTATAGGTTCACCTCTCGGTACATCCCAAAATCCCTATGATAATGTTAAACGTTGGCTAATTCATTCAACATATAAAAGCAATGAAAGAAATCAAAAGAGAATAAGAATAACACAAGGGTTACAGAAATTAATTCATTCAAAGTTCATAGGCTACACCCAATCTTAGAAATAAGAAGAACTACTAGCAGCCATCAAATCCAACATAAAAATAGATAAAGATCAAACCGAAGAAGAGAAAGAGGAAGATGATGATTCTTGCTCTCGGCCGTCAAAACCAAAGAAGAGTTAGAAGCCAAAACTGGAACAGAAAAATCCTATTTAAACCTATGGCCAAAACCTCCTAGGCCCACTCAGCAAAAGAACATAAAATAGATCAAATAAAACTCGCGAGACTTTGCACACCCATGCAACTCTCGAACAACATAAAAAAAAGCCTAATTGAGATGTGCACATCTTTGCACACCCATGTAACTCTTGAACAACATAAAAAAAAACCTATCGAGATGTGCACGCCATGTGCACATTTTTGCACGCCTATGCACTTTTCTGTCAACATCAAAATAGCTCCAATCCCACTCCAAAATGCTTCTGAAGACAAAAACTTCGACCCTAAGTCTAGCATGCACCAGAAGGGCTTTTTTTGCAACCTTAAAGTGTTAAAGAACTCCTGCACAGATAGAAACACCAAACACGTAACAGGTTCCACAAAAATGTGAAAAACAAATAGAAATATATAAAACTAAAACCTAAGCAACTAATAATGCAACTAATTCTAACTAAAATAACACCTAATGATAAACTAAAATGCAACACATCATTTATGGTTGTCTAGACGCAACATATCAACGAGAGATAATGTAGCAGTATTTAGAGGGGAGCATGGCCCATCTTTGTGCACCAATTCCAAGGTTGTTTTTCTTTTTTAAACCTGAAGCAAAAAGAGCACAAACAAATGCATTAAAAATTGTCCATATGAATTTGATATAGAAAGAATCGAATATTGAATTCACCTTGAGTAAAGCGGTTGCAAGTAGATGATGGAAACAGAAAATTCAGGTCCATAAGATGACCTTTTTCTGTGTCCTCCTCCTGAGAAGCTCTTCTCCAAGGAGAAGAGGAAAATGAAAATTGCAAGACACAAAGCTAAGAGAAAAGAAGATTTGATGGCCATGCTAAAAGGTAAGAAACTTTGCACAAGGTAAGACAAGTGTAAGAAAGATTTAGAAAAGATGAGAGAGTGCTATAGTTGCTTCACGGACAAAGAAAGAAATAAAATGAGAGTGAATTTATATTAGTAAGTTTTTGATAGGATCAAATTAATTGTGATTTATGAAAGAAAAAAAATTAAGAAAGCTAGTATATCATGTTAAGGTGTATCCAAGCATATCAAAGCTTCAAGCCCCTTATCCCTGTGAGGAATCCTATGTTATTTCTATCAAATGTAAGTGAGTTTAGTTTTGTGCTTTGATATTCAACACCATCAAATGCATAGGCCTCATGGAGTCTATCTTTACTCTCACATGTGCATGTAATTCATATTGAATTTGACACAAAAATAAAGTGTACGTGATAATAATATTTTATCTTTTTTTTAATAGCTTTTTTAGCCAAGTTGCACTAGAATAGGCCTAATAAATATGGTTTCTCTTTGTAGTTGATTCCTCTTTGTATTTGATTCACTGAAGTTAGCCTAATACGAATTTGGATGACAATGATTCAATGCTTGACATATATTCAAGAAAGTACGTAGTATTATTCATTTAACATATCAATGGTTATTTATAATTGGATGACAATGTAAAACTGTGTTACACTGTCTGTGCATGACCATTAAACTCTAAAAATTATATATTTTATTACATTAAATGAATAACATAGTTTTAACAAATCTAAAAAAATTGTATCACATTTTTTATTCAAATTAATTATATACTAATAGCTTTCATCTGATCGTCTCAAATTAAATATTACATGTATTTTTTTTCTTTTTTTTTTTATCAATATACTAACTTTTAGTTTTAACTAGTATTTTAGTTTGTGCATTGCACAAGATAAACATTTTTATATAACTATAATAAATAAAATATTATCAAATATATAAATTATATTTATATTTATGATAAATAATTTAAATTGTGATATAAGGTTATGTTTAATTTAAAATGAATAGGCAGTTAAGAAAATTATAAATGTGCGTGCGTGTGTGCATGTGCATGCGGCGTGCATCTATATATAAAGCTAGATGGATGGTGATTGGTTTGAAATGATTGAGAGATATCTTTTGCTTAATAATAGAAAAGATGTGTGAAATGCACTTTCAAAGAAAAGGAGAGAAAGTGTTGAAAATATCTAATTGAGAGAGTGATGGATTTCAATTTATAATATAAGAATAAATTCCTTTATAATTTGATTTTTAATTTGTGTTTTTTATCTTGTTGAAAAATAAAATCTTTTAGTCTATTTATTATCATATGCTCATTACATGTTTATATGTCATAGAGTGTTGGAAATTTTTTTAACACGAGTTTATGAATGCAACTTAAGGGAAAAAATATCAAGAAAGTGTACTTTATAATCACAAAATAATATAATTTTTTATCACATAATTATATATATATATATATATATATATTTTTTTTTTTATTCTTTGGGGCCCCTTCCAGTTGTGGGCCCTGGACCGTCACCCCTCTAGTCTAGGCCCAGGACCGCCCTGTTAAGGTGATATCCAAGCATATCAAGACTTCAAGCCCTCTATCCCTTGTGGCTATGAGGAGTCGTATGTTATTTTTAGGCTTAAGTATGTTTCGGGTTCTTGATATATTAGCGAATTTGCGTTGGGTTCCTATTGAATTTTTTCTTTGTTGGGTTCCCGATAAATTTTTTATTTTGTTTTGAGTCCCTAAAGCGCTATCTAAACCACTTTTTAAAGCAATTTAAAGCGCTATCTAAAGCACTTTAGGGACCTAAAACAAAATAAAAAATTTATTGGAGATCCAAAACAAAGCAAAAATTTAATAGGGACTCAATGCAAAATGTGCTAATATATCAGAGACCCAAAACATATTTAAGCCTTATTTTTATCATCATCCTTTCATGTAAGTGAATTCAGTTTTGTGTTTTGATATTCTACACCATCAAATGCGTAGGCCAATGACTCATTTGAATCTATCTTTACCCTCACATCTTTTTTTGGCAAAATATTGAAGTCTTTCTTGGGAGATTCTTGAGGTGGCTTGATCAGGAGCTAAAGGTCTTTAACTCTTTATACATGTGCATATAGTTCATGTTGAATTTGACAATTAAAAATAAAGTGTAAGTGATAATAATCTTTTATATATTTTTAATAGCTTTTTTAGCCAAGCTGCACTATAATAGGCCTAATGAATATGGTTTATCTTTGTAGCTGATTCTCTGAAGTTCCTAATACCAATTTGGATAACAATGATTCATTGCTTGACATATATTCAAGAAGCTAGTTTCTTTTTCCTCCCATTTTTGTCTTTGTGTGTGTAATTTTCATATTTATACTTTGATAGGTTTCCTAAGCATATATGATGTGTTTATTATTTTTTTCTCAGTGATAAATTTTTAAATTTGTATCTTTATTATCATTTATTAGTGACATAAAAAGTATATATCATCATATTATACGAATAACTATTTATAGTGACATAAGATACGTACAATTTTTTTTTGCTGTAAAAAAAATATGTACATGTATATTACATCATCAATAAGTTAGATAGGCATTAAAAACATTAAATTCATAAGCACCAAATTCAACAAAAAGCGAATTAAAATTTAAAAGTATTATTTATCCCCTGATATATATATATATATATATATATATATATATATATATATATATATATATATAAAGAAAGGTATGAGGCTGAATCTCTCACCTCTTTCATTAATTTGGATACAAATATATACAAGGTAATGTACACTCTAGCCAATCCTATAATTATTCTTGACCATAATTACAAAGATTACAAATAAATATAAACGTATCAAAGGCATTAAAACTAAAGGATTTGATGATATTAACAGCAGTATTTTAGCTGAATAATTATCACCAAAATCACTCAAATATACTGCAATTATTCACAGGCAAATATACTCCAATTATCTGCAATTATTGCCATTACCCCCCCCCCCCCCCTCAAGTTGGTGCATGAAGATTTTCAATGCCCAACTTGTTGAGGAAATAATCAAATTGTGATCTGCCCAATGCCTTTGTGAAAATATCTGCTAGCTGTGTATTAGTAGGAACATAGGATGGCTGAATGCTGCCTTTCAATATCTCATCTAGAACAAGGTGACAATCGATCTCAATGTGTTTGGTTCGCTCATGAAAAATCGGATTCTTAGCTATATGCAATGCCACTTGACTATCACAATAAAGCTTCATTGGTGTGGAGTGTGTCACACCAAGATTAGACAAAATCCCTTTCAACCACTTCCATTCGCAAGTTGTTGTCGCCATGGATCTATATTCTGCTTCTGCTGATGAACGAGACACTGTATGCTGCTTCTTAGTCTTCCAGGAAATTGGAGAACCACCTAATTGCACAAACCACACCCAGTAAGAGATCTCCTAGTCAAAGGGCAACTAGCCCAGTCTGAATCACACCACCCATACAACCGCAAATCACAATCACGACACAGTAGAATACCTTGTCCTGGGTTACCTTTCAAATAGCGAACCACTCTTAGTGCAGCTTGCCAATGTTCTTCCTTTGGTTGCTGCATAAATTGGGAGAGAGTATGAATGTAGTAGCATAATTCAGGTCTAGTGAAGCATAGATATATCAAACGCCCTACTAAGCACCAATATTTTTCTGGATTATCAAGCAAGTGACCATCTGCCAACGCCAGTCGATGGTTCTGCTCTAGAGGAATGCTAGCAGGCTTGCCTCCTAGCAACCCTGCTTCAGATATAATATCCAAGGCGTATTTGCGCTGACACAGGAAAACACCTACGGGATTCCTAGCAACCTCAACTCCTAAAAAATACTTCAAGACTCCTAAATCTTTCATGTGTTTGCATTTGCTTAAATAGGATTTGAACTGCTGGATGGAAATCCTATTATTTCCTGAAATTATCAAGTCATCAACGTAAACAAGAACAACTATTTGTGTGTCCTTTTGCTGTAAGGTGAACAATGAATAGTGATAATAGGATTGTGTAAAGGCAAAAATCACAAGAATGGGGGTTGAATTGTGATTTATAAAAATTTTCGCAAACTTTTTATAAACAGCATGTAACGTCTGTTGGACAAAAGAGATTGTTTTTGAAGAAAATGTTTTAACAGACAATAGTACACAGATGAAAGCCCTTTTTAAGAAAACATATTTAAATCACAAGACAAAGTCAGTTCAAACAGTTATAAGAGATAAAGGAGCAAGAAAGACAACACAGAATTTTATACTGGTTCATCTCACCCCGAGAGTACGTCCAGTTCTTGGAAAACCACCAAGTTCCACTAACTTTCACAAGTTACAAGTATTGTTCACTGCCACTTTTGGCTCTCCCAAGTAGTTTTTCACACTTAGCCTCTCCAAGCTAAAAACCCAAGTATTCTTTACTACCAAGCCATTTCTGACTCTAAAACAAATCACAAGATTTGTTTTTGTAAGGGTGCACAGACTTCTCAATTATCATCTTACAGACGGATATATAAAGTTAAGAGCAAAGTCTTTTTCTTTCAGGATACACAAAGTGGTTTGAGACCTTTTAACAAACAGAATTTTACAAGTGAAAGAATGAAGGCTTGAATTTTGAATTCAGTTTGTGTGTCCTCTTCAGCACTTTAAATCTTCTTCTATATATAGAATTACTGAGGAAGTAATTGTTGCCTCTAAACGGTCTTCTTGCTTGCGTCAGACCAGTGTCGGAAGGAAGGTGGTTGAGGGGCATTTAATGCGAGCATTAAATGCTTATCACCAACTAGTCATTCTAAACTGATAAAGCACTTTGCTTATTTTTCTTGAGATATACTCCATATCCTTCTGTTACAGTGGTCACATCGCTTGCTCAAACAAGTACCCGTTGCTAGTTGTAGCACGACTTTTGAGGCGAGAGAAACTTCTGAAACTTGGACTCTTCTTTTTGTTTCACTTTATGCACTTCGACAGATCCTAGGAGGATGTTTTATGAACATTCCCTGCAAAATAGATTATAAAGCGAGAGTGCATTTACTAAGTCTTTAAATGCTTCATCAGACTTAAGCGTCTGTCTACATATCATCTGTCTCTTACAGACGCAGATCCAACATTTTCGTCTATTGGCATTTATAAGACGTAATATTTTACTTAATATTTGTTTTGCATAAAATCAAAATAATTGAGGGTCCTGATTCGTCTTATGACTCAACAATCTCCCCTTTTTTGATGATGCCAAGCAAATATTGTAAAAAGATGTATCAGAGCTACTGAAAACATTAACTATAAACATAGAATTTAAATAGAGAGAAAAGAAGACTCAGGTTTGATGAGCAATCAAACAACTCATCTTATTTAAAGGTTTTCACATCAAGATGATGTGTTTTTACAGATGAACAAAAAACATAAAAAAAAATACTCTTCCTTTTTCTTGGCCTCCCCCCTTTGATGTAGCCCCCCCTTAGATGTATCTCTGTCTTTATGCTATCTTTTTACTCTTCCCTTCTCCCCCTTTTGCATGGCGATCAGCAAAACCTGGTTCTCCAGGGATGGGACCGTCAAAATCAGAGGTGTCAGAGTCTGATGAGAGTACCATAGGGGATCCTGGTGGAGTGGGAGTGCGTCTGTGTCGGCATGCTTTGAAGAAGGCATCAATGTTGATCCACTTTTTGAGCTCAACCTCGAGTGCTTTCCTATCCTCCAAAGCTTAACGCAAAGCTTTTCTGGTTGCCCAAAGTTCGGCATACAAATCATAGACTTCTTCTTCAGAGATGGGAGGTCTGGATGGCACAATGGCATCATCTGGTTCTAGCATAATCCCCAGAATAAGCTTGTCAAAAAAGAATGTTGAATAAGGTAGCTCCACGACAAAAGAGAAGTCCCTATCAGATTGATAGTAGAAGGTGGACTCCCAGGGCATGAGCTCCGAGGTGCTAGACGCAGAGAGAAAGGGCTGATGCCCTTTGCATTGATAGCATCTGCCAATCTTTAGATGATACCCATCTGCTAGAGGCTTGTCTTCAGGTTCCAGATCAGAGCAGAAGGCATCAAACTTCCTGACGCGTTTGATGGGTCTTTAGATGTTCTTTCAGCAGCCGATTTCTGAAAGATGGCTTCAATCTCTAGTCTGAAGGGTCTGCCTCTTCGCACGGGAATATATCTTCGGGGAGTATCGTCTTCTTCAACTTTCTCTTTACCCTTATAATTCAAGATAGGAAGGATAGGGATAACCTTGTCCAGAGCAAGCTTGAATTGGGTTTGATTTGAGGCCACACAGTGAAATTGTGTGCCGAGAAAGTGAGGCAGCATCTGTGCTCTTCTTTGGATCTGTCTGAAGGAGTTGTGCCTCTTCTTGATCTCCTCCTTATATGTCTGCAGCTTCATACGCAACTCTGCAGAGTAGTCTGAAGATTCCCATAGATGAAAAGTTGGACTTGCTTCTAGATCGTCCAAGTTAAGATCTTCAGAATAGACAGAATGCCCTGGCTCAGCATGATTCCAGGGGAGAATCACATTGAGGTAGGCTAGTAGACCCATCATCTGTTGAAGGTTGACAGGCTCATAAAAAGGTTCCTTATTAGTTAGCACAGAGAGCCGTCGCCAGATTGAGGCTTCAGGGGGGTAGCTTCGTCTGCCACGTAGGTTGTGCTCAAAGATGAGAGTGTTAAGAGCAGGTAGTGACATCTATCGAGGAGGCAAGATCTTGAATTGAGGTTCCTCCTGATGCAGGAAAGAGCAAGCAGTTCTTCTTCTGGAAGGACTTCATGGTTAGGAAGATTGAAGGGATCAATCCCAGGAACACCTTTCTTCCACAACTCTATGAAGTTGATGGAATCAAGCAAGAAAGCTTGATCTTTATCAGTGTAGATACCCTTCCTCCTCCATTCCCTGTTGCAGCATTCCCATTCATTGACTCTGGGTCGCTTCCACCCACGGTAGTATCTGACATTGACGTCTGGGTTTATTGGTGGTTGCACTGCAGGAAGTGGGATGTTGGGACTGCATCTGATGATCCAGTCGTAGCCTCTATACTTAGGAGCTAAGTCTAGAGCTAGACTTTCATATATGTACCCCAGAGAGAGAGTGGCCTTGGTAGCATACCTTCTACGTCTGAACAGTTCATCTTCAGTCAGAGTCTGGAATCCTTCAGTAGTCTGAGATTGAAGTTCATATGTGGGTACAGATGATGAGCCACCATAAATTGCCATCTGCTTTGCAATGCAATTTCGTCAGACTATGCTAGGTGCTTGTCTATTTTCCTTTCATCTTCTTCAGTTACTGGTCTGTAGATGGCACGAGGACCAGAGTCATCAGCTTCAACCAGGTCTTCTCTAATATCCAGACCTTGGATGCTGGCTTCTAAAGCAGACTGAAGAAAAGCTTAATTTAGTTCTTATATTTCTGCTTCGTCTGCATCATCGTCTACCGTGAATGTCTGAAGCTCCAGTTGCTTATCAGCAATCTCTGCAGATGCTATTTCGGCTGCTTGAATTAGGGCAGATTCAATTCTCCCTAGATCATTTATGGCTGCCTGCCTCTATTTTTCTTTAGAAAGAGTCTTGATAGACTCAATAACAACTTCCTCCATTGCTTCTTCCTCTGCAACGTCTACTGTAGGGGCTAAAGCTTCTTCAGCAGCCTTCCTCTTAAGTTCTTCAGCTGATAGAGTCTTAACAGACTCTACTACAGATTGTTCTCAATATATCTAGCTTAGCCTTCTTGGTAGCTTCCTTGCGAGACAGTTCTTGAGCCTTCCTTATTGCGGCTGCTTCTTTCCTGTCAGCCGGTGGAGGAAAAGATGAAGGTTTGGGCTTGGGTGCAGGCTTGGGCTTTGGAGCGGTTTGAGGTTTAGGAGGGGGTGCATCAAGAATCTCAACATCAAATTCTTGAGTTTGGGGAGGTGAAGGTTGAGGTTTAAGTTGGGATTCTGGTGAGGTGGTGAGTTTGGCTTTGGTGATGATACGGATTTTGGTGGTTCTGGTGAAAGGCTTTTTGAGGGGAGGTTTAGAGATTGGTTCAGATGATGCTTCTGAAACCTTTCGCGTTAGGGATGAGGGAGGATCTAAAGATGGTTGCTGTTTGGGCTTTTTGGGTTGGTCTGAGAAACGAGGTTGGGTGCGTCTGGTGGTTGGTTGGGTTTGTGTAGGTTTAGGCTGGGGTAGAGTCTGTGTCTCTGCGACAGACGCATGTTCTTCAGACGATTCCTCCTTGGGCTTCTTTTTCACCTTGGTTCCCTACTTCTTTACCCACTCAGGGAACTTGTGAGTTATTCCCATTCTCACAAAGGTGGTTCCTGTCACCTGTGTGGATCCTCCAGAAGCTTCAAACTCAGTCAGATTAACACCAGCATCCCTCATTTGTTGAGTGAACAACATACAATAAAGGATGGGGTTCTTCTGCTTCTTCGTGGAGAATATGTCTTTGAAGGCCTGCTCTAGATGATAGAAGATCAGATCCGGAAGGTTGATCTTCTCTCCTATGACAATGTTATAGATGCAGAATCTGTCCCTTTCAGTTACGTGGTCCCTTGACCCCGTCCTTGGGAGCACGATGTTGAAGAGCATGTTGTGAAGAAGTCTGCAGATGTGGGTCATGTTGGCAGACCGGAGAAAGTTCTTCATGGATGCAGCTCTCTTCTTGTGGTCTTCGTCAGTAGGTCTTACCCCATCGTAGAGAAGTTTATCCACCGTCTCCTGAGTGATAGTCTTCTCCCAGTCTTTGTCAAAGATCAGTCCCTCTTCAGCATAACCAATAGCCTTGGCTATGGTTGCAGGGTTGATTTTCACTGTCATCTAACCAATCGTGCCCCTGATGCATTGGTCATCCTCCATCTTTGCTGTCCCCCAGAAGAGGGCATAAGGACCATGGTACCAGACGCTGTGTCTTCCAACAAAGTTGGTCCACCCAGCTCTGGTGAACAAGTCTAGAACATCGAAACCCTTATTTTCCATCTCCTTCAGACCCACCCACTTTCCAGGGATGAACAACTCTTCTGGAAAGGTTGCAGTGGCTTCGTCCATTTTGTGGATGAGAGGAGTAGCAGAAGATGAGGCTTGCTTCTTAGGTGCCATTTGTTCATAGAAAGATTAGGTTTTTAGAAAAAGAAAAGATGAGAAAGTTTTGATCTTTGAAGTCTTTGAGAAACTCAGAGAATTTCAGAGAGATTAGAAAGATCAAAGGAACCTTCTTCTTTCGACACTTCATCCTTTTATACCAGAGGAGATGAGAGAGGAGAGAGAACGTCATAAAAAGAGCGATTTTAAAAACATTAAAAACTTTTCGAAAACCGTCTCATCATGGCGAAAAGGGCGACGTACATTTTGAGTGAAAATGAAAAGACTTATAACCATTGTGAACGTGGGCCATTTTATCGTCTGTACACTTGAACACATATTAGTTCCAACAGATTAATGAGAAGGATAAGACGGAGAGTATCGTCTGATGAATGCAAAAATTAATCTGAAAGCATGTGCATATGCAGATGATCCCTAATACAGACGAAACATTCTTCAGACAAAGGTTTTGTAACGATATCAGCCCATTGGTGATCTGTATCTACAAACTTAATATCGAAAACACCTTTTTGAACAAAATCACGAATGAAATGATATCTGATTTCAATATGCTTTGCCTTAAAATGTTGTATGGGATTTTTTGGTAGATTGATTGCACTAGTATTGTCAGAATATACAGGTATATTTCAAAACTAGAGTAATCTTCTAATTGATATTTTACCCATAGCAGCTGTGAGCAACAACTTGCAGCAGACACATATTTAGCTTCTGCAGTAGATAAGGCAATTGAGTTCTGCTTCTTGCTAGCCCATGAAATGAGACAGGATCCTATAAAGTGGCATCCTCCACTTGTACTTTTTCGTTCAACTCTGTCTCCTGCATAGTCTGCGTCGCAGTATCCTACTAACCTAAAATCTTGATTTTTCTTATAGAACAAACTAAGGTTAGTGGTGCCTACTAGATAGCGTAAGATCCTTTTAACAGCTTTAAGATGAGACTCTTTAGGATCTGACTGAAATCTATCACATAGATAGACGCTATGCATAATATCAAGTCTACTGGCTGTAAGATAAAGAAGTGAGCCAATCATACCTCTGTAGATCGTCTGATCTACTGGTTTACCTGATTCGTCTTTGCTCAAGGGACTGGAAGCATGCATAGGTGTTTTCATTGGTTTAGCATCTTCCATTTTGAACTTTTTAAGAAGCTCCCTTGTATATTTCTGCTGATGAATGTAGATTCCCTTGCTATCTTGTTTGATCCGAAGTCCTATGAAGAACTTAAGTTCTCCCATCATACTCATTTCAAACTCGTTTTTCATCAAATCAGAAAAATCCTTGCACAGAGATTCATTAGTAGCTCCAAAGATAATATCATCTACATAAATTTGAACTATAATGAAATCTTTGTCTACTTCTCTTCTGAAAAGAGTAGTATCTACTTTCCCTCTCATAAATCCATTTTCTAAAAGAAAAGAGCTCAGTCTGTCATACCAAGCACGAGGTGCTTGCTTCAGACCATACAGAGCCTTTTTGAGTTTAAAAACATGATCTGTAAGAGTGGGATCTTCAAAACCAGGAGCTTGTTTAACATAAACTTCCTCTTTGATAAAATTATTAACATCCATTTGAAAGAGCTTGATGTTTTTATGAGTAGCAAATGCGAGCATGATTCTTATAGCTTCTAATCTAGCTACAGGAGCAAGGGTTTTAGTGAAGTCTATACCTTCCTGCTGATTAGAGCCTTGAGCTACTAATCTAGCTTTGTTTGTTTCTTACCACTTTTCCTTGCTCATCCAGTTTGTTTCTGAAAACCCATCTTGTTCCAATGATGCTTTTATTCTTCGGCATGGGAACTAGGGTCCAGACATCGTTTCTGGTAAACTAGTTCAATTCTTCTTCCATGGCTAAGATCCAATCATTATTTGTCAGGGCTTCATCTATCGTTTTTGGCTCTATTTCTGAGACGAAAGCATAAGATGCTTGATCTCTGAAGGATGATTTGGTCTTTACGCCTTCTTTCTAATCTCCTATGACCTGATCTTATGGATGATTGATGCGTAAAATGCATTCGCAAAGGGCAAGCATACCCTACGCAGTAGTAACAGTGGACTCTCGGAGTCCGGATATTGAACCCAAAGGACCAGTCGTGTTCCCGAACAATTAATTTTGCAATGGATTAAACAATTCAATTAAGAATCAAATTTGAGAAAATAGTGTTCAATTGTTCAGTTCTTAAGAGCTAAGGATTAAGATAAGAAGATTAATGTGAGACAGTAAGATTGGAATGCCAAAGATTATGATTTTTGCATGCATCCCTTTTTCCCCTATCTTGATCTCAATGAATACTCTAATTAAGTTAATTGTCAGCCCTATTTAAATTCATTAGTAAACAATTGGTCGTAGCTTACTACTGTTGTTTCCCCTAATTCAATTCCCAATTGGTCATAGGTGAATTAAATTAGGGCAAACGATGATACTCAGATAGGTTGATTAATAGAATTAATCCACTGGAAATTCACATAATTAGTTTGATCATGCAAATCATATGAATTCAATCACTTTACAGTTCTATCAATCCCAGGCAATTGATCATAGACAAGGGACTGACCAACATTTAGAGTGACCAGTTCTAATAACAAACAAAATAGTAAAGAGATTCAATAACTGGAAACATCAAGACATTCATTGATAATCAAAGATGAGGTGCAAAGGACACAGCTACATCATAATCCTGGGCTAGGAGGACTAGCCACTCATGTTCATGAACAAACCAGTAAACCCCATAGAAAACATAAAGATTATCAATGATAAAGGGATAAGAGATTTTACAAGTGGTATTCCCAATGACAATCTCTACGTCTTACAACAGTCAGACTCTCTCACACGACCTCTATCTCACTCAAAACCCTCAGTATTCAGAAACAGAGCAAAAGATAAAAATAAAAGGGTTTCTTAGCTCCTATTTATAATAATTCAAAATTCAAATGGGCTGATAGCGTAACTTACCACGGCCCTGGTAAATGACCACGGTCGTGATCCTTGCATGGTACTCAAGGTCCAATTCTGCTACGCAACCAGCATGGCCATGGTAAATTTACCATGGCCATGGTCCTTGTGTTACTTTAATTTTGGCCTTTTTTTCTTGGTCGTCCAAACAATGGCATTTTTGCTCCAAAAAGTGCAATTTTCAACTTTTTTTCTCATGAAGCCTCTTGAGTACCTGTCTTGCATCAACTAACACCAAACAGTGAGTTTTACCAATAAAATATATTCAAAATGTATGAAAATGACATCTAAACTCACATCAAAATACAATAAAAATCCAGTTTATCAATGATAGGTTACGAATTTCCAGTCCCTTGTCTATGGTTGAGAGTCAGATGCTCCTTCAATCTAAGGAAGAATTTCCTGAGGAGGTTGAATTTTGTCTGACTTTGGTGCTATAGATGGACCTATCTGCATATCTGCAAAATCATCCTCAAGATCTGATAGTCTCCTATCAGACGTTAGTCCATCATTGAACTTAACATGGATAGATTCTTCTACAACTAAGGTTCTTGTATTGAAAACTCTGTAAGCCTTAGATGTATCAGAATATCCTAGAAAGATATCCTTATCCACCTTAGAATCAAATTTTCCCAATTGATATTTGGTGTTTAAGATGTAACACTCACATCTGAAAGGATGAAAGTAAGCAATGTTGGGTCTTCTTTCTCTCCATAGTTCATAAGGAGTCTTTTCAATCATAGGTCTGATCAATACTCTGTTTTGGACATAACAAGCAGTGTTCACAGCCTCTGCCCAGAAGTGTTTAGGTAGAGAGTTCTCACAAAGCATGGTTCTAGCCATCTCTTGCAGAGTTCGATTTTTCCTTTCAACTACCCTATTTTGCTGAGGTGTTCTCGGTGAAAAGAAGTTATGGAAGATCCCATTCTTTTCGCAGAAAGATTTAAACTCAGCATTCTCAAACTCAGTTCCAGGATCACTTCTGATGCTAGAGATACAAAAGCCTTTTTCATTTTGAACTCATTTACAAAATATTTCAAAGACCTTAAAAGACTCATGTTTATGGCCTAGGAAGTATACCCATGTGGATCTTGAATCATCTACAATGACTAAGCCATATTTCTTTCTGCCCAGACTCAATGTTCTAGTAGGACCAAATAAATTCATATGCAAGAGTTGCAACGGTCTGGAGGTGGAAATAACATTTTTAGATTTAAAAGAAGTTTTAATATGTTTCCCCCTTTGACATGTTTCACAGAGAAGATGGGTTTTCCAAGAAATCTTGGGTAATCCTCTTACTAAACCCTTTTTTGAAATTTTTGAAATGTGTTTCAGATTCACATGCCCAAGCTTTTTATGCCAAATCCATCTTTCATCTTCTCTGGATAGTAGACACGTTACCTTCTGCTTGCTAAGATCTATAAGATCAATTTCATACAGATTGTTATGTTGTCTGGCAGAAAAGACAGACTTGTCATCATCTATTTTGACTATACATTTGTCCTTGTTGAAGGAGACTATACAACCATTGTCACATAATTGACTTATACTCAGTAGGTTATACCTCAGACCTTCAACATATAGGACGTTGTTTATGGAGGTTAGAAAGGACATACCAACTTTTCCTACACCTAAGATGCGTCCTTTTCCCATGCCTCCAAAGGCAACTACTCCGCCTTCAACTGGCTTTAGGTCTAGGAACATAGACCTTTCTCCCATCATATGTCGTGAGCAACCACTGTCCAAGTACCAGCTCAAACCCTTGCCTTTTCCTACCAAGGATGTCTGAAATAGGAATAATCTAAGACTTTGGTACCCAAATCTTTTTGGGTCCAGCAGCATTAGTGCCCTTAGACATTTGCTTCTTCTTGTGTATGCATATGAACTTGGAGTGTCTAAATTTTTCACAGAAGTCACATTTGTCTGTGTCAGACTGAGTAGAAGTAGATGCATCTTTTTCTAAGCCTAAACCAGATTTATCATGGGGATGTTGATGATATTTTAAAAGTATAGTGAAAGTGTTAGAACTCTCCAGAAACTTCCCAAAATCCTTAGTTAAATAGGCTACTTCTTCCCTTAGTTTTTCAACTATGGATGAATTGTCTGTTGGACTAGGTGTACTGGTTTGACTTAGGCTCTCTTCTAGAGTCTTGACTTTTTCTTCTAGTTCTGCATTTGATTTCTTCAGCAATTCTATTTCACAAATAGATTGTTTGAGTTTTTGTTTAAATTTTTTACATTGCTGAGAGATCATATGACAATTCTGAAGTAAAACGTCATAAGGCATCTCTTCTTCATCGTCTGATGAAGAACCAGATGAACTTTCAGATTTAGAACAAGTTTTTACCTCAACTTTTTCTTCTGTCTCTGCCATTAGACAGATATTTGCTTGTTCATCATCTGAGTTGCTGCTTTCCTCATTATCTGAGTCATCCCAAGTAGCCATCAGACTCTTCTTCTTTTTCTTGCCACTGTAGGACTTCTTTTTCTTTAACCTCGGACATCCAGACTTCATATGTCCTGGCTTTCTACATTCGAAGCAGATGATCTCCTAACTGTCCTCCTTATCTTTTCTTTTGAATCTGGAGTCTTTCTTTCTGGAGGATTGTCTGAACTTGTTTTGCTTTTTTAGCATCTACTTGAATTTCCTAGCCATGAGGACAACCTCATCGTCTGTAGATTCGACAGAGCTTTCGTCTGATTCTTCTGTTTGAACTTTCAAAGCCTTGGGGGCTCTTTTCTTTTCTTCCTTGATGGTGTTGGTTTCACCAACTTTGAGAGTAGTGAAATTGTTAGCGTTATTTATAGGCAATTGGTCTCGGTTATGTAAGTGCACTTCATGCACTCGTAGAACTCCCAGCAACTCATCCCAAGACAAGGTTCTCATGTTCCTTGCCTCTTGTATAGTTGTGGTCTTGGGTTCCCACACTTTGGGCATACTATCAAGAATCTTTAGATTAATTTGAGCTTTAGTATATGTGTGTCCAAGAGATTCCAGGTCTGAAAGAAGAACCTGAAGTATCCCAAACATATCATCAACACTTTCTCCTTCTTTCATGGAGAAACTCTCATAGTGTCTGGTCAGAGTGGCAGCTTTCCTCAATTGAACATCTTTCGTTCCCTCATAGTTGGTGCAGAGGGAATCCCAAATCTCCTTGGTCGATTTTAGTATACGTATCTTCTTATACTCATTTCTGGTTAAGGCGCAGGTCAGAGTATATCTGGCTTTATTGTTGAGTTGAAGAATGTTGTAGTCATCTTGAATCCATTGATCTTCAGGCCTTGTGATGGGAATATCTCCATGCATGATGATGTTCCACAGTTGATATTGATTTAACTTAATGTACATTTCCATGCAGTCTTTCCAGTAGGGAAAGTCATCTCCAAGAAAGGCTGGATGCCTTGTTAGACAGGCTCCTTCGGGAATGAACTAATTGTCGTGACTGGCCATCTGGATCTTTTTCTCTAGACACAGGCAGGTGCTCAACCCTTAAAGGCTGAGCTCTGATACCAAACTATAAAGTCAAAAATCACAAGAAGGGGGGTTGAATTGTGATTTATAAAAAAATTCGCAAAGTTTTTATAAACTGTGTGCAACATCTGTTGGACAAAAGAGATCATTTTTGAAGAAAACATTTTAAGAGATGATAGTACACAGATGAAAGCCCTTTTTAAGAAAACATATTTAAATCACAAGACAAAGTCAGTTCAAACAGTTATAAGAGATAAAGGAGCAAGAAAGACAACACATAATTTTATACTAGTTCGTCTCACCCCGAGACTACGTCCAGTTCTTGGAAAACCACCAAGTTCCACTAACTTTCACAAGTTACAAGTATTGTTCACTGCCACTTCTGGCTCTCCCAAGTAGTTTTTCATACTTAGCCTCTCCAAGCTAAAAACCTAAGTATTCTTTACTACCAAGCCACTTCTGGCTCTAAAACAAATCATAAGATTTGTTTTTGTAAGGGCGCACAGACTTCTCAACTATCATCTTACAGACGAATATACAAAGTTAAGAGCAAAGTCTTTTGCTTTCAGGATACACAAAGTGGTTTGAGAGCTTTTAACAAATAGAATTTTTACAAGTGAAAGAATGAAGGCCTGAAAGAATGCTTGAATTGAATTCAGTTCGTGTGTCCTCTTCAGCACTTCAAATTCTATATATAGACTTGCTGAGGAAGTAACTGTTGTCTCTAAACGATCTTCTTGCTTGCATCTGACCAGCGTCTGAAGGAAGGTGATTGAGGAGTATTTAATGCGAGCATTAAATGCTTGTCACCAACTAGTCATTCTAAACTGATAAAGCACTATGCTTATTTTTCTTGAGATATACTCCATATCCTTCTGTTGCAGTGGTCACATCGCTTGCTCAGACAAGTACTCATTGCTAGTTGTAGCACGTCTTTTGAGGCAAGAGAAACTTCTGAAACTTTGACTCTTCTTTCTGTTTCTCTTTATGCACTTCCACAGATCTTAGGAGGATGTTTTATGAACATTCCCTGCAAAACAGATTATAAAGCGATAGTGCATTTACTATGCCTTTAAATTAAATGCTTCATTAGACTTAAGCGTCTGTCTGCATATCATCTGTCTCTTACAGACGCAGATCCAATGTTTTCATCTATTGGCATTTATAAGACGCAATCTTTTTACTTAATATTTGTTTTTCATAAAATCAAAATAATTGACGGTCTTGATTCGTCTTATGACTCAATAGATTGCTTAAAGCCATATTCTTTCAATGCAGTAGAGAGCTTGGCAAACCAACATCTTGGGGCCTGTTTTAACCCATAAAGTGATTTGCGAAGCTTACACACCATGCCTAGTTGCTGCACTTTGAAGCCTGGAGGTATATTCATGAATACCTCCTCTTAAAGCTCTCCATGAAGAAAAGCATTGTGTACATCCAATTTGATGTAGCTCCCACTCTTTTGCTGCAGCCACGGCAAGGACCATCCGTACAGTGACCGTCTTAGCAACCAGTGCGAACGTTTCTATATAATCAACTCCTTCAACTTGATGATTTCCAAAGATCACCAATCTGGCCTTAAAACGCTCCACAATTCCATCAGAGTGGTACTTTATCCTATACACCCACTTGTAGCCAAGTGCCTTCTTTCCCGGGGGTAAATGCTCTAGCACCCAAGTCTTGTTGTTTTCGAGAGCTTGAATTTCATTTTGCATAGCTTCTCTCCACCTAACATCCTTTACAACATCAAGAAAAGACACAGGTTCCTGTTCTGCAATAATAGCTGCAAGAAAATTTTGATGTCACAAAGAGAATTTATCATAATTCACATAATGTGCTATAGGGTAGGGCGCACCTGGATTATGTATTGGAGTGGGTGAACTAGTGGACAATAATTTTATTTCTTATAAATATTTTGTAGTAACGTTTCTGTAAATTTTAATATTGTAAATCTGAATTTATTTTGAATTTAAAATAGAGCATATTAGAACTTTTATGTATAATATAGATTAAATAGTTAAATAATGTTTTATTAGAAAAAGGGGGTTATAGAATCTCTCACCTCTTTCATTAATTTGGATACAAATATATACAAGGTAATGTACACTTTAGCCAATCCTATAATTATTCCTGACCATAATTAAAAAGATTACAAATAAATATAAACGTATGAAAGGCATTAAAACTAAAGGATTTGATGATATTAACAACAATATTTCAGCTGAATAATTATCACCAGAATCACTCAAATATATTACAATTATTCACGTGCAAATATACTTCAATTATCTGCAAATATTGTCATTACATATCTCTCGAAAACATCTTATATGAAAGTGAGAGGGTTAAATCTGGACCATATAATCATAAATGGATGATCAAGATTTAATGTTATGTGACTTTTTAAAAAACTCACATGACGTGTGTTTTAATCTTGACCATTCAATATAAGATCTAGTGGTCAATGTTTATTTCTCTCACTCTCATATAATTTTTATACTTGTGTAGCTTAAACATCTTTTCCAAATACCCTCATGCCAAGACTTAATCGGGTAGTGTGTCTGAGTGCGCGTCTGATTTCTATTTAGAAACACACGTATAAGAATTTTTTCGCGTCAAGTCTGTGCAAAAGACGTAGAAGCGAGTTAATATTAGATTCAACGGATGCGCATCAACCTATCCTGGATGTGCTCCCAAACACGGTGTGAAAGTCTAATCAAGTAGCCAATTACAAAAAATCACAATTTTTTATGTTGAATAACTACCACCAATCAATTTGCGACTAACATCAAAAGGACAAATATGGTTATGACGAAAATTGGTTTCCTGAATGGGTTATGAAATATCATAAAAAAAAAAAATGGGTTATGAAATGAGAGTAATTTTGAAAAAAAAATAAAAATAAAGAGGGAGCAACAAGGGTGGTGTAAATAGCAATGACATTTTGTCAAGAGTTGAATTGGGTCGAGAAAAGGGTAGTTGTTGCATTCACTCGCAACAGCTGTTGATTTTCCTTAGATGGGCTAGCAGAGATAACTCAACTTAGTGGATAAGGAGACAACGGGACTTGTACTTGTACACTGTCAGTTTCCAAGTTAAATCTATGTCTGTGTGTCTGTTACACTAACAATAATTTTAAATCTTTCTATTACATTTTCTTTTTATTTTTTCTATTTATTTTATATGGTAAATACTAAATACATTTTTAATATTTTTAAAATATTAGATTTAATTGTTTTTATAAAATACTAAAAAAATTACCAACTCAAACAGAATTATTTCATTTTGTGACCTCATCGATATTAAACAGATTTATAAGTAAATATATCATCATTATCATGTCCCTCAATTAAGGTCATTTTCAGATTTTTCAAGGATTGGAATTATCCTCTTGGTTAGATTGTCATGGACCCTCCCTTAAACTAGAGGCACTGTGATCCAATTTCTTTATATCTTCCGTCTTTCTATAAAGTCTTAATGAGTCCCCTGTTTTTCATTTTCATCACATGCCTTCTTTGTTAAGGAACAATACAATGAATCACTAGCCAAAACTGCACGTAATCTATTATCAAATTGTTTTAATCCATTATTATCAACCCAGACATAATTCGAACAATAAAAATGCCAAAACACGTAAATATATGAATAATTATTTCTTTCATCTACCAAGAATTCTGAACTATGGTCCTTTTCCAAATCCTTAATTTGTCTGTACTTTTTTCAGAAAATTAATCACAATCATGTTACAGTATCTAATCTCCATTCTCCAACTCCACAACATACAATAATACGTAGTATTGTATTGGGTGTCACCATCTCCCTGTGAATCGAACGCCACACAGCATCAGCACCACGTGAACGTACGTTATTAATTTTCCTCCCTTTGGCCTTCTCTTCATTCTTATTCTCTTCATTCTTATTCTTATACCGTTCCCCTTTTGTCATCATAGCCACTCATCCTTTTTTAAGTAATTTCTGTTGTATTCTATAAAAAAAAAAATTAGAACTTAATTGAAATGTCATTTTTTAAGTAAATTATGCTTCTATATATAAAGAGTGATCAAGTTACTCCAAAAGTAACTGAATCACTCATCATCCTTACTATTCATTTTCTTGAAATTTAACGGTTAATATTAGCTACACATTAGAACCATTATATATAAGAAGAAATCAAGTTACTCTAAAAGCAACTTTAAAATAATTACTCTTCATCTTCATCATTCATTTTCTTAAAATCCAATAGTCATCGATTGTCAAAAAAATTGTAACAGTTAAAAGCCACAAAACACTTAAGTAAAAAATTTTCACACATAATTTATACTCGTCACGTCATTACTTAGCAGTTAAAATTAACATCAGAAACTAAAAATAAAAAAAGAATAATTTATGAAGGATTGAAAATAGTAAAAAAAATTATGAAAAATTAAAAACAGAAGTCAAAATAAAACTAGGGAAAAAAACATATTTTATCTTACATGTATTCATGGTTGACAAAACCAACGAGTTTTATGCTTTGGATAATACACTAATGCATGCTTCTTATTATTTGAAAGCACACATATATAAGTTAAAATTAGGAATTCATGAATGCCTAGAGAAATTACTTTATGCTTCATATGGACGCATCAAAGAACATTTATTTTGATTCGCAAGTGTCATAAAAAGCTGAGAAAAACTATTTCAATCTTGTCATGATATCACATATGATTTTAGCTGGTCACTAACCCTCTCCCCTTTTATTTTAATAAATTATTTAAATACTCAAAGATCCAATTAAATCATCTCTCCATGTTTTCAGGACTCAAATCGTCTTTCGAAACATAATTTACTTGCTAGTCTCGAGACAATAAAGTATGTTGATCGATCTGGACTTGCCACAGAATTTAATGTAAAATAATGATGTTATATGATTAAATATTAGCTCAATCAATACAACTTTTAATATCGATGGCTTAGTGATCAAACTAACGGCTCATTTATCTTTATGATACTATTATCATGTGAAAAATTATATTGTTTATTCCTTCATTCTAGCCTTTAAATAAATTATACCTTATTAAAGTTTATAAATATTTATGAAAAAAAATTTTTTTTTGACAGGTTATGAAAAAATATATAAATCTTATATGATAAAATTATGTAAAAATTTAATACGAAAAAATTTATTCCACACTTATTACAGAATAAGTAGTAAAAATAAAATAAATAAATGAATGAATGCCCATTTGAATAGTCTAGCAACGTGATTTTGAATCACCTTTTCTTTCCAATGAATAAAAATAATAATTAATTTTGATCAGTAACACGTACCACAACTTCTCCTCATGAAAATTTATATTCTATAAAAAGAAAATAATGTCTAGCACTTATTTTTTTTATTTTAAATAAGGATGTAACAGGAACACGAATGATTAGAAAGCTGGTTTGTTTTGAACAAGAAAAATAATATAACGAGAAAAAACAATCAAGACGATTATATTGTCGTGGAAATTTAGAATAATTGTGATTAGTGATAAAATTATAAAAACCAACCACGAAAGGTTAGCGATCAACATAGGATATACGAGTCACAAAGAGCACCAAAAAAACAAAAGAGAAAGACAAGAGAAAAAATAACTAATTTTTAAGGATGATAGTGTATTTAGCCAAACGAGCATTTTCAATAAATTTTAATGAATCGTAAAAAATGTCACTAGCATTTCTCTAATCAAATTTATAAAGAATGCAATGTATTTTATATCATGTTGTTGTCAGACTTTCAACAAAATTCTTTTTCAGTAAATAATAATTTTTTAATACAATCTTAATTTAAAATATTTTACAAAACTATACATTAACACATTATTTAATGAACTTGACCCTTATTTATCATCATGATGGTAAAAAGTTTTATATTAACAAAAAATAATTCCATTTAATCTAATACATGCACATCGCTCGTATATATGCAAATTTTAAGAACACATACATCATTCATAGGATATATACAAAATGTTGCTCTTTTCAGTATTCGACCATTTCCATATTATAAAACTGTAAGTGGACACATTTTTTTAATCACAAAATTGGTATAAAAAGATGAGAGTTTCAGAATAAATGATTGGCCATGTGATATACAAACGATAAATTGCTTCTGATTGGTCGGAACTTGCAGGTAGATGAGATGAGATGATCCATACATTGATACACAATACCCAAAGGAAGAGAGAGGCGACATACTCGTATTCAAGTTTGTTCCTTGAATAAACAAATAAATTGTAATACTACATATAGATAGATATATAAATAAATATAAACAATTATTTAACTGTTGATAAATAATTAAATAATAGATGATAGAAAATAATACTACTATTATTTATTGGAAGAGAGCTGTGTGTGAGACAGGATCGAATCCCAAATATAATACCACATTGAATAGAACAGCTAATATTTATTTTTTTATTGTGTTTGGTAAAAAAAATTACTACTATACATATAGAAAATTAGAAATTGTGGTCTCTGATCCAAAGCAAAACATTTTCGTACACGACACTCACCTTGATGCGGTAGAAGATGGTCGATCGGATATGCAACAAGGAACAGAAGAGATCCAATGTTGAAGAAAAATATATTTATTTTTCGTAATTTATTGTATGATTTCGAAAATTTTCTGAAATACATGCTCGTTTTAGTTGGCTAATCGACAAACAGAAAAGGAAACCAATATAATATTTTTTCCAGAAAAAGGAGGAGGAAATGCTTGTGTTCGCTGGCTTTACTTTTATTTTATTTAATTTCAAGCACGCGCATTGGAAAACAATTTATACCGTCTGCACTATATTGAACTTATTCAATTAACGGAAAAAAATATATGGCATGAAGAAATTTTATAGTAAAATATGGTTTATCGGGAAAATTATTTAATCATATTATTCTGTATGGCAATAAATGACCAGTTGTTTATACTTTTAATGCTTTATTTTTTTATAGATTTTTTTTCCTTCAAAAGTTCGCAACTTGCAACTAATTTAATTAATTAGCGGATTATAAATTGATTAAAAGATTCCTATTAAGTTATTTGCCGCATACGGACAAAACACTTTATTGACTGTTACACTTAAGATTATTAATTATAGTAGACAACTAGTTTTAAGCCAATGGTTTTCTTTTTTCTTTCTTTTTTCTTTTTTAAGATGGAATGGGTAATTTTCAAACTTAGATGATTAGAGGTATTTTTATTTATTTATTTTTATTTTTGAGGAAAGAAATTATATTAGATCAAACAGAAACAGCGGTACTGTGGCCTAATATATCAGGCATGGTATTTCTTTTTTCTTCTAAAGTGATGAAGGGTCAAGAGGGTCATTCTCAATCCACACTTATTCACCCATTGAAATTGCTAATTTAGCTAAATTTGCTAGTCTATTAGCATTCCGGTGTACATAAAAAAAATCAAAAAAAGAAAAAACCGAAGCAAATTCCAAATACTATGTTCATGATCCCCCACACCTTGGGCAAATTTGGACCACCTGAATACTATACATTTCTATTCAACACATGTAAAACATTGGAAACTATAAAATGTAGACTTTTTTTTTTTTTTGGATGTATGAGTGGTAAAAAAAGAGAAAATAATAGATGTGATATATAGTATGATGAGAAATAAGGAGAGTATGAAAAAAAGTGATATAAAAATAAGATGAAAGAAAAAAATAATGTATAATGATAATAACTCCACATTACTGAGAATTGAAGAATTAGTGTTGAGAATTTTATTAGAAGGAATTAAATGAATGTTGAGAATGGAATAGTTTATGTTATTTGTTGTGTAATGAGATTTGTGTTCATCGCTTTGGGTAGTAAGATTGGGTTACAGGAAGTTAAATGGTGGTTTGCAATTGATAATGATATAATTTAATATATGAGAAGATAATATTTGTAGATTAGAATGGTTCAAGATTGTTTAAAGACAACAAATACAAAATTTGTATCATTTATTAATTTTTCTCGCATTTTATCTCATATTTTCACAAATATTATACATTTTATCTTCATATTTTTACAATTTTGCACATTTTGTCCCTTAATAACATATCATCACGTTAGTGTCACATCATTGACAAGTCATCAAATTATGTCAACACCGCATGTATTGCCATATTAACATAAAAGTGTCACGCCAGTGGTTAGTATTGTTATGTCAAAGTTGACTAATGAAATTGATGGTCAATTGACGAATCGACAAAAGTTTACTACATTTTGAAACTTTGGGGGAAAATTAGCTGGGGGCAAAATTTGTAACAAAGTCAAACTATGGGGACAAAAATGTAATTAAGCCAAAGTATTTTTATACTATTATTATCTAATTACAATTTGTTATATATAATAAGTTTGTTGAATTCTATAATAACTATCTTAAAAGTCATACTTGCCATGATTTATGATTTTTTACACTATCAATACATAGAAATTAAACTCTTAACAAATATATAATACTCCCTCCATCCCAAAATATCCATTTCATTTAATCCTTTTATTTCAATTGAAAATAACGACAAATGATAAAGGGTTTACACGGGGGAGGCTTATTTCAACATTAAATTGTTGTGTACAACCATTCAATTGAATTGAATCTTATGTCCACGATAAATACTTTATAGTGTATTTTCTCTATATTTAATAACTCACAAGTCTAATAATACAATATATTGTTAAAAAATTAAATTTAATATTGTTTCTCCTTAATATATAATTAAAGTAGCATAACTTTAATTTTAAATTAGGCCACCATTTGTAGTTATACAACATTTTTAAAAATTATTATCTATTTATTGAGTATATATTTTAATTTATTATTTTTATATTCAAACATCCATGACAAAAAAATGTTTGATCATGCGTGTTTTTTTTTGCTTCACATTAATTATGTGAATGTGAATATTAATCATAATATTATTATGATTATACGATATAAAACTATATTCATTCTTTAAATGATTATAGAGCTAGATTATTTTTTTTCCTTTTATAAAATGTTAATAAACACGAGATATACAATTTATAAGGAAACATGAAATTGATTCAACGAACTATAATATTTAATATATTTTATTTTTAATCATAAACTCATGAAAATTGACAATTAACATGGTTAATTTTAATAAAAAAAAGCACACATACTATCTTAAAAATACTACCTATAATCAATTGTTTATAATAAATTATAAATTGATAAAAAAAAAATTTAATATATTTTTTATATATTCAAATTATAAGTTTATATTTAAATAAACTTGTAAAATATACAAGTATTACATGTAACAATTATAATATCTAAATCTAAATTAATTTTAACCATAAATTTAGATTAAACTGTATATTTTTTCATTGAAAACTATGAAAAATATTTCTCCAATGCTCGAAGAAATAGCAACACAATCTATGAATGGGAAGTATTAATAAATTTTAAATATGAGTTTTAAAACGAAAATTTAATTTTTTATTTTTACGAATTATGATTAAGCCCAACACATGTAAGGACTTCTTTATGTTTAAGCGTTAACTTAACCCAAAATCAAAAGTATTGATCATATTAACCAATAATAAGAACATCAATATAATGTTTCAAAAAAAAAAAGAACATCAATATAAACTCATAAATAGTACGCAGTGCCTAAACAAAGAGTAAATTTATTTTATTGCTATTCTAACACGAGACATTATTGTTCAAAAAATGTCTTGATTTATTTCAAGAAATCCGGTGCATCTTTATCCCTTGCATATATCACCAACATCATTATAACATAGAAACATTTAATTAGAATCTTTACTAATTTGAGTGTTAAATTGTCTTTTACTAATACTCTTCATTCTTTATTTCGTCTTTGTGTCATTCAATCAACAAAATCAATATCTCAAACAAAAGATATTGTAATAAAGATTTTGCAAATGAAAAAATCACGAAAAATTGATCGTATAAAGTACTTAATCAGTCCTTATTTATAAGATCATTTTAACTATTCTTAAGAAAAATAGTTAATTTAACTAATCACATTAAATTTATCGATAATGTATATTGTTCTACCAAAAATACTTTTAACTTTTTTGAAATTAATCATCTTTTTACTTAATTGTTTTTCATCAAAATATTAGTAAATGATTTTATAAAAATGAATAAATAATTTTTTAAAAATAATCTTATAAATAAGTACGAGGGAGTATAGTAAATAAAGTTAGCTATGAAACTAATTTTATAAAGTTTATCCAAAAAGAAAAGAAACGAATCAAATAAATTTACATCAGACGGCAGGGGAAGAAGTAACACAAGCAAAAAAGAATACGTGGAGGACTCGTTGTAAACAAACAGGTTCCATAAGGAAAAAAAACAGAGTAACAACTAACAAGAAGAAATTCTAATCCTATATATAAGTGTGTACCGTGTCATGTGCTGTCTTTAATTTTCATCTTATTTTCAAACCCAAAAAATACACGCAGAACACGACCTGCGCGTATTTAGTATTGTTATTGGTTTTTACATATTTTCTTTTTCATTTGTTTAATTTTATTTTAATTAAAGCCAACTAACACACTTTTTCTCTCTCTCTTTCTTTCTCTCTTTCTTTCCCTGTCACAAGTCTCACAAAACTCTGTTCTTGGGTTGTCTGATTCTCTCTGAACCACACAGCGTGACCGGCGAGCTTAATCTCGCCGGAAAATTGCCCTACGCTGGCCGGAATCTCCAACTTTTCCGATTTGAGCTCTGAATTCTGATTCTGTTTTCCTCTTTTTTTTTTTGCCAGTGTTTGGGTCAAACAGCCAAAAATTAAAAAAAGAAATTGCTTTTCTTCTTTTTATCTGGGTGAGTTTGCAGGGAAAGCAATGCAGAGAGAGTAGATGAGATTTTTGAAAAGAAATCATGAGATCCCTTATTTCTGAATTCCTTGTGTTATAGACCACCTGCAAGATTCAATTTTTCTTCCTCTCTCTCTTTCCTTTCAAAAGAAGGTTGTTGAATTTTGTGAGGAACAGAGATTTTGGAGTTTTTTGTGCTGGGGAGATGGTGTTTGAATTGAGGTGAGAATTTTGTCTTGTTTGAAATATTATAATCTCTGTATTTTTTTTTAAATAGCAATATTTTTTGAGTGATTTTGTCTTGGTGTTTCTGACTTTGGGATTATGACCTGTTTATGTTCATCATCTCTGATTCCTCCATTGAAAAATTGGGTTTTTGCACTTGATCTGTTCATGTTAAAGGCTTTTCCTGCAAAATTCCCTTACAAAGGTGGAGAATTGAAAGCTTAAGCCTGATGCTTTTTCATTTTCATTTTTTGGTCAAAAAGGGGAAGCTGGCAGTTGTTATTTATGTGCAGTTGAATAGGAATTTCGTAATTTCTATGGATGATTTTGTTTCAATTTCCTGCATTTTATTGGCAACCAAAATGGTTCAATTGTGTTAGGTATTTGGTAGGTAAGCAACAAGCTTTCTTCTTTCCCCCCAACAAAATCCCTTTCCGGTGGTATTTAGTTGAAGATGCAACTATTTTTGCATCGATCTCTTTGAAATTTTTGGCAAGTAGAATTTAGGTAGCATAGTTTAAATTACCCAGTTCTTCCCCACTTTTTTTTTTTAATCTGATAGTCAAGAACTTAAGATAACTGATATTTTCTGGGTTTGACATGGCCTCATGTTCACTGTTATCTGCACGTTCCCTTGTCATTCAAATGACCTAAAATTTATTTCCAACATATAAGGATGAGTAGAGTTCAAGGAAGCTAGCAAGTGGGGAGTTTTTCAGCAATATTATTACTCTTTTTCCAGATTATCTGGACTCTGAGGCTGCAGGATGCCTTTTCAAATCATGGATCAGAGGGGTGTTTCTGCTTCATCCCACTTTTTTGATGACATTTCCTTTCCTTCTGAGGTATTTATTGTCATTTTAGTTTCTTGAACTTCTAAAATGTGACCCCGAGAATTTAATGATCATCAGATCCCTAAAACATTGTACAGTTTTATTAAACTTGGGCCTTTTTTTCAAAATGTTAGTAGTAATTAACTTCTCTCTGACCTTCAATGCTATTGCCTTTATGACTCGTTGGTTTTCTAAACTTGTCCTGAACATTTTTTTTTGGGCAGAGGAATGTTGGATTACGGAAACCAAAATCCATTAATGACCATTATCCACAAGGTGAGGACTGATCACTCCATTATTTGTTCAAAATAGTTCTGGATGTTGTACTACTGGTTTACTCTCTAATGCCCTCATTAATGCCCCAAGATTTCTAGTATCTAACAAAATACTAGTAATTATTATTGAGACATGGAATGGACTATTCAGAATTTGCTTCAGAAATTGATTAGTCACTTTTGTTTGGTTTTGGGATTATTTTTCTGTATGTGTATGTTTCTGTATACTTTATAGGATACAACGGCTCTCAATGAAATGTGGTAACACATTTCCATTTTAGGGCTTTTCAGCCAATATTTCTTTCTGTTTTGACTTCTTGTAAATGTTTGGGTGCACATGGAACAAGTGATTATCAATGTAAACTAGCAGTTGGCCATGATGAGTAATTGTGAAAACTGAAATCCTAAAAATAATGTTATTTCTGTTTATGGTGATTCGTAGATTATACTGGAGCATTTTGAGACATTTTAGTCAATTTTCCTCTCACTTTTTGCTTTCAACAATATATAAATGTTTGGTTGCTCCTGAATCTGATATAATGATCATCAGTTATCAATCGATATAGTAAAGTACTTTGAATGAGTGATTGTGGTAAACACCTAATTGCCGCAAATTTTACTGAAATAATGCATGCATAAGTCTGCACAATGTTCGTGCAACTTTGTAATTTGTGGCATTGCTTTTAGCTGAGAAAATAAAGCTTGTTTCATGAAGATAGATACTGTATTCTGCTGCATTGAAGCTCATATATGTGCTTTTGATATAGATATTGTTGGTGGTTTATTGCCTTTTATTTTATTTTGCTAATTTTGAGGGTAGTAGTATCCCCCTCAAGTTTTTTTGCCTGCATCCATATTTGTGTTTGTCATACATGTGTATCAATTACTATATTACTTTATCTGCAAAACATGTTACTAATTGCTGGATAAGTAAGTTGTGCTATTTTGATTTTATCAGGAACCAATGGAATGGTAGCATCATCTGGCAGCATGTTGAACGCTACTCCACCCCTTGATGTAAATGTAAAAGCTGGCTTACTGATGCCGCAGGCTAGTCTACCTGGGGATATTATAGATTCCAAGGAATCATCGAATTATCGTCCCAAATCATTGTCTGATGCATGTCTGCTGTCAGCACCTACCTCATATGGTTTAATTGGGAACAAGATTGTGACCAATGCTGCCCCTTGTGAAAGTAGTTTATTCTCAAGCTCCATGTCTGAGATATTTAGCCAAAAGTGTAAGTCTTTGTGCATGCCTACTGAGCATACATGTATGATGGGTATTGTGGTGTCGTTAAGTGATCGGTACTAATGAAATGTCCTTTCACCTGTGACCTGTCTAATAAGTTATTTTTATCCGTTTAAGGTTTTCTGATTTTACTTTAGTTAAATTGATATCATTATCTGTCTGCTTATTTGCATATCTTGGTGCAGTAAGGTTATCCAGGAATGATGTTCTGTCTGATCATCTCATTACTGCTGGTTCTCCTCCTGAGGAAGAACCATATAAATCTCTTGAAGAAATGGAGGCTGACACTATAGGGAATCTCCTTCCTGATGAAGATGATCTGTTTTCTGGTGTTGTTGATGAGTTAGGATGCAGTTCTCATGCCAGAACAAATGATGATTTTGAAGATTTTGATCTGTTTAGCAGTGGTGGAGGCATGGAGATGGAAGGAGATGAACATTTAAGTTCAGGAAAAAGAATGAATGGTCTCGATGGAGATTATGGTTTCTTTGGAGGTTCTAAAGGAAAACTTCCTTTTGTTGAACAGCCTTCTAGAACACTTTTTGTTAGAAACATTAATAGCAATGTAGAAGATTCTGAGCTAAAGGCTCTCTTTGAGGTGCGTCTATGTTCTTCTTTGCTGCAAGATGTTATCTTAGTATTCTCAGGAAGCATTTCATATCATTACTCATAAAATGTAAATGCGCTATTATGTTTGTTTTGGCAGCAATACGGAGATATCCGAACCATTTATGCAGCCTGTAAGCATCGTGGGTTTGTCATGATTTCATATCATGATCTAAGGGCAGCACAAAATGCAATGCAAGCACTTCAAAATAGGCCATTGAGGTCTAGGAAACTTGATATACATTATTCAATTCCAAAGGTATAATATTAATAACTTATCCTGTATGCATAATTCCATTTCCATTGCTATCATTTGGATAAAGTTGGTTGCTATTGTTGTTCTTATCATCTTGGCAGTTAGTATTACAACTATGTGCTTTGCTTTTTCAATTGCTCTGTCTTCCTACTTTTACACTTTGGTTATAGATGTATATTAACTTGAAGACATGTTAGGTCAATGCTCCAGAAAAGGATATTGGCCATGGTACACTGATGCTATCTGGTCTTGATTCACCCGTTTTAAATGACGAGCTTAAACAAATTTTTGGATTTTATGGAGAAATTAAAGAAGTAAGTTGTTCATTGATGGTTTTCCCCTGTTTTAGTTTAGTTGCATGTGTTTTATGAAGATTATACAAGGTTCCTTAAATATTTTGTCTTTAATGGCAGATCTATGAATATCCAGACATGAACAATCACAAATTTATAGAGTTTTATGATGTCCGAGCTGCGGAAGCTGCTCTTCGTGCATTGAACAAGATTGACATTGCTGGGAAGCAGATCAAGCTTGAACCTGGCCATCCTAGGTTTGAGACATGGTGGCTAGACCCACTTTTTTTTTTTGTTTTTGTAAATTTAATTTCTTCTCTAATTATAGCAGCTCTTGTAACTGTTTTCTATACTTTACGTGTGCCTATCTAAATGATATTATGTAGATGATTTTATTTTGGATATGCATATCTATTTGTATCACCTTTAATTGCTGTCCTTTTTTTTTGTTGGCTTTTATGGTTAATGGAATGCAAAGTTGTTATAGATCACCTTGATGCAAAACTAGTTACATTTTCCTTCTGTTAACAACCATGGAAACCTTGCTTTTGTAGTTTGATGCATCAGTCTCAAAAGGGGCAAGAGGAGCGAGATCTTGGTCAAAGTATTATTGACAACTTATCATTAAGACAAAAGGGTAAGATTTTATCTGCCTGCACTTATTTTTTTTCTTTGGAAGCAAATGCTCTTCTTGGTCTCACTAGATGTCATTTACAGCAACAGTGCCTTCTGGAGTAATTGGATCTGGTTGCTTAGAAAATGGATATAGTCAGAAATTTCAATCTACAGTTCGGCAACCTTTGAATGCATTTATGGATAATTCATTCATTCATGTGAATTCTGGCATTCACAACACTGTGAGAGGGGCACCTGCTGGAAAAGTGTCCAGTGTTTGTGAGTCAAGTAGCTTTGTTGATGCAATGAAATTTGCATCTGGTTCGAGATTTCATCCTCATTCCTTACCTGAGTATCGTGATAGTTTAGCTAATGGTAGTTCTTATAACTTTTCTAGCTCCATTAGCAACATGGCTAACAATATAGGTGCTGGAGCAACAGAAGCCTCTGATGGCAGGCATATTCAGGGAATGGGCTCAACTGGGAACTTAGCAGAATTTAATGCTGGAGGTTAGTGCACCTTATGTTTACGTGCTAAGAAAGCTTAATGTATAATTTTTCTTTTTGTGCAACAGTTTTTAAATGATTACTGTCTATTTAGAAAATTGTTACCGGAAGCAGTTAAACCACTACAGAGGATAAAATTGTTTATTTGAACAGCCTAGCAGTTTAAAACTTTACAATTACGGGCTTGGTTGTTAAGGAACATCCATTCCCATGGTTTTTTAATAACCCCAAAAATCTTGTTTCTTTTACGGAAATATGCCAAAAATATTAATCACTTATTAAAGATCAAGCTATTGGTTTGAATGAATTTAGAGTTGCCTGACTATCTGTGATTAAGTTTCAAATTAAATATGGGTCTTCAGTTCAGCTTTTGTACCAATTTCTAAGTGGTTGGATCTGGGTAATTGTAAGCTGAACAAATTTGTAATGTTGGTTTAACAGTTTTACATCTAAATCCTGATGTGACATCTTTGTTTTACTTTTGCTCGTCAGGAAATGGGATACGCCCACATCATGGACTTTATCATATGTGGAACAGCTCCAATTTACAGCAGCAACCTTCATCAAGTACCATGCTTTGGCAGAAATCACCATCATTTGTTAATGATGCTTGTTCTCCGAGCCATCCACAGATGTCAAGCTTTGCTAGAACACCGCCTCATATGCTGAGAACACCACATATGATGGACCATCATGTTGGATCAGCACCAGTTGTTACAGCCTCACCCTGGGAAAGGCAAAATTCTTACTTGGGAGGGTCCCCTGAGGCTTCTGGTTTTCGCATGGGTTCTCTAGGAAGTGGAGGTTTTCATGGTTCCTGGCAATTGCATCCCCTGGATTTTCCTTCTCACAATATGTTTTCTCATGTTGGTGGGAATGGCACTGAACTGACATCCAATGCTGGACAGAACTCTCCTAAGCAGTTATCTCATGTTTTCCCTGTGAGACATCCTATGTCTTCAATGTCAAAATTTGATGCTACCAATGAACGAATGAGAAACCTTTATCATCGTAGAAATGAAGCAAGCACCAACAATGTTGATAAAAAACAATATGAACTCGACTTAGGTCGCATATTGCGTGGGGAAGACAGCCGAACTACACTTATGATAAAAAATATTCCCAACAAGTATGTTAATTTTCTCCCCTGCTTTTTGGATCTTTTTGGTAAAAGTGTTAGTTTCCTTAAAGCCATTATTTTATTTTTATAGGTTATTTTAAAATCTAGCAAATATTAACATAGACACATGTTTTTTGTTTAATGGTTTTATCCAGGTTGGCAGCTGAGCATTTGGCTCTTGCCTTTTTAATTTTGAAGCATTAGAGTTTTGCTAGCTAATGCTTTCATGGACACACTTATGCATGCCTGTGCTCATTTGACATATACTTTTATGTTGATCAGATTTTAGAGGCAGTAAAGAATTCATACTCTTTTGCATTAGTCTCTTGATTTGACCTGTTTTTGTTTATTTGCTATTTTCTCGGTAGGTATACTTCAAAGATGCTTCTTGCTGCCATAGATGAGCAATGTAAGGGAACTTATGATTTTCTCTATTTACCAATTGATTTCAAGGTAAGTATTTTTGGTTGGTTGATTCTTTCCTTTTGAGAAGAAATCACAAATATGTTTCTAATTCAATTCTACAATGATTGCAGAACAAATGTAATGTTGGCTATGCATTCATAAACATGATTGATCCTGGTCAAATTATTCCTTTCCACCAGGTTAGTTGGATGTTCTTATGTAATATTAATTTGAGCTGTTTATCTATGTACTATGAATTTTGAGTTCCTTGTCCTGATGGAACTAAATGAGAAATGTTTTGCAGGCTTTTGATGGGAAAAAATGGGAGAAGTTTAATAGTGAAAAAGTAGCCTCACTTGCATATGCCCGAATTCAAGGAAAATCTTCTCTTATTGCTCATTTCCAGAATTCAAGCCTGATGAATGAAGATAAACGTTGCCGTCCTATTCTCTTCCATACCGATGGCCCAAATGCCGGTGATCCGGTAAATCAAGCTTGCTCTTTAGTTATACTAATTTTCCAGTAAATCAATCTACTGGTTTACTTCTCTGTTTCCCCAATATTTTGCGTCATAGATATGGTTTTACTGGTATTTATGGGAACCTGTTGTGCTAGTAGAAATAAAATGCAACTAACAATAAAAATGGCATCCAAATCCCACATTAACTAGAGATAGTGCTTGCACCCCTCATCAATTGTTATCTCAAATCAGAGCTTATCCTAGATCTATTTTTGGCAATACAATTTGAGCAATGTTTTTCGTCTATGCAGGAGCCTTTCCCCATGGGTGCCAATATTAGACTGAGACCTGGAAAATCTCGCACTGCTGGCAACGAGGAGAATCGAAGCCAAGGAAGTCCTTCAACTTTGGCAAGTGGAGAAGAGTCTGCTAATGGGATAGACTCTTCAAAAAACTCTTAACTGATCATCAGCCTTCCTTGGGCACTAACTCTTCAATATTGCACCATAATGTCTGTATATTGACATTTTGTTTTTATGAGAGCCAAGAGGAAAAAATGGGCTCACAATTTTTTGCCTATAGAGGAGCCTTAAACACAAGTTTCGGAGGCTGAGGTACATAACCAGAAATGAAGTCACTGATTGTAGTAACTTTTCTTTATTTCCTAAATTTTTGCATGGAGTCCTGCTACCTTCTCATAACTTTAGAGAATGGCTTAACTGAAGCTCAAAATTTTTGTTAGCTGTGAACAGATGATGTCACCATTTGCATCAAGTTCCCTTCAGAATTGTGGGGTTCAAGGGGTCTTAATTGCGGATTTTGTTGTTCATTATTGTTGTACTGTTGTTCATATGTATTTTTTATTTTATTTTATAATTTCTGGGGCGTTTGTGCCCTCGTGGGATCAGTTTTTTGTCTATAAAAGTGAATGTTGAGGAACATTTTAGTTTTACTTTATTATTTCGGATATTATTATTTTTCTTGCAATTGCAATCTCTGAAATTCTTGCGGCCTACCCAATTCCACTTTCCATTGATTTGTTTCTCAGCCGTCAAAAGTGCTAACTCTGTTGGCACTTATTCTTTGTCTGGATTAGAAGAAAAAGGAAAACATATATTTTATTATAGTTATAATAAAAAAGTTAAAAAATATTTTTCCGCTAAATAATATAATTTATATTTTAAAAATTCTTTCGCCGTTATTTCTTTCTCTCTGTTCACACAGGCTTGAGATGAACTCTTAACAATATATTACTTTTTCTATTTCAGATTATATGACGTTTTAGAGAAAAAAATTTGTTATAAAATAGACGTCATTTTATAAAATCAATGTTGCATTAAATATCTTTTTTTAGGACTACTCTTAATTAATATTTAGTAGGAGTAATGTACTATGAGTAATTAATTAGAGAGATAAAGCGTATATTAGGAAGTTACATAATATTTTCTAGGATATTCAATAAATTAATTACATTTCTTAATGTCTGTGTTAAAATTTTAAACGTCATATAAACTGGAATAGAGGGAGTAGTGTTTTATACACAGATTTCTAGATCAAATTTAAGATAAAGAATTAAAGATTCCAACTCCTTTAACTTTATAACCAGTGTATCATACTACCATTGCGCTAATCTGTTAGACAATGACGGGTTTGACAAAATTAGCAAGGCAAAGTTACATAAATATTGAAAAATTAGTTGAGAGTTAAAATAAGCTGATAAATTTATTGATTATGAAAAATATAAGGAATAAAAATGGAAAAAAAAAGGTAGGAGCTTGGAGTAGTATTTTAAAGATTGTTACAGGCTATTGATTGGGAGGGTTTATTTACAATTTATTTGGACTAAGCAGATGTATAAGTGTTGAGAAGAACCTTTGAAAATAATTTATGAAATGTTTATAAGATGTTTTTAGCTTATTTTAATAAATTTTATAGGATAATTTATAAAAATAGTTTACAACTTATATGAAAACCATTTAATCTTATTTTTTCTTGGATTATAAAAATAACTTATATATAAGTACTTATTTCTATGTATAAAATTAAGTTCTTATTTAATAAGTATTTAATTAAGCGGTTTACTCAAATGAGCCATAAAATAAGTTATTAACTCAAATAAGTTCTATTTAACATAGTTGCATACTTGCGACGAACTCAAAATATTAATTAGGTTGAAATAACATGTGTCAATTGGTTCATGTGTTTGTGCCCATTGAAAGAGAAATAATAATTTAACGATGAAATTGATGTTTTACTCATTTTATATTTGATAACTTTGTCTTATTTTTATTTTATTTTTCAAAAAACTTAAATTAGGGGAAAAAAAAGGCACAAAGTCAAATACAATTATTACAGTGAAAGGAGTGTATGACAGAAAATATTTTCCTAGTCCTGATGATGAATATTATGTTTTTTGCCCGTAGTAGCAGACAAATCTGTAACCTCAGAGTTTCTTGATTTATGATGGATTCTGCCATCCAAAGTCTTCTGTAATAACTAAGCAAAATGTGGAAACTCATTTAATGTCAAAGTTGGCATCATACTTGTCTTGTATTTCTTTCCAATGTCACTTTTGGGGTGTTTCTATTCTCACATTCGGAATTGCTATTCTCACCATCCACATGAGTAGCTTTTATTAATTTCCAAAAATGCCCTTCCCACGGAAATATGATTCCGTTGTACACTTGTACGATGGAATCGTGTTTCCATTGCAATGAATGGGGTGCCAAAAAAAATACACAACGGAAATACGATTTCGTTGTACATTTGTACAACAGAATCGTGTTTCCGTTGCAATATATGAGGTGGAAAAAGATTAATTCAACATAAACACGATTCTGTTGTACAATGTATAACAGAATCGTGTTTCCGTTGTAGTAATCGGGGAGGAAAAAAAATTAAAAAATGGAAGCATGATTCTGTTGTACAAATGTACAACGGAATCATGTTTCCGTTATTGTTAATAGGGCGGAAAAAAAATTAAACAACGGAATTATGTTTCCGTTACAGGAGGTGTAAAAAAATTATAACGGAAACACAATTCCGTTTCATTGAATATTCAACATAAACAACGGAAATTCGTTTTCGTTACATCTTTTTCTTTTTACATTAGTTGCCAAAAGGGAATCGCATTTCCGTGATATTGAATGAAAGTTGCCGAAACGGAATTACATTTCCGTTGATGTTATGAATCGTATTTTATAAAATTTTCTATTTGAACATCCTATTTCCTTCTTTTCATCTCCTTTTTTTTTTTTTCTGTCATCTATATTTTTAGGTTTTTGAATTTATTTTTAATATATATGAATATTAAAAATTTAAATTTAAATTTAAATTTCAGTAACCATGTTAAAACTTAAAAATCCATATATATAAAATATTAAAAATTTAAATTAACAAAAAAATATATGGCTTAAATGCAATTTTAGTCCCTCTATTTTTTAAAATTTGTAATTTTGATCATTCTATTTTAAAATAAATACATTTAATCCTCATATTTTTCAAAATCCATAATTTTAGTCCCCCTATTTTAAAATAGAGACATTTAAGCCTTCTATTTTGTAAAATTCACGATTTTGGGTCCTTCCATCAAATTTAAAACATTGACAATAATAAATTAACCTGATGTGGCCCAAATTTTTTGACATGGCATGAGATTATTTGTTTAATATCCATGCCATAGTCAATGTTAATTTCTTAATAGTTAACACTTTCAATTTGACAGAAGGACCAAAATTACATATTTTATAAAATCGGGGGACTAAATGTTTCCATTTTAAAATAAGGAGACCACAATTGCGGATTTTAAAAAATATGGGGACGAAATGCTTTATTTTAAAATAGAAGACCAAAATTACATTTTAAAAAATAAGGGTACCAAAATTGCATTTATTAATTTTATAACATAAAATATATATAACATAAAAATCAACTTACATAATGAATACATATAATATATACATATATCACACAATTTTAAAACAATTTAAATTAAAATATATCTACACAAAATTTTAATAAAATTTAAAGTTAAAAAAAAAAGAAAAACATATTATGTAGGGGTGTGAAGAAAAAATGAGAAGGAGAGGGAGAAAAGAGTGTCACGGAAATAGGAGGAGGGGATGGGGGGTGTGAAGAAAAGGAAGAAAAAATGGAGCAGAGAGAAAAGAGTGCAGTGGAAAGAGAAGGAGGGGGGTGTGAAGAAATGCTGCCAGGGATAAGTATGTCTTTTGACAGGAAATTTAAAAAAGTAAGGGTGAAAATAACAATTAAGGGGGTGAGAATAGCAACTCCCTCACTTTTGACATATGAAGCCCGAAGCCTTTCATTGTAGGTCCATTAGTAAATAAAACATTGGACCTCCATATATTTATTTAATCAATAACCAGATTAATGCGTGCAATGCACTTCCTCAAGCACTTTTCGATGACTCAGAAAGCTCCTGTGAATGATTATTACATATAGAGTCTACTGAATTGGCGAATAGGACAAAAACACCTCCTCGATTTAATATTCAATTTGGCAATTATGAATGGCATTTCACGTGATGTGTCAATCACAAACTTCCTATTGCATTTTCCAGGTTCCGGTTTATACGCGTTTTGTTTCGGTTCCATTTTATGTGAAAGAAATTAATTGTCCTTTTTCATGTTCCAGCAGTATTAGAATTTAGAAGTTGAAGTTGATAGAATGACAGTCCTATTGTCTTATGGATAATGAAACTTAAAACTTCAATTTTTTTCTCCAATAATAATGAGGTCACTTCAATTTAGGCCTGCAAATAGAATTCCATATTTCTCTCAGATGATTTTCTTTGCCTAACTAAATCTTGAATAGAGTGCTTAGGTTTATTTTCATGAAATGTTAATTTGAATACAAATTCTATCCCTAGTTGTATATTTCGATTTTAATTACAAGTAATAAATTGATTTTTTTTCCTAATTATAAACAATAACCATTCGTTTTTAAAAGTTAGTTAAATTTTTTTTATACTCTTAATTTATTGTTAATTCTATTTTTTATATATTTACTCGTTGAATTATGTTAACTATATTTTCTATGCATTTATTCGTTGGATTATGAGTACTAACATTAAATATGATAATTACTTACAACATTTAAACTCAAGGTTATTTTTGAAATAAAATTTAAATTTATGGTAACATTAATTAAAAATAACTAATTAAATTATTTTTCTTGTTCTTGATTATTTGTCCCATATTTCTTATATATAACATATATAACACCGGAGGTAATATTATCTTATTTTGTTTCTTGAATATGTAGATGTTTCACTTTTCCGTTTTTGAGCATGGAATTATTAGTATGATACCAGCATGCAGTTCATTGAAGGCAAAATACAAATGAAAATACAACATTATGGTACTTGCAGGAAAAATTCCATGTGTTGAAAGGTGAATAAAAGAAAAATGAAATAGTAAAACTGTTTTATCTTCCTTTTTCATTACTTTGTAATAGGTTTTAATGATTTTATAAATTGTGTGGAATTATATAATTTTCAAATATTAATTAGTTTTCCCCTTTAAATTAAATTTATAGCTCTATTTATTAACTATTTAATATTTTTTATTATATTAGTATAATACTGTGGTAAGTTATTTTTCTTCTCGCTCCAAAATTTAACACCGGGGTTAGTTCTTCTTCTTTTTATTAAGATATGAATACTAATAATCTTTTGAATGCATGAACAGACATACACACAATTCATATTTATTTCAACATCTAATAAATTTGCACTAGCTAGTTTGACCTTGACGGCAATCTGGATTTAAATTCTTGCAACCTCATCTTTGCTTTATTACAAATTAAGAGGCCAGAGGCACAACCATTTCAATTATATTTTTTATGTGCAAAAAGAAATCAGATTTGTTTTTTTTTTCCTGATAAATTGTTATCATGTTTATTTTATTTTAAGACATTTTAATTTAGAGAAAAAAGGATGTGCACTGGTGTAAAATAGTCTTACATAGTCATCCAATTACAACCCACTATGTATGGTAAATTTGTTAACTTTTACAATAATATTAAGAGAAAAAGGGTTATGCACTTACACTCTAAAAAAATTTTATATTGTCATCCAATTACAATCTACTATGTATGGTAAGTTTGTTGACTTTTACAATAATACTAATACTAATATTAAAAGTCATACAAACAGTGACTTATAATTGAATAACAATATAAAACTATTTTACACTGTTGGTGCATAATCATTAAACTCTTTAATTTAATCTAATCTAATAATTAACACAAATGAATATATTTTTTTATGTACAAAAGCGATAACAAAATTAAAACCTACAATCTTATACAAACTGCAAACTACTTAGATGCCTATCCTATTGGATTAACATGCATGAATATGCTATAACATAGTACATTTTTAGTATTTTAATATTGTTAACAAAAATTTTGATTTTTCTTTTTAATCCTGTAATTGCAAAATACTAGTACCATAAATCAACTAAAAATAAATTGCCAAAAAAAAGAATTAAAATCAAGAATTACACCTAGTTGGCAATTACAATGTGTCTCTTAGTTGGTGGTTACCTTCCTAATTATCAGTAATCATCCCCATAACAACACCAATCATCGTTCAGCGCCTCTTCATTTCTTTCAAATTTTGAAGCAAGAGCAACAGGCAACAGGCAACACTAGCAGTCGCAGTAGAAAATGGGACTCCAACCGAACCAAAAAAGCAAGCGAACCGAACACGATCAAAACGGCGTCGTCAATAGCAGGGAAGAACACGAAGAAGCATTGCTGGCTCTCGTCGAACACCGTACCCGTGAAGTCAAAAACCTCCGTTACTACATCTCTTATTACTCCAACCAGGTTGTTCATATCCCTTCATCGTTTTTCTTTTTCTTTTTTTTCCTTTTGCATTACTCGTTAGTATGCTCATATTTTACATAATTTTTTTACGTTAATTTTACGTTTAATTTTAAGAAATATTAGACAAATAAGATATTACAATGAAAAGAGATAGACACACAGAAATTTTACGTGAAATAAGTGTTGCGTGAATGATTTGATGGAGAAACGTGATCCAAACATGTTTATGAAGTTATTTATTCCAAAAAGGTAGAATCTTTGTGTGGAAAATTGTGAGCTGATTGTATGTTTGGAAAAGATTTGCAGCTTGAGGAAGCGGAAAAGAGGCTGCGAGAATCTAAATCCAAATTGGCTCTCCTCCGAGGTCAAACTAGTGCAAGTTCACCAGATGTTGAAACTAAACATGTGAAGATAGAAGAACATGGATCAAGATCAAAAAACGGTCCCATTGAAGAAAGTGATGCTTCTTCCAAAAAGCATAGTCAATCTAAGTCACACCTTGTTCATGTGAATTCAAAAATATCGCTGTCCATGCCGTTGCCACTTTCTCCTTCTTTTGCTGGTTCAACAGCAAAGTCTGATACGTCTCACGGATTTCATGAAAATTCTGAAATCAAGGACAGAGGGAGCAAAAGGAAGTTTGGTAGCCTTCATTGTTGTTCTTATTCTTATGTAAATTTGGCCGCTCATACCCATTAGTATTACTAAGGCTAACTTTGGCAAGAATATTTTTATTTGCTTTCCAGGACGGAAAGAACGTGAGGATTTGATCCCTTTAATATGCAAGAGTTCTTCACCAGGCTCAGTGGTCTGTCAAAGAAGCAGTCACTTCTCAAGCCAACACAGAAAGAAAGTGCGATGTATTTCCTTGTGTCCTGTGAATGATCAGCGTTTTGCCACCAGGTAATAGAATCATTTCTTCATGGAAAGGATTATGGATTATGGTGTGCAAACCATTGTTTGGCCCCAAAAAGAATTTCACTTATAAAATCATGTTTAAATGCAACTCAATTATTGTTGAGAGTTGACTCGGTGTGAAAATTGTGCCTTTTTTCAATTCTTTGTGTGCTTATCTTTTTTCCTCTTCAGCTTTTGACCAAATGCATTTCATGCATTATTGACCAATATTAGTGTTTTGAAAGCTCCTTCTATCCTCGTAGACCTGCCTATATAAATATAATGGAAGCATAGCTTTTGTGTCATTCTTTGTCATCCTCACTATAAATCAGTCTTGGGTAAGATATTTTTTTGTAATACAAGTTTGTTATAATCTGATGCTTGCATCTTTTTTGGAATGTTTGCAGTGCTTTGGATGGAGTTGTCAACTTGTGGGAAGTTCATTCTTCCGGGTATATCTTAGATTTTCTTTTAATTTTTATTTTAAAATTCTCCTTATATTGTTAGAACTACATGTTGGTTGATTATCAAAATATCAAATAATCTAACGAGACCTTACAAATGTGCAGGTCCAATGCATGGCAGGCATTTTTTAATGACTTTGGTTTTTATTATATGGTTCTTTCCTATTGAAAAAGGACATTCATTGTTAAAATTACATGAATATATTCCTTTAGAATATGGTCTCGACCTGAGTTCATTTTATTTCCTCTTCAACATATGCATATCATTTGTAGTGAATAGTAGGCGGCAGTGACTTTTATGAAACTGAGTTCCCTCTTATTTCGTGCATGCTAGTTTAAGCTAAGGTATGCACTGTGCACTATTATTTCATAGAACTTGGACTTTGTTCCTTGATTTATTAAAGTTTTGCTCTTTCCTCCACTGGTGACAGTTTTTCCCTCAGTAGTATATATGAACTTTTGTGGTAGAAATAGAAAAGTTATAACTTTGGAACATCATAGTATTTTAAATATTCTTATCCCATATTATATGTTTCACATTTTATTTCTTCTCATCTTGATTTGTAGATCAGTAGCTTCTATGCTTAGAACAACTGACTGTGCATCCCCAAAGCAGAGGAGATGGCCAGAAGATATAGCTTGGCACCCAGAGGGAAGCAGGCTGTTTTCAGTGTATAGTGCTGATAGTCAAGACTCTCAAATATCAGTTACAGATTTGAGTAGAGTGCAAGGAGGAGGGGTAAGATACGACTTTTGACACAAATATGTTGACGTAGAAATAGCAGTTTAGAATTTGGTTTTCCTTTTATAGTGATTGATATGTAAAATATGGATGTAATTGACAGAGAGCACGTGTGAATTTCTTAGAGGACAAGCCTCATGTTAAGGGTGTTATAAATAGCATTGTTTTCCTGCCCTGGGAAAATACCAGTTTTGTAACTGGAGGAACTGACCATGCTGTCATACTGTGGAGTGAGAATAGTGAAAACAAATGGAAGCCCCATTTATTGCATAGTGATCTTCATTCTTCTGCCGTCATGGGAGTAGCTGGTATGCAGCAGAAGCAAATTGTGTTGTCCGCTGGTAAAGACAAGAGAATTTTGGGGTACGATGCTCATGTTGGAAGACAAGATTTCAAGCAGCAAGTTGATAGTAAATGTTTGAGTGTCCTGCCAAATCCGTGTGACTTCAATTTATTCATGGTTCAAACAAGGTAAATTTCATCTGCTTTTGGAATTCACTTTGTCGCTGAATTTATTTTATTAACTGGGTTTCTTTACCTTTTCACAAGCTTTGCTATATTATTATATTTATTATATTTTAGCTGGATTTGACTCCTCGCACCTTAGTAGAAGAAGGAATGTCAATTAATGTTAAAAGAATCAATGGCTGATATTTTACAAGTATATGCATAACAAATCATGGACTTGTTAAAATCTACTCAAAGGGTTTTTCTCATTAACAGTTGAGATACCTCACTTTCTATCTAAGTGAATTTACTCACTTTAGTGGTGTCAAATACTATACCAGACTTTAACATCTCTCATATTTTGTTGTCTTGCATGTTTTTTTATGGAAATTTGTGTGTTTGAAAATGGAAATATAAGATTTGGTCTACAAGTTAAAAAACTGGATGAAATTTCTTGCATTATTACCACTTGTTTATTTAGTGTCATATAAGTATTCTTATTTGTAGATGATGTACTGTGGATGGTGAATTATTGTTACAATGTATAATCAATCTTACATTGTACAATTCACTTTTAGGTAATGGGTTGACTCCCCCAGTCTGTAAATTTCCCTCACTACTCGATGTGGAGCATGACTACAAATTATGAGCTTGTGCCATTGATATTTTAATAATTGGAACTGCAATCTTTGTGACTAATATAGAAATATTGTCATGCTTATGATGCCATAATGGTGAAAAAAACTATTGTGGATTGCTGTGATGAACTCTTAGACTGACTTGACTGTCCCTTTGTGGTGGTTGCTTATTGGACTATGGCCTTGGTTCTATGCATCAAGTCAATTTATGCTCGATACATTTAAGATGAGAAGATTTGTCTGTGACATTTTGGCCTTCCTTATGCTTTTTGAACAAGGATAAAAAATGAGAGCATTGCCCACAATTTAGTAGTTTCTTTTTTCTCAACCAGGAGAAAGGTTTTATTCTCACAATTCAATTTGACAATAAATGTCTTCTCAACTTTGCCCTTCTGTTGTTCATATATTTGGGTGACATGACAGATTATTACCACGAGTTAGGTTTTGACTGTATATTTTTGTTGTAAGTTTATTAAAGGAGACATTAACTGCTATTCTCTTTCTTTTATTCGTTGCATTGCAGCACCCATGAGAGGCAACTTCGATTATTTGATATTAGATCAAAAGGAACAGAACTTCATGCCTTTGGATGGAAGCAAGAAAGCAGTGAATCTCAGTCAGCTCTGATAAATCAGGCTTGGTCCCCCAATGGACTGTATATAACATCCGGTTCAGCTGACCCCATGATTCACATATTTGATATCAGATATAATGGTCACAAACCTTCTCAATCTATAAAAGCTCACCAGAAACGAGTCTTCAGAGCCATGTGGCTTCGGTCTGTTCCCCTCCTCATTTCCATGTCATCTGATCTCAACATTGGGTTACACAAGGTTGTGTAGAATATGTCAATTCTCAAGATGTAGCGTGTTCTGTCAAATTTCTTTGAGTGCTGAAGAAGTTTTGGTTGGAAAAGGAATGGTCAGATAACTTTTTTGTGTGTGTGGGGTTTACAGACATTTTCTAAATCAACATGAATTTTTTATTTTAATGACTATAAAAAAGAATTAGTTATGCAACTACTCTCATGTACTAGTATGGTGTGACATGAACATGATGGACATATACCTTGAAAGACTAGTACTTAACTTTGTTAGAGATATCTTGGTTTCAACAAAAAGGAAAAACTCTCGTGTAAGTCACTGGATAAAATATGAATTGTAACGTAACTTTCTTTTTATCCTAAATGGTTCCAAATATGCATATTTTTACTTGTTGGACACAATCCGTCCTTGGTTTTCAGCAAATTCATATTCCCATCCAGCCGCTGAATCAAATGTTTAAACGTGAAGAGTTATTATTACTTGAAGCCATGTGTATATATGCCATCTCTCTCTTTTGTGGCCATTGCATGTTGCCCATCTAAACCTGCTGTTTACTGATGGGATAGTGTGCTTTTATCATCGCACTATTTGATCTGCCAGTAAACATATGTATTAGAAAAAAAAAAAAATTGCAGAACCCGATCTAATTATGTAAAGGTACAAGATACTTTTTTCAAAATGGATTTTATTGACATTAAACAGACGTTTACTTCGAAAACAAACAAACACATAAATGCTATATTACTGTGCATGCGTGTATAAGTGCAAGTAACTCGTATATAATTTGAAAGTTACCTGTGATGTTGCATGCACAATAGTATCATACATGTTTGATAACGAGTTTTGAAAATTGAAGTCTCAACAAACACTTGGTTTGTTTATGTGCTTGTCACTATCATGCATGCATCCCGTCCTCTAGTGGTTGACTACTTGACTCAATGGTCATTTTTTGCATGTTGACTAGGTGGCATTTGGTATACTAATCACTAGCTATAAGGCGGCCACATGTATTTCCATTGTATTTGTCAACACGCTTTTATAAGAACTCCGATGATTCTGGTTTCTTTATAATTCAAAACTGATAAGCACAGTGTATGATGGGCCAACACTGAATAATGTATATAACAGTTAGCAAAATTATTGGTTTGCTATGTTATGCATGGATTAATATATAAAACGAATCAGATAGAATCATTATAAGTGTTAAAACTCTTTTTTTAAGTATTTAAAGTAACTGAATACTTAGAACTTAAATTTAATATTATTAGTTAAGTTGGAATAACTTATGTCATTTTAATAGTACACATTTGTTTTTTATTAGTAATATCATCCATAAAATATTTTGTTAGTTTCTATTTATTTTGAATAAAATTTTAAACAGTATAATATCCAATAAATACCTTACAACTTAAGAGATGTTTGTTTCAATGTTTGCTTTTCTGTTCTCGGAAATTAATGTCTATGTAGTTACGAAATGTTCTTATATTTGTTTCAAGTTTTGAAGAATTATCGAAGATTTACAAATTGGATAATGGGCAGTACGAGAGAAAAATAAATTTGTAATTATTTTTAGGAATATCATCAAATATTTTAAGGATTATATTTTTAAACTACACAAAAGTCCAAATCTAGATACAAAAGATTTTAAAAAATATCATTTCTAAAAATAACATTCCCTCAAAAATGTTGTACCCAATAATAATGAAAAATCATTTTAGCCATGAAGTGATGACACACAGTATGCATTGCGGAGGGAAGGGGGTTAGGGGTGGGACCGTGTGAGGGGGGAACGTGGGGTGCACTGATCGAACACGTTCATGAACATGGAAAGAAATATTAGAGTCACGGTCATGCCTTCTGTTAAACTTTAAGAAGGCACGTCAAGCATTGCACCCTATGCATGCTCCTTCGCCACAGACATGCATGCCCCTTTTCTCTTCCATACTTTGTTGCTTCTCTTAACTTGTCTGCTTCCTCTCTCTTTTTGCTAGGTATTATGTGTAGGTAGGAAAAGATGCTTCAACATACATCTGCACCAATTAAGAGATGGAAAAAGTTTGGTGCATTCAACACCTAAAAAAAGAGAAGAGAAATGTAATTAAGTACCATAGTTACATGCCATAATAAGAAGAGAAAAGTAATAAATGGAGCAATGATATTTAGACATCTTAGTAGTATTATTTTAAATATCTCATTAATATTTATCATTTCTTTCTATATTTTCTTTACATTATATCATATTATCCATCATATTTATATTTATATCTTTTTATTTCTCTTTTATTAAGTATTGAATAGTATTTAGAGTGTTTAAGTATATTTTTTCTAATAATATTAATAGAGTATATGATATATATTATAGAAGTGTTTATATATCATTACTCTTAATTAAAATATATGGAGAAAAAAATATTAAAAGGAAAGATTGAGACATTGTAATTGATGTGAAAGAGAGAGAAGATAAAAAAAATGCAAAAAGGTGTGGAAATAATTTTAAAATGTATAAAAAAAAAAAACATTGTGCATGAAAGTAAAAGAATGTCCCAAATCCCAAGTCGAAGCAAGTTCTTTCTTCACGTTAATTATTTGGCTATACCATATAGACATGTAGGCCAATCAAGTACTATCATCGGATGTTGATTCCCTGCAGTTTTATAAAAATTACTACAAGCTGCGAAGTTATGAAATACTATGAATTATGGTCCAGAATCCAGAGATGTTGTTTTGTACCGGATCGTGTATCATATCATCATCAATGAAAACCATTCACCAATATTTGTACCATTAAAATCCAAAACCATTTGGAGAATAAAAAGGAAAACGATTATATAATACACCCAAAAAAAAAAAAAAAAAAAGGAAAGGAAAATGGTTATAAAGAATTAATTGTTTCTAAATTGCCATTACATTAACAGGGCCATTTGTGTGGGATCAAAAAGGAAAAGAACCCGATGGGTTGGGTGCTAATAGCGTGTTTAGTTCTCCATTTTAGATATTTTTTTATTCCTAAAAATTGGAGACATATATGATGTTTATAACAATTCACGTCAAGGATGGACTTACATATATTTCAGGGGTGCAGATGCACCTCTCATTTTGAGAAAAATATAACTACATATATAATGTTGTTATTTTTTTTGTCCCCTTTAAGTTTATAATTTGAACCTGCTGGTTCCAATTTTTTTAGGTGTTGATAATTTTTTTCTTTTCTTAGCTAGTTTCTCTTTTAGTTTTTGTTCTTTTTTTAGCTCACTAGATACTTTTACACTTTGTTCAACTAAATATTTCATTTCATCTCATGTTTTACTTTAATGTATATGATAATAATTATTATTAAAAAAATTTGCCCCCACTAACTAAAGGTCTTGAATCCGCTACTGATTACATATCCTACTCAACCAACTGAGCTAAATTTCATCTCTTCGTTTTAGATATGATTTTTTTATATATAAGGATGTGATTTAAAAAAATTAATAGTTCTTTTTTTTAAATAAAAAAACTAATAGTTAAAACATGAATTCTTATTTATCAACGGAATTTCAAACATACTATACCATCGAATTCTGAATATTATATTTAACATCATATACACTTATATTTCTTATTTAACTTTTATCTTTTTTATACAAGCATATCTCAAAAAGATTTTACAAAAATTAAAAGAATATATAACATATATTGTCTTAAAACTATTGTAACCAAACCATTAGCTCCCTTTTTACTACTTCATTATGTGTTGTCCGCTCTAGACCTCGACTAGCTAATAGCTACTATATGAAAAACAAAATGACATCTACTTTTAGAAGCAAATAATGTTCAAAGGATGTTAGATTTGGTTGGTTGTTGAAAATTTGTCAAACATGCTATGAATAAAAAAAAATGTGCAAGGTGCAATTTTCTAAGGTTCAGGAAAAAAAAAAGTGAAAGGTGCAATTTTCTAAGGTTCCAATAAATATTTATTATTAGATGTTTGGTATTATCTTCGAGTAAAATCAAAATCGCATCATTGACCGATTTAGTGTATATTTGGTTCTATGTTTGGAACAAGCGAACGTGCATCTCAAACCATATAAACGTGATTTTGTCATTTTTAACATGTTTGAAAATAAATTTCTAACTTGAGTCAACATGAAAAATGTGAGTCCAACTTGAAACATGTAAGAGTAGCTTTTCTGTCTACTTAAAGTCTTTTTTCTCTTTAAATATGTTATTTTCTCTCTTTTACCCTCTTTTTGCACTCTGCACTCACCGAACACTGCACTTTCTTTCTTTCTTCTCCCCCTCATCTCCCACCAGCTATTTACTGCAATGTTTTCATTTCTATAGTATGAACATTTGGTGATTGAGTAAATTACACTATTTTTATGAAGTTTCTTAAGATTGTACAAATCACTTGCTTTTTCAATGTCCCCTTGTAGGGATCATGGTACAATATTTTTTAAATAATTAAGGAAATTAGTTTAGGTGTAGAAAAAATAAAAAGTTCGTATAATCTCATAAAATTTCAGGAGTGTGAATGTAATCTACTCTTTATGGTTAGATTATGAGTATATTCTAATTAAATATCAATTTAATTTAACTGTATTTATAAATCCATATAATAAGAAGGGTCAAAATAGGAAATTCATTTTTTTTAACGCACATTAAATGGCCTCATTCTTGCAAAACGGCTACGGAGAAGTCGTGCTTAGCACGTAATATATTGTAAGAACATCATTTAAAAAAAAAACGTGGAGACGACGTTATTATTAGGCATGATAGTGGCCTGGGATTATGGCTTCATTTGATTTAGAATTTTGTTGTATTTTTTTCTGAATCGATGTTGGCATTAGATATTCCAAATTTATCACTTAAGGTAAGTTTCATATATGTTTAATCATCAATTTTATTTAGTGTTTATCATTAAAGCCCTTGGGATCAAAGTAATAGACCACATTACCAAGAAAATATACAAAATACTAGTAGAGGATAGTAACTCTATCATCGGTGCCTAGCTAGGCTGATATGCGAACGTGTATATCAGCTAGTTTAGAAGATAGAGGATGTTATTTTTTTTATCCGTAGAAATCAAAGACAGTACTAGAAGATTTATAAAACTCACGCACCATGTTCAACCAACTGAACTAGACCCTCTTGATAGTTAGAGGTAGGGATGGCAAAGTGGACGGGGCCAGGCGGGGTGGGGTCTTCAGCCCACCAGCCCGCTTTGGCCTGCCCCGCCTAACTCGCCAACTTGCCAGGCCACAGGCGGGGCGGGGTGCCAGCCCACCACTACTTTTTTTTTTAAAATAATATATCTAAAATAACATAAGTTATTAGAGACTATTAATATTTTGTTGTGTACTTTTGAAAGAAGTTTATGGTATTGAACTTTTGAATGAAATAGAACAATATTTAAGCCTCTTTAAGATGTTATTCATGATGATGTTGAACTTGTGGTGTTGAAAGACTATTAGTTTGTGGTTTATTGAAGAAAATGAAACAATATTGCAATTGTTTTTAATTGTATTCACACTTCACAGTAATAAAAACGCTCTCTACTATCCTTTTATGATACAAGTGATGCAAAGTCATTTTATTTATGTCTTATTTGCAATAAATTAAAAAAAAAAAAAATTTCAATTCTGACGAGCCAGCCTGTCAGCCGGTCAACCCACTCATAGGCGGGGCGGGCCAAGCTGTCTAGTCTGTCCTAACTATGGCGGGCCAACCCGGCCTGACCTGTTTTTGGCGGACCACAGACAGGACGGACCAAAACTGGCCGAGTCAGCACGTTTTGTCATCCCTAGTTAGAGAATGTTATTTGATTAGTTACAAGTTGTTATTGCGATGATTTATATTTAATTAGTAAGGATCATTATACAAATAAGTGTAGAATGGATCGTGATACGGAGAAATGCTAGAAATAATATAATAGTATTTTTAACATATTTTTAATTTATTATTAGTTGATTTTTTTTTTGACAGCAATTAGTTGAAATTTATTAGATATTATAAATTTTGACAGTTTCGTTTATATATATATATATATATAATAAAAAGTATTTCATAATTTTTAATTAATCATTATAAATGTCAAACGATAATTAATTTAAAATTGACTAATTGAGTATCATAATGTATTTATTTATAAACAGTAATGCTTAATTATCAGACAAAAGTGGTTTTGACTCATTTAAACTTTAAAGATGCTTATTGGATGAAGTGAAGTGAAATGGTAAGCGTCACTCGTGCATTCGAGAGTCAATAAACATGTAACATCACGTATTATTTCGATTAAAAAAAAAAAATCAAACTCAGTAACATTTTTCAGTTATAAATAAAGAACAAGAACCAATATTTGATAGTAATAGTTATTTTTTATTCATAATAGTAATAATAGTTATATATTTGGAGAACCAAAATTAACATTTGGTAAAAATAAATACAAAAGTTCCGTTCAAACTTCAAACCGTATACTTTCGGCAGTCAATACTAGACTTTAGGAGTTGCAGATGAATACGAGAATTTAATCACTTTTTTTTTCTAAAATAATAATTGATGTTTTAAAATTCAATTTATTCAAATATATACAAACCTATTCTTGATGAAACGTTATAAATCAATGGATGGCTTGGCTTAGAATTGGTTCTACCAAATGATGCATCAATGCATTTTTGGCAACATTATTGTCCACTGGGAGGTAAGTATGAGAATGAAAAGTGGAAGGTGGTGTGGGTCTCTGTGATTTGGGTAATATGGAAATGGAGGAATAATTTTATTTTTAGGGGACAGACGCTTGATCAACAAAGAATGCTGGAGGAAGTGACATTTATGACATGGTCATGGTTGAAAGCTAAAGACAAGTTATTTGACTTTTCATTTATCTTGTGGATGTCATCTCCAGGTGCATGCATATTTAAAGTTGGTGTGGATTTGGTGTGAAGTTAGTGTGAAAGTGTGGTATCGGTATGACAGAGTTAATATTGCTAGCTGGGAAACAAAATGATATGAACTGAATTCATGACAGACTAGTACTCTTTCCGTTTCAAATTATATGACGTTTTAGAGAAAAAAAATTATTCCAAAATAGATGTCGTTTTATAAAATCAATACTGCATTAAATATCTTTTTCTAGGACTATCCTTAATTAATACTTAGTGGGAGTAGTGTACTATGAGTAATTAATTAGAGAGATAAATGGTATATTAGTAAATTACCTAATATTTTCTAGAAAATTTAATAAATTAATTACATTCCTTAATACCTGTGTCAAAACCTTAAACGTCATATAATTTGGAACAGAACGAGTATTGTTTTCAATGGTATAAGTCTACTTATGGCATTGATTAAACATGTTGGCATGAAGGGAACAGTATTGGCAGGGTAGTTAAATTCATAAAGGTATGTGTTTTTGTTTTGGTGGTAAATGTCTTGGTGCGTTGGTTGTGATGTGTGGGACGTGGCTTCTGCATTTGGTGCGGCACCATCATGGATGGGTGGGTTTCGTTTTGGGATTGGGACCATTTCTTGTGGTTTGGTAAATATATTGTATTGCACAGTAGTACTGTGAAAACATTGGTTGGAGTATTTTAATATTTGAAACCATGGTTATCTTTTATTTAGTTAACAAACATAAATAGGATATAATCATGGATATAGTGGGAAGGATTTTATGTGATAACTTTTGTATTTGGGTTTTGGTACCCCTTGTACCATTAATTAATATATATTTTATGTTTGCTGATTTAAAAAAAAAAAGATCAATGAGTCACTAATAATATTAATTACCTTATGCAGCATGACTTGCAAAAATTGCTATGATATTTTAGGTGTGTATGATTTTCTTGTGAGTATTATTATTTTTATCTGAGAAAAGAATAAATAAATTAAATTTTAAGGAGTGAGCCAAATATAACAAAACAGGATCTCACATTTTAATTTGAAGTCCCTTGAACTGAGGTGTCATTTCTTTCTTAAAGTTTCTTTTTTTTTTTTGTAAAAAAAGACAAACAAATGAAAAAAAGAAGAAGAAATTTGTGATGTCAAAATTAAGATTAAGAAAGAATTTTGGGGAGGAAAATAGAAAGAGTTCTAAAAATGTTGAAGAGAAGGTGCATTTTAGCATAAGAGGTAGAAGTTGCTTCCAACCATGTCTCTTTTTTGACTTTGTCACTCCGCTTTTAATATTTCCTTCATTTTTTTTACAATAAAATTCCTTTACTTTTCTTTCTTCGTCAATCATGTAAAGTGTAAACAGTTTTTTTTTTTCCTTTTCAATTTCATCCTTTTGTTATTATATTTTATTTCACTTTTTTATATAAATAAAATTATAAACACAGCCTAAAAGAACACAGCTTACCTAGCGAAATTCCAAAAATCTTTACAAGCAATTGATAATTCTTCTTATAATATTTCTATATATTTAAACACATTTTAATTTGTATATTATGTGTTTGATAAAATTAAGAGATAAGAAAACTGAAAATTAAAATAGTACTCGCTAAACGTTGGAAGTTGAAAATTAAAAGTTAATATACTCCATTAGTTTATTGAATTAAAAAATATTTAATTTAAAGTGATTATTAAACTAGCTAATACATGATAAATGACATAAAAAATATAAAAAATTATGATATGATAATGAGAATAAAAAAAAATCAATTTAGAGCTTATAAGCTCATACAATACAATAAATAGAAGTATAAAGGTTTTACCAAACACATTTTATTTTTAGAACAATCTCATATTAATTGATTTATGCCTTCGTTACTAAACACATACATACACTAAAAAAATAGTTTAGAAAAAGAAAACTCTTTAATAACATGAAAACAAGTAACTCGATAGTAAATAAGCATTTACGCTATTAAAATTACTTTTTGAAAGTTGCTAAAGAAACCTTTTTCTACAAGTAACATAAGTACTTTCATATAATTTTCTAAAAATAAAAAGAAATTTTATCTCAACAATGTGTCAACTATTGATATTTTTTTTAAGGAAAAAAAGAGTCATGCATTGACAGTGTAAAATGTTTTATATTGTCATCCAATCACAATCCATCATTTATGGTAAGTTTGTTGACTTTTACAAAAATATCTTAAAAGTCATTTAAACGGTGATTTGTGATTAGATGACAGTGTAAAACTATTTTACACTGTCAGTACATCACCATTAAACTATTTTTTAAGAGAAATTTTTAATTTTAATGTTCATTTCATTACAATTACAAAGATGATTAATATATAATATAAATTTTGTGGGAAATTGAAATTTGAAATGAGCTTTTTTTTTTTATAATTTTTTTACATAAAGAGTGATAAGTCATGACACAAAGGATCCACTAGGAAAAAAGAAAAAGAAAAAGAAGAGAAAATTTGGCAATGTAGAAAGTAGATAAATAATAGGATATTCAGGATCCCGTCCGGTTTTCTCGATATTCCGACTTTGGTCACCTACTACACGTTTACTTCACCCGGCCAGTCGTCTATGGGCAACTGCTGCTCCGACGTCGCCGGCGGCCAAACGGCCATCGGCGGCACCGCCGGTGGCCACCTCAATCCGGCCAACGCTCCCAACGACGCCGTCGATCGCTTCCTCAGGTCTCGCGGCTACAACGGCCTCTTCTCTCAGATCGAGGTTCATTACGCTCTCTCTTCCTAATTCCTAACTCCTTTCACTCCGCTACCACTTCAATTCGCACCTACTTTACTACCTTTCAATGTAACGGTGCTCTATTTTCTCTCGCAGTTGTCCTTCTCTGCTTCTGGCCTGCGTGATCGGGATGTGCTCTCCAAGGTTTGTTGTTTTAACCGTTGCATGAATCTCTCGCATTTATTCTGTTGTTTGTTTTTCTAACAACAGATTTGAGAGAGGAGATGGTAGTTTTCTTTTTTAATTTTACCTTATTCAATTTCTTTCTCTGTTTCGCTATTTTTTCCTTCTATAGCTATTTATTTATGTTTAATTTTTATTGCTTACTTCATTGATGTTAATCTCAGTTGCATACCAGCTTAATTAACTCTTGTTTGAACTATTTATTTGATGCGCGTCTCGTGCTAGAAAATTTGATAATAGGAAAGTACTACTTCATTAATGAATAATAATTAGTTGAATTTCACTTCTAGAAATCAGGGGAGGAGCATATAGCTCTTGGGATCATGCATTTGTGATTGCCATCTCTGGCAGAGAGTTTATTTGTCACAGAACACGATGTCTCCAATGCTGAGATGGATGTTGTGAAGTCCAAAAGGGTCATGTCATGTCATGTGTTTTAGTTGTATTGTATCACACTGTCATCAGAACTTAATTTTTTGAAAGAGGTTTAACATCTGAAGGATCTAAATCTAACTAAAAGAGTGGCAAAATGTTGATGGACTGCATTCACTTGAATAGATGTCCTCCGTGAATGAGATGATCCCAGATTGAGATTTGAAATAGGCCTTTTGTTAAAAAATAATTAGTAATTGGGAATTGCGCTTGTTGTGTGAGGACCACAGAAAATCCATATCAATAAGAAAATTCTGGCCAAATGCAAGGCGATTCTCTCAAGTAAAAGATGCATAAAAAATGTTTCCCTAACTTTCATTAATATACTAATAAATGATTTTTTCCCCTTTTTTAACAAAATAATTTGTAGTGAGCATGAAGTCTGAAACAGATTATCTCAAACATGAAAATCTTAATAACTTCCTTTTGGTTCCAGACAAAAAGAACTAGACCTTGTTAATATAGTTCAGCAAACAAACTACATGGATCAATGAGGCCACTGTCAATTGCCCATTTGGATACTGATTGTCATCCTTTAAATAAAATGTCATGCTTTTAAATTTTAATAGCTATTATTCTCATCAATCAGATGCATGATTATTATGTAACGCCTCATTTCTGTAGAGTGATCCAATGATGGTTCTTTATGCAAGAGGAAAAAATGGAGCACTCGAGGAACTTGGCCGGACAGAAGTAATTCTGAATTCATTAAATCCTACATGGATTACTAAACAAACTCTCATATATCATTTTGAGGTTGTTCAGGTTTTAGTGTAAGTTTAAATGTTGACGTTTTTACTTCTAACAAGGCATATGAGCATTTTGTTGTTTCACCAAGAATTGTTTTGTAAAATTTCTTTCATAACAGGTTTCGTGTGTATGATGTTGATACTCAGTTTCACAACATAGATGTAAAGGTATAGTGTTTATTATGTCATGCACATTTTAATTTTTCTTCTTTTTTTCTTTGTAAGATATGGTTCTAATTTATATTTTTGTCATCAAACTAAATAATAATCCACATTTTCTTTATTTTACCTCATAGACTCCTACATTCACTTTTTTTAGTTCAAGGTTTTATTTAGTAAGGAAAATTCACATGCTATATGCTGCACAGCCTGCACTGCTACCCTTTCTGTATGGATATGTAAATGTAAATTTTGTGCATGCTTGATAAGCATAGATCACTGGATGAGACTTTTTGGTTGCTGCTATTTACTTACACAATCAGATTTCTTACAGCCTCCTTTGTGCTCCACTGGATAACAACTGAACCCCACTTTTTTTTTTCTCTAATGGTTAAGATTCTGCACAATCTCCTCATAAGGTTGTGCAAAAATAATTTACAAGTTCTTTCCCTGAAAACATATTAATTTGCCATCTGGACCTTTTTACTTGCTTGTTAATTAGATGTGATAACATGTTGATAGAGCATGAGTATAGAAGTCCACATTATAACTATTGGGGTGACTTATGCAGATGCTTAAGCTAGAAGAGCAGCAATATCTAGGTGAGGCAACCTGTGCATTATCTGAGGTAAAGTAGAGACTGTTCAACTTTTTGTTGACTGATTTCTGACAACTAAAAGAAAATTCGTTACACACTCAATGAAGCTATATTTTTACAACTAATCTCTATCTTGCACTACTACTGTTTTTCTCAGTAGTTAATTGGGTAAGTACCAAGCATATTGAAAGTTTTTGAATCCAAGAAATATATACTCAAATTATGCTGTCCTATCCATTTCTGAAAATAAAATTGCATCCCAACAAATGTACCCACCAACAGTAACAAATTTGGCCCGTGCAGATAATTACAAAGTTTGATCAATCAATGACACTAGATTTACACAGAAGAGAAGATTCTATCAGATCTACCCAGTCCCAAAACTGTGGAAAGCTCTCAGTGCATGCTGAGGAATGTATTAGCTCAAAGACTACAATAGAGATGATTCTCAGGTGTTCAGATTTGGAATATAGGGATCTCTTCTCAAGAAGTGTATGTATATATTTTAGCCTTTTTTTCTTTTTTTCTTTTTGCTAGCCATTACGAGAACACCAATTATTACATAAGATGTCCTTTTGTTTGTCCTTCAGGATCCCTTTTTATTGGTATCAAAAGTTGTGGAAGGTGGTAGCCATATTCCAATTTGTAAAACAGAAGTTATAAAGAATGATCACAACCCAATATGGAAGCCAGTGTTCTTGAATATTCAACAAGTAGGAAGCAAGGTATAAAACTAGCATAAAGTGATGTTTTGTTTCTTGAAATTTAGAGAGTATATGGAAAAGAGAAAAAAGGGAAAATCATTTACTATATACTATTTGAAACAAATGTGATATAAAAGCACTCAATATTCCTATTTTCCTACTCATTCTAATATTTTAGGCCAAGTATAGTCCATCGCTCCATCTAGTACAATCTAGGGTATTCTGATTCCCAAAGACAAGGCAGAATCAATGGAGAAGGAAAACTCCACAGGATAGAACATATTTGACTATCATAAGGACATGGGGATGAAGCTGAAAAACCAATTAGGAAAAGGACAATTCTAAGCTACAAATAGAAAGAAAATATTGAGGAGTTCCAAATAAGAACCTTGGGAGAACCACACCACAAAAGCTAGCCATCGTAGTTGGAGAACCTAAGGCCTATAAACCCAATACCAGAATCCCATACTTCCAATGTGAGACTCAAGTCCGATATTGCAATTGGATCAAACAGTTCCATTGCTTGAAAACTCCATGGTGGATGCAACCATGGCCAAGGGTTAGAAAACCATGTTGAAATTTAAGGATTAGATGGAAAAGAGAAAATAGAACAGTCAACAGAAGTTAGTTTACTAATGGGACTCTAAGTAATGTTGTTGTTGTTATGAAAAACACTGACCTAATACTACCATTTATACTAATATTTTAGGTTACGCTCAAGTTTAATATAACTTGTACAGCCAATATAGCTGCTGGTATAGTGGTATTAGTATACTGACTATAGTCCACTGGAAGCATGCATATATTGTTATCATAAAGGTGGTCCAATGCATGAGATGTCCACCGCTATTGGGTCTGGGATGATTGATCTACACAGCCTTATAGTTTAAGGGGAGAGGTTTCTGTCATTAAAGTGACCACCAAGTCAGAGTGCAGCAACCTTACTGGTGCAGCAAGGGTCATTGTGCATTTATTGTTACCATAAGGAAGTTTGCCCGTACTTTATAACATTGTTTTAACTTCTCTTTTGGGTACTTTTTTGAACTCTGGTGTAGGCATGCTGACATAGTGGAACCTATCTCATTTTCATTTTTATTTTATACAGGAAAGTCCTTTGATAATAGAGTGCTATAACTTCAATAGCAATGGCAAACATGATTTGATGGGGTAATCAACAGTTACTTTTTTCAGCTGTTTGTTCTATTGTCCCTTAAATCTATTTCTAGGATGAAATGCATATTAGGGTTGTTTATTCTTGTTTCATCAGAAAAGTGCAGAAATCTTTGGTGGAGTTGGAGAAGCTTTATTCAGGTGGCCAAGGAGAAAATTTTATTTCGTCTGCTGCTGCGGGTCATAATTCTCATAACAAGGTTTTATTATATTAAAATAAGTTGATTTCAATTATAAATTCCTCTATATTTTCCTAAAAGCATGTTTAACTACAATGCAGGTGTTAAAGAGCCAGTTATTTGTGGACAAATTTGCTGAAAGTGTCCAATATAGTTTCCTGGATTACTTGGCTGGGGGATTTGAATTGAACTTCATGGTGGCCATTGATTTTACAGGTATATCATAGATCTTCAATTTTGCCTAATAAATTATTTTTTGAATTGCAATACATGTCTTCAGCACTTTCTATATATGTGTGTGTGTGCGTAAAATAATCAAGTGATGGAGAGTGAGATAATAATATCTTTGCTTATTGTATTTGTAACATGGGAATTTGTTTTTAGTTGTTTGGGTTTGGGGATGTGTTTTTTAGTTGAAAATTGCTTATTCTATTCCTATCTTAGATTTGGATTTTTTGAGTTTCCGATTGGTAAAAGTTTGGTTGAATCTCCTATATATCTAGTGTAGGATTTCAGTCTTGCCACCTGAATTTATCCATAAGCGGTGTTTTTCAATATTTTCTTGGTTTTCCTTTCCTTTTTTAATATTATGAATTTATGAATATTTTATTATTTTATGTTTAGTATTGCTTAATATATTATATTAAAAGTAAAATAATATTATTGAATTATTACCTATTCAACCATGGTTAGATCATGGAACCTTGAACCACTACTTTCACCGGTTCAATGACTAGTTTGATTTTAAAAATCTTGGTTATTAGATACGTTTTACACTTACATCCAACATGCTGGTTATGTATGGGATGATAAAGATGTATTCTTATGGACTAACCTCCTGTTTACCAGCTTCAAATGGAAATCCACGCCTTCCAGATTCTTTGCATTATATTGATCCTTCAGGACGGCCAAATGCATACCAGAGGGTGAGAAATAATTCTTGGTTTAAAACTTTAAATTTCACAACTTTATTTGTTTACTGATCCATGTCGTATGAATAACTTTTCTAGGCAATTTTAGAGGTTGGGGAGGTGTTACAGTATTATGATTCAGACAAGCGATTTCCTACATGGGGATTTGGAGCACGACCAATTGATGCTCCTGTCTCCCATTGTTTCAACTTGAATGGAAGCAGCCATTACTGTGAGGTAAAAATGCTAAATCTTGCTTTTGTTGTCATATTGAGATAGTTCTTTAATAAGTTTGTCTTTTTGCAGGTGGAAGGCACCCAAGGAATTATGATGGCATACACAAGTGCCCTGCTTAACGTTTCTCTTGCAGGACCAACTCTTTTTGGACCTGTCATATCCAATGCTGCCCTGATTGCCAGCCAATCTGTAGCAAATGGTGGAAGAAAGTACTTTGTTTTGTTAATCATCACAGTAAGAGTTTCAATACTATTGCTTTCTTATCTGTGAAAGTGTATTAGTTATAAATTTGATTGGCGGATTCCATTCATCAAAGTGAGAAAGTGTGTAAACTGAGAAAAGGTGCATTTACTCATGATTTAAAGTGGATTAAGTTCATTTGGTACTTCATATTTTGAAAGCTTCAACATTGGATTGGGAATTTTGATTTCATTGTAACCCATTCCATTTGAATCCTATTTAGTAAAATCATCATTCTGTGTACCAAATGCAACTAGTGCTTCTCTAGTTACTCTCATATTTTTTTAGCATGGCTTAGCTTGTATCATCAATGTTATGCATAGCTGAGGCATACCAATATATTTGCATTCCACACAAGAAAATCATCCATCCTGACTCCTGAGAACATTTTAAGATTCTGCATCACCTTGTCTTTTCCACTGCCGGTGCTGAAATTTATTTGATATCCTTATAGGATGGAGTAGTGACAGATCTCCAAGAAACAAAAGATGCTCTCGTTAAAGCATCTGATCTACCATTATCAATCCTTATTGTTGGCGTAGGAGGAGCTGATTTCAAAGAAATGGAGGTATTTAATCTAACGTGTTGCTCTTTACACACAAAATCATAATTGTTTGGCATCTAAGGCGTTGAGCTGTGTCTGGTGTACCACCGCGGAGCTTTATGTAGTTTTGTTGTTCAATGTCACAGGTTTTGGATGCTGACAAAGGAGAGAGGCTTGAAAGTTCATCTGGTCGTGTTGCTTCGCGTGACATAGTCCAGTTTGTTCCATTTCGTGACGTTCAAAGTAGGTATTAGTTTGCAAATTATAACTTTGTCAACTGACTTGTAAGTTGTAACTTGACAATCTCTTGTAAACTTCTTCCTATTGCAGGTGGAGAAATTTCAGTAGTTCAAGCACTTCTAGCTGAATTACCTACTCAATTTTTAAGTTACATGCGGAGCAGAAATATCCAACCGAATCCCTAGAGTCATGTAAAGACTGTACATTAAAAAAATGTTCTATTCATTGATATTGTGCAATTTCCATGCCCTTTCCATTTTCGATATCTTCAATAGAAAAAAAAAATGGCTTAAGGACTGAGAACTCATGCTTCGTACTCAATGTTAATGTTAATTAACGGGTCAAGATGAGTTCCTCCGTGCCATGTAGTTGGAATTTCCTTTTCTTCTGATGTTTTTGGGGTTTTCTGGTGGGTTCGCCCCAAAAAAATCCACCCTTATACAAACAATAACTCTTCCTCATTTTGTGTTTTCAACATATTTAATATATTTATTTTTTAATATTTCATAAAATATAGGAAATATAGGCTTTACTTGAGAGTAACGACATTTCTTATTTTATTTTTTGATGAATGTGGCTTCATTAGCATTTAGTATTTTTATTTTTATAATTCTGAAATTATTGTTGATTATTTTCATATTTTTTTACATTAATTTTCTATCTTGAATTTTAGTTATTTATACTTTTTAATTAATTTCTTTAAAATTTGTTCTTTTACTTTTAAATACGAGGTATTTTTTTTAAACTTATTTGAGTGAATAATATATTTTTTTTTAAAAGTGCATGGGACACCTACCTTAGATAAAAATTCTTGGGATGGAGAATTTTAGAAGAAAAAAAAATGATAAAAGTTTTTATTTCAGTAAATATTTTTAATGTAAAATTTTGGAAAATGAAAAGCAGTATAATAAGAAAATTTTCATATACTTTTTATTATTTTATAAACATTATATAATTATTTAATTTTAATAGTACAGATTTTTTTTCTTAAAACTTTTTTAAACATTTCATGCAATCATATACTGTGGACTAACAAACAATTTATACTTGCAAAACTTTTAAAAATACATTTCCCTACCATGAACTCAGAAAAAAATTAACTTTTGAGAACTTTGTTTACATCAAGATAGATTAAATTATTGCATGTATTAATCTCTTGGAAATGGGAAATGTATTTTTTAAAAATAAAACTAGTTTGTCTCCCACATGATATCTCCAACATTGATTTTATTTTCATTTAATCAATGAATTATAAAATGTCAAGGTTCTATCCTCCACATAATACATAGAAGATTTTTAATAAATCCATCCTCTGTTATTACAGATATTAGGAAATACTTGAGAGTTCTATTCAATATTCAAGGATTAAGAAAAAAGCCTTTTCTTTCCTTGTTGATTTTATTTTTTTAAAAAAAAAATGCTTGGTAGGGTGGAAAACTAATTCACTCTTTAATATAGTAAGAGTCACTATACCTTAATAATTGATTATGAGCTTTCTAGGTTACATTATGCAGACTACCCTTATTCCAACTAGCTTTTGTGAAGAAAATTAATAGACTTTTTAAGAATTACATCTCGGATGCACGTTTAATCATCACAAATGTAATTTTATTTATCGGTAAAAAAAAAAGTTATGTATCAAATGGGATGCCTGCCACCAATAAAAATGTGGTGACCATACGTTCATCTTACTGTATTGAACTCTTCCTCATTGTCTATTGTTTGGAGAGGTAAATGTAGGGCCTCACACAATATTAAGAATGATCTATTTTAGATTAAAATAATGTATTTTCATTCATAATTTTTCGCAACACTTTTATTCTTCCCCTCTCTTCATCATATCATCTCACAATTCTCTCTTTTTTTTTTTTTTTTTTTTTTTTTATCTTTCTTTTATCGTAAATTTTTTTGTGAGAAATTATTGTAAAAGAGGCATCACTCTTTTTTTTTTTTTTTAGGTAAGGTGTCACTCTTTAAATTAGTGGTAATGGTTAAAAAAGATTGAATGGATACATACACACACAATATATCTTATTTAATCTTTTTAATTACTTAAAATTAAAAAAAACATTTAATGGAACATATTAACATCTAACATATTAACAACTAACATTTGACCGACAAAAAAAAAAAAAGAACTTTTAAGTAGTACCTAATATTATAAAAACAGGAATTTTTCAATGGAATTTAATGGAACATCTTCATGTAATCTCAATTGCATTGGGTGGCTTGAAACCCACTAGTGAGCATGGTTTCATTGCGTGATTTCAGAGGAACCAACAAATCACAAAGAACACGGGGTTTCGTCTTCCCAATTTTGATAAAACACATCTAAAATCCAACCTTCAAGTATAAATCGCTGAACTCTTATCCATGTTCAACTTTGAAATTTGCTCTGTTTTGAGGAGGTACACCACACCTTCGAAGATTGGGCTCAACACAATAGTGTTCATGTGTTGCTAGAAGAAGGTTCCTAAGATTTGGTAACTGAACTTGACATCCTGGTACAATGCACCATGATCCAAAAAGGAGTGATGGCCATAATGATAAAGATGAAGATGGTCACAAACAAGTTTACACATGCTGCTATGGATGTAGTCACAATGGATCATGGATACGCTTTTGGGGCATGCCTTTATGATCCTATAATGGACTCTAAGAGTCTCAATCGATGCTTTCATCCTTTGAACATTTTGGCATGCTTGCTGAACGATTGTGGTAGCTTGTTGATCTATAAAGACAACTTGCTGAGTCACTGTTGCGGCCATATCCCCGACAATTTGAGCAAATTTTTGTCAAGATATTCATGTTGGAACCCATGATATTCATCAAAATAACCTTAAAAAAAAATTAACAAACTCATTGTGGAATAAGTTTATTTTAATGAATTTGTTACTTAATTTATTTATAAAAACACAGATTTTATAAAAACACAGATGAATTTTTCTTTCACCTTTCAATATGAAATAAAACTTGCACAATTATAATAAGCTACAAATATATATATATATATATATATATATATATATATATATATATATATATATATATATATATATATATAACAAGATAAATACTTATTAACGACAGTAGATGAACTGGAAATATCTAATGTATTACACCAAAGTTGCTACAACTCATAACTAAATCAAAATACAACATAAATTCTAAAAATAAAGCCAACAATATGCGCTTTATAAATTAAATTGAAAAACTTAGGCCTTCACTGTGAAGGTGAGTTTTCGTTTTTTTTTTAATATATATTTTAAAATAAAACATGTTTAACTAAAATAGAGTTGAATTAATTTTTAATTCAACTACGAAACATTATTAGGTCAATTTTTAAAATAAAAAACAGTTTTAGTTTTTAGTTGTAAAAAAAAAAAAAAGTATTCAATCCCCCTATCTCTTTTTAAAAGATCTACAACAATTATCACCATCACTATTAATTATAATTACCACTATTGTTATTGGTTGATTATTGTCATCGTCATTACAACCACTAACAACCAATTAAGGACAACATTTTCAATCAATTAAGAGAGTTAGTGTAAGGATAAAAAAAGCAAAAAGATTGTGTGTAATTTCATAAAATCTAAAAAATAATAAGTATAATTTACTCTTAAATTTAATTTAACTATAATATATTATTTTTAAATATAAGTAAACATTGATCATAAGATTACCTATCTACACATGCTTGATTTATTAAAAATTTGGTATGAACGATTCATTGAGATAATATAAAAAAAAAAAAATGAGTGTGCATTAATAGATCTTACAAATATTTGCTAACATACACTCACTATTTGTTTTTTAGTTGGAGTAGGTTAGCAAGCTAGCTCCAACTAAAAAAATAAGTAAGTGCAAATTAGCAAATCTCATATATACACTTCATTTTCTCTTGCATACATTGACTTGATCATTTGAGTGAGAGCTGTCAAAATTGGCCTAATCCGACGGGCTGACCCTTCAGGCCAGGTTAAAAAAAAATTGGCCTAAAAAAAAGAGGCTAATTTGGCCTTATCTAACGGGCCAAACGGGTCTGGCCGGACCTACAAATTCTTGGGCCGAACACCTTTCGGGCCTATTTGGCCTGACTTTTTTTTTTCTTTTAAAATTAGACTAATTTAAACAAAAAAAAGGGTCAATTTGGCCCGGCCAAACGGGCCAAGCCAGGCCTAAAAACATTTGGCCTATGATAAATTCGAGCCAAGCTTGGCCGGGCCGAACCGGCCATTTGACATCTCTATTTGTAGGTACATCGTACTTCACTAGACTTTTGCTTGTATCAAGTATGCAACTTTCAGTGATATTTTTTACTCTACTTTAAATATTTTTCTAGGGTCACATAGAACCATATGGGTGACAAAGATTTTTTTTGAATATTTAACATGGTATACTAAGGATTTAAACTTAAGATAATTGTTTAAATTGAAATAATTATATGTTAATTAATTCATACATTTGGTGGTGATATTTATAAAATCAAAGAGGGGAAAAACATCAGCATCAATAAATAATATAAAAAATACGATACGAATTTAAAAAGTGCATGAATTGTATTAAAAAGTAAACGTACAAAAATAAACTAAGAAAGGAAGAAGAATACTGGGTAACTGAAGACTTTTTGTTCCCCTTTTATAGACCTAAAAAATTCGTTGAAAAACCCTAGCTTCTTCCTCACTCCTTATCTTAGCTCGATTTTTTCTTCCTTTCTCTAATCGGCTTTACGTTCGATCGACCCAAATACAATAGCATCAAGTACTGTTATCAGTTAGAGTTAGATACAATTACGTTGCGTTGCATCCGTCACGTTCAACGGAACAACCACAAAGAAAATGGTGTAGTTAATAGTCAATCAGAATCATTACAGAACGGCGAAGTGAAGAATTACGTATATCTAGCTACTACTTGATACCTTTCAAGTGATCGATCTGAGTTGCTAAAGTGGATCGAAAACATGGAAAGAGGCCACTTCCTTTGGAAGAAGAAGCGGAAGAGAAAGCGTTTCCGTTTTATTCTTCTCGGTCCCAGCAAGACACATCGGCTGTTGTATCGGCCCTTATTCAAGTCATTGGTGGCAATCCAGTGCACAAAGATCCAACTACAGCGTCTCAACCCAGCGTTGTTGGGAATGATTCGAATGATCAATCACAACCACCACAACATCAAGGTATGTTCCTGCTTATGCCATGTATAATCATATATACTGCAATTTTATTATGCTTCTTTCTTCGTATATAGATTACTATGAAATTTGATTTGAGGAGTAATTATATGGACCATGGAATATTGGGGATTAGCAGATAGGGTTAATGACTTGATTCACAACCAAGTCGTCTTTTCCCCTGTTGTGTTCTTCTCTATCTTTTCCCATCGATCCTGAGTCAAATTAACCCGAAAATGATATATATATATTTCATGTTATTACCTTGTGTACCTAGAACATCATTAGGGTTTCTTAACTTCTCTCTCAAAATCATCGTGCGCACCTGCAAAAGTTACATGATGTGAGGTTCATACATACATGAATGTTGTGTTTACATTAATGTGTTATTCATTGTTTTCTCAATCATGTTTCCCATGCACTTGTATAATATTGGATACAAAAATGTTTAGTTTACGTACGTTACTTTTTTTTCTTACACTCCCCTCTTTATACCCTTTTTAATTATATGTAACAAAATGCTAATGATGTGAAGAAGAAAGGGAAAGAAAAAGTAAAGGAAACTGCTTTTTTAACAGATGTAAGTGTCCATCTTAAAAAAAACAACAGATGTAGGTGTGAAAGAAAAGAAATGAGTGACAAAAAATAAAATGAGATGAAATGATTGGAGTTATTTTTATTTAACAATGCTATTAATATATAGACACACCACAGTTCTAGACCCACTTTTGCATACACCTTTCCATTTTTGAGAAAAAAAAATGATGAAAAATTGATCATCCATTCATCCCTTTTATGTCTTTTTCTTTTTCTTTCTTCAAATTAACAGGACAGTACTCAAGTAGTATAGTACAATATAAGTAGACGAGTCATGACAGTACAAGTTTTATTGTTCTATTTATTATTTGGTAGTCAATGCACAATTCAAAGAATTTTGTGTTATGTAGTGTTTGATTTGTGTATATACTAAACAACATGTGAATAAAGTATAACGTTATAGTATATTATAATACAAACTAGTTTAAAGATTAGAGTGATGAAAGTTTGGTCGATGCTATTAATGTGAACAAAGCTATGCGACAATTCGAACATATCGTTCTGTCTAGTTATCAATTTGGGGAGTAAAGAGAGTAGAGAAGTGGGTTTCGGAGTTGCTGAATGGGTAATTTATTTTTCTAATAAGGTTGTGTTACGAGACAAAAGGTTGTGCATGCTTTTGTGAGTAACAAAAATCATTAATTTTGTCTAGTACTTCATCCTTGTTTTTGTGTTGTCTTATAAGTTTCTTTAAAATAAAATATAAAACAAGTATTTTTGTGCTATTTTATCCTTCGTGTTTTAGTAAATCAAACGCACTCTTAAAATGACCCACTCCAATAGAGCCTAATTATGTTATAATATTAATGTAAGTTGTATTACGCATGTTCGTTTAATAAAATGAAAATAATGATCTAAAATTAAAAAAAGTTATAATAAATGAATTCAAAACCAGTAAAGCCCCCCACCCCACCCCACCCACACACAAACTGAAATAAAAAGACTTATGTCAACAAAGTTAGTCAACTATAAAAGTAGTGGTTGATCCTCAAGCTCAGAGAAGTAACATGCTTGAATTACGTAATTGTAGGTGTGGAGATGGTGAAAAAAATTAGAATTATAAAAAAAAATACCATTGAGAAAAATATAATGTTCATTTCATATTTCTCTCTATAATCTTTATAAAATATCAAATCACCTAATAGAGAAAAAGAGAGAAGAGAGAGCAGAAGGTCATTTTTTAATTCGTATAACGGTGAGTATAAAAGAAAATAATGTCAAGTAATTATGTTCATAAAAAAATGATATAAGAAAAATATTTTTGCTTGCTTACAGATAAAGATAACATTATTTTTACAAGCTAAAAAATTTATTAATGATGGAAGTGTTAAGCACAAGTTGTGCCCAAATTGAAACTCATTTACAATTCTTACATACTAATTCTCACAACTCAGGTAGCGTGATTAAAAAAATGAAAGAAGTTTACCCTCTAAGTACATCGTGAATGAAAGAAGATGCATATTTTCTAGAATAAATTATATTAATTATCTATGAGATTTTATGAAACTACATAAATATTTTTTTTATTCTTACATTAACCTCCTTAATTTTTTAAAAATATATACTAACACTTCTTTATAAACTACACTAACCATTCTTAATTATTTGAAAAACATTATACTGGACTTTCCTGAAGAGAGATTATTATAAATGTTAAAAAAATAGAAAATATCTATGTAATTTCACAAAATCTCATGAGTGATTAGTATAATTTACTCTGTTTTTTTATAAACTAAAAGTTACACACAAATTTGTATGCTCACAGATAAAGAAGATAGCACTTTTTTTTTTTTTAATAAGCTAAATATTTGATTAATAATAGAAGTGCTTGAAGTTGAATTGAGCATAAGTTCTACCCAAATCAAAAGTCCTATACAATTCTCACACACCTAAGATAGCGTCATAAAAATAAAAAATTATAGAAGTTGTGGCCTCTCAGTACATTGGGAATGATTTTCTTCTCTCCCCCCGCCCCCCTTATTACATTACACTTATTTTGCTTTTAAAGAAAGTATTTATGATATTGTCTTTATCTAATTATTTTATCATTTTAATAGGGGCTTAGTATTACTTTTAATCCTTATAAATATGATAAATTTTAATTTTAATTCTTCAAAAGAAATTGTTAATTTTGATTCTTATAAATTTTAAAAGTTAAGTTTGATTCCTATAAATTTTAAAACTTTTGAAAATTAATGATTCAAATGATAACATGACATACGTCTACATAAGTCACATTATATGTCATCTCATAGTAGTTGTTAATGTGACATGTTTATATGCATCACATTATTAATTGGTGACAAAGATGATTTAAAAATAAATAAATTTATGAAGACCAAACTTAACAATGTTTTTGAAAAAAAAAATAAAACTAAAATATCCAATCTTTGTAAGGTTTAAACTTCTTAAAAAAGGAAAGGCAGCTAAAAAATGATAAATATATTTGAACATCTAAATCCTATTTTACAGCTAATAGGTGATATGATTTAATAAGAAGAGAGATATAGAAAAAAATGAGATGTGTTAATTGAGTGTTTAAAATTATGGAGTATCCAAATATCATTATCCACTAAAAAAAATGAATAAAGATACATGGATATCCATGTGCTATTAAAAATCTTGAGAGAGAAAGAGAGAGAAGAGACAGAAGTGTAAGTATGATAGGTGATATGATTTGATAAGAAAAGAAAGATAGAAAAAAATAAAAGATATTAAATAGGTGTTTATGATATATAGGTGTTCATGTATTTGCTCAAAAAAAAAAAAAGTAGTGTAACAAAGATGCGTGCAAATTGTTTGTTGAAAAATGTGTGTTTGTGACGTGTGTGTGATTATAAGCGTACTTGTGTATGTGAAGGAAACGTGACGAGACGGTACAGAGGAGTGAGACAGCGACCATGGGGGAAGTGGGCCGCGGAGATTCGCGACCCAAAGAAAGCAGCGAGAGTTTGGCTCGGAACCTTTCACACTGCTGAGGCCGCTGCACTCGCTTACGATGAAGCAGCTCTCAGATTCAAAGGAAGCAAAGCTAAGCTTAATTTTCCAGAAAGGGTTCATCTCTCTAAGGAATTCGGTTACCTCACAAATCGTCCACAGTTATTCCACGCCGCCACGTCACGCATTCATGACAATAACGATCAACAACCACGCTCTTCAAGTCCCTTTCAACATGCCCAAGTGTTTCATGGCATTGCAACTAATAACAACTTCAATAATGATGCTATGTCTCGTCTCTATGGGAGTGACGTGTTTGCTTCTTCTCGTCCTTTATCAGCTGTAACTTCGTCTTCATCTTCGCGACCTCCACAACAACAAGAGCTTCTAACGTTTTCGATGCAGTCTGTGGGTTCTTCTGAGCCTCCTAGGAAACGGACAAGTCATTTGGATGGCAAAGACAAACGATGAGAGGGCGCGCGTACGAACTACGATCGATGTATTAATTTACAGACTTTTTCATGATTTATATGATCCATATTATATATGCTTATAAATTTAATTTCATTAGTGACTGGTATAAATATGCATGTTGTCAAGGAAATATTTGTTTGAAGAAGAATGTCACACATCACTTATATTTGCTAGGCTTGTATATATGATGGATAGTCACAGATCACTTACTGAATATCAATAATAATGTACATGTAAATAAACTATATATATTGTCGTGTTCTCGATCGTATATATCCATTAAATCGATAAACAAGATACAAATAATATATTAGGGAAAGAATTACCGTCGTTTAAGACTTCAAATCCCAAAGTCAGCATCGATGAAATGAAAAGAGTAAGAGATAATGAATAATAATATAATTAATCTGCCATGAAAGAGAGAGACCAGAGAAGGATAGAGCAGAGTTTATATGAGCTTTTACCTGCGTCTCAAAACCATCAGCTGTGGAGTCTATATATGTACTATATGAGAAATTATATCCTTGTAACAATCATATATAACAAAGAGAGATAGACTGAGATCGAAGAGATATACAAAAATCTATGAAATGAGTGATATATGATGGAGAGATAAAAAAGTGGTATAAGTTATATAATTTTATTCTATAAATTACAACAATATATAATAATAGATAAAGACTTCAATAATATTAATACTCATTTAGCACCTTTTATTTTTTTCTTTATGTTACAACATATTATTTATAGCATTATTACTTCTAATTCAATGTCTTTCTCTCATATGGTGTACACTAATTTTTGGTGTACACAAAATATTATTCTATAAATTAGATTGTGGACTGTGGAGCCGTGTCAGGTAAAATATGTGTGAGATTAATATATTATTTTGGTTTAAATATTTTTTTGATTCTTGTAATTTAGTATTTTATTTATTTTTTGTCTTTGTAAAAAAAAAAATTTATTTCAATCCTTATAAATTATATTTGTTTTATTTTTTGTCTTTATAATGATTTAAATAGTATTTTTTTCACTGTTCAAAGTGTTATCTAAACTACTATAATGACGAAAAATAAAACAAACATAATTTATAAGGACTAAATCAAAAAAAATTACAAGAACAAAAAATAAAAAAATATTAAATTACAAGAACAAACAAATATTTAAACATATTATTTTTCTAAGAATTAAGAAATATGTGTGTGTAAAAGGAATAAGAAAAAGAAGCAAGTTTGAACACGGACGTTAACGCTGACCTGGAAATTTCGGAAAGATACGGCGAAAACCGCGTCATAATAATGATGCCGGCATTTCGTTCCCATCCAACTAATAATAATCTACGAAAGTGGCATTGAATCCAACAGAGTTTTTTTTTAATTAACAGAGTTGACTGATTACATATGGTCATAAATATTCGTTGTGATTGGGAATTAAGACTTCTTTCTTGCTGTTCCTACATTTTATTTTTTTAAAATTTAGTTCCTGTATAAAGAAATTATATTTATTGAAATAAAAAAATTGTTTGCAATGACGGATATTGAAATACTACATTAATCCAAATAAAAGTCGAATAACTATTATAGCCAATAAAGTTCTTTCTCTAGATTTTTTTGCTAAAACTTCTTTTGTTATAACTAATTCACACACTTAGTGGTTGTTTGATTTAAAAATTAACTTTTTAAAGTTACTGTATGTTAAATTTCTTTTATATTTTTACTTTATTATTAACTTTATTTCTTATGTATTCACTTATTTTTATGACAACCACTTAAAGTAAAAAGTGTTTTTGAAATACAAATTGAATTTGTGATAGAATTAATTAAAAAAAATTATATTAATTACTTTCTTTGATATTGATGATTTATTCTATATTATTTATAATTATTAATTAGGACCAGAGCTAGTATGAAATTACATGCCCTTCAATTTTTTACTTAGGAGACATAAGATTTTTTTTTTTTAAAGAGGAGGGTGAATCTCTTTTTTTTTTATCAACTAAGTCCAAATTTTTCTCTGTCAAAAGAAAAAAACAAATAGAGGAGTTAATCAAACTAATTATTTTTTTTCCAATATTTATATTCAGAAGAACATTATTTTCACATGCTTCATATTTTCGCATCGCAAGTCTGCATTCAAATTAATTTGTGTGTGACGGTAGATTTCCCGTGTGTAAAAAAGTCAATTTTTATACAAGAATAAAGTTACAAAAAAAATGTAAAAATGAAAAAAAAAATAAAGGTAATATACAAATATCAGCATTTTTATAGGTATAAACGTTTTCTTTTTTTAATAAATTAAAAGAAATAATTCATGCTGAAAAATTTTATGGACTCTGAAATCAGTGTTTTTATCAGGGATAGAAATAGACTAAGTCAAGTCTTAGGTCAGAATCACATATAAGAATAATTATATTTATATATTTATTTTTTTCCTATATCTCATTTTTATTTCATTTTTTCAGTTTATATCACTTATTATATGTCTCTTTCTTTCTTTCCTTTTCTTTTAATTATATCAAAATCGATTTTTACAATAATTACTTATCTATTCTCACAAAACGTTTATAACAACTCCACAAACAATGAATTACTCAAGAGAAAAAAGATTATGAACTAATATTATAAAATAGTTTTATATTGTCATCCAATCACAATCTATCATGTATGGTAAGTTTGTTAATTTTTACAAAATTATTACAAAAGTTATATTAATGATAATTTATTATTGGATGATAATATAAAATTATTTTATATTATCAGTGTATCACCATTAAACTCATTGCTCAATTAGTCAACTTTTCGGAAAGTTGTCTGCGTGTCAAGTCGTTGCTTGGGCCGAAAATGATTGAAGATGGCTCCTATGCGCTATTAGTTTATAGCGACAGCAGGGATACATTTTTTTCTTTCCATTATAATCGATTTTTATGAATAATTATAAAATTATCATTTATTTATGAATAAATGATATAAGTTCCAATAGTCTAAAATATTTTATTGATTTTTTAATAATTATTTTTAAAGTTGTTACAAATATAATTTCTAATTAATTAATAATGTAAATATTTTTATACTGACTATGTCTATTCAACTTAATTATAAATAAACTTATATCAATTAAATAGTAAAAAAACCGCACTATAATCTGCCAAAAATAGGTCAGAAAGCATAGAGAAATGATTTTCACTATCATAACTGTACTAGTTGGGGTATTCGGCAATACATACAAACCGAATACCCCCGACAGTATGAACAAGTGTTCGGTACCCGAAGCATAGCCGAACACCCCAACGCCGTATGGTCCGTTTGGCAGACAGGAGTATTCGACATCTCTATAGCCGAAGACCCCTAAACCCCTCACCTCGGGCCTAAATGGTAGTATTCGGCACAAGTAGGCCGAACACTGGTAGAGATATATGCACCATTAGTAACTAAATGACAACGTAAACATAAGGCTAAAAGGTAATTAAGTACTCTTACTTACCACAGACATATGATTAAGAAAAGGGCCAAAGCCCATGAGGGCCAAGGCCCATGAAGGCCCAAGCCCAATAAGAATACGTATAAAAAGGGGATCCGCTCCCCAAGGTAAACTCTCTGAATTCTCATTTATTACACACATTAAATGCTCTGCGCCGAACCCTAACTTGAACGTTGGAGTGTTTATTGCAGGTACCCCACCTTTCGGACAAGTTACAAAGAGATCTTAGAACACAAAGACGACGGAAGGCCTCCCCTTATCCCACGACAGGAACATTTTGGCGCCCACCGTGGGGCCCGGTAAAACTTTCCCCGCAGCCTCACAAAGAATGGTTACTACTCGAAGTCACGCGCACATGGAAGAACGTCTCGTCGACGAAAACCTGGTGGAAGATCAGACAAATCTTTCGTCAGACTTGAGGCAGTTGCGAGCCGACATTTCGGCAATAAGGCAACAGCACGCTCAGGAGTTGTCGGCCCTTCGCCAAGAAAATGCGGAGTTGAGGGACTTGAACCGATCTAGGAGACAAGAAAATCAGAAACCAGACAAACATCATGAAGAGGAGTCGATCATCAACCTTAGCATGCAGAGTACGACGAATCGGCCTTCCTTTTCTACCTTTAACAGTCAGTCACGTCCCTGTAGGCACCCTTTTGTCTCAGGAATTATGGAAACTCCCCTTCCTCCAAACTGGAAGACCCTCAGTCTGGACCGATACGATGGTAGCACGGATCCAGATGAACATGTAGATGTGTATGTAACCCAAATCAGTTTATACACCTCTGAAGATGCCGTTCTATGTAGGGTGTTCCCCACCTCCCTCAAAGGACACGCCCTCAGTTGGTTTACCCGCCTACCACCGAACTCCATTGACAGCTTCGAGACGTTGGTGACCAGATTCGGCAATCAATTTGCAACTAGCAGACCCCATCATCTAACTTCAGTGGCACTAGTCAATATTCGGCAGGAAAAAGGGGAATCTCTAAGAGTGTTCATGGAAAGGTTCGGTAGGACTGCTTTAAACATCCGAAACCTAGACTCGGCGGTGGCCATGCACCAGTTAGTGACGGCTCTTAAGCCAGGAGCCTTCGTCAACAGTCTTTGCAAAAAGCCGGCTCTTGACATGGATGACCTCCGACGACGAGCAGCAAGATACATGCAAATGGAAGAATTATCCGAATACAGAAGCCAGGTCCAAGCAGAGACCAACCCAAGGAAGAGAGAACAAGAAAAGGATTATCAAGGAAAGGGAAAAGACAAGATCAGCAAGGAGAAGGAGTACCGTGGCTCCAGGTATACGACTTATACGCCGCTTAACACTAGTCGATCCCGAATACTCGAACAGGCTCTGGCCACAGAAATTTTGGCCATGCCGAAGAGGGCCAACACTCCCCCTAAGGCCGATTACAGCAAACAATGCCGGTACCACCGCAATAAAGGTCACTCCACTGAGGAATGCGCCGCCCTTAGAGACAAAATAGAAGACCTCATCAAAATGGGACACCTTAAAGATTTCGTCCATGATCCGAGGACCGAAAGGTCTCATTTTTGGAGATATAAAGACAGTGACAGAACCTATAGAACGGACTTTAGCCATGTCAGGAGGGACGAAAGACAAAGGAGCAGGTCCAGGGAACGACAAGACATAAAACCCTCTAATCCTAGGAGGGTCATCAACACGATTGCCGGAGGGTTTGCGGGAGGAGGAAGTACTTCTTCGGCCCGAAAAAAGCACCTCCGGCTAGTCCGGTCAGTCAACATGACTTCAACTACAAATAAACTCAAAATGCCACCCATCACTTTCACAGATGCGGACTTTCAGGGGTCCGACCCTATGCAAGATGATCCAATGGTCATCAGTGTAGATGTGGCCGAGTGCACAGTTCTGAAGACCCTAGTAGATCAAGGAAGCTCGACCGACATCCTATACTGGAACACCTTCAAACAACTGGACATACCAGAGAAGAAGCTCATGCCGTATGACGAACCCTTAGTCGAATTCTCTGGCGAGAGGGTTAACACCAGAGGATGTATAGAGTTGGACACGACCTTCGGGTATGAGGGAAAGGAGTACAAGACCATAAGAGTGAGATACATTGTGGTGCACGCCAATACTTCGTACAACATACTACTCGGACGACCGTCTTTGAACACTCTTGGAGCTGTAGTCTCCACTCCGCATCTAGCCATGAAATTTCCATCAAACCGAGGCATGGTCGTTACGGTCCACGCGGACCAAAAGGCGGCCATAGAATGCTACTTAGTCAGTCTCAAGGTTACTCAACTAAGGGAAGACGACAGCAAGTCAGTACACATGGTCTCGGCGGCTGAACCCTCTCACCAAACTTTAGATCTCGATCCCAGAATCGAGGACCAGCGGGTAAAGCCGAATGAGGAAGTCCATGCATTTCAAATTGGGCAAGAAAAAACTCAAATTACGTACCTCGGAAACAATCTGTCCGAAGAGGGCAGGTTTCGGATTCAAAGAGTAGTAAAACAAAACGCCGATCTCTTTGCCTGGAAGGCCGCCGACATGCCTGGCATTGACCCAAAATTCGATTGCCACAAATTGGCAATATGCCGAGAAGCAAGACCAATTTCGCAAAAGAAAAGAAAGATGGGGGAGGATAGGAGGAGAGCAGTAGAAGAAGAAATGTCCAAATTGTTAGTCGCCAATTTTATCCGAGAGGTTAAGTACTCCACTTGGTTAGCCAATGTGGTCATGGTAAAAAAGGCAAATGGAAAATGGAGGATGTGCACAGACTACACAGATTTGAATAAAGCTTGCCCAAAAGACGCCTACCCGCTACCAAACATTGACAGATTGGTCGATGGGGCAGCTGGACATCTTTGTCCTAGTTTTTTGGATGCTTATTCAGGGTATAACCAAATCCGAATGCACCCTCCAGATGAAGACAAGACAGCTTTCATAACCGAATCAGCCAATTTTTGCTACTAAGTAATGCCCTTCGGCCTGAAAAACGCAGGAGTCACTTATCAAAGATTGATGGACAAAGTTTTCCAAAAACAGCTAGGACGAAACCTAGAGGTGTATGTCGACGACATGGTTGTTAAAACTTCCGTGCCTGACGAACACACAAAGGACCTCGAAGAGATCTTCGAGGAACTCAGGAAACATAACATGCGCCTAAACCCTGAAAAATGTGTCTTCGGCGTGCAAGGGGAAAAATTCTTGGGCTTTATGTTAACATGCCGAGGCATAGAAGCCAACCCAGATAAATGCGAAGCGGTTATTCGTATGAAAAGCCCGAGAACCCCAAAGGATGTCCAGAGACTCACAGGGAGAATTGCCTCTCTATCACGATTCCTGCCTAGAATCGCCGAGAAGGTAAGACCCATTATGCGTTTGCTGAAAGCAGCTAAGAACTTTTCATGGAACCAACAGTGTGAAGAGGCTTTTCAAGAACTAAAAAAGACCCTCTCGGCCCCGCCCATACTCCAAAAACCGGAACCTACAAAAGATCTAGTACTTTACATCTCGGTTTCCCAAGCAGCCATAAGTGCGGTTTTTAGTACAGGAACAGGGAGAAGGCTAGACACCCATATACTTCACTAGCCGAGTACTACAGGAAGCCGAGACCAGGTACCAAACGATTGAAAAGGCTGCCCTAGCATTAGTAAATGCTGCAAGACGCCTGAGACAATACTTTCAAGGACATCGGGTGATTGTAAAAACCGATTGCCCAATTGCAAAGGTATTAAGGAAACCAGAATTAGCAGGGAGAATGATAGCATGGTCAGTAGAACTCTCAGAGTTCGACTTAAAGTACGAATCGAGGGGCCCGGTCAATGCACAATGTCTGGCAGATTTTATCAATGAACTACATCCTGCTGAAACCTTTGAAGAAGAATGGTGGACAGTACATGTAGATGGATCGTCAAACCGAAGGGGAAGTGGTGCAGGCATCATCCTGGAAGGACCTAACCAAATACGTTTGGAACAGTCATTACGATTCGGTTTTAAAGCATCCAACAATCAGGCCGAGTACGAGGCCTTATTAGCTGGGCTCAGACTGGCCAGAGAGATGGGAGCCCGAAAGGTACAATGTTGGAGTGATTCGCAAGTAGCAGCCGAACAGATCAACGGTGGTTTCCAAGTCAAATACCCTCAATTGCTGAAGTATTATCACACTTTCATACAGCTGAAACAAGAGTTCGAGGAAATAAGGGTAAATCATTTAGCCCGAGAACACAATGACAGGGCAGATCGGCTCGCTAAATTAGCTACTACCCAAAAACCCGGACAGTTGAGAACCTTCATCCAGGAGACGTTGCCCGAACCAAGTATAACCGCCGAAGAATGCATGCAGCTTTCGGCAGCCAAAAGTACGTGGACAACCGAAATACAACAGTACTTGGCGCAAGGAATCCTTCCGGAGAATAAAGAAAAATCCAAAAGATTGCGAATCAATGCTTCAAGATACATTATGATAGCCGAAGAGTTGTACAGAAGGGGATTTTCCATGCCCTTATTAAAGTGTCTTGAGAAAGAACAAGCAGAATACGTGATGAAGGAGTTGCATGAAGGAATATGTGGCATGCACTCTGGAGCACGAACGATGGCAACACGAGTTCTCCGAGCAGGATATTACTGGCCGACCCTCAAAACTGACTGCGCCGAGCACGTAAAAAGGTGTAGCCAGTGCCAAAAACATGCCAACCTTATCCACCAACCAGTGGATAAATTGCACTCCATATCGTCACCTTGGCCTTTTGCTGTATGGGGAACCGACATCTTAGGTCCTTTCCCTGTAGCCACAGGACAGCGCAAGTTCTTGATAGTGGCTGTCGATTACTTCACAAAATGGATAGAAGCCGAGCCTTTGGCAATCATCTCGGCTCAGAACGTACAGAAATTTTTGTGGAAAAATGTCATCACTCGCTTCGGCATTCCGTATGCAATCGTCATGGATAACGGCCTACAGTTCACGGATAAGAAGTTAAACGCTTTCCTTGAAGGCTTGGGAATAAAGCATAAAGTTACCTCAGTCGAGCACCCCCAAACAAACGGACAAGCAGAAGCCGCGAACAAAGTCATCCTGGGAGAACTGAAAAGAAGGTTGGGAACCGCCAAAGGGGCTTGGGCCGAGGAGATACCTGAGATATTGTGGGCATACAGGTGCACCCCACAATCAACCATCAAAGAAACACCCTTCAGAATGGTTTATGGGACCGAAGCAATGATCCCAGTCGAAGTAGGAGAGCCTTCATTCCGAAGACAAAACTTCGAGACCTCCGAAAACGAAAGTTCTATGAGATCTGAACTAGACTTGGTTGAAGAAATACGTAACCGAGCACGTCTCAATGCCGAAGCATGCAGACAGAGAATGACCCGAAGATTCAACTCAAAACTGAAGCCACGGGACTTTAAAGAAGGAGACCTGGTCCTTAGGGTACAAGGCGATGCCCGAAGAGACTCCAAGGAAGGAAAATTGGCAGCCAATTGGGACGGCCCATTCAGAGTTCGGCAAAACCTCAACAATGGGGCGTACAGGTTGGAAGAACTGTCAGGAAAAACAATACCCAGAACCTGGAATTCCACTCATCTTAAATATTACTTTAGTTGATGTATTTTCATTAAGTGTTAAAAAGGTTGTCTCTTCCCTCTATATTTTGTAAATCCCTACAAGAATGTAGAAGGGTGCTTTCGGGTAAGGCTTTTATGAGGCATATCTTCAAAAGAATTCTAAAAGAACGGCTTACACTTCGCCATTATCATTTGAGCGCACCATTCGGATTTTCTTCAAAATGGTTTCCCTCCCGAGTGCTCCCACTCGGCTTAGGATGCACCATTCGGATTTTCTTCAAAATGGTTTCCCTCCCGAGTGCTCCCACTCGGCTAAGGATGCACCATTCGGATTTTCTTCAAAATGGTTTCCCTCCCGAGTGCTCCCACTCGGCTAAGGATGCACCATTCGGATTTTCTTCAACCATTTTTATGACAAACGTCAATGTAGGAAGCGCTTCCTAGAAAAACACTTACGGTTCTACTTTGCCAAAAAATAAAAACGCAAGTATTACAAGACAAGAGTAAAAACGCGAAATAAGCTAAACGAATACCGAAAGGAAGAATGTATTTTTCATTTGATTATCATAAAAAAGGGCCGAGTCCATATATACAAAATATCAAAAGGCTCTAACGGCCTAAAAACTACAAAAAATCATTCTATTATGCCTAGTCCTCATGAACATCGGCGTCAGCGGTTTCCTCATCACCCCCCTCGTCAGCGGCCCCAGGATCCGCACCATTATCAGCAGCCGAACCATACAGAGGATTCTCGAGAATGGCATCATCCGGAATGTCATCAATAGGCACCAGCTGCCCTTGATAAACATCCTTCTCCATGTCAAAAATGCTGCGGTCACGAACATTATAGAAATGTGTTATTTGCCGCATTCCATGGAGGAAACCAGCCTCGTGTTCGGCCAGAATCTTTTCTTCAGCCGAAGAGCGAAACCTCTCCCTGGCAACACGCTACGCATCCCTTTCTTCCCGAGCCTCGGCCAACAGAGCCCTTAGCCGCTCGATCTCATCAGATTGAAGCTTAGCATCCTTCTCGGCCATTATTACTTTGGTATCTAATTCATGCACTTTGACCGAGAGGTCCTTAACTTCATCCTTCAGACACCCATTCTCGTCGGCCAGAACCAAATTGGCTTCCAACACTTGTCTATTCGACGCCTGGGCCTCCTCCAAATCCTCCTTCAATTTATCGGCCTCCTTCAAAGGATTCCCAAACAAATGATATGCGACGGTTGTGGCCCTCGCCTGAAATTTGCAAAAGGCCGACCAGTTGGCAGCAGCATCGGCTTTGTTGAGGATGGCCTTCCCAGTATCCGAAATATCGTTGGAGCTCACCATCTTCTTTGGTCGAAAGTCTTTAGCAAAAAAGCCTTCGGCGGTCAAGGCATTAATAGAAGATAAAGAAGCTGAAGCAGGAAAACCCAAGGTCTGTTGCTTCAGTTTCTTAACCCTTTCTTCTTCCGAAGCCTCACGACTCCGGTGCCTTTTCTTGTGCTCTCTATCTTTGCTTTTCTTTTCTCCTGCTGGAGGAGGCACAATATCTACTGGAGTTGGCCGAGGGGTCGGTTGTTTGGGAATAGGGGGCACGAAAGCAATTCCTGATTTGTTCCCCGCTGCTTGAGCCCGATTCCTCCGGGCATTCCGGAATGAAAATACATCTCCTCCGGCATCGGCCATAATACCTACACAAAAAACACTTAGTCAGTGACAAAAGCTAAAACTTTTAAACACTAGTAAAGAAAGAACAAAAATCTTACCACACATATCTGCTAAAACAGTGGAAGAATTTAACAGGGCCACAAGCTGCCTAGCAGGGAGCTTTCGGGGGAGAGACTCTAGAAAAAAGAGATCCTCGCGTTCCGTTTCGGTCATCATGGATTTTGGAAACTTGTCATAACGCCGAGGGTTTTGCTCCCAATAGAACGGAAATAGGGACTTTCCACTCGTATCATAAAGATGGTGAGTCCCTATGTTCGGCCTAACAACTACCTTAAAGAAATCAGTTTTGAAATTTTTATAAGAGGTAGTGAATGACTGGAAGAGAGGCCTTTTCGGTTTTCTTATCAAAGAAACCCATAAACCATCTTTAGGCCGAGTACAAAAGTAATACAGAAACACGCTTACCGAAGGCTCTATAAAATTAAAAATACAGAGAGCTCGAAATGCCTGGATTGCAGCCCACCCATTCGGATGCAACTGCGAGGGTGCCACGTTTAAAACCCGAAGCACCCCCATAGTGAAGTCGTCAAAAGGAACCCTCACATGTAGATCACGAAATACGCAATCATACATATAAAAGAAGTCCCTTTTTGAGTTGCCTTTCCCCATAAAAACAAATTCAGGATTCGGCTCTCGTCGACAACACTGTAACCCTACAGGACAAAATTCATCTTCGACAATCGAAGACACATCTACATAGTTTACAAAATTAATGACACTACGCTTATCGTCATACCGAGACCAATAAGCCCCAACTTCTCCAGCAACCCAAGTATACCCTTCCAGGGTAATGGGTGGAAAAACCTTTTTCGCGTGAGCAACCCAAGGCCTACGCTTCGGTTTTGCTCCAGAAGCCTCCTCCGCCGAAGAGGCGGAAGGGGCTACAGGACCCATAACATTCTCACCCATCCCCTCTCGGATTGGAGACGAAGAAGGAGATGCCGAAGAAGAAGAAAAGGACTCAGAAGACGAGGTAGTCGAAGACCCCTCGCTAGAATCTCCACTACTAGAGGAAGCGGACGGAATGTCAACTACCTCGGTTCCCCCAGAAAGCTCAAGGCCAACCGAACTCATAACAACAAAAAGAAAAAAGAAATAGTCGAACTCTCGTACCTTAATTAAGACGAGAAGAATGAAGCTAGAAGTACTATTCGGCCGAGAGCAAGAGAAGAAGATTTTAGTGAAATCGTAAATATGGGGAACGAGGACGACATCCTTCCCCCTATTTATAGGGCCCAGGCCCATAACGGTCCAGAACCCCCCAACCGTTAGATCTACCAAGATCTAACGGTTCACGTAACGCAACGCTTCGATCCCTCCAACCCAACGGCTTTATTCTGCCATAAATGGCAGTGATTTCAAACGACACAACCTTGAAACGCTAGTATCAACAATAAACCTCTTCGCTATCCTCCTTCGCTTGAGGCTGGGGGGCATGTGTACTAGTTGGGGTATTCGGCAATACATACAAACCGAATACCCCCGACAGTATGAACAAGTGTTCGGTACCCGAAGCATAGCCGAACACCCCAACGCCGTATGGTCCGTTCGACAGACAGGAGTATTCGACATCTCTATAGCCGAAGACCCCTAAACCCCTCACCTCGGGCCTAAATGGTAGTATTCGGCACAAGTAGGCCGAACACTGGTAGAGATATATGCACCATTAGTAACTAAATGACAACGTAAACATAAGGCTAAAAGGTAATTAAGTACTCTTACTTACCACAGACATATGATTAAGAAAAGGGCCAAAGCCCATGAGGGCCAAGGCCCATGAAGGCCCAAGCCCAATAAGAATACGTATAAAAAGGGAATCCGCTCCCCAAGGTAAACTCTCTGAATTCTCATTTATTACACACATTAAATGCTCTGCGCCGAACCCTAACTTGAACGTTGGAGTGTTTATTGCAGGTACCCCACCTTTCGGACAAGTTACAAAGAGATCTTAGAACACAAAGACAACGGAAGGCCTCCCCTTATCCCACGACAGGAACAATAACTATCAGTAGTTGAAATAAGAAGTATATATCAATTATGTAAAAGAACATTTGTAGAGTAGTACTGTTGGCATATCTTCCTGTGAAGACTTTTTTTTTTTTTTTTATGCTTCTTCCTGTGAAGACTTTGAAAACAATTTTGATTCTTAATTTTATAATATAATTTATCAAAGAGCCATATATCCTCCATTCCTTGACTGTGGAATGAGTCCTAGCCTCCTTTCCTCACAAGTTTCTTGTTCTGAAAACATAGACCATTTTATTCCACGTAGGTGTTATCAATATCCAATTATGAAGTAACTGATATATAGCAACTAGACAGATTTTAAATATATAATTTAATTTGTGGGAAATTGTAACTCATGTTATATTAATTTTTGAAAGTTTTGTTTATACAAAATATTAGTCTATACCAATAAGTTTGTATGCTGTCGATTTACTAATAAATTTACTAGCGAATTTTTAGTGTAAACAATCATGTATAACATTGAAAGAAAAATATATTGAAGAAAGAGATCAAAAGAAAATAAAAGTAAGAGAATATATATATATATATATATATATATATATATATATATATATATATGAACGAGAAGGTGATGAAATGAAAGAATAAGAATTTAATTTATATGTACTTTTAAGATAAAGTTTTTATTTATTTTTTACCTATCTAATAGGAGTTCACTTTATTATCACGTTATATTAATGAATAGGATGATGTATTGATATAGTAAATTTTTATTCAACATTTTGTAAAAAAGTTTTACACTAAGTTTTCAACACCTTGATTGGGTGACGCAGGCCTAGTTATGATTGGAAGTGAAACAGTTACTTGGAACAAGTAATAATTTAATGGGCAAATAATTGGTTGTACAAAATATTAACATCTCATGTCAGGTTTTTTTTTTCTTATCTTCCACTGTAATTAGGACCATGTCAAGTTTTTAGTTAAGTTTCATCATCACCACGAAAGATTAAATTAATTAGTAAATTGATAAATAACTACGTAATATAGATACAAAGTTTTAGAAAACAAAGCAATGAAAATAATATTTTTTAACAATCAAACCGTAGTATCATCTTAAATATAAATAAGGGTGTTTGCAATAATAAATTGGATTAATTTTGAAGAAGAAATCCATTTAGTCTAATTATATCGATGTTTTTAATTTTAAAATCTGATTAAAAATTGGTCTTATAAAATTTGACAGAAAAAAAAAAACGATTTGACTTGTAATGATATTTATTTATTTTTATTTTGTCATTCATTAAGAAATAATAAATAAAACTAAAATACACAATAAATATAATAAAAAAAGTTAAAAAGTATTCATGGCTTTTTTATCACCCTGCCATGCTTTATCCTATGGTCGTGAATAATGTGCATTTCAAACAGGGTTTTGCCAACCTCTGTATATATAAATTAACATTATTTATATATATTCTGATTACTTTTCCCCTTCGGCTACCGAAAGTTTAGAAATTGGATATCAATTCAACGCAATAAATTAGAAATGTTCCAAACTGGAGTGGACTTTCGCAAAATCATTCAGAGTAAGATCTGTCTTAATTAACGTATTATATAGTATATATTAGTTTCGTGTTTGCAAAACAATAAGATTGAGGAATGAGCATAGAGATAAGTAATAAGACTTGTGCTGGATCTGGATTCAATGTCACCTGCACCTGCACCTGAAGCTTGTAAGTTACGATATATATACCAAGTCACTTGTCTTTGTTTTTTTGGTGAAACCAAGTCAGTTGTCAACTCAAACAAAACACGTTCAAGTCAACTGAATTTGGATTCACGTTATGGCCTTCTTCATTCGAGGATGTTCTGTCTTCCTCTAATGTCAAACTTTGCGGCCAGCAGCCGTAGATCACAATCTACAACTACAAAATTCGTACCAATTTTCAACTTCCTCGATCATCATCCATTACCTTTTCTTTTTTGGTAAATATCATCATCGATTGCTTTGTAAATTTAATTTCAGACATTTATATCAAGGTAATGATACATTTATTACTATTTTTTTTTCAAAACTTTCTATAATTCATTTTTGTGCTCTATCTATCTCTATCATATTATCCAACACATCTATTTTTTCTCATCTTATCTTCCTCTTAATTTGTAAAATTTATTGTACATATTTTTTTATATGAATATAATTATTCTTACCACTGAATTAATCCAATGCAAAAAAAAAAAGGTAACTTCCATTGAGTTTCTTTCTTTAAACCAATCAAATGAATTATGTGAGTAATGGATGTTGACTTTACCAACTCTTTCTCTCCTAGCAAAGAGACAGCATAGTCATAAAATTCAACTCGTATATATTTATAAACTCGTAACCATATTTAATAAGCTGAAATTCTTCAAAGAACTAGAAGAGATAAGTACTAACCACGGTCAACTAAGCCTACAATTATTCAATATCACACCAAAGTAGCGTATAATTGCTTGTTAGGGGTCTTGGGCCTTCTTTTAGAGATTCAGTCCAAATCTAACACTTATATATATACTGCCAACGACCATTATAAGAGGTATGTATTTAATATATCTCGTCACTTTAATGAGATTATTATTGACTTAAGCGTCAAAGTACTTTTTTATAAATATTTCACTCTTCGTTCAAATAGGAGTCTTGTCCAGAATTAAAGAGTTTAAACAAGTAAACAATTACTTTGATTGAGTCACCCACCATTCGAACAAATCAACAATCTAGTCTAAATTCATCATATTATTCACCTTGCACACAACATTGACACCATATGTGGAAATTTGGTCAATTTTATTCCCACCTAACATGGTTAATACTAGGAGACAAGCAACCTAAGATGATGCCACACCTAACGATCATGTGTGTGACTCTACTTCAATGAATGGTGATAACAACAATGACAACAAAAAAAAGCCTAAACAATCTAAATGCCGATCACCCATGTAAAGTGTTATGGCCAATCAATGATGATATAGAGGAAATAGACCCAAGAGATGAAGCATTGTGTTGCCATCAAGAACAAATTAAGGAACTACACAAAACCTAAAAGGCAAAGACACTTCCTCAAAAAGACAAAAAGCAGCGAGTCCAAATGTTCAACATTTGGAACAAACATTGTTATATACCAGATTTTGCATTCACAAAATGAGGTGCCCAATATAGTGTTGTTGCTCACACTACAAGAAAAAGGGTTATTACTTATGGCCAAAAGCGGTTAGTATAGCCATAATGTCACCGGTAACATATTTTTGTGACGAATTATCGGTAGACATGTCTTAGTGAAAATTAAAGGCATCGATAACTGTTTTCGACAAGCAAAGCAAAAAAAAAAACATTGGTAATTACTTGTCGCGTTACTGTTCCTATCAGGAATAAAGGGTAACATACTGAAGCCACATGGCACATGACTATCAGACTATGGGGACTCTTTCTGATGCTTCTATAAATTGGGAAGGTTTGTGACCGGTGTAACATTATAAAATTTTAATATAATTAGTGTTATTTAAAAGATTAAATTTTTATGGGAATTAGTATAAAAATTATTAGCATAAGAATTTATTTGAATTAAAATGATTGAATTATTATGATATAATATGATATTATATTTAGAATGTTGTATCATGATATGTTATTTGAATTGATTATGATATTATTTTATTTGGATTGAAATCTTATCTTAGTATATTATATTATTTGCAATGTTTGTATTATGATATATTAACTTTGATTGAAATAATTAAATTAAAATATTGTTATTTAGTTACTATATATTAAATATTATCGAGTTAAATAATTACTTTATCAATAAAAAGATTAGGTGATTAATATAAGAATTGTTGAGATTATCTAACAACTACAAAAGAATGCAAGTTAAAGATAATTAATATAGTAATAATATAATATATAGTCAAAGGGCAAATCGCAGTGGGTGTGGAATTGTGGATCGTAGAAGAAATTGACATCATCATATGATGTATTGATAGAATGAAGGGTGAGTACGAGAATGGCGGTGGATCTTGGAAGACGGTAGAGAGGGGGAGAAGAGGGCATCGTAAAGAAATTACTACGTATTACTTCTCAAAATTCCCTAAGAATTTTACTGAAAGTGATATGTGGAGGGTCTTTCAAAAGTGGGGGAGAGTGTGGAAAATCTTCATAGCAAAGAAAGAGGATAAGTGGGGAAATAGGTTTGGTTTTGTGAGGTTTGAGGGAGTGAAAAATGTGAAAGAACTGGAGAAACAATTAGATAACATCAGAATTGGAAGTACCAAAATTTTTGTTGATCTACCAAGATTTAACAAACTTCCATTCAACAAACCAAGAGGAAAGGGGGAAGAACACAGAGAAGGAGAGGAGCTGTGGGGCAAGCCAAATACGAGGTTGGATAAAGCAGGTGGAAGAAAACAGAACCCACTTACAAACAATACAAAATCTTATGCAGAAGCAGTGACTACAAGAAAAGAAAGTGGCGTTAATAAATGGTGCATTACAAGTAATAGTCAAGAGAGGTGGAAGGGTCGTGACATAGTGGTCGAAGTTCAACACAAAGAATGGCTATTGAACAGCTGGGTTGGTAGGCTAAAAGATTTAACTATGTTTGATAAAATAGCGGAGTGGCCAATGCTAAAAAGGGGAAAGGAGGTCAACTTTAAACACATGGGGGACGGCATGATGTTGATAATGGGGGTCAACGAAGAAGAGATGAAGGAGTTGTTTACTACTGAAGATGGAGATCTAGTTGAGATCTTCAACACGGTGGAAAAATGGAACCCAAAGATGATTTTAGGTAAGAGGCTAGCTTGGCTTACATGTACGGGCATACCAATTGGATTATGGAGTGATGAATCCTTTGAGAAAGTGGTTAATGTGGTGGGAAGCTTTATTTCTACACACAAAGACTCACTGTGTTTGAACAATGTCGACGCGGCACGTATACTGGTGCGGCTATCAACTCCAGAAACAATAAGATACCAAGCTAAGATCAGGATAAATGGCGACCTGTATTCGGTGCGGTTACTAGAGGAAGTGTGTACCCCTGCTATTTCATGTCACTGCAGGCAATGGAAATACATGAACTCATTGGAGGAGAGCAGTACCGCAGGAAGCATACTCGGTATGGAGTGTGATTCCTCTTTCTCGGAATTTGACGGGGAGCTGAGGCTGTTGGAGGACGGTGAAGGAGGCGACGGCGGGGAGGAGAGCAAGAACAACGATCGGAGGAAGCAAATGGAGGAAGCAATAGTGTATTACCCAGTGGTCAAAAATGTCAGCTCTTTTCAAAATAAAGCTGCAGAAACAAACATACTGTCAGTAGCTCCAGCTAGGGGGATACACATCTGTGACATAGATGGTCATAGGGGGATGGAGAAGGTTCAGAAGAAGGTACCTGAAAGGGACCATTCAGGGTGTGAGGAGGAGGAAAGCAATGTTTTGAGGGAGGAAGTGGCGGAGACTAGAAGCACACAGATGAAGAGTCTAGAACACACAAAAGGCTATGAGGTAGGTGAAAAGTGCTTATTTAAAAACGTGTCACAATACAATAGTGGTGGGGCCAGGAGAGTACAGGATGGAGGCGTAGTGAGAATGTCTCTTAGTAATAAAGGTGAAGAGGAGGAGCCGAAGGTATTAGAGCGGGCTAGTACGAAAAAAGGTGAGTCTCTCGTTAGTGAGCTGTCAAAATACAAAGACCAAGTTACTAGTGATGTAAGGGTTATGTCGGGTAATGGTTTTGGTGGGCCGAAGCCCAGTTCACAAAATCCTATGGCAGTTGGGCATAAAGAGGTTCCTCCCGAGAGCGCTGTGGATGAATTAAAGTCATCAGGAGAATTGGCCCATGATGATGATAAAGGGGCCGTAGTGGACAACGATAAGGAAAATATGGCTCTGGAGAAATCATGGTCTGTTGAAACATCTGAACAAGGAGTTACAAGGAACCTGTTTCATGGGAAGAACAACATCCTAACTAGATCTACACAAGATTGTTCTCAGTCGAGGTTTTCTAAAAGGAGTTTTGAGCGTAGGAGGAAGAAACATCTCAGGTCAAAAAGCCTGGAAATGAGTAATTTCCTATCTGATGGCTGCATTAACAATTGTAACAAAATATTATGGTTAAATGATGAAGCTGCTGAGGCAAAAAGACTTTGGGATATCGGGAAAAGCCTGGGGGTCTCTACTGGAGGGTGCGATAATGAAATTATTGAGAAGTTCAGTCTGATGGAGAAAAGAGATAGAGCAGAAGTTGGGAGGAATTGTTTAGCTGAAGCTGTGGCGGATTATGCTGTGTATCAATGAAGTTACTATCCTACAACATGAGGGGGTTAGGGGGTAGGGTGAAGTGGAAGAGTGTGAGAAATATTATCGCTAAAGAAGAAGTTCAAGTTCTGTGTATTCAGGAAACAAAAAGAGAGCATATTTAAGACAATATTCTTAGTGCCTTGTGGGGAAGTACTGATGTCAATTGGAGGATAAAACCGACAGTGAATTTAGCTGGGGGCTTACTATGTATGTGGAATGATGAAGCTTTTGCTGTAGAAAATACTTTTGATGGTGAAGGATATTTGGGCTTAGAAGGGATATGGAAAGAGGTGGGGAGACGCATTATAATTGTCAACATTTATGCATCTTGTGAAACTGAGAAAAAAAGGAGGTTGTGGGAAGAGTTGAAAAATAGAAAGGCAAATATCAATACAAAAGCTTGGTGCCTTATTGGGGATTTTAATTGTGTTCGGTGGCAACATGAGAGACAAGGGGTAAATGGAAGGTCACAAGGGGATGTGGAAGCTAAAGAATTCCATGAGTTTATAGAGCATATGGAGCTAGTGGACATCCCACTTGTGGGAAGAAAATTTACATGGTTTAGACCAAATGGAAGTGCTAGAAGTAGAATTGATCGAGCATTGGTATCGGAGGAGTGGTTGGATATATGGGAAGGAAGTATTCAACAAGTGCTTCAAAGGAGTTTTTCGGATCATTGCCCTTTGCTTTTGAAGGTATCTAATATTGATTGGGGACCTAAACCGTTCAAAGTTTTAGATTGTAGGTTGGAAGACAAGAAGTTTGAAATGTTCGTGAGGGAGGAGTGGTCAAAATTGGAGAGAAATGGGTGGGGTGCTTTTGTGTTGAAGGAGAAATTGAAATGCTTAAAGGAGAAATTGAAGATTTGGAATAGAGACTTGTTTGGCAATGTGCATAGGAGATATAGACAAGTTGAAGATGAAATGAACAAGTTAAATAAAAAAAGTGAGGAGGTTGGGTTGAGCTTGGAAGAATGTACTTTGAAGAAGGAATTACAAGATGAATTGTGGAGGGTTGCTATGTATAAAGAGTCTATTCTTAGACAAAAATCTAGGGATAGATGGATTTTGGAAGGTGATAGTAACTCTAAATATTTTCACTCAATTGTGAATTGGAGGAAAGGAATGATTAGAGGGGTGAATGTAGGGGGGTCTTGGGTGGAGGAGCCAAATAGGATCAAGGAGGAAGTGAAGAGTTTTTTTCAAGATAGGTTCCAAGAAAGTGTAGGTATAAGGCCGTCTATTGATGGAGTGAAGTTTGAGAGACTCTCGGATTTGGAGAATGATGGGTTGATTGCTCCCTTTGATGAGGTGGAAGTGAAGGATGCGGTGTGGGATTGTGGGAATAATAAAAGCCCGGGGCCCGATGGTTATAACTTCAAATTCATCAAATCATTTTGGCTTTGGTTAAAAAAGGACATCATGAGATTTATGTATGAGTTCCATGAGAATGGTGTGCTTCCAAAAGGTTGCAATCCTTCTTTCATCGCCCTTATCCCCAAGGTGGAAAATCCACACGGCCTAGGGGAATATAGGCCGATTTCTTTAGCGGGTTGTATGTATAAAATTGTGGCGAAAGTGTTGGCTAGAAGAATCAAGAGAGTGCTTCCTAGAATTATTGACTCGAGACAAAGTGCTTTTTTGAGTGAGAGGAATCTCCTCCATAGTGCTATGGTGGCAAATGAGGCGGTGGATGAAGTGAAAAGAAAGAATAGACAATGCTTAGTTTTCAAGGTTGATTATGAAAAAGCATATGTTTCAGTCTCTTGGGAATTTCTCTTGTACATGTTGAGGAGGTTGGGTTTTCATGCTAAGTGGGTAAGGTGGATCAAAGAATGTCTTTGCTCTTGCTCAATTTCTATCTTGGTGAATGGGAGCCCTACAAAGGAGTTCAATCCTCAAAGGGGACTTAGACAAGGAGACCCGTTGGCACCCTTTCTCTTCACGGTAGTTGTGGAGGGATTGAGTGGCTTGATGAGGGAAGCTATTGGAAAAAATGTTTTCAAAGGATTGTTGGTGGGCAATGGGAATGTAAATGTCAATCTTCTCCAATATGCGGACGATACTATTTTTATGGGAGAAGCTTCCTTGAATAATGTCTTGGTCATCAAAAGTATTATGAGGTGTTTTGAGTTAGCTTCTGGACTAAAAGTTAATTTCTCTAAGAGTAGATGTGGGGCTATTGGGGTGGAAGCGGGAAGAGTAGAGACTATGGCAAATATGTTGAACTGCAAAATCCTTTCCTTCCCTTTTGTGTATTTGGGCATTCCAATTGGTGCTAATCCTAAAAGGGAGGTAACTTGGAAGCCAATTGTTGAGAAGTTTGAGAAGAAGCTTGCATCTTGGAGGCACAAACAACTATCCTTTGCGGGTAGAGTTTGCTTAATAAACTCGATACTCACATCCTTACCTCTTTTCTTTCTATCTTTTTTCCGTATACCTACGGGTGTGGCAAGAAAGATTCAAAGTATTCAAAGTGGATTCCTATGGGGGAGTAGAGAGGGCAATAGGAAAATCTCTTGGTGTAGTTGGAGAAGCATGTGTTGTCCAAAAAGTCAGGGGGTTTGGGCTTAAAGGACTTAAATATCTTTAATGAAGCACTCCTTGCTAAGTGGGGTTGGAATTTATTCCATCAAGAAGGGACCTTGTGGAGTCAAATTTTGGAATCTAAATATGGTGGTTGGAAAGACTTGGTGAAGGAGGAAGTAAATAGAGAAGCATCTATTTGGTGGAGGGACATAAAGAAAGTGTGTAAGGGGGGAAATTAATCCAATTGGTTCGGTAGCTTGATAAAATGGAAGGTAGGGGATGGGAGTAAAATTAGATTTTGGGAGGATTATTGGAGAGGAGGGGATTGTTTAGCTAAAACTCATGCTAGACTATTCCTAAATTCGTTGCAAAAAGAGGAAGTCATTAAAAATATGGGCACTTGGTGTGGTGATAGGTGGGTTTGGGATTTCAAATGGAGAAGGGGGTGGTTTGAGTGGGAGAACACTTTGGTCAACAGTTTTATGGAGGAAATGGATTTAGTGCAATTTCAAAGGGAGGGGTTGGATGAATGGTGGTGGGATTTTGAGCCAAATGGGAAGTATAGTGTGAATTCAGCATATAAAGTGGTGCATGAGTCACAGTGGGGTACTCAACAAGACAATTTATACTCATTTTGGTGGGATATAAAGGTACCTCCTAAAGCCATTCATTTAGTGTGGAGGATTATCAAAAATAGGCTTCCGACTAAAGACAACCTTAGAAGGAGGAATGTACAGTTACAAGATAATTTCCTCTGCCCTATCTGTTTAGCTCAAGAGGAAACCTGTTCTCATGTTTTTTTCAAGTGCAGTAAAGTGGACGCTTTGTGGAAGACTTGTTATGGCTGGCTCAATCAATTGACTGCTCTGCCAGATTTACCAGTGGTACATTTGTGGCAACACTCGTTTGGGATGGAACAGAAGGATAGGAAAGAAAAATGGTATATAGTGTGGGCTGCTTGTGTGTGGTGTATATGGAAAATGCGGAATGACTGTATCTTCAAAAATGGTGTTTTTGATGCAGGAAAATTGATTCAGGATGTCACATATGTGTCCTGGACTTGGATGAGGATGAAGATCAAATCTTTCCAATTTTCTTTCTTATTATGGTCGCTGAATCCTCTTTATTGCTTGGTGGGAGCGTGAGATGTGCTGAGTTCTTCTCATTTTGCCTCTGTCCTTTTCTTTTTACGTGGATATTCAGTAATACTCTGGAAGAGTGGCTGCTTGGGGTGTGCATTCGTATATACGCATTAATTGAATATGAATTGTGGTTGATGTTTGAGATGACATTTGGTCCTTTGATCTCCGTGGAGCTGCAAAGGTCTGAAGTGTAAATTGTTGCTACAGATCGCGTAGATGTATAGCAAGTGGCGGTGGTGGATTTCTAAGGATCATAGGGTGGTCAAAGGAGTTTTTTGGTTTTTTTGACAGTTTATGATATACTGTTTTGGTGGTATCCGATGGGAATAGTTCCAATGTTATTAATTTGCACGGTATGATAGGATAGAAACTCAACAGAGATGGCTATAGGGGCTTTTTGTGGGTGGAAATTTATGTCATAGGAGTTTGGATAGGTGGTTAATGTGTATTTATTGCTTTTATTTTGTGATAAATACCTATTAACCACTATGTGTATGATAATTGCCATCTTTACTTACATTTTATAGTAGTTTAGGGGCAATTATGTGATATCTCTTATGCTTTTGAGCTTTGTTTGTGTTCATTTTAGGTAAATTTTGAATAAAAGTTTAGTTTATTTAGGATTTTCTAGTTTATACCTTTTACGCTTGATCTTTGGGTAGTTTGTTTGTGTTTTGTAGGAACTTTGTTGAAGCTCGGATCAAGTAAAGGAGAGTCCATGAGTAGCTACATTGGAAGAAAAATGAAGAAAAATGTCAAATTCAGCAACCAGAGTACACCATGGGCTACCTGTGGTAGTTACCATGGGCGTGGCAGACTTCAGGAAGTCAATTATAAAAGTCAGCCTCAACCACGGGCAGACCATGGTAGACACCATGGCCATGGCGCGTTCAACGAAAATAAAGCAGAAAGTTGCGTCTTTTATTTTTTTTTGAATTTAAATAGACCTTCTAAGATAGAAAAAGGTGCAGAATTTTAGGGTTTTCATAGGCAAAGAGGTCAGAGACATTAGGGAACCGTTTCCATGCTCAAGGATTCATCTTCCGTTGTCTCTTCTCCAGTCTCTTCTTCCCTCATGGCTATGAGTAGCTAATTCCATCCTTTGTTGGGGTTTGATGTAATTGAATCTTCTTTCATGTAATTACTACATTGTCTCTATTTAATTAAGTATTGTTATTGTTTCTCTTCTACACTTATTGCTTGCTCTTAGCCTGATCACCTGAGTGCATTATTCTTTTTATTTGATTGTAATTGGGAAATTCAATTGAATTGCGAACTGAAGGGAACACCCAATAATTTTTATGCCTAGGGATAGGGTAAAAAGGATTGGGCATCATTAAAACCCTCATTCTTAATGCAAGTACTTTGATTACACTAATTCAAGGGATTGATAGTGGAATCAAAGGACTTAGGTTCTTTCGCTTAAGGGATTAATGTTAGAATAAATTGTGGGTTGATGATAACATAGGTTTAATTAAATAGGAATGATTAGTAATGCATGATAGGTTGATTTAATGAAGTCAAATCCCGACAATTCCTTCCATTGATATAAACCCCATTCTCTGTGCATACCAATTGTTCGACAAAATTTCCAATCAAGTTTCCTTCCTTTTTACTCTTTATTCTTATGCATTTGCTTTAAATTTTGGTTACTTTAAATTTCTCAATATTCGTAGTCTACAAATTATATTAATAATTACCCATTTATCGCACAAGTCCCTGTGGAGACGATACTCTACTCATCACTGTGTTACTTGAGCGATTTGGTACACTTGCCAAAATTGCCAACAGTGTACTGCTGTTTGGTACCACTGGTACCTTTATCATTAATAATATTATTTATTTGCTGATAAAAAAAAGTAATAATATAATATTGTATATCTAGTTTAGATAAAATATTTGTTATATATAGTTTAAATTGGTCCCCGAGAACGATTTAAATCTTATCATGTTTTATCTTAACTTGAAGGAAAAGAAAATAATAGATAATGTTAATAATGAGATAAATCTAGATAATAAAGTAGAAAAAGATAAAGAAAGATTTGGCAAGCCAAATCTATCCAATGTGATCAAATCTTAAATCACATACTCCTCCAGTTATATAAGGATAGACAGTTTTCTTTATTAGAATTACATAGTTAGTCTCTTGAAAAATAGAAAATTAGTAGAAAATTTGAGGATTGAGGAGAAGAGAGACATAGAGTAGATCATGTTGAGGCAATAGAAAGAGAAGAGGAAAAATAAATGAAAAGTTAGGAATTACTTTGCTTCAAGAGATGAGTAAAACATTTGTTTTTAAAAACTTCCATGGTATGTTTATTGAAGAATGTATATTGAGATGTATTGTATTTTTTTGGATTTCATCGCTCATGAATATTGTGCATAATTTTGATGGTTGAATTATATATATATATATATATATATATATATATATATATATATATATATATGGGGTTTGCTAATGCACTCACACCTTATTTTTAATATGAGTGCGTTAGTAAATTAGCAATCAATCCCAAAATATTTGGACAAAAAATCCAATCATCTCTTTTTGTTATATAGTAAATCAGTTTTAAGGATATTGTAGTAATTTAACATTTAATTTTAAAAAAAATAAAAAAAGTCATTTCTTTCTCTCTCCCTCTCTTCTTTTCTCTGTCCTCTCTCGAACTTCCTGTACCACCCACAACGGTGAGAACCATACAACCGCTCACACCATTGAGAAGCCGAAATGATAAAAATTGGCAAAGGCATTGAAACAAAATCAACACAAATTCTACAAGGAAATGCTTTTCGTTCAGGCTAAGCCAGCTATAGCCAATTTCCACCATTAAAAGTTTACCTTCACAAATTTTCTCACGAGAAACCATCCCACTGAAAAAGAAAAGGCAACCATCCCATTACTATAAAAAAACAATCGCCTACAATTTAATTAAAGTTTCAGTGGATTAAACATCAGAAAAATTTGTCAATTTTAAAAGAGGACTCAATAGTTGGGGGTTTTAATTGAGTGAGAGAGACGATGATTCGAATGATGGGAGCCAGTCACACTAGAAGTGAAGATGCCGCAGTGCTCATTGTCGCCGATGACGGTAGTGGCCGTGGTGCGGATTGTAGAGGCTGAGTTGCTGGTCTAGATGCAACTCATGCAAGCCTTCGTTCTTGAGTTAGAGAGAGTGGTAGACGAGAGAGATGATTGGAAAGCGTGACAGAAATGACTCTTTTTATTTTTTAAATTAAATGTTAAATGACTACAATGCCCTTATAATAGATTTACTATGACAAAAGAGTTGATTGGGTTGTTTGTCCAAATAGTTTGGTGTTAATTGTTAATGCATTCATACTAAAAATAGGGTGAGTGCATTAGCATGTCCATATATATATATATATATATATGGTATGATCAGATTGTATTTTAATTTTTAGCTTATTATGTGAATTGTTGTGACGGTCCTCGTTATTTCTTGCACATCTAATATGGGATTTTCTTTGCTTATAAATGATAAAGAATGGTTGAGTTTTTTTGGATTACCGTACCAGTTGAGAACAATGCTATTTGCGAACATTTTTAAAACTTGTTTTATTCACTGGAATTATTATCTCATTAAAATTGTTGTTTTCAGAACACGAGGAAGAAATAGTTGAGACGACGGAGACTTGAAGACTTAATTCTTTTTAGTTATATTTTTGGTTAGTACCTTTAGAATAAATGGTCGGATGCGGTTAGTTCCGCCACTCTTTTATATGTCCATATTTGAGAATAATGTTTTATATATGTAAGGATTTGTTCATTCAGTCTTATTTTAAAATATTTGAGATATTTCAGATCATTATAGTTTTAAAAATTTATATTATTTATATTTTAAAGAATATTTTAGTATGAATTATTATTGTAACAAAGGGCGTTACAACCAGTATATATTTGATATCAAATATATGAATAATGTCAGTTGAACTAAACCATTTGACCATTTATAGAATGACATAGTTAAAAGAACCCAAAAAAGTAGTTCAACACAGGATATGATCGAAGACAACAAACTGTAAAGAGCGATCGTCAAGTATGCATTATACTTTGAGATTATATCTCTTTAAAAAAATGTTTATAATCTTATTTATTCTTATTTAGGAATATTGATGAAAATTAAATTATAATTTATTATAAAAGCAAACAATTTCAAATAGGATTTTAAAAAAACATTAGATTATTTTTAAGTATTTTTTTATTTATTTTACCTCTCGTGTAGCATTTTGTATCATAGCCTACATCAAATTCACTATTTGATGTTGTAACCTACCTTGGTTTCCATTGAATGTGAATGACAAGCAGTACTAAATTGAATCTGCTGAGACAACCCTGGTCATCTTAGAATTCCAATCTTCTAATATTGAATATAGATAGCTGATACAACGGTGTAAATTAATTGGGTATAAAGAAAACACATAAATTAGAAAGAGCAATATTTATTTTTTGCTGAGGGCCTCTCTCCTTATTCTTCCAGGCTTCCAGCGGTTACTTAATTAGCTATCCTGAATTGGGACTAATGGCAATGGGCCACCAAATATCTCTGGGACCTGACTTTCGTCCATCTCTTCTAGTAGTGTTGATTTCACCTTATTTTTCTCCACAAATACTATCTGCAATTGAAATCCAACTTTCTAAATATTTTCCTCCAACATCTCAAACACATACTAACATATCATGCATGCATTGAGATACAAACTAAATTTGAAACATAACCTTCTTCTTGGTTTTGTTGTCAATGAACGGGTAAACCATTTGCCACACTTTCATAAAAATGTATGGTGCATTCACAATAAACAACTTCCCCAATCTTTCGGGGTAGTAATCCTGCATCCAAAAAACTACAAGCATAAGAAATTCCACCTTCACACACACACATTGTTCAAGTCTTATAAGGACTATTTTGACCATATTGCTAACTAATGTGTGACATCTTAACAAACATACAAAAGATCCTCAGAACAAGATGTTTATCAACCTCTCTTCTAACATGCCTGAATACCGATACAAACAAGAATGGTACCTGCAAAATGGATAGAGCACTAATGTATCCACGCATGTCACTGTTTGAGTATCCCCATCCCTTAAGTTCTGCTATACCAACAAACTTTTCTTGCCCAGGTGGCATACTGATACACCAAATGGTATGCTAATTACTATTCATATATGCAAAGCTTATACTAGTAATTGAATTCATAGTTCAAAAAGCAGGATCTAAAGTAGAAAAAGGGATATTACCTTGCACATACTTTATCAAGAACATAGACAACAAACCCTGTATTATAGAGAAATTATATATTTGTCATTGAGAAGCAAACTTGTTTATGACTAAAGCATAATACTATAATGTATGACCCCACTAACCGTACTAGGAATTGAGAGACTCTTGAGAATTAAATGGAAAAGTTAACGGCATTAATTGGAATTAAACATACGTTTGAATTCATCCAGACCATTTTTGTTCTGAAAATGTCTTCCACCGATGACAATAAGTATAGGTCGACCTATCTTGTCACGTCCTTGAACAAACACCTTGTCCTGTGCAAGTTCGTTTGGAACATCTGACACAGATACAGAACCATTTGGAACAAATGAATGTCTCCATTTCAAGTACTTGAGGAACATTGCCGAAGCCTTCTCCACATCTAGATCACGAGCACGCAGGAATCTTCTGATCATAAAGTCATCCTCTTCCTGCAACCAAGGAATCAAACCAATTTCTCTTAAACATTAGTAGTATATGTCATAATTATTTACCAATGTGAACAAGTCAAAGGATAAGGTAACTTATACTCTGCCTTAGTAAATACATATGTCATAATTAAATTTCACGTGGCTACGATAGATCTGTAGTGCTACCAAGTGGGAATTAATTGCAGAGACAGTGTAATGAGTGATTTTGTTTGGTTTAAATTTTAGAGAAAAGGAAAGAGGGCTAAAACTCCTCTTCAGTCAATTTTGAGTCCGTAATTAGGGGTGTACACGGGTCGGGTTGGGCCGGGTTTGGCCAAACCCGATACCCGATCCGATCAAAATTTTACGGGTTGGGTTGAATCGGGTTTGTGCATTTTTTTGCGAAATCCGATCCGATGTTTGGATTGGGTTGGGTTGATCGGGTCAGGGCATTTAAAAAATATTTTTTATTTTGTAAAAATTAGAATTTTTTAGAACAACAATTTGTTTTTGCCTAGAGTTTTGCACATATATAATTTCTACATGTCCTCCAAAAGGACCAAATTGTGACAATATTTGATTAATAAAATGAATGGTTTCAATGCTAATACAAATATTTTATTTTAAATAGATATTAGCATGAGAAAACATAAACAAAATCAAGACAAAAAATAGAAACAATTAAAAAAGAGAAATATAATTCATGTGTGGTTAAAAATTAGCAAAAAAATATAGTATTTTGTATTTTTTAATTTAATAATATATATATATATATATATATAGTACGGGTCGGGTCGGGTCGGGTCAGGTCACGGGTTCAAAATGCAAAACCCGTTACCTGACCCGTATACTAACGGATTGGATCGGGTTGTGTTCGGGTTTGACCCGAACTCTAAAAAAATCCGATCCGAATTAATCGGGTCGGGTTGGGTTCACGGGTTACCCGATCCGGTGAACGCCCCCGTAATATTGAAGAAGTTGGCGGGGAGAAAACTTCTACACTATTTACTAATTAGAGTAGATATTTTTACCTTAATCGCTTTATTTGTTCTTTCTAAATTTATAACACTAAATTTGTTTATTTTCCTTCTTTTACGAGAAAAGCTAGCAACACAATTTCTAATACTTTTTTCAAATACTTTCTACTATTGGTAGAAATTTATTAAAAATTACAAATTTTAATGGATCTCAAATTTTTAATGGAGAGAGTCATTATATGAGAAATGAGATCCACCAAAATTTGTAAGTTTAATTGCACATTTTACCACCAAACTATCATTATTTCGCAAATTTTAGTATTTTACCACTCAAGTTTATTTTTCGCATATTTTACCATCATATTTGTTTAACTTTTCCCACATTTCACAATGTGTAACGAAGTGCTGACATATATCTAAAAAACAATGTCATTTTGTCACATTTTTTTATGAAATGACGTTGTTTTGTTATCAAGATGGTGGTAAAATGCGTGAAAGAAAAATTGGGTGGTGAACTGTGCAAAGAAAAAAATGGAATGTAAAATTCACGAAATAATGATAGTTGAGTGATTAATTGTGCAATTAAGCCAAATTTGTAACTTACAAAAATTTCAACTAATAATAGAGATAATGTTAGAAAGAGTATTGCTAATATTTCTCTCTTTGTATTTTTTATGAGTATATACCAAATAAAGAACATCTTTCATTCATTAAAATTATTTTAACTCTTTAAAAGCATAGTTTAATGGTTATACATGGTTGGTGTAAACTAGTTTTATATTATTATACAATTACAAATTAGTGTTGGTGTGACTTTTAAGATAATTATTGTAAAAATCAACAACCTTATCATATATAATGGTTTGTAATTAGATAACAATTTAAAGTTTAAATTGTTTTACAGTTATTTACAGTTATCTAATCACAAATTAATAAATGAATTAAAGTTACATAATTAAAATAATAAGATAACTAAATTTGCAAAAAAAAAAATCAAATTTTATCAATAATAAGAGAACCAACTCGTGTTAAAATTAAAATTGATAGGCATTTAAATTTTATGCCCCACGCCACATGTCCGTGTCAGTTGGTTGATGCATTACTCGTATGACAGTGTCATGACTCCAACTCTAAATTCAACTATTCAAGTCAATGTCACCAGTTCAAGCTTACACAAGAAGCCGCCTTATAGGTTTGCAACGAAAATATAAGGAAATTATAATAAATATGTTTTTTTTTTTTACAAATTATTCGACCTAGTTCAATATTAAAAGAATTACTAGATAATTTTTAAATTTATAAATGTGAAATATTTAGGGGACGTTTCCTTATTCTTTTATTTTCTGATTTAATTTTTCACTTTTTAATTACAAATTTGTCACATTATTTTTAATCTGTTTTTAAAGATTTGTACAAGAAACAAAAATTAAAAAAAAATTTAGTATTCTTTTTTACAAAATTTTAAAAATAAGAAACAAATTAAAAATAAGATAATAGTTTTGTAATTAAAAAGTAAGCACAGAAAATAAAAATAAGAAAGAAAAAACACAAATAAATGTCCCTTAATTTCTAATTCATTTCATTTAACATTTTTAAAATTTAACGAGTTATTAATAATTATTTTAAAAACTGCAGTAAAAAAATAATTATTTTAAGAACTAAATTAACATATATTCACTTTTTTAGAGACTAATTATGTATTAAAAAAAGTAAAAAGACTTAATGATTAAAATGTCTAACATTTATAATTTTGAAAGATTATTTAGTGAATATTTCTTTAATATTAGAGAGTATTTACTTAAGAAACTATTAAATAAAGTATAAAATTGTCATTGTTGAATAAGAGAATTAGAGTGAAAATCGCCTAAAAAAATATAAAATTAACTATAATTCAACAATACGTTATATAAACAATATATAAAAATGTGTGTATAACGATGTGTAAAAAATAATTGGACGAAAGAAAATAAAAAGATAATTATATAAGTGTTTTTTTTTTCTTTTATCGATATTTAGTTTAGCCTTTTTAAAGTTTAAGATTTAGGATCTTAAAAAATATAAAATTAGTTATAGAGTTATAGTTAAATAAAAAGTTATACAAATAATAAAATATAAAGATGTGCGTATTAATACATTCACCAAAAAAAAAAATGTGCGTATTAATACATGTAAAGTATTATTTGAACAAAAGAAAAAACAAAGATAATTACATAAATAAAAGCAGCACTAGATTTTTTTATTGATAATTTTTTTTAATATTTCAGTCAAAATAAAAAGAGAAAAGTATACAGAACATTAAATTATTAGACTATATAACCCAATGAGATTTTTGTTTTTGTTGCACAATAGTCGCATTTTGAAGTTTGAACCTATGACCTTATATATTTTATCTCAAATTTCAACTACTAGGCCGACCCAACAATCCTAGTAAGTATATAACTTATTGGTAGATGATTTAGATAATTTGTACAAGATCTAATGTTCAAACTTTGTTGTTGCATTGTAAAAAAAATATTGAAAATTGAGAAAATCTTGTATAAATTTATTTTATCTGTATAATTAATACAGTAAAAGACAAATGCATTTTTATTTTAAATGTAAAATAATTAATTAAAGCTGAAGTTTAAAGATAATTTTTTAGATATTTAATATGAAAGATAATATGTAAGGCTTTTTTTAAATAATTATGACAATGTTTGGATAAAAGTAAAAAAATATATTGTTAGAAATTTTAATGCACATTTTTGAATTCTAAGATATAAAATAAAGAAGAAAAAATTATTACTTTAACAATAAAAAAAAATTTAAGATCTCCCAATAGACATCTAAAGATGTACTATGTCAACACAAGTCTATGCAAAAGTCATCTCTTACAAGATCTGTGTCGATTCCTAGTTAAGCTTCTTTTCTTTTTGTTTTTTTTCATGGCAGGTCCTTCCAAATAAGCTATTCATAAATGATGAAAATGAAAGATGACTAAGATGTCATTGTTTAGATATTTTTTGATCCATCATTGTTTAGATATTTGGCATGAAAGGAATGGCATCGGGGGTAATTCATTCCACTTTTTACCCAGTATTCTTCCATATTTCTTCTACTATTTAGGATGATAAAGTTGTAATTTTTTGTCATTTTATTGACTTTTACTGCAACTTTTCGAGCTAACAAAGAAAAAAGCTTTCAAATAAGGAAAAGACATTTTCCTACATTTTATTGCTAAAAATTTAGACAAATTTACAACAATTTATTTATTTTTTCGTTCATTTTCATTACATTCAATTTTACTATGTCATTCCATTTTGGCATTTTTACCTATCTTAAAATATGTAAACACAGCCTTAAAAAAAAAAAAGGATATAATACAACACCATGACATGAGTTCTTGCAAACACGGACAATTTTAACTCTTAGTAAGTTTGGATAAAAGATTATGGAAGCAAAGAAATAAAACCTTAAATAAGCTTTTTTTTTTTTTTTTTGACAAGCTTTTAGTCTATATAAAATATGCATTTTTCATATTAGTGTTTTATTTTTTTTTTGTTCATTTTGATCTTATTATTATTTTTTTATTTGGTTTTAGTTTCTACCTCACTGTTTTAGTTTCTATAAAATTTTAATTTTTTTATATAAGTCTCTTATATTGAAAATTTTTCATTCTAGTTCCACTAATTAAGAAATATTAAGTTTGTTGTTTAATCTTTATTAATCATGTCATCACTAAACATAAATTCTGACTAAAAGACTAAAATGGAAACAAAAAATTATTACGGACATAAATAAAAAGAATTAAGAGAATCAAATGAAAACAATATAATTTTATAAGAATTAAAAACTTATTTAAAAGAGGGTTACTATTTTTATTTTTAAATTTAACAAACCATATAATGCCTTAAAAATGTATAAGAAAAGATTAAAATTCATATATCAAGCTTTCATTTTATTACTCCCATCTTTTTCTAAAGTCTAAATAAAGGTAATGTTTACTTTTAAAAAAAGTGTCATTTTTATTTTATTTTATTTCACTGTCAAACTCCTAAACAAAAAATTAAGGCTAAAATGTATTGTTAATCTTTCATCCTATTTTTCTTATTTCATATTTCAGTTTCATCTCTTAAATTTAAAAAGTTTAACTTTGATTTATTAAAAATGTCTCTATTAAATAAAATTGATCTTTGTGATTGATTACTACACTAACTTAATAAAATTAATAACATATGTCAAATTATAAGAAATATCACATAAAATAACTATCTGTGACTGTCATTCAAAATTAATATTGTTATCAGTTATAACTCATGAAAGGATCAATTTGAATATTATGAGTTATATCTGAGGAAAGAATCAATTTAATTTAACAGAAACGAATTAAAATATTAAAGTGAAAATTTTAAAAGAGATAAAAAAAAAAGTTGAAAAAATAAATAAATAACTAAAAAGGTTTGAAGGAAGGAGTAGGAATAGTGTGGCTTACCTTAGAAGAGGGATCACGTGTTTCAAGAGTTGCCCTGAGGAGACGGATTTTGTTGAGTTCAATCTCAGTGCTGTGGTTGGCTACGCCATCACCTAGACCCACTTGGGCTATTCCTCCTTCTCTAGCCCTCACTGTTTCCATTTCCTCTTTCTTTCACTCACCGACAAAACCCTGTTTTTGCTATGCTTGAGTGAGTTGGCCTTTGGCTCAAGCTCAAGCTCAAGCTCAAGCTCAAGCTCAGAACCAAAATAAGGCCCGTGAGTGAGTTTTCGTATGTTAAGTTTATAAAGGCTAGCTAGCTTGGCTGTGCAGCATATATAGTAAGTATTCTCCTGATCCAAATAAAATGCTTCTTCCCGTTCCGTGGCAGCTGCGGCCCACCCACCTATGATACTGATATTGAACAACTTAATTGATTTTCCACTCTAATTCCAGAGTTAACGACAAATGAGAAAACCAAATCAATATTTGTTGCGGGATCGTTCTGTTTTTGGATCTCAGTATTTATTAAGGGCTTTTCGGTCATTATGCATGGATTCCTTTTTCAGAGTTATGAGTGATGACAACCAAATAATACAGTCGTTTAGACTTTAGAGCATTGAATGCTAAATAAAGAGTAACTTTAGTTTTTTTTTTTTTTAAATTAAGAGGAAATGAGAGTATGCTATAAGTTAAATCAATTTTACAAAAGATCTACAATAGTTCTCAAAATTTGTGGTCTTTATTGGATGATCATTTAAGCATGGTTTACAACTACTAGTTTTCATGTCTTGGTTGTTTCGGTGAGGAAAAGCAACTACAACTACTGTTCGTTCCAGAAACCAAATCCCATTAATTCGTTTTGGTCAATTTGGTCATCCATGGAGGGGTGTCTCCACCATAGTTAATGCCTCAAGCTTTCCCCAAACTTTTGGGCTAAACGACGCATCACATCAAAATGTGGATTTCTCTTGCGTCACAATTTGCTTGCGAACATGGGTACCTGCCTTCTATCGTTATTTTTAGGTTTAAATATCTTTTTAATTCTTACAATTTAATATTTTTTGTTTTTTTTCTTGTAAAATTATTTTTTTAATTTTAGTCATTATAAATTATGTTTGTTTTGTTTTTCATTTTTATAATTGTTTAGATAGCATTTTTTTCACTATTCAAAACGCTATCTAAATCACTTTAAGGACGAAAAATAAAAATAAAAAATTGTAAGGACTAAAACCAAAAAAATAATTTTGCAAGGACGAAAAGCAAAAAAACGCTAAATTACAAGGACTAAAAAAAGTATTTAAGCCTTCTTTTTAAAAATATAAATTTAATCTTTTGGTGCAATAAATTGAAGAATATTTAATACTATATTTAATAAGATACATATCCATGAAATAAAAATGTCATTAAAAATAATAATGTAGTGATATCTTGATAGGTTGACGTGAATTATGAACCCACCCAACATTTTAGAGCTCAACTTTTGAAAGCGGAGGGTTCAAGTTAATAAGCATGCACTTAGAAACTCGATTTTGATGTTAGCTTATAATTGAGCTGACTTATTGGTTTAGATTAGGGAAAGATAAAGAGGTTATTTCAATGTATAAACATATGTTATATTGGTTGAATCACGTTAAATTTCTATGTCTTCTTATTGTTATATTGTTTTAATTTTATCTAAGCCATATAAAAAATATAAATTTTACAAAAAAAAATTGACAATGTGAATTTAATTGTAGATTACTCCATTTAACTTAGATCCATTAGTAATTAGATTTAATTTTAACTTTTTTCTTTTTTAGGATGTGATTTTAACTTTGATATTTAACATATTTAAGGTTTCAGCATACTGCCAATTACCCCATATGCTTAATACCGAATTACTTGCTATGTATAAAAACTTTAAATGGGTAAATTAGCAAAATCAAAATCACAAAAGGAATTGTTTCGTTGAAATTCTGGTGGATATGTATTATAAGGAAAAGTGGAGGTGCATTCATAAGTCACTTGAGTGGGTTATGATGAGTTTGAGGACGAATGTTTAAAGTGGACTAAATTTAATGGGTCAATTTACTTAACCTTTTAAAATGTGTTGAGTTAGATTAGATGATTCAATCCTTCAACCCACACAATTCAATTTGCATAATTTATCACCCAACAAGTTAAAGGACGGCTTGAGTTGGATTCACTCATCAAATTTGTACTTTTTTGTTAATTTTTTTTATAAATTGTTTAGTTAAATATTGTTTTATTGAATATAATGTTTTATGAAGTATTGTAAATTTCATGTTATTTTGTTGTTTTACTTTACATTTATTTAACCCATGATGATAGTTTCTAAAAGAATTTGTACTAGGATAATTTTTTTTATAATTGTGACATTATGTTTAATTTTTTTATTTATTTATTTGGTAGGTCAACTTATGAGTCATTCATTTTTTTAACTCTCTCTCTTTCTCTCTCTCTCTCTCTCTACTTAAAAAAGGTGGGTCAACTCAACCCAACCCATGATGGGTTGCAGGAATTGGGTTAGGTTGGGTTGAGATTTTCAACTCAATCTTAAAACGAGTCTAACCCAACTTTTTTCTCGGCTGGTTAAAGGTGGATTGGGTTAAGTTGACCCATTTCACATCCCTAAATTGGGGAATTGCTTTGTTACTATAGTTGAATTACACAATTGTTACTTCAACGTTACAACTAGGGGTGAGTATGACCCAATTTGGCCCACTAACCCAGCCCGGCCCAACTCAAGATTGATTTGGATAGGTTGAATTTTGAAACTAGACCCAATGCATTTTTTAGGAGGGGTTTAGTTTATGATTCGGGTCGTTCCAATCTAGTTTAGTGTCTTACATTCTTTTTAAAAGTATAATTTTTTTGAACAATTGTTTATTAATAAAAAAACTTATTTTTAATAGATAACATTTTGTTTAACATGATGTTATATTTATAATAATATTATTTATTTTAAAATATATATTATAAAATATACCTTAATATAAGTTTATACTTATTTTTTTCTACAATTTAACTATACATAATATTAACAGTGATATATTATGTTAAAACAACAAGCTAATCCAGTCTCGTCCCATATATTACATATATTATGTTATAGGTTTTGTTTTGACAGGTGTTGAAGAATTGCTTTCACTTGTTCTTTACATAGTTGGGTCCGAGTGTGTTGCTGAGGGGATAGAGGATATACATTATTTTATATCAGCAATTTTTGTATGCCTTGGTTCTGATATTGAAAGAGTTGGGTACCTCTTATACCATTTATCTTCTTTTGTAATGATAGTTCATAGTTCCTTCTTTGTTGAAAAAAAAAATCAACATATTTTGAGTCTTGGAGTGGGTTCGAGTTAATAAATAACCAAGACAAATTTTGGGACCGGGTAAAGCCAAAAATAAATCCATTCTAACCCCGTTCCTTGGTCACCTACTTACAGCCATAGAATGACGTAGTTGGCTCTGATAAGTTATAGTCGAAGAAGGTAAGAGCTAGCAAGTTGTTATTCATTTGGTCCAATTCCAGCTACGATCAAGGATTCAAGTTCCCTTTTTTGTGAATTGAAGTTTTCTTCCTTTTTTTTTTTTTTAAGTCATCATTTGACACTATTTTAGAGTATATTTTTTTTTTATCCATAGGAATTGAAGACATATATCAAGGGATTTACAACAACTCACAATTCACGTATCCTGCTCAACCAACTTATAAATCCACATTAGATCTCTCAAAAAAAAAAAATCCACATTAGGACGAGAGATGAGAATAAATTAGAAGAGAGGAAACGTGATATATATGAAATGAGTAGTGCAATTTAATTGAATGGAGGATTGGTAGAGGGGAGGTGTGTAAATTCTGGCATGACAGTGGGTTAAATGAGGGTAATCTAGCATATAAATTCCCTAGATTATTTCTTAATTCTAATCAACAAGATTGTGTCATTTCTGAGATGGGACGGTGGGATGAAGGGGTGTGGAAATGGACTTTAGGTGGCGTAAACAATGGTTTATGTGGGAATCAAATATGGTGGAACAATTTGATGAGTTGATGGGCTCGGTGATAATGAGAAATCAAGCAAAAGACTCGTGGTGCTGGTTGGGGGATGCTTCGGGAGTATTTACTGTCAGTTCGGCATATGAAGTAATAACTAATGCCTTGATGGAGGAACCGCTTGATAATTTATTTACTTTGGTGTGGAACATGAAGGTGCCACCAAAGGTGGCGATTTTTGTGTGGAGGGTTATGCTAAATAGATTGCCAACGGTGGATAATCTCAAATACCGAAACATGCAGCTAAACTCAAGTGAAGACAGATGTGCTATGTGTGCGCAGCAGGAGGAAAACATGAATCACATTCTTTTCACATGTGATATTTCACAAAGTATTTGGAAGACATGTTATGCTTGGTTCAATTATGCTACTGCACTGCCTGATGATCGAGTATTACATTTCAACCAACATGTGTTGTTATGTCAAAGTAAAGTTGAAATGAACAAGTGGTTGGTGATTTGGGGGGCTGTATCTTGGAATATATGGAGACACAGGAACAAAATTCTGTTTCAGGGTGAAGTGCTTAGTAAAGAGAAAATTATGAATGATATCATATTTCATTCGTGGCATGATTGAAAAGTTTTTCAAAAAAATTTTCTTACTCTTTCACTGTGTGGCAGAGTAATCCTGGTTTGTGCCTCAATTTGGTTAATGACCCTGCAGGGATTTAATTTTCCAGTCTCGTCTCACGTGCTGCTGATGATTTCAACACAGGGAGGATTAGAGTTTCTATTGGCTGTGGATAATATACAACAATACGTTTTCGGCTTGAGGGGAATTTATCATGTTAATTTGTTATATAGGGAGGGTTCGTAGATTTCCTACATTCTGTATGTCTCTGAATTGGGAATTTCGGTTACATGTACAGGTTACTTTATGGTGGGTACATGGATATAGTAGGGTGTCATTTATATTGGGATAGAGGATAGGATTTTGTAAGGGTGAGTATCCCTTGTACCCGTATCCTCTAACTTAATGAAATTTCTTTGTTGATTAAAAAAAAAATAGATGAAAGACATAGATAAAGAAGAATGTAAGGTGGATGTAAATATTAAGAGGTAAAAAAGCAAATTTAATTTTTTAAACATTCTTACGATACATACTTCTAAAATTTAGACATCTTTTTATATATGATTTTTTTTTTCAAATTTACTCTGATATTATAAATCTATCTATCTATTATTATATAAAACACAGTTGCTGATTATGACTGATTGTCCACGTGTCACATTCTGGTGACGTTTCTAATTTTAGTATCAATATAATCAATTAATTAATTATTGATTAGCACAATAACAATCTTAATATTTGGACGACATTTAATATATGATTGATTTTTTTTCCAGATTTAAATAGAAATTTTAAAATTATATTTTGAATGTTTCATAACTTGTATAATATATATTTTAATATTTTAATTAAAGTAATTTTTATTCGATTTTAAAATTATTATTATTATTATTATTATTATTATTATTATTATTATTATTTGATATTTGCTTTGATTTTATATTATATATTCAATTATGCTAATCATGATATATTATTTTAAATAACCAAATATTGGCATCAATTAATATACAATTGTTATCTATATTATTTTAAATAGACATGTCATCATATTAGAGATTAATATGTAATATTGTTTTAAGGAAATTTAAAATTAAAATTTGAAAAGAATATCTAGAACATGATAATTTTTTGCGTAAAAAAATGATAATTTTATACCGTAAATAATAAGATCATGATAATTTATTATAAAAATAAAACATTAAAAAAATTAATGCTAAATCAATTAGCATTTATTTGTAGGTGGTATCATCTATGGATAAATTAGACAAAATCAATTAGGATCATGCTCCAAATTTAAATATTCAGCAGATTACTTGCCAAATTTAATTGCAAAACTCTTCCATTTAAATACCCATACTTCTTCAGAGTTTTTAATGTTTTGACATCATCTTCTACAAATTCTTTTACAATGTCTTTTTGCATTTGTCATTTTTATTTTATACATTTTTTTCCTATTTGAATACATTCTAGTGTAGGATATTTTTTTCTATTTGAACGCATTATACTAGAGTATTTTTTTTTTAAATAATTATTCCTTCATGAATGTACATGAGTGGTAAGGAAGATGAGATGAATGTATTCGTCTGAAGTTGGAGACAATATGAAGGTCATGATTTGTCAATATATCATTAGTCACGTTGCTTAAAATTTTGAAGAATCTCACAAAGCTATTGATCTCTCGGTAACTACTTTACCTGCTGATTTGGTTATTAGTGAATGTTTTACCGAATCTTGAATTATTTGATTTGATCTATAACTATTATTCCAATTTGTATTTTTTTATCAGGTTGATGCTAATGAAAATACTCAATACACTAAAAAGTAGAAGATGAGTCTTGAAGATGTAGATTCTATAAGCGTCATTGAAGCCTACGGAAATCAGACATCAACCATAAAAATGACAAAATTATTAGACATTAAGAAAAAGTTATATGAATGAATAATGGAAAACTTTTTGCTTTTATTTATATAATTTTTTGTACTTTTGGGTTGTGATCGGACACATATTAGCTTTTGTTTTTAATTTAATGATTAAATTTTAAAATAATATATTGTGATCAGCTTCATATTTTTAAAAGTAATATATATTATACTTTTCTAATTACTTTACATCTATATATTATATAAAATACCATAATGTCTATAAATATCATTTAAAATAAAAATAAATTTTTTTCCTTCAAATTCACTCAAAATTAATGTCTATGTCCAATTATAATAACTATGGTAATTATAATTGTATATATTTTGATTTGAATGAATTAAGTAATAGAACTATGTCTTAAAGATTAATTTAAAATAGACAATTACGAATTTATGGACAATTATGAATATGATATACAAAATCAGAGAATTTGTTGTTATATTATTATATTAATTTCAATATAAATATATTTTTTTCCTTTATAATATCTTCTCACTCAAATTCATTGAAGACTTTTTTTATTTAAGTAAATTTGAATTTTTCACAAAATTAATTTAGATTCAATTAAATTATAACATATTAAAATTAATTCATGTGTTTGTTTATTTTTTTTCTCTATGAACATTAAATTTGGATTCTAAATTATTTTAATGTTTTAATAGTTTTTATTTTTCATTTTTATAATATTTTAATATAAATATTTATATCTATATTTCAAATTTAAATTTATTTTTAAATTGATTTAGATATTATTTATATTTAAATGTTTTTTCAAATAAAATAGATAATTTCATCACCCAAGGATCTGAAAAAATTAAAATCAAGTAAACATAAATGCTAATAAATATAAAGGGAATTATACTACATATTTATTATTAAATTAATGTTATATATCTTAAAGAAATAATGAAACAAAATATAAATTGTTAAATAAAGATTAACATACTATATATGTTTACGTGGTTGATTTGAATTGTGACAATAGATGGATGTGATTCTCAATTGTCTTTTTTTTCACATGTATCTTTTAAAAAAATAAATAAGTATTTGATAATACATGAAAAGACAATAGTTTTTCAAATAACTCTTAATAAAATTATAATGAAAATGTTAAATTGTTGTTTATCAAAAAATATATTAAATTGCTATTTTCAATTTTTAAGTTTAATTATAATTTGTCTTTCAAAATATTAGAAAATGTCTCTCCCAAACATAAAATATTACAATATCATATCAAATTTAATACAAATGAATGTGATATATGACATTACGCTTATATGTAATAATTTAAATATGTGTTCTTAAATTTATATTGTTTCATTCATTTACTTAATTTTGTTTTCAATATTTTTTACAGGATGTTAAATTAATGAACTCCATAAAAAATATTTTAATGGAACAATATGCGAATTCTTTTAGTTAAAATTAATTCTTATTATTTTCATCTTATTTTTGTTATATAGTTTTATTTATCTATATATAGAAAAAAATTTACTTCAATAAAGTGACATTGTGAAATTTAAATTTATAGTTGGATTATAATTTTTTTTAAATGAATTGTATTATAAAATAAACATATTTAATTATCTTTTCTTATTTTTATTAATGAATAAGTTCCTTATTGCGAAAATTTGAATTAGTTGTAGATATTTTTTAAGTAATATAACAAATTAACAACATTATTAACATATATACTTTACACATACAAAAAATTTATTCCCTTCTTAATAAACCCGTGCATCGTGCATGGGTAATATCTAGTTAGAATATATAATATGTAGAGTGGAACTTATACTTTTCACACTCTCTCAATTAAGTATTCTTAATATTTTTTTCTCTTTTAAATATGTATTTCACACACTATTTTACATTTAGCAAAAAAAAAAATCCTTTTTCAACAATTTCAAAATATCATCCTTTTATCTTCATTAATCATTTATCTTTTTCAATTTACTCTCTTATATCTTTTTTTCTAAATTATATTTCATTCATTTTTAAAAGAAAATTTCAATCATAATTTAAATTATTATTGTAAATTTAAAATATAATTTATATATTAAAAATATCCGTTTATTATAAAATTGTTAAAATATAATTTATATATTAAAAATATTTATTTATTATAAACTTTAATTATATAAAAATATATATTTAGCACATGTTAAAACACTGGAAAATAATTGAATAGTCAGTATTACATGAGTATATACAATATTCTCCTGCTTGCTTGGTTGGAGCTAGAAGTCGTTTCCTTCACTCATTTGTCTAAATTTAGAAGTTAATGCATTGGACATATCTTTATGCGCGATATAGGCTGGCTCATGATTCATCTACCGACATGTTTCTTTTTAATTTAACATTTAACTCCTCCATCTCCATTGTTTTTAAATTTTTATGGCTAAATATTTATTCAACACTATGTATAGATTAGAAAGAGTAAACTACCTAATTAAACTCTAAAATTGTCACATGCTTTTAGTTTAGTTTCTAAATTAATGTTTTTTTTTTAAATAATCTTGAAACTATAGTTCATTACTTATTATATTTCAGTCATTAATGAAACGAGAAGATAAACTATATACTGACAATATAAAATTATTTTACACTGTTATTAAATAATTATCTTACAAGTCATACCAACAGTTATTTTTTATTGGTTGATATCGTAAAACTACTTTATTCATGACCATTAAACCCTAATGATATTCTATTAATTTTAATGAGTGTAGTTATGTAACAATTAAGTGTTTATATGATAATCAAGGGTCTAGCTCAATTCAATTGGTTGAGTAGTGTGTGAATTGTTATAAATCATTTGATATCTAAGTTCGATTTCTATGGATAAAGAAAAAAAAATGTTTATATGATATATTCATGAGAAGTGCGGATGACAGATGAACTGTCCGATCCGCAAAGATTGAAATGAAAGGTTAATTTTTGAACAATGAGCCCAGTTCACGAGGACCATGACAGTAGAGGGAAGACCACTTTTTTGAACAATTATCGCATTTAACAATTACATTAATTGTGAACGATTGTGTGCTTGTGAAAACAACAGAATATCACAAACTCAAACAAGGAAGCAAATGAATTGAATTGGATGCAATTTAGAATGAAGAGAGTTACTGACCACTGCGCCTTGCTAATGCTTGGAGAGACAACACTTGTGTTGAGGGCTTCAATGCTTAAATGTCTGTCTCTGTTTGAAGTTGTCTGTTCTGTTCTGTTATGTTCTGTTCTGTTCTGTTCTGTTCTGAAGCTTCTCACTTTTTGATTTTTCTGAAACTTGTTTGAAAATTGGTAATCCCTTCCCTGTTCCGTGTTGAGCCAATTTATAGGAACAATCAAGCAAATTCACGTCAAGCCTCTTCTGCTTGTATTTTCTTTCCAATGTTCAGAGGCACGTTGTTTGACTTGACTTTCCAATTCCGTTGCTATGTTTGCTTTGTCAAAGTCTTTATTTCTCCTAATTAATCTTGTTTTGACATGGGAAAAAATCTACTGGACGATCGTGGATTGACCAAGCTTAAGCACTATCTGTTCGCCCTATGAATGAGGTTATTGACAGACAAATTGGAATGTTGCTAACTTGCTGCATCTAGATAACAGTAAAGATTTAAATATCATTCTTGTCCCTATAAAATATATAGTATTTTTGTATTTTAGTTCTTGAAATATTTTTATTTTAATTTTAGTCCTTTAAATAAAAAACTAAAATAAAAATGTCCTATTTTATCGAAATCAAAATCATATTTAAACCTAGCCGTTATTATCATCTTGGAGAGACAAACATTCACTTGAAAACAAAATGGGTGTTCACAATGAGGATACAAAGTTTTAATCACCTTGTCAACAACCAAGACAAATTGAAGGATATTTTATTTTCTCATTCTCCTCTTATAAATATTGACTTAAATATTGAAGTGTTTACTTATGAGGTTTAGTTCAGTTGGTTGAACATGGTGCGTAAGTTGTTATAAATCCCGGGTACCTGTGTTCGACTCTTACGGATAAAAAAATGGACAAAATATGTTTTTAGTCTCTCAACTTTTCTCAATTTTTGTTTTTAGTCCCTAAACAAATATTTGACCGGTCTTAGTCCCTGAACTTTTTTTCCGTTAATGTTTTTAGTAATTATTTTTCTGGCGGTTTAAAATTGCTTGACTTAATAGGCCATTTATCAAAGATCGAACAAAGTCGTAGACAAGTGGTACAAGTACTCCACCATTCACGTCATTTCGGAGGACGATTTCAACTTCAAGTGTGTCCACTCCGTTAACAGCAAGATAGGACACGCGAAAGAGGAGGCAGATTCCATGGTGTTGGTCATGCAGATGTCCATGGTGAAACAATTTCTGGCGGTTTAAAACCGTCAGAAAATATAAAATACCTATTAAACACTTAAGTCAACCAATTCTGACAATTTTAAACTGACAAAAAAATAATCGCTGTAAAATGTGGCTGCCACATCATCATTTAACGGCTTTTTTTATGGCAGGGACTAAAAACATTGATGGAAAAAAAAGTTCAGAAATTAAGACTGGTCAAATATTTGTTTAGGGCCTAAAAATAAAAATTGAGAAATGTTGATGGACTAAAAAGATATTTTGTCCAAAAAAAATATTGAAGTGTTTGGAAATACATTATTAGAGTTTGACTCATGCATATTAAAAGTAATCTCATTTAAATATTTCTCTCTCATTGGATCGGTGATAAAAATATAAATTAAAAATACTTTATTATTTTCTTTTAATGACTCAAATTAATATCAAATACCATTTAATTTAGTTTAAATTTGAAGATAATAGCATATTAATAATAATAATTAATAGCATAATATTAATAATAATAATTTAGTTTAAATTGAAAGGTTTGAATATTACAGGAAATTAAAAAAAAAGTATTGAAAGTAAAACTAGAAAAAAAAGGCATTTTTTTTACTGCAAAAAAAAAAAATCTGTGAACAAAAAAGGCATTAACCAAATAAAAAAGGCATATTTACGTTGATTAGAAACATATTTAATTAAGCCTCAATATAATATGCAAACAAAACAATACAAAAATATGACTGTGAGTTTAACCAAATAAAATTTTGTTAGTCTGATTTTTCCCATTTTGTTTAACTTTGGTAACTCTAATTTTATTTTAAAGAGATTGATATGAATGCATGTATAAAAAATGTTACATTATCAACTAATAAAAAATCATCTTTGGCTGACAATGTAAATTTTTTACACTATCAACACATACTATTTATTCTATTTTAAAACACAAAACATATTTTTAAATATATTTCACATAGTAATGTATGCATCAAGAGATATAAAATATCATGTCAAAACTATCTCAAACTACGACTTTAAAATGTATGAACTATAGGAAAAAAAAAAACTTTAAAATGTATGAACAAATGCAAGCATGACATTTTAATTTTTGTACAAATACTGTAAAAAATAGAAAGAAAGAGAAAACTAACAAGAACAAACCTTATACTATCTACCCTCCAGAAATAGCCAAAAGACCCTCTTCCCTAATTGAGAGCTTTTTTTGATCAGTTCCCTAATTGAGAGCTACCACCATATCTCAGTAATTCTGACGAGCTCAACATTTCAAGACACCATTTACTGAAGCTTTAGGCTATGATTCAAATTGATCCCCCTACATGTTTTCTCATAGTCACTTGATAAAGTTATTATTTGCACTTATAGTAGAGGCAAAACTTTTTTTTTTTGACGCAAAGTAGAGGCAAAACTTAAGTCCTTAGAAATTAACCAAATGATTAATATAAAACGTAGCCTCCCAAATACTAATGATAAAGGTGAAATACCAATAGACCATATAGGCATTAAGGTGAAGGTGATTTGGCATTCAAAAGATATCCAATCATATAGATATATTTGGAAATAAACAACGACGTGAGAAGGTAATGTCCACGCAATTACGCAAACGAGTACTAGAACAATTCCTATCTCAATAATTCTGATCATGAGCTCAGCATTTCAAAAGAAATCATTTACTAAAGATATTTAGGCTCTGGTTCAATCTGTTCCCCAGCATGTTGTTCCGTATAGTCACTTGAGAAAGTTAATATCACCTTTGCACTTATAGTAGAGGCAAAACTTAAGTCCTTAGAAACCAGATTATTCCTATCTAGTGAAACCTTCCAAATAATAATGATAAAGATGAAATATCAATTTATCAAATGAGCATTAAGGTGAAAATTATTTGGCATTCAAAGATACCCAATCATACAGGTATTTGAAAACAACATGAGAAGGTGGTGTCCGTTGCAAATGATTAAGTATAATTGGCTCTGTCACTAACCTTTCCCTGGGAAGAGAAAATTGAAAAGATAAAGAAAAAGAAAAATTGCTCTTTGTCTATCACTTCTCTAGATTTCCTTTCTTCAATTCTTATCCTTATTATCGTAAAAAGTTGGACCTTTTTTTTTTTAATGATAAGAAACATCGAGATTAGTAGAAGAGAAATAGTGGAGAAACATAGACGAGGAAGAAAAAATAGGTAAGAAATAATAAATGAGTATGTTTGGTAGAGATAAAATATGAAAGAAAGAAATATAAAGTATATAAGTCCTACATAAAATAAATAATAATAATTTCATTGTTGGGAAGAGGAGAAATAATCTCGTAGTTAAGTTAATGAGAGGTGAGGAGAGAGACAAATTATAAGGTTTGTTGTCCTTATAATGAGAGGTGAAGAGAGTGTCAAGTTATTTTAAGAATGATTATTAGCTTATAAATAAAATAAAGAGTAAGAATGATGAATAATTTTGTTAAGCTGAAATAATTTTTTACTAATTGATACATGCACTCAATGGTTGTCTATTGGATATATAATCTTTGCATTGTATGTTTTATGAACAAGGGTTCGGTTACTAAATAATGAATAAGGAATGCTAGCGACTATTGGACTGGTGATAAACCCGATCAAGCTGCTAGATTAGTGGATCATTGGTTGAACGGTATGAATTAAGATATTATTAAGTATATAATTTTATATTAATGATATAGTATAAAAAACATTGTGTCATTCATTAATTAACAAGATAAGCTGGTGCAGTGGCAATTAATTTTTCAAGTAACCTAAGGGACTTGACTTCTATCTTGGCTGGAGCAAATTCTCACTATCATTTTGAAAATTTTCCATGTGTGATCAAGCAGCAGCATGTCAAATTTAAATCAAGCAGCAGCATTCCTCATAACAAAATTACTCTTTTGCAAACATGAGGATACCTATTAAGATGCAACTTAACCACCTTTTTTGGCTGGGTCCTTCCTTTTCCTTGTGTTGATGTTTTGCACAAGGGTTAGGTTCAATATTTGCCCATTGGGTATATGATCTCTTTTCGTCGTACGTTTTTTGATATATAACAAAGCAAGAGCAAACTATACTTATAAGAAGTTTTTGGTAACATGTACTAATATAAGAATTAGGGTTTCAGTAAGAGAAACAGGATTAGAAGAAAGCCGTCATACATATAGAAGAAAAAGTTTATTCATTCAAACTTGGAACTTCATATACATTTACCTTAGTATGTACCAGCCTGGTCATATAGGAACACAAAAACAAGACACACAAGATTCACATGTTTACATTATTACAAGGAGTCCCGATTTTTGGACACCCCAACAGTAACAAACATCCAAATGACACCTGCTGAGTTGACAAATAATATATTATTTTATTATTTATTTAATGTTTAATAAAAGAAAACAATGACTCAGCAATCAAAAAATAATAAAAAAAAGGGTGTTGGAGGGGTGTTGACACTGTTTGGGTGTTCAAGAATATTTTTCCTATTACAAGGCTCATAAAGTCAATATATGTACTTTCATGAAGCTATTTTTAAAGAAAGATTCGGTGTAACGTGTTCGGTATAAGAGAGAAGCTTTATTATTTATTAGTTTATAAGGCACAATGATACTTGAAGAAATCTCTAAGGAAAGCTAGTACTTTAGAGCCTACTAATACTCCGGCAATATAAATGCTACTACCAAACTGTCCATAATCATATGGATGCAATAAATTAACTAGGGGAGTACCACATTATTTTTTATCAAATTCAAATTAAACATTAGGCGTGACCCAAACTGACCATTAGGCCTTTTGGGAGCGATTAAGAAAATGACGGATACCCTAAGTTTAAGAGACACTTAGGCCGTGGTCGGTTGGTTTTTTTTTTTTCCAATAAAAATTGAAAATAGCTCTAAAATGTGTTTGATTGACTTTTATAATGTTATGAAAGAAAACATTTCTTAAAACTGAAAAAGATATTTTTAGTGTTTTCCATTTTTGTTTTCTAAACCCTTGTTTGTTTCACTCTTCGCCATGTCATCCCAGTCTTGCAATTGCATCATTCTGTTGATGTGTCTCTTTTACAGATGCTCCTATTGCTCTCACTTGAGGCTAAATACTCTACATTAGACTTGGTTTTAGATGAACTAGGCTTAAGAGTAGATTAACAAAAGTATAAATATCAATGCTATTTAAGTAACTGAAATAACACAAATTTGAGAAAACATTGCAAATCAAATATAAGAAAGTTACCATATACCTTGATATCATTTATATAAAATTCATATATAGATGTCTTTTTCGTTGACTTTTAGACGAGATAAATGGTTGAGACATACACAATGATAGTTAGATGTAACTTATACCACTTGTTATATTTATATTAACTTTTTTGCATTCAATAAATAACATTGATATTTGTATATTATTTTGAAAATAGACAATGGAATAAATATATTATTAGGCATAATATATAAATAATATATGAGATCTTTTATTCATTAACTATTTATTAACAAAAATATTAATGTTTTATTTCATTTAAAAAATCGTTTTAAACTTCATATAGATTTTTTTAACCTTTTAATTCATTCAAGATAGGTAAACTCAATATACTTTAATATTTTTATCTTTTGAAAATAAAAAAAAATAAACTAAACATATTTTCTAAAACATAAAAATATAAAATTATTTTTTTTAAAAAACTAGAAATTAAAATGACTCACTCATACAATATTGAAGATAAATTTGGTGGTTTGCTCATAAAAAAGGGAGGGTTAATTTTGATTATGAGTATACTACTCCAACCTCCCTTGACTTTTGCATTAAAAAAAAACCTATTTCTTTTGATTAAGAGTATTAGGGAGTTCCTCTAAAAAAAAAAGAGTATTAGGGAGTTGCTTTATTTAATAAAACATTTTAATACTATATTAATATTTTGTCTTATTATGCAAAGCCTCTCCATTTATTAAATACTGCATAAAACACTTTCTAATTTTTAATTTTTAAATACATTACAATTAAATCACTTTATTATAAAATAATTTGATATCATTAAATTCTCAAATGACAAAAGTTTTATAATAACATCAAAGTAACATAAAAGAATAAATAATAAAATAAATTATCGTTTCATTTTCAAAATAAAAAATACTTTAATTTCTTATAATAAAAATTAATTAAATAAATTATTAATAAAATACAATAAAATTAGTTTTATAAAATCAATTTTTAAGAATTATTATAAAAAATAAAATCATATATTAGTAAGTTACATATTAATAATGAGTATATGATCAAGTTTTTATTGAGTTTTTCATTGCAACAATTTTGAAACAATCCTTATTATTGCAAATTTTATTATTAATAACTTTCTATTAATTATTAACTTCTATTATTTTAATGTTATTTTAAAATTTTAAATATTAATAATGTCAAATTTTTATACTATTATATATAGGTGTGTAGATAAATATGAAATAGAAGAGAGTTTATAAATTGTTTAAGAAATAGAAGAAATTTTATCTAATCAGTCAAAATCGTTAACAAATATCTATTTTTTCAATTTATTTAAAAATAAAAATTTTAAATTTAAGTATACTATATGTATAAAACTAGATAGTACATGTGTGATGCACATGTTTATTGAGGCGGGAATGAATTTTTTTTATATATAAAGTATGTTGACAATGTTGTTAATTTATTATAGAGTAAATTACACCGACTCTCCCTGAGTTTTACCAACATTACATCGACACCCTTGGAATTTTAAACCCTACAAAAAAAACTCTTAATTGTTGGGATCTTGTTACACTTTCTCCCCTGGCACGTCTTGGACATGAATGACATTAATAGAATGTTGTCACGTGAGTGACACATGCTGGTTAATGAATTTTTTTGCCAAAAATGTCCTCATGACTCTCATTTTACATTGTAATTGTTGAACAAAAGAAGAAAAGGGATGTTTGCATTGTTCGAATCTTAGAGCTCCAGCACCATTGTTCGAATCTCATAATCTTGAACATTTTCTTTCCAAAACTCATCATTAGTTCTAGTTACATAAATGTGTATGTAGTTTACAGCAAACATATTCAACACATCATGGTCCCTCCATAGCCAAGGCATGGTGTTAAAATGAGTTGCACCTGCCCACCGGAAGAAAAACATTCGCCATGGGAATAAAACCCAAAATCATGCACATCACAACCAAACTTACCTTAATCCCGAAAATCAATAACAATACTTAACAATAAAACACCAAAAAATGCTCCTTTGACTGCGAGTCGCGGATCTCGGCGAAGTAGCGAACCTAGGGGCGGCGGGGCACGCAGCGATTGCGCATGGCGGTGTCGGAGTTGGGGAAGTTTGATCGCGGGTCACTTACTGTTTGAACTCGCTGGTACCGTCGACGGAGAAAGCGCCGTAGGTGTGAAAGTCCAAATCAAATTGACGCCCAAATTGGTGGCCTCACTGGTTTCGGCAGCCACTACTCTTATCTTATCGCAAGAGAAAGGTAATCGCGAATATTACTTTGTTGGTTGTGATGTGCACGATTTCGTCTTCATATTCCTCTCAGAAGCCTTCTTCGTCTGCCTCTTCCTTCCAATAGAGCGGGGCAATTTCGGTTTATTAAAAGATTTTGTTTTGTTTCTTTTTTCTTTTATTAAATAAGCTAACGGGAAGTTGACACTGAACATGGGCTTAAAAGTAATGTTCAAAATTCTAGGAGTGTCGGGTGTAATATTCACAAAACTCAGGAGATGTCGCTGTAATTTGCTCTTTATTATATTACTTAAAAAATATTTAAAATTATTCATTAATAAAAATGATAAAAGGTATTAATAAACTATGTCAGAAAATGAAATCTAATTACCGTATATTATATAATACTATATAATAGAATATAATATAAAATCAAATATCGAATATTCAATAATAATAATAATAATAATAATAATAATAATAATAATAATAATAATAATAATAATAAATAATAAAATGTAGAAATATTATTACAAAAATTGAATGAACTAATATTAGTGAATTTTTAAAATTACTTTAATTAAAATATCAAGATATATATTATGTAGGTTATCAAACATTCAAAATATAATTTTAAAAATTGTTTTTCATGACATAAAGTTGATCATGATATATTATTTTAAAAATATTAACGTAGATTTATACATCAATTATATTAAATGGAAAATATATATTACAACTAATAAAAATATTTAACCTATGCATCTTTTGAGCCAACAATTCTTTTTTTTTTATGCCTTTTTTCAAAGTTGAGTCTTGTATGTAATTACCGCAGAACCCCACCTAATAGAATATATTTTTAGATGATGAACCTGCAATGATGAAATTTTAAAATTTAGTAAAGTGGAAGATGACATAATATGAAGACGTTATAATAAAATTAGACTTAACCTTGTTGTCAATTTGAAAAATTGTTGCGAGTGAATACTCGTCCATCCAATCATTCCATAACTTTTCAAACTGACCCTCCTAAAATACAAAAGAAATTTTATTGAAGAATTAAAAAAAATAAAGTAATTTCAATAAATAAAACTAAATTAAAAAAACAAAGTAATTTCAAGGGAAAAAAAACTAAGAACATAGTTTGCATTCCAGACGTACCTGTGACATGTTACAAAGGAATGAATGACTGAGACTTTTTGAATAATACACAGATAAATGACTCAAACAGTACAGGTCAAATTGTCCTGTCACCTTATAAATACTAAAAATATTATTGTTTATATGTCAGGAAAATAATTCACGATTACCATATATTGCACATATAATTGAATATATAATGTAAAATCAAATCAAATATCAAATAATCAATAATAATTTTAAAATCGAATAAATTAATATCAATATAATTTTAAAATTACTTTAATTAAAAATTAAAATATATACTAAAATATTAAATCTAATTCACGATTACCGTATATCGTACATATAATTGAAAATAATAAATAATAATTTTAAAATCAAATAAATTAATATCAATATAATTTTAAAATTACTTTAATTAAAAAATTAAAATATATATTAACATATTAAATCTGGAAAGAAAATTAATAATATATTAAATGTCTTACAAATATTAAGATGGTGATTGTGCTAATCAATAATTAATTAATTGATTATATATTGATACTAAAATAAAATTAGGAATGAATAAAATATCACTAGAATGCGACATGTAGACTACCAGTCCCAGTCAGTAATTGTATTTTGTATAATATATAGAATAGATAGATAGATAGATAGATAAAAAAAATTATATTATACAAAGAAAAAAAATGGCTTGAGTGCTTGATATATTAAAAATTTTGTTTTGGGTCCCTGCTGTCAATTAAGTGATGACGTGACATCATCTTAAGTGATGGTAAAGACTTAAAACAAAAGTTTTGATATATCATAATGCAAATATCGAAAAAATTTATAGGGACCAAAGTAAAATTTTGAAAATTTATCTAGATATAAAAGTTATTTAAGCAAAAAAAAATTGTACTATAAAACATTCAAAATAAAAGGGAGGGTTAGAGCGTGACGCAATTGGATTTTGGTGCCTAAATGGTTGTGTGAGATGGACTTGCCATCGAACCTCACACAAAGAAAGCCTCACTAAACCAGAAATTTTTGCAAATCCATCTCCTCCAATTCACCATTTTCATCTTCAATCTTCTTCAACACTGTATTTGTTTCTTCAAAGCAAATCCACACTGTGTGTGTTTGTTGGTCCCTCAATATTCCAATCTGTCTCTCTCTGTTGCTGCTGAGAAGAACCCATGTCCCTTTCCTTCTTCAAAGTGTTCCTGTGAAACCCCATTGGCAAGAAACCTCTCACAACTACTTTCCCCTGTGACTTCTCAACCTTCACCTTCTTCTGCTGACCACAATTGACTTCCTTATAACACTCACCCTCCTTGTTTTGTAGTTGCACCCTTCATCACCACCTCCTCCCTCTTCCCATTCTCCAATCCAAAATCATTTCTTTTCTGGGAGAGCGAGAATGGGTGTGTGGAAATTGGGTTTTTTGGGGCTTCTTTGTGCAAGTTTTCTCTTTGCAATTGGAGCTGTGGAGCTGGGCAGGAACCAACCAACTGAAAGAATTTCAGGTGCTTTTTTTTTTTTTGGTGCTGATTTTGGTTTTTCAGCTTCTTTCTTTGCTTGCCTTGTCCTATTTTTTTTGATTTGGGGTTTTGAATCCATTGGTTGTGATCGATTTGTTTCCGGTTAGGTGTAGTGTTGGTTTGACCGGTTTTCAGTGGTGTGTCTTTGTGGTTATTGTGGATGTGAGTTTGATTAAGATCTGCTTTGTATTGAGGTTGATTAGGATATTTGTGCTTGTTTTTGCTTGTGATGTTATTATTTCAACCACAAAGCATTGCCTCTTCAGCGTTGAACGTGGGTGATTATTCCTAAGGATCCTAACTTCAAAGTACCATGCCTTCTAGCTAGATACTATAGTACTGGAATTTGATAGTTTTTTGTTTTTGTTTTTAGTGGGTTGCTTTTTTGACATAGTTCCTAAGGTCCAATGCCTGCGATTAGGGTAAGAGTTTGGAAGATGAATAAGTTCATAGACCGTGAACCTTTAATGATAATGCATGCCAAATGATGCCTTAGAAGATAATTAATAGTTTGTGCTTGATTTCCAATGGACATATGAAAATTAATTAGAGTATCTGAGAGACGTATTGGTTGGTCCCCTTCCCCTCGTTGAACTTGCTCACACTAGAAGATTGTAGATTGGTAGTCTTGTGTCTATAGGCTCTTATTTCTATAGATTGGTAATCTGATGTAGGTGTGAATATGTATTGTAATTTGCAGGTAGTGCTGGTGATGTATTGGAAGATGATCCAGTGGGAAGGTTGAAGGTTTTTGTTTATGAACTTCCAAGTAAATATAATAAGAAAATTCTGCAAAAGGACCCAAGATGCCTCAACCATATGTTTGCTGCCGAAATCTTTATGCACCGATTTCTCTTATCTAGCCCTGTCCGAACCCTTAATCCTGAAGAAGCTGATTGGTTTTATACCCCTGTGTACGCCACTTGTGACTTGACACCAAATGGCCTCCCTTTACCCTTCAAATCACCACGAATGATGAGAAGTGCTATACAGCTTATTTCTTCAAACTGGCCTTATTGGAACCGGACAGAGGGGGCAGATCACTTCTTTGTGGTTCCTCATGACTTTGGGGCATGTTTCCATTACCAGGTACAAGATTTTTCATATATCACTGTTAGTTTTACTCAAGTATTTGAACCAATCATATGCTGCCTTGAGAAGTAACAGAAAGAAAAGCAGTTTAGATGTAGGATACCTATCCAAAAGTAACATGCATTTTATTACATTATTTTGTTCCAGGAAGAGAAGGCAATTGAAAGAGGGATTCTTACACTGCTACGGCATGCTACCTTGGTTCAAACATTTGGACAGAGGAATCATGTGTGCTTGAAAGAGGGCTCAATTACCATTCCTCCATATGCTCCACCACAGAAAATGCATACCCACCTAATTCCTGACGAGACTCCCAGGTCCATTTTTGTATACTTCCGAGGACTCTTTTATGATGTTGGCAATGACCCTGAAGGTGGTTACTATGCAAGGTAGGTCTTATTACAAGTTTAAAGGAGGGGGTCTGAGTGTGTGGTCTTTTATTTATTACACATTATATCTTCATAAGAAAGCTGACTTGCATCCTATTACTGAAAATGCAATGAATAATGACTTTGATTTATTTAAGTTTTGTATTTTGTGTAACTATCAAAACTGGTCAAGCTTATTGAGATCAACTGCATTCATGACCTGAAATTTGCTCTCTCTAAATTTCCAATTCAAAATCAAGTGTGGATGAAGTTTGGTGCATGCAATGATGCTTTCATAACAAAACAAACTTGGATCAACAAATAATCCTGGTTGATCAAACTGACCGTGTTTTGCAATCTCGCAGAGGCGCAAGAGCAGCAGTGTGGGAGAACTTTAAGGACAATCCGCTGTTTGACATCTCCACTGAGCATCCAACCACGTACTACGAGGACATGCAACGAGCCGTGTTTTGTCTATGCCCACTTGGATGGGCTCCTTGGAGCCCAAGATTGGTAGAAGCCGTGGTATTTGGTTGCATCCCTGTTATTATTGCAGATGACATTGTTCTGCCATTTGCTGATGCAATCCCATGGGAAGAGATAGGGGTGTTTGTTGATGAGGAGGATGTTCCAAAGTTGGATACAATACTCACATCTATCCCACCAGAAGTCATATTAAGGAAACAGAGATTGCTTGCTAACCCTTCCATGAAGCAAGCAATGCTTTTCCCACAGCCTGCTCAACCCGGAGACGCGTTCCATCAAGTTTTAAATGGACTTGCGCGTAAGCTGCCGCATGACAGCACTGTGTTCTTGAAATCAGGGGAGAAGGTCTTGAATTGGACTGCTGGACCTGTGGGTGACCTTAAACCTTGGTAACAATTATATTACTTTTCTGAGGCCATTATAGGATTCTTTATATTTCTTGCTCAATCCTCCCAAAGTGTTCATAGGGGTTGGTAATTGAGATACCTTTTCTTTTTCTTTTTGTATTGTAAATTTTGATATTTTCATAGACAAATCATTAGATCATGTAATCCATTTTGCAACATGATTGAAGTTTCATAATATGCTCAAGCTTCTTGTTTCCCTGCTATAGTAGAATTGCCTGTCGTCTTTTATGCAATGCATGCTAGAGCCGGTAATTTGGGTGACTGGAAATTAAAATTGTAATGGCAATTAACTTCATATTAAGGGCTAATTTTCTTGATGGATTAATTTGTTTGTATGTGTCATGAGACTTTAATAATAACAAGGTTTGATGTTTTGGTGAAATTTTTTGGTTTTCCATGTCCATTTCATATGGACATTTTTGGGGTGGACAAAGGTTGGGCAAGAGTATCAAATCATCATCACTTAAGGATACAAATTCAGATGTCCATTTCGGAGATCACAAATTGCTTGCCATTTAAACCAACCATCCTGGGTTTTAATTTCATTTATTACTTTGATTCTTATGAAAGCTATTGGTTCGGTGATACGTAACTGTAATTTATTCTCTAGCTAGGCTGGTGGGTAGTCAGTACTGTCTCTCGACGTTTGTATTAATCTGATTGTTGTTTAAAATTAGAGAATGTTAAAATAAGCTAATGGGGCAAATTGGAGAAGAGTTTATTCACTAATTAAAAAATGACCTTATACCTATACTTTAAATTTCTGTAGATCTAGATAAAATATAATTTATATATTAAAAAAATGTTTATTATAATTTTAATTATATAAAATGAACAATTATATTGTGCAATATACAAACTAAATTACTAGTTTCACTTAATTTTGATTAAGTATTATAGTTAAAAAGATTTATTAAATTTCTCATGCTTTTTTAAAATTAGTCACTATTTACTAACAATGACTAGTAACCTTTTGTTAAGCTAAAAGGACTTATTAAATATTTTAAAATTATACTAAACTTTTAAATAAACTTTTATAATTTAAAAATCATAAAATGGTTTGGCTTTTGTAATCATCTTAGTATTTCAGTTTACTTTAACTGAATTTTCAATTTTGTGGATAAGTAATCTCTTCACCCTGTACTTTTATGATATGTATGTAATTGCAATTTATATTAATTAAAAGACTTAAATACATTTTTAATCATTGCAATTTAGTGCTTTTTTTGCTTTTCATCTTTGCAATTTTTGTTTTGTTTTGGTCCTTACAGATTATGTTTGTTTTGTTTTTCGTTCTTAAAGTGGTTTAGATAGCGTTTTTAACAATGAAAAAACTCTATCTAAACCGCTATAAGGACGAAAAACAAAACAAACATAATTTGCAAGGACTAAAATCATTTTTTTTTGCAAGGACGAAAAGTAAAAAAAATACTAACTTACAAAGACTAAAAATGTATTTAAACCTAATTAAAAAGATTTACAATTATGTAAATTATTATGCACTTATAATGTTTTAGATAGACACTTGCAACTAAAAAATTAAAACTAAACATTGAGAAGGTAAATGATACTTTTAATATTTTAATGTATACCAATCATTAAAAAATGAATGAAAAATATATCAAAGTAACTAGCAATGTAATAACATGTGTATATAGAAGTTAATAGAGTAGCTCATTTTCTAGCAATTCATTTCATGCGATTCATAATCTTCAATCCTTTTGTATTTGGGACTCTCCCTCCCCTCCCCTAGAGTCTCTCCTTGGGATGACAATGGGTAGGGTATTATAGTACCCATCCCCACACCCACGTTGAAAAAATTACCCGTCCCCGTCCCCATACCTACGCGAGTAACAACTTTAATCACCATCCCTGTACCCGCTGGATACCTATGTACTCATACTCGTACCCGCTACCTGCACTTTACTTACGTATAAAACTAATAAATCAATAAAAAAATATTATTTAAAAAAATTAATACAAGTAAATTGAAAAATCACTCTTAAATAATCCAAACATAACATTAAAAATAATCAAACATAACCTTTAGTTGTTCAAACTTAATACATAAACTAAACAACATTATAAACATAATCATTCTTAAACTTAATGTTCTAATTGCTTAACAAAAACATTAGAAACTTGGACATCAAGTGATGATAGCACTCTCCGATAATAAAATTGTCTTTCATAGATTGTTTAACTCGTTCTATTTGTGTTGCTATATTAATAGCCAAGATGAATAAATAAATTATTAATATTACCGATACGATGTTCACTTGCTTTAAACAATTAATGGGATTATAAAAAAATGTTTGTTGCTATACTAATTGATATATACTTCACCTCTTTCTCCCAATTAACATTCTCTACGAGTAAAATAATTTGATACCTTGCAATATACCCAACTAGTATCTATACTAATTGTATGATACCACCCTTTACAAAGAACCCACTATAGACACGTAGAACCCAGTGTAGTATTGTTTCCAGCACAAAGCAAAAGTGTTAAGATAAAGTGTCATATTTACCAAGTCACAAAGCGCACGAACCACCACCACTACTCATCTTCCGGTATTTAAATGTCTTGAAATTACCTGTTCTAGTAATTGAAACATGTTGCGCTCATAATGCATCGAACCCACTTATCGTCATACGTTCAATAAATCTTGGATACAACGAAGATGTATTATTGTGTTAGTCATTAAGTTAAAATTAGTAAAATATTTAATTACCTTTTGTAATATATATATATATATATATATATATATATATATATATATATATATATAACATGTGTGGGGAGGGGTGGGTACTATAGTACCCGCTGTAACACCCTAAAAATTACAACTCAATAAATATATATTTGTGTGATTGAGTTATGATTTAATTGAAATTTGTTTCTTTTAAATAAGAAAATGTATGTTTGAGTAATTAAAATATAGTTAGTATTATTGTGAGGATTTTCGAAATTTTTACGTGAGTTCCGTAAGCTGTAGAAAAAAAAAAAAAAGAGAAGCGGGGGTGTCTTTATAGGAAGTGTGGTGCAAATAGCAAAATTGGAAAAAAAAATCTAATCATTCACGATGCTTCTAATTTTTTTCATTTTTCTTCCTCCACTCTGCCGAGGCTGTCTTCTCCCTGCTCCTTCTCTCTGCATCTTCTCTCTAATATTTGAGCTTCCAAATCAAAGTTTCTACCGATTAATCTTGGATATATCATAGAGAGAGACTAGAGCTTCAAAATCAACCGATTGGATTTCGATTTCATCGAGGTATGGAGGGGTTTCTTTCTTTTTCCTAAGCTATTTCCTTGTTTTCTTGTTAAATATGGATTGTGGCTGTTGTTGATGGTCTGTAAATAATTTTGAAAAATCCGAAATAAGCTACTTGTGATTTGGGTTCTGTGACTGTGTGGATTTTTTTGTCTCAGTTTTCGTGCATGTTTTGAGGATGTAAATATATTTTCCTATGTTTTGATGCCTCTGGATGTCATGGTATTTTTCTCAGATTTTTTTGAGAAATGTAACTATTTTTACCGGAATTATTTTCGAAAACTGTTAATTCTGAGAATGGGACTGTTTTGATTTTTACAAGAATTTTGGGACATGATTTTGGAAAACTTGAACCATGCGTTCATTTTATGTATTATGAGGGTCATCTCTGAATTTTTTCAAGGTTAGGAAAAGTCGGGAAGTAATTTTAGAAAATTATTGTTGTGAAAAACGAAAACTGGACGGTGGAGAATTTAAATGGGAAAAATATCCTTTTTTGAGCGAATTTGGCTATGAGAAAACTTTGTAACCTTATTTGAATTATGTAGAATATCTGTGAATTTTATCGGAATTTTATAGGAAATTTTGGTAATTATTTATGTTTTTATATGGGAGACTCTGTTTTGAGACAGAAATGCTTTAAAAATTAAAAAAGGGTATTTTTGGTGGGTTTTTGGTACTGAGGAAATTATATGCGATGGTCCACATGTTGGAGATATTCTTTGTAAAATTGCACATAAAAAAAATTTGATATGCTATTTTCTAAAAATATGGAATTGTGTTTTACAGAACATGTACAGTCACTGTTTTTAATTCAAAAATAATATTTGTGGGTTGAATTTTCGTGAGATAAATTTATATGATGAAATATGTATGATGTATAGTTTCTCTGTAAAATCTCATGAAATTTAAAGTTGATATGATGTATCAAATAATTTTTGGTATGTGTGCACAACTATAGGTATATGCATGAAATTTAATTGAGTGATTGTGTAATTGTGCCTAATATCATTCGTTGGATTTGCTAATAGACATTTTACCTCAAAAGGGAAATTTCTATTGAAAACGTGTGGGTAATGTTGTTTAATGGATTATGTTGAATTATGGTTTGTTAATGATTATTCTATTATTAACTGTGAATTGGAGACCGGGAGGAATGTGATCCTCGGGCAAAGAGTGCTGAAATTTGTTTGTGCATGTGAATTGCTTGTGATGGTTTGTTGATTGTGGGAACGGGAATTTTTCATTCTTGTGTGGGAGCAAATGAACTCCAAATGGAGTACATTTGTGAATACTAGAAGGTCATTCTAGTAATCAATAATATTCACTATGAGCAATAGTGAATCAACTATAATTAAGAGTGTGAACTTAATAACATTATGGATTGGTAATTAGGAATTACCTATGCACATGGAGGACAATGGATGTTTGGACTTAGAAAGGAATTTAGGACCCTTGCATGGATTTGGACAAAATGACTGAAATAAGCATAAAATGTGAGAGTGGGTGAGGATTTCAATAAGACAAAGTAAGACAGTTAAGAATCATGATGTGGGTCATGATTGAGTAAAGTGCAATACGCACATGTGTTTGATAGTTTATAAATTGTGATTGTCCGAATCGTGGTGAGAACCGAAAGGAGGAAAGAACCTCCAACGCTAAGTCGTGTGAGACGTTTGACCGGATTTGTTCATGGACAAAGCTTGAACGGATAATTGTGAGACAGGTCGTGTGGAGGCTTTATCTACGGTGAGCATTGTGTTGTGAGATGACGGGGTCGTAATGTTTAACCACTGTAATAGTGGGGGAGTTTGATCTTCGCGTTGTATGTCTGGGACATATGTTGATTGAGGACCGCCATCGAGTACCTTTGGTAGAAAAGCTCACACAAACCTGTGAAAGGTCGCGTGGGATATTTCAGCTGCGAGTTATCTGTGAACCAAGATCGGATTGCGAATGACGCGTCACTTGAGGTGATAAGATCGTTACGATGTAGCGATAAAGGCAAAGTCCTTATTTATATATGCATATGTGAGCGTAGAGGTGGTACCTTTAGCTCGGCGTCAATTCGTCCGCACCTGTACCATGTGCAGCGGGAAACCCACATGCGATGAAGAAAGAAAATAAACTCTGTGAGAGAGTGTTGAGGAGTCAGTCCTCGGAGTAATGGATGACCACAGTTGGTACCTGGGAGATGATCGTAAGGCAGGTTGTTCTTGGAGGGTAAGGCACTGAGGTGTGACGATAGATCACGTAGCTGACTCGGCCACCCTGACAAAAGTACGAGCCATCATCAGTTGGTAAGAGCCCGCCATTGTACCATGGTGAAGGGTGTACTCCCAACAGTCATCCAACTCAAAAATATGTAAGACCACTGAGTTCTGGAAGTTCCAGTGGCAGCTGGCCAGTGTGAAATAATTTACAAGAATAGTTGTGGAAACGAATAGGTTTCGAGTGAGACTCGTGAGAGCACCACTGTGAAGTGGTTGATATTGTATGTTTGTTTGAGACCGGAAGGTCGTTTGGTTGTTGGTTTAGAGGAGGAGAGAGACTCACTCCATACGCCTTTATTTTTCAGATTTAGACAAATGATCTTGTGCAGACAACAAAGATGGAACGAAAGGCTACAACAAGCACTGTGAACACGAGTGGATGTTTTAAGAGAAAGAAGAGGATCCTTCTAGGATGTTATTTGGGTTAATTGGGTATTTTTAAAATTTTCATTGAGTCACTGCTCTGAGTCTTAGTACTTTCTTGTATAAAAAGGGCTAGACTTGATTTTAATATTATGATGTACAACTCTTTATACGTGGCTCAAATGAATAATGTGTTAAATTCCAAGAAGGTAAATGCATGAATATATTCGGTGTAATAGAATAATATAATGCTGGATCTGAGGATGTTTTTAATTAAAGAAGATTTTGTTATGTTTCATGGTTTGCATCGAAGTTAATGTCTTATAAAATGAGTCTGATTTATTAAGACTGATATTTCATTAAAAGGAATTTTTATATATTAATAAGTTATTGGGGATGATTTTGTTTGGAGTTTTAAGTAACAACCTTTTTAAAGGAAAAACAAATCTTCCCGAATCAAAAAGGCTATTTTCAATAATTGGATATCGAATTACTTCATAAATTTCTTAATTAATAAGAAAATCTTTAATAGTAAAAATGGGTGTTACACCCGCACCCATCTCCATTAAAATTTTGCCGGTTAATACCCGCCTCGAACCCATCCCTATTAAATTGGTATTTATCTTACCTGTTTGTGGTTATTTTTGTAAGTATCCATAGGATTCGGGTACACTTTGTCGTCCCTAGTCTCTCCTTCTCAAGGATAGCCATGGGTGATTGTCTCGTTTATTTTTCCACTGAATCAAAAAAGAACAAACTACAAAGTATAAGGAAGTTAAAGTGTCAAATTGTACATTACAAAAAAAGATAAATCGTTTATGAACCAAATTATAAAGAATTACGGTATAATTTACCCTAAATTATATATATGTTGTAGATACGTGTTTAAGGAGAATATGTTCCTATTGTAAATTCTATTGTTCGAGTTTTTTCAATAATTTAATAAACATTTACGAATAGTGATGAGCCGTCCGGATGCTCCTGATTGGTTAATTAATAAGTTAAAAAAATATAATGTTGAGGATTTTACAGAAAATCACGGTGGTTGTTCTACTTGATCAGTTTTCGTATTGTGACGAATTCGTACTAATTATCTTTATCCTTATTTAATAATAATAATAATAACTAAACATATTAGAACAAAAATTCAGCAAATAATGTGATTGGTTGCCACAAGTTTTGCACATTCGATATTCCATGACCATGGCCATGGCTTCAACCGCCCCCTTGATCAGTTCTTTTAACACTCCCACTGGTTTTCCAGTACAACGGTCTAGCTTTTTCATTCCTCAAAGTTGGGTGCACAGTGGACCCTTATTAAGGTTCCCTCAATAACTCACACTCACACCCTTATCTTCTTCTCTCATTAATCATTATACCTTTTTCAGCTACAGAAAAGCTGCACTTGCATTCTCAGGTTGCACCACAGCCACATATATATAATTAACACACACTTGCTCTTACTCTTATCCTTTTTCTTTTTCTTCTTTTCCTTGCATTTTCTGCCCTCAGTTTGCGGTGTTTGGGAGGAAGAATGGATCATAACAGTAACGGGGCGAAGATCAAAAGTACAATTCTGCACCATCTCTATGAGAAGCAGAAACAGAGCCCTTACTATGACAATCTATGTCGCCCTGTTTCAGATTTGCTTCCATTTATTGCCTCTGGGATCAGAGGTGTCACTACCAACCCAGCGGTAAAACAATGTTCTTTTGCTTTTGCTTTTATAGTTTTATTTTATCTTGTTTCTGTGTATTGCTTTTAATTAATTACTGCACAATGTTCTCACATTGCAGATTTTTGAAAGAGCTATTTCATCCTCAAATGCCTACGATGAGCACTTGAGGTAGTTTTTAACTTGTTCTTGGATTCGCAATAGATTACTTCTTTGCAAGAATACAAGAGGAATTTCTCATTTTTTTTTTTTTTTGGTTTATATGGGAGACTTAGCCTCCTCTGCTTTGTACTTTTTTATGGCACATCTTGTGCTATTTATTAATATAGTTATTAATTTGATTTACAACCAAGCAGGGAATTAGTAGAGGCAGGGAAGGACATAGAAAGTGCTTACTGGGAATTGGTTGTGAAGGACATACAAGATGCTTGCAAACTCTTGGAGCCAATTTACAATGAAAAAGATGGGGATGATGGACATGTATCTGTTGCGGTTTCTCCAAAGCTAGCATATGATACCAAGGGGACAATTGAGGCAGCAAAATGGCTTCATAAAATGGTTGGATGTCCAAGTGTTTACATTAAAATTCCTGCCACTGATGAATCCATCTCTTCCATGAAGGAGGTTATTTCACTGGGGATAAGTGTAAATGCCACTGTGAGTTTTTTATGTGCATTCTGATGTCACAAAATTTGATCCTTAAAGGCTGCAGCAGCAATATCCTCATAGTTTGTGTTTTTGAAACAGCTCATATTCTGCCTTCCTATATATGAAGCAGTGATTGATGCTTACTTGGATGGCCTTGAGGCTTCTGGCATGACTGATCTCTCTAAGGTTTCAAGTGCAGCAGCATTCTACATCAGTAGAGTGGATACTACACTTGACAAGAAACTTGAGCAAATTGGTACCACTGAGGCTCTTGATCTCAAAGGAAAGGTGTGAAGCATTTTGTTTTTAACTTTAAGCCATTTTGTTTGAGAAAAAGTTTCATATTTTATTTATTTTTGTTTCACTTTTAATTATAAAAAAAATGTCACTTTATTTTCGTTTTATTTCCCGTTTTCAGAAGTTTGTACTGTTTTGGGTGTCTTGTCCTTTTACATTTGCCTCAAAATATTATAGGGTGCGGTTGCTCAAGCAGTCTTAGCATACCAACTTTACCAGAAAAAGTTTTCTGGTCCAAGATGGGAACGCTTGGAGAAGAGAGGTGCCAAGAAGCAGAGGTTGATGTGGGCCTCAACAAATGTGAAAAATCCATCTTACCCTGACACATTTTATGTTAATTCTCTAATTGGACCAGATACAGTAAGTAATATCAGTTTCCTTATTTTACCTTGATTGGATGACCATGTGAGCTAATATAGATTAATGTTGGTGTGCAAAAGCTTAAAGTTGAGATCATTCATTATTAGGTTGCTGAAATAACCTTGCGTGTATTTGGTGCCTCTATAGATTTCAACCTTACCAGTCCAAGCTCTTCAAGCATTCATGGACCATGGTATTGTTTCAAGAACTCTTGATGCAAAAGTATCAGAGGCTCAAGACATTTACAATGCAATTGAGAAGTTGGGGATTGATTGGAGTTCTGTTGGATCACAACTGGAACATGAGGTGCTGGATTCTTTCACAAAATGCTTTGACAATGTGCTTGAATGCATGCAAAAGAAGGCTAAGCTTAGGGATTTCATCAGCATATAAATCGTGCTTTCAGGTTAACTAGTACAAGTCTAAGCCAAAAATATTTGGCACTTTTTTTTTTTCTTTTTTTCTGTGACACTGGTTGCATATGCAGCATGCAACTGATGCTGTCGAAGCTTAGAACTTTGGTGTGTAACTAAAATGTGAATAATGGAATATAAATAAAATTAAAGCAATTGTAGTATTCACGTAATCATTTTGTAGTAGGGGTGAGCGTGGATCGAATTAGGATGAGTTTATCTCCGTTCTTATTCAACTCTAAAATTTGTTAAGCCTATTTCTTGAATCTGAATCCGATCCAACCAAGACATAGTAAATTTAGGATAAGATCAAGTCAATTTGACCTATTATTATAATATATCAATCCTAACATTGTGTATAATTAAATTGTAGAATAAAAAAAGAATAACACTTTAAGGTATATTTTATGATATATATTTCAAAATAAATAATATTATTATAAATATAATACCATATTATATTAAATATTATCTATTAAATAAAAAATTATTAACAATATATATTTGTTCAAAAAATTAAGATTTTTTAAAATAATATAAGACCTTAGATGAGTTGGGACAGCCCAAGTATAACCCGAACCTGTTCTTAGAATATACTAGATCTAATATTTAATAATTTAAGATCCGAACATGTCCAAATCAATTTAGCCAGATTGGATTAGAAGACGGGTTAGGTCTTGCCATCTATACTTTCTAGTATCGTAATATGTAAATTAAATGCTTTCATTTCGGTAATGTATATTTTGTTGATCGTATGTATTTAAAATCACTAGTTTAACAGAATGGTTGAATTAAACATTATTTTTCGTTGGGTCTGAGATTTTTTTTGTTTTTGGAATTTCATTGGGTCTGAATTCTGCAATGTAGCTTTGCTTTTTGCCTATCACAGTCTGTGATGTGACGTGGCACTGCAGCCTGCTGCATTTTCCTGTACTTGAAGCCTCAAGTCAGTAGACTTTGTTGACAGTGTGATTTCAGGTTAACAAAGTTATTGAAAAGTCAGATTTTAAAAAACTGCATGAAGTCCATTTGTCATTTGAGAAACTTTTAGATGGACAAAAAAATTGTATCAATTTCTTAAAAGTTAAAAAAGTGATATAACATTACAGCAAAATGTGAAAAATTATTAACACTGCAGTAGTAGAAAAACTCAACGTGAATTTATTCCCTCGGATTGAAAAATATATAAAGTGTTCATGTATCATTTATTTATTCTTAATAATACTCCAAATATTAGAACGAAATTCAGCAAATAATCTGATCTGTTGATGACTATGTCTATGGCCATGGCTTCAACCGCCCCCTTGATCAGTTTTTCTAATACTGGCACTGGTTTTCCATTACCACGGTCAAGCTTTTTCACTCCCCTAAGTCGGGTGCAGAGTGAACCCTTAAGGTTACTCACACCCTTATCTTCTTCTCTCATTGTACTTTTTTCAGCTACAGAAAAGTTGCACTTGCATGTTTGCACCATATCCACACATGCAGCTAAATGCTCTCTTGCGTTTTCTATTCTCAGTTTGCGGTGTTTGGGTGGAAGAATGGAACATAACAGTAACGGGGCAAAGATCAAAAGCACAATTCTGCACCATCTCTATGAGAAGCAGAGACAGAGCCCTTACTATGATAATCTATGTCGCCCTGTTTCAGATTTGCTTCCATTTATTGCCAATGGGATGAGAGGTGTCACTACCAACCCAGCGGTAAAACAATGTTCTTTTGCTTTTGCTTTTATTTTATCTAGTTTCTGTGTGTTGGTTTTAATTAATTACTGTACAGTGTTCTCACATTGCAGATTTTTGAAAGAGCTATTTCATCCTCAAATGCCTACGATGAGCACTTGAGGTAGTTTTCAACCTTTTGGATTTGCAATCTTTGAAAGAATAGAAAAGGAAGTCCATACATAGTTTTGTTCTTATCTTTTTGCAAAGAAGACAGATGTGCCATCACCTTTTCTTGATCCAGAGGTAGAAGAGACCAAGAAAGAAAACCATTAAGAAATAATACTTTTGCTACTTTTTATTAGATACAAATAATTAATTTTAATTAATAGTGTTATATATTAGAATTTTATTTTAAAAATATTCATAAAATTAAATAGTTTAAGTGATAATTATATTTAAGAATATTATTATTATTTTTTTGAAAAAGCTAAGAATTTATTGAATCACAGATATTGAGCAGAAGTGGTGCCCAATTCAATAAAGAAGTACTTTAAGAATACACTTATATTCACAGATATTATTCATAATTTAAGAAATATTTTTTTCTATCAATAAGTGTGACTTGTGAATACATTCAGGGGTTGATTTATAAATATACTTCATAGTAAATTAAAGTATAAAAAGAAATTAACAATTAATGCATTTAAAAATAAATATATGTTTCTTTAAGAAAAAATATACGTATTTATTTCTTATAAAAAGGATTGGAAATAGTATTTAATTATTTATATGTAAATGGCATATAAGATTACATGAATTTTGTGTTTCATCCGTGTAGCTGACTTCACTTAATGGGAAGAGATTTTTATTGTTGTCGTTGTTTTCTTTCTCTAAAAGGTAAAGCAAAATTGCTGTTAATGAGTATGGAGCATGTATTTTACCTATAAATTATAAGAGGGAAAGCAAATTTTTCAGTCAATGGAAATATGGAATGCATAAACTGTTATTTGGTATTGGGGCAAATGGAGAATTGTGAGTTGTGACAAAGGTAAATTCATTCTCATTGACTGGTTTGTGGGATTTATGGATCAAGCACATGAATATGAGGTAACATAGTGCATTGTTTTCTGAAAGGAAACAGTATGTAGGATCTCAATTAGCAAAAAGAAGACTTGCAGCTTACCTTGATATCCAGAATATGCAACTGTTGCTTAGTAATATTTCTTTTTGGGTATAATATAAAATATTATTAATTTGATTTGCTACCAAGCAGGGAATTGGTAGAGGCAGGGAAGGACATAGAAAGTGCTTACTGGGAATTGGTTGTGAAGGACATAAAGGATACTTGCAAACTCTTGGAGCCAATTTACAATGAAAAAGATGGGGATGATGGACATGTATCTGTTATGGTTTCCCCAAAGCTAGCAAATGATTCCAAGGGGACAATTGAGGCAGCAAAATGGCTTCATAAAATGGTTGGATGTCCAAGTGTTTACATTAAAATTCCTGCCACTGATGAATCCATCTCTTCCATAAAGGAGGTCATTTCTCTAGGGATAAGTGTAAATGCCACTGTAAGTTTGTTATGTGCATTCTGATGTCACAAATTTTGATCCTTACAGGCTGCAACAGCAATATGCTCATAGTTTGTGTATTTGAAACAGCTCATATTCTGCCTCCCTAAATATGAAGCTGTAATTGATACTTACTTGGATGGCCTTGAGGCTTGTGGCGTGACTGATCTGTCTAAGGTTTCAAGTGCAGCAGCTTTTTACATCAGTAGAGTGGATGCTACACTTGACAAGAAACTTGACCAAATTGGTACCACTGAGGCTCTTGATCTAAAAGGAAAGGTATGAAGCATTTTGTTTTCAACTTTAAGGCCATTTTGTTTTCACTTTTAATTATAAAAATGTCACTTTATTTTCACTTTATTTGCTGTTTTGAAAAGTTTGTCCAAGATAGTTAACTCCTTTTGTGTTTGGGGTGTCTTGTCCTTTAACTTTTGCCTGAAAATGTTATAACAATTCTTACAGGGTGCGGTTGCTCAAGCAGTGTTAGCATACCAACTTTACCAGAAAAAGTTTTCTGGTCCAAGATGGGAACGCTTGGAGAAAAGAGGTGCCAAGAAGCAGAGGTTGATGTGGGCCTCAACAAATGTGAAAAATCCATCTTACCCTGACACATTTTATGTTGATTCTCTTATTGGACCAGATACAGTAAGTAATATCAGTTGCCTTATTTTTACCTTGATTGGATTGGATGACCATGTGAGCTAATATAGATTAATGTTGGTGTGCACAATCTTGAAGTTGAAATAATTCATTATTAGGTTGCTGAAATAACCTTGTCTTTATTTGGTGCCTCTATAGATTTCAACCTTACTAGGCCAAGCACTTGATGCATTCATGGACCATGGTATTCTTTCAAGAACTCTTGATGCAAAAGTATCAGAGGCTCAACACATTTACAATGCAATTGAGAAGTTGGGGATTGATTGGAGTTCTGTTGGATCACAACTGCAACATGAGATGCTGGATTCTTTCACAAAAAGCTTTGACAATGTGCTTGAATGCATGCAAAAGAAGGCTAAGCCTAGAAATTTCATCACCCTATAAACCGTGCTTTCAGGTTAACTAGTACAGGTCTAAGCCAAAATATTTGGCAATTTATTTTTTCTGTGACAGTAGTTGCATATGCAGGCTCAGAACTTTGGCGAGTAACTAAAATAATATTTTGGACTACTAATTGGATTAAGCTTAAAATATAAAAAAAGATAGAAATAAAAAAAAAGTTATTATGTATTATAACTTATTGAAGTTTTTTTAGAAGCTATGGCTTCTGAAATGCACCAAAATATTTTTTTAAGCTCTTGCTTCAGTTTTTTAAAGTTACATAATTATAATATATAAAAAAAATTACATAATTATTATAATTTTTTAAACATATATTTAATTGAAAAAACATTTTCAAGTTAATCACTATAGGCAAAAAATACTTGGCCCTTTTCTTCTATAACACTGGATGCCTATGCAGTATGGGATTGATGCTGTCAGAGTAGAATTTGGCGTGTAATTAGTTTGTATAAACTTACAAGAAATTTTGTCCAAAAAACTTAAAGAAATATTTAGTGCTACAATTTTTTAAAAGCTATTTTTTTATGCAGTAAAGTAATCCTTTCATTGTTTTTCAATTTACATAATTCTTGTAAATATTTTAAAACATTTTTTAATAAATATATATTTTTTCATAAGAAAAACACAAACAAGTGGGTATCTAAATAATAATTTCTTTTTTTTCTTTTCCATGCCTGTACCAAACGGTGAGTGGTGACAAATATATATTTAACATGTCATTTTTTTTTTCTTTGTCAATCAAATCGAATAATTTGGAAAATAAATTATAAACATCACAGATTAGACCGGTAATAAACATCCCGAAAATAAAATATCACACCACATTGGCGAAGGTGAAGAGCAATTCATAAAAGGTGCATGGATACCAGATTTTCAAAGTCCTAATTTAACTATGATGTACTCGATCACGCTCGCACCCAGCAAAATGCAGAGACACTGATAGTTCTAGTTTGGAATTTGGTTCCTTATTCTCTAGAGTCTAGATTCCCTTCGCATGTGTTCACAACGCCTTCATGACATGCTGCGTATTTAGTATTTACTATGTAGAGCTTGAGCTTGTGACATTCTGCTACTTGTAAAGCATGCTGGACCAAGATGAACATATATATATACGTCGAGAAATGAAAAGAAAATAAAAAAACGAATGGAAAATTGTTATTTCTCCTTGTGTTTGCTGTGTCTTTTTGTGAAGCCAAGGACTTAATTCCCACAACACTTTTTTATAATATATATAATTTTTTTTTATAAGAGAGGGATACAAACTAAGAAAAGAAATAGAAGTGTGGGTTTTCTAAGTCTACTTAGCTAGACCCAAACAAAACATATGGCTCTGCATATTTAAATCCTTCAAATAGTCATCTGAAACCTGTTAAACCAGCTTACTTACATGCCACAGTTCTCGCATTATTCTACTGATTTACATAAAAAAAAATATCTTTGCAAATTGCAAATATCCCACCTTTTTGTTTGTTCAAGTAGCTCCTTCATCTTCTTTACTAGTACAAGTACATTGAAATCGTTTGAATGATGTCATAAATAAAAAAAGTTTAATTTTTACGTATTGTTGATATTAAATTATCAATTAATTAGAAATTATTATAAATATTACATTCAAAATAAATAATAATGTAAATTATTTTTTACACAATCTCTCTATTTAAATTAAATTTACAAAAAATGAGCAATGAAAAAACTGGTAAAAAATTATTGTTCACTCAAAATGCATTGATGATATTGTGATATTCAATTAGGTATACAGATGTATTAAATACTTAGTAAAAGAATTTTGTCGACTACAATAATTTTATTCTATTCAAACAGTTTAGAGATAAAGTTATCTTTCTGAGTATTTAACACAACTATATACTTAAGATTCAAACTCGAAATATCTGATTAAACTGGAATATTCTCATGCTAGTTGATCCAGTAGGCAAACAGTCCTTAATTAAAAAAAAAGTATTTTATAAAAATAAAAAAAGAAATAGGATGACTAGAAGAGAGGATAAAACAAGAGCGAGAAAGTAAATGGCTTGTGTGGTGTGGTTGGGAATGCCACGCTTTCCACGTAGGCTGGGGACACGTTTGCACATCTACCCTCCCCTTGTTTCCACAACCATTCTCTTTCCTTCTTCTCTTATCTTCTTTTTCCTTTCTTTCTTTCTGTGTGATCCTCAGCAGAGATTGTTTAGTGAACACAAAAATGGCCTTGCAGGCACCCAGCCTTCACACAGCCCCCACCGTCAATGGCAATGCTGGCCTGAGACGACCCTTGATGAACCACCCTTTTGGTCTCAAGTCATCCTTCTTCTCTGGTTCCCTCAATCTCTATCTTCATCCTAATCACCACCACCTTACTTCAGCTCCACCCAGGATTTCCATGCGCGTCGCTTCCAAACAGGCCTATATCTGTCGCGATTGCGGGTTACATACCCTTCATTTTCTCATTTTCAATATAATATAGAGAGAGATATATATGATAATTGATATCAATTATTCAATTTTATGGTTTTGCTAATTAATGTTAATTGTTAATTGATGCTATGCTGCAGGTATATTTACAAAGACAGGACTCCCTTTGACAAGTTGCCTGATAACTACTTCTGCCCTGGTAATTGCTCCTCACTACACTCTATTACTAATACCAACCACCTTCCATGTTTTTGTTCCCAAACTGTTTTCCTCCTACTAAGTACTAACAAGTACAAGAATGATTCAATTCTTGCTAGTTGTCTATCAGAAATGCCATTTTATCGTGCTCATATTTATTCTTCATTCATGACTTTTGGTAAAAAAAAAAAAAGATTAAAAAATAAGAGTTTAATTTATAGTGTACCATAAACGTCTTATAAAAATTGACCCTTTTACTATATCATTCTATTGATTAATATGAGATGATGATAAAAATAAATTCTTATTGAATATTATAAGATAGTGTATATAAATTAAACTCAAAATAAAAACAAAAAGAGAATGAGAGGTTAATGGTACATTGGCCATATCCACATAGAGCATGTGTGGATGGATATGTGCATTTCAATCTTGTTTTTCAATTGGAGGCTCAAGATTGGTCTCTTGTTCCCCAATGAGTTAGGCTCTTGTAAATTGTAATGCTGATAAGATAGAAAATTGTGGTTTTAGAATGGTTAGGAAGCTCTTGTTAGAACTTGGTAGAAACAAAAGAATTGAGAGAAGTTGGTAAAGTTCATTATCATTGCCATAATTAATTAGTGTTTTGCAGTTTGCGGTGCTCCAAAACGAAGATTTAGGCCCTATGCACCGACTGTCAATAAAAATGACAATGACACAGCTATTAGAAAAGCACGAAAAGCTGAACTAAAGAGAGATGAAGCAATTGGGTGAGCCATAAATCACTCTGTTTCTATGCCTGGTATTATATCTCCTATCATTATTTTGGCATTAACATTATGCAATAAAATTTCCACAGGAAGGCACTTCCTATTGCAGTTGTCGTGGGAATCGCAGTGCTTGCTGGATTATATTTCTATTTGAACAGCCAATACTAGGCTGAATGGATTATATTTCAATTGCAGTGCCCTTTAACATGGGGTGTAGTTTATTCCCGTTCTTTCCTTTTCTTTTGTTCATTCTGTTGAAAGCACCCAGAATGGCCATACAATAAATGGTACAATTATTTTGAGAGAGAAGAATGGTCATGTTTATCAACCCTGGCGGGTGAAGGATGCAATGCAATGCAATGAAGTTATAGAGGGGAGAATTTCTTTATTTACTTTGTTGCCATTAGCGTGATAAGAAGCATTTTATATTTTCAACAATGTCAAAATGTAAGGTAGCAGAATTTTCTAAGAAAATGATGTCAAGATTTTCTTCTCCCAGAAAGTTAAACGATGTAGTTACATTTTTCCAAACACACAATTCTTCAGATGGAATATGCATACCCTCGGTGCTTGTAGCCCATCGGAGCTTCTCTACTTATCCATGTGTATGAATCTCCATCCATACTGATTGGACGTGCAATACTAAGTGCATGTTTGGAAAAAAAATTCTAAGTGGATCACCATTTTTTCTCCACATCCATTTGAAGCAATAAGAAACACCTTTTGAATCATTGAGGCCTTTGGGCGTGATTTTTGTAGCAGATGTGATGTGTAAACGCCATTCCAAACATGCTATAATTTGACATGAATCTTAGATAATAATCCCAACACGCATTATAGCTGAAGTGAGAACTGCGGTCTCAAAATCTTCTCAAAACTAAGGATTTGTGAGCATATTGAATAAAAAGAAAAAAAAAAAAAACCAGCACTTTATTGGCCATATCCTTTTTTTTTGGTATTTTTAACTGAAAAATAAATATTGATATTTGTTTGACAAAAAGATTAAGTAATAATTTACACGTAAGACATTATTTATGGGTAAGCTATGGGTACAGGATTATATATATGGTAGCTTTGTGAAAGGCTTTCATTCAAGGGAAAAAAAAAACAAATAATTGAAACTAGAGGTTGGTACAGAGTACAGACTTGAACTCAAGATGCCCCAATAGGAAATATTCATGTTATTTGCTATTTTGGTGTTGGTTTTATTTGCAATCAACTATTTTTGGAAGAAATATTTGTGCAGAATTTCATGGGTATTTATGGTTCGGTTTGATTCAGTTTTGTCGGGAGAAAAATTATATACAATAATGACCAAGGATGAGAATACACCAAGTGCAACAAGGATAGAAGATAAGCAAATTAGAGATAGATTACACTATATACCTGGGCGGGTTGGATAAGTTGGGATTAGAGACAAAGTGAATGTAAGTAAGGCCAAACTGTGTCTACAGCCAAAGATGGAAAGATTTAGAGATGGACTAGACTGTATCAAAGATTGGAGAGGATAAGATAACTAATCAATGATAAAAACAAGTTGGAACCGGAACCAATTTGCAAAATGATAGACTAAAATGGAGCCAAGAAGCTGGAACGACGGCAAAGACATGCTTGACTAGAGACTAAAATCTTTAAAAGAAGAAAAGTCAGAGAAGGGAAAAACACACGAATTTGGTGGTAATCAAATTGCATAAACTCAACATAATGGACAGAAGAAACATTACAGGAAGGTACTTTGAGTTTGATAAGGGAATAGCTAGAGACTGAATATCTAAATCGATATTGGCTTGATAAAATGTGTTAGATGTACACACAATATAAACGGCTAACCTTGATTTATATTAATATTAAATCATACATAATAAAATATAAAAGCTCTTTTATGCAATCTTATTTGAATTACTGCCGAATTTGTATTAAACGTGGATACTTGTTCTAATGAAAAATCAACCTTGATTTGCCACATCTTAATAGAATAGTGTTTCCTACTAGACCCAAATGCCGGTAAGATGGTCTAAATTAGTATTTGAAATATATTTTGCAAAACATACATTGTCAGTCAGAATGACTTAGCATATGCAGAATAGGGTATCTCTCTCATTAACATCCCATTCCCATGAGAAGAAGCAGCAGGAACAGCATTTTGTGAATGTAAGAGTGGCGCGTCAGCAAAACAGTAGACAGGAGCCTGCCAGTGTTGATCCTCAAGCACGGCACCAACCTCGAATGTCATCACATGAGCAATCATCCCTGCACCCACCACAACAATAGCGACGCTACATTTATTAATTATTATTCATAAATTAAAGAACACAATAATAATAATAATAAGGGTAGCAGAAAAAGACGTAACCGGAGTAGAAGATCCACTTGACGGGTCTTCGAGTGAGGACATCCTCGTAGTACCAAATGAAGTCAACTTTCTCCCAAACATTGCAGAGGAAGTTGTCGACATGCTCCTGTCCGAGGTAGTTAGCGCCGTCGAGCCAGTTGGGGCGGAGAATGCCCACTTCGAAATGGATCACTTTGCAGGTTTTGTCGAAGGGTTCGAGAGTGTAGTAAAAGGAGGTGCCATTGTCCCATTCGAGGTCATACTTGAGCACACCCAACTGGTGTTGGATGATGTTGAAGTTGCGGCCATTGGGCCAGTCGTACCACAAGTCCGTTTTCTGGAGATCGCCGCTTCGGTTGATGAAAAGAACCGAATGGAACTGTTGCGGCCACTCAGCTGGAACCGGAATTGAGTCATCCGCCATTATTAATAAGGAATGTTGAACAAAGAGGAATATGAACAACAAATTAATGGCCATTGCTAATAGAGGGGAAGCAAGGAAAGAAAACAAGATAAGGATTTTGCTGTGACTCTGATTGTGAGGTGTCCAATTTCACAGTCAGCAATAAATAAATATACAACCTTGCGCTTGCGGTCCTCGCCTTCAACTCCTTCACTCGCAAACCCCAAAAGGCCAAAAGAAAATTAATACAATAATTTTGGTTTTGATTCATTTCTTTCTGCTACGGCCTAAGATGGTTCCGATTTGTTTTCTTTAGGGCTTTATTACAAGTTTTATTAACGTGGGTAAACTACCTTTTTAGTACCTAAAAGTGTAATTCACTGTCACTTAAGTTTCTGAAAATATGAAAATGTTAATTCTTTAAAATTAACGTTCGTGCTTACGTGATATGCTATTTACCTACGTGACATGTTAAAGTGACAGACAAATTGCACTTTCAGGGACTAAAGTACTTAAGTGACAGTGGATTACACTTTCGGGGACCAAAGTGACACTTCACCCAAATCAAAATTAAAAAAAAAATAGTGATCCATTTTTTAAATAAAATGTTTTTTTTAGTTCTTTGAAATAAGCTATTGTTTATATTTATAAATCACTTTTTGTTATTTTTTTTTTTGTGTATACAAAGAGAAACTAAACTTTTTGGGATGTAGAAATTATTGAAATCAATTTTATTTTTCTCAACATTTTTTTTCATATACATAATTAAAAATCAAATTCTCTTAACATGCTAGAAAAACTAGACTATCTAACAACTATAGTAAAATTTATTAGTTTTTTTGTTTGACGTTTAACCATGGTTTTGAAAACCGGACCGGACCGGCCGGTTCGACCGGTTCGACCGGGAACCGGTCTGGTTACCGGTCCGGATGCTCTATAAAATCGGAGGAGTTCAGAACCGGTGGGAACCGGTCAAGAACCGGTCAAACCGGGCCAAAACCGGCCAAAACCGGTCAAGAACCGGTACCCAAAACCGGTTTGAACCGGTTTTTTTTTTTTTTTTTTAATTTTAAATTTAATATAAAATATTTTAAAAATAAATAAAAACACATATTTAATAAATATCTCAAATAGTTATAAATTATTTTATCAATTATTATTATTATTTTCTTGTAAAACATATAATTTGCTCATTTATATTAATTTATAATTTTTTTATATCTTGATTTTTGATAATTTTATATTATATTAATTTGTCATTTTCTTTCTTTATTCTAAATGTAAATTTGTTATTGTTAATGGACATTATTTTATTTTATTAAAATTTGAACTTAAGTATTATGATATATTTAATTAAACTTTTATGTATTTTTTGAAAGTTAAAACCTTGTAAAGTGATGTTTTAAGTTTCATTATAGTTTTTAATGTTATAATGTTATGTGATATTATATTTATTTAATATTATTTTATAAATTATTTTATTATTATTATTTTATTAATACCGGTTCAACCGCGGTTCAACCACGGTTGAACCATCGAACCTTGAACCAGTGTCTTGACCGGTTCAATGACCGGTCCGGTTTTAAAAACATTGCGTTTAACTACTTGAAAGTATTCGCAAAACGGTTTGGATCGATTTTGAGTCAAAAAAAAATCCAATAGACTAAAATAACTTGCATTTCTATTCTATTCTATTCAGTTTTGATTGTTTTCTTAAAAAATCCGATCCAATCCGAAAGCAACCACATCAAATTAATGAAACCATCGTTGTAGCAATGATACCCTTGTTTTATTTGTTTTATTAGTGTAGCTTATTTGCTGCTTCTCAAAATGAAAAAAACACTCAAACAAAGATGCATTTTCACTCCTACCAAACACATTTTAAAAAGAGATACACAGTTAGAACAGAAAAAGAAAAATCCAGACTCAAGCATTTGAAGCCACAACATATGACACTCACAATAGATATACAATGCGAATGCTGAACGAAAGGTTTACAGAAAGTCGATCACAATCTTCTAGTTTCACGGTTTCACCCCTTTACTGATCTCTATTCTCTAGTAGTTAATACAAACCTTTATGTTGCAGTTACCCAGCCCTTATTTATTGTAAAAAACATGGTAGGCAAGATACTTTTTCATTGTTACAAATGAAAAGATTGTTCTGAAGCTACTGATTCCCAGTAATGGGACCACCTGGAAATTTCTTGATATCATCCCAGCCTCTTACCCATGGTTTGCCAGGGGTTGCTCTTGTTTCAGGAGCAGAATGACTCTCAAGATTCTTCATAACTCCTTCTCGCACTGCAGCAAAGACCTATGCAACAAACGACTGGCATGAGAATTGTAACGCAAAGAAAAACAAAATCCAACTAAATAACCAAATTGGAATTTCATCATTTAAATAATGAAATGAGACTCACTGGGTTTATGCTGATTGATTCTGGGGGTTGCTCTTGTCCAGATACCCACTTCCATAAATCTGGATTCTCCTGTACAACAGAAATATGAATTTAAGGTGACACAAACTCGAATCAACGGATCTGTCACTCAAACTTATGCAACTAGTTGCTATCTCATTTCCATTTTGTATCAGAGCAAAATCATCAAACAAACTACATTTACCACTAACGTTCTCAATTTACAGACTCGAGATCTAATTCACTCATAAAAAATGTACAAAGTAGTTAAGTTCCAAAGGTGCTAAATTAATCTTACTCTCTCCAACTTCTTTTGGATTAATCTCATGAATTGGCAAGATGCGAATCACTCCATCCTTTATTGTACTATAAGAAGCTACGTTTTCCATTTAAAATATTCCAAACATAAAAAGGCCCTCTTAAAGGAGATACATCAAACGTTAACAGGAAACTAACCAGAATTAAATAAAGCATTGGTACTTTCGAAAAAAAATTCTGGACCTTTGCACAGATGAAATTAATTGAATGAAGTCCATTTTCACATACAAACAGGGAGGGAAAAAAAAACGTCTAAAACACCCAGGCTCCAGTTGCAAAGACATATTAGGCCCTTTTAAATAGATAAACAGGTTACCTCCAAAATTTATGAAACTAGGCCCAATATATTATTATTTATTAAAGGTCTTAAAGTTTGAATTTCCAGATAGCATTGTTATCATACTAAATTTCATGTTCATCCCAACTACACAACAACACCTGAATTTTGACATGGAGTTATAAGGTCATCCTCTGAAATTTGTCTAACTAATCAAAGAGGAATGAATTAAGATACGGAGTAATCTTCACAGAATCTCTCAATGAACAACTAAAGAAGCTAAGCATTTTGATTCATGGTTGTTAGAGGATGATAAGTAAGGTTGTTTTAATTGAATATGGCAGACCAAGAACCAATTCCAAATACTAAACACAAAACTCACTGTTACTGGCATGGAATATTTGGTATTAATAAGTAAAAGAGGAAAAGAAAGTACCAAGTCGAGGAGATGAATGAGAGCTCGAATGCGAATTTCATTCAAGGAGTGAATATTGTCCTCTACCCATTTTCCGAGTACCAAATCGAGTTCGAGGAAGCCTCGCTGCTTGCTTCTATATAATAGCCTATTATTGGAAATGGGAAAATGATCATTCAGTAACACGTCAGTTTTAAGAATCAAAATTGGATGATTAAAGAAGGGGAACCTGTTGAACAAGCGTCTTTTGCTTTCTTCGTTGGACAAATCGATGGGAAGCGAGTGAGAGTGAGAATCGTTACTAGCATGAGACGTGAAAGGGATAACCGGATAATAGCAGAAAAGAGGCCTGGGAAACGGTGCAATACGAGACAATCACGTCGTTGGAAAGAGGAGAGAAGAGAAGAGAAGAGAAAAGGTGAAGAAGAAGAAGTACCTGAGGGTGAGAAGGGGATTTGTTTGCAGCCGCGACCGTGAGGAGTTAAGAACGTTGGTTACTAGTAATCTTCTGAGATGCGAAGAAGCCATTACAATAATTTGGTTGTTGTGTTGTGTTGTGTTGTGTAGCTTAGGCAGGTAGCAGGTTTATGAATTGAATTGAACAGGAACCTTTCTGATTTCTGCTTTTAGCGGGTACCTACCGTGGCTTTCTTTCCTCCACATCCCGCCACCCCAAACCACAATTAAGTACATGATTTTAGTATTATAATTTTCATTGATCGATTATTGTGTATTTATTAAAGAATAGTATTAAACAGTCCCAAAGTTTTCTCCATGGTTAAGTTTATATATTTTCAAGTTCCATTTCGGAACAATACTTTTAATAATGTATATTTTTAATTTAAAAAATAAAAGGGTGATTTCCAACTTCGAAAGAGACATGTAATAGCGTAAAAAAAATAAGAGTGTATTTACTATTTAGATTAAAATACCTAAAAAACTTAATTCACTTGGAATCAAATACATTATTAATTCATTACCTTACACATTTTCTTACTTCATAATCATAGAAATTAAATCTCGCCTATTTGAGCCTCAACTGTGCCCTTTATGATAGATAAGTCTGTGATTTCTGTCTGTCTCATTTTAAATTGTTTCATCAATTTGATTTTTTATTTTAAAAAAAATAGAAAAAGGTTTGCTGCCTAACATTGCAAAGGAAAGAAGAACTTGCTTCCTCTTATGCGTATTTGTAACATGTATTTAATAAATTAAGCAACTTAATGATGTGAGAAAAGGCAAGATAGCATTCCTTTCCCTAAGCATGAGTGAAGCATAGAATATCTAAAAGAATGAAGTCGTCACTAGAACAAAATGACTTAAAACAGGTTGCATTGCAGAATAATAACATTAATTCAACACAGTAAGACTTCCAAGGGATGAATCTTTTGTATATCACATTGACATCGACGAATTGTTTGGGTAATCCATCACTCTCAATCTCAAAACAAGAAATGTTCCTTCAGACACACACACTGTACCACCGAATCAGATTTCCTTCAATTTTGTGTAGTTGGTCTCAATTTGATTCTTCAACTAATATTCATTATTCCCAACCCAACTGCTTAAAAGTTAATTTCCCGTCTCTCTGCAAAGAACTTGCCCGTAATAGCTTGGTCAGGAAGAAGGGAAAGCCAGACTCCAGAATCAGCACCATCCTCAACTGAAACACTTCCTGCATAGCCAGTAAGAGCGGTTTTGACCCAGCCAGGGCAATAGCTGTTAATAAAAATCTTTTCACCATCAGGTCTCTCAGAAAGCTTCTTGGCCATGAACCTTGTGTAAGAATTAACTGCTAGCTTTGACACGGAGTAGTCAGTGAACGTTGGAGGCCATCCTCCTGATTTCCAACTCCCATCTTCCACTTGTTGCAGAAAAGTTGTTACCATCCCATCAATCACTTCCTCTGAAAGGGATTCCTCATCACTTAGTTGCTCCCTCAATGCTTCATTCTCCAATCTCTGTAGTGTACCAAGCAACTTAGAATCAGTTTTTAATCTAAGCACAAGTTATGTGTACTACTACCAATGCTTCTTTAACATGAATCTTATGAAGGAAAAATACATTGGATGTGTGTAAAAACATTTCACACGGATAGTTTACATAAATTAAACTCTATTTGACATTCCCAAAACATGAATATTCATGAGAAGAAGAAGAAAAAGGCATGCTTAGTGTGTATCCCCAGTGAATGGATTAACGTTATTTACTCATACATGAATAAAAAATTATATTCTGAAAACAACATAGTATTTTTTACTTACATTTCGTTTGCCGTTTAGTCGACCAAGACGCGAGCTCACATTTACAATGCGTCCGCCAGCAGAGGATGACTTCATCAATGGAATCATGGCTTCAATCATACGCTTGGTGCCAAAATAATTTGTTTCAATAACCAATTTAGCATTTTCAACGGAATTATCAGACCCAAAATTGAAATTAACACCCGCGTTATTTACCTGCACATATAGGATATTACTGCTTAATTAGAAACATATATATATAATAAGAACACCTGTTACACTGAATGCTATATTTATTTAACCAAAACAAAACTAGTCTTTTTGCTTCCTTGTAATTTGTTGCGGTATCCTTTCAGTTCAAATTCATGTTACCTTGTTTAAATAAGATCAAATGCAAGTCCCAGATTCAATTGCAATGGAGGTAGCTAACCACGTGTATATTTTAGAAACTTACCAGAATGTCTAAGCCACCATAATTTTCCTTCAACCACTCACAGAATTGGTTGATGGAAGAAGTATCTAGAATATCAAGTTGATGACATGCCACGTCATGCAGACCACCCTCTTGCAAGACCTTAATTGATTCAACACCAACACTAGCATCTCTTGATGTTAGTATTACAGTTACTCCATGATCAGCAAGTTGTCTTGAGATCTCGAACCCAATTCCTCTGTTTCCTCCAGTAACCACGGCAATTGTTTCCTTAGACCACCACCTATGCATAACCACAAGATTAAACACTAGCTGAAAATGAGTATGATCTTATCTCTAGTTCCATGAATTAAGCATTGCTGACGTACGTTTGACACAAAATCGAGGTCAATACACAAGAAAAACTGCTAATTATACGAAATGTAATCATAAAAATATAAATAAATAAAAAATATTTAAGAGAAGATTAATTTAATTAACAAAATGTTATTCTACTGATAACTAAAGTCTTATTAAGTGTCTTAAAAATACTAATTAAATAATAAAAATTAATATGTAGTAAGTATGATGAGAACTTGGAAAATAACTATTTAATATTTTTCATATTTAAATTATTACCTAATTAGCTAATAATCATTAGGATTTGCCTTAAGCAATGACTAGTTTCGACAATTAATGTATGTTTGAGAAAGATTAATTTTGGAGGAATAGATGTTTTCTTTAACTTTTCTTTAAATTAATCAAACAATATGCAGTTACTCTGTAGTTTGAGAAGGGAAAAGTAGATGAAAATGAAAATGAATGAATATGAACCTATGAGAGGGTAAATAGCTAGAAAAAGCAACCAACCTCTGGTGATCAGCATATGGAATGGTCCTCAGAAGAGATATCTCTTGCAATCTCTTTTCTTTTCGCTCTTTAGATTTTTCTTTGTGCCCCATGTCTTGCTAGCTTAGCTATCTCTATTGATCTAGCACCAATTTGAACTCGATCTGGAAGCTGGATTGCTTTGCTTGGGACGTTGAAGTTGAAAGAGATGATGGAGGTTGTATCAGACACACACACCAGATGCAAAGGAGCAAATGAGTGGCAATGCATGCATGCCACGTTGTTGGTCTAAGCATATATGTTGGCCTTTTGGTCAAATGTGTAGAACTAGACTTCAGGCAACAGATGAGATCAACTAACTTTTCTGCCGCCCCCTTTAAGGAAAAATTCTTATATGTTGAACCAAGGTGGAAAAAACTTCCACCAAAAGAGTTATTACTATTAGCATGTTTGAATAAAATTTTCCACTCATAAGCACATCATAGTTGAAGAAAATAAAAAAAGTTTCTTAACATTTAACTTATGCATAGTTAAAACTCAACTTTTAAATAAACTACTATAAGAGAGTTTTTACAAATTAACTTTTGCATTAGTTAATTTTAGTTTATATAAATATAGTAAAAGTAAAAAAAAATAAAAAAATATATTTTTATTATTTTAATATGAATTTTGAAAAATAAAAATAAAGTAACATTCTTATAATTAGAAATAGCAACAAAAATATTTTTTTCAAATCAAACTATCCTAAAAAAGATATCACTATATATATTAAAAAAAAAAAAGTGAGTCTTAATGTAGAAAGTATATGAGAAAGAACCAAAGTTATGTACGTATTTGGATTTATTTTGGATCATCCAAAATCATGTTAAAGTGTCAGTTAACATGATTTTAGATAAATATTCATATGTTTAATTTTATATTGAATAATTAATTTTTGGTTTAAAATTAATTTTAAGTTTAAGCAATTTTAGATAAATTTAATGTTAGATAAATTTTTTTATTACTAACTTGCTCTTAAAATAAAATATTCAAATATAATTCATTTTACTTTAAAATCAATTTTAACTAAAAATAATTTTATAAAATTAACTCTACTTAAAATCAATTTTACATGTACTCACCTAATAGCATGTTTGGATACCATGTAAAATCACGGTGGCTACCTCAAAATCACGGTGTCATCGTGATTTTTCCAAAGCAACAATGTGTTGCTTCACCTTTACTGTGAAAGCAAAATTGATTTTGACTCACCTCACTGTTACTCCAAACATCTTATAAATATATCACAATTAAAGATAGACTAGAATATAAATTTTGTAGCGGTTGTCTTGCCATTCTCTTAGTCTTGATGGTGGATACAACGGCATTTCTTTCTTAAAGGCATATTATTCTCTTTTATATAGATTACAAGTATATTTCATAACAAACAATCATATTCAAATCGAGTGGGACTATTATAAATGACAAAGTTCTAACTCTAAGTATGTTCATATACTTAGGACTCAAACTCGATATCATTTGCTAAATTAGAACAACTTCATGTCAGTTAATCCACACATTTGTTGGTAGACATATTATTCTTTTTGTTTATTGAGTGATATTATAAAAAGATTACCTTAACAATAAATTAAAATTTAATTTTTTTTATAATCTAACTTTTGTTTATGTATTTTTAATTTCTAAGTGAGTTTTTTTTTTATGTATTTATAATTTTTATATTTATTTAGACATTTCAACATATTTTTTATAAATAGAGTTTCCCTTTATGTTACAATGTTATTTTAAAATGTTATTATTATTTAATTAAAATTAATTCAAACAAGTATAAAATTGTAAGTATTTTTTGTTTTAGACTTGCGACTGTTTTTAAATACTTTGTCAAAGTTATTAAAATTACAATATTTCTTCTTTAAGTATTAAGTTAGAGGATAATAGACTATTCATGGTTATTTATATTTTGTGAATTTTAACTTGTGTCATTGATTATGAGTGTTGTCAACCCTACTATTGTCATCCCTACCATCATAATCGTCGCAGCCACCTCCATCATGGCTGATGCCACCACCATTGCCACGATCATTACTGCAACCATTGTCATGACTGTCGTTGCAATAATCGTCGTGACCACCATCATGATTGCCACAACTGTCGCCTCTGCCACCACCACCACTACCCACCGCTGCCACGACGACGTTCATGGTGGTGGTGATAATCATGCAATGGTGGTGTAGACAGAGACAACAACGATTATGGTGATAGTCATGACATTAGTGGTGCTACAATCATGGTGATAGGAACAACTATTTAATTTCATCCATCAATTGTTTTTAATCATAATCCAATGGCCCTATTAGTTTTCATTTCTCATTTGAAATATCTCCTATATATATTATGTATTAATAGGCTTATCAAAAGACAATAAGATAAGATAATCATATTTTATTGATGCTTTAAACAAATAATTAACAAGATATAATAGTCCTATCATATTATATCTTAACCACCATCAATATTCTCTTTCTTATTTATTTTAGACTTGCATCCTCTCATCCATATCAATTTACCATAGTTGTATCTTTATTTGATTTTTTTAATTACTTATCTATTTTAATATATCTTTTTTTATCTCTTTCTCTAAACTAAATTTCAATCATTTCAAAAAAGAAAATATCAACAATTAAAATAATTATGTATACAATTTAAATTATTTATTATAAATTTTAATTATATAAAAAGAAATATTTATATTGTGTAATACATAGACTAAAATATTAATTAAATTATATTTTTAAGCTCTTATTACTAATTAAATTAGAACTTGTCATTCTCTTTTCCTTTAACTTTAAGATTTAGTTTTTTAAATGAATTATACATATACATATTTAAGAATAAAAAAGTTACTCATATTTATTGTTGATTCATGTTAAATTAATTTTTATCATAACTAATTATCCATACTTTATTTTCTTAAAAACATTATTTATTTTATCTATACATTTCATATTTTATTTTAATTTTAGAAATAGTCCTAGAATGTATGTAGACCTATAGTAGCAAGAAGTTAAAAAGAAAAAAACTTGGATAAAACAGGGGCAATCGAGATAGGTAGAAAGGAATATCCAAATAATAACATAATATCCCCTTTTCTTCTCTAGCTGTTTAGAAAAGAGGGATAACACAACGCAACACAACACAACACAATCAGAATCAGAAATTGATTGATTTCCTTATCAGACAAGTACCCTCCCTCAATCACAATGTGAAGAACCTCTCTCCTCTCTTAAATACTCTGATTCGGTTTCCACAATATCTCCCTGGAAAAAACACTGCATAATAGTAACGCATTGCCTTATTTATATTTCTATATAAATATATAACATATATTGCTGCATAAATTGAAATACCGTCCTCACCAATTGCAATTTCAGGTATCTTCTTCATCATTCTTCTTCGTATTACCTTGTATAATCACACTGCACACTATGCTTAGTCCAATTAGCTTCTGGTTAATCTCTTATGTCACTTTCTTCTCTCCTTTGACCCACCCTTTAATTCAATCGCTGGTTTTCGTCTTTCAGTTGGTGGTTTACGACTTTTGAGATTTTGACCCTTCCAACCCCACGAAACCGCTTCGCAGATCTGAGGCCAAAGTTAGCATCTTTCGGCTGTTCAAAATTCAAATGCTCCATTGGGTGTTTCCAAATTTTGATTTTTTGAGATTCTGAGCGAGAGAGCATGTCCGGGGCAGGCCAAGCCATAGACATGGAGCACGTGGGGTTTTCGAAAGCGAAAGCCGATCATGGCCGTGCCAAGAAAACGGGTCCGGTTTCGATGGATCACGTGCTTCTTGCTTTGCGTGAGACCAAGGAGGAGAGGGATCTTCGAATTCGGAGTCTCTTCAATTTCTTCGATGCTGCCAATAATGAGTACTTGGACTGTGCTCACATTGAGGCCGGTTTGTCTGCACTGCAGATTCCCCCTGAGTATAAGTATGCCAAGGAACTTTTCAAGGTGTGTGATGCTGATAGGGATGGCAGGATCGATTACCATGACTTCAGGCGTTACATGGATGACAAGGAATTGGAGCTTTATCGCATATTTCAGGCCATTGATGTGGAGCACAATGGCTGCATTCTCCCTGAGGAGCTTTGGGATGCACTTGTCAAGGCTGGTAGGTATTCATTTAGTCTCTTCAATGATTGATACCACTCACTTTGTTCATTGTGTTTCATGCCTTATGGCTTGTGAGTTGTAATTATTGCATGTAAAGATTTTCACACCATCATTCAATCAGGCATACCATATATGGTATGTTTCTTGACTTTTGTAATTATTACTTTCTGGGTAATCCCTAAGATGTTTTTGTGATTGATTAACATACCTAAGATAATTTCTGATTGGTTGACATATACCTAAAATGATTTCTGATTGTTGATGGTGTGAAAATCTTTACATTCACAATGCATGGAAGTTGAATTATTATTTAATTGATTGTGTTGTTGGCTGTTCATTTTCCGTGAGTGGGCCAAGACATGTTGACATTTGATGTTGTTCCTTAAACTTGCATTTGGTCGCAGTTGTGATGGGTTGATCTTATCTGTAGATGCTATAATTGTGGCGAGAAGGGTTTTGGTTTATAATAGGACATATGTGGTTGTAGTCACAACAGTTATGTTTGAGAAAAGGTTGAGTCTTGATTCTTGAGAAACTGCACTGCAGGGGTTTTACTTTTGTTCATAACTTTGGGAATAATTCTGTGAGTATGCATGGTGCTTTAGATTTGTGAAACCTGGTTCACCTTCAATCTTTGATGGTAAATTTTATTGTGTGTTTTTTACTTCTTTACTTGCTTGTTTTTTCACTTTTTGAATGCGGTGATCTGCTCAGTCATTTATAATTCATATAGGTTTTCTAGATGGTATTCCTTGGTGCCTTTTGTGGAAGCTTTTTCTATTGTTCTGTTTTTCCTGTAGTATTTATTGTAAGCATATTCAGCTTCTATGTTGCAGGGATTGAAATTGATGAGGTGGAGCTTGCTCGCTTTGTGGAGCATGTTGATAAGGATAATAATGGAATTATCACTTTTGAAGAGTGGAGAGATTTTCTTCTACTATATCCTCATGAAGCAACTATTGAAAACATATATCAGCATTGGGAGAGGGTGTGCCTTGTTGACATTGGAGAACAAGCTGTCATTCCTGAAGGCATCAGCAAGCATGTGCACAGGAGCAGATATTTTATTGCAGGGGGGATAGCAGGAGCTGCTTCTCGTACAGCAACTGCTCCTCTTGATCGTCTAAAGGTGGTCTTACAAATTCAGACTGGACGAGCTTCTATTATGCCGGCAGTGATGAAGATATGGAAACAAGATGGTTTATTAGGGTTTTTCCGAGGTAATGGATTGAATGTTGTGAAGGTAGCTCCAGAGAGTGCCATCAAGTTTTGTGCTTATGAAATGCTGAAAAATGTAATTGGAGATGGTCAAAACGGCAAGTCAGATATTGGTACTGCAGGAAGACTTTTTGCAGGTGGTATGGCTGGTGCAGTTGCACAGATTGCTATCTATCCCATGGATCTTGTCAAAACTAGGTTACAGACCTGTACTTCAGATGGTGGAAGGGTTCCTAAGCTTGGCACACTTACAAAGGATATATGGGTCCATGAGGGACCTCGGGCTTTCTACAGAGGGCTTGTTCCGTCTCTTCTTGGTATGATTCCCTATGCAGGGATTGATCTCACTGCATATGACACCTTGAAAGATCTATCCAAGAGATACATTCTTTATGACAGTGGTATGATATTACTGCAATCACATTATCTCTCGAACTTAATGATTTTATTTTACCGGTTTGAATTTTTTTAATGATAAATTAAGACTTCTAAATTTAACCTTCAACTTGAAACATTTTATTTTATTTTTCTCCTTCACAGATCCTGGTCCTCTAGTACAACTCGGATGTGGGACAGTTTCAGGTGCTCTTGGAGCTACTTGTGTCTATCCACTGCAGGTTATTCGTACAAGGTATAAGGTTGAGTCAGTAGTAGTGTTATTTCTCTGCTCTCCTTCCCCCAAAAGGAATATGGAGTGGGGGATGGTATCACTTTTGTTCTTCTAAGCTAATTTTCTTATTGATACTTTATGTATGCTCTTTGTTGACATAACGTTATCATGATTCTCAGACTGCAGGCACAACCTGCCAACAGTACTAGTGCTTACAAGGGAATGTCTGATGTTTTCTGGAAAACTCTAAAGGATGAAGGCTTTAGAGGTTTCTACAAGGGACTCATTCCTAATCTCCTCAAAGTTGTGCCAGCTGCAAGCATTACTTATATGGTTTATGAAAGTATGAAGAAGAGTCTAGATCTTGAATAGAGTATCATAGTTAAACTAGCTAATTTCAAATATTATAAAGTCTTGAATTGTTGATGGTGACGAAAAAAGAACAGAGATTACTAGTCCTGTAGGCACTATTACAAATAGTCATTCTTCTGAGGATATCTTAAAACACGATTTTGTAGTCAGAAAGTTTTTCCCCATGCTTATCTGAACTAAAATATTGAGAAATTAGGCTGTATTCTAGATATACCAAGGTAATAGGTGTTATCCTTTTCAATCTGTACTTTTTCCACTATTTCCTATAGTCAAAAGCGAAGATACATAATTGTGTTTCTCCTCTATTTTCATGTCACTAGAAATACCATTTACTTACAAATTGACGTATGGATTTGAGTGAATAAAATTGATGGATGGAATGATGACAAAATGAATTATTATCAGTTCTCCAGTGAAGAATATTCGGTTGTTCAAATTTCTTTCTGATGAATGTACTATGTAACTAATCCTACATGCAAGTGCAAGGAACATGTGTTGGAAACGAAATAAAGATTATTAACGTACTTGGGTTCAGTACATAGAATTGCTTTAGAGTAAACCTCGGACTCTGATGGTTAGGAATTCCTGTCTGGTAAATAAAATAATAGCTGTCTCTCTCTTGATCATTTTTTATCTACAGGAGAAAAAGATCTCTTTCCTGTTTAGTCATGTGGATTTCAAGTGTCACTACGATTTTCATATCCCAAACTTTTTGCCACTGTCTTGTGTGGTGTTTGGGCAGAAAAATCCGTAAAGGCATATCTAAGAAGCACCTTTCCAATGAATGGTCCACCTTTTATGTAATTGACATACACTGAACCTCTTTCTAAGGTCATTTATTTGATATTGACCGTCTCTGGCATTTAGTTTGTGGAAGCTTGCACTCTGCAATGCATAATGCATTCATTTTCTGTTGTTGACATCACATCAAGTTTGGTAGTTGTGTTAGGTGTAGTATCATGGTGTTAGGATGCACATGAATTACTACTGATTGCATAAACTTTAAACTTCCCATGTGATATGCACCATGATCGTTCATGACTTGCTGTCACTAGCTTGGCATACTGGAGATGGTACTTCTACGTGTAAATTGAATACTTACCTTACAGTTTGCATATTCGAAACATGGACATTTCAAATGCTAATAGTAATAGACAGCACGAAATAAATGTTGACAACATTCGTTTTTCTTTCTTGATTGCAACAAACATTTTCACCACTTTATTCATGGTTTCCAACAAAAATTCAGGAAAATATTAGGTGGCGTTTACTTGTAATTTCATTTTCTGTTTTCAGTTTTTAATTACAAAACTGTCACTTTATTTTTATTTTGTTTTCTGTTTTCTAATATTTGTACAAAAAACAGAGAAAACAAAATAAGCTGTTTTCAGTATTTTCTGTACAAATCTTAGAAAATAAAAAATAAAATGAAAACAAAGTGGCAATTTTATAATTAAAAACTGAAAATAGAAAACATAATCGCAAGTAAATCCCCCCTTAGATTTCCTATATCTCAAATCACTGACTACCTCTCTACCTGAGTTAACCATTCAAACTAACAAGAATAGGTGGAAAGAGAAACAGAACAGTAAATGAGCTACATAGCAACAAACACAAACATTGATTTAAGATGAAACTGCAGTCTGGGTCTAGCTTAGCTAGCTACAAGGTTTTAAATTGCGGTCACAGTTTTGTCGCATTTTTTGATATTGCAGACAATTGCCACCGTTGCGGACACCCCAAAAATCTTGGTGTTATGGCCCGAAATCATGATCACGAACTGTTTTTTAAAACCTTAGCTAGTTGAATAACTGGTGCAGGTGCAGCTTCATGAATTGAACCTGGAAGAAAGGCTTTGCCTTCCCTAAGCCTTTATGAATTGCCTTTTGATACTCCTCTCTTTAAAAGGAGGGTAGCATAATATTCAAGAGCTGAACTTTGTTGTCATCTTCCTCTTCACTTTCTTCTTTCTCCATTAGTTGGCTTGGCTAGTAGATTAGATGGCACTTGGAATGAAGGACAATGGTGGTTTCTTATCTCCCATACATTCAAGCATATATATAACCACTCCAAAAGCACAGACAAGTGGATGGATTACCTTCAAATTTCATATATTAGGGAATAGAAAAAGTGGACAAAAGAGAACAGATAAGCGTAGGCATTAAAAAAAAAAGAATCAAATCACATTGCAATCTCTCATAAGCATCCTGTTAACACACACACACACACAAGAATATTATTGTTCGTCTGCTTTAGAGAAATTTCTCTCACAATATTCCATGGAGCGTGTCATTCCACGTCTCACGACAGACAAGAAAGGATAATTAAAGATTAAGGATGGGGAAGAGAGCTTTGAAAAACAGGTAAAAAGAAGTGGAAAAAATGGTATAATAATAAAAAGGTGGTTGGTTAAAGTAATTATAGGGACAAAACAGCCAAGTGTAAAGAGAGAAGAGGGTAGTGGATAAGCACTTGAATTTTAAAAATGTGGTACAATGGGTTGGCACCATTCAATTCGCATGCATGGGAGGGGCAAATGCTTGAGAGGATTAGTGCTAAGATCAAATAGGCACTAATTCTTTCTAAATTCGGCAGCCAGTGTACTATAATTAAAGAAAGCCAATACTCTACTTTTTCTTATTATTATTTTTTTGCATGAGGGTGGCTTCTTCATAGAATACTAAGAATAGCATAAGGATTAACAGATACTAAGAATAGAATTGGAACCCCTCATATTAAAAAAATTATACTTGCAGAAACGGTCCACGAATGGTATCTGTCATCTGTCATACGTAACATTTGTAGCAAACATTAACAACCTTGAGTCAACTAGGCACACATCTTAAGAAAAAACAAAATTACGTATAAGCAGGGTATTTGCCATAACCAAGAAATCAAACACATGTTTTGCCCAAATTTCATCCTTAAGCGCCCCACTGATAAATTTATGGACTATTGGAGTGCGTTCGGTTTGGTATGAATGTAAACATCAAAAAAAGAAAAAAAAAAAAAAAAAAAAAAAAGATTCGCAAGTCATCACCTTTATTATTCAGGTTTGTCATCCTTTGCATAATTTTTTGCTACATGTGAAAATTATCCTCATAAAAATTATGAGAAGATTATTTGTGAAGTGTTTTTTGTTTTTATTAATTGACGGTTTTGTAATAAATTTCTATATGTACACGATACTATTAGATGATAAAATGGACCACTAGAGTAGAGTCTAGAGTGCGTTCGTTTTGGTATGGATAAAAACATTAATTAAAAAAAATGTAAAGGAAATATAATTTTTTTTAAAAAGGAAATTATCCTTTTACTTTTTAGTGGGTATTCCATTACTAAATAAGAGTAGTGAAGTACTATGGTTGCAAACTGTAACAACCAAGTGGACGTGCCGGAGTGGTTATCGGGCATGACTAGAAATCATGTGGGCTCTGCCCGCGCAGGTTCGAATCCTGCCGTTCACGGTTTTTAGCCTTCTGTTAGGTTTTAGCTCTTTATTTATTTATTTATTTTTATTTGCTCCTCCAACTCTCAAAGTCTCGTCTTCCTCTTCCAGCAAAACACAACTATGAACAACCTACGAGTTTCCAACACTCAATGCGTATGCGTCCAAGCACCTTGCAACTAATAAACCAATGCAAATCCATATCCCAACTCCACCAAATCCACGCCCTCACCATCACCACCGGTCTCTTACCCCTTCACACACTCCCAATCTTAAACAACATCCTTTCCACCCTCACTTCCTTACTCACCTCTTCTTCCAACTCAATAACCCACTATGCACTCTCCCTCTTCCATTCCATCCCAAACCCCACCACATTCTCCTTCAACACCCTCATCAGAATCCACACCCTCCTCCTCTCCCCTCTCCCCGCCCTCCACCTCTTCTCCACCCTCCGCCGCCTCTCCCTCCCCCCTGACTTCCACACCTTCCCCTTCATCCTCAAAGCCTGTGCCCAACTTCATTCCCTCTCCCTCACCCAATCCCTTCACTCCCAAGCCCTCAAGTTCGGCCTTTTACCCGATTTATTCGCACTCAACTCCCTCATACGTGTCTACTCCATCCACGATCGCGTCAATGATGCCCACAAGCTGTTCTACGAAAGTCCCCACAGAGACACCGTCTCCTACAACGCCTTGATTGATGGGCTCGTCAAAACCCGCCAGATTTCCCACGCGCGGGAACTGTTCGACGAAATGCCCTTGAGAGATGAAATATCCTGGGGCACCATGATAGCTGGGTACAGTCACTTGAAACTGTGTTACCAAGCCATTGAACTATTTAACGAGATGATGAGTTTAGAGGTTAAGCCTGATAATATAGCGTTGGTGTCTGTTCTCTCTGCTTGTGCTCAGTTGGGGGAGTTAGAACAAGGTAGCATCGTTCATGATTACATTAAAAGGAACAAGATTCGAGTTGATTCGTATTTGGCAACTGGGTTGGTCGACTTGTATGCGAAATGTGGGTGTGTTGAGACTGCAAGGGACGTGTTTGAGTCATGCACGGATAAAGACGTGTTCACGTGGAATGCCATGCTTGTTGGGTTTGGGATTCACGGGGAAGGTTCCATGGTGTTGGACTATTTCTCTAGAATGATTACAGAGGGAGTTAAGCCTGATGGGGTGACCTTGTTGGGGGTGTTGGTGGGGTGTAGCCATGCAGGTTTAGTTCGTGAAGCGCAAAAGGTTTTCGATGAGATGGAAACTGTGTATGGGGTTGCTCGGGAGGGGAAGCATTATGGGTGCATGGCTGATATGTTGGCAAGGGCTGGGTTGATTGAGGAAGCCGTGGAGATGATAAAAGGGATGCCGAGTGGGGGTGATGTGTTTGCGTGGGGAGGGTTGCTCGGAGGGTGTAGGATTCATGGAAATGTTGAGGTTGCGAAGAAAGCAGCGAAGCAAGTGATGGAGATAAAGCCTGAAGATGGTGGGGTTTATTCTGTCATGGCTAATATTTATGCTCACACGGAGCAGTGGGATGATTTAGTCAAGGTTAGGAGATCGTTGAGTGCTAACAAGAGGGCCAAGAAGATTACTGGTTGTAGTTTGATTAGACTGAATGACGATACCTAGATGCCAATCATAGATTATGGGGAGGGAGTAAGTTGTATAGAGTAATTGGATGTTAGGATAGATTTAATTGTGAGTGATTGTTATTTTACATTTTTTTGGCGAATGGTTTATTATGAATAGCTTATAAAATATAATTGTTTGTAATTAGATCTTTACAAAAAGTTTTTTAAGCTGTCCAACCAGCTTGAGAGCATTGTGATGTTCGGGGGAATCTTTTGGTTCATGGCAATGCATCACAAGACATTTGTCACCTATTTCAGTCGAGTAAAGTTTTTTTTTTTTTTTTTTATTCTTTTGGTTGAAATGAGGGGGGAGAAAACCCCAACTAAAAACTACAAGGATACATAATCGAAGAAGCACTATCAAAAGTCCTAAAGTCAACAAGTAATGCTTGGCTAAGATGTCCGCATGTAAATGTGTGACTTATTCCAGTCGAATAAAGTAGTTCTTGGAAGATATTATATCTACTCTTGGAAGATACTTTATTTCCCCTTTCACGCAACGTTATTTTGGTATTTGGAAGGTAAAAAAGTACATTATCAAACCTGGTCAAAATCACTCTTCTCATCCCCTCACATTCAAACTTGCTGGTCGTGGCAACGGAGTATTCTTTCTTCTAGCCTCTTAACTCAATCAGGTCATGATACTGAGATTACCATTCTTATAAAGCACTAATTTCTGATTTAAAAAAAAAAAAAATTTGACCCAATTTCTTGTAACAAATAACCAAGATCTTTAACTTTCCATTCAACAAATTGGAGCACTCTTCCTACTGGCCTCTTAACTTAGATATATTCTGGTACTGAGGTTATCATTCTTATCGAGCAATAAATTCTGATACTAAAAAATGTTCACCCATTTCCTGTGAGAGATTTTCAAAATTAATGAAAGGTTGTATTATTTCATGAAGTTATGTGTCTATTCATATAAAGGTGTAAATATGAATAGATACGACTCTTCTTCAAGAGATATGAGATAAGACTCTTCGTCAAGAGTCACGAGATGTGACTCTTCACTAAGGGTCATGAGATGCGACTCTTCACCAAGGATCATGAGATGTGTCTCTTTAAAAGGTTAAATCTCTTCACTAAAAGACATGAGATGGTCTATAAATAGAACCAATCTACATGCAGAAAAATAGAATATTAGACGACAAAAAATAGAACAACAGAAACAGAGAAATCACCAGATTCTTTGTGTCAAAATCATTTCCTTTCTTCCCTTATGCGCAGAGAGAATTAAGGAAACTATTATTCTGTAAACTGCCATTGACGATACGGTTGATATGGGTGGGCAAACCATGTCAACGGACTCCATTGTATCCTGAAGGGGATTCGCCAAGACACCCTATTGCATCCAATTTTATAGAGATTGGTGGGGGCGAATCGAACCTAAAGGTTAGTGTTTTACACACGCCTTGGAGAATTGCGCCTTTCTTGGTTGTTTCTTCTTTCTTGCAGGATTATTACCATCAATGGTTTCTTCTTTGGTATTTCTTTATTGTTGTGGAGCCATTACCACCAATTTGCACCAACAATCTTTAGGTTGGAGTACCAACCTATAAAGATTGTTCCAACAATCTTTAGGTTCGAGTACAACCAATAAAGATTGTTCTAACAATCTTTAGGTTCGATTTTGCTTATGACAATAATGGCTGCAACTTTGAAGAAGATGGCTTCTAATATTGTCAAACTTGAGAGATTTGATGGTGAAAAGTTTGTTTGTTGGCTAATGAAGATAGAGTTCCTTCGTACTACTTTAAAGGTGATGTATGTCTTGAACACCCTAAGACTAACAAATAAGGAAGATGAGATCGTTGCCAAAACCTGTTAGAAAACAAGAGGGACAATGATAACTATATTTGCATGAGACACAATTTAAATGGTATGTGACACTTTGTTTGATATGTGTCAAAACTCTATATTAAGGTACATGATGGGAAACATAACAAGTAATAAGTTTCTTGTTAATTATTTTTATAATTATAAGATGATTGATAGTAGGCCTCTCTTGAAACAAATGCATGATATTGATTGTACTATTAATATCTACAAACAAACATAATATGCGTATAGATGAAAGTATATGATTGTATCTTCAACCGTTGACAAAGTTCCTTCCTCATGGAAAGACTTTAAAAAGTCTAAAACATCTAAAAGATGATTCTTTTCTTGAACAATTGAGGCAATCACCTTCGTTTTGAAGAAGAGTATCATAATAAAATGGTACTAAGGATTTATATGTTCAAGAAAAGGTGTATGTAATCGAGGAAAGTACATGGGGGTAATTTCTCTAAGAAAAGGAAGCGAGATCTTGTTATTCTCGTAGTTTCACAGGGCAGTCACAGTAAAATTGCATTTATGACTTTGTTAACCGTTGGATTGGGCTGGAATTTTGTGATGCGGTTCAGGATACATGATTCTTAAATCTGAACGGTTGGATCGTTGATTGGTTGCCCGTGGTCAGAGATATTCAGTACGTACTGTGTACGAAAATTTTTGATACTTTCATCTTCTTGATTCTCTATTTGTATGTTTGTTGTTTTAGTTGTTTAGTTAACCGACGAACATGATTTGTGCACTTACTTGAGACTCTTTTGTACTTCTATTTTGATAATAATGGAAAATCCAAAGACATTGGACTTAACCATAGCTATATGAAGGATCTAATTGCAAATGGAATGATATCCATAGTCTTTATAGCATAAAGAAATCTTGCAGATCCTTTGATGAAAGGATTGACAAGGGATATGGTGTGTAAAACACCATTAGGGATGATATGCAAGCCCATATCTAATTGACCACCAATGATAGAAACCCGACTCACACTTGAGTAGCATCAAGTCTTGAGTTCAATGGTGAAAGTACATTATTAGAGTGATTACAAGTACTTAACAATAATAGATATATCCCAAAGATTTTAAAAGTACTTGGACCATAAAGTAAATAAAAGGGGAAGGTTGAACATTTGTTCTTAATGGACTTATAGCATGTATATGCTGGAGTGTTTATTTATGGGGCACTTCTGATAAAGTCTACCTATATGGGAGTGAAGTGTGGCCGCTTCTTGGAGTTAAGGGCTTGACTCTTAAAGCTCTCATGAAAAGGATACATGACACAAGGTCTTATCAAATGTGTCACTTTAACAATTCGTTCAATGGTACCGAGATTGCATGTGTAAGTTATGCACGCTTGTTCTAATGATTATTTGGTTCAAAGCTTGTCTACCACAATATTCGGGATGAGTGAAACCCATAACTTACTAAGTAAAGGTTCAAATCGCAAGATACCTTTATCTGAAACCATGTGATTTCCGGAATAATTGGATTTGGATATATTTTGAAAATGGTGGGGGATTGTGAGAGATTTTCAAAATTAATGAAAGATTGTATTCTTTCATGAAGTTATGTGTCTATTCATATAAAGGTGTAAATATGAATAGATACGACTCTTCTTCAAGAGACATGAGATGAGACTCTTCGTCAAGAGTCACGAGATGTGACTCTTCACTAAGGGTCATGAGATGCGACTCTTCACCAAGGATCATGAGATGTGTCTCTTTGAAAGGTTAAATCTCTTCACTAAAAGACATGAGATGGTCTATAAATAGAACAAATCTACATGCAGAAAAATAGAATACTAGACGACAAAAAATAGAACAACAGAAACAGAGAAATCACCAGATTCTTTGTGTCAAAATCATTTCCTTTCTTCCCTTATGCGCAGAGAGAATTAAGGAAACTATTATTCTGTAAACTGCCATTGACAATACGGTTGATGTGGGTGTGCAAACCATGTCAACGGACTCCATTGTATCCTGAAGGGGATTCGCCAAGACACCCTGTTGCATCCAATTTTATAGAGATTGGTGGGGGCGAATCGAACCTAAATGTTAGTGTTTTACACACGCCTTGGAGAATTGCGCCTTTCTTTGTTGTTTCTTCTTTCTTGCAGAATTATTACCATCGATGGTTTCTTCTTTGGTATTTTTTCATTGTTGTGGAGCCATTACCACCAATTTGCACCAACAATCTTTAGGTTGGAGTACCAACATATAAAGATTGTTCCAACATTTCCATTCAACAAATAACGAAGAGCTTTGAATCTCCATTGAACTAAATTTTAATTGGGCTTGGTGGCTATCATCTTGAAGAATTACACAAGCTTGGGGTGTAGGACATGATGGATCTCAAGCCTGATGTGTGCCACCTCGCCACCCTCAGGATCATCTCCTTGCAAATACATTTATGTCCACTCTTTTGCTAAAGTTTCATGAACAACTTTCCAATCTCGAAGCAACCCAGTAAAATATCCAATGTCTCCTTGTTATTGCTAACGGCGCTTAACGATCTTGAAAACTATGTTCGCCTTGGATTTCGAACTTAACAATTAAGAATTTGGAGCTCAAAATGTTGTTCCTAATTCTAGTTACAACAAAACCATTAAAAGTTGAAAACAAAATATAGGTGAGGTGTTTCGCAGTGATAGACCTCCATTGAACGTGGAATCATTTTGGTTGGGGATTGAAGCATTTGAAGAAGACCGAAACCAAAATCGCACCACGTGAGAGGCGGAACAAAGTTTCCTAGGTCATCTGTGTTCACCATATTACTTAAAAGTATTCAGAGACTTTTTTTTGGTAACGACTTTAGAAATAATTTTTACATTTTAAGAATTAATTTAACTATTTTTTTATTAAAATTTAACTATTTATTCAATATAAATTTATTAAGTTAGAGTGGCACATTTAATGTATAAATATTTTTTTCTTATTCATTTGCTACTCCTGACTACAAACAGAGCGTGGCACTTCCGGAGGCTTCTATGGCTATCGTGTCAACTGTAAAAAGTGACAAGTGTCCTTTAGCTTCCACATTATGCTACGTGGCTCCGGAACCTTCTTTCTTTACCGAGACTCGCTTCGGTTTCTGTACAAGCTCCAACGGAATCATATCCAACAAACTATAAAAGCACGGTACTAGAAAAATCAGCGACACCGACAGCATCAAGCAACGAACACAAACTAACATTCTCATTTCTTCGCAGCATCAACTACAACAACTACTACTAATACTATCCAGATACTCATTTTCGCTTTGGTCCTGTTCGCAATCATGGTTTTCAGGCCAATGGTACGATTTTCTAATTCTAATTTTATTTTCTTCTTTTCTCCATGTTTTATATGAATTCCCTTTTCTAATATTTACCACCTTACTCACGTTCAACATGTGGTGTGGTGCAGACGGGTAATTGGTTAGCACTGTTAAGAAACGGTTTTGGAGGTAAGGCTGCGTACACAACCTCAACAGCACCAAAGATGAAAGCGTATGCACCTGCGGCTGATTACGGGTACGTTCACCAGCGACAACATGGGAAGTCAGCCAAACAGGACTTTGTGCCAATTTACGTGGCGATTGGGATGATAGCTCTGTCGACGGGGCTTGGTCTCCACACTGCGTGGCGGCAGCTGAGGTATTCCCCAACAGTGCGCGTGAAGAAGCAGAGGAGGGAGACTCTCCCCGAAGTGGTGGAACCCGACCACGTGGCAGAGGAGGCTGATAAGTACATGAAGCAATCCTTCTTCAGGAAAGTCGCGCACGTGCAAGAGCGTAGCTACCCTGATCACCACCACATCCCTAATCCCATTCGCAAAGATGCCTATGCCTATACACCTCGCGTCGAGACCCTCAAGTCAGTTGGGGTTGATCCCTCGCACGTGTGACTAAAATAATTATTCTAGTTTTTGGTTTTCTTACAGTGGAAAAATAAATAGAACTCAACTGTCTGTCTGTCTGTCTCTTCTTATGTGACTTGTGTTCTGGCTTTTAAAATTTCAGTTAAAACTGCTCTAGTGTGAAAATTTCTATCTCATGTGAGGCCTTGTCTTGTGCAAGCATAATGCAAAATATGGACATTTTGTACATTATTCTAGACATGATTTTAAGATAATTATTACAAAATCATGAGCAATCTCATAAATTGGACTGAGAACAAGTTATTTACGCCTCATAAACACGGCTTTGAGGATTGCCCAAGACGGGAACGGTCTGTCTCCACATGCTCTTTTGCTCACCAATTCGCCCCTTCTCTTTGAACCAATGACATATACCTTGGGCTGGATCCTGCAACACTAACCTCACAAGCTTTGATGTTTACGTCCAAAACTAGTGCAAGAGTTTCTACGAGATGTGATGCTAAAAACAGTGCAATATCACCTGTCGCCGTTGGACTTATAAAATATTTGGAAGGTTTAAATATTTTTTTGATATGTGTAATTTAGTATTTTTTTGTTTTTTATTTTTGTAAATTTTTTTTTTATTTCAGTCCTTATAAATTATGTTTGTTTTGTTTTTCGTCCTTATAGTGGTTTAGATAGTATTTTTTCACTGTTCAAAGCGCTATTTAAACCATTATAAAGATGAAAAGCAAAACAAATATAATTTATAAGTACTAAAATAAAAACAAAAAATTTATAAGGACAAAAAGTAAAAAATATTAAATTATAATGATCAAAAAGATATTTAAGCCTATTTGAAATTTTTATCAAAGTTCGACTCCTAAAACTAAGAATTTAGGGTTAACTAATATACAACAGAAAAACAAAAATACAGTGAGGAGGTTACTTTAGCTGCCCAGTCAGCAGTGAGCGAAGTTAGTTTTGTTTGGGGACAGCTAAATAAATTTTTAAAATATGAATTAATGAGTACATACAATACTATAGTAGTAGTACAAGTGGGTGGACAGCTTCAGCCTATAATATCCTGCTACACTTTGGTTAGAAAATAATATTATTAGTGTGCAAAGTTTTTTTTTTTTGACAGTATATTAGTGTGCAAATATACGGTATAGCTTCCTACTTTAATATATGGCGTAAATTTCCAATTAACGGGACCACATAAGATATGCTTAATCTAGGGACAGACAGCACAAGAAATTGATCGAGTTTTTGAGTAGTTAATGTTGGATGTCCACGAGGATTTTTCTTCTAGTTGACGCGGAGCTTTCAAAGAAGTTTGATTATGAAAGTGCAAGTTACTTCCAAATTTTGCTAATACCAAAATGCATGGAATACTTAGCCCTGAAGTACTCTGCCTCTGGACCACACTGCTTAAATTTGTTTCTCTGTATGCCACAGCTCTAATACAACAATTCTGGAAATTCAACGTCTTCTGAACTCTCTCCCTCAATACTCATTGCTACAGATAGAATTTCTGTAAGATCTTCTTTCGTAAGAAGCTCTTGAGGGTCGAGGGTTCGAAAAACGTTTAGTTTCCAGAATTTATGTAGAACCAAAAAAGCTTTGCAGAAGTAAAGGTGAATTCAGAGTTTTATTTTGAGTGACCGTGGAGAAATCAAGATATATTTTAATAAGCTACTCTCTGGTTAAGTGTTTTTGGCTGATTCTTGGGCTTACGCTTCCACCTTATATGCTTAATTGAAGGCCTCATGCGTCATAATGTTCTTCTCGTTCTGGTATGGCCTCAAAATATTTGAATGCTCGTGGCTAATATTTCATTGCACTACCTACGGACTATATTGAAACTTTGTTCATTAGCATTGGCATTTGTCTTATCTGTATATGCATTATGCGTGGACTCGAATGAGTAGAAGAACATCAAGGTATCTTATATGGTGGCATATTTCAATAAGGAACTGCATACTATTGCATTGTGCATCCAAAATACCTCATCAAGAAAACAACTATATACTAGTTTCTTTCGCTTGGTGGTATTCAATTTCTACTAGTCAGTATATTTACAATACGATTCTGTGTGTCATGTTAGAATAATTCGCCATTGCATTACGTGTCGCTAGCAAGTTCTGATATGAGCTTTACCAAGGTCTGTTCTTCTTAGAATATGATAACTTAATCCTCAAATACAACCCTATTATCCCGCCAATATAAAGTCCTTATCAGTTATCACTAAGAATATTAGGTTATCTCGATGGACCTCACCACTAGAAGACTATAAAAATCAACAAAGACCTACCCTCTAATAATGCCTAATTCCTTAGTCACTTTACTTATTCTGATACTAACGTGAATGTCAGAATCCTTATAATTAGCCCCCTTCATCTTCCTGACTAGGAGCAAAGGAATCATAACACTAAGGATAGTTTCAATCAACCAGGACCGACTTGAAGCTCATGAAAGGCACATGCTTACTAATTCTGATATCAAATTTAGTGTTAGAATTCATGTAGGTATCACCTCTCATCTTCCTAACTAGGAACAAAGGGATCATAACACTCAGGATAGTGCCAATCAACCATGACCGACTTGAAGCTCATGAAAGGCACGTCGAGATCTCCATTAGGCAAAGTTGATGTTGTACGTAGGAACACTTCTTATCTTCTCTAATGGATCTAGAACAATCTAAGTTGATCTTGTTTCGGTGGGTTAAAGAACAGTCGTGCCACTTTGAATCTACAATGGTGGATAAAAGAAAAAATCACTCAAATTGACCTCTAAACCCACCATCGCAAAATGGAAAACCAATATCACCTCATTCCCCTAAACGTAACGAGAATGCCTCCTTGAGACAGGAGATGTGATAATGGACTTATTTACTTAATTGTTGAATAAGTTTTGAGGTAATTATCTTACTTTCATCCATATTTGGAGTAATGTTTAATTCAATTAGTGTTAGAATTGTGAATATTTTATTTTTGTTTAGTTAATTAGTTTTATTGGTTACATCTTATTTATTTTGTTTACTTTTTGTAAAAATGGAAATTGAAGTTGAAAGAGTTTATTGGAGCTTAATTTTGGAGTTTAAGAAAGTGTTTCAAAGATAAATGCGTTTAGTCACCAAATCAAACTTCAAGTGGATTAGCAAATTGACCAAAAGCATATCTCTGACCTAAGGCATTTGAGGCTGAGCGAGATTCAAACAAATTAAATCAGACTCAAACATGACTCGAAGAGTGAACTTGAGACTCAACCACGTTCCTTTACTTTTTGTACTGCAGGCTTGAAGCCTGAATTGGCGGCTAAGCGGCCAGTCACTTAAAAATAGGAACTTAGGTCATGTATTTAAGGGGGAACTCTCATTTTTATTAAGGGGAATATGGAGCACGAAAGAGAGACAAACCCATTGGAGAGAAGCTTCCCATTGGCTCCATTTTCTTCATCTTCTTCCACCTTCCATGAATTTTGAGGCTACCCGTGGAAATGGATAGCTAAATTCCTCCATTGTTGTGGTTAGATGTAACCTTACTCAAATTCTCTTGTACCTTTTGGTATTTTTTATATATATATTCAATGTGTTTGTGTTCAATGTTATTATTTTGTCTCTTTGTTTAATGCTTGTTGTGGAATGGCTAACCATGGCATGATTTTAGGACATGATTGTTGTTGGAAAATGCCTTCATTGTCTTAAACTGAAACAAAATACCTAATGAACTTGGTGTCTAGGAATGGAACTTAGTTCATTGGTTATCTTGTGTCACCAAGCTTAAAGCTAGTTCCTTTCTTAAGTTGTTGAGGGATCAAGACTTAATAAAGGAACTAAGACTCTTTTCACCTAAGAGATTAGGGCTAAGAAGGCATTTATTGGCTGATTTTAGCATTGGAATGCAAATGGGATATGTATTGTGCGTTAAAGCAAGAAGATAGTAGAGTTTGGTAAGTCTAACCCCGGCAATACCTTTGTTATCTGTTAAATCCGTTGTTTTCAGCTTTGTTCTTATTATAAAATCACTAAAAGATCGTTTTAACTTTGTTTATGCACTTGTTCTGTTTTTAGTCTTCACAAAATAAACCAAAGTTCTTGTCTTTACCGCTTTTTTGTGATATCGTTAGCTTAAGTTAGTAATTTCGTGAAAATTGCCCAATATTACGCAAGTCCCTTGGGAAACGATACTTGAACTTTCCATTTTATTACTTGTGCGATTTGGTTCACTTGCCAAAGAGTTAACAAGATGCTAGAATAGTAATGCATGAAGAAGTTGATCATTGAACAAGCTAACCTCAAAGAACAACAAAATCAAAGATTGAAAAAGCTTGAGGCACTAGCAATAAGGACGTTGAGACAATGACCACTGCAAAACACTAACCAAGCCCCAAGTCAATCAAAGACCTCGGTATCCCAATCATCACGTGGGGACAAACTTGAAACAACCTATATTAAGGAGTTGGAGTCATCCAAAAAGTCTTTCTACACCTTAGGATCACACCTAAGCACTCGCCATGATGACAAAATCTTGGACTCCAAGTAACCTTGTGACGATATAAGTTATCAACTTAAGGGGCTACTATTTTGGATCTAGTTCAAGCCTAGTGAAGTCCAGACTTCCCGCACCATGATCTCAATCCTACATGAAATATGGAACCTCTCATCTAATAACATCGATAATGATCCCTGATCAATGAGAGAACCCCCTTATTTTGATCCCAATCATATATAAGTTCAAAACAACCCTCAAAGGTATCAAATACAACCCCTATTATCTCGCCAAGATAAAGGCCTTATCACCAAGAAGATCACATTATCTTAACGGACCTCACCACCAAAAAAACTATAAAAACTAACAAAGTGGTTTGCTTTAGGTACACCTAATTTCCTAGTGACCTTGGTTACTTTGATATTAACTTGAACATTAAAATCTTTGCAGGTAGCCCTCTCAATTACCTTCCTAACTGGGAGCCAAAGGATCATAACACTGAGGATTGTTCCAATCAACCAAGACCAACTTAAAGCTCATGAAAAGACATGTGGAGATCTCCTTTAAGCTAGACCAGAACAAACCTATTAGTTTCATATATGATCGAAAAAGTTAGGTTTAATTTAATATGATTTTTTTTAGCAACATATGTTTTTAGTTCATATATTATTTTAGTCTCAGTTTTTTATTTTTTATTTTTTCATAAATTTAACATATTTAAAAATAATTATTATTATTACTTATTAATAATATTTCATGTATTTAAATAGGTTACGGTACCTCATTTTGTAATAGTATCTAATATGATATGTTTAAATATATGTTATATCAGTATTAAATAGTAAGAAGACTAATTTTAAAAATTTATAAAAATTAAAGTAACAGAAAAATTTGTAAAATTAAAATAAAATCTAATCTTATTTTTTATAATGACAAAAAACAAATTTAAGTATTTTTTTCTCCTTAAATTTTATATATTTGGATTTGGATTTCAAACGTAGACATTATTGCTGGTAGAAATTCCACGGAAAAGGATGGGTGAATAAAGAATTTCATAGCTAAATTAAATTGTTAAAACCTTTTAATTCATTCTTAAATACTTTAAATTTTAAAACACGTCAATATGTATTTGCAACTCATGTGATTATCCCCGATCCACATTACACGTTTATTTATTTATTCTGCGAAACTTTACACATTTATTCAAATTAAAGTAATGCAAACAACGTAATTTGCATAACTTGTATCACAAACATAGTGAGAAAGAGGCTCTTAAATTCAAATATAAATTATGTAATTGTCATCGTTGAGAAAGTTAATCAAGTTAACACATATTTGCGAATAATATTATTTTGAAAAAAATAATTAAAGAACCACAATACATAAGTTAATCATAGAATTTGAGAAAGATGAGTGTAAACAGCCTTCTTTTGCAAGCAAGTAAACTGTTTCTAAAATTTGACCTTGTGACCTTCAAATCTTAAAGCAACAACTTCATCATTACATCAAAGTTCAATCTCATTTTGAAAAATAATTATTTTTCAAAACTATTCTACAAAATTAAAAAAAAAAAAACTATTTAATTAGAATAAACCTATTCATATTTAAAAACAATAACATTATTCATATTTTCAAAACTTGTGACCTTCAATCTCATATTTAAATTAAAAATAGTAACTATTTAACTAGTTAAAGAACTTTAATGTATCTCATATTCATCTTTTAGGAAAAGTGGATATATATTTTTAAAGTATTTAAATATATCTCACAAGAGAGAAAAAAAATAATTTACTCCATAACCTATTTACATAATTTTCTCTTTAATTTTTGTTTCTTATCACCATATCATTAGTGCTCCTTAATTTTAAAAATATTACATTTTCAATATAATCATATCTAATAAAATAGAATTTAAATTATGACATGTTTAAAAAAATTTACAGAACTTTTTTTTTTTTAAATAAAAAATACATTTCCATTTAAAATAGTTAATTTTTTTTTATGCATAAATAAAAATACATTCAAACTTTTTGCCTTGAAAGTATATACACATAATTTCTAGAATAAAAAACTAATTAAATTTTTCATACTCTAATTATCGTATTTATTTTACACATTTTTTATCTTTATATTTTTATGTCATATTAAGTTTTATAGTATTTATTATTTTCTTCCGGTCAAAAGTATACCCCTAACCCATGCAGGAAGTTGAGAAAAGAAAATGAATGTATCTTACAAGGTTTTTCCTTTTGAAACGGTGAAGGCGTGAGAGGCACGGGTGTGATGCTAAAGAACAACGTGGCAATATATTATTGGGCACTGTCACGTGGCGCATAAAATCATTGGTTGAAACAGCACGAAGGCAAATGTGACGAAGATCTATTATAAGTACCCTCGTCTTCGAACACCACTGAGATTTAAACTAAAACACTTTCTAGAGATTGCAAAATTCTCTTCCGTTTCAGGGTTAGGGTTTCACCGTTACAGTGAAACATGGGAGAACGAAAGCGAATCTCGCTGCGTATCTTTGCGCTGCTCCTCTTCATTTCTGCCTCTTCGTTTCAGCTTCTCCGCGCTTCCGATGACGCCGATGACGCGGTAATTCGTCTTCTCCTTTTCGTTCGTTTCAATTTGTGTTCTGTGTGCGTTCGATTATTGGATCTCCGTTTTGGTGTTACCGTAATTGACGAATTGTGTTGTGTGTGGATTTGGTTTAGATCTTCTACGAGTCGTTTGACGAGGATTTTGAGGACCGTTGGATCGTGTCTCAGAAAGATGAGTACAATGGTAATTAATACAAACTCTGTTCTTTCTCTTAGAGGTTGTGTGATTGCGAATTGTTTCACTTGTGACGATTGATGAATATACCGTGTGTGTGTGTGTGTGTGTTTTTAAGGTTGTTTTTCCAATGATTGTTTGATGTTGTTAGTTTCAAGAGAAATCCTTACGCACTTCAAGTCAATTTTTAATCACTCTACTCACTCACACGGGAGTGAATGTCACTCAACATGTCACAAATAACCCCTGAAATCGAAATTTATTAACATGATTGGACGAAATTGAATGATGATCTTTCTAGATCTATAATTCTAGACGAACAAAACGAATCCTGAAAAGTCTAGTATCAGGATTGGTCTCAGTAGTTGGAGCAATAATCAGAAGGGTCTGCTAACGAGTGGCTAACCGCACTGGTTAAGGAGTGGCTAATGTTTTGACATCATGAATGCTTTTTTCCCCAATATTTTACTTTTTACTATTGTTTTCTTAACTAGTGCCTTTCGAGTGTTGGTTAGCATTTATCCTAATGTAACGAGGGCCCTAGTTAAGAGAAACTAAAACTGAACGTTTTTATTAACAGAAAATTTATTGTATTGAAAACAGAAAATTTATTCAATGTTTGTTTCATCAAGTAATTAAAAACATGTAATGGAAAACACTCGTTAGCTTGTTAATATTGTTGTGTAATTTAACTCCCCTTGTATTAATCTCTTGACACCTAGCACCCGTTGTATTAAAATATTTTGTGTTTTTTATATAATAAATGCATTCTTTTCCATTGAATACTTTTGTTCATTAAACAGTGCAATTAGTACCTTTTTATATAATAAAGGTACTAATTGGCATTTGCTTGGTAACAATGACGGTTTTTCTAGCAAGTGTTCTATGGTTACTAATTAATGGCATATATAAGGGGTGGGTTTTTCTAGCAAGTGTTCTATGGTTACTAATTAATGGCATATATAAGGGGTGTATCTAAAACCCTCATTGTTACCAAGCAAATGCCAATTGGCACTGTTTAATTGAACACAAGTAAAAAGTATTCAACGGAAAAGAAAGCATTTATGATATTAACAACACAAAATATTTTAATACAACGGGTGCTAGGTGCCTTAAAAAACTGTGCATATAATAATCAAATCTATTACATCAGAAGTAGATAGATATTTTAGTTTTTATTATTTTGCTAGTGCTGTGAAAACACAGAAGTTTGAGTCATACACCTATTGAAAATTATCCAAATCCTACTCCTCTTATAGTGGCTTGATTTTGATAGATGATTTGTTCTTGAAAATTTTGATATATTGATATAATATGTGATTTGTTGTTTGGATTATAGGTGTCTGGAAACATGCCAAGAGTGAGGGGCATGATGATTATGGACTTCTTGTCAGTGAGAAAGCAAGGAAATATGCTATAGTAAAAGAACTTGATGAGGCTGTGATTCTCAAGGATGAATCAGTTGTTCTTCAGTTTGAAACTCGGCTTCAGGATGGCCTTGAATGTGGTGGTGCATATCTAAAATATCTCCGACCACAGGAGGCTGGATGGAAACCCAAGGAATTTGACAACGAATCTCCGTATTCTATCATGTTTGGTCCTGACAAGTGTGGTGCCACAAACAAAGTACACTTCATTTTCAAACACAAGAATCCCAAGAGTGGGGAGTATGTTGAACACCATCTTAAGTATCCCCCTTCTGTCCCATCTGATAAATTATCTCATGTGTACACGGCCATTTTGAAGCCTGACAATGAAGTGCAAATTTTGATTGATGGGGAACAGAAGAAGAAGGCAAACTTCTTATCTGCTGATGATTTTGAACCTCCTCTTATCCCTCCCAAGACAATCCCAGATCCTGATGATAAGAAACCTGAGGACTGGGATGAGAGAGAGAAAATTCCAGACCCAAGTGCAGTAAAGCCAGATGACTGGGATGAGGATGCACCCTTGGAAATTCTTGATGAAGAAGCTGAGAAACCTGAAGGATGGTTAGACGATGAACCTGAGGAGATAGATGATCCAGAGGCAACAAAACCAGAAGATTGGGACGATGAGGAGGATGGTGAATGGGAAGCCCCGAAGATTGAGAACCCAAAATGTGAAGCAGCCCCCGGTTGTGGTGAGTGGAAGAGGCCAATGAAGAGGAATCCAGCTTATAAAGGAAAATGGCATGCCCCACTTATTGAAAATCCTGCTTACAAGGGTATTTGGAAGCCTCGGGATATTCCAAACCCTGATTACTTTGAACTTAAAAAACCTGATTTTGAGCCAATCGCTGCTATTGGTATTGAGATTTGGACAATGCAAGATGGCATATTGTTTGACAACTTCTTGATAGCTAAAGATGATAAAATTGCTGAGTCCTATCGGGAGACTACATGGAAGCCCAAGTTTACCGTTGAGAAAGAAAAACAGAAGGAAGAAGATTCGGAAGCTGGATCAAGTGGTCTTGCAGGCTTCCAGGTAATGTCATTTTGCATTTTTACTCCACCCCAACTTTCATCTCTCTTTAATTTTACTTTCCAGCATTTATACTCCTCTTACGCGAAATTTTACTTTTTGTTCTTGCAGAAGAAGGTATTTGACCTGTTATACAAGATCGCAGACATTCCCTTCCTGAGTGCCTACAAGCTTAAAATATATGTGAGTTACAAAACAAATGTCTCTTCTTTTGGAATGGTATCTTGTTGGAATATGAATTCAATTCTATTCCTTTTCTGCAGGATTTCATTGAGAAGGGTCAAGAGCAACCAAATCTCACTGTTGGAATTGTTTTAGCCGTTGTGGTTGTGATCGTGTCAATCTTCTTCAGGCTCATATTTGGTGGGAAGAAGAAGCCCGTAAGTAGTGAAACAATTTTACTTTCCCCTGAACTTTAAGCTCACTCTTATTCTTATGTTCATCTCTGAAACATGTGTCTTGTTGTGCAGACAAGGGTGGAGAAGACAAACGTAGAACCCGCAGAAACTGCAACTAGCCAAGGCAGTGGTGAGAATGAAGAAAACAAAGAGGAGGAATCATCTGCCCCTGCACGTCGGAGGCCAACAAGGAGAGATAATTGAAATGATTGAAACTTGATTGACAGGGGCGGCCATTAAAGAACACTACGGTTCATAAATTTTGAGCTTAGTTGGGCATTAGGCCAATTCCGTAGTAGCACTTTGTTGTCATTTTTCTCCTTCACCTTTTGAAAGATGATGATATGCATAATGAGTGTAGATCAGATCAGATATTTTGTGTCGTACTGGTCACTTTGGAGACTTTGAGTATTTTAAGCTAATTAGTAATTGAGGCTGTACAATTACAAATTGTTTTTCTTTATTTTTCTAGTAATGTAGCACAGAAATCAACTCACCATGTTACGTTTCCATCTTTAAACCAGAACCCTGAATTGAGTACATGCGTGACGTGATCTTGATTCTTTAAAGAATAGATGGGAAATATACGTTGTTTCCGCTGTATGAATCTTGATTCTTGACTGCAATCAGGCAGAAACCGTAATGCTATTTATGAATTTACTAATAAATAGCATTTATTACCTTCATAAATGGGCTTCTTTTAGGGATATTAATTAATAAATAACTAGTTCTATAAAGTGATTTGTCTCTTGTTTACTTGTAAATTAATCATTATGAATTTAGTTTATGAATTGATTTCTTTAAATTGTTACTTGCTAATTCATTTAATAATTTAAAATTAAAATAAAATCTTAAAATATTTTGTATAAATTTTTTTTATCGTCCCTTTAGGCTACACCAATATTATTTTCCCATTTGCTGGCTTAAAAATCATTATTATTTTGTGGGTAAAATATGTTTTAACTTTTAAGTCTGTATTTTTGGTAGAATTTGTTGAAAACTATTTGTGATGAGGGATCTATTTTTTTTAAAGTTTAAGAAACAAATTAATCAAAGTTAAAATATAGAAATTAATTTTTTTTTATCAAAAGTATAGTATAAAATCTAAACATATTTTGCCACAGTTTCAACACGCTCAAGATACAAGCTCTCTTAAACCAACGCCACTTGCTAGCAAGATAGGGAGAGAAAAAAACCAAAATAAAATAGAATGAATTATAAATATAACAACTCACAAACACTCACATAATAATGCTTTTTGGTTTTGAGCTCAAACAACACCTAGGATATGATGCAAGACATGGCATAGCGTATTATGGTGGAGGTATTGAGAGAAGTAGCAAGAGATAATGGAGGGAATGATAAATAACATGCATGGAAGTGATCCCTCTGGATATTTTCTTTTCTCTCTCTTGATCCTTTCAACTGTTGACACATGATATTTATAGGCATTCTCTACCAAACTAGCTATTGGAGCATGTCTTTTTCAATTTGGAAATGATCTAGTCTGGTACAATTGTGAAGCTTTTTCCTATCAATAATGCACTGTTCATTTAGAAGCTTTTGAAGATATTGTTGATCAACCTCTAATGCCAATCCTGTTGGGTACCAGAGTAACAAATAATGACTCAACTAAAATAAGAGATGAGAAAAATAAGAATTGATACACAATATTTTAATGTGAAAAACTCTCAACGGATAAGGAAAAAATCACGGACAAGACCAGAGAAATATTTTTACTAAGTGGAAGAAAATTACAACCTCTCTCTAACTATAAGGAGAGAACAATTACATTTTTTCTTATAATAGGAGAACACACACACCACTAGTGTTGCTAACTCTCTCTCTAAGATTACTACAATTGTAGTGGGATACACAAATGAGCAAAATGGCTTGCTATTTATAGGCAAAGCTTGGAACATATGCATTAAATGCTATAACAAAATTTCTATCCTTCCAACCAAATTTACAAGCCTAGCTAAGTAGAGCTAAAATTTTCATCCGTTCATTTTTGACTTGTGCCACAAAAGTGGCTTTACGAGTTCACAATCTCCCACTTAAAGCTACTTTTGTGAGCTTTCAAATATCTCTCTACCTTGCCATTTCTTTGCTGCTTACGTTTCTGATAGGCCAAAGGAGGATCGACACCATGTAAACTTGTTTGTATTGATTGGCTTCGTCATAACATCTGCTAGATTATCTTTGGTGTGAATCTTCTGCATGTCCACACTTCCTTCCTCTACTACTTCTCTGACAAAGTGATATTGAACACCTATGTGCTTTGTCCTGGAATGAAAGGCAGGATTCCTTGCAATGTGCAAGGCACTTTGACTGTCACAATACACAGTAGTCTTCTGCTGCTTGTGCCCAAGTTCTTCCAATAGCCTTTGAATCCAAATGGCTTCCTTGCATGCCTGGGTAGCTGCCATGTACTCAGCTTCTGTAGTAGACAAAGCTACAACAGTCTGTAATTTGGATAATCAGCTCACTGCCCCTCCTGCAAGTGTAAACACATAGTCAGTAGTAGACTTTCTTTTATCAAGATCACCAGCAAAATCTAAATCAACATAGCCCCTGACAATAAATTCCGATCCTTCAAAACATAATGCAACATCTGAGGATCCTTTGATGTATCTAAGGGTCCTCTTAACAGCATTCTAGTGCTCTCTACCAGGATCTGCCACGAACCTACTAATCGCTCCCACTGCTTGTGCAATGTCTGGTCTTGTACAAATCATGGTGTACATAAGGCTTCCCACAGCTGATGCATACGGTACTCGAGACATTTTCATCCTCTCTGCTTCATTGCTAGGACTCGTATTTGAGGATAACTTATAATTGACAGGAAATGGGGTAGAAATTGGCTTACAGTTTTGCATGTTGAAGCGCCGCAAGACCTTCTGTAAGTAATTCTTTTGAGAAAGCCAAAGTTACCTATCTTTTCTGTCTCGATGAATTTGCATCCCTAAAATCTTGTTTACTGGTCCCAAGTCCTTCATATCAAACTCCCTAGCCAACTCTGCCTTTAATTCTTGGATTCGATCTTTGTTGGGGCCTACCACCAACATGTCATCCACATACGACAGCAAAATGATGAAATCATTATCATCAAACCTATTGTAGTATGTACAATGGTCTGAACTCAATCTGTTGTAACCAAGGCTAATAATGAAGGAATCAAATCTCTTGTACCAACATCTTGGCGCCTGCTTTAGACCGTACAGAGATTTGGTCAACCTACAAACCAAGTTTTCCTTTCCTTGTTCTTTAAAGCCTTCCGGTTGGAGCATATATATCTCCTCTTCAAGTTCTCCATGGAGAAAAGCAGTCTTTACATCAAGTTGCTAAAGATGTAAATCAAATGCAGCACATATAGCCAGAACAACTCTAATTGTTGTCAATCGAACAACTGGCGAGAATATCTCATTGAAATCAACACCTTCTTTCTGAGCATATCCTTTGACCACCAGTCTTGCACGATATCGTTCCACTTGACCATTGCCATCTCGTTTGATCTTGTATACCCATTTGTTTCCGATGGCTTTTCAACCCTTTGGAAGTTCAACAAGTTCCCATGTCTTGTTTCTATGCAAGGCTTCCATTTCTTCATGCATTGATGCCATCCATTTAGAAGCATCTGAACTACTTACGGCCTCTTGAAAGGTTAATGGTTCTCCTTCTTCAGTTAGAAGACAGTACGCATCATGGCTTGCCATGACAAACTGTGAGTGCCAACTTGGTTTAGATTTTTGTCTTGTTGATCGTCGAAGACCTCCTCTGTAACACCCCGATATTTACTCATTATATGTGTAGGTAAATAAGTGTTGTGAAAATGCTTTTAATTAATTAACTGAATATATGGTTAATAAGAATAAATTTCCTATTTAAGAGCCTTGAAGATTGGTTCTACAGTGTAGCACCAGCTAGTTTTCTAGAAGCATTTTTCAGTTAGACCTTAAGACCCTTTTCCAACAGTATATAAGGACTACCTTAGTGTCTCCTGACCTAAAAATCTAAAACAGCTTCTTCTTGCCTCTTTCTTTGCTTGCTGGTTGAATACCTATGTAAGTTGCTGCAGTAGAGTACTCACAAGAAATCAGGTGTACCAGCTCTGTGTTCCTGAGAGAAGGACTGAGGAAACACCTCTGTAGCATCCTCTTCTCCTTGCTACGTTTTCTTACCTCAAGGTAGGAGGGGAATGGGTTTCTTTCTTAAAGTTATGTATGGCAATAGCCAAGAGTTCAGAGTTCTGAGTCTTGTATGTAGTGTTTTCTGTATGACTGTATGATTTCTGTATGGTCTGAGTCTTGCAGGTTGTGTTTCTGTGAATCTATGGACGGTCTGTACTGTTTCATGGATCTGGGAGTGTTAGCTTTGTTTCTAAAAGCTTTGAGTCATGTTCTTGAGTGGTTTGGAAACCTTTGAAAGACCTTGAGTCCTGTAGAAAGGTTGGTTATATCGTGAATCCTGTAGGAAAGTCGGTTACCACTTTTCTTCGTAGCTAAGTAACCCAGCGTCCAATGACCATATATAGTGTCCAGTGACTCAATGTTGAGTGACCCAGCGTCCAATGACCATATATATATAGGGTCCAATGACATCAATGTTTACAGACCCAGTGTAGACTAATACTTAGCGTTCAATGACCCATTTTTCTAGTAATCTTAGTGTCCAAGACTCGGTAATGTTATGTGATGTGAATGTATTGTATTCGTTTCTTACGCATGGTTTTCTGCAAGGTGTGATTGACTTCTTATGAGGTGAACTGTATAACTGTGTATGTATGTATGAATTGTGAATGGATGATGCAAGAGCATGATATGTGGCAAGAGTTTTTGTCATATGCCATTGAGACAGGTAACCTAGCCTACGAGAGGCAAAAATGGGCATGGGTGGTATCATGACTGTGAGTAACCTAGCATTTGAGAGGCGAGAATGGACTCGCTTAAGTGTAATGAGCATCTGTGAAGAATCTGTGTTTATGTGTGATGTCTGAGAGTTAGGAAGGAGTGGAATAGATGTGGACTGGATAGTGGAGGTCACGACAGGTTAAGCCTGTACCTTGAGGGTGCTGAGCGTCGTAGTATGAAAGTTCCAATGCCCCTTGCTGATCCCATGGGTCGGAACCTTCTTGCAATACTAGGCGACCCTGACTAGCCACTGGAGGATACCATTCTAGGTAGTGCGGTTTACACCGAAGGCATCAGACTGCGATGAGCTTCTTTATGGGTAGACATGTGCTCCTTGACTATTCCAAGTAGTAGAAATGAAGGGGTAAAAATGATACAGTATGGGATACAAAGTAGAGTCTAAGGGGTTGTTGGAGTACACATGCATTGGTCATTCATCGTTGGACGATGTCGTCGCTGGACGATGTCAGTTGTTAGACAATGTAATGCATGTGTATGTAAACTCTTTGGGAGAATTACGTGATATTCACCTGAGTTATTGTTTACATGTAATGTATTTGTGATTGCGAATGATTCTCACTCCTTTTCTCTGTTGTTTTTTCCATTGTTTGTGTTTGGGCTGATCGCCATTTGCAGGTGAGGATCGTCCAGTCATGCAGCACGAAGTGGACGAAGGGGCTTAGCCTCTTATGCTTAGTTATGTTAGTTGGGACTTGTGCTCTGATAGCTGTGACATCGGGCAGGGTTCTCTGTTTACTTTTTCTTTCTTTTTGTTTGTTAAACATCTTAATATATATATATATATATATATATATATATATGGCAGGGTTCTCTGTTTACTTTTATATATATATGTTTTTCGGTGTGCCTCTTATTGGACACAACTTCTATATTTTGTTGTGAACTATTGGACGACTAAATGATGTGCATGTGAACCTTTTACTTCTGTGAATTCTTATAACGTTTTTATTTCTATTTTGCTTTATCCTTTAAGAAAAAAAAACATAAAGCATGTAGGGGGTAAAGGGTGTCACATCCTCCATCATTGACCTCATTTGGCTCTTGTTCTTCGTGCTCTTGTTCTGCTTCAAAAAAGTCATCTTCTCCAGACATCTTCTCTATCTGCACTATAGTAGTGTCTTTGGTAGTGTTGTCATTTTTCTGCTCACTTTGCAATTCATTTTCTCCAAAAACTACATCCATGCTAACAACAACCTTGTGGGCAGTGGGATCCCACAAGTGATACCCCTTAACATTGTTAGCATAACCCAAGAATATACATTTCCTGGATTTTGGATCCAACTTTATTCTTTCTTGAGAGTTGTACATCACGTACACAGGACATCCAAACACATGTAAGGAAGAATAATTAGCTGGTTTGCCTTTCCACATCTCCATCGGCATCTTTAAACCAATCGCTGTTGATGGTGATCAATTTATCACAAAACAGACGGTTTTAACTGCTTCTACCCAGAAAGATTTGGCTATTCTCGCTGTTCTCAGCATAGCTCTTGTTCTATCTAGGAGAGTTCTGTTCATCCGCTTTGCCACACCATTTTGCTGAGGTGTATGTGGAACTGTGAATTGTCTTAAAATACCCTCTTGTTTGCAGAATGCTAGAAAGTCACCATCTACATATTCTCCTCCATTGTTTGTCCTTAAGCACTTAATTCTTTTTCCAGTTTCAAGCTCTACTTGTGCTTTGAATTCCTTGAATACTGGAAACACATCTGACTTCTTCTTGATTGGGTACACCCACAATCTCCTGGAATAATCATCAATGAATGATACAAAATACTTTGCTCCTCCTAGGGATACTTCTGGTGATTCCCACACATCCGAATGGACCAAGTCAAGTATGTGTTTGCTTCTAGTAGTTACTTTAGCAAACTTCAATCTATGTTGCTTACTTATCACACAATGCTCACAAAACGGTAAATTGACTGTTTTGAGCCCAGGCAGAAGATTACGTTCAGCAAGGACTTTCTGACATATGTCCAAGTCTATGATGCCACATCATCGTTGCTTCTTCTTGACTTGCTGCTGCAACTTATGCATCTGCTTCTTGCAACGTATCTCCCAAAAGCATGTATAGATTAGATGTGATCTTCTCAGCTTTCATTACTACAAGATTGCCTTTAACTACCTTTAAGATCCCACCTTCACTATGGATCTTGCACCTGAGATCATCTAATTGCCCAACGGACAATAAGTTCTTCTTCAAGCCCTTCACATGTCGTACCCCTTGAAGTGTGCGAATAGTACCATCGTACATTTTTAATTTGACAATATCGACTCCAGCAATTTCCAAGGCATGATCATTTCCCATGAACACAGATCCTTCGGAGATAGGCTCATAAGTGCAAAACCAATCTCGACGTGGAGTCATGTGCCAGGTTGCACCCGAATCCAATATCCAACAATCATGAAGTTGTCTTCCGCCTTTAGAACTAATTGCTGCTTCACTATACAGGATTTCTCCATTATCTGAGGTACTTGCAATGCAACCTTGAGAGGTTAATACTTCATAATTCTTTCCTCCATTCTTCTTGTGCCAACAATCTTTCTTCAAGTGCCCTCTCATGCCACAATTGTAGCATTTGATGTTCTTCCTTCTTCTAGACTTTGATCTACCATGATTTTGACTCCCACCAGAGCCACGTTCCGTTGATCTACCTCTCGTCATCGTTAAAGCTTTTGCTTGCTTAGAATTTTCCAGCCTATCTTCCTTATTCTTTCGCCTGGATTCTTCTTCAAGAATAGCTCCAGCAACATCATTAAAGGTTAGACGGCCGACAATATTATTGTTCGTTATGTTGATGATGAGTTGATCATACAAATCCGGTAAACTCTGAAGTAAAAGTTCCGCCCGCTCATTTTCTTCTACGTTGAAATCTGATGTAGAAAGTTAAGCGAATAGAGTATTCAGATTGTTAATGTGGTTCATCACCAAAGTGGACTCACTCATTCGAAGAGTGTAGAGTTTCCTCTTCAAGAATATTCTGGTGTGAAGTGACTTGACCTCGTACAATTTGTGGAGAATATCCCAAATCTCCTTCGCGGTCTTTTTCTCTACAACACTGGACAAAACCGAATCTGCCATTGCTAAGTGCAAATTGGCAACGACATTGTCATCCATCTCTTTCCACCTTTCATCAGTGATCTCCGTAGGTCTGCCTTCGATTGCATCTTGACAGTTGTCCTTCCTCAAAATTGCTTTTATCCTCAATTTTCACAGGGAGAAATTATTCCCATTGAACTTCTCAATCTCGTATTTTGCTGCCATGGTTTCACACTAAAGAAACGACTTACACAACTTCCACTGTATATAGTACCGCCTACTGGAATAGTGACTGTAGACCGTGAACTAGGACACCAGGTAAGTTCCCAGGAAAGATAGGTGGATCACCAACGGACACGCTTAAATACCAAGTCTTTCCTTAGCCAGAACTTTCCTAGACATGCACTTTCACACTACCTCACTCTATATCCAGTAACAAGAATAATTCTTTTCTGATGTGATAGATCAGACTATACCACAACCACAGAGCATACTAAGAATTTTTCTCAGGCACTATACCAGCGTACCAGCGTGTATCGCAGCGGAACAATATCAGAACCTATTGGCTCTGATACCACTGTTGGGTACCAGAGTAACAAATAATGACTCAACTAAAATAAGATATGAGAAAAATAAGAATTGACACATAATATTTTAACGTGGAAAACCCTAAACGGATAAGGAAAAAACCACGGGCAAGACCAGAGAAATATTTTTACTAAGTAGAAGAAAATTACAACCTCTCTCTAACTATAAGGAGAGAACAATTACACTCTCTCTTATAATAAGAGAACACACACACCACTAGTGTTGCTAACTCTCTCTCTCTAAGATTACTACAATTGTAGTGGGATACACAAATGAGCAAAATGGCTTGCTATTTATAGGCAAAGCTTGGAACATATGCATTAAATGCTAGAACAAAATTTCAACCCTTCCAACCAAATTTACAAACCTAGCTAAGTATAACTAAAATTTTCATCCGTTCATTTTTTACTTGTGCCACAAAAGTGGCTTTACGGGTTCACAAATCCATGAGTGTGTTAAAGCTTGAACTTCAAGAATATCAGCCTGGACAATTTGAGAACACTTTTCTTTTTTAAATGATGGAAAACTTGATGTATAAAATGTTTAGAAGATCATGTGCTAACTTTCTGATTGTAGACAAATACCCTTTTGATATGTTTAGCATTCTTCTAACTTCTAAGTAGAATCAGACAACTTTATGGTATTGTGTCTCAAGCAATCTTCTAAGTCCAGTTGTTAAATTACATATCATGTTTCTTGTGAAGGATGTTTTCCTTTACATGTTTCTTCTTTTAAATTTCTTATGATGTGACAAACATCATGATGAAATATAGGTTTGTTCATATTGATTTTTGTGCTTCAAAATGAACTTTTCCGAGATAGTAGTAGTGAAGGATTTTGATCATTGTCTTGTTGAGTGCAGTTCATGTATTTCTTTTTTTTATTTTTTATGATAGGAGACTAAAAGATACTTTATTACGCGTGCTACACTAGAAATTAGTTTCTTGATCATTACTCAAATTCAATTTCTTTGGATATGATATCAGTGGGACTCATAAAAATAAAACCTCACACTACACGCACAGCAGAAACGAAATAAATTGCTCTCGGTACTCACGCTAACAGAGGAAGAGGTTTTAACTTTTACTCAACTTTGAATTTACTAACTTCATTCACTGACTTGATTTTTTTTTAACTCATAATGAATCAAGGTATTACTTGTGGCCTTTTATAGGCATATTACATGCAATAAAATATATTAAAAAAGTATACTAAATGGCACTTAAGAAACAGTGTAGTTACATGTAGTAACTAGATAATCTCCCACCTAACAATGTAAAACGGTAAAGTTACTATATTTTCACCAAGTAACAACTAAGTAAACAAGAACTTAACACCTAAGAATATAAAAACAGTGTATGTCAGTGTTACTATATTTTTCGATGCTGCTTGATTTAATAAAGTTAACAGACAGGATAGGCTACTATTTTTTTAGAAACTTTTGTGTTGCCATTCGTCAATCTTTTTGAGCCACTACTAAGCTTCTGATTACTTCCAGTTAAGCTTTTGAGCAGTATATGTTGAGCACCATTAATAATTAATGTGCATACTCCTTATCATCTTTTTGAAATCTTGTTCTTATAATCATACTCCGAAAGAATCATTAGTAGCATTCATTCAGAATACTTATAAATAAGTTTAGAAGGTTTGTTATAGGAGTAATTAATATCATAGGATTCTGAACTAACACTTCATCTTGAGCGTTCTGTTGAGCCTAACGAGGACACAAAGACATTAGTTGATATTGATTTGTTTGCATAATCCACATATTTTCTTGGGATTGTGACATAACCCATTCCATTTCATATTTTCATTCCTTATGTGCACCGACTCTGGTCAACCTTCTCCATACACTTTATCATATAATATAATTTCCATCCAATGCTTGGGGGAATAATGTCCTCTAAAACATTCATAATTTTATTTCTCAAAAAATTTAGATTTTATTGGATGCAAAGATTTTAATTCGCATAAATCTAAAGAACTTGGTTTTTCTTTCTTTTATTTATTTTTGAGGAATTTAAAATTTTAACTGATCTTTTTGCAAATTAAATTATATTAAGACCTTCATCGTCCTGAGCGAGAGTCCATTGCTACTTTGATATGCCATCAATCCACCTTTGTATACAAGGAGAGATATCACAACTTTTCAAGATTATCCTTAAAGATATGTTTGCAAGGTGTATACTTGCATTTTTTTTATTATTTTCATGGAAAATCATATAAAAACATTTCTTTAATAAAACAAGTAAATACACATAAAGCCCTGTGCAAAAATTTTATTTTTAATAAGTTTTGCACGAAGCAAATGCTTTTCGACTTGTAAATTAGTAGTATGTTTTTTTATAGGAGTAACGTAGTATGTTTCGTTTCTTATACATGTGAAACATGAAGCATTTAGAGCACATTTTGGCTCTTAAAATGGATGGTAGTGTGTTTCATTTTTGTTATATAGGAATCAAGATGCATGCTTAATATATGGTGAAACCAACGTATTTTGCATCTACAAGTGAAACTCATTCGGGTTTTACTACGTCATTTTACAAGATTTTTTTTAAAAAAAATCCCACAAGCGAAAATACTCTTCATATGGCCATTTGTTGGCTTCACATGTGAGAGGCAAAATTTGCTCCTTCCTCATGCCTTTTTAGCTATCCAAAAGTTGCAAATGAATACATTAATAACATATTATATATTTAAAAAAAGTTTTAAATTTTGAAAATTAAAATCGAGAGGGGGAGAGAGAATGTTTTAAAAATGATCTGATCCATCCATTTAATTGGCTTAATCCAAGACATTTTATAATTTTTATTAAATGTAAAAACTAAAAAAGATAAATGTTTTTATAAAAATTAAAACAAAAGTTGTAATATTTTTTTTTAAAAAAAATCATATTTATCTCATGCAATCGTGATTTCTGTATCAATAAAGAGTTGATTAAATGACCATTTTGGTCCTTTATTTTATTTATTTTGTTCAAAATAATATTTTATCTTTTAAAAAATTCACTTTGGTCATTTATCTTATTTAAAAGGTTCAAAATTATCTTTTATCTTTTAAAAAATTCACTTTGGTACCTTATCTTATTTAAAAGGTTCAAAATGATCCTTTAACTATTTAAATATATTCAACTTAGTTCAAAATAGTTCTTTATCTTAGTGTTATTTGAAAGACTAAGTTGAATATATTTAAATAGTTAAAGAACTATTTTGAATCTTTTAAATAAGATGAGGTACCAAAGTGGAGTTTTTAAAAGATAAATGACCATTTTTAAAAGATAAATGACCATTTTGTATCTTTTAAATAAGATAAAGGACTAAAGTGAACTTTTTAAAAGATAAAGGACTATTTTAAACAAAATAAATAAGATAAATGACCAAAATGATCATTTAGCCTAAAGAGTTTGACAATACAAACTCTTCATGACGTAACAAGACATTAAAATGATTATGTAATAAAAATTATTCCGACATATTGAACTTAAGCTTTTGTAAAAAGACCCCAAAAAAACTCAACTACGATAAATTACTACTATAAAACAACACCTTTGCTGTCCCGATGATATAAAACACCTGCCATATGCATCTTTTATTGTAACATCTGTTTAAAAAATTGTCTCAGCCTACCAACAAAATTTAAAACAAAACAAAACAAAACTTACTAAGGATTACATATGGCATTCTTCCCCTCTAACTTGAAGTAAAATGTTCATTCATGCCTATAACTTGCTCATTTTCTTTGAAAATGTCTATTTTATAGCTTACCTCCCTCTTAAATTACACACACTCACTTCCTGCCACCAGCCTTTCTAGCAGGAGGAGCAGTGTCCTCATCATCTGACTGGATATCTCCATACTGCCACATTCCGCGCCTACTGGTGCGAGCTTCACCCTGGAACGGATCCAAATTATCAAGGGCCTGTTGTCTTTCTTTTCTGTCCCACCTGTTCCTTTTTTCTTGCCTAGCAAGTCCTTCCTGGAAATTTTCACAAAGAAAACAAAATCAGACAAGTTTGTTTATTAGGTATCACTGAATGCACATATAAAAGTATATATGCCTTTGAAAACAATTCAAGCAAAGGGGTGAGTAGCAATTAAAACCTGTAGAATGGCAGCATTAACACTGATCTCAGAATCCACAGCAACTAGAGTTACAGCAAGCACTGTCCCAGTACCCTGCCCTTTCGCTTTTCCTCCTGAAGTATCTCTCTCCTCGACCTTGGCCCTAAACTCTTTGCCACTGTTTAAAGTGAGTTCGCTCAAATATTCAGCTGCTTCTTGGCCAAAATCCTCTTCCAAGTTTGGAACCTTCACATATGCTAGGCTGCACAATTGTGCAAGACCAGGAGCAGCAGATACAGATGGATCAATAGGCCGTAGCTGAGAGTAAGGTACTTCTTCTTGATTTCCATAATCAATGTAGAATACTTCAAACATGTCGTTAGGAGATTCAACGGGTCCTCGAGGTCCATTGACTACCTACACAATTCCATACCATTTCATAAAGAAGTAAGTTTGAGTGAACACACTAGGTGATACAAGTGATGCTCTAACTATTTTGCATCTCATCAACCCTATTCATAATACCAAAAATTGCAAAATGTGGTGACAAACAGCATGTGCATAAAGTGCTGGCCATATAAGAAATATCTGAATAAATAAAGTTACGCCTCAGATCCTGGTAGTAAAAAAGAATTGTCTAAAGGATTGTGTGTTCAAGATGAAATATTGCTTAACGAGATGAAACCGCTCAACAGTGATACTATGGGTTAAAAACTCTACTAGCTGACTTTAATCATGCAATTAAAAGTATCAACAGGTTGATTAATGGAAGAAAGAGGTTTCCATGACTTAAAAAATGAGATATTTCTCATCAATTTTTTCATCCATAGGATGGCAATGTCTTATCGGTAATATAGTATAGAACTAAAATTAAGAACTTACCATTGCCCGGTACCAAGATTTATCAGCACCAAAAAGACAAAGGACAGTGTCACCCTTCTTAGGATTGAAAGCTCCAAGCAAAGGAGCTTCTTGAAGGTTCAAAAAAGAAAGTTGTTGCTGAATTGATGCTATTCTTTGATCCCCAACAGGTTGGACATAGAATTTACCTCCACCCAAGACTTCTGTTACTGTCACCTAAGAACATATAACAATGGGGCAAATCATTCAGCATTTTTTAATACAAAAAGAAAGGCTATTTATAAGACAACAGTATACTAAGAACCTTGAGCACTTCTTGCTGTTTGTTCTCGACAGGTGCACCATTAGATACTTCCTCCCCTTCAACATAATTCTCCCAAATCTGCAATATAAATCACTTTAGAACAGTAAAAAGTAAAACAACAGTGGAAATGTCGAGCATGATTTGGGACCTCCTCCTTACTTTCAGCTTTTGCTTCTTGGCAGATTGTTCGGCTTGCTCCAGCAGATGAAAATCGGGAATTCTGTCACTGCCAAATGAGGTTTGCAGCTTTGCAAGACCAGCTTCGAGCAGTGTAACTGCCATATTTGTCCTTGACTCCCATAAGGAACCCAAGAAAGTTCCTGTTCTGTCAACAGTCTCTACCTCAATCTGAAAATTATGAAAAATATATTTTATTAAGAAAAAAAATTGACAACATGGAGGAATTTTAAGTTTATAGAGAAACACCTAATTACCTCAACATCTCTTTGCATTATTTTCCGCCGCATGAGTGCGATAGCTTCGTCAGAATATGGCTCATCGCGACCAGGACATCTGACACCAGAAAATGAAAAGGCAATACTGCAAGTTTCTTTTGGAATTAACAATTTAAAACGATGGCCACTGAGGACATATTCCACAACAGCAGGGATTTTTCTACTTCGGTGAAGGAAAGGCAAGAAATCTTTGGCTTTCTTTGCTGATGCCTAAAATGAATCAAAAGTGGGGAAAAGTTTAATAATGTTTCAGTGTAAAAGTTAAATTTAGTACATTATCATTTTTCTCACTGTGGTCAAGTCAGTTATATGCATGACTGGAGGATCCTTGGCAGAATGGATCCCTTTTCTTCCAGAAATAGCACGTGACTCAGCAGTAAGAAGAGCATCATAGTAGTTTGATCTCTCTTCAAAGTCACGGTGTCTAATGACATTTCCAAAGCCACGGCTAAGTACCAACTCAGCGACATTCACCCCATTTTGCTGACTTCCAGCAGGTGGAACAGATGAAGGGGTATCATCACTATCAGCCTTAATGGTGCTGAGTAGGAATACTGATCCAAAATCCATAGCTCTAGCTTCAGGTGCTCCTGATGGAACAGCAGATCCATCTGCTGGACCAACCTTTCTAGAATACTCCATTTGAACATTTACCTGAAAACAGGGGTAATCGATTAATTATAACTGTATTCACCAACGATATCAATATAAGCCATTACTTATTTATATTATATTTTCATACTTGACGACCAATGAGGCGTGTTCTCAAGAACTCCTTTGCTTCACGAGCATATGGAGCTGGTTTTTCATCTCTACGAGGATTGCCCACTTTTGGACACCTAATACTTGAAAGGTTGACTCGCCGCTCTGCTAGTGGACTGCCATATGGAATTGAATCATCAGCAACAATGATGCAATCTCCACTAACAACCTCAACCACCTGGAAAAAGATAAGTCCAAAAATAGACTTAAATGAATGAAGATTGAATATTCGGGATAAACTAATACAACAATGACAACAACAACAAAAGCCTTATCCTACTAAGTGAGGTCGGTTATGTGGATCACACAATGTCATTGGGCCTGGTTAAAAATCAAATTCTCAGGGATACTATTCACCATGAGATCCCTTTTAATCTGGGATAAACCAATGATTAGAGAAAATTTTACCTTTCCTGTAAAATTTTGGTCATGTATTGCCTTTGAATTTGTTGCTGGTGGTACATAGTTTGTCCAAATCCTTAACCTGTTTTTCTTTGCCTGAAGCTCTGTAGTCTTCAGCTTCCGCTTTGCCTCTTCTTCCATCATATTTGCACTCCATTCAACATATTTGGCAAAACCCTGTATGATCGAAGAAATCAAAATGATAGAGATTTTAAGGCTACTTTAAGTGATATCTCATCAGATGAAGAGACAAGGAGAAACATTCAAATCTCCCTCCATAAAACTAATACATATCACTTCGGTACAATTACCAAAGCTACTGACTAAGAAACCACAGAGACTCCAACTAACATGTAAGGAAGTAGAGATTGTACAAGTGTTATTGGCTTATTGCATTAAAACTAAAATAAACAAGAACAGAATAGCTAAAATTGACAATTAATGAAGCACGTATACTCTACTAAATCTTAGTTTCTTATACAAAGAACAAATTAGCCAATCTTTGGAGACAATATTCTACCCATACAAACAGTATTGGTGCTTTCTTTTGATGGGCCACTCGCTACTATGAACCCAAAAGTCTGAACCAATGGTAAGCACAATGTTTCCATGTCAAATCCATAGTTGGTATATAGTTAATAAAATACTCTTTTGAAGCTTCAATACATATTGTAACATGTTCATCATAAATGTGTCAATCATAGATAGATCCTAATAATGGACGCCCCCTCAAATTAAGTTTCAAGTGGCTACAAGTTTGTTGCTCACATAAGCCAATGTAGTCATGCAAAAGTGGAAAATTATTGCAGGAAATATTAGAAATCCAACAAGAAATTGTTAAACAAATTAAACCACTGTAATATCATTGCACGAGTGAAGCACTTACATTTTCCACAAGCTCCAATGCCAGGTCTTTTGCTGAGTCACCATCAGGATAATACACTGACCCAATCAAATTGCTGAACTTATCAACTCCTTCCAGGACTATCCGAACCTACATGCCAACTTGGAATTTACAAAGCACGCAGAAATGAAACAAGCAATATAAGTCACAGAAGCAGATTACCCACATCTCGATTCAATACTCTCATCTCAGTGAAGAATTTAGCTTCAGTTGCAAAAGGATCAGCAGCAGTTTCAGCAGATGCAGATGCAGATGCAGAGGCTGCAAGTCTTTGGGCAGATGTAAGTGGGGCTCGAGGTTCCCCAGGAACATCTCCATTAGTCGCATCAGCTGTCACCTCCGGTTCAGCAACACTTTCAGGCACAGCTCTCCTTCCCATTTGTGGGGCCTAATTTAAAGGAAAACCAATTATTTGCATGTGTAGAAAAGGATAGAAATAGAAACAGCATTTATGATATATACCTGAATTCCAGCAACAAAAACTTGGACAAACTGAAACCCTGGGAGCAAATAGACACGCAGGGTACTGCCATCGCGAACCTGCTCAACAATTGCTTCCATGGGCCTGCCTTTGTTAGCACCTAATAAACCCAAAGCATCAAAGTTGCTAGAGTCACCAATGGCCGATGGTGGTAGATTTCTGATGGATGCCTCAGCAGCACCAGGAATCTGCAATCAGCAACAAAATCATATATGGTTCACTCATGACAGATTATATAATATGTTCACTATGTTAGAATGGGACAGGAATTATACTTTTCCATTTTTTGTCACACTACAGCTTAACCTGTTTGGTCATTTTGAATGGAAGTGTATGAACTATGAACTTATATATTGGATGATACTGAGACAAAGCATAACCTCATTCTGTAATTAAAACTTAATATGTAAGGCGACAAAAATTTACACATTTCCATAATACATAGCAACATGCAATTAAGTCAACGTTTAGATCATGTCCATAGGTAAGGAAACAGAATCCACACTGGTTTAAAGTTCGCAAAGATGCCAAAAAAGCAAGGGGTTTGCATGTAATTTTCGAAGTTGCAAGTAACGCACATCTTGTTCGTTACAAGCAACGCACGCCTTGTTTGCTAATGAAGTAAGCAAGGGGTTTGCGTGTAATTTTTTAAATTGCAACTAACGGACACCTTGTTCGCTGCAACTAACGGACACCTTGTTCGGTGCAACTAACGGACACATTGTTCACTAATGACAATTTTTTAAATTGCCCGTTATGTTTTTTAACTGCCTAACGGTCCAACACTAAAAACTCAGATACGAACCTTGCTCCAACGACCAAGGCCTTCTTGTTTAGCTTGTTCTTCCAACCGTGACAATTCTGCTAGGTAAGGACTTGCCTCTCCCTTCTGTTGCCCCTGCTCTCTTATCTGCACCAACAAAACCACAATATAAAAATTAACCAATGCAGAAATAATTCAAACACCGCACATCCACACAGAAACACATGGCAATCAACCTTTGCCCATCCTGCAGAAACAACCAACATTGCAACATTCTTATCCCCAAGAAGAACACTGCCAAAGTCACGATTTATCGATGGCACGGTGTAATCAACTCTGAAGATCACTTCCTGTTACAATCATATACCAGGTCAGAGACTTGGAATGCTTTATCTTAAAAAAAAACCAGCAAACTATCAAAGTAACAAAAACATAAACTTTTCATCTTGCTTACCTTCCCTATGCAGAGCTTCCTTAGATACTCTCTACTTTCCCACGCAAACGGCTCATCTACACCACCTCTACGTGCCTAGCAAATTTTTCAAACAGAGAACTTTAATGTAAATAGTAAAAATACCTCAGCAGTAGCACAGAAAGCGATCTAAATTTCGAAATTAGAACACACAACACATCATAACCACAACATCGATACAACAGAATTTCAAAACATTTTCAATTTATAGTCACAACAAGATATCCATGAATCAAGTAAAATTACCAGTCTAGGAGCCATTAGAGATGATAACGTGATGGACTTTTCAGGCAAGGGACCAGGCTTGCCGGTAGGCATGGCCATGATGACCACGCAATCCCCCGAAGGAACCGCTTTCACCTTTCCTCTGTACCATCCCGTCGCTCCAGTCGCTGATGACGCCATTTACAATCTGCGATATCCACACACACACATTCAAATTCAAACAACAAAACTTTTTCTTCTTATCTATCACACATTTACAGATCCACAGGCAGAAAACGTGCATGCATTAACAGAACTACCGAAAATCAGAACATGTGCACGATGGAGAATTAAAATTGAGATCCGAACATAGAAAGAAACATGTAATCTGAGTGCATGCAGAAAACATAAACAGCAAAATAAATTCGAGATCTCATAAGATTGAGGATTGAGGGAGAACCTCTTAGAGAAACCAAACCAGGATTCGGCGGCGGATCACAATGCTGGGTAGAGAGAGAAATACAGGGAGATGGTTCTGTTGTGTTATATAAATGGCAATATTAACGACGAGAGTTCAATTCTACAAACTGAGTCTGTAACCCTCTTTTTCTGACAGAATTACGGAAAGTGCCACTTTGAAATCCAAACCAAATTTCTGCACCCTCTCCCTCGTCATTAAAGTGGTTTTTAAATCATTAAATGTAGGGTTAATTAAGTTTTTAATCACTAAACTTTTTTAAAATTTGATTTTTAGTTCTTAAGTTTTAGTTTGACTGGTGAAGGTCCCTAAAGTTTTTAAAAATTCAGTTTTTAATTCCTGAACAAAATTTTGACCGGTCAAAATCTCTAAACTTTTTAAAAATTTGATTTTTAGTCTTTAAACTTTTTAAAAATTTAGTTTTTAGTCCCTGAATTGATGAAATTCCATGGACTAAAAACCAATTTTTTAAAAAATTTAATGACTAAAAATCGAATTTTTAAAAAGTTTAGGAACTTTAACCAGTCAAATTAAAGTTTAGGGACTAAAACAGAATTTGTAAAAAGTTTACGGACATTGACTAGTTAAACTAAAGTTTAGGGACTAAAAGCAGAATTTTAAAAAAGTTTAGGAACTAAAAATTTAGTTAACCCTTAAATGTATTTGTATTTTTCTTTTCTTTGGGTTAACTAAGTTTTTAATCCCTAATTTTTTTCAAAATTCGCTTTTTAGTCCCTAAATTTTAGTTTGATTGGTCAATGTCTCTAAACTTTTTAAAAATTATGTTTTTAGTCCCTGAACAAAATTTTGACCAGTCAAAGTCCCTAAACTTTTTAAAAATTAGGGTCTTAGTCCTTAAACTTTTTAAAAATTCAATTTTTAGTCCCTGAATTAATGAGATTTCAGGGACTAAAAATCGAATATTTAAAAAGTTTAAAGACTAAAAACCGAATATTTAAAAAATTTAAGGACCTTGACTGGTCAAACTAAAGTTTAAGAACTAAAAACCATTTTTTTAAAAAGTTTAAGGACCTTGACCAGTCAAACTAAAGTTTAGGGACTAAAAATTGAATTTTGAAAAAGTTTAAGGACTAAAAACTTAGTTAATCCATTTTCTTTTCTTTTCTTTCATTTTTAAAATCTAAAACAAAAAATAAATGCTAAAAAGCTTATCTTATCTTTATTCTTATTCCAGACGAGTACTAACTGACTCACCTCTTGAGCTTGTTATGTTGCGGTATTTGTTACATTAGTGTTATAAACTATGGTCATAAATAGCAAATTTATACCTGATTGTATTCATGATGCTATTATTAATTATATGATTTAAGTATTTTACAGTAAAAAAAAAAAGCAAATTTTTAGAGTTTTATTTTATATAAAAAAATTCAAGAGAATTCACTATTGTGAAATTTTAAAAAGTTTACATTAAATGCTTTTTTTTATTACTTACATTAAATGCCTTGACTTTTTTATTTAATATATTACGAAAATGTCAAAAGCATTTATTAAGATTATATAATTTAATTTTTTAGATAAAATATGTTTGGTTTGTTATTTAATGTTTTCTGATTTAATATATTAGGAAAATGACTCAAGAATTTATTAAGGCTATATAATATTAATTTTAAGAAAAAAATATATTTTTGTCCATTAAAATATTTCAAAATTTTGATTTTAGTTCATATAAAAAAATTCTATATAAAAATTAAAATAATTATCTTAAATGATGGTATTTTTAGGAACTACTATTCTTCAACAAGGTTATTTTTAGGAGTTTTTCTTAAAGACAAGCGTTTTTAGAAGTTATTATTATTTTCATTGAGACACATCTTATCTTAATCTCATATATTGAATATTTAATTTTTATTCTTTTAAATATATTTCTTAATTTTAATTTCAAATTTAATTTGATTTATCTACTAATTCAAAAAAAATATTAACTATCTCAAATCGCTATTTATCTTTACATGTATATTTGATTTTCTTAAAAGGTTATCTCTTTTAATCTATCCTTTTAGCTTTATTTCTAAATTAAATTTTAATATTATCATATAATTAAAAGCAACATTTTATCACAATAAAAAGTATTTATCATAAATCTAAAATATAATTTATATGTTTAGAAATATTTATTTATTATAAACTTTAATTATAATATAATTATACATTCAAAATTAATTATTTATTATAAATTTTAATTATATAAAAGTAAATAATTATCCTATGGATTCCACAAACTAAAATACTAGTTTTAATAATTTTTTAAAAGTAATTGTCAATAATCAGTTTTCTATCTATAAATTAGAATAATAACTATCTTGAATGAGAGTGTTTTTTGGAATTATTTTTTAGCAAGAGCATTTTTAGAAGTTTTTTTAAACGGGAGCATTTTAGGAGTTTTCACTTTCATTGAGACACATGTTTTATTTTAATCTCATTATTTACCATTTTATTTTATTTTTTTAATTTTTTTCCTTTCAAATCTTTTAAATTCAAATTTAATTTGATTTAAAAAGTTGATTAAAAAAATTCTTTTTTCACTATCTCAAACCACTCTTCCGATCTTTTTATTTGTATATTTAATTTTTTTTTATCGTTTATCTCTTTTAATATATTTTTTCATCTTTATTAGTTTAATAACATTAGCTTTTACGGTTGTTAAAGTTTATAATCTACTGTTCTTTTACATTGTTATGATTTTTTTAATGTTTTTTTTATAATTTTTAAATTTTATATAAATATATGTTAGGACTAACGAAAAAAAAAAAACAACAACAACAACACATCCACGAGTCACAATGGCATTGGGCATTGGCATCGAAAAGCAAACAGCTAGGAATAAAATCAGAAGCCTGAAATATGTCCTGAACACCTATCACTAAAGACAATGCATGTTTAGCTGGGAGGTCAGCAGCACCATTCCTTTCCCTGAACACATGGCAGATTGCGAAAGTGGATAGCAGCCCAGACATGCGATGCTCCAACTCATATAATAAGGATGTTGGGCTTCACAGCCACAGAAACACAAGTGACAAGGTTAACGGTGGTCAACGAATCCAACTCGATTATGTTTTAGGAATTGTTATTCTCACCCTCAAGAATTACTATTCCCACCCCTAAAAATTTGAAATTACCCCCTTATCTCTGTCAGCAACCCCCCACCCCACCTCTCCCTCTTCCCCCCACCCCCTCACCTTCCCCGCCCCATACCCAGCCCTTATTCTCATCCCCTTTCCCATTCTCCTCACATTTTCTCCCTCACCTCTGACCTCTCACGTCTCTCCCTCACCTTCCCCATTCTCCTCACATTCTCCCTCAACAGGTTCATCCTCTTCCCCTTGTTTTTTTTCAATTTAACGCAGTACAACGGAATCGCGATTCTGTTGTACTGTTTGAAAAAATCAAACACCACAACGGAATCGTGATTCCGTTGTGTTGTTTGATTTTTTTTAAAATTTTGAATTTTGAATTTGTAAAATAAATTTTTTTTAAAACAAAAATATTTAATTATATTTGTATTATATATCTACAGTATTATTTTTAATATTTAATTTAAAATAATTATTTAATTGAATTTTTTTTTAATTAAAAAAATTATTAAAATAAAAAATTTATATTTTTAAATGTGTTATATTTACAGTGTAAGTTCGTTTATTTAGTTATATAGTATTTGACTTTATTTTTTGTTTATCGAGTTCTATAGTTAATTTTTTGCAAATTTATTATGGCTCGGACGAAATATGTTTCGTACGATCGCCAACAGGATCCCTCCGCTTTGGAGGAAGATGTTGGTCAGCCTGCCCAGCCATCTAGGGCAGACCAGCGATGTGTGACAGCATCTGCTAGCCGTCGTCGGGCAGAGGATACTCTTGTTGTTGGAGGAGTACAGCACGATGAGCCAGAGGATGCAGAGCATGTAGATGCTAAGGCAGACGTGCCACAGCCTGATGCAGAGGTGGTGGAGGTACTACAGCCAGCAACTGCAGTGATCCCGTTTGCTGACCGGATCATTGGACCGCCATTTCCTGGTGGTCCTGTAGTTGATACACTGCTGGGGTCCTACAAGGACCACGTCGCTGGACATATTTGGATTGATCAGCCTCGGGAGGAGCTGAAGGTGGTCAGCCACACTGGGAAGTTGATTCCCTACCCTACCCAGCCACAGGTCCAGGCATACGTGGATCAATCTGGCTTGACGGGCATTTATCATGCACGATATATCGCGAATAAAGGCTTCGTCAATGCCTTTATTGAGAGGTGGCATCAGGAGACATGCACCTTCCACCTGCCTGTTGGACAGATGACCATCACTCTGGATGATGTGTCATGTCTGCTGCAGTTGCTTATTACAGGCGTGCAGATTACCGGCCCAGCGACGGCCTTTTTGAAGGCTAACATTAGGATGTTGCTGAGGACCATGCTAGGCCTGCTGTCTGACGAGGAGGCTGATGCTGCTACGACGGCAAGAGCTAGGGTATGTCTCACATGGCTGAAGGAGCTATATGAGAGGTATGTGCAGTCTGGTTCATATGTGTGGGTCGCACGGACATACTTGTTGCACTTGCTCGGCTGTACCATCTTCGCCGACATGAGCTCCACACATGTGAACATTTTCTATCTCTGCTACCTCAGCGATCTGTTCACCTGCTCCCAGTACGCTTAGAGAGTATCTGCATTGGCGTATCTTTACGACTATCTCTCCTATACGAGCTTGCGGGAGAGCAAGCAATGTGGAGGTTGTATGACATTACTGATGGTAAGAAATTATTTATTTGTTGTTTACATATTTGTTTGTGTAATTTTTAATACAAATGTTAACATAATTTGTTTTATTTATTTTACAGGCATAGGCGTTTGCACATCTGCCATCAGTTGGCGGATGGGAGCCTATCACTTATGACCCCAGGCTTCCCTTTGCTGCTAGATGGAAGACGACCAGGGGTACCGACAAGGCTTGGGGGACCAGGCGGTTGCTGGATATGTTGCAGATGGTGGACGTCGTCTGGTCCCCATTTGATGATGGATACAGGGCTGTCGCTGAGAGACCCTTCTTGAAGTAGACATATTATTCTGGCCACATAAGGTGTGACACAGACATGCGACCTTATCTGTTAGAGAGGATTTTGAGACAATTCGGCTACGTACAGGAGATCCCTCCACCACCACCTCCTCGTCATCCATTTGAGACATCCATTCAGACGTGGGTCGAGTGGGAGCAGCATAGAGTGCAGCTAGGCGAGCATGTGCTAGAGGATGCTCCATGGGCCTACACCTCAGACTACTTGGCGTGGTATTATGAGCATTCACATCCATGTGTGATTCCGCCAGAGGAAGGAGAGGCAGCACGGAGCCCAATACGTATGTCCGACCCCATTCCTCAGCCTCAGCCTCTGCCTGGTGACCCTCTGCCAGAGTTTGTAGATGGTGTAGATTACTTGTGCGAGGTAATGTAATACAAACACTTTTTCCATAATTGTTTACATTTTTTTTATTTGAAATTATTAATTATAATTTTCGTTTATGTATGATCGGTATCGGATGATGTCTGCGATTGCAGAGAAGTTGTTGCATACCAGAGCCATTCTTGAGGACACGCATGACCATGAGTTGGTGCAGCGGCTATTGCATATAGCACAGGGTGGCTTAGGTGGTGGGTGCAGCAGCCAAGGATGCAGACAGAGGAGGAGGACCGAGGGCGGTGGCCGCAGAGAAGGTGGCCATAGAGGCGGTTGATTTATGATGTATTTTTTTATATTTGTATCTAAACTTTTATTTTGTATATACATGTTATTATATAAATGATGTTGATGTTTTTAGTTTATTACATTTTTCTTTGTAAACTCTATAAACAACACGCGCGCGCCTGGTAATATAATGAAAGAAGGAACGATTTCTCTATTAAAATCATAAAACAAACAACAACAACAACAACAACAACAACAACAATGTGCAACATCATAGCACCAACAAAATATAGGATTTTTGCCAAGTATGTTAAATTGGTATGTTTGTTTTTTGCCAAGTATTATTTTTGCCAACTATTTAAAACCAACGGTCTATATGAATCCTATAAGATACATCAACTAATGTGCATTAAATTGTTATATTTATTTTGGCCAAGTCTTTAAAACCTAAATTTATACATTTCAAAAACATTACTCAATATAAAAAAAATTTAAAAAAAAACTTAGAAAAAATTACAATAAATTAAAAAAAATGTGCAACGGAATCGTGATTCCGTTGTACAACGTTGTACCCTTGTACAACAAAATCGTGATTCCGTTGTACAAAGATATTTTGGGAAATCAATAAAAAACCACCACGTGGGTGGTGAGAATAGTAAATTGTGGGATGAGAATAGCACTTCCCTTATGTTTTTTTAGGAAACCACGAGCAAGTGTTATTCTAATTCCATGTTGGGGGAAAGCAATTTTAAGATCATGGCTGGATTCTTCACCAAAGAGAGCCATAGCCCTTATGCTGACAAGTCACAATAGAACGAGGAAGACTGTTCTACTGTTCTCCAAAATGTGAGATTCCAACCGGCGTCCACAGGAGATATCAGTAAATATATATACTTAAATATGTTCAAGTAATTTTATAAGTCATGTGTCTTATACTATTAGTTTAATTTGTATAAACGTGTCTTTCAAGAAATATTATCAAATTTAATTGAAATTTAAAATTTTAAAACCATATTTTCTTATAGGTAAATGAAAAATTATTAATGAAATAATTTTGTATAGAAAGAGAGTATTAAGATTATTTTATTATAAAGTTACAATATTAGTCAATTGAACAATTAGAGATATTTTTTAAAAGTGCATTTAAGCCTAAAATATATTTCATAAACAATAATAATTAAAATAATGATTTTATAAAAATGTAGTTAAATTTAAAATAATTCATAATATTTTTTTTTTACTAATAATTAAAGATAAAAATTAAAATAAATAAAATTAAGTAATTAACCTACAAGAAAAATTCAAAAAATGAACTGACAAAACAAAATATTAAAGTTTATATTGATTAAATAACTTCTATAACATATGCTTTATTTATTATTCTAAGGCTTATATTATTTTAATAATTTATGTATTAACAATGTAAAGATGTTTTGCACTATCTTCTAATTATAAATTATCATATATGATAAGTTTGCGTTTACAATAATCTCCTTATATATATATAAATGTATAAATTTATATGTGTTCTCATTATTCCACTTTCCCTCACATTCACTCTCATTTGAATATTTTTCTCTCATGAAGTGAATGAAGTGGTGTATTCCACTTTCCTAACATGCATCTGATATATCTTCTTCTATTTTTAATATTAACCGAATAGTTTAAATGTTAACTGAATATCATAAACTAATTTCATATATATATATATATATATATATATATATATATATATATATATTATCTTTCAAATTCAAATACGTTATTAATATGTATCCAGTATATCTCCTTATGCTTTTAATATTAACTAAACCGTTTAACAAATTGTAACAGAATATCAAAACTAATTTCAAATATATATTTTATCATCAAAATTTAAACACGTTATTATCTGATATTTTCTCTCTCTCTCTTTTTTTAACAATTAATGATATATTTTCTTATACTTTTAATATCAACTTAATTATTTAAATTAATATTTTATCTTTTTTCAATCTATCATTTTTAATATCTTTAGTTCTACCTTTCAAAAAAATATATTTAATTCTAACTTGAATTTCAATATTTTTAAAAGAAATTATCAATAATTAAAAATAATAGTATATCACAATATAAATTATTTACATAAATCTAAAATAAAATTTATAGGTACAAATATATTTATTAATTATATATTTTAATTATAATATAATTTATATATTTGAAAATATTTTTTATTATAAATTTTAGTTGTATAAAATAAACATTTATCTTAAAAGTCATACTTATCATCACTTATAATTGGTTGATAGTTTATGCTAACATTCATATGAATGTTTGATCATGTATTTTTATTTTTATTTTTGTTTCATATTAATCATATGAATGTGAAATATTCACAAGATTGTTATAGTTATATGCTATAAAACTAGTCTCAAACTTTCAATGATTATAGGGTTAGGTAAGTTATTTTTTGTTTTTCCTTTTTTAAAATGTTAGTAAATCTGAGTTATATAATCTATAATAAAATATTTAATAAATTATCTCAATAAAATATAATATTTGATATATTTTACTTTTTAATCATAATCTCACTAAAAAAAATTGATAATTACAGTTATTAATTTTAATAAAAAAACTAGACTTGTATCCGTGCCGCGGTGCACGGGGATAAATATAGTTTTTTGTAATATTTAAAAAATTATTTTATGAAATTATTTTATTATTATAATAAAAATTTATTAATAGGTTTATTTTTTTATGTTTATTTTTCTATAATATTATTTTTTTATTATTTTAGATTTTAGACTATTTTTTTATATTGTAGTAACATTTTTTTTAATTTTCTATTCTAGACAATTTGAAATTTATATTATTTTGATCTTAATTAATTTATTATTATGTGTGATTTTAATAATTTTATTATAGTATCATTTATATTCGTTATGTGTGTTACATTTATTTATTTATTTTACATTTTTTTTAAGATTATGATATATATATATAATTTTTATATTATAAATATTAATCAATATTTTTATAATTATCTCTAAATATTTTTATGATGTTTTAAATATTTATTATAATATTATTTTACTATTTTTAAGAGATAATTATTTTTTATTATAGATAATTTTAAATTTAAGATTATTTTAGTCTTAATTTATTTATTATTATATGTGATTTTTTTATCATCTTCATTTTTCTTTTAATGATTATATTTTGAAAGTATTATAATAATATTACTATAACAATTAGTTGTGAATATACATTTATTGATTATTATTTAGATATTTTTTAAAATCCACATTTTCATTATTTTAAATATCTTTATGATATTTTAAATATTATTATAATATTATTTTTATTTGTTGAGAGATAATTACATATGATATTTTAAATAGTATAATATTAATAGATAATTTCTTTAAGGGATTGGATCCATTTTACACTAGGTGTAAGTCTTAAAGACTTACACCAAACCTAAACTGTTGATACATATTAATCCAATGATTTATATTATGTCAAACAAAAAATTAAAAATATGTTAAAATGCTGTCACGTGATGAAGTTTTTCCAATCCCCTTAGGCCCTCTTTTCTCTGGTTCATTGGCTTACACCTAAAAGCGATCCAAAATTGGTTTATAATCACTTCGGCGAAAATTCTCAACACAATCATGCCAGCGGCAATGTGCCATCAGAGCCACCACTATCATTCTCCTTCTCCCGCTCGACAATGCGCACAAATTCCAGATGTTGTGTGAGCGTCTTGCAGTGCATGTTGTACGCCGACACAATCGCGACGTAGGTTTTGACGAGCGCTGCGTAGGCCAATGCACACTACGTGCGCATCCATTATTGCTCTCTTCATAGCCCAATTTTAATTTTGCAAGAATTTAGAATTGAGGCTCACACTTCCATTTGAATACCAGTGTATTAATTGGCTAAAGCTATTTTTGTTTGATCAATTGCAATTAATTCTTGAGTTTTGAATACAAATCAATGAATCATGGCATGTCAAGGTTACAATGATCACATGATTGTATCACAACCTTTTTTTGTTTTCGAAACTTTCTCCGTCTTCGTCAACAAGATTATAACACCTTATAATTGTAAGATAAGGAGTGATCAAAAAATGGTGTAAAGAAAAGGGACGGTGGAAAAGAAGGAAGATAAGAGACCTATTCATCGTGGGCTGAAGAAATTGACCTCCCTCACAACCACAATGGAGTCACGTGACACCATTTTAACATATTTTTCATTTTTTGTTTGATATAATATAAACCGTTGGATTAACATGTATAACGGTTTAGATTTGGTGTAAGTCTTTAAACTTACACTTGGTGTAAACGGATCTTATCCTTTTCTTTAAATATTTATTGTAGTATTAGTTTAACTTAATACATAGATAGATATTTATATCTATAATGGGTGCACATTGCACTGTAACTTGATGTAACATTTGCTACCATACAAAGTGCATGAGATTTAATATATATGTAGATTATATGATATCTTAAAAATATTATTTGTATTAAATAATCTATAATAACTTATAAATCAATAAAAACTTATTTTTTAATATTTTTTGAATATTCATATTATATTTTTATATTATATTTAAATAGATTGTCCAACGTACGAATATTACATCTAAATGATCTAATTAAACTAAGTACATCAGGGCATGAAGAAGAGAAACTAAAATTGAGGTGAGAAGACAACAGAAAAAGGAGGAAAGAAGTAATTGAGCAGATCCAGACAAAAAAAAATTGAATAGAAATTCAATATGTAACAAGATTCAGAACTAAAAATGAGGTCTGAAGACAATAGAAAAGGAGTAAAGAAGTAATTGAGCACATCCAGACAAAAAAATAAATTGAATTGCAAAATTCAATATCTAAAAAGATTCAGGATAAAAAATGAGGTTTGAAGACAACATAAGACAAAGAAAGAAGTAATTGAGCTCATCCAGACAAAAAAAATGATAGCAAATTCAATATCTGAAAAGATTCAGGATTGATAGAGAACCTCTCAAAGAAACCATGAACCATAAAAAAATAGTATGTGAAATGAGATATACATCTACATAGATTGAGTTGGTTGGATTTAATTATGTAAAAAATATTGACTAAAAAAATATGATAATATGATATCTTATCTTAAAATTCTTCTATTGATGTGAAAATTGCAACATTCGGTTTAGGAGCATTAAACAAATTATTTTTTAATAATGTTTGCCCATATACTTTAACGTATCCATCCTATACTATGACTTTGAGTATGTTTCTCCTACCAAGATTTTTATTTTTTTAAAATTATGTTAGCTTTAATGAATATATATTTGCAAATACTTAATTATGTTAGATAATAGCCATTTTTAATGAAAATTATAAATTGCAAGATTTGTTTCACCTCATGTCTCTGAGTTAAGTTGAAGTGTGAGCATGTCAACTCTGTCCTGAACAATTTTCTTCAGTTGGACTCATTATTGATAACTCCAATCACATCTAATAAAAAAAAGTTGGTTGAGTAGGGTGCGTGAATTATTGTAAATCCCTCGATACTGTGTTCAATTCCTACGGATAAAAAAAATATGTTTTTGGTTTTCGAAAAATTTACGAATTTTTCATTTGATTCATAATAATTTATTCTTAACTTTTGCCCCCTGAAAAATTTACAATTTTTTCATTTGGTCTTTAAAAAAAATTTATTTTGTATTTCGTCTAGGGATGACAATGGGTAGGGTCTAGGTAGGGTCCTATAGTACCCGTCCCCATACCCGCGTTTAAAAAAAATACTCGTACCCAGACCCATACCCGCACGGGTAGCAACTTTAATCCCCATTCCCGTATCCACTGGGTACCTATATACCCATACCCGCATCCGCTACCCGCACTTTACTTATGTATGAAGTTAATAAATCAATAAAAAAAAAAGGCTTAAATGCAAGTTTGATCTCCTATTTTGCACAATCCCCAATCTTGGACACTCTATTTTAAAATAGAGACATTTAGACCCAAATATAATGACGTGAAAACGAGATTATTTATTTATTTATTTAATTATTTTAAATACTGGGTAATAATTATTTGTTTATTTACATCACTAAAGTACATGTCACGTCGATTTTAATGGTTAGGATAGTCATGAGTCTTAATATAAAAATCATAAGTCTTAATCATTTATTTTAAACTAGTTCTACGTTGTTGAAGCATATAGCACGTCGTAGTCAAATAAATGATATTACCTTTTTTTAACTTATATTTTTCATCAATTATTCTACTAAGTATTTAAAATAATTAAAAATTAAATAAAAAATCTCGTGTCACGTCACTATATTTGGACTACGTTAAGATTAACGTTAAGTCAACGCTTTCAATTTGATAGAAGGACCAAAATTACAGATTTTACAAAATTGGAGGACTAAATGTCTCTATTTTAAAATAGGAGGACCAAAATTGCGGATTGTGTAAAATAGATGGACTAAATGTCTCTATTTTAAAATAGGGAGACTAAAATTGTGAACTTTGCAAAATAAAGGGACCAAAATTGCATTTAAGCCATAAAAATATTAATTAAAAAATTACTACAAGTAAATTGAAAATTCATGCTTAAATAATTCAAACTTAACATTAAAAACATCCACAATAATATTAAAAATATAAAATATAAAATTATTGTAAGTTATAACATAAATCTTTTATTGTTAGTGTTAGTTTATGGAAAATATAATTTTTTTACACAAAAGTATATATATAACATAATTATTTATTTAAGTTATTTTAATTACATTGATATATATATATATATGGTTAGTGCGGGGTGGGGCAAGGTGGGTACTATAGTACCCGTACCCGCAAAAAAATGCGGGTAAATACTCGGCCCCAGCCCCAATAAGCGGGTATTTACTCGACCTGCTTGCGGATATTTTTGCGGGTACCCATAGGGTCTGGGTATACTTTGCCATCCCTAAATTTTTGTCTCTGCCATTACATTGATTTTGTTAATTGAAATATTTTTGAACTTTTTTTGGTCCCTGAATTTTTTTTATCACAACCGCGAATATGTTTTCCATCATATGGTAACGTCTTAAGTTAATAGAGTCAATATAAAGGTAGAGACAAAATACAAAATAATTTATTTTTCAGGGATCAAAAGTCAAGAAAATTTTTATTAGGACCAAATATAAAATTCGTAAATTTTTTAGAGAGCAAAAACATATTTAAGCTAAAATAAATTTATAAAATTATGTAGAAAAATAAAATAATTAATAATGTATTCAACAATGTTTGATACAAACTAGTTAACACATCTTTGCCACAACAATTATACGAATTTTCAAAATTCACAGATTAAAAAATATGGGCTTAAATATTGTCGCAACCAAGGTCGCGGCGGGACGGCGAAAAAGAAGGATTTTAAAGTAAACAGAGGAGTCGCCACCAATATTTATTAAGGAAAACATTGGAAAAAAACCTTTAAAGAAAAGAAAAGAAAAGAAAGAAAAAAAAATGGTCTTTGGAACCAAATATGAGTTCGGGAGTCGATTACATGTAGGGAAGGTATTAGCACCCTACGACGTCCGTCCTAAAACGGTTACCTCTAATTAATTAAGCAAATTATTTATAACTTTGAAAATATTTATCTCACGCAAAACTAATTAAAAAAAGACAAAGGTTTATTATTTTATTTTTTTATGAAGATTAATTTTATTATTATTACTATTATAAAAAGAAGAGTTAGTATTTTTATTTATTTATTTTTTAGCTCGACAGGAGTGGTCCCCTGCTCCTACGTATCTCCAGGTGCAATGGAGAATTCAGAGTTACGTAGTTCTTTGGGGGTAGAAAATATTTGTGTGTTGATATATATTTTTTATTTTTATTCTTATTTTTTAGATTTAGGATTTCTGAGCTGTCACAACTCATAGGTCCTAAAATATAAGACTGACAAAGGTGTACACCCAAGGCAATCTATTTAGGAATTTTATTCTTGAAGCAAACTAATTTCGTGTTAATATTTTATTTTAAAGAAGAATTTTAAGATATCAAGCTGTCACAACTTGTACCTCAAAATCTCAAGATTAAGAGGATGTCACATCCAATTAACCTCTTTTCTTTTATTTATTAATTATTATTATTATTATTATTATTATTATTATTATTATTATTATTATTTTGAAAACGTGAATTCCCATTACTTAAAGACAAATGATTTCCATAAGAATTTAAATGAAAGTTTTGTTTCCAGTGAGCTATTCATATTTTCATCACTATTAATAATTAACAATATAAACTAAAGTAAGCAAAATACTTATGTATAGAAATGAAAAAGCAAAAGCGACATATAAGAATGAAAAAGCACATAATGCACGGCATGGTCGAGTATCCACGCAGGTGATGAATCCGTTCACTTGTTTTCCTTTTTTATTATTGCTTCAGCTTCATTATTTTAAAATGACCAGCCCACGATGGTTATACTACCAAACCCAAATTAGCAAGGCCCAATAAACACCCCCATCAACGTTTTAACTTGCCCCGAATTGAAAATGGGACGTGCACGAATGTGCATCAGAAAGGTAGCCTCGTGTGAGAGAAAAGAAGGTTCGAGACCCTTTTGCGAAAGCAGCAGCAGTGCGTTTCCGACTCCGTGGTGGTCGCGGACGATGGCGCTGTGGCCATGCGCGCGACGGAGGGCGAGGAATACGCGACGGTGATGGTGGTTTGGCGAAAGCGTTTACGCGGATGGGTTTCGAGTGAAGGGCGAAAGTGTTTGCGGACGGCGGCGCCGTGGTTGCGTGCGCGGGGGAGGGTAAGGATCACGCGGTGATGGGCTGTTGCTTCTTTTTCCTCTCTTGTTGGATTTGGTTGCAGATTTGGTTTAGGGGTTTCGGGATTTGGGGTTTGTGAGTGGATGAATCTGTGTTGTTTGGGTCTTATAATAGTGGCTCTATGGTTGTGTTAATGGGTACACTTGCAGGGCTCGGTTTAGTGGTTCGATGGGTTTAGGATGACCAAGGGAACCTTGTGGTGCTGTGACTGTGATAGGTCAATGTTGAAAGAGTAACATTCCTTTTATTTCATTTTTTTTATTGTAATGTGATAACTTTGAACTTGAAAATAAAGCTCATACGCACATATAAAATCAACTCACTGATGATTCACTTGAATCTAACTGACTAACACTTTATTTCACCACATGATCACAACAAGTACAAAGCAAAAGGCAAATATAGCACGAACTATAACAACTACATCATTAGCCTCAACAAAGTAGCATCAATAGAAACAAAGCTTATATGGCCAAAAGAGTGTGTTGAACAAAGGGATTACCTATTGTGAGCTATCCCTCTTACGTTGATCCTGGCCACTGAAGCAGTCCCTCTTCAAAGCCTCTGATTAGGTAACCTCCATTTTACCCTCAACTCTCAATGTTTGCTATTGCTTATTCTCTCTTGACAGAATTTCATCGCCCCCTTTTTCATTCACAGTAGCAATATTTATAAGCCTATTCCTCTGCATTTTTTTAATCACACTAGCCCAACCTATTGTGAAGCAGGTTTGTGCCTTTTGGGAACAAATCCAGCAGATGCAAGATTTGTTGGTGGCTGTAGCTTGGAACTAGCTAGAGGAGGAGGACTGTGGTGCTTCAGTGCAAAGCTAGCAGCTTCAGAGCTAGCTGGGAAGAGCTCGGCCAAGGCTGCCCTCCCCCTTTGTTTTTGTTTGTTTTTTTATTTTATTTTCTTTTTGGTTCTGTTCGTTGTGTTTTTTTTTTTGTTTTGGGCTTGAGTTGATCATAAACTATGTTAGATTTGATTGTATATGGACATTGTGGATTTAAGCTGTTGGCCCAAAGCATTTTTATTCCTGCTGGCCCAAATTTGGAAGTAAAAAGAAAATTTATTTATTTATTTTTATTAAAACAGAAATAATTAGAAAGATAGGACAAAATTGGATGTTGACAGTTGCCCCTCTTTACTTATATTTTATTAGATAATATGATGAACCAAACACTCTTCATATTATCATAATAAAAGATAAGTAAAGATATAAACACCAATTTTGTTTGTTTTTGTTCTTTGTTTTTTTTATCTGGGGTATAATGAGCGCAAGGACTCGATACGAAGAAACAAATGGCGCGGGGACCCATAATGTCAAAAGCAATGGGTGCGGGGACCCGAAACATACAAGTAATGGGCATGGGGACCCAAAACATAGAAGCAGCGGGTACGGGGACCCGAAATATAAAAAGCAACGGGTACGGGGACCCAAAATATGAAAAGCAGTGGGCATGAGGGCCCTAAACATAAAAAAGCAGCGGGTACGAGGACCTGAAACATGAAAGCAGCGGGCGCGGGGACCCAAAACGTAAAAAGCAACTGGTGTGGGGACCCGAAATATAAAAAGCAATGGGTGCGGGGACCCGAAACATAAAAAGCAATGGGCACGAGAACCCGAAACATAAAAAAAGTGGGCATAAGGACCCGAAACGTAAAAAGCAAACTGGTGCGGGGACCCGAAATATAAAAAGCAACGGGTGCGGGGACCCGAAATATAAAAAGCAGTGGGCACAGGGACCCAAAGTATAAAAAAAAGTGGGCACAGGGACCCGAAACATAAAAAGCAACGGGTGCGAGGACCCGAAATGTAAAAAGCAATGGGTGCGGGGATCCGAAACATAAAAAGCAATGGGCACAGGGACCCAAAGTATAAAACCAAAGGGCGCGGGGACCCAAAATATGAAAAGCAGTGGGCACGGGGCCCTAAACATAAAAAGCAGCAGGTACGAGGACCTGAAACATGAAAGCAGCAGGCGCGGGGACCCAAAACGTAAAAAGCAACGGGCGCGGGGACCCGAAACTTTATGCAAGAGAGCTAAATGGTGACGACATGGAATGTAAGATGATGAAATATGTGCATGATATGCAATATGTAAGTGCTCTTAACCAAGGGGCACTTTATTTTTGTGCATTTTTCCAACCTTTGACACCGTTACGTTTTTAGTGCCTCAACATTCATGGAGGAATCACTATTTTTGGTAACATGTTAAGGACTGTTTCAAGCATTTTCAATCATCAATCGGCTATTACCCATGTAAGTGTTGGCCCAAGAATCACCACGTTTCCCATGACTTTTAAAAGTATTCATTGTAATTGTAATGATCTTTAATTGTTATTGCACGCTTTATTCTTGGCACATCATAGAATGAAATAACACAATGAAACAAAGAGCAATAGGATAAGATGAAAGTGTTTTACTGCTTTGGGAAGGAAATTACATATACAAGAGCAAATTTTGTGTGAAAGAAAAATGATAGATTCAATAGAGTCATTACAAAATGATAAAAAGGAGTGATCAATGGAATAGAGTAACGATGTTAATTTCCATGTTTGCAACTTTGAGAATCCCATCTGCTAGCTTTTGAGGACTTTAGATGCTTTGACAAACTCATTACCCATCCTTTCGAGTTATCCAAGCACATCAACTTTCTAGGGCTTGCCCCACTTCCCAAAACTTTGATGCATTCATCAGATCTCATACCCAGATGACAACTTCCCCCAATCTCAAGTCTTTCTCTCTAATTTTTGCCTAGACCGCCTTCTCAAGTTTTCGGTCTAGCGAGTCTTTTCTTTTTTCTTTTTTTATTTTTTTTTATATATAACCCTATCTTTTGCCTAGGCTGCTCTTTTCGAGTTTTCAACCTAGCAGGTTGCTCTAACTTTTGCCTAGGCTGCCTATTCAGGTTTTCAGCCTAGCGAGCTCTTTTTTTTTTTTTCAAGTATAATACTTCTTGACTGCATCAGAGTTTACAGGAAGAGGTAAGTCTTCTCCATCCATATTTGAAAGGATTAATGCACCTCCTAAAAAGGCCTTCTTCACCACATAAGGTCCTTCGTAATTCGGGGTCCACTTCCCTCTATGATCTTTTTGGGTCGGCAGGATTTTCTTGAGCACCAATTCTCCTTCATGGAATTCTCGAGGACGCACCTATTTATCGTGGGCTCTTTTCATCCTCTTTTGATATAGTTGACCATGACATAATGCAATCAATCTCTTTTCTTCAATGAGGTTTAATTGGTCGTAACGAGCCTGAACCCATTCAGCCTCCTCAAGCTCGGTTTCTGCCAATACTCTCAATGAAGGGATTTCTACTTCAATAGGGAGCACAGCTTCCATTCCGTACACTAACGAATAAGGAGTTGCCCCGGTTGAGGTGCGAAGAGTGGTACGGTAACCATGTAATGCAAAAGGGAGCATGTCGTGCCAATCCCTATATTTTACCACCATCTTCTGGATAATCTTCTTGATATTTTTGTTTGCTGCCTCTACTGCCCCATTCATCTTTGGACGATACGGCGAAGAGTTGTGATGTTGACTTTTGAAATTCTCGCACAACTCTTTCATCATTTTGTTGTTCAGATTGGTCCCATTGTCAGTAATGATGTAGCTTGGCAAACCATATTGACAAATCAAATCCCTCTTGATGAATCTGACCACCACATTCCTTGTTACACTGGCATATGATGCTGCCTCGACCCACTTGGTGAAGTAATCAATGGCAACAAGGATGAAGCGATGCCCATTCGATGCTTTGGGTTCAATTGGACCGATCACATCTATTCCCCACATTGAGAATGGCCATGGTGCAGCCAAGATATTCAAGGATGTTGATGGTGCATGGATATTATCATCATATGTCTGACATTTGTGACACTTCCTCACATGGTTACAACAATCAGCCTCCATGGTCGACCAATAATAGCCAGCCCTTAGAATCTTTCTTGCCATCACATGTCCATTTGGGTGTGTTCCAAACGAGCCTTCATGGACCTCTTCCATTATCTTCTTAGCCTCAAATGCATCAACACATCTGAGCAATACCATGTCATGGTTTCTCTTATAAAGCACATCATCATTCAAAAAGAATCCCATTGCCAATCTCCTTAAGGTCCTTTTATCATTTTCTGAAGCGCCGGGAGGACACTCTCTATATTTCATGTACCGCTTGATGCCATAAAACCATGGTTTCCCATCTGGCTCCTCTTCCATTGCTTGACAATAGGCTGGTTGACCCCAATTCTGAATTTTTATTAGTGGCACGTCCCCTCCTTGACTTATCTTAAACATCGATGATAAAGTGGCTAGAGCATCAGCCAATTGGTTATCTTCACGAGGGATGTGATGGAAAGTAATATCGTCAAACTGTTCCATCAACCCCTTAATGTAAGAGCGGTACGGGATTAATTTTGCATCTCGAGTCTCCCATTCGCCTTTGAGCTGATGAATAACTAAAGCTGAGTCTCCAAACACCTCTAAAATTCTAGCCTTGAATTCAATGGCTGCTGAGATCCCCATTGCACATGCTTCATATTCTGCCACATTATTGGTACAGTCAAAACCCAATCTTGCAGTGAACAGAATGAATTGATTCGTAGGGGAAATTAACACTGCCCCGATTCCGTGCCCCAAAGCATTGGAAGCTCCATCAAATAACAGAGTCCATTTTCCTTCATCCATGGATTCCTTATCTTCGAACAATGCCATTATGTCTTCATCTGGGAACTCACATTGCATTGATTGGTAGTCTTCTATAGGATGGTGAGCCAAGTATTCTGCTAGGGCGCTGCCTTTGATAGCTTTCTGGGTGACGTAGACAATATCATATTCTGACAATAACACTTGCCAGCGAGCGATTCGACCAGTGAGAGCAGGCTTCTCGAAAATATACTTAATTGGATCCATTTTGGAGACTAACCAAGTAGTATGACATAACATGTATTGCCTCAGCCTACGAGCAGCCCAAGCCAAGGCACAACAAGTCCGCTCCAACAGAGAGTACCTCATTTCACAATCTGTGAATTTCTTACTCAAATAATAAATGGCATGCTCTTTCTTACCAGATTCATCGTGTTGCCCCAGCACACAACCCATAGATTCCTCAAGCACCGTCAGATACATGATGAAAGGCCTTCCTGGCACTGGTGGTACTAAGATTGGAGGTTTTTGCAAGTATTGCCTGATCTTTTCGAAGGCCTTTTGACAATCTTCATTCCACACCACTGTTTGATTTTTGCGCAACAACTTGAAGATTGGATTGCAAGTAGCAGTTAATTGGGATATGAACCTAGCAATGTAATTCAACCTCCCTAGGAACCCACGAACTTCCTTTTCTGTACTTGGGGCTGGCATCTCCAAGATTGCTCGCACTTTATCAGGATCAACCTCTATGCCTTTTTCGCTGACTATGAAACCCAATAATTTGCTCGACTTCACACCAAAGGTGCACTTAGCAGGATTCAACCGAAGCTTGTATTTTCTCAAACGATCAAACAACTTTTGTAGGTTTGCAATATGTTCCTCCTTTGTTCTAGACTTGGCGATAATATCATCCACATACACTTCAATCTCTTTATGCATCATGTCATGGAACAAGGTCACCATCGCCCTCTGATACATTGGCCCGACATTTTTCAATCTGAATGACATCACCTTGTAGCAAAAGGTTCCCCACAATGCGATGAATGTGGTCTTTTCCATGTCTTCAGGCTCCATCTTAATTTGGTTGTATCCGGAGAACCCATCCATGAAGGAGAAGAAAGAATGTTGGGCAGTGTTATCTACCAGCATGTCTATATGAGGCAATGGGAAATCATCCTTAGCACTAGCTTTATTCAGGTCCCGATAATCAACACACATTCTGACCTTCCCGTCTTTCTTTGGGACTGGCACTATATTGGCAACCCATTGGGGGTATTTAGCCACTGCTAGGAATCCTGCATCAAGTTGCTTTTTAACCTCCTCTTTGATCTTCAGCGACACCTCTGGCTTCATTCGTCTCAACTTTTGTTTTACTGGTGGGCAATCTGGCTTCAATGGTAATTTGTGTTCAACTATGCTAGGATCTAACCCAGGCATGTCCTGGTATGTCCATGCAAAGATATCAACATAGTCAAATAGGAGCTTGAGCAACTGGTCTCGCACATTCCCCTTTATGGCAGTACCAACCTTGATTTCCTTCTTATCATTTTCATCCCCTAGATTGATCATTTCAATTTCCTCCTCATGGGGTTGAATTATTCGATCCTCCTGTTCCATTAACCTTTTCAACTCAGGTGGAGTTTCTAAATCATCATCACCCTCATCAGCTTGATAGATAGGATGATCAAAGTTGTAGCATGGGACATCAACATTGTTATTCTCAAGATGATTATTTTCAAATATGCAATTTTGGGTTAACATGAAATAAAGGAAAATAAATAAAGGTTAAGGAGAAGGGACAAGAAATAAAGGGAATAACCGGAAAGCAGCATCATGCATTTCATTCATTCGATATACCAAAAAGTAACATGCAAGCCCATTTCAACAAAAAGTCATACTAAAGATATGGGCATAATTTTAGAGTTTGCATTACAATTACTTTAAAAGTGAATTAAAAACCACAGGAAATTCTTGGATCTTCCAGTTGTGTAACTCTTCATTAGGGCCACATGGGTACGCCAGGTTGTCATGATCATCAGCATCTTGATCTTCTTTTGTTATGGCCACTTGACCTGCATACACCAGTCCTCCGCTTCTGAAGCTTTGGTAGAGGTCGCAAATGGGAATTCTCTCGGTCTCTGGCTCCCGATTCTCCAGACGGGCCACCCTCATCTCTCTCTTTTCCTTTGCCACTCTTCTTTTGTCAGCCTTAGTGAACTTATATCCCAACCCACATCGATTGTTGTTTTCTGGCAACTCTATCAACTTTGCGACACCTCTTAAGCTCTTTCCCAATCCATGCCCTGGCCGATATCCTTCACTTAACATGATCTTTGCCACCATCATAGATGTTTTTGATAACTGCGAGTTCCTAGGAGGGGACTCCACATAAGCAGTACTGATCACCTCCAAAGATTGGAAAGAGATTTCAAGGGCTTCCTCAGTTGCTTCAATATAACGAGTAGGGGCTGGGCTACTCACCAACATATCCTCCTCTCTAGAAATGATCACTAGTTTATCATCTACCACAAATTTCAGCTTTTGGCGCATGGTAGAAGGGACCACTCCAGCTGAGTGAATCCATGGTCTGCCTAACAAACAATTGTATGCCGGCTTGATATCCATGACTTGGAAGGTGATCTCGAAGGTGAAAGGACCAATCTGGATAGGGATCTCAATCTCTCCCATGACTTCCCTACGTGATCCATCAAAAGCCTTCACAATCATATAACTCGGTTTCATATGAGTCCCATCACAAGGCAGCTTATCCAGAGTGGACTTAGGCATCACATTTAATGAAGACCCGTTGTCAATCAACACCCTAGCTACAATGTGATCCAGACATTTCACTGAGATGTGTAAAGCCTTGTTATGGCCCCTTCCTTCTGTTGGAATCTCGTCATCTGTGAAGGTGAGGTAATTATTAGCAGTGATGTTGCCAATAATACCCCTAAACTTGTCCAGTGTAATGTCATGAGCCATATGCGCTTCATTCAAAATCTTCATCAAAAACTTTCTGTGACTTTCTGAATTCATCAATAGAGATAGAAGAGACACCCTTGCCGGTATCCAATTCAACTGATCAATAAGCTTGTACTCACTCTGTCGAATGAACTTGAGGAATTCTGATGCCTCTTCATCTGACACTTCTCTCTTCTTTTCTTTTTCATTTGTGACTTTCTCCTCAATGGGCTTTTTACCTTTTGCGAATTCTCCTTCAATGACCTCTCTTTCTTTCACCTTGGGGTTTTTCACTAAGTCTTCCCTCCTTAATTCCTCAGGAGCATAAACTCTACCATTGCGTGTCATCCCTCCTACCCCTGCAATATTTGTGACCACCGTTCCTCCAGTGTGAGAACTCATGTTGCCACTTTCTTGTACCTCTACACCATACTTCCATGGTACCGCCTTAGTGTCCTTGTAAGGAAAAGGAGCTGGAACTTGCACAACGATGGGTTTGGGAATCGGAGGTACAGGCAAAGACACATTTTTGGTGAAGCGAATTACTAACTGCTTCCGAGCAACTGCGTCTCGCTTTTCTTCTGATTGGGCCATTAGCACATTCTCTTCCTTCCACACGCGACCTATTTGGACCAAGTTGGAGTCCATCAACCTCTGTAGTATCTGCTTGAACTCAATACACTCCTCAATAGAGTGTTTGGCTTTCGGGTGAAGACCACACACTTCTCCTTCAAAAGCTTGCCCCTCAATCATCTTAAACTTGCACAATTCTGAGAAAAGGATTGCCATAGGGGTTTTGACCTTCCTCACGTCCTTCACTAACTGACTTGACTGCCCTTCAATGGCGTTCACTAACGCACCACCATGACCTGGAAGCGGGTTACTCTCGACATTCGGTCCTTCTTCTTTAAAGCATAGCGACCCCTCTTCTATTAAATCTTGCACTTTATGCTTCAAACCCCAACATATTTCGGTGGAATGCCCTATAGTGCTTGCATGGTAATCACATTTGACATTTAGGTCGAAGCCCTTGGGATACGATGGTTCAACAGGTTTCAAGGGGAAAGGGACAATAAGAGAATTGCGAATCAAATGCAGCAAGAGTTCGGTGTAGGTCATGGGAATTGGGGTGATTGCTCTTTATTGGTTACTTCTTTTCTTTGAAGTGTTAGTGGTATTAGGGTATGGAGCTCTTGGTTGGCTTGCTTGAGGCACTGAAGGTAATGAGGCTTGTGGTAAGGGTGGTTGGTAGGCTATTCTAGGTTGGTAAGGTTATGGGTAAGGCAGTTGGGAAACTGATGCTATTTGTGGGTTATACACGAATGGAGGCCGGTAGTTGGGTACAAAAGGGATGGGGTTGTAACTAGGAATGACTGGTGCAGGTATTACCGCATTTGTTTCACCTCCCTTTTTCTTGTCAATGGTTGTTGGGGGTTTCTTCACATTTGTTGATCCTGTTGACGTAAGAGTAATCTTCCCACTTCTTACTCCCATCTCAACCCTCTCTCCAATGATGACTAGGTCCGAGAAATTCGATGATACGTTTCCAATCATCCTGTCATAGAAAGGTGATTGAAGCGTATTATTGAACATTGTGACCATCTCTTTTTCAGACAACGAGGGTTGTACCTGAGCAGCCACTCCTCTCCAACGTTGGGCGTACTCCTTAAAAGCTCCATTCTCCTTTTTCACCATGTTTTGCAACTGTGTTCGATCTGGTGCCATGTTCATGTTGTATCTGTATTGCTTCAAGAAAGCCTCTGCCAAGTCCCTCCAAGTATGTATTCGGCCTTGCTCCAAATTCATGGACCAACTCAGAGCGGCACCCATAAGGCTTTCTTGGAAGAAATGGATCAACAGTTTATCATCATAGGCGCATGAGGCCATCTTCCTACAGTATATTGTGAGATGGTTTCTCGGGCAGGTGTCTCCTCTATATTTATCAAATTCGGGGACTTTGAATTTGTGAGGAATTACGACATCTGGGACTAGGCATAGATCGGTGGCATCGAAAGCATAATGACCAATCCCTTTAATGGCTCTCAACCTTTCTTCTAGAAACTGCAGTTTATCATTGGATTGAGAATGTTCAGGTTGACTATGGCGTATCACAACAGTTGGAGTAAGGTTGGTATTTTGGTGATTTGAGGGGCCGCCAGGAAGGGCTGCGTCAGTTGGTGATGTGTGTGTAGGGACATAAGGTACGTAGGTGGACGGCTGGAGCAAAATTTGTGGGCCATTGGTTCCAAGGTTTGGGTCTCGGGTTTGTGTTTGGTCTGGAGGATTTGAGGTAGAGGTGTGGGGATTGCTTTCAGGGTTATTGGCCATATGTGGTGTGTAACCTGGAGGGGGCCATATGAAGGATTTGTAGCAGACACGTGGTGGTTAGCCTCTTGAGCATTGGCTGCTATAGGTGGTGTGTAGCCAGGAGGGAGGCCATACGGAGGGAATGCTACCTGAACACTAGGATTGGCTTGCGGAGTAAACCCCGGAGGATGGGAGGGATTAGCTTGATGTTCTTCCGAAGAATTCCCATTCGCGCCATTTTACAGCATTTCTAAAATCTGGTCCATCTTTCTTTTCATCTGATTCATCTCCTCTTTCAACTCTTCATGTTGTTGCTCTAGGTCACCCACGACTCCTTCCATGATCTTTGTCTTGGCACGTGTCCCGTAAGGGTGTCGTAGGGATGCTTTTTTCGCTTCAATATTTACTCTCTTTTCTCTGTCGAAAAATGTCTTATGAGTATGGAGAAATGAAAATGCAACTACCCTATTTGTTTGTTTGTTTTTTTTTCTTGGGGATGCAAGGTTGTTAGAGAACCATAAGTCGTACAACTGGCCGATGAACATTATTTTCTCAAGCATGTGGTTAGAAGCAACATGAACATTTTCTCTCAGACTTTTCCTCTAGAACGTCATGTTCTAAGTACTAAGCCTTAAAGAATATAGGACTTTAAAGCAGCTCATTACGTGAACATCTTCCTTTAGACTTTTCCTCTAGAACGTCACGTTCTAAGTACTGAGTCTCAAGGAATAAAGGTGTTAAGAAGCCAAAATCATAGTAGAGAGCAAATAAACAACATCCTTCATTGATAATCAAAACAAAGTACATGCCATTAATGGGTGAAACAACGCAAAATACAAGGGACATTCTTCTACAACTTGACATAAAGTACAAATTATCATTCATCATTACTAGCCATATTTCTCATTTGGCTTATCATCCCTTTACAATACTCAATGAATTCATAAATCTCAACTGGCGTTGGAAGCGGGTCAGTCATCCTTTCAGCTCTTCGCAAGTAATATGAGGCCTCATTGAGCATTCGCTTGATTTGTAGAGCTCGACTCACAAAATTATGTGCCCAAAGCTTTTGTTGCCCCTGATAATCTTCAATAACTTCATTCAGTTGCATTACATGGTCTTCCAACTTCTTCTTCTCATCTAATGTGACTTGATGTTCCAAAGCTAGATTTGCATTCAGTTGTTCCTCACTTTGGACCCTGCTCTTATATTCAGCCACCACCATTTTCAATTGTTGCTTCAGATCATCGAGTTGTCTTTGAGCACTTTTCTCGGCCACCTTGGACTCTTCCCATGCCTTCTTCCACTTTAGAGCATCAGCCCTAGCCTCATCTCGCTCTTTTCTTCGCATCCCTAACTCTGTGCTTGCGGCATCCAAACAACTTTTCATATTGAGCTTCTTTTCTTCTTCTAGTCTTGCCCTCTTGTTGGCCTCGACAGCTGACTGCATCTTTTGCACACTTTCGCTTTGTGCCGCCTGGCATTCTCGACGAGCTTTTGCTAATTCCCTTTTCAATCTTTCTTTTTCTTCTTCAGATTTTACCAGTGCATCCTTAAGCCTTTCTATCTCTTCTGGGCTCGTGGGGGGCTGTATCGGCACATCTTCCACAGCTGGGGCTGAACTACGAAAGGGTAACTTGATCTTTTGAACCCTCTCTTCAAGCCATCGGCTATAACTTTTATCCGACATCCAACTTCCAACTCCTAGTCCTTTTCCTTTTCGAACAACTCGATTCCAAGCTTGCCTAACCCTATGGAGCATTTCCAAGTACTGATTCAGCTCATAGACGATAAAAGAAGTCACTGACTCTTCAGTCGGCGGATTTCTTATCGGATAACCAAACTGCCTCAAAGCTAAGATAAGATTGTAATTGATGCACCCTTTGGTTCCCATAAGTGGTACATTAGGGAAGTCCCCACAATGACAAATCACGTCGATTCTCTCTAGACCTTGTGAGCACCAAGATATCATCCTTCCACTCAGATTAGTAATGTCGCGAGCCCGCTCACTTTTGCTTCTGATTTCCACCCATCCTCCCTTTTTAAACATGTGAGTCGTGAACCAAAGGTACAACACAGGCAGGCAACATAGGATGATTCCCCCCTTTTTCTCATGGCGCAGGGTGAGGGCATGATATGTATCTGCAAGGACGGCTGGCACTGGATTCTTCCTTCTATGCTTATAGGCCAAAAAGACATCGATTGCTGCAAAATCTATGAAGTTTTCTATATTCGGGAAGAGAACAATCCCATAAATGATGAGAGCGAGCATATCCATGAAACCATCCCATTCTTCTTTATCCGCAAGGTGTTTTGCATAGTTTTCCAAATGTTCCCTCGGAAAGCCCTCAACACCTCCTTTTGTATCCTTCCACTTTGCTAGCTCTCTCACATTAATATTCAAGGATGAGGCAATTTTGGGTAACGAAGGATAATGTCCCATGTATAGATAAGGCCCTTCATTACCTAAGGAATACCCCAATATCTGTTCGTACTCTTCTAGTGTTGGAGCTAATTGGAAGTCTTGAAAAGTGAAGCACCTTAAAGGAGGATCATAGAATTGGGCTAAAGCAGTGAGAGCCTTCTTTTGCACGTTTGCCTCTAACAGATCAAGAATATTTCCATATCTAGCAGCGAAAGTTCGACGCCGAATAATCTTCAACTTATCACTGAGGTCCCTCAAATTCTTCACATCAAGTTGCTTAACCCCCAATTGCAATGTTCGCCTGAAATCCTTTTCCATGTTCTTCGAAAAGTGTTCACAGCGAGTCTTAAGTCCTTATGGTACCCCTAACAACCTGGAAAATGATGTAACATGCCATGAAGGTCCTATCCTATGAAAATGCATTATGCTTTTTTTTAACTTTTTAACTTTTCTATCATGATGCCATCACTCTGCCTTATTCTCTTTTTCCTTTCGCTTTCTCTCTCTCTTCCCTTTTTTTTTTGGAAAATGAAATGCATGATGTTTGTTATGAAACGATGAATAATAACACAGAGAAAACTACTCATTTATGCATTATTTCTTTTTCTATACATATGTTATGCCATTTGAAATGCAAGGGTAAGGTACTGCTCCCATTGTATCCTACGAAGGTATCCTTAACAGTTGACAGCTCTACGGGCTACTCTAGTAGTGCTCTTTCCCAACAGGTGGTTTTATGGTTCTAAGACGGTTCCTAGAGCCAAGGACCCTCTCTTGGAATATCGATCACAACCATAGGTAAACTATTAGAAGTGATAATACCCTTGAAAGGATCAAACTCTAGGTGAGGCCTTCATGATAACCAAGCAGGATGTACATCCAGAAGATTACCACTACTCAACCTCTTACTTATCCTAAGATGCACTCAGGCCCGGGTATAGGACCTCACTCATAAGTGTGTGAAAACTGTGTAAGTGAAGTATGTGAAGGGAGCAATTCCTAAACTACCCAATCTGCAAAACAAACGACACACGTATAATATAGCAAAAGGTTTTCTATCCTACGGTTTAAGAAAATATAAGCATGTGTACATACGAAGCATAAATAGACCAAAACAAATAACGACAAAGACGAAGAAAAAATAAATAAATAAATAAAATAAAATAAAATGAACGAAACAAATTTAACAAGGTGAGATAAATACAAAAAAAATTATAAATATTTTACTTAATTAACTACGACAGGCTTGACCCTCAAAATGTCCCCAGTGGAGTCGTCATCTGTCGCAACCAAAATCACGACGGGACGGTGAAAAATAAGTTTAAAAAAAACAGAGGAGTCGCCACCAATATTTATTAAGGAAAACATTGGAAAAAAACCTTTAAAGAAAAGAAAAGAAAAGAAAGAAAAAAAAATGGTCTTTGGAACCAAATATGAGTTCGGGAGTCGATTACGCGTAGGGAAGGTATTAGCACCCTACGACGTCCGTCCTAAAACGGTTACCTCTAATTAATTAAGCAAATTATTTATAACTTTGAAAATATTTATCTCACGCAAAACTAATTAAAAAAAGACAAAGGTTTATTATTTTATTTTTTTATGAAGATTAATTTTATTATTATTACTATTATAAAAAGAAGAGTTAGTATTTTTATTTATTTATTTTTTAGCTCGACAGGAGTGGTCCCCTGCTCCTACGTATCTCCAGGTGCAATGGAGAATTCAGAGTTACGTAGTTCTTTGGGGGGTAGAAAATATTTGTGTGTTGATATATATTTTTTATTTTTATTCTTATTTTTTAGATTTAGGATTTCTGAGCTGTCACAACTCATAGGTCCTAAAATATAAGACTGACAAAGGTGTACACCCAAGTCAATCTATTTAGGAATTTTATTCTTGAAGCAGACTAATTTCGTGTTAATATTTTATTTTAGAGAAGAATTTTAAGATATCAAGCTGTCACAACTTGTACCTCAAAATCTCAAGATTAAGAGGATGTGACATCCAATTAACCTCTTTTCTTTTCTTTATTAATTATTATTATTATTATTATTATTATTATTATTATTTTGAAAACGTGAATTCCCATTACTTAAAGACAAATGATTTCCATAAGAATTTAAATGAAAGTTTTGTTTCCAGTGAGCTATTCATATTTTGATCACTATTAATAATTAACAATATAAACTAAAGTAAGCAAAATACTTATGTATAGAAATGAAAAAGCAAAAGCGACATATAAGAATGAAAAAGCACATAATGCACGGCATGGTCGAGTATTCACGCAGGTGATGAATCCGTTCACTTGTTTTCCTTTTTTATTATTGCTTCAACTTCATTATTTTAAAATGACCAGCCCACGATGGTTATACTACCAAACCCAAATTAGCAAGGCCCAATAAACACCCCATCAACGTTTTAACTTGCCCCAAATTGAAAATGGGACGCGCACGAATGTGCATCAGAAAGGTAGCCTCGTGTGAGAGAAAAGAAGGTTCGAGACCCTTTTGCGAAAGTAGCAGCAGTGCGTTTCCGACTCCGTGGTGGTCGCGGACGATGGCGCTGTGGCCGTGGGCGCGACGGAGGGCGAGGAATACGCGACGGTGATGGTGGTTTGGCGAAAGCATTTACGCGGATGGGTTTCGAGTGAAGGGCGAAAGTGTTTGCGGACGGCGGCGCCGTGGTTGCGCTCGCGGCGGAGGGTAAGGATCACGCGGTGATGGGCTGTTGCTTCTTTTTCCTCTCTTGTTGGATTTGGTTGCAGATTTGGTTTAGGGGTTTCGGGATTTGGGGTTTGTGAGTGGATGAATCTGTGTTGTTTGGGTCTTATAATAGTGGGTCTATGGTTGTGTTAATGGGTACACTTGCAGGGCTCGGTTTAGTGGTTCGATGGGTTTAGGATGACCAAGGGAACCTTGTGGTGCTGTGACTATGATGGGTCAATGTTGAAAGAGTAACATTCCTTTTATTTCATTTTTTTTATTTAATGTGATAACTTTGAACTTGAAAATAAAGCTCATACGCACATATAAAATCAACTCACTGATGATTCACTTGAATCTAATTGACTAACACTTTATTTCACCATATGATCACAACAGGTACAAAGCAAAAGGCAAATATAGCACGAACTATAACAACTACATCATTAGCCTCAACAAAGTAGCATCAATAGAAACAAAGCTTATATGGCCAAAAGAGTGTGTTGAACAAAGGGATTACCTATTGTGAGCTATCCCTCTTACGTTGATCCTGGCCACTGAAGCAGTCCCTCTTCAAAGCCTCTGATTAGGTAACCTCCCTTTTACCCTCAACTCTCAATGTTTGCTATTGCTTATTCTCTCTTGACAGAATTTCATCGCCCCCTTTTTCATTCACAGTAGCAATATTTATAAGCCTATTCCTCTGCATTTTTTTAATCACACTAGCCCAACCTATTGTGAAGCAGGTTTGTGCCTTTTGGGAACAAATCCAGCAGATGCAAGATTTGTTGGTGGTTGTAGCTTAGAACTAGCTAGAGGAGGAGGACTGTGGTGCTTCAGTGCAGAGCTAGCAGCTTCAGAGCTAGCTGGGAAGAGCTCGGCCAAGGCTGCCCTCCCCCTTTGCTTTTGTTTGTTTTTTTATTTTATTTTCTTTTTGGTTCTGTTCGTTATGTTTTTTGTTTTGTTTTGGGCCTGAGTTGATCATAAACTATGTTAGATTTGGTTGTATATGGACATTGTGGATTTAAGCTGTTGGCCCAAAGCATTTTTATTCCTGCTGGCCCAAATTTGGAAGTAAAAAGAAATTTTATTTATTTATTTTTATTAAAACAGAAATAATTAGAGAGATAGGACAAAATTGGGTGTTGACAAATATGTTTTAGATCCATGATAAATTAGTGAATTTTATTTTGAATCCTTAATAAAAAAAATTCGTGTTAAATCCTTAATAAAAAAAAAAATTGGTTTTTGTTACTTTGTTTTAGTCCTAATATATCTATTTTTTCATTTAAGTCCAATTTAAATTAAGATATATGGTTATTTGTAATCATTGGCAATTTATTTAAAAAATTATAAAAAAAATTAATTTAAAAATAGAGATTAAAGAGTATAATAACTAGATAGTCCTGATCTTGGCCCGTTAAAACAGTACTCAACCACTGGTAGTAGGGAGGGGCAAAATATTCCTGTGTGTTTTTTTGTCAATCTTAATGGTGATTGGAACGTGGATAGACTCTTGATTATTTTTCCTGCTCATGTTGTTCATGATATTCAACGTTTGAAGCCACCTTGCAGCTCCAATGCTCATGATCATGTGGAGTGGAATGGGTCGTCTAATGGTCTCTTTACAGTGCGGGAAGCTTATAATTTAATTTCTGGTAGTAATACTAGTTATTCCAACCAGATTTTCCATATCATCTGGCGGTGGGAAGGTCCTGAGCGCATTCGATACCATTTATGGAAGATTGCTAAAGGAATTTTGCCTACAAATGTATTGCGGTATAGTAGGCATATGTCTCAACAGCATCTCTGTCCTTTGTGTAATAAAGAGACAGAATCTATCCTCCATATTCTGCGGGATTGCAAGTGGGCTAAGCAGGTTTGGTTATTATTTTATGTGAGTAACCAATCCTTCTTCTCTCAGCAGGATATGTATAGTTGGTTGTATGGAAACCTAAGGAGTACAAAGCTGGTTGAAGGAACTAGCTGGAGCATTGTGTTTGGTGCTATTCTAGATAGAATCTGGTGGAGACGGAATGAGTTCATTTTTTGTCAAAACTGGATAACATCTAGTCTAGTGGTGTTGCTGCTAATATCCGTGCTCTCATCGGGGATATTAAATCTAGCAGAGAAAGCCATAACATATTGCAAGTGGGCGAAGCTAATTCGTTGAAATTTTACAGCTGACAGCAGGGATCAATCCTTCATGGATTGCTTTAAACTTCACTGTGATGGTGCGTATTATCAATCAGCTGCTGTGGCTTCGTGTGGAGCAATCTTGAGGAGTAGCAAGGGTGATTTCATTCAGGCATTCTCGAGGAGATTGGGGCACTGTTCGATCCTTGAATCTGAATTATGGGCAATTCTATATGGTTTGCGGATGGCATGTGATTCAGGAATTGATAAGGTGACTGTTTTTTCTGATAGCCTTGAGGCTATTATGCTCATTGATGATAGCTTATCTCATGATAACCTTTTTTATGAGCTTATCACTGAAATTTGGAGATTGAAGGATGCACTTACATACTGTGCCTTTACTCATGTCCGTAGAGAATCAAATAGCCTAGCGGATTGTTTTGCCAAGTTTGGCCTGTCTCTAGTTAGTGATTGTATTTACTTTTCATTCTATGCCTTCTTTTGCTGTAAGCAATTCCCAACTGGATTTTAATTGATCTTGGGTTTGGGGTGTTTCTTTGCCCAACCCATTCAGCAAAAAAAAAAAGATAGTCAAGACAATTAAGTATATAAATAAAGATAAAATAAAAAAGAATAATTTGAGATGATTAAAAAAAATGAGTGCAAGAGGAGAGAAGAAAGAGATGTTGAAAGTGCTTAATTGAGAGTGAATCTCGACTTTGCAAGTTGTATATTTAATTTATAATACTATAAGAATAGATTTAGAGATTAATGTGATATATTATTATTTCAAAAAATAGTTTGCTTCCTATAACTCGATCTCCTCTACCTTTTTTCAACTCCATGTGAAAATGATTACATCCATCCATCCATATATGCATATACAAGTATCAGCGATACATGCTGAAGCCGTTCTAACAAGTTGCTCAAGGACCCAAGCGCAAAACCCTGGGAGGGTAAGTACCAGAAACTGGATCAGGAAACTTATCATTTGGCCCGAGATCATTGATAGGTGGGCGCTGTTTATGGTGATTGGTGACCTCTTGGTAAGCCATTGCCAACGCCAGAGCCTGAAAAAAAAAAGAGGGGGGTAAAATTTAAAGGCTAGGTATAACATGACAAATTGATGATCAAGTCATAGCTTATCCTAGTAAAAAAATCTAGAGGACACTAAACACAGATTGCAGTCACAAACATACAATGTGATCACGGTTAGGGGGGGCATAAATGCCCGTGGTGATTGTAGTTCTTCTTCTAGTGCCACCAGGTGGTGGATCAGAGATATTTTTAAGTCCTGTTGGCACTACTATGACAGGTAAACCAACAAGATTTCCTAGGCAAACTTTCTCCCAGTCAGTTGCATTGCCAATGAATGCATCCACGGTGAAGGACACTCCTATTTCCTTTATAAGCCTTCCCCGTGCTCTTTGTGCCTGCATACAATAACTTAAACTTAGATCGGAATAATGCCAATGTATCATATCTGAAAATAATAGAATGATATCAAATCATTGATTTAAATTAAATGCTTCATATAAAAGATGTTGCATTTTAATTTAACTATTTAAGGGAACCAAATAAATGATTGACCTGCATATAGTCCACAGCTGGAATTAAGCGAGCACGGCGTAGTTCAGTGGGCCACTGATCTTGGGCTTCATACGCATTATCCTCGCCTGAGCGTTGCCACTCATCAAAGTGAGCCAACATGTCAACATCCATTGTGAAATTTAAGATACCTTGAACAGAATCAACTGTGTAATTCAGTTTGAAAGGGACCATCTTGACACCTTTTGATGCAAGAACATGAACAACCTGAGTTGACAAATCAAAAGAAGTTTGGTAATATATAATGTCTTCATGGAATTTGGTAATATATAATGTCAAAGCTTGAACCACATGTCTAAGTGAAAGAATAATGATTGGTGAACACCTCATTAACATCTATTATTTTTCTCTCTCTCTCTTCCTATCATTTCATATCACTTATTATACTTACACTTCTCTTTATTTCTCTCACTAGGTGTCAAGTGTCAAATAGGATATTGGTGTCCACCAATAATTTTTGCTGAGTGAAATTACTTGAATGACTAACCTCCATTTCAGCATCATCAAGATATCCAACAGTCAACTTTGTAATGTCAACCAGGAATGGATCATCAAGGGAGCTATATTTTGACGAAGGATCATCAAGATCTTTTCCCCGAACAATATCGAGAATAATAGCACAATCAGTTACAGATCTACAGAAAGGGCCAAGCTTATCCTAATAGAAAGATTACATGTAAGTTTAACATTCACATCATCGTACAAATAACATGGGATAATTTGGGTTTTACCAAGCTTTCTGAAATGCTCATTACACCACTTCGACCAATAGTACCAAAAGTTGGGCGCAATGCTGTCACTCCACATCGAGCTGCAGGAAAAGTTATGGATCCAGCTGTTTCTGTACCAAATGCAAATGGAACCATACCTGTAATGCAATAAACAAAATCACATAGCCGAATAACACAGATGACTCACTTATAAAAGGAAACTGAAATTTTAAGCATTTTTTTTTTATGTACAATAATTGATAAAATAAACCATACAATGGAAATGACCTATAAAGATGATCCAAAATGAGCAGGCACGGATTAAAAAATGAAACAAAGAAAGACAGAAAAGGGTGCAGGCATTAATGGAAGATAACCTCTGAAAAATACCTGCTGAGGTGCTTGCTGCAGGTCCAGCAGATGACCCAGTAGAAAATTCCTCAATATTCCATGGATTCCTAGTTCTGCCACCAAACCAGATATCATCATATGCCAATGATCCAGAAACGAGCTTTGCAACAAGAACTGCCCCAGCGGACTTCAATCTGTGTCGAACAATATCATCAACTATACACAAAATTGTAGCCAAAAACACACTTTCTGGTTGTAGATTTACAATTGTCATAGATATACCTTTTATAGACCCAAGCTTCCATGTCAATAACTTGATTTTTGAATGATTTTGATCCCCAGGTCGTTTTGTATTTGGGCACTGATATTATGTCCTTCAATCCATAAGGAATCCCATGAAGAGGCCCTTCAATGAAGACCGATATTCAATTTAAATTACTCACTCAGAGATTATAAAGATCATCCTGAAAGAAAGTAGAAGATGACAACTTTCTAATCTTAAAAATACAGCTCTGTTTAAACAGAATGAAGTCTATTACAAGGTATGTGTAGAAAGACCTAAATTCTTGTTAATCCTGTAATCATTCATAAAAAGGTGTTTTATTCTTTAAAAGTAATGCCGGGATGGTTAAGGTTCCAGAATAATGTGTTGGTCCATATTGAATTACTGATCCTACTAAAACTAAAAGTATCAAGTGGAAGGTAAATAAACTAAAAACAAAATCAGTTTTGAATGTTCAAATGCTTGGAGAAAAATAACTACCCAGATAGACTCCACGGCTAAGCAACTTATCTGCTTCTTTTGCTTGCTCATGTGCCAACTCTTCAGTATAAGTGACTACGGCTTCAAGAGTAGGATTGTACCTGATGTTCATTCCACATGGGATAGTTACTCAGGAAGATATGTTTCAAATACATGAATTCAAGTCACGAAAAGCACACAACACAAAACACAATGCATGTTACAACAATTGCTAGCAAATTAGCATTCCAATACTAGTACTACTTTTTCAATCTCCGCAAGAATATTTGTGTAAGCTCCAGAGAAGTAATTTGTTTTGTCTTGATGAGTTCACCTAACTCAAGAACCTGGTTTGAAACATGGGAGAAAAAAAAGCCATTCATGAAATACAGAAATAGTAACACATGCTAAAATGTTTATATCAGATATAATCAAAGTCAAATTAGTGGTCTGTCAGCAATGATGATCACTTACACTCATAAAGGCAATATCTTCTTCAGATTCAGGTCTCTGTATCCCAGAGATGGAAGGATAGTTGAACCTTTTGTTTTTACAATGAATTGGTTGATAGTTCCAATCAGCATTGAAAACTAAAGGAGAGGGATAATGCAGACCCCCATTCTCAGAAGCTACAAGTTTTCGATTGGCTTTTATGATTGGAATATTGAACTCATTTGCACCCTCAGCAATCTCCCCAATCTAAGAGGAACAGAATTAGTCACCTCACCACAAAGCATCATAGTAACAACATACTCACAAGTCAACGAAAATACCTGTTTATCCTCAAAGAAGTTGGCATCAAGTAGTCCAAAGAAACATCCTAGGCTGGAAACATAACATTTCTTCTCTGATAATTGACATTGGTTTTTACTTCCCTGATTGATTGCAAAACAAAAAAACAGACATAATGAAAATAACAAATTATAAATAAATGCTCACAAGTCACAACACTTAGTGCCTGAAGATTGAACTTTGAACTTTGGGCACCAAACCAATGTTACATTTGATCACATTAAACTTTTGTTAGGGTATATTTGGATTGATGGTTATTAAATTAGTCACAGGAAAAATGCCAGAAACACATTCCATCCAACACTCTTTCTCTACCATGGGGTGAAGTCCACCTGGGACCCACTAAATGATGCGAGTCCCATTCCATATTTAGTGGGTCTGAGATAACACTGTCCAGTAGTAAAAAGTGTGCTAAAAAATAACATCACATTTGAGTGTGTTGCTAAAATTTCATATCAGTTAAAAAAGTTGTTGGTTATCGTCTATAACCAAATGCAACATGGTTTTGGTACTTTGGTATGCAATCTTTGGGCCACCATGCAAATGAAATGGACTGAGACTCTATTTGGATAAACTACTCCATAGGTATTTATTGGAGAAGAAAATAAAAAGAAAAAATGAAATGAGTTTCTTCCACAAGCTGCAATTAACTTATGCATAAGTTAATTTGTAAAAACTCTCTATTTTAATTTCTCTAAAAGTTTATTTTAATTTATATAATAGCTAATTTCAGCTTATGGAAGAAGCTTATTTCATTTTCTCTTTTTATTTTTTCTCCTATAAGTATCTAGGGAGAAATTTATCCAAATAAGGTCTAGTAATCCATATTCATAACTCATGAGCAATCAGGAACTAACCTGCATTTTCTCGCAGAATATTTTCCATATTCTTTTTATGGTTCTCACCTGTTGTACATTTGTCAGGGGTAAAAAAGCATTGTATTTTTTTCGTAAAGTATATAAAGGGGTAAGAACACTTAGAGAAACCCTTAGAGAAACCCTATCTTTTGGTTTCACTCTCCTGTTGTAGATACAATCATCGAATAAAAATGTAACTCGCGAGTTAACAAAACGCAAGTGTAACTGCGAGAGCTAAAGCAGTAAAACTGCATTGAATTGAATTCATTTGTTGAGAATGACCCCACCATTTTTGCTAAGTTATACAACTATATCTAAATTCGGTATTTCCAACAATGTAAACAGTTGAAACTAACTAACTCTGCTACGAAAAGTGAGGAATTTACCATGTTTGTTAGGTTTCCACTGGGACAAAAAGTTGGTGATAGAGTGGAGGAGTTGGAAGAGTGAACAAAGGCGAGAAGCAGAACAACAACTGAGAGAAGAACATGACAGCAAACTAGTGTTCTCGAAAAGTGGGAGCTGGTTGTGGCACCGCTACCACGTGTCCATTCTGTAACTGATTCTCGAGGACACTTGTTCTTCGGCATGGCGTCCTCCTCTTTCTGCCTTCTCTGAGATCTCTCACTCACCTTGGAGTCTGTTCTTTCTGTAAATAAAATTGTCGCTTCTTTCATGGCAGCTTCAATGTTGACGGCGTCGTTGACTTAATATTTTTTAAAAATTATTTTAGTCATTATTCTTTTATCTCTTTTTTTTTCCGCAAATTTGATTCCGATTAAGGTGTTTGTAGATTGGATTAAATCAATTTTAAAGAAAAAAAAAATCTGATCCAATCTTATAAAAAAATTTAAATTTTTAATTTGTTTAATTTTTTATTTATTCAATTATTTATTTTTTGGATTAATTTTTTCATTTTTTATTGGATTGTATTGACCCATACATGAGACGTGGATTAAATTAGGTTCGTTTGAAGTTTTTAAAAAATGATGTTTTGTCTAAATAGCTTGACATAAGTGTAGTGTTTTGAACATATTTTACATTGTAGTGGATGAAACTACATGAGATCAATGCCAAAATTTTAAAGAAATTTTCTATACAACTTTCATGTAGACATCAAAAGTTAGATCAACAAATTTCTTTTTTTTTTACAAAAAGTGGTAAAATGGGGAGACACCCTTAATACTTTTGAGTAAGATGCCAATGACATGTTAAGATTGTTAGCAAAAGTCCATCTTTACTATACAAACTTAAACGACAAACAAATCCATCCAATTACAGTTACTCAAATAGTCTCTAGGCGTCAAAGGATCTCCCTAAGGAAGGTTACCTACTAAACAAAAAAAGTGACGTCAAGGAAATTTGAACCCACACCCACAAGGAAAGTGAGAATTTGTTTTGGATCCTTAACCATTTGTGTCAACTCGCATTGGCTAGATCAATCATTTGGAGGATCAAATAATTTGATAACAGTGATGTGCAAAATTGAGTTGTATCTCCCCTATATTCTTTTTGTCAATAATTGTAATTGGACTAATTAGTATCCAATGAGTGTGTGTTTACGTCAAAGTGGGATGATCTCTCCTTGCTTTGAATATTGCTTTTGTTTTTAGGGTTTTCTATTTTCTTCTTCGTTAGGATTTTTTTCCAATTCTTTCTTTTATTTCACAATTTTCGTTTGAACTCTCTATAAATTAAAGGCTAAACATCTTTAGATCAACTATAAGGATATGTTTTATTGTTCATTAAGGTTTGGTTTTAATTTCAAATTCAATTCTTGGTTTTCTTTCTTTTCCTTTTAATCCCTCCCTACTTTTCTTGGATCTTGGATCAATGAATTTTATAGGTTTTTAATGACCTATCTTGTCACATAAAAAATGTCATATTATAAAAGCTCCACAACCCAACTAATCATCCTTCATGCAATCGCCCAAATTGGGAAACATGTGTGGTCGATTGTAGGATGGACCTATAAATAATGTCAAAGTTTCCTAGATATGGTCACATGGCATAACACAACTTTCTTCAACTTCTAATATTGCAATTCAAGCCTTTGTAAGACCTTGCTCACAAGATAGACTAGTGTTGCCCATCCAAGGTCTCCTTAACGAGTATGGAACTAACTACTTATTTTGTAAGTGTCAAATACATTAGGAGTGACTCTCCTTACTGTGATTGGGTGAGTAATTGTAAGCTCGCTAAACATGCTTTGAGCTTTTGGAAAGCTTCCTCTCACTCGTATGTCCATTGAGAATCTTGTTTTTCTCTAGCAACTGGTATATAGAGAGTGCTTTGTATAGGTGGCACAAGCCATAAATTTAGATAGAACTGCTACTCGTCTTGTAAGATACTACACCCCTCTTTGATTGTTTTGGAACTCTTCATATATCGAGGATATTCTTACACTTGTCAAAATTGGCTTCTATTCCCTTTCTTATGAACATGAATTTAGGAAACTTCTCTACTTTTACTTCAAAGGTGCATAATGTATTCCAAAGGTTTTTTTGGAATATATCTCTTGGGAAGGGGTCAAAGTCCTTTCTATAACTATGAAAGAGATAATACAACTATACAAGGAAGACCTTGCATCTTAATTTGGAAAGAGTCAAGATCCTTTGTTACCTTGAGACGGTATTCCTTTCTTTACTTAAGGGCACGTAATCCGTACAAGGAACTCATTTAAAATGATAAGAAATTGCATACAAGGAACTTATTGCGAAATATTTTTTTTCAGACTTTATCTAAATCAAAGACGTCGCCCCCTCCGGCTTATCGCTGGGGAATGTAATTGTTTTTTTTTTTTCGTGAAATTCGGGGCTTAAGCCCAAAGAAAATAACAACTAATGATCTTATTTAAATTTTTGGACACGTAATAATGATTCTGTGGAATGGGAATGGAACGAATTTTGATAAATTGAAAGATCACTTTCAAGTTTCAACGTTGTTTGGTAGCCTTTGAAACGAAGTAGTTTTTCAATTCATTAACTGTTTGGTAATGGTACATATAAATCCTCATTGGTCTTCAAATTGTTTGGGGGCACGGGTTTCAGAAATTGTTGTATATTCTATTCTACTATTCTCAAACAATTATACTTCAAATTGTTGTATATTCTATTCTATTATTTAACATCAGAATACTTATGCCATAAGATAAAGAGATAAAACATGAAATGTATCTATATCGATACATGTCATCATCCTTACCTTAGTGCCCACTGCCCGCATGAGTTTATTTGTAACTTGTAAGGCTTGAAGAATTAAACGAGATCACAACCAGTGGAGGCTTTTGCGGATAGTGGTTGGTTAAGAATAAAATAAAAAACTGTGGGTTGCTTATATGTCCACAACTCTCGTACATCATACGTTTTGTCATTTGCAGATGAACGGCATAAAAAGTCAAATTGCTGTAAAAAAATATTGGGCAGTCTCCTCCTCGAAGAGCATTTGGATAGTTCTATTGGCATGCGTGGGTCTTGCCCGTTGAGTCAAAACTCATATCGTTGTGTTACATGCTCTACTGGCAGAAACACATGTCATAAAACAAATATTTTAAAACCGAAACCTACCTAACCCAACATGGCCTGCATAGAACACCAATTGCTAAATTCTCCATTTTAAAGCCTTCAATATCGAATATTTTTCTGCTTTTCTCTATACCCTTTTGGCCAAGTCTCACAAAGCATTATTATTGGTCATAGATGGAGGGTCTTCTGCCTTTGGTTTACAAAGCAATCAAAAAACGCAAAACTCGCAGGCAATACCAGTGTCTTTCTTCAGGGGCTGCTCTAAGCTACAACATGAACGTGCCCGAGTTCTGCCCTCAAACTCAGGGCCGTGGCTATTACCTGGAGGAGCCTTCAACCTCAATGCAAAAAGTGGTTGATGATGATCGTACAGAAAACATTGGTTATCTGCGATATAATTCTGTTAGAGAATTCTCTAGTAATGGGTTCTCTTCGTCTCAACAAAGAACCACCTGGGCTGCTGACTCACCCGATTCGAAGCAACTCGTCAGGTTTAGAAGTCACAAAATCTTTTCATGCCTCGCTGGTTAATTTATAGTAAGGTGCATCCTCTGTACTGTAATATATCCAAATCGTGTATGTTGCAATTGTAAAGACAATGGTGTGGCAATAATCCAACTAAATTTGTGCACTTTGTAGGTTCCATATGTGTTGATTAGATGTTTAATTAATGAAATATCATGTTGTTTTGGGTGTTAATAGTTTGGTTTCAAACAAAAGTTGTGCTTAGTTTTGGTTTGGAATTCTCAAATTATGGTTAAGTTAATTACAAGATACATCATATAAATTACACAGTATATGCGACTTTCTAAATTCAAAACCAAACTGCTAACTTACAATCATGAGATCACTTTGAAACTATTTTCTGGGTTTCCATGAAAGATCATGACCTTTTACAGTAGATAGCTTGTAATCAAGATTTGCCAAGATTAGAAACAATAAAAGAAAGATACAAGATAATACCTTTTTTTTTTTTTGATAAAGCAAGATAATACCTTTTAAATGTTACATTTTTTCATAAAAAAAATTAATCACTTTTAATTCTTTAATAATTAATTAATGTCATTGTTACGGTAATTAGTAATTTCTACTAATTAGCATTCTCTTTTTTCTTATTTCTTCAGCTCTACCGTTAGGTAGATGGCACTTGTCTTCCCAAAAGTGAAATAATTTAATCAAAAGGGTTTAACTCAGTTGGTTGAATTGGGTGTGTAAGTGTTGTAAACTCCTTAATACAGTCTTTGATTCTCACGGATAAAAAAAAAATTTAATCACAGGATTTTTAGATTATTTTTAAATCTAGCTAGCTCTATATCACTATTAAGTCAATTGGATTGATGGTTGATAGGATGGTGTTAATGGTAAAAACAAATTTATTGCAATCTTCCATGTGTTATTTTTTGCAAATTAAAAGTCTCATTTGCGTTGAACTGAATGCACTTTTTTTCAGAAATATTTTTGTTTTGTTTTGTTTGGCTTAAACAATGAAAACAACTGCTCCCATTTACTCCCGAAAAATCTGAATATAGTGATTGTTAACTTTTAATGTTAAAAGCACTATCGTACTCACAAAAGAAGCATTGTGAGAAATTCGTTTGTATGTTAGTACATGTTAGTAATATCAGTTTTAAGATTCTTACAAAACTTATCACGTTTAGTTTCGCAGATGCATGTACGCTGACAAAAAATGAAAATTAAAGTACAACCTAAAACCAATTCTACAAATTCTTAATTAGATATATGACAGGATTTATCAAAAAAAAAAAAACCTTATGCGACAGGTACTAAATTTCTTACTCTATGATTTCTTGCATTCAGAATGTATAATTAATAACTTTTTCTTACTAAAGAAGAACCTAAGAATTTGTCGACCAATTCTCTTTAGGTGGAAAACATTATTTTTTAGGTTGACAAAAATAACGATAATGACATAGACTAATAAATTATCTCCTTACCCTTGTCCACTAAAATAAATTATTGAGCCACTTGTTAAATTTCTTATAAAATTATAGTGTTTGATTACACATTTGTGACGTGATTTCTTGTTTAGTATAACTTTCACGAATTTTTAGAATTTTTTTTTCACATTTATACACACACACACACACAATACAATCAATTTTTTAACACATTCCTTAAAAGTAATTTTTATTAAAATTTAACCTTAAAGCAACAAGACTTGGCTCACTAGGTTAACTTTCTACTCATAACAAGTTAACAACTACATGATTTGAATTCAATTCCAAGTATCTTTTTGGACAAATGATCTATAATTCCCTAAATATTAGCTGAATTTTATAGTTTATTTGGACTAGAGAAAATCCATCTCTTCATCTTAGACTTTTATGTACCCAAAAAAATGAACATATACTTGGCATTTTTTAGTTTGTTATAATCTCTAACATGTGAGTTGCTAACAATACATAGAGAAATTTAAGAGTTTTGGTAGGATTATTTTTTAAGTCAATAGTTAAATGAGTACTTTAGGTACACCAAGAAAGAGAGAAAGACAATTTTTCAATAACACAGTATCAAAACTCTTAAAGGTACATAGAATTTCTCCTCTAACATTCTATATCTTTTCTGTTCCACAAATGGAAGAACATACGATCACAAATATTTCCATTGATCCTTGTTGAGCCAGTGACTAGTCAAGTTTATGGGGTGATGTGGTGACTATGCTGTTGACATGTTAATTGAAGGGCATACCCTTAAACCTTGCATACAATGAGTGCCTTCCGAACTTTGTCATAATTATCTTCTGGCTTTGGGTGCTATAGTGTTGTTTTTGCTTTTGAATTTGGTGCATATTCTTAACTTCATGAAGATTAGCCATGAAGATGGTGGGTGTAGAAGTTTGTCGTTCCCACGTTCGACACCAAAGATTTGTTGTAGAATGATTGAGTATATTCCTTCATGGTGATGAAAGCAACTTGCCATGTATATATAAGTCTGGAGGTACGTAGTTGTAAGGAAACCAATATCTAGTGAAGCAGTGGAAATCATGCCACTGCATGGACACGATCTCAAGGGTAGTGTCCCCGATCGAGCACCCTATTATTATTAATTACTACTATAGTATAATTTATTACGTTAAGCACGGTTTAACAATTATTACATTACAAAAGAAATCATAATATAAAATACAGATAATGTTCATAGATTTTTTTTTTTTTTAACAAATATGACATTATCTAAATAACATATAACATATTACTCTCTCCAATAACCTATATTTCATGTGCATACATAAGTATTATTAAAAAGTAAATTTTATATAAATGGTCACAGGCTCAAAATGAGTGAGGATGCAATAAAGAAAAAAAAAAGTAGGAAAATTATGAAAATGGGTAGAAAAAATTAGCGAAAAAAAATCAAATCAATAGCAAAAACAGATGACAATAAGTGAAAAAAATTATTCAAATGAATGCGAAATTTTATGAAAATTAGTAAAAAAAATCATTCAATTGATAGAAAGGAAAATATGCAAAAAAGAAGGAAATTTGATGGTAAAAATATGATGCAAATGCTTAAAAAAATTGTTGAAAAATTTAATTAGTAAAAAAATCATGCAAATAAGTAGAAAAAATAACGAAAGTGTGTGTAAAAAGATCATTTAAATTGATAGAAAAAATAGACAAGTAAAAATTATGCAAATGAGTTATAAAAATGGGCGACAAAATACATTATTGGATGATCCTCAATTATAATATGTATAGTCAAAAATAAAATATTTACAATTTTTTATATAAATAATTATAAAATATTTTTTATATATTGTTAATTTTTTTTTGTTTTGTAGTCATAAATGTTATAATAATAATTTTTATATATGTTATAATAATAATAATAATAATAATAATAATAATAATAATAATATAAGACGTGATAGTTTTAGGAAAAAATAGGATGAAAAAAATTAGAAGAAAAACCGTTGATTACAATATAAATAGATAAAAAGGCAACAAAAATGGGTCGTTAATTAGCGATTTAGCGGGGTTCTGAAAATCATGGAACTGGGATTAGGTAATGGATATTGGAACAAATATATATAATTCCAAAGTTCCAACCAAACGAGTTAACTCAATCCCATTTTTTTATTTTTTTCAAACAGTTTATCATGATGAGCTGCGATATCTAAAGTTCATGGCTTGGAAACTAGAACTATGCCTTGCTAACAACCTATAAATTACAAGATATATGCCCGAAAAAGTAATTCAGCATTTCAATCAGTTAGATGAGTCAGTGCATTCTTCTCAAAAAAAAAAAAAAAAGATGAGTCAGTGCATTATTATAAACTAACAAAATAATCTATTAGTGATTGTGTCATGTGAACAATTCGATTAAGTACACCAAAAAAAAAAAAAAAAACTCGATTAATGCTTTTCGCGTTCTCTAATCATAGTAGCCGCCTTCTCTTTATTCTCATCTTCTGCTAGCTATCTTAATCTAATAACTTTTTTAATACAACTTAGAAACGGTCAAAATTTGTTAAGACAGCACATATCTTATCTTAATCTAAACTATTCTACCAAAAATATCTTAATCTAAATTCAATTAACACAGTTCGGGTAGGGAGGAATTCTTAGTTAGGCACAAACCCAACACATCATCCTTACACACAATCAATAAAAAATTTACAATTAATAAAATAAAAAACAAATAAATTCACTTGTAAAATAAAGAAACTAACATTTAAAACAAATAAATAAAATTCACAATTTTCTCTCCACTTTTTTTGCATGTAACCGTCTCTCTTTTTTTATTTCTATATCAAAATCTTGATCATCTAATAAAATTTGACATTAAATTTTACGTAAACTTTGTTATTTAAAAAATGTTAACCAATTTTTTTTTTAAAATCAACCTTATGATGGAAATAAAATGTCTATATTATAAGTTATTTTAGTTTGTACATTATAAAGTTATTTTAAATGATATATTACCTTAATATGATAAATAATTATTTAATCTATGAAATTATGAATTAGCTTTTAAATTTTTTTAAAAAATAATGGATAAGTACTAAATGGAAGAATTTGCATATATTTATAGATCGTATAAGGTATATTAATCATATGTATTGGTTTTATTTTTATTATAATATTAATGTGATTTTTTATTTATTTATTTTTTGATTAATGATTTTTTTTATTTTATATGTGTGTATTGTACGAAAAAAATTAAGTAAAAGAAAAAAATAGTCTCCTTTGAAAGTCAAAGGTATTACGGTACTAATATTTAAAAATAGAGACACACATAACAAATATTTTGATATATATATATATAGAAATAAAAGGAAAGAAATATTGTTACAGATAACTATTGGAGAGAAAATCATGGGATTTAATTATTTGTTTTAAATATTAGTTTTTTTATTTTTTAGGTTGGATTTATTTATTTTTTATTTTATTAGTTGTAAATTTTTGATTGATTGTGTGTAAGAATGATGTATCGGGTTTGTACCTAACTAAGAATTTCTCTCGAGTATGTGCATTAATCTTCTAAGTGGAATTTTGTTGATAGATATTTCATTAGGTTCCTCTCGATAGTATTTAAATATTTTTCCCGTGTTACAATTTTTTTAATATATATATATATATATATATATATATATATATATATATATATATATATATATATATATGGGATTGTTAATATACACCTATTTAAAAAATAGAAGGTATAAATTAGTAGCTTGCACCTTTTTACTTGAATAAACTAACCATTTTTCTTATATTTAAACTGATATAAATTAAAGGATACTTATGTAAATTTTAATTTATTTTATTTTATTTTATTAACCTTTTTCTCTCTCCCATCGCACGTAGTCTACTCCGTTACCCTCTATCCATCACAAATCCTGAGCCGTGGCTGCCTTCTCAAATCATACCCCTGGTTGCAGAACAACCGTCTTTCTACATGGTGCTGGTGGCTTCTCAAAATCATCTAAGCCATTTTCTTATACAAACTACCCTATGAATCAGAATCAAACCACGAAAATTTCTGAAAGTAAACCTTTTTCAGTGTTTAAGGATCGTACCCAACCATCTCAGGCATGATATAACTATGCAATATTGTTTGGAATAAATTGGATTTTTTTATTAACGTCACTTCATCTCTTTTTTTTTTTTTTGTCCTTCCCCCATTTATTTGTCTGTGCTCTGTTACTTTCTTTGTGACATATTGGAAAGCAATGTAAATTTGCAAATGGAATAAGTATATTTTTTCGTGTGTGTCTCTCCAATCTCACCTCACTATCTTCCTCTGTTTTATATTCTTTATTTTTTTTTAACATTTTTCTCTCTATTTCTATTTTTTTTTTTTGCAAGTTCTAGGCAAGGAAGACCACAACAACAATGACGATTGCAAGTTCTTCTTTTTCAACAACTCCTACCCTAACTTTGACAACACCTTATTGCTGATGAACGGTGACAATTCTACAATAACACTTATCTTATGCGGCAAATCGATACCACCACCTCCAATCAATGAACGGAGCTAAAGATGAATAAAAGTCCAGCAACAATGACAAAGTACGGTGGTGGAGATAAAAAGAAAACGGGAAGCAATAGAGAAAGAAAAGAGAGAGAAAATAAGAGGATAGAAACTACCACTAGAGCAACGACAATGTCTTCACGACGACATGGAGCTTAACCATAGTAATTTTTTGTCCTTTCTTCTTAGTGTCAACCCCTATTGGTTGACAAAATAACATTGGCCTTTTTATTTAAATTGGTATCATCCAAGCAATGCTAACATTAGTATCGACCCTTTCTAATTTGACATAACTTCCAATTTAACATTGACCACAAAAAGTCAATGCTACATATTAGCTTTAACGGGTTTAGCGTTAGTCACGAAGTGAACACAAAATCAACACTAAAGTCACATTTAATGTCGATTATGGTTAGTTAATTTTGACTTTTAGTCATTGCTAGTCTACATTGTTCTTATAGTGACAATTCAACTTTCTTTTTAGTGTTTTGCTATGTGTTTTTTTATTTTTATTATTATTTGGTAGAGATTACAGGTATCCTATACAAGAACCGATCATACTCAAGTTGTATAGGATTATTATGGATGACAAACCATCTCTTAGTATTTAACGCAATTATATATCCAAGGTTTAAACTCAAAATCAGTAAAGTTATAATAACCCCATGTTGGTTTGTTCATTGCTCGACGATGGTGCTAAAAAACTTACACTTATTAAGAAAATTTGTTAACATCATTTAATTTTATCAATTTCATTTAAAAGATAAACCTTATTTTCCTAAAGTACCCTCCCTTGAAACATGATATCAAGAATAAAAGAGAGAGTCATTGAAAATAAAACCTCAATTAAATGATGGGTATTTTATAAATAGTCTCAATAAATAAAGTAAAGTTAATTAAAATTTACTTATATTTGAAAATAAAACCCAAAAGTTTTTTTCTTCTCATATTCAAGATCGGAAAGAATATTAACTATTGGTTATAATTATTTGAGTCTAATGACTATGTATTGTCAATGTAAAGACTTTTACACTGTCAATCAATTAGAAATCATTGTTAATATGACTTTTTAATGATTATTGTAAAAATTAGTGGATTTACAATACAATAATTTTTTACTGAATAACAATGTAAAATCACTTTATACTAATGGTACATAGTCTATTTTTTTTCTAATTATTTCATATAAATTAAGAAAGTGTTAACCTAAGAATCCTATTGGTTTTTGTTGTTATGTAGAACTTTAACGTAAGTTGATTTCTCTACTTTTAAACATATGAATATGATGATAAGTTGCAAATATTATAAATATTTCTTTGTTAGTAAACATTTTTTAGTGTAATAGATACATGTATTTAATTTTTGTTTTAATTTTATTATAAAATAAAAAATTAAATTTAAATTTAATATTATTTTAACATGAAAAATATAATTTTTATTTTTAAACTACAAATGTATAAATTATAAAACCACGGGTTGCCCGGGAAAAACACGCTACTAAAGCTACTTCATACAGAATATCAGGGTGAGCTTTCAAGTTTAAATCTCAAAACTAAAGCTGGCTAAGGCTTTCAGTTGCATTTCGCGCCAAACCAGAGAGATCGTAGAAGAAGCGAAATGGTTCAGCTGTGTTTCGTTCTGGATCTGCGGAGCTTGGCGCCTCCATTGCTCAGAGACATAAAGCAGGTACAGACATGGCTCTAGAACATGCACAACAAACTTCATCTTCGCTATAATCTCAACTCAACTTCTATGCTTTTAGCTGTTGCTTTCTTTTCTGAACTCTGCAATAGCATCATCATTCCTAATAGATCGGCGATTTCTGAATCATCATCGTGTCTCAATTTTCAGTCGCTGCTTCAACTCGCTAATTTTTACGCCATTTCGAGTTCGTCCTCGTCGCCCGTGAGCAAATCGGCGAGCGATAAGATCGGTTTGTGCTACGTCTTCAAGAATCGCCTATCTTCTTCCGACGAGGTACTGTTTCAGAACCGAGCACTTTTTTTTCCGATACTGATTTGGTTGATAAATTTGAAATGCACAAGACGTGGTTGTGTTATGATCCCTACGAGTGAGTAAGTAACAGAGAGTGAATCTACTGGTGTTGTAGTTGTCGATCGCGTACAATCCCGTAGGAAACTTCAACCTACGCGATTTCCATCACGCTGTTAACAACTTGCCATACGATGCTTTTCTGCCTGATATTGATAACATTTATGGTATTCTGTCTCTCTCTCCGAAGGCGTATATTTTTCCATTCTGTTAGAGAACGTGCATTGACTGCTTGGATGGTTAATCTTCAGATTTAATGATTTCAAATGTTTTGAGTGAACGAGTATTGTATTCGTGGCAAGGCAAAGATATAGAGAGAAAAGTAATTGTCATAACTTCGACCTTGCCTGAAGATGTGGACTCTATTGTGCAGAAGAGTCTTATGGTGAGTCAGTGTATTCATGACATGGATTCTATGCTTTTATGTGGTGTATAAACATTTCTATTGTCATAAAACTTAAACTGATGGTGCCTTTTTTTTTTTTTTTTTAAGGATGCTGCAGATAAATGTGTTTCGGTTGATTTTGCTGTATTTCAGCAGAAGTCGAGCCATCTGACTGATACGCGTGAAAACATCAACAATTTTCGTCATTGCATTTCTCATCTTGATAATTGCTCAGTTCAGACCTATATCCCAGGTTACGTATTCTCACAATGAGTTATGACCATACTTAATTAGTTAATTTTGTATATAATTTCTTTTGAATATAGAATTTGAGCTTTGGCTTTGAGAAACACAGAGAAAGAAAAATCTCTCTTGCAATGAATGATTAACTTACTAAATTTGAACCTAAGAAGTTTATGGAAGAATCTAAAAAATTGCAGATTTCAGAGTATTCCACAGCCTTGTTAAAAGATGGCTGCAGATTTTGAAAGATGACATGGAGGAGCCGCTGCTAGCTCGCCTCATCTTCAAAGACAATCTTTTTTATTCTGTGAACCATATATTCTGCAACCTATTTGCACCAGTCAATCCAATAACCAACAACTTCAGTCAATGTCGGGTAATAGTGCTTACAATCCACATTGACTGACCAGTGACCGCTTCACAAATTTTGGCACACGTGTAATTTTGTTATTTTAATTGGAAAGTAACAGGCTTGTGTTGGTCGTTTAGTTTAGAATCACATGTAATGATGCCCTAAATTAGTAACATGAAACAAATAGTGATGGCTACTGATTAATGATATATTATTGCCTAAAAGAATGCACCCCAATGGATTATCCATTTTGAGAATAGCCATTTTAACCTATGTCCATTTTTAAAGATAACAAATCCACGGGTTGCTTATGATGGAACTTACTTCTTAGCTATTGATTTTCTCCATATGTATGTTACTCTTAAAAGGGTTTTCAAGTTTTAGTCATATATCATTGGACACATCATAATTGATACAATTTTATGCCAACTTTGAATGTCACATGAGCTTGCACCTTGTAGATTATGTAGATTAAGCAGAAGATGTAAAGGTTGTACGATTACTGTATTACAATTCGTAGAGTTATGACAATATTCTAATGAATATATTACACTAAAAACTAATTGCATATACTTGTTGGAGTGATCTAACTGCTGAATTTTGGTTTTGTCATTCATAAATCCAGAGGCAAACTGGATACACTACCCGTGTTTGGGAAGAATATTATTGATTTTACACAAGTTATGTCTTCAATAACCTTAGCTGAAACATAAGAAACAAAAAAACAATGTAGTCATGCAAAATAGTTTCATTTTCTAAATCCCACCTTCTATTGATTATTAAATAATTCTGCTTTTTGAAAGCCTTTTACATCATTTATCATTGTGCTTGTGCCATCTAGTATCTACAGGAGATCTCTTTCTTCTCACTTTAATTTTCAGTTCCACTCATTTAAAGGAAAAGGAAGAAGAATTAATTATTGGAATTGTACATATACAGACATGCAGATGTCATGGCATTCCTTTAGAGGATGCTGAAAAAAATTTCAGCAGACTTTCTTGCTCAGTCACTGGCTGCAATCTGGAAAAATTTGATGTTATTGAAAATTCTGTTCGAGTTGGGGAAAAAACTATTCTGTTTCTTCCCTCATTCTATAATTCCCTGAAGCTCCTGCAAATTTCTTCTCCAATCAACATTACTGTTACCGAGAGGATAAATTTGGCATCTCTTGATGAAGGTATGTATTTGCTTGTGGTCTTTCATTTATAACTTCAGTTTATAGCATTATGCAACAAGGATTTTTCTGTTTTTCATTTCAAGTAAACTGCAAAAGGCAAATGGGGAGTTTAATGCAACCAGTAGGAACTTCTTGATTGGGTGATTGCACAACCAAATTGATCTATCTAGCATTTATAGTAATAACCTACTGGAGTGGAAGGAAATATCTTCATTCTTTCACTTCCAACTTTTCTTTTCTTCACTTCAAATTTTTTAAGTTTATTTCACACAAATTCTATTCCTCTTTTATGACGGATTAGAGTGACTGATTAAGCAATTCTGTTAGACCCTGTATCTTGTTCCAACACCTCTATACGATTTCACTATCTTTCCACCATAAAAAAATTGATTCCTTCATTTAAATTTTATGCAGGTCTTATAATGGGTGCTTCATTTGTCGTGATACCATCCTCTTATCATGTGATTGAAACCACTTCAGATGATGTTGATCAGTCCGACCTGAATATTCAACGTGTGTAGAAAGCTCTGCTCCCCTTTGAAATTCTTTTAACTGTGTCATCATTACTCCTGAATTGTTGTCATTCAATGTATATTGGTCCAAAATTCTTCACTAAGTTTATGTTTCTTCCATCATGGCTATAATTTGGCAGTTTTTCGAGGCCTTTCCAGCTTTCTACATTCAATGAACCAAGGTTTAATATGCTCTTCAAATTGTGATTTAGAAACAATGGCAGAGGCTCCTTATCATTGCTATTATATTCTGCAGCCATCAGATACTGGACCCATGCTTATGAGGGTGAGAACTAGCCCCCTTTTGCTGCTCTTTATTCCTCTTGTTCTCTGCACATTCACACACAGTAGAATAATGGTAATCATGCCAGTGCAGTAGAATGTATGTATTCTGGCTTGTATATCCTGATGGTAATTTATTACTTTCAATTGTAACTTTGTAATCAATATCCATAAACATGCAGCGCCTTGCAGGGGCAGAAGAAGTCCTACGAGTTCCTAACAATCAATTAATTGATTCATCAATCAACAAGGAAATTGAGAACTCTGTTCAAGCATGTTTGCTAAAGGTTAATTTAAACATTTTCCTCAAAATATCTTTATCTTTATTTTCCCCTCCAATGAGAGACTGATCTAGATAAATGAAATTTTATGGTATTAGGCAGGATCATTTGTTGAGATTAACTTTATTCCTCATCCTCGTGCATGAAATTTTACTCTATGTTTCTTCCTCAATGTGCTGGGAGCTCTACATTCCCGAATTTATCTGAGAAAATTTTGTTTGTTCATCATCTAAAATTTTTATTAGTGGGACGAAGTGGTCTGTTACTAACATCTTGAGTTCTGGAAGAATTAATTCACCAACTTTTGCAGAATCTTGAACCATTTTGTTATCAAATGTTAGATGTTGAATTTGAATTGAATCATTTAAATATTTACAAACGTGAATAAGCACCTTGTATTTTTTTTGGAATGTTGAAACCTAATTTGCTTGCAGATCGATCTAACGGACTATGACCCACTGCTGCATGAAAGAGGCTTTCATCAAAAACTAAATGTGCTTGTCAAAGAAAGCCTACAATTTGGGTGAGTTTCTACGTCCAGCTGACGTGTGGGAATGCATGAACTTAAGAACACCCTTTGGACATGAATAACCTCTCAAAACAACGATTTTTTTTCCCCAAAGAATTAAAAATAATAAGAATTAAACGACCAATCCTTTCGAGCGGATGCTGCCAATTGTTGCAAGTGATTTTTTTTTTTTTTGTGGATGGTCATTACTACACGACCTGAGAATTATTACACTTAATTTTTCTGAACAAAAAGATGACTTTAATTTTAATTGAAGACTTTTTTTGGCTCGTTTTTCTAAATGAGTCATGTTAGCAAACCAGTTGATTAACTGAATATTCAAAGTTTTCTACATGTTTGTTAATTAATGATGACATCATTATGTGGTAGGTCGGTATTTTCTAAATTAGAAGGTGCACTTTCAGAACTAAGCTCAAATCAACAACCTTCGTCAGAGGTGATCGGTAAAGCAGAACCAGCCACTGGTGTCATAGTGGATGAGGAAATTTTGGCATTGGATATTACGGATCAAGACGACAAAACCATGGCCTGTATTACAGAAGAATGGAATCAATTGGTTGTAAGCGAAGACCCCAAGTTGTACTCTCCATCTTGCATGCCCAAAGCCAAGTTGGGTCAATCGAGTGTATCACCACGAGATGGTAATAGGCAGTTAGACAGGGAAACTTCAAGGATTTTGGAGAGATTAGAGGTTCCGAGGCCATTAAAAGCAAAGACCACCTCTCCTGGTTCAAATGAAAGTTGCATGAAAAACACCAGTGTGCCCGTAAAGAAGCCTCTTATACCATTCCAGCCAACTCAAGGTACAGAACAAGTCTTTGTCGGCAGCCAGCTAATGAAACCTAACTTCCAGAGGCAGAAAAGGAAACACAGATGAAAAGAAGACAACTCCACGCTTCACGAAAACGTATCTTCAAAAGTCGATAAGGTTAGTGAATTTCTTTCCTCTTTTCCATTCTGCTGCAAGTGATTTTTTTATACAGAACATGAGTCAGCTAATCATGAAACAAGTTTTAAGGGGCAAGAAGTGTGAAAATGTTTAAAAATTAATGTTCATTTGTGTTTGAAAAGCTTACTAGTATACTAGAGTAGAAAAAGAATAACAGCTGGGATTACGGGTAGAAATAGGCCTAGCTAACTCTTTCTCAAGCGTGACCTTTTTTAGGCCTACTATGAATTTTATATAAGTTTAGGATATGGTTTGTAAGTTTGTTTAGAAGATTCTTTCATATTAAGATTTTAAATAAATTGATTGGCTTATCCTTAAACTTACCAATAAGCTTACAGCTAATGACATGTTACTGAAAATATTAATAGATTTTCGAGTTAATAAGTCTACACTAAACATATCAATAAATTCATAGCTTAAGAGATTAATCACACTAGAAACCGTTAAATAGGAGTATTTACAGGTTAGGATAACTCTGAACCTGACCTGGCCCAGACGCATTAGTTTGAACTTTGATGTTGTTCATGTCAAACTCAAGTAGACTCGTTCAAACTAAATAAATATTTGTTCGGGTAACAAATTTTTATTTTAAAACCCGGGAACCCAAAACCTAATCCATTAATGTGATATTCTCTATTTTAATTATTATTTATATATTTTTGCATTTGTTTATTTATTTATTTATTATTTACAACTTTTAGAAAATTAAAAAAAATATATTTAAGTTTTTTTTATCCGATTTATTCGACCTAATCTGTCATTAACTAAGCTGGTTTGATTCAGGTTTTACAAAAAAAAAATACACAAACCCAACCCAACCATTTACAACTCACCGTTAAAACTACAAAAATAAAAAAACCATATTACATTTTATTATGTAATTTTAAACAATTCAAATAACAGAATATAATATTATTTCATTTCATTTCCCTTCATTATATTTTGGATAAATGATTATTTTGATACTTGAATGTGTAAACCGATGCCAATTTAGTCCATGAAAGAACGAAAATTCTAATTTAGTTCCTGAATATATAAAAAGTGCAACAATTATGTCATGCTATTAAGTTTTCTGGGATTATTTTGTTTTTTTGAAGCAAGGATTATTGGGATTAATTTTTAAGCAAGGACAATTTTAAGTTATTTTGCTTTGCTAAAAACTGAGCAATCATTAAGTTTTAAGTTATTCTGGGATTATTTTGTTATTAAGCTGTAATATTCAATGATCAATTTGACTAAAGTTCAGGGACCAATTTGTTATTAAGTCGTACGGCATGACGTAATTGTTGCACTTTTTATACATTCAAGGACTAAATCAGAATTTGTGTTCTTTCAAAAATTAAATTGTCACCGGTTTTATACATTCATGGACCAAAATGGTCATTTATTCTTATATTTTTCTTATTATTCTAAACATAACTTAAAACTTTATAATGAAAAATTCAATGAAGAAAAAAATCTATGTAAGAAAAAAAAAGAACAACATCTGCCAGGGTATCATTAAAAAAAATTGAAACACAGCATCATAAAATTGTTTCATCTTTCATTCTTCTTTGCTTCTTCCTCGATGTTTCCAAAGATTCAACCAAGGCAGCCATGGCAAATTTTTGCTTGTCGTTCGTGTTATTGATTTTCCTTGTTTACTTTGAAAGACCGATTTGTGACTTCCAACAACTTGAAACGCGAACCATAGTGCTTTAGATCTTAGAAGAGGTGATGGATGAGAGTGAATCAAATAACATGATCTTGCTTTTTCACCTAATCAAACTGAGCAGTCATTTTCCTTGCTAAAAATGACTTAGATGGCTCATAATAATATGAAGGTGCCTCCAGTGGAAAATGGAATCCTGATTTAGACTATGGGTAGAGTGTTTGGACCTCCTAGCTAGCTGATGCACACACGCATTTACGTAGGCAAGCACAATTCAATTTTGGACATGTAATGTTTTTGCTTTTCCGTTAAAAAAGAGAGAGATTAACATGCATTTGTCAAAAAGCAAATTTGTTGGGAAAGTGTCTAAGATATGTTAGAAAGCAACTAATATTATATTATTTTCATCTACATGCTTATGACACGAACAAAAGCTAAAATATACTAACACTATGATTGGATTGGTAGAAATAAAAGAAAAGAAAATAGAGATGAGAAAAATAAGATGAAAATACCACATTTCTACTGTTTATATAAAAAGAAAAATAAGGAGGAAGAAGTTTCTTTCAGCGACACATACTGAGGGGGCGAGCAGGGATTCCAGGCCACCCTTCCTTGGGATTTTCGTATATATACATATATATTTTTAAATTAATTAGTATAAAATTGTGTAAAATTAATTGTGTATATTATTATTATAATACTAGTTAAGGTTAACTAGTATAAAATTGTGTAAAATTAGTTATGTTTGTTATTATTATTACAACAGTTAAGATGATAACTAGTGTAAAATTATGTAAAACTAGTTGTATGTTTGTTGTTATTATGGTAATAGTAAAAGTTATTATCATTTAAAATAAAAATTAATTTTAATTTTACGTGTAAAAATAACAAATATTTTTAAAAAATATTATTTATTAAAAGTTAGAAATTTAAACAATTATAAAGAAAGAAAGAAAAAATCCAACCTTCCTTTAATAGGTTTCTAGATCCGTCGTTATTCATATCTTACATTAAAGTGTAATTGTTGAGAGAAATTATTAACATATTTTGAACATTGCTTGGTATAAAAAAAACTAAGAAAACAATATTTGTTTTTTTTTATTTTGTTAATGTTTTATTATAATGACAAAAATATTTTGTTTTCATTCTGTTTGTTTAAAATTTTATAAAAAAAAAAAGGAGAAAAAGCATTTTAAATTTTCACAAAATTCATAAAAACAACAACAAAAAACTCTTATTGTAATATATTATAATAAACTAAAATACCTAAAATAACACCTAAGGCCATGTTTCGTGTGTTTGCATGTTTTTAATTTTTAGTTTTTAAACATAAATTTCTGAATTTGATAGAATAGAGCTGAACTAGTTTTAAACCTAGTTTTGAAATACTTTAGTTTAATTTTTAAAACAAAAAGTAATTTTAATTTTTGACTTTTAGTTGCAAAAACAAATCATAATTTCTCCTAAAACCTCACTTATTATCACCATTATCAGTGCATCCAATCAACATGGTGACTACTACTATTATTACTATTATTATTAGGTTAAATTAGTTTTTTGGTCCTCTAATTTATTTTTTAGGTTTAATTTGGTCCTCTAATTTTTTTTGTTCAATTTTGTTCTCTAGTTTTTAAAATTGGTTCAATTTGGTCCTACCATCTAAATTGGGTTAACGGTGTTAAAGAAATGTGTATTTAGTGACGGTTTTAAACCGCCACAAAGTGCAATGGCGTTAGCATATCCCTAACACTATTAGTTTAATTAGACAGCATGACTAAATTGAACCAATTTTAAAAATTAGATGACCAAATTGAACAAAAAAAAATTAGAGGACCAAATCAAACCTAAAAAATAAATTAGAGGACCAAAAATTTAATTTAATCTTATTATTATCACCACTGCTACAATTGACATACAAAGGGAAAGACTAGGAGAGAGAAGCAGAGGGGGAGAGAATGAATAACTAAAAAGCGATTTGGTTTCAAATTAGGTATGAATAGCTAGTTAAATAATGGTTTATATTTTAAAAAGATTATAAAAGTAAACAAATTAAGTTTTTAAAAATTCCAAAATTTAAAATGGCAATCAAACCAAACAAGACTAAAATTTTGGTGGCTAGAGTCAATGTCCAACAAGGCCATTAAAAGGCCATAATATTATTTATATACCATTTATTATTATTATTATTATTGTTATTATTATTATTATTATCAAATAATAAAAAGACATATTTGAAAGCAAGTTTTTTTGCTTTTATTTTCCTTTAAAAAATAATAAAGCAAATCGATTAGTGTGTATATAGAACAAAATCCTTTTTAAGAGTTCTGCATAAAATATTAAAGATATACGGCAGAATGTGGTAAAGAAAAGATAGAATTAATATAGTTCACTAAATAGGAGGATACTAGGATTACGATGTAAGATGTGGTGGTATGAAACACAATCTTTTTTAAGATTAATATCTGGCATTAATGAGAAAAAAATACTCTACCTACCCTCTTTTTAATAATGCTGTCAAAATGGACTAATCGGAAAATGACATGCCCAGTTTTAGAGGTAAGCTCAGGACCTTTTCTTTTTTGGGCCTCTTTACCTGTCATAAATGCAGTATTCACATTTTGCTGTTACCTAACCAAAAGTGGCTCAATTTTGTCTTGGACCATTGATCAAATTTTTTTTTGTCTTGGACCGCATATACCATCAAGTGTTTCTTTCATTGTCTGGATTCTGGGATTCTTGATAGAATGGAAGTGTGGTGTCAACTGTCAACGCAAAATATTTGTCCCTGGATTCTTCCAACGTAACTCATAAACAAACAGAGATAACGAAAGCAATTTTGTATACTGCATCATGACATAAGTCAGCAAATCAATATAATTCCAATAAAAGTTATTGAAGCTCATTTAGTTTAGGGGAGCAAACAATATGAAAATTATTAGTAAGCATCTTGTTAAAAGCACAAACAATATGACAACCCATGTTAATATCTAAATGAATAGTTGAATACTCCTGAATTTTGTGATTAATCAACGAAAAGGCATCAAGATTAAGATATAAACTATTAGGTTCACTCCGGGTGGACAAATTATTTAATATTTATAAATGAATCTCCTGAATTTTGCGATTGATCAACTAAAAGACATCGGGGATTAATACAAACTTTTAAATGCACTCCGGCTGGACAAATTATTCTCCCTACTGTATTACTTTCTAGTTTCTCCCAGGTGCTTCCCCTGCTGGGATTACCACAAAAAGAAAAAATAAAATAAAATAAAATAAAATACCCTTCTTGTGGTTATTTCTCCTTAAATTTACATGGACATAAATACACGCAGACACATTGATGGGGCCATCCAACCTGACGTCCACACCTTTTGTAATTGGTAGCCAACTCACTACTTTAACCATTTAGCCCCCGGTTGCCTTCGTCCTTTTACAAAGCCATAACAACCATACGTAGAAACTTATTTATAGGCAATCAACAAAATGGCACTACATGGATTATCTAGGTGGTGGGGAATGGGGCTCAAGGTGGATGACTTAGCTCGTTCCACATCCTTCACCTGATCTCGATAATTCCCCTATCTTGTCAGAAATTTTCCTTGTGGAAATCGTACTTGGTGGATGTGTTGTGAGAGAAATCCAATGCTAGCTGACGAAGCTCATGGGTGAGCGTTGGTGGCCCACAGTAAAACACCCCTGCATTACATAAAGCATGCTGTCTAATCTATCTAGTACTAGTACTATTGTAATTTAATGATAAGTCTTGAATTCAATGAAACAATGTCAAAAATCATAAATGATTGATGTTGATCGAAAAAATTTAATCAGACTAGTGACTACCACATGCGTCTTTTGAAAAAAGCATATTCCAGTTGATCCACAATTATTGAAGTGTTTTAACTTTAAGTGGCGGAAGGATAGAAATTAACAAACGCAACGTCAGTTCAAGGAGTGGGAACTCACCAACTCGGGCATCTGGATGATTAAGCGCAATGCGCTTGTAGACAGTGCGCCAATTGGGTTTGGCAAAGTGAGACATGACGCGAGTGCCAGAGACTATGTCCACTCCATTCTTTGCATGGTTTAGGGACTGCAACATAGCAATAAGAGCAGAGCGAGCGTCACCCTCTTCGTAAACGCTGGTGCAGTAGCTGTGGAGTTCAATCACTTTCCTTCGGTCCTCTTCAGCCACTTCGTTCATCACCCCTTTGAACCAGTCAAAGGAACCTTGCTCTCTAGTCACCCAGTAGAAATATGCCCTCCTTGCCTTGAAGTCACTCAACCTGGCGCTTTTCTGTTGGGCTGTCGTTGGTGATTTAGCACCAACTGACCCACTTATTCCTTCCTCTATTGCGGTCCCCTCCTCCTCATCAATGGCCTTAAAATTATTCACCATGTCCTTTAGTATACTTATCATTGGGGTAGCCCCAATTCCAAGCCCCACTAGCAAGACCACCTCATACTCCCTGTAGTCTTGTGCAGGTGCCCCATACGGACCATCCACCAGAACCTTAGGAAAAGAACTGCACATATAACACATGATCATAAATAAAAGAATCCGTCCTTTTTTGTCAATCAATGCTTAATTAAAGGCTTTGTTGCTATGCAACTGTGATCGGCTCCAATCTTCACTGCCTTTGAAATATATCTTTTGGGTCATGTGTTTCTTTTTATTTTATTGGGGTTACAGGGTTACTTTCATCCTATTTGATACTTAAAAGAGTGGAAGAGAATCAAGAGATAGAATAGAGAGAATTGTAGATATGATAGATTGATAGGTGATATAATATAACCAAAAAAAAAATGTCAAATAGGTGTTACTATTTGTAATGAGTGTCTATATATCATTGTTCTTATTTGAATATCAAAATATTAATAAAGTACATGATTTATATATAATTGTTTCTATTTTTTTTTATTTTGTCTTTTTTGTATGTACACATTTTAAAAACACATCTCAAACTCAAGATTGACAACTTTTTATTATCTCATTTTAATGTTCACATAATATTTTCCAAAATATTAATCATGTGAGAAGGTGCCCTGGAAATCTTGGTAGCTGTCATTGACCCCAAAACCAAAATCGACAAACAAACATGCTCTGGATGATGCTAAAGTTTTGTTAATTAATTTCAAACCAACTTGCTATGTGCTATGCAGCAGCCATCAATTATTGGATCTGTAATTTAAGTCCAAATTTGGTGAAGGGTTTTCCAGTATACTCTGAGTGTTAAATTAATTTCTACTCTCGTGTTTTTAACAGAGTAGCATCCTAGCCTTAGTTTCATGTGGTTTTGGTGAGATTTAAATTCCAAGTTTACGAGCAAATTTTACTAACATGGAACTTGTTGTGGGTTTCTTGAATAAATAAATTAAAGAATAAACTACATAGTAAAAAGAGTTAATATGATAGAAATAGTTAATTAAATTAATAAATAGTTAAATTCAAGTTGTTTGGAAACTTTTATCATAGCGCATTGATAATTATGTTTTACAAATTAAGGTGTATAAACATTCATTCATTTAATTGTATTTAAATTTGATTTGATTAGAGTAATTGATGGAATTGATACAACCTTTTGTATATTAATGTTATCCCAATCATTGTGAAGTGCCAAACTATAGTTTCTTTCTTTTTTTTTTTTTTTTACTGCAACCAAACTATAGTTTCTGCCTTAGCTATCCATCATATATTTAATAAATTTCCCTACTTAAAGAATGTAACTTAAAATAAAATAGGCTTACGTTGGGCTGTTATCTCCTTTCAAGCATTCAGCTCTTAGAAGTCCACTCTGTCCATTGAGGGGTTGCTGGCACGCCTGAAAGAGACCAAAACAGTATAGATTGGTTAATTACGAGAAATCCACCCCACATTTTAATAGGAAAAAAAAAAGAAAAAGATTAATTCACCTGTGTGAATTTGGCTTTCAGACTTCGAGTCCAATCACCAAGTATTTTTATGTGAACGCTAAGGTAATCATCATCAGGGGCGGAAGTTATGGAAAATGGATGCCTGTGAATGCATAAACAAAGAACATACATGAATTAGATATTGTGAAATAAAAATATAGAAGGGAAGGAGGCTCAAGCACCTCAGGGTGTTATGAAGGTATTCACATGCAACATTTCATTTAGAAGATGTTTCTTCAAATGCATACCATTCAAAGGGAGATACAGCTGCACAATTGACAAACATGTATTGTCCACTTTTGTAGCTAAACCCCTGCGGCTTTGACATTTGAAGTGATAACACGTTTCCAGGATAAAGAGCCACCTTCAAAGTTGGCAATATGCATACTTGTTAAGCTTAGCCAAAAGTAATGATGATGGAGCAATGTGTTTCTTCATATGGTAAATAATTGGATTTTAATTATCTGATACTTACCTTCAATATTTTGACGGACTTAATGCTCGATCTAAGTGCTCTCACCAGTCTTTCCAATGCATAAATGGTGATGGGAATAGCCAGATACATCCAGGTCTACCAATCACATAATATCAAGTGCGTGTTAATCGATTATCTTTCAATCCAAAACAACTACTACGTAAATATAAGGGTCAACTGAAGGTGCTAACCGTTTTCTTGTACCATTCCTTAGTCAAGTAAAGTTTGATTCCATGCACAACCAACAGGGCATAGACAATGATGAAGAGGTGATGGGAATACCAAAAGGCATTGAAACCTGTGAGTTTGCTGAAAGGTTTGGGTAGTTTGGCCCGGCCTCTCCTGAACCTAGGATTAGCCAGCGTAAAGGCTATTGCCATTAGCACAACTATTATAATCCCTGTTACTCCTTCCCATGATTTGACAAAATACCAATAATCAGATGGTCTGTCTCCAAAAAAAGGTTGCATGAGCTTGTACTTTTCATCGCTTGCATGAAGAAGGCGAGGAAAATCACATGTAAGATGATAGATAGCATGTATACCAACACCAATTGCTATTGCCACAGCTATCACCTGCAAAAATGCTCCCATTTGTACTATATAAATAAATGTTCATGCCTTGTTGACTTGCGAAAGCTGCTAATATAACCCAACAAACATATGAATTGAAATAGATATGTTTCCTTTTCTTGTCACTCTTGAAGGAGCAACCAGAAGCAAAAATTACCTTGTGGAAGTTGATGTTGTCATCCAAAGGAACTACAACACCTAGCTTGGTCTTATTTCTGAGCCAGGTGATGGTGTTCCGGCAAACAGGTAACAAGATAAGAGCCATGTTCAATTTAAGTGTCTCGGCTGCACCTTTTGCCATGCATACACAATGGCCCATCACCTCATAGGCAGCTTTTCTCCGATATTGCACATATTTATAGGCAAATAGGCCTAACATCACACCAATCCAAAGTGCAAGTACCCAAGATCTTTGCCAATTGTCCAGCAAGAAGTACTTGGCATCTCTACACCACCTCATAATTGCACTGTCCACAAATGTAGGCTTAAGTTTTTGGCTTAGCATTTGGCTCAGGTACTTACTTTCTCCTCTTGTAGTTTCCTCTGGTCCATGCAACAAGAGCGTCTCCAGGTTGTCTATCTGTTTTTCCAAATAAAATATGGCCAAACGGTTAAAGAAATTAGGCTGAGTGGAGAATTCTATAATAGTGAATGAAGATTTTCCAATCTGGAAATTGCAGGATAGGCTATTCCATTTACCATGATGTATCCTGTGTCATCAGGGTCCAATTCTTCCATGATCAAAGCCGCATATTCCTCTGCTTGTTTCTGGATGTTTGACAGTTTGTTGGCAGTGGCGCTAAGGCATATAATCTGAGACCAGAATTGATCACGTGATCAAGAAAAATCTTAATCAGATGGAGGGAAAATTCAGTTCAGTCGAGCAAAATTTGCTGATAAAACAACTTTATAGTTATACTAGTTTTGTATGTTGAACAAACTTGGAAAGAAAAGTATGTACAGTTAGTGGTGAACTAATGATTTTGTACCGTACCTCTTTAATTTCCTCCTCGGTGATTCTGCCATCTGCATCTTTATCAACCCTGCATTCCAAATCCAAATTAATATTGGTGAGGAGTGATATATACTTACGGGAATCCAAATAAACGCTTCATGTTTATATTAACCAAAACAATGAATTACATGTCAAAGAATGTTTTGAGCCTAGTATCAAAGCTCTGGTCAGAAATATGGTCCCAGAACTCCTTCAACTGGATCTTGTTAATGGAACCCCCCTGAATACCTCTCTGCCTAGCAAGAGTATCAAAAAGCTTCTCTGCATAAGCCTCAGACTCCTTGTTCAACCCTACAATCAAATCCAATGATATACTCAAAAACTACTATATATTCACATTCCTATCATTTGAAGCAAGGTAGGGGATTAGTTACCTAAGCATTGGGCAAAGAGAGCACGAGGAAGATAGCCATCAGTGGTAGCAGTAAGCTTGTCAAACCGCTTCTGGACCTCACCCCATCCTGCACCACCATCGGTCTTGCTGATAAACTTGAGCCCTGTGAGAGCATGACCCACTGCAGACTTGGTCCTTTCAAAGTGTTTAGGCGCTGGTTTGGAAAATGATGCCAAACGCTTCAGCTGCTTCATGCGGTTGGCAGCACTCTGAACCACAGAGGCACCAAAGGATGTTTTCTTCTCAAGCCTCTTGCTGCCCACCAAACCCAATTTCTCACCCTCTTCCACCATGTCATCACCAGCAACAGTTTTAACACTGTGTAAGGCCACAGAGTCACGATGAATGTCCATGGTGACCTCAACGTAGTGTCCTTCAGCTTCAACCTCGGATTTGGCGCCAGTGCCACTGTCAAGTCTAACATCAGTGCCAGCTTTTGACTCAGAAGCCCCTAACTTCGTGTCAGTCCTTTCAGCATCAGTGAGTTCTATGTCTGATTCATGGTGGTGAAGATCTGCAGAAGTTCCTCCCATTGTTGCTGTTTTTTTTTTTTTTTCTTGTCTGATGCACACACTGAGTCAACAGCACTTTCAGGTCTCTTTCTTCTCACTCATTTGTTTCTCTACTAGCTACCTGCTGGCTTTGCCTTCTTCTATATGTACGTATGTTCACCTCTTGCTATGGACAATAATGACAGCCATATTTATCAAGGAAAAAGCCATTCAAAGTGACTTTATTTTCTAGTGTATTACAATGGATGTCTTTATTTAATTAAAGTAGATTAAATTAATCTGTAGTTCCCTATACTATTTGATAATTTTTAATTAGGTTTCTAAACTATTTTTTTTTTCAATTAGGTCCCTGAACTTTTATTTATGTTTTAATTAAGTCTCTGCCGTTAACTACTGTTAGCTCCATTAACGGGAGGGACCTAATTAAAAAATAAATAGAAGTTTAAGGACCTAATTGAAAAAATTGTTTAGGGACCTAATTAAAAAATTTTAAATAGTTCAGGGACCTACTAAGTAATTATCAAATCCTACCAAAACTATCACACTATATTTCTCAAGCATATGTAGACTACTTCTAAATTTAATATTGTATATTCTACATATCTGCACTGAGTATTCTTAACTCTTCAAGTCAGTATTGTCACATCTCCAATCCAGTATTCTCACCTTTGCGGATTTTAAACTCGGTATTCTCAACCTCTACAGGTTTTTCAACCAGTATTCTCAAACTCTGGAAACATCAATCCCCTTACTGCACTTTTAGTTTCCTCCTACAAATTCTGTTCGGACAAACCTAATGCACTTCTTCTAAATACATTATTCAATTAAGTGATTTTTTTGTATGATTTTAATTTACTTTTAATTTATTCAGTAGGTCCCTGAACTATTTAAAAAAATTTAATTAGGTCCCTAAATAATTTTTTTAATTGGTCCTGAACTTCTATTTATTTTTTAATTAGGTCTCTACCGTTAATGGAGTTAACGGTAGTTAACGATAATGACCTAATTAAAAATTAAATAAAAGTTCACGGATCCAATTGAAGAAAAAAAATAATTCAAGGACCTAATTTAAAATTCTCAAATAATATAGGGACCTACATATTAATTTAACCATTAAAGTATTTATAGCTTATCTAAACTACTTGCACTTCTTTAGAATAAACAATGTCTAATTACATATATACATCATTTTGACTTGACCGAAATTAAATTTGTCATATTTCAAAAATAGAAGGATTAAAATAACCCTTTTTAAAATACATGGATTAAAATCAATTTTAATCAAATATTGAGAGATTTAAAACACATTTTACCTTCCTTTAAATTATAAAGTCATATTAACACCTGTACCTTTTAAAGTTGATTGTGATTACACTCAATATTTTCTCCCAATATAGACTTTCCTCGATTTATTAGTAACATAACATGAACATGTACCATTCTCATTAATATATGTTTCTCCTAATTATTTATATTATTACGTGAATTGGAAAAAAGTCAATATAACATCACAAAAAAGAGGGGTTTCGGATGTAATTTTATTAAATTTTACAGAACATGAATGTAATTTGTCGTTGCAAATTTTTTGAAATATAATTTTTACATAAAACCTAAAGATGAATACAACGTAAAAAAAACAGTATATCACTACTGATTTATTTATTTATTCATTATAAAATTGAATATACCTTTATTTTTACATTTTAAAATCGAATTTCCCATTTCATTGGCGTTAGAGATAGACGACAAGCTACACTTCGCAACTGTGAAAAGAAAAGTTGATCAGTGAAGGGTTCGTATGTAGCTCATTTATTTGTGTTGCGAGACAAAGGAGGTATGATTGGAGACGGGTGGCAGAAAATTCTAATAATGGTACCTTTTTTTTTTTTTGTAGATATTCTAACAATGATATTAATAATGTATTAATGATTGTCCAATACTGTGATGAACAATGATCATCTGATAAGGGTTACAATTATGTGATAGAAAAGTGAGACAGAGAAAAAGTAAGATGAATAAATATTTAGAGTGTGAAGAAATCACCATTATGTCTACTCTTAAACTTCTTGTCCATTTTATTTATTTTTTCAATTATATTAAATACAAAATAAAATTTATAAGTTTACTATATATTATATTTGTCTTATTCTAACATGTGACTGTAACCCAAGATATCCTACTAGTTTAATTTAATTTCACAATTAATTAATTCAGTGTGTATATCTTATCCCTTAAGGCAGTATAATTCACCACAATAAAATATAATCCAACGTGACCTTACTTTTTTATTTTCTTTAATAAAAAAAGACAAATACTTTGACCATTGAGAGTTTTAAAACCATGTTATAATATTGTTTACATAGTTAGTAACAGTTTATTAAATTAATATCTTAAAAAAATAACTTTTCTGTTAATGATTTTCGGGCCAGTAATTAAGTGCTTAGTACCCACCGCATTCCCCAAAATCTTAAAAGATAAGCAAACACCGTAATGAGAGGCATATATCATGTGATACTCCCCACTTTCTCACTATTTTGATCTCAACGAAACCACTCATGCATTACTTATTTAATTAAGCAGTGTTGGACCCTCACCATGACGGCAGCACTAAACGACAATCAATTGAAATTTTTAAATCCGAGACTAAAATCTTGCACATGCGTGTAGTCACTGGGCACAGTCACAACATTGGTGCTTTCAATTATTTAATAGGTTCTGTTAAAAATAGTTTATATATTTTTAATATAATAAATATTTTACTTTTTACTATTAAGTATCTTTTACTTTTTAACTAATGTCTTTTAATCTTTTTTCTTTTTTTAGCAACCCAGCAATAACGTTACAACGTGATGTACATTTGCTGATTCAATTAATCGACGATAATCATGATAAACTCGATAAACAGCGGAGGGAAATGGCCATCACTGATCAACTTCACATGTTCAAAACGAAGATAATGTTGTTTCTCTTCATTTGCATTTGCCGAATGACTTGGCTTTTGGTCACTAAGAACAAGCTTTTTTAATTACATGGGTGAAAAGCAATCATTCTAACGTAATTTTTAGATGGTGGGAATATTTGCACAACTAGTCAACACACAACCACTCAATAATGCCCTTGTTTGATAAGAAATAATGGAAATATAATGCATGTGCTAACTAAACCAAAACTTAACCTAGACATATGCAGTACGTCATATTACTTCTTTATACTTTAAAATAGTTGGCACACATGATAACAAGTAAAATTCTAGAGTGGTGTTATCTACAGCAGGTGGTATTTAATTAGTGGGTATGCAGACGGTATGTAATAAAGGTGGTTGTTAGAATATTTAGTGTCTTGGGTGGCAATGTTCTATAGTAATCTGCTGTATCATAGTGGCACTTCTTGTGCTATTTATATATATAATATTTACCTTTGCCTATCAAAAAAAAAAAAAAACAAGTAAAATTATATTTTAAGACTGTTGATGAATTAAATTAATTCGGTTTAAAAATGATAGTTTAATTTCATTTTTTTTATTTCAACATGTAGTTAGTTTGATTTTAAATTCAAAGCTATACAATTAAAAAAATTAAATTGAATATATTTTATTTTTTATATCTTTATTGTAAAAAATATTAAATAATTCTTAAAATACACAATAAATATAAAAAAATAATTTAAAATATCAAGTATTTAATTTTATAATTAAATTTCAATAGTAGTAAAATTAATACAGTTTATTGTAAATTCACATAATATCAAAAGAGAATTTATGTATTGTCACAGCTAATGTTTTTAAATCACAAATTAACTTTTTTACTTTCATTGTAATTTATTTTGTAGCATTATTAATGATATTTTATAACATTTTATTTGTTCTATTAATTGGTTATTAAAATTATTTTTTGATGTGAAACACAAAAGTTATTCAACAAAATATGACGTGAGATGTATAAGTAATTTTTAAACTAATTTAAAGAGAGAGATAGCTTGTCCGTGAGGGATCTAGCCTATAAGAGATCGGGCTGGGATGGTACTTACTTATTTTTGTAAAAAGAAGTCTAAGGGGACATTTGTATGCATTAAATGGATAAGCATGCATTATGACATGTAGATATTTTATGCATGTAAATATTGGTGGTGAATTGGGACGATGGAGGTCCTAAAGGATCATTGACCTAGCCTTAGAGGTAACACCAGGTGCGGAAACCCTAATGCCCCATATGTTGATTCCATGAGGGTGGGGCATACTTCGAAAGCTTGATAATCCTGACAATGTCATACTAGTGAGAGTGTTGAGCGTTGAAGGTAACTAGTAAGGTGTTGTGCTTCTTTTTTTTGCTAAACATGTACTCCTAGTCTACCTTTCTCGAGTAATATATATTGGTACCACATGCACATAGAGTGGAGATGGAGAACTCATGGCATTGCATATACATTCTATCATTGCGTAACTTGTTGAGTTGTATATATTATGTTGTTATGGTGAGTGCAGCCTGAGAAGCACGCCTGCATTGGTGTTCCCACTACGCCATAATTGTTGATATACAACACTTTTTTTCCTATTAGATATCGCTTTTTATAATGTGGCAAACCAAAGATTCAAATATTTGCAAGAAGATATGTTGACATTTAGTGTTCAACAATACTTCAAATAGAATTGTCTTCGAAGGAGAATACATGTGGAGAAAAAAAAAAGCGAATGTATCTTGTTTAAATAAAACACAACACAAGTAATGAATTTATGTATGTAATTAGTATTCATCGGCAAAAGATACATATATATGAGCAGAAAGTTACTATACGAGCATGAATTAATCTGTTTCTTAGATAAAGGCGTGGTCTAAAATATTCTAATATTTTACTCATTATGTTATGCACCAAAATGTAATTAATTACTTAATCTATTTTTGGTAGCAGTTTGCCCTATGCGGCTGTGCCCGAGTTGCAGTTATAACGAAGAAATGGATCAGCGTGCATGGGACAGTACAGTAATTTTGATGGCAGAGGGTATTGTCTAGCAAGTGACAAATGATTCCTCGTAGTATTTGGCTTTTGCGTCGATTGCTTTCACTGACGATGTCACTGTTCTAGAGTTCAATTCTGGCTATAGAATATCGTTTTAATTAGAAGCAGAAAACAAAGGCAAATGCAAATGCAAAACCACCAGAGGGAACAAGTGCTCCAAAACAATTAAGCCTGAATTCCCGTGACTAGGAAAATTTGTCTAAGATAAAGCCAAGAGCCAAGCCAACCAACGGATCTCAACATTCTTCGTTAAAATAAAGGAAATGAAATAAAAAATAATATTTTTTGCTTTAGATCTCCTTTGGATTATAAAATAATAAAGCCATTTTGAAATTTGAATACTCCCCTTGAGTCAATTTTGTAATGCCAAATCCAGGGATAAAATATTTAGGAACTAAATAATCTGAAAGTACTTAAAAATTTCTCCTTTATTAACCACTTTCTAGAAGTTGGAAAAAGAAAAATTTGTTAGAGTGAATTTGTTTTGGAGTGAACTAAGTAATAATACATCTTCTTTTAAACTAGAATGAGTTAAAATGACAGTAATATATTTTACCCACACTTAACAATTAACATCATCTTTCTTCTATTGAAAATTTTCTTTAGTGCATTTGAAGCAATAAAACAGTGTTTCATTAATATATATATATATATATATATATATATATATAAAATTAGAAAAACAATTTTAAACGATAATGTTTTTAGGAATTACTCTTCAATGAGAGTGTTTTTAAGAGTTTTTTTAACAAAAGTATTTTTAGAGATTTTTTTTAATCTCATATCTCTTTTAATCTATCTTTTTCATTTTTTTAAATTAATTTAAATATTTTTAAAAGAAATTACCAATAGTTTTAATAAATTGATTTAACACAACTAGTTTTAATAGTATAACCACACTAGCAAGATATTATAAATTTGTAAGCATACAGAGCACCATACATTTCTGAATTCCAAATCATTTCAATTTGATGATGTACTACTGTGTATATCCCTTGCGAGACAGCTAAGTGCAAAGAATTTAAGATAGCCAAAGTGAATCAATGTACATGGATTCTTTGGTGGGAACAATGACTTACCAAATCTACTTAGCCAAAAAGTTTGGGATGGTGCTGGTGGTACAGTTCTCACATTAATGCTTGACACTTTTGTTCTAAGGTCTGATTCCACGGGTTTGGCAAAAGTGAAGTTTCTAACACTTTCTAATCGGTGAGAAAGTGTTGTTTTACCTGCTGTAGCAGGTTATCCACCATTGAGAAAGCGGATTTTACCTACTGCAACATGTTTTTTATCTGTTACCATTGGGAGAAAAAAAAAAATTTGTAGCAAGTAAAAAACTTACTGCAACAGGTAAAATTCATTTTTTTATTGGTGGGTAATCTGCTGCAGCAGGTAAAACAGCGTTTTTTCATCAGTGAGAAAGTGTTACAAACTTTACTTTAACCAAATCCCTGATTCCGCAACATAAAGCAGAAGATGAAGCAAACACTCAATTCATAGAATGGCCCACGACATGTTCCGTGGTGTTTCCAGCTATGGAAACTTGGAAAGTTTGAAGTTTCACTCTCAACTTGAAACAACTTTTGATTGAAAGAAGTAAATAAGCTTTGCAATTTCGACATTTTTTTTTCTCTTGGAAAGGGCCCATGAAACAATCATATAATGTTATATTAATCTATGTTTTGTCCTCATTTTATTTCTACCAACCTGGACAGATCACTAGCCTCCACGCTATTACAAAAGTTGAAGACATTTTACAAGAACAGATAAGAGCTTTGAAAAAAGAATAAGCTAGTTGCATTTTTTAATCTCTTTAATATGAAATGTACAATTTTAGTCTTTTAAAAAAACTGAGTTAATTAAATTTCTTTTATTTTTAAAATTGATTAAATTATTTATTTTTTACATTTAAAATTTTTAAATTATTATTTTGTATTTAAATTTTTGGGTTTATGATAAATTTGGAATATGAAATAATTGTAAAAGTTTCAAAATAAGAACTTAAGAAATTTATAAAATATAATATTTTTAGGTGGTATAAAATATAATATTAGAGTTTAAAGGAAGTTCCTTTTTTCTTATAAATTTTAAATGAAATTTGATGTTAAAAAAACTGCCTCAAAAATATTCTTACTGATATAAAATGTCGGCACATGTACGTAGGCTAAGCCTATTATAGTATAGACACAACCAGTCAACCGCTCTCACAGTTTATTTTAAATTTTAAACATTCAATTAATTTAGAGTATGTTTGAATATTTGGTGAAAGTGTTCCACAAATATAATTGAGAGTAAAATTAGTTTAAAATTATGTTTGATTGTTCCAAAAATATGTTTAAAAATAAAATTTTACTTTGAAATTCAGTTTTGTAGAAACAATACTTGAGATTAGATATTTTTATAAACTTAAGTTTAATTCAAACTTAAATTTACAAATTTTAATCCAAAATATACTTAATTGTTTGTGGGTAGCAATGACATTCTCTTATCTAAGCTTTCACGAAAAATTATCCTTTTTCAAAACAAAAAACATAGTTCTCTGCAACATAATAATGAGAAAGGAAGAAAATTGTAAGTGGTCTGCTGCAAAATAGTTTTAGGATTGCAATAAAATAATAGTATCACCACTATGGATCCAAAAATATTATATGGAAAGAGAAAGTAAAGAAACAAAAGCATGGGTCATGTCCTCCATGATAAATGCATTGTTGATCTGTTTTACCTCAAAATATCAAACAATAAAAAGCTTTATTTAAATATGGCATGAAAGTTATAGCTTAACTAACATACATTGGGGCACCGACTAAGAAACTTAGTCGAACAATATAAAATGATAAATGAACTGTTAATAAATTTGCTAACGACGAAAGGAAATAATTGGCCGGTACGTGACGTTTTAGCAGCTTGGTGCATGGCAATCCAATAGGCTATAGCTGCTGATATGGGTAGAAAAATAGTTGAACAATTTTGTTTGCGAACGGGTTGTAATTGTAAAGTGCTCGAATTTAACGAAGAAAAACAAATTACTTCTAGAATTAAAATTTGAAAATATGTAAAAACATATATATGAAATTTAATTTACATTTTAAAAATATATTTATACATAGTTTTCAAATTTAATTTCTAAAAATATGTTTTACATAGTTTTAGATTTTAATTTTCAGAAATCAATTTTTTTAATAATTTCATAATTTAATTTTAAGAACAATAAATAATTCTAAAAAACTCATCTCCTCGTAATGAAAAATTATTAGGTGGTTTGGTACCACCACCTTATTCATGATCTAGATTATTCTCTACATGATGTGTAATCAAGTGTTATTAATTTTTTTTTTCATAAATTGAAAGGCTTAAATACATGTCACATAGATTGGTTGGGACCATGGATATGTAGTGGTTTGGGACTACCTAATAATTTTTCCTTCATAACACATATTATTGAAGAGAAAGGTGTGAATAATAACACAAAAATGAGATGTAAACAAAAAGTTATCTCGGTGATCATTTATCTTAATTGATGCAACTTGACCAGTACTTCTGTACTTGGGTTAGGCCTTATTCCAAGCATGTATTTCGCATAAGATTGGAGTTGTTTAATACATCCTTCGACTTCAAATATAAGCAAAAAAATTACTTGAGTTTTGGATTTAAATATAAATAAATATCAATTAATTTTAGTTCATTTAATGAGACTATCTCCAAAATACCCTTCATTTAATAGGGAGTTTTAATTCCAATTACTTCTTATTTTTTATATCAAATTTCAATGAAGGCAATTTAGGAAACTTATTTTTTAATTGAGATTAATGCAATTAAATGTTGTTAACTAACTTTCTTAGTTAACATGAAACAATTTTTTTTGTTTATATTTAGATCCAGAGGAAGTATTGGATTTGATTTTTCTAAAAGTGAAGAGGTGCACTTTAGAGAATAAAGTGCACTCGCAGTCATTAATTAGAACTCTAAACCCTCGTATAGCTAGCAGTGGTGACGACCAATTCTACTAAGTAGTGTTGTAGCAGTAGCAGCTTCGATGGCCTCCGTTTGGTATAAGGGAAATAGTGTGGGTCCCACACCCTTCTACACTCTATTTTAATTCAAATATCTCCTTTCAATTTCTATCCTCTCTTCCAAACAGAGCTTTAGAGGGGACTTTCTCCCTTTATGGGAGGGGCTTTTACCTCTATGGAAGGATTTTCTCTCCACATTAGGTGGATCTTTTCCTCTCTATTGTGAGAATTTTCTTTGCCTTCCACCTTCCATATCCCTTTCACCTCTGGATCTTTTCCTCTCTATTGTGAGAATTTTCTTTGCCTTCCACCTTCCATATCCCTTTCACCTCCCTCATTAGCACAACCTCCCTTTCTTTTCTAACCACAACATACACACACCTTTTGTTCTTTCCTTTTTAGCCACCACCATCATCTAACCTTTTCACTTTGTGTTTTGCCTATACCACACTTTTATAGGATTTTCCTTTTTCCCATCACATTTTCTCTTCCAAATGAACTTGTTGAAGTCATCGTTAGCAACTATACTCAAACCACCAAAGGTACTTAGGTAACATTGCCTTACTAAGATATATTGTTTTTTGTGCATTTGTTTACACAACATTGTTCTACTCAAATTCATTGTGGGTCGCTTGGGGTTGTTCTGATTTGACTTGTTATTGGACTAGTATTTGGAAGGATTTATAAAAGAAAAAGTGCAAAAAAAGCTCAAAACTCTATCATGGCATCCTTGTTATAAAAGGATATGTGTTGGTAGTTTAGGATTGTTTGTTAATATAGTTAATAGGCTTTGGCCATGTGTGCTTGATTGATTATTGCTTATGTGTTGTGCTCTGTTATAGTTCTATTTCTCTAGCATATTGTCTTGTTATAAGTGACATTGAACATTTTTAATTAATAATATTTTTTTTACCAAAAAAAATATTGATTAGACAATAGATGGTTAAAATTGTTTTCTCTTTGTAACAAAAAAAGGTTGATAATTGTGATAAAATCAAATACACATGATTTAACTCAATTGATTAATTATGTACTTGTGTTCGATACTTAATTACAATATCAATAATTAATTTTCTAATTAATAATTTTCATTATACTTTGTTCTCTACGTTGTAATCTCTTCACTTTATATGTACCATGTTGTCATATAAATTTTAGGGAAGAAATAAAAATTAAAATAAACAAATTTTTTTCAATGAAAATTTCAACCTTCCTAATCATAATCCTAACCATCATTCAAAAATAAAAATCCGTGTTTTGGAGGGAAAAATAATTTTGGGAGCGAAAACCGGTTGATTATCTTCATTTTTACAGTTCCTTTTATTCCCACTCTTTGAATTTCAAAATTTTCTTCCCCTTTTCCCTCTTCCAATTCTTCGATTGAATCCCCCACCATGATCGACTCCGATTCCAATCACAAGAGACCCTTCGCACACGACCCTTATTCTTCTTCTCTCAACAACAAGCCCAGAACTATCACAGCCTCCGTCCATTTAACACACTTCGATGTCCCTCTCCTTTCATCCACCCAAAACGGCACCGTTTCGCACTGCGACTCCATACTTCTTCGTGCGGACCACCCGTACTCGATCGGGCGCCGTCCCCGCGACTGTGAATTCGTCTTCCGCGACCGGCGCGTGAGCAAGCGCCACTGCCAAGTCCTCTTCGACGCTTCCCTCCGCAAACTCTACATCCTCAGCGGCGTTCTTCTACACAACGACGACTCCACCGCCACGTGTCGCGTCGTCCACGAGTTCAGAAAAAGGGCGATGATGTCATTTCACGGTAACCACGACGACGGTATCGCGCTTCGAGAAGCTTCCAACGGGGTTTTCGTGAACGGGGTTGAGATTGAAAAGGGAAAGGCGGTGGAATTATCGGTTGGAGATAGGGTTTCACTTGTTTGTGGGAACGAGAACGGTTCGTGTGGGGTTGGGAATGGAATTGGGTTTGTTGTTCAGAGAATTGATTTTGAAGGGTGTGGTGGTGAGATTGATGTGTTAAAAACGTTATCGGAGCACTCGCAAAGTGGGAAGAGGAATAAGAGGGTTTTTGCTGTGAAGGCTAATGTTTCAAGGTATGAAGGAGTTGTTGGGAGAGCGAGGTTTCTTCAAGATAGGTGCAGAGATATATTACTAAGTAATGATCCTGTGTTGCGCGTTCTACGCCATGAATCTAAGTGTGCCCCTGGTAATGCTGAAGTGCAATCAAGTTTGGAATTGTTTGGAGAAAGTAAAGTGAACAATTTGGATGCAAAAGTGGGAGTTGATGTTGCTGAGGAGGTTCCTAATGCGGTGAGAGTGTTAGATTCTGTAGGGAAGGATAATTGTAATCCTCCTTCTGTTGGTGGGGATTGGCAGGGAAATTGTGGTGGTGGCGGCAATTATCTGCCGCCTGGCAAGAATTTTTATCTGAATCGCCTTGAATTTATGGACCGCGACTCCTCAGCGTGTCATCGGTCGATATCTCTCCCTGAACTTATTCATCCTGTGGAAAGTGTTTTGAGGATGTTTATTGCAACGTTTACAAGTGACATAAAATGGTGTGATTACCTAAAATTTTTCAATGTACTATTTTCCTTTCATAGTGCTCTCTTTTCACATCATATTGTCTCTTTACTTGTGTTTATATGTTCGACATTGGCTGGTGATGTCTGGCATGCCTTTTCATTCTGCTCATGTTTGTGAATGTCTCAATGTTATTTGTGGACTGCCACACTTGAATTTGTTTATATTTTACAATCCTAACTGAGGTGTCTTGTCAGGTTCTTGACATATTGCAAGGTTCCTTTTCATCTACCAGTTACAATTGCATGCCACAATACTGAGAGATGTTGGAGTTCAAAACCTGATGAAAGAGTATTTGTGCCGTACCAGGATTATCCTAACCTAGTTGTCGTGTAAGTTTTTTTCTCTTCTTTTTAAATATTTTTTTGAGGGTGGGGGAGATATGCAGCTTAAATCATGCCCTTACCATACACTACTTTATTTGTCCTATTTCTGAATGTACTTTCTTGTTGGATATTAGGTGTCCTCAATTCCCTGAAACCATAGCATTTGGTAATAACCGCAAGAGACAGGGGATTGCTTGCCATCATCCAAAGTTGATTGTTTTGCAAAGAAAAGATAGTATTCGTATTGTTATTACATCTGCTAATTTGGTGGAAAAGCAGGTATTCTATCAACCAAACTTCTAGTTATTAAGATTCACGTGAAGTAGAGAAATGAGCAAAGTAAAAGAAGACAAAAGGAAAAAAAAAAGGTTTTGGAGGCCACCTCACTTGATTAAGTTAATTTATATGATACTTCAGTATAAAAACATTGAAACTCTTAGCATTATTCTTGTAAAATGTTTAGTTGCAAGACATCAACTGCAATTGCCTTAGTGTCCCTAATATAAACTTTGAAGCCTATAATAGTAACATTTGTATCATCATGTTAAATTTATGTAAATTAGCGTTTCTATAGGTACCTTTAGTCATGCTGATAGTAGGTTTACAACTATTCTATTATTCTATGTTTGTATGTCATTAACATGGCAAAACTGTTGATTAATTTTCATGGTTATGTAGTGGAACAGTGTGACTAACACTATATGGTGGCAAGATTTCCCTCATGCCACATCTGTTGATTTTGCATCACTTTTCCCAAAAATTGGTGATGCTGACATTCATCAAGGCTCAAAATGTGACTTTGCTGCTCAGTTGGCTGGGTTTATGGCATCTCTTGTTATTGATGTACCCAGCCAGGCTCACTGGATTACTCAGCTGACAAAATATGACTTTGGAGGTGCAACAGGACATCTTGTTGCTTCAGTTCCTGGAATTCACTTTTATAGAACTTCTGTTCTGTCAGAATCTTTTGAGGCCTCTCCTGTAAGTACTCAAGTATGTCATGCAAAGATATTGCTGCTTGCAGTGCTGGTTGACTGCCCTTGCCACTGCCTCTGTATTTATTTTTGGATATAAATTATCATACTTTTGTGCTTTTAAATTTAATATTTGCAAACTGTATCCACCTAGCTTGGGTTAGAATAATATACCCCGAAACCTGACTTGTTGTGGTTAAGGTGATGCTAGTAGAATATCTTAGCTTTCATGTTAAATTCCAGCACTAATATTGTCAGCCATGTAATCATTTGGTGGCTTAGGTGAAGCCACTTCTCCTCTGGTTCTGGATTCTTTGACTGCAATTTATACTCTTATAGATGCTAATTGCTGTGCATTTGTTATCTGGTTTGAAGTTTCTTGGTTCAGTTGTGGCATCTGTGGTTGGTTTGAGCCATCTTTTCCGCACTGTGGCAGACTCAAACAGTGCAAGACTAAAAGCACTGGCTTCTTTACTCGGAAAGTCTTGTAAGAATGTTTATGGGAAGTTGGAGATTGTTTTAAAAAGAAATCCCATTGTGTCTGTTGATGAAAATGCTGTTAGTGTTCTTGTTCCCAACCCAGATCAAACTTTTGAGGGAGGTACATACTAAGTTGCTTGAGAATTCTTTTTGCACCACGTACATTGGATTCCCCATTCATCTCATGATTTTCAAATTTATTTTTTATTTCCATTTTTTTAATGTCTTTGGACTCACAGTTATATTGTTGTTGTTTTGGACTTACACTGCAAGAGCCGACCTCATCTAGCGGGATAAGGCTTTTGTTGCTGTTTTGGACTAACAGTTAGATTTTTCAGGCTACCCATAACGGTAATAATATCTATTGTTATTTGTTTCTTTCTGTAGATTGTGTGCAACTTGGTTTTCTACCTAGAAATGTAGCAAAATGGGTTTCTCCTCTTTGGGATGCCAGATTCTTCACGTTTTCTGGATATGTTTGTCCAAAAGAGGCACTTGCAGCTGCCTTAGGAGAAAACTGCAAGAAAGTACAACTAATACTAAACGTGTCAGAGGTGTGTTGGATGTGTCTTCTATAAGATGACCTGTTAGTTTCCTTATATATGTTACATGATATATGTAACTTTGCAGGGGCATCATTTTAAAGATATGTCAAAGATGATGCAACCCGAACAAATTGTGGCGTTTTGCTCACTCATTGCTTCAATTCAAAGATGTTATGGCCTCTGGAGATTACAAGAGGTAAATGGTGCCAGACCAGGAAGATCTTTTTGCATTGACTGTGTTAAGATGTTCCACATTAGCTAGGAATTTGGCCAAAATGCCCCTTATAAGACTTGGACAATTCTTCCCCCTTGAGCCAACTTATGGAATTGAGTTAGGCTTAACTCATTTCTAATATGGTATGGGAGCCTATCTAATCTCTGTGGTAGGCTGCCTGCAAATTTCCAAACCTGTAAAATTAACGGTTTGGATGTTTTGGATGTCCAGTCTTGGGTGTGTATTAAGATGTCTCATATTGGCTAGGATATGGCAAAAAATACTCCTTATAAGGCTTGTGCAATTCTCCCCCCTTGAGCTAGCTATTTCTAATAGATTGAAATAGTCACTTTGTTTATTGTTGAAATTAAGGTTATGTTTGATTCCTTGTTTTAGTATTGTTATCTTTAAGTAGTTACAAGTTTCTTTTTTTTTGTCACTCAAGCACTCTTGATATTGCATGAGAATGATTGAATGAAGAGGTTTATGCTAAAATAATTTTTGAAAGACCCAGTTATGTTGTTACTTTTTGTCCTAGGTTCTAAATCGATACAGATGGCCTGAATCATTAAAGTCTGAAATTATATACAGTAAGTGCTTTTTTTTAATATTATTGAGTACAATGCCAACCCTACTTCATTACAGGTCAAAATCAACAAGCTGGCCTCATTCTTTTTTCCTCCTTTTGGACTATATATTGTTTGATACCTTTTCTGACTATCAGGTGCATCTTCTATTGGTTCATCCGTCAATTCAAAATTTCTTGCTGCTTTTTCATCTGCTGTTGGGAAGAAATCATTGCAACATTTTGATTCAGAAGAGTCTGATCCCGAAGTAATTTGAAGGCCATTGCTCTTTCATTATATTTCCTTGAAAAGTTTTACATCTTTTCTGCATGATTTGTTGAAATTATGTTTATTCTTTAATTCAATAATTTAATTATGCTTTGACAGTGGGGCTGCTGGAATGCTAGCGAAGAACTGAAGAATCCTTCTGTTAGGATTATATTCCCCACTATTGAAAGAGTGAAGAATGCTTATAATGGGATTTTGCCTTCAAGATATATTCTTTGCTTCACAGAGGTAATATGATTTTCTTATCAGCTTTTAATATTAGATATGTCAGGGAATATATATATATATATATATATTTTAAGCTAGATTCCTTGGGTACCCTTTATTTTCGTGATTGTGTTGGTTCCCTTAGTAGGTTGTGGTCAATATTTTGTCAAATGTCCCACTTAATTGAAATATGAATACAAAAATAACGTATCATATTTATATTTTCGAATAACAGATGAACAGACACTAACCATTAATTGTTTAGGTGTTATCACCAGTACCCTCATCATTAAAAAAAAGGTTTCCAGAGCAATATCTTTTTTTAAGGCATTATGAATGATGAAGGAGAAGGGCAGATTTGTGTCCTCTCATGTGAGTTTTTAAAGTGACAGGATCACGTGGAGAGAGAGGCACACACTCATACAAAGATTGCACCGGACAATTTGTAGGTCCCTATTTAGGATGAGTCAATCTCTCTTAACATGTGAAAAACACATTTTCAAAGGGTTATTTTAAAGGAATATGCTCCCCCCCCCAAGCATTTCAATTCAAGATCAAAAGAAATTTGTTTGTTAGTTTTGAAATCTTTATGGCATCACAGATGTAAATCCCATTTAGCTCGTGACTTGTGTTTTATTAGTATTGAAATTTATTTTTAGAAATTATTTTCAAAATTATCTTAGGAAGGTGAAGTTTTGACATTCTACATAGATGTAATTATGTGAACAATGCATAGCTGATTCTCTACTTTTGAACAGAAAACATGGCAAAGGTTGAAGACTTCAAATATACTTCATGATGCCATCCCTCATCCACATGAAAGAATAGGGCATCCAATGCATATCAAGGTAACTAACTTTATACTGATTTATACTCATGTATGTACTCTTGTTATGGAAACTATACTTAAAAGTTAGTTGCTGTATGTATTTATCTTATGCTAAAATGAAGGAAGTCCCTTGTGTTGATGAAGGTAAAGTTGAGTTTGAGAGAGATTCAGATGCCTCTTTCCTTTTTGTGTCCTGTCATTTCCCATCTCTAATTTTGATTGGAAAATTGGTGACTAATAATCCTGAAATCTGAATTAGGATGGGTTCAAATTGATGAAGGTTGACTTAAGGTTATTTGAATGGGTTTGCATTTTATGAGCACAAGTGAAAACATTTCTGGTTTAGAGATTTTTGGTGCAGTTTGCTGATCTCATTATAATTAAAAAATATCAGGTTTATATATGCGATATGCTATAACAGTGGTTGCAATGAGTTTGCTATGGAAGCTATAATTGATCTAATTTGTGAATAATTTATTATTTATTGGCATAATTGCGCATTTTACCATTCAACTATAATCATTTCGCGAATTTTACCACATTAGTTTTTTTTTCCGCACATTTTACCATCATGTTTTTTCAATTTTTGCACATTTTACCATTATGTTGATAACAAAACAACTTCATTTTGCAAAAATTGGTAGCATGATGGCAAAAATTGCAAAAACCTTTTTAGGGGCATGTCAGCATCGGTAAAATGTGCGAAAATTAAATAACATGATGGTAAAATGCACGAAAAAAAGAATTAGGTGGTAAAATTCGTGAAAGAAATGAAGATAGTTGGGTGGTAAAATGTGCAATTAAGCCTTATTTATTTTTGTTTAGTTACATGGAGTGTAATATTTATTATGCAAGTTTTTTGGCTCCTGTTGTAATAGTTATCAATGTTCTGGAGGTTCCCCACCATTTTCTGTCCTATATAGTAAGTGCACCGGTTCTGTCTTTTTCTCTCCGAACATGACACTCATGTTTATAAGGAAAAGGACAGTATCCAAATCCATCTGTAGGACAAGCTTTTGTCATGTCGTTGTTTATGCTTTCCATTGCACAATTGTGTAGTTAATTAATGGCTCACTGTTGACACAATTTTACTCTTTATGTGAGCATGGTTTCAAAGGACCCTTATATGAACTGTATTAGTGTATTCATTCATATGGTTGTCACTGAGTTCCTTCTGTAATCTATGCCCCATATAATATATATAGGATTTGACTTGGGTGATTAGCTTCTCGATTACTAAACGAATCTGTGCTTTCCTCCCCACATCACAAATGTATGTTTCAAGTGATTTGATTGAAAATGGTTTGCTCAGGTGATGCGTAGATGCTTCTGGTCTGGGAGGGATGCACCTTCCATTGGTTGGGTATACTGTGGGTCTCATAATTTTAGTGCTGCTGCCTGGGGGCGACAAATTTCAAATCCATTTAGGACAAAAGCTGATGGACCTAAAAAAGAGGACCCTTCTGTGAATTATGGGCTTCATATTTGCAATTATGAACTTGGGATTATATTTACTTTTCCTCCTACAGAAAATAATGGTTTTCCTGAAGTTAAGAGCACAAAATTAGATGATATAATTCTGCCGTTTGTTGTGCCTGCTCCTAAATATAGATATAGTGATCGGCCAGCTACAAGGCAGGCTATGAGGGAGGTTATGGTTGAACTTGCTGAGCAAGAGAGGGAGAAACATACTGAAGAAGAAATGATGGATGAGCTTGATGATGAAGAGGAATATGTTGAGCTTCCAGAAGAACTGGAAGCAACCAATTATGTTGAACAGGAGAAGGAAGATGAGAAAGAATATGCTGATATACTCTGGAGTCAGGTTGATTCGTCCCAGAGCAGTTGAACTTCTGCAAGGAGCAGGAAGAAGTGATTATGGAGCTGCCAATAGGAGTATTTTATACACGATTGTTCAGGTAAAAAATAGATTACAAAAGCATGTGGACTGTATTAGTGTTAGGGTACTTGTGTAAATCTGGCTTCGGGTCATAAAATGCAGGTGTGGCTTGGAAATAAAACAGAAATAGTGGCAAATATTCAACTTGCGATGACATGAAGACTTGTCCTGAGATATTAGGATTAAAGAGTGAAGCCGTTGACCTTTCCTGAGAAAGTGATTAGGAACACTCATCCAAGGTTGATTTAAATTTGGAGCAGAAAGTGGTATTTCAGACCTCTTGTGGTTCAGTCCATTTTAGACTTGGTGGATTACTGATACCATACATAGCCTCAGGTCCCTATCCTAGTTGCTTGGATTCCACCTCAATGCGGGTTTCTTAATGGAAGATATTAGGAAGGTAGATTGAAGGATCTACTGTAGCATTTCCCATAGTTTAAGGATTCAATTAGAGGATTTGAAAGTGGTGGCTACAGGTCATGCAATAGCTCCAACAGTGAAAACTGTGCAAAAACCCCAAGAAGATACAAGGTGTCGGACCTATCATAATTAGAAGATGAAAATTATGTAAATGCTAGGTTATGTGGGTTTGTCAGCGTGTACATTATTCTTTTCTGCTAAGATCAGATGCTTTGGAAACGTGCGATTCGACAAGAGGCTGTTGCTGTCATTTCTCCGTCTGTTAAATGGATTCCAGGTTGGCCTTAAGGATCCCAATGTGAATAGACCAATAGCAGCAATACCATTCTGTTGTCCAACTAAGGTTGGAACTAGGAAAAACTGAACTTGCAAAATCTTTGGTAGCATCAACATGCTACGTTGGATCCGTAAGGCTTTATGTTGTATGTTTTAGCATTAATATTGGATTCCAAGACATTCTTTGCCGGTAAACTTCAAAAGGATGCGATCACCTCTTTGATTGCAAGATCAATTGGTGTGTATTCCTATTTATGATGCAGCGGAGACAAATGAGTGTTGTATTGTTGGAGCCAGTATACTGCATTATGTAACCATTTTTTTTTTATTACTTTATGTAACCATTCTATTCTTTGAAGGTTTATGTAACCATTCATTGGTAGTGTTTGTTTCCATTTTTTTAATTGTTAACTAGATAAAGATATGCTCGAATCACGGGCGAATAAAATGTATATATGATCACTGATTAATGGTATTTGGTATGTGTCAAATGTAATTGATTTCCTAAATTTTAATAATTTAAAAATTTCATTTTTATGATTGAATTGTATTTCAGACATTTGATATTTACATTTTAGTTATGTTGTAATAAATAGTTAACAGATAATATAAATAACAAGAAATAAATAGTGATTATCTTTTTATTTCTTTTGACATCGTGATTATCTTTTTATTAAGAAGTATAATATGTAACAAAATAGCGATCAATGGTTTGCAATATCAATGTTGTATGACTGACTAATATTTTAAATGTATTTTTACACTGAGTACATATAAAACAATATCTAATTATACATCTCTTGTAGGATCAGTGATTATAGGTTTTTATTTTTATTTTTTTTTTATTTTTTATAATTTACAGAAGTCTAATAAATAGAGTTTGTACAAAAGTTAATTGGAAGATTTTTTTTTTAAAGGGAAAGAGAAGCTAAAAAAACTAAGCCAAACAATAAGCTTCTATAAAAGCTGTTTTATGGATTTTTGTTCATAAAAAATGGTATTTTTATTTAATGAGTTTTTTAAGTTTGTCTTTTTCCTTTTTTCTTGATCACATTATTTATTACTTTTTTTTTCTTTCTTTTTTACAATATCATAATGAATCCTAGTGGGTTCATTATTCGTTTACGTGAGTTATCTAAAAAATATATATATCTCATTAATTTTAAAGACAAATGTTAATTAGTACCCTTAGAACACTGGTTAAGAAATTAAAAGAAGAAAGAATTTTACTAGGATACACAAAATTACGTTGTTCATAATTTTTTTTTGCGCTCTCCTATAATTGTCACAATAAATACTTTCTCTTTTTAATTGCTTAATCAATGTCTTTAAGATACTGGTTAGCAATACCCAATTTTAAAAATATATAATTTTAAGATAAATTTAATACTATTAATTAATTCTTTTAAAAAAAAAACATTGATCAGTAATACTATCTCTGGTCTTAATTATAAATAACAAATTGACTGTCTTTGGTTCTAATTATATGTAATAATTATTATTTTTTAAAGTAAATTTCTTTTATATCCTTATTTTATTATTTACTTTATTCCTTATGCAATTACTTATTTACATGATAATCACTTAAAACAAATAGTAGTGTTTTTTAAATAAAAATTAAATTTATAGTAAAATTAATTAAAAAAATTATATTAATTATTTTTTTTTTGGTATTGATGATTTGTTTAGGTAGTAATATGGGATGAGTTGTTGGAAGATAGATTCCGTAGCTGTAATAGATGATTCGGTTCGGTGGATCGGACAGCGTTAAAATTTATGACACACGTGAAAATTTACGCAAAATAAAATTTGATAAAAATTTCAAGTCCGAAAGTAGGACAACATATGAGAAGAGCCTGAGTCAACTTTGAGCTCACTTTGTTCTGCTTAGCAACAGCCGGCGATCGCCTTCGGATCTCTGAGGTATCAACTTCGTTGCTCCTTTCCAACATTCTCTTTCTGTCGAAACCGATCTACTGTCTGTTCTCAGATTTGAGTCTTGTACTTGTGTTTGTACTAATTATTATATGTTACCGGATACTGATATATCCAATATAGTAACGAATTTAAGCATAAAAGGAAAGATTCTCATTCATTATATCACACACATCAGTTATACACAGAGACTAGACAGGCATAACTAACTGACCCAAAACTGTCTAACTACTACCCGAAAAATTAGCTAACTGAATATTACCAAAAATAAGCTTTGTGCAATTAATTAGAGAAAATAGCCTTTTCATTAACAGATTAAAGCATATTTACACCGTTATCCAATTACAAACCATCATGTATGTTAAGTTTATTAACTTTTATAAATTATATCTTAAAAGTCATATTAACTATGATTTTTGATTTGTAAAAGTTTTTTCATTGATAGTGCATAGTCATTAAACTCAATTAATTATTGACTATATAGGATATATCAGTATCCTGTAATATTATACGTGATAGCATGCTTAGGTTTTTGCATTTTTGGTCCTTAATATTCTTTATCTTATGTGAAAAATATCACGACTTTTTTTTCTTTTGAGAAACGTTGGGTTTACGTGATGAGGTCATATAGAGAATCTCTAAAAGGAACTAACTATGTTAACATGAAACTGATGAAAGTAACAAACACGGTAACTCACTCTAACTAATCATGCCGACTCATTGAACTAAACTGCTATAACTAATCTGTGCTAGTGTGTGGTAATATATGATAATACTAGAAAACTTAATTAAGTTGAAGACAAATGAAAAGTTTGTTTAAGCATCATGTGTTTTATATTAGTATTGTTTATATGCTATATTAAATAATAGAATGTTAAATTTTGATGTGCAAAGGTTTCTATGCCAACCCTCAATCATTTGTTTGGTGGTTCTTTATGAACATTATGGATTCTATGTTTTTGTGCTTGACTGACAACAATCATGATCCAGAAAAGGAATTCAAAAAGAGGTGGGAGACCTTTCACTATGGCAAGCATTGATGATTCTTCTTCCAAAGGCAAAAACGTATTGGAATCTCTTCCAAAAATTGAGCAATTAACTCAAGGTGTTGCTGATGTTAACCTAGAGTCAGGACAAGATGATGGCGAATGGGTGGTATATGCAAAGAAATCCAAGAATAAAGCCAGAAGCACTGCTGCAAAACCATGGAGTCCTCCAGTTCAGAATTCTAGAGGAGTGGGAAATACAAAGACGGGTCACAAGCCAGTTAATCGGAATGATGGAGGAGTTGGAAGGGCTTCTGGAAGTGGAAATCCTTGGCAGTCCCAAAATGCTAACTTCAACAGACCTGCTGGCAGAGGAAATGCAAGGCCACAGTTAACTGCAAGTGAATCTGAAAGCAACAATGTGACTCCAAACCCATTAATCCGACCTCCCTTGGAGCATGGGTGGAATTGGCAATCTAGAAGTGGTTCCAAGCAGTCCAAGAGTGTTGATGACAGCCTTGTGAGGGAAGAAATTACAGAAGAGTCCCCTGTGAAGAATGATAGCGTTGATGATGAAGGGGAGGAGGGCTTTGATGCTATGGAAGATACTGATGATGATCTAATGAGTGATGATTATGACTCAGATACTAGTCAAAAAAGCCATGAGACTCGTAAGAAGAGCAAATGGTTTAAAGATTTTTTTGAGAATTTAGATGGCCTATCTATCGAAAAGATCAATGAACCAGAAAGGCAATGGCACTGTCCAGCTTGTCGAGGTGGTCCTGGTGCTATTGATTGGTACAGAGGGCTGCAGCCTCTGATAACTCATGCCAAAACAAAGGGGTCAAAAAGGGTGAAGATTCATAGGGAGTTTGCTGAGCTTTTGGAAGAGGAATTGCGCAGAAGAGGTACTGCAGTAATTCCACCCGGGGAAGTATTTGGTAAGTGGAAGGGTTTAAAAGATGAGGAGAAAGATTATGAAATAGTTTGGCCTCCAATGGTTGTCATTCAGAATACGAGGCTTGAACAGGATGAAAATGACAAGGTATAACTATTTTTTTCTTATTTTCATCAAATGATGAATAATTAGTGATAATTGTATTGTTTTTATTTTAACCTCTTGTGTTAATGTAGCAAAACATTCTTAGTTAATTTTCCTAAAATATTTCTGGATTTTGTTTTACATCCTTATTTTCTTTGTATGTAGTGGCTAGGTATGGGTAACCAGGAGCTTCTTAATTATTTTAGCGCATATGATGCTGTGAAAGCTCGACACTCTTATGGCCCCCAGGGTCATCGGGGGTTGAGTCTTTTGATATTTGAAGCCTCAGCTATAGGTTATCTTGAGGCTGAGCGTCTACACAAGCACTTTGCAGAACAAGGAACTGACCGAGATGCTTGGTTTAGTCACCATCGTAGATTATTTCTCCCTGGTGGCCGGCGACAGCTCTATGGATACATGGCAATAAATGAAGACCTGGACTTTTTCAACAGACATTGCCAAGGTTTCTATTCCTCTTCCTTTTTCAGTCCGTTTCCCTCCTCTACTGCTGGTTGCTTGATGTGTTCTGGTTGCATGTTAACAAAGCCATTTCTATGGAGACAGTATATTGGCTTTTATTTTGTGGGTAACTTTTTATCTGAAATTGTATATAGGTAAATCTAGACTCAAATATGACATGAGATCATACCAGGAGATGGTTGTAAACCAACTTCGGCAAATGAATGAGGACAACCAGCTACTTATTTATTTGAAGGACAGGAATGCCAAAAAACAAAAACAAACAGAAGCCCTTGAAGAATCTTTGGGTATAGTGACTGAGAAGCTGCGAAGGACAATGGAGGAAAATCGCATTGTGAGGTTGAGGACTAAAATGCAACATGAAGAGAACAAGGAAGAGGTAATACTAAATGTTGACAGTGACAAACTTTTTGGTGATTTAGATTTATGGCAAAACTGTTGATAGATGCATTTTTGCTTTGCTTGTGGCAAGTGCTTTTAGCTGTTGATAGATGAGGTTTGGATGTGCTTCAGAATGAATTGTTTCATTGAAAGGTGTTAGCTGTAATTTATATTTTTGTAGTACAATTTCTGAAGTTTCATTAGCATGTATAAGCTAAACCCCTCACATTTTCCTTCTTTTCATGACTCGGATGGTTTTGTATATAATAATGTGACTTTGTGCCAAAAGAACTTCAGTCTAACCTGTCAAATTAGAGGAGCAAGGAAGAAGAGATCTTATTCGGCTATTTGATCTATGTGCCTTCTCTCTAATAATAGATCATTGAGCAATGTAACGAATTGCACTGGCCCGGAATCGTATAGTTTATTTAAAAGGGGATGTTTCCTAGAATTCTTTAATAGAACAACCAATATTCTTGAAATGATTTAGTAATGGTCGTAACTACTGTTTTGTTGTTGAGTCTGTTGCATAATTCCCGTGACCCAGTTTTTTGGATCAGTTTGTGTGGATCAATTAATTGATCCAATAGTTTTCTACTGAGTGTCCTTATAATTTCATGCCATTCATAGTTTGTTAGGTCTTTTCTAGCTATCCGAAAAATAATTTATTCTTTTCGTACAGAGATGATTTCAATCCCTATTTGCTTTCCCTTCTGGTTATTCCTTGTCAATATTTCACTAATGTTTTCTTCTAGATTATGAAATACTTCTTCTTTTTCTTGCTATTTTTCTGACCCTTGGATACTTTGTCTCGATGAAAGATGTACATGCAAGAACAATTTTTTAAGGACCAGATTAGAATCATACATGATTCAAGGGCTGCAAAGGAGGAAGAGTTTGAGAGGATGCAGCAGGAGAAACGTGAGAAGGTGAAGCCATCAAGTACTAGCCCTTTAAATGAAGAGGAAGGAAGAGTCAAGTAAGCACTTTTCATTCCTTGAGGTTATATGTTAGATTCAGTTGGACTAATCCCTATTTATTATTTATTCACATCTGGTGCTGGTATATGTCGTAAATTTTGGGAAACACAATATCCAAGAAACCTAAATTCACAATACTCTTAACAAATTAATATTTTGAGAAGAGGTGTATATACATATAGAAACAATGTAGTCCAGTTGTTTTGGTTGTGCACTCCTGCTATTTGAATTTTTCACTGGTCCATGATAAATTTTGATTTCTTTGGATGATAGGGTGGATGAATATCTAAAATTTGTTGAGTTTCAAGATAAAGAAATGGAAAACTTTGTTGCTGAAGAGGAGAAACTCCGTCAAGCTCATAAAGACATTGTTGCTGCAATGACGCGGAGGCACTGGGAGGAAAAGTTGCAGTTGGAGGAAAGATTTAATGAGGAGTTAGCCAAGCTCATGGAAAAGTACTCCCTATCTCACCCAGAAACCAAGTCCAATGGTATCTGATGATAGGGTGTTGCACATTTCAGACAAAAAGATAAATCCAGCAATATAAACAGAAGATAAATGGATAGAGTGATTGTTCTAAGTTGAAGACCCCCAGGTATCAGCATTTTAGTACTTGAAGACAAGGGTATGCCTGGAGAATGGAGATAGAAAGCTTGCTAAAATACAAATGACATTGCATATTTTCTCTTCTTTGGTATTAGTGGCTTGAACTTTTGGTGTGATTGATTTTATGCAAATTTTATGAATAGCAGCAATTTAGATGGAGTGAAATACACCACTTAGGTTATCTCTGGCTTTGGTGAATGGTATGAACGGAAGCCTGATAGCTCTGGTGTAAGAGAAGTGTTAGCAACACACTTTAATACACTTCCTATTATTATTAGTTAAAATTTATTGGAAATTATGAGTGAAACTCATTAAATAAGATTCGTTAAAATTTGTAATTTTCAATAAATTTTAGTCAATAATAGAACGTGTTAAAAAAAAATGTGTCAGAAAGTATGTTAACATTTTTTCTACTGTGTTCATCTGTCAAGCCTGCCTCTAAACCTGCCTCTATTGCTTCAAAAGGCCTAATTCAACGTTGTACTTCCTCCTTTTTCAAAACTCTTATTTAAGATTAATGTACACAATTTGAGAAATATTTAATACTACTCAGTACTCACAAACAATACATTTAGTTTAAAATATTCTCATTTAATATCTATGATAAAAATAATTGTGAAAATTTAGACAATGTTAAATAGGAGTATATGTAAAAGAAAATAATTAATGAGACTTGTGTCACGACCCATCCTAGGATTGTGATCGGCACACAGGTTACATGTTCTTTAGCTTGGCTAGCCTGAACACTAAGACATAAATAAAGACAAATAAAAGGGACTACTAAAAATCCGGCAGAGTCTTCCCTAAAAACAGGACAAACCAAATATATAGAACCACCTGTGAAATCATATATATATATATATATATATATATATATATATATATATATATATATTCAGATCCAACAATCAGATATCAAGGCCACACATCACAACATAGGCCGTTGACATGGATATATCTAATTACATCAACTAGTAATAATAATATAACTCAAAATCATCGTAGTTCTCAAAACATCATAATTACATCAACATGTCTATATAACAGTATCACTTACAACTCAAAATAAAGGCTACTTTATCTCTTCGTTGTAGCAAACGGTCATCATTCACCAAAACTCACAATGAAAACTAAATTTTCACATTTAAATTACATCATCAAACTATCAAAAATCATAAAGAATTAAATCCAACCAAGTAAAATAAATATTATACTTATTTTTCCTTCTCAAGTACTCATAGGAACTAAGATCACTAAGAAAACGTATTTTTAAAATATACTTACTTCTCCTAAAAATACCAATGAAAAAGTCACTAGGTAAATTTAGCTATTCACTACCAAAGAGAACCCAATCAGTGTCTTCCAATGACGTGGGGAGGAGCAACTACCGTATTTTCCAAGGAATCTAGACATAAATAGGAAGGGAATGAAAGATTAGACAAAATTCCCAAATTTATAATGCCTAGGGTTTTGAGGAAACCCCAAAAATTCTAATATTTAAATTTCCAACACCTCTTACACACAACCCATTACTAATTAATTATCTAGCTTTGTTGTTCATGGATTTACCTCAAAAGCTTCAAATAGGAAATTTTAAGGAGATGGGTATTGTTCCCATTAACTCCAATCACCTTCCCATGCTTGAGCACCACAAAAATGTAAGAAACTTGATGGGTTTTGGAACAAGGAAGGAAATGAGTGGGAGAAAGTGAGAGGGAAAAGATGGAGAATGGAGATGATGGGGGTGGGTTTGTGAAAAAAAACGGTGTAAGGATGTGAGAAAGGGGGCTCTCAGGTGGTTTAAAAACAGGGGAGGGGTTTTTTTTTTTCATTATTAATGAAACGGTGCATTTCATTCTTCCCATCTTAAAAGAATTCGTCCTCGAATTTAATCTATGACTAACCTTGAGTCTCAAACAAGTGAGGATACTTCTCACGCATAACAGTTTCTGGCTCCCAAGTCATCTCCTCACCAGCTGGGCCTCGCCAAGCCACTTTCACTGACACAACATCCTTAGAACGTAAACGCTTCACGCGTTTGTCTACTATAGCCACTGGTTGTTCTGTGTAGCTTAGATTCTCACCAAGTTGCACCGACTGATGATGAATAATGTGAGATGGATCATGAACATACTTTCGAAGCATAGACACATGGAAAACTGGGTGAACTCCAGAGAGATCAGGTGGGAGGGCTAAGCGATAAGCCACTTACCCCACCCTCTCTAGAATTTCAAAAGGACCAATAAACCTGGGACTAAGCTTACCCATCCTGCCAAAACGTAAGATGCCTTTCATTGGAGACACACGTAAAAACACATGTTCTCCTACACTAAACTCCAAAGGTCGACGTCTTCGATCTGACTAAGACTTCTGTCTACTCTGAGCAGTCACCAAGTGATCTCGGATTATCTTAACCTTCTCCACAGCTTCTTGAATTAGATCTGGACCTACCAATCTAGACTCTCCAGTTTCAAACCAACCAATCGGTGATCTACAACGCCTTCCATACAAGGCCTCAAAAGGTGCCATCTGAATACTAGACTGATAACTATTGTTATAAGCAAACTCTACCAAAGGCAAGTATTGATCCCAACTACCTCCAAAATCAAACATGCAAGCACGAAGCATATCTTCTAGGATCTGTATTGTCCTCTCGGATTAGCCATCAGTCTAAGGGTGAAAAGTAGTACTCAAATCCAATCTAGTTCCTAAACCCTTCTGAAAAGATCTCCAAAATTGAGCTGTGAACTGAGGTCCTCGATCTGATATTATAGACAATGGCACTCCATGCAAGGATACTATTCTCTCTATATAAAGCTTAGCATACTGAGCTGCTGAGTAAGTAGTTTTCATAGGCAAAAAGTGTGCTGACTTGGTCAACCGATCTACAATCACCCAAGCTGAGTCATAACCCTTTAAGGTTCTAGGCAACCCCGTCACAAAGTCCATAGTGATCCTCTCCCATTTCCATTCAGGTATATCAATCCTCTGAAACAACCCTGCAGGCTTTTGATGTTCTGCCTTAACTTGCTGGCATACTAGACATTTAGATACAAATTCAGCTACGTCCTTTTTCATCCCTTCCCACCAATAAAACTCCTTCAAATCTTGATACATTTTAGTGGCACCCAGATGAATGGTATATAAGGAATGATGAGCTTCCTCCAAAATCTTCTCCCTTAAGTCTCCTACATTAGGAACACATAGACGAGTGCCAAAGTGTAGGACACCTTCAGAATCAACCACAAAATCATAAACCTTACCTGCTTGAGTCTCCTCCAAAATCTTCCTCAAATGAGGGTCTTCACCTTGAGTTGCTTTAATGGTATCCACTAAAGTGGAATGAGCATGAACATGAGCTAAAAGTGATTCGGTGCCTGTAATCTCAAACTTCACTCCGCTGGTTACAAGATCTTGGAACTCTTTCACTATAGGTCTCCTAACTTTAACTATGTGAGCCAGGCTACCCATAAACTTCCTACTCAAAGCATCAGCAACTACATCTGCTTTACCCGGATGATATAAGATCGTGCAATCATAGTCTTTCAAAAGCTCCATCCACCTCCTTTACCTTAAATTCAAGTCCTTCTGCTGAAAGATATACTTAAGGCTCTTATGATCAGTGTAGATCTCACAAGTCTCACCATATAGGTAATGCCTCCAAATCTTAAGAGCAAAGATCACTGCTGCCATCTCCAAGTCATGCGTAGGATAGTTTTGCTCATGCCTTTTGAGCTGTCTAGAAGCATAAGCAATCACCCTTCCATGTTGCATCAACACACACCCCAATCCAACTCTAGATGCATCACAATAAACCACATAACCACCACCACTCGAAGGTAAGGCTAAGACAGGAGCGGATGTCAAACAATCCTTTAGCTGCTGAAAACTTTGCTCACATACATCATCCCATTGGAACATAACCTGTTTCTGTGTTAATCTGGTTAGAGGAGCTGCAAGTCTGGAAAAATCCTTAACGAATCGATGGTAGTATCCTGCAAGTCCAAGAAAACTGTGAATTTCTGACACCGATGTAGGCCTAGGCCAAGCCTGAACTGCTTCCACTTTCTTCATATCTACACTTATTCCATCCTTAGATACCACATGGCCTTAAAAACCCACACTATCCAACCAAAACTCACATTTAGATTAGAGAACTTTGCATATAACTTATGCTCCCTTAAGGTTTGCAAGGCTAACCTCAAGTGTTGCTCATGCTCCTCCTTACTCTTAGAATACACCAAAATGTCATCAATGAAGACTATAACAAAGCGGTCTAAGAACGACTTGAAGACTCGATTCATCAAATCCATGAAAGCTGCAGGGGCATTGGTTAGTCCAAAAGACATAACCAAAAACTCATAATGTCCATATCTGGTACGAAAAGCTGTCTTAGGAATGTCCTCCACCTTTATCTTCAATTGATGATATCCAGATCTCAAATCAATTTTTGAGAAACATTGAGATCCTTGAAGTTGATCGAACAAGTCATCAATGCGAGGTAAAGGATACTTATTCTTCACTGTCACCTTGTTTAATTGTCGATAATCAACACATAACCATAGTGAACCATCCTTCTTCTTGACAAACAACACTGGTGCACCCTAGGGGGAACAACTAGGACGGATGAAACCTTTGTCAAGAAGATCCTGCAACTGTTTCTTCAACTCTTTAAGCTCGGCTAGAGCCATCTGATATGGAGGTATGGATATGGGTTGAGTTCCTGGAAGTAAATCAATACCAAACTCTATCTCTCTATCTGGTGGGACACCAGGTAACTCTTCAGGGAAGACATCAGGGTATTCACATACCACTGGGACTTGCTTCAACTCCACTACTGCCACATCAACATCTTTTATCATTGCAAGGTACCCATGACAACCCTTTCTCAACAACCTGTGTGCTTTTACTACTGAAATCAAGTTACTTGATGACCAACTCTGATCACCCTGAAACACAAAGGCTGGTTCTCCTGGCATATCAAACTTCACCACTTTATTGTGGCAATCTAAAGTAGCATGGCAAGAAGCCAACCAGTCCATACCCAAGATCACATCAAAGTCTATCATATCCAACTCTATAAGATCTACCATCAACAATTTGCCCTCCACCAAAACCTCAAAAGATCTGTACACCGAATTTGCTAATAAAGAGTGACCCATGGGTGTAGCCACTGTCAAAGGCTCATCCAAAGGTGATGGATCTCTCCCAAAAGCAAATGCAAAGAAGGGAGAAACAAAAGAATGCGTAGCTCCAGAGTCGAACAAAACATGTGCATCTCGAGAATCTATGGAAAGTATACCTGTCACAACAGCATTGGACGCCTGAGCATCCTGACTAGTCAAGGTGAACACACGAGCCTGACCTCCGCTAGTCTGTTCCTGTCCTCTGCCTCCTGGTCCTCTACCTCCTGGTCCTCTACCACCCCGATGTGAGCCACTTGGACCACGTGATCCAGAACCACTAGACTGTCCCACCTGAACCATAGGTGCTGCCACTCCGCTAAAAGAAGGCTGAAAAGATGACATAGGGCAATTCCTAGCAAAGTGTCCAACTTGCCCACATCGATAACATTCTGCTGAACCTTGCCTGCAAGATCCAACATGTGCCTTCCCACAAGTGACACAAGTAGTAGGGGTCCAATTAGAAGTCGTACGATACTGTGAAACACCCCGGCTATGAGCTGTACTAGCTGTTTAGCTAGCTTGAGTGACCTGTGGCTGTCGACCTCCATGCTGACCTCGACGATACTAACTAGTGTCATCCCTAAAGCCTCCACCACCATGGCCCTGATGGCCAGCACGAGATGTCTCCAAGTGGGACCTCTTGCGTGAGTCGCGAGAATTCCCACCTTTATCTTTGTTTCCTCGCTCAACAGTCAAAGCCCTATTCAAGGCTTGCTCATAACTCATGTCACTCTGCCCTGCAATCGCCCTGAACAAGTAACTCTTCAAACCATCCAAAAACCTCTGAACTTTAAGCTTCTCAGTAGCCACCAAGTGTGGTGCATATCTAGCAAGTCACAGGAACTGGATATTATACTCCATCACTGACATCTGATCTGCTTGTACAAGTGTCTCAAACTCTCGTGCTCTGCTATCTCTAACACTCTGAGGCAAGATGTGAGCTAAGAACAACTCGACAAACTCATCCCACACCAAAAGAGGTGATCCTACTGGTCTCGCAAGTAGCATGGTCTCATACCACCCCCTTGCCACATCACGTAAACGAAAAGCGGCCAACTGAACCATTCGAGTAGTGGAACAACCTAAACCCTGACATATCCATGACACCTCATCTAGAAATGCCTGAGGATCCTCATGAATGTTTGAGCCGCTGAAAGTCGGAGGATTAAGTTTGGTGAATGCAGTCAATGAAACCTCTGCTCTAATGGGCTGAACAAGTGGTTGCTCATGTAGTTCCTCATCCTGATTAGTCTCAAAACCTGGCTAGTGTGGCCTTGTCTGTTGCTGCCTCTGAACCCCAATCACATCAACTAATTGTTGTAGTGTCTCTTGCATATTTTGCATATTAGTAGTTAACTGAACTAGTGTTAGGTTCCCACGTGCAGCTCTAGGAACCTCAACCTCTGCCATTCCACCACCCCTTCCACGTCTTCCCCGACCACGACCGCGACCGCGACCACGTCCATGGCCCCTCGGGGCTACATTCTGGGGTTGAGTAGAAGCCTCATCAGAAACTGGCTCTCTAGCAAGTCTAGTCCTGGGTGGCATCTCAACCTAACAATGAGGATCAAAGATGTAAATATGAAGAGGAATTAGAAAAGCAAGCCTAGTATCAATTACACCAACTAAGACAACAAACTTCAATCTAACAATGGATTGTCATGGCGTCTTGCATGTAATTTGTGACCGGGTACACAAGTTACAAACAAAATGCCACAACATACCCAATAATGCAGCCATAGGACCTATTAACCTAAGCTCTGATACCAACTTTGTCACGACCCATCCTAGGATTGTGACCGGCGCACAGGTTACATGTTCTTTAGCCTGGCTAGCCTGAACGCTAAGACATAAATAAAGACAAATAAAGGGGACTACCAAAAATCTAGCAGAATCTTCCCTAAAAACAGGACAAACTAAATATATAGAACCACCTGTGAAATCATATATACATATATTCAGATCCAACAATCAGATATCAAGGCCACACATCACAACATAGGCCCTTGACATGGATATATCTAATTACATCAACTAGTAATAATAATATAACTCAAAATCATCGTAGTTCTCAAAACATCATAATTACATCAACATGTCTATATAACAGTATCACTTACAACTCAAAATAAAGGGTTTACTCTATATCTATTTCTATCGCTATCACTATAGCTGCATTATACTGAAGTCACCAAAATATACTCTCCATCATATGCAATGGAGGCTACCAAAAGATGAACAAAATTCCTGGGGAGATCAGCAAATCCCAGGAAGTCTGCTACTCAATAACCTGTGAATCTGAGGGGAAAAGGAAAGAATGAGGTAAGTCACAAAGACTTAGTGAAAGCATAAAAATACAAAGTGGATAGGAAAGAGAAAGCAATCATAGCACGAATTTTTTTTTTTACATCCAAAAAGAATTTGAATGACATTTATTTTAAAGTGAAATAAATACACTCATTTTAATATTTACTCCCTTGAGAATTCATAAGAAAATATAATCAAAACCATAATCAATAATAACAAACTTTCTATGAATTTTCAATCTATTATGTATACATAAACCACATTATCTCTTCGTTGTGACAAACGGAAATTATAAAACTACGATATTTAACTTGTAGGCTGCATTATCTCTCCGTTGCAGCAAACGGTAACTATAGGAACTATGGATATTCAACCCATAAGCTACATTATCTCTTCATTGTAGCAAACGAAAAAATATATAAACTATAGGTATTCAACCTATAGGCTACTTTATCTCTTCGTTGTAGCAAACGGTCATCATTCACCAAAACTCACAATGAGAACTAAATTTTCACATTTAAATTACATCATCAAACTATCAAAAATCATAAAGAATTAAATCCAACCAAGTAAAATAAATATTATACTTATTTTTCCTTCTCAAGTACTCATAGGAACTAAGATTACTAAGAAAACGTATTTTTAAAATATACTTACTTCTCCTAAAAGTACCAATGAAAAAGCCACTAGGTAAATTTAGCTACTTACTACCAAAGAGAACCCAATCAGTGTCTTCCAATGACGTGGGGAGGAGCAACCACCGTATTTTCCAAGGAATCTAGACATAAATAGCAAGGGAATGAAAGATTAGACAAAATCCCCAAATTTATAATGCCTAGGGTTTTGAGGAAACCCCAAAAATTCTAATATTTAAATTTCCAACACCTCTTACACACAACCCATCACTAATCTATGTTATAGAATTAATTATCTAGCTTTGTTGTTCATGGATTTACCTCAAAAGCTTCAAATAGGAAATTTTAAGGAGATGGGTATTGTTCCCATTAACTCCAATCACCTTCCCATGCTTGAGTACCACAAAAATTTAAGAAACTTAATGGGTTTTGGAACAAGGAAGGAAATGAGTGGGAGAAAGTGAGAGGGAGAAGATGGAGAATGGAGATGATGGGGGTGGGTTTGTGAAAAAAAAATGGTGTAGGAAAGTGAGAAAGGGGGCTCTCGGGTGGTTTAAAAACAACGGAGGAGTTCTCTTTTTTTCTTCTTTTCATTATTAATGAAACGGTGCGTTTCAACTTGGAATCTATCAAACGTCTAGAGTTTTGGATAAAATAAGAAGCTAAAATATCTTTTAGAACGGAAATAATAATAAATATTGAATTTGTTTTAACAAGGTTTAATATTTATGTTTATTGTTGTGTTCATTTGTTCACTCTCCCTATGATTATTTTTTCAAATTTTCAAGTAATAGTTTTAGTTGCCTTAAATCGTAATTGTGATTTATTAATATTCTCATATTTGATCTTAACATTTTATATCTATTTATATTTTCTCATTATAGATATGTTTTTATCTTACATTTGATTAGCTTTTTTTTTATAATAATATTTTCTCTATTTAATTTTTAAAAAATAAAATTTCACATATTTTAAATTTACCATATAATACATAAATAATATATACTCCTATATAACGAGTTTAATTTTAGTATATTATTAATATAAAAATATTAACATTATTAATTACTCCATTAAAAGCCATCTTAAATATAATTTTTAAAATAATAATTAAAAATTAACAATTTTAACATATATGATAATCCATGTTTAAATGACTATCGATAATATTCCCACTATTTTTTTTTTATAAATTATCCTTAAGAATCTATATTAATTATTTTTTAAAAGAATATCCTTAATTGTGAGTCATTTTTCATATTCCAATAAATAATAGGTAGAATAAATTAATATAAATGAAAAACTATTTTGAAAATCTTGTTTTATTTCTTTACATTTTAATAATGAGAAAATTAAAATAATTAATATTAATAAAAATATAAAAATAAATATATCTCATTAATGCTAGGAATAATTTTAAAAATATTAAAATTAAGATTAATTTAATATATCCCTAAACTATTTTGGAATTTTTAACTAGGCTTTTAAACAAAAAAATCGTGTTTCAAAAACAAAAACTAAAAAAAATTGTAATTAGATCTTGTTCTTTTATAATTTTTATAATTTGGTTAGAGTTAATTTACAGTGGCTTGAAATCATGAGAAAAATAACAATTTGTGATGGCTTTATTAATTCTAGGGATTCAATTATAAAAAAAATAATATAAAAGAACATGGACTCAATTACACATTTTTTTAAGTTTAAAACCTAATTCAAAATTCTGAAATATTTGAAGTACCTGTATTAAACCTAAATTTAATACTACTAATTATATTAGTAATTAATTTTCTTAATTCTTACTCCCTCCGTTTCTTTTTATCTGTCGTTTAAGGTTTATTTGTAGAAACCAAGAAATGCATTAAATTTTCTTGATTCTAATAAAGTAATTATGAGATTTTTTATTTTACCCTCTTTTCATTTTTACCCTACCATGCATGTGTAAATTCATTAAAGATTAGGAGAGAAGTAAGGATATAATTGATAAAAGAGTAATTAATGTAATCTTGAACTTTGCAAACGACAGATAAATAGAAACAAAATTTTTCCAAAAATCCGACACTTAAAAAAAAAACAGAGGGATAGTAGTCGGTGTATCTTTGCTTTCACAATGAAAACACACAGGGCACTGAAAAAACGTAAAAAAGTTGAATCTAATACGAATTGCTTTGAAGTGAATAGTTTTTTTTTCTTCTTTTTTTTCAAATCACCGTTAAATCAAACATAATGTTAGTAATATTTAATAGGATGGGCTAATGTTGAGAGAGAAACTGGGAAATGGAAGGAAGATAGATAGTACCAATGTTAAAATTTACGATAAAACTTATATATAATTTATATACAATTTTATAAGTATTGTTGGTGTTGTACTCTAATAGAGTTTCATTTTGGTAACATGCGTACTATATTTAATTAAATGTTATGGCGTATTATTGAGATAAAATTTCAACTCTAAACCGTATGGAATGATGCTGTATTTAAGTTTTTTCCTAAAATTTAACACTCGTATGAATTCTATGCAAAATAAAATTTGAGTACGAAAATAGTAATACGACGACAACCCATGAGAGAAGAGCCTGAGTCTACTTGATTTCACGTAGCCCTCGGTCCTGCTTAGCAACTGCCTTCGGATCTCTAAGGTACGGTACCGACTTGTTTCTTTCTTTCCAACATTTTCTCTCTCTCTGAAAACTGATCTTTGTTTTTACTTTCTGTTCACGTCGGAGAACACCAATGGGAGAGTACGAAGGATCCTTGAGTTTAGGAATTCCGTCCATTCTCCCACACACTAAGCGTAACTATGAACCTGAGGAGAAGGTTACACCCTCTCCCTCCTTTTATGGTGGGTTCTCTCCAATGGCTTTTACCATGCATCGCCTTAGCCTCACGTCTACTTGTTTGCTAGTAAAAGTGTAAAACTCAGTTTGGGAGAAGTAAGACTTAAGATACTTTTGCAAACTTAAGCTTAACTCAAATTTAAGTTTGCAAACTTTAATCCAAACATGCACTAAGCCTAAAAGGCCTAGGTGCTTAGAATGGCCGTCCTTATCTTATCTATGCGTGTGTTAGTCTGTTTTATAGTCTTCCAAGAGTTGAGCCTGAAATTTTGGTCTCTATTTTTATGTGATACTATGGATTCCAAATGCAATGTTTCTGATGCATAGTATTTGCTTACAAAAGGCAGAACGATAAGTTCCTTGATAAATCGGATTTTGATTGCATTTTGATGTGAGTTTAGATGTCATTTTCATACATTTTGAATATATTTTATTGGCAAAACTCACTGTTTGGTGTTAGTTGGTGCAAGACAGGTACTCAAGAGGCTTCATGAGGAAAAGAGTTGAAAATTGCACTTTTTGGAGCAAAAATGCCACTGTCTGGAGGACCAAGAAAAAAGGCCAGAATTGAAGTAACGCAAGGACCATGGCCATGGTAAATTTACCATGGTCATGCTGGTTGCGTAGCAGAATTGGACCTTTATGCAAGGACCACGGCCGTGGTCATTTTACCACGGCCGTGGTAAGTTGCGCTGTCAGCCCATTTAAATTTTGAATTATTATAAATAGGAGGAGAAATCCTTTTATCTGGGATCTTTTGCTCTGTTTCTGAATACTGAGGGTTCTGAGTGAGATAAAGAACGTGTGAGAGAGTCTGATTGCTGTAAGACGTAGAGATCGTCATTGGGAGTACTACTTGTAAAATTTCTTATCCCTTTGTAATCTTTATGTTTTCTATGGGATTTTCTGGTTTGTTCATGAACATGAGTGGCTAGTCCTCCAAGCCTAGGATTATGATGTAGCTGTGTCTTTTGTACCCCATCTTTGATTATCAATGAATGTCTCGATGTTTCCAGTTATTGAATCTCTTTACTATTTCGTTTGTGATTAGAACTGATCACTCTAAATATTGGTCTGTCCCTTGTCTATGATCAACTGCCTAGGATTGACAGAACTGTAAAGTGATTGAATTCATATGATTTGCATGATCAAACTAATTGTGTGAATTTCCAGTGGATTAATTCTATTAATCAACCTCTTTGAATATTATCGTTTATCCTAATTTAATTCACCTATGACCAATTGGGAATTGAATTAAGGAAAACAGCAGTAGTAAGCTACGATCAATTGTTTACTAATGAATTTAAAGAGGACTGGCAATTAACTTAATTAGAGCATTCAATGAGATCAAGATGAGGGAAAAAGAGATGCATGCAAAATCATAATCCTTGGCATTTCTATCTTACTGTCTCACGTTAATCTTCTTGTCTTAATCCTTAGCTCTTAAGAACTGAACCATTGAACTCTATTTTCTCCCAAATTTGATTCTTGATTGAATTGTTTAACCATTGCAAAATTAATTGTTCGGGAACACGACTAGTCCTTTGGGTTCGATATCCGGACTCCTAGAGTCCACTGACACTACTGTGTAGGGTACGCTTGCCCTTTCCAGACGCATTTTTACGCATCAAGTTTTCGGCGCCGTTGCCGGGGACTAGTTGTGTAGTTCCTAGATAATTTATTTTGTGAAAATTAAGCAATTCTTGTTCATATTGTTTATAGTTTTGGTTCCTTTTAATTTTCTTTTTTTATCTATTTTAATTTTAATTTTTGTTTTGTTTTGTTTTGTTTATTATTATTATTATTATTATTATTATTATTATTATTATTATTATTATTATTATTATTATTATTATTATTATTTTGTTTAATTTCTGAATTTTTATTTTATTAAAAAAAACTCTGTTTATTTTAATTATTCATTCTCTTTTGCCAATTGCGTTTTAATCCCTTTTTCTGTGTTGACAGTTTATGCTAACCAAATCCCAGAGGCCAGAGCTTGTGAACGAACCTGGGATTGAAAGGCTTGCCCGAAAGAACAGAGCGGAACAGAGAAGAAGAGTAATGGCTGAAGAAAATGACCCACCGGTGGAGCAGTCTCTATTAGACTATCTCACTCCTCAAGTTGGGGTAGCTAACAGCATCCTATTGCCAGTACTGGGGGATGTCAATTTTGAATTGAAACATGGCTTCCTCCAGATGATAGAGAGTAACCAGTTCAATGGGCTGGCTACTGAGGACCCGATGGAGCATCTGAGAAGATTCCTAAGGATGGCCAGCACTGTAAAATATCCTCGAGTGTCTGCTGAATATATCAGACTAGCTGCTTTCCCATTCTCACTCAACGGGAAAGCTCTCAATTGGTTGTGCTCACTTCCGACCAACAACATCACCACCTGGGAGATGTGCACCAACAAATTCCTCCGGAAGTACTATTCTGTAGTGAAGACAGACCAGATGCAGAGAGAGATAGGCAATTTTGCTCAGAGGGAGCAGGAGAGCCTGGGACAGATTTCAGGAGCTGCTTCGGAGTTGTCCACATCATGGGTTTAGTCAGCAAAGAATCATCCAGATTTTCTATGGAGGTGTGTCCAGCCATAATAGGACTAGCCTCGACGCTGCTTGTGGAGGTTCCTTGATGGCTAAATCACCAACAGAGGCAAATAGAATCATTGAAGCCATGGCTTCCAACGCCTACAACCACACTACAAATAGGCGTATTCTGATGAGGCCTGTGAACCAAGTGGAAGCTGGAACATCTGGTTCAAGCATTGATCAGAAGCTGGAGAAGTTGTCTAAGCAAATGGAGACTGTGATGAAAGCACAGGTATAACTTCTGACTGCAGCTCTTCCACCATCCACTTGTGATAAGTGTGGGGAAGCCCATAGAGGAGAATTCCTTGTGAGTAATGCACTTGCTCAAGCTATTGAAGAGGTAAATTATGTCGGTGGGAAGAGTGCAGAATATGATCCCTACTCTAGCACATTCAACCAAGGATGGAGAGATCATCCTCACCTTTCTTGGAAAGACCAGAGGGACCAAGGCCCCAGGCAGGAGCGGAATCAAAATGTGTATAGGCCTCCACATATGCAAAATCAGAGATCAAGACAAGAAGAGAGAACGCCATCACTGGAGGATGTCATGATGCAATATATAGCCAAGAGTGATGAGCGCATGAAGACTATGGAGTCTCAGCTTTCTAGCATGCGAGCTTTGCTATCCCAGAGAGCTCCTGGTACCCTTCCTTCTCAAACTGAAACTAATCCTAAGAAGGAAGAGGTGAATGTTGTGATGACTAGGAGCAAAAAGGCTAAAGAGGAGCAGAAGAAGAAGGAAGAGTCAGCTCCAACTCCAGAAGAGGAGGTTCTTACTGAAGAGAACCCAACTGTTGAGAAAGAGAAGGAAAAGGAGGTACTGACACCTCCTCAGGTAAGTGTTCCTTTCCCCCAAAGGTTGAAAGACAAGAGTGAAGATAGGTATTTTGCTAGATTTATAGAGATACTGAAAGGTTTGCATATTAATATCCCCTTCGCTGAGGCAATTGCTCAAATGCCAAAGTACGCCAAGTATTTAAAAGAAATTCTTTCAAATAAAGGAAAGCTGGCGGACTTTGCTACAATTGGCCTCAACAAAGAATGCTCTGGTGTGATTTTAAAGAAATTGCCTCCTAAACTTAAGGATCCCGGGAGTTTTTCAATTCATTGTACTATTGGCAATTTGCAATTTGATAGAGCATTATGTGATTTGGGTGCTAGCATTAATCTAATGCCTTATTCTGTTTATAAGAAGTTGGGGTTACAAGAACCCCAATCCACTGACATCTCTATTTTGCTTGCAGACAGGACTCTCACTTATCTGCGAGGAATAGTGGAGAACTTGTTGGTTAAGGTTGGGAAATTTATTTTTCTTGCTGACTTTGTGATTCTGGACATTGAGGAGGATGAGGAAATTCTAATTATTTTGGGACGACCCTTCCTCAACACAGGAGATGCCGTGATTGAGGTCCGAAAAGGGAGACTAACCTGGAGGCTAGGTGATGAGAAGGAAGTGATTAAAATGTATGATACTACAAAAAGCTCCTCCTCTTCCCCTTCCTATAATTTTGTGCAAGCCATTGACAAGTTGGAGATGATTGATACTGAGCTTCACCCAAGTGTGGGGAAGGAAGCTCCTGGCTATAGAGTGGATGGGCATGTTGAAAGTTTACTGCAAGAAAGGAGTACCACCTTGTTTGAGGGAGGTTGATTTCCCTTTCACCCGTCAGGCTCGGGACGTTAAACAAGCGCTACTCAGGAGGCAACCTGTGAAGAGTGGGTTCATGAACCCACTATATCCTTTTAATTATTTTATTTTGCATTCTAGAGCTTACGAATTATTTTTATTTTTGGTTATTCTCGCATGTGGGGACCACGGTCGTGCTAAATTGAGCACAGCCGTGGTGGTAGAAGCAAGGCTGTGGTTATATTTGACCACAGCTGTGCTCCCAGCATCCTCAAACAACGTCATTTACGACCACGGCCGTGCTAAATTGACCATGGCCGTGGTCAATGACCATGGGTGTGGTAAATGGACCCTGGAAGTGGAAATTTCGCAATTTTTATGAAAATCAGCGTCACTCATAAAGATTTAGTTTTGATTCACGGTGTGTGTGAAGTTTTTTATGCCAACCCTCTATCATTTGTTTGGTGGTTCTTTATGAAAATTATGAATTCTGTGTTTTTGTGCATTACTGACACGTGACAACAATTGTGTTCCAGAAAATGAATTCAAAAAGAGGAGGTGGAAGACCTTTCACTATGGCAAAAAATGATGATTCTTCTTCCAAAGGGAAAAACGTATTGGAATCTCTTCCAAAAACTGAGCAATTAACTCAAGGTGTTGCTGAAGTTAACCTAGAGTCAGGACAAGATGATGGTGGATGGGTGGAATATGCAAAGAAATCCAAGAATAGAGCCAGAAGCAGCACTGCAAAACCATGGAGTCCTCCGATTCATAATTCTAGAGTAGTGGGAAATACAAAGATGGTTCACAAGCCAGTTACTCGGAATGATGGAGGAGTTGGAAGGGCTTCTGGAAGTGGAAATCCTTGGCAGTCCCAAAATGCTAACTTCAAGAGACCTGCTGGCAGAGGAAATGGAAGGCCCCAGTTAACTGCAAGTGAATCTGAAAGCAACAATGTGACTTTAAACCATTTCATTCGACCTCCCCTGGAGTATGGGTGGAATTGGCAATCTAGAAGTGGTTCCAAGCAGTTCAAGAGTGTTGATGATAGCCTAGTGAAGGATGAAATTACAGAAGAGTCCCCTGTGAAGAATGACAGTGTTGATGATGAGGGGGAGGAGGGCTTTGATACTATGGAAGATACTGATGATGATCTAATGAGTGATGATTATGATTCTGATGATACTAGTCAAAAGAGCCACGAGACTTGTAAGAAGAGCAAATGGTTTAATGATTTCTTTGAGAATTTGGATGGCCTATCTATTGAAAAGATCAACGAACCACAACGGCAGTGGCACTGTCCAGCTTGTCAAGGTGGTCCTGGTGCTATTGATTGGTACAGAGGACTGCAGCCTCTGATGATGCATGCCAAAACAAAGGGGTCAAAAAGGGTGAAGATCCATAGGGAGTTTGCTGAGCTTTTGGACGATGAATTGTGCAGAAGAGGTACTGGAGTAATTTCACCCGCGGAAGTATTTGGTAAGTGGATGGGTTTAAAAGATGAGGAGAAAGATCATGAAATAGTTTGGCCTCCGATGGTTGTCATTCAGAATACATGGTTTGAACAGGATGAAAATGACAAGGTATAAGTGTTTTTTCTTTTTTGCATCAAATGATGAATAAATAGTGATAGTATTATATTTATTTTAACCTCTTGTGTTAATGTAGCAAAACATTCTTAATTTTCCTAAACTATTTCTGGATTTTGTGTTACATCCTTATTTTCTTCTTGGTGTGTAGTGGCTAGGTATGGGTAACCAGGAGCTTCTTAATTATTTTAGTACATATGATGCTTTGAAAGCTCGACACTCTTATAGCCCCCAGGGTCATCGTGGGATGAGTGTTTTGAAATTTGAAGCCTCAGCTATAGGTTATCTTGAGGCCGAGCGTCTACACAAGCACTTTGCAGAACAAGGAACAGACCGGGATGCTTGGTTTAGTCCCTACCGTAGATTATTTCTCCCTGGTGGATACTTGGCAGTGAAGAAAGACCTGGAGGATTTCAACAAACATTGCCAAGGTTCCTTTTCCTCTTCCTTCTTTTATTAGTTCTTTTCATTCCTCTACTACTGGTTGTTTGATGTCTTCTATGGAGACAGTATATTGACTTTTATTTTGGGGGTCACTTTTTATCTGAAATTGTATATAGGTAAATCTAGACTCAAATATGACATGAGATCATACCAGGAGATGGTTGTAAACCAGCTTCGGCAAATGAACGAGAACAACCAGCTACTTATTTATTTGAAGGACAGGGATGCCAAAAAAAAAAAACAAACAAAAGCTCTTGAAGAATCTTTGGGTATAGTGGCTGAGAATCTGCGAAGGACAATGGAGGAAAATCGCATTGTGAGGTTGAGAACTAAAAAGCAACATGATGAGAACAAGGAAGAGGTAATACTAAACGTTGACAGTGACAAACTTTTTGGTGATTTAGATTTATGGCAAAACTGTTGATAGATGCATTTTTGCTTTGATTGTGGGATGTGCTTTTAGCTGTTGATATATGAGGTTTGGATGTGCTTCGGAATGAACTGTTTCATTGAAAGGTGTTAGCTGTAATTTATATTTTTATAGTACAATTGCTGAAGTTTCATTAGCATGTATAAGCTAAACTTCCTCACATTTTCCTTCTTTTCATGACTCGGATGGCTTTGTGTATAATAATGTGACTTTGTGCCAAAAGAACTTCAGTCTAAACTCTCTAATAATAAATCATTGAGCAATGTAATGAATTGCACTGTCCCAGAATGATATTGTCTATTTAAAAGAGGATGTTTTCTAGAATTCTTTAGTAAAACAATAGATATTCTTGAAATGATTTAGTAAATGGTGGTTACTACTGTTTTGTTGTGGAGTCTATTGCATACTTCCCGTGACCCTGTTTTCTGAATCAGTTTGTGCTGATTAATTAATTGATCCAATAGCTTTTTCTACTGATTGTCCTGATAATTTCATGCCATTAATAGTTGGTTAGCTCTTTTCAATCCCAATTCGCTTTCCCTTCTGGTTATTTCTTATCAATATTCTTCTAATGTTTTATTCGATTCTAGGTTATGAAATATTTATTTTTCTCGCTATTTTTTCTGACCATTGGATACTTTGTCTCAATGAAAGATGTACGGGCAAGAAGAATTTTTTAAGGAACAGATCAGTATCATTCATGATTCAAGGGCTGCAAAGGAAGAAGAGTTTGAGAGGATGCAGCAGGAGAAACGTGAGAAGGTGAAGCCATCAAGTACCAGCCCTTTAAATGAAGAGGAAGGGAGAGTCAAGTAAGAGTATATATGTCGTATATTTTGGTTGTGCACTCGTGCTATATATTTTTCTCATTGGCCTATGACAAATTTTGATTTCTTTGGATGATAGGGTGGATGAATATCTAAAATTTGTTGAGTTTCAAGATAAAGAAATGGAAAACTTTGCTGCTGAAGAGGAGAAACTCCGTCAAGCTCATAAAGAGAATATTGATCCAATGACGCGAAGGCACTGGGAGGAAAAGTTGCAGTTGGAGGAAACGTTTAATGAGGATCTAGCCAAGCTCATGGAAAAGTACTCCCTATCTCACCCAGAAACCAAGTCCAATGGTATCTGATGATAGGGTGTTGTTGCACATTGGTGACAAAAAGATAAAAGAATAGAGTGATTGTTCTAAGTTGAAGAACCCCAGACATCAGCATTTTAGTACTTGAAAACAAGGATATGCCTGGAAATAGAAAGGTCGTATATTTTGGTTGTGCACTCGTGCTATATATTTTTCTCATTGGCCTATGACAAATTTTGATTTCTTTGGATGATAGGGTGGATGAATATCTAAAATTTGTTGAGTTTCAAGACAAAGAAATGGAAAACTTTGCTGCTGAAGAGGAGAAACTCCGTCAAGCTCATAAAGAGAATATTGATGCAATGACGCGGAGGCACTGGGAGGAAAAGTTGCAGTTGGAGGAAACGTTTTGTCACAACCCGTCCTAGGATCATGACCGGCGCACAAGCTACATGTTCTTTAGCCTGGCTAGCCTGAACACAAAGACATAAATAAAGACAAATAAAGGGGACTACCAAAAATCCGACAGAGTCTCCCCTAAAAACAGGACAAACCAAGTATGCAGAACCACCTGTGAAATCATATATACATATATTTAGATCCAACGGTTAGATATCAAGGCCACACATCACAACATAGGTCCTTGATATGGATATATATCCAAATACATCACTAGAATAAACTCAAAATAAAGGGATTTCATCTATATCTATTTCTGTCCCTATCACTATAGCTGCATTATACTGGAGTCACCAAAATATACTCTCCATTATATGCAATGGAGGCCTACCAAAAGATGAACAAAATTCCTAGGGAGATCAACAAATCCCAGGAAGTCTGCTACTCAACTACCTGTGAATCTGAGAGGAAAAGGAAAGAATGGGGTAAGTCACAAGGACTTAGTGAAAGCATAAAAATACAAAGTGGACAGGAAGGAGAAAGCAATCATAGCACGAGTTTTTCATGCAAAAAGAATTTAAATGGAATTTAAATTAAAGTGAAATAAATACAGCTCATTTTTTATAAAACTTATATTTACTCCCTTGCTAACTCATAAGAATTAAAATCAAATCATAATCAAGATGAACAACTTTATATAAACTTTAATTATACTATGTATACATAGACCACGTTATCTCTTCGTTGTGGCAAACGAAAATTATAGAACTACAGCACTTAGCTCGTAGACTGCATTTTCTCTTCGTTTCAGCAAACGGAAAATATAGGAACTATGGATCTTCAATCCATAGGCTACATTATCTCTTCGTTGTAGCAAACGAAAATTATATAAACTATAGGTATTTAACCTATAGGCTACTTTATCTCTTCGTTGTAGCAAACGGTCATTATTCACAATGAGAACTCAATTTCCACATCTAAATTATATCATCAAATTATCAAAAATCATAAAGAATTAAATCCAACCAAGTAAAATAAATATTATACTTATTTTTCTTTCTCAAGTACTCATAGGAACTAAGATCACTAAGAAAACGTATTTTTAAAATATACTTGCTTCTCCTAAAAATACCAATGAAAAAGTCACTAGGTAAATTTAGCTACTCACAACCAAAGAGAACCCAATCAGTGTCTTCCAATAACGTGGGGAGGAGCAACCACCGTGTTTTCCAAGGAATCTAGATATTAATAGTAAGGGAATGAAAGATTAGATAAAATTCCCAAATTTATAATGCATGCATAGGGTTTTGAGGAAACCCCAAAAAAATTCTATATTTAAATTTCCAACACCTCTCACAAACAACCCATAACTAATCTATGCTATAAAAATAATGATCTAGCTGTGTTATTTGTGGGTTTACCTCAAAAGCTTCAAATAGGAAATTTTAAGGAGATGAGTATTATTTTCCTTAACTCTAATCACCTTCCCAAGCTTGAGCACCACAAAAGTGTAAGAAATTTGATGGGTTTTGGAACAATAGAGGAAAAGAGAGGGAGAAAGTGAGAGGGAGAAGGTGGAGAATAGAGATGATGGGAGTGGGTTTGTGAGGAAAAGGAACGTGCAGGGAAGTGAGAATGAGGGGGGGGGGGGGGTCTCGGGTGACTTTTAAAACAGGGGAGGGAGAAATTTTTTTTATTTATTAATGAAACGGTGCGTTTCATTCTTCCCCTCTTAAAAGAATTCGTCCTCGAATTTAATCTATGACTAACCTTGAGTCTCAAACAAGTGAGGATACTTCTCACGCATAACAGTTTCTGGTTCCCAAGTCATCTCCTCACCTGCTGCTCCTCGCCAAACCACTTTCACTGACACAACATCCTTAGAACGTAAACGCTTCACGCGTTTGTCTACTATAGCCATTGGTTGTTCTGTATAGCTTAGATTCTCATCAAGTTGCACCGGCTGATGCTGAATAATGTGAGAGGGATCATGAACATACTTCCGAAGCATAGACACATGGAAAACTGGGTGAACTCCAGAGAGATCAGGTGGGAGGGCTAAGCGATAAGCCACTTGCCCCACCCTATCTAGAATTTCAAAAGGACCAATAAACCTGGGACTAAGCTTACCCTTCCTGCCAAAACGTAAGATGCCTTTCATTGGAGACACACGTAAAAACACATGTTCTCCTACACTAAACTCCAAAGGTCGACGTCTTCGATCTGAATACGACTTCTGTCTACTCTGAGCAGTCACCAAGTGTTCTCGGATTATCTTAACCTTCTCCACAACTTCTTGAATTAGATCTGGACTTACCAATCTAGACTCTCCAGTTTCAAACCAACCAATCGGTGATCTACAACGCCTTCCATACAAGGCCTCAAAAGGTGTCATCTGAATACTAGACTGATAACTATTGTTATAAGCAAACTCTACCAAAGGCAAGTATTGATCCCAACTACCTCCAAAATCAAACATGCAAGCACGAAGCATATCTTCTAGGATATGTATTGTCCTCTCGAATTGGCCATCAGTCTGAGGGTGAAAAGTAGTACTCAAATCCAATCTGGTCCCTAAACCCTTCTGAAAAGATCTCCAAAATTGAGTTATGAACTGAGGTCCTCGATCTGATATTATAGACAATGGCACTCCATGCAAGGATACTATTCTCTCTATATAAAGCTTGGCATACTGAGCTGCTGAGTAGGTAGTTTTCACAGGCAAAAAGTGTGCTGACTTGGTCAATCTATCTACAATCACCCAAGCTGAGTCATAACCCTTTGAGGTTCTAGGCAACCCCGTCACAAATCCATAGTGATCCTCTCCCATTTCCGTTCTGGTATATCAATTCTCTGAAACAACCCTGCGGGCTTTTGATGCTCTGCCTTAACTTGCTGGCATACTAGGCATTTAGATACAAATTCAGCTACATCCTTTTTCATCCCTTCCCACCAATAAAACTCCTTCAAATCTTGATACATTTTAGTGGCACCCGGATGAATGGTGTACGAGGAATGATGGGCTTCTCCCAAAATCTTCTCCCTTAAGTCTCCTACATTAGGAACACATAAGCGAGTGCCAAAGTGTAAGACACCCTCCGAATCCACCACAAAATCAGAAACCTTACCTGCTTGAGTCTCTTCTATAATCTTCCTCAAAAGAGGGTCTTCACCTTGAGTTACTTTAATGGTATCCACTAAAGTGGAACGAGCATGAACATGAGCTAAAAGTGATCCGGTGCCTGTGACTTCAAACTTCACTCCATTAGTTACAAGATCTTGAAACTCTTTCACTATAGGTCTCCTAACTTCAACTATGTGAGCCAGGCTGCCCATAGACTTCCTACTCAAAGCATCAGCAACTACATTTGCTTTGCCTGGATGATACAAGATCGTGCAATCATAGTCTTTCAAAAGCTCCATCCACCTCCTTTGCCTTAAATTCAAGTCCTTCTGCTGAAAGATATACTTAAGGCTCTTATGATCAGTGTAGATCTCACAAGTTTCACCATACAGATAATGCCTCCAAATCTTAAGAGCAAAGATCACTGCTGCCATCTCCAAGTCATGCGTAGGATAGTTTTGCTCATGCCTCTTGAGCTGTCTAGAAGCATAAGCAATCACCCTTCCATGTTGCATCAACACACACCCCAATCCTACTCTAGATGCATCACAATAGACCACATAACCACCACCACTCGAAGGTAACGCTAAGACAGGAGCGGATGTCAAACAATCCTTTAGCTGCTGGAAACTTTGCTCACATACATCATCCCATTGGAACATAACCTGCTTCTGTGTTAATCTAGTTAGAGGAGCTGCAAGTCTAGAAAAATCCTTAACGAATCGACGGTAGTATCCTGCAAGTCCAAGAAAACTATGAATTTCTGACACTGATGCAGGCCTAGGCCAAGCCTGAACCGCTTCCACTTTCTTCATATCTACACTTATTCCATCCTTAGATACCACATGGCCTAAAAAGGTTACACTATCCAACCAAAACTCGCATTTGGAGAACTTTGCATATAGCTTATGCTCCCTCAAGGTTTGCAAGGCTAACCTCAAGTGTTGCTCATGCTCCTCTTTACTCTTAGAATACACCAAAATGTCATCAATGAAGACTATCACAAAGTGGTCTAAGAACGGCTTGAAGACTCGATTCATCAAATCCATGAAAGTTGTAGGAGCATTGGTTAGTCCAAAAGACATAACCAAAAACTCATAATGTCCATATCGGGTACGAAAAGCTGTCTTAGAAATGTCCTCCACCCTTATCTTCAATTGATGATATCCAGATCTCAAATCAATCTTTGAAAAACATTGAGATCCCTGAAGTTGATCGAACAAGTCATCAATGCGAGGTAAAGGATACTTATTCTTCACTGTCATCTTGTTTAATTATCGATAATCAACACATAACCGTAGTGAACCATCCTTCTTCTTGACAAACAACACTGGTGCACCCTATGGGGAACAACTAGGACGGATGAAACCTTTGTCAAGAAGATCCTGCAACTGTTTCTTCAACTCTTTAAGCTCGGCTGGAGCCATCCGATATGGAGGTATGGATATGGGTTGAGTTCCTGGAAGTAAATCAATACCAAACTCTATCTCTCTATCTGGTGGGACACCAGGTAACTCTTCAGGGAAGACATCAGGGTATTCACATACCACTGGTACTTGCTTCAACTCCACTATTGCCACATCAACATCTTTTATCATTGTAAGGTACCCATGACAACCCTTCCTCAATAACCTGTGTGCTTTTACTGCTGAAATCAAGTTACTTGATGACCAACTCTGATCACCCTGAAACACAAAGGTTGGTTCCCCTGGCATATCAAACTTCACCACTTTATTATGGCAATCTAAAGTAGCATGGCAAGAAGCCAACCAGTCCATACCCAATATCACATCAAAATCGATCATATCCAACTCTATAAGATCTACCATCAACGATTTGCCCTCCACCAAAACCTCACAAGATCTGTACACTGAATTTGCTAATAAAGAATGACCCATGGGTGTAGCCACTGTCAAAGGCTCATCCAAAGGTGATGGATCTCTCCCAAAAGCAAATGCAAAGAAGGGAGACACAAAGGAATGTGTAGCTCCAGAGTCAAACAAAACATGTACATCTCGAGAATCTACGGAAAGTATACCTGTCACAACAGCATTGGATGCCTGAGCATCCTGACGAGTCAAGGTGAACACACGAGTCTGTCCTCCGCTAGTCTGTCCCTGTCCTCTGCCTCCTAGTCCTCTACCTCCTGGTCCTCTACCACCCCGATATGAGCCACTTGGACCACTATACTGCCTCACCTGAACCATAGGTGCTGTCACTATGCTAGAAGAAGGCTGAAAAGATGACATAGGACAATTTCTAGCAAAATATCCAACTTGCCCACATCGATAACATCTTGCTGACCCTTACCTGCAAGATCCAACATGCATCTTCCCACATGTAGCACAAATAGTAGGGGTCCAATCAGAAGTTGTGTGATGCTGTGAAACACCTCGGCTATGAGCTGTGCTAGCTGCCTGGCTAACTTGAGTGACCTGTGGCTGTCGACCTCCATGCTGACCTCGATGATACTGACTAATGTCATCCCTAGAGCCTCCACCACCCTGGCCCTGATGGCCACCACGAGATGTCTCCAAGTGGGACCTCTTGCGTGAGTCACGAGAATTCCCACCTCTATCTCTGTTTCCTCGCTCAACAGTCAAAGCCCTATTCAAGGCTTGCTCATAACTCATGTCACCCTGCCCTGCAATCGCCCTGAACAAGTAACTCTTCAAACCATCCAAAAACCTCTGAACTTTAAGCTTCTCAGTAGCCACCAAGTGTGATGCATATCTAGAAAGTCGCATGAACTGGATATTATACTCCATCACTGACATCTGATCTGTTTGCACAAGTGTCTCAAACTCTCGTGCTCTGCTATCTCTAACACTCTGAGGCAAGAAGTGAGCTAAAAATAACTCGACAAACTCATCCCACATCAAAAGAGGTGATCCTGCTGGTCTCGCAAGGAGCATGGTCTCATACCACCCCCTCGCCACATCACGCAAACGAAAAGCGGCCAACTGAACCATCCGAGTAGTAGAACTACCTAAACCCTGACATATCCATGACACCTCATCTAGAAATGCCTGAGGATCCTCATGAATGTCTGAGCCACTGAAAGTCGGAGGATTAAGTTTGGTGAATGCAGTCAATGAAACCTCTGCTCTAACGGGCTAAACAAGTGGTTGCTCATGTAGTTCCTCATCCTGATTATTCTCAAAACCTGGTTCTTGTGGCCCTGTTTGTTGCTGCCTCTGAACCCCAATCACATCAACTAATTGTTGTAGTGTCTCTTGCATATTTTGCATATTAGTAGTTAACTGAGCTAGTGTTGGGTTCCCACGTTCCGCTCTAGGAACCTCAACCTCTGGCATTCCACCACCCCTTCCACGTCTTCCTCGACCACGACCGCGACCGCGACCACGTCCACGGCCCCTCGGGGCTACATTTTGGGGTTGAGTAGAAGCCTCATCAGAAACTTGCTCTCTAGCAGGTCTAGTCCTGGGTGGCATCTCAACCTAACAATGAGGATCAAAGATGTAAATATGAAGAGGAATTAGAAAGGCAAGCCTAGAATCAATTACACCAACTAATACAACAAACTCCAGTCTAACAATGAATTGTCATGGCGTCTTGCATGTAATTTGTGCCCGGGTACACAAGTTACAAACAAGATGCTACAACATACCCAATAATGCAACCATAGGACCTATTAACCTAAGCTCTGATACCAACTTTGTCACAACCCGTCCTAGGATCATGACCGGCGCACAAGCTACATGTTCTTTAGCCTGACTAGCCTGAACACAAAGACATAAATAAAGACAAATAAAGGGGACTACCAAAAATCCGGCAGAGTCTCCCCTAAAAACAGGACAAACCAAGTATGCAGAACCACCTGTGAAATCATATATACATATATTTAGATCCAACAGTTAGATATCAAGGCCACACATCACAACATAGGTCCTTGATATGGATATATATCCAAATACATCACTAGAATAAACTCAAAATAAAGGGATTTCATCTATATCTATTTCTGTCTCTATCACTATAGCTGCATTATACTGGAGTCACCAAAATATACTCTCCATTATATGCAATGGAGGCCTACCAAAAGATGAACAAAATTCCTAGGGAGATCAACAAATCCCAGGAAGTCTGCTACTCAACTACCTGTGAATCTGAGAGGAAAAGGAAAGAATGGGGTAAGTCACAAGGACTTAGTGAAAGCATAAAAATACAAAGTGGACAGGAAGGAGAAAGCAATCATAGCACGAGTTTTTCATCCAAAAAGAATTTAAATGGAATTTAAATTAAATTGAAATAAATACAGCTCATTTTTTATAAAACTTATATTTACTCCCTTGCTAACTCATAAGAATTAAAATCAAATCATAATCAAGATGAACAACTTTATATAAACTTTAATTCTACTATGTATACATAGACCACGTTATCTCTTCGTTGTGGCAAACGGAAATTTATAGAACTACAATACTTAGCTCGTAGACTGCATTTTCTCTTCGTTTCAGCAAACGGTAAATATAGGAACTATGGATATTCAACCCATAGGCTACATTATCTCTTCGTTGTAGCAAACGGAAATTATATAAACTATAGGTATTTAACCTATAGGCTACTTTATCTCTTCGTTGTAGCAAACGATTATTATTCACAATGAGAACTCAATTTCCACATCTAAATTATATCATCAAATTATCAAAAATCATAAAGAATTAAATCCAACCAAGTAAAATAAATATTATACTTATTTTTCTTTCTCAAGTACTCATAAGAACTAAGATCACTAAGAAAACGTATTTTTAAAATATACTTGCTTCTCCTAAAATTACCAATGAAAAAGTCACTAGGTAAATTTAGCTACTCACAACCAAAGAGAACCCAATCAGTGTCTTCCAATAACGTGGGGAGGAGCAACCACCGTGTTTTTCAAGGAATCTAGATATTAATAGTAAGGGAATGAAAGATTAGATAAAATTCCCAAATTTATAATGCATAGGATTTTGAGGAAACCCCAAAAAATTCTATATTTAAATTTCCAACACCTCTCACACACAACCCATAACTAATCTATGCTATAAAAATAATGATCTAGCTTTGTTATTTGTGGGTTTACCTCAAAAGCTTCAAATAGGAAATTTTAAGGAGATGAGTATTATTTCCCTTAACTCTAATCACCTTCCCAAGCTTGAACACCACAAAAGTGTAAGAAATTTGATGGGTTTTGGAACAATAGAGGAAAAGAGAGGGAGAAAGTGAGAGGGAGAAGGTGGAGAATAGAGATGATGGGAGTGGGTTTGTGAGGAAAAGAAACGTGCAGGGAAGTGAGAATGACGGGGGGTCTTGGGTGACTTTTAAAACAGGGGAGGAAGAATTTTTTTTTTATTTTTATTATTAATGAAACGATGCGTTTCACGTTTAATGAGGATCTAGCCAAGCTCATGGAAAAGTACTCCCTATCTCACCCAGAAACCAAGTCCAATGGTATCTGATGATAGGGTGTTGTTGCACATTGGTGACAAAAAGATAAATGAATAGAGTGATTGTTCTAAGTTGAAGACCCCCAGACATCAGCATTTTAGTACTTGAAAACAAGGATATGCCTGGAGATAGAAAGCTGGCTAAAATACAAATGACATTGCATATTTTCTGTTCTTAGGTACTAGTGGCAAGAACTTTTGATGTGATTGATTTTATGCAAATTTTATGAATAGCGGCAAATTTAGATGGGGAGTAAAATACACCACTTAGGTTATCTCTGGCTTTGGTGAAGGGTATGAACGGAAGCCTGATATCTCTGCTGTATGAGAAGTGCTAGCAGTACACACTCTAACATGCTATTATATATTATATATTAGTTATAAAATCATGAGTGAAACTCATTAAATAAGTAAGACCTGCAAAATTTTGAATTTCGGTTAATAGTGGACCTGTGTTCAAAAAAATGTGTTGCTAACATTTTTTCTGCTATATTCATCTGTCAAGCCTGCTGCTGCTGCTTCAAAAGGCCTGATTCAACAACAACATCGTAATAAATATTGAATTTGTTTTTACAGGGGTTAATATTTATGTTTATTGTTGTGTTCACTTGTCCGTTCTCCCCATGGTTATGTTTTTCAAATATTTTCAGGTAATAGGTTTAGTTGCCTTGAAACGTAACTGTGATATATACCCGCATTTTTTTCCCTTGCGAAGTAAGTTCCTCGTGAATGAAGCAACATATGTTCACGCAACCAGACAAAAGATACCAATTGGGGTACTATGTCTAAGACATTTTTAACCATTTTATAAAAATTAAGTAATTTAGTTAATTTACACAGAGGTATTAAATTTAGAAACAATTTGCAAAAATTTTCAGGACTATTTTTAAATTATTGATATTTTTTTCTTATCCTCTTTTTACCTATTTAACTCATGCATTTTTATTTAAGGGTATTTTTGTAAATAAATAATCAAAGCATTTGACAAGGAATCTTATAAAAATAATGGTAACGGTTAAATACCCAAACAAAATATAATGTGATGCTAGTTGCATTTTAAATTACGGCATGAAAATTTTATATGTTTTTTTTCTTTTCTAAAGTGAATTATTTCATTTTTTTTTTTACTTTTTACCAAAGTTGTGGTTTAGATGTAGCTGGTAACCTTTTTAAGGTGAATTGGGCAGATAACATTCCAAACAAATAAATGGTTCTAGACAGACAGACGCTAGATGGTTGTTATCTAAAAAAAGATAAAAATCCTCAAGTTGTCTCTCTCTTTAGAATCATTGTTTTTTCTTTGAATCTGAGTTAAGGCAATCCTTTTTTGGCAGTAACTAGAAGGAAAGTGATACTGTACATTGCCCTTTACAACAGGTGGTTGATGTGGCAAAGCTAATGGTAGGACTGCTTTCTGAGGTCAGAGATTCTCTGTCCCAACTGGCTTGCAACCTTTGTACCAGAAATCGTTAACTACACTCACTTCCAATAGGCCTCTCCCTCTCTTTGACACTTTTTTATTCTTCCTCTTCCTTTTCCTTTCTTTCTCAACTTGTTTTCCTCTTTGGATATTAAGATACAAGAACGCAGCTGCATTGTTTTACTACCATCAAACCTCCTTAGGTAGGCTAGAACCTGTTCTTATCATTCTAGTTTTCAAGTTTCTTAATTATGGTTCTCTGGAAGTTTGACATGTTATATCATATGGTTTTGATTCTTGTGAGCTTTGTTAATTGTTATAACTTATAACCACAAAGAATTTGAATTGGTGTTCTTCTTTGTATTGTGGTGGGAAATTGTATCGATAGAAAGCCTTTTCCCTTGAATACCACACAATAGAAACAAAGTGTGACTGAATATTAGTGTCCATTGGTAGTTTGTGTTAGCTTCTACTTCTTTCCTTGTAATTGTAAAAAAAGAGAAAATGGAAGACGAAATTTTTATTGGATAATTTTGCAGTTCCTTAGATGCTTTTAGTGTTGTTTTCCAACCAGAATTAGAGTTTCACCTCCAGAATCTGTGTTATATAGATGATGTGAAATTTCAATTCTAATTGAAAAACAGTACTTAAAGCATGTAAAGAATTTCATCTAACAGGTCGAGTTCTGTATCCAATCCATCGTTAGTGTTTGCTCAAAGCCTCAAACTTAACCTGAATAGGACTTAATAGTTTTACGATTTGCTGAAATTTTATGGAATGCATTTTTTCAAGCTGGAGCCATAGAGAAATTGCTAAATCATTGCACGCATATAACATTTTTTTTTAAAACATAAAAATAACATTATTTGGAGGTTAAAAAAGTTAAAAGTTGGTCTGTGCACCCTGGCTAAATTTTTATGAGTTATCAATTTCAGTCAATAAATGAGAGATCAGAGAGAGAAAAAAAAGACAGGCAAGTCCAACTCCAAGACCTTAAGAGTCAATGAGAAACAGGTAAACCAGGTAATAGACAGTTAGGCATAAAGTGTTTTGAGCTGCAAAATCTCATCCACATCCTATTATAAGAAAAACACAATTCACCGAGTTCTTAGACTTGTTGGGTCAATAAATGCCAACCCTCCACCTAGAACATTATTGAGGGACATTTGTATGTTGTGGAGTTTCCCATACATGTCCCGTGTTTATGGACACAGCTTGTAAGAAATCCTCTTAATCTAACTTGTTAGCCATACCCCATTCTCAGAATTATTTGATATGACATGCTTTGGACAGGACAGAAAACATTTGGCTTTCTCATTCTGAATGGAGACGTGGGTCATCATGAGTCATCAAATTATTTAAGTTTGCATTTGTTCACAGCACTCAGCTACAGTCTACAATAGGTCTATCCATGGATCTCCACTCATATACTATATATCTTCTTTGTTTAGCTTCCTTTTTCATAAGATAAAACTCTTTGCTGAAGTGGTTTTTCTTTCTCTTTTGGCTGAGATTGCAAATGTTCTGCAAATAACTATTGATCAAAACATACCAAATGAATGGTATTTGTCAGTTTCATGTGTTATGCCATGGATCATTTTGTAACTGATTTCCACCTTCTCTTGAATGCAAGTTTGCTTACAATTTGAGTTTAATTTACAGGCATGCACTGTAATCATTCTTATACTGTCAACCAATTAAAAATCATTCTTATTCTGACTTTTAAGATAGTTATTTTAAAAGTCAACAAATTTATCATATACGACAATTTGTGATTGAATGACCGAGTAAATTGCATATATTATTTATTCTTAATTTGATCATCAATCATGATCAATATTGCAGGCAATATGCTAAGTGATTGTAAATCTGATTGTCAAATGTAGTGATGAGAATGGAGAAGCCACCAATCCATGGTGCAGCATCAGATTGCAAACCACTCACCACCTTTGTTCAAACAAACTCGGATGCATTCAGGGAAGTAGTACAACGTTTAACAGGTCCCTCGGAAGCAAGTGCAGCAAAAGAAGGAGATGCAACAAAGGTTGCAACTGTGAAAAGGACAACCTCAAAACTCCATGAGAGAAGGAAATACATGAAGCCAAAACTTGAGATTGTTAAACCCACTTTTCCATATAAAACAGGTGCATGTTTGTCACCCTCTAAGTCAAGAAGTTCTAGCTTTCCTGCAAGCCCTGGATCAGGGAGTTCAAGCCTTCTTCCAAGCCCCACTACCCCTTCAACATTGTTCTCTCAGTTGAAAATTTTGGAAGATGAAAAGAAAGAAGAGACAGTGATGCCTGAACTGAACACAGAAGAAGAAGAGAAAGCAATCAAAGAGAGGAGATTTTATTTGCATCCATCACCAAGGGCTAAACCAGGTTACACTGAGCCAGAGTTGCTTATTTTGTTTCCTCTGGCATCTCCTAATGCAAGTGAGAAAGTATAATTTTGACCATCTGTGACATGCTATTCTGTTATGTTCAGCATGTTTATCATATACCAATGTATGGGAGGCAAGTATTTCGATTAAGTGAAAATATGTAATGTATGCCTTCTATTTATTTATTTATTTATTTAACAATTTGTAATACATGCTATTTTGAGGAGAGTTATTTAAGTACTATCTTCACTTCAAGGTTCCTGAACAATTGCTCGTATAGTTTGTTTTTTTTTTTAAAAAAAAATCTTATAATAATTAGAAGTGATATTAAAGGATAAAATTTAGCTACAATATCTTAGATATATTTTATATTGTTGATTTTTAATTAAATTAGAGTTTATTTTGGTAATTAACGCTGATACTTAATGTAGATTTTTATTATATGAATTATCAAGGAAAAACTTTAAATATCAATTGAATAATAAGAATAATAATCAAGTATTTAAGGTATAACATTTAAGTTATATCAATTCTAAAAAAAAAAAAAAACATTTAAGTTATATCACTATCTGGTCTGAAATTGTAATGTAGACACAATTTATAAAACAAATGTGAAAACAAGGCTCTTTCTTAATTTGCAACCAAAAAATAAATTCTAAGTTCTACTTCTTGTCGGATTTTATTTGAGATGTTTAAATTTTTTGGATTCTTTTAATGAGTGTTATAAGAATATTAATTAAGGAATTAATAGATAAAAAATTGTGTATTAAAAATACAGTGAAGATATATTGAAAATTACAAGGAATTATGTTGATAACCTAAACATTTATCATATATTTTTAAAGAGACTCGTCAACAATTTTTATATATTTTTAAGTACAACAAAAAATTTTCTCTCAAAAAAAAGTACAACAAAATTTTGAGCACAAGTTTAACAACTAGAGGTGAGTATACAAATTTACACTTGTGAATGGTCCGTTTAACTTACGGATTGAGCATGTTAAGACTATGCAATATGAAGGTCTATTTAAATGCGGATTTATTTGTCCGATATTTAACCCGTGAGTTATAAGGTTGAAGTAAAAGTGTAAAACAATTACAGGAACAACTCGTAGACTTTTTTTTTCTTCTTAAATACGAATTATTATTTTATTATTTTTAAATATAGATTATTGCTTAATTTTATATTTTTGTTCATTTTAAACAATTTTTTTTCAATTTTTATCATTTTTTATAATTCAAGTTTTTCAATCATTTTTAATTTTTTTTAGAAATTTTCAAAATTTTATATATATATATTTTATTTAACTCAAACCAATCCATTGTACCAAAAAAAACTCAAACCAATCCATTAGCCTATGAGCTAAGTAGATTAAACATAGACCACACAAAAAGAGATCTATTTAATTTAATTTAATGATTTAGTTTGGTCCAATAAATTTAAATGCAGGCTATTATAGACCAGACCAAATAGATTTTGAGCGGACCGAAAAATATATATCCACTTATCAATAGTTGATACTCCCTCCGTTCCAGTTTATATCACGTTTAAGGTTTTGGCACAACTATTAAGAAATATAATTAATTTATTGAATTTTCTAGAAAATATTAGGTAACTTCCTAATATACACTTTATCTCTAATTAATTACTTATACTACACTATTTTCACTAAGTATTAATTAAGGGTAGTCCTAGAAAAAGATATTTAATACAACATTGATTTTGTAAAACGACATCTATTTTGGAACAAATTTTTTTTCCTAAAATGTCATATAATCTGAAACGGAGGGAGTATTAGTGGTTTTTTCCTTCTCCCCCTCCCATCTAAATTATCAAACAATATGAAACAATAAACCCATTCGAGATCCAGAAAATCTTGATTAAAAGAATGAACACATGAAACAATTTTTGACTGCTTTTAATTTAGAAAATAATGAATCAATCGTCAACTTCAAACATTTTAAAAAATGGGTACCGATTTAGCTTAAAATGAAATCAAATTGGACTCATTTTAAAAAATTAGATTGAAACTTTTTAAAATAAAAGAGACTAAATTGAACCTAATAAATTAAGAGATAAAAAAGTAATTTAACCAAAAAAATTTCAACTTAATGTGAATTAAAGCTGTGAATTATAAATGAGCTTGTATGCTTGAATCATTGACATAGTTGGGCCTGGACTGAGGCCTATATTTGTTTTTGGTTACCGACCCATATATTAATATAAAATAAAAACCCAAGATGAATATCTTTATAAAGGATCCATCAAGAACAACGCATAAGCCTTGAGTTTCGAATTTGTGGTACTTTCTTTCAGCAAACGCACTTATATCCTAAAACCGTGTTTGGCACAATTTTTTTTCTCGATTTTTTTGTTTGTTTGCAACAGTTGTAATTCTATTCTCTCTTTCTGACAGTCAACCGCAAATTCCATAGCAGCTGCTCTAGGAAAATACATTGGTTTGTTAGGTGGCTCTCTACCATTTAATTTAATGTTTTTCTTTGAGGTGAAATAATTATAGCTAAATGATGAGAAATGTTATAAGCTCATATCTAAGGCTGAACATTGAAGTTGGGTGTGAACCGAAAATCCATAATGAGCATATTTTGTCATTTTATCTTTAACAATCATTATAACAATGAACCAGACTGATTTTGGTAATTCGGTGATAAAACCGTTAAGAATTTGTATTGTCTATTGGAACAGTTTTACATCACTGTCTGACTGAGGCAGAACAATGAAGTTGGTAAGCACTATAGAGTGAAGTGAACCAAAAATCCATAACGAGCATATTTTTCCATGTTATCATTAACAATCATTATGACAATAAATCAACCTAATTTTGACAATCTATTGTTGCTTGTACAAAAATGGTTGGATTTGTTTTTGGAGTTAATTTTTATTCTAGGTGGTTTGTTTTCTTCTCTGTTTTGAGTGAAAACGGATGGGAGGTGTGTTCTGTTTCTTCATTGGATTTTTATTTTGGAGAAGAAATTAATAGAATTTCTGTTTTGACTTTGTTAGCTTGTCTGATGCAATATTGGTCCTTTACTTTTTTGGTTTCATCGTCCATGTGAATCTTTTATGTTTATAACTGCTATGTGACTATGTGTTATTTGATGATACTAAGCTCATAACTATATCAATGATATTATGTACCATTCATTGAACTCTCTTATAATGTAGTAGTTTATTACAGTAGTAGTTTAGAAACTATTTATTGCCTTTGGGTCTCCCCCGAAGCATAAGTGGTTTATCATTATTATTCACATTACTCAAGGTTAATGATGCTTGATATGGCTCTGATTTTTATCACATGCCTCTAATTCTACTTGTGTCTGTTTATGCCGACAGTCAATCATGTGTAGCTAAGAAAATTTCACAAAAGGTTGAAGGACAATTGTCAAAATCTCAGAATTTCTTCTGTGCTAGCATGTTAGCTTTCTCACACTATCTCTTTTTGATATATTTGCCAAATGTAAATGCAACGCTATAGGGGCTATATTGATAAAGATTTACTCCTTACTTAAATCGAATTACATGTTTCAAGCCAACAATTTTCAATGATTACTTATGACAGCTGGAAAGTCCCTTTGAGCATTAACTTACCTTGGACTAGATCTAGAAAACATTTCCTGTTATGGTTTGGGATTTCATATTCATATGTAGCCTTTTTTAACACATGGTCTTGTGTAAGTTATCTGTGTGCTCACTGCTTGAGTAATCATTGTTGTGATTGAGGGTTTGCTGCAAGCATGTCATTTAAATATTCTTAGTCTTCAAGCCATCAGTTGTAGTTAAACTTAGATGGCACTATGATAAACTACATTTGGGTACTTCATGATTATTATTATACTTGAAATAAGTGATCAATTGAATATTATTTCTGTAACAATTTCTGTACGAGGAAAAAATATATAAGCTGACTAACCCACTCTAACCTAGTTATGTTGATTTGGTGTCCTAATTATATAAATAAACTATTTACAGGAAATGATTCTGAAATAAATTTGTATAAACCGGAAATAAAGAAATAAGTATCTCACGCTATAACAATTATCAGTGATTTTGTTCAAGAAGGGAAAAAGAAACTAGTGGAAAGTGTGTCTTCTTTCCTTTATGGAAGTAATATGCTGGTAAATAGCAATCGATTATGTCAAGGATTTAGAAAGTCTTGTCCAATTCGCTGCAGGGGAGCATTTACTCTTTATATATATATAATACTCTTTGTTTATGTATGTTATCTTGTTTGGTCTTTTTACCTTATAGAAATGTTCTTATTTCTTTTTCTTTTTTTGGTAAATATATATTTTAGACAAGAGCTATAAAAAAAGAGACGTAGTTATAATGAGGAAGATGGAAGATGACCCAGCTGTCTTTGGAAGAAAGATGCAAAGTGCAGAAATGCCATAAAATATTTGGAAGCATGCAAACAAAGAGTTACCATGATGCTTCGAAAAGTATTTTTACTATTTTAAAGCTAGTATACTGATTTTTTATTTTTATTTTTATTTTTTCTTTCTCTACTCATTGTAACTGGTACTTGAAGTCTACGAGGGAGATAGCTATGAGAGAAACTACACTAGTGATCGAGAGCTGAGATGAGAGAAAGCCAATAATGCATATAAAACAGAGCAGGGAATGCAGAGTAGTGTTAATGATGTTTTCATATATGCTGTTACATTGATGACTCACACACTATATAATAGGTGTTGCTAGACTGCTAGTCACCTCACCTCATTCACACAAAATCTTCTTTCATCAACTATAAACTGAAATAACAGAAAAAAAAAATAGAATTTAGTTATTTTTAGTTAAAATTTATTCTTTATAGCATGTTCGAGTAAAAATGGAAAAATAAGGGCGTGATTGATTTATATTTTCAGAAAATGTTTTTAGTTTTCAAAATGGAACTAATAAGGTTGCTCATATAGTCATATAACTGGTGAAGGGTAGTGCAAGACACAAAGCAAAGTGAGAAGTTGAGGAAGAGGTTAAATAAGATAAGAAACCATTTTTCAGCTGTTTCTATTTTTTAGTTTTTAAAATACTCGTTTATAAACCATTTTCAAAACATAATAGATTTTGGATGAGAAATTAATTAGTGTAGATTTATTTTAGAAAATAATTTTAAAAACCAAAGCATTTCACTGTTATTTTTCTCCTTATCTTCTTCAGGAAGCTTACTGCCTCCAAGAGAACAAAAGCATGGAGATTTTAATTTCTCTGATTTATGTTTATGTTTGGGTGAAAATAGGAAAAGTGGGTCCCACAGCATTTGTATTGTTAGTGCTTTTCTTCTTTCATGTGATAACATCATTGATGATGACGACTACTGCTGAAAGAAGATAATTATTGCACCATTTCTTTCGACTCGCACCCTATCTTAAAAGTTAAAACAGAATGATGGAGGACGGAAAATGACAGTTTCTTAATTTTCTTGAACTAAGCATTTGTTTCAGTAATCTTAAACGAATTTTAGTTTTGATACACTTTTAATGTAAAATTTTATATCAATATATTTTAGATAGTGATATAAAATCTTCACAATAACTGTGTATCAAATTTTAAGTCGTCCCTAAATAAGGTAACGGGTCAATGGCAATGATACCTTGTAAAAAAAAATGACATGATACTTTTTCAACGGGTATACAATAACTATTGTGGGGGGTTTATTAGCTTAGTAATCAATGCCTAACAACTACCAGAGTCTAATCAATCACCTGTCCATGAATCAACTATAATTAATTAAGGTTGTTGATTAATATAGTGAAAAAAATATTCTTATCCAAAAAAGTTCAGCGTGGTTTTCATTGATTTGATGACATCAAACTTCAATAATTTGAGAGGATATCAATAAACCAAGAAAGAATGAGGGGAATTGACGACTGATTGATCATTTTGGGTCACTTTTAAAAAGTTTTTACCAAAATGGATTTGTTTTCAAAAATATTATCTACATGGGTCTGTTTTAAAAAATATTATCTATATGGGTCTGTTTTGACCAAAGATTATTTTTAATTTGACCAGTTTGAATGCCATGTAGGATAATGAAACCGCTATTAAAAATAGCAGCTTCATACTGACATACGTACGACGCTGCTGTACTTGTATTGAAGTAGCTATTAGCAATTGCTACTTCATTTGAACAAAGAAGTAGCAATTAGCAATTGCTACTTCTTTGTACTTTTTCTGACGCATGTTCAGTGAAGTAGCCATTGGTATTTGCGACTTCAATCAGAAACGAGTACCTCGTGGACGGAGCTGCAACTCGCAAAAGCGACTTTTTTGGCAATGAAGCTGCAACTGATATTTGCGACTTCAGCGGGGGGCGCTACACGTGGGGGAAGCTGCAATTTGCACAAGCGATTCTTTCACCTATAAATACGTTTCCTTTCTTGCATTCTTCACACTTTCAACAGATACAAACATCACTTGCCTGAGTAGTTTCTAACACGTTGTTTATTTTTATATTTAACAAATATATAATTAGAGATGTATATTTAATATATGCATTTCAATCATTTTATTGTGTGTTTTATGTGATAGTTTTTTTAAAATGTATTTTTTATTTTTGATACATTTTATGTAATATTTGTATTTGTTTGCATACACAATTTTTGTAAATTATTCTACATATGAGAATTTTTTATTTGTAAATTATAATTTTTTTGTCAGCACATAATTGTATCAGCACACACATACCACCAATGGATTTAATCTCATAGTCAGTTGCTACACACAACTCTCTATACAAAAAACCAAGTATAGCAGCACCCCATGCATACGTGCTACACTCGCGAAAGTCTCGTAAAAATTGAAGATATCGCAACGAGACTTTGCTGCTTGTCTTGTCAACAAATAGGAAACCACCAATAAACCTCAAAATCCAGGCTCTGGTGTATCTCCTTAACTGCTCTTCATTGCCATCGTGTTGATTAACGTCACCAAAATGATGCGCCAACCATTTTAATTTAACTGTACTACCCTTAATGTCATTTTCATCTGGTCTTACTCCAAGTAACTCTTCACACAAAGCAGTCCAGTCAACGTCTGTTGGTGCCATCAAAGGTAATCCATTAACAGGAAGACCCAACAAAATAGCAACGTCTTGCAGAGTGATGGTGCACTCTCCACATTTCATGTGAAAAGTATGTGTTTCGGGTCTCCATCGCTCTACAAATGCATTTATTAATCCACCATTAATTCGTAAAAATCCAATTTGAGCAATATGATAGAAACCAGCCTCAACTAAAAATTGTGTAATTTGAGCTGGTATTGGTTCCTCCCCATCCAATTTGGGAAGGGCGCGTCTGACTGATAATTTACGATCAGCACTGTCATTCCAAATATGTTGTGAAATATGCTTTTGTTGCATCCATAAGACATCATTGTCAATAGGCCCAGAATGGATGTTACTCGCGAAAGATTGTGACGAAGAAGCCATACCACCACCGTCAATATTTTACTGCACATATTATAAAAAAAATTCATAAGTTGATTAGTTACAATACTTGATAATTTTTCATCAACTATGCAATATAAATATTAAATTAATTAATATAAATAACATTATATATATATATATATATCTATATCTATATATATATATATATATATATATATATTAAATTTGTTAATATAAATAACATAATTAATATATGAACAAATCAATTATTATTTTCATTTTCATTATCATGTGTCAATGTATAATAAAGTTATATATTAAGTGAAATACACATTTAAGTTAAAAAAATTAAATTAATAATACACAACTAAATAACATTCAAATAATACAATATTTAACTACATATGTTAATGCCATAAATATACACACATAAACATTATTAAAACATACAATATCTATGGTCATATAAAATTATAAATATTATTATAATTATTCTTTTCATTAAAATTAATATATATAGCTAGCTGAAAACACACGTAATACGTACGATCATTATAAAATTAATTAACAAAATATGTCTATTTTAATCTAGTTAAAATATTTTAATAAACATAAATTAAATTTGCATATAATTAATTAACAAATAATTATTTTAATCAACAAAAACAAAAGATGCTGATCAATTAACAAAAAGACAAGACGCTGATCAACATAGGAAAACAATAAATATAATAATACAAAAATTCAAAAAAAATATTTCTATAAGTACAACAAATAAAATAACACATAAATTAATTACCATAACAACAAATAATAATTGGTGACAGTTTTAGAAAAAAAATACTTACCAATTAAGATGAAGCAAAGTCACTGAACTTGAAGCAAATAATTTCCCGTAAGCTTTGAAGTTGAAACAAAAGTGACTGAAAAAGAAATGCTCAAAATAAATTCACACACAAAATGCTACGGTCAGAAAAAAAAAATGCTGCAGAGAGGGACAAAGTAATCACTACAAAATAAATTCAAATATTCCTATTTTTTAATTTTGTCAACTAGCACAACAACTTCAGTGTGTTTACCTGTCCACAAACTCTTAGTAACTTTATTTTTAGACGTTTGAAGACTAAATGGTGAAACTATGAATGTGAAAGTGAAAGGGGCGAGCTTTCACTGCCTTTTAAGGTGTTGAATAAATATTTTTTTAACTTCATGAAAACGCAAATGCTATCAACGGATTCAATACTGTCACACGAGCACGCCTCATCGTATTCACCAGGAGAAACCACTATGACAACGCAAAAACAACGAACATCTTCATTGTAACCAGTTCACGTGCAGCACTGTAGCTGATGTGATAAAGCATGAAAGTGCAAAAACAAGTAACACCTTCAAATGTACTGCAGCTGAAGTGATACAGCATGAAGATGCAAAAACAAGTAACACCTTCATGAAGATGCAAAAACAAGTAACACCTTCAATGCAATTGATGGAACGTGTGCAGAAACCGCAGGTGCTACTTACATCTTCATTTTACACAATTACTTTTTGCGTCTATATTTCATAATTACCTAATCATCTCATTTAACGAATTTTCAGAGATAAAAACGCAATTTCAAATAGCTATTTTATGTGGAACCTCTCAATTTTTTAAAGCAAAAAAATTACGTGGCAGTCACTTTGGTAGTCAAATTAAAAGTTGGACTGAATTTTGGTCAAAACAGACCCATATAGATAATATTTTTGAAAACAGACCCATTTTGATAAAAACTTTTTAAAATAGACCCAAAAGGGTGAATCAGCCGGAATTGACAGTTCAGCTGTGGTAATGTAGCAGAATAGTGCAGTAAGGACTGAGGAGTATACGTCAATATATATGTGGGCTAAATGAAATCAGGAATCAAACTTAAAAAAAAAAATGGGAGTTTTAATAAATTTTATTTATTAAAAACAAATGGGGCATGATAAAGGAGCTGCAATTCGTTGTATGGACTATTTCATTTTTTCATGGACCTCAACCAGATCAATATGAAAAACTTTCCAGGAAAGATGGTTCTATTAATAGATACGCAAAATTTGGTCAAGCAGCTACAAACAACGTAGAAATTTACTAAATTATCTTTTGTTGTCAATTTTGTCTCCAAGTAATTACTTAAAGTAGCCCTCAATAACTTGATTGGACCCATTGTCTACTAATCCCAGAGCATCTCTTAAATTTAGTGTTTTTCTCATAGTTCGCCTTCCAATTCCTCCATTGCCCTTTCTCATCATGGCAGCAAATTCCCCATAATCTATTTGCCCATCCTGCACCACAGACCTTTCCATTAATAGCCCAACAAACAAGTTGGCACCGACAGAGACATTACAAGAAAACATACAGTGGCAAGACATAGAATGATACTTACGTTATCTTGATCAATTTCCTTGATCATGTCATCAATATGGATATCATCTAAACCAAAGTCCTTACAAGCTTGCTGTATCTCATCAAGGGTTATGTAACCACTGCCATCTTTGTCAAAATAGGAGAAGGCTGACACCAGGTTTTCCTCTCTCTCCAGCTTATTCAAATGAACAGTGGCGGCAATGAATTCACCATAATCAATTGTCCCACTTTTATCAATATCAGCCTTTTTCATGCCAAATAATAAGAACTTGTGTTAAGTTCAAAAATTAAAGGCAAAGCAGCAAATAATAAGAACTTGTGTTAAGTTAAAATGACCGTAGTTTTAACCTTTGAAAAAAATTGCAAATTGACTCATGTTCTTAGTTTCCAATGAGATATTCAAATATCTATTCCAATTTTGCCCTCTAATAATACATTTATTGATATTAAAAAAGAAAATAAGGATATTTTAGTAAAATTGTCTCTTAATAAATACTATTCTCTTGGAATACTTGCTTTTCTTAAATTGTGAAAAAAACCTTAAATATCAATCATTTGGGACGGAAAGAGTATCATAGAAATGGACTCAACTAAAAACATAATTTATCAAAAAAAATAAAATGCTAATAACACACTTTTCAAAATACTGGATGAAATTCATGTGGTCTCACTCCCAATTTAGTGCAACCCACATAGATTTCATCTAATGATAGTATGTTGAGATTTGTTACAATGTTATTAGCATTTTTCAAAAAACCTTACAGCATCCATAAGATCCTTGATTTCAGACTCCATAAGTTCAGATCCTACTCGCTTCAAGCCATCTTTTAACTCATCAAACGTTATGGTTCCACTGTTGTCTGTGTCAATCATCTTGAATAACTCTTTCAGGCCACCAATTTCTTCTTCAGATAGCCTCTCAGCAATAACCTAAGATCAAGCAAGCAAAACTGTAAATTTTGTGGTATTAGGATGACATTCAGAAGACTAAAAAATGGATCACTTTCAACTTCCTATTTCCAGGAAGATTTTATGAACTCTAATGTTTCACAAACTACAGATAACATAATGATGCTTGAAGTTCAGGCTATGGTTGCGTAGTATTTCATTTTTGCTTATTTGTGTTAATTTAATGGAAAACTTAGCATATCAACAATGAAAAAAAAAAAAAAAAAAAGAAATCACAATTTTAACAAGGAATGTAAATAAACTTCTTTTAAATTCTATTTATGTTAGCTTTCCAACCTTGGTATTCCCTACTTGAAGCAAAGCAACCAAAACTTCCATGAAAATAATGGTTCAAGTTCATTCAGAACTGAAACGAAATTAAGAAATAAAAAACAAAAAAATCATGTAATAATAAGGATGAGGCTGCCTCATGGTCCATATCCAACACTCAAACAAAATAGAATTCATAAGTCAAAACAGAGAACCAAAATTAAGAAACAGAATCCAAAAGCACATGTATAACAAGAATCTATATAAAGTAAAAATCAGCCTTCATATAAATGAAATATATCTAACCAATGATAGCTGTTGAGAAATCCAATGGGACATAATACAATTGTTTGATTGCAACCGTGTAGCTTTTTCTGGCACCCATGCATGTAATAACCTTGGCCTTGCTTTGATGGTAAGGGTGATGAAGAGTGAAAGTTGATCTTTATTTATTTTTAAAACAAAACATATATAGTAAAAGTCATAAATGATATTCCTTTTTGGGTTAATTAAGTTTTTAGTCCCTAAACTTTTTCAAAATTCAATTTTTAGTCCTGAACAAAATTTTGATCGGTGTTCTTAAACTTTTTAAAAATTCGGTTTTAGTCCCTAAACTTTTTAAAAATTCAGTTTTTAATCCCTGACTGAATTAATGAGATTTCAGGGACTAAAAACCGAATTTTTAAAAAGTTTAGGAACCTTGACCAGTCAAACTAAAGTTTAGGGACTAAAAACCGAATTTTTAAAAAATTTAAGGACCTTGACCAGTTAAACTAAAGTTTAGGGACTAAAAACTGAATTTTGAAAAAATTTAGGAACTAAAAACTTAGTTAACCCTTTTTTTTTATAAAAAAATCTTCATACTTTTTAATTTTCCCATGAAAATATATTAAAAAATAATTTTGATACATGGTCAATATAAATATTTTTACATTATCAACCTATTAGATAACACTCTAGGTATGACTTCTAGAGGAACTATCATAAAAGTCGATGATTTTCAATTATACGACAATCCATGAATGGTTAATAGTGTAAAAAACCTTCACGCTATCAATCCATTCCAATTAAATTCATTAAAAACATTTTGGCTCTAGTGAATCACTCCACCAGTTTCTGAAAGGCAACCAAAACCCATTATACACGAGAAACATAAATATAGTAATTATTGCATTCCTTGAATGTAAGAGTAGGTATAGTATAGTCGTCTTTCTTGGGAATCTAATACCTGATGGTGCATCTTGCATTCCTGCATGCATCCCACCATGTTTTGTAATAACCTTTAGAACCAAGGAACTTTTCTGAGTCTTGTTAAAAAGAATGCACAAGAAATTAATTAACTAAGAAAAGATGGCTCTCTAATCTCTAATGGATCTTGAAATAATTGCAATCTGCTTAGCTGAAATTGTAATAATAAATGCATGTGATTACTTTTTCATTGTAACGGTAATACACACAACTGAGTACACATGGAAGCAAACTTGTTCCTCCATGCTCAGCATATAAGAATTGTTAGAATATATATCAAAAAATATCTCATCATATCTTAGATGATCTTTTAAATTTAGCTCCCCTGTTTCCTCGTTATCTATTAGGATTAGTAACTACATTTCCTTATCTGATTATGATTTGTTTCTCTAATTAGTTAGGATTTTGATTAATATAAATAATGGTTGGTACTCTAGGTATTATAAACATAACTCCAACATATTGTAATACATCTTCGTTATTATCAATTTATTATTTCATTCTCTTTTATCTCTTCTCCTCCCTCAATATCTAGAATCTCATAATTTTCAACAATCACAAAGAAATTATCTAGACTTAGCAAAAAGTTCTAAAGAAGCCTTACACGCAATGCCATCTTTTTCAATTTATTCATTGCAGAGAATTGTTTCAGACGTGATAAAACTGCAGAATCAAGAGGTTTATCAGGTGCAATGTTGTCATCAACAATCCATGGGTGGCCTGACATAGAAAGACATCGTACAGCTGTTAAGCCATTCTAAGAATTGTTTGTACTTTGTAATAATGTAGTAAACTTAATAATGTTACTTGGCTACTTGCTCCTAAGAAGTTTAAGAGACTTACGGAGTACTTCATGTGCTGTAAGCCTTGTTTTTGGATTTTGATCAAGCATTTTCCGAATTAGATCCTTGGCACTGTCTGAAATGCTAGGCCAAGGCTCAGATTGAAAATCAATTTTTCCTAGTAAAATCTGTCGGAAGATCCCCGGTTCAGATTCTGAAGGTAACAATTTTCAGATCAGTCATCAATGAAGAAGGACAAACATGAAGAAACCACAAATATGCTAACATCCTCAGCTGATAATTTAACATATAAATAACAAATAGTTACCGGCCCAAAATGGTGGCACCCCACTTAATAAGATGTACAGAATAACCCCAGCACTCCACACATCTGATTCAGGTCCATAGTGCTTGCGCAAGACCTCTGGTGCGACATAGTATGGGCTCCCGACAACATCACAAAAGGATTCACCTGAAAAGTATCTTACTGTATTAGGCATAGGAGCATATACAGCATGAAAGCATTTCCAGTTTATCTAACAATGACTGAAATGAAGAAAGGTAGAAAATTCGAGTTCTGACTATAAGAAGAGACTGCATAACTTCTACTAAAATTTTAAATAGCTAAGTATATTTTACTAATCAAATACTTTTCTTTATTCATAATTTGCACCAAGATAAAACAAGTATAAGTGTACCTTTTCCCAACACTTAAGAGGACTGTTTCAAGAAAAGAACTTAAGAGTCAACTGCCAACCACAAGGATGCAGCTATAAGACTTCATTTAAGGAAGATGGTAGTGATTTCAACTATTTTCCATGTTTTGCATGCAAAGCACACTAAAAAATTACTTTGATATAGAAATACCGGTTCCATATTATACTCAGTGGCACATATATAGCTATTTCCCAGAGTCCAAACGTATAGCAGTTAGAATAGAAAAAGGTTTATGCGTTGAGACACCAAAACCATGGAAAAAAAAGAAGGAAAAAGGTTACTGACTGTCCTTATCCCATTTGAGCTCCCTTTCCTTTTTTTACCCATTTTAATCCTGCTCAGATCAACTAATCCAGTTCATTCTTCAGTACCTACAGGGATTTCTCACACAACACCAAGCCCGTACTCAATTTCATTGACAGAGCGAAAAAGGAGGACACAAAAAATCTAGGAATTAATCTCAACCTCAAACACGACATCAGTGGACTACATTTTTCGAGGATCCACCATGGAAAACCACTTGTGAACCCCGTAGAAAAGGGAAACCAATATTTCTATTTTCAAATGGATCACACTTAAAAAACAAACACACCCCACAAGCAACCACATCTAATCCCCCACACCCCATGGCTTCTTTAATTCCATCCTATCAGCAAGGACCAGCTCATAATCAATTCCAAAAAGCATCCTGGCCAATCACGCAAGCAAATGGAACAATCATACCCCAACAATGTAACCAGACCCCTTCCTCTCCAAATTAAAAAAAAAAAAAATGGTTGAAATATTCTTTTGGTGAATCAAGAATATTCCTTGGGTGAGAGTTAGACACTAATCTCTCAAGTTGGATGAATCTAGAATATATATTCCTATGCGGACAATCAGATACTAATCCCTCCCTCGAGTTATGGAAATCCTCATTTAAGGGTCTGATATCTCCCTACACGGACCTCAAAATTGAAGCCCAGACCATTATTAATACAACCCAAGAGAAAAAACTTTGAATAAGGAATCCATCCACCTCGAATCAGATCTTACTAAATTTAGAAACCAAAAAACTAAACAAAGAAAAAAACCATCCACACTCTCACACCATCACAGCAAGCAAAAGAAGACAGTAACAAACACTAGTTTAAAGCACAACCAACCAACCAACCCACCGGGCTTGTAAAAAACAGACAACCCGAAATCAGTGGCCTTAAGCTTGGCATCCTCATCAACAGTATCAAACAAAAAGTTCTCAGGCTTGAGGTCCCTATGCATCACCCCAAGCGAGTGACACGCCTCAACAACCTCAACAATGGTCTTTATCAACCTTGCCGCCTGTCTCTCACTGTAGTGTCCCTTCTGCACGATCCTGTCGAAGAGCTCTCCGCCCTCACACAACTCCATGACGAGGTGCACGGCCAAGGAATCCTCGTACGTGCCCTCGATGCGGACCACGTGCGCGTGCTCCGACAAGTGGTGCATTATCTGAATCTCCCGCCACACGTCCTCGTAGTCCTCCTTGCACAGCAGCTTCCGCTTCGGAATGGACTTGCACGCGAACTTCCCCCCACTCGCGCGGCGCGTGCACTCGAACGTTGTCCCGAATTGCCCCTGCCCCAGCTTCCGACCAATCTCGTACACCTCCCCGATGTTCTGCGTCCGCTGCGGGAGAACCCACGCCGCCTTCAGAGTCACGTTTGTTGCCGAACTCGAACTGGATTTCGCCGCCATTGTTGTCGGACGAGGAATTGACCGTACCGTACACTGCTCGAACAGAACACAAAGGACTTTGTGTATCAGGTGGTGGTTGCAACTTAGTAGTTACAAGTGGGAGCGTGTTTTTCGGCGTGCTATATTTTCTCTCTCTCCTTGGAAGACGCCATGGATTGGTTTTGGTTTTGGTTTTGGTTTTGGTTGGTTTCTTTCTCTCTCTATATTATTAATCTGAAGAGCGGAAATAGAAACAAATTTGGGGAACTGAACTGCTAACATAACAACAAGGTGTGTGTGTGTTTAGTGTTTACTGCTTTTTTTCTAACTGTGGGCTGGTTGGACTTTGAATTGAATGAAGGACATGTTGTGGTATTATTAATTATGTGATGATGCTTTTCCAGAGTTATATCCGCAGACGACTGCTCAACTTGTCAAAGCCTCTCTTTGCATAATTTAAACTTAGAAAAATAAAATAATAAGAAGCTTTGTTTGCATAAAATTAGCTTATATTTTGAGAGACATTAGATAAGTGAGTTTTCATAAAAAAAAAAATATGAAATTATATAAGTTAATTTCCATTTATAAGAGAAGTTTATTTTATTTTTAAAAGTGTTGTTAACGAAGTTTATTAAAATAAATTATATTAATGATTATTAATGATTTTTTTTTTAACATATTTTTTTAATGCACTTTTAATTATGATAAAAAAAATTATTGAGAAGTACTAGCAACACTTTTTTTTAGTTAAAGTTTATTAAGAATTATAAAGTTATAAGTAGAGTTTACTCAATAAGAAATCGATCATGTAATTTTCAATCAATAATAAAAGATGCATTTTAAAAAATGTGTTAAGACATGAGTTGCTAAAAAAAATTTTGTAGAAAATTATAAAAGTATAAGTTCACCGAATAAAAAGTCAAAGTTATAAAATTTTGTTATTTTTATAAGTTTTAATTAATAATAAAAAGCATATATATTAAAGAATATATTACTATTTTTTTCGATTACACATTTATTGATTTATATTACTATTGTTGAATATTTCAGTTTTCGGACTGCAGAGGTATCTTCGTGGAGCTAGCTGCTTTTACTCTTCCAAGGTGTATTTGCTTTGTGGCACTGGTAATTGATGTTACGTGCCTCATTTTCTTAAAATGTTTTTAAATAAATAAAATTATATATAATTATATATTAGTCACTGTCACTGATTTTTAAAATAGCAATCCTTACTTAACAATGGAAAAGATACTCAATTGTTTTATTTGGAAAGAAAAAGTCACGACGGAAATGAATTCTAAAGAAGTCTACAAAGTACACAGAGTTGAGAGAGAGAAAAAATGTATGAAGAGATATTTAAACCTTATCCCTTTAAAAGACCCCATATTTTAATTATTAAGATGTTGATGACACTTTTTCTTCTTTTATATATCTTAATTAATGACGTATACAACCGTAGGTGAGAATTTTAAACTTCTTGAAAGAGCCATCATAACTCTCCCATACCACGACGAGCTACCCTGTACCTGGTAGATAAAAACATTTTAAACTTGTTTTTGATAGATTACCACATGAAAAGTAACCATGAAATTATTCGATTATTATATAATTTTTTCTCGCATGAGAAAAAAAAAACCATAAAGAAAGGAAGGAAGCTTTAAAATTTCTTTTGATAGAGACAATTTTTAATTTTTTCTTCAGATGATAATATAGTACCATTTTCACATTTTATTCGATGTGAACTTGACATAAATATTCTGAAAGGGTTTTAATGTCCATAGTCATTTCATTCAGGTTGATTTGAGTTGATTCAAATTCAACTTAATCCAACTATATTTTATTAGGTTAGGTCTTAAATTAGACTAAATTCAATTCAATTTAGACCACTTATTAAATTTTAATTTTAATTTTAAAAAAATAAAAAATTGAAGTAATTGAATTAAATGATTTTTGCCTTTAAAACTGATTTATTCCAATCTATAAACACCCTGACTATTAGACATTGTATATCTTGCAAAAATGACTTAGTTAGAGCAACGTATAGGACCTCTTCTCCCACTCACCCAATGAAAGAGAGGAAAAAAAAAGGTAGAAAGAGAGGAAAAAAAAAAGGTAAGGTACAGGGCCTAATAATGTTAATAGGAGTCTGAATTATTTTTCTATACGCGAGTGTATGTAAAAATCAGAATCACATGACATAAAAAACAGGTTGAAAAGGGAAATGGGACGCACTGTTGAATGCAATTGATCACGTGTGTGACTGAATGAACGAATACAAATGTTTCGAGTTAGGACAAAGTCTTCTAACATATCCAAGGGAGGCTTTTTATCAGAGGCTGTATTTGTTGATTTGTGCACTCAGTCACGTGCCATTCATCTCTTTGCCATTATCGCTACGCTATTCATATGCTCAAAACTTCAAATAAAGTGATGACATAAACAGTTTTTATTACTTATTTTCTACAACTTGACCTATTTACAATTTAAATATGCATAATGCCATGATGGGCATTTTTTTTTTACAGGGATGTCGTATCCACTTTTAACTCCCTAGAGGAATTTTTTTTCTACGCATGTGAGTCCACCTGCCGCCATAGGTCAGGTATTGATAATTCAAGGATAATAAATAGTAACGATCATAATAATTTATGTATGATCTATCCTTAAAAAACGAGATATGAGAATAATTTAAGTTATTTAAAAAAATTATTTGCTAGTTTAGAAAGCATGAAATAGGTGTGAACCCCGTGAGTAGAAGCAATACCCTGTTCCCCTCATCCGAGGAAAGAATATCTTTATATGTTTGAATAAAGTTTCATAATTTTTCCTAGAGTTTTTAGTAAGGTTTTTTAATATTTTCTTTCTATATTTTTTTTAAGACACAATCATCAAGAGAATCCAATTCACTTGTGTCCCCTTATCCTGAAAGTTTTGGTGTTTGTTTGACAGACACTCTTAATTAATCTCTTTCTATTTGATATAAATATAAATAAATTAATTTGAACCATTAAGATCAACCTAAGTAATGGAATAATAAAGAGTTTGGGTAGTTTTAGAGGTGGGCCTATGTTAAAGTGAAGATTTTGATATGTAAATGTCCCCTCTCACTTTGATGTTATGTTTGGTAAAAAAGAGAGAAACAGGATAGATAAAAATAAATAAAAAAATGAGTGAAAAGTACATGTATTTGATTGAAAAGAAATATAAAGAAAATGAGGAGAGATTAAAGAATGAGTAAGAATAGGTGAGAAATAATATAATAGATCCCACCAATTTCAAAATTAATTTCCTCTTCAATCACCTATACCAAACACCGTTCATTAATTTCCATCTACTCTAAATTAATTCTCTCCTTAGAAACAAACACTGGAACACAGCGTGAGAACATTATAAGTATATATCTAGAATTTTTTTGTATTTTGCCTCCTACATTTGAATCCATTGTCTCCAATTTCTCACTCTATTGTCAATGGATTCAAATATTTATAGGAGGCAAAACTCAACTTTTCTTTTCTTTAATAGTAAAAACTCATTAGAATAAACATTAATAGTATAAATTTAAAGAATCATTGAAGAATTAATGTTTATACTAATGAGTTCAACAGATGCTCTATCAGTTTAACAGATGCCCTATCAGTATCTTTCCTTTTTGCTATATTCAATTTTATTTAATAGTAAAAACTAAACATTAAACAACAGCGTCGAGGTTGTGAAGGATTAAGTACCACCAGCTGCATTGTGTCAAAATAAAGCAGAAGTTACTAACAGTTGAATTGTGAATAACACCCGAAAGATCAGATGTACTGTAGAAATTCTACAGATAGCAACTTATCCCCCAAATAAGGTTTAAGTACATATTTTCATGAGTGACTCGAGCTAAAAAGTTAAGTTAAAATAAAAGCCTACCAGAAGAGCTACCAAAAGGAGCTTAATTTTTACTGAACAAAGCTAGAATAGAAAACTGTCACTGAAAATAAACAATTTGCAGCTAGCTCACTGTGGGTGACATTCAGATGTGGCTTCTATTTGTGGTTGGAAAAGGATTTCACTTCACCATTAGACTGTACAATATCTAAACCCTACACTCTTTGATAGTAACAAAAGAAAATGGTTAAAAATTAGAATCCTAAAATTAGGCTTGATACTTCGATTCAATGTAGAGTCTATTTTGTTGCCAGCATGCCATATACAGTATTTGATATCTCCAATAACTGCTGCTCCATTTTATCCCTCGATTTAAATAATTCCATGAACATTTCCTGTGAGAAAAATATTATACAATAAATATTAAACTGAAAATATAAAAATTGAGAAAATATTATATACACACGTAATACTATTGACATCACCTGATACAGTATCAATGAATTGTCAAGGTCTGACTTTGAATTAACAGTCGTAGAAGAATCAGGGGTCACATTAGGTTGATCTTCCTTTAGCTTCTTTGGCACCAACTCCAGTAAATTGCTATAATCATGAGAGAGAAAAAATGAGAGGGCTACTGAAAGAAGAAAAGCAACATTTTTTTCCTCCTTTATCTTTTTTGCCCTGAAAGGGAGCATGAAATGGTTTTAAAGAATATAATTTTACTTGTATTACCTCTTCATGTTAGTCAGTTCTACACTCTGCAGCTGAGTTGGTAGGGTTGAGTTCGGATCTTGAAGTACAACCTCTTGTGGAACATTAAGCAGCTCAGGATTCCCAAACCAAGGCGCAAGTTCGTTTCCCTGAATATTGTCTAGGTTGGTGCTTTCTAGCCAATCCTCCCAGCCTACTGGAGGATAACTTGAAGTGGTGTGTTCTCTCAATGTTTGTACATCACTCAATTTATTGGTTATTTCCATTAGCTGTTGCTCAACGTTAGTTTTCCAAATCAACATGTTTTCATGCATGGCCTGTCAATATGTAAAGCTACAGTAAGCCATATAACACAAATTAAGGCCTAGTTTGTTAAGGCTTAAATAAAAAGTGATTATATCATAAAGCTTTTTCTTAGAGCTCACTTTCAGAAGATACTATTTTTAGCTTCTAAGAAAAGCACTAAAACAGACACCCCCACCCAAAAAAAAATAAAATACACAATTATTATAATTCTCTTAAACGTGTATTATAATTAAGAAAGTACTTTTTCCTTAAAAAAAAAAAAAACCTAGTAAACAAGGCCTATATTCTCAAAGAGTGAAAAGTATGGAAATAAACTGCTTAGATACCTGCACACCCTTCAAAGAAGTCATAATCTCAGTTACACGCTGCTCAGTCATAGCTTTCCAATTCACAAAACTTTTCTGTGTCTCCTGTCAAGAAATATTGAAATAAAAGTTCATAAAGTCCTATTCGAGACAACAAACCATTGAATTGTTAAATTATTCACCTCCATCAAACACATTTCACTTTTTTCTTGCTTCTTGGCAATGAGCTCTTGCATGTCTCTGCTATGCAAATTAACTTATTAAAATTGAACATATAATAGTAAGCATACAAAATTATTTATGAAATTTGAGTTTCCAAGTTCAATACTTCTTCATCTGGGCCATTTCTATTTTAAGCATTTTCAGTTCACCAACAGAATCCATATTTTGAGTAGGAACACTGCCTGCCCTAAATGTAGACGGTGGTATCCAGTAAGGGTCTTGCACCCCAGTCTCCTGGCGGATCTCATCCAAATTAGCACTCTCCAACCAATACTCCATGATTCCCTTGGTGTTGAAACATCGTCGGAACCGCTCAGTTCCTCCAGGTGCCACTTTACCATCAATGTGCTTCAGTAAGTGGTCTAATAGTCCAGTATCACCAATGTGTTTACGGGCAGTCATTCTTAGTGCAGGTCGGGTTATTGGATTTTCAAAAGTTGCACCTTCACCTTTTAAGACCTCCCACATGCTTTGCTGAGCCAACTCATACCTACATAAAATTACTGTCTCAAATTAATATATGTTAGAAGATAGTAACAAGTAACAACACAGAAAGACTATCATAAATTGTTTACCTCTTAGCTGACCATCTGTCTCTGCTTTCACACTTCTTTGTTTTAGGCATGTCACTACTTTGTCTCTCAGACATATCTGCTTTAATCTCTCTAAGACGATTAAGGCTAAGGCGTTTTCTTTTCTTAAATTTTGGCATGAAGATAGGTTTAACTTTAATGAATTTTTCTTTATCTTTTGATCCCTCTACTGTAGGAATACTGGAAGAAAGTCTACCTCCATATTCCTCATGCTGACCAATGAACCTGACTTGATGACAAACACCCAAATGACCCATCCCTGCAGCTCTCAGTTAAACTCTCTTTAGTGTTCTGTTGGTTCTTCACAACTTCTGTAAACTCAATCAGCTGCATTCCTGCGTTACAAAGCATTAAAATAAGAATTCTTTAATCAAATATTCCAGAAAATATGAATCAAATATTTGCATCATGGCATTATCATTTAAAAGTTCAAAAAAAGAATCAAGTGGAACCAAAATGCTTGGAGCAATGGTATTACCCTGATGTGTAATATTATATCCAATGGTACAAAGTAAGCCATATAGATTTTTGGTAACTATTTAGTATGAAGCAAAAAGGAAATACAGGATGAGAATACAACTCAATTCAGGGATTGAATTTGATGAAGTTGAAAAAAGATGTTCCTCCCTGTTGAAATTCATAGAGAGTTCCTAAGGTTCAAAAGACAACTGAACTCAGCTTGGTATCCATGGAAGTAATTAACATCTAACATGAATATGTATTACACAATTATCATCATTTATACCCCAGTCAACTTATACAAATTGATTGCTCGGTGTCTAAATAGCTATCCTGTATAAGTTATTCAATAGCTCAATCATAATGCATGCACTTGGGTTCAAAGTTGTGGGAACACAATGATACTGCAAGTAGTCATCAGCATGCTTTTATGGATTGTTTTGCCTAACGATTAGATTATTTGAGTAAATCAATGACATCAGCTCAATTTCTCAAACGACAGCACCTTTGTCTGAATTATCTCTTCATCTTTTATAAGATGGCACTAAAATTAACAGAAATGTGAACCATACCCATAATTACCATTGGACTTCCGTGATACGTCATGCTCATTAAACCCATGCCCATAATGATGAGTTAGAGAAAGAGAAGGAATGACTCAAGGGAGTGTCCAAACATCTTCTTTAGTATTTGCGTTACATATTCAAAAAGGAAAATAGGTAGGCAATCCCTATGATGATCAAATATTAAGTATTTCCACATTGGCATCATAAGCAAAAGTTAAAAATAGAACAAAAGTTACTAATCCCACCAGTAATAAATGGTTTAATTGAATAGAAGCACATTGGCATCATAAGCAATGTAAAACCATACCAAACCCCAATTCGGACAAGAAATTACAAAAAATCATTTGATTCAGAGACGTTGTTGCCCAATTGCCGATTCTGATTTCAAAGAATCCCTCCCTGTTGAAATTCATACGTAGAGTTCCTCAAGACACAATGGACAAAGGGAACTCAGCTTGGTATTGATGGAAGTTGTTAAGATCTAATATGACTGCATTAGACAATTATCAATCATTTGAACCCTAGTCAAGTTATCCAATTTGACAACAGAGTCAGAATTGTCATCCTGCATAAGTCTTTGATAGCTTCAAAATTGGAACAAAATAATTCTGCAACTAGTCACCAGCATGATGGTTCCCCATAAGATTTCCCCCAGCAGTTATTTAAGTAAATCAATGTAATGTAGACTAAGCTCTCAAACAATAGCAACTTCATCTCAATTATATCTTAATTTCATATCCAGGCCACTACCCATTTCTCCCTGAGATGATGTTTGTTTAAAAAGGACCACAAAATTAATAGAAGTTTGAAGCATACCCATAATGTCTTTTCACTTCCATGATAAGACATGGACCCTATGGCATAATGATGGGGAGAAAATGACTCAAGAGAGTGTACAATTTTGCATTGCATATTCAAAAAGGATATCATAATCAAACAGTGAGTATTTTCAGCAATAAAACCAAACAGTGAAATACAGAGCAAATAACAACCACAGTCCACGACAATCAATTTCATAGGTTAAAAAATAAAATTTTGATTGAACAAAAACAAATTGGCATCGTTAGGAAATCAAGGAACGTAAAGAAGGGCCACAGAAAAGCCCAATTTAAATGGGAAATTACAGGAAAAAATTATTCAAAGAGAATGCAGCCCAATCGCCGATTAAGAGTGCAATCAACAAGGAAACCTAAGGAGTGAAAGTGAATTGTGCGAATATGACGGGAACAAAAAGAAGAGAAAAATGAAAAAGGGGTTTTACAGTGGCGAAACGAAGAGAGGCGGACACACTGCGAAGAAACCAAACCAGCGATTTGTGAAGCTAACGTTAGTTCCAATGAATTACGAGACGCATGGTAGCACACTTTTTTTTTTCTCACTTTTTTAAATACTAAAACTAAACCCTAACCGCCAAAATCCACAAAACCCTCGAATCATTTACATCCATCATAATTAATAGCCATAATAATTATTTTTTTAAATAAAAAAACTCCAAGGCGAGGCATTGTTCTTTTCCAATGTTTCCCCTTCTCTTCTCTCATTCTTTTTTTTAAAAAAAATAGTAAAAAAATCATATAATGTATTTCAAAATTTAATTCATTATTTGGTCTTTATATCATTGTCAATTTTTTTTTTAGTTCTTATATTAAAAAAAGTAAATTACACAAACATTTCCTGAAGTTTAGCAAAATTACACGGACTTCCCCTCCAATTTTAACACCTACAAAATCTCCCCTAATTATTCAGCAACCATTACAATGTGCTCCCCTGTCTCATTAACTCCGTTTAACCTGTTAACAGAATGCAAAAACGTGCAGGTCACATGACCTTTAATGAACTTTCATTCCCAAAATACCCTCTCCCTCTACCTTAAACATTTGAACGTTAAAAAAAAAAAGAGAGAAAAACTGTGGCTGGTTTTGCATATAGAGATTACTGTTTCATGTTGAAAGGGATTTTGTAACACATTCCAACCAAAAAATAGTTAACGTTGTGGGTTTTAGTGCTTTGGTATGCAACTTGTAATATTTTTTTATTTTACTTTACACCCTTTTTTTGTGTTTGTATTGCTGGGTTATGGTGTAAGCCTTGAATGGGTTTTCGTTTTCCCTTTCTGTTTCATGTTATTGTTGGAGTTGATTTCGCCTAAACCCAAACGACCTTCCTACGCACTACCACAACTTCGTGCTTGAACCCCCTGCGTGCACGAACCCGCTTCACCACTGCTGTTTGAAATCTCACAAACCCTTTGCGCGCAGCAACCCCCTTCACCACGGTTGTTTCAAATCGCAAACGATCCTACCACTGCTGTTTCAAATTGCGCGTGAACCCCATCATCGCTGTTTCAAATTGCACACAAGCCTCTTATGCGCACGAGCCATAGCTAACTGGTTCGTCAACCACAGAACTCCATTGGTGATTTCCCCCTTTCTTTTAGAACCCTAAATCAATTGCCCAGTAGCTTCAGTTTGTGAGGTGCTTCAAGAAAGAGAGAGAGAGTGACTGAACTCAAAAGGGCACGAACGGTATATTGAAAATAATAATGTTTTATTAATTTTATTATATTCAGAAAGTAAACAGGAGTTAAACGGTGTTAAAATAAGGGGGTAAAAGTAATGTCTCAAAATGGAGGGGAGATCGGTGTAATTTTGCCAAACCTCAGGGGAGGTTTGTGTAATTTACTCATTAAAAAATTGTACGTTATACTTCTTAAAAGAATAAATTTTTTATATTTTAAACTTTATGTCTTTATTTTGTAACAATTTTATATCATCTTAAAACTAACAATAAGGATTAAAGTATAAAGTTGACACAAAAATAACTTTAAACATTAATATTTAAAAATCAAAAGATCATGTTGATTGATTGTTGTTTTGATATTCAAATTTCTGATAAATTGACTAAGGCTCTTCCAAGCATGGTAGTCAAACTTGAGTTCTACTCCGACTTAGGAAGGGATCACATAACCATAAACTATAAAATCGTAACTCGAAGTGTTGATTCTACAAGACCTATAAAATTACTATATGTGCATCTAACATAGTATAAAAATGATGGAAAAAATACTTACACCACACATCAAATACTTAATTAAGCTTAAATTCATAATTAGATTCATAAGCATAAGAAAGTCAATGACTAAACAAACTCCATACAGAATTCATAAAATGAGTAAATGACAAAGAAGGAAATAAAAGAACTTAAAATATTGGCCTAATGCTGCCGCTAGTAACAACTGTGGTTGGGTTTGACATATTCAACACAAAAATAAAAACTTGCACTATCAAAACAAAGTCGTGGTGGAAGAGTGAAAAAAAAAGAGAGTCGTAGAGGTAGAGGAATAAAACTAGCATTCAAAGAAATAAACCCTACCTCGGACGTGGAGGAGAAGAGCTTTGAACTTGGCGGAGAAGAGATTTGGCTGTAGAGGAGACAAGGTTTGGTCGTGGTGGTTTGTGCAAAAGAAGGGGAATAGTTTGCAAAATTGTAAGGGAGGGAGGGTTCATGCGTGGAAAAGAAGGGTTTGCACAACAATTTAGAAGTTCTTCTAAGTGTTAGGAATTAGAACTTAGGGGGCGGTGTCTACGGTGGGAAAGGCAAACATGTTTCCCACCGTGAGAAACAAATGTAGTCCGTCCGATTCACTTTCTTTTTAAGATTAGTGTAAGAATACTATGGTTGTGCCTGTACCATATTAAAATAAAAAAAATTATTTTTTTCTTTCTCTCTTTCGATCCAGAAATTGAAGTGTCGTTGCTATGGTCCGTCGAGATCCATCACCTGAGCCAGCTCCTTACACCGTCGTGGCGTCGTGGTGGCCACCGCCTTCGAAGAGGACCGCCCCTCCTCCGGGACCGCCATCGCAAGAACAAACACGCAGCACTTAACAACACAACAAATCCAGATTCACATATTCATTCATCATTAATTATCTCCAAAATCCACGCTTACTGGTCAATACCATGTGGGAATACACTTTTTCTTCTAATTATTCACTCCTTCCTTCGCTCCACTGACCCTGCACCACCCCTTTCATCCCTGCACCACCCCTTTCATCTTTGGTTTGGTAAGGTCAACAAAAAAGAAAAAAATCCTACCTTTTGCTTCTATTCTTGAGAAAATCAGTGTTTCGTTAATACCCATGTGTTATATTCTTGTTATTCCCAACATCACATGTCCAAGGGTTGATTTGGCTCCCTTGTTAGATCTCAGGGTGGTTTTTGTTGTGTAACAAAATTGTCTGAAATTTTGATGACCATGTGATGAATTTCACTCCTTTGTATTACTGGGTGACTTCATTTGTATTCAGAATTGGATCTCATAAAATCAAGAGGGTGGTTGCCATAGAAGAATTTTTTATTTTATTTTTTTGGTTTTAATTTGTTAGCAAGATGCAATCAAGGGATTTGGCCCCTGAAGAGGGAAAGGAGAGAATCAACAAATCTAAGCTTTGAGACCACCGCGGCTACTTGTCTTGTTTTTTGCTCTGTGTTGTGTTCTCAGTTATCAGCATATACACTGTTAAGAATTTTGGAACACCGAAAGAAAGAGAAAGAAAGAAAAAATAATAATCTTTTTTTTTAATTTAATCTGATGTAGTCACTCCCATGATAATCTTACACTAATCTCAAAAAGAAATAATATCGAAAGGACTCCTTTTGTTTCTCACGGTGGGAGACATGTGTGCCTTTCCCACCGTAGACACCGCCAACTTAGGGTGTTAAGGTAAGAAAAACCTTAGTTTTAGGGCTTGGATTTTATAGGCTTAGGGTTTCAGAAGCCCAAAAACAAAAAACTTTAACCCAACTTTGGAGTTGGTCCCAAAAAACATGACCCATTCAAAATTGAAAAAAAAAGCCACTCTCACGATTTCATGTCTCTGCACGATGCATTTTGCGATTCCACCATCCACCTATTTTGAGCATGGACGTGCACGGAAGGGCATGTCAGAATTGTACAATTCTACGAGCCAACACACGATTTTGACTACCATGCTTCCAAGAGCTAAGTTTGACAAGCTTAAAGAATTGCTAGTAGTGTCCATAAAAATATCATGAAAGAATTATGAGACATTGACATTTGTTTTGTACATTAAAATATCAAGTGATGTGATTTTATTTTATGTTTTATGTGGTTGTTTATGTGTTTGGACTAAGGTACAATGATCCACAACTTTTTGAGTGTGTGAGTTTTGTAATCATGGTTGGAAGGTGATCATAACTGTTGGGTGATATAAGTTGTTTTGTACGTTAAATATATGTATGAGAAATAAAAAGTTCATAGTTGAATGAAAATTAAACTCATGTTTTTTAAATATTAAAAAGTGTGTTGTTAATCTTTCTTTTAATTGCAGTAAAAAATAAAAATATTTCTTTTAATTAAAATTTATTAAAGTAAATTTTATAATCTCCTACTCGTGCTTGTTTTAAAATAAATTTTACTCGATAGTAAAAGAATAAATAATATATATCAATAATATAAATATTTTTTATACTATTATTTAATCACGAGCTGTTATATATTATAATTAAATTAAAACTACTGATTTATAATTGATTTTTATTGTTCATTTATTAATTCCATTCCATTGAATACAAATGTTAATGTAGTATTTAATGTTATTAATGTATGCATTTATATAAATAAATAAAGATATGAGATTTCTTCCTTATATAGTACTAATATTTATTATATTTATTAAATAAAATATATATTTTTTATAACCATTAAATATGGTATATTATTGTTAAATATTACAATCATTATCAAAAGTATTTGTCATAAGCGGTTTGACACTTGTATCCTTTAGTTAAAGACTGGGGTTTGATTATTAGTTTGGGAATGAAAATTGCAATTATAGGTACTATTTTACTCCAAAATGGGTCAACTTGATGGGAGGAGATTAATTTAGTGCCAAATATAAGCCTAAATTCCTTATGGTTATACCAAAAAAATTACATTTATTAATATTTAAGAAAATTAATAAATTTAATATCATTAAAAATATATTATTAAATTTAAAAATAAATATTGTAACATTTAATACACATATATGCTTAAATATGTTTTAAATCCCTACAAAATAAACGAGTTTTGATTTTGATTCTTAAATATTTCTTTAATTTTCATTTCTCAAAAATATGAAATAAATATTTTTGGTCCCTACTAGCATGCGACACTAGTTAATTGCATATGTATTTAACAGAAAGTCAAGTAATCATCCAAGTGGCACCAATTAGTGTCTCGAGTACCGTGTGAGCACGTGACACCTCTTAAAATTTTTATATATCCATAAAAAGAATGTTAACTCTCTACCTTAAAATGAACTATAAGAACCAAAAATAGCGATTTAAGATTTTGAAGAGAAGAAAATCAAATAAATATATTTTATAAGGATTGAAACCAAATTTCACTCACTTTACCAAGACCAAAAATAGTGATTTAAAATTTTGAAGGGATGAAAAACAAAGACAGTTTTTTTTAGGGACTAAAATTAAAACTCGCTTATTTTATATGGACTAAAAACAAAAAGAAATTTTAAAAACACACACTCTAACACACTATTTTATATTAGTTAAAAATTTATTAAAAATTATAAAATTTTATAATTTGCTTGTCATATTTAATCATAACCTCCTTAAAAAAAATTGACAATTAATATTATTAATCTTAATTAAGTATACATATATTATCTTAAAAATATTATTCATAGTAAATTATAAATTAATAAAAAATATTTCATAATATAATGTTTACACATTCAAGTTATACTTTTTTAATATTCAAATAAATGCGTAAATTCACAAATATAATATCTACTTCTATAAAAACATTTATGGGACATCTGTATATTAATCTACACCTAAAGAGAAGTAGAAATAAGAGAGAGTGATAAATGTAATTAGTGTGTTTAGATTAACAATGAGAATAATTAGTTATTTTTTCATGGTGAAGGTAAAACAACAAATAATTCCTTTTTACTTTTTTCATGATATAATCGTGATTTTGTAGGTAAAATTAATTCTTATGTATTATCTAAATATACTATAAGTATATAATGCGATAATCAATATATATAAAATTTATGAATCCAAAAACAACTTCGGAAAACATGTGGCGAAACAAGGTTATTTCTCAAGCATTGGATGACACGTGTCATCATTTCATGCTTCGGAATTGTTTGGTTTGGTCACGAACTGAATTCAAATTTAAATACATTTAATCTCATTAATTTTAGGAACAAAAATTAATTCAAAATCATTTTAATTAATATTCAAAATTAAAATTATCAATCAGCATTAAGAAGTTGTTCTTACCAAAATTGGTAAGTCCTCCGGTGCGGTGGCTTCGCCAGAATCTCCTCGATGGACGGTGGGGGGTGTACCTGCAAAGACACTCCGACGCTCAAGTTAGAGGCGCAGAGGTAGGAGACAGGTATCACAATTAGGATTAGAGTTTCGTACCTCAATTGGGATGGGTTGCTCTGTTTTTATAGAGTGTAAAGTGATAGATTTGATAGGGTTATTTTCCTATCAAATCTCCTCAAATCTCGTGATGAAAATAGAGATAATTCTATTTATCCTTATCTTATGACCTGATATATCTTATCATATAATAAAAACTGTTCTTTCGGTTATTATTCTTCGAGTCCGAGTGAGTTACTACTCGGCTAGCTCGACTACTCGGTGGAGTGCCGAGTCCGAGTAGTACACATGCCCCCCCAAGCTCTGAAGTAATGTAGGAGCTTAAGTAGGGTTGTACCAATTTCGGATTTTGCTTGGCCGAGGCGAGTTTACTCGTTCCATTTGGACGGGTCCGAGTTTGGTTCTCGAAGCGTCATGTCATTTGGTGATGGTGTCGTTTCAGACTTATAGAAATCGTAACGATTCCCAAGGGTGGCGACAATGATTGTTTTTGAATTTTGAAAAGATCTAGGGATTCCCAAAGGTCTCAAGCCTTCCTAGCCGTTGATTGGCCTGGTGAGGGGTCTTGATCCAACGGTTCGGACCATTTCGCCTTTTCGCATTCGAAACGCTTAGGGCTATATATAAAGGGCACTGTTGACACTGGTGTTCACTTTCTTCTACGTGTTTTATTTTTCTGGTGAGATTTCTCTTCCTTCTGCCATTTTGTCCTCCTTCTTCTAGGTTTTTCTTTTTCCTTGTTCAGGTACGCCCTTCTCCTCTCCATTTCTCTTCTTTGTTATTCTAGAATGTCTTCTTTTTCCGGGGATTCGGGGCGTTCCAACGGAGGTCGTATGCTTGTGCCGGAGGTTCGCCTCATCGGAGAGGGTTCCGATGGCGGTTCTCCTTTGCACCGCTCTAATTCTGGTGGAATTAGTGATGGTGCGTCGGCGGCAAATGTTGTTGTCGCGGGTGTCGGGGTGGTTCCTCCATCCGTCGACCCTGCACAGGTACCTTTGGTCGCTCCTGTAAGGGGGGTGGTGGTTCTAGATGATTCCGAGGCTACTGAGGATTGTCCTCTTGAGACTCAGCGTGGTCGACTTCCTTTTCCTCCCACTCACCCCCAGCTTATAGAGCCTAGGGGTAACAAAAAGGTTTATCCTCCTGTTACTGCTTCCGGTTATTCCTAGGTAGCCGAGGAGGTGGGTTCGTATGCCTCTCGGTATCAGACCGAGGAGGTGGGTTCGTATGCCTCTCGGTATCAGACCGAGGAGGCTTTGTCTACCCTTCTTGAAACTATTGATTTGTGTCATTCGGAAAGGTCGGGTATGGTCCATGCCGAGCCCTGTGGGCCTGATGATCGAGTCTTTATGTCTGTTGTCCTGCACCAACCTTATTTTACTTTTGTGTATGAAGCTTTATTCTCAGTTCTCGGCATCACAGTGCCATTTGATTAGTTCGAAGCTGACATTCTTCGGGCATTGAATGTCGCTCCTACGCAGTTGCATCCGAATTCCTGGGCTTCGCTACAGGCTTTCCGGGTGCTCTGCAGTAAATTTTTTATTACTCCTACTGCTTCCAAATTCTTGTATCATTACAAAGTTAAAGATAGTCAGAAGGGCGGCTGGGTCTCCCTGACTGGGATTCCTGGTCGGTCCATCCTTAGTCCATATACCTCCTCTTGGAAAAATTTCAAGAGTGGTTTCTTTCGTGTCCGACCGGGTCCAGAAGGGGAGGTCGAGTTTTTTGATAGTCGTGGGAGGCCGAGGTTCCCTCTTTATTGGACCCGTTCCCCAAACAAACGGTTGTCTTGGTAGGTCGTGGACATGTCTCCTGAAGATCAGGATGACATGGTTACACTGTGCAAGCTGCCGCGTTCCCTATCTTGTAAGACGGTTGTGGGGATTCCTACTTCTCGGACTCCGAGGGAGGACTGGGACAGTGAGTATCTTCTTTTTATTCGGTCTTCCTTCTTTTACTTTGTTTTTTACTGATGTTTGCTTCTTTTGCAGTTGTGATGAGAAAATTCGACTATAAGACGGCCAAGAAGCAGAGGCTAGAGAAGCTGAAGAGCAAGGAGTCTGCCGCTGAGGCTATCCGAGTTGCTCCATCTGTTCCTTCTCCTCCTCCTCCTTCTTTGAAGAGAGATCAAAGAGAGGTTGTTATGGGGGGATGGCCCTTCCAAGAAATCGAAGCCGAGTCCACCTGGTGCTCAAGCTGCGGGTTCTGTTGTTGAGAGACATCCGGCCTTTCTTTCTATGAAAGATGGGCGGACTTCGCTTTGGGGGAAGGATTTCAACCCCGGGGCTCTCATCTGTGCCGACAATCTCGGTCAAGCCGATCGGGATATGTTGAGGGATGCTGGGCCGCTGCTCTCTATGGAGGCTGTTTGTCGCTTCTAGACTCGTTCATGGGCCATTACTCAGTATTGGGCCGAGGAGTTCGACCGCGGCCACCGGGAGCTGACCATGGTGAAAGAGGCTGCCGCTAAAGCCGAGCAGGCCCTGGTGGAGACTACCCGGGCCAACGAGACTCTTCTTCAATCTGTTGAAGAGTCTCGAAGGTCCCAGGAGGGGTGGAGGCTAAGTTAAAGGAGGCTGAGGGCCGTGAGGAAGATTTAAAGCTTTCCTTAGCTGCGTCCGAGAACTCGACCCGGGAGTTGCAGGCTGAGGTGGATAGGCTTATTCTCGAGCTTGCTCAGGCAAAGACTGAGGCCGCCGAATCTGAGGCTAAGCTTAAAGCCGATTTAGGCGAGGCCTTAGATGAAATCGTTACGACCTATGAGGTCGGGTTCAGCAAGGCACTTCGCCAGGTTCGTTATTTCTTCAAGGATGCCGACACTTCTCTTTTTGATGTTGATAAGGATATCAATAAAGAGGGGCAGTTGGTGGAGGAGTCTGCTCTTGAGGGTGAGGATGCTCCTGGCTGTTCTACTCAGGAGGGGGAAGATGCTTTAGGCGGCCTTATTCAGCCTGCTACTTAGTCTTAGTAGATTTTCTCTTTTCTTGTAAGCCTCGTACCCGGCCTACCGAACAGGGTGTTTAATGAATTTTCTTCGTTATTTGTTTTTGTATCCTTGCTTTTCGTATTCTTATGAAGGTCTACGCGGTTTTTTTGCTAACTCGCTTTTCGTATCCTTATAAATGTCTACTCGGTTAAGTCTAACTCGCTTTTTGTATCCTTATAAAGGTCTACGCGGTTAAGTCTAACTCGCTTTTTGTATCCTTATAAAGGTCTACGCTTTTTGTATCCTTATAAAGGTTTATGCGGTTAAGTCTAACTCGCTTTTTGTATCCTTATAAAGGTCTATGCGGTTAAGTCTAACTCGCTTTTTGTATCCTTATAAAAGGTCTATGCGGTTAGTTTGTAGTTTGGTCATTCTCCTTTCGGAATGCCGAGTATTGCTCTAGTATTTAATGCCGGTATCCGATTGGTCTACTCGGTCAAATATAAATAGATAATTTGAAGAAAGGAGTTTTATTAATAAGAGAAATTGGGTGTGCCTCATTAAAACCTATTTGACAAAAAACCTCTTGGGAAAAAATGTCAAAGTAGGAAAAAGAGTACATCACCACTTACAATTTTTCTAATTGTAGTAAAACTTTAGGTGTGTCGTGTTCCAAGTTCGGGGGATGGTTTTGCCGGATGGATGCTCCAATCTGTAGGCTCCATTTTCCATCGACTCGATTACTCTGAAGGGGCCTTCCTAGTTGGCTGCCAATTTACCCTCTCCTATAGCTTTTCTAGCTTCCCCGCACTTTCTCCAAACCAGATCTCCAACTTCGAAGTTTCTTGGTCTGACCTTGGTGTTATATCTCTTCTCGGCTCTTCTTTTACAGGCCTCTATTCTGATTCGGACCTCGTTGAGGGTCTCTTCGGTCATGTCGAGTGCATGCCTTAGTAATTTATCGTTGTTTACCTGGACGAAATTTGCTCTTCGTAGGGAGGGTTCCCCGACTTCTACAGGTATCATGGCGTCTGATCCATATGAGAGTCTGAAAGGGGTTTCCCCCGTTGTTGATTGCGGTGTGCAGCGATATGCCTAAAGGATTGCGGGAAGTTCTTCGGTCCAACTTCCTTTAGCGTCGCCTACTCACTTCTTCAGTTCTCCGAGTATCACTTTATTTGCGACTTCAGTTTGTCCGTTGGTCTGTGGATGTTCCACTGAGGTCACTCGGTGCCGAATCTTTAGGTTTTTGAAAAACTCCTCCAGATTCTTTTCGGTGAACTGTCTACCGTTGTTGGATATTACCGAGTGAGGGATGCCGAATCGGCATATGATATTTTTCCATATGAATTTTTGCACATTGTGGGCGGTGATGGTTGCCACGGGTTCGGCTTCGATCCACTTTGTGAAGTAGTTGATTCCGACGAGGAGGAACTTCACTTGTCCTTTAGCAAGTGGAAAAGGGCCTAATATGTCTACTCCCCACATGGCGAAGGGCCATGGTGCTGTGATATTGTGCAACTCTTCTGCTGGTAGGTGGGATATGTTGCCATGTTTTTGGCATTCTTGACATTTTTTCACGTATTCGGCGCAGTCGCAGCGCATTGTTGGCCAGTAGTATCCGGCTCTTAGGATTCGGGCAGCCATGGCCTTTCCTCCTGAGTGCATTCCGTATATTCCTTTATGCATCTCGTTTACCACGTACTCGGCTTGAATCTTCGTGACACATTTCAGCAGTGGTGCAGTGAAGCCTCTCCTATAAAGGTCTTATCCCTCTATGACATAGTAACTGGCCCTTCTTCTGATTTTTCTTGCTTCTTCTCGGTTTTCTGGAAGGGTTCCTTTCTTCAGAAAGTTCCATATCTCGGTCATCCATTCTCTGTCTTCGGGTTGATACTAGAGACAATTTTGTCAATACTCGGAGCGGATATTGTTTCATGTATGACAGTTCGGTGTTGGCCTTTCTTCTTTGTACTTGCCAACTTTGATAGCAGGTCGACCCTTTCATTTTGTTCTCTCAAAATGTGGTTGAGTTCGAAATTAATGAACTCGTCCTTCAACTGGGAGGCCAGGTGGTAATATCTTGTCATCCGGTGGTCCTATGTTTGATATGATCCATCCATTTGCCCAGTGACTAATTTTGAATCACTCCAGCATCTAAGGTATTTCACCCCCACTTACTTAGCGAGTTTCAGTCCTGCTAGTAGGGCTTCATACTCGGCTTGGTTGTTGGATGCGTCGAAGTTAAATTTGAGTGATTGTTCTAGGATAATCCCTTCAGGGCTTTCAATTATGACTTCTGCTCCGCTGCCTTTTTCGTTCGAGGAACCATCCACGTAAAGGGTCCACCATGGGAAGGGTGCCTCTTCTACTGGTGCTAGCTCAGCAATAAAGTCGGCTAGGCATTGTGCTTTGATAGGTCCTCTCGGTTCATACTTGATGTCGAACTTGGATAATTCAACTGACCATGCGATCATTCTTCCGGCTAGTTCTGGTTTCCTCAGTATTTGTCGTATTGGGTGGTCTGTTCGTACCACTATTTGGTGGCTTTGAAAGTATGGTCATAGCAGTCGTGCTGAGGTGACCAGGGCTAGTGCTAGCTTTTCTATCATTTGGTATCTGGTTTCTGCATCTTTCAACACTCGGCTTATGTAGTAGACTGGCTTTTGCGTCTGATTTTCTTCTTGAATGATGACCGAACTGATTGCGTCTCCCGAGACGGCTAGGTATAATACTAATTCCTTGCCGGGTTCAGGTCGCGTTAAAATTGGTGGTGATGAGAGTAGTGTTTTTATCTTTAGAAAGTTTGCTTCACACTCTTCATTCCATCCGAAAACCTGTTATTTCTTGAGCAGTTGAAAAAAGGGTCTGGCTACTTCTGCTGCTTTCGGCAAGAAACGGGACAGGGATGCCAGTCTTCCAGTTAGCCGTTGTACTTCCTTTATGTTACTCGGACTTCTCATGCCTATGATAGCTGCACATTTCTCCAGATTGGCTTCTATGCCCCTGTGGGTGAGCATGAATCCTAAGAATTTTTCGCCATGCACTCCGAACACACATTTCTCAGGATTTAGCCTCATATTATGTTTTCTGATCTCGCCAAAAATTTCGGCCAAGTCTCCTGAGTGTGATTTTGGTTCTCTGCTTTTAACCACCATATCGTCGACGTAGACTTTCAGGTTTCGACCGAGTTGGTCTGCGAAAATCTTGTCCATCAGACGTTGGTATGTTGCTCCTGCATTCTTCAGCCCGAATGACATTACCGTGTAACAGTAATTGGCCATGTCAGTTATGAATGCCGTCTTTTCCTCATCCGGTAGGTACATTGGTATCTGGTTGTACTCGGAGTATGCATCCGAAAAACTCAGGATCGGATAGCCAACTGCTCCATCTACTAACTTGTCTATGCTTGGCAACGGGTATGAGTCTTTTGGACATGCTTTGTTAAGGTCTGTGTAGTCAGTACACATCCTCCATTTTTCGTTTGCCTTCTTTACCATCACCACATTTCCAAGCCATGTGGTGTATTGTACTTCTCTTATGAAGCCGGCGCTGAGTAGCTTTTCAGTTTCTTCTTTGATCGCTTTTCCTCTTTCGGCCCCGAGCTTTCTTTTCTTTTGGGAGATTGGCTTAGCCTCTGGACAGATGGCAAGCTTGTGGCAATGGAAGCTCGGGTTGATTCCAGGCATGTCGGCGGCTGACCATGCAAACAAGTCGGCGTTGTTTAACAGGACTCTGACGATTGCTTTTTGGGTCTCGTTTGCTAGCTGAGTCCCGAGTTTTGTGCATTGCCTTGGTTCTCTTCCTATTTGGAAGGATTTTACCTCCTCTGTAGGCTTTGCTCTCGGCTCAGCCTCCCTGAGGTCGAGATCGGCCTCCTCTATTGGTGTTACGAGTGAGGCGCATGCTACGTGTTTTACTGTCAGTTTTGGGACCTTTTTGCCGCTGGCTATCTTTAGACTTTCTAAGTAGCATTCGCAGACTGCCTCCTGATCAGCTTTGACTGTCACTATCTTCCCCTCTGAATTTGGGAATTTCATTGCCAGATGTGGAGTTGAGATTATTGCCCCTAGTTTGTTGAGTGCCGGCCTACCTATGAGAATGTTGTATGAAGTGAGGGCGTTGACTAAGAGGTACCTGACCGTGATAGTTTTGGACCCCATCTCATCTCCAAAGGTAGTGAGGAGGTCAATGTAGCCTCTGGTATCGACCTTTTCGCCTGCAAAACCGACTAACTGCTCGGTGTACGGTTGTATCTTACTTTCGGGGATGTCTAGCTGTTGGAAAGTGGACCAATACAGGATATCCACCGAGCTGCCTTGGTCGACTAAGACTTTGTACACCAACCAGTTTGCGACCTCAACTTTGACCACCACCAGGTCATCATGATTGGGTTCTATGCCTTCGAAATCTGCATCTGTGAAAGTTATAGGGGGCATTTTCCTGTGTATTCTAGGGCCTGTTGAAGTCGAGTTGATTGATTGGAGGCTGCGTAGGTGTCTCTTCCTTGCCGAGCTCGAGTTTCCTCCTCCAGCGAATCCTCCTGCTATTATGTTGATAACACCTTGAAGTCAAGCTCCGGGAGGTTTAGTCTGTTGCTCCTGGCGGGATTCTTCCATGCGTCTGGTTTTTCTATCGCGATCATCTTCCCTATCCCGGGTTCGTTCTCGCTCGGACTTTCGGCTGTCGTCTCGGACGAAGCATTGTAATTTGCCCTGTTGGATAAGTTTTTCAATCTTATCTTTCAGGGTGGTGCAATCCTCTGTGGCGTGTCCATGCACTCGATGGTATCTGCAAAACTTAGACCTATCTGCTTTCTCTGGGGAGCGGTTCCGAGTAGGCAGGCTTATCAGCTCGGCACTGCAGGCTTCTTCCAGAACTCGTGCTCTGCTATCTGTTAGAGGGGTATAATGGGTAAACCTTGCACGGGGCGGTCTGTCGCTTCTAGGTTTGCTACTCCGCTCTCGGCTTGTTCTTGGTTTCTCTCGTTCTTCCTGTTTTTTATAGGACTCGCCCCTGACTCGTTCCCTGAACTTGGTCATTTCTTCCATCTGAATGTATCCTGCTGCTCTAGCTCTGAGCTCGTCCATGTCATGTGGTGGCTTCTTGCAGAGGCTGTCCGAGAAAGGTCCGGACTTTAGTGCCATAAGCATGGCGGTCAGTGCTACCTGTGGATTCAAGTCTCGAATCTTGACGGAGATCTCGGCGAATCTCTCCATGAAGTCCCTGAGAGACTCGTTGTCCTCTTGCCGGATGTTGGCTAGTGCTACTGTCGTCAGGTGGTGGGGTCGACTCGTAGCGTATTGAGCGCCGAAACGAGCGACTAACGTGGCGAAAGAGTTGATCGAGTGGGGGGGAAGTCGTGTGTACCAGTTCAACGCTGCCCCTTTCAAGGTTGTTGGGAACACACGGCATATGATGGCGTCGTCATTTGTGTACAGGTTCACCTGCGTGACAAATGCGTCAATGTGCTCATCAGGGTTGGTCAGCCCGTCGTATCGGTCCATGGACAAGGGCTTCCACCCTGCTGGTAGTGGAGTCTCCATGATTCCATCTACGAACAGGTGACGCCTCGTTGTCTCAGGTATTGCGCTTCGTCTTAGGGGTGCCCGCGATCCTGAGGAGGGTCTGGACTCTAGATGGGTTGTTGTTCGGCCTGCCTCGCTCCAGGTGGTATCTTCTTGCTCTGTTCGGTCAGGATGTCTATTGGCAGTTGCGTGAGCCGCCGATAGTCCTTTGGTAGCGGCGTGGGCTGCCGAGAGTCCGTTGGTAGTGGCGTGGGCTGCCGAGAGTCCGTTCCGGTCCTCTTGCAGTTTTTGATACTGCTCTCAGAGGGTAGCATTCTCCTTGCGGAGGTCTTCTATCTCCTTAGCGTTGTTCTGCTTCAGCATGTTGACTTCCCTTTGCAAGGCTTGGATCAACGGGTGATTCTCGAGCGTCTGACGCGGGAAGGGCGCCACGTTGTTGGGGTTACCTCCCTGGGTATCCCTGGAGGCGGTACACCTAGGATTTGGGTTTCCACCCCCTGTGGTCGCTTTTCGTGGTTCGTTGTTTTGCTCTGTGTTGTCGCCATTGGAATAATGTCGTTTAGATTGGTGTGGCTGGGAATAGTTTCACCGAGCCCCACGGTGGGCGCCAAAATGTTCTTACCAAAATTGGTAAGTCCTCTGGTGCGGTGGCTTCGCCAGAATCTCCTCGATGGACGGTGGGGGGTGTACCTGCAAAGACACTCCGACGCTCAAGTTAGAGGCGCAGAGGTAGGAGACAGGTATCACAATTGGGATTAGAGTTTCGTACCTCGATTGGGATGGATTGCTCTGTTTTTATAGAGTGTAAAGGGATATATTTGATAGGATTATTTTCCTATCAAATCTCCTCAAATCTTGTGATGAAGATAGAGATAATTCTATTTTCTATCCTTATCTTATGACCTGATATATCTTATCATATAATAAAAACTGTTATTTCCGTTATTATTCTCCGAGTCCGAGTGAGTTACTACTCGGCCAGCTCGACTACTCGGTGGAGTGCCGAGTCCGAGTAGTACAGAAGTTAACAACCAATTAGCTTATTTTAGCAACCAATCAACTTATATGATTTATGCTAATGGAACGACTTTAGAACAATCTATAATTTGTATAATTAAGGTAAATAATATTAGCAATTTTTCCCCATAAAATAATTTTAGGTTTTATTATTTGTCTGATCAATTTAAATTTAAATACATATTATAGAATTTGTCCAACACATATTTATAAAATTAATTTTTTTTATCATTAAAATTTTAAATACGTAGAGAAAAGGAGTTGTGCACTAACAATGTAAAATAATTTTATATTGTTATCCAATTACACACCATCACATCAATACACTTAAGTCTCATTAGTTTATTAGGAACAAAAATTAATTCAAAATTATTTTTTAATTAATATCTGAAATTAAAATTCAATATTTGATTCAATTACGGACCATAGTTATAATTATTATGATTATGATTATTACATTGATGAGTTTTAAATAGCTATATTTGATTTTAAAATTTGAAAATTCTAATAAATTGTTACCTTTTTGCTCTTGATTTTGCTCTTAATTAAGCTAATTGCTCTTGATTTTGGTGAAACTTTAAACTAGAGATTTTGGTGTTGTCTATATATAGATGATGGGTTAAATGCTTGCCCCCATGCTCTCTTTAGTACTTGGCTTGCAGATGCCATAGGAACAATCTTTATTATGCATTTGTAGTCTTTTTTTTTTTGCCTTTTGTTTTCTACTGCATTAAAAAAAACAAGTAATAGAAGAAGAAGAATAAGAAGTAGAACAAGAAAGAATGATGGGTAGTTGGATGGAAGACAACAGATTTGTGTCGGGCACAAATGTTCTTTATTTACTCTTGATCCATGGGTATTCTGGCTTCCTATTTATTTTCTATTATTAATGCATCTGGTGATATATAGTGATGCATATATGTCAAGGGAATGATGGGTTAGTGTAGAGGCATACATATTGTGGTAAAATTAGTTGTTGAATTCCAACATTCAGTTTATGTTCATAGTTGAATCACTCTATTTTCATTATTGGATTCTTTTTTTATAGTTTGATTGATACATTACTTTGTGTTTATTCATCTTCTCTTTATTTGCAAGCATAAATGAAATTTATAAGACACGACTCATTTGAGTATCACAAAAATCATACTAATAACAACAGAGATCATTTTTAAAAGTTTTAGGTACCATAATTTGTAGTATAATCATACAATATTCATGTCTAATCACAAAACGCATATTTGACGACAATTCAAAAATATGAATGATTCAACATTGCGTAAACGAAAAAAAAATGACTATGCTTTGAGTATTACAAAATTTTGTAAATTTTTTATTTATTAGGAGAATCAACGAGTTAAAAAAAAAAGTTAAATTATATATAGCTAGGAAAATAGTTTGTATTTTTGCTTGATATTTTATGTAACAAGGCTTTAATTAAAAAAAAAACTTTAGGACTAATATATATTCTGAATTGAATTAATTAAGACAATATGATAAATATATTTTAATTAATATATTAAATATTACTTTAAATTAGGTCTAACATTTTTCAGTATTTATTTTTAAAATAAAATTTAAATTAATTACTGAGTAAAAATCTCATTTAAATTTAAATTAGGCCTAACATTTTTCAGTAAAAACAAAAACAACAAGTCTAACATTGTTTTAATATCAAATGTCATGAAGAATATATAAAATCTCACTTTATAAATATAATTTAGAAGATTTTTAGATTTTTTTATTGAGTTTATTGTTAGTTTGTTAACTTTTAAATGCTATTTTTGTTTAGTCAAGTTGATGCTATTCGATCCTATGATTGAGCCAATCTTTTATAAGTTTTTCTTGCTCAAAAGAATATTTAAAAGTGATAATAATTATTCAATATTAATCATGCTGTAAGACTTATTTAACATTATGAGCTACTTTAATTTAAAATAATACTAATTAGTATTTTATTGTAATTTCTATGCATGTAAAAGACAAATATTTATCATGTAAAAGATAAATAATAACTGTTGAATTCTTGATTGCTGAATAATTTTACTACATATTTACCATTTCATATATATGATTTTCTTATTTTATTGAAATGTTCGATATGTATGTCCATTCCAGTGCTCAAAATTACTGCAATATCATCATATCAAAGAATTATTAATTAAATCAATTTTTAATAATAAGAATCAATTTGATGTTTATACACTAAAATATTGACAACTAAACAATAGTTCGAAAAGAAATGTATGCTTTGTAAAAGATCTTTAAATAAGATTTTAACTTTTGGGATGTTTTATGATTATGATTATATTTTCTGAAAAATCTTTGAATGAGATTTTAATTTAATAACTATTGTATTTTTAATTAATATTGTTTATTTATCAATTTTCTTATTAATTAAAGTATGGGTAACAGATACGGATATGGACATTTAGGTACCCAACTAGAAATGCCACGGGTATTAAAGTTCTATCCACATGGGTATGGGTCCAAGTATGATAATTTGTTGGCTTAAATACCTTTTTAGTCATTGCAATTTAGTACTTTTTAGCCTTTCATCCTTGCAAAAAAAATTTTAATTAATTATTTTGAGTATCGATATGGATAAACGATGTTTAATAATATAGATTAGTAAAAAATTGTATATTTACAAGTATTTAAAAATACATATATATGTGAGAAAATATGTATATTAATAAAAAAAATTATTTTTAACCAATCGGGTTGATCTTCACAACATTTTGTAAAAAGAAAAACACCAACTAGAATGATTCATAAACTTTCATAAATTTACTTTTCATACAAAACAACATTTTCCTAACATAAATATCTATTAATACATCTAATACAATACAAATATAAATATATTTATAAAGATAAAATTTTCTTAAAAAAATAAGTTTATATAAATGAAATAAAATAAATTGATATATTTAATATTCATAATTATTTCCTTTTTTTAGAAATATTCACAATTATTTCACACACACACACACACACACACACACACACACACACACACACACACACACACATATATATATATATATATAATTAAAAAACACATTAAAATTATAATAATATAAAATTTATTTATTTTTACATTTATAAATTAACACCCATGTATGGCACGGGTTATTACACTAGTAAGAGAAATAAAGAAAAACAAAGGATGTTAATGAAATGTTTGTAAATAAAGAGTATCAAAATATATTCGACCTGCATAACTTGTCCAAACTGATTGGATTAGGTTTCACATTTCAACTTACCAACCCATATAACTCAATTCACCAACTATTTAATTATAAAATTTGAAAAAAATTAAGATAAATAAAATGATTAATTTATTTTTTATTTTTTTTAAATGGGTTGACGAGTTAATTCAATCTAACTCGTAACTCACCATTGATTGAATTGGATTAAGATTTTCAATCCAATATAAAATGGGGTTCAATCCAACCTAATTCGTTTTTCAACGAGTTAAGGAGAGATTGAGGTGAGTTGGATGGATTTGACCTGTTTCACATCATTATTTGTAGAGTTTAGGTTTTCAAAAATCATTCCCCCTTATTTTATTGTATTTTATAACATAGGAAACTAAAAAAAAATGACATGATTACCTTTGGAATAGAAATTGTGTTAAAATGTGATGCTTTAAATACGTTTTTAGTTCTTTAAATTTGAGAAATCGTTTATTCTTTGGTACTTTTTCATTGTTGTGGAACCATTATCACCAATTTGCATCAATAATTTTTTGGTTGGAATACCAGCGAATAAAGATTGTTCCAATATTTTGGTCTTCAAATTTAAAATTAATATTTTTAGTCCATATAATTTGAAAAAAGTCTATTACAGGGACTAAAAAAAAATCAATCTTAGAAGAACCAAAATCAAATTTATCCAAAAAATAAGGAAAAAAAACATATTTAAACCAAATACGATCGACATAGGCTGACTGACACTCATACAGTCATACTGATCCATCCCATGCACGCTTTTGGACACTATATATAACGATAAACCCTTTAACTAAAACTTCTCCGACTCACAGAAAAGGTCTTTCTTCTGATCAATGGAGGAAATAGGAGAATGCTCTGCTTCTGCTTCAGCCAACCCCTCAGATGAAATATGGGCCAAGCTTGGTAATAATCATTTTCCATCTTCAATTTCTTTCTGGGTATCCACAATCACACTCACATTTTACAGATACCAAATAAAGTTTCAAACTTGGGGCTTTGCATGTTTCCAATTCTCCCCCTCCCCTCCCCTTTATCGAATTTCACTTTATTTTTTCGAATTGTAAACGGAATCAGAAGGTAGGGTATAAAAGTTTTTTCTTTTTAGTTTAATGACCAAGTTCACATTTTGTGGAATGATAAAGCTTTCATTTCATGCTAGGTTCCCGCATAGTTCCACTGATTAATTAGTCGTACATGAGCTGTAACAATTGGTTGTTGTGAATGTCATTTTGGGGCTTTGATTAATTTAAAGGAAAATGTTAAACGTACTCCCCGTTATCGGGGTATATGGGCGGAAGGAAGAGAGAGATAGGGAGAAAAAATAAAGAAAAAGAGACAAAGTGGGTGTATGATAATAATAACCCTAATTTAAAAGGTGCTGCTGTCTTCATGATGACAAGAACTTTGTAGGTTTGGATAGAAAAAGGAGTTGGACATATGTGTCTGTTGGGTTGAAATGGGTGGCAGGGAATGGGGAGGCTAGTGATACAGCTCACTTTATACATTTCAAGGGGGTTATTGAGAATGTAATTTGAATGCTTTTTACAAGCATTGTTGTTTTAACTGTTGGTGTCAGGGTGGTGTTCCCTTAAAAATAAAAATTTAAAATACATGGATGAACTTTCTTTGAAAATTTGTATGAAAAACACATCTGAGATTTTCATCCCAATTTTAAGGGGATGCCAAATTGACTCTCAGATATAAACAATTGAAGGGATAAATTTGGTGTAAAGTTTGAAGCATCCTTAAGGTTCTTTTTTTGGTCAAACTATTTCCTTCTTGCAGTTCCGTCAGACGAGAGATATTCAGATGTGGAGATAAGGTCAGATGAAAAAGTAATATCTTCAGAGATATCAGCTACTTCTAATGACAAACATAGCTGGTGCAAAATAGTAAGGAATCCTGATCTGTGTTCGGCCACAATGGAAAACAAGAGGTAAAGTCTTGGCTACTTAATAAATTTTAAGTAATTGAGTAAATCATGCTCCCTATTAGCCAAGATAAATATTTGTGGTTTATTAGAAATTATTAGTTTGAGAAGAACAGAGAACTATTACTTTTAAAACTAAAAAAATGCAATCTCTGTGGCCTTCTCACCCCTCTGTTTTTCATCTATTATTGGACAAATATCATTCAAAATTGCAGTTGGAGCAGATTCAGCTTCATGATGGTGAATGAATACCGATTACTTAAATAATTATACTTTAATGCTTTTACCCTTTTACCCCCCCCTCCCAGTTGAAGTATTAAATGTTTATGTATCTCTTCAAGAAGGGTGCTATCTCCTTTCCTTTTCATATGCTACTCCTTTTATTTTAATTCTTTTGTTTCTGGGTGTATCATGCATTCATGCTGTAGTCAAAATACAATACTTGTTGACGAGGTTGAGGTACACAGTGATGACACCATTGTCATTAAGGACGGAAGTCAAATTATCCCTGGTCCTGATAGAGAAGGTCAGAGTCTTTTAATATTTATGGCAGTGTAACAATTCCTATTACTAACAACATATATGGAATAGAAAATTGTAAAATTGTGTTGTATGTCTCTCATTCAGTAGTTACAGTTCCATAAAGTAGTATTGCCATTGTGCTACTGTCAATCCATTTATTTGTTTCTAGCAAAGTTGTATGCCAAGTTTTCTTTCCGTTGAGTAGCATGTTATACTGTTTTCTTTAAATAGATTCAAATTTGGTTTGACAAAAGTGGTAATATTAATTGTTCAGCATGTTAAATTACTAAGTTAATTGAGGGCTTCAGGATGAAAAATAGGTGATTGATTGGTCATCATATTGACTTGGACAATAATGTGGGCATAAAATTAGTAATTTGTGCCTGTTTTAATCCTTACCCAAATAATCTTCCTAGCGAGTGGGAATTACTTGCCTTGATAGTATTATGCTTTCAGATAGTTAAATTATAATTGGCAGTATCAAATTTCAACTTGTGGTAGATTAACATGATTTTTGGGTCTTTTGAATAATTAGTAAAGATCTTTATGGCTAATTATTTGATTTTTTATACCATTTTTTAATATGTCTTAGCTGGTTATTAATGTCTTTAATTCTATCTTTCTCTCTCTTCATGGCGCTAGGATTTGTCAGCTACAAATTTCATATAATGTCTAGCCCAGATATCTGCCAGAGGCAGCTAAAGGTTGTCAATATCTAATTTGCTCTGCCTCCTTAATGTCTTCTTCAATACTGTTTTATCTGAAGCAATATTGATGACTTGACTGTGTTTCTTTTCCAGATATGTGTAGATGTCGATCATGCAAAGTGTAGCATTTGCTTAAACTTATGGCATGATGTTGTTACTGTTGCTCCATGTCTTCATAATTTTTGGTATGGATAGCTTTTTCTCCGTCTTTTCTTAGTATTGTAGTTCTGTTTCAGTTCATTGACTTTTGCTTGAATTGCTATGTGGCATTATAGCAATGGTTGCTTCTCAGAGTGGTTAAGGAGATCAAAGGAAAGACATTCAGCCATACTTTGTCCTCAATGCAGAGCAGTTGTTCATTTTGTTGGAAAAAACCACTTTTTGCGTACCATTGCTGAGGTAAATTTAATGCCGAAGCATTTTATAGAGATTTAGCCAAATTGTAGAGGAGAGATAGTCAAGCGTGTTTATTATTTAATTGGAGTGTTTCTCTGCTTATGGGTAGCTGCAAAAGAGGAGGAAAGGGATGATGTTGGGCATGGATTAGAGGATAGTTTGACACATAAAACGAAGTTTAAGCCTTATTCTCATGCATAATTCCTAGGATGACACGTCCAAAATATAGTTTTCTAAATCTATCATGCTTGTATTTGTTAACAGATTTACAAAATACTGACAAGGCAGTTTCGTTTTATTTTTTTTTGGGTGGGTGAGGGGAGCAATGGAACACGAGTATCATTAGTTTTTTCTCTGCCATGATCTTCCGATTTTACTTAATTGCAAGTCCAGAGCTTTGGGGGTTCAATAGCCCCTCTGCTCTAAATGTGTGTACATCCATAACCATGAAGGGGGAGACTTGTTATTAAAATATGTTTATCAGTTCTGATATGAGAAATTTGATGTCTAAAGGCTTAAGCTTCATCTATTGACTTGTTATCATAGATACAGACTTTGCACACATTTTTAAATATTTTTATAAATTATAAATGTTCATGACTAATGACGAATTCTTGAACAAACTCAATCTAATCTACTTGTAGGAATGTTGGCATCTTTGATTACTGTTAAGGATAGCATCCGGGCATGATAGTGTTAATATTTGGCTGCATTCATGGACGTTGAAATTTTTTCCCCATAATTTTGATGAACTTATAGTTCATAGTTATGATAGTTCTTTTTCACTTTGTTGTTGTACCTTTAGTTTGTTTGGTCTATTGATTTTCTTCTCTCTTTTTACTTTTTAGTTTGTATAAATTGTTTTATTAAAATATGTTCTCTTGCTATTGCCCAATGATGTGGATTATCCATGTAGTTGATCCACCTAGTGTAATAAGGCTTTGTTGTTTTCACTCAGTAGTTTTCTCTTTTCTAATATACATATATTTTTTTTAGGATATGCTAAGGGCTGATTCTTCACTAAGGCGCTCTCATGACGAAGTTGCGCTTTTAGATACTTATGCATTAGTACGATCAAACCTGGTGAGTAAGATGATTCTTTTAGCGGTCAAATCTACTTCCCTTTGCAATGCTATGCTATTCTTGTCTAACCTTACTGAAATTTCACACACACACGTGATGTTATCCTAATGATCATGTGTATCAAACTTGAAATGATTTAGGCATTCATAAATATGTAATCTATTCTAATAGTAGATAGGTTAAAATCATTTGGTCCCGATGTCCCAAAACCCTAACTTTTGGTCCTTATCATTTGTTCTCGACTTGACATCATGAGTTGAAAGTCAATGTGTCTAACGGAATCCCTGTATAGCACTAAAAAATGACAACTAAGATAAATGATTCAACCATCCTTCGACCCACTGAAACCCTAACGTGTTGTCTTGTTGCCTACCATCCATCATTCGACTGTTATGGTGCAAATTTGGAATGCGATGAAGACAAGCTGGAATGGGAGCTATTGGTTTGACCAGGAAACAAGTGAAATGTGTAGAAATCGAAGGGGCCGCTGGAGGCATGCATGCTGTGAATGTGGAGGTAGGGTGAAGGTGTATACATCACGGACTTCTCGGAATCCTGGTCGTAGATTCTTGAGGTGTCCAAACTATAGGGTACGTGATATTATGACAAGCAATGTGCATTACAAAGGTGATCTGAGTTTTGGTTTTCGTGGTTATTGATTCGAGTTTTAGTGTGTTGATACAGGAGGCATGGAGTTGTGGTTTTTTTTATTGGATGGACGATCCAACCTCCGAAGGTGCGGGGGAGATCATAGAAGGGCAACAAAGGCTGGTGGCAGATCTGAGGAAAAGAAATTGGTTTTACAAGCTGCTATCGTGGTGTTCATGGGGTTTGACAGTTATTGTTGTGGTGGTTGCTGCATTTGTTGTAAAATTTGTCTAGCAGAGTAAGATAGGTGGATTTGGAGGTAGAGAGTTGTGAAGTGGAATTTTGAAGTAGATTTGAAAAATTAATGAGATGTAGTGCTGTGTAAGTTGATGTTATGATGTAAGGATTGATTTGAAGTGTAATGAATGGCATTACTAATTTGGTGGATGCGGTGGTTCTGATTTATTGCTCTATAACTATATCTGATTATTAAAGAATTCAAAAGACTCAATGATGAGTGTGTGAATAACTTAATGACATACAATAAGCAAGAGAGTTAAATGGCCAACATTTTAACAACTTGATCCATCCATTCATTTGTGAGTAAAAGTAGCATTAGATAATGATAACAGTACCATACAAAAACATAGTGAAGTGAATAAAATAAAACAGTTTGATGAGTTTTTAAATAGTATGAAATTTTACAGACTTAATCTATTTTGTGAGAATTTTAAATTTAACAGTTGGATGGATAAAGTTTGCTTTTTTAAAAAAGTGATTAATGGTGTAATTTTACAAAGTTTAATTGATTCTATCCCATATGTGTGTGTCTGTATTTGGGCGTCAAGGTGTAATAAAATATCCTGTCCTTGTCATACAATTTTATTGAAAGTCAGTTAGATTATTTGCCAGACTCTTCTATCTAACCCTATAACAGCTGTTGTACCTTTTTTTATTTTTTTGGGATTTTATGATCTTGTATCACGGTTCTGTTGTTTGATATTGTGTTTATATTCTTTTACTTTTTCATGTGTGTTTTTACTATTAGGTCATTGGATCTGGAAAGAAGAATCGAAAGAGGGCCTACTCATCACTGGATGATCAAAGTGATGGCACAGATCATCAGTGCCCACAATGTGGTAATAAGAATACAATGTCAGATCTGGAATAATGTCCCTTGGACAATGCAATCTATGTAGCACAACATTTACCCCCATCAATCTCCTTTGTTTGCAGTGCTAATTATTCATGGTGTTCAATTATCAGTTATGCTGTCCATAAGAATATCATGTTTGTAGTCTGTGCTGACTGCATAAAAGAGATCTTTATTCTTTTCTTTTGTCCTATGCATGGACCTATGATTCTTTCTTTATGTGTAGTTATCAAATGCTCTAGTAATGTCATTAATGTGTACTTACAATTAAACTACGGTGTGTGTGGTAGGAAGGAAAGAAATATGGTGGATGGAAATAGAGAAGAGAGAAATAGAGTGGAAATAGAATTGTTTGGTTTAAGAGAAATAGGAAAGAGAGAGAAAATAAAAAATATTTTTAAAATCGATTTTTAAGCTAAAAAATCGATTATGAACCATTCATAATCAATTATCATTGGAAAACAAATGATTTTGTTAAAACAATATTGATAATCGATTATCAACCATTCATACTAGATTATCAGTGACGGGCAACGGGTTTACTATTGAATTTCCGTGCAAATAAGCTGGAAATAAAAAGGTGTGGTACCCACACCTTTTTCTTTCTCTCCTCCCCTATTTCCAATCTACCAAACACATCCTTTTTTCTATTTCCCATCTATTTTCACTCACTCTTATTTTCACTCACTCTTCTCTATTTTCCTCTATTTCACTCCTACCAAATACACCCTTATAAATAATTCAAAATATACCCAGGATTCCAGGAATAGGATGCTCTAGAATGTGGAAGGCATTTCTATTTTTAACAGAATGGTGCTTGGATTGATGATACAGAAGCTTCTCTTTTTGAAATGGCTTATTGAGCTGATATGTTATCTAGATTTAGTTACTTTTTCTTTCTTTCTTTCTTTTTGTGCCTTGTCCCTAGACCTGAAAATGGATTTGAGTTTTGTTTATTTGGGTACTTGCCATTGGCTACTGTGATTATGCTCTTTGAATTTCATGGCAATATGCATCACATGTCATAAAATGAAAGAAAAAAAAATGTGACTTCTTTCTTTGTCTCATCATACTCAATGAGCTCATTACTTCACTTATAATTTTTAGTTACTGAAGTTGCTGGGTTTCGTTGCAAACATGACACTGTTCATCTCCAATGTCAAGCATGTGGAGGAATGATGCCTTCCCGTACTGGTTTTGGCATTCCTCAGTATTGTAAGTTGTCATGTTTGATTTAGTCAATGGCACCATTTATGTTTCTGTTTTTTGATGAATGGCTTTTGATTATGGTCAAGATATTTCGTGCTAGCTTGTAGCACTGTGGTACCTTGTAGGTATTCAAATTCATGCCGATGAACTGGAGTATTTTATTTATTTTCCGTTTTATTTATGGTGGGGTTTAATATTCACATTCATTGATAATGTCAGATAATTCATGTTTTTCTTTTATCATAGGTTCAGGATGTGATAGACCATTCTGTGGAGCTTACTGGCATGGTCTAGGAGTAACTGGGAATGGCTCTTACCCTGTCTGCTCCCAGGATACTTTAAGACCTGTATGTATTATTGTTCATCACAATTGTTAATTTTAACGAATGCTTCTTTCTGGAAAGCTTGTATGTTTTTGTGTAATTATTATTGTGCCATTACAGGGTGGATATTTTTATCAATTTCCATCATCCAGTTAACTGTGCAACAAAATGTTTCGTTGCTTGGTTCTTTTCTGCCTAGTGAATTAAAAGACTGTGGATATGTTTTAAAGGTCACTTAGTCATTATCTTTGTCCTTTTTTTTTTTCAGATCTCAGATCACTCTATTTCGAGAATTCCATTGTTAGCACATGAAAAGAATCTCCATGAACAGAATGTATGGGCTTTCTGATCCCTACATTTTTTATTATTTTTGGTCTGTTTTAGCTTACTTTGGTTACTAAGATATTATCATTTGTGGTTTGTGTTTTTCTAGATCACTGATAGTTGCGTTAGACAAATGGGGAGGACATTGCCGGATGTGATATCAGAGTGGATAGCAAAGCTGGACAACAGAGAAATTGGTTAAGTGATAAATTTGCCTTCCTTGTAATGGTTAATGAGAACCATTCTTCTTTAAAGGACCCTTGTTGCCTTGTTTCAGAAGCATTTTCAGTTGATATATTTTACTAATATTTACAAAATGTCGCAAGGTTCAGTGTGATACTGAATAATTGCTGCAAGAGGACTGTATTCCTCATGGAGACCTTCAAGAATATCATCGATGTGGTCACAATGAGAAACAGTATCTTCTATGGACAAAAGGATATCAGTGATAGCTTGAATCCTTGCCAGATATTCTGCGACTGTGTGATCTCTTTTCGTAATGGATTTTAACTCGGAATGAAGTTGATGAGATCGTGCGTTCATCTGAGAGTGAGAATTTGTGGATTTCTTACCAAACCTGCCACGAGTGCACGCAATGAACAACCCTAGGAAGAACCGTCTCTGACAGCATTGATAGAAGCCATGTAAACAGCAACAAATCTTGGTGTTCCCAATCTGAATATGCTGGATTAATTGCATCGTCATCACAATCTTGCTCTGTAAGATACCAAGGAGGAATAGTAGGGTCAATCAACAAATGATGAAGTTTGTGACCACAAACCATGACAGAAAATTTTTGGAATCAAGCTTGATTGAGATTTGATGAGAAGCCATGGCTTGGACTGTTTACAAGCTCATTTTAGCATTGTTCAACAATAAGAAATATAGGCATATTGAGACTGAAACCGTGTGTTTCTGGACAGCACAGAGAGGAGTTTATATAGGCTTATTACATTTATTACAAAAGATTAGAGGATATATTGTTTCCTCTAAATGAGAGATTTGTTGCCTATAATCTACAATAAATACTATCCTTATTTACATAAGATATTATGTCCTGATTTACATGGATATTCTGCTGATTCTCAACATTCCCCCTCAAGCTGGAGCATATAGATCATATGCACCAAGCTTGGTACATATATAACTAATTCTTGGACCTCTCAAGGATTTGGTGAAGACATCGGCCAGTTGGTCACTAGAATTGACAAAGCTAGTGGTGATTTCTCCTGACTCGATCTTCTCCCTGATGAAGTGACAATCTACTTCAATGTGTTTTGGTCCTCTCATGATAAACAGGATTGGATGCAATATACAAGGCTGCCTGGTTGTCACAAATCAATGTCATCTGCATATTCTTTTCAAATTAGAGCTCTTTAAGAAGTTGCTTCAACCAAATGAGCTCACATGTTACTAGTGCCATGGCCCTATATTTAGTTTCAGCACTAGACCTAGCGACGACTTTCTGCTCATTGCTCTTCCAGGATATCAAGTTTCCTCCAACCATTACACAATACCCAAATGTGGATCTTCTATCACTGGGTGAACCAGCCCAGTCAGCATCTGAGTACCCAATTATCTGAGTATGTCCTCTGTCTTCATAAATGAGACCTTTGCCCGGAGCGTTCTTGATATATTTCAGGATCCGTATTACTGCATCCCAATGATCCTGGCAGGGAGAGTTCAAGAACTGACTTACCACACTAACTGCAAAAGCAATGTCTAGACGAGTGACTGTGAGGTAGTTCAATTTTCCAACTAACCTTCGATATCTCCCTAGATCTGATAAGGGCTCCCCCTGATCGGGTAGAAGCTTGACATTGGGATCCATAGGAGTGTCCACAGGTTTGGCATTCATAAGGTCAGTTTCTTCAAGGATGTCAAGAGCATATTTCCTCTGAGAGATCACCAGCCCATCCTTGGATTGGGCTACCTCGATGCCTAAGAAGTACCGAAGTTTACCAAGATCCTTAGTTTGAAACTGACGGGAGAGGTATTGCTTGAGTTGGATTATGCCAGCCTGATCACTTCCTGTTATGACGATATCATCCACATACACAATAAGGTAGATGCATCCTTGTGGTGAATGGCGATAGAATACTGAGTGGTCGGCTTCACTGCGGGTCATACCAAACTGTTGGACAACAGTACTAAATCGACTAAACCAGGCACGGGGTGACTGTTTAAGTCCATAAAGAGACCTACGAAGGCGACAAACCATATTGGAGAACTCCCCCTGAGCAACAAATCCAGGAGGTTGCTCCATATAGACTTCCTCCTCAAGATCACCATGAAGGAAAGCATTCTTGATATCCAGTTGAAACAAGGGCCAATGGCGAATTGCTGCAATAGAGAGCAGTAGTCTGACAGATGCCATCTTTGCCACTGGAGAAAAAGTGTCGGTGTAGTCTTGTCCAAACACCTGTGTGTAACCCTTTGCTACCAACCGAGCCTTAAAACGGTCAATTTTGCCATCTAGTCCAACCTTGAGATTAAAAAGCCAACGACAACCAACTGCGGATTTATCCGGTGGGAGAGGGACCAGTTCCCAGGTTCCACTGCTTTCGAGAGCACACATCTCGTCAATCATTGCCTGTCTCCATTCTGGGTGTGAAAGTGCCTGACCTGGAGTGTTAGGAATAGACACAGACGACAAAGAAGAAAGACAGGTATAGTGTAAAGGGGAAAGACGATGATAACTCAATGTAACATAATGGGGGGAAGGATTGCGAGTAGAACGAGTACCTTTTCTCAGGGCAATGGGAAGGTCAAGGTGAGGGGGCGGGTCTGGAGCTGGTAAAGGAGTTGGCGCCGGGGAAGAGTCTGGCATGGCCTCACTATCGGGATCAGGAGCAGGCATTACAGTAAGGCGTGGTCGACGTTGATAAAACTGAAATGGTCGAACAACAGGTGGATCCTTAGATGAAGCATCCCATACAACTGACTGAGTGTTTGAATGTAGCTCGGGAGTGGATGACACAGACTCATAGAAAGTAACGTCAGCTGAAATGAAGTAACGGTTAAGAGTAGGGGAGAAGCAACGATAACCTTTCTGTGACCGTTGGTACCCCAAGAAGACACATTTGAGGGATCGGGCAGATAACTTATCAAGCCCCGGAGAAAGATTATGGACAAAGCAGGTTGATCCAAAGATACGCGGAGGAAGAGGATGGAGAGGTGTATGAGGGAACAACACAGAGTGAGGAACTTGGTCATTAAGGACAGAAGACGACATGCGATTAATGAGGTAGCAAGCCGTTAAGACAGCATCTCCCCAGAAGCGAGATGGAACATGACTGTGAAGGAGAAGAGTCCGAGTCGTCTCAACAAGATGCCGATTTTTGCGTTCGGCAACCCCTTCTGTTGAGGGGTATGGGCACAGGATGTTTGATGAAGAATGCCATGGGTTTTCATAAACTGGTGGAACTGATGAGACAGATACTCCCGAGCATTGTCACTACGGAGAGAACGGATTGGGACACCAAACTGAGTTTGTATTTCATTGTAAAATTGCACAAACAGAGAAAATAATTCAGACCAATTTTTCATTAAATATAACCAAGTGCAACGCGAAAAGTCATCAATGAACGTAACAAAATACTTAAAACCAGAAGAGCTAATAATACGAGAAGGACCCCAAACATCAGAATGTACAAGAGCAAAAGGGGACATAGCCCGTTTATTGACACGATTAGGGAATGATGTACGAATGTGTTTCCCAAGTTGACACGACTCACAATTTAAAGTGGACAATTTATTTAGACTAGGAACCATCTTCTGTAGTTGAGGAAGATTGGGATGACCTAACTGAGCATGAATGGTGAGAGGAGATGCTTTTGCAGGGCATGCCTGTGGAGTAGGAGAGAGATAGTATAGGCAGTGTTGTTAAGATCGCGAGTATGCTCGTGGAATCGCGAGTATGCTCGTGGAATCGCACGATTCTACGCATCACCAAGGGTGTTCCGTGCTGAATCGTTTACAGGATCGCGTGGAGGTGGGATCGTGGTGTAATCGCGATCTTGAACGTAGACTCGTGTAATCGACGATCAGTGACGAGTTGTGTTAGGGGTAGAAAATTGGGTCGGAACTCTGTTTGCGTCGTTGCCGAACGTCGAAGTCACTCCGCAACCACCGATTAGCGCCGGTGTTGGTCGCTGCGAGGCAGTTATGTTATGCTTCTTCACATTTGCAGATGATCGGGTGCTGAAGGCCAATGGGCCCAACGTTTTTTAAGTTGCTTTTTCTTCTTTTCTTTCTTTCTTTTTGTTTTAGTTTATTGGACATTAGTAATTTATTTTGAGCCATGTTTTTCTCTTTTTATTTGTTTTTTAAATAAGCATAGCAAATAATATAAAAATTAATAATAATAATAATAATAATAATAATAATAATAATAATAATAAACTAAACAATAATAGTAAATAAATATAATAAACTATTTAAAACATAACATGTGATATAATAAACTAGATAATATTAATAAAAACTAAATAAAACATTACATATAATTATGAATTTTAATTCTATTAATCTAGAACATATGATTTGTTATTATTATGATTTTTTAATTTAAGTTTATTTAATATTGAGATTTAAAGGTTCTTTTTTTTTTATTTTTTTTTATTTTTTATCTCTGTTATATTTTATGTATATGTAAATGTAATATTATATATAAGTATTTTAGGTAGGAACATAGGATCTTACGATCCGAGTTGCGATCCCCGAGCTACGATCTTTTATCTCCCTTTCGATCCTAGATAAAATCTCGATTTTAACAACATTGAGTATAGGCCATGAGACTCACATCCGACGCCAATCGTCCGTCCCGAACTCTGGTCCTGCGAGGTAACAGTGTTATTAGTAAAGGTAATCAAACAGTTATGGGATTTGGTAAGGCGATGGACAGAAAGAAGGTTAAACGGACAATTAGGAACATAAAGGACAGAATCCACAGTCAGGGAAGGAAGGGGGTGGGTTGTGCCAATCCCCTGGGCCTGTGTTTGGGAACCATTGGCAGATGTAATACTAGGAAGATAACTAGATGTAGAAAGGGAAGAGAAAAGGGAGCGATTACTAGAAATGTGGTCAGATGCACCCGAGTCAAGTACCCAAGGACCCAGAGAAGGAGACTGAGAGATGCAGGCAAAAGAATTACCAGTGTGTGCAACCGAAGCAGTGGGATCGGGGTTCTGGCGAGTCTCAAACCACTGGAGAAAATCTTCATAGGTTGCTGGTGTAGCTCGTGGTTGATCCGGTGGCTGTGGAGAATCAACTTGAGGAGTCTGAGCGACATTGGCTGGGCGAGAAGGCTTGCCATGTAGTTTCCAGCAACGATCAATAGTATGCCCAAGGCGGTGACAATGCTCACATTTAGGACGGTTCTTCGACTGAGATGTCCCTCCACGAGAGCGAGCGGAATGATTACTATGGGAAGCAAGCGCAGAAGAATCACCTAACTGAGAGGCAGTAGACTCAGTGGGTGCCTTTGGTGGGATTCGAAGAAGGATAGATGAGGCACTTGTCATTGTGGGGACATTGGGTGACCCAAGGATTTGGTCACGAGTCGCAGAGTATTCCGGTGGCAGTCCATAAAGAGCAAGGGACATGAAAAAGGTGCTGCGGTTCTCAAGTTCCTTCTTGGCCTCGGCCGGATCAGAGGCAGCCACAGGAAAAAGCTCATTATAGTCATGTAGGGCAGCGTGAACTCGTCCAAGGTATGCAGACATAGGGCCGTCAAATCGCTGGGGAGCCAAAAGAGTCATCAAATCATGACAAACACCATAGAGCCGTTGAGAGTCATTAGTGTAAAGGGCACGGCCTTAGTCCAAACCGATTCACATGTTTTGTGGGGGCGAAAAATGGGTTTGAGTGAGGGGTGGAGAGTTGACTTTATCACATTACATAACTGGGCATCAATTTTCTTCCATTTATCACGGTCAGCCACTGGAACAGAAGTTACAGTTTTTTTTTTTGGAATAGAAGTTACAGTAGTGGTGAGATGGTCACGGTACCCTTGACCGGTAATCCATAGGGTGATGTCAGAAGCCCAAGTAGGGTAGTTTGAACCATCCAATTTCTCCGTACATAGTGGAAAGTGCGAAACGGGAGGATCTGCCTTGGGTGGGTCTGGAGAAGCCATGAGGAGAGATAAAAATTGAAAAACTCAGCCGTAGAGCGTTGCTGAAAAACTGCAGGATCCACCAAAACACAACCAATGGTGATGAAACTTCAAGGGGTGGGTGCGCCTTGGAGAGACTACCCAGTCGCTGGAATCACTGCCGGAACGAAGCCGCCACGCGCCGGGAAAGCGAGCAACGATGGTGCTGTTTGGCGCGCCTAGGAGACGCGCGTGAGGGCGCGTCAGGTGTCGAATGAGGACACCGTCGACGGCGTTGGACAGATCGGCGGCAGGCGCTCCTGATCGGGGGGTCGCCAGTCGGTGTGGTCGTCGGAGCTACGGCGGCCGGCGGCGGTAGGTGGCGGTGACCGAAAAAATAATGCCGGAAAAGAAAGGGCGGCGCTGGAAGTGCGAACCGGAGTATGACACGGTTCGCAAAAAAATTTGTCTTCTGGGGACAGTGGGTCCACCGGGTAATCACGGTTCCAAAGAATGCCTCAACCGGGCTCTAGATACCATGTTCAACAATAAGAAATATAGGCATATTGAGACTGAAACAGTGTGTTTCTGGACAGCACGGAGAGGAGTTTATATAGGCTTATTACATTTATTACAAAAGAATAGAGGATATATTGTTTCCTCTAAATGAGAGATTTGTTGCCTATAATCTACAATAAATACTGTCCTTATTTACATAAGATATTATGTCCTGATTTACATGGATATTCTGCTGATTCTCAACAAGCATAATAGAATTCAGAGAAGCAGAGAGACAGAAAACCGAACTGTGAAACTTTCATTAATTTGAATGTACAACGGAACCAGCTATATATAGCTGTACAATATGACTCACTGCTGAGTCAGCAACTAACTAATCGGTAACAGAATTATAACAGAATACAACACCAATGAAATTACAGTGAAATGAAATTAAAACAAAATGAATTTATTGAAAATATATCAACTGAAAATGAAAAAACAAACCAAACACACCCTAAGGTTTCTGTTTTACATTAACTTGCATGCACAATGCAAATTTTCAATCTAGAGGTAAATTTTGCAAAATATTTTTAAAAATTTAGTCATGGTTGTAAATTGATCTGATGTACACTGACAATGTCAACAGATCTTTACTTACACATTGGTCTCCTTTTTCTCTTGGCAGATAGAACGCGAATGATGCTGAATCATGCTGAGATGATTACTGCTCGGACTTTTGTATGCCGGTAAGCTTTACTGTTTACAGTCTTCTTTTTTGGCTGTTAGCCTTTAAATGTTGACTAAACTGCGATGAATCTATTTGAAGCTGGTTGATACTCTAATGGCAAATAAAAGCTGACTGATATGGAATTAAGTCTCTTAAGTGTCATTTCAACCTTTCCATATTCATAATGCATTCTTGTAATCATGCAGTGATTGTTACCACAAGTTGGTGTCATTTCTCCTGTACTGGTTTCGTGTCTCTATACCCAAACATGTAAGTACCTTCAACTCAAAGCATTATGCTAATCAACAGATTCTAGCTCTTCTAAAACTATTTAATGGTTTTTTTTTTTTTTTTTCTGTAGCTCAGTGATCTGTACTCTCTAGTAAGGATAATTTTCACTTGTTACAAATTAGGTGAAGAAATGGTGCACCAATTGTTTGTTATAGGTTGAAATTCATGACTCATGATGGTCTTACTTTCTATATAGTAGGTCATATACTTTTATCTAGTAGGTTCTGCGTGAATTTTAACCAATAACAAAGAAAGTATTTGAATTTGGAAAAGTGTCTCATTCAATATGTAGCTTGCATTCTCCTCCTCATAGTCCATGTTGCTTGGTTTCTGAATTTAGTCCACACTAATTAGGGCATGTAAGAAACCAATTGCATCCTTTAAAATATGAATGTACAGAAAATAATTACTGATTTAATGGTTTTTTTTTGTGATATTTTTTATTCTTTATTTTGAACTTAGTCTGCAAAGTTGACCAACCTTGTGTTTTTGTGTATCTATGAAAAGCTTCTTCCACCAGATGCATCAGCAAGAGAAGATTGCTGGTATGGATATGCATGTCGGACACAACACCGTAGTCAAGAGCATGCTCGTAAAAGGAATCACGTGTGCCGTCCAACCAGAGGCTCAAACATGTGACTAATGTAAACATTTTTCTTTCAAGTAGGATTTGTGTTCTTAATCTTCTCCTTCTGACAAAAACAAAGTGCTGTGTCAATTAGGGTTTTTCTCTTATTGGTTGCTATGAATGCTTGGATTCAAAGCAGTTCAAAATTTAAAAAGCTGATGATCATTCGTCATTTAAAAATTTCTAAACCGAGGGTGTATTTGGTATACAAATAGGACTTGATGGAGAAAATTTTAAAACTTAAAAGGTTAGATTTTGCATGGAGTGAATGATGGGGGTAAATTTTAACTCCTTAAAAATGAAAAATGTTCGGCTAAGATTCACTGATTTACAGGAAACAATTATGATTGACAGGGAACCGAACTTAATAGTAGAACTAGGTCTATCCTAAGTTTAATAATAATAAAAAAAAAAGTTTGGAAAATTTTCTACCATCAGGTTATGGGAATAGCTCAAAACATGGAAATATATTTTATATGCTTAATTATGATCACACTTGTGGTCTTCACTATTTCAACTCGAGTGGGCAATGTATTAGGTCCACATATCTTTCCCCATGTATTTGATATTTTAGTTTAAAAGTTTATGATTAATTTAACACTTTTAAATTTTACACAGTTAAATGGCAAACACTCCTTTCAAGTGAGTCCTTGCATTCGTAAGTCCTCTTGTCGAGTGTAGCAATTTAAGCTTTACATTTATTGAAAGATACAAAATTAAGAGAAAGACTCATTAAAGTTTGTCTGAATGATAAAAAAAGAAAAATATTCGTTAAATAAGGAATAAAATCCTAAAAAAAAAAATTTTTTTAATAAATTTTAGTCAATAGAGAATGTGCTAGAAATATTTATATAATATTGTAAAGTTAGTATCATGTTCTAGGAATATTACGTAATGATATTTAATCTTTTTGTTTATTTTTTTTAACATAAGGAATTTTGGTAATGGTTAACAACTTTTTTTGGTAATGTAACATAAGGAATTTAACCTAATATAACAAATACAGTCTAAATAAATAATAAAAAAATTAGGTCGATGAACTATCGTAACCCAGGGTTAGACAGAATTAAGACGATAAACTTAATTTTTTTAAAACAGAACCACACTATTGATACCTCTCTACTTATCATTTTAGGGACTACAACTAACAATGTTTTTTTTCTAACAAGTTACAATAATATTTTTACAATATTTTTTATAACTCGTTTTTTTCTCTCTAATACACCATTCATCTTTTTCGAGACATCTTTTTATTCTCTTGTATCTTCTTTTTTGATTTGTCTTTTATTCATTCTTGTCTCTTCTAATTGTAAAGAAATTTGTAGAAACATTTGATTGGATGTAAATGAAATTTCTAAGTCCAAATGTGTCATTTAGATGGAATAAACACTACGAGTTGAGCTAGCTTAATAGATTTATTTGCTTAATATACTAATAATTACTAATCAGCAATTAATGTCTTGTGAAATGAAACAAGTGTTCTAGGAGCAGCTAGAGCCGAGACCTAAAGATGACAACTCATAAACATAAAGAGTTGAGAATTGAAATGACTTATTGATGCACTTTATTTAATGAATATAGTACATTAATTCAATATAAAATATGTTAAAAACTACTTTAAATATTTTCAAAGTCGCTGAATTCAGTAGCGAATTTTGTACTGATTAATGTGATAAAAAGAGCCCCAATTTGATAAATATTTTCAAAATGACCACTTTTGAATAGTTAATTTGTAATTTTGCATCAAGTTGGTCGATCAACCCTTCCTTAGAATGAGTTTGTTTTAACGTTTTTGCACTTTGCGAGGATGCAGTTGAACGTGACTGCAACAAATTGTTGTGATTGTGATTCACGATAAAACAAACAGCCACATATTCTGTTATGTGCTGTGTCTGCTTCTGCTCCTGGAGGCTGCACCATCCATTCATTCCGCGACCATGTCTGGTCTGGTCTGGCCCCACCCTTCACCAAACTCTTCTCTTTTCTCTTCAATCACACACCACACACCCTTCTCAGTTCACTTCTGATAAGTTTTGGTGAAAAAGATATTCATCCCACCCAAATTTGTATACACCATGACCACCTGAAAGTTTGGTTAGTTGTAAATATAATTTTATTTTATAAGTAGTTAATAATGTTATGAAATTATTGACTATCGGTTAATTACATATAAAAATTCGGTTATATAAGAGATAAAAAGTAAGCATAAGTATTGTCCATAAGAATTATAGTTTAATTACTAATACAATAAATTAATCACCCTTTTAAACAAATAAATAATAAAGAATAAGTATTAAAGGATCAATTTTTGGTTTTTGGATTTAATTAAGATTAAAAGAAGACAAATCTTAATCTTAACATATATAAATCCTGTTACTTCTCCAGCATAACTTTCCCGCTCAAATCCATCTCTCATCTAATTACATACTGCATTAATTATTTGATAACATTTCATTTTATTTGCCGTTAATCATGCTTGAATTTATTTAGTTAATACTCCTTGGAAATTACAAAAACCAGCAAACTACGTGCCAGACAAACAACATGCCTTCCTTGGAAATTTATTTGATAACATTTCATAACTAATAAGCAGAGTGGCACCTGTTCAATTCCAACAATAAAAAACGCTTGGTTCCTAATGCTATTCGAATGTGGTGCAGAGTAAAGCATTCATTATTTTGCCTGTTTTCATTTGTAATTCTCAACGCTCAGCCTTTGATATCTCCCTATAAATGGTCTTCCAACTTCTACTCACAAACCATTCTTTCTTCACATTTCATTCCAACCTTTATTTTGATTTTTGTATTTTTCAATTCCAAATCTCTGCACTAACTGCAATAATCTAATTCATCTCTTATATCTTTTCATTCATGTTTTTCGCAGATGGAAAGTCTAAAGTTGGATGATGATATATATTACAGAGATCAAATTAAAGGTTCACCTTTCATGCAGACTACAGAGATCCTTTCACGACATGTAATCTAATATTCTTTTTGTTACACATCCTCTATATTTTTTAATATGTATTCGTACATTCACAACTATATTTTTATGGCAAGAAGAAAATAAGGTTGTCCCTTTTGTTTTCATTAGAATTGGATGGCTTATACAAGATGAGTTGTGATGTTGTTCCACCTCCTGAATGAAATTGTTTCTATCACACCCATCGTCATTTTGGTACGAGTTATTTGATTCTCTTTAATTTCTTTTAAATTAACTATGATATTTCAATTTGAATGTTGAAGTTTTATTCCTTTTCTAATATTGGTTTTCTAATATCTTTACTTTTCTAATATTGTTCTTCCTAACATTTGTGAACCTAGCATGTCACCCTTGATTGGACTTTTAATATTGGTTTGTACTTCCTGATTAATGTATACTGACTAACTGAGAAATGGCATCTGATGATGTAGAACATTTTTTAAGTGAATTACTTATTGCACTCTTTTATCACTGGTGTTTTGATGTTTTACACAACATATTAACATAATGCTAATTGAGCATAACTAAGTTTCATTGTCTCAATCAATTATTTTAAGAGGCTTATGACTTGGCAGTAACTTATTCCTTCTTTAGTTGATGCTGATGCAGTATTGACGTACTTCTTTTGGTCGAAATAAAGAAGGAAAAGGAGAAGTAGAAGTTGAAAGCCCCATAAACTAACCTTTTTAAAAGCTCTTTTATTAAAGTTTTATTCAATAAATAAAATACTTTTTTAAAAGCTCATTTTCTTAAAATTCTTAGAGACTTTTGTTTTTAATTTTTATCCTTCAACTACCAGTCAACATCTCATCCCATTGTAGGAATTCTAACAAAGAAACATGGAGCTGAGTTTAGAAGAATTCGCTTCAGGAAACTGCAAATATGCAAGTAAACTATTTTAGTTTTTAATATCATACTTTGTGTTTTATATTATTTTTTTATAAGCTATTATCTTCCTTTGAATCAGCAAGCAGTTGCAGAACTTGCTGCTATAGCAAGTAGTTGACAGGTTCTGCTTAAAGAATTACTTTCTGTAGTTACTCATGATCCTTAAATAGAGGTTATAGTGAAAAGCTGAAGAAGACTAAGGATCATGGCAAGTGAGTAATACTATTATCAGTTTTTACATATTTAGTTTTTGCATAATTTTTACCTCCTGAGTGTCATTTTAGCTAAATGCAAACAGGAACTGAGGCACATGTTTAATTGAGTGTATTTAAAAGTGTTTGATCTCTTTTGCTATCTACATGTTTAAGTATATCTGAGACACATGTCCTGCTTTGTTTCTTAATCCATGTCCTGCTTTTGAAAAAGAAAACAATTCAATCTGCTGGATGGTTATAGTGGAATGGTACTAATGGGTTAAACACCTTTTTTTTTTTTTTTCTGTTGAGTTTAATAACTATGTACCTGGTGTTGTTACAATAATGTGGTTAATTGAAATTTATGCTTTGGAATTTTTTCTGGGTATTTGCTTCTCTCATTGTTTTCTATTTTTGCTTTTCTTTCAATTTTCTGATATTTTTTTTGCTTTGATTTTCTGATTGTTTTCTTTCAATTTTCTAATATGCTTCTCTATATAGCTTATGACAGGTGGTAGATTAATAGATGTTTAATCATAGATTACATGCATAAGATTGTTTTAATGATAGAATTTCAACGATTACTACTAGGATTTGGACTAAAAATAAGTACAAAGAGAATATGGGCTAGAGAATTTGAGCTTTCAAATGCAAAAAATAGGTGAAACATCTTTCTTCTATGCAATTGATTTCTAAGATGCTAATTATGTTTTTGGGCATTGGGAATGAGTTTTTTTTTTCTTTCAAATTTTGGTTTATTTAAACTGTGGTAGGTTGGTATAGCAGTGTGAAATTAGCCTATTTCTAATTATATTTTTAAATGTGCCTAAACCAAACTAAATTGCTGCCAAATTATTTCACCTCTCAGACAAAAAATTCTCTTTCTCAAATCAATGTCATCTAATTTGTAAAAAGAAAATTAAATACAGCCATAGCTTTAATTCCAGCATAAGTTAGTCTAAGAGTTGTCTGCAGATTTAAAAGTTCAGAATTTTATTTTAAGCATCTATTGTGCTCATACAATTTGTCTCAACTACTGTTGAGGTGGAGGGAAAGGAGTGTATGGTTTCTTCTTTTTGGTGTTAACCTTATTTTGCTTAACAGTTTTCTTAGAAAAATATATGTAGCATTAAATAAAACTGACACAATGGATCAACACTTTGTATATAAAAATGATCAATTATCAAATAAATAAAAGTCATACTTGAAATAAAAGGAGAAGTGAAATATTTTCTACACTTGAAATCTATACAAAAAATATATGCTAGATAAAAAATTATTTTTGTACTTGATACATCATAAAAGGATCAACACTTTGACTCAGGATCACGATGAGTTGGTTGTAGCTGCTGCAACACGTTTTCTGGACATTGTCCTGTCTCCAAAAGAAGTTGAAGCAGTAGCTTTTCGATGGTCAATATGACAACATCTTATCTAACTTCTAACTTTGCATTTATTGATATACAAAACAGGTTGTATGGTTCCAGCTTTGGAAGTGCAAACAAGCAATGGTCGAAGCTATTTTTATGAGGGTTGTGGAAGATTGTTTCAATTTGTTGTCACATGTTCCCTTAAAGGACTTAATTTTAACTAAAAAAAGTAGGAAATAAGGAAGCTCATAATTTAGCTTCTCTTGCTTTTTCTAATAGAGACAAGTACTGGACTGATGAGGTTTCATATCAATTGGACCAAATAATCTTAGTTAGCTGATGCAGTATCCAATTCTCATTTATTAGTGTAATAATATGATTCAGTTTCTTCTGTGTCTAGTGTGAGGGAAAACTGGTGGATTTGGTATCTTGCATTGTCTTATTGATTATAGTTCAGTTTATATCTAAACTGCATTATCAGCCATGTATAAAAAAAAACTGTATTATCAGCAAGCACGACAAATAATACTTAGGAAGTTTTTCTATGCCGAAATGCAACAAGTCAAAGTCAAATCTTAGAATCTTTTTAGTGAAGAGTCTTTTATAATCAATGTCATGTTGGATAAGAGGTATCTTTCTTCATCACTAAACATGCGCACTGCATAATGTGACTTTGCTTCTATTTATTTTGCAGCTTGCTGGTATTCTATTATAGAGGTATCTTTCTAATGCATAAGAATGGCAAAAACCAATCAGAGATGAGATGGTTCTCTATCAATCCTCCCAACAAATCTACCAAGAAATGAAAGTTGGATAACTCAGTCCTTTTCAGTGGCTTTAGATATTCATTAAGAAGTAGAGGAATCAAGTAATTGTCAATTATTTATTATTGTGAATTAAATGTTAACTTCATTTTATTATCCAATTATATTTGGTTTATAATTTGTGGTTACAGTCAATGTTCGTTCCATCTTTTCCTAAGATGCCTGATGTTGTAGCCTCACTTAATGCCAGATAATCATTCAGTGTGGGATCCACGCTTCAATTTGAAGAAGTTGACTGTTTTGATATAAACAACGAGTCTGTTGTTCAATGCAAAAGGAGTAATGGGCCAGCAATGAATGAGCTTGGTGGTCATAAGAGGAGGTTGAAGTTAAAAGTCTATTACGATTAAAAGAGACTAAAGTTGGGTGTGGCTTATATTTGAAGATCTATTCATTGATTTTTTTTATGTACCTTTGAATGGAGACAAACTTTTGGCTAAAAATAATGTAAATAGTTTAATTATACACCGTTATGCATATTTGTCAAATAAATTTGTACAAGCAATATGGATTGTCACATCTACTAAACTGTGATATCTATCAGCCTCTTTTTTTTTTTTTTGGAAAGCCAAAGAATCTATCAGCCTTTCTTGAACAACGTTTTGGAATTATATTGAATGAGAAGTTAGAACATAAGTCTGCTACGAAGGAGATTAAATCAGAATTGATGCATAGTCGAGGAAAACATAATTGGAAGAATTGAATATGAAGTTATAGTTCTATACACTATTTTCATAAAGAGCTTTAAGAAAAAGAATTGAATATGAAGTTCCTTGGTTTAGATTCTTAGTAAGCTAATAGAAGATGTGGTTGGCGTGCAAAATCTGGACATTTCATAGATAGATATAAATGAATTCCCCCTTTCTTGCTTATTTTTATTATATTTTCGTGAACCAAGTAGGCTTGGTTCTTATGCAGCTCTTGGCCTCTTGCAACTTAATTAAAATAATTTATTTATTTGAGCATTATTTTACTTAATAGAAAGATAAACCACAACTGAGTTATGTATTTATAACGAAATCTGGATATTTTTTTACCAATCTCTATTTTTTTTTATGATCTCGGTTATGTGTTTTTTTCGTGAAAAATAATAAAAGTACTTTTGCTCTCTTAATTTTAAATAAATTATTCTTTTGATAAAAAAATACATTATTTTTTTCCCAAAGTTTCTTATATATTTAGTTTCTGTACTACTCGGACTCGGTAATCCACCGAGTAGCCGAACTGGCCGAGTAGATATTTCTCACTCGGACAAGGAGAGTAATAACGGAAAACATATCTTATCATAAGATGAGATAGAGAAAGATCAGAACGCAAGATAGAATTATCTCTATCTAAATCACGAGATTTGAGGAGATTTGATAGGAAAATAATCCTATTTAATCTCCCATCTTAGCCCTATAAATACAGCAACGATCTAACCCAACAAGGTACGAAATTATCAATCCCAACTGTGATACCTCTCCTACCTCTGCGCCTCTAACTTGAGCGTCGGAGTGTCTTTACAGGTACACCCCCACCAGTCACAGAGGAAATCCCAGCAGAGCCACCGCACCGGAAGTCTTACCAAAACCCGGTAAGAACATTTGGCGCCCATCGTGGGGCTCAGTGAAACTATTCCCAGCCACACCGATCAAGAGAACACAATCACAATGGCAACAACCCAGGGGAAAACAGCGAACCATGAAAAGCGACCACAAGGAGCGAAAACCCAATTCCAGGGCACACCGCCCCCAGGGGATACCCAAGGAGGCAACCCCAACAACGTGGCGCCCTTCCCGCGCCAGACACTTGAGAATCACCCGTTGATCCAAGCCCTACAAAGGGAAGTCAACACACACAAACAGAATGACGCAAAAGAGATAGAAGACCTCCGCAAGGAGAACGCCACCCTTCGAGAGCAGTACCAAAAACTGCAAGAGGACAGGAACGGATTCTCGGCTGCCCACACCGCTACCAACGGACTCTCGGTTGCCCACGCCACTTCCAACGGACTATCGACGGCACACGCAACCGCCCATAGACATCCTGACCGAACAGAGCAGGAAGACACCACCTGGAGCGAGGCAGACCGAACAACAACCCACCTAGAGTCCAGACCCGCCTCAGGATCACGGGCGCCCCCAAGAAGAAGCACAATACCCGAGACAACCAGGCGACACCCGTTTGTAGATGGAATCATGGAGACTCCACTACCGGCCGGGTGGAAGCCCTTGTCCATGGACCGATACGACGGGCTAAACGACCCGGACGGGCTAAACGTTTGTAGATGAACCTGTACACAAATGACGACGCCATCATGTGCCGTGTGTTTCCAACAAACCTAAGGGGGGCAGTGTTGAACTGGTACACACGACTCCCCCCACACTCGATCGACTCTTTTGCCACGTTAGTAGCTCGTTTCGGCGCTTAATACGCTACGAGTCGACCCCACCACCTGACAGCAGTGGCATTAGCCAACATTCAGCAAGAGGACAACGAGTCCCTCAGGGACTTCATGGAGAGTTTCGCCGAAATCTCCGTCAAGATCCGAGATTTGAATCCACAGGCAGCACTGATTGCCATGCTTATGGTGCTAAAGTCCGGACCCTTCTCGGATAGTCTCTACAAGAAGCCACCGCATGACATGGACGAACTCAGAGCAAGAGCAGCAGGATACATCCAGATGGAAGAAATGACTAAGTTCAGAGAACAAGTTAGAGGCGAGTCCTCTAAAAGACATGAGGAATGTGAGAAACCGAGAACAAGCCGAGAGCGGAGTAACAGATCTAGAGCCGACAGACCGCTCGCACAAGGTTTACTCATTACACCCCTCTAACAAATAGCAGAGCATGGGTTCTAGAAGAAGCCTGCAGTGCCGAGCTGATAAGTCTGCCTACTCGGAACCATTCCCCAGAGAAAGCAGATAGGTCTAAGTTTTGCAGATACCATCGAGTGCACGAACATGCCACTGAAGACTGCACCACCCTGAAAGATAAGATTGAAAAACTTATCCAACAGGGCAAATTACGACGCTTCATCCAAGACGACAGTCGAAAGTCTGAGCGAGAACGAACCCGAGATCGAGAAGACAATCGTGATAGAAAAACCAAATGCACGGAAGAGTCCCACCAGGAGCAACCGACTAAACCTCCCGAGACTCGACTCCGAGGCGTTATCAATACAATAGCAGGAGGATTCGCTGGAGGAGGAAGCTCGAGTTCGGCAAGGAAAAGACACCTGCGCAGCCTCCGATCAATCAACGCGGCTTCAATAAGCCCTAGAATACACAGGAAAGTGCCTCCTATTACTTTCACAGATGCAGATTTTGAAGGCGTAGAACCCAACCACGATGACCCGGTTGTGGTCAAGGTTGAGGTTGCAAATTGGCTAGTGTGTAAAGTCTTGGTCGACCAAGGTAGCTCAGTATATATCTTATACTGGTCCACCTTCCAACAACTAGACATCCCGGAAAGTTAAATACAGCCGTACACCGAACAACTAGTCAGTTTTGTAGGCGAAAAGGTCGATACCAAAGGCTACATTGACCTCCTCACTACCTTTGGAGATTAGAAGGGGTCTAAAACTATCACAGTCAGGTACCTCTTAGTCAACGCCCTTACTTCATAGAACATTCTCATAGGTAGGCCGACACTCAACGAACTAGGGGCAGTAATCTCAACTCCACACCTGGCGATGAAATTCCCAAGTTCAGAAGGGAAGATAGTGACAGTCAAAGCTGATCAGGAGACAGCCCGCGAATGCCACTTAGAAAGTCTAAAGATAGCTAGCGGCAAAAAGGTCCCAGAACCGACAGTAAAACACGTAGCATGCATCTCGCTCGTAATACCAACAGAGGAAGCCGATCTCGACCCCAGGGAGGCTGAGCCGAGAGCGGAGCCTACAGAGGAGGTAAAACCCTTCCAAATAGGAAGAGAACCAAGGCAATGCACAAAACTCGGGACTCAGTTAGCAAACGAGACTGAGAAAGCAATCGCCAAAGTCCTGTTAGACAACGCCGACTTGTTCGCATGGTCAGCCACCGACATGCCCGGAATCGACCCGAGCTTCCATTGCCACAAGCTTGTCATCTGTCCAGAGGCCAAGCCAATCTCCCAAAAGAAGAGAAAACTCGGGGCTGAAAGAGGAAAAGTGGTTAAAGAAGAAACTGAAAAACTACTCAGTGCCGGTTTCATAAGAGAAATGTAATACACCACATGGCTTGCAAATGTTGTAATGGTAAAGAAAGCAAACGGCAAATGGAGGATGTGTATTGACTACACAGACCTTAACAAAGCATGTCCAAAAGACTCATACCCGTTGCCAAGCATCGACAAGCTGGTAGACGGAGCAGCCGGCTACCTGATCCTGAGCTTTCTGGACGCATACTCCAGGTACAACCAGATACCCATGTTCCCACCAGACGAAGAAAAGACAGCGTTCATAATTGACACGGCCAACTACTGTTACACGGTAATGCCATTCGGACTAAAAAATGTGGGAGCAACATACCAGCGTCTAATGGACAAGATTTTCGCAGACCAACTCGGACGGAATCTTGAAGTCTACGTCGACGACATGGTGGTCAAGAGCCGAGACCCAAACTCACATTCAGGAGACTTACCTGAAATTTTCGACGAGGTCAGAAAACATAACATGAGGTTAAATCCTGAGAAATGTGTATTCGGAGTACATGGTGGAAAATTCTTAGGATTCATGCTCACCCATAGAGGCATAGAAGCCAATCCGGAGAAGTGTGCAGCTATCATAAACATGAGAAGCCCGAGTAACATGAAAGAAGTACAAAGGCTAACTGGAAGGCTGGCATCCCTGTCCCATTTCTTGCCAAAAGCGGCATAGGTAGCCAAACCCTTTTTTCAACTACTCAAGAAGCAACAAGTGTTTGAATGGAATGAAGAGTGTGAAGCTAACTTCCTTAAGATAAAAACACTACTCTCATCACCACCAATCCTAACACGACCGGAACCCGGCAAGGATTTAGTGTTATACCTAGCCATCTCGGGGGATGCAATCAGTTCGGTCATCATTCAAGAAGAGAATCAGACGCAAAAGCCAGTCTACTACATAAGCTGAGTGTTGAAAGATGCCGAAACCAGGTACCAGATGATAGAAAAACTAGCGCTAGCCCTGGTCACTTCAGCACGACGACTACTACCATACTTTCAAAGCCATCAGGTAATGGTGCGAACAGATCACCCAATACGACAAATACTGAGGAAGCCAGAATTAACCGAAAGAATGATAGCATGGTCAGTCGAATTATCTGAGTTCGACATCAAGTATGAACTAAGAGGACCTATCAAAGCACAATGCCTAGCCGACTTCATTGCGGAACTAGCACCAGTAGAAGAGGCACCCTCCCCATGGTGGACCCTCTACGTAGACGGTTCCTCAAACGTGAAAGGTAGCGGAGCAGGAGTCATGATCGAGAGCCCTGAAGGGATTATCTTGGAACAATCACTCAGATTTGACTTCGATGCATCTAACAACCAAGCTGAGTACAAAGCCCTACTAGCAGGACTGAAGCTCGCTAAGGAGGTGGGGGCGAAACACCTTAGATGTTGGAGCGACTCAAAGCTGGTCACTGGGCAGATGAATGGATCCTATCAAACAATGGACCCCCAGATGACAAGATACTATCACCTGGCCTCCCAGTTGAAGAACGAGTTCATCGAATTCGAACTCAACCACATTTTAAGAGAACAGAATGAAAGGACCGACTTACTTTCAAAATTGGCAAGTACTAAGAAGAAAGGCCAATACCGAACTGTCATACAGGAAATAGTATCTGCTCCAAGTATCGACCAAGTCGTCTTTAGTGTCAGCCCGGCAGATCGGGAGTGGATGACCGAGATATGGAACTTTCTGAAAGAAGGAACCCTCCCAGAAAACCGAGAAGAAGCCAGAAAAATCAGAAGAAGGGCCAGTTACTACATCATAGAGGGAGATGACCTTTATAGGAGAGGCTTCACTGCACCACTACTGAAATGTATCACGAAGATTCAGGCCGAGTACATGGTAAACGAGATGCATAAAGGAATATGCGGAATGCACTCAGGAGGAAAGGCCATGGCAGCCCGAATCCTACGAGCCAAATACTACTGGCCGACAATGCGCCACGACTGCGCCGAATACGTAAAAAAATGTGAAGAATGCCAGAAATTTGGCAACATATCCCACCTACCAGCAGAAGAGTTACATAATGTCACAGCACCAGGGCCCTTCGCCATGTGGGAAGTAGACATATTAGGCCCTTTTCCACTTGCTAAGGGACAAGTGAAGTTCCTCCTCGTCGAAATTGACTACTTTACGAAGTGGATCGAAGCCGAACCCTTGGCCATCATCACCGCCCACAATGTGCAAAAATTCATATGGAAGAATATCATATGCCGATTCGGCATCCCCCATTCGGTAATATCCGACAATGGAAGACAGTTTACCGAGAAGAACCTTGAGGAGTTCTTCAAAAACCTAGAGATTCGGCACCAAGTGACCTCAGTGGAACATCCGCAGACCAACGGACAAACTAAAGCTGCAAATAAGGTGATACTCGGAGAACTAAAGAAACGAGTAGGCGACGCCAAATGAAGTTGGGCCGAAGAGCTTCCCGCAGTCCTTTGGGCATATCGTTGCACACCGCAATCAACAACGGGGGAAACACCTTTCAGACTCTCATATGGATCAGACGCCATGATACCAGTAGAAGTCGGGGAACCCTCCCTACGAAGAGCAAATTTCGTCCAAGAAAACAATGATCAATTACTAAGGCACGCACTCGACATGACCGAAGAAACCCTCAACGGGGTCCGAATCAGAATAGAGGCCTGTAAAAGAAGAGCCGAGAAGAGGTATAACACCAAGGTCAAACCAAGAAACTTCAAAGTTGAAGATCTGGTTTGGAGAAAGTGTGGAGAAGCTAGGAAAGCTACAGGAGAGGGTAAGCTGGCAGCCAACTGGGAAGGCCCCTTCAGAGTAACCGAATCACTGGGAAATGGAGCCTACCGATTGGAGCATCCATCTGGCAAAGCCATCCCCCGAACTTGGAATGCGACACATCTAAAGTTTTATTACAGCTAGAAAATTGTAAGTGGTGGTGTACTCTTTTTCCTACTTTGACATTTTTTTCCAAGAGGTTTTTTGTCAAAGAGGTTTTAACGAGGCACACCCAATTTCTTTTGTTAATAAAACTTTCTTCAAATTATCCATTTTATATTTGACCGAGTAGACCAATCGGATATCGGCATTAAATGCCACTCAGTGAGCGATACTCGGCATCCAAAAAGGAGAATGACCGAATTTCAATATAACTAACTAACCACGTAGACCTTTATGAGGATACGAAAAACGAGTTAAAAAAACCGCGTAGACCTTTATGAGGATACGAAAAGCGAGTTAGAAAAAATCGCGTAGACCTTTATGAGGATACGAAAAGCGAGTTAGAAAAAACCACGTAGACCTTTATGAGGATATGAAAAGCGAGTTAGAAAAAACTGCGTAGACCTTTATAAGGATACGAAAAGCGAGTTAACATCAAAAACCACGTAGACCTTTATAAGGATACAAAAAGCGAGTTAACATTTAAAATCGCATAGACCTTTAAAGGTGCAAAAAGCAAGTTAACAAATCCAAGTAGACTTTCAATAGAAAAACAAAAAACTTGAGAATAATATTCATACACCCTGTTAGATGGACCGGGTGCGAACCGACTACAAAAGAAAAATCAGAAATTACAGTAGCTAAGCCAAGTCACCAGGAACATTCTCGTCAGGAATATCCGACTCATCAACCAACTCACCATCTCTGTTGATATCTTTACCAACATCAAAGAGAGTGAGATCGGCATCCTTGAAGAAGTGCCCTGCTTGACGAACCGCCTTCTGAAATCCAGCCTCATGAGTGGTAATAACCTCGGCCACGGCTTCGTCCAATTCAGCCTTCAATTTAGCCTCAAAGCTAGCAGCCTTTGACCTCGTCAGTTCTAACTCCGAGTTGAGACGGTCCACCTCGGCCCTAAGATCCTCTGAAGACTTCTCGGCCTGAGCCAAAGAAAGCTTTAAAGCATCCTCACGATCCTCAACCTCCTTCAGCTTGGAATCCGCCTCCTCAAGGGACTTCCGAGACTCCTCAGCAGCATGGAGTAGAGTCTCGTTAGCCTTAGTAACCTCCAAAAGGGTCTGCTCGGCCTTGGAAACCGTTTCCTGAGCCAAGACAAGCTCGCGGTGGCCGCGATCAAACTCTTCAACCCAGTACTGGGCAATTGCCCAAGAGCGAGCCTGGAAGCGCGATATAGCCTCCATGGAAAGACGAGGACCAGCATCTCTCAACATGTCTCGATCAGCCTGACCGAGATTGTCAGCACTGATAAGAACTTGGGGATTAAAGTCCCTCCCCCACAGGGAAGTCCGCCCATCCCTCATAGAAAGGAACGCCGGGTGCTTCTCGATCGGTGACACTGTAGGCAGACTCAGCCTAGCCCTTTTGGAAGGACCTTCCTCTCCTTGAATCGCCTCAGGACCCCTCTTTTTCGGAGAAGGGGGAGGGGGAAGGGAGGAGGAGGGGGAATAGGAGAAGCCTGAACTTCGCCGAGTGCACCCTCCTGAGCCTTCAACTTCTCCAACCGAAGCTTTTTAGCATTTTTATAATCAAACTTTCCCATGACAACTGCAAAAAAGGGAAAAAATCAGTAAAATAAACAGCAAAAACAAAGAAAATCGAGTAAGCAGAAAAGTACTCACGGTCTCAATCGACCCTTGGGGTCTTGGAAAATGGTATTTCAACTAAAGATTTACACTTGAGAAGACGGGGGAGCCTAAGAAGATCAACCATATCATCTTGATCCCAAGGAGACATGTCGACTATCTTACATGAAAACCGCTTGTTAGGCGACCGGGTCCAATACAAAGGGTACCTGGACCGACCCCGCTTGTCAAAAAAGTTTGAAACCCCATCTTTACCCGGCCTGACTCGAAAAAAACCCCTTTGAAATTCTTCCAAGAGGAAGTATAAGGGCTGAGTAAAGATTTACCCGGAATGCCAGTCAAAGAAACCCAACCACCCTTCTTGCTCTCCTTGACATTATAGTGGAAAAGGAATTTTGAAGCAGTAGGTGTAATAAAAAACTCGTTTCACACAACCCTAAAGGCACATATAGCAGCCCAGGCGTTCGGATGCAACTGGGTGGGAGCAACATTTAACTCCTGGAGGACGTCACACTCGAATTTGTCAAAGGGGACAGTGACGCCTAGAACAGAAAAAAGGGCATTATACACGTAAGTATAATGAGACTCATATGGAAGAGCCCGGAGAAAGACGCGCTCACTCGGACGACAATGCTCAGCATGAATAATATCTGGCAAATCCGAGTGGCACAACTCCACACCCTCTAAGAAGGAAAGGAGAGACTCTCGGGATTGATATCGAGAAGCATAACTACCTACTTCCTCACTCACCCAAAAATTACCAGGGAAAGATGAAACCTTTTTAGGAGATTTAGCGCCACTCGGCTCAGGAGGAGGAGAAGGAGGTCGGACATAACGAGGAACCAGAAGAACCTCCTGAGTAGCCTCAGAATCATCCAAGACTACAATCCCAACTGGAGCGGTAGTCAAGGGCACCTCAGCCTGCCCAGAAGCAAGGGGAGGGCAGACCACGCCAACGGCGCCCGATGCTGAGGCCCCGTCACTAACCCTATCAGAGTTGCCATGGCGCAGTGACCGATCACCATCAGAATCCTCCCCAATCAAACGAACCTCCGGAGATAACATCCTGCCACCTCCGGAGTGCCCTGACTCCCCAGAAAATGACATTACCAAAGAGAAAAGAAAAGGGGGAGAGAGGAGCGTACCTGAACAGAAAAAGAATGAAGAGAAACGAGAAAGGAAGAAACAGCGGAGAAGTTCGTCGGAAAAGAAGACAGGAAAGAAGAGAATGAAACCACGACAAGCATAGTGACCCTTTTATAGGGTGCCAAACGTTCCGAATACGAAACGACGAAGCGACCCAAGCCGTTGGATCAAGACCCTTCGCTAGACACATCAACGGCTAGAGGGGCTTGAGACCTTTAGGAATCCCAAGAACAGTTTCAAAATTCAAAAACAATCATTACCGTCGCCCTCGGGAAACGTTACGAATTCAATAGGTCCGAAACGACGCCACCGCCATTGGACGACATGACGTTTCGAGAACCAAATCTGAGACCAACCATACGAGACAAGAAAAGGACGACACAAGACTCGGGTAAATAAAATCCGAGTGCAACAAAACGAATTTCCTACATGACTTCAGAGCATGGGGGGCATGTGTACTACTCGGACTCGGTAATCCACTGAGTAGCCGAACTGGCCGAGTAGATATTTCTCACTCGGACAAGGGGAGTAATAACGGAAAACATATCTTATCATAAGATGAGATAGAGAAAGATCAGAACGCAAGATAATGACTGAAGATAGAATTATCTCTATCTAAATCACGAGATTTGATAGGAAAATAACCCTATCTAATCTCCCATCTTAGTTCTATAAATACAACAACGATCTAACCCAACAAGGTACGAAATTATCAATCCCAATTGTGATACCTCTCCTACCTCTACACCTCTAACTTGAGCGTCGGAGTGTCTTTGCAGGTACACCCCCACCAGTCACAGAGGAAATCCCAGCGGAGCCACCGTACCGGAAGTCTTACTAAAACCCGGTAAGAACAGTTTCTTTATTTTAAATCTGTCATTTGGTTTGCTAAATATTTCATAATATTATTAAATCTTCACGGGGTTGACAATTAATTTACTTGAAACCATATTTATTAAATTATTAGGGTGAAATTAATATTTTAATTCATTGTTATAATAATAATAATTTTAATATATAATATTTTTATATAAATTTCTATATGAATAAAATTAATGTTTTAAAATCAATTTTATACATTATTGTTCATTTCTTATTTAGTATATCCTTATGTAAATTATTGACGATTTTAAAAATTAATTGATTTTTAAAACATTTAATATTTTTCATTTACGTTAAAATAGTAATACACGTTGCAACTACAACATTTAATATTTTTCATTTCTTTTGAATTTCACTTTTGACTTATAAATTTGAATGAATTTACAATATAAATCAAAGTAAGTAGCAATTGATTTTGTACACAAAATCATATTAATTTACTTGAAAACTCATTAGCCACTTTGCAAATTAATCTTATTATTAAAGATTATAGATAAATTTATATCAAATAATACATCAATAAACCCGTGCATCGCATGGATCACTACTCTAGTGCAAATAACAACTAAGTAAAAATCAAGAGATAAAAACGGGTAGACTCATAATCCTCTCAATTATCTCCTAAGGTAATCTCATTCCTTCTTTAATTCCTTCTAATCACGCAACTGACACTCAATTCCACTAATTCTTTGGCAAAAACCCTTTATTGCCCATTAAGAATCCGAATTTCTTAGGCAAACGTGATTAGAAACAACCATTAAATTCAAGAAATTGTAACAAATGTAGATGCATACATTCAAATCTTATTCTTAGGTGTAAGAGATATATGATCAATAGAAAATATGCTATGAACTATTAAGATAACACTGCAGTGATAATTAGGTGGGAAAACCCTATAGTGGAAAAGTTTAATCTAAGAAATTAATAATGTATTGTTAAGACAACACTGCAATGATAGTTAGGGTTTGGAAAAAGGGATAGGACAGGGCTTATTATGTAAAAATAGCCTGTGCTATGTTGCAAGGACATTAAGAACATACTGATACATATTTTTTCACTCTTTTTGGAGCATTCATGTACCTTCAAATGTCTCAAAATTTGCATGAAGGATGATGCTTAGATAAAATACAAACAAGAGGGAATTTGAAGAAGCGCAACATCAATATACAACATCAGCATACTGATAACATCTTCTTCACTTACCCTTGTTGTGTGTACCAAGTTTGGTCCTCCATATATTCTTTAGCTTAGATTTTTTCACTTGCTCTACCATTTGATGTTATCAACCATTTTTTTTTTTATCATTGCAGGTTAATTTATTGAAAAAAAAAAAAGATTAAATATTTTTTGTACGTAGTTGCTTTAGCATGTTGCTGTGTAAAAGCATTTGGTTGACTTGTATTAGTATATCCTTTAGCAGTTTAGCAATGGTAGCTTGGATTTCTTCACTATTATGTGTCTAATTAAGGTTAATAAGTTTTGGTCTTGGTTTGTTGTCAAAGTTGGTTTAGTTTTCTCATATTGATGTATATATTCCCTTGATTGTATTAGATACATGTTTATTATTATGTAGGGGATGTAATTATGCAATTATTGTATTCAGGTTGAAGTATCCTTTATACTCTCGTTAATAATGTTTTGCTTATAAAAAAATTGAAAGAAATTATAAGGTTATGTTTTTACATGTAACCATTATAATACAAAATGAATTTTGTTTGCTTTGTGTTAAAAAATTCAAGTTCGCATTATAATTCTTTTCTAAACAATATGCAACATTAAAGATTTGCTTATTATACAAAACAATTAATAAAAAGTGCTTAAAATCGAATGTGTGAGAAATTTATTGTAAATCTTTACTAGCAACACTTTCTCTATTGAACATGTCAAATAAAAATATAAATGTGAGAGCAACATAAAAAAAAATATATAAATACGGTGGCGACCAAGACAAAGAGAAAAGTTTATTAAAACTACTAAGGTGAAGATTCTGGATTGTTTTATATCTTCACCATTAAAAACTAAAGAAATTAATGCGCTAGGGCAAAAAAGAAACCCTTGTACAATCAACATGCGCAATAGTGTATTAAAACGATTAAGGCTAATTGGCTATAGTCAGTCATTGCACATATTATAAGCACTTGTAATTGACATTGACATTTAAAATAAAATGAAGTTTTTCAACAATTCATTGAAACCAAAATCATCTGAAAATTTCTAAAAGAGTTCTGGAATTCTACAACTATTGTCATTGGCCATTGCTAACTATATATAATATTAACAATAGCAACCATGTAAAGACACCACCATATTAAGCCTCAGTTGTAAACCTCAAATATTCATATTCTTGGCCTTATAAAATAGATACACATCATTGTTACTACTAGGTGGAGTAACTGTAGTAGCTAGCAGCACCAAAACCCTTAGCTTTGCAGCTACAAGTTGGGTTACTTTGCAACCCTACACTGCACCACAGGCACACACATTGACTCACTAACATTCCCATTTGTTGTTGACAAAACATGCACTTCTTGTTGCTCTTGTGGTTTCAACCATTTAGGGTTCATAGAAGCATCTTGAGGCTGCAGGGAGGGTGGAGCTATGGAAAGCTCTAAGTTGACTTGAGGATAAGCTTCCTCTATGGTAACACCACTGCTGCTATTTGAGTCTTCACCATCAGCTGAATAATCATCAGTGCTTATATGCACCTTTGAATTGAGAAAGACATTAAAATAATAGATGTGGGGGCTGATTTCGGTGGTGAAGCTGCTAGTGTTGTTGTTAGTTCCGTTCTTGCTTGTGGTGGTGACCATAGACACTTGAGAATTAGTTGGTGGAGTTGTCGTGTTGGTGGCGTCCTTGAATGGTTTATGGGTTATAGGGTCAATTCCTAGGGCATAGAGGTAACGCTTGAGGTGGGTGTTCCAGTAGTTCTTGATCTCGTTATCTGTTCTTCCGGGTAAACTTGTAGCTATTTGAGACCATCTGGGAAATCATAATGACATGCACAAAACATCATCAACCCATTTCAGAATTTCTCTTTCAAAACCTTAAGTAGAAGAATCATATATATAAAATCATTTAATGGTGAGTGTTCTCTTAATCTAACTCAAACATTGTTTGGTTTTCTTCAATTAAAATTAGAGTAACTCAAGTCACGAACACGAAATTCACACACACACCAAAAGCTTTTGAAAATCTACACCCATACAAGTCTTTTACAAATGATTTCTGTCAACTTTCTCGTAGGATTGATACAATTAAACAATTATTTAGTAGACACTTAGTATTATATGATGTGAATGTGACACTTTAATGAAAATACAGAGAACTTGGTTTGTGTTCATACTTGTTTCCAAGTAAGCTATGGAGGTGAATGATGAGGTCAGTTTCTTCTTTAGTGAAGTCCCCTTTCTTGAGATTGGGTCTTAGGTAATTCATCCATCTGAGTCTACAACTTTTGCCACATCGAAGCAAGCCTGTGCATATAATTCATTAGTTAGAACTATATATACGTACATACATATATGCTTAAATATGTTTGAGGTCCTTAATAATTGAATGATTTTTATTTTAGGTTTCTAATAAAAAAAATTATTGCATTAGATCTTTGATATATTAAAACTTTTGTTTTGAATCCCTATTCTTAGTTATGTGATGACATGACAGCTTGCGAACAGATCTTTCCTCAATTTTGACAAAATTTGACACAAACAATCTTGGTAATATATAGATATAATTCAACGGTTGGATCGATAAAAAATTTATTCTATATTAAGTTATTAAAATGGTGTAACTCTTTTAGAGTTACACTGGTGTAATTTGAATCCTCCTCATATGCAGAGGCAGACCTGTGTATTACCTAAGAGGGGCCATGGCCCCCCCTGAATTTTTGAATTTTTTTTTAATTAATATAAATATTTTAATTATTAAGTGATTTATTTTGTTAATTTTTAGTTATTATATAAGATTTTATTCTCTTTTAAAGGCTTTGTTAAACATTGAACGTGGCCTGTGGACTTTTCTTTATGGATCCAATCCATGAATGTTAAATAAATATTCTTAAAAAATATAGGTTAAATTTTTAAAATTAATTTAATTTTAATCTTTTTAAATTTTTAAATTCTTTTATTAGTAGAAGTGTAGAACATGTCTTAATAAATTCTTTTATAAGTAGAACATATTGTATTCAAGTATGTAATCGATATAGACTTACAAGTATATTACAAGAGTTTAATGACTATACGCTGACAGTATAAAATAATTTTACACTGTCATCCAATCACAAATCACCGTTTATATGACTTTTAAAGTAGTTATTATAAAAATCAACAAACTTACTATACATGATAGTTTGTGATTAGATGACTGTGTAAAACTATTTTATATTATCAATAAATATTCTTTTTTCTCATATATTGTAATATTAGCAAGCATGTTTTGATAGTTTTATTTGTTTCTTATCTCATAAAATAAAGTTTTTAATTTATTTTCACGTGTTAATTTGTATTGTATGTATAAAAAATGTAATTAATTTGAGTATTTTTATATATAATTTAATTATTTTAATTTCTACTATTGACGATTGTTAGTAATAAATGAAAATAAGTTTTTAGAAAATTTGTATCATTATTGGCCCCTCCTATCTTTCAATCCTGGGTCCGCCCCTGCTCATATATATATATATATATATATATATATATATATATATATATATATATATATAGAGAGAGAGAGAGAGAGAGAGAGAGAGAGAGAGAGAGAGAGAGAGAGAGAGAGAGAGAGAGAGAGAGAGAGTTTCTTAAGTGTTTTTGAAACTTTTTCATTAGAATTGAAGTTTTATCTTAATAATCTACACTGATCTATGTAAAATTTTACTACATAATCATCAAAATGAAATTTTAATTCTAATCAAAGAATAACACAAAAGTATAATTCTAAAACTCCAATTCTAATCGGAAATACCTGCTACTTTGGGAATGGATCTCCAATTGCCTTCCCCATGAAGGTTGATGTAGTTGATGAGGAGTTCATCTTCCTCTTTGGACCAAGGTCCTTTGTTTATTTGCTCTTTGTCACAGCAAGGAGTTCTACCCATTGGGTGAGTGAGAGAGTAAGATTTGTGGGAAAAGAGAGGATGGAGAAAGAGGGTAGAGAGAATATAAATGGGGGGAGGGGGCGATTGACTCCTTGGGAATCTTCTTTTTCTCAAAATAACATATATTTGACTGAGGTGGTGAGAAAGTACAAGTGGTTACAATTAAGTTTGTGCTCTAATGGGTAGGTAGCACCACTTTTTATGTCTTTCAACTTCTTTTTGCTATCCTCCCCAAATTTATTTGCATTTCTAGAGCCCTGCTTCTTTTATTCATACTTTCACATCCCTCTAGAGGTTCTCTCTTTCTCTTTTTTTTTTTTTTTTTTTTCTGAAGCTCTAAAGGTTCTCTTATGAAAGGATTAAAAGTGTTATTAATTTTTTTTAACTTATTATTTTTTAATAGATAAAAACACACCAGTGTCAAGGGTCTGGTCTATTCATTTTAAATTAATACTTATTACTTTTCATAAAGATACATTAATTCCCAACGGTTCTTACTTCTAAATTAGATGAATAAACATATTACATAATATTTTAAGATAAAATGTTATTAACATATTCTTTAACACACTATCTTTAACATATATTTTTTATTGGTTAAAATTTATTAATATCTATAAAATTAGGATAAAGACTTATTAATAAGAATGGAGAACCATCAAAATTTATGATTTTTAATAAATTTTAATTAATAAAATAGAATGTGTTTAAAACGGTGGGATGTATATTTTACTTTTAGGATTTTTTGTGTTTATTTTAGATTTCCACACACGGCTGCCACGCTCAACTGTGTTGTCATCGCAATTAAACTCTGGTCAAATTGGTTTAAATGCAACCAATTAAAGACATATATAGAAATCTTTTAAAAAATATTAAAAGTATACATACTGCCTAAATTGCTTTTTTTTTTTTTGTTACAGAGATACGCCTAAATCGCTTTAAAAAAACGCCTAATTTATTATTATTTTTGCTCTAATTTAATAGTAGCATTGATGAACTTAGAGCATCTTTATCATTACAATTAGAGAACAGTTTTATATTTTTAGTAATTTTTAATCAATAATAAATAGTGTACTGGTGAGTCTTTCCTCCATCTCATTTAACTTGTGATTTAATGCTCACTTACAAAAAATGACTATTTATATTGATTCACATGATAAAATAGTATTTAATTCATTTGACTAAAATATATTTATTCCATAAATGATTTTATTATATTGTACAATTATAACTGTATTTCTTACATTTATTTCATTCGACTAAAAAAGGTATTATCCCATATATTAATAATTTCTTATAATACTGACAAATAATTTAAGATAAAGAAATATTCCAAAAGCTAGTGACACATAAAATGAGAGAAAGGAGTATATTGTTAACATTTTCTTTATATATTTTTATCCAAAATTTGTTTCTTAAATATTTTAGGATACTATATATACATATAAAGATATTTACAACTCTCACTTTAAAAATCAAATGAACGAACCAAATACAATTATTCTTTGAAAAATGTTTTTTTTTCCTTTGTATAATGATTGCATTGAGATTTGAATTTATAACTTCATACATACTATCCTAATTTTTTACTACTGGTACTTGTTAGTAGATTTTTTTTTTTCAAATACTTGTAAAACCTCATATTTGATATATGATTCGTGTCCCCAAGTTTTTATGTGTATGGTCTTCCACCTTTCCACTTTCTTTCTAACTACTTTTTTTTTCCTCTTATTTATAGATTTTGTTCCCAAAAAAAGAGTTCTAGAAGCATTCTTTAACTTTATTATTCAGGTTTGCTATTAGTTAAGAATAGCTTAATAAAAAAATGAAGTAAACAGTACATATACTATAGAAAATCAAATACAAAAAAAGAAAAATGTTTGCCTTTTTGGGTGGTCCCATTACCAACTTCGTTCATGCGACGGGTATCAGTGTATGTTCTTTGTGTTGAAAACAAAATTGTTCATAAGGGGATATGGCAGTAATAGTGTGAGTTCATGCAAAAAAACACATCACATGATCATGATCCATTTATCTTTTTATTACATAATATTGCCACTGATGAGTTTGTTCACAAAAAAATTGTCATTTTCAAACTTCAACCAACCTCCTATGGCATCCAACACGGTCATGCCATTTTGAGCCAACCATGTCAATTTTTACGAACTTGGTTGGTAAGCCTCACCCTCCTACCTTAGTTTTTGCTTGCTTCTAGAAGCACTGAAGAAAAAGAAATGCATTTAAGTAAGGGTAAGAATCTGCCAGGTTGGTAACTCACCTCCTCCTCTCCATGTTTTCCAACCTCATCCATAGGAGTGAGTGTGCCCTCATTTGTGTGCTCATGTGCTACACTCTATTCTCATGCTTTTCAAGTTCTTCACCTTATTTGTATAAAGTGGGATGAAAGTGAAAGGAAAGAAAAAAAAATTATTCACCATGCATGTATTAATAATACATGAAACAATTTTATTCTTATCAAACATTCTCTCACTTGCATTATATTGGTCTTATGATTACTCAGCATCTCAAGCAGCACATGCAATTTGAACCAGGGATGGATCCAGAAACCTATTAAAGGGGGGATTGAATTTTTTTTTCTTCCTTTATAATGGTTTAAATTTCTAACTTTTAATAAATAATAATTTTTTTAAAAATATTTACTATTTTTATACGTAAAATTGAAATTAATTTTTATTTTAAATGATAATAACATTAATTGTTACCATAATAATAACAACTACATAATTTTACACTAGTTATCATCTTAACTATTACAATAATAACAACAAACACAACTAGTTTTATATAATTTTACACTAGTTAACCTTAACTAGTATTATAACAACCACGTATATAATTAATTTTACACTAAATTATATATATATATATATATATATAGACACACACAAAATCCTGAGAGAGGGGGGGACTGGACCCCCTGCTCGCCCCCTTGTATCCGTCCCTGATTTGAACTCATATATATTGAGAATAAATTAGACTTAAGATTATTTAACTTTTATAATAAATATTTTAAAATAATTAATAATATATAAGAGTAATGCTATATGGTACGAATCCCATTTGCACGAAGGCTGTACGAATAGACGTGGTTAAATGCTATTGGCTGAATTCTAAATTAAAAACTGAATTTGAATCTTTGACGGAAATCAAGGGGTTAGTTGCTGTGGGATAAGTTTTTCGTACATGCACGAATTCGTAACTTATAGCATTTTCCATAATATAAAAATCTTTATACGATAATGTATTAAAATTGTTATGATTTTCATACGGTGCCACAACACGAAATTCATTGAAGGAGCACACCTTGTGGCAGCTTTTAAAGAGAAAAACATGCGTTTTCTTTGCGCCACATAGGTGTCAAAGACAAAAAACGCAAAAATAGAAATCGAGGAAACTGAAAAGTGGTTTTGAGGACCGGGTTTATAACCTTTTTCAAATGCATTATAGGAAAAGAATAACCGATTGAGGAGTTTCGGTGCTAAAGAAAAATACAATGCCAAAGACGGTGCAGAGATATATATGCTAGCAAGTAGCAACATATATACGGCAAGTTAAAGATTAATCTCAATGTAAATTCAGTAAGATTTGGTCTGATTTCTTTTTTAATTTTTCATCTTTTTAAAAGTTGAAACTTCAATTATTTTTTATAAACGATCTGTTTTAACTTATCATTAAAAACTATTTTTAATTCTTAAAGTTTATTTAGGATAATATTTGGCAAAGATGAAACAAATAGTACTTAAAGTTGAAAAAAAATGGCATGTTAATTTATAATATGTATTAAATGATGGGAATAAACCAGCCGTATTGGGTGGGAAACAAAATCAATATCCCGTTTCGGATAGGTATGTGTATCATCAGTATGAGAGCTGGACAGCACCTGCTGTTTTCCTGTCTATTCTGGTTTTTGTTTTAATGTATGTGTAAAAGAAAATTTGTGTTAAAAGCCTCTACATGTCAATTATTTAAATATGATCAGTAAAAAATTAAATATTTTTTTTATAACCTTTTGGTCTCAAAATAAATGGTATATAAATATGCCTTTGATTAAATTACTTTGATCAAATTGCAGAGCAACAAAAACTCATTGCTTTGATTAATTAAACCAGTTTAGTTCCGCAAACTCAATGATATTACTAAATAGTACTAATAACACAAAACGAATATTAATTAATTTTCGCTTCAATCTCTTTATCTATTCATCCAATGCCAATACTGTCACTCACGGTTCAATTAAAAATTTTCCCACAATTTAATGGAATGTCACAATTAAGCAACAATACTTTAGCGTTAATTATCAGGGGAGAAAGGTAGAATTAATACCAAGATTTATTCCCATTACTAATTATTATAAACTTGGTTAAAATTGATTACACTATTAACAGAGCAAGAAGATCATCACTAGATCATGATACCATACTTGCTCCACCACACTACGACAAACAAAGAAACATGCCATACATATATATATGGTGTCAATTAGTGCTATTTTATTTAATTTGTGACAGTACTGATATTTATGAAAAGGGCTTAATTATATATTTCAACAAATCCTGGTGCAAAAGCATCGGCGACGGAAGCCTCTGCAGTCGCCACCGGTGAAACCTTCGGTCCTGCATACATGTCCACAGTTGGTGTCGCTTAAGCATGCACCCTTGAACCTGTGGCTTTTTGACAAGCAATTTCTCGCCTCTGCTGTCTTCACCGCTACATCTAATTTCACATCATTGCATCAAATTAAACAATTAATCACATCACAGTTACACATATATACAAGAGAAAAAGTTCAATATTATATTAGATGATCCACTTACTTACTCTTCATCCTCGTTATTCATTTTTTTAAAATCTAATAATTAAGATTAATTACGATTTTAAAAAAATGAATGGTGAAAATAAAGAATAAATATCTTATATTTACTCTTAAAATAAATGAATTCCTCCTCATTAAATTATGTGTATATATATATATATATATATATATCTTACCAGCAGCTAAGACAAGGACGAGCAAGAACAAAATCCCAAGTGTTTTCCTCTCCATGAGAAGCTAGCTGGATATAACCCACGCAAATTGAATTGTTGAAGCTCTAGCCCGAAGTGAATAAAATGTGGGTATTTAAATCTTCTTATATACAATATGGTACTTGGAAGTGGGAATGACGTGTCAGAGTTAGAAAAGATGAGTTTCGCATGCAAAGCTGCAACGTGGGCGTAGAGAAGGCTAGTAAGCTGCCACGATAAGCTTTCTAGACATAAGACATGCATGCAGCTCCAATAGGAGAAATCACCACACGCATCTGTCGGAGTTTCGGTGCCGTTATAAGCTAGGTACGCTTCTTGCTACCTTAAACAGATTGTGTGTGTGTGTGTGTGTTTTTTTTTACTTTTCAGATTACATATTAGAATTTAGAAGTGAATGGTTAAGTAATAAGTGGTAAATCCAGCTATAAATTTTCAATGTCTTTTGTTGCCAGTAGTTTGCTGCTTGAACTTGAAATATGGATAATCTTCCTCTTCCTCTAAAATTTACTTATGAAGAAAAGAGTAAAAAATCAAGAAAATGACGCTTGCATATCAATTTCCTTATATGATTTTGAAAAATATTATTAATGGAGTATTTAAAAAGGGAAAGTAATTTTCAACGGAATTTAAAATTCCTTAGACTAAACTTTATTGTTTGGATATTTTATTAAATGAAATTTAAAATTTAGATTAAACATTTAATTTAGTTCCTATATTTGTCAAGATTTCTCTTGGTCCCTAAACGTAAAAATTAATTAAATTAGTTTTTTTTAGTAAGGATCACTTTTTTCAGTTTATGGAATTGGTTACGAGTTATAAATACAAGAAATTATTAAAGAATTTTCTTGGTCCCTATTCGTAAAAATTAATTAAATTAGTTTTTTTTTTAGTAAGAATCGCTTTTTTCAGTTTATGGAATTAGTTACGAGTTACAAACACAAGAAATTATAATAGAAGATGATATGATTTTCTGTTATTTGGACTGTGTAGTCTGTGTGAATTGAACGGAATAATCTGATTTTTAAATCCAATGAGATGTTGGTGAATCAATGGTGGAAATTATCGAGATTAAATTATGATTATATATAGATATTAATTACACATGTAGTGACTTTTCATACCCTTTATTTGTTGATATCAATAAACAATACAATTCAAGATGTTATTTTACTGTTCATTACAGAGGTTGTAGAGAAAAATTATTATAATAATATTTATTGAGAGGATTTTCGGTAGTGTGGAGGGTAGGTGAGGGAAAAATCTGGAGCAATGAAGATATTGAGAGGGTATCTTCTTGAACTATTTTCTAGATAATTTGAGCCACCACCATATATCACTGTCTATGTATAATGTATAATAAATAATAAATTAATAAACATTACATTTGAGGATTTTATGATACTATTTATTTTGTGGTTTGTTATTATTCTATTATTTTGTGAGGGTATTTTGATGTTTTTGAAGTATGACAGACAACATTTATTTATTAAAATTTGAAAAATAACCTTTTCCTTTTTTTAGAAATCTATCTATTTTTTTATTTATTTTACATTTACTCAGAATTTTGTCCATTGTTCATAGGAGTTTTAATATTTTATTATTTTCACTTGGTTCTCATAACAAAAAGGCAGAGATATTAGGACAGAAGGAAGCGTATGAAAGAAGTTGAATGCCCAAACCTTGCCGAAATTTGAGGAATGGTGCAGCCTAAATTTGAACAATGTGCAGCTATGACTATTGGGTATGCCGGTCTATTGTAATTATTATTATTATGCAATTTGAATTTGAATATCACTAAAAGGATCTCAACTTAGAAGACACGCTATTAGAATCAAAATCAGAATAGTTACAAATCCTTCAAGGGTTTGAGAGCACAACGGTGTGACGTTCGGCGATGGGGTCTGATGCATAATGCTGCGAGGATGATGGATGGTTGGTCTGGGCTCGTGGCTTTGACGTTGTGGTCGGCGACAGGGGCTTGCACGATTGTGGTTTGGAGTGACTTCTCTTGCTGTGCATTCGCGATGAGGGTGCGTCAAGCTTGGAGGCAGTGGTTGTGTGTTTGAGGTTCAACCTCTGTAATGTTGGTCGTCACAACTCTGTGACGGAGAATGAGGTTGGGGTTTGCGGCTTTCTGATGGTGGTGCCCCAACTGATTTTGTGGCTTCAGGTGGTTTGGCTATGCGCGTAAACAAAGAGCATGAACCATGGGTGTTGTATAACACCCATTTTTAAGTGTTAAAGATTTTCTTATTAATTAAAAAATTTATGAAATGATTTGATATCCAATTATTGAAAATAATTTTTAAAATATGAAAAAATTTATTTATTTTTTTTAAATTTGTTACTTAAAATTTCAAACGACAATCATCCATAATAACTTATTAACATATCAAAATTCCTTTTAATGAAATATCAGTCTTAATAAATCAAACTCATTTTATAAGACATTAACTTTATTGCAAACCATGAAACATAACAAAATCTTCTTTAATTAAGAACATCCATCATTATATTATTCTATTACAACGAATATACTCATGCATTTACATTCTTGAAATTTAACACATTATATACTTGAACCACATATAAAGAGTTGTACATCATAATATGAAAATCTAGTCTATCCTCTTTTATACAGGAAAAGACTAAGATTCAGAGCAGTGACTCAATAAAAATTTCAAAATATCCAAAAAAACCCAAGTAGCATCCTAAAATGATCCTTTTCTTTCTCTTAAAATATCTACTCATGTTCACAGTGCTTGTTGTAGTCTTTCATTCCATCTTCGTTGTTTGCACATGATCATTCATCTAAATCTGAAAAATAAAGGCGTATGGAGTGAGTGTCTTTCCTCCTCTAAACCAACAACCAAACGACTTTCCGGTCACAGTCACAAGCACACAACATCAACCGCCTCGATGTGGTACTCTCACAGGTCTCACTCGTAACCCTAAACACATTTCAGATTAGTCCTTAACTCATCACATCTCAGGCCTGCTGTCACTGGATCTCCCAGAATTCAGTGGACTTACACAATTTAAGTCGAATGACTTGCTGGGAGTACACCTTTCACCACGGTACAATGACAAGACTCTCACCAACACGGTTATGCCTCACATTTGTCGGGATTGTCAAGTTGGCACTGTGGAAACACGACCACAAACTAGACGCCAGATCCCCAAGAAACAGCAAGTCAGCTAGCATACCTCAGGTACCACTCTATGTGGTCATCTAATCTCTGAGGACTGACTCCTCAACTACTCTCCCTATCGGGATTTGTCTTTTACTGGTCCGTGTGGGCTTTTCTACCAAAGGTACTCGACGGCGATCCTCAATCAACATATGTCCCAGACATACAACAAGGAGATCCAACTCTCCCACTATCACAGTGGTTAAACATTACGACCCAGTCATCTCACAAGCACAATGTTCATCATAGATAAAGCCTCCATGCAACCTCTCAACACTTGCCCATTTGGCTTCCGATCGTGTAAGGTTATCCTTCTCAATCAACGTGTAACATTTATCCACAAACAAATTCCATTTCAACGGTCACGCACGACCCAACGGTAGAGGTTCTTCCTCCTCTTTTTGTTTCTCACAACGTCTAGAAGCAAACAATAACTTATCAATCACAAAACACACATGCGTGATGCACATCACCTAATCATGACCCGATTCATGATTTTCTCTATCTTATTACATCTTATTGAATCCTTGCTCACTCTCAAGTTTTATGCTTGATTTACTTATCGAGTCTCAAGGTCCATGCAAGGGTCTTAAATTTCCTTCTAAGTCCAAATATCCAGCATCCTCCACGTGCAAAGGTACTGATTAATTACCAATCCATAATATTATTTGATTCACATTCTTTAATTACAATTTATGCACTATTATTCATAGTGAATATTATTAGTTACTAGAATTCCCTCCTAGTATTCACAAATGCGCTCCATTTGGAGTTCATTTGCTCCCATCCAAGAATGCAATATTCTTGTTCCCACAATCAACAAACCATCACAAAAACTAACATGCACAAACAATATTCCAGCATTCATTGCCCGAGGATCACGCTCCTCTCGGTCTCCAATTTTCAGTTAATAACATAACAATCATTAGCAAACAATAATTCAATAATTCAACATAATCCATCAAACAACATTACACACCCATTTTCAATAGAAATTCCCCTTTTGAAGTGAAATGTCCATTAACAAGTCCAATGGATGGCATTAGGCATAATTACACAATCATATAATTAAATTTCATGCATATACCTAGAGCTGTGCACACATACCAAAAATTATTTAACTTAGCAAATTAACTTAAAATTTAGTAAAATTTTACAGAGGCATAGTACATCACATATATTTCATCATATAAATTTTCCCCACGAAAATTCTACTCATAAATATTATTTTTGAATTAATTATGGTTGCTGGACATGCTCTGTAAAGTGCACTTCTACATTTTTAGTAAAAAGAAAATCAACTTTTTTTTCCATGAAACTTTACAGAGAATGTACCCAACATGTGGGACAGCACATGAAATTTTCTCAGTACCAAATACCTACCGAAATTACCCTTTTTGTATTTCTAAAACATTATTGCCTCATAACAGAGTTTCACATACAAAAATGTAAATAATTATAAAAAGTTTTTATAAAATTCCAAGAAAATTCAAAGATAGTCCAAATAGTCCAAGTAAGGTTACCAAATTTTCTCAAATCCAAATTCTCACAAAAATATATTTTCTACATTTAAATACTCTACTGCCCAGTTTTTCGTTTTTCTTAACATCAAAGCACTAAAATTACTTCCCGGCTTGTTCTGACTTTAAAAAAATTCATGGATGACCCTCATGGCATATAAATTGAAGTCACGAGTACATTTTTCCAAAAGTATGTCCCAAAATTTTTGTAAAAGTAAAAATCGTCACTTTCACAGAATCAGCAGTAAATGAATATAATTCCAAAAGAAATAGTTCCAATGTTCAGAAAAATCTGAAAAAAAAAAATACCATGATATCTAGAGGTGCCAAAACATAGAAAAACACCTTTACATTGCAAAAATAATGCACAAAAGTATTTTCAAAAATAGAAAAACAGCTGCAATATACAAGTGGCAAACAACACATTTCAACATATTTTACATGCTCTTGAGACACCTATGGTGTCAAGAGACTCACAATCACAAGAACAGCCCAAAAACATAAAGAGAAACAAGAAATGACTTAGGGAAAATAGAAATCCCTCCATACTTGAACGAAACAAAATTCCAATCGGTTGGTTTTGAAGTTTTTAAGTTCCTCTCTAACATACTAGAATTTCAAAGGAAGAAGATTTGATCTTGGTCATGAAAATCTAGAAAGAAGTTTTGCGTTTCTAGAGAGAAGTTGGAGAGAAATGGAGAAACTTGGAGAGAAAGGTGAAGAATGAAAAGAGAAAGGCACACACACTTTTAAGAGAGAGGAAAGGTGAAAAAGCAAAAAGCATGCCCCCTCCCTCCCAGCCCCCTTCCCTAGGGCCTTAGGTTCCATGTTGGTTTTTAAATTGGGCCCATCCGAGGCCCATTAGGGTTAGGGTTAGGTTTAGGATTAGGGTTAGGGTTAGGATCTCTGTTCAATTGTGTCATCTGAGTCACTAATAATCACACATATGAAATTTTAATTCAATCTAACTTTAATTAATATTTTCCTAAGACACAAATTAATTAATTAAATTTCTAACACAAATATTTCTATCAACTTTATTAATTCTTAATTAATTTGTCACTTAGAACTAATTCGGCAGTAAAACAATTTAATTAAGTCATATAATTCACTAATTCTATTTTGATATCTATCTAGTTCTTTCTAGACTTGAATTAATAAGATTACGCTTAATTAACTTTAATTACCTTAATTAGAATTTCTAGATCACTAATTATACTTAATTACTCAAAACACATTTTTTTTTAAATAAATAAATCCAAATCAAATCATAATTCAATCACACAAATACGTATATATCACACAAATCGTAATTTTTTTAGGGTGTTACATGTTGGACTGAGCTTGCTTGCAATACGGGGTTGGTTTGGCTATCTGAGGAGTATGAGGTGATCCATATGACATTTTTTTTCTTATTAGAAATTAAATTCAAATGAGGCGTCTACTGATAATTTTGGAAATTTGATTTCATGACTTTCTTGAATGAGTTAATCCCTAAAATGTATGTTCTCTTGCTACTGTGAATATGTGATTTACTGCAGGTAAATGATCCTACAATTGAGTGTATTATCACTTTTTTGCATTGCTCTTATTACTGCTGAATATTTGTCTTATGGATGTGTCAGGCACGTTCTCGTGATACTCACAGACATGAGTTCTTATGTGGATGTTCTTCGTGAGGTAATGTACCTTCAACTATAATTAGTTAGGAAAAAGAAATAACACAAGGAAAGAAGAGAGATTTGAAACCTTTTATTTTTATAGGCTTTTAGTGATAATGAAAAGTTGTCATTGCTTCTATACCTTTGTAGCTTGATATTATACCTTTAAGCATTGCCACTTCATTTCTTCAATCACTTCCTATCTTTTGGATTGTTCCATATTATATTCATCCTTTTCCTTATTGAGTTCTAAAAGATTTTATACACCCATATCACATGTTTATGCTATAAAAAAGAAAGATGGGCTGAATAAGAGTGATGGGCTACATGTGTATGAAAGGAGATGCAACGGAGAATTGGAGAAAATGAGAATGTGCTTACTGTGGAGGAAATGCCAGAGGTCACCTCTTCAATGTTTCTACAACTTTTCCATTTTTGTGTGTTGCCGCTTGTGTTCTGTATAGAGGGCTGCCTCTGATTGTGAGGAGCTGGACTCCTCATTCAACACATACTCTTCTATAGTAAATTTCAGTTCTTATCATTATTTTTATACATTTTTATTTTGTGGGTTGAGTATGTTGTTGTGCTCAATACAGTCGACCAAATCTGGTTTGACAGTCTGTTTTAGGTATTTAATTTATCATCTTGTATTTTTTTCAAATGTCAATTTTTTACTTCTCTTTATCAATTTGGTTACTCTCAATTCTTTCATTTAATCTGTGACTTCTGTCTACCTGCTGTTAGTACAGTTCTTTCTACCATATTAATTGAGTTTTGTCATTCCTTTTTTATTCAATTTTGGTTACTTCAGGTTATGTCTTAGTTTTATGGTTTGTCATGCACAAATGTCTTATTTGTGATGAGAATTCTATTTAACTATTTTTGACATGCTGCATGCTGCATTATTCCACATTCTTAACATATAGGCGGAAATTAAAATATAAGTCTACCACGTGGGTGGAAGCAATACATAAGTGTATATACTAAATGTCAATCATGGTTACATTTATAAGAGGAATCTTTAGTTCAACACTAAATACAATTACATCATGTTACCTCTAATTAAATAGTTTTGTATTAAAATTAAGCATACATATTTATGTTTAATTAGTTTAAGTTGCTCAGCTAAACTGCAATAATTTATCTTTGTCTGTATAGTGGGGTTTATATTTCATAAGAACAAGCCATCATGTTTTCTACTGTCACGCTGCTTAATACTTTTCACACAATACCCGTGAAATCCCATGTTCAAAATTCATTTTTATTAAAACATATTCATCAAAATATGTATTCTGTAATTTAACACACACACTATAGGTTTTTATGTTTTCCCCCATGATAACAGTCTTCCTTTTGTTTTCTGCATATCAGGCCAGGAGTAATGCTTCTTTATCCTCTGTAAGTAAATGTTATATCATGCAATCATGTATCATTTTCACTTCCTCATTGCTGTAATTCTTATTTAAGAAATAATAAGAAAGAACGTGTCCATTGCACATTGCACAGGCATGCACATTATCTGATATATTAAATGATATGACTAATCATTAAATACTTGATTTTCGAGTAAATATCATAGATACACATCAACGGCTAATGTATTGTGTTTTATACTCCTTCATGACCCTCTTTGAGCTTTCGACTCATAAGATCCTATCTAGGTACGTTCGTCTTAATTTCTTGTCAAATTAAACTATATATAGACATGCTCACAACAATTTGACATTTTTTCTTTCGCATAATTATAATATATATAGGTTTCCCATTTGTGCATACCTGAAGCTTTTGTTTTGCGTCTGGTTGGTACTGCCAATGTTCAATGGAGTGGCTTACATATATAAGAATTTTGTGAGGCAATACATCAAGAGTATTTTGTGAGGCAATACATAAAAAATCTTGCAACAAACCCTTTTGAGTTTTGACCCTGATTCCACCATTTCAATTCCTTCATTCTGTCTCAATTTTATTTTTTTAATTTCAGAATAAAATGAAAAAATGTATGAATATGCCAATAATTAAGGTTGTCATCAAGATTGTTCCACCTTATGCTGAAATGATTTTTTCTTCTCCTGTCAGTATTTGTATTAAAGTTTCTGTCCAAAGTCCAAACAACAAAAAAGGGGCAGTTCAAATTTTTCTTATGCTCTCTGCCTTTGTCATGTTGGTTCTGCTGTAACTCTAAGAATAATCATAAAGGTGTCATCTTCTTCTGTTTTTGTTCTCTCTCTCTTTCTCTCTTTTGGTTTTTTGTGTGTTTGACTTGTGTGGTTTTGTGCTTGATAAGTAGAAACTCACTACTTTTCTTGCATGTACCATAGATAATTCTAGGATTCAGTTAGCCTCAGAGAGAAAGAATTGAAAGGAAAAAAATATTCTCAATGGTCTCCTTTCATTTCTAGATGCCATAATCCTTCTTTGGAGAAACATTGGTTTATTTATGTGTGCTTTATCTATCTTGCTGCTGGTATGCTTTTGTGTCACCTTTGTTCCAGTAGATAATTATCTTACCGACTATGGAATACCTGCCAATACTTTAGTAGCTAGAAATAACTAGAAATAATTTCATAGCAGTTAAGTTATCCAAGGATTTCCTTTCTTGCCAACAAGATTTCTTGCCATTACCACTTTAATTTCTCTAAACTCTTGGTTGCTGTAATGGATTTTAGATTTTGTTGGAGTTTATCCCTGCTGCTATAGGGTTTTGATTCAAGTCACTTTCTTTTTCTTACTGAGACTTCTAACATTATATATGTGTAAGTGACATGTTTTCTTTTATTTTTGTTTTGAAATGAGAAACTTTTTTGTGTAATAGTGTAACTAAATTAAGTAGATTAAAGAGGCTCTTGTATTTTAGGAGTGCTGGTCATGGAATGGAGGGATTTTTACTCATCTTGCACTACACCAAAACCAGAGTTTAGCGGCGGTTTTTTTTTTAAGCATACTGGTGGTTTTAACCACCACTAAATGGACTATCGGCGGTTACTAAACCGACGTTAAAACTTCAGCCACAAATCCATATAACGTCGTTTTTAAGTAACCGTCAGAATAAACAACCGCCGGTAAGTCAAGGATAGAATGCCGACAGTTCTATAACCGCCACTAAGTAATAGAATGCTGGCGGTTTTCTGACCGCCACTAAGTGATAGAATACTGGCGGTTATAGGACCGCCACAAAGTTAATGATAGAATACTGACAGTTTTGAAACCACGGCTAAGTGATAGAATATTGGTAATTATAAAATTGAAAATGGTGAAAATTTGAAGTTGCCCCTACTTTTAATATTATTTATTCTTTTACTTTTCACATTCTTTCATATTGATAAAACCTTATTAGTTATTATTATTTAAATTTTTAGTGAAATATAAATATAAAAACAAATAAAAAAACTTATACAAGTAAAATAATATTAAAACTCATTCATAAATCAATTAATGAGTTATACAATATGTTAATAATTTAAACCAGTTCAATATTGTACCAAAACAAAAACATAACTTCCCCAAAAAGAAAAGAAACATATTTAACTAAGTACTTCACAATATGAAAAGTAAAACTAGCTAATTAAATGGTTCCTCGTGACTTTGCTTCAAGATCTTCAGTCCGTCTTAAACCTCTTAGCACGTTGCAGTCACCTGAAATAAAAAACAATCATGAATGAAATATGAATGACTAATTACAAAATATAATTATGGAAATTGAACAAATATTAATTATTTCACCTAATTTTACTTAACATTTTGAAAAAAAAATCATTTACATATATTTTTTAAAAAATAGTAAATACATTCTATTAAATTATATTCAAATTAAATAATGTATAGAAAAATTGCCAAAAGAGTCATTAGTATTAGTAAAATATTAAGAGGGTAAAAATGTTTTTTGTAATTAGGAAAAAAAAAACCTTTAAACCTAATGAATTTCAGGCATACTTAACTTAAAAATAATAACATATTTCTATTTTTAAAAATTAAAACTTACGTGTATAAATTATTACAAGTATATTAGATACTTTTATATGTATATAATTTATAGCCGAAAGTATGTCCATGGGATAAACAACAAATTAAATGTGTTTTAAGGCTTTCACAATTTGTGGCTTAGCACTTAGTGTTTTAATGCCCCACGTATATGACAGCTATCCACCACTATTTTAGATGGCAATGAGCCCCGTATATGGCAATCTATTCACTACTAAGCCTTGCTTCTAAGTCTTAAAATGACTCTTAATGTTAAAAATAATCAATTTGGCCACAGTTAATAAATATCTTTGCACGAGTACTCTTTCTTTTCCTATCTTTCACCTAAGCCTTGAATATATTGTAAATTGAAAGCTAATATAGCATTAAAGAAAACAATATCAACAAATATCCCATAAATTTGGACAATTTTAAATGGGAACTAACCTTTTTCTGTTGATTTTTTTTAGCAGCTTTTTATCTATAACTCCAAACAATGTATCGAACCTGCAATTGTGAACAGAGAAATAAGGATTTGCTACACACACCCTTCTAATTATTATAAGAGGAATCTAAGGGAAATTGATAAGCAAACCTTTGATGTAAACGTTGACCTTGTGACTTTTGTTAGCTGAAGGCCAAGTTTCCTAAAGCAAATGGTTACAATGAGAGTGTCTCCTCTGTGGGAGCACACAACCTGCAGAAACAAATTTGAATTAAAAAAATTATATCAAAATGTTCAATAGATAGATCTTTAGTTTATAAACAAACCCATACTCAACTCAAGTCATATTAGAACCTCTAATTTTAGATTATAATCTGAGACTTAAATAACTGTTAATGCTCAAGTAGATACCTATTTATTATTTTATTTAATTGTTGACAGGTAGTGACATGTCAAACATACAATTACAACATCATGAAGCAACATGTCTAATAAACTTCTATTTAGGCATACCTCAACATTCAAGTAAACGAAGTAAGTATAATAATATGGAATCAAATCTCAAGTCTTTTGAACCACAACAATAACTTCCTTGACCTTGCTAAATGCAAAACCCACTTGGCCTTTTTTGTCACTCACGACAACAGAATAGCAAAACCAGAACAGAACAAAATAGTGCATAAATATAAGATAGTCAAGGAAATTGTATCTACACCCCTTATCTGCCAGATACTTAACCATTTGTATCCTTTTCCTTATTTACAAACCTCAAGGAAATGAAGTGCATATTGTTTCTCGTGATGACCCTTCCACTGCCAATCTCTGAGGTGGAGGGGGCAAGCTTGATGTCTTGCTTAGCCAATTAAATCTGACAAAGAATAAAGTTCCCATTAAATCCAAAAAAATAAAAACTAGAAGAAATGGAAAAACATACCTTGGACTTCACTGTCAACTTTGGTGATGTTCCAACCTCAACTTTAATTGGATATGGGTTTGAAGAGTGAATCTAGGATACTGGCCAAATTGTATTCAATATTTAACCAAATTTCATATGCCAAACACCACTCGTACAAGTGGTTTGTTTCAATCTTAACCAAATTTTAGCACATTAAGTTCCATTGTCTAACAAAACACATCATTGCCAATTACCAATTAGTGATCTCTGCACTATCATAAGACCATTCCATTCAGCTACCATTGCATCACACATCAATAGTCTCAAAATTTTCAAAGAGGATTATCTAGCAAATAGGTAATATTTGACAGAAAAAAATAAGCCATGAGCAGCATGTGCCAAGTAACTAAATCACACAAAAAACTGGAAGACCCAAACCTATTGATCTTGTCCTCTAAGTACATATTAAACTTTCTTATAAAACCATCTCAAGAAATCCAATAGCCTAAGCTTATACATCAAGTAATTCACTTAACAAAGCAACGTACAAGAGATACATATAGCATAGATAATCCATTTAGAATAAAACATATGAATAACATCAACTCACCCACACATACTTTCTTGAGTGTGACCGACGCACATGCCTCACAGATATCCTAGCTAACCTCACAGGAGCAAAAGTACGCAAGGATAAAATGAAAAAGCATATAACATAAAATTCATTAAGACAATTTAACATCAAATGTATAATGCACACAAACAACAACCACATAGGTAATTTTCCAACCTGATATAGCTTAGCACAAAGATTTTGCTGTGTACCTTTTTACCAACATCAGATCCTTCCATCATGCAAACCGATTGAACAGGACTCAACTTGAATAACTGTCAAGTTAACCCACAAATTTACAATGTTTAAGAGATCCTAAACAAAGATAGTCATCTCATTCACGGAATGCTTTGCCATCCAGTGAATAAAGTAAAACACAACATTCGGATTAGAAGAAAAATAAAACTAAAATGACAAGAAAATAAAAATTTCAAAATTAACCTTGTTGCTTGTTGCTGTATAAGATAAAACGCATAGTATCATAGCTAAAAAATCTTTTGATTATTATTGAAGTAGCTAAGTGAAGAAGCAGAAGGTGAAAATGAACCTGAGTCCTGAGCAATTCGAGGATCGACATTGAGGGGAATCTCGTGAGATTGTTGAAGAATTGGAGATCGTCAGAGTATAAGCAAGCAATTCCAAACGAACTCTTGCTGCTTTCATTTTTCCCAGACAAACCCTCCATTACCTTTTCTCTCTTTCTCCACGGAGCCACAACCCACTTTCTCTTAAATACATCCATGAATAATAGCGTTAAACTATGTGAGTGTAGTTATTAGAGAAGAAATTGAAATGGAAGTAGGGTTTTGGGTTCAAAAAATTGAGAGCAACCACCAGCGGCTAGAAAGCAAGGTCGACGGAGACTTCGACAATGAAGACAGATGCTAATGGTGAAGAAGGAGCGAAGCACAAGGAGCCTATTTAAGAGCGAAACTCAAATATCTGCTGTGTAGGCGGAGGTATTTCTACAGCAACAAACACAAACCAAGCAGAGAATGTCCATTTGAAACCCATGAAAGCACAATGTCTGGACGGTGAACCTAGCGGTGATGGTTCGTTCGAAACAATTAGAGGTGGTTCTGTGTTCTATTTTTTGGGTTCTAGGGTGTGAACTGCGGAGGAATTAGAGAATTGGTGCGTTTTGCTTTTGGGGGTGGGAAAAGGAAAATATAGGGCGCGTTTTGCTTCTGGGGTTCAGGAAAGGGGAAACACATTGGTGGGAAAAAGAAAATGGTAGGGCGCGAAAAGAAATAGAGAATCAGTGAGCCAATGGAAACATGACATTATATTTCTCAAACCAGATTTTTAAAAACTGAAAGTCGTGGTTTTATCCAAGTATGGGATTGTGTCTGTGGTGGTATACGCATTATATTTTGCTGGTTTCTGTTATGAGAGAAACAAGATTGAATGCGTAGCGTAGGTGGTTTTGAGGTGAGAGGGGAAACCAAAGTTTTGCAGCAACTTGTATTCTCATTACTGCATTATTTAGGTGCTGCAGAGCTTTGAATAACTATACTCTTGTACTCTGGTTGTTGATCAAGTAGTTCAGGCACCTCTTGTGCTTTGGACTGTCTTGAATTAAATTATTTATTTGCCTTTTACAAAAAAAAAAAAAAAAAAAAAAAAAGCAAGTAGATATTAAGAGTTTTTTTTTTACTGCTAGATTAAGAGTATCAAAATACAATTATATTTGAATTTAAAGTTTTAATTTTAAATTCATTCTTACTTTTGCGCTGCTGCTGTTCCATTTATGATTCTTCTTCTGCGTTTAAAATATTGTAATATATAGGTTTTAAAGAAATCATAGTTTAATGTATTTTAAGATGACATTGGTAATTGATGGTATCAAATATATACATCCTCCTCTTGACTTGAGCTATTATATAAATATAGATGTCTATTCTTTTTAATATTTACAGTATATAATATAATATAATGGGATAAATATTTTCCATGAAATCATGTAGTTTTATATTATCGGGGTAAAACCTTTGTAACAAAATGATGTTTAATTTACACAGATTGTTAAAAAAAAAATAGTTTTATTTTGTAACAAATTAAGTTTTTGTCTTGTACAATGCATGAGCACAAAAATTATATTTGTAAAAAAAAATTATCTCTTTAAATTGTAAGCTACTTAAATGTGTGAATATTGATATTTCAATTATATTGTTTTTCCGATCATTCTGAATCTAGAGAGATCTGTGTTCCTCAAATATATATTGTTTTTGTATTAATAATTGATTATCCAATCTTTTGTTAGTAGGCAAGAGCACGAATCTTTGTGAATTGAGAATGGTTAGAAATAATTCAAGTAAAGATACATTATAAAGGATTTAGACATTTAAGTGCCTCACAATTTGAAAATAAAGAAAATTTATTAAAAAAAATTAAAATATAAATTTAGAGCCCATGCATTGCATGGGCAAAAACCTAGTTCTAATCAAAAGGAAGCCTGGGGTGCTGTGTGTAGTTGACTGGCAGATCAGGAGTATGGATTGCATGTATGGAGTTTTGTTTAGAGTATAAATTATTTTCATGAGAGATGTTGTTTTATTTAAGGTTTAAATACCTTTTTAATTCTTGTAATTTTTTTTTCTTGTAATTTTATTTTTTTTAATATGACATATTATATTTGTTTTGTTTTTATCTTTAAAAGACTTTAGATAGCGCTTTGAATAATAAAAAAATGTTATTTAAATTGCTTAGAAAAATAAAATCAAAATAATTTACAATGATTAAAATCAATTTTTTTTTCAAAAATGAAAAAAAAAATGCTAAAATGCTAAATTGCAAGATATATGTCTCTGTTTGTATCGTGTCTAAGAAACGTTTGAAATTTTGACTTATCCAGAAAAACATATCCCTATTTATCTCATGCATCTTATTTTTTTTATTTAAAATGTTTATGTCATTTTATATATATATATATATATATATGTTTTCTTTCTTTTGCTTTTTTCTCTTAAAAAATATCTAAAAATCATCATACTTTTTATCAATTTTGTATTTTGCTTTCTTTTCCAAAGGAAAAGATACCCTAAGTGATGATTAAGAAAGAAACATGATTCCAAATAAAAGTTGATCAAGAGCAGAAGCGCACAAAGGTGGGCAGCAAGTCATCGGATATATATTTCTCAATTTACCATTAATGATCAGGGGAGAGATTAATTAAAGGCATAACTAATGCCAAAATTTATTTCCATTATTAATTATTATACATTATATATAACCTCAATTAAAATGATTATTACAGTACTCTGAACAGAGCAAGAATTTCCATAACTAGATCATGGTGTCATACTTGCTCCACCACACTACGATAACCAAAGACACATGCATGCAGACCATATATATATACATATATGATCGCTAGCTATGCACCCCGACACTACATTTGTGCCAGTTAGTGCTACTTATTTATTTGTGACAGTACTGATTCATGAAAAGGGCTTGCTTTAATTTCAACATTTCCTTATACAAAAGCAGCGACGACGGAGGCCTCGGCACTCGCCGCCGACGAAACCATCGCTCCTGCACACGTGTGCACAGTTGCCGTCGGTTAAGCATGTACCCCTGAACCCGTGCCTTTTTGACAAGCAATCTTTCGCCTCTGCTCTCTTCACCGTCACATCTATATATATAATTTCACATCAATTAGATCAAATTATATCATCAATTAGTTAGTGATCACTATGTGTCCCAAATTAACACGAAATTATACATATGTTTATGTATCTTACCAGCAGCTAAGACAAGGAGGAGCAAGAACAAAAACCCAAATGTTTTCCTCTCCATGATCAACGCTAGCTATATATATAACCCTCGCAAATTGAATTGTTTAGCTCAATGTGAATAAAAATGTGGCTCTTTGGATCTCCTTATATAACATGATGGTACTTGGATTGGAAAGTGTGAATGACGTGTCGGACCTTGGCTTACGTACAGCTTGAAAAGATCAATTTTACATGCAAACCAGCAACGTGTGCGTAGAGAAGGCTTGTAAGCTGCCACGATGCATGTAACTCCAATAGGAGAACAACAGAATGACCACACACATTAATTTCTCGATCGGTGCCATTTTATGGTGGTAAATCCAGCTACCCATGCATTCACATCTTTGGTTGAGGCTAGTATATAGTATGCTGCTTAATTGAACTGGAAATATGGATAATCTTCCTCTTTCTCTTAAATTTTCTTGTAAAGAAAAACAAAATACCAAGAAAAAGATGCTTGTGAAAATTAAACTAATTTTTATAATGAAAAAATTACATTACAAAAATTAGTTTTCATAGGATCGATCTATGAAAAGTGGGGAAAAAAAAAAAAGAGAGAGATAATCATCATAATCTGAGATGACTTTAGAAAGAAGAAATGAGAGGAGGGGTGAAAAAAGAGTAGGATGCATATGGTGGGGAGAGTGCGCGGGAGGGGGAGGGGTGAAGATGAGAAAAGGGTGGGGGCGATCATGGAAGGGTGTGCGACGCGGGAGGTTGGAGGGAAAGGAGGAGGGTGAATGTGAAAGGAAGAGGATATTTTAAAAAAATGAAAAAAAAAAAAAAAAGTGGGTGGTGTGAAGAGAAAAAAGTAGAAGTGTTCATCGGATAAATTGATTAGATGAACTTGACAATCCAAATTAAACAAATAAATTTTGTTTGAATTAGTTCAATTAATCAGTTATTTTTACTTCAAATACTAACAAAATCAATTATAATTAGTTTAGTTCTCAAATGTATCTTTTTCCAACTTGATGACTTGTTCAACAACTTTTTAACTTACATTCATATATTTTAGATTTTAGTACTTAAATTATTATTTTTTTGTATTTTTTCTTTTTTATTCATTTTGATCATTTTATAAATTTTTATAATCTTATTTGATGTTTCCAAGTATCTTATTTCAGTCATATTATTATATTTTTTTTTTCATATTTTAGACAAAAGAATTAATGAAATATGTATAAAAGTGATAACTAAAAAATATTAAATAATGTAAATAATTAGTCATTAAGGAATAAGGAATATTTTTATCTTGTATTAATATAAAATTAAGAATTTATATAAAATAGATAATAAGTTTAAATAGAAACTTAAAAAATATAATAAATGATTTTTTATCATAATTTGACGACTCAAACTAAATTAATTCAATCTTAATCAGTTTGGATTAGCTAAAAACAATTCAAAACTTGAACCAAACTAAATTAATTAAATATGATCCGTTTGAATTTAATTTTATCATAAATCCAAACTAAATCAACCTATGACAGCCCTAAAGAAAGGGAGGTACAAAAGAAAAAGAATGGGTCTGTCACCATATCTAATTTCGTTAGGAGCTAGTCCATGATGAATAAAACCTAACAGGCCATCGACATTTGTCCCATGCCGAACCCGGTTTTATTCATATGGGCCAAACTTAAAGATTTCCAACCTGAGATTGAGAAATCTACGAGCCCATAAAGCCATGTTTCCTTTTGAGGAATGATACTTGCACAATAAATCGTACAACAAATTTTACAACAACAAAAAAAAAGAGAGAGAGAGAGGAGATAGAAAAAATTGAAATAAAATAATTGATACGATGAAAAGAGATAAACACATAAAATAATATTATATAAACTGTTGTATGTATATCACATTTCATTCCTTTTTTAACAAGTTAACCAAAATTTTGTTTGAAAATTATCGTGTATGCCAACACTGATTTATAGTATTAATTAATGACTAATAATTCCAGCGCAGTAAATTCAAATATATTTAAAAAATGAAAATGATTATTTATTGATGCTAAACAGCTAGAGCGATAATTGTAATATTATTTTAAAAAATTATAAATAGTTATATTGAAATTTTCACATTTCTAAAAAATAAAAATTATTTCAAATGTTGATGTGGCCTAGAACCCACTTGTATGACTGGTGGGTTTTTTACCACGTCAAAACAATCTTACTCTAGTATTTAGTTTTTGAAAGTGTCTTAATTCAATGAGCAGACAAGAGAAGCATTTTATACCCGTTATAACGTAGCTGGTGGACAAATACAAGGCTTGCAACAATAATAAAATAAAAGCAACAATAAGATGAAGCCTCGCACAGAGCACTGGCAAAGGCAATTAGTCAACTAAAGTGGCACCATGTTGTTACTTTGTTTGTTGCATTGGCGTCTATGAATTGTTGAGTGCTAACCCTGCATCTCCCCAGCCTCCTCATTAGTCGTAACATCTTTGGAAGGCATGCCTTTGGCTTTAGCACTTTACTTTTTACACTTTCCCTTATCACAGAATCATTTTTTTGTCACTTCATTAGCACTTGTGACTTGTGAACACCGAAATCGACAACTCCTACCGTTTAGAGACTGGATCATTTGACACATCATTTTCAGCTTCAAATATTCCCGTTCGTAATTTTTTTTTTTTTTTTGGATCGGTATTGGATTCCTCCAGATCCCATTACTCTTTTCTAATTTCCTTTTGCGTTTCCTTTAATCTCTTTTTCTTTTCCAGAAAAAATTCTGTGTGACTTGACCCAAAGATATAACATTATTTTTCTTATTGGCACTTTACATAAATATAAATAATGCAAGTAGATGACAAGATAGAGGGAAATGATTGCCCCAAGGATTCCAAAAGATTTGAGTTATTTAAAATCAGGGGAAAAAATGAAAGAGAAGTTTTTGTTTGGACTTTGAATGATGAGAGAAAATATAAAAAAATTAAAAAAAGAGAAAAGTTACTTTATTTTCTATTGTTTAAATAAAAAATAATTAATTTTCTTTCTTCTTATCTAATCAAGAAAAAAGTGAGAGAAATACAATATTTACAGTCAAATAATTTTTATACTTTTTAAAAATAATAATTTATAAATGTAATCATTTCAACGCATTTTATTTCTCTTTTTCCTTTTTTCTCACCTAAATTGCAAAATGTTATGGATAGACTCCACACCTGTTTGTTTCAGTGTTGCGTTATGCGGATCCACGTTCCTTTAGATTCATATTATAGTAGTTTCTACATCATTTTAGTGAATTTGACGTGATTTTTGTGTTGGACATGAGCACACGATGTTGTTCCAAACGTAGTCCATTTAAATTACGGTTGAGTGATTGACAAATAATCATGTCCCTTGTACACTTAATTAGGTTCGATTTCTTTGTTCACGTGAATATAAGAGAATATTTATTGAGAAAAATTAGTCTTTTAAATAAATATTAGTATTATGAGATTAATCTCTGGCTTTTAACTGGCTGGTTAAAAAAAATCCAATAAAAATTTTCCCCTATCTTCTTTCTTTATAGTAAAACAGTAAAAATACAATTTGTCTTCTAACTTATCTAAGCCATTTTTTTACTCTCACTTTTCCTTAAACAAACAAAAGCATAATGAGCAGTGTATCCACTTATACAAGTAACGTTATTGTTGATCTGACAGGCATGATCAACGACGAAAAAGTACCAAAAGATGTTTTATGCCTTTACCTAACTAAAGAAACAAAAACATTTCTATAACTTTGCTGCCTGGCTGGTCTAAATGATGGTCGTCCTCCTCGTCCTACACTTCATGCCTTAAAAGGATCAAAAGCTTATTTGAAAAAAGAAGGCAAACAGGTGCCTAAAGAATATTTAAACAGATAAAAAGCAAGCTAGTTTAGAGTAATCAGTGGGCTTTATGATGAAATTCGGTGCACAAAAGTTAAAGTAGCCACTATACTCATCGGCATTGAATATCTTTGGGGCCCTTTCAAAGTCTTCATATTTGTCAATTTACTCATGCGATCGACTTGTTCTTCATGGCTGGCATATCCAACTCGAAGATTCAAGGGTCGATATCATATACTTGATGAAGCTTGACAGTACATTTTCACTACTAAAAGTATATGATAGCTGAAAAAAACTAGGGAGAAAAATACTATAGGGTATGTGTATAATTAATTATACAATTATCTTACAATATGTGGTTTGTCTTGCTGATGGTATATGAATTGTAATATTGGTTACTGATAAGAAAAATAGATTATAAATATAATGATTAGGCTAACCATGTTTCATACTCTGGATCAAAGGAGTCTAACTCAGTTGGTTAAATATGCGTGAGTGTTATAAAATCTCTGATACTGTCTTTAATTCTTACGGATAAAAAAAGTGTTTCACACTCTTGGCATTTTTTAATTGAGAAAAAATAGTTGATATTTCTTAATAAAATGAAATTTCCTTTGAGTCTTCTAAGTAACATTGTCCCCTCTCTTGCTTAAATGGATACGTATATATAAATTTAATTGCACATATTTTGGGCAAGAAGTGAAATCTCTTGGACACAACTCTTATATATTAAGAAGTGTCTATCTTATATTTCGATATAGAATCACAATTTGAATGGAGGAGGCCGATAGCGACATGATGGGTTAAAAGACGCCGGCAAGGAGAGTTGAGACGGCAACAATGATTAATTAAAAATGTCAACGATATTAATGGTTGGTTGGAACTTGGAAGTTGTAAGTAGTTGTGGTAGCCGAGATTCATCGGCGACAATGACAATGTGGTTGGTGCCAGCAAAAATAGTATGGCAACGGTAATAATACTCTCTCAAATATTTAAGAAATAAAAATGATGAACAATAAAATATCCTTTCTCTTTCACAATAAATAAATAAAAATACTCTCTCTACTTTTTTAAAAAGAATATTATTAAATTATTTGTTATCTTTTTCCAATTTCATACTTTTTTACACCTTTTCAGAATAAATTCCTATTTTGATTTTAAAAATTGTGTGTATTAGTTATCTTAATCTTTAACATTTCGAAATTTTTACTTTAGTTTCTGAACTTACATAATGTTATTCACTTAAATTCTTATAAAATGGTAATGAAAGATGAAATGAAAAAAAAATATATTACTAAAATGAATAATTTTTAGTAAAGATTAAAGTGAAGATTTTGTAAAGTTAAAGTAGAATGATAATTTGGTCTCATGATCAATTTCTTTCTAAACTTTAGGAGAATTTATTAATTTCTTTAATCTTTATACACCTCTCTCTTTTACTTTTTTTTCTTTTTTCTTTTGAGGGTTTTATACACCTCTCTAAAATAACAACTATTTGAGAACAAAGAGAGTATCATATTAATATTAAACATTTATCTCTAATACTCAGAATTATAATTATCAAGATCCGAACTAAGAATTAACTATATTATGAATTAGCTAATTTTTAATTTTATAGAATTGAAGTTAGAATTAAATTTTCAGTTTTAATACATCACCAAATGGAAATGTTCAATTTTAAGATTTGATTCCAAGTCCAACTTCAAATATCTAACGGGACCTAGTTTTTTTAACGGATAGAGATGACAATTTAGGTCGAATTCTTGAAAATATTTTCAACAATTAAGTTGGTGTATGAATTTAGTCATACAATAAACTAAGAATTTAACTAGAATGTTATTTATAATTGACTAAGAACTTGATTTAAAAAATTTGTTAACAGCAGACAAATTATTAGTTACATATTTTATGTACACCAAACTGATATTGTGTTTAAATAGACAGCCAAAAGTTCCATTTCTCCTTGCTGGATGAGGCAAGAAAACAAAGCTGATCCAAGTCTCAACCACAATGTATTATGTAACAATGTGACATATTACAGAAGTCCAGAGCCATGATAGACATTCACATCACTTTTTTTTCCTGGTGGGAACACGGATCATGACAGCTCTCAAACACACTTCATGCTTAGGTACAGACAGAGCGACAGAGATAGAGAGAGACCCCACAAAAATTTACATGATATTCATAACATACAAATAGGGCAACAGCCAACAAGTCCCTCCCTAATATGAATAAGAACAACTCAAAAGATACCCCCAATTTGAAAAAAGGACCTTGATATTTATCTTCAGTGATAACAACAACAATAAATAATCATACCAAGAAAAAACACAGAAAGAGGTATAAATAATTATATGATATGGTTGAACACATAATAATAATCATTAAAGCAAAAAGGCAAAAAAGAAAAAAATTATATTCATATATGAACAGCAGGAAAGTTAATCTTTGAAGCTCTGGTGGTGTCTTGGTAAAAGTTGATGCAGGAATGTAAGCAACCAATTCAGGTACTGTTCTTCCCCTTCCCACTTGCACATACACACAACAATTATCATTTTAGTCAGAGGGGGAAGGCTTGGTCCTCAAGCGGTACAAGAGCTTCTTCTTCTTAGAACTTGTGTTGTCAATGGTGAGAACAACTTTCCCAGGTTCACCAACCTTAAAACTGTTGCAAAGCACTGGTTCTTCTGATGAAGCAACCTTTCTAGCCTTCTGGACAATTACTGTGTAGCTTCCTTCTGAGCTTGGCACAAATTCTGCACCATAGTTTACTTCCCACCCTATTACTCTCAGCTCCCAAGAGAGTAAGCAGTTCTGCACGTCCCAACACACAAAAATAAATAAATAAATAAATAAAACTGTTGTACAATAAATCAAGGCAAACATGCCCATCAAGTCTATCGAATCATCAATTGTAATAATAAGGTACAGTATAGGATTTAATTGCTACACGTGGCTTTAATTTGCAGAGTTAAGTCCTATAACTGCTTCTAATAATAACTAAAAGATGTAGAGCATAAACATGCAACCCTATACATGAATGAACATTAATGTCAAAATCAACATCATTAGGTAGTTATCTAGACTTGATAGAGTTTATAGGCTGTTGAATTTTTTTGTCCTCTTAGGATTTTTATTCTCCTCTTGAACCTACTGGCTCTTTCTTTTTCTCTATAAAGTTTTTTCCCATGTTTATAAATCCTTGCTAAATGTTGGTTGCACTTGATTGAACATGAATTTCTCTGATCAATTCTGAGATAAAGTTGAAATATCTAACAAATTTAATATTCAAGGTTACTTTATCTTTTGTACAACCTAGCTAATCAAACATCAAAGTGGTCCACACATTTTATTGGTTTGCTAAACACAAGAGAAGAAATTTGGCTCTCAGCAATATTGAGAAATGAGAATTATATGAAATTAATTTTGAGTATTCTGGCAACAGATAGCTAACCAAAGAAACTGCTTTCTATGTTTATTTTCCATTTTTCCCGATTGGGCTATACTCCTTCTATCTTTATTTTATTTATTCATAATTTATTAATATTCAGTGTATTTGCTCCTGAATTTTTTTTCAGGCCAGCACAATTTGTGGCATAAAATATGAGAAATATGCAAACAAGAAAGGAATCCTATGAAAGATTCCCCATTCCGATGCTGCATTCTTTGGATTCTCAAAACCAATAAACTCTGACAAAAAAGCAAAGAAAAACCGACCTCAGTAACTGAAAATTCCACAGTATGTTTTGCTGCCGGCCTCACTGTGATTTCTGTAACAGCATCGGTATTTCCGAACTCCCCATCTTTGCTTAGTCCACCATACTTCACGGGAAGCTGCTCTGGAGCTATGTATCTGAAAGTGCAAAGGGACAAAAATCAAAATCATCGACAAACCAAACTGAAAACAACAAAGAAAAGGCAAAATTTGAAACTTTATGTCATCACCTCAAAAGGGTCTCCGTTGATTTGGAAGGCCCAGCAAAGACAAACTTGCTTTTGCTCCTCTGAGTAAGAAAAGGGCTTATCATCCTATTCACTGCCAGGTACCACCATGGCACATTAATGAACACCTGAACCAAAAAACATAGGATTACAATAACATACATTTGAATTTGATTAGCATGTGTATTGTATGAGCTGTATCTCAATCTTTGCACTTTTTCATTCAAATCCTTAAAATTTATGTTGGGGAGTCTGAGAACACTCAAAAGTGTTATTGAACTAATAATCAGGACTATCAAGAAAAAGAACACCAAATATCCACCCAAAATCTCAATGCATTGAATATATACTATATGCTATATCTCTTCTCTAGTCAATCTAGAATAACTACTCATACTTGAATTTCCAATAATTTATCATTAGAAACAATGAATTATAAGAAGTGTAAGGGAGTACCTGTTTGGCAACAAATTCAGGGTAGTTGTCTTGAAGCAATTGTAGGGCATTTTTGGTGGCTTGTCTAAGTTCCCACTTGGCAGGTCCAGGGGAATTCTTAAGATCATTGACCTGAACAATGGTGCATATGCCACCAGGGTTGAAGTCCAGCTTCCTTATACTCTTCTCCAGGAACTGAATTCTCCACCTCAGGAACTTCTCCCTCTTCTCCTCATCAGAAAAGGTCTTCTTGTACAACTCCTTGTTCTGGAACTCCCCATATATGTTGTAACACACAGGGTGACCCTCCTTGTCATAGCCATGCATGAACACCACCTTCTCCAACTCATCCCCCAGCTTCTCCTCCATCAGCTCCTCCATCCCAAACTCCTTCCTCCACCGGATCGTGTTCTTCAGCATGGTGAATGCCTCCTTCACCTTGAACTCTCTCGCACGCAGAAACTTCAGCAGAATCACATCGCTCCTCTCATCTGCAAGCAGTGGTATCCCCCAAATAGAAACCTCTTCAGGTGGAAGTGGCGTTGAAGCTTCCTCTTTGGCTTCTGTTTCGGAAGCTTTCTCTTCAGCTTGAGGCTGAACAGAAGAAGAGACAGCAACAACGGTCTCTTCAATGGCCTCCACAGTTTTTGCTCCATCATCATCCACAGCAGCTTCTTCCTTAGTTTCTTTCACTTCTTCCTTCTTTTCTTCATCCTTCTTTTCCTCTTCCTTCTTCTCTTCTTCCTTCTTTTCTTCCTCCTTCTTTGTTTCAGCTTGCTCTTGCTCGGTTTTTTCTGGGGCAGCATCAGTTTTAGTTTCAGTTACAACTTGTTCTTGTTGTTCTTCCTTCTTGTCAGCAGTTGGAGTCGTTGTTGCTGGTGGCTTCTTTTCTTCCTTGGAAGAGAACTCGTGGTTGTTGAGAGCTTCCTGAACGAGCTTCTTGAGCTCTTGGAGCGCCTTGTTCTCGTTTTCTGGGAGGTCAGAGACTTTGGTGCTTTCTTCCTTGAATTCAGGGATTTTGTCATCGTCGTTGTCGTCACCATTATTGGGTTTGGAGAGGTGAGTCTCGAGAGTAACGGTTTCCTCAACGGGCTTCTTCTCTGGCTCCTCAGGCTCAGGTTGTGGTTGTGAATCTCTTTCAACTGGAACAGTGGTTGCTGTTGTCTTCTCAGGCTGAGGAACATCGGTTACCACCACTTCCTCCACTTGCACCACTGACTCCTGTGGAGGTGGTGCTGTTGGGGGTGTGGTTGTCTGGTTTGGAGCCTCCTCAGCCATGTTGGATGGTAAATGAATATGGTGTGGTCAATCAAAATAGCAATGAACTAAGAGGAAGGATTAGGAAGGAGTAATAGTAGGGTAGATGGTGGTGGTGAGAATGTGAGAGATAAGGAGGGGTTTGAGGGAGAGAGGGGTTATAAAGAGTGGAGAAGGTGGTGGGGGAAGTGATGAGTCATGAGTATGGATTGTAGTGTAGTGGAGGGGGTGTAAGTAAGAGAAGATCGTGTTGTGCCAGCTTGGAATGGGGAACCTTAACGTAAAAGGTGGGACCAGTTTTGTTCTGTACATTGTAATGTAACGTTGTAATTATGCAAATCATCGGCGGTTTTGCCGGCTACACCTCCTCAATTATCCAACGGATCATGGCCCTACTTACCAGTTACTCACCCCACTTTCCAACCCAACTCATTCTTTTCAACCTTTCTAAATTTATTTTATAAGAATGCAATGTTATTAAAATTTTATCACATTTTGTTATATTCACCCAAAAATATCATTTTTAAGCGTAGGAAAAAAAAAAAAACTCAAAAATGATGCTTTTGTTTGGAAAGAATGGTTCTATAGTTAAGCACGTTAAATGTTGATGAGAATGTGATTGGTACTCCTACTGTGTTACTGTTACCTAAAAGCAATGATGCCTTGCACACTTGCACTTTGCATGCTTCTGTTCGTGTTCTGTTTTGTTGTCATTTGTGAATGTCTAGCTGTACATATGATTCCGTCCAGGCCATTAAAGTGTTCTAGTTAGGCCCCACACGACCACGAAGAATTTCATTCCATTAGATTTCTTTTGCCAATAAGCAAAAACATTCCATATTCTAATTACATGTTCATTTTTTTTTTTAATGGACAGAGTATCAAAGTAGACCAAACCACGAACCAAAGCCCAAACCAAAGACAGACCGGATCATATAGACATGCTCTCTGCCAATATAAAGGCCTTTGCTAAACACACCTCCCAAATTACTAATACACATCCCTTTCACTTATTTTATAATTATTTTTCCAAATATATCCTTTCTCCTTTTTTCCAGAAATCAGTGCACCCCCTCATCCGTCCCTTCTCCTCATGCGTTATACGCTTCCTTCGTGGGTTACCATTCTCAATCCCTACCTACCTTGTGATCCCATCATCGTTAGTAATATACATTTTCCTTTCGCCACTTTCTATCATTTTTTCCCTTATCTTTTAAAGTTTAATAACATTCTTAGGTTATTAGGGTTCAAGTCGATATAAAATCCTCGAGAGCAATCACCACTTCTCGAATAATATTAAATTTCGTGATTTCTCGAACCTCTTCTCTGAACTGTGTGCTTTTTATACTGCACTCTCTCAATCTCTTTATTAGCTTTCTTGTGCGGAGAAAAATTTTTGTTTCAGTTTTACAACTGAAAAAGGAATTTGCCATGAAAAATCTGCCTCTACCTCCACCCAAAATTATACTGAGAATTTAAAGCCAGACTATTTTGGAAGAGGTAGCTACTAGCTACATAATTTATCCATCTTTTCTCACTATGTATTACTGCAATGCTTGTCTATTTGATAAATGACTCTTAGTTCTATACAATTTGATACTGGCATATTGCTTAATTTCAGCAAAGACGTTTATTGGCAGATTGGATGGAAAAGTTATTATCGTACATCAATGTATTAAGAAGTCCCTTGGTCCATCTTGTTCACCTGAGGATGGATTACAAGAATTAGAAATGAGGATGGATCTGTGGTAGCAAAAGCGCTGGGAACAGAGCCACGAGAAATCGATGGAGTTTGGAGCCGAACGGGTGGTCGCAGCGACGACAGCCTAAATGTGATCAACGGCGAAGGACCCCATGTCAGGACACAGAATCAAGAACCCAATATTTTCTATCTACAACAAAGATGATGGTGAGATAATACAAAGATAGAACAAAAGAGAGAGGAGGGTGGTTGAGATGAAATGCGATGTGTAGAGCAACATAGAAGGGGGTGTACTAATTTCCCGGAGAAAAAAAAAAGGCCACATTTGGAAAAATAATTACAAAACAAATGAAAGGGGGGGTATACAAGTAAAAGTGGGAGGTGTGTTTAGCAAAAGCCCAATATAAATTAGATAAGAAGACCCAGCACTTTTGTTTGGTCCATTAACAATACCCTCACAATACATAGAACTATGTATATTGGCAACTACTAATACTAAAACTTAGTCCCTACCTCTTTTTGGGCCTTGCAATTGTATAGTGGGCTCAACTATAGAGCATAATGGCCCATGATTTTTCAACTCCCCTTTTTTTATCTTTTTACTCCCCACTTTTTTATAATTTTTTTTTAATATTCTTTATGGAAATTAATTTTTATTGTATATTTTGAATAGATCCTAAAAGTTCCTTTTTTGTCATTTAGTCCTTAAACTTAACTTAACTAATTGTCATTTTAGTCCCCGAAAGTTTGTTAATATTGTCATTAAGCCACACAACTTTTTAAATTTTGAACTAAAATAAGTGACGAATTACACTTTCAATGACCTTTTTGAAACTTTATTACTTTTAGGGAGGCCCTAACATTCTACTCCAACTTGGACAACATGCTAACACTTCGTGACACCAACTATTAAATTATTCACATTACACATGTGTTTTTCTTATATACTTTCAATTTTTTTTTTTATTCTAGAAATTGATTTTGTATGTAAAGTTATATATAATTGTTATATTTATTTGTTTTTCCATGTTTTTCTAGGATTCTCAATGTAACACCCTTAACATTTGTATTAGAACTAGTGTTTTAGCCTGTGCATTGCACGGGCCTATTAAAATTTTCACTATCTTATTTATATAGTCAATAGAAAAAAAATTTGAAAAAAAAACAAAGAATTATATAGCACATTGAAAGAATTTTAAAAAAGAGATAATTATAAAAGAAATTAGAAACTATAAAATAAAAATAAAAAAATAAAAAAGATAAGGGAAGATGTAACAATGTAACTTTATTTTTTTAATATTAATTTGAAAATTGAAAAGTAAATTAAATTAAGAATTTAGAATTATTGACTAAAGAGATAAATTTTTGGAATTAAAAAATAGAGTTAGAAAACTTGAAATATTAAAAAAAACAATAGATTAGAGAGTATAAAACTTGAAAAAAAATTAGACAATACATCGAAAGAAATTTTGATAAAAAGATAATTATAAAAGATATTAGAAACTATAATTTTTTTTAAAAGAAAAAAAATAAGGGAAGATGTAATGATGCAACTTTAATTTTTTTAATATTAAATTTGAAAATTGAAAAGTAAATTGAATCAAGGATTTGAAATTATTGATGAAAGAGAGAAATATTCGGAATTAAAAAATAGAGTTAGAAAATCAGATAAAAGAAATATTAAAAAAAAGTCCAAAAGATTAGAGAGTATAAAATTTGATAAAAAAAAAAGAATTATATAGCACATCGAAAGAAAATTTAAAAAAGAGATCATTATAAAAGAAATTAGAAACTATATTTTTTTTTAAAGAAAAAAAGATAAGGGAAGATATAATGATGTAACTTTAATTTTTTAAAATAACTTTGAAAATTGAAAAGTAAATTGAATTAAGGATTTGAAATTATTTATGAAAGAGAGAAATTTTCGGAATTAAAAAATAGAGTTAAAAAAATTGATAAAAAAATATTTAAAAATATATAGCATCAGATAAAGAAGTGAATGAAGGTAATTATAGAAATATTGTGAATGTGGGGTAGTTACAAAAATTGATAAGAGAAATTTTAGAAAAAGTAGAAGAACCAGATGCATGTTAGGAGAGTGAAGTACACCACTCCATGAGAGAAGAGTATTCAAATAAAAGTGAATGTGAGAGAGAGTGGGGAGAGTGAAGCAAGGAGAGGAGAGAATCTCTTAGTCATTTATATATATAAAGAGATTATAATTATAATTTTTATAGAATTAAACATTTAGTGAATTTTTTTAAGCTAAATTACAATTTTGGTCTTCCTATTTTGTCCAAAACGCAATTTTGGTCCCCCATTTTAAAATAAAGCCATTTAGTCCCCCAGTTTTTGAAAATTTGTAATTTTGGTTCAATTCTTAATTTTGTCTACATTTATTTTTTTATTTCTTAAATTTAATTAATTAAATAAATTCTTGATGGTACCTTAAATGAATATGTTAGGACTAGGGTTCAATTGGAACAAAATAAAAGAAGTAAAACGTATGCAAAATTAAAAAATAGACCAAAATGACTTATTTTCAAAAATTGAGAAACTAAATGTCTCTATTTTAAAATGAAAGGGCCAAAATTGCATATTGGACAAAATAAGAGGACCAAAGTTGTATTTTAACCCTTTTTTTATACTTGATATGTACAAAAAAAACAAACAAATAATCATATATTATAGTGAGTTATATATTCCAAGCTGACAACATAAAACATATAAAGGAGTGATTTTTTATACTTGAAACATACAAGTTAACAAACAAATAATCATATATTAGTGCATGTTATACATTCATCCTTATATACATAAATATATAATCCAATATCAACAGAAAGATTGTCAAAACATAACTTCCTCAAGTCAACAACATAAAACATATACAATAAAAGATTTTACCTTACCTATATATATATATATAACACATGTATATTCATAGTGTAAATATATATATTTTATTGTATATGTTTTATTTATATGTTTTATGTTGTTGGCTCGAGAAAGTTATGTTTTAACTATCTTTCTCTTGATATTGGATTATATATTTATGTATATAAGGATGAATGTATAACTCGCACTAATATATGATTATTTGTTTGTTAATCTTGTATGTGTCAAATATAAAAAATCACTCCTTTTATAAGTTGTATGTTGTTAGCTTGGAATATATAACTCACTCTAATGTATGATTATTTGTTTGTTTATTTGTACATATCAAGTATAGAAAAAAGGTTAAAATATAACTTTGATCTTCCTATTTTGTCCAATCTGTAATTTTGGCCCCTTCATTTTAAAATAGAGACATTTAGTTTCTCAATTTTCGAAAATCGATCATTTTGGTCTAATTTTTAATTGTGCATACGTTTAACTCGTAGTAGTTAATAGTAGCACATTCGCGCGCTATAGTAGGGATATGGAGTGGAGTGGGCGGCCGCCGCTCCTGAAGGTTGCGTCGCATCGCACCTTGCTGTTTGCAGCGATCGCGCTGCTGTTCGTAGCCTAAATCATGCTCTATCAGGGAGTATCGCGGTATTTGCAGTCGCAATAATGAGTTTGGGGTTGGGGGAAGATGACGCTAAACGTCATCGTTTTGGCATCAAGTGTGATATCATATGTAATGAACTTGTTGTCTCTTACATATCATATGTAATGATATCATATGTTAAAGTTATGAAAAATTTCGTGTACCATTATAATAAAGTTATTTTCTTACATTTGTTTAATTGTTAATGTTATGAAAAATGTACAAGCACCATCACTAATAATAAATTTTAGTATCATGATTTTTCCTCAATTAGATGATGAACATATTTTGTGCATCATATGTAATGAAATTGTCTCTTACATTGAAGTAATGAAAAATTTCGTTTACCATCATAGTAAAACTATTTTCTCTTACATTTTGTTCAATTGTTCATGTTACAAAAAATGTACAAGCATCATCACTAATAATGAATTATTTTAGTGGCATAATTAATGATGAACATATTTTCGTGTACCATATATGTAGAAAAAGTGAATATTTTTCACTGTTATAGAATTGATACAATGAGGATGTATAAAAAAGAATGAGAGATTAATTTTGTACATTAATGAATGCTAATTTTGAAAAATGGAAAGAAGGAAATAAAACATATTCTAATTACATCATATCTTAATATTAAATGTACAAAATCAAATCACAATTCTAATTGATTTTCATATATCAAATCTTATGATTCTGATTGCTTTCCTTAATTATCAACAATATATAATTAAGAACTCATGTGGAACTGGAACTAAATATTGGATATTCAAGAACTCATGTGGAACTCGTTGGGAAGGGTGTGTACACGATGAACATATTTTCGTGTACCATATATAATTAACTTGTTGTTTCTTACAATTGTCAAAATTTTGAAGTTATAAAAAATTTTGTTTATCATCATAATTATATTATTTTCTCTTACATTTGTGCAATTGTTGATGTTATAAAAAATGTACAAGTGTCATCACTAATAATAAATTTTAGTGGCGTGATTTTCTATAACATTTTGTGAGTAGATCTAGTTATATATTTCCATTGGTTAATTTTCATTTTAGTTTTATATTTTCTCATCTTAATCTTTTAATGTAGAGAATTTGTTTTGAAATATTTTATCAAGAACAACTTGTTTGTCATTGGTCGCTTCAAAACAACATATATAGAATGTGCATTTCTAAATTCAACTTATTAGTGAACCCTGCGTATAGTGTTAATATTAATCCTGCCTCACTGTGCTCAACATGATTTTTGAATATTAACAGTAAAATAAATGAAACTTTATTCATAAATTAAAATCAATTTATGAATGTCAATTTTGGAGTAGTTAGATTAGAGAACATCTATAAAAGTTGAATGAATAAGTTGATTTTAACTTGACAGAAATTTAATTCATTCTTTTTTCTTTTCTTCTCATTTTAATCTTTTAATGTAGAGAAATTGTTTTGAAATGTTTTCTTAAGAACAACTTGTTTGTCCTTTATCACTTCAAAACAACATATTTAGAATGTTTATTTTAAAATTCAACTTATTATTTAACGAACAAATATGAAAAAGGCTGAAAGGTTGGTAAAGATGCTCGAGTATGTTATGACCATAGTGAGTTATACATTCATCATGTATATATGGTTGTAAGAATCGCGAGGAAGAGCAGGTGAATTCTACAAATATTTTTTTTATTGTAGAATTAGATTTTGAACGTGAAGCTGTATGTACTTGTTAATAGGTTAACACTTCATCAAACCAATTATTAAGTTGGTTAAATTAATTTGCAAATCCCTGAACTATTTGATAATTTTTAATTAGGTTCCTAAACTTTTTCTTTTCAATTAGGTCTCTGAACTTGTATTTGTTTTTTTTTTTAATTAGGTCCCTAATGCAATGACCTAATTAAAAAATAAATACTAATTCAAGAACCCAATTGAAACAATAAAAAAAGTTTAGGGACTTAATAAAAATTTGGTAAAAATTCAGGACCCGCAGAATAATTAAACCTATTAAATTCTACATGTATTTCTCGTTTATACATTATCATGATCTCATCTTTTTTCTCTTACTTTCTTTTTTCTTTCAGTACTATTAATAATATATATCAAATAACCTCCTTTTTCTTCCTTTCTTGTTCTCTAATAATAATAATAATAATAATAAATAAATTAATAAATTGAATATAATGTACACATTAATTGAAATGCAGAGAATCACATTAGAAAGGAGGTTGAAAAGTGTGATAGATAAAACTTAGAATCTTTTCGCAAAGATGGAGATATCTTAACTTAGATTTTACAAGGGACTTATAAAACAGGGAGCTGCAGATATCGTCCAATGGTTTAAAATAACAGTTTAATGAAACTGCGTTTTCCAGGTTGTCATCCAAGCGAGAAACAAATACTTTTTGCAAATGAGTTTATAAAGAAACTTATGCGTCTAATGCGAAGAAATAACTCTAGAGATAACTGGTAAGCTAAAAAGCAACAGAGTAAAAATACTTGATTTATACTGGTTCACTCAAACTGAGCTACATCCAGTTCTCCTTCAAAAACAACCTTTTGAAGGGTTCCAATAATCAAAACTGTGATTACAAACAAGTATTCTCTACCCTGTCACTTTTGGCTACAAGTATTCTCTAGGCCACTTTTGGCACACCTTTAATCTCCCCCTGAGATTAAAGTAATACCCAAGTATTCTTTGTCACTAAGTCACTCCTGGCTTTCCAAACAAACAGTTTGATTACAAGATTCAAATCAACTCTCATAGAGAGGATATTACAATGTTAAACCGAATACACAATATGACTTAACAAAGCTAAGAAGTTGCTCTTTTTGCTCAAGTGTTGATTGTCCAAACGTTTTAGCAGAGTTTTAGCTCTTTGAAAACTTGAATGCTTCGTTGTAGTCTTTCGTGAGCTTGATCCTCTATTTATAGGTTAAAGAGTGAATGTATCCGTTATGGGATTTGAGCCTTTGTCGAAAATCATTCTCTCACAATCATATGACAATTACTACGTGTCAGCTTGGGGTGGAGAGAGAGAGGGGACAACAGTACATGCAGCGCCTCCACTTCGGTATGGTTTTGCATAGATAAGCTTTTCTGTCTCCTGTGGTACACTTTTTGAATATTCAAATGAAATGTCACATAAGAATAGAGAGGGAATAATAGAACATTTCATAGAATCAACATCGAAAAACTTAAGTGTACTTTTAGACATCATAGACGCATTATATAACTATTTGATAGAAAATGTTGTGTAAGTTATATAAGCGAGTGGACGCTTTCAAATGGAAGCAGTGTTTGCACACTGATTTTCACAATGTATTGGACGTTTGTTTCATTACAGCGCATTGGACGCTAGATTTACTCTTAGAAAAATAAGTTTCAGCTACTCATTGGACGCATTAAGCACATAGAGATATATAGTTTGAGCTTAAGAAATACAATACCACCGAGGCATTGGACGGTGTGGTACCTAAAATACTCAACCATGAAACAATAGTTACTTCAAAATTTAATCTCATTTGTTATCATCAAAATCGAAGTTTGAGGGGTTGGACATCGTCCAAAATCTTAGACTCTAACATCAATATATAACAAAAGATTATTATAATTCATATCAAATTTAATGTTTTATCTAAATAATAAAAAATATGAAGAAAAAAAACATGACTATATCTATCTTTTGTTACTCCCTTCGTTTATTTTTAATTGTCGGATTTTTGAAATTTTTTTGTTTCTATTTATCTGTCGTCTGTAAAGTTCAATATCACATTAATTACTCTTTTACCAATTATACCCTTACTTGCCTCCCAATCTTTAATTATTATACACATGCATTTATTATGGAGTGGAAAGGAAAAAGGGTAAAATAGGAAACCCTAGAATTATTTTATTGAAATCAAGAAAATTTATTGCATTTCTTGGTTTCTCCATAACAACCTTAAACGACAGATAAAAAGAAATGGAGGGAGTAATACATTATATAAAGGCAATATTATTTTTTAGTGTACAGGTTTTTTTTAGGCTTAATTGCAATTTTTACCCCCAACTTTTTACTTTTTGGCGAATTTTACCCCCAACAAATTAATTTGGTGTATTTTTCCCCCAACTTTTTAAAACACTTGCAAATTTTACCTTTCACCATTTTGTTGACATGACATGCTAAAATAGTTGTACTTTTTACCCTCAACTTTTTACTTTTTGGCAAATTTTACCCCCAACTTTTTATTTTTTGGTGAATTTTACCCCCATCGTTTATGTTTATGTCAGTAGAAGGTAAAATTTACAAGTTTTTTGAAAAGTTTGGGGTAAAATGTGCAAAATTAATTTGTTAGGGGTAAAATGTGCCAAAAAGTAAAAAATTGGGGATAAAAAATGTAATTAGCATTTTTTCTCATTTATTATTGATGCATTATAATTTTCTACTAATATTTAACAAAATTAGCAATCTTTCTACTAATTTATATCTATATATTATATAAAACACAGTTGCTGACTGGGCTGGTAGTCCATGTGTCGTATTCTGGTGAACTGTGTTTTATATGATATATAGATATAAATAGATTGATAGATAGATAGATAGATAGATAGATAGATAATCAATTAATTAATTATTGATTAGCACAATCACAATCTTAATATTTGTAAGACATTTAATATATTATTTTCATCACATTTTTTTCAATAAACTTTCTTAAAGGTAGTACTCCAATGACATCTACAAATCTACAAATAAAAAAATTATTTGATATCAATTTCAACATAGACTAAAAATATGATGATAAAAAATAGAGTTTGTAATATTACCAAATAAGTTTATTTTCTCTACTTGTTTTAAAAATATCTTCATATGGTGTGAAGGTAGAGTGGAATCATGGTTGGCTTGCATTCTTCTCTTTTAAATATCAATGTCTGGAATTGAACCAAGATTAAAAGACATGATGTAGAACAGAAGAAGTTTATTGCAAAGTCTAGCTAAAATTGCATGGTCTGAATTCATTGTGCTAAACATTTTAAATGTGATGAAAAATTCTCTTATGTTGTCATGGAATTAGACAATTCTCAGTGATTTTTTTTTATACCTTGGTCTTTTTAATTCATTTTCTAACGAGCAATGTTTCATTCATATACTGAAAAATAGAAAATCACAAACTATAAATTTTATTATCATTTTTTAGTATGTATTAAATTTGGTATCAAATAATTTTTTTCATATGTAGATGTCATTGGAGTATTGCCTTTAAGGAGATTGAATATAAACATGATGAAAAAACAAAAAATCTCTTATGTTGTTATGGAAATAGACAATATTCAATGAGTATTTTTTTTATACCGTAGTCATTTCAATTTGTTTCCAAACAACAACGTTTTATTTATTTGCAGAAAAAGGAGAAAACCTGAAACAAACTTTGTACGAATTGATTATAGATTTTTTTCCCAATAATATAAAGAAATTAATAAAATTGTCAATATAATTTTGTATATAATCCAAAAAAATTATTCCTTCAAATTTACCCGTGCATCGCACGGGTACTATCTAGTATTTAACTAAGATAATAGAACTATGGGATTATACACTGAAATATTTTTTAGGATTTATTATTTTCTTTTTATCCCTAATCTAAATTTTGACTAGTAGGGGTTCTTGAATTTTTTGGTTACCATTTTTAGTCTCTGTTGTCAAATAAAAACATTAACTGATGACATAACAATAACGTTGATAGCAGGAACACTATTAGAGGGCCACAATTTATAGTTTTTAATATATATATATATATATATATATATATATATATATATATATATATATATATGTATGTATGTATGTATGTATGTATGTATGTATTAGAGTCACTATTTTTATTAAGGATATTTTATTATGAAAATGATAATATTGAAGTATTATTTTTCCTTGATAAAATAATTTATTTCTTTTTTTATAATTTTTATTATGAAGATGATTAATAACATTTTTAAAACAAATATTCTATTTTCTTTTATATAATCTTTAATTGTTTTTTTTCTTCTGTTGATGTTAAATATCCTCAAACTTACCCATTAGGGTCAGCTTAGTAGTAGGGAATTTGAATAATATGCATGAGGACTAAAGTTCGATTCTAATCGTCGTCATTGTAAAAAAAATTCTTAAATAAATATTCCTAATTTATTACAAAAATAATTACTTTTTTTCTTCTTTTTAGACAAACTATTTGAGTATAATTGATTTCCCTTTTTAATAGTCTTTTTCTTTTTTAATAGTCTTTTTTTTTTTCCAGTGGAAATAGTTTTTTTTTTGTTTTATAATCCATTATTACAATTTTAAATACCATAAATAATGCATTTGCAATCAAATGATTTTATTTACATTCATTTTATATTGATTTGAGTGTTAAAGATTATTTATTAACCCATTGCTAATGGGATAAACTTATGAACACTACACAAGAAATTGGCATCTTAAACTTTAAGACACACTAATAAATATTCATTCATTTTATCATTTTTTTTCTTTGTTTTTCCCCGCTTAGTCAAACATAACATTCTTCCTTTCTTATTTTGAAAGCAAAATCATTTTCAATAATTGTTAGTTACTCCCTCCGTCCCAAAATGAATGTCGCATTTGAAATTTCTTTTTGTCCCAAAATGATTGTCATTTTAGCTTTTCAATGCAATATTAATTACTTTTTTTTCCACTAATACCCCTAATAAGTATCATTTTAGCTTTTCGATGTAATATTAATACTAAAGTTAGTTTTGTAAATTTTTACTATTCTCTCTCATCTATTTATTAGCTTTTCTTAGTCTGTGTAAAATAACCTAAGACGACACTCATTTTGAGACGAAGGGAGTACTGTTGTTATAAAAGATAATTTAGTGAGTAGCATAATATACTTTATAACACGATAATAGGGTTGCTTCACAAAAAAATATGGTTAATGTGTATATCAATTTTAATATAAATTTATGGAAGTTCTCAGTGGCATGTGAAACTAATGACTTGATAGTTGTATTATTGTGTCTTTAAAAAATAGATTTAATTTGTTGTCTATGTAAATATATTTTTGAAATATTTTTGAAATATTTTCTTGTATTGTTTTAAAATAAAAACACAAATGTTTTTGTATAAAATTTAATACTTATACATTTTTAAATAAAATTTAACTTTTAATAATTCTTGGCCTCTCCTAGGTTCAAAAGCTGGCTTTGTCTTTGGTTGACAGTCCAATGACTTGTTACATCAACAATGAGTCTAACGGGATTGCCATATGTAGTTTTTTGACAAACTGTGTTTTTAGTTAGTTACTTATCAACTAATTTGGCATCATCAACTAGTCTGAACATATGAAGGAGTAAAAACATAGCTTACAAAAAAAATTACAAATAACTATTTCGTCAGACTTTTTGATGATGTGACAAGTCATTAGGCTATCAAAATATTTAATCAATTAAAATTTAAATAAAATACTAAAAGTAAAGATCTAAAAAAAAATTAAAGGTGAAAAAGATAATAAACTCATTTTTCTATTTCCTTCCTAACTTTTCTATTTTCACAAACTATCTATCTCTATATATATGACATGTTGAAACTCTACTTTAGTCGTGGGTCCTTTCATATAAAGCAACATATAGGAATATTCGGTATAAGAGACAAGGCTTGGCTATGCCTATGCTGGTGTCAAACAGCATTAATTTGGTATAGTGGCACTAGCAATGGAGAGCGATGGATACTTGTTTGGGAAAAATAAAAATTTGTCAAGTTAAAGATATGTTTAGACAATTTTTTTTTATAATATTTATAAGAAAAAATTTAAAAAAATATTTTTTTAAAATTAAATTAGTTTAGAGTTTAATGGTGATACACTGATGGTGTAAAACTATTTTACACAGTCATCCAATCATAAATCACCATTGATATTATTTTTAAGATAATTTTGTAAAAGTCAACAAACTTACCATACATGGTGGGTTGTGATTGGATGACGGTGTAAAACTTTTTTACACTGTCAGTGTATAGCCCTTTTTCTCATTAGTTTATGCATAATTTAAAAAAAAGTTTTTGAAAAAATTAATATGAAAGAACTTGTATAAATTAACTTATGCATAATTTTAATTGAGAAAATATGTGATGCACTGACAGTGAAAAAAGTTTTATATAGTCATTCAATCACAACTTATCATATATGGTAAGTTTGTTGACTTTTATAATAATTATCTTAAAAGTCATACAAACGATGATTTGTGATTGGTTGACAGTGTAAAATAGTTTTACACTGTCAATATATCACCATTTAACTCATTTTAATTTGTAAAAAAAATTATTTATTTATTTATTTTCTTAATTTATAAGTGTTTATGAAGAAGTTTATTTACGTATACTTTTAAAGTGATAGCCAATGGTAGGTTGATATCTAAAGTTTTCATTGTAGCGAATGTAATAAATGTGATGACAATTATTTATTTAGTGTGGGGTATGTGTAAACTACATTGTTCAATCCTTCTCTGTCGTGATGCCGTTAAACTAATCATACTTTTTTTTTTCTTTTTTCTCTAAGACAACGATGTAATGTTGAGTAACGTTATCTTTTTTAACTCCATGCTGAAAGAATAAAAACCGGAAGCAAAACTATCGCACCACAAACAACTAGTTATTGAAAGTTATCAAGACAAACAGAAATATATTCATATGGTCACATCTTATTTTAAAAAAGTAGTAAATGCAGTGACAATATAAAAGTATTTTTATATTATCATTTAATTACAAATAGTTTTTATTTAACAACAGAAGCTAAAAGTGGTAAAAAAAAAAAATCAAGAACCTGACCAGTCAAAATATAGAATTTTTTAAAGTTATTATTTTTAACTTTAATTTAAAAATAATTTTTAAGTAAAAGAAAAAAGAGATAAGCTAAACCAACAACACTTTTTGGTGTTAGATGAGAAATGTTGCATGCACGGAAACCATACCTACTATTGATGGAAATTGAAGGACTTGATCCATTTATAGTCTAAACATGCAATGAGGTTTTTGATCTGGACAGGACTCGAGATATAATATACATTCTTTATGCAGCTTGTACTACATCTAAAATCATTAATTTTACATGTGTTTTATTTATGATACTAATACGGTGTAACATAATCTTACTTTTTAAATATATAGTTAGAGATTTAATCTTTAAGTTTGTGTGCATGAAAAATATTTGTTAAAAGAAAATCAGTCTCTCAAATGAATTTTAATATCTAAAAATATTAGTTCTTTACTCTTTCTATTATAGATAAATACAAAATTTATTATTCAGATTAATTTAGATATATATTTTAATCATATTTAATAATATAAAATAGTTTTTATTTAATTTTAAGACAAAATTCAAACTTTTAAGTATCAACTTAGAGTCTTTTTTTATATTAGAAGTATCAACTTAGAGTCTGCAATCAAAACAAAAGAAGGGAAGAGACCAAAAATGAGAGAGGAGAAAAAAAAAAGATACTCCTTCCGTTTCAGATTATATGACGTTTTAGAGAAAAAAATTTGTTCCAAAATAGATGACGTTTTACAAAATCAATGCTGCATTAAATATCTTTTTTCAAGACTATCCTTAATTAATACTTAGTGAAAGTAGTGTAGTATGAATAATTAATTAGAGAGATAAAGGGTATATTAGAAAATTACCTAATATTTTCTAGAAAATTTAATAAATTAATCGCATTCCTTAATACCTGTGCCAAAACCTTCATATAATCTGAAACGGAAAGAGTAAAAAAGAAAAGTGCGCAATAGGGTGAAGATAATAAATGCAATCAAATGATTGGGTAATGAGTAAGAAGAGAAAATTTCAGAGATGACACATGATGACTGACAATCGCATGTGGTGAAAACGTGTGATGATGTTGCACAAAGATTGAGAACAAACAATAACGCTGAATATTTCTTACGAATTGTTTAAGGTAGGAGTAATACACCTATCAAAAAAAAAAAAAAAAAAAGGTAGGAGTGATACACACATAAAAAAAAATACTCCTACTAATTAATTATACCAATTCTTATAACAAAATAATTATATGTAATTAAAATGCTCTTATTAGTTTCACTGTATATAGATGCTATATATTAATATACGTTTTTATTAGTGTTTCTTGAGAATATTATTAGAAAAAATAATTATTACTTTTGTGAAAAAAATTCGAGTCATAAAATATTCTAAAAATTAAAATTAAAATGAGACAAAAAGAATAGTTATATAATTTATTACTACTTTTTTATATTTTTATCCTACTTATTCCATTATTTATCTTATTTAATACTTTTTTAGTTTATTTTAATATATGATTAATGTACACATTATTATATTATTGATTAATTACATAACATTTTAAACATATTTTTAAAACAATTGTTATAAAAATCAATAATTTTTAATAACACAATTATTCAAATTTAGCTTACTATATATTTTTTATATTATCAGTACTATTTTTCAGTACTATTTTCATTTTTATTTCTTTCTTAATATTTATTTACTCATTGGTTCTTCTATCTGCATGATTTTTACATTTTAGTCTTTATACCTAAAAATTATCTATTTTAGTATATATATATATATATATATATATATATATATATATATATATATATAACTTGTTTTAGTCTTTACATATATTTTTTAATTTATTTTAGTCTCTATAATCTTGGATGGCACAAATTTAAATAGATCAAAAAATGTATTTATAGAGACTAAAATAAGTAATTTTTAGGTGTAAGGACTAAAATGTAAATAATGTATAGTATAGAGAATAAATACATAATTAAACCCTTTCTTAAATTGTGAAATTTATTAGAGGGGTACTAGAAATATAGTATTCTTTAACACACTCTTTTTTATTAATTAATTTTTTAAAAAATTATAAAATTAGGAGAAAAAATTATTAAATAAAGTGTGAGAACCATAATATTTTTTGTAATTTTAATAATTTTTTTTACTGATAAGAGAAAGTGTAATTAGAATAGTGTCTTAATATTTAGGGAATGTGTTTCTAACCTTTCTCAATTATTTATTATAATAATTATTATTATAATAATTACTCCCTCCGTTTCAATTTATATGACGTTTAAGGTTTTGACACAGGTATTAAGGAATGTAATTAATGTGTTGAATTTCCTAGAAAATATTAGGTAATTTTCTAATATACCCTTTATCTCTCTAATTAATTACTCATACTACACTACTCCCACTAAGTATTAATTAAGGGTAGTTTTGGAAAAAGATATTTAATACAGCATTGATTTTGTAAAACGTCATCTATTTTGGAACAAATTTTTTTCTCTAAAACGTCATATAATCTGGAACGGAGGGAATATAAAAGTACATATAATATATTTCATGAAGAGAAATGCTATTGATGGGGTTGCAGTAGTAAGTAGTAATTGATTCCATACTGTTTGAGGAAAAAAGTGTCAGTTAGCCAATCACAATCAAACGACGGTGGTGCTCTATGTCGGCTATGGCCGACGGGATCAAAATCCGGAATGGTCAACGCGTTTTCTACATATCCACATTTATTTCCCTTTTTGACACATACTAATAAAGTAGTACTACTCCTTAGTTAAAAAAAAAAAATACTAAAATTTAATCATTATATTTAAAAAATAAAAAAATATTTAATATCTATTTTGAAATATAGTTTTTTTTACTAATATTCTTAAATTATTCATCATAGTAACTCAAAATATAAAAAGATCTTATTATATTAATTTTTTATTCATTGGCATAGATATGAAAAGTATTTAATATTTTTAAATAATTAAATATTTAATAAAATATATTATTACTTCTTAATAATTATTGTTTGGACGCTCAACTCTTTTATTAAAGAGTTTTTTTTTCTGTCATTGTCTATCAATGGTGTCAATTTTGAAAAATTGATTTATATTTGAATATGATATTTTGAAAGCGAGTTTGATTTTATTTATTTGGTAAATAAATTTAATTTTAAGTAAAAAATATAAATTATAAATCTCACATTCAAAATCAGTTTTATAAAAAAAGATAAAACATCTTTACTTTTTTTTCCAAAATTATTTATACCTATTTCAAAATTAATTTTATCTACCATAAACAAGCATGGTATTATACAAAATAATATTCCCACCAAAAAAATTATACTGTACAAAATAATATTTCCCACCACCAAAGACTATTTGACCATTAATTAACCAAGCCATACACTATTCCTTTACAGTGGTGTTAGTTTGAAACAGGTACCTCTTGTATTACTAATATAAACTAATTAAAAGTCAACAAAAAAATCATTAATCAATCATTTTTTTTGTTATAAATCATTAATCAATCATTAAGAACAATAGTTAAGAAGTCTTATTTTTAAAATAAGTTTGAATAAATTATGATTAAAGTGTACCTTTAATTATTATTAATTATTTTTAGAAATAAGACTAAATTAAGTGTATTATAAAAAACTAATTTTTTTAATTTATAAAGAATAATAAAAAAATTCTTTTTGCAAATTAATCTTTCTGAAATATACTATCAAACATTGGATGGTACTTAAAACAGATTCTTTACACGGAATATTTTGTAAATTATTAATTTACTTATGGAATGATATTATTTTTACAACATTCAGCATCAAAACCCTCTATTTTTTTTAATAAGAAGATTAAATTAGGAGGAAATATGTCTTTTTGTAAGATCACAGAAGAATACCAACCTATTTAACTCAATTGATTGAACAGAGTGTATGAGTTGTTATAAACTCTCTAGTATCTATATTTGATTCTTACGGATAAAAAAAAACCATCAACCTCGGTGAGAATTTATAAAGTTTAATTTACATATCTATTCCTAATCATCTATTCCTAATCAATAAGGAAAATCTGATAATTAAATTAAAGTCATAGCTAATGTGAGTGGAAGACTCGATCAGATATGTCAACCTTTGTTGGCTAAAGCCCCTTCTTTTTTATATGTCTTTTAAGATTATACAATATAAATTAATAGATTTAATTTAATATTTTTATTATAATTAAAATTATTTGTATTTTTAACTTTTTATCTCCCTTATTTATTATGTTAATATTTTTTACATAATTGTTTTTATCTTTTTAATAAGAGTAAATATAAAGATATTAACAAGTTTCTCATACATAGTATGAATATTTTAGTGTAGGTATAATAAAAAAATAAAATATATAAGAAAAATATCATTATTATAGTAAAGTTACATATTCTAGAGAGGGTTTTACACATTTTAAACAATGATATCATTATTTATAAATTAGAAGTAGTTTTACCTAGTTATATACAGGTTCAATTTAAACATAACAAAAATATGTTTAATTATTGTACCTATTTTTCACTAAATAAAAATTAAACAAGTAGTACAACCTTATAAAAAGAAAGATGGACAAAAAATTTACACATGACCAACCTAATGTATGTACGTGGGGTTACATTTCCTATTAAGATTGGTTAATTAATTAATTAAAGGGTGGAGTGGTTCTTGGGTGAGTGAAAGAAAGATGCTGTTAAATTAAAATTAAAATTAAAAATAAAAATAAAAAGAAGGGAAGGTAGCTTGTGAAAACGACAAAGAAGATTGAGGAATGAAGAGAAAGGTGTCCCTGTCCTGTCCCCTACAGCATCGGCGTTGTAAGAGATCCCATTCCAAATTTCCAATCTCAATTTCAATTCTCAGTTTCACAACTCAAAATCAAATCAAAAACCAAAAGGGCAGTGACTAATTTTCACAACAACTGGAATCAAGCTGGTTTCTCTTCCTCTTCTTCATGTTCATTGATTGGATCCCATCCCACCCCAATTTTCTAATGCTTTCTCTCTCACTCTCCCACGTGCACTTTCCTCTTCCCCGCTCTAAATAATTCTTCGTCCTCACCCTTCTCTCTCTATAATATACATTATTATATGTGTGTGTGTGGAAAAAGAACCGTTTTTTCAGTGACAGGAACGACCTTTATATTACCCTTTTGATCAGAGTGTAAAATGGTGTTGTGATTCTACAAGGGTCTTGCATGCCCCCTTTGAGTTTCAAGTTTCTATAATCCATAACCATAGCTGGTAGCATCTTTGGTTGAGTCGAGGGATTTGATTATGGATAAGTATGAGGCTGTCAAGGATTTGGGAGCTGGGAATTTTGGGGTGGCTAGGCTCATGAGGAACAAGGAGACCAAGGAGCTTGTTGCCATGAAATACATCGAGCGTGGCCAAAAGGTTTCTTTCTCTTTTCAATTATGTTTTTTTAATGTTTGTTTTCCTTTCTTTAATCTTCGATTTATCACCTCTAACGTTTTCCATTTGAGATGATCAATGAAGGACTTGTGAGGTTGGAGCTCTGATTTGTGAAAAGTGAAAAATCTAAACATGTTCATTTGTCACAATTTCGTTACACGTGATTGAAAGAAATAATGTAGGAGGGGATGTATGAGGCAGCTCCTTCCCGGAGAGAGTTGATTGTGATTACTGATTAGAATTAAGAACTAAAAAAAATTATCACTTAATCTGAGTTAGCAAATCAACATATGGCTTGTTCATTTGCTTGTATTCTTCTGTAAGGCCAAGCAGGCTAGACGGGAAGGCAGGATCCTCCTATTTGTTTCTTGTTTATATTTTTTTATATATGAAATTGAAAAGCTATTGTTTTGGCATCTGTGATTATAAGTTTTTTTGCCCCCTCCTCCAATTCCAGATTGATGAGAATGTGGCAAGAGAGATTATCAACCACAGATCCCTTCGGCACCCCAATATAATTCGCTTCAAGGAGGCAAGGACTTTATTTGTGAACCTGTTGGATCACTTAGTATTGAGTACTCTATTTAATTAATTGTGTACGCTTATTTAAATGGAGTTTTGGTTTTGCAGGTGGTTTTGACCCCCACTCATTTAGCCATAGTGATGGAGTATGCGGCTGGAGGAGAGCTCTTTGAGAGGATATGCAATGCTGGCAGGTTCAGTGAAGATGAGGTTGACAACTTACTCTCAGTATTTTCTGCTTTATTTCACACTCTTGCTTTTAGTGCCATTACTATTGTAGCCATATCTCATATATTTTTCCCTTTGATTGTTCAGGCTAGATATTTCTTTCAGCAGCTGATTTCTGGTGTACATTACTGCCATGCCATGGTATAATCATGCTCAAGTTCTTGAAAAATTATTGGATTCCCTGTACTCAGAAATACTCAAAGTGAGAACCTATGCTTTTACTCTCTTTTTTGCAGCAAATATGTCACAGAGATTTGAAGCTAGAAAATACCCTTTTGGATGGAAGCCCTGCACCCCGCCTGAAAATTTGTGACTTTGGTTATTCCAAGGTACTGGAATGAATACCATCTGCTTTTAAAGTTCTAATAATATGTACTTTAGCCTTCATGTTTCTGAGTGTTTCGTATTTTTGGTTTAGTCATCATTGCTTCATTCACGACCCAAATCAACTGTTGGAACTCCAGCTTATATAGCACCAGAGGTTCTTTCCAGGAGGGAGTATGATGGCAAGGTATGTACTCTACATATAATTGGTTCTTTGTAGTTCCCTACATCTTTGTGTGTGTGTGTGTGTGTTGGATGTTAACTTTATTTTTCTGCCTTGCTGCATGTCAGAATCATTGGTTTTCTTTGAAAGGGGTGGGGGAAGGGATTTCTTTTCTTTTCTTTTCTTCTTAAACCTTGCTGCTCTCTAATTTTGTAGCTTTGTTCCTTTGATCATGCTACCCGGAAAAGTATTTTCTATGCATCTATTCGTAACCGATATATTAAGGATCTATTAATGTTCTATTCTAATAATTGTTTCAGTTGGCTGATGTGTGGTCATGTGGAGTGACTCTTTATGTCATGCTGGTTGGAGCTTATCCCTTTGAGGATCAGGATGACCCTAGGAATTTTAGGAAAACAATTCAGGTATAATATAATCCTTTGAATACTGATTTTCATATTGTTTCATGTTATAATCGCATCATCTTACCCCCATTTCCTGCCCTCTTCTGCAGCGTATAATGGCTGTTCAATACAAAATCCCTGATTATGTTCACATATCTCAAGACTGCAGACACCTCCTTTCTCGTATATTTGTAGCAAATCCATTAAGGGTATGTTATAATGTTTATTAACTTATTTTCTTCCTGCTATAATTTCAATTTGGAAAGACTGTCATGTCTGTTTATATCATGTATGCATTGTCTGTATTATATTCCAGAAGTCCACTTTTGTTATTGTGTTCACAAACCCTTATGTCAATGAAAAATAATCAAGCTGGTGAAATAAACCCTGTTGACTGGAAGCTATACCTAGTGAGAAATTCTAAACCCAAACCCTATTCTATATTCATCATCTGGTACCCTTATGTTTAGTTGATTGGTAAGGTGCAAGTGTTTCTGTTTCCCCTCTTGTTGCTTTAAACCAGAACTTGATTTTGGTGTTCTTTTTCTCTCCTTTGCACTGCTTTCCACATTACCTTACTTCGAGTTATGTCAGAGAACCAGGACATTGCAAAATTGAGGCATATGCAATTCAAATAGAAATCTTATCATATTTTATCGAGAACTTATGGTGTTTGCCTTTTGAAATTTTGGTGCCATGTACTGACTAAGGAATAACTTTGCTGGCTATTGGTTATAAATTTTTATATAAAAAATTGACAGAATTTCCAAGTTTTTTCTTATATTCCCTTTAGTCCTTATCAATCAAATTATTTGTATGGTTTGTACATTTATATACAGTTCCTATTTTGATGCAGCTAATGTTTGTCTTCTGTTCATTCTCCAATTTCTTTGATGCATATTCTAATAAGCAAAAGAAAGGATTTTAAATATAAACATACTTGACTACATTTGATATAGGAATGAAGATCTTGTTTACATCAAGCTAACTGCCAGACCTGGTTCTCTTTATTGTTTACACTTTACAGAGAATCACTCTTAAGGAAATTAAGAACCACCCATGGTTTTTAAAGAATCTTCCAAGAGAGCTAACTGAATCAGCTCAAGCTGTCTATTACCAGAGAGGCAACCCAAGCTTTTCTGTTCAGAGTGTGGAGGAGATAATGAAAATTGTGGGAGAGGCAAGGGACCCTCCTCCAGTATCTAGGCCTGTCAAAGGTTTCGGCTGGGAAGGCGAAGAGGATGAAGGGGAAGAAGATGTGGAGGAAGAGGAGGACGAAGAAGATGAGTATGACAAGAGGGTCAAAGAGGTTCATGCAAGTGGAGAGTTTCAGATCAGTTAAACAGTATAATTCTTGTGTACTTGGTTAAAGTATTATTTTTTTTTTTATGCTAGAAGCCACCTATTTATGTGTACTATAATTTATAATAACTACTATAAACCATTGAGGTGGTCTAACTTATGGCACTGTCCATGTAATGTATTAGTATTACCTGTATCACCATGGAAGCTGTGTATGAGAACAGTAGTTGTCTGATAACTTTTAAATTACCCTTGCATGTTATAATCAGCATAGTTAAGCTTAAAATGCTTTTTATAGTAGATGAAAGAATGGCCTCAGCCATGTATTGTGCCTAAAGTTCTTGTACTTGGTTTTGGCTTACTTTGAGAGTCGTATATCATAGAAAGCGGATGAACTTGCTCAAGTGGGAAATTAATCTTAACCATATAATCATAGATGGTTAAGATTAGATTTTAAAAGAATAATCATTGGACTGAACATACAATGTTATTAATAAAAATAAAAATAAAAATTAAATCTCAGCTAACGTTAAGAGTATTATTCTAAATACTTTAGAAATTTTCCAAAGATTGATTTGTTTTATAAGGGTAGTGACTAAAAAGTCTCGCCCCTCACTTTGGTCCTTTCCCGAGGTGTGCTAGGTGTTGATCCTGAACTTTGAGGCTATGTTGTTTGGTAAGGAAAGAAATAGGTGAGAAATATGATGGATGGAAATAGAAAAGATGAGTGGAAATAGAGTGAAAATAAATGTATTCGGTTTAAGAAAAAAAAAAAAGATAAATGAGTAGATATAGGTGAGAAATGTAATAAAAATAGGATGTGGGTCATGAAACTTTAAATTTCTGTCTTTTCTCATTTCTTTACAACTAAAAACATCAACTTTTTATTTCTCACTCATTCCTCTCCTATTCACTCTATTTTTTCTTTGTCAAACAAAACATTAATGAGACGGTTTAAGTATATATAAAGATATTTCAACACTCAAATCATTGAGCAAATGCTCACCATAGTAATAATATATGAGAAAGTATGTGTGCTTAGTAGTGTTGGTAGGACTTATTTTATAATGTGGATGCTTAGTGAGTTATAATCATAACATTATAATATAACTATGAGATAATTTTTTTGGGTGAACCTAACTGAAGATAACATGATAATATATTATAACTATGAGATAATCCTAACTGAAGATGGGCTCCTTTTTAAGTGTTGAATATTATAAAGCCCTTGACATGGAGGTATAGACAATTGTTAAGGGTCTTATTATTTAAACTTAAGAAATACCAAGCGATGCAAATTTGAGTCTAATAATGAGAATCTTACACGAGTCCTCATCCCAATGAACTTGGACCATCTCTGGGTTTCATGCTGAGTTGGACTTGATTTGTGTTGATTCGAAATAATTGCTATTGAGAACCTTTTAATAAAAGGAGTTTTGTATTGTGAATCTGAAATTCTGTGTTCATTACATTACATCCAAGCTGGGACTAGATATGGCCACAGGCCACGTGAGATAGATTAAAAAAAATTGGAATTCAGATTGTGCTGTACTGAATCAACAAATTATTGTGCACCTTGCGGTAGAAAAAGTAAAGGACAAACAATGGTGTATCTATAGGGATGGTAGCTTAGGCATTTGTGCCTTACATTACATGGCACCCAAAGTATATGTCTCACCTTACAGCAGCAATAGCCCAAATCATGACCTTTCCCACTTCCCACGTATTTATTTTATCGTTGATGCAGTATACAACTACAGAAGTAAAAACAGGCACACACATACACATTATAGTTTTAAGTTTTAACTTAGTAAATACTATTTCATAATTCATAATTTACCCATTATTTTTGTTTAATGAGAAACAGTCTCTTTACTGAAAGTAATTTTGCATGCTTGATTACATTTAAAATGAGCTTTAGTCATAATATTGTTTGTAATATTTTACTTATAAGCCTTTTTAAAAATAAGCTAGTTCAAATTAATTTGTACATTCGCAAATTCTAGCAAATCCATTTGATGAAATATATAGGGTTTGAATTTTAATTTTTGAATCTGAATCAACCGAAGTTTTTTTTTAGATTGATCTAATTATGGCCTAATATAAAAAAATCTAATTTTTTTTTACAAAAAACAGACTTTCATTGCACTTAGACCTCTTTTTTAACCTTAAATTAAATTTTAGCTTTTTTTTTTGTTCGGCCTAGCTCGTGACATGCATATGCCTTCAACAATCCTTTCAATCTACATTTTTTTTATCTTTACTAAATTGAATTTCAATAATTTTTTTTAAAAAATATTAAAGTTAAAAATGACCTTGTATCATAATTTTAATATTCACTGTAGATCTAAAAGATAATTTATAAATTCAAAGTATTTAACTTGTGAATATATAAATTATATTTTAGATTTAAAATGATAATTTAAATTATGAGATAAAATTATTTTTTACTATTGATATTTAAAAAAAAATATTAAAATTTAATTTAGAGATAATAATAAAAATAAAATAAAAGTAGATTACGAAAGTTGAGAAAGATTTTTTTTTACTGATTACGAACAGATTGTATAAATATATCTCCAAAAACTTAAAAAAAAAAAAACTAAAAAAGAAGAAGAAGAAAAGCGAGCATAATGAAAATACTTAATTAAGATTGCAAAAATTGTGAATCGCATTATCTAAATCATGTATGATGAAAATACTCGTCATAAGAAAATACTTATCTATCCCTAATCTGAAAATAAATTATTAAAAATATATGCACATAACTGATGGGCGCAATGCACCTACCTCCAAGCGGATAATTCAGAAATTCCTTAATTTTATTTTTCATTTATAAATTTGTTTTTATCAATTTATTTGTAAAATATATTTAAAACAAACAAGACCTCAGATACATACAACATTACTTAATACAGATAAGGCCAAAGAAGGTATACCAATCAAGGAAAGAGGTGGTCGAGTGAACATTTTATAGAATTATAGTATACTTTGTAGTATAGCTCTCCATGTAAGGATAAAAAGACAAAGATAATCCTTGAAAATGGTGGGCAGTAAAATTTGTTGGAGATGAGATGATAATAACAAAAAAAAAAAAAAAAAAAAAAAAGGAAGAACAGGAGGTGTGGATTTTTCTCAATCTCACCAGTCACTCTCAACCTCAAGGGTCCCTCTCTGCATTAAGATTTCAGATGCAAATGGCCATTGAACATTTATAACATTCTCCACCTTTGTATCAAAACCAGTCCAATTGGAAATATATAAATAAAATAAAATGAAAAAGGAAATTTACATGGTCTTCATTCACAGTGCACCCTCTGCTTAGGGGTAGCTCCTTCTCTTCCAGTTTTGTGGGGATTTGGTAAAGTTTATTCCTTTTCCTTAAATTATTTCTGGGTTTAGTTTTTTGAACCTTGAGTTTCGCTGCTAAGAGTTCAAGCATGCATTTGTGCAGTAACAGAAAGACGAGCAAGAGGTGAAAGTGCTCTTTTTTTTTTTTTTTTTTGATCAATCAAGCTATGAATTCTCCAATTCATGCCCCTTCACCACCTTCCTCTTCTTCTTGCTCCTATAACCGTCCTCCTCCATGCCTCGCTCATGCTTCTCGTAATTTCAAGTTTCCTCTGTAAGTGTTCCTTTCACCATGATTATTATTCTTTGTTTTGAATTTTTCAGTTGCTAACTTTTTCTCAGAACTTTAAAATATTTCTTATATCATGTTTGTAGTTTAGTTGTGAGGATTTGAAGATGGAGTTATTTAACCCGAATTACCATATTCTAAAATCTGAATTAGTGGCCCTAGCTTTGGCTTTTCATGTGTCGATCATGAAAAAAAAATGTTCCTTCTTATATGATGAGGGTTGAAAGTTGCTTACATGGTATTTGTAGTGTTGATTACAAACTTTGAATTTTATAATGAAATATTTTTAGTTTTGAATCGTTGGTAGTGTAGAAATAGAAGTGCTATTTGAAACTAACTATTCATTCACTATTAAAGCATGTAAGGGTTTTGTTGAATCCAATTCCAGCTTTGTTTTAAAAAAGAGCTATAATATTTCAAGTACTCTTTGTTCTTTCTCAGGTTCACCTAAATTTTGCATTTTAAGTGATCAATTGATCATGATTTAAACTTGTTTCCATATTTCCCCCCATGTTTTCTTGAAGCTGTGAAGTGCTACAGTTCATCCAAATGCCTTTATGTTTATAATTTCTTTCCCATTGTGAATCCAAGCCCAATTTGTCTTGGCTTTCTAAATTTGCATGTCTCGGATGCTAACATATAACTTTCATTTGCTTGTTTAAAACAATTTATATTTACAGTTCCGTCTTAATGCCAAAAATACACCTTTAACTTTTTCCTCATGTTACACTGTTTTTCTTGTATTTTTATTATTTTATTATTAAATGTTAGTAGAATTTTCCAATGATTTTAATGTGCTTTATTTTCATAGGCTGTTGCCACGGGCAATCCGTACCTCTCAAAAGATGTATCGCTGCTCTGGAGGCCATGTGGAGGCTTCTACTAACAATCCCTTGAAAAATTATGTAGTGGGCAGAAGTACTTCAGGATGCTTTGAAACACAACCCTTGGTTTCTGAGCAATTACTCAACAGGCGCTTGTTGCCAGTGGAAGCTTTAGTAACTCCCACAGTTCAAGGTTTTTCTGATACACCTCTTATTGGTGATGATAAGATTGGCGTGTTATTGTTGAACCTTGGAGGTCCAGAGACTTTAGAAGATGTGCAGCCTTTTTTGTTTAACCTTTTTGCTGACCCAGTAATACTCTAGCTTTAACTCACTATTCATTTGAGCTACTTGTCTTTATCATGTCTCCTTTAGGTTGAGATAACCTAAAATATTTGATTTCATATTTTTTATGGTTATGCAGGATATTATACGACTGCCAAGGTTATTTAGCTTTCTTCAAAAGCCATTGGCCAAATTTGTATCTGTTTTAAGAGCACCAAAGAGCAAAGAAGGCTATGCTTCAATTGGTGGTGGATCTCCTCTTAGACGTATGACTGATGCACAGGCACGACACTTTCTGATAACTTCTTTTCCATACATTACTACATATATTTCACTTTCAATGTGTTAGTGCATTGGGGACTTCAAATTTCTAGTTATCAGATATTGAACAATCACTTATGAACAAGAGTGGTTCTGAGCTCTGTATATGTACCAACTCTATGTAATTGATCTTTTGTATCAATTTTTAAGTTTTACAATGTGAAAGGAAAGCATGTCTCTTTGAAGAAGTGGTTGTTGTTGTATTACAGTTCTTCCGAGCAATAAAAGTTAGAACTGTTTTATGTAGCCAGAATTGTTATTTCCATGGGTAATTCAAAATTGCCATATTTTAGAATTTAATGTCGTCTTCTCATCTTTGATTTTAATTAACCTTTTTTGTGAGCATTTCAAGCCAAAATTTGAAGTTTTCACTTGTCTATTGAGATTTTACAATTGAGTTTCTTCCCCCAATGTTTTTGCATTCTGATGCTATGGTATGGGATACATAACATGCCCACTCTGTTAAATGCTTTCTTTTGTCTTTGTTCATTCATTCTCATTGTTCTAGCTCTTTTGATGGTTCTGTCCACAGGCTGAAGAGTTGAGGAAATCCCTTTGGGCAAAGAATGTCCCAGCCAAAGTGTATGTTGGCATGCGTTACTGGCATCCATTCACTGAAGAGGCTATTGAACAGGTATTTGGTCATCTTTTTCTTAGATCACTCTGTGAATTTGGATAGTATTTCATTAAGATTATGCCACTGGTAGTACCTTATTTTTACAAGTTTCAACAGGTTGTTATCTGATGTTCTCTGATTAGTTATTTATACATACATGAAAATATTAATTTTTCACTGATTTGAAAGTACAAATCTGCATGACTGGGTGGCCTATGTTTACATGCATTTAATGCCTTTCTCCTTATCAGGATATTTCTCGGTTGATATCTTTGTTAGAGATGTTATAGAAAACTATTCCTGTGTCTTTACCTAACAGCAAAGTTTTGGTATGGTTAGTTCATGACATGGTTTTAGAGCCTTTATGACCAAAGTGGTCGATAGTCTAGAGTTTGATTCTTGCCACCCTCCTTGTTCTAATAAAAACTTGAATTTCAATACAAGGTAGTTGGTCTTGTGCAATGTGCATTGCCCTTGCCCATGCTTGAAGCCCAGATGACTTGTCTGAGGGTGTGTGTTAGACATGTAATATAAAACCATTCATGTGTCTTCTCCTAACAACGTAAGCTCTTGGGAATTGGGATAGTTGTTTCATAACTGACCATATATCTGATTCCAATTTTCTAAACTTAATATTGATTCAGATTGATACTTTTGAAATAATTTGGTCTCTTTTCATTATACTCTAGCAGTCACACACTAATGCGTTTGCAGGAAAAGATGCAGAAAATTTAACCCAAAAAATATATGCAGAAAGGGGGATGGTGGAGGGGTAAAATAAGAATATAATATGGATAAAAAGTAAAAAAAAAAAAATGCTAAAGTTGCTGCGAGAAAATGGATTATATAATTGGTCAAAAATGTTGTTTTTTTAGTATATTTATTTAAACAACATTCAAATGAAATAAGACATTATTGCCATTCTTAATGCATAACTTTTGTATTCTTTGGGACAGTTGAAGGTTGCTATGTTATATAATCAAAGATATGCAGTCTAACAGGTTATCCTCTTGAATAAACTTTTACCTTCAAACTGATTCGTACCTTAATCTACTATGTATACAAGTCATTTGAGAAATAAACTACTGAAAACTATATTTATTCATTTTGGGGAGAGGATATAGGGAACAGGGTGGAATAATATTTGTCTAAGTAATTAATATAATTTCATTTGTCCTTTGTCTGTCTGATATATTTTCAATCTGGTTTTAATTAATTTTTCCTTTGAAATATATCATGTAGATTAAAAGGGATGGAATTACAAAGCTTGTTGTGCTTCCACTTTATCCACAATTTTCAATTTCAACCAGTGGTTCAAGTCTTCGTCTCTTGGAGAGTATATTCAGGTAATTACTGTAAATTGTAAAAATGTACTGTTATCACATCATTATGCTCCAATATATTATCTAACATTCAGTTTTGTTATGAATTACGTATTGGTTATTCAGAGAGGATGAGTATCTAGTCAACATGCAGCACACGGTAATTCCTTCATGGTACCAGCGTGAAGGATACATTAAGGCCATGGCAAATTTAATTGAAAAGGAGCTAAAAGGTTTTGACTGCCCTGAGAAGGTACTGCATCATGTTATGTTTAAGTGACTTAGACAAGAGTGTGGTTCTAGACATTTATATGATATTGTTATTCTCCTTTGAATGTTGATAGCATAATTTATATAGTCAACTTATCAGTTCTTTTTTATTAGGATAGTGGAATTATGATGGTAAGAGAGAACTTACTCTACTTTGTGAAATGGCATTATGCTTCTTTTCTTTTTTTATCAAGATTTTTCTGTCAACAACTTCAGTTACTCTTCATATCTTGTTTTGGTATTGCTGATGAAGTTTTTCCTGAACTTGAGTTCCCCTGAGCTTGAGCTAGGGAGTCACTTCATTGTAAACATTTGTTGTTACTGCTAGTGATTGATGCACATTGCAGGTCATGATATTCTTTAGTGCACACGGGGTGCCTCTTGCTTATGTAGAAGAGGCTGGCGATCCATACAAGGCGGAGATGGAGGAATGTGTTGATTTGATCATGGAAGAGCTTGAAAAGAGAAAGATAACTAATGCATACACCCTTGCTTATCAGGTCACTACTTTTTTTTTTTTTTTTAATTCATTATCCTGGTTTTCTGTTTCCAAAGTATTAATACATGATATTGATTTATACTTAAAGGGAAAATGAAAAAAACATAATGCGATTTTCTGTTTGGCTTATCCTAGTATATGGAATAAGGTACACTGCAAGGGGTACCATAACATCTATCCAAAAATGAACATTCCTATCAAGGATGGCAACTTTCCAGCATAAGAAAGTAAAAAATCTAGACTCTAGAGTGAGATTTCTGTTTATGTATAAACTATAAAGCTGTTGGTGCTCAAATCATGATTGAATTTTCTGTTAAAAAATGAGTGATCAACTAGGCAATAATATTCTGAACAATTCATGTGATTTGCCCATCATTACATAAAGATCGATCTTTGCAAAATATATGCCTCTTTGATAAAAGATCTCGGGGAATTTGGCGAAGACTACAAAACAGCATTCTTGCTAAAGAGTTAAGACTAGATTACTCATCTTAGCCAATAGGTGCAGCAGATTACTTATCTCGCACAATTAATCTGTACCAATCTCTTCCTACAGCAAAACCTGGCTACTGCTTTTAGATGCATCCCTTTTTGTATTTCTAACAATTGGCTATTATTCTTGTAACAGAGTAGAGTTGGACCTGTGGAATGGTTAAAACCCTATACAGATGAGACAATAGTTGAACTTGGGAAAAAGGGAGTAAAAAGTCTGCTGGCTGTACCAATTAGGTGACACCAGCCTTCATTATTTATTTGGTTTATTATTTTACTACTATCTATATAGTTCCTGCCATCTTTCTTTTTCTTTCTCCCTCTGTCTCATACCTGCATGATGACTCTAGTATTTTGTTAAAATCTGCTTGATTCACATCACAGCTTTGTCAGCGAGCATATTGAAACTCTAGAAGAAATTGATGTTGAGTACAAAGAATTGGCTCTAAACTCTGGTATAGAAAAATGGGGTCGTGTTCCTGCTCTAGGAACTGAACCCACCTTCATTTCAGATTTGGCAGATGCCGTGATTGAGAGTCTCCCTTATGTTGGTGCAATGGCGGTTTCAAACCTTGAAGCTCGACAGGTACCATGATATTTACATTTTTGTATGCTAGCAAGAAATATTTTATTCAATGTTCTGTGTTGAGTTGTTATAGAAACACAGACCTAGACAATTTCTTTTTCAGCAAACTGTTGATATAAATTTAGCTGTATAGGTTTATGTGATACTGTATTTTGTAGTTTTTTAATTTGTATCATGTGCTCTAATAGAAAGTTTTTGCTTCTTGGCAGTCTTTGGTTCCCCTGGGCAGTGTAGAAGAGTTATTGGCAGCATATGACTCACAACGTAGGGAGTTGCCGCCACCAGTAATTGTGTGGGAATGGGGATGGACCAAAAGTGCTGAAACTTGGAATGGAAGAGCAGCTATGCTTGCCGTGCTTCTTCTGTTGTTTTTAGAAGTCACCACTGGTGAGGGATTTCTGCACCAGTGGGGAATATTGCCCTTGTTTAGGTGAGTGAGTCCTCACGTACCCTCAATGGCAGTGGAATTTAGTTTTGCTTGTATATGTATACCATTAGCATCATATGCCCCTTGAAGGCATATGCATTCAGGAGTTCTCAAATGTAGTTTAGACATATAATTTGTGGATGGAAACGGGAGAAAAATAATGTATAGTGAATTGGTTTGTATACTTCGCAGAGTACCTCTTGTATGTATCTAAATTCTAAAGCATTTTACTTGGGTTCCATGATTTGTGATACGTACTCGGTGGTTGTAGCTGAAAAGCAGTTTTTGACATCACAATTTCCTTGTGAATTCTTATCAAGACTTTGTCAGGTGTACTATTTTGTTGACCAAAAAAGGTGATATTTTGAAAAGGGTGCAGAAGTTCTTGTTCATTTTTGTTTACTTCCCGGCTAGTCAACCATAAGAATATATTGGTTTTAGACGTGCTATGTGACTGATTTTGATTGTATTCCATTTACACAATATTCTTAATTTTTAGGACCATTTCTTGGAAGTATGCATGTAGGCAACTGTGTTGTGGTTGGTCTATGGGAGCAGAATGTAAGCAACTGTGGATAGTACTGGAGTAGACTTGTTTAGTTATTTAGTAACTTGGTCGCAATGTTGTCTTTTTTAGTGTGCTCGTGGGGTGTTCTAACATGTAATAACATAAGTTAAATATTATTAGATGCAAGCGCTTAAAAAATATGAAAGATTGAAAAAAGTGTCAGACTTAATATATTGGCAACTTGAGTTTTTGCAACAGAGCATTCCCTGCTAGTAATTTGAAATCTAGTGTCACTGGAAAACTAGAAACATTACTTTCAGCATGAATGTATGATTGCTCCATTTTTTTTTCAAGGAATAAAATGGATTAGCATCTTTTACAGTGATGATAACAATCTGTCTACAATACTTTATATAGAGAAATTTTTAGATACACAAATCCAATGCCTCATTCTTACACACAATCTGTCTACAATATCCAATCAGTAAGTAACTTACACAAGATGTTTAGGTAAAATTTGGGTACAAGTACAACACAATTACACGACCCAACGTGGCGTTTTAATGCCATTCTCCCATATGGACATCAAATTTCAGCTAGTATTGTGCAAATACGAGGGGTGTTTTTACAATTTTCGCCCATCCAAATTGTCCATTTTTACAACAACTTATCTAATATTATATGATATTCATATTGGTAATTTTATCTATGATATCTCTTTTTACCACATCATATCACACCAAAAATACCTATAGCATGTTTGGAAATGGATCCGTAGGCATAGTTCTCCACATCCAAGTAAACACTACCAGTGGTAGCTTTTGGGATTTTTCACATCTCTGAAACGTGAATTCTATGTTCCAAAACGTGTTTCCAACAACGTGGTTGTTTTAACACTCCTCATTTTTGTATCTCTCTCTTCTGTCACATATTACATACTCTCCTTTCTTCTTACTATCTCTCTGTCTTTGTATACACTATACACCAAGAAAGGTGTCCATAAATCATTATTCTTCCACCAATCATTTTTGAACGTAAAACTCACGAGTGTTTCCACGAAGCAACTAGCTTGGAAAAATTGGTGGCAGAGGATCCACCCAAATCCCAAGCAGCCATAGCCATATCTTTCACTTCCCAACACCTCTGTTTCACCTCCTCCGACTCCATCAACTCCCTCACTCTTCTCTCCACCTCCTCCCAACCCACCAACCCTTCAACGCTTGACATTTCACCTATTGCCACCTTCATCTCCTCAACCATCACCACACTGTTCATTCGCTGCTCCGCGTACAGCGGCCATGCCACCATCGGCACGCCGTGCCTCACCGCTTCCAACACCGAGTTCCACCCGCAGTGTGTCACGAACCCTCCCACTGCCCCGTGCCCAAGAACTGCATTTTGTGGCACCCATGACTTCACAACCAAACCCCTCTCTTTGGTTCTCTCTAAGAACCCTTTTGGCAACAACAACTCCAAGTTGGGTTCTGTGTCCACACCTTGAGGACTCTTCACAACCCACAAGAACCTGTGGTTGCTCTTCTCCAATCCAAATGCTATCTCCCTTAACTGAGCTTCAGTGAACACACCCTTGCTCCCGAAGCACAACAACACAACACTTCCACGTGGTTGGGTGTCCAACCATGCAAGGCAACGTGAGGCATCATCACGTGACGTCCTCACGTGATCTTTGGTGTTAGTAACCAATGGCCCAATGCAAAAAACTGGTGGGCAGGGCCTATAATTACCATGATCTTGATCAATCATCATGTAACTCGCAATTGAGTTTTCATGCGGAGATTGATCAAGATCGTAATCACGTGGTGGTTCCAAACCAGGGTTTGGGACACAGGCACCATTAGTGATGGCTGCAATTGCACGTGGTTCGAGTAAGTCAAAGGAGTTGACTATGACCCCCTTGGATTTCAACATGATGCCAGCAACACTGTTGAGAAAGTAGTTGTATGATGGGGTATCACGGTGAAGCGTTGGTTGAGGCATGTGAGAGGCTGGGATAGGGGGTAATCCGGGAATGTTGAGAAGGGTTTTGTTAAGGTCGTGGAAGCTCATTGTGGTGGTGTTGTGGATTGTGGGGAAATGGAGGAAGAAGGCAAGAACAGAAGCACATGAGGTGAAGTAGCAATAAGTGGGGATGGGGGTGTTTAAGTTCTCATGTGGGGCTGAGGTTACTAGAGCCAGGATTGTGGAGGTGTGAGACATGGTTTGAAGGGTGTGAAGTACGTGGAGAGCGTTTGTGGCTATGGAGTGGAGAGGTGTTGGTTCATTGGAAGGAGGGAGGGAGATAAAGGAGAAGGGTAAGTGAGAGAGGTTGGTGATGTATGAAGAAGTGGTGGTTGAATCATCCAAAGGCATGGATGGTACTAGGATGGTTATGGATACTTCTGGTTGATGCTTGTGGATGAGCTTCCCTAATTCTACCACAGAAACTAAGTGATGGAAGGTTGGGGCTGGACACAACACTACGGTTTCTTCCATGTTCTTCCACTAGAGAAGCCAGAGAGTTGTATACACCACACCACAGACCCAAGAGGGGTCACTTCGTAGAATAATATATAGAATCAGCAGTCAACTTTGGCTGCTGCTGAGGAATGATGCTGATTGATAACAAAAAGGTTGAATACCCAAATTGGTCATTAAAAAAAGGAAAAACAAGCTGACGACACTTTGATTCTTAAAAGTAAATTAACTACTTAATTTTTAATATTATAGAGTTTAAAAGTAAAATTTCTTAGAACTTGTACTCTTGAGGCAGACACAATATTATAGATCTCCATAAAAAATAGAAACAATTACAATCAAGTTACAGTAGGTGTAAGAAAAATATATCAAGAGCTTGTAAGTTGAGAGAAGAAAATATATAGTTAGAGTTCCCTAGAAATTAGAGAGAGAGAAAAAAAAAAGCATTATCACACTAGGACCTGGAACTTACAAAACCTCGGGTCTCATAGCCCATGATCTCACAAACTCCTTAATTACATACATTCTTACAAACTGAAGCAGGCTTATATAACCCCCCACAACACACAAAAAAGGACTAAATCAGAAATCACCAACTTCAATTACCAACACCAAAGAAAGCTAAAAAAGAGGTTCTCATGTTAAGAGATCAATCACTAAAATCAAAGCTTCCACTGTGAGAGCTGCTGCCATTGTGACTATGCAAGGAGAGGCCTCTCAAGTGGCCAGCCAAAGTAGCACCATCCTTTTTATTTTCCTGAAAATATCTCTCCCTCTCAATGTGCTTTGAAGGCGGTGGTGGAATTGCCATGTGAGGAGGAATCACAGCAGGAGCGGGATAAGTATTAGCTTCTCGAGATGGCTCCAGAGATAGCGGTCTTATTAACGGACGGTTGAGTCTCTCTTCAAGCAAAGCCAAGTGAGGGAACTCAGGTTCTCTTTCTTCATCTTCTGGCCTTGCACAAGCCTTTCCTTTGCGTAATCTGCCAGCCATAAAAAAGTTATTAACTCACATTGACACTATATTCCTAGGCTCAATTTGGATAATTTTTTTAGCAAACAGAGAAGAAAATAAAGAAATAAAATGAATCAAACTTCTGTCATAAGTTAACATCAACTTATGCATCTTAAGTTTTTCAGAAGCTTTGTCATCTAAGTTCTCTAAAAAGCTAAGGTGCATGACTTGATTTTAACTTACCAGAGATGTTTGATTCATTTTACCTCCTTATTTCTTCTCTCACAAGTACTTGTTGAGAACTTTAACCAACTAGGACTCTAGTAATCAAAACTGCTTTCATTTGATTACACTATTCATTTGGTAAAATAAATAAAATAAAAAGGAAATGAATATTCAAGATACAGTTTCATATAAAGGGAATAAGTTTAGCACGATCAAGAATAGGCAAGTTACCTCCGGAATAACTGTTCTGGTTCTTCTTCTTCCTCCTCTGCTTCTTCACAGTTCAAGTGATTAGCTATTGTTGTGGGTCTACCCGAAAGAAGGCTGTCATGTCTTGCAAGAACTTTCTGAAGTTGCTCGTTTAATTCAATTGCTCGAGAAACTATCCTCTCATCTCTACAAACAACCAGAGAAAAAGCAGTTCAAGGTACAAATAGAATAAATGCATGCATGTGCAAACACTTGAATATTAGGGAAATTTACAAGAACAATTTTTGGTAAAAATATTTCCAGTTTCAAAACAAATAACCATTCAATTAATTATATTCAAATAATGATTAATGAGTAGCGATTTATTGATTTCATTTTTTAAAACAAACTTCTAAGTTCTAAGAATTATTCTTTTGTAATTTTCCCTAAGTTAACATATCAATTTTCTGTTATATTAATTGAAAAAGGAAATAACATGTTCATCTAATATTCAGCTTACCCCTTAGAAAATAACAAGAAGCAACATGAAAAAACTAAAAAGTATGCTTTTCTTTTCTTAGTTCAATAGCAAAAATTTAATGCATATGAATTATTAAAATGGGTGAACTAGCAAAGCAAAATCTCTGAGGTACCAACAGACCAGAAACAAAGGCTTTACAATCCATCCTCTCAAACATTTCAAGTCTAGAAATGAGAAACAGAAATTGTATATGCTTTTAGCAGAAAAGGGAAATTTAAAGCAGCCTTACCGAGAAGCCATCACAAGATGCATTACCCTTTGCTTCTGAAATGAACATTGTTCAACAAGGTCAAGGGTGAATTCATCTCTTGCTGCCTAGAAAAGACAAAATACAATTTCAGCTAAAGCTGGAATATGATTATCTAAATTTTTCATACATGTTTCTCAGGTTTGGTTCACAAAATAAAAATATTTAAAGAACAACATAGTCGTTTGTTAAATCCCTTCCTATTGACAGCATATGCCTCACAATTTTTTAATTTTTTTTTAGAATCTTGAAGAAGTTCCAATTGTTTCCATACTAGTTTTGTTTATCATCATCAAACACTATCTTGAGCCTCTCAACCTCAGTCCTAGTTGTCAATCTCAAAACCAGAAGAAAAATAATTTTGAGAGGCCAATTACTTTGACTGAAAATTGAAGAGTCACAGAATGTGTCAATGCAAAGGTAGATCAAGTATGAATCAAAATAAAGAGCAAGTCATATTCTAGGAATGCAAAATCTGGTTTCAGGATGGCAGGTCCTTGGCTCACCTTAGGATGTTGGGCATCAATAGCATCAAGGACTTCTTTTAAAACTTCTAATGCATTACTAGCCTTTTGAATAATGCTGCAAAACACAATTTGCAGATAAGAGATGTGCTTAGCTGTATAAAAAAGATGACAAGAACAAATATTTTTAGAATAATATTTCTCCACCAGCTCAGTGGAGAGGTTTGCAGATCAAGAATCATCCATGTTTCTGAATTTATAAAAGAGGGGGGGGGGGGGGGGGGGGGGACTAGCAAAAAGTATCTAATGAAAAATACATTTTCAAATGTATCTCTTTCCATTTGTTTCATTTGATAAAAATGCTATTGTATTTGGATAAATCTTCTTATCATAGTTTCTATCCCCAAAATAATAATAATAATAGTGAATCCTGCTAAATACATCCAGACTATCCAGTTAGAGAAGGATTTCTAAATATCCTGTCCACATTCCACAAGTATACCAAAGATGAAGATAAATCACCTCGATTCAGGAACAGTTTGGGACTCTGCTTGCTGATGTCTAGGCAGGGCCTGCTCCCTGGTTGGTACATTGTTAATCCCATTAAGTTGTGAAGAAGGATGATTTGATTGGGTCACATGATCCCTCTGAGGAAACTGCACCCCAGCACTCTGGAAAAAAGCAAAACAAAGTTTAGCATTGACAAAAATAGAGACTCTCAGCCTAATACCCAGCATATTTGCAGACCGCCCATGGGCTCTAAAGGAAAAATGCCACCATTTGCTGTAAACAGAACTAAGTTGGGATCATTCTTCCAACTTAACACAAACTTCTCATATAAATATAATCATTACAAATTTATAACTGCATTCCATAAACCAATAACAGAGACTACCATATGACCTGACAACCATACCCAAATTTAGCATATGCAGTTAGCACCAACTATCCTCTTCAAATATGAACCCAAGAATATGGTGTGCTATATCAGCTTCTTACTCATGATTCTTATGGTAAAAACCAAAACCTTATATATTTTAAAACCCATAACACTTAAATTACTTCAATTCTTTCATACTCTGCTAAGACAATAGTCTAGCTGCCACTTATTAATCAAATAATCTATATCAGAATCATAAGGAAATCTCAGAGTTGTACTTCACGTATCTGTACCTACCACCAAATCATAATATGCATTATAATACTGTGGAAACTTTCCAGAAGCACCACCAAGGGATGTTTGTATGGCATCTAGTAGGAGAAATATCCGCTCCCTTACAGGCAAATCTGACTGCATGCAAAGAAAAAAAAAAGAAACAGAGAAAGAGAGGGAGATTAAGGAAAAAATAAAAAATAACTTTGCTAAAGAACAATAGTCAGTGTGGAGAAAAACTCACTTTTTTCTTCACAATTTTCACAAGAATAGGAATAATTCCTGTATCAATCACCTGCTGGTGAACACGCTCTCCAATATTGTTCATCAACATTTCCAGCAACTAGAAAATCAACAGATGATACACAAGTTAGTGCTACACCATAGTACAGGAAACCAAGTAATATAAATATTCAAGAAGAGAAAATCACAAAACCAATCTTCTCCATTTCAGGTATGGTGAAAAAATAGTCATACCAAATTATCTTCATTTAAGTTGTGGGTGTAGGTAAAACTATTTAGAAAATTCACATGAAAAATTATAAACAGACAAATTCATGAGTAGTTATACTCACCGCGACTGCATAAAGTTGAATATTAGGGTTCTTGTTACCCAGCCTCTTTTTTATAGCTTTAACAACATCTTTAGCTTGCCTGAATATTCAGGAAAAAAAAAATGATGGTCAACAACAGCAACATTGCTTGGAACCTAGGATTATTCTGGCACATTTATGATTTCATAATCATGTGACAGGCCAGCCAGGCTCGGGCATCTAGGAGTAGCAGTGAACAAGTACTATGATCAATGAATAATGATCAATACAAAAAAAAAACCATCAAGGTTTTAAATTATGGTCCTGGTTGCAATTGCGGTTCTGTCAAGATCCTTGATATTGTAAAAAATTGCAGCAGTTGATGTGGCTGCCATTGTGATCGCGACGTAGTCGAAAACTCCAAAAACCTTGATGTTGCGGTTGCAATTACAATCAAGGACTTTTTTTAAAACCTTGAACATCATATAAGGAAAATAAACCTTAGTGGGGTACCTTTGATCATGAGCGACTAATTCACAGATTTCAATATTTTTCATCCAATCAGTTTCAACCAGTTTCTCACTTGTTGCAGCATTGACCAGAGCTGCCATCTTTTTCTACATAAAAATATAAGAATTCAATAAAATATAAAATTTATAAGATAATTCAGACTAGAAAGCAAACATTGAACAAAGAGTAAATATCAATTAAAATTAAATTAGGTCCACTTTCGCTTACTAGAAACAAACGAGATCTATCAGTGTAGGGACGAAATACAACCTTAAATAATAATTAAACCAAATTGAATACCCAAGAGAGAATAAGCATTTGTGCCCTTGAATGAATAGCACTATAGAATATAGTATATAAACTAAAACTTGGGTTTCATATTGCGTTAGACTGTTAACCATTATAGATAATTTCACTAGGGAAGTGGAAGATAATTGATCCACAACACACAAAAAAGTTGCTATCACAAAACTCATAATTTGTCCTATATACATCATCTTCCACCATAAGACAATTAAAGTGACCTCAGAAAGAGATGAAACTCACATGTTGTGGCAGAAGCAGAAGGGTAGTGCTAAACTAAATGACTAGCAAGTAGCAACAAATTCTGAAATGCTTGTATGTCATGAACGACCTGCAACTGGAAAAATAAATAAATAAATAAGGCGAACAATTCAGCACTTAACCCAATTTCAATGTCAGCTCAAAGAAATGGAATTGAGAAAAATGAGCAAAAATTATAATCTTCATGCCCACAACCCAAATGATCAGATCTTAATACTTAACACATCAAAGAAGTAAGTGGAATTAAAAAAAAAAAATGAAACCTTAAAAAGCAAACTTGCAGTGTTTATGATTTATGGCCATGATAGAACACACTCAACAAACAAAAACTTACAACAACAATAATAATTAAAAAAAAAATGTATTTTTACCTTGTACAAAGACAAAGATCATGAGGAAGATGCCAAGGATTCACTGATAAGCCTCAGAGAGCTTCAGCATTTCAATTGCAACCCAAAACCGAAGATCAGTTTCGTTGCTGCTTTTTTCTTTCCCAGAGAGCTTTTCTTTTTGGTTAACTTTAAAGTTGAAAGCTTTTTAGCATATGACGATGAAATAGTTAATTGGGCAAGTAAGTAGTAAAGTTAAAGTTGATGACAAATTGTCAGTTCCTCACGGAGAGAGATATGATTATACGAATGTGTGTTGTGTGAAGAATTGAAAATGGTCAGAGAAGAAAGAATGAAATCTAAGTAAGGTTTGGGTTTGGTCTGTGTTTGTTGTTAAGGTTATTGAACAAACTACACTTCCCTACTCTCCCAACCAAAGCCAAATCTTCTTTTCCAAGGAGAAGCTGCAATTTGATAACCTCACCTTCCCTTTCTCTACTCGCCTATGCTTCATCTTTTTACCTGTTGACACGTATGATTCATGTTTTTAATTGGAAAAAATCTTGAAATCTTTGATTCTACTTTTTTGGGTTGATGTCTAGTCACAGTATTACCACAGTCGGTAGTAAAATTTTGCATTAAAAAGGTAAGGAAAATGGTACATATTATTGAGAGGATAAGGATTTTTTATATTATTATCTAGTTATAAATTATTTGTTAAATTTATTGATTTTATAATACGCAGTAATTTATATTTATATTACATAAAAATCATCTCACTACCACCATGTGTCACACTCACCATTCTGTGCAGTATGAGCCCATTTTATTTTATCTTTACTTTTTTCTTCTTTATCCTTATTATTCTCATTTTGCTCTACCCATGCATAGCACATGCCACTGCCTAGTTATTTTAAAAATATATAAAAATAATTTTTAATTAGTTTATAAACTTACGAAGTAATTCTACTAATGTGATAATTGGCAAATAATTATACTCTTTAAATATATGATCTGAAGCATTTTCAAGTTTATGAGTATGAAAAAATATATATTAAGAAAAATTAATTCCTCCAATAGATTTTAGTACTTCCAAAAATTAATATCTAATTTTTTACTAGAAAATATCTCAAATTCAAAAAATAATAATTATACTGAATATTAGCATATACTTTCTAGATAAAACCTTAATTCTGATTAAAGAAAGAAAGTACATCAAGTTTTTTGTTTGGATAAATTTTCTTCAAAAACAGTTATGCAAGAAGAAATTAAAAAAAATTGAAATTAATTGTTTTAATTTATCTGAACATTTTAAATATTTTATTTTTAGTTTTAGTTTTTCTTTAATTAAAAATATAAAAATATCTGTACAATCAGTTAGTCAAATGCATGTGAGCCATTGCTGAATCGTTTTTCCGATACGTTGGTAATGTTAGTGAACAAATCAACAAAGGTTAGTATAGAAAACGACGAGTTTGCTGTACTCCAGAGGACCATACTTGACACTTGGACCAATCACGACCAAAGTCACTAGCAAATGATAATTTCACCGTTAGTACTCGCTTTTTTTTAGTGACACTTGTGAGCTGAACCACCTTATTTAATGTCTTTTTTCTTTTAGTTTTTTCTTATTTTTAGATTACTTGCCCCTGGGGACAACTTCACTTCACACTCCATTATAATACTGCTTTATTCTCTTTTCCCCTTTTGAAAATACATGATGTGGGTAATCTTGAGAAATTAAATCAACATCAAACATAAAGATGATAAAAAAAACCGGACAGTAATGAAGCATCTTTATTTTTTATACCGGTTTTATATTAATTTAAAGGGTTAATTAAGTTTTTAGTCCCTAAACTTTTTCAAAATTCGATTTTTAATTCTTGAATAAAATTTTGACCAGTCAAGGTCCTTAAACTTTTTAAAAATTCAGCTTTTAGTCCTTGAACAAAATTTTGACTGGTCAAAGTCCTTAAACTTTTTAAAAATTCAATTTTTAGTCCCTAAATTTTTTAAAAATTCGATTTTTAGTCCCTGAATTAATGAGATTTCAGGACTAAAACCAAATTTTTAAAAAAATTAGGAACTACAAACCGAATATTTAAAAAGTTTAGGGACCTTGACCAGTCAAACTAAAGTTTAGGGACTAAAAACCAAATTTTTAAAAAGTTTAGTAACCTTGACCAATCAAACTAAAATTTAGAGACTAAAAATCAAATTTTTAAAAAATTTAGTGACCTTGACCAGTTAAACTAAAATTTAGGGGCTAAAAATCGAATTTTAAAAAAGTTTAGAACTAAAAACTTAGTTAACCCTAATTTAAATTTGAAACATTAAACAAGTTTGTATTACCACCTGTAAATCAATTAGATATATAATTATGTTAAATACTTGAAAACAAAATTTTATTGTCTATAATAATCTTATCCAATTCAAACATGAGGAAGGATCAAATGACTTACATAAATTGTTACACCATTCAATAACTTAATATAGAATGTGATTTTTATCAATCCAACCGTTGAATTGTATCTACATATTACTAAGATTGTCTGTGTCAAATTTTGTCAAAATTGAACAACAATAAAAAAAGTGATCAAATGATCCATATTTTAGTATATTTTGAAATTTTTTTATTATATTAATTTTAATGAATATGAACGAGGTAGCAAATAATTTTGGATTAATATGAAATTTTGTATATATGATCTATGTGAAATGAACTTTCAATCCAATGGTGGATTTTAAAAAAATATCATCAAATTGAAAGTTATTGAATGGTGTAACAGTTGGTATAAGTTACACAACTGTCATTTGATTCCTTCTCTTCAAACATAATTATTTCTATGAAAAATATACGTAATTTTTAGTAGATATAAGAAAAATGAATAAATGGAATAGATAGTGATACATATTAAATTATCGTTCAGAAAATTTTTAGGTTTCAACCTTATATATGAAAAAAGATTTTTGTTAAATGACATAACCCCACCATATGAATACTAGAAGAAAAAATTATAATAAAGAGTAATTTTATCACAAAATACAAAGTACGCTGTACCTGTAGGACATGCAGCTGCATGGCACAAACTATTATTCCGATAACTTTTAAGTTTTTTAATAAGTATTTTTTAATTAAAATATTAATATGATTGAACAGCTAGCATCGTGCCATCGTTGCAATGTCAATAACTTGAGCTTGCCAAATAGAATATCATTTTTATACCCTAAACAAAGATATTCTCACATTTATGGAATGTAGATGTAGATATAGCGAATTAGGGATACTTTGTTATCCCACCCAATCTGCATCAGTGAAGGCTTAACCTTCATACATACTATCAAATTACCAATTCCACCCATGACGCTAGCTGCTATAACAATCTACCACCAGATTGCACAATTAGCTCACATTGTGATATTGAGCTAGCATTTTTGCTGCATCAGTTCCTATACCCCTTCACTGCCCCATATTAATATCACGACACACCCTTCCACTTCACGTCAAAAGATATATATGTGCTGCAATTGGTACATCAGCCACAACTTTCATTCTAACGACCCACATTCGTGTACATATATAATAACTAAATATTTTATTTCATTAAATTTTGAAAACTCTCTAATTATTTTATTGATAAAATACTGGAGAAATTTTTCCACGATTCCCGAAGACAACAAATAAAATTCAAAGTTCAAAATATAAACATCTATTATACAAAGCTTAATTAAATAAAACTATATGTACATATATTTTTTCACATGATAAATACACAATACCCCTAACTAGTCCATTCTATACATAAGACCAACAAAAGAAGAGAAAGAAATGATCATGTCTTCAATCCCTCGTACGTTCTATCCATAATATCTGCAAGAGAAAGATCCACCTAAACTCCATCTGCTCCCCCGAAAACAGTTCGAGATCATCACAGTCACAACCACATGTGTCACACGCAAAGGTAAACTTACTAGAATAAACACATTTAAATACAATTTGCTATTAAATAAAAATATAAAGATACATATATATAATTTTCTCAATGTTAAAACTTGGTATTTTAAAATAAAGAATACATGTACATTTAACTTGTCATAAGAAATCTCATATACTCAACCAATCATCAACAACATAGTTCAAACATCCATTATCAACATAAACCACTAAATATCATGAATCTCCTCTACGCATTAACCATCACAAATTCTCAATCACCATAGTACATCAACTATAAAAAGTCTCATCATAAATCAATCATCACAATTGTCATACACCAACAACCACTAGGCAACCTTAAACATCAGACACTGGCTCTACTCCATGGAGTTTTAACATCATATGAGCGGTCCCCCATAAGCCACATCCCCTAACATAGTCTCACTCTTTGACCATTCAGGGAGTCTCTTGGGCTGACCCTACGGAAAAAGTGTGGTTTTATCGAAAATAGACAAGTGTTATAGTGGCTTACCTCTGTAGGTTTGCAAGACCTTACATTTATAGAGATTCGCCCACTCGTCTATTCTATAAGCCCATTCCCGTTAGCCACCACGAAAACCCCCAACACTAGGTTGAGAGTCAACCAAACACCCTCAACTTACGTGCCTACTCATATGTCTATGCACCAACTGTGCACATACAGTATATTTTTGTGCACCAACTATGCATTCACCGTATACCAACAACAAAACATATTTGGAATCCCCTACGGTCCTAGATACGGTACCTCCGTACCCGCCATTTCCAATGGCCCGACTTAAGGATCCAAATACATCTCTTCAATCAATCACAACAACAATTCATCCCTATACACCAAAAGAGTTAACTAAACCTCTTGGAAAGTAGTTTTCATCACTCTGACACGCCACTCGAAGTCAAAACTTAGGGGTGGATACTCGGGAAGATATCCAACCAAGCGAGACCCCTAGATCGCTTTTGTAACACCCTAAATCCGGGTTTACAAATATTCTCATTTACAAACTTATTTTAATTCAATAAGCATGTTAACTAACTTTAATCTTTTCCAAAAACTGTGAAGTTAATAAAACATAGATCGGAATTTTATCGGATGTTTAAAACTTTTCATTAATTAATTTTGGAAGTTGCGTGTCACTGCCTCAATTATAAGTATACTTGAAATAGAGATTTTCATATCCCAATTACTTTTCGGAATAATAGTAATATATACATTTCCAAAGCGTATTCCAAATACATATACGAAAACTGAATATACATGCCATCAATCTGAAGCCTAAGTCTACTCATGCCAAGATACATGAAAAGGAAAAAGGGTCCTAGGACTCAGAGCAGACATCACTAATACCCAATCCTGCATGTTAAACCAACCTCCAAACAAAAAGTGACGAAGCTGATGAAGATAACGTCTTTATGACCTCCACAGGTATTGCCACCGGTTCCTAAAAAAATAAAACAGAGGGTGAACTCTCTGCTTCATCAAGCAATACACAAAGAACGACTTCACAGTCACATACACAATCCTACTAGCCACCACGATGTGGTTCTCTAGCGTTCACACCCGAAACCTATTCGTTTCCACAACTATTCTTGTAAATTATTTCATACTGGCCAGCTGCCACTGGAACTTCCAGAACTCAGTGGTCTTACACATTTTTGAGTTGGATGACTGTTGGGAGTACACCCTTCACCATGGTACAATGGCGGGCTCTCACCAACCGATGATGGCTCGTATTTTTGTCAGGGTGGCCGAGTCAGCTATGTGATCTATCGTCACAACTCAGTGCCTTACCCTCCAAGGTCAACCTGCCTTACGATCATCTCCCAGGTACCAACTGTGGTCATCCATTACTCCGAGGACTGACTCCTCAACACTCTCCTCACAGAGTTTATTTTCTTTCTTCGTCGCCTGTGGGTTTCTCGCTGCACATGGTACAGGTGCGGACGAATTGACGCCGAGCTAAAGGTACCACCTCTACGCTCACATATGCATATATAAATAAGGACTTTGCCTTTGTCGCTACATCGTAACGATCTCATCACCTCAAGTGACGCGTCATTCGCAATCCGACCTTGGTTCACAGATAACTCGCAGCTGAAATATCCCACGTGACCTTTTACAGGTCTGTGTGAGCTTTTCTACTACAGGTACTCGACGGCGGTCCTCAATCAACATATGTCCCAGACATACAACACGGAGATCAAACTCCCCCACTATCACAGTGGTTAAACATTACGGCCCCGTCATCTCACAAGCACAATGCTCACCGTAGATAAAGCCTCCACACGACCTCTCAACACTTGCCCATTTGGCTTTCGGTCACGTAGATTATCCTTCTAAATCGACGCGTAGCAGTTATCCACTACACCAGTCACACGTGACCCCCAATGAAAAGGTTTCCCTTCTCATTCGATCCTCACCAACACAAAACAAGGATCACAGAATTACTTATGCCAATCATCAATTACTAAATTCACACTCTTTTTACGGATTAATTCATTACTTTCCGTCATTTTAATCACAAAATCACTGTTTTCCACAAATGTGCTCCGCATGGAGTTCATTTGTTTCCACGAATATTATAAATCTTCGTCCTCACATTCAACATCCAAAATACATCAAAATCATGCGCACACAACTTTTCCACAATGCCCAGGGTTCACACCCCCCAGGTCTCAGTCCACAATATACATAATACAGTTAATTTGTATAATGAATCAAGTCACAGATAATTAGTGAACACATAGCATATTGATGAATATTCACCTTTAGGGGTAGAATATCATCTCTCAAGCTTAAATACATCATATCACATCAATAATTTTATCACATTAACAAAATTGACCAAATGAGGTCGATTTTTCTTTGACAGTACTAAATGTGAGCTCTCACTGATACAAGCAAATGACCTCAGAATTTAAAACTTTTTATATCAAATCGAAGCTCTTGAAATCTATTTTATATAAAGGTATCCCACTCATAAAATCAACATCTAGAAAATTTTATAAAAATTTTCTAAGTCAGCAGTTCCGAATTTTGAATGCTCACTGAACATAGCTCAAAGAAATGTAAATTTCTCCCACTTTCCGAATTCGTTTTGAGCTGAATTTTTTTACAGTATAAAGCTAACATCTTTATCTTTCTAAAAAGGTAACCCTTGACTCCAAATTATTTCCCTATTGTTCCCAGTAAATTTGTTTCTCACAGCCTAAGTTTCAGACTCAAAACAGAGCTCAAAACCCTTGCCCTGTTTCTTTTCAAAAATTTAATTTAGAAATTGGGCATGATAATTTTTGTAATTTATATGGTTAAAAATCTTGTTTTGTCTAGTTTTTAATGGTTCAAAAACGAAAAAGAAACATTAAGCACACAACTGGAAATTTGAGAAAAACCGAGACATGTTCCAGGGAAACTTGAAAACAGAACATCCATTTTGAAAGCCACGGATGAACTTCAAAACGACGTTTTCTCTCCATGGTGTCAAAATAAAAGTTGTTCCTTTTTGTGTCTATTTTCATTCAAAACAAATTTCGTAAAAAACCAACGGTTAGATCTCTCAAAACTCACAAAACCGTGGGATCTGTCCAGGGACACACGAACCTGACAGTCACTGTTCCATTGTTTTGAAGTTTGTTTTCAACATGTAACCTTCATCCATTAATTCTACGAAAATTGGGCATCGATTCCCTTGTTCCAGGGACCTTCCCACTCAGTTTCAACCGAACAAAAACAACACTAAAGTCGGGACATGCACCCACACAGCCACTGCCAAGGGTTTCAAACCCATTTTATCAACTTTTTACATTCAACCATTCAAACAAACACACACAACAGCCAAGAGAGGCATACATGTTGTAGGTAGTTGAGTCCCCTAGCTCTCAACCACCCTTAAACTAAAAATAGAATTCACAAAGAGTCCCCCTCACCTTGGATTTTTTTGTTCAGCTGAGAGAGATGAAGAGAAGATGAACGGTTGGTAATTAAGAGTGGACTATCAAGCTTTGTATGCAACCAACAAAAATAGCTTCTTTGGCCCCTTTGAGTGCCATGGCCGTAAGGAGAAGAGAAGAGACAGAGAGTTTCCGATGAAAGAAAGAATTGAAGAGAATGAAGCAAGAAGGAAGCTCGTTCACGGCAATATATGGGTAAAATTTGTAATTTTGCTATTTGTACCTTCGCTTCCTCTAAGGACACCCCCTTCTTTTTTTTTTTTTTTTCTACAACTTACGGAACTTACGTAAAAGTTCCAAAAATCTCACAATAACACTATGGCATATAACAAAACATAGAACTTAAGTTAATTATTATATCAATCAACATAATGTAAATTTCGTTTGCTCTTTCATTGTTAATAAATCACTTAATCATATAATTAGGAAAATCACAACGTTACCATTCTCCCCAACAAGAGAATTTTCTAATTAAATCTCTCACGTTCATACTTATTGGGTTGTAATTTTCGGGGTGTTACAATACTCCCCTCCTTTTAGGAATTTCGTCCCTGAAATTCACTCAGCGTAAGGTTAATCAAAACTAGGGCCATAATCCTTTTTATCTACTCAACGTGGAAGATTTAGAGTTAATGTATCCTATATAAATTGTAGGTAGACTACTAGGTAGATCTCTACGTCAAGAACAAGTCTTTCACCTAAGGATTTCCTTTGAATTTAACTTTCTAAGAGGTGATTTTGGGAAGCAACCCTATAATACAGTGATCTTTTTATGTTAGAACCCAAAAACAGATTTATTTCACTTAAAAACAAGATCATGAGTTTTGGTTTCATCCAAATTGGAATTACGGTTTGAAAACTACACACGTTTTAAGTTTACAGTTTTAAGGAATTCTAGAAAACAGTTTTCTACGCCAATTGAGCTACAAAGCTCGAAATCCTTTGGAACTTGAAAACAGATTTAATATGCATTAAATTTGACCTAATGGTTTTGGTTTGACTCAAAAATTCAAAGTAATTTGGAAATGACGCACATTACAAGTTTGCAAAAAAATATGTTTCTGGAAAATGAGTTTTTCTACCAAATTCATTGTATAATGCTTAAACTTATGTGGGACCTCAAAACAGATTTAGAGGGTACTAAAACAAAGATTTGGGCTTTGGTTTCACTCTAAAAGCTCGAACGGTTTGAAAATGGCGTACGTTTCAAATTTCAAGTCAAAAACAGCTTAGAAAAGAGATGATTTTCAAAGGTGAATTTAAAATCCATAGGGAGAAACTTTGTAAATCCTCAAAACAGATTTTATACACCTAAAAATAGTATTGTAGGAATTGGTCTCACCTCAAAATTCATCTTGGATCAAAATCTAGGCTTTTCGGGTCACTTAAGGAACTAGTTTTGGGTCAAATTGAACTTAGGGATCCAAAATGATCTATGTAATTCCAATGGCTATGAAATTTTGTGGAGAACTAGACTTTGGTAATACAAAATTGTGGAAAAAGGTTTCGTTCCGAAACTCATTCTGTACAAGTAGTTATGCAGTGCCAAAGTTCGCACTTTTACCATTTCGGGTCATGTTTATGGTACCTAAAATGTGCAGTTTTTGACTCTTATCATCTTGTCTGGTTTTGATAGTTTAAACTCACTATTTTGAGCATGACATGATATTAAAACACATTGTCTAGTAATGGATTAAGATTATTGGTGTTCTACTCCAATTCTAGGCTTATCTAAATACTTGTTAAGGCAAATCTAGAGATTTTGGCCAAGTGCTTAAACTATACCTACTAGATTCATCTAGATGGGTCATATGGAGTTATCTATTACCCCGTTTTGAATAGCAGTTACAATTCTTAACTTTATAGTGCATTTTAACACTTGTGGTACATGTCTACACCACAACTTCTTACACCCAAACGCTCTCAAGAATTCCTTCTAGCACTTCCACCACGATTTTGCTGCGCCACTCTGATTGTTGTACCTTAGTATCATACTTCTAATCAATTCACCATCGACATGACTTCTATAATCCTTCAAACTACTCCAATCCATTACTACAAATTTAACCACTACTCAGGCTCAATTTCTAACATCAAAACACAATCTTAGACTTCTAATCACTTACTTTCTCACTTTAAACACTCACTGGACAGCCGCTACAGTTTTAGCATTCTCATACTATTTCAACCACTAAATCACGATTTAGCCCTCAAGAATCATTGTATTTACCCATCAATTTAATTCTACAACATGGGCAACTATTAACCTTAATTGTATAAACCTTAAATCATCAATTATACCATGAGAATGTAATTAAACACACTAATCCCGCAGGCTATTTTACTGCACTAGGAAAATGCACTATTTTGGTCTTGAATCATGTCTAAAACAAAAATTTTCAAGTCCTAATAATTAATATATCAATTCTACTACAAATCTAAACCACGATACACTATTTCAACATTCAAAACACATTAAAACATCCATTGGAACAATAAGACAATAACCATACTCTCAACATCTTATCATCTTCCAAACATCAAGGTACCTTCAAAACTTTGTTTTCTTTCCTTTGTCAAACTCATCCTTATCCTATAAACTCAAATATTTAGACCTCTATTCTCAACCTTGATCTACGAATTCGGATCTTTGGATCTCCTTCCTCAGCTAACTCAAGAGTATAACTCGTAACTTCACAATATAAGGAACATGGAAAATAACACAACTTGGACAATATTTCAAAAATTTAGTATTAGGAGGGAAAGTCATCTCGACGGAGTCCTGAGTGTGCACCCTCACAACTCTATTAAGATTTTCTTTCTTCCTTCAAAACATTCACCTTGCTTCAAAAGCAAGAAAGATAGAAGAAGCAATTTCTCCATGTGGATCAACAACTCATAAGACTTGAAAACAACACATCCCCATGGAGTAAATGACTCTCATTAGGATTAAGGACAACTCGATCATCATTGATATAATTTCTCAAAACACGATCAATCAAATTTATTTCCACTGGAGGCATAGACACAGAAAGAAGTTCAGGTTACCACATGATAAAAAAAAATCATGTGCAATGCAAGGCATCATTCATACGAAATGAATGACCCTACTAAGAATTGAGATATTTCATTTACAAGAATAGTAGGCTACTCAATAGTAGACTACTTGAAACATGTCCAATCGACCCATTCTTACCAGAAAAGCAATGATAAAATAAAATATTCAACATCACTGTACATCTTGGAAGATAGTAGAATGCATAAGGCGTTTACTCATGCGGAGTCAAAACAACTTGATAACAATGAGGGAAAACTTACGCATAATGCATAGACTTCTCTATCACACTCAACCCATTATCCCATTATAGATGCCAAGGTCCTAAGGATTCCTTAAGGCAAAGCGCAGTCTAGAGAAATAATCTTGTCTCTTAGCTTTTTGATGTCTAACTAATCTCACAATTCAATTGGCAATTCTATGGGCTATTACACATCCTCAAAATGTTGGCATTCTCTTTTAACAACGTCGTATCAACGATCTCACATGCATATAATCTAACTAATCATACATTGCCACCACAGTAGTCAATGCAAGATTACGCTGTTACAAACAACTTCATATCTTACACACTACCCACACATAATAGGTATAAGATCACACAACATACAATGTTTCTTTCACCACCATTAAACAACAGTCGATGCAAGAGCAATTAGTTCAATCAATACATCCTACATTACTATTAAAGAATAGTCAATGTGGAATCACACAACATCAAACAATTCATCTATACTGTCATCAAGCGACAGTCAAACCAATCACACACTGCACAAGCAATGGTTAAGTCCACACCCCAGTCTTGGTAGGACGAACTGCTCTGATACCACTAATGTAACACCCTAAATCCGGGTTTACAAATATTCTCATTTACAAACTTATTTTAATTCAATAAGCATGTTAACTAACTTTAATCTTTTCCAAAAACTGTGAAGTTAATAAAACATAGATCGGAATTTTATCGGATGTTTAAAACTTTTCATTAATTAATTTTGGAAGTTGCGTGTCACTGCCTCAATTATAAGTATACTTGAAATAGAGATTTTCATATCCCAATTACTTTTCGGAATAATAGTAATATATACATTTCCAAAGCGTATTCCAAATACATATACGAAAACTGAATATACATGCCATCAATCTGAAGCCTAAGTCTACTCATGCCAAGATACATGAAAAGGAAAAAGGGTCCTAGGACTCAGAGCAGACATCACTAATACCCAATCCTGCATGTTAAACCAACCTCCAAACAAAAAGTGACGAAGCTGATGAAGATAACGTCTTTATGACCTCCACAGGTATTGCCACCGGTTCCTAAAAAAATAAAACAGAGGGTGAACTCTCTGCTTCATCAAGCAATACACAAAGAACGACTTCACAGTCACATACACAATCCTACTAGCCACCACGATGTGGTTCTCTAGCGTTCACACCCGAAACCTATTCGTTTCCAAAACTATTCTTGTAAATTATTTCATACTGGCCAGCTGCCACTGGAACTTCCAGAACTCAGTGGTCTTACACATTTTTGAGTTGGATGACTGTTGGGAGTACACCCTTCACCATGGTACAATGGCGGGCTCTCACCAACCGATGATGGCTCGTATTTTTGTCAGGGTGGCCGAGTCAGCTATGTGATCTATCGTCACAACTCAGTGCCTTACCCTCCAAGGTCAACCTGCCTTACGATCATCTCCCAGGTACCAACTGTGGTCATCCATTACTCCGAGGACTGACTCCTCAACACTCTCCTCACAGAGTTTATTTTCTTTCTTCGTCGCCTGTGGGTTTCTCGCTGCACATGGTACAGGTGCGGACGAATTGACGCCGAGCTAAAGGTACCACCTCTACGCTCACATATGCATATATAAATAAGGACTTTGCCTTTGTCGCTACATCGTAACGATCTCATCACCTCAAGTGACGCGTCATTCGCAATCCGACCTTGGTTCACAGATAACTCGCAGCTGAAATATCCCACGTGACCTTTTACAGGTCTGTGTGAGCTTTTCTACTACAGGTACTCGACGGCGGTCCTCAATCAACATATGTCCCAGACATACAACACGGAGATCAAACTCCCCCACTATCACAGTGGTTAAACATTACGGCCCCGTCATCTCACAAGCACAATGCTCACCGTAGATAAAGCCTCCACACGACCTCTCAACACTTGCCCATTTGGCTTTCGGTCACGTAGATTATCCTTCTAAATCGACGCGTAGCAGTTATCCACTACACCAGTCACACGTGACCCCCAATGAAAAGGTTTCCCTTCTCATTCGATCCTCACCAACACAAAACAAGGATCACAGAATTACTTATGCCAATCATCAATTACTAAATTCACACTCTTTTTACGGATTAATTCATTACTTTCCGTCATTTTAATCACAAAATCACTGTTTTCCACAAATGTGCTCCGCATGGAGTTCATTTGTTTCCACGAATATTATAAATCTTCGTCCTCACATTCAACATCCAAAATACATCAAAATCATGCGCACACAACTTTTCCACAATGCCCAGGGTTCACACCCCCCAGGTCTCAGTCCACAATATACATAATACAGTTAATTTGTATAATGAATCAAGTCACAGATAATTAGTGAACACATAGCATATTGATGAATATTCACCTTTAGGGGTAGAATATCATCTCTCAAGCTTAAATACATCATATCACATCAATAATTTTATCACATTAACAAAATTGACCAAATGAGGTCGATTTTTCTTTGACAGTACTAAATGTGAGCTCTCACTGATACAAGCAAATGACCTCAGAATTTAAAACTTTTTATATCAAATCGAAGCTCTTGAAATCTATTTTATATAAAGGTATCCCACTCATAAAATCAACATCTAGAAAATTTTATAAAAATTTTCTAAGTCAGCAGTTCCGAATTTTGAATGCTCACTGAACATAGCTCAAAGAAATGTAAATTTCTCCCACTTTCCGAATTCGTTTTGAGCTGAATTTTTTTACAGTATAAAGCTAACATCTTTATCTTTCTAAAAAGGTAACCCTTGACTCCAAATTATTTCCCTATTGTTCCCAGTAAATTTGTTTCTCACAGCCTAAGTTTCAGACTCAAAACAGAGCTCAAAACCCTTGCCCTGTTTCTTTTCAAAAATTTAATTTAGAAATTGGGCATGATAATTTTTGTAATTTATATGGTTAAAAATCTTGTTTTGTCTAGTTTTTAATGGTTCAAAAACGAAAAAGAAACATTAAGCACACAACTGGAAATTTGAGAAAAACCGAGACATGTTCCAGGGAAACTTGAAAACAGAACATCCATTTTGAAAGCCACGGATGAACTTCAAAACGACGTTTTCTCTCCATGGTGTCAAAATAAAAGTTGTTCATTTTTGTGTCTATTTTCATTCAAAACAAATTTCGTAAAAAACCAACGGTTAGATCTCTCAAAACTCACAAAACCGTGGGATCTGTCCAGGGACACACGAACCTGACAGTCACTGTTCCATTGTTTTGAAGTTTGTTTTCAACATGTAACCTTCATCCATTAATTCTACGAAAATTGGGCATCGATTCCCTTGTTCCAGGGACCTTCCCACTCAGTTTCAACCGAACAAAAACAACACTAAAGTCGGGACATGCACCCACACAGCCACTGCCAAGGGTTTCAAACCCATTTTATCAACTTTTTACATTCAACCATTCAAACAAACACACACAACAGCCAAGAGAGGCATACATGTTGTAGGTAGTTGAGTCCCCTAGCTCTCAACCACCCTTAAACTAAAAATAGAATTCACAAAGAGTCCCCCTCACCTTGGATTTTTTTGTTCAGCTGAGAGAGATGAAGAGAAGATGAACGGTTGGTAATTAAGAGTGGACTATCAAGCTTTGTATGCAACCAACAAAAATAGCTTCTTTGGCCCCTTTGAGTGCCATGGCCGTAAGGAGAAGAGAAGAGACAGAGAGTTTCCGATGAAAGAAAGAATTGAAGAGAATGAAGCAAGAAGGAAGCTCGTTCACGGCAATATATGGGTAAAATTTGTAATTTTGCTATTTGTACCTTCGCTTCCTCTAAGGACACCCCCTTCTTTTTTTTTTTTTTTTCTACAACTTACGGAACTTACGTAAAAGTTCCAAAAATCTCACAATAACACTATGGCATATAACAAAACATAGAACTTAAGTTAATTATTATATCAATCAACATAATGTAAATTTCGTTTGCTCTTTCATTGTTAATAAATCACTTAATCATATAATTAGGAAAATCACAACGTTACCATTCTCCCCAACAAGAGAATTTTCTAATTAAATCTCTCACGTTCATACTTATTGGGTTGTAATTTTCGGGGTGTTACAGCTTTAGTGGATCAGAGTTCTGGCATGGAACTCACCCTCCCAAAGCAACCATTTTTCTATAAAAATCTTTCCAAATGTACATAACCAACTCTTTTTAATATATAGGAACGGTTCCAACACAAGGTTCACATACACATCACTTACATCATCATTTCATCAATAATTTTCATCATCTCAACAAAACGTATACATCTCAATAATAAATAATGTTCTCAACAAAAATTTAAGCATCCTAGTCAACAATATAATATCTCAACCATAAAGACATTCTCTCATAGGTAAACTTACTACATTTACTTAAACATTTATAAGATTTATAAGTATCTACATTTCTCTTGTCATGGCAATTCTCAACTTAAATGTGAAGTACATGATACCTTTATGAAAAACAACTTTACTCCTTCTATATAACTCATAAAACAATTATATATACACTTGGAATTGGCTAGGAAACTCTCAAGAAGGCATTCAAGGTAAAGCAAAACATTCTGCCTTTATTTAGCTTAAGCCAGAAAATTTAGCTTCAGCTAGAAATTTAACTTGAGCTAAAAATTTTAGCTTGAGCTAAATTTGTGCATACCCCATTTTGTCAAAATTTAGCTTGAGCTAAAAATTTTAGCTTAAGCTAAATTCGTGCAGACTTAATAAAGTTGTGCAGACTCAATCTCCTCAAAATTTAGCTTGAGCTAAAAATTTTAGCTTAAGCTAAAACTTCGAATTCTGCACTATAATTTCTTCGCAAATCCGAGCTTTTGACACAATTAATGGTTACCCAAGCGATTCAATGAACCATAAATGATTCATCATTGATTCCTACTACTCCTAAACACTAAACCAACATTAAACAACTCATTAATCATGTAAATTTATGAAAATTCCCAAATTCCCAAATGTTGGGGTTCAAGATTCCAACCCCCAAAACAACCACAATAAAGCAAAATCAAGAAGGGGAAAGGAAGGAAAGATGAAAAGGAAACATTTTAACATTCAAAGACCATACAAACCATAGAGTCAATCAAGGTTTTAGCTGCCTTTACCTAACAACTTTGAGATTTTTCTTGAAGGAGAAGCTAAGGAAGGATCTTTAAGCTCCTAAAGAGTTCTTTCCTCAACCCTTGCTATAGATTCAAGCTAGAAGAGCCTTATACCAAAATCAATTTAAGTTCCAATAAAGTTTAGGTCCACCCCTCAAGATTCCATATCAAACCCCTTTGAAGGTCACTTGAAAATAAAAGAAACATGATCATAGAAGACAAAAGAGGAAGGAGGAGGAGCTTACCAACACAATAACAAATAAAGAAGCTTTAGAGAAGGAGGATCAAGTCACCAAGGGTGTGGAAATCCCATTGCTACTCGAGAGGGAAGAGAGGCTTGAAGAGGAAGAGAGGAACGAAGGAAATGAGGGAAAGAAAGGGAGCTTTCAACGTTTAAAGCTTTGGGAGTATCTTATAGTTTTGCTATTTGTACCCAGGCTTTTCTTAACCTCACACCCTCTCCCCTTCCACAACAAAAACTCACTTACAATACCCAAAAGACATGAAACCCGCAATCTAAGCCCAACACTCATGAAAATTTATCAATAACATTATGGCGCATAACAAAAACAATCTATTTATTAAATTCTTCTATAAATATCATGAAATTAAATTTAATTTCCTCATGTGATATTTATCAAGCACTTATCATACATTACGAAAAACATAGTATTACATTCACCACACAGCCAGGGGATTAATGTTGATCCAGCATGCCATTGGCTAAGCAAAAGGTTCTGGCTTTCAACCAGCACCCAGCCTAAGCACTAATTAGACTAAAATTTACTGTATGTCATCATATTGGCCTTATCCAAAGGCTATTCTTAAAATACTTTCTAAATTATCTACTAACTTTAAAGTAAAAAGTCAAAGCACTTCGAAAAATTATTCTTTTCAAAGGCAATTATTTCTATAAAAAGATAATTATTCGAGTTTAATAGTAGAAAATTATGGAATTCAATAATAATAATAATAATAATAATAATAATAATAATAATAATAATAATAATAATAATAATAATAATAGGGATTAGTTTGAAAATTGGCGTTTGAATCATAGTTATAAAAATCGGACCGAACAAGTTCGACTAAGAACCGGTGACCTGACCGGTCCGATTTAGCCATCGGATCAGATATGCAATCGACCCAGTTTGACTTGGATTAGCTCGGTTTGATCCGCCCAAGTTTGGTAAAAAACCGGTGATCCAGACCCGGTTTACCCGGTTCAGTTGATTTTTTTTATTTTTATTTTTTTTACAATTCTTGTAAACAGTGTAGTTATTTGGAATTCTTTCCATAGTACCATTTGAAATCCACGAAAAAAGTTAATTGCTAAATAGTATAATATAATATAATAATATGCTCCTATAACATTTTAATTAAATTGTTAATAGCTAATTGCTTAATAGTATATAATAATATGTTCCTATAATATTATTTTGATGTTGACAATAATATATAAAGCTAATTATTATTATTTTGATCTTGATATGATTTAATATTTATGTGTTTTATATATCTTCACCATACTTGCTCGTGGCCCTTCGACAACTTTTATACTTAGTCGAGAAAAATAACAAGAGTTTCTTTAGTGATTTAATGATAATACCCAACAAAATAATTTATAGTAATATTTATAGTTTGATCATGATTGATTTAATTTTAGAGTATGAATTATGGATTGATCATATTTTGTTAGCTATATTATATATATATATATATATATATATATATATATTTAATTTTTTAATATATACCAGGTCAAACCGGGTAATTAGTGACCCACCGGTTCGACCAACCCAGTGCTTCGACTGGATCGATGACCGGTCCGATTTTCACAATACTGGTTTGAATACGTACACAACTCTAGTATATTTAGTCAAGTTTATTTATTTTTCTTAATTTTTCATAATATTTTTTGAAAGATAAATAATTATTTTTTCAAACTTAATTTTTACCAAATATGCGTCCAAGACTCTCGAAAATAAAGAGAACTGTTGATATGAGAAGAAAATTAAAAAAAAAATATATTAATGAATGTTAATAAGTTTATTTTAAAAAAAAAATGAATATTATACTGTAAGGAGTTCTTCAAGAGGTGGCAGTCCAAGCAAGCCTAAGTTCAACCAGCTTGACCCGAGCATTAAAATAAATTGGATAGGATATTCTGTTAATTTCAATAGAAATTTCTCAAATCAGTTGGGTTAAATTGGAAGTTTTTTGTTTAAAATTTTGAATATATACTATTTTTTTTTCATTTTATTCAATTTGTATTTATTTTTTATTTTTAATTAAATATTTACATGTGATAATAATTCAGTTTAAATCAATCTCAACTTAATCAAGTCAATTCAATTTAGGCTGAATATAAAATTTTACAAAAAAGAAAAATAATCAATCTCCCTCATTTAAACAAGTTGGATCAAAATTTTCTCCAAAGTTAACTCTATTCGACATATGACTCCAACATTTTTTTTTTTTATTTTACAAAAAAAATTACATTAATTTCTTAAAAAACACCAAATGTCAATCATATCTTATTCATCCTTGATTGCGGAATTAAAAAGTGTTAGAACAAATAATGGATTTGGCATACGTTATAAATTAATATTATTATTAGTCGTGGACTCATGGCAATGGATTTGGCATTTGTTGCAACTTGTCTTTAAAGTTGAGTTGAATATTAAGGTAAGATGACATGTCAAGTTTGGATCTCTATCTCTTTGCTGATTTAGATTTAGTATTTTAACTCCTATGTAGTAATCATCATTCAACTCACTCAGTTCCCGCAGGTTGTCGTGATCCATCACACCACATTGTTACTGAAAATTCAGAAATGGCATCTGCTATGGTTCGTAGGAACATCATCACCCACTACTCCAAGTTTGCTGCTTCTTGGTCTTTTTTGTCTCGCCATTCCTCAATCCACAACCCTCTCTCTGTGTCTGTTTCTTCCTTTCATAGTGAAGCTGTTGGTGGTGGATTGCCATCTTACATGCGTGGAGCTGTGTATTGGGAACCCAACAAGCCTCTCACCATCGAGGAATTTAACATGCCTCGCCCCAAGGCCGGTGAAGTTCTCATCAAAACCAAGGGTAAGGGTACCCTTCAATTCTTGTGCATCCACAACGTTAATGGGAACAAGGGTCTGACCCAAAATTCATTTTTTTTTTTAATATTATCTAATGCCCATCATGATCTGTTCAAATCCATCCAATGCAGTTTTGTCATACACTGATATGATTCTGAGGGTGTGCTTTGTACAAGTCAAGTGAGAAATGAAAGGGCGTTTGAAAAAAAAAAAAAATTGAAACCTGCTTGTAGAGTAGTCAACTTTTTAGATACTAACCACTCTGAGTGGTTGTTTTCAAAGTTTAGAAAAACAAGAGGGGGCTGGGGAAGAATCCTAGTGTCCAAAGGAGGGAATGAGATGTGTTTTGGGAAGAGGTTTCTTATTATTGACTCTAATTGTGTTTTGGTGTGTTATGGTGTAGCCTGTGGAGTATGCCACTCTGATCTGCATGTTATGAAAGGCGAAATTCCGTTTTCCAGTCCTTGTGTTCTGGGGCATGAGATTACCGGTGAGGTTGTTAAACATGGACCACTCACTGACAGCAAAACCATAGAAAGGTGAAAGTTATTGGAAATGTGAAACTCTTTTTCTGCTACATTTTTTGTGTTGTGATGTTCTACTCAATGAAAATATAATTATTCTAGAATCTAGATAATGACCAGAAGGAATGACAATTTTGTTTCTCCATGTTTCAGGCTTCCAGTTGGATCTCGAGTTGTTGGGGCCTTCATCATGCCTTGTGGCAACTGCTCTTACTGTTCAAAGGTAATATTGTGATAGACAATTCACTCTATATGTTAACTGGATTCTTGTTCATCGTTGATGTTGTCTCCAAATGGTATACAGGGCCATGATGATCTATGTGAAGCTTTCTTTGCCTATAACCGGGCAAAAGGAACCCTCTATGATGGTGAAACTCGACTCTTTTTTCGAAACAGTGGTTAGTATGATTTACCTATTATTTCAAGCCTAACTATGGTTATTGCTACTTCTTCCCCTGGTGTACTACCAGCTGCTGCTGTAGTGATTTGATTTTCATATTATTCAAAACTCTTGTAATTTAACATATTTTTTATCTTAATTTTTTATCATCCTACTACAAGTAGCACTGTACAGACACCTCAATTGTTACTTGATAGTATACACATACTATTGATATTACTAATCCCAAAGCACGTCAACTTCCTTTTTCAGGAAATAAGTGCATGTTCTCATTTTCATTTATATAAGCTTAATTGTAATGAATTATAACTTCATACAAAGGACACATGTCTATATTTCCCTTTTTTTCTCTACTTTGGTATTTTATATTCAGCTAGTACAAATTTCAATGTTCTTCAAGTGTATTTATCCCTAATTATAGAATCATTCATTATTGAAATACTGAAAATAGTTTGCAATTAATTTATAGGAAAACCAGCATTCATGTATAGTATGGGAGGGCTTGCTGAATACTGTGTTGTGCCAGCAAATGGAGTGTCTGTAATACCAGACTCATTGCCATATACAGAGTCTGCAATTCTAGGATGTGCTGTTTTTACTGCCTACGGTGCTATGGCTCATGCAGCTCAAGTGCGTCCTGGTGATTCTGTTGCTGTTATTGGAACTGGGGGTGTTGGTTCTAGGTAAATAATCAATTTTCAGAAGATTTTTTTGCTGTTAAATCTTCACCTAGCTGTGCCTATTGCCTTTGGTAGCTGTCTTCAAATTATCTCAAGTCAATAAGAAAAAAACAGATAGTTCTTGTTTGTGGTACAGTATATTTTACCTCAGCCGTATATGGTCATGCCTTACTGCTTGGAACTTTTAATAACCATTTTATTTACATCTGATTATTACTATATGGCCTAGGTTACTTTTGAATTGTTGAAAACTTGCTGGGAACTATACATTTAAGTGTCTGATATTGTGCAAAACATTATATGTGCTAGCCACTGGGCAATTGAGAACTTGAGAAGAGCTATATAAATTGTAGAAACCCCACTGGTCACAAGATCACTTGATAGTTGATACTCATTTATGTTATAGTTGGGAATCAGTAGATTTCCTATGTTGACCATATATCAGAGCAATTGCTCTGATCAAATTGTTTTTCCTTTTAACTTTATCACCCATTCCAGTTGTTTGCAGATAGCTAGAGCCTTTGGTGCCTCAGATATAATTGCTGTGGATGTACAGGATGAAAAGCTACAGAAAGCAAAGACATTTGGTGCTACTCACACTGTAAATTCAGCAAAGGAAGATCCCATTGAAAAGATAATTGTATATATTTCTCTTTTGCCTCATTGTTTACATTTTCCCTATATGTATCTACCTTGAATCAGTATTTGTTAGATGACTTCCATTAGTAAACGGTCAAAACAAAAAGACCTTCTATGGCTCTTGAGTGACTTCGATATGTCAAAAGGAAAAGCAGTTCATTCATTACCTGTTTATATTAACCTTGACATACTTAATGGTTTCTGTACTCTGCCAAATCACCTTTTTACATACACACACACACTCTGCCTATTGGCTCCTGACATGTTATCCACTCAAACTATCATGGCATCCTTTTGTTCACTTGAAGAGACCCCTTTTTTAATTGTTTGCAATAATCGCACAGGAAATTACTGGTGGAAAAGGTGTTGATGTTGCTGTGGAAGCCTTGGGGAAACCACAGACATTTGCTCAATGCACACAAAGTGTGAAGGATGGGGGAAAAGCTGTGATGATTGGACTGGCACAAGCTGGTTCTTTAGGAGAGGTGGACATAAACCGGCTTGTTCGCAGAAAGGTGTGTTCTCTGTATATATATACTTAACTGTTGTCAATGTGGTTGTTACCGGTACTCCCACATATAGCTACTACCTCCATTCAGAATGAATTTAAACTGTTTATTATGATTATAGCATATTAATGTTTGTTTTATCAGCAACTTCGGTTTTCCTTTTTCCAATTTGTCTCCGTAGTAGTCTTCCTCTTTCCCTGGCCAAACTGAAGTTTGGCTTTTAAGGATTAGAAAGTGGAAGTAATTTGCCTTTACTTGAACAAACTGATTGAAGATGATCTTTTGGCTGAAATTGTACATGCCAAGGGGCCTCTTTGAAACCTAATACAGTGCAAATTATGAGAAATTTTTAGACTGAAAACATTTAGTAGTGTTTGTTGATGACTAGTTTTCTACCAAAAATGAATTCGAGTGAAGTCCTAAAAAATTCAGTATTTTTTACTAAATGACAATAGTTTCCTTTAGTGTAGCCAACTTGCCTCGTTTATTTTACTAAACATCAGTAGCATATTTTAATGGAAAAAGCTCCTCTAAAGTGAGATTGTCTCTGAAGCAAACAAGGAATGTTTAGTGGGTTAAGATCATGATGCACTTTAAATTAAATGAAGGGTGGATACGTTTAAACTTACTTTAGAGGAGCCTTGTTTTATCTAAATACACCTTCAGTACCTAAAATGAATATATTCAAACATTACAAAGTCTTAACTCTGAAGTTTATCAAACACACTCTAAGTTTAATATTGATTTGAGTTTTGTTAACTTGTGAAATTAAAATATAAACCATTAACTGAAAAGTGAAAGCATTTATATTGAAAATCCAAAAAGCATTCGATATTTTCTTCAAATAATTAGGATAATTTAATCAGTGGTAACAATTGCTTCTTAGCCTGTATAGGACGCATGTTAACAAAACTCGTTTGTTTTCTGTAATGTTAATGATTGTATTCTCTTTTCATCTAAACATATTGAATTCATATTTGAGCAGATACAAATTATTGGTTCATATGGAGGCAGGGCTAGGCAAGATCTTCCAAAGCTAATTAGACTGGCAGAAACAGGTATCTTCAATCTCAGCCATGCTGTTTCTAGAACATACACCTTTGAGGAGGCAGGAAAAGCATTCCAAGATCTCAATGAAGGAAAAATTGTCGGTCGAGCCGTGATCGAGATAATATAGCTCTATGGTCCCAGCAATGCTTTTCTGCAGCAGCAACAGCTCTGCTTCTCACACCCTACAAAGTATATATGCTTTGGAGTTTGGAAGGTGTTGGTGTCCTGAGAACACAAATAGTTTGATGCTTCTGATGTGTCATTGCTGGGACATGTTCAAATAAAAACTGCTTTTCTTTTTGTGCATTACTTTGCTTCTAACTCATGTAACCAAGGTGAAGAATAATAGTCTCTGAATGCTCATCATTGGCATGTCATAAAACAGATGATGAAAAAGCAGGAAAATAACAGAAAAGCTAGACATGCTCCAAGAAAGTAAATTAAAAAAAAGTTGTTTCCAAAATAAATTCATGTACAAATTATGGGTGAATGTGGCTTTTACTTTTTTACTTTACGTACTTAGAGAAGCCAAATTCTTGAAGATCCTTTGTTAAATAATTATTACTACAACAATGTCAGAAGCAGGATCCTAATTCACATTTGTTAAAGAATTATTACGTCTCCAACAAACATGATCCAACCACTTTACCCACCTCCCTCAACCATATATCCTCTTCTCTCCCTTCAATCAATGACGCACCAAAAAAGACAGGAGTGGCAGTGAACCCAACCAAAAGCTTAGCCTTTGGCCAATGCATAATTCACAATAACAACACTGGATTCTAATATTAGCCTTTCAATCTAAACCATTCATTTAATGCAATGATCATAAAATCAATAAATCATCACTGCACATTGGTGTACCCAATATGCATGGTGAAATGTCATGTAAATTTCACATTGTATAGTACAAGTTTAAGGCAGCCAACCAAAACAGAATAAATAACTAAGCTTTAAAAGAAGGGTGGAAGAAAGAGCCAAAGAGGGACAAGAAAGAAAATGAGGAAAATAAGGAGTTGAATTAGGCATAAATTTTGTTTGGCAACCCAGCACTTTTTTCTTAAAAAAAATTAATTCCCTGTAAGTGATACTTATTTATGAATCAGTCTCTGTATAAAAAAGTCTTAAACTTTAGTTCCTATACATCCTTATTAGTACACATTAGTTTATGCTATTACTTTCTTTCTTAAGTTTTAGTCTCAATACACTCTGTTGGGAACGTGCCTTAGATGCTGTCAAGGCAGTTTTAATTTTTAGTTTGAATAAGTCAATTAGTTAATTGATAGGAATTTGTTATTGTGCTGTTAGTGGATAAGTTAGTTTCTAATTCTAAGTTAGTTTCTGATTCTGTTTTCCCATTATTAGTAGCAGCTCCTAAAATCATGGAGCATGATCTTTTTATTCAATTATTTGAATGTATTTAAATATAAGTCATATTCAATAAAATAAATATGCTTCTGCAGTAGAAAAACTCTCAGTCACATTGCCTTCTCTGCTACTATTCTCTTCTACATTTTCTTTATCTCAAATTAAACCAACAATTGGTATCTAGAGCTCTCTTCTTGAGGGACCTGTGAAATGGATGTTGAATCAAGTTTCTCGCAAGTTGCTCCTCTTATTTTTGATGGGGAGAACTATGACCTTTGGGCAGTGAAGATGGAGTCCTACCTAGAGGCAGTGTTATCAGACCCGGCCCGGTCATCGACTCGGCCGGGGTACCGGGTCACTGGGTCAGGGGTCAACTCGGTGAGTCAATGGTTGACCCGCATGACTCGGTCTGTATTAAAAAATAATTAAAAATTCATAACCTGTAAACTTTTTAATAAATTTTTTTCAATAATTTCATAACCTGTAAATTTGTACACTTTTTTTGTGTGCAGAAAAGATAGCTTATAAACTTATACCCTTAAATATTTAAAGTTTAACAAAATTCAACACATTTAGAAGCATAGTTATGAACTTGTTTAAGAATCTTGAGCAACATATTTTATTCTAAAATTCAACATACACAACCTTAAGTTATAATTTAAAATATATCATTATCATCTATTTATTAAAAGCTAAAGCTATCATTGTTGTACACCGGCAGACATAATATATATATAAACCTATTTTATTTAAATAATACAATTTTTTCATTCATCTCACTATTGCTCTGATAAAAAATAATAATTTTTCGAACCAGTAAGTATATTGGATGAGATAAGATAAATACAAGTTTTACTCGTAAATAACAATATAAGCCAAGGAGAAAAGCAAAATTGGAAGTGACAATAGCTTTATTACTTTATCATCTCAAATCCTAATATGCGATTATGCTTGGTAAAAAAAAAGTAAGTAAATATATAAATAACATAAGTGTAAGATATAAATTAAATTTTCTTATATGAGTGTTATTGTTCTCCTGCATAAAAAAAAAAAAAAAAAAAAAAAAAACAAAATTCGTGACCCGCCGAGTCAACCCGGTCACCGGGTCACCGGGTCACATCAAAACCGGCCGGGTCAACCCGGGTCATACCGGGTCGATTGCATAACCGGTCCGATTGGTGACTCGGACCGGTTGGGTGACCGGTTCGCGGGTTATTGGGTCGACCCGGCCGGTTCGAGCCGGGTCTGATAACTATGCCTAGAGGCTTTGGATTTGTGGGATGCTGTGGAAAAGGATTATGAAGTGCATTCGCTGCCTGAAAATCCCACCATGGCCCAAATAAAGCATCACAAGGAGAGAAAAACCAAGAAGGCGAAGGCAAAGTCATGCCTATTTGCTGGTGTTTCCCAGACTATATTTACTAGAATCATGTCCCTCAAAACACCAAAATCAATCTGGGATTATTTGAAGGAAGAGTATGAAGGGGATGAGCGAATTCGGAGCATGCAAGTGCTGAACCTGATGAGGGAATTTGAGCTACAAAAAATGAAGGAGTCCGAGACAATTAAAGGTTACTTGGACAGATTGCTTGGCATCGCTAACAAGGTTAGATTGCTAGGCACTAAATTTGTAGATTCCAGAATTGTTGAAAAAATTCTGCTAACAGTGCTTAAGAGATATGAAGCATCAATAACCACTTTGGAGAATACAAAGGATCTGTCCAAGATCTCTTTGGCGGAGGTGATACATGCCTTGCAAGCCCAGGAGCAATGGAGGCTTATGAGGCAAGATCATACTGTTGAAGGAGCTTTACCAGCCAAGCAGCATAATGTGACCAAATACAAGCAAAACAAGGATTTTGATGGAACGGGAGCAAGTTCAACATCAGCCAATGCAAAAGGAAATTGGAAGAAATCTTATCCGCCTTGCCAACTTTGTGGAAAGAAAGGACATCCTCGATTTAGATGCTGGAGAAGACCTGATGCTAAGTGCAGTGAGTGTCATCAAATGGGGCATGAAGCTATTATTTGCAAAAACAGGAATCAACCACATGGTGAAGCGGCAAAGGCTGTTGATCAAGAGGAGGAGGAGTACCTGTTTGCTACTACATGCTTCTCTAGCATTGAATCAAGTCAAAATTGGCTTATTAATAGTGGTTGTACGAACCACATGACAAACAACAAGGATCTATTCAATGAACTAAGTAATGCAAGTCCGTCGAAGGTTCGAGTTGGAAATGGCCAGTACATTGCTGTGAATGGAAAAGGAACAGTAGCAATCTCAACCTACTCAAGTACAAAGTTCATTTCTGATGTGTTGTATGTTCCTGATATTGATCAAAATTTGTTGAGTGTTGGACAACTAGTTGAGAAAGGTTATAAAGTGTTGTTCGAAAACAAAAGCTGCTTGATTAAATATGCATATGACAAAGATATTCTCAAAGTAAGAATGAGAGGAAAAAGCTTTGCTTTAAATCCATTGGAGGAGGAGCAAATTGCTTTTCCAATAAAAAGAGAATATCACTAAATTGTGGCAGAAGAGGCAGAAAGCTGAAGAAGATCAAGCTGATTTTGAAATAGCAGCCCCTAAGTCCCGAAGTGGTGCTACTGAAGAAAAATTTGAAGCTATTGTGCAGGAGTGCACAAACAATTAAGTGAATATGCTTTAAGAGAAAAATTTTCTGGAACTTTGGCTAAAAAGGAAGACAAAATAAAGGAGAAAGATAAAGGAGAAAGCTGAAAAAATGGAGCATGGTGAGAAGTGTTTAAAGTCCCTGGCTAAGAACTTGAAAGTTGAAAATGCCAAGGCCCAATCACATGAGAAGAAAACAATAGTATTTCAGCAGGAAAATTCTCATCTAGAACAGAAGATCAGGTTGTTAATGTCTTCTCCAAGATACTATAATTCAGCAGGTTGAATTTCTGAGGAAGAAGATAGGAGTTTGCAGCCTTCAAGGCAAGGAGGAGTGTTGGGAACGTGCCTTAGATGCTGTCAAGGCAGTTTTAATTTTTAGTTTGAATAAGTCAATTAGTTAATTGATAAGAATTTGTTATTGTGTTGTTAGTGGATAAGTTAGTTTCTAATTTTAAGTTAGTTTCTAATTTTGTTTTCCCATTATCAGTAGCAGCTCCTAAAATCATGGAGCGTGATCTTTTTATTCAGTTATTTGAATGTATTTAAATATAAGTCATATTCAATAAAATAAATATGCTTCTGCCGTAGAAAAACTCTTAGTCACGTTGCCTTCTCTGCTACTATTCTCTTCTACATTTTCTTTATCTCAAATTAAACCAACACACTCTTATTGTAACTAAAACATAAGTTAGTTTTTTTTTTTTTCATACAAGACTAATAAAAACTAAATGGTTAGTTTAATCTCTCTCTTTTTTCTTTTTTTTTTCTAAATCACAAGTATCTTTTGTTAGACTTTATTCAAGTCAAGATTATCCTCAATATGGAGGAATAAGTCTCCCACCTCAAAATTGGTTTATAACTGTTTATAAAATTTATTTTTTTAACTATCTTTGAAAAAAAAAAACTAACTTTGACATTACTGTCAAAAAAACTAACTGACATATTCTTAGTTTAGTTTATGTTAAACCAGTTCTAAAATCATATACAACTTTATCATAAAAAGAAGAACAAAACACATGAAGGGAAGTTTTAATTAAACTTCTCTTTTAGAAAAGTATAGATATTAAAATTTAAAAATTACAAAAAATTGGTGGTAAGGGACTAATTTTAATAAGGACTCTAACAAGTTCCATTGAAAAGGGAAAAGGTGATAGACAATGATAAACATAAACGATGATAATATAGGTAATCAAAGAGACTAATAGAAAGAGAAGATAAAGAGATGTAAATGGTAGTTGGAAAAGGGGAGGGAAAGGGTGGGGGAAAGAGGTGGTGGTTGGTAGAGGAGGCGAGATGATGATGGTGAGAAAAAAGGAGATGGAAAAGAGAGAAAAAAAAAAAACCTCTTACTTTGAGAGGAAAAACCCACCTAGAATGGGAAGGAAACCTTCCATGGAGGTAACAAACCCTCCCATGAAGATCCAATGGAATGATTACAAGTTTTTGGTTTAGTTTTCAAATACGACTTTCAAAACAAAATGTGTTTGGCAAAAATGGAGTTGGAATGATTTTTAACTCAATTTTCAAAACATTTTTACCTTCATTTTCAAAACCAAAAAAAAATTTGTAAATTTGGTTTTTAATTTTGAAAAAACATATTCTCCCTACATTTGATAATGACCCTTCCTAATATCACCACCAGCACTATCATCGGCATGACATCACCACCACCAGCATTGCACCTCGCTGCCACCACCACCAGCCCACTATTGCCGCCGCCACCACCTCCATTAGCACTGCTATTGTCGCCACCAGTACTACCACCACTATCATCATCACCGCCCACTACTATTACTACCATCACCATTTACACTAGCACCGTTACCACCATTGGTACTATCACCATCACCACTATTGACACTAACACCACCAACCTCCACTATCAGCACCATCCTCAATGGTACTGTTACTACCACCACCAACACTAGCACTTTCATTGTTGTCATTATCACCACAAAAACACACTCTTAAACTAATTTTAATATGATTGGAAACTTTTAAAATGAGTTTATGATGAAACTAAATTTAGAGAAAAAACTAAAACTAAATTTTAAAAATTAGTTTTAAATTTTTTTGAAACCAAAACTAAAACTTGATTGTTTTTAAAATTCTTGAAACTTACAACTAAAAATCACCTCAAACGAACTCTTAATTTAACAAATTAAACCAAGATCCAAAAGTCTCACTTATTCGATTTTTGGTTAAATTTTTAAAAATACTGCTGCCAAGAGTTTTACTTAAGTTTGTTTGACAAGCATGGTCTCGTTCAATGGCCAATGACCATTCCTTTCCAAAGGGATTCTCTAATGCCCAGGAGATACAGGTGAGATGTTTTCATGTAAGAAAATCCCAAAGGATACATACATTTGCCCTGGCAGTACTGGAATAACTTATCCTTGCTACCATATGTTATCAATAAAACAGGCAGTAAAAAGGCATTCACTTTTACAAGTTTCAGATATTATTGAAGAATTGAATAAGTAATGTACAAAATTTCTGGAACAAGCATACATACATGCTTGTCCATCATCCGAAAATGGATCGGAAAACTACTTAATCTCTATTACTGTCAAGGCAATGAATCAAACTCAGCTCCTTTAAAAGTTCCAAGTTTCAGTTGTTTGAAGGTAACTTTACTGTATTTCTCCCTGCACCACCTATTCTTCTTTATAGTACTTGTTTTTATATCTGAGGCAAGCATCGGCAGGGTTCTGCCTAGGTTGAGCTCTAACACGAGTAGACCTACGAAGCACAGACTCATCAATAAACCTGTGCATCAAATCCTTCGATCTTTTCTGGAGTTCTGAGCTGTAAACATACAAATAAAAGGAATGAATCTCAAAAATCAAGGGGGGAAAAGATTAAAAAAATAAAATTTTAACAATTAATAAAGTGAACACGGAGGCAGCTTTAAATCTTCATTCTTCACTCTATTCCAAAAGTTTAAAAAATATTCTTATCTAATTCAAATGTTTGTAAGTAGTATATTATATTTCACTTAAGTCAAAGCCAACAACTCCAGTATTGATTAGCCCAACTTGACGATCCTTCTACATAAGAAGAACATTATCAATCTAACATCACATACAACAGCATATATCATTTATTTTTATCTGCTAACAGTATAAGTGACCTTAGAAGCATATGTGCACATTGGACAAGTCTAAAACCAAGGCTTCTGCTGAAGTATGCATCAAGATATAACTTAATTACTATGCAAATAGAAAACAAGGGGAAAAGCTATCTAGGTATTCATACATTGAAAAACAAATCTGACTCACCATATTCTACTATAATATTTTTCTAGTTGCTTTCGCAGTGCCCTTTCCCGCTCACCCTTGCAATTCAGTGAACCCATCAATGCATCAAGCTATTCAAGCAAGCAAACAGAAAATTAGAAAAGAAAAATGTGGACAAATAACAATGGAAATATAGAAGGCTATTTTCTCTAGTACCTCTTCCTTACTGCTGTAGTATCCCCACTCCTTGGAGTCACAGCTTTCAACAAATATCCTCCCATAACGACGGAACCACCAATACCTATTGTAATCTCTGTCCTTACCTAATGGGCTTCTACGAATAAATCGTTTCTCCATCTCCCGTTCGAAATATTCTTTCTGTACAGTAGGCAATGTCAATAAAAGATCAATTTAAAGAACAGACAACAATCTAAAAAGGGAGATAGACAGCACCCTCTGTTCTTTACTATTCTTCTCTGATGAATCCTTATCAGCCTTCAACTGTTTCGGTGATTCCTTTCTGGATAATTCTTTTCCATTTTCCGTTGGTTCTTTCAGCTCTGAATTTAACTTCTTAGGTGTCTTTTTCGAAGCAGGATTTAAATTCTTGATCCCACTACAAATTAATTTTTAAAAGGAAATGAAGTGAAATGTAATAACCACCAAATACAATAAGGTATTCTGTAGATATATATTGGCAAGCAGAAACAGCACACATGATAAAATCTAACCTTCTACCCATTGGATCGTTTTGCCCAGATGGTTCTATCTCTACAATTCTTTTCTCTCCCGCATCTCCATTTTGTATACCATGATTATTGTTTGATAGGACATCTGTACCGTTCAGATGATGCCCATCCACAAATCCATTGCTTTCTGACTCAGCTTTCAACCGCTCCTTTTCTTCTCTTCTCCTCCTACCATTTTCCAATGCCTCTCCTCTTCTAGTGGCCCCAAGTGCCTGCCGCTGTTCAATAATCTCATCTAACTTTTCCCTGAAAATTGCAGTTTCAAGGGCTCGATTGACCAATTGGCCTAAGATTTCTAATTTGGCATTCGCATCTACAAGGCCATAATGTCCCCGTTTTATGGTTGTTTCATGGTGCCGTAGTTCAGGAATATTGATCATCTCTAGAAAATGGCATAAATATTCTGACCAATTATTTGTTGTAATCTGAAAATAAAAATGAATGAGACATTGTCACATTAAAAACAATGATGAGAAAAGCATTAACCAAGTCACAAAGGATACCAGACATAGGAAGAAGAAATATTCAACTATCTATTGCTGATACTAATACTAACAAAAAATAAATGTAAGTGAGATGGTAACCTTAGATTTCAGTTTTCGGTTCTTCACAGACAAAGAGTATTCATCGTCATCTTTGATGAGAAGTCGAAAAAGTGCTGCATGAGATTCCACAAGGAGAGCCACATTGCTATCCTTATGGCAGATTGCATTTTCAAAATCTTCTAGAGAGTAGGGGCTCAGGTGCAACAGTCTATCAAAGGAACTAAGAAAATCCCAAACCATCAAGAGATCCCCTACACAACTCATTGGAATATTGAAGTCTTTGGATGGAGAAGGACGAGCAGTGAAAACAGGATCATCTGGACTAGGCCTCACCAATACATCATCAATGGGGTATTTGATTGCTTCATCCTTGTGTTGACCATTTTCTGGAAAATTTGTGGTTTCAGAAACCTTTTAGATAAAATTAAATCACAAGGGAAAGGGGTTTCAAGATTTTTTTGTTAAAGAGATATTATGTATATAATATCAGACCATTGTAGTTTCTAAACCATAAGAGAAAATGCTTTCTATATAGTACATAGGTAAACAACAAGAAGAGATGCACCTGCAGTCCCTCCACACCACCCAATTCCAACAAAATAAAGACAAAGAGGAGATAGGGGAGAAAATTGAATTCCAAAAACTTCAGGCCTTATGATAAGTATTTTATCAGGAAACAAATGAATTAAACAACTTGACACAATAAAAGGATAAAACCAAATTAACTGCGGCCAAAAATGATTTCAATCTCTAAACTCTACCTTTCTCTTGGCCAGAATCATCCACTTGTGCCCCATCCAACTTCTTCCCTTTACAGTTATCAGTGTCTTCCAGTGATTCCTAAACATGATAAATTTAGGACAGAAAATAATGCAATAAAATTCATTAACAAAATAATAAACCAATCATAAAAGCCATATATTAGGATATCTAACCCACGTTCTTGTACTATCTCATTTATCAATAATATTATCCGAGCAAAAAGAAACAGAAACTTTCATATTTCCCTTACCCTGTCTACCTCATTTTTCCTTTTCTTGGAGCAAACTAAAAGTCCATCTTTGTAAAAAACCCTTCCTCTTAACTCCTCAGGAATGTCAGTTGATATTCCATGATTTTTTGCCAGTTCATCATGTAAAACCCAAGGGGCATTCCGATATGTAGACTCACGAATAAAAGACTTCAAAATATTTCTACTAAAAAGCGGCTTCTTATGCACCAAATCTTCTGCGCTGACTTCTGCTTGTTCACTTATTTTCTTGTTTTTGTCGAGCCAAGCTACCTCATAAGAGAATGTGTCAACTCCTTTCTGAATGACTTTTAATATTTTGCATGGATGTACCCCATCATCCTTTTTCCCATGTAGTTCAGCACCCACAAACAAACGTTCCTGCAATTTTTCACCAATAGAATCAGCAAGATCCTTCAAAGGGAGCATACCTGCAAAAACAAAAGATCATTAATCAGTCCAGTACAAAGTGAAAAATATTACAAAATTTTGGATGAAAAGCAATGTATAATCAAACTTGAAACAACAGCTGGCATATGTATCAAAAACATTTTATGTAGCAATTCTTAAACATGCATGGTTTTTGCAGTTGAGATTCTCAATTATCAGAAACATGTCTTTTACTATTTTTCATAACTGTTCACAAAACACAAATTTAAGGTATGCATCATTGTATCAACGCATATTTCTTCATCACAGAACTCAGAAGAAAGTAGCTCTTACTGTATTGAATAATCCTTAAAGCAATAGTCATTAATTCTTTAGGAAACTGTTGAACTTTCTCGGTAGCATGTTGTTTGGACACCAAAGCCTCTTCGTAAGTCAAGCCCATTTTTCCAGTGACTTTACACGTCCAAACCCTCTGGCGGTATAGATTCAATCGCTTCAAATAATCACTACTTCATGTTAAGGAACCATTATCTCTCATTGCCGGGACCAAGTATGGAATGACAAAGACATATATTATTAATTAAATTTGCAACAACTAGCCTAAGATGCTAAAAAATTTAGACAAACCAATCAATATTTTTTAACCACTTTCAAGTTAAAGACAGTTAAAAAGCAACAATGCCAAAAGTAAAATAACAACAATAGATAACTATATAGGATACTGATAATCTTGAAAGATTTCTTTTGTAAATCGAATCTGGTAAACAGGCTCATCTGACTTCAAATCCTCAGGAGGCTCGGCCAAGGCAAAAGGCTTTCTCCTTAAAAGTGGCATTGTGGAAGAACCTCAGTTCTCATCAAACAGAGAATTGCACCCTACACTGGGAATTTGACAGAACAGAAACCAGTCAGTGGTATGATCTTAGCAGTTCCATTGATTAGGGGGCAAAAAATAAAAGAATCTCAACAGTTCCAGAACAAGCAATGAGCAACCACAACCCAGAAGCCACTCAAATAATATACCTCGGCACTGCAGTTAGCTCTAACTGTCTGAATTATTTTTAAGAAAATCATAAAATCTGAATTTTGATTAAGAAAAACAAAGGAAGAAAAAAAAAAGTGACTTCATTGTTTTCTATTTGGTCTCCTTCATCAATCACGAGCAGCTAAAAAACTAAACAAATGAAACCTAAGCCCAGTCTAGCCCAAAACAAGCAGATACACTTTCCTAACTGAAATACACTTTGAACCTCATCACAATCTCATGTCATTCAAACTCACTCATTGAAGCTATTATTCTCAGAAGCAGGAACCCTAAGAAAATCCCAAATACCAAAATTGAAAACTAACAACAACAAAAACCAATCCACAACAATCTCCACGACAAAATTGAAAAACACCACCACAAAAATCCAATCTAAAACCAATGCAACATGCTAAAAAAGCAACACAAGGTTGAGACAAAGCCCCAAGACGTGGGTTCCAAAACCCAAAAAACAAAAAAAAAAAAAGGGAGAAGAAGACAATTACACATACTTATTTTTCCAAGTAATGCACGCTACGTAAAGCCCTACATTGAAAATCAAAGCGTGGAGCATCGCAGAGTCCCATGAAGAAACCCCGACGCAAGAGAATAGAAGGAAACCCTAGAATGCGACCCTATTAGGGATCTCATAAAGCGTAAACTCTTGGGGCACCGAAATACGCAAACGCCACAGCAAAACGCGGCACCGAATGTCCAAAACGCAATCCGCGAAGTGAACGAAGGCGCCAAACCGCATTCACGAGAAACAACGAAACCGAAACGAAGAGAAAATCTCGAATCGGCGAAGAACCCCGGTTCCCGCCACAACCAAAAAACAGTTGAAAACAATAAATTAAATAAATAAATGAAATAAGTCAAACTTTGCAGAGTGGAAGAGAGAGAAAGTGTTGTGTTGTGTGTGGAATGCGAAGAGAGAGAGAGAGAATGAGAGAGAGGATCTTACAGTGAAGAAGTTTGGTGAATGTTTGAAGGGAGAAGCGAGACAGTTGAGTTGTGTCTTCGTTTTGTATATTCGGATTTGCGAGCGAAGAAGTTTCTCACGTTTTCGCTTTCTCTCCCTCCTTGTGTGTGGGAAAGACACATTTTTTTTTTATTTTTATGTACTTAGGTACTTATTATAAGAATAATAAATCGGTAAAGAATATTTCTATTTTCTATGGCAAATTTCGCAATTGCATGCCTTGCTAATGTAATATTGTGGCCCTCGACTCCGACACGTGTTTATTCTCGTTGCATCTTGGAATTCAAATTTCAACTTTTCAACCAACATTTTTTGCTTCTTTTTTTTATAAAAAATTCAGTAATAACTAAACGCAGTATACGGTGCTCTGGGAACTCATAGGATTGGCGTAGTGGTGTAAGGTCCTCCTGCGTTCATATGAGGAGGAACGATCTATTTAGCGGGAGAATCCATGTTTGATTTTCTCCGTGTGCAAAAATCCCCTAGGCCAACGGCAGTCACGCACCACGAGCAGGATTAATCCCTGACCCAGTGAGTTGGGGAACACCCGTGGTCTCTGACCCATGACAAAAAATACGGTACTCTTGGAATTTAATGCTTGAGTTAATCTTTGTGGGTTTAAGAAATTAACTAAGTTTGCACATTTTCTTTTAGTTAAGACCATTTTTTATGTGTCTCAGTATGCTCAATTATATACAGGTGAGATTATTATATTGCATTGAAATTCTCATTTCTACCATTTCTTATTAATGGTCTTTCAATTCACTTCGCGATTATGGAGAGCATTTCAAGAAGTCAACATGGTCAGATCTCAACAAAACCTTTCATTTGGAAATTGATAGGCATTCAAAACAAACCAATTAGATGTTAAAGGATATCTTATGGGTGTGTGTGTTAGATTTTGGGGTAATTGGGATAAACATTTTCCAGTGATAGAATTTGCTTACAATAATATTTATCAAGCAAATATTTAAATGATATCTTTTGAAGAACTTTTTGGAGGACAAAATAAATCACCAAACGGATGGTTTGAATTAAAAGATACTAAATTGTTATGGTCAAATTTGGTATTAGAAAAAGGTTAAAATGATTTGAGAAAGATTGTTAGCAACTCAAAGTAGGCAAAAAACCTACACAGATTGTTGTCGTTTAAAGTAAGAGTTCATGGTAAGTATCCCCCATGAAAGGGATAATAATGTTTGGTAATGTAATACCCCGGGCGAATCACACCGAAATGAAAGGGATCTAGAGACTGTACAGGTATGGGACTGTACAATTAAAGATGACTTAAATGAATCAATTAGTACTACCTATACCAATAAAATGCATATACTTTTCGGTAACTCATCACTTAAGAACTCCACAGTTAGGCGTGTTTGGCTTGGAGCAATTATGGGATGAGTGACATTTTGGAAAGTTTCCCAGGAAGTGTGCGAGTGAGGACAAAGCACGCTGAGAAGTCTTGTGTTGGTTTATGGGGACAGTCAATGATCCTGAAAGCAGCCGGACTGGTTGTCAATGTCTCGGCAAGGGCTACCTACGGAGGGTTCTGATCGGTAGAGGATACTCGGTAAAGGATACTGACCAACAAGGATGTTGAGTGAAGTGTCACAATGTGAAGTGTCGTAGAGTGTGAGTCATCGAGACATCGACTCCCAGAGGCATTACAGGTAAGAAAGGAAAGTTTAGCCCACAATACATGGGTCCATTTGAAATTATGCCAATTGCACAAAAATAAATACATATGGCTACATAGCTTCCAAAGGAAGCAAATTAGCTCCTACTTTTAAAGCCTCGAAAGCAAAGGTGCGCACACCTTTCCATCTGAAGCAAAATGCCCCGTTCCCTTAAAGAGAAGCATACCTTAAGATAAGAAAGAGATAGAAAAAAAGGAAGCCTTGTAGCCATAAGCTTCCTCCTTTCAAACGAATCCATCAGTGAAAAATAATAAAAATAATAAAGAAAAGGAATCTTTGAAGCCTCTATAGTTAAGAATGAAATGAGACAGAAAGTATAAGAAGTGGTAAGATTAACTTGGAAGAATAAGGAATTTAGGAAGAAAGTAGGGAGAAGGCGGAGAGTAAAAAGCTTAGGAAAAAAAAAGGATTGGAAGGTCATGAACTTTTGATGTGAGAATTATTTTTAGTTGTTAAAATGTCTAGTAGGATGTTGATGGTATATTACATTATTAAGTTATAACGATTTCCCTGACATAGTAGTGTCAATCGTCATTATGACATGTCAGAAGGTTGTGCGTTACCACTTTGCCATTGCTCATTCCTGTAATGGTGTTTGCACATGTGACATGTCAGAAGGCGGTGTGTCCTAGAGGTGGCCAAATGAGTCGGGCCCGAACCCACCCGTTAAAATGTAAGGTTTGGGCTTTAAATTTTGAGGTTGAATTAAACATAGGTTGTTTTAACATAATTCAATCATAGTCCAATGCGGGCTTAGCCCACAAAAACTCGCCAAAAGACCTAAAAATTGGGCTTTTATAGGATTTAGGCTTCACTTTAGAGGTCCAAATTAAATTTAGGTTTTTTTTTTTGGCTCGGGCCACTATAGCCAACTACCTATATCAAGTTGGCTTGCATAAGGTCAGGCAGCCCATTTTGCCACCTTTATATGTCTCCTTACTGTCCTGCGTGCTTGTATGTTAAAAGGTTGGTAGGCTCTAAAACTTTCCTCCATTGGGCTTAAGTCTCTTAGGCCTATAGGTTTTGGCAATTCTTTTAGGTGACTGAATAGTGAGTGTGTTTCTTGTGCATCGAGTTATCCCTAATTTGTTAATTTGGAAGGAAGGATCATCTACTAGCCACATCGACCAGTCGGGAAAAGGCTTCTTAAGCGCAAACACTTGTTGAAGTCAACATGTTCGGTCGGACGATTCAATACTAGTTGCATTAATGTCGCAATCACAACAGCAGTGGGACAATGAAAATAAATTAAAAATAAGGAGTCGCCACCATAGTTTATTGAGGTAAAACCTATGGAAAAATCCTAAAGAAAATGCCTTAAACCAAAAATGGATTTAGGAGTAAATTACGCGTGGGAAGGTATTCATATCCTACAACATCCGTTATAAAAACATTCCATGGTATGTAGATAAAAAATCTCCCGTAGAAATTCAACCACAACAATAGGTGACCTAACAAATGTATGATACCTTTGAAAAAGCACACTTTAGATGAGATTTATATGATAACTATGCAGGAAGTGAACCAAACATGTAATCATTAAATCTCTACTATTATTATTAATTTAAAATATAAAATAATTTTAATCTAATGAGCACAAAAAGAATAACGACAACAACAAAAAGTAATAAAGCATAGACAAAAAGAAAATAAAAATAAAAACTAATAAAGCATAGACAAAAAGAAAATAACAATAAAAAGTAATAAAGCATATAGAAAAATAAAAGACAAGATAGATGAACTTACCTCAAGACTAGGGCAATAGTTTGGGGCTCAAAGAGAGAAAAGTAAGCCTATATTTTTGGGATGAATTTCTTGGTTAATGGACTCTTCTTTATAAAGGATAAAGAGAGAATACTTGAGAGTAACTTACCCAGTGTGGGACTTCTTAAGTGAAGGGAAAATGAAAGTGAGATGAAAATGAAACTAAAAAAAAATGTGGGACTAGAGTTTATAACATGATTAAATAACCTACTTTGGGATGGATTTTCATCAAGATAGAAGTCGTTTTTGGTTTATATGGTAGAGACATGAGTTGTAGATCTTTCTCCAAGCTTTCTATTGACACAAAAAATAAAACACTTCAAACCAATGTTTTGAAAATCAGAGTCATCGATGTATCTACTGTAGAAAAGTCTTGTCGGCCCAAAAAATATTACAATATAGAGATTGTAAATTATATAAATATCATTGGTCAATAGCTTATGTAATCTATCAGAAGTAAACATAAGGATGGCAAATATAAAATTAAAAAATTGGTATATTTCTTTTTTGTTGTAGAAAAAAATCAGTAGAAAGAAAGAACTAAAGTAGCTTGTACTAAAGTTTGGGAGAAGGAGGAGAGAAAAGTAGCATGTTTATTTGTTGCAATTTAATAAACTTATGAATTCCTTTTCAACATTTTTCTTTTTATAATTTTGATGAAATTTTCAAGAGCCTTTAAAGCAACTTTAGCATCATTGTCTTTCATTATTACTTGCAGTGCATCTAAAACAACATCAAATTGCATCCTCATATTCCAAATCAGATCCAATGAATTGGAGACATTCTCGCCTGTGTTTTTTGGTCTATGTTTAATTCTATTAATTAAAATTGTGTGAGAGAGATCAAGTAAGTATTAACTATTAAGTAAACTCTAGCATTTGAATTGAAGCTTCACTCAACAACAATTGAACTTTGAGGCTTCTTTACTGTGCTTAGCATTTTCAAGCTCTCGCTCAACTCTGAATGAAAAGGTTTAACAGAGAATGATGAGTGTATTTCAACAAAGTCCCACGTCGATAGTTTTGTTTCACCAGTGCATTTTAATAAAGTCCCACATTGATAGTGCATTACATGGAATGCATCTCACATCTTATAAAACAAAACCAATAGTTTTTTTTCTTTGATCGACAAATGTTAGTTTGTTAGTTTTGTTAGAAATGTCAGTGGGAGGGGTTCGAACCCACGACCTCTCCCTTCCCCCTTCTCCCTTCACCCTTAGCCCCCCTTCCCAACCACCAAACCAACCTTATATCTCCAAAACAAAACCAATAGTCTTGTGTTGTTTCATTAGTGCATTTTAACAAAATCGCACATAAGTAGTGCAATAAAATAGTTGTGTACTTCTCTTCCTATATAAAAGAATGTGAATTCCTAATTATATAATGGTGACATATGATTAGTGCATGATACCATGTGATAGGTTTAAAGCTTATTTTAACAAACTACTTAAACTCGATTATTACTAGTTTTCACAAATTTAGATCAATTTTATTGATTTTAGACTGGTTCTAATAGAATGTTTTTGTTATTTTTTGGACCGGATAGCAAGATTAGTTTCCAGTTTGACCATTACAATCAACCAATTCAGTTTTTTTTTTATCAACGTTCATGCTTAAAGTGTTAGTCAACAAATTTGTTATTTGAGCAGAATGCTTAAAGCATCGAGTTTCAGTGCTAACGTGTTTGTTTAAATGGAAATAAGATGGAAGAAATTAGGGAGGATGGAAATAAGATGGAAGTTATTAATTTTGTTTGTTTGTTTATCAATGAAATAAAGGGAAAATAAGGAATTTTTTGTGGATCTTGCTTGGAAATGGCTTCCATCCCTTTTAAGCATGATATTGGTTCCATCTTCAGGCAAGAAATCATTTTTTTTTTATTTCTTAAAAAAAAAAAGAATCTCTTAAATATATTAATTTCATTTTGGATTAGGAGTACACAAAATTGATAGAAAAAGTTTAACTCATTTTGATAATTTTCTATCTTGAAAAAATTAGTTCTAACTCCTTAAATGGGGATTTTTTTTTAGTGTTAAAAATAGCTCTTGTATTAAAAGGTCACAATTAGGGACAATTATGCCCCCTTGCAAGGCTACAGAAGGCTACCAACCTTAGTGAGGATTTATAGTGAAATAACCAACAAGAGAAATTTGAGATTCGAATCCAAGTTACACACCTATTGTGAACAAAGGTGATGGCTAGGGTGAAGTCCGAAAAAAGTGGACCACCGGTGAGGCATTACAAATTACCGGTTATAGTCGGTATTAGCCGGTTACGTTAAAAAAAATATTTACAAAAATAGAACTCTCTTTTTTATATTATTTGCTAAGATAGGTCTCTCTTTTATTATGTTAATTGCTTAAAAGACCATGTTGTACAGACCAATCGCAACCAGATTCGTAAGCCTAACCCACAAGCCCAGCACCAACTACTGCCGGAAAAAAAAATGAAAGTTTCAAATATCAAACACATCAGGTGCTATCACAAATCACAATTGCCACTAAAACATTATAAAATTAACTTGAACAATATCTAGAGTGAATCATATAGCTAGTAGCAACACAATCCAAAGTCCATATAATACTATGGTAGATCCGTAAAACATTTCCGGTTAATCAAATCAAATACCAAAAACAAAATAAAGGAATAATTCGATTGGGAAAATCACAACTATGAAGTCGATTCCACACTAAACATTGAAAATTTATTAAAATCATATCTGCAACCAAAATGACATGCGAATCTCATAAAAAAATTGCATTGTCGTAACCAAACCCCCAAGCCTAGCATCGAACACTATCGATTACCAGAGACTAGCATTGGTGACGGTGCCACTAAAGATGCAGATCTTGCGCCGCTGCCGCGCGCAGATGGTGGCAATCGAAGGTGTCGGAGTTGAGGATGCAAATCTCGCGCTGAAGATGCAGATATTGTGTCGCTGTCGTCGTCGTCGCCGCCGCCGCCGCCACGCGCAGATGGTGGCACAATCGAAGACATCGAAGATGAGGATACAGATCTCGCGCTAGCGTCGTCACGCATAGGTGGTGACGCGGTCGAAGATCCGGCGCTGGCACCATAGCATGTAGGTGGTGATGCTGTCGAAGATTTGATTTCGAGAATATATGTTATCAGTGTGTTTGCGATTTCCCTTATTATATATTGGCGGCTTTAGCTTGTTCTTGGATCTTGGCGTCCTGCTTGTGGAAGTCTCCCAACCACTTTGCCCAAACCTATCGAAGGCCACCTTCATCAGTGCCGACGACGGTGGTGTCTCGATGAATGTTTCTGTTAGGGTTTTCAACTTTACCAAGTAATGAAGGGATAATTTGCAAATATACCCCAAAATGCTAATTTTATATTGGGGCTAAAAGGCAAAATCCCTAAAATTGCTTTAACAGGTAACAGGTAAACAATCTCGTCCGTCTATTATTTTACTAATATATCTAATGGTAAATTTTAGTGCTTCACCGGTGAGGAAGAATTTTAGTACTTCACCCTAGCTTTCACCGTGAACAAAAGACTCGACTAGATGTGTCAACCTCTGTTGGTTGTTAAAAATAACTCTAATTATATTGAGAAAATTCTTTCATACGTGATTTAATTATCGATTATGTATATTGGAAAACTCTATTAACAAAGACAAAATATATTTTGAGATTTTTTATGTCTCTAACAGTTTTATCTCTAGAAGTGTCAATTGAGGAACAACCTCATTACATACATATAATAAAATTCCTTCATACATATTATGCTATTTAATAGGAAAAATGTTGAACGAACATTCCAATTTTGAGACAAATAGATGAAGGTATAAGAGAAATATAAATAAAAAGAAGAAAAAAGTAAAAAAGAATATAGTCTTAATTGCACTTTTGGTCCTCTAAGTATTACAAATGTGAGATTTTAGTCCCTTAAGTTTCAATTGCGCCAATTGAGTCTCCCAAGTATTTCAAATGTGCAATTTTAGTCTCCTAGATTCTAATTGCGTCATCCAAATGTCATAATCGTGCGATTTTAATCCTTTTGTCAATTGGAATGTACTGACGTGGCATTGATTGATGACATGTCACTTAGATGATGACATCAACATGATGTCATCTCACCAAGGTGGCTTATTTAACATATTTGTGTGGTCCCTGATTTGACATGTGCGATTTTAATCCCTCAGATTTTATAATTATGTGAATTTAGTCTCCCAAATTTCATAATTTACTTGGATGACCAACTCAAGTGATGACTTAGGTTATTAGAACTATTAATACAGTTGGGCTTTATGAGCACCTTCCTAATCAGACGGTCCACAACCTACCAAGTCCTAAGCCTGAATGGCACAAGTGCTTAAGTGTCCTGTTCAGCCAGGCTTTATCCGGGTTGGACGATCCACAATTGACTTTATATCAATGCCACTCGTTGTTATGGTCTCCTTACCCAGCCTACCTATATTAGATCTCCCGGTACTTGTTGCCTTAACAACATTTCCTTCATGTTCATTAAATGACTCACATTTCCGGTCACTGATTTTATTATCTATTATAGAGATACGATACTATGATCTGATTCCACGATATTTTATGTTTCATACTTACCTATATATAATTAGAGACGACCAACATCACCTCATAAATACTCAAGTAACGATTAAAAATATGAAAACAATTATGAACAGGAAGGATCACAGACATGTTATACAACTCATTCTGTGTAATTTAAGTTCTTCTGCAGGTACACGGGCTTATAGAATAGTAGCTACTGTATGTGGGAAATTAATGGGATGAGAGCTTGCATTATGCAATTGTTGAAAATTCTGGGAAAGGAAAAAGGGTCCAATATGTGTTGATGAGAAGGGTTAGAAGCCAGCCAATGTGGCATGCTATGAGCAGACACAATGCCACACTTACCGTTGGTGAAAACTTGAAGGCTATTGAAAAAAGTGGAGCCGGGAATCTTGCTATGACATTTTCGGCCAACTCCTTAGCTATTGATATTGATTTTGACCCAACACACTAAATTCCCAACTCTTTTTCTTGAGATCTTTTCCTGTTCATCCTTAATTGTTGTCTTATTTATAATTATTATTACTTGAGTATATAAGAGATGATGCGGTCGTGCCTAATTATTTATAGGTCATCTTGAGTGCCTATTAAATTGGCAAAAGCATACATAGAATACGCTCTTCTCAAACAAATGTAATTTTTCTCGCAGTCAAAGGCTCAAAATCAGAATTAGGTTTTGCATGGCCTTGAAAATGAAGAAACTCACTAGTAGTATAAATGTCATGGTACGTATTATACGGAGACGATATACATATTTATGCTTATTCTGATTATCCGTTGAAATTTATCCGATTTTGGAGTTTTGTGGTGAGTTTATTTATTGATCGTGGTTTTTGGGACACCTATAGGATAGCCATTTTCCACAAATTCCAACTCCGTGTAAATCACTTTGAGTGGCTTATGATTTGCTACGTAATAACGTAAATATTTGTTTAACAAATTTATTAGGACAATAACGAATGTACGATAAATACAAACAAGTAAATATTATAAGGAAGAAAAAAAAGGGTTTTTCCTTTTATAATGAGCCAAACATGGGGGGAGGAAATTGCGCTATATTGTAATCACCATTGACTGGAATCTTGTTGCTTTCGAGTTCTATTCGGTAGAAATATGGGCTAGTGGGAGTGCATTGTTGACCTGCCTCAAGAAACTCGAGAGAAGAGTGGTTATGCCCGTGATGACCCTCTTGCATTGTTATTTAGTCTAGTTGACAAAACATTTGATTATATATGTTCACGAACAAAACAAAAATGACCTAATTGAGACTTTTGTGACGATAAACATATCCTAGCATGCATATAGCTAATCTTAAATTTATGTAACAAAAGCTTTTTCTTAATACTAGTCCGACAATGACTTCAAATGATACAAATCATTAAGAAAATAATATTCCACAAGAAGAAACATTTCGAACCTACATCGAATTTTAAAACTCTCATAATTATGTAAATTGAATAAAGATGGTTTATTAAGCAATAAGCATGTTACGGCTAAAAAGTAAAATAAAGTATATTTGTGGAATAACAGTTCCCTCTTCCGATACACTAACCAGTGCGAACTTTGAAGCTGCTAAGTGATGATAGGGCTGGGCCACCCAAATGGTCCCAGTATTTTACCAATCTTAAAGTTCTCAAATACCCATGTGGTGACTGCTTGCTAGCAAGTATAAACAACATGTGGACATAAAATACCAAGTATAAACAACAGGTGGACATAAAAAAACAAGTATAAACAACAGAAGTCCCAAGAAAAAAGAAGAAGAAGAAATCATTGTTATTTGTTTTTAAAATGGATCACAATGATATTTGTGGAATTTGGTTGGTTGATGATTTGGATTATTGTCTTTATGGCCACCGTGTGGCCCAGAAATCATTGACCCAAAAATATGGACCTATGATCTGATATGATGCATCATGCATCTTATTTTGTTTTATTTTTTTGGCCGACAATTATCAACAGATCAAAGTGACACACTTTTGTTTAATGCTTCATGTGAAATCGACCTACCGAATCATCGCCACACACTACTTCTCTCCCAAAACACCGTGCTGGAATTGCATTTTGTCAAGAGAATTAAAATTTGTCGTCACAAATTAGTTAACTGTCCCACACATGTAAATTAATTAAACCCAAACTCTTGTAATAACTTATCATATTATGTAGACTCCCACCTTTTGCTAGTTAAAAAAATTAATTATATATGATCATATAAAAATTGAGTGAGATCATAAAGATATATTAATATTACCCCCCCTATTTCCGGTTTTAAATTGAAACGTGATTTGAGCATGAGCATCATTCCATTACCACCGTCATCCATCCCATGACAAACACAACACCGCACAGCACTAGTGGCGATATATATTATGTGTGACGCCCACCTTCTCTCACTTTCCTCGTTCTTTCATTATTAACTACTACTACTACTACAAGTCTACAACACCAATAATAAACTTTACGTATAATAAATAATATTAACATCATGATAACAATACGCGACACACACACATAGGTAACGTCGGTGACGGAGCACAACAGCAAATAACGTTGCGAAAAAACATCGTTAGTTAGTACAACAACATTGACGTACATGTTGGAAAGAAAAAACAAACCGTAAAAAGCAACACATAGCATTTGCAGCAGCAATGGTTGAAAAAACCAAGTAAAGCAACCAAAGCAAAGCAAAACACAAACGCTCTGTGTCAACCTCTCCTTCTCCTCTTTTTTAGTTTCGCCGGAGATAATGCTGCCGCCGTTGGTTAATTCTCCGGTTTCTCTCCGGCGGCGGTGAGACGATGCAAGAGACTGTCCTCACTCTCCCTTTTTCTCACGAAGACATCCACATTCGCGCCAAGAAGAAAAAACCGCAACAACAGCAGCACAAAGCGGGAAGCGACAACAACCACTCCACTACTCGCGTGTGGCGGCGAGTGAGTCCGGCGGTGTCTCCAGCTCCGTCCGGCGAGAAGTCTCTCCCGAACGGCGACATCTACAGCGGCGCCCTGTCGGGGAACGCGCCGCACGGCAGCGGGAAGTACCTCTGGTCCGATGGGTGCATGTACGAGGGGGAGTGGCGGAAGGGAAAAGCCTGCGGCAAAGGAAGGTTCTCGTGGCCCTCCGGCGCCACCTACGAGGGAGAGTTCAAGTCGGGTCGGATAGACGGGTTCGGATCCTTCATCGGCGTGGACGGCGACATGTACAGAGGCTCCTGGGTGGCGGACCGCAAGCACGGCTTCGGCGAGAAGAGATACGGCAATGGTGACGTGTACGAGGGTTGGTGGAGGTGCAACTTGCAGGAGGGGGAGGGCAGGTACACGTGGCGCAACGGGAACGAGTACGTTGGGGAGTGGAGGGGTGGCGTTATTTCGGGGAAGGGGGTGTTGCTCTGGGCCAACGGGAACCGTTACGAGGGGTATTGGGAGAACGGTGTTCCCGTGGGGAAGGGTGTTTTCACGTGGTGTGATGGGAGCACGTGCGCGGGGAATTGGGGGAAGGAGTTTATGGAGGAGGAGGAGGAGAAGATGATCAAGAGGTCTTCGGTGGATGGGTGTAAGAGTGTCAGTTTTCCCAGGATTTGTATTTGGGAGCTCGATGGGGAAGCTGGGGACATAACATGTGACATTGTTCACAATGCCGAGGCTTCTATGTTTTACAGGGATGGCACTACTACTACTAGTGAGTCTGAGTATGGTGGAGATGATAATAATAATAATAATAATGGCTGTGGGGTTTTGCAGAAGAGTCCTTGTTGGTCTCTTGATGGTACTGCTGGTGAGGTTAAGAAGCCTGGTCAAACTGTGTCCAGGGGGCATAAGAATTATGATCTCATTCTTAATCTTCAACTGGGTATTAGGTATTATTATTATTATTATTATTGCTTCTTTTTTTTTTTAGTTTTGCTATTTTTAGTATCAGCTTTTTTTATTAAGGTGTTTTTTGTTGTAGATACACTGTTGCCAAGCATGCTTCTATTGTGAGAGAGCTTAGACCGGGGGATTTTGATCCCAAGGAGAAGTTCTGGACGAGGTTTCCACCAGAAGGGTCTAAGTTTACACCCCAGCATCATTCGGTGGACTTCAGGTGGAAAGACTACTGTCCCATGGTGTTCAGGTGCTAACATTAACAGTTTTCTTTGCATTCATTGATGTTTTTTTTTTTTTTTTCTTACTAAGGAAAGATTGGTTGTGGATGGTATACTAATTGTGACTGTATCTTGGTGGTTACTTGTTGATTGGTTGGGTATTTAGACATCTAAGGGAATTATTTGCCATAGATCCTGCGGATTACATGCTTGCTATTTGTGGAAGTGACACACTTAGGGAGATGTCTTCTCCGGGCAAAAGTGGAAGCATCTTTTATCTCACTCAAGATGACCGTTTCATAATTAAGACTGTCAAGAAGTCTGAAGTCAAGGTTAGTTAGTTGGAATGCATTCGTTAATTAGAAGACATTATAATTTGAGTGAGGTGAAATATTGCTTTCAGCTTGCTTTGGTTGGTCACTTTGTTGTTTTATGTGTGTTCAATAGTGAATGGTTGGTGTCCACTTTGTCAGGTGCTCATAAGGATGCTTCCAAGTTACTACCAACATGTTTGTCAGTACAAGAACTCCTTGGTCACAGCATTCCTGGGCGTGCATTGTGTCAAACCTGTTGGAGGTCAAAAGGTATGGTTTCACATTTGCAGCAGTGAGGTGGTTTATCATCCAAATGCTTGTTAAAATGTAATGAAAAGTTGTGGTGCCATGGATGAAACAGACTCGGTTTATTGTAATGGGCAATGTGTTTTGCTCCGAGTACCGGATCCACAAGAGGTTTGATCTCAAAGGTTCTTCTCATGGTCGAACAACGGATAAGCCAAGGGAGGAGATTGATGAGACTACCACTCTCAAAGACCTTGACCTTAATTTTGTCTTTCGCCTTGAACAGTCTTGGTTTCAAGAGCTTATATGGTATAGAACTATAGATTTTGCCAAGTTGCATATTCTTTTATTTTCTGAGTTTTTATTTTGTGTTTTCTTACTTAGAGTTGATCTTAACTCTTACGTACTGGCTTGTGCTTAGGCAACTTGACAGAGACTGTGAGTTCTTGGAAGCAGAGGGAATCATGGATTACAGTCTTCTAATTGGCCTGCATTTTCGTGATGATTGCTCAGTTGATGAAATGAGAAGTTCACCACGCAATTCGCATTCAGGTATTTGTATAGTTTTGTAGTTCTTTGGTTCCTTTTCAAATGATTAATCTAGGAGGGATATAAAATCTTCTGGGTTATTAATTTACCAGGCAAGAGAGACATGCTTGATGACGAGATGCTCACATGCCGGTATGTTTTTTTTTCTCTTTATTCATATTTGAGCTTCCTTCTTGTTACAAGTTTATAATTAATCGTCTTAAACTGTTTACAATCTCTTGCATTTTTCATTCATTATTTAATAGAAGACTATGGTTGAAGATCTAGAGAAATCTTGATGCCCTTTCTGTCAGTTTCTGGCTTGAACTATTAATGTCAATTCCAACTCAGCATTTCGTGGGCAAATACAGTCAAACAGGAGAATCTGGATTGTTTTAACTACACACCAATTCTCACTTACTAGATGTTACTCCTAGATGATTTATAGGGGAGATAGCATTTTTGTCTTTAACATCGTTCTCTTGTTTGTACCCGTTGGTGGAAATTACTTTCCCTTTATCCATGTGTCGTGTCCTTGAGGTTTATTGCATATGGTCCCGGGTCTAGAACAAGCAGAGAGACTAAATGCTTTCTGTTTCAAAATTTCAATTTGGCCCATGCGTCTGAAAAATGCCAAGAGGATGTGGCCGCAAGTTAGGTACAAACAAATCACTAGCTGATGAATGAGCATTATATTTGCCATGCTCTAGTCCTATCCATCTATGACTTAGGGATGACTTATTGATTTCTTTTTAAGAATGTGATCGCAATGGTTCAGAATTGAGATGCACCGAAAGTGACCTGAGTTGTACTACCAAAATTGTAGTTAGTTTTGTTGATATTTGAAACAAATGCTGGTAGGGTCATTTTGATTTTTTTTTTAGGTAAGGGCATTGCTTTCTTTTCAACAGCCAGATGGTAGCTGACAAGGATTTTGATGGATCAGAATGTTTTCTAGGACATGAAACTTGGTAGATGATAAATATTTTCATTGTTTGCAAAGGTTCCACCATTTTTTTTTTCTTTCTTTTTCAAACCTAAGTGCATGGTATAAATCATTGCTACTTATAAATTACAGTAATTTTGTTTCTGTTTGGCCCTCTTTATGACAGCTGGTTTGGATCCAAATTATGCAAATTATTAATCCATAATTGTGATTCTTGATATTCTAGGGGACCTCTAATACGACTGGGAATGAACATGCCTGCCAGAGCTGAGAGAGTGAGCAAGGCTGGATTGGATAGTGGAAGTAGCAATTCTAGTTCTACCCCTTCAGAGAGTAATAGCCAGATCTCTGATGTAATCCTTTACTTTGGTATCATTGACATTCTCCAAGACTATGATATTAGCAAAAAGATAGAACATGCATACAAGTCACTACAAGTGGACTCCACCTCTATCTCAGCCGTTGATCCCAAGCTATACTCCAAAAGATTTAGGGATTTCATACACAGAATCTTTGTAGAGGATAAATGACAAATGATATGCTTGGGAGACAAAGGAGTATAGATTGTGAAACGGGACCAACTCTGGCTTGCTAAAGTGACATCCCATGCACCAGGAAATGCTGCATACATGGGTGATCTAAACATTCATGTAGATTGGAACACATTATGGTTGTTGATGGCTAAATTTTTCTCATAGCCATTGCAAATATAATGGTTGAAAATGGATGGGGGAGGAGAGAATTGGGACACGAATGACATTTTTTTCACTTTTGTTGGGGGGAGAGGGATTGTCACACTAGCTTGTACAGGGCATGTGATTAGAGTTCTTTTTATTCTATTGCTTTTGTTATGGATGTAGACATTGTGGGGTGTGGAGAGAGATTCAAATTGACCCGGGTGGGGGTAATAACTGTACAGACAGTCAAAAGATTGATAATAGAATTGAATTGAACATACATTTTTGGTTGGAGCAATCAAAAAGAGGATGGTTTACCTGTTGAGCAAGAAAGAGAAGTTCCAAGAGGGGCCCCCCTTGTGGCCCTGAAGCTCTCTCTTTCTGTCTCTGTGATGTGCATTCAAACGGGTTTTTTTAAAACTTTTGCAGCAATGCATGAAAAGAAGAGAAAAGCAGAAGAAAGAAAAGGAGGTGGGTGTTTCGTTGGTTCATGTCCCTTGTAAAAACTAAGTTTGAAAAAGCAGAATAACAATAATAATACAGTGGTATGGTATGGTAATGTCCCTTTTACTAGTTTTGAACAATACCGAGAGGAAGATGCAAAGAAGACGACAAAAGCAATCACGTCAATGTGGACCAGTGTGGCATCTGATTGCTATTTATGCATGTTATGCCTCGGCATTTTAATAATGAGAAAAATGATGGAACTTGACAGAGAAGTCTCCGCTTCACTCAATATAAGTGACCCCACAAAGACCAAAAAAATAGTGATATTGATATCTCATCTCATGTGGTGGTCAAATCAGAAGGAGGAAGAGAATAGTGGATTTTGTGTTGGCAAACAGATCCTAATGCAACTGTTGTGATTTGGCAGTTTTTGAGCGTGACCATATGTCCTGTGTCCGACACCACTACGAGTGAAACATCCTTGTAGAATAGTAATTATACTGAATCTGCCACTGCCTACTCTACTTGGTATCTGTTCTGTTCTGTTGTTGGTTTCCAATTTCTTCTGAAAACACTGGATTTCATTCACCCACTCACATTCATTATTTGGTCAATGAAGTTTCTTTTGTTGCTCACTTTCCATAAGGCAGTGATTATAATTCCAATATTGGATAATTATTTTTATGTATGTATGCATTTTCATTTTTTCACGTTCCAATGGAATTGAACCTGTACAGTACTTCTCCCCCTTCACAATTCTTTGTCATCATCAGTGACACAGAACAGAAGTTGAGCTGCATGAATCACCACCATCTCATCTCATCTCATCTCATCTAGTGGCCTCTACCTGTAATCCGATTGTACTACCACTACGTAACGTTTTCCTATTTTATATGCTTTTGATGCTAACTAGTAACTAGTGCTTGCTTGGTTATACGGCAAGTAGCTTTACGTGCTTTTAATATAAAATATGTAACTAAAGATATATTCCAATCACGTTCGATAGACGTCACATTTCTTTTTCTCAAATCTTCGGTTGCATTGTAAGTTGTAACATTAAAGGGTGTGTTTGATAGGGAGGAAGAAAGTTGCTAGGCGAGAAAGAAAAAAGAAATAAGATGAAAGTTATTTGATAATGGTACAAGAGAAATGAAAGAGAAATAGAGTAGAAGTTAACTTTTTAAATAACAATAATAATAATAATAATAATAATAATAATTATTATTATATAAGAAAGGGTGTGCAACGAGAACATACTTCTTTGCGTTTCTTTGCAAATTAGTGAAGAAATTCATTTGTGTGGGTCTCATTTTTTTTTTTAAATATTTTTAGCCTATCCAAACAATGGAAGTTTACTAACTTCCACACACTTCCCTCCACCTTTTTCTTTTTCAGGCTATTTTTAGCCTATCAAAAGCATCGTGTGTATTTAGATTTATGTTAGATTTTAATAATTTATTGTGTAAACATTTTTTTTATGCAAATGAAATTAATTAAAATCACTTTTTAGCAAATTTATCTGAACAAAAACTAATTTTTCTTATAATTGATTATAACAATAATTAATTATAGCTCTAAAAAGAAAACAATAATTAATTATACATAATTTCATGTAATCAATTATTAAAATAATCTAATTATATATTTTTTTTACTGAATCTAATTATATATATATTGGTCAACATTGATGCATTTTTAAAATTGATTGAGTTGAAATCAATTTAGATAATTTTTATGTTGAATTACAAATTTTATACTGCATTTTATTATTAATGTATTTTTAGAAGAAAAAAAAATTTAAACATAAATAATTTTAACACAAAAAACAAATAATTTTCTCTCAAAATTAATTTGATTCAAAGTCAATTTTGTAAAATAACACATTAAGCCACTGCACACCTATATTTTTAATTTGAATCCCATTTCTAATTCTAAGACTTCAGAAATAAATAAATAACCTTTACTCACCAATTGACAAGAACTAATATGGATGTGGTCCATGTGGATTTAAATTTTAATAGGCTTGAGATTATTAATTAGTGATGTAATGGGACATATATGGCACGGTACCCATAGGTTGAAGTTATATCTCATACGTCGGGATGTGGTCATAAAAGAAGAAGGATTTATTTTCCATGTATTATGAGTATAAAGATTTTTATTTCGTGGTGAGAGAATAATTCAAATTTTTGAAGAAATATAAACGGGTGAAAATTTAAGATATGTATTTAAAAGGTAGTGTCATGTATTTTGAAGAATTTTATTACTATAATAAGACGTTAGAGGAGTGGTAAGACAATTATACTTTATTTGGTTAGGAAAAGAAAGAATAAAAAATAAGTTTAATTATGTTTTTAGTCTTTATAATTTATTAAATGAGTGATTTTTTTTTTTTTTAGTTTCAATTGCTCAAATTAAGTACTCACATTTTTAAAATTAATGAAATTACATGACGTATGAAAATAAAATTTGAAGATTAAAAAAACAATGCTCAATGATTTGAACTTTCTATCCCATGTTTTAACATCAAATGCAGACTACAAAGACATAATTATATGTATATACTAAAGGAGGGAGCCAAAAAAATTTCTTATTCCATTGCAATTATTTAAAGAGAATAAAAAATAAAACAATTTTTTAATTGTTTGTTAGGAAAGAAAAGATGAAGATTTTTCTTTCTTTCTTTGATTGAGATGAAAGTAAGAGGAAATAAAACTAAAATAAAGATTTTTGTTATAGCAAAAACCAAAATTAAAAGTTACTCCATTACAAAATCAACATTCAAGTAACGCTCCAGTTGATTGTAGAGCAACGCGATTGGTGGATAGATTATTTTTCGGTGAATTTTCAAAGCTGGTAATAAAGACTAAGTAGTGGTTCGTGACGTTAAACAAATGATTTTACACCGAATAAATGATGTCGCTTTATGAATCCAGAGAAGAAATCAGAAAAGTAAATAACAAACATAATAAATTACACTCCATCACCTTGCTAAAATAATAACAATAAATTTTAATTTTGGTCATGAATTGCATCTCTTTTTCTTGTCTCTCTTGACTAATTATTAACATGACACCATTAAGTGTTTTAAAATAAAATAATATTTTAAGCATAACATTTTCTTAATTATATTTATCTTAATTAAGTTTTTTTCCTAAAAGTAAAAGATTTTTTCTTTTCTCTCTTTTTTTAATTACAATGGATCACATTACACCATTATAAGTTATATACTAACTATTATATTATGTAATAACTTTTTATTGAATAATTTTGTTTCAAAATCTATCGTTAGATTAAATTCTTTTTTATCATATTGATTATATATACAAAATCTTATATTGATGTAAAATTATTTAATACTCCATTAATATGCATTAAAATTGATATAATATATATTTTTAAAATATATATAAGAACTCTGTGATTATATATTCATATTTGTTTCATTTTTATAAAATTTGATAGAAACAATAAAAGTAATATATAATTATATTTTAACATTAAATTGATAACAATTAAATTCTATATTCTATATAAAGAGATTAATGATGCAATTTGATTTCTTCCATCTTTTTTCAAACGAAACTCATAAAATGATTATTACTTCTTTTAAATATCACGACTTTTCTTATTTAATTTTCCTAAAATAGGAGAGCAAATGAAAGATTTGCAATATTTAAAACAACCCAATCAGAAACAAAACGAAAAGTAAATGAAATATTAACAAAGAATGTAGCAGGGTTTAGTCCGAATGTTTTTTAGACTTGATGATTAACATGATTCCATGATGTCTTGATCTCATTTTAATTGTGTTTTAGGTTTGTTCTCTTTTATCATTGTGAGTTTTTACTTTTAGCTATGTTAATTCTAATTAGTTTTTTTTTTTTTTTTTTTTTTTAAGAAAAGTAAAGTTGAGGAAGAAGAAAATGAAAAGGTCAAAGGAATCTATAACTCTATAAGAATTTTACTTTTATGATGGTAGCTAGCCCCGTGACACCATATATAGCACTAGCTGCACTGCACCGTCAGAAAAATACATTCTGTCTACCTAATGTCGTGCCATTGAAAAACCACTCTCTTTGGAAGAGGGGTTAAAAAAACCACTCTCTTTGGGGTCTTTCTTTGTTATGAATCCCCGTTTAAATTACTAATAAAGTTATTTCATAATAATAGTTATCATCTTAATCAAGAAAATCAATTTCACAAAAATACTTATCATATTAATGAAGTTATATGTTTGTAAATAATATTATTTTTAAATAGAATTTTTGTATTTAATTTTTTTAATTTCTTCGTAAAAACAGATTGAAAAGGCATAGAAAAAACACACACACACAAAGCATGAGAAAGAAAAAAAGAGTATAAGAAATGGCGATCTACGTCAATGTAATTTTTATATCTTTATATATATAAAAGTAGAAGTCATGGATATTTATATAATTTTCTTTTTTTCACCTAAAAATTGGGTCTTTATGTAATTTTATTTGTTTTGTCAATATTAATTAGCATTAGGTAACTTTCATGTAATAAGCTAAATTAGTAGATTACATTAAATAAGATTAATGCATCATAGATAAATTAAAGGAATAAGAGAATTAATTACCTATTACTATTAATAATAATTGGAAAAAATTGAAATTCAAAAAACTATTGAACATAAATGAAAAAAAAATATTATTAATTACTCAAATATAACACACAACAATGGACATTTTTTTTTTATAAAAGTAAGTAGAAAAATTTAGACTTAATTCATAGGGATAAATTTTTTTACTAAAGATTTTTGTCCAATCAAAATTAAAATTTCTATTACATAATTAAGATATATTTAATTACATAACAAAAATCCAATTAAATCAACATAATCACTAATATTTTCTCCAAGCAAATTAGTGTCTAAAATTAATTTTTAAGCAAGTAATTATTCATTTTTTTGTTTATTATTTTCTCACTTAAATAAATTATTCAAGATTTCCTCTACCTGGACAAATTTTAATTATCTTTTATACATTGATATGTATATGTCAATATATTAAAGTAAAAATTATATATATAATATAACACAGTGGTGACTATTTTTTTAGGCATGTAAATTTTTTTACTTAATTCACATGGATGAACAACTTACTAGAAATTACATTAATATCTAAATTATTATGGTGGATTTTTTATTATAACAATTTTAATTTTAATTTATTTTTTTAAGACTGGCTCTTTCCTTACTTTAAATAATTTATTGAATATTTTATTTTGTGAACATAGAAAATATGAAAAATATAACAAATGGAGATGAATATTTTTCATGAAAGTATGAAGAGAAATTAAGACTTAACATACCATATTAGATATATAAAATATAACACACAAATTAGATTTGTTTTCATAAAAATAAATAAGAAAATTTATACTGACTTTATGAGAATAAACATTTTAACCAACGATTTTTGTCTACTCAAAATTAAGATTTTTGTTACATAATTAGTATATATTTAATTACATAACAAAAGTCAAATTGAATCAACATAAACAATATTATTTTCTCCACGTAAAATTAGTGTCTAAAATTAACTTTTAAGCAAATAATTATTCAATTTTATTTATTATTTTCTCACTTAAATAAATTATTCATTATTTTCTTCTACCTGAACAAATTTTATTTTTCTTTTATACATTGATACGTATATGCCAACATATTAAAATAAAAATTATATATAAAATATAACTCATAGGATGATTTTTTTTTATATATATAAAAGTAAGTAGAAAATTTATACTTAATTCATGAGAATGAACAACTTACCTAAAATCACATAATATTTAAATTATTATGGTGAACTTATATTTTTTTATTATAATAATTTTAATTTAAATGATATTTTTTATAGCTATCTCTTTCTTAATCTAAAGAGTTTATTGATTGTTTTATTTTACAAACATACAAAGTCTGAAAAAAAATATAACAAATGGGAGAATATTTTTCATGAAATTATGAAGAGAAATTAGACTTAACTTACCATATTAGATATATAAAATATAACATATATGGGGATGGGCTTTTTTTATATATAAAAACAAGCAGGAGAATTTACACTTAATTCACGGGATAAACTTTTTTACTAAAGATTTTTGTCCAATCAAAATTAAGATTTGTTTTAAATAATTAATATATATTTAATTACATAACAAAAATAAAATTAAATAAGCATAATCACATTATTTTCTCCATGCAAAATTAGTGTCTAAAATTAATTTTTAAGCAAACAATTATTCATTTTTTATTTATTATCTTCTCGCTTAAATAAAATATTTATAATTTTCATGGGGATGAAAAACTTACCTAAAATCTCATAATATCTACATTATTACAGTGAAATTGTATTATTTTATTATAATAATTTTAATTTAAATGATATTTTTTATGATTTTCTCTTTCTTAATCTGAAATATTTATTGAATGTTTTATTTTACAAACATACAAAGTATTTAAAAAAATATAACAAATGAGGATGAATATTTTTCATGAAAATATGAAGAGAATTTTAGACTTAACTTGCCATATTTTTTTTTTTATAGACTTAACTTACCATATTAGATATATAAAATATAACACATATGGGGATGGACCTTTTTTTATATATAAAAAACAAGCAGGATAATTTACACTTAATTCACGAGATAAACTTTTTTACTAAGGATTTTTGTCCAATCAAAATTAAGATTTTTTTTAAATAATTAATATATATTTAATTACATAACAAAAATCAAATTAAATCAGTATAATCACTATTATTTTCTCCACGTAAAATTAGTGTCTAAAATTAATTTTTAAGCAAACAATTATTCATTTTTATTTATTATCTTGTCTCTTAAATAAAATATTTATGATTTTCACGGGGATGAACAACTTACCTAAAATCACATAATATATAAATTATTGTGGTGAAATTATATTATTATATTATAATAATTTTAATTTAAATGATATTTTTTATGATTTTCTCTTTCTTAATCTGAAATATTTATTGAATGTTTTATTTTACAAACATACAAAGTATTTAAAAAATATAACACAAATGAGGATGAATATTTTTCATGAAAGTATGAAGAAAAATTTAGACTTAACTTACCATATTAGATATATTATAAAATATAACACATGGGGGTGGATTTTTTTTATATGTATAAAAACAAGTAGGAGAATTTACACTTAATTCATGGGATAAACTTTTTTACTAAAGATTTTTGTTCAATCAAAATTAAGATTTTTTTTGAATAATTAATATATATTTAATTACATAACAAAAATCAAATTAAATTAGCATAATCAATATTATTTTCTCCACGCAAAATTAGTTTCTAAAATTAATTTCTAAGCAAACAATTATTATTTTTTTAGTTATTATCTTATCACTTAAATAAAATATTCATGATTTTCTTCTACTTAAACAAATTTTGTTTTTCTTTTATACATTGATATATATATATATATATATATATATATATATATATATATATATATGCCAATATATTAAAATAAAAATTATATATAAAATATAACACACAGGGATGAATATTTTTTTATATAAAAGCAAGTAGAAAATTTTCAATTAATTCACTGGTACGAACAATTTATCTAAAATCACATTATAATCTTAATTAATATGGCAAAATTATATTTTTTTATTATAATAATTTTAATTTAAATGATATTTTTTATGGTTGTCTCTTTCCTGACTTAAATAATTTATTGAATGTTTTATCTTAGGAACATAGAAAGTATGAAAAAATATAATAAATGAAGATGAATATTTTTTTGAAAGTTTGAAGAGAAATTTAGATTTAACTTAACAGATAAAATATATAAAATATGAGACATCGGGATAAACATTTTTTTTATAAAAACAAGTAGGAAAATTTACACTAAATTCACAATAATAAACTATTTTACTAAAGACTTTTGTCCAATCAAAATTAAATGTTTTTACATAATTAATATAGATTTAATTACATAACAAAAATCAAATTAAATCAACTTAATCACTATTATTTCATCCACACAAAATTAGTGTCTAAAATTAATTTTTAAGCAAATAATTATTCATTTTATTTATTATCTTCTCATTTAAATAAATTATCCAATTTTTTTTTAAAAATATTTTGTTTATCCCGTTCAACGCACGGGTCAAAATCTAGTTGTGATAAAAAAAAAAAAACAGAACAAGACAAATATTTCTATAATAAAAACAATTTTACAATATGCTTATGGACTTTTTATATAGGTCAATATATTTAACATTTAAAAGATAAATAAATGTAAAATTTTAATACATTATAACAAATTTAATATGATAATAATACTTACAATAAATATTTATTTATATTTTTTTTAAATAGACTAGCCTGTTAGGCCTAAAAAACTTTTTGAATGACTTAAGGTCTGATCTTTTTAACTAAGTAGGATTTAATAAAAACATTGACCTAATTTATTCTCTGAAAAAGTCTTGCCTACTTGGACTTGATATAAGATAAGACATAGGTCTATCCTATTTTCACCCCTAATAGAAAATAAATGGTTTTGGTGAGTTTGTTTGTATTGTTTTAAGAAAAACATTTGAAAGATTTTGGGATAATTTGATTTTTTAAAATGTTACAATTTATAAAAGAATAATATTTTGAGTAAATTACAGCAGCACCCCCTGAGGTTTCATGTAATTACACATAACCTCACTCTTTTTTATTTTCCTACACTAGCACCCCTTTAAGTTTGAAAACATTACACTAACACCCCCTGATATATTTGTAAACATTACAGTGACACCCCCTCAAACCTTACACTAACACCCCCTACAGGGGTGCCAAAGTAATGGTTAAAAAAGCAGGGGGTGCATGTGTAATTACACGAAACCTCAGGGGGTGTTACTGTAATTTACTCTAATATTTTTATAACAAATTGAAAAAAATAATATCATAAAAGTGTTTTTTTTTTATAAAAAAATCATCGTTTTATTCTGATGAGCAGGCCCAACCCGGTTAGATAGATGAAATTGGACTTACAATTGTGTGCTCTGTCATAGGCTCCGATCCATAGTCCAATAACCCGCCCATTTAATCTAACTCTTTGTGGGCCATACCCAAAATGACTACGAGTGCTGAATCACTATTAATAGCCACGCTCGATTAGACACCCCCCTCCTCCAATAAAAAGGCATGCTTGATTTAATTATTGCGTTGTTAAGAGTGTAAATAAAAAAAAAACAAAGTTCCATTAGCTGGTGAAAATTTTGTTTGCATGTGAACTTTTTCTTATACAATTCTTTCCATCGCATTCTTCTTTTTCTTTTAACAGATTAACGAAGACTTGATGTTACTTAAAAGATTTTTTTAACATCATTTCCCTACCCTTTATAAAGCCCAGTTCAACAATAAACTTATTTGTATTTATTTTAATTTAACGTTATAACATATTTAGCACATTAAGTTATTTATAAAAAGAGTTAATCTTGGTTTCCAACTGCAATAGAAATTTGTATTGAAAGAATAGAAATTGCAATAGGAATGGTGGTATAATATATATTATTTAATATTGGTAACAACTAAAACATGGTTTAGTAACTAAAAAGCCTCGTCGTTGAATTTTTATAATTTTTTTGTAAGAAATAACAAAAACTTGATCCAACCACTAAACTTCCAATTTCTACCAGTCTTACTAGTTCCTGATAGGTCCGGTTGTGAGAGTCATCCAAATTAGTCACTGAATTATTGATTCATCAATTATTGGACCGTATGTTCTAGTCTGATTTTCACAAAATAGATTCAGTGTTGGATCTTTAACTTGATGCGTTCATCATACAAATGCAGTCATGTTTTATTTTCTATTTTCCCCCTTTTTTGTTTCTATTTGCAGGGTTGTAGTTGGAGGGAATAGGGGTGTTCACGGGTACGGGTAACCCGTGAACCAAACCCGTCCCAATCCGATCTGATTAGTTCGGATAGAATTTTTTGAGAGTTCGGGTCAAATCTGAAACCAATCCGATCCAATCCGTTAGTGTACGGGTTGGGTAACGGGTTTTGCATTTTGAACCCGTGACCCGACCCAACCCGTACCATAAAATTAATTTATATATATATATATATATATATATATATATATATATATATATTAAATTAAGAAATACAAAACACCATATTTTTTTGCTAATTTTTAACTACACATGAATTATATTTCTCTTTTTTAATTGTTTCTATTTTTTGTGTTGATTTTGTTTATGTTTTTTCATGCTAATATCTATTTAAAATAAAATATTTGTATTAGCATTGAAACCATTCATTTTATTAATCAAATATTGTCACGATTTGGTCTTTTTAGAGGATATGTAAAAATTATATATTTGCAATGCTCTAGACAAAAACAAATTGTTGTTCTAAAAAATTTTAATTTTTACAAAATAAAAAATATTTTTTAAATGTTCTGACCCAATCAATCCAATCCGACCCAATTCCTTTTTGAACGGGTTGGATAGGATTTCACAATAAAATTGCACAAATCCGATTCAATTCAACCCGTAAAATTTTGATCAAATCCGGTCCAACCCGACCGTAAACACCCTCGGAGGGAAACTTCTGAACTACAACCCTATCTTATCTATGATTTCATATTTCATTCCATTGATAATTTGTTTTGACTTGTGCAAGACAAAAGGAAATCACACGGAGACAAGATTTGAGGTTGTGCGTATGGAGAGGACACGTAACGCAATCTCCGCATGATGTGATGTGGGTTGTGGGAGCTAAGATCGGGTTCATGTCCAATGCCCAATTTCCACGTAACCACCTTATATGCCATAGGCATGGTTCCAAACTAATGAAGCCTAAAACGTTTTCGACCGCAACTGTTACGCATATAAATAACCCAGCCATCATAAACACCCGAACACGCTTCCTTCATTCAGCGTTAATTAATGTAGACATTCTAATGACGGAAGACACAATAATTCTATCCCCATCATCGATCCTAAAATAAATAAATATAAAAAAATGTAGAAAAAGGATTGTTGTCTGGATTTTTTTAGGCCAAATTTCTGATTTGTTTTAATTTATTTTTCTGGTTTAAAAAAAGAATTTGGTTTTAATTTTAGTATAAGTTCATGTACCCATAGTGGAACCATCAGAATGCCGTTTATTCTTATCAATTGAAATAAAAACGTCAAAGTAGGCCGTCTGAAAATCCTACATTATTGACTCCTCAAAACATGGCATTTATAAATAAGGAGTACATACTTTTTTGTAATTCAAAGTGACACCTGTTGCAAACTAATCAGTGTTCACACTGACTTCACACATGAAGACATTTATTTATTTTATAGAGAATAATAATAATAATAATTTATTTTCCCATTAAAATAAACATAGGATGGGAGAACACATAATGGTATTTCTAATTATTGAAGAACATGACAAGGAAAGGAGAGATGTTGACCCAAACGAAACGAAGGATCAAAGCGTGGTGGTAAATAGAAAGTGTGGCTTAATAACTATTAACTAGGACCTCATGAAATGAAATGATGTTCACTGTTTCATTTCATTTCACCTTGCAAACTTTCTGTTCTATTCTACGGACAGCCAAAAGGCCACTAGCCAAAGACACACCACTTCGCAGAAAACAGTGAAACACAAACCAAACCAATACTAAAATGATGTACTAGGTACTAGCTTGTTACGTAGCCGCACACATATATATAATAAAAGTGTGTTGGCTATTACTTACGCATTGAATTGGGGCTATCAGTTTTGGGGGGGAAAAACAGAGCAATGGTTTGTGAGGATTCCTCATCGCAAACTGCTCCATCATCGGAGCTATTCAAAATCGCTTCATCATCTTCTTCTGCCGAATCCAACTTTCGTGAACTCGATGATGCATTCCTCCAGGTTTATCAATCTCTCTTTCACTGTTTCGATGATTGCTTCTTATTGTGATTTAGTAACCGATTTTATTGTTTTCGCTTTTAGAATCGGATTGTGTAATAATCTGAGCAGACGGTAGAAGAAGAGAGTTATATACATATTTTTTCTAGTTCTTGTGCTACCATAGATTGAGTGTTTTGATTTAGAATCGGGAATTGGGATTGACGCTGTGTAGATATGTATGATTGCATATCAAGTTATTCAGTTGTGCATATTGATTTTGTTGTGTTTTAAGTTTTGGCTCTACGATGCTTATGTATGCTATTATTGTACTATTGTGTAACTCCTTCGAAAAGGGCAGAGAAAGGGTGGAGATGTTTTGTGTTCTCATAAATTTTATCGATATTTAATGGAATTCATTTTGAACTGATAAATTAGGTAAGTATACAAAAATGGGTGGATAGAATTTGGTTTATGAGAAAATGAAAAGTTGAGATGATACATAAATGAGCTGCTATGGCTGTTATTGCTTGAAAAATATCCCTAGTTATAGCCACTTGATACTGGTAGAGATTAGAGAATTTGTGGGAAAAGATAATTCCTTATTTCCGAAATTATCCGTATGAAAAAAAAAAATTGGAATAGACTGACATCATAAAAGTTTTTTACACTGTAATTCAATTATGTCATATAATTGAACATTGTTAATTTTTATTATAATTACTTTAAAAATCAAATTTAACATAATTTCTCATTGTTTGATAGAGTAAATTTTTTTTTTTAAAATTACAATGTTTCAAAATTAAACTAAAAAAAGAAACATCTCTTGCTTATTTATGGAGGAGCTTTCTATTCTTCAATGTGGAATTTGGGGGTGATAATGTTGATGCAAACTTCAGCTTTTAAACCATGTAAAGTTAAAAAGGTTGAATGAACTTCTTCATTATACATCTAACGAATATATACACGGAGATATAGAAGTTGCCAGAGAAACACATCATCAAATATTAATCACTAGAGAATCATAATTGTTTTTCATCCTCTGGCTGAGACATGATCAATGAGTCTCTGGTTCACAGTTCATAAATAATCTTGCACTTTATATTATCTTATGTTGTTTTCTTTCCCTTTTCCTTGTCACTAATTTTTAGATGATAATGATATGGTTTGTTCATTATAGCTGTAGCTAATTTGTTTTCCAATTTACAGACTCAAACGAGAATTTGGTTAGGAGAAGTATTGCAGATAAGACTAGATGAGCAACTCATTATATCAGAACTACTTGCTGATGGAGACTTGCTGTACGTATATGATAATAAGTTTCATAGACAATTTTGTCTTAAATTTTATTTTTTTATGATTATTATTGCTGTTAATATATTAAGCTCGAGATATTCTGAAAAATAATTCATAATATATTATGTTTGCATCTAGTCTATTAAAAATTAAAAGCTACATTAAACATGCTAATAATCTTAATAGAAGGCAGATTAGATGATTCTTTTTGTTCGGTTTTTTTGGCTGAATGGGCTGGGCAAAAAGCCGCAGACCCAAATTTTTGTTCGGTTAATTTTGGATAGTAGATAATTAAAACTACTAATAATTCAAACAATTAAATTAAAAATTTTGAGGATAAAGCTTGGGAGAATTTGAGGAAAAAAATATTAATGAACGACTAACACATATGATTGTCACCACCTGGATGGAAAGTAGTAGGAGTTGGAGAAAATCTTTTTGTGGATCTATATGTTTCTATCTTTTTAAGGAAAATATATTTTTTTAAATTAAAAGATATGTTTGAAAAATTATAATAATTATGTTTTTCAGAAAAAAAAACCTTGAAAAAAAAATTATTTTGATACTTTGATAAATTGAAAATGATAGTTTCTGAATAAAAAAACTAATAAAAAATTACACCATAAATTTACTTTTTCAAATATAAACAAATCAGCCTTTATCGGTTCTAAAATTCATCTGTGAGTAAAAATCTTTGTGCTATAATTCTATTCTATGAAGAATTTCTGAAGATATTGGTAAATCCTAAATGTTCTTATGTTTTATTCCAGGCAAATCTACATGTTCAAATCAATTCCTTATGAAAGAATTTGATTTCACCAGAATATAAATTGAAGAGTGTAATTTACTTTGTCTCTTTTATATGGAAATTAAAGGATCGGACTACTTTCATGTCTGAGTAGTGAGTAGAATCTAACTCCCAAGAGGCATTACACAAGAAGCTCCTGCATTGGCACTTTACATTGCTTTGGAATCTGAATACAGTTTTAATTGGTTTTCAGGTTTCAAGTGTCAAAAGTGGTATGGAAATTGCTGTTGGCAAAGCATATGGAGCTAAGGCATATAAAAGCATACAAAATCCAACCATTTGCTTCTAAGAAGAACATCGCGAGATATAGGCCTTATTCTAATGTTGATTCATTTCTGAAGGTAACTTGTTTGATTATCACATCTTTGCTTTTGACAACAATTGTTATTTTTTTCCTTACTTTTAACTTACAAAAGAATATAGTTAGAATACTTTTTGAAGAGGTCACACATATTCAGTGACACTTGTTACCAGAAAACTGATATTACTGACCAAACCAACAGAGGAGTAAAAATTACATTTTCATTATTGTTCTGAAACCAGCAAATTTCCTTAATATTTAATTTGAATTTAGAGGCATGTGATTGTGTGGAGAATGGTACTGGCTTTTGTAATCTGAATCTGAATTGAAGCGCAGTTCTGTGGATGTTTATAATTATGAAGTTCTGCTCAACCATTCTTTAGTTCTTCCTTCCCCTTTCTAATGTGTTGTAATGTTCTGTACTATTGTGTAATTGAATTGCATCACCTTGATGATTTCTGATGTTACTCATGACATGAAGACGCAAAATAATTATTGATCATCACATCATATCAATTTTAGTTTGAAATCTCTGTATGTTATGCTGACACTGACTTATTTGAAATAGTAGAAAAATCTCTTGGTGTAAGCATAGGAATACAATAAAGACAAAATCGTTTATATTTTTTAATGAAGTGAACAGATAAAAATGATCAAAGTAATCTCAGAATCTTTTAATTTGCAGATTTGCAAAATTTTGGGATTGACTGGCGTTGACCTCTTCTCTCCATCAGATGTAGTTGAGAGAAGAAATACTCGAAAAGTTTGTATGTGTATACGCTCATTCTCCAAAAAATCAAGGTCTATGAATATAAATGTAAGAAAGTCTCATAATATTCCTCACAATCTTAATTTACTTGCCCTTGCATTTTATTCTCTAAATAACGGTTTTTGCTAATGTAAAAACGTGGTGACAGGTTCCAGATTTTGACATTGTGACATGTATGGTAGCCATGCCCAAGGATTTGGTTGGATGCATGCGTAGAAGCATAGAGCTATCGCACAGCATCCTTGCTGATTCCTCTGGTAGCTATTACTTACAAAAACATGCAAGAAGAAAATCTAGACAGGTTTGTCCTTGAATTCACTAATCAATTAAAACAAAACATTAAAGTGCTATGCCAAGTTGCCAACGAACCTTTGACTCAATTAGCACCAGCCTAATTCTTTTAAGACTTGGGTGTGATAATAATGTTTGAGGTTGAATTCCCCACCAATCCACCTATCCTCTTGTTCTAGTATCCAAGTGTTTTGGCATCCAATTTAACCACAAAAGAACAAGTAAATAAATTGTCAATGAGTATGCATTTATGTGAATGTCATGTGCTGTATCTTGTGCTTCTACTTCTACCAAATCATTTTGCTACTTGTAATTCTAAAGCATGCTACTTCTGTAGGGTTACCCCGTTACAGACTCCACCAAAGACTACGAGACATATTCAGATCAATCTGGGGACTTGCATACTGATGACTTGTATGATTATACATCAGACATAAACTACAACATAGCGACTCCAATGGTTGAACGTGTTTATTTGCCTGAAGATTTAGATCAATTGGACATCCAAAACCCACAGAGAAATGGAACTTTTAATGATGACTTTGAATTGTTATGTTCGATGGGATCATTCCAATATCATTGCTCTGAGTCTGAGGATATAGAGCATGATTGTGAGCTGACTTGGTCATCATCTTCTCTTAGTGGGGATTTACATACTGACCTTATTGATATGACATCTCATTTAGATACTAAAATGGAACAAGTCCGGGAAAGTAGGAGGATTATGGACTTTGATTACTTTGAGAATTTGTCTTTAAGCAGTAATGCTTCTGTCATTGTGACTCCTAAGAATGAAAAAACACCAGGTAAAAGGGATGCTAGCTCGCTTACAAAAGATAGAAAGGGCTCTGATCTGTTTCATGAAGAAAATAGTACACCAAATGTATATCAAAGTGCCAGCTCTCATGGTTCAAATCCAACTCCACAGACAGCTGAAAATGGTAAATTATTTGAAATTGGTGACGACAAGGAGGTTCTGCTAGTAGCTTGCATGAACTGTTATTCAAGGGAAGCGCTGAACTTGGGAGATCAAGTTGATGCAGAGAACAATTTTAAGAATATTGAGTCTTTCAGAGTGCACAATGACAAGAATGATCAATACGACAAGATAAAAGAACATGAATCTCAAGGCATAGAGAAATGTAGGGAAATGCCGAATCAAATCATTTCTAATGCAGGATATTCTTATTTTGTAAAGAAATTTGAGGAAACTGAGCCTTCATTATATTCATCTGATTGTTACTTCTGCAATACTAATTCTCCAGATAGAGTTGTTCCTCATAGCAATGACACTAGCTCAACTTCACTGAAAAAGTTTCTAGCATATGAAGAGAAAGATTCTCAAGTTGATTTGGATAATGCTAGTTGCTACCAATCTGAGGAGTCACTTTCCTGTCAGTCTTATTATTTGCCTGAGTCTTGTAAATGGGATCAGAAAGGAAAATGTGCTATAACATCATATAAAGATGAGAAAAGTTCGTGTTTTTTGGAGGATGGATCACATGAGGAAATTACACCTTGTAAACAAAAAGCTTCGGAAGTTTTGATGCCCACTGTTGTTAAGTTGGACACTGATGGTAAAGAGCTAAACATCGACTCTCTGGCTCTGGCCTCAAATGCTCTAGCTGCTGATGACTGTGAAAAATGTTCCACTCTTGGTGATGATCATAATGATTTCTTCAAAGGTGACACAACTCAAGACATTGGTGAGCAAGGTCAGAGAGTACTAGATATGTTAACCAATGATGTTGTAGTTCCTGCAAACTGTGATGAAGATACATCAAGTTCTGAATCTTGCATAAGCTCAAAATTTGAATTGAACGGTGGTCATCAAGCATGTCAATATGAAAAGGATCCTGTTTACCGTTCAGAACATACTTGTGTGATGCATATTAAAGTAAGTTGTTTTGAACCTTTTTCAGGCATGCTTGTGTTAATCATTTCCGTTTGTAAATTGAATCTGTTTTGCAATTTTGTTATATAGGAAGAAATAAAACCAGAAGATGATAGGGTGCACTTCTTAGAAAATTTAGCTGGAACAGAAGAGGGAGGTAAAGAAATACCAAAAGCAAAACCTCAAAAGAAGCTACTGCTAAGATCAGTCTTTGGTGGTGCAGCTGCTGTTGGTTTGTTATTCATGATTATGCACTTAAGGTTTGTGTTTGACCTGCTTTTTGTGCTAGGTAGTGCTGATTCAGTTAGTCCATTGATTTGACTTTTTGGTCTTTTGTTTGATAGGAGGAATGACGGGGAAAAAGCTCCACAACCAAGTATGGCATCTAGTCATAAAGGCAAAGAGAAGATTCAGAAAAAATCTACTCGGAAAGTAACTAGAAGTACAACAAAAGGGGTTTATCCAGCTGAAAGGATCAAGTTAAAGTGATTAGGATTTGGGTCTCTTATATTCAAATAATGATAATGGTTGAAAAAAAAAGGTAATAGTTTCAACTTTTGAACCTCGCTGGTTACACATTCCAGTATTTATAAATGGACGAGAATATACAGATATGCTCTGTTTCCTACCACCACCAAACACGACACGACATGGCTAATGTCCAAAAATTATAAGATACTGGAACACCGCTGTGTACTCACGTATATAATCAATATGACAAAAATTTAAATTGATAATTCAGATTTATATATACAACTTCTAAAAACAAAGTTTTTAAGCTTTACAATCACAAGAAGAATAGTAAGAGAGATTGTTTCACAATGCAATCTTTAAAAAAAAAAAATGAATCATATCTATTAAAAAGTTAATTCAACTAGTTAAGTCTATGATAATAAATCTCACAAAAAAATGCTAAGATATTACCTTGATCATTAGGGTATATTACCTTGATGTGATCATCTTAGAGGCTTATACTTGATTTTTAAGGACGTATCGTGATTTTGACGTGGACCTAAGGCCTGTACTTAACTTTGAGAAATTGGTCGACCCAGTCTTTAAATGTTAGGATATTGTGTACATTATCTCAAGGTCGGTCATCTCAAAGGCTTATTCTCGAATTTTAAGTATTTGATGTGGATGAATGACTTGAAGGTACGAACTTGGTTGCCTAGTGCTTGTTGCTCGTCATCCAAGGTTTTTTTTCGTTTAAGGCAATTTGAGAACTTGTACTTGGTCGTCTTGTGTTTGTTATCCAGAGCTTTGTGACTTAGCATAAAGCAATTCAAGGACTTGTAGCTGGTCAACTTTTGCTCATTGATTTGAGGCTTGGGATGGTTGAATGACTTGAGGGTGGTGCTTGATCGGTTCTTGCTCATTGATTCGAGGATTTTATTAATATAAGTTCCTTGATTGTATTCTATTTATTCATGTGTAAACCCTTGTTGAATTTGTACCAAAAAACCCCATTGTTGAATTGTTTTAAAATAAATAATTATATGCTAAGGTGATATTTTTGTTGCCAATTAGTTAGTTGCATACAATTGATGAGTTTGCGACAAATTGGTAATAGGATTAAACTAATAGTATATGTTGCTTAAATACGTTTTTTTTTTTTAGGTATATAAGATGTAATTTTATTAAGAAGGCAAATTGTCAGTGGAAGAAATTACATCATCATGAATGTTACCACTACATCATCAGGTAACAGCTGCTGGGGAACATCCTCAACCCAGTACTGCTGCTTGACATCAAAAGCTAAAGCCGCCAATCTATCTGCAGCTATGTTACCACTTCTCCTAGTAAACTGTAACCCCTTGTGAGAGTGATGCACAATCCCTTCTTTCTAACTTTTCTCTCTCTTACTTTTATTTTTTTCTTTTTATCTTTTTTCCTCTTTCATATTTATATTTATCATATAGTTATAATATTATATATTATTTATGTACTATATTAAATATTTCTTTTTTATGTAATATTATATTATTATTTTTTATTTTTAAATAATATGAATAAATGATTTATTAATATATATTTTTATTGATTAAACAATATATTTGATTATTTTACTCTTTTACTGTTAAATGTCATTGTTTTAAATGATAAAATCATGTTATCATTTTTTTTATAATTTATCTTCATATTTAAGTTAAAAAATATAAGTTTAAATTATTTGAATTAACTAAATCATTTTATTGTTTATCATTGATAAGAATCATGTTCATATTTAGAAGATAGTTTATTTTACATTTTAAAATACTATAAAGTTAACAAAATATAAAAAAGAAAAAGTTATTTATATCTATTATACAAACAGGAAAACTTGATCTTTTATGTAACACGTCACAATTTAGGAAAAAATTTACTGCTAAATTTTCACTTATTTCCTCTCTATTTTTTTCATTTACTTTTCTTTTATTTTTTTTAGATTTTTCTCTTATATTTTCTAAAAAACACAACTCCTATTCAACTCCTTTTCACTTTTTCCCTCTCTCATTTTCTTTTTTTCATTTCTTTTCCTTTTATTATTTTATACTTACACAATTTTTTTTATAATAACTACTCATTTATTTATATCATATTACTATTTTATGTCCTTTATTTATAAAAAATCATATTCAATAATTTATATTAGCATGTATAATTATAAAAATTAAAATATTATGATTTTGTTGAAATTATGTTTAATTTATTTTAAAATATTTAATATAATAATATGCTCGATGCTATATAAAAATATGTTATCATTATATTAATTGAATGATAAAATTATATAATTACTTATTACATATTAAGATTAATTATAATTTAATTAATTAAATTTATTTTTACTTTAAATCTCTATAAAAAAAATTTACTTAAAAATCGTATAAAATAAATTTAAATAATTTCATAAATAAAAATTTTGTTGATTAATATTTATATTATAAGGTTGAGATTTATATAAATCTAATTAATGTTTTATATAAATTTGAGTCTAATTAATGTTTTATATAAATTTGAGTCTATGTTTAGAATTAATTTATTTAATATATTTTTATTATAAAATAATTTTAAATTACTTTATCAATAATATCATAATTTAAATTAGTTTTAATTTTAATATTTTATGGTAGAAATCACAAATATCATTCACGGGAGACAATTCTACTCAATACTATTATGGACAACAAAACTCTCTCTTCGAACATTTCACACAAGTACATGCCAAAGACTCAATAATATTATAAATTAAAATAGTTTTTATTTATTTTGGTAGAGACCACAAATATCATTTACGAGAAGTAATTCTACTCAAGATCATTGTTATATTATATATTTATATTATAAAATAATTTTAAATTACTTTATCAATAATATCATAATTTAAATTAGTTTTAATTTTATGATAGAAATCACAAATATCATTCACGGGAGACACTTTTGCTCAAGACTATTATGGACGACAAAACCCTCTATTCGAGTATTTTACACAAGTACATGTCAAAGACTCAATAATATTATAAATTAAAATAGTTTTTTTTTGTAGAAACCACAAATATCATTTACAGGAAGTAATCCTACTCAAGATCATTGTGGGCAACAAAACTTTTTTTTCTCTAAGTACTTAACACAATTGCATACTAAAGACTCAACAATACTTTTATGTACTTCGAAATCCTATAAAATCATTTTTACTTATAAATTGTATAAAATAATTTCATAAATAAGTATTTTTCTTGAATAATATTCATATTATGAGGTTCAAATTTTTACACTTCAAATAATTTAAATTTAATTAGTTAATATAATTATTACGAAATAATATTTTGACTCTATGATTAATAATTTTATATACAAAAATTTTATCGATTATATTTATATAATAATGTTAAATTGTTTTCATAAATATATAAAAAATATATTATAATTAATTTATTAAATATATCTTTGATAAAAAAAATAGTTTTAAATAATTATTTACTGAATAATATCGTAATTAAATTAATTTTAATTTTAATTATAGTTTATAAACTATAAATATTATAAAATTCATATCTTTCTTTTAGAGTATAATTGTAAAATAATTGAATGCTTTTATTATTTCACATTTGAAAATTACAAAAATATTTAAATTTAACATAAGTTAAATTCTTTTTAAATTTTTAAACATCAAATTTTCATATTATTTTATAAATATTTAAAATAAAATAAAAAATAATTGTGAGACTATAATCAAATATATTTTCCCTATTTGAATACTCCCACTCTTTCTGCATTTCCAAAAAATTTAAACAGTTAATTATGTTTTCTCAAAATATATTTAATCTTTTTATATATGAGGCTTGACATTTTTCTACTGTAATGGGTTGAGTTTATGTTATTAATCATTGTGTTTTTATGACTTATTCAATTTAATGACATCTAAAATTAGTTTTAAATTTAAAATTAGACAGAAAAATATCTATAAATTTATTGTTTTAAAGTAGTAGTCATTTTTAGGGGACAAGGATAGGGACGGGACAAATATACCCAACCCGGAACGGGGACGAGAGTGGGTACAAAATTTTATCCCTGACAAAGATCAGGGACAGTGACGGGTGTGGGAACTGGGACGGAAAATGACATACCCGCTTATCATGTTGCCATGCCTATTCACAATCATCACTTGTATATTTGTTGGTTTTAATTAATTACAGATTTGGATAAGATTAAAATACTTTTTAGTCTTTTAAGAATTTTATTTTTTGGTTTTAATTTTGTTTTCTAAATTAAAAAAAAATATTTTGATCCATTCACATGTCTTTATTAGATCAATTTATCATATAATATTATATTATTATATACAAACATTTATCCTGTCTGTCTTTTTGTTGTTGTTTGTAATATACTAAATTTGAACTCCATCTATGGCTACTCCTATTATGCATGATATCATGTTTTTTAATACACAAATTTGCATTGTATTTGCTCCTATCCAAAGATTTTCATCTTATTGTTATGTTCTTATACTGACCACAAAAAATATAGTTTAGACTTTTGTAAACAATATACTCACCACATAAACATAGATTCATTTAATAACAATGACCTTAATAAATTAAATATATATTACATTATTTACTTGCCTATAAACGTGCGAAAGCAGTCAAGTCATCCGTGCGGATGCACGGGTATTGTGCTAGTGACAGACTAAAGTAGGCTAAGTAACAAATGGATTAACACCAAATTATAGGAACTATTTTCAAAAAAAGAACAATTTAAAAGGACTAAAATAAAAAAATCGTGTGTATATTAAAAGGACTAAAATATCAAGTGAGAGGACTTTTATTACGAGAAAGTGAAAAAAAGAGTAAATCATGGTCACTAGATCAAACATAAAAGGTTAAGATTAAAACATAAAATCATGTGACGTTTTAAAGTGATCATTAAATAACTTTAAATCCAAATCATTCACGTATGATTGCATAGTCTAGATTTATTCCTCCTATCCTTTCATACAAATACTCATCTCACTTTATATATCCCACATATATATGTATATGGACAGGATCAATTGACACGACTGATAACATGTATCAATTTTTTGTACTTACACTACACCATTTAATAACTTTCCGTAGAACACAAAATTATACCATATGCCAATTATTTAGCAATTGAAATTTATTTATATTTCAAATAACATATTATCTGTCAAAATAGTGTGAAGGACTGATAATTAGTTTTTTATTCGCATTGGTTGTGCCCAGAGCAAGGCTTTCTGTTGAGCATGGCAAAATATATATCCTTGTTAAGTATTCACTATTTTCCTTTGCTATGCAAAGTGAAACTGAAGCTTCATAGAAGTGCTTTAATGATCACTCCTCACTGCCTGCATAGTTAGCTTCATTTGGTCATGCTTTAATGTGGAATAGTGATCATTAAAGCACTTCTATGAAGCTTCAGTTTCACTTTGCATAACAAAGGATAATAGTGAATACTTAACAAGGAGATATATTTTGCCATGCTCAACAGAAAGCCTTGCCCCGGACACAACCCAATATCCGGGAGTATCTTCTGGTCCTCTCATCATTTCGGTTGTGTCAACGAACCTTTGAAGCTTAGGTGTGTGCACTGGCGCAGGGCGTGCAGAAGAATATGTATTGGAACCAATGGTTTTATCACCTGGCTTTGGATGACCCCTCTGTCCCTCTTTGGAAATAAATGCTAAGATGCCCCCAGACTTGATGCTAAACTGGCCAAGACTGGAGGATTGATCCCACTCTGGTGCCTTCTGCAGAATGGCACCAATTACTTTAGAGAAACGCAGCCTCAAAAGGAGACACTTCTTTTCAACTTGTAACTGAGCTCCTGTCACAATCGAAACACTATCATCTGACTCAACTGGAGCAGTACAAACATATGAAAAGGAGTTCCATTTAACTTTCTTATGCAAGTTGCAGCTATATGAGTCACAAGACAAGTAAGTATTTGCGTTGTCAGAAAGTGGTAAGGACTTGGGTAGAGAAGCCAGATGCTGCAGGTGAATGGCCAATCGGTTGCTTCTTCTCCCTTCCAATTGTAATCTTAGCCCAACTACTGGTCTATTACCTACATCTACCTGCCATCAAGGAAAAAGTAACCAAGATTATAAAAAAATTCATTATTTTATAATGTATAGAAGCTGCAGTTCTCCTAAGTTGTGAATGTTACTAGAATGTTAGTACTTCTACTATATCAATATGTATGTAAAATGTGGAGTTGGTGTTTACTACTATCTGGGCCATATACCTTATTAGCAACAGAAGGTCACAACAATGTAGATAATTAGATCATGAACCATGATATTTCACATTAACACGATCCGAGTAAAGAGAAAGCAACACACCACCACATCATATGTATTCAACAAGTATGTAGAGAAACTACTCATGCCTTCTTTATGTTTATAACAGAAGGAAAGAAAAAGGAGAGTGAGGTACATCTTTTTCTGCACACAGTTTATTGGAAACACTGAAAGCATGGGAACCTTCAACTCATAAAATGCACATAAAAAGTGCAAGATGGAAAACTTACTGGAATGGTATTTATGTAAAGCTTGGGACCCAAGATACTAAATCTTATCCAGGTGTTCACTTGATGCTTCCAATGAGAGCCAAGACGAATCTCACTAAGTACAGGTGCCCATTGTCTTGGTAACTGAAACTCACAAAACTGATGAAGGTCTTCAATCGGAGGTTTGTCTGTTTCAGCAGTCACAGTTTACATGCAGGTTCAGCTAATTCAGTTTCAGAAAGAGTTATTATATGCTTATGAGAGTTTATCCATTCAAACCCTTTTAAGCTTACAACAGAAAAACCCATTACTAATTTCTGCCAGTGTGGTAGACAAAACAAAGGAAAGTGGTCAATTGAGTTCTCTTCAAAGAATAACTTAGGAACTGTTCAGTTCGAGAAAATGTTTTCTTGAGACAAAGTAAAAATAAGGAGAAATTCTTGTAATAAAAAAATGAAAACACAAAATGCAAAAAACATTTCCTAAAAGTAATAAAGCCCCTACCTAGATTTTTTATCTGTGGATAAAACAATTTTTCATGACATAATGATCATTTTCTGAAATTTAGGTAGAAAGGGCAAATGTTTACTACTGTTCTGTGAAATATTTGTACAACAAAACAAATCAAATAATGGCTTACAACGGAGATAGAGATTTATGGCATGGCTCACAAATCCACTTCCGCGGATACTTCTCAAGAGGGATGTCAGAGGGAGAAGGAACAATGATATTACGTCAGGTTCCGAGTCAATAGTATCCAACCATTCATTATGATACATCTTTTGACCGCTTCCACCCCTCCTACTATGTATCATAAAAAGATTCTGCAAACCCAGTCGAGAGAATTTATGAATGATCAATGCAGTTAGGAAATTTAAAAAGCTTTTCTGTTTGTAACATTTGTTGCATTGCACGAGAGGCACAAATGCAGCGCATATATTCGCAGAGCATAACAGAACAAGCATTTCTTCATCATATATTAATGTTGTGACACTAATAGTTACATTATACTACTTTTCCATGAAGGGGACATTTACACAGTAGCATTCTAAACAGAACTTAAAATTTCAAGATGAATTATTTCATTGTAAGATAAGAAGAGATAATTAATGGTAGTATGGTACTAAAGGAAGGTCCAACCATTCTGTGCAGCTGGAATGAGTTTAAATTTGTCACAAACTGCATTATTTTATTATTTTTATGGGAATAATACTTTTTTAGCACAAAACATGCATACTCGTTTTTTTTTTTTTTTTGAGGGGATATGAAAGGGGAAGGAATTTCTACAAGTCCTGCCTTAGAATCAAACCAATATATAAATATTTATGCAAAACACTTTTTTATAATAATTATTTTCTTTTTCCAACAAAACTAGCAGAAAGACCATAGTAAGTCAATAAAGAAGTGCAATGACACCTCTTTTTTGTTACATAAGTCTTCAGAAGCCTGGCAATGATTGTCTGCAGAATCCTCGAACTTCATGTTAGCTGTGTCCTTCAAAAGTTTCTGAATACTAGTAGGACCAAGATATGATGTATCCCCTTGTCTAAGATATAACACATCCTTCCCTCCCATGCTCACCCCAACTATGATATGAGTTCCAAAACGTTCTATAAACCTTGCATGAATCAGTAGAAATAATTTTATCATTGTGAAAATACAGTTATACAATGTCAATTGTTTCACTCAATGAAATCCCTTCATAATGCAATTTGCATTGATTAAAAGAGCATGATAATCGAATAATTAATGCAGAGCAGTGCATGAGGAGATTTTTGGAATATACAGATTGAAATTTATGATGTCATTAATGGAATTGTTTTCATACATGATACATTGTATCTGGTGAAAGAAAGCATTATATGTAGTCTATAAATAGATTGAAATTAACAAAAACAGAAGGTTTGAACTTGCTTTTGTTGGATGAGCTGTTATTATTTGACAGAATGAATAACTTCGATCTTTAGGAGCCAAACAATACCTATCATGATCGAGTCTGTTGAAATAGTAAGCACTGTGCAAGATAAGCTCATAATTTCTAAGCCAGAACACTTCTTTTTGATACATAGAGTAGTAACTTGTTACTTCTTACTACTACAAGGCCTCAGGGTCTTACCTTGCCAAGGCCTCAGGGTCCCATGACGATGGCACTGCTTCTTTGACATGATCAAGGAGTTCACCATGATACCTTTCTAATTCAATGGCATAGCGTTTGATGAACCACCCATCATAAGCAAGAGACTTGATAGAAGCCAAATCTTTTATATTTCGACTAGATAAACCAAATGAAGCACAGAAATGACCAGATGCAGTTTGTCCTCCAAGGCACATTTCCTGGTTGAAGTGCTCCAACATCTGAAAGACATCATCATATCATAGGGTCACAAAAAGTAGCATCTATCTAAAGGTTAATATAAGTATATAAGAAAAGAGCTAGTAACTCTGTTTCTGTAACACTCTAATATACTCTCTATTAACATTTCTGAAGTATATAATCACGGTAACATAATATTGATAACATGCCTGTTGCAAGGTGAGAACTTCTGAAAAGACTCTAATTGATTCTCCTCTAACACATTTGATAGAGTTTGGGACATTTGGAATTGAAACCCCTCCAGGAATCTCAAGATTACGGCACTGTGTCTCATTGACAAATATCAACCTTGAATCCTTCTTACAGTTGTCAAAAGCTATATCTTGTGTTATGTCAAAACCCAACCCAATTGAGTTTATGGCTTTCTGGGCTGCTTCCAAACTCGAAACTCTTGGTGCCATTACTCAATTTGAAGGTATAGAACATGGAAGCAAGGCAAATGTTAAAGGAGAAGAGGAAACTATCACACACTGGATTAAGATCAAGCCAAGTCAACACAAGCAAAGAGTCAATTTTAAATAGAGAACGTCCTAGGAAGTTTCATATGTCTTTTAACCGAAATTGGGGAGCTGAAGTTGGTTCCATTGATTTGTCTTCCAGAACTGTAGGAAGTAGCAAGGAAGCAGGACCACGTACACGGAGGGGTTGACTTGAGTGGATCATATCATAAACACACAATAGTCGTTTCACGTTTAACTTTAAAACTTATCATAGGACACAAGAACAAGATACAATACTGTCATTAATTGGGTGTTTTGGCAAACTAATCTAGTATTACTTTGAGTAGTTTATAAGTTGGTTTAGTTAAAATAAGTTTGTTTGCTCAGTAGTTTCTACCTTTTATTTTAATAACTTCTAATCTATTTTCATATGTTATTTCAATTAGTGTTTTATCTTATAAGTTATTAATTATTTTTTTCTTTTTTTTATTAATTTACTTTAATTTTTTTATATTTTTTCCTTCATTTTTTAGAAATTCTTTTACCTATTTTGTTACTCTCATTTTATCATGTTTCTTTATTATTGCATTGCTTAATTTTAATTTTAATTAAAATATTTGGTCACTAAACAAAAGTTGATAAAAAAAATTAAATTTATAAAGAATTTTTTTTAAAAATATTATTATTAAAAAATTATTTTAAATAATATAACTTTATTTAATTAAATTATAATATTTTGATGAAAAAGAAGGAAACACAAAAAAAAGTAAAGTAACTATGGCTGTCCATTGATAATAATTTTTAAAATTTATATTATAAAAGTCTTTATAATATAAATTTTAAAAATTATTATCCTAATTTTTAAATGATAAATAATTAGAAATAAGTTCAAATATTGAAAATAATATATATATATATAGGCTAACAAGGTAAGGTAGACTTTTAAAAATGTCATATTAGACAAAGAAAAAAACTACTATAATAAATATAATATCTGACTTAAAAATTGATTTTTTTTTTAAAACATTTATCTGTTAAGCAAAGACTTATTTGGCCTATTCTGTTTCCACACTATAGTTTGCACACAATTGATAGATGCACACACGAAGAATCTAATGTCAAAGGGTATGAATAAAAACCACATGAACATACTTACATACACACGAAGAATCTAATGTCAAAAATGTATCAATAAAAACCAACAAAGATGCTGCGGAGCATGACCAAAACCTGCTAATCATGTAGGCAGTGAGGCACCTTTGACTTCAAAGGAAGGTGAATACTTACGAAGCTTCAGTTTCACTTTGCATTGCAAAGGAAAATAGTGAATACTTAACAAGTAGATATATTTTGCCATGCTGAATAGAAAGCCTTGCTCCTGATACAACCCAATATCCAGGAGTATCTTCTGGTCCTCGCTTAATTTCCTTTGTGTCAACAAATTTTTGAAGCTTAGGTGTGTTCACTGGCTCAGGGCGTGCAGAAGAATATGTATCAGAACCAATGGTTTTATCACCTGGCTTTGGATGACCCCTCTGTCCCTCTTTGGAAACAAATGCTAAGATGCTCCCAGACTTGATGCTCAACTGGCTTAGACTGGAGGATTGATCCCACTCAGGTGCCTTCTTCAGAGTGGCACCAATTGCTTTAGAGAAACGCAGCCTTAAAAAGAGACACTTGTTTTCAACTTGTAACTGAGCTCCTGTCACAATGGAAACACTGTCATCTGATTCAACTGGAGCAGTACAAACATATGAAAAGGAGTTCCATTTAACTTTCTTATGCAATTTGCAGCTGTATGAGTCACAAGACGACAAGTAAGCATTTGGGTTTTCACGAAGCGATAAGGACTTGGGTAGAGACGACAGATGCTGCAGGTGAATGGCCAACCGGTTGCTGCTTCTCCCTTCCAATTGTAATCTTAACCCAACTACTGGTCTATTACCTACATCTACCTGCCATCAAGAAAAAAAGTAACAAAAATTATAAAATTATTATTTTATAATGTATGGAAGCTGCACTTCTCCTAACTTACCAATGTTACTGGTATTTTTTTTTTTTTATCTATAGGAATCGAAGACAGAAAACAGGTATCAGGGAGTTTACAACAACTCACGCACCCTGCTCAACCAACTAAGCTAGACTCCCTTGGTACAAATGTCACTAGTATGTTAATTAGTACTACTTCTATTATATCAATATGTATGTAAAATTTAGAATAGGTGTTTACTTCCATCAGGGCCATATACCCTATTAGCAACAGAAGGTCCCTACATTATTGGTAATTAAATCATGAACAATGATATTTCACATTAACTCTATCAGAGTAAAGTGAAAGCAACACACCACACCATACATATTCAACAAGTATGCAGAGAAACTACTCATGCCTTCTTTATATTTATGGCAAATTTATTCTACCGAACAAGAAGAAATGAAAAGGAGAGTAAGGTACATTACTTTACCATCTTTTTCTGCTCACAGTTTATTGGCAACACTGAAAGCATGGGAAACTTCAACCCATAAAATGCACATTAAAAGTGCAAGAAGGAAAACTTACTGGAATTGTATTTATGTAAAGCTTGGGACCTAAGATACTAAATCGTATCCAGGTGTCCACTTGATGCTTTCGATGAGAACTGCTTATGTCACTAGGTACAGGTGCCCATTGTCTTGGTAGCTGAAACTCCAAAAATTGATGAAGGTCTTCAATTGGAGGTTTGTCTGTTTCAGCAGCCAAAGTTTACATGCAGGTTGAACTAATTCAGTTTCAGAAAGAGATTATTATATACTTATGAGAGTTTATCCATTCTAACCCTTTTAAATGTTACAACAGAAGTGTTAGGAATTGATAGACCAAATCCCCTGTTTGAGAACTCAAAATAGATGCTAAATGAAAAATGAAATAAGACGACACTCTTATAAGTAAAAATGAAACCATCAAAGAAAAATTATTTTTATAGAAGTAAACAACCCCTTAGATTTTTGTCAGTGGATAATACCATTTTTCTTGACATAATGATCATTTTCTGAAATTCAGGTAAAGTCTAAGGGTGCGTCTGATACACACTAAGGTACAACGCAAGAAGAAATATATAGGATAAACATTAAGTTATAAGACAACTTTTTATTTTATGCATTATTTGATGGATAATGAACAACACAAGCAAAATAATATAAAATTTAGTATAATACTCTTTTTAATATTAATATCTTAATATGGCGTTCATGGTAATGGTGGTGGCGATGGTAGTGGTCATGATGGAGGCTAGTGTTGGTGGTGGTAGCGGCATTGGTGGCGAAGTGGTGGTGATGATAGTGGCGGTGGTGGTGGGTGAGAAATATATTTTGTAGTTGGGACAAATAAATGTCTGATGAACAAAAAATTAAGCTTTAGTCTTGTCCTTCGGCATTTGATTTGTGCTATCCCATGGTATTCTTTTAAATCAAACATGGAACAAATATTTGTGTTGTCCAAAACTATATTTTTTAGCAAATCAAACAAATCCTAAAGGACAAAAATTTATTGTTATGTGAAATATTTGTGCAGCAAAACAAATCAAATAAAGACTTACAGTGGAGATAGAGATTTATGGCATGGTGCACAAATCCAGATCCATGGCGGATGTTACTCAGAAGGGATGTCAGAGGAAGAAGAAACATCGATATTACATCAGGTTCCAAGTCAATAGTATCCAACCATTCACTATGATACATCTTTTGACTGCTTCCACCCCTCCTACTATGTATCACAAATATATTCTGCAAAGCAAGTTGACAAAATTTATGGATGATCAATGCACTTTGGAAATTTCAAAAGCTTTTTTGTTTGTAACATCTGTTGAATTTCACAACAGGGACATAAGCACAAATGCAGTACATATATTAACAGAGCATAACAGAACAAGCATTTCTTCATTATATTGGACATTAAATGTTAATATTGTGACACTAATAGTTACACTTACATTACACTAGTTCTTCACGGAGGGGACATTGACACGGTAGCATTCTAAACAGAATTTAAAATTCCAAGGTGAATTATTTTATTGTAAGATAAGAAGAGATAATTAATGGTAGTATGGCAATACTAAAGGAAGGTCCAACCATTCTGTGCAGTTGGACATGAATAAAATGAATAATCATTCTTTGATAGAAGAAAATCTATGGTGGACGAGCAATTCCATATGTAATGTGACATGCATGCTATATGCAAGTAAGAAATTTAAGTTGCACTTATAAGACCTTATGATGCAAACATTTTAACATGTTAAAGCTGCGATATATGATTTTAAGTTTGTTATTAACAGCATTCTTGATGCATCAGTTAACAAAGTTATAACTTGCAAATTAACTCAAAAAAGTAACATGCAAGTTAATGATCAACAAACAGAAATTGTTCTTAAGAATTCAACTTTTAAAATGTTATTATTTTTATGGGAATAGTACTTTTTTTAGCACAAAACATATGCATACTCAGTTGTTTTTTTTTTTTTTTGGGGGGGGGGGGGGGGGGGGAGTCCTGCTTTAGAATCAAACCAATATATAATAAATTTTCATTAAAACACTTTATCAATTTAAAACTTTTTTTATCAAAATTATTTTCAGTTTCCAACAAAGCATGCAGAAAGGCCATAGTAAGGCAATAAAGACGTGCAATGACATGTACACCACTTTTTCGTTACATAAATCTTCAGAAGCTAGGCAATGATTTTCTGGAGAATCCTTGAACTTCATGCTTGCTGCATCCTCCAAAAGTTTCTGAATACTAGTTGGATCAAGATCTGATGTTTCCTCTTGTCTAACGTATAACACATCCTTCCCTCCCATGCTCACCCCAACTATGACATGAGTTCCAAAACGTTGTATAAACCTAGTATGAATCAGTACAGATAATTCTATTATAGTGAAATAACAAATATACGGTGTCAATTGTTTCACTCAATGACATCCCATCCATAATGCAATTTTCATCAATGAAAAGAGCATGATAATCAAGTAAGTGTTAACGTGTTCAGTCTTACCTTGCCAAGGCCTCGGCGTCCCATGATGATGGCACTGCTTCTTTGACATGATCAAGGAGTTCACCATGATGCCCTTCTAAATCAATGACATAACGTTTGATAAACCACCCATCATAAGCAAGAGACTTGATAGAAGCCAAATCTTTTATACATCGACCAGATAACCCAAATGAAGCGCAGAAATGCCCGGATGCAGTTTTTCCTGCAAGGCACATTTGCTGGTTGAAGTACATCATCATCTGAAAGACATTATAGGGTCACAAAATTAACATCCGTCTAAAGATTATGATAACTATTTAATCATGGTAACATATTCATAATTAACTTGCCTGTTCTAAGGAGAGAACGCCTGATTGGATTCTATCATATTCCCCTCTGACACATTTTATAGAGTTAGGGACATTTGGAATTGAAACCCCCCCTGGAATCTCAACATGACGGCACTGTTCCTCATTGACAAATATCAACCTTGAACCCTTCTTACAGTTGTCGAAACCTATATCTTGTGTTATGTCAAAACCCAACCCAATTGAGCTTATGGATTTCTGGGCTGCTTCCAAACGCAAATCACTTGTTGCCATTACTCAATTTGAATGTATAGAACATGCAATTCAATGCAAGCAAGGCAGATGTTCAAGGAGAAGAGGAAACTATCATACACACAATTAAGATCAAGCCAAGTCAACACAAGCAAAGAGTCAATTTTGAATAAAGTTTAAAGAACACTCTAGGAAGTTTCATAGATCTTTCAGCCATAATTGGGAGCTAAAGTTGGTGTCATACATATATTGATTTGCCTTCCTGAGCAGTAGGCAATAGCAAGGAAGCAGGACCAATTATTGTACTTGTACGCGGAGGTGTTAACTTCAGTGGATCAGGTTTTCATACTTTAGGCATTATTGGTCTAAAGAAAGTAGAAGAAAATATTATGATGGAATGAAAAGTAGCAAAAATTAATCCCCACCATTTACAATGCATGCAAAAAAGTATAGGAAAGAAAGAAAAGAGTGAGTCCCACGTAAAAAGCTAATGCAGCCAATATCAAAATCAAACGCATGTGGCCTTTAAAAAAAAAAAATCAAATGCATATGATATGAGAGAGAGAACCAGCTTCACTGCTTGAGTGGGTGTTTGGATTAGCTTTCAATTCTACTAAAATCAATTCCAAAATTACGTTGACGGCCAAAACAATAAATAGTTAGCTTCAACTTTTTAAATTTTTTATCATGATTTTGGAGTCAAAATTAATTCTAAGAGATATGCAAACACACTATGAAACAATATGTACGGATGACAAAGCAACGAGACGATAGTTAGCACTGCTTTTATATGATCCTCTCCAGCACCATTTCCCCTCCTGCTTTCTCCAGCCAATGTGTGAACCATTAGAATTAATCTAAAGGATCAGATTTTAAAAAGGAAAAAAAGGCACATAAGGGGTATATTAGATTAATCTAAATATATAATCAAATAAATAAAGATATTGTGGAGAAGACTTTTACACGAGCATTTGCAAAATAAAAAATTGACGCATTTCAACGGAAGATTAACACCCTCATATAACGGTGTTGGCTTAGGAAGTGTAAAAGTAATGCATTTCAATGGAAGAATGTCTGATGTAATAAGAGCAAAAATACAGGAGATGAGTGTAATTTATTCTAAAAATATAGATTTAATTAAAACCAATTCAACTGCAATTTAACCAGGTTCAACCAATAAATGGTGAATATTATTGCATTAACGGACGAATATTAAAATACTGTAATATTCCACTATTTGCAACATTTTTTTTTTCATAAACACTGCAATATTCCAAAAATTAGTTTCAAAATTTTCTTATATTATTTTATAATAAATATTTACTTATATTTTAAAGTATATTATAGTCAAATTGAGTTTATTTAATGAAGTATCAAATAGTTTTAAAATTTTATTAAAAAAATTGTATTCTTAATTTATTTAATAAGAATTTTAAATTTAACTATTAAATTAATCAAATTAATACTACCTACAAAGAATTATTAATCAAGAGAGTCTAACAGAGTTATTAAGGGAGGAACTTTGCCGAGAGTTACTTTTAACGTAACTTGATCTCTCACCCTAATTATCTATTTGTGTGTATAAGAGATATATAATGAGAGTTTCACTTTTATATCAAAATGAGAGAAATAAATACGAACATACAATAGTTAATATTTAATGTTGTTATCACTTATAAATGTGTGTGTGTGCGCGTGTCCTATCTAAAAATATGTCAAACTTTTAAGTTTTAATATGAAATATGCTTTTAAATAGATAAGAAGCCAAGGTAGACTTTCCAAAAGGTTAGACTGGAAAAACAAAAAAACTATAACAAATAAGTGTTGAACATTGAATTTTTTAGGCTTAATTACCAAATTGGTCCTCAATTTTATTTATTAACGTCAATTTGGTCCTCAAATTGCAACATTTTTAAATATTTGGGGACCAAATTTTTAAAAACTTGGGAACTAAATTTACACATTTTTAAAAATTTGGGACCAAATTGACGTTTTTAATGAAGACCAAATTAATGTTAATAAATAAATTTGAGGACCAAATTGGTAATTAAGCCAATTTTTTATACATATATCTATTTAAGTAAAGAGTTATTTGACCTAGCCTATTTCCACGAGATTGATAGTTGCACACAGGAAGAATCTAATGTGAAAGGATATAGATGAAAACCACACGCACATACAAACGAAGAATCTAATGTGAAAGGGTATCATTAAGAACCAACAAATGTGCCGCGGAGCATGACCGAAAGCAGTTAAGTATATATGCAGGCAGCGAGGCACCTTTGAGTTGAAAGGAAGGTGCAGTGATCATATAAGTACTTGTGAAGCTCCGATTTCAGTTTGCATAGGAAAGGAAAATAGTGAATACTTAGCAAGGAGATATATTTTGCCATTCTGAATAGAAAGCCTTGCTCCGGATACAACCCAATATCCGGGAGTATCTTCTGGTCCTCTGTCAATTTCCGTTGTGTCAACAAACCTTTGAAGCTTAGGTGGGCGCACTGGTGCAGGGGGTCCAGAACAATGTACACCGGAACCAATGGTCACATCACCTGGCTTTGGATGATCACTCTGTTTCTCTGTGGAGATAGAAATTGCTGAGAGGCCCCCAGACTTGATGCTGAAGTGGCCAAGACTGGAGGATTGATCCCACTCAGGTGCCTTCTTCAGAGTGGCACCAATTACTTTAGAGAAACGCAGCCTTAAAGAGAGACACTTGTTTTCAACTTGTAACTGAGCTCCAGTCACAATGGAAACACTATCATCCGATTCCACAGGAGCAGTACAAACATATGAAAAGGAGTTCCATTTAACTTTCTTATGCAATTTGCAGCTATGTGAGTCACAAGACGACAAGTAAGCGTTTGTGTTGTCAGAAAGTGATAAGGACTTGGGTAGAGACGACAAATGCAGCAGGTGAATGGCCAACCGGTTGCTGCTTCTCCCTTCCATTCGTAATCTTAGCCCAACTACTGGTCTATTACCTACATCCACCTGCCATCAAGGAAAAAGGAATAAAGACCATCAAATTAGTTATTTTATAATGGGCTTAAATATGTTTTATGTCCCTGATAATGACGGATTTTTATTTTGGATCCCAATATATGATGGTGTCACATAATCACTTAATTGACACTAGGAACTCAAAACAAAGAGTTTTGATATAGCAGGGATTCAATACAACAAACAATTTTATTAAGGATCCAAAATAAAAATCGGTCATTTATCAGGGACCTAAAACATACTTAAGCCTTTTATAATGTATAGAGTTTGTTACTACTAAGATTATTATAGGAGATAATGCTACCTTCAGGACCATATAACCTATTATTGAAAATTAAATCATGAACTGATATTTCACATCAACCCCATCAGTGTAAAGAGAAAACAACACACCATACATATTCTTCAACAAGTATGCAGGGAAACTATTCATGCCTTCTTTATATTTAATTATTTATAACAAAAAGAAATATAAAGGAGAGTAAGGTACATCACTTTACCATCTTTTTCCACTCACAGTTTATTAGAAACACTGAAAAGCGTGGGAAACTTCAACTCATAAAAAATGCACATTAAAAGTGAAAGATGGAAAACTTACTGGAATTGTATTTATGTAAAGCTTGGGACCCAAGATACTAAATCGTATCCAGGTCATCACTTGATGCTTGCGATGAGAACCAAGACTTATCTCACTAACTAAAGGTCCCCATTGTCTTGGTAGCTGAAAGTCCAAAAACTGATGAAAGTCTTCAATTGGAGGTTTGTCTGTTTCAGCAGCCACAGTTTACATGCAGGTTCAACTAATTCAGTTTCGGAAAGAAATTATTATATACTTATGAGAGTTTATCCATTCTAACCCTTTTAAATGTTACATCAGAAGTGTAGAGTGAGTGATGGATAACAATTAATGATAAACCTGTAACTCTTCACATCTTTGTAACTCATGCATTAATGGAGAAATTTCCATAAGAATAACACTATTTACTAATTTCTACCAATGTACTAGACAAAAAAAAAAGTGGTCAATTGAGTTCCCTTCAAAGAATAACTAGGAGCTGTTTGGTTTAAAAAGTGTTTTCTATTTTTACTTTTAAATACAAAAATGTCACCTTGTTTTCTCTTTGTTTCTGATTTCAAAGATTTGCATAGAACTAATGAAAATAAGGTGACACTTTTATTAGTAAAAATGAACCAGCAAAGGAAAAATAATTTTTTAAAAGTAAACAAGCCCTCAGATTTATTGTCAGTAGATAATACCATTTTTCTTGACATAATGATCATTTAGGTAGAATAGAAAAGGACAAAATTTTACTGTTCTGTGAGATATTTGTGCAACGAAAGAAATAATATAATCACTTACAACGGTGATAGAGATTTAAGGCATGGCTCACAAATCCATTTCCGCTGATACGATTCATAAGGGATGTCAGAGGGAGAAGAAACATTGATATTACATCAGGTTCCGAGTCGATAGTATCCAACCATTCACCATGATACATCTTTTGACTGCTTCCCCCCCTCCTACTATGTTTCACGATAAGACTCTGCAAACCAATTGAGAGAATTTATGGATGATCAATGCAGTTAGGAAATTTAAAAAGCTTTTGTGTTTGTAACATCTGTTACATTGCACACACAGAAATAGGCACAAATGCAATGCATATATTAACAGAGCATAACAGAACAAGCATTTCTTCTTTATATTGGACATTAATAGTTAATATTGTGACGCTAATAGTTACATTACCCTAGTTCTTCACGGAGGGGACATTGACACAGTAGCATTCTAAACAGAATTTAGAACTTCAAGATGAATTATTTTATTGTAAGATAAAAGGAGATAATTAATGGTAGCATGGTACTCAAGGAAGGTCCAACCATTCTGTGTAGCTGGATAGGCATAAAATGAATAATCATTCTTTGATGGAAGAAAAATTCTATGCTGGACGAGCAATTTCATATGTAATGTGAGATGCATGCTACATATCCATGTAAGAAATTTAAGCTTCACTTGTAAGACCTTATGATGCAAATATTTTAGCATGTAAAGCTGCAATGATTTTAAATTTGTCACTAACAGCATTCCTGATGCATAAGTTAGCAAAGTTATAACTAGCAATTAACTAAAAAAATTCATGATCAGAAACAGAAATTTCTATTACAAATTCAATTTTTAAAATTTTATTTTATGGGAATAGTACTCTTTTGGCAGAAAACATGCATACACAGTTTTTCTTAAGCCAAGAAAGATGTGGAATGACACTACTTTTTCGTTACATAAATCTTCAGAAGCTAGGCAATGATTTTCTGGAGAATCCTTGAACTTCATGCTTGCTGCATCCTCCAAAAGTTTCTGAACACTAGTTGGATCAAGATCTGATGTTTCCTTTTGTCTAACGTATAACACATCCTTCCCTCCCATGCTCACCCCAACTATGACATGAGTTCCAAAACGTTGTATAAACCTTGCATGAATCAGTACAAATAATTTGATTATTGTGAAATTACAAATATACGATGTGAATTGTTTCACTCAATGACATCCCATCTTAATGCAATTTGCATCAATGATAAGAGCATGGTATCGAGTAATTAAGGGAGAGCAGTGCATGAGGAGATTTTTGGAATATACAGATTGAAATTTATGGTGTGATTAATGAAATTATTTTTCGTACATTATATCTAGTGAAAAGAAAAAGCATTAAATGTAGCCTATAAATAAGATGGTTACCAAAAAAAAATGTAGCCTATAAATAGATTGAAATTAACAACAAAAAATGTTTGAACTTGCATATATATACAAACTTAGTTTATGGGTTGGATGGGCTGTTATTATTTGACAGAAAGAATAACTTGGATTTTTAGGAACCAAACAATACCTATCATGATCGTAAAATTCTGTTGAAATGGTAAGTGTGCAAGAGAAGCTCACAATTTCTAATCCAGAACACTTCTTTTTGATATGTGGAGTAGTTACTTGTTACTTCTTGCCCCCCCCCCCCCCCCCCCCCCCCCCAAATACCTTGTGGTTAGTGTAGTTCTGGGGTCTTACCTTGTCAAGGCCTCAGGGTCCCATGATAATGGCACTGCTTCTCTGACATGATCAAGGAGTTTAACGTGATGCCTTTCTAATTCAATGGCATATCGTTTGATGAACCACCCATCATAAGCAAGAGACTTGATAGAAGCAAAATCTTTTATACTTTGACCAGATAATCCAAATGAAGCACAGAAATGACCAGATGGAAGTTTTCCTCCAAGGCACATTTCCTGGTTGAAGATCCCCAACATCTAAAGACATTATAGGGTCACAAAATTAACATGTGTCTAAAGGTTAATATAAGTATTTAATCATGGTAACATAATATTCATAATTAACATGCCTGTTGCCAGGTGAGAACGTCTGAATGGACTCTAATTGATTCCCCTCTGACACATTTGATAGAGTTTGGGACATTTGGAATTGAAACCCCTCCTGGAATCTCAAGATTACGGCACTGTTCCTCGTTGACAAACATCAACCTTGAACCCTTCTTACAGTTGTCAAACGCTATATCTTGTGTTATGTCAAAACCCAACCCAATTGAATTTATGGCTTTCTGGGCTGCTTCCAAACGCGAATCACTTGCTGCCATTACTCAATTTGAAGATCTAGAACATGCAAGCAAGGCAGTTGTTCAAGGAGAAGAGGAAACTATCATATACACATTTAAGATCAAGCCAGGTCAACACAAGTAAAGACTCAATTTTAAATAATGATTAAACAACATTATTTTTTGAGTAAAATATCCCTTCATTAAAAGAAGAGAGAGGTTGTATTGATCATTGATAAAACAGAGCATTAGTAGTTTCAGAAAAATATATAAATTTAGGATAAATTTATTGTTATTAACTAAATTAATAATTTTTGTTAATCCTGATGAATTAGGTAATTGGGTCTTATAAATAGAAACGGAAGTAGTAGTATGTTTCCTAATCTTTCGAACAAAATTGAGGAGCTAAAGTTGGTGTCATTGATTTGCCTTCCTAAGCAGTAGTAACATGTTTGTTTTTCCGTTCTAAGCTCTTCAAATCAACGTTCAACCAAAAGCAAGAAATTCTTGCTTCTCATGAAACAATGCTTTGAAACGTGTGCCAGCTGCATTCAACTTGTATACGAACATGCTCTAGGAAGTGGCAAGGATGCAGGACCAGTTCTTGTACGCGAAGGTGTTAACTTACGCTTTATTATTTGACAAAGACGAGAGAAATAAAATAGATGTAAATATAAAAAGAGATATTTTAATCAAAGCAAAATGTTAAAGGTTTGGAACTCACTACTTTTTTAACTTTTTCCTCTTTCTTCCCTCTATTTCCAGTTAACCAAACGGAAGGTTACTGAATTAGGTTTTCATACTTTAGACATTATTGGTATGTTTGGCTGCTAATATTAATCTTCTGGACCATTTAATGCACACAAAAAGTAAAGAAAAAAAAAGAAAGAGTGAGTCCCAAGTAAAAAGTTAATCCACCCAACTTCGGACGGAAAGGGGAGAGACAACAAGCGGAGGAAGCATTGAGAGTGCAGAGTGGGCAATGCTTTTATATATATAAAATAAAGAGTAAAATATTATTTTTTCAATTATATTTTTGCATTTTTTAAGTCATTTATGTTTTAAAATTTTTATTTTAATCTTTTATATTTTTAAAAATAATCAATTTTGTTACACGATAACACCATTAATTTTTATATTTAAAAATAATTAATTTTGACATAATGACAGTTAAAAATTATCACAATGTCTAAATTAATTATATTATCATAAATATAATTAATTTAAACATCGCCACAATTTTTTTCTATTCAATTTTTCAAAAGTATAAATTCCAAATCCTTCATCCCCTATATGAATATTCAGATATTCATCCCACAACACCACCTTCTTTTACGACGGGATTTTTCTTATCCAAATCTTGGGTGCAAGTGTGGTCCTCATAAAAAAAAGAAGTCATCCCCTTTCTCTTTCCCTTCTCGTTCCTCTTCTTCACCTTCCTTTTCTTTCGTTGCATCAACATCACATTTTTTTTAGTCTTTACCATTAAGTTCTTTTGTTAAATGTAATGGTTATACGTTTTTATCAAAAAAAAAAAGTGTAATGGTTATACGTCGTCATGACATCATCACATGCCAAGTCAGCAAATGATTATGTCATCAAAAGTGACATATCATCATGATGACATCATAGGGACTATAATAATAAAAAAAAGTGATATATTTATAGGATCTAAAATATATATTAAAAAAATAACATATTTGTAGGGTCTAAAAATAAAAAGTAACATATTTATAAGGACTAAAATAAAAAAGAAAGTGACATACTTGCCAAGACTAAAAACAAACAAAATTACAAGGACTAAAATAAAAAAATGACATATTTGCAATGACTAAAAACAAAAATGTACAAAAACTAAAATAAAAAGTGACATATTTACAACAAAAAAACAATAAGCATTAAACTAATAATTAATTGATAGCTAACAATTGATGACCAATACATAAGATTAAAAGTTTTAGAAAAGACTGAGAATCACAAAGGGAATTTTAAGTAGAAGAAAAACCAGATTCAAATGATTATTGTGAGTTTTCAACAATGATAAGCATTGTCACAGTTAAACGAGGCAAAAAGAAGGGTAAATTATTTAATGCTAAAAATGACTTATTAAGCAATTTTTTAGAAGACTTATTGGGGCCAACACATATATGTCTAAGTTTCTCAACAACAAGGATCAATATGTAAGAAGTTTAAGCGAAAATCTGAACATGGAATGTAGTTGAAAACAATTTTCAAGTCAAATTGTTGTAATGCTATAGTCTCCTAAAGACGAGAGTAGTGGGTAGTCTTTGTAATTTTAGAGGAGAGTAGTGGGTAGTCTTTGTAATTTTAGTCTATTTAATTTTTTTCAAGTTATTTTTCATTTGTTTTATTTTAGTATCTGTAATTTTTTTAGTCTCGACAAATGTTACTTTTTTACTTTAATGTCTATAAATATGTTACTTTTTATTTTTAATCCTTGCAAATATGTCATATTTTGCCTTTTTTTTTTTTACAAACGCAAACTCATGGAATTTCATTCATGATCAAATGAGCAATACATTGGGGAATATGATAAAAAAAACTTGGAGACCGGTATAAGATGGAGCTGCTTTTGCCAAAGCATGAACAACCACGTTTGCCTTGTCTCCTGACAGCATCAAGATAGAAACTTGGATGTAATGACAATAGCCTCTTACAATCAGCTATAATAAGGCCCAATTCAGAAATATCATATGGATTCCTCTTCAAATTGTCAACACAACCTTTGCAATCAGTTTCAAAATCAACATTTTGCAGCCCCAGAGAGATGACAAATTTCATAGCCAGCAGCAATCCATATGCTTCTCCCTCCATAATTTGCATACACGGACTCATGCACTCAGTCCTGGAGACAAGCACTTGACCGAATTCATTCCTAACACAAAGATCGAAACCTGTGCAATTTTGTTCCTTGAAGAAAGCTGCGTCAACATTGCATTTAAACCTTCCATGAGCAGGTGGAATCCATGTATTACTCAAAACATCAGACACAGGAAGTGAATTAAATTTATTAGCTTCTTTTGCTCGAGCCCAATCCTGATAAAAACACATCACCTCTTCTAATAACAGTGTTAAAATCGCATTTGCTACCCTCCCAAACTGCATCATTAGGGTTTCTCCAAATGCTCCATAAAATCATGGCAACACGACATTGTTGTTGATGATCAAGAGACTGCATGAGTTTAAAAAATAAATCTGAGAAAGATTGAACCTGTAACATTAACTCCACTTTCTGCCTCAAACCAAATTGCTGCCAGCACTCCAAGCTTCTCGGACAAGATGCAAAAACATGGAATACATTCTCGATATCAGTTTCGCACAATGAACAAGTTAACGGACATATCAACGGTGGGGGGACCGAAGTTTCCAAATCTTATTTTCAATAGAATATTATGATCAGTTTTTACGGAACAAATGCATACCTACTTAAAATTTGTTAACTTCCCATATCAACAAAGTCAGGCACGTCTGTAACAGTAAGCATGGTTCTAGAATTTTTTTTTTTTTTTTTTTAACGTAACATGGCTCTAGATTTTATACTTTTTAAATTTGTTAACTTCTAATATCAACAAAATCAATTGCAATCGCATAATAAAAAAAATCAATAGCAATCTTTTTTTTTTTTTTTTAAGAAATCTTATTTAAATATTATATTTTATTAAATTTTAGTTACTATACAATCTATTTTTATTCCTGATTTTTTAAATTATAAAATTAATAGAAATTTTATCTTTTTTTAAAAAAAAAATCTTATTTGTAAGATTATATTTTATTAATTTTAGTTATTATATAATTCTTTTATCTCTTTACTTTTTTTCTAAACTATAAAATCAATAACAATCTTATCTTTTTTAAAGAAGTTTTATTTAAATATTATATTTGATCAAATTTTAGTTATTATCCAATCAATTCTTATCTCCTGACTTTTTAAATTATAAAATCAATATCTGTTTGTAAAAAAATCTTATCTGAATATTCTATATAATCGAAGGAGTTCTTGTTTCTCAAAGTGTCATTATGTGGAGATTTAAATGGTCGACGATTCATAAGCGTTCTCTGCATTCCATATCGTTTTTGGATATGGTTCTAGTATTTTGTTTTCCTGTTGTTTAGAGTGTTTAGAATTTACATTTTGACGATGTTTTGTTGGGTCACAAATTATGCCAGCACTGCAAGGATGATTTTGGACCAATTGGCTGAGGCCCAATTGTAGAATCGTAGTTTTGGAAGGAACATTTTGGACCAATGGGATGAGGCCCAATTTGAAACCGCGTTGGACATTGTCGTGTTCCTCTAAGGTACAAATTTAGGAGCATGGTTCGTCAATGTGTGGAAATGGCACTCGTCCTCATCGAAAGTACACAATTGGTTATCCCTTTTTTTGAATTAATGACAGTGGAAATGTACTCAGGATCATTAATTTGTGTCGATGTAAAATGTATATGTAGGGGATATGGTTGGACGACTTGTTATAGGCCGGAAATAACTATGTTAATGAAAAATACAAATCATGTTAATTGTTCTTACCAGATTTTGGTAAGCCTTCTGGTGCGGTGGCTCCGTCGGGATCACCTCTGCGACTGGTGGGGGGTGTACCTGCAAGGACACTCCGACGCTCAAGTTAGAGGCGTAGAAGGAGAGACAGGTATCACAGAGTGGGGTTAGATTTTTCGTACCTCGATTGAGATGGATCGCTCTGTATTTATAGGGTGTAAAGAGATAGATTTGATAGGGTTATTTTCCTATCAAATCTCCTCAAATCTCATGATAAAGATAGAGATAATTCTATCTTCTATCTTTATCTTATGGCCTGATCTTTCTATATCTTATGACATGCTAAGATATATTCTTTCCGTTATTATCATCCGAGTCCGAGTGATAAGTTTGACTCGGTCTACTCGACTACTCGGTGGAGTGCCGAGTCCGAGTAGTACACATGCCCCCCAAGCTCTGAAGTAATGTAGGAGCTTAAGTATACTAATTTCGGATTTGTTTGGCCGAGACGCGTTCAGTTCTCTAAGCGTCGCGTCGTTTTGGTGAAGACGTCGTTTCAGACATATTGATGTCGTAGCGGTTCCTAAGGGCGGCGCCAGTGATTGCTTTTTTGAAATTTGAAACGGCTTGGGGATTCCCAAAGGTCTCAAGCCTTCCTAGCCGTTGATTGGCCTAGTGAGGGGTCTTGATCAAACGGTTCGGACCGTTTCGCCCTTTCGTATTCGCGACGTTTGAGGTTCTATATAAAGGGGCACTGTTGACGTTGGTGCTCACTTTCATTTCTGTTTTGTCTTCCCGCAAGCTTTTTTCTCCCTTGCGCCATCTTGTTCTACCTTCTAGGTTTTTTCTTTGTCCTTTGTTCAGGTACGCCCTATTTCCTTCCCATTTCTTTTTCTGGCTCTATAATGTCTTCTTTTTCTGGGGATTCTGGGCGCTCCGGTGGGGGTCGTATGCTTACGCCGGAGGTTCGCCCCATCGGAGAGGGTTCCGATGGTGGTTCTTCTTCTCATCGCCGTGGTTCTGATAGGGTTAGCGATGGTGCGTCGGCGGCAAACGTTGCTGCCACGGGTATCGGGGTGGTTCGTCCATCCGTCGACCCTGCGCAAATACCCTTGGTTGTTCCGGTTAGGGGGGGTAGTAGTTCTAGACGATTCTGAGGCGACTGAGGATCATCCTCTTGAGACTCGGCGTGCTCGCCTTCTACCTCCTTCTCTTCCCCAGCCTGTTGATCCCAGGGGTAGAAAGGTCTATCCTCCTGTTGCTACTTCCGGCTATTCCTGGGTGGCTGGGGAGGTAGGTGCCTACGCTTCTCGGTATCAGACCGAGGAGGCTTTGGCTTCTTTTCTTGCAACCATCGACTTGTGTCATTCGGAACGCCTGGGTATGGTCTATGCCGAACCATGTGGGCCCGATGACCGAGTTTTTGTGTCGGCTGGCTCGCGCCTTCCACACTTCACTTTTGTTTATGACGCCTTGTTCTCGGTTCTCGGCATTACTGTGCCGTTTGACCAGTTTGAGGCCGATGTTCTTCGGGCGCTGAATGTTGCCCCCACGCAGTTGCATCCGAACTCCTGGGCTTCTCTCCAGGCTTTCCGGGTGCTCTGCAGTAAATTCTTTATTACCCCTACTGCTCCTAAATTCTTGTATCACTATAAGGTAAAGGAGAGTCAAAAGGGGGGTTGGGTCTCCTTGACCGGGATTCCTGGCCGGTCCATTCTTAGTCCTTTCACCTCCTCTTGGAAAAATTTCAAGAGTGGTTTCTTTCGTGTCCGACCAGGTCCGGAAGGAGAGGTCGAATTTTTTGATGGCCGTGGGGAGCCGAGGTTCCCTCTCTATTGGACCCGCTCCCCGAACAAACGGCTGTCTTGGCAGGTCGTGGACATGTCTCCTGAGGATCAGGATGACATGATCACGCTGTGTAAGTTGCCGCGTTCCTTATCCTGTAAAACACTTGTCGGAATTCCTTCTTCTCGGACTCCGAGAGAGGATTGGGCTGGTGAGTACCTTTTATTTACTCGGTTTTTCTTCTTCTACTTTGCCTTTTACTGATGTTGTCTTTTTTGCAGCCGTGATGGGAAAATTCGATTATAGGACGGCCAAAAAGCAGAGGTTGGAGAAATTAAAAGGCAAGGAAGCCTCTGCTGAGGCGGCTCGAGTTGCCCCTCCTCCTCCTCCTCCTCCTCCTCCTCCTCCTCCTCCTTCTCCGAAGAGGGGTCAGGGAGAGATCGTTCAAGGAGTGGATGGTCCCTCGAAAAGGTCGAAGCCGAGTCCGCCTGGCGCTGGGGCTTCGGGATCTGCTGTTGAGAGGCATCCGGCTTTTCTTTCTATGAAAGAAGGTCGGACCTCGCTTTGGGGTAAAGATTTCAATCCCGGGGCCCTTATCTCTGCCGACAGTCTCGGTCAAGCTGATTCGGGATATGTTAAGGGATGCTGGGCCACTGCTTTCCATGGAGGCTGTTTGCCGCTTCCAGGCTCGGTCATGGGCTATTGCTCAGTATTGGGCTGAGGAGTTCGACCACGGCCACCGGGAATTAGTTATGGTGAAGGAGAATGCAGCAAAGGCCGAGCAGGCTCTCTTGGAGGCTACCCGGGCCAACGAGACTCTTCTCCAATCCGCTGAAGAATCTCGGCGGTCTCAGGAGGGAGTGGAGGTTAAGTTGAGGGAAGTTGAAAGTCGTGAAGAGGACTTGAAACTTTCCTTAGCTGCTTCTGAAGACTCGGCTAGGGAATTACGAGCTGAGGTGGATAGGCTCGTTTCCGAGCTTGCTCAGGCGAGGGCTGAGGCTGCCGAGTCTGAGGCTAAGTTGCAGGCCGATCTGGGTGAGGCTTTGGATGAGATCGTGAAGACCCATGAGGCCGGGTTCAGCAAGGCGCTTCGCCAAGTTCGGTATTTCTTCAAGGATGCCGACACCTCTCTTTTTGACGTGGACAAGGATGTCAATAAAGAGGGGGAGTTGGTTGAGGAGGCTGCGCTCGGTGAGGACGGCGCCGGGGACAACATCCAGGAGGAGGGAGATGTTCCTTTTTAGTTTTCTTTTTGTAAGGCTCGTACCCGGCCTATCGAATAGGGTACTTAATGAAATTTATATTCATGGCTAGCACCCGGCCTTTTGAGTAGGGTGTCAAATGGCTTTTCTTTGTTATTGATATGGTTTTTTGGTAACTCGTATTAAAGGTCTACGCGGTTTAATTATAACTCGCTTTTTGTATCCTTTAGTCGTTTAGGTCTAACTCGCTTTTACGTATCCTTGTAAAGGCCTACGCGGTTTAGTTGTAACTCGTCTTCGTATTATTGTAAGGGTCTACGCGGTTAAATGTAACTCGCCTTTTGTATCCTTTACTTGTCTTTTTAACTCGCTTTTTGTATCCTTATAAAGGTCTACGCGGTTAATTGTGACGCCTTCGTATTTTTGTAAAGGTCTACGCGGTTTAATTGTAACTCGCTTTTTGTATCATTTACTCGGTTATGATTAACTCGCTTTTTGTATCCTTGTGAAGGTCTACGCGGTTTAATCTAATTCTGAATGGATAATTTGAAAGGAGGAGTTTCATTAATGATAGAAATTGGGTGTGCCTCGTTAAAACCTCTTTGACAAAAAACCTCTTGGGAAAAAATGTCAAAGTAGGAAAAAGAGTACATCACCACTTACAACTTTTCTAACTGTAGTAAAACTTCAGGTGTGTCGCGTTCCAAGTTCGAGGGATGGTTTTGCCGGATGGGTATTCTAGTCGGTAAGCTCCATTTCCCAGCGACTCGGTTATTCTGAAGGGGCCTTCCCAATTGGCTGCCAATTTACCCTCTCCTGTAGCTTTTCTGGCTTCCCCGCATTTTCTCCAAACCAGGTCTCCAGCTTCAAAGTTCCTTGGTTTGACCTTGGTGTTATATCTCTTCTCAGCTCTTCTTTTACAGGCCTCGATTCTGACTTGGACCTCGTTGAGCGTCTCTTCGGTCATGTCGAGTGCATGCCTGAGTGATTGATCGTTGTTTTCCTGGATGAAATTTGTTCTTCGCAGGGAGGGCTCTCCGACTTCTACTGGTATCATGGCGTCTGATCCGTATGAGAGTCTGAAAGGGGTTTCCCCTGTTGTTGACTGTGGTGTGCAACGGTATGCCCATAAGATCGCGGGAAGTTCTTCTGCCCAACTTCCTTTAGCGTCTCCTACTCGTTTCTTCAGTTCTCCGAGTATCACTTTATTTGCGGCTTCCGTTTGTCCGTTAGTTTGTGGATGTTCCACTGAGGTCACTCGGTGCCGAATCCCTAGGTTTTTGAAAAACTCTTCAAGGTTCTTTTCGGTGAACTGTCTACCGTTGTCCGAAATCACCGAGTGGGGGATGCCGTAACGGCATATGATATTTTTCCATATGAATTTTTGCACGTTGTGGGCGGTGATAGTTGCCAAGGGTTCGGCCTCGATCCACTTCGTGAAATAGTCAATTCCGACGAGGAGGAACTTCACTTGTCCTTTAGCGAGTGGGAAAGGGCCTAATATGTCAACTCCCCATAGGGCGAAGGGCCAGGGTGCTGTGATATTGTGTAATTCTTCTGCTGGTAGATGGGACAAGTTGCCATACTTTTGGCATTCTTCGCATTTTTTGACGTACTCGGCGCAGTCGTGGCGCATCGTTGGCCAGTAATATCTGGCTCTTAGAGTTCGGGAGGCCATAGCTTTTCCGCCTGAGTGCATTCCACATATCCCTTTGTGCATTTCATTTACCACATATTCGGCCTGAGCCTTCGTGATACATTTCAGTAGTGGTGCTGTGAAGCCTCTTCTGTAAAGGTCTTCTCCTTTTATAACATAGTAGCTAGCCCTTCTTCTGATCTTTTTGGCTTCTTCCCGACTCTCTGGGAGGATTCCTTCTTTCAAGAAGTTCCATATCTCGGTCATCCATTCCCTGTTAGCCGAGTTGATGTTGAAAACAATTTTTTCGACGCTCGGCGTAGATATTGTTTCCTGTATGACAGTTCTGTGCTGGCCCTTATTCTTCGTACTTGCCAACTTTGACAGCAGGTCGGCTCTTTCATTTTGTTCTCTCGCAATGTGGTCGAGCTCGAAACTGATGAATTCGTTCTTCAACTGGGAGGCCAAGTGGTAATATCTTGTCATCTGGGGGTCCTTCGTTTGATAGGATCCGTTCATTTGCCCAGTAACTAGTTTTGAGTCGCTCCAGCATCTAAGGTGTTTCGCTCCTACCTCCTTGGCGAGTTTTAGCCCTGCTAGCAGGGCTTCATACTCGACTTGGTTGTTGGATGCGCTAAAGTCGAATCTGAGTGACTGTTCCAGGATAATCCCTTCAGGGCTTTCAATTATGATTCCTGCTCCACTGCCTTTTTCATTCGAGGAGCCATCTACATAAAGGGTCCAGAATGGGAGGGGCGCCTCTGCCACTGGTGCTAGTTCAGCAATAAAGTCGGCTAGGCACTGTGCCTTGATAGGCCCTCTCGGTTCGTACTTGATGTCAAACTCGGATAGTTCTACCGACCATGCTATCATTCGTCCGGCTAGCTCTGGTTTCCTCAGTATCTGTCGTATCGGGTGGTCTGTCCGTACTACTATTGGGTGGCTTTGAAAATATGGACGTAGCCGCCGTGCTGAGGTGACTAAGGCTAGCGCTAGCTTTTCTATCTTTTGATATCTGGTTTCGGCATCTTTCAATACTCGGCTTATGTAGTAGACTGGTTTTTGCGTCTGATTTTCCTCCTGGATGATGACCGAGCTGATCGCGTCTCCCGAGACGGCTAAATATAGTATTAAGTCCTTGCCGGGTTCAGGTCTTGTCAGAATTGGTGGTGATGAAAGTAGTGTTTTTATCTTTAGGAAGTTTTCTTCACACTTTTCATCCCATCCGAAGCCTTGCTGTTTCCTGAGTAGTTGAAAAAATGGTCTGGCTGTTTCTGCTGCTTTTGGCAAGAAACGGGATAGGGACGCCAGTCTTCCAGTTAGCCGTTGTACTTCTTTTATGTTACCCGGACTTCTCATGCCTATAATAGCCGCACATTTTTCCGGGTTGGCTTCTATGCCCCTGTGGGTGAGCATGAATCCTAAAAACTTTCCGCCATGCACCCCGAAAATGCATTTCTCCGGGTTTAGCCTCATATTATGTTTTCTGATCTCGTCAAAAATTTCAGTCAGGTCCCCTGGATGCGACTCTGGTTTTCTGCTTTTAACTACCATGTCGTCAACGTAGACTTCCAGGTTTCTGCCGAGTTGTTTTGTAAAGATTTTGTCCATTAGACGCTGGTATGTTGCTCCTGCGTTCTTTAGTCCAAATGGCATTACCGTGTAGCAGTAATTTGCCGTGTCGGTTATGAATGTTGTTTTTTCCTCATCCGGTGGGTACATTGGTATCTGGTTGTACCCGAAGTATGCATCCAGAAAGCTCAGGATCGGGTAGCCGGCTGCTCCATCTACTAGCTTGTCTATGCTTGGCAGCGGGTATGAGTCTTTTGGGCATGCTTTGTTAAGGTCCGTGTAATCGGTGCACATTCTCCATCTTCCATTCGCCTTTTTAACCATCACCACATTTGCGAGCCATGTTGTGTATTGAACTTCTCTGATGAAGCCGGCGCCGAGTAACTTTTCAGTTTCTTCTTTTACCGCTTTTCCTCTTTCGGCCCCGAGTTTCCTCTTCTTTTGGGAGATCGGTTTGGCCTCCGGGTAAATGGCAAGCTTGTGGCAATGGAAGCTTGGATCTATGTCGGGCATGTCGGCGGCTGTCCATGCGAACAAGTCGGCGTTGTCTAACAGGACTTTGGCAATGCTTCTTCGGTCTCGCTTTCTAGCTGAGTCCCGAGTTTCGTGCATTGTCCTGACTCTCTTCCTATTTGGAAGGATTTTGTCTGTTCTGTAGGCTCTGCTCTCGGTTCGGTCTCCCTGGGATCTAGGTCGGTCTCCTCTGTTGGCGTTGTCAGAGAAGTGCATGCTACGTGTTTTAGCGTCAGTTCTGGGGTCTTTTTGCCGCTGGCTATCTTTAGGCTTTCTAGGTAGCACTCGCGGGCTGCCTCCTGATCAGCCTTGACTGTTACTATTTTTCCTTCTGAATTTGGGAACTTCATTGCCAGATGTGGAGTCGAAATTATTGCTCCTAATTTGTTGAGTGCTGGCCTGCCTATAAGAATATTTTATGAAGTGAGAGCGTTGACTAGGAGGTACCTGACCGTGATGGTCTTGGACCCCTTCTCATCTCCAAAAGTCGTGAGGAGGTCAATATAGCCTCTGGTATCAACCTTTTCGCCTGCGAATCCGACTAACTGTTCGGTGTATGGTTGTACCTTATTTTCAGGGATGTCTAGCTGTTTGAAAGTGGACCAATACAGGATATCTACCGAGCTTCCTTGGTCGACTAGGACTTTGCACACCAACCAGTTTGCCACTTCAATCTTGACCACCATCGGGTCATCATGATTGGGCTCTATACCTTCGAAGTCTGCATCTGTGAAAGTTATAGGTGGCATTTTCTTGTGTACTCTGGGGTTTGTTGAGGCCGAGTTGATGGATCGGAGACTACGCAGATGTCTCTTCCTTGCCGAACTCGAACAACCTCCTCCAGCGAATCCTCCTGCTATTGTGTTGATAACACCTCGGAGTCGAGTTTCGGGAGGTTTGGTTTGGTGTTCCTGGCGGGGCTCTTCCGTGCGTCGGGTTTTTCTATCGCGATAGTCTTCCCTATCGCGGCCTCGTTCTTGCACTGGTTTTCGACCGTCGTCTCGGACGAAGCGTCGTAACTTGCCTTGTTGGATAAGTTTTTCAATCTTATCTTTCAAGGTGGTGCACTCCTCTGTGGTGTATCCGTGTACCCTGTGGTATCTGCAAAATTTGGACCTATCTGCTTTCTTTGGAGAGCTGTTTCGGGTAGGCAGGTTTATCAGCTCGGTGCTGCAGGCTTCTTCTAGGACTCGTGCTCTGCTATCAGTCAGGGAGGTATAGTGGGCAAATCTTGCACGAGGCGGTCTGTCGCTTCTAGGTTTGCTACTCCGCTCTCGGCTTGTTCCTGGTTTCTCTCGTTCTTCTTGTTTTCTATAGGATTCACCTCTGACCCGTTCCCTGAACTTCGTCATCTCTTCCATCTGAATGTATCCTGCTGCTCTAGCTCGGAGCTCGTCCATGTCGTGTGGCGGTTTCCTGCAGAGGCTGTCTGAAAAAGGTCCGGATTTGAGTGCCATGAGCATGGAGTTTAATGCCACTTGTGGATTCAAGTCCCAGATCTTGACAGAGATCTCGGCGAATCTTTCCATGAAGTCCCTGAGAGACTCATTGTCCTCTTGCCGTATATTGGCCAGTGCTACTGCCGTCAGGTGATGGGGTCGACTCGTAGCGTATTGAACGCCGAAACGAGCGACCAACGTGGCAAAAGAGTCGATTGAGTGGGGGGGAGTCGTGTGTACCAGTTCAACGCTGCTCCCTTCAGGGTCGTTGGGAACACCCGGCACATGATGGCGTCGTCGTTTGTGTACAGGTTTACCTGTGTGACAAATGCGTCGATGTGCTCGTCGGGGTCGGTCAGCCCATCATATCTGTCCATGGATAACGGCTTCCACCCAGCCGGTAGCGGAGTCTCCATGATTCCGTCTACGAACGGGTGTCGCCTCGTTGTCTCGGGTATCGTACTCCGCCTTGGTGGTGCTCGCGATCCTGAGGCGGGTCTGGACTCTAATTGGGTCGTTGCTCGGTCTGCCTCGCTCCAAGTGGTATCTTCCTGCTCTGTTCGGTCAGGGTGTCTATTGGCGGTGGTATGTGCCGCCGATAGTCCGTTGGTAGCGGCGTGGGCTGCCGAGAACCCGTTGATGGCGGCGTGGGCTGCCGAAACTCCGTTCCGGTCCTCTTGCAGTTTCTGATATTGCTCTCGGAGGATAGCGTTCTCCCTGCGGAGATCTTCTATCTCCTTAGCGTTGCTCTGTTTCAGCGTGTCAACTTCCCTTTGCAGGGCTTGGATCAGTGGATGATTCTCAAGCACCTGACGCGGGAAGGGCGCCACGTTGTTGGGGTTACCTCCCTGGGTATCCCTTGGGGGTGGTACGCCCAGGATTTGGGTTTCCCCCCCCCTGTGGTCGCTTTTCATAGTTCGTTGCTTCTTTCTGGGTCGTCGTCATTAGGTTAATCTTGTTGTGGTTAGTGTGGCTGGGAATAATTTCACCGAAGCCCCACGGTGGGCGCCAAATGTTCTTACCAGATTTTGGTAAGCCTTCTGGTGCGGTGGCCTCATCGGGTTCACCTCTGCGACTGGTGGGAGGTGTACCTGCAAGGACACTCCGACGCTCAAGTTAGAGGCGTAGAAGGAGAGACAGGTATCACAGAGTGGGGTTAGATTTTTCGTACCTCGATTGAGATGGATCGCTCTGTATTTATAGGGTGTAAAGAGATAGATTTGATAGGGTTATTTTCCTATCAAATCTCCTCAAATCTCGTGATAAAGATAGAGATAATTCTATCTTCTATCTTTATCTTATGGCCTGATCTTTCTATATCTTATGACATGCTAAGATATATTTTTTCCGTTATTATCATCCGAGTCCGAGTGATAAGTTTGACTCGGTCTACTCGACTACTCGGTGGAGTGCCGAGTCCGAGTAGTACATTAATGAAAATTAAATTAAAACTGAACAGTTCCTAGAAACATAAAAGTGTAACGAAAATGCAGAAAAAAATAAAAAGAACTTAGTTTACTTAGTGAAACAACGTAATAGCATAACGCGAGTGAACAATCTCCACATAACGACAAATCCACGTGCCAAATGCCACAAAAGATGCGTGCTATACGTGGAAAATTATTTTAGTCTAAAAATATTTTTATAATATCCATGTAAGAAAGGACACTGAACACAATCTGGGCCACTCATTTAAGAGTCAGCGTATCAGACGGTCCAAAATATTTTTTTGCACAGTACAAAGCATTTTCGTTTTCGCACGCTAGACTACGTCTAGATTGACAAGAAATTGTTATAATTTTCAAATTCTGGAAGCGCACAATAGCACGATTGCACGAGACGCTGTAGTCACGAGTTACAACATCGACAAGAGAGGTATTTCTAATTTTCCATATTTCATATTTGACATTTAGTATTTTACATTTATATATTATAAATATAATTGACTAATTATATATATATATATATATATATATATATATATATATATATATATTAAATATAAATGTTTATATATTGATTGTTTTAATTTTTTTTCTTCGTATAGTTGAATTTGAATGATATTATACTAGAATAATTTAGCTTGTTATTAAATATGAAATACCAAAACAATTATTTTAATTATATATTTTTCTTCTTTGTAATGTTATTATTATTATTATTATTATTATTATTATTATTATTATTATTATTATTATTATTATTATTATTATTATTATTATTATTATTATTATTATTATGTTGTGTGTGATTTTAATTATATTTGTTTTATAATTTTTTTAGATGAAAAAGCAATCTAAAGTTGATGCATTCTTTAAGAGGAAGAATGTTGAAATTCAAGCATCTAATGAACCATCAAATTCATTTGTGGAGAGTGATCAGTTAAATTCTAAAGATCGTCCAACAAAATCTTTTAGAATTGAAATCAAAGAAGGATTTGATATGAACACATTAGAGCATGATCTAGGATTACGACCACAAATATGGGAATATCCAATCGAGAAGCAAGATGAAGTTCGGAGAGCTTATATTAAAGCAGGTCCATATCAATATATCCTTTCTACATATCCAAAATCTGGAGAAAATCATTCTCGTAGTTTTCAGCCATCATGGTTTAAGCTATTTCCGTCTTGGTTGGAGTATTCTCCTAGTGTAGATGCTGCATTTTGTCTACCATGCTTCTTATTTCATAGAAAAGATGGACCTCCTGCATCAAATACGTTTACTATTAAAGGGTTTCGATCATGGAAAAAGGTAAGGAATGGGAAAAATTGTGCATTCTTGGTGCATATTGGAAAAGATCTCACTTCATCTGACAAAAATGCTGAGAATGCATGTGCGGATCTTATGAACCAACCATCACACATTGCAAGAAGGTTTGAGAACTTAACATCACAAGAAATTGCAGAAAATAGACTTCGTCTAAAAACTTCAATTGAGGCAATTAGGTGGCTTGCATTTCAAGGATGTTCTTTTAGAGGTCATGATGAGTCTAAGACATCAGATAATCGTGGAAACTTTTTGGAGCTATTGAGTTTCTTAGCTTCTTATAATGATGAAGTGGCAAAAGTGTTGGATAAAGCTCCACAAAATGCCTCATATACATCACCAAAAACACAAAAGCAAATTTTACATGTCTTGGCAAATAAAGTGAGAAATGCCATCTGTGAAGAAATTGGTGATGCAAAATACTGCATAATAGTTGATGAAGCTCGAGATGAATCTAAAAGAGAGCAAATGTCAATTGTTTTGAGATTTGTTGACAAAGATGGATATGTGCAAGAGCGCTTTTTTGGGCTTATTCATGTCAAAGACACAGCTGCATTAACATTGAAAGAAGGTATTTGTACTATCCTTTCTAATCATAATCTTGATGTTCAATCTATAAGAGGACAAGGTTATGACGGTGCAAGTAACATGCGAGGAGAATGGAACAGTTTGCAAGCTTTAATTTCAGGTGAATGCCCTTATGCTTATTATGTTCATTGTTTTGCACATCGTTTGTAATTGGCATTAGTTGCTGCATCTAATGAAGTTATTCCTATCCATCAATTTTTTATCAAGTTGAACTCCATTATCAATATTGTTGGTGCAACATGTAAACGTAATGATCAATTAAAAATTGCCCATGCCACAAATGTTGCTCATTTACTTCAGAATGATGAGCTTGAAAGTGGAAAAGGGCGTAATCAAATTGGTTCTTTACAAAGAGCAGGTGATACCCGTTGGAGTTCTCAATTGAAATCTATTTCTAGCTTGATGAACATGTTTAGTGCAACATGTGAGGTCTTGTTGAATATTATTGAGGATGGAACTACAGCTGCTCAACGGGGTGATGCAGATGCAGCTTATGAGGTGTTAACTTCTTTTGAATTTGTTTTCATTCTACATCTCATGAGAAATATTTTGGAGATATCTAATGCACTTTGTCAAGCTTTTGCAACTCCAATCTCAAGATATTTTAAATGCAATGCATTTAGCTTCATCTACTAAGTCGCTTATTCAAAAGTTAAGAGATGATAGATGGGATAAATTGGTTGCAGATGTCAAATCTTTTTGTGAATCGGTCAACATACCCGTACAAGATTTTAATGCTCGTTATATTGCAAGACGAGGAAGGGCCCGACATCAAAATGATGACATTACAATAGAACATTATTACAAAGTTAATATTTTTAATGCTGTGATAGACTCTTAATTGCAAGAACTGAATGATAAATTCAATGATAACACGATCGAACTACTTACTCTTTGTTCGGCTTTAGATCCAAGAGAGATGAAGATATCATTCATAATTGATGACGTTTGTCAATTAGTGACAAAATTTTACCCACAAGACTTTGCAAAATATGAGATGATACAATTAAGGATGCAACTTGAGCACTTTGATCATGTGAGACAACTTGCTGATTTTGGAGCATTGAAAACTATTTCTGATCTATGTCATTGGTTGGTTAATACTAGAAAAGCACAAGTTTATCCTTTGTGTATAGGGTGATAACTCTTATTCTCACACTTCCTGTGTCTACAGCTACTACAAAGTGATCTTTCTCACTTATGAATATAGTTAAGACTACACTTCGCAACAAGATGGAAGATGAATTCTTGACTGACTATTTGTTAGTATACATTGAAAAGAAAATTGTTGAAAATTTTAGTGTAGATTCAATTATAGATGATTTTCGTGACATGCAAGAAAGACGTTCCGTGTTTTGATATATTATTAATGTAATTAACATTTTGGAACATCAATTTATGAATATTTTATATACAAATTGATGATATATATTTGCTAGATAATTTTATTTTTTTATGGTTGGCCCCCCCTGTCATTCGAGTCTGGGTCCGCCCCTGACTGTTATACTTAATAATAGAAACTAAAAAATTAATAGTAATCAAAAAATGAAATTTAACAGAAACCAAATTTTAAAAAAAAAATCAAAATCAAAGGAACCTGATTTTATAAGAAATAAAAAGTTATTTAAGCCGAAATATACCATCGAAGAATGAAAAAAAAAAAAAAAAAACAGTTACTTTAAAAAGTTATGCGGAAGCAGCTGGACCTCACCAATAATTAGTTGTGAAGTTTAATTAATTGTAGTAAGGCATGAGGCGTAGTAGCCGCCCTCGAGCTTTGACTTTTTCTAGAAAGAAACCCTATATACACCTACCCCTCCGACGGACAGATTTTTGCATATCATCATAATATTGCAACATTTTAATTATTTTATCAAGAACGCCACGTTGAGTTAAAATATATATTAAATATATACAAAGAGTCTAATTCAATTGTTTGAATTGGATGCGTAAATTATTATAAATTCTCATTTGATATCTATGTTTGATTCTTATAGATAAAAAAATATATTAAATATTAGTAAATTTCGACTTTAATGTTCACAATATAATTGTGTTAAAATTTGCTATACGATTACTAAGAGTGTTACTTTTTTATTATGTAAATATTTTTAAAATAAGACTTTTTTTTTCGATATTGAGGGAAGAGATAAAATAAGACTTATATGTACAGTTTAGTATCTTCCTAAACTAATCATATTCTTTTCATCTCATTTCTTAATTCATTTTCAAATTTGTCTATTGTTCTCTATAGTTTTCTTTTCTCATGTAACGGGCAGGAGCCTAATTTGGATTTTCAGTTTTATTTAATTTGAAATAGTTATTTTATCTTTAATATACAGCATCAACAATTTTTAATATAGATGTCTGATTAATTTATTAATGAATTTCTCGGACACTTGCTGTGCGAAGCGTGGATTGGCCTCTACTAAGTCAAATAAGAACGACAACCGTACCTCATTGAGTGTTGCACTTGTTTCAATCAAAATCAAAGATGCACATAAAAATAAAAATAAAAATCATTTACATTCCAAACTATCCAATTCTCTTTTTTTTTTAATAGTAAACTATCCAATTCTCGAAAACTAGAACAATTGATTTAATTAAGCTATTTACTTTGTGCGGCTCCGGCGTTTATATAAATGCTTTCTAATTTCCATGTGATTTGTATGTATTTATATTATATGGTCTGAACTCTGAATCCCTAAACCTTCTTGTACATACGAAGCCCACCAATGAAAGAAAAAATAGTTGCAAAGTCGGCATTAAACTCTATAATTAAGAAAGAAAATTATATGGTTTTACTTTTAGTTTTATCATTCCAAATTGGCTTTCTTTGGCATTGAACCTATGTGCACCAGAAAATATACATAGATGTATATACATGCTCGTTCTAAACAAGTTGTTAGAAAATTTGGGACATGCCACAATAAGAATAGCGGAAGTTAAATTTTTACAATTTATTTATTTATCTATTATTTATTTGGCCTTATTGCTCAACTCTTTTCTAAACTCCTGATGTATGACTTAGGCTATGACAATGAATTCATTAATATAAAAAATAAGTTTACTTTAGTGCTGGTTGAAATTCAAAATTTATGTGAATGATGACTAAGTGGTGGTGGCAACAATGGAGGTGGTGGTAACGGCATTGGTGGCGAAGTGGTGGTGATGATAGTGGCGGTGGTGGTGGGTGAGAAATATATTTTGTAGTTGCGACAAAAAAATGTCTGATGAACAGAAAACTAAGCTTTTGTCTTGTCCTTCGTCATTTGATTTGTGCTATCCCATGGTATTCTTTTAAATCAAACATGGAACAAATATTTGTGTTGTCCAAAACTATATTTTTTAGCAAATCAAACAAATCCTAAAGGACAAAAATTTATTGCTATGTGAAATATTTGTGCAGCAAAACAAATCAAATAAAGACTTACAGTGGAGATAGAGATTTATGGCATGGTTCACAAAACCAGATCCATGGCGGACGTTACTCAAAAGGGATGTCAGAGGAAGAAGAAACATCGATATTACATCAGGTTCCAAGTCAATAGTATCCAACCATTCACTATGATACATCTTTTGACTGCTTCCACCCCTCCTACTATGTATCACAAATATATTCTGCAAAGCAAGTTGACAAAATTTATGGATGATCAGTGCACTTTGGAAATTTAAAAAGCTTTTTTGTTTGTAACATCTGTTGAATTTCACAACAGGGACATAAGCACAAATGCAGTACATATATTAACAGAGCATAACAGAACAAGCATTTCTTCATTATATTGGACATTAAATGTTAATATTGTGACACTGATAGTTACACTTACATTACACTAGTTCTTCACCGAGGGGACATTGACACAGTAGCATTCTAAACAGAATTTAAAATTCCAAGGTGAATTATTTTATTGTAAGATAAGAAGAGATAATTAATGGTAGTATGGCAGTACTAAAGGAAGGTCCAACCATTCTGTGCAGTTGGACATGCATAAAATGAATAATCATTCTTTGATAGAAGAAAAATTCTATGGTGGACGAGCAATTCCATATGTAATGTGAGATGCATGCTATATGCAAGTAAGAAATTTAAGTTGCACTTATAAGACCTTATGATGCAAACATTTTAACATGTAAAGCTGCGATATATGATTTTAAGTTTGTTATTAACAGCATTCTTGATGCATGAGTTAACAAAGTTATAACTTGCAAATTAACTCAAAAAAGTTACATGCAAGTTAATGATCAACAAACAGAAATTGTTCTTAAGAATTCTACTTTTAAAATGTTATTATTTTTATGGGAATAGTACTTTTTTTTAGCACACAAAACATATGCATACTCAGTTTTGTTTTTTTTTTTTTTTTTTTTGGGGGGGGGGGGGGGAGTCCTGCTTTAGAATCAAACCAATATATAAATTTTCATTAAAACACTTTATCAATTTAAAACTTTTTTTATCAAAATTATTTTCAATTTCCAACAAAACATGCAGAAAGGCCATAGTAAGGCAATAAAGACGTGCAATGACATGTACACCACTTTTTCGTTACATAAATCTTCAGAAGCTAGGCAATGATTTTCTGGAGAGTCCTTGAACTTCATGCTTGCTGCATCCTCCAAAAGTTTCTGAATACTAGTTGGATCAAGATATGATGTATCCTCTTGTCTAACGTATTACACATCCTTCCCTCCCATGCTCACCCCAACTATGACATGAGTTCCAAAACGTTGAATAAACCTAGTAATAGTATGAATCAGTACAAATAATTCTATTATAGTGAAATAACTAATATAAGGTGTCAATTGTTTCACTCAATGATATCCTATCATAATGCAATTTTCATCAATGAAAAGAGCATGATAATCAAGTAAGTGTTAACATGTGCATTCTTACCTAGCCAAGGCCTCGGCGTCCCATGATGATGGCACTGCTTCTTTGACATGATCAAGGAGTTCACCATGATGCCCTTCTAAATCAATGACATAACATTTGATGAACCATCCATCATAAGCAAGAGACTTGATAGAAGCCAAATCTTTTATACATCGACCAGATAACCCAAATGAAGCACAGAAATGCCCGGATGCAGTTTTTCCTGAAAGGCACATTTGCTGGTTGAAATACATCATCATCTGAAAGACATTATAGGGTCACAAAATTAACATCTGTCTAAAGATTATGATGATAAGTATTTAATCATGGTAACATATTCATAATTAACATGCCTGTTCTAAGGAGAGAACGCCTGACTGGACTCTATCATGTTCCCCTCTGACACATTTGATAGAGTTTGGGACATTTGGAATTGAAACCCCTCCAGGAATCTCAACATGACGGCACTGTTCATCATTGACAAATATCAACCTTGAACCCTTCTTACAGTTGGCAAAACCTATATCTTGTGTTATGTCAAAACCCAACCCAATTGAGCTTATGGCTTTCTGGGCTGCTTCCAGACGCAAATCACTTGTTGCCATTACTCAATTTTGAATGTATGGACTATAGAGCATGAAATGCAAGCAAGGCAGATGTTCAAGGAGAAGAGAAACTATCATACACACAATTAAGATCAAGCCAAGTCAACACAAGCAAAGAGTCAATTTTGAATAAAGATTGAAGAACACTCTAGGAAGTTTCATAGATCTTTCAGCCATAAAGGGGAGCTAAAGTTGGTGTCATATATTGATTTGCCTTCCTGAGCAGTAGGTAGTAACAAGGAAGCAGGACCAATTCTTGTACACGGAGGTGTTAACTTTAGTGGATCAGGTTTTCATACTTTAGGCATTATTGGTCTAAAGAAAGTAGAAGAAAAGATGGTGATGGAATGAAAAGTAGCAAAAGTTAATCTCCACATTTTGCAATGCATGCAAAAAGTATAGGAAAGAAAAAAAACAAGAGCGAGTCCCACGTAAAAAGTTAATGCAGCCAATATCAAAATCAAACGCATATGATATGAAAGAGAACGAGCTTGACTGCTTGAGACTACTGTACGGATGACAAAGCAACGAGACAAGAGTGAGCGCTGCTCTTATATTTTTTTTAGTGAAATCAAGTTATTCTTTGGCCGAGAATAAGGACTTAATTTATGTGCTATAATTTTAAAAGGTTTTGTTAATATTAGGGTTGATGTTAAGAGCCAAAAGTGATAGGTTTTTTACAAAGATAATAAATAAGTTCAAAATTTTTATAAAATAATACTTCTTTAAAATAAAATTATATTATTTTTAAGTTTTTAACACTTTAATTTTATTTTATTTTTTTTGTGAAATTTTTTAATATGAATATTAAAGGCTGATATTAACAAAACCTAACATCAAACGAAGATGTAAAAAAACGATAGTTCACTGACAACTTTATATTAAGTATGAACGGATAAACATTTTCAGACTCTTGCCCCCAAAGTCTTAATCCACTCGAAATATGATTGAACTGTCGAGTTAGCTGAAGAAGCACTTTACAATTTTATTTACACGTAAAACCCCTTTTGAATTTGTACCAAAAAAGCATTTTTGAACTTTTTTTTTCAAATTATTATATGCTAAGGTGATAAATTGTATCTAATTCAATTCCTTTTGTTGGCAATGAGATAGTTGCACATAATTGATAGTTGCAAACACAAAGAATGTAATGTGAAAGGGTATCATCAATAAAAACCAACAAAAATGCCGCAGAGCATTTACTTGTGAAGCTTCATTTTAACTTTACATGAGAAAGGCTAATAGTGAATACTTAACAAGGAGACATATTTTGCCATGCTCAACAGAAAGCCTTGCTCCGGATACTACCCAATATCCTCTGATAATTTCCGTTGTGTCAACAAACCTTCGAAGCTTAAGTGTGCGCACTGGTCTAGGGCGTTCAGAACAAGATGAAGAAGTACCTATGGTCACATCACCTGGCTTTGGATGATCCCTCTGTTCCTCTTCGGAAATAATTCCTACGGTGAGTTATGTGAAATATCAGTAACAGAAGGATTAAAATCCAGTTAGCAGTATCAGTACAACTTATCTGTGGAAACAAACTATATATGTAGCTTATCATGGGTATCTTATCTGAATACTAAAATTTCTCCTATGTAACTAGCTTCAGTTAATTCTTATTTTGTTCATAGATGTACCTTTAATCACTGAAGCAATGCAACCAATTCCTTCCTGCTGAATTTCTTTCCAGGATTGATCCCACTCAGGTGCCTTCTGCAGTGTTGCACCAATGACTTTAGAGAAACGCAGCCTTAAAAGGAGGCACTTGTTTTCAACTTTTAACTGAGCTCCTGTAACAATGGAAACACTATAAGTGCAAATATATGAAAAGGGGTTCCACCATTTAACTTTCTTATGAAAGTTGCAGCTATATGAGTCACAAGACAAGTAAGCATTTGTGCTCTCAGAAAGTAATAAGGACTTGGGTAGTGAAGTCAGATGCCGCAGGTGAATGGCCAACCGGTTTTTGCTTCTCCCTTCCAATTGTAATCTTAGCCCAACTACTGGTCTATTACCTACATCTACCTGCCATCAAGGAAAAAGGAACCAAGATTATAAAATTCATTATTTTATAAATGTATAGAAGCTGCACTTCTCCTAAGTTACCAATGTTACTAATATGTTAGTACTTCTACAATCGATGTGAATGTAAAATGCTGAGTTGGTGTTTCCTATAGTAAGATTATTATAGGAGATAGAGAAATCATGAACGATGACATTTCACATTAACTCTATCATAGTAAAGAGAAAGCAACACACCACACCATACATATTCAACTAGTATGCAGAGAAACTACTCATGCCTTCTTTATATTTAATTATCTATAACAAAAAGAAATAAAAAGGAGAGTCATCTTTTTCCGTTGACATTTTATTAGAAACACTGAAAGTACGAGAAACTTCAACTCATAAAATGTACACTAAAAGTGAGCTAGATGGAGAACTTACTGGAATTCTATCTATGTAAAGCTTGGGACTATAGATACTAAATCGTATCCAGGGGACTTGATGCTTCCAAATATAAGCAAGATTTACTGTCCCACTAGGTTCAGGTGCCCATTTTCTTTTTAGCTGAAACTCCAAAAACTGATGAAGGTCTTCAATTGGAGGTTTGTCTGTTTCAGCAGCCACAGTTTACATGCAAGTTCAACTAATTCAGTTTCAGAAACATGTTATTATATACTTATGAGAGTTTATCCAATCTAACCCTTTTAAGTGTTACAACAGAAGAGTTAGGATTTAATAGACCAAATCCCCTTGCCTGTAAACTCAAAATAGACACTAAATGAAAAACAAATGTGGAGAGATGTGACTTCTCTCCCAAGAGTGAGTGATAGATAATAATTAATGATAAACCTGTAATTTCTCACAACTCTTTACATCTTTATAACTCTTATACATTAATGGAGAAATTTCCAACAAGAACACAATTTATTAATTTCTACCAATGTGCCAGACAAATAAAAAATTAGTCAATTGAGTTCCCTTCAAGGAATAAGTTAGGAGCTGTTTGGTTTAAAAAACATCTTCTATTTTTACTTTAATTACAAAAATATCACCTTATTTTCACTTTATTTCTGTTTTCAAAAATTTGCATACAGTTAATGAAAATAAGATGACACTTTTGTAATTAAAAATGAAACCAGGAAAGGAAAAATCATTTTCTAAAAGTAAACAAGCCCTTAGATTTTTTGTCAGTGGATAATACCATTTTTCTTGACTTAATGATCATTTTCTGAAATTTAAGTAAAGTCTAAAGGACAAATATTTACTGTTCTGTGAAATATTTGTGCAAAAAAATAAATAAATAAATAACTGCTTACATTGAAGATAGAGATATATGTCCCTAAGCACAAATCGATATCTGTCGTCCCTACTCAAAAGGTTTTCAAGAGGGAGAAGAAACATTGATATTACGCCAGGTTCCAAATCAATAGTATCCAACCATTCACTATGATACATCTTTTGACTGCTTCCGCCCCTCCTACTATGTATCATAAAAAGATTCTGCTTCTGCAAACCCAATTGAGAGAATCTATGGATGATCAATGCACTTAGGAAATTTGAAAAGTATTTTTGTTTGTAATATCTGTTGCATTGCACCACAGAGATATAGGCACAAATGCAGTACACATATTAACAGAGGATAACAGAACAAGCATTTCTTCATTAAATTGGACATTAAATATTAATATTGTGACACTAATTACATTACACTAGTTCTTCACGGAGGGGACATTGACACAGTAGCATTCTAAACAGAATTTAAAATTTCAAGATGAATTATTTTATTGTAAGATACTAAGAGAAAATTAATGGTAGTATGGTACTAAAGCAAGGTCCAACCATTCTGTCCGGCTGGACATGCATAAATTGAATAATCATTCTTTGATACAAGAAAACTTCTATGCTGGGCGAGCAATTAAATTTAAGATACATGCCATATGCAAGAAATTTATTTGCACTTGTAACACCTTATGATGCAAATATTTTAACATGTAAAGTTGCAATGGTTATAAATTTTTCATCAACTGCATTCTTGATGCTTGTGTTAGAAAAGTTATAACTAGCAAATTAACTCAAAAAGTTACATGTAAGCTAATGATCAACAAACAGATACTGCTCTAACAAATTCAATTTTTAAATTTTTTTATGGGAATACTACTCTTATGACAAAACATGCATATTTAGTTTTTTTTTTTTTTTTTCTTTTGAGGGGAAATGGACGGGGAAGGATTTTCTACAAGTCTTGCCTTAGAATCAAACGAATATATAAATTTTCATTCAAAACACTTTTTAAATTTAAAACTTTTTATAATAATAATTTTCTGTTTCCAACAAAACAAGCAGGAAAGGCCACAGTAAGAAGCGCAATGACACCTTTTTTTGGTTACATAAGTGTTCTGAAGCCAGGCAATGATTTTCTGCAGAATCCTTGAACTTCATGCTAGCTGTATCCTTTAAAAGTTTCTGAATACTAGCCGGACCAAGATATGATGTATCCTCTTGTCTAGCGTATAACACATCCTTCCCTCCCATGCTCACCCCAAGACATACAAAATTAACATCTGTCTAAAGGTTAATATAAGTAGTTAGTTAATCATGGTAACATATATGATTAACATGCCTGCTCCAAGGTGAGAACGTCTGAATGGACTCTAATTGATTCCCCTGTGAAACATTTGATAGAGTTTGGCACATTTGGAATTGAAACCCCTCCAGGAATCTCAAGAAGACGGCACTGTGTCTCATTGACAAATATCAACCTTGAACCCTCTTTCTTACAGTTGTCAAAATCTATATCTCGTGTTATGTCAAAACCCAACCCAATTGAGTTTATGGCTTTCTGGGCTGCTTCCAAACGCAAATCACTTGATGCCATTACTCAATTTGAAGGTCTAGAACATGCAATGCAATGCAAGCAAGGCAGATGTTCATTGTTCACCGACAACAGGAAACTATCACACACAATTAATATCAAGCCAAGTCAACACAAGCAAAGAGTCAATTTTAATAATGATTAAAGAACATTCTAGGATGTTTCATAGATCTTTCTTTCAGCCAAAATTTGGGAGCTAAAGTTGGTGCCCTAGATTTGCCTTCCTGAGCAGCCAGGAATCAGAGTGGATTCTAGCATGAAGTTCTGTTAAAGTGGTTTACCATAGAACACTAGGACATGACCCGACACAGTACGTTTATTATGTTTTTATTATTAATTTTTAATATGTTAAAAACACTTTTTTTTTTAACATACTTTTTTTGAATACTCTCTTATTGCTAGCACTCTTTATTTTTTTAATATTATTAGTTTGCAAAATGGCTATTCAGCAATTTTGTTACGCAAGCGTATGCTAATTGCTACGTAATTTATGGTCAGTTTGGAATAGAGGAAAGAAAGGATGAAGGAAAGAAAAAAATTCAAATTTGAATTGAAGGAAAAGTAGAAGGAAAAAAAAATTCAAATTTTTATCTCTATAGATCAACTCTCTCTTCTTCTTTTTTTTCTTTTCAACTAAATAAAAAAAATATTTCTTTTTTGTGTTTTCTTTCTTTTCGCTTTTCCTTCCTTCCATCCAAACATAACATTATAGTTATACTAAAACTAGTGCACTATGCACCGAAGCATTTGATCACATCAAGCTATAGTGTAAGTGCACCATTTGTTTATATAATAAAAAAAAGTAACAATATTATACAAAAGGTTGATACTTGATAATAGATTAGAGTGCTATATATGTTTGGGCGGTTTATATGGTGAACCGTAATATCATATGGTCTACGGGTGAGGTAGTTAGTTTCCACCGTTAGACATAAATGAACAGTCAGATTATGATAGATTGACGTGTAAATTTAATAACTTATGTAATTAAATAAAATAGGTCCTTTATTCAACTGTCCCTTTTAACCTTCGGGGCAAAATAGGTGTTTAAGTTAGGAAGGGCATGCGTCTGGGCACTTAGTCTGGAACCGTACACTGAAAGAAGTTGAAGTTCTTGGCTTATTCTCTCGACAAGTTGCTGAAGTTGGTGCCGATAGCATATTGTCTATCACGTCAAGGGAAAACACATGTTTATAACTGAAATTATTCCGCCATTGTTGACCGAAAGTGTTGCTGTAAACTGTGAAGGTCGAACAGAGTATAAGTGCATGTTTGGTTTTTCCTTGGAAGGCCTCCAAACAGTGTTGAATCAAAAGTTTTGAATTCTTACTTCTCACAAATTGAAATATCTTAACTTTAAACCAAACACACCCTAACTGATCCAAAGCAGGATAAACGAAAATAAGGAGCAGTGATGGAGAGGGATAACGAAATTATTGAGATTGGTTTTCATTGAATCGTTTGAAGAAGTAAATTTGGTATTTCAATGGTTCGGGAAAAAATTTAAAGGTAAAATATGTTTTTGATTTCTCATTTTATCTTGATTTTTAGTTTTAGTCCCTCATAAATTTTTTCTATTTTTAGTCCCTAAAAAATTATTTCATTTTGTTTTTAGTCTCTGACATCAATTTTGACTGTTAACTGATGTCGTGATGAGCAAAATTTAGACTTAAAAAAAATTTTGTTTAAGTTTCTAGTAGTTTTTAACTGTTGCAAATTTTTTGGCTGATTAAAACCGTCAGAAATGTTAAAAAAATCAAAATCTCGAACACCAAATTTTCTGAAATCACAATAAATATTATAAAATTAAACACTTCTGACAGCCAAAAAATTTGTAACGGTTAAAAGTTACTAGAAACTTAATCAAAAAAATTTTACACACAGTTTATGTCCGTCATGTCATCACTTAACAATTAAAATTAACCTCTGGGACTAAAAACAGAACAAAATAATTTACGAAAGACTAAAAATAGAACAAAATAATTTATGATGGACTAAAAACAGTAAAAAAAAATTATAAGGAACCAAAAATAGAAATCAAGATAAAATAAGAGACCAAAAATATATTTTACCCAAAATTTAATTGAAAGTTGAGCATCCTAGATCTGTTGGTTTACTGTCATGAATTACAAAATGCGTTAAAATGCGTTTATAAAGGCAAATCTCGACTACGCAAATTTGCAATTCCGAGTGTGCTATTAGGTCCGACCACCACGAAATCAACGTCGCAAAGGAGGAGTAGGCCACAGAGCCGGCGTAAGTTTGTTGTTAAAGGGGATAGCAGCTATACATTCAGGGGTTTATTAGACATTTCCCATTTCAAATGGAATTCAATAGTCATTTCACAATTTTTAATTAAAGGGTACATTAGTCATTTTATATTTATAAAATAATATTAAATTAAAAAAACTAAACTACTGTAGCATTTTTCAGTGGTGCACGGGTGAATTGTCCACTGTAGAAGGCGCGCACGTTTGATATTAATACCTACTTTAAATATGTTATTACGAACAATACAAATTATATTTGAAAACAAATTTTTAAATTACTACTAATAAATATTTGGTAGTATATTCTTACTATTTATTACCAGCATTATTTTAAATTATATAATTTGGTCTTAATACTATAAAAAAATATTATTATACTCTTAAGTTAAATAGTCAACTAATATTATAATTTGAAAAAATATTACTACAGTAATAATTTAATAATTTAAAATCTACAATAGTAAAAAAAAATATTGTAAAAAATAAATTAAACATAAAATATATATATAATAATAAACTATTATTTTAATAATAATCAATAATAAAATAATATTATATAAAATAAAATTTTAAAATATTACTTAAAGATATAAGGTTTTTCAAATTGACAAAAATATAAAAAATATTTAAATCAAAATACATAAAAAAAAAAAATTGTCTAGATCACAGGTATCCTTCACAGGAAACAATCATGTTTGAACCGGGTAGGACCATTATGAACAACAAAACTCTCTCTCAATATTTAACGCAACTGTATATCAGGACTCAAACTAAATTTATTGTATAATAATGTGTGAAAAGTAATTTTTTATCAATTAAATTCAAAATAAGATTAATTAAGATAAAAATAGTCTTAAAAATCAAATTATCTAGAATAGAAAATTAATTATCTCTTAATAATAGTAAAACCACATTATAATAAATTTTTAAACTATCATAAAGATATTTTTTGGTGTATTCATTAGAAGCAATTTTTTCAAGTATTTAACGCAATTGCATACTAGAATTCCAATTGATCCATGCACTTGATGGTTAATATCATAGAGATATTAAAATAATAGTAAATTTGTATTAATATATATATATATTAATATTTCATCAAACAAATGTAAATTAAATAAAAAAATACATTAATAATAATGAATATAAACAATAAAATAAAATATAAAAATAATAATAAACTAATATTATAATCTTAATATAAATAAAAATATTATCATAGTAATAATATAATAGACTAAAATCTAAAAAAAAAAAATATGATAAAAGAAAATAAATATAATAAAAAATTTCAAAAAATAATAAATTATGTTATTATTATAATAATAAACAATGATAAAATAATATTATAAAATTAAAATAAAAATATTTATATCCGTGCATCATACGGTACCCAATCTAGTTAATTGTCCATTTTTCCACCACTGTATATTCCCAGAAATTTTGCCACGTAATTGTCCTTTTTCCACCAGTGCATATTCCCAGTAATTTCGCCATGTACAGTTTTATTTTACTTTTGCTATTCCAATTTCAGAATGACTGTCTTCGTTCAGTTATTAAGTTGTTTAATTTCATTTATCTAAACTAGTAAGTATCTACTATATATTATGAGTATTTTTTTAAAGTCTTATTAACAAATATTTAAGAATTTGATAAATAACTCCTGCAATAGCCACTTGTAAGCAGAGCTAGCACTATAAGCCCTCGACGTGCTTCCTGACCAGGTTATGATATCCAACATGGAATGATGGAGCCAAGGGATAATAGCTCTGATTCTAGTCTGCCACTCCATAGGAAGAGGAGTAAAAATTCATTAAACTCCAGCTCCCATGTGCCATTTCTGAAGACGTCACACACTCGAAGGTCAATGTCGCGAACATGAACGTATGAGATATCAACAATAGCTGATCCACCTAGCCAGGGATCGAACCAGAAACTGCAGTGACCATTCCCTAAGTGCAGCACACAAGGAGAATTCAATAGTGAGAAAGCCTAGGGTCATTGGTTTCACTTATACTTTCAATTCCCCTTAGAGAAATGCTAGCTTATGAACTCAGCTCGACTGATTTTCAGCCTATTTTTGACACATGGAATAGTAACTTGTTACTTCTTACTGCAAGGCCTCAGGGTCCCATGATGATGGCACTGCTTCTTTGACATGATCAAGGAGTTCACCATCATGCCTTTCTAATTCAATGACATAACGTTCGATGAACCACCCATCATATGCAAGAGACTTGACAGAAGCCAAATCTTTTGTACATAGACCAGATAACCCAAATGAAGCACAGAAATGACCAGATGCAATTTTTCCTGCAAGGCACATTTCCTGGTTGAAGTGCGTCAACATCTAAAAGACATCATAGGGTCACAAAAATTAACATATGTCTTAAGGTTAATTAATATAAGTATAAAATCATGGTAACATAATATTATTCATAACATGCCTGTTGCAAGGTGAGAACTTCTGAATGGACTCTAATTGGTTCCCTTTTGACACATTTGATAGAGTTAGGGACATTTGGAATTGAAACCCCTTCAGGAATCTCAAGAAGACGGCACTGTTTCTCATTGACAAATATCAACCTTGAACCCTTCTTACAGTTGTCAAAAGCTATATCTTGTGTTATGTCAAAACCCAACCCAATTGAGTTTATGGCTTTCTGGGCTGCTTCCAAACTCGAAACTCTTGGTGCCATTACTCAACTTGAAGGAATGGAACATGCAAGCAAGGCAAATGTTAAAGGAGAGGAGGAAACTATCACGCACTCGATTAAGATCAAGCCAAGTCAACACAAGCAAAGACTCGACTTGAATAAAGAACATTGTAGGAATTTCAGCCATTGATTTGCCTTCCTGAGCACAGAAGCAAGGGTGGAAGTAGGCCGTGCCGCACATCGAGGGCCTATGGCCTGGCCCATTTAAGGCCTGGCTCGTCTCGGCTCGTTTAGCAAAAAAGCTAAATTCAAGCTTTTTAAAAAGTCATTTTAATTAAATGGGTTAAGTCATAGACTTTAAAAAAAAGCCTATTAAACCTGACGGACTAGTCTGATTAGTAACAATATTATTTCTAATAAAATATTATAATTAATATTATATATAATATTATAATTATTTTAATGAAATTACAAAATTAGTTTAGTGATTTGATGATTTGAATCATTTTAATGTTTGAAATAGGTTAATTCTTATATACATAGATGAGTAGTAGAAATAGAGACTATTTTTTTTTTGTGGGACTTAAAAGGCTTTGGTAGTATGTCACTTGTAATGTTTGTAGGCAAGTTTTGGCTACATCTTTTGATTTAAAATTGCCTTATTGTTTTTAATGAAAATATTTGATTTTGTTAAATAAATAAAAAAGTAAATAAGAATATAATGCATCCAATTTTGGGTAACATTGCCTCACACTCTAATACTTCAACGCATAGTAATTTTACTATTGTACAACAATTTTTACACTTCTTAATATGAAACATGCCTTTAAATAGGCTAACGGGTCAAGTCAGCTTATATAAAGGTCATACCCAAGCCTAAAAAGTAAGCTCGTGACAGGTAACAAACCCAGATTTGGCCTGTAAAAAATATAAAGTAGGTTAGGCCAGACTTAGATAAGGTCCGACCCTACCCATTTCCATCCCTACACAGAAGTAGGAAATAACAAGGAAGTGAACACAGAGGTGTTGACTTGAGTAAGAGTGGATAGGGATGGCAAAGTGTACCCGGACCCTACGGGTACCCGCAAAAATATCCGCAAGCGGATCGGATAAATACCCGTTTATTGGGACTGGGGCCGGGACCGGGTATTTACCCGCAATTTTTTGCGGGTGCGGGTACGGGTACTATAGTACCCGCCCCGCCCCGCCCCGCACCTACCATATATATATATAATTAAAATAACTTAAATAAATAATTATGTTATATATATACTTTTCTGTAAAAAAAAAAATTATATTTTCCATAAACTAACACTAATAGTAAAAGATTTATGTTATAACTTACAATAATTTTATATTTTTAATATTATGTGTGGATGCTTTTAATGTTAAGTTTGAATTATTTAAGCGTGAATTTTCAATTTATTTGTAATAATTTTTTAATTAATATTTTTATAACTTAAATGCAATTTTGGTTCATCTATTTTGCACAATCCGCAATTTTGGTCCCCCTATTTTAAAATAGAGACGTTTAGTCTCCCAATTTTGTAAAATATGTAATTTTGGCCCTTCCATCAAATTGAAAGCGTTGACTGTTAAGAGATTAACATTAACCTTAACGTGGTCCAAATATAGTGACGTGACATGAGATTATTTATTTAGTTTTTAATTATTTTAAATATTGAGTAGAATAATTGATGAAAAATATATTTTAAAAAAAAGTAATATCATTTATTTGACTACGATGTGCCATGTACTTCAACAATGTATAACTAGTTTAAAATAAATGATTAAGACTTGTGATTTCTATTTTAGGACTCACGACTACCCCAATCATTAAAATCAACGTAATATGTGCTTTAGTGATATATATAAACAAATAATTATTTCTCAGTATTTAAAATAATTAATAAATAAATAAATAATCTCGTGTCACATCACTATATTTGGGTCACGTCAAGGTCAACGTTAATCTCTTAACTGTCAATGCTTTCAATTTAATGAAAGGACCAAAATTACGAATTTTACAAAATTTGGGGACTAAATGTCTCTATAGAGGGACCAAGATTACTGATTGTGCAAAATAGGAGGACTAAATGTCTCTATTTTAAAATATGATGACTAAAATTGCGGATTGTGCAAAATAGGGGGACCAAAATTACATTTAAGTCTATTTTTTATTGATTTATTAACTTCATACATAAGTAAAGTACGGGTAGCGGGTGCGGGTATGGGTATATAGGTACCCAGCGGGTACAGGGATGGAGATTAAAGTTGCTACCCGCGCGGGTATGGGACCGGGTACAGGTATTTTTTTTAAACGCGGGTATAGGGACGGGTACTATAGGACCCTACCCAGACCCTACCCATTGTCATCCCTAAGAGTGGATAAGGTTTTGGCGTTGTAGACATCATGTGTTAATTCTTGTATAAGCAATCAGGCATCGACAACTCCCAACTAATTATATAATGGCACACCCTACTTCTCTATGTTACAAATTAAAATACAGAATTCCATAGTTTCATCTTCTCAATTAAACATTTTCAATATTTTCCTTTTTTTCTTTTTGAACATACATTTTATCCCCATTATTATTATTACTATAAATTACAATGCAGAATTTGAATAATTTCACCCTCTTAATAAGATTTGTTTTATTATTTTTTTTATAGTTGATGTAATATTTTTATTAATAGCCATAAAAACATAATGTAATATTTCGTGTAGCTTTGACATATTTTTATTAATAGCCATAAAAACATAATGTGATATTTATCTTTTCTTAAATAATTTATTACTTATATATTTTTCCTTAAAATTTGAACATGAAAAGGTAAAAATAAAATAGTATATAATTTTAATTTACCATTAAAAATATACCATCGAAAAATGAAAAAAAGAAAAAAAAAAGACAGTTTGTTTAAAAAGTTAGGCGGAAGCAGCTGGACCTCACCAATAATTAGTTGTTGTTAATTTTAATTATACTAAATTGTAGTAAGGCATGTGTTCATGAGGCGTAGTGGCCGCCCTCGAGCTTTGACTTTTTCTAGAAAGAAACCCTATATACCTTTCATTATCTACCTACCCCTCCCATGAACATATTTTTGCATATGATCATAATATTGCTCTATTTAATTATTTTATCTTTTATCAAGAATGCCACGTTAAGTTAAAAATATATTAAATATTAGTAGTAAATTTCGACTTCGAGTTTCACAATATAATTGTCTTAAAATTTGCTATACAATTACTAAGAGTGTTACTTTTTTATTATGTAAATATTTTTAAAATAAGACTTATATGTACAATTTAGTATCTTCCTGAACTAATCATATTCTTTTCATCTCATTTCTTAATTCATTTTCAAATTTGTCTATTGTTCTCTATAGTTTTCTTTTCTCATGTAGTAACGGGCAGGAGCCTAATTTGGATTTTAAGTTTTATTTAATCTGAAATAGTTATTTTATCTTTAAAGTATACAGCATCAACAATTTTTAATATAGATGTCTGATTAATTTATTAATGAATTTCTCGGACACTTGCTGTGCGAAGCGTGGATTGGCCTCTACTAAGTCAAATAAGAACCACAACCTCATTGAGTGTTGCACTTGTTTCAATCAAAGATGCAGGAAAAAATATGTTTTTAATTTCTGTACTTTGTATAAAAATTTATTTTAATTTTTGTATTTATTTTTAAAAGTTTAGGGACTAAAATATTTGAAATAAAGAGACTAACACAAAAAAATTTACATTCCAAACTATCCAATTCTCGAAAACTAGAACAATTGATTTAATTAAGCTATTTACTTTGTGCAGCTCCGGCGTCTATATAAATGCTTTCTAATTTCCATGTGATTTGTATGTATTTATATTATATGGTCTGAACTCTGAATCCCTAAACCTTCTTGTACATACGAAGCTCACCAATGAAAGAAAATTAAAAATAGTTGCAAAGTCGGCATTAAACTCTATAATTAAGAAAGAAAATTATATGGTTTTACTTTTAGTTTTATCTTTCCAAATTGGCTTTCTTTGGCATTGAACCTATGTGCACCAGAAAATATACATACATGTATATACATGCTCGTTCTAAACAAGTTGTTAGAAAATTTGGGACATGCCACAATAAGAATAGCGGAAGTTAAATTTTTACAATTTATTTATTTATCTATTATTTATTTGGCCTTATTGCTCAACTCTTTTCTAAACTCCTGATGTATGACTTAGGCCATGACAATGAATTCATTAATATAAAAAATAAGTTTATTTTAGTGCTGGTTGAAATTCAAAATTTATGTGAATGATGACTAAGCATAAATTGAATAATATGAGTGAGAATTGAGATTTAGAAAAGAAATATGGTAGGATTGAGAAGAAAGGAGACATTAAGTATAATTTTCAAGTTGTGGTTTGAATGAGTAAAGTGACGAGGAAAATAAATAACAATAATAATAGTCTAATGGCACCTAAGTAAAAAGTAAACAATATGATTTTGTCATACCATATTATGTAAGCAGGGAAAAAAATAAAAAGTAATTTGAAGAATAAAATTCGAGTGACCATTTTATTAAAGAGTGTGTGTGTCTTAAAATGTTATGCAAGCATAGCAAAAATAAAAAATAATTCGAAGAATAAAATTCGAGTGACCATTCTTATTAGAGTGTGTGTATTATTATTTAATCATAAATTGTCATTATAATAAATTTGTTGATACTGTAAAAACTTTTATACTAATAGTGCATACTAATTAATTAAAGTTTAAAAAAATAATATATGCACCACTGAATATGTAAATCATTCACATAAATACTTTAGTGTTGGTTATAATGTTCATTAATAAACCTGCAACAAAATAAAATTGCTCTCAAATTGACAAATGGAGAGTCAAGCATGAAAACATTGATCCAACCAACCATATATAATATAACAACGAAACCAAAACAAAACTTTGCTTACCATATCGAAAATGGTCAGGTCTGACATAGTATCAGCTAAGAGAAGCGGTATTTTAATTTAATTTAATTTAGCAAAATTCGTACATTTAAGAATAAGAAGAGATAAAATATAAAAGTACACAGTTGAAAAGGGTTTAGAAAGTTGGAAAACGTGACTAGTTTGACCAGTCTTGTAACATTAGCACAACAAAGCAAGTAGTATTAATAATACTACGTCTACTTTGACTATAGACATTAGGTATCAAACAGCCATCTCCAATTCCAATTCTCGTGAACTTCATTAATTGCTTTTCTTCACAAATTCCGTTCCGAGAAAGAAAGAGAGAGAGAGAGAAGCAGCAACACCAACAACATCGGAATTTGATTGAATTGGATTTGATTTGGGTGATGAGCGCGTGAAAAAGGAAGAAGATGATGCCGGGGAAGATGAAGAAAGGGGTGGCGGCGGAAGACGCCATAAGGGCCATTGGTTTGGGTTACGATCTCACCAGCGATCTGAGGTTCAAATCCTGCAAGCACCACTCCAGATTGATCGCTATCGACGATGACAACGTTCGAACCGTTGAACTCCCTCCTCGTATTTCTATCCCTAATGTCCCCAAATCCATCAAGTGCGACAAAGGTGACCGCATGAGATTGTGCTCCGATGTCCTCTCTTTTCAGCAGGTACAATACAAGCTGTCAAAAATGTTACTTACGAGTTTTTAAGTTACTTCAAAATAAGTAAATATTAAATAATTTTTATTAACAAAAATTTGTTTTTGACTTTTTTTTTAATCATGGGTTTTAAGTGTAGAAAATAGATTTTTTTTTTCTTTTTTTGTTTAAGTCAAAGGTTTAGTTTTGGTGACCATGTTTAAAATTTGTTCATGTGGGTGGGGGAGAGGAAGGACCTGTTTATTTTAAAATTCGGTAAAATTAATTTTGATAGAATTAAATTTAAACGATGCGTTATAGCTGGAGAATTGTTTGTGAATATTTTCCAAACGGGCACACTATGTTGTTTATGTGTCCATGTTGAAATGTATATATTTAAAACAAAACAAAAAAAGCTTAAATTTCTTTGTTATTGTTTTGGAAAATGGTGAATTACACCCCATTTTTGGGGTGTATGGGTGGAAAGAAAATGAAGAGACAGATAGGGAGAAAAACTGAGGTGGAAATGAGATGAAAAAAAAAATTGGATGTATGACAATAATAACTTTTTGTTTTAGAAAAATGAAATACTTTGGCATGTCTTTTATTGTTATTGTGTTGTTGTTGAAGAGTGTGGAGGATTGCTTGTTTGTCTGACAAGGCATATCTACCTTGTTTTAGATGTCAGAGCAGTTCAACCAGGAGTTGTCACTATCTGGTAAGATTCCAACGGGCCATTTCAACACTGCGTTTGGGTTTTCATCAGTTTGGCAAAAAGATGCTGCCAATACCAAGACTCTTGCTTTTGATGGTGTGTCCATCACACTCTACAACATTGCATTTGAGAAAACCCAGGTAGTTCTTCATGATCATGTCAAACAAGCTGTTCCTTCGTCCTGGGATCCGGCTGCATTGACAAGGTACTTCCTTGATTCAGCAAAATATAGTATAATGCATAGTTGAAGTGTTCAACAAGTGTCCAGAAAGAGCTAACTATAGTGAGAAACATAGTCCAATAAGTTTATGCTAATACATACAACCCAACTTGTGTCCTCAGAACTCTGACACCACTTGCAAACCCTTTACCAAAGGTCTTGCTACTTACTGCTTTCAACCAGGCTATCAGCCTTTATTTTTTCATTATTTGCATTATGGTACATTCCATAACATTTCTCCTGTAATCATAACAAGTTTAGTGTACACATTTAACTGCTTTGCCAGTCATTTCCTTTAACAAATGCACTTGCAATGTTTGAGTTGCAAATCATCTTTTCATCTTTTCATTTCAGATTCATTGAGAAGTATGGAACTCATGTTATAGTTGGGGTGAAAATAGGAGGAACTGATATAATCTATGCAAAGCAGCAGTACTCATCTACTGTCCCACCTGCTGAAGTACAGAAAAAATTGAAGGACATGGCAGACGAATTCTTCATTGACAAACCTGGACAGTATAACAGTATTGGTGGGAGGTTTAATGCAAAGGAAAAGGTTTGAAGCTTTTCTAGTTCAAATTTATTTTTATTCTCTTTAATTTTGGTAAATGCTACAAGATTACACCATTTTATGATGGGGTTTGTGAATACATGGTGGGGTCATCAAGGATTTCCGTATAACTATAGGATTACACCAAGTCTATCTTTTTAACATAGTTTGGGACATACTCACTACTCACTGAGCATATTCTATAGTTTGTGCCTCAATGCATGCTCGTTTTATATGATTCCTGGTGAGAGTTGAAAGATGGAATCAGTGGTATACTGGAGTTGTGGAGGGAAACTTTGGGATGAAATGCTTTTTGATCAAGTAGAAGTAAAATGGAATATATCAAATGGAGAAATGTTTTAGGTGTTATATGTGATCAAAAGGTGGCTATCAAGTATCAAACTCAAAGGAAAATTTTATAGCATAGCCGTACGACCAATAGTACTTTATGGTACTAAATTTGGATGTCATAATGTAGCTCACTGATTGATGTTCATTGTGTACAATCTTCAGTTATAATAATAATGTGTCCCATTAGTGTTAGATGGTAAAGTGCCAACAAGAACAATAAGCTTAGTGTTGCAAAGGTGAGAATGTTATAGTGGATGAGGGAACATACAAGAAAAGGTATAATTAGGAATGATTGTGTTAGAGAACAAGTAGGAAACACCTGTTGAGGAAAGATGATATGATTTCTCCAAAGACAGTTTGGTCATGTGAGAAGAACAATGGAAGGCCCTGTAAGAAGAATTGATCACATGGAGAGGATGGCCCGATAAATAGAGATAGAGGAAGACCAAAATAACTCTATGAGAGACCATTAAAAAACTGCGTTCAAGTGGCCTTTCTGAAGACTCGGTCTTTGATAGAATACAATAGCATTGTTGAATTCATGTATCTAAGAAGCTAAAACTCCACTTACTGGGAAAAAAACTTTTGTTGTTGTAATTTTGTAAATACTGGCCAGTTTCATTGAGTAAAGTGTGGAAGCTATCAAAACATTGAAAACTGTATAGCAAGTTTATATTAAGATGATATTTAAAAATCAAAGGTTGATCGGTAGATTGTAGGGTATGTCTAATATCAGATAACCTGATAATCCCTGGTCTTTAATAAAAAGGATATCCAAGTCCTTTACTAACATAAATGTATATTTCCAGTAAAACACTAGAATATTTTGGTAATAAATCACTTTTGACATTCTATATTATGTCATAAGTTAAAGGAATCATGTATTCAACCCCTTACATTGTAAGTGGCAGTTTAGAAAGGAATTTAGGAATTTTCATTTTGTATCCTCTATTGAATTTTTTAAAATCAGGAGCAACAATGAAAGTATCATATAATTACTATGAAGTCTGAATAATCGTGTAAAATGAGAAAAAACAGATCAAATAAAAATATTAGGAAATGAATCCAAAGGACCTTCCTGTGAGATATAAGGGTAGGTCCCATTTATTTGTGGCAAAACCAGTCCACTTATTAACATTTATACTTTTTTCTAAAGAAAATATTACATAGCCCTATGCAGACAGCATCATAACTTGTATTTTCCTCTCTTTTTTCCCCAGTTTATGAAGGACAATGCGCTAAGTTTCATGGAGATTCAAGCTGGTGGTTCCTACTATGAGTCAGAGGTAAATACATTTTATTTTAAAAATTGAATTTATGCCAGGTACAGGATCCTTCATGTTTCTTGTATAGGCTTGGGCTTAAAGAACCACTACCCAATTCCCTTGCCAATTTTTTATAATTTAAATTGCTGTGTAACATATAGCTGATAGACTTGTTTGTTCTGCTTTGTTTTTGAAAATTCCTGTGTTTTCCGATGCAAATTTTAATATCGTTAATAAAGAGACTTTTCCTGCTCTGTCAGTTGTTCTTAGTACTTTATTAATTCATAATTATTTTAGTTTTATTCAATATACATCATTTTGTTCTTGACATTTAATCTTTGAAATTGTATGTCCAATCTGGTACTTTCATGTTGAATACCAAAACCAGCATTTAAGCATCTGAAATTGGTGTGGTGGATCAGTATTATTTGTTTTGCCTCAATGCATCATTGATTTAATCATTCCAGCCAAGAAAGTCATCAAATTGACATCTTTTCAGTAGCAATGTCCTTTTCTTCAGTCCAAAAGCAAAATAAATAAATAAATAATACAAAGGTCACACAACAATTATTCTTACTTTTTCCCCACTTTTCATTAAACATTATAGGCGCAAGATATCAAGTTCATGTGCAGGAGGAAAGGTGGAAATGGGAAAAAATCTTTGTCCCATAGTGAGTGGTGCCAAACTGTTCTGTCTCAACCTGATGTGATATCAATGTCATTTGTACCAATTACATCTCTACTTGGTGGAATAAATGGGAGTGGATATTTAACTCATGCCATGAATCTCTATTTACGCTGTAAGCAACTAGTGTGACTCCTTTAGCCATTTTCTTGTTTACATTTTGCTTCAAAGCCTATGGATTCAACAGTACTATGGCTGTGTAGATTCATTTTATATATTTTACTTTGAGATATGATGATATATTTTGGTTTGTTAGAGAAAACCCATGAATCCATGATTTCTTTTTAGCATAGTTATCAATAGTGTGCTATAGCAGTGTGGCAATGCCAAGCAGCTATGGGCCGGCCACCACAAAGTTTTAAATAGCAGTGCGTTTTAGAGGCTGCAGAGTGAGGCTTTTTTGAAAACCCATTTTCGCCCTTAAAACAGCACCATTTTGGGGATTTTTTATGGGTAAAGTTGAGATTTCCCTCTTTTATTAAAAAAAATTAAAAAAATCCCTAATTGATGTAGTTTCCCATTTTTATCTACTACGAGACTCCCACACTGTTTGACTAACACCCACCCATTTCCAGCTGTATTTCTTGCGACACTCACCTTCCATTCTTTTCTCTACTTTGAACTCTGAATCATCTATATATTTTCTCATTTATTTGTCTGAAAATTCATTGGGAATGATTATCAGAAAATTGCTGTTTGTAACTATAGTTTTGTATGCTATTGGAGATGGTCTAAATAATATGCCATAATTGTAATTCTTAATCTTTGCATTGGAGGTTAAAAAAACATGTCTTGAAGTAAATTATAACCATCATCCGTTGTAACTTCTAACTGCAGATAAACCACCAATTGAAGAACTGCATCAATTTTTGGAGTTCCAGCTTCCAAGGCAATGGGCCCCTGTATTTGGTGAGCTTGCCCTTGGTCCTGAAAGGAAGCCACAAAATACTGCTTCATTACAGTTCAGTTTCATGGGTCCTAAGCTCTATGTAAACACAACACCGGTAATGCTACTTGTTTTATGTTGAGCTTTTTGTATCCAGTTGGTTTGTTGATCTTTAATACATGTGGATGGACATTTTAATACATGTGCCCCCCCTCTCTATTGTATAACAGTAACAGGGGAAAAGATGGTCTATCCAAGATGTGTTGTTTTCTGTTTTCTGTTTTCTGTAATTTGTTGGTCGATACTCAATAGTTGTACCGATGAAGAGTCTTCCATTTCTTTATTTAGTCGTTCAAAACTAGTCGGCTAATATATGCATTATTAGATCTTTTGTACATAATGATACAAATGTGGTGATTTAGACTGACCTTGAACTACTTACAGGTTGATGTGGGAAAGAAGCCCGTGACAGGCCTTCGATTGTATTTGGAAGGAAAGAGAAGCAACTGCTTGGCAATCCATTTACAACACCTCTCTTCCCTGCCCAAAACCTTCCAACTCCAGGATGAGCATAATGGGAATGCGTCTAACAACTCTTCGGAACGTAAGTACTATGAGAAGGTCCAGTGGAAGAGTTTCTCTCATGTTTGCACGGCTCCTGTTGAATCAGATGATGATAATGCTGTCGTGACCGGTGCTCACTTCGAAGTTGGAGATACTGGCCTTAAGAAAGTTCTATTCCTAAGACTTCATTTCTGTAAAGTTCTTAGCGCAACCCGTGTGAAAGCACCCGAGTGGGACGGTTCTCCTGGCTTGACCCAGAAATCTGGAATAATCTCAACATTGATCAGCACCACCTTCTCAGGTCCACAAAAGCCGCCGCCGCCGCCACCACGGCCATCTGATGTAAACATCAACTCTGCTTTATACCCTGGGGGGCCTCCTGTGCCTACTCAGTCACCCAAACTTCTAAGGTTTGTTGACACAACTGAAATGACAAGAGGACCACAAGACGTTCCTGGCTACTGGGTTGTGTCTGGGGCAAGGCTTTTTGTGGAGAAGGGTAAAATATCACTTAAAGTAAAATATTCTCTTTTAACCGTGATAACCGATGAAGAGGGGTCAAGTTTTTGAAATTATCAAATGAGGGGTGGTGGAAGATAATCTCATGAGGTAAAGTTCAATGAGATGGGCGTGTGTATATAATAGTGTCTGATTCTTTTCCTTTGTACATTTTGCCATTATTTGTGTATACCTGCACTGCAGATACTTTTGGGGAATTCCTTGTTGTAGTTTTGGGAAAGGCTTGTGTAGTCATGCCCGTTACATTTTTTTTTTTTTTTTTTGCCTGTATGTTTGAATGTATTCCTATGTTAGTGACTTCTTCTATGCAGTAGTTCCATTTAAATTTTACTCTCAAGACAATGAGAGGACATTCATTTCATTCCCTGGGAGAGTTATTTGGTGTGTGTTTGGCCAAAAAAACTTAATTAAGCGCTTGTTGAATAAGTATTTATCATGCAAGTGGTTGTGTACAAGTTATTTCTATAATCAAAGAGGAAATGAGACTAAATTATTTTTATATAAGTTGTAAGTTATTTTTATAAGTTATTTGGAGAACTTACTGAAATAAATTAAAAATAATTTATATATATGTCATAAACCATTATTATAAACTCTTTCAAAGACTCTCAAAAGTCTTAAGTCTTATAAGATAAATTGGCTCTCTTTCTTTTCCAAATTTATGTAACTTTACAAGAAAATAAAATTAAAACAATAAATAATACCATATCAAATAGACTTGATTGTTATTAGACCTACATTTTATGGGTCTAGGTTGGACCAAATTGGCTCAATTTTTTTGGGCCTAAAATTCAAGAACTTAGCTCAACTTTATCTTTAGATTGGTCAGGCTAGGCCATTAGGTCAAACTCAATTTGTCACCTTTACACACAAGATGTGACTCGCATAGTTTTTTTTTTTTTTACAAAAGAGAATCACTGCTTTTCCATTTCAATAATATGTTGAATACATAGAGGGTTACAATGGAAGATATTAATCTCAAGATTCTCAAAAGACTGTTTAGCTAGTAAATTTTTTTTTTTTTGGTCAGCAAAATAATAATATATATAGCTAAAGTGGTACCAGAGGTACCAAAGTACAAATTACAGTCAACCTTTGGACAAATAAGCCTCTGAAGTCTCCCATCCAAAAAAAGCTGCATTGGTTAATAAATATTTATATGCCTGCATGTCATATAAATACATGTTAACCAAAGCAAAAACATCCAGATTACAAATTTATCAAAGTTCCCACCCCTGCTAACTACATGTTACCACGTACAATTTTGTATATGTATTTGGTGGCACCTGTACAAAATCATTAAAACTCATGCAAAGATAAAAACCAAGTAGCAACCCCAACAAGGCTTCTGCAGATAATCATCACTTCCCCTGCCATGCTCTCCAAATTCCACCACGAACTATCAAATTTTGATAATGTGTGCATTACTCACTTTGAAAAAAATCTGACAAACATATTCCCGGGTTCTGACACCATTGGACGAACGAATGGCCACACAAAAACCTGTTAGCTTTCATCCAATCCCAAGCAGTAGTCAGAATTTTCTGCATGATGTTAGCACTTTCAAAAGAAATGCCTCGAAAAACAGAGTTATTTCTAACCACCCATAAATTCCATAAAACAGAACACCACACGACCTCCCACCTTACTTCAGTAATTTTGGAACCTGTATGTATCCTGTGTTGCCAAAAATGCTCCCTTACGGTACCTGGAAAAGCAATTTGCATCCCAATCCAGCCATAACATCTTTTCCAAACCTCGTCAGCCACTTTACATGAGAAAAGGACATGAAAGACAGATTCATCTGCTGAGTTGCAAAATGGGCATAATAATTCACTATTGTTCAAAGCAACATTCCTCCTCTTTAGATTCTGCTTTGTAGGCAGACAATTGACCATCACCTTCCACAGAAAAACTGATACCTTAGCTGGCACCTTAATATCCCAAATAGCTGAAAAAATATCATCCACTTGCAAATCCAAATGCATCAACCTCAACTGTTTATATGCTGAATTTACCGTATATGTACCACTATTATCTGCAGTCCATACCCATGCGTCATGTAGATTTTCTTTCAGACTCACCGAATTTAATTTGTGCATCAAGTCATCCAGCATCTCTTTTTCCCATTCAAAACAGCCTCTCCTCCAGTTTAACTTCCAATCCCACACATTGTCGTTCCACTCCCCCATATCTCCAAGTATCTCTTCCCTTTGATTTGAAATGGCAAATAATCTAGCAAATGAATTAGCTAGACAATCATTCCCCAACCAATTATCCACCCAAAATCTAATGCGCTTACCATCCCCAACTTTCCAAGTTACCAAACTATCGAACCACTTCTTTTGACATTCACCACCACATACTTTCTTTAAATCTCTCCACCATATAGAATTAGTTCTATCTACTCCCCCTTCACACAATCCCCTCCATCCATCATATTTTGATTGAACAACTTTGACCCATAAATGTTCCTCTTGGTAAAACATTCCCCATCTCCACTTTGCCAAAAGTGCCTCATTAAAATTGCCAATGTCCTTGATACCCAAACCACCTAGCTCTTTGGGTAAGCACAATTTTTCCCACTTAACCCAAGAAATACTTCTCCTTCCTTCTTTGTCCCCCCAAAGGAACTTTCTTTGGATTCCCTCCAACCTCTTTTTGACAAGAAAAGGAATTTTAAAGAAAGATAGGAAAAAAAGAGGTAAAGAGGATAAAACGGAGTTTACTAAACATAATCTTCCCGCAAAAGAAATGTTTTTGTGCTTCCACCTAGAAAGCTTCCTTTCAAACTTTTCTATCACCGGCTTCCAAGTATTAATTTGTCTCGGATTGGCTCCAATTGGGATACCCAAATAAACAAATGGGAACTTCATAATTTTACAATTTAACAAATCCGCATATCTTTCAATATCTTGTCTATCCACCCCAATCCCCCCAAAACAACTTTTGTGAAAATTAACTTTCAAGCCCGCACCTCATTGACTTTCCTACTCACAAATTTCACTTGATAGCCTTAACGAAGACTTAGAAAGTTTCCACCACATGTGACTTGTATAGTTAGATATAATTTAATTGAGTTTAAAATTTTAAGTTTAATTTATCTCGTCCCTCTTTTTATTTTACATGCCTAATTTCACCATCCCTTTATTGTGAGCATGTGGTCCCTCACCAGTCATTTAATTCTCTCTTCTCATCTCATCTCATCTCAACATCCCATTTCCATTTTTTTCTCTCTCTTGTTCCTTCTACCTCGCATTTTTATAAATACCAAAGAGATACCTCCATTTTTTTATGTTACTATAGTCTCATTTTTAGAACATTAAAAAACTATTATATACACAATAAAAAAGACTATAACAGATTTTACAAACTAACAAAGATTCAAGAGCCAGACGTGAAAATTATAACAAATTAATGGGTCGCATTCATAATCACATCAATATATATGAACAGATGAATTCAGAATATAATTTGTTATGACTTTGTGACAAGGCGATTTTTTATTTTTTTTTGTGACAATATTAATTCAAGTACGTTGAACCCTTCATTTAGTGATACTGACAACACATGATTTGGATACTTAACATATAACATTGTTGGTCTTAATTCAATATCATAAAATGTCTGATACATTTTCATTTAGTAGTACTCAATTGCCATTTGGGTTGCCTCTTTAGTACCCCCTCCAGTCCTTTTTATAAGAAATAAATAACTAAATCATCAAGACCAATAAAAATAGTTAAGTTAATTAGTTATAATTAATAATGTCATAAATTTTAATTGTATTCCAAAAGTACCCCTTAAATTGATTGGTTTAAGTAGTTGTTACATTAATGATATTGTATATCCACCAATAAGTGTAACTTGTATTGTTAATAGACCAATAAATGCATGAGAAATGAGTAGGTGTCTCATTAATGGATTTCACAAGATGAAGGGTAAAAAAAAACTAACTGTACTACTCGGACTCGGTCCGACACCGAGTCAGAACCGGCCGAGTAAATGAAGATAGACTCAGACCAAAGCAGTTTATAACGGAAAATATATCTTACTAAAAGATAAGATACGCAAAGATTAAGATAAAAGATAATGATAGAAGATAAACCTATCTCTATCATAATCAACGAGATTTGATAAGATTTGATAGGAAAATAACCCTATCAAATCTATATATTTACCTTCTATAAATACAAAGCAATTCACCCCTATCAAGGTACGAAATTCTAATATCAATTGTGATACCTGTCTCCTACCTCTGCGCCTCTAACTTGAGCGTCGGAGTGTCTTTGCAGGTACACCCCCACCAGTCACGGAGGAGATCTCGGCGGAGCCACCACACCGGAAGACTTACCAAAATTTGGTAAGAACATTTGGCGCCCACCGTGGGGCTCGGTAAAACTTTACCCAGCCGCACATCCAATATAATACGCCAAAGAGATGAACAAATCAATAAAGGAGGAATGAAGGCGGATATCCTAATATTTTCGCCTCAGAAAAATTCAGGAAAGAGTTATCTCCCTTGTTTGTTCAATTTCTTTTAACTATTGGCAAATAATTGCCGATCCTAAAATTATGAGTAAATTGACTATATGTCATATACTAATTAATATTACGAATCATGAATTTCATGGCCCGGACGGAGCACATGGTTTGTAGCAAGGGATTACTATTCGTCCTTTATGGTTAGCATTGACCATGACGACAACGGTGAGAATTTGATTCCGTTGAAGCTTCAAGAGCCTTTAAACCATTGATGAGGTACGTATACTCTAAAATTGTTGCGAAAACAATCATTTTTGGTCCAACAGTGTGAATATCTTTTCATAAATAATAAAGGGTGGAAGGATATAATATTTGGTTCCATAATTTTCGGAAGTCCAAATTAAATAAGGGATATTATGTTACTATTCACTATATCTTTAGCATTTTTTTAATTTGCTCTCGGGAATAGATAACCTTCCCAATATCTCCTTTAAAATATCTAGCTTTAGATACATTGTTATCATATAAAATTAACATAGCATAGATACAGTTTCCCGTTGCTGTGAGCGTAGATATTATGCTATGATTAAAAGTTTCCATGCTATCATGATATTAGATATCATGTTTTTAGAAGTTTCGTGATGTTCACATGCAATTAGTTTTCTGATGAGCAGAAAGGAAATATTGGCATTAATTAATATATTAATAATGCATGATAGGCATTAATGAATTGCCATAAAATATCCTAGCTACCATGGCATGATATACATCACTCATCCAAAATTCTCTCATGGCATACTAAATGTGTTATAATTAATACATGCTCTTTATCAAGGTTGATTTTATATGCATCACAATGTTGAATGCTCACATATAAGACTCCTTCGCACTATCGAATTCAAATATTGTTGTTTATTTCAAATTGAGATCAGCAAATGCCAGCAAAATTAAATAATGTTATGAAGAAGAAAACTGGAAGAAACCAGAAAATCATGCACCTGAATAAAGAATATAGCTAAGTGATTAGCACACTATAGCTGACCTTTTCACCTACATATTATTATTGTCTTGTCTGCAAGGAAAGGAGTTGAAGCTTATATAGCCGCTAGCAAAGCTTATGCGGCTGTAAATATATAACCAGTATCGTTAACAATAAATATGATACAATTGCCAATAAGAAATAATTGGCACACAGAAGTCGTCACTTATCCCAAATGATATAACCTACTGTATAAGCTTTGATGAGATGCAGGTACATTTGGTGACGTGGCGTCTAGAATGGTAGTGAAGGAGATCAAAACGAAGATCCCTTGGCTGTATAGACAAGCCCAAAATAATATCTCATAAAGAATATAACACATCCTCTAATAGGTTTGAATAGAAGTGGCATTTTCGTATGTTATTTTCTATGCAGAGTGCTTGAAGCTATTGATCTTTGGAAACCTCAAGTTACATGGCTCCCGAGCAACGCTACCATGCATGACGATGCCGGCTGAGACCATTCCATCAAGAACAGGACTTGCAACTCGATGACTTGAACACCTCGGCCACATGGGCACGACTTGGTGTCAGAAGATCTCATAAACAAACTCGGAGGTGACCACTTGAGCCAAACACAACACAGGTGACCACTTGAGCCAAACACAACACAAATGAAACTCGAAATATACTTTTATCTTTCACTCTCACCAAATCCGAGAAGGACAAAGTATAAATCTTATTCATGGAATTGAGGAAGATTCAATCGGCACTTTCATCTTCAATCAAGATCGACAATCCAAAACTGACAATAGCGCAGAGGATAACCCGGATACATTTTCGCAATCTATTATGCCTCGAACTTGCAAGAACACGGTCCAGTGATTCTTGATTTGGTTCTTCAATTTTTTATTTTCTTCAAAATATATAATATGAATATTTGATTGTGCCTTCGAAGCTTTCTCTGGAATTCCAGGCACACACAAACGCCAACCTTTTCCTTATGTGAAAAGCCATTCAAAGCCATTGAGCCTTTTCTTCACGTGAGGAACTTTACTCGGACCCCGACAACTGTAAGATAGCAAGGTACGGCGACACACAAATGCCGATCTTTGATGACGGCATTGTGCACTGGCCTGCTTGGCTAGTAACTCGACATGCATCCTGCATGACCAAACTCTGAAAAAGTCAAGGAGAAAATCGGGACAATGGTTAGAGGACAAGACCAACCTTGATCCTGAAAGTAAATATTTTGGAGAAACCATTATATTGTGGAACACGTTATGTTCATGCTTACGATTCTTGATTCTTTAATTGAAATCCAATTTGACCTATCGGCATTCGGTTTGACCTCTCGGCATTCCGGTTTGACCTCTCGGCATTCCGGTTTGACCTTCGGCATTCCAGTTTGACCTCTCGGCATTCCGGTTTGATCTCTCGGCATTCCGGTTTGACCTTCGGCATTCCAGTTTGACCTCTCGGCATTCCGGTTTGACCTTTGGCATTCCAGTTTGACCTCTCGGCATTCTAGTTTGACCTAGTGGCATTCCGGTTTGACCTATCGACGTTCTAGTTTGACCTTCGGCATTCTAGTTTGACCTCTTGGCATTCCGGTTTGACCTATCAACATTCTGGTTTGACCTTCGGCATTCCAGTTTGACCTCTAGGCAATTCGATTTGACCTATCGACATTCTGGTTTGACCTTCGGCATTCCAGTTTGACCTCTTGGCATTCCAATTTGACTTATCGGTATTCTGGTTTGACCTCTCGGCATTCTGGTCTGACCTATCGGCATCCAGTTTGGCCTCTCGACAATCCAGTTTGACCTATCGGCATTCGGTTTGACCTCTCGGCATTCCGATTTGACCTCTCGGCATTCCAATTTGACCTTCGACATTCTGGTCTGACCTATCGGCATCCAGTTTGGCCTCTCGGCAATCCAGTTTGACCTATCGACATTCGGTTTGACCTCTCGGCATTCCGATTTGACCTCTCGGCATTCCGGTTTGACCTTCGGCATTCTGATTTGACATATCGGTATTCCGGTTTGACCTCTCGGCATTCCAGTTTGACTTTTCACATAAAGAAAAGGTTGGCGTTTGTGTGTGCCTGGAATTCCAGTTTGACCTATCGGCATTCGGTTTGACCTCTCGGCATTTCGATTTGACCTTCGACATTCTGGTCTGACCTATCGGCATCCAGTTTGGCCTCTCGGCAATCCAGTTTGACCTATCGACATTCGGTTTGACCTCTCGGCATTCCGATTTGACCTCTCGGCATTTCGGTTTGACCTTCGGCATTCCGATTTGACATATCGGTATTCCGGTTTGACCTCTCGGCATTCCAGTTTGACTTCTTGGCATTTCAGTTTAGGCATTCCAGCTTGATTCAATGACAAGCTAAGAAGTGAGCCAGCTTGGTATTCCGAATTGACCCCTCGACATTTCGATTTGACTATTTAGGCATTCCAATTTGATCCGGAGACAAGTTGAGAGCCACACAACGTTCCTGTCTGACCTCTTGGCTTTTCCCTTTGGTTGACCACTTAGGCATTCCAGCTTGATTCAATGACAAGCTGAGAAGTGAGCCAACTTGGTATTCCGAATTGACCCCTCGACATTTCGATTTGACTATTTAGGCATTCCAATTTGATCCGAAGACAAGTTGAGAGCCACACAACGTTCCTGTCTGACCTCTTGGCTTTTCCCTTTGGTTGACCACTTAGGCATTCCAGCTTGACCCAGCGACAAGCTGAGAAACGATCCAACTCGACATTTCAGTTTGACGATTCGACATTCTGACTAGACCAATTGGATACCCGGCAGAAAAAGCCACTCAACTCGAAGTGAGCAATATTCGGCATTCTGAAAGAAGAATACTGAAAGATTTTGATAACTAGATCTTTAAGACTAAGTTACGAAAATAAGTTAACCGAGTAGACCCTCACGGGATACAAAAGACGAGTTAAGTACATTAACCGAGTAGACCCTCACGGGGATAAAAAAGACGAGTTAAGTACATTAACCGAGTAGACCCTCACGGGATACAAAAGACGAGTTAAGTACGTTAACCGAGTAGACCCTCACGGATACAAAAGATGAGTTAAGTATATTAACCGAGTGGACCCTTATGGGATACAAAAGACAGGCCTGACCTCTCGGCATTCTGGCTTGGCATTCCAGTCTGACTCTTGACATTCCAGACTGACCACTCGGCATTTTGGTCTAACCTCTTGGCATTCTGCTATGACCTCTCAGCATTTGAGTCCGACCTTCACTCGACAACCTAGACTGACCCTAAGGGCATTCCGGTTGACTGTTAAACATCCCAACACGAATTAAATGACCAACACTTGGTTCAAGGAACCCAAGGCAGGATACTTCTACTCACACCAGCCTTCTTGCCATGACTCGAAGCTTTGGGGGCATGGGCACTATTTAGGCTCGGCAAGGCCCCTCAAGAAGGTACTTGACCGATTAATGATTGGGACCTACCGAATGGCACATAGTTCAAGGGACCCAAAGTCAAATACCAGCCAACCTTGCGATATGCAAAAGAAGGAAGTAGGTCACTGACATTTGAATTATCAAATCCAAACATGGACATGATCACCTTCAATGGTGAACAATGAAAATACACTATGACTAGTTGGTAGAACAAAAGGCATATTAATTGGAAATCACTCAAAAGCCTCGAGCATCTTAAAATGCTTTGAGCATTTCCAATGCCATTAGTCAATTCTTCCTTGAGTGACTTCAACTCAGCCTTAAGTACCTTACACTCGGCCAATTCCACTTAGAGTATCTTCAACTCAACGAACTTAGCCTCAATTATCTAATACTCAACTCGGCCTCGCACTTTATGAGTCTTCATCTGCATCTCGAAACATTAGCATGTTCAGCTCAGCCTCGCCACCCGAGATTCTAGCTCAGCCTTGAGCCTTGAGCCTATAGAGCATTTTCAACTCAGCGTCACGCTTAGAACATCTTGAGTTCGGCCAAACACCTTAAGCATCCTTAAATCAACCACGAGCTCAAAATACCGGCAACTCGACTAGCATGATCAGTTGTCAGGGCATAATGAAGCTCGGCTATGTAAAAACATCTTATAAGCTCTTACAGCCTACTTCAGAGCTTGGGGGGCATATGTACTACTCGGACTCGGCCCGACACCGAGTCAGAACCGGCCGAGTAAATGAAGATAGACTCAGACCAAAGCAGTTTATAACGGAAAATATATCTTACTAAAAGATAAGATATGCAAAGATTAAGATAAAAGATAATGATAGAAGATAAACCTATCTCTATCATAATCAACGAGATTTGATAAGATTTGATAGGAAAATAACCCTATCAAATCTATCTATTTACCTTCTATAAATACAAAGCAATTCACCCCTATCAAGGTACGAAATTCTAATCTCAATTGTGATACTTGTCTCCTACCTCTGCGTCTCTAACTTGAGCGTCGGAGTGTCTTTGCAGGTACACCCCCACCAGTCACGGAGGAGATCCCGACGGAGCCACCACACCGGAAGACTTACCAAAATTTGGTAAGAACACTAACAATTAATACATCTTAAAGTGGGTCTATATTTCTTATAATTATGACCAAAAAAGAACATCATTTTGTTTCTTATAAAAAGGATCGGAGGGAGTATTAAACAATAAGCTACGTATAAATCATCTTTAGTATGCTATGAAAAATTGCCATTTGAACGTATATTATTTGTAAATTATTTTAAATTTATATTAATTTGGTAAAAAGAAAAGAAAAAAAAGGTCAAAACCGACATTGAACTGGTCTAAATTGATACAAAACCTGGTATTTGAAAAGCAACCATCGGACAAAGTTTTCAAAATATCGTACTGTCGTATTTGGTGAAGAATGAAGAGGAATTGTGGGAATAAAATACACACTATTATTCAGGTGTTGAGAATGCAACAAATCAAATATAAATCCAGGCTGTTCTCAACAATAACAATGTGATTAGTAATGAACACAAGCTGATTTTTATTTCAAGGTAGTAAGCATGATATTGCACATTGGTTAGCCGTGCAATCAACCAATCATCATAAATAAATAACTAAGAATAAACTTTTGAGTGGGTCCCGCTTCTGATCTGACCAAGACATTTTTCTAAGGTGGTAAATTGACTTACTATTCTAAGTTTTCTATGGTCAAAGAAAACAAATTCCCGCGTTGCGTGCAGCGGCGGGCATGCATCCACTTCCGCCGCGATTCCTTTTTGAAACCAAAACAAAAACCTTTTTTTTTTTTTATTGAACAAAACAAAAACGTTTTACACTAGCATTTTTTTATATTATTTTTAAGTAATGAAATATAAACATTTTTATATATCAAACTAAAACATTTTAATATCTATTTTATCTCTTTTTATTATATCATATCAATTATTATATTTATATTGTCCTTTTTTTTCTTTTATGTTTGGTTGATGAAGAAAAGTGGAAAGAAAGAAAATTAAAAAAAAAAAAGAATAATAATTGTTTAGTGTGAGAGAAAATGATATATCTATTTAAAAGGCATAAAATAGAATAGAAAGAAAGAATCTGTCAAAAAAACAGAAAAGAAAGAAAGGGAACAGACACAGAGTATTCTTTTTTCCTTTCCTTTTTTTCACGGTTTGGTACCATTTAAAAAGTAGAGGCTGAGAAAAAATATGTAGACTCATGTATATTTCTAATCTTTCCAAATTGGAAAGAATCCTTGAGAATGGTGATTTTTATAATTCAATGACAAAATACCCTTTTTACACACTTTTTGTTATTAGAGACATTTAAGTCATTTTTATATACATATTTAACTTTTTTTTTTCTTTCAACTTCTTTCTTACTAAATAATCTAAAAATCATCTTACTTTCTACTCAGTTTCTTAGATTTTTCTTTCTTTTCTAAACCAAACATACCATTCAAGGGAGAAAATAAGTATAAGCTTTTCTCATTATCCAACAAGGATCCTATTTCCCCACAATGATCTATCACAACATTTGAGAAAAATAGTTACCATTTTCGGATGTGTCAAAAGGCATATAGGCAAGGTAACCAAACCAACAATTTATACATGTAACAAAAAACCAATCATAAGTACCATATCCTCACAGTCTATACACTCTCAAGAACAAAAAAACAGAATCCACTCCGCTCCAATAGCGAGTGGCCACTTCAATCACATTGGTACAAGCAAGAATGATTATCATCTCAACAATTTCCTTGGTTCCATATCTACATCATGATGTGGAGTGGAGCAGCATTTCACCAAAACAAAGCACCCTAATGAAGCAAAGGAATCCAGGGAGCCAAAAATGCAGCCAAAATTTGGCATTCAACACTTGCAGCATGAGTACGATTGTATATTTACACAAAGAAGTCCCATTCTTCTGTCCATGTATTGCTACTACCCTTTCATTTCAAATGCCCTCAAGAATAGTTGCAAATTATCTGACCACATCTAATCTGTCAATCACATCCAAGGCTCTCTTTTTGTCAATACCAAAATCAATCACAGGAAGCTTAGACAAAATTCTATTAAAAGATAATTCCTTGCTTCTACTTGTTGATGAATAAGAATAACTGCTACTCTTAGTAAGTCTGTCATTATCTGTCAACCCAATCTTCACACTGTCAAAGTCCAAGCTTTTACTGATCCTTCTTATACGAATTTTATTACTAACATCTTGCAGCATATTCTGCTCGTCGGTTGTTAACAATGGCAGTAAGGCTTTTGTAGATTGTTGATTTGTCGTTTGCAGGGCAGTGCCAACAGGGGACTTTAAGGTAGACCTCATTTCTCCAGTATCAATGCCGGCTTTACTTTTGATGGCCAAGCGGTGAAGCCATAGGAGAAGTTCAAGAATATAATTTTCTACTTTGTCTTTATCAGCATGGTGAAGCGTTTCAATCCGCATAACATCAGCCTTCATGGTTTTCTTATTCAGCTCAGAGCTGCAAGAATCAAACAAGAATTTGAAAACAGAAAGGAGAAGCATAAAAATAGAATAAAAAATGTGGAAACTGGCAAAACATCTAAGTTTCAAATTCAAAATAAAAACAGAAGATTGTTGCTTACCCAGTGCTTGCCCACTCCCCTACCCAACCAAAACCATGATGTGCTCTGAGTCAATTTTAGAGTAACCAACCAAAAGAACAAACAGTTAGTTTATATATAAAGTAGATGAACTGGTACTAAAAGAAAATTTCTTATTCATCAAAAAAAAAATCTCAAACAGGTAGTACAGAGCCAGACATCTTACTTGGCTGTGTTTGTTGCAATGGGAACCAGCCATTGCAACGTTTTCTCCATCTCTTGTTTAATATCTGATATGGTGAGCTTCAGGAAACAGACACGGGGAAATAGTAAATACACAATTAAAAAAACTAAATTAATATAGGAAATTTTCTACATCAGTCGAAAGTAGAAAGCTTAAAGCAGAAGAGAAATACTAATTTTTTTGTTGAGCATTATACTTGCCATTCAAATTATATATGAAGTTGCAGTGTGTTAAATCTTAGAAAGTGAGTTATGGGCCTATGGATAACCTAGGAAGGTCATAAGGAAAGTCCTATGGATTAAGTATTGATTGTTAAATCCAGGGTATTAGCTGAGGATTGATTATGTAGGAGATTAATTAGAATGCTAATTGAGGGGTGATTAATCAACAATATCAACCATACAATTGTACCTCTTTTACAACGTGAAAGCTTGGTAATTTGGAACGCAAAGCTGATTTTATATTAGGAGGCAAGCTCTGATACAATGCATCCCTTGTATTTGCAGGCATAGAACTGGATCTGGCAACCTGACAGCATCAACGAGGGCTAAGTAGAATGTACTTCAGTGCATAAGCTTAATCCCACATGGCAGTAATTAGACAATTATTTAAACAACTATGAACTAGAATAATCACACCCGATACAGACCAGGAACTCCAAAGTGATTCAGCCGCAAACAAATCATATACCAATTCGCAAATGATCAAAAATAAATGTAAAGCCAGATAAATGCTTAATAGTCTTGAATCAAATAAAGAGTGGCCTAGTTCCCTATTACTCTACTTGAACTTTTAACCAAAAGATATAGATAAAGCATACCGTTTGTACTAAACCAAGTTATGAAATAAATACAATAAAGAAGAAACACTTACAAGAGTATCAATTTGGAGCACTATATTAGCATAATGCAAAGCAAGGCCTGCAGGACCCAATCTTTGGCGATTGCTGATGGTTCCAATTAATGGTTTATGGGCATCTGCAGGTACCCATGGATAAACATTACAATCATGAACAAAAAACACAGCTTTTGTTACAAAATTGATCTGAAGAGTAATTTGATGGGAATAAAATCAGATTATTTTCCTTCCCTGCATCCTCCCCCCACCCCCCCCCCCCCCCCCACCCTCTCTTTCCCTCCCTTCTTTTTCTCCCTTTCAAATTTTAAAAATTTCCAAGAACTAAAAAATAAGGGTAAAGGCTGAAATTTGCAGTGGCTACCAATGATATCAAATAAGTTGTTATATTGATAAAGAATGATTAAACTAGGTGATACTAGAAGAGTATAATACAGCAAGTGAAGCAAATATGATCCTAATGCCTTTAGTGGGTACATACCTGCAGTGCCAAAGGCATTGTTTATCTCCAAATGCAAAAAATGGACTATCTCTACAAGCTTCTCCATAATCTGTAATCCATTAGATTAAGAATTATACTTCACTTTTTTCAATTTTCCATGTATGTTATGCTCAAAATGAACCCACCTCTATCAATAAAAACATTTTAGAGTCTCTGTACTAGGTGTTGCATTATACATGGATCGAATGCAATGAAGGATAAAACATGCCGAGTGGAGGAGAATAATAGAAGATAATCATTCATGTACAATACTAATCTGAAGTTACCTCCTCCAAACTTCTGGACCAGAGTGACTTTTTTTTCAAATGTTTAACTTGCTTCTTTTGACTTTTAAGTTCTGCCCTCAAGATTGAAAGGCCATCACCTACATGATGAGGAGAGATAGTCAAGACTTTATACATAAGAAATTACCTATAGAAATATTGCTCAATATAAAAACAGTCAAACTTCTAGGTCAGAGTAACTTTTTCTTTAAAAGTGCATTATATAATAACCAATCTATTGTGCCTTCATGCACATGGGCTCCAAAAAAATTCAAATAAAATATCAATGAAAACCAAAAGAATGTGCTTTGGCAGCTGTGACCTGACTGAACAGACATACACTATTATTCTTTAATAGGGGTGACTTGCCATGGGATTACTTACCCAATGCAAATGAAGGCATTCAGAACAGAAAAGCCAAATTAAAACAGCTTAAACAAATCAAACCTAGTTTTTGTATCCATTTCAGAATCCATGGTGAATTAATTCTACTCCCTACTTGTTTAGTTTGATAATAACCATAGTAGTTAACACTTAACATAGGAGTAATACGAATCCTGGAAGTGTATCAGCCAGAACATTGTTGTGTGTGGCCATAAGTAAAAGTCAAGGATCTTTTTACTAGAAGTCTGAATAATTGAACAAGTAAAACAATCGGTATAATTTATGTGGATCTTAAACCATGGATTCAATTACACAACATTTGGGGATCATTTTCAATATAGCCACAAGAAATAGTAGATAACACTATGATATATCTTTCTGCACCATTTCAGAGTCAATTGTGTGTTCAATGAGTCTTGTCCAAGTTTCACACACTCCACCCTCTAAATGTTTATTTTACAATACAAAAATTAATCTTCTCTTTCAAATTAAAACCCTTAATAGAATTTTGGATTTTATGTCAATAACTGCTTGTCACAAACAAAAATTGCATATTATGTCATAGGTAAGTACTCTTCAATTACCACTTTGAGCTGCACCTGAATTATCATCCTCTTCACGCTTATGCTGATAATCTTGTGCAAATCTATCCAAAGCATGTAACTCATGGTATAATTCCTGAGGCCATAAAAATTGATTTTCCAATTTCTTTCAGACTTAAATCCCACACACACACAAAAAAATAAAGACAAAGTTGACTAAATTACAAATGTAGGGCAACAAATTCACTTTGTACAAATACTTTATAAAGCCCTTGTTTGCAAGAAAATATAATAGAAAATATTGGAGATAATTTTTTTCAAAAAAACGAATTGAAATCGAGTCCCCTTTCCTTTGCTATGAAATATGAGCAAGTAAATATGAGAAGATACCACACAATGAACAATAAATACAGTTCCTCCCACCTCAGATTATTTAATAAAACCATCAATTTATAAATTAGTACATATAATATTTTCACAATTATTTTTGAAGTTATATTCCTTCAACAAGAATCCATTTGTACATATTCAATCATCATAGAAAGAAAGTACAGCCAAGCATCACATTTGTTTCATTCCAAAAACATTCATGTTATGATGAAGTAGTACTGAACTACTCATATATATTCGACGTCTGATTTATTAGATTACAAGCTTTACAACAGGGTGATGATAGAAATTATAACACCCACAAATTACAAGTTGAACTTGAATACAGTAATTCCAATTAATTCGAACATGAATCATGATGCATACAAGAGACACAGAGTAAGAATAGAGAAAGTGGGGGATACAAAGAAAACCCTCTATGCAATTGATATGTAACACAGGTATAAGAAAAGTAGCAAAACATCTTTAAATCAATTTCCTCAACAAGACATCTTTGGGAAATAGTACAAAAAATTAAATTTTGGTAAAAAAAAAAAAAAATCCAATTCAGGAACAATTAATTACTCAAGTATTTGACTTCAAAAAAATAAAAATAAAAATTACTCAAGTGTTTAACAATATTCAAAGAGTGGTTAAAATGTGACCATTTAGTGATTGAACTAACCACCTGAGTGTTTTATTTTTACAAAAAAGGAAAAAAGAAAAGAAAAAAAAAAAAAAAACTCCATTCACTTTTTCAGTTTCAAAAGTAACTATCAGTTTAGGAGCACCAGTACATATTTCTTTAGAAAAGGAATACACTCACAGCTGTAAACTGAACCAAAGTCATCAACTGCTGCATTAGTAATTCTGCCTCCTCCTTTGATTTTCTTTGAGAATTAAGTTCTCTGCTAATTCTAAAATTTGCAATAAAAAGATGGGTCAGAATGAAAATATGAAAGGCTAAAATTTGTTATCCTGAAAGGCTAAAAACTTAGACAAATTGAGTGAGTACAATTTATATTACTTCTCAAAGTATCGGTCCAAGTTGTGCCACTGAGGATCCTTTGAACGATTTCCAAAACGAATGACCTCATCAGAAAAGACTTTCAACTCTTCCCTGGAAACATAAATCAAAATCACATACAGTTTGGCATTTTATAAAGTCTTGGTAAACTAAAATAGTTGAAAGTTGGCCTGGTCATGAAACAGAAGCCCCTTGTTAGGAATTTGACTTAATTCAATTGTTACCTCTTGTCTGTAGCAACAATCCTTAGAAGTTCATCCATATCCTTTGATACTAAATCTTGCACAGCCTCTAATGGAAGCACCTCTTCTTTTAAATGCTTAATACTTTTTGTCGAAAGAGATTCCATAAGACTAAAACCCTTGACAATAGTGTTTGCAACCTCAAATGCTAAAATACCAATTTCATTCCCCTTTGTCACAGCTCCAGATACAAACCCACCGCCACTTAAATTTGTCATGCTGCTCCCAAGAGTGTCCAAAACGTCAATACCAGCTCTGCCCAGGCGTAAACTCACCTCTGAGACCTGAAATAGAAATATCTCAGTAAATAACTTCAATTTTACCCTATGTTAGTCTACTTATCCCCTTTCTCTTTCATGAGAGCTTAGCCAAAGCTAGCTCTACTTAAAATAAAGGACACTATAATAAAGAGTAAGCATGTTTGGCAGTGGTAAATTAAAAAATAAGGGGAAAATAACTAAACACAGCAAATCAAAGCAGGTTCAACCAGTATAATGAAGAAGAAAGGATGAACAATGTGATGTTCAGACAATAGAAGGAAGTACTTCAACTTCAACCAATTCAACGGACTACTAGTCCAGGATTCCTTAACTTTAGGACACATTAGTTACTCAAACTTTTAGTTTTCTCTTATTATTTCCATTGGCAAGATTTCTGTATAAAGTTTAGCATTTCATAATCTTCAACTATTCTTTACTCTAAAATTTGAAAATATCCCCCCCCCCCCCCCCCCAAAAAAAACAAAAACAAAAAAAACAGAAATGTATAAAGGAAGCATCTCAAAAGATCATTAAGTTCCCAATATTTAAAATTCAACAATAACGAAAATGCTAGTGATGCTATGACCAGAAACTATATATCCCAAGACCCAAACAACTGAGTTCAGAAATTCTGAGTTAATAATAACATACACAACCTAAATCTCCCAAATTATGAATGTATCCATCAATCTCAAACAGGACTTCCTCATACTACATTTCTCCCCTCGTGTTGGAGAAAACCCATTCTTGATTTGAAATTAAGATTTAACAGGAAAATGTAACAGGTGGCAGTGGAATAACCAACAATGAAATTGGGAAGTAACAGAAAAGTGAAACAAATGACAGTTGCAACAAAAATGGCAATAGGTGGTGGAAGAAGCAATGATAAAATCACCTTAGGATTCTCAAGCTTTTCAGATACTACAAGATCAATGGTTTGCTAATAACATGATCTTAAACAGCAATAACACCACCAAGACCAACCTACGTAATGTGTTTCTAAACTTGATATACTTGTTCCCAGCATGCTTTTATGAAGTGAGTGACTGTGTGCAATTTGAATTAAGTTTGGCTCTAATGCTAAACTGAAGAAGGGCAAGAATAGTTAAACTAGGAAACATCTCCAAAGAAACTCAAATACTTAATATTCATACTCAACAGGGTGAAATCCCTAATCCCAATAAGACTGCTCAAACAACCCCAATACTGACAAGGACAAGCAGCCTAACCTTAAGAATCAAGTATACATAAACTATGACATTTGAAATTCTTCATCACTCAACAATATAGCATCTCCATTCCAAACCGTCCAAAATCAATCCTTGCATAAATCCCATTCCCTAAAAGCAATCCTTTCAATCCAAATCAAATGTGTAACATAAACTAACCAAATTATGATTGCCAACAGCACCATCTTTGTCAATCACTTACACCTGAGAACAAAATAAACAAACAAACAAATAAAATCTGAAGTAGTAGTTTAAGGACAACTCCACTTTCACCCTGGTTCTATCTAACCCAATCCACCACCAACTGCAACATGTTTCGTGAGTATACCAGGCTTCTGGTAGACTTAGATTACTAATTGATCAGTTCACAAGTTGAGCAAGAAACAAAATGTTACAAAACAAAAAAGAGATTGGTGAAACTGAACAAGGAGGGAGAGAAACCAAAAAATAACCAACCTTTGCCACAGCTTGCCTTGATCTTACTGACCTAGACTTGTGGGGAAAAGAATCAGTAAACCGTGGGATTCCATCATAGAAATCATCAGAACCAATCCCTGCAGCAGGGGCAGCAGGGGCAGCAGCAGCACCTTCTTTCTTTTTCTTGTCCACTCCATGATCCCCTGCACTTGCCAAATCACTGGGCATGGTGGTGGACTTGTGGTTCTTACCATCAGATTTATGGTTATCAGAATGTCCATCTGCTTTGGCAAACACCTTGTCACCTTTGGCAGACTTTGAACAAAGACCCCCCATATCAAAATCTCAATCTTTGCACAGAAAAAAAAAAACTCCACTGGCAGCTCAGCTCAGCTCAGCTCATCCAAATCAGGAACTGGTATTATAGACCACCCTTTTTATTTTGTTGTGCTCAATAAAGAATTATATAATAATAATAATAATAATTTTAAGGAGAAAGAATAGGAGGAACTTTGAGTCAGGGAAAAAACTTGCAAGTTGAGAAGAAATTAAACAGTTCCAAATAGAGAATAGAAGAGAGGGGGAAGAGGGGGGTATGGGACTGAGACAGAGATTGAAAATTTGAGAAGAAAAAGTCCACCCTCAACTTCTCTTTGGTTGCCAAGAATATATAATTATTATTATTATAAATATAATAATAAGATTAATGATGGAATAGAATAGAGGAAAATCATAATTTGATGAGAAAACAAGAAGAATGGGGTTTGAGTAATGTTATGTTATGACAATCAAAAGGACATGAATGAAGCGGCGCTTCTAGTAGGTTAATGAGTAAGCAGTAGGCAGATTACTGCCTTGGACTACCAACATTGGAATTGGAACTGGTCATGTTCAATCTTGTCGCTTCAACATTTTTTTAAGATAATACTAAAACGTAAAATAAACATTTGCATTAAAGCAAGATAAAACTTTAATTATAATTACTTAACAGCAAGAAAACTGAAACTAAGTTATGTTCATTTAATTCTCCAAATTCACTTTTATTTTAGTTTCCAAAATCACATATGCTAAATTAATCAATAAGTAATTGTCCGAGTGTTTATGAATTCGAGTTTCTTACTCAAGTGGTCAGAAATTTGAACCTAACTCTTGTGTATGAACAAAATTTGATTGAAAGGAGACAATTCACTTTGTTATTTGTTATTTTTCATTCTTTTATTTTTAATTTCACGATAAATGTGTAAAAATTAAATAAAAAATAAGGATATAATTGATAAATAGAAAATAATATTATCTTGAATTTTTAAAACAACAAATAAAAAAGTCGACACTTAAAAGAAAATAAATTAAACTAAACATTCACTTAATTTTTGAAGTTAGACTAATCAAAAAAATTTCTGAAGTTTGTGCATATTATTAACAATTTAGTAGGTTAGTGTGTGTTGGCAATCAAATTAAATGATACTGGTCAAAGCATGGATTAAAGGTACTTTATTATGATGTTGAAGACTAAGGACCTAATTGCTTTTACGTTCCAAACGATATTCGCTTCATGGTACGAATTCTGGAAGAGTAATGTTATATTTTTCTACAAATTTTTATATTATTTTTATAAAACTATTTAATAAAAAGTAAATATATTTAATATTTTAGAAATGTAAAATTATTTAACACTTATTTTATAAAAAAAATAATAATAAAAAGATATTATTATAAGAAGATTGAATATTATCATTGTGACTTGTGTGACAAAATAATGATAATAAAAAAATTTATATGTTATTGAGATTCGTCTGAGACTCAATGAGTATGATTCAGTTGACAATATAGGTTGAGCTTGTGGAAAATAATTTGAGCTTGATTTTTGCATAACACATTTTTTATAAGGATAGAAAGCTTTAAGTGTGACAAAGTCCTAAACTGGAAATTAGTCTCATAGTTAGCATAAAAAATCGAAACTTATGAAAATATCTTAGGTCTTATTGAGGAACCAAAAACTCTAATTACAGTAGTCACACAAAAAAATTCGTTTTAGACTATCAAATTTTAACCTAAATTGAGTGTGTTTGATTTTTAGTTTACAACCATTCAAATGTATCTTTGTTTGCTACAATAAATTGTTACTTCTCCCCTTTGAGTGCATTCAAATTCATGCAAACATAAAACCAAACCCACTAACTAATAATATCATTATCAAGTTCATGCAATTAAAATCAGTGATGTTTTTTAAGTTTAAAAGTACTATCAATGATTTAAAACATAACTACTGTTCATATCCATCTATAAAATATTACAAATTGAACTTAGATTCAGTCTATATAATAACTTTATCATAGTGTCGATACGTAATAAATGTGTATCTAATATAATGATGCTATTAGTATTTATAGGAATCTAAAGTGAGCTAAATTCTTGATTTCAAGGCTCATGGCCTTCTTAAGGGGAATGATATGTTATAGAGATAATCATACTTAAGTTGTGTATAATTGTTATGAGCGACCAAATTTTCTTTATGAATATTTAATGCCATTGTATATATATTTAAGACTGAATTTCAAAACTACTAGTTAAATAAAAATAATTTTATATTAATTAATCCACGCATTATGGTATCTCTTGTTTTGTTTGTTAGTGCCATTTTTTTTTTCTATATCATGCACATTAACGCAACTCAAAATCAATTCCACAAGTCTCACCTTTTGCCCGTGTACAAATGTGTACGGGGAAGAAAATAATATAACAATTTATGAAGTACTACTAGCTAATATGATTTTTCTAACTCAATGATAAAGAAAAGGTAGAATATGACATATTGAAGTTCTCTCTATTGTTTTCGGATGAGTATATGCTTGCAAAATTAATTATAATTAATTTTTTTTTATACCATGATATTGATACGAAGTATCCATCGACTTTGGCGATGATTAATATCTGTCGGGGATCCTGACTGGCCACTTAGTGAGGTATTCCCTCCCAACCATTTTTTCCATCCACAAAGTTCAAACTCGAGACCTTGCTTAAGGGGACCAAGCCCAGCACGACTCGGACCAATAACATGTTAATAATTTGTAGAAGTAAATTAGTAGTAAAATTTAGAATAATTTTTCTATCCAATTCAAAAACAACTCAAAATTAATTCTAGATCTAGAATTAATTCTTTAATGCAAGACTAAATAAATTATATTGTATAAAATAAGGTTTTGTCACGATGTCACGTGACAACACCATATTGATTTTTTTCCCGTCGAAATGAAGACGATTTTATTTTTATGATAATTTTAAATTTTAAATTATTTAATTCATATTAATTGATAACACTAATTTTAATTCATATTCATATTCAAAATTGAACATGATCAATACTTTAAGATATTTATAATTTAAAATTTTGAATTGTTTAATTCCTATTAATTGATAACACTAATTTAAATTCAAATTCATATTCAAATTCAAAATTATAACAAATTAAAATAAAGAAATCATGCAATTAGATTTTTTATCTCATAATTTCATAATGAAAATATATAATTGATAATTTAAACAATATCTATATATACATGTGTGGATGATAATAAAATCAATTATATTATATAAAAGAAGGTTTTGTCACGTAGGTTGATGTCACGTGACAATACCATATTGATTCTTTTTCCGCCAAAATGAAGATGATTTTATTTTTATGGTTTAAATTTTAAATTTTTTAATTCTTGTTAATTGATAACACTAATTTAAATTCATATTCATATTAAAATTTGAACGTGATCAATATGTTAAGATATTTATAATTTAAAATTTTAAATTGTTTAATTCATATGAATTGATAACACTAATTTAAATTCAAATTTTTATTTTAAAATATAAACTATTATTATAAATATTAAGCACATACGTTTATTTTTTTCTATTTTTAATTCATAAAATACATCAATTATAGTAATTAAGGTGATTATTTAATTAATCATTCACAATTTAAAAATTTTAGTTGATAATATAATTATATATTCTAATTCAAATTAATTAATATCACTAATATATATTTTGATTCAAATTTAATTTAAATTTAAAAATCTCGTGAGATTCATTTTAGCCAGATGCATCTCGAAAAAAATTTCTACTTGAAATATAAATAGTTTTTTTTTCATTTTTAATTCATAAAAAATACATAATTATATTAATTAAGATAATTCTAATCGATATAATTTTTATAATTTAAAAATTGAAATTGATAACACAATTATATTTTTATTCAAATCTTGCAATTAGATTTATTTTAATTTCATAATTTTGTAATGCAAATATATATTTTGGTTCAAATTAATAAATAACATTATTGTATATTTTATTTCAAATTTAAAGTAAATTTAAATTTAAAAATATTGTGAGATTTATTTTAGTAGATCAATCTTTACCATTATTTTGTTAAAATATTATAATCTTGTCTTTAAAATGAATAATTTAAATTAAATTTAAGTAGATCAATCTTTACCATTAATCAATCAATTATATTATATAAAAGAAGATTTTGTCACGTAGGTTAATGCCACGTGGCAGCACCATGTTGATTCTTTTTTCGTCGAAATGAAGACAATTTTATTTTTATGATAATTTTAAATTGTTTAATTCATATTAATTGATAACACTAATTTAAATTCATATTCATATTCAAATTTGAACATGATCAATATTTTAAGATATTTATGATTTAAAATTTTAAATTGTTTAATTCATATTAATTGATAACACTAATTTAAATTCAAATTCATATTCAAATTCAAAATTATAACAAATTAAAATAAAGAAATCGTGCAATTAAATTTTTTATCTCATAATTTTATAATGCAAATATATAATTGATAATTTAAATAATATCTATATATACACGTGTGGATGATAATAAAATTTGAACATTATCAATATTTTAAGATATTTATGATTTGAAATTTTAAATATTTTAATTCATATATTCACCTAATTGTATTAAATATAGTAATTAAAATCATTACAATGAGTATATATATAATTTGATATTTTGATTAAATGAATCAATTAAATCATTAAATCTTAAATAGATTTTGATTCTATATAATTTGGTAATTAATTATTAACTTTTATGGATTTTATTTTATAATTATGAAATATTTTTTATTATCGTGATTTTATGATTTGGTCTTGCGTGGCTGCCACTGGCCCAAGAAAATTTTGCACACAGAGGAAATCGAACACGGGTTCTCCTGCTAAATAGATTGTTTCCCCTAACGTGAACGCAACAATGTCTTACACCACTGCGCCAACCCTTTGGTATATCGTGATTTTATGATTTACCGTAAATGTAAATAATAATAATAATAATAATAATAATAATAATAATAATAATAATAATAGTAATAATAATAATAATATTATTATTATTATTATTATTATAAAAGAATGTTTTATCATGTAGGTAGATGCTACATGATAACACCACATTCATTTATCCCCTCCAAAATACTATTAAATAATTTATTCTATTTTTAATTTAAAATATATATTTATGGTAACTAAGATGATTATTTAATTATGAAATACTTAATTACATTAATCAATCATGACTAGAATATTCTAATTATATAATCTTATTCAAATTAATTAATAGCACTAATACATATTTTGTTTCAAATTTAAAGTAAATTTAAATTTAAAAATATTGCGAGATTTATTTTAGTAGAGCAATCTTTACCATTATTTTGTTACAATATTATAACCATGTCATTAAAATGGATAATTTAAATTAAATTTAAGTAGATCAATCTTTATCATTAATTAATTTGTTACAATATTTATGAATATGAACTTTTCTCTCATATTTATTTTTTTATTAGATACACGTGGATGTGAGACAAATGTTGATAATGTTCATGTTTTTATGAATATGAACTCTCAGTTATTAGTCTAAATAAAATATGATTAAAATATCATTATATGCATTATGTTATTTTTGTATTCATCATTAATATTTTTATTATAATCTACTGATTTATAAGTTCAATTGCCCACAAATCTTTTTTTTTTAATAATTAACATTAGACATTTATCTTCTTTATGATGAAAATAATTTTTTTAAAGAAAAATTAATAATTACAAAATATATTATAAATTTTGTTATCATTAATATTTTTTATTATAATTATGTGTATATTTAAATTTTATATAAATGCAAATATCTTTATAACGATAATAGTGTTCTAAAACAAATGTTTATACAAATTAAAATGATATAAGACATGTGTAAATATAAAATTATTTAAATATATATAAATATTCATAATCATTTTTATATATCTTTTACATATACATACTAACACATACATATATTAAAAAATTTAAAATTTAAAATATATTAAAAATTTAAAATTATAAACTTAATACCCGTACAAGGCACGAGTTATTAAGCTAGTTATTTATCTAAAATCAATGATATTTCATCATAACTTTAAATAACTCAGTGTGAAACCAAATACTAGTACGGATCAATATAAGAAAAATCTAACCTTTTAGTAAACCCTAGAAAAATTGTTCTCCTTACTAGTCAACGAAGCAGAACTCACTACCAACATGACACAAACCAAAAGGCATTGCCATTCTGAATCTGACAAATGGCTATGGATAAAAGAAAACCCTCCATTGCACGCTCCCCTGACCCTGACCATGTGGTGTGGGAACGATTGACCTATTCCCGTGTGTACAAGTGCAACCAACTTCTTATTTGAATATTTTCGTTACATACATACCTTACGCTTTAATTTCATCATGTCGATCTCTTGTTTTTTCCACGCTTGAAAACTTATCCATATTGAAAAAATAAATAGAAAATGCTTGTGTATGAAGATCTCAAGTTCTTCCCGATTTTATATTAATTTATCTATCCATCATCAATATATATTTCTAAAAATGGAAGCCAGAGCGGTGATAATTTAAATTGGGCAAAAATGGGAAATCTAGAAGGCAAGGTCAACCAATGACTGTTGAGTGTTGAGTCGTGAATGGAGGAGCAAGAAGCAACTTGGGCAGACAAGCCGACTAAACAAACAAACAAACTTGTTTACTATGAAAGCCAAGAATCATTACTTTGAAGTTTGAACTTTGAACAAACAATGTAAACACGCATGTACATCAGTACACATGTGCATAGAATACAATAAATAAAATAGTGTATCAAATCAAATCTCTCATGAAATAGAATAAACTGGTGGTTGGTAAAGGTAGTGATGGGCTGGGAAAGAAAGTAGTGAAGAGTTTAAATATTTTTTACTCTTGTATATTAAATGAAAAATACTTGATTTTGGAGAAAACATCTCACTTTTGTGTACTTTCAAATCCCCCAAAGTAGATTAAATCCATTAAATGACTGAAGATACCCCTTACCATTATATTATTCTTGTACTAAAAAAAAAAATATCTCTCGTTAACTTTGTCCAAGGATTTGCCAAGCTTTCCAACAAATTTGGCTGTCAAATCACTTTTTTAGGATGAAACTAATATTATTTTGACAATTTAAATTTTAAATTTTAAGATTTAATTTTCACACAAACAAACCTGTTCATTCATTTCACGTTAGCATTTTGGTACCCTCACATTTTACAATCTTTTATTGCTGTTTTGCACATTCCTCAAAAGAGTCTAATAATTCTGTCTTGTTTTATTAATTGAAATAGTCTAGCATGACAACCCCATGCATGCACCGTCCATAGACAGCAATATTTGCTTCCCAACAAAATAAGATAATTAGTCAATTGAAGTCACAAACAAAATAAAACTCTCACAGGCTTGGATACAACAGTATTTGGAGGGAAAATTCTCATCGAAAAGGACAGGCATATAGTTCCAAATCTGGCCCAAATTTGTCATGATGAGATCATAGATTTATCGAAATATATAGAAAATAGTATTCAAAAATAAATTATTGATAAAGGCAGAAAAAATAATACAAGGTGGACCGTTGTCGCCAGAGGGAGAGAGAGAGAGTGCAGATCCAACGAACAAATCAGTGAAGACGGCAAATGTGAGAGAGAAAGCGTTTAAATGTTTAATTTTAATCTCTGTTTTTTGAAGAGAATTTTAATCTATGTTATTACATAGATATTGGAAGAATTTAGATTCTGTGATGGTCTTAATTGGTTGCGTAAAGCCGGTGAATAGTGATATTGTTTATAATTATGTTACCCTTTCATTGGATGAATTGGTATAAATTTTGTCTGTATCTATGCGTTTTTAATTTCTATCTTCTCTTTCATTTGGGATAATTTTAAAACTGAAAATACACATATAATTTATGAAAAGTGAGAATATTAATAAGAGAAGATAAAAAAAATTGTCATTCTTCGAAATAAATAAGAACAAAATCGGAAGAATAAAAAATATCGTGCGACTTTTAGTTTATAAGTCATATATCACTTCTATTAACGTATTAAACAAAATTTGTAAACTAGTAGTATTTTTTTAAGAAGTATTAATTAAACACTTTTCTAGAAACTTATTTTTAGTCAAATAAGATAGTTGATTAACTGAAGTTATCCAATTATCTTGTCAAACACACACTTGATGTACTTTCTTTTTCTTCACATTAATATAAGGTCAAAGAATTAAAATATAAGTGTGGAATTTTTTGTAATAAGACTATATATAATTAAATGGCGAAAATGATACAAATATGAAATAAGAAAAAAAAAAAGTGACAATCTTAAACTTTGACATTTTGGAAATTCACATCGTGAACCTTAAAATCTAAATTGTCAAAATTGTTATTGACAAAGTAAAATTAGGAATATATATTTTTATGTTTCGTGCAAAATTTAAAAAATATTTATAGATATATATATATATTTTTTTAAAAGCAACACTCATATTATACTTAATTGATATAATTGAAATTTTTGGTGTGTTTAATCTTACCATATATGAAATAACATGGTTAAGAAAAAAGTTTTCTAACGAGTATTCATCATTTATCATTGTCACAACTTTGTAAACCACTCATTCGTGGTTAACATATTGAAATGTGAGGTATCACAATTAAATTTAAATTTGTTGACATCAATTCTTCCAGTCCTAACCTGACTCTAATTAATTCTGTCAAAAAAAAAAACTGACTCTAATTAATGGAGGAAAATTGCTTTGGCTGAGTTTAAAGTTTTCCTAATTTTTAATAGCAAGTTTTTTTTTTTGGTTGGTTTTCTCTACCCCTAGAGAAATATAGTCAGATCTAAAATTTTTATTCCCTATCTCTTCAAAATCCGACCTCGAACTCATCCAATCCTTAACAGAAGAAAAGATGTAGAGAGTTCTTGACTCATTCCTTTGTCATTCCTAATTTTGGTGTTTATTTGAACAGATATATCAAATTACTTTTTTTTTCTCATGCAGGACACTAAATTTCAATTTATTTGCTAAAAAAAATCCTTACATGCCAAATTATTCTTAATCCTTTTAACGATAAAGTGAAACTCTTTACAAAATCTCCAAATTGTGTTCTTATATATTGGATAGGTGGTTAATATTATTATATTGGAGATTTTTTTTTGAAAGGCAAAATAATGCTATATTGGAGATTGTGTTCTTCATCATTACCTATAACGATCAGTTTTATCAATAGGTCATCCTTTTACTTTTTTTTTTTTTTGATACTAGAAGGGCCCAAACGGCCAAGGAAAGACAAGGAACTACCCTACAAAAGCAGTAGTTGACAAATCTACCAACAGGTGCAGGGAAATAAAAGCTGGAGGAAAACTAAAGATTTTACAACCAAAAGGGAGACCCTTCGCATAGTTAGCTAACGAATCAGCAACTGCGTTGGCCTCTCTGAAGACGTGCTGCCAAACCAGATTGGATGCCGGAGAGGAGAGCTTCCAAATACTATCAACGATATGAGCCATAGGGTGCGGAGGAGAACATCCCATCTGCAGAAACTGGATGGCTATCTTTGAATCTGACTCAACAATGATCTTGTTAAACCCCCTAGATACCACTAGGTCCAGCCCTTGGAATATAGCTTGCAATTCAGCTTGAAGAATGGAACAAGAACCCAAGAATTGGGAAAAGCCAAGTATAAAATTACCTTGATCATCTCTAAGAACCCCACCAGTAGTAGCTATCTTGGTACTTGAGGAAAAAGCGCCATCACAGTTAAGTTTCACCCAACCCTGAGGAGGAGGGTGCCAAGCAACAAGAGTAGAGTTCTAACGACGAACTGAATGATGAGCACTTTGATCTGTCCTCAACCCTTCTAAAATGTAGTGCAACATCTACTTTGCACCAGAGATAATGCCCACATCCGACTTCCATTCATTTGAAAATATCCATTTATTCCTCCTCTCCCAAAGCCCATTAAGGATGATTCCAAAGAGAATAGTCCAATCAAGGTTGTTCGATCTCTGCAGGGACAAATTCCAGCAAAGCCATTGGTGCAGTTCCATGTGGAAGAAAAGTTGTTGTTTGTCATTTGGAACCATGCTTCTCCACACCGAAGACACTTTCCTGCAATCACGTAGCACATGCAAAAGAGACTCACTGTCTTGAGAACATAAAGGACAGCTATCAGAGTCTGCCAAGCCCCTCGACCATCTATATGAATTAGTGAGCAAAGCTTTGTTGCTAACTTTCCAGATAAAACACCTAATCCTTTCCGGGCCTGGCCATCTCCAAATGATCTTATGCAACATGTCAGGGGGAGTATTAGCCGGAAAGTTTCTTAAGTAAGCTGATGACACCGAGAAGTCTCCATTAGAAGAGAACTTCCAGGCCAAGGAGTCCTCCTTCGCAAGAGCAGAAGGTGGAACTAAGGCATAGATTGTAAGGCAAACGGGCAAAGGGAGCAACTGTTCCAAAAAAGCCTTGTTCCACACTCCATTACTACCAACCACCTCGCACACTTTCAGATCAAGTTCTGAATCATGTAAAGGTCTAAGCGCTATTTCTTTTAATGGACCTAGCTTAGATATCCAGCAATCTGTCCAGAAGTTGACTTTATCCCCCTTTCCCACAATCCAGAAAACTGATTCCTGGAAGGTTTTCCAAACTTTAGATACCCCTTGCCAACAATTCGAAGAAGATTGAGGCTTCTTCAACGTAGGGATAATATTAGAGTCCAGAGTGTATTTTGCTCTCATGATTTGAACCCAAAGGTGTTGTGGTTTGGTGCACAGATCCCAAGCAATTTTAAGAAGAAAGGAATCATTAGCCTGCCTAGTGGTCCTAATACCAAGCCCCCCTTGGTCCTTAGGTTTGCAAAGGTTCTTCCAGGCAATGGTGTGCATTCCTCTCGTCCCATCCTTGTCACCCCACACAAAACTTCTACAGATCCTATCGAGCTCATCACAAACAACTCTAGGAATGTAAGAAGATTGCATCGTATAAGTAGGGAGAGCTGTTAATACAGCTTTTGTCAGCGTGACTCGGCCGGCAAAGGAAAGAGTTTTCTTCTTCCAAGCATTCAATCTATTTCTTACCCTTTCAAGAATATTTTGGAAATTTCTTTTTGAAGTTCGGCCATGGTGAATGTTCACCCCGAGGTACCTCCTGATGTCATCTGTCCTCCCAAAGCCCATATGATCACTAATTTGAATTCTAACTTGGCTTCCAACATTCTTGGAGAAGAAAATCTTAGTTTTATCTTTATTAACTGTTTGCCCCGAGCTTCTACAGAAACACTTGAGACAGTCCATAATAACCTCAGCTTGCTCCAAAGAAGCCTCAGCGAAGAGCACTAGATCATCAGCGAAAGCTAGATGAGAAATAAGGGGGCATTTCCTAGACAGTTTGATTGCTTTCCATTTCTTCTGCAACACTGCCTTATTAATCAACTGGGAGAGCTTTTCAAGGCACATGACAAACAGATAGGGGGAAATGGGATCCCCCTGTCTAATGCCTCTAGAAGGATTAAACTCATCCAGTTTCTCGCCATTCCACAAAACCCGAATAGTAGGGTTGGAGATACAAGCCATGATGATGCGAACCAGCTTTTCCGGGAGACCAGTATCCATAAGCGTTTCCTCTACAAACTCCCACCGTAGACTGTCGTAAGCTTTCTCCAGGTCGATCTTAACCATCATCCAACCTCTGGACCCTTTTTTCATTCTCATAGAGTGAGCAACCTCCTGAGTGATGAGGATGTTATCCCTACTTTGACGCCCTGGAACAAAACTACTTTGAGTTGGGCTTATGATAGTCTGCATAAGGGACTTGAGCCGATGAGCAATGGCTTTCGTCAGTAATTTGTAGGAGACATTACACAATCCGATAGGTCTGAACTGTGAGAGGGCAGTCGCAGGTTCAACCTTAGGATTTAGTGTAATAAGAGTCTTATTTAAATCTTTAATCTTCTCCGGTTCGTCAGCGATCTCATTAATAAGGTTGCAGATGGAATCTCCTACTGTGCTCCATTGAGATTGATAGAAGATAGGTTGGAGACCATCCTCTCCTGGAGCCTTGAAAGCTCCCATGTGGAATAGGGCATTTCTGATCTCCATTCTTGAGAAGGGCTGAGAAAGGTAATGGAGAACAATATCGTCAATGACAGGGAAATTTCCAGCAACACAAAAAGGAATAAAATTACCATCGGCTTGGAACACTCTCTTGTAGAAGGATGTTATAAGCTCTTCCAGCTTCGCTTTTTCAGTCACCCACTCTCCGTTTTGGTCTTGGAGTTTTTCTATAAAATTTCTCCTCCGCCTAACCACAGTTGTGCAGTGGAAATATCTAGAGTTTCGGTCTCCGAACTTGAGCCATCTGCAACGGGACTTTTGGAACCAAAAGATTTCTTCCTGATAGAGGATGGATTCCAATTCTGTCCGAAGATCTTTTTGAAGGTTGAGCAAGAAAGGATTTGGAGAGGATGCCAAGCTTTTGTCAATTCCTTTCAACCTACAAATCAAAGACTTTTTCTTATAGAAAATATTACCGAAGGATCTCGAATTCCAATCTTTCAACTCATCTCTAAAAGATGAAATAAAGGATGGCCAAGGATAAGAAGGTCTCCAAACTTGCTTCACGAATTCAGCAAATTCCGGGTGGGTTAGCCAACAAGCCTCAAAGCGGAAAGGGCGTCTAGATTTCTGGTGGCTAACAGGAGGAGAAGGCTTCAGGAGAATAGGTCTATGGTCCGACCCAAGAGGGAGTAAATGTTCCACCAACCCAAACTCATAGCAAAGTCTCCACTCTCTATTAATGAGGACTCTATCAAGTCGTTCCATAAATGTACCTCTTTGCCAGGTATAGGGAAAGCCAACACTACCAGCATCGATCAACCCGGTACTTTGTAACATATCCCAAAACCTTTTAGAATGACTGGTACTTCTAATCACAACACCACCAGACTTCTCATGATCAAAAAGAATGGTGTTGAAATCACCTAATACCACCCAAGGTTCATTGATTGAAGCGGATAATTCCTCAATCTCCTTCCATAGATCTCTTCTTTCAGCTACTCTCGGACTACCATAGACTGCAGTAATCTTCCAAGGCTGTTGTTGACGAAAGAAGGCTTTCAAGTGAAGAGATTGAAAAGTTTGTGAGATGAACTCAACTTTCCATTCACTCCCCTTCCAAAAACACCAAATACCACCAGATTAGCCTCTAGTATTAACAGCTAACCACCCATCAAAGCCCATCCTTTTACAGATATTTTTAGCCTTAGAATCCTCTGCGTGCGTCTCCAAAATAAAGACTAGAGAACAATTATTGTCTTTACATAAATCTTTCAAAACTGGGATAAAAGACCTTCTCCCAGTACCTCTACTATTCCAACTAATAATATTCATAAATAAAATATTAAAGAAACGTGGCATGTATAACTAAGTTACACTCAACAAAAGCTACAACAAAAGTTGAGTTAACAATCCTTCCTAGGACTGTTATTGGCAAAGCCTCCAGACCCAAGATGGGCCCCACCGCCTGCAGATACACTAGAGGAGGCTATATTTCCTCCCTCTCTCTCTAGGGAAAAGTGAACCTTAGTGCAAAAAGAGTCTAAAAAATTGGCATCATGCTCTTTGCTTAAACACCTCATACGATGTAAAACATCAGCATCTGACCCTCCTTTAACCTCCTCGGGCTTAGTTGACATGTTAGAACTATCCGCCTGAAAAGCAGTTGCTCCGTTTGCACTCTTTTGAGTTATATTTCCACTCGTTACTGTCTCCACTCCCTTATTCCTGGCCAAAGCCCTCAAGTTGACTTTTCTACTGCTTTTTGGGGAATGACCCATTGATGCGACCCCTTTAACACCTCCTTTCTGCGGGTTTTTACCCCCTTCCACATTTCTCACACGCTCCAATCGAGGCTTCCCTTTAAGCATAAGAGGACTTCCCTCTTTACTCTGAACTCCCTTAGCTGGAGAGTCCTTATCATCAAAAGAGTTCTCTAGGCTTTTTCCTTGTGACAGCATGCCAACTCTTACACTCCCGTTGCCCTTTTCAAATTTTGAAATTGCCCCTGCCTTTGAATTACCTTTCTGCCCTTCCTTTGGTCTCTTCCTGAAGTTTCGTTTGACTAACATCCAGGGGCCATACGCTGCCATATCCTCTAGATTCCGGTCACCGTTAGTCACCTGACCCTCCAACACTAAAGCTTCTGAAGGCTTTTGCATGGGAAAGATACCTTGGAAATCTTCCTGAGTTGATAGTTGTTTTTCGGCTACTGCTTCAGCATTGCCACTGCCATCTTGAGTTGTTTGTACTCCCTGAGAGATATTCTTCAAAGGACAAGCGTCACACTTGTGCCCGTACCTGCCACATTCGAAACAAATAGAGTGCAAACCCTCATACTCTAGATACAACGGATGCCCTCTGATCGTAACATGTGATACAAGGGGTCTACTCATATCAAGTTCGACACATAATCTAGCAAAGCGTCCTCTAGAATGGATGGACGTGGTTTGGTCGACCTTCAACATTGTGCCGATAGTAGATCCTATCCTCCATAGAAACCTCTGGTTGAACAGTTCAATAGGGAGTTTAGGAACTCGTACTCATACTGCAACCTTCTGCACTTTCTCTGCATTTTGAAGGAAAAAAGGTCTCCAACGCTGGACGATCAAGTAATGGTCTGATATTAACCATGGTCCTTCAAAAAAAGCATGATTATAGTCATCTTGGTTCGAGAACTGGACAATAAAGAAATCATCGGGCATATCAATGATCTTGATAACCCCATTCTTTGTCCAAGTTCTTTGGAGCCAAGCTTCCAGAAACCGGAAAGAGACCTTCCTACCCAAAACCTTAATCACCAAACTGTTGGTCCAAGGCTCTGACCACTTTGCCCATTCTTCATCCGTCAAAGGAACCTCTGGGCCATGGACGAAGGGTTTGTTCTGTTTGTCTTCCTCTATTCTTTTCACCCATAAATCTTCATAAAGGTTTTCATCCTCCTGATTATTCATGAACGTCCCAACTCCGTTATCATTCAGGAGTTTCGTCTTATATGACACTTCTGATGACGGAGGATGCTTGTTCTCTTCCTCCATAAGGACATCTTCTACTATCGCCGAATCCCTTGTTTTCACCTTCTTAGTGCTACGACTAAGAGGGTCATGAACACCCCCCCCCAAACTCTGGGTCAAGTTCTCCGAAGAAGTCATCACGTTTTCTCTCTTATCCTTTTACTTAACATCAGTGCCAACTCACTTTCTTGCTTTTTTTCTTCATTAAAATTTGGACTACTTTTATGTCATGTTGAATTTTTCACCTAATTTTTCATCAAGCAAATGAACATTGTATTTCAAACATGCGAGCATTGGTTGTTTATAGCCTTGCTTGCAAAGCTAACACTTCTCCATGACCATTTATTTAGTTTATGTGAGCATTTTCATGAACTTTTGGATTAAAAGTTTATTATTTTTGTATTTATGTTCACAGGTGTTTTGTGGCCCCTGATATGTGTGCTTGGTTTTGATATCCGTATCAATAATACCAATATTATTTTTCCTATCCTCAAATGTTATTTTAGTTAGGTTTAAATATTTTTTTAGTCCTTACAATTTAATGTTTTTTTGCTTTTCGTTCTTGCAATTTTTTTTTGTTTTAGTCCTTATAAATTATGTTTGTTTTATTTTTCATCCTTAAAGCGATTTAGATAGCGCTTTGAACAGTGAAAAAAATGCTATAAACAGTAAAAAAAAAGTGCTATCTATACCGCTTTAAGGACGAAAAACAAAATAAACATAATTTGTAAGGACTAAAACAAAAAAAATTTTACAAAGATGAAAAGCAAAAAAACACTAAAATGCAAAAATTAAAAAAATATTTAAACCTTTTATTACGTGCTCTTGAACTGTTCTTTTTGGCTTTGTCTTTTTAAGTTTTAATGACTATAGTTTTACGAACTGGATCTTCCGTCATTGCACAAAAGTTGGCCCAAAAAAGTCAGAGTATGGGACATCTCGTGCTTTGATTTTTTTTTTTTTTTTTTTTTTTTTGTAGTAGCAATTATTACTGATCTCATGCAAGATTTCAGGATGGCCTTGACATTTTTGTTTACCTTAGTACTTACTTTGAAGTTATGTTGCTTATTAGAAGTTAGAACTATGAAATTATTTGTATAGGAACGGTTGAATAGAAAATTAGAAATGATGTAAAGGGCTAAATAAGAAAAATTGTATTAACAATCCTTAGGTAGTTTTCTATTTTTGAGTATCAATCATTGGCACGTAATTTAAACTTTCTGTAAGTAATTTTACTTGAATATAACATGAAGTTGATTGAGAATTAACGATTTCACGAATAAAAATTGAATTTTTTTTCACGTAGTAATTAAATTAAAAATATCATCAGGTATAAGGACAAAAATTTTAATTTATCATAGCTATTCAAATACATGTTGAAGTGTACCAAAAAAAAAATACATGTTGAAATCAAATCATATTCCATCAATCTTGTAGGCTGAGTGAGTTATGGAGTTATGACTATAATAAATGACAAGAAGTCATTTGAAAAAAAAAAAAATCTTGTGGACAGATAGATGAAATTAAACCCTTATATATATAAACATCAAATTAAAAATAAGTGTCAAATCAAAACTTTTAATTCAATCTACTAACTACTCTCGTAACGAGAAATAAAAATGTGTGTTTAAAATGCGTTAATAAAAATTAATTTTTAATCAAATATTTATTTTTATGCTCACTTTTACCAATTCTTTCACCACTAAATTTTTTAAAAACCAGTAATGCAACCTGTGCATTGGGTAATTATGTAAGGTAAACTACATTTTTAGTACCTGAAAGTGTAATTCACTGTCACTTAAGTCCTTGAAAGTATGAAAATGAAACTATCACTTTTGTCCCTGAAAGTGTAATTTGTCTGTCACTTTAGTCTTTTTGATAAAAAAATTTCTTTAAAATTAACGTTCGTGCTTACGTGATATTCATGTAGTTAGATAACGTGTAATGTAGGCACAAACGTTAATTTTAAAGATTTTTTTTATCAAAAGGATTAAAGTGACAAACAAATTGCACTTTTAGGGACTAAAATGATATTTTCATACTTTTAGGGACTTAAGTGACAGTGGATTACACTTTCGGGGACCAAAGTGACAGTTCACCCTAATTATGTATGATTCCACAAATTCATACTATTAAATTATTCGTTTTTATTCATAATAAAAATAAAAGTAACATTCATGTTGATTATATAAAAATAAAGAGTAAATTACACTGATCCCCATGAGGTATGCCTTTATTACACTCGACACCCCTCTTTTTTTTATCCCTACAAAAAAACCCCTAATTGTTGACAGTCCACTACACTTTGCCCCCTAGCAGTTTTTGACGTTAGAAAACGTTAAGTTAAAGATCATGTGCAACTCACATGCCTTTTAAAGATTTTTTTTGGCCTAAAAATGTCCTCACCCTCTTTAAGTCTTTCTTTCCCCTCTCTCATGTCTTTTTTTTTTTTTTTTCTTCAGACCTTCCTAATTCTCACTCCTCCGCACCACCACTGCGGTCAAACCCTTCTGTTCCTTCATTCATCTTCTTCTTTCTTTAGATAAAAAAAAAACTTTTAAGCACCACCATCACGCACCCTCCGAATCCACCCCTCGCTCTCCAAGCCTCACTTTCCCCACTGTTGCCAATCCTGGTGGCGGCTCCCACTGGGAGAAGTTCGTCACCAAATCCCGCCGCTCCTCCGCCTCCAGCCTCGTCGTCCTTGTCACCGACACCACTGGCTTCTTCATTACCCGTGTCTCCCTCGCCCTCAAACACCCAGGACACCTACTCACTCGCAAGATCCGATGAAACCCATATCAAATCCAACCATACTCACCCTAGATCTAAATTTTGGAGCCTTTGTTCTCCTTCGTTTTTGGTTCTGAAATTTTGGATTTAACATTGGTCATTGTTGTTTTATGGCATTGAGTGTGATTGATTTTTTTGGTTGGTTTTTGTTGTAAATGGTGGCACCACCGTACATGACGGTGGTAGTGGCCGTAGAGGCGAGGCCATTTTTGGTGGTGATGATGAGAACGACAAAGATGGAGAAGGGTGTTTTGAAAATGAGAGGAGGGCAAAATAGGATTATCAAATTATTATAATTATTTTATTTTTTCTTTTATTAAAATAAATAATGGAAGGATGACACTCTTAACTCAGGGGGGTTAAAAGTAATGTAAAAAAGAGAGGAGTGCTGAGTGTAATTGAGACATACCTCAGGAGAGGTCATTGTAATTTACTAAAAAATAAATTATAAAACATAGTTAACATGTAATTTTTTTCAAATAAGTGATTTTTCATATAATAAATTTATAATATGAACAAAAATTTATATTTACATAAATAACAATTTATACTTGTCAACCCAAAAAAATATTATGTAGTAAAACTAACAATAATTATAAGTATAAAATATCATAAAAAAAGAATGCATTAAAATGTTAACAGCACCATTGTTATACTGATTTTTTAAAAACATGAATTGCATAAAAAAGTATAAATAAAGAACTAAAAATAATTATATTTTTATCCTAAATAGAATAAATATTATTATTGAATTCAGTAAAGATATTTTTTTTTTACAAAAAAACATAAGAGGAAAGAATGACGTCTCAATTCAAGATAGAAAAAGTTTCTAAACTCAAATTCAATAAAAGCATATTACTACATAAATTTAATATCAATATATTATTAATATAAAGAGTTTTATACTATTAATTAATTAAAAGTAGCTTTAAATATAGTAGAATTTAAAATATATCATTATAAAAATTAATAATTGGAAAATGCTAGCAACACTATCTTTTAACACTTTTTTTTCAATTTCTAATACTCTATTTGTGATTGACAAAAATTTATTGAAAATAACAAATTTTGGTAAATTCAAAATTAGCGATTTTTAATAAATTTTAACTAATTATTAAAAAAAATGTCAGAGAAAATGTTACTACTAGTATTCCTCTTAATAATTTTGAATGTCATGAAAATTGAGCAATTAAATTCCTAATAGATATGCAACAGAACAAACTACTTGAGCTAGTTTGGAGTGAAAAATAAATGGTGACGCTACTAATAACAACTTATCTAAAGATACGGCCAAAGCCGTTCCGTTCCACGGTTCCCACCACTCTCAAATTAATAAATTATTGGCTCCATCCAACCAGACACATTGACAAGACCGCCAGAATTTATTTATTTGCAAAAAAAAAAAAAAAAAGTGAAGCGAGTTAGTTAGTTGCTGCGTTGTGAGTCCGAAAGTGAATCTAGGAGAAGAAGGAGCTGGTCATCTAACAAGAAAGAACTAACATCTCCATTCATATCACACAAATTCTAGGGTTGTGTTTGGTTTCAACTTTCAACTCTCAAGGAAGGAGAAGGAGAAAGAGGAGCTTCTATTACCGTTACCTCGTTTTCGACGTACGCTCAATGAATGTAACGGCAAAACATCGTAGATGAGCTCGAGCAATTTGACGGGGTTTGTGTTGGCCGTGGTTTCCAGCGCCTTCATTGGCTCCAGCTTCATCATCAAGAAAAAGGGTCTCCAACTCGCCAGTGCCAATGGCCCACGTGCCAGTCTCTGCTTTACCCCCAACACTTTTTTTATTTTTTTCTGGAAAATAATGTTTCATTCGTGGACGTGTATAATTGCATTGTGATTTGTAGGTGTTGGTGGCTATGGTTACTTGCTTCAACCCCTCTGGTGGGTCGGAATGATTACCAGTACGCAACATTTTCTCTTTTCTTTGCTTTTTTACTCCTTACTTCCACCATTTCCATTTTTTTTTTTACTCATTTTGATTTTTTGTTGTAGTGATTGTTGGAGAGATAGCTAATTTTGTAGCCTACATTTATGCCCCGGCTGTGCTTGTTACTCCACTCGGTGCTTTGAGCATTATTGTTAGGTACAAATTCATTTCTATTTTATTTAAGGATTCCTTCTTTCCTTTATTGTTGTTATTATCATTACTAGGTTAAACTATTCACTTGGTATCTATTGACATTGTTGTCTCTATTTTAAGTTTTAGTCCCTTGGCAGTTTCTTGTAGAGGTTTATGAGTGTCAAAAAGTTATCCTAGCCATTTTATACTGGCAGAAAGTCTTCTATGGTATTAGTGAGAGAGGCCTAAACTTTCTCGTAAGGACTAAAACTTAAAACGGAGACAACTATAGCAACCAAGTGAATACTTTAATCTTATTATTATTATTACAGAGCTAAGAATTGCTATGGATATGGGCAGTGCTGTCTTAGCACATTTTCTCTTGAAGGAGAAGCTGCAGAAAATGGGCATGCTGGGCTGTCTTTTGTGCATTGTGGGATCCACTGTTATTGTGCTCCATGCGCCGGAAGAGAAGTCTCTTACTTCTGTACAAGAAATATGGGAATTGGCCATTCAACCTGGTATTCCGTCAAGGTTTCATTGATTGTCCATTATCAAATGCCTTAAGATAAAACCTAGATGCAATACCTTTTAGGTACTTTTGATGTTGTTCTTCAATCAGAATTGGAGTTTTACCTCGATAGCCTATGTTTAACCTTTATTATGCAGATTATGAGATTACTGAAGAGAAATTCTAATTGTAGTTGGATAGCAACACCAAAAACGCCTAAGGAATTGTATCTAAGTTTTGTTCAATGCCTAATGAGTTTTTCCTGATTATTGCTTTCTATTTTGGCATCAGCATTCCTCTCATACACAGCCTCAGCGATTGCCGTGACATTGTTCTTGGTTTTGTATTGTGCTCCCCGTTATGGCCAGACTAATATTTTGGTTTATATTGGAATATGCTCGATAATTGGGTCCTTGACTGTAAGTGACTATACTCAGTAAACCTTGTCAGTTGTCACCACTTCATATGTGATATTTTTATCATTTTGGATATTTCTGTACTTTCTAGTGGTTGACTGAGTTGTATACAATAGTCCACCATTTGTTTTATCTTTCTGATAAAAATTTTATTTCTCAGGTCATGAGTGTAAAAGCAATTGGCATTGCGATAAAACTTACACTAGAAGGTGCAAACCAGGCTTTCTACTTTCAGACATGGATTTTTACAATGGTTTCTGTCACCTGCATCATTGTCCAACTAAATTACCTTAATATGGTCAGTGCTATTTTTTTGTTTTGTTTGTGCAATCATAATTTTTGCATTATCACATTAACTAACTGTTAAAAATATGCGTGCATACTTCAGATACTTTGTTGTGTTCTGTTGCTTTGTTCTCTGTGCTTTATATGTATTATGTATAACATATCCTATTGAAGACGAATGTCAGTTAAAACAAGTTAGGCTGTTTGTGTTTGGTGAAACTTGTGATTGATGAAAACTGTGTGAACTTTGTATTCTTGTTTAATTTCCTCTTAATTGTCTTCGTTATGGAGGATACACTCATTCATGTTTGCAGACCATTTATAAAATCTTGACTTTAAAAATATTCATTTTTAATGGTTTTCTTTGCCTTAATGCATTTGGCTACATATTTTATACGGCCTAATCGTCTAACCAAGAATTTGATGAATTCTAGGACAAGTATCACTGCTGTTTAAAATTGAGCTTTAGTTTTCATCTCCTATGCTATTGTTTGCAATCGTACCTTATATTTTTATATTCAATTTTCTCTACTAACTAAGTAATTGACTGATTGAAAGTGACAGGTGCATTTTCCATAATGCAATCAATGAACTTGTTCATCCCACCATTTAGTTGATCTGTCTAGACTTATAACTTTGATTGTTATAATACTAATTACTAAATGTAGAAAACCCATCAAAATTTCCCCTCTTCCACCTAAATCACCGCAGTCAATAGTGTAACTTCCTTATTTCATGGTGCAGATAAATAGTTTTGTTTCTAATCTAATCAATTATTGCATTTATGTTGACTGTAGTCCAGGTCAAGGTTATTGTTGTAAATAACAAATATTTTATCTGTTATGATATCTGATCTTTTATCATATCTGTTTTGATATTTGATCTTTTATCATTTGTTCTTATTTATCTTTTGTTTTAATTTATCCTTTTTCTTCTTTATCTTTAAGTCATAGTTTTCTTATTTTAGGGATTAGGTGCTCCCTTATAAAAGTATGATTAGAGAATGTAAAGAGAGTGAAATAAATCAATAAAATTCTTCTTTTCTCAACTTGGTATCAGAGCTCCTAATCTTGGGGGCTCTGTTTCCGCTGCTCGCTACCGGCGCCGCTGCCCGGCACTGTTCACGCACGGCACTGTTCACAAGACACTGTTCATTGATACTGTTTTAGGAGATGGCAGAGGAGAAATTCACCCCACTGGGTCACAATGATCTACCAAATGTGGTGGGTCCATATCAGCTTTATGGTCGTAATTATCTACAATGGGCCCAGTACATCCAAAGAATTCTCAAAGGACGTTCGAGGTTGAGTCATATTGAAGGGGGAGGTCTGCCCCATAATGACTCAAAATTTGAGGCATGGGACAATGAAGATTATCTTATTATGACCTGGATGTGGCATTCCATGGTGCCCGAAATAAGCCGGAATTATATGTTTTATGCCACTACAAAACAGATGTGGGATGACTTAGGCAAGAGCTTTTCATTAAAGGATGACATTGCTATCTGCTTCGATATTGAAAGCAGGATCTTTAATACAAAACAAGGGACCCTTCTTGTATTAGAGTATCACGGAATATTGAACGGACTATGGATCGAGTTGGACCAATACCAGAGTCTGGAGATGTGCAAAGAAGATGCCGCCAAATATTTCAAGGCTGTGGAGAGAGGAAGAATTTTCAAATTCCTCGACGGTCTGATTCCAGAATATGACCCTATTCGGGTATAGATCCTAGGGAAGGAGAAACTTCCCTCTCTATCTGAAGTGTTTCATACTGTACGAGGTGAAGAGACTCGGAGATCGGTTATGCTTAATGGAGGAAGCTCCAACACAGGTTCTGCTATGACAACAGGGAAAGGACCTTATAAGGGGTCAACATATGAAGGAGGATCAGCCTCTAAAGGAGGGTCGACTTCTGGAGGAAAGCCACCAGCTAAAGATAACCGTGGAGAGTATTGCTCATATTGTAAAAGGTTTGGTCATACCAAGGAGACCTATTACAAGCTTCATGGGAGAGACAAGGTCCTTGAACGCATGGGTGGAAACAAAGGAGCTACACAGAGGTGGGTAAACCAAACAACCTCAGATCACGAGGAAACAGATCCACCAGCTGCCCAATCCCAACCTGAACCGGATATTAAAGCCAACAAGTAAAGTCAGACACTTGGGCTACCTCTCAACTATGGCTTCAACACAAACGACTTGGACATCCTCCGTTTAGTCTTCTTAAGTCCTTATTCCCTTACTTGTTTACAAAAGAGTCTGTTGAGTCATTTAATTGTGATATTTGTCAGTTGTCAAAGCACCATGTGCATCTTTTCTTGTTAGTGATAATAAAAGTTCCTCTCCATTTGATTTAATACATTATGATGTGTGGGGACCAGTTGTGGAATCTATATCCGGCGCGAAATGGTTTGTGACCTTTATAGACGATTGTACCCGAGTAACATGGACATACCTTATGAAAAGTAAATAAGAGGTTTGTCAAATTTTTGTCAGTTTCTTCCGTCTTGTCCAAAATCAATTTGGTAAGTCCATCAAAAGAATTAGATCAGATAATGGCACAGAGTATGTAAATCATGAGTTCTCTAAATTTGTTTTTGATAATGGCATTATTCATGAGCTAACTTGTGTTGATACTCCTCAACAAAATGGGGTTGCAGAAAGGAAAAATCGTCATCTTCTTGAGGTTGTTAGAGCCCTTCTCTACCAAATGTCTGTTCCCAATACCTACTGAGGAGAAGCTGTCCTAACTGCCACATACTTTATTAACAGGTTACCCACTCGAGTTTTAACTGGTGTTAATCCTATTGAATTCTTACTGTCACTTTTCCCTCTTCTCCCCTAATGTCAAGTTTACCTTGTCGTGTATTTGGTTGTGTTGCCTTTGTGCATTCTCATAGTCCTCATCGTAGTAAGTTAGATCCTAGAGCTATCAAATGTGTCTTTGTTGGTTATCCCTCAAATAAAAAGGGGTACAAGTGTTATCATCCTCAAAGTCGTTGAGTCTTTGTCATTATGGATGTCACCTTTCATGAAACTGAGTCGTTTTTTGTTAGTCCTCGGCCTCAGGGGGAGGAAAACTTAGAAGCCGAGGGTGAGTCTTCTTTAGAGTCATTACCTTTCTTGTCTTTGTAGGATGCCCAAGGAACCAATGGTGAGGTCACAGATGAGATAGAAGAAGAAGAAACCCAAAATGAAGATAGAAAGGAAGATGAAGATAGGTTCTTTGGCAAGATATATAAAAGAAAGAAGAAACCCACTCTGGTCCCACAACAAGAAAAGTCGTCTAACCCGGAGGTGAGTGTCCCTGAAAGTAACATTGAGGTGGTAAGTGTTAATAATGATATACCTATTGCCTTGAGAAAAGGGAAAAGGTCTTGTGTTCAATATCCTATTTCTCAATATGTCTGCACTAACCATCTCGGTCCAGCATCAAAGTTTTATTGCTGCCATTGATGCAACAGAAGTGCCTACCTCAATCCAGGAAGCTATGAGAGATGAACACTGGATTCTAGCCATGAAGGAGGAGATGAAGGCATTAGAAAAGAATTCAACCTGGGAGATTGTTGACAAACCCAAAGACAAGAAGGCTATAGGGTGCAGATGGATATTCACAGTGAAGTACAAGTCTGATGGGACAGTTGACCGGTACAAAGCAAGATTGGTGGCAAAGGGATACACCCAGACCTATGGGATAGACTATGAGGAAACATTTGCCTCCGTAGCAAAAATGAATACAGTACGAGTCATTCTTTCCCTGGCAGCTCATTTTGGCTGGGACTTGCAGCAGTTCGATGTTAAAAATGCATTCCTTCATGGAGATTTGGAAGAAGAGGTATACATGGAGATCCCCCTAGGATTTGAAACTCACCGTGGAGAAAACAAAGTGTGCCGACTAAAGAAGGCCTTATATGACCTCAAGCAATCCCCTAGAGCATGGTTTGGGAGATTCACTCATGCAATGGTTTCCTTGGGATACAAACAAAGCCAAGGTGATCACACTTTATTCATAAAGCCCTATGGGTAAACTCACCATATTGTTGGTCTATGTAGATGATATGATCATTGCAGGAGATGATGAGGTAGAAAAACTGACCCTGAAGGAGAAACTAGCTACCCAATTCGAAATGAAAGAGTTAGGGAAGCTGAAGTATTTCCTCGGAATAGAAGTTGCATATTCCAGGAAAGGCATTTTTATCTCTCAAAGGAAGTATGTCCTTGACTTGCTCAAGGAAACAGGGAATTTGGGATGTAGGACCTCGGGGGTTCCAATTGAACAAAATCACAAGATAGGAAGTGAAGAAAGTCCACCTGTGGAAAAGGGTCAGTATCAGAGATTAGTAGGAAAGTTAATTTACCTATCTCACACTAGACCAGACATTGCCTATGCGGTCAGTGTTGTCAGCTAGTTTATGAATGACCCCCGAGAGAGACATATGCAGGCAGTTGGTAGGATTCTCCAGTACTTGAAGGCAAGTCCAGGGAAAAGGCCTATTATTCAAAAGAGAAGGTTCTTTATCTATGGAGATTTATACTGATGCAGATTATGTAGGGTCAGTCACGGATAGAAAATCCACTTCCGGGTACTGCATGTTTCTGGGGGGAAATTTGGTGACTTGGAAAAGCAAGAAGCATAAAGTAGTAGCCCGATCTAGTGTAAAAGCTTCGAGCTATGGCTCAAGGTCTATGTGAAGGACTATGGATAAATATCATTCTTGATGATCTCAAGATTAAGTTTGAGATTCCCATGAAGTTATTTTGTGACAACGAGTCAGCCATTAGCATTGCTCACAATCCAGTTCAACATGATAGGACCAAACACATAGAGGTCGACAGGCACTTTATCAAAGAAAAGCTAGATAGTGGTCTTATTGTTACAGCTCATGTTCCTACTGGTCTTCAAGTGGCTGATGTCTTTACTAAGGGACTTCCTACTAGTAAATTCCAGGAGCTTATAGGCAAGTTGGGAATGATTGATATTCATTTACCAACTTGAGGGGGAGTGTTGTAAATAACAGATATTTTATCTGTTATGATATATGATCTTTTATCATATTTGTTATGATATTTTTAATCTTTTATCATTCGTTCTTATTTATCTTTTGTTTTAATTTATCTTTTTTCTTCTTTATCTTTAAGTCATAGTTTCCTTATTTTAGGGATTAGGTGCTCCCTTATAAAAGTATGATTAGAGAATGTAAAGAGAGTGAAATAAATCAATAAAATTCTTCTTTTTTCAACTGTTATCAAATCACGATTCAAACCACGAATCACCAAGTTATTTTTTTAATCATAAATCATAACTTATTGAATCGTAAAATTTGGAGACAATGAAAAAAATAGCTTGTAACATATCATATAAATGATGTGTAATGATATTAAACTAGGAATTGACAAAATAACTTAACCATCGGTCAGAACTCAGATCAAAAGCTAAGCAGTAGGATAGCTTATCTTTTGTTCTGAGTGATCATAGAGTGATCAAGTGACTGTGTGAAGCCTTTGTTTTAGAAGAACTAAAACAGGGCAACAAAACAATCAAAGAGGACACATAGAGTGAGCGAGTGACTCTGTGAAGTCCTTGTTTAAGATAAAAGAAAACAGATTAATGAAATAATCAAATAGGGTGTGCTTAGTAGCACTCCTTCAGTTTCTTTTCATTTAACAGTTTAAGCTTATTTTACTTTTCAATTTCTTTGATGAGAATTGGTGAAAGAAAAGCAAAAAAGGAAAGAAAAATTAACATATAATTAAATTTTGTGATTTTTATCAGTGATACAGAATGACACCAGTTCATGTATGTATTGCATGATTCAAAGCCATTTATGATTTATCACATGATATGAATGGCTTGCTGAATTGTATCAAATCATTCAATTCTAACAACTATGGTTCAGGTAATTTTCAATTGGGAGCATAACTGTTTTTCAAGTAACTAAGGTTGAGATTAACTTTGAACAATAAATACTGTGTTTAGGACTGCATATCCCCAAAATACTACTTAGTGTGTGTTTGGTTAACCGTTTGAATCCACGTTCAACGGAAAAACACGTGTTCCAAGGCACAGAAGCAAAAGTAATGTGAGAGTAGCTTTTTTTTGAACGGCCGTTACGTTGAACGTAACTGGTTCCCAAATACACCCTTAATTTTTAACTTATCTGTTGAGTATATGAATAAAATTTTGACATCCAGAATCATTTGATTTTGAAATAAGAGTGTTTATCCTTCCTTTAGAAGAAAAGATCTAGCTCGTGTTGGCTTCCTGTTATATGTCTCATCTGATTATATGTAGTATGGGGAATTATTTTAGTTTGTAGGCTTTGATCATACTTTTCTTGGATTCATGTTAACTTTCTTTTTCTTTGATCACTAACTATAATCATGCCTGTATTGTGTTTTCCTTGCAATTCTTTTGACTCCAAGTGTCCATTGATTTTTTTTTTTCTAAATTAAATTGCATATCCAATTTTTGAGAAACTGTTTGAAGGTCGTGAAGTAATTTAGAAGTCTGAGATGTAAATCCCTTGTCCAAATAATATTTATGTGATTCTTGAGCTGAAGCCCACCACCTGCATTTTGATTTACTGGAGTGTTTCTGTTTCTTTTAATTGTCATAATTTTCTTGTTATTTAATCTTCAATCCTGGCTTCTATGGTGACCAACTCTTCCCTGGTTGCAGGCATTGGATAATTTTAACACAGCAGTTGTTTCTCCCATCTATTATGCATTGTTTACAGCTTTTACAATATTGGCCAGCGTAATCATGTTTAAGGTTTGTACTTGTCAGAAACATAATGAGAAAATTTGTGTGTGGAAGGAGACATTTTATGGTTCAAGTATTTTTATAATCCTGCCTCCTCCGCTTTTCTTATTTAGGACTATTCTGGTCAAAGTATAAGCAGTATTGCATCAGAGCTATGTGGTTTCATCACTATTTTATCTGGAACGACTATATTGCACAGTACAAGAGAGCCAGATCCTCCACTCATTTCAGGTAATACCTCTTGCACTTTAGTGTGGAGGACTTGGATGATAGAAGCTCCTCATTATTCCTTTCTTATGTTTACATGGATAAGGGCTTTTCTTGCCAGTACTGCTGAATGAATATTCCTTTCTTGAATATGTTTACGTGGATAAGGGCTTTTCTTATGTTGTTATTCAATATTCAGATCTTGGCATCATATAGAGAGATTCATGAGTTTTGTCTAATCAGTAGTATATTGTACATTTTTCCTAATCCTGAATTCAATATCTGGATAGGGGTCACATCAGATAGTGTAGGATTTCTTAGCATAGTTGGATATGTTGACTCCTGGCAGTGAGATTGGAAATTATTTGCTACTTTCTAGTAATCTTAAGTTGAGATAACTAATGCTGTTTTCCAAAAGTACATACATTATCTGATTGTTCTCCACATACAGATTTATATACACCATTGTCTCCAAAAGTGTCATGGTATTTCCAAGGCAACAACGAATCCTGGAAACAGAAGGAGGAGGATGTGTCACCCTTGAATTTAATTGCGATTATACGGCAAGACCATTTCAAGTGACACAGGAGGCTATTCTATCCTGTGCTATCCTTCCATTGAGCTAGATATAGCACCTGTATTTTTCATATTCCTTAAGCTTGTTTATATTAAGCAGCATTGTTCAGGCAGAGAGGAGACAGTGCTTCCTTTTTTGGGGGCGAATCTAGGTTTTTGTCCACGGGTAGCACGTGAAATGAAGGCTTGAGTGCTATCACCTAAGAATTAAAATGGTCCCTTGGCCATTTTTTCCGAGGAGTGAGTTATAGTCTAGTTTGCTTCCTTTTTCTTAAACCCTCCTGTATTTCCTATTGGTTCTTCCCACACCACCCTGTCTTTTTTATTTCTTTTTTTTTTTTTTTGTAAAATGAAGAATGTTTCAGTGTTCTAGTGTTTAGCAGGTTTTGGAAACTAATCAATGTATATCGATCAGTGTAGTTTCAACTTTCAATTATTTAATTAATTAGTACTTGGAAATTATTGGTAGGATATATGCAATGTCATAGTAGAAAACCTATTTGTGCTAACTGCTACTGCCTCGAGACCAGTAAGGTTATGAACCAAAATGAAGTTATTCTGGCTTAATTTGTGGGATTTTGCTCATATGAAGCGAGGGATTCACTATACCGAAGAGTACATTGAAGAGTTACGGTCAATGATTAAAAAAATACTGGAAAATAGGACTGGAAATAAATCGAACCAACTCGAACATAATTTGAAATTTGATTCAATAATTGATTCATTGAACTTGATTCATAAATCAAATAAGTTAAATTTAAGTTAAAGGTTGGGCCCATTAAATAAATGAGTTGAACTTAAGCTATTTATAGTTCCATTTGATTGGTTCATGAATCAACTTGATCTATATCTATTTATCTATCTATATAATGTACTACTTCCGTCCTCAAATATAAGACTTTTTTAATCAATTCATACCCTTTAAGAAAGTTAGTTAATTTAGTTAATAATATTAAATTTGTTAACAATTTGTATTATTTTTTCAAAATTACACTTAAAATTATTGGGATTCACCATCTCTCTTTCTATTTAATTACTTTTTACCTAATTAATTAAAGAGTGCTAGTCATCTCTCCAATCTTCATAAGAGAGAAAATGTACTTATTTTATTAATTTATAGCATTCATTGTAAAGTAATTAAGGGTATTTTGATCAAAAAATAATTAATGCAAGATACAACTTGAAAAGAGTCTTATAAAAAAGGGACAAATTTTATTTTAAAAAAATAGTCTTTTATTTAGGACAAAATGTAGTATTAAATATATTAAATATTTTATATTATTAAATTTGTATAATTATTTTTTTAATTAATTTAATATTAATTTTATATAAAATAAATAAATAAATAAAAACATGTGAAATAATTATAAATTTAACAAACACATTTATTAAATAATATATTTTATATTATTAAATCGATATAATTAATTTTTAATTAATTTCATATTAATTTTATCTTTGCAAAAAATAAATAAATAAATAAATAAAAATATGTAAATAATTAACCTTTTTAAATTGAATCAAGCTAACGAGCTGAACCGAGTCGTTCGCAAGCTTGAACCAAGTTCAGTTTGAACTGAAAATAAAGGTTTATATTGAACTCAAGTTGAATTTTGAGCTAAGTCATTCTTATCGAGTCGAGTTGAGCTGAACTTAACTTGTCTCGACTAGACTAATTTTCAGTCCTACTAAGAAAGATCAAAATTACATACTTTAAAATAACTAGGTACATTTTAGAGTATACAATATACTTACAGCCATTGATTAAAAAAATTATGTTTAAAATTGTGATAAAAATTTAGATGTGACAAAGTTTTACGCTATTTACAATCTCAACCTTTAGTTTTTTTAATTCATTTATCGAGTATGGGAATAACTTACAATGATTTATAATATACCTTTTAAACAAAATCATAGTAAACAAAGTGGCTGTAGTTTAGTGGTAAGAATTCCACGTTGTGGCCGTGGAGACCTGGGCTCGAATCCCAGCAGCCACATTTTTTTCTACACGCTTCAATTTTTGTTCTCTTCCTTTCTTTACGACTATGTAGTGAAGTTTCGTTTGATTAAAAATTAAACCTGCTAAAATCTAATTATCTTTTTATTCAGAAACAAACAAGGGACTCAATTAACAAAAAAATAAAGAAAGTTTGAATTATAATGCAAATTAAGTTAAGTCAAACTACGTGATATTCAATCATTCATTTTAACTGACTTGACCCGATCTTATGAATACTAGTTAGTTCTCCTGTTAAATAGATCGTTCTTCCTATATGAACGCAGCAGGGCCTTACACATAAGTGGTTAGCATTTGAACACCCTAATATGCAAACTTAAAAAAATGTCAAAATTAATTATTATAATTATTAAGTTTTTAATATTATTAATATATCATTTTAAAGTAAATATTTGCAAAGTAATAATTAGTTAATTGACACCAAAGTTGATTATAAGTCTAAATAATTAAACAAATTAATTAACGATTGATTGATTCACGGTATATGTTTGATTTATCTTAAGAAAGATTTAATATTTGAATATTGTGTTTGAAAAAGAAGTTTATTAATAAAAGTAAGTATATTTTTATGTTTTTCACTATATTTTTAATGATATATAGTAAGAAATTTCTCTTATTTAGAAGCATGAAGGAACTTCATAGATATTTCTCTGATATTTTTATGTTTTTTCACTATTTTAGTTTTGGGTTGACTAACATTAACAGAGAACGTGGAATAATATCTTTTGAAGATCATTTCGGTCAACCTTACAATTTGGGCCATTAGATACATTAGTTATTAATTAAATAACTGTGATTGAGGAAGGGATGAAACAGGTCATTTCTCAAGTTCTTCAATATTTGCAAATTGCTGGCATTATAATACTACCTGAAAATGCTCCTTCAAGAACATTGTAGTGACTAAAGTGAGAATCTTCAATTCCTTGAAAAAACAGTGATAGAATTACAATATTTTTTCCTCATAAAATAGTGTACCAAAAAAAAAAAATTGTATAGCATGACATTACAGAATATACCTTTTTCTTCTTTGACAAAGCAGGATATATATATATATATATATATATATATATACCTTTAAGATCGGATTAACATCTGGCTGATTCATGACTTTGACAAATAAACCCAAAATAATAATAAACGATGATCCAGGTTAGCTGGCAGTTAACGTTAATTGCTGCTGAGATTTTGCTAATTAAAACACCAAATTACAGATAGCGTATATAATTGACAACTAATTATACTATTATATACATGCTAATCACGCAATTACAGATAAGAACACAGCTTCCAATCTCTATTATCAATTTATCATCATCATGTCATCTACGTGCTTGAGATACCAACAAAGGTTAAGTCTAATAAAAAGTGTTATTTGGACATGAGCATGTAAATTAACTAGCATGTAAACATTAACTAGCATAATGCTAGTTAATGTTTACATGCTAGTTAATTTACATGCTCATGGTATTCCTCTCAATATAATGAGCACCAAAAAAAATATCCTCTCAATATAATGATACTTAATTATGTTATTTTTTCTTAATCCAGTCCTTGATTTAAGAAGGAAGCCTCGTTGACTAATTAAATAAAAGGGTCAACTGTGATCCCTTAAGCATTTGATTAATTTTGAATTCAATACCATGATTAATGTATATAAAAAAAATAAAAAAAAGGAATTCTAGAAATTTTATTTGGGCATCTCACTACATTTCAATAAATTAGTCTTATCTGTGGAATAGAAGGATATTCTTGGAAAAAGAAAAGAAGGAAGCCTTTTTTTTTTTTTTTTTTTTTTCTCTCTCTCTTCATTTCTCTTATTTTTCCTTAAAACTAATAAGTTTTTTCTTTCTTTCTTTTGACTTGCTTTTGCTAGCAGGATATTACACAAATTACGGTTACTGAAAAATGAATAAATGATTTTAGCACTTACAAAAAAAATCACTATTTTCAGCTTTTTAGTTTAGAGGAATGTGTTTCAGCTAGCTGTGATAGGTTTTCCGTGAGTTAAAAGGTTTGATATGTTGACTTAAAAAGTCACTACTGAGCTGAGTGTTAGCATTTGTTTTATAGTGACCATTAGCATTGTTCAACAACGTGGTGTTCAAACTTCAAAACGATTCTTGTCTTTCATTTATTTTCTTAGACGGTATTTTTGTTTCTTAGATAGTTTTAGCGTGTGCTTGGATATATGTTTAGAACATAGAAAACTACATCTTAATGGTGTAAAATATAAAAGCTACAATGAACAGTTTCATAAGAGACGCAGAAAATCACGTTAGTAAACCCGCTGATAAAGATTGGCAAACAATTTGGCTGCAAAATTCTATAATATTTATGTTGTCTTTTAGAGCTGCCAGTTGCCTTATTTGTCCTATGCACTGAGGGATCTAAGAACCTAAGTGGGGAGGGGGGAGGGGGGAAATATATACATTCAAAATAGGATAAGAAATATGATAATATTATTATATCCGATTGATACAACAAAAAACGGATTATAATAGAAGAGGATAATTATCTTGTCTTATCCTATCATATTGAGTCGGATAAATATGTGAAAAGAGTAAAAAATTAGGGGTAGGAGTTCAAATATATAAAATCAGGAGAAACAAAACATACAATTAAAGATATTTATATGTAATTTTTAAAAGTGAGGGGGTGCAAGTGTACCTCCTCAAATATATCTGCATCCACCACTGATCTTATGTTTTAATGGGTTATTAGTGCAAATTGATATGATTGGGATAACCTAATTTATATTCAAAACATGTGCATTATTTTTTCACTTTTTGTTTTTTTTGTTACAAACATTGATAGATACATTATATCAATAAAAATGATTTGAAGTTATAGGTATATAGCTTAATTCATGGTCTAAATTCATTCAGGATCGTACTTACAAAACAGAATATTGTTCTTTTAGATAATCTCTTTCATGAATATATTTCGATAACTAGAATATCCAATAAGGAAATATATATTTTAAAATAGTTATAAAATTATGCAAAAAAAAAAAGTTATAAAATAGGCAAGTGAATGGTAGTGGAATAAACCACACAAGTTACGCGTGTAAATTCTAGGTTAGGACATTGTCGTCGAAGGAGGAAATCACCGGATGTTAGGCGGAAGCAAAAAGGAACAAGCTGGTGTTCTTCGAAGGATTAATTATGTTTAACTAATTAAGAAAAACTAATTATAAATTTATAATGTACTCTCTCCATACTGAAATATAAGTAAAAAAAAATTACAGGTGTGTTGGACTAAAATTTAAGTAAATTTTAACTAATTTTCTCATATTTAATGATATCATTTTCAAAATACCCTTCTTTTAGTTAAAGTTTATTTTCAACAATCCTTTTTTTTTTGTCTTATGCAATTAAATGTAAATGGTACTTTAAGAAATAAATTAATTGTTTTATTGAAACTAACAAAATCAAATGATGCTAACTAATTTTCTTAAAGGATATGATTTCTTTTTTGTTTGTTTGTTTATATTTCAGTCCAGAAAGAATATTAAATTTGGTGTGCTGAATACTACTTGATTCACCGATAGACCACTTGATTCACAGTTTTATTTTAAAATCCACCTAAATGTCATATCAACACTAATTATTAATGAAGATTATTTTTAACAGTTTTAAAATTTACAACAATCAAAATCAATAAATTTTTTAAGAAATTAAAATTAAAATTAACTATATAATTATAAGAATTTAAAAATATGTTTAAGTCTTTCTATTAATTGAAAAATAATATAAAAATACACTAGTAGTAGGTCTGGTTCATGGCAAGGTGGCAAATACGACAACCCGCACAGCTCTGATTCGTGCAACAACCCTCGTATCCTTCCAATTGTCAGCTTTTTCCCGTTACCTTTTTCATTGGAACCTAAGAAGGAATCTAATCTATATCCTACTCAGGCCTCAAGGACGGATCTTGCTTATGACATTTGGGGCAGCTGCCCCACGAGATTCTTATTTTTTTTTAATATAATATGTATAATTATAAATTATTATCATAATTTAAAATGTAGTAAAACAGTCAATTAATAATATAAATATTATTAAAAAATTTATATATAAGTCTTGTTTTTATAATTTAAAATTTCTAAACGCAAAGCTAAACTCAATAATTTTTTCTATAGTATTCTCATTAGAAACTTAAGGAAAATGTTTTTTTTTCCCACAACTTAATGAAGTGCATGTATTTTGAGTGACAAAGAGAGATAAAAAAGTAAGAAGAAAATAAAGAAAAAATTTAAAATTTCTGAACCGATTGGTAAACTCATTAATTTGTTCTCTAGTATTATCATTAGAAACTTAAGAAAAATATTTCTTTTTCACAACTTAACGAAGTTCATGCATCTTGAGAAACAGAAAGAGAGAAAAAAAGTAAGCAGAAAATAAAATAAAAAAATTCTAAACCCACCAGTAAACTCATTAATTTGTTCTGCAGTATTCTCGTTAGAAACTTAAGGGAAGTTTTTTTTTATTTTTTGCAGCTTAATGAATTGCATGCATCTTGCGAGACAAAGATATAAAAGTAAGAAGAAAATAAAAAAAGAAAAAATTTAAAATTTCTAAACCCACTAGTAAACTCATTAATTTGTTCTATTGTATTCTCATTAGAAAGTTAAAGTTTTTTTTTTCACAGCTTAATGAAGTGCATGCATCTTGAGAGAAATTGAGAGAGATAAAAAGGGAAAAAATTAAAATTACTAAACCCACCAATAAACTAATTAATTTGTTCTACAGTATTCTCATTAGAAACTTATGGAAAATATTTTTTTTTCACAACTTAAGAGACAGAAATTCATGCATCTTAAGAGACAGAGATAAAATGTAAGAAGAAATTAAAAAAAGAAATTTTTAAATTTTCTAAACCCACCGGTAAACTCATTAATTTATTCTATAATGTTACAATTGTCATTAGAAACTTTTAAGGAAAATATTCTTTTTCCCAGCTTAATGAAGTTCATGCATCTTGAGAGAGAGAGAGAGAGAATCTATATATACCAAAAAAAGAAGAAGATATACTATACCAAAAAAGAGAGAGAGAAAATGTAAGAAGAAAATAAAGAAAGAAAGAGAGAGAGAGAGAGAGAATAAAGAAAGAAATAATGAAAATAATGAATATAATAAGAAGGAAAGAGATAAAAGAATATAAAACAAATATGTAATTAAGGTAGTAAATCTTTAAGAATCATGGGACGTCAACGTTGAGGTTTTCCTTTAATTAGTCAAGTAGATGGAATCACGCAAGGGAGATGCATAGCCATTAATTATGACTTGGCCGTACACTTGAACTATAAATAAAAAAGACCCCAAAGCCCCACCACACAAATCATATCATTCTATTAGTATAGTCCCCCTTCAACTTTGGGCACCACCCCCGTAACATAAATCAAAGTTCATAGTATTAGCAATATTTATTCATATTGGTATAGCCACAAAATTAAGTGGTGATGGCCACTCCTCCCGTGAATTCGTTGCCAATAGCATACCAAGCATGGACAAGCCTCGCAGTGCCAGATTGGTTGAACAAAGGAGACAACGCATGGCAAATGGTATCAGCCACCTTAGTGGGGATTCAGAGCATGCCGGGCCTGGTGATCCTCTACGGAAGCATTGTGAAAAAGAAATGGGCCGTGAACTCTGCCTTCATGGCTCTCTATGCTTTTGCGGCGGTTATCATCTGTTGGGTTACGTGGGCCTACAAGATGTCGTTTGGGGAGAAGCTGCTGCCGTTTTGGGGAAAAGCTGGGCCGGCGTTGGGCCAGAGGTTTCTGATCAAGCAGGCGGGCCTGCCCGCCACGCCGCATTATTTTAAGAACGGGGAATTGGAGACGGCTGAGATTACGCCGTTTTATCCGATGGCTACTATGGTGTGGTTCCAGGGTGTGTTTGCGGCCATTGCGCTTGTTATATTGGCTGGGTCGGTGCTGGCTAGGATGAACTTCAAAGCGTGGATGATGTTTGTGCCGCTTTGGCTCACTTTCTCTTACACCATTGGTGCGTTTAGCTTGTGGGGTGGGGGGTTCTTGTTCCACTGGGGTGTTATGGACTACTCTGGTGGCTATGTCATTCATCTCTCTTCCGGGATTGCTGGCTTCACTGCTGCTTATTGGGTTAGTTCACTTCTTACACTTTCACCTTTCACCCTCTAAGAGATAATATATTATTACATACGTGTTCATGGTGCAGGTTAATCAATCATCACGCAACACGTAAAAAGTTTCTTAATTTATGAGAAAATAATAATAAAATTTAATTATGTGTTATGTAAAAATTGTTTAAAATTATGATAGTTCCAAATCATATAATAATTTTTTTACACTATATAAATACATATTTATTATCAAGCGCATGAATTAACTGGAACAAAATTATTCTAACTTAATCATTGATATTAAGTTTAATTTCTTTTAAATAGGATCTTGATTCTAAATTTTTTATAAGGAAAATAGTAGGATGGGAGAGATTTACTCCCTTTAAGTATAAGTGTAGAACCGTTCGATTCAATTTGAATTAATTAGGATTCAAAGCATCTTATGTGTATTGAGAGTCTAGGAATAGAAAGAAGAATTTTCTATCTTTTTAGTTTTTAAACTTTAGTCTTTAAACTTGTTTTTTAATTGGTCAACATTAAGGATGAAAAGTAAGGATGAAAAAATATTAAGGAATGTATACACGACAAAAAAGATAAAAAATATTAAAAAGTTTAAGAATTAAAAAGATAATGAACTCTAAAAAAAATAATGACAAAGTAAATTATTTAGCATACTAAAAATTAATAAGGTTGTGTATACACGACATACATGCACGGTTGACCTAGGATGCACTATTTAGTATTTTATGTAATGCATGAAAATTTGATTAACTTTAATTTAATTAATGTGTGTTTTTTGCTTTACCTTGTTCTACGTGACCTTATTCCCTTGTATAATTGAAAATTAGAAGACAAATGTATGAACACATACAGTTTAAATGAAAACAGGAATCGTTTGATAGTGTTTGTAATTTATATATCCTTAATCTCTCACTATCTAATAATTTTTTATAACATAATGGAGCATGAGAGTGCGGTACTGGGGTGGGGGTCCTTTATTAATTATGGTCAACAATCACATATACTATTTTACTTGGGTTATCTAAGCTTACACGTTTAATTAAAACGTAAACTTTTTCTTGGTGATGCAACCACTATATATATTTAAGTAAAAGAGGGAAAACAATGAAACAGAAAAAATTATCTTCATCTTCATCATGTAATTTGAATGGTAATTATCGATAGACGGAATTCGAAAGCAACAAGTTGGATGGATGGAGAATGGTGATGTGGTGAAATTATAATTTGAAACAGGTGGGGCCACGATCGAAGAAGGACAGAGAGAGATTCCCGCCAAACAACGTGTTACTAACGTTGGCGGGGGCAGGGCTACTATGGTTGGGATGGGCTGGTTTCAACGGAGGAGATCCTTACGCGGCAAACACAGATTCATCGATGGCGGTGCTGAACACCAACATCTGCGCCGCCACGAGCCTCCTCGTATGGACGTGGCTTGACGTTATTTTCTTCAAGAAACCCTCAGTTATTGGAGCCGTTCAGGGCATGATTACTGGCCTTGTTTGCATCACTCCCGGAGCTGGTACGTTATCTAATCTCACTACTTATATTATACTGTACGTACTATTGTGCCTAATATATATCAAAGTTAATTAATGGATACTCCTTAACCAATAAAAATGAACGTTCAAATTTCTAATTAGGAGAATCACAACTCTTAGTTTTATTAATAATCAAGAATCATCATTCTATAATTTTAAATTTTTTTGGGAGATTCCACTCTCAACTTTGGGATCCCAATAGAGTTGAATGCTTAATAAACTAGTACCCTACATTAATTTGATTTGCTTGACTAATTTTTTAAAGGGTTTTGCTAATCAATTAAAAGGAAAAAGTATTTATTATGTAAATCATAGGAAAATACAAAAAAAAAAAAAATCATGAATAACACAATTTTGCACCTTTCAATAATTTTTTTTTCTTTTAATTATTTAATCAGTGCCTTTAAGACACTAGTCAGCATTTGCCTTTTTCAAATGCTAGTTTTTAATTAATTTGATCTTGGTTGGCATTCCCTTCCTCCTAATCTCCTATGGTGTCGCGTTTCACGCATTTATGGGAAGCATGAAACATTCAACATTAGCGGAAACAAACTGCAACTGCATTAATTATAGTATCAAAGACCAAATCACTACTTAATTACTTTGAGGTCATGCTAACGAAGGCCATACATTAAGAAATACTGTACGTAGTATTTAATATATACAGTCAATTAAATGTTTTTAATATAATAAGTATTTTTATATTTTTTACTTTCATTTTCTTAACAGTACTGGTCATATAACATTTGCTAATTTAATATGTCAGAATATGATATTGCAAATTTATACTATTTCAACATACAATTTGTACTCAGTAAAAAAAAAACATACAATTTGTACTCCAATGACTTGATCACTTTAGTACAAACAATGACAATATCCAAAATTCATTATACATATCCAATAATTTGTACAATTAATGCGTCTAGATGTAAGGGTTTACTTTTTTATTTTGCTGAAATTAAGGGTTTACATTCTAATTGAGAGTATATACGTGTGATGCTTCTTTTGCGTCCTATTTACGAAAAAGAAAAAGTCAATGCATGCATGTGTGATTCATTTTAAACTAAGTTTTGTTTTGAAGAACTACGTATTGATATGATATAATCATAATGAGTCGTGGTATACAGCATATATAAAAGTTTTTTTCACGAAAACCATTACCAACCGATGTTTTCAGCTGACAAATGCTAATTAAAAACGAAATAGGAAAACAAACTCTTAACATAAATTAATCAGCCATAGCACTTTCGAGTATTTTGCTTCGAGTCTTGATCTATCAAGTCTAATATTATGTCTATTACATTTTTCAAATAATATGTATGGATCAAGTCTTGATCTGTTGTTATTAACTAATCATACATTGTTGTTAAAAAAGTTATTATTGTAATGAAACTCTTCAAATTGACGTTGATCATATCAAAATTAAATTCATATAAAATATTAAGATAAATTCTTACCGGTCCATCAAAACTTAAAAATTCACTATCACATTCACAGTGACGTTGTTTACACTTAAAAAAAATCATGTTTACCCATCAAAATTTAAAAGCTTATCTTTTATAAATTAATGTTTGTGTCTATCCCTTACAAAATAGGTTACGTAGAAATTTTGTATCTATCTCTCATCATTAATTTTATAGAGTTTTACTTATTTAATGTCTATCAAGACAGATAAATTTTAAGCATGAGTTTATATTATTATGTAAAAGGTTAAACTGATCATTTTTATACTTGTTCCTATTTTAAGTTTTAGTCCCTGTACAAGAAAATTATAAGTTTTAGTTTCTAGACAATTTTTTTTAGCAATTTATCACCAACAATTTTATTTTATTTTTAGTAGTTTTATATCATCAGATAATTTTCTTTAGTATTAATGCCAAGGATCAAAAGTTATCTTTTATCTAAAACTTACAATTTTCAGATACAGGACTAAAACTTAAAATGGAGACTATAGAAACCAAATGAAAACCTTAAACATAGGATGATTTAATTTTCCATTAACACAACCAACAGATATATTGAGTCAATCTTGGTGCCAAATATGGCAATGAACTAAATGATCCATATATAATGATGTTGGCATTGGATCTTTGTGAATTAACAGGTCTTGTTCAAGGATGGGCTGCTATAGTGATGGGAGTTCTTTCAGGCAGTGTCCCATGGTTCAGCATGATGGTATTAGGGAAAAAGTTGAAATTGTTTCAAATGGTTGATGACACCCTTGCTGTGTTCCACACTCATGCTGTGGCTGGCCTTCTTGGAGGCATACTCACTGGCCTATTTGCTGAACCACGTCTAAGTGCACTCTTTCTACCTGTCACCAATTCCAAGGGAGGAATCTATGGAGGCCCTGGAGGAATCCAAATCCTTAAACAAATAGTGGGGGGTTTGTTCATCATTGGGTGGAACCTTGTGGTCACTTCAATTATTTGTGTGGTTATTAGCTTCATAGTTCCACTGAGAATGACAGAGGAAGAGGTTCTCATTGGGGATGATGCAGTTCATGGGGAAGAGGCTTATGCACTCTGGGGTGATGGAGAGAAACTTAGCATCTACAAAGATGATACCACACACCATGGAGTGGTGTCTAGTGGTGCCACTCAAGTGGTCTAGATGTTGTAGTTGAATTTAATCAATTGATTCTCTGTTGTTAATTTGTGTGTACATGTCACTCCTTAATGTTTCTCTAGAATATAGCTGGTGAAACATGGAATTCCTTAGAGAGAAAAAGAAAAAGAAATCCGATTTGTTTTGTGTTCGTGACTTCGTGTTAATTAATGCCTGTAATGTTGATCTCAAACTCTCTGTTTAATGATTTATTCACAGATGTAAATGTATAAAGTCATGTAGTTCTGTTTGTCAAACTCTTGTTTTCCTATGATTTCCTTAGTTTCAATACTCCATGGGCAGTCTTGGTAATTACGTATCTTAGTTTATGAGCTTGGAGGTTGCATTTATGAAAATTTGGAATTTATCGAGTAATTTTATTAGTAGTTCGGAATATTTGGGCTCTATTTTTTTTTTTTACTTCCTCCGATCCTTTTTAAGTGTTGTTTAAGATTGTTACGTAAAAATCAAAAAATAAAATAAATTTTCTTGGTTCTAATAAAATAGTTGTTGAATTTCCTATTTTACCTCTCTTCTTTTCCTTTCTACAATAAATGCATGTGTAAATTAATTAAATATTAAAAAATAAATAAGGGTATAATTGATAAAAGTGTAATTAATGTGATATTGAACTTTATAAACGACAGATAAATAAAAACAAAAAATTTTAAAAAATGCGATACTTACAAAAGGAACTGAGGGAGTATATTAAAAGTTTATCATTGAAATTTGACGTCATGATGTTCTCTATTTCTTAATTTTTCCGTTTACTGTTTTTATATTTTTCATAACTTCAATATATGGTTTTGAAATTTGGCATTAAATGCATGTGATATTGTGATGCTATCTTTGTTGAGTCTTGAATCAACTAGAAATTCAATATAAAAAAAAATCAACTAGAAATTGCTCATTGTTCATATAAGGAGATGATTATACCTTGAGATTTTGTTAGTATCAAACAAACGGGCCTTACTCTTTCTCTGTCGGGCTTTGCTATTCTCACCTCCACAAATTTCTATTCTCACCCCCTAACCTTGTAAAATTACTCTCCTATCCCACTCCATTCCTTACATCCCACTCCACTTCCTTCTCCTCACAGTCTCCACCCCCATTCCAAAACTCGTATCACTCTCCTTCTCCTCCTTCATCTACTCACACCCATAAGTTGTGTAGATCAACGGAATCATGGTTTCGCTATGTTGAATGCACAGCGAAATCGTGATTCTGTTATTTTTTTGTTTTTTTGCATACATAACGGAATTCCGTTGTGTATGCCATTTTCATACACAACGGAATCGTGATTTCGTTGTATATGAAAAAAAACATGCACAACGGAATCGTGCACAACGGAATCAAGATTCCATTATGCATGCAGACAGTATTTGATTTATTTTTTTTACTGGTACTCATTTAGTGAACTTTCAATTTTTTTTCAGTAGTAGCAATGGATTGGAATACTTTTATTTCTGATGAAGTTACGATGCCAAGTAGTTGGGGAAATATGATTGATACAAGTGAAAATGCTTTAGACCAACCCGATGAATAAAATGAAATGCAAACAGAGGATTATGTGATGGACATTGAACCTTAGCACAATTATCCTGACTTCTCCAATAATTTCATGATTGACGAGGTTGATTGATTAATTATTGTTTTTATCTAAATGATATTTTTTGTATGTGTGTTTTGTTAGTGAAGGAATGCATTTTGGTTTTAGGCTTTTGAAGAGCGAGATCACTTATTGACGTGGGTTCGATCTGTCGCAAAGGAACTTGGATTTGTTGTTGTCATAGAAAGGTCAGAAGCTGGGAAGAAAACTTTTGTCCTACTGGCTTGTGAAAAGGGAGGAAAGTACAAACAATATAGAGATAAGTTAGTCCGCAAGACTATTGGAAGCAAAAAATGTCAGTGCCCGTTTAAATTAAAAGGGAGGCTTGTTAAAGGTATTGGTTGGAAACTTTATGTTGTTTGCGATTTTCATAACCATGAAGTCAGTGAAACATTGGTGGGTCATGCATATGCTGGTCGTTTAAGTAGTGAAGAAAAAAGTCTGCTAAATCAAATGACCAAAAATATGGTGAAGCCTGGGAAAATTCTGTTGACAATCAAAGATCAAGATGCTGCAAATGTCACCACCATCAAAACCGTATGCAATGAGCGACAAAAATATCGGCGACAACAAAGGGGTTCAAGAACTGAAATACAACATCTGATGAAGTTAATAGAACGTGATCAATATGTTTATTGGTATGGAAGGGTCAACACTGAAGATGTTGTAAGAGATATCTTGTGGGCACATCCAGATTCTATCAACCTCCTAAATTCATTTCCAACAGTGTTGATATGTGATACTACTTACAAGATGAACAAGTATCGTCTTCCGTTATTGGAGATTGTTGGGGTGACTTCAACAAACATGACTTTCTCAGTTGCCTTTGCTTATTTACAATCTGAGAAGACAGACAATTTTGAATGGGCATTAAATAGGGTGAAAGAAATGTTTGTCAAAGATGATGTATTGCCTCAGGTTATTGTCACTGATAGAGATTTTGCATTCATGAATGCGTTAGAGAATGTCTTTCCTTCTTCAACCAACTTGTTATGTCAATTCCACATTTCTAAGAATGTCAGGGCAAAATGCAAGATGCATGTGGGCAACGCGGAAGAATGGGACAAAGTGTTGGACGCTTGGGAAGGGTTAATACAATCTGCTAATGAACAATTGTATGAGGTTAACTTGAAAAACTTCACAAACCTATGCTAACATTATCCACTTTTCCTTGAGTATGTCCATTGTACATGGTTGATACCTCACAAGGAGAAGTTTGTACAAGCATGGACGGATCGAGTTATGCTTCTTGGAAACACAACAACTAATAGGTACTTTTCCATATAATTATATTCGTTGATTTTAATTATATACTTTGCTTGACATTACTTTTGGTTGCATGATAGGGTTGAAGGTGCACACGCACGATTGAAGAGGTTGCTTCAAGATAGTATGAGAGACTTGTGCAGTTGTTGGGATGCCATGAATAACATGCTTATATTGCAACATACTGAGATTTTGGCTTCATTCCAAAAAAACATCAATGTTGTGGGTCACAGGTTTAATAACATGTTTTACAAGAAGATACGGGGATTTGTATCAAACCAAGCACAAGAGCTAATATACAACGAGTACAAATGGGTTGACAACGTTGGTATTGACAGTTATGCTTGTGGATGCACACTTAGAACTACTCACTGTCTACCGTGTGCGTGTGAACTTGCTAGATTCAATAATATGTTTGGCTCAATACCCTTGAGGTCAATTCATGTGCATTGGAAGATGTTATCCATCAATCAAGATGACACCGGTGATTCTTGGGGGGACTTGACTTTGACACACGAGGTTGATGTATTGTTAAAGAGGTTTTCCCAACTTGACGTCTTCGGGAAAATCACAATGAAGACTAAAGTCCGTGAACTTGCATTTCCAGATACCACCTCAATGTGTCCACCTCCAGAGAAGGTGAAAACAAAAGGGTGTCCCAAAGTCTGTGAAATGTACTAGGCGTGGACCTTCAATGTGGGAGCAAGTCGATGCAATGCACACAATGATAGGTAGTTTAGGAACTCCTATTGTGCCTGCCAAAGTTGTCAGTGACAATAAGCGGAGCAAAATGATGCCTTATGTTAATGAGTTTCCCAATGAATTGAAACCATTCATCCAAAAAATTATTGATGTCAAAGCATATGGAAATTGCGGTTATAGAGCAATTGCAGCTTTGTTAGGTATGAGTGAGGAATCCTGGGCTCTCATTCTTCAAGACTTGATTTGGGAACTTCAAACATGACACTCTCTTTATCTTCAGCTCTTTGGCACGGAAGAAAGATTGGTTGAACTAATCAGCTCGTTGTATCTCGAAGGTGGACCAACAACCATTGACAAGTGGATGACCATTCCCGACATGGGGTATGTGATTGCTAGTCGGTATAATGTGGTGTTGGTTCACTTATCTATGCTTCAAAGTTGGACTTTCTTTCCGCTTAGGTGCCGACCTCCATCTGCTGCACAACAACGTCTTATAGCTATTGGATTTGTTAACGGAAATCACTTTGTACAGGTACATATAATATACTAAACTATTAACTATACAAATTTGTTTACTAAGTTAAGCTTACCATTTTAATTTTCATTGATTAGCTATTTTTACAAGATGATTGTCCCCTGCCTCCTATTGCACCTCAATGGAGAACATACTGCACTGTTGAAGCTCGATCATGGCCAAAATTATACATGCAACGCTTGCAAGAATTCAACTCAATACCATTTCATTCAACTAGAGGATCTTAATATGTAGTAGACATTACTAGGGATTCATTTTAGTTAATTAATCCTCTATTAATAATTGTCAATAGAGGACTTTATTTGTGTAATATTTTGGTTATTGAATATTTTTTACAAAACTATATTGTATTATGACTAATTGATGGTATTTTAAACATATATTAGGCACTACTACAAAATTTAACCAGAATTGTACCCTTGTATAACAGAATCGTGATTCCGTTGTACAAGTGTACAACGGAATCACGATTCTGTTGTATACTATCCAGCGGAATCACGATTCCATTGACAAGTGTAAAACAGAATCATGATTCCGTTGTACAAGGGGGTGAAACAAATTTGTACAACGGAATCGCGATTCCATTGTACACTTTTATCCACCTCTTGTTCAATGGAATCGTGATTCTGTTGTACACTTATCAACGGAATCGTGATTCGGCTGTATAGTGTATAACGGAATCATGATTCTATTGTACACTTGTACAGCGGAATTATGATTCCGTTGTACAAGGATATTTTGGAAAATCAAGAAAAAACCATCCACATGGGTGGTGAGAATAGTAAAATGGGGGTGAGAATAACAATTTTCTTCTCTGTCGCATATGCATGCCCAACAACACTATATCCAGTGGCCCAGCTATTCTCTTCTCTATCGCATATGCATGCCCAACAACACTATATCCAGACTCCAGTGGCCCATAATTTAGGGCTTTGCTATTCTCACCACCCACGTGCGTTGTTTTTTTATTGATTTCCCAAAATACCGTTTTCAACAGAATCATGATTCCGTTGAAAAGTGTGCAATGGAATCGTGATTCAATTGTACACTTGTACAAGGGAATCATGATTCTGTTGCAATGAATATTTTTCGTTGTACACTTATACAACGGAATCGTGATTTCGTTGTACACTTGTACAATCTTGGCTAAATTTTGTAACAGGACTTAATATATCTTCAAAATACCATCAATCAGTCATAATACAATACAGTTTTGTAAAAAATATTCAACAACCGAAACATTACAAAAATAAAGTCCTCTAATAACAATTATTAATAGAAGATTAATTAACTAAAATGAATCCCTAGTAATGTCTACTACATATTGAGATCCTCTAGTTGTTGAATGAAATGGTATTGAGTTGAATTCTTGCATGCGTTGCATGTACGGTTTTTGCCATGATCGAGTTTCAACAGTGCAGTATGTTCTCCATTGAGGTGCAATAGGAGGCAGAGGATAATCATCTTTTAAAAATAGCTAAACAATGAAAATTAAATTGGTAAGGTTAAATTAGTAAACAAATTTGCATTGTTAATAATTTAGTATATTATGTGTACCTGTACAAAGTGATTTCCGTTAACAAATCCAATAGCTATAAGACATTGTTGTGCAGCAGATGGAGGCCGACTCCTAAGCATAAAGAAAGTCCAACTTTGAAGCATAGATAAGTGAACCAACACCACATTATACCGACTAGCAATCACATACCCCATGTCGGGAATGGTCATCCACTTGTCAATGGTTGTTGGTCCACCTTGGAGATACAAAGAGTTGATTAATTCAACCAATCTTTCTTCCGTGCCAAAGAGCTCAAGATAAAGAGAGTGCCATGTTTGAAGTTCCCAAATCAAGTCTTGATGAATGAGAGCCCAGGATTCCTCACTCATACCTAACAAAGCTGCAATTGCTTTATAACCGCAATTTCCATCTGCTTTGACATTAATAATTTTTTGGATGAATTGTTTCAATTCATCGGGAAACTCATTAACATAAGGCATCATTTTGCTCTGTTTATTGTCACTGACAACTTTGGAGGCACAGTAGGAGTTCCTGAACTACCTACCATTGTGTTCATTGCATCGACTTGTTCCCACATTGAAGGTGCACGTTTAGTAGATTTCACAGACTTCGGGGCACCCTTTGTTTTCAGCTTCTCTGGAGGTGGACACATTGAGGTGGTATCTGGAAATGCAAGTTCACGGACTTTAGTCTTCATTGTGATTTTCCCGAAGATATCAAGTTGGGAAAACCTCTTTAACAATGCATCAACCTCATGTGTCAAAGTCAAGTCCCCCAAGAATCATCGGTGTCATCTTGATTGATGGATAACATCTTCCAATGCACATGAATTGACCTTAAGGGTATTGAACCAAACATTGATGCTTTTTTGGAATGAAGCCAAAATCTTAGTATGTTGCAATATAAGCATGTTATTCATGGCATCCCAACAACTGCACAAGTCTCTCATACTATCTCGAAGCAACCTCTTCAATCGTGCGTGTGCGCCTTCAACCCTATCATGCAACTAAAAGTAATGTTAAGCAAAGTATATAGTTAAAATCAACGAATATAATTATATGGAAAAGTACCTGTTAGTTGTTGTGTTTCCAAGATGCATAACTTGATCCATCCATGCTTGTACAAACTTCTCCTTGTGAGATATTAACCATGTACAATGGACATACTCAAGGAAAAGTGGATAATGTGAGCATAAGTTTGTGAAGTTTTTCAAGTTAACCTCATATAATTGTTCATTAGCAGATTGTATTAACCTTTCCCAAGCATCCAACACTTTGTCCCATTCTTCCGCGTTGCCCACATGCATCTTGCATTTTGCCCAGACATTCTTAGAAATGTGGAATTGACATAACAAGTTGGTTGAGAAAGACATTATCCATCACATTCATGAATGCAAGATCTCTATCAGTGACAATAACCTGAGGCAATACATCATCTTTGACAAACATTTCTTTCACCCTATTTAATGCCCATTCAACATTGTCTGTCCTCTCAGATTGTAAATAAGCAAAGGCAACTGAGAAAGTCATGTCTGTTGAAGTCACCCCAATAATCTCCAATAACGGAAGACGATACTTGTTCGTCTTGTAAGTAGTATCACATATCAACGCTGTTGGAAATGAATTTAGGAGGTTGATAGAGTCTGGATGTGCCCACAAGATATCTCTTACAACATCTTCAGTGTCGACCCTTCTATACCAATAAACATATTGATCACGTTCTATCAACTTCATCAGATGTTGTATTTCAGTTCTTGGACCCCTTTGGTGTCGTCGATATTTATCTTTGATTGTCAATAGAATTTGCCCAGGCTTCACCATATTTTTGGTCATTTGATTTAGCAGACTTTTTTCTTCACTGCTTAAACGACTAACATATGCATGACCCACCAATGTTTCACTGACTTCATGGTTATGAAAATCGCAAACCACATAAAGTTTCCAACCAATACCTTTCACAAGCCTCCCTTTTAATTTAAATGGGCACTGACATTTTTTGCTTCCAGTACTAACTTATCTTTAGATTGTTTGTACTTTCCTCCCTTTTCACAAGCCAGTAGGACAAAAGTTTTCTTGCCAGTTTCTGATCTTTCTATGACAACAACAAATCCAACCTCCTTTGTGACAGATCAAACCCACATCAACAAGTCACCTTACTCTTCAAAAGCCTAAAAACAAAATGCATTCCTTCACTCACAAAACACACATATACAAAAAATATCATATAGATAAAAACAATAATTAATCAATCAACCTTGTCAGTCATGAAATTATTGGAGAAGTCAGGATAATTGTGCTGAGGTTCAATGTCCATCACATAATCATCTGCTTGCATTTCATTTTGTTGAACGGGTTGGTCAAAAGCATTTTCACTTACATCAATCATATTTCCCCAACTACTTGACATCGTAACTTCATCATAAATAAAAGTATTCCAATCCATTGCTACTACTGAAAAGAAAAAAAAACAATTCAAAATTTACTAAACGAATAACTGATAATTGCATTTTATACTTACCTTTTTTGTACACATAAGTGCAATTATTTCATCTATCCCTTATTTAAATCCTTGTTTCTACCTCTTTTTAGTTCAAAAAGAATTAGTTTTTAGATATATAATTAGTTATGTAAATTTGGAATTTAGTCTCATGTTTTAGTATTTTTTGATGCATAGAAATTGGAGATGGGTTTTGGATTAAGATCAAGGTCAAGGAAGAAACTTCTCTTCGGCCCAGCTGAAACATTGGCCGGCCCAGCTCAGAAACTAACAGAGAGCACCTAATTTTGAGAAAGGAAGTTCAGCCCAGCCGAACCAATTGGTGAGCCCAGCCGAGCTTGTCCCAGTGAGCATTATGGAAGTTTCGGCCCAGCTGAAACAAAATTTCAGCTGGGCCGAAAATGTCTCGCTGTCACTTTTTGGGTAAAAACAAAGCTATTAAAAGGGCATTTTGCAAGGGAAAAAGGCATTCTTCTTTGATCTAGGTTGGGGGCACAATTGCAGCTGTGGGGAACACTCCCATGACTCCATTTTCATCTTCATCTCTTCTCCACCATTTTGATGCTCTTCTCACCCATGGGTAGTTGAGCTCCTCTTCATTGGGGTTTGATGTAACTAAACCCAAACTCATGTATATCTTTTGAGTTATTAATACATGTTTATTATTCACCGTTACGTGCTTTCTTCTTTGCTTAATGCTTGCTTTGGCTTGATCACCCTTTGCTTAATTTTATGGTTTAAATGCGATTGGAAAAATGTATTTGAACTATGAACCGGAGAAGAGCACCTAATGGGTATTGTATCTAGGAATAGAGCAAAGCCCATTAGTCACCTTTAACTCCTTTTCTTAAAGCAAGTAACTTGGCTAAGCTATGCAAGGGATTGATAGTTTAGTCAAGGAACTTAGGCTCTTCTTGTAAGGAATTAGGGATTGAGCATTTTTATGAGTTGGTGATAACAAATGGATGATAAACATTGATTAATAGCTTGTGTGTGCATGAGGGAGTGGTTTAGTGAAGTCGAACCCCACGTTCATTATCATTGTTTCCCGTAACCACTTTCCGCAATCTAGATATTTGAGAATCAAAACCACTTTTATTAGTTTTATTTCCAAGTTTCTATATTTATCTTTGCTCTTAACCATTGTTATTTCAAGTTTTCTTTATATTTTGCTTAGTAAGTAAAAAGTGTGTAAATTGCCGAATATTGAACAAGTCCCTGTGGATACAATACTTGGACTTCCAATTTATACTACTTGTACGACTTGGTACACTTGCCAATGCCGTAACAAGTTTTTGGCTTCGTTGCCGGGGACTTGTGTCTCAATAGTTGGCAATTTTGCATTTTCTATTTACCTAGGCTTAATTCTATCCTTTTGTTATTCTTTCAAGTGTTTTTCCTTTGTACTTTTGTTGTCTTATGCTAACTGTCAAAAAAAAAAAAGAGAAAAAAATACTCTGTTCTTTTGGGTCTATGCATGCAGGGTGGAACCTTTGAAGAACTTGATCCATGGAAGACTTTTGGAATAGTATGCTCACACAACAGGGGCTTCTTAGTAACCAATTAGAGATATTGTCTGAGCATCTTGAAATCATCCAGCTGAGGGTCAGTCACCCACAACCTATCTATTGTGATTTTTGTGGAAGAGAGCATTTAAATGGTGATTGCCATCTTTACTCCATGGAAACTTCTTGGTGGGAGCAAGAGTCACACCCTCACAATCAACTTGAAGAAAATAGACTCTCAAATCTAGAGAATGTGCTTATGCAATTCATGGAAGCTTCCCAAGCTAGCTTCGAAGCCAATCAAAACTCAATTCAAAATCTTGAGATTTAAGTTGGTGAGCTAGCAAAACAAATGGTTGAAATGTCTTCTATGGCTCTAAGGGAAGAAAATTTAGCAAAAGTTGAAGCACATGAAGAGAGTCTTGAAGAAGTGAATGATTCAAGAGAAAAGGGTGAAGAAAAAGAAGAAAAAGATGAGGAGAGAACACAAAAACAGTGGGAGAAGTGCTCATAAGTAGAAATTCAACAAGAAAGCCTTCCTCAAGTCAATATCTCTCTCCACCAACTAATTGACAAGGAAGAAAGGCATGAAGAACATGATAAATCCTTATATGCCTTCTTTGCCTTCTTCACCAACACTTCCCTTGCAGTGATTTGGAAGCCGCTTCATGGATATGTGATTTTCAAGGAGTTCCTAACTAAGAAGCGGAAGAGCAAGTGGGATGTGTTCTTTTTGACATTCATGCCACCTTGAACAACACCATCTCGTCAAGCTAATGACGTTAAAGAAGCGCTTATTGGGAGGCAACCCAATTCTCTAACCTTTACTTTTAATTTATGTTGTGTGTTTTTCAGTTTAGTTTATAGTTTCCTTGATGACTTTTGTGTTCAATTGTTGTGTTTTGGACATGTTTTGTTCTTAGCATTTTGTGGTTTGGCTTGTTTTTAGTTGACCTTTGCATGCATGTCTTTGATTTTCATTTTTATTTGTGGTTTAGTTGTTGTTCTGCATATTCTAGGATGATCTCTGTTACACTTTCCTTTTAATTTAATTTATGTGTTATGAGTTAGTATGTGTTTCCTTTTTGCTTTATGTGTTTCTTGATTGTAAAATGTTATGTTTAGTTCTTAAAATTTAGTGGTTTGGTTTGTTTTTATTAGCTTTTGCATGTTTATGTTTAGTCATGTCTTTTTGTTGCTTGTTTGTTTCTATTTTTGCATCTTAGAAAGCTCTCTGTTACTATTCGAGCCCAGCCAGAACTTTGTCCAGCTGGGCCAGACCAAAAAGCTGTATAATCATATGTTTCTGCATAATTTTCAGCCCAGCTTGCCTCTGTTTCAGCTGGGCCGGATGGTTTCAGCCCAGCTCGATTACCCTTCAGCTGGGCCGAAAAGCCCCTGGAACCAATTTTACTCTCTGCCAAGTTTCGGTTGGGCTGGGCACTTTTTGAGCCCAGCTGAAAAAAAAAACCGTAAAAAAAAAAAACTTTGCTCTCATTATTGATGTGTTTTTTCTATTCTCTTTATGTTATTTTCTTTTCTTTTCACCTTTCCTTTCTTCCATAGTTTCTTTCTTTCTTCTTTTCTTTCCAATGTTAGTTATCAATTTTATTTTTCTTTTAACTTTGCTTTATGTGTTTTTCTTGTTTTGGTATTATGTTTTGTTTTTAGTTGTAGAAGGCTCCTCCTAAAGACAAGGAGTACCATTTCAAGCCCCAAACAAGAAAAATGAGTCAATCTTATACCTCTGCTCCCAAAAAGAAAAGGCCAGCACCATCTTAACCAATCCTCCTACGTACTTGGCCTGGGGACCAGTCCTCTTTTGTTGGAGGAGGAGGAGTTGCGAGGAGCTACTGGTGCTGAAGATGCTACTGCACATGATAGAGGAGATGATATGGAGGGCTAGTTGGAGCCTCTTTCTACAATTTTTTTTTCAGGACCTTGTTTATGATTTTAGTCTTTATATTTGTAGTTATTTATTTTCAGTGCTTTTCTAGTGTATGTTTCGTACTGCTTGTGTTGCTACTTTGTTTTGTTTGTGAGTGCAACTTTGGGTTGTTTATATTCTGCATTGTTTAACTTCTTATGCATATTTTGTTAATTGTGTGCAAAGTTTAGGAAATGTTGCAGTTTATGCGTCAATTGTATGCTTGTGGTTGTCCGCATTGTTGTTAGGTTGTTGCAAGTAGTGTGTTGCGGTTACTAAGTTTGGCATGTCTTGATTGAGGACTCTTGAATGCGTTGCATTTTGCCATGTGAGTTGAGCCTTAGTGTTGATTCTTGTGAGAGCCACTTTTGTTTTCATGAACCTAATTTTGCTTGATTCTTGTGGATTATACTTTGCACATGCATGCTTGGAAATGATCAGTGCTATTTTTGTGCTTTTTGTGTTTGCCACTTAGCCAAAAAGCTCACCCAAGATGAAAATTTATTTTCCTTTGTAAGCCCCTTTGAACCATACAATGATTTAATCTTGTTCTTGAACCCTTGAGCCACAAAGAAAAACAAAATGCTTCCCACACCCTAGGGAGAGGAGAGCAACTAGTATGATAGGGTCTCACACAAGTTTGGGGGATTTGGTTTCATAAAGATAAGGAATTTGTTTGAGGGTACTTTTTTTTGGTTGGTAATAGTGGTTATTATGTTGTGTAAAAAAAAATGAGAAAAAAAAAGTGAAAAAAAAGAGAAAAAAAAAAGAAAAAAAAAAGAGAAAAAAAATCACAAAAAGAAATGTTTTCTTTATGTTATTCTCCTTGTTATCATTGTTGTAAAAGAATTGGGATTACTCTTATTGGTTTTGTCAAGTTGAGAGAAAAAGGCAATTTGGAAAAGTTTGTTGATCCTTAGAGGTTGCTCTCTTACTCTCTTGGTGTTAATTTGTTTATCCAGAAAAATCAAAATTTTCTTGTAAGCCCAGCCAAGTTACAACCCAATAAAGTCCTTAGTGATCTTTGCATGTGTGTATGAGTGTGTGATTTGAATTGAGATGATGAGCAAAGTTGGTGTGTGTGGTTCCAATAAGTTGCATTGAGAGAAACACTCACCTTCACAACAATTATTGAGTGATACACCTTTCTTGTGAGGAGCAAAGTGTTCTTGGGTCCCTCAAGATTGTTCAGTGCCATTCTTGTTAATCTCTTGTCACTTTTGTATCTTGCTAAATTTCTTTTGTGGACACCATAGTGTAAGGTTGGACATTGGTTGCATGTTTTGTCTCATTGGAGAATGATGTCATGAGAAGTGTTAGGATGCAAATATTTTCAATCCATAGCTTGTATGTTGTTGTCAGTCATCTTAGCAATAATTACAGCCTTCTTTTGTTTGAGGACAGACAAAGATTTAAGTTTGGGGGAGTTTGATAATTGCATTTTATACTTACCTTTTTGGTACACATAAGTGCAATTATTTCATCTATTCCTTATTTAAATCCTTGTTTCTACCTCTTTTTAGTTCAAAAAGAATTAGTTTTTAGATATATAATTAGTTATGTAAATTTGGAATTTAGTCTCATGTTTTAGTATTTTTTGATGCATAGAAATTGGAGATGGGTTTTGGATTAAGATCAAGGTCAAGGAAGAAACTTCTCTTCGGCCCAGCTGAAACATTGGCCGGCCCAGCTCAGAAACTGACAGAGAGCACCTAATTTTGAGAAAGGAAGTTCAGTCCAGCCGAACCAATTGGTGAGCCCAGCCGAGCTTGTCCCAGTGAGCATTATGGAAGTTTCGGCCCAGCTGAAACAAAATTTCAACTGGGCCGAAAATGTCTCGCTGTCACTTTTTGGGTAAAAACAAAGCTATTAAAAGGGCATTTTGCAAGGGAAAAAGGCATTCTTCTTTGATCTAGGTTGGGGGCACAATTGCAGCTGTGGGGAACACTTCCATGACTCCATTTTCATCTTCATCTCTTCTCCACCATTTTGATGCTCTTCTCACCCATGGGTAGTTGAGCTCCTCTTCATTGGGGTTTGATGTAACTAAACCCAAACTCATGTATATCTTTTGAGTTATTAATACATGTTTATTATTCACCGTTACGTGCTTTCTTCTTTGCTTAATGCTTGCTTTGGCTTGATCACCCTTTGCTTAATTTTATGGTTTAAATGCGATTGGAAAAATGTATTTGAACTATGAACCGGAGAAGAGCACCTAATGGGTATTGTATCTAGGAATAGAGCAAAGCCCATTAGTCACCTTTAACTCCTTTTCTTAAAGCAAGTAACTTGGCTAAGCTATGCAAGGGATTGATAGTTTAGTCAAGGAACTTAGGCTCTTCTTGTAAGGAATTAGGGATTGAGCATTTTTATGAGTTGGTGATAACAAATGGATGATAAACATTGATTAATAGCTTGTGTGTGCATGAGGGAGTGGTTTAGTGAAGTCGAACCCCACGTTCATTATCATTGTTTCCCGTAACCACTTTCCACAATCTAGATCTTTGAGAATCAAAACCACTTTTATTAGTTTTATTTCCAAGTTTCTATATTTATCTTTGCTCTTAACCATTGTTATTTCAAGTTTTCTTTATATTTTGCTTAGTAAGTAAAAAGTGTGTAAATTGCCGAATATTGAACAAGTTCCTGTGGATACGATACTTGGACTTCCAATTTATACTACTTGTATGACTTGGTACACTTGCCAATGCCGTAACAATAACAGTAAAAAAAAAAACCAAATATTGTTTGCGTACACAATGGAATCGTGATTCCTTTGTGTATGAAAAAATACATGCACAATGAAATAATGACTCCGTTGTGTATTAAAAAAACATGTACAACGGAATCACGATTCCGTTGTGCATATATTTTTTCATACTGTGATTCCGTTGTGTACTGTAAAAAATAAAAAAATAAAATGGGATCAGGATTTCGCTATGCATTCAACACAGCGGAACCATGATTCCGTTGATCTAGACAACTTACGGGTGTGAGTAAGTTTAGGAATCTAAAGAAGGAGGAGAAGGAGAGTGTCACTGAGAGAGGTTGGGAGTGAGGGTGGAGAGTGTGAGGAGAAAGGAGTAGGGTGGGGTGTAAGAAATGAAGGAGGGATAGCAGGATAATTTTACAATGTTAGGGCTGAGAATAGCAAATTGTTGGATGAGAATAGTAATTCCCCTAATTTATGCTCATCATCTCGTCTTATTCCATTGCCTTTGTTGGGCTTTGTGGAGTGGCTGTCATTCCACCCTCAACAATTAATTAATTAAATATATGGACGTGATGTGAATAATTTCACTGCCATCAGTGGATGCTTCATTATCTCCGTATAACATAATCTATCTCATTCGGATATGAATTTGGATTAAAATTTTTTTAAGAAAACAAACCTTCAAAAAATAATTTTTTAAATAAATTTATTTTGAAAAATATGTTTTTAAAATATTAGTTTTAGAATTTTTAATTTCTACTTCTTAATTATTTTCTTCTTTAATTTTAAATTTCAAGATTCAAGAATCCCTATCTCATTTAAAAGTATTTTTTATATGATCTTTTTCAATAAGTATTTATGGACAAACTTATTTAAACTGAGCGTATTTTAAAATGCTAAAACAAATGTTTTTTTTTACTGGAACTAAAACAAATGCCTGAACTGAAAACCTAAAAAAAAAAAAAAACAATTCTTTTAGAAAAAATTGTAAAAAACATATCTTGAACCAAGATGTAATCATGTAATGCCTTTATTTATTGCATTTGGTTATTCTTCAAAATATATGAACACCGCGTTTCCTTTAAAAACAAAAGGAAAAAAGTAAGTCAACACGTGAGCATTTGGCTTTTTGGAATTTTCAATCCAAACAAGTACAACCACAGATAATGATAATCATAATACTATCTTTCTCCTTAGCTCCTCGCCTCTCCTTGCTCAATGTCCTCCAAATATCCAACACCTCCACTTTACAAGCAATTGCCCTTTGCCCAACCTTCTTTCATTTCTCCCACTGCCAACAGTAACACCAAGCCCACAAACGTTGACTGCCACGTCAACCATCTTTGTAAACCGCCACCACTTTCGACATTACATGTGTCACAATCCCACTTCACCACACCCATTCATAGGTGTACACAAAAAATTATTACATGATCTAACATTATCATAATTCAAGTTAATTTCTACTAGTAATTGAGTATTGTTATTTTTATTATAATTTAAAATCTCAAATATATATTATGTTAAAATTAGTTAAGATTATAGACACATGATGCAAGACTATCTAATAATGTATCGTGCAGCACATGTGATGCCATAATTATCCACAATTCATTATCCTTCTTAAAACTTTATTACGAGTCTTCCTCTTTCCCCACCACGGTCCACGAATTTTACTTGATTATTATTATTAATGGTACCTTTTTAAAATCTAAAGTGGTTCTTTGCCTTTAAAAAAAAAATGAAGAGGCACTGTCACGGAACAGGAGAATATATAATCAAATCATTTTTAGTGGAAGCTTCATTCGTGCCACAGCTCAGCATAAAAATAAAGATGGGAATGAGATATATGCTTGGAGTTGGAGCATTTCTCGTCAAATTGTCTTAAAAGAGATATAAAGGGGTGATGAACAAGGCGATTTTATTATCAACAAAGTGAAATCCTTGTTTAGTGGGATTCTCATTCTCTTCCCACCACTCACACTACCAACACACAAACCAAATACCTCTCATATTCTTTGCCATTTGCCCTCTTTGCACATTTCTTTATTTTATTATTATTATTATTATTGTTTTGGTTCATCTATTTATTATTCATTTATTCTAAAAAGGAGTCCTCGGTGTTCCCCTTTTGGGTCCTATTGCTCATTGCCACGTGGGTCCCTGCCACTCAACTCACTTGATCTTGACACTCATCATAGTGACAACAAAAAGGTTTTCCATCTTCAACTGCCTCTCTCCTTTCAATGTTCATGGTGGTGTGTGCAGCGCGCTAAACTAGTATGTTTTTTCTTCCTTTTCTCCTCATTTTGTCCCCTTGTTAACTTCATAGAAATACTAGTTAGCTTCTTGTTACATACATAGATAAAAGACAAACATGAACATGCATATGATTATGATGTGAAAATATATGTATAGCAGTGATTGGTTCTGAAAATTCATGGACTAATAATCTAGGTGCATGGTTATTTTGGTCTGTATATTTCTTCATTTTTTTTGGCCCCATCTCCTGGCTTATTTAATCTAATTAGTCACTCTAATAAATTCCATATTTAGAGTTCTTGCAACTGTGTCCGTTTTTTGGTTGAATAAATGGTTCTATGTTCTATTTTGGTTTCTTAAGCTTTTATGTTGTATGTTGGTTTTCTCTCTTGCATTCATTTTTGAAAACAAGGAGTTGCTGTTGTAAACTTGTATATGCTGGCTATGATGTTACTATTTGGAATAAAACATCTATATGTTTCTGTACATTCATTTTATTGTTATTTATGTTAAAATGTTATTAAACTGTTTCTGTTGGTGATTTTTTCCACATGAAAACTTCTGAAAAGGGACTGGAACAGGTGAGTTTTCCTTGGAGATCAAAGAAGTTTATATGTTTCGCCAAAATTTTAGCAGGGGTCCTCTCAAAATATTGACGAGGTGGCTCATCTTCCTTACTATCCTGCAAGTCAGTTGTGCTATCAAAGATCCTGATGTAGAAGGTGTGGTAAAATTTGCTGTTATTCTTTCCTCGCCTGAAGCATATATAATTTGAATTTAATTTTGATTCCCTGTGTTATAAAGACTTTTAAGCTATCAATGAACCGTATGATCTTACATGTTTGAAAAAACTGTTTAAAGTCTTCACTACAAATGAAAAACCTCAGTTATTGTAATGATCTGACCCTGTGTTGTTTATTGTTAGTGCGAAAAATCAGTTAATTTTTTTTTTATATTTTGATAAATTTGACATTAAGATCACTCTTGTGTTGCTCCATTCTCATTAGTTTTTCTTTTTACAAGTTAGATTATTACTACCTTTGTTTCCTTAGACCATTTTTTACCATGTTATTCTTTGGTTCATGCATAACTTCAACCCCTACGTGTTAATTTTTTTATTATCTATTGACACCCTTAATTAAGTAATTCTAAACTAACTATTTTGGCTAATATCCAGGTGAAGCTCTGCTTGATCTTCTGCATTTCCTCAATGATTCCAATAAGCAAATAACGGACTGGGACAGTTTCTTAGTGAGCCCGTGCTTCAGTTGGTCCCATGTCACTTGTAGAAACGGGCATGTCATATCCCTGTAAGTTCATCCTCATAGAAAGTACAAAATGCTTATGATTATTATATTCTTAATCCAGTCTTTTCATACTTTCCTCTATCATTTTTATGTCGCACTCGCACCATCAACTTGTAAGATTTGTAGTAATTTAGCTTGTTAATTCTAATCAATCTACAGGGCCTTGGCCTCAGTTGGATTTTCTGGAACACTTTCTCCCTCAATTACCAAATTGAAATATTTGTCAAGCTTGTAAGTTTTCCTTATGATAACTTGATGTTTATAAGATATGCATCTACAGCTGCTATACTAATCCAGATAATCAGACCATTATCATTTATCTTAAGTAATTTTTCCAAGAATTAGGAGTATGAGGCCGTACAAATTATGGTAGTGTTCAATTTTACTTTTGTTTTACTAAGAATAATTGTCATTATGAATTCATCCTCAATTTGTAAGGCAAACTACCTCTTACTTTTGCAGATTATAAGAAATCAATGTAAAATTTATCCCAGGTCTTTGGTTTAGTGAAACAGATTGACCAGTGATGTGATTTTTTTCTTCCATGAAATAGTGAGTCTGGCATGTCTTAAAGATACTCTTCATGCAGGGAATTGCAGAACAACAATCTTTCAGGACCCTTGCCTGATTACATTTCCAACTTGACAGAGCTACAATATCTAAATCTTGCTGACAATAATTTCAATGGTTCTATACCAGCTAAATGGGGTGAACTACCCAATCTAAAGCATCTGTAAGGCATCACTTTCCATTTCTTTGGTCTTTCCATCACTGTAGTGTGATTCAGTGTGTCGAAAACAGTTTATAATTGAAAGAGAGGACCTCATGTGTGATTCAGTGTGTTGAAAAGGAACAACTGTTCCTGATGCACTTGCGAATATTAAAGGGTCAATTATAAAAATTTGTACTAATCTAGAGACTATAATTTTTGTTTTTATGACTTTAGTTGTTGCCATACTTCATTTCTTAAAAGTGTATGGTGCATTCCCTATGCTCCTACCCTGATTTCGAATACTATAATTGATTTATGTTTTCATTTGACAGGGATCTTTCATCTAATGGTCTTACTGGAAGTATCCCAGTGCAACTCTTTTCAGTTTCATTGTTTAAGTAAATTTTATTAGAACTTTGTATTCATTTGAGTATTTTCTTTTAATAACAAACATTTCTGTATACTCTTTATTTATGGATTTTTTTATTCTATAATTACTTTCAGCTTTTCAGATACGCACCTTCAGTGTGGCCCTGGCTTCGAGCAGCCCTGTGCTTCTAAATCTGAAAATCCAGGTTTGACTGTTTAACACAGACAAAAAGAGTATATGTAATTGAAGTTGAAGAATTTGAACTAGAAATAAAAAAGGTTAAGTAGTAAGTAGTTGCTACCTAAACAAAGTTTACTTATTCCTGCAGCTTCAACCCACAAATCAAAATATGCAAAAATTGTACGTTATGCAAGTTGTGGTGCATTTGCACTTCTGTGTCTTGGGGCTATCCTTACGTATCGACGCCATCAAAAGCATAGGCGCAAAAGTGATGTCTTTGTTGATGTTTCAGGTAATTTTTCCGTTCTTTTCAACATTCTTTTGTCTCACTCTCGGCGTAACTTGATAATGCCTAGTGCTAGTAGGAAGAAATAAGGAATTGAGAAAAAAAATTCATTTTTCGTTTTCCCAGATAATTACAAAAATGATATCTTGCTTTTTTTTTTTTTTTTTTTGTAAATATCTATATATAAAATAGTCAAAATAAGAGTCTTTGACTTGAAAACATATTTTCTATTTTTACTTTAATCATAAGAATGTCATCTTATTTTTTTATTTCTATTTTTAAAAGCTTGTAAAAGAATTAGTGAAAATATTTTACACTTTAAATAAGGTGTTTTTTGTTGTTTTATATATAATTTTTTAGAATAAAATAAAATAAATGATATTTTTATAATTAAAAGTAAAAATAAAAAAAATGTTATTTTTACCATCTCTAGTCTAAGCTCTTAAAATAGAAAATAAAAAGAAAGCAATCATACCAAAATGTCCTAACTTTCTCTTCTTAACGAGAAAACATTGGATTTAGTTTTTAAAAAATAAGTAATTTTAATCGATGATAAGAAAAGTAACATTTGATATTTCAATACTTTCATGATTTATTGTACACATATGTGTAATATTATTTATTAATTTTCTCATTAATGACAAAAAATTATTTACTTTATAATCTAAAGTGGAATAAAGTGAGTTATCCACTTTAAAAGAGTTAACTCCAAAAATATTTGTGCATGGGGACAGTGAGCATGGACACAGGAGTATAATAATTCATGTTCACCATCCTTATGTTGATGATTTTAAGAGTTTCATGCTATATTAGAGGAAAGGAAAGAATTATACCAAAAAAAAAGAGGAAAGGAAAGAAAAGAGAAGATAATGATGTAGTATTATTTTGTATAGGTAAATAATTTACATACTGACAAATATAAAGAGTTTTTATGTTGTCATGTTATTACATGTATGTCATGTCGATTGATTTTTATAATAATTACTTTAATAGTTATATCAATGATAATTTTTAATTAATTAATAGTGAAATTACACTAATAGTAAATAAAAATTAAACTCATCTTTTATTTAATTGAAAAAGAAAATAAAGAGAAAGTGAGAAAAGAAAATAACTGTCTAAAAAATTTAAAAACTTTTCTTTAATTTTATTATCTTCTATTCTATTCAAATTTCAAAATTTTCTCCATGTACTTTGGTTTTCTGTGGACAAAATTTTCAAAATTAACAGTAATTTTCCAAACACCTTAAAAGTAATAGTAATATCTGACAAATTAATTCCACAGGTGAAGACGAGAGAAAAATTTCTTTCGGGCAATTGAGAAGATTTTCTTGGCGTGAACTCCAATTTGCCACTAAGAATTTCAGTGAAGGCAATGTAATTGGTCAGGGTGGCTTTGGAAAAGTGTACAAAGGAGTACTCTCTGATAACACAAAAGTCGCTGTGAAACGCCTCATTGATTATCATAATCCTGGTGGAGAGGCTGCATTCGAGAGAGAAGTTCAACTAATAAGTGTTGCAGTTCATAGAAACCTCCTAAGACTAATTGGCTTCTGCACAACCACAACTGAAAGAATCCTTGTATACCCTTTCATGGAAAATCTTAGTGTAGCATATAGACTGAGAGGTAAAACTAGATTGCTGTTCTTAACATTTTGATCAAGCTTCAAACTCCACTTTCAGTATTAAGCATGTCAAAATAAATGAGAACACAATATGTGTATTTCATTTTACTATTCTTTAATACAATTTGAAAGGGTGTGCAAAGATGAAGAGATATCATTGTTTAACACTATTTCTCTATTCTGCCTTATTAGATTTAAAACCTGGTGAGAAAGGCTTGGATTGGCCAACAAGGAAACGCGTGGCTTTTGGCACAGCTCATGGTTTGGAGTATCTACATGAGCAATGCAATCCTAAGATAATACATCGTGATCTAAAGGCTGCAAATATCCTTCTTGATGATGAATTTGAAGCTGTGCTAGGTGATTTTGGTCTAGCCAAGCTGGTTGATGCAAGGATGACTCATGTCACCACCCAAGTAAGGGGCACAATGGGTCACATTGCCCCAGAGTATTTGTCCACTGGAAAATCTTCAGAGAAGACTGATGTTTTTGGATATGGCATAACACTTCTTGAACTAGTCACCGGCGAGCGTGCAATAGACCTCTCTCGGCTTGAAGAGGACGAGGATGTTCTTCTGATTGATTATGTAATCTGCCTCACCATTTACTTTATCATGTCACATAAATGCTTCTTATTGGTGATACAAAAATGTGTTATTGCATTGTTGTGGATGCTGTTATGGACTTGTTCTAATGCTTTATCCTTTCTTACTCTAGACCTACAAATAATATATGAATTAAATGAGAATGCACCAAAAATGTAAAGTTTTTTTACACTATCATCTAATAACATATTGTTAATATGTATGATAAGTTTATTGACTTTTATAATAACTATTTTAAAGTCATACTTGACAATCTGAGATAAGATGAATTCTGATTGGTTGACAGTAAAAAATTCTTTACACATTGACAATACATCTAAATCAAACTCATACTATATTTTCACCTTGTACTATTTAATTGGTCCTTGGAGCTTTTGTGATCATTTACTTTTTAAGATGTGATGAAAATTTATATTGATGAATCTTCAATATACAGGTGAAAAAGCTGCTGAGAGAAAAAAGGTTGGAGGACATTGTGGATAGAAATTTGGAGAGTTATGATCCAAAGGAAGTTGAGACCATTCTTCAGGTTGCATTGCTTTGCACCCAAGGCTATCCTGAGGATCGTCCAACCATGTCAGAGGTGGTAAAAATGCTGCAGGGAGTGGGGTTGGCAGATAGATGGGCTGACTGGCAGCAACTTGAAGAGGCTAGGAATCAAGAATTCTCACTCATGACTCACCAATTTGTTTGGAATGATGAATCTACTCTTGATCAAGAAGCCATACAGCTTTCCAGAGCAAGATAAGCAGAGCTGGAGAGTCAATTTTGAAATGTGGTAGCTTGTTATGGCATAGAATATAACATACATATTTGTACTTTATAATGTACTCTAAAGAAAAATGTATAATTACCTAAAAAGGCCTGTGTTTGTATAATGCTGGATGTACAATGGAAAAGAAAGGAAGGGAATGAGGGGGTTTAGCACAGGCAACATATTTGAACAAAGGGGAAGATTCAGGTTGCAATATGTATATCACAACTATGTGTTGCTTTTGTAACCTTGGAAATGGCTTGTGCTTGTAATAGCTGCTATAATATTTCTTTTGTAGTTTCTTCTAGTTTTTGGTTTTCAGGATTCAGAAGCTGTGAAAGCTAACCAATGTCTTGAGAACAAGGAAAGTTTTTTATTGAAAAAATGTTATTAATGCACTATCAATTTTTAATATAATTTTTAATAAAAACTCTTTATTATTAATTCCTTAACCATTGTCTTTAAAGCTCTGGTTGGCAAAACCCTTTTCCAATATATAAATAATGAAAAACAGAGTGAATGAGAGAAATTTTTGGACCCTCTCCTTTTGCTCAACTCGACTCCTATTCTAAATTGTTTCTTTATTGTCTTTCTTCAGTTTTTCTTGTTCAAAATATACATTACACTCATGCTTCTAGTTCTATCTTTCTTTAATTTCTTCAATTTTTATTATTCAAAAACTACAGTGATGGTTTCCCTACTTGCTCATCTTAGTCCACAAGATAATTTCATTGCTACATCAGCAGTCTATACATAATTCTGAGCATATATGGAAAGAACCTGATTGAGTTCTTAATGTTAGGCAAACATCAGACTTCAAACACGTGGTCCTGAAATTCTAGAACCGATCATATATCATTGTTGATGCAAGTTGACTTTTATGATGCGGTTCAATCTACTTTTCACATTCGACTGCGAACTAATCTCAGCATTAATGGAGCAATCGTACTACATTTAAAAAAAAATTGCTGGGTCAGTTAGAATTTCTTTTTAATGAAATTATTTAGAAGTAACAAAAGACTCTAAAGGTGTAATTTGAGTCTTTAGTTTATGTAATTTTGAAACTGGTGAAACGGATGTCCAAACTGGTAAAAAAAAAATGGTACAGCCAAACTGGTAAATTAAATGTACACACTAAGTAAGTTAAAGTCTTTAATTAATGTAATTTAGTAACAAGAGTCATTAAGTTAGTGTCTTGACTATGTATAAAACAAAAAATACTAAACGAGTTAGAGTCTCTTGTTTATGTATTTTAAAAACAAAAATTGAGCACGAGTCAAAGCATTCGATCTGCATGTCAATTTTTTTCTCCATTAATAATCAGGACAGAACACGCTAGGTCACTTAAGGCTTTTTGACCAGTATAGTAATAAAAAAAAAGTAATTACCAAAGTAAAATAAAAAAAAACTATTTACCTGTCATGGTGGTTTTGGACACGTAGGCAGAACAAAGAGTCATCACTGTTGACACTTTAAGAAAAAGCCAAATTACTTTCCAACCACGTGAGGTTTGCATGCTTATTTATCTTCTTTTTTTAACAGAATTATGCATAGCATCAACCCTGTCGACACTTTACGTTGATTGAGTACATAGCGTCAACTGTGTTGACTCCTTGCATTTTATGTTCCACATTCAGGCCTGTGGTTGGAGTTAGCGTGTGTTAGTCTACAATATTTTTTGTCCTTTAGTGGAAGAGTCAAGTGTAGTGACTTCTTCTATAAATATTATTCTGCATGCGTCAACTGTTGCCTGAGATGACTTACCGAGAGTAAATGAAATCAGCCAGCTACGTGAAATGACTTTACGAGAGTGAATGATTGAAATGATTTAACAGGCTAGTTTCAAGTGATGTTATGTAAAAAAAAAATTTGAGAAAGCTTTACGTTTTCTTATTTATAAATCGGCCAGTTGCATGAAATGACTTTACGAGAGTGAATGCATGAAATGATTTAACTGGCCAGCTTTAAGTGATGTGACGTAAAAAAAAAATTTGACAAAGCTTTACGTTTTCTTATTTATAAGTGTTTGAAAACACTCTTTTAGCATCCAGTCCTGAAGTTACCTAATACTCTTGTTGTTTGGCTTTCCTTATTGTTTCTTTCCTCAATCCATTTGTTTACCATTCACGTTTTATTTTATTTAGCATTTACTCTTTGTTTTGTTTTCTATTTTTCTTTCTTGTTTGTTGTACCGATTTTTAAATTTGTATCTGTTATTTTTTTTATTGTTACAACAATTTGAAAAACTTAAAAAATGAGTTTCATTAGTATTGTTTACTGGAATGGTAGAAAATTTGAAGGTCCAGAAGGAATGAATTTCGAAGGTGATAAAAGAACCATTCAAATTAAACGCGGCATGAGCTATGATTTTTTAAGAACGAAGATTCATGATAAATTGAAGCTTGCTTGTAATCAAAGAATTTCTTCCATGACATGTAGAATTTTGATATCTCAAAATCCAACCATATATTCAGGTCTTTTATTATGTGATGATGAAGATGTTGACTGTATGATCAATGCTTTCGAACAACAATTTCGGATGACAGTGATTGAGTTATATGTTGATGTTGAGTATGTTGGCTCGTCATCAATACCTGTTGAGACAAATAACATTCATACTCAAATGTCTATTGATGCAACAATTGGTGTATCTCATGAGTTGAATAACATTGGGTTATCACAAGATTTGAACTATGACAATGTTGATTTTACTGCACATTTAAGTGATGATGGTGATGATGGTGATGGTGTTCATGAAGGTCAAATTGCAGATGGAAGTTCATCTGATACATATGTAGATGGCGATGTTGATCTAATGTCGGTCCTAGTAGTATGTCCCATGTTGTTCTGGGTGCATCCCTTATTAGTTCATCAATTTCGAATGATCAACAACAGACACAAGTTGGAGGTTAGTATGATTATGTATTTAGCTTTTGTATGTAACAATGTAGTTCCATGTGTTTCAGACTTGCTTTTTTCTTTTTTTATTATAGGTGAAACACAGACTCCATATTGGGATATGTCAACTCACTACAAATATATTAATTGGGATCACCCAGATCAAGAGGATTTATTTCGTGGGTTGGATGTTCCAGGTAGTTGGCGTCCTGGAGATGAAATGTATGTTGGTTTACGTTTTGATAATAAAGACGAAGTGAAGATGGCTGTGGATTATTATTCAATGAAGGTTTTTCACTCATACCGTACTGTTGAATCTAGGCCGAGGGTTTTGTCATTGAGATGTCAAAATAGTGCAGAAGGTTGTCCTTGGAAGATGAGAGCAATATTATCAAACAAGTTTGATAAATGGGTCATAACTAAATGGAGCGGTCGACACACGTGTGTTAACGTAATGTTATCTCAAGATCACACTAAATTAACCTCTGATTTTATTTGCCAAAATATATTAGGTACAATTTGCTAACTTAATTTTCATATGTGAATATGTCAATTTTTAAGTAAATAACATGTTTTTATATTGTTTATGATAAATTTTGAAATTGATTATGATTTGTTTTTTAGGTATGGTGAATGCAGACCCTTCAGTGTCTATTTCAATGATACAGGAACGAATTACTGGTGTATATGGTTTTAATGTGTCTTATAGGAAGGCTTGGAAAGGTAAACAAAAAGCAATAGCAAAGGTCTTTGGCGACTGGGAAGATTCTTATGATTTGTTGCCTAGGTGGCTTCAAACGATGGTCCAATATTGTCCAGGATCTGTTTACAAAATTGAGACACAGGACTATGTTGTTGATAATGTAGTTGACGATCAATTTCTCCAATTTCGTCGTGTATTCTGGACGTTCAAGCCAGCTTGTGATGCATTCAACTATTGTAAACCAGTTATACAAATTGATGGCACTTTTTTATACGACAAGTATAAAGGGACATTGTTAATTGCCACAACACAAGATGGTAATGGTTGTGTACTTCCAATTGCATTTGCTATTGTTGAAGGAGAGACATTAAGTGACTGGTCATGGTTCTTATACAATATAAGACGTTATGTGACCCGGAAAGAAGGGATTTGTCTTATCTCTGATCGACACCAAAGTATTAAATCGGTTGTGGCAAGGGAAAACCTCGGATGGCAACCACCAAAAGCGTACCACGTATATTGTATCCGTCACATTGCAAGCAATTTTAACCATCGATTTAAGAATGTCAAATTGAAGCAAGAGTTAATAAATCTAGGTAATTTATTTCTTTTAAATTTGTGTATTTTATATTATCCGAAGTAGCTAATTTTGTTCATTACATTTGTTGCAGGTTATACAACGTGCAAACACCATTTTGAAAGGAGGCTTGCAAGATTTCGTGAAACTAGCCCGGAGATACAGCGGTGGATTGATGGTATAGCAAAAGAAAAATGGAGCCTTGCACATGATGATCAAGGGCGGCGATATGGCCATATGACTACAAACTTGTCAGAGGCTGTAAACAAAATCTTGAAAGGTGCACGGAATCTACCCATAACAGCTTTGGTGAAATCTACATACAGTAGATTGGTGGAATATTTTGTGCAAAGAGGTGTGGAGGCGAGAGCTGAGTTTAGTGCTGGACAAAGGTATTGTAGGAAGTTAATTGAAGCCATCCAAAAAAATCAAGAGGAGGCTTGCTCTCATAAAGTCTGTAGATTTGATATCCAAGCAACTAGATTTGAAGTTGAAGAGGTGTTCAATCCGCTGACACAAAGAGGTGGTAATATCTGGGCGGTTGTGTTGAATACACGCAATTGTGAGTGTGGTGCATTTCAAGCGTACAAGTATCCGTGCTCGCATGTCATTGCTGTGTGTAATCATGTAGGCATCGATATCTATCAATTTGTTGATGCGGTGTATTCGCTTAAAAACATCATTGATGCATACTTTGGGCAATGGAGACCCATTGGAAATGATGCTAATATCCCTGCTAGAACTAGCCCCCAATATGTGCCTGATGAGTCCATGCTTCGTGCTAAGGGACGTCCAAAGTCAACACGTATAAGAAATGAGATGGATTGGAGTGAGTCACAACGAAGGCAAAGATGTGGGCATTGCAAGCGTGAAGGCCACAATCGGAGTAATTGTCCCCGTATTCTGCAGGAGCACGACCTTCCTGATGATGATCAAAATGAATAAACTCGTAAACTTTAATCATGGTTTCATTTGTAAGAAACTTTTGTGTGTAATCTTTTGTTCTTAATTATTGTATTTTTGTTGTTGTGTTCTATTATTATGTATTTGTTGTTAGTACTAATCATTGCATTTGGACCACTTTAGCGAAAAGCCTATGATATGAAATCAACAACAAGAACAATAACATTATAAAACCAAATACAACTAGCTAGAAATCAACAACAACAACATTTACTAAAACAAAATACAACTTGCGAGAAAAACATTAGATGCAAATTCATTGCTATAAAGAAATACGATAATGGTTGATGTGAACCTAGTGGTTGCCTTCCTCTAGCGAGGTCATGGTTGACTTAATCTGGTGATGCTCTCGTCATTGGAGCTTGTAGATGGCTCTGGTTGCTTCAGACACGCCATTATCTCATTAATGGTTCTTGGTGGATGTAATCTAGCCATGATCTCATCAACGGAATTTATGAACGTAACGTATAACTCAATAGGCCCACACGATCTATATTGGTCGAAGACTGACCACATGTATGCTAAATCATCATCATTTTTTAGTATTAGATCATCGAACACAACATCACCATACTCAGTAGATATTGGATGTCGATAGCGGATATCTTCCACGAAATGCTTCTTTCCAACTCCAATGCTGTCGTGAACTTTTTTTTTAAGAGCATCAAGTGTGATGCCCTCGTTGATCCTTATAAACTTTGGAGCATCACATTGATACGTGACCCCTTTTTCAGTTGTTGTAATATGACCATTGTAATACACTACAGCAAGATAGGAATCCATATTCTTGGTGAATGGTGAAGGGTGGGAGCTTCTACTTATAAAAGTCCACATTCTATTCACGGGTGATTGAATGAATCAATGTGTTGTCATTTTTCATCAGATAAAGGAACGACTAAGATTGCATCTACAAAATTAACGATCCATATGTCTCCGATTGCAGTGTATTTACTGTTCATGTGTAAGTGCATCGTTCAACGTGTTGTCCCTTTTCGTCAGATAAAGAAACGACTAAGATTGCATCTACAAAATTAACGATCCAAATGTCTCCGATTGCAGTGTAACTACTGTTGATGTGTCAGTGCATCGTTCAACGTGTTGTCCCTTTTTGTCAGATAAAGAAACGACTAAGATTGCATCGACAAAATTAACAATCTAGATGTCCTCGATTGCAGTGTATTTGCAACGTGTTGTCACTTTTCATCAAACAAAGGAACAACTTAGATTGCGTACAGAAAACATATGCTTCTTAATTTTAGAAAAAATTAAACAACTAGTGGATAATGAAATGAGAAATGTAACACCCTTCATTAAACACAATATATACAATAAGATACACAAATCTCATATCATTTATTTTCTTGGTCTCCAACGGGGATGATGTTCTTCATCAGGTGACAAAACACATCCACGTCGTCTATGTCTCGCTCCACGATCGGGGTTCTGTCTAGGCTCGGGGTTTTGTTTGGAAGCCTCCACTTCAGACACACTTGCTTCACCCGTAAATGCTTCATTTAAGTTAATGCCTAGCATAGAAGGTTGCAACGTATTACCATGATACATGATGCCACCTGAGGCGGGGGACATAATAGGTGCATCCTGCCATGGGTGAACATAAGGAGCTTCTGGGGTTACGATGGTGGGCATATGTACTGCTGGAGTGTTATATGTCAGGGGATCTGGAACATAACAATCTGCACTTGGACCAGGTGCATATGAAGTTCTCGAACCAGAAGCATATGCAGTACTCGAACCAGAACCATATGTAGTATTCAGACCAGTGTGATAATCAATGTTAACACCAGATGCATAAGGAGTACTTGGACCAGACGGATTGTCAGTACAGGATGTTGGCATATTTATGCCAAAATCAAATGGTGACGGAGGATTTTGCGAGTGATACTCATAAGCTTTGAGGGCATCAAAAGCACCAACGGGAGTTACATAATATGTGCCTTCCACCGGTTGCATAAGAGGTGCTGAAAGCTCAAGTTCTACACGCATTCGACGACGATGAAATCCTTTTCCTTCCCTCCGCCCTACTCCAATATCATTGCTTATGGCCGCGTCTGGCAATTGTACACTTGGAGGAGGAGCTTGTACATATGCATCTGTCACTCGATCAAGTGCATCATTTACTTCCATGCAATGTGACAAGTCCCTTCTTAAATCATCAAACGAGAAACTACTTCGATGTTCCTCTGTCGCATTGTGATACATTCGCTCCAATGAATCATTCTATACAAAATAAATATAAATTTTAGTCTTCATAATTATTACAAAATAAAAAGTTAATCAAAAGATGAAAAATATAAAATTTATAAACTTACCATAAAACCTTTCATTGCACCTGTTTTACCAATCCATCGTCGAGTGTGTTTTTTGTACCATACTATGTACTCATTATTACTCGACAATATTGGATTGTCAATGATCTGGCTTGTATATACCAATTGATGTCGTTGGTTCCATTGTTGTACAAAAATAGCGTGTCGACTACGCCAGTCGATGCCATCCTTTCCTTTCAAACTAAGATCATGCAATTCATTTGTTTGGCGTGGAGGAGACGGAATACATTGCATCATCCCAAATTGCCGCATAACTCGATCAGGATGATGCCACTCAATAATTTGAAAACAAATCAATGGAACCACAGCTCTCCAAACTTCATCCCCCTCCATTGGTATATACTGCCTATGCTCCAAATACGGTTGCCACACAATCTACACAATTAAGTCAATTGTTAAACACAACATAAATGTTAATATAAAATTTAATTTTTTAAGTCAAAATTAACATTACATGTCTCGGCTTCATCTTATCCAATCTTTCTCGGTATGTGGGTAGGTCGAATTCACGAGCTTTGAAATTTGAATTTGGTCCACCAACCCACCTATTTAATCAAACACAAATCAACTTAAACTTATCCAAATATTGCATTTTTAAACACATTTTTACATTTTCTAAAATATATACATACCGTGCACCGAGTGGACGACCATGTAAGGGTGAAGGATAATCTATTGGTCCAATGAAATGGAACCTTTCCCATGCCCACAATTGGACCAAAAAGCATGCTCCACCAATTCCGCTCTGGCCATAGTTCGTAGCCTTACAAAGTTCACAATAAAGATTACAAAGCACGGCTGAACCCCAACTATATGTGCCACATAATTCCAAGTCTTGAAGAAAGGGAAGATACCTCAATGGTACTAATGAAGATGAATGATCAGGGAAAAGTAATCCCCCCAATAAACGTAAAATGTATGCTCTTGTGAATCGTTGCAAGCCTTGAATACTATGTTCAAATTGTGACACATCGCTAAAATATAAATCAAGCAAATTCATTCTCATTCTCCCGCCTTTTAATTCCTCTTCTGGTAGAGTTAATCCTAATAATTGCTCCACATAGGGGGCCCATGTACCACTTGCCACACCTGTTATAGGTTCTCCGTCAACCTTTAACCCCAACAACACAGAAACATCTTCTAACGTTATTGTGCATTCTCCCACTGGCATATGAAATGTGTGGGTCTCCGGTCTCCACCGCTCTATTAATGCGGAGACTAATGAATGATCAAGAGCAAAAAATGCAAGCTCGGCGACCCCCAAGAAGCCAGCTTGACGCAATAGCGGTTTTATGACTTCTGGAACCATTTCAGTACGATGATCAGCTTTATTTGCCCGCCTAAGTCTTATAACTCGGTTAGGTTTCCCATTCCATATGTGTTCCGAAACATGAAAAGGTTGTAGATGTAATAGTGAACCATCTCGTGGACCAGGGTGCACAAATTGTTGCTCCATACTATAATAATCAATGGAAACAAATAATTAAAAACACAATTATAATTAAAAAAATAAATATTATTATTTCACATACTAAATTTGACAAAAAATTATTACACAAAATCACGGAAATAAGACTACTAAAATTTGCATATATAAAGTACGATTAATAACTAACTAATAACATTCATATTAGTAAACATATGTAATCGTAATAATAATAATATATTAACTTAAATTCTAAATAACAATAAATATAAATTAAATAAACAAAATTTATAAAAAAAAATCACGTGAATGAGTTTTAATAAAGAAGTAGAACTGCATAACCTATACAATTAAAAAATTAACCTAAACGTAAACTAACAAAATATACATTAATTAAGCATGGACATTGCGTGCACAATCTGCACTTAACATGCATTTGGCCATACATATACCATCATACCAAAAGATTACACTATTTTAAATATCAATTTGATAAACTTGATTAGCAATCAAGACAAACCTTCAAATTGTCTGGAAAATAGATGGTCAAGTAATTGAGAGAAAAAGTTGCTAAGTAGCTTTTTTCTGAGTAGAAATTCACTCTCCAATGGAGAGAAACTATGGAGCTATTTTCCAATAATTAGAATGCAGCTGAAACAACAAACGCAATGGAGCAAAACCAACATGCGGTGCTTTTTTATTTATAAATGGAGTTCATACATATATACCAATTCGTAGCGAGGATGCTCAAACAATTACCAGAAGTTCATTGACTTGATGGCACATTCACGGGAGAGCAGTAAATTTACGCTCAAAGAGTCATGGCTCTTGACTCTTCCCAACAATTCCTGATTCCCCATGCACAGTGTTCTACTTGACGGCACATTCACGGGGAAGCACGTAAACAGTAAATTTTCATTCAAAGCGTCAACAGCCTTGACTCTTTCCAGAAGTTCTACTCAAAGGGTCAGGGCACTTGACTCCTCCAGAAGAATACACCACATTCAAAAGGAACATGAAGCAGTCACATGCACGCATGAAAATGGAAGAAAGTTGACATTGTGTAAAGCGTCAACAGTAGTGACTCTTTCTTCACACTTGTTTATTTACGTGTCCAAAATTACCCATGATAGATAAATGATTTTTTTTTTATTTTAATTTGATAATTACTTTTTTTTTTATTACTATACTGGTAAAAAAAGCCGTCACTTAACGTTTCTAACATTGTCATAAGAGTCCGTGTCAGTTAATGAGTTCTGCAACAACTGAACTGATATTTTACATAAAAACTATCCCACTTAGCGAGTTCCCTTTCCATGTGTATCACCACCTCCAATTCATATACTACATATATCAAAATACTCCATTTGGATAAATTATTATCTTTTTATATATTTTTCTAATAAATAGTTATTTTTAATAGTAACGTACTAAAAATAAACCATCATTAACATGGGAACATAGACTGGACCCAAAAAAATCATATTTTTCATGCTGAGAACAAAAGTCTGAAGTGAGGCGATTGTGGACCCGATCAGCAGCAACGTGGCGAGGTGTGGAACAGAGGAAGAAATCGTATTGGGTTTTTCTTCTCTTTTTCATTCATTCATATTGACTTTCCGTCCATAATTCCCGACCAAAAATGACCCATAACTGAAAATATCACCCACCCACCCTCCTCTGCTCCTCTCTTTTCTTGATATTCGAATAATGCTCAAGAAAATAATCTCTTTTACCAACCATTTCTTATCATAAACACAGATTCACGTATATGATAAACATGAAAAAGTAATTAAAATCATGAATTTTGAGAAAAAAAATTAAATTTTATATTGAAAATTTTAAATATTTTCTTTTTTTTTTCAATTAAGAAAAAATATATTCGGTATTATTATATTTTTGCTTAAATGTGTTTTTTTTCTGAAACATTTTTAGTCTCGTTTTTTTTTCAAAACAATTAGTCGCCATCATTAATTTTAAACCGTTAATCACATATGCCAGTAAGATCGATACGTTAGTACCTGCCACATGGAGTAATATAAGCTGTCACATAGATCAGTCACTTGTGTTGTGTTGTGTTGTGTATAAGATAATTAAGTTATTATTTTAATAATTAAATAATTATTGAATTATAAAATTAATGAAATAATATATTTAAAAATCAGTGGCAAGGGACTGCTATTCCTGCGGTACGTACAGCGAACGCAAACGCCGCCCCACACAAAAATCAGAGACGACGACGGCATTGAAATGTCGCTACGAGCAGACGTTGAAATTAAAAAATAAAAGCAATGATAAATGCAAGAAATAGACTGAAATAATTTGAATTTCTTCAGAGACAGAGGAATATCTCCATCTTATCGTAATATTAAATTGAGGTTGCAGTCATACTTGTACTGTATTGCAGTACGCAAAATTACAAATAAATATGACTTACGTGAGTGCGAAGAAATTAAAAATTATCACTGCAATTGTGAGTCCATGCCAATGTTCCTACATCATGATCCTAATTAGTTTCCCCTAATTTAATGATAAAATGAAAACATTGCAGAGAGGAAAAGGAAAGAGCATGCGGGCTATGGCTGAGGCAGTGACGACAAGAGGGAACTGTTGAAGGAGGGGTCATGAGAATGACTTGGGCAAAGGAGATGGTGCCATTGAAGGAGACATTGAGGGAGATGCTGTGGGAGACTTGGACCACCATTGCCAAAGAGGGGAATGTAATTCTAAATAGGAAAAAAAAAATTGTTTAAACTTTATTTTGGTCTCTGGAATTTTTAAATGATAAATTTAATCTTTCAATTTTTAAAAATTTATTTGGTATAGAAAGTAGAAACTGATTTAACACTTACATCTAAGTGTGGCTGTTTAAGGAAGAGGTAAGGTAAGGAGATATCCATGACATGAGAATTCATAAATAATCTTGGGAAAAGTGCAGCAGCACCGGCCAACGATAGACGATCACTCATTCCTCTTCATTCAGGCATTTCCACAGACACCACGCAAGGAAAGTAAAGCCGCAGACAAGGGTATGGTCCGCATATATCGTCCCTTACTCCATTATTACATGGAAAAATTAAAAGTAGATTACGAAATTTTTTTTTATCTTGACATATATTTTTAAAATGTGTATATAAAAAATAAAAAAAAAATGAATTTAAGAGGGTGTATTTAATTAAGATTTTAAAATATTTTAAAAAAAAATTATAAAAAAATATTGTAGTATTCGATCAGGATTTTTAAAGAAAATAAAAAAAGTCTTATGATATTCAATCAAGACTTTCAAGATTTTTTTTCATGATAATAAAATCCGATAGTATTTAATCAAGATTTTTTACAATTTAAAAAAAGTCAAAGTCATATGATATTCAAAATTCTATATATTTCGCTGGATTGTTTTGTAAATTGGATTTTATGTGACTTTTTAGTTATATGTATAAATATCACACACATCAAACAATCATGCCTAAACTCTTGGGATTTGTCTACTCTTCTATTCCATACTTTTCCTTTTTTTCATCATCACACTTTTTTTTTTCTCTTCCTTGGTCATCTCTTTCTTTTAATCCTTTACACGTTCTTCATATAATCCTAACAGTGATACGTTTATACCGTCAAATCATTACGAACCACCCTACCAGCCTATATCACCTTTGATCAAATTCATCATCCCATTCCCCTTTATTGGTTTTAATTTTTTTAATCCAAATCTTATAATTAACTTGTTATCTTTTTCATCGACTCGAATAAATTTGAATATTTTTTAAAAATTTATGAAATTTTTTAAAATCTTATAAATCCATAAAATCTTTTCAAATCTTATGAATTCATATTTTATAAATATATTAAAATCCAAACTACAAAATTCTAATCATAAAAATCTTTTAAAAACTTCTTAAAAATCATTATATTACTACAAATTTTTTTAAAATTTACATGATTTTTTATAAAAAAAAAAAACTATTAAAATTCTAATTGAATAGACTCCTTTAAATAATAAAACTCTCTGTTTTTCCGTATGCTTTTGACTGGATCTCTTAAAATGTTTAGTTGATAGATAGAGAAACGGCCACCTGTGCTTGCTTACGATAAGAATCACGTCATAAAGGAAATTTTCCGACTTTTTTTTTTTTTGGTTTCCCAGAGAATCACGTCATAAACGTGAACGCTTCTCGTTAAAATTAGCTCTTTTCCTTAGGCCGAATCCGTTAGTCAGATTTCTCATTTTGTACATGTTTAAAATGATTGATAAATGTTTATCAAAAAAAAAATTGATTGATAAATGAACAAAATACCCATTTTATGATTTTTTAATAATAATTAAACTAATTACTAAAACTTTTATTATTAAGAAAGTGTTTCGCTTTTTTTTTTTTTTTACTTTTCTTCTTTTTAAAACAGAAGTTCTTTTAATTAAATTTTATAAAAAATACATTTTTTTTATAAAAAGAGAAAAAATGAGAAAAATACCACTTAAAATGATTTAATATTGACCAAATTATTATTATTATTATTAAATAATTTTAAAGTATTTAATATTATTTTGGACATACACTATATTCAATAAAGACCTAAAAATGTTAAAATTTTCTATTTTGATGCCTCAACTCAACAATCTCGATACGGAACTCATTAATCATTAACTTGCATAATGGACGATAGAGATCACACACTTTTAGGAATCAATTTTACGTCATTAGTTATGGAATTGCTTCCTGATAATGGTATGGGCAACCCCTCTATGTTTAGGAAGTTGTGTGAAAGCAATTAACAGAGTGATAGAACATCTCGTCATCCTTTCACTTGTGTCATCCTTATTTTTCATAAATACCACATGCAAACACCTCCCTCAAGTATGTTTTTTTAGGGTCCGTTTGGACAAGTGTATATAGAAGTACTTTTAGAAAAATAAAGAATGAAATAAGTATTTTCATAAGCTAAAATTAACTTATACATAAATTAAAAATTATCTTTTAGAGAAGCTATATGAGAAAGTTTTTACAAATTAGCTTAAAAATCATCATATTCATTGTTATAAGATGTTTTGTATGGAAAGACATATTTTTCACAAACTTTGCATTGAATTAGTTGATTATGGTTGAAAGCCCACTAATCACATAGGAGTTTAAGAAATGGTTACAATGTTCCTAAACATGGTTGGCTATGGGATAAGTAATAGAATACTTCAAGAAAGGTTTCAACACTTTAGAAAGACTATAAGTAGACATCTTCACATTATATTAATTTTTTGCCTTAAGTTGTTTGTCCAATATATTAAGCTACAAAATCCTTTGTTTCGTGATAGTCATGCAAAAATTCGAAATGATCAACAATGTATCATTACTTGGGGACAAAATGATATAGCAAGAGCTAGCTTAACCCAATTATAATGTTGCAAAAGCATCACTACTTACACATATAGATTCATGACAAGAATTAAGAGGACTTATTTGTACACGTAATTTACATTCAACTTATCAAGTAAAATATATTGCCCACTTAAGAACTTCATATATATATATATATATTTTTTTTGTCATGTCATTTATTTTTTGTCACATTAGAACTCTCTAATTACCTCTAAATATTCTATGATCTTTGACCTTAACTAGAACAACAAACATCATTTTAACAACTCTCCATCTTTATTGTCAAAATATGATTGTCCATCGCCGCCAACATATATAAGATTTAATAATCTTCACACATCTAGAATCAATCATCCTCACCTGTAAATATGTTACTCCTTCTTAAAATCTCATACTTTCACATATATTATTATTTTACCAAAAATTACTTTCCAACTCCAACTTGAACGTTAAAACCCTAACACATACCCCCTTATTATTATCACTAAATTCTGCCATGTCTAATTTTTTGAAGCAATTTACTAAAAAAAAAAAAAATTAATCTGGGTGTGAATCTAACTTCTCTAGTCAACTTTAAAACATAAATGCTGCCGACATGACTCGTTACTAATCATGTGAACATCTATGCTAACGTTAGGTCATACATGTTAATTAATTTGACAAACAAGCTAGACTTTACTTAAAGTTTTTTTATCGCTATAAGCTAAGTAAAGAATAACTTGGCTTATTTCCATTTTTTAGGACTAAAATATCAATTCACTTAAAATATTACTCTTAAGATAAGGACAGAGAAATGGCCGGACATCCGTACGTGTAGGTTTGGACTAGAAGACAAACTTTGACTAGTTTCTTTTTTTTTTTTTTTTTTTTTTAGTTTCAGTATTACATAGTGCCGTGTTCAACTTTAAGTCTGCCGACTTTTGTTATGTATCCGTAGGATGCTGAGTGATAGTTAGTGTGATACTAATCTGACTATTACTGTATTAATTGTTTTCTTCGTCATCATTCATTATAGCGTAAATTAAGTTTTTGATCCTCAAACTTTTCAAAATTTGAGATTTTAGTCCTTAAACTAATTTTTAACTGATCAAGGTCCTCGAAGTTTTACTCCGTCATATACTTTTGTCCTTGTCGTATATTGTTACATTAACTACAGATGTGTACATATTTGTGACCCGCACGTGCTTGCCACGTGGACATTTTGATGACGTGACGCTTTTCTATTTGACACACAGGTTTTTTTGTGTTTTATTAAATTTTGTATCAATTAAATTTTTTAAATATTAATTAAATATCTTTTTTAAGTTTGTTAAACGTGTGTTCTTCTCTCACACTATCACAAACTGGTTCCTCATTCCCCGAAATGCTATGGGACGAAAATATATAATGGATTAAAACTTCGAAAACTTTGACCAGTCAAAAATTAGTTAAAGAACTAAAATTCAAAATTTTAAAAAATTTAAGGACCAAAAACTTAATTTACCCTTCATTATAATGTTGTCTTCTTATTATGATTGAGATTTATTTAATAATCCCCATTAAACCGCATCGTACAACAATAAGAATTAAAAAGAAAAATCCAAAAGAAAAGATAATGTCGATATGTTACTTTATTTTTAAAAAAGTTTGACAAAAAGAAAAGAAAAATATTAAGAAAACGATAAAGTACGTCCCCATCGCAATTTTTTTTTTTTTTTTTTTTTTTTTTGTATGAAAGCATAACCACAAGTTAGCCACTTAGCTACAAAAGCACTCCATTCATGACCATGTTTAGTGGGTGTGTGCATCTTTGTTTCTAATTCAATTCACGTATCTTGTTATTTTTACGTTAAAAACGACAAAAGACGCAAATTTAAAACTACTCTTTATAGCTTTTACTAAATTCAAGTTAAACATGTTACTAAAAAAGCGGGATTTTGCTGAATATATGTTCCAAGGTTAAAAACGATTAACGAAGAAGTTCTGTGCCTCTATCCAAATGCCCCTAACACGTGTCTCAAGGATTAGGCAAAAACGCAAAGGTAAGTTGAATTGGATTTTAATTATTTCATGTCGTTATCAGTAGTCCCTACAATTCCCGAATGGGACGGCACTGTCCCTTCCTTCCCCAGTATTTTGATTCCGTATCACGTACACAAGATACACACGGGTACAATACAACAAGAAGTTATTATCTCATTTATTTTTATTACTATTACAAATTTACAAGCCCATTTAATTTAATATTTTTTTTCTATATAAAAAAATAAACCACATTACCTACCATTGTGACCAAGCACCTATAATACGGTTCGTTTCCTTTGCTCTCTCACTTGACAAGAAAGAAGATGAAGGTGAAGAAGGGTTGGCTCGCGGTTCAAGTGGAAGAGGAATCAGAAGAGGGTTGTGGTGGTGGCTCTCAAAGATTTGTGGTCCCAATTTCGTACCTTTATCACCCTCTTTTCAAGCACCTTCTGGACAAGGCTTATGAGGTTTATGGCTACCACACGGAGGGTCCTCTTAAGCTCCCATGTTCAGTTGATGATTTTCTCCATCTCCGGTGGAGAATCGAGAAAGAATCCGCTACCCATCATCAACATCATCATCACCATCACCATCATCATCATCGCCAACTTCCTCACGCCTTGTATTTCCACGCTTGTTAATTCACACTTGTATACTTTCTTCTTTTTTTTTCTTGGTCTTCCTAGTGTTTCTTTCTTTCTGCCTAGCTTTATCTTTTTTTTTTTTTTTCTCTCAAGAAAGAAAGAAAGATTGACATCGCTCTGTAATTACACACTTGAAGAGAAATGTTACCATCCTTAGAGAAGTTTTTTTTTTCTATGCTATATGTGATTTTGTGTATTGGGAGAATTGGAGTGTACTCTTTTTTTTTTTTCTCTCAAGAAAGAAAGAAAGATTGACATCGCTCTGTAATTACACACTTGAAGAGAAATGTTACCATCCTTAGAGAAGTTTTTTTTTTCTATGCTATATGTGATTTTGTGTATTGGGAGAATTGGAGTGTACTCTTTAATTTTCTCTCCTTTTTCTAAGTTTTCTTGAACTTGAAGAGAGCCCAGAATTAATGTGGTTCATGTTTATCCACTGTACAGCATAAATTCGAACTTCTTAGAAAAAAGAAAAAGAAAAAAAAAATCTGGCTGAGTGATATACGTGCACGTGTGTGTGGATACAATTAATTTTCAATTGGCGATTACGTATTTAGCAACAGCATGCTCTGTCGATCCAAGACAAGATCAAGACAATTAATAGACATGATTGCTTAAGGTGTTTACGAATAGGATATGAGTTTAATTTTAGACGAGATACTATATTAACTGATTTAATTTAATTAATTTTTTTGTTCTTATGAGCTTGATTTAATTAATTAAAGTTTACTTTCAAATCAATATAATTTTATTTTCAATTAAATTTGATTGAGTTAGATTTTGGCTTTCGTTTACAATTCTTTTAATATATAAGTTCATCAATAGAAATACAGTTTTTTTTAATACATTATTAAATACAATCTAAAATAATTTATCTAAATATAATAATACTTTTTAAGCAAACTAAATTAAAAATAAATTACAAATATAATAATACATTTTAAACAAATTAATTTGAAAATAAATTTAATAGTTCAATTAATCATTAATCCTATAATATATGTCTAAATTGAAGAGAAAAATTAAATTTGACATGAGATACAATATAAAAATTATATACTATGAAAAGTTCTCAAGTAAAATATTATTTGTAAATATTACAAATAATAACGAATGTCTTTAAAATTATAGGTATAATAATAAATGTAAAAAGTATTTAATTAAAAGAAAAGTGTTTATTATATTAAAAATCCAAAATCAACTAGGACGTGGTTCAACTAACATGAATTGTTTTAGTTTAATCAAGATCTACAAGTTCAAGTCTTGGATTAGCTACGTTAAATACTTAGAAGAAGTGTTTTGCCACCCATAATGATTTTACATGATTTGAGGGTTGTCTCAAATGGATGATACTTATGACCTTGTATAAAATAATTTGAAAAAACAAAAAAAATCAACATTTTGTGTGAGTAATTATAAATATTTAATAAGGGCATTAAGTTTTTTTTAATCAACACTTGTACGAGACATTTGGTACAAGGAAAATTTTTAGTTTTGTGGGAATTTGAAGTTGGAAATATTTGTTTTTCATGTTTATATATATATATAAGTATTGTTTAAATAAAGATATATAATTAAACTCAGTTATGCGGATTATTATGATCTTAATATATTTCAGTTTTACATATACTTTTGGTGTTATGGTATGGTGGATGTACATTCAATGAGATTCTTTCGTGATAGCATAACTAATTGTTCCATGTTTCTGGTCCCGGATCAACGTAGTTGTTTAGAAACATTTTCATTCGTGGACATTTTCCACTTGGTGATAATTATATAAAGATTAAAGTTAATGGAGCATTCAAAAGCTCGATGGAGAGGTCTAGCAGCGAGTGGTGGTCTAATTCACAATGACTAAGGTCTCTTTCTTGTGGATTATTCTGCAATTTAGGGATATGCTCTTTTGTTAAAGCAGAAATTTGTGGCCTTGTGTTTGGTCTCTGTCTGGCTCCCTAGTACGCTCCTTCCTAAGGGGGTGGGTGGCTAATTAAAGTTGACTCAAAAGTTAAGTAGCAATTCATTTGGTGAGAAGAGGGTGTCCCCGAACCCTTACGTGCATGTTTGAATTAAAGTTTACAAATTTAAGTTTGGGTTAAACTTAAGTTTGCAAACTGAATTTGTAAAAATATCTCAAGTCTTACTTCTCTCAAATTCAGTTTCAAGAAAAAAATTTACTCTTAAACATACTTTTGAGGGGTAACCAAACATAAATCTAAAATAATTTTACTCTCAAACGTACTTTTGGATCTTTTTCCGGAAATCCAAACATGCTCTCAATCATTCACCAAGATTTCCTTCAATTGTCACATTCTTGAGAACGTGCCCGGTGCCCCTCTCATTTGCTCCCATCATTTCAGAACATGTGCCTCTTCTTGTATGTATGCTTAGTTGCTCAGTTTTCCCCAGGGCGTCTCAACCCCATAGTATTATTAATGTTGAGTTGACTAAATATGGCTACTCATTTTCAAATCTGTTGCCTGCAGGATGTCAATGAATATGTTTGGATTAAAGTTTGAAAAAATTAAAAGTATTTTTATTCTAGAATTTTTTTTTTATTGTACATTAAAATTTGTAAAAATACTTTTCAAACTTTATCCAAACATAACCAAAATAGACTAACTTAACCTAATGTCCTAATCTAATCTAATTCATTCTAAAATTGCCAAAAAATAAGTTGAGTTAGGTTGGAAACTGTTTTGATATTGAATTGAAAATCTCAATTCAAGTCAATCTTAGTGAACTGTTGGTTGGGTTAGATTGACTTGTCAAAATTTCTTTGTTCTTTGTTTTCTTTTAAACTAAACATAAAACACCATTATTTATATTTTTTTTCTCCTCTTTATTTTCTTTCTCGTAGAAACGAAGAATGATCTTTATGTTTATTTGAGTATGAATAAAAAGGAAGGGTAAGAGAAGATATGGAATGGAGATACTAAATTTTCACTTGAGATTTTTTTTTTTACAATGTTTAAGAGATAGGAAGGATTTTTGTTTTTGGTATTACATGTAAAAAAAAAAAAAAAAAAGACCTCCTAAATTGCCAATTTGCCATGACCGGGGGGAGGGTTGCTTAATTTTGTGTTTTATTTTTCTAAAATTAAATAATTTTAATAATATAAGAATAATAAATAATTTTATGTTGAAAATGATTTTCTTTTGAGTTAGATGTAATTTTTTTAATTAGTATGAAAATATTTTTGAACTATTTATTTATTTATGTTCACTTTTTGACTCATTCATATAAGTAAAGAGGAAATTTTCTACTTCATTCTTTATTATTTCCATCCATTTAAATAACATATTTTTAAATTTAATTTGTCTTTTACTTCTATTTCTTTTTTCTATTTCTATTTTATTTTTAATTCAACAAGAGCCTGAGTAAAATGGAAAGAATACCATAGAAATAAGAATGGTCGATGGGCAAGTAATTTTTTCGTTCAATAGCCGGGTCATCTCATTTGCCACATTGGGCTAGATTTTTTTTTTAAAAAAATTGAGGGGGATTGCTATTCTTACCCCCACACTTTTGTGAAATCTCTCTTTTGCCCATTAACTAAATCCTGACACCCTTCCCCTTCCCCTCAGACTTTCCACCCCACCTACCCGATGAGATCTGAGCAGTGTTGTGCCACCTCGTGCTGCGCCACCCGCATCGCACCGTTTGCGCTGTCGCACGACACAACGCGCGCCATCTGCTCCGTTCGCGCCGCGCTGTCCCCATGCCACCTCGCCTCGTCCGCCCCACCCCGCACCATCCCTACACCACCTAGATCCAAGCAACATCGCGCGCAACCCAACTCCGTCAAGATCTGAGCAACTCGCGCCACCCTTCCCCCTTCAAGATCTGAGCAACAACGCGCAACCCACCCCCATCGAGATCCAACAAGAGGATGTTGATTTTTTTTTATTTTTTTATAGGAAGATGCTGAAGTTTATTATGTGTATGACTGAACTGTCTTGTATATTTTATCAATGTCACAAATGCATTTCATGAAGCTTTGATTTGACTTGAATTTTTTATCAACTGGTAAATTTGATTAAGAATTGAATTTTGGAAATGTCTAACGGAATTTGGTGTCCGTTGTTGTGTATCTTGCTCCACGGATTCATGCTTCTGTTTTAACAAATATGGGGTGAAAAAAATTGAACAACGAAAATGTGATTCCGTTGAATTATTATACAACGGAATCACATTTCCGTTGTTTACTATTGGGGTGAAAAAAAATTAACAACGGAAATTTGATTCCGTTGAACTATTTTTAATAGAATCATGTTTCTGTTGTTTACAAAAAAAAATCAACGGAAATATGATTCCGTTTTAGTAAATTCGGTGGAAAAAGAATGAACGGAAATACGATTCCGTTGTACAAGTATACAATGGAATCGTGTTTTCGTTGTAATGAATGTGGTGCCAAATAGAAATACACAACGGAAACACGATTCCGTTGTAAAGAATGGGGTGCCAAATAGAAATACACAACGGAATCGTGTTTCCATTGTAAAGAATGGGGTGCCAAATAGAAATACACAACGGAATCGTGTTTCCGTTGTGTATTTCTATTTGGCACCACATTCATTACAATGGAAACACGATTCTGTTGTACACTTGTACAACGAAATCATGTTTTCGTTGGGAAGGACATTTTTGAAAATTAATAAAAGGTTACCCACGTGGGTGGTGAGAATAGCAACACCCAAAGTTGAGACTGAGACTAGATTATGGGCTAGCTCGTCTCTGGATGTTATTTCAGGTTCACCTTTACATTTTTTTTTTGGAACACAATCGATATGAGTTATACTATTACCTCTGTTCTTTAACTCTTGATGTTTAAGGTTAATGCACAGTTTAAAAAACATTTAATAGTACTCACAAACAGTATATTTAGTCTAAAATACCCTCATTTAATATCTATTATGGAAGTAGTTGTGAAAATCTAGGCTATGTTAAATAGGGATATACGTGGAAGAAAATAATTAATGAGACTTAAAATTTGTAAAACATCAAAAGTTTTGAAACAAAAACAATATGCTAAAACATCAAGAATTAAGGAACAAAGGTAGTATAATACTATCTTTATATTTATTTTAACTTTTTTTTTTTAAAAAAAATCTCACTTAAAAGTTATTTTTAGACATTTATTTTCAACATTATTTCCGTCAATTTCATATGCATAAAGAGGTAGATAAAACTTATTACCTTTGTTCCTATATATAAGACCCTTTCAACTAATTCACATTATTTAAGAAAATTGATTAATTTAATTAATCATATTAAATTTGTCAATAATTTATTCTGCTCTTTCAAAATTACACTTGATTTCTCTCTCCACTTAATGTTTGGAGAGAAAATCAATAATTTTTAGGAGAGAGTGTCAGAGAGGAGTATCGCTATTATTGATGTCTAGTGTAAACATATTGTGATAGGCTCTCTTCCAATAGCTTTACAAGGATATTTTGGGAAATAATTTTATACACAAGTTTGGGGTAGTCGAGTTAAAACAGGATATGCGTGGCATTTGATGCTCACTATTCTGGTGTAGCTAGCCTAGAAAGAAAGTATTACCAATGGTTTAATTTAAATAAATAATTCTCTTATATATGTTACTAGAATTGTTATTGTTGTAAGATACATAACACATTTGGACTCAGTTTTATACGATACAACTACAATGCATGTCTGGTAGCAATTTAGTATTGTGTCTCATTGATTATTAGTAGAACGTCGTCTACTTTATGAATCAACTCCATTTAGCTAGAAGCAGAGGTATAGCTATCTCGCTGATAGTTTTGGTTGTTTGTTTTTAAGATAGTAGTCCAACTTTCTTCATAAAGATTCCTGTCAGATGGATGATTGGTTGTTTGATAGAATGATAGAAAGATGGAAGTGAGACAGAGAGGTAGTATTATTCAAACAAGACAAAATACCCCCATGCAGAATACTGTACAAATCTTCATTTCCAAGTAATCAATAGTTCAATACTCCTAACTTTTCTCAATTTAATTTCAGCACAGGCAAAAGTTGGCGCGTTCACTGTCAAACCTTAAGCCCAAATTCATTTGAGGGATTGCATTAGAGGTATAAAGTATACACCTAGACTTGGACTTAATATCTTAAGCTTTCAAGATGATTCATTGCTTGATAATTTCTATCTCGTGATATTGCTTCATTATTTCAACCAAAAACTTAGTCTATTAATTATCAGTATTTTAGTTCTCACGCAGTTGCGCAGAGCAAGCATGACTCTGTATTACACACTAAGTATCCGTAGTATATTCTCAGATTTTGTTTCTATTTTCACCAGAAGGAGGAGATACTTTGTGTTGAGGGAGAAACGAAGGAGGGTCTGGTAGACTTGGTCATGAGTCATGACCATGAGTCAATCATTCTATGGTTCTTTAAATTTTAAAACTAAGAGGTTGTGTGCCTTTGCCGCCTCTCTTTTACAATATTTGGCTGCATCAGTTGATGTTTTTATGCTTTATTTTATATTTTGTCCATCTAACAACATGAAAGATGGGAATCAAGAATTCTAGAGTGCATACTGATATCATTAGAAGGATTTTCATAGGTCCTGCCAATTATATAATTAATTGGTGCAGAGAATTAGCTTGTGTTGATCCCCTTAAAAATAAAATAAGATGATGAAGTTTTATTGCTCTATGTATTAGTGCAAGAAAAATAGATTATAGAATCAATGGTAATAGATTCTTGGGTAAGGAAGCTATTCTTTATAAAGGTGATAATTTCTATTATTAAATGGTTACTACAGCCTATTATTCTATCAAGATGGTGCCCAATTTCTTGCCAAAAGAACTCAGAAAACATTCTGATCTCATTCTCTCCCATCATTGATTATTTTCCATCATGATTTAATATAATGTCTAATTCATAGTCAATTTATATATTTACTTGTACTTGACTTTTCAAGCATGACAGAAGCACAAACTGAAAGATCAGAAAAAGAGGATAAAAATGCCTTTGACTGCTACTGATGAATCCTATTCATAGACATGAAGCCTATAACTTTAAGTTTCTATTTTGCTCTCAAAACATTTCTGCAAAATTCCCAAGTAAGAATATGTGTTTGGGTAAATAACTGAATTAAGTGCTTGTTCAATAAGCTCTTATCACATGAGCTTATGCCATCAATTTGACCATAAAAGTTATTGAAACAAGCCAAACAGAGTTTATAGGAGTCATAAACCATTTTCATAAGCCTAAATAAGGTCCTCAAAAGCTCTTTGGAACACTTAATTAGTCTATAAGAAAATTGAATGTGCAAACATAGTGTCTATATTTGGTATACTTGTCTCAATCATGAAGTGAGAATGCCCCAAGGTTTATGGAGGAGGTGTGCTGTTGAAGTTGAATTGAATGCCTCTTTGCTTCTAATTTAAGGATGATCTATTGGCTTCAAGCTTTTAACTATTATCTATGCTGTTTTGATGTAACATTTGATTAAGTATATTGCTGCTTAGTTGCTAAAATTGGCTTGGGCAAATAGTACTTGAATTTATGTGCGTGTGTGTTCTCTCCCCGCTCATCCCTTGGTTGCCCTTCATTGGGAATTCACCTGTTGTATGTGTTCTTCATTTCATGTAAATGTTGTGGGAAATGGTTCTGTTTTTATATGTGGTGAAATAGGGATTGATAAATTGGTATGTTCAATTGATAGCAATTATTTTTCATTCCACCATCTACTGCTTCTATTGACTAATAGTTCTTCAATAAAAACTTTCAGCACTTGGAGCCTGGAGGAGATGAATAACGCAACAACTGTCCTTGATCAGTAAACTTTCTTACTCAGAAGTTGCATATGGTGCCTGTCACCTGTGTCCCGAAAAGCAGAGTTAATCAGTTTCTGAACTTAACCTTGTGCTGATTTAGTGATTATTACATTATCATTGTAATGATTGTTTTCCTTTAGATTCTAATGAACTTTATACTATGGTTATAAGTGAAATTAGTGAACTGCTTTGCTGTTGGGTATCAAGCAGCTGGGTATCCTGTAGGATACTTTGGTAACTTCATTTCTTTTCATTTTGTATCTGAGTGCTGTTATTATGATTTTTTTTTTTTTTCCAGTTTCTCCTTATATGTCATTCATCTACCTGATAAACTCCATGGTTAATTGTTGAAGTATTCTGTTTGTCAGGTTTGTAATGCTGTTATATCCTTTGCAGCTGAGTTGTTGATGATATGACTGTTTAAGTAAATGAGTTCATAGATGCTTTACAATATCCATCAAGCTAATGTCTGGACATGCATATGCATTTACGTAAGACTTACTGCCTCTGTGGTGCCTTGTAGAAAGCTAAAAGTGTCCTATCAAAAAGCCCAAAAAAGAAAGAAAGCCATAAAGATAGGGTTTTGCACGATTGAGTAGCAACTCCTGGGCACTGCTAGCTTAAGTTGAAGCAAATTGAGATGGACCGATCAACCAACTATATGAAGCTAATGGCCTAATGCTCTGACAAACATTTGGCTGATAGAAATTGTTACCCGTAGTTATGTACTAGATTTGAGGGAAATTCTTATCTGAGTAAAGTTAGGGATACTTTTTTTCTATTTCCCATCTTTAGCTATTTTAAATTACCATGTAGGATAGCTTAGTGCACTTGCCATGAAAATTTGCTCTACATTTTTGTTCCCTGTATTTATCATTTTGGTGGTATTTTGCCTACAATTCTGTTTGTGAATCTTGTTGAGTGTGTGTGTATAGTTTTATTTTATTTGAATGATTATTCTTATCACTTTCTATTTCAGCTCCTTCTATCACATTTTCTTTCTATATTTTCTTTTTCTTTTTCATCACATCACTTATCACATATCACATGCTAGTAAGTCAGTTTCTCACCCTACCTTTTTTTTCCTATCTCTCCCTTGCACCCCAAAAGGGGGTTATTTTTTTGTGTTTTGCTAAGTTATGGATTACACACACAAAGCAAATGTCAATTGTCATTCGCTTTGTTCCACGAGAAAAGTTAACCAGGCGGTTCTAGTAAATTGTAGTAGTAGGCACAATTATATGAACCTATATCTTGTTAATTGTAACCCTACATGCTGATGCTATACTTTTTTATTTGTATGGATATTCTCATTGATGTCTGGTTTTGCAATTGATCTCTACTGAAGAGCCTATCCATCAATTAGATGAAGGCATTTAGGAATACCAGAAACTTGGTACGGCAGTGGGCTCATTTGGAATATGAAAAATTCGGATTCTAGTTCATCTTTATGCTTTGTCTAACAAAAAGATGTGAGGGAATATTAATAAGGCGTGACATTGGTCAGAAATTAAACAGATGGTATCGTTTTTTGGCCCTGGTATTTCTACCAACAAGACCTACCATGCATTTATTAAAAGGAAAAATAGAAATCTGATTTGATCAACATGAAAATGGCATTACAGTGGTCCTGTAATTCAGCTTTCTTTTGTAGCCATGATCAACATGAAAATGGCATTACAGTGGTCCTGTAATTCAGCTTTCTTTTGTAGCCATTAATAAGTTCCTTTGTGAGAATGCAATCAGCAATTAATTGTCCTTTAAAAACATAAAGCTTGTGATGTGTTGAAAATGGTTTTCAATTTGGAAGTTGTCGAAATGCGAAAGAAAGAAACATCTTTGGATTCCCCCGCTTGACATGCACAGATCTTCATATATAAAGTCGACGGTAATAAATGTCTGCGCTGATTAGTCAAAACATTGGGACATAGCTTTCCTGTTGAGCTTATGGCTCGAGAATTGAGACTTGACCTCATCCACTCACTCACTCACACCGTTTTTAAAAACAAGCATCAGTGTGTTTGCAAAAGAATTTTAAACTGGTACTAGATTTTAGTTAGTTTTATTTAACTAAAGATAAATGAGTTCATTTTAAATTACTATTTTATGTAACATTTGAACTTATAAGTTTGTACTTCATTTTCAACTTTTATGTAAGTTTTAACTATCTTATCCATTGATTTTGTCAAATACAACCAAATATCTATCTGTTCGTGTTAATTTCAGTTTTTTTCTCTAGAGAGGTAGTATAGTAATAGTACATTAATGTTTCTACATAAATAAACAGGTTACTAACTTGATATGTGAGAAAGTAAAATGATGAAAGTGTATGTATGTTTACACTAGATTACAGAATTAGGAGTGAGATTGATGTGCAGTGCAGTGCAGGGGAGATGCAGGCGATATGTAAATTAGGGGAGGGCCCGAGAAATGCGCAATAGTTATAGAGCTACAGGGTGTTGAAGATGCTTAACAAATAAGATAGATAGATACTACTTGTGATGAGCATTATGATGAGCCCATAATTGAAAAGGGTGGTCCCTACCAGAGCAGGAGCAGGAACAGGAACCAAACATATCTGGTCACCATTGGTGGTCCCCCACGTGACCCAAGTCTTCAATTCACACCACGTGCTCTTGTCCCCTCCCCACGGGACCCACATCCCCGCCGTACCAATGACCATTTATTGCTATCACATGCCCATGCCTGCAGCGTACCATGCTCGCAGAATCTCAGCCGTCCGTTCCACGCACACCGCTTTGACTCCCATTTTACTATAAATAAATCAATTAGTATCTCTTTTTTCACTTCTTCTCCTCATAGCCTTCATTTTCAAATAATTCAATTAGTAGTGCTCTAAAGATATTTATTAAAAAATAAATTATTAACATATGCTGTTATCATAATTTTAATTAAGTGCAAAAAGTAATTTATTAGTTTTTTAATTAGCATCTTACGTACAAGACTCTTGTTTATCACCGATTGTGTAAATCAATTAATATAAGATTGTTTCAGTTTAATTGGTAGTCTTGAATTCAAATATTGAATATGTAGTTTCATTAAATATTTTGAAGGAAAGTTTTGTCGTTCAAATAATCCTATTTAGCTTGAGAATGAACTTTATTTGAGTGGTCTTATTTAACTCAGGTAGGATTGTCTCCTTAAAAAATACTTATGACTTATAAAAAAAGAAAGCACTTATTTGTTAACATGAATTAATACAAGTTGTTAAAGATTCAAAGTTAAACTTTTATTATCCTTATGAATGTGGGTTGAAATCCTCCTCATTCTACTAAAATTTCACTTAATGGAAAATCCTCTTGCAATTGATAAAATTGCTTGCAGTTTAAGACTCCACAATAATATTTTGGATTAATCTTTGATGACAACTTCGTCATGTCATTAACACCATATTCGACAATAGTATTAGAATTAGAGTTACCTTCATGTTCTATCCCTTTTTAAAAAAAAAAAGAACCCTTATTTTAAGTATATGAAAGTGAAAAAAGTAGGAAGTTGCAAGAGGAGAAAGGAGTGTATTTGGTGTTCGAGTGGTCCACGTCAAGAGGATTAAATGCCGGTGCTGCTGTGTCTTGTACTCATACTCATATAATGGTGATAGGTGAAGGGGTTTTGGGTGTTGGTAGGAGTGAGTAATTTGTTGTGCTCCTCCTCGTTACTCGGGTTCTTTACTTGCTTCTCCCCATCCTACGCTCCCGCTGACACCGACATGTCCGGTCTCCCTTCCACCCGTTCGATCCTCACATTCAACGGCTCTGATCCACCCATTCCCTATTCGCCGTCTTTCCCATGACGTCTTTCACGCTCCCACCCATACCCCCATATCACAAAAAAGTGCCTTCACCAACTGCATGCATCATGCATGTGCATTATCATTCACCTTCCATTCCTCAAATTATTGATAGAGAAGCACCGGTGTCATGTTCGTGTTAGGGGTACCCCTCATATATAATATATACGCAGTCCCATTTTCCTCTTTTATTCACATAGATGGTGAGACAAAAGTTCCATGCCATATGCTTCCACAGCTTCAACTTTCTTTTCTAATGTTACATGTTCTTCTCAACATAATACATAACTGGCCCTTTTGCCGCAGGAGTGCAATTAAATTACTATCTTTTCTGTAAGTTATATTATAACGCGTGGTCCACTCTTTATACCAATACGTAGTTCTAGTTTCTTGTGCTTAATTAACATACTATCAAATCTAAAACGCCCATGGCTCATCAGATCAATTAGTAAGACAAAAATTAAAAGCAGAACATACTGTATATCATTGCATGAATTGAATGAATTACACAAAGTTGGTGTACCTAGTCAAGCTACCTAGCTATGTAGTAATACGACTATACTATTTGCACATTTTATGGATTAGGATCCTTGCATTAGTAAATAATATCACAATATTATATTATGAGAGAGAAAAAGATAAAAGAATAATTATAATAAGGCAATCAGTATTATTTATATATGGTCCATTAATTTTTTTTTTTTTGTATCTTTTTTTCACATGACATGACAATATTATAATAATTATTAATATGAGAAGATCCTAATCTCACTTTTAGTATAAAGGTAAACAGAAAATGTATTAAAATGTAGATTTTAATTTTTATCTTATTATTTATAAAAAATGATTTTACTAATCGTTCTCTTCAAGGTAATATTTAAGGAATTAAAAGGAAAAAACTGTAATATTTATTGATTTTATTAAAACTGTAATATTTAATATTTCTAATGTATCTCAACTATGATTTTTAATAAATGCTTTTTATTTATTGATTTCTTAACGTTTAGTGAAATTGTTTTAAAAAAGTGTCATTGACTTTAATTAATATTAGTAACACATATAATGTATTTAGTCAAAAATTCATTTTTATATAAAAGTAAGGAGAGCAAACTTGAACTATTTAAGATTAGTAAAATTAAATAATGTTACCTAACGTTTTAATTAGCGTGATTTTTTTTTTTTGTTTATATTGAAGATCAGGAAAAATATGTCATGAATTTAACTAAGAAACTTATTTGTATTAAGCTAAAAAAAACTTATTTTAATAAATTAAAATAAGAGACTTATTGAAATATGCTAAAAAAAAAAACCATGAGACTTACAAGTTATATATTTTCATAAATTGAAATAAGCTTCTCTTAAGTTCTTCCAAACACTCCCTTCAAGCATATGATCAATTATGTAGACCAATACCAACCTAATAAAATTATGCCACTTGTAAAAAAAAAAAAAAATTATGCCACTACATGCAGCTAAATAAATCATGAATATGTTAATATTTACTTATTGAGTATAATCAAGTCACTAGAAAAAGTCACTTCACTTGAATTGACGTTTCCATTATCTGCTGAATTCAAGTATATTGTGTAATCACGTGTCTCTTTTATGGCTCAATTGGCGTAAATTGTGCAACCTAAGTTCATATAATTTATATTTTTCCCTGAAGACATGCACGACTATGGATCGAGCTTGAAAAATGTTTACCTATTTATCGAGAACATAATCGAGTCACATGAATTGACAATTCTTTTATCGGCAACTCACATAAAATGTGCTGCTTAATTTGTTCTTATACTTGAGATTTCTCGACGAATATACTATATGATTAAAAATGTTGCTACCTTGGGCAACAAATAGTTTAAAAATAAAAAATAAAAAAACTTACAAAGTCACGGAATTTACACAAGGTTAGATGTTCGAATATTAAAAAATATTTGTAAAAAGGAGTAACCTAAACACCTTAAAAAAAAAAAAACTTGATATCACAAATAAGAATAATATATTTTCGAATAAAATACATGGACAGCACCTTATACGAAAGAAATAATAAAAATTCAAGCACAAGTAAAATAATGTGGGGAAAAAAAATACATATTTACAACTCACCTGATCGATCGCTAGTTTCTTGAAACTGTAAAATGAGATGACCTATAAGAAGCTAGACATTAGACATGACACTGGTTTGAGTCAGAAGTGTATATCTGGCCCTCTTTATGATAGTTTTTTATCTGCCCCCACATGAAATTTTAATGGTATTTAGGTACCGTAAATCATATACATATTACCTGTAATATGCAACAGCTCAATACTTATACACTGCTCATTAACCTAACCCATTTCTTTGCAAATTGAAAAATATAACGTCTCTTCCACCCACTGGCCCACGTCTTTTCTCTACTCAAATTATTATCACGTACAATATAGTATATTTTACATATACTTCTCTCACATGCCATTGCAAACATTCTTATGCAAGACGACGCATCTGTATATGAGCATGTCACACCTATAAATCCTTATTTTTCTAGTATGCTAAGTGCTAACACGCACATACATACAAAAAGTATTTATTAACGTCCTTTATGTAGCTGGCAATGGATGGAAGTTAATGTGACAATAACGCCGTATATTACTATGACTGTATATAAACCAATATCTTAGAAACATTTTAAGCGTATAATCGCTCAGGCTATTAGTAAAAAAAAAAGTTTTATATAATATTTAAACTACCTTTAATTCCAAAAATATTTCAACAAAAAATGGAGTGAATAAATAAATATAAAAGTACTAGTATTTATAATGGGAGAATAAATTATGAGTTCTCAAAAATTATTATTCCATGAGTAAAAAAAAATTATTATTCCAATTGATTTGCGAAAATAAAGTCATGTCTACACAGATTTTTTATAATTAAAAGAATTAATTAGAGACTCATAATTTTTCTATTGAGTCCAATAATTGACGAGACTGGTGTAACACAAAAGTCTGAGACTATTTTCTCTAGCTCAACTAGACCATTCAGGTAGGGAGGAGAAATTCTTTTGTCTACACTTTCATGGTAGCTAATTGTCAAATTAACGAGCCAGGGTACAGATATTTTCCGTAGATAATTGTATTTTTAATGTTTTTATTCATAATCGTATTTTTAATAATATTACAGCCTAGTAATTGTCGAGAAATATTATAGCCTAGTAACTGCAAAAACTAAATAAAGTACATAGACATAGTACCACTTTATTATTATTTTTATAATATACGGATTTACAGAGAGCTGGTATAAAATCACTGCGAAGGACTACTAATAACAAGAGTATCTTATTCTAAAATCACCGCAGAATTCATCCCTAAGTAAGGACATGTTAAATATCAAATAAAATACTCACTACCTTCTTCATAAGAAATTCTGGGTAATTAATTAGATAGTAGAAGGAAATTAGAAAAGTGAAAAAGAAAGGTGGAAGGAGAGTAATATATGTGTATGTGAATGTGATTGTGATATGATGTGGCCGTGCGGGTAAAGTATCGTACAGAGGAGTTAGAAAGTAGGGATAACAAAAGGCTAAAAATAATAAGGCAATGATGAAAGAATCGCATTAAAGGCAAACTTGTCTCGTGTCAAGTGTATTTTAAATACTCATTTTGTCTTGTTCTGTGTGTTTGACTAGTAGCAACTGTTGGTAGCAGGTAACGGGTCGGTTGGTTGACCGGCACCATCAGGTCATTCCCACAACAATTTTTTTATATTTAATTAATTGAGAAAAACAATACTAATAAATTAAAAATTACTACTATTATATAGTATTGTTACATAGTAAGTGGGAAGTCATATAGCTATAAAATATGGATGAATATTAACGGTGTGCATTCACTTTAGGTAACTGAATATAGTAAATTTAGAGTAAATCTCGTGACATGAAACAAATCGAAGTCACTTGGATGTTGTTTGTTGAAAGAATTTCTCCATCTTTTGTGGTGATGAGTTAACTACGTACGATGCTTGGGGGGGGATTTTTGTTGTTTATTGTTTATCTTATTCTTATCTTTAAAGCTGAGTAGTTAGTTTAAGTTCCGTTTTGCATAAGCTAATTTTGGAACATCTGAATGGGTGACTAAAAAGCACCATTAGTGTGGTGTGAGTCAGTGCTTGGTTTTTCTCTCTCACTCACATGGGCTCGCTATATATAAGAAGGTATATGCGGGTTAGGGTTTTGAGAGCAAAAGGGTGTTGTTGTGTTGAGATGGGTTGGTATTGAGGGGAATGTTGGCTGGCTCGAGGCTTTTCACAAAGGAGGTTCATAATGGATGGAACTATAAGGCTTCGGACCAGGCTTCATTCCCCTCAAAAGTTCTTCCTTCATTTGGATTATTAATAATCATCAACTACTTCAAACTTCAAACACAAGATAGGTAGCTAGCTACCTAGGTTCTCTCTCTTTTGGAGGCTCTACACTACACACATGTCATGTGTGTGTGTGTGGTTGAGATGTTTCTTCTTCCTTGCAAAGGTGAGGTTGAGAGGAATGTTGTCTGGCTCGAGGTCATGGAGGAGGAGACTACTGAGATCAGTGAAAGTTTCCAATGGAAATTTTACCCTCTTAACACAAAAATGATTCTCGGACCAGGCTTCATTCCCCCCACCCAACTTTTGCTTTTTCCTTTCAATTTCTTTCTCTTGCATGCCCTCATGGTAAGGCACTAAGGCTTTCTCTTCCTTTCATCTTTCTCTCAATTTGCTTTAAAAAAAATGCTCTTTTGCAGTTTGTTTTTGCAGGGTCAGAATTTTCATGAACTCACTGGTGGTAATCTTGTTTTGTAAATTAAGGTTGTATTTTTGTTACCTTGGTTTTTATTATGCGTGTGAATGCTAGCTTCTTCCAAATCCCAAGCTAGAACTTTAGCAACGGATGAATCAATATGTTAACATATGTGTGGCTAAATAGATAAAAAAAGGTTGAGTTTGCATCTGCTCAGATTATGTAACTATGCTCAAGCCTCCCATGTATAGATTTAGGTTTTTTCATCATTAATTTGAAGCACTTGTATGAAGAATTGGTCCATGCTTCAAAATCTATTAATTTTAGAAAATAATCTTATTTTTTAATCTTTTCAAAATAGACTTCTTCTTTGTGTTTCTCTTTTTTTCTCTCTCATACATTCAGTCAAGAGAGAGAAAGAGAGAGGCATGTTTACCACAAAGCAAATCTGTCTAGTTTTCTGGTGTATTAATTAATTTTAGATTAACATTTCACAGAGATAAGATATGAAAATATATTATTAAGAAATAAGTTGGGTAATCCCAGGCCCTGAGACCTGTGGGAATGTTTATTTCACGTGGACAAGAAAGGTGAATGAAAGCATCAACAGTGAAAACCTATCATATGTGAAATTCTTTTCTTTATCTGCAACTAGCTGCTATGCCTCGCTCTTAGGTCTTTCCAGCGTTTCAAAACATAACATCCCTCTTCTGAAGTCCTTTCAGCTTTGAATAATGTTTCAGCTTTTTGTCAAATTAACCTGTTTTCAGGCCGGTGAAAATTATAGGGAAGGCAACTTCATAATTTACACTTGGGAAAAAGCCTTGCCATCATTTTCATCAACCATCTGAATGAATGTACTTCAGGTAAATTAACAGTTACCCAGTAAAGCAAGTAATAATAAATATATATTTAAATACTAAATTACTATTAAATTAATTATCACTCATACACCTTCAAATTAATGAATAAGTATATAAGTCTAAAAACATTTATGTGTGTGATGTGAGCTTTTGAAACATGATGCACTGTTGAATTTATTGTAGTTTTGTTGTGTAGTGAAATGACATAGATGAGTGTTGAAGGCATGCACTCACTAGCTGCTGAAGTTGCTGAGGCATATACATGTGAAAGAGTAATGAATGAAAGAAGAGAAGAGATGTGCTGGAACAGTTAACGAGAAGAAGTGAGAATCAGGAGAAGCTAGCTAGGGATTCTACTATGTGTCTGTGTCTCTGTCACTCTTGCTAGCTAGCTATATGATTATGATCTATGACCACACCATGTCATTGCCAGCTTCCATTATCATGACGATTCAGATGTGTGAATCTAGCTGCATGCATAACTAAGCTGATGCAAACTAAACCTGGAAAAAAGAGAAAGAGAAAGTAGAGCTTCTCTTCTCTTCTATTATTATTATTATTATGTCTGATATGTGTGTTTTAGTGTAATATATTTATGGAGGTTCTAAAGTTGTTGAAAATGCAGAAACCATCTCCGGAAAAAGCTTGGATCAGCAATATCAGCTTCATGTGCCTTTTCGTGGAGTAATAGTAGTGAGATGAGATCTTTTAGCATTTGAAATTGAATAGCATTTGGAGAAAGAGAGAGAGAGTAAATGTAGAGTATCTGGTGTTTCTTGGGAAATGAAACTGAGAGAAAGACACAGCTACTCGGGCATCGTTTCATGACAAACTTGGTCTCTTTAAAGAAGTGAAACAATTGCACTCCTTTATTGTTGACAGCTTCATCATGAATTTATTATCATTTGAGCTAGCTGCTGAACTAGCTTTTCTACTGTCAGCCAGCCAGCAACAAAATCTTTAAAATTTCACAATAATACCACTAATAAACAAATTCAAAATATTATGTGATCTTTATTTACTTAATAGTATAGTGATAAACATGCGTAATTTGCTTACCATTCATTTTTTCAAAATACCAAAATTTGATTTTATAATTCTTATAACTATTTAATTAAGCTCCTGTCACCAGCTCATAGCTTTGTTGTCATGTGTACGTAGATAAAGGCATCCAATTTATTAGGGTTGTGAAAATACAGTGCGTTTCATGTGTGGTGGTGCAAAATTTTGGACTTTGGAGTACTCGTGTATGTTCAAATGTTTTGCTGCCTGTAATCATTTCATTTGAAATGTGTCGCATTTTGAGTGTAACTAAAGGGTAGCTTAATTTCTACTATACTCAAAAAATTGTTAAGAGCTTGACATATAAATGGCCTTCTATATATTATTGGTCAGCATAGCATATATATTTGGTTTTATTCAAGTAATTTAAACACTGAAATTTAATTACCTTAATATTGTTTGAGCCATCTTCTTTTAACCCTAATTAACTCGTCATTTTTGCATATTGATCCTTTTTTTTTTCTTTCCCTTTTGCACTCCAAGTTTCCTTTCTTCTTCATAGAAGGGAAAAGAGAAAAAGAAGAGACAAAATGATTTGGGCCATCATTTGTTTGGTAGGATAAAACAATGAAAGGAAGGGAATTGGAGATATGCAATTTCTGTGGGTGCCATCATGTTTCATCCCTCCTTCTTAGGGAGGATTGGAAAAGGAAATATAGTACTAGAGTGGCCATATATGTCTTCATTCGTTTTGTTTTGAACCCATTGCACGTGTATGTCTTAATCCAATACAGGTTGACATAAGCTTAACACTTGTGCAAGTTTCTTGGTCACTGATCCTACAATATCCAAGCGACTTGTGTATAGCCCACCTGACCCAAGATCATACATGACTTTTAATTAGAATATTCTGAGATCAAGCAATGTATGTGTAATCTTGTGATTCTCAAACTATTAGACACATCTGAAGTCCTCCATAACCCCACTTAACTCGCTATATGAATCATCTTTTCCAAACATTTTTTAGTGCAACACATTTCTATATTACATAAAAATCCTCGAAATAAATTCAACTATCAACATAAAATATATTAAATAGAGGGCAAAACATGCATACCAATGGGACTTGGGTCTAGCGAAAGTGGCTAATTTCCTACAACATGATACTCCCTCCATTCTAGATTATATGATGTTTTAGAAAAAAAAAAAATTTGTTCCAAAATAGATATCATTTTATAAAATCAATGCTACATTAAATATCTTTTTTCAGGACTATCCTTAATCAATACTTAGTGGGAGTAGTATCAAAATCTTAAACGTTATATAAACTGGAACAGAGGGAGTAGTGAACTTGAATCTACTTCAAATAGGTGTCTACATTTAATATTTAACCATGAATAGAATTGCCTCTAAAAGAAGTGACCTATGAGAAAAAGAGAGGAGGGGGAGGGGGGTTAAAACATGCATAAATAATTAACAATAAAAATGATGTTTATAAACATAGTCTAATTATGTTTAGTTAGAAGTTATAAAATACAAATAACACCTTGATGACCGAAATGAATAAGTAGTTGAATATTTATTTATTTTTTTGAGTGTACATTTAGTTCGAAATTTGGAAATTGATGTCGATGAAATTTATTTTGAATTGTCAAATATAATTGAAATGGGTATTTAAATAAAAACGAAACACATTTATATCATAATGTGTGTTTTATTAGAAAATATAAAAAAATTTCTAATTTTAAAAAGATTGAATTGCATTATTCATTAGAGTTTTTTCTTTTTATTTCAAATGAAAAAGAATTACTATATACAGTATATAACAATTTAATTGGTTCATGAGGCCCAAATTATTCAATAGACAAATTAATAATTTGTCTATTAGAATCAGAAGTTACTAACTTAAAAAGCTTATCAATCACGTTTTTGGATAAATAATTCCAAGATTAATAAAGGCGTTAGATCGTGTGAATCGTAGGAGTGTCAAAGAGGTTGGACGGTAGCATGACACATATGACTTTAGAATAGATGCCATGCCATAGACATAGTAATCAATCGGTTTCATTGCCTCAAACTCGGAGAGAAAATTAATCATCGCAGATCGAAGAAATGAAAGATGTTGATATTTATGGATTGTCACAGAATGGCGTCCAATAAATAAATCGAAATCATGATTCGTGATTAATAATTTTGATTCTTTCCAACGTAGAATCGAAAACCTCCCATTCTTACATTGGTCTGTCCCTCACCAGCTTGACAATTAATTGTGATGGACAGCTATGCGTAATTGATGCTACTTGATGTACAGTAGTAGAAAAACCGCCACAAAAAGGATTTTAGGTATTTTTGTTTTACAAATTACAATAGCAACAACTTAGAACTTTGTACATATTACTCAAATCTTTCACCAGTAAACCAATCTCTTTGAGTTAAAGGATTTTAGGTATATTGGGCACAATGCCTGCAATATAATAATAAAACTATTTAAACTGGATAAATATAAGTTGTTTATTTACATTAAATTATACTGCCTTATATTAAAAGATAGGGTCTTGCTTACCAGTACCATTAGGGTATTGGTTAAGCAATTAAAATGAGAGAATATTTATTGTGAAAGAACAAAAAAAAAAACTAATTTATTAGTGGGAGGTATTCGAACACATAACTTATCCCTCTCCCATTCTTTCTTCAACCACCAAGCCAACCTTATAATCCATATTTATTTCCTCTCTTGTTTCAAGCTATAAAGTATATTTACTCGCTTAGAAATAAAAATGTGTTTTCACTTTAATTTATTTTTAAGTTGAAAAATACTAACAATATATTTTTTAACATAATCTTTTGAATACATTTTTATTATTAATTAAAATTTATTAAAATCACTATTTTACGAATGTCACTTCTTATTTAATGAGAGTAATTTCATAGTTTTTTTAATAATTTTGAATTATAATAAAAATATGTTAAAAAAAGTGTGTCAAAGTATCTTGTCACTACTTCTCTTTTATGATAAATCCCATTAGTTTATGTTTATTAGTAACTTAATAAGACACATTTTTTAAGAAGACAATACGCTTTCCCAATTATATATTTTTTTTAAAGTGCTCTGTTGTGTACTTGTGTTGTTTTGCAAACACAATTTTTTTTTAATCATGCTATTGGTGTGAAGTATCTAAAACTTTTTAATTAGTATCTTTTTTTAATCATGATTAATATTTGCTGATAACCTGATTGACCACCTTTAATGAGATATCTCCTTTCAACCACAATTCATGAGACTCAAATCCAAAACTTTGCTTAAAAATATCAAGTATAATTTCACTTTAACCAACAACTTATGATCAAACACAAATTCTATGATAGCTATTAGCTAGAAAGTTTCCGGAATGGAGATGCTCCTACATTAAGTATTAGTTAGAATTATTTTTCTTCACTATATTTTTGGAGGTTTCTTTTTGCAAACCCCATTTTTTCTCTTGAAGCCCCTACTTTCTATTCAAAGAGGCCCAGTCATTACAAAGTTGAAAAAAGTGGAAACGTCACCAACTCGTGATACACGCTGATTGGTTCACGCAAAACCGTTTATTTGAATGGCCACTAAACTTGCATTTGAACCCATATCCTCCCACTGCAATAGATTTATCAGGGTAAGTAATACCCAAACAAACACCTTCAAGGAGAAAGGCGCAAGCTAAAGTGTTTGTTTTTTTAAATTTAAAAGGGAGAGCAATATAAGGGGAGAATAATTTTCTCTTTATTTTGTCAATGATAACTTTTTACTTCTATTTTCCTGATATCAACAACAAAACCAATAAATCATTTTCTTTTGTCATGCTTTTTTTTTTTTTTTCAGAAAAGATCTCATTCAGTGGTAATAATAGTACAAAGTACAAGGATTTGATGAAATTATATTTGGCCCGGTTACAATATACACAGCGTGGGGTGTTAGACGCAACACAAGAGTAAACGGAAATCTTAACCATGCCGCCGCACATTTTTCACTCTTACTATATTAGCCCCTTCGTGGGGCTGTTTCTGTCTCTATTTCCAAAAATGGTCCTATAAAAAAGGATTATAGGGCAAAAAGTCAAAAACCCATGAAGGGTGTATGGGCAACTACGTATGTATAAAGCAGGCTGAACAAGTGATGGATCAGATCTTTAGGAAAGATTGATGGCCATCTCTTGGAGAAGAAGTTTCTTCTGAGATGCATTAATAATGCCCTTGCACTCTGCATCTAGTAATACTTCTGTCATAATTGCAGATGCTCGTCCTTTAGGCTCATCTTCTGAAGTCCTCCTCGACATGAATGCCTGAATATAAAAAAATAAGACCTCATGATATCAACACTTCCATATAAAAATGAAATTTGGCTGTATGGTGAACTAAACTGTGTACATTTGCTAGATCACTAAAATAAGCAATTATTTCTTTAAATTGCATACTGGAAATGTACCATTGGGTAGAGATATTAGTTATTTACTACAAAAACATGAAAGCATGCCATTACCTGCCCACGATGAGTTATTTCCAAGTATCCTGGTTGTAGGATAAACGGTTCCCCGTCAATTTGAACTGGGAAAGGACTCGAACAGTGTATCTTGATGACTTTACCTTGAGCAAGCCTTCTTGCTTGTGAAAGTCCAACCTATACGGTAAATCAAGCATTGTTCTTACTAATTTACCATGAATTTAAAAATTTATCTTTTATCTGTTTTTATAAGCTTGCCATAAAATATACAAGTGAAATAAATGTACAAATACATTAATCTCTTTTGCAATAGGTATTCTACAATATCTAAAGTAATCATTTCAACAGACAAGGTTAATACACACACACACAAGGTTAATACATATAAAATAATTAAGGTAGAGAAGTTTTAGGAGGGTGGAATATTCAGTGGCTGAAGAATTCCCATAATTTTCTTTCTTTTATGGCATTCTCTGTTATTTCAGTCTTAACTGAGGGCTACCTCTACCTGTATGGGAGCTTGGTCTTATTTTGTTTCCACTGAGTCCAATATAGAGTAAACATACAAAATAAAATAAAATCTTGATAGAGAGGCTCCATTGTAGAATTTAGACCTAACCTTTTTTTTTTTTTTTGAAAGGCAAATTAGTAAATTTTATTAAAACCAGTTCAGTGCACAAGTTGTGCCCGAACTTTTCTGTTATCAAAGTACAAAAGAGCCTCAAAGCTGTACAAAAGACCTAACCATTAATTAAGAAGTGATGGAAATTACCAAACCTGTGAATACCTTCCACTTTTAGAATGTTAAAATTTGGATCATTTTGGCACTCAGTTTTTGAATTACTTTGTTTAATGACTAAACTACATACATAATTATATCATTAAAAAATAAAGAATACCTCAAAAACTTACCTAAATGTATCCACATCATTAGTTTATAAGGAAAAATATTTTTGTGATTTAGTTTTCAACCAGTAGTCCAGTAGAATAATTTAAATTAACAATATCAATATCATTATAAAGACTTGATTTGATATTTAAGAAGTGCACAAGATTAAAATATCCCATACCTGAAGTTTTCCTAGGTGCCATGCTCCACATACACATACCACCTCCAGCATTTTATCGTGCATGGATTGCAGACGAAAATCATCATCATGCTCATAACCATTTTGCCAAAGATCTACTCCACCCATATAGCTCCCAATATTGAGCACAATTAAGCCTTCAGAATCCTGTATGAAAGCAAGAATTAATATGTGATTCTTTACACGTAAATATAGAGGACACAATATTCATAACATGAATTTCTTAACGTGAAAATAATGATCAGAATCAGTAATTAACCTTAGGAATATCAATGTCTCTCCCATCAACTTCAAGCCATACTTGCCATGGCAAGTCAGCACAAGTTCTGTCCATAATATCTCTTGCTCCTTCTTTTGCATATCGCAATTTATTCAAAAACTGTTAATAGAATTACCATTGGAGATTAACAAACCCAAAAGCAAGTATTAGGTAAGGAAGCATTGAATGGATTGTACACAAGTTAAATATCCTAGATAAGAGAACTGAAAAAAATAATCAAAGCTCTTCAATAGAGAAGAACCAAAACAAGGAAGTAAACATGTATAATTTGTAGAAGTGACCAAAATCATATTGCTGATCATCCACTCATCCTCACCATGGTCTCTCCTGCTTGTCATTATGAGGTATAATAAACAAACATTAAAAGAATCAGTCTCAGTAGGTTCCTATTTCAGTCAACTAGATTTAGCATCCTAATGCTAACAAAGGCAATTTAGAATAAGCTTAGCCTATAAGCATGTACTAGCAGTATATTTTTTTTATTAAATATTGCTCAGTCTTACAATGGTAGTTTAAAGAATGTACACTGAAAGAAATTTAAGAAAACTAGACAATTGACATGGACATGAACTAACATGAATGAATATTTTACAATGATATACATAGAGGAAGGGAGAACTTTTACCTGACTAGAAAACTTTTCCGGATTTATTTCTCGAGTAACATGAAATTTATATGCAACCTTTGCATCACATCCAATGCCTATAAAAGCAGGCTGTAGATGTCAGTAAATTTTAAGAAACAATCCTAGGTAGTTATTGTTTCAGAGAATTACCTAGATAGTTCATCATGGATTTAGTTTTCACTTTATTTGATTTTCCTTCAGAACTTTCTTCTGCAATTTTTACTTCCCAGCGATCTAGCATAGTAACTGCTGCATTGCTAATGTCATGCAAAAGCATGGTCAATCCACCTTGTCCATCAAGTGTAGAGAAGCCTCTTCCCCAATTCAGTACCCTGGACAAATCATTTCCAGTACCAAGGGGAAGAATTGCCACAGGTGGAGGTGACTCAAAATTGTGTCTTTCTATAGCATCAAGGACCCATGCAACAGTGCCATCCCCACCACATACCAGTACTTTAAAATATCGTACACTTTTGAAGAATTCCAGACCCACTTCGGGGCCTTGAGAAGCACTCAATTCAAAGATCTACAGTAAAATAATCAAACCAGAAAAAGTCCAGTGAGACTATGATATGGAAGAAAGACATTATCTATATCTAGACAAGTAATGCTAAAGGAAGGAAAAAATAATTTTCATAGATAACTTGCTCTTAAAGAGTTTTTACTAGGATTCAATGAAACATTAATCTGTATTGTGATACAAATATACACAAGAATTTCAAGGGGGGAAATCAACAGAAAGTTCTATTTGATGAGAAAATTGTACGATAACAATACAATAAAACATAATGTGTTGAATTTCTCACGTTGCATGGTATGGAGGAAAAAACACAACTATGCTCGACTTTTTTTTCTTTTACCTACATAAGAACCTAGGTTTCTATTTCTTTTTATTAACTTGCAGCAGTTTTAAGAAATATTAAATACTTAGTACAACAGCAAAACATTTGGATCATTTAAACATTCATAAACAATGAACAGTTTAAAATAACATACCCAGCAAATCTTCATAATTAGGAATTATATGGATTTCAACAAATAGCCACAAGTGCACGAGGTAAATAGTCGGGAGAAAATTTCATGACTAGGCAATTTGCACTTGATATCAATACTTAATAAAGAACTTACAGCATCACTTTTTTTTAGAAAAAAATGTTCCCCTTGCTTCAAGAAAAAGAAAATGAGATTTTTACAGTATTGAGTTACATTAGCAAAAATATTTTATATTTTCAGGAATCAGGATGGTGAATCCAAATCCTATAAGGTTAAGCCAACAGGTCCCAGAGTTCACACTTAAGGTAGAGTTAAAATCTTCTATTTTAAGAAAATACATGAAAAAATGATTCCTCTTTTAAAATTTGAAGTAGGTTAACAAATATTAGCACACTGTTCAACAACTACTTCACTTTAAGAATATTAGGAAAAAAACAGTTAGATTGCAATTGTCTTCCACCAAAGTCATCACTCTGCCATCCTATCCAAAAACAGACTACACCTTAAAATACAGAAATTTCATTTATCTGTCTATAATATATAGATAGCAAGTATGAAGGATAGAGCAAAGGTAGAATCAAAGGATTCTTGATATAAATCATCATTAAACATAACTACTAATCAAACAAACTCCTAAATCATATGATCCAACTTGACTCTGAAAAAGATCTAAAAGATATATCTGCAACATGCTTAATAATAGATGTCGTTACTTAAATTAAAAGCAAAAAATTGTATATCAAAGACAAAGTAATCACCTGAACTGGATTTAGTAGCATATTCAATCTCCTATGAAGAGAAGGCCCAAGCTGCCCACCACTCCTGGCATTAATGAAGACCAAAAGTGGGCTTGCATCTTGTGGCAAATCAACCAGTGTGTATTTCTTCATTTGGCTAGGGGTAGCAGTTGGACCGTTTCCTAATACTCTACCATTAGTCACATGATTAAAATGCTTCTCATCGCTGGACTTATTCCAGTTGAGACCATTCAACACATATTCCAATAATGTTGCATCAGTAGGCGAGGAACCACGTGATTTACCATTAGCATTGTAACCACCTCCATTTTTATTGCGATTACGCCGCTTTCTAATCTGGCCATTAACAGAGGAGGTTATAATAGAACTTAGTCGTCCTCCTTTTTGATCTTCATCAACTTCTTTGACACAAAGAGGAGAAAGGATAATTCGCCTCAAAGGACCCAAATCACAAAAGTCACCAGAATCTCTGGTCAATTTGTTATGACATTTCACGTGAATGAGGCGCTGACACCACCGACAATGCCAGGTAGGAGAAGCTTTAACAAAAGGAACACCACATGGCTCGTCACAGTAAAAACAAAAGGCAGACATCTCATGATTTTCATCCACATTAACCCATCTTTCTGACCAGTGGTGTCGAATATGACCAAAACCAGCCTGAGCCACACATTTGCAATCCTTTGCTGCAAACTGAGAACAAAGGAAATGAGCTGCGACACCACAAACCGAGCAACGATGGAGAGGAGTACGCGGTGAGGCTGTTGTACCTAAATTTTGAGAAGGCCAAAGGGAAGTCAAGCAAAAACAACAAGTTGATGGCTGTTCCCTATAAGTAAAATCTTCAACCCACAAATGCTCCGATAGCGGAACTTTAAACTTTTTCCAAACTTTCTTCTTTTCTCTTGCTGCAGCTTTAATCCAATTCAATGAGGACCTTCGCTGCCACTTGAGAACAGCATATATGACAGCCATTAGTCCAAATGATCCAGTGATCAGCCATCCAAAAATAGATGCACTGGAAGCATCAGGGCTCGTGACCAACCTCAGAAATGAAATTCCCAAGTTTATCATGGTTAAACTCATTTGATTGAACTCTTCCGTCACACATAAAACCTGACCATTTAAGCCAAACTGTCACACATTGCTATATATAAAAATTATTTCTTTTAAGAAAAAGAAAAAAGTTATCTTACTGACAACAATAACTAGACAGAACATAAAAAATATAGTATGGGCAGCAAAGCATGATTGATCAGTTGCAGTGCAGAAAAATACAAAACAGATAATCCAGAATGGAGTTCAGTAGCTTGATGCAGTTTTCAGAAACACAGAATTGAGAGTTAATAAAATTTACACAAGAAAAAGTAAAGGAAAAAGAAATGAATTATGATTGGGTAACTTGAACCAAATGCAACTGGCTGACTAAATGAAAAATCAGGATACATTTACTTACTTACATCATTCCCAATTATTCGTAAATCATATCATACATAAACAAAGAGCAAAAACCAGAAGCGATTAAATTCAAAAACAACTCAGAAACTAATAGCTTAATTAAGAACGAAAATAAAAAGAAATTCTAGGGCACGCCGCACGGTGCTGCCTTAAAATTCTGAACAGAATTGAGTATTGCGAGATGAATCGAAAAACGTTTTTCATAGTGATTGCAAATGCAGCTTAGGAAGGAATCTAGAGATACGGTGAAGGAAGAAACGGAATTGTTGAGAAAACGATGAGAGAGATAAGAGACATTAGATCTACGCAACACGATGAAAACAAATCAGAGAGAGGAATTGGCGTGAAACCTGAATGAAGGTTAGGTAGGTTAGAGAGGGAAATTGATTTTGGAGCTTAACAGAATACAGTTGCAACCCTTCTCTTCTTCTTCTTCCCCTCCGAAGAAGTAAAGATTAATACAATTCTTATATATTGTTGTTATCATTATCAAAATTTAAATTTCAACGTTTCATTTTGATTTTGTGCCCCCTTCCTTCCTTCCTTTTCACCTTACTGGATCATAAAGTAATAGAATATTATTTAATATTTAAATAATGAAAAGGGGAAAAAGCAGTGAGAGAGAGAAACGGGAAAAGGGCGGGATTTCCATCGCACAATGAACACGGTTCTGCTGTTGGATTCACCGTGAGATACGAATGGGTGACGCGTTTTCGTCTATTTACCTTTGTGTCCCTTCTACTCATGCAATTTTATAGCAGCCTTAATTGAATTTTTTTTTTTTTTAAGAGGAATTGAATTTTTTTTTTATCATTCATGGCACTTTTGCGAATTTTGTCACCAAATTATAAAATTTAGATTTAAATATGTTTTTAGTCCTTGTAATTTAGTATTTTTTTGCTTTTCGTCCTTGCAATTTTTTTTTATTTTAGTCATTGTAAATTATGTTTGTTTTATTTTTCGTCCTTAAAGCAGTTTAGATAGCGCTTTGAACAATAAAAAAATGCTATCTAAACCACTTTAAGGACGAAAAATAAAATAAACATAATTTGCAAGGATTAAAACCAAAAAAAATATTTTGCAAGGACGAAAAACAAAAAAATCATAAATTACAAGGACTAAAAGAGTATTTAAGCCTAAAATTTATATATGTTATCACCTAATTTTTAAAATTTTGTATATTATGTCATTTAATTTTTAAAATTTCACATATTTTGCCTCTTATATTATAATTAAATATTTTTGTTTTTAAAATTGAGTAGAAAAATATCTGAACTTTTGATATTTGAGTAACAAAATGTGAAAAAAAAAAAAACAATCAGTAACATGTGTGGAATTTGGTGATAAATGTGCAAATTTTATAATTTTATGACAAAATTAGCAAAAATATAAAAAATGGGTAAAAAAATGTAATTAAACCTTTATAGTATCATAAATTAGAATACAAATTTTATTCTCCTCACTCACATTCCTAATTCATATAATTTTTTTCATTGAAAGTAGTTTTTTTATGTAAATAGTTAAAATATATTAGTTTAAACTACTCTTTTTAATCTTTATATATATATATATATATATATATATATATATATATATATATTTTTTTTTTTTTCTAGATTATTTTAAATTACTCTTTTATATATATATATTAGTGTTTTAGCTCGTGCATTGCACGAACTTATTCAAAATTTCACTACCTTATTTATATAGTCAATAGAATAAAATTTGAAAAAATAAATAAAGAATTATATAACATATCAAAAGAAATTTTAAAAAAGAGATAATTATAAAAGAAACTATAAACTATAAAATTTAAAAAAAAAATAAGAAAATATGTAACAATGTAACTTTATTTTTTTTAATATTAACTTTAAAAAAAACTCACATAACCTAGTGTGTCTTAATCTTATGTTTTAATCTTGACCATTTAAACAAGATCTAGTGATCAATATTTGTTCATATCACTCTCATATAAGATAAGTCCTCTCACTAGATATATTTTCAAATATATATATATATATACGATTTTATTAACTGTTCATCAAATTCAATCTATTTTCTCTTTTATCTTTTAACTTTATCTTTAATTTAAATTTCTATGTTTTTTTTTTTAAATTATCAATAGTTAAAAATTAAATTTGTTGTGAAACGAATTAATTGGTTCCAAAATTTCAATACAACTTTAATTGAAAGTTGATAATTCGACATGATGATAATCAACTTTTGTGAAAAACTTTATGAAAAAAAAAATATGATGGTTATCTCATGATTAGAAGAAAAGACACAGCGGTAGTTATTTGTCTATTCAAACTAGCTATTTTTTTTTTTAAATGGGATTTAAAAAAACATAAATTAATTATTATTATTTGAATTATACTGAATGAACATTTTTTGAGACCAAAAACATTTAAAACATCAACACCAATATGGTATATGGATGGAATAGTGAAGTAGTTAGCGGATGATAATATTGATCTTTAATAGTATCCTCCTCCGCACCAGACACAGGTTATCAAAACTATGGTGCATTCTAGGGTGGGAAAGTTTAACAAGTCTCCCACCATGGGAAACAAACCTGATCCGTAGGATTGGGATCTTTTTCAAGATGAGAATAACATTATCATAGACATACATGTACTGGATTAAAACCCACCAAAATATATATTTAATTTAGTATTGCTATTCGCACCACCAAAATTGTTATTCACATCCCCACGTATTTAATTTTATTACTGTAGCAATATATATATATATATATATATATATATATATATATATATATATATATATATATATATTTTAATTTAATGGGTTATTTTTTTTATTTTAAAGCAGTGAAATTACGTCCAAGCCCTTGGTAATTTACTGTAGCAAAAAATATATATTTAATTTAATGGGTTACTATTTTTATTTTAAAGCAGCAAAATTACGTCCAAGCCCTAGTAGTGCTCTGAATTATTTTTATTTCCAAAAATATCCTTTCCACGGAATCGTGATTCCATGGCAAAATACACTACGGAATCATGATTCCGTTGTGTATTTTATCAACGAAAAGACTGTTCCGTTTCGTATTTTGTCCACGGAATCATGATTCCATTTCATATTTTTTTGCATCCCTAGATACACAATGGAATCTTGATTCCGTTGTATATTTTATATAATAGAATCATGATTACGTGAAAATGGTATGTTTGGTAAAAAAAAATTAAGCACATGGGAATGTGAGAAAAAAAAATAACGTAGAATTTCACTTTGATCTTGGGTGTCAAAAGAGGCGAATTCTAGCGTGGAGACTAGGTGCAAGTGGTCCATGTGGGGGAATAGTAAATACTGTAGCATTTTACTGTAGTAAAAATATATTTAATTTAGCATTGCTATTCGCACCTCCAAAATTGCTATTCACATTCCCATGTGCTTAATTTTTTTTTTTATACCAAACATACCCTTTCCACGTAATCATGATTCTATTGTATAAAATGTACAACGGAATCAAGATTCCATTGTGTATCTAGGGATGCAAAAAAAATATGAAATGGAATCATGATTCCGTGGACAAAATACGAAACGGAATAGTCTTTTCGTTGATAAAATACACAACGGAATCATGATTCCGTAGTGTATTTTGCCATGGAATCATGATTCCGTGGAAAGGATATTTTTGGAAATAAAAATAATTCAGAGCACTACTAGGGCTTGGACGTAATTTTGCTGCTTTAAAATAAAAATAGTAACCCATTAAATTAAATATATATTTTTTGCTACAGTAAATTACCAAGGGCTTGGACGTAATTTCACTGCTTTAAAATAAAAAAAATAACCCATTAAATTAAAATATATATATATATATATATATATATATATATATATATATATATATATATATATATATTGCTACAGTAATAAAATTAAATACGTGGGGATGTGAATAGCAATTTTGGTGGTGCGAATAGCAATACTAAATTAAATATATATTTTTGGTGGGTTTTAATCCAGTGCATGTATGTCTATGATAATGTTATTCTCATCTTGAAAAAGACCCCAATCCTACGGATCAGGTTTGTTTCCCATGATGGGAGGCTTGTTAAACTTTCCCACCCTAGAATGCACCTCAAAACTATACGTGTACTACTTTCTTCTGGCCGATAGGAGTTGTTGTAGCTTTATTCAGAAAGCATATTTTGGTTCGAAAAATATTTAATGATAAAAATGGTAGTTTTTTAAAAAGAAAATGTATGATCTCATATATTTAAAATATGATTCTTGTAAACTGAAATTAAATAAATGATATATATAATGATAAATATTAACAAAATTAAAATTCTCTAAGTAAATATAAAGTGCGGACAGTACGGGGATGAGTAGTATAGTACCCTACCCAAATCCTACTCTACTCATTAGGTGTGCTAAAAAGTTATTAGACCATTATAGTGGGCCAAGTGAGATGGCTTAGAATTTAGGACCAAAATAATACCTCTAGTAAAAGGCATTGTTAGACTTTTTTTTTATATTTTTTTTTCTTCTGAAAGTGTTAAAATTTGAACATTTTATAAAGTAATTTCCAGAAGTGTCAAAAAATTATCACATTTTAAAAAGTACTTTCCAAAAGTCAATTTCTAAAAGAAAAAAAATGGGGCACCTTTCTTGATTTCTTCAAAATAAATCCTAATACAAAAAAATAATATTACAATGAAATCCTATCCCTTCTATTAGTAAAGTCGCTCCTCTCATTGAGAAGTAAAATTTTCACGACAGTGCAAAGGTTGTCTCCTTAAAAACAATCTGTGTCCCTTTTTTTTTCCTAAAAATTAACTTCAGTTGAAAAAGGAAAATATAAAAAGCATGTATACTAATAAAACTGGATGGTGTAAATAACAATTGCATGATAAAATGATAAATAAGAGAAATTCAAATTTGGGTTGAGAATTCTTATCATCAAATCAAACAGAAAATAAGAATAACAGTAAAATAAAAAGTTTGGTGCGCGTAGATTTTGGCGATAGAGTTAGTTACTATGGAATATGGATAGATAAGTTTTGATACTGAGATTTTAACGTAAAGGGTAGGTTGAGGCGCACAGCACAGTGGAGGAAGAGACAGTGAGAATGATGAGGCGAAAGGGTGTGGGAATAACGGGAGTGAAGAGTTGGATGGTGGTGTCGGAGACAGGAGAGGCACGTCTAGAGGATGTTGGGAAGTACGCCATAATGCGGCGAACTGGTTTGCCGGCGCGTGACCTTAGAGTCCTCGATCCCATGTTGTCTCACCCTTCTTCCATCCTAGGACGTGAAAGAGCCATTGTTGTTAACTTGGAACACGTCAAAGCAATCATTACTGCCACCGAGGTCCTCATGATCAACTCCTCCAACCCTTTCTTTCTTCGCTTCCTTCAAGACCTTCACACCCGTCTTACTGATCAAACTCCCACTCCCTCCCCGGTAAGTACGTCCATATTCCCTTTACTTAACACCACATGACCAAAGGGATCTAGCTCGATTAGTTGAGTAGGGTGTATAAATTTTATAACCCCTTAATACTGTAATCGATTCCTACGGATAAAAAAAATACTTACATCACATATTTAGTATACCTTCTTTAATTAACGGACAAAATCTAAATTAAATTTTCATTTGGATACGAAAAAAAAAGTAAATAGTATAAAGAGATTTTATATTATCATCCAATCACAAATTATTATATATGGGATAAATTTGTTGATTTTCAACGTAATTGCCTTGAAAATCATCTCTGAAATGATCTCCAATTAGTTAGTATTGTGAAAACTTGTTACACTACTGTGATTGCATAAATTTTAAACTTATGATTCATGAAAAATTATTAGGTTTAACATGTTGTGAATGTTTAGGCTTGAAGATGATTTAATTTCCTCCTAAAAATATCTGTGTAGTCTTAGATTATTAAAAAATATCATATGCACGTGGTCATGCATGGTCATATATATATAAGTATAAACTTGATTACACAGATGAGCAATGAGATGGATGAAGCAAAACCTCTAGCGGTGGGATCAGCTTCGTTGCGTGGTGGTGAAGATTCCCAAAACGGTTTGCCTGAGGACTCTGATGCGTGTCAAGTAAGAGCGGACAGCCCTAAGATCAGAGCAGAGATGGCACCAGGTCCTAAGCAGTTACCTTTTGAGTTCCGAGCACTCGAGACATGTATTGAATCTGCTTGCAGGTGCCTTGAATCTGAGGTCCGTACTAACTTATTTTCTTCATTTATATATATAATTGCATTTACTCTATCTCAGATCAGGTTGTTGGTCGATAGAAGATTCCAATAGTTTTCCTTTCTTTTAACATAATGTTTTCTTTATTATTGATTTGATAAGTCCAGATGATATATAGTAAATTCTATTTGCTTATAAGTTGTATGGCTTGTGTCTATATTAGACTTCAAAATTGGAGGAAGAGGCTTACCCAGCTTTAGATGAATTGACCTCTCAACTTAGCACACTCAATCTTGAACGTGTAAGACAGATCAAGAGTCGTTTGGTTGCACTTTCTGGTCGTGTGCAGAAGGTATATATATATAATATTCACCGCAAATTGGTCTGTGCAAGTTTAATAATTTAGAAGAAATATTGCTAGCTAGGAAGACATTTGGTTGTGTCAAGGATATATTTCGGGTAGGAACATAAGGTCTATATTGTGAACCTGAAAATGTGAAATCCCAAAAAGAAGCAAGATGATTAGATTTGTGGTTCTTTTAGTTTAATTGGATACTGTATGATCATATTTTAATTTGCACCAAGATGGAGTATATATATGCCTAGGGATATTTTGATTAATTGTTTAATAAAGCTATGTTGATCTCGCAAAAATAAAAAAGGACTAATTCATTCTAGTCTTGGATTTTACAGGTAGCAGATGAACTGGAACATTTGCTGGACGATGATAATGACATGGCTGAAATGTACTTGACACAAAAGCTTAATGCTGGTTTAGTGGATCAGGCGTCATTAAAAGAAGAGTACAATTCTGAATCTGAAGATAACGATCAAAGGTTTGTGTAATGTGTATTTACTAAAGCTATATATATTTTAACAAATAAGAAAGAAGTTGAGCTTAGCAATTTCATGATTCACGATCACAATGGTTACTTTATTTGTCTGCAGTAATGAATCAAATTCGGAAAAGTTTGACAAATTCCCTGTTGTTAAACTTGACGTTGAGGAATTGGAGATGCTTCTAGAAGCATATTTTGCGCAGACAAATGGAATCTTGCAAAGATTGTCTAGTGTAAGTATCTTATTGAACTCTTGGAAGAGACATGCATATTATTTAACAAATACTGACTCGATCAGTGGTGATTTGTTTGTTATTGGTTGGTAATTAATTAGTTGAGTGAGTACGTGGATGACACGGAGGACTACATCAACATAATGTTGGATGATAAGAGAAATGAGCTTCTGCAGGTAGCAATAATATTCAACACCCTAAACATGATACTTAATGCTGGTATTGTGGTTGTAGGATTGTTTGGCATGAATATTACAATTGAACTCTTTAATGGCACACCTCGTCAATTTTGGGCTACCACTGCCGGTACATTTGGAGGATGTATACTTGTATTCCTTTTATTTTTTTGGTGGGGAAAGAAAAAATATTTGCTCTCTCAATAGATTCAGGCCAATTACTACTTTTGTAAATCACTTTACCAATTTATGATGGAGCAAACTTGTGATCAGCACGCTACAAATTTACGTGTCAGGTTAATTAGAAATAGAAATAAACTCGTCTTTAACTCATCGATCCTACATCAACAACACCCTATGATTTATGATTATTGCAGAAAATTTGGACACAAAGTTACAAATTATATATTCAGATTTTAGAACATATTATCTTTTTTTGGCAATGTGCTTAATTGACACATTATTTAAAAGGATAAAAATAAGTGTAATATTATAAGTATTTTTTATACTATTTCCCACTTAAAATTAATTTTTCACCTTAATAACTTGATCAACCTTCAATACTAACCTTTTTCTTTATATCAATTATTGACGTGAAACTCAAAGTTTAATCAGAAAATAATATACTACCAAAATTGTACTAATTATATGATACTCCATCTAAATTTTGTCTTCTTGAAAATGAGGGTGTCGTCTATTGTGCACTCATATACATAAAAGCATATTAAATAACTCTAATAAATTCTTTAAATTTCTTAAAGTATTAAATATTTTTTTTACAGTTTTAATATAATAAATATACTTTAATAAACATTTTTTATTTTTAATTTCTCATCTATCATGACATGTGCAAAAATAGTAAAAATATCCCTAATTTATATCAATATCGTACGCTGTTCCCACTGCAAAATTGTCCACGAATGTTATGTCGTCCAACCGGGAACTTGAAATTACAAATTAGTATGTATCACACAGAAGAATATTTAAGCCATAAAAATAGAAAATTGTGGATACAATGAAAAGGCACCAACGTGTGTGCATCAGAACCACCAATTCATATGTAAAGTGCAAAGTCCAAACAGTAGCAGAAAACGACAGAAGCAAAAACTAGTGGCCATCATGCATGCATGCATGCACACAATGTCATGACATGAACGACAACAACTACTACAGGTTCTCCGCTTCTCCACCACTCACTGTGCTCTCTCTTTCTTTCATGACATGATCACCACTTGCAGAACTTCTTCAACCACCAACCTTGGAGGAGCTCAACCTCTTTCTCCGCGCTTTCTATCCAAACCAGCGCTTCTATCTCTGAGCCTCTTCTTCCCCTCCCACTCTGCTCTCAAGGGCATTGTGGTTTCCTCAACCCAGTGCAAACCCAGAGTCCGGTGTGACAAAGAAGTAGGAAATGGTAATAATAATGGGATAGAAGAAGTTGGAGAAGAAAAGGAGGAGGGTGAACGTGAGGTGCAGTGTGAGGTTCAAGTGATTTCTTGGAGGGAAAGGAGAGTTAAGGCCGAAATTTCTGTCAATGCTGACATTGAATCCGTTTGGAACGCTCTCACTGATTATGAGCATCTCGCTGATTTCATTCCAAATCTTGTGTGGAGGTAAACTATAATTTCTATACTAAAAAGTGTAACCTGTAAATCAATAAGAAATAATGGTAATTATGACTACTTATTGAATAAATTTAAGTAGAGTATTATAACATATTTTTCCTCTAATCAATGTTGCCATTTCATCACAGTAATTGATGCCTTTTTCTTGACAACTAAAATTGGCAGTGATTATCGACATGAAATGCCAATTTTTATTTGAAAACAATATAAATAATATTTTTAGTATTTTTTCATTTAAGTTTTGTATGAGATTATGACTGAGCATTGTTTGTTTGTTTTTGTTTTTTTTTTTTACAGTGGGAAAATTCCTTGCCCATATCCTGGACGGATATGGTTAGAGCAAAGAGGATTTCAAAGGTCAATGTATTGGCACATAGAAGCTCGTGTTGTGTTGGATCTTCAAGAATTCATCAATTCTGTAAGCATCTCATCCATAAACACTTGCTATTATTTTTAATTCTTCTGTGATTCAGTTACTTCCTGTCAATATTGAACTAGATACAAACCTTTTAAATTCTTAAAATGAGAAAGTTGAGAGTTAACTGTTAGGATTCAAAATGTTAAAACATATAAAGTTTCTGCACTGCTAATCTGTCAACTGCATATGAAGCAAGAAAATATGACGAATCAATCATCTATGCATCAAAGCTCATTCACTTCAAATACTCAAAAAGACTATATACGAAATTAGAAATAAATAAATAAAATATTACAAAGCATAAATCTTAAATAAAAATAGTTTTTTTTTTTTAACGTTTGTAGGTCAATGTACATAAAATGAAATGCTACTATTTTACTTCATTGTTATGATACTTTTCATTTGTATGGGTATACAAATTCAATAATAAATAACTTGTATAAGACAGCTAGAAGTAATTAAAGTGTTCATTTCAGTGTCTAAATGTCTATGCATCCTTGGCAGGCACCCAAAGCCAATTGCATAACAGTCATTACTTGATTGATGGAAAACTTTCTCAAGAATTGTTCTCATACACAGAGGGCATGCACTGCATATTTAATACATATTCTTTTTAATGCTTCAGGCATGGGATCGAGAACTTCACTTTTCCATGGTTGATGGAGACTTTAAGAAGTTTGAGGGCAAATGGTCTGTAAAATCTGGAACAAGGTAGAACCTATACCCCTGATAGCCAATGCTTGCTAAGCAGCCTTATATAATACAGAGACTATATTTTGATTTTACTTCAGAACTTATGGACATCTTAAGGTTGCTTCAATTGAAACCGTTGTGTTTATCTGTAGTACATCATGCTAATGTAATGCCAACACACTCAAAGTTTGGAATCTAGGATGAAGTTCTGATGACAGAAGAGGCTTCAAATTTGGCCTTTATATTGAGATCCTTATGTTCTCGAATCAGAATCTGTGGTGGGAACTCCTTTGTGATACAAGGAAGTTCATATATGATTCAGTTGAATAGCTTCATATCAATGTGTTTTGAACTTAAACTCTTGACTATATTCTGCTTTTGTATAGGCCAAAATGCAATTGTATGAAAGAAAATGAAGTTATATTCATTTGCCGTTGACTTGGAACATTTATAGTTTATTCTTCAATTCTGTTTCTTGCAGATCTTCATCAACTAATTTATCTTATGAAGTTAATGTTATACCAAGATTCAATTTCCCAGCTATTTTCTTGGAAAGGATTATCAGATCAGATCTCCCTGTGAACCTCCGAGCCTTGGCATATAGAGTTGAGAGGAATATTTCAGGAAATCAGAAACTTTCCCTGCCAGAAAATCACTTGGATAAAACTTCTAGTGATATTTATAGGTCATCTACCCAAAAGATAAATAGTGCTTTGTGTGAAAATAACAAGTTGTCACCTGGAGAAAACAAAGAAGATTTAGTCAGCTCAATTTCTGGTTCCTTGCCCGTGTCTTCCAGTGAGGTGAACATCAATAATTGGGGTGCATTTGGAAAAACTTGCAGACTTGACAGGCCTTGTGTAGTGGATGAAATTCATCTCCGTAGATATGATGGACTTTTGGTAACTTATCTGCACTAAATAGTTATGTGGTGGCCTTAATTCTGAGAATGAGCTAAATTTGTGATCAAAGTTACCTACAAAATTGTTTTCATGTGAAGGAAAATGGAGGTGTTCATCGCTGTGTTTTTGCAAGCATAACAGTTAAAGCTCCTGTTCGTGATGTATGGAATGTCATGTCTTCCTATGAGACTCTTCCTGAGTAAGTAGTGTGTGCTTCTTCTTTACACTAGATATATTGAAAAACATACTATAGAAGATTTCTCCAGATGTTATGTCTCATTTTCCTAACTTGAAAAACAATAATTTCTTGCAGGATAGTTCCAAATTTAGCAATCAGTAAGATTCTATCACGAGATAACAATAAAGTCCGCATTCTCCAGGTATGGTGCAATGCCAATAATGAGAATCATAGCTGTTTATATCCTAGTTTGTTTGCTGGTCACTGTTTATGTACCAGCCATTATTTTACCTTCATCTTCCACTGTCAGCAAAATACAGAAGTATCTCCTTAGCAGTGACTAATACAGGCATGAACTTGTGAATGTGATACAATTTTATCCATAAATTATGTGATTGATGTAATTTCCCAGATTAATCAATATGCAGGAAGGGTGTAAGGGCCTGCTTTATATGGTGCTTCATGCTCGTGTTGTGCTAGACTTGTGTGAATATCTAGAACAGGAGATCAGTTTTGAACAGGTTGAAGGGGACTTTGACTCATTCCAGGGAAAGTGGACTTTTGAGCAACTAGGAAATCATCACACACTGCTAAAGTACTCTGTGGAGTCAAAAATGCGCAAAGACACTTTCCTTTCTGAAGCTATCATGGAAGAGGTGTTTGTCAATTAGATACAATCTTGGAGGAAAATTGATCCACTTGTCTGTCAATCCAAACAATATACACACACATATACTGAGTATTTGAATGCCTGAAATGTTATTTCTTTTAACTATATTATTTCAGGTCATTTATGAAGATCTCCCATCAAATTTGTGTGCAATAAGAGATTATATTGAGAACAAGACAGCATCAAATATTTTGGAAGCATGTAAGCAGAATACAAATTCAGGGCAACAAACTGTTCCATCTGGCTTTGAAGATGATGACAGCTATTGTTCAGCTGAAGACTTGTCTGATTGCAATGCTGAAAGCTCATCTCAACAAAGACCAAGAGTTCCAGGCTTACAAAGGGATATTGAAGTCCTAAAATCTGAACTCCTTAAATTCATTGCAGAACATGGACAAGAAGGATTTATGCCAGTGAGGAAGCAACTTCGTTTGCATGGAAGAGTGGATATTGAGAAGGCTATAAATCGCATGGGCGGATTCAGAAAGATTGCACTTATAATGAACCTCTCTCTGGCTTACAAACACCGCAAACCAAAGGGTTACTGGGACAATCTTGAAAATTTGCATGATGAGGTGAGCCTGCAAAAGTTCCAATCATGATGAAGGATAAATGACAATGACATGATGAAGGATCAATGTTATGCATCTATGCAAGATTATTTCATGATAAAGAACATGCATAACATTGTTTACATCTTCAATCAGAATATAATTTATTTCTTCATGCAGATAAGTAGATTTCAAAGGAGCTGGGGAATGGACCCTTCATTTATGCCTAGCAGAAAGTCATTTGAACGTGCAGGTTGGTTAAGATATTCCCCTCAATTTTGATTTTATTGTTTACAGCAACAAACCATAGGTTTGCTAATTTGCTTACTTTCAAGTCTAGCAAAGAAAGATGGATGAAATTTGTAAAATCACAACACATGGCTGTAACTTCATCCCACTTCCAATTTGAAGTTAGTATATAATGGAATTTTCCCACAGGGCGCTTTGATATAGCACGTGCACTGGAAAAATGGGGTGGACTTCGTCAGGTTTCTCGCCTTCTGTCGCTCAAGGTGAGGAGACAACGAAGCAGACGGGGCAACCTTGCCAAGGATAAGAAAGTTGATGAAGATGTAGCATCACCTGATGTAGATAGTGAGATCAAGACACCATCTAGACCCACTGTTTCTCAAGATCCACAAAAATGGCTTACAGAACTAAAACAGTTGGACATAAATTGGGTTGAGTAAAAACAGTATGGATATATGTATATATATTGGTTCAAATATAATTTTGTGCTTATATTAACACATTATTCTTGGTTTCTTTTTCGTGTCCTTCTGTCCAAATTGGCTTAAGGGGAGTACTTGTCAATGGTAACATTAATTCCACTGGGGAATTAAATTTTCAGTGGCATAGAATGAAATCTTTTTTCTTTTGTTCCTTCATTAAAATTATTATAGACAAAGTTGTATAGCAAGAGTAAACATATTCTGCTGTTAATTACCAGCAAATCAAATTAATTTACCATGATGCCCAATTTAAAGTGATTATAGGAGAGACTAACCAGTTCAAGGACTTGAGAGAAAATAAGCGGAAATGAAGATTATTGCATTAATTAACAAAAAGGTAAAGGTGAAAGTTCATCACTGCTGCACTTTGAGGAGTCTATCCGTTGAGATTGTTCCAAGTTCAAAATTGTAAATAACTAGGTAGGAGATTATACAATATGATCAACTATGTAAAGAATTAAAATAATCAAAAAGTAGAATACATGAATTCACATCACATCCATACAAAACAAGAAACTGTGTATCTTGCTGATCCTTTTAGAATTAGAACACCACAGTGGAAGATGCACTCTGAAACTTGCCCATATTATCCTCAAACCTTTGACTTGGTTCCTCACGGAAGGAAGGTAACAAAGTGGTTAGTTTGATATCATAGATTCTGGAATCGTCAGAGATGCCATCCCAGGATTGAGAGGGCATAGTGTAAGCATAGCCAAGGTGGTTCCCACAGCTGCGGCAGAGGAGCTTGGTTCTTTGGCGCTTGTTGGAGTTGAAAAAGGGTATCCAAGAAGGCCAGTGAAGTTGTTGGATCTGAGTGAACCTGCTCTCATCCACGGAGAAGAAGGAGATGATGCCTCTCTTTATGGACTTTGAGTCAGTGAGGCAAGTGCTGCGGTTGCTGGAGTTCAAGTTCAGCTCATAACCACACGAACCACAGCTACATAACATACATGACATGCAATGCAATGGAAACACACCACATCACACATGGCATTTGAAAGCTCAAAATGAACACTGAACACACACACACACACATCTACAACTATGAATGATATATAGACAGTGTTAGAGATAGATAGAGGACTCACTCACCTGTAGTTTACATCTCTGACAATGGAAGATAGTTGAAGTTGTTGACATCCATATGATCCCTTGAGCATGTCGCCGTAGGAGATCATTGTTTGTGTGAGCTAGTGAGAGAGAGAGACAGTGAGTATATATAATAACGGAAAAAGAAGAGCTTCAGAGACAGATGGCATAGCATGCATGGCCCCATTATCACCTTGCATTGTAACGGTAACATAAGAAGGCAACAAAATATAACCATTTATATATATATATATATATATATATTGTGGGCAACCTTGGAGGTGCATTTACAATCTGGCTTAAATGTAATTTTTGGTTCCCTACTTTTTTAAATCTGCAATTTTGATCCCCTATTTTAAAATAGAGACATTTAGTCCTTCTATTTTTCAAAATCCACAATTTTAGTCCTCTATTTTAAAATTAACATTCAGTCCTCTAATTTTGTAAAATCCTCAATTTTGGTCCTTCCATCAAATTCGAAGTGTTGACCAATAAGAAATTAACTTGATGTGGTCCAAATTTTGTTTAATCCACATCTTAGTTAACGTTAATTTCTTAACAATCAACGTTTTCAGTTTGGTGGAAGGACTAAAATTGCAAATTTTACAAAATTGAGAGACTAAATGTCTCTATTTCAAAATAAGGGGACCAACATTATGGATTTTGAAAAAAATAGAGGAAAATGTCTTTATTTTAAAATAGAATGACGAAAATTGTAGATCTTAAAAATTAGGAGGACCAAAATTGCATTTAAACCTTACAATTTTGAATGTTGCCCCTTATACTTGGGCAGCGAAGTTTTAATTTCCTCTCATAGTTATCTTTAGTTCCAACATTTTTTGTTGTCTTATAAAATGAAAATACAATCATTTTTTGTGAGATAGGAAATAATTTTTATTTACTCTCAAAATAATACATTTTTTGGTGCATAAATAATATATTTAGTTAATTGGAAAATAACACACCACATAAAATTTTCGTCACTGAATCACTTGTTTTTATAATAAACATTAAATCAATAGATAATTACAGATCGAATAACAATTATTTTAATTCCCTACAACATGACGCAAAAAAGATTATTAATTATTAAATAAAACAAGTGAAGTCTGCAACTATCGTCTGATAGAAGGGTTTGAATCCCAGAGGAAATCTGAATGGAGAACTAAAAACAATTAAGAGAGTTTAATTATTCATTTGGTTCTTATGCCTGCATAATTTTTACGTTTTAACTCTTACATTTTAATCCCAACCATCTAAAATTGTAGGACAAACAAATTAAAAATTGTGTGTAGAAACTAAAATGAATAGTTTTTAAATGTAGAAACTAAAACATAAAAATTGTGTAAATATAAAAATCAAATGAATAATTAAAGTTATTAAAAAAATGACCAAAATAGTTAAATTAGGCCTCGTTAGCTTCAGTTTCTTACCTACGCACAAGTTTGCACCCTTAAATTTGCTCATTAGTTAAATCAATTAATTGCATTGTCTAACATCATTTACATAAATTATAAAAATTAAGTTAAACGTACATAATTATCATAATTATATTATTTAAATTACAAAAAAAGTATGTTGGGATAAATATTTAAAAAATAATAATTCCTTGATTAACTAAAAAATCTTGACATAAATTATAGCATTCGCGAAATTTCCGTAGAGCACAACACAGTAACAAGAATTTAGTGTAACATTAATAGGGTAAAAATGAGTTTTAACCCCCTTAGAGTAGTCCACAACCAGACCGTGCAAACATCATGGTGGAACCAGGGAATTTAACGTGGAAGTTCATTTCAAGTATTATCTGAATTTTCGGGACTTCATTGCAAGTACCCTTGAGTTGAAGCAAAAATGAAGAACGTCTCAACATTTCTGAATATATTATGCCAAGACATTATCTATACATATTATATATATTCCCACTACGAAGGACGAGGGATTACTGATTGCAATTACAACAGAGACAAAAATCGAAGTGGCTATCTTAACTAATCACCTTGGCTTGACCATGGGGAAAAAAAACAACCCCTAAAATAAGACTCAAGTTTAAGAACCTCACATCATTCACCTATTTCAGTATCCTTAATTGTAATGAGCCTTTAAAAGGCAATAGTGCTCTTGAACTCATACAGAGCGATTATTGCTTTTTTTTTCTTTGGTCGCACCAAACTGGCAACACATCACTGTTTGGAGCGCTTTAAGTAGACCAACACGCCAATGCTTGTTACAACAACTGCACTTGCAAAAATACTAGAGCGCATAGACAAAGCACTAGTTTTCTGTCTAGTGGCTGTACAAGATTTTGGAGTTGTCGCTTTGGTTGAACTGCCAAAATCCAAATGCAACTTCAAAGCCTGAAATACAAAGAAGCTTGATATTAGAATGTATGGAGCAAATTGAAATGTTATGAAAAAGCTAGTAGAAGCAAATATCTTCACCTTCACTCCTGCAGACCTAGCATAGCTGATGGCAGTAACAAGATCACAATCAGTTGCAAGAACAATTTTATCACCTTCATCATCCTCGTACTAAAAAGGAGGAAAAAATCAACATGATAACAAAGACATACAATACTCTCTCAAAAGACAGAAGAAATTGAAGTAGAATGAAACACACCAAAATTGTAGGGCGTTCTCCATCATTAACATCAAGTCTCTGCATGATTGTAGAAACTAGCTCATCTAGATGTTCAGTACCTACAGAAAACAGCAACACAATACTTGTAAGTTCTTATAAGAATCAAAGGGGGTAGGGAAGATGATAAAAATTACGTGACCCGGGTTCAGATATCAATACACATTATGTTTGTGGCTGAGACAAGAAGAAAAAAAGGACTCTTAAATCCGCATAATGCTTTACAAAGACGAGTCACTCACCACTGTTGAATCGATGCACACGACCACTGAGATCTTTAAATTTGTAGGCAAATGAATTTCCAAAACCTACAGATTGATATGCAGACTTTGCTGTATCAGCCCCATCTGATGTCATTAGCCCAGAAAGTTCACTGCAATAGAACATCATATAGGCCGATTCAAGGATCAAAACAAAACAAATCTTGTGTTTAAACGTCTGCACAACCAAAGTACCTATGAGTATCAGAATCTTCTGGTGGTTCTAGATTAAAAGCTGAGTCCCAAAATTTTTGCATAATTGTATTTGCCACATCATTAACAGCTCCAGAGCTACTCTCAACCTACAAAGCACATTTTAGTGATCAGAAATTGGTATCCGTACAACACTATCAACTGTTGATACAAAGAAGTACATGATCCTTACTACACAAGATAATAGACTTCAATGTTATTAAAGGTGCACGCCCCACCAGTTATAAAAGCATTATGATTGTGAAGCAAGGAGGAGGGAGTGTAAGCAGGACAACAGAACTAATCCACTTATAAGTCTACAAGACTACCCAGGTACAACGTTCCGGTTATTTAGAGAAATAACAATCAAATATGATCAAATATGTATGGAAATCTTCCAAACAGATGGAAAATATCAATACTACTATCACTAAATGTAAAAGGCAGTATTCCTTTGACTAAATTGAATATGCACTGAGAAAGCATAGATGGCTGTGGACATGGACATTGACAGTTTCCATTTACAAAAAGAAGAAATAGAAACAGAGAAACAATCTAAGATATTTCAGAGATTCTTAGATATCCCTAGGGAGTAGTGATTAATTGTAAAATGCCTTTCGAGTTCAGAAAAAGTTATGACAAGTAAATTCCAGGGACTGAAAATGATGCTTGATCCTTTCATAATATACAGCTATTACCTAAACACATACAAGCCCATACATATGTACACCTCACAACAAAATAATCAGATCCCTTCACATTTCCATCTTCAAGACTATATAAGAAAATTGCTTCCTTTATAATTTATATGTATTTGAATTCTGAAACATGAAATTTACCATGGAGATTGCAGCATGAGTTATCTGCAAAACATCCATGCAAGCCACTACATATCCATCTGCAGAAACAATAAAAGTCAGCACTCAGTACAAAAAGAGTACAAAAAGGTAAGAATCAGGAGACTGCCTTCAAAATTGGAAAAGTAAATGTCACCTTTGTCTACCACAGGAAGATGTAAGAATTTCCCATCATGCATCATATGCAGTGCATCCAGTATCGTTGTATCTACTGATGCACAATCTGGGTTTGGAGTCATTACCTATATGAGAAAGGGAAGAATCAAGAAGAAAATCAACTCAGTTCTGAATATCTAGCAAAAATCAGAACCAAACAAAAGAAAGGGCCTCTCATAATGACTCTCTTTCCACTCATTTCACTTCCAAAAAACAATATTAAAATGAAATAAGAACCTTTTCCACGAGAGTCAACTCAGGAGAAAGATTTTGAGCCACAACACGCATTAGTATGTCCTTGGAACTGCATGAGCATAGAGAACAGTAAGCATCTTACAATGATTAAGGAGCAAATTAGGAAGAATGGGATGAGTAACACAGGATTGGGGCAGATCACATGGGAAGTAGGAGGATGGGAAAATCAGGTTGGGGGAGAAAACAGGAAGGGGATTGTTGGAAGGTTGAGGGAAAGTGAAAAAGAATGAAGGAGGGCTAGAGTGAGGTAGGCATGAACTGAGTAAGGTTTTGGGGCATTTGGGAAGGGAGGCTAGCAGACCCTTGAAGTTCTGAGATGTTGTATCCTCTGTTATCCCTATTTTCTGTAATAAAATGCCAGGCTCCTACCAGAGAATAATATTTTATATACCCCAAAACTTCAGAGTTCTTTGCTAAGAAAACATGCAACCAGAGAATAGTACTTTATACCCCAAAACTTGAGAGTTCTTCACTAAGAAAACATGCACTTGTGCATATTATTCCATACCCTCAACTTCCAAAAGAAGAGATTAAAATTAAAGTCTCTGAAAAAGATCTTACGTGAGTATCCCCTGAATCTTGGTTCCTGACAGGGACACAATAACAGCTGAATTAACACGTAAGTCCCGCATCTTCTTTGCAGCTACATAGACAGGATCCGCAGGTGATGCAATAGCAACCCTAGAAACATAAAGCTACAGAACTTTGTAAAACAATTATATCTGATTATACAAGCATCTTGCAGCAATACATACAAATAAGAGAAAATATAATGTGGAAATTACTTTGTATTTTCACCCATTAGAGTTGACAGGGAAGGCTTGAACATGCGCTCCCTCAATGCTTCTATCAAAGCACTAGCTGATAAAAATGGTAGCAATTGAAACAGAAAATTAGCATCATTACAAAATGAAGAAAAACTATGGCCATTTCAAACACTTAAACATTGATAAAGCTAGGACTATAAGAAGCTAACAATTTACAGAAGCACAACTGACAAAAGAGACCTCAAAATACATGGCAACCACTCATATCAGTTTTGAAGAAACATTAACTATATATTTTAAAAGACACATTAAATGCCTAAACAGAATCTTCTTTAATGCACTTCTATTAACAGTATTTGGTTCTCCATTCATCTTTTTTTTTGGGGGGGGGGTGGGGGGATTTCCAGTTTAGGGAATGATTAGCCACACAAGTGATCAATTAAGCAAATAGAAGGTTCATATACTGACCACTCATTTGGTAATTCTCTTCACCCTGTCTTTTCTGTTAACAATCAAATCCTGTGTCTAATTTTTAGCGGCAAAGATAAATAAAGCCAACAATTTTGTTAGCAGAAACAGTCATTTCAGCTAATGAGTATGCCAAATGATAGATTTCATATTAAAAGAACATAAAACTTCTGAACTCAACAATGGCAGCTATAGTATAAACATTAAAGAGACATATGCATGGAAGTGGATGTACAGATAATTGTTAACCAACCAGATACATTGCTACCCCGGTGGCGTTCCACCCCTTCAACTGCAGCAGCAATGGCACTGCCCTGCTCAGCAGCCTTCTCCATCCTAGTTATGGCATCATAAAGACATCTGGTGATATCCAGTATGGCAATGACTTCACCATTTTCCACAACAGGGAGGTGCCTGAATTTACCTATCAGTTAAAATGAATCATATCTCATTTAATGGATTACTTTATAGACTATCTCAATTAGTACAAAATGTGAACAGACAGAATCTAATAGAAAAATATGCCCAAGTCTTGTCTCACCAGGTATTAACCAGATAAAGATACAGAAATAGCAATGGGGGGAAAAAGGAACTCTATATAACAAAGAAGAAACATAATATGGCGGCCCTGATTGCCAAAAGGAAAAAAAATGCAAAGGTTTTGTTGCAAATCAGACACCATTTGTTTGGTTTGAGGGAAGATAACACAATGCAAAAGAAGAGGAGAAAGGCAATCCAAAGAGTTAAAAAATGGAAAGAAAAAAAAATCATTTCAAGACAGCACATCTAATAAACCTGATTGAACAAAAAATGTAGACAGCCAAAATCCACAATGTGCACCAAGAAAATCACTAAGACCATGGATTAGGAATCAAGAAAATTGAGGGAAGAATAGACAATTAGAAAATGAACAACTAATTAGCTTTTAATCCGTCTAATTAAATAGTGTAAATAGTTAATAGTTCAAGGTGATAAGATATCACATATGACCAAATTCTATGGCCATGAGATATGCCACTATGAAGGTAAAAGAAGAAGAAAGGAGTACTCCTAAGATCATGGGATTGAGCTCAAGTCACCAATGGTTCAATAACATTTTTTTTTTTTTTGAAAGGCAATGGTTCAATAACATTAATAATAGAAGATCTCTCTCTCTAATACATGTCTGTTAAAACAAATGTCTGGGTGATGGGATGCCAAATGATTATAATGCTCTTCTTTATTCCACTATTATAATGCTTTGCTTCCAGGGACAAAAAAAACTTGGAATGCACTAAACATTATTATAGCAAACAAAAGACATGGCTCCTAGAAGTGACAGAAAAAACAAGAGAAAACCCTCAATGTGGTCTTCCAAAGTTACATGAGTTACCATGTTAGTCACGAAATTAGTCCCTCGGATTTAAATTGCTACCATATTAGTCCTCCAAAGATTTTGTCACCAAATTAGTCCCTCAGATTTAATTTTTCACCAAATTAGTCCCTAAAAAATCTAAGATGTCACTATATTTGTCCTTATAATGGACTAAAGTGGTGACAAAAAGAATCTTTGAGGGACTAATTTGGTGACCAAATTTTTTAGGGACTAATGAGGTGATACACGTAACTTTAGAACACCCAGACTAAGGGTTTTCTCAAAAAAAAAAAAAAAGGAACAAACATGACCTCACAGCAAAGAGTATCTTTCCCAGGATTTGTTCTGTATGAAGATAAACACACTGAAGAAGTGCATATCTTAAACCATCTATTAATAGAGATATTAGTATATTCTCTGGATATTATTAGTTTCCTGTCAGTTACAATCTGTAACTAACCTGTCCAATGTAACTGTCTCTAACTGACTGCTGACATATAAATGTGTACTCTCCTCTATTCAGTTAGCAATGAATCAGTTAATCATTTTCAGCATTAGTCTCAATCTGTCTCTCTTTTCTCTTTCTGCTCACTTTCTCTTTTATTATGGTATCATGAACTTCTAACTCTTGATCCGGCCATGGCTTCCCCACACGAAACGATTCTTAATCTTGAAACTCATCCTTACGCTACTTTCACACACCAGATCAGCCTCAAGCTTAACACCAAAAATTTTCTCTCCTGGAAACAACAAATCGAAGGAGTTCTACGTGGTTACAAGCTTCATCGCTTTCTTGTAAACAAGATTCATTGCTCTTCACCTGGCTACTATCGACTCTATCTGATGTCGTTCTTCCAAGAGTAGTTCACTGTGTTCATTCATGACAGGTGCAAAATGAAATTCATAAATTCTTCCACATGCAGATGTATGCTAAATCCAGGCAACTTCATTCGGAGAAGAAATCTATCACCAAGGGTGATCATACCACAATGGAGTATTTAGTTCACATCCAAGCCATCATTGTGCTTGAGTGCTTCTTTCGATTGATGATCCAGTGTCAAATCGTGACCATCTTGAAGCCGTTCTTGAAGGTCTTCCACAAGAGTATAATGTTCTTGCTGCAATCATTCAGTACCATGCAGAACCGTGTGATATTCTTGAAGTTGAATCCATGCCCTTTTCATGAAATGAAACTAGAGAAACTCAACAAGGCCTCTCTTGTTGAGCCTCTCTCTGTTAATGTGCAAGTCCCTCCCAATCAAGATCAGTACACATAAGATCAAGCATAAGAACAGGCCAATGATCTGCAGTTCTCTCATGGTTCATGCAGAGGCCTCAATGGCCGTTTTGGTCACTCACGAGATCTCAGAGCCGGTGGCCGTTCCTCAGTTCAACTTCAACGTCAGATCTTTCACAAAAACAGGCACGATGCCAGTGTCTGTTATCACAGAAATGCAAGTCTTCAATTCTTCATCAACCTACCTGGCCTTGGGCTAACCAATGGCCAGCACCCTCGCATGGTGGTTGGCATGCACCAACCAAGTGGTCAGGAGTCACTCAGTGGTCCACTGGGAACTGGGATGGTTCCTCAGTGTCCCAGTCCATTAACAGGAGCTCCATGCCTAAACAGGCCCCTTTCTCTGCCCCACACTCGAGATTCTTCTCAAATCAATTGTAACTCTGACTTTCATAGGCAACCTCAGGCCTACATTGCCAATTCTGACATCTCTGACAGTCATCTTCACAGTGGTTACCAGTCACCGTTACCAGTGGTATCCAGATTCTGGTGCAACCCATCATGTAACAAACAACCCAACCGACTTAATGGACAGGTCAGTTACAGATTGTAACCAACAGGCTAACTAATAATATCAAGAGAATATACTAATATCGCTAATATAAATTACCAAAAAACTTCTCCCAATTGCATAAGCTAATAAGGAAATCACTATATCTACTAATAATTGTCTGTGATCATTGTCACAAGTCACAAACCCTTTTATCACGCATCATTCTTGTTCAATAGCATAGTAATTGTAATATAAATGCAAACAACTGATTTATTAGTGCAAGGGAATATAAATCTTGTTTAGTTTGTATCCTAGGGTGAATACTTCAGTGCCTTGCCATATCAGAAATCTGATGATCGTAATGAAGCATGAGCACCAATGTCGAAAAACACATACATCAAGTGCATTGTTGCTCCACTGTAACCAGACCTCTTCTTACATACAAGACATCCATAGTAAAAGTGTTACACAAAATGTACTAAATTAATCGGGATCAGCAGAAAATAAATGCCATTGTATGCATTATCCATTCTCTTGAGAAATGAACTCAATCATCCAAGCCCAGCAATAACTAAAATCCAACAATAACAATGACATTAACAGTAGGAATGAAGCTAACCTTGGACCATCTTCTGAAGAGCTTCCAAGGCTAGCGTATCAGATGTCACAAATATAGGACTCCGAGTCATTACTTTTGACACCAACGTCTGCTCGGGCCGTAAACCCTCCGCTATAACTCTAGTAGCAATGTCCTGAACACAAGACACACAAGCTTGTAAAATTTCATATACACACACACTCCAAATGCATACACACACACACACACAGCGCAAACCTTGTCAGTCATGATTCCAGAGAGCAAAGCATTGGAATCAGTCAACAAAACAGCATCAACGCGCCGAGCGGCCATTCTCCTGCATGCTTCAGAAACCGTCGTCCCCTCAGATATAGTGAGGGCTTTCAACAACCGAAGCTTCTTAACTGTCCTTTCTCCCCCATCAAACCTAAATAATTCAATCAATAACCAAAATTAAAGCAAAAAACTATACAACAACCCTCCTACATATCCATTAAAAAAAGCTTTCATTCAATTAACCAGAATTACAACCCGCGACAAAACTTTTCCAATTGACCGCATCTTTCTAATTAGATGTATGCTAACAAAAACTAAATCCCTTACACTACATAATAAATATGTAGAAACTGATATATCTAAATTAAATAAAACGGTTTACTTGGATTTGTACGGATCGGTTTATCGTTGAAAAAACATAATCATAAACCAGAGCGAACCGAAAAGGAATGAAAAGATGAAATCATAGAGAGAAGAAAGTACTCTTGAGGTGGCGGAGAAGAAGCCTTGCTGGGAGGTTCGCTAAGGCTTCCATTTTCGAGCTTCTTCGACAACGAGGGAGGGCGTTTGTGTGGGGCACTGTTCCTCCTCGTTATGTGACCACTCATTTTCGGAGACAGAGGTTACGTTAGTTAGGGTTCTTCTTCTTCTTCTTCTTCCTCTTCCTCTGTCACCGCCACCCCTGTTTCTGTCTCTGTCTCTGCAACCTCTCTTTCCTCTTCCTTCCTTCGGTTAAAATTAAAAATAATTTCCTTCTTTTGTTTATATACATCTTTTTTTTTTACGTCGCTCAGTCAGAGGTTCAAATTTCGCACCAATTTTTTTTTAGAAAAAGAAAAATAAATGTAAAGAAGTGAATAAATGGACATGATTTCGATTTTGTTTTTACTGTAAAAATAGAACAAAGTTTGGTTTCGAGTTGTGGTTTGTATGTTTCCACTTGTCAGGGACATGAAATGAAATTGAAATGAAATGAAACCCCCCAGTTTGGATGTAATTTTATTTTTTTAAGGAAAAAGGGGCTTTTCTTGGATAAGACATTATAGTTCTTTTTTCGTTAATTTCAAGATGTATGGTAGTTAATAATCTTTCAAGGAAATGAAATTTCATGTTGATAATTGTAATATGTATTCATTTTCAATATGCAAATTATTAAGTTGAAATTTTAATTTTAATTAAAAAAATCATAATATAACAGAATTAACTTTATAATAGGATTTTTTTCATACACAAAACTTAAATTTAATATTGTATTTAAGACAAACAACAGAGATAAATTAGATAAACTAACTATCCATTAGTAGATTATCAAAAATTAAATTCCTCATAAATTAAAATTTAAGAATTTAATTTTAATACGTAAAGTTTTTTTTTATAGTGTTGTCCAATCATATATTATTATAAATAATAAAATTATTAATTTTTATAATAATCATTCTAAAAACTATTTCTAAAGTAATTTCTAATTAATTTTTTTAAGTCAACTTCTAATTAGTTGATAATATAAAAATATTACACTAATAATATATAAAAATATAAACTCTCGACTTAACCAGGTTGAATTTCAAAAAAAATTAAAAATTACTAAAAAAAGTTTGTTTATCGAACAGTTTTCAGCTAGCAAAAAAAAGTTAGAAGCTAGTTGAAATGACTTGCCGAACATAGTCATAATATTGATTTGACTGTAAGTTAGATCAGATTTATTAATGTACTCCTCCTTAGCTTTAGGAATTAGTTGTGCTTAGTTAACTAAACATACACTACTATTAAAAAAAAAAATTAAACATACACTAAATCCTAAACGTTTAAATTTGATTGTTAACTACCTTCGATGTTTGCTTGTACCCCCTAAAGAGTAGACATCCTTTAATAGATGCATTTAGTTTTCTAGCATATGTTATCTGTCAGAGAATAAAAAGAAGCTACACAAAGCGACTAATATTTTTTTGTACTTTACATTATCACGATGTCAATTGAATATGGGGAATAATTATGTTCTTGTATGTAGCGTTGTTTTTAGAAGTTGTGTCTCATTTCCCTTGTCAAGTGATGATTATGTTATTTAGATGAAGAAAATTCTTTCTTTTAAGACCATAAATAAATGATGTTTTTGTGTGTAGGGCATACGTATCGATGCCCAACCTGAATATATTTTTTATTTTGAAGTCCCTACATATTTTTATTTAGATTAGATATTAGATATGTATGAATTATTTATTCGTGTAATCGCAATTTTAGTTTAGGTTTGACTTCGGGGCACGGTGGAGGTTTTGAATACCTCCACAAACTTTGTTTAAGAAAAAAGTTTGCTTAGATTTTATATTTTTTGGTGAATTAAGAATTTTTAAAATATGGAACTATTTCATTTTTGTATTCAAATAGAAAATTAATATTATATGAGGCATTCTATCAATTCAGATAAGTATTAGGAAATGGTGGTACAATGTTAAAAGTGATGCAAATTTTCACCCAAACACAACCCAATTACATCATCCATATTTTTATTTTATATTTTTTTGTGGTTGATACATAAAATTAATAAAATTATAATTGTACCGACAAAAAATATATTAGGAAACAAAATCAGCATTATTTTCTTCCATTTCTACAGGACGAACATGAGGATGGCAAAAGAATAGGATGGATATGGACATTATTTCTTTCGTATTTGTCCTTATTTTTATTTAGGTTAATTAAGTTTTTAGTCCCTAAATTTTTTCAAAATTCAGTTTTTAGTCCCTAAACTTTAGTTTGACTAGTCAAGATCCCTAAACTTTTTAAATTAAGTTTTTAGTCCATGAATTAATAAGATTTCAGAGACTAAAAATCAAATTTTTAAAAAGTTTAAGGACTAAAAATCGAATTTTTAAAAATTTAGGAACCTTGATCGGTCAAACTAAAGTTTAGGAACTAAAAACAGAATTCGTAAAAAGTTTAAGGACCTTGATCAGTCAAAATAAAGTTTAAGGACTAAAAATCAAATTTTGAAAAAAATTTAGGGACTAAAAACTTAATTAATCTTTTCTATTTCTATTAATTAAGAGACATTTATATGGGCAAGTAGGTAACGGGTATATTCATAGATATTTGTGAAAATTTAAAAATTATAAAAAATTTGACATATCGTAATATTTTTTTGGTTAAAAAAATATTATGATATGTCAATATTTTCTTTTATTATCAAGATTTCCCAAAATATATTAGTAGTACATGTAACCGTATATGACTAATTTTATATGGGAGGCATACCGATGACAAAAAAGACAAAACGACCTAAAGAATTTAATGATAAACCTATAAACTAGTCCTTTTTAGTTCATGCATGCTTTCAAGTTTCAATAAGAACATATGCATTATGCGAATAATTGAGATTCACCTAATGCATAGACATAGTACAGAATAAAACTTTTGGTCAAATCTAAACCATAAAATGAGGGACGCGATATACAGAGCAACCTAAATAATTAAATTAAATAAGAGACAGACAAGAGAGCATCAACCCATGCATGCATCTACAAAGCTCCATATGTTGAATTGAGACAATGAGATCAAGTTTTGGCATATACTATACAGTAGTTTTGGTTTTTAGAATTTTAGATGATTGAAATTTGAATTGATCGAGATGCAGTGGATCACACCACCACAAATTTTCTTAATGTTCAACAAATCATTTAAAATATTTAGAAAGTGAAATTTTACACATTATCAAAATCAAATATTTAGAAAGTGAAATTTGGGTTGGGGCAATTGAAAGTTTTTATGCTTTTTGAAATTATGTATTATCATCAATCATCATTGCTCATGCATAATTTTTAAAGCAAAATAATTGTCTTATATTTGCTCTACGGGATCAAATCAAATGGAGGAACATTTGATTTGAGACAGAGACTTTCTTTGCGTGGAAGAAAGCCAGGACGGGAGAGGGAAGGAAACATCTATCTCCATTCTCCACGTCATATCATTTTTAAAAGAAAAATTACAAAATACACATGTTCTCTACCAGTCATGAAATTTTTGCGAGTAAACAATAATCCTATTATCTAGACTATTATTAAATGGCCAAAGTTCAATAGCATACAAAACAAGATTAATAGTTTTAAATTATTTTGATATTTATTATTAAATTATTATCATAATATACTTTATTTATAATTTAAAAATAAGGTGGATATAATTTTATCTTTCTATTTTTTGGTCACAATGGAGATTCTAAGGCCGAAGTAGAAATCAAAGAAAGGAGAGTTACAACAAATATTGGTAAATGCAAATACCAGGCATTTGCTCAAACCTTAGAGCAATTTTTGTTTTAATTAACAAAATTTGGTGGTAACATTCGTTTCACTTTGCAAAATCTGAAAAGTGATGCTTTGCAACTTCCAGTAACTTCTGTTTAACAACAGTGCATGTGCGTGAAGGAAGTGGGAGAACAGGGGGTGTGGAAAGAGAAAATGATATTGAAAAGGGCAATTTTGACTTGTCAATTTTATCATGTAAGGAAAAAAAAAGTTGTCATGTGATTTAATGAGTTACAAGTTCTATTTTTTTTATTTTGTTCCATAATTATTTTAAAAAATTAAACATGAAATAAATTATTTTTGTATTGTGTTGTCTCCTACTTTTTAACAAATTAAATGAACCCCAAATAAAAAAGATACAAAAGTTATCTCATTGTCAATCACTTTAACAATTGAATAATTTGATACTACCTCTATTCCTATTTATAAGACCCAAACTTGAAGTAGTGCTTATTCCTTTTTATAAGACTCAATCCATAATATTTCATGCATTAATTATTTTTAGACTAAAATACCATTAATTAAATAAGAGAGATGTTGTATTGATAAACATTTGAAAGAGAAAGAAGAGCATTAATGACAATGGCATTTTTGAAAAAATATATAAATTTAAGACAAATTTATTGCTATAAACTAAATTAACTACTTTTCTTAATCTTGATAAATTAGGTAATTGGGTTTTATAATTAGGAACAAAGGTAGCTTTATCTTTCTAATTACAAGTGTTAAAAATTTCACATAAATTAGACATTTATTGTCATATCTTATACCATGACGCCACAATTACTATCATCATCGCTGCCATTATCCCCGGCTGCATCATTGTCATTGCTCCCATTGCCCCCATCGTCGATGCACCTCTTGTCATTGTCATTATTTCCATGTCACTTCCTTCATCATTGCCTCCACCACCATCAACACTATGACTATCACCACCGTCGTTGTTGACCATAGTGGCGACAACGATAGTGACAATGGTGGCACAAAGGTGGTGATTGTGGTAACAACAGGAAAGAAAAGTCATGTGACACAAAATATATCATATTATCCATTGTTTTTTTTTTTTAAAAAATGAAAGGTGGGGATTAATTAAGAGTAACTCTAAAGACTTAGACTAATAAGGCTGTGTTTGTGTAAACGTTCCGTTACGTTCAACGGAGAAGTACAAATTTTGATCAGTCACATTTAGTGCCTAGGAAAGTGGGAAAATGCTTTGGAAAGTGTGAGACTAAATTTTTAAGTGGTTTCCAAACACACGCTAAATGGATCCCCGTATAAAAAAGTTACTCCCCATCTCACATTTTATTTTTTTAAAATCTAATGGTTAAAATTAGTTACTCATAAGAACTATTAGATTTGAAAAAAATGAATGGTGGGAATGTGACAACTCTTATAGATTTACTCTCGGAGAAACTTGATTCATTCTCACATATATATAAAAGAATTCTTATTGTGAAAAATAAGAAAATTTAATTACAACTATTAAATTAAAATTAATCAGAACATTCTTTAACAATGCGTTTGGTTTGATAGCTGAAAATAATATTGGAAGACAAGAAATAATTGTGAGTGTTGGTGGAGGAGAAATAAGGTGAAAATAAATTTAAAATGATGGGATCCATTTGTATTATTTCTTATTTATTTTCACTCATCTCTCTCTCTATCTTTCCATCTCTACTCTATTTTTCTTCAACCAAACAATTTTACATATCATTTTATTTCTCACCTATTTCTACTTTCCTCTTTTTTTTTCTTTCTATCTATTATATTTCTCTGATCTATACCAAAGCATAAGTGTTTTACCAAATTTTATATAAATGTTGATGATTATATAAGTATTGACGATTACGTGTTGAGTAACATATCAACAACATAATAATTATTTTAATTTTAACATATCATTAATATAAAACCATTATAGTTATTATCAATAATATTTCCATTTATTATTTAATAAATTGGACGGCGCAATATCGCATTAACGTAATACAAGTATTCTAAGAAATATCAACATATATTTATTGGTAAAAATAATCAACATAAATTTAAATAACAACATTAATGAAATTCAAAAAAATAACTTGACCAAACAAGACAACCTAAAACTCAAAGAAGTTATACATGCTGATTACGGAGTATGTATCATCTCCAAGTAGGAGAGAGATACATACAAAGAGGTTGAATGGTTAAAAAACATTAAATACTCTTCTCCTCTTTGTGTGTATTTCTCTCCTATTGGAAATTTTTAGTACTGGAGAGGATATACACTCTGCTGATTACTACCTTGGTCTTGAGATTTGTTAAAAGAAGTCATTAGTAATTTGACTTTTTTTTTCTTTGAGGAAGTAATTAGCAATATACTATTTTAATATATTTTTTATTATTAACTAAACTTTATTGAAAATATAGATTATGAGTAGAATTTCTTAAATAAAACGTACAAAACTTTGCTATTTTTAATAAATTTTTACCAATATAAAAATGTGTTAAAAATATATATAAAAAATTATATTATTAATATTTCTTTTTTTTATGAAAAAGAAAAGTCTATTCACGTAAACAAACAATATTATAAAATAATACATGATTTAAATTATAGAAACGAACACATAATTTAAATAAATGAATTATATAGACTTTGGATATTAGTTATTATCTACGTTTAATTTATATGTATTGTTACTATAAAATTACTTTTTATTATGTGTGTGTGTTTCAATATTAATAAAAAAGATGATACTATGATAATAAGATTAAGCCTTAAAAAAAATGATAATAAGATTAAGTTTGAGTGTGTGTGTTAAATTCTCATTAGGTTAATAAATGATATGAAGTATGTCAATCAAATATTAAAGGTATAATTAAAAATTATATTTATATTGTTTAGATTTTGTTAAAGATAACTTTAAAATAACTATTTAACGTGTTGATTAATTGACACAAAGCTGTTTCAATTTAATAAGTAATTTTGAGTTTAAGTATTATGTATGCAATTTCATTATATATTTGAATGAAAAATTTTGCTATTTATAATAGTTTTAGTTGACTTAGATACATTGTCTCCGTAAAAGATACATTTGGTCTATTCAAAATAAAGTTAACTTCAAAATAATACATTTTAATATATTTAAGAGTAGTATTTTACAAAATTTAAATGTATATATTAAAAAAGTTCTTAAAAAATTTAGCCGTCCACATGTACAATTATTCTATTTAGTCAATCTCGCCTATAATTAAGGTTGAGAAATTAAGAAAAAGAAAACCAAATTCTTAGCTCATTTCTGTGCAGCTAAATTCCAATAGTCGGGAATACGATTTCTGCACCATTCAACAAGGCTCTTCTTCATCAGCAAAATTGAGGCACCATTCATATTAGTTGGTAAATTAGAATCACTAGATGAAAATCAAAAGACTCTATCTAATCTAATCTAATTTATAAGATAAATTCCAAGCAGTCTTAATTTAATCTAAGAAAATCTAAGAATTCCAATTTGCTTCACTGAACATGGTCTAAAATGACGTACATTGAAATGCATCAAGATAGATAGATACAAAATAACAAGTTGAATACAAGAGTGGGAATGTAATGTAACACGATGATCATGTCATCTTCTCCAAGTACAGTCACAGTGGGTAACATAGTATTATCAGAGGACAAAAAACATGAACAGTAACAAAAATCGAATCAGATATTGTAGTGAGAATGAAGGACCAATGAGCGGGAATAACGCGCCCCTCGTTTGAAAAATAACATAAAACACGCACACCTCCATCACATGTAATAATTACCACCAAATCTCCGCAACACAACACAACACAACGCAACAAAAAGATGAAAACTAGCATTGCATTGCACAACACTTTTCTCGTTTTTTATTTAATTTTTTTTTCTTCTCTCTCTCTCCCCTCACATGGTCTTCTTCCCCACTCTCTCTCTCTCTCTCTCTCTCTCTCTCTCTCTCTTTCATTATTTCTTTTTTTCATTTTTTTGTGACAAAGAAACGTGTTGGATAATATTTCTGAATCTTCGCATGATGTTCGTTGAACTCTGAAAAATTCCTCTGACATTCCTCTTCCGATCTCCATAGCTTGTCTTTCCACACACTGGAAGGTACTATATCCCATTCTTGTCCCTTTCAATTGGGTACTTGTCAAACTTCTTGTTAAGCAATCTCATGGGGAGATAATTCAAGTGGGTCAATCACTTAATTCATCTTTTGCAGATATTTTTTTATTCTCTCAATGTTGGATTCAATGGCGTCAATTTGAGAAGTCCTTGTTAGGTGACTGTCAGAGGAGTTGTTACAATTTCCCAGTGTAGAGTAATAGCCATGAAATATATTAATTGAAATCCTTCATTTTTATTTTTTATTTTTTTTTTCATTTTAATTTTGACGTTTGGGATTTGAGTGATCCCTTTCAAGCTTCCATTCAAAGCACTACCCTTTTATGGGAAGCTTTTCAATAAAAGTTGAGAATGGAGGTAGATGGGTTTGGGTGGGAAGTGAATTCTAAGCAAAGCTCATAACTAACCACTTGCTTCTGTTCTATTTGAAACTTGATTCTGGTTTCACTCTCATATTTTTCTTTTTTTTCCCTTGTGGTGGGGGTTTTGCTTGCAGAATGCAGATTTTGATAGCTATCTGATTGGTGTCATTGTCATATACCAATTGAGTCCTCGTTTTCCTGATCAAGTTTTGAGTTTTTTTTTTTTGTTGTGTAATGGTGTTGTAGGTGAGGTCATTGTGTGGGAATAAGGGAGGTGGTAGTGCTAGTTGCTGCTTTTGCTTATAATATTGTAGATGGACCGAAGGAGTTGGCTTTGGCGCAGGAAGTCATCTGAGAAAAGTCCCGGTGAAACGGAGAGTTCTGGTTCAATATCATCTCTTTCAGAAAGATTCTCTGATGAACAGGTGGGCATTGGAATGGAAGTGGTATCGGTGTGTTTAAATTGACAATGTTTTACCATTTTGATTGCACAGATTGGTATGTGCTTTTTAGGCTTATGTCACACAGTTTGTAATCGAGGTTCCGGTTTCGTCAGCATCCTTGATATTATGGAAAATTGCAGATAAATGTGGCTACAATTGCAGTCATGGAGATCTAAAAAATCTTGACGTTGTGGTTGCAGACCATTTTTTAAAACCTCTTATTTCTTTCTGTCTTATCTTTGACAATTCAATCTGGGATATGTGTTACAGTTGTTGGTGTAATAGATTGTCCGGGTTGTGGTCATTTTCTGAAGTAAAAATCATAGTCTTTGTTGAAGGAGATGAAGAATTTAGAGGGAGGGATATGACTTCAAGGCTTGGGTATAAAAAAATTGTACCATTTTTAATAGAAATGGTGACCTTATTGCAAAGGTTTTATTGAGTCAATAGTACAAGAGACAGGACTAATAACTCTAACTGTTCCTACTGTAACTTGAGATAGCTTGTAATGTGTAGTCAAGAAGAAAACAATGGTTATTGCTTGGTCTGCAGGTTTTAAATTGACATGTTCCTTTTCTAAGCATAAAGGACTTTATGTTTAATTTATTCCCATTTAAGTGTGAGAATTCTGCTTCTTCAGATTATTTTAAAGTTGGAAAAGTAATACGATGAATCTGATTCTTTTCTCCATGTTGTAAAGGTATATCCAACCCAAGCTGCTTTTTCTCCTGAAGTCATGTCTAAGGCTGCACCGAATGAAGAAGTTAGTTCCCCCAAAAAGAGTAAAGAAGATGTGAAGATTCTTACAGACAAATTAGCTGCTGCTATGCTGAATATTAGCGCAAAAGAAGACTTGGTAAAGCAGCATGCTAAAGTTGCAGAAGAAGCTGTCTCAGGTATTTATTAATTGGCCCTTTCCATGCATGTCACTGGAAGTAGTGCTACCTCAAATAATTATTATCAGTTTATCACTAAGAAATGTGGGGCGCATTCAACCCCCAAAAGTGATACTTTTAGAAGATCACAATGGAAAATTCTTGGTGAAGAATTCTTAATGTTTTTAGATAATGATTTGGGCACTTTTATTTCAGACAATATTTAAATTCATTGATTCTTCATATGGTAACTAATTAGTTTCTTTCTCAAAGATTTTATTAATCAATGTCCATCATGTGTACCAATAAATTTTCCCTGGTTTGGTACATACGTTTCTCAAATGAGAAAGCGATCTATCCTTTGCAGCTGTGGTTGACTTTGTTGTTTTACATTTCTTCAAGTGCCGACTTTTTTCAGCTTTTGATGGAAGAATGTCTAAAACTACAGCTAAATTTGTCTGTGCATGATCCATAGTTTATGCTTATATTAGGACAGTCTAGTAAAATGTGCTTTACCTGCTTGTCCATGGTGCATTTTTCTTACCTTGTGAAGCCATGACTATCACAATCTTCTATTATTTGAAAAAAAAAATTTTCCTGCCAGAATATCTATGTTAATTGACTAAAAGATTTTGATTGGCTTTTCATTTTATTTAGGCTGGGAGAAGGCTGAAAATGAAGTGTCATCTTTAAAACAACAGCTTGATGCTTCAAGGCAGAGGAGCTCAATTCTCGAAGACCGAGTTGGTCATCTTGATGGGGCACTCAAAGAGTGTATGAGGCAGCTTCGACAAGCTAGAGAAGTGCAAGAGCAAAAGATTGTTGAGGCTGTTGTGAATAGTTCTCGTGATTGGGAATCCAAAAAATCTGAACTTGAGGGGAAAGTTGCTGAGCTTGAGGCTCAACTTCAAACAGCTAAAGCAGATGCTGCTGCATCGGTTCGTTTTGATCTTCACCAGAAACTGGAGGCTGCGCAGAAAGAGAATTTGAGTCTTGAACATGAGCTGCAATCTCGACTAGAGGAACTAGAATTTAGGATAGTCGAGAGGGATTTGAGTTCTCAAGCAGCTGAGACAGCTAGCAAGCAACATTTGGAGAGTGTCAAGAAGGTTGCTAAGCTTGAAGCTGAGTGCCGCAGACTGAAAGCCATGACTCGCAAAGCATTTTCTGTCAATGATCACAGGTCTATGACTGCATCTTCAGTTTATGTTGAGTCCTTCACAGATAGCATGTCGGATAGTGGAGAGAGGCTACTTGCAGTTGAAAGTGATATGCGTAAATTAGGTGGCCGGGAGATGAATGAATGTGAGCTAAGCCGTTTTGATTCATGCTCGTCTTCTTTAGTTATGGAACCTGATCAATTTAAGAACGAAAAAGCTAATGGAAAAAATCATATGGTCCCTTCAACTGAGATCAATCTCATGGATGATTTCCTTGAGATGGAAAGGCTTGCTGCATTGCCAGAGACTAAAAGTGGTAGCAATTTTGTTAGGGGAGGAGTAGCATCAGATCAATCTAATGTTGGTCAGGCTACAATGGAAGCTGAAGTAGAAGCTTTGATTCAAAGGAATGCTGAATTGGAGAAGAAGCTGGGGAAAATGGAATCTGAAATGGAAGCTGTGATTCAAAAGAATTCTGAATTGGAGAAGAAGCTGGAGAAAATGGAAGCAGGTAAAGTTGAGGTAGAGATGGTTTTAACCAAGTACCATATGCAGCTTGAGACATCAGAGAGTCAGATAAGGGAAGCAGAGTTGAAGGTAGCAGAGTTTCAAACTCAGTTAGCTCTTGCAAAAAAATCAAATCAAGAAGCATGTGAAGAACTAAAAGCAACAAAAGCAAAGAAGGAGATAGTTGAGTCTACACTCAAACTTACTCGAACTGAGGTTGAAGAACTGATTTCAAAAATCCGTTCTTTGGAGGAAGAGATTCAGAAGGAACGAGCTTTGTCTTCTGAGAATTCAATCAAATGTGGAAAGTTGGAGGATGAGCTTTTGAAAATGAAGCACAAAGCTCAAGTTCAGCAAGACATCGAGATAAAGCATAGGGAAGGTGTTAATCTCGATTTGAAGTTAAGACAGGTCAGTTTGCCAACACTTATTAGGAAACCTAATATTTTAAGCCTTCATATTGTAGAAACATACTAACTAACCTTCTGTCATTGTTTTTTAAGATGAAATTTGTCAAGTGCAATATGCATAAACATGATTCTTCGATCTCTTGTTATCTTTTTTGGCGTAAAAAATTGTGTGTGGGTGGGTTTAGAGAAACCTTATAATCATGATCTGTTCAACAAATCTTTTAGTAGTTGTTGACTTGCTAGTCAAGCAACTTCTCTGTTTCCGGAGTCCAAATATAATAGCATGATTTGTGCATCATGCTTAGCCTATTTGAGTAGAGACAATAATCTCTAGCCCGTTTCTCACATATCTGCCCAAATTTACCAAGGCTTTGCAAGACCATACTTGAGTGCTCCCAGTTCCTTTCTGTTGCAGTTTATATATCAAATGGAATTACATATCATATTAGTGAGAATTTGAAGTTGAATTTCAGTCAAAATGTTATGTGTCACTCTATAAGACTTGTTGGAAATGCATTTGATGCCTAAGTAAACAAATAAAAATGATAGTTGTAGATTAAAAAAAAAAATCTTGCATCACCCATTTTATACTCGTTTCATATAAAGAGCTTGGCATGTTCTCTGCAGGAAAAGGAACTTGCATTAGCTGCAAGTAGATTTTCTGAGTGCCAAAAGACCATTGCATCTCTTGGACAGCAGTTAAAGTCCCTTGCAACTTTGGAAGACTTTCTAGTTGATTCAGACAACCCTATGGAGTCAACTTGTGAAGTCACAAAAGGTCCCCAAAATGGTGGTGAACACTTGAAACTACATCATAGTGATTTAAGCTTACCCAAAAAAGATTCTGAGTCACCCATTTCGTTAAACTCATCAATTACCAATGAGAAAAGCCGTAATAATGGCTTTGGTAAGTTCATCCCTAGAAGCAAGAGTGTAAGCAAAAGAGGAACTCACTGAAGGGAAAGTGGAGAAAGTAGAAAGGATAAGGTTGAGTTGTAAATTTGGGTTATTCATTTTTATCTCATGGATTCAACGTGTATGAATCCAACGTTACGTACTTACTTACATAAATAGTAATGCTTGAAGTAAAAATGTTCAAAGCAAAAATAGCAATACATAAAAGTCCAAATTATAAAATGTTCTCTTCTAGCTATCGTTGACCTACTCCTCTTGCTATTCGACAATAAGACAGCTGGTACCCCCCAACCATGTTCAAGGTACAAAATAAATTATTTGTACCTTTCAACGCTAATTACGCTGAGATAAATCATTACAATTGGTCATTCATGGAAATTGATAACAACTTAGGGGGCATTTAATTAAAAAGATATTGGGGTGAGAGAGGCTCGAACTCTCGACCTCAGGATTACTCTAAAGCTATGAGACCTACGCGCTAGCCAACTGCGCCACCACCCCTTGGTTGTTTGTGCTTATTTCCTTTAATTATTTATTCTATTACCATTAACGAAATTTACGCATGGTTTAAAAAATCTAATCATATTAAGAGTCTGTTTAATTAAGGTTAAGAAAAAAAGAATACATAAAGAGGAGATTTTTTTTTAGAAATTTTAAGAAAAAGTATTGGTGGTTACAATTACAATTTTTTTTTTAATTTTAAAAGTTAATTACAATTTTAGATTTTTTTAGAAGATATTCAAGGCAAATTTTCAAAATAATCATAAATGTATTTTTTTTAGATTCTATTTTTAAAAAAAAAAAATTAAACAAGCACACTAAACATTTAAAAAAATATTTTTTCAAAATAAAAATCATTTTTCATTAAAAAAAAAAGCTAAAAAAGACTCTATTTTTCTAAATATAACTAAGTTTGGACAAGAAAAATATGAATAGGTTTTAGTTTGAGTTGGTTAGATTAATTGGATTTAAAAATATGCAATCTAATGTCAAATTCAAAGATAGTTTTTGGGTGAATTGGGGGTATTTCTTAGCCAAAAGTTAATGACTAATTTCTTGAGGTACTAAGGTTCATTTAAGAGTTCGATCGACCTCTTCCAACATATGTTCTTTCCAAATGCACATACATGAAATTAAACTCCTTACCACATGTTTAAAGAATAAGATTATCTATCAACTATATTAGATCATGTTGGAAGTTATTCTTTTTATAATCCTTTTTTTTATTTTTATTTTTTGTCGAGATACTTAGTAAACCATCTTTAATAGAATATCCTCTTTTAATTGAATATTTTTTAATTCACAAGACTTGAACTTGAAAATTTGCTTAAAGAATTTAAATTTAATTTTACTTGAACCAATGTAGTATTGATAATCTAATCTAACATGAATATCAGAATGGATATGTATTTTTTTTTTTTAGTTGAAAGGAGTTGATGGGATTCACAAATTAAATTGGATTCATAAGCGCTCCTAATTATTTGCATTCAATCATGGAAAGAAAAATAAAATAGTGTAGGTTGTCTAACATGAAAAGGAGAAATGAAAACGAAATAAAGAGGACTAAATCAGAAATAGAAGCCAAAGCATGATGGTACTAGCTCCTACTCTTACCCCACACACGTGAGTGATGAGCTGCCTATCACAAATACTAGTTGCACTGAATTATCAATGAGATCATGCTCAACCTCAACAGAGGGGCCACTGTTTAGGAGGAACTCAGCCACTTGGGACTATCCCATTGAGAATTTAAAGTACAAGTCAAGAATTCTTACATTGAAAATAAAAATGTAATGACAACGTAAACGTAAAAGACTTATAAACATAATAATGTATTAAAATTGTGGGTTAAAATGTGGTGGTGTAAAATCCATAACATAGTAGGTTCTTAACTTCTTGTTTATTAGATGAGAAGCCTCTTACTAATTTCTGGTTGACGCTAGGCTCTTAGGCAAATGACTTTTCTTTTTTTCTTCTCCCCTTATTGACTTCTATGCTACTGGATAAGTGGTTTTAAAAAAAGTCCCAATAAAGAGCAGTTATTTTGTTTAGCATTTTAAATTTATTGTTGTCAATTTTTTCTGTAGTTGTTAAAATATTGCGGATCAAGCAAATCAACCATGATTGATTGGAGTGGTGTGGTGCACATGACAAGCAAGGTTCAATTTTGTGTGTTGAATACAATTAGGATATGTAACTCCTAATCATCAAGAAGGGTTCTATGGTGTAGTGGTTAGCACTCTGGACTTTGAATCCAGCGACCTGGGTTCGACTCCCGGTAGGACCTTTTTTTAACAATAACAGTTTTACTCTTTTTATAAACATGGATATTGGCTAGTGTAATTTTTGGTCTATACTCTTCTGATGACTAATAATAATATTATCATGCTTTTAAATTAATACGTTAAATATTAATATTTAAAAGATAATACATTCAAAAGTTTCAATTTGATGAAGTCCATCATACAAAAGAAACACATGAGCTCAATATAATAAAATTTCGAAACTTATTGCAAAATAACATAATAACCCATTATATCATAAAAAAAAAAAGATATAGGATCCCATCACAAAAAAAGGCCCCATGAAAACATGTCATGTCATGTATTACCATAGGATCTTATTATATAAAACATTAGAATTCATTATGTCCATTCTCATTATTCTTCTTCATTATACATAGGTAAACCTGCCCGGACCAATAAAATTTTAGACATTGGGACAATATGTTTCCGAACCTAAATTTTATTATTTCAATCCATGTATATAAGCCTACCCTGCTACAGCTAGGGATGGCAAAGTGTACCCGGACCCTACGGGTATCCGCAAAAATATCCGCAAGCGGGTCGGGTAAATACCCGTTTATTGGGGCTGGGGCCGGGGCCGGGTATTTATCCGCAATTTTTTGCGGGTACGGGTACGGGTACTATAGTACCCGCCCCGCCCCGCACCTATCATATATATATAATTAAAATAACTTAAATAAATAATTATGTTATATATATATATATATATATATATATATATACTTTTTTGTAAAAAAAATAATTTTATATTTTCCATAAACTAACACTAATAGTAAAATATTTATGTTATAACTTACAATAATTTTATATTTTATATTTTTAATATTATGTGTGAATGCTTTTAATGTTAAGTTTGAATTATTTAAGCGTGAATTTTCAATTTATTTGTAATAATTTTTTAATTAATATTTTTATAGCTTAAATGCAATTTTGGTTCATCTATTTGCATAATCCGCAATTTTGGTCCCCCTATTTTAAAATAGAGACGTTTAGTCTCCCAATTTTCTAAAATATGTAATTTTGGTTCTTCCACCAAATTGAAAGCGTTGACTGTTAAGAGATTAACGTTAACCTTAACGTGGTCCAAATATAATGACGTGACACGAGATTATTTATTTAGTTTTTAATTATTTTAAATACTGAGTAGAATAATTGATGAAAAATATATTTTATAAAAAGGTAATATCATTTATTTGACTACGATGTGCCATGTATTTCAACAATGTAGAACTAATTTAAAATAAATGATTAAGACTTGTGATTTCTATTTTAGGACTCACGATTACCTCAACCATTAAAATCGACGTGACATGTGTTTTAGTGACGTAGATAAACAAATAATTATTACTCATTATTTAAAATAATTCAAAAATAAATAAATAATCTCGTGTTACATCACTATATTTGGACCACGTCAAGGTCAACATTAATCTCTTAACTGTCAATGCTTTCAATTTGATGAAAGGATCAAAATTACAGATTTTACAAAATTGGGAGACTAAATGTCTCTATAGAGGGACCAAGATTGCTGATTGTGCAAAATAGGAGGATTAAATGTCTCTATTTTAAGATAGGATGACTAAAATTACGGATTGTGCAAAATAGGGGATCAAAATTACATTTAAGCCTATTTTTTTATTGATTTATTAACTTCATACATAAGTAAAGTGCGGGTAGCGGGTGCGGGTATGGGTATATAGGTACCCAGCGGGTACGGGAATGAGGATTAAAATTGCTACCCGCGTGGGTATGGGACCGGGTACGGATATTTTTTTAAACACGGGTATGGGAACGGGTACTATAGGACCCTACCCAGACCCTACCCATTGCCATCCCTAGCTACTGCTTTTGAATGATATGACTGAAACTTGCCATCATGTGCATCAACTGTGTTAATTACAAAAAATAAATGAAGAAAAAGACTCTGCTTTTGCTTTTGCTTTTGCTTGAATAGACATGATGCTACTGCTAGTGCACACTTCCTTCTGATATGCCCGACCCCATTTAATTTTTTCTTAGCAGATCATAAAATATCTTTGGCTTTCTGTATTCTGACAAGCATATGGCCTGAGATCATTACAGCACCATCATGTTAGTACTTAATTTTGAATCACCACTTGGATGAGAAAAAAAAATGATTTGTCAAATGCTACGTATTATGTAGTAGTGACCACACTTTTTGCAGTCACAAACCAAGGAATTTAATTACCTGCATTGCAAATGCCAAGTGGATCAGTGTTGCTTCGGCCCAAGGCCTTCCTATAAACTGAAGCCCAATAGGCAAACCCAATTTATCGTATCCAACCTGTGATGAAAGGATGATAGAGCTATCACTGAATCTTTAAAAAAAAAAAAGAATAAGATTTTTTTTTTTACATTATCATCAAATCACAAACTATAATGTATAGTAAGTTTGTTGATTTGATAATAACCATCTTAGAAGTTATAAAAATAATGATTTCTAATTTGTTATCGGTCTAAAAACTTTTATACTGACTATGTATGTATATTAAACTAAAAAAATTATGTAGCATTTGATAAGTAGACCAAACACAAGCTAACTATTGGGGTGTAAATGTAAGTAACTAACATTGATGGAGTAACTAAGTAAAAGGAGAACATAATCATACCGGTACAGTCACAGCAGGAAGTCCTAGGAAGTTTCCAGATATGGAATACCGAACAAGTGCAGCTGAAATTGTGGCAAATAGTACATATTATTATTATTATTATAAGCATTCGGGTATTTATGCTACCAACAACTTCAAGTGTCACTACAAATATGAATTTCATGTATACCTCCATTTACGTAGTCAAGTTCACCAGTCTTCAGTGCATCATCTTGAATTGAATATGCAGTCACACTGTTACAAATATTAGGCAATGTGTTACCTAAGAAAAAATCGCTATCCATTCAAAGAAAGGCATTATGAGAAAACAGGACAAACCCTGTTGTTGGTGACACAATGACATCTGCCTCGGCAAATATTTTCTTGTGAAACTGCAACTGGCGATTCCTGACCATAATTAAACAACCATGTATCACCTTACAAGCCTACAAAAATCCTCATACGTGACCATATGTTATGGTCAAACATATATATTTTTATTTTAAACAAAATGTGATTGGATTGAGTGTAAGAAAACTTCATTAGATTTTGGAAAATAGTGCACAAGAAAAATTAGGATTTACTAGTCAGAACTGAACAACGGGTTGAGTTTCTACTTTCTAGAATTGTTTCAATAATTCATATAATATTAAATATTGAAACTTCGCCTTTGTGATTCTCTTTTGATGCTAGTGGTCAAGTTAGTAGTACTTACTGACAGTGATACTGTGCTGCTGGCTGTAATATTTATTCTCTTGTTGTCTGTGTTTTCTATTATTGTGGTTTCATTTTATTGAGTTTTAACTCTCATTACCTGAATTTCTCATCCTAATTTTTGATATCACTTGTTAAGAAAGGCAGGTCATAACTAACCTCAATTTCTGAGCTTTAATGTACTCCTTGCCACTGAAAGCACCATAGATATTAAGTGCTACCCTTGCGTCCCATCCTAATTCTGCAAAATGTCTTTGGTAATAATTTAGTAATGTCAGCAATAATACCTCTCTCAATGTAGAGGGCAATAAGGAAAAAAGTCAAGGGCTTAGGATGTCATACTTCTCTCCAAAAGAATCAAACCAAGTGGAACACTCTGATCCAATTGTTAAGTAATGTGCCAGGCGCATTGCTTCTATGTCTGGTATAGTGACATCTATTGTCTTGTATGTTTAAAATAAGGTTGGAAGGTTAGTAAGTAATCAGTTTTCTATTTCTTAATGAAAGGTTCAATAATTAATTATAATGGAAAAGCTCTTTGCGCTTTGCGGGGGTTTTCTATCCTAATAGGTTGCTTCTACCAACTTCACTTCAAACAGTCAAACTTCCTAAAATTTGTTAAGCATATATGGTAACAAAGTCAACATTTAAAACTCTTTCTTATTTTTGGGTTAAATTCTGCAGTACCTTCCAACCATAATGATCCTGAAGCTTGCTCAAAGCATGGGAGCAGCATAATCTGACATCATCACTGCAATCATCAAACCACTAATTGATGGAATTAGTGGTTAGAGGGAGTAAATGATGTTAGAACAACCTACTTTTTCAATATATGGGAATGAATAATCTATATATTCAAGACAAGGAAACAAGTTTCTGACCTTCCCATATTTTGCCAACCTGATGTCACATATGGACTTTGTCAAGGGAAGCAGTGGAAGATTTATCTTGGTCTAAGGCATTGCACAAAATATTTTCAGAAATTCAATAAGATTAGTAGCTGGTTAAATTCAGACCAGTTTGTTGAACTTCATCAGCATTGTGAAATTTGTAACATAGAAAGGAGTCATTTGAAAATTTTATCAGTGATCAAAATCATTTGGAATTTGAGAATAAAACAATTTCTTACAAGCATATTAGAAGGCTGATGGGATGGAATTTCTCCACTAATAGCTGCATAGCTGTAAATATTGAAATATTAGAAAATGTAAAACCAATCTCAAAACTTCCTTGAAGAAAGAAAATCATAGAAAGGAATACTAACGTGATCAATGCATCCTCAACAGTTCCTGCTAGTATCCCAACCATCCCAACTGTCCAGTTTAGAGGAAGAACTCTGAATGTAGAGCAAGATCATTCTTGTAAATCATTATAATCCTCTCAATTTATTTAAAAATGACAACAAATTTGCATACCCACCCGGAATGAGGTACTCGACCAAAAGTTGGTTTTAGACCTACTACACCACAAAGAGATGCAGGCATCCTCACAGAACCTGAACAAGTGTACAAATTTCACATTAATTCACCACTTTTGTTGTCTAATAAAATCTCATATACCTATTGATATGAACTTGTCTAGTAAATTCAAGTCACTTTGGCTAAACATAAATATGTTAAATGCATATAAGCGATAATGAATGAAGAGTTCGTTGATCTTTCATAATATAAGTAAAATACCTCCCCCATCAACACCAAGGGCAACAGGGCACAACCCTGCAGACACCACAGCAGCAGATCCACTAGAAGAACCTCCTGTAATCTTATTGGTATCATATGGGTTTCTAGCAGCCCTACGGAAGTAAATAAACACACATACTCTTGTCACCAACTAATTTAGTGAAAATTCATTAATGTATACTTTAGAAGTCACAAATGATGTAACATAAAGTTAATAAAATATAAGATGTAAAACTCATGGTTTCATACCCATAATGTGGATTGATGCCACTAGTTCCAACCCCAAGTTCATGCATATTAGTCTTCCCAACAAGTATGGCGCCACATAATCTCAGACGCTTAACACAGCAAGCATCATCTATACAAGGCCTTTCTTTGTGCAACCACTTTGTACCTCCTAGAGGACTCCGTTTGTAGATAGTAAAGTGAAAATGAGATCAACCACTAAAACATTTGAATTTTAAATACACAACACATTGCATTACCTGTAGTTGGATATGGCAAACAATCCATTTCATCCTTGATAGCAACAGGAACTCCATCTAGCACAGAGATAGGTTCCCCTGCAAAAACAACATGCATTGAATGAGTATCTGAAGAGGGTTGAAGACACATCAGCATATAAGTCATAACTTTTTAGTGGAACAAAGGTAAATTGCATACATCTTACTTCTGGATTTCAATAGCACATGAAAACCATTCAGATTTATGAGTTTCAACATTCAATAACACCATCATCAGATTGCATCATCTAAAGATCAAAGGGTTTGAAAGATAATCATTACTGTTAGAAAGTGGGTTTGAGCCTAACTCATCCCTACAAAACCAGCTTGTAAGGTGAGGATTGCTCCCCACTTATATACTCTATCTCAGCACTATCTCTAGTCAATCTGAGACTTCAACACACCCATCTTCTGCCCACGACTACCCGCCACAACCAAGGTGGCCTAGAGGTGACCACAATTAAGGTGGCTTTCTAATAGTTACCATTTTAAATTGAAATTGAAATTGCTATACAGTACCTTTTTGATACCGAAGAGTTGATTCATTTGCTTGTCTTAGTATATCATCAGCACTGTAGTGAATAAAAAATCCCATTCGGAGTGGAGGTTTTGAAGATTCATTAACAGCAGCTATAAATCGTTCTGCTACCTTTGCAAATAAAAAAGGAAAGCTAATGAATGAAAAAGTACATAAGAATTAAGAGCAACTACAAATACGAAGGACATGTGATGAAATGAAATAACCTTGCATAAATATTCATTGAATGTAAAATTTTGAACAATAGAACTTTATGCAAGCTGGTGTTAATGAGTTAACACAATAATGAAAGGGTGAGGACATGTTAAAAGAATATGAATATCTAAGTGATGAAATACCATGAGTGGTGTTATTTCTTCTGAGCTGTAGGCTCTGGAATAATCCATTATGGTCCAACGAGAGAACGAAGGGTTTGTTCCATTATGTGCTTTTTCTGAAGATGTAGGTAAGCACTCTATTGCAAGTTGAACTTGCTCATGCGGAGTTAAAGCAGAATCTAAGCATTTGACTTCTTGTTCTTTGTGGTCTGCAAGAATAAACTGAATTCAGAGATCCTCTTTCCATTTTAGAATGTCCTGAGAAAATTTTGTTATTTGAGATAAATACACATCTAAGACAAAAAGAACAATATAGGTCTGTTTTGGTAAGCTTACCCAGAAACACTTCTAGGAGAAGAAAAAATGAAATGAACTTCTAGCTTATGCATAAGCTAAAATTAGCTTATGCATAAGCTAATTTGTAAAAGTTCTCTAATATAACTTCTCTAAAAGACGAGAGAGCTTCTACAAATTAGCATGTACATAAGTTAATTTGAACTTAGAGAAGTTCATTTCATTTTTTACTTCTTATTTTCTTCATCTAGAAGTGCTTCTATATAAGCTTACTCCATGTTCACACCATCATGCAGCTAATTTCTCACTTTTGTACATGATGGAAAGAACCTAGTGGAAAATAACAAACCTTCAAAATGATGTGAGGGAACATAGAGGGGTGACTCTTCTAATTCTGCATTCGTAATAAGCTGCAAAAATAAAAATTGGCTATGAATTGGGAAAAGAAAATTGCTATTTAAGTGATATCCACACCGCTGGTCTCTCCAATCATATAAAAAAAGTGTTACTAGTACACAGAGGATGAAATTCAGTTTCAACTGGAACAAGATTTCATGAAAATGGAATGAACTAACCATGGACCAAGAGCTTACCTTATGGATAAGATTGTTTCCCTTCAATATATACAATAGCAAGGATCCAAATATTCGAGACTCCAAGAACCAAGTGAAAATCTTGACCAGGATTCCAGTCATGCGGGGAGCTATAATTGAAATAATGATCAATAGCATACCAACTATTAAAATTTTCTGACAACCAAAGATTCTGATATAAATATTAAATTCTAAACTAGATAAATTAATTTAAAGCCGGGAAATATTTCACTGTGAGCTAAGACCCACATATTCATAACCTTCTCTGATGCCAGAGAGGTGTAAACATTACAATTAACTATGAAAGTGGACCATGATAAACTTGCCATGAATGAAAAAATAATTCCAAGAAATGGAAACACTTTCATGTCACACAAAAAACAAGATGAACAGAACAAGTAAGTAGCAAGACATGGCAATAAAAGTCAATGAATTATGAACCTTTGACATTGGCTTGGAGATAGAATTCAGTGCTATCAGAACCTAAATTAACATCCTTCACTGGCCTATAAATCACGCCCTTACTTTTGAACAAACCCATTACTAGTCTAAGGAAGTTGCTTCTTTGGAAGATGGAGAGAGCATGCGGTTATGAACAAAGTAGAGACTACATATTATAGGTGCATAGGCGGAGATAGCAAGAGGTACAACACATTAATTCAAGCTTCTTGTAATCACATATCATAATTGTCTTGTTGATGGATGGGGTCTGGTATGGGCAACGGGAAAACAAGTCATTTTCATCAACACGGTGAGTTGAGTTTGTATGAGAAAAACTAAGAGCTCAACATTGTATTCCTCAGGCTATTCCTTGTTCAGCTTATATATCTAGATTCCGAAAATGGTTTTTAAGTACTTTTGGTGGAGGCTAGTTTTGGCTGCATGCTGAAAATGTCAAACAATTCACTAGCTTGCTACTTTTGGCTCTCTTCTCTCTACACCTAACAAGTTTGTTTTGTTCAGGGTAAACAGTCATTTTGTTCCTTGAAATTGTAGTTTGCTATTACATAGGTTTCTGAAAATATTAAAATTCACAAAAGGTCCTGAATGTGTATATATATATATTTTAGATGTATATATATTACTTTGATAGAGTCTTTCTCGAAATAAAATGATTTTGAACATTGGCTCGTTAGAATATAGTTTGTTGGTACTGCTAAAATATCTTTCCTTATTTGATACTGACCAATTAGAGCTGTCAAAATGGGCCGTGACCCGCGGGAACCCGGCCCACCACGGGTTTGGGCCGGGCTGGGTTGAAAAAAAAAATGCCTTCCAATTATTTAAAAAACTTGACCCAGCCCACCTACAACCCGGCCCACCACGGGTCAACCCGTGGTGGGCCGGGTTGGCCCGCGAGTTGTCCACTTATTTAAAAAAAAACTACCCTCTCTCACATACATCACATGCCTCACTAGACCACTTAGGAAATTTTACATTGTGTCTTAGTTCCCTTGAGGTTGATGATATATTAATCTGAATTTGAAAATGTTAGTGAATGTATAATGTTTGATATATCCAAATTTGTTAGGGGATGTATGATGTTAATGAATATATGAATATGAATTTAAAAATGTTAATGAATTTGAAAATGTATTATTTTCGGTGTATTTTGGCAACTTCTAGTTACTATTTTTACATGACAAGAAAATAAAAACTGGATTTTTTTTTATAAAAAAATTGATTTTTCTTAATTTTTTTATTTTAGGTGGGCCAACCCGTTTACCCACCAACCCGTGGTGGACCAGGCCGGACCAGTATTTTAAAGGCTCACCAATAAATGAGTCGGGTTGGGTTGACCCGTTTTCACAGCTCTATGACCAATGAACAAATAAGGAAAGTTATTGATTGTGCGATGAAAATTTATAAGTCTGTTAGTATAAGTTCGGTAGAATTGCATTAAATTCTGTAAAGAGAAAAAGGAACTTAAAACAACATTGGTGAATCCCGAATCCCGCCCGAGTCACGGAAGCTCTAGGTATAGCTTAGTGGTTAGTAGGAGTAGGAATATATCGCTCTCTATTTGAGTTGGTGAAATATATATATATATATATATATATATATATATATATATATATATATAACAAATTATCAATCAGTAATAAATTACTTCACCCCAATACAACTTAAAAATACATTAAGAGTCGATTTTTTGTTGTTATAAATCATAGGTATCGTCCATTAAAAATAATCTCGCTCAAGCATATAAGACCGCAGTGAGTCAATATGAATTAACATCCAGTTTATGGTAAGAAAGTACTAAAAAACTTAATTTAAATTACCTAAATTAAATCAATCAATAATAAATATATTATCACGTTATATTGAATAATTTCATTAATTTATATATTATGTAATAATTTGTCCATCATTAATTAGTTTACCATACATTGATGTATGGTTCAAAAAAATCGGTCATTTAATGCTTGCCATAAACTCTCTGCAGCAGTTTAAGTAGCACTTGCATAGTCTGGTTGTAGTTACCTTTCTCATCTCCTAAGATGAGGAGTGGGATCATCTTTTTATTCTTTTAAGATCATTTGATGGTCTTGCACAAAATGCTAACAAGTTGAAGAAATAAATGCTCTTAAATCTTTCCTAAAAAAAAACAAAAAATGCTCTTAAATCTGAAAGGCAAGTTAAATTAAACCCCTTCGCCAACTAACGGTTTTTGTAAGATTTACCCATGAAAGCTTCCCGGTTTGGAAAGAAATTATATCAAATTATCAGGGCAAGATATATGCTTCATAATGATTACAGAGTTGATCCTTTTTCTTCAATAGATTGAATTCAATTCACTTGCTGTATTAGTTCAAAGCCAAAATTATTTCACATCCTAGGCATATGACAAGATTCATTAATCTCTCTCCATCTCCATATATGTTTCTACTATCAGTAGATCAATTGATACGAGATTGTTTTAACTTAGTCAATAATTTTAAGTTTGAATATTATATATTTTGGAAAAGAATATTATTTAGGCATATGACAGTTGTATTAAATATTTTGGAAAAGAATATTGTTGCTCATAATTGTAACTGTTGTGCATGACTCATATTCTATGAGTGAGCAGATTGGGTTTGGACCATTTGTTGTTGGATTACGAAATAAGTGGGTTGGGGGTGCAGGGGTTTAGCCCCACCGTACGGTACAGGAATAATATTGTAAGTCTGTATCGTGGTTTATTCTATATAAACTGATGTAATCTTATTGGCCAAATAACAATAATAGAAACAGCCGCTCTGCTCCCGAGGACTTAGGCACACTTGCCGAACCTCGTTAAATCTCGTGTCTGTGTGTGTGCGTGTGATTACTCTGATATTTAGAATTTCGGTTGCTATTGCTAACAACTGGTATCAGATGGCGCTTAACCCTAGTGCGAAATTCGAAGTGGGGAAGTTCGATGGAACTGGGAATTTCGCAGTGTGGCAGAGAAGGGTTAAGGATATGTTGGCACAACAAGGTTTTCAAAAGGCGCTGTGCGCAACAAAACCTACAGACATGGAGGATGCGGATTGGGAGGAGTTGAAGGAGAAGGTTGTGGAAACCATACGGTTGTGTTTGGCAGACGATCATGTACCACGTTATGGACCTGATGTCTCCGGGGGAAGTATGGACGAAATTGGAGAGTCAGTATATGTCCAAGTCCCTGACGAACAAGCTGTACATGAAGCAGAAATTGTACGGGCTGAAGATGCAAGAGGGTTCTGATTTGCAACAGCATATCAATGCCTTTAATCAGATTATCAGTGATTTACTGAGGGTTGATGTGAAGATTGAGGACGAGGATAAGGCAATAATTCTGTTGTGTTCTTTGCCTAATTCCTACGAGTATTTAGTATTTAGTGACCACCCTAACGTACGGGAAAGACACCATTAGTTTGGAGGAGATTACGGCTGCACTTATGTCCCACTGTCAACGGAAACAGAATGCAGGGGAGTGTTCTCAAGGAGAGGGTCTGTATGCAAAGGGGAATAAAGAACGTGGGAGGACGAAAGGAAAATAGGGTTTTGGGAAGAGGAATAAGTCCAAAACCAGACACGGCAAATCAGTTATGTGCTACAATTGCAAACAACAAGGGCATTTAAGAAATAATTGTCCAAAGTTGAAGCAATCTGGTGAAGGGGCATCCCGCTCTGCTAATGTGGCAGAGACTGACGACTCGGACTACTACAGTGAGGGAGATGTTCTCTCGGTTTCATGCAGTTAGCTTACAAATACGTGGATTCTTGATTCTGGATGTTCTTACCATATGACTCCCAATAGGGAATGGTTCACCACATACAGGTCGGACAATTTTGGTAGTGTCTATTTGGGTGACGACAAAGCTTGTGCTGTTGTTGGAATGAGATAGGTGTAGATTGCTATGGATGATGGTGGAGTGAGAACGTTGTGTGATGTCCGGCATATCCCTGAGTTGAGGAAGAATCTGATCTCACTTGGTACTTTGCAGGCCAATGGTTTCAGTTACAGGATTGATGGAGATTGGGATACCCTCAGAGTGTGTAAGGGTGCGTTGACTGTGATGAAAGCACAACGGACTGTAGGCAATATTTACAGACTGTTGGGGAGCATAGTTGTAGGCCGCGTTGCATATGTTGAGTCTGATGATGATGCTACTAGATTATGGCACATGCGTTTGGGCCATCTCAGTGAGCGTGAGATGGTGGAGCTTCATAAGAGAGGACTTTTGAAGGGAGTTCTGAGCTGCAAGTTAGACTTGTGTGAGTATTATGTGCTTGGGAAATAGTCCAGAGTGCGGTTTAAAGCTGCGAAGCACACCACCAAGGGGATCCTTGATTATGTGCATACTGATGTGTGGGGTCCTACTAGAGATCCGTCCTTGGGTGGTTCCCATTATTTTGTCACCTTCATTGACGATTTTTCTCGCAAGGTCTGGGTGTACTTCATGAAACAGAAATCCAAAGTCTTTGAGAAGTTCAAGCTGTGGAAGGCTGAGGCGGAGAACCAGACAGGCAGAAAAGTCAGGTTCTTGAGGTCTGATAATGGCAGGGAGTACACAGACTCACGGTTTCAGATATTCTGTGAGGCACATGGCATTCAGAGACACTTCTCAGTGCGAAAAACACCATAACAGAATGGTGTTGCAGAGAGGATGAATAGGTCCCTTACTGAAAGGGCTCAGTGTTTGAGGTTGAATGTTGGCCTTTCCAAAGGCTTTTGGGCAGAGGCGGTGAACATGGCGTGTTATCTGCTCAACCGATCACCACGAGCTTCATTGGATAGGAAAGTTGCAGAGGAAGTCTGGACAGGTAACCCAGTTGATTTTAATAATTTAAGATATTTGGGTGTCCTGCTTTTATGCATATATCCAGTGATGAAAGATCTAAACTTGATCCAAAGTCAAAAAAGTGTGTTTTCGTAGGTTATTCCAAAGGCGTGAAGGGGTTCAAGTTTTGGGATCCAGCTTCCAAGAAGATGGTGATCAGCAGGGATGCAGTGTTTGATGAGCAGTCCATGATGCCACAGACAGTTGAGACACATGAGCCATTGTCAGATGGAGCTTTCCCTAGCTTCGTGGAGGTTCAGGTGGACTTTGAGCATCTGCCGGTGATTCCTGAGAGGGCAAAATCATGCAGTCCAAGACCTGAGGCCACACTTGCACCTGAGCCTATACTAGATAGTCTAGCAGGACCGCATGAGTACACTCTTGTCAGAGATAGAGAACGTCTCACTATTAAACCCGTTGTTCGATATGGGTTTGAAGAGTTGGCTTCTTTTGCACTTCTCACTAGTTCAGGAGACCCGTCTACCTTTCAAGAGGCTATGAACAACCAGGAGAAAGACAGATGGATGGGTGCTATGGTGGAGGAGATGGAGTCTTTACGAAAGAATCAGACATGGGAGCTAGTTGAGCTTCCTCCAAGCAAGAGAGCCATAGGGTGCAAATGGGTGTATAAGAGGAAACCTCCAGTATCAGAAAAAGAAGGGGAAATGTTCAAGGCTCGCCTAGTAGCAAAAGGATATTCACTGCAGAAGGGGATTGACTATGATGAGATTTTCTCCCCAGTCATGAGGCATACTTCTATCAGGGCAGTATTAGCCTTGGTAGCCAGTCGAGATATGCACTTGGAGCTGATGGATGTGAAGACAGCTTTTCTTCACGGTGATCTAGAGGAGCAAATTTACATGGAACAGCTAGAGGGGTTTAGTAAAAATGGACCGGGCCGGCTAGTTTGTAAATTGAAGAGGTCTCTGTATGGATTGAAGCAGTCTCCAAGGCAGTGGTACAAGCGTTTTGATTCTTACATGCTTCAGATTGGCTATAGGCGATGTGAGTATAACTGCTGTGTTTATGTGAGGAGCCTTGATGATGGCTCTTTTATTTTTCTGCTACTTTATGTGGATGATATGTTGATTGCTGGTAACCATTTGCATGATGTGAATGAGTTGAAATCCATACTGGGCAAGGAGTTTGACATGAAGGACTTGGGTCTTGGGATGGAGATTCATAGGAATAGGAGGTCCAGAAGACTATGGCTCTCACAGCAGGGCTATGTTGAGAAGGTGCTGGACAAGTTTAGCATGAGTAATGCTAAGTCAGTGAGTACTCCACTTGCAAACCACTTCAAGCTTTCTGTAGATCAGTGCCCGAAGACAGATGAACAGGTGGAATACATGTCAAAGGTTCCCTATGCCAATGCAGTTGGTTGCTTGATGTATGCTATGGTTTGCACTAGACCAGATTTGGCACATGCTGTAAGCCAAGTCTGTCTGTAAGTTTATGTCGAAGCCAGGGAAGCGACATTGGGAAGCAGTGAAGTGGATCTTCAGGTACCTAAAGGGTACAACAGGGCATGGTATCATGTTTGGCAGTCAACAGGGTGATCCTTCAGTTGTGGGTTATGTGGATTATGACTATGCTGGTGATTTGGATGACAGGAGGTCTACAACAAGGTATGTTTTTACTCTTGCAGGTGGGCCTATTTGTTGGAAGTCCATTGTTCAGTCTACTGTGGCAATGTCAACAACTGAAGCTGAGTATATGGCAGTAGCAAAGGCTAGTAAAGAAGCTGTGTGGCTCACAGGGCTAGCAAAGGAGCTGGGCATTGAGCAAGGTGGAGTTCAATTGCATTGTGATAGTCAGAGTGCTATTGATTTGGCAAAGAATCAGGTGTATCATGCTAGAACCAAGCATATTGATGTGAGGTTCCACAAGATCAGGGAGTTGATGGCATCTAGTCAGATTTTGCTCAGGAAGGTTCACACTTCAGAGAATGCAGCTGATATGTTAACCAAGGCGGTCACAGCTGACAAGTTCAAGCATTGCTTTGACTTGTTAAATGTTGCTCGGTGCTAGACGTGACTGGACCCCCCAACCCAAGAGACATATAGGATATGAAGCGGACTTGCTATTATCTTCCACGGGGTTGAATATTCGCCAAGGTGGAGATTGTTGTGCATGACTCATATTCTATGAGTGAGCAGATTGGATTTGGGCCACTTGTTGTTGGGTTACGAAATAAGTGGGTTGGGGGTGCGGGGGTTTAGCCCCGCGGTACGGTACAAGGATAATATTGTAAGTCTGTATCGTGGTTTATTCTATATAAACTGATGTAATCCTATTGACCAAATAACAATAATAGAAACAGCCGCTCTGCTCCCGAGGACGTAGGCACACTTGCCGAACCTCGTTAAATCTCGTGTCTATGTGTGTGCGTGTGATTACTCTGATCTTTAGAATTCCAGTTGCTATTGCTAACAGTAACAAAATTACAGTAGATTTTATCTTCTTTTTTTCCAATAATTCGTGTTATATGTACTAAAACTCCACAGTTAATTTATCAACGGTTTGAACATAAGGAGATCGAAAAGAAGTTTAAGACATGACCTTTGGATAAATATTTTAATATGTACTTATAGGAAAAAGAAAAGGAGGGAAAATTAATTAATTTTTTTATAAATTAAAACTAATATATGTACTTTAATATTTTCAAAAAGTTTTTTTTTTTTTATATAACTTATTTAAAAGCTGATATGCATAAGTGTAACTTATTAGAGAAATTTTGATTCATGTTACTTTTTTATTTTTATTTTCTTCACTTATTATTAAAATTGTATCTAAACTAGACTACTTAATCAGTTGGTTGCACATGAAAGTAACGTGAGTTCCCTGACAATCAAGTTAGGGATATATCCTCATCTTGATATAACGTATAATAGAAGGCGACGGTTAAGGAAAAAAATGCAAATGAATTAAGGAAAATGAAAAGCATAGAGGAAATTATCAGGGGAATGTGAAAGGGAAATAAAATAAAAGAAATAATGATAACTTGTGATTTGGAAATTGGAATCAATCAAATGAACAGGGAAGACTTAGCTCTCACACTTAATATTTTTGTTCTGAGTTCAAGACACGAAACTTGGTCAACTTTCGTAGATGAAAAAAAAAAAGTGAATGAATTATTTTTTACCATACAGAAAGCAAGAAGTTATTAGAAAAATTATTAAGTAGTCTTAAATTATCATTTGATCTATGGCTCTGACTAATTTTTATATCACACGTAATTAAATGTTATTTTTTAAATTAAAAAATTTAAATATGTATTACATAAAAATTGATTGGAATTATAGACAAATAATACAAATTAAATTGTCGTCTAGAGGGTCTTGTCTTGATTCAGAAGTGACTTATTCTCACTATGTATACTAGGAAAAAAAGAGGCACTTCCTGCCTCGCTATTTTTCTATATATTTTTTTAAAAAAAAATAAATAAAGGAGCCTATATAATAGTGGGTGGTTTGTGAAAGTAGTTATAAAAATGTGGGAGTGAAGGTTAACTTCGGTATGTAAACTGAGTGAAAAAAAGGATGCCATAAAAAGTGGAAAAAAATTATAAGTAATTATTATATGTATATATTATTTAAGGGTAAAACGGTCCTAAAAATATGGGGACAAAAAAGCGGTTATTGAAGATGGTATTTCCTTTATATAATGGCATAGATTACCTTTTTTTTCTTAACTTATTTTTTCTTCTCCTTAACTTGTGTTTGTGACTTTGCGTGGCTTGATTTTATATTATTCTTAATTAAAAATAAGTAGCTAGGAAATGAATTTCATTAATTTAGATCTTTCTGGATTGGTAAGCATGTGATTTGTTCCAACTGCCTTAGCGACCCTTGATGACAAAATGAGGCTAGTTCATTTCAGAATGATTTTGACTTCACGAAGATTTCCTCCAAAAAAATAAAAAAGAAAACAGAACCTTTCCATTAAGTCAATAAAACTAATTCTCCAAATGGTAGAATTCTTCTTAATTTCCAAATAGTAATACTAATACTACTATTAGTGAAGAAAGTTTTGTGCAAAAATTCTTGTAAATACTTACTCCGTAAATATCATAGTTGGAGAGAGGAAAAACATTTTTTTTTAAAAATAAATGAATAAAGCAAAATATAATAAACTTTCACTTTTATCTTTTTAACAAGTTATCTCATGAAAATATTCATATTTTAGCATTTTAATTTGAAATATATCGAACTAAACTAATGCATCTCAATTCAATGATTTGCATAATGAAAAGAAGAGACTAAATCGGTTGGTTTATTTAATCTTTATTATTAATATTTAATTTTACAGAACATATAATATAATTCTTTTATTATTTTTTTTTGTTACATTCTTTTACTAATTTAAAGTTTTACTTGTTTTTTTTTATGATTTTATATTTTTATAATATATATATATATATATATATATATATATATATATATATATATATATATATTAAAATATCGTTTTAAAAAAAAACTTTTAAAATATCAATGATTCATTTAATATCCACAATCTTACACGGCTTCACGAAACATAAAATCTCCTTGTTTCGGGTTAATGAAACACAATTTGTTATTAAATATTAATTGTTTCTTCAATATGATAACACCGAGGTTATAATGATTGATGATTTTTCTTTTTAATATATCAAGTAGATAGTTAAAAATGAATCCTTTCGTAACGTAAAGATTACCGAAATCAATTTTATTTCTCTTAACAAAACATTTTTATACACATAATTAAAAAATAAATAAAAATTGAACTCCCCTCTTAAAAGACATACTTTTTTTTTATTCATGAGAGAAAAAAAAAGAGTAACAAATACTATGGGGAGGAAACAACCCATCCCATATTCAAAAAGAACAATTCCTCCGATCTTAAGAAAAAATATATGTTAATTAAAAAAAGTTAGTTAGCATCATTTAATTTTACTAATTCTATTTAAAACATTATTTTTTTCTTAAATTACCTTAATTAATACTTGATATCAAGAATGAAAAATGGTCATTAAAAATACAATTTCAATTAAATGAAAGATATTTTAAAGATGATTTCATTAAATAAGATAAGATTAGTTAAGATTTGTTTATATTGTAGATCAACACACATGATTTATTTTTTTTTATATTCAATACTAGAGTGAGTAAACCTTAAAGAAACAAAAGGCCTATCTACCAATTGCTTGTTGGTATAATTAATGAAAAATATTTATTATACTCATTTATGCTATACTATATACCATAGGTGACTAGGTGTCCTTCACCGGAAGCAATTCGAGTCAGATAAGACCATAATAGGTGACAAAGTTCTTTTGAATATTTTAACGCAGTTGCATACCTAGGACTCGAATTCGAAACCTATATGTTGGAGATCCCACGTTGACTTGAGATATGACCAAATTAAAATATATAAGTGAAAGACAACTCTCACCTTATAAGCCAACTTTAAAGGGTTGAATTAAGCCCAAACTCACATAAGATAGTATCAAATCTTATCCTAGTGAATGTTGTTAGACTATTATCAAATCTTATCCTAGTGAATGTTGTTATACAAGCTAATTTTATAAAGTTGAATTAAGCTAAAACTCACGTTTTAAGATTCTGATTAAGCTAGAACAACTCCATACTAGTTTATCCACATGACTAAGTTTAAGCTAAAACTCATTTATGCTATATTAATTGCAATAGTTTAACTAATCTTAAAGACTTTTGATAACTCATTTGTGCGCTGTTATAGTGGTGTTCCTTTAGCTTCCCATATTTTTGTGAGTGTAGGCTGAGCATTTTCAATGAACGATCTGTTGACAAAAACAAAAAATTGCTTGCAGTAGATGGGAGTTAAAATTGAACAACGCAGACCTTTCCAGCTCTAGACTCACCCCCCCCAATCATAAAAAAAATCCTTGCAATTTCTTTTTATTATCATTAATTAATAACTAATAATCGCTGTACTCGATCTTGTATTTTAGAGTTGAATCTATGATTCAGCCAAGCTATATATCAATATGAAGCTAAGAGCCCGAAAGGACCTTGTACAAGGTACTTTGTAGCGATGACACAGAATCAATTGCAGATTTTGTAAGCCAGCTAATCCCCACTTTAAGCCTATGTTCATCCGTTGGTAACCTGATCAAATAAGCTATCTTCCTCGCTGCAAAAACAGAAAAGCTCAAACTTGTTTTTCTTTATTTTATTTTATAAGTAACTAACATAATGAAGAATGGCGCATGGGCCAACTTACCAGTATGACCAATAGAACCTTCTAAGGTCAGCCCATCAACAAAACTCGGAGAAATGGCAGCATCATTTCTTCCCAGGGTCATCATCTCACCTAGATTCTGAAACCTGACACCCCCATTAGGAACAAATATAGCGTTAGAAGTGTGTATGTAGATTACAGAATAATTAAACAAACTGAATGCAATATTACCTAAATGGCAAAAGTGGACGCCCGTTGATTGCAGCCCACAGATTCCAACCAGTGAAGTCTGCTTGCTGAAATGCAACCTGCAAGGCAAAGGAAAACAATCAGAAAATAAATATGATGATATCCTCAAATTTTATATACATGTCATGGTAACTAGTAAATCATCACATAGGATATCGAGTAGCAGTTACACCTGTGCAGTGGCTGGAAGGATCCTTCCATTTGGATCCCTTAATGCAGAAGAGTCGCCAAGGGCAAATATCCGGGGGTGACCCTTAACACGAAGTGTTTCATCTGTTTCAGCTTGTCCTCGGGCATTAAGTGGAATTACAAATGGTACATCTGAAGGTTCCAGCTGAGGAAGAGGAGGTTTGGTTCCAACAGTCCACAATACCAGATCTGCTTCAATGATTTTACTTTGCATTCCCCTTTCAGCAGGTTGTAGCTCCAATATATATCTCTCAAAATCAGGCACTACTTCAATACTATTTTCATCTACCCCTGTCAGGGTATCTGAAGACTCCAATTCACTGAGCCTCCGAATACAGCGTACAAAATAACCCAATATAAGTTCAACTTTCCTTGATGAAAGAACCTAACATCCATAGAACAATATATCCTTTCAGAAACCATAAGCATAACTTGCAATAACAATATCTCCTTTCAGAAACCATATGCATAAGTTCAAATTAATTTATAGAAGCTCTCTCATCTTTTAGAGAAGATATATGAGAAAGCTTTTACAAATTAGCTTATGCATAAGCTAATTTTAACTTATGGGAAAACTCATTTCATTTTTTCTTTTTCTAGAAGTCATTATGGATAAACTTACTCAAACAGGCCCATAATCTAAACAACTTACTTTTAGTGCAGCTTCTCTATTGCCAGGTGGGGCATTTGGGCAAATCATTGTTTCAACATTAATTGCTCTCACAATTCCTCTATTTTGTAATCTCTCTGCTAGTGTTGCAGCCAATTCAACTCCAGAGTAACCACAACCAACAACAGCCACACTAATTTGGAAGTCCTTTCCAAAGGTCTTTCTCTCTAATGTTGTTAATTTATCATTGACTTTCTGCAATAAGAAACCAGCACATAAAATCAGTGAATATAAAGATAGCAAGATATAGAACGCATCTATTAGTCCTGCGATATTATATAATTGATCCACCCTATCATGCACTCACACGTGCATCCTCTAGTGTTGAGAAAGGAATGGCAAATTCCGCTGCCCCTGGTACAACATCCAGTTTAGCTTCAGCTCCCAACGCAAGAACCAGCCTGGCTGTCCAGTGTGAAGAAATGAAAAAGATCAAATCAACAGAAATGATGCTATTCTGTTAGCCATAACACTAAAAAAGTATTTCTATTTCATTTAACAATAAACAAATTCCTTTTTATATTACAGATGACTTAGGTACACAAAGGAACATTTCTGCAAATTACATCAAAGGGACCCTACCCAAACATCCTAGTCAGCATCACAGAGCATAAACTGGTCACAATAAAATAACAGAAAAAATACACATGTAATGTAATAGACTGGCTACCCATTGATTACAAATTGAAGAAACTAGGTCAATATGCAGAACACACAGCCAGAGAAAAACATATCATCTTAAGCAGTGTATAAAAGAGAATTGCTGCCAGGAAACACTGAGGTACTTAAACAGTGCAGATTGTACCAGTCATATTCAATAAGAAGGCCACTTTCAAGATGAACAGTGCCTCCACAACTAGATGCTTTGGATCCATTCATTCCCCAATGATCAGATGGAAGCAGAAGTTTTACTCTGTCTTTGAAAAACTGCACACTAGTGTTTGCCAGCAAATCGGAGAAACGAGGAGCTATTTCCCATTCGTCCACTTCTGCATGTCATAATGTAATTCTGTTGAATCAGTTTGGAATAAAGAAGAAAACTGCAATTGTTGCTTAGGTTTAATAATGCATACCTCCAGATAGAAGCTCATACAACATTGGCTTGAAAACAAAACGTTCAGACTGGTCAACAAGAACAATCTGCTCCATATTCGATAAAGAATTTATTATTTTATTAAAACATCACAAGTAAAAAAAACAAATTTATATGTCCATTAGATTCAAAAAACAAATACAGATACTGACAATATGAAAGCAAGAGACATTAGCAATCTTAGAAACCTGCTATATGACATGAAATGAAACTTGACAAGAGAGATTGATTTTGAATGAGACACACACCTGTGGTTTTTTATCGTCAGGCCACTCCAACGATTCCAACCTTAAAGCAGTATATAAGCCACCAAATCCACCTCCTAATATGCACACCCTAGGTTTCTGCAATCAGATAGATAGTTCTCTTTCTTGTCAAACATAAACCAGGCCAATCACACATGCAATGCAAAGAGAAAAAGGTATCGCTTCGAAACCTTGTTATCGGGCCACGCGAAATTCGTAGGCTCTTTCTCGGCTTCAGATATCTCCTCCGCAACACCTCCATTTACCCCCGAAGCGAAAATCCGCAATTGCAGCTGTTTCCTCAGAGAGTTTGCGAAGAAGGAGGAACCGGTTCCCCTGCTTCTCCGAAAACTCGGAAATAGCGCGCTCCATTGCTTCGCTCCGCCTATTTAATTATTAAAAGTAGCTGTGTGTGAGTGAGATGATAAATGATAGAGGAAGAAGAAGAGAAGTAGAACATACGGTGAAAAGCAAGGACGGTGGGAGAGGCCGATGCAGCTAAGGCAATGTGCGACATTGTAATCTGATAGAAGGAAATTCAAATTGAGTCAGTGAAATTGACTTGGGTTTGGGTTCATCGCCGAAGACTAAGAGAAGAGAGTAGAAGAAGAAGTGAGGCAAGCGTTAGCAACTTGCAAGCTTTGCGGCTGTTGGACTTCCACGCTTTCTCCTTCTCCTGATCTGTTCTTCACCATACTTTTATATCACTTCTCTCTTTATAATAAAGTTCAGGTAAATCAATATTTTGGCAGCTGAATGTAAACAGGGTGAATTTTTATTTATTTATTATTTAAATATGTAAAAAGTGTGATAATTGAGGAAATTTTCGATCTTTCACAAACTAAATTGTCAGCTATTTATATATTTAGGGACTAAAATAATAATTATTTATCCTAAAGTTTAATCTTCAATAAATTTAGTGTAACTTTTTTTTTTTTTTGAAAAATTACCCATTTGATCCTTATAATTGTATAAACTTTACTGTCAGAATCATTCATTGTAGTCTTGTACAAGTACTTTTAGATGTCTTTTGGATCTTGCCGTTATACAAATTTTACCTTTTAATCCTTGTCATTTTGTAATAGCAAGACCAAAAGGGATGAAAAGTGTTTGTATAGGAATTAAAATGGATAATTTTTAAGTGTAAGGATTAAAAAGTAAAGTTTATATCACTTCTTGCTAACCAATGCTTTGGCATATAATGAATTAATAAAGGAGAAAAGTTAGATGTAGTTCTTTATGAATTTTTGGTACGGTTCTTAGATCAAAATTAGAGTTTCACTTCAATAAAAAGATATACATTCATATATTAAAGGTAAACAACTTACCACTTCAAAGAATTAAATCGTAGGAAATGAATCCTCTCAGGTGAAAAAAATAAGCTCGACAACCATGTCAAGTATTACGATCTAACTATTTATTCATTTAAACCTCAATTTTAAAATAAAAATATATTATATTAATGAAATTTATTAAATAGCTAGAATTTGATGCAATAATAAAGTCATAGTAGAGAATTCATTCTCTTAAATCGTGGATTAACTCTATTTGTTTATAAGAGAAAAAAAAAACTAAGAACTTAACTAGAATGTAATGACAATATAAATGTTTTTTATACTATTATTTAATTACGGAGTTACAATGTATAATAAAAAATTTTACTTTTTGTAATAATTATTTATTAACCATCATATTCTTTATTGTCATGATAGTCAATTAAAAAACTACAAAAAATAATTTCATGACAAATTACAATCAAATGCATGGATTTACTGGTACAAATTGTTTTAGCTTAACTAAGAACATCTTCAACCGTGAACCTTTACTTAAGTTCTTAAATTACTTTTTTTGGATTACATTATCACATGATCTTTAAAAACTTTGTCAACATTTTACTCCAACAATGAACTTAGTAAAAATTTATAGCCCCTTTGGTTACATGTCAATTTAGAGTACATGCGCGTCAAATTTTCGTCTTTAATGTTAAAGCTAGTATTTCAAGCTTTTGTTTTTCACTTAATTGATGCGTGTCTTGCCTTTCGGACGTAGAACCAAGCACAGACTTAAATTAAACCCCACATATTTCTCAAATGTCACGCTCCCTCGTGTCAATTCCTTTAAATCCGTTTCAAATCTGCCTCATTTTTTTTAATAATAAGAACTTGTTCGTCTATAAGAACGGTTCTTTCATTTGGCAAACTCTTCATAACACTCTAACTGTCGAACTTAGAAAAAGTGAGTTCGTGTATTTAAAAATCGTGCGAAGAACACCTGTTAAAGATGTGAACACATGTTAAAGATGCTCTAATAATCTTGAATTCAAATTCTAGATATATAACTATGTTAAATACTCAAAGAAAAATATCTATTATTCATAATAATTTTATCCAACCTGAACAAAATTATTTTCAGTAAAAAAATAAATGTCATATAAAAAATAAACTTATAAATTAGTGAAATTAATTTACCTGTACATGTAATTATTGGAAGGCTCCTGCCTTAAAAATATTAATTAAGGATATTAAATACATTTCATTAACATTTTTAATTACATGAAATATTAAATAAAAATAATAAATATTAGTATTAAATATTTTTTTCCTAAAAAATGAATAAATACCTGCTCTAACAAAAACCATTTTAATTTTCCGACACGCCTATCCCCCTTGCGATCGAACAGAGAGAGAGTCATCATCATCATCATGGGGGACGGAAGTGGGAACCGGTGGAGCAGGGCGGAGTGGGTGCAACAGTACGATCTCTTGGGCAAAATCGGCGAAGGCACTTACGGCCTCGTCTTCCTCGCCCGAACCAAATCCCCTTCGGGCACTCCCTCCAAATCCATCGCCATCAAAAAGTTCAAGCAGTCCAAGGACGGCGACGGCGTCTCCCCCACCGCCATCCGCGAAATTATGGTAACTAACCTTTCCCATTCCCTTTTCATTTCAACTCAATTTTTCATTCACTCCTCTTTTTCTCTCTCTCTCTCTCTTGATTTTGCAGCTGCTGAGGGAGATTACGCACGAGAACGTCGTGAAGCTCGTCAATGTCCACATCAACCACGCCGACATGTCGCTCTACCTCGCCTTCGATTACGCCGAGCACGATCTCTATGTCGGTACATCGTTCCTTCCACGACGCGTTTTACCTTTTTGTTGAGTGTGAAATAAATTGCAGTTGAAATGTGGCAGGAAATTATTAGGCATCATAGGGACAAACTCAACCATTCCATTAATCAGTACACTGTCAAGTCTTTGCTCTGGCAGTTGCTCAATGGATTAAGCTATCTGCACAGGTCTGAATTATTGAATTTGAACATCACTCATTTTTTGTGAGTGTTTCTTTTGTAAATAGACTTAATATTTTGCATTTTTTTTGCCTAGTAATTGGATGATACATCGAGATTTGAAGCCCTCAAATATATTGGTATGGTTTTGGCCACCTCATTGCTGTACACTTACTAGTTCTTTTTTGTGTAGTTGTTTGTATTCCGAGTTTTCAACTTTATTTCTCAAGTTTTGATTAGTGCACTTGGTTTTTTTCGTTAAATGGACTTTCTTTGGCCAGGTTATGGGTGAAGGAGAGGAACATGGAGTTGTCAAGATTGCTGACTTTGGACTTGCGAGGATATATCAAGCTCCTCTGAAGCCATTATCTGAAAATGGGGTATGACTCAGGCTATGTCTAGAAATGTTAAGCAAAATTTATATTTGAGGCCTAGTTTAATATAATCCATAAATTATTAGTCAAAGTGTTATAATGAAGCAGTCCTCAATTATCAGCTTGTCATGTGTTTTGATTGTTTGGTTTCCTGAATATAAGAGATACTGACATGCAGGTTGTTGTAACCATTTGGTATCGTGCACCTGAGTTGCTTCTTGGAGCAAAACATTATACCAGTGCTGTTGGTATCCTTTTATTGAAGTTTTACTTTCTTTATGTGTTGGGTATCAAGGTGATTTATATTTTTTTTTTTCACATTTGCCAGTCAAGGAATTGCTGTGCTGTGGCATAGTTAGCTTCAGAGTTACATGTTTTGTGGTTCTGTTGTTGTCCCTAGTTTGTCCTGAGACACCTGCTTAAATGAGTTATGATTTCACTGAATTGGAGATGTCCACAAGATTGAATGTCCACAATATTGACATAATATTTACATTTTAATTTATCCATGTGGATGTTGGGGGAAGCTTTCCACTATGGTACACATAATCCATAGTTAAACTTATCTATAGTGTATGGTAACTGAATGTGTTGGTAGCATTTTTCCTTGGGATTACATATTCCCACAATTCTAACAGTGGTCCAGTACTCCAGTCATTTTTCCTTAAATATACATTTAGATATGTGGGCTGTGGGATGCATTTTTGCTGAGTTGTTGACCTTGAAGCCGCTATTTCAAGGGGCAGAAGTCAAAGCTACATCAAATCCCTTTCAGGTACTTTATGCAATAACTTATAGCTTTCTGATTCTGTAGTTGAATACTGTGCTATTGATTTAGTTTTCTTTAGGTTGGTGTTGAAATAATTTTTATATTAGTGTTGTCTTTGTCTTTTGGATTTTGTATAATTGTTGTTCTACCTGTGCAGCTTGACCAACTTGACAAGATATTTAAGGTTTTAGGTAATTTATCTGCTTAGAGTTTTTCTTTTACCCTGCTGGTGGACATTCATTCTGTTGATGAATATTCTAGAACTATATCACAGGACATTGTTACTGTGCCAGGCCATCCCACATTAGAAAAGTGGCCTTCCTTAGCAAGTCTTCCACATTGGCAACAAGATGTGCAACATATACAAGGACACAAATAGTAAGATCTTTTGATATTATTGTAGGTGATGCTGCCAATTTTCATTATTAATGTGATTATACAATTATATGTAGAAATCATCCTTTCCTTTAGTATGTAGTCCTTCTTTGCTTCCTCCTTTACTCACCTATTCTTCTTTAAATTTTAAAATTACTTTGATTCTTCCTACCGTGAAATTGATGGATTTTCTCTTTCTTCTGTGTGTAAAGTGACAACACCAGTCTCTATAATGTTGTACACCTATCTCCAAAAAGTCCTGCATATGACCTCTTGTCAAAGATGCTTGAGTAAGTTTTTTCCTTCTTAGATTTTTAAATTTTTATTTTTGCTATGCCTATACAGAAAATGAAAAATGATGTGTTTCATTTTCCATTTGAGTAATACAAAATTGAACACAAGGTGCAGTACAATCACTTTTATATACTTGTGGTTTGTAGTGACACTCCCTCCCAAATAGTGATGGAGTGGATAAATGGGTCACAACATTTCCTTTCCTTGCCCAGGCGCAGGCGTTGATATGGAAAAAATGGGCTTGAGATTTTTATTACTTTTACTTGTAACCATATCATTATCACCTATTACCCCTGTTAACTTTTTGTTGCCTTAATAGTCATGATCACTAGTTTTTCAGTTTCAGCCTCAGTCTATCTCTTCCTGCTTTATATGTCATTTGAATGATTTATTTTTCTTGTCATTACACAAGTCAATCTGTTGAATAATCTACACGGTAATCTTCCCAATTGTGAAAGGCTGTGATGCAGATGCTTTTAGTGTAAATTATTCACCATGTGAGCCATAAACCTATTTGGCATCCAAAATCTAAGAATTTGTTGATATTGACTATGAATTCAAAGGCCCATTCTACTACCCTAGATAAGTATTAGAATTTGGATTAAGGACCTAACTGAACCCTACAAACTTGACTTGTAAGGTGAGGACTGCTCAAACTTTATAAGCTCTATTTAAGCCATATCTCTAGCTGATGTGAGACTAAACACCACCCTTAAGGTTGCAATTAAGGCAGCTCTCAAAGAGGCCTCAACTAAGACGGGCTAAGGGTGACCGCAATTAAGGTGACTTTCTAACACTCTTCCTCACGCTCAGGGCTACCAGCTTGGAGCGTTGCAATGCAAGTGGCCCAACAATATATCTAGGATAGACTATGATATCGTCTTAGAATTTGGGCTAAGGACCTATCTCGATCCCATAAAAGTTAAAACCCACTTGCAAGGTGAGGACTATTAAGCTTTATAAGCTCTATTTAAGCCATATCTTTAGTTGATGCAAGACTAAACAACACTCTTGAGGTTGTAATTAAGGCAGTCCTTAAAGAGGCTGCAACCAAGGCGGGCTAGGGATTACTGCAATTAAGGCGGCTTTCCAACATCCTACCATAATTTACAGCATCTTAAATTATCTTTGAGGATTAGTTTCCATATTTCCTTATATTTGATGATTTGTTTCTTTATTTAATTAGGATTAGGATTATAATCTAGTATTAGTATGAATAAGGGTTAGTGCTTTATGTCTTTTGTAACATATACAACTCATCATAACATATCAAGTCAATATCAATTTTAGCGTATTCAGTATCTTTTATCTCCTTTTCCTCCCTTTACCTAAAACCTCATAATTTCAACACAAAATTCCCTTTTTTTTGCTTCTCCTTTTTGTTTTTAAGATGATAGGGATGCCATAAACCAACCCATCCCCAAAGCTTAAGTTTTAGAGTGAAGTCACATGAGTATTTTTATATTTAACACGCCCCAAACAAGTCCTCTGGATATGAAGTGTGGGTCTTGCACAAGCCCACCTAACTTATACTTTGTTTCAACTTTTTTACTTATAAGAATAAGAATGGAGGCAACAATATTGAACTCTAGACCACTTAATCATAGAGGCTTTAATAAACTAACTATCCCTAAAGCTTAAGCTTTACAATGAAGGCACATTAATGTTTTTACATTTAATAATGGATTGTGTACTTTTGTGCAGATATGATCCTCGTAAGCGTATAACAGCAGCACAAGCTTTGGAGCATGAGTAGGACTCCTTTTCTTCTCTTTCTTTGTTGTGTGTATTATGTGTATCTAAGCTTGAAAAGTATGATTTTACGTTTTTTAAGTTATTGGTTTTTCTATGTTTTCCGAAATCTTCACTTAGTTCTACCTTTTCCCCCTTGTATGTTCTATTTCTTGATATATGACCTATGGTGCACTGAAAATGATGTGGTTGCCATCTTTTTGTATCAATACAATTAAGGACTGTGCACTGTGACTTTTGGTTATATTAGTTCCGTTTTTGTAGTTCAGCTATTAACTGACAAGCATCCTTATGCTCTGTTTGCCAGGTATTTCAAAATTGAACCATTACCTGGACGGAAGTAAGATTCTTCCCACTTTTGGTTATTCTGGGTTGGCCTTTATTCTTAAATTCAATGGATAAAACCTGTTCCTATCATTCTTGATTACTTTTAATTTATTTAAAATTTTGTTTGGAAGATTTATAAACAAAAATATTCATGCAGTCAATTTGTGTTCTATAAAAAATAGTCCTCATGAAGCATGTATTCTGCCAATGTTTATTTTCTTTAACTGATCATTTCTGTAAAATCATGCACAGTGCACTCGTACCCTGCCAACTTGGAGAGAAAATTGTAAATTATCCCACCCGTCCAGTGGACACCACAACTGATCTTGAAGGAACAACCAATCTGCCACCTTCACAAACGGTATGCAATGATGATTGAATATTTGTTGCTACTATATCATTCTAAATTGCAATTGTGCATACTTAATATATCGTTGGCCTATCTCAATTTTGCAAAGTCTCGTTATAGATTTAAAATTTTCATAGAGCAGGGCATGTCAAAATAGTGAAGGATATTTGTCCTTAAATCATAATCATCTTTTAATGAAATCTTACAGACTTAAGTTTACTAGGAGCAATGAAAATTAGAGAAATTAAGGATGTTCATTTTTTTATGGATAAGGCAGTACTTCAAATTGTAAGAGTATTGCATATTTAGAGAAATGAAGGATTATTTTCAAATGTTTGATGTACCTTGAATTGTGCAATTTATGTTACAACTTTGGGTTCAGTGCCTTGGTGGGTGTTTAGTCAATTCCTCTTTATTGCCACAATCATCTAAACAATATTTTCATGCAATGTTGGTGAATAGAATATAAAGAAATTATAGATGATGTGGGTAGCCTACGGGTTATAACAGCTGGAGTTTTTATTGTGTGAAAAATTTAAGGTTATTCAGAGTTATAGTATGATAGGGAATTATATTGTATAATGATAAATTACTTTTTCACTTGTCAATGAATAAATACTTTAAGATATTAAGGAAATGTGACTGTGTAAATAGGCATTATATAAGGAGGAATATGTGAGGACTAGAAAAGGTAGGAGGGGGGGGGGGGGGGGGGGGGGCAGAGGGAGTAAGGAGCAGAAATGAACACTTGTTCAAATAAATTTATGATATCTCTGGAAGATATATTATTTTGAAACTTAAGTGATGACCACATGAAGCTCCAGCCTAAGAATGTTAACTAGAATTTCTATTTTGAACTTCAACTCTTCCTTTGTTCACCCAATAAAATCCTCCCTATAACCTTCCAAGGAAATAACCTTGTTTTTGCTTTTCCTTTTGTATACAATTTGAGAATTGATTGCAAAAAAAATGAACCTTTGTCGATATAACTACACAAAAAATAGAATAGATTGAATTTACCTTGGCTAACCCATATGTAATGGAGTCCATCCAATTATAAATCTGAGTACTCATTATTGAAAAAGAGAACTTTTAGGAGTCACTTTCTTTCTCAGAAAGCCATATGGCTTCTCTTACATTAAGTATCTCCCATTTTTTAAAAATATTTTATATTATTAAATATTATTGCATAAACTTAGTTAAATTCCTATTTGAATTTGGTTTTCTAATTTTGAATTTTAACACACCATATCAAATTAATAGACATAGAGATAATGTGTTTTGATTAAAAAAAATATTTTTGTAATTTCCTCTTTAATTTAAAAAAAAATTATCTGTTTAATTTGTTCCTATCTAGTAAAATAGAATTCTTATTATTTGCAATGCATAAATCACTCATCATACTTTATTCTTAAGATGTTAATATTGATATTTTTCTCCTATACTTTTTTATTATCTATATTTTTAAATTCATGTAAAATTTAAAAGTACCCATGCATTAACTTGCTAGTTTTATATTTCTTTCAGATAAGGGATCTGCTTGGAGATTTGTAGATGATAATTAACATTAAGTCATTAATAAAGTTCAATTACATGGTGCCATGATGTTTATGAAATGATTTTGCTATGTCTAATAGAACATAGTTGGCTTTTTTTTACCATATTGGTACAGTTCGTGTTCAATTTTATCAGACTAGTGAAACTTTTGGATTTATTATTAAATTAGAGCAAGTCTTTCATATCATTTGTGGATTGGTAATGACAAGTCATAGTTGGTATTCATGAATACTGTTAAAAAATATATTTTATACAAGTCATACTTGAAATTTTTAAATATTATAATTTGTATTATATTACAAAAGTTGTACACAGGAAAAATGACAACCTAACCCTTTATTATATCATGAGTCATATCCATAATATACGACTTGCCTAGATTATTTATTTAATCAGATAATTAGTAAGCTTTTAAATTTTAAAAATATATAAACCAAAAGTTATGTAAATTGTATATGTCATATGTGACTTGCATAATTTTTAATTAACAACAACTCCGCAAGTCATACACGACATATACAACATACGTATTTTTTTTTTTTTTTTTTTTAAAAGCCAAACAAAATTTATTTGCATGAACTCGTCCAAACCACAAGATGTGGTCAAACAAGCAAAACATTACAGAACTAATGTACTGTTATGTAGTAACAGTAACCACCAAACCCCTAACAAAAAAATCCATGATCCAACACACTTTGCCCATGAACTTTCCACTAGCAATAACTCTCACGCCAATTTTGTTTTTCCTTTCCACCTACTAATTCTGTAAAGGAATTACCCCATTTAAACAAACCATTGGGTTTAAAATCCATGATGCTAAAAACCCCTTTCTTCTGAACCTAAGTCATTTCCATGCTGAAACTTGCACTACCTCCAAAATATCATGAATCTGAATCTCCTTTTGCTGAAACATCATTCTTCCCAGCCAAATTGCCCAAATAGTTGCCAACCAAATAACATCCCAGCCTTATTTAACTCTACTTGCCCTGAAAATCCTTGAAATTGTTGCCTATGATTCCTCTTATTATTTTGCAACGCTGTAGAAAAACCCATCCACTGCAAACATAAAGGCCAAACTCTCGAGAACCATTCACATTCAAAAAACAAATGTGAAGTAATTTCTAAATCTTTTTTGCATCCAACACACAAACGTTCCTCTTGACCAATAACTCCTTTCTTGAACAGATTTTCTCTTGATGGTATCCTATTTCTGATTGCTTTCCAAACAAACAAAATGATCTTTGCTGGAACCACTTTATTCCAAAAAATCTTTCCACAACCTGATGTTGTTGTTATCTCCTGTTGTGATCTGATGCAGGGCATTGTAAGCTACCTGAACTGTATAACTCTATGCTTTTTCACTACACACTTCCATACCCATTTCCCATCTACCCAATCTCCTTAGCTCTGCTATAGATACCTCTTTATCCTCAGTTTTTAAGAATAATCTTTTATATCAACCACGGATCCTTCCAAAAAGCAGTGTTTCGCCCATTTCCCACCACCTTCCTTATTGAGCCATTAAACCATCCCTTTCTCACACCCCATTTCCCCTCATCTAAATTCCAAATATTTTTCCACCATTTCGAGCCTCTACCTTTCCCATTTCTTCACACCCCCCCTTCATGCCCGTAAATACAACATACGTATTTCTTAATATAAAATTATGTAAGTCTTAAAAACCCTAAATGTATAATTGTTTGAGAAGAAATAATTATTTAACAAGCTCAAGTTTTTTATTTGAAATATTACAACCTGAATTTGAAATTATTTTTATTCAAATGATTGAGTAAATTATTAAATTAGTCCTTGAAATTACAATCATCAGTCATTTTAGTCCTTGAAATTATGAAAAAGAAATTTTAGTTTTTTATATTAATAACCATCTGTCATTTTAGCCCCTAATATTAAGAATCTGTCAATTTGATCCTTGATTTTGACAGCTATAGTCATTTTGCTCTTAATTTGATGCGCATTAGTCTATTTAGTCCTTAAATTTGTTGTGTATCAATCAATTCGGTCCTTAACATCAAATTCAGGGTCTAAATTAACAATAGTTGTTAAATTTATGGACCAAATTGATGGATTCTGTAATGTTACAAACCAAAATGACTTGTGTCAATTTCAGGGATCAAATTAATTGACAATTGTGAAAGTTAAGGACTAAATTTTCTATTTTATAATATCAAGGACTTAATTGAATCGTGTTTATATTTTTAGGGACTAGTTTGATGTTTTACTCTCAAATGATTATGTTTAGGGCCTATAAAATGTAAAATAAAAAATTTACTAAAAACATTTAGCTTTCAACCAACAAAATTATATTAATTTAAAAGTAAAAAACACTTTAACTCCTTGAATTATTACCATAGTTGCATTTTCCAGCCTCATATATCAAATTAAGCATAATACATTCTTAATTTAACGCAATTCATTGTAATTTCCCCTTTCCATCAAATGTAGTGATTGATTTTAATAGAGATGAATGCACAAGTGCATATAATATTTGGAAAAAAAATGTCTAAGACAAAATAAAAAGGAAAAAACCCTGTTATCAAAGGGAGAAGGGAGCTGCTGTACCATCTGGTACTTCTTTAGTTTCATACAGTAGACATCTTGCTGTCCAATTTCACATGGGACTTTTGGGCATACATCCAATCTGAGTTTAAATTCCAGTTTTGCCACTCCATTGAAGAGGCATATAGATTTGGGGCTCATGTTTACCGCGAAGCCAATCAAGTGGCAGATGCGCCCTAAGTTTGTGCTTTCTTTAACTATGTCGTGTAGGATTTTTTATTTTCCTCCCAAGTTTTATTTCTTGGCCTTTGTTGGCAGATGTTTCAACTGTTGCTTTCCCTTGTGGGTGTATAATTGATTAGTTTCGGGGGGGTCTTGCTCCTGTTGGCCACCAAAAAAGAAATTTGTAACATTATGATTTATGACGTTTGTTTCCACATTCCAAGAACTTTTTCCACAAATGGATAACTATTAGCAAGTAATAGGGAAAAGGGGGGAAAATCCAAAGAAAGAATAATAGTAGCATTCTGTCTGATGCATTTAAGGAAGAAATTGTAGAATTACCTAGTGCAGTACAGCCTTACTAATAAGTTACTAAACAAGAAGCCACTCAAGAAGTTCATTTGGTTTTGCTGGAAAAGATGCACAAGTGTATGTGTTGCTTTTTTAATTTATTTCTGTAAGATTTCAATTTGAAAGGCATGCCTCTTCACGCAACATAAATAATGCAGAATCATTGGTAAAGAAAATGCATAGCTCCACTTCTGCTAAAATATTATTACTTTCCCTTCCTGTAGAATGAAATTTCATTGTTTTTTCCTCCTGCTTACTGGGTATGTCTACTCCATGAGATTAAATTATCTCTATTTTTGGTTATTGGCACCGAATGCTGTAGAATGAAAAACAAGATCAAGACATCAACTTAAAAATACTAATTCATATGATGCTTTTCGACCCATCTATTTAATCAACACAAATACAATTACAAAATAAGACTTAAGATAGTGACATGTACCTTCCAACTACAAAGGTTTCAACTAGTGTTATTAAACCTGGCTTGGCCCGGCCGGTTGAACCGGAAACCAAGCTTGTAGCTGGGTCAGTTTAGTTACTCGATCATTTATGTTATCAACTCAGTGCCACGTTACCAAACCGGTCCTGAAACAGACTATTCTGTTATTGCATAACATTCAAACCAGACGTGGTAAAAATTATGTTATCAACACTATGTAAGTTGTCTCTGCCATAACAGATTACATAATTTTTACAATTTTAAATGTTATGCAATGTGTATATGACATGCGACTGACTTAAAAATTATGTAAGTTGTATATGCCATATACGACTTGTGTAACTTTGTTTTTAGATATCTTTTCAATTTAAAAACTTTTTATTTAATTAAATAAATAACGTTAGAGTCATATATTATGGATATGATTCATGATAAAATAAAATTAAGTTGTCATTTTTCATGTATACAACTTTTGTAATTTAATTTTAATTGTGTAAGACTTGCACAAAATATATTTTCCTCATTAATCATCAAGACCATTACAACTTCCCTTTACAAAATTCATAGATGGTAGAGTAATAAATTCCAGAGTTGCACTAGTTTGGATATTATACTAGTATAATTAAAAAGGCGGATATAATTACTTAACTATTTATTAATAATATGCTAAGTGCCTTTTGTGCAAATGATTGTCTGGTTCCTGGCTGAACTTAATTATGTATGTGTGAATAATGAGGGTGAGCCTTGGTGTATGATAAGGTAGCCTTGTGAACTAGAGGTTCAAATCCTGGAAACATTCTTTCTGTTTGTGGGGTAAGACAGCATACATTTGCCCTCCTCAGACCTCACTAGGTGGGGGAGCCTTGTGCTACGGGTCATCCGGTCATCCTATATATATGAATAATATGCTGAGTGGAATTTGTCCATTTGATATCATTGTTCCTTTATGAAATTTAAGTTGCCTTGGTTTTAAAATACCATTTATGGTAAAGTATGGTTTTATACTAGCTTGTGCCCAAGTTGTACGTGTAAGCATGCTCTACTTCAGAGTTCTAATTGTGTAAATTTATTTCTTACTTCTTTTGAGTCAGGTAAATGCAGTTTCTGGCAGCATGCCTGGTGCTCATGGGTCAAATAGATCTGTGCCTCGGCCAATGAATGTTGTTGGAATGCAAAGAATGCCACCTCAGGCAATGGCAGCTTATAATCTCACATCTCAGGCAGCCATGGGAGATGGAATGAATCCTGGGGGTATCTCAAAGCAACGAGGTGTTCCACAGGCCCATCAGCCGCAACAGGTTTAGTGTTTCATGGGAATTGGGAAAGGGGAGCAGGGGTTTAACTTTTTTTTTTCTTCTTGTTGTGACATCCAAATTTACTATGTTGAACAGTTGAGAAGGAAAGAGCAAATGGGGATGCCGGGATACCCTGCACAACAGAAGTCAAGACGATTATAAGGTAATGCAGTTTTGGACTTATGGCTCCACTTATTTGTGGCAATGGTGGTAGACTGGTAGTTGTAGCTGTCATAGATATGAACTTCGCTTTTCATTGAACTGGGACTGGGCTGGGAGGATACCTTTGAGGTGTGAATCTGAAAAATCTTCTATTGGTATATCTGATGAGTGTATCAATCTTCTCATATTTTGTGTGGGTGATTTTTATATGGACGAATAAGGTTCATGAGAGTTCTATGGGAAACTTTAAATTATGCTTAGAATTTGATTCTTGTGCTATGGTTCTTGAAAATTGTATGGGAATCTCAAAATCAAGCATCACCTGATCCATCTCTTTACTAGTCACGTGTTTTGTGGGTTGTGGCAAACATCAAATTCTACACATTCTTCATTTTTATAATTCCAGCCAACATTATTGTGCCTGTTGGAATACTTGAACTTACAGTTGGGAAACTCTTTATTTGCAAATAGCCAGTGAGATGTAATACATTGTCTTATGGTTAGGTTTCTGCTGGAAGAGAGACCAAGTGAAGATAGATTTGGGGTCAATATTTCAGTACCTGAACTCATGCAGGACATTTCTGGACAGGGTTTGCCTTCAATACTTGCAGGCCTCACTTCACTTTATTGCAATCAAAGATTGGGTGCATTCTTCCCTGGAATTTTGATGCTAAAATGCTAACTGTAATGCTGGAACACCAATGAAGCCATGAAAGGAAATAAACGTATGAAAGGGCTAAGCTACTGTAAGCACATGATATCATGATTTTCAATGCAATTCTCTTGTATTTTCTCAGCTTTTGAGCAAGATCAATGTTAGTAAACCAAATGTTGAACATCCTTTAGGTTTTCGTGATTAAATCTATAATATTGCCTCACATGATTGAAGATAGTTCAAGTATCACTTGCCTTAGATATTTCCGTTTTGAATTTTTCTGTGATCACTGGAATCAGATTGCCTTGGACTAATTTTTCACTAGTAAACTCTTACGGGTAACATTTTTCTTTATCTGCAATCATTGAAGCTTTCTGTGAGTAAAATGTAAACTTTGTTCGCAGGCGTAGTAGTATGAAGATATGAAAAACAGCAATTCGGAGAATTATCTGAACATACTTTTGGAACTATAATTTTAAGCGAGTGTTAAGTATTTTATATCATTGGCAAGTAGCTCTCTCGGTCATCATGAACTTAAGATGCCATTCATTACTCTTCTGAAATTTTTTATCAAGTTAGTTATTCAAAGATACAATAATATACAATAAAGATTAAGCTACATAACTGTTTTAATTAAAGTATAGAAATAAAACTACAGAAATGTATATCATCTCATCTTACAATTATTAGTAATTATAAATAAATAAGAAAATATGATTTTTTTTAAAGCTAAAAAGATTTGGATAATACAACTTCAAAACTCGTAAGAACCTTTGAAAAAATTAGTTCTGTATAACTTGTATTCAAACATTAAAAGAATGAACTGTGTATAATTTAAAGGTTTATAAAGTAATGAACATTTTTTTTTTGTTTAAATAAACTTTGATTCTTTATTTATTTCTGAAAATTTATTTTAGTTCTTTATCTTTTAAAAGATTTATTTTGACTTTTAAACATTTTAAATTTAAGTCATTGTTGTCCTTCCACCAACTTGGAAGTAACACTGTTATTGTTTTATATTTTGTGAATGATTTATGAAACATACTTTGCAACGATTTGTAACTGCCACTAAGTTAAAGGATAAAAAATCAATTAAAAATAAATTTTCACAATATTATAATTGTTATGAATTATCTATTTGTGGCTGTCCATATCTTTTTGTATTATCTTTTATGATCTTTCCTTATTTCTATTTATCATTTGTAACTTCCCAGATATCTCCTGTATCTATAAATAGGCTACTCCTCCTAGAAAGAATACACACAATTATCATTCTCTCTAAACTCTGGTCTCCTCTTCTTCTCTACTTTTCTCTCTACTTTTCTGCTCCGAGTTATATTTTATTTAACACGTTATCAGCAATTGGTATTGCAACCTGCAAGAAAAGGTCTTGTAAATAATTTGATTGGAAAAAGTTGATCTTTCAAATTCATATTTCAAGGTCAGATTTCCCCTTTCTCCAATTTCATTAGTCATACTATGTGTTTGATAAAATTTGTATTCTATTTACAAATTAATTATTTGACAGTCCTGAAGACTATCAAAGAAGAAAATTATTTCAGAGTCCTGAAGACTCTAGCAAAAAGAAAAATTATTTTTTGAAAGTCCTGAAGACTCTATCAAAGAAGAAAATTATTTGAGAGTCCTAAAGACTTTGAACTGGTTATATTTCTCTATAAAAATAATTTCTCACCAGAAGTGAGAAAATAATACAAAAGTGAAAATAATTTCTCTCACAAAAAGTGAGAAAATAATATAAAAGTGAAAATAATTTCTCTCACCAGAAGTGAGAAAATAATGCAAAAGTGAGAATAATTTCTCTCACCAGAAGTGAGAAGGTAGTGCGAATAATTTTTCTTCTTGATTTTCTTGATTATTTGTCCCTTGATGTTGCACCTCCTGAAGTTTAGGTGTACTGCTTGACATTTGGTCAAGATATTTTGAAACTAATTTATCTATCTATTTTATCTTTTACTTTAAAAATTAATCTATTTATTATTATTGTTGATATCAGCACCTCTTTAAAATTCCATATATGTATACGGAGTACGTTTTACAACCATTATAAATAATTGATTAAAATTTTGATTTGTTATATACGTTGCATTTATACAAAGAATTCAGCCACTAAATTTTTTTTTTGTCTTTTATATTATTTTAAGAAGCAAAATGTGTGCTACAATGTTTATAAGTGCATTCGGTAGTCTATAATTGATTTTCAGGTTTATATGAAAACATTGTTTTAAAACACATATATGTTATGTGGTGATTTAAAGAGGATCGTGAATCTATATACAGTGCTTTATATGTTATGAACAATACAGTCAGATCAATATCGGGGATATATATTACACTGTTTTATATTAGTTTAAAGAAATCACTGATATTGATTAGATGTTTATTCTGGAAAATTGCAAGCTACTATATGTTTATTTTAATTTCTATGATAGTCTTTAAACATGTCAAACCTTGTAAAACTTGAATTTGTGGCTCTTGATATTACGGGAAAGAATTATTTATCTTGGATATTAGAAGCAGAAGCATTTAGCTGCAATGAATCTTGAAGACTTTATTAAAAAATGAAAATAAAACATCTAATCAAAACTCTATTAGATGCGAAAATACATTTAACTACAATGGGTATTGAATATGTTTTTAATACATAAATTACATATTATGTGTGAAAGTTTTATTTGTTGTTTTTGTAAGTTCCAATAAAAAAAGCAGACAAAAGTTTTTTCCATATACTATATGTGAGACTTTCATTTGAGAGATTTTTCGATATGGCCATGGTTTATATATTTTGTTTAGAATATAATTAAAAAATTCTTTTGTTAATGAAATGGACCTTTACACTTTAGCCATGTGCTCCCCTTCTCGACAAATATATATATATATATATATATATATATATATATATATATATATATATATTTAATTTCTTGCCTCCTTGCGACTAAGCAAAACAATGAGTTTTCAATGAAAAATCATAAGGCCTACCTGATCGATTCTACTCTATTCCCAAAAGTGAATGCAGTAATATCTTATTATTATGCTTATGGATAATCTTGTGGTCAGGGCCGTATCGTGATCATGGTCGCGGACATGGTCGTGAAAGAAGTTAATGATAGTACTATGATAGTTTCTATCAAGAATAATAAAATTTTCTCTTGTTTAGTATTGCGAGAAGTTAATGATAGTACTATTTATGATACTACAAATATAATTGAAAGCTCCAGAAGAGCTAATGTATTGTTACCTGGAGGAACAAGGTTGCACATTAAGTTTCAAGGATATCCGTCTAAATGGATACCATATTAAAACAAATAATGAAGGAAATGTGAAATATCTTTATATCATGAGACTTAATTGTGTATTGAAAAAAAAAATTACATGCCTTTTCTTATAATTTGTACTACGCGAATATTAGTACAATGGAAAAGCATAATGTTGTAAACCAGAAGTTTACAAATCAAAATAAATTTGTTGTTTGGCATGATCGGTTGAGCCATCCCGGGTCTATTATGATGCGAAAAATATTGTAAAATTCATGTGGACACTCATTGAAGAGTCAAAAGATTCTTCAATGATTTATTATATACTACATGTTCCCAAGGGAAGTTGGTAATTAGACCATCACCAGGAAAATTGGGAATGAATCCATTTCATTTTTTAGAAGGGATACATGATGATATTTGTGGAGCAATACACCCACCATGTGGACCATTTAGATATTTTATGGTTTTAATTGATGCATCAACTAGATGGTCACATGTTTGTTTGTTGTCAACTCGCAACCAGGCATTTGCGAGATTGTTAGCTCAATTAATTCGACTAAGAACTCATTTTCCTGATTATCCAATTAAGAAAATCTGTCTTGATAATGCTGGTGAATTTACATCTCATGTTTTTAATGAGTGTTGTATGTCTATTGGAATTGACATTGAATATCCTGTAGCACATGTTCATACACAAGATGGACTTGCAAAATCACTTAGTAAACATCTAAAGTTGATTGCAAGACCATTATTCATGTGATCAAAACTTCCAATGGTTTATTGGGGACATGCAATCTTGCATGTTGTAGTATTGATTCGCATCACGCCAACAAGTTATAATTAGCTCTTCCCATTGAAATTTATTGAGCAACTTATTAATATTTCCCATTTGAAAATTTGTGGATGTGATGTATATTCCAATTGTTATACCACAATACACTAAGATAGTCCTAAAAGAAGGTTGAAAATATATGTTGGGTGTGAATCTCTATATGTAATAAAATATGTTGAATCATCAACATTAGATGACTTGATACGTCGATTTTTATTTTGAATTAGTTTTCCCAACATGAGGGGGAGATAATAAGCAGTTGGAAAAATGAGATTAGTTTGAATGAATTATCATTATCTTGATCCTCGTACAAAAACATTTTGAACCAGAAGTTCAAAAGATAATTCATTTACAAAGTTTAGCCAAAAGAGTGGCTTAATCATATGTATCAACTGCTAATGTTCCAATGAAATTTGATGTCCCTGTTGGACAATATAATATTGCAAAACGAGTCTTAGACACGCATGAAGCGTGGTAGACCCATTGGTTCCAAACATGAAAAATCCTCAAGAAAAGGAGCTGAAAAGTAAGATGGCTAAATTGAGGTTATGAAAACTTTAAAATATTTCTTTGACATAATTAATATTTTAGTTCCAGAAGAACTCAAGTACCTTAAATTAGTGAAAATAAAGAGATATCAAATTATGTCATGAATGGTATGATGGAACCAAAATGAAGTCAACGTTGACGAAGTGTTTGCATATAATATAGCGCTAAATAAAATAAATGATATTGAGGATCAAGTACCAAAGTTCATTAGTGATTGTCGACAAAGAAATGATTAGCCAAAATGGAAAGATGCTATTGAAGCTAAATTAGACTCGCTTGCTAAGCGAATCATTTTTGGACCTGTAGTCCATACACCTTGAAGGTGTAAAACTAATTGGATACAAATGGGTTTTGTGCAAAAGCAAAATGAGAATGGTGAAATTGTGAGATACAAAGCACGACTAGTTGCTTAAGGATTTTCACAAAGACCCAATATTGAATTTAAAGAGACATATTCACCTGTAGTGGATGTAAGTATTTTTATATTTAATGGTTGCTCATGAAGGACTCAATTTACATCTAATGGATGTTGTTACAGCCAATTTGTACGGCTATCTGGAAAATGACATTTATATGAAACTCCTCGAAGGATTTAATTTGCCCAGCAGTGCAAGTTTTAGAGAAGATTACTCAATCAAATTGAATAAGTCTCTTTATAGATTAAAGCAATCAGGATGCATGTGGTACAATCGTCTTAGTGAGTATTTGCTTAAGGAAGGATATAAAAATGATCATATTTATCCATGTATTTTCATGAAAAAAATCTGAAAATGGATTTGCCATAATTTTTGTTTATATAGATGACATAAATATCATTGGAACTCCTGAAGAGCTTCCAAAAGTCATAGATTGCTTAAAGAAAGAGTTTGAAATTAAGGACCTAGGAAGGACAAAATTCTGCTTGGGATTACAAATTGAATATTCAAAAAGCGAAATTTTTGTGCATTAAGAAACTTATATAACGAAGGTGTTTAAAAGGTTCTATATGGACAAATCACATCCATTGAGTACTCCAATGGTTGTAAGGTCTTTAGATGTGAACAATGACCCTTTTTAGACCTAAAAGGATGAAGAACTACTTGGTCCTGAAGTACCATATCTTAGTGTTATAGGAGCATCAATGTATCTTGCTAATTATATACGACCCAATATATCATTTGCAATTAATTTATTAGCAAGATATAGTTCTTCACCCACACGAAGACATTGGAATAGAGTGAAGCACATATTTCGTTACCTTTGGGGCACTATGGACATGGGCTTGTTTTATTCAAATGTTTCAAAGTCATATCTAATTGGTTATGCAGATGCAGGTTATTTATCAAATCCTCATAATGGTAGATCACAGACATAATGTTTGTTTACATGCGGTGGTACAGCCATTTCATGGCGGTCTGTGAAACAAACCATAGCAACAACATCATTTAATCATGCAGAAATTTTAGCATTACACGAGGCAAGTCGTATATGTGTTTGGATGAGATCTGTAATTCAACATGTGCAAGAAACTTGCGATTTATCCTCAAGAAAAAATGGCATCGACGATCATATGTGAAGACAATGCTGCATGTATCGCTCAGTTGAAAAATGGATACATTAAAAGAGATAGAACAAAGCATATTCTACCAAAATTATTTTTCACTCATGATCTCCAAAAGAATGGTGACATAAATGTTCAACAAGTTCGTTCGTGTGAGAATCTAGCAGATCTCTTTACAAAGTCATTGCTAAGGAAGACTTTTGAGCAACTAGCCCACAAGATTGGACTTCGTCGTCTTAAAGATGATTGTCTGCATGAGGGGGAGAAATAAATACGTTCTGCACTCTTTTTCCCTTCGCCATGGTTTTGTCCCATTGGATTTTCCTGGCAAGGTTTTTAATGAGGCAGGGGATAACGTATTAAAGGATGATGTACTCTTTTTCTTTCACTAGGGTTTTATCCCATAAGGTTTTTCCTAGTAAAGTTTTTAATGAGGCACATTCTTAAATAATGGACATCCAAAGGGGAGTGTTATGAATTATCTATTTGTGGCTGTCCATATCTTTTTGTATTATCTTTTATGATCTTTCCTTATTTCTATTTATCTTTTGTAACTTCCCAGATATCTCCTGTATCTATAAATAGGCTACTCTTCCTAGAAAGAATACACACAATTATCATTCTCTCTAAACTCTGGTCTCCTCTTTTTCTCTACTTTTCTGTTCCGAGTTATATTTTATTTAACAATAATGGATTAAAAGTATATTTTAGCCATTCAACATTAAAAATCACATGTTCTTCTCTTCTTCCCCTCTTCACGAAACAAATAATAGCTGCTCCCCTTTCTTCCTCTAAACCACATTATCCCACACACAGAGGTTCCATAGAACACAAAATCATATGATTTTATGATTTTCTTTCACCTACTAAAACTTCACTATTTCTCATCAAGACACAACTCAAAGTAAAAAAACACATCTGCAAGCAATCATTCCTGTTACTCAGCAGCAAAAACGCTCACACCAACAAAAATGCACACTGATTCTTGAATTTGTTAGACTACATGTATTACTAAAAGTAATTTTGTTCGAACTAGATAAGATTATTGTAGATGACAAAACTCTTAATCTAAAAATTTAATGCAACACTAAATATCAGAAATCGAAGTTGAGACTAACATGATTTAATATGTGCAATGTTATACAAGATAGAAAATCCATTTATAATATTTTTTTTATCCATAGAAATGAAACTCAAGTAACAAAGAATTTACAATAACTCACGCAAACTACTTAAGTAACTGAACTAGACCCTGGGTAATCCATTTATAATATGATTAGCTGGAATTTTGAAAAAAAGAAATAGCTAGATGAGTGGGTGTTTTGAGCTGCAAACAGTAGCAATTATATTCCGGAAAGAAATTCCAACTTGATGTGGGTAATATACAACTGCAACAGAAAACGATAACAAATAAAAAAAGGATGACGTATGGTGGGCACATAGCTAAAAAATTTAAAATGGATACAAGATGGCTTATCTAATTGATGTTTTAAAAAGAATGAGTTTTTTTTTTTTTTAATTCCATAAATTTTTAAAATAAAAGTAATAAAATAAGTTTAATATGTTAACTTTTTGCTTACTTTTATAAATCTTATATAACTCTTAATTTAAAATGATTTTTTTGATCCTTCTCTTTTCTTTGAAACTTTACTCCCAAATATGCCTTTTAAGGGTGTATTGTTTGTGTAACAACTTCATCCTTAACAAAAATGACGAGACTAATAGATTCAAGTATAGGGACTTAGTTACCCTCAATCACGATACAAGATATATGCTAAAGTTATTATCTACGTAGTTACGAAAATTAATACAATGTATAACACCCTACCCAAACATGTGTAATTGCTATCCACACTTCATTTTTCTTTTTCAAAACTCTATGAATAATTATCTCCATAAATACTTATTTTCATTATTAAAAAAAAAAATCTTATGTCGACAAATTTGGTAAATAATAATTTATATTGGAACAGACTTAGCGTACAAGAAACTCTCAAGTGGAACCTTATTAAATATGCAGTATATATAATCAGTTGAGATATCATACAAGTATATAATCTACATAGCCCACAGATTATACCTGCCATGCAAAAATACAAACAAAGTTTTTGTTGTTTTCCTTCCGGGAAGCAAGGCACCCTGAAATAGATAGCTTCTAGCTAGTTCTGCCATTTATTTATTCTTAGTCTCATGCATGATCTCATCCACTATTATTATTATATCATATAATATCATGTCTCAAATGGCCTTCACAGACGCATTGCACACACATCTCATTAAATCTATTTCACCACATTACATTAGTAGCATTTAGTTCAATTTAATTTAATTCATAGCACCTTTGTTTCAGACCATTGATTCCTTTTACTTTTCCCAGATGAGATACAGCGAATCCAATGCCAATCCCATTATCCAATGGCATACACAGTCCCTTGAAATTGAAAGCCTCCATACCCCACTTGCAAGTGCATGTCTCTCCCTATAAAAACCACATTTTGTACTTGTGTTGTGCTTGTGCATTCTTCTACTCTCAGCCATGTTTGTGGTTCCTTGCAATTGCACCCACACCACTGAAAAAGAAAAGTGTGGGGGTGAAAGTGAGAGCTTTCACAAGTTTTTTGAGTGCTGGATTTCTGAGCAAAACCAACATCTGAAGGACCTTTTAGCTGCTGAATCAACTCAGCTCAGAGATGAGGAGCTTCAGGCACTGAATGATAGGGTGGTGGAGCATTATGAATATTACTACAAGGCCAAGTCAAGATGTGCAAAGCAAGATGTGTTGGCCATGTTGTCCCCAACATGGATGAGTTCCTTGGAAGAGGCTTTTCTTTGGATTGGTGGATGGAGACCAAGCATGGCATTTCACTTGCTATATTCCAAGTCAGGCTTGCAATTTGAGGCCAGGCTCAGTGAACTCATCCAGGGTCTAAGAACACATGATTTGGGGGACCTATCATCATCCCAACTTTCTCAGCTTGATGAGATGCAAAGGAGGACCATCTTAGAGGAGAGGGAGATCACAGATTTGATGGCAAGGCACCAGGAGACAGTGGCTGATGCCTCCATGGTGGAGTTGTCTCATGTGGTTTCTGAGATGATTAGAGCCAATGAAAGAGGAGAGGTTGATGAGAGTAAGGAAATAGAGGACAAGGTTGAATCAACTCTGGTGCCTAAGGAGGAGGGTTTGGAGAAGATCCTGCTGAAAGCTGATGAGCTAAGGCAAAGAACACTGAAGGATATTGTTGATGTTCTGACTCCAAAACAGGCCATTCACTTCTTAATTGCTGCTGCAGAGCTGCACCTGAGGCTGCATGAGTGGGGCAAAAAGATGGATGCAAGAAAATGCAATCAAGGTTTTGGTGAGGGTAAAAGCCACAATTCATCAAGTTGAAGATAGAAACACTAGGATTGGAACCAATCAGAACAAGTTGAAGAAAAAGAGAACATGAACAACAGGGTATATTTTTTTTGTGGGGTGGGAATAGGATCAAATCAAATTAAACCATTTCTATGTATTCACAGCTTTTAGAAAAGAAAAAAAAAAAAAGGATTAAATTGAAAAGCCTTGTCCATATGAAACAAACCAGGGCTCTTTATTTGTCAACTTTCCAATACAGTTTTGGTTCAATTTCATATTAGACTATCAAAAAAGCCTGCTTAGTTGGATCATTCCCATATTTGACAATGCCAATCTTTATCTTACAGTCGAGACAGTTCAGAGTTACGATTTGCTTTGCTTTCTAGGATATTAATTCAAACCCACGAGCATTCACCGACACAAAAACTCACAAGCATTTCTCCAAAACACAAAATCTCACTAAACAAAAGTTAATAAAAATTTAAAATTATACAGAAAAATAATTATTCATTTTGTTTTAAAATAATATTATTACAAAATTATTCAAATATTAAAAATTATTTTTTATGGAATAAAAATTAATTTTTAACAAGACAAGTTTATTTAGTTAAATTATAATTTTTTTGTTGAAAATTAATTAATACCTTTTTTTATTAGGACAATTTTGTTATTTGCATATTAATTTTTATAATTATATGTTAGGTTTTTAGTTGTACATCAAACACCGAAAAAGCTAAGAATGTATCATATTTTTCTTCTTCCCTTTTTTTTTTTGACATCTTATCTTGTTTTCTTAGTCATCCTTATCATATCCCTAAGTTCAAACAAATCCAACCAAATCCTTAATCTGTATTATATTTTAATTCATTTAACAAGTTTCTTATAAAATAACACAATCCTTTTTAAGACATTATCAAACATTAAACATGAATATCTCTTAATGAAAAATTGTGAGACTAACTCTTTTTGCTAAATCCAACCCTTGTTGGTATTAATTTTTATTTGATCATATGACTATTTTTACCATTAACTTGTTTTACATCAATTTTTAGTTTTTGAAAAATAAATGAATATTTTGATAGAAGTTCCAAAATAATTAATGCAAGTATTTAAAAATTTATTTTATTATTTTAAAATTAAAAATTATTAATACAATATTCAAAATTAATAATTAATGACATTAAAAGTTATATAATAGATAAATAAAAGTCCACTGAAAGTTAACTTACATTTATGCACCACCACCGAAAAGTTTGTTTATATTTTTCTAATACTATGTTATTAGTTTTACAAATGACTAATATTTACTAATTAGTTGACTATTTTTAGTGAAAATTTTCATTTTAATTACATTTTAGTTATTCACAAGATTTAAAATCGAGACCTTATTTAAATGTAATTTTTAAAATTAAAAGATTGAAAATATAATTTAAGTACCTATAATTTATCTTAATAATATATTTATTTATTTAGAGTTGCTGAAATATTTAATGGAAGTATGTCTTAAAAAAGACATTTTTATTCAGATTAGATAAGCAGGATAGGATTATTATAACAGTAAATTATTTGTAAAAAATTCGACGTTATGGATTAAGTGCATGTTTGGAAAATTAGTGAGAGTCCTTCAAACATAGGTTGAGTATAAAATTATCAAAGAAGTTGCTTTTGTAAATCTGGATTTAGGATATCCAAAAGGAGATCCAAATATGCACTAAGTTAGAAGAATTATGACAGTAGATCACACATTGAGGGTATTAACAATAACAATGCTTATAAAAAGAACAGTAATGTTGACCATACTAATCATTTTATGTATGGGAAACGGAGGATTCATTTGAGGAATCCAACGAAATAGGAAAAATAAAATAATAGTAAGAAGAAAGAAATATATATATATATATATATATATATATGCGTTATGTTATGATGCGTGTAAGGAAAAGGATAGAAAGACTTAATTCGTACAGTAATTGATATGTATGTATGCAGTGCAGAGGTGAAAATGTATTGTGATTGATTCTGAAGAGAAAGAAAGAAAGAGGATGCCAAGATAGATAAACACACACACTCCTAAACTCAACACAGAACACAACAGTGGCAATGAATGGAATGGAATGGAATGGAAATAAGTGAGAAGTGAGTGAAACGCCGCATTCACAACCACTCCACTGCTCTGCTCTGCTCTTTCCTCCTTCAATTCGCTCTCTCTCGGTAAGTTATTCTGCTGTGTCCTTAATCTGCGATCTTTTCTTTTTCTAACTCAATTCTTAACCCATTTTCCTTTTCCCTTTGTAAAATCAAACTAACAATTTGCCTTTTCTCAATTCTGGGTGGGTGCCGCTGCCGCCCCATCAATCAATACCTTATGCCGCTCCAATATGACATTCTAGCAGTGCTGAATTTTAAACAATATCACATTCTCATTTCTAAATCTATTTTCAGATTTATTCTATCATATTCACTCTATAATAAAATCTATGCCTTTGGCTACATAACAATTGAATTTTGAATTTCTCTTGGAATTTTAGACCTCTCCACTCTTCATATTTCATTTATTTATTTATTATAATTATAATTGAACAAGGGATTACATTAAATTGCAATTTATTACTAATGGGGTCTAGCTCAGTTGGTTGAGAAGTGTTGTAAATCCCCTAGTACTGTTTTCGATTCCTACGGATAAAAAAAAAATTGCAATTAACATACATACACGTGCTTCAGGTTATACAACAACTGGATCTGCAGCATTAAAATTTCTGTATTCTTCTGGAGAATATTTAGTCCCACGTCTTCGGCCTGCTAGCTACTAGGCCTTGTTTTTTAGCTAAGGGCCTCTGGTTTACAATTTCTGTGTATGCTTCTTGTTTTTTGTGTTGGATTGGAATGCTGGTGTTTTGTCTTTTCTTGATGGTGATTCTCAGTGCAGAAGAAGGCTCTGTGAACTCAATTAAGTTAATCTTATTGAAGTAGAATGGTCCAATAATCAATCTGAAATATCCAATTGTGTCTTTGAATCTCAACACAGAACTAACTGATCGGATGGGCAGAGAAAATGCGTCAGCAATGGCAAAGGAAGAAGTCAGTGATGATGCTTCCTCGAGTGTTGAGAATGGGGATTTAGAATCTCATGGTCGAATTAGTCTCGACAAGGAGACAGACTTGGGAATTTGTCGTGTGTGCCAATGTACTGAATCTGATAAAAGGGCAGATGCCGCACTAGAATTTTTGGGCATCACTCCAGGTTCAGAAATCTGTAAAAGCAAGGGGGAAGTAGGGTCTGATGGTGATGGAATTCCCAAAAATATGTCTCTTAACAGAAATAATGAAAAAAATACTGGGATGGTGGAATTTGTAAGCCCTGATGGGGAGGTTTTCACTTGTAAAAGCGATTTGGAACTTGGTTTGGCTCATCAAGATAAATTAGTTGAACTTGGATGTTCTTGTAAAAACGACCTTGCTTTAGTACATTATGCTTGTGCACTCAAGTGGTTTGTCAACCATGGATCTACCATTTGTGAAATATGTGGGCATATAGCAAATAATATCAGAATTTCTGACTTCAATAAGGTTGTTAGTGCTTTGAAGGAGTATGAAGTATTGAGGGAAAGAACTGCTAGTGGGGATCCTGGTGCTGCACAAGTTCATGCAAATGCTGGTGTGGATCCTGATGCTGTGGCTGCTATCCGGAGGCAACGGCTAAGTGAGATTGCACTATGGTTTTGTCCTCATAATACCAGTCACAACAACAACATTAGCAGTGTGGACACAGTTTCACAGATTGTTTCTGAGCAGCCTTTGAATATTGTTACTGAAGATGCTGCCCCCGTACAGAATCCTGCAACCAAGTGGGCCGTGGAGGGTACAGGGATCCTGCTTGCTACGGGGCTGCTTACCATCACCCTTGCATGGCTTATAGCTCCTCGTGTTGGAAAGGTACATAAAATTGATTATCAATGGTGATAAGTACCTAAATTTACTAATATATTTATGTGAACAATTCTTAGATGCCCTTTCTTTGCCTGAATGTGCCTGTATATGCATACATGGATCCATAACATGATTTATATAACTATTTTAGTTTACCTTCAACTTATGAATTTACAAAATTGTAGGCTTATTAGCTGCTTTTATTCTATTTAGGGTCATTCTCTATTTTTAGTTTACTCATAACCTTTTCCTCCATCTAAGCACACCCTTAAGATTTATTGTTGAGAATCTCATTTATGTATGCAAACAGTAATAACATTAAAAGGTAAACTGCAATTTGGGGCAGTAGACTTAGAAAGAAGAAATTGCTAATTATATTAAATTTGAATGGTCAGATTATGATTGTGGTGTATACTATGAAGTATATTCATTTTTATGGTTGCTACTATAAGATATTTACATTAAGTCCTTATGATGTATCTAGTAAAATGGGTCTCAGTTTTTGTTTTATATTGTAACTAGCAAGTATGATTTAGATTAGAGTGATGCCAACCCAGCAATCATTATTTCAACTTACTTTAGTTCTTGAAAATTTGTTTCCCAGGTGATATATTTCTTTTATTTAGACAACTAGTTTCTTTCAGTTTGCATGATGGTACTGGATTAACTTTTGGGAGAACATTTGGGTGGGGAATGTTTCTACTTTAGAGGCATTTCCTTTGCAGTTTCATCTCTCTAGTCTACTTTGCTCAACTCATCATTATCTGCTTTTATTCTATTTAGGGTCATTCTCTATATTGGGACTTTCATTTTAGTGTAGCTTTGAATGACAGGGAAACTCGCGAACCATAATCCATTTTGTTCCTACTTGATTGTATATGTCTCTCAGCCATTTATGATAGGAGAGTTGGACTTTGGATTTCTGTGGAGAGTACTCTTGCATATCTTCTTTTCTGTTTCTAAGACATACTTATAGTTTTCAAGATTCCTTCTTGAGCCTTGACAAACCCATCTGGAAGCCTAAAGGTTCCTCCGAGGTCAAGTCTTTTGTTTGGTTGATGGTGCTTAACTAGATTAATACAAATCACTTGTTGCAATTTCATGGGCATCCCATCTCACTTTCTCTTGATATGTATGATGTGCGCACATCTAGTCTAGCTAAGAACAGCACATCACTTGTTTTTGCATTGCAAGGTGGTTATTTTCCTTTTGAACAATTTTTTTGAGCATCAAGGTGCACTGGCTGTGTGTGAAGGCTAGAACAATGTTTTATGGTTAACTATAAAACATGCCACTGGTAGTTACTTAACTTTTAAAGGCTCTAGTAAAAACATGGAGAATAAAATCTCATGTGGGCCTTTTTTGCTATCCTTCAGTTTGAGTGATTCAAACGTAATGCATGTATTTTTAAGGGTGCTTCTGCCCCTAAAACTTGATTTGGTGGTCTACTCATGGCTACTTCAAGAGAGGAACTATTTTAGATGGGTGAAGTGATTAAACAGCCTTATTGCATTCTTTGCTTTTTGATACACTTATGTGTGTTTGTGTGTGTCTATATATTGCTTCTTCCCTGTTGATTTTGGTTAGATGCATATGCATAATACTGCCCGTGTTTTTTGTCCAGAAAACTGCTAGAAGTGGTCTTCATATCTTACTTGGAGGTGTTTGTGCTTTAGCCGTGGTGGTTTTCTTCCGCTTTGTAAGTACTTTGTGTACCTTCCTTTTGTATCCCCTCATATTTTGTTAAAGAAATTTTATTCAGATTTGGTTATGTTTGGCTGGATTCAAACTTGACTATGTTTCTACTTGACTCAAGTAGGATCGTCTCCTGTGAAAGATACCTCGTACCTGTGACCTTTTACTAGGGAAAAAAAAAACTTGAGTATGCTTTTAAAAACAATTGAAATATAAAAAAAGTCCCTGACTGTATAAGTTGATTTCTTCTCAATTAGCATGGATCTTTGAATAATTGAATGAATTATTTCCAAAATTATGATGGCAGGAACTATGAAAAAAATGCAAAACATGCTTGATCTTGGTGGCATATACATAACTGCGCTTTATTTATTTCAATCCCGGTGCCAGAGTCTAATTGTTTCTTTTGTATACTTCTGGTTATTGCAGTTTGTGCTTACCAGAATCAAGTATGGACCTGCACGTTATTGGGCAATCTTGTTCGTTTTCTGGTTTCTTGTCTTTGGAATATGGGCTTCAAGGACCCATGGTGCCCATACAACATGATCCCATAGTACAGTGCTTTATTTCTTTGTTAAGTCCTTTGTCCCTCTTGGACAAAAAAAAAGAAATCCCCTTCCCGTCTCTCCTTAATATTTCCTTGTCATCTCGAATTTTGAGATTTTGAATAGATATTCATTATGATACGACTTATATGAGTCTATTTGGTAGATTCTCATATTTGTTCAATGTAAAATAACAACTATGTTGTTTGCAAGCTAGATTTCTGAATTCTAGTTGTTTTCAGATCTTTCATACACACATCATTGTATGGATGTGGGTGAACATGTGTAATCCTGGGCTCCTTATGGACTTGGTCATGAAAAAATATCCTAACTAGAGAAATTGCAAAGTGATGAAAACTCTTACTAGTTCTACTATTTGCATTACCTTGATTAAACGCCTATTTCCGATGTGTCAACAATTTTGGTTGCTTGCACGTGAGACTGTATTTTTGGTTACTTCCATTAGCAAGCTCATTTCAACACCATTTTTATATTTGTAGGCAAATGCTAATCAATATCCTTGTGACATTAGTTAAAGAAACAAAAATAAAAAATATGAAAAAGAAGTATTTATTTGATTAGAAATGCAATCTCCATCTCTTGTCAAAACTATCCACAAACTTAAAAAAGGATTTAACATAGTGAATAAATTTCTTTGGGCAGTAGTACCTTGCAAATTAAAGTGAAGCAGAAACTCAGTCATAAAATGTTTCCCTTCTGCAATTCATGCATGTGATAAATCATTAACGGAATATACTGCAAAATCCTCATAGGGACACTTCCAAAATCAAAAGGTTGGCAATATCATTATCAGCTCCGTGACTCTACAACTACAAGCCACAGTGGATGCTTCAGTCCGTACCCGGGTCACATTCTTTTCTTTCTTTCTTTCTTTCCTTCCCTTTGAAATTGGTGGGACACTACAGCAACACTATTAAAACTAAGTCAGCATTCTGAATTAGTACAATTTTTAATGGATGATACTGTTAAATACTCAACCGAAACTTTACAATGGCGTGGAGAAAACTATCTCACAACAAGGTTGGGATTGGAGCTGAGTTTTGTGCTATCAAATTATCAATACTAGTGGAGGACCACATAACTTTATATTAATAAATAATAATATAACTATGTAGGATAAAAGTTGAAATAGTAGATTTACAAGTTAATGGATATATAATCTTCTTTTATCCAATAGAACTCTCGAAATATCTAATGAATGACTTGATTGAACAGGGAGTTATGTTATCCGTTAATACTTTATGGATGAGAAACATAAGTGGAAGGCTTATCAAGAAAAAGAAAACAAGAACTAAAGTGGAAGGTAGAGACGTAGAGTGAATTTTAAATATTTATTCAATTATATTAATTATAATAAAAATACAACAATTACACAACGGGGCCAATTTTCACATGCCTCGTTAGTCGTTGGTATATACAACGTGTCTATGTCTATTGAGTGGGGAAGGTAGACAAAACAAAGCCACTGTTCTGTATGGTGATTGTTACTTTACTTAACACTTTTTTGTCTTTAACTAACACAGTACACAAATAATTGTATGTACTGGCTTTGATCAATTGATCCAAGGGCTGTGAAATAGAAAAGATGCATGCATGGAACGGTTAGGATTTAAGAGACCCACGTGAGTTCGCGTATGACATAAAATCCCAGCCACTCCATTACCAAACTTGACTTATGTACACAAGATTTTTTTTTCTCATTGCTAAACTAAAAGTCTACAACGTTACTTTACATTTTTGGCCGTCTTTGTCAAATTACACATGATCAATACCAAGTCATTAAATGTGTTCAACATTATCTTCCTATTTTTCATGGCTGAGAACTCACTCCATTTCTGCTTATATATATATACATATAAATGCAAGTTAATGCAGCTTCTTTATTTCTAATTTTTGAAATCACTACCAAAGATCTTTATTTCTGCTTCTTGTTCTACCATGAAAAGCCTCTGCCTTGGGCCTTTTCTTGCTGCTAGGTACATGTTTTTCAAACTTTTGAGCTTATTTTCTTCTACTTTTTGATTCATTAAGCCAGTGATTGTTCATAGATTATTTATTCTGTGATATGAAAACAAAGATGATCAATGCAACTACAAGGAAAGCAAAATCACCCAATAGAATAATAGAATTGCCAAAAGTATGTTGAAAAAAAATAAAAAACTACAATTTCATCATAATTGGTGAGCCTCTTACTCCAGTTCTTCATAATAGCAGTGCCCCAGTTGGTAGTAGAAGAGCCTTTGGAGGCCACTTAAGCAGAAAGTGCTTTCAAAAGCAACTTCACTTCCACTCACGTTGTGTTGTTTTCTCTTCATTCTCGTAAGCCCTCTCTCTCCCTCCTCCACCTTTTGGTCATGGGGTGTTTTAATTGTGTACGCTTAACTGTTACGTTCTTTTGTATGTGGTTTGCTTGCATGTATATATATGGTTTATCTTGTGAAGATGTTCTGCAACTCTATCAGTGGTGCCAGAATTAGAAGAGAAGCAAGTATTTGATGGAGAGAAGGCTAATTTGCTTGTTAAAGAGCTCAGAAAGAGCTTTGATTCAGGCAGGACAAAGAGCTATGAATGGAGGGTTTCCCAGTTGGAGGCCATAGCTAAGATGTTAGTAGAGAAAGAGAAGGAAATTACTGAAGCTCTATATAAGGACCTTGCTAAACCTCGACTTGAAGCATTTATAACTGAGGTCTTCAATTTCTTGCTTTTATTTATATGCTTCTGTTAGCCATTACTTTATGGAATTCTTTCTTTTTGCTTTTTTTTTTTTTTTTTTTCATTCCCTTTTGTCATGATGGCATTTAATGTTTCCATCTGTCCAGTAATCTCCTCAGCCTCACCATCATCTTGGTCACCTCAGATTTGATGCAAGTGTTTCTTAATGCAGATTTCCCAGGCAAAATCCTCATGTAGTGAAGCACTTAAAGAGCTCAAAGAATGGATGGAGCCTGAAAAGGTAAATTGCCAAGAAAACCAATAGGTTTCAACATGGCTTCATTAATTACCCACCAAGTTTTTTTTCTCCTTGTAGGTGAATACTTCAATCACAACATTTCCATCATCAGCAGAGATTGTGTCCGAACCACTGGGGGTTGTGTTGGTCATCTCAACATGGAACTTTCCTTTCTGTATGTAGAAGATTTTTCCTTTTCACACAATTCACATATCTAAACCACATTTGGTTATAAACTTATAATAGAAAACAGCTTTTCTTCATCGATTTCATCACTGTGGAGCTCTTGTAGTGGGATATATTTGCTAATACAAGCCCTTTTGCACTCTTTACTTTTTGTCAAAATTCAAATTTCACCATTTATTCTTTAAATAGCACAAATCCCTTTTCGCCCATAGTTATAATATGCCTTCTCTGTATACGAAGTTGATCAAATGTTTGTGGTCACTTGCTTAAACTTTCAATAAATTAAGAGCTAAGTCTATTATACTTTTGCAATCTTCTCCGGGAAGCTTGCACTATCTAATGTGTTGAATTGGCATCTTCTCCGTGTCCTTTCCTTTCCATTGATTAGTTCTTATTTCCTATCTTCAGTGTTATCAATGGATCCAGTCATTGGAGCCATTTCTGCGGGTAATGCTGTTGTCCTAAAACCATCAGAAATTGCTCCAGCAACATCATCACTGCTTGCAGATTTGATCGAACAATATCTAGACAACTCTACCATAAGAGTTGTTGAAGGGGCTATCCCTGAAACAACTGCACTCCTGGATCAGAAGTGGGATAAGATACTTTACACAGGTAATTGTCTTCTATTACTGTATCAATATCCTTCAAGATCATAGCATATCCAATAGATTCATCAGTCTAAAAGACTGTATGAAATGTGAATAGTAAAATATCAGTGTTAATGGTATGGTCCAATTGTTGTATATCCTTTTTCTTTTTAAGCTGTATGAACTTTGGCTCTAATTTAAGCTGTTTCGTATAAATGTCTAATCCTAGTAATTACTGTAAGTTGCATCAAGAAATTTGAGTTGACACAGTTGAAGCTTTCACTCTATAATAAAAAGTGACATGTATTTAGCTCATTTAGCATGCCTACTTCACTATAAGGTTCCATGCATAATAGACCAGCTTTTTGCAGGTAGTGCTAGAGTAGGTCGCATTGTCATGGCTGCTGCTGCAAAGCATCTTACACCAGTGATTCTGGAACTTGGAGGAAAGTGCCCAGCTGTTGTTGAATCAGATGTCAACTTACAAGTAACATCATCAATGGAGCTCGCTATTTACACATCGAGTAATGTATTTTCATGTATAACAATCATTGAATTTTCAGGTTACTGCTCGGAGGATAATAGCTGGCAAGTGGGCATGCAATAGTGGACAAGCATGCATTTCTGTTGATTATATCATCACAAGAAAAGAGTTTGCTCCAAAGCTGGTAAGGTTGCCTCAATAGTACAAAATTCTGTGTGCTATTAAAATACATTACTCTTGATAAATTCTCACTCAATAGGTAAATGCCTTAAAAGAAGAATTGGAACAATTTTTTGGGAAAGATCCAATGGAGTCAAAAGACATGTCACGCATTGTATCTTCAAACCAGTTTGCGCGGCTTGTGAATCTCTTGGATGAAGATAAGGTATCTGACAAAATTGTTTTAGGAGGTCAGAGGGATGAGAAGAAATTGTGAGTTGCATTCCCTTTTAAATTTTTATGATTGCAAATATTACTTATACAATATAATAACATCAATTCTTCCTTTATATTGCAGAAAAATTGCCCCAACTATCATATTGGATGTTCCTGAAGATGCTATGATAATGCAAGAGGAGATATTTGGGCCAATAATGCCAATCATCACTGTGAGTACTAGATCACAATGAAAAAGTACTTTTAACATTTAAGACTTGTTGACAAGAATTATGGTTCTTTGTCAAGAAAATAACTCTGTTCTTACTTCAAGTCTTCAATTGTTTTGTCCAGAAAGATTTTACCCTTCAAATATAAAACAGTGTTAGCATGTACATGTACTGTCTATCTTCCTTACTTCTTTTGCATCCCCTAGTTATTTCCAACCAAATTTACTCTTGCAGAAATTATCTTGGGAAAGACTTCATATGTTTGTTCATATTTAGCATAAAGTTGTTATATTTTTCCCGTACATTTTTGCAGGTAGACAACATAGAAGATTGCTACAGTATAATAAAATCAAAGCCAAAACCTCTTGCTGCATATCTCTTCACAAATAATGAGCAGCTGAAGAAGGATTATGTGGATAAGATATCTTCTGGAGGGATGCTCATCAATGACGCTGTCATCCATGTAGATATTCTCTTCCTACAATTTATACATGAAAAATTGTTGTATGCTAACATATTTTTCTTTAAATATGATCATATTTTCATAAATCAATTGTTCTCTGATGGTTGGCTGATATAAGTCGACTTTAAAAAACAACGTGAGCAATTAATTAAGCAAATGATGAAATTGAACCTATATCTTTATATGCTTAAGACTTTACAACCTAATTTTGTATTAGCATGCAATAAAATGAAACCTGAAAATCTAGTGCACATATATTAATCAAATGAAATCAAAACTTGAAAAAATTAAGCTCTTAAATGTGTTAATATGTAGACACTTATCTATATGCATGCAGGTTGCAACTCGTGGTTTGCCTTTTGGAGGAGTTGAAGAGAGTGGAATGGGTTGTTACCATGGAAAATTCTCTTTTGATAGTTTCAGCCATAGGAAGTCAGTTCTCTATAGAAGTTTTGATGCAGATTCATCCATAAGGTACCCTCCGTATACACCTGAGAAGGAAAAATTATTGAAGGCCCTTATCGGTGGCAATATTGTTCAAATTATTCTTGCTCTTTTGGGATGGTCTTAAGGATGATAAAGTCTTTTTTTTTTTTAAATGTTCACGAATTAGAAAGTACTAAAACAATGTGCTAGGACAGTAACTCGTGGCTTTCACTTTGGTCAAAGTGGCAAAATTTAATCACAATTTTTTCCCAAGAGTTTTCAATCTCATGAATTTGTTCTTTGATTGTTATTCCGCTCTAAATTATTGATTGAGATATCGAAGACAATGTCGCTGCTCGATAGAATAGTGGTGTGGCAAAACAACATATGCTTCCTTGCGTTATGTGTCGGCGAACGTGAATCCGTGAAGCAACTGTTACGTTATTTGGACATAAATTTACGATAGACGTGGATCTCAAACGGTAAACGGTAAAGCAAATATGCACTGTAAATGGTATAAAAATTCAGCTCATTGCAATAATTTTCATGTTCAATGTCTTTGTTCTTCAACTCACATGGACAATTTATTACTAGCATTACGTTAATTCAAGTTAAATTGAGTTTAGATTCTTTAAATAAAGTTTTGAATTCAAGTTTTATGGATAAAAAAAATGTGATTAGAAGAAGAAACTTTACTAAAGATAATTAGTCAGTTTTTCTAACAATTTTCTTTCGCTGTAAAAAAAAAATTGTTTGAAAAACTCATTTATGATACTTTTTACTTATAATATTGTAATAAAAAAATAACAACTTTCTCAAAATAAATAAATAACAACTCATTTATGATACTTCGATTTTCCGATGAAATAAAGCCAAAGTTTATCAAGAAATAATTAATTATTATTATTTGTTTATATTTGGCTATTTGTGCCAATATAAAATCCAACACACTGAATTGTCAAATCTTGTATACATGTTGGTTCAACGAATGATAACACTTCTTAAATGATATGTAGCAGCTCAAACATTAAGATAAGTTTTATTGTACATTCACTCAATCTCAGCTCTGGACCAAAAACAAAAACACTTAATTTCTGCCTCTATACTTATTATCCCTTTTGAAATTAGTGAGTTGGTGAGGAAACTACCTTTTAATATATCCCTAATTTTTGTGGTGATTATCTGTTAGTATTTTCAAAAATAAAGTCGTGCATTCGGGGTCTGCGTGCCCACAGAAGTCATCAACAAAAATATAATTATAAGAGTTTTAAAAATCATAAACCTAATTGAGTCAAAGATGTAAAGTTAATCATAAGCAGCGAATTAAATCAAAAACTAACTATTCATCAATATAAAAGAAAATTTTCGATTTATCATTTTCTAATTCCTCTTCGGCCCAACCCCATCGCTTAACACAAATTTGGGCCTACAAATTTATTGCGGTGTACTAGATTATGAAACCACATAAATATGACGATGGTACATAAATATAAATAATAAATAATAAATACTACTTGTAGTCCAAGAAAAACGTGTCAAACTAAAATGTAACATAATTTAATTTTTTGTAACAATATTTTCGCTGCAGTGTTGGAAGGAGGCAAGGAAGAAGTTTCCAAGAAACTAACGAACTGAACACACTTGTACAGTGCTTCCAGTTCCACTCTCCCTGCATAATCCACTTCCAATTTCTTCTTTCATTTTATTCTTATCTAAAGGGTTGTGACTTGTGATAATCTTTGCAGGACAAAGTTCATTGTTAATGCTTTACGAGGAAGAAAGGAACTAGAAGTCAAAGCCTGAGAAGCAATCCCACTTCCAATGCCGAGGTTGTTCTGTCCTTTCTTCCTTCCTAATCCCAAACCCAAACCCAATCCAAGGTTGTCACTTATATTCCCACAAACCAACACCAACTAGAGAAGCAAAAGCAATACCCTTGAATCTCATCCTTCATGGATAAGAACAAAACCAGCTCTTTCAACAAGAATCAACAATTTTGATTTAAACACACCCCCTCCACTCTTCAATTTCTTTCATCCACACATTTAAAAGTAAATAAATTAAATAATAAAAGAAAGAAGTGTTTGGTTGGAATTGGATAGAGAGAGAGAGGGGAAAACAAAAAGATGAAGATGGGGAAAGTGGTGATGGTGGTTGCAGTGATGGTGTTGTTCAACATGTCTTCTTGTTCAGCTTGGTTTGGTAATAAACACAAAAATGGAAGGAACTCAATTCTCCCTGGTGATGCCATATCATCATGGCCAAGGCTACCGAACCCTGCTGGCTCCTCTGTTGTGTTCCCTCTTTATGGCAACGTTTATCCTGTTGGGTAGGTACATAACAAGTCTTCTTTCTCAGTTCCTTATGTTTCATGTTTTGGGGTTCACTTGATGTTGTTTTCTCGTTCAAAACTTTTCCATAAGAGTATAGCAAAACAACTTTAGTTATTTGTTCCCAACAAAAGTAATCTTTTGTGGACATTTATTTGTAGTTTCTTTTCTAATTAAAGTGAGACATCTTTAGATATTGATGGTGTGAAGGAAATTGATATTCTAATATAAGTCATTGTTGATTTCAATGTTTGCAGGTTCTATAATGTTACTATCAATATTGGTCAGCCACCAAGGCCTTATTTTTTTGATGTGGACACGGGTAGTGACCTCACTTGGCTCCAATGTGATGCCCCTTGTACCCATTGCTCTGAGGTAATATTTCACTACCTATATTAAGGAAAGAAAATCCCCCAACAATTTTGAATCTTAATAGGCAAAGAATGTGAAGTGCAAAATCTTATGAGATTGAAAAGCTCATCCTTGCTTATGGATGTAGGTAGAGGTACATGTAATCTTTGTTTGGTTGAATTGAATTTGTTTCTTATTATTTTTTCAGACACCCCATCCACTCTACAAGCCCAGCAATGACTTTGTAGCCTGCAAGGATCCCCTCTGTGCTTCCTTGCAGCCCACTGAGGACTACAACTGTGAACACCCTGATCAATGTGACTATGAAATTAATTATGCAGATCAGTACTCAACCTTTGGTGTGCTTCTCAACGATGTCTACCTTCTCAACTTTACCAATGGAGTCCAACTTAAAGTTCGGATGGCACTTGGGTTAGTTTATTCTGCAAGCTTTGTTTCACCACCTCTCAACCCTTTTTACTTTCTTTGTCTATGAATGTTCTCTTGATGTGTTGCCGTTTCTGCTAACTTGCTTTTAGAAAAGGCCTTGAGATAAAATACTGAGCGAAGTTGTTTATGCATCTTAACTGCAATAATAATTAGTAAGTACCAATACAGGTTAGAATGATTTGTACAAGTGAATTAGGTTGAAATGCACGGGCATTGAAAGTGAGAACTTCAGAGTGGACCCTTGTAGCAGCTTACTCAAGTCTATGAAGCTGGTTAATATGCGTGTTAAATTGTTATGCATACTACAATTGAGAGATTTAAAATAATTAATACCCGAACAAATATGTTTTTCATAGTATATATTTCCCGTTAGGGATGAGTAAAACTGTTTTCTTTTTATTGTCTTACAAATTTCTTATGAAATCCAGAAACCGTGAGAAATTGAATATATTATCTTTGGAATATGCTTTAAGTATTGCCTAGAGAAAAATTTCAGAAAAACGCTACAATGTTGCGTGATCAGAATATGCTTGATCATGTCATCTTTACATCCCATGGTGATTACAATTTGTGTCATATGTATTTTTGTTAAGAAATTCTTGGTAGTTATCTAATGCACCTCTTTTTTTATTCCTTTCTACAGATGTGGATATGATCAAGTCTTTTCACCTACTTCTTACCATCCATTAGATGGAATACTTGGCCTTGGAAGGGGAAAGGCCAGCTTGATATCCCAGCTGAATAGTCAGGGCTTGGTGCGAAATGTGATTGGACACTGTTTAAGTTCACAAGGAGGAGGGTATATCTTCTTTGGAAATGCTTATGATTCTGCTCGAGTGACTTGGACTCCAATTTCATCTGTAGATCCGTAAGTACACCTTAAGAAATCAGATCCTCATTTTACATTTTCCACATGTTCTTAATGATTCATAATTCTATGTCCTGATTTGAATCCTATGTGAGCTTTGTGTCAGCAAACATTACGCAGCAGGGCCAGCTGAACTTGTTTTTGGAGGAAGGAAAACTGGGGTTGGAAGTCTGACTGCTGTTTTTGACACTGGGAGTTCTTACACTTACTTCAACTCTCACGCTTACCAAGCACTAGTTTCTTGGGTCAGTTAAAACAATTTTCACTGTATTCCCGTATTTGAAGTATTTCAATAAGCATGAGGCATTTCTTCTATAAGATTCAATTTAACTTAAGTAACGGTTTTGTTAACATATATACCCTTGAGGCTGATTTTAAGCAAGTAAAAGGGTAAAAGTAGAAGGATTTCATTGGAGAAGAAAGCATTTTATTTTATACTTTTGTGCCAGAAAATAATGGTAGGTTACTTAAGATTTGTTCAATTTCCAATGTAGCTGAAGAAGGAATTAAGTGGAAAGCCCTTAAAAGCTGCACCTGATGATCAGACTTTACCTCTCTGCTGGCACGGTAGAAGACCTTTCAAAAGCATACGTGAAGTAAGGAAATACTTCAAGCCTGTGGCTCTTAGTTTCACCAATGGTGGAAGAGTTAAAGCTCAATTTGAGATCCCTCCTGAATCTTATCTGATAATATCAGTGAGTTCTAGTAAATTCTAACCTATCAATATCTTCTGTGTTTGTGAACTTGTTTGCTGCTATCACAAGTAATGGATGCATTTCATGTGTGAATGCTAACAAACTGTTCTGCCAGAACCTGGGAAATGTTTGTCTGGGCATTCTGAACGGCTCTGAAGTAGGGTTGGAGGAACTGAACCTAATTGGAGGTAGGAATTTTGTTGTGTTGTTACTATCTCTTTTCTTCTGATTCCCCTTTTGAATAGTGGATATCAACACATGCATTACAACTCTTCACTCTATTGTTTATGCAGACATATCCATGCAAGACAAAGTGATGATATTCGAAAATGAGAAGCAGTTGATTGGTTGGGGACATGCAGATTGCAGCCGTGTTCCAAAATCCAGAGATGTCAGTATTTGATCATAAAAAAAAAAAAAAAAAAAAAAACCTAGTTCAGGCATGCATAGGGTTGGTATCATTAAGAGAATGATGTAATCCTGCAGTTTATATAGCAGCAAGGTGATAGTACTACTAAATGTTAATGTATGTGTTTGCTTGTGATTTGTGTATACTATATCGGTATATTGGAAAATGGTATAGAGGTCCATCATGATAAGGATATTTAGTGTTGTATTAGAATTACATTCTGATTACCGAAGTAATTAGTTATATTACATTAGTTTGAGTGTATTGCTGTGACTGTGAGGAATTAATTTAGAATTTAAAGGGTAAACATAATGCAAGTTGATGCAGTATGGATACACGTCAATTATTCTGTAATTAGCATCTCATGCAACTTCCTTTTCAGTTTTCAACGATCTCAGAACTATCCAAGTTTGACTGCAGAAAAACAGAAAAGTATTCTTTCAAGTGTTTTTGGGATTCTTTTGTAATTAGAATTGAAGTTTCAACTCAATAATTCACATAATAAAAGTTTGCATTAAAGGTTAATATAGGAAGGTGAAATTTCAATTTTAAATTAATAACAACAAACTATTTAAGGGTTTGACTCTTCTACGATAAGTAAAGATAAAGTAAGTAATCTTGGTTGTTGATGAGAAAATTAAGTGTTGATATTTAACATATGCATGATTTATTATGCAAATGCTACGTATATGTAATATTGATCATTAATTTTCTTATCACCGATTGAAATAATTTTTTTTTTAATCTTTTAAAGTGAGTGTACTTTGAAAGAATCAGAACCCTTCCACATAAACAGCTTACTATATCCCAGTTTTCTATAGATACAGATCCCCAAGCCATAAAAAAGAAAAAGTTGAACAATCCCAAAAGCTGAAATATAATTTGTCTATAAAGAAAAGTTGCCCTCTCATTAAAGAACCACTACTTTATAATATCCGTGTCCTTTTCTTTTTTGGTGTAATATAATAACCGTGTCTTCACCTTTGGTTAGTACGCGCACTACGCAGCACCTGTTTTGTGTTTTGAGCGTTTATTTGCTTAGTTGTTTTCCTTCAACATCGTTTTTGCTTTTCCCATAATGTCATTTTGCTTCAGACACAGGTTATTTTCAAGCTGCCAAACATGAAGGCCATGCTAGGCAGCACCATTCCAAAATACACGTGGGAGAACAACTTCATAAAGGCAAGCTTAATTTTAAAGCAGACAACAAAGCCTTGTTTCACGAAGATGAAACCTTACATTTCATTTCGATTGCTGCTTACTTTGAAAAATAAAAAAATATAATAATATATCACAGACATACAAAAAAATCCTACTACAATAGCAATGAAACAAGAATTTTCTACGAGGGTCCTTAGTCCTTAGTCCTTACATGTTGACACAATTCCTAACATAACTAATGGGTCTTCTTTCTTCACCCAGTCGAGATCATTTTTCTTATTTTTAGTTACACGTGATCTCATTTTTGATTTTTCCCTAGTGATCAATGGCAGTCAAATTCAAGTATTCAACAATCCCATGAACAGATAATAGTCACCACACGTGCAGGCCAAAGCCGGCACGAGCAGTAGTTAGGTAGTAGGTACGCTTGAATGTGATTTTTTTTTTTCTTTTCTTTTGAACGAATTTTAAAAATAAGATGTGAGACCCTTGTTTCCTTATTGGGGGTCCCACCCTAAAAAATCAAAATGTCTTGGGTAGGTACGCGAACAAGTCCTGCCACGGTGAGAGCTGGTTCATTTGGTACTGAACCTGAGGGGCAAAAGGGTCATCTGAGGACAGGTCCATGAAGTTAAAATCGAACCCCGAAACTGGGTCCGGGCCCAACTCGAGATCATTCCACTTGGGCTCGCTCTGCACCTCCCTCTCGCACGTGCCATCCGGCGAGACCACGTGCTCGGAGCAGCTTGAATCCGTGGGCAACCTCGGCACCGAATCCGACGTGTCCATGTACAATTGGTCGTTCCTGAAACCATCGTGGCCGTACATCTTGATCTCGGGTTTGGTCTCGTGCTGGAACTGAACCTCCTCCTCTGATAACTTTGCCACTTTCTGATCCACCACCCCAACACCACCATTGTACTTCTCAATCTTCCCTTTCTTGTTGTAAATTCGGCACAGCACCCAATCATCAAGCTGTCATTCCAATAAACACAACCATTAAAACAAATTGACCAAATCACATAGTACTCCATTATTTCGTACCTAACCAAACTTTGGAGTATTATTAAGGTTGTTTTTTATTGGGCATACCCTTAAGTTGTTGTTGTTTTTCTTGGAGGCAGATCTATCAACGTTGGCTAAGCGATATTCGTGCATGATCCAATTGGTCTTCACACCCTTTGGGGCTTTGCCCGCGTAGAACACGAGGGCCTTCTTGATTCCAAGGGCTTTCGGTTTTCCGATCGGTTTGTCAGCTCCGGTTGCCTTCCAGTACCCGGTTCCGGCCGCCCGGTTTGGTCGCGATCCGTTTGGGTATTTTCGGTCCCGAGGGGAGAAAAAGTACCACTCTTTCTCACCGTAAAGAGCCATTTCTGTACATAAGAACAAAAAAACCTAAATTATTGGACTTTAAATAATTTTTCACGTGACACATAATTGAAAATTTTAATTTACGAGAAAAGATTAATAATACTCAATGACGTGTGATTAATTTTATAGTTGAAATTCAAGGAATTTAAAAGAAAAATAATAAGAATCTAGAGTGAATTTGAGAAGAGAAAAGAAAAGATACCTGGAAGCTGCCATGGATCAAACTTGTACAAATCAATTTCTTTGATGATGGGAACAGCAATGGTTTGTGCAGCACACTTCCTACACAAGTAGTGATTCACCAGCTCATCGTCAGTGGGGTGGAATCTGAACCCGGGTGGTAATTCCAATTCTCCTTGCATTCGCGTTTCTTCGCTCTGTTTGTGTGTTTTTCTCTTCGCTCTCTTCTTGTGCTACTACTACTTCTACTTCTTAGCGACTTGAGACTTCGAACTTGAGTAGAGAGGGGTGAGGTTGGGCTTTATAGGCGAGTTTTGACACGTGGGTGGAGGAAGGTGGTATGTAGGGTAGACAAGTCCTTCAAACTTCGAACCTAGCCTCAGCCTCGGCCCTCAGTAAAGGTCACCGCAGCCAGCACGTGGCGGAGCCTGAGTGGATGGACGCGTTTTCAGTGGCCCACTCTGGAGGTGATTCTGTCATTGCTCACGTCACAGCCCCCACCCGGTTTTGGTAAAATCGTTGACTGTTATGGTAGCGGCTCTGTCTTTATCGGGTCGACACCATGTGTATCAGTCAGTGCTCTACAGGACCCACTTTTGTTGCTCTGCCCAATTGTATAATGCCACGTGTACCACTATTTGACCGTTCTAAAAAATGCTCTAGAATTATTTTATTTTATTTTTCTTTTTTTATTTTTGGATAAAATGGTTTCTAGATTCTACGGTGGGTGGCTTAGTGAGTTTTTGTCTCTACCCGGAAATTTTAACTACTGTATTAGGTTAAAGTGGTAAAGTAAAAAAATATTTACTACTACATGTGACTGTGAGTATCAGCAAGCATGCACTTGAATTAAATTGAGAATGTTTGGGTATTTTGTTTTCATTGGGTGAGGTGTAATTCAAATGTGCGAAATTCAGAAAAAGAAAATTCCTCAATTTTCAAACCCCATTTATGAGGTCAAATAAAATCAAAATACAACAGCGAAAAGCGAATCTTTCTAGTATCAGGAATTGTTGCTTGATATTTGATTGATTAAGAAAAATGCTGGAGCTCATAAATGGTTCTATCATCTCCTTGCAAATGTGGAATCCGTGCCCAAAAATAAAATGATAAAAAACTGTTTTCCTCAAATAATTTTAATTTTTTTTTTCTAAATCTAGGTTTTGAAATCTTAAGGAAAATGTGGATCCATGGTGCAAAAAAAAATTCTGGAGTTATCATCAAATACTTATATTTCCAGGATTGTATTTTAATTCACTACGAGAAACTTCATAATTGTTGGTAATTGTTGTTTTTCGATTATTAGTTTTTTCGATTATTACTCAAAAGGTAAGATTTTTGTCAAAATTGAATGCGTCAGAAAACATTTATACGAGACAAAATGAAGTTGTTAGTATCACTGGTTTAGCCACCAATAAATTGTTCTACACCACACAATAAAAGTCGTTGATAACTACTAACCGTTGATAAATATGTCATCGATAATAGTTAAGAAATTCTTAATAGTAATAACCGATAATTTAACCATACACCTGTTTTCTTACACGAAAATGAACACCAAGAAAGAAGGCACTCGTTTGTTTTGATGTTCTAACAATTTATTACAGTCATTCGCCATATCAGATTAATGAATGAAGGTTATCCTTCCGTTTCAAACGACTTACATATATATTAAGTGAAAAATCAACATTGTACTCTTCAATTCTCCCGTCTAACCGATGACTCCTTTCATTTTTTTCAAGATTTAAAATTCTGATTAATTTGAGAATTTTTCTATTTTTATAAATAATTATAAAAATATTATATTATTATCATTTTAAAAATTTATACAGAAAATAACAAAAACAACATTCTAACGTTTTCACTATTATTATATAAATATTTGAAACGAAAAAACTGGTTCTCTAATTATTTTTTAAAAATTAAAAAAAAAATCTCAAGCACACTCTAATAACTGTACCAAAAACACACTCTAATTAATAAAGTAATAGTATATGATTACTTTAAAACTGGGACGAATATTCTTCCCCTGAAACACTGATTTCTTAAATTGGCTGTTGCCTTTCTTCACTAGTGCTTTGACTATTAGGTGTGAGGCTCATTTGATAAATTAGCATACTTCTCAGCCAAAACATGGCACAGCACACAAATTAAGGCAGCAATGCGCACACACAAATTTTAGGTGTGCGTATCTTCTCCAGAAATTTTCACATACAAAAAGATTAAATGATAATAAAAAAAATTTAATACACTCATTTTTATTTTTATTTATCTCTCTTTCCGTACTAAACAGGATCCACACTCAAATTTTAGGCCCTCCTCTTGCTTTTATAGCACTAATTAATAATGATACCAGTAAAGTAACATTGGATAAATTATTCAGAGTTTATTTGATTTTGCGAGAACATTCTTATCTAGGGGATTAGAAAAATGGATTGAGAAACAGTAAAGCGAATGTGAAACCTAGTTGCGTGTGACGTGGTTCGTGGTCGTAGGCGAACGTGGATAAGGACGTAGGTCTAATGTGGAAGCTACCTGGATGTTACCTCGTAATGGATTGATCTAGACCCGTCGAAAAGTCCTTTCCCACAGAACCAATTAATTGGTTGAGGTTAGGAATCATATTTCATTTCATGCTTTGGCCCTTGGGATTGTGATTTGTGAAATTGAAACCTTTTTGCTTCCCCTTTGGTCAATCAAGTTGCTATCCTCTTCCTTTTTTTCAATTTGGCCAGCTTCCATCCATTCCCCTGTTGAAACTCCTTTGACCTTTTTCATTTTTACCCCTGCCCATCAAAAACTTACTTTTTGATTAACATTTAATTATTTTGTTTATTAGTAAACTAATAATGTTTCTTTTCTTAGCAAACAATAAACATTGTTAATCAATATTAAGGTATCCTATTATACAGCAGGAAATGGATCCTATTATTGCATAAGCTTGTTCTTTCAGGTGGGCTCTTACAATAGCAGCAGATCTAATGTATGAAACGGACTGCCAAGGGCTGTTCAACTCATGGAAGAAACAACACATGATGGACCGAAGCTATTTCCAAGGAATTTTAAATGATTGCGCAGAAGATTTTTTCCTTTTGCAGACCACAAGTTGGTTTTTACAAAGAGAGATGGCAATAAAGTGGCTGATTTATTAGCTAGTCTTGCTTTTACTTATAATAATAGGTGCTGGATTGAGGAAATTCCTCATCAAGCATATTTGTTAGCTGATGCTGATGTACAGGCTTTAGCCACTTCCTTATATGCATAAAATTGCCAGCTTTTACCCTCAAAAAAAATAAAAATAATATAAGGTATCGATAATTAGGTGTAAAATTTAAAGAGCAATGTAGAGATTTTTGAAGTTAATTTTAAGATAAATTTATTAAGATAAAATATGTTTTTAATCATTCAAAATACCTTAAAATTCAATTTTAATCTCTATAAAAATTAAATACATTTTTAGTTTTTATATTTATCAAAATTGATTAAGTTTTAATTCCTTATCAGAGATTTAAACATATGTTTCTGTTAAAATATATTAAATTTTGACAGGGACTAAAACTGAATGTAGAAATATTTTGATAGACTAAAAATATATTTGATGTAATTTATTAAATGTAATTAAATTTAGAGTATGTGCGAGACTGAGTGTGAAGTGTGAACACTTAATGTACGTGAGAATTTACCTGACTAACTGTTGACTTAAAATAATGAATAATTTTAAAGAATCAAGCCCTCGTGCTAGTTTGTCTGCTTATGGATGATTTGAAAAAGATTTTCTCCATCTCTTGGTCTTTGAAATTTTCCTTTGGTCACAGTATTATGAAATGGCATTGGCGTCTACGTCTATACTTGAGCACCAAGTTTTCTAGCTCCTTTTGCTCCATACATAATCATGATACATGCTCGCCGCCGTCTATTTAGTGGTCCAACAAAATATTTGTTTAAAATTAAATAAAGATATAGTTTAATGAACATGGTTAAGAAACATCTTTGTCAATCGTGAACCTACTTGTCTGTAGAAAGAGCCAACAGGTCCAAGAGATATGAACATTTTGTTGTCTAGTAACTTTGCCACCTTCTAGGAAGGTCCTTCATCCTTCCCACTAGCTGCCAACTTCGACTTCACCTTACTTTCTGCCTCGTGCACTAAACGACAAATATATAATTGACATACCTGCAACTGGGCTAGGACTCGTCTTAGTTAATGGGCTAGCACCTGTTGAAGATGACAATTATTTAAGGCACCCCATTTTTTTGCTTAGTGCACCTCCAAATTTTGTAAACTTCCTATCTTATCCTTCCTCTCCCAAGCATCGCGCTGCACCCAACCTCCACCCAACCACCAAACACCACCACAACACCCAAACACCACCACTACAACCACCCAACATCACCTCCACACTGCGCCACACACTCTCATATAATTACGGATTGAGTAATCCGTAATACATTTGTTTGTATTACGGATTGCTCATTCCGTAATACAAACAAATATATTATGGATTGACCAATCCGTATCTGTATGAGAGTGGTGCAGCGCGATGCATTCAGGCTCGTGGGTAGGATGGCGGTGACAGGTGATTGGATGACAACGCAGTGTGGAGGTGATGTTGGGTAGTTGTCGTGGTGGTGTTTGGTGGTTGGGTGTGGTGGTCATGGAAGTTGGGTGCGGCATGATGCTTGGGAGAGGAAGGGTAAGGTGGGAAGTTTACAAACTTTGGAGGTGCACCAAGCAAAAAATGGGGTGCCTTAAGTAATTGCCATTAAAGATTAAGTTGGCCCATATGCTGAAAACCATGAACAGCTGATTCCTGTTTCTATTTTTTTTTTCCAACAAAACAAAATAAAGAGCCCACTTAATTAATTGGGTCATCATGAAAGACATTATTTTTTAATATTTATATTATATTTTAAGATAATTTTTCTATAAATTAAAAAATATTTTTTTTTTAATAATATTAGTATGTGTCTATCTATAAAAGTGTTGACTCAAATGTTTAAATTGTATAGAAGTGTCGACTCAAGTATCTTAGTTGTATAAAAGTGTTGACTCAAGTGTTTAACGTGTATAAATATGTCGGCTCAAGTGTCTCAGTTATATATTCAGAGGTGTTCGCTCAAGTGTCTAAACCAACAAAAAATAATCTTTTTAATTAAACACTTGATGAGAAGTGTGTGACACATGTAAACAAGTATTGGATAAGTGTAAGTGTCGGAAATGTATTTAAATTTGCGATACTTCATTTCAAATAAAAGAGTTGTCTGTGTTTCATGATTTTTTATGTGTGATAAATATGCTGACTTTTACATAATTATTATTTTAAAAGTTATACCAATTATTATTTTTTATTCATCAAAGGAGTAACTTGTGCATAGAAAATAAACTTAAATTAAAAAAAAAAAAGGCTATCACAGGAGGTTTATTTACCTCTTTCGTCTGAGAATCAACATGAAAAGCTGGACCATCATTTTATTTTCATATTTTGTCACTATTGATGAAAAGCGATAAATGCAATAATAGATAAGCTTTATCAATCTTTGTATTATATCAAAACTACACATGCAAGGGAAGAAAGGAACGACGCGAGTCACATGTCCTTGATGAAAAGGTACTGATGGAAATGACAACGACACCCCTCCTTAAACGAGTGCATACAAGACTAGAGGAGTTGTTGCAGCTGTCCCTGGTGTCATTTTATTATTGGCATGTATTGATAAGGTTACAGCATTTGGGTGTTTCATCATGGAATAAAAGCCACACCCTCTCGACTCACACGTTAGTTTTGATAGTGGTCAATCACCCACTTCAGTTGTGACTACTCTCCCATTAATTTCTATAAAGTGATCATACTAATACTTTCTTAGTGGCATTAATGGCAAGTGGCACCCCATAAAAGATTTTGAAGCTGTCGCATAATTTGTTACATATAAACAATATTAGTACTCTATATATACATATATGCCTGACAAGCCAGTTCAGAGAGAAAGAGAAAGAGAGGTGCAAAACCAATAAGTCTATTCTCTCTGAGAGAATATATAGTTATTTATCGGAGATGGAAAATTGGGTGGCTTTGGTGATTCTGCTGTTGGGGCCTTTGACATTAGCAATGGCAAGTGTTGGCGTTGAAACAGAGGTCACATATGATGGAAGATCCCTTATCGTTGATGGCCAGAGGAAAATCCTCTTCTCCGGTTCCATTCACTATCCTCGCAGCACTCCTCAGGTAATAATAATAATAATGCCTTTAATTAATTTCCATTTGATCAAAAGAAATGAATGTTGTATTTCATTCAATCTCACTATTATGCAATTCATTCATCTTCTACTATGTATGTGCGAGGGTGAGAACTGTCATGAAGCCAACTTTCTCAAAAGCTTATACGCTAGTTTACTAAGAAATTCTGAGTTTGATGTAGAGACAATACACAGACTCACTTATCTTATGCGCTGAAATTTAACTTTTTATTAGAAGAATGGTAGTAATAGTAGTAAGAATTGAACATAATTGTAGAAACTTTAATACAATGTCATAAAAAGCTGAAGCTATTAGTTGAACATAAATAGGTTTTAATGTTTTCTATTGCTTTTCTTACAAGATATATATATTTGGTCGATCGGTGTTCGGTACATTTCAGACTTTTCCTGCTTTTATGTGTGTCCAATAGTTGAGGCGGTGAAGCGATGACTTCTTGAATTAATGGAGGCTTGATTTCTGATAAGACGGCCTTAAACAACTGGCTTTATGATCTGTTTTGTTTGGCACTTGATTTACGTTGATGCCAATGCCACTTTTTTGGAAACTTGTGTGTAGTTGGCATGCACTAAGAACAAAGTCTAGCTGGTATATATAGTTGTATTAGGTACATAATCGAATTATGAAAATTGTTAATTCATACTAATATTACTTGCGTTTGCATGAAATTAGAGGGTATTGGATTCATGGGAGAAAAGAGAACGAGAATTTAATCAATATTTAATCGTTTTCTTTTAAATGTTTAAAATATTTTAAAATTAAAAACAATGTTAGTATAAATCACGAAGAGTTGAATCTGAAATATCACATGATATGATGATAAGGGTACATTTTGTAGATTCACATATATGATAATTCGTTATTATCTTAAAAAAATTTAAAAGCATTCATAATAAAACACTTTTCTGATAAAAATAATAATAAAACATTTTTTGGTTACATATTTAGAAAATTTTATTCTATTTCTATTTTTATTCCTTTTCCTCTATATCTTCTATATTATTACAATCCACTGTTACAACTTTGACCTTTATTCTTATTTTCTACAATAATTGAAGTTACATCTTCTAAGTTAAAATTTCGTCTTAATTTCTTTCATCCAATATTGCTGTACTGGCGGACTCTAATAATTATTTGAGCAGATAGATAGGTATATAGAAAAATCTCATTATAGACTGTCAGAGTACCCTCACAAAAGTAAAGATCCGTGGCCCATATATTTAGGATATAAATTTTGCCATGATAAATAAAAAGATTTCAACATTCGTGAACTTTACAATTTGATTTCGAATAAATTTATTTTTGTAAAATTAATTCTAGTTAAGAGTTTTGAAGTGAAATGATTTTAGTAAATAATGTTTTTTTTTTTTTTTTTGTTGACAGAAGTAAATAATGTTGTTTGAATAGTTGTGATTTCAACTTAGAGAGAAAATGTGTGTTTGAATGGTTACTTCGGTTAAGTTCTATCAAGTACCAATTATTGAGTGTAAACGTAAAACCACCAAGGAAAGAAGTCATGATCACCAATGGACTACAAACAAATTATACAAGTTAATTTAATACTACAATCAATCCAAAATCTTAAAATATCAAGTACATGCCCTTTCCACTTTTCACTAAATGTTATTAACTTGTCCATTTTTATTCAATAAGACTTTTTTACTCATACTCATCACTCTAACAAAAAAAGATAACAATACAAAAAGTAAAATTCGTCGAGTACATAATTAATTAGCTTTCAATTTGGTGTAGCAAAGACAATAGACAGCGAGGCTGAAAGGTTTTGATTAATTAAGATATAAGCATTGTACTATGATGAGTGAGTTGTTTTGCACTAGCTAGAAATAGAATAGAAGGGCAGAGAAAGACAAAGAAGAGAGGACGGTAAGGAATTTTAATAAAAACCTTTATTTGCAGATGTGGCCAGCGTTGATAGCGAAAGCAAAAGAAGGAGGACTCGACGTGATTCAGACATATGTCTTTTGGAATCTGCATGAACCCCAACCCGGACAGGTTTTTTCTCTTTCGCACATGTGTCCCTATGTATATTCTTCACATGATGACTATTAATATTTTTGTTAGATAAAATTTACTTTTCTCTCTTTTTAATCATAATCTACTTCTTCATAATTTGTTAAAATAATAATAGACATATCTTAATTTATCTTCACACACACCCAACCTGCTGTACGTAGTGTATGGTATATATGCAAGGTATTTACGGAGTAAATACATACGACAGTATGATTTCAGCGGCAGATATGACTTGGTGAGATTCATAAAGGAAATCCAAGCTCAAGGACTCTATGTGTGCCTCAGGATTGGACCTTATATCGAAAGTGAATGGACATATGGGTAATTTCCCTTCTATCTTCTCTCTTCCTATAAGCTATGATACCATCAAACTCCGCTTTATCTAAATTAATTACCACACATATTTTGGACTCATTAATTGTGATGTACTTGTAGGGGATTCCCATTTTGGTTACATGATGTTCCTGGCATTGTATACCGAACTGACAATGAACCATTCAAGGTAATTACAAAATGAATAATTCTAAATTTTCCAATAATCCTCCTACTTCATTTTTATGGAAAATATTAAATGTATTTTATATTTTCAAGACATTATATATTTATTTTTTATTTAATATTTTTCTTTATAAAATAAGATAATTTATAAGAAAATATAACATTACTCGTAGAAAATATATAGCTAGGCTTACCATGCTTTTCAAGCCCCTTATTTTTGTGTTGGATTTGATTTGAGGTCATCTCACACTTTTTGTTCAATTTATGATATACGTGCAAACAAAAATCTGTAGACAGCTATATAAATCAAAATTAGTTTCACACAATTAAATATATTTTATATAATCAATATTTCACAAATCGTTAAAAGAAATAAATCAATCTATCATGTTCAAAACAATCCAGTTTAATTCAATATTGTCGTCTTCACCATCAACTCACACTTTAATATTCATTAATGGCGAAATGAATTTAGCAAACATTCAATCGATTTGTGAAAGTAATTATGTAAAATTTATTGGTGGAATTGATTAAAACCATTTGATATATGATTATTATAGATTTTTTTTTTACCTTTTTTTTTTCTTCTAATTTATGTATTTCAATGTTTAGCTCTACATGCAAAATTTTACGACGAAGATAGTGAGCATGATGCAATCAGAGGGCTTATATGCTTCTCAAGGAGGCCCAATTATACTGTCACAGGTATGATTCCTACCAAATGAGTGATATTCAACCATTTAGTGTACTAAAATCTGTTTTTAATTTCCCATAAAATCGTAAATATGGAAAAATAAAGATTGAGAATGAATATCAAAACGTGGAAAAAGCATTTGGAGAAGAAGGATCGCGGTATGTTGAGTGGGCTGCAAAAATGGCAGTTGGCCTCAAGACTGGCGTACCGTGGGTTATGTGTAAGCAAACTGACGCTCCTGATCCAGTGGTCAGTCCCATTCAGCCCAACTTTTTATATTTAAAATTTTAAGGAAATTATTAAAAAATTACTTTTCAAAAAATATTATTAGATTATTTTTTTAGAGATTTTTATTTAAAAAATAATTTTGTTCTTTGACAAATCAATTTCTTAGTCTAATTTTTTCATTAATTATTTAATAGACTGCCAATGGCTTAGAAGATTTTTCAATAATTTGTTGGCAGCTTCATTTTCTTTTGGTTTATTTTTGAGTTTTGCTTTTTTATGCAGATTAATACATGCAACGGGATGAGATGTGGAGAAACTTTTACGGGACCAAACTCCCCCAATAAGCCTGCATTGTGGACAGAAAATTGGACTTCTTTGTACGTTTCCTTGATTCTACACATTCACTAATCCGAGTTTTAAAGAAAATATTCATCGCTATTATCCAATCATTACATTCAAATAACCTTTGCATCCATTATTAATTTCCATTTATCATAGGATAAAAGGGCATTTTATTCATCATCTCAATTAACCGTTTTCTTTTCTTTCTCTATGAAGCTATCAAGTTTATGGTGGTGAGCCATACATAAGGTCTGCCGAAGACATTGCATTCCATGCCACACTTTTTATTGCAAGAAAAAATGGAAGCTATGTCAACTACTATATGGTATGGATATTAACATATTCAACTCTATTGATTTAATAGGATCCCCCTCCTCTATCTTTCCTGTTGCTAGAATAACGTATATTATTTGAAAGCTAGCACCAATTAAGATAAAGCTAAAATTTCACTCAATTTATTTATCTTCTAATATAACCTCTACGATAAAAAAAATTTCGCAAACTTACTTAGTACCATGGTGGAACTAACTTCGGGAGAACGAGCTCTTCTTATGTTATAGCAGCCTATTATGATCAAGCTCCACTTGATGAATATGGTAAGTAAAGAACATTAATTATTCCCCTACTTCTACATCCACGTGATGAATATGTGCTTCTATTTTTATTTATTCTTTTCAATTTTTGCATTAGGTCTGTTAAGGCAACCCAAGTGGGGACATCTTAAGGAGTTGCATGCAGCAATCAAGTCTTGTTCTACCACTTTATTGGAAGGAAAGCAGAGCAATTTCTCTTTAGGTCAACAACAGGAGGTGAGTATTTTCATTCCCTCTCTAGAACGTAATAACGTTTGTTTCCACTAATTGCATTCCAACCCTGCATTTGGAATTTGGTTTCAATTCAATCAGGGTTATGTTTTTGAAGAAGAAGGAAAATGTGCTGCTTTCCTTGTAAACAATGATCATGTTAATATGTTCACTGTCCAATTCCGCAACAGATCATACGAATTGCCTCCAAAGTCGATAAGTATCTTACCAGATTGTCAAAATGTGACTTTCAATACAGCAACTGTAAGTTAATACCTTGTCAGAATTAATTAAAGTGTGTATGCTTGGTGATTATACTAAATTTAGTTATTAATTGCTTGTTTAATTTTACTCTTTTGTTTACATTCATGCATAGGTAAATACAAAGAGCAACAGAAGAATCATAAGTCCAGTACAAACTTTCAATTCAGTGGATAAATGGGAGCAATTTCAGGATGTCATCCCTAACTTTGATCAGACTTCGTTAATATCAAACTCATTACTTGAGCATATGAACGTAACCAAAGACAAATCAGATTACCTTTGGTATACTCTAAGGTTAGTTATACATAATACATCCACTTATCTTGCTTCTCACAAAAGGGTTCAAATATATCTGACATTCCTTCTTATCTATTGAATCACATCACTGAAAGTGTAATTCATAAACTTGGTACTGATTGATTTTATGAACAGGTTTGAACATAATTTATCTTGCAGTGAATCAAAACTCAATGTTCAGTCTGCTGCTCATGTTACCCATGCTTTTGCAGATGGCACATACCTAGGTAAATCAGAATCATATATATCTCAAAAGGCATTATTGGAAGTTGAACCCTTTAATTGTTGTTTCAAATATCAGAGACCAATAGTAATAAAAAATAAAAAAAGAAACAAATTTAAAGGGAAAAAAATAAAATAAAAGAGTGAAAGAGAATCTGGGTTGTTTAAATGGTAATTTTCCTTTTCTTTATGTACTTGTTCAGCATAAACAAAGAAAAGAGGATTAAATGAAAACAAGTGACTGAATACTGATCATATCATCCAAATATATATATATATATATATATATATATATATATATATATATACTTAGTTAATATACAAATCAAAGAGATTTATAATTATAAAGAAAGTGACCTTATATGTTGATTAACTCTGCTAGGAGGGGCACATGGAAGTCACGATGTCAAGTCATTCACCACACAGGTTTCCCTAACGCTAAATAAAGGGTCAAACAATATATCTATACTAAGCGTCATGGTTGGACTGCCGGTAATGTTTCTAGAGTTTACCATATCCATAAAATTAATACCTTAATTACTTTTAATGTCAAGGAAAAAAATGATTTTCTTTTCTAACAATTGTATGACACTTGTTAATCAAAAGGATGCAGGAGCATTTCTTGAACGAAGATTTGCTGGCTTAACTGCAGTGGAAATTCAGTGCAGTGAGGAGTCCTACGATTTGGCCAATTCTACATGGGGATATCAGGTTTTCCCTTCATTTCCCTCTTATTCTTGTGCAAGGGGAATGTGAAATGGAATAACCGGGACTCAATTATGACGAGTTTTTATACTATAATAAAATATTATACGTGTCTTTTCCTCTTGAATATATACTAGATCATCTTGTTCTCAAGAACGTGAAAAGAGTAAATATGCGTTAAGTTACATGCATCTGTTAGGCTTAGGTTGTGTAGATTTAATGGTACAGTTTGAGATTCGTGTCTTGTACGTTACAGGTTGGATTATTGGGAGAGCAATTACAAATATACGAAGAACAGAGTAACAGTTCCATTCAATGGAGTCCACTAGGGAATACTTCCAATCAAACACTCATTTGGTACAAGGTAGGTAATTGATACAATAACTGCTTTTTATGTCATCCAAGTGCTAATATATACTCATCATATCATACTGTAGACGACATTTGATTCACCCAAGGGTGACGAGGCCGTTGCGTTGAACCTTGAGTCGATGGGAAAAGGACAAGTTTGGCTGAATGGACAAACCATTGGTCGATATTGGATCTCATTCCATGATTCCAAAGGCCAGCCTTCGCAAACGCTGTAAGTTATTTTTTCATTTTTTATTTAATATATACCTTTATTTCTCTATTTATCTCGTTTTTTCAATTTGATTTCTGGATGAAGAAAAAGTTTGTGAACGAGTTTCGTGAAAATAAAAAAACAAAACGCTTTCAAAATAATTCCTACTGTTATCTTGTGAATACAACGATATAAAGAACAAAAGTAAAGCATAGAAGGTTGGTAATAATGGTTTTAATTTTTATATTACGTGGCTACAGGTATCACGTGCCTCGATCGTTCCTCAAAGATACTGGAAACGTTTTGATTTTGTTTGAGGAAGGAGGTGGCAATCCTCTTCATATCTCCCTCAACACTGTTTCAACTACAAATATAGATGACTAAATCTTTCCCCACAGCTACTTAATCTTATACACGGAAAAGGAGAAACGCACACTCGGGGCACGTATAGAATTTTTTTTCTTGCACCCATCATAGATTCATAGAATTGAAATCAATTGATACAAAATGTAATATTCTTCAAAGCTTGACTGGGATTGATAATCCATATACTCTTTTGGAATTGGAACATTAAAGTGATTTACTTTCGATGATTATTATTATTATTTATTGCAAATTTTACTTTCAAAATTTCAAAAAATTTACCTTCTATTAATTACCCGTTGAATCTATTAATTGACCATTGACGTCGCAACGTTAATGGCTAACATGCCATTCTGATGGTGAAGTAGCAATACACGTAGCAAGACATGGATCAATGACATGATGATAGTGTGACAATGTCTTGAAAATATGGGAACAAAATGTGTAATATTATAAAAATATAAGAACAAAATACAAAAAAATAATAAATAATAAAAATATTGATATTTATTGTCTTTAAACCTCTTGAACTGCTACATTCTCAAAGACCAAGTGCGTTTTTGTAATTGTCAATCTTAAACCACCATTTGACCCTTTCAACCCAATTCTATCACCCAAAGTCACAAGCACAAACCGCATTACACAATAAATTAATAGTGTAAATTCTTCAATTTTTTTAACATTCATTTAATTCCTTCCTACTAAAACACTTGCAGAATGAATATCAATTTTTTTTTTTCTTTTACTCTCATAAAAATATTCTCTGACGAAATTTGTCTCCATATATCTATATCTATATATACTTCTAAAGTGTGACGAGTGTAGATCAATGACACAACCCACGTGTATGGGGAAGCAAGTGTCGTGCATGCTACTTGACACGTAAGTACATTACATTGTAGTTGTGTAGCAGAACAATTCCCCCTTGTCCCTCAGTACTAATCATTTCTGCTCTATCTAATAACATGTCAATGCAGCATTGACGATAAAAGTATGAATTCCACCTCTCATCTCGTCATTTTCGTCATACCTTTTCAATTCAGTTCAGCTAGCGCAGGTACGTTATGTCCATGTCTGCATATTTCCGCACCAGATCTCTAAATTTCTTCTTGCTTTCTTGATCATGCATTATTGTATTTGTAGTAACTTGCAATTAATGAAGCAAATAAAATCTTCAACCCATTCGCTTACATGCATTTTGCTTGAATTTCTACCTTAATTACTGTCCACAAACACGTGCAATATTATGTATAATTAACCACTTCTTTTGTGTCCAGGAGAAGGAATTACAACAACCTAAGTGAAGCAAAAGCCATGTCGAGTGTCTCATTAGCAGTGCCTGGTCCTCAAGAACACGGAAGCATGACCTTTATGGGTTCATTACGTGTGATAGAGCTGCAGCTAGTGGCTTTCGTTTTGGTTTTCTCGGCAAGTGGTATTGTTCCTCTTCTTGACCTAGCCTATTCGGCCCTTATCTCCATCTACCTAATGCTACTCGCGCGTTTTGCGTTTCCGTCACATGAGTGTGGGCCGGGCCCGATGTTCCACGGAAGCGGGCTTTTCCAAGCGTACGTGGTTGAGGGCACCGTGGTGGGCCTGTTCCTGCCCCTGGCCTATGTGCTTGGTGGGTTTGGGAGAGGGGACAAGCACGCCGTGCGGTCCGCGGGCCCACACTTGTTCTTGCTCTCGTTTCAGATACTCACCGAGAATGTCATAAGTAGCTTCTCGCTGTTTTCGCCACCAGTGAGGGCCATGGTGCCCTTGATGTACACTGTGCGGAGGATCTTTGTGGATATTGATTGGATACATGATGTGTGGCTCAACAAGGCTTTGCCCGCAAATGCACACCTTAAGGTTCTTTTAATGTTTAATGGGTGTTTGGTGAGATTATCAAAGTGGGTTAACTCATGACATCGAGTTTTGTTTGTTTATAAATACACTTTTGTCTCTCATTATATTTTTCTAATTTTAAAATGTTTCACTTGGATTCCTATGGATTAGACTAAATTGGTTCTTCTCTAGTTTCTTGTTTTAATGGTGTTAATTTTAGGTAATGTTTCTATTATGTGTCAAAGGCCTATCTCAATTTTTCAGGTGTCTTCAAGTTGTTCAAGTTAATCTATAAAGCAACAAAAGGATTAATTTAGACTAATTTGATTGATAGAGACACTTTTAAGCATTACCTTAAAATATTTTAAATTTAAGAACTAATTTTTTTTTCTAAAAAAAATAAGAAGAGAGACCAACAATATATTTTAGCTTTTATTTTAATAAATTTGTAAACAAGTTTATTGGTTATTTTAATAAATTTCAAAGTTAAATTTATGAATGAAATTTTGGAGGATAAAGTTTTATGAAATGAATGTTTGATTAAAATTGTTTAATTAAACAGGATAAGGCGTGGTTTTGGTTTGGGAGGGTTTTGGCAGTGGCTAATCTGGTTTATTTCTCCATCAATCTCTTTGGGTTCTTGATACCAAGGTTCCTTCCAAGGGCTTTTATGAGATATTTCCAAGAGAGGGGAGAGATTTATGCCAAGGTAGTTGAAGAGAAGCGATATGTGGTCAACAATAAATCCCATCCACCGGACAAGAAGTCACATTAAGTACTTTTGTCAATATCTCTTGCTATTTTAAAGAGGTTAGTACCTTTTTCCCTCCCTTAATATTGAGATGAATTGATGTGTATATTATAGCTCTCTGTTATAGTATTAGTTAACCTTTTTGACATTGGTTTTTATGAATACATTAATCACAGGTGAATCGGAATTCGAGCCTCTCTCCCCAAAAGGAAATCATCTGAAAAGTCAATGTTCTCATAAAGTTGTTTGGGTGCATTTCTGCTTGGATAGAGTTATGTATATTTCGCGTGCTTCGTTATGATTTTAGGCAGCTACGTCTAACTCATGTTTCTCCCAAAAAGATTTGCTTTCTGTTTAACAATGACTCAACTCGTACAATAAATAATTGGCTTAAATATAATTTTGGTCTTTCTATTTTGTACAATCCGTAATTTTAGCCTCTCTATTTTAAAATAAAGACATTTAGTCCCTCTATTTTGCACAATCCGCAATTTTGGTCACTCTAGTTTAAAATAGAGACATTTAGTCCCCCAATTTTGTAAAATCCGCAATTTTGGTCCCTCTATTTTAAAATAAAGACATTTAGTCCCCAATTTTGTAAAATCCATAATTTTGATCCTTCCATTAAATTGAAAGCATTGACCGTTAAAAGATTAACGTCAACCTTGACGTGGCCCAAATATAGTGATATGATACAAATTTATTTGTTTAGTTTTTAATTATTCTAAATACTGAGTAGAATAATTGATGAAAAATATATTTAAAAAAAAGGTAAAATCATTTATTTTAATGGTCGAGAGTAGTTGTAAGTCCTAATATGACAGTCACGAGTCTTAATAATTTATTTTAAACAAATTCCACGTCACTGAAGCACATATCATATCGTAGTCAACGTTAATCTCTTAATGATCAACGCTTTTAATTTGACGAAAGGACAAAAATCGCAGATTTTACAAAATTGAGGGATCAAATGTCTTTATTTTAAAATATGGGGACTAAAATTGCGAATTGTGCAAAATGAAAGGACTAAATGTCTATATTTTAAAATAGGGGGACTAAAATTACGAATTGTGCAAAATGAGGGGACTAAATGTCTATTTTAAAATAGAGGGACCAAAATTACGGATTGTGCAAAATAGAGGGACTAAATGTCTTTATTTTAAAATAGAAGGACTAAAATTGCGAATTGTGCAAAATAGGGAGACCAAAATTACATTTAAGCCTAAATAATTTTCCCACGATATGAGAAAAGCCAAGTTGAATATTAATTTTACACTTTGCAGTTTCTTCTGTTATTTTCGCTTGATTTGCATCTTGATTTTCTGTTGACTACATCATAACTAAATTTTCTGTTGAATATTAATTTATAGTAATGGATGTAACATTTAAAAAAATCGATATATTTATTTACTTAAATAGTTTCAAAGAATTATAAAGGCTGTGCTGCAGGCTAATTATATATCTCGAGACAAGTCCAACACAAAACAGTGAACAAAAAAAAAATAGAGGTTAACTATTGATGATTACCCCACCATTTGAATTTAAATAAAAAATAAAAATAGCGCCAAAGGAGGCTTTATCATACTATACAAAATTGATACATACAAAAGTGTCATTTTATCCAGCATCGCCAGATATTTGAAATCAGACCAGGACGTGGTATTCCAGAGAGGATAAACACTACAAGTAAAAACATTGGACTAACTGCAAAAAGTATAGAAGGTTATCTTTCATTCATCATTGCTTCTATAAGTGCAGCTTCTTCTTCCTGGAGACAACACAAACAATAAGAAATGAATAGGGATCAAACTCAAAATAAAAAAGTTGAATAGGAAGAATGTAACCACGTACCACCAAGGCATTAAATTCGGTCTCCTCATCTATGGCGTCAATAACAGCAGGATCCTCAAGCAGGTCCTGTTCACAAATGTGCCATTAGCCAAATGTATACAAGCAACTAAAGTTGAAACTGAGGATGAGATCATAATTAAGTATTTGACATCGTTAACCAGCAAATATTAAGGCAGCCAAATATAAAAGTCTCTATACTTTGAATTTTCTGTTTTCGTTACTTATTTTCACTTTTAATTAGAAAAAGTTACCTTATTTATATTTTATTATTGTTTCTAAATATTTGTATAGAAAATAATGAAAATAACTTTTTTATTATATTCATTGTTTCTTATGTAAATATTAAAAAAAAATGAAAATAAAGTGACATTTTATAATTAAAAGTAATAACAGAATTTTTTTTTCTTTTCAAACCACGCTTTCCTTAAAAATCTCTTGGAAGAGGCTTTCTAACCTTAAAAATAATGGAGCAAAGAAAAAAAAAAAGGACCCATGCAACATAGAGAATATGAGACTGGAACTAAAAGGAACTTTTAACAAAGTTTGTAGTGAATTAGTGATTGCCTACTCACATCATCAGCAATGTATAACATCCCGTTCTCACCCTGCACAAAGAAAGGACAAAAAATAAAAATAAAAAAACTTATTGTATTTTATGCCAATTATATAAACTTGGAACTAAAAGAACTTTAACACTACATTCACACTGGTATTCTGGAAAGTTTCCAGTCAACTATAATCTGCCTTTCAGAGAGAAAAGACACTCAAGATAATATGGAATCCGGCCACTGTTCTCAAATGGTATTAGTTGCTCTAAGAAGTTTGTAAAAATGGAAGCTCACCTTCATAGCAACAAAAAGAAGTGGATCAGATGGTGTATAAATCATGTATTGGGTACCTTCCTGCAAGGAAAAGGCTATACATTAGAACACGGAAAATCTTAGTGTCCATAGTTCTACTGAGGTTCACAACAAGGCAGAGGTTCCTTTAGCAAGCATCTAAATTTTAAATTTTGGATGAGGACAATCGAACAAAAAATGCATCTCAAGTCTTAACAAATAAAGCATGCTTCTTCATGGTAAACTGTTGTACAAAGTCTCTCTCCTCTTGATTATCTCCTTCAATACCTAAAATCACAAAAATTCCAACGGGACAAAAGCACAATTGCTTGGAAGAATAAAAGGAAGACGAAGTAGTTAGTTTAAACAATTAGAGCAGTTAGTTAGAGGGGATTAGATAGAAAAATTAATAGGAGGGAGTAAGAGTAGGGGGATCATTCAAGAAATTGTTTTGAGAGCAGAGTGAATGAGTAATGAAGGGGAAACCTTTGGAGGAGAGATTTTTCTCCTTGTTCCGTTCATTCTCAGTCAACCAATAAAATTATTATTTTCTTTTCTCTATTTCCATTGTGGGAAACAACAAATTTGTGTAATTGAAGGCAAAAACATTACCAGATCGAAGGATGTAATTTCTACACCTTCAGTTGGCAAGCCATCTACTCCTTTGCCATCATCTGCAAAATGGTAAAAGCATCGTACATTATTTTTAGGGCATAAAAATTCAAATAATTGTGCAGTAGATTACCACTTTAGCAGTGAGTGCCTAATTAGAACGAATTTATCATCATCCCCAATACTCCAGTGTAAAGACACAATTAAGTAATAATCCATAATGCAGCACAAATTGCCGCAATTTTGCAGAACACTCCACAATGCAGTTTCCAAAGCTAGGTTTGTGCAAGCAAAAGAACCAATTAAACCAAACTAAACCATAACCCAAACCAAACCTCAATTAAAAAGTCCAAATAAGGTAAACCATTTTTTAAACCAAAGCAATTTACTTAACAAAAGGTTCAAGTTAACCAATTTTGTCCATAAACCGGTTCCAAACCAGTGATTAGGCCAAAACCAAACTGTGTTTTGGGGGTAAAAAAAGTAAGTGAATCAGTTTTAAAATCCAATCCATATATTTGGTTTAGAATTAGATTTGGTTTCGTTTTGTATACATCCCTATCCAAAACAGGTGCTGAGCATAATGCCACAACAACAGAGCTATTACCTTGATACAAATTTCCAGCTTATATAGTGTGATATGCAATACTTTTGGTAGAAATAAATATAGCATTAGAATAGTAATAGACAGGAAAACAAAAATGTTTGCATCTATGTTCATAACATAAGGATATAAAATAAAATAATAAATAAACCAGAAGAGAGTATGTAGGAGTGGCAAGCAACAACAAATGAGTCATCGGGAAAAGCAATGTAATTAGAAATCATAAGAGAAGTGATAAAGGGAAAAGAACAAAGAACAGAGAGAAAGCTATATCTTCACCAAAAGTTGGCTTTCAAAAGGAGCAAAGATTAAGTAGCAGAAGTTGACATTTAGCAAATTCAAGCTCCAACCAGGTAGTACCCAAAAAATTGACAAGCATTTAGCAAATATAAATAATGGCCAAACCACTCATGAAGTATAGAATCTGAAATGCATTAACAGCCACATTTTTAACTAGAAACTATTCTGTAATAAACTAAATACGAACTCTGTTTAGTCTATATTCTGATGACAGAGACATTAAACAAAAGTACTTTAGTGAAAAGCCAAGCAAAACAATCCTTGCCTGTGTGAAAGTCAAATATGTCTTCTTCTGTGTAGCAAAAACCACCACGTGCTGTATAACAATACCTGATATGGAGAAACAGAAATATTTTGTGATGATCAAACACAAAAGTTAATTTCAGATCTTCCTGGGTAACTAGAAACTGCCAACATACCCACTATAAACAAGATGCATGTGTATCTTGGCAAGTGCATAAGCTGCGGCAGGCAGAATAGATTCAACTTCCTCATCACTGATCTAAAACACAGAATAAAAATATGAAATTGAGTGAGAAGATCCACCAAAGGATAACAAAAGAAAAGGACCTTTTGTCTTTATAAATGTCAGCCACTTTCAAATTGGTCTCTACATTCCACAGTGAAATGTATAGAGAGCAAAAATGTATTATAGCCTTTCCATTAGTGAAGATGGGTTGGGTGGATACCTCAAAAGTGTGAATTATGTGAGAGTGCCTTGTATGAGAGCAGAAGATGTGAAAGTGTGGATCCTAATTTTTAAAGCATTATTGAATGCATAGAGAAATATTACTCCTAAATGAGGATTAGAAGTAGCACTAGCATCCCTAATGAACAGGAACATCCAATGACTATACAGACAAATGAAGGCTTAGAATGAGAAACAGAAACTTACAGCCGACCATCCATCAGCTTTTGTGCTCTTCAATATTTGAACAGGCCTGCAGTAAAAATAAACAAAATCATACATGCATTACCCATAGAATGAAAGGATAATTGTAGATTTATAATAATAATAATAATAATTTTGGTTACTTACGTGTCAACAGGGCAGAGCAACATACATTCATCTCTCTCGGAACTTTTGAACACTCTCCTTATCACACACTCCAACGGAAGGTTGTTGGTAGGATCAACCTTTCAAACAAAATTTTATTCAAAACACAAATGGCATAGAATAATTTTGTGAAAGGTGAAAAATAAAATTAGAAAGAAAAAACTTACGACAGTGACAAGTCGATTTGGTGAAACGTGGAGAACGTTGCCGTTATCGTCTAGAAGGAATCCAGCGGGAGGTTCGGGCAACGGCATGGAAGGATCGGAAGTGTCGGGGGCATTTTGGAGGGGAAAATCGTTCAAGACTTGGAAATCGTCGGGATTCAATTTTGGGAGGGAATCATCGGAAGTCTTCTTCCGCTTCTTCTTCTTGTTTTTGTTCTTAACGGGACCCGTGCGTGAATTGGCGGCGCGGCAGAAAATTCTGGAAGTGAAAGTGGTGAACTTAGAGATTGGAAAGGATGCTGAGATTGGGGAAGAAGGGAATTTGAGTAAGGTACTGGGGGTCTTGAAGTTGAACGTGGCTGGTGCTGAGGAATAAGACAGTGCTACTGCTACCATTTCTCTCTTCTTCTCTTCTCTTCTCTTCTATAATATCTCTTTTGTCACTCTCCCTTACTGACTCTGCTGCACTGCGTTCCCAAAATCATTTTATTATTATTATTATTTTCATTTATCGTTATTATTGTGTTTAAAATCAACTGCTGTTATCTCCTCCTCTAAATCCCAACCCCTTTCCTCAACTCACTTTTCCCCTGCACTTGGGAAAACAATCTTACACCATTCATTCTTTTTTAATTATATTTTATTAATACATATAAGTCAAAAAAAAATTACTTGGTATAACCTCCGGTATTTGATTATAATGAGTGTATAAAATATTTAAAAGTTACGTAGAAATAAGGGCATACTTCTACAGCGTAAAAGTTTTATACGTTGTTGTTCCTGTTTGAAGACGTTGGGGATGATCTCCTACTCTTTACTTCAAGGTCTTCTATAGGTGTTTGAATCCTCCTATACGAATGATGGGGTACCTGCAAAAGGCATTCCAACGCTCAAGTCAGATTTTGGCTTAGAACATTTAATGTGAGTAATAAATGAGGGTCAAAAGTCCCTTACCTTGAGGGGTGTATCCCCTTTTATACTTATCTTGTTGGGCCTGGACCCTTATGGGCCCTGACCATTCCTTAATAACCGATCCACACTAATTAAGGTGGCTTAATTATCTCATAATCTCTGATTTACCTTGGCAATGACCTCTTAACAGACTCTGCCTTGTCCGAATACTGACAGTTAGTATTCGGCTATAATGATGCCGAACACTCCTGCAATGGTATTCGGCGAGGTGTATTTAGAAGTTTATGTTGGGGGGTGTTCGGCTATTCTTATAGCCGAATACCCAACGTTTTTAGATGCTTGTGTTGGGGGGTATTCGGCTATTCATATAGCCGAATACCCCATCGGTATACATGCCCCCCAGCCTCGAGTAATCGGTCGTTACGAAAAGGCTTTGGTTTGAAAAATGTGCCTCGTTGTGTCGTTTCAAATTCCACCATCATGTCTCGAAAAGAAAAATCGTTGAGGTGGAGGGATCGAAGCGTTGCATTTCTGGACCGTTAGATCTGGATCGATCTAATGGTTGGCAAGGCTCGGAATCCTTTGGACCGTTGTGGGCCTAGGCCCTATAAATAGGGTGAGAGATGTCGTCTTTGCGACCTTATTTACATTCTAGCAGCTTCTCCATGCTTCGCTCTCGGCCGAATACTTCCTTCTAGCTTCTTCTTTTTTCGTCTTAACCAAGGTACGAGAGTTCGGCTTTTTTCTTTTCCCTTTTTAGTTATCATGAGCTCGTCTGGTCCTAAGCTTTCTAGTGGAGACGAGGTGGTTGATCTTCGGTCATCAGCCTTGGCTAGTGGGGAGTCTTCGACTTCGTCTTTATTTTCGTCTTGTCCATCGTCGTCCCCCTCTTCGCCTCCTGCCGGAGAGGGGGTGGGTGATAACATAGTGTCCCATTCGGCTGGGAATGATGATTCCAGCCAAAAGCCGAGGTGTAAGCCTCGAGTTACACAAGGGAAACAGGTGTTCCCGCCGATTACCCTTGAGGGGTACACGGGGAGGTTGGGTCCTATTGGTCTCAGTATGATGATAAGCGTAGTGTTTCCAACCTTGTAAATTATGTTGATATTTCTTCCATCGTTGAGGATGAGTTGTGTCCTATAGCTTTACAGTGTTGTCGGCGTGAAACGAATGCCGAATTTGTTTTCATGGGAAAGGGTCAGTCTCCGAGGGATTTCTTTTATATGTATGATTGCGTGTTCCGCGACCTACATGTAACGGTTCCTTTTGATGATTTTACTATGGGGTGCTTCGGGTTTTGAACGTGGCACCCTCTCAGTTGCATCCGAAAGGGTGGGCCACGATCCAAGCCTTCCGTGCCCTTTGTATTTTTAATTTTGTAGAGCCTTCGGTAAGTGTATTTTTATATTATTTTTGTACTCGGCCTAAGAGTGGCTTGTGGGTATCCCTAATAAGGAAACCGAAAAGGCCCCTATTCCAATCTTTTACCACGTCTTACAAAAATTTCAAAACCGGCTTCTTTAAAGTGGTAGTGAAGCTGAATATAGGGGCTAACCATTTCTATGATAGAGATGGTAAGCCCTTATTTCCTTTTTATTGGGAGAGAAACCCTCGGCGTTATGATAAATTTCCGAAATCTATGATGACCGAAAGGGAACGCGATGACCTCCTCTTTCTTGAGTCCCTCCCCCGAAAGCTTCTGGCTAGGCAGCTTGTGACCTTGTTTAATTCTTCGACTGTTATAGCCGATATGTGTGGTAAGGCCTCGGTTCTTTCTTTTCGGTTATTTGGTACTTGGTTCTTATGGCTGACTAAGTGTTTTGTGGGGTGTAGGTATTATGGCCGATGCAGGTGGTGATGTCCTTTCTTTCCGAAATGCTAGGAAGAATAGGGCTCAGGCTGCGGGGAACACCTCGGGTGCTGCTTTTGTTCCTCCTGTTGTGAAGCAACCAATGCCGAGGCCCTGTCCGGTGGATACCTTACCCCCTCGGGCAAGAGAGAAGAAAAGCAAGGACAAAGATCACAAGAAAAGGCATCGAAGCCGTGAGGCCTCTGAGGAGGAAAAGGTAAAGAAGCTGAAACAGCAGACATTGGACTTTTCGGCTTCGGGGTCTTTGGCTTCTATCCCTGCATTGACCGCCGATGGCTTCTTCTTAAGGGATTTTCGGCCGAAGAAAATGGTTAGCTCTAGCAACATTTCCGAGGCTGGAAAGAATATCTTGAATAAGGCTGATGTCGCCTCCAACTGGTCGGCTTACTGTGAATTTCAAGCAAAAGCTTCGGCCATTGCTTATCACATGTTCACGACTCCGTTGAAGGAGACTGAGAAGCTGAAGAAGAGTTTGAAGGAATCCCAAGCTTCTAACCAACAAAGCTCTAGCAGACGATAACGCTCGTTTGAAGGATGAGGTGAAACACCTTTCAGTTAACCTTAATGACTTGAACACCAAGGTTCTAATGGTCGAAAAGGATGCTAAACTTCAAGCTGAAGAGATCGAGGGTTTGAAGGTGCTACTGGCTCAGGCTAGGGAGGAGAGGGACGCCGAACATTCTGCCAAGGAGCAGATTATTGGTTCGGCGCAGGATAAAATTATTGCCGAACATGAAGCCGGGTTCCTTCATGCTGTTTGGCAAATGCTGTTCTTCTATGACGTCCGAAACCCTACCGTTTTTGATATGGACAAGGACGTCTTCCAAGGCCACTTGCTTCCTTTTGATGATATCCCTGAGGATGCGGTTCTTGAGAATCCTCTGCACCAGTTAGCTCCGGATGGTGATGGTGATGCTGGGACGAATGAGGAGAACAGGGAAGATGTTGCCGACGCCATGGTCCAAGAGGATTCGGCTAAATGAAACATTTGTTACTTGGGCCGTTAGAGCCCGTTTTTTGTTTTTGGGAGAAGTATTGTAAATCAATTTTGTGATTAATGAAATTAGCATTTACCTTTCGGCATTCGATTCTTATTTATACTTAGAATAATTTCACACACTTTTTTATAATTGATGACTTTGTAAGAATTGCTTCCTTCTTCTTATAAGCCACGGATTCTTTTGGAGAAATTGACACTTTAAAAGTGGTTCCGAGTAGTGCGTCTTATCCGAGTGGGAGTACTTGGAAGGGAACCATTTGCGAAGAAATTCCAAATGGTCATCCTTAATCGAGTAGGAGTACCCTTGTGGGAACGTTTGCAAGAGAATCCGAATGGTGCGTCCTTAGCCGAGTAGGAGTACTCGGGAGGGAACCATTTGTGAAGAAATTTCGAATGGTGCATCCTTAGCCTTAGCCGAGTAGGAGTACTCGGGAGGGAAACCATTTGTGAGAAAATCCGAATGGTGCATCCTTAGCCGAGTAGGAGTACTCGGGAGGGAAACCAATTGCGAGAAAATCCGAATGGTACATCCTTAGCTGAGTAGGAGTACTCGGGAGGGAAACCATTTGTGAAGAAATCCGAATGGTGCATCCTTAGCCGAGTAGGAGTACTCGGGCAGGAAACCAATTGCGAGAAGATCCAAATGGTGCTGAAAAATAGTCATATAGTAGGTAGGGAAGATAAGCTTCATTGATTTAATTGAAAAGGCGAGTCTCGTTAAAACCTCCTCGGTAAAAACCCTTTCACATTTTTTAGGGATAAAAAACCGAGTAAGGAAAAAAGAGTACAACACCCGGTTACATAATTAACTAAAATAATACTTAAGGTGTGTCGAGTTCCATGTTCTCGGCACCACCTTTCCTGAAAGCTCTTCCAACTTGTAAGCGCCGTTGTTGAAGGTTTGCCGGATTCTGAATGGGCCATCCCAATTGGCGGCCAGCTTCCCTTCTCGGGTATCTCTTCGTGCCTCACCTTGCATTCTTAGGACTAAGTCTCCTTCTTTAAAATCCCTTGGCTTCAGCTTCGAGTTGAACCTTCTGGTCATTCTCTGCCTGCATGCTTCGGCATTGAGGCGTGCTTGGTTGCATACCTCCTCAACCAGGTCGAGTTCTCGTCTTAAAGAGTCTTCATTTTCGGCTGCTTCAAAGTGTTGCTTCCGGAGTGAGGGTTCCCCTACTTCTACTGGAATCATGGCTTCAGTTCCATACACCATTTTGAATGGTGTTTCTTTGATCGTTGTTTGTGGGGTGCACCAGTAAGCCCACAAAATTTTGGGTATCTCTTCTGCCCACGCGCCTTTAGCCGCATCCAATCTCTTCTTTAATTCTCCCAGGATGACCTTGTGGGCAGATTCATCCTGTCCGTTCATTTGTGGGTGCTCGACCGAGGTCACCTTGTGTTTTATTCCCAAGCCTTCCAAGAAAGTATTAAATTTCTTGTCCGTAAATTGCAGGCCGTTATCGGTGATGATCATGCAAGGAATGCCGAAACGTGTGATTATGTTCTTCCATAAGAACTTTTGTACATTTTGGGCCGTGATGGTTGCTAGTGGTTTGGCTTCTATCCACTTTGTAAAGTAATCGACGGCTACTATCATGAACTTGCACTGCCCCTTAGCTATAGGAAAATGTCCCAAGATATCGGTTCCCCACATAGCGAAGGGCCAGGGTGACGAAATAGCGTGTAGTTCGTCGGCCTGCTGGTGAATGAGGCTACCATGCTTTTGGCACTGGCCGCACTTTTTTACATATTTGGCACAATCAGTTTTGAGGGTCGGCCAATAATACCATGCTCTGAGTACTCGTGTGGCCATTGTTCAGCCATCCGAATGCATTCCGCATATTCCCTCTTGCAGTTCTCTTATGACATATTCGGCCTGGTCCTTGTCAAGGCATTTGAGTAATGGTGTGGAAAACCCTCTTCTATACAATTCTCCAGCAACCAGGACGTATCTTGCTGCCAAGGTTCACAACTTCTTGGCCTCGCCTTTGTCTTCCGGAATGGTGCCTTTAGACAGATATTGTTGGATGTCGGCTATCCAATTGTCTTTAGATGCCGAAATTTGTAGGCACTCTTCGGTAGTCACACTTAGTTCTGGTAACATCTCTTGAATGAATGTCCTTAGTTGTCCGGGCTTCCGAGTACTGGCCAATTTGGCAAGTTGATCAGCTCGATCGTTGTGTTCTCGGGCCAAATGCCTTACTTGGACCTCATCGAACTCTTGTTTTAGTTGCATGAAGGTATGGTAATATTTAAGCAACTGTGGTCTTTGACCTGGAATGCACCATTAATCTGTTCGGCTGTAATTTGGGAATCGCTCCAACACTCTACTTTCCGAGCTCCCATTTCCCTTGCTAGTCTGAGTCCGGCCAATAAGGCCTCGTACTCGGCTTGATTATTGGATGTTTTGAATCTGAATCTCACAGACTGCTCGAGTCGTATCTTGTTTGGTCCTTCTATCATGATGCCTGCTCCGCTTCCTTTTCGATTGGACGATCCGTCGACGTGCACTACCCACCACTCGTCCTCAAAGTTCTTGGTTGGGTGTAATTCATTGACGAAATCTGCCAAAAATTGTGCTTTGATGGGGCCTCTCGGCTCATATTTGATGTCGAATTTTGACAGTTCTACGGACCACGTCATCATCCTTCCAGCCAGGTCGGGCTTTTTTAGCACTTTCGCAATGGGACAATCGATTCTGACAATCACCTGGTGCCCTTTGAAATACTGCCTTAAGCATCTTGCCGCATTAACTAGTGCTAGAGCCGCTCTCTCTATTGTTTGATACCTGGTTTCGGACTCTTGTAGCACTCGGCTGATAAAATATATGGGAGCCTGACCTTCTTCATGTTCTTGTGCCAGCACTGTGCTAATGGCTTCTTGGGATACTGAGATGTATAGTATCAGATTTTTCTGTGGATCCGATTTCTTGAGTATGGGTGGGGCCGAAAGGGTATTTTTTAGTTCTTGAAAGGCCTCTTCACATTGCAGGTTCCATGAAAAGTTCTTGTTCACCTTCAACAATTGCATGATGGGTCTCACCTTTTCGGCTATCCTAGGTAGAAATCACGATAGGGAGGCGATTCTTCCGGCAAGCCTTTGGACCTCTTTTGGCATTTTCGGGCTCCTCATTGAAATCACAGCTTGACACTTTTCGGGAATCAGACGCATGTTGTGCTTTCTGATTTCGGCAAAGATCTCTTCCAGGTCGCTCGTGTGCATCTCAAGCTTCGCATATTTGACCACCATATCGTCGACGTATACCTCCAGGTTTCGTCCTAGTTGTCTTTGAAAAATCTTATCCATCAGCCTTTGGTATGTGGCTCCGGCGTTTTTCAATCCGAAGGGCATAACTTTGTAGCAGTAGTTGGCTGATTCGGTTATGAAGGCTGTTTTGTCTTCGTCTTGTGGGTACATTCGAATCTGATTGTATCCTAAGTATGCGTCCAAGAAACTGAGGCAGGAGTGTCCGGCTGCCCTATCGACTAGTTGATCAATGTTTGGTAGTGGGTATGCATCCTTTGGACAGGCTTTGTTTAGATCCGTATAGTCTATGCACATTCTCCATTTGTCATTCGCCTTTTTTACCATAACCACGTTGGCTAACCAAGTGGTATATTTGACTTCTCGGATGAAGTGGGTCGTTATCAACTTAGCTACCTCTTCTTCTACGACTTTTCGTCTTTCTTCGCCCATTTTTCTTTTCTTCTGAGCGACAGGCCTTGCTTCTCGGCATATTGCTAATTTGTGGCAGTGAAAAGTCGGGTCGATTCCTGGGATGTCCGAGGCTCTCTAGGCAAATAGGTCAGAATTTTTCTTCACAACATTTTGGATCTAAAGCTTGTCTTTTCTTGGCAAGTTGCTGCCATGGTATGTGATTTGGGTCACCATTTTTCCAATCTGAAATGTACCGATCTCCTCGTTTGATTCGTTCTTCGGCTCGGGGGTCCAAGTCCAAGGTTGGAGCTGAAAGTTCGGATGCCGAGATCAAGTGTACCGCCCTATACTGTTCATCTTTTAGTTGGGTAACTTTGAGACTGGCCAAATAGCATTCCCTGATCGCCTTTTGGTCAGCATGAATTGTGATGACTGTGCCTCGGCACGAAGGGAATTTCATGGCAAGGTGTGGAGTGGAGACGATAGCTCCTAGAGCATTCAGAGATGGACGTCCGAGCAGTACATTGTACGAGGTGTTAGCGTGCACTACTATATACTTAACTCTTATAGTTTTGTATTCCTTCTCCCCGTAATCGAAAGTTGTGTCCAGCTCTATACACCCCCTAGTGTTAACCCTTTCTCCTGCGAATCCAACTAGGGTTTCGTCATAGGTCATAAGTTTTCCTTCTAGTATATCTAGCTGCTTAAAGGTACTCCAATACAAAATGTCGGCTGAACTCCCTTGATCTACTAGGGTTTTCTGGACTGTGCAGTCTGCTATGTCTATACTAATGACCATTGGATCATCTTCTACAGGATCAGACCCTTGGAAGTCCGCATCCATGAATGTGATGGGCGGCATTTTTAGCTTGTTTATGGGTGATGTCATGTTGACTGATCGGACTAATCGGAGATGCTTTTTCCTAACCGATGATGTGTTTCCTCCTCCTGCGAATCCTCCCGCAATTGTATTTATGACCTTTCGGGGTTTGGACGATTTTGTGTCGTGCCGCTCCCAGGACCTGCTTCTTGGTCTTTCGGTCCTTTGGTCATGTTCTCGGTTGTAAAGGAAGTCCCTCCTGTAAGTTCTGTCATCGTCTTTGTATTTCGAGAACTATGGCCTTTCGGTTCTAGGATCTTGGAGGAATTTTTTGAGATGGCCCATCTTAATCAGGTCCTCAATCTTGTCCTTGAGTGTTGCGCACTCTTCGGTCGAATGACCTCTATTATGGTGGTATCGGCACTGCTTGTTGTAGTCGGCTTTTAGGGGGGTGTTGGTTCTCTTTGGCACCGCCAATATTTCTGTCGCCAGAGCCTGTTCGAGTATCCAGGAGCGGCTAGTGTTGAGGGGGTGTAGGTCATGTATCAGGAGCCACGGTACTCCCGTTCCTTGTGAAACTTGTCCTTACCCTTCCTCGGATTGTCTTTTTCTTCTTCCTCCCTGTGCTGGCTTTCGCTCGGACTTGGTTCCGGTACTCTGACAACTCTTCCATCTGCATGTACTTTGCTGCTCTTCGACGGAGGTCGTCCATGTCCAGCGCCGGTTTTTTATAGAGACTATTGACGAAAGCCCCCGGCTTAAGGGCTGTCACGAGATGATGCATGGCTACAGCTGGATTAAGGTTTCGGATGTTTAGGGCAACTTGGCCGAACCTTTCCATGAACATTCTAAGGGATTCCTTCTTCTCTTGTCGAATGTTCACCAGTGCGACTGAAGTCAAGTGATGAGGTCTGCTCGTTGCGAATTGGTTGCCAAATCTAGTCGCAAGCGTCTCAAAACTGTCGATGGAATTGGGTGGGAGTCGTGTGAACCAATTTAGAGCTTGTGCCTTCAGGGACGTGGGGAACACTCTACATAGGATGGCGTCTTCGGCGGTGTAGAGGCTAACTTGGGTGACATATACGTCTATGTGTTCATCCGGGTCAGTACTACCATCGTACCGGTCTAGGCTGAGGCTCTTCCAGTTTGAGGGAAGAGGGGTTTCCATGATTCCGAAAATGAAAGGATGCCTACAGAGGTGTGACTGAGTGTTTGAGGTAAAGGTTGAAGGCCGATTGGTTACTCCATGGATACTAAGGTTAGCCGCAGACTCAACCTCCTGTTGCTTGTCTAACCTCCTGTTGCTTGTCTGGTGTCTGATCCTCGGGTCTCCACGATCGGTTCAAATTTCTTAGCTCAGCGTTTTCCTGTCGAAGGGCCGATATTTCTTGTGCGTGTTGCCTTCTCATCATCGATATATCGGCTCTTAGCTGTCTTAACTCCGACGACAGATTCGTTTGATCTTCCACATACTCCATGTTTTCACCGATGAGGTGTTGTCCTTGTATATGTTGTTGTCTGGCTGTTATCGATGGTTCAAGTATGTCCATGTGTGCGTGACTTCGGGTAACCATTCCTTGAGGGGCTATGGGATAAGTTTTACCGGGCCCCACGGTGGGAGCCAAAATGTTCCTGTCTGAAGACGTTGGGGATGATCTCCTACTCTTTACTTCAAGGTCTTTTATAGTTGTTTGAATCCTCCTATACGAATGATGGGGGGCACCTGCAAAAGGCACTCCAACGCTCAAGTCAGGTTTCGGCTCAGAGCATTTAATGTGAGTAATAAATGAGGGTCAAAAGTCCTTTATCTTCAGGGGTGTACCCCATTTTATACTTATCTTGTTGGGCCTGGACCCTTATGGGCCCTGACCATTCCTTAATGACCTATCCACACTAATTAAGGTGGCTTAATTATCTCCTAATCTCTGGTTTACCTTGGCAATGACCTCTTAACGGACTCTGCCTTGTCCGAATACTGACAGTTAGTATTCGGCTGTAATGATGCCGAATACTCCTGTGATGGTATTCGGCGAGGTGTATTTAGAAGCTTATGTTGGGGGGTGTTCGGCTATTCTTATAGCCGATTACCCAACGTTTTTAGATGCTTGTGTTGGGAGGTATTCGGCTATTCATATAGCCGAATACCCCACCGATATAGTTGTAATTTTAATTATATATATATATATATATATATATATATATATATATATATATATATTGTAATTTTAATGTTCCATCATCCTTCCTTAAAGGTAGGTGGTACATGGACTAACCAAAATGTTTAAGCCTAGTTCGCATTTCCCTATAAAATTAATAGGTCGGGCCAATCCACAATGAAAATGGGCTTCATTATTTTGTTTGGATGAATAAGAAAGCCTTTATTAAAATTTGTGTATTGTCTTATTGGATATAAAGATGTGAAAATAAGGTTGTTAGTTAATTAATTTAATTGGGTTATAACTTAATTCCTTAGGGAGTGTTTGTTTCACAGATAAATTTTTTAATCTCGGGAATACAGGAGGGAAAAAAATTATCCTACGCTTGTTATGAAGTAATAAAATATTTTATCCCGAACATATTTTATTCCTGGATAAACTATAATCCCACCTTCAACCAATATTTAATCCCAGCGGAGGGGGTAGGAAATATTTATTCCCATGGGCAGGAACCGTCTTTATGAGTAAAAATCCAATATACCCTTTTTGTACCCATTACCTCACTACCCTCTCAATCAGTGTTGTGAAAATCCGATCGGTCATCGACCCAGTTGAGGCACTGGGTTGATGGGTCAGTGGTCAAACCGGTGAGTCACTAATTGATCCGGTATATATTAAAAAAATTAAAAATAATATATAATATATCTAACAAAATGTAACCAATCCATAATTCATACTTTAAAATTAAAATCAATCAAGATCAAACTATAAATATTACATAATCATTTATTATTATAAATTATTTTGTTGGATATTATAATTAAATTACTAAGGAAAGTCTTGTTATTTTTCACGGCTAAGTATAAAAGTTGTCAGAGGACCATGAACAAGTATGGTGAAGATGAATAAAGCACATAAATATTAAATCATATCAAGATAATAATAATTAGCTATTATATATTATTGTCAACATCAAAATAATATTATAGGAGTATATTATTATATACTATTCAGTAATTAACTATTAACAATTTAATTAAAATGTTATAGGAGTATATTATTATGTTATATTATATACTATTTAGAAATTAGCTTTTGTTATGGGTTTCAAATTTTAAATGGTACTATAGAAAGAATTCCAAATAACAACATTGTTACAAGAATTGTAAACAAAAAAAAAAAAAAAACAAAACCAAAAAACAAACAAACAAAATCGGGTCAAGCGGGTCCGAGTCACCGATTTTGACCAAAACCCGGCCGGGTCAATCCGGGTCGATTGCATATCCGGTCTGATAGCTAAATCGGACCGGTCAGGACATCGGTTCCCAGTCGAATCGGTCCGACCGACCGATCCGGTCCAATTTTTACAATTATGCTCCCAATGCTATTATTTCTTCGTTCTTAGGGAGGTTGGCAGCAAATTTAAATTTATGATAGATATATTGATTGAGGTAGACAATATAGAAAATGAATGTTACATGTAAATGAAGGGTTACTTTACTATATAGGCTTTTTGATTACATGTTATGGATTTGCAGAGTTATAGTTTCGGCAAATTAATTATATATCGATAATCTGAATGTAACTCCTATGCGAAAATAAGTGATGTATCACTCTTTTTAAAAAAATCATCTTTAACACAATAAGGATAATTTAGTAATTAAAATATATATTCCTAAGAAAAAATAACTAGACCAAACACATGTTTTAATTATGTTGGGAATATAAAAAATATTCCCAACCTATTTTAATAGTTAACCAAACACATTTTTTAATTATATCCGAAAATAACATTCTCATGTTATATTCACAGGAAAAAATATTTTCGAGATTAAAAAAATTATTCATGAAACAAACGTCCCCTTAGTCAACACTTGGAAACAAGGTTGATTTGAAATTGTCAAATTCAATCATTTGACCATAATTAAAAATTGAATTAATTCCCAATTAAGCTCCAAAATCCCTAATAAATACTGTCTAGTCAACAATGAATTTGTAAGACTTTAATAATGGCAATTAATTAAGGTTGAGGATGAGATAAACCAATTTTAACATTGTCAACATGTTATGTCTATGTACATGATTGAGATCTAGATTAATAGATTTGCTTTCCTTATATGAGATAATCCATCCGGTTTGGTTCCTTTTTTACATGAGAAAGTTTTGTGAGTGTGCCACAATTTCATCATTTTGCATGATTAAGTATAGATTTTCTCACTCTTTGTTCTTATTTGTTTTGTCTATATGTTCTTTTATCCTTGTCGTTTGATGAGATTATTGATCCAACATACCTCTTCTACCATGTTTGTCACTATGTGTTACCATTGAGGAAGATGGTTGGTACTTGAACAACTTGGCCCGGCGAGTGCATTATCTATACGGAATATTGGTGATTATAGCTTGGCTTGGCTTGGCAGTGACTTCACGTATAATTTCATACATTTTGTTCCTAGCTTCGAACTGCATTTTTCTCTCACACAGGAGATAGTAAGAGTGGTGACTCATTTGACAAGATCTTTTAGGAGAGTCGATCAACTTTTCTACTCTCTATAATCCACCTTTTGAGGAAGAAGAGCCTTCACCTTGAGCTCGTGAGCACGAGCTAGTATGATTCGCGCTCGCGGATTTAGATTTAGATTGTTTTTTTTTTTTTTTTTCTCCTTATGTTATGAATTTGAGTTGTACTTTTGACTAAAATCCTTTATCTATGTATAGATGGAATTATATTATCTTGTTATGAGCACTCATAGTTAACTATTTGCTTAGTATCAACTTGAAAACCAAACCAACATTATTTTAGTGATTGGGACATTGATATTACATTAATATAAAAATGATAATTAATATTACATTATTTTTAAAAAAAAAATTGCTTTGACACACGACCCTACTTGAGAGGATGCATTCTATCGGATAGGAATATGGACAATGCTCACTTTGTGCCTTGTGCGTCACTCCAGTCTAGAGATTAATTGAAAGTTTGAAACTCAGAAATATATATGATGAGGTCGGTGGTTAGATATGGATTTGAATATATTTTCAGCTCTCTTGTAGTGATGGGCAGAACTGAAAGACATACAACTTAAAGTGTCACCATTTTGGTGTACTTGGATAATATATGGTGACCACTTCCGTCCATGCTTACTTGTAGTTGAAAGATCTCGAAGAAGAGGCTGTGGGGGAAACAATCATTCCACATCCACGTGGGTTTATGGAAATTATCTTCGTGATAATTAAAGAGAAAGAATAATGGAATATTATGCCACGTACACTCATATTATAGCTATATATTAATTAAGTGCTTTTCATTTTGCTCCAGTCATCCAGAGGCTTCTAGATTGGATTATTTAGTTAAAATTAATAATGATAAGTTGATAACATATAGTTATCAGAAAAGTAGTGGGAGAATAATAACCAATTGAACCAATAATATTATTTATTTGACTACGAAATCAATTACAATCGATGTTCAGAGCACTTTTCTTTTCGCACTTTTGTTACAGGCACGATTTTTGCAACTTGTTGCCTCAACTATCATCATATTAATCTTATTAATGCTCTACTTGAGGGGAAAAACAACTACAAAGAATCACTTAAAAAGCGATACGCCGAAAAGAAACTAAAGATAACCATTCGATGGATGGATGATTATATATCCTATATTGGCACGCTTGTTATATATAAGTGCATATCTCACAAAGTTGTTCTAAGCAGATCACAGCTTAGGCTGCTTAGCATTATAATTTGAAATCTCATAAGAAAATCTTTCATAATCTTGATATATTCTAATAAATAACCAGTTAAAATCCAGCATGATCTCTATTAATTAATTTTTATACATCCATTTGTATAGATTTAATTCTTTTATATTTGTGTGGATGTAACATATATATATATTCTCCAAACCATCTCATAATTGAGTGTACTTTAGTGTTTGGAGGGGAATTTATAACATGTCTGTGACCAACATCTATAGAGATGAAAAATGATTGAAAACCTTACATGTGACCTTTTGAGGTTTGGCTAGCTATTTAGTGCTTATATCTGATATCATTACTTTATAAAGTAGAACGTGATGAACTTCCACGCCCATACCCATGACTAGTGTTATGGTTTACGTCTATAAGAAGAATCACCTAATTAATTACATTTTGTTTCTTGACTCTAGCAAGTTTAGGGTATGTTTAGATAAATTTATCTAAAAACATTTATAGGAGAAGAAAATAAAAATAAAAAAAAATGAATTTTTTCATAAGTTCAAATTAACTTATGTACAGGCTAATTTGTAGAAATTTTTTCATGATAAGAAATTTAATTTTAACTTATAGAAAAACTCATTTTATTTTATTTTTTTATTTTCTTCTCTTATAAATATTGTTAGATAAACTTATCTAAACATGCCCTAAACAACTTTGCGTTCAAAGCCCAAATGCAATAGACAGACTGGACGTTCGGGCTTATCCTGTACTTAGGAATTAGCATGACCCACCACTACCCAATTTGGAGGTCAAATTCAAATCATTCTCTACTCACTTTCAGCGGTTCTTCCTTCCTTTCCCTTATTTCATGAACAATCATCAATCATGAACATGTTGAACATTGCACTCTCACAATAAAAAAATAAAAAAAAGCTTAATTGTAAATTTTACCATCAAACTTTCATAATTTTACGAATTTTATCATTAAAATTTTATTTTTACAAATTTTACCACCAAAATTTTTAATTTTTACGCATTTTAACTCTGATATTTCACAAAAAAAGTTAAAGAATTCAAAACTTCTTTTTTGTGAAATATGAGGGCGGTAAAATGCGCAAAAATTAAAAATTTAGGTGGTAAAATTCGTAAAATGATGAAAGTTGGATGGTAAAATTTGCGAAAAAATAACTTGAATGATAAAATTCGCAAAATGATGAAAGTTATGTGGTAAAATTCGCACACAAAAAAACTTTGATGGTAAAATTCGTAAAATATTGAAAGTTGGATGGTAAAATCTGCAATTAAACAAAAAAAAATAATAATAAAGTGCAAATTCTGGTTCCCAGTACTTGTTTAAGATTCTCCAGAACAACTCATCCAACCAATTGGTTTGTCTTGGGACAATAGAGGAGTTTTGTTCAGAACCATATCATATATATGTACCACCAGAATGACAAATGAGAAGAGATCATGAGACCAGTTATCTACTCATGTCTCTTTGATAGGAGATATTATAATGTAGTTCCACCACCATCTTGTTGAGTGCATTGCTTTCTTTCTAGGTGATTCTTGCCATGATTAAGTTGTGGAATATATACTTAGGTGCTGCTAACCTTGTTCTCGCTTTTGCCCTTAAATAAGTCACACTACTTTGATATCGTTTATAGAGTGTAGATTTTGGAAAATATATTAATCGTACACCTATTTTTTGGTGTATGAATGAAAGAACAAGAGAAAAAGAGAAGAAAAAAAAAGAAGAAAGAGAGATAATTTGATATATATAACAAATGATGTGATAAAAAAAATGAAGAGAAATAAAGTAAAAATAAGATTGAAGAAAAATTGAGTATATAAATATAATTTCTCAGAAAATTTTCAACTAAAAACTAAACATTGATTTGACAGACAATTTTAATGAAGTCAAAAGATGGTCAATGGACGAATCAAGAATGCATTTTCGTCTTCATTTCCTTTCTCTTAATAATAATAATAATAATAAACTAAGTTACAAAAAAAAAAAAACTAAGTTACAAAACAAAAAAAAAAAAAAAAAGAATAGATTACTCTATCATTTCTTTATTTGTGTTTGTCATATAAAACTTCTTTAATTTTTAAAGTTTACACAAAATCTTTCTTATTCTACAAATACACACTTAACAACCTAGTTATTAAACTACTTAAAAATTTTAAAATAAATTTTATACTCTCAAAATTAAGAATGTTTCAACTTATTTCACAGTTTATTAATGGAATCCTATTTTAGATAGTATCTAATTATAAATAATTTATAAAATTAATAACTTAATTATAATTTTTTAATGTATAACAACTTATTTAAAAATTCTCAAATTATTTAGCAATTCATTTAACCTTAAAATTTACCTATTATTATATATCCACATAAATCAGGAATTCGAATCCAGGCAAATGTTCGCTCAAGTCAATTCAACGAAAAACAAGGTGAGCAATTACTTTTCTTCCTTCAAAAGCAGCAAAAGAAGAAAAAGGAATACGATGTGGTGTTCTATTCCTGCGATTTATAGCCTTTATGTATAACAGGGAGGATACAGATGACAAATCAAACGTCGGAAGTGGAATAGATTCCTATGTAATATGTATTATAGGGATGAAGGAGACCTTTGCAGGTGGGAGAGGAATACAGAGCTCTAACTTTTTAATTTTTATTTTTAAAAAAGAAAATTAGGATTCCACTTGATAGTAATCAAATTAGTAACTTTCCAACGTTCTTCCTTTTCTGGATTATTTGTAAGCTTTAAATTAACTCAAGTAGCACGCCAATGTGGATTGATATAAGTGGTAAAATAAATTAAATTAATTCTTTCTTTTTTTCGGTCGGAGACACTGACACTCAAGGGTTAGTTCTTCCACTAGCAGTCCTAACATACATGCTATTGATACCTTGACTAGTAATATTTTTTTTTATCTGTAAAAATCAAACTCACACAAATTCAGGGGCGGATGCACGTTTGGCTTAGGCCCCCCTGAATTTTTTCAATTTATTTTTATTTAAGTAATTATTTTTATTTAGGAGATTAATTATGTAAATAATGTCATCTAAGTGTAACATAAAAAAAGTCATTTAAGTTTTATTATTTTTTCTACGTTCTAACAAAATATTCTATTCTTTTGTAGTATTTATTGTAAAAATAATTGTATTTTTTTCTAGATAAAATATTTGAGTATTATCAATTTTTCTTTCTAATAACTACTATGTTATTATTTGTGAAATTAATTATTTAGGAACGCAACTGGTCCTTTGGGTTCGATATCCGGACTCCTAGAATCCACTGTTACTATTGCGTAGGGTACGATTGCCCTTTTGCGAACGCATTTTACGCACCAGATACCTTGTTTCTACATCCACTTCTTTAACATATCATTTTTCTCGCTCACATCTTCGACACTTTTCTTGATTTCAGCAATATGAGAACCTTGCCCGCTAGTCACCTTCTTCAAAACCTCCACTGAAGACTCCAATGCCAAGAATCTCGCATCAATCTTCTCCATCGCTCCCCAATCGGATCCGGCAAGTCGAACCAACTTGTCAGGAATCTCTTTTCAGAGTAAGAAAAACAGTCCTCACACAGAATTGGTTATGGAAGAAAAGGTTCAAAGAGACAATTTATTGCTAAGAATGGTAAAGAATAGTACAAAATAGAACAAAGGAGCCCTCTCCTTTCACACTGGAATATGCCCAGTCAAAACTCACTTATTACAAAACATGCCACTATTACACTTTAGAAATCTTATTTAAACGCCCTTTCCTAACCGACTGCATAACTATCTATTAGCTGTACTCTAACTAACTAATCAGACATATTATTCCCCTTTTTAAACTTCTTTATATAGTAAACCTGCAAGGTTCTCTTAGCCCGTGTTTGTGGCTCTTGCTCATTCCTAACAATACCTCCTTCCTCAGAAGCAACCTTGTCCTCAAGGTTGAAATCTGGAAATTGACTTTTGATGGTAGATACATCTTCCCATGTAGCCTCCTCAGGTGCTTTGCCCTGCCATTGTACTAACACTTGCTGTGCTGGAGCTCCATATTGAGTAATCACACGAGATCCTTAAATGGTGACAGGTTGGTAACATGTGGCAACCCCTTGGAGATCTGATGGAAGGTCAGCTTCCACTGGGTGGCTCCCCACAACTTTCTTGAGCTAAGACACATGAAAGACAAGGTGAATGCGGGCTTGTTCAGGTAATTGCAAGTGGAAAGCTACGGTTCCAATTTGTTTAAGAACTAAATAAGGACCATAGTATCGAGCTGAAAGTTTAGGATGGAGTTTAGTGGGCATGGAACTTTGTCTATGGGGTCTAATTTTCAAATACACCCTATCCCCAGGTTGAATCTTAGAAGGTGTCCATTGAGTATTAGCATAGTGACTCATATGAGTTTGTGCTCTTCCCAAGTGAAACTTCAGTTGTCTTAATGCCTCGTCTCTGTCCATTAAATATTGTGCTATAGCTTCTACTAGTGTTTCTCCAGGTACAAATCTGGCCAACGATGGTGGGGGTCTTCCATACATTATTTCAAAAGGAGTGCAACGAGCAGCACTTTGAAAATTGGTATTGTACCAATATTCAACCCATAGTATGAACTCAGCCCAAATTTTTGGCTGTTCTGAGCAAAAACAACATAAATGAGTCTCTAAGGTTCTATTGAGTACCTCAGTTTGCCCATCGGATTCTGGGTGGTATGCAGTGCTTATTCGAAGAGTCGAACCTTGTAACCTGAACAATTCTTGCCAAAAATGGCTAACGAAGGTTGGGTCTCGATCACTTACAATAGAGGTAGGTACACCATGTAATCGAACCACCTCTCTTACAAATACTTCTGCAATGGAACGAGCAGAATATGGGTGTTTGATTAAAATGAAATGGCCATACTTACTCAATTTGTCTACTACAACCAATATAGCATCAACACCCTTAGACTTTGGTAAGCCCACAATGAAGTCCATGCTGATGTCTTCCCAAACAGCATTAGGAATTGGCAAAGGTTGAAGTAGACCTGCTGGGGATGATGCTTGATACTTGCTGCGCTGACACACATGACAAGCCACCACAAAATCAGTAATTGTTCCCTTCATACCAATCCAATACAGTGATTGAGCAATCCTGTGATATGTTCTGTAGATTCCAGAATGTCCCCCTGTTGGTGACGAGTGAAACTCTTGCAGTAATCGTGGAATCCATGCAGAAGAGGTTGCTAAAACTAGTCACCCTTTATAATACAGCCTCTCATGTTCCAAAGTATATTGTGGATGAGAATCTGGGTCCCGTTTCAGGTCCTCCCTAATCTTAGCCAGCACAGGATCAACTTTTACCTCTTCATCAATGGTTATCACATCTTGCCACAAAGGTCTGGATATGGCCTTCAAGTCTTTATCTTCATCTTTTCTTGATAAAGCATCTGCTACTCTATTTGTAGCCCCAACCTTGTACTCAATCTCAAATTCGTACCCAAGCAACTTAGCTAACCAATTTTGTTGGTGTTGAGTTATAATTCGTTGTTCTAGTAAATGCCTCAAACTCTTTTGGTCAGTATATACTGTGAACTTTCGACCCAAGAGATATGGCCTCCAGTGTTGAATGGCCAGCACCAAAGCCATCAATTCTTTCTCATACACCGATTTGGTGAGGAATAATTTAGCCAATGCTTTGCTAAAAAATGCTATAGGTCTTTTATTTTGGAATAGAACTGCCCCTAATCCTTTACTAGAAGCATCACACTCAATGGAGAAAGGCTGAGAAAAATCAGGCATTGATAAAACTAGGGCTGAGGTTATGGCTTTTTGAAGTTGTCTAAATGCCTCCAAACTCTCTTGACTCCACTCAAATCTTCCTTTCTTCAATAAATTTGTTAAGGGACGAGCTATCTTGCCATAATTGCATATAAAACGTCTGTAATAACCCGTGAGACCTAGAAACCCTCTCATGGTTGTAATGGATTTAAGAATAGGCCACTGTAATATTGCTTTAATTTTCTGAGGATCCATAGAAACCCCGGCTTGAGATATAATATGTCCCAAATACCCTATCTCTTTTTTTCCAAAACTACATTTCTTTAGATTGGCAACGAAACGTTGTTGCTCTAAGGTATTCAGTACCATCCTTAAATGGCTCAAGTGATCCTCCCATGTACGACTATAGATCAGTATATCATCGAAAAATACCGAGACATACCTTCGGAGAAATGGCTTCAATGTGGAGTTCATGGCACATTGAAATGTGGCTGGGGCGTTTGTCAAGCCAAAAGGCATGACTAAAAACTCATAATGCCCTTGGTGTGTTCGAAATGTTATTTTGTGTATGTCTGCCTCATGCATTCTGATTTGATGATACCCTGCCTTCAGGTCAATTTTAGAAAAATAGGCAGCCCCATTCAATTCATCCAATAGTTCTTCAATCATCGGTATAGGGAATTTATCTGGAATGGTTGCTTTGTTGAGGGCTCGATAACCAATGTAGAATCTCCAACTCCTATCTTTTTTCTTCATCAGAATCACTAGGCTTGAATATGGACTGTTACTTGGTCTGATTATTCCCGTTGTTAACATTTCTGCTACTTGTTTCTCAATTTCATTTTTCTGAAAATGTGGATATCGATAAAGCCGTACATTTACAGGATCCACTCCAGCTTTAATGGGTATTCAGTGATCCACTTCTCTACTAGGAGGTAGACCTTCTGGTGCAGAGAACACCCCAACATACTCTTCCAAAATCTGTTGAAGTTGTCCTTCTTCTTTTTCAGACAACTCCCCTTGTTTGTCTTCCCCCAACTCACATTGGTGCTTTTCTACTAGCCATAACATGGACACAGCTTCCACTTCTGAAAGCTTCATCACCACCTTGGATGAAATTAAAACTTTTGATAGGCTGGGGTTACCCTTTATCTCAACTTTCTGCCCTTGATGCAAGAATGTCATGGTAAGAGTCCTCCAATTGACTTTAACCTCTCCTAAAGTAGCTAACCAAGCCATTCCCAAAATTACATCTAGAACTCCTAATTCAAACAAAAAGAACTCTCCTGTAAATTCATACTCCCCCATTTTCACATTTAAGTTTTTACACTGACCTTGAGTTTGCTTTCTATGTCCGTCTCCCAGTCTCACCTTGTATGGAGTTGTTGGTTCAATGATTAACCCCAAATTCTGCACTAACTTAGTAGAAATGAAGTTATGGCTAGCCCCACTATCAATCAGGATTAGTACCCTCTGCCCAAGTATCATCCCCTACAACTTCATCATCTGTGGTTGAGTCATGCCCCTAGCTGAGCAAACTGACAAATCCATCCATTGGCAAGATGCCTCATGGCAGTTGTCATCTTCATCTTTCTCATTTTCCTTTTCTGCTTCTATTTGAACAATCTCCCCTGCATCATTAATGTGTTCATCTTCTGCTAAGAGGACTACTCACAAGCTCTTCTCTGGACACCTATGGCTTGGCCTAAACGCTAAGCCACATCGATAGCAAAGGTTTTCATCTCTCCTTTTGACATATTCTGGGTATGGAAGATTTCTGGTACCTCTACTCCGGAAGCCTGAAATGCCACTTTCCCTTGGTTTGGCTACCGACAACGATGAAGCCGCCTTTCCTCCTCCTTGCCATGTCTGTCCCGACCCATTTGATGCTTGAACACTATTCGAACCTCCTTGGTTGCTTATTCGAGACACAATTCCTCCACCTCCTTGATACCGAAAACTCGTGCCTGTGCTCCGATTTTGGGACCCCCCATAATTTTGAACTTCCCTCATGGACTCTTCAATGTCGCATGCTACTTCCATGGCTCGAATCAAGTCTTTTGGGTCATGGGGTCGTACCTGTCCCCTAATGTCTTGGGGTATTCCTGCCAAGAAATACCCCAGGAGTTGATCTTCTGAAACGGTGGTTGCCTGTGCCACCAAGAGTTCAAATTCTTGAACGTAATCCTCCATGTTCCCGGTTTGTCTTAATGTCACTAATCACTCATACACTGATCCGCGACCGTTCCCTCCGTATCTTCTCAACAGTGTCGTAGAGAACTCCTCCCAAGAAGGGTTCTTGGATTTTTTTCGCCAAAACTGAAACCAGTGAACCGCGTTCCCTTCCATGCTAACAAACGCGAGTCTTAACTTCTCCGTCGACTTAATTTGTTGCACCTCGAAGAATTTTTCTGCCCTCGCAACCCAACCCAGTGGGTCGCTCCCTTCGAACGTAGGTAGCTTTACCCTCTTCACCCATGAATGTTGTGTTTCTCCGTTGCTGGGTTCACCGCCCTCTACAACCTTTTCTATCATATTCGCGTTCTTGCCAAGCTATCCTCTTCGTCATTGGTGATACTGATAAATCGAATTTTCATTGTATTTTGATGTGAGTTTAGATGTCATTTTCATACATTTTGAATATATTTTATTGGCAAAACTCACTATTTGGTGTTAGTTGGTGCAAGACAGGTACTCAAGAGGCTTCATGAGGAAAAAAGTTGAAAATTGCACTTTTTGGAGCAAAAATGCCACTGTCTGGAGGACCAAGAAAAAATGCCAAAATTAAAGTAATGCAAGAACCATGGCCATGGTAAATTTACCATGGCCATGCTGGTTGCGTAGCAGAATTGGACCTTGAGTACCATGCAAGGACCACGCTCATGGTCATTTTACCAGGGCCGTGGTAAATTGCGCTGTCAGCCCATTTGAATTTTGAATTATTATAAATAGGAGTTGAGAAACCCTTTTATTTTTATCTTTTGTTCTATTTTGAAAACAGAGGGTTCTTAGTGAGAAAGAGGTCCTGTGAGAGACTCTGAGCTGCCGGAGGACGTAGAGAGCATCATTGGGGATCACCACTGTAAAGTTTCTTCCCTTTTGTAATCTTTATGTCTTCTTTTGAGTTTTCTGGCTTGATCATGAACATGAGTGGCTAGTTTCTCTTAGCCCCGGATTGTGATGTAACTGTACCTTTGTATCTCGGTTCTGATTTTAATAAAACCTCGATGTTATTTAGTTAATTGTATCTCTTCACTGCTTTTATTGCTTTTTAGGACCGAGCAGTCTAAACATAAGTTAATCTCTTGTCTATGATCAATTGCTTGCGATTAACTGAACTGTGAAGTGATTGGATTCGTACAATTTGCATGATCAAACCTATTGTATGAATTTCCAGTAGATTAACCTGTTAATCAACCTCTCTGAGATTCATCATTTGCCCTAAATTAATTGGGAATTAAATTAGGGAAAATAGCATTATTAACTATGATCAATCGTTAATTAAGGAATTTAAGAGGTCGCTGGCAAGTAACGTATTTAGGGATTTTATTGAGATTAGAATTGGGGGGAAAAAGGGGTACATGTGAAATCACAATCCTAGGCTTCTTTATTATAATTGTCTCACATTAATCTTTCTCTCTGATTCTCTTTCTTTTGAAAAGAATAATTGAATATCATTCCTCTCAATTTGATTTTAAATTCTGGATTGCTTAATTATTTGTGAAATTAATTATTTGGGAACGCTACTAGTCCTTTGGGTTCGATATCCGGACTCCTAGAGTCCACTATTACTACTGCGTAGGGTACGCTTGCCCTTTTGTGAATGCATTTTACGCACCAAGTTTCTGGCGCTGTTGCCGGGGACTAGTTGTGTAGTTCTCAGATAATTTATTTTGTGAAAATTAAGCAATTCTTGTTCATATTGTGCATAGTTTTGGTTCCTTTTAATTTTCTGTTTTATCTATTTTTTTTTTTTGTTTAACTTCTGAATTTTTATTTTATTTTATAAAAAAAATCTGTTTATTTTAATTATTCATTCTCTTTTGCCAGTTGCGTTTTAATCCCTTTTTCTGTGTTGACAGTTTATGCTAACCAGGTCCCAGAGGCCAGAGCTTGTGAACAAATCTGAAATCGAAAAACTTGCTCGGAAGAACAGAGCAAAACAAAGAAGAAGAGTAATGGCTGAAGAAAATGACCCACCGGTGGAGTAGTCTCTGTTAGACTATCTCACTCCTCAAGTTGGGGTAGCTAACAACATCTTATTTCCAGCACTGGGGGATGTCAATTTTGAATTGAAACATGGCTTCCTCCAGATGATAGAGAGTAACCAGTTAAATGGGTTGGCTACTGAGGACCCAGTGGAGCATCTGAGAAGATTCTTGAGGATGGCTAGCACTGTAAAATATCCTCGAGTGTCTGCTGAATATATCAAACTGGCTGCTTTCCCATTCTCACTCAACGGAAAAGCTCTCAGTTGGTTGTGCTCACTTCCGGCCAACAGCATCACCACCTGGGAGATGTGCACCAACAAATTCCTCCGGAAGTACTATTCTGTAGTGAAGACAGACCAGATGTAGAGAGAGATAGGCAATTTTGTTCAGAGGGAGCAGGAGAGTCTGTCAGAACTCTGGGACAGATTTCAGGAGCTACTTCGTAGTTGCCCACATTATGGGTTTAGCCAGCAGAGAATCATCCAGATTTTTTATGGAGGTGTGTCCAGCCATAACAGGACTAGCCTCGACGCTGCTTGTGGAGGTTTCCTGATAGCTAAATCACCAGAAGAGGCAAATAGAATCATTGAAGCAATAGCCTCTAACGCCTACAACCACACTGCAGATAAGCGTATTCTGATGAAACCTGTGAACCAAGTGGAAGCTGGAACATCTAGTTCAAGCATTGATCAAAAGCTGGAGAAGTTATCTAAGCAGATGGAGACCGTGATGAAAGCACAGGTACAACTTCTTACTGCAGCTCTTCCACCACCCACTTGTGATAAGTGTGGGGAAGCCCATAGAATAGAATGCCCTGTGAGTAATGCACTTGCTCAAGCTATGGTGGAGGTAAATTATGCTGGTCGGAAGAGAGCAGAATATGATCCATACTCCAGCACATTCAACCAAGGATGGAGGGATCATCCTCACCTTTCTTGGAGAGACCAGAGGGACCAAGGTCCCAGGCAGGAGTAGAATCAAAATGTGTATAGGCCTCCACATATGCTAAATCAGAGGTCAAGAAAGAAGAGAGAATGACATCACTGGAGGATGTTATGATGCAATATATAGCCAAGAGTGATGAGCGCATGAAGACAATGGAGTCTCAGCTTTCTGGCATGAAAGCTTTGCTATCCCAGAGAGCTTCTGGTACCCTTCCTTCTCAAACTGAAACTAATCCTAAGAAGGAGGAGACGAATGTTGTGATGACTAGGAGCAAGAAGGCTAAAGAGGAGCAGAAGAAGAAGGAAGAGTCAGCTCTAACTCTAGAAGAGGAAGTTCTTACTGAAGAGAACCCAACTATTGAGAAAGAGAAGGAAAAGGAGGTACTGACACCTCCTCGGGTAAGTGTTCCTTTCCCCCAAAGGTTGAAAGACAAGAGTGAGGATAGATATTTTGCTAGATTTGTAGAGATACTAAAAAGTTTGCATATTAATATCCCCTTCGCTAAGGTAATTGCTCAAATGCCAAGGTATGCCAAGTATTTAAAAGAAATTCTTTCAAATAAAGGAAAGTTGGCAGACTTTGCTACAATTGGCCTCAACGAAGAATGCTCTGTTGTGGTTTTAAAGAAATTGCCTCCTAAGCTTAAGGATCCAGGGAGTTTTTCAATTCCTTGTACCATTGGCAATTTGAAATTTGATATAGCGTTATGTGATTTGGGTGCTAGCATTAATCTAATGCCTTATTCTGTTTATAAGAAGATGGGGTTATAAGAACCCCAACCCACTGACATCTCTATTTTGCTTGCAGACAGGACTCTCACCTATCCGCGAGGAATAGTGGAGAACTTGCTGGTTAAGGTTAGGAAATTTATTTTTCCTGCTGACTTTGTGATTCTGGACATTGAGGAGGATAAGAAAATCCCAATTATTTTGGGATGACCCTTCCTCAACACAGGAGATGCTGTGATTGAGGTCCGAAAAGGGAGATTAACTTGGAGGCTAGGTGATGAGGAGGAAGTGATTAAAGTGTATGATACTGCAAAAAGCTCCTCCTTTTCCCCTTCCTGTAATTTTGTGCAAGCCATTGACAAGGTGGAGATGATTGATGTTGAGCTTCACCCAAGTGTGGGGAAGGAAGCTCCTGGCTATAGAGTGGATGGGCATGTTGAGGGTGTACTGCAAGAAGGGAATACCACCCTATTTGAGGGAGGTTGATTTCCCTTTCATCCATCAGGCTCAGGACGTTAAACAAGCGCTACTCAGGAGGCAACCTGTGAAGAGTGGGTTCATAAACCCACTGTATCCTTTTAATCATTTTATTTTGCATTCTAGAGCTTAGGAATTATTTTTATTTTTGGTTATTCTTGCATGTGGGGACCACGGCCGTGGTTAATGACCACGGGTGTGGTAAATGAACCCTGGAAGTGGAAATTTCGCAATTTTTTGTGAAAATCAGCGTTAAAATTTTCCGACCACGGCTGTGGCAAATTTTACCACGGCCATGGTAAAAAAAATTCTTTTTCAGGTTCATGGTCCCTCCTCACCAGAAGCATTACCAGATGCCTTAGAGGTCTGCTTTTGAGGAGGTTTTTCTGTTTTCCTTTTCTATTTTTTTTAGTTTTCTTGTTTCAGTACTTTATTTTATGTTTCCCTTTCAGTACACTTTATTTTCATGTCTTGTTGATTTATGCTTTTGGATGCATTGAGGACATTGCATACTTTAAGTGTGGGGAGGGTTCACGGATTCACGGTTTTTCTCCCCAGCTTTGAGATGCTATGATTTGTGATTATGACAGTGCATTGTTCTGTGTTATTTTTTAATTCTTGATAGTTTTGAAATTTTGTTTTCAGAAACCCCTTTGAAAAAAAAAATTTGCAGCATAGCAGTGGGATTTTCTTCAAGGAAATGAACATTAGCACTTAACATAATTGAATAAATTGTTTTTCCTTGAGCTTAGCCACAAAAATGTGAGTTTTGAGCTTTCGATTCTTTCAGTGTGTGATTCTGATCCACCTTAGGTGGCATGTTCTATTTTCTATCCTGAAATACATATCCTTGATTGGCTTTTTATTTTCTGAAACTGTTGAGGCATTGGTTAGGCATTTTTTCTGGATTCAGAATTTGTGTTACATCCCCATCTAGTTGCCTGTTTTGAGCCTGATTGAATATTCATTTGTCACCTTGCTCTGTGAAAGTGTGTATATTTGTTTATGCTTGGTGATCTGAAGGATGGGAAAAAAGTCAATGTAATGCAGAGCATCCAGTTAAAAAAAGAAAAAGAATTTAGTGTCTCTCAACTTCCTCTCCTGTGAATTGAATAAAATAAAGTCAAAAACCTTCAAAAAAAAAAGAGAAAAAAAAAGAAGAAAAAGGAGAAAAATAGAATAATGGTAGAAGAAGTGAGAGCTAAAATATATGTAGTGAAAAAGTGGATGAAAGAAGGCATTAGCTCCCTTTGATTTTAGATCACTGAGTGTGAACTACCATTAGAGCCCTTTGTTGTCCTTTCCTTTCAGCATTTACCTATCACCATAAACTTGGCCCCATTACACCCTGTCATGCCTCATTTGTTCTGTTTGTGAAAAATTGATTGAGTTGAGTTGATTGATGAATAGATTTGTGAACATGCTCACTTAAGTGTGATTTAAGAGAATTTCTGTTGACCTTGAAACATTGAGAGAATGAGAGATGAGTGAACCAGGCTCAGGGAAAATTGGTCATTTATGCGGGTGTTTTAAGCCTAATGGATTCTTTGGAAAAATTCTGCTGCATTTTGTTGCTTTTATTGTTGCTTATGCTTCATTTTCCATTCTGAATAAATTGGGGTTCTGTTACAAGTTCTTAACTAGAGGGAATTGGTTTTGATATTTGACTCAGAATAATTGCTTGAGGGCAAGCAATGCTCAAGTGTGGGGAGGTTGATAAACCGGATTTTCATTGTATTTTGATGTGAGTTTAGATGTCATTTTCATACATTTTGAATATATTTTATTGGCAAAACTCACTGTTTGGTGTTAGTTGGTGCAAGACAGGTATTCAAGAGGCTTCACGAGGAAAAGAGTTGAAAATTGCACTTTTTGGAAAATGCCATGTCTGGAGGACCAAGAAAAAAAGGTCAGAATTGAAGTAACGCAAGGACCATGGCCATGGTAAATTTACCATGTTCATGCTGGTTGCGTAGCAGAATTGGACCTTGAGTACCATGCAAGGACCACAGTCGTAGTCATTTTACCAGGGCTGTGGTAAATTGCGTTGTCAGCCCATTTGAATTTTGAATTATTATAAATAGGAGTTGAGAAACCCTTTTATTTTTATCTTTTGTTCTATTTTGAAAACGAAGGGTTCTGAGTGAGAAAGAGATCCTGTGAGAGACTCTGAGCTGCGGGAGGACCTAGAGAGCACCATTGGGGATCACCACTGTAAAGTTTCTTCCCTTTTGTAATCTTTATGTCTTCTTTTGAGTTTTATGGCTTGGTCATGAACATGAGTGGCTAGTTTCTCTTAGCCCCGGATTGTGATGTAACTGTACCTTTGTACCCTAGTTCTGATTTTAATAAAACCTCGATGTTATTCAGCTAATTGTATCTCTTCACTATTTTTATTGCTTTTTAGGACCGATCAGTCTAAACATAAGTTAATCTCTTGTCTATGATCAATTACTTGCGATTAACTGAATTGTGAAGTGATTGGATTCGTACAATTTGCATGATCAAACCTATTGTATGAATTTCTAGTAGATTAACCTGTTAATTAACCTCTCTGAGATTCATCATTTTTCCTAAATTAATTCACCTATGATCAATTGGGAATTAAATTAGGAAAAATAGCGTTATTAACTATGATCAATTGTTAATTAACGAATTTAAGAGGTCTCTGGCAAGTAACGCATTTAGGGATTTTATTGATATTAGAATTGGGGGAAAAAGGGGTACATGTGAAATCACAATCCTAGGCTTCTTTATTATAATTGTCTCACATTAATCTTTCTCTCCGATTCTCTTTCTTTTGAAAAGAATAATTGAATACCATTCCTCTCAATTTGATTTTGAATTCTGGATTGCTTAATTATTTGTGAAATTAATTATTTAGGAACGCAACTGGTCCTTTGGGTTCGATATCCGGACTCCTAGAATCCACTGTTACTATTGCGTAGGGTACGATTGCCCTTTTGCGAACGCATTTTACGCACCAGATACCTTGTTTCTACATCCACTTCTTTAACATATCATTTTTCTCGCTCACATCTTCGACACTTTTCTTGATTTCAGCAATATGAGAACCTTGCCTGCTAGTCACCTTCTTCAAAACCTCCACTGAAGACTCCAATGCCAAGAATCTCGCATCAATCTTCTCCATCGCTCCCCAATCGGATCCGGCAAGTCGAACCAACTTGTCAGGAATCTCTTTTCAGAGTAAGAAAAACAGTCCTCACACAGAATTGGTTATGGAAGAAAAGGTTCAAAGAGACAATTTATTGCTAAGAATGGTAAAGAATAGTACAAAACAGAACAAAGGAGCCCTCTCCTTTCACACTGGAATATGCCCAGTCAAAACTCACTTATTACAAAACATGCCACTATTACACTTTAGAAATCTTATTTAAACGCCCTTTCCTAACCGACTGCATAACTATCTATTAGCTGTACTCTAACTAACTAATCAGACATATTATTCCCCTTTTTAAACTTCTTTCTATAGTAGACCTGCAAGGTTCTCTTAGCCCCTGTTTGTAGCTCTTGCTCATTCCTAACACAGTTGTTAAATTCTGGATTCACTCCTGCACACATTGCTTAACTAATTGAACTAGACTCTCATTGTTGACCAGTAATATTGAACATGTCTCCTTATTCTATATTTTTTATACAAAAGAAATAAAATTAGAAAATTGCTTCGGTTGCCAGATCTTGTCACATGTTTTTGGAAGAGAGGGCCGCTATTGTTAGAGATATGATATTATATTTCACCTTCTGCTTCAAAATTTAACGAGGTTTTGTAGGAAGCAACTAGTTAGTATGAATAAATGAATTTTTTTTTTTTGGGTACATCAGAAAGAAATGAAGAAAACAAGAAAGACGAAGATCTGACAAATCAGCCACTAGCAGAGGTCCCTACCGAGGAGGAGGCTGAATGAATTTGCCACCATGTTCCACTTGAAAGAATGTCCACGTCATGGTTATTTGGATGCATTATTATTGATAAAATTTAGGGATATATCAGTAATAGTTTAATAGAATAATGTTATTCCCACTCTTTAATGCACCTACAATCTATATATGTTGATTACATTCATCTAGATATATATCAAAGAGGAATTAAATTGATACCATCAAACTCAAATATGCTAAAGTAAAATTATTATCAATCCTAACTAATTATACACTTTTTCTTGCGAATTGTTAAAGCAATGACTATTATTTTATTTATCACCATTCATAGAAATTGGATTGTGCATAAATTCAATGTAGAAAAATAAAAATGTTGTATATGACGAGTACACAAGGTAAACAAAAAGATAAGATTAAGAATAAATGTATTAAAGAGAAAATACTAAAATTGTCATTTATTAATAATTTAATATTGGACTAGCTTTCGTTAGTATAATCTTTTTTTAATAAAAATTAAACTACTAATATAGAACTAAAAATTAAAAGAGTAAAACCAAAAATAAATATATTAGGGCTGCATACACAACTACAGTATTTTTATTTTTTTTTGTTCAAAATCTTGGTCCACCCTAAAAAGTTTTGCACTTTTTTCCATTTTACTGCAACTGGGGCCATTATAGCATGTCTCACTCTCCCTCTCATTTTTTATATTTAAATAGTTATATGATATGCATTACCAATTAAAAAAAAAAAAAAAGCACGTGCTTACCCATCTGTATGCATTTGCGTAATGTTCTTTGATTTGTGAATTTGATTATTGAGAGAAGCCGAATTCTGAGTGTCTGTAATTCGTTCTTTTATGTGCTTGATGAAATGCTTGACGACGAGAATATGTACCCTGTGGACCACATTTCTTAGATTCACATATAGCATTCAAATGGCAAAACAGAAAATGAAAATAATTTCATTTAATAAAAGTAATATAATTAAGATTTTTTTTAAAATAAAATCAACTTATCAACTAAATTTTAAATATTATTATCCAATTTTCCCATTAATTATTCTTAAACCATAATTTTATAAAAATTCTTAAATTTTAAACCACAAAATGAAATGAAATTTTTTTTTAATCTTTTCTTGGCATATAAATCCCTTTCAACTTTCGAAGTTTCATTTACATTTTTTTTTTTGCCACCCGTATTAGATTCCTCAAAATCGAACCCCCTATAAATACCCCATTTCTCCCCATAACAAAGCGTAAGTGTAACAAGTTTGCTCTCTTTCTTCGTGTGTTGTGTCTTGTAATGCGTGTGTGATTTCTTAACGAGTTCTTTAGAACTATAAACAAAGACTCTACTATTATCATCATCAACAGTTTATTCTCACACATATTTTCTCTACTTTGATATCTGTTTCATTTCACCAAATTAAGATGCCTGAAAACGCAGCCACAACCAACCTTCAAGTTTTTGGCATCGAAGATGATGTGCCTAATTCGCACTCACAGAGTAACTCCAAATGCTATGATGATGATGGCCGTCGCAAACGAACTGGTACAAAACTCATTTTAGCTGTTTCATATGAACTATAGCAATATAGAATTTAGTTAGAATGAATTGACGGAGTAAAGGTTTTTTATACTGTTAATTATAAATTTATATATGATAAAATTGTTAAGCATACTAAAGTTATTTCTAATTAATTAGTTAAAAATATAAAAACTTTCACATATTCATGGTGTATAAAATTTAGAAAAAATATAGTGTATGCATAAAGAGTTTTTATATTGTAGTTTAAGTTTGAGTTTGATGACTTTAACAATAATTATTTTAAAAGTCATATCTACCCTAATATCTAATTAGTTGACACTATAAAAAAATTTACATTATCAATCATTATGCATGGAAATTAAACTCTAGGATTTAACTTTGTAATATATCAGTTCCATTATTTGAATATCAAGCATCAGATATTGTTAATTATTGTTTCTATCTCTTACTTATCTTATTTTTTTTATCTTTTTGGTTCACACATGTCTCAAGATATATACCTTCCAAAATAAAAGGGAATATGTCCCTTTTTTTATGTAGAGAAAGCATTTTTCATAATGTAAATATACAATTAATATATGTGTGATGACATGAGACAGGAAACGTTTGGACTGGAAGCTCGCACATAATAACCGCAGTGATAGGATCTGGGGTGCTGTCTTTAGCTTGGGCCATAGCTCAGCTAGGTTGGATTGCTGGTCCTACTGTCATGTTCTTATTCTCTTTGGTTACTTTCTACACTTCATCCTTGTTGGCTGAATGTTATCGTGCCGGCGACCCCAATTCTGGCAAAAGAAACTACACTTACATGGATGCAGTTCGCTCCATTCTAGGTAACAATTAATTAACTAATTAATGCTTTCACATATATATTCTTTTCACAAATTATATGCATGCATGATGTTGACCTTATATAAATGATACTAGTATATCATATTTTCATATGTAGTAGTAAAACATTATAGTAACTGTATGTTACTGTGATACTAATGATAAGGTCTTTTATGACCACCTGAGAATAAAAGACATGATGACTGCTTAAAAAGATCCTATTTGTCAAAGGGATTAAACGCATGCACATGGTCTGTCCGCATTCAACTAGTTATCTAAAATATATTATAACATGTACTTTTATATTCCTGTTTTAAAGAAAAAAGGAAATTTTCCAGGGTTGGAGAATTTAATATAACTCATGCACATGGTCTTTTTCTTAAAAGGGATTTTTTTTCCTAGAAAATACGATTTAATTTTTATTCGCCAACTTTATATTCTATACATCTCTCTAACACTATGCCACGTGTAAATTATTTCCCCCTTAATAACATTTTGGTGATTTATATATGTGCGAATCATGAGCATCTTAAATTGATGATTTATTTGTTTGTTACACTTACAGAGGACAGGTTACAGTATCTAGCTTTATTTCAATACTTCTCATCCAACCATACGTGGGATAATATTAAATGAATTTATCTTTTTAAATTAGTTTGACCTAGTCAAGCTCATTTAATGTCTATGATACTCTTTGGAAATTGGAAGGTCCATGTATAATAATTTTAACTAACAATAATTAAACCCAAATTAAGAAATAAAAAAATTGAGATGATAGAAACTCTTAAAATTTTCATATGATTTATAGATAATAGCTTCATTTAGATAAATTTCTCAATAAATATTTATATGAAAAAAATAATAAGGTAAAAATAAATCAAACTTTTTTCATAAGTTAAAATCAACTTCTATATTTTAATTTTTTTTTTTAAATATCATCTAACTTTTCTAAAAAGTGATGTAAGTTGATGTTCACTTATGAAAAAATTATTTTATTTTACCTTATATTTTCTTTTCCGATAAACCTGATATGTGGACTATATTGTCCAAACAAACCATTTGTGAATAATCTAATATTTTTCTTCAGTACTTTAAAAAACTTTTAAAAAAGATTTGTTGACCATGTTGAGATCTGCCTCCAATACATGTAGAATAACACGCAATATAATGTATATTTTGCAGGTGGAGCCAATGTTACGTTGTGTGGAATATTTCAGTACCTGAATCTATTGGGAATTGTAATAGGATACACAATTGCGGCTTCTATTAGCATGATGTGAGTTCAGATAATTTACCCTTTATAATTGAATGATATCACTTGTAGTCTACAAACATCATTTTATGTCAGTAACATTTTTAATCATTTAATCATAATCGAGTTTATCTCATTTTCTGCACACGTTTATCTTGATTTTGATCAAAATTAGTTACATAAAAACTACACAACTTAAAAAAACCATGTTCCTATATTAACTGTTCGTATAATATGTAATGGTTAAGATTGTATCACACACAACCGGAAATTGACTTGGGACATGCATGAACATGAGGGTTGCTTGTCCCTTTAATTTCTTTGAACTGATTGATAGGAATAGTATTATAAAGTTGTTTAATGATCATTAATGGGTTTGATTCAGTTTCATTGATTTTGATTGACAGGGCAATCAAAAGGTCTAACTGTTTCCATCAATCTGGGGGCAAAAACCCATGTCACATGTCAAGCAACCTATACATGATCATTTTTGGCGCAACCGAAATTTTCCTTTCTCAAATTCCCGATTTTGATCAAATTTGGTGGCTCTCAACAGTTGCTGCAATAATGTCTTTCACCTATTCCATAATTGGTCTCTCACTTGGAATTGCCAAAGTTGCAGGTTATAATGAAAATGCTCTCCTATACTAGTACCATTGTTTAATACAAGACTTTTCTTATGGTTACATCAAATATATAGGCTGAAATTTTGGTTGGTTCTTGAACAGAAACGGGTACCTTCAAGGGTAGTATCACTGGAATAAGCATTGGACCTGTGTCAGAGACCCAAAAAATATGGAGAACTTCTCAAGCTCTTGGTGACATAGCCTTTGCCTATTCATATGCTGTGGTTCTCATAGAAATTCAGGTATACCCTTCAAAATCTAAGAATATTAGCTAATTAAAAAAAAGGTTAAAATATTCATTTGTGAGTTTTAGTCCCTATATAAAAAAAAATGATAAGTTTTAGTCCCTACACAGTTTTTTGTGGCAATTTGTCACTATTTCTTGTATACCGTCAAAAATGGATTCTGATATTCTTAGCAAATACCAACAACACTTAACTTACATGTATGTGTGGGGACTAAAACTTACTATTTTCTCATATAGAAACTAAAACTTAAAATGAAGACAAATATAGAGATCAAATGAATAGTTTAACCTTAAAAAATATATATATATATATATATATGATTTATCATATAGTAAGCCAGCCAAAATCTAATATTTTGCTGATTACAGGACACAATAAAATCTCCACCATCTGAAGCAAAAACAATGAAGAAGGCCACATTGATAAGCATTGCAGTGACCACAACATTTTACATGCTGTGTGGCTGCATGGGGTATGCTGCTTTTGGAGATGCTGCACCTGGGAATCTGCTCACTGGCTTTGGCTTCTATAACCCATATTGGCTTATAGACATTGCAAATGCTGCCATAGTTATTCACCTTGTGGGAGCATACCAAGTGTTTTCCCAACCTATCTTTGCCTTTGTGGAGAAAGAGGTAACACAAAGATGGCCCAACATTGAGAGGGAGGTCAAGATTCCAATTCCTGGTTTCTCCCCTTACAAACTAAAGGTGTTTAGGTTAGTTTTGAGGACAGTGTTTGTTGTCCTAACAACTGTCATATCAATGTTGCTTCCATTCTTCAATGACATTGTGGGAGTGATTGGGGCATTGGGATTTTGGCCCTTAACTGTTTACTTTCCTGTGGAGATGTATATTTCACAGAAGAAGATCCCAAAATGGAGTAACAGATGGATTAGCCTCCAAATATTTAGTGTGGCCTGCCTCATAGTATCAGTTGTTGCTGCTGTTGGCTCAGTGGCAGGTGTCTTGCTTGACCTTAAGAAATACAAACCATTCCACTCAAACTATTGAAGCTTCAGTGGCATGATGATGGCTATGGTTTTGGTTTGTGTGTACCATTATCCTATGGATCAATTAGATTACTATAAGCCACTCCTTGTTTGAAAAATCAAAGGCAGGAGTTTCTTTGAATCATTTATTTGAATGTGTCCATTCCAAACAAGCAATATCTGCCATCATCATTATGCTTGTTGTTTATTGAGATTTAGAATTCCCCTTGCCATTTTCATGTTTCAACTGCAACTTATTTCTAACAGAAATTTAACCTAGTCCACATTCCAAAAATTAATGCACTTACTATAAGGGGACACCCCACTCACACCAGACACTGCAGAGCATTGTTTTAAGAACTGGACTGGCTATCGAACCGGCCGAGATACTGGATTAATGGGTCATTAGTCGGATTGGTGGGTTACTGGTCGGACCGGTTTGACTCGATATATATTAAAAAATTAAAAAAATATAATATAACTAACATAATTTAATCATTTAACACTTCAAATTTTAAATTATTATCATTATAAAGTACCTAATATTCCAAATAAGAAATAACAACTAATAGTCATAACAATATAAGTCTATAAATAAGTTTCATACACAAAAAAAACTAAAAAAAAATTGAAACATGTCGTTTCAGCACTTTTTAAAAAAAAAAAATTACATCACAGCTCAGTTCAACCAAAGATCCACTGGGTCATCGGTTTTTTCAAAAACCGGCCGGTTCAACCCAGGTCGTACCAGGTCAAATGCATTTCTGGTCATTTCATCAAACCGAATCGGTTAGGTCACCGGATTCCAATTGGACCTGTCGGACCGGCTGGTCCGGTCCGATTCTTAAAATACTGTTGTAGAGTGCAAACAGGATACACAGCCACTGCGTTTAAGTGTTGATAAACTTTTTTTTTTTTTTGACATCAAAGTGTTGATAAACTTAACCTTGTTGCAAATGAAAAAATTTGTCAATTGAACTGATAAATTAAAAGTTCTAATGAATTAAATTAAATTTATAATACTCATAAAAAAAATTAAATTTATAATATCCAAAAATTAATTAATACTTCATTGTATTGTACCTCTTATTTTAATGTAACATGCTTTTTTTTTAAGTAAATTTTAATGTAACATGCTATTTGAATAATAAATAATTTTTCTTATTAGATTATTTATTTACGAATGTCTAAAGTATCTAAAATTTATATACACAATCAACGGAGGAAAAAGTAAGGTAACTCAACAACATATAATATGCATATGACTAGTTAGTTTGACTAGTTGTATGTTAAGAATCAGTTAAAACCAAGTAAGAATCGATGTTAGAAAATCGGTTACATTAAATGACAGCATGTTTGGATTAATGTTTCATCTGCAAGTTTAAACAATTAAAACGTAATTTATCTTAAAAATCATTTTCAATTGTATTTAATCAAACGTGATTGAATTTATGTTTTGATTAAAAGGAAAAAAAATACTTTTTATATTCAGTTGAAATTTGTATACTAAATTTTATTATGAATTTACTTCTAAATAGAATCTCAAATATAAGTAATTTTTTTGAATTCAATTAGAATCAAATTTTACAAAATTACGCTCTCCAAACACATACTTTATACTAGAATATTGCTTTTTAACAGAACCACTTCATTAGAATTAACCTTTACAAACATTACTTAATTATCCTAATTTCCATAGCCTTCAAAATTATTTCTAGTATCAATTTGTAAATGAGAAACCAAGATATTACATTAATTATATCAGGCAATTTTACTCTTTGAAACTAGTCTTGCCATCGTGGTACAAAATGAAATTTCTAAAATCGAGTTTTTTCATCAAAAAAATTTCAACACGTAAATATAAAGAAATCAATTCTTCAAATTATAAATTATGTGGAGCTCAAACTATGTTTTATTTTTTTTGCCAAAATAACAAGTAATTCATAACTAGGTTATAAATACACAAGTTATTCATAAATTATTTAAATTTGATTTATTAAATAATTAGTAATATTAATTTATTTAACTATATAAATAAACTTAAACTTAAATTTAAATTCAATTATATAAAATGACTGAAGATCAAATTTTAAAAAGAAAAAAATAAAAAGCTTAATTCGACATGCCTTATTTACACCACCCGCAATATATACATAGAAATAAAGTTGAATATACAGAAGTTATGAAGAACAAATGAAAAAGATACAAAAGTTTTTCATCAATAGACTAAAGACTTTGTTGTCCCAGCATCAAACAAAATAGTTGAACAAGCTCAACCGAACACAGCTGATGACAAACAATTTATAAATGTATAAAATGCAGAAGCTTGTGGGAGGATCCATGTATAAATCGCAGCTTTTGGTGTCAATCCATGGTATATGTATTCAAGACATCGTACTATACATACCACAAGTATAAAAGGAGGGCCTCCCAGGACCCACTTCGGGGTGGATCCTCTCTTGAACCCGGAAAAAAAGGATCACTCATGAGCCAGCCCTCACAAGGCAGGGATAATGAATAATGAAATTGATAGCACAAAAATATATTTTACATTAACAAAACATGCTACATTAATAAACATTTGAAGAAACCCAACGACCCTGGAAGGACATCAATTACACCCAAGAAGACTTAGAGACGCCAGACAAGGAAGCAGTATTTCACCATCGATGCATTATAACTTCAATCAAAACAAATATGCTATTAGGGAGGTAGATGAAACAGGGTCGTGGTCCCCTCTGAACAGAACCGTTGAACCAATTACCTTGAAGTGGATCAATTTATCAAAAGACTAGAAAAGCTCCTCAGAATTGAATTTATTCCAGGCTTCCTGTAACAAATGATTACACTTTTAGGCAAAAATGAAGGCTATTCTGGACTTAGCAATATAATATACGAGTTACAAGCACCAAAACTATAAAATAAAAAAATAAAAACAACACAACACAACACAACACTTTTTTTTTTAACAAAAATTAACACATTAGAGACATCATGAGATCAAACCCTGCTTGATAAATTCAACCAGCTATAAACCATAAACAATATCAACTAGTCGTCTAGCCTCTTCAAAGCTATCTATGTAGGGGCAAAAATCTGATGCAACACTTCGTACATTGGACCAACAGGAATATGCATTAGTATAATATCACCTTGCTAACAGAGTGTAAACACCCATGAAGTTCAGGAATCAAGGTGAGGCCAAGAAACAAAGAAACATATGATCTGCAAAGGCAGCAGAGGGCAGATCATTGAAGAACCCCCCCACCCCCCCACCCCCCCAAGCTCCTACTTGTTTGCGATACAACTGGCTAATAAAACCACATAGCTATTGAAAATCCTGTCATGGCACAGACAGAATTTGACAGAAAAAATGCTACATAGAAATCACTTCTAAAAACTTCTAATAAAAAGGGTAGCTTAATCTACATTCAGAAACCCATTGATTACCACTGGCTACTAAAAACAAATTCTTATAAATCATTGATTAAAAAGCTTATAACAGTTGCATAAAATGACCAGGACTACCTTGAGTAGATCAAACACCTTCTCTGCAATATATTTCTGCTGTAGATTGGCACCCTTTTGCTGCACTTTATCAGGATGGATACACAACGTAGCTTTCCTATAGGCTTTTTTAACAGCAGCAGCTGTAATCAAATCAGTCAAAGAAACTGGCTGCCAACCACATTCAGGCCACAGTACCTGATCATCATTCATGAAGGAAGCAAGTTAATATAACTGATACAGATTCTGTAACAAAAACAAGAAAACCATAATAATAAATTAAGGGTTTCACCAAAAAAAAATATAAAAAAATTAAGAGACTGCTTTCACTGCTTCAAAATTCAAATGCGTGGACTTTTCAGAGAGTATAAATAGTTATGGAAACAAGTTCCTTTGACTCTCCTTTCCTCTGAAATCTGGATTGATTGCAATTGAATTATGAGTACATCCTAACAATCTTTTCAAAATCAAACTTGTTTCCCAAGGACACGATCTTCTGCTAGCTAATATCTGATCAGAAATTGCTACGATCGATAATATCTATTGCATAAAATAGATATAGTGGTTGCACGAGGAGCAATACAAATCCATACAATCGGTATTACAATGTTAGAATTGGCACACCTATTCACATCTAGCCGTAGGGTAGTAGACTGATGGTCTGAGAAAATATATGCAAAAACAAAAAAACCCAACCATGCAATACATTAAAATTTGAACCTAAGAATTCAAAGAGAAGACAAAAAGATGTAATTTAAGCCTACATACTTGCAGGCACCATATGGATATGGATAGAAGAATTTAGAGAGATTATCCAAAGTGTGTGCACTAAGTACATACATATTGTAAGGTGGAAAGCAAAGCTCGTAAATTCCCCTCTTTTCCTGTAGCCCAGCGCTTAATTTCAAAATCCAGTGTTTCAGCATGCCTCTGAAATCAGTGCACAGAAAATTAGATAACAAAAATAAAGGATACTACAAAAAATGCAAACTTTTATTAGTTGTTTTCACAAAACAGTTTTTTGGCCAGAACAAGGATGAAGGGGAATGAATAGATTGTGTAGATGCAGCTTTTGCAAGTATATGAACAGAAACCCACTCACCTACAAATAAAAAGAATTAAAAAACTACTTACATGTCTCTCAGCTTGTTCTCTTTGAGTTTGTAAGTCCCGCTGATTCTTCTCAGCCAATGCTTTTGCCTAAAATAAAATGGCAATGGTCATAACATAGACAAACAAGTTGAAACAATTATGTATGAAAAGATACACTTGAGACTTCCACATTAATCTAGTGTCAAGTTGGTTCGAAAATAAAGTATTCTTCATCTATTTTTTAACAACTACCAATAAACAATGAAGAAATCAAATTAAGGCAAATACAGTAACGCAATAATACATACAGCACGCTCCTTAGTCCTCTGGTGGCGCTCCAACCTGGCTCGTCGCCTTTCTTCAGTTTCCCCTTCAACTTCCTGAAACTCTCCAGATGATGGAGCAGCTTCAAACCACAAAAGAGAAAGGAGAAAAAGAACCAAGTAAGCAATGAAACAAACACACTACAGGTCAGTAATAAATATATTGAATAAATATATTGAAAACGCAAACCACTACAGGTCAGTAATAAATATATTGAAAACACAAACCTACCTCCAAAAATTGAGGAAAGATCGTCAACAATATTAGTGGATGACGATGCTTTCTTCATACTTGTAGATGCACTTGTAGATTTCCTTGTTACATCTGACTGAAATTGGGATTCGAATACAGAGTCCTGAAAACAACCAGGTTCAGAAAATTAGCAATAAATTTTCAAATAGAATTATTCTAGTGTTAACATGCATGTAAATCTTATCTTTTTATTTTAATATAATAGTAAATAGTTTTAAATTTTTAAAAGACTACATAAATATCCACTTGTCATTTTAAAAAATCACATTTATTTAGAATAAAAAAGGTAAGAATAAAATAACTACTCACTAACTATAACTTCCTGCTTTTTTACAAGGTAAATTTTTCAAGATGGGAATACACCAGACGCAGAAGCCAAGTTTTGGCCATTATATGTTAGTATAGAAACTATAGATTAAAAAAAAGGTCCTCACTGAAGAGTTAGCCCTAGGGGGCCTTGGAGCACTGCTAGCTCGTGCACCCATGCCAAAGAAGGATTCAAGATCATTTTCATTCTTTTGTTGGTTCATCCTTGCAGCAGCTGCAGCCCTTTCTCGGGCTTCAGCTGCAGCCCTTTCTCGGGCCTCAGCAGCAGCCCTTTCCACAGCAGCACGTTCTGCTTTAACTCGTGCTTCTGCTTCAGCCCTTGCAACTGTAGCTCTATCACGTGTTTCCCTATCCTTTGCTTCAGCAGCAACCCTTTCAGCTCTTTCCTTCGCCTCTGCAGCAGCCCTTTCTCGGGCTTCAGCTTGTGCCCTTTGCACTGCAGCCCTTTCAGCACGTCCTCGAGCTTCAGCATTAGCTTTCTCAACAGCAGCCCTCTCAGCTCTTTGGCGTGCTTCAGCAGCTGCTCTTTCACGTGCTTCTCTAGTAGCTCTTTCTACAGCCTGTCTTGCCTTTTCCCTCTCCAGTCGCTGTTGTTCTCTTTCTTTCTCCTCTCTTTCTTTCATAAGTCTTCTTTGCTCCTTTTCCTCCCTCTCCTTTTGCTGCCGTTCACGGTCTAACCTTTCCTGTTTTTCTCTCTCCTCTAGCACAGTTCTCTCATCTTTTTCCATTTGCCCAGCTTCTTTGCTTCTAGCAGCCTTTGAATACTCTCTCTCCCTAACTTCCTTTGCATGCCTAAACTTAGCTTCAGCTCTATCCATTGCCTCCTTCATAGCCGCAGCAGCAGAGTTCATCTCTAATTCTTCATCAGGAAGACCATTTCCACTCTCATTATCATTACCATGACTTCTGCCCATCGCAAAATCATCAAGTTCATCAAACTGAGATGAAGGGGATACCCTTCCAGCAGCTGGAGCAGACTTAGGACCCTGAGAGAATCGGGTAGAGCCAGGAAAAGAAGAATATTCATTAGTCTTCTTTCTAGCATTGGTAGAAGCTGATGAACTTGTTCCTGACTTGGGAATATGCACTGGCCGTGGAGGAGGGGGTCTTGAAGGTGGTGGAGCAGCAGTTGGTTGTGTAAAAAGAGGAATCTCTGATACCGTCAGCCATATATCCTCACTTGATTCCAAGCTATCTTCATATTTCAGAGACATATCAGCCCGAATATTGGCTTGTTTAAAATCGACATCATTATATGGAGGGGAAGTAGACCTTTGGCCAACTGGTTTATCAGAATCAGATGAATAGGTAGGCATGTGAAATGGGGCCTGTGGAAATTCCCGATCATTTTCAACAGGAATCTTGTTTTGTGTGTGCCTCTCAGGACTCCTCCCAGATATCTTATCAACCGGTTCTTTATCTCCGGTCCAACTCGTGCTTGTATTCAACCTTGGGGAACTGCTACCCTTCCTGCTATTTCTCTCTGATGAGAAAGCTGGTACAGATTTTCCAAGACCATCAAAAGGATCAATATCTTCATATACTTTGCCATTTGAAGTTGAAGAACTATCATTTTTTGTGCTTCCAGAACTACTAAATTTACTAATTTCTTCCAACGGGTCCATAAAGTGGCCTGCAGATGAATCCACTGGGGCTGAAGCTGATGCAAATACTTTGAAAGGGTCTTCTGCCGCAGTGGGGGTTGTTTTAGATGCACTGGCAGTTGGTTCTGAGGACAAACCGATATCAGGAGCGTGCCTGTTGATAACAATATATAAAAAAGATTATGATACATCAAGCATTCACAAAATAAACAATATCTATGAATCAGTCATCAGAGATAAGTATAGACAAGTATCAAGTTGTTCATTCCACTTATCTGGCAATAATATTCTGTAGACATTGATTGGAGATTCACAGAAAATATAAGACACAATGTTCATAGAAAACATTTTGAATTTGATATAGGCTTATTTCACAAAAGGAACAAAGAACTTTTTAACACATTTTCCTTTAAAAAGATTACAAATGTATCTTTGATATTTGATTACATCTTATTCTCATTTTTTTCCACTCTTAGAGAATTGTTAGTTGGGCTATCCATGTTACTCGCATTCATATTCATTACAGCTTTTAAAAACATATTTACCATTCATAAAATAAAATAGAAAAGAGAGAAAAGACATGAGAAGTTTTTGTCCCAAGTTACGCACCCCTTTTTAATTTAAAATTTTAATTATCATATATGTTCATAGCACGATGTATGTTACTATGTTATATATGTAAACTACAAAGCAGAAATTAAAACAGATAGAAATTTATCCTCAACAAAACAAAATGATGCATGTGCCAGCATACAAAACAATAGAGTTTGTCTGTACAGTTAAAAGGAAAGGGAACAACAATGATCAAGTAGTGGCCCCTATCAAATAGAAAACAATGGAAAAAACAACAGAAATCATTTAGTTGATATGCACTTTGTGCCATAAATAAAATAAATGAATAAAAGAATTGGCTATAAATGTGTTTCTGCTTTTTACTTTGATTAATTTTATATATTGTGCACATACAATCACATGCTCACAAATTCAAATTTTAACTTATCTCTTTTCCCCTCATTCTGTCCAATTTCACAAGGACCAAAGAGTCAACGTAAAATTGGTTCCCAGGAATGGACCATCCCCTCTACTTTCTTTCTACCACATTAAATCCATATAATAATAATAGTATGAAAAGGCTCTTGCTAGTTGTAGTAGTATTGGTAAATAGTAATAATAGTACTGGATTTGGATTCCTCCTTCCGCTATTCACATTCTCTTCCATTCTGTCTAACTAAATGAGATGCTTAGCAACAACAAAATTTTAAGACTTTCAACTCCTAGCTCCTATTAGACAAAGCATCCTCAGGACAAAAATAACGTAATTTTCTTTCATCACGGTAGACCTGTTACACATCAGCAACCAGATAAAATGAAGAATCGACTTTGTAGAAATAAAAATGCACAACAAATGAAAATGATCACCTGGCACTTCAAAAGTTATTTCTAATGAAAGGATAACCCTTGATCTAGAAAAAAAAATGCTAAACTTAATCTTTAGAGGGTGCATCACACTCTCAAACTCTCAAAGCAATTTCGGTTTAAGATTTTATAACAATTACCCAAACTCTCGTATTACAAAGTGCACATGTAACTTAAGTTGACCCAATTTGAGGGTGCCATACTGCCTGTACACAAAAATAAATAATTAAATAACCACTAAAGAAATCACCTCATTGGTCCTCTTTGATACTCCTTTCAGTTTGTTCAGTTGCCAAACTAAAGAAAAGTATAACAAAAGTTACTAAACCTTTCCATTCAAACTGCTATGCGCACTTAAATATCTACCAGATAGATTACCTAATAGACTGATATCACACGATGACACGAACAATAACTTAAGATTGGGCACAAGACATCATATGAATCTTCACTCCCTAATTCGATTCCTTAATGAAGCTCATTCCTAATTAACATTTGAAAAAAGCTTTATTCCCTTTTAAACAAAATGTAACATAAGGCATATAAAATTCAAACATATCAGAGAATCTAGAGAGTTTCTCCACATTAGATGAAAACTTAAAACTGTAGAATCTGCAACCCACTGTAGGCTTCCCGGAATATTTAGGTTCAACACAGTCATTTTTCTCATTTCTCACTGGCATTTCCAGATTAAAAACCCGAATAGGATTTCCCGCGGAACACTAAATTTCAGCTCTCTCTGACAGCTGCACATGGTAAAGAGCTATAAACACAACATATACTTTCTTGCGTATTAAGTAAAAAGTCCAAAACCATGAACACCACTACTGAACAATGCCAATTGAAAAAGAAACCTAGTTACCAAAAAAGACACACACAAACACATATATATTACCTTCCACTAGATGATGACCTACTGTGTCCGAATCCAGCAAGCAAATCATCAAAATCGGAAACACCTTTCCCGTCCTTCTCCGATCTCTTCCCATCCGAACTCTTCGATTCCTTCCCAAACCCGCCGAGAAGATCGTCAAACGCTGCTGCGCCACCACCACTCTCCGTCGTCGTGGCAAAAACGTCATCGAATTTAACCTTGGAGGTGCTCTTCAGCCCCGGCACGCCGTCGAAAATGTCGTCGTCGTAAACCGGCTTGTCGTAGACCGGCGGCGGCGGCGAGCTCGCGGACCTGGCGGGGGGACCGCCGTACATGGAGTCCAAATCGAAGGGGGAATCGGAGCGGCGATTGTCGGATCCGGCGCCGGCGAGGAGATCGTCGAAGTTGGAGGAGGCGCGCGCGGATCGCGATCCGAAATCGAAGTTGAGAGGTGCGGCGTTGGAAGATCCCTTGGGCTGAGGAGCCATTGGCGCGGATTTGCCCTGGGGTTTGAGGCCGAAATCGGAGGTGAAGAAGCCATCGAAATCGTTCATCGTTGGAATTGGAGGGAAGGGGAAGAGGAGGAGGAGGAGGGATCTGGTGTGTGAGGGTGCAGGGGAATGGTGTGGTGGTGCGATGCAGAGAGCATAGAAGGGAAGGGTGGTGGAATCTGGTTGGGTTGCGGGTTACGCCTTTGATTCCTCCCTCCTTTTGCCGAATTAGAGAATTTGCCAAGACGGATCCACCTTGTTTAAATTCCTTTTTTTTTTTTTTTTTTTCTTTTTTTCTGTTCAATCGTGCAAGAGTAAGACAATCATGTTTAATGTATTAGCCATTAAGACATCAATTCTCCTTGCTGGGACCTTATTCTTTTTCTTCCTTTTACTTTTTCTTCCGTTTTATTTATTCATTTCTTCTACTTTTGCATGCTTGTTTTGCCATATTCAAGGCTGAATTGGTGAAGTACGGAAAATAAATTTGAAATATAAATACTTGTTTTAGATCTAACTACTTTATTTTTTATTGTGAAGTATTTATTGATTTCGTTAATAACTATTTTCTATTAAGGAATTTATCTAATCATTTTTAATAGCATCTCATATCTTGATCACATTTTATTCTATCTATAAGACTTAGATTTGAAACTTAGATATCTGAGTCAGGTTCCACTCAGACTAACAATAAGTTTATTTGATACTCACGGAGGTTTAATACAAGAAGGACAACACGGGACAATCACTTGAGTCACAAGACAACTTTTTATCACATAATTGTTTACGGCATTGCACTCCCACACCATTCCCATTGCAGCAGAATATGTAACATCCCAAGTGTTAACGAGGGCAAGGAATGATCGTCGGTGCAAAAAAAGTGAGACACAGACAAGGAGTGGATCCTGGTAGACTTCTAGCGAGAGGGACTTGGGAAGTTTCCTAAGAAGGGTATGTGTGAGGTCAAAGCATGCTAAAAAGTCTCGTGTTAGTTTGTGAGGACAATCATCAATCCTGAAAGTTGCTGGCGTTATAAGTGGTATTAGAGTTGGTTGTCGATGTCTCAAGAAGGCCTACCTACGAAGGGTTCTGATCGGTGGAGGGTTCTTACCAACGAGGAAGTTTAGTGAAGTATCATAGAGTGTGATACATCAGCTCTTAGAGGCGTTACAAGAGACTTAAAAACTTTATTCTTTTGAGTTTTTTTTATATATATATAAATAGTTTACTTTTTTTTACCAAAAAAAAAATAGATTACTTTATATATATATATATATATATATATATATATATATATATATAAAAAAAAAAAATAGTTTACTTATTTAATACATTATTTTGATTTATTAAGAGCGAGTCGTGTAACGATTTACGCTTAAGAGAGGGATCGGTGTAATGCAAGCCCAAAAATTAGGGAGTTTTAAGGTTAAAAAATAGAGGAATATCGAGTGTAATAAAAACAAACCTAAGGGGATTCATGTAATTTACTCTTGAAATAAACATATTAAAAAAAAACCAATATGGTGATCTATGTAACATTAAATTAATCAATTGAATGTTTATTGAATTATTTTATTTTTTGAAAATTAATGAAAAAAATGAAATTCCAATATTTTGTTTAAGAATTGAATTATTAAAAATTTGAATCGATAAACATTTAAAATTTACTTGTAAATCATTTCTCCCTCTATTTTTTTTCCTTAATTAAGAGGAATAAAAACTAGGTATTTAGAAATTTTCTCCCTTCTTAAATATTTTTAACTTTCAAACAGAAGGAATTATTTGTATTTTTTTCTTCTTCAATCTCTTGATTATATGTTATTCAAGTATAGAAATTATTTGTTAAAAAGTTTGTTACTTAATTGACACAAAAATTAAGTTTGGGGAATATGACTCTTAAACATATGATTAAAGTACTAAAGATGTATATGTATTATTGATTTAAAGTAGATTAAATTTGTAAAATACTTTAAGTCGCATTCATAATGAACGAAAAATCTTATTTTCTTAGTAAAAAAATAAAATAAAATCTTATTTTCTTACCTCATGCATTTCTTCAATTTATAAAAGTCAAATATTAAGTATAGAGGGCAATGACTTTTGTTACAAGTACAAAATAAAGATATTAAAAAAAGTAGATAAAATAATAAAATATATGACGTTAAAAGAATCCAATTTCTCTAAAAATAGATTCTCAAATGTTAAAATTAAATATTTGATTGTAATCCATAGGGTTGATGCAGTGATGTAAGACCTTGTCATTGGGTCAACGACAGTCACACACCATCAGGAAAATTAGTCTCTGATCCACTGGCTTAGATGACACCCGTATTCTCTGACTTAAGACAAAAAAAGTATTTGATTGTAAAGATAATTTTGTTTATTAACCATATAGAGTATCCGTTTAAAGGTTAAAACTAGTTTTTTAAAGGTCAAAACCTGTTATTAAAGCATAAAATTGGATTCTTTTTTTTTTAAATCAAACTGTTTTATAATTAGTTGTATAACTGGTTTTGGCTATAACAAGTTATATAACTATTTTTTTTAAAAAAAAAACAAAATCAATTTTACCAAATCAAAATTGATTATGGAAGATAAGAGATATTTTGTTATATATAAAATCCAATTATCATATACAATTATTATATGATTATGGTTAAGTTATATGAATAATCTAACCATAAACACCCTACTTATTGTCACAAATCTCAATTTTTAGTTTGGATGAAGATCATGAATTAAACCTACTTGGTTCATACGTCATAGATAATAAAGTCCGATCGAATCGAAGAGAGGGTTTTGAACCCTATTGCTCTCAAGGTCAAGACGAAGCCATAACCAAACAAAACGTACCGATCATTAGATATTACTTCGCAGCAGATCAGCAAAGAAGGTAGTAACCAACACCTAGACGTGTCAACCACCTCCACAACACAACCATTAACGTCCATTTGTTTTTATGGTTCTAATGTAATTCATATGTATGAAACTAAAACAAATTACTTTATTGGATGCGCACCATGGTAATTCATATTTTAAAGATCTTAACTCTTAACTATTGATTTTGTCTCATAATGAGTGTTTTGTTGAAAAAATAAAAAGTATAACCAAACACTTGATTTTAAGTATGCGTTGGAAAGATAGCTAAGCTTTGGTGTAGTTCTTTTTTATCCTTTGCTTTTCCTAATGTAACAAAAAAAAAACTTGCTTGGTTTACTACCAAAATCAATTTTACATGCCGTGTCTGAGATTAATCTAGGCATGTATTTCAATGACGTTTAGAAGTTTCAATTCAAAAATTCAAAACTATTAAAATTAATTCTGCTAAAATCTAAAAAATAAAAAATAAAAAATAAAAAACTTAATAGTTGATTGGATGTGCAGTTGGGTATACGGGCGGGGCCGGCCCATTTAAGGCCAGCCGGCGAAGCCCACATTTTGATGGGCCGGGCCAAACCCGGTTTGCAAAATAAATTGTCTTTATTTTTGGGTCCATGTCCACCCCGCAAAGCCCGCGATTAAACAGGCTGGCCCGCGGACCCAATAAAAATGGTGAAAAAATATTTTTTTTAAAAAAACTTAAAAACCTTAAATTTATTACTACTACTCATTGTCATTTGTACACAACTAGTGTTTCAGCCCTTGCATTGCACGGACTTATTAAAAATTTTACTGCCTTATTTTTATAGTCAATAGAAAGAAATTTAAAAAAAAAAGAATTATATAGCACATTGATTTTTTTTTAAAAAGAGATAATTATAAAACATATTAGAATCTATAAAATTAAAAATAAAAAAAAAAAGATAAGGAAAGATGTAACAATGTAACTTTAATTTTTTTAATATTAACTTTGAAAATTGAAAAGTAAATTGAATTAAGAATTTAGAATTATTGACTAAAGAGAAAAATCTTCGAAATTAAAGAATAGAGTTAGAAAATCTGATAAAAGAAATATTAAAAAAAATAATAGATTAGAGAGTATAAAATTTGAAAAAAAAAATTATATAGTACATCAAAAGAAATTTTGAAAAAGAGATCATTATAAAAGAAATTAGAAACTATAAATTTTTTAAAAGAAAAAAATAAGGGTAGATGTAATTATGTAACTTTATTTTTTTTAATATTAAATTTAAAAATTGAAAAGTAAATTGAATCAAGAATTTAGAATTATTAATGAAAGAGAGAAATCTTCGGAATTAAAAAATAGAGTTAGAAAATCAAATAAAAGAAATATTAAAAAAAAAGCCCAAAAGATTATAGAGTATAAAATTTGAAGAAAAAAAATTATATAGCACATCAAAAAAAAATTGAAAATGAGATAATTATAAAAAAAATTATAAACTATAATTTTTTTTAAAGAAAAAAAAAAGATAAGGGAAGAAGTAAACTATAATTTTATGTAACTTTAATTTTTTAAATTAACTTTGAAAATTGAAAAGTAAATTGAATTAAGGATTTGAAATTATTTATGAAAGAGAGAAATCTTCGGAATTATAAAATAGTTAAAAAACTGATAAAAAAATATTTAAAAAAATATAACATCAGATAAAAGAAGTGAATGAAGGTAGTTATAGAAATATTGTGAATGTGGGATAGTTACAAAAATTTACAAGAGAAATTTTATAAAAAGTAGAAGAACCAGATGCATGTTAGGAGAGTGAACTATACTCCATGAGATGAGAGTATTCAAATAAGAGTGAATGTGAGAGAGATTGGGGAGAGTAAAGCAAGGAGATGAGATAATCTCTTATTCATTTATATATATAAGGAGATGTTACTGATGGTGAATTGGTGATTGAGAAATATAAGCAAATTTCTAAGTTTAATTACAATTTCATCACCAAGTTTATTATTATTTCTTTTCATTAATTGTTGCCAACATGTTGAAACATTCAATTTGCCTTAACAACATTTCTAACTAAATTATACAATGTTTAAAAGATCATAAATATGTGCTTATGCAAAACACAATTTTACTTACTTACTAGTAGTGTATGAAATTCTAAGGCAAAACTAAGAGACTCTTCTCTTGAGACTATATGCAAAACGCAAAGTTTTACTTATTAGAGGGCTTCGTGGGCCCCCATGGGCTAAGTCCATTAAATTCGCAGACTTTGCAGGCTGGGCTCAAAATCCGGAATTATTATACAATGAAAAAAATTTATGCCCGTTAACTGCAAAGTCTGCAGGATTAACGGGCCAGTCCGTGAGCCCAAGCCCATATACCCACCACTCGTGCTCATTTTACAAGGTAAAAATCAATGACCATGATTTGTTTGGCGTGACTTTCCAAACCAATGCCATGGCAATAAAAATTTGTTGCTTTCATGCGTGTTTGATACAACGTTGATTATGTGCGTTGCAGTAAGAAATCACCTCAAAATTCATAAAAAATACTAGGAAGATAGTTTTTTTGCTTCCCATTGGACAAGAGTCATGTGAAACAAATGAGAAACCAAACACTTAAAACCACGTTCCAAACTCAATACAATCTGAGCCCAAGTTCTTGAAATATACGGCTAGATATGAAATGATGTACTCATATATATATATATATATATATATATATATATATATATATATATATATATATATATATATATATTACAATGAGAATAGTAAAATTTGAACCTATAACCTAGTACAAACTACTAGATTTGAATAATTATATATATGTTACTTTGGATTTCATCTCATTTTCCATTCTATATTCTTTTTACTTCTCTTTTCTTTTACAGCAAATTACTTATTACATTTATCACTTTCTCTTTCTCCCTTTTCTTTTTTCCATTTTATCCGTGTTTCCTTCCATCTCTTTATACTTGAAAATAGGGTGTACACTCAATATTATTTTCTTATGAAGATAAGCAATTCTTACATGCTTCAGGTAATCAATCAGGTTACCTTTTAATGATTCAACCAATCATATACTTAATTCCTTTGCTAGTATATCAAGAATTCTCCTTGCATTCTCTCTCCAAATATGGAACGTGTTGAGTTATAAGACGAATCAGGACCCTCAATTATATGCAAAACAAATATTAAGTAAAAAGATTGCGTCTTATAAATGCCAACAGACGAAAACGTTGTATATGCGTCTGTAAGATACAGATGATATGCAGATAGACGCTTTAGTCTGAGGAAGCATTTAAAAGGCATAGTAAATGCACTATCGTTTTGCAGGGAATGTTCATAGAACATCCTCCTAGGATTTATCGAAGTGCGTAAAAGGGAATAGAAAGAAGAGTCAAAGTTTCTGAAGCTTTCCACGTCTCAAAAGACGCGCTACAGCTAGCAATTAGTACTTGTCTGAGCAAGCGATGTGACCACTGCAGCAGAAGAATTTGGAGTATATATCAAGAAAGATAAGCAGAATGCTTTATCAGCTCAGAGTGACTAGTTGGTGACAAGTATTTAATGCTCCCATTAAATGCCCTCAACCACCCTCCTCCAGACGATAATCAAACACAAGAAAGAAGACCGTTTAGAGACAACGGTTACTTACTCAGCAAGTATATATATAGAAGAAGATTTGAAGTGCAAAAATAACACATGAACTGAATTCAAATTCAAGCATTCATTCTTTATCTTGTAAAAAGCTCTTTTTGTAAAAAGCTCTCAAACCACTTTGTGTATCCTGAGAGAAAAAGACTTAGCTCTTAATCTTATATATCCGTCTGTAAGACGATAGCTCTAAAGTCTGTGCGCCCTTTGCAAAAACAAATCCAGTGATTTGTTTTAGAGCCAGAAGTGACTTGGTAGTAAAGAATACTTGAATTTTAGCTTGGAGAGGCTAAGTGCAAAATACTACTTGAGAGTGAGCCAGAAGTGACAGTGAAAAATACTTGTAACTTGTGATAAGTTATTAGGACTTTGTGGTTTGCAAAGAACTGGACGTAGTCTTGAGGTGAGACGAACCAGTATAAACTCTCGTGTTGTCTTTCTTTGTCTTACATATCTTATAACTGCTTCGAACTGACTTTGGATTGTGATTAAAACCTGTTTCATTTAAAATGCTTTCATCTGTTGAGTTATCGTCTGTTGAAACGTTTTTCTTAAAACTTCTATATCTGATCAGACGCTACACTCTGTTTATAAAAGTTTGTGAAAATTTTTATAAATCACAATTCAACCCCCCCTTCTTGTGATTTTTGCATTTACAGTTTGGTATCAGAGCTCAGCCTCTAAGGGTTGAGCACCTGACCGTGTCTAGAGGAAAAGATCCAGATGGTCAGTCACAACAATTAGTTCATTCCTGAGGGAGCCTATCTAACAAGGCCTCCAGCCTTTCTTGGAGATGACTATCCTTACTAGAAAGATCGTATGGAGATGTACATCAAGTCCAATAAGTATCAACTATGGAACATCATCATAAATGGAGATATTCCCATTACAAGGCCCGAGGATCAATGGACTCAAGATGACTACAACATCCTCCAACTAAACAACAAGGCCAGATATACTCTGACCTGTGCTTTAACCAGAAATGAGTACAAGAAGGTGCGTAGACTGAAATCGGCCAAGGAGATTTGGGATTCTCTCTGCACCAACTATGAAGGATCAGAAGATGTTCAACTAAGAAAAGCTGTCACTCTGACCAGACACTGTGAAAGTTTCTCCATGAAAGAAGGAGAAAGTGTCGATGACATATTTGGGAGACTTCAGGTCCTTCTCTCAGACCTTGAATCCCTTGGGCACACGTACACTAAAGCTCAGGTCAACTTGAAGATTCTTGACAGCATGCCCAAAGTGTGGGAACCCAAGACCACAACTATCCAAGAACCAAGGAACATGAGAACCCTGTCTTGGGATGAGCTGTTAGGAGTGCTACGAGTGCATGAAGTACATCTGCACAACAGAGATCAACTACCTACAAACAACATTAACAATTCTACTGCTCTCAATGTTGGTGAAACCAGCACCATCAAAAAAGAAAAGAAAAGAGCCCCCAAGGCCCTAAAGGTTCAAACAGAAGAATCAGACGAAAGCTCTGCCGAATCTACAGACGATGAAGTCGTTCTCATGGCAAGAAAATTTAAGCAGATGCTGAAAAAGAAAAACAAGTTCAGACAATCCTCCAGAAAGAAAGATTCCATATTCAAGAAGAAAGATAAGGAGGACAGTCAAGAGATCATCTGCTTCGAGTGCAGAAAGCCTGGACACATGAAATCTGAATGTCCAAGGCTAAAGAAAAAGAAGTCCTACGGTGGCAAGAAAAAGAAGAAAAGTCTGATGGCCACATGGGACGACTCAGACAGTGAGGAAAGCAGCAGCTCAGACGAAGAACAAGCAAATGTATGTCTGATAGCAGAGACAGAAGAAAAAGTTGAGGTAAAAATTTGTTCTGAATCTAAAAGCTCATCTAGTTCTTCATCAGATGATGAAGAAGATACGCCTTATAACGTTTTACTTCAGAACTGTCATATGATCTCTCAGCAATGTAAAAAATTTAAACTAAAACTCAAACAATCTATTTGTGAAATAGAATTGCTGAAGAAATCAAATGTAGAACTAGAAGAAAAAGTCAAGACTCTGGAAGAGAGCCTAATTCAAACCAGCACCCCTAGTCAAACAGACGATTCATCCATAGTTGAAAAACTAAGGGAAGAAGTAGCTTGTTTAACTAAGGACTTTGGGAAGTTTCTGGAGAGTTCTAAAACTCTCACTATGCTTTTAAAATATCATCAACATCCCCATGATAAATCTGGTTTAGGCTTAGAAAAAGATGCATCTGCTTCTACTCAGTCTGATCCAGACAAATGTGACTTTTGTGAAAAATCTGGGCACTCTAAGTTCAGATGCATACATAAGAAGAAGCAAATGTCTAAGGGCACTAATGCTGCTGGACCCAAAAAGATTTGGGTACCAAAGTCTTAGATTATTCCCATTTCAGATATCCTTGGTAGGAAAAGGCAAGGGTTCGAGCTGGTACCTGGACAGTGGTTGCTCACGACACATGACGGGAGAAAGGTCTATGTTCCTAGACCTAAAGCCGGTTGAAGGCGGAGCAGTTGCCTTTGGAGGCATGGAAAAAGGACGCATCATAGACATAGGTAAAGTTGGTATGTCCTCCCTAACCTCCATAGACAACGTCCTATATGTTGAAGGTATGAGGTATAACCTACTGAGCATAAGTCAATTGTGTGACAATGGTTATATAGTCTCCTTTAACAAGGACAAATGCATAGTCAAAACAGATGATGGCAAGTTTGTCTTTTCTGCCAGACGACACAATAATTTATATGAAATTGATCTTATAGATCTTAGCAAGCAGAAGGTAACATATCTGCTATCCAGAGAGGATGAAAGATGGATTTGGCATAAAAAGCTTGGGCACGTGAATCTGAAACACATTTCAAAAATTTCGAAAAAGGGTTTAGTAAGAGGATTGCCCGAGATTTCTTGGAAAACTCATCTTCTCTGTGAAGCATGTCAAAAGGGGAAACAAATTAAAACTTCCTTTAAATCTAAAAATTTTATTTCCACCTCCAGACCATTGCAACTCTTGCATATGGATTTATTTGGTCCTACTAGAACGTTGAGTCTGGGCGGAAAGAAATATGGCTTAGTTATTGTTGATGACTATTCAAGATATACATGAGTATACTTCCTAGGCCATAAACATGAGTCTTTCAAAGTCTTTGAAATATTCTATAAACGAGTTCAAAATGAAAAAGGCTTTTGCATCTCTAGCATCAGAAGTGATCATGGAACTGAGTTTGAAAACACTAAGTTCAAATCTTTCTGCGAAAAGAATGGAATTTTCCACAACTTCTCTTCATCGAGAACACCTCAGCAAAATGGGATAGTTGAAAGAAAAAACCGAACTCTGTAAGATATGGCTAGAACCATGCTCTATGAGAACTCACTTCCTAAACATTTCTGGGCAGAGGCTGTAAACACTGCTTGTTATGTTCAAAACAGAGTATTGATCAGACCTATGATTGAAAAGACTCCCTATGAACTATGGAGAGGAAGAAGACCCAGCATTGCTTATTTTCATCCTTTCGGATGTGAGTGTTACATCTTAAACACCAAAGATCAATTGGGAAAATTTGAATCTAAAGTGGATAAAGGTTTTTTCTAGGATATTCTGATACATCTAAGACCTACAGAGTTTTTAATACAAGGACCTTAGTTGTAGAAGAATCTATCCATGTTAAGTTCAATGATGGACTAACAACTAATAGGAGACTATCAGATCTTGAGGATGATTTTGCAGATATGCAGATAGGTCCGCCTGTCGCACCAAAGTCAGAAGAAATTCAACCCTTTCAGAAAATTCTTCCTCAGATTGAAGAAGCGTCTGACTCTCAACCACAGACAAGAGACTGGAAATTCGTAACTTATCATCCACAAGATTAGATCATAGGAGATCAGAAAGAAGGTGTAAAGACCAGATCATCCTTCAGAGACCCAGCATCTTATGCCTTCGTCTCAGAAATAAAGTCAAAAACAATAGACGAAGCCCTGGCAGACGATGACTGGATCTTAGCCATGGAAGAAGAATTAAACCAGTTTACCAGAAACGACATCTGGACCCTTGTCCCCAAACCAAAGAACAAAAGCATCATTGGAACAAGATGGGTCTTCAGAAACAAACTAGATGAACAAGGAAAAGTGGTAAGAAACAAAGCTAGATTAGTAGCTCAAGGCTATAATCAACAGGAAGGTATAGACTTCACAAAAACCTTTGCTTCTGTAGCTATACTAGAAGCTATTAGAATCATGCTTGCTTTTGCTGCTCATAAAAACATTAAGCTTTTTCAAATGGATGTCAAGAGTGTCTTCTTAAATGGTTTTATTGAAGAAGAGGTTTATGTTAAACAACCTCCTGGTTTTGAAGATTCCACTCTGACAAAACATGTTTTCAAACTCAAAAAGGCTTTGTATGGTCTAAAACAAGCACCTCGTTCTTGGTATGACAGACTGAGCTCTTTTCTTTTAGAAAATGGTTTATGAGAGGCAAAGTAGATACTACTCTTTTCAAAAGAGAACTTGGCAAAGATTTCATTATAGTTCAAATTTATGTAGATGATATTATCTTTGGAGCTACTAATGAATCTTTATGCAAGGATTTCTCTGACTTGATGAAAAGCGAGTTTGAAATGAGTATGATGGGAGAACTTAAGTTTTTCTTAGGTCTTCAGATCAAACAAGATCCCAAAGGGATTTATATTCATCAACAGAAATATACAAAGGAGCTTCTTAAGAAGTTCAAAATGGAAGACGCTAAACCAATGAAAACACCTATGCATACTTCCAATCCCTTGAGTAAAGACGAATCAGGTAAACCAGTAGATCAAACGATTTACAGAGGTATGATTGGCTCACTTCTTTATCTTACAGCCAGTAGACCTGATATTATGCATAGCGTCTATCTGTGTGCTAGATTTCAGTCAGATCCTAGAAAGTCTCATCTTAAAGCTGTTAAAAGGATCTTACGTTATCTAGTTGGTACCATTAACCTTAGTCTGTTCTATAGGAAAAATCAAGATTTCAGGTTAATTGGATACTGCGACGCAGACTATGCAGGAGACAGAGTTGAACGAAAAAGTACAAGTGGAGGATGTCACTTCTTAGGGCCTTGTCTCATCTCATGGGCAAGCAAAAAGCAGAACTCTATTACTTTATCTACTGCAGAAGCAGAATATGTGTCTGCTGTAAGTTGTTGCTCACAACTGCTATGGGTAAAATATCAGTTAGAAGATTACTCTAGTTATGAAAACAATATACCTGTATATTGTGACAATACTAGTGCAATCAATTTATCTAAAAATTCCATACAACATTCTAAGGCAAAGCATATTGAAATCAGATATCATTTCATTCGTGATTATGTTCAAAAAGGTATTTTCGATATTAAGTTTGTTGATACAGATCACCAATGAGCTGATATCTTTACAAAACCTTTGTCTGAAGATCGTTTTGTCTGTATAAGGAGTCATCTGCATATGCACATGCTTTCAGATTAAACATTTGCATTTCACCAGACGATACCCTTCGTCTGATTTTCTCTTTATTAATCTGTTCGAACTAATGTGTGTTCAAGTATACAGACGTTAAGGTGCCCACGTCCTCAATGGTTATAAGTCTTTTTTTTTTCCTCAAAACGTGCGCCGCCCTTTTCGCCATGATGAGACAGTTTTCAAAAAGTTTTTAATGATATTAAAACCGTTCTTTTTATGACGTTCTCTCTCCTTTCTCATCTCTGGTATAAAAGGACGAAGTGCCTAAAGAAAGAGATTCATTTTGATCTTTCTTATCTTTCTGAAAAACTCTGGGTTTCTCAAAGATTTCAAAGATCAAAACTTTCTCATCTCTTCTTTCTAAAAACCTAAAATCTTTCCGAGAACAATGGCACCAAGGAAGCAAATTGCACCTTCTGCTACTCCACTCATCCGTAACGTGGACGAAGCAGTTGCAACCTTTCCAGAGGACCTTTTCATTCCAGGAAAGTGGGCAAGTCTGAGCGAACTTGCAAAGGAGGGCTTTGACGTTCAGGACATGTTCACCAGGGTTGGGTGGACCAACTTTGTTGGAAAACAGTGTCTGGTACCATGGTCCCTATGCCCTCTTCTGGGGGACAGCGAAGATGGAAGATGACTAATGCATCAAGGGGACGATTGGTCAGATAGAGATGGAGATCAGCCCTACAACCATAGCTAAGGCTATTGGTTGTACTGAAGAGGGTTTGGTCTTTGACAAAGATTGGGAGAAGACCATCACCCAAGAAACGTTGGACAAGCTTCTCTATGATGGGGTAAGGCCTACAGACGAAGACCCCAAGAAAAAAGTTGCAGCGCTGAAGAGCTTTCTTAGGTTTGCCAACATGACTTTTGTATGCAAACTCCTTCACAACATGCTGTTCAACATCGTGCTCCCAAGGACAAGGTCAGGGGACCACGTGAGTGAAAAGGACAGATTCTGCATCTACAACATTATTATAGGAGAAAAAATCAACCTTCCAAATCTGATCTTCTATCATCTGGAGCGGGCCTTCAAGGACAGATTCTCCACAAAGAAGCAGAAGAACCCCATCCCTTACTGCATGTTATTCACTCAACTCATGAGAGATGCTGGTGTTAATTTGTCTGAGTTCGAAGCGTCTGAAGGAGTTACCCAGGTGAAAGGAAAAACTTTTGTGAGAATGAGAATAGCTCACAAGTTTCATGAATGGGTAGAGAAACACGGTACCAAAGTGAAGAAGGAGCCTATGGAGGAATCAACAGATGAACCTGCGTTTGTTGCAAAGGAATCAGACACTGCCTAAGCCCAAACCCACACAGACGAAACCAACCACCAAACGCACCCAACCTCCCTCTGACCAACCCGAAAATCCAAAACATCAACCATCCTCAGACCATCCCTCATCCTTAAAGAGAAAGGCTTCAGACACTCCATCTAAACCAATCCCTACACCACCTCTCAAAAAACCCTTCACCAGAGCTACAAAAATCCCCATCCTTTCCAAAGCCAAACTCACCACCTCACCTGAACCAACACAGACAACATCTCAAATCGAAACTCAACCTGCACCCTCCCAGACTCAAGAATCAGATGTTGAGATTCTTGATACACCTATCTCTGAGCCCCAAATCTCTCATTCACCCAAACCTCACACCTCTCCCAAACCCAAGCCTTCACCCAAACCTAAAACCTCATCTTTTCCTCCTCCAGCCAGCAAGAAGGAAGCAACAGTCATCAGGAAAGCTCAGGAGCTTTCAAGGAAAGAAGCTGCCAAAAAGGCTAAGTTGGATAAAAACCTTGAAGCAAAAGAATAGATTGAGTTGGAGTAATCTGTAATAGAATCCGTGAAGACTCTATCAGTTGAAGAGCTGAAAAAGAAGGCTGATGAAGAAGCTTCAGTTCCTACAGACGAAGCTAAGGAAGACGCTAACGTGGCAGAGGCTGTTCTTGAGTCTAAGACTCTTTCTGAGGAAGAACAGAATAGAGCAGCCATGGAGAATCTAGGGCGAATTGAATCTGCCCTAGTTCAAACAGCAGAAATTGCATATACAGAATAGGCCAACAAACAACTGATGCTTTAGACGCTCACCGTTGATGACGATGTAGACGAAGCTGAAATCGAAGAGCCAAACGAAGCCCTTCTACAATTTGCACTAGAAGCAAGTGCACAAGGTCTGGAAATTAGAGAAGATCTTGTAAAGACCAATGATTCTGGCCCACGTGCCATCTATAGACCGGTCACTATAGAAGATGAACGACGAGTAGATGAGCACTTAGCACAATCAGACGCAGACCGCGCCTCAAGGCAGATGGTCATCTATGGTGGCTCATCATCTGAACCCTCCTCTGCACCTCAGACTCAGACATATGAAAAGTTGCAGACTCTAACTGAAGATGAGCTGTTTAGACGCAGAAGGTACGCTGCAAAGGCCACTCTCTCGCTGGGGTACATTTATGGAAGTCTGGCCCTAGACCTTGCTCCAAAGTACAGAGGCTATGACTGGATTATCAGACGCAGCCCCAACATCCCTCTTCCTCCAATGCAACCACCATCGGATCCCGATGTCAATGTTCACTACTATCGTGGGTGGAAGCGTCCCAGAGTCAATGAATGAGAACGCTACAATAGGGAATGGAGACGAAAGGGGATATGCACAGATGAGGATCAAGCCTTCCTGCTTGATTCCATCAACTTCGTTGAGTTATGGAAGAAGGGCGTCCCTGTAATCAATCCTTTCATTCTTCCCAACTACAAAGTGCTACCAGAGGATGAACTGCCTGCTCTCTCATGCTATCAGGAGGAACCTCATTTCAGAATCTTTCCTCTGCGATAGACAAAAGCACCAGACTTAAACTCCATTATCTTCAAGCACAATCCGTGTGGCAGACGCAGCTATCCACCTAGAGCCTCCATCTGGAGAAGACTCTCAGTGCTCACCGACGAGGTTCCCTTCTATGAGCCTGTTAATCTGCAACAGATGATGGGTCTGGTTGCATACCTCAACGTGATTCTTACCTGGAATCATGCTGGGGCAAGCCACTCTGTCTACGCTGAAGATCTCAATCTGAATGACCCTGAAGCAAGTCCAACCTTCAGTCTTTGGAAATCTTCAGACTACTCTGTAGAGCTAAGGATGAAGCTACAGACGTACAAGGAAGAAATCAAAAAGAGGTAGAACTCTTTAAGGCAGATTCAGCGTCAAGCACAGACGATGCCTCACTTCTTAGGCACACAATTTCGCTGTGTGGCTTCCTCTCAAACCCAATTCAAGCTTGTTGTGGATAAGGTTATTCTCATACTTCCCATCTTGAATTATAAGGTAAAAAGAAAGTTGAAGAAGATGATGACTCTCCTTAGAGCAATATTCGAGTACGCAAAGGTAGGCCCTTCAGACGGGAGATTGAAGCCATCTATCAGAAGCCTGCTGCTGCAAGAACATCTGAAGATCTACAGACTATTAGACGCATTAGGACGTTTGATGTTTTTTGCTCTGGTCTATAACCTAAGGACAAACCTCCTGCAGACGGGTACCACTTGAAGATAGGCAGAAGCTACCAGTGCATCGGACATCAAGGGTTTCTCTCTACATCCAGTGCCTCCGAGCTCATGCCATGGAAGACCAAGTTCTACTATCAATCTGACAGGGACTTTTCCTTCCACGTGGAGCTTCCACATTCCACTTTCTTCTTTAACAAGCTTATTCTGGGTATAGTGGAAGACACAGACGAGGTTATTGAACCATTCAGACCCTCCATCTCAGAAGAACAAGTTCATGATCTGTATGATGAACTGTGGGCAACCCGAAAAGCCCTGTGTCAAGCTCTGGAGGACAGGAGAGCACTAGAGGCTGAGCTCAAGAAATGGATCAACATCGACGCCTTCTTCAAAGCACGACGTCGCAGACGCACTCCCACTCCACCAGGATCCCCTATGGTGCTATCATCAGACTCTGACTCTAATACTTCTGACTCTGACGGTCCTATTCTTGGGGAGCCAAGTTTTGTTGATCGCCATGCAAAAGGGGGAGAAGGGAAGAGTAAAAAGAAATGAAGATAAAGCTACATCTGAGGGGGAGGCCAGGAAAAAGGAAGAGTTTCTTTTATCTGTATAAACACATCATCTTGATGTGAAAACTCTTTCAATAAGACAAGTTGTTTGATCACTCATCAAACCTGAGTCTTCTTTTCTCTCAGTTTAAACTCTATGCTTATAGTTAATATTTTTCTATAGCTCCGATACACTTTTTTACAATATTTGCTTAGCATCACCAAAAAGGGGGAGATTGTTGAGTCATAACACGAATCAGGACTCTCAATTATTTTGATTATATACAAAACAAATATTAAGTAAAAAGATTGCGTCTTATAAATGCCAACAGACGAAAATGTTGTATCTGTGTCTGTAAGATACAGATGATACGCAGACAGACGCTTTAGTTTGAGGAAGCATTTAAAAGATATAGTAAATGCACTATCGTTTTGCAGGGAATGTTCATAGAACATCCTCCCAGGATCTATCGAAGTGCATAAAAGGAAATAGAAAGAAGAGTCAAAGTTTCCGAAGCTTCCCACGCCTCAAAAGACGCGCTACAGCTAGCAATTAGTACTTGTATGAGCAAGCGATGTGCCCACTGCAGCAGAAGGATTTGAAGTATATCTCAAGAAAGATAAGCAGAATGCTTTATCAGCTCAGAGTGACTAGTTGGTGACAAGCATTTAATGCTCGCATTAAATGCCCTCAACCACCCTCCTTCAGACGATGGTCAGACGCAAGAAAGAAGACCATTTAGAGACAACGGTTACTTCCTCAGTAAGTATATATAAAGAAGAAGATTTGAAGTGCAAAAATAACACATGAACTGAATTCAAATTCCAGCATTCTTTCAAGCCTTCATTCTTTATCTTGTAAAAAGCTCTTTTTGTAAAAAGCTCTCAAACTACTTTGTGTATCTTGAGAGAAAAAGACTTAGCTCTTAATCTTGCATATCCGTCTGTAAGACGATAGTTTTAAAGTCTGCGCGTCCTTTGTAAAAACAAATCTAGTGATTTGTTTTAGAGCCAGAAGTGGCTTGGTAATAAAGAATACTTGGATTTTAGCTTGGAGAGGCTAAGTGTGAAATACTACTTGGGTGAGCCAAAAGTGACAGTGAAAAATACTTGTAACTTGTGATAAGTTATTGGAACTTGGTGGTTTGCCAAGAACTGGACGTAGTCTCGGGATGAGACAAACCAGTATAAACTCTTGTGTTGTCTTTCTTTGTCTTACATCTCTTATAACTGCTTCGAACTGACTTTGGGTTGTGATTAAAACCTGTTTCGTTTAAAAGGCTTTCATTTGTTGGGTTATCGTCTGTTGAAACGTTTTTCTTAAAACTTCTATATCTGATCAGACGCTACACTCTGTTTATAAAAGTTTGCTAAAAATTTTATAAATCACAATTCAACCCCCCTTTCTTGTGACTTTTGCCTTTACAGAACGATTCTGCACATTTCTACTATATATAAATCATGCATAGAATATTCCAAGCCATATATATTATCAATTATCAAAAGATCACACAATCAACATACTAACTCATCATAACAGGAAAAAAAAAACAAACAAACAACTGATACATGCACTAACTCATAATTAACACTCTCACATAACAGCCTCCCATGCACCGCTATTGTGCTTATGCACATATTCGTCCTTATCCACAGCTCCTTATGCATGTTGCTCTCCCTAATTAGAACATCATTCTCTTGAACTCATTAACTATTATGCTTCTATCAATTGACATCACTTTCAGGGACACTGGTATCATGCCTATTTCCCTCATCTGAAGTCGTAGGTTGTGATCCCGAGGCCTGCCAAATCATACCAAGTTATGTGATTGTATCAACTTCTCTTGTGTTTGAAAGAGTTTATATTCAAGCAAAGATCAAACATGAACCAAGTCAGCAAACACCTGCTTTCCTAAGTTTCTCATGAATTTCTCTCTAACTCTCTGACCGTGTCAAATGACATTGTGAACTATTAAGTTCTCATAATATAGATAATCATCACTTCATCACTCATCACAACCATATCTTTCTAGGTTTCAAAACTAAGCAAAGATCAATGGCCAAAAAAAAAAAAGCCAAGTTCTTTATTATCCCCAACATATGCTCTCTTCTTATAACCAAAAAAACAAAAATCTTACTCTCCCTTAACTCTAGTAATCATGAGACATGAGTAGTGAATATCAAAGCAAGACACACTTACAGTTTCATCTGGAACAATTGCATATCTCTCTGATATGGAGAACGAGGATTTCCCTATTTAAGGCAAAAAGTCAGCACATCCAGAATCATGTTAAATCATTTTAAGGGGAAAAAAACTGATTCTAAATTACACCTCAAATGGTATACATCAGTAATGGCAAAAGAAAAGGAAAACTTCACAAATGAGCCAATAAGAGCACCTGATGATGGATAAGGTTTTGAGGATTCTATGTGCTTCCCAGGTGATCCATCAACACTGAAGGCCTCAATAATCGTTGGAACATTGCTATAAATGCCAAAAAAATCACATCATTATTCAAGCCTTGTAATGAAATGCACCCATTACCTAAGACTACTTCCGCTTAGTAAGTAGATCAGCAACTTTTTCTCTTAGGCCACAACAACCAACCTTTTGAGGGAGGAAAAAGGAAAAGCACACCTATATTCTGATAGGCAAGCTTGAAAAGACAAAATTTGATATAAAAAAAAAAGATTCCTAGATGTCTCAACCAATGTTAACAAAGTAATTTTTCCTGTGCCCACATTATACAATCTAGATTTTTACTTTCCCAACTCCCCTTACAAGCCCCTTCATGCACAATTTAACTACCTACTTCATGAGTGGTAAGGTAAAATCACCCAAAACCAAAATCACAAGACGGACTTCATGATCAAAGATCCTCCATCCATATTTTAACGGATATATAGCAGCAGTGAATGTGATGACCAAATTGATGAGTTAAATTCTATTCCCAATGGATTTTATAGCATGAGTTAAGAAATCAGAATAAAGCAATTAATTTGTTCACAGAAAGGCCTTGTTTGAATAAAGAATTTAACACTGCTAACATATAAGTAGTTGCTTCGAAGTTCGTACAAATAAAATAAAATATCCCAAGTGCATGGAGCAAATGTTTGAAACAGATAAAGCATTGAAGTGGATATTGAATGTGATATATATATATATATATATATATATATATATATATATATAACTTGCACATGCAAATGCAATTACCGGTCTATGGTTTCTCCATTCCCAAGTTGTCCATTTGCTCCTCTTCCCCAAGAATATACATTTTCACGTTCAGTAATAGCAATCGTGTGTCTCCACCCGCATGAGATCTGATGTACTTTCTACCAAGCCAAATGAAAGTTTGCAGACACAAAAATAGTGGGTCATTATTATACACAGTCAAGAATTTTCAAAAAGAAGAAAAGTCAAGAAGGGTGTTGCAGTTTCAATTACTTGATCATGGGGAAAGTTAACTTGCACGGGAGAGCAACAATCTAAATTGTTACCAACTCCAATCTGTCCGAACTACACACAATTGAAGGAGATACAGGTTACAATTCACCAAACAGATGAAAATATTAATAAGATGTAAACAATTCATTTCTTAATTCTCCTTGGCTCAACTGTTTACTGGCCTTTATTTCAAAATATTTTCAAATATTGTTTAGTATGTTTTTCTATGCATACATGCACTTTCGTTCTTTAATTAACCATCAATGTCTATCCTGTGTTGTGTTCAAATTTTCATAAGTATTTCGTGTTGTTATGAACATGATACAAAAAATTTCATGAAAATAGGAGAAGAATAAAAAGTACTGCGCCAACCTTATTCCAACCCCAGCCCAAAAGTTGTCCACTAGACGTGAGTGCCATACTATGCCTCCACCCACCTGATACCTGAAAGAAGTCCTAACAAACATAAGAGACAAATGACAACTGTAGTCTACAACCACACTATACTTTGTTCTAAACACATCACATCTTGTTTGCGTGTCTTAGGGTGTAGGACAAGATTGTGTGTTGTGTTACTAAGTTTTGCATGTTTATCATCTTAACCAGGTTAAATTTCTAGAAAGTTATATGCAATAAAAACGACAGAACATCTAAATGAGACTAATTGTCACCAACTAAGCGTGAATTTAAAGGACCACCTGCGAAATGAACTTGTCACTCAAGGCTTGAACCTTGCGAGGCACAAGATGATCCTCAAAATCCCCATGTCCTAGCTGACCATATTTGCCCCATCCATTTGTGTATAATCCACCAGAAGATGAAGCACATATTGTATGCCGCCAGCCACAAGCAACCATGGCTATCTTGTCACCCTGTAAAATTTACAGTTATGATGACATCAGAAGTTAACACCTGCAGCTCTGCTTGTTTTGTGCAAGTTATAAACAAAATTTAGATGCAGTTGCTTAGCTACTTTTTGCTATTGATCTCTAATCAGAATTGAAGTTTTACCTATATAATCTATGCAGATCTTTAATGCAAACCTTTATTACACGGATTAATAAAGTGAAACTCCAATTTTTATTGAAAAAACAACACCAAAGCATCTCAGTAATTGCATCTAAGTTTTGTTTTAAGTTAATAGCAACTTTAAATTTTGCAGGAATTAAATAATAAATTTAATCTCATAATATTTTTCCAAACTATATTATCATAATCAGTCTAATCTGAAAAGGTAAGCTTGTTTAAGTTTGAGAACATACATCAACAGTCACTTTCTCAGGCAGCAATCGGTCATTTCTGTCACCCAAGCCCAAGTTTCCATAACGGCCCCAGCCCCATCCATACAAATTCCCGTCTTCAGTGATTGCTACACTGTGTTCAGCACCAGCAGCAACCATTTTGATAGGTATTCCCTACAACAATACAAAGTTTATGTGCCCAAGTAATTAAGGGAATAATAATCTTCTCTATGCAGATACTTTTTTGTTGTCCTATAATTTATATAATGTCATGAGTCAAGACATTAACTCTTTCTTGACGTGAGAGCAATTGCTGTTGTTGTTTTATTGATGTTCGCTGCCTTTTCTCCTTCCTTTGTTCAAATTGGAGGATACTTGAAAAGTGTTAAGTGTTAACCATGCTTTCTTTTAACGAAGATCAGTTGATGGGTTGGTTAATTACCATGGCATTCAGTTCCATCTTTTTTTAACGTAGTTCCAAGTTTGTCCTTCTCTAGATATAGAAAAAATAAAAAATAAAAAAATCTTACCACCAACCTCATGGTTTCTGAAATTTCTTCAACTTTAAAGAACAAGCACAGTAAAATTTCATTTGAAAAATAGTCATGATATTTAAAAGGATGATACTTCTCCTAGTTTTTGCACATTTTCATGTAAAAGATATAATTCTGTAACAATTTGTCCCAATATATATCACTAAGCGCAGCAATCGGTTAGAATGTTTTTGTCTGCACCTATGAGAACTGCTCAATGCTTTCTAGCTTCATAAAAGAAAGTAAATAACAAATTTAAAACAATTAAACATGATTACTAAAGTAAACTACCGAATCCATCTTATTTAGTGCTGATACCCGGGCCATAGAGTACCTCAAATTTTTGAATTTTTTGTGGCAGAAGGGAGTCCTCTGTGGTACCAAGTCCAAGTTCACCATTTTGATTACGCCCCCAACTTCAATCATAACAGAAATATAATACAGCAATAGTTTAAGTTAAAGATGTACAAATAATATGTAAAAACTAAAACATTGAGAAATTATTTGATATAGTCTGAGTGTCTGACTAATGCAGGACATGGGAAAAAAAATGGAAAGGAACAAGTTCTCTACCGTGTAAAGAAGACACATATACAATGCAATAGGTCACACAGGAAATGAGAATAAAACAACCTTTTTCTTTTTGCTGAAATAGAAGACCTGTGGCTAGCATCTACATCTATGGCTATGTTGCAAATAAGTGAAAGAACAAATATATAACTGCCTTTTAACCTTCCAGAATAAGCCAAGGATTTCTATATTGCTATATTTAAAATGGAATGTAAATTAGAAAGTGTATTCAGGATATACAAGAGTTCAAACTAAACTAAATGCATGTACATGGCCAAGATAGCAGAGCCAAGAATCAGAGCCAAGAATCAGCTAGAGTTACAAAGTGACTCTGTGGGAATAGCTATTAGTACATGGAAAAAAAAAAGGGTCAAAATAGACAAAAGACAGATTAACTACAAACCTCAGCACCTGGCTGTCCATGGTAACTGCCAAACAATGACTGTCCCCACAAGCAATTTGCTGTATCATTAGACCTTGTAATGCTGTAATGGGATGAGGAATAAACAGGTCACTATGATCACCATGACCCAACCTTCCAAAGTCACCCCTGGAAAGCCATAATACGATCTGCTTGAGAACTTAATAAAAGATATCACAGTCACTAATATGAAAGGTAAAGCACATTTCAAAAGACTCCTTTTGATGTGAACAAAAATGTTACAGAAATTGCGGGGTAATTGAAAACAACACAAAAGATTATAAGCCAAGCAACATCAAGCTGTCAAGTTTTTAGTATCACCCAAATCAAACTAGTTTTTCAATTTTCATATTAACAATTATTGAGTCCAAGTCAAACTTTCTCTTCAAGGCAACAAGATCAACTACCCCACCTTCATGATGTAATGAACTAACATTTTATACACATCATTGGTTAATGCAGACTAACTAATTAGCCAATTAAACTAGCTATACTTACTTGAAACTGAATCCAACCCTAAATCAGAACATACATATACTTGTGTGGTCCCATTCTAAATAAACAGCCAAAGTTGATTTCAATTATGGCAATTTCAATTAAGCAAAAACATTCCAGCCGAAAGGTAGTTAAGATGGAGAGCATAGTACTACCATCCCCAACTATATACATCCCTGCCAGACTCAGAACGTGCCATAGTATGATCAGCCCCACAAACAACACATATTATGTCTTGGCCATCCAATGCACTCAGTTTTGTAGGTAACAGTCGATCATCAGTGTCACCATGGCCTAACTGTCCATCCTCTCCTCGCCCCCACGAGCAAACAACATTTCCACCTGTTAAAGAATCAAAATTAAGAAGAAAAAAATGACAGAAGTCACACCTAGGTACAAATTGAGATGATATGAAAATGATTCTTCAACAATTAATAATATTAATAAGAGTAGCTATGGACATGGATAAGAAGAAGATGAAAAAGAAGAGTTGAAGTTTGAACTAGAGAAAGTTGCATTTATTTAATGAAGTACTTCTTACAGCTTACAAGGAAATTAAAAATCCAATCTATTGGATGTGAAGGAGACCCAGATGCAAATATCATAAAGTGGTACCGATGAACACCTCATTTAGCCACATTCCAGTAGTTAAAGACAATGCCAATATCAAACGCTGGATCATGTACATGCACACATGCAGCATACAAGAACTAAATATAAAAAGGGTCATACATAAACCACATAAAAAAACTTTCTATAGGGACCACAGAGAACAAAATCCTTACGCCAGAAACGAATTGATGGGTTAAGTGGGGACCTTCAGATTGAGGCAGAGAAAGCATATAAAACAACAGAAATCCAAGAACTTGCAACAGAAATCCATCACCCTTTCCAGAAAACTCAATATAAAACTTCATTCAGCACAATAACAACAATCAAGCCTAAACAAAAAGGGAAGTGAACACTGATTGATGCTAGCTTACTCAGAAGTGCCACACTGTGGCTGGCACCAGCCGATACAAGAAGAACAGGACGAGGTGGAGCAGCCACTTCACTCATCACTTCATCTTCCATCCCCATCTCCAAAGTCTATCAAAGTTGCTCTACTTAATTTCTCGGTGAAAAAAAGTTGGCAAGCGTGCTTCTTATATACCAGCAAAGAGAAAGAAGCATCTACAGAAGCATAACAGAAATCGGTAAGAGCACATGTTCAAACTTTAAATAGTCAAAATGTTTTTCACGAAGTCCAAACAAACGGGTAGGTGAAAGTTTAACGTGTTCGGGTAGATCCGTAGATCATTTACGCTAAATTTGGTTTAGAGGAGAGGAATAGGATAGATGAAAATAGAAGAGAGATAATTTGAAAAAGAATAAATAGAGTAGAAATAAAGTTGTATATTATGTTGTTTGTTTTAAGAGAAATGAGTGAGAAATAAACATAAAAAAATTGATTATGATACACAAATAATCGATTAAAATATGTAAATAATCGATTATGATACATAAATAATCGATTTTTTTTTATGCTCTAACCCTTAAAATCGATTATTACTTATAAATAATTGATTAAATTGGTCAAAAAATTGATTATTTAAGTTAAATAATCGATTTTTACTGTTTGAAATAATTTTTTAAAAAATAAAAATTTATAACTTAACTCTCTTCAAACTCTTTAGTAACAAACGCTCATTTCGCATTTTTATCTGCAGTATTTTAATTCTCTCCGTTCAACCGAAGAGAGCCTTAAGAAACTTCCTGCTACTAACTTTTAATTCCTCACCAAATTATCTGTCGATACGTAACTATCTGCTACTAATATCTATATCTATTCCAAATCCTGATCACCAAAAGAAATTAATGCACCTACTGTATTACTAACTAGTAACCACCATGCTCTAAGCAAATCTCTAAGCTTTTGATTTTCAAGAGGATATCTCCCGATTGATAGTGAAGAATTAATTTTTATTTAAACATAAAGAATATTAAAGTAAATTTTGTTTCTTTCGATAAAATCTTCTTAACACATATAATTAAGAATCAAACTCTCAACAACCTAGTTAAAAAAATTCAATTATCTATCAACTATACTAAATGTGTGTTTGATTTTTTATTAAAGACTTTCAAATAGTCGTTAAATAAAAAATTTAAATTTTTACTTCTTATAAAATATTGATTAAAATATGTGTCCTTTCAACTTAAATATGTTGTTGCAAATCTTTTTACTTTGCAACATAAATGAATAGAAAAGTTATAAACGTACTTCACGTTGGTTTGATGCTTACATGTGCACTGTATCAGAAAAATGATCGTGACATGTGTATGGCTCAGGGATCAATGGATTGGAAGACACATACATTAATTTAGGGCACGGTAAGAGTGAAAGTGACTAGTTGAGTTGGTCAAATAGAAACGATGGAATTCAATGATGGGGGGCCCATGTGTTCTACGGCACCACTCCATCTTTGTCTTGATTGGCTTTGGTGCATGCATGCTCTCTGCCATGCAACTACCACAAATTGGACATGTGATGTCGTATAGGACTAGGACTAGGCTTGTAGACTTGGGAGTGATAATGCCTGTAGTTATCTCTGTTGGCATTATACGACATCACATGATAATGCAAACACCATTAATTATCTACTAACGTTCACGTGATATTACTGTTGTTAATTTTGAATTTAGGAGTTGTGATAGGAATGACTACGATTTTACAGATTTCATTTCAAACATAGAGGCTCCGGTCGGTGTTCATATGGATTTTTGTGTATTGCCGTCATAGTTTCTTGTATACGCGATCAAGTCTCGAGTATTCAGCGCAATTTATTAAGGACTCAAATTAAAAAATTAAAAAAAATATTATTCTAACTTATTTGGAACTAGTTTTGAGTGCAAGTTTGAATATATACGTCATTGTATTAAATACTTGACAGTTGTTAATCATACTTCCCTTAATTGTTAACTAGCATTATATCCGTGCGTTCGCACGGTCGTTTTGATTTTTATGCATTCTTTTAATGATTTATGTATAATATAATTTGTTTTAAAAAAATATTATATATATATATATATATATATATATATATATATATATTTGTTGCTCAACTATAATAAGAAATCAAAACATGAATGTTCAATAAGATTAATAAAGTAAAAATGATTGACCTGGTTAATATGACATAAACCATGTTAAAATAATAACTCGTAATATATTAAAAAAATTTAGTCTCGCAATAACAAATATCTCTGAAAATGTTAATAAGAAAAAAAAAACACTGACAAAAATAGCACAAGATATTTGTGCATTCTTATGGATCACTCGTTTTTATGCATGTTTTAAATACATATGTTTATAAAATTAAATTTTTATATTGAGACAAATGTAATTAGCTATTTAAGTTTTTCAAAAATGCATAAAGAGTTAAAGTATTCAAGTAAAGAAAATATATTTAGTTATAATCCCATAAATATTTATTATTTCATTTAAAATATTTATAAAATTGTATGAAAAATTTATGTTTAAAAATTTAGAAAGAATTTAACTTTATGTTTAATTTTTTTTTTGTAATTTTGAAATGTGAAATGATAATATAATTCATTTATTTACAACTATATTGCAAATAAAAAATTATTAAATTTATAATATTTATAATTTATAAACAATACTTCAAATAATTTAAAGTCTAAGAATTAATTAAATTAAATGCAAACTTTTTGAAATCAAATATTACTTACCACCATGTTGATTCGAGTGGAATTGATATTGAATCCCTTAAGTAGGACCTTAGGTTCAAGTCTTGTGGTTAAAAGATCTTGCTAAAGTTAATGGATACATAAATGATAGAACTTTAAAGTTTGTCATATAACTTTATCATATAGAAAAGGATAATTTTAATCAACAAAATAATGATAGTTATTCAAAATAGAGTCAAAGTATTATTTAGTATAAATATATTAACTAATCAGATTTAAATAAATTTTTAGTATAAAAATTTTAACCACATAATATAAATATCATTCAACAAAATATTTATTTACGATAAAATTATTTTATATGATTTCTAAGTAAAAATATTATTTTGTAATAAATATATTAACTAATTAGATATAAATTAAATTTAGTATAAAAACTTCAACCTCTTAATATAAATATTATTCAACAAAATATTTATTCATTAAATTATTTAAAATTATTTTATACAATTTCTAAGTAAAAATAGTTTTATAGGATTTCAAAGTAAAATTAAATATTGTTGAGTCTTGGATATGCCTATGTTAAATACTCACAAAAAGAGCTTTGTCGTCCAAAATCGTTCTCCCATAACAATGTCGAGCAGGATTGTCTCCCATGAATGATACTTGCGTCTTTATCTTAAAAAAAATTAAAACTAATTTAATTATGATTTTATTGAGTAAGTAATTTAAAACTATGCAGTTGTATTAAATACTCAGAAAAATAATTTTTTCGTCCATAATGATCTTAAGCAAGATTGTCTCTCGTGAATGATATTTGTAGTTTATACTATAAAAATATTAAACTAATTTAATTTATGATATTATTGTTAAAGTAATTTAAAAATATTTTGTAATAAATATATATTTAATAAATTAATTTTAAACATAGAGTCAAACTATTATTTTGTATAAATATATTAACTACTTAGATTTAAATAAAATTTTAGTATAAAAATTTTAACCACATAATATAAATATCATTCAATAAAACATCTATTTATTAAATTATTTTACATGATTTCTAAGTAAAACTAATTTTATTGGATTTAAAAGTAAAAAAAAATAGTTAATTAAGTTATAATTAGTTCAATAAGTAATTAAAGAAATTTATCATTCAGTTAATATACTAAGCATATTATTATATTAAATATTTAAAAAAAAACATGTCAACAAAACTACAATAATTTTTTATTTTTATTTTTATATGTGCTAATATAAATTATAGAATATAGATTTTTATAAATAAAAGGCATAAAACAATAATATATTGTAAATTTTATTCATTAAATTATAATTAATTTGAAGTAATTATATAAATTTATCATTCATTTAATATAAATAATAACATGTTTTTATGTAATATTGAGCATATTATTATATTAAATATTTCAAGAATATAAAATTTTATAAATAAAATATATAAAACAATAATATAATAAATATAATGATATAAATCTATAAAAGGTATAAAATAGTACACGTTAAAAAATAATGACAATAGCCATAACCAAATTTCCTTATTTAGATAATTGAAAAGGAAAAAAGAAACAAAAAAAGAAAATGAAAAAATCACAAAAAGGTAAAAAAAAAAAAAAAAAAAAAAAAGTAAGAAGGAGAGAAAAGTTGAAAAGAAAGAGAAGTTTTGGAGGAAAAAATTTGTATGAGAGAGTGACATGCTTATAAAGGACTAATTTTCTTATATACAATTATAAATAATAATAATAGAAATCTAATTATTCAAAATAAAATATTTATATATTTTCTTAAAAAAATTTATATACTATAAAATAAGAATTTAATTTTAATAATATTATATACCATTGATAGATGATATTACAAATAAATTAGGTTTACTTTCAATATTAAGAGTTGAAGAATTGTTACACTCAAAACTTCTTTTAGTTGACCATTGTTAACAACTCAAGAATTAGTCTTCTAATTGTGCCTATACATATACTATATAAAATACTAAAAAATATTATTAAAATATTTAGTGAAAATTTAAATCTCCTGTAATGTAAATGTTGTGTCATAAGACGAATCAGGACCCTCAATTATTTTGATTTTATGCAAAATAAATATTAAGTCAAAAGACTGCGTCTTATAAATGCAAACAGACGAAAATATTGTATCTGCGTCTGTAAGATACAGATGATACGCAGACAGACGCTTAAGTATTAAGAAGCATTTAAAAGGCATAGTAAATGCACTATCTTTTTTGTAATCTATTTTGCAGATTATTTTCATAGAACATCCTCCTATGATCTGTCGAAGTGCATAAAGGAGAACAGAGAGAAGAGTCAAAGTTTCATAAGTTTTCCTCACCTTAAAAGACTCGCTACAACTAGCAATGAGTACTTGTTTAAGTAAGCCATGTGACAACTGCAACAGAAGGATATTGAGTATATCTCAAGAAAGATAAGCAGAATGCTTTATCGGCTCAGGATGATTAGTTGGTGACAAGCATTTAATGCTCGCATTAAATGCCCCTCAACCACCCTCCTTCAGATGATTGTCAGAAGAAAGAAAGAAGACCGTTTAGAGACAACGGTTACTTCCTCAGCAAGTATATATATAGAAGAAGATTTGAAGTGCAAAAATAACACATGAAATGAATTCAAATTCAAGCATTCTTTCAAGTCTTCATTCTTTCTCTTGTAAAAATTCTTTTGTTAAAAAGCTCTCAAATCACTTTGTATATCCTGAGAGAGAAAAACTTAGTTTTTAATATTGTATATCCGTCTGTAAGACGATAATTAAAAAGTCTGTGTGCCCTTTCAAAAACAAATCTTGTGATTTGTTTTAGAGTCAGAAATGGCTTGGTAGTAAATAATACTTAGGTTTTTAGCTTGGAGAGACTAAGTGTGAAAAACTACTTGGGTGAGCCAGAAGTGGCAATGAAGAATACTTGTAACTTGAAAAAGTTAGTGAAACTTGGTGATTTGCCAAGAACTAAACGTAGTCTCGGGGTGAGACGAATCAATATAAAATTTCTGTGTTGTCTTTCCTGCTCTTTCATTATCTATAACTGCTTAAACTGACTTTGTCTTGTTATTTAAATCTATTTTTCTTAAAAAGTTCTTTTTTATCTGGGTAGTATCGTCTGTAAAAAGGTTTTCTTAAAAAACTATCTTTCTTGTTCAATAGACTATACAAGCTGTTTATAAAAAGTTTGCAAAATTTTTTATAAATCACAATTCAACCCCCCTTCTTGTGATTTTTGCCTTTATAGTAAAAATGAAATATATTGTTGAAGTGTATTTATACAATGTATGGAGTAATTATATATTATATATAAAATACTATATCTACGATGTTAGCAAAGAAATAAACTAAAAAACATCATGTAATAAAAATATAATTAAAATTCATTTTCTGTAAGTTTAAAAAATAAAATATCTTATTGAAAATATTATGTGAAGAAGATATCTTATTAAAAATTACATGTGTTTGAATTTAAAAATATTGTTAAAAATATATTTTAATATTAAAGAAGTAGCTTAAAATTATTTGTAATGAAAACATATTTAATAAATTAATTTTAATATATTTAGTATGTATTCATGTAAATGTTTTTAACATGATCATATAAATATTAATCAACAAAATATTCACATATAAAGTTATTAAATATAGAATCCAAATATTATTTTGTAATATATATATATATATATATATATATATTAAATTATAATTAATTTGAATAAGTAATTATTTAAATTTATCATTCATTTAATATAAATAATAATATATTTTTATGTCATATTAAGCATATTATTATATTAAATATTTCAAGAATATAATTTTTTATAAATAAATGATATAAAATAGTAATATAATAAAAATATAATAATATAAATATATAAAAAGTATAAAAAAAAATGCATGCTAAAAAATAATGACAGTAACGAGGGTCAAATTTTCTTATATAAATAATAGAAAAGAAAAAAAAAGATAAAATAAAAAAAAACAAAAAGGTAAAAGAAAGAAAAGAAAAATTGGAAAGAGAAAGAAGTTTTGGAGGGAAAAATTAAGGAGAGAGTGACACTTGTGCATTAAGGAGTTTTTTTTCTTTCTATTATATAAATAGATAAATAGATGTACCTCCCTTTTCTAGTATAACCTTTTTTTTTTGTTATTAAATTGGCAAATGTTAACTTAGGACATTTATTAAGAAACTAAAAGGAAAAATATTTTTATTGGGAGGCGAAAAATTATGTTATCCATGATTTTTTTTTGCGCTCTCCTATGAATTTCACAATAAATATTTTTTCCTTTTAATTCTTTAACTAGTACCCTTAAGACAGTGGTTAGCAAACCCATTAAATTTACATAAACAACCCTACTCCTTACCTCCCTTCCATCCAGTGTATTAGAAACAGCAGATAGTACTAGTAGTAGTATTTTAAGTGATTATGCAGTCGAGAGAAATAGAGCCTGTTAATTATTTTAAATCAAGAGTTACACCTCCTATGTACAGCTGTTGCACAACCTTGAAATTCATCGCTGCACAGTTTGAAGAAATTAGACTGCATGGCACCGTTAATTTTGTTCTTAGACATTAATTAAATTGCTTCTAAATTTTACTGCACCGTTTAGGAGTTTTATTGTATTTTAATATAATCAATTTCAATATGTGAATTAGTGAGTGAAATCAATTTAGTGAATGAAGTTTTCAGTAAAAGTGAATTCTCTTTCTCTGTGAAGCAATTTTCATTTTCTCTCTCTTGCATTTCCTCTGTGCAAGTGTGAGTTTCATTTTATTTTGTCCCACTAATATTGTGATTGATGAATATTTAAATTTTAGATTGGATTAGATTGCATCATATTTAATTGGTTGAGCATAATGTATAAATTATTATAAGCCTACAATTTTTACGGATAAAAAATATATTTAAATTTTAAACAAAATCAATTGAATGATGAATTAAAAAAAATTCAAGTAATTGAATCAAATTATTTTTCTCTTTTAAATTGATCTATCGTGAACACCCTTAACTTACAACTCAAACATTGGTAACGTGATATCAATTATAAGAAAATATTTTAATTATTTAAAAGGTTAATTATATTTTTATTTCCTAAACTTTTTCAAGTTTTTACTTTTAGTCCCTAAACAAAATTTTGACAATAAAATTTAGGGACCAAATTAAAGTATTTAATATAATTTGATGACCAATTTGATAATTAAGCCTTAAATAAATTATAACAGTTTTGAAGCTATCAAAAATTGCAAACACTAACAAACCTTCTCCTTCACGTTCCCATTGAAAAAGAAAACGACAACAAATCTAAAAAAAAAAAAAGGAGGAAACAAACCAGAAACAAATATGAGAAATGCAAAATTGGATTAAAACCACGTTCCCAATATTTATATTTATGTAATACAATCTTGATCAAAATTGGATCAAAACCACATTTTCAAAGGAACCTTTTTTATTTTTTCCCATTCCACACAATACACCTTTCTCTTCCCTCCTCCCTAAACCCCATTCCATCATCCTTTCCACTTCCAAATTCCACCAATTCAAAACCCCACACTTCAACCCCCCCTTCCCTCAATTCCCAAATCCGCCACCGCCACCAACACTCTCTTTACCAAAGAGGTCCCTTTCTTCGTCGAATTCGCATTCCCATTCCCAGGTCCCAAATTTGTGTTCCCACGGCCTTGCGTTCTCATGGTCCCAAGTTCCCCTTTCTCAAACACAACCCTCATCACGTGCTCCTTTGCCAAAGAGGTATAGGGCTCCGACGCCGGCATCGTCGCCACCGCGCTCATCGGGACAATGAGGGTGTCACGATCTCCTTTCTATTTGCTATATAGAAAGGGATCAGCGGAGGAACCACCGCCATTGTCTCCAACAAACAATTGTTGATCACGGAGCACCTCTTCTCTAGCAGGTTTCGGAGAGGGGAAAGGGGAAGAAATTTAAAAAGATCGAAATTTTGATTTATCCTATTTCGGCGACAATGCTTGCTATTTGCTATTTTGATTTTTCTTTTTTGTTTTACTTCTGTTGTTTGGTTTGGTGATGTTGACGTAAGGATCGAAGGGTTTGGTTTGATCATACTGAGAATGTAAGCATTTACCTGAGCAAAGCAATTTTCGACGGTTTTTAGCTGCCAGAAATTGCTTTGTCTTATTAAATGCCTTATTTGTGCAATTTCTGACGATTTTTTACCACATAAAAAAAACCGCCACAAATTTTTAAAAATAATTAAAAATTAAATCACCACGTCATCATTTAACAGAAAGACTTGACGGTAGAGACTAAAAACCAAACGGAAAAATAGTTTAGGAACTAAAACTGGTCAAATAAAAGTTTAGGGACTAAAAACAAAAATTGGTAAAAGTTTAAAGACTAAAAACATAATTTACCCATATTTAATTTTTAGATTGGATTAGATCACATCATATTTAAAAATTGGATGATGAATTAAAAAAATTGAAGTAATTGAATTAAATTATTTTTCTCTTTTAAATTGATCTATCGTGAACACCCTTAAGTTACAACTCAAACATTGGTAACATGATATCAATTATAAGAAAATATCTCCCTATATATATATATATATAAATGACTAAGAGATTATCTTCTCTCCTTATTTCACTCTCCCACTTTCTCTCACATTCACTCTTATTTGAATACTCTCATATCATGGAGTGGTGTAGTTCACCATCCTGACATGCATAAGGTTCTTCTACTTTTCCTAAAATTTCTCTTATCAATTTTTGTAACTACCTCACATTTATAATATTTCTATAACTATCTTCATTCACTTCTTTATCTGATGCTATATATTTTTAAATATTTTTCATCAGTTTTTTTAACTCTATTTTTTAATTCCGAATATTTCTCTTTCATACATAATTTCAAATCCTTAATTCAATTTACTTTTCAATTTTCAAAGTTAATTTAAAAAATTAAAGTTACATTTTCTCTTATCTTTTTTTTTCTTTAAAAAAAATTATAATTTCTAATTTCTTTTATAATTATCTTATCTCTTTTTCAAAATTTCTTTCGATGTGCTATATAATTCTTTTTTTTTCTTCAAGTTTTATACTCTCTAATCTTTTGGATTTTTTTAATATTTCTTTTATCTGATTTTCTAAATCTATTTTTTAATTTCGAAGATTTATCTCTTTCATTAATAATTTCAAATCCTTGATTCAATTTACTTTTCAATTTTCAAATTTAATATTAAAAAATTAAAGTTACATCATTACATCTTTCCTTATTTTTTTTCTTTTAAAAAAATTATAGTTTCTATTTTTTTTATAATTATCTTTTTTTCAAAATTTCTTTCGATGTAGTTTTTTTTTTTCAAATTACACTCTCTAATCTATTTTTTTAATATTTCTTTTATCATATTTTCTAACTCTATTTTTTAATTTCGAAAATTTCTCTCTTTAGTGAATAATTCTAAATCCTTAATTCAATTTACTTTTTAATTTTCAAAGTTAATATTAAAAAAATTAAAGTTACATTGTTACATCTTTCCTTATCTTTTTTTTTTTTTAATTTTATAGTTTCTAATTTCTTTTATAATCATCTCTTTTTAAAATTTCTTTCAATGTGCTATATAGTTCTTTATTTATTTTTTCAAATTTCTTTCTATTGACTATATAAATAAGGTAGTGAAAATTTTAATAAGCCCGTGTAATGTACAAACTAAAACACTAGTTTTAATTATTTAAAAAGATTAATTATGTTTTGTAATCCCTAAACTTTTTTAGGTTTTCACTTTTAGTTCCTAAACAAAATTTTGAATGTTTCTATCGGTTTATATTTTTAGTCCCTACCATCAAGTGTGCCGTTAAATGATGACGTGACAGCCTGGGCGTGTGACACGTGTTAAATGATACACTTCCTGACGGTTAAAATCTGCCAGAAAAATGTTAAACAGACTTTTTGAAAGATGTTAAACTATTTCTGGCGGCTTAAAACCGCCAGAAATTGTCTCTCATTATAACCTCCAAACCCATGACTTCTCCAACCCCAGATAAAAAAGTACCGATCTTTGTAAGATAGACGCAGGCTATTTTGCGAGACCGGTTTAAGTCCCCCACCGTGCGTAACATATACTAGCCGTTGGATTTGTAAATTTTTTGAGATTGATGTGGGACTACCGTACAACCGCCCACACTAGATTTTTTTTTTAAAAAAGGATTTTTTTTTTGTTTAAGTTTTTTTTTTTTATAAAAAACGATCATTCTTCTCCGTTGTTGCTTTGCTTCTGCCTCTCTTCCCATTTTTTTATCCATCATTTTATCTTGATTTTTATTTTTAGTCCCTCATAATTTTTTTTATTATTTTTAGTCCCTCATAAATAGTTCTGGTCTGTTATGTTTTTAGTCCATCATAAATTATTTTGTTCTGTTTTTAGTTCTTAACATTAATTTCAACTGTTAAGTGATGACATAAACTGTGTGTGTGAAAATTTCCTAATTAAGTTTCTAGTGACTTTTAACCGCTGCAAATTTTTTGGTGGTCATAAATGTTTATTTTTGTAACATTTTTTGTAATTTCAGAAAATCTAGTGTTCGAGATTTTGATTTTTGATTTTATTTTTTTAACATTTCTGACAGTTTTAGTTTGCCAAAAAAATTGTTGTAGTTTAAAACCACTAGAAACTTAAACAGAAGAAGAAGAATCCCCTTTTTAAAATAAAAAAATCTAATGTAAGCAGTTATATGGTAGTCCCACATCAATAAGCAACAACGGAGAAGAATGATCTTTTTTTTATAAAAAAAAAAACTTAAACAAAAAAAAAATCCTTTTTTTAAAAAAAAAAAAAATCTAGTGTGGACGGTTGTACGGTTGTCCCACATCAATTTCAAAAAAATTACAAATCCAACTGCTAGTATATATTACGCACGGTGGGGGACTTAAACCGGTCTCGCAAAATAGCTTGCGTCTTGTAACATATTGCATCGATCAAACTCCACACATTCAACATTCAATTAATTCACATAGGAACGACATCAATAAAAACGTGAGGGGATCAAAATACAACGAATGAAATGGGTTTTAACATCCGTCAAATCTCCACCCCAAATCCTCCACCTCCCCTTCCCCAAACCCTGTTCCCACTGCTAGTAACAGATTACGAGAGCCACAAATTCAAATTCTCACCAATTTGCACACCGACTCGTCAACAATGGAGACACTCATCATCCTGACCACCTTAGCAACCTTCGTGGGGACCACCGAATGTCCCTGGCCATAACAATACGGTTGAAAACTCCCACATCGCACAACGAAATGTCGATGCCATCTCACCTCCTTTCTCTTGTAAAGGATTTGGCTATTTGGGGGTTTTCGGAGTTTGAAAAGAGAAGTGAAAGGAGAGGGTTTCGATCAAGAATAACTCTCCCTGCGCCCTCTGCTCCACCGTCGCTTTCGCCAACCAGTTTGGTCCCTCCCTTGAATTTTCCCCTAACAATTCCTCTGCCGCTAAGAGAAAAAAAGGTTGTTATCGGGGTTGTTTCTGTTGTCTGTGTCTTGGTCTTGTTACTGCTGTTTCTCGCGTTTTGGGTTTATTGCAAGTTGGAAGACAAGGTTGTCGGGATATTAAGAAAGCACAACTTTGATGATATTAAGAAAGCAACTAACAATTTCTCCAGGGATAATATAATTAGAAAAGGGGGTTATGGGAATGTGTACAAAGGGTTGCTTTCCGATTGGAGTGAAGTTGCGTTTAAGAGGTTCAAGAATTGTTCAGCTGCTAGTGATGCAAGTTAAACTCACGAAGTTGCTTTTGTGTATGGCTTTGTTGATTCTTGGATCTGATTCTTCAATTTTCGTTTATTAATATTTATGTGTTGATTGTATTATCAGTTTATCACGTTGGGGGAATGAAGTGGGTGGAGGTGAAATTTGAATTTGGATCTGGGATAGAAATTTATGAAGGTTTTCAACTTTTAGAAACTATTTAATATTTAAACGGTAAGAAAATAAAAAAAAGTAATGTTATGTCATCATTTAATATTCCTATTTGATAGCAAAGACCAAAAGTATTAACAGGACAAAAGTTTGAGGACCAAAACCAATTAAAATTTTGTTTAGAAATTAAAAATAAAAAATTGAAAAAGATTAAGGACTAAAAATATAATTAATCTTATTTAAAAATAAGTGTTAACAATTTAATGTTTTTAGTATAATGATAGTTTTCTTTTTGTAAATTTTATTTTTTTAAATTGTGTTTTTTTTTTATTAAAAATTTAGGTGAGTTAGTTTTTTCTTAAAGGTTTTTACATCAAGAGTGAGATTCAAACTCACATTTTTATGAAATATGAAACTATTTTTATCAACTAGAGTAATCTTTATTGACAAGTTGTACTTAAAAGACACTTCTTAACATTTTGTAATGTTACATATACAAGCTAAATCAAATTATGAAACAAGATAATTTCATTGATTGTTGTTTCTTTTAAATCAAATCAATAATTGAAAAATGTTGCTAAAATACAGATACACATTAATCTAGAGCAAGGATTGAAGGAGATGGGAAGAGAAAGAGAGAGATTGACCTTGAAGAAGAGTAAGTGATACATTTTTTTTTTTTTTTTGTAGAGTAGGTGATAAAACCTAGTGGATGGGGTTTGGTCTTCAGTCTTCACGCAAACTGGGCCCGCAATTGAAAGAAAGTCCAAACGCTAAAATGAAGCATTCTGATTTAAGGCATGTTGCCATGTTGGTACCCAAAAAAAGGCATGATGCTAAAGTGCTAATTAATTGCTCACTTTTATAATTGAAGGCATGTTGCTATAATAAATAGAGAGGAATGAAGTTAGTTGGGCCGTCAGTGCAAGGGTTATTCGTTTAAACGGCCTATACTTCCTGCACTCCTAATATCTCACTTGCACCTCCCTTAAAACAAAATCAAAGCCCCAAAATACCCCTAATATCTCACCTTGTACCTTTGTCCCAACCAATCCGATAATCTCATAATCGTCTTTCATCGAATCAAATTCATTTAGCTCATTGACCGTAATCTGGGACTTGTATCGTTCTACAGAAACACAAAGTCTCTTGAGAGAAGGTCCCGGAAGATGGCCTTGCGTTGACAAGGGAGAGGACAGTGGATTAGAGAGCATTTTTTTCAATTTTGAAATTGGTGTTTCGGAATATATTTTTACATTTCCAGGAATGTATTCTAGAACAACCAATCCATAACGTTAAAAAAACTCTTCTGAAATTAGTAATCCAAAATATAATATATATTCTAAAATAACTAATCCATAATATATAAAAAAAAAGGTGTAATTTTACGGATTACTTTGAGTAATCCGCAACATTCAACTCATGGATTATGTTTTTGGGATTGCAATTTGTGTATTTTGTACAATTAGTACTCCAAATGCCGCGTGGAAAAGAGGGTTTGACTGGGTTTGTTGTGTTGACCGAAGTTCGGTCACTCATTTCATTTCAAAACGCGTTTGCGTTTCATGGGGGGACATCAAATTTATATGCTTATTTACAAGCGGAATCTGAAAATGAAAGGTAAGCAATTATTACCTATGACAAAGTCAATTAATTAAAAAAATTGTGCATGATCAATTTTTGCATATGTCAGTATATCATATTCATTCTTATAATTTATAGGAGTAAATCGTGAGATGATAATGTGGAGTAATTTTTATCCATTTTCAAACTACTATTTTTCTAAAGAAAAATAGGCTTGATGTAAAGCAGTAATTTTTATAACATTCTTATTATTCACACATAAGTAAATCTTTTTAATAATAAAATCATGGTCACAACGTAACATTAATTCGGCAAGTCACTACCGCTTTCTTGGAGTTACGATTTATCCTAAAAAAAACAGTACACGGTGAGTTTCTTTCTATATAAAAATAAAATAAATAAAACTTTACCATACAATCATATATAAATAATTAAAATTAATAACATTAAAAGAATATTTAATTTTTTATATAATTTATTTGATTTTTTAAAAATAACTTAAGATTTTTGATAATTTTTTAAATTTGTCTCGAAAGGTTTTGAGTAATTTATCAAAATATTTTAAAAAAATAAAATTAAATCTAATACAAGCTTTTGTACGATAAAAAATCATTGCATAAATATTTCATCAAACTAACTAAACACACTTTTATGCTCTGTTTGATTTAGAGGATGAAAATAACGAGAATAAAAATAAAAAAAAATTATGAATTAAAATAAAGTGTAAAAGATATGAATTCCATGTATAATCCACCAAATTTCTCTCTTATTTCTCTTCTCCGTCCTCAAACCAAACACAACATTAAAGTTACTAAAATTCATAACATTACTTTAAAAGTTACAAAAGAAATGGCGTGTCTAGAAGTATATTCTCGCCACCTGATCTATCCCGCGTTAATAGATTTTTTTTTTTAATCAGCGCGTTAATAGTTAATCTCTATATAGATTTCTCACTTTTATATAAAAAAATAAAACATACGGGGGTCTATTCAATTAGGATTTCAAAAAGTTTTAAAAGATTTTTTTTATAAAAAAATTATATGGTATTCAATCAAGACAAAAATAAATCCGGTGATATTCAATCAAAATTATTATAATTTTTTAAGGAGTGTAATAAAATCCGTTAGTATTTAATTAAGATTTTTTTCAATTTATAAAAAGTCTTATAATATTCAAAAGTATATAGATTTCGATGGATTTTCTTTTAGGATGAATTTCGATAGATTTTATGAGATTTTTTTAGTAGAAAATATAAATAACATACCCATCAAACAATCCTATCCAAATCCTTGAGATTTTCCCAAACTTTTTTTTTCTCTTTTTTTTGTCGATTGCGAGGTTTTTCTTTCTCCCATCACATATAATCCTTTCTTTCTTCGTTGAAGGTGGTGTAAACATTCATAACTTAACTTTCTTTGCAAAAAATGTCGTTACGATAAATTTTCAATTGAATCAATAGATGAATCTACCAGTTAATAAAAATTATAATTTTATACCTATTATTCAAATCCAAGAGCAGGAACGAGAATATGCTAATGCATGAACGGTTAGTATATTTTTAGAATCAATTAATTATTAAAAGATTAAAAAATTTGTATCGATTTTACTTTTCTTTATCTAAACCTTATAATTTATTTGTTATCCTTTTCATCGACTCTTTATAATTTTGAATGTTTTATAAAAATTCATAAAATCCTTTCAAATCTTATGAATTCATATGTTATAAATTCATTAAAATCTAAACTATACCTAATCATAAAATTTAAAAAAAAAATCTTAAAAGTCATTACATTTCTATAAAATCTTTTAAAATTCACATAATTTTTTTATACCAAAATAATATTTCAAAATCCTAATCCAATACTCCTCGTTAAATTTAAAAAAGCAATAAAATTGAAGTGGTTTAAGAGCATGCTTATATATGGTTTATTCAAAGGGCACGAAAAAAGGCAGCAAATTCAAGCTCTTTCGTTCAAAGTTCTCCCATTCCAGTCTCCGCAAGACTCCAACAACGAAAGAAACTAGGAACAAAAAAACCATTGTTCCATTTCCATGGGCATGACTTCCAACGAAGCTTCACCGTAAGTACTCACTCTTTTCTTTCTTCCTTCTCTTCCTCGCTCATCATTTTTCCACAAGCAAAATTAAAATAAATAAGAAAATTCAAAACCTCTCAAACCTTTCCTTTCGACGAAAAGTCGAAGCAATTGATCGAATGATTTATCCGTGGCAGGTTTGAGTCTCGCGAGATGCTCGCAACCTTCGTCTCGTCCACGCCGCTACTGTCCGAGTCATGGCGCCTCTGCAGCCAGGCCAACGCCACTCCCTTCCGGAGCTTCGTCACGGAGCGCGTCGGCGCCGCCGTCTACGTGGCGTTCTCCGGCGTCCATATGGCCGGCGGGTCCGACCCGAACTGGAGAGACTTGGTGCCGTTGGACAGCATCGGCGGCGTGCCTCTGTTTTCGTCGCGGCGGAGCAAGGAAGGGGAGGAACCGGTCATGGTTCACGCCGGCATGCTCAATCTCTTCTTGTCCCTCTTCAATTCTTTCCAGAACCAGGTTCGCTTTCAATTTTTCAATTCGCACTTGTTTGAATTAATTGAAAATCAATTCTCACAAAACTTATATGAACTTTTTTTTTTTGACAGAAAAAACTTAGATGAACTTGTTTCAGTGCTTTTACAGCGTATTTAGATAACTTTGATACACTTTTTACATTTAATACAAATCATTATTACATAAATTATTAAGGTAAAACATTAAAAGTTTAACAGGCATTATCAGTTAATTAGAAATCATTCTATCTATAAGATAATTATTATAAAATTAATAAACTTATTATACTTAATTTGTAATTAGATGATTATGTAAAAAAAAATTATATGCATGTATTATTTATTCAAACATTAATTTTGATTAAAAATAGCTCAAAAAATAAATAAAAACTTGATTTAAATTTTGTCAATTCTAAATTTGGTTGTGTCATGTTTTTGGTATTATTTGGAGTTAGTTACCTTGCATCAATTATATATATGTTATCATCTTTTTATGTGCATTTTTGAGTTTTGATATATCCCGTATATAGTTTGTGCTCGCGTGTGTAAATTTAGCATATATTTCTATTCTTAAAGTAACCAAAATATAGGAATAAGATGATTCTGTATGCTTTTTTTGATATACCTTATCTGAAGCTCAGCTGAATTAATTGAAAGGATAAACTGAATTAAGGTTTAAGGAGAAGACAGAGAGAATTGTAATACTCATCATAACTGATCTGTTTGTAGACGCTGTATGTTGTTTGATTTTTGTGAGATTATCAGACTTTGTCATTAGTTTTGATTTTGAGGGGAGGGATGATTGCTGGTGACAAAGCTTTTATTTTTTATTTTTTTTGGTGTTCTTTTCTTATTGGTATGCTTACATGACGTAGTTAGTGGGGATCGCTACTTTTGGCTCATTAATTGATAGAACAGAGCAAGAATACGAAAAAAAATATCAAGTGAATCGTAATAATAATTAATAAAATCCAGAAAAAGGAAAAAACTTGAAAGGGACATTAGGTAGCTAAACTCCATCGTCCATTCCATTCCATTGCATTTTCAGACTTTCTTTCTCAGAGCTAGTGAAGGTATGAGAATGAGGCTTAGAGAAAAGAGAAAACAAGGGTAAATTTAGATGTTGAATACATATTTTGTTAAGAAATTCTAATAGTTAATTTATTTATTATAATTATGACTTAAAAGGGATAAAAGATAGCATATTAATTCAATGAAATTGGAATATAATAATTCGTAAAATTTGTAAATATAGACTAAAGCCTACCAATTGAGATTTGAGCTAATCTTAGAATAAATTATAAGTACTAAGTTTTGGAATATAAAATAGTAAATTTTTATGTGTTTGTGTTGTGTTATATCATTATTGTTTTGTTGTTATTATTATTCAAACATTAAATTTTCATCAATTACCCTTTATTTAAAGTGCCCTAACACTATAAATGTCATCAAAGCAACTATCAATTGTATTATTTTAACTTGTTGGTATATGCTACAAATATTCCCACTCTCAAAGTATCATATGTTTTTTTCTTTTGCAAATATTTATTAGTTCCTAAAAGTATTAGTTAAAAATGTAAATTAAACTTTTTAATTGAAAAAAGAAATATAATTATTATATTAGGGATAATACACAAGCTTATCAGCTCAACTTAATTCCATTGAGTTCAGTTGGCCCTTTGTTCTATTTTGCAGCAATTTTTGTTTAGAAAGTTGCATCTGAGTTTTAACCCAAAAGTTGCATTCCGTGTCCGTTTTATCGTTGTTTCGGGTCTGATTGATTATTGATGGCTTTCGTATTTATCATCAATTACCATAATCATAATCATAATAATAATAATAATAATAATAATAATAATAATGTATAAAAAGCAAAGAAAAAAATAATGTATAAAAAGCAAAGAACAATTTTTGCAATGTGAACGGTTCCGCACGACCTCATATTCTCAGACATGGGTCCCTATGGGCTATCGTTTTATAAAAGGACGGCTAACAACCAAGCCACCTTGATCAGTGCCTAAAACATTTAAGACATTATAACAAAAAAAAAAAACATTTTAGAAATAAGAAAGGGTCCAAGATTCCAATTTGGCAATTTAAAATGGTTGACGTTTACTTTTAAGTAACAGTAGCCTCCATCACCCAGCAAATCATGCCATAAACAAAGATAGAGTAGGATCAATTTTCAGAGTAAATAATATAAAGTAAAACCTCCATTGTCCTCGTTCAAAGCCCTCATCATTATTATACAAGGGAGTTTGTTAATGGACAAATATCTGACACAGCAATTTGTCTTCACCACCACTAGTTGACTGGTAAATGAAACCCTCACAAAGCATTTTTAAATCCTCAGGTAGCATTTTATTTGTTATTTTCTTTGGAAAAATAGTCTATATAGTGATAGTGTAAAGGTCACTCGATTACACATTGTTATGCATGGTAAATTGGTTGATTTTTACAATAATTATTTTAAAAATCATATTTATCATAATTTCTAATTAGTTGACTGTTTATACTTAGAGTGCATATAAATTAAACTTTTTTTTTTTTTTCTTTCGGGATGTTAAAGAAAGAAATGGTTTTTTATACTAGGATTTGGAAATAAAATATATAAAACTGCAAAATAAAATAAGATTTAGATAACACATAAAAAATATCTACGTGAAAAATATTCTCTCTGAAACATGTCTTTGTGAATTGGGTGGGTTAAATCCAACTTTTCTTACCATAGTTTAGACTTAATCATTATCGCAGAAGAATAAGATATCCCCTTCACGTCAACTTTCCATTATTATGCCAAAGTCGGGAGCAAGAAAACAAGACTCGAGCCTTGGTGTAGTGGGAAATCTTGACTCTACCATGCCCCATGACACCTACCTTGGCAAATTAAACAGAAAGACTTGACTGGGTCAATTTTGAAATTGACCTTTTCACGTACAGATAGAAAAGAGTTTCATTTTCACAATTCACACCAAAGGACCGTAACTTTAAGTCGTACCCAGTCTTTTTAATTAGATGATTCACTTTATGGGTCAAGTTTGGGAGTAACTTTTCCTTTTTCTTTTTCTATGGGTACATCATACTAGATGAAGTTAAAATCCCAAGTTTTTATTCATCAGTAATTATTCATATTAAAATCTTTAAAGGGCATTTTCTTTTGTTCTTCAAATTTCTTTTATTGGAATCTTATTCTGTTGTTCATATTCTTAACTTACTGATGAAAATTAACGTTGCAATTCAGATTTTGGAAATAGTGGGAAACAAAGACACTAAATCAATTGTCATCACTGGACATTCTATTGGAGGAGCCACTGCCTCTTTGTGCACTCTTTGGCTTCTGTCTTACCTCCAATCCATCTCTTCCCTTGTGTCAATATTGTGCATCACTTATGGTGCACCATTGCTTGGGAACGAGTCCTTTTCCCAAACCATTTTCAAAGAAAGATGGGGTGGCAACTTCTGCCACGTGGTGTCAAAGCATGACATAATGCCAAGGTTGCTCTTTGCCCCTATAACCTCTCTCACTACTCAGCTAAATTCCCTGCTACAGTTTTGGCACTTGTCCATGACCTCACCAGATTTTGGGAAGCTTGAAAATCAGATATCCGAAAAAGAGAAAGCCAAGTTGTTCACTGCGGTAATGGATTACTTGGAAGCAGCAACACAAGATGGAGAAACATCAGTGCCAATTTTGTTTCACCCTTTTGGGAGCTACTTTTTTGTCTCAGAAGAAGGAGCAGTGTGTGTGGATAGTCCATCTGCTATTATAAAAATGATGCACTTGATGCTTGCCACTGGTTCTCCAGCTAGTAGTATTGAGGACCATCTGAAGTATGGAGATTATGTTAATAATATGTCTTCACAAACATTGTATCAGAGCAACTCCATGCAAAAGAACATTCCTGATTCGAGCTATGAAGCAGGGCTTGAATTGGCCATTCAGTCTTCTGGCATAGCAAACCAGGTAATTGCAATATCTATTATAAATGCAACATAAAATGATTCATGTGTGTACCTAACAGTTAAATCTTTTTGGGTTTGTAGATTCAGATTCTAAAAGATTAAGTGGTACTAGGTGGGCCTAAACATTATCACCTAAACAACTTAATCTTTTAGAATAGGTGGATGATGACAATATCCTGTCTCTTCTTTAAAGCTTCAAATACCAAATTCCAATCTATTTTTAATTTCATTTCATACGATGTGGGAAAAATAAATCTCCAGTTATTTTCTTAGATTATCCACGTCTTTGATAACATGCTTCCTCACAGTAGATCCACGTCCAGCAGAATCCATGTGTTGGGATGTGTATCCAAACACACAATATGACCATTTTTCACTTTAGTCCCTAAATTTACAAAACACTCACTTTTTCTTGATTTTACAAAGCTATCATTTCTTCACTTTAGTTAGTCCTTTCGTCCAACATGTTTCACTAACGGTAAAGATTAAATGACATTTTGCAAAGTCTTTGTAAAGTTAAAAACTAAAGTGATTAAGACTTACAATTTCAAGAACTATATTAGCCATGCATGATTATTTTCACTGAACATGTTACTGTGACGTAACCAACAGGAATCAGCTATTATATCAGCCAAGGAATGTCTGAAGACAACAAGGAGAATGGGTCCTTCACCAACTCTGAATGCTGCAAGCCTAGCAGTTAGCTTATCCAAGGTGGTACCTTATAGAGCGCAAATAGAATGGTACAAGAGTTGGTGCGATGAGCAAGACGACCAAATGGGTTATTACGACTCATTCAAAAGCAGGGACTCTTCCAGTTCCAAAAGGGACATGAAAATCAACATCAACCGTTGCAAGCTTGCCAGGTTTTGGAACAGCGTTATTGACATGTTGGAAAGAGGTGAGCTGCCTCATGATTTTGACAAGAGAGCTAAGTGGGTCAATACTTCACACTTCTATAAGCTATTGGTTGAGCCACTAGACATTGCTGAATATTATGGGAAGGGGATGCATAGAACCAAGGGCCATTACATGCAGCATGGTAGAGAGAGAAGATATGAGATTTTTGATAGGTGGTGGAAGGATAAAACGGTTATTACTGGTAGAGAAGAAAACAAGGAGAGGAGCAAGTTTGCAAGCTTGACCCAAGATTCATGCTTTTGGGCGAGGGTGGAGGAAGCAAGGGACTGGTTGAATTGTGTTAGAAGCGAGAGAGACACTAACAAATTGGCTTTATTGTGGGATAAGATTGAAAATTTTGAGAAATATGCCATAGATTTAATTGGAAATAAGGAAGTGTCCAGTGATGTTCTCTTTAAGAATTCAAGTTACAGTATATGGGTGGAGGATTTAAAAGAACTGAAACAACTGAAAGCAAAGGTGCAAAGGTTTCCTCATCAGTTTACTGGTTTTCTAGATGGGGAAGTAGTTCCTTAGCACGTAATTTGGAATCAATAAGCTTAACTCATTGTAAGTGTAGTATGTATAAGAACTGCTTCCTTCTGCAAAATAACTCGTTTTGCTGTTATGACTTTTTGTCGCATTAGGATTTCACCTAAATACATATGAGAACAGGGCTAAAGTGAATCATTCATTAAAATATAAATAACAATCACATAATATATCAAATTCTCTTACTATAGTAACACAAAACGTATATAACTGAAATTAAAAGTTTTACGGTGACTAACATTAACAATAGATAAAACTTATATAAGTATCCGATTTTCACTGGTTTTTGTCTCGTACCAATGTAGAAGGCCACTAACATTCAAAGGAAGATTCGAATCCATGAATTTGTGGGTTCCTGTATGATAAGGAGAGTAGGACCCTCAATTCTATTCCAAACTCACTATCAAAGTTTGGTGGAGAATTTATTTGTGAAGAGGCCGAAGGTAACCAACATGGATTGTGTTATTCTCGCTATCTGAGACCAACAAATCAGATTTTATTATTTGGGATAGAAGAACAAGTGACTGATATCCTAACCAAATCATTGAAGGGTAATAGGTTTATGTTGCTTAGAGAGATTAGATTAGGTATTGTATCATACGAAAACCTGAATTAAGAGAGTCTGTTGAGTATAATTCAGATTTTAATATTAGTTAGTTGTAACTGTCATAACTATTAATCAGTCAACATGATAAGTGCTCTCTAATTAGCACTATAAATAGATGTGTAACCCAAGTGTGATAAAAATAAAGTGCTTCAACACACTATAGTTTTAACAAATTTAAAATACACCTCTATTTTGAAAAGAGTTTATTAAATAAATTTTTAATTTAAATTGTTTATCCAATCACATCTACATGTTCAGTTGAAATTAGTTTTAAGAAATTAATTACTTTATAAAAAATTCTTTAAAAAAGTTTGAAAAACTTACATTTCAAAATAAAGTAAATCAAAGTCACGTAGGGACGCATGTTGCGTGTCTAAGCTTAAAGAGATAGAATGTGAGAGTTGACCGTGCTCCTCTCCTAGTATTGCAATTGAGTACAAGGCATGTGCTTGCAAAAGATGCAAAGATTTCTTATCAACTTGACCTCCTTTGTATAGTATATGATCAATGAACTGAAGGGATACATGATACACGTTTAGGGGAGCCCACCAGTGCTTAAGGGATATCTTTAAAGTTCTAAAGGATCAAGGTACATGATATCGTTTATCGTTTTACTTGCTTGATCTTTATTGTTTTTTAGAATAAAAAAGAAAGATCAAGGTGGGATATGAAAATCGATGAAAGCAAGCAAAAGATGAGAAAGGAATAAGTTACCACAGGTGTTAAATCCTAATGGAAGGACAGGTTAGTGGGAAGTGAGTATTAGTACTGCGTGGACAAGCCATATGAGGATGAGAAACGATACTATCATGCTCTCTTGACATTCTCTTCTCGATATATATACTTTTTTTTTTTTTTTTTCTAAATTTGTAATTTTGGTTTCCTTTAATTCCTGATATGCAATTTTAGTCTCTAAGTTTTTAAAAATCCGTAATTTTTGTACAATCCTCAATTTAGCTTACGCTGACAATTTAAATTAACAGTTGATTAATGATATGTCATACAGGGCCAAGGAGCTTGTATTTGATAGGATTTACATTTGCTAAACTGTGAATTTGACCAAAATTCTAATGCTATATCCACTCCCCCTCCCTTTTTTTTTCCCCTTATATACCCTTTATACACATAAAATTTATACAAAATTATTATTCTGAAAAGTACTTTCCGGAATACTATTTTGTGTTCCGAAAGTACTTTTCGGAATAAAATTTTATTTTTAACTTTGGGAAAGTACTTTCTGAAATATTATTTTGTGTTCCGGAAAGTACTTTCTGGAATGTTAAAAAATAAAATTGTATTCTAGAAAGTACTTTCGGGAAGTTAAAAAATAAAATTGTATTCCGGAAAGTACTTTCCGGAATGTTAAGAAAAACATCTAAAAAAATTCAAATAAAACACTAGCACCATTAAAAATCTCATATAAAAGAAAAATTGTACAATAATAAAGCAATTGAAGTAGAGAAAACATATAATTGATATTAGTCCTTTAATCTAAACGACTCAAAGAGGCGTGTCGTTGCTGCAACTCTAAGTTTGGAGGATGAAAAATCCTAACACTGCAAGGGAAGAACAATGGGAGATCAGAGTAAAAGATCAAAGGGATGAAGAGAGGGAAAGAGATTAGGGAGTGTAATGAAAAAGAAGAGAATGTGTTATTACTATTAAAAAAAAGGAGTGTGTTGTTGCGTTGAAAAGGAGAGTATGCGGGGGAGAGAAGAAGGTTTGAAGGGGGAAGGTTATTTAAGTAATTAAATTTTAGAAAAAAGGAAAGGAGAGTGTACTTAGCAAAAAAGAGGAGTGGATATAGCAATAGCCAAATTCTAAACTTTTAAAAATTTGGAGACTAAAGTTACGAAAAAAAAATGAGGACTGAAATTGTGGATCATAAGTTAAAGGGGATCAAAATTGGAATATGACCCTTTTTTTATTAGGTGAAATTCATGAATTTTACTAGATGCATAAATTCTACGTAGGATTTATATGAATTTTTAATAAATAAGAGAATATATTTATAAGAGAATGTTGGAAAATATGTTATTAAAACTTTTTAAGCATGTAGTCAAAAGGTTCAATCTCCACATATGTATGTATGGTGGAAGAATATTTATTGGAAGATGTCATCTCTTTAAATAGATCGTAATATTTCTTAATTTTTAACTTTCGGCTAAGGATACCTGAATTTAAAAAAAAAAACAAAAAAAAACTCCTTTTTCAAAATAATGCTTTAAACCACAATTTGGATGTGTTAAGTTTTCATTCCAACCATCTTCTTTATAGATGGAGGCCTACACAGCTTCATAAAACTTGAAGCTCATTTGCCACTTCGATATATGATTTCCACGTTTGCCATTCATATAATTATAGATGGAGAAGCTGAATTTATCATTGTATTCACCGAACCTGTAAAACTGCTTGCTCAATACCGCTATCAAGCTTCCAATCCAAACTCTCCCACATATAGCAATTTTTATAAGCTCCTGGATAGAGAAAAAAAGAAAAAGAAATTAGTGTAAAAAATGGCTTATTTGCCATGAAAAAGGAAAAGGCCAATTTTTCTAGTTTTTATTTCTGACAAGAGTATATATTTTTCCCTTAAGTTTACAATAGATTTCATTTTGGGTTCAAAACTATATATATTGGTGTTTTATTTTTATTCAAAACTATGACTGGGATTAATTTTTTTTTTTTATGCAGAGATTAATTCTTAGATGAATGTAACCTGTAAAGACTAAATGATTAACTTAACCATTTTAAAAAAAAAGAGTAAAGTTGTGTTTGGGACTAATTTGGTAAGTATTGTTTTTAAGCCAATTCGGTAAGTTAAATATAAGACGAGAATGATTCTTAAGTACTAATGAAACTTAAAATAAAATCAATAGATCAAAAATAATTTTTTATTAGTAGGTTTAGCTAGCTTAACTAATAAACTACCCAAATTCTCACCACTAAATCAACCCTAATGAGTTACTTTAAGATGTGTATATTATAAAAGGAACCAACAAGTTTTTTAGCATTGTATGGTCTCTTTTAAATTTAAGTAAAATTTATAAATAAACATGACTTAAAGAAAATAATAGATGTTTTCATTATTAATAATGAATATTATATTTTATAAGATAGGAAAATAAGATTAATTTAAGAGGTTCTTTCATGAAGATAGAGGGACAAAGAGGATGAAAGAAATGTTAGCCATACATTTTCTAGTATACTCTTTCTTATTACTTAAAATTCATTGAAAACTACAAAATTACGAGTATAACTAATTTAATAAAAGATGAGACTTACATAATTTTGTAATGTTTAATAAATTTCAGTTAATAATAAAATGTGTTTAAAAGAGTGTGTTATTAGCATTTCTCAATGGACAAATTCAAGAATGACAACAAACCAAAATGCTATTGTGGTAAACAAAAAAAAAAAAACACAGAAAAGTTAAGGGGGGAAAAAATATATTTTGCCTTCATTTGTTATTATGTGAAGGTTTTAGATGGGTGGTGACAAAAAGTGTCTATGTGACAACAGTGTCTGTGATTATGTGCTATTAATTTCATGATATCTATCCTGTCTGGTGCACAAGGGCAACTATCATGCAATTTATATCAAATGTAGATCAAAACTTCATTATGATCTTTGATGTATATATAGTTTCTAATATTTGTGTAACAAGCAACTGCGTATACAACTATAGCAGAGAAGCTATTTTACAACAAAAAATAGTTCATAATACTTTATATAAGACAGGGACTATCTCAATTCTTTGATCTTAAAAGGGCAGTAACATGAAACCAACAGCAAGAAGTGTATTCTGGGTGACAACTCCAGCAATAAACAACAGCCGCCAAGAAGTTTATGATCCTCTTGTTAAACTGTTATAATAGGAAATAGGGCACAAAATCCATGTAGTGCCAAACCCAAAAATATACTAGTGTTGTCTTTACCTGTCAAAAGAAACATTAATCATGGCTTATAATTCCCTATGTGGCAAGTAACTAGCTACTAATATCAATCTTCCACAGATATTAATATATACATTTCAAATCTACTACCATTATATATTTCACAAAGAAGAGCAATGCAACAGGGACTCTTATAAATAAAAGAATCGTATAAAGTAGTCATATCAAATCTAAATGAAGGTTACAATATATATTATGACACTAATTGACAGAACAGTTCATTGGTTGCAGAGCATGCTAGCAGATACTGGATATATAAACATATTTCCATCTCTTGTAATTTTTAGTATTCTATTTATCTCTGTACTACAAATAAATGTGAATTTACCTAGTTTGTGAAGATTATTGTCAATACAGATACTATGCAATAACATGGTGTCAATTAATGTAACATCTATAATGGCAAAAACAAGTCCACTTAAAATGCCCTTAGGCTGGACATTTTTATATGTCCATAGAGAACTGAGGTGAAGTCTAAGAAAGTATACAAGTTTTTCTGCACAGAATCATTTGTTTTTAGGGGATCACAAGAATTTCCATTTCTTTACCAGACATTAATTATAGAAAAGGAGAAGCTTACGGTTATTGCAGTGACCACACAGAATCATGAATAAACTTTGTTTTCTCTTTAGTTCCATAATCATACTAACTTCTCAATATATTAACCATAAAAAAAGGTTTCTGCAACTAATTTTTTAAAGTTGCCAAATTGGATAGTGACACTTATTGGAGAGATGAAAGTAGAGTGATTTTATGTTAGTCCTTCAAATAACAAGACCAAAATGTTCCAAATCCAACCTAATAGGAATTATTTGTCACCAGTTCATACGTCATTATAACTAAGACTTCTGTGCAAAATACTTCTTCAGAGTCAGATACATTACTGCTATACCAAAATTGTTGAGAGTAATCATAAAAAACAGGTGTGATATCTATTAAGCAACCTAACACAAGGAGGATATGCCATGATTGATTGAGGGGAAATTTTAAAATATAAAAGATGCTGACATGTCAGGGTTAAGTCAAACCTTGGTGAAGCCGAGCAAGTGGAAGCACCAGGAAAGCCTGTAAACACATTTGAGTAGGACTTGGTCAAATATGAAAAATTGTTGATGGGAGGCAGAGAAGGTACTCTTTCTCCTTTCTTCAGAAGTTCTTGCAAGTCAATTCTTTGCAAAGTCAAGACAGCCCTAGTGTCCTTCCAAACGAAGGCAAGGACATCATTTTGAAATACAAAGAGGGAACCGGGCTTTGATCCAGGGTATCTGAATCCATAACCATTTGAAATACCCTCTCCTGTAAAAGCATGTTTGATATCCACTGACAAGGTGTCTTTATTGGTGTCCCAGGGAAAGGGATCAGATGAAGGCTCATTGATATCCACTATAAACATTGCTGAACCATTAGGATGCAAGACATAGTGAGTGCCTTCCAATATTTTTGTTGCAATAAGAAGCTGTTGTTCCTGCGACTCCTCATAAGAGAGCAGAAAAAAGAATAGAGCCTTTCCAGGCTTGTCTTCAGAAGGTTTTCCAGGAGGCCAATCAAAAGTTCCTCCCCACAAACCCGCATAAATTTGGTCCGCTGAGGGAACTCGCAAGGGCATCTTGTAAAGTGCAAACCAAGTATCAGGCATATTTGGCCATGCTCGATAAGAAGATAATTTTACAGTTGAGGCCTTTAATGATAGCCCTATTGTATCACTTGATCTAAGAAAGTCTTCAAGCCGTGCATGCTTTATCTCGCGTCTTGCAGTAAGCTTCTTGAAAATTGCATGACTCTCATTAATTGAACTAGATCTTCCAACGATCTGTTTAAAGCTACCCCAGAGATATCCACCAAGACTTTTTTTCTTGGTGCATTGTGTGTGACCATCCTCCTTGTTCAGAAGATCAGAGAGATCCTTTGACCAGTTACAACTCTTTCTCATGTCATCCAGCTCTGATTGCATTGGACCAACTGCCCCTTGAGAAATTTCCTCATTGTCAATCTGACCACTACTAAGGTTGTTCATTTGACAAAAGATTGCTCTTCTTTCCTTCAAGAGCACCAAATCTTTCTGAAAGTTGTCAAAATCATCTCTCAAACTAGGAAACACCGGTCCAGCTGCCACACCAGGAACCTCTTGTCGAACTAGGCCGATAGTGGCATCAAGCAACTTTCTTCTATCACAAAAAGCTAACTTGCTGAAGGGAACCATTGCCTCATCATTTCCACCCACCTTTTGTAACCTAGAAAGCTCACTGTTTGATCTACAAACCTTTCCTGCCATCGTCACACCCAAGTCATGCAAGCTCATACTCTGCAACAAATTACTAGCATAATCTTGTTGTTCCCTAGGTTCAACCTCAAGCAATAGCACATTGCATGATTCTTCTATATACTTGACCGAGCCACGATAAACATAGTCTATCCCCTCTTCCCTTCCATGGAGGAAAAAAGTAGTTGAACCATCAAAATCACCAATAACCTCAAACACAGATGACCATTGGATAGGACCATCTTGAATCCCCAATGGACCAAGCTCCTGAGGAATTATCCGGCACCCGACAACCGAAACAAAACCAGGCATGACATAGACAAGGTTACCAAGCTCAGGGTTCTGATGAACCCAAATTCCAAGCAACGGTTTAACACTCAAAAGGAAACGGCAAAGTGCCTTATAAGATGACACATCCTCTCTCCACTCAACAAGGTCTTTTTGGGGCACCACTCCTACCATGTCACACTGAGTGAACCACACTTTTTCAGAGGATGCAAGAGCATATAAACTCTTGCAGCAGAGAGTGAGATTGCACACATCTCTGGGCAAGAGGAACCGTGACACCAAGCCAAACACATCATCGGGTAGACACAGAAGAAAGCTCGGATCACAGGGTTCAGGTGACAACATAATGGAATGGTCCCTATTCAACAAAACTAAACTAAAATTTGATGGTGAAGAATTGAACTACAATTGTAAGTGTGAGATACCCACATAAACTGTGAATTTCTCAAGTGATGTTCAATTATTGAGTCTAAGTCTAACAAATGTTAAACGACAGAGACGCATACCTACCTTAAGTGAATGCGGTTGTTACGATGTGCGAAATTCTCTTGATTGTGAAACGCGTTTGTGGTGGAAAAGAAAACGGAGAATTTCAAGTGGGTGCCAGAAAGCACAACACGAGTGAGGTAAATTCAATGGAAAGATTGTGATTTTACGATAAAATAAGAGGTAAGTCAATTAGTCAAGTCAACCCACTGCTTCCATCTGTCACCTTCTCTGCGCCTATCATCAACGTTTCAAGTGAAGAACAGAGACAAATACAAAGGTGTTGCGTCAACAACTTTCTTCTGATTTTTCTCTTTCTTTTGCGTTCTATTAATACTTATTTCTACATTACTTATTTAACATCACACAGGCAATGATGGTTCTGAGGATTGATCAAACCAGTCAGGTAATTGGTTCTCAGTGAATTAATAACTATGATTTGAACAATGATACAAGATTGTGTTGGTAAGATAAATAAAAAAGTGAATTAGGAACATATTAGAAATCTAAAAATTGATTAAAATTAGAATAAATTAAGAATTAAAATCAAATTTATAGATATTAAAATCAAACTTTGAATTCTAGAATGACTAAAATCAAACTTATAAATTTTATAAGAACGAAAATCAAACTTCATATTTTATAGTGCAAAAAATGTGTTGTTCATGACATCTGTCAAGAAAAATTAAGCACAAATCAAAATGGATCACAAGTCTAAAACCAAACTTTAAAAGATTTTTAAGGACGAAAAAAAAATTGTCACATCATCCAAACTATCAATGTGTACATTATGACATAACATGACTATTAATTGCTTTGACTCAAGTTAAATATAACACATTTTTAAAATAAAAGACCAAAAGTCGACAATTTTATATACTTATAGGAACTAAAAATATGTTTAACCATAAAATAATATTGTCTAGAGGACTACATTTATTTAATTTTAAAATTAGAAAACTTAATTTACTCAAAAATTCAACATCAACTTCAATGCTCAATCTCAACCAAAGCTCCAGAAAAAGATTTTAATATTTCTTTTTATAAATTAAGAACTAAATTAATATCACATCCTCTAACAAAATCATAGCAATTCAAACTTTCAAAGACACGAGTGTTTATAAGAACTTTTTGTAAAAATAACTTATTATATTTGTTAACTTATTGCAATAAATTTCAGTCAAATTTATGACATAAACCATCATATAATAAAACATATTGAATAAATACTTGATTATATACATAAATACATGGATAAATATTTATTTACTTTCCCTATTTCAGCACATTTCACCTTTTTCTTCGATCAACCTAGATTTAAAAAAGAAAAACGAAACAGAAAACCATCTAAATACTCGTTGATTCGTAGTCACTTTAAAAAATACGTTTCGTAGTACTGATTCCTTTAGAAACTATCATTTCTAATTTTCTTTTCCTTTCCATACCAATGTAGTATTGGTAAAATTGTAAAGGCATCAACCTTGACTGAATCTCCAACTAGTAGGTTCTGACAACCATTTTCTTTTGAGCAAACCTGAGGGGATGATAGTTCTAATAATTTTATGTTTTCTATACATTCAACACCCGTTGAAATTCAGTAGTAAAATCATCCAAATCAACCACATTTCTTTCTTCCCTCTTCAGTTCAGCGAGCTCTAAATTCAAGTCCGCAAGCCGTTTTTGTAGTTTCTCGCCCTTGTCAGGTAATTTAGAAATCATCGCCTGAAAAGGTTAAACAGAATATATACTTAAATCAGTTCACTATATCTTGATTTCAGTATGAGGAATAGGTCACCACTATTCTATTTCTATGGTTGATTCTTGAAATGTTATTTTGACTTGAACATGGGACGGCATAACCATTTCCCACTTCCATAATCCTATAAACGACCTAAGAAGTTATCTGCCACATGGGACGGCATAAAACGTAGTTGTACAATTTGGTCACGTCTGAAAAAGACTCACCGATAGTCAAAGTGGAATAATATTACTATAGCCATAGCGTGACAAAGAATGATAATTATAGAGAATAATATTCAAATATGAAAGCAAATTACTATTGCTAGTCACACATATTCGCCAAACCATTTAAGAGAAAAACATACCGCATTTGAGAGTGTTTGAGAGATACGCTTAATTTTATCCTTGATTTCTGACTCGGTCAATTTACCAGCACTGCTAGGAGAAGAACCTTTTTTGCTTGTCCTAACATCCTTGGGATTAAATGCAAACTCGGGGCTGGTTTATAGCAAAAATGGAAAAAAAAAAAATCAAAACAAAACCAAAAGCATCCTTTAATTTTAAAAAAGTAGTGTAATGACAGAATCATACCCATAAGCAACATGCTCATTTGAAGATGATCTTGAAGTTCCAACATATTTAGTCCCATGATTCCTGCAACCATTGTATTAATGGAGCATTAGGTTTGATAAAGCAATTGGTAAACATATAGATAGTAATTACAAACTTCCAAACGATAAGCATATCTCAAATTTCAGCACATTTCTCATAAACTGGTAAAGGATATTCCAAACAACAAACTGTATGGAGCATTCTCATATTTCAAATTCAATAGTTCAGCTTTCAGTTAGAGACATCAGACGCTTTAGGAAAATTTCCGCAATACATTTGGTATAAAACAACAATAGCACAAAGGAAACAAAAATCACATTAATTTACAAACTATTACTTATTAATTATTAATAATTAACAATTAAGAGCATGCTCCTAGACACTAAACAGAGCTGGATGTAAAGCCTTTGGTCCACGGGATTGACCCGTAAAGGCTCATAAAATTACGCCTGAGCCTAAAAAAAAGTTCCATTTTAAATTTAGGCCTATACAAGTTGATCCACGTAACCCATGATTAACCCATTACCCACAAAAAGTTTGAAAATTACTAGTAATTTGTAATATTTTTTAATTATTTTAGAGTTAAAAAAAACAAACAAAAAATTTAACAAGTGAAAATTTGATAAAAATAAAATAAAATGCATGCGGGCAGGCCTGTGAGCCGACCTGTTTAACCCTTTGGCTTATGCAGGCCTACCGGGACTGACCTAAAGTATGAGCATGTCTACGAAGCATTACCTTGTAACTTCATCATCCTCAGGATCAGCTCGAACTGGCGCTGTCTTGGAAAAGAGTAAACTGTGGTGACTAACTCCAGCTATGCCTTGACTTTTCAAGAACTCTATATGTGCTTTGAAAGAGTCATCACTACACAAAATACAAATACTCCTTAAGATAAAATTCAGCAGATTGAGTTCAATTTATGAGTTAATGTTTATTTGACTCAAACTTATTTTAAAGGAATAATTACTTTTTTTACCAGCTTCCAGAATTCTGAAAAAAAAAGAAGCAGTTCCTAAATACACTATAATATTATGTCATATTCTTAAAATTTCAAAATAAACACCAAAAAATCAAAAGTTCTATTGGGGGATATATATATATATATATGCACAGCAACATAAGTTATATTCATTGAGTAAATTGAACAAGATAGTAATAAAGCACCAATGTATATCACCGTACCGTAAGTGAAAAAAGGTAAAGCACGTGTTAAGGTTAAAAAAGTTAAATTATACCAAAAGACATTTCGAAATTGTGGACTCATTACACTGTATGTTGACGATCGTGCTCCTCATTCAATTGCCTTTGGGTAACAGATACATCAAATCCTTCTTTTGGAAGGCTGAAAAGCTCCCTAAGATCCTGCAAAGGATGAATGGAAGATTACACCAAATCACAACCTTTTTGAAGATGCAAGTGTATTTCTCAACTAATAATACATCCCACTAAACTTGTACCTGCTGGCTAAAGTACCGAATTTGTTCTTTATGTTCAGTAGCAGTTTTGAATAATCCTCCCTTATATACCTATAAAACATACAATTTGAGTGTGAAAAAAGTCAATCAATGTCCAAACCACATTTTTTGCCCATGTAGCTCAATCAAAACTGTGACATACATACCCACACCACACATACACATGTATATACATACACACATAGTTACATGTTTTTGCATGCATGTTTACGTTTATACATGTATATGTATATCTATGTACATTGCATTGGTACTTTACAAAAAACAATGGAAAGGGAAAAATTGCCTGCTTCCTGTAGATCTTTTCTTCAACAGTTCCGCATGTCATCAGTCTATATACAAGAACATCTTTCTTTTGACCAATTCGATATGCCCGGTCAACACTTTGATTATCCGTACTGGTAGAAACAAAATTATAGTGCTTTAAAAGCAACATAAACAAATACCTCCCTCAATGAAGGACTTAAATCGCAAATTATAAGAAAGAAATACGATAGATCTAGGCAATCAGCACTAAATCTAGGGCCAGATGCATAATAGCTTAATCTCAATCATATGACTAATATACCAAAACGATCAAATGTAAAAACAAGAAATTTGACTTAATCTCAATCATATGACTAATAATAGCTTTTCCTAATTCCTAAAACTGGAAAAAGTGGTAAAAAAGAAAAAATGAGATAAAGTCATATGACTTGGGAAGAAGTTAACGTTGTTCAAATAATAGTCAATGAGCCATTCATTTACTGACTTAGCTAACCACTTAAGTGGATAATAGTTCGTAAATTAGAAAATACCAATAATTCCACTTCTTTTGTAAATTTTACAGCAAAATCAAATTAAATTTAAAGTCAAGGGAAAGGAATACTGCAAGATGTACCTTGGGTTCCAAGCAGGATCAACTACAATCACACGATCTGCTCTTGTAAGTGTTAGTCCTAAACCACCAACCTGAGATGTCAAGAGAAATATAGGAGCTCCAATACCTTCTTGGAAATCCTGAAATCAAAAACAGCAGGTGGCATAAGACAAAAGAACAGTCGGGGAATTGCAAAGGTTACTAAGTTAACCATGCAGAGCACTTACATCAACAATCTTTAGTCTGTCACTGGCTTTTGTTGTCCCATCAATTCGTAAAAAGTCATAACCTTCGGATACTAGGCATTCCTGTAATCAAGCAGTAGAAAATCCTTAAATCAACTCTCATAGAAAATCATACAACCATAAAATAATGAGGCAAGGAATTAAGAGGAAAACTTAGAACATCCTCCTACAAATACCTAACAATCATTAAACTTAAAAATGTTTATGAAACCGCTTTCTATGCATTTCCATTCCAGCTACGACAATGCACTGACATACATGAAACAGTTGAGCAAATGTTTTACTATTCCATGGTTCCCAGACGAAATAATTGAAAAACAATAGGAAACAATTTCTGAACCAACCTGAATAAGATTAAGCATCTTGCGAGTCTGAGAAAATATAAGCACGCAATGCCCTTCTGGGATCAAATTATCCTACAGCATAGAATATGAACTATGATATTATGCAAAGAAGTAAAAACCAGTATATAAACTGTATGATCAGCACTTACCAACAATGACATAATGAAGGAAATTTTGCATGACACTTCTTGCTCATCTTTAAACTTATCTGTGCCTGCAACATCTGCTATGTGCATTGCCAATTTTTCTGCAACATTAGCCTCTTCTGGCTTTAGCATTGAGTCCATCCCTTCCAACACATCCTCAGCTGCCCGCTTTGTCAACAGAAGTGGATGATCACATATTTTCTTCAAAATCTGATATGTGTAAAGATTTTCAAAAGATGAAGGCATAGCCAGATAAGAGGGGGGGGGGGGGATAGCACAATATAAGAACACAGCAATAAAGAGAGTAGCATAAATAACATGACAAAAATTACCGTAAGGGCAGCCAGTGGTGAGCCATCAAATGCTGAGAGAACAATCTCACTCTTCAAAAATGCTTCATAAAGATGCCGCTACATGAAATAGAAATTAAACAAAGTTATCAAAATATGTTAAGAGTAACCTCATAAGATAAAATGAAAAGCAACAAAGATTTGCATATTTAACCTGAACACTGGTCAGTCGAAGCCACACAATGATCTCTTGTTTCTGAGAAAGTTTTGCAGTTGTTTTCTCATCATCTTGACTGAAAACCTCACTCTTCAAACGTCTCAAAAAGTAAGGCTGAATACGATCTCTTAGTTCCTAGTGAAAAAGGAGCAGTGATAACACTTAAGTCAAAGTGAAATTTGTTCTTAATTGATGATCAGAATACAAGAGATCACTACATAAGTACATATTACAATTAAATGCATTATATAATGTTTAATCAAGGAACAGCTTAAAGTGTCATATACTTAAAATTGTCTGCATTATTATGCGAGCTCAAGATCAAAACCAATGTAAAGCATACTCTTTGGCATCCAAAGCCAAAGACCAAGTCACACAAATAATCCTTACCTTTGCTACAGATGAACCAACACGCTTCTCCCTGTCAGAAGCATGTTTGTCATTTCCACGAAGTATGGGCGTTTCAAATTTTTCTTTGAACCTGATAGATTATAATTTTTTAAGTTATGATAATCTTAACTAAATTAAGAATGTAGCCTGAAAATTATTATTACCATTTGTTGTCGCCAAGCAACTCTGGGCAACAGAAATTGAACAATGCCCACAACTCCTGTTAGGAAGTTTTAAGAATGAAAACCATTAAACAAGGTAGAATAATCTCAATTTCAATCATTATTACAGAAAAACCAAAGCAGAATCACCATGTTAAAAAACAACATTGATTGATGATTATAAACGAGGCAGTTTACATCAAAATACCTTGAGATTATTTTGCAAAGGCGTGCCGCTAATGATAATGCGATGAGCACTTGGTATTTCAAGCAAACTTTTAGCCCTTTGTGTGCTTGGGTTCTTTATAAGGTGTCCCTAAAGTTAAGAACATTTTGAAAACAAGAAAAAAAATTAAAACCTTTTACAATATATTTAATGTAAGTGTTTAAATTCAATGTCATATAATTGAAATTTCTGCACACTACTGAATGAGCAACATCATCAGATACTCTTAAGCAGTCCCATAACTGTCTCTACTTGTTAAATATGCAGCAAGAAACTTATAAGGTGAGCTTATTACTTAAGCATACCAGAGAACACTACACAAGTCAAATTTCAAATTGAATTGATGGACCCCATTATTAATGACATATAGTTTTCTGTATGTCTAGTTATTATAAGCAATACAGCACAACATGCAGCCATGTACAACATATTTATACATTTGTGCTTCTGCTATAACTAATTCAACACACACTTCTCTGCTCAAACTTCATATTTACTTCATCCCCTTTCCTGCTATTTGGAAGCTTTATCTACCTCTCCAATAAAAGTTTAAGGCTTTAAGCTGGGTCGAGATGCAAACTGACTACATTAATTATTTACGAATTAAATGAAGTGTATAGAAATAAACAAAGACTGTAAGGTAAAATATGCATGAGAAAAATTCAGACCTCCATGTTTCATTCAATTGGTGAAATGCACTCTGTTACACTATACTTGAGGACTCTAAGGTTCTTCAAAGGAAAAAAGGAATCAATTAAAATTATCCCACATATATCTTCTTTGAAAAATGATATTCAACCAACTGTATACACTTCAAACTTTTCTTAATATGTTTCATTAATCATCTGAGAAATACAAGATCCAAAGACTACTAAGGAAAAGGTAAATGGACTGCAAGTAGACAAACCAAGTACCCAACATTAAATAGGTTTTAAATAAAACAAACCCATCTTTACCTCATCAAGTAGCATGTAGTCCCATGTAGCTCCATCTTCACTTTCCTCATCATCATAATAATTATTCCCCCGTAAGGACTTAGAATTATTGCGGACAATATCATATGTTGTGAGAAGAACTCCTTTGTCCTAGAAGAAGCCATGAGAATATGGTTGAAGATTGACAGAAACAGAAACATCCAAATACCACCAATTCTCCAGCAATCAATTAAACGTCCACTAGCAAACCTAATTTAAATGAGTATTCTCCAAAATAAATTGAGGTAGCCACCCCCACCACAAAATAGTTTCCCTTCCAATTCCTAAGCTCAGTTTTGAGTTACATACAAAAACAAAAGATATTTCTTTCTTTATCCTGACAGTCATGAGGCACGAGCATGAATTTAACTTCAAGGTATTCCCAGTTTAATTAAAAAAAAAAAAACAAGAAACATCTAGAACCTGAAGTATGTACTGAAGTTCATATTCTCTGAGTTTGGTAGAAGTTCCAAAATATCTGCAGAAAAATTTCAAATTGTTTGTCGCTGTTTCAAAAAAAAAATAATAAACCACTCAGATGAATTAAGTCAAGCAGCCTCACTCTCTTGTCTTCTCGGATAGACCCACAGCTGACAATTCTTTGATCCAATGGGGCAATAAGGTTTTGGGGGCAACAACCAAAGCCCTTCTAATTAAACGAGAATGAAACAGTCCAGCTAGAAAGCCACATATCTGCAAGAACCATCCAGCATTGGCAATCATGTACCAGCTATTGCAAAATACAATTTCACAAGGTTCTATTCATTCATTTCCTTACCTGCATTGTTTTCCCCAAACCCATGTCATCCCCCAAGATTCCACCTTTTCCCAGACAATGCAAAGACCAGAGCCACTTCAACCCCTCCCGCTGATGCGGATACAACATTTTTGCAATTTTAGCAGGCAACTTATAAGTTGATCTGGGGCCCGTCAAAGTTATAGATCCATCATTCTCAGGCTCAAAATGATCCAACTCTTGAACAGAATCATCTGAATCATACTCAGTACCACCCCCATCATTCTTAGTACCCTCTGACAAGCTCTCCTGTTGTGGAGAAAACGAAGACCCTGCACTCCCAAACTCTGAACCCTCATCCTCACAACTTTTTTTCCCTCCAACCAGACCCTCAACATGCTTCGGCCTCGGCTTCCTCTCAACTGACAGTAACTCAAACTTGGAGTTCAGTTCATTCAAAATATCCCTAATTTCATTCTTGCCCCCACTCTCCTCAATCTGGATCACCTTTCTCAGCGCCGGAATCGGAGAATCAAGGTCGATGAGTTCATCAAACTGGGACTCATCAACCGCCACACTTTTGCCTGCATCTTCGTGCACAACCTTGCAGAGGCGGCGCCGCCCTTGTACTTTCACCTTGGTCTTCTTTTCTTCCTCTGAAAGAAAAAAGGACAAGGATGATTTTAACAGCTGCGCTTGATTGCATATTCAAGTGAGGCAGAGAATGTAACACTTACTAGGGGGGAAATTAACAACGTCGTGTGGAGCTGCTGCTTCTTCTTCTTCTTCTTCTTCATCATCATGAAACTTGATTGGTTCATGTTTCTCGTCGGAGTTTTGCCCTAATAATAATAATCGAGTGAGGCAGATTTTAACTACGGTGCTGATTGCATATTCAAGTGAGGCAGAGAATATAACACTTACTAGGAGTAAAGTTAAGCGAAAATTGGGGAATATCGTTGGATGAAGCTTGTTGTTCGTTGTTTGGTTGGTGTTTCTCGTCCGAGTTTAACCCTAATCATAATAAGAATCGATTGTGGAAAGTGAGAATAAGCGTGAGGAGTAAATAGAGTAGTAGAATGGAAATACCAAATGGAGAATCGAAGTCGGTGATTGCGGAAAATTGGGGGATGTTTTCGTCGTGTTGTTGTTGTTGTTTTCGGGTGGAGGCTTCGATCGATTCTTCATCTGCGGAAAAGTAGAGTAGAGTAGAGTGTGGTTGATCAGAGAGAAAGAGAAAAGTGTAGTAATAGTAAAGAGTAAGGTTACCGAAGGGTTTGGATGAGGGTTTGGGAGGAGCAGAGTGCTCTTGGAGGAAGCGATAGTGACTATCGTTGAGACTCATTGGTTTCTTAGCGCTCTTGTTGTTATTCGCCATTCTTGCTCTTTCTTCTCTTCTCCAGCCTAAAGCCTAAACAAAACAAGACGCGCTTTTATTCAACTACTGGGACTCCTAACCTTCCCGCTTTGTTAGGATATTTGAATTTGAACAAGATTAAGGATTAAGGAACATGCTCTTGCTGTTTAACGTTAATTGCAAATTGGAAATGCTAATAATGCGCTCTCAATCTTCTTTTGAATAGTACATTTATTTACTAGTTAATTAAACTTTTACTTATATTTTTTGTATTTTTAATAAATTTTAACCAATTATAAAAATTATGTTAAATTGTGTTATTAACATTCCTATGTTGTTATAATTGGAGTAGAAATGAAATAGAAAGAAAAAAATAATTTGATGAATATAAATAAAAAGAATGATATATATATATATATAATATGTACTTTGGAACCAAGATGCATATTTTTCTGACCAAAATAAGGGTAATTAAATCATTTTTTGTGTCACAATAAGTTTAATCAATTTATTGATTTACTCAGAATTAATGCTTTATATTTATTGTTTTTAACTGTAGTTATTGTATTTATCGATGCTTTGTAATACAACCTACATATAATTTTGGACAGAAACACGTCCTGAAAGCATTAGTCAAATGATTTGCTAGTACTTTTACCTTTCGTAAAGGTGTGTTGAATCCTTACTTCCGAATCATGATTTTTAAGGTTTTTATTCTCAGGAATGATATTGTAGCAAGGATGAGTTGGGAGCACTTTTGGTTGATAAGAAGGATAACTTAGTAAGATCATATTTTAAAGTTTGTACCTATCTCTCTTTTCATGAATATTGAATAGATAAAGCCTATGCAAAATTCACGAAGATAGATATAGATGCAAAATTTAAGTCATGTATGTGTACATGAAAGTACCGTGATTCCTAACCCTGTGAATCCGTTTCAACAGCCAACTTCCGACAACTCCTACACTTCTGGATAGCCTTAGACCACAGAGGAAACACACTAGTTTAGATTTAACATGCAAACTTTTATTTGAATAGTTTTTATTTTTATTTTTATTGGCACAACAACACATGCATCTCTCTATTGATGAAATTATAGTTAGAACACATCGCGATCACAAATCCATTTGTTCGCCCATATTTGTAAAATGCTGTCAACAAACTTATGTTACATTTGTCTTTGTCTCCCTTGCAATCGATACTAAATCTAATTGAATGAAAAACAGGAGAAGAAATATGATTAAAAGGGTTATTATAACAAAAACAAACTCTTGTCACAACCAAATCGAAGAAAGAGAATGAAAACAATCATAAACTTGTGCTAAAAGGGATGTCAATGAATCAATTAATAACTACATATCTCAAAGAAGGAAAAAAATCTACAAAATACGAAGCCAATGAGATTCTCGTTGAATCATCAAATTTACATTTCTTTGTACAAACCCATGTCAAAACTCTCCTAAAAGCTATATAAAGACAAAAAAAAAAAAAAAAAAAAGTAGTGAAAACCAACTTGTATTCTGTCATCGAATATGTATGGGACATGCATGCATCCCTCGCATATTCCAACATTGCCTATATATTCTCATGAGGTGCAGATGCATGGTGAGGATTAGAGATTGGTACTCAAATCAAGGATTTGAGGCAGAGCCATCATGAAGATTGTGGATGTGTATCATAGGGCAACCCAAAAGAGAACATGAACAAAATGTTAGATAAAATGGTAAATGCCATGATGCAAACTCCAAAATATATAACCATCATGTGGCCATAGATTTTGCCAGTGCCATTTCACTCTCGTGTGAAGCAACAGATGATTCCCTATTTAATTCTCCACCTTTTGCTTGAGATGCAACCTCCACATCTGCATTTGCAGTAGGAACCCAATTTCCTCCACTTCCACCTCCACCAATACTAACTCTACATCCAAAAATCCTTGAGAAGACTCTGTATAAGAAGGTGAGCAACCAAAACAGCCATGGTAGGCAAACCAATGCCACCCCAATTTCAGGTATCCATGATGATGATGTTTCTGATTCAGGAAGGAGCATGTATGCCACAAGGCATGCCCCTCCTGCGATTATAGAGATGAACAAAAGACCAGTTATGATCCATATGAACGTGCGCCCAGAGCTAGGATCAGACACAGGCATTTGTGTGTAGAAATAATGATCAACTTTGTAATAAAGCCTCCTGGATCAAGATTTCGTCTTTATCTTCATCCATTTTAAGCAATGATGAGGGGTTAATGTTGGAGGGAGGAACATTGGCTTGACATGGGGTGAGAAGCAGGTTCCGTTTGGAGGTGCACAGTTATGATTTCTTTTGGTGTAGCAGTTGTAAAGAAAGCCTGAAAATGGGAATTTCTCAAAGGGAAGGCATGTTCAGAAGTTTGTTAACCTAAAATGGGGATAACGATAGAACAAACACGCCCACAAAGACAGAGAAAGAGAGAGGGAAGCGGATTCCAATTATGGTTATTCAAGTTGAGGTTAAAGATGGTTTTGGTTTGATACATATGCTACTAATTCACATTGAAAGCCCGTTGTTTATAGAAGTCGTGCTCATGCATGCAAAATACCCAAAATTATTAGTACACATCAATACTATTATTATTATTATTATTGCACCGATGTAAATTATATTAACAAATGGGAGTAATTTTCTCCTCCATTTGTACAAGATAGCATCAGCTCCCACGTAGATTCCCCCACCCCCAAAAGCCGGTTAATAAAAGGTTAAAATAAACAATAATGTACCATTTTTTTTCTATAATTTCATCCAATTTACATTTTGGTTTTACTTTATTTTTTTTTTTAAATAAAACCTCATATTTTCACTTGTGCAAACTCTGAATGACCCACTAGCAGATGTACATTCAAAGGGATGGGGGCAATTGCCCCCACAAGATTTTGTTTTTTACATGAATATATTTAATAACTTTTATTTTTTGCCCCCATAAAAAAATTAGTGTTGCCTCCATAAAATAATTTTTTAAAAAATGAATGTAAAAAAATTATAAGAAATAAAAGAGAAAATAAATTGGTATTAATTTTATCACTTTATCTTCCTAATTTTTTATAATATTGACAATGAAAATATCATACAATATTTTTAAAATATGAAAAATGTGTAGAGAACAATTATAATTTGTAAAAATATAGGTATTTTAGATTTATTTGTGACATTTTGTATTTTTTAAAAGCTTGTAATATTTTTTTTCTATAAAAATATTATAAATTATTTTTTGCCCCCACTAAAGAAAATTTCTGGATCCACCATTCAATGACCAATACAATAATTGAAAATAATAAGGACTAACACTTTAATAAATACCGAGTAAAAATTACAATGATTAAAATCTAAATGAATGGAGAACATTTGAGACCTATACCTTGAAAGTAAGGACCAAAATCCAAATCAAGTAAAATTACATAAACTAAAAGTATTTGTCTACTTTTAGGAAGAAAAAAAACTGATATTTATATCAACAACTAATTCTATTTCAAATCTTACAATTTGCTTAATTTTTATCAATTGGATAAAATTGTCAAATGAAGGGGAAAAAACAATTAATTTCTTTTCCTTTCCCTCCAATCCTTTCTGTTAATCTATTCATCTATGACACTATGAGTTTGTAGCCTTTACACCACACATACATAATGTGGCACACTAAATACCAAATTGATAGAATGTTCAGGTATCAAAGTGACATGAAAACTTATCCAGAGCTGACTTTTTCAGTCAAAGAAACTTCAGGCACCTCATCTTGGGTATTTGCTCGAATGGCATTCATCATTTTGTACCTCCTCAGTTCTTGAGCCTTCCTCCGTCTGGCTTCGAGCACAATGAGTAGAGCAGTGATATCAGCGGGGCTCACCCCACCCACTCTGCTTGCCTGACCAATGGTTTGAGGCCTCACCTGAAATCATTGAATTGTATTATTGTTGTCAAGTCCAAGAGAGTAAGTTGCATCAGAGTATATTTCATAACACTATTGTATTACACTACTACGAAAAGTATATTATATACTCCATCAAACTGAAATATAAAAAAAAAAAAAAGATTTGATTCATGCTAACTAATAAAATAAGTTAACATCATTTAATGTTAATAATCTCATTTAAAAAATTAATTCATTTTCTAAAGTACCGCATAGGACAAAAAAAGATAAAATTGTTAGAAATAAAACTCTAATTAAATAAAAGGTATTTTGAAAATGATATCATTAAATAGGAAAAAGTTAGTTAAAATTTATTTATATTTTAGTTCATCACACGTATATTTTTTTTTGTTTATATTTCAGTCTGGAGAGAGTATATATAAAAAAAAATAATCATTTAATTCTTAATTTTTTTAGTATTAAAAGTATTTAATAAAGTGTACCAAATTTTCCTTGATGTAACAGAAAAATTTTCTCCTTAATCAGTATTCTTAGAGCACATGTTAAACAAGACCCAAACTTTAATTTGACGGTACAATATTATTAAATCTTATCGGTTTCTCTGCCATAGATGCTTTTTTGGGGGAAGAGGGGTCATTTTATGAATTCAATATCAGTACTCAGTAGTAATATTTTGATTGACTTGAAGAGTTGGTTGATACAAATATTTTATTCCCATGATATCTCATTATTTTTTTTTTTCATTATTACTAAATCTGTATAGTGAACTTGTGGATCCACGGACTGCAAATTATGCATTTGGGGTGGGGTCTTTCTATATTACAGGTTATTTGTATTCTGTTATGATGGTATGGTCACTTCTTGTGGCTATGCATTCAATAATATGTTTTGTTTTTTTTTAAAAAAAACTTGTGGATCCATGGATGAAGAATTTCGGTTTGTACAATCCCTACTTGTAATGAACCAAATATCTATTTTGATAAACTTATAACTTACAAACCTTGGAAAGTTTTTCGCGAGCTTCAAGAGACAACGTTGTCATTGAATAGTAATCCAAGTCTTCGGGAAGTGGTCTATGTTGTTGAGCAACCAGCTATAAGTAAATCCATCACAACAATGAGATTTGACATTAAATACACAGCTGAAATTCTAAAATGTGTAAAAATTAAAATGATTTAGGATTGTGATGTCGACACAGAGCAAAAAAGCATTCACTTTTTCTCATTGACAAGTGTAACAAATACCTGTTGAAGTTGACTTTGCTGACGCAAGATGAAACCTTCGTACTTTATATCAATCTCAGCACATTCTTTCTCCATTCTTGTTAAGCTTTTGTCCCCGAAACCATGCTTGTCAAGAATTTCATATTGTATGTGTGGTTTCTTAAGAAGACTTTCTAATGTTGAAAAGTCCTTTACTGGCTGACCAGACAATTCAGTGACTTCAGCAGCCAAATCCCCTCCTAATGTGAAAGTAGAGGAGAGTAGCAATAATTGATAAGTCAAATAAAATTTCTACATAATCTACAGCAGAATATGTATTTGACAGGAAGAGTAAAACGTTGGAAGATCAGTATAAATATAATAATGGACTCCTACTATATAAAAAAAGCACATTTTTGCCAAGAGAATGGATAATAGTACTCACAAATAATTTAGACTTTTATTTAACACTAGCGTGAATAATCTACCAGACTATATCAAACAGTAGTTTACGTTGTAATCCTCATGTAACATATTTTGTGACTGTATAAAGTGCAGAAGACTGAAGATTTAAAGCTCCCAATTTTACATCACCCACTATCTGCTATTAATACAACATTATTCTATCATGGGTATTACTTTTTGTTAGCTAAAGATTATAGGGAAAACGAATGGGAAGGAGGGAAGTGAGGATAAGTTTATATTACAGGCAACCATACTCTTGTGTCAATTGTTTAAAAATATTTTTAAAATAATAGAATTTAACAAAAAAACAAGGCCAACAATTTTATTTGACTTGAGAAGCATCAACATTTAAAAGACCTTGTTATTATATGCAGATGTTGCCATCTTGTATTCCCCAAAAGGATAAACTTTCTATCAGTCCTTTTTAAAGAAACAGCTCCCAAGAATGAGTTGCCACACAAGCATAGTAGACAAACAAACCTGAAATCCTGACACTTTTCAATCGCTTCTTTTCTTCAGAAATCCGAGCCTGCTTATCCTGGTACAGTTTCCAGCGTCTATCATCTATCAACCCAATTTCACGACCCAAAGGTGTGAGACGGCTATCAGCATTGTCGGATCTCAATAGTAGCCGATGCTCTGAGCGGCTAACATGAGGAAGACAAATTTCAATTTAAATGTCAAGAAAGCAGAGACAGAATGAAGCAGCATATATGCATCTATGAGCAGAAATGTTGCTATCTTGTTTAGCTTACCTGGTTAACATGCGGTAAGGCTCTCGCAGATCCTTGGTTACTAGATCATCAATTAATGTTCCAATATAACTGCTCTCCCTCTCAAGAACAATGAATGGCTTACCGTCTGCATGTCTAGCAGCATTGAGACCGGAAATTATGCCCTAAAGGAATAATAAACAGGGAGAAGAAAGCTTGCTAGATTAGCAGGAAGCCCAAATAGCCAAGAAGAATCAACTCCCCATGATACAACTCGCAAGTCACAACACCAATAAAACAACAAAGTATTAGATTTAAAAGTACAAATGAACTTTAAAATAACACCTGTGCTGCAGCTTCTTCATAGCCTGTAGTTCCATTTATCTGACCAGAGAAGAACAATCCTTGTATTTTCTTTGTCATTAGAGACCTAGCGCATTGATGAGCAGGTAAATAATCATATTCCACAGCATATGCAGGCCTTAACATTGAACAGTTCTCAAGTCCAGGCAAAGTTCTCAGCAAAGGTAATTGTAGTCTCTCTGGCAAACCCGTTGAGAACCCCTATAAGATAGATAACCATATACATTTCAATCTTTTGTAAGTGGAATTCTATGGTTCAGCTCACTACTAATTTCATCAACAACGAAAAAGAGAACAGTCCTAAAAGATAAGACATCCTCTCAAAGATAAAAAAAGGACGTGAGACAAGCTGTTAGCACTGCCACCCACTCCACACCCCCCCCCCCCCCCCCCCCACACCCCCTGCACACAAAAAAAAAAAAAAATCCCCCAACTGGAAAATAGCAACAAAAGAGAGGGAGGGCTTTATTTTATTTTATAAATCCTGTGAACCTAAATTGACCTGCATTGAGCTTCAGATATATATTTTGACTTTAGCTAATCCAATGCTATCTTTCTTCCATCAACCTGCTTCAACTCAACCCATCACATCCTTGTCCATCAGGCAAGACAACAAAACACAACTTTTCATCTCTTTCTAGTTTATATGTTGTGTCATAAAGTTGGTTGTGCTTCAAAATATCTAAGTGTAATGGTTTATTAATGTTAAACAAAGGATCTGCAGTAGCAGAGGTGCTAAAAGGCTTTGGCGTTGTTAGAATAGAATGAGGCTCATGTATCACATGGTAAATTGCATTTAATACTCTTAGGAATTAGTATTTATGCAGTTGTACTCATTCACTCCTAGTCTAGAAAATAGTCCCCACTTAATCCATCAATAGTCTATATATATGGATGTTTTACTTACTGCATTGAACTGAATAAGAAACCATTTTCATTCTATTATTTCTCTCTAAATTATCTTTTCCACTTATCTACTCCCTTATTTACTCCATCTTAAATACCCCCTTTAAATTCAACAGACATCATTCTTAATTTGCGTTTCCTTCATGTATTTGGCTGGAAAAGAACGGCTAGAATCTTTACTGTTAGTCAGTTGTCTTTAGAATTCATTTGGGATTGAGTAGGTTCCCTAGCCTTTTTTGGTGCTCTGCTCATGGTCTTTATAGGGGAGTGTCTATTTTAGACCTACAGAGAGATTGACATGCAGTGTTGCATGTTTCTTGTTCTTAGTTTTTTTCCTTTTCTTTTTGGTTTTAATTTCTTTAGCTTTTGAGTATTTTTCATCTTCTTGCATTCGTAACTTTCTCTTCTATCTTAATGAATTCTCTGTTTACCAAAAATGAAAGGACATGACAATTTGAAATATATAAGTACATAGCTTACCTGCACATAGAGCTCAGGCACATTTCGACCCTCAGGTTCAAGAAATATTTGATGAGACTCTTTATCTTGGAATCTTACAATCTAAAAGCGAACAATTTATTGCATCAGAAAATAATACAAACGATTCCAATATAGTTGATCTGATGCTTCAGACCCCTTTTAATAATGGTTCAAGTTCAATCTGAGTATGGAATGAATTGGTAACTACTAGTTAATTATGTACATATACATATTAAACTGATATGAACAAAACCAAGTTAGTTTTTTTTGAAACACACCTTATCTTCTATTGAAGGACAGTATCTAGGTCCTTTGGCTTCAACCCATCCTCCATAAGTGGGAGTCTCATGTAAGTTCTCTCGTATTATCTGATGAGTTGTACTTGTAGTACGAGTTAGGTAGCAGCACATCTGTTCTCTTTCAATATGGACCTCAGGATCAAAACTAAACCAGCCAACCTGCCAATTATGAAGATACACTGGGGAAACACTATCTTTTTGTTAGAGTAAATGCTTTTAATTACAAGTAGTTAGCAACTCAGCATTATCATTATCATCTAGCACTGGAGGAAAAGTAAAACTCTATTTTTCTTTATTGTATCATAATATGTTTGAACTATCAGCGCTAAAATTATTGCATAGCTATCTATGCTAAATATTATTATTAGCCAAGACAATCAGAGAATTAACTAAAGAAACATCTTGGACCTTGCCCAACTGATGGCTGGTAGACATAATTCTCCAAGTAGCAAATTACTAAGGCCTTTAAGTTGTATCAAGATTACTAACAGACTAACATAATCTCAGAAGTGACACTTGGAATGAGTCCAGACAACCATTTGCAAACTACAAACCAAAAGCCTGATTCAAACCAAAATTGAATCTAATGAACCTACTTATAGGTTTAAATGGACGAACCTCTACATCTCCATGCTGTGGTTCTAATCCTGAGAAATTTACAGTGCGAATGTCCACTCGGGCAGGGGTTCCAGTTTTCAACCGATCAGTTTCAAAACCAAGTTGTTGTAAGTTTTCTGTCAATCCAATTGAAGCAGACTCACCAGCTCTTCCTGCAGGCATAGAAGTTCTACCAACCCAAATTTTACCGCTCATAAAAGTTCCTGTGGTGAGAATAACAGATGGAGCATAGAACTTCATTCCAAAAAATGTACAAACACCTTCCACATTATCATTCTTCCCTAGTAAAATATCTGTGACCATAGCTTCTCGAATAGAAAGGTTTGGAGTGCTGCAAAAAATAAAGTCCAAAACATGATGGGAAGTAACAAACAAGTCAAATGCATATAACATTAACATGTGAAAAAATATCACATAAGGCCAAAATAGATATGGAGAGATCAGGGACCTAGAGTTCAAATTGCTACCCTGCCCCACCAGCCTTGCTAGTTGCTACTTGTACAAACTTCTAAATTAGAAGGTGATGCCTCTTATATGTTAAGATACTAGGACTATTAGGTTATTAGTTCTTTATTTAGGGGCTTCCGCTTGTAGCAGTAGTACTAGACTGGCCATCTACATGGCAAGGGAAATATCATATAAGGAAAAATGACTCCACTGGCAGAACTTATCAAGGCTAGAGAGCAATCCCCCTGGCCTTTTTTGTAACATTAGGGTTTTAAAAAATAATTTCATCCCAAATATTTGTTTTAGCCAACCAGCCATATGTAAGTCATAACTCTCTATCTCACTGACTGTTAACTTGGCCAACTTCACCATATAGAACCAATCTAAATATCTCTTGTAACTATTATTGTGGTGTTTTTGTCATTGCTTCTAAAATAATGAGAATTGGCAAGACTACAAGAAAAAATATTACAACAAAATAATCATTTGGTTTTTGCAACTTGCAAGTGATAGAGTGCTTGCAAAAGCTAAGTATAGCAAAAATAGATAATAATGCAAATAAGAAAAGAAAAGGAAAAATATTATGGATACAAACTTGCCTTTGTACTACATTTTTCATTTGCAAGGCATACTCCCTTTTATCAGTCTGAGCACGTAATGCACGAACTGCAGGACCTCTTGAGACATTGAGTACACGCTTTTGTAAGTAACATCTGAACACAAGTAGAAATATGTATTTGAGCCACAAAAACCCAAAAAACTGCTCTTCTTATTAGATTGTATCCCAAAAGTAGTTCATTATAAACATATCACTTAAAAATCTCAGGAAGATAGCATACAGCAAAAGCAAAAGTAAAAGTAAATATCTAATATAGTGATACTAAAAGGTGCATTATTTGGTAGTGGAAAACATTAAAAAAGAATGACATTTATTAAATTTTATATAGTTAACACTGAAAGACAATCTAGTGAGTTGTGAATTCTTGGGCCTGACTAGATCAATATAATGACATAATGTTCCAAAAGTGACCTTCTTTAGTAACCTAAGGCTAAAGCATGATCTGAGCATGCAGTGTCAACTAAGTAGATTGAATGGCTGTTTATTGTGCCATTGCCAACTTTTTATTTACATCCAACGTGTATTAAAACAATTAAATTTACTTATTCAGTTGCCACTTTATTTATTACAGCATGTTGTGAAATCCAAGTGTAATTAGAGGCAACAAGTTTTTTATCCAAACAAGGGGCATACAAGTCTTGTTTATTAGAAACTACAAAGTCAATTTGCATAAATTATCAAACCTTATATATGTGACTCTGTCAATCAAGGATTTTGTTAGATGATGTTACATCAAACTTTTTAGAACATGAACACATACATGTTATCTTTTCCATTTTACCCAAGTAGTGAATCTTACTTGAATCAAAGACAATTTGACTGGTTTGTCTTGGATGGCTGTTTACCAGTATATTTTATATTCTTTTTCAACTCAAACATAATATGAAAAAAACAAGTATCAATCAGTAAATCTTAAACGGTTTTCTATTTTTAGATAAAAGTAAAGCTTAGTAAAATCGAAGGTAATTTAACTGGTTTGGGCAGGAGGATAACTGTCTACCAACTTATCCCCTATTCTTCATCTTTGTTTCACTATCCTTGAAATAGTGTCCAGTGCCACAATAGAAGATCATATCAAATTCAAACTCAGAAACTCACTTCTCTTTTTATGGACCCACATTATTTCTTTCCAATAAAGCAATTAGGATCAAGGCTCTTAGTTCACCTTCATATAACTTTGAATTCCTAAATGTAAGAACACTTTGCAACTGTCCAGAAGACTCATTATTGCTACTTTTCCCTTAACTTCAAATCTTCTCCTATCAACTATTATTATAACCTATAATGGCAAAACAAACTTTAACAATAACTTGTTTGAAAGAAGAATTTTGAATTATCAGTTAAAATTTAATGAACATACCAAACTGTATCCACAAAATCTAGGGGAATCAAGTGGCAAAAAAACTACAAGTGAAGACATATGATTTCTTCAAATTACCTATCAGCAATCTTCCCTATTTCACCACCTAGTGCATCCACTTCATGAACAAGTTGAGACTTTGCAGGCCCACCAACAGCTGGATTGCAAGGCTGCATCAAACCCGTCTCAATTAGAAACTCTACATATTTTGGGATGGAACCATGCATACGATAACATCACGCGCTTAACCAAATCAAAGGTAAGGAAGGGGCATATGCACCGCAAGCAAAGGCAGGAGAAATTGCAAACACATAGCTTTCTTTCAAGAATCAAAGTTAAAAAATAAAATAAAAGCCCACTCCACCCTGTATCTTTTGTACAAGGACGCTGCATTTTCAAATTACAATATACAAAGTCTATGCAACAGAAGACAACACATGTTGCAATGCAACATTGCAACAGAGAGTCAATATACTAGGCGTGTCAATTAAGCCCCAAGCCCATGGGACAACCCTTAACTGGCTGAACACAAGCCAGCACAATGGTGTCTAATTTTATTGGACTTGTCCGATCATCAATTGCCTTATTATTGAAAATTACTGACGTTTGTTATAGTTACTTAAAAAAAATCATATCTAAAATAATTTGTAATTAGTTGAGAGTATAAAAATCTTTAGCCTGAGTCTCTATATAGTACAATATAGACGGATTTGTTAACATTAGCAAGCATAAGGTTGATTGATAATTCAATAATTCAAACGAACCTGCCACGCAATTCGGTCAATATTGAGAGTAAGAAGAAGAGTCCTTGCCCCCAAACGTGCAGAGGCAAGAGCGGCTTCGCACCCTGCGTGCCCTCCTCCAACTACAATCACATCATACTTCTCATCCACTGCTCCCAATTCATAATCCACCTCTGCAAAATCCAAGTAACTAAATAATTTCAGTTCCCAACCTACTCTGACAGTCTAAGCGTGAAATACGAAAGTCTCGTACCTCGGGAGGTGGACCCGGCGGAGAAGCGCCGGGAGAAAGAGGAGGAGGTGGAGCAGGAGATTCGGCGGCGGAACTTGCTTCGGAAAGTGACGTCACGAGGGCTCCGAAGAGCGGGGGAGGAAGTGAGAAAGAGAGTTTTGCATAAGTTTCGGCCAAGACGACAGAGATGGAGAGTTAACGGCGCTGTTGCCATTCTGGCATTTGGTTACGGAAATTTGTGATTAACGGTTCTGTCTGAGTTGTAGTTGTTGCAATGGCGTTTGATTGTGCTCCTCATCCACATTCAGTGCTGCCTCATCCGCAGCTTTCCTTGTGTCTCTCTCCCATACTATCGGCAATTTCTTAGGGCACCTTGTTTTTTTTCCGGTGCACCCCATAAATTTATATATACCTGTTATACCCTTATTCATTATAATATATACCGTGCCTCTCTCTCATTCGCACCCCATTCTTCTTCTTCACTGCAAGTACTTTGTGGTTCCTCCGCGTTGTCGTTCTCTTCTTGCTGGTCTGCTGCCTTCGCTGTTGATGTATTTACTTCCACGAAACTTCCATTTAAGGTGAAGAAGTTAGCATAGGTTTTTCTGTTATCCTCGTTCGTCCTCGTTCCTCCGTAGACGGCGAGGTTTCAGTTGAAGTTCTTCATCTGGTAAGGGTTTTTTTTAAATGGTGAACAGTTCATTACAGAAAGTTGAATCCGTAATTATTGTAATAGGATTACGAATTGGGCAATCCGTAAAATGACATTACGGATAACACAATCCGTAATGCAATTACAAGACATACGGATTGTCTAATCCGTAATGTTGTAATTGCATTACGGATTGTGTAATCCGTAATGTATGTATACTGTAATATGCATTACGGATTGTGTAATCCGTAATGTATGTATACTGTAATATGCATTACGGATTGTGTAATCCGTAATGTATATTGTAATATACACTACGGATTACACAATCCGTAATATAGCTAGGCATTTTGTAAAAGAAACTGTATCTGTTGTATCTACTGTCATTAACCTGTTTAAGTTCAATCACTTGAAATTGTATTTATAATGCCTGTTTAGTTAATAATAATTAAATTATTGTTGTTAACAATGTGGGCAATTTGTTAAATTTTTTGCATTTATTCATTTGAGTGTTATTTTTTTGAAATATTAGATTTTATGGAGGACCATTATATGAGCAAGATGTCAGATGAAGTAGACATGGATGTTGATCAGACAATGGCTGAAGATATAATGATGCAATATGCACTAGACATTAAAAAAGATTATGATTGTACTGTTGTATTCACAAATAAGGTAATTGTTTTGTTTAATTGATTAGTGACATAATTGGAAAGGTTAATCGGCATACTGATGTTGTATTATGCAGGTGTTTCCCACTCGTGATGAGTTACTGAAATGGGTTCGAGCGATTGCATTTAAGATGGGTTTTGTCATTGTGATTTTGAGGTCAGACACATCAAATGGAATACCAGGAAGGAAGACATTTGTTTTGTTAGGTTGTGAGAGGGGTGGAAAGTATAGGCCAAAGAAAAAAGATGTAGTGGGGACGGTGACTGGGACTAGAAAGTGTGATTGTCCCTTTAGATTGAGAGGAACACCACTTAAGAATGGTGAAGGATGGACATTGAAGTTGTTATGTGGGTCTCATAATCATGATTTAGCTGAGACATTGGTTGGCTATCCATATGCTGGTCGTCTAACATCTAACGAGAAGACAATGGTCGTTGATATGACGAAGAGTATGGTCAAACCAAGAAATATTCTCCTTACATTGAAAGAGCACAATGAAAATAATGTGACTACAATAAAACAAGTATATAATGCAAGGAGTGCATATCGGAATGGTGAAAGAGGCCCAAGGACACAAATGCAACATTTGATGAACCTACTTGAGCGTGATATGTATATTCATTGGCATAGAATCCATGAAACATCAGAAGTAATGCGTGATATTTTTTGGACACATCCTGATGCAATGAAGTTAGTGAATGTGTTTAACATAGTTTTTATGATGGATAGTACATACAAAACAAACAGATATAGACTACCATTACTTGAGATTGTTGGTGTGACGCCTACTGGGTTGACCTTTTCTGCAGCTTTTGTGTATTTAGAGGCTGAACGACAAGATAACTTTGTTTGGGCACTTGAGAGACTGAGAGGACTTTTTTGGAGACTTGATGGACTGCCTAAAGTGTTTGTGACTGACAGAGATTTAGCCTTGATGAATGCAGTGAAAATTGTGTTTCCTGAGTCTACTAATACTGATGTGTTGTGGTCTACATATTGCAATCCTATTGCCAAAGCATGGGTCTCTCCTTACATTGGACGAATGCAACAATTCGCACAATTACTTGGGGTGACACGTCATTATGTCAACATTGCAGAAGATTTATTACTTATTTGTCCTTTATAAAGTTGTATTGCTTAAAAGACAACGTACTTAACTGTCAACGTTACTATACGATCGATCAGTTACTTATTTGATTTGTAGGATATTTATTTTTCTATTAAAAATTTGGCAGAACCTCCCCTAAAATATGAACATCCTACTTCAATGCATGTCACCTGTATCAATGAACATAAAACAGTACACGCAATAGAACAAATGACATTAAAGCCTTGAAGTACGAACACATGGCATAAATGCCTTTAAGTACCAACAAGTTAATACAATAGTCATGTATTAAAACAACCGTTCTCCAATTTCAACAAGTTAATACAGTAAACAAAAAAGACTAATTCATTGTGTCCCTGCCCGATGTTGTTGGCCACCACGACCTCTCCTACCACCACGACCTCTTCTGTTATAAACATTTCCTTCATCAGTGACCCCTTGAGCTAACATTAATGCTGCATGTGTAGCATCCCAGTCATCAGTGCCTTCAGTCACCATCCTTAAATCAATCATACGCTGTAAATGTCTTGCTATCCTATGACATATAGCCTGTGAACATAGAAACATAACAAACACATGATAAAATTTTTGTCACAAGTAATTACCAATGTATGATAACAATAACTACAATTAGTACTTACAACAACAGTGGTATTTGCATGGCTACTAGATTCGGCCTCTTCTACCACATGCTCAAGCTCGTGTCTGTTGTCTGGTATCATCGGTGGGACTATATGAAGGAGACCTGCATTACATGGGTCCACAATTGGGTGGGAGATCTTAAAGTACCACTCCATGTACCCTGGGACACAATCAGAGGGATCCACTGCTTGTTCTCCCGGCCTGATAAGGTGATTTGAAAAATGCAATCACCTTTCATCAACTTCTTCTACAGATGGATAAACAGCTGTGAACACATTCGGGTGTCGAGGAATAGTCTGCGTATAACCATATTTGCGCAATACCCGTTCTGGCAAATGCAAGTGCATGTCAGAGTCCCATCTAATGAATCCGGAGAATAAATATATCAACTCAAATGGACGAACTACACGATGCTCGTCATATGGCCTCCAACAAACTTTATCTGTCTTCAGCTCATCCAACTGTGAACGATAATGGCTTACTGATAACAACTTCCCAGGCACCCAACGGCTACATCGTGGTAATGACTCACTGTATCTCTTACCTAGTGTCCTCAACCCGATAGTAGGGAAATGCTCGTAGATCCATGCCTGTGTCAACAACCACGAAGAAAAAATTATGGTCAATACGTTTAGTTTATATTTATTTTAATATATAAAAGGTACCATATTAGTAATTACCTGTAGAAGAGTAACATAACCGCTGACCTGCCTTGTCTTAGCAAAACTGGCATCAGCCAGATGCTCATACATATGAACCAATGCAGTTGCACCCCATGCATAACCCCCGCACAATCGAAGGTCACGGAAAAGCGGTAAGATTACAGCGCCAAAACTCTTGTCAGCAAAGATGGTAGACCCCACTAGATGCAATAAGTATGCTCTAGCTGCATGCGTCCATTGCATCGTCGAGCACTTGTTTGCATACACGTCTCGCAAAAAGCTTAGGCGCACATGTCCCCCTCTGGTGAATCTGGTCTCTGCATATGCATCTTCAAATGACACTCCTAACAAGTCCATCAGCACGGGATTAGCACTCGAAGCATCCAAATGAGGGTAACTGTAAAAAGCTCCAACAACGGGGATATGTAACAAAGACGACACATCATCAAGTGTGATGGTTATTTCTCCCATGGGCAAATGGAATGTGTTGGTCTCCTTATGCCACCTCTCAACAAAAGCACACAACAATCCCTTATCTGCAGTTACATAACTACATTCAATCAATGGGGATAAGCTAGAATCCTTCACCAAATCCTTTATTTGCTCGTGTGGAGGACCAAAGGCTCTCAATTTACGTCCGTGTGATACCACTTTTAACTCACCCTGATCCTACAAGTTATTACAAATGATAAATAATTAAAATTAACTTATTCAATGCAAAAAAAACATGTATTATTTATTAAAATAAATTATGGAAATATGTATACCAATCCCTGCCACAAATCTCGGGCTACGTGATCAACATATAATGTAAGGATTGATGTGTCCTCAGGCCCACCACCAAACTCAATAACATCAGCTACTTCTGGCTCCTCCTGTTGCTCCATCTCCTCATTCTCCTCTTGCTGAATAACATCATCAACTCGTTCACGACGCCTTCGTGCAGATGCAGTGGGTCTCACACGTTGGGACGGATTGGCACTCCCACCTCTAGTGAGTGACATTTCTGCACATATATCAAATCAAATATATAACAACCACAACTAAATGACGTCTAAATGTATATAACAACAATGACATACAAATTCTGTCACATACAAATTTTGTCCTATACAATTCTAATTATTTTATGTTAAATATCATCTTATGCAATTACAAATTAAATTATACAGTTACATATTACATTATACAATTCCATATTACATTATATAATTTTAATTTCTAACGAATTACAAATTAAATTATAAAAATATTTTCTTACGGATTACAAATCAAATATCATATTATACAATTACACATTAAATTATACACTTACAAATTAGATTAGATATCTTACGGATTACAAATTAAATATCATATTATATAATTACAAATGAAATTATACAATTAAAAATTAAATTATAGATTTTCCCTTAATTACGGATTATTAAATCCGGAGTATATATCGAAATCCAGAATTGTATTACGGAATACCCGTTATGTAATACATTGTTGCATTACGGAATAGGAATTTTGTAATAGCTTTCCGGAGTTCCATATATAATACGGATTATCCAATCTGTAAAGCATTAATAGGTGTCTTGCATTACGGAAAAGGAAATCCGTAATTGGTTTCTTATATAATACAGATTATCCAATCTGTAATAACACAAAAGGTGTGTGTTGCATTACGGAACAGGAAATTCGTAATATATAGCATATATACTACGGATTATCCAATCCGTAATACATCTTCATATATGTTGCATTACGGAAAAGGAAATCCGTTCATTATACTACGGATTATCCAATCCATAATAAGGTGAAAGTGTGTGTTGTGTTACGGATTAGCTAATCCGTAACACAACACACACTTTCACCTTATTACAGATTATCCAATCCGAAATTTACAAAGAAAAAAATAATAATAATCGAACGAAACAACCACTTACCGGATTCAATGGCAGACGAAGAGGATGACTTCAATGGTGGAGGAAGAGGATGCCAAGAAAGCTCCACTAAGACGCACTACCTTCAGTGAAGTGTGATGTGCTCGAAAGGAGTAGCAAGAGGGGATGAAAGCAAAAAAAATTGAAGGTTTGGCAAGAAGATGAGGTGCGGCGGCACTGGAAGGAAAACGAATGACAGGGAGAGGTGTTAGGTTTATGGGGTTATGTTTAATAACCAAAAGGGCAGAAGGGTATAATGGTCTCGTCAGGTGGCTATTTATTTTTCATGGGATGCGCCGAGAAAAAATTGGGGTGCCTTAAGAAAAAGCCCATACTATCCAATATTATTTTGGGCCAAGTGCACTGGCTGGCCCAATGTCTGAACTTAGCTAGCTCGCAGTAGTATACTGTAGCCTGTAGGTATGAAATTTTGCATACTTTCTCGGAAGAGAATTTTACTTCACATTACAAGTTACTTTAGATTCTTATTTATTAGTTTGTTGTTCAAATTAAAGGTACCATTAAAATTAGTAGATAAATCATGGAAGGGAAATTCTATGTAATTCTTTTTTATCCATAATAATCAAACTCATGTATCAAGAGTTTACCACAATTTAACTAACTAAGCTAAATCCTTTTATCAATGGCAGATCTATAAATATTTTTTAGTAGGGACAAAAAAAAAGGTTTATAATATTTTCACAAACCAAAAATATTATAAGTTTTTACAAAATACGCAATTTCATGACAAAACAAAATATAAAATACTTAAACTTCTACAAATTTAAAAGAGTAAAGTGGATAAATTTAGTACCAATTTATTTTCAGTGAAAAAAAAGTTTTGAACAGTGAAAAAAAGTTATCTAAATCACTTTAAGAACAAAAAATAAAATAAACATAATTTGCAAGGATTCAAACAAAAAAAATTACAAGGACGAAAAATAAAAAAGTGCTAAATTGCAAAGACTAAAAAGATATTTAAGCAAAAAATTAATGGAGTTAAATAAAGAACTTAAAAGGAAAATTTTAAAAATTTCAAGTACCAAATGTAATAAAAAAAAAGGTTTAAATAACTTTTAGGTCCCTAAAAAATTCCCAAATTTTGCTTTGAGCCCCTTATAAATTTTTCCGTTGTTTTGAGTCCCTAATATATTAAAAATTTTGTTTCAAGTCCCTGCTGTCAGTTAAGTGATGACATGTCCGTTAAAAATTTTAAAATGTGATTTCTGGCGGCTAAAAAACCACCACTATTTATTTTAAAATTTAAACTACAATTTATGGCTGTTAAAAACCGCTAGAATCAATTAAAGAAAAAAAAACAAATATCCTTAAACCCTCCTTACCTTTCCTCCTTGTGCCACTCCATCGCAACGGCAACACCCACCCTTACCAGATCCCGTCCCACAACTATTGATTTTGCACATCACAATCACAAAGAGTGCAACTAGAAATTGTTCTCTCATTATTCGAGAAATTACACAACAAATAAATCGCTTAACTTCAAAATTCTAGGTCAAAATCAATCAAATTACACAATAAGATATGCAAATTCTGTATGTAAACAAAATCAAAACACAGAGATCCATACATGTATATAAAAAAAATAGATCTATGAATTCCTCTCATAAACATGTGTGCGGTGATGGAAGGAACAACCACAGAGAAAGGAAAGTTACCAGTGGTCTAATATCTCCACCACGCCACAACAGCTCCACCATACCTACATTATCGTGCCACCACAAACCCACCACACCACCATACCCAAAGCTAGCATCACCATCACAAATCTGAAATCAATCTTTAAACCCCCAATATCCAGCAACACTATGCAGATCTGAAACCCCAAACATGATGTTGTAGACACGACTTAGATATGGAAATCGTAGATATGGAGGACAAAGTTTCGTGGTGGACGACGATGAGGCACTTGAGGGCCACATCAGCGTTGTTCGTGCCCCCGTCTCTTCACCATCTCATGCCTTTCACCGTTGTCGCAAGAACTCATCGGCTTCGTCTTCCCAATGACCTCACGCATGAGAGTAAGGGTTGTGTGTTCTCACTGTGGGGTGTGGGGGTAGAGAAAGAAAGAAAGGGTGAAGAATTGTGTGTGAGAGAGAGAGAGAGAGAGAAATGGAGCGTTAGAGAGGATCAGATGTTTCCACCAAAAAAAGAAGAAGAGAGGATCAGATGAAGCCATGAAGGAGATGAGCACGAGGCCATGAACTCTTGTTTTTTTTTGTGGAATTTTGCCCAAATTAAAAATGATGTCGTTTCTAGGGTTGTATTTTGCTAAGTTGCATGTGGGCTTTTTTGCTAATTGATTTTTTTTCTTTAATTAATTCTGGTGATTTTTAACCGTCATAAATTATAGTTTAAATTTTAAAATAAATAGTGACGATTTTTTAGCTACTAGAAATCAAAATTTAAAATTTTTAATAGACACTTTATCACTTAACTGATGGCAGGGACTTGAAACAAAATTTTTAATATGTTAGGAACTCAAAACAAAGGAAAAATTTATGAGGGACTTAAAGCAAAATTCAGGGATTTTTCAGGGACCTAAAAGTTATTTAAGCCTAAAAAAAAATTAAAAGATTAAAATTAATATGAATTAATATTTAAATAACTAAAATCATATTTAACACTTTTTTTTTACAAAAGAAAACTTATATTATATCATGAATAATAAGAGAGTCAATACATAAAGGACTGAAATAAAAAAACATGTGGACACACATAAGATCTAGATGCCCTAGGCAGTGAGCAACTTGATTGACTTGTCTACTAATAAACTGTATATCACAGCTTTGAAATGAGGATAACACAATTCTTCAATATATCACATATTTAACTTATAAATTTATTAATTAACTTTAAGACAATTTACCGGTCAGAGTTGGGTCATCATAATCAAAGTGTTCATTATTGTCATTAGCATAGTCAGGATATTATGGATCAATCAACAAAAGATATGACATTTTGAAGCATAATCACCATGATTTCTCGTTTGAAACTTGGAACTTTCAATGTTTGGCCTTTTTTTTTTTTTTTTTTTTTGTCTTTAGTCAAAATTTTGCTGGAGACTTTAATTGTAGAAAGCCTTCAAAGGATTTAAGGATAGGGAGCATACTTGAGAATGCGAATAGACATTTCTTCGGATAAAGTTAGCCAATTTCAATATATATAAATCTGTAGATTTAAGTTATGCATATGAAACAAAATTGGGAAAGAATAGAACTCATACGAATAAAGATTAAAAAGTGTAGTAGTATTATTTCTCTTAAAAAAAGGTGTAGTATGTTATTAAAAAAAAGTGTAGTATTATAAACTTATCAACTAACTTTCCTTCTCTTTATACTTTATAGTAAGACAACTTAAATTCACCAAAAAAAAAAAAATAGTAAGACAACTTAATAGTCAAAATTAGATCATCACCATCAAAGTCTTCATTGTTGTTATTAGTATAGTCAAAATATTCTGGATTGTGGTGAATTCAAAATATTCTGGATTAATAAACAAATAATATGACATTTAGTCACCATATATAAATTCTGATTTGAAACGTGGAACCTTCAATAAATTTAAGTTCAAACCAATAATTGGTATTTAAGCCATAAAAAGATCTTATATTGAACCATCCTTGAGTGTGGAAAACTTTATTATCAACCGTGTTAATCAAAACAAACAGGGTAATGGTTATCTATAGGATCCATTAATCAGGAGCTAACATTTTTTTTTTTTTTATAAATCAAGTATTCACTGTTATGAAAGGCTATAATTAAATACAAGTATTGCTAACCAGTGTTTTGTTAAGGAATTAAAAAGTTATTTTTTTTATTTCAATGCAATTTAAAAATCATAAAAAAAATGTAATTTTTCAGATTCTAATAAAAAATTTCTTTTTTTACTTTCTTAATCCTAATAGATCATGGTATTAGTTAGCATTTGCCAAAAAAAATTATATGTAAACATTAACTAAATGTTTCAGACAACTAATTTTTTATAATTTTAAACAAAAAATGAACCGCTAAAAAATATAATAAAATAATAATAAAATTAATATTACATCATTATTTAATGGACAGAAACATAGTTTTAAAAACCGACCCGGTGACCGACCCGGTCAAGGCACTGGGTCACTGGGTCAGTGGTCGAACCGGTGGGTCACTAATTGACCCGCATGACCCGGTCTGTATTAAAAAATTTGAAAATTTTATACCTGTCTTAAAAAAGTAAAAAAAAAAATCACATAATAAATTAATATAATTCCACAAGCTCATTTTTCAAGTTCAAATCTATTGATATTCATAGTAATAAAATCACATTATAAATTACTTATTAAACTTTTTTAAAGTTTAAACAGAATTTAAAATAATAGAATCACACTATCAACTGTACCATCACTTCTTCAAACAAAATTCACAGTGATAGAATCACAGTATCAATTACCTAAGAATCACTACTCATAAATAATAAAAACAGAATTAACTAAAAATAACATTCAAGTTGGATTAAATAGAATCATGTGGTGTAGATCGATGTGGTTGAAATGATGGCATTAGGGTTTATGTGTGTGCACTTTGAAGTTTGAAGAAGAAAATTCACAGACTCACAAACACGACACAACAAGCAATGTTTTGACAAACGGTCACAGTCACAAAACCTTTCTTTCTTTTGATTTTTTATCCAAATAACGTCATTTCAAGAAATTTAAAAAAAATTAAAATTTAAAAAAAAAATTAAATTTTTTTTTAAATTTTTTTTAAAAAAATTAAAAAAAAAAAAAAAAAGGGAGCGACCGGGTCGATGACCGGGTCGGGTCACCGGGTCAACCCCGGGTTTGACCGGGTTTGACCGGGTCGAAAGCATGACCGGTCCGATGACCGACTCGACCCGGTCTGACCACCGGTTCCCGGTCCGACCGGTCCGACCGGCCGGGTCGGTCCGGGTTTTAAAACTATGGACAGAAAGATCATTTTACATCTATTCGCAAATATAAAAAAATTAAAATAAGACTATGAAAACATAAAAAATAAAAAATAATAGATTAAAATGATATTTTAGTTAAAAAAAAATGCACCCATTATGTTGTGTTTTTATATTCCAAAATATTCTTTGTTTCTGCGTCATAATCATGATGTCACCCATCTTCGTCAGCATACATTGTTGGAAGACAATGGCACCATGAAGTGACGTCAGACGTTAAATTAAATATAACAAATATAAAGTTTCTATTTTTTTTTTGACATAATAAAGTTTCGACTTTAAATTAACTTTTATGTATATAAAAACATCCCCTTTAAAAGAATTAATCTCATTGTATTATATGTATTCTAGGCTTAAACAACTTTTACCATAAAAAAAGCTTGTGGTTTTAAGTTAAAAATAATAAATAAAATATTATTTCACTATATATAATATTTAAAATAAAGTAAAAATAAAAATAACATTTTTATAATACATTTGTTTTAACATATTTTTTATTATTTAAAATTTTATGGTCAATTTAATATACAATTTAAAATATAAATCCAATAAAAATTTCCTAAGATTTTTTCTTTAAATTATAATGAAAACAAAAGGTTGATAATTTTTTTTTAGAAAACCTGTTAAAATATTATACTACTACTTGATAATCCGCCCTCCTTTAGCTCACTCTCTTTTGTTTGTCTAAAAAAGCACAATTGTAACGCACATGCTGATTTAACCATGTGATATATCTACACTTCAAGGCGTGCGCAGACTAATTAAAAGGAATCATTTTAACGCCACCAAAACGACACATAATGGACAAATACAAAGAACTACTATTTTTTTTGACTACTATTACTACTACTAACATAAGACTCATTATTATCGAAAATATTAATATACACTCATTTTTTATCACTTTTTTATTCACATTATTTGTTAGCTTTTTCCTTTTACTTAAATCCTAAATATTCAAAAAGAGAGTGTACGTTTATGAGGTCATTGCAGACGATGTTGTCAGAATACCAAGGTCGGCGTTGGTCACGCCTTATAAATCACCATTCACTATTCTCTTCTCTTCTCTTATGAATTGTGATGTTATTGCTTAAAAAAAAAATGAATTGTGATGTTATCCAAAACAGTAGAAGATTAAGATTAATTCCACTCCGAAACCAACCAAGCGGTAAGGTAAATTTATTTTCGGTTAATTATCTCTTTGTTATTCCTAGATTTCTATCTTTTAAGCTCCTTCCACTCCTCATGTAAAATATATTCTCTTCATGTATTATAGTATAAGATAAGTGTTCTCTCTATCGTCACTGCCTTTGTAATTTTCATTTGCCTCATTCTTCTCTTTTTTTTTTTTTTTTTGACAGTTGCCTCACTCTTCTCTTTTCTTTTCTTGGTTATAGTATTGTTTTAATCTCATAATTATATGTTGTTTTCTTTTATGAAAATTAAACGGCGATTGCTCCCACACTTAAGCGTCACCGCGCGTCTACACCGAAATTATATTGTAAATGACTCACTAGATCAGTACCCTTTACACTTCATTAATCTGTTAGAGTTCTCGTTGAACCACTCGAGTTTTTTACTCCCTTCTCTTTTCGGTGTGATACTCCACGAACCCTCGGAACTTCTCTCATGATTTTGTAACTTCTAAAAAATAAAGACTTAATATCTAATTTGGTCCCTCAGTTTTTTAAATATGCTTAATTAAATCTTCTTATTTTTCAAGTATGTAATTAGGTTATTTTGTTGGTAAAATTGAGTCAATTAAGTCATTTCCGTTAAATAGAGGCAACATCCGTTAGAAGATGAATTCTAGCAGCTATTAATTATGAATAGTGGCGGTTAAAAACCGCCACTTTATTGAGAGCATGCGCACAAATCAGATACACGACTATCAACAAGAAAGATCTCAATAGTGTTGCATAATGTTCACAAAATCCCCCATTCCAGCAAGTCCTTAATGTGTCATTCAACTTGCACGAGGTAAAATAGAGAACCCAAAAACATCTTCAACGATCCCAACTCTGTCACAAGTAAACAGAACATCTTCAAAAAATAAGTGTTTAAGATAACAACAATTTGAAATCTTGCAACCATCCTTCAATCTCTCAATCCCCTTAAAGGAGCACTCCATTGTAGCAACCATCAAAAGACACCATCCTCAGTCACCGCTCTGCGTCACCCTCCTCCGTCATCACTGCCGCTTACGTCACCTCACCAACGAGCAGATCTGACTCCCATGAGAGATTTCAGGATTTTGGAGTGATGGAGAAAAAGGGAGAATGAGGGTTTACGAAGAGAGTGAACAGCGTCATACGGATCTACTCCGGGTCCCTCCACGGGAACCCCACTGTCGAGAACACCGTGTCAACTCCTCTAGGTCGAGTCCCTCCGCCGTGTCAGCCCCGCAAATGCGCGTGCAGCTGGAGAAGATCGCGAAGATGGAGACCGAGGCGCAACGTGCAGAGAGCGTGAAGATGGAGCAACAACAAGCGTGTGGGGAGGCGTAGAACCTTGTTGCATACTTAACGGACGTTGCCTCTATTTAACGGAAAGGACTCAATTGACTCAATTTTACAAACAAAAGGACTTAATTGCATACTTGAAAAATAAGATGACCTAATTAAGTATATTTAAAAAATTAAGGAATCAAATTAGATATTAAATCAAAAATAAAAGATCAAATTATAACTTAAAATAAAAATAAAAAATTATTTTATAATTTAAAAAAATAAAATTATAATTTAAAATAAAAATAAAGAATCATATGAATAATTCAGTAAAAAAAAAAAGAATCATACGAATAAGTTTGCCTTTTCCTCTACATCGTCACCTTTCTTCGTCAGCTTACATCGTTGTAGACCAATGATGACGCTATAAGTGACATCAGACGTTAAATATAATAATAAATAAAAAGTAAGCCAATTATTTTAAGATTTTGAGTATTAATTTTTTTGCTTTTATAAATTTTTTAAAATGTTACATAAATATAACTAACAAACGATAAGTTTAAGTAGTAGTATATATCTATTTTTTCTTAAATAATGTTGAATTTAAATTTTATATATGAAAAAATTTCTACTAAAGAAGTTAATCTCACTGTATTATAAAAATTCCAAGTTCAAATAATTTTTTTTAAAAGATACCTGTGGTCTTAATAAAAAAATATTAATATATAAATATGTATTTTTAAAATAAAGTAAAAACTAAATTGACATTTTTATAACAAACATGATAGGTATTAAATAGTATTGATACATTTGTTTTGACATATTTTTATTATTCAAAATATTTCTGTCAATTTTAGTATATAATTTAAAATTTAAACCCAAAAAAAAATTGCTAAGACTTTTCTCTATAATTATAGTAAGAGTCTTATTAACATGTGTCCTTAGGATACTAATTAAGAAGTTAAAATGAGAAAATATTTATTGTACAGATTATAAAAGAGCACAAAAAAAATTATGAACAACACAATTTTACACTTCCTAATAAAAATATATTTTTTTAAAATTTCTTAACCAATATATTTTTAGAGTTCTAATTAGCATTCGCCTTAAAACGTGTAAAAATATCATAAATAAGAGTGTAGCTTTTTCCCTTTTGCTCAGACTATTGTGCTCATTTTCAGCAACAGTTAATCATTGAAAAAGCAAAACCATAGCGCACTGCGCACATGATGCTTTAATTAGCGCTGCTATCTACACTAAGGCGTGCGTAGACTTAATAACCAAGTAAAAAAGGAATCATTTGAATGCCGTGACAAGAACATAGTACTAGTGCTTAGTTGGTCGAACATGTGCTTAGTTGTTGTAAATTTTTAATACTTATTTTTTATTTTTACAAATAAAAAATTAATGTGGGATTTTAATTTTATTACTCTCGAATAGCTCACTTAGTAACTCATTTTTTTTTATATTTTTTACAATGTACTAAAAGTTAAATATACTTTATAAGTAACATGAAAATATCCAAACACATCTCTCTTGATTGAGAAAATTAAATAAAGTTAAATTAATACTATGATTTTTTTTACATATATTCATATTAAAAAGAATTAAGATTAACTAAATTTTTAGTCTTTGAATTTTTTTTAATTTAATTTTTAGTCTGTGAACAAAAATTTGACTGATTAAAATTCTTTAACTTTTATTCTGTTAAGATTTTTAGTTTTTAAACAAAAGTTTAACTTGTTAAGATTTTTAATTTTTTTTAAAATTTGATTTTTAATCTCTAAACAGAAAAAAAAAAATAAAAAATCTTAACTAATTAAATTTTTATTCAAAAATTAAAAATCAAATTTTAAAAAAAATTAAAGACCAAAAACTTAATTAACTCACATAATAATTAATACATTACACACGACACAACTATACGAGGCAAAGTGAGAATGGCAAGGACTAATGGGTAATGAGTCACGTGAGAGAGGCTGACGTTCTGTAAGCACTAAGCAGGAGGAGGTCCCACCTTAATAATCACTAGTATTTTCTTCTCTTGTGTGATCTTATCCAATAATAGAATATTCCATAGCAAAATTATAATTTGATACAATAAGGTAAATTAATTTAGCTGTGGATAATAGAATATTCCATAGCAAAATTATAATTTGATACAATAAGGTAAATTAATTTAGCTATATATAAGAATGAGTTGCGAGATGTGGTTCATTGATTTGAAGAGAGAAAGCAGAAAGGAGTAGTGGAGTGGAGGTATGAGTACTAACAACAGCGGTGGAAATGGAAATGGGTCGGGTCAAGGTCCATCTGTGGCCTTGTACCCTGCAGGTTCATTCTGCAACCTTCCTGGTTCCCGACCAGACAAGAAGCTTGAGTTGATCAAGAATATCTTCAAGGGCAAATCTTCATCCTCCACCAAATGAAATCAATCATTTTCTTTCCTAGATTTAAGCCTCTTAAGCTCCTTCCACTCCTCATGTAAAATATATTCCGTTCAAAATAAACATTCTGTTATCACTCGCCTTTGTGTTTTTATTTATTTGTCTAGTTCTTTTCTTTTTTTTGGTTATACTGTTTTTAGTCTCATAATATGTTGTACCTTTTTAATTTTAATGAAATTGGTGCTGTTTTCTTCTCCCTCATTTTCCAATTTCTTCCATGATTTTGGGCTTTTATGAAAATTAAACGGCGATTCCTCCCACACTCACTAGATCAGTAGGGCGGCTTCTACTGTGAACAATCAAAGAAGTGGTTCACGGGTGAACCATTCATTTTTTATTTTATTTTTTTATTAGTTAAAAGTCAATTTTACCCTTAATAACTTCACCTTCACCGGAGCTTATTCCTCCTCCATTCCCCACCGCCCCCCTTACCAGTGGTCAACCTTCCTCATCCTTTCAAACTCCTCCATCGTCTCGAGCAACCTCAACCTTCCCTCTACTGTCGTTAACGGAAACAACCACCGCTTAACCACCGATTCAGATCTACAGCTTGTTTCATGCGCTTGCTTTTGTGGTTGGGTTCACGGGTCTCCTCTCCTATAGGCACTCTGTTGTTTGCAGCGCATCTCAAGTTTAGCGCGCGTCACACCATTGTGGTTTTCGAGCATGACGACGACGAAATCCTTCATGGATTTGAGTCTTTTTTTTTTTTTTTTTTTCCAGATCTGAAATTGGTGAGAAATTGTGCGCCGATTCTGGATTTGTAACTTGAACGGCGGTGGTTGGTGGAGTCGAGGCCAGTTTCACCTTCTCCTTCTGTGGTGGATCGTTCTTGTTTGAGTTCGCCGGCGCGGCGGGAACGGTGCATTGCTGGTGCGGTGAGAACGCGTGCGCCACCGGTGCGAAAACGCGTGCGGCGCCGGTGCTGATGGTGGCGCGGACCACCGTGAGAGGCTGCGCGGCGAGGACAGGCTAGCCGTCGCCGGAGAAAAACTTGTGTAATGTTCGTTTCCGGTGCAAGATTTCCTAGATGGTGGGATGGGGTGGGGGAAGAAGATAGGGATAAAGTTGTCATTTTATTTTTTATTTTAATTGTTAAAATAATATTTAATTTTAATCTCAACCATTAAAATATTTTAACAATAAATCTAAGGGCTGATATTGGTGGTGCACCCATGAATCATTTAATCTACTTGTTCACCGTATAAGCCGTCCCCTTTATAGTTCAAGTTCATTAATCTTTTCGATCCCTAAACCAATTTAGTGATTTACACTGCGGGTTGTGGCGAGAGCAGAGGCTACAGAGCTAAGAAAAAAGGAATGAAAAAAAAAAAAATGATTTCCAATTGTTCTGATTTGTCTTTGCTGTTAACATTTGGCTATAAAAAAAAAATTGAAGATCAATAGTAAAACCTCTGGCCTCTCCCCTCTCCTTTTGCAAATCAATATATCATATCAGCAATAGTAAGCCGCAATCGATTAAAAAAAAAAAAACCTTTTGCAGGGAACAAAAGATACCGCTACGCTAATCTGTTTTTCCCATTCGACATAGAATTTATGTATATATATCCACACACACAATCGAATAAACAATCAAATACATATAAGTAGATGAAATGAAAGAACATATTTTAATGGAAAATGACAATTTAAAAATAATAAAATCATGTGATGAGAAAAACAATGAGCCCAGTTATTATAATTTTTTCATTAAAAAATCAGTTTTTTAAAAGGAAATAACTACTTTTAAAATTTTTCTATATGTTTGTATCAACTTTTTAAAATAATCAAAAACTAAAATAAATCTAAAATCTAATTAAAATCAGAAGTTAAGTTGAATAGTTTCTCATAAAAATCTGATGATTTTTTAAAAATAATTTTTATGATTATAAATAAACATAAATTAGCTTTTGCTTTTTTAAAAAAATTTCTAAAAAGTAATCACTAGATTATTTTATATCAAAATCACTTTTTTTAATCTATAACAAATGGACCCAATAAAAAAAATTCAAAAACAATTATTTGATAGAACTGGGATTTGAAGGGAAGAAGAGTAAATTTTAATACTAATTAATATTTAATATTTTTAAATATTAAAAATATGCTAAATAAGAAGACTACATCTTAAAAAATAATGAATACCATACCATAAGAAATGTCTTCACGTTCAATAACGAAGTCTAAATTTGATTATAAAGGGGTAAATATTCTAGCACTTTCAAATTTCAATGACAGACGGCTTCTAAGGTGGACCACTTATAAAAGCGGTCCACCATGTACTATTTTTTACAGCTCTTGGATTGATAAGGTGCACAATATTATTATACACCTTCCACATCAAATTTTTTTCCAACTTTACTGTTCCTCTTCTTTGATGCCTTCGGCAATGCCCTCACTTCCTCCGGCGTCACCTCCGACAACGCCTTCACTGCCTTCGACGACCACTTCCACCTCCTCCGGTGACCGCACCGCCACTGTTCCCAAAACTGATTTATCATCCCTTAATGAACCCAGAAAAATCACATCACAGATCATTCTAGCAAACCAAAATTCATTATCTTTCCTATTGTTATTGTATTAACCCCAATCAGAACAATAATTAACACACAAAAAAAGAAAGGAAAAGGGGTTCAATTTTGGTAAGAGCTTCTCAAAAAAAGTAAAAACCTCTTTAGAACTATTGGAATCTTTATTGCAAAACAAAATCCTTACTTTGCTTCTGTCAATGAAGCCGTTGTCACTCTTACTAATATTTCCACCATAGTTACTTGATTTATTGTACAAATTAACAAGTTCCTAAATCTTTAGTTTCAGCATCCATCATAACCCCTCTTCCCTGTACTAGAAAAAAAAAACCCAAATACTAAACTCCGATGACCACTTCCACTGACGTCAAGCCCGAGCCGGAGTATCGACTTCACTGCCTTCACAATTTAAGAGAGCTGTTGAATCAGGGAGATCCAAATCACTCTGCACCAACCCAGAAATCAAAACAGTTCGAGCACACAATTGTAATCGAAGATTCAAACTTGAATACCATAGTCGCGGTGCATTCAAATAAATAGATAGAATGATCCAAAAACGCGAGTGTAAAAAGAAAATATAGATGCGTGTGTAGAGAGGGACAACCTAACCTGTAAAATGAAAAACAAAAGTTGAAGGTGAGAATGATGACGGTTAAAGCGGTCGCCGGAGATGGTGGTGGTCGCCGGAGATGGTGACTGTCACCGGAGGTGCCGTCGGAGACAATGAAGATGTTGTCGAAAGGGGCAAGAGGAAGGACAGTAAAGACTAAAGAGAAAAATATTTGACGTGGGAAGTGTATAATTAATGTTGTACACCTTAGATTAAGCTAAAGGTTGTAAAAAATGATGCATGGTGGACCACTCATGAAAGTGATCCACCTTAGACGCCATGTTCAATGACAATGAACATTTTGTTTAAACACAAACAATATACATGCCAACATTTCTGTACATCTTATTTTTTTATCTGAAATGTTGGGAAATTTAACAGGTGATTATTACATTCCTTATCAACAGGCAATAGCAGCAATATAAAGCATAAATTAGCAACTAAGATATCTTTTTTTTTAATTTTTTTATTACAAGATATCTTCAAGTGTATAGTCTCAGGCGAGTTGTAATTTCCTGCCGGCACATAGGGCATGAAGTTAATGTCACGCCACACTCCTTGCAAGTCTGTATAAAAAACAAAATGCAAATAAATAAGACACATTTTTACATGTTGGTTTTCATCAATAGCACACAAGTAAAACTTTCTCAAACGTGAAAATTAAAACTTCAAATTCCATTCAGCATAAGCATTAAACATGAATTAAACCTAAGCATTAGAATTGACATAAGCTTAAAGTAAAAGATTTAAGATTATCATTCACATACATAGTTAAAACTACTACGGCACATAAACATAAGCATTAAATAAGAACAAGTTCATTAAACAAACTTACTGTATGACCACATCCAAAAGCCATGTCCTTCGGATTGGTTAAGCAAACAGGGCATACCTAAAGCAAGAGAAAGACATTTATCTCGTAAGCATAATTTGATCTTAAAATGAGCATAATGCAGGAGAAAGACACCTCAGTGAGGGTACAGGAGTAACATACTGATTCTGCTGCAGCTGGAGCTGATGGCTCAACAGATTCAAAATTTGTCACATGTGAAACTGCTAGGGCTGCATTATCACGATCTATTACTTGCTTAGGCGGAGGAAGAGGCCTTTTATGTTGATAACTTGTTGGATTTTCACTGCATCAGAATAATTTGAGATTCAGTTATCCTTTAATATAATTTAGAATTATCGTACCTGTATTTCATTACTTGGCAATTTGTAGATTTTGGGTTATCCGGTACTGAATTGGAATTTCCATAAGGGCAGCAAGTGCAAATGCTGCTTCCTTCTTTGATGCATCTTTGTTCTCAGACATGATCTTTGTGAAATTCACAAACTGAAGGGGCAAGAAGGAACACAAAGTAGCTAACATATCATTATTATATTATTAACAATAAAAAAAAACTCGTAACATCATAAATGGTTCAGTATTAAAGGTGGTAATTTAAAATATGAAACACTGAAGAATTTCCAGCCTTTTTCTAAGATTAAGCAGTCATTTTTCAAACTGATTATCACCAATTCACATACCAATGCTATGTTTAATTCTCACAGAACCATTTCTTCAGAAAGTCTGGATGTTTTTTTTTTGACAGCAGAAAGTCTGGATGTTAAATACTGAAAAAAGGTTGACCTCTACCAAATCATTCACAATGCTTTTACTGTAGAGTTTTGTTAACATAGACTAAGGTTTGTGTTGAATTGTTTATATGGCAAATATCCACTGTTTACAAGAATATAAATTATAAATGTGTATATATATTAAAATTCAGTGGTAGATGGTTAGATGCATTGTCACATATAGGTTACTAGTATGTTTTTACGATTTTTCTTTGATAGACAGATTTGTTTGTTTTAGCTTCATCTTGAGGGGAAGAGTCAAAATATTAACGTATCCCATGTAAAAGAGTATTATTGTTTTTATTGTGTCAGTACATAGTCAGTGTTATTGGGCAGGGCATTTATTAGTTGTATAATTTGTATTTGACCTAGATTATTGGCACAGATGGGGGTATAAGATCAGTGTTATATACAACAATTATCAAGATTTCAGAGTCTAATTATAAGTATTTCTTTCCCCTTTGCCGTCTAATCCCTAAAATTTAAACAATACTAAACACTAGTTACAAACTCATGCAAAAGTGAACACATACTTGATCATACATCAGTCAAGTACCTGAAAGTTGTCAAATAAGCGCTGCGTAATGCTATCATCAAAGTGCTGCATTTCATCCCATGGTCCATCTCCAACTCCAACCAAAATAATTGAGAGGGGATAGTGACTGATAATCAGAATAGCTCCACATTAAAGACAGATACCAAGAACAGTAGCAAAAGAATACAAAAGAAATTGTTTTACCTTGCAGCAATGATAGAATTAATAGTTGCTTGTTCTTGTGGACTAAACTTTCCATGTGGTGTATCTGAATTTCTAGTGACCTATAAAAAAAAAAGATATTCCAGAAACACAAGAAAATTAATGAAAGATAATTAAATCATGTCATGAAAAGATAATAATGGAATAGCATAAATAGGTAAAACCTGTCCATCAGCAATAATGACAAGAACATGATATTGACCATTACTTCTTTCCACAATGCCAACTGCTGCATCGATTACAGGGGCAAATGATGTTGGACCTATGGATAAGGAGATAACTGTCATAATTATATTTTCATATCATTGCTTGGATACCCAAGTCATCTCTCTCCTTGGATTTTTTTTTTTCCTTTTTGGACTAAAAGAAGAATTCATTAAGGGAAAAATGGGAATATAATGCAGGATTATCCTTAAAAATGAGATGAAACAGCAAAAAAATAAAAAAGGAAAACAAAGTAGATACATCAACTTAAAAGGGAAATTTAGTACACAACTACACATTCATGTACAACTTATTTTAGAGAAATAATCACTTTGTTTTCAAAAACTCTTATAGGAAGCTGCAAAAAAGAGCTTTTATGACCCTAAATAGGATTGTCAACAGAAATTCTTTCATCAGAAAATTCACACACTAGATGAAGATTCGCTGCCTATTAGGATATTGGTGATATTTCCAAATTATTTACTGATATTTTTGTCTCCTAGTCTCTCCACAAATCTTATTTTTGTTAGACAATTGTTTGATTAGATTTGTGATGTCAATTTTTCTCGTGATGGTTGTGTTATGAAGGATCAAGTGTCCGAGAAAATAATAGATCAGGGCCCTAACGTGAGACAACTCTTTCTTCTATTCATTTCTCCTTCCACAAGTTGTCTATCCTTTCCTTTGCTTTTTCTTGCATGTACTAATGTTAGACATGAAAGCCAAGTGTGGCATAATCATCTAGGCCACCCAAACTAACATGTATTTAGCACTTTGCTTAAATCTTGTTTGTTGGACAATAAAAATTGTGATTCACTTTATGTCTCTTCTAATTGTACCACACGTAAACTTGCCCCGTCGAGAGTTGTTATTATGGAGTATGAACTGCATACGAAGCCCTGGGCTTTCACAAGTTTTGCAGGTGATTGGATCAGCACATCAATTATCATGTCTTCAACAAGTATTTATCTGTGCTGTAATTTCATATAAACATTATATAATTTTGCTTACAATTGAATATTGCAATTATCATCATACAAGTATTTCTAGAAAATCACTATAGTGGGGTTATTCTCCAAAATCGTAAAATATATTTGATATATAAACTTGTAACAAAATTGTAAAACCTAGCCAGCAAGGATGATAATATTAAACCTGCCAATTTTAAGTGTGGCACTATCTCTCGGTAGCGTGCAAGTACTTCCTCAAAACCATGACAATAGCGATCATCAGGATAAAAGCTGAACACATTCTGATCATGTGTAGATGCTACAGAAGTATATGAATGAAATTAATAGAAGAGAAAATTAATAACATTTCTTAGAAAAGTATATCAGAAACAGCTTCTCACCATCACCAAATCCAAAACATGGTATCAGATTGTCTTCATCAAATGAAGAGAGAGTACGGCCAATTATAGAGATTGCTTGCTCATACGGATTAGGAGTGTTTCCAATAGAATGAAGGCTTTTGTGGTTGAAGGAGTGCTTGCCTACAAATATCAAGGTGTGACTTTTCAGCATTCTCCATACTTAGATTATATGTATGTGCAATATTAATTTTATATTCAAAAGAAATAACCTGTCCACTCATTGCTTTTGGTGAAGTCAATACCAATTATTAAATTTGAAGATTCCAGACCAGCTTCTCTCAAAGCAGAAACAACCTGAAATATAATGTGCTAAAGCTAAGTATTTTTAAAACATCCACACAGAACAGTGAATCATTTCAGTAAGGGGAGGTACATCGTTTCTGCTATCAGAAATGCTGGTCCCCATAAACATTTGTCAAAATTAATATAATTGTTTTCAACCTCTCTAGCTCAACCACTGAGTTCACCAATAGTTAGTTAATTAGTTTTTTTCTTATCAAATTGACCTAAAAGCAATACAATTAGCTTTTGTAAATGTGAGTGTAGGCCATGCCAACTTTGTCAAATGGAACCGTGTTCCTTCATAGTTCATATTTCTTCTAAAACTAAAGCAGGTATCAATAAATTTATAGTTGTAAGATGTCACATATTCAATGACTATTAGTATGTCCATATATAGATAATCTAGACTTAACTTAAAAAACCTTCAAGAAATTTCCTAATACACAGTGTTCAATTGATAAACCAATATCTTATACAAACTGTCATGAAATCATATAATAAAACAAACTTAATTTTTTCTACACACCTGATTGAGGATTCCTCCTCTAGTGTACCAGAAAGAAGTTTTCCTTGGAATGCTAAGATTAATAATGATTATTTTCTCTAAATCAATGAGCAAAAGTAGCAGCAAAAACCTGATCCAATGAACTGAAATTGTCAGCTATATATGTGGGTCGCTGCTTATGTTGATGTCTGGTATTCACCGAACTTCCATCATATGAAGGAGGTTGATGATATTGATGGCTAATATTTGCCGAACTTCCATCATAGGAAGGGGGTTGATGATATTGATGGCTAGTATTCGCCGAACTTCCATCATAGGAATGGGGTTGTTGATATTGGTGGCTAGTATTTGCTGAACTTCCATCATATTCATAGGAAGGGGGTTGCTGGAAAAAATCATGATGAGAATCATGTGTAGACTCTCTATTTCCCATAATTAAAGTCTTTCTTTCACCTATATCAAAATTAAAAGTAAATAAATAACAATGTAGAATTGGAGGTAAAAAAGATATTAATAAAGTTAATTCGAATTAAAATGAGAACCACAACAGAAGAAGTGATAACAATTCACATTAAATTGTAAAATATCACTGTTGAAGAGAAAATAAGAAGAAACAAATATTTGGTTAAAACCATCATGGTTTAAGCACATTTAGGCATCATTCACAGTAACCCAGGATATTCCTCAGCCGAAAGCCAGTGACTAATACTAAGATCTATCTAAAGGACTGACCTCTCTCAACAAATATTTTTTCATACACTCGGGAATCGAACCATTGACCATATGCTCAAGGGACAAGGTTATCGGGCAACCATATCACACCATATTGGTATTCACAGTAGCTTATGTAAAGTGTAAAGATATTTCCGGGAATATCATTTCATTTTCCACAGCCAGCTTTCTGAAACGATAAACAAGACTATTCGTTTAGCAATACATGTATCCGAAAAGCCATGCAACACATAACTTGTAAAATAAGTCGTTTCTGAAGCGAAATTGGAAAGTTTTCTCAGCAAACAAAATTCTCCTAAAGCTAGGTTCCACAAGCTACAGAACATAGAGGAAAAGCAGAAAAACCATCAAACTTCAGAGTGGTCCATAAACAGCTCAATAGCTATAACACATGCTGCCAAACATTACTTGCCAAAAACTAAACGGTGTTCGGTGTCTATCCCTAGATTTTAACACCGTAAAAAATGAATTTCAATTTATTCAAAAACCATAACAGGATTGAGAATTCTTCAATCGCCTCGCAAATTCAAAACAGAAACGCCGAACTTAATTTGCTAAATTCGAGAATCACATGGATATTAGAGAGAGAGAGAGAGAGTTACGTGACCTGAGAGAAAGAAGAAAGAGATTCAAAACGAATCTGAGATTCTGAGTTCAGGTGAATGAAGAGCTTCAGCTGCTGTGCTTTTTCTAGATGCTATTTTGACCATGTTGATTATTGACCATTTTCTCGGTCAAGATAGTGTTTAACTACAGTAATTTTATAAAAAGGGTAAAATATGTTTTTTTTTTTTTAGAAAACTTTTGAGTCTATTTTTTTAATAATATGTAACGTTTTTTTAGTCATCAATAATATTGAATTTAAATAAATGAGAAATGTGTATTTTTTAGCAATTTATAACCACCGAAAAATATATTTCTGTTAATAATATTAACATCATTAGAGAAGAGAGACTAAAACCAAATTTTTCTAAAAGTACAAGACTAAAATGGTTGATTCGAAAGTACATAAACTAAGATCAATTTTTTTTTTAAAATACATGACTAAAAACATATTTTATCCTTTATAAAATACTACGATAAAAAATAAAAATTAGAAATATAATAATAGCATTAATTAAAATTGTAACCAGTATCCTTTATCATTTATTTAGTTTTAATTTAAGTTGACACGTATTTTTTAACTTATTCATTAAACAATTATTTAGATTGCTTAAAAATAGGTTTAAAATGTTAAATTGTCATCGGATTTATTTTAAATCTTACTATTATTTTTAATTGGACCATTAATCGGAAAAAAATTGCAGCAAAAGATTTTGATTAGAAAAGGATAAAATTTCCGACAAAGCATACTTTAACAACCTTATAAAATTCCTGTCAAAAAAAAACCTTATAATTTTTTTCCTGTATTGGATGGACTTGGTGTCGTTTTTGATGCGTGCACTCGAACTTTTCTTTGTTGTCGAGTGTGTTTTGTACTGTTGTTTGAAAATGATAGACACTTGGCAAAAGGAGCATTATCTTTGTGAATCATTATTGAATCAAAGCTTTTATGCCTTTTGAATTTGTTTACCTACCTTTCCAGCATTTTCAAAATCAATAGTACCTAATTTTTAAAAATCGTATGATTTTTATATTTCTCTTTTAAATATGTAATTCACATAAAGGAAGAATATATTATCCTATGAGCCTAATATGAGCATCAGGAATAATTTATGATAATCCTTATAAATAACAGTAAACAATAAAAATGTTCATATATATAAATTATGTGAACCTTAACGAAGATACAAGAGTTTTATTAATGAAAGATAAGAAATGTTAGATGCTACAAAAAGATCATCATATTTATATTTTATTTTCTATTTTTAAAGATTTGTATAAGAGATAGTAAAAATTATTTTTGTGATTAAAAAATTAAAATAAAACATATTTTCTTGGGCGGTGTCTACCGTGAAACAGTTTTGCAAATGGTTCACTGTAGACCACTTTTACACACGATTAGATTAATCTCATCCACACACTAATTTGGTGCACCTGCGGTATCATATTTTTTTCTCTCTCTCCCTTTCTCCCTTTTCCTCCTCCGGTCCGACAGGTTCACCGCAACCACAGTCGGAACCCTCCTTCGATCTCCGGCGGTTTGCCGCAACTCACCGCTGTCGGAAGCGACTTCCAGCTAATCGATGGTGCGGTGGCGAAGCCGCTATGGGCTTTGGAGAAAAACCAAAATTGATTTATGCTTCTCTGATCTCCAAATGCTCCTCTGATCTCGTTTTGTTCTAATAGCATCCTTCAAAATCCCAATAGCACAACCCAAATCAAAATCTAGATTTCTCAAACAATTTATTTTGATTTGTTCATAAACAAAAATGTTCACTTGTAAAGAATGAAAAGAAAGAGAGAGAAAAAACCTCGACGAACCCATCAACCATGAGATCCCACCTCTGATATCACGTTCGAACATAGAGCTTCGCAGCGAAACGTCAACGAGCTGAGCAGCTTCAGCGTGTTCAAGTTCTCAACCGGGAAAGATGACTCTGGCGCATAGTTATAAAAACCGACCGGATCGGTTGGTCGGACCGGTTCGACCGGGAACCGATGGCCTGACCGGTCCAGCTATCGAACCGGATATGTCATCGACCCGGATCGATCCGGTTTGACCCGGATCAGCCCGTTTGACCCGGCCGGATTTGGTGGAAAACCGGTGACCCGGACCCGGTTAACCCGGGGTTGAACCGGTTCTGCTAAGTTTTTTTTAACAATTCTTGTAAACAATATAGTTATTTGGAATTCTTTCCATAGTACCATTTGAATTCCATAACAAAAGTTAATTGCTAAATAGTATAATATAGTATAATAATATGCTCCTATAACATTTTAATTAAATTGTTAATAGCTAATTGTTTAATAGTATATAATAATATGTTCCTATAATATTATTTTGATGTTGACAATAATATATAATAGCTAATTATTATTATCTTGATCTTGATATGATTTAATATTTATGTGTTTTATACATCTTCACCATACTTGCTCATGGCCCTCCGACAACTTTTATACTTAGCCGTGAAAAATAACAAGAATTTCTTTAGTAATTTAATGATAATATCCAACAAAATAATTTATAGTAATAAATGATTATGTAATATTTATAGTTTGATCATGATTGATTTTAATTTTAGAGTATGAATTATGGATTGATCACATTTTGTTAGCTATATTATATATATATATTTTTAATTTTTTTATTATATACCGGGTCAAACCGGGTCAATTAGTGATCCACCGGTTCGACCACTGACCCATTAATCCAGTACCTCGACCGGGTCGATGACCAGTCCGATTTTCATAACACTGCTCTGGCGACTTGATAAATCTTGGTACCCTGAGGGGCGTCACCGTCTTCGTCGATCTTAACGACGGTCATGGTGTTGTGGCGGTGGGTTTCTTGATCGAGGAGGATGGCGAGTTGCTCGTGGTCAGGATTGGGGTTTCCTCATTATCTTCCCTAAACGCCATCAGAACCCGTAGCGGCTTCGCCACCGCACCATCGGTTCGTCGAAAATCGCGTCTGGCAGTGGTGAGTGGCGGCAAACCATCGGAGAACGAAGAAGGGTTCCGGCGGTGGCGAACCTGTCAGAACGGAGGAGGGAAAAGGAGAAAGGGAGAGAAAAAAAATATGGTACTGAAGGTGCACCACATTAGTATAGGGATGAGATGAATCTAACGGTATTTAAAATTGGTTCACGGTAAATCATTTGCCATGCTGGTTCACCATAGACACCACCATTTTCTTGAATCAAACAATGCTTACATTTTCATTAGTTACAACTTACTAGTGTTTAAATTATTTTTTCACTTAAAAATTTCTCTTTCAAAATTAAAATATTAAATAAAATACAAATAAAAATCACTCAAGATTATTTATTATTTAAATAAAAAGGAAAAATTCAAATTTTAACATAATATATATAAAAATAAACTTTTTTATATAAATATACAAAATTAAAGATTAATTAAATTAAAAATTAACCTATTTAAAATAAAGAAAAAATACAATCATTAAAAACCAACAATTTATTGGTTCGAGTGATACTAGTATCAGATTTCTTAAGTAAGGTTTTGAGTTTGAATCTTCTGAATGGAAAAAACATGGTTGAAATGAGAGACCTTACTAAAAGTGCACAGTTAAGTTCTCGACGAAGATTAGTGCAAAACTAATGAATATTTTACACTAATGTCATAATAACAAAAAAATATAATCAATAATTAGATCATTAAGATACATTTAAGATTAGAAAATAAGTATGTGGTTAGAAATTCAATTTATAAATATGTATTGAAAAAACATATGTTAAAAAAAGAGTTTAATGGTGATGCTCTGACAGTGTAAAATAATTTTACACTGTTATCCAATTGCAATACACTGTTTGCATGACTTTTAAAGTAATTTTGTAAAAGTCAACAAACTTACCATAAATGGTAGTTTATGATTGAATGACAGTGTAAAACTATTTTACACGGTCAATGTATCACCCTTTTTCTCTTAAAAAATTGTGAGTCCCTTAACTAAATTTCAGTTCCAAAAATTATTCTCTAACTTTCATGCTGGGATATTGGGTTAAACCAGAAAAAGAAAAGACAAGTGGTGCATAAAAAAATCAAAATACGAAGGTTTTTTGTGTGTGTGTGTGTGTGTGTGTGTGTGAGAACTAAAAAGAAAAATAATAGTAAATATATTTACCAAACTTAGCACCGTTTATGACGACAAATAGTAAGGATCAATTTGTAAATGTATTTTTACGTAGAGATAAAAAAGTCAAAATTTTTATGAAAGAAAGTGTTTAAGTGTAATGACCATAGTTATAAAAACCGGACCGGATCGGCCGGTCGGACCGGTTTGACCGGGAACCGGTGGTCTGACCGATCCGGTTCAGCTATCGAACCGGATATGTCATCGACTCGGATCGACCCGGTTTGACCGGATCAACCCGGTTTGACCCGGCCGGATTTGGTAGAAAACCGGTGACCCGGACCCGATTGACCCGGGGTTGAACCGATTCTGCTAAGTTTTTTTTTTTTTTTTAACAATTCTTGTAAACAATATAGTTATTTGAAATTCTTTCCATAGTACCATTTGAATTCCATAACAAAAGTTAATTGCTAAATAGTATAATATAGTATAATAATATGCTCCTATAACATTTTAATTAAATTGTTAATAGCTAATTGTTTAATAGTATATAATAATATGTTCCTATAATATTATTTTGATGTTGACAATAATATATAATAGCTAATTATTATTATCTTGATCTTGATATGATTTAATATTTATGTGTTTTATACATCTTCACCATACTTGCTCATGGTCCTCCGACAACTTTTATACTTAGCCGTGAAAAATAACAAGAATTTCTTTAGTAATTTAATGATAATATCCAACAAAATAATTTATAGTAATAAATGATTATGTAATGTTTATAGTTTGATCATGATTGATTTTAATTTTAGAGTATGAATTATGGATTGATCACATTTTGTTAGCTATATTATATATATATTTTTAATTTTTTATTATATACCGGGTCAAACTGGGTCAATTAGTGACCCACCGGTTCGACCACTGACCCATCAACCCAGTACCTCTACCGGGTCGATGACCGGTCCGGTTTTCATAACACTGGTAATGACAATATATAATTTTAATTTTATATAAATAATAATGATTTCTTTGAATGAGTTTGATGATTATAATCGTTTGGGTTTCCGAATCGGATGAAGTGTAATGACTAATGAGCTGCATGCACAGTTGGGTTGACAAGGCACCGTCATGGTAATTGTGGTGGGCCTGGAAGTGGCGCTGTAAATGTAATGTGGTCTCGGATTCCAGACGGGACATTCAGGGGGGATTGCTATTCTCACCCCAGATAATTACTATTCTTACCCATAAAAACCTAAAATTATCCATTTATTCCTTTGTCCTAAACCTCCCACCCACCTCTCCCTCTTCCCCCCACCCCCTCACCTTCCCCGCCCACCCACCCCTTCTTCTCACCCCTTTCCCCATTCTCCTTACCACTCTCCGTCACATTGTCTCTCCCTGACCTTTCATTCTCGTTAGAACCTCTCTCCCTTACCACAACAGGTTCGTCCCCTTCCCCCCTTTTTTTTCTTCAATTTAACATAGTACAACGGAATCGCGATTCCTTTGTACTATTTGAAACAGCACAACGGAATCAAGATTCCATTGTGTTGCTTGAAAAACAACACAACGGAATCGCGATTTCGTTGTGCCAAATGAAAAACAACACAACGAAATCATGATTCCGTTGTGCTGTTTGAATTTTTTTTTAAATTTTGAATTTGTAAAGTAATTTTTTTTAAAAAAAAATATTTAATTATATTTGTATTATATATTTACAGTATTATTTTTAATATTTAATTTTTAAATTAAAATAATTATTTAATTGAATAATTTTTTTTTGAATTAACAAAAATATTAAAATAAAAAATTTATTTTTTAAATGTGTTATATTTACATTGTAAGTTTGTTTATTTATTTGTTTATTTAGTTATATAATATTTGACTTTATTTTTTGTTTATCGAGTTGTAAGTATTTTAGTATATTTTTTGCAGATTTATTATGTCTTGGACGAAATATGTTTAGTACGATCGCCGACAGGATCCCTCCACTTTGGAGGAAGATGCTGTTGCAGATGTTGGTCAGCCTGCCCAGCCATCCAGGGCAGACCAGTGATGTGTGACAGCATCTGCCCGCCGTCGTCGGGCAGAGGATACTCGTGCTGTTGGAGGAGTACAGCACGACGAGCCAGAGACTGCAGAGCATGTAGATGCTGAGGCAGACGTGCCACAGCCTGATGCAGAGGCGGTGGAGGTACCATAACCAACAGCCGCAGTGATCCCGTTTGCTGATCGGATCATTGGACAGCCATTTCCTGGTGGTCCTGCAGTTGATACACTGCTGGGGTCCTACAAGGACCACGTAGCTGGACATATTTGGATTGATCAGCCTCGGGAGGAGCTGAAAGTGGTCAGCCATACTGGGAAGTTGACTTCCTACCCTACCCAGTCATAGGTCCGGGCATACGTGGATTAGTCTAGCTAGACGGGCCTTTATCATGCGCTATATATCGCGAATAAAGGCTTCGTCAATACCTTTATTGAGAGGTGGCATTAGGAGACATGCATCTTTCACCTGCCTGTTTGAGAGATGACCATCACTCTGGATGATGTGTCATGTCTGCTACAGTTGCCTATTACAGGCTTGCAGATTGCTGGCCCAGCGACCGCCTTTTCGAAGGCTGATATTAAGATGTTGCTGAGGACCATGCTAGGCCTGCTATCTGACGAGGAGGCTGATGCTGGTACGACAGCAGGAGCTAGGGTACGTCTCACATGGCTGAGGGGGCTATATGAGAGGTATGTGCAGCCTGGTTCATATGTGTGGGCCGCACGGACGTACTTGTTGCACTTGCTCGGCTGTACCATCTTCGCCGATGAGAGCTCCACACATGTGAACATTTTCTACCTCTGCTACCTCAGTGATCTGTCCACCTGCTCGCAGTACGCTTGGGGAGTATCTGCATTGGCGTATCTTTACGACCATCTCTCCTATGCGAGCTTGCGGGAGAGCAAGCAGTGTGGAGGTTGTATGACATTACTGATGGTAAGAAATTATTTATTTGTTGTTTACATATTTGTTTGTGTAATTTTTAATACAAATGTTAACATAATTTGTTTTTTTTATTTTACAGGCATGGGCATTTGCACATCTGCCATCAGTTGGTGGATGGGAGGCTGTCACTTATGACCTTACGCTTCCCTTTGTTGCTAGATGGAAGACGACGAGGGGTACCGGCAAGGCTTGGGGGACCATGCGGTTGCTGGATATGTTGCAGATGGAGGACGTCGTCTGGTCCCCATATGATGGTGGATATAGGATTGCCGCTGAGAGACCCTTCTTGGAACAGACATATTATTCTGGCCACATAAGGTGTGTCACAGACATGCGACCCTATCTGTCAGAGAGGGTTTTGAGGTAGTTCGGCTACGTACAGGAGATCCCTCCACCACCATCTCCTCGTCCTCCATTTGAGACATCCATTCAGACGTGGACCGAGTGGGTGCAGCATACAGTGCAGCTGGGCGAACATGTGCCAGAGGATGCTCCATGGGCCTGTACTTCCGACTACCTGGCGTGGTATTATGAGCATTCACATCCATATGTGCTTCTGCCAGAGGAAGGAGAGGAAGCACGGAGCCCAATACGTATGCCCGACCCCATTCCTCAGCCTCTGCCTGGTGACCCTTTGCTAGAGTTTTTGGATGGTGTAGATTACTCGTGCGAGGTAATGTAATGCAAACACTATTTCCATAATTGTTTACATTTTTTCGATTTGAAATTATTAATTTTAATTTTCGTTTATGTAGGATCGGTACCGGATGATGTCTGCGATTGTAGAGAGGTTGTTGCATACCAGAGCCATTCCTGAGGGCACGCATGACCATGAGTTGGTGCATAGGCTATTGCGCATTGCACAGGGTGGCTTAGGTGTAACACCCTAATTTCTATAATGGTAAATATGCGAGGTTTATTTCAATTAATTATTTCATAAAGCATTTTTATTAATTTACTTACGAAAATCTAGTGAATTTAAGAAAACTTGATTGGGATTTTATGAATTTTTTTTAAAACAAACTTTTTCCTTAATTTTAATTTCGAAAGTTACGCTTCGTTTTAATACTTATAATGCGTTAATATAATTTGGCAGAAAAGGTCGTAGCATTATTTTGATTGCAAATGAACGGTTTTAAGTTTTTGAAGGAGTATAAATAAGTAAATACAAATGATAATTTTAATTGAAATATAACATATGCATATCTGAAAGTGTTTAACATAATGTACTCCCGGAGCATAACAGTAAACATGTAGAAAGGCAAAGTACGGGAAAACTAGAACATAGTCATGACATGATGACTGACATATACACATAACAAAAGAAATCTGAGTGCCTAGGTCTACCCCAACAAGATACATGACAAAGAAAAGAAAATCCTAGGACTCAGAGTAGTCATCTTCTAACTCCCACCCTATGCAGAGATCCTAACCCCCAAAGGTCATACGTGACCGTTCGTGCGAATCGGATGTAGCCCAAGATGTGATCCATGCCCACAACTGCTACCCATCTCTCGAAGATGCTCTCAATCCTCCAATGGAGGGTTGAGTCCTCCGCTGCCATCTGTCCCTAAAAGAAAATAAATAGAAGGGTGAACTCTCTGCTTCATCAAGCAGCACACAAACAACGACTTTACAAGTCACAAACAAAATCCTGTCCACCATCGCCATGTGGTTTTCTAACGTTCACACTCGCAGTCCTAATCGTTTCCTTTCACTAATTCTGTAAATCCTTTCTTACTGGCCAACTGCCACTGGAACTCCCAGAACTCAGTGGTCTTACACAATTGAGTTGGATGACTGTTGGGAGTACACCTCTCACCATGGTACTATGGTGGGCTCTCACCAACCGATGATGTCTCGTATTTTTGTCAGGGTGGCCGAGTCAGCTATGTGATCTATCGTCACAACTCAGTGCCTTACCCTCCAAGGCCAATTTGCCTTACGATCATCTCCTAGGTACCAACTGTGATCATCCAATACTCGGAGGACTGACTCCTCCACAACTCTCTTCACAAGGATTATTCTTTCTCGTCACAGTGGGGTTTCGCTGCACATGATACTGGATGGTTGAATAGACGCCGAGCCCGAGACCCCGTCTCTGCTCAAAATCATATGAACGAGGACATTTGCCTCCATCACCTTTCTATGGGTGACCGTCACATTACGTCGTGACACGCCTTTCGAACTCTGCCCCCTCTCTTTGTTATTCTCACAGCTGGAACACTCCACGTGACTCTCTTTTCATCTTGCAGTTCCCACGAATCGTCGCGCACACGCAGTTCCATTGCACGACTCTCAGAAATCAACCTGATTCACCACGCGTTGACAATTTTATTATGTTTTATGTATTTCCTTGTTGTCTCAAAACTTTACAATTTTATACTTACCGTTTATTCCTCCACGCAAAGGTCCTATGTTTATTTCTATATCCAATGCATAAAAATAAAGAGTTGATTAATTAATTTCTATTTTAAAAAATAAAACCTTACATCCTAATTAATGGTGCTCACTGTTCAAGTTTCATTTATCTTTAAATGGCAATCTTGCCACAGACACTGGAACAGAGTTCTAGTCCTCACAAGTACTCGTGCCCGAGTCTTGTGAACACATCACACAGACAAACAATTTTATCACAAAGTTCAACCTACAGTCCAAAAGACTGTATCATAAAAGCACACAAAACCACACTTTCAAATATTAAGTACCCAAGATTCACATCTCTGGGACTTAAACCCAAAATAGAATAGGTCAATGGATATTACATATCCACTGCCTTACAAAATCACAATTAATAATTATAATTGCCACAATTCAAAATAACACACAAAATTAACCAAAAGGCAGATTTCTCTCTGGCAGTATTGAATGTGAGCTCTCACTAATTGTAGCAATTGACCTCGAAATTGAAATTTTTTTATATGAAATCGAAGATCTTGAAATCTAGTTTACAGAAAGGTATCCCACTTATAAAATCAACATCTAGAAAATTTTATAAAAATTTTCTAAGTCAGCAACTCTAGATTTTTAGTGCCCACTGAACATAGTTCAAAGAAATGTAAATTTCTCCCACTTCCCAAAACTAAATTAACTGAAAATTTTTACAGTTTAAAGCTAATCACTTGATATTTCCAAAAAGGTATTTCTTGCTTCCAAATTCATTTTCTATTGTACCCAGTAAAAATATTACTAACAGCTTACAATGTTGACATCAAAACAGGTTCCAAACCATTGTTCTGTTTGTTATTGAAAAATTAATTTAGAAATTATTCTTGGTAATTTTTGTAATATACATGGTTGAAAATATTATTGTGTCTAGTTCTTAATGGTTTAATTACATTTCAAAAACAATAAGTACACAGGGAGAATTTTAACAAAAACCGAGCCCTGTTCCACTGAAATCCCAAAACAGGATAGTCCAATGTCGAGCCATGGATGAGCCTTAAGATGAAATTATTTTTCAAATGTGTCAACACGAAAGTTGTTTCATTTTATGTATATTTTCATTCAAAACAAATTTGACGAAAAACCAACGGTTAGATCTCTTAAAAATGGCAAAACAGTGAGGGTTGTTCCATGCTAAACGAAAGAACAGCCACTGCCAACGAGTTTTTAGTTAAAAGTTTCCAAAGAAAACTTGATCAAAACTATTTTTGAGAAAAGGTACATGACTTCATTTGTTACCAGAGCCATTTCTAGTTCAATTACAAGGTGAAAATAAAATTACTCTTTGTAACATCCTCATTTTTACTATTTGTATGCATTTATATATGTACATTATGAACAATTATGCAATGTATTTCATAGAACTTTATGAACATAATTTCTTAATGAAATTAATACAGTTCTACTCAAAAGAATTTTCTAAATTTGCAAATGTCTTTGTTTTTGCTGAAATTGATAGTTGACTGGACTGCTATGTCAGACAGCTGTCCAGGATAAAATTTCAAGTATAGAATTTTGAACTCACTTATAACTTAAAAGAAAGGTAATAGAATATAGATTAAAAATATATACAGATAAAGAATTAAAATGCTTATTCAGAATTGTTAGGATTTTCTGAAAGTTAGAACTTTGAGGAATTATTACGGTAAAATTCTAAGACAGAAAATTTAGAGAAAATTCATAGGATATCTATAGAATTATCTAATAATTGTAATATACTTAAAATAATTATTAAAAATGTTTAACCAAGAAAAATTTAATTTAGAACCTTAACCAATCAAAAAGTGACAACTTAGGCTTTTCTAAGATCACTAAATTAAGCTAATTAGGCTTGGATTAAGAGATAAGTAAGACACTACCCCAAGGTTTTTGATAGTGAGGAATCCAATGGTGATGTTATTTTCTTCAAATTCTAATCACATTGTAAAATAATTAGCAGCCCTAATTACCTTCTAGAAATTTCTACAAAATTCTTGAAATGTTGACTTTTGGGGTAGGCAAGTGACTTGGAACTCCTTTGGCTGTCCAAGTGGATGGGAAAGCTTGGAGAACTTATCTCCCTTGGCCAATAGGGGCTGCTGGACGTGCAGGAGCTGCTGGATGTGAAGGAAACATCCAATTTGGTTAATTCCTTGTTTAATGAAGCAAATAACTTAAGTAAAAGGCAAAAAGTCACAAAAGCTAATATTTTCTCCAAAACAGAACCGTGGGTTCCCTTCTACAGCAGCTGCAGTTCCATTTTTCTTTTCATCTTAACTTCATCATTTCATCCCAAATTAAGAAACCCAACCATCCAAACTTCCAAAACCCTAAGCTAATTCGACTAGTAGAGAAAGAATTGGAAGAAATCTCAAAAATTCCTACAAGACCAAGGAGTGAGGGAGAAAGGAATTCAAGGCTTTTTCTTCAATTAAAGAGTTTAAGGTAAGGATCTAGGCATTTAATTTCAATTAGAACCCTTGGAATTAGAAGAAAACATGTTGTAGTTGTAGGCTTAGATTAAAATTTTGACCTAGAATCATGAAAACTTGAAATTGATTTAGGGGTTTTGTGTTTTTGATGCTTGTGATTGTAATTCATGGATTGGAATGATGTTTGATTGAATTTTTGATGTGTTGTGATGGTTGAAATTTGGTTTGTTGAATTTTGATTGAATTTGTGATTTGGTTGATTTTTGGTTGGAATTGGAAGTTGTTGCTTTGGAAAACATGTTGGAAATGGTGTGTATACCATTCGGCCAGCCCTAAATGCAAGGGATATTATGTGGAAATTTTTGTAAAATCAAGGGCAAAATGGTCATTTTACATGTAGGGACAAAATGGGAATTTTTGAAAAAGAGCAAGGGCAATTTGGTCATTTCAAAATTTAGGACATAGATGGAATTTTAGAAAAGATTAAGGGTAGTTTAGTAACTTTACCTAATAGTGAATTTTTATAATTTTTAGGTGATTGCTTAATATTAATTATTTGTTTATTAGCATCATTGTCATATTGCATAAGCTTGAGTTCTTGGAAAATACAAAGATTTCAAATGAGAAATGAGTATTTATGGGGGAATTGATTTCCAGGACTGTGTTGACTGACCGGACTGCGGTAGTCATGTATTTGAAAATATGATTGAGATTATGAAAAGAGAACTGTGTTGACTGACCGGACTGCGGTAGTCATGTATTTGAAAATATGATTGAGATTATGAACAGAGAACTGTGTTGACTGACCGGACTGCGGTAGTCATGTATTTGAAAAGATGATTGAGATTGTGAACAGAGAATATGATAGTCCTGAGAAATGGGTGAGCAGAGTAAGTTAGACAGGACTGTATAGTCTGTGATTATATAGTCTGTGGGGTGAGGGATATTGGCAATTCCACATGTGACTGTAATCTGGACAGAGATGTTGCCGTGGTGGCCTTCCTGGATATCCTGATCTCCTAATTTTGTTTAGTTTATTCGCGTTTAGTAGGGGCTGATAGCTGAATTGCAGTACGTAATGGTAGGCCAGTTACTTACTAAACACTCAAAGGGGAAGTCTCCATGGAGCAGGGTCAAAATGAATTTGAGTCAAAAACTGCATTGCATAAATCATACTGCATTTAATTATGTGTGTAACTAATTAATTTGTTATGATATGTATTTGTTTGAAATTATTTTAATTCTATGAGAAATTAAATGCCTGATCCGGTAATGCTGTCCCCAGATTCTAGGGGGAGTGTGAATTGCAGGTGCTTGAAGATATAGTTAAATGATCAAGAAGCAGAAATTCCAGAGCATATAGGATGGGACTATTTTGGGTAGACAATAATTTGTAGTAGTTAGAATTATTTTGTAGCAGTGTTTATATAAATTTTAATGATGTAAATTACAGAACATATTTTGGATTGTAAGAGATCGTATCAGAACTTTGAAATAAATATATAAAATTAATTAAATAGTTAAATTATGTTTTATAAGAAAGAGGGGGTTACATTAGTGGTATCAGAGCTCTGGTTATGCATCTCTAGGACTTGCGAGTAGTGGGTCTATTAGGTGTTTTGCTGTGTTACCCTGATTAGAATTGTTTGTTTGTTCAGAATATTATGGGAAAAAGGATAGTAACTAGATCTAAAAATTTAAGACATGTAGAAATGAGAAGAGGAATGCTAGTTATAAATCCTAGAGTTCAAACTAATAGTAAGCTGAGATGGCAAAAAGGAAGAAAGGAAATCTTGATAGAGTTGTGAGGGTGCACACTCAGGACTCAGTCGAGATGACTTTCTCTCCTAATGCTTAAAATTTTATTATTATTAGTATTGTTCAAGTTGGGTTATTTTCCATGTTTCTTATTTTGTGGATTTAAGAGTTATAATCTTGAGTTAGTTGAGGAAGGAGATCTATTTATAGATCAAGATTGAGAATAGAGGTCCAAATATTTGAGTTTATAGGATGAGTTTAACAAAGGAAAGAAAATAAAGTTTTGAAGGCTGAAACAGTGTATCGTAGTATAAATTTGTCATAGGATTGATATCTTAACTATTAGGACTTGAAATTTTGTGTTTTAGACATGAATTAGAACCAAAATAGTGCATTTTTCTGGTGCAGTAAAATAGCCTGCCGGTTTAATATGTTTAATTACATTCCCATGGTGTAAGTGATGATTTAAGACTTGTATAATTGAGGTTATCAAGGATCCATGTTGTAGGTCTTAGTTGGTAGGTATATATATATGAGAATTCTTGTTGGTCAAACCTTGATTAAGAGAGTAGAATAGGACCCAAATACTAAGTTAGTAGAAGTTGTCCTAAGAATATTTTTAGTTGAAAGAGTAAGTGATTGTAAGGCCTAAGGGTGTGTGTCTTGATGTTGGATATTGAGCCCAAGTAAAAAAAAAAAAAAAAATAAATAAATAAATAAATAAATAAATAAATAAAAAATAAAAAAAATTTGGTAGTAGTGAATTGGAGTAATTTGAGGATGTTAATCATGTTTAACATACCCTATACCTTGCTTGTTTCTGTGCCTACATCTAACCCAATCCTAACCTCTAAAATATGTTTGCATTATGTGATAACCATCAGAGATAGATCATTTGTTGTGAACTTGATTTGTTTGCCTTTAACTGACCTTGATGTGATATTAGGAATGGATTGGTTAGCAACCAACCATATTCTAATAGATTGTGCCTCTAAATCTTTGATTTTCCCTGAACATGATGTTTCTAGACTTAAACTTGTCCAACCTAAAGAAATATCAATTAAAAGTGAAATTCGAAAATACAAGTTATCATCTCTTGGAACTAACGAAGATAAAATTAAAATAGACTCTGTGCTAGATGTAAATGAATATCCTGAAATTTTTCCTGAGGATGTTTCTAGTTTGCCTCCTGAAAGAGAAATAGAATTTAGTATAGATTTGATGCCTGGTACTAGACCAATTTCTATGCAACCATATAGAATGTCATTATTGAAATTAATTGAGTTAAAGAAACAATTGGAAGAATTATTAGAAAAACAGTTTGTAAGGCCTAGTGTGTCCATATGGTGAGCTCAGTATTATTAGTTAAAAAGAAAGATGGAGGATCTAGGTTATGTGTAGATTATAGAAAATTAAATAAAGTAACTATAAAGAATAAATATCCTTTACCTAGAATAGATTATTTAATGGACCAACTTAGAGGAGCAACAATTTTCTCTAAAATAGATTTAAGGTCTAGGTACCAACAAATTATAGTAAAAAGGAGGATATACCCAAGACTGCTTTTAGGACTAGATATGGACATTATGAATATTAAGTGATGCCATTTGGAGTGACTAATGCCCCAGCAGTGTTGGATTATATGAATAGGGTGTTTGGACCATACTTAGATCATTTTGTAGTAGTATTTATAGATGATATATTAATATATTCTAAAAATAAAGAGGAACATGAAAATCATCTTAGAATAACATTGCAAACTTTGAAAGATAGAAAATTATATGCTAAATTGTCTAAGTGTGAATTTTGGTTGGAGGAAGTGAAAATTTTAGGACATTTAATTTCTAAAGATGGACTAAGTGTAGATTTTTCTAAGGTAGAAGTAGTTTTAGAATGGGAAAGGCCTAAGACAGTAACTAAGATTAGTAGTTCTTAGGATTTGATGGATATTATAGAAGATTGATTGAAGGATTTTCTAAGATAGCTAGACCCTTAATAGAATTTTATTTGGAGTGAGAGTTGTGAGAAAATTTTCCAAGAATTGAGACATAAATTGACTACCTCACTAGTTTTAGTTTTAACCGACCCAAATGAATCCTATGAGGTATACTGTGATGTTTCATCTCTAAGGTTAAGATGAGTGTTGATATAAAATAGGAAAGTAGTAGCTTATGCATCTAGGCGGTTGAAATCACATGAGAGAAATTATCTTACTCATGATTTGGAGTTAGCAGCTATAGTTTTTGCTTTGAAGATTTGGAGACATTATTTATATGGATCAAGATTTGATGTATATAGTGATCATAAGAGTTTAAAATATTTGTTTGAAAAAAAAAAATTGGAAAGGAGACAAAGAAGATGGATGGAATTTATTAAAGATTATGATTTTCAATTAAGGTATCATCCAAGAGAGGCTAATGTAGTAGAAGATGCTTTAAGTAGGAAAATTGTGCATATGTCAACTATGAGGATTAAAGAATTAGAATTAATAGAATAATTTAGAGATTTAAATTTGTGTACAATTAGGAAAAAAAAATTCAATTAGGAAGGATTACTAATGATTTTTGGAAGAGATTAAGAAGAAACAAGATGTAGATATATTTATTCAAGAAAAGAAAGCATTAATAGGAACAAATAAAGTAAAAGAATTTAATTTAGGAACAGATGGAATTATTAGATTTAAAAATAGAATTTGTGTACCTAATTATCAAGAATTTAAGGAATTAATTTTGAAGGAAGGGCACAAAAGCAAACTTAGTATTCATCCTGGAACAACAAAATATATAAAGATTTAAAGGGAATGTTTAGTGGTCTAGGATGAAGAGAGATGTAGCAGAATATGTGGCTAGATGTTTAACATGTTAGAAAACAAAGATTGAATATCAGAAACCCTTTGATCTGTTACATCCTTTAGAGATACCTATATGGAAACGGAATAGTATACAATGGATTTTGTGGTAGGATTACCTAGAACACATAGGAATTTTGATACCATTTGAGTAATTGTAGACAGATTAACTAAATTAGTACATTTTGCTTTCAATAAATATTAGGTATTCTTTAGAAAAATTAGCTTAATTGTACTTAAAGGAAATAATTAGATTATCTGGAGTATCTACTAGTATAGAGTCTAATAAAGACCCTAGCTTTGTTTTTAAATTTTTGGAAAGATTTTCAGAAAGCTTTAAGAAGTAAAATTTTATCTTAGTTTAGTATAATACCCTAAGATTGATGGTCAAACAGAAAGGACTATTCGGACATTAGAAGATCTCTTAAGAGCCTGTACATTAGAAGAGAAAGGAAAACCTAACATTTGAAACAAAGCCTGTTAAGATTGAGGACAGAAGGATTAAGTACCTGAGAGGTAAAGAAATTTCTCTAGTTAAGATTATTTGGGATGATATCAGAGGTGATGCTACATGGGAGTTAGAGGAGAAAATGAAAGAAACATATCCTCATTTGTTTGTATAGTTATTTTGTTGTATAGTTGTATGGTTATATATTTGTATTAGAAATTTCGAGGACGAAATTTTATTAGTAGGGGAGAATTGTAACATCCTCATTTTTACTATTTGTATGCATTTATATATGTACATTATGAACAATTATGCAATGTATTTCATAGAACTTTATGAACATAATTTCTTAATGAAATTAATACAGTTCTACTCAGAAGAATTTTCTAAATTTGCAAATGTCTTTGTTTTTGCTGAAATTGATAGTTGACTGGACTGCTATGTCAGACAGCTGTCCAGGATAAAATTTCAAGTATAGAATTTTGAACTCATTTATAACTTAAAAGAAAGGTAATAGAATATAGATTAAAAATATATACAGATAAAGAATTAAAATGCTTATTCAGAATTGTTAGGATTTTCTGAAAGTTAGAACTTTGAGGAATTATTACGGTAAAATTCTAAGACAGAAAATTTAGAGAAAATTCATAGGATATCTATAGAATTATCTAATAATTGTAATATACTTAAAATAATTATTAAAAATGTTTAACCAAGAAAAATTTAATTTAGAACCTTAACCAATCAAAAAGTGACAACTTAGGCTTTTCTAAGATCACTAAATTAAGCTAATTAGGCTTGGATTAAGAGATAAGTAAGACACTACCCCAAGGTTTTTGATAGTGAGGAATCCAATGGTGATGTTATTTTCTTCAAATTCTAATCACATTGTAAAATAATTAGCAGCCCTAATTACCTTCTAGAAATTTCTACAAAATTCTTGAAATGTTGACTTTTGGGGTAGGCAAGTGACTTGGAACTCCTTTGGCTGTCCAAGTGGATGGGAAAGCTTGGAGAACTTATCTCCCTTGGCCAATAGGGGCTGCTGGACGTGCAGGAGCTGCTGGATGTGAAGGAAACATCCAATTTGGTTAATTCCTTGTTTAATGAAGCAAATAACTTAAGTAAAAGGCAAAAAGTCACAAAAGCTAATATTTTCTCCAAAACAGAACCGTGGGTTCCCTTCTACAGCAGCTGCAGTTCCATTTTTCTTTTCATCTTAACTTCATCATTTCATCCCAAATTAAGAAACCCAACCATCCAAACTTCCAAAACCCTAAGCTAATTCGACTAGTAGAGAAAGAATTGGAAGAAATCTCAAAAATTCCTACAAGACCAAGGAGTGAGGGAGAAAGGAATTCAAGGCTTTTTCTTCAATTAAAGAGTTTAAGGTAAGGATCTAGGCATTTAATTTCAATTAGAACCCTTGGAATTAGAAGAAAACATGTTGTAGTTGTAGGCTTAGATTAAAATTTTGACCTAGAATCATGAAAACTTGAAATTGATTTAGGGGTTTTGTGTTTTTGATGCTTGTGATTGTAATTCATGGATTGGAATGATGTTTGATTGAATTTTTGATGTGTTGTGATGGTTGAAATTTGGTTTGTTGAATTTTGATTGAATTTGTGATTTGGTTGATTTTTGGTTGGAATTGGAAGTTGTTGCTTTGGAAAACATGTTGGAAATGGTGTGTATACCATTCGGCCAGCCCTAAATGCAAGGGATATTATGTGGAAATTTTTGTAAAATCAAGGGCAAAATGGTCATTTTACATGTAGGGACAAAATGGGAATTTTTGAAAAAGAGCAAGGGCAATTTGGTCATTTCAAAATTTAGGACATAGATGGAATTTTAGAAAAGATTAAGGGTAGTTTAGTAACTTTACCTAATAGTGAATTTTTATAATTTTTAGGTGATTGCTTAATATTAATTATTTGTTTATTAGCATCATTGTCATATTGCATAAGCTTGAGTTCTTGGAAAATACAAAGATTTCAAATGAGAAATGAGTATTTATGGGGGAATTGATTTCCAGGACTGTGTTGACTGACCGGACTGCGGTAGTCATGTATTTGAAAATATGATTGAGATTATGAAAAGAGAACTGTGTTGACTGACCGGACTGCGGTAGTCATGTATTTGAAAATATGATTGAGATTATGAACAGAGAACTGTGTTGACTGACCGGACTGCGGTAGTCATGTATTTGAAAAGATGATTGAGATTGTGAACAGAGAATATGATAGTCCTGAGAAATGGGTGAGCAGAGTAAGTTAGACAGGACTGTATAGTCTGTGATTATATAGTCTGTGGGGTGAGGGATATTGGCAATTCCACATGTGGCTGTAATCTGGACAGAGATGCTGCCATGGTGGCCTTCCTGGATATCCTGATCTCCTAATTCTGTTTAGTTTATTCGCGTTTAGTAGGGGCTGATAGCTGAATTGCAGTACGTAATGGTAGGCCAGTTACTTACTAAACACTCAAAGGGGAAGTCTCCATGGAGCAGGGTCAAAATGAATTTGAGTCAAAAACTGCATTGCATAAATCATACTGCATTTAATTATGTGTGTAACTAATTAATTTGTTATGATATGTATTTGTTTGAAATTATTTTAATTCTATGAGAAATTAAATGCCTGATCCGGTAATGCTGTCCCCAGATTCTAGGGGAGTGTGAATTGCAGGTGCTTGAAGATATAGTTAAATGATCAAGAAGCAGAAATTCCAGAGCATATAGGATGGGACTATTTTGGGTAGATAATAATTTGTAGTAGTTAGAATTATTTTGTAGCAGTGTTTATATAAATTTTAATGATGTAAATTACAGAACATATTTTGGATTGTAAGAGATCGTATCAGAACTTTGAAATAAATATATAAAATTAATTAAATAGTTAAATTATGTTTTATAAGAAAGAGGGGGTTACACTCTTTACATGCAAAAGCTCATCACCACTGCCAAAGAGAATTTAACACCACTCATCCAATTTCAACTCAACAAACAAATCAAACATATCTCAATTCTCAGCAATGGAGGCATGCATGTATACTATGGTTAAGGCCCCCAGCCCTTAACCATATTCTCAACAAGAAAAGAAAACAAAGAATCCACAAGAGAGTTCCCCTCACCTTGGTTCTTGGTTCTAGCCGAGGGAAAGGAAGAAGAGATGAAAAGGAGACTAGGTAGAGAGGATGAGGACTGTCAATGGTGTGCATGCAAGACTTCAAGCTCCAAACATGGCTTCCCCTTCTCTTGTTGGTGTCTCGGCCAAGGAAGGAAGACAAGGTAAGAGAAGAGAGAATTTTGATGTGTGAAATTTGCTGGTTGAAAGGATTAGTGAGTGAGTGTGGGAACTTGGAATGGGCGTGGGTTTTGGGGGGTGATTAGGTGTTGGTTTAGGTTAAGTGTCAAGCCATTATGGCTTGCATGTAGGTTAGGTGTTAATCTTAGGTTACATGCATACATACATTTAGCTTAGGTGTCATGCTTAGGATTTGCATTTAGTTAGGTATCATGCTTAGGTAAATTTAGGAGTTTAGGTAAACTAAGTTTAGTTTTTACAATGTAATTTTACATTGTGCAATTGTAAAGAGATGTGTTTTAAAATTTTAAAATTCAATTCCAAACATCCAATTAATTTTATGAAACTTCCAGTAATAAAACTTTTCTAATAGTTCAAATAAAATTTACACTGTAAAGAAATTATTTACATATAAACTTTATAAGAGGTAACTTGGTGTGCAAGTTACTAGAATTTAATATAATTAAAATACTTAAACCAATTTGCAAACATTAGATTAATTAGTACATAGCAATAGATATTATAAATATTTTACTACTAGTAATTAATCTCTGCTCAATTAATTACTAGCAGGTATAGCAGATAAACATACACAGACAATATACGTACTTGATCATTAAGTACATATTACACTACACAAATAAATAAATAAATAAATAAACAACATAGACAATTCAATCACACAGAATTCTATAGCAACTTACAAACAAAAACACAGGAAAGTAACTACAGAAAATTAATTGTAGAAAATTAATTCCAGAGAGTTACTTACAGAGAAATATATATATATATATATATATATATATATATATATATATATATATATATATATATATATATATATATATATATATATAACTGAGTTAAAATTTTCAGGATGTTACATTAGGTGCTGGGTGCAGCAGCCAAGGATGCAGATAGAGGAGGAGGACCAAGGGCGGTGGTTGCAAAGGTGGTGGCCGCAGAGGTGGTGGCCGCAGAGGCGGTTGATTTTTTATATATTTTTTTATATTTGTATCTAAACTTTTATTTTGTATATACATTTTATTATATAAATGATGTTGATGTTTCAGTTTATTACATTTTTCTTTGTAAACTCTATAAACAACACGCGCGCGCCTAGTAATATAATGAAAGAAGGAACGATTTCTCTATTAAAATCATAGAACAAACAACAACAACAACAACAACAATGTGCAACATCATAACACCAACAAAATATAGGATTTTTGCCAAGTATGTTTAATTGGTATGTTTGTTTTTTGTCAAGTATTGTTTTTGCCAACTATTTAAAACCAACTATCTATATGAATCCTATAAGATACATCAACCAATGTGCATTAAATTGGTATATTTATTTTGGCCAAGTCTTTAAAACCTAAATTTATACATTTCAAAAAACATTACTCAATATAAAAAATTAAAAAAAACTTAGAAAAAATTAGAATAAATTAAAATAAATGTGCAATGGAATCGTGATTCCGTTGTACAACGTTATACAACGGAATCGCGATTCCGTTGTACAAGGGGGTGAAACAAATTTGTACAATGGAATCACCATTCCGTTGTACACTTTTCAATGGAATTGTGATTCCGCTGTACAAGAGTATTTTGGAAAATCAAGAAAAAATACCCACGTGGGTGGTGAGAATAGCAATTCCCGACATTCAGCCACTTACTTACTGAAAATGATTAGAAGTTTAGCCTGGTGTTTGGGCCTCCAACAAAACAAATTCAAATGCCCTCTTGGTCTTGGCTTTGAAGTTTGGGCCTCCAACAAATTCACTGTGAAACAGACTGCAATGGTTATATAAGTGAAGATTGGTTAGTGAGCGTCTCTCATGCATCCCGCCACGTTAACGGAGTTCGGATTCTTAACACGCAACACAAGTGTGAAGAATAATTTGCTGTCGTTTTTCTGATACGCCAGACAAATTAATTAAGGTGACACAGGTCACAGGACCAGACCAGCATCCCTCTTTACAACTTACTGATCAATTATTATTATTCATAAAAACTTGTTTGATTTATGGAGCGGATTTGGTCAAATATTAACAAGCCATTTCATTCCATTTTATTTTTAGTGTCCCTAACGACCGATTCTTAAGGCATTTTTAATTCTTACACATCACTGTGGTACATTACATTGGTCATATGCCCCATTTAACCAAGAATTAAGCCACTTTAAACGAGAATGTTCTTTATCTTATTACATGTTAAATGATGAACTCTAGAAGGCTAAGCAACACAGACAGTAACTGTTTATCATGTTATCAAAGTTTGGAATCTGGACTGGTCGTTGGATCCTCATCACATATTTTGAGCATGGATAATGGAAACTTTGAGCCCTTACTCTCGACTTCCAAAAATGTCAACATGGATACTACCAAGGATTTTGCATGCAATGAAAGACCACCATTCTCCTGGGTAAGTCATTTGTTTATAAAATTATTGTCTACAAAACTTCAGATTTCGTATGTTAACCAAATTTAAGGCTTTTTGAATGGAAATTATATATATATAGATTTGATTTTGTCACAATTATCAATTTGTTGATTTTCTAATTAACAATTGCAAGTATATTTTATCTTTTAAAGTGTATTTCTTCCCATCCCTTTAAAAAACCAAATTCTATAGAGTAGCAACACACTCCTCATAACATATACTCTACTATTGATTAAAATTTATTAAAAATTATAAAATTATGAGAAATTTATTAAATAAGGGCTAAATTATTCATTGGTCCCTTATCTTTATTTTAGGTTACAATTTGGTCTTTTATTTTTAAAAGTTGCAAAATGGTCCCTTATCTTTATTTTAAGTTACAATTTGATCTTTTATTTTTTAAAAGTTACAAAATGGTCCCTTAAGTAATTTTTTGATAGCATGTTTATCCAAAAAAAAAATACAATACTTTAGGGGTAAACATGCTATAAAAAAAATTACTTAAGGACCATTTTGAAACTTTTAAAAAATAAAGGACAAAATTGTATCTTAAAATAAAGATAAGGGACTATTTTGTAACTTTTAAAAAATAAAGGATTAAATTACAACATAAAATAAAGATAAGGAACCAATAGAGTAATTTAGCCTTAAATAAGATGTGGAACTTAATTTTATCATAATTTGTCTGCAAACTTAATTTTTTCTTTAATCTATCTCCATTATGCCACTTGTATTATATTTCATACTTCTTTGTCTTGTTTTCCAATCTCTCTCGCTTGCGTAGAAATTGTGGTAAAGAAATGCTATATAATTAATAGCATTACTCTTAAAGAATTGGGGAAAAGATCATCTTGTTTAGTTGGTAAAATAAACTTGCTTTTAAAGTGTACATATATAATTTGTGAGTTTCATATAGAATTATTTCTATCTAAGAGGAAAGTTTTAGAAAAAATTACTTCTCTCAAAATCAATACCCGTAGCAAAAAAATACTTCTCTCAAAGTCAATTATGGTAGAATTGATTGTTTTGGCCTCAAACAGAGTTTTGCTTGCCCCCTAAACAAACATGCGCTTAGAAGCTTGGACTGTCTGTAAACGATTATGCATCTTATAAGTACAAAAATAGTACGTGCACATAATTTTGTATATTGCTAGTATTGTATCATATCCAATTGCGCATTCAGGACGATGTGGAAGTGGAAGGTGAAGTCATAAGACACAAGCTAGAGCTTAAGCAAGCAAGGGATTTGTACCATGCAGCCTGCAGAGAAGCACGAGTCTCAAAAGAGAAGGTTGTCTAACTCTAAGAGAGAATTGAATTTAGATCTCTCAAATCTTTCAATTTTCCGTCCCTTGCAATTTAAAATAAATAGCCAAAAAAGGAGAAACCAATAAAATGGGCATTGAATTTTCATTTTGATAATTAAAAGGCATGGTGCATGCATTAATTCTATGTATAATTGGGCCAGTTGATGGAACTTGAAGATTGGAGCATGAAACAAGAACAAAGACTGAAAGAGGTTGAGTCGGAAAATGCAAGATGTAAGGCAATAATTGAAGCTGATAAAAGGTTGGCAGATCAAGAGGTGGAAAAGAGAGTGCTGAAAGCAGAAATGAAAGCAATGATAGAGGCAGGTGAAAGGCACAAGGTTTTGGATGCTTTACGCCAATCTAACACTGTCCTCAAATATCAAACCTTATTCCACACTTTTATTGTTCTGTTTTTATCCTATTTGTACATTTCCTCTCGTTTAAATGAACCTTGGCCTCTAAATGTTCATTATAAGTTAAAGTTGTGTGACTAATGTTTCAGCTTATCTTGCACCCCCTATCCATTTCTATAATATAAATTTGAGTTTTCATTTTTAAAATGAAGTGACTTTATATACCTTTTTTTTTTCAGACAGTTGCGTACGTATAATCTTTGTTAATAGATACGTATTATGACACTAATGCAAAAATGACTTTTTTTATAGGTTGTATGTCCGTTATAGATCTAGTTGATATAAGATGTGACAACTTTCTACATCAAATTGAACCGAAATATAGAAAATCATTTTTTACATTAATTATGTGTCTAGCTGATATAAATTAAACTTTTTACATTGGTTATAAGGATATGATATAATTAGTTTCATTTAATAAGGATTTAATCCTAAGAAGATATTATAAATATTTATACAGAGAAATTCTTGAGTAGGCACAAACATAATATTAAATATTAATTAAATACATACATTAGTACTATTTAATACATTTGTCTTTGTGTGTGTAATATTAATTATATATTATATTTAATAAATATAATAAACAATACTATTATTGTTTTAAACAGATGAGAATTCAAAAATATCGATTACTAAAAAAATTACACATGACTGTCTTGTCAAACTCATTGATGACGTGTCAAGTCAATGGATTGCTAATATTGTTGTTTCGTCATCGTTTAATTTTATTACTTGACAGCAGAAATTAAAACCAAAAAATAAAAATATTTAAAGGACTAAAATAAAAAACCTACTATTTTATAGGGACTAAAAAGTTATTTAAGAAAAAAAAATTATGTATACACTAATCTAGTAGGTCGCATAAATGCATTAAGGAAATGTTATATCTGTTTTCTAGTTGTACAGTATGCTCAACAAAATAAATTGAGAATTTTGGTTTTCTTAATCAAAATGTGTGGACTATGATCAATAAAACATTGTGTACACAAATATGAATATATGATGCAAGAAAAAAGCCAATTATCGACGGATATTTATCTACGGATATTAATCCGTCGGTATTTTAACATTATCGACGGATATTTTTTGACGGATTCATATCCGTAGATAATTTTGTGATTTACCGATGGATATTACTGACGGATTTACATCCGTAGATAATTTACATTACCGACGGATTTTACCGACAGATATTATCAATGGATTTTACCGACAAATATTATCGATGGATTTTACCGACGGATATTACTGACGGATTTAAATATGTAGAATATTTACAAAACCGGCGAATTTTACATACGAATTTTACCGACGATAATGAAATCCGTGGGTAAAATAAAAATCCGTAGGTAACATTGAAAACAAAAAAATAGATGCCTCAAAGGTATTAAATTAATGGTTCAATATATTGAGATTTATCATTTTATATGGCCATATTTAGTGTTGAACAATCCATATCTCTATTTTAGTATTTATATGTGAAAACATAAAAAAAAAAGTAAGAATTATGTTTTATACTTAGGAATGACATTGTGCGAAGCTTATTACTTCTACAATTCTACTTGACCAATTTTAGGTTACTGGAACAACTTTATTTTTTCATTTTTGTAGGTTGGAGATGGTGCCAACCAAGTGTTGGACATTCGTCGAAGACATTACTCCCCGCAAACACCGTTGCAAGATAGGTCACTCCAACAAAACATCCAAGTCTGCCCGGCGAATTGACACAACCCAAGTTTCAAACGCTCAAACTTGTTCGTTGACATCGACACTGTTAACTGCACTCATGATATTGTTTTAGTACACCAACAAACACAAACGTAGATCCAACAATAACTACTCATCAGGACTCGTTAAGGATAAAATGGGAAAGAGAGAGAAAAAGAAAAAAAAAAAGGAAAAAAAAAAGGAAAAAAAAAGGAAAAAAAAAGGGAAAAATCTGAGCCATCTATTTAAAAATTAATATATTCAAGTAGAGTTGGGCAAACGGGTAAGCTCGCCCGTTTAGCCCATAAACCGTTTAACCCGTATATTGTTTAGTCTATCTGTTAAGCCCGCAAAATAAACGAGCTCTATTTTAGCGAGCCCGCAACCGTCCCGTTTAGCCCGCAGACTAAACGGGCCGACCCGCAACCGGAAAAAAAAAAAAATTGAAAATTAAATTTTTAAAACTAAAATTTAACCATTTTTTAAACTTTTTTTTTAAAAAAAAAGCCAAATAATTTATATACGTTAATACATATGCAACACCTATCACCAAAAATAGAGTCTTGAAAGGAATTTCAATTCATTGAAGGCTTATTAAGGAGTAAGGACTCCACTTATTTACTATCAAATATCAAGTTTTTATGCCTAACTTTCTAATTTTTATTCTAACTTCTAACTCTTCTCTATTAGACAATGTCACTTACTAACTCTCTAGTCTCTAGGTTTATTTTTTTTTATTTTACTTTAAATTTTATTAAGGTATTCAAATTTTATATTTTTTAAAATTAAAATAGGAAAAGCCCGCAAATTATCCGTTTAGCCCGCGATTAAACCCATTTAGCCTGCAGGTTAAACGGGCCGGACTAAAAAGCCCGCATTTTAAATGGGCTCAAAATAACTCAGCTCGTATACCGTACGGGCAGCGGGTAAACAAGTAAACCTGCGGGCCCAAGCCCAAATGCTCAACTCTATATCCAAGGGTAGATATTACTTTCCCATGGTGGGAGACATTGTGAGGTCTCCCACCTTAGTCAAATCCTAAGGTCACATTGCAATAGGCAGAGAAGATTATTAGGAATGTCGCCATCTCAAATCTTATCTGTGATAATTGTGAACATTAATGATTTAGAAAATATTGTCATTAGAGTGTTTAAAAGTAATTAAAATTTAAAAAAATAATAAGATCATATAATTGATTTAATAAGGGAAAATTAATTTAAAAAATGTTCGGGAGTAATTAAAATTTGGGAAATTTAAAAATATTAAAATATTATAAATAAAGATGTTGCCATGTTTTAATGAAGAAAATAGTAAATAATAAAAAGCAATTTGTCTAAAATAAGAAATAATCACACACTGAAATTCAAAAATTAATATAAAAATTTATTAATATAACATTTATAATAATTAATTTCTATAATATATTTTCATGGTATTAAATTATAATAATGTGTTATATTATTAATTATTGGTATTAATTAATTATTATAAATGTTATAATTAAGTAAAAATTAAGTTGCTTTAAAAATTCAAAATTAATACCCAATTTAATAATATAATTTTTTTAACCACAAACTGAATATTAATTTATATAATATGCATATTATATTTAAAAAAAACTGCACTGAAACGAATGTGAATAATATTATAACTTTAAATTTATTTATTTTATCCCTTAAAAGAAAAAAAAATGGATTTTGATTAAATGAAAAAAAAAACGGGTCATGACAATGAAATAAACATGTGAAAAATAAGTACAATTTATTAAATGCAAATAAAGTTTCACTTTCAACAAGTTACTTACGTTATTTTATTATTATCCGAGACTTTGTAAACCAACACTTAGCAAACTAAGCATCTAGCTTAGTATTTTGTCCGGTTATGGTTTGTGTTCGCTGCTACGTTTACTTTAGTCTAGCAGTCTTTTTTCTTTTTCTTTTTCTGCATTGTATTCATGGTTTTAGCACTTCTGGTGCCGTTTTAATATATTTCTGGTTTCCTTTGGCTGATAAAAAAAAAAAAAACTAAGCATCTAGCTAAGATATATTTTATACGAACCAAAATGTGACAAAACAAAATATAAAAAAATAAAAATTAATTAACTAGTAAATTAACAAAGACAAAGGTTAGCATACACATGCGTGACTCACTTTTGCTCACCTTTTACCATTATTTCATTATCCTGAAATGCTATATTCAAGTCATCAGCCTCAAATTGGTTCAGTTAAGAGAGTTGCTATTCTCACCCCACTATTTGCTATTCTCACTCCATACACTTGTGAAATCTCTTTTATGTCCACTCACTAAATCCCTACATCCCTCTCCTTCTCCCTCAGACTTCCCACTCCCCTAACTTGTTCCAAGCACCCCGCGCCGCCTTGCACCACCTCGTGCGAACCCCGCTCCACCCTCGCAACCCCGCACCACCACGTGACCCCCGCGCGACGCTGCGATCCTACTACCCCGTGACACCTGCGCGAAGCCCCGTGACCCCTGCGAGACCACACCACCCTTACGCGAAGCTGCGACCACGTTCCGCCAGCAAGACCCCTGCACGACCTCCGCTCGCCGCCAGCGCGACCCCATGTCGCCTCGCACCCCGCGCGACACCACGCATCCCCGGGCCATCCCAGCACCGCGCAACCTAGATCTAATTTTTTTTTATTTTGTTTTGTGTTTTGTTGAATGGGTTTGATGATCCCATTACCGTGTTGCATTGTTTGCGCAAGTGAAGAGTTGGTGTTGCATTGTTTGCGGGAGAGAAGAGGCCACTAAAGTAGGTGTTCATTTTTTATATTTCACCACGGAATCATACTTCCATTTCAGAATAAGGTGAAAAAAAAATTGAACAACGGAAACACGATTCTATTGAAAATAGTTCAATGGAATCGCATTTATGTTGTTCAATTTTTTTTCCACCCTATATATTGCAACAAAAACACGATTCCGTTGTACAAGTGTACAACGGAATCATGTTTCCGTGGAAAAGGCATTTTGGAAATTAATAAAAGGTCACCCACGTGGGTCATGCGGATAGCAATTCTGGGGGTGAGAATAGCAACACCATTCAGTTAAATTCATAGGCCCAAAAGCAGCCCAACGAGCTTTTTAATTGTCCATGGGCTTTGCTATTCTCACCCCACAATTTGCTATTCTCACCACCCACCCGGGTGGTTTTTTAATTGATTTTCCAAAATACCCTTGTACAACGGAATCATGATTCCGTTGTACACTTTTCAATAGAATCACGATTCCATTGTACACTTTTCAACGGAATAATGATACCGTTGTACACTTATACAACGGAATCACGATTCCGTTGCACATATTTTTTTAATTTATTCTAATTTTTTCTAAGTTTTTTTTTATATTGAGTAATGTTTTTTGAAATGTATAAATTTAGGTTTTAAAGACTTGGCAAAAACAAACATACCAATTTAATTCACATTGGTCGATGTATCTTATAGGATTAATATAGACCGTTGGTTTTAAATACTTGGCAAAAACAATACTTAACAAAAAACAAATATACCAATTTAACATACTTGACAAAAATCCTATATTTTGTCGGTGTTCTTATGTTGCACATTGTTGTTGTTGTTATTTGTTTTATGATTTTAATAGAGAATTCGTTCCTTCTTTCATTATATTACCAAGCGCGCGCGTGTTGTTTATAGAGTTTATAAAGAAACATGTAATAAATTGAAAACATCAACATCATTTATATAATAAAATGTATATACAAAATAAAAGTTTAGATACAAATATAAAAAAATACATTATAAATCAACCGCCTCTGCGGCCACCGCCCTCGGTCCTCTTCCTCTGTCTGTGTCCTTGGCTGCTGCACCCAGCACCTAAGCCACTCTATGCTATGCGCAATAGCTGCTGCACCAACTCATGGTCATGCGTGCCCTCAGGAATGGCTCTGGTATGCAACAACCTCTCTGCAATCGCAGACATCATCCGGTACCGATCCTACATACATGAAAATTAAAATTAATAATTTCAAATCGAAAAAAATGTAAACAATTATGAAAGTGTTTGCATTACATTACCTCGTACGAGTAATCTACACCATCTATAAACTCTGGCATAAGGTCACCAAGCTGAGGCTGAGGCTGAGGAATAGGGTCGGGCATACGTACTGGGCTCCATGCTGCCTCTCCTTCCTTTGGCGGAATCACATATGGATGTGAATGCTCATAATACCACGCCAAGTAGTCGGAGGTGCAGGCCCATGGAGCATCCTCTAGCACATGCTCGCCCAGCTGCACTCTGTGCTACTCCCACTCGGCCCACGTCTGAATAGATGTTTGAAATGGATGACGAGGAGGTGGTGGTGGAGGGATCCCCTATACGTAGCCGAACTGCCTCAAAACCCTCTCTGACAGATATGGTCGCATGTCTGTGCCACACCTGATGTGGCCATAATAGTATGTTTGCTCCAAGAAGGGTGTACCAGCCGCAGTCCTGTATCTATCAGCACTGTAAATATATAATACAAATATAATTAAATATTTTTCTTTTTAAATAAATTTACTTTACAAATTCAAAATTCAAAATTTTAAAAAAAATTCAAGCAACACAACGGAATCGTGATTCAGTTGTGTTGTTTGAAAAAATAACACAACGGAATCGTGATTTCGCTGTGTTATTTTTCAAACAACACAACGGAATCGTGATTCTGCTTTGTTGCTTGAAAAACAACGTAGCGGAATCACGATTCCGTTGCGTTGTTTGAAAAATCAAACAGTACAACGGAATCACGATTTCAATGTACTGCGTTAAATTGAAAAAAAAAGAAAAAAGGGAAGGAGACAAACCTGTTGGGGAAACTTTGGGGAGAGACGTTGCAGAGGGCTTGTGAGGGAGAGACGTTGCAGAGGGAGACAATGTGAGGGAGAATAGGGAATGAGAGGAGAATGGATGAAGGGGATGAGAAGAAAAGGTAGGTGTGGGGCAGGGAAGGTGAGGGGGTGGGGGAAGAGGGAGAGGTGGGGTGGGAGGTTGCTGACAAGGGTAAGGGGGTCTTTTCACCTTTTTTGGGGTGAAAATAACAATTCTTTGAGGTGAGAATAGCAATCCCCTTGTCCAAAATGAAAACCGCAACCCTAGTGTGAGAGAAGAGAGGGAGGGTTTGTGATTCCGCACGAGGGTAGCGGCGGCGTGACTCCAAGGTCGCGATGGCCACGGGTGGTGACGGGGTCAAGCACGTAGCGGAAGGGAACGACAGCGGTAAGCAAGGTGGTGTGCGCTGGCGTTGCAACGGTGCGATTTCGACTCAGCAACGGTCGCGGATGGCAACGCCGTGGTTGTTCATATGCTAGAGGATCTATCTGCTTGCTCTTGTGATCTATTTGGTTGGGTTCTGTTGTAGGTTTTGGCTTTGTGGTGTTGATGGGTTTGGGATGGTGACTAGAGGCTTGCATTCATGGGGTGGTTGCGGTTCCTGTATTGGTGATGCTTTGATTATTACAGTGGCATTTCCTTTCTTTTTTTATTTCCATTATTAATTATTATGCACACAGAGAATGCTTAATGATGATTTATTCAAATTTCATTTTAATTGGTACAAAGTCAAAAATAAGCTCAAAATTTACATCAGTGATTTGAAGTCAGAAGATTGTCGTGAGTAGAGTAGTTACTTGTTGCTTCAATTTTCAAGTTTTGATCCCGAGCTTGTGATCAAGTAGCCTCTAGTTCTCCTTCTCTGCTCTGTTTGCCTTGCTGTTTGTCTGGTCTCCTCCTAGTGCCCAATACAAATAATTTGATTATGAATAATACCCAGTAATATGTAGTTAACATTGAATCTTGGGAAACAAAAGGCCTGTTTGGACCAATTTGGTTCAAAGAAGTGTTTTTTGTTTTTCATTTTCTATCTCTACTAATAATTGCAAAAATACCTTGTTTTCATTTTCACTTTAATAAATGGGTACCTCTGCTTGTGAGGGAGCTTGGTCTCCCTTATTTATACTCTTCCTGATTCTAGGAACTGTCACAATCACTTCTCAATCAAGCTCCACTTAATAACCCAAGATTAATTCATAGTTAATCACCCTTACTTTTGGGGGTCAAAGCTTCCTTAATTCACAGGACTTGCCATAATAGATATTCATGATTCTATGATCTTGGTGTTTTTTCCTCTCTTTCTCCTATCGTGGCTTGCTTCTGTCTGGTTTGGCAATATATACTTAATATATAGATTAATTTATTCATTTTATTAGATATGTAGTAGGAATTATTGCCTGCTACACACTACTTCTCTCTGTTTCTCCAGTTTATCCTATTAGGATGCAACTAATAATGTCTATATTGAATTATGTAGGATTATGTAGGTTGCAGGTATATTTACAACGACAGGACTCCCTTTGAGAAGTTGCCTGGTAATTGCTCCTCACTACATAAGCAGCTTTGATGTTTTTGATCCCATATTGCTTTCTTTGTACTAAAAAGTTAGAACTGTATAGTACTAGAATCATTCAAGTCTTGTTAGTTGCCCATCAAAAATGCCATTTTATCATGCTTATATTTATGCCTTTCATGTGTTTCAAACCATATTGTTGTGTACTCTTTATGATAAAACACTGAATGTATAAACATTGAAGCTTTGTACCGAAAAAACTCAAAGCAAGATAACAATAAGTTCAGAAATAATGTGCAACCATGTTTGACAGGGTTTTGACTTTGGTCATTTCGCTAAGTACAATAAATTAAAACATTGGACAAATGAAAATTTCCTTTATTGATTAGACATCTTACTAACTTGTCTAAAGCTTATTGAACACACAATGTTCCTAATTGAGAACAACTTATAATGATATAAAATCTTCTCCCTAATTGAGAACAACATAATGTACTTTTTAATACACCCTAATATTACTGTTTCTTTTCCATAGTTTCATGTGTACATAACTAAGAGGAAAAAGGTAGCAAAGGAAAATGGAAGTCAGCCGCATCCTAATATTAGTGTTTCTTTTCATTCTAGAATTTCAGTTAGCATCCAATTGTGTGCCACTGCCATAATAATGATTGGAAGCTATGACTAAGTTGCCTCATGACTTTTATAGTCCAGAGTGTGAGTGTGTTTAATATATATGTGGTGGGTTAATATATATATATATATATATATATATATATATATATATATATATATATATATTTATATATATATAATTTAAAATAAAATTATTTTAAATAAAATAATAAATAAATAAAATATGAAAATTATATATATTAATTAAATATATATGGTTTTCATATTTTATTTATTTATCCTATCAAAATAATTTTATGTTAATTAAATTAATTTTATGGTTTTCTCATTCTCACCAAGTAGTATGAACTACAAAGTAAAGACATTTTTATTTCAATTTTTTGTTTTTTGTATTGGTTTTTATTTATGCACACGTGTTACCTATTTGTTATTTACCATTTTTTAAGGTTTTAAATCTGAAATTGAATCTTTTTTGAGAAAAAAAATATGTTAAAGGGGGAAGAGGCATATTTTGCGATAACCCTATACCCAATTTGGAGTTGTTATTTTGGATATCTAACATAGCAATTCATGTTTAATAACATCAGTGCAAACCTTTGAAAACATATTCATTTAGATCTCCATGTTGAATTACTTATGCCTTTAAGTTCTTATTTCTTTGAGTATCTAACGTGGTTATTTTATTGCTAATTGTTATTGCAGCAACTGTTGTACCTTTGGAGACAAAAGCACTGCATGTAATGATCGAATGTCCAGCAGAAACTATTGCTTCTTCAATAAACAAAAAACTAGTTAGTCAACTATTACTATTAATTAATTTCTATATTCACACATGCATTACTACATATATATGTGTCTGCACTCTATTCTACTATATATTTTTCAATCTGTGTTTATGTGTTCCCTTTGCCTTTGTTAAATTTCTGCTATATATTTTAAACAGTTGCAGATAGACCTTATCTTCTTATTTTATTGGTTGAAGGTGTTAACTTTTCAACTGCATAGTATAATGGCCAATGTTTTTTAAGTAACAATATATTTTGAACATTTTTCAACAGCAGCAAAATGGCAACCAACTACATGATTCTTCGGCAACCCAGTAGCAGGATGGCGACTAGCAACATGATTCTTCTGGAAATTCTGATTATTAAATTGTATAAGGGAATAATATTATCAATTGTCGTTTACTTTTCCAAATGTTTATTGTCTAAAGATAAGATAATGTTATGGCTGTTGAATTTTTAGGATTTTTTTATTGTTATATACATTATGCGGCTTGTTGACTGTTGAATTTATGAATCTTTAAGTTGTGGCTATTGAACTTTTCCAATGTTTACATAAATGCACTACTGTTTTAATGTTTAATTATAGGAAATTTATGAATTTTAAATTTATTTTTATTTTAAAATAGGGAATAAATAAATTAAGAAAATAAAAGATATTAAAAAATGTAATAGTTATCGATGGATTTATCAGTCTGTAATTACAGACGGATAAATCTGTAGGAAACTACCCAAACACTATTTGTATGTTACCTATGGATTTATCTGTAGGTAATTATTAACGGATAAATCCGTGGGAAACTACCAAAACCCTTTTTGTGGGTTGTTTTCCATGGATTTGTCCGTCGAAATTATCTACAGATAAATCCATGGGCAACTTTTTAGGTGATTACCAACGGAAATTTCTGTTGGAAAATCCATCAAAAATTTGTAGGTAATTTTTGAAGGATAAATTTGTCGGTAACTACCTACGGAATTTTTGACGGAAAAATCCGTTAGAAATTAACGACGAAATTATTGACGGATAAATTTGTTGGAAATTATCGACGGAAAAAAAATCTTTCGATAACTATTAGCTACGACTATTTTACCGACGGATTTTGGTCCGTAAAAAAATCTCCATTACCGACGGATTTTAAGCGTTACTGACGGATTCTGTCAGTCGGTAATACGAAAATTTCTTGTAGTCGAAATTTGATTTCTGTTATATATGTATCCATATATATTATTTATTATTGACCTCATCATTGTATTGTATTTTTTTTACGATAAACCACGTGTATCTTTTTCATTGAGTAGAATTATTATGTATGATAAATTTTTTTTGAGTATTTAATGTAATTACATACCTAATATTTAAACTCAAAATCACGGAACACCTCTATATTAGTTGATTCACATGCTAAGAAATAATTTATTGTATAAAATGATTTGTTCATAAATCAATAATATAAGAGTTTAATATAAGCATACAATATTTATTCAAAAAAAAATATAAGCATACATTTTTAAGCATACAATATATGCTTTAAAAAAAATAAGTATACATTGTATGTGTAAAAATACTTATACTACTACTAATCAATAAAAAAACATTTTTAGTATGACTTTTGAGGTATTTATTATAAAAATTAATAAACTTATATAAGATAGTTTGTGATTAAATAATAATGTAAAAAAAAAGGCTTTAAATTGTCACTGCATGTATTATTTATTTACAATATAATTAAACTTTTGAAATGATTAATTTATGACACGGCATAAAATTAATTTTTGAAATAATTGAATTTTTAATACATTCTTTATTTGTTGTAACTTATACGAGACTCCGAAGCAAAAAAAAACTTATACGAGACTCACTGAATAAAAGTGAGACCCATAAATGCTTACTGAAATTTCATGGAGTTTGAATATGCGAAAAAGAATGAGAGAAAAGGTGAAGGAGAAGCAGAAGATCTGTGTTCATATTTTAACTAGTACACACTTATGAGACGTGCACGTCTACGTAGACACATGCATGTTAGGAGGAACACATTAGCAGAACCTAAATATGCTTAAATTGTTGTAAGATGTATATATAATCGAGTCAGATATATATATATATAACCGAGGAATTGTGTCCCCACGGCCTATAGCAGCTTCTGGTTTATCACAAAATATATATGTAATTGTATCCAAATGATTTACACCAAGAAGAAACAGAAAAATTCTAATTAACCTCGTTTTATTATTATGAAATTAAAATGAAACTCTAAACATTACATTTATATTCTTTATACGCATAATTATGTATATAAAAGCTTGGTCTTATTCGTACCAGCTGTGCCCCACTGAATCAATCTGGTCTTGCTGCCGTAGCTGATTCTGAATCGAGTTTGGGGAGAATGGTAGTGAGAACTTCTGATCAGTGGCCACATAGGGAGGCTGAGAAATGAGATTTGATGTGGCATATGCACCATTGAATGGTTGATTATTTTCGTCATGATTAATATTATTATGGTGTTGTTGATGTTGATGCTGTTGTAGCCTTTGTTCAGAACGTAGTTGCTTTGGAATGTTAAGTTTTTCTCCTTCAATCTCTTTATATTTCTGGAGGTAAGTTTTCAAGGGTTCAACATAATCCTCAAAGCCTAGGGTTGTGATGGCCCATATGACATCGTCTCCATTGATGGTCTTTCTCTTTTCCCTTTGGCATTTGTCAGAAGCTTCCCCGGTCACGAAGCTTATGAACTCGGAGACACATTCTTGAACTGTCTCTTTTGCATCCTTTGAGATTTTCCCGTTGGGGGGAATCACTTTTTTCATGATTCTTCCCACGTTGGCTATAGGGAGAAACCGGTCCTGTTCTTTGTTGCTATGGTTGTGATGATTGTTATTGTTGTTGTTGTGTTGTGTGGTGGGGGTGGTGGTGATGGTGCTTGTCTTTAAGCAAGGGCTTTCGGGGCTTCCTGTGTTGAATCCATTTGGCAAAGTGCCATGGTTCTCATCTTCCATGACAAATTATTGTTGGAGAGAGGAGGGGAATGAATGGAGCATTTAGGATATTAATTAATTAATTATATTGGTATAGATAAACTGAAAGAGAGGCATGAAAATAGGCAAGTAATTAGAAGGGTTAGGACAAGGGAAAATGGAAAAAGTGCGGTGGATTTTCACCAGTGAAATCCCCCGGACTCGCTCTAGACGTTAGATAACACTATTATTGACATTTTTACAACTGAAACTCCGTTTGGTAGTGACCCTTCCGCATAATATAACTCTTTGTAGTTTTTATTGTTTTAGGCGAATTAAGAAATAAATAATTCTCAATTCTCTATAATACTTTGACCAAATTATAGCAACACTCACAGAGCTTTCAAATTACACATAATTCCATATTTTTATTTTCCTATAATAATCTTCTTTAAATTTAAAAATATTACACTAATATATGTTTAAAAAAATTTCACTGATATCCTCTCAAACTAGGGATGGCAATTTTACCCAGACCCTATGGGTACCCACAAAAATTATCCATGACGGGTAGGGTAATTATCCACTTAATGGATATGGGCTCGAGTACGAATAATAACTCACAAATTTTAACAGATACAGGTGCGGGTATGGGTACTCCTACCCAGATCCATAATAATAATAATAATAATAATAATAATACCTAAGAGATAAATCATGTTCCTTAATCCATAAAAAATAAAAAAAAATATCACGTTTTTTATTTGCTAAGAAATAGATCACGTATTTAATTCACAACAAAAAAGGATAATGTTTCTTATAGAGATAGATCATGATATTTAATCTTTATTCACTTAAAGATAGATCGCGTTCCTTAATTTTAAAAAAAAATCACCTTCAATTTTTGCTTCTTTTATCATTTTTTCCTATTTATTATATTAAGATCTTTGAATGAGATTTTAATTTAATTACTATTGTATTTTAATCAATATTTTATTTATCAATTTTTATAATTATTTAAAGTGTGGGTAACGGGTACGGGTACATGCAGTTAGGTACCAACGGGGAAGGACACAGTATTAAAGTTACTACCCACGCGGGTATGGGTCCGAATGCGGGGATTTTTTGAAAGAGCAGTTATGGGGACGGGTACTATAATATCCTATCCAGATCCTACCCATTGTCATCCCTATCTCAAACCTTACAGTAACACCCAAGTAATGGTTAAAAAAGTAAGGGATGCTTGTATAATTACATAAAATCTTAGGGGTGTTAATGTAATTTACTCTAATACTTTTCATTAAATCTTTTATATATAATTATTTAAATTGTGAAACATAAATATATGTTATAGATTAAATAGTATTAAAGTGAAACATAAATATATGAAACAAAAAAAATATATTGGCAATACATAGAAATAGAAAATAAACTCTATGTAATAGCATTTTGCAATTTTATATCTTAAGAATTTTTGTACGAATTGAAAAAATTATTAAAGTGGATCAGTTTTTAAAATAAATATTAATTATTTTTTTTAAAATATAAATAACTTTTTTTTTTATTGAAATCACTGATTGTACATGTTTTATGAAGAAAATAATTTTTGTTCATCGATAATTTTGTACACTTTTAATCAATTAAAAATCATCACAAATATAATTTTTGAAATAATTATTATAAAAGTTAACAAATTTCTTATATATACAAATTTCTAATTAGATGAAATTGTAAAAAAAAAATTATGTGCATTCTAATTATTTTTTTTTAATCAAGAGATATCTGAGACTTTTTATTTGGCATCCAACTAATTATCTTCCCATTGAATTGGTCTATTTTGGAATAAAGTGATACTTCCAATTGTAACTTCAAGTCGAGAATTGAACCCCAAACCTTAATTAAGAAACCTAAATATTGAACCACTTGTACTAATAACTTTTTATCTAATTAAATTCTTTTACACAAACAATTCTGTACTCATCCGCATTTTGAATAAACATTACTATTCATGTATCCTTTTATTCTTCACTTATAAGTTTCTAATTTCTCTATGACTCTGTAATGTAATGATTTTTAATCATACTATTAGACTGAATCTTTTTTCGGTGTTGTTAAGGTTTTACCGTAGCTTTATTGTTACCAAGGACTAAATAAGCAGTAGCATGCAACGTTGTCCTCAAATAAAGAACTTTTAAATAAATAATTTTTTGTGAACAAATAAAATTGTGGATAAAAGAAAAAATAAAAGTTCGATATTTTTAGTAACTTAAACTTGAATTTTTTTTAGTCTGGCATAATTTGAGTTGAAGTATAGAAACATATCTAACCATGTTTTTTTTTTACCATAATATTGATGAGAAACTTGTATTCATAAATTTTGTCAATAATTAATCTTTGCTGAAAAACTTAACTGACTGATGACATACCTAAACAAATTTAGCACAATTGACCTAGCTTGTTATTGAAGCATGAATAAGGAAAAATCTTTTCTTGTTTTGATTGAATTACCTTTTGGTCCCTATAGTTGCAACAACTTTTCATTTTAGTAAGTATAGTTTAAAACATCTCATGTTGGTCTTTATAGTTACAATTTTTTAACCCTTCACCCAACCATTTTTTGGTATGTTTTCAATCTACTACCTCCCGATCATACTATAGAGAAAAAGAAATCCAATTAAACCCTAGTCTTTCTAGTGATACTGATTACTAATGGACACGATAATTTAGTTCAAAGTATAAATGAATTCCTCCCCTCTTTCTCTTTTTGTTAAAAAATATAAGGATTCCAATTCCAAGGTTCCTTTTTTTTTTCTATATAAAAAATTTGTAAGACATCAGTACTAGAAAGCCATCAACTTCCAGTATTTGATATGTGAATCAATAAAATATATTGATCCTGTCTGTATTCAATGACACAATTACCACCAACTTTCGGGGAACAGCTCACTATAACTTTTCCAGAATCTCAACTATTAATTACCAAAAGCCTCTACATCTGAAAGAATGTGATCAAATTTCCATAACTATGGCACCATCTTACAGCAAAAGACACCAACCCGTAAACGGAGATCAAAATTAATTACCAAAGAAAAAAAAAAAAGGCGAACACATAAATACCTAACTATAATGATACATAATAATGGCGGAAGTACAATTACAAAGAATTTTGAGCAGCCAAAACCCAAAAATCAACTAACAATATTGCTGGCGTCTTAACCAATAGCATACTCGAGTGTCTCCAATTCTTTAGGCCGCCACATGGACTTCTGGACACATAAAAAGCCCAACTTATCTTTAGAGTAAGTCATGCGAACCTCCCATTGCATGGACTTCACCATACTTTCAATCTCGTTAATGATCTCAACAGTGTCCCGGACAATAAGTTTTCCCTCAGGCCTAAGAATCCGATCAATCTCAGCCACTACAGCTTTTAAATTGCACCTGCATGACCGTTGAACATTAGCGAAACAAGAAAAATATACACATCTTTCTAATCTGATAATAAAGATTTTACTGGTGATGAATGAGAAATGAAATAGTTATAAGCACCTGTTCTTAATATTTGAAAATAGAAGATCTGCATGAAGTAGATCATAGGACCTCGGATAGGTGCTAAATGATTCACACCAATCATGATACATGCCAAAGAGGCCTCGCTCATAAATAAGAGGAAGTGTGTCCGGGGCATTTACTGAAACCACATTCATGACCCAAATATTCAAATCCTTCAAGGCTGCAGCAAACCTGTAACCCAATAAACAAGATGTCAAAGTGGCAATAATGGCAGGTTAATATAATTCAGAGTAACATGGGTTAAAAAAATTATGCTCACCCTCCATAGACTGATCTCATATCCATGACATTCCGCACATTGGACCAATTAATTCCAATTCCATTAAGATAAGACTTGGACACTATACGTTTCCAGTGTTCATAATCAGCAGTAAAATCTTCAGGGGCAGGCTTTCCATAAACTCCAACTTGAGAATTTGTCAACCAGTAAGGTGTGTTGGTCAGTCTTGCTGGCCACTGCTCTGGCCATTGTGACCCACGTTCTGTCGAATTCACTGGCACTTTGTGCATGCAAGCTTGTAATGGAATGTTCCTGCAACCAGAGATTAGACAGCAGCCGCATATATTACACCTTTTTTGGGTGTAGAACATAAAACAATCCAATTATTGCCCAGGGGGAGTTTAAGAAAAAGGTAGTGTGAGAATATCAGTGTCCTATCTTACAAAATTAATACTACGGGTTTATTGAAACTTTAGCAGATACTTCGGAAATAAAACATTGTTCAATTGTAGCAAAATCCAATTGTAACAAAAGGACAGTACAAGGTTTGGTTTGTAATTGTTTATATGTTTCACACATATGTTCCTTGAGGAAAAATTGAATAAAGGTTTAATTACTCCTTTGGTCCTATATCTGCACAATTTTTACGTTTTAGTCCCTATACATAGAAACTACTCATTTTAGTCTCTACACATACCCTTTTTAACTTGTTTTAGTCCCCTACACATACACTTTTTAATCTGTTTTAGTCCCTAGAATTTTGGACGGCAGGGACTAAAACAAATTAAAAAGTAGAGACTAAAATGGATTGAAAAGTGTATGTGTTGTGACTAAAGCAAGTAGATTTAGGAGTAGGGACTAAAACTTAAAAATTATGTATATAGGAATCAAATGAGCAATTAAACCTTAAATAAAAAAATTCTGCAATGTTTATATTAGACAAAGATGAATATCAACCATTAACTTAGTTAAAAACTCCTTTTTTGATTTTTAATTAAAAAATTACTAATATCTCAATTAACGAAGAAATACCACGCTGCATTAGGATCATCAGAGTCTGGACATATAGGAGGCTGATTCTTAGAACGTTTCTCATAACACTCATTAGAAGTTGGCTTCTTGTACACGGCTATACCAACTCCATTAAGTTTATCCTTGCTGATGGACACAACTTCCCAGCACATTGCTTTTGTTAGTGCCTTCATTTCTGCAAATTAATTCAGAAAATGTCAATACTAATGCAGCAACATTAAACTGCTTAATAGAGGCAGACAATAGTATATCATTATCTACCATTCCATATTTCAACATCTTCAGGAAGCTTCTGATAAATAGGAGTAGCAGACCATACAAAGAAACCACCAGGTCGCAAAACTCTATTCAGCTCCAAAAGAAGTTTGCCACCTACACAAATACAAGCAGTAAATCCAAAATAAAATTCAGTTGGATTTATATGAATTTTACATCAAGTACTCTCTCTATATAAGGAAGTTGTCTTAAAATCTAAATGCCCAAGCAGGGGAAGTACTAGAATGCTACATAAAAATTTCAAGCTTGTATGAACAAGAATTCATCTAATCACCACAATAAAAGTTAGGTCATTGAATACCTTCTATATGCCATGGAACTCTACAGCGTGCACAATGGACTACATCAAATACTTTCCCAGGGTAGGGAAGCCTCTTTGTGCCCATCACAGCAGATATAGCAGGAATCCCTCTTTCAAGTGCAAATTGTACCTGAGCTTCATGTTCATCTTTTGGTGCCAATGACATTGTAAGTACATCTCTTTCAAAGAGAAAGCCACCAAAGCTGGCAACACCACATCCAACATCTAAAATCACACGTGAGCGTTTGCCCCAAGCGATATCAGGTACAGACTGCAGCATCAAAGTTCCTTATATTAAGTAAAAAACTCAACAACATGAAGAAAACATATCACATATCCACATAAAAAGCATAAATTTTTCTTACTCGTTACCATGTCAAACTTCTCTTATTGCTAAAGAAATTTATTTGTAGCAGTTCAAATAATGCTGATATCTCTATTTGTTACATTTTGGTTGTCTCCTAGTGCAGCATACATGCATAGTTCATACCTACCTGATTTTTCCCTAGTTAGACATAACAAAAATGTAACCTTTACCAACCAGTAGCATTTTTTCTCCTATTGCCAAAGAAGTTTGATGTAGAACCTCAAATCCCATAGTAGTAGTACTGCCACTTCTCTATCTCAACTCTCATTTGCTATTTGTTAGTCTACTAACATCATCTTGTCTACTGTTCCTACCTATTAGGGTTCCCCCCACCCCAAAAGGTTAGACATTAAAAAAAATTACAATGACTTATTTTATGTCAAGATAGTATCAAAACTTTTCTTTGCTCTGGATATCATATTACTGTAAAATGTTGGACAATTTAATCTCGTACTACTTACCAGTCACCTAAGAAATGTAAATGTTAGATCAACAAGAAGCATGCCCACTACAAGATGGAATTGACAACGAAGTTTTTGTTTTTTGGGTTTTGCTAATGTGTGCCTTTAATACAAACTTTTAAATAAAAAGTACAAATATTTAATATCTTGAAATTCTAATACTTCTTGTGCCCTAAGGTAATATAGCACATACAATATGGATTTATTGAACATGCAGCAAAAGGTTATCCAGATTTGTATATGAAGACTCAACACTAAAAGCAACTAATAGTCAACCAACCCTGACAAGAATAGAGTATATATTTTACCTGTTGTATGGTGTCAATGTAATGAAGTGCACCATGTTTGAATTGGGTTCCACCACCTGGAAAAGTAAGGTACTCGCCTGTAACTTTCACCCAATTCTGGTGCCCCTTATATTCAGCAAGCTTAGTGTGTGGAACATTAGAATACCATATCTGCAAGGAAACAGTTTATTATTTTATGAAAGAATAAAATTTTAAACAATGAATGATAATTGAAAAGCATTTGTGTTGATGTCTACCTTCTCTCTGCTTTTGGGCCATTCAATTGGGCGTTTGTATCCTTCAGGAAGAGGGACAAGGCAGGAAGGAGGTTCATTAGGACATTGCCTTTCTCTGTGTTCATAGTGTTTGGTACTTGGAAGACCCCTAATTGCTTTCAAGTTGTCGAGGCATGGGATGAAATCAGGGCCAGCAGTGACATTACACAGTTTCCAATTGTACCCGGTAGATTGCTTGGAGGATACTTGAGACTCCTTTTCATTCTCTGACTTTGCTGCCTGAGTTGTAAAAGAACCATTTTGAGTGGTACTTTCATTCAGAATCTCTGACTGAGCCACAGAAGGGTATACCTCATTTGAACCCTGGATGTTGGCATTGTCATCTGTTTTCTTCTCATTGGAGTTTTCATCAGACTCTTGGTTACCACTTTGTTCCACCTTTTCTTCAGTCTTATCTGTTGTTCCACTTGCATCATCAGACTTCTTTTCATTTTCATCTGAATCAGATTTATTCCCCGTTTCATCTGAATCAAACTGCTTGTTATCATTTGATTCGGATTTCTTTTCAGTCTCATCAGATTCAGATTTCTTCTCGCTCTCATCAGAATCAGATTTCTTTTCACTCTCATCAGAATCAGATTTCTTCTCGCTCTCATCTGAATCAGATCTCTTCTCATTCTCATCAGTATCAGATTTCTTCTCGCTCACACTTGAATCCTGATTTTCTGTTTTTGTATCTTCAGAAGATTTCTCATCAGACTTTTCATCCGATTTCTCTTCCTGTTTTTCTGTCACCTCAGAGTTTTTATCAGGGGTGACACTACCATCCCCTTTGGTTGCATCCTCAGACAGATCACCCGGATTATCTTCAAACTGCTGAGAATTGTTATTAGAGGGGTCAGTTGCAATTGCCTGTTCCTTTACCTCACTCTGCTCTCCCACCCCGTTCTTATTCTCCTGAGACACATCTACATTTTGCACAGGCGTAACAGATGACGATGTCATCATCCAAATCCCAAACAAGCAAAGAGCTACAAACACAACAATAGTCACTGTTGAACAGTAACTCGACGGTCGCTTATTATTATCTATTCTAGTATATTTGGCTTGAGCCATGTTGTCAGAGGGTGCAGTGGTTCAGAGATAGTTTAGACCTGGACATGAACCAAACAACAATTAGACACCATCCTCATTGTTGGACATGGATCAGCAGTGGCAACACTCAATTGCCAATATCTATGCAGTTAGATGGCAAAACACATGACATGAACTAACAAGACACAAGAAAACCAAATGCTAATAATTTATAACATTGTCCAATCATATAAAATTGGGAGGATTTGGCATAAATATAAGGCGTTTGAATTACTTAATGCATGACATTGCCAAGTTATGACTTATGAGAGGGGTAAAAAAAAATTGATTCCGTTCACGACTGTCGAAGGCATGCAAAATTCAAGGTGAAACACAGAAACACATATTCAAATGTATCTTTCTCTCTCATAACCCGAGAACATCGTCTTATTAAAGAAAACGACCAGATCTAACAAATTCAACAAATAAGAATGAGCTAGAAAATAAAATAACCAGAAAAAACGGATCAGAAATTCAACAACAGTGAAATTCAACAACGAAGACTCCATTACCAAGAATTGCGGAAGCACGACAAATTTTAAAGATTCAACGGATTGAAAACAGAAGAAAAGACGCGTTCAACGCGAAATCAACAATACTCACACAGATCTATACTGCGAGAAAGTTAGAAAGAAAACTGCACCAGTAGCATAATCGTTACGCAAAGACAATCTAGTTGCATGTTAAGAAAAAAAAGGCTGTAAAAGCAAAACGTTCAATTGATAGAAAATAAACCGCAAAATGTGAAGATTAAACGGAAAAAAGTGCGATTCCGGTGAATATGTCGGTAGATCTGAATAGCTTGAAAAGAAAGACAGAAGAATTGGACGAACCTATGGCTATTCGGAAAAAAAGAGAATCTGAGAAGGAAGAGGGAGAAGTTATCTCTGCATTGTGATGCGCATGCCAAAGGTAGAAAGAGAAGTATGCGGAATGAAAACTTGGAATTGGAGTGCAATGCGGAAGTGATAGAGGTAGATATAATAATACGAGAGGGTGGGGTACAGCAGCGTTTGTCGATTGTCGATTTGGGGGGAAACTGTTGAATTCAGCGGCGTTTGTTATTTATTGGGATTATTTTTATAAGTTTAGAAATTATTCATATGGAAATTTTAAAAAATGAAATATTACTAACATTTTTATAAATGTTTTCTAATTATGGTTTTTAAAAAAATAAAAATTTAAAATTTCTTATGAAGGTGAAATTTTATCCCTATCCAGATTATGAAGGCATGAATCATTTATTTTTCCTAATAATTTCTGAAAAGCATAATTTTTAAGAATTAAAAAAAATTGTTTATGTTCCAAATCTATCTGAATGTGATGTGTGTGAAAAAAGGCAAAAATAAATAAATAATTAAAAAAGAAAGTGTAGTAGAGACAAAGGTCAAAGGACGGTAACGAAAAAAGTGAGACTAATGAGAAAGTGACGTCCGCGTGAAAGCCGTGAAACCGGTGGGGATCAACTGAATTCAGCATGTTCTGGTTTGCACAAACAAAGACCATGCGGCAGTAATTTCGCGGGGGTATGGGTAAAATATCTGTGAACAAAATTGAAAAGTGGTCATTTCCTATTATTCAACATTATCTCTTCTTTGTGCGGTATTTTTTGCTTTCCCGTCTTTGTGTGGTGTTTATTCGGTTCAGATTGGCAGATCTGTTTCGATCATATACAGATTCAGTCAAGATTTGAGCGTCAACGCTACAGATCCGGAAGCATGGGTATTCCGGTCACTTTGATTTTGTCACTCTTGTAGGCATTTTGCCGTGTTATGCTATTAACCTGGATGATATGAGTTTGTTCACATATTTATCCTTTTCAGTTTTTAGCGAGATTGAATTTGTATTGTTCTCGATGTATGGCTCTACTTATTTGAATGAATGAATACCTTTTTTAGTAAAAAAAAAACATTATCTCTTCTTGGTTGCGCAACATTATCTCTTCTTTTATGTCAAAAAAAATAAAAATATTAGAGTAAATTACAGCAGCACCCCCTGAGGTTTCATGTAATTACACATAACCTCACTCTTTTTTATTTTCCTACACTAACACCCCTTTAAGTTTGAAAACATTACACTAACATCCCCTGATATGTTTGTAAACATTACAGTGGCACCCCCTCAAACCTTACACTAACACCCCCTACAGGGGTGTCAAAGTAATGGTTAAAAAAACAGGGGGTGCATGTGTAATTATACGAAACCTCAGGGGGTGTTGCTGTAATTTACTCAAAACATTATCTCTTCTTTTCCTTTTTTTTTTATTATATAAGGGAGATAATTGATGAATTAATCAAATTCTCGATAGAGCTTGCTCTGTTAATTAAAATAATAACAATATCTAACATAGTATGATGCATCTAACATTTTAATTTTTTTTCCTTACATCTAACATTTTTATTTAAAAAATAAGGATAGATATTACTTAAAAAATAGTGTTACGCATCTAAAATTTATATTTAAAAAAAAATAAATCACATGACTTAAAGACTTATAACATGTTTAGAATTAATTTCTTTTTAAGTTCTTTCAAAAGGTAGTAAATCAAGGTTTGGATTTTTATTGAAAGATGTACTCACATTTAATGACCAACAATATTTTGAATATGATTTTCTTTGTAAGGTGATAATCTAATATATATATATATATCACATTTATGATTTGTTTCTGCAAAACATATTCATGTCAAATGGTATTTTGTTTTTAAAATAAATATTCAAAATAGTTGTTATAAAAAAATTTGGAGGTATTTAAACATGTGAGGATATTTCAATTCTTACAACCGCAAATTCACGATAATATACCTATATTAATAACGTACTATTTACGTGGATATTTTTAAGTAATAAAATTATTTAAAATTATATTTTATGATCTTATGTGTTCTAAGGTAATTTCCAACTTGTCACCTTTTGCCCTTAGCGAACCTATGAATCAACTTTACAACATCCAAACTCCAACATCCAACCTCAACATTTATAAAACGTGTGGATAAACTGACATGTTGATACTAATTTCTATGGGTAATGGGTTAAGATGTTGATTCGCATTTCATGCAATACTCATGACCCTAATGGATTATCACATCAGTCATGTCACATGTGCATCTTAACTAACAATTTTTCCCTCCTAACACCTTATTGTATAAGACGAACTAAATGACTAAACATGCATTCATTTCTCATATTTTAACTCATCGCTTCCATATATTGACTTGAGAGTTACAGTCTATGCAGTAAGCCACCACTAAAGCTCCTTATCTATTGTGCTCTCTGTCACAAAGGTCCTATCTCTACCAACCAACTGAAAATTGCTTCACTTTATCGAGATCGAGTTCATGGTTTTGCCATTGACACATTATGTTTTCAACATAAACATCTTTTGCATTTTTTCTTTTGAGAAAAAGGTTAATAAAAGTTTCAAAAATTCAAATAGAAATATTTAAGAAATCCGTATAAAGCATAAATTAAGTGTAAAATATAACTTGAGTGGCACAAGAACTTACTAAGAGTAACCGTCAAATTGCTGTGATATTCTTCTTTTAATTTTCCGTATAGATTTTATTCAAAAAAAAAAATCCGTATAGACTGTTTGTTTTGAATGATTTTTAAGGGGAGAAAAATGATCAAATAGAACAAAAGCTAGAAAAGCGTGTTTTTATAGTTGTTTGGTACATGCTTTTTTTAATCTTAGTTTTTTTTTTTATCTCTCTATGACTCTATTAGTACAAGTAAAGGAAAAGAAAAGAAAAGAAAAAAAAAAAAAAAAAGATAAGCGCAAAAGAATCTTTTCTGGCCTCATATGCTATAAAAAGTAAAGTGCAAAATCTGATAGTATCTTAAATTACATTTTTTTAATTGAAACGTTTAGGTGAAATTTCTCTCTTACGAGTAGTAAATATGATTAAGGGATTAATATATTTATCCTATTCATACATTTATCATTTTTTTTATTGGCCAAAGAAAAAAACATATTATAAATACAGGTTTTGGTATAAGACATACCTCCCCTGTTGGAAAAGATTTACATATTACAAAAAGAAATTCCTACATCTTTTGCTAATCATGTACCTTCCAGAAAACACATACTCGTGCGATATCCCAACTCGGAACGCATCAAAATGATTGCTAGCATATACTCAACATTTATCATTATTTTTATTCAATCAAACGAATGGAGAGAATAATTTAATTTTCTTTTTCTTAATTTCCTTTTTATTTTCAATCTTTTTTAAACAAATCGTTGATCTACTTTTTATTTATTTTTTTGACAGATGATCTACTTTTTATTTCCTTTATATATTTCTCCTTCTTTTTATAATCCAAACAAAGGCTTAATGTTTAAGTTATGCTTGGTACTATCCCATTAAGCATGAAAATTCTATACTTCGATCGCACTCAACTTGTAGCCTTCTTAATTTAGATCCATAAATGAAAAATATTCATGAATGTAATGGTCAACATCTAATTGTCATCAATGCTACTAATGAGTGCAAGTTGGGATCCCAAAAATTTCCGTATTAACGGGGATTAGCGAGGACTACGCGTTACGGTTAATAGTATACTCCATACACAAAGGATCGTTTCTTTGAATTTAATATTTTTAAAGTAAGAAAATTTGTAAACTGATAAAGAAATAATTTATTTATAGTTAATTTAAAGTAGATTAAGATTGCCCTGAAAAGGTATATTACTAATATTATAAAACACGTTAATTAAAATTACGTATGAAGAAATAGATTCATCCCCTTAGCTCATGATACACTTCGTCTGAGTCCTTATATATTAATCGAATTTGTCATATTAAGCAGTGAATGTCGGTGAATACTGAATACCCGTTAATATTAATTATGAACATCCCTTCAATAATCAATAAAAAAAATACTATAAAATTATGAACATCCCTTGTGGGGTTGTCATGTGTCTCCCTCTCGAATCTCCACAAACAAATGCCATCTCTGTTAATAATTATTAAAAAAGAGGTGTGATATTGGCCAGTTGCCTACAACTTAAGGGACAAAAATATTCAAACGGACTGAGTGCGGAGTAAGAGTAGACTCAACGTGCAACCAATAAAGTTTGATCCGAAAAAGCACTGAAAATCTCAACTCTTTCCCAAAATATTATTGGAGGATAATAAATCTTTGAGCAAAAATTTACATAATTCTAAAGGATAAAACATAAATGTAAATTTTGAAGTGTTATTTTCTAATTAGAACTCAAATTTTTCTTCAGTAATTTGCATAAATAAAAATTTGTATATTGATGATAAACGTAGGTTATTAAAGTAAAACCTTAATTTTAATTGGAGAGTAATATAAAAAATATATTAAGAACTACATTTAAGTTTTTATCAAAATTTCAATACATTCAATCTATATTAATTAATAAAATCAATAATTTTAATGTTTATATAAAAAATTCATATTATTACATAGAGTTATTCATATAAATTTATCAAGATAATTATATTAGAATAAATATTCTTATTAATTTTAGAGATCTTGTTAACGCTTTAAAAATACCGATTAAGAAATCAATATATAATTTTTTTTATTAAAAATTACAATAAAGTTGCATAGGGGAGTGCACTATTGTTTCAATCAAAGAAATCTACTTTTGATTCCTTAATCAATATACTAAGGTTCCTTAATTTTATATCTAATTTTACATGTTTAAGGTAAATTTTTTATAAATACTTTATCAAAATAAATATTCCTCTTAAAGTGTTTGTATTTGTACATGTCCTTGGTTGTTTGCAGATCGACCTCACTTAGATCTAAAACGTGGAACCCACCACCGGTGGAGATGTTGGAGGTCGGTGGCTTCTTTTTTCTTTATTCTTTAATTTATTTTAAATCAATACACAGAAGAAAATAAATGTATAATAAATGTGAAAGGATACATAATGTCGCATCTCGCGGATCGGTTAGGTTAGGACTTTTTTTTTTGACGGTTAGGTTAGGTTAGGTTAGGACTTAGGAATAAGAATAAAAAGGACGCGGAAGGAAAGTGAAATGTAATGAGTAACAATGGGTTGGAGACAAACTGTCATACGATGTTCAAGCTAGTCACGAGTTGGTTTTCCATATCTTGCATCATCATGTATGCATATGACTAACGAGTGATACATTCGAAAGAATGCATCTCAAATGGATTCATTGAGAAAGAATTTGACTTTAAAATACAAAATTATTTATTCAAATTAATTTATTTTTGAACATGCTGCTATGCTTTTACTGGTCGAATTAATGGGTTTTTATGTATATTATTAAGGATGTTTATCGAATTAGATTAACTTGATGAACTTAATAATTCAAACCAAATCTCAAAAAGTGTTTTGATAGGTTAAGAAAAGAGGGTGTTTATAAAGTATCTTTAACATCAACTCTTAAATAATATGAGAATTTTAACATATCCGAACAAGACCCCTATTTAGGGTAAAAAATAAGAGTTACCTAAATCCTCTTTTTAGTGTCAATGTAATGACCTCCAATCTGCTGACATTATTAGAAAAAAAAATGCTAACTTGAACATCAAAATTATTATAGGTGAGTCCATCCAATTGCTAATGAGGAGAAACTCTAAATAGTCACAAGAAAAAACCATCCTTCAAGCTCACTATCAAAATTATGCAGGTCTGATCAAGTATGGGCAATCCATGTTACAAAGAGGATGGGAAGTTAAAATATCTCACACTCAAAGGGAAGCCAACAAAGTGACAAATTGGTTTGCCAATGCAACTTTGCAAGTGACATATTAGATTATCCAAAAGCATTTATAGAAGAAGAAAATAAGAAGAAGAAAAATAAATGAGTTTTTTCATAAACTAAAATTAATTTATACATAATCTAATTTGTAAAAAATCTCACATCTTCTAGAAAAATTACATGAGAGAGTTTTTACAAATTAATTTATATATAAATTAATTTTAATTTATAGAAAAGCTCATTTTATATTTTTCTTCTAATAGAAGTATTTTTTTCTTCTTATTTTCTTCTCATAAAAGCTCATTTCATACTCTCTTATGTTTTATTCAGAGCCCCTGCTGCATGTTTGTCTCTGTTATGGCAAGACTCTATACGAGTCACCATTCCTAGATTAATTAGTTTCTGTTTAGTTTTTTCTTTCCCTGTAAGAAAAAAAAATTCATTAGTGCGAGACAAAATATCACTTTCCCTAATAATTCAAAAAGAACAAAAATATATTTAATTTAAAATATTTTTTTTATATTTGACAAGAGAACCTTATAATATTTTTATAAAATTTTCTATATATTTTAATTTTCCTACGAGTTAAAATCTCTCCGCTAAATGTAGAGATTTCAACTACTTACATTTTATTTAAATGGCCTCTGCACCAACTATCCGTATTGCATCTCAACGAATCAAAAGTACTTTTACCATATAGCCCAAAATAAGCCACTAAAAGTGAGATAATGATATTAGTTTATTTAACTAGTATGCAAAATATGATAAGTACGTAAACTTTTACCTATTTGTAGATAGTGATAAACCAATATTTTTATTATTTAGATATGAGTGGTGGTCATCCAAATTCTAATGCAGACAAAAATATAGGCGTGACCAAACTCAGTGGAGAGAAAACAAATCTGACCTAACATCAACTTTGGTGGTCATCCACTTAACAGGCGTTCAGCATCTGATTAAAGACTCATTGATGACTTTTGATGGCTTATTCTTTTAAACAGAAACCTATCATAGATGAAAAAATATACCAAACACTCTCATCATAATGAAGACACATTGTCCATATTAAAATCAAATTAATTATTCACTAATATTTTAAAATTTAAGTGAAATAATTAATAATATCTATATCTGTTTTTTTTTTTTTTGCTTCGGTATTTGTATCTGTTTATCTACTATATATGATAATTTGTTTAGATTCAAAATGATTTCAATAGTGTATATTATGAAGATTATTTTGGATCTGAAAAATTGTTAGATAAAAAATGAAAGCCGCATAAAAGAGAAGTATAGCGTATCTTCATCGTGTTATAAATATATAACTTACAAAGAGTGTGAGATCTCCAATCCCACTCCATAAATTAATCTAATTGGCATGTGTAACTATAAATGCATTTGTTGCTAAAAGAGGCATGAGTCACCGACCCTTTATTATTATAAAATTATATTTTTCATTGTTAGTATTAAAAAGGACCGCAGTAAAAAAATAAAAAATTAAAAAGGACTAAGTCACTAAAAACTCAACATTATAATCAGAACCAGGCACAAAGCAAATATGTAAAAATGATCATATTTCTGAAAGTATTATTTATTTTACAAGTAATTATTTGGTTAACATTACAGTGTAATGTTATCATTTGGTAATTGTTGAGTATTATGAATTCCGGATAAGAGTAAAAAACTTGTTATCACAAAAAATGTTTCTTAATAAATTTTTAATCATTCAAGTAAATTTTAATTAATAATATTAAAAAAATTTAATCATTCAATATTTTATAATTATTCAAGTAAATTTATCTAAATAATGAAAAGCAAGCAAAAATAGTTTTTTAATACTCTTTCTTCGCTCTTTAGAAGATACATTTCACACATTTTTTTTCGCAACTAGCCAAAAGACATATCTCTCAACCATCTTAAATTATCTTTCTTTTATCTTCAGGTATATATTTGATTTTTTAACAACTTATATGTTTCAATTTAAAAATAACCTTATATAACAATTTAAATGATTTATTATAAATCTAAAATATAGCTTATTGCTTATATATTTAAAAATATTTATTTATTATGAATTTAAATTATAATATAATCTATAAATTTAAAAATATTTTTTTATCATGAATTGTAACTATAATTATATAAAAATAAATATTTAACTTGTACAATGCAGAATTCCTTTAATCAAACCTAATCTTAAACTTAAATTTATTTTCTTATTCAAATAAACAAACTTATTTAAATATTTAATAATTAAAACTCAAATAATCTATTATTCCTTATATTTCTTTGTATTTTCCACTTTAAAAGATAATACATAAATAAAAAATTATTAATATTCCTGTTTAAATTAATTTTTTAACTTTCTCATATAACTTCATTATTATTTTTATCTAATTTATGATAAATGTAAATAATATTTAAAAGATAGGTGAAAAAATATAACAGTTGAAAAAAAAATACCTTAAACTTTTAAATAAATAATAAAATAAAATAGAAATTTCTTCTAAAAGTAAATAAATAAAAACAAAAGAAATAATAGCTCAATTTATTTATACTCTTAATATCATAAATATCTTATCCTTTGTCTCAAATAGAGATAGAGCTGTACCCAAAAAAAATAGAGATAGAGATATGGTCGATCATAATGTGTAAGTACTACAATTCAAAACTTGCTTAAAAAAAAAAAAAACTTAGTGATGATATCTGTATTCAAATTTCTTTACAACAATTTATCAATACATATTTTTTTTTTCATCACATTAAGTATCTTTTTATAGTCTAAAAATATTTTAAATAAAATTTTAAGCATAAATACAATGATTAGTACTAGTACTAGTATTGGTTTAGGCGTCAAGATCCAGACTTATTCTTTTGATTCTTGAACATGCTGCTCCCTCCGCATTTGTTTTCACGCTACCGAATCTCAGGTGAAAACTAATCATCATACGAAATCACGATTCACATAATACCCTCCTTTACTTCCTAAATGACACAAATATCCCTCATCAACGAAACACGGCATCTTCTAATTGGATCCCTGGCGGTGTCATGAGTAATGAATGAGACAGAACCAGTAAAACAATAGCATCATCTTCACCATCTTCTTCTTCAAGTTCAGGGCTAACTACGTCTTTTCCATCCACAACGCAGTGGATCTGCAATTGTGAAAAACCTGACACTGCCCAATCGAGTCGCACGAGCAACTACCACAGGTTCTTATGCCATTACCTTTTTTTTTTTTTTTTTATTATTATTATTATTACTACTTGCATACACTTTGTGTTTGTGCCTCATTTTTATAGCTTCAATTTCGCTTATAAATTAAGAGTAGAGCATGTGCATTTAAAGGTCTGTGATGCAATTATGTATATATACGTTTTTCGTTGAGTTGTGATCATTAGCACGCAGAAACGGCTTATATGGCAATATAGATTGTGTGGATGTTTTGGATATGCATATATCAATTCGACATCTATTTTGGATCATTGGAGATCTAGTTGAAATATTAATGGAGATATTGTTTGATTTTTCCATGATATATGTCTGTCCTCTGTTAATAATATATCCACACACTAAATTTGGCTTGATGAAAATAAAACCCAATTTTTGGTGGAATAATACAATTATGTTCTAAGGGAAAGTTTGGGCCCAGCTCAATGGCAGGCTGTTATCGACTGAGTGTGCATGACAGAGGTGTGTGGAGGTGATTAATTATGAAGGTGAATATGTGTTGGTGGAAGATGAAATGCGGTTCTAAGGAAATTGTACCTGCACGGGATACCTTGGTATTTTTCCTCTTATCCACGTGATAATCTGTATGTCGATGATCACTTCCTTCTTTATTCGGTATGTAGTCAGTTGGTGGGATACCTGTAAAAGTACTTCGACGCTCTAGTCAGATATCGGCTAAATATGGTAATGAGTACAATAAATGAGGATGAACAGTTATATTAGCTTGAGAATCTAACCCTTTTTATACATATTTTAATGGCCAAGGGGTCCATGGGCCTTACCTTGGGATTACCATCTTTGTTAATCTACATTTATCTGGTAATTACTCCATTAAGATGATTAGTTTACTTTTAATGTCTTGTTTAGTCAGATAATCCAAGAACACTCATGTGGGCCGAGATGTTCTTGGCATATTAGGGGACAAAAAGCATTGTTAAGACATGCCAAGGCGTTCTCGGTGTCTTTAGAATGGACCGATATGGCCGAGATACTCTCAGTTTACTGAATACTGAAGCGTACTCAGATATACTGGTATAGAAATGATTGTTATTTGTTTGCTTGGCCTATTATGAATGCAAACGCTTTTTTTTTGGTTTGTATTTCACAGTAACAATGTTTTGCATGTAAACATTGGCAAGGAAACATAAAGGGTGTGTTTGATTTAGGAAAGAAAAGTGAAGGAGAGGGAGTGAAAAGTGAGATGATTTTTTAGGTTGTTTGGTCGGAAAGAAAGATAAAATGAGCAGACATATAAACTTTTTTGCCACGATACTATAGTCCAGCTATATGTATATTTATTTTTCATGTCTTTATTTGTCTTTCTGATACATTCATTCATTCTTATACTTCCACAGATAAGCCTCTGGAACAACAAGAATTTTTGGAGATATTGTGTGATGGATATTTCTTGAATGTATAGACAAAGTCAAAAAGATCTGTATTTGGAGGAGCGTTTAAGCACAGATGAAAGGGGGAAGTAGTTTTAGCTTTAGAGGTTGGCATGTTTCCCTGGCTCTGGTTACTCTTGTTATTTTTACCATGTTACTGTGGACATGGGAGAGAAATCCAATAATAGCGATGACTTTAAGATCAGCTCAAGAATGGTACCACTTACCTTCAGGTTTGTATTCCAGCCAGTGGTATACATAATGACATTAATCATTTCTCTCTCTCTCTCTCTCTCTTTTGTACCTTGGTGCGAACTGCTTTTGAGTTTGAAAACAATTTATGCTGTATTTCAACAAAATCTAAAATGGAAGCTGCTCCAAGAGTAGATAAACTTCTTCGATAAAAACGGAAGATCTTACTTGGAGGAATGTTTATATCTGTATTCTTTTTAGCATGTCCAGATATTGATATCAATACCTTAAATCTTGGAATCTGATATGGCCATCTTGTCGTATGTGCTTCTTGAACTTAGACTAATTGATAGGGATCTCAATATCTCCATATGGTGAAGCATAACTTACAAAACAATTATTGCTTTTGGCTTTATAGAATTTCTGTGGTAAAATATAAACACTGTTAATTGCATGTGTATGCAACTATACATCAATTCCCTAATGCAATGGTGAACAAGTTTGATATTTGCAATTCTTTTACCTCTTATAGGATCTTTTTCTCACTGTTCCATTGACTAATAATTAATTCATGCTTACTTGTGGGTTTTATTACCATTTGCTGTTTGTGTTTTGTAATTACCATTTCCTTAACCTGCTATTTTGTGTTATTTACTGTACGCTGAGGGTTTTTTCTATAAACACATCTGTGTAGAATTTCCTGTGGAAGCCCCAATTGAATCAGTGGGAACTCCAACACTGGAAAAGGGTATGGAAAAATCCATAACCCCCATCACAGAAAATGGAACAAAACTTCAACTTGATACTCAGGGAGTGACAGCTGTAGATTCTACACCTGCAGAATCTCCAGAAACTCAATACAATCAAAATGACAAGCCTTCTTCCAGAAGTAAAGGAACACCAACACTGGAAAAGGGTGTGGAAAAATCCACAACCTCCATCACAGAAAATGAAACAAAACTTCAACTTGATACCAAGGGTGTGGCAGCTGTAGACTCTATACCTGCAGAATCTCCAGAAACTCAATACAATCAAAACGTCGTGTCTTCTTCCAGAAGTAAAGGTAGATTCTTTTTGTTCTGTTCTTAAATTCGTTACAATTACTTTTTGCTGCTACCCTATGAATGCATCTCTATTATCATCATTGTTCTGCTATACCTGTTTTGTTTTTTGGGCTATTATCTTTATATAGTTGTTTCAAAGAATGTGGTCGAACAGCTCATTTGGCCAACAAGTTGCTGCTGCTACACTGTACCCACAAAGAAAAGACAGAATTTTGCTATTTAATGGTTGGTTGTTAATAAGACAAAGTGATGGGGTCCCATCATCCACCCCAAGAGTCAATAAGCATGCTAATGGATTCTGGTTCCCCTGCTTTCAAACTGATAAGCACTCAAGCACTTGGGGAGCCCTCCCTTTAGACCTAGCCGTCAAGAGGGGAGAGCCAAGCCACTTAAATACTCCACTGAGCATCCCATACTACTTGATGTGGGACTTAGACACCCCATAATACCCAAAACCCTATCATAGCACCGCCTCTAAGAGCTGACGTCCTGGCGGCTGCACTCGATGATGCTTCACTCAGCCTTGCTAGTTAGCCCCTTTGTAGGTAGTCCTTTTTGAGATATAGACAATAAGCTTTGATACCAATTGATAAGCACTCGAGGAACCCTCCCTTCAAAGCTAGCTGTCAAGGGGGGAGAGTCAAGTCACTTAAATATTGCACCGAGTATCTCATACTACTTGATGTGAGATTTAGGTACCCCATAATACCCAAGTCCCTATCACAAACTTTCTGGATAAGTCGCATTTTGCTAGCTATTTCACTATTAATACTTGCTTAAGTAGAATTCAAGTTAAAGATAATACAAACATAAGGTTTCTCTTCAAGCATTCTAATGTCTTAAAATTTGTTATTCTCTTTGAATTGGTTGCTTGCGTTAAATTCAAGTTGCAAATAATAACAACATAAGATGGTTTCTCTTCCAGCACTTCAATGCTGTAACTTGATATTTGATAATCTCTGTGAAATTGATTATTTGTTTGGCAATCATAAGTTGTTTGACTAGCGCAATTTGTTTTTCTTCTTTCCCTTGCTCAAGTTATGTAGTAAGCAAGTATTACTTCCATCATCATGATTATGATTTTACATCTTCATAAGTGGTAACTGCCTTCCGTGAACTTCTGCAACCTCAACCTAGAAGTTGAATTCTGCTTTCAAATCTTAAACTTTATTATATAGCTTCATATAGTTTATGGAAGTATTTTGAGATGTTAAAGAAAAATGACAAACTCTTATTGAGAGTCTCCTCCTAATTCAGAATGGATAAGCATATTGAAGAACTATTGTGTTATTGGGAAATTATATTATTATAGAATGTAGAATTTCCTCCTATTTAAAGATCTTTCATTATTTTAGAATTTTTATGTTTAATTGTCTAGGCTTTTATATTTGATCAGAATTTCCAGGATTTCATTATCTTTGGGTTACAAATAGGTGAATACCCTTTAGGTGCCTTATGTTATTCAGATTTTTTGTATAATTGATTATAGATATTATTTCTTAGAATATCTGAAACTTGAGTTGAAAGAACATTCCCCCTCTAAAAGAGCACTCTAGGTTTGTTTACTAAAGGATTATCCTACCAGAAGAGTGTTCTTGGTTTCTTAGTCTGGGGAGTACTGTCTTCTTTGTAGCTACATGTTTATTAGTACAATCTAGACTTACTAACTGGTGACCTTGGCATGGACATTGGCCATAGTACTCCAATTAATGCCCCAGAAAATTAGCATATAGTCTGCATATTATATGTCTTTTCCTGGTTCAATATGCTTAAACCTTGTATCTTTATTCTTCAACGAAGTTCACTGGTTGGATTTAGTATTGATTGGATTTCTCCTTTGCAGTTTGTAATTATGCCAAGGGTAAGTGGGTTGCAGACAGCAGGAGACCATTGTATTCGGGATTCAGCTGTAAGCAGTGGTTGTCCATAATGTGGTCATGTAGAATGACACAACGACCAGATTTCTCATTTGAGGGATATCGCTGGCAGCCAGAAAATTGTGATATGCAAGAGTTTGACCGGTCTGCATTCTTGAGAAAGTAGGTATAATCCTTTCTTTTCTTTCATCTAGTTGTTAATAATACACATCTTTCAATAAGATTATTATCTGGCTGCTATGTTTATTGAATGGTTTGTCTGTCAAGGAGCTTAAAATTTTCCAATTTTATGTCAAAATAAATTACCTTGCATCATTTTAATTTGCATTTTGATTTTTATTCAATCGATACTTTTTGTATTTTGTTAAATCTGAACTTCTAATCTTTTCGTCTTTATTTTCTTCTGTTCTCCTTTTGGTTATATAATATTAACAGAAGTACATTAATTTCAATTTAGATAGTATTAGTCAGTGGTGTTTAATACTGATGTGGAATGTAGGATGCAGGACAAAACAATTGCATTCATAGGAGATTCGTTGGGAAGGCAACAATTTCAATCTCTGATGTGTATGGCGACTGGTGGAGAAGAGAGCCCAGAGGTTCAAAATGTGGGATGGGAATACGGTCTGGTAAAACCACGTGGAGCTATTCGTCCGGATGGCTGGGCTTACAAATTTCCCAAGACTAATACCACCATCTTATATTATTGGTCAGCTAGCTTAAGTGATTTGCAGCCTCTCAACATCACAGACAAACAGACCAATGTTGCGATGCATTTAGATCGCCCCCCAGCTTTCATGAGACGGTTCCTCCACCGCTTTGATGTTTTGGTTCTTAATACAGGACACCACTGGAACCGGGGGAAGCTTAACGCGAACAGGTGGGTAATGCATGTTAATGGAAAGCCAAATGAAGACAAAAAGATTGCAGAAATTGCAAATGCCAAAAACTTGACAATCTACAGTATAGCCAGATGGCTTGATTTGCAGCTTGTCTCACATCCCCGGCTCAAAGCTTTCTTCAGGACTATATCACCTAGGCATTTCTTCAATGGGGATTGGAACACTGGTGGAAGCTGTGATAACACTATCCCGTTAACCAATGGGAGTGAGATAACGCAGGAAGGATCTAGTGATCAAACTATTGAAGGTGCACTAAAGGGTACAAAGATTAAGATACTAGATATAACTGCTCTTTCACAATTGAGGGATGAGGCTCACATGTCACGCTACACGTTTAGAGGAACTCTTAATTCAAGTGACTGTTTGCATTGGTGCCTACCTGGAATTCCAGATACGTGGAACGAACTCCTTGTTGCTCAGATATAGGCTCTGTCACAGTTTAGTCACCTCTTCTTGCTTACAAATGCATTAGTAAGATGTTTAGGGAATCAGAATCTGTCTATTATTTACGGTCTAGGAGGGCCAATTATTATTTTCTGTCCAATGTATTTCATTTATTGCTTTCTCGCTAAATAGGAAGTAGGGAGATCGTAGAGTTCCATTCCACTCTTTCATTGAAATGAAAGAACAATTAGGTGAAACTTATATATGTTTTGAACAAATTCGAGGATGAACATAACCACACGAGGCATGAGCTGAATACCATAGGCATGGCCAGAGTTGACATGGCTTTTATTGAACAATTTGAAATGATTTTGTAATTTGTATCGATGTATTTGTATTATGATTGGTTTCCATAAGAACAGAGTGAAACATTTAATTGTTGAGACTTGTAATAAAATACATGTATAAAACATTTTCTTTCCCAGTGTAGTATTTTTTTTCATGAGCTTATCTAATTGGCTACAAGCTAATCTATCAAAGAAACGGAGAGGAAACCTGAATATTAGATGGAACCTGATCTTTGTTATGGGATCACTGTTTGGTTCATTTGGAATATCAGCAATGATTTCGTTTTCAACTCAAAAAACCATTCAGTTCTAGAAGTCATTCATCTTATCGCTAGCAATGCAAAACTCTTTTTTTTTGGTAATACCCATGCAAAGCTCATAGCCATAGCTGATATAGTACTTGGCCGGATAATGTTTAAGTTATCATTTTCCTCGTTTTCTTTTGAACCAAAAGGTCCAAAACTCACTTTTTATGTCAAAATAATTTAAAATAATGGATAATTTGTCACTTTAGTTTTCAAATTTAAGTAACTTTTTCACTTACCTTTTTTTTAAAAGAACTTTTTTTTTTTTTACTTACCTCAATCATACTTTCTGTCTCCTGTATTTACTCTTGCATTATTTTACTAACCGAAGCCACTTCTCTGTCTTATTTTGTCTCTCTAACTAGTCTTGAAAAATGGTTATCAGTTTTGGAGGATGAAGGATCAGGCTTTAAGTTGTTCTGAATCTCACAATAGATAACATCAATTTACAATCCAATACAAGGCTACTTTTTATTACTTCTGGTCAAACTAAAATTTGGAGGCAAAATTAATTTTACTTAACAATAACCAAATATATATGTGTTTACTAAAATCACATTTGACTAGGGACAAATTAATCTTGATACTTCCCATCATAAAAATCAAACACTCAAACAACTTAAAGTTGAAGGATTTGATTTTAAATGCGTGTTTGGTTTCACGTTAAGTTATTCAAACTCACATTGAAATATCAACTAACATGATTTTAAATATATTTTCGCATGTTTAATTTCACGTTAAAAAATTGATTCAACATTTATCCTTTTCAATCATAAAGAAATACAAATTATACAAACTTAACAATAATTTGTATTTCTTAGTAATATAAATATTTATCCTTATGATTTATATCTTGATTGTTATTTAATTGAGAAAAATGTATTTCCAGTCTCTGAACTTTCAGTCAAACTTGATTTTGGTTCTTATATTTTCAAATTGATAAATTTAATCCTCTATTATTCTTATTCTTTTTTCTTAGGCTTAATTGAAATTTTAGCACCTACCAACTTTTATCATTTTGCGAATTTTACATCCAAGTTTTTTTCTGCAAATTTTATCACTTAACTTTTATAATTTTACAAATTTTACCACCAAATTTTTTTAGTTTTACACATTTTATCATCACATGTTGGTAATAACAAAATGACGTCATCTTGCAAAAATTGATAATAAAATGATGTCATTTTATTTTTTCTTTAACTTTTTTTTTTGTGATATATCAACGGTGGTAAAATGTATAAAAATTAAAATTTATGTGATAAAATTTGTGGAAAAAAACCTGAATAATAAAATTTGCAAAATAGTAAAAATTAGATAGTAAAATTTGTAATTAAATCTTTAACTTACTCTTATTCTATGCGGTTCTTATCCTACTTTTTGTATTTTATCATATCTGAGAACCAAAGGAGCCATTAATGTATTCATCGTGTCATCTTGACATATCCATACTTTGAAATTTACGATCATCCAATCCAAATTTACATGAAAATTAGTATTTTATTTGATTCCAATGTGGGCTCAACCTTTCATTAACCAAAACGACGATGTTTACATGAAAATTAGTAAATTACCTACCAACTTCCCTTTCCCTTATCACCAGATTATTTTATTTGATTCCAATGTGAGCTCAACCTTTCATTAACCAAAACGAAGATGTTTCAATTACTCTAAACGCGCACAACCTCAGTAGAATCTCTCTCCCTTCTATAAACCCATACCTTAGGGCGCGCTTTTTCCCGGCCAACCCTCACCACCGCATCTCCGCCACCCTCGCCACCTCTCTCACTCACTCTTCCTATTCATACTTCTTCTCTCGGTCTTAGCAATGAGCTTCTCAACATGCGCCGAGCTGTCGCGTTGTTTCGCCGCCGCAGCAGCAGCAGCATCGGCGAAACCTAATTCCGGCAAGTCCAACGGCACCGCCGTAACAAGCCTCAGTTTCCTCACTCCAATCGCTCGTTACGGCGCCGTTTCATCAGTATCGTCGCCGTCGAATAAGACCAACAGAATAGTTGCGGAAGCTACTCAAGGTCTTACTTACAGGGACGCCGGCGTGGACATCGACGCCGGCTCCGAACTCGTGCGCAGGATAGCGAAGATGGCGCCAGGGATTGGAGGCTTCGGCGGTTTATTCCCTCTCGGTACGGTTTTGACTTTTTCACTCTTTGTTTTTTCTTTACTTATAATTGGATTTTGATTGAACTTGTTTTTTGAGTAGGTGACTCGTACCTCGTTGCTGGTACCGATGGCGTGGGAACGAAGTTGATGCTTGCGTTCGAAACTGGAATTCACGATACTATTGGAATTGATCTGGTAAAAGTTTTGTGGAAAGTGAGTTTTTGATTTTGAGTCTGCGTTTGTGTTTTGCTTTGGAGTTTTGAGCTTTTTTGTTTTAGGTTGCGATGAGTGTGAATGACATTGTTACTTCGGGGGCGAAGCCTTTGTTTTTCCTTGATTACTTTGCCACTGGCCACCTTGACGTGGACGTTGCTGAGAAGGTAATGGATGTGTTTGTGCCTTCGATTGAACTTTGAGCGTGTTGTGAAAGCTTATTCGTGTTTCGCTCACAACTCGTTTAATGTCCTCGTCTTCAGGTTATAAAAGGCATTGTTGATGGTTGCAAGCAATCTGATTGCGTTCTGTTAGGAGGAGAGGTAATTGATATGTTTTGTGGTTTATTTTATCACTGTGTCTAATTGGATGCGCGTCGGTCTTGCCATGTCATGTTGTCATGAATTCAGGTTTGATACTGTGAAGTAACTGGAGCATTCGTTGCTAAAATATTACAGTATTTTTTTTTTTTAAAACTTATTGCGAGTCTCAGTCTCAGATATTGAGGGTACTTTGGTGAACAATTGGATATATACAAAAAAAAATAAGATTGGGAAAAGGGGAGAGAAAAAGTTGGAGCAGCAGTTATTGTGGGGTGGCTTGGTATTGTGAGAAGAGTAATAAAATAAAGGCTTCATTGAGAAAATATAGAAATGTATAGACTATAGAGGAAGACCTAAGGAAATATTAGGAAGACCTTGTTCTGAATGGTTTTACTGCAAATTTGGTTTGCCTAATAGCAATGATTGTTCCGTTTCTTTGTTTTTGTTGTTTTATTGCATGTCTACAATACTACTATACTAGTCATCCATTGTGGTTTAAATGGTGCATGGATTCTTGGATCTTGATTTATTAAGATTCAATCTGTTTTAGATTTTTGTGATCTTACATTGTTTTCAAGATGATTAAGTACATGAATATATTGCTACCAATCTCTCCGCTGTAATAAATAAATACTCTTTCTTACACATATGTTCAGCTGCTTGCAAATATAGATATGATTAAGAGATAGTATGATAATAGATAGTTGATTTTATATGCTTCTCAGACTGCAGAGATGCCTGGTCTCTATAAAGAAGGTGAGTATGATCTTAGTGGCTGTGCAGTTGGCATTGTGAAGAAAGATTCTGTAATCAATGGGTCAAACATTGTTGCTGGTGATGTTATTATTGGTCTTCCATCTAGTGGAGTTCACTCTAATGGTTTCTCACTTGTAAGAAGGTTGGTTGGTTTTGAGTATAGAATCTATAAGATTTTATTAAATTATCAGTTACTGAGAGTGAGATGTACTAATATATCTTAACAGAGTGCTTGCTCAAAGTGGTCTTTCACTGAAAGATCAACTTCCTGGTAGTGATGTTACAATTGCAGAGGCTTTGATGGCCCCAACTGTTATCTATGTTAAACAGGTCATTAGTCATTCTTAATGACATACTTAAAAATGCCTCTTTTTTTTTAATTTTAAATTCCTTCCCTTGACATACTCTTGTGTTTTCAAAATAGGTACTTGACTTAATTAGCAAGGGAGGAGTGAAGGGAATTGCCCACATCACCGGTGGCGGTTTCACAGATAACATACCCCGAGTTTTTCCAGATGGCCTTGGAGCTGTAATATACGACGGTTCATGGGAAGTGCCTGCAGTGTTTAAGTGGCTTCAGGAGGTAATACATCTTTCTGTAACGTTCCCTGAATAAATATACTTTAGCAGGAAAGAAATTATTTATCATTTCTTATCAACAATTATATATTTTAATTTGGTCTTCAAAATTTTAATGTGGAAACGAAAGTATATAACACTATATTGATAACCTCTCACATTAGGCTGGGAAGATAGAAGACTCTGAGATGAGACGGACTTTTAATATGGGCATAGGGATGGTCCTGGTAGTTAGTCCAGAGGCAGCTAATAGAATACTCGAGAAGAGAGGCGAAACAGAGAAAATCTACCGCATTGGTGAAATTGTAAGCGGCAAGGGAGTGACCTTTAGTTAATTTTAATTGAGTTTAATAATGTTGTACCTTTTTAATACTTACATGGAAAATTTCTCTATGAGAATATGAGGTTTGAATTGTCAGTTTATTTGGAGCATAATAACTTTCCCTACATAAATGTTACGAAATTTGTAACAATTTTGAGGATGCGCATGAGTCAAGTTGCGAGTGAAAATTGTTTACGTTATTTTGATCTTGCTTTTAGTGAAAATCATTGAGGTTTAATAATCCTTTTATGTATTTGCAAACCCATTTATAGGGGCATGGAATTTGATGTAGACCAAAGGTGGGGTTTGGTTTAACTTTGCATTCATGTCCAATTGATATTTTTTATCGATCACAAAATCTAACCTTGTTTTCGTTTTGTTTTTTGTTTTTAAGAATTTGTAACTTCAGTTTCATTTCAATTACTTATTTGTTCCTGATGAAAGCTATGATAATATCTTTTAATAACTTCAGTAGTTAGTTTTTCTTCTGCCTTTGTTGTTATTTTCCCAATCATCAAAAAATATTGATGTATGTCATCCGCATAAATACGAGTGAAGCCAGGTGGATTCACTTAAAAGAACGAATAATTCTAAATTCTATTTTATTTAATATTTTCAAGGAACTAAGAATTTGTAGGAAGACTAAGAATTTTCTTTATTTCTAATAACTTATTATCTTAAAAGGTAGGATAATATTTTTTTTAAAATTTTGTATTATAAAAGAATGGCAAAGAGTGTGATTCTAAACTTGATATGATTAAAAAGATTTTTAACCCTAAACTGTGCGATGCAAGTAAAAGAATATGATAAGAAATAACAAGGTAGCAAAGAACAGAAAAATGGTGATAATTGATTAGTTGATTGTCATGTGCATGTGAGAGTAATACAATAGGCAAAAAAAAAAAAAAAATTTAAAAAATAAAATAAAAAGGATTTCAAATAAATTATTGAGGATAAAATTGAAAAAAAAAAATAGTTTATAAGCTAACTTATTTTTATAAGCTATTTGAAGTAACTTATGAAAATAGGTTATAAGCTGTTAAAATAAACTCGAATATCAAACAAGCTAGCCTATGTAGTTTATAAGATACTAAAGTGTCTTACCAAACAAGGGGTTGGTCGAGTAGAATAAGACAGAGTTTCACATGATAAGTCATAAGTTCGAACCTCTACTTATTTCTTTGGGGTGAGATAAATGTAAGTACATCTTTAAGTACTTTTTGAATTTGAAGGCTTTTCCTGTCTTAGACTGAGACACTATCTTCTCTCCCTAAATTTTTCTCTACAAAAAAAAAAAATACTCATTAAAGAAAATTTTTAGCGACACATTCTTTAACATACTCTTTTAAACACATTTTCTACTCTTTAAAATTAATTAAAAAATGTGGTGTTAAAAAGTGTGTTGTGAGCAATAAAGTAAATATTTGATTCGGCATTTGGTCCATAGTAATATGCTGTGGAAAGTACATAGCCGTCTAAGAAGAAAAAAGGAACAAGAAATTTAATTTTATACATTAGGCACATAGAATCGATTAATGGGATTCTTTTTGCTTGGCTTAATTGATGGTTGTTAAAATAAAACTAAGAACGAGTTTGAAAAAATAATTGTTATTACGTTTGGTTTACTCAGAAATAGAATCTATACACCTGTGGCTCTGAACAATAGTTATCCGATGAGATTGAGAATAATATCTATCTACCTTTGAATACATACAACAGATATTAGTATTTAACTAAGTAACAATTTGTTATTTTTTCGTTCAATGGCTGTTTAAACCAATCCAACTACAAATCAAACATACCCATAATTATCCTCCCACAGGAGGGGATTACTATGACTATGAGCAACACCCAGCTTGAATGTCTGTGACACATCCTAATAGTTAGTCGTTCCTCCCCACAAAACTTGCACATGTTCTGAGATATAATGAAAGGCTCTGAATGTAACACAGATCTCAATTCATTTTGGTCAAAGAACAAAATTTTTCCACTTACTCAACAACCCTTGACGACGATGCATACAGAATTTTTGTTGAAATATGAGTAAAAAAGGAAGGTAACCGGAGAAAGGAATAGAAAAGTGTTTCCTACTTGGACGTACGCGACAAAAGGTTTGAACATTGAACAGAGAAAAGTGGAAACTAGGTTACTACTTACAAGTTACTACCAAGGAAAATCAGAAAATGACATAGGGAGAGGTAGAGGAACTAATTCGCATCATGAGAAGGCTTGCGCAGACGTAACTCCAAACACATCTTAAAATATGCTTCAGTTGCTGAAAATAAAGCTATGAAAGTTTGAGCAAAGAACTGGGATATAGTTTCTTTTTTATTATTATTATTAAAAAAGCAAAGTCAGCGAGGCTGAGTTCACAAAAAAAAAAATAGATAATTTGATTCATTATTAACTTGGTCGTTTGGATTTCATCTAAAAGAGAACAACTTATTTGATTCATGACCCTAATGTCTACTGTTTCTTTCCTTCTTTTTTTTTGGCATGAAATAAGATTTGGAACGGCATAAGAAAATTGCAATTTTTTTAAAAAATTTAATAGGCTTTTAAAAATGTGTCTAGATGGACATAACCTAAATTAACTTGATTTGGTGTGGGCTTGAAAAAAAAAAACCATGAATCCAACCCAAATCGACTCAAGGTTTTTCATTAAGTAGAGTAACTATTTTACTCAAATTGAAATGTGTACACCCTTAGCGGGTTGGTAACCACCATCATCCCAATCATCAACATGTATTTGAAAATATCAAGGTTCATCTCGTAGTCGTGTATCTTCTTCTATTTTCATATAAGATAAAATATGTTTTTGGTAGTGCACTTTTGGTCAAACTTGATTTTACTCCTTATAATTCTGAATGGATCAATTTTGTTTTTATATTTTAAAAAATATGTGTATTTAGTCCCTATATACTGACGTCCGAGGGACCAAATAAGAATTAACACCGTAACAAAAAAAAAAACATAAATGTACAATTTTCTTGTAACTAAGACAATAAATCATAAATACAACTCTATTTAGTCAAATGGAGCTTTGTAATTATATTTTATTTTAACAAAATATCAACTATCAAAATTTTATTATTAATAAAATATAATATTTTATAAACTATAAAAAAAAAATTATCTGTATAGTGCTTAATTAAAACAAAATGAATCATCACATAGAAAATACATCGACATTTTAAAAAAATGTTAAACATTAACTCTTTTAAATTGAATGTGAAATAAAATGGTGGAAGCCATCGAGGAAGACGTCATCCCCTTTTTGAATACAACGAATATGGTTAATTACTTAATTTTGACTTCTGAAAATCGCAATCCCACGAAATTGTGTTTGTGCATGAACATCCACATGAACGAGTTTCATTTTACTATAAGAATAAATATTTAAAAATTATACATTATTTATTAAAATATATTTAATAAACTATGATTATATATATATATATATATATATATATATATATATATATATATATATATATAGTACGACTCTTGTGAGAACATTTGCTTATGTGAGAACATAAGAACAACTAATAACAACCATCAGATCAAGATTAATAATAAACGATTGAGATTAAAATATTTAAAATTCAAATTATATTTTAGGAAGTGATAATTAAGATCTTTTATAGATTTATTTTTTATTAGATTATATATTAGATCATAATTTGAATTTTAAATATTTTAATTTCAACAATTTATTATTTTTAATCTTGATCTGATGGTTGTTATTAGTTGTTATCATATTTTCACATAAGTAAATGTTCTTACAGGAGTCGTACTATATATATATATATATATATATATATATATATATATATATATATATATATATTTCAAGTTTAGGATTTAGTTATAGATGTTTTGATAAAAAACGTGCTTAAGAAACTGTCAACATGATTGATTCCCCCGTGGTCCATTGATATGGTTCTTTGTATTGTTGTCTCCTTTTGTCACTGTCTCTTGTTTAGTTGTAGTCTATTTAGGTAGCAACTTTTCATTGCCCAGGATTAATAAGCTCTCTAGACGTAACTGACTTTAAGGTGCCAATCTATATTAGGAATAATTTTAAGAGTTTCCCATCTTTATAGGAAATTTTAGGTCCTGTTGTCTAGTACTGAGTACTGGTTAATTAAAAAATATTAATAATTGAATTTTTTTTTTATTGAAATGAAAAATAACGATGAATTGCATTAATAAAACTTTTCCACTTTTTATTCTTTCACCAATTTCTTTAGGTACGTATTAGTTAACAAAGTTTATTAATTGTCATGTATTGTTAATATACAAATTTTTACACTGGTGACCAATAAAAAATTAAAAAAGTTTCACTTCTAAATTCTTTAACCAGTACCTTAAGTTAATGGTTAACATTTTCCTTTATTTAATTATGCGTTGACTTTTGGTGAGAACTGAGAAGGTAAGTATAACTTCTTTATCAATGAATATGAATATTAATTCTATCTCGATTTGAAAGAAGAAAGATTAGTCATATATAGTACAACGGTAAAGGATGATAACGTAAACGGTCCACGGAATCAATGGATCTAGGAGGGATGAATGAAATTACTTAATTAATTAATGGTATAGCAGTACGTAAGGTTTGAAATAAAATGTCTCGTTACTCAACAAGAAAACGGAAACAGTTAACAAAAGTTTAAAGAGAAGTGCTAGCGACACTTTATCTAACACTCTTTTTAGACATTCTCTATTTATAATTGGTTAAATTTTATTAAAAATCACAAAAGAGTGTTAGATAGAGTGTCGCTAGCATTTCTCAATGTTTAAAATAGAATTTCATTTCAAAACTAAAAAATAAAGTATTGAAATTATAAAAACTAATTAATTTCAGTTTTCAATTTTTCAAAACTTAAAATCGATAATCAAATTAACCATGGCTAAAGCTAGTCTTTTTTTTTTTTTTTTTTTTGGAGCTACTCCTAATGTAGAAGAGAAGCTCATATTTTTGGTATGTCTAAAAATTTCATAAATAAAGCTGTAAGATTAATCCTTTTTATTTTTTGAGAGGGGATAGAACACTAGCAGTGAATTGTGGAGCTAGTGAGGCAGAGAACGGTAGCCAGAGTGTGCAGCAAAGGAGAGGGGAAGAAGAAGAGGAGAATTGAGACGAAAAGGGCCGGAATAAAAAAAAAAGGGGGTAAATTGAGAAAAGAGGGAGAGAAAGAGAAAATAAAGAAAGAAGAAATACCAATGTTGATTTAAAATTGAACAAATTAATTGATTCTAAAGTTGTTTCTCATAGTGGGAGACATGACTTGGTCTTCCAGCCTAACCTTTGTTGGGTTAATAATTAATATGCACCCCTTATTGTTAGCATATGTCAAAGGGACATCCTTCTTGCATCAATAAGGATTTCTTTTGTGATTGTTATTTCTTTCCTTTTTTTTTTCTTACTTTCCTTTGTGCAACAAAAAATTTATTAAAATATATACTTGTCAATGTTTATCTTACTTTATATTTACATAATTATTATTAGAGTAATGACATATCAAATCAATATTCATATATATATCAAACACTTTATGACACATATTATTCTTTTCTATATCTCTTCTTTATCACATTATATATAAAATATATCATCATATCAACATTTCCTACTTTTTTTCTTTTGTTATGTTAGCCGTGTGTTACGCGCCTATAAAAAAAAAAAGCCGTGTGTTACGTATAATCTCATAGGTACGGTGATGTGTGAGGGGCTTTGGGAGATGCATTTGTAGATAACTTTTCAATTTTCATAATAATCTTAGAACTTTCAACGCAGATAGCGGTAAGCAGTGACGGAATCATAACAACACAAGTTAGTCCTGCTTAAATGTACATACACTACTGTAGCAGCGATTGTGATGCAATTAATGCCGTATCTCACCCGACTCGGAATTATTACGTATACTATATATACATATATATATGCCAATTAGAAATGGCTACTTGTCACAAATTTCTCTGATCACCTGAACCTCAGAGAAATAAATAAATATTGTATAGAATCAAGAAGAATGCAGAAAATAGAGAAAATGAAGAACAAAAAGCGTGGTGGCAGTGATAGCAAACGCCCGGTGATCAGAAGAGGGCGCATCAAGCGCCAAGTTTTTTCTGACATCATCCAGAAAATTATTAATTTCTTCACATGCCGCACACCAATCATCAATGCAAATGAAAATAATATTAAGTTACGCACACCTAGTACCTAGAATAGAAATATCAATCCAAATATATAGATCGTGCGTGCATGCATGCCTTCTTCCTATTCTCCTCCCAACTCTTGCCAGTTGCCATTGCTACTTTAGGTGCGGCCGTTACCCCCTTTTGTGTAATCACATGTATTTGCATTTATATATCTTATAATAAACAACAGTGCGGTTACCCAGTTTTTAACTTTCTGATACTCATTAATATTGGCCATTTCATGTACGTGCGGAGTTGTTGGCAAGAAAGCTTGGAATTAATGATGGTTTTAAATATGTTATTTGCAAATCAGATTCAAAAATGGCCTTGGAGCTGATTCAGAAGGACGTTAATCCTTTGCATCCTCATTAGAGCTCTTGTACTGTATCCAACAGCTGGTCAGTCTCTTTTACGCACACGCTTCGCGAAGGCAATTTCTGCGCGGATTGGCTAGCAATGCATGAAGATATTCTTCTTCTTCCCTGGAACGTCTGTCCTACGTCTTTAGCACCCTTGTTGCTGGCAGACATGATGGGTGTAACCAGGGATGGAACCAGAAAAAATTGGTAGGGGGGACGAAAAATTATCACATGATAAGTAATTTTTTTTTTTTGTGTAAACATGATAAAAAAAATTTTAATACTGCAATAATTAATTTCTATTAAAAATGAAGAAAAAAATTTGAGTTGCCATATTTCAACAATATAACTGGAGACTTTTTCCCAAACATATAAACATAAAAAATAACATTGAAAAAATAATTTAATAAGATAAAATGACATTGAATTTTTTTAGTCTAAAGACAATAACTTGATAATGAAATAATATTTAAAAATGACAAATTGAAGGTAAATTCAACTTTTAGCCAAAGTCTTTTATGAATTAGATTGTTGAAACTTGGAATGGTGAATCAAATGCATAACAATTTATATAATTTATTTAAAATCACAACAATTTAATTCTCTAAAAAACAAATTCAAATGGTGAATCAAATCCACAACAATTTAATTATCTAAAAATTTGAATCCGTGAAACTGAAGTCCTTTCTTTGCCTAAAATGATTTATTATTCCAAATTTCAGCATTTTAAGTCCTCTGCCAGCCTTTATTCTCTAGCTCCAACGTTGAAGTTAGTTTACTAATTGCAAGAAAACTACTCATTAGAAATCCTTAATTTTTAAGGTCATTTTATTGTACATTACAATTATTCTTACGAACCTCTAGTATATATAAAGTCTTTGCTTCAGTTAACACGTGGATGAGATTATGAGAAAGAATTAAATGGACTTGGTTGTCCAGTAAAACTGTGAGGTACAAAACAAAAGGCAGATGTTTATTTTTTTATAAAAGAAAAAAAAATGTTAGATGTAAATATAACAATGACTGGTTAGTTGTCCCACAACTCAAAGACAAAGAGATACAATGGTCTAAATATTAAGGGGGGCAAATTTAATTTTTTAACTTAAATATTAAGAGGCTATTGATGTTTGGGGGGGGGGGGGGGGACTTCAGCATGAACCTAGGTCCGTCCTTAGGTGTAACTCATATTTGAGTCTAGTTTTGCTGTTTTTGTTTCATGCTTTCTGATCATATTGTGAAAACTGGACTGGAACAGCCGATCCAACCAGTTCGACCGAGACCCGGTGGTCTGTCCGGTCCGGTTCTGTCATTGGACCGTGTATGCAAGTGACCCGGTTAGGACCCGGGGGGGGGGGGGGGCTTCAGCATGAACCTAGGTCCGTCCTTAGGTGTAACCCATATTTGAGTCTAGTTTTGCTGTTTTTGTTTCATGCTTTCTGATCATATTGTGAAAACTGGACTGGAACAGCCGATCCAACCAGTTCGACCGAGACCCGGTGGTCTGTCCGGTCCGGTTCTGTCATTGGACCGTGTATGCAAGTGACCCGGTTAGGACCGGATTAGCCCGGCCGATTTTTATTTAAATCGGTGACTCGATAGGTTTCAGAAACTCAGACCGGGTGGTGCATGTTAATTTTTTTTTAAAACCAAAACGACGTCGTTTTGTTTTTTTTAAAAAAAAAAATAACATGCAACGACGTCGTTTTGGCTTAAATGGGAAAAATGCCCTAAACACAATGAAACTATGTGTTTTGATGTAGCATCACTTAGCAATTTGCACTCAACATTGAGACCACAACGCACACGCAGTCACGCACACTGCGACCTGCGTTTGGGTTCCTCCTTTCACCGATCAAACTCGTCCCTTCCTCTTTCGTCGACATTGTCGGCGCGTTCTACCATTATTCTCACCGGTGCGGAGGACAGAGTCACCATTGTAGCTTCTTAGTGTTGCTGTTTGGTTTGCGAAGGCTGTTTGCGTTTGGGACCTAGGGTTCCTCCTTTCACCAATCAAACTCGCCCCTTTCTCTTCGGTCGATGTCGCTGGTGAGTTCCACCGTTATTCTCGCCGGCATGGAGGACGGAGTCACCACTGGAGCGTCGCAGGGTTTCTGTTTGGTTTGCGGAGCACAGTGCGATTCTGTTCTTCCTTCTTCGTGGCTGAGATTGATTTGGTAATGATTTAATTTGATAATTTTTTCCAAATGTGGAATTTTGCAAGCTGAGATTGAAGAATTAGTGGTGTTCTGGTTTCTAGCCTTTAATGGATATGTTTGTTTGTCTACTTATGTTCTTAGAAGTGTTGTTCTGGCCTTTGGATGCTACTGCAAGAAGCTTAGAAGTGTTGTTCTGTAGTTTTGTTTATAGTTAAACATATTGAATCATTTCAAAATTTGTATCTCTGTCTCTGTCAACGAATGTCTGCTTTGTCTTTGTCAATGAATGTCTTTGTAAATACCGAATGCTGAATAAGCTACTGAATATTAAATAGTCTGAATTTGTTGCTTATGTATTAGGCTACTGAATTGGTAATTTTTTACTGACTGAAATGGTATCTTTTTTACTTACTGAATTGGTTTCTCATAACTGATAATTGTTTGTTTGATTGTTAATGTTTGCTATTAGACTTCAAGATGTCATCCGTTGAAGTCCCATCATCACAAGAAGCATCCACTCAAAATTCTTCTAAAAAATATGTTAGAGGGAAAACTGATCCATCTTGGGGACATTGTAAACAAATTTCTGAGGGTGGAAAAGTGGCTATAATGTGTATATATTGTGATAAAAAGGTTAAGGGAGGTGGTATTAACAGGTTCAAGGCTCACTTGGCTGGACAAAAAGGCCAAGTTGAGTCTTGCAAGAAGGTTCCTGCTGATGTCCGACATCAAATGAAACAGCTCATTGAAGAGTGTCAAAACAAGAAAAGAAAAGTTCAAGAACAATGTGAGGAAAGTAACACATCTAATGAAGATCCTGTGAGAATAGTTGATGAGGATTTAAGAGGAAGTTCAAGGCCACCTGCTTCTTCTAAGTCTCGAAAGGGGAATAACACTCCTTATGTAGATGATCATTTCATGCCTAGAACAATTCCTGGAGCTCAACGTACCATACACAATGTGTTGCAAACTAAGGAAGTGATAGAAAAGTGTGACATGGCCATTTCAAAATGGATGATAGATGCTTCTGTGCCTTTTAATGCCGTTAACTCAGCATATTATCAACCTATGATTGGTGCTATTAGTGGCATGGGTCCAGGGTATAAAGGCCTAAATTTTTATAGAGTTCGTGGTTCTTTGTTAAATAAATGAGTTGATGATATGAAGAAGCTTGTTGATAGTTACCGAGATGTTTGGAAGGAAACTGGATGTATTCTCATGGTTGATGGTTGGACTAACCGCTCTAGGAGAACTCTCATTAATTTTCTAGTTTATTGTCCCAAATGAACTATTTTCTTAAGGTCTATTGATGCTTCCTATGCTTCTAAAACTGTTGAAATGTTGTTTAAGCTTTTCAAGGACATGGTGTTATTTGTTGGAGCAGAGAATGTTGTTCACATGGTGACAGATAATGCTGCAAATTATGTTGCTGCTGGTAGGTTATTGGAGCAAGAGTTTCCTAAGATATATTGGTCTCCTTGTACTACTCACTGCATTAATTTGATGTTGCAAGACATTGGTAAATTTGAGGAAGTCAGTGAGATTGTGTCACATGCTTCAAAAATTACCAAGTACATATATAATCATTGTTATGCATTATTCTTGATGAGACAACATACAGGTGGAAGAGATATACTCCGTCCAGCTCCAACTCGGTTTGCCACTAATTTCATTACTTTGCAAAGCATATTGGCTCAAAAGGATGTATTGAGAGCTATGGTGACATGTAGGGATTGGACAACCTCAACTTATGCCAAAGACTCCAAGGCTAAAAAATGTGTGGAACAAATCTTGGACTATGGGTTTTGGAAACAGTGTACTGATATTGTGAAACTTACGGAGCCATTGGTTCGCGTGTTGCGTATTGTTGATAGTGAAGATAAACCTGCCATGGGTTTTCTTTACTAGGCTATGTATAAAGCCAGAGAGGAGATGGTTAGGAGGTTTCAGAGAAATAAGAGGAAAGTAGAGCCTTACTTGGAGATCTTTGATAAGTGTTGGGATTCACAGCTTCGCAAAGATCTACATGCTGTTGGTTATTGGTTAAATCCAACTTGTCGATTCAATGCTCAAGAATATGACAAGCATAGGAACACAACATCTGGCCTTTTGGAACTCATTGATAGGTATACACATGGAGATCTTGAGTTGTAGGATAAATTAAATGATGAAATGAGGCTATATAAAAATTCTAAAGGAGATTTTGGGAGAAAATCTGCTATACGTTTTGGGAGAAAATCTGCTATACGTGAACGGAACAAGGTCATGCCAGTTAAATTTAGTGTGTGATTATGATACTTAGATAAGTTTATTTATTTGTGATTTATTTTAGTGAGTGATAATATATTCATTATATTGATTTATTTCTTTATATGTAATATTCTAGATCAATGGTGGGATTGTTATGGATGTAGTGCTCCAAATTTGCAAAAGTTGGCTATTCGTGTTTTAAGCCAAACTTGTAGTGCTTCGGGTTGTGAAAGAAATTGGAGTGTATTTGAACACATCCATTCAAAGAAAAGGAATAGGCTAGAGCATCAAAAGCTTAATGATCTTGTTTTTGTTCGTTACAACTTGAGGTTACAACAAAGGTATTATAATATTGACTATTCTTTGATTGTTTATATTTTGTGCTTGAATTTTTTTATCATTGATATATAAGCATTTTGATCAATTTAGGAACAGACTAAGGCATCAAAATTATGACCCAGTCAATTTGGAAACATTTGATGACCATTCTAGTTGGGTATTGGAGGAGTCACCACCATTCTTAACTCGTGAAGAAGTGGAGGCTTTGCATAATGATCTTGCAAACATGTCCATCCAATCGACTTTAGATGATATTGGTATGCTTCTTTATAACATTAGTATTTATTATGTACTACTTTATGTTAATTGCTAATTTTTATTTATTATGATGTTGACATATAGATCAATTAAATTTGGATGAGGATGATGATGATGATGCACAAAACAACACCATGGAAGATGTGAATCTAAATGAAAGCAATATTGGTGAAGAGCCTCAATTCTTTGATGGAGAAGGATCACTTGAAGAACCACTTCATGGAGAAAGAGCACCTGAATTTGACCCAACATTGGCTCCTTGGATTTAAATTCTGGATGTTGATGTTATTTGTGTTTCATTTTAAAACTTATTTATGGACTTGTGTTATTTACTTATTGTCTATGGACTTGTGTTATCAACTTTTATTTTGGATATTAGGTACTTTATTAGGTACTATCTTGACAATGTTCTTAAATTTGGAGTATGGATTGACTTTTGTGGTTATGAACTTTATTTGTTATTTGGAATATATTAGGCACTTTAAATTTGTAGTATGGATTGGTCAATTAAATTATGTTACCTATATATATATATATATATATATATATATATATATATATATATATATATATTTATTTATTTTAAATACACACTGGGTCTAATTGGGTCAATTAGTGACCCACTGGTTCGACTACTAACCCATCGACCCAGTGCCTCGACCGGGTCGATGACCCGGTCCGGTTTTCACAACACTGTTTCTGATGTATAAAAAAAAATGTACAACTGTACGTGTGTGTATAATATACGTTGTACGTATATATTTCTAGTTTAATTTTAAAGATATTTGTGCACTTTTTAAGGTTAAAGTTATTCCTTTCAATAGGAATTGAGGACAGGTATCGGAGGTTTATAATAATTCACACACGTTACTCAACCAATTGAGCTAGACTTCCTCAGTAAGGAGAAAAAGAACTCTAATTGGCATATGTTCATATGGGAGTGCGTGGCTTCTTTTGTGGTTCTATATGTACTTAAGAACTTATACAAGGTTTTTGTAAAAAAAATAGAAAAAACTTATTAAAGGTTTTTATAATAATAATAATAATAATAATAATAATAATAATGTTTATCGGAATAAATAACTAGTTTTATATGCATTTTTTTTGTTCTTAAGTTTCGTGCTTTCTTGTTTTTGTGTTTGGATTTTGTTTAATGCATATATATGAATGTTCTGGTTTGTGGGTGGTTGGAACGTGAGTGATTGCAAGGTTGTGTTTTTTCTCGTCCTTGCTTGCATTTTTAAAAAATTTAAATATTATAGTGACAGACCTAGTGGTTAAAAATTGTCACTATGTGTTAATTACAGTAAGAAGATATCAACATTGGTTGGTACAGGTGGTAACGATTTGTGTCTTTTAATCAAGTGGTTCACTTCCGGTGATAAATGATTCGTACCAATATCATGGTCAATAAAAAAAAAATTACACTAAGAAGATATTTCAGAAAAAAAAATTGTTTTTTTTTACTGCAAAATAAAAATGTTTTGAAATGACTTTAATTATCAATATTTTAAAATTATTAACAACATTAATCTAGATTGACGAAAGGATCATTTTGAACACTTAAAAACTTAAAGAATTCAACTAAATTTTTTAAAAGATGTGAGATCAAACGAAAAAAAATAAGATAAAGAATTAAATATGATGTTTAGCCAAAATAAAACATAACAATACGCGCTTAAGAAACTGTCAACACGATTGATTTCCCTCTGGTCCAATGATACGGTTCTTTCTATTCTTGTCTCCTTTTGTCAATGGATTCTTGTGTACTTAGGGATGACAATGGGTAGGGTCTGGCTAGGATTCTATAGTATCCATCTCCATATCTGCGTTTAAAAAAAATATCCATACCTGGCTCCATACCCGCGTGGATAGTAACTTTAATCCCCATCCCCGTATTCGCTGGATACCTATATACCCATACCTGCACCCGCTACCCGCACTTTACTTATGTTTGAATTTAATAAATCAATAAAAAATAGGCTTAAATGTAATTTTGTCCCCCTATTTTGCACAATCTACAATTTTAGTCATCCGATTTTAAAATAGAGACATTTAGTCCTCCTATTTTGCACAATCAGCAATCTTGGACCCTCTACAGAGACATTTAGTCCCCCAATTTTGTAAAATCCGTAATTTTCGTCTTTTCATCAAATTGAAAGCATTGACAATTAAGAGATTAACGTTGACCTTGACGCGACTCAAATATAGTGATGTGACACAAGATTATTTATTTATTTTTAATTATTTTAAATACTGAGTAATAATCATTTGTTTATCTAAGTAACTAAAGCACATGTCACGTCGATTTTAAAGGTTAGGGTAGTCGTGAGTCTTAAAATAGAAATCACAAGTCTTAATAATTTATTTTAAACTAATTCTACATTACTGAAGTACATGGTACGTCGTAGTCAAATAAATGATATTACCTTTTTTTAAAATATATTTTTCATCAATTATTCTACTCAGTATTTAAAATAATTAAAAACTAAATAAATAATCTCGTGTCACGTTACTATATTTGGACCATGTTAAGGTTAACGTTAATCTCTAATAGTCAACGCTTTCAATTTGATGGAAGGACCAAAATTACATATTTTACAAAATTGGGAAACTAAACGTCTCTATTTTAAATTAGGGGGACCAAAATTGCTAATTGTGCAAAATAGATTGAAAATTCAAGCTTAAATAATTCAAACTTAACATTAAAAATATCCACACATAATATTTAAAATATAAAATATAAAATTATTGTAAGTTATAACATAAATCTTTTACTATTAGTGTTAGTTTATGGAAAATATAAAATTATTTTTTTACAGAAAAGTATATATATAATATAATTATTTATTTAAGTTATTTTAATTATATATATTGTAGGTGCAGGACGGGGCGGGGCGGGTACTATAGTACCTGTACCCGCAAAAAATTGCCGATAAATACCCGGTCCCAGCCCCAATAAGCGGATATTTACCCGACCCGCTTGAGGATATTTTTGCGGATACCCGTAGGATCCGGGTACACTTTGCCATCCCTATATGTAGTTGTTGTAGTCTAACGAGGTAGCACATTTTGTGTATATTTGAATAAGTGTTGACAAAATTGATTTTTAATTAAATTAATTTTGTAAAATTGATTATTATTAAAATTGATTTTGAAGTTATATGATTTATGTTTATATGTTTTTATTATAATAGCAACTTAAGAGTAAAATTTCGTATAAATTTTTTTTCTCTAACATGAAATCAAACAAGCATTGACTTATGCTATTTCACTCACGTGAATGACGTGTGCACAAGCTATTGACTCATTCTTGTCTCCTTCCTTTAAGAAAACCTTCTTCACAATAAATTGTCTTAGAGTTGATTTTTCGTCTTCACTCTTGCGGGGATGGTAAAGTGGGTCGGGCCAGGTGGGCCGGTCCGCCAACATGCCGGGCCATAGGTAGGACGGGCTGACATACTTTTTTTTAAAATTAATATATCTAAAATAACATTAGTTATTAGGAACTATTAATATTTTGTGGTATACTTTTGAAAGGCTATTAGTTTGTGGTAAGCTTTTTTAAGATGTTATTTATGATGATGTTGAACTTGTGGTATTAAAAGACTATTAATTTGTGGTTTATTGAAGAAAATGAAATAATATTGCAATTATTTTTAATTGTGTTCACACTTCACAGTAACAAAAATACTCTCTATTATCCTTTTATGATACAAGTGATGCAAGATCATTTTATTTATATCTTATTTACAATAAATTAAAAAAAAAACTGACGGGTCAACCCGTTCTTAGGCGAGGCGGGCCAAGCTTTCCAGCCCGTTCCCATATTGGTAGGCCAGCTCGGCCTGGCCTGTTTTTGACGGGCCACAGGTGGGCCGGGCCAAAACGGGCCGGACCAGCCCTATTTGCCATCCCTTGTAGCCAACAATTGAGGATTCCATTTTGCAAGTAAGAGAAAATTAACAGTCTAGCTCTAAGAATTTTCGTCCTCACTCTTGCAGCCAATGACGAATAAAAGCCACTAATAAGGACCAATAAGAATGCATACCATCAACTCCCTGATTAACAAATTGGACCACAACTCTCCACAATTAACTTACGAATAACGCGTTCTAAGGTGAAGTATCGAGTTTAGTGGCACACCAGTGAGGGACTTTTTTGACCGGCTACAACCAGTTTATAACTTGATATAATTATAAAATTGCCCCAAATGAAATTTAACAGTTTGTTACTATCATTTATTTATATTTGTAAAATTGCCCCATCTCTATACACCCTAAAATATCCCTTTATATTTGTAATAAAACCTCTCATTTACCACCTCTTATTTTGTTTGAATTATTATACTCTTTACGGTCAATTTTTTTTTATTTTTAATTAAAAATTTAATCTTTAAAATAATAATTATAATAGTTCAAAATCAATTAAAAAAATCTAAAATTATATAAAATTACATAAACATGTAGTTTTATCCATAAAATACAAAATAGTTTATATAAAAATTATATAAAATGTCTTTTTATATCATCATTTAACATTTATCAATTACTTTAATAGTTAATTTTACAAAATATTTCAAATTTATTAAACTAGTTAAACTAATTTGATTACTAAAAGAACTAGCTTTTTAGCTTTGCCTTAATGATACGCATGATATTTCTACCATTTTTTCCTTGACATAGACAAACCCTTAACTTATATAATAATTGACATAGAGAAACCCTTAACTTATATAATAATATAACAACCAATAAGTCGTTGGTCCAAGTGGTGCTGAGTTCGGTCCCCTTAAGCAAAGTCTTGAATTCGAGTCTTGTAGATGAAAAAAACGTTGTTGAGAAAGAAGACTCCACTAAGTGGTCAGTTAGGATCCTTGACGGATATTAGTTACCGACAAAGTCCGTGGATACCTCGTACCAATATCATGGTATAAAAAAAAAAAAAAAAAAAAAAAAATATATATATATATATATATATATATATATATATATATATATATATATATATATATATATATATATATAACATCGTGTGCAATTTCTATTAGCATAGACCTCTCCCAAGTTTAGCATCATTAAATCAGTATAATAAATCATCAGCAGTAGCATAAATCGCGCATACAAGAGTTGCTTCGTATGTTGAATCCGGTCGTCCCCACAATTGTTGCATTACATATTCAACACCAATCATTCCAACAATTCTTCTACCAGTTATAACTTATATCCAACAAAAAATAAAAAAACTTGCCCTTCAACCAACATTGATTAGTTACATGGCCATGTTCATCACTTACTGGCCCAACCTATAAGCTCCAGACCACCTTTTTCAGGAGCCACCGTATAGCAAATATGTCCCTGCACAGGATACTCTCAAAGTTGTACTTGACAATGTCGGCATTATATTCAATTTTCATACATCCTCCATAAATGAATAGAATACTACAGCCAGCACTACCATATCTAGTATTACAGAAAACACATACCACAGTTGACTGACCATTGAACGAACCATATGGCAAGTTACTTGCCATCACCAGCCGTTCATCGCGGAGACCCCCTTTCTGGAGGTTTTCTCCTCTCCTCCCATATTTGCCAAAAACCACACATCTGAACGAACATGATGGAGAGGAGGGTCGTTTACATAGGTCTCCTTCGGTTTTTGACTTTCTAAACTAATTTTTCAGTTTCGCATTTTTGCCCACAATCGTCTTATTCATATTGGGGTCAATGTGCAAATTCGTAATCACAGTTTCAAAAGGTAACAAGTACACAATCGTAGCCGCTCATTTTTTAATTATTAAATCCAACGGTAATTTTTCGTGCTTCACCGGTGACGCAGGAAATTGGGTACTTCACCTTAGAACCCGTTCTTACGAATACCACTATACCATGCCAAATGGAGTGCTATGGCTACTCCACAAACATTTGTAGATCCTAGATTTTTCATAAAACCAGCTACCCAACAGCCATGCATATATGGGAAAACACCTGCACAAGCTACTTGTTTTCCTTGCTGTCTAACTGATCCATCAATATTAGCTTTAACCCAATTGATCTTAGGAGCGTGCCATATAATATCCACATGTTACTTTTTTTTTTTTACCCAAATAGTAGAATTTAATCTGAATTTTTAACTTATTTTTAGTGAGTCTAATTTTATTTCTTCACTTACACAAAAACACTAATTTTGACTTAGAAAATTATTTTTTAATGCTTAAGCAACTTTATTTATAGTTATTTATATAAGCAACTTCTATAAATTTTTTATAAAAAATTCATTTACTTCAATAGTTTTATCAAGTTACTCGGCTTTAAGAATCAACACAAGCAACTACGTTGGAATTATTCTAAAAGAAACAAGGTTCTCATGCTAATAAGTTCTTGAGAACCCTTTATGTTTTGCTCTTGTTGCCATCTGAATGTGATGAATTTGATATCAAAGGAAGAAACAATTGCAAAATTTAAACATGGAAATTTTTTCGGATTTGTAACCTCGCATGTGACTAATTAGTCATGTGTGGTTAGAACAATTTCATCAATTTTTGCAACCATAATCTTTTTTTCCAATTATTTTAATGTGCGTTTGATGACGTTGGAAGAAGAAATTGCTCACATTAGATTTTGTTCAATTTTCCAAAAGAAAAAAAAAAGCTAAAAAGACTAACAATTCAAGCCTGCCAACGGGACAAAACTAAGCAACAATGGATACTAATTCTATCGTGATATAAAAGATTAGTAATAGTACAAGAGAACGTTCAGGGAGTCAATGGGATGTAGGAGAGATGAATGAGATGATTCATATTTGACTTTGGTTATTAATTAATTACTGGTATAGCAGCATGTGGGGTTTGAACTAAAATATCTCGTGAGAGTCAAAACGATTTTTCTTTTTTTAGAAATCGAACTCAGCTACACATTTAGATATTTTTGTTTATATTTGATAGGGCTGAGCATTGGTCGGTTTCGGTCGGATTCGGGCCGAAAATGTCCAATCCGACCAAAACCGAACATTGTCATTCCTGGACCGTATCCGACCGTGCAAGGTCTTCGGTTAGTTATTCGGATTTGATGGGTGGCGGATATGTCGGGCGGATAGAGACGGGTTTGGGTTGTTTTCATCTTGTTGCCGACGATGGAGAGTTGGTTGTCGTGGATCGTGGTTGGATTTTGCGGTCTGCACAGTGAACTTCGTTTTGTAGTTTTTAATGTTTTTGGCCATGCCACAGAGGAGAGGAAACTCAACCTCTCTAAAATGTAGAGAGGACTCACCTGAATCTGGGTACAGTTGGTATCAACTATCAAGAGTTTTCCATCACCAATCTCTAGTCGCTGCTTTTATGTGTGCCTTTGGTAATTTTCAGCTTTCGGTATTGTTGAAGAGGGTGCAAACTGCAAACCAAGGTGGGAAACACACTTTACAAGCCACCAGTGAGTCCTCAATGGTAGAGTGAAAAAGATTAGAGAATATGAATGAAAATTTAGAAAATAAAAAAATAAAGAAGTTTGAGGAATTATGTGACGTGAAGGGATAGAGATGGTCACAGACTTTGGAACTTGTTCTATAGTTTATTTTGAATTTTAAATAGTAATAGTAAATTAATTTAAATACGTGAGGAGGTGAGGTGAGGTGAGGTTGAGTATATTTAGTTTCTTTTTTAATTGTCAAATCAAGTTAAAAAAGTTACCACTGGTCAAAGCATTAATAGTAACGTGCAAACTACAGAGTCACCTGCTAAGCTATTGGCTATTGATGTGGTGGATAATGATACATCTGAAAAGTAGTGAGAGCCAACTTTATGTGATATTTTTCTTGCGATAGTTTATTCGGTCACGGGTTCCGACGGATTATTTTTTCAAACCCGCACCCGCTCGTAACTATCCGATTTTAACTAATTTTTTATCCGATTTAACCCGTAACCCATTTGTATCCGACTGAGAATCTTATTTTCACGTTGATTTTTCGGGTTTGCGGGCGGGTCACATAATTCTGCTCACCCCTAATATTTGACCTTGGAGGAAGTACAATTTATTTTAAATTATTAGAATTTTATGCAATAACTTTTGTGAACGTAAAGAATCTATACACATTACTACGCACTACCTATTGTATTTCAATTTCAATTTCTCAATCATGATCCATTGAACTAATTGATTCGTCAGTCATTCATATCAATCATGTCCTACCACGATTCAGTGGCAGTCCATTTCCCTGAGACGTGAGAGTTGAGAGTTAAGACCTATATTTTGAGACCCTCGCCTTCGTCGTCGTTCTCTCACTCTTTCACAATCCGATTGGAAGATGAGTAGAGAGAGGAGAGAGAAACAGTGGGAGAGTGCGAAATAGTGGGAAAAAGGAAGACAATGGGAAAAGGGGAAAACTTCAAGAAGGATGACAAAGGAAGGTAGGATTTCAACATTTTTCTTCTCCAAGTTTCCGGAAGACTTCAATGAAATGGAACTCTAGAAAATATTTCAGAGGTGGGGCAAGGTGTGAGGAGTATACATTGGAAAGAGAAAAGATAAAGGGGGGAATAGGTTTGGTTTTGTGAGGTTTCTTGATGTCCAAAATGAAATAGCACTGGAAAAGCAACTGAATGAAATATGTATAGGGAATCTAAAGATGAATGTTAATATTCCAAAATATGGGAAGATTTTGAGGGGACAACAACATAGCAGGAACGCTCACAGTGGAGAAATAACCAACAGGTATAATAGCTCTGGGAAGGAAATTGAAAATAAAAACAAAAAAGAAGACACTAAACAAGAATAAGGTTATAAACCATACCTACAGGCGGCAAAAAGAGCTATGGATGGCAGGAACATGAAATGGAAAGCAAAAATGGGACCTACTCAGAAGGAAAAGGAAGTGAAGTGGTGGGGAAAGGAGATCCACGTGGTGGAAAACAACAAAGGCTGGTTAGAAAAGTGCTGGGTGGGGAGACTTAAGGATCTTACAACGTTTGATAAACTGAAGGATATATTCCTACTAAAGGACTCGGGTAACATGAAAATGAGGTACTTGGGAGATGATATGGTGCTGGTGTTTGGAATTGATGAAAATCTTCTAACAGAAAAGGCTAGTGGTGAACAAGAGGATATATTTTCCATTTTCCATTCCCTTGAAAAATGGAATGCAGAGATAACATCGGGGAATAAACTAGCCTGGATCCGGTGCACTGGTATACCCCTACAAACATAGGGGGATGAATGCTTCAAGACATTGGTTGGAGCGTTCGAAGAATTTGTTATGCTTGACAAGGATACAGTTTCAATGGAGAAAATAGATGCTACAAGGGTACTCGTGAAGATTGCTTCTCCTCAACATGTTATGATGTGTGAAAAGGTGAGAATAAACGGATGTGTGTATACCATCAGGATGGTAGAAGAAATCCCCTTTGAAAGTTCTCAATGTGGATGCTGGAGATGGTGTGGGCATGGAAATTCAAGTAAAGACAATTCTATTGGAAGTCTAATTGGTTTGGATCTATGGTCGTACAGCGATGAGTTTGATGGAGGTGAGGAGGCCGCGGGTGGAGTTGGAGACGGGGCAGCTAGAGACACAACGGCGACCTATGGTGGTGGTAGAATGGAAGAGACAGTTTAAAATTTGAAAAGTTACACATTAGATAATAACCAGCAGACAACAGAAGAAGCCATTGGGTAAAGTGGTAATAATGCTCTAGTTGAAGACAATGGTCATATCCATATAACAGTGGTGGAGAAAGAGTATGTTGGAAAAGAAGGAAATGACCAAGAGTCTCAGGATGGGGAACAAGTAGCAAAAGCCAGTGAGAGGTTGGAGAAAGGAGGCAGTAGTAAGTGTCAAATTGGAAGAAGCCACATGGAAAGTCTTGCAACTGGTTTAAAAAAGAAAATTAAGGTGTGTGAAAAAAGGGAAGGAGAATAAAGACGTGGGCTATCAAGAAATAATAGCCCATTCTGAAGTCATAAAACCAATAGAACCATATGTAGAGAGGGAAGTGGGCCAAGGTGTGATATGTGAGCCCAATGCTGGAAAAGAAAAAATGACGTCCAAAAGTAACACTGCGGCGGGATCAAGCAATACAAAGGATAATATCCCAGTAAGTGAATATGAGTTCAGTAATAACCACAATGGAGGGAGGCTGCCTTACGAACCTGGAGACAATAGATTTGCAATTTTGGGTAGACCAAGATCGCTAGTCAGTTCATGAAGTAGCTCGCCAAGGGGTTCCAGAGGGGTTATACATGGGACATTAAGAGGGGCTTTTATCTGTGAAGAAGGATCTACATCAGAGGGGTCCTGTAAGGCTCGGGAAATCCAAAACGACACAAGGAAAGAAAAAAGAAAAGAATTAAGAGAGGTATAGCTCAGTGCTTGCAATATTCTATCTGATAACTGCATTCAAAATTGTAATCGCATTGTTATCAGTAAAAATGGTAAATCTGAGGCTGAGAGGATCTGGGAATTAGGGAAGCAAATTGGTGTGAATTATGAAGGGGATGAGAAGGAGGTGCTAGATAGCCTGAAATTGATGGAAGAAAGGGACCAATCTGGCTTAATTGAGGCTCAAAAGAAGTATTTGGAGGGAGATAAGGTAATTAATTTATGAAGATACTCTCATTCAATATTAGGGGGCTTGGGGGAAGGGGGAAGGGTGAAGGGGAAGGTGGTGAGAAATTTGATACAGAAGGAGGAAATACAGTTCATAAGCCTACAAGAAACTAAAAAAGAGGTGATTGACAACAAATTCTGCTTTCAATTATGGGGGGATGGTGATATGAGGTGGGTACATTCACCGGCGGAGGGTGCCTCAAGGGGCTTGTTATGTATTTAGGATACCAAATGTTTCCAAGAGAATAGTCATTTTATTAGAGAAGGCTTTGTTCGGGTGAAAGGTGTGTGGAAAGAAAATAATAAAGAAGTGGTAATAGTAAATATTTATGCTCCATGTGATAGGGTGCAACGGAGGAGGTTGTGGGAGGAGTTGAAGGAAATAAAAGCAAATAGTTTGGTTAATGCATAGTGTATCATGGGAGACTTTAATTGTGTTAGGAGGCCGGGCAAGAGAGTTGGTATTGGTGGGGCGGACGGTGGTGCGGGGGATAGAAGGGAGTTCAATGACTTTATTCAAGAAATTGGATTAGAAGACATACCTATGGTGGGAAGGAAATACACTTGGTATCGACCAAATGGAAGAGCAAGAAGCCGGATTGATAGAGTTTTAGTATCTAATGAGTGGTTTTCTTTTTGGCTGGGAAATTCACAATATATTCTTGATAGAAATGTTTCAGATCATTGCCTTATAGTGATCAAGAATACTATTGTGGATTGGGGGCCTAAACTGTTCAAGGTGCTTGATTGCTGGTTCTATGATAAAAGATTTGTTGGATTTGTGGAAGAAGTATGGAAGAATTTGAAAATTGTTGGGTGGGGTGCTTTTGTGCTTAAGGAGAAGCTAAAAGAGTTGAAAAAAAGGCTAAAAGTGTGGAATGTGGAACAATTTGGGAATTTGGAAAAAAAAGAAAAAAAGTATTGAAATAGAGATGAATGACTTAGAGAAAAAAAGAAGAGCAAGAGGAACTCAATGAGGTGGAAAAATGGAGAAAAAAGGAATTGCAAGAGGAATTTTGGAGGGTGGCCAATTGTAATGAATCTTTGATAAGGCAAAAGTCTAGAGCAAAATTGGTAGAAGATGGTGACTGAAATTCAAGATACTTTCACAATTTTGTTAATTGGAGAAGAAGGAAGAACATGTTGAGGGGCTTGACTATTGATGGGGAGTGGGTGGAGGAACCAAAGAGAGTTAAGAAGGAAGTGAAGACCTTTTTTCACTTGAGATTTAGTGAAGAAGTGGCGGCAAGACCAAATTTGGATGGTGTGAGATTTTCAAGAATATCTTGTGATGACAACAATATGCTAGTGGCCCTTTTTGATGAAAGGGAGGTTAAAGAGGTAGTGTGGGATTGTGATAACATGAAGAGTCCGGGGCCAGACGGTTTTAATTTCAAATTTATCAAGGAGTTTTGGTGTTCGTTAAAAGACGAAGTGTTGAGATTTTTACACGAGTTCCATGAGCATGGGATCTTACCGAAGGGATGTAATTCCTCATTTATCTCACTCATCCTTAAGGTGGAGGATCCACAACATTTGGGAGAGTTTAGGCCAATTTCTTTAGTATGTTGTATGTATAAAATTGTGGCCAAAATTCTCTCAAAAAGGTTAAAAAAGGTGTTGAATGACATTATTGACCAAAGACAAAGTGCTTTCTTGAGTGGTAGATTCCTACTACATAGTGCTTTAGTGGCCAATGAGGTGGTGGAGGAAGCTAAGAGAAGTGGGAAAAAGTGCTTGATTTTTAAAGTGGACTATGAAAAGGCTTATGACTCGGTAAATTGGGATTTTTTGATATATATGCTTCAAAGGTTGGGCTTCAATGAAAAGTGGATCAAGTGGATTAGAGGTTGCCTGGTAAGTAGTAGAGTATCAGTTTTGGTGAATGGTAGTCCATCCAAGGAGTTCTCGGTGTCAAAGGGGTTGAGACAAGGTGACCCACTTGCTCACTTTTTATTTAACATTGTGGCGGAATGTCTACGTGAGATGATGAGAGAAGCTATTCAGAAGGGTTTATTCTCAAGTTTTTGTGTTGGTGACAAAAAGGTCTAAGTCAACCTTCTTCAATATGCGGGTGACACTATTTTCTTGGGAGAAGCTACTTGGAAGAATGTGGTTACCATTAAAAGTATCTTAAGATGCTTTGAGTTGGTGTCCGGCCTTAAAGTCAACTTCTTTAAAAGTAAATTTGGAGCAATCGGAATTGATAGGGGGGTCTTGGAAAGGTATGCACAATTCTTGAATTGTAAACTTTTACATATACCTTTTGTGTATTTAGGTATACCTATAGGTGCAAACCCTAGGAGAGTGGAAACTTGGAACCCCGTTTTTCAAAAATTTGTCAAAAAATTGTTGGGGTGGAAACATAAGCTTTTGTCCTTTGCGGGGAGAGTGTGTCTTATAAATTCGGTGCTTTCTTCTTTGCCTCTCTTCTTTTTCTCCTTTTTTAAAGTGCCAAAAAAAGTGGGTAGAGAGTTGGTCAAGATTCAAAGGGATTTTTTGTGGGATGCGAGGAGGAGAAGAGAAAAGTTGCTTGGGAAAGTTGGGATAAAATTTGTCAATCAAAGAGTCATGGAGGTTTGGGGATTAAAAATATTTTCACTTTTAATGATGCTCTCTTAGCTAAATGGAGGTGGGAATTATTTAATGGAAAAGGTGCTCTTTGGAGTGAAGTGTTAGATTCTAAATATGGTGGGTGGAGGGGTTTATTAAGTGAAGAGATACCAACCAACTCTTCTATTTGGTGGAGAGGCCTTAGCTTGTGTTCTGGGGGACTTAATGAAGAAAAGTGGTTTGAAAATATGGTGGAATGGAAAATAGGGAATGGAAATAAATTCAGATTTTGGGAAGATTTGTGGATGGGTGATCAAGATTTGGCAATTACATATTCGAGAATGTTCATGAACTCTATACATAAAGAGAATATTGTTGGAAGCATAGGTTTTTGGGAGGGGTCGGAGTGGATTTAGAGATTTGAGTGGCGTAGAGGTTGGTTTGAATGAGAGAAAACACTGTTAGATAGATTTTAACAGAATTTGAAGGAATTTCAGCTTCAAAAGGAGGTTTCGGACTCTTGGTGGTGGACTGAACATGTGTCTGGATCCTATACGGTTCATTCAGCATACATGGCATTATGTGAAAGGCGTGAGGGCAGCCAGGATTCTGATATTTTCTCACAAGCCTGGCAGCTGAAAGTTCCATCGAAAATTAGTTGTTTCATTTGGAGGTTACTTAGAAACAGGCTCCCGTCCTCGGATAACTTGAGTAGAAGGGGTATACCTTTGCAAAATTGGGACTCGATGTGTCCTTTTTGTATAGCAGTGGAGGAAATAGTGGCACACACTCTGTTCTCTTGTCACTTTGCTGATGATATCTGGAAGTCATGTTATACCTGGGTGCAAATCCACACAGTGCTGCCATCGTCGACAGAGCAGCATTTTTGGCAACATAATTTACTTTCTGCTAATGCAACCACAAACAATATGTGGAGGAGCATTTGGTGTGCTGCTGTATGGGTTTTATGGAATCACAAAAACAACATCATTTTCAGAGGTAAAACGCTTCAGAAGGATTAAATCATTTGTGACATCTTGTTCTTCTCGTGGTCTTGGCTGAGAACAAGTGAATTGAATTTTGTGCATTCATTTGTTCAGTGGAGTGCAAATCCAAGTGCATGTATTGTCGGTGAGTTGTAATTGGGGAGGCTACTAATAGTAACGAAACTATCTTTTGAATAGGGACAAGCCTGATAGGGTGTTGTAGGGTGATACACACATTGGTTGTATGGGGAGTGATTTTTTGTGTATTTGGTGCTTGCGGGATGGTTGAATATGGGACTGAAGGTGGTTTGCTGACCAAAAAAAAAATGCACTACCTATTGTTAATTAGTACATGTTAAAGGAGATAAAATATTTTTTACATGATACTTATTTGAGTGTTATAAGAGCATCTCCAATACGGATGTTTATCGAATTGTTTAAAGTTAAACAACGTTGCTTAATAATTTTTTTTATTGGAGTAGATGATATAACAGTGTGTAACTGCATTGCTTAACTGATTCTTACAAAAAAAAAAAAGAATCATTTTTTCAATCACAAATTTAATGTGACTTATGTTAAACACTCATTCTAGCAACTTTTTTAGTATTGAAGTAAATTTTTATATAAAATTCTTAAATCTATGTGGCCTTGTAGGACTGACAAATTTATGATAAATAACTCATTTAAGCTTAATTACTTTTTATAAATTAAAAAACTCATCCACGTGTTGCATATAGATTGGCTGAAACCATATAATAATTTTCTGTCAAAGGAACATCACCCTTCTTCCGTCATTAGGGTTTTCTTTTGTGGTTGTTATTTCTTTCGTTTATGTCTCGTCTTTTTCCTCGTTTGAACAAGAAAATTGCCGAAAATACTTGTCAACACGTTTACCTTTCTTTATATTTACTTAATATATACAATTATTATATGACGACCAGTTGACCACATTTAGGTTCACATTATATATAATGATAAAAAAAAAGGTTCACATTGTATGTTTTGGCCGTTATGATACATATAATCTCATATGTACGGTGATGTGTGTCCGGCTTGGGAAGATGTATATGGGTGTGTTTGAGAACTAGTTGCGTTCAACGTAACCGTTGTTAAAAAAAAAACTATTCTCATATTACTTTTATTTTTGTGTTTGAAACGTGTATTTTTTCGTTGAAGGTAAATTTAAACGATTAACCAAACACACACTATATCTAGATATATAACTAATTACTTTTCATTTTAATAATCTTAGAACGTTCTACAGAGATAGCGGTCATGCAGTGATGGAATGATAACAACACATGCAAGTATAGTCCTTTTTAAATGTACACTACTGTAGCAGCGATGGTGTTGAAGCTTGTCGTATCTCAACCATCGGGTATTAAAATAATTTATATATAAAACATGCCAATTAGAAATGGCTCGTAGTCACAAATTTCTCTGATCACTAGAACCGATCAGAGAAATAAATAGGAGTATTGAGTAAGTAAGAAGAAGGCAGAAAATAGAGGAAATGAAGAACAAAAAGTGTGGCAGTGATACCAAATTACCCCCTGTGAGAGGCCGCATCAAGCGCCAACTTGTTTCTGATATCATTCAGAAAATTATCAATTTCTTCAAATGCTGCTGCACCAACCGTCAATGCAAATCCAAATAAGGTTATAAACTTACGTACACCACCTTTGTACCTAGAATAGTGCTAGGTGCAGAACGTGCATGCCTTCTTGCTATTCTCCTTATATACGTGTTCCAACTCTCTTGCCATTGCTACTTTGGGTGCAGTTGCCTCCTTTCTGTAATCACGTATGTATGCATTTATGGCTATTGTAGTTAATTTGTGGTCATCTCATCTCATGTACAACTCTGCGTGTGTAAGGTTTTAAAACCTAGAATTAATCCTTTTAAATACGGAACAAATTATTACGGTTTTAAATAGGATATGTCTGTCTGTCATAAACTTGTGCCAGAAAACGAGAATATATCTTCAATTAAGTTAGCTTATATAATTCGTGTTAAAAAGGAAAAAGAACTCTAGCTAATTGGCATATGCTCGATGGGGGTTGTGCGTGGCTTTTTTTTATGATTCTATAATTCATGTACTTAAAAACTTATACGAGGTTTCATGTTAACCGTTGGAGAAATAAAAGTAAAGAAACGTGTTAACTTTTACTTGGAAATCATTTGTATTAGATGAATCTCGACGTACGCAAATGGTAGAAAAACACGATCTGAGACTATTTTATTAATTTATTCAGAGAGTGAACGATTTACGTTTTCTGTGATATGCAAATTTTCATGTGTGATAAGCTTGTCGTTATGTAGTAGACGTAAATCGTAGGAGTACTCCTCACTAGACGTAGCATAGTAATAAAATGACTTATAAGTCAGTAATTTGGGTCAAATGGATGATAATAACTTCTTGTTATATATGCAATGTATGGTTGATTTGGAAGAACCGGAATGACGTGGGTTTTGGAGGAACACATTTGAATTATGCTCTTATATATAGCATCTTTTAACTTTCTTCCAAAATCAACTACAGAGTCAATGAAGACGCTAAGCAAGCTTTACGGTTCTGTGTGACCGTGGGTTTGGTCTTTTTAAGATCTGGTTAAATTTAGCCTCAGTTTCTATATTTTAAATTAGTGGTTTTAGTTTTTGATTTTTCTTAAAAAGATATTGATAATTTTGTCTGTCTCTCTTAAATTGCAAGGTTGGAGTGCTTCTTTTTTGTTTTTGTTAGCCTACATGTTTGAACAAATCCCAGGAAGCTATCTACTTGGCAATAAGAAGCCATCAACTTGGCAACCTTGTGCAAAAAACTTTCTTGTAGGAATATTAAACACATCTCTTTGGGAGACAAATTAAAGTTGTGCTTCTTATGTCAGCCTTATCTTCATTTTCTATCTACTTTTTTTTTCCCTTCTTCGAAGCCCTGAAAAGTACCATTATCTTATTCGAGTCTCTTTCAAAACATTTTTTATAGGGTGGAGGTGAGGGTAAATATAATATACATTAGGTTGTGGATTATGAATACAAGAGCTTTTAATTTGACATTATTAGACAAATGATTATCGAGAATTATGGAAAATAGCTGTGGTATAAAATTTTGCATCATAGATTCCCGGATGCGGATGGGAGGCTTGGATTAGTAGGGAGTAAAAGTTTAAGGTGGTGAAAAAACATTTACTCATTAGAGAAACAAAATGAAGAATTTAAGAAAAATTGATTTTTGGACTTAGGCTTCGTTTGTTTTTGTTAAAAATGAAAGGACGGATTAAGGGAGGATTGAAAAGTAGAAAAAAAATTATCCTTCACTCGTTTGGCTTTAGGAGACAATGGATGGAAAGAATTTTACATTCTATCCGACTATGAACGAAAACAAACCAAGATCTGTCAGTTTTAGTAAATGAAAAAAAAAAAAGTCCATTAATTATATTATATTTTTTTATTTAAAATATTTATGTCATTATATATATATATATATATATATATATATATATATATATATATATGTTTTTTCTTTTTTTAATTTTTATACAACCAAACAAGTGAAAAAAACTTCTTAAAAAAAAATAATTTCATCTTTCTTTCTTTTTTTTTTTCTTCTTTACCAAACAATTTAAAAAATCATCTTATTTTTTATTTCTTTCCTTTCATTTTATTTCTTAAACCAAACATATCATTTTGTGATAAAGATATGATAGTATATTAGAGTATGATAAGAATATGATAGAATAACAACATAATAAACTTTAATGTTATCTAAAGTTTAGCGCACAACAAATATTATTATTGTGTTATCTTATATTTGATACAGATTGGATAATGATAGGTGGTAGTGATAGTGACAACAATAGCAACAATGGTGGTGGTGGCTATGCCGCTATAGTTGTGATGGTAACAGTGGTGGTGATGGTGGTGTTAATTGTAGTGGTGATGACGACGAATATGGTGACGACAAATAGTTTTTAAAATAGTGAGATTATATTATTTTTCACTAATTTTTACTCATTTTTTTATCTCTTTCCTCATTCTTTTTCTATTTATTTTCAACCAAATACTTTTAATTTCTATTTTATTTATCACATATTTTTCTTTGTCTTTTTTATTTTCAATTCATCTTTTTTTTCTCCTATATAGACACTAGAGTATTTTGTACCAACAAAAAGCTCCAATTGTACCAAAAAAACACTAGGGAATTAGCGTTGAAGAAGGTAGGAGATAGGGTGACACCTTATTTTTTAGAGAAAAGAGAAAAAAAAAACTTGAATGTTGTTTAGGTCGTGAGACAGGGGATATTACGTCGTTTTTTTGCGACTGACTGTCCCTGACGACGAGTCCTTGGTTACCAACGTGGTTCATACCGTTCGAACTTTGAATCAATCCGAACCCGTCTTTTTGTGCTTTTTTCCTTGCTTCCTCTCCCAATTTTGGGTTCTACCAATTATTTCCCGCCTTGTTCTTTTCCCTGCCCAATTTTCTTTGAACGCGGATGCAGAAAATGTACCTAAGACTAGGAAAGCAATCGGGGAATTAACCAACAAATTAGCCTCTTTCCCTTTCCGCTTAAATTAATTAAGGTTCGGAGAGAAACCCTATTTTTTTTTTCTTTTTATTCTTCTAATAATATGATACCAACTCCGATATACTGAGTCTGTGTGTGAAGCTGACTTCTCAAGTTTGTAGTTTTGTGACGGCGGAAGCATAATTTTGACTTGGAATGGCGTTTGAAGGCTTTGATCCTATCTTCAGTAAACCCAAAGTGGAGTGGGCTTCTCAAAATTCTTCTCCCCCGTGTCCCTTTTTCGTCCATGCCTATGCCCCTGATTCTTCCAACCTTGTAATTCATGTCACTAATATCTATGACGCCTGGGAAGCTCGTCTTTCACTTTCCATGCTTGAGGACATTGTGAGCATTCCTAATCATTCTCACTTGCATCATTCTCTGTTTAAGGAACAAATGTGAGTCATAGTGTTGGTTCAAACAAGAATGGCGAATAAGAAGAAAATTTGTTGTGGTTGTCAAATGTTGCCCCCTGACGATTTAATTTGATTAAAAGAGGTTAAATAAAACACAAATGTTTTTTTTTGCTGGAAATTTTTGCTTTATGTTGTGATGTTATTGATCCTGAATATCAAATAGTTTCTTTCCTCTTTGGGTTAGTTTGCATAAAATTTCTGAAAAAAAAGAAAGTATTTTTATGATCATGTTTATAATAGCTGTTGCCTTTTTTTTGACCTTTTGTGCAGAGGGATATTGTTGGAATAGGGGGCTCTTGGTCAGAGTTTGCTGATTATTTTGTAACGTCCCTCAAGTCACAAGATCTCAAGCTGGTTCTAGAGGCAAATTCAAACACTGATGGTAGTTAGTGCTCTAGCTACTTCACACTTTGGTTCTTTCCTTTGAAAAATTTAAAATAGAAATATCATACAATATATACATGTGTTATTTCTAAAGAAGTTTAACTGCTGAAGTGTGTAAACACCACCTTCTTTATTTCTGATTTTAGTCCTTGAAGATGTAGGTCAATGAAATTCTGAGGGATTTAAGTTTTTTTTAGGAATCATTTTAAGGAAGCATACTCATTTGTCACTGTTCTCTGTTATCAAATGTTTTCAGGTGTTAATCATGCTAAATTAGTAGCTCAGAAATCAAAAGGGATGCCTTTGATCACCATTCCTCTTACCAAACTTGTGGACTCCACTGCTATGGAAGTTAAGTTAAATTTTTGCTCGAGCCTCTTTGAGGCATTCGAAATCAAACGCATGGAGTGTTCTCTTGGAAAAGGTGTGGCAATCCCTTTCATATTGCATCAATCTTCTGTATCATAGCTATTAGCTATCAAATAGTGTAACTCATATATCTAGATGTGCCTTCCAAGATGTGGGGAACTTGTATAAACTTAGACTGGACCTATATAGCCCATGCTCTGGAATTCACTATTACTTTTGTTTGTGCTTTCAGAGCGAGAGGACTCTGCCCAGACAAACATGTTAGCAGCTGAAAAGGTACAATAATCAAATTGAGTTGAACTATTACAGCGCAGGCTATATATTATAAATTTTCTGGTTGATTTTTCTGATTATATTTTTTGGTTGGGATTGCTAGGAATTGATTTTGCATTCCTACTTTACAGCAGTGTCGAAGTTATATTGGAAACTTCTGAATGTCATTAATAATAGCTGGATATTATAGGGTTCTCATTCTTAGTGTGGGATTCATCATTAATACTGAAGGTCTTACAAATTATGCAGAATAATAGGAACTGGTTCAGAGATGAAGAAAAAGAAGAAAATAGATTTCTTTTTATTGAAATTAAATGAAAGAATAAAAAAAATAAGGTATTTAAGAGGCCTGAACTCTCCACTTCCCACAATTGCCTAGTCAGCCTTCTAATGCTCTTCAGTCTTCCCTCCCTTTTTATGCTCCATAACTCTACTCCTAACTAACTAACTGTAGTTAGTTAGCAATTGACCGCTGTTACAGTTACACAGGGTCTAATCCTCCGTTTCCTTTCTATTTCTCCTATTATGCACCCTCCTAATAGGAGGTCGCAGCTCCCTATCACAGTATATGATTCCTTTCTTGTTTTCATAGGCTAATCGCGGGTTTTTCTTTGTTCAAAATGCAATAATGCCTGAATGATTTATTTGGATAACTTTGGGTATATTTCACTTTCAAGTTAACCTCAAAATTTGATTATGATTAGATAAATTTGTTATTCTTAGGTGTCTGGTGATGAAAGTCTTAACTTTCATCCATTTGCTGCTAGTAATAAGTTAGTAAAATTAAATTTTCCCCCCTTTATCATTGTACGCTTAATATGAGCAATCATTTTATACCTATCAGGAAAAAAATGAAGCCATACAACTGGAACAGCGGCAAAAGTTTCAAAAGATTAGCAACTCAGAGAATGGTGTTTCTACTGACGGATTGCAAAACTCTCCAGGTGTGTTATGTACTCTTTCATTCTGCTGAAGGGTCGGTCTTTTGCTGATAAAGTAGTTCCAAAATTCTCTCGGTTGAAGGTTTTACCAACTTCTCTGTGGTACTATGGTATATTTGGTGAGCTTGTGAATAAAATGTCTCAAGGCTGACTAAGTAAATTATTTGAATTATCAGGTCTGTCCATTTTTTTAGCTGTTTAACTATTTCTCCTGCTAGGAAAACGGTAACAGTCTTCTTAGATCTATTTTCTTATGAGTCAAGAAGAAAAAATCCTGAAGGGGGAAGAAGAGAAGAAATGCAACTTCTAGCCCCACCTTTGAATATTCTGGAATATGTTTGGGAGCTTCTGGTTATATTTTACTGTTTCTTGTATTGCAAAGTGCTTTTGGCTTGTTTTAGCCATATCTTGGATTTTATTCCTTCAAGAGAAATGAAATATTTGTTTTTCACCTTCTTGATGACATGCAGATAAGCAAGCAGCTCGGGATACAGGTGCTACAAAAGTCAAGAATCGTAAGGTGCCTGCATATCGCAGGCAAGTTTTCTTACTAGCTTATTAACCTTAGTTCTGGTACTACTGTCTGCTGCTATCATCGTAGTATCTTCACTCACCTTTTTTCTCCACAGGACCAAAGTAAGAGGAGCCCTCTTACATGACAGTGATGAATGAGTTATAACTCAGTTCTCATTCAAACCAGTTGCTCAGTAGAAAGCGAAAGGATAAGCAACGAAAGTAGCATTCCATTGAATTTCAGATATTTTTGCTGGGCTTGGTAGATGGGGAAATGTGATGGGGAGACTGAGGGCAGGAAAAAGACGGGGCAATGTGGATTGTGTCAGTGTATGTTTCAACTTTTCTTGGTGAAAGATGAAAGACACCATCGAAAGATGAAAATGCATTTACTTGGTGTGAGTGTTCACTTGATGATTAAACTCATGACGAGCACAGTGAATCTAAACTAATCTTACTTGACAGTGGACGTGCTTGTACGTAACATACTGATATTATTTATACATGCATAATCTTTTTGGTTAGTGCTTTTGGATATCCGTCCTGTGAAAATCTGATTTTCTTTTCTTAAAATTTGGTTAAAGGCCAGAAATTCATGATAAGTAGTTCACCAAAATTGTGGTTTAGAAGTAGTGTACTGTGCTCAGCTCAGCTGCTGAACCTGGAATGAAATCTTCTGTTGGTTAAACACGTGATCCATTGTTATTGATAATAGCTCAGCTTGTTTGCTAGAACAATAAAGCTCAAAACAGCTTAAGTGCTACTTTACAGAACCAGAACGGATGCATCTTCTATAATAGGCATTAGCATTCGTGAATTTTAAAAATAATAGTAAACAGAAATAATGGGACAAGTGAACAGAGAATAATTCACGAGGCGTTCGCCAATTGCTTATGAGCCATACTGTTGTAAATGCACAATAATTTAGCATAAAAAGAAAAAAAAGAAAAAAGTACTCAGTTAATTGAAATTAGGCCTGCTAAGCAAGCTTGGCGTAGCTGTTTAGTTATATCATACTCCCATTTTCATTGTTCTTATTTTAGGACAAAGCCGATGGCATTGGCCAAGCCTGAGATGATATAAAATGAGGGAAGAAGGAATCTAGATGAGATGAGAAACACAATATTGTGAATTAAGTAATCATGTAAAGCAAAAACCAACATAATATCGTGTTAGTACAATTTGTTGGCACTGACCGAACCTATAATTCTTTATGCTATTTTTTGTTGAGAATATCTTCATTGGTTGCTATCAGAAGTAAAATCCAAGACACGTGAACCAGAGAGAGAGAGAGAGAGAGAGAGAGAGAGAGGGAGAGTCACCATAGACTTTTAGTTGGTGACAACCCTGCCAAACCCTCTCTGGGAACATCTGTATCTAAGAATAACATAAGAAATGAACCTGTAAACCAAGATGAAGCACACAGTGACCCCAACATTCTTCCATCTATTACTCTCCCCTCCATACCCTTCTTCTTTAAGCACATCCTCTCCGCTCTTGATACATGCTCCAAACATGTACTCCAAGCACTTCCCCGAGTTGGAGAACTCATTGATCAGGAACCCTTCAAAGGGATACTTAAACAAGGATATATAATGCATGAAAATCCAGTAATTTGGAATTTCCTGCTTTGATATGAAGTATCCAGAGAACAAGAAGAATGACCCTATAACACCAGCAATCACTGAATTCCCAACAATAAAATTAGGCACCAGAGCACTGAAACACACCACAACTGAATTGGCCGTGTAAAGAATCAGCCATATCAGCAACAAAAAGTGCAAAAACGCCAAGAAATTCCGGTTGAGCCCTACAAGCCAGTACAAGGGCATTGAGAACAAAATGGCTAGGATGAGAAGAAATGGCAAGTAAACTAGGCCATTGGCAATAGCATAGGATGACACACGATAGCTTCCACAAGATGTTTCCTTCATTAGAATCTCCCTTTCTTGCAGAAAAATTGGTAGAGCTTCTATGCTGCTTGACAACAAAAACGTTAATATGAAAGCAAATAGACCCACCCTTTCGTAAGCTCCCACTAGATCATCCCTAAGGTTACAAAAGATGGACCCCACAACAAGACCAGAAACCAGCATCTGAACTGTCCTGCATGCAAATAGCTCTTTTGTACGGAATATGTTCTTGGAGAACCTATGAGTGAGAATCATAGTTTCTCTCAATCTAGAATTAGCAAAGTCACAAGTGAAATCCATTCCAGCATACATGATTTCTTCATCAATTACCTTGGATTGCTGAAAGAGCTGTTGCAAAGTGAACTTACCATTCCTACCCTCACCTGCTTCACCATCACCTTTCTTCTGTTGCATTGTCCCTGGTAGTTGCCTTGGAGTTTCTACCTGAACTGGCACATATTTCTGTTGTTGCTGAATGGTATCAATGGACTCAATGGCAAATTCAACCACATTGACATGAAGAGGAAGCTCCAAACCCATCAGCCTTAGATTCACACCAAGCAAATCAGCAGTTCCATGGTGCAGAACACTTCCATTGGCCAACAGCAACAATGAATTGAACAGCTTCACTATTCTGAACCCGGGTTGGTGGATGCTAAGGATTATAGTTCTCCCTCTTGTGTCAGCCATGACCTTAAGCATGTCAATTATTTGCAAAGCTGAAGTACTGTCAAGCCCTGAAGTTGGTTCATCAAGAATCAGCACTTTTGGATCATGAATGACTTCAACACCAATGGAAACTCTGCGCCTCTCACCACCAGATATGCCTCGGACCCTATCATCACCAATTCTAGTGCCAGCAACATGGTCAAGTCCAAGCTCCTGAATCAGTGACTTGACCCTGGAGCAAAGTTGCTCTTGAGAAAGTTTCAGCCTCAGCTTTGCACTAAACATCAGGGTTTCTTCAACTGTAAGTAAAGGAAACAAAGTGTCCTTTTGTGTAACATACCCTGAAAGCTTCCTGAACTGAGCTTTGTCTACAGGCTTGTGGTTCAGAAACACAGTCCCACTTTGGGGGCTATGTTTACCAGCAAGAATCTCAAGCAGTGATGATTTGCCAGCTCCACTTGGCCCAACAATTGCTAGGATCTCCCATGGCTTGGATTGGAAACTCACATTCTTCAGCACATGCCTTACTCCACTGCAACTTTGTTCAGCTTTTGCTTCTTCTTCCTCTTCTGGCTCTTTACCATCTTGTTCAGTGTCAAGTTGTGCAGATTTGCTGAAGATTTTAAAAGGGTGCTCCGATTTGTGTGTGTGGATCGTGTAGTTTATGCCAATGGCCTCAACCTCACAATCTTGCATCATGGTTTGAATAGGTTGCTATCCCTCCTTTTTCTATGTGTTTCTCTCGGTTGTTTCTACTCTCTTCTGATTCCCAAACCCATTTGGCTCTCTTCCTCTCTGTTCTATATTCTTTTTTAAATCAATGGCTTTGGCCTCACCTACTGACAGTGAAACAATGTGTGGTTCCAAGGGATTTAGCTGCAAAGACACTCAGCTCCTCGAACTTTGTATATAAAGTTCACGTGCACTTCTTGCTATTTCTCCACCAATTTTACATATTTGGACACAGAGATGCTCGTATATAAATTTAATATAACTAATAATTTAGATATAACAACTCAATAATATAATAATATATGTCAAGAATTAATATATACCTTTTTCTCATTTTTCTCAAGAATTAATATATATTTTGGACAGAGATCATATATATCCTCTACAAGAATTCACAAGAAACAATTTTATTTAGGCAGGTAAAACCATTTTAAATATTAAAACTCTCATCTCGAATATTTAACGCATTCTTAGAGTTTAAATTCGAGATTATCGATTAAGTTAAAATAATTTTGCGTGAGTTGATGCACATGTTCGGTAATAATAAAAATTGATATATTAATTCTTTGTTGATTAACGTACAAAGTTGAGTGTCGTAACATTTATCTCTGGTTTAGACCTGGAAAATATAATAATTCACGTGAATCTTTTTGGTTTCTCGTTGTTTAATGGACAGCTATACAAATATACATTAAACATAACTTCGGTGTTGTTGCCAATTGCCAATAGTAACTGCAAAACGAAGGATGCTAAATCAGCACAGTAAATGGTTTTGGTCATTTGGTGCATAATTGATACAGGTATGGGATTAGATTCGTTCATCAGACAGAATATTATTTATGACAATTCAGTTCAGTTTCTTCTACCGTTTATTACACAATAATACTACTTTACCTGCATCATGATGTTTACAAATCATTTTTTATCATCTTAATCTGCTGTCCACTTATGCAAGTATTAAATGATTAATCCAATTCATGCAATAATGGAAACTTGTTATTTGTTAACAGTGATATATGTATATACAAAGGTCAATTTCCCATTTTCCGCGGTTCCATCACTGCCTCTCTATATTTGTCTTCTGTCTTGATCAAATTAAGTTCTTACAAAATTAAGAACGATATTATTGAATATAGCAGACATAGTTTATGCGTAAAAGTACGGAAAAATTTTGTGTATTTTATGAGAATTGATTACAGTACATACAGATATTTTTGGAACAAAGACTACGAAGGGCTAATGATGGAATTTTTGAAAAACACTAAGTACACATTTGGAGTTACATGAAAGGACTATAGGATTTGGGAATTACCAAAGTAGTGGTCCCTTGGGTCCTCAAGTTTGTGGCTGAAATTTCATAATGCCCCACAACGAATCAAAATCTCCATAACTGTGTAATTTGATAAGCTCACCGATTTTCATCTTTGTCTTGAAGTTCAAGCAAAGAATTAACTACATACAATTATCTTCTGCCATGCACAGGTTTCTCGAATTCTATCTTGAGCATACTGATAAAAAATCATTCTCACGAAATGAATATGATCATGAGATCATCTTATCTGTCTAATTAATAAAACTAGAAAGAAATATCATTCTCTATTCAAATTGCTCCAAAACCAACCAATCCCTATGTGAAATTTGATGGGGTCATGTGATCGCTTAAAAAGCATGAGAATTTGTTGAATGTAATGTGATTATATATCCATTTATATAGATAACTAATTCTGTTATTGCACCACGGAATTGGGTAAAAGCCTAATCTATAACATTGTTATATATTAAGCAAACCAGGACATTCTTCCCAACAAAATATAATCGAGCTTATTAGCCAATAAATTACTTGTATGTAGTTATAGAGTTATTGTACTGTACTGATCAAGTTGTATGAGTCTTTATTGTTATAAAATTTCTTTTAACTTTATTTATTCAAGAAACTTGTCTGGATTCAAATATCTAATTCAGTGTCATAGAGGAAGTTGAAGCACCCGTGAACTCTTTCTGTGGTCAATTAGGTACACCCTGTATCTCTCACTTGGCACTTGCCCCACCTACAACAACTCATTACCACATTAGTAGTGTTTTTACTACGTGGATTAATAATTAATAATAAGAAACAAAGTCAAGTTTAATAAACAAAATAAATTAAATAAATAAAAAATGCACTTAGCTAGCCCGTGAACCTCTTCCCTTTCACTGTTCAATTATTCAAAACGCCATTCCTAACCACAAAAAAAATCTGCACCACAAACGTCCAATCCATTCCCAGTGACTTTATGGTATTGTATTTGAATGAATTTTATTTTATATTAGTTAAGGAATAAGGATGATTGCTTATTATAAGCTGATAGGTTTAATCACTTCAATTATTATTTTGATCATATGTCCCTTTTTCCTTCCCCTTCATTGATGAGAAGGTGCTGTGGCCTCTTCTTTTTGTCTTTGCTGAGAACAGTTTTATGCTTCTATCAATGCTTTTCGATGCGACCATGCATATTGTTCCTGTCTGGGAATAAGGGGAGACCTTCCGTCGTCTCTTTGTGGTCTGATATCTTTGTAACTTGTCCGAAAGGTGGGGTACCTGCAATAAACACTCCAACGTTCAAGTTAGGGTTCGGCGCAGAGCATTTAATGTGTGTAATAAATGCCAAATCAGAGAGTTTACCTTGGGGAGTGGATCCCTTATTTATAGATATTCTTATTGGGCTTGGGCCTTTATGGGCCTTTGGCCCTGAAGGGCCTTAACTCTTTTCTTAATCACAAACGTGGTAATTAAGAGTATTTAATTACTTAATGGTGTATATATTTCTACCAGTGTTCGGCCCATTTGCGCCGAACACTATCATTTAGGTTCGCGGTGAGGGGGTTTTAGGGGTCTTCGGATTTATAGATACCGAATACTCTGTCTGCCGAACGGATCATACAGCGTTGGGATGTTCGGCTATTGTGGGGGGTATTCGGTTTGTATGTGTTGCCGAATACCCCAACTAGTACACATATAATACACTATGATTTGCCTTCGACACAGGATCCGATCTAAATCCCGAGAACAAGAAAATGTTCCAGATTAATGCATATTGTCTTTTGTAGCTTAGTGAAACATATAGTTTATGTGAATTAGTATGATTGTAGTTGTACGAAAAAAAGTTGGAAAATTATATACACCTTTCATAATCCTTATGTTTGGAGGTTAGTTAAATAAGTTCTTGGATGGTAGAGTGTATCATTTATTAATTAAAATCAATCCAATCTAAAATTGTGGATATGAATAATTAAAGAATCCATTAAAAAACTCACATAACAATATCCCTATTGAGTCCTATTACTTGCAATTGCAGCAATGTTTACTATTTATACTATTCTAGTTATAAAACAATGATTCTGGTAATTTCAATATTATGAGTGCGAATGAACCATTTGATTTGTGAAGAAAGCCTCCAGGTTCTTGGCGTAGAGGCAGTTAACCTAGTTGGTCACATATTTGAGTTTGAGGTCCTCAACACATAACAAGACAGAGAACAAAGGAGCCTCAAGGCCCAACCAGAGATACAGCATAAGACATAAACCACACGGCAGGCACTCTAGAAACTAAAACTGAACAAAACTCACTAAGTCAGAAGACAAAAAGCCAGAAGTAGTTGTCTGTCTTGAATGATTGAACAGAGAATTTAGTTTAAAGACTAGAGGTGGTGGAAAATACTCTTCTGTTATAATTATGATACTAGACTAGACGAGTATGATTTTTTTATTTAATTTTTAGATAAAAATAAGAGCAAAACATATCTTTCACAAGATCACCCCTGACTAAAGTGGCCATTAATAAGTAGAGCACAACAAAATGGCTTATGCTCATAAATTAACTGGCTTCTGATGTTGTTTGGAAGATGAAAAAGGTCTAAACTTACTAACATATTCAACCTTTTTTTTATTTTTTATTTTTTTCAAATTTAGAGTAAAATCTTAAGTATAATTTTTTTGGCACTCACTCTGATTAGTTTTTTTTTCTTTTTCTTTTTTCTAGATATGATATAAGTTCATAATTAATTAAAATATTATTCTTTGGTAAAGTATCATAACAAGGTCCAACTAATTAGTATATATAGACATGCATTTCTCAGTGATGTTGTCCAGGTTCCTTTTTTCGTCATATGGATTCATGATCAATTAGATATGTAAATACATTGCACCATTTTTTTTTAACACAACAGACACATACGCCTAATTGATGACTGTTCTTATGAGGAATATTATTGTGCCCAAGCCAGCTGAAAGGGATTTCTTTTACAAATTAATCACATTCCAGCCATATATATAGATTATAAACTACTCCTACATGCTTCATGAAAGCGAAGTTGAGGTAAAATTAAAATGTAGCCTTTGATAGGACGTGTAAAATTTGTCTAAGTGTAAGCCTTATCAATTGATAATAGATAATTTTATATTAAATAATTATAAAGGTATTTATTTTACATAATTATTATATATTCAAAATGACAACATGTCTGATGTTGATTGGTTCAATATACATAATTCATATAGATCTTATTTACACTAGAATTTCCCCTTCAATGTTCACTTACGTGTTTTTGATCTTTTGACGTAATTTGATCATTTAAAAAAATGTTGACACCTCACAATCTTACTGTAAACAGAAAATGGAAAATGCTACAAGCCCTTACTTTTTGCTTGCCTAGGAAACACAGAAAACTCTCTAAACAAAAAAGGTTTTAAGTTTTTTTTTTTTTAATAAATGAGTTATAATGCATACTAGAATACTGACCTGTGCTTTGCACAGTCAGTAACTCAATTTTTTTTATTAAAAGAAATTACAAAATACAAAAGAAAAGAGAGAGAAAATGCAAAAGAAAAAAAATGGCATGATGACACATGTCCAACTTTCTGGACAGTTTTTATATAAGTACTAGTAAGGTATCCGTGCATTCGCATGAGTTATTTCCGTTTTGACGTATATTTAAAATACATTAATTTATAAAATTAAATATTTTTATTTACACAAATATAATCAGTTAATTAAGTTTTCCAAAATAGCAGAAAGATTGAGAGAGAATATTCAAGTAGAAAAAATATATTTAGTTATAGTCTTACTTATACTTCTAATTTTATTTAAAATATTTATAAAATTGTAGGAGAAATTTATTATGTATAAAAATTTAAAAACAATTTAACTTTTGTTAAATTTAAATATTTTTAATTTTAAAATATGAAATGATAAAATATTTCAATTATTTTTCAACTATATTGTAAATAAAAAAATTTAAATTTTATAATATTATAGTTTATAAACAATATTTTGAATAATTTAAAATCTAAATTAATTAAATTAGATGCAAACTATTGAAACCAATATTGCTTAAAATAAATTATGATTTTAATATCAAAAAGACAATTTATATTTCATTAGCATGTATGTAAGATGTATTATTATAGGTGTTTAGTATTATCTTCGTCCCGTGAGAAGAAAATGTACTACGTTACTAACTATTAAGTTCTCTAATAAATGTATTTTTTCTCCTTAATTAACATAATCATGCAATATTAACTAATTATAAAATAATATATTAGTTGTAACAAATACTCAATTGTCCAAGTATTTTGATCAAATTTTCATTAAAGATTTATAATGATATTGTATGTCATAAGTATATTAAAAATCACAATATAAAATAAATTTAATTTCAAAATAAAGTTTTTTAATTTACAAAAAAATTATATATTTTAAAAAAAGAATAATATAATATAAAACTATTTTAGTTTCAATTCCGAATATAGTTATATTTTAGATTTAAGTCAATCATTGCATAATTATATAATCGACCAAATAAATTATAAATTAGATCAAATACGCTTATTCATAATTTGATTAATAATATTTAATTTCTAAATTAATAGAATATTGTTTATATAATTCAACTAATTAATTTAGCTTATTTATTTCTATTTCCAGAAAGTTACAACATTTTTATTTAGATTGGGATCTACTTAGCAATTATGATAATTAACACAAACATAGAAACACTTCTTAGTGACATGCTTATAAAAACACCTACTTGGTGCCATTATACTTTTTTTGTGTGAAAAAAATCGTTGAAAGATATATGTGGTCCCCATCATTAAAAATAAAAATATATTTAATATATGATATTATTGATGAAATAATTTAAAACAATTATTTGTAATAAAAATATTGTTAATAAATTAATTTTAATATATTTATTATATATATATATATATTTAAATTTATTATATAGATATTAATCAACAAAATTTTTGTATATGAAGTTATTAAACATAGAGTCAAAATATTATTTTATAATAAATATATTAACTAATTAGATTTAAATTAATTTTTAGTATAAAAACTTTAACCTCACAAAATAAATATTATTCAACAAAATATTCATTTATGAAATTATTTAAAATTATTTTATACGACTTCTAAGTAAAAATGATTTTATAAGATTTAAAAGTAAAATATATATATATATATATATATATATATATATATATATATATATATATATATTGTTGACTCTTACACATGCAGTTATGTTAAATACTCGAAGAAAGAGATTTGTCGTCCATAATGGTCCTACCTAACTTGAGTAAGATTGTCTCCCGTGAATGATATTTGTGGTCTTTGTCATAAAAAATTAAAACTAACTTAATTTATGATATTATTGATGAAATAATTTAAAAGTATTTTGTAATAAAAATATATTTAATAAATTAATTATAATGCATTTTTTATATTTATGTAAAAAAATTAACATTATTATAAACATATTAATCAACAAAATTTTCGTATATAAAATTATTAAACATAAAGTCAAAATATTATTTTGTAATAAATATATTAACTAATTAGATTATAATTAATTTTAAGTATACAAATTTTAACCTCATAAAATAAATATTATTCAACAAAATATTTATTTATGAAATCGTATAAAATTATTTTATATGATTTCTTAGTAAAAATAATTCGATAGGATTTAAAACTAAAAAAAAAATACTGTTGAGTATTGGGTATGCAGCTGTGTTAAATACTCAGCGAAAAAGATTTGTCGTCCATAATGGTTCTATCTAACTTGAGCAAAATTGTCTCTCGTGAATGATACATATTGAAATTATTAAACATAATCAAAATATTATTTTGTAATAAATATATGTTAACTAATTATATTTATATTAATGTTTAGTATAAAAATTTCAACCTTATAATATAAATATTATTCAACAAAATATTCATTTATGAAATTATTTAAAAATATTTTATACAATTTCATAGTAAAATGATTTTATAGGATTTCAAAGAAGAAGAAAAAATTCAATTAAGTATTGGATATGTAGTTGTGTTAAATATTCAGATAAATAGTTTTATTGTTTATAATGGTTATACCTGACTCAAGTAAGATTGTATCACGTAAATAATACTTGTGATTTCTACCATAGAAAAATAAAACTAATTAATTTATGATATTATTGATGAAGTAATTTAAAACTATTTTATAATAAAAATATGTTTAATAAATTAATTTTATTACTATTATTATTTATTTGTGTAAAAAGTATTATTATTATATATATGTTAATCAATAAAACTTCCATTTATGAAATTATTAAACATAAAGTCAAAATTTTAATTTGTAATAAATATATTATTAATTAGACTTAAATTAATTTTCAATAAAAAAATCTCAACATCATAATATAAATATTTATATTTATAATATTATAATAAATAAATAAGTTTATGTATCATTTAATATAAATAAATAATTTTATAATAAATTCAGAAAATATTAATATTACAAATTAATAAAAAGGGAAAAGGAAATAAAAAACATTAAAATAAAAAATAAAAAGAGAAGGAATAAACGATTAAAAGAAAAAAACTGAAAAGGCTTAAAGAAAAAAATTGAGTAAGATATATAATAAAAATGAATTTATTTCCTATATAGAAAACATAGATTTCATAGTAAAATGATTTTATAGGATTTCAAAGAAGAACAAAAAATTCAATTAAGTTTTAGATATGTAGTTATGTTAAATATTCAGATAAATAGTCTTATCGATTGTAATAATTATACTTGACTCAAGTAAGATTGTATCCTGTAAATGATACTTGTGATTTCTACCATAGAAAAATAAAACTAATTTAATTTATGATATTATTGATGAATTAATTAAAAATTATTTTGTAATAAAAATGTGTTTAATAGATTAATTTTAATATATTTATTATTTATGTATGTAAAAATTATTATTATTATTATTATTATTATTATTATTATTATTATTATATATATATACATATATACATACACATATATATACATACATACATATATATATATATATATATATATATATATATATATACATATATATGTTAATCAATGAAACTTCCATTTATGAAATTACTAAACATAGTCAAAATTTGAAGTTGTAATAAATATACTATTAATTAGACTTACATTAATTTTTAATTCAAAAATCTCAACATCATAATATAAATATTTATATTTATAATATATTATAAATAAATAAATTTATGTATCATTTAATATAAATAAAGAATTTTATAATAAATTCAAAAAATAATAATATTACAATTAAATAAAAGGGAAAAAGGAAAGAAAAAACATTAAAGGAAAAAATAATGTAAAAATATAAAAAGAAAAGAAAAAAACATAAAATAAAAAAAGAATGAAAAAAAGAGAGAAGGAATAAATGATTAAAAGAAAAAAAAATTGAAAAAGCTTAAAGATTTTTTTTTTTTTTTGAGTAAGATAGCTATTAAAAAGGAATTTATTTTCCTATATAGAAAACATAGATTTGATAGTAAAATGATTTTATAGGATTTCAAAGAAGAAGAAAAAATTCAATTAAGTCTTAGATATGCAGTTGTGTTAAATATTTATAGAAAAAGTTTTATCGCCTTATAATGGTTATACTTGATTCAAGTAAAATTGTATCATATAAATGATACTTGTAATTTCTACCAAAGAAAAATAAAACTAAATTAATTTATGATATTATTGGTGAAATAAATTAAAAATATTTTGTAATAAAAATATGTTTAATAGATTAATTTTAATATATTTATTATTTATTTATGTAAAAAATATTATTATTATTATTATTATTATTATTATTATTATTATTATTATTATTATTATTATCAATAAAACTTCCATTTATGAAATTATTAAACATAGAGTCAAAATTTTAATTTATAATGAATATATTATTAATTAGACTTAAATTAATTTTTAATTAAAAAAATCTCAACATCATAATATAAATATTTATATTTATAATATTATTATAAATAAATAAATAAATTTATGTATCATTTTATATAAATAAAAAAATTTATAATAAATTCAGAAAATGTTAATATTAGAAATAAAAAAAAAGAATAAAGAAAAGAAAAAACATAAAATAAAAAAATATAGAAAAAACTGAAAAAGCTTAAAGAAAAAAAATGAGTAATATAGATAATAAAAAGGATTTTTTTCCTATACAGGAAACATAGATAATAGAATAGAAAATATAAAAACAAAAAAATTAAAAAAGATAAGCTGGAAAGAAAAGACAAAAAGAAAGAAAGAGAGAGGAGTTTGTTAAAAGACACAAAAACAAAAAAAAAAGGACACATGTTATTCATTTAAAAAAGGTTAACATTGTCTTTTTCCTAACATAAAAAATTCTTATATAGAAAGTAGATTGATAAGAATAGCCGGATTCTATTGGGCTTTGTGATTTTGCATTTGGCATATCCTTTTAAAGATTTAAAGCTAATTTAAAATTAAAAATAAGAACATTAAATTTAAGATTAAGTCATGTTAATGATGCTTTAAGGATATTGGTTAAATAATTAATAAATATTTTTTTTATTAAAAACACATTAGAAGTGTATTAAAAACAATTTATTACTTTTTATTCGTTCTCAGGACACTCATTAGTACTTGTCTTTAGAAAGGGTGTTTAGTAGGAGGATTTTTTTTTTACTCCCTCCATACGTTCCATTTCTACTAATCTTTTTGCGTTTGAAGTTAATTTTTACGAATTTGGATTATAAAAAATAAATTTGGTGTATATATGTCCTTCTTGTTTATTAATCTGCGTGTTGTGTTGTGTCAGGCCATTGAGGAGCATGACGCCTAAAACATTGTGATAATTGTTTTTCAAATTCTAAATCTAGATCCAAAACCAACCAGCTATATCCAGTAATAAACCTTGTTCTTATTAGCACACTGTGAGTTTAACCTGTTGTCTGTTGTCACATTCAAAATTAATATAACTAGTCTTTCAAACAGTATATTAATAAAATAATTCCTGAGCAAAATGATAATGAACATGTGTATCGGACCAAGTTAATTAGCCGACTATCTGACCATGCTTAGGGTGTGTTTGTATTCCTGTTCAACTACATTAAACGTGAATTCAATGTCAAAGAAGGATTCACATTCAATGTGTCTCGGTAAATTCAATTTGAGTAAATCAAACACATGTTTATACATTACTTTGAAGGGCTGATATACCTGATCTTTGGAGTTTTTAATTGTAAGTCCGTCTGAATGATATATTTCAATGCAGAAGCCAATTCAAGCTGAGCAGCATTCACGTCCCTCCTCTAATTTTTAGACTGTATTTAGATTCACAGAAAGAGATGAAATTAAATATTAGTTGTAATAATCATTGTATTAAAATCGAATAAGATAAACTTTTTAGTGTACTATTATAAAATAATAAAAGGATAAATTAGGTGATTCAACTATTTTTTTTAATTAGGTTTTGAATTTATAATTTTTTTATTAAATTATAACGACATTTATAGAGGTTTTTTGTTTACAATAACTTGTCTTATAAGGGTATATGATGTAATATTTTTCATACAAATAAGAGTGTTAGTGTGATGTTTTTCATACAGTTAAGGTGTTACTGTAGGGAGAGAAAAAAAAAAAAAGAGGTATTGTGTGTAACCCAAATAAAACTCAAGGGGTGAGACTTGAGAGTGTAATTTATTCTTATTTTTTAATTGGATCCTTTCATCTAACTATTGTTACAAAAAATTAAAAATTATTCACATGGATATAATTAGTCTTTAAATTAAGTATTGTCACCATCTCTATAGGTCTGCACTAAGTATTCTCCCCTCTCTAGGTATTCTCACTTATACAGGTTCTGAATCCAGTATTTTCAACCAAGTTCTTCACCTAATATTCTCACGTCTACAGCTCTACTCAACCCAGGTGTTTTTTTACAAGCTTCTTTAAGTTTCAGCCTATAATAACCTTGTTGCAAACTCACATAAATGACTCAAATAGTTAATTTTCCCAAACGACGGTTAGACAGAAGAACTTAATTAAAAAATAAATACAAGTTCAAAGATTCAATTAAAAAAATAGTTAAAAAACTTAATTAAATATTATCAAATAATTTAAAGACTTACGAAATAATTTAACCATAATAAAACAATAATAACTAGGATCCATTTGTTCTTTTTTGTTTTTTTCTTCATGTACCAAAAAGAAAAATTAGGATCCCTTTGAATTTCAATTAATAAAAGAAAGTGTGTTTAAAAAATGCCAAGAACACACTTTTTTTAAACACATTTTATCTTATTGGTTAAAATTATTGAAAATCATAAAATCAGGAAAAATATTCATTAAATATGATTTGATACCCACAAAATCTTATAATTTTCAATAAATTTCAACAATAGGTGAGAGTATGTTAAATAGTATGTTTCTAACTAGTGTAGATCCTCTGCAGTAAAATAGAACAATATTTGGATTTGGAGCAGTAACAAGATTATTGGTCAATATAAGACTTAAACTATAGACCTGACCAGTAATCTTGTTGATTAGGTCTATAGACATAAACTATAGACATAAGATTATCAAGTTTACAGTTTAAGTCTTATATTGATCAGTAATCTTGTTACTGCTCCAAATACTGCTCTATTTTACTGCAGTGGATCTGCACTCGTTTCTAACACTCCTCTATATATTTTTTTATAATGTTATGCAATCATAGATTTTAATGTAGGGTAAAGTATTGTTTTAGTCCCTCTAAAATATCCTCTCAAAAAAAAAAGTCCCTCTAAAATATGTGAAATTTAGAATTGGTTCCTCCAAAATTTTTTGTCCCATTTCGGTTCCTCTAAAATTTTAACATGTTACATGGTTGAACACACTAAGACATTTGTACAATTTTAAAAAAAAAAAATTGGTGGTAGTGCATGTTAAAATATACTCCCTCAAGACTGAAATATAAGAAAAAAAGCTCAATCACATACTTTAAGAAAATTAGTTAGTATCATTTGATTTTGACAATCTCAATTAAAAATTAACTTATTTTCTAAAGTATTCCTTACATTGAATTGCATATGACAGAAAAAGAGAAAGTTATTAGAAATAAAACTTTAATTAAATGAAAAGTATTTTGGAGATGATATCATTAAATAAGAGAGATAATTAGTTAAAATTTACTTATATTTTAATCTTATTATACATTATTTTTTTTGTTTATATTTCATTTCGAAGGGAGTAGGATGAACATGTTGAATTTATTAACATAATTAATATATTGGATGAACACTAAAATGGGACGAAAATTTTTGGGAAGACTAGTTCCGGATTTCATATATTTTGGAGAATTTTACCCCTTTAATCTATTCATTGCCCTGGCTCAAAATACTAGAAGTGAAGTTAATTTTGCTTCTCCCATCCTACATTTAGATAATAATAATCGACAAATTTTTCCACATGCCTTAAAAAAAAAAAAAAAAAGTTGAAAATTTGGCGCTGTATGATTTGTCAAAGTTTGTGATAACTGATAACTGGAGTGAGGAAGCTGTGAGCAACGGCCTCAAGTTGATGTGTGGTAGTAACAGTTGCCTCACTCGTCTCGTCTCGTCTCGTCTCGTCTACATGCACCTTCTCAAACTTCCTCGCTCTCCATCTTCCTTCGGTATTATCGGATGATCTTGCACTTTAAATTTTAATCAAATTAATTTCCATTCATTCTACCTCTATTTTAACGCTTAATTCGTAAGCATTTTTTGCACTCTGTATGTGCTATGCCAATTATGCTGTGGGATTATCAAAATTGAAATTAAAATGTTTCTTAATGGCCTAGAATTGTGCTTGCATCAGGGAATGCCTTCTTTCCGGTGGGGAATAATAGTTTATTCCGTAAGAATCAGAGATGTTTCAGACCGTCCATAACGTGTTCGGCTGTTAGGAACGATTCTTTTGTGCCTTCTATTGAACAACTAAGTGATGCACGGGTTATATACTCTGTCGCTTCATCTATGGGCCACAACCAGGTATATGATTCATTCCAACTTTGAATCTCTCTCTGTTGAAAGGTAGTAATTCTACAACATCCTCAACTTTTTTCTTGTTTGTTTTGTTTTTGAATTCGAAATGGTGAAGTTGTTCCCCAAGTTCTTTTGGCTAACTTGAATTTCTTAGTTCATTCATGTTATTATTTTGAACTTCTTAAACTTGTTTGACGAGGGGTTGTATACTTGTTTTCTAGTATAATAATATATGCTACTGTTGTACTCTTATTCCGTTTTCTTTCTTTGGTTAGAAACACCAGCAGAAATTATGTGTTGTCACTTGGCACCATGTCTGAACTCGTTGCATTAATGTCACTTATAACAGGAGTCTCATCCAGAATCGCATTTTAGAGTTCCCGCGATTGTGAATGCTCTAGAAGAAATGCAGCTCACTTCAAAGGTACCAAAAGAGATGGGCATTGTGCTTTGGAATCTTCATCTTTGTCATCTGTATATGTCTTGGTGATATAATCTTAAGACATATTTCTTTTCAAAGATTTGATAGCATGTAGATTAACAACTTAATTGTGTCTAAAATTCAGAAAATAAACATAGTCTTTTTCATTCAAATCTTGCTTTCGAAGTTGAACACCTGAAAAGCAAATAAAAAAAGTTCACTGTGTGTTTGATTCAGTTTTTGTTTTTTAGTTTTTAAATGCTATTTTATAAATCGGTTTTCAAAAACTAATTTTTAGATAGTAGGAGTAGGGGAAGAAAATGTGATATTTGAAGAAAAAACATGAGTAACAGAAAACTGAAAAAATGTTCTGGTTTTTGTAAAAGCTGAAAGAGCTATTACTTTTGAAAACTATTTTAAAAAATTACTCTTATCAATTTTTTTTCTTGTTTTTAAAAATAAAAAATAGTTTCCAAGAATAAGAAACAAACAGGCACTAAATGAACAACATTTTCTTCTGGGTACAGAATAGGCTACATTTTATTCTCTAGAATATATCACTGCTTCTTTTGTTAATTTGCAATGTTTCCTATTTGATTGAAAGACAAATCAACTTCCCTAGGGCCTAGGAAATCCATGGATAAAGGGTTTGTACACATGTGCCAGCTAGAGAATGCTTGTCAATTTAAGAAAAAGACTGACTTAACTGGATGATAATGTGGAATTGTCTTGTGATTTGTCATACTGGTGTAGTGGCATTAAATGGTAAAGTATTTTCATCTTCATAACTTCATTTTATGTATGATTCAGTTCCGTGGCTCTGAGGTAATTGAACTTCAACATTTTGAGCCTGCTTCAGTAGATGATATTGCAAGTGTGCATGCAAGAGCCTATGTTTCTGGCCTTGAAAAGGTATTTTTTTGTCCTGATAGAAACCTAATATCTTATTAAGAAGAAATAGGGAAAGAAAAAATAGGGAGATAAACTCACAGCTCCACAATTACAAAGAAAGAACACTGAAGAATTTTGAGGGTTTGCGTCTCCCTATGCCAAAGTCCCCAATTCTCTCCCAAAATGTCAAGATGATCCCTCTCTTAGCCTCCCTTGTTATTCATAGGCAACATGCCTTATTTCTTCAACCAACAAACTTAACTATCTATGTAACTAACTAACTAGGGTATAAAGTTTTTGTTGGAAATGCGGTCACCCCTAGTTGCCTTAAGTGCGGCTTCTTTGGGTTGCCTTGCCTTAATTGCAACCTCTAGAGTTTATAAAGTTTGGGAAATCCTCATCATACAAGCCGATTTTTTGGGGTTGAGTTATGCCTTAAGTCCAAATTCTAAGATGATTTTAGAGCCTATCCCAGATGCGTCCATATTTGTCTAAATTCTAGATGCCTAGTTTTGAACGTGAGGGTGTGTTGTTATTGGGCCACTAGCATTTGTCCACACTTTAGATGTCCAGTCTTGGGTGTGAGGGTGTGTTGAGATTCTGCATTGACTAGAGATATAGCCAATATAGAGCATGTTTGGATTTCAGGTGGGAGGGTCCAAAAGTATGTTTGAGAGCAAAATCAGTTTAAGATCATGTTTAATTACCCCTCAAAAGTATGTTTGAGAGTAAAATTTTGCCTGCAAACTTAATTTTGGAGAAGCAAGACTTGGAATACTTTTACAAACTCAGTTTGCAAACTTAAGTTTAACCCAAATTTAAGTTTGCAAACTTTAATCCAAACATGCACATAGTCCTTATAAGACTTGAGCAATCCTTACCTTACAAGTCAATTTTTTAGGGTTGAGTTAGATCTTAAGCTCAAATTCTTGGAATTTTCCTTTAATTCTTTCTTTGAGATATTTTGTTTTTAATTTTACATTATATTTAAGAAGTTGCAGTTAGGAAATATGCTAATATCTTTTATATTTATTGTCTCTGCAGCTATGCTTTCTTTTATGCCTTGCATTATCTTTCCTAATCTTGCTGTTGTATTTCCATTAAAGTATCATAATAATTATTTAGTTGTTGAATTTGTTACGTGCTTTGGCATCACTTTTATCAATTACTTCCACTTGATGCATGCTTTACTTCTGGTTTAATGCACAGTGATTATAAAACATCAAATCAAGGATTGCTGCTGCACACTGAATTGTTCACTGGGTATTTATGCTTAAATAGATGTTTTACGAATGTCCTGAATTCTGATTAGTCCAATCTCCAGTATCCTAGTTTTTAGTTCAAGTTTTCACCATCACTGGCCATTGGCAAGCATTTCATAATTTGCATTTTATCTGATTTTACCATGGCAAGGAAGATTCTTGTTCTGAAATTTGTCATATTTACACTTCTCAATCTTTATAGGCTATGGATCAAGCTGTGGAGAAGGGCCTTATTTTCATTGATGGTTCTGGACCAACATATGCTACTGCCACTGTAAGTGCTATGCTAAGAGCTTTATGATTCTTTCCCAAGCTCATAGCTTTTGCTGAAAGTCATTCTAAGCTAGAAATTTTACATTTTAGTTCATTGTGGTAGTAAATACATTTTCCAATGGAAAATATGATAGATATTGTGTTCTTTGCATTCTTATGGTGGTATTCATGATGCAGACCTACCAGGAGTCAATAATTGCAGCTGGTGCTGGATTAGCCTTAGTTGACTCAGTGGTGATCTCTCAACCTGGCATGTCCATCTCTTGGTAATAATCTGTGTGTGTGTTTTGGGGAGGGGTAAGTAAGTGGATATGGATATGTACATATCTGCTTCTTCTAGTGACTTGCATACTGACAAGGACTATTTTGTTCTTTGTAGGAAATTTGGGCCTTTGCTTTATCGGAACCCAGATATTAACTGAAATTGCATATATCTTTTGTATCTTTAAATGTTTGGGGAGGTGGGGTGTCACAAATATAACAAGTTTTGGAACTCAAGTGTGTATTCTTGATTGGCTTTTGTTGTGTCCAATATATTCTAAGTTGTTAGAGATAAAATAAATATCATTCTTGAGTCCACTTACCGGCTTAAGCTTTTAGAAACATGGTACCAAAGCCTGTATGACCAAATGGTCAAGTTTTTGATCCTTGCCATCCCTATTCTTCATAATTAAGTTGAGTTTCTGCACAAGGTGCAGATCCTGTACATTGTATATGCTTCAAGTTAGCTCTTGCATGAGGGGTTTGTCAGAGATATAAAAATTCTGGTCCTCAAACTAATATAGCCAAGGCTTTTAGAATAGTTGGTCTTGGACATAAATGTTTCAAGAAGTATAGTGAACTAGGGATATATTTCTGATTTGGATATAAATTTCTTTTGTTCAATTTCATATTCAGGTTGCAGGTTCAAAGATAAAGAAAGATGCACCCACTGGTTTTGCTCTGATAAGACCGCCAGGACATCATGCTGTTCCACAAGGACCTATGGGCTTCTGCATTTTCGGCAATGTGGCCATTGCGGCCCGTCATGCTCAGCGTGTTCATGGACTGAAGCGTGTGTTTATAATTGACTTTGATGTTCATCATGGGAATGGAACAAATGATGCTTTCTATGATGATCCAGATGTATTTTTTCTTTCATTTCATCAAGTAAGCTACTAATTTGGTCCTAGCTCTGATTATATTTTCTTGTGCTTCATTGATTCTGAAATGCCACCTGTGTTCAATGATTCTCTTTTCTTTTTGCAATGTTAGCTTACTGATGTTTTAGAAGCCATGTTAGCAGAGTTATCTCTGGTTCAAATTTGCTAAGATTCTTGAAATTTTATGTCTATATTAAATTAAAAATTCTAGATTATTGAGCAATTTTTATTTTACTTAGAGCTGATGTCGTGTGGTAGAGGGAAATGTGGTACTGTAATATGATAGAAAGATGACCGTATCATGAAATGTTTGACTTTTATTCTGGTATCTCGATGCTCACGGGAAAGTGTTATATATATAGTGCCGCTGACCATATTTTTAGACACTAGAAACTTTCTTATTCAACATTGTTATATAATAAAACCATTTTGCGAACAACTACTCTATCAATGATTCACTACTATTCTGCTTTTTTATATCCATTATCTTGTGCTTCTTGTCTTGTAAGATTCAAGATAAGTAGATAACACATTGATTCACCTTAGCCATCTCTGGTGGACATGGCTTCTTTACATTAATTCATTTTACTATTTCATTATACTGCAATTACATAACATTCATTATGTATGTTGCATTTCTACGGTTTCAAGTTCTTCTTGGTGCCAATTTTGAAATTTGAAGCCAAGGGCCAACTGTTTTGCACGTCTGATTTCCCTTGGATCAATAAGATAAATATAATATCTATAATTTTATTCTTGACTTAACTGCAATTATTCCTTAATTTATTGGTGTAATTGAAATGTCTCCCCCGATGGGCCTGATCTTTGATTTAGCACATTATCTTCTAACATACTAGTGTGCTTTGCAAATTGTAATTCTCTCCGCTGGAATATATTTAAACACTTGGACAAAATAAACTAGCTAAAACTTCTCAAATTAACAAGAGAAGACTTGATTAAATTCCTCAATGTCTCCTTTCTTTACACCAAATTCCCACAAATTTGCATACAATATCAATTGGATAAAAGTGGAACTGACTACCCCCTCCCCTTTATTTGCACTTGTCAACATACAATATGATAATGTAATGGGGTACTAGGTACATATCATTTGGAACTTTTGTTTTTAAAGTGGCCCCATGGTGGGGAGGGGGGGAGGTTCTGGGTAATGTTAGGGAGAGAAACATTATGTGAAGATAAGAAATAGTACACAACTTATTAATGTGCTAAAATGTGAAGAAATAGTATGACTTTGAGCCTTGCTATGTTTAATGGCTTTGGTTGCTCAGGATGGAAGCTATCCAGGTACTGGCAAATTTGATGAGGTGGGTAGTCGAGATGGTGAAGGAACCACACTAAATCTGCCTCTTCCTGGAGGCTCAGGTGATACTGCTATTAGAACTGTGTTCGATGAAGTCATTGCACCATGTGCTCAAAGATTTAAACCAGACATCATTCTTGTTTCTGCTGGGTGAGTCTTTCTCTGAATCATTCTCATCAATGCAAATACGGAATAAACACCTAATCAATTTTAGCAAGTTTCATTCTATCATACGCGCTGAATTTTAGGTTCTCAAGCAACTTACAAACTTAATTCTATATGAAATTTCGATTGTTTTTAATACAATTAAAGGCTTCTTCATATAAATTGTCACCTATCTCATTTTTATTACATGTTCATATAAATTGTCACCTATATTATTTTTATTACATGTGGAATTTCATGTTCATTTGTTAGGTATGACGGCCACGTGTTGGATCCACTAGCTAATCTTCAATATACAACCGGAACATATTACATGCTCGCGTCCAGCATCAAACAATTAGCGAAAGATTTATGTGGGGGCCGATGTGTGTTTTTCTTGGAGGGAGGTTATAATCTGAAGTCTCTTTCATATTCCGTGGCAGACACATTCCGTGCTCTTCTTGGGGATCGAAGCTTGGCATCTGAGTTTGATGACCCTAACATTTTGTATGAAGAGCCATCCACAAAAGTTAAGCAAGCTATTCAGAGGATAAAACACATTCATTCCCTGTGATGTCAATTGTCAAATCAGAAACTGACATGACAAGTATCTGTCTATCTATCTAGCATTGATAATTTCATTTTCTGTGGTTTCCATCCATAAGCATATGTCTTCACACTCTTGGGTGGGCATTGTCCCACTTATCACATAGAAGCAAAGCCATTGTACAGGATTGCTTGTGGTCTTTGAACGAGATCTCCAGTTACAGTTACTAGATGACATCCAGCCATATTGATCATGTAGTCATAGCCATATATATTTACTTCATTGAGGAACGCTGGCAACACAATTTTAAACACACTCTTATTAACACATTTTTTTATCAAATGAATTCCATATAAGTCTCACCAAATGATGCGTGCCTCGTAATTTCTTTTAGTGGGTTTCACTTTCCATTTAGTGAGTCTTATGTAGTTTTTACCCAATAATAAAGAGTTGGATGAATTGTGAGGATCTCTAGGAACTAACGAACATGTTACTTGTGGGAGAATTTTTGCATATTGTAGGAATCTGCTACTTCAGCCCTGTTAGATAGATCAAAAGCCTCCTCCTTTAGGGCAAGGTGGGTGTATCATACTATCATGTATATTAGCTTCTTTGTTTGGGTGTGTGTTGGGAGTTGAAATGTTTTTATCTTTTTTTTAGTAAAGTTGAAATGTGTTAATGTCAAAACAAAGACACTCTAGGTTGTAGTGCTGAGACGCATCTTTACATGAGCACTTGGCTAATCTCAATTCCCGGCTTCTTTTACTTGCTTTTGCTTTTGTTCCTGTAGTTAGATCGTACCTAGAGCAGGAGACCTAGTCCAGAAGCATTCAAGAGTGTATTGTAACCTACCCTCCTTTGTTGAGGGTTATATATATATATATAGGAGGGATCAAATTACACCGGTGTAACTTAAACAACTATTACACCATTCAATAACTTTCAACTGGATGATATTTTCTTAAAATCTACCGTTGGATTGAAAGTTCCTTTCACATAGATCATGTATACAAAATTTCAAATTAATCCAAAATTATTTGCTACCTCATTCATATAGATTAAAATCGACGTAATATAAACTTTTCAAAATATACTAAAATGTGGATAATTTGATTACCTTCTAATTGTTGTTCAGTTTTGACAAAATTTGATACAAATAATATTGGTAATATGTAGATATAATTCAACGGTTGGATCGATAAAAATTTCATTCTATGTCAAGTTATTAAAATGTTGTAACTCTTTTAGAGTTACACTGGTGTAATTTGATCTCTCCTCATATATATATATATATATATATATATATATATATATATATATATATATATATATATATATTCACCCTATGAAGCTGGATCCGGCCTCGATCTCCGAGATTCCCTGAACGGTTTCCCATATCTGATTTAAACGTCATCCCGAGATTCCCGGGCGCATATCTGAGCGGTTATGATACTGTGTATCATGCTGTTTTGGGGCCTGGAGGATACAAGGCGACAGTCGGAATCCGGACGGGTCCATGGTTGACGAACTCTCAACAGGTCGCTCGGTCGGCGAATGACCGTAAGAGCAATGAAGGATCATTCGACGGATGATCGATAGAGGTACACAACCCCTCAGTCTTGAGCGCATAAGCGTGAAAAGACTAAAGAGCAGTGAACGGTTGGTCGACGAAAGATCCATAGAGGTACACGACCCTCAGTCTCAAGCGTGTAAGTGCAAAGAGACTAGGAAGATAGTCTAGTAGGTCAGCGGATGACCGAAGGGGTACACAGCCTCTCAGTCTCGAGCACATAAGCACGAAGAGACTAAAGAGCAGTGAAGGGTTGGTCGACGAAAGACCGATAGAGGTACACGACCCCTCAGTCTCAAAAGTGTAAGCTCGAAGATACTAGGAAGATAGTCCAGTCGGTCGGTGGATGACTGGAGGGGTACACAACCCCTCAGTCACGAGTGCGTAAGCACGAAGAGACTAGGAAGATAGCCCAGTCGGTCGGCGGATGACAGGAGGGGTACACAGCCCCTTAGTCAAGAGTGCATAAGCACGAAGTGACTAAAGAGTGTGTCAGTCGGTCAGCAGGAGACCGAAGGGGCACACAACATGTATAGATGAAAAGTACTCCCCTTTTTGTAAGTGCCGATAGGCAAAACATTATGTATAGATGAAGCAGTATGATTAAGTTTTTGTTAATTTGAGCAGGACGAACACTTCCATGTAAAAATAACTAAATCAGGCTAAGTTATCAAGAAAACTCATGTGTGTTTATCACGATACCGAATGAGCGTGTAATAACATTATAAGTAAACCAAAATTTGGCTAAGTAAAACTCATGTATGTTCATCCAAATACCGAACGAGTCTTTAATAAGAGAATGATCACAAATAAATGTTATCAGTGAATATCATGTAGATCGTCCAAATATCGATCGAGTGCATAATAAGAAAATGTTCACAAATAAATGTTCAGTAAATATCATGTAGAACGTTCAAATACCGAACAAGTGCTTATGCGAAAATGATCACAAATAAACCAAAATTTGGCTAAGTCATCAATAAATATCGTGTAGATTGTCCAAATACCGAACGAGTGCATAAGAAAATGTTCACGAATAAATAAGTTCAGTAAATATCTTGTGGATCATCCAAACATCAAATGAGTGAGTAATAAGAAAATGTTCACGAATAAATGTTCAGTATATATCATCTACATTATTCCCTGGCGGCGAGTAGTTGTGTCGAAGCCGACCAAGTCTACATTATTCCCTGGCGGTGATTAGTCGTGTCGAAGCTGACCAGGTCTACATTATTCCCTGGCGGCAAGTAATCGTCTCGAAGCCGACCAGGTCTACATTATTCCCTGGCGACAAGTAATCGTGTCGAAGCCGACCAGGTATACATTATTCCCTGGCGGCGAGTAGTCATGTCGAAGCCGACCAGGTCTACATTATTCCCTGGCGGCAAGTTGTCGTGTCGAAGTCGATACTTGGAAAATCAAAGGAAACACATTGTAGATGCAAAGACTTCTTTTATTGAATTGTAAGACGAAAAACAGTAAATTCCAACCATGAACTTGAATGAAATAACATTAGTGAGAGGTCAATCGGTCGGCGAAAAGCCTCCCAACAAGGTTGGCACCCCTTCCACCAACTACGGTTAAAGCAGACATCCCAGCAAGGTTGGCACCCCCGCTTTAACTGACCCACGTTTTATTGAAAAACAAAAACCTCAAGAACTTTAATATATGGAAAAACATCATAAATGTGTACCTATCGACGACTGGACGGAGGATGATCAACTATAACAAGAAGGCTTGCAGCTTTCCATGTCCGAGGTATCCCCCACCTTGCCAGGTACGAAGTTGGTAGGTCCCCTTCTAACCACTTGGTTGATGTTGTGTGATGCCATGCTGCTTCATGTTGTGCAAACCTCTCCTGGCCCTCAAGCTTTCCTGGTAGCACTTTTGCGCCACCTCTTGATCAACCCTGATAACGGCGTCCGATCCATCATCCAAAGGAAATTTCACCTTCAAGTGTTTCGTCGATACCACCGCTCCTTTTTGGCCTTTCCAAAAGTTGTTTCTGGGTTGGCATAACCCCGAACCTTAATCTCTTCACCTGCAAAACCAACTAAGGCCCTGTGATACGATCGCAACAAATCGTTGGGGATACTCAAACCGACAAACGCTTCCCAACAAATGACATTAGCGGAGCTGTCTTGAACCACCAAAATACGCTTCACGTTGTAGCCCATCATTACCGTTGAGATGACTACTGGGACGTCCTCATGTGGAGCTACACTCTCCAGGTCGGCATCCGTAAAGGCAATCGGTGGAGTCAGAACTGTTGGTTTGACCGATACCATCGACCTGACATATTGCTTCCTCACCGAAGATGTGGTTCCCCCATCAGAAAATCCTCCCGTGATAATGCTGAAATCACCGAAAATCACCTGCTAGTGACCTGCAAACAAGATCGACCCACCGGTCGGAGGTGGAGGTGGCGGGTCTCCTGCCGACATCCTTAGTCTTCGTATGTGCTTGGTCAGACTTCTTCCGAGCATACTTCACCAAGGGGCTAGCCTTGGTTAGCTGTTCGATCTGCCGAATCAAAGCAAAGCACTTCTCCGTCTTGTGCCTGTATGTTTTGTGAAACTCACACCATTTAGATATGTCTGGGCCTAACTGTCGGTCGGTCGGCGGTGGGTAGCTTAACAAGTTTGTGCTATTAACATCTTTCAAGATCTGCTGTCTAGAAACTATCAAGGGTGTTGGATCAATCACCTCTTCGTCTCTCCTCGACTTTCCCCTTTATAAGTATTCTTCCATCCATTATCCCGTCTCGGATCGTAGCCGCTTCCTCCACCTTTGCTCCAATCAGATTTAGGGTTTAAGTAATCTTTATGGTACGGCTTCGAACCTGAGGCCGAACCTGACTCCTTATTCTCCATGGCTCTCTTCCTCGCCATGGCCTCCTCCACCTCTATGTGACACGATGCTCGAGACCGAACATCAGCCATAGAATCAGGTCTTCGATGCACTAAAGATTCTTCGAACGGCCCCGCACATAAACTCTTGCAAAAAGCTGCCACAACCATCCTCTCTTCCGGATCTGTTACCCGAACAACAACACTATTGAACCTGGTCAGGAAGTCTTTTAGTGTCTCGTTCGGCTGTTGACAGACATCGAACAGATCCGTAGCCGTGAGTGGTTTTTCCTTGTTTGCTGCAAACTGTGCGACGAACAAGCGAGAGAGGTAGTCGAAGCGCTGCAAGGGAATCGTTCGTTCTCCTTTGTATCTCCATGTTTTGTTGGCGTAAAGCGTCCTGGGCTTGTAGCGCCTGATCGGCTCTCCTCCTAGCCTCCTCGTTCTGTCTCCTCATCTCCACAACCTGCGCCATCAATCCTTCTAGCGTCGGTGGATCTGTATTAGGAATTGACGACATCGATTGGCTATTCGCCATCTACCTAGTTGACATCAGAATAAGAACAAAGCAAAACCAAGGGCGATGGGAAGAGTTTCAGCATAGCCCCACGGTGGGTGCCAAAATGTTCCTGTAGCTAAATCATACCTAGAGTAGGAGACTTAGCCCAGAAGCATTCAAAAGTGTATTGTAACCTACCCCTTCTGCTGAGGGTTATGATATATATATATATATATTCGCCCTATCAAGCTGGATCCAACTCCGATCTCCAAGTTCCCGAAACGGTTTCCCAAATCTTATTTAAACGTCATCTCGAGATTCCCGGGCACGTATCTGAGCGGTTATGATACTGCGTATCATGCTATTTTGGGGCTTGGAGGATACAAGGCGACAGTCGAAATCCGGATGGGTACATGGTCGACGAACTCTCAATAGGTCGCTCAGTCGGCGGATGACCGTAAGAGCAATGAAGGGCCGGTCGACGGATGACCGATAAAGGTACACAATCCCTCAGTCTTGAGCGCATAAGCGTGAAGAGACTAAAGAGTAGTGAAGGTTGGTTGACGGAAGATCGATAGAGGTACACGGCCCCTCAGTCTCAAGCACGTAGGCGCGAAGAGACTAGGAAGATAGTCCAATAGGTCGGCGGATGACCGGTGGGGTACAACTTTCATATGGCCGATGCCTCCCTTGTCAATTGTCATTCCAATAACACAAGAATTCATAATTTAAAGATTGTAATTGTATACCAACAAAGTTCATCACAGTTGGTAGATGATTGAGTTTCTTAAGCATGCTGACAAAATTCACTTCGATGATCTCTACGCTTCGAGGGTTAGTCTCATAGCTTTCGGCTATGGAAATACCTTGCTTTCAGAAAAAAAAAAAAAAACAAAAACAAAGTTTGTAATTGTATTGAATTTGACTTATTAATTTTTTTTAATTTTCTATTAGGGCTTTCGATAAAAAATTATTATTATTTTATAAAATTAATCCTAAGTAACATAAACACACTTTTGACATCATTTTTGCGATTCAAAATTTGTGTCAATTATAATTTCAATATATATTATTAATTAAATTAAAAATTATATGAATGTTTATTAAATCAACCCTATTATTTTAAAAATAAACATTAATGAGTTTTTACATCTGAATATATTAATAAATTTTTCATTTCTACTTTTAACAATTATTTTAAAGATACTTATGAAAAATCTCCTTAAAAATATACTTGACATAATAGATCAAAATGGTCGACATCCTTTCTATATATAAATTAGAATTAGAATAGCTATCAGAGTGTTTTTAAGAGTTATTCTTTTAACAATAGTATTTTTAGAAAAAAATTTAATATTTTATTTGTTTCAATTTATTTTTTTCATCTTTATTTTTAAGCTGAATTTTGACATTTAAATTTTTTTTATTAAGAGTTAAAAATAACCTTGTCTCACAATATAAATGATTTATTATAAACCTAAAATATAATTTAGATATTAAAAATATTTATCTATTACAAATTTTAATTATAATTTAATTTATATATTCAAAAGTATTCATTTATATAAATTTTTGTTATATAAAATAAATGTTTATTTTATGCATTACACATGTTAAAATACAACTGTTAAAATACTAGTTTGATATTAATTTTTACGATAAGACTATATATCCATCTGATTAGCAATTCATTCTTATTTTATGGATTAATTAGACATCAAAAATTGACATTGACATTGACATGGAATGGAATTACAATTGGAATATTAAAAATGATTTCTCCCTTGAATTTATTATGCCTTTCTTATTCGTAGTAATTTCTTTTAGAAAATGTTAATACTTTCTGTAATCCACATAACTCCACATGCAGACCATTAATGGCAAAAAATACAAGCCACATCTAAGATGTAACTAATTACAGCCTCAAATCTCAAAAGCAAAAGCAAATGTGTACACACACAAACACATGCAGGACTAATAACATTATGAAACAAAACACTTACGCTCGTCTGGTGGTTGGAGGTTTTGAATTTTAGTTTTCAAATCCAATTTTTAAAATAAAATATGTTTGGTTAAAATGAAACTAAAATATTTTTTAACTTAGTATCAAAATATTTTTATATTCATTTTCAAAACAAAAAAAAATTTATGAAATTGGTTTTTAATTTTGAAAAAACACACTTTTGTTATATTTGACATCATTACTACTGTTGTTGTCATTACCACTATTGTCACTGCTACCACAACACCATAACCACCGTCACTATTGTCATTGTAACCATTACTATCACTTTCACTATCATCATTGTTGGCACCACTGCTATTACTACTATTATCACCGTCATTGGCAGTGCTGACTATTAAAAATTATTTCTCCCTTGATTTTAGTATGCCTTTCTTATTCGTAGTAATTCTTATTTGTAGTAATTTCATTTGGAAAATGTTAATGCTTTCTGTAATCCACATACCCCACATGCAGACCATTAATGGCAAATAAACACAAGCCACATCTAAAATGTAACTAATTAGTAATTACAGCCTCAAATCTAAGAGCAAAAGCAAATGTGCACACCGACAAACACATGCAGGAGGACTAATAACATTATGAAACAGAACACTTACGCTCGTCTGGGTGGTTGCAGGTTTTTTAATGTTAGTTTTCACATACAATTTTCAAAATAAGATATGTTTGGTTAAAATGGAGCTGAATTAATTTCAAGACTATAGATATTTTCTGTATGGTTAAACTTGAACAATATCATGTTAGTTGATCTGTTTGTTCAGTGATTGGTGATTACCTACTTTATGAAATTTTTATATATAATATTTATAATATTTTGTTAAACATATTTAGTATTTTAAAAAACCTTGTCCAACATTACATTTAATACTTGTCTTTTTTATTTTAGCTATTCTAGCTAAGAAGTAAAGAGTTTGATTTTTTTAAGATTTTATGATTGAATATTTTGAAAAAGAATTAATAAATAGGAGATAAGTTTAATTTATTCCCTTTAAGGGATTCATGACTCTCATATTAGTTGAAATTCAATGTAATTTCCATGTATGGAAGTCTCTCACCCATAAACACTTAACCAGTTAATCTTCAATAACTAAATTTTTAATACTAAAATTTCAACATCAATATTTCTTAATTATTTTATCAAACAAACTGTATACATATATAGTCGTCAATATTGCATAAGGATAGATTGACCGATGAAAAAACAAGCCATCTAAGTTACCCAATTGGTGGGTTGGTGACTATAAAATGACAAGAATGTGAACTTTAAGTCTTTCTTGTGCAAACCAAAGTAAACAACAAAAGCCTTATCGTCAAAAATTGAAATGGTGATAGAAGGTGAAAGAGTAGCTAGATGCTTTGTGTTCACATTGCTAAGTAGAAATGCCACTGTTCCCCTATAATATTATACATAAATGGTTTCTATTTCTTGGACATGGTTTACAAGGGGTTAAGGTTCAAGTGGCATGACGATAAAATTAATTAAGCAGAATTAAAAACACTTGGTTTATGAATCAACATTGTGCCGGCAAAAGGTGTGTGACCTACCAACTAATGCATGACGCAAGATCTCATCAACTTTTATCCTTTAGTGAAGCGTAATGATGGTTAATGAATCAGATACTAAGCCACAAAACCATCCACTATAATGCAACAAAATTATGTGTGTTTGTTATATTTGTCTGATTAATTAAGTATACTAGAATAACATTAATTTTATAGAATCAATGTTGATAAAAATAGATGAAGACGACTAGCCAGTAGTAGGAATCGAAGTTGGTGGAAGGAAGAATACTAGAATGGGACTGATGCTAATATAATTAGTGGGTGCAGCTGGCAGAACTTACGAAAGGTGCTTCTTTTCATAATTAAGAAGCGGAAAATAAGGGGGAAAAATGAACAAAGGAACTTTCTTTTTAAATGTGATATATTTCCTATGAATGTGAACTGCAAGAAAGAAAAACAATGCCTCTAATTAAGCATTCAGAGTCTTTAATTACCTCGTAAATCCTCCTCTAACGGTGCAAATTGCAATAATTAAAATTTCAAATGGGTTGCCTTTAATATTTTAATGATTAATTTTATCTTTAGGGTACAAATATCAACTGCCCGTAACACTTGGTCGATAGCTTCAGTTAAAATGATTCATGCCTGGGCGAAGGAGAGCAAGGACACTTATGACACATGCTATTCAAAGTTCAAACCATGTATAAAGGAACCATTTTCTGATGTCAGAGGCCCACCATTGAGCATATACTAGTGGTTAGTAAATAATTAAAATTAAAGGTGCAAATTAATAAGCATATACTATACTTATTCATGCCCATGTTTATCCACAACTTAATTATTTATACTATATCTGAGATGTTGCATATTAAAAATTGTACCACTAAGAAATTTAATTCAGTTGAATGAGCAGAATTGAGTTGTTATAGATCTCTTAATACTTATCTTTAATTTCTACGGATAAAAAAATAAAAATTATACCCTCACACATTAGCGGTCAATAAATAAGTAAAAGATTGTCCAAATAATTTCTTTTTGGAGTGTTGATGACTTGTCCCATTTTACAGACTTGGTCTGAAGGGAGTCAGTGGATTTGATTTTAAGAAATTATATTCCAAATATTTTTAGGATGAGTTATAAAATTATTAGATAGTACCCGTGCGATGCACGGATAAATTTTAGGAAGAATTTTTTGGATTATATAAAAATTATATTGATAATTTTATTAATTTTTTATATTATTGAAAAAATCTAAATCAATTCAAATGTCCGCAATATAGAACTTATTTATTAATAAGAAATGACAAAAGATAATTGAATGTGATTATTTTTAATACAACTATAAATTTAATTTTAACAATATTGTTCTCCTGAAGTCAAAGAAGTATGTATAAATAAATGAAACTGCATAACAAAACTCAAATGAAAATAATAATAAAATTATTTTATTGAAAATAACTCATAAATTATTCTATTATAATCACTTTAATGAAGATTATCTTGTAAAAAAAAATATTGAAAACAAAATTAAGTGAATGAATGAAAAAATGTAAATTTAATAACACATAAATTAAAAGTTAGTACAATATCATATTTATATTAATTTAATTGTTATTTTAAATTTATTGTCTTATTACTGTTTACGTAAGCTTTATAATTTCATTTAGATATTTTTAATATTAACCATTTTAATTAGCATTTTAATGTGATTTAAGTTTTTGTTTTTTTCATTACTTGAGAAAGAAAATTGAAAATAAATTTATATTAAACCAACACTATTAATTTATCAAAATTTTCATCAATGCACTGCAACACTTAATTTTCATAATCTTCATACAAAGTTTGTTTTAGATTTTCTCCTTTTTCTGCAAATAAATAAAACGTAGAAAACGAATTGAAATGAATAAGGTATAAAAAATACTCACCAAATATCATCTATTTTCATAACAACATAAGAGATTTTTTCATCATGTTTGTATTCAATCTCCTTAAAGGCAATACAATCTTTTAAATTTAGATAGTATACATATTGATTATGTATTCAATCTCCTTAAAGGCAATACAATCTTTTAAATTATAATAGTACCCATGTTAATTATGTATTCAATCTCCCTAAAATACATATAAAAACTTGTGTTTTACACTAAAATAAATAATGAAAAACCTTTTGTAGTTTTTTTTTTACCATATTACATGTTTCATACCACCATTACTATATAATTTTGTTCCTTCAATTATGTAGTAACTCCTTTGGAACATATTTTTTTGAATATTTTTTATCCTTTCTGGGCAACTATTAGCGTGCCTATACTACTACTTCTCCAAAACCTCTAGCAGCTACTACCAATTACTTCCAATTTATGTCATCTATAATATACCAAATTGAGTTATGTAGAAATAAACAAATAATATCAACATGTAAATGTTAAATGACAAATATTTAAAAAAAAATCAAGAGAATGAAGAAAAAGGTAGAAACTTACCTCCAAGAAAGAAAACAAAAAGAAGATTAAGCTATAAAACAAAACAAAAATCAATAATCAATAATAATAAAATTATGAAGCAAATAAAATCAATAAAAATAAAAGCTCTAAAGTTTTGATATGTGAGCACTGAGTAATCTTGAACACTGATGTGAAGACACATTAGCGTAGAGGAAGAAGTTTGCGCAAGGTTTGATGTTGACTCTATAAAATATTTATAATAATAATTAGAAAGTTAAAAAAAAATGGGTTATGTAGAAATAAACAAATAATATCAGCATGTAAATGTTAAATGACAAATATTTAAAAAAAAAAATTCAAGAGAAAGAAGAAAAAGGGTAGAAACTTACCTCCACAAAAGAAGACAAAAAGAAGATTAAGCTATAAAACAAAACAAAAAAAATCAATAATAATAAGTAAAATCAATAAAAATAAAAGGTCTAAAGTTTTGATGCGAGCACTAAGTAATCTTGAACACTGATTGGAAGACACATTAGCGTAGAGGAAGAAGTTTATGCAAGGTCTGATGTTGACTCTGTAAAATATTTATAATAATAATTAGAAATTTAAAGAAGGAAATTACTGAAATTTCAAATCATAAATATTTCTTATTACCTTAATTTGAATGTCTTGTAATTAGCTTTGCATCATAATATATAATTTATCAAAATCAACTTAATTCAGTATTTCAATAATCAATAATTAAATAATAGAACGAATTTGTTTATTTTTATTTATTAACATGTAATCATAAATTTAAATCAATTTTATCTCAAATACTAATATAATCGTTAAAAGAATATACATATTTTTTTTATTATAAATCTAAATGAAAAATAGAATGATTATTTTTTATTTATTAACATGTAACCAATTAATTAGTATTTTTTTGTGAATCAATTAGTATTTAAGATAATATCAATTATTATTCTTTACGATAATATTAATATTTACATTAAGTTATTTTAAAATTATGGTAATAAAAAAAAGTTACTATAATTATAAATAATATTTCATAAAATTTAATAAATTATTATTTAGTTAGATAAAATGAAATATTATTTAAGATTTAATGATTTAACAATTTAATTGAGTAGTTTAATCAAAAATATATAATTATTATTTTTTATCCATTTTTTTATCCGTAAAATATATAGTTATTATGAAATTTCTTTTATAATATTTGAAACCTATTTTATAATATCTAATTGATTTTTGATATTACTATAATTATCTATTTTTATGAATTAAAAAAATATATTTCATCTAGAAATTTTTTTAGATGTATTTGCCTAAAATAAATCTTGAGAGATTTTTAAATTTAAATTTGAATTATTTAAAAAAAAAGTATATATTATTGTTATTAATTAACTTTGATCAGAATACATAATTAAAATGTCACCAGAACGTGACACATGGACAACCAGTCCTAGTCAACAACTATGTTTTATATTATATATAGATAGATACTTTAGGCTATTCCAACCCTATTCTTTTTCAAAACTATAATTTTTTTAAAAAAAATTATGTATTAATAATACAATTTTTTAACTTCATAAATTATGTTTTGCCTAACATAATATTATATTTATATTGATATGTTTTTATTTTAAAATATATTATAAAATATATCTTAATTATAGTTGTATATTTTTTAACTTTGTGATTTAGTTATATATAATGTTAAGAATTAAGATTAATATATTGTATCACCAATTTGGATTGATTCAGTCTTATTTTAAATGTTGTCGGACTATGACTATATTAGGATTTGAGTTTACAAAATTAACCCTTTTAGACCAAATAGGAACATAAGTTGATACGTTCTAACCCGTTCTACAAACACTCCTATTTATTTGGACAGTAAATAACATTTAGTTTTTTTTATGGAGGTTAAATTTAAAAATTACTTTACCGTGGTTTAAGTAAATCAGTCAAAAAGTAAAGCCGAAATTATATGCTCATGACTCCTATTTTTGACTCGTCCCGGCCACTATTTATTAGGAATATTCACTTTTTTACGTAGTTTTTTTTTTCCACTTTGAGACTAATTTAAATTTCAGAACATCTTTCTAGATATCCCACCACATCTCGTCATCGATGGACTGTCCTGAGTCCAGACTATTCAAGACTGCTCTTTTTAAGTAGTACTAGCAAGAACATATAGATTCAAATTAATTGTGCTATAATAAAATTTTAATATTAAAATATATATAAAATAAAATAGGAAATCATATTCCCTATGTACAAATATTGTGCATTGACAATATATAGATTAATTGACGAGTGAAACCTATTCGTCATTTCCGTCATGGATTATGCTAGCAAGTGGGAGGAAACTAGAATTGACACTTAAAAAAAGGAGGAAACATGAATCATGCAGATAAGGCAGGTCTTAATATTCCCCATAGTGCTTATCCTTGCTAACTCAAATAATTATGCACAATAATTTTGATGTTAAATTATCTCCTACAACGCAACTTCTATTGTTAGCTTCCTTGGCCCTACTTAATTTCTTTGGTGGTATTCCACGCTACGCCGACTTTCTTCTTGCAACTCAATTCTTTCTCTGAATCATAATCAGCCAAAAATTCTCTCTCTCTCTCTTACTTTAATTAACTATATAGTATATACTTTGACAAACTTGACCTAATTGCCAAAGTCCTCCACACAAACTAAAAATAACCAAATGATGGCTTGTGGAAGTGTCAACCTTCCTCCTGGCTTTTGCTTCTCTCCAACTGATGAAGAACTCATCCTTCACTTTCTCCATTCCAAGGCTTCTCTACCATGCCATCCCAACATCATTCCAGAGCTTGACCTCTCTCTGCTTGATCCATGGGAATTAAATGGTATGTATGTCTCAATTATCATTGTAATTGGTGTTCAATTTTTCAATATACAAGTTACATAACCATATCCATGCATGGATCAAACTACATGCCTTATTACTTATGTTGTATATCCAAAAAAAATAAATGAAATCACTACACATGTCTTGTACTTGTATTTATTATATGTATATGTTGTACATTTATATACATAGGTAAAGCGTTGTCGAGTGGAAATCAACAGTACTATTTCTTCACCAAAGTGAAGGAAAACAGATCCACAGAAAATGGGTATTGGAAGGAAATAGGAGTGGTAGAACCAATAGTATCCGCTTCTGAAAAAGTGGGGATCAAGAAGTACCTTGTGTTCAACCTTGGTGAAGCTCCACAAGGCACTGAAACCAGTTGGGTCATGCAAGAATATCATATTTGCTCACCCGGGTTTAACACTGCTGCATCTTGTGCAAGTACTCGCGGAAGACGAAAATCTGTGAGTGATTAAGTATTAACATTTGTATTAAGCCATTAGCCAATTATTACCTATACACAATTACATGGCAAATTGAAGAACTATTTGTGCTAATTTTCTAGTATTAATGTTTTGTGCAATACAGGATCAATGTAGGAGCAAATGGGTATTGTGCAAAGCCTATGAAAAGAAAAGTTCTCAATCCCAACAAGGTGCAAATTGTTACGGTGATGAGGATGACAGTGGAACCGAGCTTTCATGGCTAGACGAATTTTATATGTCGTTAGATGATGATCTTGAAGAAATTATAAGCCTGCCTAATTAGATTTAGATAGAATAATATATGAGTTTAATGGTGATGCACCGGCACATTCAATCACAAATCACTTTTGATATGACTTTTAAGATAATTTTATAAAAGTCAACAAACTTATTATATATGGTGATTTGTGATTGGATGACAGTGTAAAACTATTTTACATTGCCAGTGCATAATAATTTTTCTCATAATATATATTAGGATATTAATTTGCATGTTAGAATTTTATAATTTACATGTATTTTGAATGGAAGATTAGGGAGTCTCTTTATTTTTTTTTGGTAAAGAGATTAGGGAGTCTCTAGTTACATGCAGAGAAGCACAAAGATATATATGATGTACCTATTTAATTAGGTAATGGCTTTTTCGCTGTCACCTTTCAAACGTCTTTATGCATCCAAGAGGATATACTTTGCTTGCGGAATGCGGCTTACATACCTTTGTATCTTTTTTCTACTGAAACTTCTTTTATATATAATTACTTTTTACTTTTTTTTTCTTTGAAATGGCCTTCTTAGTTTTAATATTAGTGATTGCACCGAATGGTAGACGACATTTCTTAAAATTTTATAATTTACCAAACGGAAATTTCAACTAACCGACAGAGAATCAGAGATATGAGTGGGTCTCACCACTCATTATAAATTTTTATTTCTTAAATAAGTTTTGTCTCGTTATACTCTGAGTGCACTTTTCAATTTTCATTATCCCGCTTAAAATGCATAAACTTAGTGTTTGGCCCAACTTATTTTTAACTTAAAATTTGTTTTTAAGTTAAAATTAAAAATAAGAACTAAAAAAAAAAGGCTACAAGCTGTTTGTTAATTTTAATTTTTTTTAGCTTAAAAGCTCCTTTTAATTTAAAAGTTGTTTAATAATTTCTTTTAGAAATTTTAGTTTTTATTTAAAATTAGTTACTTCTTGTAATGAAAAATATATTAATAAAATTTAAAATATTATATAAAATTAAAAAAGTATTATATAAAATTTATTTAATTTACATAAAATTAATAATATGTTCATTGCTGTAAAAAAAAATGAAAACGATGAATACGAAATTTAATAAAGTGTTTCATTTATTGTTTAATTTTTCTCACAATTTTCAAGCAATCAATAAGATGAATACAAATTTATAAGCCTAAAAGAATTTTGAATTTAATAGATTTAGTTAAATTTGTTTTAGAAAAAATAATGCTTCATCTATTGCATTTCTGCATACATCTGATAAACCCCATTTTAATCATTATTTTATGGGGTTTCTCGCACCGTTTGATCCTTAAACTGCATTATCTTTGGGTGATTTTGATTGATATATGTTATTTTGGTGCAGAGTGAGCTTGAACTTGAGAAAAGAAGAAAAAGGGCTTGAAAACATGGAAACAACACTCCTAGCAAGTAAGCACGACCCTGTGCACGACCCTAAGCACGAGGCATGCTTAGCAGCTTGCGCTCCGTAACTTATGCACGACCCTCAGCATGGGGCGTGCTGATTCAGCAGCGCTTCGTAACTTATGCACGGCCCCATGCACAACCCCATGCACAGCCCTGTGCACAACCCTGCAACAGCTGAAGTCTTTAAATAGATTAGGTTTTTATGTTTTAAGGGACATCTTTTTACTTTCAATTTTAGACTTTCTTGTAGAGTACTTTTGGAGTTTCTAAGGGAACTACAGAATAGGAAGAACGGAAGTGCACTACATGGATTAATTCGTGTAACGATTCTTTTCCTCTAATGTCTCTTTTGTTCTCTAGTTTGGTTTTATGCTTTCCTATGTCCATGGCTAGCTAAATCCTTAAGCTAGGGTTGTGATGTAGGGCCTATCTGTGAACCTTGATTCCTCTATTTTCAATAAAAGTTATCATTTGTTTATCAATTAAATTACTGCGTTGTTCTTCTCTTTAATCAGGACTGATCACCCTGAATCTAAATTGATTAATTGTTATGATCAAACTGCTAATTAATCGACTCACACAGTGATTGAATTATAGGGATTTGCATGAACCAACTCTTCCTGGAATTTCTAATCCGATTAACTTCTGTTAATTAACCTCTTTGTGCTAAACCTTCTTTCTAAATTAGTCTGATGAACAAAAAGGGATTGATTAAGGAAGGAGAGGATTTTCAGAACATGACCCAATTCTATTTATTACTTTAAGAGGTATGATTGGTAATTGCATGAACAAGTGACGCTTTAATTGAAATAGGGAATTAAGGGAAACATGAGACGATTTGAAATCATGACCCTAGGTCCTTTAATCTGTCAGAACCCTTTCTAATCTTCATTTACTTGCACTTTCTAATATTTTCTTGTACACAATTGCAACTCAAATACTTCTTTTTTCTTGTCTTTTACAAATTTGTTATTTGGGAACCACAATTAGTCTCTAGGGTAAGATATCCGGACTTAGGTCCACTATTACTACTGTGTAGGGTAAGCTTGCCCTTAAGTGGTACGCATTTTACGCATCAACATCAATCGAGAAAGTAGAAACTAGATAGTTATAAAACTAATATTTTAAAAAGCTAACAACATATATTGGCACGCACAGGATTCGAAGAGATGTTCTTTATACTAAAAGCTCCGCATAAGCTATGTACAAGCTGCTCTCTCTCATATAACTTTTCTAGAAGATGTGGGACTTTTTACAAATTAGCTTATGTAAAAGCTAATTTTAGCTTATGGAGAAGTTCATTTCTTTTTTTTTTCTTCTTCTTTTCTTCTTCTAGAAGTGCTTTTGGATAAGCTAACCCAAACAAGCCCTAACATTTTTTAAAAGCTACTTATCTTAATATTTGTTCTTTATAAATAAGCTCCTTATATTTTTAAGTATTTTTATGTGAAGTGTGTTTGGCCCAACTTCTCCTTTTAAGGAGAAAAAAAGTAAAAAAAAATAAGTTAGACCAAACACACTCTTACTTTACTGATGACATGACACATTTAATTTTACGATTAATTACTCATTTAATTTGTTCATATACATGTAAAATCTTTACATTTTACTACCTATATTTAGAAATTACTCATTTTAATTTAAGCATAAAATGATTCTAACAAGTACAATTATGTAACTAGAGCATCTGTGATTCTGTTGTATATATTTACACAAATATTCTGATCCACTCTTTGATTACTTCAATATTCACTTTAAAAAATTTAACATTAGTGATGAAATAATTTATATTTAATTTTTAAAAAGTTTGTCATTAATTAATATTTTATGATGATAATATTAGTGAACAAAAAGTAATTTTTGTTATTAAATCTCGTCACTAATACATTATTTTTTTTATTCAGCAAAAAAAAAATACATTAATTTTTTTTGTAGTGATTGTTTTGTATCTTTTGATTGCAATTTCTCTATTTTATATCGAAATTCAATTTTTTTTAGTAGGTGGAATAAGTTATATGGATCAATTAACGTTAACTATCATATTTTTTTTTTTTTGAAGTAGTTAACTATCATATTCTAGCTATTAGTTTGTTTTTTTTTTTTTTTTGTAAAAATAGTTTTTTCAACCTCCCTCTATCTCTAGTGATGCATGACTGATGATGTTTTTTTTTTATCCGTAGGAATCGAACACGTACGGTATCGGAGGATTTACAATAACTCATGCACCCTGCTCAACCAACTGAGCTAGACCCTCGATCATGACGGATGATGTTACTTTTCATCTTATCTACTTTTTTTTTTACTGGAATTATCTACATGTCTTTTCCAACATATCAAAACACCAAAGATAAGATTCTACAACATTTGCTACAATAAATGTTAACTTAACTTCATATCAAATGCTTCTAAAAAAAAAAAAAACCTTTATATCCAATGCAATATTATCTTGTATAGTATGTTCACATGTTTAATATAACATTTTCATCTTTGGGACAATGAGTATATTTCCTTGTTGGACTATATTTATCACTTAACATTCAATTCCATACAACATCCCGGTCTTGTTGACTAATTAACTTCATATCTAATGCATGCATTCATAATCTTATCTTGTTGACTGTTTTGTTGTCACATTATACTTGAGGTCTTATTCATTTCATTCATCCTGGCTACTTGAATCATTATTTAAATTTCTCTAGTTTATTAATTTAAAAGAATTTTTATGCCATTTTTTGGGAAAAAGACTTAATTACATGTTTTATTTCTCCATTATAATCAATGTGGGATTTTGATCTTCAATTTTTTAATTAATTGTTATAATAAAATTCCGTCACTTATCTTTTTACACAAAATCTTCAAATCCGTATTCTACTCAAATAATTAGAGGTTTATGGATTTGAATAGAAAATTAAAAGGTTTACAAATCCAAAAATTGATAGAAAAAATTAAAAGATTTTGAAAGATACGAGATTACGCTTTCAAAAAGAAAGAAAAAAATATTTTTTTATTATTATTTTGGATCAAATATGATATTTTTGTTAATGATTTTGAGAAAAAGAGAGGATTTGAAAAGTTTAATTGTGTTCAATGCTTAAAATCTTGGAAATTCATTATTAATTTGATTTTTGCCCTACCTTTGGTAGTATTGAGCTGTTGGCTGATTTAGCAGCCAGTACTTTCTTGGGTTTATTGTTTTCTTGGGCTTTTGCCACGTCTAGTCACACACACACACACACAAATGCTTAAATATTCTAACGAAAAATGAGAACTTAACATTTATAAGTATAGAAAAATTTATGGAAAGACCTGATTATATAGCAATTAAATAAAAAAAATTTAAATGACTCAATTATAATAATTAGAAAACTACGGGATCAATTTGGAATAAAAAATTATTAAAACCTAAAATTGCACATTAGTTATAGCATAAAGATTAAAAGTGTAATAAAGTCTTTCTAAAAAAAATCTCTAATATGTCCACGTAAATAAATGCATATATTGTTTAATATTTAAAATATAAAATACAGATTTTCCTAATACATTAAAATGAAAAATAACTCATAACAAATTGAGTGGATCTTAATCCCACATGTGCCCCCAAGTGCTCAAGTGTCTAGCACCATTGTTCTTAAAATAGAGACCCCAACATAAGCCATGAAAATTAAGTAGAGCTCCCACTTGAGAGGATAACCACCAAAACAAAACGAACGTGACTTCTCTCTTTACGTTCCTCTCATTTTTAGTTTTCATCCAAAAAAAGAGCACAAGACATCTCTCTCATTCTTTCATCTTCTCTCTTTTCTCACTTTCAATTTATCCACATATCACCCAAACTATATATTCTATTCCATTCAGTTTTTGCATTCAAAGCTCATTGACGATATTGTTGCAAGCACGCATGCATATATATTCTATACAGCGAGTGCCTTGGTAAAAATCAGGCAATGAATATTTGACAAATTAACCAAAAAGGCCTTTGTATATTGGTATTGAGGAAGTGAAACCTGTGACAATAGAACTGGTGATGGTTAAGGAAGACACATCGATGACGTTTAAAGTAAACGAAACGAAAGAAATAATATGCTATTCAGCCACCATGATAACAACGGATGGCATATGGAATAATGATAACCCTTTGCACTATTCTCTCCCTCTCTTCATCCTGCAATTAATGTTGGTTGTGATTGCCACCCGTTTATTTGTCTACATACTCAAGCCCATTCGCCAGCCACGCGTTATTTCTGAAATGTTGGTTAGTCCCTTTACCATAATATCACAATATATAGTTTACTTTTTGTGCATTCCTATTTATATTATTAACCAATTAAAAATTATATATATCAAAAATAACTTTTAAAATAATTATTATTATTATAAAAATCAAAACCATCATACATCATGATCATTTACATTGTCAATGCATGTCTATTTTCTCGAATCATAAAGTTTTCATTGGATGGAACTAACATATATGATTGAAATAATAACATAATAATAGAATTTGAAATTTATTAGAAAATCATAACTAATATATAGTTAACGTTGTTACATGCATGCATGGATGTGTGTAGGGAGGCATATTATTGGGTCCTTCGCTGCTTGGGAAAAACAAAGCATTTTCTGATGCAGTTTTTCCCGAAAGAAGTACGATGTTGATTGAAACAATGTCAAACGTTGGTATCCTATATTTTATGTTCTTGGTGGGAGTGGGGATGGACCCATCAGCATTGAAACGCATAGGTAGAAAAGCAGTGGTCATAGCAGTCGTTGGCATGGTCTTGCCTTTCGCATTTGGAGCTTTATTCGCTGTCTTTTTTATCAAACTCAGCGAAGAAGATACCAAAAGTAGCGCTTACATCCTATTCCTTGGTGCTGTTCTCTCTGTTGCAGCTTTTCCCGTTCTTGCCAGAATCCTTGCAGAGCTGAAATTCATCAACACAGAGTTAGGAAGGGTTGCTCTTTCATCTGCACTCGTTAATGATCTGATTTCTTGGGTGCTCTTGGCTATGTCCATTACCATGGTAGAGAATGAGAAACCTTCTTTGACTCTTTTGCTGGTTTTCCTGGCAAGTGTAGCGTTTGTTGCTTTTAATATTTTTGTTGTGAGACCTCTGATATTGTGGATAATAAGGAGAACCCCGGAGGGTGAAGCATTCAGTGATTTCTATATTTGCATGATATTGTCCGGTGTCATGATCTCAGGTTTGATCACAGATGCTATTGGAACACATGCTGTTTTTGGAGCTTTTATTTTTGGTTTGACAATCCCAAATGGACCACTCGGACTCACTCTTGTGGAAAGGCTCGAGGACTTTATGTCATTGCTTTTGCTCCCTCTATTTTTCGCCACTAGTGGCCTCAAGACTGATCTAGGACTCCTCAAAGGGTTCGGCACATGGGCAATTATGCTCCTTCTTGTTGCTTTGGCTTGCATTGGCAAAATCGTTGGAACTATGGCCGCTGCAGTCTATTATCAAATGTCAATTCGTGAAGGAGCAGTCCTTGGCTTGCTCATGAACACAAAAGGCGTTATTGAAGTTATTGTGCTTAACATTGGCAAGGATCAGAAGGTACTGCCCAATCCCAATTCTATATACAGTACTACTGTTACATGTTAATAAGGATAAAGATGCGTGGATAACCTATTGCTGTTAGACACCTTAAGAGAGAAAAGAGAGAGAAATATAGGTATGATAAATAATATGATTTAATAGAAAGAGAGAAACACAGAGAAAGAAATAGTATCAAATAGATGTTAATGATATATAGGTGTCCATATATTATTACTCTATTAGTAATTCTTAATTACTTGTCATATAAAAGTTACATAGACCATGGTGGTCCAGATCACCTAATAATTTTCCATCCACTCACCATGTTGCTTACAGGTTTTGACGCAAGAATCATTTGCATCGATGATGGTTATAACCATACTAATGACTGGAATAATTGTACCTGGGATAACAGCTATATACAAACCATCAAGGGGGATCATACCTTACAACAGAAGAACCATTCAAATGTCACACAAAGACGCAGAGTTCAGAGTCCTCGTGTGCATCCACACCCCTCGAAATGTGCCAACAATGATTAACCTCCTTGACGCCTCTAACCCAACAAAGAACTCTCCAATATGCATCTACGTGCTCCATTTGACCGAACTCACCGGCCATGCATCTGCATTACTCGTTGTTCATAACAATCAAGCCAAGAAACCAGATCAAACTGGCTACAATAGAACTCAAGCTCAATCTGACCACATAATCAATGCCTTTGAAACCTATGAGCAACTTGCTTCTCACATCTCAGTGCAGCCCTTGACAATAGTCTCCCCTTACTCCACCATGCATGAGGACATATGCAACTTGGCTAATGACAAGCGTGTGGCCTTCATAATCATCCCTTTCCACAAACAACAAATGGTTGATGGTGGAATGGAGACTATGAACTCGTCATTTCGCACCGTGAACCGCAATGTTCTAGCCAGAGCACCTTGCTCGGTTGGGATCCTAGTGGATAGAGGCTTAAATGTCTCCAACCATTTGGGTCCAGATCAAAAGTCTCACCATGTGGCAGTGTTGTTCTTTGGAGGGCCTGATGATAGAGAAGCCTTGAGCTATGGATGGAGGATGTCAGAACATGAAAGGATAAACCTCACTGTGATGCGTTTTGTTAATGGGGAGGAAGTGATGCATCGTCATAGTGGGGACCCTGATGATGAACCAAGGGAACTAACAGTGCAAACGGATAAGGACACTCAGAAGCAACTTGATGAGAGGCTTATGCATTGGTTTAGGACGAGTCATGAGGACGATGGTTCAATTGTTTATGTTGAGAAAATGGTGAACAATGGGGAGCAGACAGTGGCAGCAATAAGGTCAATGGATGATGTGCATGACCTTTTCATATGTGGGAGAGGGCAAGGAATGAGTTCACCACTCACAGCAGGACTCACTGATTGGAGTGAGTGTCCAGAGTTAGGGGCAATTGGGGACTTGTTGGCTTCATCAGATTTTGCAGCCACTGCTTCAGTGTTGGTGGTGCAACAATATGTTGGGGAAGGAATGGAAGGAGATTATGGGTTGGGAACACCAGGAGCAAACGTCATGACAAATGAAGAATATGTCAATCAAAATGGCCATCGTTCAACATCACCAAGGGGAGGACACAATTTGTTCAATGAAGAACGTTTGTGAGTAAGCTAAGTTGGTCCTACAATACAAACTTAAAAGAAAGAGGCTACCATAGACATTTTCAGATCCACTTCCTTCGTCTAGTGTGATTACAAAATGCATAAGGAAAGAGATATTTAGTATGAAATTGTAGAATACAAAATCTTAGGTAGGTGTGAAGGAGTAGAAACCATGTAAAATTATTTTTTCTAGCTCTCCGCTCTTGAATGGTCATGTTTCACTCCTATTGGTAAGCTTTTTTGCGTCAAAATTCATACAACTCCTTTGGTACTACATGGCATTGATGAATACATAGTTAGAAATTGTATTTATATTATTTCTTTGTACAAAAATCTGTACAATAAAGAGAGATAAAAGGAGAAGAGATGGGTGTGTGATAAGGCAGTTGATGTCAAAAAATAAAAAATAAAAGAGTTTGAACAAAAGTAATGTCATGAAAAGTATTGTAAAAAATGTCATATAAATAATATACTCATTCATAATAATCCGTCAAAGAATTATTTTTTCTGCTTTATCATTCATTTTTGTATTGAGTTAAAATAAATGAAGACTGCAAACAACTTCCATTTTAATTTTTAAAAGCTTTAATTTTAAAATATTTTTTTTAAAAAGAATTGGCTAATCATAACACCTAGACTCATATGATGAGCATATACCTAATTGTGAATAATGATTATAAATACCCAGTCTAATTGTCCTTCATCTTCATGGTTTGGGGTGACAATGCTTGGGGCATATTTTGGTCCTTTGATGTTTGGGTTTAGGTGAAGAGCCTTCAGTTTATAGACTGGGTTATGTTAATGGGTCACAGTTTTTTGTTGTTGAACCTTACACTGATATGGTCGTTAGCAGGCCAAGATGAATTCTGTCTTTTGATCTGCTACTGTTGAGTTAACCTGTGCCTAATATCTTGTGGTCTTTTTAGTCAGGCACTGTAAAATCTCTGTTTGGGCCCCGGCCCTCTTGTTGCCTTTTTGTAATTCGAACTCTAGCCTATTATTTATTCATTAGAAAAGAGTTTAATAACAATGCATTGTGGATATAAATGTTTACTATCAAGTATCAACTAATCTGAAATATTCTATCAGAATGTGACATGATTAGCAGATAACCTTGTCTCTTAAACACGTGTTTAAGAGTTCGATCCTTGATTCATGCATAAAGAAAAATATTTGTTGAGAGAAACTAACCCTTTAAATGGATATTTAGTTTATAAAAGAAATGTAATTCTTTTTTTTTTTTTACTTTATTTTATAAGTACTTATTCAGAAATTAATGAGCTATATTGGACTTTACTCTATTTCAAGCAATTGGATCGATGTTCATGATCTCATTGGTGGGCAGAATGGCATTGGAGGTTGTCACCAATTGGTGTGTGTTTGTGTAGCCGGTAGTGAACTGATGCAACGCCAAAGTAATAGTACTACCATAATTATTTTGGGGTTTTTGTTTTGGAATGTAGAATTTTTCCTTTTAGAGTAGAATGCGTTACCAAACACCACCATAGCTATCAATGTTGGAGTTGTAACGAAGTACAGCTTTTTGGAGAAAATAAGCATGCATTCAGAAATTGATGATCGAGTTTAGTAGGAAATATATAGACACTTTTACATTCTGCATAGCAGACGTTCCTGATTGTTTCAACAAATCAAAAACTTGTATCATTAATATTTTTTAACAAAGATCACAATACAAGGAAAGAACGAAATAAAAAAAATCAAATATGGGTATAATTTTTCGTTATTCGATCAGTTTCATACATTTAACTGATTTTATATGTTTCGCAAACCAAACCACCGCTTAGAGTGAATCCATGTTCGTCATATGAGACTTCTATAGCAGCTGTTGCAAGTGTCAAACGATGACAGATAACAAAATGGCAATAGCGAGTCCAACTCTTGGCCACATATTCCCTAGCCTATAGTATGATTGTGCACCATTCTGTAAACAAAAATGAAAAAACATGAGATATAGTACTAGTTAAAACTATCTAGGATTCCCCATGAAAAACTAATTAATAGGTTAATGTATATAATTGTGATTTAAATTTAATTAAGTGGTAAAAGAAAATATTACCGCATTGGGACTTGGTGCTGGTGATGGTGTCTCTTCTGAATCCGTTGTAGCAATATCGTCAGCAAGTGGTGCTGGGGGACTCCTATGAATAATAGTTGGTGCTGGAGCAAGAGATAGTGCATGGTGTCTCTCGTGCTTGTGCTTGTGCTTGTGTCTTCTTCTCCTGTGCCTGTGGGGAGGGGGTGGTGGAGTATCATCTTCTGGTGCCGGTGCTGGTGTTGGTGTTTCAATCGCAGGTGTTGGTGCAGGTGTTGGGGTATTACTTAGTGGTGAAGGAACAGGTGATGGTTTTGGTGCTTTCTTTTTGTGTGCAGGTGCTGGTGCTGGTGTTTCTTTGGCTGGTGTTGGTGCTTTGGATGGTGTTGGGGATACTTTTGGAGTAGGCAATGGTGGTGCATCAGCTGGTGGTAATGGCAATGGTGGGGGTGAAATAGGTGCTTTTTTGGGTGGTTGTGGTGGTGGGATTTTGGGGGATGGGGGTTTTGGAGTTAATGCTGGTGTAACCTTGGGGACTGGTGGTTTCACAGGAGCAATTTTTGGAGGCAAAGTTTTGGGAACAGGTGGTTTCACAGGGGCAATTTTTGGAGGTAAGGTTTTGGGAACAGGTGGTTTCACTGGAGTGGAGGTTGGTGGTAAAGCCTTGGGGACTGGTAATTTAACTGGAGCGGATGATGGTGGTAAAGGCTTGGGATCGGGTAATTTCACAGGAGCAGATGTTGGAGATGTAACTTTGGGAACTGGTAATTTCACAGGAGCACTTGTTGGAGATGTAACTTTGGGAACTGGTGGTTTCACTGGAGCAGATAATGTTGGAGATGTAGCTTTAGGAACTGGTGATTTAACAGGAGCAGATGTTGTTGGAGATGTAGCTTTAGGAACTGGTGATTTCACAGGAGCAGATGTTTTTGGAGATGTAGCTTTAGGAACTGGTGATTTCACAGGAGCAGATGTTGTTGGAGATGTAGCTTTAGGAACTGGTGATTTCACAGGAGCAGATGTTGTTGGAGATGTAGCTTTAGGAACTGGTGATTTCACAGGAGCAGATGATGTTGGAGATGCAACCTTGGGAAGTTGTGATTTCACAGGAGCCTGAGTGGTGATTGGTGTTTTACTAGAAGTGGGAGAGGTTGCTACTGGTGGTTTGGGGGAAGCTGCAGTTGGCAATTTGGAGGGTGCAGCTGTGGTTGTTGGAGGTGGCTTGCTAGTAGAAGTGGGAGAAGTTGCTGCTGGTGGTTTCTTTGAGGTGTCAGGAGTTGCAGCCACAACAGGTGGTTGTTTGGCTACTGATGGTGTGCTAGAAGAGGGAGAAGTTGCTGTTGGCAATGTAGAGGGTGCGGTTGGAGTTGTGGTTGGCAATGTAGAGGGTGCAACTGGGTTTGTGGTTGGCAATGTAGAGGGTGCAGTTGGGGTTGTGCTTGGCAATGTAGAGGGTGCAGTTGGAGTTGTGGTAGGCAATGTAGAGGGTGCATTTGGAGTTGTGGTAGGCAATGTAGAGGGTGCATTTGGGGTTGTGGTTGGCAATGTAGAGGGTGCAACTGGGTTTGTGGTTGGCAATGTAGAGGGTGCATTTGGGGTTGTTGTTGGCAAAGTAGAGGGTGCATTTGGGGTGGTTGTTGTTGGCAAAGTAGAGGGTGCTGAAGGGGTTGAAGGTTGCCACTTGGAGGGTGTACCTGCTGGTGCTTGGGCATTGATTGTGGCTAGCGGGTAGCAGAGGCTAGCTAAAGCCAATACCCAGAACACTGCAGCCATTGTTGGAAGTGATTTGGTAGGGAAAGTTAGCTTGTTATTTATAGCCTGTGGACTGTGGTATATGGTTATGATAGGATTAGAAGGTTGAGACGTAGATGACATGGTGCATGTAATTAGAGGAGATGTAGCCTTCGTGTGATTGCAACATTACCACCAATGATCCAACAAGGAATGTAAACAATTGAAAAAGCATTGCTTTTCTTGCATCAAGGGGCCTACGAAATCAGAACTCTTCCTCTTGGGATTTAACTGTCCATGGTTGCATGTTAATGAGAATACAATTTTACCTATTATGTCTACATACGACCTATATGTTAGTACGGGGTCATCCACCTTATGTTAATATCTGATGAACCAATATACCAATGTGATTGAGATGTCTTCTCTTTCCCACAGGTTATCTCTAAAGTAAGCCCCAAGCTTTGCCACAAAAGAATGAAAAAGAAAAACAAAATCAACTGTATGATGAAGACAAGACTACTGATAGCTCATAGAGGAATAAAAAGCCACATTACACAGGAAGTGGGATCACCGAGTTTCATATTCTAAAACTATATATATTTTATAATCTTAGTGCTTTCATATTATACTTAATTGTTTCAATTTTTTGTTTTGTTTTATAACAGTAGTAGAATATTATTGTTTTCTTATTTCACTTTTCAGTTTCTAAACTAATTCGCTGTTCTATTTGTCTGCATATAATACCTATAATCCACCTTATGTTATATTTTCTTGAGTGTCAGAGACTTCTACCACCTCTAGAATAAGTACTAGCAACTTGTCCTTGTTTTGTTCTTTTATGTTGAGAGTGGTTTTGTCCTAATGAAGGATTTGTCACTCATGAGTCATGTCTAAAACAAGACTAAAAAGAAAAGAATTAGGAACACTTCCCTACGGGTAGAGTCTCTTGCCATACATACGGCATTTACTTAAAGGTACCTATTTTTTTTTCTTGGAGCACCTAATTGAAAATAATAAATCATATGTGCAGACTATTTTATTCAGTGTTGTAAAAATCGGACCAGTCATCGACCCGGTTGAGGTACTGGATTGATGGGTCAGTGATTGAACCGGTAGGTCACTAATTGACCCGGTTTGACCCGGTGTATATTAAAAAAAAATTAAAAATATAATATATCTAACAAAATGTGACCAATCCATAATTCATACTCTAAAATTAAAATCAATCATGATCAAACTACAAATTTTACATAGTCATTTATTACTATAAATTATTTTGTTGGATGTTATTATTAAATTATTAAGGAAACTCTTGTTATTTTTCACAGCTAAATATAAAAGTTGTCGGAGGACCATAACATATCAAGATTAAAATAATAATAATTAGCTATTATATATTATTGTCAACATCAAAATAATATTATAGGAACATATTATTATATACTATTCAGTAATTAACTATTAACAATTTAATTAAAATGTTATAGGAGTATATTATTATATTATATATTATACAGAAATTAGTTTTTGTTATGATTTCAAATTTTAAATGGTACTATAAAAATAATTCCAAATAACAACATTAGTTACAAGAAATGTAAAAAAAAAACCTGAAAGAAAAAAAAATGGGGTCGACCAACCAGTCTGGGTCACCGGTTTTGACCAAAATCGGCCGGATCAAAACAGGTTGATCCGGGTCGACGACATTTCCGGTCTGATAGCTAAACCGGACCGGACAGAGTTCTGGTTCCCTGTCGAACCGGTCCGACCGGTCGGTCTGGTCCGGTTTTTATAACTATGATTTTACCCTTGTCTTTATTCCTTACCTCCAGTGCACCCCATCCTTCATTGGAGCTGGAGCATCTTCATAGAGTTGTCTTTGCGTCCTCCAACCTCCGCCATTGAAGCCACGACGGTAAGTGGTTTGTTTGTTGAAATGTTGGTGTGTTTTTTTTGTTATTGACGGATTGCATAATCTATAAAAGGGAAATGTGTTGTTGTACTACGGAATAAGCATTCCATAACATAACAACATATATTACGGATTACTCATTCCGTGATATATATGATGTTATGTTACGAAATGGCTACTCCGTAATACAACAACACATTTTCCTTTATTACGGATTATGCAATCCGAAATATATAGCAAATTCTGGAAATGTATTACGGAATACTCACTCCGTAATACATTGTTGTATTACGGAATGGGTATATCGTAATACATTTCCAGAATTCGCTATATATTCCGGATTAGATAATCCGTAATAAATTAAAATTCTATAATTTATTTTTTAATTGTATAATTTACTTTGTAATTGTATAATATGATATTTAATTTGTAATCCGTATGAAATTAATTTGTATAATTTAATTTGTAATCCGTTAGAAATTAAAATTGTATAATTTAATATGTAATTGTATAATTTAATTTGTAATTATATAACATGATATTTAACATAATTTAATTTGTAATTGTATAGGAAAAAAATTAACAAGGGGTGTAATATACATTACGGATTGCTCAATCAGTAATTCTATTACAATATTACGGATCATACAATCCGTAAGTCTTGTAATAGAATTACGGATTGTGTAATCCGTAATGTATAATGTATTACAAGACTTATGGATCGTATGATCCGTAATTGTTGTAATAGAATTATGGATTAAGCAATCTGTAATGTAATATATAAGAGTGTTATGGGAATATTTAAAACTATGGGATGCACCAAGCAAAAAAGGAAGTGCTTTAAGTAATTGTCCATACATACATATCTCACGATCATATATAACGCCCACTTAAGCTCAAAAGAATAACCCAACTTTAGTTTTGGGTTTGGATCGAGCATAAGTGCATAACCTTTCAACCCAACCTGCTCCTTAGAAGCCCAATGAAAACACACAAAAAAGAAATAAGGAGACCCAACACAAAGAACGAGGATTTTGATTTTGAATTTGAAGCCCGTGATGGTTTCACAATATATGTACACAAAACAGCATCAGAGTCATTAATTTTCATACTAAATCAAATTAAATTAATATTAATTTTTTCTTAATTAATGATTTGATTCAATTTTTACATACTTTTTTTAATTCCATTAATTATTACTTAAATTTCTTTAATTAATATTAAATATAATAAGATATTTATAAATTTCTTAAACATTTTTAATTAACTGTACTGTTTTTTAGATTTTTAAAGACCTATTTTTACATTTTTTTATTTATTACCATTAATCTTTTATGACTATATTTGATTTTATATCTGTTATAGACTTGAGTAAAGTCAGATTATGAAATTAGTTTCTAGCTAGTTAGGACATATGCCCCTTCTATTTTGTTTTTAGATTGGTGCTATAATCCCTTAAAATGTATTAAATCCTACCGTTAAATCGTTTGTACTCCCATGAACAAATTTCTTTAGTGTACTTTTATTTAAAAAGAGCACTAAAAAATAACACCTTACTAAAAAAACTGTAAAAAAAAAAAACACCTTAGTAAAAATAAAATAAAGTAAAATAAAATAAAAAAAACTAATAATAGGGAATGTTATTTTTAGTGCGTACATATTAGTATCTCTAATTGCAAGGAGAGGAGAGAGATTTCTATCCTACAAAACTAATTTCTAGTTACTCTTTTTTTTCATAAATTTGACTTCTATTGTGTTCCGTTTCTCTTCCTGGAGTGTAATACCCTAACTTAATGCTGTAACATCCCTAATTAAGAATAAGGATATTGTCATTTCTAAACTGTTCTTCATTGTCTTAAAAATGCGTTGACACATTAATGTTGATGCATACTCCCATTTTCCAGTGAAATTAGTGAGTTATCTATCATATGCGCGATCCAATTAAGACCACACTAACTGTCAAAAGTGAAGTCATTTTGTTTAGATGAAGATAAAACATGAAGCTCCTTTACATGCTAGTTGCATATATCAAACTTTGTGGAGACAATATCATAGCCAGATATGAGAGACAAACCGAGACAAAAAAGGATTGTGTAAGCTACAGATTCAGACTAAACTATGTAGTTTGTGCGATCAATTATTTATATAGATCTTATATCAAACAAGGTACAACATATTTATAACGAGTTAACATCCACGTAGCTCACACGCAAAAACAACTGCTTAAAACATTGATAAACCTTAACAAAAGTATCTGCTATATATTATTGACTTGATTTTTGAAAGAGTTATTATCTTCAATATGTGCTTCTAAGAAGACGTTAATTTCCCAGTCTCTGGCACTCTTCTGATTCTCTTGCACGAAATCAGGGATTATGCATTATGGCTGCTGAATTTAAACAACTCAGATGGCAGATCAAAGTAGGAACTGACGCAGTTAATATCTCCTTCATTTTCATATATTCTGGCTTGTGAAGCCAGGGAACTACGTTCAATTTTTTCCAAAGAAGAATTTGGCTTTGATAATGATAACACAGGGTTCACAGCATGCATTTGTGTTTCTTCTTTTCTTGCTTTAACTGGCTTTGTTTTCCCAAACCCTGGAAGATACACGCAAAGTGCATTGCATTTGAATCCCTCTTCCTTACCCTTGTCATCACTTTTTGGAATTTCTTGTATCTTGTAGTTGTAGGTCATGTTTGTAACCTCACTTGATGATGGTTCAAGGCTCTTGGTTACATTCTTCTTTGACCAATCTCTAGGAGATGAGGTGGTCGAATTTATGGCCAAGAGTTTGAAAGAAGGTTGAAGTAAGGGTAGGGTGTACAAACCGGTAGCATTTGAAGGTGTGACAGAAGGTTTTCTCAGTGACAGTGGATGCACAGCAATCTGATTTTCCTTTTGTAAACTCTTCTTGATCAAGATTTTGGGCTTATCCATCATGGTTACATTACACCGAAAGGGAAGTCAAGTCACACACCTTAATTATGCATTCTCAGCAATGCCTGCTTTATCTACTTCCTGGAAATGGTGTTTTGTGAAATATATATAGGAATCATCTTTATCAGAAATTAACTTGAAGTACCATATATATGCTTGAAATTGCATATTTTGTGATAACTGCCAAAGTGCTGGATATTTATACATAAAAAGAGGGCTTAATTAGAGTGGTCTCTTTCTTTCTCTCAATATCAATTTAAATTAATATGATTTTTGTTTCTTAGAATTAGTTGACTTCTCTCCTCATGCGCCACAAACAATTAGTAATAAACCTCTTGGAGAATATTCTAACTTTTGATCAGTTTTCCCTGCCGGCGTTTATATTTCTGAAATGATTGTAATATTGTTTAATTGAGCTTTTTTCTGAAATTGTCGATCGTGGAATACAACGTGCATGCACAACATGATAAATATCACAAATTAAACCAACCTGTAACATGACAGCATCAAAAGGGGGAAAAACTATGTTAAATTAAAATTAGGTATACAATATAAGAATCAAGGTATTAAATTGATCCGTTCGGCCTCTCATTGGCCAACCCTCTCAAACGCCAATCACCTTGGCTCGGTGCTCGAAGGATTGTGAATAAAGATGGAAATAAGTCAGGTGGCCTATGAGGGACCTATAGCCTAACTCATATAAGGTCTGACTTGTTTTACCTCTTTTGTTTAAAAAAATAGGTTTATTTTATTTTTTTAAAATCTATTAAAGTAAAGAAAAAAAAGTCTATTAAACCATATAGGTCTACCTATTTAAATGCATATATAATATTTTATTGTATTATATATACATAATTATATGTAATATATTTACATAATATATATTATAATATAACAATATAAAAGTTATATAAGCTAAGCTCAAGCTTTCTCTTTTAGTAAAAGTTAGGCTTGGGCTTACCAAAGTCTAGTTTGACATGATCAGGGTTGGCAAAATGGGCTGGTCCGGCCCGTTTTGGCCCGGTCCGCCTGTGGCCTGCCAAAAACGAGCCAGGTCGGGCTGGCCCGCCTGGCTGCAACGGGCTGCATGTCCTGACCCACCCCGCCAGTTTTTTTTTAAATTTATTGCAAATAAGATATAAATAAAATGATCTTGCATTACTTGTATCATAAAAGGACAATAGAGAGTATTTTTGTTACTGTGAAGTGTAAACACAATTAAAAATAATTGTAATATTGTTTCATTTCCTTCAATAAATCACAAATTAATAATTTTTTAACACCACAAGTTCAACATCATCATGAATAACATCTTAAAAAGGCTTACCACATACTAATAGTCTTTCAAAAATATATCACAAAATATTAATAGTTTCTAATAACTTATATTATTTTAGATAGATTAATTATAAAAAAAAGTGCTGGCGGGCTGGCAGGCCGGTCCGCCTGGTTGGCGGGCCAGGCGGGACGGGCCAAAGCGGGCTGGCAGGCTGCAAACCCCATCCCGCCCCACCAAATTGGTAGCGGGCTGGCGGGCCGGCCCACCTGGCCCGGCCCGCTTTGCCATCCCTAGACATGATCTATTTTTGCTTGTGAAACATCCAGTTTGTGAATTGGCTCACGCGTCTGGTTTATTTAGGTTGACCCATAATGTTCTTATTCAATAAGTTTTTACTTGTCCGATCGCCTTTTATATACTTGAGACCCTTTGTCAAGTAGATTTGCCTGATACCCATACAATTGAGTTATCAAGCTGCATGTAACACGACCCAAAAAGGGAATGTGTACAGTAACCAAAGTTGTACTACCTTCTTAATGTCAGAGACAAAAACATAGACATGTGGCGACTAAAAAGGGCACACCACTCTCTGGCATGTTATGGCTTTTTTTTTTTTTTTTTTGTCAAATTGACTTTTTTTTCTTAGGATTTTCGGTATCTCTTTATGATATATAATTTTTAAATAATTATCAAAATATTTAATTAAAGACATTAAATAAAAGAAAAGATGCATCTAAAACATAAGTAATATTTAATAATTTTCACAAATAAAGTCTCAATTTAAAATTTACCGATGAAAAAGTTAGATGATATAGGATTTATTGATGTAAAGTATCTATGAACTTTATCGATAACTAATAAATGATTATTCCTTTTAAATGAGTTTATTCTCCACCCACTCTTTTTTTCAATGTTTTTAAAATCGGACCGGTTATTGAACTGGTGAAGACACTGGTTTAAGGTTCAATGGTTCAACCGCGGTTGAACCGTAGTTGAACCGGTATTAATAAAGATATTTTTAAATTTTTTAATACAATATATATAACACAATATTAAATAAAAAATAACATAATATTCATAACTTCATAACATAAAAGTTTAATGCAGTAAAAAAAAAAACATAATAGTTTAACTTTACTTAAAAACGTCACTAGTCATAACATATACCAAGTATAATTACATACTTGTATCAAGCGATACCCTTAATTTTTTTTTTTATAGAACCCTTAATTAATTATTAAGTCATAATTGTATTAGCTAATTAAAAAAATTAAAAAAAAAATGTCTACTTATGCAAGGTCCAAAACTCCAAAATTAGCTTATCAAAGTATATTTAATCAATTAGTTATTTATGCTATATAATATATAATGAGCAAAACCACAAAAAAGTGAAGGAAATTAAAGAATCACATTAAGACTTAATAATGTAATGCACTAGTTTATATATAAATGTCTACCCATTAGTAGGTCACGCACTAAATAAGATTTGACAAATTAATATGCTTATATTTAATTTTACATCCATGTCCAAATAATCCATTGCATTCATCCCAAATTTCAAACAAGGAAGCATACAAGTTATTCTATAGAGTCGTGAATGAGTGAATTAATCACAAACAAAAGTTACAAAATATAGACAATGTAGTAAGTCAGAAGCACATTAAAAAAATAAAATAGAATTACAAAAAGAAAAGGAATAAGAAACGTAAACCATACCTGGTCTTCACTTCCTAAAATAAGAAAGGCAAAAAAGAATAATACTACTAAATAAATCACTAAAATCGAACCATTACACATACACATGAATCAGTAAATCACACTGCTGGACCTTAATTACGAGTCCATTAATTAAGAAATACAGCCATACAATTGATAATTGCAAAATAGAATAACAATTTGATACAAATACGTGATCAGGGTCTTCGCTAGAAACAAAAAAAGTTGTAAAATGAAGAAGGAAAGACGTGAGGACATGAAGTCGCCGGAGATGGAATAGAAAAACCGTCAAAGATGGGATCGGAAAGTCATCAGAGATGGAAAGAAATATCCTTGGAGAGAAAAGGGAAATTCTCGTGACTAATTCAGGGCTCACTAGAGTGACGCGAGTGCAAATCGTGACCCAGAAAAAAGTTTGAAACATTACTTTCTGCAAACCGTGTGAACCGGTCAAACCGCCGGTTTTGACCAGTTTGTCGATTTTATACCGGTTTCAGCGGTTTCTTACCAGTTCTAAAGCAACACGGTTTTGCACCACAGTTGGACCGGACATATGACCGGTTCCCGGTTGAACCGGCCGGTCTGGTCCGGTCCGATTCTAAAAACCATGCTTTTTTTTAACGAGTGGGTCTTTTTTTTATATAGATCTCAAGTATTCTTTATGAAGACAATTTTGTCTAAGTTAATAGAATTATTATATACGACAAAATTCTTCTTCCAAATATTTAACACAACGGCATATTCATACTAGTTGATTCACACATTCAAAGTTTTGACGAGTGTGTTTAGAGATGACAAAATGGGTTAAGGCTAGCAAGTCCACTTTCAAAATATGGACTGAAAAATGTAGTTCATCCCGTTTAAGGGTAAATTAGTGAGCTGACCAACTATAAACTAAATATATATATATTAAAATAATGGTTAAAGAAAATTACCTCCTAATTGAAAATATTTGATCCTAAACACAACACCACTTTCATACTAAACTGAAACTGAAATTTGAAATCTTATTCTAGCTTTTTTTTTTTTTTTTTCTCTTTTACTCAAATAAAAAAACTATTGTTCAGATGGGTCGGCTAACCATACCTTGCTAAAAGCTTCTTTTTTGACCAACCAAAACAGGACGGGCCATGACAGGTTAATAAATTGTCTTGATCCATTTATAAAAAAAAATATATAGGTTAAACAAGCTGCTCCCACGAATCAAAACCGGTTTTAACACCAATAAATTACTCTACCCACCTTAAATCAGGTTAATCAAGATGTTATATAAATTGTATTCATTAAAAGTTTCATATACTAAAAAAAAAAAAGTAAATCAAAGGATTCAGAAACTGACAGTCCATGAAAATTTCTTATTGTTGTCAAACTTGCCTGTTATCAATGAATCAGAAAAATAAAACTTGCCTGTTATCAAGGGAACATTAAATAATGAAGTTAGTTTTCTTACCCTATTCACGTGATAGGTACGTGGATTATAAATTAGTTGCCGGAAAATGCGGTAAAAAGATAATAATTTTTTTAAGAAAAAAAAAAAAAAAGGAAGCCGTAGTCATATCCTTTTTCTTTGATTTTGGGGTCCCGGCTTTTTTTTTTACTCAAAAAAAATTATTATTTGATTCAACTTATCTGAAAGGACCAAATAAGGATATAAATTCTTTATATGTGTGTGTTTAATTTTTTCTAAACCAATTATTTGGCTTAGTAGTCACACACACGTGGAGATCACTGCGAATAGCTACAATGTAAGAAAATTATGAGTGAATGCTTTAAAGATAAATCTCTTAATAAGCAAATTAAAGTATATGAGTAGAGAGCAACTCTCACTTTAAAAGTCAATTTTGTAAAATTGAGTTAAGTCTAAATCCCAAATCTAAGATGTTATGAGAGTTTATATTAATGATTATTGTTAGGCCTACTGGACTACCCGTTACCGATTTATTATCGGACTAATATATCCAATCATGCAAACTTCACATTCAAGATATTCAATCCTCAAGATGAGAAGGGTGTATCCTTGATATAAGACCATCTTGTTCCAAGTATAATTGAACATTAATATGAATGTCTTTTTTTTGTTAAGAATTTGAATGTTAATTCATTATTTTAAAGGAGATTAATCTTTTTCCTCGACTAATCCCATTAATTAATGCTCAAAACCTTGTTATTAGTTTTAAAGTGAATAATTTATTTTAGATAAAAATAAGTAAAATATCTCAATAATTAATTAAAAATTTATTAAATTTATGATTTATTGTGTATGTATAGATCATGTTAGAGCATTTACAATACATAATTGCTTAAATGGATTGTTTATCTTGAATTTGTGGGCTTACAATGCCACATAGATTTAAGAATTTTACACAAAAATTTACTTCAATGCTAAAGTTACTTATTTAAGTAACGGTTGCTTATCTAATCAACTCACTTAAGCAATATAACGGTTAAGCAACTCACTTGAGCAATGCATTATCAAGTAATTTGTTTCAATGAAAAAATTTGTTAAACAAAATTGTTTATGTTCTTGCCTGTGGGTAGTAAGGTAACCTTCTGCTGACGTCTTTTCTTAAAGGTCTTCTGTAGATGTTCGAATCCTTCAACGTGAGTGACGTGGGGGGGGGGGGGGGGGGGATACCTGCAAAAGGCACTTCAACGCTCAAGTCAAGTTTCGGCTCAGAGCATTTAATGTGAGTAATAAATGAGGTTCCAAAAGTCCCCTTACCTTGAGGGGTGTACCCCTTTTTATACTTATCCTGTTGGACCTGGGCCCTTATGGGCTCTGACCATTTCTTAATGACCGATCCACACTAATTAAGGTTGCTTAATCACCTCCTAATTTTTGGTTTACCTTGATAATAGCTTCCTACTGGGATCTACTTTATCCGAATACTATCCCTAGTATTCGGTCCGTAGTGGTGCCAAATACTCCTGCAATAATATTTGGTAATATAGCTAGTTGAGCGTAAGGAGTAAAAAGTGTTTGGCCAGATTTATGCCGAACACTTACCTCTTTACGTGGTGTATTCGGTTGTTTGTGGTGGAGGGTATTCGGCTATTCATATAGCCGAATAGCCCACTGGTATACATGCCCCTCAGCCTCGAGTAGTCAGTTGTGACGAAGAGGCTTTGATTCAATATAAGTGCCTCGTTGTGTCCTTTCAAATTGTCATTATAGCTGAAAAATCCGTTTAGGTGACGGAATCGAGGCGTCGCATTATGAACCGTTAGATCTGGATCGATCTAATGGTTAGCAGCATTTGAACTTTTTGGATCGTTGTGGGCTTGAGCCCTATAAATAGGGTGAGGGATGTCGTCTTTGCATCCCTTATTTACAATCTACCAAATTTTTCTTATTTCGCTCTCGGCCGAATACTTCTTTCTAGCTTCATCTTTTTCATCTTAACCAAGGTACGAGAGTTCGGCTTTTACTCTTTCTCTTTTCGTTAGCATGAGTTCCTTTGGTCGTAAGCTTTCTGAGAGAACTGGGGTGGTTGATATTCGATCGCCCCCCTCGGCTAGTGGGGAGTCTTCGACTTCTCAGTCTTCGTCTTCTTGTCCTTCGACGTCCCCCTCTTCATCTTCTGCCCGAGAGAGGGTGGGTGAAAACGTGGTGTCCCATTCGGTTGGAAATGATAATTCCAGCCAAAAGCTGAAGCGTAAGCCTCGGGTTACGCTAGGGAAACGAGTGTTCTCGCCGATTACCCTGGACGGGTACACAAGGGTAAACGGGGAGGTCGGGATCCTATTGGTCTCGGTATGATGATAAGCGTAGTGTGTGCAATTTTGTAAATTATGTAGATGTATCTACCATCCTTAAGGATGAGTTGTGTCCAATAGTGTTACAATGTTGTCGGCGTGAAACCAATGCTGAGTTCGTTTTCATAGGGAAGGGTGAGTCTATAAGGGACTTCTTTTATATGTACGATTGTGTATTCCGTGACCTACATGTAACGGTTCCCTTTGATGATTTTACAATGGGGGTGCTTCGGGTTTTGAACGTGGCACCCTCTCGGTTGCATCCGAACGAGTAGGCCGCAATCCAAGCATTCCATGCCTTTTGTATTTTCAATTTTATAGAGCATTCAGTGAGTGTATTTTTGTACTATTTTTGTACTCGGCCTAAGAGCGGTTTATGGGTATCGTTAATAAGGAAACCAAAGAGGCCCTTATTCCAATCTTTTACTTCTTCTTACAAAAATTTCAAAATCGGCTTCTTTAAAGTGGTAGTAAGGCCGAATATAGGGGCTAACCACTTCTATGATAGGGGTGGGAAGCCCTTATTTCCTTTTTATTGGGAAAGAACCCCTCGGTGTTATGACAAATTTTTGAAGTCTATGATGACCGAAAGGGAACGCGAGGACCTCCTCTTTCTTGAGTCCCTCCCCCGAAAGCTTCCGGCTAGGCAGCTCGTGGCCTTATTTAATTCTTCAACTGTTTTAGCCGATATATGTGGTAAGACTTTGGTTCTTTCTTTTCCGTTATTTTTATACTTAGTTCACATGAATGGCTAAGTGTTTTGTGGGGTGTAGGTATCATGGCCGATGCTAGTGGTGACATCCTTTCTTTCTGGAATGCTCGGAAGAACCAGGCTCAAGCTACGGGGAACACTTCGGGTGTTGCTTCAGTGCCTCCTATTGTGAAGCAGCCGACCCCGAGGCCATGCCCGATAGATACCATACCTCCTCCAGCAGGAGAGAAGAAAAACAAGGACAAGGATCACAAGAAAAGGCATCGAAGCCGTGAGGCCTCAGAGGAGGAAAAGGCGAAGAAGCTGAAACAACATACTTTGGACTTTTCGGCTTCGGGGTCTTTGGCTTCCATCACTGCCATGACTTTCGAGGGCTTCTTTTCGAAGGATTTTCAGCCAAAGAAGATGGTCAGTTCCAGTGATATTTCCGAGACTAAAAAGAATATCTTAAATAAGGCTGATGCTGCTTCCAACTGGTCGGCCTACTGTGAGTTTTAGGTAAGGGCTTCGGCCATTGCTTATCACATGTTCACGAATCCGCTCAAGGAGGCCGAGAAGTTGAAGAAGAGTTTGAAGGAATCACAGGCCTTTAACCAACAGGCTCTGGATGCCAACATAGTCTTAGCGGACGATAACGCTTGTTTGAAGGACGAGGTGAGGCACCTTTCGGTTGACCTTAATGATTTGAACACCAAAGTCATAATGGCCGAGAAGGAGGCTAAACTTCAAGCTGATGAGATCAAGCGTTTGAAGATGCTACTGGCTCAAGCAGAAGACGAGTGGGATGTCGAACGCTCTGCCAAGGAACAAATTATTGCTTCAGCACAGGATAAAATTTTTGCCGAACACGAAGCCGGATTCCTTCATGTTGTTCGGCAGATGCTATTCTTCTATGACGTCCGTAACCCTATCATTTTTGACATGGATAAGGATGTCTACCAAGGTCGCTTGCTACCTCTTGATGATATTATTGAGGATGCGGTTATTGAGAATCCTCTTCAGCAGTCGGCTCCGGATGGTGATGGTGATGTTGGGACTAATGAGGAGAATAGAGAAGATGTTGCCGATGCTGTGGCCCAAGAGGATCCGGCTAAATGAACTATTTGTATCTTGGGCCGTTAGAGCCTTTTTTTGTTTTAAGAGAAATTTTGTAAATCTCTTTTTGTGATTAATGAAATATAGTCTTTATCTTTCGGCATCGGTTTCTCAATTTATACTTAGAAAATTTTCTCAAACTTACTTACAGTCGATAACTTTGTAAGAATGGCTTCCTTCCTTTTATTAGCTACAGATTCTTTTGAAGAAATCAACACTTGAGTTTTTTGCAAAGAGATTCCGAATAATGCGTCTTTAGCCGAGTAGGAGTATTCTTGAGGGAAACCGTTTGTGGGAAAATCCAAATGGTGCATCCTTAGCCGAGCAGGAGTACTCGGGAGGGAACCATTTGCAAAGAGATTCCGAATGACGCATCCTTAGCCGAGCGGGAGTACTCGGGAGGGAACCATTTGTGAAGAAATTCCAAATGGTCCATCCTTAGCCGAGTAGGAGTACTCGGGAGGGAAACCATTTGTGAAGAGATTCTGAATGGTGCATCCTTAGCCAAGTAGAAGTACTCGGGAGGGAAACTATATGTGAAAAAATCCGAATGGTGCTGAAAAACAATCATATTATAGGTAGGAAAGATAAGCTTCATTGATTTAATTGGAAAGGTGTGCCTTGTTAAAACCTTCTCGGTAAAAACCCTTTCACGTTCTTTTAGGGATAAAAATCCGAGTAAGGAAAAAGAGTACAACACCTGTTTACATAATCAACTAATATAATACTTAAGGTGGGTTTAATTCCATGTTCTTGGCACCACCCTTCCTGAAAGCTCTTCCAACTTGCATGCTCCGTTATTGAGGGTTTGCCTGATCCTGAAAGGGCCATCCCAATTAGCTGCTAGCTTCCCTTCCCGGGTATCTCTTCGTGCATTTCCTTGCATCTTTAGGACTAGATCTCCTTGTTTGAACTCTCTCGGCTTCAGCTTTGAGTTGAACCTCCTGGTCATTCTTTATCTGCATGCTTTGGCGTTGAGGCGTGCTCGGTCGCTCACCTCTTCGATCAAGTCAAGTTCACATCTCATGGAGTTTTCATTTTAAGATGCTTCAAAGTTTTCTCTTCGGAAGGAAGGTTCCCCTACTTCTACCGGGATCATAGCTTTGGTTCCATACACCATTATGAAGGGCGTTTCTCTGATTGTTGATTGTGGGGTGCATCTGTATGCCTACAAAAATTCAGGTATCTCTTCGGCCCATGCGCCTTTAGCTACGCCAAATCTCTTCTTTAATTCTCCCAAAATGACCTTGTTAGAAGACTCCGCCTGTCCATTCGTTTGTGGGTGTTCGACTAACGTCATCCTGTGTTTTATTCCCAGGTCTTCCAAAAAAGTATTCAACTTTTTGTCTGTAAATTGTAAGTCATTGTCGGTGACGATTACATACGGGATGCCGAATCGAGTGATGACATTTTTCCACAAAAACTTTTGTACATTTTGGCTGATGAAATATACAGGTGCCTGACCCTCTTCATGTTCTTGGGCTAACACCGCACTTATGACTTCTTGAGAGACCAAGATGTATAGCACCAGACCTTTTTTAGGGTCCTGTTTTTTGAGTATAGGCAGGGCCGAAAGGGTCTTCTTCAGCTCCTGAAAGGCTTCTTTACACTGTTGTTCCATGAAAAATTCTTAGTAACCTTCAATAATTTCATGATGGGTTTCACCTTTTCGGCTATCCTTGGTAGAAATCGTGATAGAGAGGCGATTCTCCCTGTCAGTCTCTAGACTTCCTTTGGGGTTCTCGGGCTTCTCATAGAAATAACAGCTTTACATTTGTCAGGATTCGCCTCTATGCCTCAGCATGTTAACATGAAACCCAAAAATTTTCCTCCTTGAACACCGAAAACACATTTTTCGTGGTTCAGGCGCATATTCCGCTTTCTGAGCTCGGCAAAGATTTCTTCCAGGTCCCTCGTGTGCATGTCGACCTTGGACGATTTGACGACCATATCATCAACGTATACCTCCAGGTTTCGTCCAAGTTGTTTTTGGAAGACTTTGTCCATTAGCCTTTGGTAAGTGGCTCAAGCGTTCTTCATGCCGAAAGGCATAAGTCTGTAGCAATAGTTAGCTGACTTGGTTATGAAAGCAGTCTTGTTTTCATCATGAGGGTACATTCGGATTTGATTATACCCCGAGTATGCATCCAAGAAACTGAGGCAAGAGTGCCCGGCTGCCCCATCGACTAGTCGATCAATGTTTGGTAGTGGATACGCATCCTTCGGGCATGCTTTGTTCAAGTCCGTGTAGTCTGTGCACATCCTCCATTTTGTCGTTTGCCTTCTTTACCATAGCCACATTGGCTAACCAAGTGGTGTATTTGATCTCCCGAATGAAGTTGGCCGTCATCAACTTAGATACTTCCTCTTCTACGGCTTTTCGCCTCTCTTCGCCCACCTTTCTCTTCTTTTGAGCAATCGGCCTTGCTTCTTGGCATATTGCCAATTTGTGACAGTGGAATTTTGGGTCGATGCCCGGCATGTCCGAGGCTCTCCAGGCGAACAGGTCGGCATTCCATCTTACGACATTTTGGATTTGAAGCCTATCCCTTTCCGATAGGTTGCTGCCAAGATACGTGATTTGAGTTTTCGCCCCACCAATTTGAAATGCACAGATCTCCTCGTTTGGCTCAACCCGCTTGTCTTCATTAGTCCGGGGATCAAGGTCCAAAGATTGGGCCAAAGGTTCGACTACAGAGATCATGTATAACGACTTGTACTCCTCTTCTTTTAACTGAGTGACTTTGAGACTGGCTAGGTAGCACTCCCTAGCCGCCTTTTGATCGGCATGAACTGCGATTATTGTGCCTCGGCTTGACGGGAACTTCATGGCAAGATGAGGGGTGGATACTATAGCTCCAAGAGTATTCAAGGATGGGCGTCCAAATAGTATATTATACGAAGTGTTAGAGTGCACTACTATATATCTAACTTTTATAGTTTTGTACTCCTTTTTCCCATACCCGAAGGTTGTATCCAGCTCTATACATCCCCTGGTGTTAACCCTTTCGCCTGAGAATCCGACCAGGGGTTCATCATAGGGCAGGAGCTTCCCTTCTGGTATATCCAATTGCTTGAAGGTACTCCAGTATAGGATGTCGGCCGAACTACCTTGATCTACTAGAGTTTTTCGGACTGTGCAGTCAGCTATGTCTACGCTGATGACTATGGGATCATCCTACACGGTGTCGGATCCTTGAAAGTTTGCGTCTGTGAATGTGATAGGCGACATTTTTAGCTTGCTTATGGCCGAAGTCATATTGACTGATCGGACTAACCGGAGATGCTTCTTCATGGGAGAAGATGTACTTCCCCCTCCTGCGAATCCTCCAGCAATCGTATTTATGACCTTTCGGGATTTGGACAGTTTTGTTTCATGTCGCTCCCAGGACCTGCTTCTTGGTCTTTCGGTCCTTCGATCATGTTCTCGGTCGTAATTGAAGTCTCTCCTGTAAGTTCTGTCCTCGTCTTTGTATTTTGAGAACTGGAGCCTTTTAGTTCTAGGATCGTGGACAAAATCTTTGAGATGCCCTATCTTAATGTGGTCCTCGATCTTGTCTTTGAGTGTTGTGCATTCTTCAATCGAATGACCTCTATTGCGGTGGTATCGGCATTGCTTGTTGTAGTCGGCTTTTAGGGGGTGATGACTCTCTTTGGCACCGCCAATACCTCGGTTGCCAGGGCCTGTTCGAGTATCCGGGAGCGGCTAGTGTTGAGGGGGGTGTAGGTTGTGTATCGGGAGCCATGGTACTCCCGTTCCTTGTGAAACTTGTCCTTACCCTTTCCCTGATTATCTTTTTCGTGTTCCTTCCTTCCTGTGTTGGCTTCCGCTCGGACTTGGTTTCGGTACTCTGACAACTCTTCCATTTGCATGTATTTTGTTGCTCTTCGGCGAAGGTCGTCCATGTCAAGTGCTAGTTTTTTGCAGAGACTATTGACGAAAGCCCCCGGCTTAAGGGCCGTCACAAGATGATGCATGGCTACGGCTGGATCAAGGTTTTGGATGTTTAAGGCAACTTTGCCGAACCTTTCCATGAACGTTCTAAGGGATTCCCTCTTTTCTTGCTGAATATTCACCAGTGCAACTGAAGTCAAGTGATGAGGTCTGCTTGTTGCAAACTGATTGCCGAATCTATTTGCAAGTGTTTCAAAATTGTCGATGGAACTAGGTGGTGTGAACCAATTTAGAGCTTGTCCCTTTAGGGACGTGGGGAATACTCTGCATAGGATGGCGTCTTCGGCTATGTAAAGGATAACTTGAGTGACATAGACGTCTATGTGCTCATCCGGGTTAGTGCTACCATCATATCGGTCCAGACTGAGGCTTTTCCAATTTGGGGGGAGAGGGGTTTCCATAATTCCGGAAGTGAAAGGATGCCTACAAGGATGTGACTGAGTGTTGGAGGTAAAGGTTGAGGGCTGATTAGCTGCCCCATGTATGCTAAGATTGGCCGCAGACTCACCCTCATGTTGCTTGTCTGGTGCCTGATCCTCGGGTTTCCAAGATCGGTTCAGATTTCTTAGTTTGGCGTTCTCCTGTCGAAGGGTCGATATCTCCTGCGCATGTTGCCTTCTCATCGCCGATATATCGGCTCTTAGCTGTCTTAACTCCGATGACAAATTCGTTTGATCTTCCACATGCTCTATATTCTCACCGACGAGGTGCTGCCCTTGTACGTGTTGCTGCCTGGTTGGTGTCGATGGTTCAGGTATGTCCATGTGTGCGTGACTTCGGGTAGTAACCATTCCTTGTGGGGCTATGGGGTAAGTTTTACCGGGCCCCATGGTGGGAGCCAAAATGTTCCTGCCTGTGGGTAGTAAGGTAGCCTTCTGCTGACGTCCTTTCTTAAAGGTTTTCTGTAGATGTCTGAATCCTTCTACGTGAGTGACGTGAGGGGATACCTGCAAAAGGCACTCCAACGTTCAAGTCAGATTTTGGCTCAGAGCATTTAATGTGAGTAATAAATTAGGGTCCAAAAGTCCCCTTACCTTGAGGGGTGTACCCCTTTTTATACTTATCCTGTTGGGCCTGGGCCCTTATGGGCTCTGACCATTTCTTAATGACTGATCCATACTAATTAAGGTTGCTTAATCACCTCCTAATTTTCGGTTTACCTTGATAATAGCTTCCTACTGGGATCTACTTTATCCGAATACTATCCCTAGTATTCGGTCCGTAGTGGTGCCGAATACTCCTGCAATAATATTTGGTAATATAGCTAGTTGAGCGTAAGAAGTAAAAAGTGTTTGGTCAGATTTACGCTGAACAGTTACCTCTTTACGTGGTGTATTCGGTTGTTTGTGGTGGAGGGTATTCGACTATTCATATAGCCGAATACCCCACCGGTATAGTTTAACTTTAAGCAACTCATGTAAGTACCTGCGTTGAATATAATCTTATTAATTATTATTTTTTATAAATAATTAAATGTTTACTTATCTTTTAAAATAAGAAGTCAAATTAAAAAAATTCAGATCTCAAATATTAATACCTACTATTGTAATTTCGTGATTTTTTTTTTAAAAATGATTGCTTTCTCGAAAAAGGCAAATTATATAAAAGTAACAGTAGTCTATAAAGTGGAATGGATTTGGTCAAAAAAGAAATCAGATATTTGCAGAGTCACATAAATCGGAGTTATTGGATGAAAATGGAATATATGATTCAAATTCTAAGTGTATTATTTTGTCTGACTTATAAGAACGAAACCTTAGCCGTATTATCTTTATCTAATGGATCTGATTTGAACGAGTGTGTAAATGCATAATTTCTTGAGTGTACTGTATGGAATTGGAATCCCTATGAAGTTGAAACATTACTATTGGGTTAATGCAGCTACCCTAGGATAACTGGATATTTGGTGTGTTTCTAGAAGTTAAAAACATTTGATATTTATATGATTTTTTTCCTTTGATTATATTGTCAGTCAAAGAGTCAGACAGTATGCCAAATAAAAAAAAAATGAGAATCAGACACAGTCCGTTTGCTTTAAGAATAGAATAAAAAATAATATTGGGTATGATTAAGTAAATTAATTTAGATAATAGTATGAATTAGACTCAAATTTATTAGTGATACCTATAAAAAGGATTGATGGTGAGGCAGTAATTACTAATTACTCGTTAAATGAGTTTGGATTTCAGTATGAGTATTTTCTTGCAAAAATTAATAGAAATGATTGGATGAGTTTGAGTATTTTATGTAAAAGAAAAAAAAAAGCATGAGTATTTTATTATCCAACTTACTTCATATTAATGTTATTTAATATATTAATTTTAAAATAAAAGATTAATATTATATTTATATGCCTGTAATTTTAGGTAACAACTTTCAAAATTTTAATTCCTTATTGTTGACGCACGATATCTTCATCTACATAATTGTGTGGGGGAATGTGGAACATCGTTGGTTAGCTATCTAAAAACTTCATTTTTATGATAAGGATATGAAATAATACTTTGATTTTTATTGTATATAATATTTAAGTACTCGTTTAGTACTAAAATTACTTGTACGAGTATAAATCTGAAAACAAGAATTAATTTTAAAACTCAAATAAAGAGATAAATAGTAAAACACCATAATAAAAACACTGCATCAGCAAAAAAAAAAAAATATTAAAGAGTTTAATTCAATTGATTGAAAAATATGTCTGTAAATTTTTTAATAGATGAATTCAATTCCTACTAATTAAATAAAAAAAAAAGCAAGAAAACTGGAAAGCCACAAAATTCTTCCTTTAGCTTGTAAGTATATAGGTGGATTTCAGCTTGTCACCATTGGTGGATTCAAACTTCAAAGTATTAACAATATTTTTGACTCTTGGTTGGCCAGTTTGACTGGACTAAAGCAAAAGAGTGTTTTGGTTTGACTGGATTGATAAAGAAGATGCCTGGGGTGGGGACCATGCTCACCATTATTCTATAATATTAGTTGCTATTCCACTTTCTTTCATTCACTAGAAGATTATCTAATTTTTGGCCGCAGTGTCTGTGGCTGTTCCTTTCTGTTTTTGCCATCAAATATTTGTACTTTTCCGCTTTCCCTTTCCCTTTCTCCACTGTCCTGTCAATAGCCAAGAATTGCAGACCTACAGAAACTTCCCTTCCATCCTTCCTTCCACTACTCTTTTTTGTGCTGCCAATATGGAAATTAATGTGAGTGAGTGAGTCTTCAACTTTGTTACTTTATCCATCACTTCCACTGGATGCCAATATTTTATGGTCATGTCTCAGTTCTCATCCATCTCATTTATAATTGAGTCACCACTTCCAAGCTTCTTGCATCTGCCTCTTTCTCATTCTTCTCTCTCTCTCTCTCAAGGCTTTAGAAGCTAAAAGAGGAAACAAAAAAAGTGTGCCACTTTCTGACACCAACCATCTTTGTAGCTTCTTTAAAATGCATGTCTAATGTCTAATGTCTTCCATTGCTCACACCTTAAGCTTCATATACTAAAAGACACCATAGTAGAGAACCCACTTTGATTTTTTTTTGTAAAGTTCCATTAGAGACATAATTCTAACAACTATTTGCTTCTTTTGTTCTTGGGAATCTTCAGTTATGAACGAATCTCAAAACTCCATTCCCCACTTATTTAGATGCCCAATCAGTTTAGACTTGTTGGAAGATCCTGTAACTTTATGCACAGGCCAAACCTATGACAGGTCAAACATAGAAAAATGGTTTGCAGCAGGAAACATCACATGTCCAGTCACAATGCAAAAGCTTCATGATCCTTCCATTGTTCCTAACCACACTCTTCGCCACTTGATCGATCAGTGGCTCCAACTGGGTCCCCAATTCGACCCTGCAAACCCTGAAGCTTCAACTATTGACTCCTTAGCTTCTCTGAAACGCATCCTTGAATCCAATGAAAGCAGCTTAGAAAACAAGGTCCAAGCACTTAGGAAAATCAGTCTCTTATCCGATGAGTATTGCTCCTTTAACAAATCATGCTTCCTCCAATTGGATTTCCTACCACTGCTTTTGGAACTAGTTTTTGGAACTCAAGTATCATCATCAAAAAATGACATGAACTTCATAGAGCTAGCACTTTGTTGCATTCGGAAATTGCTGCCACTTGGTAGTTTGGAGCCTCTAAATATGATCAAAGATGGGTCTAAATTAGCCACGTTTGTGCTACTATTTGAAAAGGGTAATAACTCGGTTAAGACTAGCTTGTGCCGTGTTATAGAGTCAGCATCATCATCACCATCAGAGACAGAAGATTTATGTTCTACTCTTGGAAACAATCACAAACTAGTGCACGAGATTCTTCAAGTTGTTAACCAAAATTACGAGGTTTCTGGGGATGCAATTAAAGCCATGTCAGCACTATGTTCGTTGCAATCCAACAGAGAGAGTTTGGTGAGAGGAGGAGCAATAGAAGAAATTATGAGATACATTACATCAGAAAGAAGAAACTTGGCACCAGTGGCAATGAGAATTGTAGAGAAACTTATGGGGTTGGAAAGTGCTAAAGAAGCATTGGTGAATCACCCTAATGGTGTTCAAACTTTGGTGAATATGGTTTTCAGAGTATCTGATCAAGAATGCAGTGAGAGTGCTGTTGAAGTGCTTTTAGCTGTTTGTGGTGAATTTGGGCGTGCAAGAGAGGAAGCCATTGAGAGTGGAGTTTTGACTCGGTTGCTGTTGCTTCTGCAGAGTCAGTGTAGTAACACAACAAAATCAAAGGCAAGGATGTTACTCAAATTGCTAAGATCCGAGCCAAAGCAGGGTTAGAGTGTCAATAATTAATAATGTTAATGATACAAGTGTATGTAACAAAATAACAATAATAATATTATAGCAGTAAAAAAAAAAACAATAATAATATTATATGTAAGTGTTTAATGACTTTGTGGTTCTCATTGTTGTTGTATCACTGACAAATTTCTTCCGGTATAGCTGTAATCTTTGAATAATTGAATATCATTAGGAGTTTAAAATTCAGCTTTGTCATCATTGTTGCCCACGCACACGCACCCATACACAAGCAAAACTTAAGACAAATACTAATGAATCTTTGAATACTCATTTGGAATTTAAAGTGAAAAATTATTAAATAAATTACTGAAACCAAATAATGTTGCACATATGATATGATCCGTTCATCACTGTCAATTTAATTATCATTGCAAAAAGGGAAAAAAGAAACATAATACATGAACATGCACCGGTATCAGATAAAAAATTACTTTTAACAATAATGAAGTCACTTTCTTGACTATAATCGTTCATACTCGTGGCACGCTTTTATTAAACCGAATATAATATCAGTAATAATCTGAATGCTTTAACGAGCGAGCTCACTTGGATAGATACTATCCCGTAGCCTTTTTCCATTTCTTTGACAATAGAATAGAATCAAAGAACCATCTTAGTCACGTAAGCAGTATATTAATTACGCTATGTAGTATGGTAACACGTCGTAGCTTAATCATTTTCATTGTTTTTTATATGAGAAGTATTGCATTCAAAACATGAAACTAGTATGGTTGAAGCTTGAAATTAGTTGATAGCTCACGTACGTATGTCTTTCTGCTTTTATGCACATTCATTTCCAATTTCCATGGTCTCTCAACTTTTCTCCTTTTTTTTTTTAGTTCAGAATACCTCTCACTCAGAATTAAGAACTAATTTTTAAAATACTGAAATTTATTTAAGAAATAATATATTCTAACAAATATATTTTCATACATACAAATCTAAATATTGAAGACACTTTAAATTTAGAGATGACAAATTGATCCACTCAAGTATAAAAGCAAACCAGGTTGAATTTCTTAAGGACAGTAGATTTGTTGGCCCAATCTAACCTTATGTTGCTAATACAAAATAAAAATAAATAAACTTATTTAATATATAAAATCTTAAGATATATATATTTTAAAAAAATAAAATTAAAATAATTAATAATCCTGAATTTAATAAGATTTTTTTTAAACCTACACTTTATAAATCTGACCTAGTTCATTAAGTCCATTGAACATAGCCGAATTGACTCTGTACTACTCGGACTCGGCACTCCACCGAGTAGTCGAGCTGGCCGAGTAGAAACTATCACTCGAACTCGGATGATAATAACGGAAAGAATATATCTTACCATGTGATAAGATATAGAAAGATCAGGTCATAAGATAAAGATAGAAGATAGAATTATCTCTATCTTCATTACGAGATTTGAGGAGATTTGATAGGAAAATAACCCTATCAAATCTATCTCTTTACACCCTATAAAAACAGAACGATCCATCTCAATCGAGGTACGAAATTCTAATCCCACTTTGTGATACCTGTCTCTCCCTCTGCGCCTCTGACTTGAGCGTCGGAGTGTCCTTGCAGGTACACCCCCCACCAGTCACGGAGGTGATCTCGACGGAGCCACCGCACCAGAAGGCTTACCAAAATCTGGTAAGAACATTTGACGCCCACCGTGGGGCTCGGTGAAATTATTCCCAGCCACACCAATCGCAACAAGATTAATCTGATGACGACAACCCAGAACAAAGCAGCGAACCAAGAAAAGCGACCACAGGAGGGGGAAACCCAAATCCTGGGCGTACCACCTCCAGGGGATACCCAGAGAGGTAACCCCAACAACGTGGCACCCTTCCCGCGACAGATGCTTGAGAATCACCCGCTGATCCAAGCCCTGCAAAGGGAAGTTAACACGCTGAAACAGAGCAACGCTAAGGAGATAGAAGACCTCCGCAGGGAGAACGCTATCCTCCGAGAGCAATATCAAAAACTGCAAGAGGACCGGAACGGACTTTCGGGAGCCCACGCCGCCATCAACGGGTTCTCGGCAGCCCACGCTGCCACCAACGGACTATCGGCGGCTCATACAACCGCCAACAGACACCCTGACCGAACAGAGCAGGAAGACACCACTTGGAGCGAGGCAGACCGAGCAACGACCCAATTAGAGTCCAGACCCGCCTCAGGATCGCGAGCCCCACCAAGACGGAGCATGATACCTGAGACAACGAGACGACACCCGTTTGTAGATGGAATCATGGAGACTCCACTACCGGCTGGGTGGAAGCCGTTATCCATGGACAGATACGATGGACTGAGCGACCCCGAGAGCACATTGACGCATTCGTCACACAGGTGAACCTGTACACAAACGACGACGCCATCATGTGTCGGGTTTTCCCAACAACCCTGAAGGGAGCAACATTGAATTGGTACACACGACTCCCCCCCCACTCAATCGACTCTTTCGCCACGTTAGTCGATCGTTTCGGCGCTCAATACGCTACGAGTCGACCCCACCACCTGACGGCAGTAGCACTGGCCAATATACGGCAAGAAGACAACGAGTCTCTCAGGGATTTCATGGAAAGATTCGCCGAGATCTCCGTCAAGATCCGGGACTTGAATCCACAAGTGGCATTAACCGCCATGCTTATGGCACTAAAATCCGGACCTTTTTCAGACAGCCTCTGCAGGAAACCGCCACACGACATGGACGAGCTCCGAGCTAGAGCAGCAGGATATATTCAAATGGAAGAAATGACGAAGTTCAGGGGACGGGTCAGAGGCGAATCCTATAGAAAACAAGAAGAACGAGAGAAATCAGGAACAAGCCGAGAGCGGAGTAGCAAACCTAGAAGCGACAGACCGCCCCGTGCAAGATTTGCCCATTATACCCCCCTGACTGATAGCAGAGCACGAGTCCTGGAAGAAGCCTGCAGCGCCGAGCTGATAAGCCTGCCTACCCGAAACAGCTCTCCAGAGAAAGCAGATAGGTCCAAATTTTGCAGATACCACAGAGTACATGGACACACTACAGAGGAGTGCACCACCCTGAAGGATAGATTGAAAAACTTATCCAACAAGGCAAGTTACGACGCTTCGTCTGAGACGACAGCCGAAAACCCGTGCAAGAACGAGTCCGGGATAGGGAAGACTATCGCGATAGAAAAACCCGACGCACGGAAGAGCCCCGCCAGGAACAACAAACCAAACCTCCCGAAACTCGACTCCGAGATGTTATCAACACAATAGCAGGAGGATTCGCTGGAGGTGGTTGTTCGAGTTTGGCAAGGAAAAGACATCTGCGTAGTCTCCGATCAATCAACTCGGCTTCAACAAACCCCAGAGTACACAAGAAAATGCCACCTATAACTTTCACAGACGCAGACTTTGAAGGCATAGAGCCCAATCATGATGACCCGATGGTGGTCAAAATTGAAGTTGCAAACTGGTTGGTGTGCAAAGTCCTAGTCGACCAAGGCAGCTCGGTGGATATCCTGTATTGGTCCACTTTCAAACAGCTAGACATCCCTGAAAATAAGGTACAACCATACACCGAACAGTTAGTCGGATTCTCAGGCGAAAAGGTTGATACCAAAGGCTATATTGACCTCCTCACGACTTTTGGAGATGAGACGGGGTCCAAGACCATCACGGTCAGGTACCTCCTAGTCAACGCCCTCACTTCATACAATATTCTTATAGGCAGGCCAGCACTCAACAAATTAGGGGCAATAATTTCAACTCCACATCTGGCAATGAAGTTCCCAAATTCAGAAGGAAAAATAGTAACAGTCAAGGCTGATCAGGAGGCAGCCCGCGAGTGCTACTTAGAAAGCCTAAAGATAGCCAGCGGCAAAAAGACCCCAGAACTGACGATAAAACACATAGCATGCACTTCTGTTACAATGCCAATAGAGGAGACCGACCTAGATCCCAGGGAGACCGAGCCGAGAGCAGAGCCCACAGAATAGGTAAAATCCTTCCAAATAGGAAGAGAGTCAGGGCAATGCACGAAACTCGGGACTCAGCTAGAAAGCGAGACCGAAGAAGCCATTGCCAAAGTCCTGTTAGACAACGCCGACTTGTTCGCATGGTCGGCCGCCGACATGCCCGGAATAGACCCAAGCTTCCATTGCCACAAGCTTGCCATTTACCCGGAGGCCAAACCGATCTCCCAAAAGAAGAGGAAACTCGGGGCTGAAAGAGGAAAAGCGGTAAAAGAAGAAACTGAAAAGTTACTCGGTGCCGGCTTCATCAGGGAAGTTCAATACACAACATGGCTCGCAAATGTGGTGATGGTTAAAAAGGCGAATGGAAGATGGAGAATGTGCACTGACTACACGGACCTTAACAAAGCATGCCCAAAAGACTCATACCCGCTGCCAAGCATAGACAAGCTAGTAGATGGAGCAGCCGGCTACCCGATCCTGAGCTTTCTGGATGCATACTCCGGGTACAACTAGATACCAATGTACCCACCGGATGAGGAAAAAATGGCATTCATAACTGACACGGCCAATTACTGTTACACGGTGATGCCATTTGGACTGAAGAACGCAGGAGCAACATACCAGCGTCTAATGGACAAAATCTTTACAAAACAACTCGGCAGAAACCTGGAAGTCTACGTCGACGACATGGTGGTTAAAAGCAGAGAACCAGAGTAGCATCCAGGGGACCTGACCGAAATTTTTGACGAGATCAGAAAACATAATATGAGGCTAAACCCTGAGAAATGCGTATTCGGGATGCATGGCGGAAAGTTTTTAGGATTCATGCTCACCCACAGGGGCATAGAAGCCAACCCGAAAAAATGCGCGGCTATCATAGGCATGAGAAGTCCGGGTAACATAAAAGAAGTACAACGGCTAACTGGAAGACTGGCGTCCCTATCCCGTTTCTTGCCAAAAGCAGCAGAAATAGCCAGACCTTTTTTTCAACTACTCAAGAAACAGCAAGACTTCGGATGGGATGAAAAGTGTGAAGAAAACTTCCTAAAGATAAAAACACTACTCTCATCACCACCAATTCTAACAAGACCTGAACCCGGCAAGGACTTAATACTATACTTAGCCGTCTCGGGAGACGCGATCAGTTCGGTCATTATCCAGGAAGAAAATCAGACGCAAAAACTAGTCTACTACATAAGCCGAGTATTGAAAGATGCCGAAACCAGATATCAAAAGATAGAAAAGCTAGCGCTAGCCCTAGTCACCTCAGCACGACGGCTACGTCCATATTTTCAAAGCCACCCAATAGTGGTACGGACAGACCACCCAATACGACAGATACTGAGGAAACCAGAGCTAGCCGGACGAATGATAGCATGGTCGGTAGAACTATCCGAGTTCGACATCAAGTACGAACCGAGAGGGCCTATCAAAGCACAGTGCCTAGCCGACTTTATTGCTGAACTAGCACCAGTAGCGGAAGCGCCCCTCCCATTCTGGACCCTTTATGTAGATGGCTCCTCGAATGAAAAAGGTAGTGGAGCAGGAGTCATAATTGAAAGCCCTGAAGGGATTATCCTGGAACAATCACTCAGATTCGACTTCAGCGCATCCAACAACCAAGCCGAGTATGAAGCCCTGCTAGCAGGGCTAAAACTCGCCAAGGAAGTAGGAGCGAAACACCTTAGATGCTGGAGCGACTTAAAACTAGTCACTGGGCAAATGAATGGATCCTATCAAACGAAGGACCCCCAGATGACAAGATATTATCACTTGGCCTCCCAGTTGAAGAACGAATTCATTAGTTTCGAGCTCGACCACATTTCGAGAGAACAAAATGAAAGATCCGACCTGCTGTCAAAGTTGGCAAGTACGAAGAATAAAGGCCAGCACAGAACTGTCATACAGGAAACAATATCCACGCCGAGCGTCGAAAAAATTGTTTCCAACATCAACTCGGCTGACAGAGAATGGATGACCGAGATATGGAACTTCTTGAAGGAAGGAACCCTCCCAGAGAGCCGGGAAGAAGCCAAAAAGATCAGAAGAAGGGCCAGCTACTATGTTATAGAAGGAGAAGACCTTTATAGGAGAGGCTTCATAGCACCACTACTGAAATGTATCACGAAGGCTCAGGCCGAATATGTGGTAAATGAGATGCACAAAGGGATATGTGGAATGCACTCAGGCGGAAAAGCTATGGCCTCCCGAACTCTAAGAGCCGGATATTACTGGCCAACGATGCGCCGCGACTGCGCCGAGTACGTCAAAAAATGCAAAGAATGCCAAAGGTATGGCAACTTATCCCATCTACCAGCAGAAGAATTGCACAATATCACAGCACCCTGGCCCTTCGCCCTATGGGGAGTTGACATATTAGGCCCTTTCCCACTCGCTAAAGGACAAGTGAAGTTCCTCCTCGTCGGAATTGACTACTTCACAAAGTGGATCGAGGCCGAACCCTTGGCAACTATCACCGCCCACAACGTGCAAAAATTCATATGGAAAAATATCATATGCCGTTTCGACATCCCCCACTCGGTGATTTCTGATAACGGTAGACAGTTCACCGAAAAGAACCTCGAAGAGTTTTTCAAAAACCTAGGGGTTCGGCACCGAGTGACCTCAGTGGAACATCCGCAAACCAACGGACAAACCGAAGCCGCAAATAAAGTGATACTCGGAGAACTGAAGAAGCGAGTAGGAGATGCTAAAGGAAGTTGGGCAGAAGAACTTCCCGCAATCTTATGGGCATATCGTTGCACACCGCAGTCAACAACAGGGGAAACCCCTTTCAGACTCTCATACGGATCAGACGCCATGATACCAGTAGAAGTCAGAGAACCCTCCCTGCGGAGAACAAATTTCATCCAGGAAAACAACGATCAATCACTCAGGCATGCACTCGACATGGCCGAAGAGATGCTCAACGAGGTCCAAGTCAGAATAGAGGCCTGTAAAAGGAGAGCCGAAAGGAGATATAACACCAAGGTCAAACCAAGAAACTTTGAAGCTGGAGACCTAGTTTGGAGAAAATGCGGGGAAGCAAGGAAAGCTACAGGAGAGGGTAAATTGGCAGCCAATTGGGAAGGCTCCTTCAGAATAACCGAGTCACTGGGAAATGGAGCTTACCGATTGGAGTACCCATCCGGCAAAACCATCCCCCGAACTTGGAACGCGACACACCTAAAGTTTTACTACAGTTAGAAAAGTTGTAAGTGGTGATGTACTCTTTTTCCTACTTTGACATTTTTTCCCAAGAGGTTTTTTGTCAAAGAGGTTTTAACGAGGCACACCCAATTTCTCTCATTAATGAAACTCCTTCAGATTATCTATTTAAGATTACAATTAACCGCGTAGACCTTTACAAGGATACAAAAAGCGAGTTAAACATAACCGAGTAAAGGATACAAAAGGCGAGTTATAATTAACCGCGTAGACCTTTACAAAGACACGAAGGCAAGTTACAATTAACCGCGTAGACCTTTACAAGGATACAAAAAGCGAGTTAAACATAACCGAGTAAAGGATACAAAAGGCGAGTTATAATTAACCGCGTAGACCTATACAAAAACACGAAGGCGAGTTACAATTAAACCGCGTAGACCTTTACAAGGATACAAAAAGTGAGTTAGCAAAAAACCACGAGTAACAAAGAAAAGTCATTTAACACCCTACTCGAAAGGCCGGGTACGAGCCCTGAATATATATTTCATTAAAGTACCATATTCGATAGGTCGGGTACGAGCCTTACAAAAACAAGGAAAATTAAAAAGGAACATCTCCTCCTTCCTGGATGTTGTCCCCGGCGCCGTCCTCACCAAGCGCAGACTCCTCAACCAACTCCCCCTCTTTATTGACATCCTTGTCCACGTCAAAAAGAGAAGTGTCGGCATCCTTGAAGAAATACCGAACTTGGCGAAGTGCCTTGCTGAACCCGGCCTCATGGGTCTTCACAATCTCGTCCAAAGCCTCACCCAGATCGGCCTGCAGCTTAGCCTTGGACTCGGCAGCTTCAGTCCTCGCTTGAGCAAGCTCGGAAACGAGCCTATCCACCTCAGCCCGTAACTCCCGAGCCGAGTTCTCAGAAGCAGCTAAGGAAAGTTTTAAGTCCTCTTCACGACTTTCAACTTCCCTCAACTTAACCTCCACTCCCTCTTGAGACCGCCGAGATTCTTCAGCGGATTGGAGAAGAGTCTCGTTGGCCCGGGTAGCCTCCAACAGAGCCTGCTCGGCCTTTGCAGCATTCTCCTTCACCATAGTTAATTCCCGGTGGCCGTGGTCGAACTCCTCAGCCCAATACTGAGCAATAGCCCATGACCGAGCTTGGAAGCGACAAACAGCCTCCATAGAAAGCATTGGCCCAACATCCCTTAACATATCCCGATCAGCTTGACCGAGACTGTCGGCAGAGATAAGGGCCCTGGGATTGAAATCTTTTCCCCAAAGCGAGGTCCGACCTTCTTTCATAGAAAGAAAAGCCGGATGCCTCTCAACAGCAGACCCCGAAGCATCAGCACCAGGTGGACTCGGTCTCGACCTCTTCGAAGGACCATCCCCTCCTTGAACGATCTCTCGCTGATCCCTCTTCGGAGAAGGAGGAGGAGGAGGAGGAACAGGCGGGGCAACTCGAACCGCCTCAGCAGCGGCCTCCTTGTCCTTCAATTTCTCCAGCCTTTGCTTTTTGGCCGTTCTATAATCAAATTTTCCCATCACAGCTGCAAAAAAGACAAAACATCAGTAAAAAGCAAAGTAGAAGAAGAAAAACCAAGTAAATAAAAGGTACTCACCGGCCCAATCCTCTCTCGGAGTCCGAGAAGAAGGAATTCCCACGAGTGTTTTACAGGACAAGGAACGCGGTAACTTACACAGCGTGATCATGTCATCCTGATCCTCAGGAGACATGTCCACGACCTGCCAAGACAGCCGTTTGTTCGGGGAGCGGGTCCAATAGAGAGGGAACCTCGGCTCCCCACGGCCATCAAAAAACTCAACCTCTCCTTCCGGACCTGGTCGGACACGAAAGAAACCACTCTTGAAATTTTTCCAAGAGGAGGTATAAGGACTAAGGATGGACCGACCAGGAATCCCAGTCAAAGAGACCCAACCCCCCTTCTGACTCTCTTTTACTTTATAGTGATATAAAAATTTAGGAGCAGTAGGAGTTATAAATAATTTACTACAGAGCACCCGGAAAGCCTGGAGAGAAGCCCAGGAGTTCGGATGCAACTGCGTGGGAGCAACATTCAGCGTCCGAAGAACGTCAGCCTCAAACTGGTCAAACGGCACTGTAATGCCGAGAACCGAGAACAAGGCTTCATATACAAAAGTAAAGTGTGGATGGCGCGAGTCAGCGGACATAAAAACTCGGTCATCGGGCCCACAAGATTCGGCATAGACCATACCCAGGCGTTCCGAATGACACAAGTCAATAGTTGCAAGAAAGGAAGACAGAGCTTCCTCGGTCTGATACCGAGAAGCATATGCACCTACCTCCCCAGCCACCCAAGAATAGCCGGAAGTAGTAACAGGAGAATATACCTTCCTACCCCTAGGATCAATAGGCTGGGGAACAGAAGGAGGTAGAAGACGAGCACGCCGAGTCTCAAGAGGATGATCCTCAGTGGCCTCGGAATCCTCTAGAACCACTATCCCCCTGACTGGAACAACCAAAGGTGCTTGCGCGGGGTCGACGGATGGACGAACCACCCCGACACCCGCAGCGGCAACGTTTGCCGCTGACGCACCATCGCTAACTCTATCAGAACCAGGACGGTGCGAAGAAGAACCACCATCGGAACCCTCTCCGATGGGGCGAACCTCCGGCGTGAGCATACGACCCCCGCTGGAACGCCCATAATCCCCGGAAAAAGAAGACATTATAGAACCAGAAAAAGAAATGGAAAGGAAATAGGGCGTACCTGAACAAAGGACAAAGAAAAAACCTAGAAGAAGAACAAAGTGGCGCAAGGGAGAAAAAGCTTGCGGGAAGACAAAATACAGAAATGAGAGCAAGCACCAATGTCAACAGTGCCCCTTTATATAGAACCCCAAACGTCGCGAATACGAAAGGGCGAAACGGTCCGAACCGTTGGATCAAGACCCTTCACTAGGCCAATCAACGGCTAGGAAGGCTTGAGACCTTTGGGAATCCCTAAACCGTTTCAAAATTCAAAAAAGTAATCACTGACGCCGCCCTTGGGAACCGTTACAACGTCAATATGTCTGAAACGACATCTTCATCAAACGGCGTGACGCTTCCAGAACCAAACTCGTCTCGGCCAAATAAATCCGAAATTAGTATAACATTACTTAAGCTCCTACATTACTTCAGAGCTTGGGGGGCATGTGTACTACTCGGACTCGGCACTCCACCGAGTAGTCTAGCTGGCCGAGTAGAAACTATCACTCGGACTCGGATGATAATAACGGAAAGAATATATCTTACCATGTGATAAGATATAAAAAGATCAGGTCATAAGATAAAGATAGAAGATAGAATTATCTCTATCTTCATTACGAGATTTGAGGAGATTTGATAGGAAAATAACCCTATCAAATCTATCTCTTTACACCCTATAAAAACAGAACGATCCATCTCAATCGAGGTACGAAATTCTAATCCCACTTTGTGATACCTGTCTCTCCCTCTGCGCCTCTGACTTGAACGTCGGAGTGTCCTTGCAGGTACACCCCCCACCAGTCACGGAGGTGATCTCGACGGAGCCACCGCACCAGAAGGCTTACCAAAATCTGGTAAGAACAGACTCAATTTTTTCGAAGTCTATACTTTAAAAACCCAACTTAACGTTATTTATAAACTGTTTAGACGAATCCATCAAACGAATATAGATCCTCTCCAATTAGGGAAACTGGAGAGTGTCTAGTTTAATCAATCTCAACTATTCATCCTTTTTTTTTTTATAATTTATAATTTAAATTTATCAAATAAAAAAATTAAAGGATGGCTGAGATTTCATCCGGTTTGGATCTTTAATTTTCTCCATCAACCTGTGCTTGATTTGCTGCCTCTAGTTTAATTATCTGAGTAACAAAATGGAGTCACGCCCTCGTATCACTAGTAAAGGGTTATCTATCATACGCCTTTTGGTTGAATTGCGGGTATCAACTCAATGATTTCAGAAAATAGAAACGGACAAATTACTCTTCTAATATCTATTCATATTCTTTGTTTTTTTTTTCTCCAATCAAATTTGAGGTCCTTGGACTATCCCTTTTAACTTAACATGGAAATTTTTTTCAAGCAGGCAGGTAAGATACTATGGACCGAGTCTGGAGGAGGAGACTGATGAGTGGTGATTGACTAGGTTCTTCGAAATATTGGGTAAGAGTAAGACAAAGTTTTACTCCACATTAATGTGCCAAATTAATTTACCTACTTTGTTAATCATTTTTCTTAAATATATAACAATTATATTTTATTATAAGGAATACTTCGAAATTATGTATAAGTTAAAATGCATAAAATATCTTACTGTTTGATATTTCCCTTATCGACAAATCTAATGTGAAATACTAGATCAATTAAAAAAACTTTAAAAATATTTTAATTTGGTACTTATAATATTTCATGTGAAATATGAATTTATTGAATGTTAAAATAAGACCAAATAAAGAAAATAAGAGTGTAACTATTATTAATTTTAAATAAAATACTTCAAAATTTCATTGGTTTTAAATATTTTAATTAATTAATTATATTTTTAATGAACAATGAATATACCTTTACTTTTGAAAAGTTCTACTATACGTGAGTACTGCATCCGGAGGTTCTTGTAGCCGTGTCTTATTCTAACACGCAAGCATAATAAACAAGACAATCCAATTGCATCCCCATCCATAGCAACCATAGTCAAATCTATCAAAAATGAAATGCAATAATCTTTTGTCCCTAATAAGAGTCTTGTTTCATTATATAATAAGTAGTAGTAGTAGTCTGTCACATAATTACAAATGCTATATCCATGGTATTTTACACGCATCACTTTCAAAATTAAATACGCATTTTGAAACCCAACTTCCCAAGCATCTTTAGCTTCCAAAGTGTTCTCCTTAATTGATAGACATCTGCCAAACTCTGATATTTGTGTGCCTTCACTGTCATCAAATTGTTCGGAAATCCCGCACCAATTCTATAACCATGTTTTTCGCATAATAGCGTATGGATTAAAGGTCACGGGATGCATTAGTTCAGGTTATATTTGTCTTTTACACAGTGTTAATTTTTTATTAGATTTTAGATTAATTATTTAAATTCAACCCTAATGCTATCTATATTTGGTTGGATGGAAAAAAAAAATAAAGAGGAAGAGAAAAGGTGGAAATTTAAATTGAAGGAGTAGTAGAAGAAGAAAAAAAAAATTGAACATTTGTTTATAAAAAGAAACTTTTCTTTCCTTTTTTTTCTTTTCACTTATTCTTCAACTAAACAGAAAGAAAAAAAATTATATATGTTTTTTTTTTCTTTTCACTCAACCAAACATACTATAATATTCTTAAATTTATCAAAAAATTGATAATATACAAATTTAATTGAAAATCAAATCTAAGTAAAACAAGATCAAATTAAATTTAACAAATGAATTGATTAAAATTATAAAATAATTTGAATTATCTTCATTTATATAATCCATCAATTATTACATATAATTTGAAGAAATCATTCAAAACTATATTTGATATACTGTATTTTACGTATCCAAAAACCTATTTTACATTTAACAAGTCTTTGTTAATAGTACCTTTATCATAGATAGATAGATAGATAGATGAGTACCAATCCATGATAGGAACCCCTACATACAATGCCTTGCCCACTCGAGCATTGGATTTGGTGTTTTTTTCTCAACCACTACTGGTTCCTCTAATTGGATATGTTCTCACCCAAAAACATAACTAACTCCTGCATATATATTAGTTTATTTTTAAAATAAAAAACACTTATTTTAAAAATAATGTGCAGAATTTAATAAATTTTGAATGAGAAATTAATTGCTAAATAACATAAAATTGTATTAGCTAGGAAATAATTTTTAAAACCAAAAAATGAAAAAGAAATCAAACACACCTTAGTCTTTAAAATCACTTTTCTGTCTGAATAAAATTCTGCCTCCGGTTGTCTGCTGTCAAAAAAACATGCACGTGGACAAAGCATACACAGTTGATGGGGGGTCCCTGCATGTGTTATCTTGAATAATGAATAAAAAAGCAGCCAGCCAAGGGTGAAATGAGAATCAAGGGGTGGGGACTAAGAATCAGAGATAGCTAGGGAAAGTTTAAACAAGGGATTAGAATATTTAGTTTTGTATTTGTATTAAAAAGGAACGTATTATGAAAAGTACCTTTATAATTGTGTCGGCAGTAAATTTAATATTCACACATGTCATTTGAAAGGAATGTATTAAGAAAATTAATTTTACATAATGATGGGAAGGATAAATATAATTGTTAAGTTTATTGGAATTATTAATATTAATATATAAAAATTATGTTATTTTTAAGAAGTCATATGATAACTTTTTAATCAAATAGTTTTTTCTTTCCTAATAATATTATTAGACGTGCTTTATTAAAGACAAATTAGGTAAAATATTTTAAATAAGTGGTAAAATTTTTCTAAAAAACTAAAAAAGACAGATAACTCATAGGATTATTACTTGCACTGTAGGCATCAAATCACAATCTCTTCTGCTAAAATTAAAGAATCAAATATAATGAACTTGTTAAAATTCTGACAGTTGTCGACTCTCCATTAGCAAAATTTAACAGAGATTACCTTGTGTGTAAACAAATTTGACATTTCATTTTCTCCTATCTCTCAAGCTGCTATTCTCACTTGAATGATCCTTTCTCTTACGCCCCAGTCTGACCCTTCTTTCTTGGTAAGTGAGATACACAATGAAATTCTAATATTAGGTCTTTCTCTGCTTGGGAAGGGAAGAGACTCAAGAGAGCATATACCCAACAACTTAAGAGAAAGACCAACTTTTTGTTTGGATGAATAATTTATTACGTCAATCTCAAGTACAACATATAAACATTCTAGTCAAAATTATTGGGCGGCTTCTATCTGCCTTTTGCTTTTATGCCATTGTCCTACATTATGCAGAGTTAACAATGTTCTATTGGATCTAATTTTGATTTAATATTACTATCAAGCCTTTTATATTATTATTGATGTATGTAATTTTAAAATATTAATAAATTTGATAATCAGAATTGTTCCTGTCTAAGGATAACAGGGTAATCTTCTGCTGATGTCTTCGATTTGAGATCTCCCGCTAGTATCCGAATCCTTTTATGCTAACGAGGGGTGGGTACCTGCAAAAGGTAATCCGACACTCAAGTCAGCTTTCAGCTCAAAACATTTAATAAGGGGTAATAAATGAGGGTCAAAGTTACCTTACTTCAAGGATTGTACTTCTTTTTATACTAACTTTACTGGATCCTTGGACCTTTATGGGCCTCGATTATGCTGATGATTTGTTATTGTTAATCAGGGTTGCTTAATTACCTTTTAATCTTCAGTTATCTCAGTAAAATCCTCCCAGCAGATTTCACCTTATCCGAACACTACTCGCGGTATTCGGCCTTTAGGATGCCGAATACTTCTCTAACGTGGAGGGTCTTTTATTATTCCCCCAGCTTAAGGCTTATAATGCGAAAGTATTCGACTAACTAGTTGTCGAATACTTATCTGTTGTGGAGGGTATTCGGTTAACTAAATAGCTGAATCCTCTTCCAATATACATGCCCCCCAGCCTCGAGCGAACAGTCGTGATGCAGAGGCTTATGTTTAGATCGGTTTGAGTTGTCCAAGACGAGCGCTATTCGTGATGTCTTTTCGTATTACGGCCATTATGGCGAAAAAAGTTGTTGTGGGTGAGAAACGAAGTGTTACATTCTTGTGGTCCGTTAGATCTCAACTAATCTAACGTTTGGTAGCTTTTGCGCTTTTTGGACCATTGTGGGCCTGGACCCTATAAATAGGGTACTGAATGGATGTAGTCTTTACTCCACTTATTTACATTTTAGCAATCTGTTTTTGCTCTCGGCCGAACACGCCCTTCGTGCTTCATCCTTTTCGTCTTGACTAAGGTACGAGGGTTCGGTCTTTCTCTTTATTCTTTTATTCCTTTTTCCATGGCTTCGTCTGGTCATAAGCTTTCTGGGGAAACCGAGGTGGTTGATATTCGATCATCATTCTCGTCTACCGAGGAGACTAGTGAAGAGTCTTCGTCTTCTTTGTTTTCATCCTTTTTCTCGTCTTTGTCTTCCCCCTTCCGGGAGGGGGTGGGCGAAAGCATAATAACCTCTCCGGATGATAAGGCTGCTTCCAGCGATATGCTGAAGCATAACCCAACACCCTCGTTGGCTGATAAGGCTACTTCGATCGATATTCCGAAGCGTAGACCAAAGGTTACGCAAGGGAAAAGGGAATTTTCGCCGATAACCCTGGATGGGTATACCTGAGGTTGGGTCCTACTGGTCTCGTTATGATGATAAACTTAGTGTGTCAAATTATGTAACCGTATGTAATATCACCGAGGATGAGTTATGTCCAATAGCCCTTCAGTGTTGTCAGCGTGAAACTGACGCTGAATTTGTTTTCTTGGGAAAAAGCGAATCCAAAAGGGATTTCTTTTATATGTACGACTGTGTTTTCCGGGACCTCCATGTGACGATCCCTTTTGATGATTTCATTATGGGGGTGCTTCGGGTTTTGAATGTGGCACCCTATCAGTTACATCTGAATGGGTGGGCCGCAATCCAGGCATTCCGAGCCCTTTGCATATTTAATTTTGTGAGACCTTCTGTAAGTGTGTTCTTATACTATTTTTGTACTCGGCCTAGGAGCGGTCTGTGGGTCTCTTTAATAAGGAAACCGAAAAGGCCCTTATTCCAGTCTTTCATTTCCTCTTACAAAAATTTTAAAATTGGCTTCTTTAAAGTAATAATTAAGCCGAATATAGGAGCCAACCATTTTTAAGATAATAATAGGAAGCCCTTATTTCCTTTTTATTGGGAAAAGACTCCTCGGTGTTATGACAAATTTCCGAAGTCTATGATGATCGAACAGGAATGTGAGGACTTCCTGTTTCTTGAGTCACTCCCTCGAAAGCTTCCAGCTAAATAGCTTGTGGCTTTATTTAACTCTCCCAATGTTTTGGTAGATATATGTGGTAAGGTTTCAATTTTCATTCTTCTTGCTTTTATTGCTTCTAGTATTTATAAATGGCTAACTATGTTATCGGACGTAGGTATCATGGCTGATGCGGGTGGAGATGTCTTGTCCTTTCGTAACGCTCGAAAAAATCGAGCCCAAGCTGCTGGAAACCCCTCGGGTGTCGCCTCCCTTTCTCCTGTTGTCAAACAACCTCTTCCGAGGCCACCCCCCAGGATACCATGCCCCCTCCGGCTGGTGATAAGAAAAGACACGAGCACAAAAAGCGCCACCGAAGCCACGAGACCTCGAAGGAAGACAAATCCAAAAAGATGAAGCAGCAGACGCTAGACTTCTCTGGGTCTGGCTCTATGGCTTCGATCCCGGCTATCACTGTTGAGGGATTCTTCTCTAAGGACTTTCGTCCTAAGAAGATGGTCAGTTCAAGTGATATTTCGTAAACTGGAAAGAAGGTTTTGAACAGTGCCGACGCCGCTTCCAACCAGTCATCGTATTGCGAATTTTCGGCCAAGGCTTCGGCCATTGCTCATCACATGTTCATGAATCCATTGAAGGAGGCCGAAAACCTAAAGAAGAGCCTGAAGGATGTACATAACTCTAATCATCAAGCATTGGAGTCTAACATCACTCTTGCCGATGACAATGCTCAATTAAAGGAGAAAGTGGCTCAGTTGTCGGCCGAATTGAAAGACATGGACACCAAGGTGGTGATGGCCAAGAAGGATGCTAAACTTCAAGTTGAAGAGATTGAAGGCTTGAAGCTGTTGTTGGCACAGGTGAAGAAGGAGAGGGACGTCGAGCTCGAAGCCAAAGAGAGGGTGACGGCTTCGGCCCAGGACAAAATCTTTGTCGAACATGAGGCTGGATTCCATCATGCTATTCGGCAAACTTTATACTACTTGACATCCCCAACCGTTCTATTTTTGACATGGACAAGGATGTGTATGAGGGTCGCCTGCTTCCTCTTGATGACATTCCTGAAGATGCGGTCCTCGAAAATCCTTTCCAACAACCGGTTCCTGCTCCTGAGGCCGAATACACACAGGGGGATGTTGAAGCAAATGAAGAGAACGAAGAGAATGCCGAAGACGTGGTGAATCAAGATGCCCCTGCCATTTAAAATTTGATGTATTTTCGGGCCATTAGAGCCTTTTTTGAAAAGACTTTTTGTAACCTTCGTCTTTATTAGGGATGGCAAAGTGGACCCGGACCCTACGGGTACCCGCAAAAATATCCGCATGCGGGTCGGGTAAATACCAGCTTATTGGGGGCTGGGGATGGGGATTTACCCGCATTTTTTCGCGGGTACGGGTACGGGTATTATGTTACCCGCCCCGCCCCGCACTGCCATATATATATATATATGTATATATATATATATATATATATATATATATATATATATATTAATTATATATTTTCCAATGACTAACACTCTCACCAATCATGCACCACGGCACCAGGTTTGTTACCCCTTCTTGTTACCCCTTCTCAATTCGCACAAATCCCGCCCAATCAAGCACCAGTCGCGCACCAATTCTGACATTGGGTATTTGCCTATTTGGTTATGCGAAAATGCTATCTACAATCTATTGAACTGCACGATGGATGTTTAACAAAATTAAAGAAAAGCAAATAACTAAATATAGAGATGGAAGAGTTAAGTAGTGTGAAACGTGAAAGTGGCCTAGCAATTTGAAGAAAGTCCCACCATTCACTCACTATCCTTAATTTCTTAGTTTGCATCCGAGTAATGAAATGTGCCAAGGGGTGGTGGGTGATTTGGCTTTTAGTAATGAAATTCTTTTGCTGTGCAAAAAAAAAAAAAAAAGCTGAGAAATTTGTTAAATTGATACCATTGAATTGAAAATTATTGCTAAATTGATACCATTGAACTGATTGGAGATTTTTTTTTTCATTTACCTTTTCAGGTTTGCTTTCTACATTTTTGTTACGTTATTGATGTTATAATTATTTAACTCTAAAAATTATTATATGTTTCTTTGTTCCGATATATCTCGTCATTAGTACCAATTTAGCAATAGTTAGTACCAATTTAGTTTTGTCATAAATGAATTCATGAATATTATAATAGTTAATACTAATTTAGCTTTGTCAAAAATTAATTCATGAATATTATTTACTTTTATGTCTAAATTTGTAGTGTTTATGATCTAGTGCAAAATGTAATTTTTTTTTGTTTAAATACCTTTTTAGTCCTTGCAATTTAGCATTTTTTTGCTTTTTGTCATTGCAAAAACAAAATAGTTTTAGTCCTTGCAAATTATTTTTGTTTTGTTTTTCATCCTTATAGCGGTTTAGATAGCGCTTTTTTAACTGTTAAAAGCGCTATTTAAACCACTTTAAGGACGAAAAACAAAACAAACATAATTTGCAAGGACTAAAACCAATTTTTTTTTTTGCAAGGACGAAAAGCAAAAAAACACTAAATTGCAAGGATTAAAAAAATATTTAAGTCTTTTTTTTGTTTCCTTTTTCATATAATATTTTTTTTATTGATTTATTAACTTCATACATAAGCAAAGTGCGGGTCACGGGTGCGGGTATGGGTATATAGGTACCTAGCGGGTACGGGGATGAGGATTAAAGTTACTACCCGCGCGGGTATGGGGCCGGGTACGGGGATTTTTTTTAAACGCGGGTATGGGACGGGTACTATAGGACCATACCCAGACCCTACCCATTGCCATCCCTAGTCTTTATCAATGAATCTTACTTTCTACCTTTTCAGCAGTGTTTCTCCTTTTACACTTAGAATAATATTTTTGCACTGATTAGTGACCAATTACAATCTACAAGACGAGTACTAAGTATAAATAGAATTAACTTTTAAGTGTTGAATTTATTATAGCTAACCGGATGCTTTCTACAATGGAGAAGTATTTCAGCCCGAATGTGTTTTAACCGATAGTTGCTTCATTTTTTAAGCATTAGGAGATCGATGCCTTAAATTTGGGAAGAAATTCTGAATGGTGCATCCTTAGCCGAGTAGAAGTACTCGAGAGGGAAACCATTTGTGAAGAAATTTCGCATGATGCATCCTTAGCCGAGTAGGAGTACTCGGGAGGAAAACCATTTGGAAAGAAATTCCCAATGGTGCATCCTTAGCATCCTTAGCCGAGTTTGTGAAGAAATTTCGAATGGTGCATCCTTAGCCGAGTAGGAGTACTCGGGAGGGAAACCATTTGTGAAGAAATTTCGAATGGTGCATCCTTAGCTAAGTAGGAGTACTCGGGAGGGAAACCATTTGTGAAGAAATAATTACTAGAAGAATAAATAATCATAGGCAAATAATTGTGTTTCATTAATTCAGTTAAAAAGGTGTGCCTCGTTTAAACCTTCTCGGTAAAAACCCTTTCACGTTCTTATAGGGACAAAAAGCCGAGTAAGGAAAAAGAGTACATCACCCAATTACATTGTCAGCTGAAATAATATTTAAAGTGTGTCGAATTCCATGTTCTTGGCACCACCTTTCCTGAAAGCTCTTCTAACTTGTATGCTCCATTGTTGAGATTTTGCCGGATTCTGAATGGGCCATCCCAATTTGCTGCCAACTTCCCCTCTCGGGCATTTCTTCTTGCGTCTCCCTGAACTCTCAAGACTATATCTCCCTCTTTGAATTCTCTTGGCTTTAACTTTGAGTTGAACCTTTTGGTCATCCTCTGCCTGCATGCTTCGGCGGTTAAGCGTGCTCTATCGCGCACTTCTTTGACCAGATCAAGCTCAACCCTAATGGATTTTTCATTTTGGGATGCTTCAAAATTTTGTCTTCGGAAGGTAGGTTCCCCTACTTCTACCGAAATCATAGCATCGGTTCCATATACCATTCTGAAGGGTGTTTCTTTGATTGTTGATTGCGGAATGCATCTATAGGCCCACAAAACTTCTGGTATCTCTTTGGCCCATGCACCCTTGGCCTCACCCAGCCTTTTCTTAAGCTCCGACAAGATGACTTTGTTGGCCGACTCTGCTTGCCCATTTGTCTGCAGATGTTCGACTGAGGTCACCCTATGCCTTACTCCTAGTTCCTCCAGGAAAGTATTCAGCTTTTTGTCCATAAACTATAGCCCATTGTCGGTGATGATCACATATGGAATGCCAAAGCGTGTAATCATATTTTTTCATAGAAACTTCTGCACACTTTGGGCCGAGATGGTAGCCAGGGGTTCGGCCTCAATCTATTTTGTAAAGTAATCGACGGCTACTATCAGGAATTTGTATTGCCCTTTGGCTATGGGGAAGGGTCCCAGGATGTCGACCCCCCAAACGACAAAAGGCCATGGTGACGAAATAGCATGTAGCTCATCGGCAGGCTGGTGTATAAGGTTACCATGATTTTGGCATTGGACACACTTTTTGACATATTCGGCACAGTCAGACTTGAGAGTTGGCCAGTAGTATCCTGCCCTTAGCACATGTTCGGCCATCGTTCGTCCACCCGAATGCATGTCGTAGATTCCTTCATGCAGCTCTCTCGTGACATACTCGGCCTGATCCCTGTCGAGACATTTAAGCAAAGGGGTTGAAAACCCCCTTCTAAACAACTCTTCGGCCACCAGAACATACCTTGCGGCATTGATACGTAACCTCTTTGCCTTATCTTTATCCTTCGGAAGGGTTCCTTGTAACAAATACTGTTGGATCTTAGCCATCCAGGGATCCTTGGGTGCCGAGACCTACATGCATTCTTCGGTGGTGACACTCGAATCGGGTAACACCTCTTGAATGAAAGTTCTAAGCTACCCAAGTTTCTGAGTACTGGCCAGTTTAGCTAGCTGATCGGCTCTGTCGTTGTGTTCTCGGGACAAGTGCTTTATTTGAACCTCGTCAAACTGTTCCTTCAGCTGCATGAAGGCATGATAATACTTCAGTAGTTGCGGGTTTTTGACTTGGAAAACACCATTAATCTGTTAGGCCGCAATCTGGGAATCGCTCTAACATTCCACCTTCCGAGCTCCCATCTCCTTGGCTAACTTGAGTCCAACCAGTAATGCTTCATATTCGGCCTGATTATTAGATGCTTTAAAACCGAACCGTAAAGACTGCTCTAGCCGTATTTGGTTTGGTTCTTCTAGTATGACACCCACTCCTCTCCCCCGTTGGTTGGACGAGCCGTCAACGTGTACAATCCACCATTCGTCTTCAAAGCTTTCGGTGAGGTGCAACTCATTGATGAAGTCTGCCAAATACTGTGCCTTGATGGGACCTCTCGGCTCATACCTTATATCAAACTCTAAGAGTTATATGGACCAAGCCATCATTCGTCCGGCCAGTTCCGGCTTCTTTAACACTTTTGTTATAGGGCAATCAGTTTTGACAACTACTTGGTGGCCTTGAAAATACTGTCTCAGGCACCTCGCCGCGTGTACTAGCGCCAAAGCTGCCTTTTCTATTATCTGATACCTTGTATCGGCATCCTGTAGAACTCGGCTAATGAAATATATGGGCGCTTGACCCTCTTCATGTTCTTGGGCTAACACTACGCTTATGGCTTCTTGGGAAACCGAGATGTATAACAGTAGTTCCTTTTGGGGGTCCGGTTTCTTGAGTACCAGTAGGGTGGAGAGGGTCCTCTTCAGATCTTGAAAGGCTTCCTCACATTGTTGATTCCACAAAAAACTCTTGGATGCCTTCAACAACTTCATGATAGGCTTCACCTTTTCAGCTATCCTAGGTAGGAATCGCGATAGAGAAACGATCCTTCCTGTCAGTCTTTGAACTTCTTTTGGAGTTTTCGGGCTCCTCATACAAATAACAGCTTGGCACTTATCAGGATTCGCTTCAATGCCTCAGCAAGTTACATGAAGCCCAGAAACTTTCCTCCTTAAACACCGAAGACACACTTTTCAGGATTCAGACGCATGTTGCGCTTTCTGAGTTCGGTGAAGATCTCGTCAAGGTTCCTCTTATGCCGACCGGCGTTGGAAGACTTTACCACCATATCACCAACATATACCTTCAGATTTCTTCCTAGTTGCTTTTGGAAAATTTTGTCCATTAGCCTTTGATAAGTTGTTTTGGCATTTTTCAGGCCAAATGGCATAACTCTATAGCAATAGTTGGTTGACTCGGTGATGAAAGCGGTCTTGTCTTCATCTTGAGAGTACATTCGGATTTGATTGTAACCCGAGTATGCATCCAAAAAGCTGAGGCAAGTATGCCCGGCTACTCCATCGACTAGTCGATCAATATTTGGTAGGGGGTATGCATCCTTCGGGCATGCTTTGTTCAGATCCGTGTAGTTTGTACACTTTCTCCATTTACCGTTCGACTTCTTCACCATGACTACATTGGCTAACCAAGTAGTGTACTTGACTTCTCGGATGAAGTTAGCTGCCATCAACTTTGCTACTTCTTCTTCCACAGCATTTCGCCTTTCATCACCCATCTTTCTTCTCTTTTGAGCTATCGGCCTTGCTTCTCGGCATATTGCCAACTTATGACAATGGAAATTCGGATCGATGCCCGGCATGTCTGAGGCTTTCCAAGCGAACAAGTCGGCATTTTGCCTAATCACTAGCTGGATTTGAAGTCGATCGTTTTCGGATAGGTTGTTGTCGAGGTATGTGACTTGGCTCTTTGTTTCACCAATCTGAAATGCACAGGTTTCCTCATTTGGTTCGACACGCTTGTCTTCGTCAGCCCTAGGATCAAGATCTAAGGGTTGGGCCGAAGGTTCAACTGTCGAGACAATATTTACTGACTTATACTCCTCTTCCTTCAACTGAGTGACCTTGAGGCTCGCTAAGTAGCACTCCCTAGCCGCTTTTTGGTCGGTGTGAATTGTCATTATTGTGCCTCGGCTGGAGGGGAATTTCATTACCAGGTGTGGAGTGGATACTATGGCCCTTAGAGCATTCATGGACGGTCATCCGAGTAGTATATTATATGAAGTATTAGCGTGCACCACTATATATCTAACTTTTATAGTCTTGCACTCCTTTCCCCCATATCCAAAGGTTGTGTTCAGTTCTATACATCTCTTGGTGTTAACCCTTTCACCTAAAAACCCGACCAGGGGTTCGTCATAGGGCATGAGCTTCCCTTCCAGTATGTCCTACTGCCTAAAGGTACTCCTATATAGGATGTCGGGCGAACTCCCTTAATCTACCAAAGTTTTTCGAACTGTGCAGTCAGGTATGTCCACGTTGATGACCATTAGATCATCCTATACGGGGTCGGAACCTTGAAAGTCAGCATTTGTGAATGTAATAGGCGGCATTTTCAGCTTGCTTACGGCCGATGTCAAGTTGACTGACCGAATGAGGCAGAGATGTCTCTTCCTGGCCGAAGAGGTACTACCTCCTCCAGCAAATCCTCCCGCAATTGTATTGATTACCATGCGAGTATGCTCCCGGGGTTTAACTTCTTATCGCTCTCGAGACCTACTTCTTTGCCTTTCCATCCTTTTGTCACCTTCTCGGTCATAATCACTATCCCTCCTCTAAGTTCTATCGTCGTCTTTATACTTCGAATACTAAGGTCTTTCGATTCTAGGATTGTGAACGAAGTTTTTGAGGTGTCCCATCTTAATGAGGTCCTCAATTTTGTCTTTGAGTGCCGCACACTCCTTGATGGAATGACCTCTATTGCGATGGTATCGGCATTGCTTGCTGTAGTCGGCCTTAGGAGGGGTGTTAGCTCTTTTCGGCACAGCTAATACCTCGGTTGCCAGAGCTTACTCTAGTATTCGGGAGCGGCTAATGTTGAGCGGAGTATAGGTTGTGTATCGAGGGCCACGGTACTCTCGATCTTTGTGAAACTTCTCTTTTCCCTTCCCCTGATTGTCTTTTTCATGTTCTTTCTTTCCTGTACTGGTTTCTGCTCGGACTTGGTTCCTATACTCGACCAATTCCTCCATTTGCATGTACTTTGCTGCTCTTCGTCGGAGGTCATCCATGTCGAGCGCAGGTTTCTTACAAAGACTGTTGACGAAAGCCCCCGGCCGAAGAGCCATCACTAGGTGATGCATGGCCACCGCTGGGTCCAGGTTGCGGATGTTTAAGGCAACCTTGCCGAACCTTTCCATGAAATTCCAAAGGGATTCTTTCTATTCCTGCCGAATGTTTACCAGTGCGACCGAAGTCAAGTGATGGGGTCTGCTTATTACGAACTAAGTGCCGAATCTAGCAGCAAGTGTTTCGAAGCTGTCAATGAAATTTGGTGGAAGTCTAGTAAACCAATTAAGGGTTTGTCCCTTCAAGGACGTGGGAAATACCCTACACAGGACATAGTCCTCGGTGGTATAGAGACTAACTTGAGTCACATAGACGTCTATGTGCTCATCTGGGTCAGTGCTACCGTCATATCGGTCCAAGCTGAGGCTTTTCCAGCTTGGGGGAGAGGGGTTTCCATAACTCCGAAAATGAAAGGATGTCGGCAAGGGTATGATCGAGTGTTGGCGGTAAAGTTTAAGAGTCGATGTGTTGCCCCCTGGATGCTGAGATTGGTCGTGGACTCGCCTTCATGCTGTCGGCTCGATGTTTGGTTTTCGGATTTCCAGGACCAATTCAAACTCTTCAACTCAGCATTCTCTTGACATAGGATCGATATCTCCTGAGCGTGCTGCTTTCGCATTGCTGATAGATCAGCTCTCAATTGTCTTAACTCCGAAGAAAAACTTGTTTGATCTTCTACGTGCGTCGCGTTTTCATCAAAGTGATGTCGTCCCTCTGCGCCTTGTTGCATGCCTGGTACTGATGATCGAGGTAGATCCATTTGTGCGTGACTCCGAGTAGTAACCATTCCTTGCGGGGTCGTGGGATAAGTTTTACCGTGGCCCCACGGTGGGCGCCAAAATGTTCCTGTCTAAGGATAACAGGGTAATCTTCTGCTGATGTCTTCGATTTGAGATCTCCCACTAGTATCTGAATCCTTCTATGCTAACGAGGGGTGGGTACCTGCAAAAGGCACTCCGACGCTCAAGTCAGCTTTCGGCTCAGAGCATTTAATAAGGGGTAATAAATGAGAGTCAAAGTTATCTTACTTCAAGGATTGTACTCCTTTTTATACTAACTTTACTGAGCCCTTGGACCTTTATGGGCCTCGATTATGCTGATGATTTGTTATTGTTAATCAGAGTTGCTTAATTACCTTTTAATTTTTAGTTATCTCAGTAAAATCCTCCTAGCAGATTTCACCTTATCCGAACACTACTCGCGGTATTCGACCTTCAGGATGCCGAATACTTCTCTAGCGTGGAGGGTCTTCGATTATTCCCCCAGCTTAAGGCTTATAATGCGAAAGTATTCGGCTAACTGGTTGCCGAATACTTATTTGTTGTGGAGGGTATTCGGTTAACTAAATAGCCGAATCCTCTTCTAGCATAAGAATCATCATCTAAGAAATCTGACATTTGAAATAATGTCTTTGACTTATCGTTAGATGATAATATAAACAATTTCATGCAGACTATAAACCTAACTATTAATACTAGAACGGGATGATCAGTACCCTTACGGCCGTTTTCTTAATGTGAGTAGACATCAATTAGGGAAGAAGCCAAGAGATGACAAATACCATGGCTTATTTAACATCAGAAAAAGGTATATAACATAAGAAAAAGGTAGAAGGGTTTATGTTTTGTTTAACCACGTTTCATGGCCTTTGCAGTGAAAAAGAAAAAGGAAACAGGAAATGATACATTATTAGCACTCCCTCAGTGGCTTAGAATTCATAAAAGCACAAAATTTTCGATTGAAAGCTTATTTCAATATTACAATTTAGTATTAGAGTGGAACAATCCAGCTTCGGAATTGGAAACATTGTCATAAATTTTGGGAGATACCTTCCTGTGCAAAATTGAAAGACAAAGTGAGAGAATTTATATCACTGTTAATTTACATTTCAGAACCAAAAGAGTTAAAATTGAAAAAATTAAACAAACAAACAAACAAAGTTACATATTTGAAGTCATAAACTTACGAAGTCTTCATATAGCTGGCACTGCTAATTAGTATGGGTTAAACAAAACGTATAAATATCCTGTGAGGTCTTAAGATAGTGTGATGAAGTGCTGCAGAGAACTGATCAAACTTGGAGGCCAGTGCTTTGTGTCTCTAACATATGAAAGGTCTGTAAAATGGGGATCAAGAAGAGTTGCAATGGCAAACTGGTTTTCAGCAAGCAAAGCGGCATGCTTATCTGCATATAAGGCTGCTGCAAGAGCTGCATGTATTTCTACTAGGGGAAAAAATGTAGAATGAGATAAAAGTGCGTTTTACTTTTGCAGCATGATCATGGAGTGCAAAAATTCTATGAATATACCTGGATACCCTTTTAGAGATATTGAAACGTCTTCCATCTCTGCAATTGCTTCTTCTCTGTCACCAACTTCATATAGGGCCAATGCTCTTCCTACCCTTGCATATTCTGAGAATGACAAGTCTTTGTAGCTTTCAATAACCTGAAAAGACAGGTAGGCATGTGTACCCCATTACAGCATCAGTCAGATGATTAAACCACGGAATATGAGAATAAACTCATTGGCACTTAGAAATTAGAATGTGACATGTGTTGCCATGAAATAACTCAGATTTTTTTTTCCTATAAGCTGAAATAGCTCAGGTTGAGCCAACAAATACAAATCAGCCGAAGGAAGCTGCAAGGTTGACAAGTGGAAACCATAGAAACATAATTGGTTCCTCACCCCAGTGAACTGCAAATTGGTACTTGCATACCAAGTCGTGATACTTTTGCAAATTGGTTCCCCCCAATTCTCGTAGACAAGCACATGTCAGGTTCATGTAGAAGTCGGGAGAACTGAGGGCGAAAAGGGTAGACACCATTGCATCTATTTAGTGAACTATGCATTCATGATGCACGCATGGAATGAGGACCTCAAGGTCAACCACAAGGTGTTCTTATTGTTGGATGTAATGGAACATTCACCAGAGGCATTGGGTGTGCGAGCTTGATTTGAATGCAAGCTAGTTGGGTTTGGGCGTTAGGTCTAGGCACTACACACTCTTAGCTCAGAATGGGGTTGTTAGGCTCTTCAGTTTGAAGGAAGGGGGTGTCTTCACTTTCTGTTGAAATTCCTACATCTTGTTATATTAGATAGTATTTTACTATAAAATGACACTGGTACTAGTAACCTCTCCAAATATGAAAGTAGCTTCACAATGTAATTATTAGTAGTGTATCAAAACGTATCCACTATATATACCTCTACTACCAATACTTCAAAAGGTCACATACCGGAAAGTACTGCAAATCTGATAACTTTGGTGGAAACTGAACTCCTATAATGACTTTAAAAATCTTGAGGTCACTATAGTCATTTAGTGAATATATATATATATATATATATATATATATATATTTCTGTTATCTCTTATGATTCCAAATAAGTAACTGTTCATGCAAAATTCTCATAGACCTAGCTAAGACAAGGAAGGTGCCTGACCTAACGAGTTAATAGAGTATTATGGTGAAGATTTAAGTCCTGCTCTTGCTTTTGGAATTTTAAGGAATAGGGGTCCAATTTTAGTGGGGTGGGCGATCATTTCTCACAGGATGCTTGATAGGGGTCTTTGTAATTTTAAGTCTTTGTAGCTTTCCCCCAAGTTCAGAAGGTTAGCAATGAGGTCCTGAACTAAAGAGCAATCTGGGGTTGTCATTGTGGTTCTTAACTGAGTTTTAGTAGGTGATGGAAGAAGGTACAGCAAACCTCACATTAACATAACAATATTACATTTGTTTCAAACTAAACTCTCGTAACTTCCCAATTCTTGGCATGAATTTTGCATGATACTCAATCTATTATAAGTACTTCACAATATTGAGATTGTATGGTGTGCTTGCCCTGCTTCCAATCCCGTAATAACCCATTGCCAAATTTTAGTAAGCAAAAAGTTAGTACACGGAAATTATTAAAGCTTAAGATCCCTGCACTACTCTGAAACTCAAAAGTAGCGGCCTGAATGGAGTAATATCCCAGCTTAATTATCTATATTATATATGAGTTAGTCATTTTAGTCCTCAAAATTTTAAAAACCCTATATTAGCTCCTATCTTTCCAAAATATCATCTACTTTAATTGTGCGTGTGTAAAATGATAATTAAAAAAAGACTAAAATAAATGAGTGGAGAGTTTTTAAAATCTTGAAAAACTAAAATGTCTAACCCATGTTTGGAAGTTTACTCAAATGAAAGACACAGGATAGGATAACTAAATAAGTGCATATATCACCACCTCACCTGAGAAAAATAGTCAAGAGCACCACTAAAGTCACCCTGAGCCTGCAATTCCCTCCCTTTCTCCAACAATTCCACTGCTTGAGACACTCTCTGTGAAACCAAAGAACTTGCTTCTCTTTCAGCAGCACTTACTGGGTCATACATTGTGGCAGCATATGAAGAAGGCCCAGTTTGAAACTTATCAATAATTGCACTGTTACCATCACCAAAGCTAGGAACAGGAAGGAGGAGGAAACTAGAGAGGGGCAGAGAGAAGAGGAACAAACGCCTATTTGGAAGCTGAACTCTGCTCTGACAATTCTGGATTCTGGTTTTGGGCTTCTGCGGAGGAAGATGGGAAATGGGTGCTCTGCACGCACCCGCCATGGTTGTGAGTTAGGAACCAAAATCTGAGGTTCTTTTGTGTTTGTAAGGAATCTCTGCAACCATAACTGAACTAACTGCTCAGGATTTCAGAGTTCTGCTACCTCACATTCTCATGTCATGCGTGAGATGAGATATTTTGGACCTCCTTATCAAATATTCAATGGTTAACAAACAATTGCACCTGTATTTGTAACTGAAAATAAATATATCTAAAATACCACTAACAATTACATTTTGTATTTTACAAGGAAAATCTACTTTCATTTCATTATGACACTTGACAGAACCGCTATTAAAAATATCACTTTATACATTATTAGATAATTAATCATTAATTAAATTGCAATTCCTTGCATTTATCTGAAATATTTTATACAAAATACTAATAATAATCTAATTAGAATACACCGATAGTATTTTATATATTATCATCCAATCATAGATTATTATGTAATTAATATTGTTACTTTTCATAATAATTACTTGAATTAGTTAGCAGTATCAAAAAATTCTCCAGTGATTGTTAATGAAATTTAAACTCATAATTCAACGGTGATTTTTGTCTATGGAATATCTCATGAATTCTAGTAGTGAAATAAAACAGTAAGAAAAGATAAAATCTGTTATTCTAAGACATCATTAACACGTGGTGTAAAAGGCACAATATGCCAACATTGAAAAATAAGGAATGTAACTTTTTTTTTGAGCTCACAAGTCATAAGGAATGTAACTTAGAAATACCTAATAACTAATTTAAAATCTTGTGATCCCTTCAAGTCTAAAAATTGAGTGATTAACACAAGTGACGAAGTGCATGTTTGGTTTCACGTTGAAAAATTGATTATGAGTCCACAATTGATTTTGGATAAATTTTGACATGTTTGGTTTCACGTTGGAAAAAAGTTCAGAATTGATTCTGAGTAGAAGCAACTTTGAGTAGCATTTGCATTGGATCCAAAATTTTATACTAAATTTTACTTATAACTTGATTTTATAAGAAAAACATCCAAACATAAATTACATCGCTTCAAAATCAATTTTATATAATCAATTATATTTAAAATCAATTTTGCTAACGTTGATCCAAATACACACGAAATCTAAACAAAAGTGACAAAAAGTAGAAGATGAACATGTTTGATATAATAAAATTGTAAAACAGTAAGCACAAGTAGAATTGAAAATCTTGATATAAATTTTTAATAATACAATTAAATATTAAATTTAGTTTGTTTGAAAACTTTCGGTTACATAAGCCAATATTAAAATTAAGGTTACATAATATAAATTCATATTCTAAATTTAACAATTTCAGCGGCTAAACCGAGAAGACCGAAAATGAATAGCACTTAGTTTAGATTTCACAGCATTCGATGCTTATAAATCTACAATGCGTACATTTAAGACGGGGCTTGTTCATTATAATTCAGATTTCACACCATTTGATCCTTTCCAACACATTGAGATGACAGCAGACAAATATCTTTATAGTTTATAGCAATTTAACTGTCCTCAATATTTTCTCTTCTATTGCTCAAGCACAGCCACATCAACAGTTAAAGCAATACCATGGCCTAGATATTGTATACAATTTAAATTGGATTTCTTTAAAAAAGAAAAAGAAAAAAAAAAGAAAAGAAAAGAAAAAGAAGCTATACCAGATTGTATCCATGATTTTTTTTTAAAATTTGAACGTCTACATATAAAATTAAATGTGACTCAGACAAACAAGAAATCCAAAGAGAGAAAAAAAAATGCAGTCAACCAACCATCATCATTATGTTACATCTAATATTCAAGACAAAACAGGAACCTGAAAATTAAAAAAAAAATTAAAAAAAATGGCTTCCTCTGATGCTAAACAACCAACAAATTATGTTCAGGTTCAGAAAATGGCTGTAGCTCCCTTCTCTAGGAGATCCAATTCTTAAAATCCAGGTTTTTGAGTGAAACAGCTTCTCTTCAAATCAGCAACAACTACTTGTGGATGCATCAGACTGGGGTGGCCTGTCCTTAAAAATGTTCTTTTTTACACCCTTTGAGCCCTCAGCTAAGAGACTAGGTGTATCCAGAATCTGCACCCAAAGGAAAAAATAAGAGAACAAAGCAATACCATGGTCATGGTCAGTTATTGGTCATCACAATTCAAAAGATGCAGTCCATTTCATCGTGCACCCTAAACCAAATTATCTTTAGGTCTCAACTTGTCAGTCTATTATATCTATATAGGCTAAATTGCAATTTTGGTCCCCTTAGTTTTCCAAATTCATTATTTTGATCCCCCTAGTTTTTAATTGTAACATTTGGTTCCCTAGTTTTATAAATTGGCGATTTTGGTCCCCCTGTTAAATTATTATCTAATAATTATGATTAGTAGAGTTATTAATTTAATTACAAATTAATTAAAAATCATTAATTATTAAAAAACTTTAATCAAATATTGTTAACCTTAACCTCTTCTCCTCAACCTCTCTTCCTCAACATAAACTTTAATTATAAAGTTTTTTTAATAATTTTTAATTTTTAATTAATTTATAATCAACTTAATAACTCTACTAATCATAATTATTAGTTAATAATCTAATAGGGGGACCAAAATCGCCAATTTGTAAAACTAGGGGGACCAAAATTGCAATTTAGTCATCTATATATAATATATTGTCAACCATTGAACTTGTGCCAAAAAACTCTGCAGAGGGTAATTTTCTAAAACATTTGTTTGTTTCAAATCACACACATAAAGAGAAAGAGTACAATTTTTTTTTTACCATAGCCTTCTAAATATCACTATGATAGTAACATTTTTACATGCATAATGAATTTACGCAGTACACAATTACAGCCTAAATGTTAGGAAATGGGTATATCTGTATGTGTCGCTTAACATACCTTCAAAACAAGCTCTTCAAAGCATTGCTGAACGTTAACTCGAGTTTTAGCACTGCATTCAATAAATAGGCAACCATATTCCCTGGCAAAGTCTATTCCCTCTTTCTTTGTCACAACTCTATCACCCTCCTGAAAAAACAAATATCACCATTATGCATGTCCAAGCCCTCTAATGGAATGCAAGATAATTCAGTAATAAGCTATGATATGATGCAGAAGATAGAACAAGAAAAAAATGCGATATGTAGCTGACTAGACACTTGAAAGAGTTGAAGCTAGAATATTATAGCTGGGCGGCCAAAATGGAGTCCATGCAATTCAGATTTCAAGACAATCAAACCTGTAAATACCATCTAAAAGCAAGCAATCAAACCTGCCTCCTTATCTTCTTTTTGTTAGATTTCAAGACACTTTCCTCTAATGATATCCAATAGTCTTTTTTTTTCCCTTAAACATTACTTCAAGGAAGATAAGCGAACATGCTAGAAGAACCAGAAGCAAAAAAAAACAAATGAAACAAAAGACAAGTGCTTTAGATTAAAGGAGCTCTCAAATCCCTTTATAAATCTGTAATAGAAACTTCTCTACAAAGACATGCTGACACCCTAATGGAAGACAAGAAAAAAAAAAAAAAAACTATGTTTCATAACAGATGGAAGGAAGGAAACTTTTGATTAAAACTCAGGTATTAACAGCCCATCATAAAACGTGACTCCCATGAACAGAACACGGTAGCAAAGGATTTCACCCCCACCCTTGCAGCAAAACTCTAATGGGGCATTTGTTTCACGGATTATTTCTTTAATCCTGGGAATATTTTTTCCCTGGAATATAACATGGGATTGTTATTCTTGGGTACTTTATAAAAATGTGTGATATATCCGATAATAATTATTTTATTACCTTATAACAAACGTAGGAATAAATTTTCCCAACTCCATATTCCCGGAAATAAAAAAATAATCCATGAAACAAACGCCCCCTAAAATGAAAAGAACAAATATTGGTTCAAAGATATTTTATAGATGAAACATAAATTGGATGAAAGATATTTGATAGCATTTTCTCTGTGCAAAAATTTCCTAAATATTTAAATTGAATTGGAATCCAAAGAAGGAAGAAAACTTATACTGGAATGACATCGATTTTGAACAACTCAAACATGGACATCCTACATATAATGGGAGCATATGAATGTAAACCTCTTAAATAAAGATACCTTGTCTACTTTGTTTCCAACAAGCATCTTGATGCAATCTTGATTTGTTGAATAAAGGTCTATTTCCTTTGCCCATATTTCAGAAAGATTTGTAAATGTATCTCGCCGGGTTACATCATAAACTGCATCAGTTAGAGGAACAAAATTAGCAGTAATCCAAAAGTCAAATTTCAACAATACATTAACTTGGAAGGGGCACCTCCCGGTTTCCAAAGACCATTAAACACATTGCATCTTGCAGCCATTTTGTGGTGAATCCAACCAATATGAGAAAGAAAATTCCAGTTAGGATTACCACAGATCAAATAAATGGCAGCAATTCACTAACAAACCAACTGATTCCAGGATTTACTCACTAATATTCATACCAGCGCTCAAAGCAAAATTTTCCCAAGCAACATGATAGATATTCAACTCTCACAATAAAGAAATAAAAATTGTATTTGATTATAATAGATATAGATACAGTATGCTAAGAATCAGAATCATCAGGTCACCATAGTTTCCCAGAAGAGGTCAGAGAATTAGTCTAAAAGAGGTAAGATGCAAATTAATGTGCAAGTAAACCACATGCTTTGATTAAGCAACGCAATGAAAAAGCTTTAATGATGGGTGAAATAAGCATGCAATTCCATAACCTAGCATAGGAAACTTTTGTCATTAACTCCTCCCAGCAAGGAACTAACTACCTCAACGCATATAACAGAACATACTAGATTATCCCAGAGTAAGGTAATATGTTTAGTTTTAAAAGAAAGCCATGGCTTACATGTGTCTTTAAAAAAATGCCAAAATCCAAATTTAAGTAAATGAGTATTGATTTAAAATTTTATTTCAATGCATGTAAAAATGTCAAAGAAGGGCATTATGTTGATGCATAAATATATGCTATTTTAATGTGTAGACACTAAAAATCAAACTTCTTACTGTCCTTTCACTGAAACAAATGGGAAAGATTTCAATTTACAGGAATTCGCCATAAGACAGTGCCAGCTTAACAAGAATACGTGAACACTGAACAATATTCTATCCTTGAATACATTCTAGGATAGGTTATCATTCAAGGCATTTCACCTAATCCAACAAATGTACAACTGGGGAAGATGGCAAGTCAAAAAATGGAGAACAGAAACTTGCCCATGATGATTCCTTGCGCCCCTCGGTAGTAAGAACTTGTCAGTGTTCTGAATCTCTCCTGACCAGCTGCATTATTAAAAAATTAAGCAGAATCAATCAAGTATGGTATTGGCCACAATAACTCCAACAATGCAAAAATCCTCAATGACTGCCATATCTACAATTCAGCAGCACCAATACGCAAGAATTTCAACAAAGGAATAACAACAAAGTGAAACAATAATTAATAAAGTGAATACCAGTATCCCAAATTGCAAGCTTAAGCTTTTTACCCCCCATCATCACATATTTGACCTTAAAATCAACACCTGCAGGGGGCATCATCAAATCAAATAAGACACAAAGGTGCATAAATTGCTATTGTAATATACAAATCAAAGAAGAAATCAAAGACCAATAGTGGGGGAGAGATCTTCAAAAGCATCGGAGGTGAAACTGAGAAGAAGACTACTCTTGCCAACCCCAGAATCTCCAATCATCAACAACTTAAACAAATAATCGAATTCTTGATGCCCCGAACTCGAATCCATCGCACTCATCTGAATCAATCACACACGTCAAAAATCCATCATCACCCACAAAATAATAATAATTAGAATAAGAATATAAATTGATTTCATATCATTTAGAATAAGAAATGGATTATTAAATAAAATAAATAGTAAATAAAGAGAGATTTTTCATTTGTGTATTACCTAATGAATGGAAAATTGAAGACGAAAGGTTAGCAGAAGTGCTGTAAGTAAGAAAATGGTAATGTTAACGCTGCGTGAGCGATGCAGTTCCTTTTTCCGAGTATCTCTCTCTCATTCGGAAAACCACTATTTTGCATTTGCTTCACCAACAAGCATCACTCAAATTAAAATCACACTATTTTTTTAAAACCCAAAAAACGGAAAAAATATGCACGGACATTTATTTATCTCTATTGTTTTTTGTTAGCTTCAAGTTGGTATTGGTCCTCTCTTATTTCTTCACTTTAAAAGATGACACATAAATTAAAAAACATGTAATTAATATGTTTATTTATATTAATTTTTTTTTTTACAATAACTTCTGTTATTATTTTTTCTCTCTTCTCAAATGACACTACTTTTGTAAATTTTTTGTTAGAAAAGTGTTATCAACTTTTACCATCTTTTTAATAATTGTTTATTCATTGATTCGTTAGCAAGATCCAAAATAATTTTTTTTTTCCTCCTAAAATATCGTTAATTGTAAAGGTTTTATTGAAACCCTCTATCCTCTCATACATTTGGTAATTCGATACATCATACTTAGCATTGAACTGATGACAAAAGTCACATTAACAACTTAAACCATAATAAAACTAAAAATATCTAATCATAACAAGATCGAAAAATAAAAATTGTCTGACACTTGGGTCAACAACTACCATGATACAAAAGAGAAAAAAAAAAAGAGGGATATAACCTAAGATGCATGATCAATTTTTCCATTTCCAATAGATTTTTCATATTAAACCAACCATAATGACATGACATTAGAGAACAATAAAGTTACATAAGACAAAATCAAACTCAAAAAGGTTAGTGGCAATTTTTTCTCCCAATGTGAGCCAACGCCAATGGCCAACCCAAGCAACTTCTACCTCAAGTTTCATATGAAAGTGAACCAAACACTTCTGACTCCATTATGCCAATCAGCCAATTGTTCACGCTCTCCTGTACAGTATCTTTTTTTTGTTATACAATAATACAATAATGGTAACAAAATTTTTTACGAACTATTCAAACTCTCCGCTGTTGGCCGACTCTAATGAATTTCCCTATCGAATCTCAAATAGAATTTCTGATTCAAATTGAAAGAGTGGCTATGAAAATTACTTTTATTTTTTATTTTTTATTCTGCCATGAACTAGCATTATACAACATAAACGTTACTACAAACACAGTAAGCACATTGCATTTACAATAATCAAGAAATTGTTACAAGCAGCATGGTCTCCCCAATCCAATGCACCGAGAGCATAGGGCCAGAATCATTTCTTCCGTCATCTGGTTCTCATGTATAAAGAATGGACCACCAGAATATTTAGGATAGTCAGTGCTTCAGAGTCCAGATTGAAATTCAACCACAGACCACAAGGCATGCTGGGGAGACGTAGAAATATTTTAGTTCTATAGCTATTTACAATCTCAACTCAAATGAGTCTCATTCTTGGAGATCCAGCAGGTGGTGTATTGGCTTTGTATCGAGATGTTTCATGCCAAGGATCAAGAGCGAACGTGGCATTTGATCTCACTGGATATGAGGATATGTCATTCAAAGTGTAACTACTTTGTCCCATTGTTGTGTAAGATGGATGAGGAGGAGAAAAAAAACAGCTCTGATGCGTTGGCCTGTACTGTCGCAATGGACTTGAAGAAGGAGATACTGGTAAAGATGTGATCATTCTTGTGTTATCTCTGAACAAGGGAATTACAAAAGAATGTGAGTCCAAATGACATAGATGAAACTCATTCCTTAATTATAAGTAACAACAGGTGGATATTTTACCTTGGACTCCTTAATGCACGTGGAGCTGCAAGAGCTGGCTTTGATGCATAATCTCCGTCAAGCGAAGTTATACTAGTTCGGTTGGAATGGGACTCTAACATAGGCTGCAAACAGATAAAAATGATGAAAAAGTTAACTCCAGCTCAACATTAGAAACAGCTATTATTCAGGAAGTTTCACAAAGGTTCATAACAAACAACCAATCCATACATGACAAAAAATCACTGCCTTTTTATTTTCTTCACAGTAACACAGTATTTGTGTGTAACATCTATCTAATCTATAGTTACAACCAAACAACAAATCATACTAAATTTCCACTAATGATTCTCGTATACCACTTCATTTCCTTTGAAGTTTAATAATACTATACGTGAGATGGACTACATAATGCATCTACATACATGACTAAAAAAACTAAACAAGCCACGAGATGATATCCTGACATTGAATCATAGTGATTTGGCATATAGATAATAACAAAGTCTATTGATATCAAGAAATTGTACATCATCTTTATATATTATCAAGTACTTTATAACATCTTGACTCATCCCAACTTCAGGACAATTGCAGCATGTTAGGAACTAGCATGTAAGAAGTAACAAGACTTTTCAAAGAAAATAAATATATATACCGGTGTCCGGCTTCCATCAAACATGCAAGGGAAAGCATCTCTGGTTATGCTGACATTTGCAGCTTTTGTTGCTGATTGATCTCGAATGAAGGGGTGGTCTAGTAACTTTTGGGCTGTCGGGCGAACTAATGGGTCTCTTTGTAAGCATAGCTTGATGAAATTCTTTGCATCATTCGAAAGATACTCGGGGATTTCAGGCATATCTTTGCTGTTCCCAATTTTAAATATGGCAGCTACCTGTTCAATCCAACATAAAAACAATTTTGGTCATTCATATTCATCAAACAGGATAATACAAGTAAAGGCTAGTTCTGAAATATCCAATATCTGACCCCTTCATACTGACTCCATGGAGGTTTTGATGTTGCCATTTCAATAATTGTGCATCCCAAGCTCCATATATCAACTGGAAGACTATAGCCATTTGTATTCATTACAACCTAAAAAAGAGAAAATCATTAGTAATTATGGTGAGAAAGAAGTGGAAGAGGAGGGAAGAATATGCTACTTTAAATGAAATTTCAATATTGCAGAAGAATAGGAAAAACAATTTACCTCAGGTGCCATCCAGTATGGACTTCCTTTGAATGAAAGCATCGAGACAGAAGAATTTATCTGGTTCAGAACCATAAAATGTCAGAGACAATGCATCAGAAATCGGAAATCAATCAAAATACAAAATCATTCTTTTAAGTTCCCTAGATCACATTTTCTTTGTAGCAATAAAATCTAATAATAACATATAAAACACTGAAGAGAAACAGAGTTTGTGTTTGAAGGAGAGGAATGCATCTGCATGTGAGAGTCGAATGTGAGCTGTGCCAGCTCTCCAGCTCTATGTGAGAGACTGGGAGTGCACAAATGTGTGAGAGGGAGCATGTGCATCCAAGACAGAGGAGGAGATCTCTCTGCTACTAGGAATCAGTAGAATTGCTACTTTTAACCATGAGCAAGAGAAATACTTTTAAGTAACAACTCTCGCCTAATTTTACATCACGTGTGTTGTTAATTATTTTTCTAATGAAACAATAGATGCAGTTTACTTCTGAAGCAAGCTAGGAGCAATTTGTTGTTTACAGGATAAGATAACATACATGTTTAGCCATTCCAAAGTCTGCCAGTTTGATTTCACCATTAGGATCAACTAGTATGTTCGCCCCTTTAATATCCCTGCCAAAAGAAAACCATGATGATTATATGAAAGAGAATAAGGAAGCCTAAATTTCATGTTATAAATTGAGTAGGAATAATCAAAATACCTGTGTACTGTATTTCTTCCATGCAGATAGGCAAGTCCAGAGACAATCTGCCTGGTATAATTTTGAATAACAGGCTCCTTAAATGCACCATACTCCTGAAGTAATTTATGGATAGAACCACCAGAGACATATTCCAAATATACAGAAAGTGATTCTTCTACCTAAAAACATGGCATATATATTAGTTATATACATGATGATGAAAATTCTTCAATTTCTCTTTTGAGTGTGTACACAGCTATATTAGGTATACACATGGTTAAAATGATTTTAAACATTGAATATTCTAGCATACCAGTTCACTCCCGTAGTATTGAACAATATTAGTGTGTGAAAGCTGATTTAGCAAATTTATCTCCTGTAATCAAATAGAGAATATGTTATAACCTTGTGGACTATAAAATCATAATTGGACATATTAAAGCAAACTCCAATGCAACAGCGCAAAGAAGAGCTGCAAAAGTACCTGGTTAGAGCTGCAAAATCATATTATGTGTTAGAGCATTGTGTATAAATCTTCTTAGGAAATATCAAAATTACCTGGTTCAGTTGTTTGAGGCACTCTCTTGATGTTTGATCATCAGAGACAACCCTGACTTCTTTTATTGCACACATTTGTCCATTTTCACTGTCAAACATAGGAAGCGGAATATAAATGGTTTCAGTAATCTGTCCAGAATATGGACATTGGGGCGAGAATACACATTCTGGAAGAATAATGACGAAATAGCTATGCAAATATTGTTGCTCTTTAATGTCAGATTTGTTTGGTTCTTAGGATTTGGCTCCTCTAAAGTGAGAAATGCACTTTGCAAGATAAAGTGCGGAACTATAACTGTTGATTTGAAAGTTAAAAGGAATAGATTTTAACAACTTCATAATTTATTAAATAATAGTTACCTATTGAATCCCATATATACATGCCCAAATGTTCCCCGTCCTAGAAGCTTTCCTTTTCTCCATTTGGACACATTGCTGGTAGTGTTTTCCAACAGTCCATTTGTTTGTGTGTTGGAAAGCACAGAAGAAGGACTAGTTGGAGAGCCAGGAGGAAGAGGCAATGGATGACACTCACTCCCCGTAGGAGAGTCAAGACTGAAAGCACGCGACCTTGGATGAAGCGGTGAGGTAGGACTGGTAGGTCCTCTTGACCCAGGACCTGGACTTTTTGACCTCGCATTGAACCTCACCTCATCTTGTCCTCTGCATAATAAACAAATGGCATGGATCAGTTTAGCAGCAGATTGGAAAAGCACCCTGAACATTCCATATTCTCCCTGTTCCTTACACCATCAGCACTAGGTAAGAATTACAAATTATAATCTCAACCATTTATCACAGTCACATACCCTACAATCATAATAACCATGGTTTCAAAACACGATCTGAGACTGTTCACGATGTCAAGGTTCTAGGACATTTTGCTACTGCATCAGTCACATTTGTCTGTAATTTCCCGCAGTTTCAATTTTATGACCAAGGTTTTAAATTGTGGTTGTGGTCAGTGTTTGGTCACATCCCTTGATATTGCAGGAAATTGCAGATAAATTTGCCGATGCAGCCACAATTATGGTCACATACACCCAAATGACGTTACAGCTAAAATCGCAGTAGCTGACCTTTCTTAAATCTCGACCACAATTTAAATCCCTCATAATAACTGAGAAATCTAAAGCAGAAATTAGTCACTAGAGGAGGTAGATAACTTTCTATCTATTAACAAGTTTTTGCATCAACAGACTACTCAAAGTACGAATAAATTTCCGCTTTTCAGTCATAATAATTCGCACAAACAAGGAAGAACAGAAACAATCCTATATTAAAAACCGGTGATTTTATTTTTTTTAATTTAAAAAAGGGGGAAAAGGCAGTGGAGAGAGAAAGGAAAGGGAATCAATCAGTAATCAGTGCACTTTATGCGATCAATGATTGGGTACAGTACTACTACTCCTACGACACACGACGAAATTGTGGAATCAGAAGCGGAACAACACCTGTTGGCATTAAACTGCGGCGAAATTGGATGATCGTCGAAGGAGGTGGAGGAGCTGACGCTGGAACCCGACACCGAGACAGATCCAAACGTTTGAATTTGATCGCTCTGACTCTGCGTCGGACGAGGTAACGGAACCCCCTTCACCTTCTCGTCGAAGCTCTTCGGCTTCTTCTTCTTACTGCTCTTACTCTTGTTCTTTTCCCGGTCACCGCTCCTATTGGTAACCGGAGATTTCATGAAATTCAATTGAAAAGCGCCACGTGGCTCTTCCTCCTCATCCTCTTCGGGCTCCTCGTGCTCCTCCTTGCTCTTGCTCCACTTTCTATTCCACCAAGCCGGCATTCTAATTAAGTTCCCAGAATTCTTCTAAGTGTGTGTGAGAAGGGTTGTGTTGTGTTGTGATTTATGAATGGTGGTTTTGTTTGTAATTTTGTGAAGTGAAGAAACGACGAAAGAGGTGGAATTGGAAAGACTAGTACAGCTAAGAAGGGAAGCAAGGGGACACACCCGGTGGTGGTGGTTGGATGGATTAGAGTTAGAGAGAGAAGAGAAGAGTGATTATTAAGTGAGTGGATCCATACAATAATAAACGACCGTGTTTTAGTTTAAGTATATCCCGTGTTGTGTGTTTGGTTTGGTGGAGGTAGTGTTGTTTTGTTGAGTCAGTCTTCTTTTCATTCATTGAAATTATCTAATAGGAGAGAGAAAGACATAAAATATATGTGAGATCCACGCGTGAGTCTCACATGCATCTTGCGTCTTTCTAATTTCTTTATTTGTTATCTCTATTTTTACATAAGGAACCAGTTGAGTAACATCAAATGAATAATTATATTTGGTTTAGTTTAATTATTCATATATTTACTTACATGATATTTTCATTTTTTTTACTACATCTCAATTTCTACGGTATCTATATCTATGGTATTGTTTATTTTAATTTTATTTTTACCTGTCACTATTATTATATACACGTGAATAACATTTTTCCAAGAGTACATACAGAGAAAAGTATATATCCAGAAAGATGAGAATCGACATTGGTGATTGTGCGCTGCTTTACACGCGCTGGACCTGGAATGGAAAGGCCACCCAGAGAACAACCCTTTACTCCTTTATTACAAGAAAATTTCTCTATTTAGTTCAATTTTTTTAATAAAAAGAAATAAAATAAAGAGATGATATATCGAGAATGTCAACAGAAATTTATTTGGAAGATTATTCTACTTGCCCGCATTGCAAGTATAACAGTTTTATCTCGTCATAACTATTCAATTAACTCTTAAAAGTCAAAGAATTTTTCTGTAAAAAAGTTGTCTACCAAATAAGAAAAATGATGTGTCTGATGTTGGAACTCATATCCATAAGAAATGTGAGAAGTACAATTTTTTTTTTAATCTTTGTATGGAATCTTGTACTTAATACTTTAGACAATAATAGTATATTGTGTATTAAATTAATCTGTACGATCCATTATTAATTTTCAAGTAAAAAAAAGAAGTAGTGCAGTGGTACCAAGTTGAAACTTTTCTTTCTTATAAAATTTTACTAGGCTCCTACTATGTACCTAGAGACTAGAGTTGGAAGCAAGGCAAGGGAAGAGCAAGTTGGAGGCAAAGCGTGTGGATTGGGACAAGCTAGGGTCTCGGGGAGGTTGGATTTGGTATTGGTGTCTATTTTGTTAGGATTTTCCTTTGTTTGTTTTATTGTGAAGGATGAAGGGATTAGGTTTCTCTTTTTTTGATTCCGAAGGACCAATCATGTGTTGTGGCTTGTGAGCCGGCGTAGAGGGGTGTACATGTACGTCATGTTACCCCGTCACCCACCTCAATGTGACGTATGTCTCTCTAGTGTACCAAATACTCTACGCTCTACTCTTCCACTTTTAACCTTAATTTTTTGGTTATTACAAATATTGTCTTGTCTATGTTTGTATATATATATATATATATATATATATATATATATATATATATATATATTTTTAATCACCATAATTGATATATTTTTTTTATATTGTCAATTAATTTTGATATGACTTTTAATGTTTATAAAATGAAGAAAATGAAGTTCTACCATTTTTTATTTAAATATTTTATAAGATAAAAATACTTTACTGTATACTCGCTTTTATTAATTAAAATTAAGATAATATGCATTTTTTTGTTTTGAAGAATCATACAAAAGAATTTATGACAATCACAAAATATGTCATGAGTGAGTATGGCCACTCCTGGATTATAAATGCATCCCCCTAAGCCGAAAAACCAAATGGTAAAGTCCTTTTTGGATCAGATTTTTATTCCAAAGATTAAAGTGTGGGATCCTCCTCTAAGATACACAACACAAGTGGTACCATTTTGTGTCATCCCATGCACGTAACGTTAAATTAATTTTATAAAATTTGATAAAACTTAAAAAACAAACAACACTTGATGTTGCCCATGGTGCTTCCTGGGACATATGGATAGCGTGATCAAATTCTCGAAGAATCATCTTAAGTTTAATGTGTTTATACGTGAAAAAGTATAATATACATTCCCTTCAACAACAAAAAAAAAAAAGTATAACAGTATACATTACAAAAAATGATTAAGGAAATATTAAATAATTTTCAAATTATATGAACTTTTATATATTTGATCTACTTAATGAATTTATCAAATTAATAGCTAAATTAATGAAATTTAATGTGTGTAAAAATTATTAAGTAGAGTAAATTAAACAAACTTTATTTCTAGATACGCTACTAAGTTAGAAATCATTCTAGATATTTTTTTAAAAGTAATTATTACAAAAATTAAATTCAAATTATCTGAGAATAATCAATTGAATAATAGTAAAAACAAATTACACTATCAATTCATTCCAATATATATATATATATATATATATATATATATATATATATATATATATATATATATATATATATATATATATATATATATAATTTGTCTCGTATATTTGACATGATCATTGAAAATATTAGCTTCTTAGTATTGTTGGTATAATTCAGGTTTTTAATGTGCCAATAACTGCCTTAATATGATAATGTAATTTTCTACTAAAAAAAAGTACGATAAATTAATTGATCAATCGATTAATATATATGTAGATTTCGATATTTCAATATGCAAATTCATTTATGGTCCCCAAATAAATGCTTCATATTAGCATTTAAAAAACGTAGCTTAAACTTAGAGCATAAAATTCGTGTGTAGTGGTAAAAAAATAGTCTTTTTTTTTTTCGTTCCCACAAATCAACCGAATTTTTTAATTAGTCATCAGTCATGTGCAAGTGCCTGGAAAGTTTTTAAACACATGATGAAACCATTTGTAAGATAACTAAAATGTCAAGTAATTTTGAGTTTAAGATTAAAGAATTGAGGAGTGCTAGCGACGCTCTCTCTAACCCTCTCTTTTAGACACCCCTGTGATTGGTTGAAATTTATAAAAATCACCAATTTTAATAGATTACAAAGCTAAATCAAGAAAGAAAATTCTTAAATAATATGTGAGACCCACCAAAATTGGTGATTTCTAATAAATTTCAACCAAACACAAGGAGAGTGTCTAAAAAATGATGTGAGAGAGAGCCTCACTAACATTTCTCTCCAAGAATTTCTTATTAAGGAATTTACATTCATGTTGAGTCCGAGTCTACAATAAAATATATCTAAAGACTAAAAAGTATGAATAGCAGATAAAGAAACTACCTTTTGTAATTATTATAAAGTCCAATTAACTAATTCATCATATTAAGAAATTTAATTAATTTAGTTGAAAACATTAAATTTATCATAAATTATTTTTTTTTTCAATAACTATCCTTCTAAACAAAAACTAACAAACATTAATGGATTATATTTCTTTCACTATCACGTTATTTTAGAAATGTATTTAATGAAGGATATTTTTATAAAAAAAACAATTAATTTAGAGAACAATTTAGATTGAACCTTATAAAAAAAATCAAGCTATACTTTTAAATTAAATCTTATAATAAAAATCGGAAGTGGAGGTAGTAATTGATAAAACCCATAATTTATGAATCAATTGTCACGTATTAGCAGGTGGCGTAGGTGAAGAAAAAATAAATGATCATGTGGAGTGGATCTTAACCTAATCGTATATTAACACGATTGACATCTCTTGGTTGGATTTTTAAAATTTGTCAACTTTGGTGTTGAGTTTCGCCCACATTTCACTTCGTTTTGATTCTGAACGCACGGCAACAGGGGACAAGTGTGGGGGACGTGGGTCTTGAAGAACCTGAACCCACTTGGATCTCTATTCTAATGTGTCCTTGGAAAATGTCCACGGCACTCAAAGTCAACCCATATCCATTTGAGATATTAATTCTTTGATGCACCTAATTAATGCTCTTTTACACAACATTTTCAACTTATGTGCCAAACTATCTAGGTAGTTATACGTAAATTGTATAATTTTTTGTTAACGTTATTTTAATGGAAGATTTTAGTGTTCCATTATTTTTGTTAACTATTCAATAGTCACCTTGGATAGTATTGTTAATTAGTAAATGTAATAATAATGTCGTAGATGTTTCACATAATATATTTGGGGGCAGTAAGCTACCCTCAATTTGAGTTTACATTTGTTATCCCTTTTTGATGTACAATCGTGACAACGAAATTTAAATCTAAAATTTTATATAATTTATCTAAAGTCTAAACCCTTTACTATTAAATTAATCCTACTAGATTACTATTGTACCCAAAAAAAAAATCCTATTAGATTACCTTTTTTATTCCCTAACAACTATGCAGCCTAAAAACTTTTGTATTCAATAGCACTTTCTTCATATCACACTTAAACTTGAAATTCCTATTTTGTGTGTTCTTATTAGCAATTGACTTTGTGAACTGGTTATTAACCACCAATCTTTGAGAATGACGTGTGGTTTCTTACCGTTTTATTACTTGTAATGATCTAATAATTTTGTCTGTCCCAGAAAGAATATAAACCCAATTGAGCAACCCTAACTTCAAAACTAATTAGACTGACCAAAATTGTGCATATACAAATTAAATGGATCAACTTATACAACCTAACCAAGTCAAACTTAATCAAATCCAAATCAAACAAATAAGTAAGCAAGCATAATTAAGTGGAAATACCAATGAGTTTACCAGGCTTTGGGCCTTGGAAGACCGAAAGTTTACCCCTTCATTATAGAGCAACACCCAAAAATTAATTATATATCATTCCTCCTTCTCTTATTGGAGTTGTATAAAAAATTATATCATTCCTCCTTCTCTAGATTTATACGTCTGCTGTCTCCAGAAAAAATATAGGCCACGCATCAATTGTATCATTAAAAAAACCGTGACAAATGTTAATTAGCTTGAAGCCAAGTCACCTTATATCACAATTACAGAAAGCAAACCATGCAAGTTGCCATGTGGAATGAGACCTATATATATCCCAAACTTGTCGCGCAGTATGTAATAACTCATCTGGTATTTTACGCACCTAGTTTTATGAGAATTCTGCTAGTTTCTTAAAAACAGCGTATGAAAGGAGAGAGATAGAGAGAGAGGTAAACCCGCATAATTAACGGAATTATATAATTTTATCTTGCGAGTAATGTATTTTCTTTTCATCACAAGAAGAGGACAAACCCCAACCAATTAATATCCAGCAACAGCAAGATCATGATCCATTACGGGCCCCATGGTCTGTTTTTTAAATATAAAACATGTTTGAATTAGATCAACTCCTCTTAACTACCTTTGGATTTAGGGATGTTGATGAGATATTATTGGACCCATGACAAATATACATTCCTGTATATAATTTCTCACTCTATTTATCTATATAAAAGTATTCTTATTTAAAATATTGTCAGGTATTGAATGTAAACATTTCTTTTAATAAAGATTTAAATTTAATTAATTCAATGTGTGGTGGAAAACTAATATCTTTCCCTAAATCCAATCCCATTTGAATGCAATGAGAATGACATAATTAATTAGTTTTCTGCCTAAATCTCACATGTTAAATTTTCTAATACACTTATCATTACGAAATGAATTAATCTTTTATATTATTTATATTTGAAGTTCACATGTCATTTCTTTAAATTGGAGTTCCTCTTTGAACTTTAACATTCTTATATATTTCATTGTTTTTAATCTTGTTTATCCATTTTTTAGTGCTCTATTTATAGAAAGTTATAAAATAAAGTAACTTTGAGTAAAAAATAAATATATTTCAGAAAAAGTTTTAAATGATCATAGATTTACAATATATATTATATACATAAAATTATATATTAATAAAAATAATTAAAATTTTCAAAATACTTGTGTAAGAATGAACTTTCTAATTATTCTTTCTAATATTAAACTGGAGTACAATCTTTTGAAAGAATTTAATTAGAATAAGCTGACAACATAAAAGATTTTTACATTGTCATTTAATCATAAATTATATATTATATATATGATAAAAGTTATTATTGAAAGAGAGCATTTTTAGGAATTATTCTCACCCTGATTTAATTAGCCACATGTTTTTATCTTAATCCTATATATTAAGCATTTAATTTATTTCTTATATATTTATTCCCTTAAAAAAAATTAATTTTGATTTCAAATTTAATTTAACAACTAGTCAAAAAATATTTCATTTAAATTTCCATGATCACCTAGGTTGTTATCTTGAATTTTATCGTCAAAGTAAGAGATATTGACAAAACACTAGAAGTTTCTCTCCCGCCAGTTGATTCACATAGCTTAAGCATGCTACGAAAGAATTTTGATTTCAATCTATCTCTTGCATACGGTTTCTTTATTAGATCATTAATTCATTATATTATGACTTTTTTAGAGAATATTATTATGACTTAATTACTTATTTAATCTTACTTTTTATTTATTTTGTTCAATTTTATCCTATTTTTAATAAAAGGTTCAATTTGATTTTTTTTTTGTCTAAATTGAACTAATGACATTATAATTATGAATAGTGACGGTTTGATTTGCAAATAACAACATTTCTAAACCGCTACTATTTTATCATTAAATGAGTTGGTGACTCGATAAATTGTGACCACTGTTATTTGGTCGTCAATTAGTCACTAAGCCGATTACCAAAATATATAAGTTAGCAACTGAAAATCCCAGTTGATCTTTTTCTTTCTTCATGTGAATACTTAACTATTTTATGACAGGTTATATCAAAACAAATAAAAAATAGTTAAAAAATGTTAACAAATAAATAAAGTCAAACCTTTTTCTCCATCGAACATAGATTACACATTTTTCTCTATATTTTGAATAAATCTTTACATTTTTATCATTAACTCCTTAAACCAGTGTATTTTAATGAAATTAATAAAAATATTAAATCAATGAAAGTAAAAGAAGTTAATTTCTTAAAAAAATTAAAATTATTCAATACCATTTTAAATAACTGTGATAATTCAAAAAACAATAAAGATATCTAATTTGAAGAAAGATATTAAACACAAAGATACTAATGGCTCAATTTCCTAGAACGATAAAGAAAAACTATTGTATAGTTTAGAGCCACCACATGTCAATAGTTTCACTTTCGGATAATTTTTACGTCACATGCATGTAATTAAGTTTTATTAACTTTTTTCATAAATTAAAAAATTTAAATACATCTCGTATAAGGATTAGCCAAACCATGCACGTACACGTGATAATCTCATAATCCAAACCATATAATGATGCAGATAGACATATTCTTTTAAGTTTGAAATTAAGCGGAAAGAATTGGAAGTAGTATATGTATATGGTCTGTAGTGCTGCATGCATGCATGATGTATATTATTAGGCATGATTAGTGGGCGGAACGAAGTTGGTTGACGAATTGGTCAGTTAGAAATAGACAAGAAGAAGAGGAAAACGGACTTCCGTTGAATTGCATGCACTCTCGCTCTCTTATCTCATTCTCATATATTCTCTCACTCTCACTTTCTCTTTCTCTTCGTTTTCTTATCCTTCGCCTCCGGAAACCGTGTTCTTCCACTCGTTCTCACTCTCACATCTTACCATATACTTCTAATTCCATTTCTTTCGTTCTTTTCCTGCAACCTTCATTTCTGCTTCTCGCAGTCACTTCTCTTTCTCCTTCACCTCCAAATTTTCCTTCTATCCACAACGATGATCAATGCAGCGTACAGCACCATACGCTCCACCATCATCTGAGATCCAACATTTTGATTCTTTAATTTCCCGCGTTACCGAACAGGTACGTACATTTCCTTCCACAATCAATTCACCTAATCTTGAATAATCTCAATCTCAACCGTTAATAATATTGTACGAAAGTGCATTATTGTTATTTATACATCTTCCGCAATCGTTTTGGTTGAGAAGAAATTAAATCACAATTTCTGAATAACTAGGCGGTGGAGAGGAAGAATGTCGAATACGGATCAGACAGTACTGAATCGGCGGCCATCAAGAAGCGCCGCGACGACGACGTTTTCCCTGGAGGTATTCGATAACGAAGTCGTGCCCTCCTCACTCGCCTCCATTTCTCCCATTCTCAGAGTCGCCAACGAGATTGAAAGTGAACGCCCCAGGGTTGCCTATCTCTGTATGCATCAATAATAATAATCACTTGTCAATTATTAATAATAATCTGCACGGTTAATTAATTGAACCAGTTGCTAATTGTTAATTAATTACTAAACCAAAACATAAAAATGTGCAGGTAGGTTCTATGCCTTCGAAAAAGCGCACAGGCTAGATCAGAGTTCTAGCGGGCGTGGCGTCAGGCAGTTTAAGACCTTGTTGCTACAGCGATTGGAGAGGGTAAGTTTATTTATAAACGCAACACGCACGAGCACAGCCACGCAGTAATAATATTCTTCATGCAGAGCTTTGTAGAGTTTGACTCTTAATTATAGTTTATAAATTATAACCATAATGTTCAAACCAATTTTAACTATAATTTTGCAAATCATAATCTTAGTTGTTGCTGGGGGAAATAAGACAGAAATGGAAGTGTGCAGTATTTTTTTTTGTTACAGAGTATGCAGTTAAATAAGAAAATAAAATGTAACAGTAAAAATGTCTAATAGATTATATTATATTGTTTAGAAAAAGAGTTTAAAATAAGAATAAAATACTGCAAGATTTCAAAAAAAAAAAAAAAAAACACTGCATGTATTGATAATATTGATAATATTCATCCAATCATAAATTATCATTTATGATAAGTTTACCTTACAAAATATTAGATGATTTCTAATTGGTTGAGTGAGTATATAGAAATTAAATTCTAAAAATAAATATATATTGAACTGTATAAAAAGTTTAATTTATTATTATTTTTTAAAACACAAGTATGTGCAAATATCATTTATTATTGTTATTATTACCTTCCTTCGTCTTAATGTCACTTCTCCGTTTTGCCTTTCCCTAGCAAAGTAGAATCGATTTGGAAGAAATCATTTGCTCCGTTTCTATTAACTGATAATAGGGGAAAATATTTAGCATCCGCGACTGCTAGAAGTGGTACTGATCACTCAATATAGAACTAATTCATCTTACATAATTTCTTGTGCAACACCAGGACAATCCAGCTAGTCTTGCTTCTCGGGTTAAGAAAACAGATGCGAGAGAAATTCAATCCTATTATCAGCAATATTATGAACATTATGTCAGAACTCTCGACCAAGCGGATCAGGCAGACAGGTATGTGTGAACTTTCACACTTGTTACAGTGAATTCCGTCTCTAACCTTGAAATCAAAATTCATTTGCAGAGCCCAGCTCAGCAAAGCTTACCAGACTGCTGGGGTTCTATTTGAAGTGCTTTGTGCCGTTAATAAGACTGAGAAGGTCGAAGAAGTTGCTCCTGAGGTTCGTCTCGGTTCACATTACCCTTTCAGTTCTGTTCTGTCGAGACAACAGGTATTATATTCAATTCGTGTGTGCAGATTATCGCGGCTGCTAGAGATGTCCAGGAGAAGACAGAGATTTATACGCCTTACAATATTCTTCCTCTGGATGCTGCTGGTGTTTCTGTGCCCATTATGCAATTTGAAGAGGTGTTGCTTTTCGACCAATTGATGTGGAGTCTCTGTGTTTTATCTGGCATTGCACTGAATTCTTTGGCTTTCTTTCTTATTAGATTAAGGCTGCTGTTTCTGCGCTTTGGAATACTCGTGGCTTGAACTGGCCTAATTCATTTGAGCAACAGAGGCAGAAAACTGGAGATTTAGACATGCTTGATTGGCTTAGAGCCATGTTTGGTTTTCAGGTATGTATTTTGCACGTGAACAGAATGACAAGTTTGTGATTGACTAGATTTTTGTTGGCCTCCTTAAATTGTTAATGTGTTTGGTTTGTTTTGGGGGCAGAGGGACAACGTCAGGAATCAGAGAGAGCATCTGATTTTGCTTCTTGCTAACTCTCATATAAGGCTACACCCTAAACCCGAGCCTTTCAACCTGGCACGTATCTGTCTCTCACTTTTTCTGTTTTAGGCAAAGCATAATGGACTAAATAAAGATAAAACTGCAATCAAGAGAACTCTTGTCAATATTACATTATCAATTTTATTTATTTATTTATTTATTTTTATTATAGCTATCAGAGTAGCCTGCTTTGCTTTTGGCCAGAAGTTAAATTCTGTGTTCTTTTTTATTTGTTTTCCTTTTGGTTTTATCAAAATCAGCTCGATGATCGTGCTGTTGATTCAGTGATGAAAGATCTCTTTAAGAATTACAAATCATGGTGCAAATTCTTGGGACGAAAACATAGTTTACGGTGAGATATAACAGTATCAGCATCAGTGATAAAATCCAAAAGTTTTTTTTTTAAGTGCTTATGGTGTTCTTTTACACAGACTTCCTCAAGGTCAGCAAGAGATACAGCAGAGGAAGTTGCTTTATATGGGCCTGTATCTTCTTATCTGGGGTGAAGCATCCAATGTTCGCTTCATGCCAGAGTGTCTATGCTACATATTTCACAACGTGAGTACACTTTCCATGTGTTCCATAATATCTCGGGTCATAATGCTTTTGCAAATGCAATGCAGTTGTTTTCTCTTTTAATCTTTTTAATTTATTACTAATTTTTGCATATGCTAATATTGGCCAACTATAACCTCAGATGGCATATGAACTCCATGGTTTATTGGCTGGAAATGTCAGCATTGTTACTGGTGAAAATATCAAGCCTTCTTATGGTGGTGATGACGAGGCATTCCTGCGCAAGGTTATAACTCCCCTGTACCGAGTAATTGAAAGGGTAAGATTTTGTCTCTCATGACATCATCATAATACTTCAGGTACCTGTGCTCTCTACGGTGATTTGTAAAGTTATTAATCATGTTAATTAATCTAGGAAGCCAAGAAGAGCAGACATGGAAAGGCTCCACACTCGGCATGGTGCAACTATGATGATCTAAATGAGTATTTCTGGTTTGTTTTTCTTTAGGATTTTATTACTGAAATTGACTTTGTTGGTTTGCTTAATCATTTATTAATTTACAATTTCTATTTTTTGTTGCAGGACATCTGATTGCTTTTCTCTTGGATGGCCCATGCGTGATGATGGTGAATTCTTTAAATCAACAAGTGATTTGGCACAGGTAATTACATCCTAAGAAGCTACTGGCATGATTGTAATTTACTTTATTTTCAGTATTTATATAAATTTCGTATCAGGGAAGAAAGGGTGCTCCAAGAAAATCTGGAAAAACTGGCAAATCAAATTTTGTTGAGACACGAACATTCTGGCACATCTTCCGCAGCTTTGATCGTCTGTGGACATTTTTTATACTGGGTTTGCAGGTATTTATTTCAACCAAAGGAAATGCTTATGCCTTTATTTTCCCCCTTATTATGGTTATGACAAGGCTTGAGCATTCTTATTACAGGTGATGCTCATTATTGCTTGGGAAGGGATTTCACTGACGGAAATATTTCAAAAGGATGTCTTATATAATCTATCTAGTATATTCATCACAGCATCCATTCTGCGCTTGCTTCAAAGTATGATACGTTCACTTAAGTTGCTCTTGTTAATCTAAACTTATCATCACTAGTATCAAGAATTTTATATTGATGGTCTCATTTTCCTATTGGTTCAAAAAGCTTGGCATCTCATTTGTTGGAAATTGCATGAAAATGTCATATGAGCAGTGCAAACTTCATAAGTCATATGAGAAGCAAGATAGCACTGAAATATATTTTAGTTTTCGGGATGACAAGTTCCACCTCTTTAAATAAATGATGCAATGTTATCAGGGTTCTTTGCCTCCATTTCCCTGATAAGCGAGTCAGGTGCATGAGTTGTTCCTAGCACATCCTTCCTATAAATTTTCAATTGTTTTATTTAGAGAAGAAATTCTGTAATGACAATTTATATAAGATCAATCAGCTACTTCCCTTGAGGATTTACATGTCCTAAATTATTTGGTGATCATATTCATGCCTAAATGTTTTGTATTGACTCTAATGATCAATCAATACCTTGCAGATTCAATCTATAAACTTTACCTCCAATATTTCCTATTGAGTGTAGAAATTGTTTTCTTCAATGTTAATGCTTATTTGTACCATTTTTTTCTGGCTAATTCATTTGCTGAATTTGTATCATACTACAATTTATAATGATTTTTTCCTGGAAACAAAAGACAATTTGTTATTTTCTACATTATTTTTCCTTCATTTTTAAGTATTGAAGTAGATCCAAGTTTTATAATATCTTCTTCCTTGTTTACAGAAATTTACTATCATTTCTGTTCCTCTTATATGATTTAGGTATCTTGGACCTGATCCTGAACTTTCCAGGCTATCATCGATGGAAATTCACTGATGTGCTAAGAAATGTTCTTAAAGTCTTTGTCAGTCTCTTTTGGGTTATCATTCTTCCACTCTTCTATGTTCGTTCCTTCAAGGGTGCACCCGAGGGTCTGAAGCAGTTGCTTTCCTTTTTCAAACAAATAAAAGGCATTCCGCCATTTTACATGCTGGCAGTTGCATTATATTTGCTTCCAAATTTACTAGCAGCTGTTCTGTTTCTTTTCCCAATGTTAAGGCGTTGGATTGAAAACTCAGACTGGCACATAGTTAGATTCTTCTTATGGTGGTCTCAGGTACTCGTGTCTTGTACACTTACATATTTAACTATTTCTTTTCATGGTTGAAAATTAAATGGCTCTGTTGGTAAAGGGCTTCTTTTGATGTAATTATTGGTTATTCTGAAAGTAATGCAAATTTGCACACGAGCCTAAACATTATTTGTTTTAGTTAATTTTGTTTAAATTGACATGACTGATATCTGTGACTTGAAGAGCATATAGCTAATTTCCTAATAAGGACGTTTCCAGTAGGAGTGATCCCCTTCAAAACCAAAAAATCTGTAGTTCTTACGCAAACTACATGCATACATTTATTTACATTCACAATTCATATCTTGCAGAAATTGACATTGAAGCACTAATTTGAAGGGTTTTCTTTTTTTTTACTTTTTTTTTATTTCACAAGATATTTGACTGGAACATGCAGTAGCTTTCTATACAATGCAATTTTATCTATCCTATAGTTGAATTGTAACAATCCATCATGTCAATCATTTGTGTTAGATTTTGAACAAGAAGAATATATCCTATAGTTTGATAGTTTACCTTGTCTGACCAAAGATTTTCTTCTACTTGCTTGGGAATCCATTTCAAGTTTCAACTAACTTTTTGTGGCAACAAATTTACCTATCTGGTGAGATAAGATACATCTTTCTGTTACAGTTTCTTTTGGTGTCTGGTGAGAATGTTTAAGTTAGAACTTCTATACTCTTGGGACACAATTTGCCCACAGAATTGATTATTCTATTAATGACCATGATTTGTACATTCATAATGCCAACATTTATGGTCTTTAACTCTTCCAAAGAATCCGAGTTGTAGCACTAATTTTTGTTTTAAGTCATTATTTTTCTATTTATATTTTGAATGTGTGAATACTATTAATTAGTAACTGGTAGTCTTTTAAAAACATATCTGTTTTCTGAACTTATATCAATAATTTGGATTCTCTGGGTATCATTCGTCCATTTTTTAAATGACCATTTCTCCCCATGCAGCCAAGCATCTATGTTGGAAGAGGAATGCATGATAGTCAATTTGCTCTCATGAAGTATGTTTCACACAACTCTATGTTACTAAATTAATATATATTATTGTTCCTTTGTTTGTTGTTTGAAAATTGTTCCATCATCTACGTTCTTTTATGAATTTTCAGGTACACTATATTTTGGTTGTTGCTTTTGACTTGTAAATTTTTATTCAGCTTTTTTGTCCAGGTTAAAAATCTTATATGTTAGTAGTTGTTACCTAATAAGCTAGCCTGGTAAATTTATTTGGCATCTTTCTAACTGTTGTATCTATCTTCAGATAAAACCTCTAGTTAGGCCAACAAAGGACATAATGAGCATTCGACATGTTAATTATGGTTGGCATGCATTTTTTCCCAATGGTAGTTTCTTCTCCTTTTCATGATTACATTGTATATTGCTGTTAATTTTATTGATCTAATATGTTCAAATCTATGCAGCTCGAAATAACTATAGTGCAGTAGTTGCACTCTGGGCTCCTGTACTTTTGGTGTGTATGTTATATATCCTGGTTATGTTTACATATATTTTTCTTTTCTCTTGTACAGTTATCTCATGTATCATCTCATTATTTATTTCTTCAATACAGGTTTATTTCATGGACACTCAAATTTGGTATGCAATCTTCTCAACTTTGTACGGTGGTGTTGTTGGAGCCTTTGATCGTCTAGGAGAGGTCATCATAAATTTTTTTTTTTTTTATCTTGCCATGTCCAAAGAGAAATTGAGATCCATTATCGTATTGACTTTCTAAATTTTTTTAAAACAGGCTCACATAGAAACTCAAACCTATTTAATCAAGTTAAGAAATTTATAGGATCCTTTTGGATGCAAAGTACTGGATCATCATTTGATTATATTTTTATAAAATAGAAATGCTAGCAACATACTTTTCAATAACTCTTTTTAACATATTCTTTATTATTGACTGAAATTTATTAAGACTCAAAAAAATCATGAGTGGATGAGACTCATTAAATAGAGAACTCACATAATTTCATAAGTCCCAATAAATTTCAATCAATAATAAAGTGTCTGAAATAATGTGTTGCTAGCATTTCTTGTCTATGAAATTAAGAAGTCTTCAATTTGTAAGGAAGTCAGATTTTCCTTTCATTTAAAGGGTGAACTTTGGATTCGATTACTTCAATGGATTCAAAGAGTAAAATAGTTTACCAGCTTTTAACAGTCCGTTAATGTTGTTATCAATTTGATTCCACAGATACGCACTCTGTACATGCTAAGATCACGGTTTCAGTCATTGCCTGGTGCATTCAACACATACTTGGTTCCTTCTGATAAGAAGCAAAAAGGGAGATTCTCCTTCTCAAAGAAATTCACTGAGGTTTCTACCACATTTTCATCGATAAGTACATTAAAATATATGTATTAATTCATCTTCACTTTAGTTTCCATGCTTGTATAGATTTCTGCAAGCAAAAGAAATGAAGCTGCCAAATTTGCCCAATTATGGAATGAGATTATTTGCAGTTTTCGTGAGGAGGATCTCATAAGTGATAGGAAAGGACCTCAGAGCCAATCTCTTTAGCTGCTTTCCCTTGCTCTCAGTCCTAGATTCTATGCTTTCTCTTCCATCTTTTCATTTTTCTGCCCATCACCTATTTAGGACTAAACTATGTTTGCATGACTCCAGGGAGATGGATCTTTTGCTAGTTCCTTACTCATTGGGTCATAGTCTGAAAATAATTCAGTGGCCACCATTTTTGCTTGCAAGCAAGGTAGGTTAATGTGATTCAATTTCAACATTCATATGCTTATTACCAGTTTATATGATTGACACTGTCAAATTTTACAGATTACTGTAGCACTGGATATGGCAACTCAGTTTCGAGGGAGGGACTCTGATCTTTGGAAGCGCATATGTGCAGATGAATATATGAAATGTGCTGTGATTGAATGCTATGAATCCTTTAAACATGTTCTACATGATTTAGTGACAGGAGAAACTGAAAAAAGGTATCTGTTGGTATCTTGTGTTGGTGCGTTTGAATTTAGTTTACACTTCATGCCAGAAGGGCTATTCAAGATTAATGGATTATATTCTTTTTTAGTGGTACAAATTAGACCCGGTTTCATTAACCTTCTATCCTGCTTAGATCTATTTTTGTACAAAGACTTCAAATTTGTTCTTGCGGTCTATCAGTCCTTTTGAATTTCCTGAATAGCAATTACACTAAGACTTTTTATTTTTCCTTTTTTAGTCTATAGCTAGATTTTAGATCTATTTCTAAGTTACTTGACTACACTAAGTAAACAAATGAACTAAGGCACAGTTAAGCGCTAACTTGTGTAATCAATATTAATTTGGGCCACATTAATTCATAATTTCATATTGAAGTACAGAAGACCATTCGATATTTTCTTATGAGCTGTTTGCTGTTTTCTTAAGTAGCATATATAATTGAAGCTATGGATATTTAATTCAATTGAATTCTTATCAGTACTTCTGAATCAATTGTTGTGATGAACCAGTATAATTTCCATCATCATTAAAGAAGTCGAGAGCAACATCTCAAAGAATACACTTCTTACAAATTTCCGTATGGGCTTTTTACCCTCCCTTTGTAAGAAGTTCGTGGAGCTTGTGGAAATCTTGGTGAGCCATTCAAAACAAAACTAACTATATATGTAGTTCATATTCTTGAATGGTGACTTGTCTTTAACCATTATACTTGTGCACTGATTTCTTGTCACAGAAAAATGGAGATCCATCCAAGCGGGGTACAGTGGTGGTCTTGCTGCAAGACATGTTAGAAGTGGTTACTGATATGATGGTGAATGAAATCAGGTTGGTTTAACTTAAAAGGCTCTGAATTTGGAATATATTATTATGATAGCTCATGGATCTTTCATTGAAAATAATAATGCTTGATTTTTTACTTTTGATGTTCATCAGCGAATTGGCAGAACTTAATCAAAGTAGTAAGGATACTGGACGACAAATTTTTGCTGGTACAGAGGCAAAACCTGCTATACTATTCCCTCCTGTGGTTACAGCACAATGGGAGGAACAGGTACTTAGTAATGTAACTTCAATTTTAATTCTTTATTTTTTAGTTTATATTATTATTCAAAGATCCAGAGGCCTCTATAACCAATAAATCATTGTGGTTGTTTCAGATTAGACGTCTTTATCTACTCTTGACTGTGAAGGAATCTGCCATTGAAGTTCCCACAAACAGCGAAGTACGCAGAAGGGTTGCATTCTTTACCAATTCATTGTTCATGGATATGCCACGTGCTCCTCGAGTACGTAAAATGCTCTCATTCAGGTCCGGTGCAGATTCCTTAATTACATGGCCTCGTATGTGCCCATGTTATGTCTTGTAGAGATTATAAACTGCAGGAACATCATGTTTTTATTGTGCACACTAAACTATGCAAATTAAATGTCAACACTCAACAGCCTAACAAAGCCAATAGAACAGAAGCCATATGCATCAGTGTTAGTGCTATATGATGTTTTCTTTAGAATGTGATGACTTCAACTATTGTAGGATTATTCTCTTATACAGTAGACACAAAATACTCCTTTTTTAGTTATTTAACATTTTTTGTCAAGGAATTTTTTATGCATAAAATTCAAAATGTGATGCATTCTGAAGCTGCCCTGTGCTTATTTATAGCCTTTTTTTTTTGTTTCTTCTTTTCAGTGTCCTAACTCCATACTACAGTGAAGAGACTGTATATTCTAAGAATGACATTGAGGTTGAGAATGAAGATGGTGTGTCAATCATATATTACCTTCAAAAGATCTTCCCTGGTTTGTAATAACTCACAATATAACTTAATTGTATATTGCTAATAGAGAAAGGACTGGCTAAAATTTAGTAATGTTGCCAGAGGAATGGAATAACTTCTTGGAGCGAATTGAGTGTAAGAAAGATAGCGAAATATGGGAGAAAGATGAGAATATATTACAGCTACGTCACTGGGCCTCATTAAGAGGACAAACACTTTGTAGGACAGGTATATGGTGACTCCCTTTCCCCTCCCCTCAGGCTGTATCAGGTCAACTGATTTTTTTTGTCTCTTCTAATGTAGTTAGGGGAATGATGTACTACCGGCGGGCGATAAAGCTCCAGGCATTTCTTGATATGGCTTCTGAAAAAGGTAAGATTAAGTTCCTTTTATTCTGAGATATTTAGCTAAATCTAGTAGGTAAATTGGGAGGTTTGTGATTCATAGCTTTTCTCAAACAGTTGGCTTAGTCTTTTCTTATGTATACATACCTTCAACTCTTAACAAGCATTTCCTCGCTAATATGCTGTCCGGTAAAAATACTTGTCATATTCATCACAGTGGCTGGAAAAAAAAGGAAGCATTTATCTGCTAAGATGATTGCATGTTATTTTGTCTTGTGAGCAGAGATACTCGATGGCTATAAAGCTATTGCTGTTCCATCTGAGGAAGAAAAAAAGAGTCAGAGATCCTTATATGCCAGTTTAGAGGCTATGGCTGACATGAAATTCACATACGTTGCTACCTGTCAGAACTATGGCAATCAGAAGCGTAGCGGAGACCGTCGTGCAACAGATATCTTGAATTTGATGGTTAAGTATGTTCTACTTTTGTTAAATAAATTTGAAAATTTTAAGTATAATATATATATTTGGCTTTTAGTTTCCCTAGTTCACGTAATTTAAGAATCTAATTTTTGGTTCTTCATTTATAGCAATCCCTCACTTCGTGTTGCATATATTGATGAAGTTGAAGAAAGAGAAGGTGGAAAACTACAGAAAGTTTATTATTCTGTATTGATCAAAGCTGTGGACAATCTTGACCAAGTAAATGCATATTGATGTCTGATAAGAGGTAGTTAATTATTAGTGGTTACCTTAGAAATGATTGTTTCCGTGTCTCCTCTGAAGGAAATATATCGAATAAAGCTTCCGGGTGCAGCAAAGTTAGGAGAAGGAAAGCCAGAAAACCAAAATCATGCCATCATTTTTACTAGAGGGGAAGCTCTTCAGGCTATCGACATGAACCAGGTAAAACATTATAAAATGTGAAGCTCGAACAGGTTGACAATGGGTGTCAGGCCTGTTAAAATTGGTTTATTTGAAATTTTCTTCTAGGATAATTACTTGGAAGAAGCTTTGAAAATGCGTAACCTTCTGGAAGAATTTAATGAGGATCATGGAGTGCGCCCACCCACCATATTAGGTGTTCGTGAGCATATTTTCACTGGAAGGTTATGAATATTTTTCTACTTAGAGATAACACTTTGTCGTGTTTAGACCCTATATTACTTAATTTTATCACTTGTTACAGTGTCTCTTCCTTGGCCTGGTTTATGTCAAATCAAGAAACTAGCTTTGTCACAATTGGTCAAAGAGTTCTTGCAAGACCGCTAAAGTAAGTTTTTGTTTGTTGTGTTTCTTATTATACGGTTGACTTGCCATAAATTAGGAACCTCCTGAGAAACACATGTCTAATCAAGGCAGCATTTTAATTTAAGAGTGTGATGCATGCAAGATATTTAAAACAAGTCTCAAAAGTTAACATATTCAAACCATAGTTGTTCTGAGTTTCGGTTACTAATGGATTTTCTGCTTTTTCCCCTCCCTCTTATTTGATTTTCTTGGAGGCAATAATCAGGCAACTATTGGTTTTTTCTTTTCGCTGTCTTCAGCCGTTGTTGCAAGAGAATTAAAATACATGTAATACAGAATACACATTTTCTGACTTATGATAGATTTTTTCAATTTTAGGGTTCGATTCCACTATGGTCATCCGGATGTTTTTGATAGAATTTTCCATTTTACCCGTGGAGGAATCAGCAAGGCTTCTTGTGGCATCAATCTGAGCGAGGATATATTTGCTGGTAACATTCTTGATACATCTTTTTTAGCAGTGATATTTGATATTTCTACCTTTGCATCATATGCTTTTGCCTATACAGGATTCAACTCAACTCTAAGACGTGGGAATGTTACTCATCATGAATATATCCAAGTTGGAAAGGGTAGAGATGTAGGGCTCAATCAAATCTCTCTTTTTGAAGCAAAAGTGGCCTGTGGTAATGGAGAGCAGACACTAAGCAGGGATATCTACCGATTGGGGCATCGATTTGACTTTTTCCGCATGCTATCATTTTATTTTACAACCGTTGGATTTTATGTCAGCTCAATGGTAACGCTTAATGCTTTGGGGTCAAGCAAAATAATACTGAATATCTTTATATAAATATGCTTTATTCAGGAAATTCTGTTATTAAAATTTACCAAATGGTATCTTTTGATAAAATAATATCCAATAGGAGGAATGGATATGGAAATTTTCTGATAATTTGATCACTTAAACACTTAAGAGCTGGCAATTTCTGCATGGGAGCTATATAATTGTCTTCATTAAATGTCTTTTGAATTTTATCCTATGTGCTTAATTAGCTAACCCCACATCTAGCACTAAAGCTTTCTTCTGCTGTTCACAGTTAGTGGCCATCACGGTTTATGCTTTCCTGTATGGCAAATTTTACTTATCATTGAGTGGATTGGAGGCTGCTATAATTAAGATAGCTAGGAAAAAGGGAGACGATCCATTAAAGGCAGCAATGGCTTCCCAATCCGTTGTTCAAATAGGTCTTCTGATGACTCTGCCCATGGTTATGGAAATTGGACTAGAGAGAGGATTTAGAACTGCACTAAGTGAAATCATAATAATGCAGCTGCAGCTAGCACCCGTTTTCTTCACTTTCTCCCTAGGGACTAAGATGCACTATTTTGGGCGCACTCTCCTGCATGGAGGGGCAAAGTACAGAGCAACTGGGCGTGGTTTTGTAGTTCGTCATGAGAGGTTTGCGGAAAACTACAGGATGTATTCTAGGAGTCACTTTGTAAAAGGGTTAGAGTTAGCTATACTGCTTATATGTTATAGGCTTTATGGAACAGCGACTCCTGATTCAACAACATATGCCCTTCTCTCATTATCAATGTGGTTTTTGGTGTGTTCTTGGTTGTTCAGTCCTTTCCTTTTTAATCCATCGGGATTTGAGTGGCAGAAGATAGTTGAGGATTGGGATGATTGGGCAAAATGGATAAGTAGTCGAGGTGGTATCGGTGTTCCTTCAAACAAGAGCTGGGAATCATGGTGGGATGAGGAGCAGGAACATCTGCAGCACACTGGGATTTGGGGGAGGATTTGGGAGGTCATTCTTGCCCTGCGTTTCTTTGTCTATCAGTATGGGATTGTGTATCATCTACATGTTGCTAGAGGTGACAAGAGCATCACGGTAATTTTGCTTGCCAATTTAATTATACTTACACATTTTCATATCAAACTTTTGAATCTGCATCTCAGGGTTTGACTACAGAAATCTACCCATACACTATATTGTAATAGACATTTTAGATAAAGTTCCTTGGATCAGAAGATAATTTAGTCCTTTACCACCCTCCCTGGGTGAACAAGAAAGAAAATGAAAAAGAAATAAAACGCACGGGTGTATATAAGAGAAGAATTTTCTAACATGCGTTTTCTCTCTCAGGTTTATGCTCTGTCCTGGCTAGTTGTAGTAGCTGTCATAGTCATATTGAAGGTCGGTATTCAATGATCAAACGGTTCATTATGAGTTAAAGCATTTCTATGCTTGAGCTTAATAATTATTCTATTAATTAATTGGTGGCATTCTTGCATCTGAAACTGCAGATAGTGTCCATGGGTAGAAAGACGTTCAGTGCAGATTTCCAGCTGATGTTTCGTCTCCTCAAAGTGTTTCTGTTTATTGGAACCGTTGTCATTCTGGTCTTGATGTTTACCCTACTTAGTCTCACAGTTGGTGACATCTTTGCGAGCCTCCTAGCCTTTTTGCCGACAGGTTGGGCATTTATACAGGTACTTCTTTAGTAGTCATTACCTCTTGTTTTGATGATATTGAACATACAACTTGACCTTAATTGTGTCTCACAGCATTTGATCCGAGCAGTATGTTATTATGCCCTTTGTCTCATAAATAAAGTTCACTTGTCCAGGCAACTAATTTACTGAAAAGAACAACGTTTCTTTATGTTAGATCTCAATATCTAGTAAATTAATTTTATACTATTAGAGAAGTTTCCCTCATGATTTCTTTTGCTGTTAACTGTAAATGAAAAATTACTTCTTTCTGATTTGCCCCTGATGTTATATATGTGCAGATAGCTCAAGCATGTAGGCCATTGGTGAAGGGAATTGGAATGTGGGGGTCTATCAAAGCGTTATCAAGAGGGTATGAATACGTGATGGGAGTGGTTATCTTTGCACCGGTGGCCATATTGGCTTGGTTCCCATTTGTTTCAGAATTCCAAACTAGACTGCTATACAACCAAGCTTTCAGCCGAGGGCTTCAAATCCAGCGCATTCTGGCTGGTGGCAAGAAGAATAAATAAGACAACCGAATCCTTTTCAGTTATCTTGTTAAGAGTCCAGACAGAAGATGAGATGAATGTTGCTGCATGCAAAAAAATTTCGGCAATCATGACGCGTAGCAGACTGCATATCGAGACCGTATATAGTAGAATAATTCTTTGACATAGTGTTGTGTTGGATAAATCCATCAATACTGAAGAGACGGTGAGTTGGATCTTATCCAGGCAACGAAACCGGTTACACTCCTCTGGACATGTGTTTCGACAGTTCTTGTGACAAATGTTCTGATTTGTACTCTTATTTCTATTTCTTTTTTTTGTAAGAAAATATAGTTAATGATAGGAAGTTAGGAACTCCAAGATTACTGGTTAGTCTTAGAGAAGCAGTGTCATGTTTGGTCCAAGATTCACACGCAGCATCCCTGCAAGATCATATTCAATGATACATGTGAAAGGAAGCTAGTCAATTAATCCTTGAGTACTTTAGAAGAAATTATTATATCATTTGGAATCACGTAGACCAATCTTCACGTGACACATTATTATTCTTTTTCAAAAATTAAAAAATATAGTTAAGTGTCACGAGGAGATTGATCAGAATCATTTAGGCAATAGTGAAGTTGTTAGTATCATAATCTATTTAACACTTTTACTAGTTGGATTAAATAAAAATTTCTTTAATAGGATAATTAAACCTGAAATTTGTGCTCAACTAGCGTAGTTACACATGCAGAAAGTTTAATAATTTAATATAAATGCATAAAATTTTAAAATATAATAATAATAATAATAATAATAATAATAATAATAATAATAAATTGTAAAACTAAAAATTATAATTTACGAAAGATTAGGATAAAGTAAAATAGTTATTATGAAATGTTAAAATACAATAATGAATCAAATCTATAATCTATAATATAAATTGAAAAAATTAGTTTTAGAATAATATAGATATTTTAAAGGAAATCTTGTATATAATCATCAAATAACATTTATTAGAAGAAATTGTGAGAGATTTTCAAAATGAAAGGTTGTGACTCTTCACCAAGGGTCATGAGATGTGACTCTTCACCAAAGGTCATGAGATGTGTCTCTTTGAAAGGTTAAATCTCTTCACCAAAAGACATGAGATGGTCTATAAATAGAACCAATCTACATACAGAAAAATATAACAACAAACATATAAATCACCAGATTCTCTGTATCCAAATCATTTCCTTTCTTCCCTTGTGCGCAAAGAGAATTAAGGAAACTATTATTCTGTAAACTGCCATTGATTATACGCTTGATTTGTGGGTGTGCAAACCATATCAAGGACTCCATTGTATCCTGAAGGGGATTCGCCAATACACCCTATTACATCCAATTTCTATAGAGGTTGGTGGGGGCAAATCGAACCTAAAGGTTAGTGTTTACATACGCCTTAGAGATTTGCGCCTTCTCTCTTCTTTGTTGTAGAACCATCACCACCAACAATCTTTAGGTTCGATTTTGCTTATGACAACAATGGCTGCAACTTTGAAGAAGATGGCTTCTAATGTTGTTAAACTTGAGAGATTTGATGGTGAAAAGTTTGTTCGTTGGCAAACGAAGATAGAGTTCTTTCGTACTACTTTAAAGGTGATATATGTCTTGAACACCCTAAGACTAACAAATAAGGAAGATGAGATCATTGCTAAAACCTGTTAGAAAACAAGAGGTTCAATGATAACTATATTTGCATGAGACACAATTTAAATGGTATGTGACACTTTGTTTGATATGTGTCAAAACTCTAGATTAAGGTACATGATGGGAGACATAACAAATAAGAAGTTTCTTGTTAATTATTTTTATAATTATAAGATGATTGATAGTAGGCATCTCTTGAAACAAATGCATGATATTGAATGTATTATTAATATCTACAAACAAACATAATATGTATATAGATGAAAGTATATGATTGTATCTTCAACCATTGACAAAGTTCTTTCCTCATGGAAAAACATTAAAAAGTATAAAACATCTAAAAGATGATTCTTTTCTTGAACAATTAAGGCAATCACCTTTGTTTTGAAGAAGAGTATCATAATAAAATGGTACTAAGGATTATATGTTCAAGAAAAGGTGTATGTAATCGAGGAAAGTACATGGGGGTAATTTCTCTAGGAAAAGGAAGCGAGATTTTGTTATTCTCGTAGTTTCACAGGACAGTCACAGTAAAATTGCATTTACGACTTTGTTAACCGTTGGATTGGGCTGGAATTTTGTGATCCAATTCAGGATACATGATTCTTGAATCTGAACGGTTGGACGTTGATTGGTTGCCTGTGGTGAGAGATATTCAGTACGTACTGTGTACGAAATTTTTGATACTTTCATCTTCTTGATTCTCTATTTGTATGTTTGTTGTTTTAGTTGTTTGGTTAACCGACGAACATGATTTGTGCACTTACTTGAGACTCTTTTGTACTTCTATTTTGATAATAATGGAAAATCTAAAGACATTGAACTTAACCATAGCTATATGAAGGATCTAATTGCAAATGGAATGATATCCATAGTCTTTATGAAAGCATAAAGAAATCTTGCAAATCCTTTGACGAAAGGATTGACAAGGGATATGGTGTGTAAAACACCATTAGGGATGATATGCAAGCCCATATCTAATTGATCACCAATGATGGAAACTCGACTCACACTTGAGTAGCATCAAGTCTTGAGTTCAATGGTGAAAGTACATTATTAGAGTGATTGCAAGTACTTAACAATAATAGATACATCCCAAAGGTTTTAAAAGTACTAGGACCATAAAGTAAATAAAAGGGGAAGGTTGAACATTTGTTCTTAATGGACTTATAGGATGTATGTGTTGGAGTGTTTATTTATGAGGCACTTCTGATAAAGTCTACCTATATGGGAGTGAAGTGTGGCCGCTTCTTGGAGTTAAGGGCTTGACTCTTAAAGCTCTCATGAAAAGGATACATGACACAAGGCCTTATCAAATGTGTCACTTTAATAATTCGTTCAATGGTACCGAGATTGCATGTGTAAGTTATGCACGCTTGTTCTAATGATTATTTGGTTCAAAGCTTGTCTACCATAATATTCGGGATGAGTGAAACCCATGACTTACTAAGTAAAGGTTCAAATCGCAAGATACCTTTATCTGAAACCATGTGATTTCCAGAATAATAGGATTTGGATATATTTTGAAAATGGTGGGGGATTGTGAGAGATTTTCAAAATTAATGAAAGGTTGTATCCTTTCATGAAGTTATGTGTCTATTCATATAAATGTGTAAGTATGAATAGATACAACTCTTCTTCAAGAGACATGAGATGAGACTCTTCGTCAAGAGTCACCAAATGTGACTTTTCACTAAGGGTCATGAGATGCAACTCTTCACCAAGGGTCATGAGATGTGTCTCTTTGAAAGGTTAAATCTCTTCACTAGAAGACATGAGATGGTCTATAAATAGAACCAATCTACATGCAGAAAAAGACAACAGAATAGAACACCAAAAATAGAGAAATCACTAGATTCTTTGTATCCATATCATTTTCTTTCTTCTCTTATGCGTAGAGAGAATTAAGAAAACTATTATTTTATAAAGTGTCATTGACGATACGGTTGATGTGGGTGTGCAAACCATGTCAAGGACTCCATTGTATCTTGAAGGGGATTCGCCAAGACACTCTATTGCATCCAATTCTATAGAGATTGGTGGGAGAGAATCAAACTTAAAGGTTAGTGTTTTACACACGCCTTGGAGAATTGCACCTTTCTTTGTTGTTTCTTCTTTCTTGCAGGATCATTACCGTCAATGGTTTCTTCTTTGGTACTTCTTCATTGTTGCGAAGCCATTACCACCAATTTGCACCAACAATCTTTTGGTTGAAGTACCAGCCAATAAAGATTGTTCCAACAAAAGGATACCTGACACAAGGCCTTATCAAATGTGTCACTTTTATAATTCGTTCAATGGTACTGAGATTGCATGTGTATGTTATGCACGCTTGTTCTAATGATTATTTGGTTCAAAGCTTGTCTACCACAATATTCGGGATGAGTGAAACCCATGACTTACTAAGTAAAAGTTCAAATCACGAGATAATCTGACTTACAAAGTAAAGGTTCAAATCGCGAGATAATCTGAAACCATGTGATTTCTGGAATAATGGGATTTGGATATATATATATATTTTGAAAATGGTGGGGGATTGTGAGGGATTTTCAAAATGAAAGGTTGTGACTCTTCACCAAGGGTCATGAGATGTATCTCTTTGAAAGGTCAAATCTCTTCACCAAAAGACATGAGATGGTCTATAAATAGAACCAATCTACATGTAGAAAATATAACAACAAACATAGAAATCACCAGATTCTCTGTATCCAAATGATTTCCTTTCTCCCCTTGTGCACAGAGAGAATTAAGGAAACTATTATTCTGTAAACTGCCATTGATGATACGCTTGATTTGTGGGTGTGCAAACCATATCAAGGGCTCCATTGTATCCTGAAGGGGATTCACCAAGACACCCTATTGCATCCAATTTCTATAGAGGTTGGTGGGGGCGAATCGAACCTAAAGGTTAGTGTTTACACACGCCTTGAAGATTTGCGCCTTCTCTCTTCTTTGTTGCAGAACCATCACCACCAACAAAAATAAAGTTGGATGATATGAGGATAAAGAAAAAATATAATTGAATAAAATACTAAAAAAGAGAAAGAAAAAGTGAATTGGAATTTGGAAATATCAAACACCTCTTAATTATTTTCTTTCCAACTTAAATTAAAATTTTGACTTTTAGATATTAAATTGATCAATTTGTTATCATAAGAAACTTTTATTAATGAAGTAATTCAAGAGTTTCTAAAAAATATTTCAAAATTGGATAAAATATATGTTACAAATAATAAATTTCTTTTATAATTACTGTTTTTCTATTATAGTTAACTTATTTTTTTTATAAAAACTTTGTTAACCTCATTTATAAAAAAAAAAATTAATAAAATTTAGGATGTTAATAATAATAATATGAAATAAATATAATTTTATGTGAATATTTCATTTTGGGTTAATATATGTTGGTTTTTAAAGCTTTTGAAATGTATTACAAAAAGCAAAGTCCCACATTGCCTAGAATAGCTTTGCCTCACTAGTTTATATATCCTTTTGTGTTAAAGGCTTTCAAAGTGGCAAGTAAGAGGTGGAAGTCTCGCGTGCATGAGCTTGAGCCTTGTAGCTCAAATATATCCTTTTTACATGTTGTTTTTCTGAGTCATTTTTCTGTTCATGTCAATAGTCTAAATTCATTATGGGTACCGTTTGTATGACATTTCTAGCAGCAATTATATAAACACTTTTTTTTAAGTCAATTATATAAACACTTTGTGAAGCAAAATCTATGTCAAATATATATAGAGTAAAATGTCATTTATGTCCCTAAAAGATATAGGCGCTGACAATTTGGTTCTGGAAGATTTTTAAAAGCAAAATAGTCCTTACAAATTTTCTCCGTTCGACACGTTTAATTAGTCCTTCCGTTAGTCTTATCAAATTATATTGGCAAATTAGTCCCTGACAGTATATAACTATAGGCTATTTAATCCCTGAAAGAATTATGCATTTAGCTGAATTAGTCTTTCAAAGTTAAGTATAGCAAATTAGTTTCAGGAAAGACTAACGTATCCAATGGAAGAAATTTTCAGGGATTATTTTGCTTCTAAAATTTTCCAGAGACCAAATTGCCAACGCCTATATCTTTGAGGGATGAAAATGGTGGTCTACTCAATATTTATCTGTGCATGCACCCCAATCCAAGATGATCGACATCGTTTTATTTTTCTTTTTAAATTTGATCATAAACTATTTTAACCATCAGACAAAAGGAACCTTAATTTGGTGGTGGAGCTCATAAAATTAATGTTATATTAATTTGTAAGTTAGAATTTACATGTATAATTATTATTAAAAAATGTGTTAGAGAATATGTTACTAGCATTTCTCTAATTAATAAGTACACAAGCTAGCCTACTTATAATTGATACATATAGGTTAAATAATTTTTTAAAAAATAAAAAAATTTACCTTAACTTAACTTTGTCAAGTGAGCTTTTTAAAATGTTAAATTATCCTGTTTGTTAAATACATAATTAGGCCATTCACTAAAATAAAAAACACATAATTAGGCCAAAGTAGGCTAAAATGATTTGATGCCTATTCCCACACGTAGTGGCTATACTCTTGCTGTACATTATCATCTCTTACCAACTGTTTGTTACGGGGGGTACAACTTTTCAGCTTTTTAATCTATGATGTGAATTATTAATTCATCTCTCTGCCCTCTTCCAATCTTTGTTGGACACCAGTACGAGGTTCTCCACTAACGATGAATTTGCATTGCATTATTAGCTTTCGGTTTTTAAAACCTAACTAAATCAAATTCAAGAGACAAATTAATTATATTGCTCCACTTAAATCAAACCACCCGTGATTTTGAATATATAATTGAGTTCCAATTATTTTACAATGCTTTGTCGTGTACCAAAACATGTACAGTATAATGAGGCAGTTAAACAACCGAACATTATTGGAAAAGCATCCAATAAAGGGGATAACGAATAAAATGAAATTGTTGGGAACCCAAAATTTCAACGTGTATAGATGGCAGATGTGTACAAGCTAACTAAGTGGAGTATATTCTACAATTATTGCACAACAACGCAACATATCATCAGGAACTCAAGTCAATTGAGTTGTTCAATTCTTCTAGAAAGGTGCAGATGCTATGTCCCTGAATGCTGCTGCTGGGGCTACTTGTGTTGTTGCATCTTTGGAGTTCAACTGTTCCACTTCTACACCCAAATCCATGTCCATTGTTGTGCCGGATCCCATGCAGCAAGCAGCATTAACCACTGGCCGCAACCCCTGCCAACATTTAATTGTGAAAAAATTCATAACAATTAATAAAGAAAAAAATAAAAGACTATTTACTGATAATAAAAAGTAATTTTATATTACCATCTAATAACAAATTATCATGCATAATAAGTTTATTTACTTTTATAATAGCTACATTAAAAATCATATTAACGATGATTATGATTTATGATTGATAATATGTGATCACTGTGAATACATAACCATTAAATTCTAAATAAAATATGATGAGATGTATTAAATTAAAATTTAAAATGAAAATACATTAATAATATATTTTTATAATCCGTTTTCACTTTTTCTAATTTCTTAATAGACACTTCAATGACATTTGCTAGTATTTTTCTACATGTAACTCCAAAATTTCAATACAAAATTTTGTGATTTCTACTTATTTATGAGTAAATTACACTGACCATCTTTAAAGATTTGTAAAATTACACTCATGCTTTTTCTATCCTTTTTTTTGAAGAGGATGCTTTTTCTATCCTTACATGAACCTCTGTTTGAAAAATATTATATAGGCATTCCTTACACATTGTACTAAACTTCTTAATTATTTGAAAAAAAATTACACCGTGTTCTCCTATAAAGAGAAGTTGTAAATGTTAAAAAAATAGAAAAAATATGTAATTTTTTGAAACATCAGGGTTAATGTAATTTTATTCTATTTATAAAAATGAAAGTGTTGGATGAATTAAAAATTACAACAAAAACTTATTAATAATATTTTCTATATTTCTTTATCTTAAAATTCTTGACAATATCTTTAAAGAGACTTTGCAAAATGTTTTTTATTGATTATCGAAACTAATCTCTTTTTGAGAAATTTTGAATGTACTCGCAAGTGGATTGTCCTCTTTTAACCAAATTTCTCCGTATACAACCACTTGTTTAAAGAACTCAAATTCTTCACCACTCAGACCCACCATTTGATAACATTTTTTTTTTCATGTAAATCCAAAATATCAATACATCACAAGACACAATTAACTCATGCGATTTTTCTAGTCTTTTTTCCGCCCCCTTCAAATTGCAATTGTCTTATAAAATTATACACGCAACGCACGGTTGTTTGCATGACCAAGAGCCGGAAATCTTCATGCAAACAAAATCATATACAGTATAAAGCATTTAAATTACCAGAAAAAGAAAAAAAAAATATTTTCATACATGGCAACAAGATCACAAGGCCTTAACCTTTAGTATGCATCATGCATGCGTCTTCAAATCATATGTACACGTTCATGGTCCAGATTAAGGCACCTAATTAATTATCGGTACAATATACAACCCCCCGCATGACCCCATCATATTACATAATATATTTTTCATCAATCATATAGAGTACCAACAGCCAAATCGTTACAAAATATGGAAAATAAAGGAGCAGCAGAAGTATCTACCTCCGTGAAAATTCGGGAAGCTTCTTCGATGGTCTTTGTGTTCAATATGTATATTGCTAACTCCTGTAAATTAAATCCACCAACATCAAATGCTATATTAATTAAAATTTGGTTTATAACACCAACCTTAATTAATGGTGGAAGAGAGTAAAGAAAAGAAAATTGAGAAAATGAAAGAAAGCATATATGACTTACCCTAGCGGATTGAATTTGGTTGATATTAAGAGTTCTGGGCTCCCTTTCAATTGACGAAGTCCTTTCAAGGGGTAACATTATGGGTGCCTCCATTTGTTCCTTTTTCCCGATATATGGTAATATCTAAATGCAAACCCGAACATAAAAAGCTTCTCACTAATCGTGGAGTAGTTGTTATGGTTATGATGGAAACAAGAATGCGAATTGTGTTGGCACTCTTATATAGTTGGGGAACAAGAACAACCGTTGATGTCGGTCTATTGTGACGGCACGCAACAACGTGCACGTGGCACGGTGGATTCGTGGGTGATGATACACATGGCACTCGAAGGTGACATCGTACGAATAGAGAAAATGGTCATGCAAACGTGTTTTGTATGGTTTCTAAAAGAGGAAAAGAGTGAGGATATGTGTGTTCTTTTTTTTTGCAAATGAGAACGCACTTGCGTGTTGAGAGTTGGTACGGGTAGAATCGGTGGACGGGCACCGCCATGGGCCTGGGACACGTCGATCTTACATGAGGTTGTAAACGTGTACGCATGTGATGGTGGGTATCGTTTTTGATGGGGACGTTAGATTTTGTTGGACCTGAAAATGAAATGAGGCCCAGGATGCTGCATGCACGTGACTCCTTGGATTTTGATTTAGTGGCTTCATCAATAATAATATTCTATTCTATTAAGGTCAATTATTCTATACCATCTCACGTCACTTTCGTATCTCTCTCAAAGTTTCTGCTTCGTTCTCTTCTTTCTTTTCCTTCCTGCGTTTTCACCGATAAGATGATACATGCCTCTATTATACACGGGGTTTGATTGGGAGCTGTTGGATGGCACTGTCTCTATCAATGGCCCAAGCCATATGAGCCCATAAGTGGTGTGCAGATTGGGCTCCTAAACTAGGCATGATATTGGCTCCTTACTTAATGGACTTGGGTCCTTGAACCCCCAGTTAATACATGTTTTTGCTGATAAAAAATGTAAAATTTTCATTATAGAAACTATTTTTGTAATGTAAAATTTTATATTACAGAAATTAATTTCTATAATATTGTTAGTAGTGCTAGTCAGACTTTTTAAATATATTATTACCTCTTATCCTAATTATAAACAACATAGGATAAATCATCAAAATCAAGGTGAGTAATTAAAGTAATTATTTTTAATTAATTTTATAATGAATTCAAATTTTATTCCAAAAGTACCCTTTACTTTATTGATGTGAATGCATAAAAAAATAGAGTTAGTTAATAATAAAGTAAGGGTATAAATGAAATTTTATCCTGAATAACTTTAAAAAAAGTGATTGTTGCTTATATTTAGGACTAAATGAAAATTCAATTTATTGTTTATAATTAGGACTAGAAGTAGTATATTTAATCAAATAAAAAACCTTGATAAACTAATAGTAAACTCAAACATTATTATAATGACGATAGTTGATGAGAGAATAAATATTACAATTTCACAAAACCCAAGTTAAATGATTATGATTATATTGAAAAATTGAGGATGAGTTTTTCTTTTCCGTTCTCAACTAATATGGCAATTTGGCAGGTTGCTTGCTTGGCGCTGCTTGAATATGGCTTTTTGCTGTTGGATGGCGTTGCCATGCATCTGCCAGCACACCCACTCACTCCCTAACCTTTTAACATTTTCCCAAAATGATGCTACTGATCGTGACTGCCTTCACTTGTCACTTTGTTATCAGTGCAAATGCAATCAATCATCCTTATGCCCCCGTCTCCTTTTTCCTCCTAATTATCTCCCCAACTACCATTCCTCAACCAAATAGTAGTATCACATTTTAATCCACATTAAATGCGTTTACTTTTATAACAAACATTTGAAACCTTATTAACATAGTAGTAATTAACAGTGAATAAATAAATAAATAATAATAATAAAACCACCTAAACAAAATTACCATATAAATACTCGATGTATATATTTTTTATCTATATTTTTTCTTTTCTTACCACATCATTTATCAATTTTACTTTTTTTTTTGTTCATACTAATTCTATTTCACTTAAATAGGATTGTTTTCATGGTTTATATATATATATATATATTGTAATTTTTTTTATCTCTTTCTTTCTTTCTTTCTTCCTATATTCCAAATATACAGTGTACTTACATATCAAAACAGGGCATATGAGGTAGTAAGAAAATGGTAAATGCGATGTAAAAAAAAAAAAATACTACTACTATTTTATTCTCCTAAAACTAAAAAATACATTAATGGAGCCTGAAAACCTACAAATGAAGCTGAAAAAAGAAAGAGACAAGTTGTCCTGGTTTTGTTCACGACTTGACCCAAAAGTAACAGTCGAAAAGATCAGCAGAGCACCATTGTCGAGAAAACAATACCAACATCTTCACTGATGAACCGGTGGTCTCGTCGGGGCCGTAAGCCTCGGCGGCGAGCATGGTGCTGCTCGTTCGCAATCCCTCCGTCGAGCCCCGAAGTCACCACCACAATCTTCCACTCCAAATCGCGTCACAATCACAAAACAGAGCCCTTTTCCAAAACCAGCATTGCTTCGGTCCCAAACTCACCGCAGAGCGCCAAATCCGGTTTCCCCATCGTGGGTCGGATCGACCCGCGCCGGATCTTGTCGCCGGGAAGAGTCTCTCCCATCGACTCCGATCCCGCCCCCGCCGCCGCGTCGCAGCTCCGATCCCACAGCCTCCGCGCTCCCTCTCCACAGCCGGAGCCTGCGGCGGCTCTGGACGTGTGGCTGAACCTGCGAGGGAGGAGCGGCGGGAGCATGGTGGTGGAGGTGGACTCGGAGGTTCTCGGGGCTAACTCGGAGGTGTTTGCGGGTTTGATAGCTGATTGCAAGAGAGGTAGGGGTGGAGCCACCATGGAGGTTGAGAACTTGGCTGTGTTCAGAGACACCATTCAGCTTATGTTTGAAGATGACGATCGCATCACCAAGACCCTCATCAACGTTGGCGTTTCTCGCTCCATTGACATTTTGGAGGTTCGTTCCTATTTTTCACATTTTGCTCTTTCTTTCTTTTACATTCATTACTCATTCCACTAAAATAATGTATATAAGTGGGAGTGAACTTTTATCTCATTAACTAGTTTTTTTAATTGAATTAGACCTAAATGGGGAAATATATGAAACTATAGACCAATATATAACACTTGTAATTGAAGTTTTTGGGTTAAAACAACTTTATTTGGATCAGTATTTGTAAAATTGATTTTGGTTATAACTGATTTTTGAAGTGATTTAATTTATGTTTAAATGTTTTTATTCTAAAAGCAAGTTAGTTGTAAAATTTAGTAACAGTTTTTTATTCAACACAAAAGTTACCTAAAGTTACCAAATATGTGAATACTTATCTAAAACCAGGTTAGTTGATATTTCAATGTGATTTTGGATGATCTAGTGTGAATTTAAACATTCACTTAGTCACTGACGAGGTTGACCTGATATATTACTAGGTTTCAGCAGGAATTGTGTTCACTAAGGGCGTCCGGTGTTGTTTGAAGTACCTTGAGGCAGTTCCTTGGACTGAGGAGGAAGAAGAGAAATTGAGGAGCCTGTTCACAAGATTTGAGTTCGATGATGCAACAACAAGAGACATCTTAGGAAGATTGTACTTGCATGACTCTGTAGATTCCCGGCCAAATGTGGCCCAACAACTTGTTTGGTCTATCAGCACTTGTGAGGATGCAAATGCCAGAAATGAAATGAAGTCACTAGTCAAGGGCCTTCTTTGCAAAAGCTCTGTGTATGAGAAGAACCATCTTGACCTTAGCAAGGAGGATCTATATGCTGTTTGTGACTCGTGTTTAGGTTCACTTATCAGTCTCTTTGAGGAGGCATCTGACACCACCCCTCCTGAAAGGTTGATGAAGAAGGACTCAAGCAAGCCTCTGATTGAGCGCATCTCGAGACAGGTTGACAACATCAACTGGTTGCTGGAAATTATGCTTGATGGGCAAGTGGCAGAGGACTTTGTTGATATATGGGCGCATCAGCAACAACTTCTTAAAATGCATGACATTGCATCCCCTATGATCAGATATGAACTGAGTAGAGTGTCAGCAATCCTATTTGTTGCTATGGGTACAAGAAAACTGCAATGCCCTTTGGAAGCTAGATCAGGGCTTCTCCAAGCATGGTTTGGACCGATGCTGTTGGACTTTGGTTGGCTTCAGAGATGCAGAAAAGGGCTTGATATGAAGGCTTTGGAAGAGGCTATGGGGCAAACACTTCTTACTTTACCTTTAAAGCAGCAGTATGTGCTGTTTATGGAATGGTTTCGGCATTTCTCAAGGCATGGCACTGAGTGCCCAAATATGAGCAAGGCATTCCAAATTTGGTGGCGCAGATCTTTTTTAAGAGGCTCTGAGACTTATGCCGTTGAATCAAGATAAATGGTACCGTGGTTTGTCATTTCTAGTGTGTGTAGAGTTGGAGTTAAATAAGAGATTCTGAATTATTTGAACTGAATAACGTAGATAAGTAGGATCATTGTCTTAGCAGCTTCATGACTAACTGGTATCAAATTTTCTAGATTTTTCCCCCTTTGTTATTTGCTTGCCTAAGGTGAATTAAAAGCTGAAGGCTCCTACTGTATTTTCTAGGACTCTGCCCATGGTTTGAAACTTGATCGAGTCCACTTGGGTGTAAATGTAATAATGCTATGTTGTTGTGGACAAAAAATTGGAAATTTGGCTTCCTTCAATGCTGATTGCTGAGAAGATATTCCAGCTGGAAGAGGGATGTGTTAATAAAGCAAACAAACGCCAATCAGCGTTGAATCAAGAGCTGTGACAAGATTTCATTTGCTAATAATAACCTATTTATTTTGAAGATTTGTACCTAACCATTTGTCAAGATAAGTTATGAGAAATAGGTATGGAGATGGTCTATACGGCATTCTTTTTTTTTTTTTTTCCAGTTTTGGTAGAGGAAAGTTGGAGTTGATTGAACTAAAGAACTTGATGGCAAAATCATTGAAAAGAGTCCAGAAGATATAGTTTATATAAAATACCTAAATCTAATACACATCCAAGCCAACATAATAATGTATAAACACAAGACTAGAATGGCTATTTCTGATGATTCGAGAACAGAAATTCTGAAACAGTTTTTCATCCGCTCGACTTAAGCGTTGGTTCGTATCTGCATATCTCTACAAAAGGGGTTAAAGTTAATCAAACCAGAGCGCAGAGATTGATAATAAAATTATCTTGTGTCAAGAACGATTCAATGACGAAAAAGATTAGTGTCTGTCGGTATAGTTTTAGGGGTAAAAAAATAATTGGAAAGAGGCGTAAAAAATACTTGGTTTTCGGTGCAAAATCACGAGTCAACTGGTGTTATAATCTAGTTTGGAGAGGAATTGTTTTTTTCTTGCCGGAGGAATGGCTATTCATATTTTTCTTAACATTCTCTTCAATCCATTTTTTAGTAGATTATTAATATTCATACACTAACAACTCAATGCAGCCCATTAGCCAGAGTCTCCTAGTCCCTAAAAAACGTGACATAAAGGTGCACCTTCAGCAATATTTTCGTGACCAGGATTATCAATCTTCTTTTATCTCGCAGGAATCACACATGACACAACTTACAAATGAAATGAGAGTATAAAGCAAGCAAATTGTGCGACTATTTATGCACATATTATAGGGTTAAATACTTCAGCTACATAAGAGTGATTGGCTAAGTTCATATAGAAAGATCGATGTATCTTAGAGAATCTCAAGTTAGAAACTTCAAATTCATTGAATTTTATACTCCATTCCTCTATTCTTATTTATAAGACTCTTTCAATTAATTCATACCATTAAAAAAAGTAGTTAATTTAGTTAAGTACGTTAAATTTGTTAATATTGTGTATTATTCTTCCAAAAGTACCTTAACTTTTTTTAAATTAATTATCTCTTTCCACTTAATTGTTTCTCATCTAATTAATTAATGTTTGGAGAGAGAATAATTAATTAAAGATACTTTAGAAAAAAAATAATTAATAGTCTTATAAATAGTGACGGAGAGAGTACTTACTTGATGATTTGTTGAGTGAATGTCCTCACTATACTAGACACGATTGTTTAAACTGGATGAGACCATTTGGTTTAAATTGATTAAAAACCAAGCTAACTCGACATAACCAAACTTATTGTTATTATAGTGCTTTTCTTAAGACACTTTAGTAAATTATAAATTACTTTGACTAGCTTTTTTTTAGGGCTACTTTGACTAACTTATAAATCAGTTTAAATCAATTTGCTAAAAAAAGTAATTAAAAAATTAAGTAATACTATTTTAATCCATTAATATTATGATGATTGATTGTTATATTAATTATACTTATTTAGTTTTTAATTGCAGTTGCTAATAAATATTGTATGTTTATATATATAATTTAGTTTTATGTTTAATTTCAAATATTATGTTACGAGTCATTATATTTATAAGTGAAGTTTAATTTTTAATATTGAATATTATGTTATTTTTTATTTAATATTATCTAATATATTACATTAAAAATCAAAATAATATTATTTAATTATTATAAATTTAATTACGTTTCAAGTATAATTAAATTATTTTTTAATCTTAAATTTAATCAACAACAAATATTAGAAAATTTATAATAACTCACGCATATGATTAACTTGAACTATTAATTTCACTGTTTCATTATGGGTCTAATATTAAAAACTTTGGTGTCAAGACACGGCTTATTAATAGCAAATTGTCTTAACTCCTTGAAAAAGAAAAAAAAAAAAAGCAAATTGTCTTAACTCTTATCACTATTTAATCAATTCTTCCAAAATATATCACTGCCACACAACACGTTGGTCAGATAAAAGTTCATGTATATTTCGAGAGTGTGCTTGGCACAATCTGTGGATAACAACGTAGTTGAAAGTAAAAAAAATAGCTAAAAAAAAGTAATTAAAAACTTACGAGATAATAGATTGAATTAAAAGTTTTTGACAAAATTTATTATTAAATTAATTGATAAATGTAAAATAATATAAAAAACATATTTAATTATTTATTTATAACTTGAAGCTTGGTAATTATGTATATTTTCAAATAATTATCACTTTTATATTTTATATAATTTATCATTTTAAAAATGGGATACTTATAAAAAATTTATTCTCATTTTTAAATATTTTTATTAAATGATATGAAATAGTGTAAATGGATTATATTATAATTTTGATTATAATACATTATAAAGAAATGATACTTGATGAAGGTGATAATTGCTTTTTATATCTTATATTTTAGGCAATTATCTTAACTTTTCTTTAGAATAAATCTTTAGTTTTCTTAGTTAGTTGATAAAAATTGAAGAAAAACAATATAACATTAAGGAGTTGTATTAAATTGGAATAATGGAGCCAATTAATTGATTTTTGGATGATTCTTTCATGAAGGAATGAAGATGGAAGAAACAGCAATTCATGCTTAAGCTTGATTGAGTGGCGCTTAAGCCACGCAAGTTCCTGAGGCTACATGAAGAATGGCGCTTAAGCCTGATGGAGTGGCGCTTAAGCCACGCAAGTACCAGAGGCTAAATGGAGATTGACTCTTAAGCCTGATGGAGTGGCACTTAAGCCACACGATCTGACGTGGCAATTTTAGTCTTTAAGTAGAGAACGTGCGAGAAGAAGATTCTTTCAGTTATAGAAGTTCGTTGGAGACGCTTTGGGAACAAAGAACTCTCTGAAGAGCTTCCTTGGCTGGATCTTCCATCTTCCATCACTTCTCCTTTGATTTTCACCTCCTTCATGGCTTGTAATAGCTAGATCTCCATAGTTGTTGGATTTGAATGTAGTAGAAGCTCAAAACATGTGATCTCTGTGTAAATTTCAAATCTATTCTCACCTTTAATGCATTCAATTTCTACTCCAGTACTTCAATCTTTGTCTTGGCTTGATCAACCTTGCTTTTATGAATTAATTTATGTTGGAAAACATAATTTGATTCTAGATCCGGAGTAGGAATGTGTTGAATATAAACTTTAGGGATAAAATTAGGGTTCTTCATTGCTTAAGGTTCTTCTTTCTTCATCTAATTTCTAAGTTAGATTTCCTAAGGAATTAGAAATCTAGCATAGAAATTAAGGTTCAAATCCTTAAGGAATTAAGATTTGAGCATTTTCTATGGATCTAATTTGTGTTAAATTGAGAATGTGATTTGGGATTTCGATTACATGTGATGAGTCTTCTATGAAGTTTGAATCCAATAACGATTTCTTCCATTGAATTACCTCTATTTCTCTATGCATTCCTACTGTTCGATAAAATTACATAAAATGGTTTAATTGATTTTCTTACTTTCAATTGCTAAGATTCCATCAAGTTACTATTTCTATAGCCTTAGTTAGTGATTTAACATAGTTCTTGAATGTTACACAAGTTTTTTGGGATACAACACTCATATACTCATCGTTTTACTTCACACGATTGGTCCTCTTGCCATTGTTGTGAACAAAAGGTGGGAGAGAGTATGTTAAGGTTTTTTTTTTATGCATTAGAAAAGATATACAACAGACAACAGAAAATAAAAGAAACAAGCTAGCAGTGCCTCCTAAAGAAAACTCCTAAGGCATCTGCAAGTAACTTGGGTTTCAGACTAGTTGGACAATATATACTTCAGCACAACAAGTTGATTCTCCTCCTGAGCTCCTTTCTTTGCAAGCCAATTTGCTACATGATTTCCTTCTCTATAGGTAGGTTGGAAAGTGAGCTGCCAATCATGATGAAGAAAGCGCCTGATCTTCTCAACCAAAGGATAAAAGGGATGAGTAATATCAACACCATGAATGATAAAGTTTATAGCACTTCTTGAGTCTGATCACACCCAGGATCCACTTCCCATAAGGTTGGCAGTAGTGATATCAACATATTGTGTAAGTGGGAATTGAATTCAGAACATATTTAGCAAGAGTGACACACCCAGCCCTATCAAGAAGCTTAGACTTCCACCTAGCTAGACGATTATTTACCCTATCCAATAGAAAAGAGAAGTTGGACTTATTAACTTTTCCAGGAATCAAAGGGAAACCCAAATAGTTCCCAATATTTTGGGTATGTTGGAACCCAAGAATATTGGTAAATCTTGTTATTTTATTTCACGATGTTCTTGGAGGCTATAAACCGAGACTTTTGGAGGTTAACTTTGAGCCTGGAAGCTTGACAAAATTTATATTTATATCATATATAGTATATTTATATTTCCGTACAAGTATATTAATATATAAAAATTTATATTTATTAAATTATTAATTTATCCATTAGAGCATCTACAATGCATGATTGCTTAAGTGAGTTGTTTATTATAAATTTGTGAGTCCTACAAGGCCACATAGATTTAAGAACTTTATACAAAAATCTACTCTGATGCTAAAGTTGCTAAAGTGAGTGCTTAACTTGAGCCACATGAAATTTGTGATTGAAAAAATGATTATTTTTTTGGTAAGAACCAATTAAGCAAAAGTTGCTTATATAAACAACTCACTTAAGCAACGTATTACCATGTCATCTGCTCCAATGGAAAAAAATGATTAAACAACTCGATAAGCATCTGCGTTGGAGATACTCTAAATATAACAATAATATTATTAATATTATTTGTATTAATTTATCAATAACATTAATTAAATATATTAGTTTTTTTTTTACTAAAAGTGATGATATGTGAACATCTTCACATATCTTATATTTTATCAATATTTATTATTTCTTTTTTATCTCCCTATATTCTTATCACATATTATATTTGTATTTATTTTTGTTTTCTCTCTTTCCCTCTCGTAGTGTTCACCAATCTTTTCCCTTTACTATACTTGGATGGATGGAAGAAACGTATCTATTTTATTTGCTTTTACTTTGAATGTTGTATCTCAGTCATATCTAGATGTGTCATTGTTTGTTTTGTATGGTAGATTTTTTTATTTTTTTTTTGTTATATATATGGTAGATTGTTCTGTAAATGTTAATATGGTCTTCCAAATAAATTTTGATATGGATGAAGGTTTATGTTGTGTTGCAATTGGTAAATGTAGGTGGTAATTTATTTGGAAATAGTAATTTAAAGAATGAGAAGCTTCAATGCGAATTCATGATTAATGACAAGGATGATAAGAGATTGCATTTTAGAGAAAAATTTTATGATATATATAGGATCATTTCTTATAATATTTTCTATATAAAAAAAAGGACAATTTCTTATATAGGTATTCAAATGCGGATGTTCTGTTGATGTATGGGTATATTTTAGTATGTAATTACAGTCATTACATTTTGACTTTCATGTCACGACCATCCTAGGAACAGGCTACATATTCTTTAGTCTGGCTAGTCGGAATACTAAGAGATAAATAAAGACAAATAAAGGGAATTACCAAAAATTCGACAGAGTCTCCCCTAAAAACAGGATAAACCAAATATATAGAACCACCTATGAAATCATATATACATATATTCATATCCAACAGTCAGATGTCAAGATCACACATCATAACATAGGCCCTTGACATGGATATATCCAATTACATCAACTAGTAATAATAATATAACTCATAATCATCGTAGTTCTCAAAACATCATAATTACATCAACATGGCTATATAGCAGTATCACCTATAACTCAAAATAAAGGGATTTCCTCTATATCTATTTATGCCCCTATTCTTATAGCTGAATTATACTGGAGTCACAAAAATATACTCTCCATCATATGCAATGGAGGCCTACCAAAAGATGAACAAAATTCCTAGGGAGATCAGCAAATCCCAGGAAGTCTGCTATTCAATCACCTATGAATCTGAAGGGAAAAGAAAAAAATAAAAATGGGGTAAGTCACAAAGACTTAGTGAGAGCATAAAAATACAAAGTGGACAGAAAGGGGAAAACAGTCATAACACGAGTTTTTACATAAAAAAAGAATTTAAATTAAAATGAAATAAATATAACTCATTTTAAAGAAACTACTATATACTCCCTTTAGAACTCATTAGAACTAAAATCAAAATCATAATCAGGAATAACAAACTTTATATGAACTTTAATTCTACTATGTATACATAGACCACATTATCTCTTTGTTATGGAAAACGGAAATTATAGAACTACAGCACTCAGCTCGTAGACTGCATTATCTCTTCGTTGCAGCAAACGGTAACTATAGGAACTATGGATATTCAACCCATAGGCTACATTATCTCTTCGCTGTAGCAAATAGAAAATATATAAACTATAGGTATTCAACCTATAGGCTATATTATCTCTTCGTTGTAGCAAACGATCATCATTCACCAAAACTCACAATGAGAACTAAATTTTCACATTTAAATTACATCATCAAACTATCAAAAATCATAAAGAATTAAATCCAACCAGGTAAAATAAATATTATACTTATTTTTCCTTCTCAAGTACTCATAGGAACTAAGATAACTAAGAAAACATATTTTTAAAATATACTTGTTTCTCCTAAAAATATCAATTAAAAAGTCACTAGGTAAATTTAGCTACTCACAACTAAAGAGAACCCAATCAATGCCTTCCAATTCGTGGGGAGGAACAACCATCGTATTTTCCAAAGAATCTAGGCATTGATAACAAGAGAATAAAAGATTAGACAAAATCCCCAAATTTATAATGCCTATGGTTTTGAGAAAACCCCAAAAATTCTAATATTTAAATTTCCAACACCTCACACACAACCATCACTAATCTATGCCTTAAAAATAATTATCTAGCTTTGTTGTTCATGGGTTTACCTCAAAAGCTTCAAATAGGGAATTTTAAAGAGATGGGTAGTGTTCCCATTAACTCTAATCACCTTCCCATGCTTGAGTACCACAAAAGTGTAAGAAATTTGATGGGTTTTGGAGCAATGGAGGAAATTAGTGGAGAAAATAAGAGAGAAAAAAGATTGATGAAGATGGGGATGGACAGAGGGAGTTGCACGAGAGGTCGGGGGGGTTCTGTTTTGAAAAAAAAAAAGAATTAGGAAGTGAGGGGGTTCTCGGGTGGGGTTTAAAACAAAAACAGGGGAGGGGTTTTTTTTTCCTTAAGTTAAACGGTGCGTTTCATTTCATCCGAGTCATTATATTTTGAGTAAATTACATGGACCCCTCATGAATTTTACTTATATTACACCGACACCCTCTGCTTTTTTGAACCATACAAAAAACCCCCTATTTGTTGGTTCTAAATTACACGGACCCCCCCTGAAATTTTACTAATATTACACGGATCCCCTCCTGAATTTTACTTATATTACACCGACACCCCCTCCTTTTTTGAATTACAGGGGGTCAAAAGTAATGTTTAAAAAGACAGGGGGTATCGGTGTAATATAGGTAAAACTCAGAGGGGGTCCGTGTAATTTACTCTTATATTTTTTACGGATTTATGTTACATTTTCAACAATATTTTTTTTTCTTTTTCAACAATCATGTTAGAAAAAATATCGTCGTCCAATCACAATTCAACATGTATGGTAAATTTGTTGACTTTTACAATAACTATCTTAAAAGTTATATTAATAATGATTTGTGATTGATTGACAGTGTAAAATAGTTTTACATTGCCAGTACATTACCATTAAACTCATCATGTTAAGTGTATTGTGTCTATCTGTTAATATGGTTAAGTGTTATATGTGTATTTTGTTTTTTGACTTTCTATGCTCATCTTGATGATGTAGGGAAACCAATTGAGTTTCGACAATAAGTAAGGGTATGTTTAAGGTTTAGACCGTCAGATGTATGTATACCATCATTGGTGGTTTTTCCCGGTCACAGAGACATGTTATTCCTTCTATTCATGTGTGGATCTACCGACACATGTTTTTTTTATAGAATAGTGATACTTAAACATCTCAATATTTTAGACACTCCAACACTTTTTATTTGTCTTTATCTCTCTCTTCCTATTGAATAAAATACATATTACATCTATCACTTTTTTACGGTAGTATTATTTTTCTCTCTCTCTTAAGTGTATGTAAGCATATGGGTGAAATATTGTCTTTTTTATTTGTTTGTAGCTTGCAATTACGGAAGAAAGGATAATATTTGAGCTTGTCAGACGTGGATATTTAGCTGGTAATTGTTGATTCTTTTATTATTTTTATTTATTTGGTAATCGTTGATTTGATGTTACGTGAGGGTGTTTAAATCCTGTTTTATCCAAAATTATTTGCATGAGACTTATTTAGTTTAATTCGGTGGTGATGATATTGTTTCATGGTGGTGTATTTGGTGGTTAGCAGAAACGCGTCTTTTTTATTTAAAACAAAATTGCTTAATAATGACATTAACAACAACTTAATTTACTTTCGATCGCACGATCTTGCACACTAGACTCCGCTTGTAAACAAAGTTTTGTTTTGAAACTGAAATTGAAATAAAAGAAAAGGAAAGGTTGCTTTTTTTGCAAACTCAATTTATAAAATAAAGCTCATTTAACATATGTAAACTTTGCTGTAAAAAAAAACATATGTAAACTTTAGCACTGTTTTTTTTAATTTCTTTTTTGGTGAAGATTTGGAAACAACTGCGGTCACACATAATTTAGAATTCTAATAAATTATTTATTCTTTACAATGCAAAAATTTCCTAAAGAAAATCTACCATATGAAATTCTCCCTAGGATCCGAATCAACTCTTGGAAGTCCGATTCATCAGAGGTCCAGACACCACCTGTAGTAGCCATTCCGTTTGTGCTAAATTCAGTATTCTGGCCAGAGGAGAAACCAGCCAGAGCAGCACAGAAGTCTTCCACGCCCTCAAAAAAATCATCTGAAGGTGGTGCACCATCACCATCAGCAATGTTTTCCTGACCAGGATTATCAACAAGCATAACAACATGCGTCAAGAAATGAGTATACAACAAGCATATTACAAGACAATATTATGCATATATTATAGGCTTAAAATCCAGATAAATAAGTCATTGGAATTAGGCTAGCGGTAAGGATAAATTTATAGACATAAAAGAAATTTCATATATAGTATAGTTCTATTTGAATAAACTTCTCTATAAGTACCTATAAGAGAAGAAAATAAGATAAAATAACTTGAGTTTCTCGCATTAATTAAAATCGACTTATTGACTCACCTTTATAGAAACTCTTTTCATTCAACTTCTCTAAAAGCTTAAATACATAAATTAATTTTAGCTTGTAGAGAAGCACCATGCATTTTATCCACCTATTTTCTTGAGTAGTATCTTTAATTGCTCAACTACTGAGCCTTCTAGGTTTTAGAATGTCAACATTCTATTTACGCCTAACAGCAAGCTACAGGAATTGGCAGAGGAAAAAGGTAAACCTACAAGATGAAAAAAATTATGCATGCTATGCTAATTTATTTGTTTCTTTCATGAACTAAGCATAGATACTAAAAGAGTAAAGAAAGCATTTTAAAACCAAATTAAGAGAAAAAAGTCCAGCAGATTCTTTGATGACACTTTGCCCATAAAATAGAAGGACTAGATACACAGGTATGGCATTTAGCATATGGGCCTTAAATCCTTGAAATTATACACGTAGGCTGCAAACATTTCTGATAAAAGTATAGAAAAAAGTATAACACTAAAGCATAACATGAGAAAGCAGAATAGATTGAGCACAGGAAGCAAACCAGAGTACGATGTCTAATACAACATATTCAGAGCAACATGAATTTATTCACTTTCCAAAAACATCTAGCATTAACCCATACATCACAATCAAATGATAAAATGACATTGGAAATATGAGGAGAAAATGCAAGGGGATAGATATGACCATAGAGACTACAGAAAATAGGAAATGCCGAAACATAACACAGAAAAACTTACAGCATTTCCAAAAAGAACGTTTGGATCAGAAGGATTTGCTGTGCCAGGAGAAGGCATTGATCCTAATAGACATGATATGGATGCTGACCCAATACATCCACTTGCAAGGAGGTGATTGCCATTTGGAACAGACCCATCAGATGTCACAGACAAGAAGGGAACTGGTGCAGTCGAAGCAGCATAAGGTATTCCCAGTTCTTCATTGTCCCACTCTTCCTCATTAAATGGTCTCCCATACTGTGCACCATTCCTGGGACCAGGACCTTTCTTTTGGTATACCTTGCAGACTACATAGGAATCCTACCACAAAAATACACCAGGAGAACTAATTAAAATACATCCACAAGGATACCAAGATGGAAAAATCAACAAATAATATAAAGAATGTGACAAGGGCTGCTAACTTAGTCATATACCAACAGTCAACAAATTTCTCAACAGGTGTAAGGCAAAACATGAAACAACAAAATTCTATTTTGATGCCACCAGCAGCAGAACAGGTAGCAGCATAAAAGCCACTCTAAATTACAGCATCAAAATATATTCATATATTATCTGTTAAACAGTTACTGTGTAATGTGCATTCACAATCAAAGGCACAAATTCTACAAACTTCCATATATCCAACAGTCCACAAATAAACTGTAATAAAGCCCTCCCATTAAAAAAATTTAACAATACATAATAACAATCAAGCTATAAAGGGATACCTGATCAATTCCTTTGTCGGCAAGGTCCCTATCTTCAAGCCTATACTCATGCATAACCCAATCAGTTCTTTCCCCATGAGGCGATTTAACCCTGTTAAATATCAGTGATTTTATCTTCCCGACAGTTTTATTATTGTGCCAAACAACTCTATCCTTCCCAGTAACTTTCCAAAACCCAATTTCAGTAGAGCGCTTAAACCTGCTCCCACTGTGATATTTCTTCTCTCGCGGGCAGAAGAAGTACCATTCCAATTCCCCAGTTCTCAGACAAGATTTTTCTGGAAAACAAACCACCAAAAATTAAACCTCATTAATTTCATGTAGCCACTTTTAGACGAAACACACTTCCTGAGGCGTGCAAGAACACTGGCCTAAAGGACTTATCCGCGGAGCACCGCGCAAGCCCCCCAGGATACAATAGGAACCTCTCAGAATTACTGAGGCAACAGAACTGGCAAGCACAAACGTAACCCAGGAACAGAAGAGAAAAACGAGAAGAGGGTGATTTCGGCACTACTCAAACGTGTAGCACGAATGGGTATTTAAAAGCGTAAAATAAAAACGTTAATAAAAAGTGAACGTTAATAAAAATGAACGTTAAACCAAATATACGATAATATCTTCAAACGGTAAAAAACAGATACGATCGTAAATTTAAAAACGGTCATAAACTGATACGATCGTACAGATAAAACGGTAAAAAAACAGATACGATCGTACATATAAAAACGTTCATAAACGGATCTGAAAACGGTCACATAAAACGGTCACAAAATAAAATCCCTTATTTTCCGTAACCACATAACTCAATAAAACGGTAACATGAAAAACATGATTTTCGGATAAGCTTTAAATTTAAATAAACTTAAACCGAAAATAAATGATTTTATTAAATCACAGTGTAAAAACAGTACAGAGCCCATTCTCGCACGCGCAGGGGGGGCAAATCGACGGATTTGCACTACGAAAGGCCCATGAGGTCCAAACTCATGCGCGCGAGGCTTCCACCTCTTACTAGCCTCTTTGGAAGCTATAAACACAAAATGATATATAAACTAGTGAGGCAAAGCTATTCTAGGCAATGTGGGACTTTGCCTTTTGTAATACTCTCCAAAACTCAAAAAATACAACAATCCCCCACATATTACAAAAGGCAAAATAAAACAATTTTTAAAAGAAAGAAGAAAAGAATTCCTGGGTTATTACATGGGATGTAATGCGTCAGACCTGGTGTAGCAAGCTATATGAACCAGACGTAGACTGATAAGACTTAACACACAGTGTAGTTGGTGTAGCAAGCTATATGAACCAAAAACACTTGACGTGTATTAGCGGTCTACCAATCACAGTACACCCCCACAATAGTTGTCGTTATCGCTGTGTTGCGCTACTAGGCCATGCGCGTGCCCGGTATTCATGAGTGCTCTAGAGATTTTGCCAGGATCTCATACAAGCGGCCCCACTTGACACTCATATAGGTGATTCCATCAAGTGTATGCTGCAAATCATACACCACCCATAAGGGATATGAAAGTCATTAAAAACTTTATAATTTGTTAAGCTTTCTCACAACCACGTAAAGCTTAACTATAAAGTTTAGCCTCTCAATAATGCAGTATCTAGCACTTTCTCACACCATAGGAAGGGACAGAAAATAAAAAATTGATTAAAATCAATTTTAGTGCTAGCAGAACTAACAAGTGACTTGTTCTTACCCATATGAACCTTATTCATGGGATCTCCAATCACAAAGGTTGGGTTACCATCACTTGTTTGTTTTCAATTGGCTTAAGTCCCATTCCCCTCGATGTTTCTAATATCATGTTCCTCCCCAGGGGTTTTGTCAGAGGATCTGCTAAATTTCCTTCTGACTTCACATAGTCTATGGAAATTATTCCATCCTTTAGCAGCTGCTTTACTACATTATGTCTCAATTGTATATGTCTATTTTTCCCATTGAAGATTTTGTTTTTAGCTACAGCTATTGCTGATTGAGAGTCACAATGCATAGACACTGATGGGGTTGGTTTCATTCCCAAAGGAATATTAGCTAAGAAGTTTTTCAACCACTCAGCCTCACTACCAGCCATTTCTAGAGCAACAAACTCTGACTCCATTGTTGATCTAGCTATAATAGTTTGTCTGGCTGATCTCCATGCAATCGCACCACCACCAAGTGTAAATACATAACCACTAGTGGATTTTGTCTCATCTGAATCAGAGATCCAGTTAGCATCACTGTACCCTTCCAGTACAGCGGGAAATCCACTATATTCAATACCATAGTCCATGGTACCTCTCAAGTATCTCATGAGTCTCGCAAGTGCATCCCAATGGTCCTGATTAGGACTATGAGTGTATCTACTCAATCTACCTACTGCATATGCAATGTCAGGTCTAGAGAAATTCATCAAATGCAGTAAGCTCCCAATGATTTGGGCATATTGAGTTTGATCAATTGGTTCTCCTCTATTTTTCTTCAATTGAGAGTTAGCATCATAAGGGGTACTCACTGACTTAGAGTCATAATATCCAAACTTCCTTAGAAGTTTCTCAACATAATGTCCTTGGGATAGTAATATACTATCTCCCTTCCTTATGATTTTAACTCCCAAAATTACACTTGCTTCACCCATGTCTTTCATATCAAATTTAGATGCCAAAAAGGATTTAGTTCTCAAAACTATATCATTGCATGTACCAAAAATCAGCATGTCATCCACATACAGGCATATAATGACACAATCACCATTCTCAGATTTTGTATACACGCATCTATCAGCATCACTAGCAAAAAAGCCATAATCAAGTAAAGTTTCATTAAACTTTTCATGCCATTGTTTTGGTGCCTGTTTTAAACCGTATAGGGATTTCAAAAGTTTGCACACTTTGTTTTCATGACCATGAACCACACACCCTTCAGGTTGAGTCATATAAATCTCTTCCTCTAGATCACCATTCAAGAAGGCTGTCTTCACATCCATTTGGTGAATGACTAACTTATGAATTGCCGCTAAGGCTATCAAAACTCTAATAGAGGAAATCCTGGTAACAGGCGCAAAGGTATCAAAGAAATCTATGTTTTCCTTTTGAGTGAACCCTTTAGCTACCAATCTAGCCTTATACTTATCTATTGATCCATCAGGATTATACTTTTTCTTAAAGATCCACTTGCATCCAATAGGCTTTGCTCCTTGTGGTAAATCTACTAGAGTCCAAGTATGATTTTTCACAATAGAATCAATCTCAGTCTTAATAGCTTGTTTCCAAAGGTTAGCATCAGATGAAGTAACAGCTTCCGAAAAACTCAACGGGTCATCCTCAACAAGATATGTGTAGAAATCATCTCCAAACGATGTCTCTTTCCTTTGTCTCTTACTCCTCCTCAAATCCTCAATCATAGTTTCACTAGAAATTTCTACAGGTTGTTCAGAATCATAGGTAGACCTCAAGGGAAAAGAGTCCTCAAAGAATTCAGCATTCTTAGTCTCTACTATGGTATTGCAATCAAGAACATTACTCTTGAGGACAAGAAACCTATAGGCAGCACTATGTTCCGCATAACCAATAAACATGCAATCAGAAGTCTTAGGTCCTATTTTCCTTTTCTTAGGATCTGGTAACATCACTTTAGCTAAGCACCCCCACACTCTCAAGTATTTCAGGTTTGGTGTATATCCTTTCCATAACTCATAAGGTGTTTTCCCTGTTTTCTTATGTGGAACCCTATTTTGCAAGAAACAAGCCGTCAAAAGGGCTTCTCCCCAAAGGTTGTCAGGTGCAGAGGAACTAATAAGCAGAGCATTCATCATCTCCTTAAGGGTTCTATTTTTCCTCTCAGCTACTCCATTTGACTCAGGTGAATATGGTGGGGTTACCTCGTGGATGATACCTTCCTTTTCACAAAAGTCATTAAACAAAGTGTACTCACCACCCCTATCGGATCTTATTCTTTTAATTTTTCTATTTAACTGATTTTCCACTTCAGCTTTATAAGACAAAAACATGTTAAACGCTTCATCTTTATGTCTAATCAAATAAACTTTAGTATATCTAGAGAAATCATCTATAAAGGTTATAAAATAACTTTTACCTCCTCTAGTCATAGTTTGTTTCAAATCAGCAAGATCAGAATGAATTAAGCTAAGAGGTTCAGTTTCACGTTGCACAACAGAGCATGTTTTCTTTGTTAATTTAGATTCAACACATATATCGCATTTTCTACTTTGTTTATCATGCATGTTGATTAGGCCTAGTCGTTGCAATTTTATAACATACGAGGAATTCACATGTCCTAATCTAGCATGCCACATATCATAAGAATCAACCATATAAGCAGAAGTAGATGCAGTTTTATTCATAACTTCAGAAACATTGAGTACAAAGAGTCCCTGATCACAATACCCTTTACCCACAAACACATTGTTCTTTGTCATAACAATTTTGTCCGATTCAAAGGACACTTTCACCCCAACCTTTCCCAAAAGTGCTACAGAAACTAAATTGACTCTAATAGAGGGCACATGTAGCACATCAGTCAAAGCCAGAGTCTTCCCAGATGTGAGCTTCAGAAGAACTTTTCCTTTTCCTAGAACCGGAGTGGTCCTAGAATCACCAAGATACACATGTTCTTCTTCATCCCCCACAATATTGTAGGAGGTAAACGCATTTCTGTTTGCACAGATATGTCGGGTAGCCCCAGAATCTACCACCCATTTACTCACATCGGTCACCACATTCACTTGAGAAACAACCGCAGCTATAACATCATCCCCTTCAGCCAGGTTGACCCTAGGCTTAGGAGGGTTGTCGTTTCTCATGATGCGAAACCTGCACTGAGGTGCATAGTGTCCTGGCTTTCCACAAACAAAACAATTTCCCTTCTTCTTGAAGGTTGGGTTAGAAGAATGTGAGATATTATTTTTAAATTTATTTTTGTGATCAGGTTTCTGCTCGTACCTTTTCTTATTTGGTTTGTCCTGAACCACGTTTGCCTTGGCAGATAATGCTTTTGCCCTTGCTGCAGCACACTCCTTTCTGTTGGTGTCTTCAATAATGATATGCGTGATCAGCTCTGATAGTGACATTTGCTTGTGCTTGTGCTTCAACTGTTGCTTGTAGTCAGTCCATGATGCAGGCAATTTTTCAATCAGCAAATCAGATACAAACTCATCTGGAAGGTTGATGTTTTCTGCTTTGAGATCTTCAATCAGCTTGTGATATTCATTTATCTGAACCTTGATGTCCTTGCCTTCGATCATTTCCCAGCGGTAGTAGTTGCCAATGATGAACCTCTGTCTGACAACATCTTCGGCAGTGTACTTCAGGAGAATAGAATCCCATATCTCTTTGGCCTCCTTATAGGAACAATAGACATCGAACAAATCGTTAGATAGGGCACTGAGCAAAGTGTGACGGCATACCTTATTGGCCTGAGTCCAGTCATCAATCTGTTTAGCAGTTGCAGTGGATTCTGGCTTCGGAGTGGTGAGAGCAAAAACTACTCCATGCATGTCCAACAAGGTGGAGACACGCTCCTGCCACCGGCGGAAGTTCTGTCCAGAGAACACTTCGATCTTTGAAACGTCTGGAAATGGCTTTGCATAGTTGGCGGGGATCGAACCAACATTGTTGTTGACCGGAGAAGAAGGTTGGGACGTGTCAGCGGCTACGGATTTGTTTTGATCAGCCATAAGTCCTTTAGATTGTAGCCACTTTTAGACGAAACACACTTCCTGAGGCGTGCAAGAACACTGGCCTAAAGGACTTATCCGCGGAGCACCGCGCAAGCCCCCCAGGATACAACAGGAACCTCTCAGAATTACTGAGGCAACAGAACTGGCAAGCACAAACGTAACCCAGGAACAGAAGAGAAAAACGAGAAGAGGGTGATTTCGGCACTACTCAAACGTGTAGCACGAATGGGTATTTAAAACCGTAAAATAAAAACGTTAATAAAAAGTGAACGTTAAACCAAATATACGATAATATCTTCAAACGGTAAAAAACAGATACGATCGTAAATTTAAAAACGGTCATAAACTGATACGATCGTACAGATAAAATGGTAAAAAAACAGATACGATCGTACATATAAAAACACGATAATATCTTCAAATGGTAAAAAACAGATACGATCGTAAATTTAAAAACGGTCATAAACTGATACGATCGTACAGATAAAACGGTAAAAAAACAGATACGATCGTACATATAAAAACGTTCATAAACGGATCTGAAAACGGTCACATAAAACGGTCACAAAATAAAATCCCTTATTTTCCGTAACCACATAACTCAATAAAACGGTAACATGAAAAACATGATTTTCGGATAAGCTTTAAATTTAAATAAACTTAAACCGAAAATAAATGATTTTATTAAATCACAGTGTAAAAACAGTACAGAGCCCATTCTCGCACGCGCAGGGGGGGCAAATCGACGGATTTGCACTACGAAAGGCCCATGAGGTCCAAACTCATGCGCGCGAGGCTTCCACCTCTTACTAGCCTCTTTGGAAGCTATAAACACAAAATGATATATAAACTAGTGAGGCAAAGCTATTTTAGGCAATGTGGGACTTTGCCTTTTGTAATACTCTCCAAAACTCAAAAAATACAACATTTCAAACAAACAAAAGGGCATAACATAATCATAAGTTGTGTTCGAATATTTATAGAAAAAATAAATAAATGAATCAAACTTCTCCCATAGGGTGGTGTGGTGGTAAAGCTTCGATTTTAAGGGTGGGTTTGCTTCTATCACCGTTTGGCACGGTGCCATTGACTTTTGGGGTTCATGGGGTGCGAGGAAATGAGAAGCCATTTGTGTTATGACTTTTCCTTTCTCGCTATCTGCAAGTGGCGCCGTCGCCGGAAATCACCTCCAGTAACGGTGAGCGGCGGCAGGTCGGAGAACGGAGGAAGGGGGTTTCCCGTCGGAAATCAGAAATTGGAGGAAGAGAGAAAGAAGAAAAAAATTCGGTGCAGCAGGTCCACCAAATAACTGTGTAAACAGGATGAATCTAACGGTGTAAAAAAATGGTTCACCGTAAATCGTATGTTATGCAATATTTTGGAGAAACTAAATATAAGATAAAAGAATCTCTATAAAAATTAACAAATGATTACCTAATATGCTTAAGTGCATGTTTGGATTAAAGTTTGCAAACGTAAGTTTGAATTAAAAGTATGTTGCAAATTTAAGTTTGATAAAAATGAATTTACTATAACATGATTTATGTTTGGGTATTTTTTGTTCAAAAGTATGTTGATAAAATGAAATTTGTTTGAATAATATCATTGAAAAGTACTTTTACTTCATGTTTCTATTGTAAATATACAAATCAAAAATGCTTTTATTTTAAAAGCATCAAAATTGTTACTTCTGATCCAAACTCGGATTTGACCCAAACGTAAGTTGTAGAATTAAGTTTCGGAACTCCCAAACATGATGCCAAACTGAATTTGGAGCTTCAAACCTAAGTTTGAAACTCCCAAACTGCAATCCAAACATAACCTAAATCATTTAACCTACTCTTTTTTTTTCCTATAAATTGCTTAAAAAGAAATTTATCCAAACATTGACACTACTATGCTAAATTAGTGTATCAGTGTACGTGGGAGATCCCAAGGAGCATATTTGTATATGTCAAGTTCAGCAATAAGATCTAGGGGTGAGCAGCGGGCGGGTATGGTCGGATTCGGGCCGGAAAATCTCAATCCGACATAAACCGAAACAGTAAATATGTGGCCCGCATCCGACCATAGGAGCCTTCGGGTTGTGCGGTGATGGGTGAGTCGGGTTGCGGGCGAGTTCGGGTGGGTTCACTCGGATCTAAATCAAAAGAAAACGTCACCGACTTTGGCAAGAGAAAGACGAAGACGAAGAAACAAAAGTGCGTAGCGAAATAGAAGAAACAGAAGTAAGGGAATGTCTAATAAATGAGTGAAAAAAGGAGAAGCCTTGAACAAATTGTCAACCCACAAAGTTCTAGATTCTTTCAACCCAGTTTTAGGAGAGCGAAACCCACTTGCAAAAATGGGTTCTAAGGAAAACCCAAAAGGAAGCTGAGAAAGATCACAGAGGAATAAGCAAAATGCTGGGTTGCAAGACTTGAATGATTCAAATGGTGAAAGGACTAAGGAGTGATGAATCCGAATGGGTGGCGGTGGATTCCAAATAATTTCTAAAGCATGACTACATTAAATAAAGTTTTTAAATGATATTTCCCAAAAAAAAAAAGAGGGAAAATTAAAACTTGTGAATTTGTGAAATGAGTAAATGACTACTCTGAATTTTTTTTATTACGGACTTATTTGGATATTTAAAAAATACACATATATTACTTCTTAAAACAAAGTTAATAAAAAGTTGGTTTTAAATAGTCATACTTTAATTTAATAATATAGTATATAAAATTATTTAAAAGTTATATTAGGCTATTAGAAATTAATTCTCAGATTCGTAAAAATGAAAGAAATTTTATTGTTTTATTATATTTTGAATGTATTAAAAGATGTTTATAAAAAAAAATGTAAATTACTATTTAACAGCAATAAAATAATGAAGCTGGTTTTTAAAGATATAATGTTCCAATTTAAGATAATGACTAATTCAAATTCAATCACCTGTCCCAAAAATTTATTTCGTTTTCCCATATGCATCAATCAATCAATCAAAGGAAAGCTGCAAACTTGCACATATCAAGCAACGTATAATTATTTCCCACCGAACCAATTGACCAATGGGTTACAACGGGGAACTTATGTTATAAATTGTGTCTCTACATATCCATTCGGTCGGGTTCGGTTTCAAATGGATTTCTTTTTTCAAAACCGAAACCGACCTCGGTAATCCGATTCAACGAAAATTTTAATCCGTACAAATCCGAATATCTAATCCTAACCGACCGTTATTCATTTTCTAGCTTCGGACTGGACGGGTTTGGTCGGTCGATGATTTTTTGCTCAGCCCTAATAAGATCATCATGGAACTTTCCCCCCATCACTTTCCTCTTCAGAAAGCCCACAACTAGCTCAGCATCAGTGGGGTGGAACCGAAATCCCGGTTTCAGTTTGGTTTCGGCCATCGAATCTAAAAAAAAAACCACAACACAACACTTGTTCAGTACCCAACAATTTATTTATTTATTTTATAATTTGAATCGAAACCTCGTGCGTCAATAACGATTATTACTATTTCATGAATGAAAGAAGTGCGACGACGTGTGGAAAGGAGAAGAAACAACTAAGGCTGTGTTTGTGAAAATGTTACATTAAACGTAACTTACGTTGTCACAGAAATAACAAGCGAGTTATTTCTATTTTTATTGCTTTGAAATGTGCAAACGAGGAAACGGAAATCGTTGAGATTTGAGAATGTCGGTCCAGTGGAAAAAGAGCGAGCACAGCAGAGTTTGTTCCCATTTTATACAGTTCACGCGTGACACGCAAGTTTTCATTTTCTTTTTAATTTCTATGAAAATGAAATAACTATTGCGAATATTCCCTTCTCACACATACTAGTATACTAGCATATTCCATCCACTTCCAGTATGCGCTACAGTGACAACCGTGAAATGCACGGTTTTGGTTTTGGGAGTCTATTAATCTGTTAATTAACTCTATTAGCATTAGCATAACTCTGTCAAAAAAAACTCTATTAGCGTAACTCTATTAGTACAAAGGAAAGTTCTGGAATGACACATGTCAAGATGTCACTTTCTCAATAATTTCTTTACCGCTCAAAATTTTTCTCTCTACTTTTTTAATTTTTTTCAATATTTTATTATTTTTATTTTAAAATCTTATAAAATAATAAAGTAAAATAATTCTTTTATAAAGAAAATGACTTAATCATCAAATTAGTCTTTGTAACTTAGTGTTTTTTCATTTTTGGTCCATAAAAATTTATTTTTCAATTTTATTTCTTGTAAGTTGACATTTTTTTCAATTTTGGTCTCTATCGTCTACTTTCATTGTGAAATGACGCTGCCACACTAGCCAATCATTGTCACGTCAACAATAATGTCACCTCAACAGTGACGTTAGTGAGACTAAAAATGAAAAAAAAAAATAGAACTTACAGGGATTAAAAATGAAAAAAAAATTATAGGGACTAAAAATGAAAAATAAATTTATAGGAACAAAAAATGAATAAAAGAACTTACAGGATGAAAAATTAAAAAAAAAATACATGGACTAAAAGGGAAAAAAAGTGACATATTTGTAGACACAAACAAATATTTAAGTCTTAAATATCATGTACAAATTTAATTTAAAATTAATATAAAATAAAATAAATAAAAATGAATTAATTAAAAGATTTACATATGGCAAAATATCTTTAAAGTTGTGCATGTTGTCTATAGTCAAAGACCTCATGTCAAAGACCTCATTTTTTGCCTTGATGTCCCTCATGACTAATATCTCTTATTTCTTCATCTCATCCTTTCCAACCCCTCACCTTGACTTGGTGGGCATAGAGGTGGAGATGCAACAAAAATTTTAAAACTCAACCTTAGTCCCTTAATCATGCCTACCGTATGATCCACTATTCACAATAGAATTTTGCTTATTCCATACATGTATGCCACGTGATTCTAATCATTCAGTAATACTTTAACTAGTTAGGGTATGTGTTTAAGTGTTTTGGAAGAAAGATGTGACTCTTCTATTAATGTCATCATAGAGAAACTTACGAAAGACTATTTAGCAGAAGAATCATGTTCGATTCCCTTCGTGTGAAAAATTCCCTTGAGCCAGCAGCAGTCATGCACCACAAGCAGGATTAGTCTCTAACATAGTGGGTTGGAGGACACCCGTGACCTCTGACCTAGGACCAAAAAGAGACTCTCTCGTGATGTCTTAGGCTTTCTTATCTCTTATTTTTTGTATTCATACTTCATCCAAAAAAAAAATTATAAGATTTAATTTGCTAGATTTTTTTGCTATTATTTCTAAGAAAAGGACTATACACTAAGTGTAAAAAAGTTTTACACTATCATTTACTCATAAATCACCATGTAAAATAGTTTTAACAGCTTCATGACTAACTGGTATCAAATTTTCTAGATTTTTCCCCCTTTGTTATTTGCTTGCCTGAGGTGAATTAAAAGATGAAGGCTCGTATTGTATTTTCCAGGACTGCTGCCTATGGTTTGCAACATGATTGAGTCCACTTGGGTGTAAATGGAATAATGTTATGTTATTGTGGACAAAAATTTGGAAATTTGGCTCCCTTCAATGCTGATTGCTAAGAAGATATTCCAACAAGAAGAGGGATGTGTTATTAAAGCAAACAAACCCCAATCTACATTGAATCAAGAGCTGTGACTAGATTTCATTTGCTAATAACCTATTTTTGAAGATTTGTACCTAACCATTTGTTAAGATAAGTTAGGGTAAACACCCATTTTGGTCTCTAAAAGTGTGAGGCACTGACAGATTGGTCCCTGAAAGATGAAAAATTCAAATTTAGTCCCTGAATGTACAAAAAGTGCGACAGATTGGTTCTGCCGTTAAGTCTCATCCGTTATCTCTAACGTCTGTGCTTATGTGGCACCTCTGGTGATGACGTGACAGTTGACAGTTACACGTGTCATCCACGTGGTTGCCACATGTCCAAAAGTTTACTTTTCAATATAGTCCCTGAACTTAACCACTTATTGACATTTTGGTCCCTGAAATTAACCATTTATTGACATTTTGGTCCCTGAACTTAACCACGTAATGGCATTTTGGTCCCTGAAAGCAGTTTCAAATTTTCTCTTAAGTCTCATATTGCATATAAATTATTAGCAGACATTATCACATTCCCTCATATTTTATACACCTCATATTTTTCACCTTCCTCTTACCAATTCTGCCATTTAAGTTATATTATAAATATGAAACTAATTTATTAGCGATTACAAAGTAGTAGTTAGTGACTAAATCCAGGACATTGTTAACAAAATTCTATAAAGTTCCAAACCAGATCTTCTATCCAAATCAAGTTATTATCTTATATGCTATTAATATGTGTAGAATGTTATATTAATTAATTAATTATTCTATTTTATGGAATAACATTAATCACGGAAAGACAGGTAAAAAAAACTTAAGAATCAAGAAAGGGAGAAAAAAGAAAGTGTTATGATCATTTCCTTACATACCTTTTCGACGGGGGCAAGTGTAGTACATCTTGCCCCTGTCTTTTTTTTATTCTTTGAAGTTTTCACATCGTTGTTCACAAAAGTTGTTTTCATGAACTACTACCGCAAGGTATATATAGACATCAAAGAATTTTAAATGTAATGGTTACTTGAGAGTGTTGAAGAAACTATTTGAAAATTTTCAATTGAATAAAATGTAACTTCTTAAAGAAGCTAGACAATGTTTATTAAGAAAATAAATCAAATAGTTTTTTAAGATGTTTTTGTGTTATTTTCCTATTAGAATTGATGTTTTAGTTGAATAAATGGTGAACTTTGCATGCAAATGGTGGATGTGAAAGTCAATATGAACTACAAAGTACGAAAAAGGAAGGTGAAAATATGAGGGATATGGAATGGAAGTAAGGAGATATGGTGATGACTATGTTAATAATTTTCATGTAGCATGAGACTTAATTAAAAATTCAAAACTACTTTTAGGGACCAACATGACAGTACGTGGTTAAGTTCAGGGACCAAAATGTCAGTAAGTGATTAAGTTCAGGGACTAAATTGAAAAGTCAACTTTTGGACACATGACAACCATGTAGATGACACATGGCAACCACGTGGATGACACGTGGCAACCGTTAGCTGCCACGTCATCACCAGAGGTGCCACGTAGGCATGGACATTATAGATAACAAATGAGAGTTAATGTTAGGACTAATCTGTGGCATTTTTGTACATTTGGGGACTAAATTCGAATTTTTCATCTTTCAGGGACCAATTTGTTAGCGCCTTACACTTTCAGGGACCAAAATGAGTATATACCCAGATAAGTTATGATAAATAGGTATGGAGCTGGTGTATACAACATTTTTTTTATTTCTATAAGAGGAAAAGTGGAGTTAGAATTAAAGAACTTTTTGATGGCAAAATCATTGAAAGAGTCCGGAAGATATAATTTATATAAAAAACCTAAACTTAATACACATCCAACTTAACATAATCATGTATAAACACGACTATAATGACTACTTCTGATGATTCAAGAACAGAAATTCTGAAAGAGAGTTTTTCATCCGCTCCAAATCAAACTTCAAGTGGATAAGCAAATTGACCAAAAGCATATATCTGACCTGAGGCTTGAAGCTTGAATTTGAGGCTGAGCGAAATTCAAACAAATTAAATCTGACCCAAGCATGACTCGAAAAGGGAACCTGAGACTCCACGTTCCTTTACTTTTTGCATTGAAGGCTTGAAGCCTAAATTGGCAGCTGAGTCGCCAGTCACTTAAAAATAGGAACTTGGGTCGTGTATTTAAAGAGGAGCTTTCATTTTTATTCATGGTAACTTCTCTTGAACAAACCCACTGTTCTGTAGAGAGAAAAGGCTTCTCCTTGACTCCATTTTCTTCATCTTCTTCCTCTTTCCATATGTTTTGGTGCTACTCATGACAATGAGTAGCTAAGTTCCTTCATTGTTGGGGTTAGATGTAACCTTACTCACACTCTCTTGTACCTTTTGGTATTCCTATATATATATATTCAGTGTATTTGTGTTCAATGTTAGTATTTTGTTTCTTTGTTTAATGCTTGTTGTGGAATGACCAACCATGGCATGATTTTAGGACATTATTGTTGTTGGAAAATGCCTTCATTGTCTTGAACTGAAACAAAATACCCAATGAACTTGGTGTCTAGGAATGGAACTTAGTTCATTGGTTATCTTGTGTCACCAAGCTTAAAGGTAGTTCCTTTATTAAGTTGTTGAGGGATCAAGACTTGATAAAGGAACTAAGACTCTTTTCACCTAAGGGATTAAGGTTAAGAATGCATTTATTGGCTAATGTTAACATTGAAATGCAAATGGAAAATGTATTGTGCTTTAAAGCAAGAGAGTAGAGTTTGGTGAAGTCTAACCCCGGCAATACCGTTGTTATCTGTTAAATCCTTTGTGTTTAGCTTTGTTCTTTTTATAAAATCACAAAAAGACTGTTTTAAATTTATTTATGCACTTGTTCTATTTTTAGTTGTCACAAAATCAACTAAAGTTCTTGTCTTTACCATTTTATTGTGATATTCATTAGCTTAAGTTAATATTAACGTGAAAATTGTCCAATATTACGCGAATCCCTTGGGAAAGGATACTTGGACTTTTCATTTTACTACTTGTATGATTTTGTACGCTTGCCAAAGAGGTTAACAAGTTTTTGACATCGTTGCCGAATATCGAACCCGGATCACCCGCATGACAGGCGGGAATACTCACCACTATACTATTCGTCTCTGCATATCTACCAAAGGGGTTAAAGTTAATTAAACCGGAGGGCAGAGATTCATAATAAAATTATTTTAAGCTTTTATCCGATTGTCTCTATGAATATTATACTCAATACAAAAATTGTTCGTAATCAACTATATATTGACAAATAACGTCCCAACATCCAAGTAGATGAGATGAAGGCTTTTCCTTTTTAATTTTGGAAACTGTTGTCACACAGAGTTTAGAATTTTAATAAATTATTTCTTCTTTACAATAAATTTTCTACGAATAATCTTCTATATACTTATGAAATAGTATTATAATTTTATTTATATTACATTATTTTTACTTTTTAATATTATCATGTCCATCTTAGGGCTCATATTGATAAAGCGGATAGTGCCTTAAAAGGATTGGTTATGAAAAAAGTATATTATTTTCAAAAAAAAAATTATATAAAAATACATAATCATTTATTATTTACTTTAATAGAAATTAAAACATTTAATAAAATATCTTAAACACTCGTTTAACAATACCTGTAAGACACTCGTTAGTAAAACCTGAATAAAATCATTTAGTATTTACCTTAATCAAAATTAAAAGCATTTAATAAAATATCTTAAATTTTACTTGAACATTAATTAGGGAAAATGCATTAATAAAAAATAGTTTATTTTCGTACTGACAAAATGACCCTTAGAACAGTGGAAACAAAAGCAAAAAATATATATTAAAAAAAATTATTATATCAAAATCAAAATATTTGATATATTTTTAAAATAATTAAAAGTATTAACTGTATTTTTTTAACCAATATTCTTACCGGATATAGCAAGACGTTGGGTATTTTAGTGAATCTCTTGAATATATCCAAAAATGAATATGTTTAAACAAAAATGTCATGAGAAGGAGGAAGTTCTAAATCGAAAAATGCACACATACAAACAATCACTCCCGGGACATGAGTGTCAAAGTTCAAAGCGCAGAATAAGATAAAAACAATAATTTAAATGGCCCTCTAGCTAGTTGCCAAAGGTGAGTCGTACTCGTAAGTCATCACCAAAACAATCCCTTTATTGCGACTCTTACTAACTTCAAGGTTGTATAGTCGGCTAGAACAATGGGATGTCTAGGTCAATCAATTCTAGGAAGTCCAAGTCGTTAGAGCTCCCAACATCACCTGTAGTAGCCGTTCCGTTTGTGCTAAATTCAGTATTCTGGCCAGAGGAGAAACCAACCCAGTAATCTTCCAAGCCCTCAAAAAAATCATCTGAAGGTGGTGCACCTTCAGCAATGTTTTCCTGATCAGGATTATCAACCTTATGTTATCCCACAAGGCACAAGCATAACAACATATGTTAAGAAATGAGTATACAACAAGCATATTACAAGACAATATGCATATATTATAGGCTTAAAATTCAGATAAATAAGTCACTGGAAATGGAATTAGGCTAGTGGTAAGGATAAAGTTTCAAACCCCATTGTCACCATGATTCCAGAAAAAAAGAGCGAATAAAAAAATTTATAGACATTAAGAAATTGCATGTATATAGTATATATGAACGTCTTGAGTACTATCTTTAACTGCTCAACTACTGAGCCTTCCAGGTTTTAGAAAGTCAACATTATATTTACGCCTAACAGCAAGCTACAGTAATGGGCAGAGGAAAGAGGTAAACTACAAGATGAAAATATTATGCATGATATGCTAATTTGCTTGTTTCTTTCATGAATTAAGCACAAAATAGTAAAGAGTAAAGAGAGCATTCTAAAACCAAAGATGACTAGATAGACAGCAATGACATTTAGCATATGGGTCTTAAATCCATGAAATTATACATGTAGGCTGCAAATATTTCTGTTAAAAGTATAGAGCAAAGTATAACACTAAAACATAACATGAGAAACCAGAATAGATTGTGCACAGGAAGCAAACCAGAGTAGGATATCTAACACAACATATACAGAGTAACATGAATTCATTCACTTTCCACAAACATCTAGCATTAACCCATACATGACAATCAAATGATAAAATGACATTGGAATTATGAGGAGACAATGCAAGGGGATAGATATGGCCACAGAGACTACAGAAAATAGGGAACGGTGAAACATAAAACAAAGAAAAACAAACATTACAGCATTTCCCAAAAGAACGTTTGAATCAGAAGGATTTGCTGTGCCAGGAGAAGGGATTGATCCTGATAGACATAATTTGGATGCTGACCCAATACATCCACTTGCAGGGAGGTGATTGCCATTTGGAACAGAACCATCAGATGTCACAGGCAAGATGGGAACTTGTGCAGTCGAAGCAGCATAAGGTATTCCCAGTTCTTCATTGTCCCACTCTTCCTCATTAAACTGTCTCCCATACTGCGCACCATTCCTGGGACCAAGACCTTCCTTTTGGAATACCTTGCAGACTACATAGGAATCCTGCCACAAAAATACACCAGGAGAAATAATTAATACATTCAAAAGGATAACAAGATGGAAAAATCAACAAATAATATAAAAAAGTGACAAGGGCTGCTAACTTAGTCATATACAATCAGTCAACAAATCTCTCAACTGGGTGTAAGGCAAAACATGAAACAACAAAATTCTATTTTGATGCCACCAGCAACACAACAGGTGGCAGCATAAAAGCCACTGTAAATTACAGCATCAATATATATTCACATATTATCTGTTAAATTGTTACTGTGTATAGATACCAATAGTATCAAGAATATCATACATCCTTATGTTATGTGCATTCACAATCGAAGGCACAAATTCTTCAAACTTCCATATATCCAACAGTCGACAAATAAATTGTAATAAACCTCTTCCAATAAAAATTTAAACAATACATAACAATCAAGCTATAAAAGGATACCTGAGCAATTCCTTTGTCAGCAAGGTCCTCATCTTGAAGCCTATACTCATGCATAACCCAATCAGTTATTTTCCCACGAGACGATTTGCCAATGTGAAATATCAGTGATTTTATCATCCCCACAGTATTATTATTGTGCCGAACAACTCTATCCTTCCCAGTAGCTTTCCAATACCCAATTTCAGTAGAGCGCTTAATCCTGTTCCCATTGTCATATTTCTTCTTTCGAGGGCAGAAGAAGTACCATTCCAATTCCCCAGTTCCCAGACAAGACTTTTCTGGAAAACAAACCACCAAAAAGTAAACCTCATTAATTTCAAACAAACAAAAGGACATAATCATAAGTTGCCTTTGAATAAACTTCACCGTTTATTTTTATTGAAAAAGAAAAGAAGAAGCTAACATAAATCAAATTTCTCCTATAAATTAAAATCAATTTATGCATTATTTTGAAGAAACTAAATGAAAGAACTTCTACAAAAAAAAAAAAAAAAAAGTACATAAATTAATTTTAATTTACAAGAGACCGCTTAATTCATTTGACCTTTTAATTTAAGGAGGAATTTATCCAATCAGGACTGACACTACCATGCTAAATTAGTGTATCTATCAATGTACCTGGGAGATCCCAAGGAGCAAACTTGTAGTATATGTCAAGTTCAGCAATGGCACCATCGCGTAACTCTTGACTTTCCTCTTCAGAAAGTACACCACTAACTCAACCCCAGTGGGGTGGAACCGATATCCCGGTGTCAATTCCGTTTTGGCCATCGATTCGAAAATGAAACCACAACACAACGCTTGTTCGTAAATAGCGATTATTACTATTTCATCAATGAATGAAGAAGTGCGACGACGTCTGAAAAAGAAAAAAGAAAACTTAAATCGTTGAGAATGTGAAGTCCAGTGGCGAAAGAGGAACTTAGTGACAACCGTGCTATGCACGGATTTGGTAGTACCTCTCCCGTGAGAAATTCACATGAGGAAATAATGTTGGAAAATCTCAGCCCTCCATTTCTTTTAAAAAGCAATCAAAGGTTGAAAATTAAAACACACAACGCTAACGCCGTTTTGGGACTTGACATTCTGAAAATTTCACTCTTTTTACCTACTGCATCCCTTTCGTGAACGACCACCATCATAATAACGGCGCCCGACAGCATATCCCTGTCCCTGTTCGTGAAGGAGGTGGATTTTCTCTTGTACGCGTTTCTCTCCTTCTCCAACCTCCGTTTTCTACCCCTCGAAATTTCTTGTTCCTTATTATCCTATAAGCAATAACATTTGATCAAATATGATGTCTTTTAACAAAACTTCAATTTGTGTCTAACATTGATTTGCCTGTCTTTTATTCATCAGCAGGTCTACCATTATGTTCTTTCTCGCTTCATCTATATATTTGATTAACATGCTTACTTTCTTGAATATTTCCCATGTCTTTGTTAATCGGTTGATTTTCGATTTTAACGCTTGAATTTCTTTCATTTCATCCTCTGGTTTGAAACTTCAATTTCTTGGCCTAACATTTTAAATTAATCCATTTCTACATATGATATGGAAGCTTGAAAGTGCATATGTTGCTCGCTATAGCATTTTGATCTATCTTCACCTGTTTGTGCTTCAGAGCATGACCGATTCGTCAAATTTGTAAAGATTGAGAACAAAGATTTTAGATTTAAACAAACTACAATATATCAAAATTTGTTGACACGACTCTCACCCTCTCTGTTTTCTCAATGGGTCGGTGAAGTAGCTGCAGTTGAAGGAAAGGAAAGTATGAAAAAAGAGTGAAAATTTCGGAATGTCAAGATCCCAAAACGACGTCAGTGTTGTGTGTTTTAATTTTCAACCTTTGATTGCTCTTTAAAAGAAATGGAGGACTGAGATTTGTTAACATTATTTCCTCATGTGAATTTCTCACGGGAAAGGATCCGCTCCCGGTTGTCAAGTGTTAACGTTGCACACAATTTTTTCCGCTCAGTTCATTAATTTATTTACTAAATAATAATAATAATAATATCTACATAAAAAATATTTAAGTAATTAAAAAAAGAACAAGTTAGGGTTGAATACCCGAATCCCGACTTCTATTTTCTCAGTTTTAAAAAAAGATTAAAAAAAATTAAGTAGATATATTCACGACAACTTACAACACATTCCAAAAACATTGATCCAAAAATTTTGCAGAAAACTCTTATAATTGACTCAGCTTACAACACACTCCAGAATCCACAATATACACCTCTAATTAAGTGTTTATGGTTAATTTTCATAAAAATTAGACGGAAAGAACTAATTAAAAAATAAAAAAAATTCAAGAATCCAATTAAAAAAAAAAAGTTCAGATATCTAATTAAAAATTTAGTAAAAGTTTAAAGACCCAGAAAATAATTAAACCTAAATTTTACTTGAACATTAATTAGGGAAAAATGCATTCATAAAAAAATAGTTTATTTTCGTACCGACAAATGACTCTTAAAACAGTCGAAACAGAAGCAAAAAATATATATTGAAAAAAAACATTTATTATATCTAAATCAAAATATTTAGTATTAACTGTATTTTTTTTTTATGATGCTTAACCAATATTCTTTCCAGATAGCAAGACGTTGGGTATTTTAGAGAATCTCTTGATATCATGTTAAGAGATTCCCCAAATGTAATGAATATGTTCAAATAAACAATTTTTTGTCATGAGAAGGAAGTTCTAAAATGAAAAATGCACACATACAAACAATCACTCACGGGACATGAGTGTCAAAGTTCAAAGCGCAGAATAAGATAAAAACAATAATTTAAATAGCCCTCTAGCTAGTTGCCAAAGGTCAGTCGTAAGTCATCACCAAAACAACCCTTTTATTGCGACTCTTATTAACTTCAAGGTTGTGTAGTCGGCAAGAATAATGGAGTGTCTAGGTCATTCATCTCTAGGAAGTCCAAGTCGTCAGAGCTCCCAACATCACCTGTAGTAGCCGTTCCGTTTGTGCTAAATTCAGTATTCTGGCCAGAGGAGAAACCAGCCAGAGCAGCCCAGTAATCTTCCAAGCCCTCAAAAAAATCATCTGAAGGTGGTGCACCTTCAACAAAGTTTTCCTGACCAGGATTATCAACCTTATGTTATCCCACAAGAATAACAACATATGTCAAGAAATGAGTATACAACAAGCATATTACAAGACAATATGCATATATCATAGGCTTAAAATTCAGATAAGTAAGTCACTGGAATTAGGCTAGTGGTAACGTCGTAACGATAAAGTTTCAAACCCCATTGTCACCGTGATTCCAGAAAAAAAAAGCTAATAAAAAATTTATAGACATTAAGAAATTGCATGTATAGTATATATGACCGTCTTGAGTAGTATCTTTAATTGCTCAACTACTGAGCCTTCCAGGTTGTAGGAAGTCAACATTCTATTTACGCCTAACAGCAAGCTACAGGAATGGGCAGAGGAAAAAGGTAAACTACAAGATGAAAAAATCATGCATGATATGCTAGTTTGCTTGTTTCTTTCATGAAATAGGCACAACTACTAAAGAGTCAAGATAAAACCAAATTAAGAGAACATAACATGAGAAAGCGGAAGAGTGCACAGGGAGCAAACCAGAGTAAGTTGTGTAATACAACATATCCAGCAGAGTAACATGAATATGAGGAGACATTTGAATACAACATATCCAACTAGCACTAACCCATAAGTCACAATCAAATGATAAAATGACATTTGAATTATGAGGAGACTACAGATAATAGGCCATAGAGACTACAGATAATAGGCACTGAAACATAACACAACAAAAACCAAACATTACGGCATTTCCCAAAAGAATGCACAAACAAGAATAAATATATTGCGTACCTCTAACCATTTGTCATCATTAAAAATATCAAGCATTGATAAAATATCATCATCATCATTAACAGCTTGATCATTTGGACCAGTAGGATTTACTGTGCCAGGTGAAGGCACTGATCCTGATAGACATGATGTGGATGCTGATCCAATACATTCACTAGCAGGGAGATGATTGTCATTTGGAACAGAACCATCAGATGTCATAGGCAAGATGGGAACTGGTGCAGTCAAAGCAGCACAGGGTATTCCAATTTCTTCATCATCCCACTCTTCCTCATTAAATGGTCTCCCGTAGTGTGCACCATTCCTGGGACCAAGACCTTCCTTTTGGAATACCTTGCAGACCACATAGGAATCCTGCCACAAAAATACACCAGGAGAACTAATTAAAATACTTTCACAAGGACAATAAGATGGAAAAAATCAACAAATGATACAAAGGTGGTGAGAAGGGCAGCCAACAAATCTCTCAACAGGTGTAAGACAAAACATGAAACAACAAATTCCATTTTGATGCCACCAGCAACACAATAGGTGGCAACATAAAAGCCACTCTAAATTTCAACATCAAAATATATTCATATATTATCTGCTAAAGTGTTACTGTGTAATAGATACCAACAGTAGCAAGAATATTACATATACTTATGTTATGTCATATGTGCATTCACATTCAAAGACACAAATTCTACAAACTTCCACGTATCCAACAGTTCACAACAAACTGATACATATATTTCCTTAATAAAGCTCTTCCAGAAAAAGAAAAAAAAAGAAAAAAAAGGATTAAATTGATTTTAATCCTTACAATAGGAAAAGGTTTGCATTTCGTCCCTTAAAAAGTAATCATCTCCTTTTGGTTGTCCTTGTCCTTTATAGAAAGTTGTTTCCTTTTTAGTCTCTCATTTATAGAAATATGGATCACACATGACAAATTTACATAATAAGAGACTAAAAGGAGACAATTTTTTTTAGGAACTAAAGTGAATCTTGCCCTGTTTACCGAGACTAGAAACATATTTAACCCAAAATTTTAACAATACATAACAATTAAGAAATGAAAGAATACCTGAGCAATCCCTTTGTCAGCGAGGTCCTTATCTTCAAGCCTATGCTCATGCATAACCCAATCAGTTCTTTTGCCACGAGGCGATTTACCTGTGTGAAATATCAGTGTTTTTATCATCCCCACAGTTCGATTATTGTGCTGAACAACTCTATCGTTCCCAGTAGCTTTCCAATACCCAATTTCAGTAGCACGCTTCATCTTGCTCCCACTGCCATATTTCTTCTCTAGCGGGCAGAAGAAGTACCATTCCAATTCCCCAGTCCTCAGACAAGACTTATCTGAAAAACAAACCACCAAAAAAGTAAACCTCATTATTAATTTCAAACAAACAAAAGAACATTCATAGATTCTGTTTGGATAAACTTTTCCATTAATGCTTTTAGAAAATGAGTTAAATTTCCTCTGTAACTTAAAATCAACTTATGCACCATTTTGGAGAAATTAAACGAAAGAACTTAAAAGTTAGTTCATATATTAATTTTAGTTTAAGACAGAAGCTTAATCCTGTAACTGCTTAAGGAGAAATTTATCGAAAGAAAACCATAGACTGACACTACTCTGTTAAATTAGTGTATGTACCTGAGAGATCCCAAGGAGCATACTTGTATATGTCAAGTTCAGCAATGACACCATCACAGAACTTTTTCCCCATCACTTTCCTCTTCAGAAAGTACACAACTAACTCAACACCAGTGGGGTGGAACCGAAATCCCGGTATCAATTTCGTTTTAGCCATCGAATCGAAAATAATAGTAAAACACAACACAACGCTTGTTCAGAATCCAACAGTTTTTTGTTTTATTGTTTTTGCTTTTGGTTAATTTGAATCGAAACCTCGTGCGTGAATAACGATTATTACTATTTCATGAGTGAATGAAGTGCGACGCCGTGTGGAAAAGAAAAAGAAAAACCCTAAATCGCTTGCGAGTGTCAAGTCCAGTGGCGAAAGAGGATCTTAGAGAAACAGCGAAGCCTCGCGCGGATAGTGAAGCAGGAACGGAAGCCGACGATGGATGAAGAGACTCCGATTTCGAGGTAAACAGACATCGGCGCTATCAAACCCTAAATGAAAGGAAATCGAACGATTCGAGAAACGGAACGAGGGACGAAGCTCTGATGAGTTGAGTTGGTGAGAAAAAAAAAAAATTGTTGTGAAGAGAGAAGAGAGAGATAAAGGTGAAGAAGAAAAATGAAGAACTGAAGTTGCGATCGGATTTGGGACTGAGAGTGGTGAATTTTTCGTTAGCGAATTGAACTACGTCTCTCTCTCTCTCTCTCTCTCTCTAACTCTGACTCCCACTCTCACTCTCGCGTTATTGTTATTGAAAAATGAAATGAAGAAGTGGAAGGAAAGTGAGGAGAGAGTTGCTAACAAGGGTGTAGCCGTGTAGAGGAACGCGGTGAAGGTCCTGGCCCAGCAAGCGCAAACAATAATAATTAAAAAATGAGTTTAATTTTAAAGTGATTAATATATAGTACTACTGTTATTATGTTTTAATTAAATTTAATGAAAAATTACAATATGATTTTATTTGTTTTTAATAATAATGGGATATTGTCTTTTTTATTTATTTGACAATTTAGTTAGTACCTTTAAAATCTTAATGTTTTGAAAGATTGAATTGGAGTTACATTCTGACATCAATTGGTGCATGGAAAAAAAAAATGCACGGTTTCGATATATTTATTTGTTAAAAAGCTTTTTTTTAACACGAAAATCTCAAAAATTAGACATAAGGATGAGTAACATTTCAATATTAATTAATAAAAAATAGATATATTATATATCTTCTTTATTTAGTAGCTATTTGCATTGCATTTTCATTATCATGTCTCATAAAAGCAGCTTTTAAAGGATATAATTCTCCCATCCCTTCGTATTAGAGTCAATTAAAGTAGAATTCGTATTAATAAAAGCTTGACAAACAAGATTTAAGCTTGTATTAAGTGAACTATTATTAGGGCATTGATTAGCAGAATAATAGTAATAATAATAATTTTCCACGTAACACCACTTCTTGCTGAATTTAAATTTGTAATAATATAGAAGAGGATTCTGCTAGGCTGTTTACTTTTAAGATACTGGTTAAAAAATCTAACATTTTTTTTTATCAATAGGAATCGAAGACAGTACCAAAGAGTTTACAACACTCACGCACCATACTTAACCAACTAAACTAGACTCCTTTGCAGTGTTTTTAGAATATTAATTAGCATTTTTCTATATATATAAAAGTTTAAAACTTTTAATCAAATATAAGGGTATGTCTTTTTCTCACTCCAAGATATTTATTGTCACTCCTATTTAAGTTTTTTTTTTTATCTAAAATTATTATTTGTCTTATTAATTATTAATGATAGTAATTTTAAGGAAAATTTTCGTAAACAGAAATGATAATAAACTGGGGACAGTGACGGTAGACTATTTCCAAATCTAATCCTAACACAATATTACTGCATTGCATGTTGCCCCCTGGGTCAATTTTACGCTGCGGGCTTGCTAAGAACAATAATTGATATATCAAAATTTTCATCTCCTTTGCTGGAAGATACGACACTACCTTCGTCCTTAGATACAATATTTTATTTTTAACTAATTTATACTCTTTAAAAAAATTAATTTATTTAATAACATTGAATTTGTTAATAATTTATATTATTTTTTCAAAATTTTTCTTAAAATTATTGAGATTCATCATTTCACTCTTTTCACTTATTAAGACATTATCAATTACTATCTTCATTCCTATTTATAAAACCTAAATTAAAAATAATACTTGTTCCTTTTTATAAGATTCAATTTATAATATCTTTTGTGTTAATTATTTAGATTAAAATATTCCTAATTAAATAAAAAAATATTGTATTGACAAGTATTTTTGAAAAAATATAAAAATTTAAGATAAATTTATTACTATCAACTAAATTAACTATTTTTCTAAATTCTCGTGAATTAGATAATTGGATATTGGATAATTACCACAATTAATTTACTAAAATAATATTATGTCAACACTTTTATTATTAGCCTAGTGCATTCAAGTGCACCTGCTTCATGTTAATTATATATTTCTGGAAAATGCTGACAGTATCCTAAAACTATTTAAGGAATTAAAAATGAAAATAATAATAATAATAATAAAATATTAACAAAACACCTACCATGATGTCCAATATAACCTTATCGTAATTTTTAATAAAAACTTTTAATTTATCAAGTCCTTAACCAATATTAACAAGACCCTTTATTTTTTCTCAATGCCACATTTGACTTGGTAGCAGGTAGAGACAACTTTACAATTCCACTCAAAAAAGTAAATATCAACAACTGTGATCCAGATACAATGCCACCAAACCCGAAACATTTTATACGATTGGTATGAAGGTGAGACAAATTTCACCGTGAAATTAACCAGGAAATAATAATACAATCAAACATCATTAAAGAACCTGGATCGCAATGAATTTTCCAGGGTCAAGTAATCAACTCTGAGAAGAGAGACGCCATTGAACATCTGAGAATGAGATCAAGAAAAATTACAGCGCAGTTGGCTAACACTCAGGCCTGTCCATTTCTTCCACAAGGTCAGTAGTATAGTATATCCGCTCAACACTTTGAACACACTCCCAAGACAATCAATCAGTTTAACCAGCAACCATTTTAACACCTATTTTAAAAGTGGTCTGTCCCGCTCAAATCACTGTACACTCTGCACTATCTCTCTGCATTTAGGAGGCTAATGCAACTTCTCCAAGCAGCAGAGCTTCATTCATATGATACGAGGGAAATGAAATAAAAATGACCCAGCTCCAGTAAATATAGCCTGGTACACTGTACAAGTTTTTTGGCCAGTTAGGATCTTGCTGGGAGAAAAGAGGCTGCACGCCCCCACCTATTAATTCTTCCCTCTGTTGAAAACTTTAAAGCCATCACAGTGAACCAAACTTCCCTTTTAGTGACTTAAAAATGTAATACTAATTGAAGAGCATTCACTGTACAAGGGTTGGCCAAATTGGAAAAGCAAGTGATCACCATCACAAACTATCTCATAATATTCCATTCAAAACCCTCTGATAATAATCATACTGCCGTGTCCTCCAAGCATCCAGGCTACTGCTAATGAGTGAAAGCACCAAGGAGACGCATTGCTGCCAAAAAATTATAACACTCTTAACAATCACACCCAAAAACATTTAACAATTAAATAGGTAACATTATTAATATTGAAACCTCTTCAGTTAAACTGAGATGGAATCGCTTTCGTAGGTTCTGTATTGTCCGAGCACCACCTTTAAAGCATGGGAAACCTGAATCCTGATACCAACATTACCCAAAAAAAGAGAGAAATTCAGAGGAAATCCAACATGAATAGGAGAGCATTCCTGATCCACGTGAAAAAAAAGGGGGCTAAGAGGCACACAATAGTACATGTACAGTTGAGAATAAAGATTAATCTTACTTAAAAAAAGTGAAATATGAGGTCATTTTGCTAGATGAGGCAGTCTACAAGTTTACAATCAAACATCATCTACAAGTTGGGGAAAAAAAAAAGGTAACCACTCTTTTTCTTTCCCTTGCCTCTAATCAAACAGGTGTAGCATCAACTTTATGCACAAATTATTGTATCGTGGAAAAAAGGGTTGTTCCTGCCTTTGTTCAGTTTGGAACAGCACTTTTAAGACACACAACCTTAGTTTTAAAGCCATGTTCAAGAACAATCTTTCTCATTTGCCATCCACTGCCCACTGCCTAAAACAACTACTGTATTTCAGTTGGCCAACAGTATGGTAGATACTGGTCATCCACCATTTCCATACCAAATGACAACAAAATGTTGAAACATGTATCATTTATTCACCAAGAATTTATTGTTATGATTATTGTCCTCAAAAATAAATTTCAACACCAAACAAATACCTACCCTCCTATAACTACAATTTCAATAGAAATTACTTGTAAATTTCTTTGCATTTCATGTACTCATGAAATGCAAAGTGCATCACATCACAAGCTTCCTAAGATAATATTCTTCTGACTCTTCTTATTCCCAAAGAAACGAATTTTATATATTGTTTCAATTTTGCAGATCAAACTCGTCCAGTGAGTATGAAGAGATTCTTGAGCATTTCATTGTCCCGGTGGTCTCTCATTATACTCTTCAGTTTTTACCTAACTTAACCATAAATCAACAAGATTCACTGCAGAAATCATGTTAGCTAACTGCTCTTTGCATAGGATGTGAGCATCAAATTGTCTGAAAATACCATAAGCTACAAGCCCACACTGCAGCATTTAACGTTAAATATAATGTTAGATAGATATTAGTTATCAATCTGTTAGTAATTAGAGAGTTAGTTTGTTAGTTAATTGCTGGTATCTATTTGTTTGTTGGGCTGAGAAAAATAATTAAGGCAGATTGCCAATAAATAAGAGGAGAGGTGGAAAGAGAAGAATAACTTGTCATTTGTGAGATAATTGGAGCCTTTGGGCAATGGGATGCAGACCCTTGAAGTTCTGCAAATTAGGCACTATATTCAAGGGAGAAATCCCTTATTCTTTCTAATAAGATACCAAGTTTCTATCATATAATGAGATATTTTCAGTCGGTAAAGTTTGCAAGGTTGTTTGAGAAAGCATAATGTAAGCTACCTATTGTCCTGTTCTGAGAAACTGGAAGCACAAATCACAACCAGACAGAGAACACAGGGAGCTAACATTCATATTACCTGCAACATCTCAACTAGAAGAATGATGCGCTCAGCATGCTTGCGGCAAGTAAGGAATCCTTGAATGCATAAAACCTGAAATGCAGAGGAAAAAGCAACATATCAAATTAGAGCTAGCATCTATCATCTGCAATTTCTCAAGTAAAGATCAGAAATAGTATTCATCAGCACCTTAAAATAATCAAAGAACTCGCTTGGAACACCCTCAGCATCAGAATCCATAACCTAGTACAATCACATTGTTGTGAACTTGTGATCATGTATAGAGAAAATCTAATATCTAATCAAATGGACATTTGAATATGCGTGGTATAATAAAAAGCAAATAATCTCAGTTTTACCTCAAGAAGTTCACGCGTTAATTTGAAAGGTGCACTTTCAAAGTTAACACCACCAGGTGAATTGGAAAGCATGAAGCCAAAATCAATATGTATGATATGACCTTCTTCATCCAATAGGAGGTTCCCATTATGCCTATCCTTCACCTGGATGACAAGAAATGAAAAAGAGAAATGGGAAGAACAAAAAGCATTCAATAACAATAAACAGTAAAATGTTATCATTCAAATTGTCACTCAAAGCATCAGATAATAAGAAGTTTCACACCTGCAGAAAGTAGCACACCAGGGAATATCCTGCCATGCTTTCAACAAAGTTTCTCTGAAACAAAGAAAGTAAAATTATCAATGTAAAACAGAATAACAGAAATGAAATTGTCTCCATTTTAAACATAAAAACAAGGTGTTCTTCATCACACAAGTTAAAATTAGAAAAATTATTAAACAAACAGCTTCAAAAATTAATAATCTCTGTATATTTAAACTGTGAAACAAATGGCACTAAACAACTATGCCAGATTAAAGGACAAGGACAGAGGAAAAGTAAGGAGCAACTAGACTACATTGATCAAAACAAATCAACTCTAGTACATCCCAGAAAAGGGTGCTGAGAAGTAGAACCTAAAAGAAAACCTTCGCTTAATAATTTAAATTTACCAGCAACATGATACAAGAACAATAAAATGTGTTGTCAAATAGCGCGCATCACGGCGCTATAACGCTATCGCGTCGCGGGTTCTAGAGAAAACGCAATCGCGACAGCGTCGCGTTGCGGAAGCCGCAAAAATCGCCATCGCGGCCGCTTTGCTCGTCACAGCCGCTGTGCGCATCACGGATTTTGCGTCTCCGTTCAAAAATTGCGGAGCAGCGAAGTTCTTCAGCCATGGCAGAGTGGAGTCGAGGAAAGATTTAGGGTTTTCGTGAAGATGACTGAAGATTGGGCTTGTGGGTCTTGGACAATTTGGGCTCACGTGATTTTTTAAAGAATCTGTTTTTTAACCCTCACGTGCCTTTTAAAAACATAAGAAGGAGTTAGATTTGTTTTGTTTTACTCAATACTAAAATTTACGTGACTTTTTAAACATGAATTCAGATGTCACTTGGGCTTTCTTATATTAAAATAGGCCCAACAGTAGCCTCTTTTATTTATATTGCATGCACATTTTATAAGGGACGAAGATCTTCAAAGGGACGAAGATCATTCTCACTTAAGCTTCTCCCCTGAGTAAACCCTTCCTCCCAAAATATCAGAACCTTCCAGAGTCCATCCTTCTTCTCCAGTCCAGCGCCTGTTTCCAACGTATTTTGTCTTGAACAACTTAACTTTTGAGTTAATATTATTTTAATGTTTATCCAGCTTATTTTTATTTGCATATACCTTGATTTTTTATACATATTTAATTGTTATATATATTATATTTCAACCGCTATGCAGCTTCCGCTATTTGCCCGCGACGCTATCCGCTATATGCTATAGCGGATTTTCAGCTTTTCGCGATTTTCCGCGAAACGCTATTGACAACACTCAATAAATCAGAATGCAGAAAATGGCACAGCAATATGCCAAAGTATTGAGACTCAATTGAAACACGCTGAAATGTTTGTATATGTTAACTTTAGGAAGTATTTAAATTCTTCATATATTATCTAATTTTTTGTTAGTTGAATCTATAAGCATATATTTTCATTTTTAGGCAAATAAGTTTTAATATTTTATCCAATATAACTTGGTACATGTGCATTCAGACACAACCATCACATACAGAGAACCATAGGGATTTCACAGCCTTTTGTCCTCACAAAAGCAAGCCCCTATAGCTAACTAACTGACTAAACCCAAAACCCTAAACACACTTTCTAACACCCTCTTTTTGACAGACTTTTATTGGGTGGTGAAATTAATGTGGATCACATTTCCTGTTTGGTGGGTCCCATTGCTAGACTAGTAGGACTCACATGAATTTCAACCAACAGGAGATAGTGTGTTGGAAAGAGAGTGTGTTGCTAGCACTTCTCCCAACATAAACAATTTCTGTTCATATATTTTCTTTATGAGAAATTTAAAAAATAAAACAAGCGGAAACATATTAGCTGTCTATATAACAATATGAAATTACAGTATTGCCAAATGAGAAAGAGAGCGGGGGTGACAAAGAAAGTAAAACAATATATAATAGTGGAACAAATGCCAATAAGAAGTCCATGCAAATCATAAGATGAACCAAGTTCAGTCTACAATAACTCAGTGCATCTGCATCTCTAAATTACCTGGGCAAGTTTAAAACTTGGAGAATTTTCTTGATACTTAGCATTGAAGAATTCGCGTAAACTTGAGATGTTGGGATATCTACTTTTGATAGAGTGTAGAGAAGCCTAGAAAGCATCAATATTTTTTAATAATAAAGAGAAAATCTTGGACATTTCAATACATGTAAAATGTGAGCACAGAATTACCGTATCTGGAATTGTTTCAATAAGAGCTGTGTAAGACGAAGTACACAAAACTTCATATGGGCGCAGCCAGAGGGGTAGACCAGCTTCTTGGAAAATATCTAGCATCAAAATCCAATGATTTTAAGCAACATGTAATGAAACACAGAGACAACAGTCAGCATTGTGGTTTAAACTCACATAAGAATTCATAACATAATAAAAATATGATCCAATATGTTTCAACAACAGCTCTTAGGTGCATATAATCCAACTTGCTTACTAGACAATTTCATCCATGCTTTAGTACACACTTCCAATTACAACTATTGCATTAAAAACTGCAAAGAAAGATTTATCAATTCTCAAAGTGCACATCCACGACAGAACTTAAATGAGATCATGAATAACCATAGTTGTCAATAGCGGCCGGAGCGGCCGCGATAGCGGTGGAGCGGAGCGGAGCGGCGGCTTGGCGCGACAAAGATGTTGTAGCGTTGCGTTTTAGTGTTGCGGTCGGAGCGGCCGCAATAGCGGCGGAGCGGTGCGGCCGCAATCCCGCTCCTGGGTCGTTTTTGTGTTCGCTACATAGAAGATAGTTTTTTTTCGAAAGAAGGAGAAGATTAGAAGGTGGGGGCTGATGGGAGAAAGAGCAAGAGACTAGGGTTTCAGTCTTTCAGAACTTTTTCTGAACCAAGAAGACAGTAGATTGTCTATCTTTGACTGCTGATGTGAGAGAAAAATAAACTAGGGTTACTTTTGTTATTTTGGATGAGAGTGGGTTTTGGGCCTGCAGCCCAAATTGGGCCACTCTTCATCAATAATCCTAAAATAGGGAGGTTATTTTACTGTTTTTATAATTATATATATATATATATATATTATACTATTATTATAATTATAAAAGTAATAAAACTATAAAATACCTTATAATATTTAAGAAACATTTAAAAATATAGAGACAAATATATAACATATAAATATATATAAGAAAAATATATATAAATAAAAATGTAATAATTTAATAAAATCAATATAGTAATAAGAATTATATAATATAATAAATAGAAAGAATATAAAATATCATTATATATATATATATTAAAATAGCGGTCATCCCGCTATCCGCTATCCCACTTTTGGGGTCGGCCGCTCCGCTCCGCTATGACGGGATTGACAACTATGTGAATAACATAGTATTATTATATGAAGAGAGCCTTACATGACTTACAAAATGAAATGAAATTTCTAAGGAATAGTTAATAAAAACATGTTCTGATATTTAAAGGTTAAAAGGCTTCATTTGGATCCAGGGAAACAGGTGAAAAGAGAAGAAAATACAATAACTTGAACAAGAATTTTGTTGTTTAAACTCACCAAATCATATACAATATTTATTTGGAGTTAAAGAACTGGATTAGAAAAGAAACAGTTTCAAGAAGGTTGGTCATTTAAGGCTTGGTTTGGTTTGGTTTGGTTTGGTTCGGTTCAGTTTAAAGTTAGTTTCGTTCATACAGCTTTTTGCCCAGCCCTATTAAAGGCACATGAATGGTTTTATATCTAATAGATGTAAAACAATTAGAAACTTCCTAATTCTTAACAAAATAACTGTTTCCTGTCATTCAGATCCTACTCAATCTAACTTCAAGCGCATAGGTAAATTACAAACCAATGTTTATTAAAAGGAAAGTCAGTCTTAATTTTACCTTTTATACTTGTTCCATTTGGACATAGATTTTAATCCTTTAAAGATACATGTTGTCTAAACTTCATCATATAAACAAGAGTTGTGGGAAACAAGTAATAAAAGACAAAACAATTGAGAAAAACTTTTATGCAACATAATGAACATCAACGGAACAACAATGATTAAATTGTGTACATGAAGGGGGAAAACAAAAGGATCTGAAAGACCACCTACCATAGAAGTGAGAAATAAGTTGAACAGCCAAATGCTCCTGCCTGCAATCATCACCACTCTTTACAATAACCTATGTGAGAAAGGGAAAATTGCACCATCATGCCCAAAAGATTTGTGATATAAAGTAAAGCACATATTCTGAAACAGAAAAAACAAATAACTAATAACTAATACAGTACAAAAGCCAACCACCATACTTATAATAATAATAATAATAAAGTACACGATAATGTGCTTTTGGCACACAGTGAAAATATTGTTTGCTAAGTACTGTATATATTTCAATTCTGAATCTATTATGAGAATTCTTCCATGTTATGTACAATTACGATCTACCCACAAAAAAGCTAACAGCATACAAAGAACTAAGGAACCATTTTATTAATAGCACTATAGCAATACACAGACAATATTCAGAGTCAGCCCTTTTTCTTAAGAGCCTTAAGCCTTCAATCCTAAAACATGTGATGCTTTTTCCACCAAGCAAGTGGAATTTTCAAATTGCTGTTTCACTGATATTTTTAAGCACTTTTTGAAGGCACAAATTATCAAGTTTAATTGTAAAAATCATTTTGAAAATAATTTGACTGCAATATTTTTATGTCCATGATCCAAAGCACTGAATCTCAAGTAAGAAAAAGTAGGATTTATAACAGCACAACATTCTTAACCCCCTCCCCCCCCCCATATAACATTGCACATTTATAAACATGATGTTGACTCCAAATCAATATTTCAAATAGAAATTTAGAAAGGAAATAAACATAATGTAACAAATGTAGAAGATTTTCTATTATAGTAAAATAAATTGATCAAGAGATCCTTGGGTCCATTCCTTTTTCCTGTCATGCATAAATATTACCACTTTTATAGTTTTATTGATATATCAAGTTCATATCTTCATGAGTTTCCAAAATAAGTAAATAACTACATATAAAGCAAATTCTTTTGCTTAAAACATGCACTTACAGATCGCAAGTCCCAACCAGGTAACTTCCCATATATGGAAGCCTTGCATATCCTATCCTTCTTTGCCTCCCAAAGTTCACCAGACAAGGCATCACTGGCTTTGGGAGTAATTCCATTAGCCTGTTGGAGGAATCATGTTATATATGACAACTACATGATCCTTAGGTTAAGTAAAAGTAAACTTCAATAATTATGGCTTACCCTTGGTTGTGCATCGGATGAATCTTGACCAGCACCTTTCAAAGGGAGTCCAAGAGGTGCTTCCCCTTTTGCTGCTGCAGCCTACCAAAGGTTCAAATGTTGACAATAAAAACAAAATATTCTTCCAATTAAGGAACTCTTTTGATGCATAACATTTGGGTAAAATCTAAAGTGCACAGTCCACTTTGACAACCATTGATAGAAAAACCAATCCTTATTGACCCATTGATTGATGAAAAATAGAAAATAAACATTAATTTCTTTCATCATAGGTTGTGCAATGCCTGGAGGAACCAGATCAACAGACAGATATATGACAAGTAATTTGTTAAGGAGACATGGCTAACTTTCTTCACCAAATTAAGACTCAAACAGATCAGTAGAAGCTTCGACTAAATTAATGTCAATAGCAGCATTAATAACAGTGAATAAACACTCTATCTCACCTTTACTTCCTCTATTGCCACCGTACTTGGAACACGGCGATGTTCCTTCCTCCGAGGTGGTGCTTGATCCTCAATATCTTCCAATCTAACCCCAGGATCAGCTGTCAACACCACTCGTACCCATTCCAAATCACTGCCACGTCCTGCTGCTGCCGCTTCATACACACCCTCTCTATGAATTGAAGCAGAACACTGACTGCCACTGTGTAGATCGGCCACTTCAATCTCCTCTGGCTGACCATTTAACTGCGTTTCCACAGAAAGATTCACACTAACAAATTTGATTTTTGCCTCAGATACATGAGTCATTGCCTGGTCAATTGCATGAGCAGTCGAACTGGACATCCTATCGTTGCTATTGCGGTACACCTCTTGTGCTGTCCGTAATGGATAAGCCCATGGGGGTGGTTTTTGCAAGAAAGCATCTCCATTTGCCAAAGGGATTCCCCCTTGAGAAAGTTTCTGAGAACTGGATGCCTCCTTGGAATTACTAGAACAAACAATTTGCAGGGAATGGAACATATCAAAAATATGCTTTTCACTTTATTATTATTCTTCACAATGTTGAGGAGTATTATCCATGTAATACCTTGGCATTTCACATCTCAAAACTTCTACACAGATCAGGTAAGGTGCCTTCTCCCTAGAATTCAAGAGAACAGCTTCATCTTCAGGTATATTAAGCACACGATACATGCCCTTTCCCAATGGAAAACAAACTCCTAGAAATATATAACAAGCAAGATTCATATAGAAGCAGGGAGATAAGTAAAATCTACTTAGCATAAGCAATGGAAAAATGCAGCAACTTAATTGGCGTTCAGCACACATGAAAAGGATGTATCTTTACAGTAACTGTATTCACATTATAGAAATACTTTTCCAAGGATCATCCTAGAAATGGACTGTCAGCAAAAACCAAAAACTTAGAGCCTGTTTGATTACTGTTTTCTAGAACATTTTTTTGTTTTAAGAAAACAAATGTTTGATGTGGGATTTCAACCCACTAAGAGACGATGTGTCAGTGGCTCCACACTATGACGCTTCACTCATCCTTTCTGGACAACCCCTTCATAGGGTAGCCCTTTCCAAGACACTGTGATCTAAGGGTGATCACAAATAAGGCGGCTTTTCAACAGTGTTCTAAGTTTTATGAACATATAAAACACATAATTTCAACACACACATAAAATTATAATTTCATGTATGGCACTAATAAATCAAGCTTGTCTTTTTTTTTCTCACAAAAACCTTCAATGGCCATGGACCATCTCCCTAGGCGGGAGCCACAGAATTTGGCCTCTCAGTTTATCAAACAGATTTTCTTCTCTTACTTTCAAAATTAAAACAAGATTATCAAACAGATTTTTTTTCTTTCCTTTCTTCTAGAAATAGTCTAAAAGAAGAAAAGTAAGAACACAATCAAATACACCCTTAGTTTCTTAACATTATCTCCTAGAGAAGTGAAAAACTACATCAATGACAGATTTATGGGAAAATTCACCATTTTTACTACAAAAAATCTGCTGATAGCCACCCAAGCCAATTATTTTGTTAAATATTGAAAGGAACAAAGAAAATACACATGTAAAACCTCTCACTATGAACAAAGAAAGCAACATCACTGCCACTAAAAAAATTCAGACTACACTCTTTGGAAATAACATTTAACCTCCTCAATCGAAACATAAAAAAAAATATAAGAATCTGTTGCCTTAAATGCATTCAAATAATATAAATAATGGGTAAGAAGTACCTCCAGTGTTCTGAACCTCTGCTACATGTAGATTGATTTCTACAAGCGCCTAGAAATATAAGAATAACAAAGAATAAGTCAGAAAGGAAACTATAAACACGTATATAGAATACAAACATATTTCTGCAATTATGTCTTTAACTATGTTAACTAGATGGAGAAAGCATCAACAAAAAATTTAAGGAAATAACCTCACGAAGAGCACTTTTGCGATCTTCAATTGGAAATACATCCACTAACCCATATGATGTATCACATAATGACTGCACAAACTCCAATGAGTCATGGTAAGCCCCTTTCCGGAACTGAGATGGACTAATTGGTAATGGTGGCTTTGTGCTCAATTTTTCACTTTGCTGCTTTGGCGATCCAGGATGCTTCTGCCAAAATAATATGATAAACCCCAAATGAGGCCATAACAATGTGATATATGAGAAATTACCTTTATCTTAGATTAAAAACTAACGAAACATAAAGGAGAAAATGAAAATAAATTTCAGAATGCATTGATATTACTAGTACTCCTCGGACCTACAACTACAATCAGAGACATCACAAATATGGACCATTTCACAGGGACCCACATTATATATTAAAAGAGTCAACTGAAAAAAAATATGGAAACTGGGCAATTTTGAATTTTTCAAAGCCGGGGGGGGGGGGGGGGGGGGGGGGGGGGGGTGGTAGTCAAGCCAATAAAGTGGCTGTTACAAAAATTTAAGCAATGACAGAGTCCAAAGGGACATTGTAAACAGACTTTCTATCAAGAAGTCACAGAGAACCATTAAGCAACTTTTTTGATTAAAAAGAAATAATTAGGAGCCCGTATATATGGGTTCCATTCACACTTTTTTGCTTTATATTCCTGATTTCACCATAGAAATAAACCAAATTATAAACAAATATTCAACAGACCTCTTTCTGTCTTTTTGGACCCAATAGTTCTGAATCTTCAATTGAACGGTCACGGTCTCTGAACAATTTACGGAAAAAATTCTCTGTACCTGGACTACTTTCAAATAAACCATTATTACTGTTTTCATTGACCAGACTACTTTTAGCATCTTCAGGGTGCACTCGAAATAGTCTTTTGAACAACGAAAACTCAGAAGACTCTTCTTCCTCACCATTGGTAGTACCCTCTTCAATTTTATCATTTGTATCTTTCTTGTCCTCAAATTTATCCTTAAATAATTTCCGAAAAAACCCTTCTTTTTCTTCCTCTTCAGCAGGTTTGGCATATTTCTCTTCAAAATTAGCAACATCTCTGTTATCATTCCTATCACTCCCATCCTTCCTATCTTCAGATTTCTCCCGGAAAAACTTTCGGAAAAATCCTTCTTTATCTTCATCTTCAATTGTTTTAGTGTGTGTTCTGTCCTCAGAATCATTCTTGCTATCACGAAACAACCTCTTAATTAATCCCTCTGAACTTGAAGCTACATCTTCTTCTTCACTTCTACTGTCCCTTAAGAGCCTTCGAAAGAAACCATCCTTTTCCGAGTCTTCATCGTCACCTCTACTGTCCCTTAAGAACCTTTTAAAGAAATTATCTTTTTCAGAGTCTTCATCATCTTTCACAGATGACTTCCTAAACAGAAATGCATCACGAATTTTTTGGCCCAGTTCATCATCACCTTTGCTATCTCTCAAAAGCCTCTTGAAAAAACCATCCTTTTCAGAACCATCATCGTCTTTGTCCACTGACTTCCGAAAAAGCAAAGCATCTCTAACCTTCGGGCCCGGCATAAACTTCTTAAATATCTTGTTCTCATCAGGAGAAAGTGATTTGCCGTCCTCTTGCAAATTGTTTCCCGAGGAAGGTGAAAATGATAAAGACTTCTGAGCAGGTGGTGAGGATGTTAGTGACAACAAGCGATTTTTTGACGACAGTAACCTATTCAAAACTTGGCTCTTGCCTCCGGGACTTGGGGGTTCAGTTTGGGGCCGTATTAGAGGTGGCCACTCACCCATCAAGGTGGCAGCGATCTGACACTTCTCCTGAATCCTACTAATCCCTTCATTATCATCAGAGTCCTCAAGCTCCGCCATCAAGAACCAATGCACCTTCAAAGCAATCTTAAGCGACTTCGAGCACACATCTATCACATATTTATCCAAGGACGGACTAGGCTTGTGTATCATCATGTAACATATCTGGAACAAATAACTCTCAACACCTTGCAAAGGAAGAGTATACATTCTATTACAGAGATAATCACGCACCCCGGTATGATCATGCTTGTACAAGTAGCTAACAGCAATCCACTCGCAGAAGAACGCCGAGTCAAAGAACCTGATGAGCCACCCATTTTCACCAGACTCACTGGTCAGGTTCGACCTTGACGCTATTTCCCGGGGTTCTTCAGCATAACCAAGAGTCAATCCTAAAAACCTCACCATCCTCAATCTACCATCATCCAAGGGACACCCTAATTTCAATTGGATCAAATTCAGAACAACTAAAGCACGTTAATGCTACTTCCACTGGCTACACTTTCAATATAAACCCTATAAATCACTTAAACCTTGGTGAAAACCCTAATCCTCTCATAAATCGATATTACCCTCTTTCCAATTGCCCAATTCTGACGACTACTGCAAAACCCGAGCACCAAGATACTGAGCAGAAACCTTTGCACCAGTCATGCGAATAAAACAACAGAGCAACAATTTAACAATTATAATTTATAGGGCACCGGAAACTGAAGCTACAGGTGAAGCGATTGAGGAATTACCCTGGAAATTGCAACGCGAGTTTGAATTGGAGGAAATGAAGATACCGAAATTGCGATGGAAAATTGAACCTGATTCTTCTGATTGTACGCAAGCGTGGAATTGAATCGAATATCGCAGTGGATCTCCGTAGCTTCTTTAAACGACGACGTTTTGTCGATGGTTGTTGCGGTGACAACGCTGCTGCAGTGGAGGTCGTCGTTACTTTTTCAGTGTGAAAAGACGACAAAGGTGGGCTGATTAGCTTTATATTCATAAATATAAAAGTATGATTAAATATATTTCCTTTCAAAAAAAAAATATTGAAGAATAAAATAAAAAATAATTCTAAATTTTTCTACAACATCTTTCTACTTATTTTATATGATAAATAATGAATACTTTTTTATATTTTCAAAACATTGAATGTATTTATTTTTATTTCATATTTTATTTATAAAAATACTATAAAAAAAAATCTGCAGCACACCTTTTAATACACTTTCTATTATTAATTAAAATTTATTAGGTAGTTTCTAACTTGGCATATCTCTATTTTACTTTTTACACATTTTAAATAGATTTTACCATTATATGGTTTTTGCGTTGTAATTAGCTTTCTTGTCTTTACCTTTCTGAAGCATAAAAAAAATGTTTTTTTTTTACTTTTTTAAAATTTAAGCAATTTTTTCCCAACTTTGCGTTTTTTTTTTTTTTTCCTTTTTACACATCTTAAATGAATTTCATTATTATACATTACTTACTTTTTTTAAATCGAGTGAATGCATCTTGTTTTTAATTTTTTATTATATAAATATTATTGATTGTTAAAAGTCAGTTTGTTGGTCCACAAGTGTGAAGCACCCTATACTTAACAAGCTGCACTTCCAATGCACGTCCAAAGGTTGTTTCTAAATAAAGCACCGTTCTTATTTAAATAAGAATTCTTTCAAGAAGTTGGATGGAAATGTCTTACTCTAATAAAAATGACAAGTAAGACTTGTTAAATAAGAAGTAAATAATTTTTTCAAGTGATATTTAAAAGAGTGTTAAAAACTATAATATACATCTGTAATATATCCATTTAGGTATGATATAAATTTCTTTCAAGTGATGGCATTGGAAGCATTCTTTTCGGTCTTTTATTGCATTGAATTATTGATCCTTTTGCAAGGTAGAGTTTTTCATTTCTAAATCCTAGACCAGTCATTCACTATTATAAAGTCTAGAAACCAGCAAGGGGTGCCACCATGCCAGGAAATGTAGTTCTCAATCATCAATGGAAAGTGTAATGAAATATTTGTACATCGAACAAATGATGTTTGGTAGTATTATTGACAATAAAATCAAAGTCTAAAGCAGAAGATATTGGGATCCACGTTCTCCTGGAGTATACCCTGAGAAGGGAATTTGGGGAGGTTACTAGCAATACATTTAGCTGCCTCAAAGTATGAATCGTCCCTTCTCATCACCCCACCTTGTTTAACTCCAATATTATGACTAGGAAAGTTGCAATTGCTTTCCTTGGTTAGTGCCTCAATTTTCTCTGTCTTCAATCTCCAGCTGCCATTTATCAAATTGAAGCTATATAGAGGAAAGAATCGTTGGCCATACACAGCTAAAAACTCTATGGCTTTCAGAATGTACTCAAAATCCTCTTCACTTATGTAGTAAGGGAAACTAACTCGGGTCCACCCTGGCTTTACTCCAATGTAGCCCTGCGCAAAAGTAACAAACAATTTTGGTTTTAAAATCTTGCTTTGGCACTTGTTTTAAAACAGATCAAATGTGTTTTATAATCAACAGTTTTAGTCCTTGTATTTTCTGAAACATGGTAGATTTGTTCTTGATTAGTTCAAAATGAAGTATAAAGTCAAGGACGAAATCCACCATATTTCAAAATTATGAGAACCATACCGATTTTTAAATTGTAAAGATTAAAATTAATTTTGACTAAATCTTAAGTGATGTAACGCACATTTTACACACTAAAAACATAATATTTGAAGTTGATGGGGGATCATTTTTTCACCTCTTGAACTGCTGATCTAATGGCAAGGGATTGAGACTTGTTGATGTGGAGCAATTCGTGGCCATAAGGTCCAGCACAAGCACACCCACCTCGAGCTTGGATGCCAAAGAGATCATTGAGCAGTGCTGCAACAAAAGGACCATGAAGTGGCTTACCTCTTTGGTTCCCCGTTTCTGCCCACAAATCAAGTTCCCCTTCATTTTCCTGGTTACCATCACTCCACTCACCAGCTGAGCAAGAATTGGTGGTAGAGTATATCAGAAATGACAATATAGCTTGTCTCTTGGCCTTTAAGTTTCCTAGAACCTCAATGTTGGGGTTTGAGCCAAGCCTCTCAAGTGCCTTTTTAATGTACAGTTGTTCCCGTTTTTCAATCTCTTCATGGCTTATATATTCTTTCACCCAAAATGCCAATGCTGCTCTCACTGTCTGGATTATTGGAGGAGTGCCCCCAGTTTCCCTTTCCTCTATGTTCTCCAAGTATAATGTATCCTGCATTGATATAACACAATTGATGATGATTGATGAGGTTTGAATGAATATAAGGTGTAGGGGAAGAAGATGTGAAAATGCTTTGCAAAATGAATATTGAAATGGATTGATGTCTACATATTTTAAAGTTGTTTCTGTCATAGGTAGGTTGGCATAAAAGGATAAAATTTAGATGCAATTTCTTAGGTGTTTTTAGTGTTATTCTTCAATCAGAATTGAAGTTTCACCTAGCTAACCTATGTTATCTTTAATGTGAATCTTTTTTACGCAAATTATTGAGGTAAAATTCTAATTCTAATTAAAGAACATTACCAAAGGAACTCCATAAGTCTTGTCAAGACACGATCCTATACTCAAATCAACAGCAACGTGCAGAGGCCTACCCTGAACAATTCAAAGATCTCTCTCCCTACCCTTTTTGTTACCAAATTTTATTAATAAAACTAGCCAATTTTTCTCACCATTTGTATTTACAGATTCACATCTGCAAGCAGCCACCATCCCAGATGCTTTAAATTGCACCTACTTTTCTCTGGATTTTCCTTCATGCATAACTGGGCGAATGATTTTCCAAAATTTCCAACATGAGAATGACGGTTTACCTGTTCATTGAAGCTATTGACATAAGTCACGGTTCCACCTCCACAAGTGGACGGTGGTGAAGATCCTAGCAGGTAGAGGGCCTTGTTCATGAGGAGCACCCCAGGAGAGTCAGGACCACCAAGAAACTTATGTGGACTCAGAAACACTGCATCATACCCATCACACTCCCCTGACCTCATGTCAATCTCCACGTATGGACCACTAAACAAACAAACAACCAATATTACCAACTTTCTAAATTTTCCAATACACAAACTCATGTACAACGAGAAATTATTGTATGATGTGACACGTGTTTATGATCCTTGTCAATCTCCACATGACAAGTAACTGAGTTTTAAAATCTATGAAAAAAAAGTCAACAAAAGTTGACTACATATCATGTAGAGATTAGTCATACTATAGATATATGGTCGTCTGAAGACTATATAATAATTCTCCATGCAAAACACATGCCCACAATTCTATACAAGTACCTGGCTGCAAAATCAAAGCATGCAAAGGCTTTGTGCTGATGAAGAAGCTGAGCAACTGCACGTGTATCTAAGTAGATTCCCGTGACATTGCTACAAGCTGAGAAAGATCCCAACATGGGTCGGTTGGTATCTTTGTAGGCCTCAAGTTGAAGCTTTAGAGCATCCATGTCAAGCAACCCTTTGTCATCAAGATCAATCTCTACCACTTCAGCCAAACTTTGCCTCCAAGAAAGGAGGTTTGAATGGTGCTCATGCGGTCCAACAAAAACCACCCATCTTTCTTCTGTGTCAAGGCTCTTCAAAACCCTTTCCCTCAAAACAGATGGCACAGCGATTCCCATCACTTCTTGCAGCCTCTTGATAGCTGCAGTCGTGCCCGAGCCACATAATATAAGTGCACAATCTTCCCCACCACCTAAACACTTTTTAATGTACTCACTTGCTTCGTGTACCGTTTTTGTTGTCCTGCTTCCCACGTAACTGTCGCATGTGTGCGTGTTACCTATACACAAAAAATAACAGACTCAAGAAATGTTCTCTCATTTAAATTTCTAGTGTCTCCTATAACTTGCTTGACAAATCTGGAAGATTAAGTTGAGCAACGTACCTACTATATACATATAAGAAAAAACTATCAAGTGTTATAACAAGAGTTTAATTTCTATGCACAGCCACAAATAGTAATAAGTATAACTTCATCGTTAAAGTTACCAAATTTGTCATACATAAATTAGATGCAAATTAACAGTTTAAGTGAATATACTATTTACTCTTATAACAATTCAGAGCTTATAGTATGTATATAATATATACATATGGTTAAGGGTGGCTTGATGTAATGATGTCAATAACATACCATAGAAAGGAAGAAGGTGTTTGATGATGAAATTTTCATTGTAGTGAAGGCTGCGGCCTGAAGCAGTGTGATCAGCATAGACTACTTTTCGTTTTCCAAATGGGGAATCAAACTCTGCATCGTTACCTATGATTTGTGACCGCAACCAACACAGCTTTTCCTCCACTGATTCATTACAGGGCAAACCCATCTCTACGAGCTTCTTAAACGACTCAGAGTGGTTGCAAAAGTCATGAGATGTTTCTGACATGCTTGTTTTGGATAACACTCCGACCACGTTGTTGGTTTTGTCCTGGCTTTGATCCATGCATGGTTCGGCTAATACGGGTATCTCTGCCAATAAGGGGTGCCCTACCTCCATTAGAAAGAAGAACTGAATATAATGGCGTATGATGTTGTTTATGTAACGCAGCATATAAGTAAAGGAGGAAGTAGAAGGCTTTAAGAGAAGGCAAAATATTTTTGTTGATTTATATTTTGGTAAGAGTTAATATTTTCAGTGGGATGTATATTATTATGGGCTGGACAAACCTGTGGAGCCTTTTTATTATATTGTGGATGTGTACAATTCAGGTAGCTCGCAAAACATTGTATTTGAACTTTATAAATTATAATAATAATATAGTTCCTTTTTCTTTCTGTTGACCACCAGTGCATGGTAATGGTATATTACTTTTTCTTGAACCAGGTAATGGTATATTACCTGACCTTAGTTTTGGGAGAATTTTTTACCCCTAAACCGGAAGGAACGGTAGTTTGGGTGTGGAGTTTCATCATAAATGATAATTACTTCTTTTGTCTCATAATATTTGTCCTTCTAAATTTTTTTTAAAACTAATAAATAGATAAAAAAAATAATTTTATAAAATTAATCTTATTATTATTAATTTATTTATAGATTTTATTTTCTATCATTAATATTATAAAGAATATAAGTAAATTTTCTTAGTTACATAAAATTAAATTTCTTATTGATAATCAAATTTTTTTAGTTACATAAAATTAAATTTCTTATTGCGTATCGATTCGTCTTTTAACTGAAATCAAAGTATTTTTAAATTATTCTTAAGTATTGAGTATTAATTGACTGGTCTTTTAGAAGTTTTTCTCGTAAAAGAAAAAAAAAGATTGTATGCTGAGAAGCTGTGCTGTGCCTACCCAATTTACCCACAAGTTTAATTTGACATGGACAACTGGACCCACAGAAACTTGGGGAGCTATTGTCGGTTAAAATTTAATTAAATGAATGAATAGCTTCAAGTGGGGACAATCCTCAATCCTTAATAGTTGTGACTCACAGACGAACAAAAGATGAATATACATTTTAATAAAGAGGGCAGGGATCTGATTGGTAATTACAGTTTTTATTTTATTTTACATATTGTGATTTTATTTTCTTAACTTTGAGATAAAAAGATAATTATATTTTTTTTTTGTTAAGTAACAATAAATTATCTAATTAATGAATCCATAACAATAATCATAACAGTAGCAGAAGATATAGTTAAATTTTGTATATTATTTATATTTATTATTTTTTAATTTTCTAAACAAATTAATATATGGTGTTAGTTTATTCATAACGTTAAAATTTCATATTTAATAGGATTAATCCAATCTTAAGCGTTCTTCTGGTAAACATGTTAACAAATTTGGAAATAAAACTTTCAATCATCACCTACAGAATTAATTACACTCACCGTAAGCGTTCCTTTGGTAAACATGAAAGATAGAGGAATGATCATAGAGGGACAAAAAAGAGGACTTTTTTATGGAAACATACCAAAAACCAAAAAAAATTACCCAACTAAACCATATTCCTGATTATTTACTTACATAATCCAAATTACTGTTTGTTATGAGAAATTGATTAGCCACAAATCGATTTCTCTTGTAAATATATATTTTTTTTTTTTTGTAAAATTTGCATGTGAGAAATCGGTTGCCTCAAAATTGATTTCGCAACAGGTTTTTTTTTTAATTTTCTTTTTGTATTTTTCTTTAGTTTTTAAATAGTTTAATTATTTAATTTTTATTTAAATCTTAATTAAAATAGTTTTTTTTTTAATATTTTTATTTTAAAATGTTAATTAATTTGTTTTAAAAATGGTTAATTTAAATTAAATTTTTATATTTGTTGTTAATAAATTTTTAAAAAGAAAAACTAAAAAATTTAATTAAAATAAATAACAAATAATACACTGAAAATTAATAAACAACACAATATAATATTAATATTAACTTTATTTAAAATAAACTAAAAATAGAAACAATACTATGAAAATCATAAACAATATTTTTTGTTATTCAAGTTAACGTTGTTGGCTTGAGCCTGTGTTTTCACCACGATTAGAACATCTGTTTTTTGAATGACCTAGAGTTTGAAACGGCAAATGTGCAAAAAGTGATTTTTTTTAAGTTTTTAGCCACGATTTTTAACCTTTTTTTAACCGATTCAAGTCGCTAAAGTTGTACCGTTGGATTCATTTACATGAAAAGTGTGGTAATGCATTATTGTTCAAACCAAAAAACCCAATATGAATAATAAAAAAATCACAAAAACTTTTCATAATAAAAAACTTTAAACACATTCAAAGTTCTATTTCATCCCAATTTAACAATTATTTTAAAAAAAGAAAAAATTAATTATTATTCATCAGATTAATATTTTAAAAATATTTACCAAAAAAATTAAAGAGAAAAAAATAGATAATAGATTAATTAACATTTATAATACGAATTAATTAACATTTTTAACATTTTAATTAACTAATATATAAAATTTAATTTAAACTAACTATTTTTAAAAAAAATTAATTAACATTTTAAAACAAAAATATTAAAAAAAAGCTATTTTAATTATGATTTAAATAAAAATAAATAATTAAACTATTTGATTTTGAAATAATAAGACCAAATATTTCAAAGAGGTGAAGAACCTGTTTTAAATGCAGATAGTGTTCCTCTTTTGTTTTTGAAAATACTAATACATCATCGATGTACGTACAAGTAAATTCTTTGTATAGACCAAAAATATTGTCCATTTTTCTTTGAAAAATTTGTGGGGCATTTTTCAAACCAAAAGGCATAACCTTCCATTCGAAAAGTCCTTCTGAACAGGAAAATGCTGTCCATTTTATAGATTCAGGATCCATTTTAACTTGATGGAAACCTGATTTCAAATCGAATTTGGAAAACCATTTTGCTTTCTGAATTCTATTTATCAAAACATCTTTTGAAGGGATGTTATAAGCGTCAATGTGAGTGTTATCATTGAGCCTTTTATAGTTGTAAACCATTCTGGATTTACCTCTTTTTTGTTCAGAGTGTTTATTCACAATAAAAGCCGGACTTCTATGTGGACTTGTACTCGGTTCTATTACTTTTAAAGCTAATAGAGATTTTATATGCACTCGGCATTCTTCTTGTTCCTCATTGCTATACTGGATATCTTTTGTTTTAATGATAAGATCAGGAAAAATGATATCTAGTTTGCAAATAACAGGATCTTTATCCCAATATCGAGTTGGATCTTCTCCTATGATACTGGATTTATTCAAACGATCAATAATATGCTGAATATTATCAAACGTAATTGTCTTGCTTATTTTTATGAAAGCATAATCACTATCATGTTCTAAAAATGTTAGAGAATGAGAATAGTGATATTTACCATCTTCTTTAGTAATTTCATCAAAATTTATTAAATTAATGAAATCATCATTTTTATTTAGGGTATCAGAGCTAAACAAATCTGGATAAAAACAGAAATACAACTAATATAAAAACTTTTGAAGATCTTGTAGAAGCCTTCAATAGTATTTATAAAACCCAAAATCTTTTATTGCAAAAGGTTTTAGATCTTGATAAAAAGGTAAATCAACTAATTGATTTCCAAGAAAAACGCGTACAAATAAATTCCGATTTAGATAAGCTTTCTAATCATTTGCAAAATCTTTCTCTCGGAAATAAAGAACCTAGACTTCTTGATAAACAAACTTTTAACAAAATTGTTTTAGCAAAATCAAGAAAATAATGTCTAATACAAGAACAAATACAGTTCCTTTTACTGGACCTTCACAAACCATAGCTGGCCATACCCCAGTTAATGAAACAATAAATCATCACCCTGGTTTTCTTGATAGAATCCTTGGGAGAACAAATTCCAACACCAGACAACTAGAACAAATAGTTGACATAAATACAAATGTTGAAATAGGATCCAATTCTAGGATAGACTCCTTGAATCCTAGACAACTATACAACCTAAACTGGCTTAGCAGTGAACGAACCAGTTTATACAGATACAGAAGGATAGATGATTTCCATCTACCTGACGGACAACATGAGATAATACGGCTTATCTCTGAACAAACTGGTAGACAACTAATAAATACCCAACGTAGGTATATACACTTAGGTCTAATCACGATAGGTGTTAGAACCTTAACAAGATCCTTCGTAGGCGGTAAAGCCTTCCTAGTTCTCTATGATCAGAGGTTTAGGGATAATAATTCACAAGCAATCATAGGAATGATAGAGGTTGACCTCAACCAAACTGTCTCCTTAATTTATATTGCTCCCAATTATACCATGAATTTGGTAGATTTTGTACAAAACATAAACCTAGAAGTGCAAACTACAGGTTTTGGACAAAACTTTGATGGAAACAATCTCCATCTAGACATTACCTTCATAGGTAGAATAAGTGACCAAATATCTCCAAGGTATAGGATCAATACAAATCCACTGATAACAGCGTTATCATCAAACGGAATCCAGTTTCTACCTCCAGAAACTTTTGATTCCACCATAAATCAAAATTCTTTATGGCAAACACATCTTACATCTGGACCATCCAGACCAGCAGTTACTGCTCCAAATTCTGCCATAATTACACATAGAAGAAATAGCCTGTCAGTTAGATTTACAGACTATGCAAATGTTCTGACTCCCACTGAGGAAGAACCACAAGAAGAAGTCCAACCTACTAGGAATTCTATAAGTTTTATGAATATAAGTGAGTCTGAATATGACTCTGATGATGAAGATGATTTCATCTTCGAAACAAAATTGTTTTCGTCTTTAAATCAAGATGAACAAAACAATGACCAAATAATAAATGATAAAAATCTAGACATTGATATTAGTTCAATAGATCTAGAAGAAAGGTCAGAAGTTAAAAACGACCAAATGGTAGTTTTAGAAAAGGAAATCCCTGATAACATTTCAGAGACTTCATACAGAGGTTTCGTGGGAAAAGAAAGTACAGGATCTTTCAATCCCCAGTATGACTACGAAACAGAAAGATATGATTTAGGTTTCTTACCTAGACAACAAATCATAAGTCCTATGGATCATACCTTAGGTGACAAAATTAAATCAAAAGGAAAAAGACTGCCCATTGAACCAGTTTTCAATATGCCTTCCCTTCTCTTAAACATAGGAAGTGTTGACCCTCAACTACTTTCTAATTACATAGAACAATGGACCTCCGCAGTAATTAGAGATTACCGGACAAACCATGAAAATCATGTCTCAACGGGACAAGAAATGATGGCTAGAGCCGAGACATATCTGGGAGATATTGCTCGTGCATGTTGGGAATCTTTCAAGAAAGAACACCCAGAAGTCATGCAAACAAACATAATTGACCCTGGTCCAAACATCTATAATTTTTGTAGTGCTATACAAAGATTGTTTACGGCCCAGTCAGTAAATGACGGAAATACCATTCGTCAAAAAATTTACTTAGGTAATTTAGAGAGACTCTCTATAAGTTACTTTGGTAAAATAAAAGAATTTACCCAAGATTATCTTATGTATGCTTCTATAGCAGGAGGCTTCATGGATAAAAACTTAGGAGAAAAACTTTTCCTTAAGTTACCCGGTAAATTAGGACAAAAGATAAGAGATAGTTGGGATGATAACCAAATCGATCCCCCTATGAATAATCTTGCAGTAAGAATCCAACACATTATGAAAGTGATGGAGGATACTTGCACAAACATAGCCATAAACAAACAAATCAAAATGGCTGATGCTGACATATGTAAGCAAATTTACACTCCCCAGCAGTACCATAAAGAGGTTAGGAAGAAAAGGCCTCAACCTCAATACCAACCTAGAAAGAAAAAGGTACAAACAAAGAGATACTCTGTTAGAGCCTCTACCTCTAAAAAACCTACCCTAAACAAAGACAAACATGTCAGAAAAATTAGGGATAGTAAAACCTATACAAAACAGTTAGAATGTTTTGCCTGTCATCAACAAGGGCATTATTCTAGAGACTGTCCAAACAAAGCAAACCTTTTCACCAGAGAAGCAGAGCTTATAAAAAACTGTAGAATGAATCTCATTTCTATAGACGAGACTGTTAGTACAGACTCAGAAATATATTCCATAGTTAGTTGGTCTGACTATACTTCGGAAGAAGAAGAAATTCATAAAGATTATTCTATAATCAATGAATTTACACAAAATGAGTATAATAACTTATACCCAGAAAATAAATATAATTCATATGGTCAAATTATTGATGAAATGGGTTATAATTTGATGAATAAAAATGAAGGTTTTAACTGTGAAAATCATGAAATACAGTTTTTTACAGGACCTGAACACATTGAGTGTATGTTTTGTAAAAGATACCCTCATAAATCCTTAAGAGCGCATTGCTCTGTATGTTATAAAAATTTTTGTAAAGCATGTTTAGGACAATTCTTAAACATCCTCTTTCCAAAAGAAAATAAATCAAATAAATTTGATGATAAATTAAATAATAGTAGAATTTCTATTTTAGAAACTCGACTAAATAAAATGGAAGAATCTCTAAATAATCTTTTAGAAGATTTTCAAAAATTTAAAGAAACTGAAAGCCAACCAAATAAAATTCCCGATATTAGCGGTAATTTAATGGCTTTACAAAATAAAGATTGCATTCCTATCATTTGCAACCAGAAAAAGAATAAAAGTCTACATATTTTGGTCAAATTAATTTTTCCAAAAGTGGATAATTACAACAAAACAGAAGTAGTTTTACAAGCCCTAGTTGACACTGGGTGCACGTTTACTTCTATCTGCAAAACTGTTGTATCAAAACAAAACCAGTTTAAACCTGCGGTTATCACTCAAAATAGGTCTATAACTGGCGAATTAATGATAAATGATTTAGAAATAAGAAATTTCCAAATTCAAGTTTCTACAAATTGTAATCTTTTTGGAAAAAAGATTTTTGTACAGAAAGCAGACGTAATAAATTTACAACCTGCTAAAGAACAAATGATAATAGGTCTTGATTTTATTATTGGCGATAATAAAACAATGACGATTACAAAAGATTATCTGATCATTTCGACGGATACACAAATCGCTCCTATTATAGATGAACTCACATCAGAAGTGCGAGCAGACCGTGGTGGGTACCCCCTACCTAAGTCAACTGAAAATTGTACTTGTACAAACCCGGACGAGTGCAAAAATAAAAATTGTAATTTCATAAATAAAAATGATGATTTCATTAATTTAATAAATTTTGATGAAATTACTAAAGAAGATGGTAAATATCACTGTTCTCATTCTCTAACATTTTTAGAACATGATAGTGATTATGCTTTCATAAAAATAAGCAAGACAATTACGTTTGATAATATTCAGCATATTATTGATCGTTTGAATAAATCCAGTATCATAGGAGAAGATCCAACTCGATATTGGGATAAAGATCCTGTTATTTGCAAACTAGATATCATTTTTCCTGATCTTATCATTAAAACAAAAGATATCCAGTATAGCAATGAGGAACAAGAAGAATGCCGAGTGCATATAAAATCTCTATTAGCTTTAAAAGTAATAGAACCGAGTACAAGTCCACATAGAAGTCCGGCTTTTATTGTGAATAAACACTCTGAACAAAAAAGAGGTAAATCCAGAATGGTTTACAACTATAAAAGGCTCAATGATAACACTCACATTGACGCTTATAACATCCCTTCAAAAGATGTTTTGATAAATAGAATTCAGAAAGCAAAATGGTTTTCCAAATTCGATTTGAAATCAGGTTTCCATCAAGTTAAAATGGATCCTGAATCTATAAAATGGACAGCATTTTCCTGTTCAGAAGGACTTTTCGAATGGAAGGTTATGCCTTTTGGTTTGAAAAATGCCCCACAAATTTTTCAAAGAAAAATGGACAATATTTTTGGTCCATACAAAGAATTTACTTGTACGTACATCGATGATGTATTAGTATTTTCAAAAACAAAAGAGGAACACTATCTGCATTTAAAACAGGTTCTTCACCTCTTTGAAATATTTGGTCTTATTATTTCAAAATCAAAAATTGAAATCTGTAAGACACACATATCATTCCTAGGAACAGAAATAGGAAATGGTGAAATAAAATTGCAGCCCCACATAGCTAGCAAAATACTACAATTCCCTGATAAAATGGAAGACATTAAAACTCTTAGAGCATTTTTAGGTCTTCTTAATTATGCTAGGAATTTTATAAAAGACTTGGGAAAATACACAGCTCCCTTGTATAATAAAACCTCTCTTACCGGCCAAAGAAATTTCAATTCTGAAGATATAAATTTGGTAAGAAAAATAAAAGAAATGGTAAAACATTTACCCCATTTAGCTTTACCTCTAGATACAGATTATCTAGTAATAGAAAGCGATGGATGTGAACAAGGTTGGGGAGCAGTCCTCAAGAAAAAGAAAAATAAATATGAGAATATTTATCAGGAGTTGGTATGTAGATACGCATCAGGAAAGTATCATACAAAACCCGACATATACAAAACCTCCACAGACTACGAAGTCAATGCTGTTATAAATGCCTTAGAGTCATTTAAGCTATTCTTAGTCAACAAAAAGGAAATTACTATTAGAACAGATTGCGAAGCAATAGTGGCTTATAGTAATTCTCAAATAAATTCTGATAAAAAACCCCATAAAAGGTGGCTTTTATTCAAAGAACACATTTACCACAACGGTATAAAGGTAAACTTTGAACACATAAAAGGAATAAAAAATATTGCTGCTGATATACTTTCGCGATTTTCAGGAAATGAAGCCCGTGAAGATAAATTATCCAAATGTCAAGCAGAAAATGAAGTTTGGGAACCAGGAGCTTCCCATCCTTACAAATGAATTTCTTTTCCCTGGAAGAGAAAATACAAATGATAAATTCTGCTGTATCGCAGACAATATTTGGAATATTCCAAAAACAAATAATACAAACGAAATGTTTGTATGCACTGTGAAAAGGGGGATTTTATGTGCCCTCTATAATTTCTGCAATGCAGATAATAAAGGAATTCCAATCCTTAATAAAGCCTCTCCTTCGGGAAAAGGATATACAAATTTTGTCCTTTTATCAGGACCATATAAAGGTGTTTTTGATGATTTCAAAGATGTTTGCATAGCAAAAGAAGGAATCAAAAACCCCAGATACAGAGGCTTCTATTCCAAAGCAGAAGCAGATAAAGCCCTAGAACTCGATACTATTGATTTAGAAACTATCAAGGCCGCCCTTGAAAAAGATTCTAAACCAGAAGTTCTTGTAATAAATTCGGACCAATTCCGAAAAACAAAACAGGATTATAAAAGTGTCTTAGGTACTGACCTAAACAGATCCCAAGACCTATCCATGAAAAAATTCCTGATTATACAAAAGTTCTTGTTCAAGATACATTCATCTAATGAATCTTTACTAGGACTATCAGTAGGAACCCAGTCCTACTTCAACAAAAATCTTGCCTGTCTGAGTAGTTCCCCATTATGCAAAGGTATGAATTTGTCAGACTGCCCTTGCAAAATCAAATACCTATTCAGAAGAGCTAGAATAGACATAGAAATTTTTAAACCCATAAAGTTTGAAGATTTTCTTATAAATCCAAGCACCCTGTTTTCTTTCGGCTGCTTAGAATTAGTGGTGATTCCACCATCCGAAAAATTTGGTAGTTTCAGTCCACCAATAAATGAGTCAGTAAACCATATCCAAGCTTCGATGATGTGTTTTCTGTCCATAAAAATCACAACCTGCCCCATGAACTTTTCATCTGAAAGTCATCCAACTCATGTGCTAAAATTAGCCTGTGAAGATAATAAAGACTTTTCATTGCTTCCCCCTAACGGAATCTATAATGATTGGGACGTTCAAGGTAATACAATATACCAATACAATCTTTGGAGAGCCCAAATCCAAGGATACAACTGGTTTTTTACTGAACAAGATGAAATTAATTTCAACTTGATAAAAGAAACATGGGACACCAAATTGTATATCCCAGCCTTCAATGGAAAGTGGTTTATTCCCTTTTCTATTGATCATAATAATAAACTGGTTCAGCATTTCCAGAAAGAAAAGCAGAATAAAGAAATTTATGAAGCTGCTGCTGGATTCGGTCAACAAACTCCACAAAACTCATTAATGTCAGAAGACGAAGACTCTTCAGAAATTATGAGAACCAATCAAGAACAAGCAGATACTGAACTATCTGATAAAGAGGAAACTTTGCTTTCCAGAAGATAAGCTCAAGAAACTTCCCGGAAACCTCCTCGAAGATTCTCGTGACAAAAGGTGGACCCCACCAACAAAAATTGTCGGCACTGTAGCACTGTCGGCAGAACACTGTACACTGTAGTAAATAGTATTTACTATGCACTTATACTGTGCACTTAAACTATTCTGTACTATAGCTGTAGTAAATAGTGTTTTTCATTTTTCTATTTAAGGAGGCGTCCGTCCTCGTTTCAAAAGACGGACAGATATATACAATATAGAGAGAGATTGTAGAGAGAGAAAGATTAATAAAATCTCCGAAGTTCTTCAGTATCCCCCCCCTCTCTTCTTCTCAACCAAACCCGTAAGTGTTTACTTTCAGTATGGTTGGGTAAATTTCTAGTAGTCCTCAGTTTGCCGAAGTAATATTAATTTAACATATGCTGATAAAATTTAGAACTATGAATCTCTTTCTAAAACCTGGGATTTGTAAGCCTACTTTGTAGGTGTGCCCTTGATATCTGCTTTCAATTACGAACAAAGTTTTATGAAAGAAGTAGGATGCTGGCTTGATGAGTTGAGGCAATAGTAAGACCTAATGAGTAGGCTGTTGTAAGTCCTCTAAGTATCGCCTTAATATGCATAAACTTCTTAAGACTAAAATTTGTTCTATTTTAAAAAAAAAAAAAAAAAATCTAAATGGTTTTGTATACCAGATTCATGTTGTTCATTTTATCATATATTATGTTAATTAATATTATTTACAGTGCATTCTGAGGAGTACTTTATCCAATTTTTGGTTTTTCCATACCACTGCTTATATTTCCGCTGTTTATTTTATGTTTATTTACACATAATTGTTTAAATTTCTTCACTCTGATCCCCTCTACTTAAAATAAATAAATTTGTATCCTGATACCCCATAAAAATAAATAATTAAACTATTTAAAAAATAAAGAAAAAAACAAAAACGAAAATTAAAATAAAAAAAAAAACCTGTTGAGAAATCGATTTTGGGACAATCGATTTCTCACAGGCAAATTTTAAAAAGAAAAAAAATATATAGATGAGAAATCGGTTTGTGATCAACTGGTTTTTCAAAGTAAATAGTAATTTGGATCATTCATATAAATAATTTGATACATAGTTTAGTTGGATTTTTTTTTTCATTTTTGGTATATTTCAGTAAAAAAAAAGTCTAAAAAAGAGTGAGTCAAGCATCCCATCCTTTTTCTCTCAAAAAAAAAAAAAAAAAAAAATCCCATCCTTTGTTTGGGAGTGCATACGGAAGGGAGGAAGGAATTGTTTTTGAGTGGGTCCTACGTACGTACGGTAGCAGTCCTTCCAATCGATTTTAGATTGAAAGAAAAAAAAAAAAAAAAGTTTTTCCTATACAATGGTGAATATGTCCCTATTTATTTTACGTCTCATTTTTTTATTTAAGATATTTATATTATTTTATACACATATTTTTTTTCCCTTTCTTTTCTACTAAATAATTCAAAAATCATCTCACTCTTTTTTTTTCTCTCTCCTATCTTTTTTTTTCACTTTTTTTCTAAACCAAACAAACCATAAAACTTAGACAACTCCAAAACCTTCTTCTTAGATTCATATCAGAGCTAGAAGTGTAAACCCTCATCAATCTCCACAACAGTAGTATTTTGAATGCATCAGATCATGACTTCCATTGCTATTGCTACTTATCTACTACCATGCTTTTGCCATGAATTCCAAACCCTACTTCTGTTACAGGGAATGAGTATTCTTCAATACAACTCAAATGCATAGATGAATGTTAGGATTCACAAAGGTATTTAAATAGAAAGATGTGGAAGGAGCTGATGTAAACAAATAAGGACATGTTAGCAAGTCACATATATGCTGCCAGGCAAGTGCAACATAGGCATCGTTATGTTTTTTTTTTGTTTTTAAAATTTATATGAGACTAGTTCCATTGAACCCCAAAAATGTCTTTGCCTTCATTTGGTGTAATGGTTATTGGGAATTTTACAACGCACTCATTATTTTATTTTATTTTATTGGTGAATTATAACGCACTCATTATGTTTGTGAACATCGTGTTTTGGACATTCTTTTGCCATGCCTTCTTGTTGTTAGTAGAGTAATTTTGGTTCAGCACCTAAGCACTGCACTAAAGTCACTGATTTAATTCATTTTTTCGTAACTGACATTATTTGTATTGGATATTGGATAAGTAATCCTTAAATGTGTGTAGTCGTTTAAAGTTGAAGGATTCTGGATGAATATATCAAATTATGTTTTGATACTTTATTAAAAGGTCTTAATGAAAGCCAATTAGAACAAGATACACAGATTAACAAATGATGCTTATAATATATTTATCTATAAAAAAAGAGAACCCCTCATGGAACACATGTCACTCTCTCATTAAATTTTTTCCTTCCAAAACTTCTCTTTCTTTCTTTCTTTGTTTTTTTTTAATCTTTTTGTGTTTTTTATTTTCTTTTTTGATTATTTTTTCTTTTCTATTATCTATATAAGAAAATTTGTTCATTGCTACTATTACTATTGTAGAGCATGTACTATTTTATACATTTTATATATTTATATCATTATATTATTTATATTTTTATTATATTATTATTTTGTATCATTTATTTATAAAAAAAATGATATCTATTTATCTATAAGAAAATAAAACCCTCAAGAGACACATGTCACTCTCTCATTAAAATTTTTCCCTCCAAAACTTCTCTTTCTTTCTTTCTTTCTTTTTTTAATCTTTTTGTGTTTTTTATTTTCTTTTTGTTTATTTTTTCTTTTCTATTATCTATATAAGAAAATTTGTTCATTGCTACTATTACTATTGTAGAGCATGTACTATTTTATACATTTTATATATTTATATCATTATATTATTTATATTATTATTTTGTATCTTTTATTTATAAAAAAATTATATTCTTGAAATAATTAATATAATAATATGTTCAATATTACATAAAATTATGTTATTATTTATATTAAATGAATGGTAAAATTAAATAATTACTTATTCAAATTAATTATAAATAAAATTTATATTAATCTATTCTATTCTATTACTATATAGGAAAAATATGTACTAGCATATTTAACTTATTAGCCCCAACTTTTCATGCGTCAGCATGTGGAAAATTGTTTCTCTCCCTTACTTTTCCGATGTTTAGTTTTGTCTCACCAAATAAAATATAAATATATGTTCTTTTATTTATTTTTAAACAAATAATTATATATAAAAAAATATTTTTAAATAAGTGTAAAGATGAGTACAACCCGTGCGAACACACGAGTAACTGGCTAGTTAAACTCTAAAATAGAGGATACTGGGATTTACATCTTCATGGAGTATGCTTTCAGAAGGGAACTTAGGGAGAAGATTAGCAATATATTTTGCTATATCTAAGTATGATTTCCTTAACATACTAACTTGTTTAACTCCAATATTATATTCACTGCCTGTTTTGAGTGCTTTCAAATCACTGTTTGTTTCCGCTAGAGTTTTTTGAAAGTTGCAATTCTTTTCCTTGATCAGAGCCTCAAGTTTGTCTGGCTTCATTCTCCAACTGCCGTTTCTCAAATTGAAGCTATATAGGGGAAGGAACCGTTGGCCATAGATTGCTACAAACTCTATTGCTGTTAAAATGAACTCAAATTCCTCCCCCTCCATGTAATAAGGAAAACTAACTCTAGTCCATCCAGGTTTTACTCCAACATAACCCTGTTCAAGAATAAACAATCCTTGATTAAACATTTTTTTTCTTACAAATATGACCAATTTTAGTGTTATTCCTTATAATTTTAGTTTTCATAAGTTCTTTTTTTCAAAAAAAAAAAATGTGTATATCATTATTTGGTGATGACATAACATATACTTCCTCCGTCCTTATTTATAAAATTCTTTTTAAAAAATTGTTTGTCCCTTTTTATAAGACTCTTTTCTAATTTCTAGATGCATTAATTATTTTTTTCCTAAAGCACCCTTAATTTATTATTCTTTCTCTCCAAGCATTAATTAATTAGACGAAAAGCAATTAAGTGAAGAGAGATTATTAATTTCAAAAAAGTTAAGGGTACTTTTAGAAGAACAATAAATATTATTGACAAATTTAATGTGATTAATTAAATTAACTACTTTTCTTAATGGGTATGAATTAATTAAAATGGTCTTATAAATAAGGACGGAGGGAGTATACATTTATATTTTTCATATAATTACTTTAAGAAAAGATGACATAAGATGAAACATGTTTAGATGTATATCACGTCATAAAAACAAAGTCATTTTTAAAAGTTTTAAAATTTATAAAAAAAAAAGCTAAAATTAATAAAAAAAATTATAATGATTAAAACCAAAATTTACCATATGAATTAACTTCTTATATATTTGTCAAGAAATATTTTGACACTGAAATTTAAAATGAGATATCGAGAAAATATACCTCTTGAATTGTTGATCTAATAGCAATCGATTGAGATTCGTTGATATTGAGCAATTGGTGGCCATAAGGTCCAGCACAAGCACACCCACCACGAGCTTGGATGCCAAAGAGGTCACTTAGCAATGTTGCTACAAAAGGGCCATGAAGTAGCTTACCTCTTTTGCTCCCTGTCTCTGCCCATAAATTAAGTTCTCTTTCATTTTCCTGTTTCTTGATATCATCTAGCCATTTAATGCCCCAACCGGGTGATAAAGAGTTATTGGTGGTAGAATAAATGACAAATGATAATATAGCTTGCCGTTTAGTGCTCAAGTTGCCAAGAATCTCAATGTTTGGGTTCGATTTGAGTCTCTTAAGTGCTTTGTTAATGTACATTTGTTCACGTTTCTCAATCTCTTTGTAGCCGATGTACTCTTTCACCCAAAATGCCAATGCCGCTCTTACTGTCTGGATTATAGGAGGGGTGCCCCCAATTTCCCTTTCCTCTATGTTCTCTAAGTACAGTGTATCCTGAAATATGAACACCCACATGGCCACATAGTTTGAAAGCTGACAAGAAGCTTATTAGATGAAGAAAAATGTGTTATGTGGAAATTGGTTAGGACTTAGGATTGCATGATTTCAGATCATGTAATTATTTGTTGAAAAGAGAGAGTGAAATGATCTTAAAATGCCTTAATTTTTCTCACAAGAACATTTTGAGGAAAGAAATTGTATTTGTATAATTTCCTGTGTAATAAATAGAAAAATGACAAAAGAAATTAAAAGGTGTGAAATTAGATGATTAATATCTGATATGTAGAGAAAAAAAATATATTGTTGAAAAGCATTAGTATAATTGATATAACTTTTTTTTAAAAAAATGCGTGGATTAAATGTATATTTAGATGAATCATTTTTATAAAAAAAAAATAGATTTTTATATGAAAAAATATTCTAACCATAAATTTGAATAATAATATTCATACAACCAATCTTTAAAATATTTTACAATTTATTTTTCTCTCTATCTGTCATATGCATCACTTATATTACATACTTGTCTCTCTTCTTTTCTTATATATCTATATGTTACATTGTAAGAATTTTTGGAAAAAAAATTATATGAGTTAATTTATCCAATAATTTTTATGTATAAAAGTTTAAAATTATTAAGATATAAAGAAATTGTTAGATGCAATTTTTTTTTGTTAAAATAAAAAATTAATCCTACACATGACATTATTTTTCATTTTAGTTCCTATATAAAAGAATATTTATGAAATGACATTTCTACATTTTGACTTGACATTTCTTCTTTCATTTTGATTCTTATATGAAAAAGAAGATTCTAACACTATTATAACTTTAAAATATGACAGGGATTGGTTTATAAATAATTATTTATCAGAGACCAAAATACAATTTTTTTTTTCATATAGGAAATAAAATAATAAATAACGTGGGAAGAATAAACTTTTAATTTGACTTTTATTTTCTTTATAAAATAAGATTGTAATCAATTTGAAAGTGTGGATTTACCTTTTCGTTGAAGCCATTGACGTAATCCACAGTTCCACCTCCACAAGTTGATGGCGGCGAAGATCTTAACTTGTAGAGGGAATTGTTCATGAGGAGTACTCCAGGAGAGTCAGGGCCACCAAGAAACTTATGCGGACTCAGGAACACTGCATCACTTTGCCCCGACCTCATCTTTATCTCCGCGTATGGACCGCTAAACACATGACATAGAGTTTAATTAATCTTTTAATTTTGTGTCAATTTTTCATTTTACTCTCTATTTAAAAAATTTAAATTTATTGACTCATCATATATAGAAAATTAGTTTAATTAATCATTTAATCTTTATATCTACATCAACTTTTCATTTTAATTTTTATATGATATGAACAACTTTTTACGTTCTACACTGTCAGAGAAAACTAAACAAGAAGACTATAATTATAAATCATACAGAAGTTATTCATATAAAAGACTAAAACATAAAATTTTAAGATATAGAAACTTAACAAAAAAAAAAAAAAAGTTTGCACATATATAGAAACCAAATAATTAATTGAACCTAAAAACTTTTTTATATCATACAAACTTCATTAACATTATTACTTTTTTCTATCTTTTTTTTTATATCACATCATTTTAGTTATTATATCTATATTATTTTTTTCTCTTTCTTCTTTCTAAGTTTATACTAGTATTGAAGTATCATGAAATATTTTCCATTTTAAATTAATTCAATTATAACAAACAAGAGAAGGGACAACACATGCATGCCCACAATTCTAATTAACTAAATAGCAGTACCTTGCTGCGAAATCAAAGCATGCAAAAGCTTTGTACTGATGAAGAAGCTGAGCAATTGCTCGTGTATCTGAGTAGATTCCGGTGACATTGCTGCAAGCTGAGAAAGATCCCAACATGGGTCGGTTGGTGTCTTTGTAGGCCTCAAGTTGTAGCTTTAGAGCATCCATATCAAGCAACCCTTTGTGATCAAGACCAATTTCTACCACCTCAGCCAAGCTTTGCCTCCAAGAAAGGAGGTTTGAATGGTGCTCATGAGGTCCAACAAAAACCACCCATCTTTCTTCTGTGCCAAGGCTCTTCAAAACCCTTTCCCTCAAAATTGATGGCACAGCGATTCCCATCACTTCTTGCAGCCTCTTGATGGCTGCAGTTGTGCCCGAGCCACATAATATGAGTGCATCATCTTCCCCACCACCTAAGCATTTCTTAATGTACTCACTTGCTTCGTGTACCATTTTTGTTGTCCTGCTTCCCACGTAACTATCGCACGTGTGAGTGTTACCTATACACAAAATAACACGGGTTTGGAGAGATGTTCATATATATTAAAAAATTTCCTCTATGATTAGCTAGAGAAACACCAATTTTATTTGTGAGATTTGATGTATATCCAAGTCAAACCATAAAAGGAATCAACCTCCCCCCTTCCCCCAAGTCCAAACATGCATGTATACGTATCCGCATTAAATTGAGTCACACTTCTTGCCTTGCTTTGGAATATTTGAGAAACATACCTGTCCAGATTTTTCAAGGGAGAATAAATACAAAAGCAACTACCACACTGACCATATCCATAAATTACGGAAATTAACGAATTATCTCATCATGTTGAAATTTTACATGATTATGTCATGTGAAAGTTTTGTATCTCTCTCTTTCTTCTAAAAATTTAAAGAATTTAATGACTATACAATATTAATGTAAAACTGACAATTAATTAAAAATTATTATTAATATAACTTTTAAGATAATTATTATAAAAGTTAGTAAGCTTGTCATACTATTAATGTATAGCTAGCCTATGTTTTTAAAATTAAATAGGTGAGATTTTATTAAAATTTATGTATATTTAAAAAGAAAAAGATAAACATATAATTTTCACATGACATGATCATGTCAGCATGAGAGGATTGTTTCTCATAAATTACCCCAAACCATTAATTATGATTATATCAAGCATCTGTTTGTTTGGAATTTTTTGTTAAAAGTTACAAAAAAATTTGCTTTGGAATTTTTGTCTTGTAAATTAAGTGTGTTTTAGGGTCAAAACCCCAGTCATGTTACACTTATTGTCTTTACTCTTTTCCTTTTTCAAATTCTGTTATTTCAGTTAGAAGACATAGATGACAGATAATTACAGATTATTTTTTTATTCGTAAGAATCGAACGCAAGTATTAGAGGTTTATAACAACACATCATGTTCAACCAATTAAGCTACCTCTTTGATAATTGCAGATTGTTAACTATAGTTTTTGTTGCTTTCTCCTTAATGTATAAAATATAAATATAGTAAGAGATACACAATCAATACGTAAATATTTTCTCTTCTGGTTGTTTTCAGATCAGATAGTGATCTTTTTCTATAATTAATTGGTTTTCAAACTCCATTAATTATCACTATTGTGTAAAATAAATATTATACCCCAAAAAAGGACTAAATGTATAAAGTTGTGAGAGTAAATCGTCTCACATTCTGTAAAAAAAAAAAAATCCTCTCATTAAAATTTTTCAACGTGAGAATTTTGTGTGCCTTATTCTTTATAGATATTTATAAATTTCAGTAGGGTCCACTATTAAATGAATATTAATACACATGTAAAATTGGTCCACTATTAAATGGATATTAATACACAAAATTTCTTTAATTATTTTCAATGTGATGATACACAAAATTTGATAGCATCTTGTACTTGTGTAAATGTGTCAATTAAAGTCAACTTCATGGGGCTAACAATTTTAATTTGGTTTGGCCTACGTATATTAACAATAGTAATAAAACTAAAATTAGGTTAATTAATTAATGAAATAATTTTTTTTTACGATTCAGAGTTTGATGCTATTCTCCTAAATTGTAAAGAGTTCTTTACTGATATCAATAACTTTTCAGCAAGTTATGTTCATAGGCAAGCAAACTAAGTTACTTATTAATCTTTTGTTAGGGTATCTAGGTTTTATATTAGAATTCAAGTTTTTTATTTCATTCTAATTTGTATTTCTTTCCATATTCATAATGAAATGATGAGTCTTTTGCGGCCAAAAAAAAATTAATGGAATAATTCAACCATTATGTACCTAATATTGAACCGCTCAATATTTAGGTTGAGTTGAGTTAAATAAAATTAAAATTCAATTTAATTTTTTAGAAGTCAAGTTATATTATTCAGATGGATAAACTTTTTCATATAAAATTTTAAGAGAAGAAGATAAGAAAATAAAATAAATTAAAATCAACATATCAATTTTTGAAAAACTTAAATAAGAAAATTTGAAGTATATAAATTGATTTTAATTTATAACAGAAACTTAATTAATTTTAATTTTTTCTTCTCCTGAAAAAGTTCAACTTGTATTCCTTGGTAATTTTATGATCATTAGAAGATGAATAAATTATAGATGTGTAGAGGCATGAAGGAAATGAATATATACGTACCATAGAAAGGAAGAAGATGATTGATGATGAAGTTTTCATTGTAGTTGAGGCTGCGACCGGAAGCGGTGTGATCAGCATAGACAAGTAATCGTCTTCCAAACGGAGAGTAAAACTCTATATCCTTACCTATCATCTGGGACCGCACCCAACGCAGCTTTTCTTCCACGCATTCATTACACGGCACATCCATCTCCACGAGCTTCTTAAAGGACTCAGAGTGGTCATGAGACGACGACGTCGTTTCTTCTTCTATGCTTTTGTTCTGGCCCTGATCAGCTACTGCATATTTGGGTTTCTGATCTGGTTTAATAATGTGACGTCGTTTACGTATGCAATATGAAAGAAGAGGTGCAGCTTGGAACCTCTCCAGCTGCATTCCCTCTGGCCAGCATCCAACCCACATCTAAATCTAAGCGTGTTTGTCCAAGATCGAGAAGTATAATTAATGGATGATGATTGAGATTTTAGATGAGGATCTGGATTCAGAAGAGGAGTTGCAACATGAATGCTTTAAGAATCTGCCATACTTATATATTGTTAGAAAACTTTCCTTTGACGGTAATGTATAGTACTAGTATAATATTAATATATGTGGTCAAAATTTAGATACAATTGTTGTCTAATTAAAATTGACGTTTCAGCTTGGCAATTTATAGTAATTTTTAATGCAAAGTTTTATTGTGTTAATTATTAAAATAAAACTCTAATTTAGATAAGAATATAATTCTAAAAATATTAAAAGAACTACATCTAAGTTTTTTTCTCATAATATATTGTCCTACATATTTTGGCAATTTTTTTCTTATATTTAAATTTTTCTTCTAATTTCTTACTTTCTTTCTTTAATTATAATCCTTGATAGTAATTCATTATATCTCTTATTTTTCTCTTAACTTTTCTTTTCAATTTTTCCGTTCATTAATAGAGTATATAAACTCATAAATATGGGTGTCAGAAAACTGTTTCCGGCGTTATGGATAGCAGTCGGTGGCGGTGCCATTCTGCTGCGTAATGTGGATATACCAAATAACGTATAATACTACCTCTAGTCTAGACTGCGAGATGCCAAATATTTCATTGATGTATTGAATTTTTTTAACTGTTTTGGGTACAAGTTTTTAACTTTGTTACCGTTGATGTTGGATTACGAGAAGGTATACACATGTCTTCAGTTATGCGGTGAGACTTTTTCCTATAACTGAAAGACATATGTAATTTTTTTTGGGGGCGGGGGGGGATTAGACATATATATGTAATTCTAGGACAACATAACATGGTTGGTTGGAAGAAGATTACATGTAGGTGACATGCATAATCAATGACCAATGAATGAGTCATAAATGTTATACGGGCTACGGCCACTTGCCCGTTCTCACTAGCCATTGAACGCAAATACTAGTATTATTATGGATAATTCTAAATCTTCCTTTATATCTTTTTATTTTTTATATAAATATTGAATGCATTTTATCTTTTTAAGACATTAAATGTATTAATTTTAACTTAATTTTTTTTTTGTCAAGATAGCAGGAGGATTTTTAAGAGAATTATTTTTCTACTATTCTTCCTATTTTTTATAAAGAAAATATTAAATAAAAAATAAATACATTTACTATCTTAAAAATATAAAACACGTTTATTATTTACAATACAAAAAAAGTGGGAGTACTAGTATATTGCAAGAAAAATTAGAATTATTTTTGTATAAATTCTTAAATAGCAAGAGAAATTCGAATTATTTTTGTATAAATTCTTAAATAGCGGAAAAAAATAAAATTGTAACAAAAATAGTGAGTTACTATTATTTAATGAGGTCATTTGCTTTCATTCTCATTTTTTTTTGTTGCTAAATTAGTCTTTTGGTTCCTTATCTTTATTTTATATTACAATTTGGTCCTTTATTTTTTAAAAGTTGTAAAATGATCCTTTATTTTTTAAAAGTTGCAAAATATATAGTTCCTTAAGTAATTTTTTTATAACATGTTTATCCCTAAAGTAATGTATTTTTAATTTTTTTTTGTCATAAACACGTTATAAAAAAATTGTTTAATGGATCATTTTGTAACTTTTAAAAAATAAAGGATCAAATTGTAACTTAAAATAAAGATAAGGGACCATTTTGTAACTTTTAAAAAATAAAGGACCAAATTGCAACATAAAATAAAGATAAGAGACCATATCAATAATTTAGCTTTTTTTTTTTTTTTACAGACTCATTTTCATGGTTTTGTTGGTTTGTATATATTTTCTCAAATCGTGAATTTGATTGTGACATCAAATCAATAATAAAAAAATTATTATTTAATGATATTAACACCATGTGATTAATAGAATTCACTTGATCAACTTAATTTGATTTATTAATCATGACTTGACCTTCATATCATAAATATCAATCAGTCAAAATAAGCATGGTTACTTCTCAATAGGTAACTTTAATTTATACCCGAGACTTCATGCTTATTTCTCACAACAGCTAGCATGTCCCCAACCACTTTTTAATTAATACCTCTCTCTACCTCTGAACACACACACACACACACTGTGAAATTGGGTTGAAATGAATGTATTATGTATTAGGAAACTTGTTTGTGTTCAATACAAAGTTGAAAACTTAATGTCTGTCAAAAAAAAAAGAGTTGAAAACTTAATGTTGTTGGTTTGAATAAAAAGAACTCACTACTAATTTTGATTCTAAGTCCCATAAATAAAATATATTTATTGGTTAGAATCATCATAAAAAGTTATCTATTCAAAAATTAAATTATTTCAATTCTCAAAATAAATTTCCACCATTAACTCGTTGACCTTGAGCCTGTGGTGAGCATGGATAGACAGCTCTTCTTGGCGTGTTATAGTTGCTAACGGCGGAAGAACACCGGATAAGGTTGATTGGTACACAGGACTCCTGTTGTTGCTTCTTTTTTTTCCCTTCAATCCACTTTGAATGGTATTGCAGTCACATTCTCATACTAAAAATGGTTGTCGTTGTGATTGAAAGGAACATATAGGATAGTAGGATACCAACTATCCTCTATGTGGTTAAAGTAGGTGTCACAAATACATTTCAAAGAGAAAAATATTGATTGTCTTCCCAAGTACGAATTTAGAAAAGGAAATAGCGTGAACATCATGAATTAAACATGCAATGCAATGAATTCTTGACTTGAACATAATTAACTAGCACCATTCCTAGTTTCCCACGTACCCTGATCCTCCACCATTTAACGATGTCACATTCTCACATAACATTAAGGTAAAAAATAAAAATGATGCTAAGAATAACAAATAATTAAATAAATATAAAATTTAAAATTAGAAGTAACAAATAAATAACAATAATAAAAAATGTTGAAAAATAAAAAGATAATAACACTAAAATATATAGTGATGTCACTTTTGTTATCATATTTCTCTCTTTTAACATTAAAAGATTAATGCTTAAATCATTTGTTGAAATTATACATACCTGTCTTATTCAGTTGTGTAAGTTTTCTTTCAATATGATGATTTTTTTTTTTTTGCATTTACCATTATATTTTCTAATTTTTGCACATTTAATATGTAACAAAGTGTTGATGTATTCCTAAAAAACGACGTGTTTTATCATCAATTTTTATAAAATGACGTCATTTTATTACGAATATAATGATAAAATATGTAAAAATTGAAGAATATGATAGTAAAATGTACGAAAAAAATTGAATGATAAAATATGTGAAAATTAAAAACATGATAGTAAAATATGTAGAAAAAAAAAACTTAAATGATAAAATTTATGAAATGATGATAGTTGAGTAGTAAAATATGTTATTAAGAAAAAAAAAATCCTAACATTTAAAGAGACAGAAAGTAGTTTTCTCCCATACTATGCTTATGCTAAAATCTCATTTATTTTTTTAACAATTTCTAAACGACGCGTATTAATGGCAGAATAGGAAAACACGTACGTAACTACGTATATATCTTTTCTCTCTCTTTCAGAATTTCCACCCCTCACGCTGTTGTCAACGTGGACATATCACGTTGACGTCCATATCTCAAAAGTTAATTAATGGACCATGCGGGTATAAGATATATATATATATATATATATATATATATATATATATATATATATATATATATATGTATGTATATCTTCAACAAGCTAACCATTGCGCAGACATCATATGGTGAACTTTGGTCGATGGGAGATGTGAGAAAATCTTCTGGCTGCTCTCAAGCATGTTGCTGGCAAGACACCCTTGTTTATTTATTTTTTGGTACAGAGAATAACAGTTGTTAACTGTGACCAAACAATCTTAAGTATTTCACTAAATGCATACTTTTATTTTGAAGAAAAAATTACATGAGGGAACGAATAAGAAAAATTTACATAGCTCCTCAAGTTGCAAAACGTGACAATTAATTTATCTCTCACTTGCCATTCAAGTTTTTAAAGCTGTCCCGAATTCTCAATATGTTTTTTTTTTTTTCCATTAATTGATATCGCTGTTGTCCTTATGTACGTATGATTTTGTTTTTCCGCTCACAGGTTCATTTGTTAATTACGAATTACAAAACAATGTAAAGAAACTTAACTCCTTAAAGTTTGTTATAAAAATAAAGGATTCAATTCTTCTAAAGTGATTAATTAACCTTAGAAAATAAAGTGAGTAATATCGATTGTTAATGAAAAATCAATAATAAACGTTACGCATAAAAAAATACTAGTATCATTATGTAAGAATATCAATCATTATTTTTCTCATTGATAAATAAGATTAATTATTTTATCCTTATTCAGTCAAAAAAAAATATTTTATCCTTATTTACAATAAATAAGAAATTATCTCATCAATAAATAAGAATATAACCATTAATTTTCTCATCAAATAATAAGAAATTAATTTTCTCATTAATTTCAAACGATAACAATCAAAATAAAAAACTCTCTTGTACGATAATTTTTTTACTTCTGACTTGATTGTTAGTTTGCTACAGTTTTATAATTAATAATAATAATAATAATTTTATCATAGAGTAAAAAGAACGTACTCCTTAGCAGGCTAGCAGCCCATATAAGAAACGGGGTTGGAGATAGTTAGCAGCCTTCCCTGACTGGGTCATGCAATTGCGTTACGGGGTTAGTCAGAACTCAGAAACTTTCGAAAGTTGATTCATTGATAATATCGTCATTACCATTATTTTTTTATGGATATGTTGTTATAAAATATTAAAATTCCAAGCGAATTTTCGATCAACAAATAGATTGTCAACGGGACTTCTCATTGGTGCTTACATTTTCTCTTATTGCAATGGGTTCCCTTTCATTTTGTTTCTATTTTAGAAAACATAAAAGTTTTTTTTTTTCTTATATAGGCTACAATCAAACGATGTTTGAGAGAAATTACTATTTTTCATAAGTTATTAATTGATCAGGAACGAGGGCCATATTATTACAAAAATAATTATTTTTTATTAGATATATTTTTTGTCCTTGTAGTTATATTTTATTTTTGATCCTTAAAAATTTTTTGACTGACTTTTGACTTTTGCTCCTTGTAATTTTTGTTTTGTTTTAGTCCTTACTATTTTATTTTAATCCGTCTAATATATTTATTGCATTTTTATTGCATGACAATAATAATATACACACTCAAAAAAAATTCTTATTTTCAATTTCTCTAAGCAAAAGAACAAGATGTTTCTTTTATTCATTCTTCAACAATTTATGATCTATAGTATACCTCTCGGTAGGATTCGAACCTAGATGAAGTTTTGACCATGTGTCAGAGAAAAAAGAACGAGTAGCTCTTGTAAGATTTCTAAAAAATTCTCACATTCCATGAATAGTCAACACATTGAAAAATATCCATAATTAATGACTCTATCTCTGTTCGTCCCGTTTGAAGAAAGAAAGGATCCCAATAAAGAATCGACTTTCTTTAAGTTGTTGAATATCTTTTTGATTGATCAATGTGTGATATTTCGAATCCTCATTTCTAATGGAATTGAAATAATCCTTGGATTGATCATTAGAAAATCCTTTCAATTGGCTAGAATCCGTTACATGAATGAAACTAGATCTCGTGGAATTGTATTGAATATTTGATGAAGATCAACTTAATCCAATGTATTTCTAGACTGTAAGGCCACAAAATCAACATACAAACTACCAAAGTTCACAAATGAAATATCATCATGATCACGTGGTTTTCCACTTAATCCAACCATTAAAATTCTCTAATCAAAGTCCTAATAATTATTACAAAAATTTAATTCTTCAACTTCATTGTGGAGATTACTTAAAAGTCTATACTTGAGCCCTACAACTCCAAGACACAACAAACAAATCATTGTGGGTTCAATAAGAGAAATTAAAAAAAAAAACAACTTTTAATTTTGGTCCTTGTTGAAATGGACGCTTGAAGAAGAAAGAAAAATTAGAAAAAAAATTATTTTTATTTTTTATAAACTTGACGTGAACACAAGAAGGAAAAATTAAAAAAAAAAAATATTTATAAACTTTCATTTTGGTCATTGAATGTTTCATTTTTGTATTTTCTAACAAACACGAAAGCAAGAAGCCAAAATTAAAAAAAAAATATATTTATAAACTTTCATTTTAGTCATTGAAAATTTCATTTTAATCCCTGCTAACATGGATACCATGTGCGGGTATAGATGTGACATGACACTTACTTATCTACGTTTAGACTCAAAATATAGATTTGGAGATTGTCAATGCATTACACTTTCAATAACAAAATTTAGTCGTTCACTCATTTGGATTTGGATTGGGAACTGAGGGCGCGGCGCTGTGAGTTTTTTCTTCCCACATAAAAGAGGCAATAATTTTTTGTGCATCCATTATTGCAACAGTGATATAACTGTTTTTCTGCTCGAGAGGTGTGTCTATCTCCTAATATAAACTGACTAATCACGAATCTATGCCTAAGCTTTTATACATACTAGAGTTCATGGTTAATGATAATACGGTTAAAATTTGGGATTAGTAGTGACTGACTTCTAGCTTTTATATGCACCTAAGCATTACTTCCGACATGAGATTTTATCAAGGGAAATGAGTTTTTTGTTTGTATGTGATTGAAAACCATCTTGATCGAGATAACATTGTTAATTGTTTCCTAATCAATCTCAATGCCCCCTAATTCTAGATTTATTGAAGTTATAGATTCCTTAATTGAGGTGCTATATATTAAGGGTCAATGAGGTGCAAAAGCTATAAATTGACAACAATTTCCAAATGAAATGAAGCATAATGTTATTGTTGGACTAGACATTAGCTTTGAGAATCAAATTTTTCTCTCAGACACCTTTCATCATATACTTTTTTCTTCTGATTTATTTCTAATGTGACAAGAACTTGAGCCGGAGAAATTATCAAAATTTATCAGCCATGAAGTAACTTTCTCAGCAATCAATAAAGCCTTTAAATACTTTGCAGAAAGGGGAGAGCCTGCGTTGTATCATCCGCATGAATGCATAGACTTTAAATTATTCACTTTGGGTGTCAGAAAGAAAATATTTCACATGAAGGATAATAGTCATTGTATAAAAAAGTTCATATAGGTTCTCCTTTTGAATTTCATTGCGTTTGTACAAAACAAAATAAGGTGCTGATCTACATATGACTATATGAGTATAATTAATTCATCGCTGAGCTGGAATTTTGAAATTTTTATGCAGAAATCTACACAATCTTCTCAAATAAACTATCTTACCTGTAGTGAGATGATTAATTACTACTTACCTCTAACGTGATGATTACTACTCTTGTGCTAATAAGATTGATAATAAGAATTGGAGCTTGAACTTGAAATAAGTGAAAATCTTCTGACAAAAAGTAGAGCAACTTCAAAGATTTGTAGCCTTTTGACGTGAGCAAAATCTAGAAGGACCCAATAATTGGTGGTTGAAGGTTATTCTTCATGTGGTGAATGCAGTGTTCAAAACAGGAACATTTCAGATTCTTGTTGGTTGTGACCCGTAACTTTGGGCTCTGGATGTGTGCTAGAAGACAAGCAATGCCATATGAGTAACTTGGTGCCTTCCTAAAAAGGTCTGCATAATCGGAAAATACAAGAAGAAAACAGCTCACTTTTTACAACTTGTGCTATGCTAGCCCCGCCCAAAGATATATACATCATTGCTTATAATTAACCAACAATAATGTACTTGTAGTGGTACAAGATATTCCTAGTTTATCACAGGAACATAGACCAAACCATCAATCTTAGTGTTACATGTCACGAGTCCTACATAGAATATTGCAAGAATTTGTCTCCCATTTGAAGCCGAAAATTCAGGCAAATCATTAATTCTTGAAACGCAAGACAGACCGGACGTAAACGCACATCCGAACATAATTCTGCTTCTTGACTTTATTGCCTCTATTTTCATTACAATTTTAACACTGATGGAAAATAGAAAAGTACATTGATTTAAAATAATTATATTATTTAGGAATTTTATTTTACTTTGAAGAAACTATAACTTGATTATGATTAAGATTTAGTATTTTAGAAAAGTAATACTTAATAAGACATGAATAGCTTTGTGTTTGAACTGAACATAAGGTTAGTTGCATTGCATAAAACTTGGGTATTTTTGGTCTTATTCTTTTATTAGACTTGGAATTTTATTTCAATAGTTTATATCTGACGTTTAAAACAGTAATTAAGGCAAATCATTATGTGCCTTTGATTAATTAATTAAAAACTGAAATTGTTCCACGTTAAAAACAGTAATAGGAAATCTCTTAAAACCTTTTTGAAATACTCAATCCCCTTATAAATACCTTTCGGTTCTTCTTTTGCTATCTCAATGGCTTCTAAGATCTTCTATCTATCTCTCCTCTTGCTAGCACACCTTCAACCACAGGCATTTGTGAAAGGAGATGACAGTTTGATAGAGAAAACCTGCAAGAACACCAAGTTCTACGATCTGTGCTTCTCCTCCCTGAAATCCAATCCAAGGAGCTCAAAAGCAGACCCAAAGGGCTTGGCTGTGATCATGGTTGGGATTGGAAAAGCCAATGCCACCTCCACTTCTCTCTATTTGTCTTCTCAGTTGCTTGTTGGCACTGCCAACAATTCCACCTTCAAATTCAAAAGGGTGCTGAAGGAGTGTGCAGACAAGTACACCTATGCCAGTGATGCTCTCCAAGCTTCTGCACAGGATTTGGCTAATGAGGCATATGACTATGCTTCCATGCACATCACTGCAGCCTCTGATTACCCCAATGTTTGTCACAACTTGTTCAAACTCTACCCGGGTTTGGTTTATCCTCCTGAACTTGCTCCTAGAGAGGATGGTTTGAAGCGTTTGTGTGATGTTGCTTTGGGGATTGTTGAGAATCTTAATTGGTAGCTAGTTTGTATTTGCACATATGCCAAATGTGAACCACTTATATATCTGGTGGTGTCGATTTTTCTTCTATACAAGTTCCATTTAATATATATACTTTTCTGTTTCTCTAAAGGCTCTCACTCTCAGTTTTGCAATTGCCTGTGTCTGAATGTTTGCAACAGCTGCGTGTAAAACAACAATCAAAGCTTATATAAGAGCTTGCTAATTTATATGTTAATTTAGCATTGCTCCACTTATTTGGCTGAAGCTAATGATCTCGGATCGGATAGCTGGGCCAAAAACCGACTAATTTTATCGACTGAGCAAAGAACTGGCTGGAAAATCAACAAAACTAAACTAGTAAAGCCAGAATATTCACCAGAAGTGGTTTGGATCAGACAAACTCTTTTAAGGTTTTTTATTTTTTATTTTTTTTATTTTTGTAACTCCACTAAATAACTTTTTGTGCTGAACAAACTTTTGAGACCTGCACAAGTAGTCTAAGGCGGAAAATTCTTATAAAACTGAGTATTATTTCGCTCAAAATAAGAAAAATTCTTATAAAATAAAATAAAATGAGAAAATAGACTATGCACTGATAATGTAAAATAATTTTACACCGTCGTCCAATCACAACTCACCATGTATGGTAAGTTTGTTGACTTTTACAAAATTATCTTAAAAGTCGTATTAACTGTGATTTGTGATTTGATGACCGTGTAAATTTTTTTTACACCGTCAGTATATCATCATTAAACTCAAATAAAATTTTCAATTTTTAACTGAATATTTTTTTTAAGAGAAAAAGGGTAATGCACTGACAGTGTAAAACTATTTTACACTGTCATCCAATCACAAACCATCATTTACGGTAAGTTTGTTGACTTTCACAAAATTATCTTAAAAGTCATACAAATGGTGATCTGTGATTGGATGACGGTGTAAAACTATTTTACATCGTCAGTGTATCACCATTAAACTCTTTTTTTAAAGATACATGATTTCATTAGAATATTAAAGACTTTTTTTTTCTTATTTGTAATTTTGAATTTGATTTTTTTTTTACATTTGATTTAGTTTTTTTAACATGATTTTTTTTCTTATTTCTACTGTTTCTCATGTGTATATATATCCATATGGTTATATATACACATGAGAAATAGTAGAAATATACTTTTTCTTATTCAATGAAATTTATATAAATCACATTAAGCTGAAATTTTGAGACTTCTGTTTTCTTTAGGAAAAAAAAAGTTGCTTGCAAAATAATCATGTTTAGAACATTAGCTAAAATATGATAAAAAATTTATTTTTTAAGAATTTTTTTTCAATAATTTATAGTGTAGTAGTTTATAATTTTTTCGAAGAATTTTCTTTTCTTGTGAAATATGTTATCCTCAAATTACTTCCAAATTTTGTAATATTTATTTTTCTCTTTCAACTTTATATATCATTTTTCGTAATTTACTATGTAAAATCTGTTTTCTTTTGTTGTATTCAAATGAAATTATCTTAAAATTATTTTTCAATAGACTTACCAAAATAAAAATTTATTTTGATTATAATTGATTATACATATAATTAATTTCTTAATTTTTTTTTAATTTTTAAAATAAAAAAGATGTATATTACTTTTAAAAACAATTTAAAAAAATCCTCTTAACAAATGATATATTTTTTTGACAGAATTAAAAAAAAGAGATAACACAGTTTACAAACATCCATATATTTTTGGAACCCATGGTTTGCTAATTTTGATGGTAGGATGTGTGGAGTTCTGAGGCAAAAAAAAGAAAAAAAAATGGAATAGAAGAATTGTGGTAGGCCCAATTTTGCATTTCCCGCCAAGAGCAAAGAGGGGGCGCGAAAATCCATTTCCCAGTGTCTCTCTGTGGCTTCTTCTTCTTCTTGTTGTTCTTCGACGCTCTAAACCTAAATCTCCGAATCGAAAGAGAATGAAGGGTGGGACGATTCAGATTAGCTGGCACGAGAGCAAACCCGTCTTAACCCTCGATTTTCACCCTCTCTCCTCCACTCTCGCCACCGCCGGCGCCGATTTCGACATCAAGGTCTCTCTCTATCTCTCTCTTTTCGGTTAGATTAGGGTAAATCATTCGCCTGATTTCATTCGTCTTCTCGTGTTTGCAGTTTTGGTCAATAAAACCCGCGGGGTCACAGAAGAAGCTTCCCGTAGTTTCTTATCTTAGTAACCTCTCTTATCATAGCTCTGCAGTTAATGTTATTCGCTTCTCTTCTTCCGGTAAGTCCAATTCGCTGCTTCTAGGAATAGCTTACACCAAAATTTGATTGGATCAACTACTTCTCAAGTTAATTCGCACACATATACTTTGATTGATACGGAAATGGAAACTGATTAACTCCTTTTGCTACTATTCATGAGATTTGAATTGTTTTCCCTTACTTATTGTGCTGCAAGAAATGGTGTGACGCTTTCTGTTAGTAACAGCCTTTTTTTTTTTTTTTTTTTTTTTGCAGGTGAATTGCTAGCCTCTGGTGCTGATGGTACGAAGTTATTGTGTTTTAATGAATTTTAGCTTGACTTAATATAATTAGATAGTGTTTTGCCTAAATCAGATTTCTCTTTTTCAGGAGGGGACCTGATAATATGGAAGCTACATTCTACCGATACTGGTCAGACATGGAAGGTTCTCAAGATGTTACGGTAAGGCCTTTGCTTTGATTTGTCAATGAGCACTTACAAGCACTATAATTTAAAAGCTGAACATTGTAAAAGAAAATGAAAAAAGAAAAGGAAGAAACTGGCTGTATAGCAGATTTTGCCATATTTTAGCTGCTTGATATCCATTCTATTTGTCAAATTGTATATTTCACAAGCTCCACAGTTTTCATAGTTTATTCAGGAAGGGAATGCCAAATTTATACTTACATGTTCTAATTTAAAGTAATAATCTTTTTTTATTTGTCTCAGGAGAAGTATACGTGTAAGGAAGGAATGAATATTATTATATTAGAATTACAAACTATGACTACAACCATTAAAGACCAATCACATTATTTTTTTAATATTCATTTTAACGTTCATGTTTTATTGCATTGATCTCCGGCTTATAAAGGATATTTTTGTGCATTAGATCTCATCACAAGGACATTCTGGACCTGCAGTGGTCTACCAATGCCACGTATATCATTTCTGGATCAGTTGATAATTGTTGCATTATATGGGATGTTAACAAAGGTAAGAAAGACGACACATGACTGTCCTCAATACACTTGAACTGTTGCACATGGCTGTTGATATGCTGTAATTGCAATGGCAATTGATGCGCGTGGTTTATGTTCTTATATTACTTGATCCTTGTGTGTCAGGAACTAACCTTCAGACGTTGGATGCCCATGCACACTATGTTCAGGGGGTTGCATGGGACCCTCTAGGGAAATATGTTACTTCTCTTAGTTCTGATAGGACTTGCCGAATTTACATGAATAAGCCTCATAAATCAAAGGGCATTGAGAAAATCAATTATGTTTGCCAGCAAGTCATTTCCAAGGCAGATCAGCCATTATTAAAGAATTCTAAGGTTAGCATATTAGAGGTCCATATTTGTCTTTATTTGCATCATTGATGGGTTGTTGCATACGTGAACACCAGGCATTAATTTTCTTAATGCAGGAGACAAAATTTCATCTCTTCCATGACGAGACATTGCCATCTTTCTTCAGAAGATTAGCATGGTCTCCTGATGGTTCATTTCTACTCGTGCCCGCAGGTATTTGCTTTGAGCAGTAGTAGATCTTGATTCAATTAATCTTACTCTTTGCACTAGTTCCATGGATGAGCTTTCGTAATTGCATGCAGAGATTCTTTTAGAATCAAGCCATTGCTTGAATATTTCATAGTCTATCATCTTTTATCTTACAAGGAAGTGGACGAGTCTCTGGTCAAAGCAGATTAAATTGTTGATTTATGTTTTGTTGGTTTCGTTCTGATGTCTGGACTGTTTTTAAATTTTTCCCTTGTTTTGCCTGACATCCTTATAATTTATTTGCAACTTATGGGTTGAATCATATCTATTGATTTCTTCCTTTCAAGACCTGAATTCCTGCATAACATTTACCATATGCTCGGTTTCTTACTGATAAGTTTATCTCTCACTTTACCTATTTCAGGCTCTTACAAAATTAATACTGCATCTGAATCTGTAAATGCAGCTTACATATTTTCTAGAAAAGATCTTTCTAGGTAAAAATTCGAGCTCTTTATCTTTTTAAGTGCTGAAGACATTATGGAAACCCAAAACGGACTTCTAATCTTTTGCTTTCTAGATTAGTTAAATTTCAACACCACAAACTATACAATTTTCTGGCTTTTATGTTCAATTATTCATGTTAAGTTAATGAATCAAGTTACAAAAGTATGTGTTTGTGATGTGTGTTACTTTATTATTTGACCTTTTATACAGGCCTGCTATACAGCTTCCCTGTGCAAGCAAAGCTGTTGTAGCTGTTCGATTCTGCCCCATATTTTTTAAACTTCGGGGAACAAACTCAGGTATTTGTGTACTTAGTATACTTAGTATTTATGAACAGTTATTATATATAAATGGTGGTAGATTGTACTGTTACAATTGAATTGCCTGAGTGGCCTGGTTAAATCGAAGCTTGCACTGCCAATTAGTATTGCTTAAAATTTTGCTTGTCTTGGAGAATTTATTGTTCGACAGATGCATAATGCTCTTTTTGCTTACCGCAGCTGGGTTATTTAAGCTCCCATATCGCATCATATTTGCTGTGGCCACTTTGAATTCATTGTACATTTATGACACTGAGAGCACCTCTCCGATAGCTGTATTAGCTGGCCTTCACTATGCCGCAATAACAGATATTACCTGGTAAATTATAGTTGCTAGCAATTCCTTTTTAGGTTTGAGAATTAAGATGAATTTTTAGGGAAAGGTTTAACTCTAACTGGTATTTGTTAACAAGGTCATCTGATGCTCATTATTTGGCATTGTCGTCACAAGATGGTTTCTGCTCTTTGGTGGAATTTGAAAATGACGAACTTGGATCACCATACTCTTTACCAGGTAACCAGCCTTCCTTTTTCTGCTGTCATATTGTCAGCACTCTGAAGTTTTTAATTTCCCTATTACATATTTTTCTAGAAGGAAAAGTCTCAAACAAGGATAGTAAGAGCACTGTACAGACAACCAATGACACTGTCACCGCACCAACTGGGAATGTTAGTGCTGTTCTAGCAGAGAGCAAGAAAATGGAATCAGAAGAGAAGGCTGATGACATGGTCATTGAAGCATCTGGCAATATTAGTGCTGTCATAACAGAAAGCGGGAAGACTGTAACACAAGAGAAGGCTGACATGATCAAATCAACTGGGAATTTAGCAGATGTTAGGAAAAATGAAGCAGAAGAGAAAGCTGTTGACATGGCCATTGAGGCAACAGGGAATGTTGAAGGGGTTATAGCAGATAGTAGGAAAAATGAAGCAGAAGATAAAACTGATGACATGGTCATTGAAACAACTGAAAGTATTGGTGCAGCTGAATTAGATAGAAGGAAAGCTGAACCAGAAGATAAGGCAGAGAAACAGCCAACTAATCCAGATTCAGATGGTAAACAAACGGAAGCAAAGGCAGGGCCACAATTGTCCAGTCCGAAGAGTACACCCATATCAAATAAGCCAGCCAAGAAGCGTATTACTCCTATTGCCATTGATCCATGATTTTTCAGTTCATGAGAAATTCCTTCCATGCCTGCCTGTATACATCTTTTGTGCGCCATTTTTTTGAAAGTCATATATTTTCCCCTCTAATATGTTTTTCTCATAGTTTTCGTTGACATATTCTGTAATATAGATTCCAATATAATATTTAGTGAAAACAATCTTCATTTTGGAGACTTCTCCGTGGACCTCTGTTGTTCTACTTATTGTCCTATCTAATGTTCGAAGATAAAATAAGAGTGCAGCGGTGACGGATGAAATTAGTAGCAAACACAAGGTAGAGGCGAAAGATCATTACCAAAGTTTGGTAAGATACTAAGATAGCATAAAATATCTTTTGTTCACATCGATTACATGTATTTATAGATTGGGTGTGTTTGTCAGGTTTAAGGTAAGTTTTGCTTAATTTGATAGGTACACTATAAATGCATGATTGTCACCTTGTTTTTAAAAGAAATATATTTTTTTTCTTTATGCTTAATTTGAGAATTAACCTATTATTGTGCCTGATTATATCAGCTTATTTTTAAAAAATAAACATTTTTTCTTCCATAAGTTGAGCATAAAAAGTTTTATTTTCCCCATAAGCTATAAAATGATTATTTTATTCAATAGTTAATCCAATCCAATCAGCTATGTGATTTATATCATGTTATACATTACATTTTTAAGATTACACATTTTTATTGTGGAATCACTGTTCCATCCATATAAAATGGTAAATGGAAATTGACTAAAACAGATATTACATTGGCATACATTCTAGTGAGTACTTGACAAATAATCCAAAAAAGTTGAATATACATCAATCATGTTAAAAGCATTCATTTTGATTGAACAAAGATTCTTGAATGATTGTTCTCGGTCTTTTTCTCATTCTTGAATGATTCTTGAAAGCCAGTATTTTACCGGAAAGGCAGTTTAGGGAACGCAAGAATCTTTTCGGAAAAATTGCCTCGGATCATGGTTTTTGCCTGTTTGTGGTGATGTTAATCTAATACAAACATACCTTTAAGCAAAGGAGGATTATGTTCCATGTGAGATACAATATGAATATCCCATCGATACGTAGATTCAACTGATTTTTGTCAACTTCTGGAATATGCACATCCGCTTATTTGGACTGTACCTAGACTTCTTCACCATGTGTATCTAATATTCTGTAACTTTTTTGTTTTCCAGTTTTTTTTTATACGTGTCAAGTTATCCACAGATTACACTTGAGTGGATCGGTCTCCACCTATCTATTGTTGTTCTTAATGCACTGTATTGTGCATAATACAGATATAGATATGAACATGAAGTGTCTGAATAGGTGTAATCACATGACTGATCTGATCCCTGTCAAATGGTGCCACAACCTTTCACAAGGCAAAAAAGAAAAATGGCATCCAAATGAAGCAAAAATTTAAACATAATTTCATTTAAATAAAGAGAAATATGACATAATTAAGCAGGGCAATCTGAAAAATGAAATTGATTGATTCGTACTATCTTCTTTCTCTTTTGCTATGCAGAACAACAGTATTGTCATGACAAACCAAAAATCATGACATGCATCCCAGGCAATACCCTTTCTGAGATACAAAGAATTGGCAAATTAAAAAAATTACTTTCTGTTTCATTTGATTTTGACAAATGGTATGTGTATTTTGGCCTTACTTTTACAAAATCTGGTGCAGTTTGAGTATTGAAGAAAACCATGGTAGATGGCAGAGGTCAAAATTGCAGAATGAGATGGCTCCAGATTTGTGGTGTTAGAATCCGATCCATACTTAGGAGGCATCTGAATTTTTGAGGTAGGCTTGCAATTACTAAGAATTTTAGTCTCTCTAATCTGCACCCAGAAAAAATGTGACAAATGTAATTCTTGTCTAAAAGTGATGAAGCATTACTTCGTAAAAGAAAAGTATTCTCTCTCTCTCTCTCTCTCTCTCTCTCTCTCTCTCTCTCTCTCTCTCTCTGTCTGATGTGGAACAAGGGCTAAAGGCTCTACTTGAGCTTATGACTGAAGACATAAGTTACAGTGGGGAGTAGAAACATGTAAATTATCCAACCTAAGAAAAGTTATAACTAAATTCATCGGACTTGAGAAAAAGAAAAAAAAAAATGCAGGGTATATATGAGAATAACAACATAGCTACTCTACCATGCATACATAGGTCAACCTGAGAACAGAAAGCTATTGAGAAATAAAGTGGCATAAATTAACATACATTAACATGTGAAATAGAAAGGCCATATAATTTAAGATATATTATATAGTTGCGGATTGATCTACAAATAGAATTGCAATGGCAAGTAGTTAATTTGTGGCTGCACAAACTTACATTTAAGGGCAAATAGTTCTTGCAATTACACTGCTTTCGTGATTGGGAAAATACATACCCTGACTCCCCTCCATTTAGTTTGCTACATTGACTATAAAAGTAGTGTCGTTTGAACAATATATGAGATGCTTAATTATTATTCAATCTAAATAAATAGTACCTAACATAAAACCTCTGAAATTATTATATGAGATGCTTAATTATTAGTCATTTCCATCATGATAAAAGTGTAAATTAGATCGAGTAAGAGGTAAATGTTTTACAATTCTTTTATGTAGAATGATTTCATTATCAATTTAGATAAAAGTTAGATGAGAGAATTTATGTCCAATTACTTGACATAGGGGGAGTGACTCTGCACCAATAGAAGTCAAAGGAAGTTTGTGCATTTTAGACAATCATGAATATGCTTAAATCATACCATAGGCTCCCAGGCAAAAGTGAAAAGGAGTATTAGAAGATAACTGAACTTACAGAGTGATTCAATTTGCTGAGAAGGGATTTCAGATTCAGTAAAAAGTTGGGACAGAATAATTTCATTCCACATATCAGGTACTCCAGGAAGACACCAGTGGCTACAATCTTGAAGAGATGGGTTGTCACTCCAGTTACCAACATGTGCATCACTCCGGAAAGCAGACATAGAAGTAACATGAAGAACATTTATAGGAATAGTTACATTCTTTACAACTTCCAAAATTGCATCTGAAAACAAGCTTTGGTCCCTTCCATTAGTATCTAATGTTGGGTACTGGGTCACATTGCAAATCCTACGGGTAAGATCACTGCAGCAATCATGAAGGCTGGATCAATAATTGTTGAAGTGAGCAGATTTTAACCAGAAAATATTGAGTTATACATTAGGCATGGCCAGCAAGTGAGATTTCAAAGATTAGAAATTCCCATGCATGAATAAAAGTTCCTTAAACCGAGCAAAATTTGCTACATGTATCATGTAACTATAAACATGCTTAAATAGAGAATCATGTTAGCAGTAAAGTAGGAATACCTCCAGTGAGAAGGCTCAAAAGTTCTAAAGAAGATGCGTGTTCTATTTTTATTTATCTCTCTGTCAACCCATGATGCCCAAGTTTCAAGTGCTATTCTAAAGGCAGTAGGAATTGACATCCCAAGTTTCAGAGAGCTTCCAACCTGGAAATAGCAGCCCCTGTTGAAAGAAAGAAGAGGACCATTTTACAAAGGAACAAAAAAAAAAAAAAAGATTTCAAAATATGAAGACACAGATTATGCCTAACAAATATAAATTTAAAAGGCAATTGAATGAATATTTAATGAATCTGTTAGGCCTGATGGGCAAAATCAAGGTCAATTGCTTAATGAGTCAGATCAAAGGCCTAGAATCTGATACGTATAAGCCAGAAGAGACAAAAAAGGGCAAAATGGGAGAGTCTAGAAGGATTTGCTGATTTGGTAAATTAGTTATGCTATAAACATGTTTATGCTAATACAGCATTTGCTGCTGGTAAGTGATATTCAATTTATAGAAAATTATGCTTGGAAAAAGTAGCCAGATGCAATTCCCATCCAACAGGAAAGCTGACAGAGAGCTTATCCTGACAGTTAGGAACATTCAAATGAGGCTATGCATGAGGAAGCGAATCCTTTATTCTCAAGGAAGATAGTTGCCATATTGCCCAATTGTGCATGATTTTAACTATGACATAGTTTCTGTTCACATTGTCACAAAGGGAAGTACTCTTGAATGTATTTTTAAAATGTAACAAATTGCATAAAAAGAGGATTCAGGAGCAACTACAATGAACTACACATATTTAAAATAGATGTCAAGATGGGATATATGCATATCTATGTTCTTTCTGAAAATATAGAATATGGACTTAATGTGGTACATGTCTCAGTCCAACCTGAAACTACCCTTGGCTCCCACTCACAGAATTAGAATCAACTGTACTAGGTACTCACACATAACAACACTAATGGGCAGTGGCTTAACATTAAAACGTGAAAAAGAAGGGAAACTTACATATCAAAAAGCTTAGATGGCACCCACCAATGTCCAGTATTGAAAATCAGAATATCTGAATTAACCCACTGATCACTTATATCATCCAACTTGTCCAACAAAAGTGTGGATTTGACCCTTTTTGGTGCATGTCTAGGCATCCGACCCTGCTGCACAAGGAAAACCGAGCGAAAAAACTCAATGGTGAAATTGAAGGCACTGAATCGAACCCCTAAGAACCTGATCCGCTTTGTTATCTGATTCTGGTTCACTTCATAAACACCCCTCTTATCTTCAACCCCAGCCATCAGCATACAAACCAGAGACTCCCACTGTGTCCTACTCATTGAATCACCAACAAAAACAACCCTTTTGCTTCTCAACATTTCCAAAACACCACGCACATCAAACCTTGGAATCTCACAACTCCTTGGCTTCCACCTCCAACCAAGATAATCCCTGTCACTCCTCCCATTCCCTAAACAATCGAATCCTCGTTCCACAAAAGGACACTCTGTGGCATTGTACAAGGGGTGATCTTTAACCTGCACCCAGCTTCCATCAAAGACATCACATTCTCTCACTGATCCGTTGTTGTTATGTTCAGATAAAACAACTTGGCCATTGAAAAACGCGCGGCTAAGGCTTGGAAGCACGTACATGTAACCACCTACGGCTACAAAGAAGGAAACCACAGAGACAATGATGACAAGAACCTGAAACCTGAGAGAGACACATCCGAAGCGGTTGTTATGATTCACTCTGGGACTTACAATGGCGAGAGTCCTTCGATTGAAGGATGAAGTTTTGTTGAAGGAAATGGTCCTATTAAGAGCACTCATTGTGACAGAACACAGCCATCACGCTACGCAACCGCTCAGCAAGTTGAAAAGGCAAATTCAGTGACCCAGATGAGAAAGATTCGATTTTGGAGAGAGAGGAAAGAAACCCAGATGCCAAAAATGGATAAAGTATTGGAATTGGAAATACAGAAAAATCAAAGTCCGAGGATCGGAGAGAGAAAGAGTTCATGGTGGGGCGAGAATATGTGTCATCACAACTCAGTGGTGTTAGGTAAATTTTAATTTTAAATTTATTATGGACTAAATTACTTTTTCATTTTTTTTTTGAAATGGCATTACTTTTCCATTCTTAGAACTTTTAACTGACTTTTACTTTTATGTTCGGTTAAAATAAAAATATTTTTAAGAATATAATTTATTTTTTAAAAATACTTTTAATTGAAATAAAAGGCGGTATCTATTGTAGACCACCTTTATAGGTGGTCTGCTGTGGACCACTTTTAACAACCATTTGATCCATCTTGGACTCACAATAATATCATGCTCTCTGTACAATGGATCCCTTTCTCCCCTTCCTCTACTGTTCATCTCTGCCGTGTGTCGCCGCACCACTTTTTTTTTCTTCTGCTTCTTCTCTTCTAGCCCTGCATCGGCGATTTTTCTGCTTCTTTTCCTCCTCTTCTCTCTTCTCTCAGGAGATTCGAATTTGTTTCCCTGCGGATCTGTGTTCCTTGCCTCGATGATCGTTTTCGCAGTCTCGTTTGTGTAAGAGATGGCGGCGACGATTCGCATTCCCCCAAGTACATCGCACCGTCTTCCATGGCGTCTAAGAAGAAGCACTCAGAGGGCATCGCCTTGTTGTCCATGTACAACAACGAGGAAGACGACGAAATGGAGGACGCCGAAGAAGAAGACGAAGAAGAAGGTGATGCAGGGATGCGCATGGAAGAAGATGCCGCCGGAGATGCAAGATTTGCAGCGGAGGAAGATTCCGCCAATAGAACGATCGTCGTTGAGTCCTGTAACGAGGGCGCGGATGAGGGGTCCATTCCGCCGGAGAAGAGTAGGGTTGGGGCTTCTACGCGAACCAAACGGTGGGGAGGAGGGGGGAAGAAGTGGTTGGGGAGAAATAATCCTGTGCGGTGGGTGTAGGATATATTTGTAAAACCAAGATTAATCTAAGGGTGAATAAAAATTGTTCACAGTGGACCACTTGTAAAGGTGGTCCACAATAGACACTGCCGAAATAAAAATATTATGATATTGGTATAAAATATTCAATGACTTTGTCTACTCGAATCCGAATTGAAACCTTACTTAAAGCATTTGAACCACAAATTGGTAAAAATATTAAAAGCATTAATTAAATAACTATTAAGGCAATAATATGGCTAAAAGACAAAATAAGGTTAAAAAAAAAACTAATTACATAAGAAGTGTAGAAAAAAATTATTTATCTGCTGCGGTTGTTTTTGTCACATAAACAATATGAGGCTCTAATATAGTTGGTGCCTATTTTTTTTTTTTTGTACGCAGGAGACGCCAACTTAATGTACTCCTCCCATGTAGGGGTGGAAATAGGCCAGATTTTGGCGGACTTGAGCTTAGCCTATATCATAATTACTAAGTCTAGGCCTGGTCTGGCTTATTTACCTATTATAAGCCTTTTTTTAAGTCTTAGTCCTGACCTGTTTAAAAATCTGGTCTGGCCTGAAAGCCTGTTTACGTGACCTGTTTTACAAAAGGGTCTATAAACAAGCCAATAAACCTATAGGCCTAACTAGGCCAACGAGCGTAAATAGACTAACGGGCCTTATTCACAACTTAAAATATTCAATATTTTCTAAAGACTAATATTAAATATAAATATTATATATATTATATTAATGTAATATATATAATTATATAATATTATATATATTATTATATAAACATGCCAGCCTATTCGGCTTAATAGGGTTTTTTAAAGTCTAAAGTATGGCCTTTTTAATCAAAAAGGCTTTTTAAAAAGCCTAAGCTTAACCTTTTTAATAAACGGGCCAAGCCAGACCAGGCCTTTGGCGGGCTAGGTCGTAGGCCCCCGACAGATTGCCTGGCCTACTTTCACCCCCTACTCCCATGCCTATTCTTTGTCGATGCATAGGTATACGTTTGCAGCATTTTTGCAAGTGGAAGGCGTCATTCCAAAAGACTCCACCAGGCTAGGAAGTGCCAACTGAAAGTGTGTCTCAGCAAGGGTGTGGGGCACATGCATTATGAGTTATGTGTGTGGGGCAAAAGCATGTAGAATTGTGGAATTTGTGCATGTTTGGATTAAAGTTTGTAAATTTAAGTTTAGATCAAATTTAAGTTTGTAAACTGAGTTGCAAAAGTATCTCAAGTCTTACTTTTTTCAAACTCAATTTCAAGACAAAAATTTTCTCTCAAATATACTTTTGGAGAATAACCAAACATAATCTCAAAAAAATTACTTTTGCAAACTTAAATTTAGAGTCTCCAAACGGATAACCAAACATGCACTTTGTGGCATAACTCTTTGGAATATCTTATAAGTACCCTGACATAGTATTTTGAAACTTGGACTCCATTCACTGCATGCGTAACTAGAAAGTAGGATATACTGAAATGTAAGCAAAATATAACATGTAAAAAATATAAGAAAATATTATTTAATTAATAAAATATTTATTTTATTTAGAATAAAATAAAATAATCCTAGTGTTTAATAGAAAATAATTCAATTTTGTATTAAAGTTGAAAAGACATGTTCTGCAAAATAAAAATGAAACGGACTGCATAGAAATTTGATTACACAAAGAAATTTATTTTTAAAAATAAAGATACAAATTATATTATATAAAAATAAATTGAATTATGGACAAAATCATTAAACTTACATTTATTTTTCCTATAAATAAAATAGTATTCGTTAGGAAAAAAAAAAGTACTCAAACAATGGAATCATAATTTGGAGAGACAATTTTCTTTTTTTATTTTTCCTATAAATAAAATTGATTAAATGTGAAACTAAAAAATTCTGCACAAAAAATGTAAACATAAAAGCATGAAAAGTGATATGACCATATCAGGTAGTTAAACCCCAAAGGTGAAATTATTATAGGAGCAAAAAAGGATTCCCTTCCCCGAGGCCAAAGCAGACACTAGCAGTCTAGCACCGTATGAAAAAGAGTAAGGAGTCCACACGCAGAATGCTTCGTTAATGAAAGAGTTGGCACTTGGCACACTTCGAGTTGGCGGTTCCTGACTTGGTGGTGTCTTTTGGTATGCTGCTTTCCACCTGTAAAAGTACAACTATGAGCTGATATGCTATAGGTTTGGGAGGAGTAAATTAGGTTGATATTTTTTACATGAAGATAAAAAAAATTTAAGATAATTCTTGTAGATAAATAATTTTTTTTTCACACTTATTTTGTAAATAATTTTTCTTTTTAATCTTATTTTTGTCTTTTAGTGCAATAATATTCATGCTGTTAATAGTAGTAATAGTAGAGATATTAATACTTATGATTTATAAATTAAAATAAATAAGTATTTATAAAGTTATAATAAATAATAAGGTGGTAAAGAAAAATAGACACAAAATAATATTGTATAAATTATTGTATCTATATTACATTTATTTATGTTATCATTTGTCAGTTTATATGTCGTCAACAGTGCATACTTGCCAGCCTCCAGGATGGCATGATCTGGTCACCACTATGTTTTCTTTTTTTTAATAACAATCAATCATCGAACTAATTAATTAGTTGATGCATTGAAGAAAAAAAAGACAGAAAAAAAGAAAGAAAATTAGAAGGAAAAAATTAAGAAAAAAAATTAATTTTTAATTTTCTTTAATTTAAGGGAAAAACAAATCATTATTTTCCTCTTATTTATTTCAAAGAAAAAACTTTTATAATATAAAATGACACATTAGTTCATTTAATAAAAAGTTTGGTCCGACTAGAGCTTGTTCGAAGTTAAGTTATAGACTTCTGTCAAGCGATCTAGCATATTTTACCTTTAGTCAATATATAATATTTTGGAAAAAATACCAAGAAACACAGTTATAAAATGATCATATATAGTAAGTTGTTTATGATAATAATATATAAGATTTAAATATATTTTTTGTCCCAACAAATATAAGTTTTCCTGGTTTTGATCCTGTACAATTTTATTTGTTTATTCTTTATCCTTGACTTTTCCAATATTAACACTTTTAGTCACTCTCGTCACTCTCTGTTCAAAAAAAAAATAATGTGAATGATGATGATGATATTATCAAGTATTACATTATCAAATGATGATATTATCGAATATAAATTATAACGTAATTAAATGATAAGGTCATGAAATGTCATATCATTCAAAAATATCACGTTAGTAAAGATGTCACATTATAAAAAATGTCATGCCATTAAAGTGTCAAGTTAATAGGAACTAAAAAAATGACATATTTACAAGAACTACAAACAAAAGAAAATAATTAATTTATAAAAATTAAAGGAAAAATGACATATTTACAAAGACAAAAAATATATTTAAACCTCATACTTAATATTTACAACCCCATGTACTCTCCATCTCCACACACTTAATTATCTCACAGCACCCTCGAATTTATCTTATCAAATCCCACCATGAAAACTGACCCACACATCTATTGAAACTCTCTCACACTTAACAAATCTTACTACCTTCGTTTTTTTTAACTCTTGATTTTTCAAAAATAAATTATTCTTTTTTAATTATCTATTTTTTAAAAATTAAAACAATATTAATTCTCATTTTATTGATTATATCCTTACTTTCATTTTTTGTTGTTGTTATTTTACACATTTATCATGAAATTAGAGAGAGAAATGAAAAATAATAAATAATAGAAAAAATTAATCAATACAATAGATAAAAAAAAATATAATAGAAAACTAAACAATAATTTAATAAAAATGAAAACATTAAGCATACTACTATTATATATGAACAAGAAGGATTCCCCCCCTGCATAGATTTCCTTGCATGTCTATTGTCTTCGTCTCTCTTCCCTTTGGGCCTACTCCACTTTTGCTTGTGGACTCTATATGGGCGCGCGTGGCCTTCTATATATAATGGAGGGTGTTCTTGTACATTGCTTTCATGAGGATTGATTCTCATAAACGCTTAGTCAAGCAAATAAACATTAACTTATAAGTTAATTATCCTCTTAAACTAATTGACTTACTGAGTTAAAACTTTGGGCATTTTTTTTCTTTTATTATATAATAAATTAAAGTATTGGAGGCGCATCTTTAATTTATTTCAATATGTCAATTACTATGTCATACATAATAACCGTCTTGACATCAAATTTCTCTCTCTCTCACTCTCTATATACAAAGACACATAAAAAAAAAAAAAAAAGACCTTCTTAGAAAGTAATGTCAGATATTAAAATTTAGTTTCCATCAAAAAAATCAAAAGATATTAAAATTTAGTTTTTGAGTATTTTCAGAATATCAAAAGGAGTATCATTTTTTTTTCTTTTTTTTTCGATCGGCAAATGTTAGTTGTTAATTTTTAATTTTTTTGTTAGCAGAGAGATTTGAACCCACGACCTCTCCCTCCTATCGAAAGGAGTATCATGAGTCTTTAATTTAAACTTCGGGTGCCTGTTAAATGATGACTTTTTTCGCTTTCAAGTATATGTGCTTCAAAAAGTTATAATGTATAAGACTTTATGCAATGTAAAGGAATCAGTATTTAACTGCATGCACTCCATTCTTATGATGTTGCAATATTTTCAGTTGGGTTTTCTTTTCTTTAAACCTTAAAATCTGTGGATTCATTTATTCTGTGAATAAGGTTAAACAGGAATGCTTTAACATACTTTTGAATGTAGTAGTAAGCACGTGCACCGCTATCAGGGAAAAAGCCAGTGACATACCCGCAAGTTAACTAACAGCCACTATTCTGTGAGTGCAAGTGCGGGCGCAATATATATATGATTTTAGTGGCCACAAAACACTCAATTTTTTCACGCATTCTGTATCATTAGATGCATACGACTAGAGATCAAATTTGAAGGCATATATTATTGTAAACTTCATGCTTCTGATATATCTTTATATATACTTAATTAGCTGAGATCGATCTGCAAATTAAGCATTCGAGTTTATGACACAGTTCCACTTCACCACGATGTTCTTCTTCAGCAATAATTTATTTAGCTCTAACTCTTTACAAAAGAACCCACACACAGGGCGTATATATCCCTTGGTTTAGAAAAATCCAAGAATTCACAGCTGGTTTTAATTTGGGATTTAAGAACCGTACAATTTTTTAGAGTACACTGACAAAAAGATCCTAATTAAGGCCATAATTTACATACTACTGCTATATACATAACGTATCATTTATGGTTTTACATTAAAAAAAATATAAGTTTATTTGACTGTATTATCCTTTTATTCAATTAATTCTCTCTTATTCTATTTAGTGTTGGCAAAGTCTCTTAGTCTATTTATGGAAAATATTTTAGATAATGTTAAAGTTTAAAAAAGAAATTAGTATGTTTTATTTAATTAAGTAAATATTTTTATATAAATATATTAAAAAAAATTAAAGTCAGAATCATTTTAAAAGAGAAAAATAACATATATAATAGAATAAAGATTATGTAATATGTCCTGTGGCTGGTTGGTACTTTGGTAGTCTTACTCTTTTGCTACTGCTAATTTATTATCGTTGGATATAAACAATATTCTTAAAGCATATACTACCGGAAAACGCAATTCATCGATAATTACTTCCTGTCTATAAACCCTACTCCAAAGGCTAGCAAGATTGGATTGAAATCACATGCATGTCTTCTCTTTCCACTTAAAAAAATTAAGGGAGAAATCTTTTAAAGGGAATTAAGTATCATTTATTAATGGGACAAGTGATTTGAGTATCATTCTCTTACTCATAGTTGTAAAACTTGGCTTGACTTTGACCAATTTGATCAGTACAAAACTTGGCTAGACTTGACCAGTTTGATCAGTAAATTAGTGAACCGATTTGAAGAGATCTCATGTTAATGTTCTCATTATTTAATTTATTATATATTTGAACATTATACTGTTCAATTAATTCCATCAGTGACTCATTAGTTATTAAATGAATGAACGAGTGACTTGGTATCTGAGTGGAATTGAAGATTTGACTAATTAATTAATAACACTGCTCTCACCCACTCACCCTTCATTGTCTGCACACTCCTAATACACACAACCTCACTGATAATAGGTGCAAGATCATACGATTACCTATTACCATCAGATATACATGCAAATCCATAATTCTAAATTCTTCTACTTCTTTCTGATTTGCAGGTTGTAACCTTGCCATCTATGACATGTTTGCAACCAACAACATTATTGAGATCTCCACATCGAAAGCAAACATGAAATCAAAGTGTGGTTTGTTTCTTACAAAATAGTGAAAACAAAAATTAAGGATGGTTTAACTTTGATTCGAGGGAATTTTGAAGACTATCTAGGGCATAATTTCTAAGTGTTAAATATTTGTTTAAGAGTAGTTGAGAGAGGAAGTGTGAAGTTGGTGGTTAAGAGATAGACTAGTGTTGGAGTACAAGTGTGAAGGTAAGTCCCACATTGGATAGAAATGGGTGAGTTGAGTAATATATAAGTGGATAGACCCACAAACCTAATGCCTTAAGATTTTGAGTTGAAGATGATGTCAGGTTCACTTATGTGGTGTGCTCGCTGTTTTAAGCAGTGATGCATAAGATGAGAGACATTTCTTTCAATTGAGTAGTCAAAATTTCATTTCAGTTAAGGATACAAAAGGAGACATGTGATTTTAATTTGGGTAAATTAATTTCCTTATTTAATTATGCTGATATATTTCCTTATTTAATTGTAATGAGGTTTAATATTGCTAGTTCCTTTAAATTAATTATACCGTGTGTAATTTTTGTCTCTTATGTCTTTCTAGTTAATTAAATTCTATATTTTTAAATTAGACAAATTTGGTTTCTCTGTCCTTTTTTCTTCTACATAAATCCTCAAATTTGTGCGTTTTACTTAAACTTTTCATAAATTATATCAATTACATTGTTTTAAACCTTATTGTACTCAAAATTCACTAATAAAATCATTAAATTTCACCCAAAAAAAAATCTCAAAATTTTCCTTCTTCAAATCCTAATTTCATGTCATATAATTTAAATTTTACTAAATTTTAACTAAGTTTTTTAAATCTAAATTTTTAAAATTATTTCATATCCCAAACTCATCATAAACCCCCGATATTTGCATAAGACAATAAGGATTTGAGATGTTTAGGCAAAAGGAAAATCAACAAAACTAAATTTACTTGATTTTAAAAATAGAACTTTAATTGACTCAAAAATAAAATTAGAAGACCAAAATTGCATATAGTTAAAAGATAAAAAAAATATAATTAACCCTAAACACTTTTTATGTATCATTGCATAAAGTATGAGCTAAAAAAGATGGAGACAAGAAACATTACTGTGCTTGAGATAGACGACTTTTGCCTTCATTATCTGTTCATCTTAGGATTATAGCAAATCATTTATATAAATAATAATCCAAGCACAAAAAATTATTAGTCTGTAATAATTAGCAGTCACTCTTTTAATAAATTGTTTCAAATAATATTTAGAGAAGAGAAATATTAGTAAGTAACAGCAAGAATTTTGTATATAATAACGACGTAAATGTTTAAGGAAATTAATGAATAAATTTTTTTATTGAAAAAGTATTTATTATATTAAAAATATAAAAAAATATATTTAATATTTATTTTTTTAGTAAATGAAAGTATTTTATATAATGTATTTATTATATCTTAACTTAGCAAGACCCTTTTTTTTGGTTACAGACAACAAGTATGTTATTAAATTGCATGTACCGAAAAATATTAATTAAAATAAAAAAATCACAAGTGAACTTTTAATGGATTGTGATATTTAATTCTCATTTTCTAATTATTTTTTTACAAATTCTCATTTTCTAAATTTGGATTTTAATTAAGTACATTTACAAGTATGAGAAATATTAGTAACACACTTTTAATATATTTTTACTATTAATTGATGAAATGAAGTGTACTTTATTTTTTATTTAATAAATTTTACTTATATTTTCATGAGTTTTAATAAATTTAAATTTATAATAAATTGTGTTTTAGAAAATATGTTTTCTTACCACTATTTCTTATCGCTCCAACTGAAGCACTATGCTATTTGAGAATTGAAGCCATGTATTACCACTTGATGGTGACCAAGTGCTAAGTGACTTTGTAATTAAATCTTAACTAGTAGAAGAAGCACTTTGATCTTTTCTTTCAAAAATACTTTTGACATGTGTTGTGGTCTTATATATATCAAAATACTTGAGGGATTGTCTCTCTTATAAGACTTCATATTCCTTCACTTCTTTGTTTTTATAAATTATTGTTCTCAATATAGAATTCAATTGTAATAAACTATTGATATATATTTTTTAAACTACTATCTAATAACATATTATTAAATTATTTAACAAATTTGGATTTGTAATATATCTAAGACCTCTAACATTTTCAGGGATATATAATGTCAAGCAAGTGAACATTACAAAATAGCTATGCATCTATATTTTCTATATGACACATGCTCTTCAAGTGTGCATACAAACGACAATTCACCATTTATACATATGTGTGTTAAAAGCACTTCAAGTGTGCATACAAACGACAATTCACCATGTATACATATGTGTGTTAAAAGACCATAAAAGACTCTAAGACTTAATTATGTTTTTACCAGGATATATATGTGTACCAGATGAATAATATACCCCAGCAACTTTCTAAGCTAATGGACAAAATATATAGTATAATTTTGTATATATTACATACCTCACAAATTTTTATGTAGTCAATAGTATAATATTACATAAATCCAACTATATTATTCAAATCCATTTACGCATTTTTTTTTATCAACAACACAAATTATTAACTAAATTAAGAGGAGTGCTAGGAACATATTTTCTAATACACTCCTGTAAACACACTCTCTCTAATAGGTTAAAATTTATTGAAAATTACAAAATCAAGAGAGAGTATAATTAAATATAATGTGAGATCCAAAAATTTTATTATTTTCAATAAATTTTAACCAATAAAAGATAGTGTATTTGGAGGAATGTGTTCCTAGCATTTCTCCTAAACTAAACAATAAATTACATATATTCATACAATTTGCTATAGCGTCAGTGTGTCATAACTTTACAGGAAATACATACAAATTTAGGCATGATCATGTGCATGCAATGCAAGTATTCCCATACGCACATACCAGCATCGACATGTACCTCTATTCTTATTCATTAAGGAAGAAGACATACAATAAAAGCGGATAAAGATGACTCAATGAGGTAAAAATAATAAAAAAAAGAAACAAGGTATAGGGAGAAGAAGAAGGTTTCTTTTTCAGTGCAAATGAAAACCGTTAGGTTTTGAATCCATAACCCCCATTTGTTTGAGTGCTTGATTTTCTCGCACAGAAAAGAAAGAGGGGACTAAGATAAACAGAAATTTGCTAAGGAGTAGTTTATGAAAAACGTTATAAATAAAAAATCAATTTAATATTTTTAAAAGTAAAAAACATTTAATACTTTATTGTTTGAATGCTTAAAATAACTTAAAGAAAGAAATTATATAAATGTTTTATGACAGAACAGCCTTAAACAATGGTTAGTAAGAACATGTAAATATATGTCAATCTAGGCACAAGGAAACAACTGAATATCTAGGTGATAATTTCCTTTATATATATAAATCCAAAATTATTCCAGTTCTTCACACAATCATCTGCAACTAATATAAAACTTTATAACAGAGGTATCATCTGCCCCCCTCCCCCATACAAATAATTAAAAAAGGGATTTTCAGCTTTAGGTTAACCTGTCTGACCATGAGTTTTCACTTTGACCCCTTTAGGAATCAATCAACATTATCAGACACAAAAACTTGAGCCAATTAAGTTAATTTGATTCTCACATTATGTATTGTCCTGTTGGAGTAGAAATCACTCTTGAGTGCGTGTGTGTATCTGCTGGCACACATGCCAATAAGCATGTATATGTGTAATTATGCACACAGAGAGAGAAAGAGAAAGAAAAAGGGCACTGAAAGTAATAGAAGAAATCTTGAGAGAGAGAGGGATATATGACCACAAAACAAATCAATACTATTGTTCATTATTGAATAGGTTGTAACGTCACAGTTGAATTTATTCCCGGAAGAGAGTCGGCCAAACAAACTTTCCGGCCAACACTGAAACTGGCATACACATTATTCTATTATATATATGGCTGTAGTACGTAACCAAGCCAACCGTTATGATTATTCTACAGAACCTTTAGTCAACAATATCCTAACAAACCTTTCCCCTCCCCTAAAATACTACTATTACTCTACCCTCCTCCTTCTTTAATTTCCAACAAACTCAAACACTCATCAACATACACTAATACCAAGCAAACACTCCTCAATTCCATATACATACACATACTACATATATAAGCAATACAATTATAATAACCACTAATTATTCACTGATTACCTCATGATGATGGTTAAAGCTGGAGGAGCCATCACAAGCATGACCATGGCCGTCGAATCCGAGTCTGGTCGGCATGTCGATGGCGACGGTGGCGGTGGAACTGGGTAACACATTTGGTGCAAAAGGCCAATCACAAGAAGGGGCTAACAACAAGGTACTAGCATGATGATTATGAGTAGTAGTACTAGCAACACCAATGCATTGTGGTGGTTGTGAAGGGTGAGGATTAATGGATTGAAGCAACCTGATTTGTCTCTTCAAGAACTTAACATAGCGAATGGCCTCATCAAGCATTGAAGCAGTGTCCATTTTGGTTCCCCCAGGAACGAGTCTTTGGAGGATGCGGATTTTCTCGCTGATCCTCTCTCTCCTGTGGCGTGCAGCCACGCTCTGAGGGTCGTCGCTGATGCGAACGTTTCTTCTCTTTGGTTTTCGAATGGTGGCGGGGTCGATGTCCACGGGTTGCATAGCAGCGATCTTGTACATCATCTCCTTCATGGCTCCTAGCTCTTCTTCTGGCTCTTCATCTTCTTCTATGTTGTGAACACCTAGGATGTCTCCAAGGAACCCTGATGAGGAGGGTGGTGCTATGATTGATGAGGTTGTTGTGTGGGGTGTTTGATGCATTTGAAGAAGGTTGTGGCTGTGATAGTTGTTAGGCCAAATCCCAGAACCCATAGGGTCTTGGGCTTGGAGAATAATATTATGGTCATGCTGCTGCTGTTGTTGTTGTTCATTTGTTTCCATCTTTTCAAGATTCCAAGTGCTGTTCACATTTGTGAATGCACTAGTGTTGGTGTCCATGACCAAATTGACAAATATGAAATATATGGGATGGGGCTAGCTGCTTCAGATCGGTGTGTTGTGGTTTAATTTTGGTGGTTTTTTAAGGATTAATTGGCTCGAAAAAGATAAAAGGGAACGAGATTAGAGAGAGGTAGCAATTAGCATCAAGGAAAAATAAACAGGGTTTAGTTTTGGGTCTGTGATATCACTTGAAATGAAACAAAACACCACTTATAAATAATATATAATCTAATAGTAGTACTACGTATGAGAGGATGACAGCTGTGTGGTTGAATTGTGTGACGAATTGCGAATTGAAGGAGGGTTAATTAGCCTTAGCTTGAAGCTTTTATGGTTCTCTCTGAATTAACATGGTTTGAGGGTTGTAAAGGTGGCTAGACCCTATAGGGGGCCCGAGGAGAGAAAGAGAAAGAGGGAGGGGAGAAGTAAGTATTAGGAACGGGTTTTTACTGAAAGGGGAGTGACTGCAAAAAGCATGTACATGAATGAATAAAAAGAAAAGGTGGTAAAAGCAAATTAAAGGGGATTCAATGCGCGGTTCTACGAAATATATATCAACCATCCTTGTATCCAGTATCACGGAAATTATAAGTAATCTTGCCCTTCCCATCCCAATACCTAGTTCATTTGCATGGATTCAAGTTCTATGAATTAAATTTGATTTTCTAGTTGGGATTAAGCATTTTAAGTGTGTGTTTGGAGTTTCATTTTTTATTTTCCACATGTATTTTTTTTTTTTTGAAGGAAATTTGGTTCAAAACACTATTAGATAGTAAATATAAACATTTCTTCTAACAGATATTCAAACATTGGTTCATCATATTTGAATCAATGTGTATAAATTTTAATTTTATATTTCTTGATTTTTATAAAATTAAAATTCAAGTAAAGCGATTAATTTGTATATTTAAAAGCTTTTATCATAAGAAGTAGTAATTTATTTTATAGTATAAATTTACATTCCAACACAAAAGTTGTATAAGAATTGCTTTTACTAGAACTAGGTTTAGAAATATATTTTGATTTAAAATATTGACCAAATGTTTATTTACCAACATATATTTAAGAAGTTCTAGTGCAACAAAAATCCAATTATTTTAACAAGTGATGATAAGTAATACATTTTTAATTTAATTTAACACTTTTTACATAACATATAATTAATATATTTATATTGATAGTATAATTTATTTTAAAAAATATATTACAGAATATTTAGTTTTTTTACTTTTAAATTCAATTTTAAAATTTACAGTACAAAATTGCCAAATAATTATTAAGTCAAACATCCAATTATTACTTGAGACATGATAAGACCTTTCCAAAAAATTGACACGACCAAATTATCGTATCAATTTTAGATTAGGTTAAACTAGTATGAGGAATTGCATGACTGGTAGTAGAAAGCTAGCGGTGAAAAGAGTTGCACCTACGGAAGACTAGATGGTTTTCTCTCTCCAATTTGATTTTTGGGGCACTGAAATCCTAGGGCTGCTTCTCCGTTATTACCAGTTTAATAATGCCTCTTGCCCTTTGGTATATTCCAGTCTCCTTCAATTCGCTCAATTTCGGGATTGATGATCACTTAGATGGCGTCCTCAAAGTCACACACCTTACAGCCTTATACATTGAAAAATCTAAGACCAAATTAAATGGTTAATCCTTCTTCAATACTACTACTACTGTAGTAAATTAAATTCTGTCAAAAAAATAAAGTATTTTTAATTAAAAAAATTAATGATTACTACACCTTCAATTCTTTTTATCTATCACGTTTGAAAAAAATGTTTTAATTTATCTGTTAGTACTACTGTATTTTAAAATTTTGAGATAACATTAATTATTACTAGTATTTTTGTGAATAATACTCTTATCAAGAAAAGAGAAAAAAATAATACTGTATACAAGTATAAAATGTCCAAGTAGTTAATGAGAGATATAAATGACATAGTAGGAAAAAATTACATACTATAGGAAATTGTAAATAATTTTACTAAGGATCTTGCTAACTAGTTAGCATTTGCCTTTTATTAATGTATTGAAAAAATTAATTGTTTTTTGTTAATTTATGTGTCATAAAATTAAATTAAATGTCAACTAAAAAATGACGGAAGTAATTAAAACAAGCATATGAAAACACACACACAAGTAAAAGCTTAAAATCATATTTAGATGCAGCGATGTGAAGGTAACTGTGTTGGGTTTTGCTTAGGTAATATATACGTATTTTGGTATACCAAGGGATCTGCAGCCAATAGAAATAGTTTTGGAGGATCAGATAGGGGTCGGCCAAAGATCATTGTGATGCATATAATGATCCTGAACTGAAACGTGGTTACACACCAAACCCCCATATGCCTTCATTTGGCTGGATAGTGTAAGGGTTGGATACCCTTGTACCCACTATCCTCTTTTTTTAATGAAATCTTCAATTTGCTCATAAAAAAAAAATATTTTGGGTCTTGATGAATTTAGTTAAATTTATTTATATTTAAGTTTACCGTGACAATTTTTATGAAAATGACAAAAATTTAATCTTACTTATTCAAAATGGAACATTCTCTATAATTTTTTATACCCATAAGATATTGTTATTCTATTCTATCGAATATGAAAAGCTTTTATTCTTGAGTCAGGAATGTTAAAACATTCTTTATACCAAACACCACCTTAGAACAATGGTTAAAAAATTAATATATAGAATTTTTTTATTTAAAATCATTGTAGAAATATATTAATAATATTAAATCTTATATTTTTCAATATAAACATTATATTGTTATTTTTTAACTATTGCCTTTATAAGAATAATTTACTAAACCGTAATGTTTATAATAGATTGTATGGTATTTTCTTTATATTTTTTATTCAAACAACATAACTTAGGAATAATAAAAGAAAAGATTTCGAGTTTGTAATGTTTTTAAAGTATTTCTGAATTTATATTTACACAACAAGAAAAAATTAGACATTAATTTGACCTCAAAATACAATGACGTTGATATCATTGGTGAACCAATTAAATGAGATGTGAAAACTATATATGCAAACTGCAAAGGTCTAAAGCTTTTCCTGACATTCAACAATGATTGGTCATATTTAAAATAAATTGTGATTCTGGACTAACTGTATACTGTTTTAAGTTTGAATTTATCTATGGTATCCAATATAAGAAATATTGGACTAAATCATCAACACAAAAAAATAGTTAATTTAGTTATTTTTAATTAATATTTACGTAAATTCAAATTTTATTTTAAAAATGTCCTTAAGATTAATTAATTTAAGAGGTGGTTAGATATAATAACACTACTCATAATTCAAGGAATATTTGTTTAATCAATGAGAATGAGTTATATTATTAATAGTTCATTAAATACATTTACATTTACATTCATTAAATACATTTTATAGGTGACAAAATTTTTCTTTTAATATAATTGTATATTCAAGATTTAAACTCAAAAGTGCTATTAAGTTTAAATAATTCTATATCAGTTGATCCTCACGTTTGATAGTTATAGGTACTATTAGTTTAACAACTCTTCAGATATTTTATTTTAGGATTACAAGTAATGGGTTGGAGTATATCCAACCAAAGACTTAGTTTGGGTTGGGTATAAGAAGACAATTGTTAGGTATAAGTAATAAAAAAAAGTTATAATTAATGCATATTGATGCAGATTCAGAATACAATTCCAAAGTTATAATTAATTTTGACATCACCTGCATGTGTCGTATGTAATCATAGATTAATGCTATTGGTCATTAATGTCAAGAAACATATAAGATGATTAAAATATCAATATCATTCATGAACAGTATATTTAATGAGAAATTAGCCTACCACCAAATAATTAAGGTCGTATCGTGTTCTTGAAGCCAACTAATCTTTGAAAGAGGAAGCTGATGCTGTATTTTCCAAAAGTGGAAGGATTTCCCTATCAAACAACATTATCCAACATACGGAAATTAAAAATTGAAAAACCAAACACAACCCAATTTAATATCTAGCATTGACGCGCCTTGAGGTCCTTGAATGTTGATGTCATTTAGTTTAATAAAAGAAAACCGTTCTGCCGAACAAATTCAATGCAAGATACTGCTTTAATAACCGATCAAAGTGAAATTTTTTAACAAAATGATTCAAAGTCTGGTAAGGTCTCTAGATTTTAATAAAGCAACCTTGATTGGTCATCGAAATTAAAGAACATTAAGACATGAATTAATTGAAGACATTATCTGCTTTGAAATGTATATAGCTAGATTCAAAGCTAATTAATGAAGCAATAATGGATTCAATTAAGGCTAGAGATGATGGCGTGTGCAAATAATTCCAGGTTTTGAAGCAGACAAGTTTTTCTGCTTCTGAAGCAGGAAATATAGTTACATTACACTTTATTTGTAGATGAATTCAATTCTCAATTATTTCTCATACATCTGGGTCACAAAGTTCTGAACATATGAAGGAAAGTGGGAAGAGAGAGAGGCAGAGAGAACTGACTTGAAAATAGAAGCTAGCAAGGAAAGTGAAAAGGGAGTTGTGCTGCTAATGCTATCTTTCTGATGATTCACACAGAAGCAGGTCTTTGTGTGTGTGTATTCATACACACAACAAAACAAGTGTAACAAGACATATATATGTAATGAAATACTTAGAAGATACAATCAGAAGTGACAAGCAACTAACTTGATGATATATGCCAAACCAAATTACACATCAGCCAGCTTCAGGCTGATGATATATATGATCAGAGGGTGGGGAACACAGCTGTGTGTGATCATTTTTTTTTCTTTTTCTTAATAATTTTTCAGAGTTCTCAAGTACAACACACACACACACACCTGCGCATGACTTTCACTGTATCTATATATTATAATTCAATGTTGTTCTGTGCGCATGCACAAAGCAATCATTTTGTGATGGCTACGGTTTCCTTCCTCTATCTCACTTAATTGGCTTTGGGGGTACAAAAACAAATCTATCGCAGGTTTGGCTCCTTGCCTTTAGCTTTTCTCTATTAGCTACTCGGTCTCAACAGTATCTATTAGTAATCTAGGAATCAGCAAAACTTAATCAACATCATTAGATTATTATTATCATTAAGAAAATTTATATATACTTTAATCATATGCAGTTTTACACTTTCTCAAATTATTCCCATAATTTCTTTTTGTCACTTTGGATTTAAATAAAAAAAATGTTTAATTTCATTAACTTTACTTAATTAATTAACTATGGTCTCAGACTTATTAATTGTGGTTTTAACTGCAATTATAATTAACATTTTCACTTTAACGCAAATTATAAGGAAATTTAATGATATTAAAGAGGTAAGTTCAGCAGGTGTTAAACAAGAAGATAATAATAATAATACTCCATCTGTTTCTTTTTAATCTGTCGTTTAAGGTTTATTTGTAGAAATCAAGGAATGCATTAAATTTTCTTGATTCTAATAAAATAATTATGGGATTTCCTATTTTATCCTCTTTTCATTTTTACCCTACAATAAATGCATGTGTAAATTTATTAAAGATTAGGAAAGAAATAAGGGTATAATTGATAAAAGAGTAATTAATGTGATCTTGAACTTTGCAAACAACAGAAATTTTTTTCAAAAATCTGACACTTACAAAGAAACGGAGGGAGTAGTAATAATAATAATAATAATAATAATTATTATTATTATTGTTGTTGTTGTTGTTATTATATGGGAGGTGCACGCAGTAGTTAGCTATGTACATTAATTTTCCTTGTTAAAGAAAAAACTCTTCAAGATTAATGATAAGGTCAGCAAGTCAGAGTCGGCGGAAGAATTAAGAACCAAAAGAGTTAGCAAAAATAATGTAAGATATATAAACCCTAACTTCCTTTGCAGTTGGGTATACGTAACGTACGAACTCCATACTATTTAATTATCAAGACAAGATATTTATGTTCTATGATTTGGTTTGAGAGACCAATACAAACTCACAGTGGATCTTTCTTTTTCGAACTATGATATTTCCCCTTCCCTTCGTACTGGTCTTATATTTTTTTTTTCTCACTCCTGTAGCAAAACCTGCAAACTAATTACAGTTAATTTTTTTCTTGGTGCTTAATTTCAATTAATTATCTTTTCCAATTGTTTTGGTTGTTTGGGAATTATTGCACTATCGATTGCATTGATCGTACCATCCATGTGAATGTACGTGCACTGTTTGTTTCTTGAGATGAAATTTATTGACATACAAGACCATTCATTAATAATCATGTTGACGAGTAAAACAAAGAAAATTTTATGTAATCTGACAATAGTACATTAAATCAATAAAAACACAACGCATGTGTCATAAAAGAATAAATGTGTATTGTAAGATTTAATTTATAATTTTATAATATGCTAAAATTTCAGTATATCACTATCAAAATATGAGTGTACGTGTTTCAGAGTAAAGGGGTCATGATCAGGGGATCTTCCCTTATTTTTTTTTTTTCTTCTTCGGAGGGGAAGGGTGGAGTAATGCCAATTTAATTAGCATTTACGGTCTTACACATACTTTTCGAAAGTTTGTATTGAAACCTGAAAAGTAATAATCAAGGGTGGACCTACCACACACGTTAAAACAATTTGATTGATTCCATTCACGCACAATAAGACATTTTGTCATATAGAGCACAGCTAGCGTTATTTAGATGGAGAAAGATCAATATTGAAACGAAGTCCATGTAAATGTGGTGGTGAAACTGAAAGTTAAGCACTAGTCTAAAGCTGTGCTATATATGCTAGCTAGTTGCATGCCGTTGAAAATTTTGGTTACTATCGAAGGAAATTTATTAATTTCTCGAAATATGATATTGAAGGAAGGGAAGGGAAGGGAATTGAAGGGAACTTAGTTGAATTCCACAAGAGAACCAGTCAGAATAGAAAGCAGGGAGGGATTTAATGTAAGAGCATAAAAAGGGGTGGGGAAATGCCCTTAGTGACTTTTAAGAATAGTTATGTATATATGGAAGAACATAGATCTTTACGAGGAGGATTGGGTCAGATCTGACAGCACCCCATGCATTCACTTTCCCACCACCATACTAAAGAGAGTTAAAGGGTGTCATAGAATTCAAAATGGCCTCCTCAGAGTCCGGACTATAGTGACTTGCTTAGAGTGAGGAATTTCACATTTCCATTTATGGATAAAGCAGGGAAAAGTGTTGCAATCCTTGTTGGGTTTAAGAATGGCCTTTGGAAAGCTCTTCTTTGGAGTTGTATCCTAACCAATTTTTCTGTGGGTTTTCAGGCTTCCCTATTCTGGTTTAGTTGGAATGCAATTTTTTCAAGGATATGGAATTAAACCAGGAAAAAGAGAGAAGCGTACGGAACATCTCATTGATTGATTAATTAACAAGTCATTACTGATAGTGATTTGTGCTTCCTTGTCAATATTGCATAATCTTTCATTTGCTGTAGTGCAAGTGCCCATTATTCAGATCACAATCAATACTAAACGATATGCATGCAATAAAGTCGTACGAATAAAACATCTTGTATCCACTAAGAATGCCACAAATTATGAGAATAATCAACATTATTATAAATATAAATAATTAGAACATATTTGAATCATCAAGATTATTAAAAGTAAATATATATGACATTTTAAGTAATTATGTGATCATTAATTATAATTTTAATTATTCATATATAATTATATATGAGGAGGGATTAAGTTACTCAAAAAGTAATTTTCATTTTCACCATTTATTTTCTTGAAATCTAATGATTGTAATGAGTAGTTAATCTTAACCGTTAGATTTTAAGAAAATGAATGGTAAAGATAGAAAGTAATTTTTTTAAAGTTACTTTTGGAATAATTTGATCCTCCTCATTATATATAATTTAAATTTATATTTTTCATGTTTCTAAGAAGTAGTGGTTTAATTAAATATGTTGATACAAACTTAGAAGTATCATCACTATTCCCTAATGTAAGAATAAAATTGTTCTTGCTTATTCCATGCATGAGAAAAACTAGCTTCTCTCTTCCCCAACCCTTATTGGAAGAAATAATGCTATGAAGACTTTTTTCAAACTTTATGAAGTAGGAATTTGGTGAAGAGTTAAAAAAAGTATGTTGATGTTCTTACAAATTAAATATGTGTTTAGTTCATTTAGAGGTTATCTTATATATGATACAAACTATTAAGAACTATGTTTTTGAAACAAAGGATATATGGTGATCATTATTGCCTATGTTTCATTTATTTATAGGTTCTAAACAATCGTCTTTAAAGTGTATAAGCATCATATCATAGATGGAAGCTTAAACTAGTTATATGGATTGAGGTATTTTAAAATATTCTTTGATTTTCTTACTTAACCTGATTAATATGCTTAGAATATTCATTTTTATACATTGAATCAACCTATCATTTTCATTTGTTCTTGAAGGTACCATTCACACTTTCAAAGTAAAACTAGAAGAATCACACATATGATCAATATAATAGGAGGCATCAATTATAATTGCTTCAAATTAAAAATGGAAGGTCCACACATTTAGCTAATAGGTAAAACACTTTCTTTTTTACAAAAGTTGGGTTCACATATTTAGTTAATAGGTTAGTTTTTTTTTTTTTTTTTTTTGCAAAAGTTGAATAATAACAATTCTTACAAACAAACAGTACAAGAAATTCATTGATAAACAATGACCATAAGTTATCGCTAATGGCAAAAGGTTGTTACTATCATCGCTTTTATCGATGGCCACGTGGTTATCACCAATAATTAAAGTAATTACAAACATATTTCTGTTTTTGCTGTTATTCTTTTTCCTACACATAAAAAAAAACTTATTTGTGTATTAAAAATTAAGAAAACATACAAAAATATATATCTTTTGATTGAATAAAAAATTAGAAAAATATTGATTTGATTTAATGAAAAAACTTTAAAGATACATATAACAAAAATGAGGAAGATAAATGATATTGTATAAAGAAAAAACATTGAAGTTAATCAATTTTATATATTTGTGTGCGTGTTGAGAGAGAGAGGAGGCATGATATGATTCCTCAATTTACATCTTTTGAAACTGTGGAGGTGTATTGGATTAGGATTTTAACATATTATTTTGGCATAAAAAAATTTTGTGAATTTTAAAAGACTTTGTAGGAATGCAATGATTTTTAAGATTTTTTTAAAAGACTTTTATGATTAAGATTTTGTAGTTTAGATTTTAATGGATTTATAACGTATGAATTCAAAAGATTTGAAAGGACTTTATGGATTTACAAGATTTTAAAGGACTTAATGAATTTTGTTAAAACATTCAAAATTATAAAGAGTCGATGAAAAAGATAACAAATAAATGATAAGATTTGGATAAAGAAAAGTAAAATTGATATAATTTTTTTAAATCTTTTAATAACTAATTGATTCTAAAGATATACTAGTCCTCCATGCATTAGCGTCTTCTTGTTCCTGCTCTTGGATCTGAATAATAGGTTCAAAATTATGGATTTTGTTAACTGGTAGATTCGTCTATAGATTCAATTGGAAATTCATTATAATGACATTCCTTGCAAAGAAAGTTATGAATGTTTACACCGCCTTCAACGAATAGAGAAAGGATTATGTGTGATGGGAGAAAGAAAAACCTAGACAGAAAAAGAATGAAAGAAAGAAAGTCCGAGAAAATCTCAAGGGTTTGGATGAGATTGTTTTATTGTGGTATTTATATTTTCTACTAAAAAATCTTATGAAATCCATCAAAACCCATCATAAAAGAAAATCCATCGAAATTTGTATACTTTTAAATACCAGAAGACTTTTTGTAAGTTGTAAAAAATCTTAATTGAATACCAACGGATTTTATTGCACTCCTTAAAAAAATCCTAATAACCTTGATCGAATACCACAAGATTTATTTTTGTCATTTAAAAATCTTGATTGAATACCATAAAATTTTTTTATAAAAAAAAAAGTCTTTTAAAATCCCTTGAAATCCTAATTGAATACACTCCTATATATTGATATGATGATTCAACATAAGATGATTCAACATAAGATAAATACAAAGCCAAAAACTCTCATCATACACTCTTTTCTCAGGATAAGATGATTCAACATCTTTTGAAACATAGATGCAGATAGATTGACATGTTTGCTTATACATATCCCAAGACAATCAAGTCCTGGATTAGCTGCCAGCTGCCATGCCATGGATTATCTAGTAACTAGTAATGGTTCCTTACTTCCTTACGAGTTTCCTAAACGACTATCATAAAAACTACTTTGATTCTCTTGCTTATCAAACAGACATTATATATAGTTTAATTTGTCTCGTAATTTTTTTTAAGAGTTTAATTTTGATATATATATTGTTAATGTAAAGATTTTTATATTATTAATTAATTGATATAGAACTTAAATTTTTTTAACTATATGACAATCAATAAATGATTAAATGATAATGTAAAAAATCTTTACATTATCAATATATTCCATTTCTTTAATACAATGCTTTGTTTTCCTACGCCCTCTACTGAAAGATTAACAAAAACACAAATGGCGTGCTAATTGCTAGCATATGGCATTTAGGAAAGACACAAGGATACAAATATTTGAGATTAAAAAGGAAAAAAAATGATTAATGATCCTTCATTAAAATGTATAATTCTCGATTAAGAATATCTAAAGAGATTTCGTCAAAAAAAAAAAAAAAAAAAAAAGTAATATCTAAAGAGAGAAGTTTGTTATTTTTTTATAGAAAAGAAAAAAAAACAAACTTTATGCAACTAATTAAGGTAAAATCGTTCATTAAATGACTTGCACGTGCTGATTAACGCGCTTGATAATATCAAATTTGACCTCTACTTTTTTTTAATAACAAAATTAACTTTTTATTCTTTTTACTGTTTTCTATTTCCATAAAATTTAACAGATTGAATAATTGAAAAAACAATAAATTAGAAGGAAATTTAAAAGAATATTAAAAAATAAAATAAATCATATATGATCGTATGTATTAAACAGTATATACAAGTCATATGATGAACAGAAGAATCTATTTAAAATTTTTATATAAAGTTTATAAAGGGCTAATTTTAATCCAAAATAAGAACTCAATAATAGCTATTTCAAATTCAAAGGGAGTTAAACTCTAGCTAGGTATTGTGTTTATAGGTTTTCCCCCTCTCCCTCCACCAAATTATAAAAGAAACCAGGAAAATTATGGTCTGCTTGGGCATGATTTCAACTTAGTCTCAATTTATAGGAATTTAGGATTAGAGAAAATAATGATGATGATGATGATAAGATACCCATACATATTTTTTTTATCAACACATGATTTTAAAGTGTTTAATTGTATATATTGTTGAAATTACCTTAACTCAAAACATAAACCGTTTGGTCAAAAGGAGGGACATATGGTTCTCCTTAAATTGGCAACTGAATGAAAACCTTCAATCAAAAACCCCACATGATCTTCATTCTAAGGCTTGGTGTCAACACATAAAGAACAAAATTAGCATCGACAAATAAATTCACATTCACACTTGAAACAGCGAATAATATTACTCCATCACCATCATCACAAATAGAATTTAAGAAAACTCTTGGCATATTTGTGGACAAAACTCTTTAATTATATGCTGTTTACACTAACATAAAAGTGATAAAACTGACAAAGAGTGAGATGATGAGAAGTTAAAAAATAAAAATATTTTATAAGAATTTATATGGTAGAAATCATTGGTAACATTATACGTTACACTTCTAATAAAAAAAATTCACTTTTTATTTTTTAACAAGTGAAACACTGATAAGATTAAGCTGATCTCACTTTTGTGAGATTTTATTTTTATTGTATTTTCTCTTTAAAGCACGTATTTTTATTATTATTTTACTATTTTTTATATTTTTTAAACATTGATCGTATATTCAATTTTGGAGACAAAAGGCTTATAATATAATTATATATTTTTAAATAGGATCAAATATTAAATTCAAGGAATGAAATATTAACCTTACCTATTAAAAACATATACAAAATAAAGCGAGTTTTAAGTGCATCAACATCAATATATCGCTAGTATAAAAATCCAAAGAGATTTTAGAGACAAAAAAAAAAACTGTACCAAAAAAAAAAAAGGATTTTAGAGACAGAATAGTTTAAAGACAGAGTTTAGAAACGAAAGACAATTGCAGTGAAAAAAAAAAAAGAAACGAAAGACAATTCGATTTTGATTAAGATGGAATTTGAGACAGAGTTATTGAATTAGTTATGATTAGATTAGGCCTCCAATTAGAGACCCAGGCCTGGCCCAACTCATTATTGTTGTTATTTGCTAATTAATAAGACAAATAAAATATTCTTTGAGGTTTTCAATCATTCTAGTCTCTTATTTGTATGTGTATGATTTGTGCTTGCGTGAAGCCTTTCAATTCTAAATTTGGATTGAGAGGAGTGTTAGAAATAAATTCTGACACGTTTAGCACACTTTTTTTAATTGATTTAAATTTGTTAAAAATAAAAAAATTATGAGTAAGCCTCATCAATAAAATTTTATATTTTGAATAAATTTTAATTAATAGTAGAAGGTGTTAAAAAAAATAGGTTAAAAAGTGTATTACAATCAATTTTCTTTATATTAAATATTTGACTCATGAAGCAAAAGAATGGCAAAAAAAATATTTTGAAAAATAATAGGATAATTTTGTTTTGAAGAAATATAATAGGATAATTTTAATAATTGATCTTTCATTTTTTTTTAATATTTATTTGATTTTGGATGATTATGTGTGGATGAAAGTGAAAAGGGTTATGTGTATAGTGGTTAATAACATGTTTGGAAAACCATTAAGAAATAAAGAACTATAATTGGATGTAAAAGCTATAATTATTAAGTTTTTAAAATCACATTTAATGTGGAACAAAATATATTACTACTTTCGTCTTAAATATAAGATTTTTTTAAATTTGTTTGTCCCTTTTTATGAGACTTTTTCAAGTTATTTTTTGTATATTTTATTTTTTTAATAAAACACCTTAATTACTTTACAATGATATAAATTAATAAGATAAATTCATTATCTCTATGATAAGAATTGAAGAAGAAAACTAATACACATTAATTAATTAATTAATTAGGTAGAAAGTAATTAAGTGAAAAGATTAAGATAATGAGTCTCAATAATTATAAGAATAATTTTGGAAAAATAATAAAAATTGCTAAAATATTTAATGTTATTAACTAAATTAATCAACTTTTTTAAATGATGTAAATTAGTTAAAAAAATATATTAAGGACGGAGATAGTATTAAGCCGGGGTGACAAAACAGGTTGGACCCGTCCGGTCAACCCATTTTGATCCTTTTTTTGGCAGGCCGGGTTGAGATTTTCAACCCACCAACCGCTTTGACCATCCAAAAAACGGGTTGAGAGCTAGTCGGGGCGGGTCAACCCACCAACCCGTTTTTATAAAATAAATAAATAAATTTAATTTTTTTATATTTTATACATATATTATTACTATTTATTTAATTATTTTTGTCTAAGTAAATTATTATTCCAAATTTAAGGTAATATATTTAATTTTTTAATAAATATTTATTATTTAATATTTATTATTTATTAGGTCCATGGTGCTCCGTGGTCCACTTTTCTTATCCCTAGTATTAAGTCGAGGAGTTAGAAGTACTTAAGATTGTTGAAAAAAAAAGAAGTATTTAAGATTTAAAACCATGTGAGTTGTCTAGTAGAAAACTGTAACAAAGTAGTAACCCTTTTACCTCTTCTCTCTCCCTCTATTGAGACGAAGGCTAGCGTGTGTGAGTGAAATAACTCATGCACGGTGCGAGAGTAATTTTTAAACAGCTGGATATAACATTCAAATATTAACGGTGGAGATGATGAGGGAGTAGTATGTAAACGAAGTAGTGAATAAAACATGTTTGAGACCCATATTTTCTCTCTCCTTACGCTCGACCCACCAGATTTCTTCAACGAAGCAAGCTGTGATGTGAAAATGAACCTACTTCGTCCTCCATTGCAAGATGAGTTCAGAACTCTCGCTTGATCTCGTTCATACCTTGAGTTATGTATGTTTGCAGCGTATCACCTTCTCCATTTCACCATTTCAGCTTCTTCCATGAATTTCTAAAATTTTGGTGTTTTGAAGATTTTTTATCCAAATTAAAATCAAAACCAAATAGAAATTGTTTTTCTAAAGTTTCTGTGTTTCAAAACGTTCTGTCCGGTGTAAAAAATGATGGAAAACTGTCGGATTTTCACTTAGGTCGTAACCAGATCTGAAGATCCGGTTCAAGGTTGAAGATGACCAAAACGTAAGTGGTTTCAATACTTTATATAATATACGACGCTACATATTGTAAATATATTAGAAAGGTCTAGCGGCAAGATGTTGATTTTGTATTTCCTCGGCGCGGGTTCGATCCCACCTGTTGCTATTTTTTTTAAAGATTATTTTTGTTTACAAAAAAGGAAGAGAAAAAATTAACGCAAAATACAAATCATCAAGGATCGAACCCACGTTGCTAAGTATGGATTACCATTAAAATACCACCCTTCCATCATCAATGCTATAATTATAAGCGATTTAAGAGAATACCTAATAATTTTAATTGCACTTAAAAATAATTATGAATTATTTGGTATGTTTTAATTAGTTATTTATTTTGTTAAATTAAATGTTTAATATTTATCTGGGCATCCAACATTAAGTTAAATATTTTACATACTTTAAAATTAATGATTTAAAGTTATTATTTATTGAATAATTGTATGCATAATTTATTTGTTATTTTTTTTTTTAATTTTGAATGTTTATGAATTCATAATTATTGTACATCTAAAATTATGTTAAACAATATTCATGAAATGTTATTATTATGATAATATGCAAATATAATTATAAATTATTTGGTAACTTTTTTTTAAATATGTAGAAATTATGAGTAAAATAATTTTTAATCAACTTAGGTGAAGATACTCTGGCTTAAGCCATGGTCAAATTACTCTGGTTGAGACAGAGTTAAAGCTACTATGCTTAAGACAAAGGTGAATCTACTCTAACCGAGTTCAAGCTGAAGATACTCTGGCTGAGAAATACATTATGGCTAAGGTAGAGGTGAAGATACACCGGCTTAGACCAAGGTCAATTTACTCTGGTTATTTGGACCTAAATAAATGGCCATCTAAGACTTCATGAACTAACCATGGTTAAGGTTAACTAATTAAGCGATTAGGTATTTAAGCTACCATGGCATGAGCTAATTATGGCTAGGGTTAATTGACTACTCAATTAGACTTATGTCTAGGGATGACAATTGGTAATGTACCTAGTGGGTACCCACAAAAATTACCTTTGACGGGTAGGGTAATTACCATTGTATTTTTAGTCAATATTTTATTTATTGAATTTTCATAATTAATTAAAGTGTGGGTAACAGGTACGAGTATGAACATTTAGGTACCTAACGGGAAAGAACACGAGTGTTTAAGTTACTACCTACACATGTATGTATCCGAGTACGAGAATTTTTTTAAAGTGCAGGTATGGGAATATAAACTATAGTACCCTAGTTAGACCCTACCTATTGTCATCCCTACTCATGACCTAACCTTATAACAAAACTATCAGATTATGTTATTTTTCTTAATTCCTATAGGTAGGTTAAAAAAAAAAATACAATGTGATATTTCATTATACCACATATGATTAATTACAATTGATGTTTCTATTGTGATTTTAAAATTAATATAAAATCTTAAATACAATAGTACCTATTTTTGTGGGTACCCACTGGGTATATTACCAATTGTCATCCTTAGTCATGAGTATAATTGAGTAGTTAATTAACCCTAACCATAATTAGTTCATGCTATGCTAGCTTAAATACCTAATCACCTAATCAGTTAACCTTAACCATGGTTAGTTCATGAAGCCTTAGATGCCCATTTATTTAGGTCAAAATAATAGGGGATAAAAAAAGAAAAAAATGTTTTGTCTCAACCAGAGCAAAATGACCTTCGTTTAAGCTGATGTATCTTCACCTCTACCTCAGTCATAATGTATTTCTCTGCCAGAATATCTTCAGCTTGAACTCGGTCAGAGTATATTCACCTTTGTCTCAAGCATAGTGGTTTCAACTTTGTCCCATCCAGAGTAATTTGACCCTGGCTTGAGCAAGAGTATCTTCACCTAAGTTAATTAAAAATTATTTTACCCACAATTTCTAAATATTTTAAAAAAAGTTACCAAATAATTTAGAATTATATTTGCATATTATCTTAATAATAACATTTTATGAATATTGTTTAACATAATTTTAGATGTACAGTAATTATGAATTCATAAACACAAAATTAAAAAAATTAACAAATAAATTATGCATACAATTATTCAATAAATAATAACTTTAAATCATTAATTTTAATGCATGTAAAATATTTAACTTAATGTTGGATGCTCAGATGAATATTAAACATATGTTTAACAAAATAAATAACTAATTAAAACATACCAAATAATTCATAATTATTTTTAAGTGCAATTAAAATTATTAAGTATCGTATATAAAATTCTTAAATCGCACAATTGGTAGCAACACGGGCTCGACCCTTGATGATTTGCATTTTGCATTAATTTTATCTCTTCCATTTTTGTAAACAAAAATAACCTTGAAAAAAAATTAGCATAAGGTGGGATCGAACCCGCGCCTGCGAAATACCAAAAAAAACCCTTGCCACTAGACCATTCTAAAATATATTTACAAATTATTGCATCATATATTATATAAAGTATTGAAACCACTTACGTTTTAGTCATCTTCAACCTTGAACCGGATCTTCAAATTTGATTACGACCCAAATGAAAACTTGACAGTTTTCCATCTTTGTTTTCACCGGACTGAACATTTTGAAACATAGAAACTTTAGAAAAACAATTTCTATTTGGTTTTGATTTTAATTTGGATTAAAAATCTTTAAAAAAACAGAAATTTTAGAACTTAATGGAAGAAGCTAGAATGGTGAAATGGAGAAGGTGATACGCCGCAGACACGCACAACTCAAGGTACGAACGAAATCAAGTGAGGGTTCTGCACAACGGAGGATGAAGGATTAACAAGTTCATTTTCGCATCGCAAAGAAATCCGGTGGGTCGAGCTTAAGGAGAGAGAAAATATGGGTCTTAACAACAACATGTTTATTTACTACTTCATTTACATGCTACTCCCTCATCATCTCCACCATTAATATTTTAACGTTATATCCAGCCGTTTAAAAATTACTTTCGCACCATGCGTGAGTTGTTTCACTCACGCACGCTAGCCTTTGTCGTGAAGTACATTTGCTTTGCTTATTGAGCTAGTATAAAAGGATCATAATTTTGATATCTCCTGAATTTTATATTGCAACATAACCATAATTATCTAACCTTATTCCTTCGGGACTAGGATCAAACCAATCACACTTAAGTAAAACCAACTTCAGGGTAGGGCAACCAATTCATCAATATCAACTAACACTCAATAGTAATTGCCAGATGGATTAATTCGATTTATGAGAAATATATCAGTCATACAAGTAATAAACTGATAACTACAAATAGTTCTCCCGCAAAGATTGGCATAATGCCCAATTATAGGAATTTGTTACTATTTGAACAAATAGGGTATTTGAGAGAATAAGTAATCAAAGACAATAAAATGATTAAAAATCTAATTAACTACTAAATGCTACTTGTTTATGATTTTAAAGTTTTTAGTGTGAAAAAATGTTATGTGAAAGTGGTTAGGGTTCAAGCCCATAGCAAAACATCATCAGACACACACAAAAGGTAAAACAAAACAAACTAAACCCAGAATGATAATCCTAAGCACCATTTAGATGAAGCAGGCAGCTGAACCAGAACGTAGGGTGGCGGAGCAGGGATGGGGCAGGAGGCAAGGCAGATCCTGCCGACATTATTTTATTTTTATTTTTTATTTTCACTGGATTTTGTGCATATTTATTGTGTTTTTTTTATCAATGTAACTAGACTGGACTGTTACCTGAAATGAATTGGATTGAAAGAGCCCAGAATTCAATTTTATTCATTTTGGATTATGTTGGAAGGGCTTAGAGGCCCAATTTCTTATTTTTTTGGGGGGATTCTAAATCTATTTTGGGCTTCAAACTGGCCCAACTCAAGTTTTGAAAGTGGAAGAATAAAATGGAAAAGAAAGAACCAAGAAAGATCAACTCAATTGGTTTAGCACAACCTAATTTTGATACGCTAAAAAGAAAAAAAAGAAAGAAATATTGAATTGGGAGAGAAAAGAAATGAAGAAAGTAAAACTAGACACCAAATGTGTCGATTTAATCAGAAACAATGGAACGAGTCCCAGTAAGAAGAAAACTAAATTGGTATTGAAATGAAATGGATAAAATAAAACAATCAAGAGAGAAAGGCCAAAATTGGATTACAACAGTTTTGGGATTTGAATTAGCCTAAATCAATAATGAGATAAAGTGCTAAAACGAAACAAGGGAAGGTAAATAAAATTAGCACATTTAATCTTAAACAGTTAAAAAGGAAAGAATAATAAAAAAAGATTAATTTGATTGAAGATAACAAAGTCACTTTTAATTTATTTTTTTAATGCAAGAGAATATGGACTAAAGTAAAAAGAAGAAAGGGATTGATAAAAATAAATTAAGTGACTTAAAAGAAAAGGTGGATAAAATTGAGTGTTATCTGCAGAAAGTTTTGTTCTTTAAAATTCATCCATGCAACGCCATGAACTTACCATACTATGGATGATGGATATTAACACTTCTGTAATAATAACGGAGTCTTCGTTATACCCGAACATCTTAGAAAACAAACACCAAACACACCTTAACAATAGTGGCCACTCCTCACCCTCCACTCCTTCATTCTCCCCAAACCAACAAAACAAACCCACCATTTCTCAATTCACGGTCACGAGACAAAAACCACAGCCACCAGATTCATTTATCAATTATGGATTGCCCAAATACACAATGGCTTATAAATAAAATAAATTCGAGCATGACCCATCCATCCATCGTGATCAACATTCCACAATGGCTTATCATCTTCTCTACCTCTCTCTCTCCCTCATCCTAACCCTCTCCTCCTCCGCCACCGCCGAGACGCCGATCCAACAAGCCTGCGCCGTGACGCTCTCCCCGCAGCAATGCGAGTCCTCTCTCTCCCAATCCCACAAACTCTCTTCCAACCCCACCCCTCTCCAAATCCTCCAATCCGCCATGGCCCTCTCCTCCGACAACCTCGCCGCCGCCCAGTCCATGGTCAAGTCCATCCTCGACGCCTCCGTCGACAGCCCCAACCGCACCGTGGCCGTCACTACCTGCACCGAAACACTAGCCAACTGCCAGCACCGCATCTCCCTCTCCACCGACGCGCTCCCACGCGGCAAGACCAAGCACGCGCTCGCCTGGCTCGGCGCCGCCTTCGGGTACCTCCACGACTGCCAAAGCAGCCTCGAGAAGGTCAACGACACCGAACCGGTCCGCAAAACGATGTCCTCCATCGACGCCCTCATCACTCTCTCCACCAATACCCTCAGAATGGCCTTTTCCTTCGACGCCTTCGGAAACGACACCGCCAACTGGAAGCCCCCCACCACCGAGCGCGACGGCTTCTGGGGGACCCCCGCCTCCGGTGGGCCCGGTCCCGTCCCAGGGGTTCCGTCTAATTTGACGCCCGACGTTACCGTCTGTAAGAATGGAGCGAACGGGTGTCAGAAGACGGTGCAGGAGGCCGTTAACGCCGCGCCAGATAACGGCGAAGGTAAGAGGTTCGTCATACAAATAAAAGAAGGGGTTTACGAGGAGACCGTTAGGGTTCCGTTAGCGAAGAGGAATGTGGTGTTCTTGGGCGACGGTATGGGCAAGACGGTCATCACCGGCAACGCTAACGTGGGGCAACAAGGGATGACAACTTACAACTCTGCCACCGTCGGTATATATGTTTTTACTTTTATAATAATAATTTAAAGTATATATGATGACATGCATGCATGTTAATTATAATTATGATGGCATACAGCGGTTCTTGGGGATGGATTCATGGCAAAGGATTTGACGATCGAAAACAAAGCTGAGTCTCACCAAGCAGTGGCATTCAGATCAGACAGTGACCTTTCTGTGATTGAGAATTGTGAATTCTTAGGCAATCAAGACACTCTTTATCCTCACTCCCTGCGACAGTTTTACAAGTCATGCCGCATCCAGGGCAACGTGGACTTCATCTTTGGAAACGCTGCAGCAGTTTTCCAAGACTGCCAGATCCTAGTTCGTCCCAGGCAAGTGACCCCAGAGAAGGGTGAGAACAATGCTATCACGGCAAATTCCAGGGAAGACCCTGCACAACCCACAGGCTTTGTTTTCCAGAACTGCTCCATTAATGGCACTGAGGAATATATGAAATTGTACCACAGCAAGCCTGAAGTGCACAATAACTATTTGGGTAGGCCTTGGAGGGGGTTTTCCAGAACGGTTTTCATTTATTCGTTCTTGGAGGTCCTTGTCACACCCCAGGGTTGGATGCCATGGAGTGGTGACGTTGGTCTCAAGACACTTTACTATGGGGAGTTTCAGAACAAAGGTCCTGGCTCTGATTTGTCTCAGAGGGTGCCATGGAGTAGCAAGATCCCTGTCGAGCACGTGTCAACGTATTCAGTGCAGAATTTCATTCAAGGAAATGATTGGACTCCATCATCTGCTGGTAGCCAAGCAAGTGATCACAGGAAGCTTAGGAGCCATCAGTAAATTAATATGGGGGGAAGTTTTATTTACCCCCTCCCCTTTGTAAATTACCGATTACTAATACAATAACAATATATAGCTATCCAGATTAGGAAGAAATTTCAAATCAATTTGAGTCGTGCTGGTAATTACTAAGGGTTGATCCCTCTCATTTTGTTGGGATTGACCCCTATTTGGATGATTTAATGTGTTTGGTTATCAGTTAAAATCATGGAAACCTATATAATTCAAAATCTTACCTTGATTTTATGTTTTAGAAAATGTGACATTACAAACGGAAAAGGAGGCTCCACGAGCATCATCAGCAACAATACTACGCAGAAACAGGAGGATAATCATGTATACAAACTATAGAATAGAACTTATTCATGAGTTAGGGTGTTTACCCTTGCTCTTTTAAAATCAATAGTATCTTCATGGGTAAGTTGCAAGGTATTCCACATTTCTTTAGCAGTTTTGCAATTAGAAATTCTATAAAATTCATCATAAGACAAACCAAAAGTGATAGTATTTTTAGCTTTTAAATTATATTGAACTTTCCTCTTTTCATCATTAGTCTAATCTTTCTTAGGCTTTTCTTTTACTTTCCTATTGACAATATGGATGCGAATGAAAACATCATACTCAACGACATCCCACGCATCCATATCAATTGATTTAATAAAAATTTTCATACGTTATTGCCAATACATATACCTTTCACCATTAAAAATAAGAGCACGATTTATAAATCTGTCTTCTCGTAGAAAAGAATTGTTTGAGGCCATTATTCTCATAAAGTTGTTCAGCTTTTACCCAAAAGTCAAGCTTTGATGCCAATTGTGACCCAAATGGCTAGTAAAACTTGAGAGGAAAATGAATTGAGTTAGTTAAAAATCCTTTTGTAAATTGATTTTCCTAAACTCGTGAAGAATATGTATATTAGAAGAAGCAGAGTAAGCCTTAGAATAGGGATCAATCCGTCCTACCTTGTTAGTGAAAAGTGATAAAAAAAAGATGAGGTGGTGAGTTATGAAATGGAAGGTTGACGCATAAAAATCAATCCCAAAAATACCCAAAAGAAAAAGGAAAAGTTTTAATAACATACTAATTCATTTCTTTTTAACAAAATACTTATCTTATTTGACATATACTTTTTATGATATTTTTCTTCTAAATAATAATAAAATTCATAAATATTTTCATGTATTAAATATTATGATAATATTTTTCAATAAAAATTATATATATGAAAAGTCATACATGTAATAAAAGTCTAATAATGAAAATATCATTTATCATTTTATTTAAGTTGATTATATATTATTTTTAATAAATATAACATTTCATACTTTCTTTTTGAGGTCTTTTCTTTAGGTAACGTTTATAACATTTCACACTGTTTAGTCAACTTTACAGTTTACATATACACATGACACATATTAATATATTGTTTTTAATAAATTTAACCTTTTTTGGTACAATAATAAATATGACCTTGAATATTATTGTATAGCCAACTTATATATATATTTTCTTCTTCTTGATTAGAAGAGACTAGTCTCTCAATGTTCGAATTTTCATTAACTAAAGTGTTTATATTTACAGTACCTGAAAGAAAAATTAATGTAAGTTAATTCTATTAACTCGAATACAAACAAATTAATGTAGTTAATAGTTAATAGTACTATGTTATCCGTTCATTATTATTTTTCTTATTCATTTGAAGCAAAGTAAAAATAAAATCTCTCTTAAAAAAAAGTAAAAATAAAATTTGTCTATTTGTATTTATAAAAAAAAAATATAGTTAAGTATCACATCCTGAAAAGTAAAAACCCGAACCGAAACAAAAATGAAGCACGCAAGATGCAAGCGGTAGTAGCAAGGAAAAGGAAAAATAGAGTGTGGGGTTCCTCACAAGTCACAACCATCCACGTCCATGACGCACTTCAGTCTTCCCTCCGTTCTCACCTTCATAAAATCATAATGCACGTCGCATTCACTGTTTCCTTTTAACATTTTGAACACTCCAAATTTCTATCCAATGACCAAATACCACCATCTCGTGATACCATTCCGCCGTGACAATTTACCATAATTTACTTCTAATAATAATAACGTTTCTGTAATAATAACCCACTCTTCATTATTCATTCTCACTCTTGTACACAAACATCTTAGAATAACACCAAACAAACACGCCTTAACAATGGTAATAAAAGAATAGTGGCGACTCCACCCTCCACTCCTTCATTCCCCCCAAACCAACAAAACAAACCCACCCCGTGACACCATTTATCTATTCACGGTCACGAGACAAAAACCATAGCCACCAGATTCATAGCAATACCAAAAATTAAAAAAACAAACATTATCAATTATGGATTACCTAAAAACACCTATAAATAAATTCCATCATCGTGATCAAAACTCACTTCTCAATTTCTGACAACATTGATGGCTTCTCTCTTCTACCTCTCTCTTTCCCTCATCCTAACCCTCTCCTCCGCCGCGCACCACAGCCACCACCATTCACCGGCCAAACCCACCGTCACCGCCGCCGCAGCGCCGGCAATCCAACAAGCCTGCGCCGCGACGCGCTTCCCGCAGCAATGCGAAGCCGCTCTCTCCCAATCCCACGACCTCCCTCAGAACCCAACCCCTCTCCAGCTCCTCCAGTCCGCCATGGCCCTCTCCTCCGATAACCTCGCCACCGCGCAGTCGATGGCGAAGTCCCTCCTGGACGCCTCCGCCGACAGCCGCAACCGCACCGTGGCCGCCGCCACCTGCATCGAAATACTAGGGAACTCGCAGCACCGCATTTCCCTCGCCACGGACGCGCTCCCACGCGGCAGGACCAAGGACGCGCGCGCGTGGCTCACCGCCGCCCTCGCCTACCAGTACGACTGCTGGAACAGCCTCAAGTACGCCAACGACACCCAAATGGTCGGCAAAACGATGTCGTTCATCGACAACCTCGAAACTCTCTCCAGCATCGCCCTCAGCATGGCCTTCTCCTTCGACGCCTTCGGAAACGACACCGCTTCCTGGAAGCCCCCCTTGACGGAACGCAACGGGTTCTGGGAGGCCGTCGGGTCGGGTCAGCCCGGGTCCGCAGGAGGGGTTCCGTCGAATTTGACGCCCGACGTTACGGTGTGTAAGAATGGAGGGGACGGCTGTTATAAGACGGTGCAGGAGGCCGTTAACGCTGCGCCAGATAACGGCGACGGTAAGAGGTTTGTGATACACATAAAAGAAGGGGTTTATGAGGAGACCGTTAGGGTTCCGTTATCGAAGAGGAATTTGGTGTTCTTGGGCGACGGCATCGGCAAGACGGTCATCACCGGCGACGCCAACGTCGGGCAACAAGGGATGACAACTTACAACTCTGCCACCGTCGGTATGTTTTTATTTTTTGAATCGCATATTGTATTATATTTTATGATAATAATAATAATAAAATAATCAGAATGTTTTCTTTTTTATAGTATTTTTTAAAGAACGTTTTTTTTCTGATTGAAAAGCCAATGAGTTGAGCTCGAGGAATGGGCCCCTCTGATTTCACGGGTTACTGCTCCTAGGCGGAATTGTCAGCTTATTTTTGTTGATTTAAAAAAAAAAAAAAAAAAAAAAAAAAAGGTTGTTGTACAGAGGTTTTCAGGAATTGTAATATGTGTTTACTTATTTTTATAGATAATTAAAAATTTAAGGAGAGGGGACCATATCTAATCTAAGGTAAGGGGAATGGATCCTCTGTCACTAACTCTTAGATTGCATAAATGTGTTTAAACAGAGGAACCATTACGAATATTTCTAGTATGAAAGAGAATATTTCTGGAATATCAATCATTGAATTATAAAATGAAAGTTTCTTCTAGTGCATACTTATTTTGGTTTATCTGATAACAATCCATTTTTTACATGTTCAGTGAACCTTCATTTTCCCCATGTATGAAGTATGATGACATGCATGCATGGATTGTTTGTCATGTTATGTTAAAGATGTATTCAATTATGATGGCAGCGGTGCTTGGTGATGGATTCATGGCAAAGGATCTCACGATCCAAAACACAGCAGGTCCTGATGCTCACCAAGCAGTGGCATTCAGATTAGACAGTGATCTTTCTGTGATTGAGAACTGTGAATTCTTAGGCAATCAAGACACTCTCTATGCTCACTCCCTGCGCCAATTTTACAAGTCATGCCGCATTGAGGGCAACGTGGACTTCATCTTTGGAAACTCTGCTGCAGTTTTCCAAGACTGCCAGATCCTAGTTCGTCCCAGGCAAGTGAAGCCAGAGAAGGGGGAGAACAATGCTATCACAGCACATGGCAGGACAGACCCTGCACAAGCCACAGGCTTTGTTTTCCAAAACTGCTTGATTAATGGCACTGAGGAATATATGGCATTGTACCACAGCAAGCCTCAGGTGCACAAGAACTATTTGGGTAGGCCTTGGAAGGAGTATTCTAGAACAGTTTTCATTAATTCGTTCTTGGAGGTCCTTGTCACACCCCAGGGTTGGATGCCATGGAGTGGTGACTTTGCTCTTAAGACACTTTACTATGGGGAGTTTGAGAACAAGGGTCCTGGTTCTGATTTATCTCAGAGGGTGCCATGGAGTAGCAAGATCCCTACTGAGCACGTGTTAACGTATTCGGTGCAGAATTTCATTCAAGGAAATGATTGGATTCCATCATCTGTTGGTAGCCCATCGTCCTAAATTAGTAGCCATCAGCGGATGGGGGAGTTTTATTTACCTCCTTTGTAAATTGCCAATTACTAATGCAATAACAATATAAGAAATTTCAAATCAATTTGAGTCGTGTTGGTAAATACCAATGGTTGATCCCCCTCACTTTATTGGGGCGACCCCTACTTGGATGATTTACAAAGTTTATTTTAAGTTATCTTAACATATTCTTGAAATATGTTATGCTCACCTGATTAGATTTTTTTTTTTAATTAGTAAATGGGAGTTTACATAGCATGACCTGAGTAGTACCTTCGGCTTTTCCGTCTAAAGAAAACAAGACACGGGGCATTATGGGCACCACGATCCTCTTAAAAAGCCGTTGATTTTTCAATTTCTATAACTGTTACATGGACAACACCTCTAATCCTTTTTCCATTATACAAATGGCATAATAAGCTGACACGTTTTCTTCTCTATATATAAAGCAAATATAGCGGTCATAAGGAAGTTGGAAATGGTCACTTTTATCCAAAGAAGCTAATGCTAATGCTTAGTACATATGGCACACGTTCGCCTCTACTTTGAGCTTTGCCAAAAAGGTCATTTAGTTGCTAATGTGTCCCATTCCTATTCCTATTAATAAATAAATTATCCATGTTCCCATTGAGACATCGCCTTGATGAGGATGTTGACAACGGAATCTGAGCTCAGCCAGTGCTAGGAGCACTGGGAAATTTGATAAAGAAACACCATTACCATTGGTTGGGCATTTCAATTACCAGGAATATTCACATGATCAAAGTTTTAAACACGGACACATGTATGGGCCGTTGCTTCATCCCTAGTCCCTTACAGACTTACAGTCAACTATTGTCCCTACAATACAACCAATTTTATTGATATTGACTTCAGCATTGTAGAATAGTACTACTATTCTTGTTCACATGAGGTACCAATACTAATAGTGTTATCGGTAGTCACATGTTGCGGAAAGGTCTTAAAATACTTCCAAATCAAAATTGATTGCTTCACAGTTCACGGGAGATTGTTCACCATTCATCGACAGCAAGAGGTTGCAATTACAAACACAGCGATAGGTCGCACTGGCCTCGTAGTCATAATACCATTTTTCATGACCTTTTTCGAACAAATATACCATTTCATTTGGAAGTTTTTGACACGGGACCAAATTATATATTTACATAAATTTGTCTCATTACTTTAGGTTAAGTAAAAATAAATAAATAAAAGGTTTGGGCATAGCGCTAGCTTCAACTAAATTTGCAATTGCTGCGCCAATGCTATTTTTAGAGTTTGGTTAGGCACTATTATAATCTAATCCATTAACAACTTGTTTATCGGCTCTTTGAAATTGGCGCCACCCATTGTGAATCTGTGGTCTCTCCACTACCTGCACTACCTGCTTTAGGATCAAGAAGTGATATAGGGTTTACCCACTTCATATACAAATGCTTATATTCCTCGACAGGTCAATATAATAATGACCAGGTTTGTTGGTTCCATGTGTGATCGGAATATTGTGGTTGATAATCACGCATGGGGTAGTAATAATTAACCACCCCCTATGGAACTTTCCCGTGAACTCGATTGTCAAAGAGTGGTTCTGCTAGTAGTATATAGTTGAATAATATGTGTGTTGGTTCAACTAGTTATTGGACTGTCCCCAACCATGTGTTTCGTGACATTTAGCCAAATGCCTTTCATGTGAATTTACACATGAAATAGAATCCAATTTTTTTTAAGTAAGGTATTCAAATACTTAAAAAATCCAACTATCTACCAGCTATGTTGGATCTTGTTGGTAGAATCCAACATATTATTTTCATTTGAATTTAAATTTCTTTTATTAGAAGAAGATTGATCCAAGAGAGGATAATAAGTTTAAAGGTTGATTTACGCATGTCAAAGGGAAGAAATTCAATCTCATGACACCTCTAACACGTATGTTCTAGAGTGATTATCTTTAAGTTGATTGTGTAAAATTTATAATAACTTTTAAAAAGCTTATTTTATCTTCTTTTAATTAAAATAAAAGAAAAACATTTTTTTAATTTTTGGGAAAAAGTGAAATTATAATTTTTAAATGGAAATAAATTTAGTAAAATTTGAAAGAAAAAAAAACTGGTAGAAGATTTTAGAAAAATGAATTTATTTTGGTAAGGTTTTTATTTTGGCACGACTTTCTTTTATTTTGGTAAGGGTTTTTTGGTATGATTTTTGTTTTGGTGGAATTTTTTTATTTTGGTAAGATTTTAGAAAATAAGTTATTTATTTATTTTATTTTAAAAGATGAATCTACATTGTTCAAGAATACTCTAGATCAATCACTTGATATGCCCCATTTCTTTGTAAACCTCTCTTGATTTAACACTAGTAAAGGAAAATCAGATCTTCTAAGTTTTCTTCAAATCAATTTTCTAGACATTTAATCCCAAGCAAACGCTAAAGTAGTTGGACTAAAACTAATTGGAAAATATGTCCACAATCCACTTTAGAACCTATTCCCTTTTTTACTTTCAAAAAGAAACCACAAAACTACAAAAGAAAAACAGAATCAAAACAAAAGATGACCAAGAAGAAATGGGAAGGCCATACATTACAGATTCGTTCGGGTAAATTGCTCTGAAATTGAATTAATGAGATTTGTTATAATATATGATCAGAATGCAGAATAGACTCAGCACAAAATAAGACATATTCATGCACAAACTGAAGAGGAATAATTTTTTTCCTTTATGCCATTTTCCAACACCAAGAAATTTATTAACATTTGCAAGGAAGGTAGAAAGCTAAATTCACATGTCACAAACCAGAAAGAGATGATGTGGCAATGGCAGGTGGTGTTGGAGTATAAGACTCATCATCAGTCCAATTGGTCTCTCCCCAGTGCTTCAACATGTTTTTCCATGAGCACAAGTTATCAATGCATTTCTTCAACCTCTTATCTTTAACTTTAATTTGCCAATGCCCATTTGTGTAGTTAGCAATTTCAGCTTGCTTACGATCCCATTCCAACTGTGCCTTCTGCTTTGACTTCAACATGCAAAACTGTTGCAAAAGCTCAGGCATTGCATCATGTACCTTCCACCACCTTTCATGAGCAACATCACTTGCAAACTCGTGAAAGATATCACTGTTCCAGTTACAATCATAGTCCCGGAAGCACAACCATGGCTTCATTCCTAGATAGTGAAGGACATAGAGAATTGGAGGGTCAGCACCAAATAACATAGTCTTCATTTGCTTCTTCTCTTCCTCATCACCAACCCAAAAATGCTTCAAAAAATTCATGTGTCTTGGTATCCTGTGCCACCATGTGAATATTTCATTTAAGTATCCCTGGTCCCCTCCATTGTAGGACTCAAACTCATTAATATGATCCATTAGGAGCTTGAATGTGCAATTTGATGGCTCAACCACCATGACACCAGAGTTGAAAAGAGTGCCATTATTTCCAGTTGCAGTGATTTCTGGCATTCCAAATAGGAAATCTATATTTCTTAGGATGAGCAAATCTGCATCAATGAATATTATCTTGTCATAATCTGTAAGCTGCCACAAACGGAACTTGCTGTAGTTCCATTCATTGTAAGCATCTTTTTCAGCTTTTGGGTTTCTGATCCTTTGTATTGTCCTAATTTTCCACCCTGCTGCTTCTAAACCACTTCTGTGGTACTCACTTATTGTCTCATCAACAAGTATAACTAGGTCTCTAGTTGATCCAGACATACGGATGCTTTGTGCTGCTGCAATAGCTCCACAAACATAAACGTGAGCTGAATGGAGAATTGTTGCATATGCTTCTCTACGAACATTTCCCACATAACTCAGCTCTGCTTGCAGTTAATTCAATTTTCACATGTCATGTATATGATAAAAGAAATATAATGAAGAGTAGACAATATGATAAAGTTCTACTACTCGTGGATGAGAACATAAAAAGTTAAATAAAGTAGAAAAAGTCATTTTTCTTGGTTGTGCAAATCTTGAGTTTCAAGTTTCAACAGCTTTGCTTCTAAAGAGAATCTCATCATTTTGTATATTTGATATGTGTTTCTTGAGCAATTATTAAGTTCAAAATCACCATTATTGTGCAATGGAAAATTGGTCAAGAAGTATGTGTTACTTAAAATCAAGTCATCCATTGCTGGTAAAAGCATTGGTAACTGTATACAAGTTCCCACAATATATGCTCTTGAAAGTACTGTGATGTTGTCATGTTATGTCTATGTAATGTTCCCACATTATATGTTTGTGAAAGTACTGTAATGTCATCATGCCATGTCTATGCGTGTGTTAGAACAAAGAAAGTTGAACTAACCTTTGCCCCTCAAAGGAAGTGCAAGTTCACAAGATCCTACTGGGAGGTGGAGTTTTTCTCTCAAAACATTCAAGTTTGGTTTGTATAACCACACATTCCCTTCATGTCCCACAAGTTCTTTGCAGGTAAACAAATTGGGTATTGGAAAGAAGTTGGTAACAAAAAGCATATACACGGGGTAATTGCCTTTGAAAGAGGTTGCAAGCCTAGCTGCTGCTAGTTGCAAGTGCAACCGAGCAACATCTCTAGACCAATTCCCCCCATTGGCATGAGGAAGCTTCACAGCTATGAGATTGAGCCTTATTCCAGGAGATCTAAGACTTGGAAGAGAAGGACAAATCGGAACTTCGGTCTCTTCTTCCTCATCAATCCATTCTGGGTATAGGGATTCCCATGTCACATTTTTTGCAGCATACTCAAGGTGCAGAACATGTGTGGCATTAGGAATAAGCTGTTCCCAATGGTCTGATTCAGTCTTATTGAAGTTTAGAAGGCCAACCCCTTGAAATTCTTTCTTCCTTGTCAGTTTCTCAATAATTTGTAATATACTATCCCAGTTAATATCAGCATTTGATATATACCGAGGATCTGAACCACCCCATATCCACCTGTTCACAAAATTTGGCCTGCATGATATACATTTGACACAATGAGTTGATTCTATTCGTAACTCCATTTTAACTATATGTATACAGAACATTTTAATTTCATTTTTGGAAATCAAATTACTAGGTGAGCATGATCATTGCAGAAAAGAATTTGCAAATTACTGATATAGAGCATACCCCAAGCCAGAGCTTGATAAATGGTCGGTGTTGTAAACCTTTGGAGAATAGAGGAGCGTTACGTAAGTGCCGCAAATGGTTATCAATAGGACAAAAGGTTTTAAGGAAGAAAAGTTGCATCTTGAGCTTCTATCTTGGATGGATAACTGGATAGGCTTCTCATTCTCAACATCTTTTCCATTCCTTTTTGGTAATCTTCGTCTGTATAAATCTACACTGTACCACGTAGTTATTCAAGATCAAAATAATAGATGTAACCAAAAGAAATAAAGGAAGAAAATATATTAGAAATAATTGCAGATTAGAGATTTAATTAAACTCCACCAAGCCTACAAAGTAATGGAAGGAACTTTAAAGGCATACATCCCTATACCAGAGTTTGTATCAGTTTGGCGGAAAATACAGTAAATCTACTATGAATAAAATGTTTACGAATTTTTACAAACTTAATTTCTATAAAATGTTTTTTTTTTATTTTTATATGTCATTTCGAACGCCCGCTTAGATGATTTGAAAAGATATTAGCAAATCAGAGTGAAGAGAGGAATTGGCAATTTCTATAAAATGGTGAGGCATGACAGGTATTATAAATCTTACTGTTTTCTATATTTATTTCTAAAACCACTTGGGTGCACATGATTTTAAAAGCATGCAAAAGCTGATTAAACCAGATCATCGTATATACATTTGTGTAAAAACTTAAAATAACTTTCGAGAAAAAGTATTCCTCTTGAATGAAGTTCTTATTTAAGTTGTGAATGACAAAATAAGGTTTAAGATTTCCTTAATCTTAAGTAAGTTACTAGGAGAAACTTTGTTTCCTTAACGAATCCATTGACTTGGATTAGTGGCGCTTGGTGCATGCATGGAACTAAATTAGCAGCCAAATCTGGTTGGAATGCAAGTTCGTACTTCGTATTTCAGTGTTTCAATAAGGAGGGAAAAGGATTGGCCGTTTTAGGAGCATGTTTTTTGTGCAAACAATGAGTTCTTATTATAATATATCCTATTCTTTTACAACTTAATCCCATTTCATTTTTTCTTTATCTCTCTTTATCTTTTTCATCATATGTCACATATTATATTTATCACTTCTCTCTCTCCTCTTTCTTTTTTCTCTCTGTCTCTTTCCTTCCTCCACCCCAATCCACCCAAAATGGGGTGGATGATTATCATTTTTCAAATATTTTTATGCACAAACAAGGGAAGGTTCACATTAATATTTTTGGAAGAAAGAGAGCGCGAAATTGAGATAAAAAAGATGAACGGTAACGATTAGTTTTTTTGAATTGAGAGAAATAAAAATGTTTATGTAAATAAAGTGTTCGCCATTTTAAGCAGAGTAGAGGATTTTGGGTTGTCCACTATGTGCAAGGCCGTATGCAGACCAACCTATAGCAGATCAAGGTATTAAGGCTGGTCCGTTTTCTATTTTCTTTCTTAAAGAAAATAAAAATGTTAATTTTAAATAAGTTATTTGATTAATTTATATTAAAAATTAAAATTAATTACTCCCTCCGATCTTTTTTATAAGAAACAAAATGATGTTCTTTTTTTGTCCTAATTATAAGAAACATACATCCACTTTAAGATCTATTAATTGCTAGTTTTTTTTATCCTTCATCTTATGAAATTTATTAATGAGACACCTACTCATTTCTCATGCATTTATTGGTCTATTAATAATACAACTTACACTTATTGGTGGAGGTGCAGTGTCATTAATGTAACCACTACTTAAATCAATCAATTTAATGAGTACTTTTGGAATAAAATTTAAATTTATAACATTATTAATTATAACTAACTAACTTAACTATTTTTATTGGTCTTGAAGATTTAGTTATTTGTTTCTTATATAAAGGACCGGATGGAGTAATATTTAAAATAAATATTTTTTTGTTTGAAAAGAATGTTTAAATAAATTTTAAAAAAGAAACTTAAAAATTAATTATGATAATTTTGAGCGTGTGGTCCAACTGGTCCATGTTGGGTAAAAAAATCATCAAGTAAGGCCGAATCCCAAGTTGGGTAAAAAAATTCATATTCGGCTTCAATTTTATTGATCTAACCCATACCGTTATTCAGTTAGACTTGACCTATTTTTACACTATTTTTATTTTTTATCTTCAAACGAAGTACAAAAGATGCAGTTTAACAGAAATTAAAAAATAAAAAAAAGATGAAGTGTAACATTATTAAGCCTTTATTGGAAATTATAAATAAAGCTCATTAAATCAAGAGTGATATCACAAAGTTTCTTAATTCTAAAAAAATATATTTTAAAAAGTGTGTTAAAGCATACAAGAGGAGTTGCTCATCTATACTAGTATATTAGCAACATTAATAACAAAATACTGCTGGAAAGTATCTAATTTGGTAATTCCATCTTTTTCACTTTAGATGAGACATGAGAGTCTCACTAATTTTTAATTGTATTTTACACAAATGGAAGAAATAAAAGTGAGAGATAGATTGTATGGTTCATTTAAGAAATATGTTAGAGTTATTTAATTAAATTAAAGAGTTAATTAAGTTTCTTAAAATAATAAAAATATATATAATGTGAAAAAGTTTATAAAATAAATTTTAGCAACTATAAAATAAATTATGTGTAGTATTAGCATATTATAATTCATACAGGTTTTGGTGACAGTGTCTGCATTCAATATGTGAAGCAGGAAATAGATATTAGACCTTATGAAAATGAAAATACTAGTAGGTCCTAAACAGTGATTTTCATAGGAAATTTTCAAACTAATGGAGGGAAGACCCTGTTAAGAGCACCTATATATGATAAAATTGAGAATGTAAAGCAGAAAGTGTAACAAGAAGGAACTCACATGGATGCTGGAAAACGGTATCTACCTTCAACGGCACGTGCAGAAGTACCCATTGTTCCTCTTATATTAACTTTTCACTTTTCAGCTACAGGGGCATGCAAACATCTGAACTGATCAAAACCCAAGATAATATATATTAAAATAAAAACATAGTTCAAACGACTATATATATCTATATATATGGAGTTATGGACAAAAAAAAATTAGAACTAGGAAACCATCATAAACTGAAACATATATAAACATCTATGTCAAGATGCAGCGTGTAAATTTTCACGACCTCTTCAACCTCAAAACCACAATCCTCAAGAGAATTTGATAGGTAGACAAATAAAAGTTATTATTATAAAAATGAGAGTGAGAGAGTGATGGAGAAGAGGTTGAAATATCTCCGAAAAAATAGACACATTTTAGAAGCTTGTCGAGAACAAAGATAAAAGAGATGGAAGGGACACATTATGGCATAGTTGGGGAGTTTGAGTCAATGTAGACAGCCTGACAGAGTAACTTCCTTGAGAATTTTTTTTTCTTCTTTCGGTTTCATTTTACTTTTGGGTGGTCACCAACTCTTCCCCATCTTTCAATATATCTTTCTAATTCCTAGTTTTTCTTCTATTTAGCCCTTTTCCACTTTAGTGTTGGAGTGAAAACCGTCCTACTTGCATTATCCTTCCTGCTTATGTAAAACAATTTATTGATTTGTACTTGACAAGCCACTATAATAACAATAATAATTAACACAAAGAGGACATGACGTATGTACATATTATGCAGTACACTTCAACTTTGCACTTTTAGTGGTTGGGGAAGTCAATTAGTTTGGCAAAGTATCTAAAGGTATTAGCAACGGCTTTTAAGATCCTTTAAGTTTTAATCACTTTCAAGAGCAAATGGTAATTAAACCTTCTCAGAATTTTTCATCCTGAACAAATAAATAGTAGTAGTACTTTTAGCATTTTAGGTGCAAATATGCACACACTTTGCCCCTTTTGTTTCGTCAATCATTTATTTAAGAGTAAATTACATGGACCCTCCTTGAGATTTGCCCTAATTACACCTGGTACCCCTCCATTTTTGAACCCTACAGAAACCTCCCCTAATTTTTGGATTTTCGTTACACCGACCCCCCTCTTAAGTTTAAATTGTTACACCGACCCCCCTCTTAAGTTTGAAAAATCTTACACTGACCCCCCCTCAGGGGTACTCAAAGTAATGTCAAAAAATAGAGGGGTACTAAGTGTAATAAGAGTAAACCTTAGGGGGATCAGTGTAATTAACTCTTTATTTAAAGTTACTGTGTAGTAGTTGGAATAGATTAGGTTAGTCGTTAATGAAAACAAGTGGTTATTGGATTAAGAGTTAAGGTCCCAATCCATGCATGCATATTTCATGTCAAATAGGTTATATTATGAAGTACTCTCTCCGGTCCTTTATATAAGAAACAAATAACTAAATTATCAAAACCAATAAAAATAGTTAAGTTAGTTAGTTATAATTAATAATGTCATAAATTTTAATTTTTTTCCAAAAGTGCCCCTTAAATTGATTGATTTAAATAATGGTTAAATTAATGACACTGCACCTCCACCAATAAGTGTAACTTCTATTGTTAATAGACAAACAAATACATGAGAAATGAGTAGGTATCTCATTAATGGATTTCAAAATATGAAGGATAAAAAAGAAAACTAACAATTAATATATCTTAAAGTGAATTTATGTTTCTTATAATTAAGACAAAAAAAGAACATCCTTTTATTTCTTATAAAAATGATCGGAGGAAGTATTCCCTTAAACCAGTGTTTTAAGAATCGGATCAGTCATCGAACCGGTCAAGGTACTCGGTTAATGGATCACTGGTCGAACCGGTGGATCATTGGTCAGACCGGTTTGACTCGATATATATTAAAAAATTAAAAAAATATAATATAGCTAACATAATTTAATCATTTATCACTTCAAATTTTAAATTATTGCCATTATAAAGTACCTAATATTCCAAATAAGAAATAACAACCAATAATCATGATAATACAAGTTCATAAATAAGTTTTATATACAAAAAAAATAAAAAAATTGAAACACGTCATTTCAGCACTTTTTTTTCAAAAAAAAAAATCATATCACAACCCGGTTCAACCCGGGTCACCAGTTTTTTTTTCAAAAACGGTCGATTTAACCCGGGTCGTACCGAGTCAGATGCATAACCGATCCTTTTATCTAACCGAACCGGTTAAGCCACCGGATTCCGGTCGAACCTGTCGGACCGGCCGGTCTGGTCCGATTCTTAAAACACTGCCTTAAACAATGAACTAATGGTATACAACTTCACGATCTTATCTGACATATATTTGGCACCTAATCTTGAATTTTTAATGCTCTCAGGACTCGGGTTTCTTGCCTAATCCTCTTATCTTGGAAACAGCCACACGGTAAATTTCTTATCCACTTCAGGTAAAGTCTCTTTTCATTACAACTTTCTCTTTATATATGTTAAAGTACACAAGCATTTGAAGAAATTAAGTGGCTGACAGCATCAAATAACTAAAATGATCTACGAAAGACAGTTACAATTTTAATTTACTATTTTGTTGTTTTTTTCATCATTATCTTGTAACAAAATTAACCATCCCTTAAATTGATGATATTCATTCAAGTGTCCTTTCACACTATTTCACCGAACCTCTTGTTTAGTCACTATCCAATATCAATAAAATTAAATGAAAATAAAGGAATCATATGCTTGTCAATCAACAAAAGATCATAGATCATTGCATCAGTTGACCACCCCTGCTCCCTTCCATTCAAACTTTTATTTTTTGTTCTACTTTGGGTCTTTGCTCTCAAGTTAAGGCATATATGTTGCATGAAGAGAAAAAGCATCAGGAAGAAATTTTCATGTATAGAGTGCCAAGGGCAAATGCAATGTTGTTAAAATTTGTTAGTGGCAAGGCCTCAGTCACAAAAAAGGTTAAAACCATAATAAAATGAATCTTCCAAAACCAGAGGCAGAACTGGTGGCAATCTTATAAAGGTATATATAGTGGGTACTGATTGCACTCGTCGCTATGCATACCGTTACTGCATTACCATGCATACGCATTACATAGTATATATTACCCCTTGTTATTTGACAGATATGGAAATGTTCATACCCATTAGTGAGAATGCATGAAATTAAGACAAGATCACAAGAATAAAAAACGAACAACACCTTGGTTTGAATGTGTTAAGAGAGGTCTTTACATTTAATGTACTGTCTTAATTAAAGAGAATTGTTTCCGAAGAAAAAGGATAGCTGTGGAGGAAAAAAAAATGGACAACACCTAAGGGTAATACTTGTATTAATTCAACCGATTACAATTATTAGTCAAGCCGTGTTTGAATTGGATTATATAATTAATAAAAGATATTTCGAACTAAAAGTGACAAAGGAGTTAACGACCCTTAACATCCACACAATTATATATGTATAGACAACTAGGATTTTAGTCTAAGATAAATATTAATTTTATATAATTAAAATCTATAGTAAATAAATATTTTTTAATATATAAATTATATAATTACATTTTATAATAAATAAATAAATACTTTTGAATATATAAATTATATTTTATATTTATAATAAACAATTTAAATTGTGATATAAGATTATTTTTAACTATAATTTTTTAAAAATTAATGAATTCAATTTAAAAATAGAGATAAAAAATAGTTTTTCTCAAAAGAAAAAAGAAATAAAAGAGAGTATATTGAAAGAGATGGATAGTTAAGAATACAAAGTATACAAAAAGATAAAATAACAATAGTTTAGAATGATTGAGATATAAGTTTTTGGTTAATTACAAGAGTAGTGCGTAAAATATAAATCTAAAATAGAAAAGAAAGAAGATATTAAAAATGTCAAATTAAAAAAGTGAAAAGAGTGTGAGTTTGATTTTCAAATTATATATTATAATTTACAATATTGGAGTAAATTTTTACTTATGATTCGAAGGAGAAGAGGAACATGCTTGTTTTAGCGTTTGGCCACCAAACGTGGGTTAAGTTTGTTTCGATTGTTTCTCAAACACACTGATTCATTTGGTTTGGCGTTCTTATCATTATGTTCAACACAATTATGTTGCAAACAGGAGGTTGGAGCGAAAAAGCGAAAAAGCGAAACTTTTACGTCCCAACTTTGGCCATTTGAGAAGTAAATGAAAAACCTCAAATCAATTTCAACAACCACTTTTAAGTTTTAACCTTATCTTTACTATTCTTTGCCTCTTAAATTTTAACCTTTCCTGTGACTTTCATATTAATTACATGGCCGTATAAATAAAAACATATATTCATGTATTTATAGATTTCAATCGTATTAGTTTACTTACAATAATATTTTAAGAATATTATAATATTATTATAAATAAATAATTAACTACAATAATATTAAAATTTTAATAATATTATTAATATAAAATGTATATTTTAATGTGCATTTCTATTTCCTCAGTTGAATTTCCTTGCATCATGGATTTAAAATATTAAAAAAATTTCAATTTTATGTTATATTCAGGACCGAGTCTTGTGGTTGTTTTGCAGTGTGACCGTCCAAGGTCCATGATCAAAGGGGGCCAAAAAAATTCAGATAGCTATAGTGTGAGGAGAAAAAAAAATTAGTTCCTTTTAGAGACATATAACTTTATTTTGTCGACTTTTCTAAAACTCCTTTAATTTCTAAATTTTAACTTTTTCAAGCATAACAACTAACAAAATTTCAATTTCTACAAAAAAAAAATAAATGTTTGTTCGCATATAATATTTCATATTTACATGTATTTATGAGTAGAGAAAATATATTTGTATGTAATAAAATATATTATTTTTAATGAAATTGCATGTCTATTTTTTTTATAAAATATATATTTATCATACTTGTACACAAAGGGCTACTGTCTGTTGTCTTGTCGTGGGTCTATAAAATGTCAGGATCGGCCCTAATTATATTAATGGAGGAATATTGACGTTATATATATGAAAGTCATGCCAACATAATTTTTCTTAAAAAAACATAGTGAAAGATAAGTGCTTGTAATTATTTAAAATTATTGAATATAAAAATTATATTCAAATTGTAAGATATATAAACTTTTATCGTAATATTTCTCAGGGTTTCTCTTAAACCATAATATGTTTGAAAGTTAACTTTTAGAGGGATTTTTTTTTTCAAATTAAAAGAATTATATAATATTTATAAAATAAATAAAAATTAACTCATTAAATTTATATTAATCTATGTGCTCAATAATTTATATATTATATAAATTATTGAGCAATATAAGTATTAAATTAATTAAAAATAAATAATATATTACATGTAAACGCATCACTATCCCAACTATATGGGTTTATTTCAAATTATGATTTGTCCTTTCAAAATTTTTACTTCATTTGAAGGTATTCATCTTCAAAAAAATCAAGAAAACATTATTCCTTTTTCAATCAGACTCTTATAAAAAATGCATAGTGGTGTAAGGTATCGCTGTATTCAAATGTGGAAAATGATCAATTTAGTAGAAGAATCCATGTTTATTTTCTTCCATGTGCAAAATTTCTTTGGGAGCAGCAGCCACGCATCATAAGTGAAATTAGTCTTCGATCCAGTGGGTTGAAAGACACTCATGATCTCTAACCTAAGAAAAAAAATCAATCCCTTGTAAAAAGGTTAACATACGATACGATTCACAATTATATCTAACTCTTTTGACAAGAACATATTAATCAAATAACATTATTTTATTATAACAATGGTCGTAATTAGTAATCTTAAATATTTGATTTTCACTATCGAAAGTTAGTCGCATGGTTCTTAGATATGGTAGATCGTTGATCTTTATCCAAACACCGTCAAATCTACTTACCTCACAAATCATCATTATCTCTACATAATTTAAACGACTGCTAGTTTTGTTATTTTTTAATACTTTTCCAGTGTGGTTAGGGAAAAAGAAACACTAACATGTATACGTACGTGATTTCTGAAATGAGTTGTTGGAGCCACCCGTAAGAGATGAAATATTAAATTTACTTATACTTTTTATACTAAACATCTTAAACCTTTATCGTTATAAAAAATATTAAGAACACACTTTTCTATTAGCATACTTTTTCTATTGGTTAAAATTTATAAAAAAATTATAAAATTAAGAGAGAAGTTGATTAAATATGATGTAAAACTTATAAAATTTTATAATTTTAATAAATTTTAACCAATAAGATAGAATGTATTTAAAATAACATGTTAAAGAATATATTGTTAACATTTCTCTTGTGATTATTTGATTCATGACACAATATAATACAAACTCCTTATAACTAAGTACTTTAGATATTGATCTTTTGTTTAAAGTTTAAAGGACACATCCAACAAGATAAATTTTAAAGATATTAAAAGAGAAAATTTTGTCGATTATAATAATTTTACTTGACTTATCTCTCGTAGAGAATATATGTTAACTTATACCAAAAATTCAAATTACTAAATTTTTCTTATGTCTTTTTCTTTTGAACTAAAAAGAATATTAAAAAATAGTTAAATATCACCAATGTTAATGTATCATGTAAACATTTAATATATATCTCCACTTTATTATTAAAATCCTTATTCCTTAGTAGTGATTATAATAACAAAAGCAAATTTATTTAATGATTGCAAAAGGTAATATATTAAAAAAATATATACATCAGATTATAAAGTAAGTATATTTAATTAACTCAATAATTGACGTATGCCAATAGACAAAGAAAGAAAAGGGTTAAGTGGATTATGAACGTCCCTAATGTGCTGCAATGTAATGCATTATTTACAGATTTAGCACTTCATTACGTGTGCAGAAATGAAACGATGAAAGGGAAAGGGAAAGAGGTGCATAGTTGTAAGCAAAGAAGGATAATTGGATTAAAAAGTTAAGAGGGAAAGGGACGTGTTTGTTTGTCGTATACGTCACCAAGTTTCCCATGGTTTTGTTGCCACATGTTTTTTCCATTGCCACTGGTTTCATTTAAATGCGTATACTGGGTACAGCTTAATCAATGTTCCCATTAATTATTTTTTCTATCTCTTGGTCCCTTTGAAAACGTAGCCTCTCATCCATATATAACTTATTCATGTCTATGTCGTTCCGTCAATTCACTTGTTTTGGATAGTATTGTATTTATTGGGACTGTTTGTAGATACTATTTTAAATGTTTCTCAATATGATAGTAGACATACTCATCATATTTGTCCGTCTCTCTTTCTAAATTTGTGTGGGTGATAAAATCTTAAAAATTCAATGAAATATGCAAAAAAAACAGAAAATAGACCGAGCCTTAGCTAGCTAGCTAGCCAGCACACCACTTGCAGTGAGAGGCACCAAATTTTGCGGACTCTAATCTAAGCAATAAAAACAAATTAAATTAGAGGATGGCTAGATTCCCCAGTTTAATTTCTTCTATATATTTACGTGCTAGGTTGTTTTCTTACATGAACACACGTAATTCCTAGGATCAGAAAGCTACAACTACTTGACAACTTACTAATGGAAGCCCATGTCACAAATTGGCTGTCTATGCATTCATAATTGCTGCTACTACATGACTAGGATTGCTCTAGTGACACTCTCTCAAACTTCTTGTGCTTGCGGGAGGAATAAGTCTCACTAAAATTAGCTTGTTTCTAATGGACACAAGTAACATTAAATTTAATATTGATTTAATTTAAACTATATATACACATTGCAATCTAAATTAACTAAATTTACCCTTTCTTATGCGCTTCACTTAAACTTATTTTAAAGGGAAACAGCTATACTGTTTTTGGTTTATTTACGCAACATTTCAATCCGTACAAATTATTATCGACATATTTATGTTTAATCAATTAAAGCTATGAAAGAGAGCTAAAGAATCTAATCTTATAAATATTGTTTGGGATTGGAGTTGTGACCCAACTCACATGATGGATTATCTTGACGGAAAGTGCCTCAGCTTCAATCTTCAGATATTTAAGATAAATACGTAAGCAGATTATACATTAATCCGGAGTAAAATTATCCTGTTACTATATCAAGGATAAGTGTTCTTAAGAAGCTTTAGGTCCTGTCTTAGAGAATCTAACCCATCTCCAACTTCTATAAATAGTTAAATATCACCAATGTTAATGTATCATGTAAACATTTAATATATATCTCCACTTTATTATTAAAATTCTTACTCACTTGAGTATTAAGATGTCCTTTACATCTACCCACCCATCCATACTCCATGACATGCATCTCAGCCACATCAAAGTTTGATAGAACTCAAAAAATCTCGAACCTTACTCCATTTAAAAACACAATTGAGTCAACACTCATCAAGAGCAATCTTAGACATCAGTTAACCTCGAATATGTCAGAAGTCCATCTTGAATACATAATCTTGAATACATTATACATCAGTTAATCTTGAATACATAATCTTGGTCCATCTAAAACAAATCAAATATTATTTTACAAAATTATCATTGCAAGAATTTTTTTATAATAATATTTGTTATTAATAATTCAAATTGTTACTAAAAGAATCTAATCATCACTAATATTTAAGTCACTATTGTATTAGTGACGTGATTTTTAAATGTCAGTAAAATTATATTAGTTTGACAAAAATATCGTTACTATTATTTACATATAATAATTACAAAAATAATTTGTCACCAATAAATATGATAAATAATGATTATTTATTCGTTATTAGTAGTTTTTGAAAATAAAAATAATTTCAACTTTTAACTATGAACCACTTGATTTGTTTTATTATATCCAAGTTAATTAACATATTGTATGATTAGAAACTATTTTCTTATTTAATTAATAACACTTTTCAAGTCACTTATCTTATTTTAGTTTACGTGTTACATGACTAAGAAATCGAACCTTGGATATATAGTGTTTTGGGAAGAAAATTCTCACTCTACTTATAATATTTGGTTATTGGATTTAATTATCTATTATATAAGATTTCATTGACAATACGTATGTGTTAGTCATTTATACATAATATATTATGTATATTTTGCAGTTGAAACTTAGGGTGAAGAAATTGTGTCGCAGTTCAAAGTAAGGAAAATTTGTAAATTGAAAAAAAGTTTAATTATCGTTTTGGTCCTTATAATTATAATAATTTTTTCTTTTAGTCCATATGGTTTAAAATATTTTATTTTGATTCTTATAGTTGCAATTTTTTTAAACTATTTTGATTCTTGTTGTCTAAAGTCATGTAATGTAGTTACAACTAGATTTTTAAAAATTGCTAGAAAACTAAAACTGGTGGTGTAAAATCACAAAAGAAAAAAAAAAAACGGTCGTTACAAGATCTGTCCCAATGCCAATAAGACTCTAGACTCGTTTGTGAAAGCTATGACACGTGAATTTGCCTTAATCATAGTGAACGATAGAATCTTATTTTTAAATTTATGACAATTAAAAACTGTCAAAATATCTTTTTAATGATTTTACACCGTCAATTTCAGTTTTATAGTAGTTTTAAAATATTTGAATGTAATGACACTAAATGACTTTAGACAATAAAGATCAAAAGGATTAAAAATTTGTAAATCGAAATGAGATATTTTAAATTATAAAAACTAAAAAGAAATGTTGTTACGACTAAAACTTCCTCACAAAACCACATTATTTAGTTAAGGAGGCAATTTTAAAATATCAATAGTAATAATTTTAGTAGCAAATTGTAAAAACATTTTCAATTGAATTATTACATACAGTACTATTTCAATCTAATTTACTAGCTATAACAGTGATGTAAACGATGTTAAATATGATTATACATATACGAATTAAATTACTTATATCATAAGGATCAAATTGAAAGTAAACATTTCATATAAGAATAGAAAATATATTTGAAGTTAAAGGGAAAAAATAAACGTGCAGTGTTGAACACGGTGCAGAGAGAAGGAATCATGTAATCTTTCCTTTCCTTTCCGATGTTATCCACATCGATAATTTAAACGTTGCACGTTTTACATTTAAAAACACGAAAATATATAACTTGTGTCTCTCAACATTTCTAAGTTCGAAAGGAAATTACCCTATTCGTGTTATGTGAACCATGTATAACAAGGAGATTCTTAAATCAGAAACATATGAAACTCGTGAGCTAATAGGGTACATGGTTCACATAACACGAATTATGATATTTTTTTCCCATATCCCTTCTTACCTATACATCTTCAATAGCTTTGAACCAGAAAAAAGAAGAAAATATGAAACGGAGAAGGATATTCATTTATTCAAGAATAGGATCCTCCACTTTTTGCTGACAAAAATAGTACTAATATTTTAAAATCCACGTAAGTAGTGCTCTTATTTTGTGGCACTAGCGTAAGTGACAATACAAAAATCCTTGTGATGATGATCACTGAATTGAGCATAAAGAACTCCAAAATTGGGTAGTACTTCTCAGAATAAGCAGAGAGACTCCCCTAGCAACAATTTACACTCATGTTAGATAACTGACTTGACAAACCTGATCCACCACCCAAATCCCTTTTCTTTGGCTTCAGTAATGGAGGTACCCAGTTACCAACAACATCACCTTTTTCTTTTTCTCCTCCCACATAATTTTCTCTTCCATCATCACCTGCATGGCTAGCCTCTTTACAACTCACAGAGAGCCACTTGGCTTGCATGTATGAAGCGGTTCTCCATGGTGGCACGTGGAGACCCTTCTCTCTTAGGCACTGTTTGGCAGCAGAACATAGCAGGGAAATTATCTTGCACAGTTTGTTCTCACTCCCAACAAAAATCACTGGGACCGAATCTGTCAGTTCCTTGTAGTGTTGTGTAGGCCTCGCAACTTCAAATTGGGACCTAAAGTCTATATCTACTATCAGCCTCATAGGTTCAACATAATTCTCATCCTCTATTATCACTTCAATATACTCGTACTCACCTGTTAATGTTACACAAACAAAAAAAATTTGAACACAAGAAACTAATGAAAAGCTCAATTAATTTTGACATCAAAAGACAATTTCAAAATTTTAACATAAGATCCATCAAAAGGGTCCATCATGTGTAATTCAAATTTTGATATCTCCTTAGTGTCTATACGATTGAATTTGAATATGGAGTAGCAAAAATTTAATTAGAGGTTGAGAAAAGGCAGAGAAACAAAGACCTACCAGCAGGACAACCCAAAGAGGTGGCCCAAGACGTGTGGCATATAGAAGCATTAAGGCCATCCATTTTCATCCTCATAACAAGCCATCTACTGAGACTTGTAGTTTTCTCCACACCCTTTCTACCTCTCATATGCTTCAATACACACTTCAATACCTTAGCCTCAGATGCTGTATCACCCTCACTCCTTAGAATATCCTGAAAACATAGAAAAAAAAAAAAAAAACACATAAGAGGCAACCTTAAACTTAAACCAAGACAAAACATTGAATTCATTGAACAGTACCAGTAGAAAAAAATATTGGTTTCGGTGATTTAAGGTGTGGCAATTTGAGGAAGTGGAACTTGTGGGGGATGTTGATTCGGATTCTATAAAATCTTGCACCATTTGTACCAACTCGTCTTCCTCTAAACTTCCCATCTCTGTTTTTTTCTCTTCTCTGGTCAAAGAGAAGAATAGAGCGTAGTGGAAATTCGTGTGAGGTTCGTATTTATTATATATAAATTATATATAAAGAGGTATGGCGGTGGAAACAGCACCTGTGTGGTGACAGATCATAGATGAGGCCCAGTACTGATAATGTAAATCTATTAAATAAAACAAAACAAAACAAACAAACAAAAAAGTTGATAGCGGTTAAAAATATTGCGGAATATCCTTATCTTAATTCGTTGGTTTAATAACCATGAAAATGACACAACTAAGTGTTTTCAAATTCAATGTATTCTAGAACTATCTCTGAAGGTTTCCAATACGCCTTGTGTCAGTGATAGATCAAGGTTAAATCAGCTGCTAATGCAATATATATACATGTTTTTTTTTTACGAATATATACATGTTTTCTTAATCACGCAGATTCGTTATCCGAAAGTAATTATAATATCGATTAATTCGAGTAGAGATAATAAATTTAATTACGGGAATAAAAATCTACTGTATTAAATCACTTTAATAAGTTTACTCTTTCTAAAAAAAAATAAGTAGACTAAGTTAGCAAATCTATCAATTATTTAGTTTATCTTATTTTTAAGCATGAAACATATTAAATAATACATCAGATATATAAGAAGTTACATGCTATTTTTCTAAATTTTTGTTTTAAAATTCTCCCCATCTAATTACTTCATTTAATTTTCTTTCTTAACCTTTTTTTTATTTCATGTTAATATTTCTTGACAGTTCATATTTCCAAATTTTCAAATTTTAATTTTTAAATTTTTTATAGTTATTATTACTAATTTTTAAATAAATAGTTATTAAAAGCACAATATTTTTTAATAAATTAGAAAAATGTTATTTCATTATAAATATTGGTCTTAAATAGAAAAGGTGAAAATATATACATATAATATTATTAATTATTATTTTTCACTTACTTTTTAAATTCTATCATCTATTAATCTGTCACATATAATGTTCAAATTCTTCTTTTAATTTTTTTCATGTAATGAAATTTTTTAAGTTAATAAATTAACAAAATAATTGAAAGTGTGGAAACACGAAAAACTAAGATGCATACACATGATATAAATGAAAAATTAAGTGAAGTAATTGGAAAAAAAAAATTAAAAAATAGAGAAAAATATGAAATTTTTAGTATAAAATTTTATAGTATAAATAAATAGATACAAATAAATTTTATTTAAAATAATGCATTAAAAATTATAATTTATATAGTGCAGTGCACACTACACAGACACAAACACTAATCAGGAAATAAACTAAAGAAATAAAACAATCTAATATAGGAACTGCTAAACTTATAGATGTTTCAACACCAACGTAAAATTTAGCCAAATACTCTAAATTAAGGGAAGGCATCCCACAGTCCCGCTCTTATTTCCCCCCTTAATACAAATGCAATTCTCAATCCAAAGCTTTACATCTTCTATCATAATTTTTTTTTTCTTTTTTTGTAAATTCTTCTATCATAAGATTCATAACTTTTGCTTAGCTTTTCATACTTCGCTTCTTATTCTGTCATGCTTTTCAACTGGGCCGCTCATCCCTTCTATTTCATCTGGGCATTCCTTCTCTGGCTATTTCTATTTCCACTTCCCTTTATTACTAATACACTCCCTTTTTTATTTTCTTTTCCAAAATTACCCTAAAAAATACACTCCCCTTTAGGTTAAGTTTTCTTCCAGATTTTGAAACCCTACATCCTTACCCTCTCTTCCTAAGTCTGTGGTTTGATTCAAAATTAATAAAGCCATCTTGTTCTCCACTTTCTCACGTCGGCTAAGGAGGAGTAGAGTGGGGTACAAGATTTTGAATTGCTCATGCATTTCAAAGAGAATTGGGAAATTGCAGATATAGCCAATTGCCAATTGGTAATGAAGACTGGCAGGAGAAGGAATTGATGACATGTAACATCAATTATTCAGGTTTACATATAGCAGTGGGACTCTTATCTTTTGGACTGATGTAAAATATATTAATATTGCTTACTGGAGGGGGCGCAAATATTGTTTCAATTAAATTGTGCAATTTCTCTAATGATTTATTCTTCTTCACCTTATAGGCAGGATAGGAAGGGATAGCTTGCAGGAGGGTTTATTTTTGTTAAAGTTTACTTTTACTGTGATCTGATACGTGTATCTTTTACTTACCATATGTCTGCACAACTTGTGTTGCATCTGCTTTTAATCCGTAATAAAATCTTCATTGTTTGCCTTTCAAAAAAAAAAAATAGAGAAAAACCACACCTTCCTCCCAAAATCACTTTCCCTTTTCTCCTTTTGCCACTAATGAAAAGCAAAGTTGGTGCATTTGTTTGAGGTTGAGCGCAGGAAACAAGACCAATTTCTTAAATGCAAAACTTATAGGTGTGTGTGTAAAGGGAGGTGTATTTTCTGGGGCATTTTTGGAAAAAAAAATCAAAAGGAGTGTGTGCTAGTAATAAGGGGGAGTGGAAATAGCATAAGCCTCCTTCTCTTCATCCGCTCCTGGCTAATGTTAATTTGGGCCTATGTTGTATCTCATTGGGCTCCATCTTTTTCTTTTGGATCCAGCCCACTTTGTCTTATATTTCACTTGTTGAGGTATTTGTATTTCTCAGTCAAAATCTCTACTGTCACTTCTTTCTGAGTTCTGAATTGCTCTTTCTTCAGTCATATAGTATCACACTCTTTTTCATTGCAACAATGCACTCTTCTTGAGTGACTCTCGGAACACCGTCGAAAGTCGGATTCCCAAAAGAAGAAAAAACTCGTACCAACCCTTACTACTATGTGTGTGTGTGTGTTTTTGTTTGGGTAAAAATAAAGTAGAGCAAAAAAAATACAAATAATATTTTTTTTCTTCTGTTTAATTGAAGAAAAAATAAAAAGAGAGAGAGAGGGAGGGAGAGACTCAGAGAGAGAAGACTTCTAAAAACAAAAATTTAAAATTTTGTTCTCTTTTACTTTTTCTTCAATTCAAAATTTTAAACTTTTCTCTCTCTACTTTCTTTTCACCCAACCAAACATAGCATAAAAATAAAATATTTAAATTTTCCTATATTGATATAATTACTGAGTTTATATTCATACATTATTGTTGATAATATGATGCATCATATTAACAAACGATTAATATATATTTTGAATACATTATATTATTAGTATAATGCATTTTAATGTTAGTGTAAATTCATAATGTCTATATTAAGGGCATATTTGGAAAACTATTTGGAACCTTATAAAGAACATATCTCACTTTTCAAAGCAACAAACATTAAAGGAAGGTAGGAGATGAATTGGCCTTCAATTCAACTCAACTAAATTCCAATCACACAAGTTAATTTTGGTTAAAATAAGAACTTTACCAACAATTTTTTTAACAATTAACATTTTCATTAATATGACATTTTTTACTATATACTTTCACCATTAGACATTAGATACTCTAATAAACTAGATGCTCTAATTACTTAGAATTTTATAATAGTACTTATTAAATAAATAAAAAATGTCATGAGAGCTTCGAAAGTATTAAATAATTTTTAAATGCATGAAAAATAATTAGAAGGATATAAAACTTTGAAAAATTATGAAGATTCATTAAAAAAATACAGAAACTTTGAAATATAGTCTAGATATATATCCTCTAATTTATGAAGCATTGAAAAGTCATCAAAGAAAAAAAATTCTCTCTCTCTTTCACTAGAAAGTGCTGCATCCAAATTGCCAATTATGGCCACATTGAATGATGGAGATCCTATGCCATCGACGTGTATCATCAGAAAGTCACATTTGGTTCTGTTGTTTGGTTTGCTCCATTGAACCCATCACAATAATGCCTCCTCCTGCAGTCTCCCCATCTCCATCTAGGCTTTTATTTCCAAATTCAAATGCCACTAGGTTCACATGGCAAATCAATTTAATATCTCCATAAATGGCTCCAACCACCAACACCAAGCATACAATTGGGATAACGCGATAACCCTATAAAGTAGTAGTAGTTCAGTCTTGATGCATCCCTGGGTATTTTTACGAACATATAATTTATAGTAGCCCCTGGCTAGTTATGGTCTTCTGATCGTTGGTGTTCCTGTCGAGGGATAAAGGGGTCTTCGGCAGTCGCTTTGTGTTATAAGATCTTTTGTAATTTGTCCGAAAAGTGGGAGTACCTGCAAAAGACACTCCCACGTTCAAGTCAGGGTTCGGCGCAGAGTATTTAATGTGTGTAATAAATGAGGATTCAGAATCCTTTACCTTGGGGAGCGGATCCCCTTTTTATACTTATCTTATTGGGCTTGGACCCTCATGGGCCTTGGCCTTTTTCTTAATCACATGTCTGTGGTAATTAAGGATACTTAATTACCTTTTAGTCTTAGGTTTATGTTGCCATGAGTTGCTAATGGTGTTTATACCTCTACTGGTGTTCGGCCCTGCAGGTGCCGAATACTACTATTTAGGCCCCTGAGATGAGGGGTTAGGGGTTTTCGGCTTTATAGATGTCGAATACTCCTGTCTGGCAAACAGACCGTACGGCGCTGGGGTGTTCGGCTATACTTTGGACACTGAACACCTGTCATACTGTCGGGGGGTATTCGGTTATATGTGTTGTCGAATACCCCAACTAGTACACATGCCCCCCAGCCTCGAGTGAGGGAGGGTAACGAAGAGGCTTATCCTTGGTACTGGTGTTTTATTGTTGTATCGTTTGAAATTACTGCCATTTATGACAGAAAAAAGCCGTTGGGTTAGAGGGATCGAAGCGCTGCGCTCCAGCGACATCTCGGATACTGGGAAGGCCATCCTTAACAAGGCCGATGCTGCTGCCAACTGGTCGGCTTATTGCGAATTTCAGGCAAGGGTTTCGGCCATTGCGTATCATATGTTCGCAAATCCTTTGAAGGAGGCCGAGAAGTTGAAGGAGAGTTTGGAGGAGGCCCAGGCATCTAATAAACAAGTGTTGGAGGCCAACATGATTCTAGCCGACGATGATAGGCGTTTGAAGGAGGAAGTTAAGGACCTCTCGGCCAGTTGGGTACAAGCTCGATTCAAGATTAACGTATTTCCAATTCTATGGGATATTAAATGATCCACCAAATATTACATGTGTTATCCACTCCATCGTAAACAAGATTGGACAAATTAAAATGACAACTCGTAGAGAATTTGAATCCACACACACACACAATATTAAATTCGCAAGTTAGATTGGACAAAATAAAAAAATATGAAAAGCAGCAACCAAACATTGTATGTATCTCACAAATTTTACAGTTCCGCCTCTTAATTGCTGCTACCTTGGTTGCACGAAATTGAGACAGGCTCTTTCTTTTTGCTCAAGACTTTGGCATGTGACAATGAGACAGCTTACGGAGTTGGTTTGTTGATAATGATACCATTAATAAAGCAAGCAATGCTTCCAGGTTTATCAGTGCACAGAAGAGTTCATAAATCATAATACTGTCACAAAGATGACGTCATTATTGGCTATTAATGTTACCCTCATTGTCGGTGTATTTATTAGTAGATGCATTTCCTTGATTGGCCATCAGCATATGGAGTATAGCTTCATCACAAGGTCACAGGAAAAGTCCACTTAAAACTAAGGTACGGTACCATGTATATGTATTGATCGCTTAATTTGGAGTGCTGAGTCCAAGACGGGTACCCTTCACCCATAATAATTGTAAGGAGTAAATTCAATCAATCAGTTTTTTTTACTATGGAGAATTAAATTAGCTTAATTGGTTTATGCCAACAAGCAGATAAACCCTTTAAAAAGTACCAACATGTATTTGGTAGGAATGAAACTGAATTTGGATATTTTAAGTAAGAATTTGAGTTTGAATTTTATAAAGGCTTAATTGTAAATTTTACCACCAAACTTTCATAATTTTACGAATTTTATCACCCAAGTTTTATTTTTACAAATTTTACCACCTAAGTTTTCAATTTTTGCGTATTTTACCACTCTGTTATTTCATAAAAAAAAAGTAAAAGAATTCAAAACTTTTTTTTTTAAACATCAGGGTGGTAAAATGCACAAAAATTGAAAACTTAAGTGATAAAATTTGCAAAATGATGAAAGTTGGATGGTAAAATTTGCGAAAAAATAACTTGAATGGTAAAATTCGCAAAATGATGAAAGTTGGGTGGTAAAATTCGCAAAAAAAAAAAAACTTAAATGGTAAAGTTCACAAAATAATAAAAGTAAGATGGTAAAATCTACAATTAAACCTTTTATAAATGAAAAAGAAAAACATGATTAAGAAGAAAGATTCTATTAAAAGTAGTCAGTTAGATTATTCAGAGAAGATTAATCATTAACTTTATCTTAATACTTTAATATTTTTCATATTCATATTTTTTAGTACATCTTTTTCATATTCTTATTTGTATATACGTTGTTTCTTTTCAATAAATAAAATAAAATACTTTGTAATTATGCAAACAGTGCCTTACCTCAATTTACTTGGAATTGAAAGCAATTACATATATACATCGGCATAGATCTTGTTAGCTCTCGTATGACCTCGTGTTGTCCCTAAACGCAATTTTTTTATTTTTTTTGTTTTTAAGTTTGCTGGTCGCGAACTGGTTTGTTAGTCCAGAGGCTATGCGATACGGACGCGGCCTATAGATTTTGGGTGACAGGCTTAAATGGATGGACGGACTCATATATTTAGCTCTATCGTCAATAAATACTTAACGCTAATAAGATAATAATAAAAAATCCGTTAAAAAAAAGGAAAAATGATTTATTTGCTCATGTAGGTATATAAATTTTATCTTTTAGTCTTTCCTTATATTTAAAAGTTATCTTTTTTAGTTTTTGATTTTTTATTTCTTTTTCCTGTTTTTAAATATAAAAACCAAAATGTAAAGTTTGTGTAACTATATAAATCAAGTAATTTTTCTCAAAAGAAACTCTGACCATTACTATATGTTAAAACCATGTTTAGTTGATACGACAATGTTACGTCGCGAAGATGTTATCACCCATTCTAGTGAGAAATTAAAGAATACGCCCTATTATTTTGCATTAAACAACAGACGATGAGAGTTTTTTTTTTTGTTTTGACAAAAGACGATGAGAGTTATATCAATGTCAAACAACTACTTTTTAAAAAATGACGTGTGCCATAAGCCCACACGACACAAGTTAACAATATAAAATAGGGTAAAATATGTTGTTGATTCCTCATTTTATTTAAATTTTTATTTTTAGTCTTTCATAAATTTTTTCTATATTTTTAGTTCCTCAAAAATTATTTTCTTTTATTTTTAGTCTCTGACATTAATTTTAACTGTTAAGTGATGTCGTGACGAGCATAGTTTGTGCTTAAAAAATTTTTGTTTAAGTTTCTAGCTGTTTTTAATTACTACAAATTTTCTAGCAAACTAAAACTGTCATAAATGTTAAAAAATAAAAAAAAATAAAAAATCTCGAACACCAGATTATCTGAAATCACAAGAAATGTTACAAAAGTAAATATTTGTTACCGTTAAAAAATTTGTAGCGGTTAAAAGTCACTAGAAACTTAATTAGGAAATTTTCACACACACAGTTTATGTCTGTCATGTCATCACTTAACAGTTGAAATTAATGTCAGGATTAAAAATAGAACAAAACAATTTATGAGGGACTAAAAACAGTAAAAAAAATTATGAGGGACTAAAAATAGAAATCATGATAAAATAAGGGACAAAAATATATTTTATCCTATAAAATACTAATATTTATTTTATTTATTTATAAATAATTCGTATTGCTTATGGAAATATTCCATTTGTCAACACAAGAAGAACATGTGTTTGACTGATCAAACCTCTCTTTGGTCAATAAATGCCCATCTATTTCCTTGATCGCAAAAATAAAAATAATTTTTTTAGTCCAAACTCCATAGCCTCTCTTTTCGTCCTTTCTTCCTTTATTAATAAATTAATTAACTATAGTACTTCGAAATTTGGGGTCCAACTACACCACCCTCTTTTTAATACTCCACACAATTTCAATTTCTTTTCCTCTCAATCAACAAGCTCCACCATGAACCAGCCGGAATTTCCCTCCGGCGGCGGCGGAACTTCATCGCCGCCGGGGAAGAAAGAGCTCCAGCTCCAAGGGACGCGCCCGCCGCCGCTCAGAGTCAGCAAAGGCTCCCACATGATCCGCAAGCCGCCGCTGCCCCCCACCGCACACCAACCGGCGCCGCCGCCGGAGCAGCGGAAGCCGGTGATCATCTACACCGTGTCTCCGAAAGTCCTCCACGTCACCGTCAGCGACTTCATGAACGTGGTCCAGCGCCTTACCGGTCCCTCCTCCGGCGATGAACCCGCCCTCCGAGCCGGCGACGTCTCGCCGGCGGCGAGACTCGCGTCGATCGAAAGAACGAGCCCGTCGGAGAGGGAGAAGGCTCACAGCGGAGACGACGACGTGACGTTGATGTTAGAAGGAGTGGAAGTGGGTCAGTTCCCAGGCATATTGTCGCCGGCGACGTTGCCTCCGATATCACCAGGGTTTTTCTCGCAACCGCAAACGACGTCGTTTTGGCATGACATGAGCCCGTTTTGGTCAACAAACAGCTTCGTAGCGAGTCCGTCGGGGCTGCTTTCAGGCGCCGTGGTTTCTCCGCTGCCGTCGCCGGACATATTTAATCTCTTCGACTAATTTTCGTTTTTTTTTTTGTTGTTGTTTTTTTTTAAGATTAATTGGGATGGCCTAAAGGGAAAGAAGAGTGGCGGTGGAAAATTCAACGTTTTATGCCATAAGTTTTGTAGTGTGTAATGTAATGTATATTGTTGTACTACTGGGAAAGGAAAAAATAGTTAGGACTCTTGAATTCAAACTTTGCTGATTCACGGTTTGTTTTGTTGTTTTGTTCTGTACTAAAATTGGCTGACTTTATTTCTCACAAAGCTTGAGTTTCTTTCGCAGTGTGTTTATGTGGAATCGTGGATTGAGGTTTAGTTTTGTACCAAAAAGTTGTATTTTAGATTTTTCAATAATGGAGGTTAGGACATTTTCTTTTCTTTTTTAGACCAAGGAAGGATGAATTTACTGATGTTTGAAAGAATTTCTTTACATACTATTATAGTATCTTCAACGGAGGTGCTTATCCAATTACTTAAAGTTAAGCATTGTTATTTAACAATTTTTTGTTCATTGGAGCATATGATGCAATGGATTGCTTAAATGAGCTGTTTATATAAATAATTGTTGCTTAATTGATTCTTACAAAAAAAAAATTATTTTCTCAATCACAAATTTAATGTAATTCAAGTTAAGCACTTAATCTAGCAACTTTAGTATTAAAGTAAATTTTTGTGTAAAGTTCTTAAATCTATGTGGCCTTATAGGACTTACAAATTCATAATAAGCAACTCACCTAAGCAATTATGCATTGTAGATGCTCTTAGTGTGTTTGGAATACATTTATGGTGAGAAAAAATCAATTAAATTTTTATGGTAAAAGTGAAGCAACAAATAGTTGCTTCTACTTTTTCATGGTTTCACCATGATTTTGTAAGGTAAAATCAACTTTGTGGGTTATTCAAACACACTATATCTTCTCTCTATATATAGAGAGAGAGAGTTACTCCTCATCTTGACCATTAATTTTCTTGAAATTTAACTAGTAATTAATCTTAACTATTAAATTTCAAGAAAATGAATGATAAGGATGATGAGTAATTATCTTAGCATTACTCTTTGAGTAAATGGACTCTCTCTCTCTCTCTCTCTCTCTCTCTCTCTCTCTCTCTCTCTCTCTCTCTCTCTCTCTATATATATATATATATATATATATATATATATATATATATCAAAAGGTTCACAAGAAAATCTTAAATCGAAAAAAACTTCTCCATTACATTAATTTGAAAAGTATGCATTGTTTAAATTGTGGGAAAATTGGAAGAAAGGTGGATGGAGTAAAAAAATGAAAGGATTATACCATTTTCTTCTCGTTTGGTTATAGAGAAAAAAATAATAATAAAAAATACATATAATAGAATTTACATAAATTTTTTCTATTCTTTGATGATATTTATTGATGTAGTTATCTATCTATTATTATATATGTCATCAAAGGATAAAAAAAAATTGTTGTTTTCTACTTATATGTTATTTCGAAGGTAATTTTATTCAAAATATGATCGGACAATAAATACAAACACTCCCATAAATACTCCCCATGACAGAAAATTATTATTATATATTTTCTTTTCATTTACTTTTCTTTCTAACCAAATGAAATGAAATTGCCATCTAACATGCACCTTGCTGTTAAAGCCACATTCATGCTCCAAGTGCTTGTGGTCATTGATTTTGTATAAGAAAAATCTATAAACTTTCCATAAAAATAAATCTATGGTTATGGATCTTGGTTCATCGATGCACCAAACTGAAAGGGGTGCATCTTAGAATCCCTCATAAAAGGAACAGAAAATTATGCAATGTTTAGTTTGGAAAAAAAAATCTATTTTCTCAAATAATTATATAAATGTTATTTTATTTTCATTTTATTTCTTAATTTTTATATTTTTGTATAAACAAAAAATAATAATTCTATTGAGTATTTTCCCTACAAATCATTAAAAATATAAAATAAAGTGAAAACAAACTGGTATTTTTATAATTAGTTATGAAAATATGAACTAAAAACATTATTTTCTCAAATAAATACACTTTTATAGTGTTTCCTATGATTTTCTCTCTCTCTCTTTAAGAATATCATTTTCTCTTTCATCTAAATATTAGAGAAATTCTCTTTATTTCTTCTTTCTTATATTTTTTTTTTCTCTCCACACTGAGCAGAAGCAGTAATATCTTTCCTTTTCCTTTAGTTCAAATAATTTGGATTAGCACCTATGTGAATAACCACTACACTGGGGGGATGTCAAAAAAGGTAAGAATTTCGTAATAATAATCTTAAAATCATACATTTGTTTTCTGTAAAATATGTTCGCTATGGGTATAAATATAGATTTTTGGTCTTTGACCGGGTTTCTCTACGAGCATAGTTGTAACTTGTAAGACAATTTTTTGGGTCAAAGTAGTGATAAGATAAAATCTTCCCAAAATTACTCCCAAATTTAAATTCTGACAATGGATGTATGTAGGTAAGTACAATTATTAAACACCTGGCCTTACTGGCCATCCAAACACTGCTGCTCTATAATCAGTAACGTTCGCAACGCTGAAAACTAAATATCTACCCTTATTTACTTAAAAAAAAAACTAAATTTCTACGCCTCTCAACAAATAAATAAATAAATTCTACAGTCATTCCCAAGAATTTCAACTTTTTAGATTCGAGTAGATCTCTCTACTTCTCACACAAAAAAAAAAAAAAGTTAAATTACTGTTTTGGTCATCTAATTTATTTTCGATATTCGATTTGGTCCTCTAATTATTAAATGGTTCAATTTGGTCCTCTAATTCTTTAAAATGGTTCAATTTGGTCCTGCTGTCTAAATTGACTTAACGACGTTAGGAAATTTTAACGTTAGCGCACTTTGTGACAGTTTAAAATCGTCACTAAGTGATTTGCACATAGTGACGGTTTTGAAACCGCTACTATAATAATTTAAATACATTTAGTGACGGTTTTAAACCGCCACAAAATGCGACGACGGAGCATGACAGATACATTCACTAACACCGTTAGTTCAATTTAACGGCAGGACCAAATTGAACCATTTTAAAGAATTAGAGGACCAAATTGAACCATTTAATAATTAGAGGACCAAATCGAATATCGAAAATAAATTAGATGACCAAAACAGTAATTTAGCCAAAAAATAAAGGTCTCTCTACTATAGTCAGCACTCCGGAGAACCTACCTAAATTTAGTTGAAATAATGATATGTGAACACTATGCAGCACTTGTGATTGAACACATACATGCAAGGTTACATTGGTTTGACCTTTGGAAGAAGAGTCATCTGAGATAGGTAGTTGTAAGCTATCCGAAAACTTCAAATTAAAATAACTCAAACGCGATTCCAAGAACCAGAGAAAGAGAAGTAGGGAATGAAAACAATAAAGCTGGATGGTATGTTTTTATGTGCTATGATACGTAATCTTATGGGAATGAAAGTTTCAAACATGAATATGCTATTTTTCGTTCCTTCGTCCTTTCTTCTATTTTATTTGTTTATTTTTATTTTTTATTTCCAAAACAATGGCTTTCAGCTTGAAGAGTCCTAACCTAATAGTTCAGTGCTTTAGCTGAAAATAAAGAGGGTGATAAATATCACCCGCATTCCTAATTCCTCTGAATTACATTTCAGAAAGGAGGATTGTCGGTTACAGCCAAAGTGCACGTTTGTTTTGGACCAAAGATGAAAGGTACTTTATGAATGTAATACAAAATATGTGAATTTTGGACCAAAGATGAAAGATACTTTATGAATGTAATACAAAAGATGGGAATTTACGCAAACGAAGCAAAGTTCAGAAGTCAAAATATAAGTTGCTTAAACCCCAAGATGGCAAAGTAAAATTAGGCCAAACCAGGTGGAGGGAAACATCAAACAATAATTTAACTTGTTATATTTACAAATCTATGCTTCAACAGCACCTTTGAAGTCCATCCAAACCACCAAACGTAAAGTAATGCACCTCACATTTTTGGCATCCTCAGCTAGAAGATTGTATAGGAAAAACACAAGAAAGAATCAATTGGTAATTAGACTATAAATATTTTCATGTTCTTGATACGGTAGAATTCCAGGTTGCCCCGATCAAAGTGCCAACACTTTCACCTTTAATAGCTTTCTCAATGTTACCAGGTTTGTTAAGATTGAATACAACAACTGCATCATAAAGGAAGGGCAGGAACAGCTTATCAAGGTAAGTCACTTCAGATTTTATAGGGTAAGGAGACAATTAATCAAATATCAATTAAAAAACATAAAATGAATAATAGTTCGTATAAATGTTTGTCTGCATGACTTACCTGGAATATTATTTTCCTGGCATAAAGTTATGGCAGTCATGTCCATCACTGACAGATCTTTTGAAGTTACCTCCTGATATGTTAGTGTGTCATGAAGTCGTGCTTGTGGATTTCTCTTTGGGTCCTCATCATAAACTCCATCAACGTTTGTTGCTTTGAGTACTACCTCTGCATTAACTGAATAAATGATGGAATAAAGTTAAGTAGACACTAGAAAAATTCACCTTGTATACTGAAGTGAGAACAAATTTAGCACAAACATACATAAATTGATTTGTAAAATCTACACCCCTTTCCAAGAAGTGAGTGAAAATAATATAAACAAAACCATCGACAATTAGTAGATAGAACTTAGTGTGTTATGCTTGCTCTAGATCACAGCAATAGAAATGTAACTTACTTTCAGCACATCGGAGTGCTGCAGCAGTGTCTGTGGTAAAGAATGGATTTCCAGTTCCAGCAGCAAAAATGACAACCCTTCCTTTTTCCAAATGTCGCACAGCCCTTCTGCGTATATATGGTTCTGCAACCTCAGACATGCGAAATGCAGTCTGCACCCGAGTAGGAATGCCAATGCTCTCCATTGTTGCTTGAAGAAATATAGCATTCATAACAGTGGCCAACATCCTAGAGGATAAATTAAACAAAATTAGTAAAAAACCTGGATACTACTTCTCATGCATTTTGAGCAACTCAAAGTATAGTGGATCATAATAAATTGGAAATGTAAGTGAACAACCAGCACATCAGTGATCGGTGCCGTGACTTAATCAACAAGATAAAATTAAGACTTTTGTAAACATGCTAAAGAGATGTGACAGAAGATCTAAGGTAGGCGCCTAAGAGAGATTAAGGGAATCACCCAATATAATCAGCAGATGAGCGGTCTAGTCCGCTACATCCAGCCCAGGAGGATCCACGGAAGATGTTACCCCCACCAACTACCAGTGAAACCTGAAACATCAGCCTAATCATTTAAACCAAACTCTGAAAACCAGTAAAAAAAAACTTTGAATAACTTCAGGTCAAATGTTCTAACTTGCAGTGATATCATAAACTCTCCCAATATTACTGCCAAATACAAAAACAGATCCGTGTATCACTTCTCCTAAAGATTAATTTGTAAAACACATCAATAATGACAATTCCACAAAACTACTGCAAATTTCACACATTCAATTAGTCAAATGATCTCAAACAACATGATGATGCAGCAGAAAAACTACAACAAAAGAAACAAAAATGTATTAGTATAAAAGAATCCACTGTAGTCACCTCAATGCCAAGGCGAGTCACTGCTGCCACCTCTCTTGCAATGGCCATGGTTATCTGTATCCAACCAAAAAAAAAAAAAAATTCAGAAACAATGCCGAGAAAAACAGGATATTTCAAAATATTTCATTTTATTTATTATTATATTTTCAGGAAGTATGTGTTGCCACTCTTCTCTCATTAACTTGTTTTCTCATTTCCCTAAAATGTCCCGTTAAGTAATTAAGCCATAGCAAAGATCTATGTTATATGTATCTAAACTTGTAATTAACAATTAGAAAACTAATTTTAACTAATTAAGGCAGTAACGCACGATAAAATAGTAGAAAAATGTCCTGCACCTGCAAGTGAGAAGTTACTATTATATTTAAAATTAATTATTATAATTGTTCATAGATTACTAACACGACTCGATTATTGTTAAGTAAAGAAGAATTCAACAGAGTGGGAAAGCACGGTATGATTTTTGAATATAAGAGTGGGAATAAATAATACTAACCTTAGGGTCAATATTCTGAGAGTGGTCTCCAGCAAGTGCTTCTCCGCTGACTTTGAGCAAAACCCTTCGCCATTTAAATGATGGCTTGCTGGATTCGTTCATCGAGAGTTCCAAGCGAGACATGGACGGAATCTCGGACTTCCTGCCAACAAAGTTTATTTTCAGCAATAAAAATTATCACTATGAACACAAAACCCAACACTGGTTTTAGTTTCACAGAAACATTTCTACAAACAGCTTGTTGGGGGGGCCCAAAAAAATGGAAGAGAGATATACGGGTTGGTGGGAAACCTGAAATTGATGGGCTCAGAGGAAGAGCCCATTTCGGAATAAGAGGAGCGAACGGCGAGACTGGGGTGGGAGGTTGAGGTTGAATTGGCGAGTGTCAGAGTAAAAGAAGGGGAGAGAGGCTTTGGAAGACATAGAGACGAAGATGAATGAAGAAAAGAAGAAGAAGAAGAGAAAGAGAAGAGAGGGGTGGAGAGTGCCATTAGAGAGTGAGTTTCGCTCTATCTCTATGCAGCCGCTAAACCCTCAACTACCCAGGTTTTTCCGTGCTCTGTCTCTGTGTATGTGTTGGACTTGCCGCTCAAGATAATTTTGATTTTTTTTTTTTTTTTTTTCATTCCCCTTCCAAATATCTAGCGCGCACAATAAATCCGCATTGAATTATTGAAATGTCTCAATGGGCTACCCAAGAAAAAGAAAACGAAATATCCTAACGGGATTATCCAAAACTAAAAAGGAAACGTGGCTTTTATGTACGATGCTTAACATGTAGACAAAAATAAATGTTAAATCAGATAAAGTGAGGTGCATATTAACTGGCTAAGACCGTTTAACATACTAAAATTCATTGGTTTTTTATAACTTAAAAATAATTTTACTCAAAAATAATAAAACTTAATTTTTAATTAAGGTAGAGTTATTTTATAAACAATTAATTATTACACTTAGATTCTATTATTTTTAATCGAAATATGAAATCCACTTTATAAAATGCTTTAAGAGCAACTCTAATATTGCAACTAACTTGGATTGCAGTTGCCTAACTTACTTTCGTCGAATCTATCATGGTCATGCTACGTCAATTTTTTAACAATTTATCATTTTTCAATTGAGAAGTGTCAGCAACACACTATCTAACACACTCTATCATTGATTATAATTTATTGAAAACTACAAAATCAGGAAAGAGAGACATTAAATAACAAGTCAAATCCATAAAAATTTGTGATTTTCAATAAATTTTAATCAATCATGAAAAATATATTGCTACCATTTCTCTTCTTCACTTTCACTTTAACAGCGCAATCATTAAAATGGGTCCTACATTTGCTTCTCATATTAAAACAATTTTAAGTTATTGAAAGAATATAGAAAATTTAATTTGCAAATTTTAGTCATTGAAAGAGTATAAAGAATATAATCATTATTATTATTATTATAGGCAATTTTATTTTAATGAGACATATTTTAAGTGACTATTTCTGCCATGATAATTGATAGCTATTTAGCCTGCTGCCTTAGCAAGTCAATAATAAGGTAAAGATAACTCTATAAAATAATAGAAACGCAAAATTGAATAAATTTCAATTGCATTTTTAAATTTGTACCTGGTGAATAAATAATCTAATCACAGTGTGAGAATAGGAAAAAGAGATTAGGATTCTCGTGTGGCCTGTGGCCTGACTTCACCACTAGAACCACATTAAACTAGAGGCATATCCTCACAAGTGTTAAGTGTACCAATTCCTAGAACATGTCATGAGCCTTCACATTCAACATGGATTTAGCAATGATCATTATATAAGCAGAGGCAATGGCCACGATACCACGAGCTTCAAATTCCGTCTTCCCACATTTTGAGCCACTTATATTGGATTCTAAGGCCATAAAACACCGTTGTAAATTTCCACCTTTACCAAGCAAATCCTTAATGGATAAGTGGCCAAAGTTCTCATACATGGAAGGCATCGTGGCTGAATAAACGATCCTTAAATAGGAGTAAAGTTACATGGTTATTCATCACCAACATAACCATGGCATCATTTACATGGTTATTCAATACCAACATAACCATGGCATTGTCTTAATTAAAGCCTAACGGGCAATCCAAAGTTGTGGAATGTCTTGATCGTTCCATCACAACCAGCTGCCACAATTGATAGTCCCCATGTTTCTGATACACTTCTGTCATGGCAAGTATCTTTGTGACATAACTGCTGGTTACCATATTCATCTTCTGCTATAGGCAAATCCCATCTTGGAAGTTTCTCCTCAGGCCAAGTCATAGAACCTCGACACATGCCATCAATGGCGAACCAATTACCAAGAGAAAAACGTTCCTGATCTCTAGCCTCAGGAACAGCCTCTAGTTGGGTTTGCATTTCTGAAGAATTACTGCTATAGCCCCTTTGATCTGCTGCTTTCATGCCTGGCCAAGGTAATGCAACAGTAACACCCTTGGAGAAAAAGTACTCACAGGAGCGTTTGGATTTCGTCTGTTTCGAAGAAGCATCATCAAAGTTCCAAATATATACATGGGAGTCCTCTCCAACTGAAATTATATGTTTTCCACTTGATGTAAATGAACCAGACATCAGACTTCCTGACTTAGGAAGACCTGTTAGAAGTAGTAGTAAGACTAGCTGGCTTAGAATTTTTAATGCAAACTAGGCATTAAGCATACAAAGTGGAAACAAATATAACCAGCATCGTGATTATTTGAAGTACTTCCATTTTTATATGTAAGAATCTACAATATTAACGTGATTAGTCCTAAGAGACAAAAAGGAAAAAGAACTTCAACTACAAATTCATCAAAGTTGAGTAAATAAACCTTTCAAAAGTCTGAGGAAAGCCCCCCCTCCCAACACAGTAAATATTATAAGTCCAAATTTGATTTAGAAAGGTAGGATAGGCATTAAAAATAGAGTGGCTATATCTTCCAATTTGTAAAGCAATTGCTTTGGCCTAACATGAGCCTGTCAAATAAGCAGATCCTGACGCCACGCGAGGAAATTATAGCATAGGTTTAAAAAATTAACTGGATAAAACTAGAGTGAATTTTTGTAATAAAAAATCCCACCCATGTGAGGGGAAGAAGCTCAGTTTGTGGGTTTTATTTTTCAAAATTAATCTATTAACTAATCAACCAATGCTATTTCAAATTGTTTAAAGTGACAGGTATTAAAAATTAAATTGAAACAGACATTAACAGAATTATTGAGGCTGACATTTAAACTAACAAAGATAAATCAACAAGGCCTCGGGATACCACAAAGATTCATATGCAGCTCGTAATAAATGTTACACCTAGGTAGTTATCAGAAGTTGTTTTTTAATCATTTAGAAAATATGACAAAACCTGTCATCATTCCAAGGTAACAAACAACAAAGAATATGCTAATATACAATCGTTTATTCATGCCAATTATACGATTTCAATTAAGATAACAATTCACAACTTCAGAGATGATCAGCATCCCAACAAAAGAGAATAGTTATAAGAAAATGCAAAACAAATATTGATAAGGTGAAGAACTTTTGAAGCTATCCTATTATTCTTCTAATATTGATTCAATACTAAGTGCTGTACCTTTGTATTTCTGAACAAGCTCAATGCCATCAAATATACGAATTTTAGAATCTTCTGATGTGATCATTATTCTCTTACTGTTTTTTTGGGAGAACTGCAAAACAAAGGAACAAGGATGTTATAATGTTAATAGATGAAGGACAAAGTATAGCATTTAAGTAGTTAAGAATTAATAGATTGAAACCTGAATGCCAGTAATCTTGTTGCCTGATACTTTCTTCTTTCCATGGACATCTATCTGTGCCTCAAGCTGGAAATATTTTCCTAAATCATTAGAAATCCAATTTAGTCAGTTCTTTCTATTTTATGTCCCTCTATTTTATCTCTTGCAAAGAGAGTTCATGACTACAGTAATTGGTATTTGGTAACACTAAAAGGTAAATACCTGAAGCAACATAAAAACGACAAGTGCCTGTAACAGAACCAACTACAAATCCCTGCATATGTAAAATAGTCAATGGTTCATCAATCTCATAGACATGAATTTCCAGTGTCAAAATATGTTAAGACCCAAAGTCATGAAAAGATTCAGTCTAAGAATTCATGACATACTTTCCCATCTTGCTGGTAACTTATAGCACTTATGATATCTCGTATATCAGCCCAGTCAATAACTCGCTCTTCACGTATCCCCCATATTCGAGCCTTACCATCAATGGACCCACTAATGAAGTAATTTTCATCAACAGGGTTGAATTGAATGCATGTCACTGCTTTCATTAAAAGTGAAGACACAATTATAATTACATTCATGGGATAAAGACAGAGTAATGTTTCAAATTATGATTATGAACATAAACAAAGCATGTGATTTTAATTTTGTTAACTAATTAAACTATGGTTGAGAACAATATGTGCCAAAAGGCATGGTTCTGTTATACATACCATAGTCATTGTGATGGAAAACATTTAGACATTGATTACAACCAATTTGCCACAAGCGAACAGTCTTGTCCATAGAAGATGAAAGGAGAATCTGCAGCAAGAATTTTTTATCAGCTTCAAGGAAAATTAAAATTGCAAGCAGAACAGATAGAGCATATTGCATGATTGGGGGGGGGGGGGGGGGGATAACAAGCTTCTGCTAGTTAAACTCACATCTGAATTAGACCAAGCCAAATCCAAGACATCACTGGAATGGCCAAAGAATTCTTGCAGTGGTGATTCTTCAATTTGAAAAATACTATTTGGAAGAAAAATGAATGGTTGGCTTGAGTGTTTCTTCCAAGAAGAAGAGTTGTCACATTCCACTTTGCTATTAGAAGTACTGTCTTCTGTGGTGAAACAAATACTGGATTTATCCAGTGATGTAACACGCCATATGCAAACAACACCATCTTCACCTCCACTCGCTAAATACTGACCACAGGGACTAAATTTCATGGTCCAGATTAGGCCTTTGTGTGCTCTAACCTCTTGTCCAAGGTATAGGCCACTGAACTCCAGCCACCTCTTTTTATTCTGCCTCACCTTTATTCTTCGAGTTTTATTTGTCCCTGCATTCAATTTGGATCTTACATTTCCTTCACCACTTTTCCTGATGTTCACAAAGCGCTTCCACCAGTTTTTCCTCTTTCTTTTACTCATGTCAAAATCCTGAAATTCTTCTTGTGAATCAGCTTCTCTGTGTCTGTGCTCCTCTGCTGTAGAAGAGAACTCATGCACTTTCCCTTGAAAGTTTGCATCTGCTTCATCTTGGGGACACCCTTTCACTTCATCCAAAGAGAATTTTTCTTCAGAAGCTGCTTTGCCTCCAGAGAGAATCAACTTCTCAGATACTACTTGATCAGTATGCAAAATGCAAGCATTTGAGATTGCCCCACTGCACTCCCTGATCCTCTCCAATCCCAAGTTGATGGATGAGTCATCAAAGCTCATTTTCTCTTGTGAACAAACCATGGAAGAAGCATCAGCTAAACCCAAACCCTGCAGAAAACGTTCCCTCCTCTCCTTCACACTAACAGGCTCCTTCACCCAAATTTCGTCATAACCACACCTTTCAGAACCAAACTCTTCTTTGGCTAAAACAGAATCTTGAGCTGACAAACTATCCACTGAGTCAAAGAACACATCGATATCTCCATCATCAGAGCCCAGCATATCTCACACTTAGATTTGAAACAAACCACCTTCCACATGAAAATCTCACCTTCAAGTCCTAACCCTTCTCCCAACTATCAATACACTACTTCTCAACACCTTAAATTAGGGAATTCCCAATCAAGGGACCGAATTTCTCCCCCCAATTATGCAAATCACAGTAGAATATTAAATGTCACTGGATAAAACCATGGAGTCATGGACTAAGTACAAGGAACCAACTAACCACCAATGAGTAAATGACAACAACAGTTTATTTGCTAGTTCAAAACTCCACAACACAGAAAGAATACTAATTAACAATTCCACACACCCCAATAGACTATAGATCATAGAATATTCATATCATCAAATACAAAGCAGAAACAAAGTCCAAGCTTAGTTCAAAGTGGAGACTATACCAGGATGACATGTTATTGTCAAGTCAAACAATGACAAAATTCAGCATGATCATCAAACCCCCCAAGCTATCATGGCCTTATCCACACCAAAACCTAAAGCAAAAGCTCCTCAACCAATTATGGATGCAATGAACAAATGAAAATGCCTCGAGATCTGGATTTTGTGATTTGAAGATTGCCAAAGCGCACGAGCGGCGATAGAGCTAATGTTTATGCCTCTCCTTTCTTATCTTAATATCACACCTCGTAATCCCCGCCTATGATCTGTGACATTAGTGTAGTGTAACATTAAAGTCAGACACCGAAAAAAGAGCAAGAAAATTTTTAATAACCGTTTCCATTTACAGAGAACAATTTTCTTTCGTGAGTCCGAATGAAGACAAAGGTTGATTTGATTCTCAACTTTCTGCTGTTTTCTGTGACTAGAAAGAAAAAGTGGCATTGATTGGTAACTGGTATACTTACAACAAGTTAGAAAAGCGTTGTTGTTTTAAGAAGCTGTTACATTACAGCACTAGTACACAGAGAACTAGAGAAGGCTGAGAAAATGAAAGTGAAAACTCAGAAGTGTTAGGCCAATTAGGTGGTCATAGGTGGCCACTATGGACCCTCATAGGCTTTCTTTCCTTGTTACTACAGCTAGCACTGTTGCTCTCTCTCTGCACTTGAATTTTTCTTTTCTCGGGTTGTGTGGTGTGGTATATTCTTGTATTGATTGAGGGTGCTATAGGTTTAGCTCTCCTACATGCCTATTTGGGTATGTTGTACTTTTTTTTACTATTCCCATGTAAAATGGAGTGTGGAAATGAAAGAAGGAGAAAGGAAAGGTAGTGTTGAGGAGGGAGGGGATTGTGTTAGGCCTAATATGCTCACACTCACACCATGTCCATACCTTGTTGTTGGGGTCACATATAAATTGACATGGCAAGGTAGCCACTTTCTAATGCCCACAGCATTGAGTTCTTGGAAAGTCAATTCCTTCTGAAAAAGGGGTATCAAAAAAGTGTGATATTTATTTTATTTTAGTTAAAGCTGAGCTTGTCACTCAGATGAGTTAATTGAAAGGACAAGGGAAGAAGGGGAGAGAGTGATGGTGGTGGAAGAGAGGAGAAGGTGGGTGGGGTGGCGGGGACCGGGGGGGTGTACGGAAGAGAAGTGTGAAAGAAATGAGAAGGGGAAGCATGACATGTGTTTGAGGGAGCTAAAGAAAAGGAGATGGTGATAAGATAGATCATAGTCTACATCATTATTTGCGCTTAGCATCCATCGAAGCTTCCAAAACCTTCTCACTCCCTGTGACAACACTTTCTTCATTTTACACTTCCTTTGTTTTTTTATTTTTATTCTTTAACACAGATATTTAAAGATTAATTTTTCAAAATATTGATATCTATTTACAGACTGTTTCGTACTGCATCTTAAATTTTTTTTTTAACATATGTTTTTCCTTATACGCACGGACTTAAAATTAAATATCTAACAACATATTTAAGAGACAATGTTATATCATACTGCATTATATGGATTGTGACTTCCTTTGTTTTGTTACCTGCTTGTATTATAAGTGATGCCCTCTCAACAGTTTACTGTGACTTCCACTCAGATGCTCACTGCAAGGTGAAAAAAGACATAACTCAAATCAAATTATAAATCTTATTTGATATTTGGATAGACATTTGGATAGAGTGAGGCGTATTTGGATAAATATTCATACAAGAAATTGAAAGATAAAATAATTTTTTATTATAATATTTTTCTCAATATAGAATTATTTATTATTTAATTTTTTTGTTGTAAAAAATTAGTTTGATTTTTTAAACGCCTAAAAAAACAAAAAATTTGACAACCTCTTTCTTTTTTACCAATGTCTTTATCTCCTAAATTTATGGCGGAGATTAGCATGGACCACTTTTACAAGTGATTCATGGTGTACCACTTTTAAATACCATAAGATTCATCTGCTCTCTACCTTTGTACAATACACTCTTACTCTCTGTATAAGATTATTTTTCCTACTAAAAAAAATTATTTTTCCCAACTCCCACCGTCTCCACAGGCCCTTCTCGTCACTGCAGCACCATTGATTTTGGTGGCCACCGTAATACACCCCCTCTGGTGGACCTAAATTCCTCTGGTAAAATTCCAACAATGGTACAAAAACACTTTTTCATGTTTTAAGGTTTCACCGCTGAATCTGAGTTCTTACATTCTATTTTGTTCCAGAAAGTAGAACTGATTTGTGGTGGTAGGATAACAAAGAGGAACAATAAAAATTAGAAAACTGGAATTGCAAATTGTTTCTCTTGTTTTCGTTTTTTAATTTTTCATATGTGGTTGGTTTGAATGTTGTTTTGGTTTTTCCCCTTTCGGGGGGCAAATCAGAATTCGCTGAGGGGATTGAAATATAGAACTGTTCGAACCTACCGGAAGTGGCGGAGAAGAGGAAGGAGAAGAGGTGGAAAAGAGGAGAAAAAATGTCTCCATCACCGGAAACCTCCTCCTCCGACGGCACACGGTGATGCACTGTGGCTAGCAACTTTGGTGCTGCGATGGCAGGGAGGGGCCGTGGAGGTTGGTGGAGTTGGGAAATTTTTTTTTAGTAGGAAAAATAATCTTATACAAAGAGTGTATTGTATAAAGGTTGGAAGCACATGAATCTTATGGTATTTGAAAGTGGTACACCATGAATCACTTGTAAAAGTGGTTCATGCTAGCCTTCATCAAATTTATCTCCATATATTTTACTCATCCAAACCAAACAATTAAAAAAAAGTAATTTTTCTCCCTGTCTTTTTTTTTTCTTTTATTTCATTCCTCCTGTCATCATTCATCTAAACAAAATGTTAGTATGCCTTTTTGCTAATATCAATAATCAATTTGTCCCACCATGTGATGTGAGTACAACGACGCATGTTTCAATGTAATATTAATAATCAATTTCTCCCACCATGTGGGTAACAATGACACGTGTTTCAACTAATGTATAACTTATTATCAAGATTAATTTCAACATACACCTCAATTATATTAATTTAAAGGTTTAAGCTTAATTTAAACAAAATTAATTTTACTCAACTTTAAAACAAATAGATCCTCAATGTTATTAATGTAAAAGTAGTGTATAAAAATGATATACGTCTAATATTTTCATTTTTCTCACATGAAAGTCTTATTTGATTCTCTAAATTATATTTAGGTTTAACTTATCTCCTATTACTTGGATTATGTGTACTTTTAGTTTCTTAAGGTTTTTTAGTCAATTAAGTATCTTTATTTTAAAATTAAGTAGATTTGGACAAACTGTCAATTTTCTTCTATACAAAACTTTCAAATTCTCATTTTTTTTATCCAAATAATTGGGAGTTTTTGATAGATTTGAAATATGAAATAATTTTAAAAATTCTGAAGTAAAAGATTGTGAGAAAATTACTTTGAAGAGGAAAAAAATCAAGAATTTTTTATTTTGAATGATTTTTTATGTTTTGCTGGACAAATTTTGAGCTATAAGAGGTATAAAACAATTAATTAATTTAATTTGTGAACATTTTGATTAGAAAGTGAGAGTTTGAGGTTTTTGGTTGAATAAAATAAATTATGTAGTCAAATTTGCACAATTTTTAAAATATGATAATAATTAATTAAAAAAAGCTTGAAAAAACAAAATCAAATGCAATCTAAATTAAGGGGTGGGGAATGTAATTAAACAAATGGCTTAATTTTACATTTTATCATCTAACTATAATTATTTTGTAAATTATATAACCTAAGTTTTTTTCATGTATTTTATTACCATGTTTTATATTTTCACGCATTTTACTCAATTGTCTATTATCATGGGTATTGTCATGTCAACAAGCCTTACGTTGCAATCAACATTGTCACATCATGACATGAAATGTTGATGTGGCATTGGTATACTAATGTGCAAATACGGATACAATGGATAAGGTCTGGGTAGAGTACTATAGTATCCGTCGACATACCCGTATTTGAAAAAAATACCCGTGCCCGACCCCATATCCGAGCGGGTAGTAATTTTAATCCTCATCCCTCGTACCTGCTAGGTACCTATATACTCATACCCATACTCGCAACCCGCACTTTACTTATATATAAAGTCAACAAATCAATTAAAAAAAGTATTAATTAAAAAAATTACTACAACTAAATTGAAAATTCACTCTTAAATCATCCAAACAAAACATTAAAAGCATTCAAATATAACCTTAAGTCGTTCAAACATGAGTCATAAAAAACAACATTATAAACATATATAATTATCTAACAAATCAATCTTAAATGTAATGTTCTAATCATTTAACATAATCATTAGAAACTTAGACATCACGTGATGATATTCTCTAAGACTTGTCGAAAAAAAATACATTGAAACTGATTAACTTATAATTATATATTAGAATACATGTGATGGTACTCCATATGAACAATTTTGTAGTTAGTTCAAAACAAAAACAAAAAACAAGTATATTAGAATGGGGAACCTGTTCAATGAGATCTGAAGACGTGTGGGGTAAAAAGTATATATTTGGGTTCATTTATGTTTTAATATGACTTATACTAAATTTTATGTATGTAGTTGTGTTTAAATTTTATAAATTAAATTTTATATAAGTAGTTTGTTTTATATACTCAATTTTACATATGTAGTTTATCTAGCTATTAAAAAACTAAAAGTTATGATTTATAAACATAGTTTATATACTAATTGATTAAGATTAATTTTCAACTACGCATTCACACACTGATAACAAAGTAAAGAAAAAATTTATCAAATAAAGTATGATTTATCTTGATTTTAAATTTGAAGCAATAAAAAAATTTTAAACATTCTTTTATCAAAATCTTCTAAATTTGACTGAGTTTATGTATAGAAATTAGAAGTGTTGAGTTTGACAAATGAAGCAAGACGGGAAATTTGCTAGCTGGGAGCATGAGTGACAAATTGGCCTAAAATTTAATTCTTATAATGTGTTTTTTTTTATAAGCAAAATACAATTTATTATAAAAGCCATTGGACCAGCAAAAGGTGTGTGCTTAAGAGCCAAGGATAAGAAATCACATATACATCATATCTCGTGCAGTACTATGATAACAGCAAGTTCCAAAACTAAATCCCACCCAATATACAATGATTTCGAAATGTATTGGTCCATAATTCACGTAAAGGCATGATAAATTTAATTGTGCATCAGCAAAAGCTAAGGTTTCCTACCAATTCTCATTAAATTAATAATTAGTAATATTTTTTTTACAGAATAATTAGTAATATATATATATATATATATATATATATATATATATATATAATATTTTAATTAAACTAATATGTATATGTATAATAGGGGCGGAGTGAGTACTATAGTACCCGTATCCGCACCATCCCCATTAAATTTTTGCGGATAAATACCCGCCCCGAATCCATCCCTAATAAATCGGTATTTACCTTACCTATTTACGGATATTTTTGCAGGTATATGTAGGGTCCGGATACACTTTGTCATCTCTATGTGTAATCAAGTGTAAAATGCACGAAATATTGAAGGTGTGGTGGTAAAATGCACAAAATTTTGTAAGTATAATCATTAAATGCGCAAAAAATAATAAATAAAAAAATGACAAAAATATTAAAGGTGCAGTAAGAACTCTTCCCCTCTTCTTACTCTACAATCCTAAAGGAACTAAGTCATTTAACTTATTTAGTCGCTAAAAATTATTCTATATATACTATTGTTACATTTGTTACTTGCACATTTAGTCTCCCAATGAATGCGAATTAATTATAATATAATTGCTTAAAAATATATGTCACTTATGAAAAACAATTTAAAATAATATATCCTTATAAAAAACTTAAAATTATAATGGTTGTTCCTCTTAAAAATAAATCACTTGATAAAAAAAATACTTTTTAGGCACAAACAAATGGGTCATATATTTATTGTATGAAAAATATTATTATACAAAAATAAATTACAAGTTTATTTAATGAGTTATACAAAAATAATTTATATATATTAGTATATAAAATATATTATCATATTTAATTGTAATTCAGAGTGAACTGCGGTAACCATAACTTATTTTTAATTACTGCATCAAAATGATAAACGTTTTTCCAATCATAACTTTTTAAAATATATAAACCATAAGAATATAGAAACATTAGTTATAAACTTAATTTAGATAATGTAGTGTGAATAATTTTAAATTTTCTTACAACATTTTTTTATTACTCTTATTTACTTCTGTGTGTGCGCGTGTGTGTGAGAGAAATAAAATAAGTAAGGTTATTTTTGTAGTATGGTAAGACTTTTTGTTTCTTTATTAAAAAAAATTACGTCATCTCTAGAATTTTAAAATTAGTCTTCAAATAAAATTTAGATGTTAAATATTAGAGAAAATATATATATATAAAAGTAACAGTAAAAAAGATAAATATTCACTTTAAAGAGGGAAATTAAAGAAAATAACAATAAAATTTTAAAACAAAAAAGGAGTTGACCTGAACATAAAAATAAATAAAATAAATAAATAAAAACCAGAGAGACCTATGTGGGTACCAACTTATCCGTCTCACAATAATTGTTAGGTGAGTGCCAGACGAAAGTACAAATTCGTACGTGCTGGTAATTAAATTAAAAATCTTAATTACAGTAATTAATTTCAAATCGACCGTATATAATTATATATGTGTGGGTGTGAAGTGTGAACCGGTCTTCGAACTCCTTTGTCAGTTTTCATACGAATTGATTTCGTATTAAATACTAGTACCAAACAATATTCTATTTTGGATTTTTTTTTTTCTCCTGAAACTGATCCCCGATTAATAATTGAGCAGATTACATTGATATTTTCTAAGGTTTTTTTAAATTGCGTACAATACCTTTTCTTTTTTTCTACATTAACTTCTTAATTGTTTAAAAAATATTACATGTTATATCTCTATACGAAAAGTTGTTGTAAATGTTAAAAAAGCAGAAGAATTGTATGAATTTAAAAAAAAAAATCAAGAGTGCAAATATAATTTACTCTTACTAATTTATATATTTATATATTATAAATAAACTTACTTTCTATCCTTGTAAGAGAACACATTAAGAAATTTCAATAGGTTTTATTTTGCATAACTTGACATGATCAAGGGAGGTGATCAAGGGAGGTCATGCCTATTTATTGTGTTCTCTGAAAACAATTATATTGGGTTTAAGAATCAAAGAACCATTTGTTCTCAATCGAGTAGTCTACAACACTCAAGCGTCAAGCCTAATAGACGTAGGCATTTGTTCAGTCAAATGATCCATAATTGAAAGGTGTAGGCACTTGCTTGGTTGAATGATTCACAATCAGATGATTCACAGCTCCAAGCATCAAGCCGAAAAGGCGTAAGCACTTGCTTGATCCAATGATCCACAATTAGACGGATCCCTTAAACGTCAAACTTAAAAGGCACAACCGCTTAAATCTCATTGTATTTTTTAACTTTTTAAACAATTATTTTGAAAATTAAAATAAAAAAGATTAAAAAGAAAATATTTTTTTATATAAAAAAAAAGAATAATAAAAGGTTCAAGTTACGTGTTTTAATTTGATTGAGTACTCTAACGTTACGTATGCAAACTTAACATTCAGATGAATTTAATATAATTCACTCCAATATGACCCGTTAAATTAGTTCAATCCAGCTTTCTTAAATTTTTACCAGGTTGGGTTATCTACTTGGTGATTTAATCTGACCCATGTTGAGCCCATGAATGGTTTCAGGTTTCCGTTTAATGCACATAGTGGAAAATACATGCATGCGTAATGCTTTTATATGCTAGCTGAAAATTATACGGAGGCCTTGGGAATAGGTATAGAACCAAAACATATATATATCACATTAGCCAACTAGAGAGAACAAAAATCAACGTACTATATATATAATAATATATAGATTTGACACTGCAATAAGAGATTTTGAATATGAAACCCTTATTGTCCTAGTTGTATCAGTTTATACTTTATAGCATCAACAAATCAAAATTTTCACGTCAATTTTCAAGAAAAAGGAATGGATTGAATAATTACACAAGTCGCAGCAGTGGGTCGTCCATTTTAATCGCAGAGAGACTAAGCATCTCTTTGGAGCAGTATTATCATTAGTCAATTATTTATTAGGTATGTGGCATTGCAATTTGACATTTGATTTTCTCTACTTGTCTTGGGTCGCACTCACTTTAATATTATGCCTTGTCATAATAATGCTTCGTATATATCCCTAACAAAAGCATTGAGAGGAAAACATTAATATGGCGTGCGATTCCAGTTCCCAGATAACAGTGCTAAGTTACAGAGTTTTCTTGGCTGTCCTTGCTTTATCCCCCAAAAGAACAAAAAATGAAAAACACTAACAAACAACTCACCAAAGAGATGGAATGAGACACATTGCGGGTACGTGAAATGGACTGAAACAACGTTTTAATAAACAACAGAGCTAGCCAACTGAATGAAGAAGCTTTATAAATATGTGTATTCATTCATTTAATCAAAGTACATAGCAGTTATCAGTGGCCACCAAACCTCAAACGATAACAACGTGGTCGATGAAACAAAAAAGAGGACCCCCCCTCCCTTCTTCCATTACTGTGGAGTTTTTCCCTTTCCTCTTGTATTAACATAAACGAAAGCATAATAACATGACAATCTCATTTTATGAGAACGAAAAACACAAAGAGAACTAATAAAATGTGTACAATTGTTGATAAATTCTTAGGTGTAATATATTTGCCATCTCTACAAAAATTATGATTTTTTGTTTTTATTGATTTTTATTATTATAAATTTTTAAAATTTTAAAACTGATTTCTATTATTATTCATTTATAATGCATTTGACGTATATCTAAACATATTATATAATATGTTATTTCAAAACCCCGTATGTGACATATTTAGCATGTTACGTGATTAATGAATGATAATATAAACTATTTAAAATATAAATTTATGAAAATCAAACTAATAGGGTTTTTTTAATTAAATATGAAAATTTTAAAAAATTAAAAACATATTTGAACCTAAATGTTATTATATGATTAAATTCTCTCCTATAATAAGATATCTTGTTAGAGAGAAACTGAGAAAGATATCTAACGATGACAATCATGATTGATCATATATAAAATGCATTATTTATATTTCTTTATCCTGTATCTTTTTCTCTACATCAGGATCATGTCCCATTACTCGGAGATCAAATCCCCTCAGGATAATTGTTTTATGTCTTTATATCTTATAACATGATAAAAACTGGCATAAGAGATCCAAATTCCTATAAAATTGTAGTCAAGACATATGTGGAAGCAGTGTCATAATTGGTGTCCTGTGATGTGAGTATGCTGTCTTTATATATTTGTGTAGGAGGGAGAGAACAAGCTTGTTCGTTTTTGTCATTTTGCCACAAATCGAGAACATATTAAGAAAAATCATTGACATAATAAAAAATTGAACATTACAAGTAAACCTAAGAGGAAAATGTGAAAGGCACGGGGCCTGAACATGATACTGACAAGGTTGTGGCATCCAAATTGTTAGAGACAAATCTCCGCTCAATCTTCTCCCGGTTTCCTCTCATTTGAAACCAAAAGGTGTGCGGTTCGGTACACCAAACGTGAGTCGTTCAATTTGGGGGGTACAAGGTCGAAAGGTACTTGTAGAAATTAATAATCTATCGCCAAAGCAATTTTAGCAAATTAAATAAGTAATAATCAAGGTTAATTAAAATGAAACATACTTGAACATGTCTCTTTTTATGATTGACATTGAAGGGAGAGAAAATCATTATGCATTTAAGACTATTGCCTTAATTTGCTGCTATTACACATTAATGTGTTAGATCCATCTGTGAGGTGATTAAACACCATATAACTTACCATATAACTTATCCAATGTGTATAGTCCAGTTGGAGAAAGGTGATGAGCTTTAAGTGTGATTAAGTCTCGGACTAAAAATTAGTTTCATAGCCGGCCCAAATATGCTTAATCATATTCATCTTGAGTCTTGACGCAACTAAAGGATTGTTAGTTTTAAAACTAAATAAAATTCATCTTAATAAGCTGACCAAAAAAAAAACCATCTTAATAAAATTAGCTTTTAAGGATTTAACATAATTAAAATTTGTGCTTAAATTAATTTCAGGTGTAAATTTATATTAAAATGCATTTTTTTTTTTATTAAAAAGTGTAAAAATTCTTATCCAAAATGAACTGGTGCTAAAATTGTTGGTAAGTGAGGGTTTATGTAAAGCATATAATTGTCTAAGGGACAAAGTAATGATTTAATTGCGTATTATTGTCAAAGAGTCAAATATTTCAATTTCAACAAGAAGTGAATTACAAATAGGTGATTTAGATATAGAGAATTGTGATGTAAGAAATTCGGCTATCCTTGTATAATCATATTCAATGCCAACGATTCAACGAAGAATTTTTTTCTTCATTGAACCGCTATCCAGGCTCATTTTCACCAATGATTGAACCGCAATAATATGAATAATGAATGTCATTGAAATATTAATGATGGATGAAATTAATTAATACAACAAATTATATTTTGACTCAGATTGATTTATTTATAATATTGTCACTTTAGAGTATTTGTGATAGAAAAAATAATTCTAAATTCTCTCGTAGTAGTCTTACACATAAATGCAATTATGATAAACACTTATAGATAGAAATAGCTTTATCGTTTATAACGATTCTACTCGATTCAAACAGAATCGTTTCATGTGAAGAATACATGTGATTTTTACTAAAAAAAATTCTCCTACAACATCCTTCTACTTTGATCTTTGTATGATAAGTATTAAATACGTTTTATATTTTTTATATATTAAATGTTTTTATTTTTATTTAAAACTTTATAAAGTAGGAGAAGGATTTGTAGAAGAATATATTATTACTCTTTTTTCTATATTTTTTTTCAAAATGTGTGATACATAAGACCATTTTCCTTTCTACAAGTGTACAAAGGGTATTAATTAATTTATTAGTAGGGTATTTCAATTAATGTGGCAACAAATAATGTGAATGAAAACTTACATATGTCAATCATATTGTAATTAAGTGCATTAATAATTTCTTGATCAGTGTCAAAGCTAAACTTGATTATCATGTAGTTATCTTTCTATTAATATTGAATTCTTTAATTTATTGATGTCAAATTTGAAGACAAATTTCCTTTCAGCTAGCAAATAGAGAATATTTAGAAATCCACGGTCATTTTCCATTCTGGAGTATGTTGTTTAAAAAAATACAATTTTTTATCCATTGGTCATCCAAATAATAAAGTTTACATTCAGTTCATGTTTAAACTGGACTAATTGGGTTAGTCCATTTGAACTGACCTACTTTGACACCAAATATGGATCCCTTACAATAAAAAATGAACTTTGAACTGCGCCCGATGCAATTAGATGTAGTGGCCTTCATTAGTAGTACATCATTATTTATAATTTTTTTATAAAAAAAAACTTAATATTTAAGGGTCAAGATCCATGCAGTTTGAAAAGGTAACTGCAGTCTGCAGAGGATCATATTAAAATAGCCAGGCCCAGACACCAATTATTGTGTACTTTCTTTACAGGCCACTAACTGAGGTCGCCAATTGGTCCATACGGGCCTAAGCGAAAAAACTGAACTGGACCAAAAATAAAAAAGCGTAATAACTGAGCTGGACCCAAAATAAAAGTGTAAAAAGTATAAGTGGACCGAAAATAAAGACTAAGACAACACTAGTGAGTTATATTTTAGGTTTAAATATGTTTTTAATCTCTCGAATATGAATTCTTATTTTTTTAGTCCTTCAAATTAAAAGTTATTTTTTTTAGTCTTTTAAAGTTGAAAAATACTTTTTTTTAGTCCCTCTCCATAGTAGTACCAAACAAGGAATAACGAATTCACAATTTGTGATGGCTTTTAGCCGTCACAAATTTACAAAATCAATTTTTTGTGACTAAAAATCGCCACAAATTGCAAATTAGTTATTCTTTGTTTGACACCTATTATGTAGAGGGACTAAAAAAGCATTTTTCAACTTTGAGGAACTAAAAAAAGTAATTTTTAATTTGAGGGACTAAAACAGACATATCCTCATATTTAAAGGACTAAAAACATATTTAAGCCTATATTTTATTTAAATTCTAAAATAGTCAAAGCACTTAACAGAAAGTAACTCAAATTATGGTACAGACATTGGATTTTTGTTATCCAGTGGTGTGATAAAATTTATTTCCAAGACACAAAACAGAAAAAAAAAAAAAAAAAGGACAAATGACCATAGTCCTTTAAATTCCCAATCTCTACAATGTGTGCAAAACAAACAAAACATAATAAGTATTACATTAAATTTTGTTACATGTTAATTCGTGAATAGTACAAAAAAATTATTAGTCACGTGCATTGCTTATCGAATATTTGAATAGCTAAGAACAAGCAAAAAATTTATTCCAAAATTATTTCTGTTATCACACAACCGGATATAGTAACTTGGTTTTTTGATCCCCTCCCCCTAATCGATTGCAGATTTGTTTTTTTTTTTTGCCAGAAATAATTTATTTTATAACATTGAAATCTTTACCATGCAGTTGATCTACAAATTACTATTACTTCATATTTATATTTTTATTTTATTATCTTTGTAATTCCAAATTAATCCCTTTTTTTTTTTTTTTAATGCTAGAGTCACTTGGATAACTTTGGATATCAACACTATGGAGCCATTGTTGTTGGAGAAACGAGTCATTAAAACAGGAAAATTGCTTTTAAGAATTGGATAGTAGGAATGTAATGAAAAGCCGTATAAGAAGAAATAAAAACCCGTAAATCTAGATCTGAATTTTTCGTTAAGTGCATGCGTGCGTGCGGATCTGCAGGGAAGAATCAATAGGCATTCATAACAATAGATATCAATAATAATTTTCAAAATTATAATTATAATCACTGTTTTGGTTACTAAAAAGTCTACAAGTAAAAGGGATAGGTGGAGTGGCAGTTGTTCAGTTCAATTATTAGGGTGGTTGGAACTTGGAATGACATAGGGATAGGGTGGCTGAAGCATGGGCTTTGCAATTCACTCTAAGCCCTAAGGGCTTGCATTACCCAAATGGCGAAATCCATTACTCATCATCAAATACTACTGCTACTATTTTTTGTCATCGATAGCCACCATTATGGCTGTTTGGGATACTCTTTTCGACTTTTGAGAAACAAGCTTGAAATGAAAAGAGCATATAATGGTAATTAGGTGGTAATTAAGTATCCAGCCTTAGATATTAAGTTATACAATTGTTGAAATAATAATACTTGCACGTACATAAAATGATAGGCTTAATTATCATTTGATTCTTATAATTGTAACTACTTTTTCTTTTAATTCATTTAAAATAAATATCTTATTTTCATCTATATATATATATATATATATATATATATATATAATTCTTATGATCCTTGCCGTCTAAAATTGTCTAATGTCATTTGAGATGGACATGAATTAAATGAGTCATGTAACGTTTGTTTCAAATGACGTTAGTCGATACCTAACTGTCTAGAAGGATAAAAAAAATATTACAACTATAATCTATAGGGATCGAGATGTGATGTTTTGAGTTATAGAGTTTAAAAGAAAAAATATTGTAACTATAAGAATCAAAAGATAATTAAACTTAAAAGATACCTATTCTCCTAATTTTTATTTCAATTTTTCTCGCACCACACCCAATGACCCAACTACTAATAAAAATGCAGAATATGGCCTTTTTTTTTTGTTAATTATGTTTTTGTCCCCTTTTTTTTTCTTCAAAATTTACTTTAAGTCCTTAAATAATTTTTTAACGTTTTTTATTTTTATAATTTTCCTTTAATAACAGTTTAGTTCTGTTGTCCAATAATTTGACAACCAAATTGATAGTCATGTGATTTATCACATCATCAACAAATCTGTTATGATAGATACATATAATTTTTTTTTAATAAACTTTGTATTTAATTTCTTATTTTCTTAAAGTAGTTAATGACGTCATATTAGTTGAATTGATGATTAAAATATAAAAACTAGACTTTTTATACATAAAGTAATTAGAAGTATAAAAAATAGATGATAAAGATAAACATAATATAGTAGAATTGAAAGATAATCACTCTACTTATTAGGAAATATCAACTACTTAAATGGAATTTTCGTATATTAAGAAATTCGTATTAACCTCTAATCTCTCAGCCAAAAATATCCTGAAAAAATGATTAATTTAATTATGAATTAATTAAATAATACAGAAACCAAGAATATTGAGTTGCGGGATTAGTAGTGCCGCGACACCTTTCTGACTTTGAGAACACTCACACAATGGACAAGTAGTCATTTCCGAATAGCAATGGCTGCCTACCCCACTCCATCTCAAAAGTGGGGAATGTTCTGCAAAAATCCAACCGATACAGATTTTTTTAAAATAAAATAAAAAACTAAAATTCTTTATAATGGAAGGGATCTTATTTATATACCTGTTGTTTTGTTTCTGGTACTCAAGTGGATTGTACCCATAATTCATGCCTGAGCAATAGTAAAAAGTTTCAGCTAAATCCTTTTATTTGAGCGTCTAAAGTATACATGTATCATTGTGTTATTTTTTTTTTTAAGTTTTAGTTATAAAATTATTTTTTGTCATTAAATTAATCTTTTCAATATTGAATTAAATTTTTTATTAAATTTATAAAAGAAAGAATAGTACAAGAAATTAAGTTATCGTTAGAATGCCATATTAAAAAATAATATATTTAACCTTCTCTCTTTGAATATAAATCCTATCCTTAGTGAATTATAAAATGAATGTATTTTTTTAAAATTAAATGTATTAAAAAAATTATTTTAACCACTTATATATGCATTAGAAAAATGTACATAAATGGATAAAATATTTATTAATTGTATTTAGTTTTTTAAAATAGTAACTTGGGTTGGCACGAGTGACGAGGGACTCACGTCGCTTAATCAAGTTGCTGGGGTTTGAATCCCGACTCTTGGAAATGCAGAAAACTCAAGCTGGGAGGGGATGTTCACCTATTTGGTGTCTGTCAAATCTCTGAGAGAGATTAGTCCTCATGATCGATAGGGAATATTTCTGGATAATGTACCAAAAAAAAATAGTAAGATTTATTTTATAAATCGTTATGGATAGATATAGTATAAGAAATTAACTCACATTCAATAAAATAAATTACAGAACGTTTAAATAATAAAAAATAACATATCAAACGAAATCACTGTAAAAAAAAAGAGTTTAAAATTACTATATAGAGACGAATTAATAAAAACATATAAAATCTTCTGGAAAAAAAATCTCAAAATGATTTTTAATTAAAAAAAAAAAGAGTAGCCTACGTCAAGACTAAGTAGGTGTTTGGTTATGCGTTAATAGGCCTTAAACGTTCGTAAGTCTGATGCTCCACATAGTAGCTTTTGTGTCTTCTCTGTATATTTAACATGAAATTATGATAAGCGCGCCTAATGGATCGGAAGCGCAACCAAACACACTTATAAAAGTGTTTTATGAAATTAGTTGACAAGCTAACGCATAGCTTATAAGCTAAAAGTTAGGATATGAAAGCTTACAAGTTAACTAATTTTAAATTGGATTTACCTATTTAAAAAATTCAAGTCTAAGTTTGATTTATTATTTGTCATAGGCTTATTTTAGGTAATATTTAGCCTTTTTAAAAGCCTAACTTGGCATGATAATTTATTTAAAGACTTATTTCATATTAATTTTTTTAGACAGGTGTGACATATCCTTAAATATGTTAATAAATTAATAGACAAAGGAAAATTTTATGTAAAACAAAACTATAAATTATGAAAATTTAGTAAAGCTCCTATCATGGAAATGGATTTCTCGGATAGGAAGAACTTCATATTCTTTTTTATGATGATTTAATGATCCTTGCTCATGTTTATTGGCATATTTATGACATGCATTAGATTTTCATGATGTGTATTTCATGATGTTGAGTTTGTTGTGGTTAGGATATGATGTTGAGATTTTCTACGTATTTTTCTTTTTCATCTTATACTATGTTTGTACTTCTTGTGCTAAACATTTTTCTTATTAATAAATTTTTTGCCTTTCCAAAAAAATAAATTATGAAAATTAAAATAACTACTACTCAAGACAACAAGGGTGAAATAGGTTGGTTATACATTATAAGAGTTGACACTAGTTTGTTTATACGTTATAAATTTATTTTTAAAGTCCAATATGACATTCACGACAACTTATTTAAAAGTTGATTTTTGCAATAAGGTCATCTTCAAACAAAGCACAAATATATCTTTCAATATGTTTATAGTTTTGACTCTATATACATGTCAACATGTTTAATATTTTAAAAAATAAATAAATATACAATTTTAATACATTATAAAAAAAATTAATATAATAACAATACTAACAAATTTTAGTATTTAATTATATTGACTTAAATAAGCCAATCTGGTAAGTCTTAAAAACTTTTTGAATGAACTAAAATGTGACCTTTTTGACTAATAAGCTTTTATAAAACTCTTAAAATTTATTTCATATAAAAGCCTAACCTAATATGATGTAAGTTGGGTCATAAGTCCTGATGAGTGACTTGACCTATTTTCATTCTTACCTTCATTTTATAGTATAAAATTTAATGGATGTTTTTATATAAATATAAAAACAAGTAACAGAATAGTAGTAAATTAGTCATGGATGACCCTTGTTTGGTTCTCTCTCTCTCAGGTCTCAAATCCCAATCCACCTGAATCCAAAGGTTCCACATCGATTGCAAGGAAGAAGACCACAAAGAATATATCAAACGTCAATTCCAAAAACTGAGTTGTCAAATTACAAATTACGAATTGAGTCAAGTTGATCATGATGATATGCTGCCCCCACACCCAACCCTTTGCCTGAAGGAACCATGAGATGGGCTTACTCTCAAATCTCAATAAAAACCTTATAAATCTGTCACGTGATTTGTCCACGCTCCCCCAACATCCTACCCCATCGAATAATCACACGTCCTTCCCCAAAAGTACCCACAATTTCCATTTCCCACCATTTACCCTTGTATTGTAGTTACCGCCAATACGCTTGATCCAATGCAATACGTACATAACGCTACACATAGATTCATACAAAGACACCCTACATTGGAATTACACTAGAGATAGAGAAAATATATGAAAAAGCACCAAGAACATGAAAAAGAAAAGAGAGAGAGATAGTGCTTTGGGAACCATGCTTTTTCCCTTTGTTAATGCTGCTACTTGCAGCCAATCCACACTCTTCACACGCACCAAAATCCAATATAGAACAAACAAATTTTGAATAATGTTTGTATGTTTGTTTGATTGTTTAATAATCTAATATATACTATGTAGCTAATGGATTGTAATGGACGCCGTCCTTTTCTCAAGATCATGGATTACTTATTTAAAGTTTTATGATTGAAGGTGGGCATTGTTTAGTGCCCTTAAAGCATTCCAATTCCCATAGGGATAGAAGTGGTCAAACCCATAATGTATCTCGCTCCACTCTTTTAACCCATTTCTTTTTCAATTGGGATTCCCATCCTTTTCGTCCCTTTCTTTGCAAACAAACAATTCTTAATGAAAGAGAAAGCTCCCATGATTACAGTCAGCAAAGCAAAAGCCCATTTCAGCATTTTGCGGCAGTCACTTTCTCTTTCTCTCTCACAAAGAAAATTGCTTGCTTTATAGTATATATGTACATCACTTGCGTTTCCTTTCACTTCATGCCTGCATACTTCCGCAATTTCGGAATTATTCAATTCAATCCTAAAAATGTAGTATCTTCAATAAGTTCGCTTAAATTAAAGACTTCATCGCAGTTATACAAATATGTTACTATTAGTCAAAAACGTTTATAGCCTTATGCCCTTATCAATGACGTTTAAAACTCGTAGCTCAAATAATATGAAAATTCTTAACGTTTAAAAGAAAAAAAAACTAGGAAAAACGATGAAATGCTCTAGTAATAACTGTTCAACTATATATCTTGACATTCCAAAAAGAGTCTACCAACGCACTCCCAGTAAAATTCAGACATTCAAAAGATCTTCAGTAAAATGGTACGGATAAAGCAATAACTGCAATGCTCTTTAATTAGTTATTCAGAAAGAAGGGCCACTCCCTTCCCTTTCTTGACAATTGAAATATTGCTTTTTCAGAGAAAAGACTACACGGTAGAAGTTGAATTACATAATGCATATAACAAAATTTTATAAAAATATCACAAGTCTGCATATTATTTATTTTATTTTATATTTTTTTTTCTTTTTACCTTCCTCCTTTGTGAAGTTGTAGACTTTTATTGTACAAATAAATGAATTGATCCTAGATGTCTGAATTTAACTTTGATTAAGTTCTAAGATGCGTTGGTTGTAGTTTTCCCTTTTGGCAAGAGAGTGATAAGTGGTGAAGAGTTGAGTTTGCACTTCAATGCTTAAGGTTGTAAGACTAATAGCTGTGACAGAAATGTCATAAATACGTGTCTAACACAGTTGACAATTATATCTATTTATAAGAATATCCTAAGGTGGATTGTGTAAGGCTAATGGTTTCAGTTGATTTTTTTTTTTTACCAATATGAGAGTAATATATTATTTTTTTCATTATAAAATGAAAGATATTTAATTTTTTTTATATAGATTAAGAATAATAATAAAACATTTATTTATTGAAATAATTTTAATAAAATATTTTTACTCTCCATAAATGTATTACTTGTAACTATTGAGTGATTAATGGTGGTAGTTAAAAATTTTATAGACACATTACTCAACCATCATTATATTGATGTAATTTATTTGGGATAAATTTGGAATAAACTTTTAATATTTCTTTGAAAATTTAAAACATCAGTTAGTGAGAGTGTTGATTTTTTTTTTTATTCGGTGGGTGAGAGTGTTGATTTAATGCTAAAACATCAATTATTTTGAAACAGTGAGAGTGTTGATTTAATCTTGATCAATGTGTGCTTGTCTATTTTAAGGTATACTGAATTCACCTTAAAATTGGTTTGCTATAGACTTTGGCCCACTTGCTCTTACAGGTCGTTTGGTTCAACAAAAATTGAGAAGAGAGTAAATGAAAAAAAAGAGAAATGTGAGAGAGAAATACGTTTATATTATTTTGGTTAGAGAAAGTACTAGAGAAGAGAGAATGAGACTCACCAAAAAAAATCTTCCCTTCGGTGTTGAAAAGTAAGGAAGGAGAGATAATAATGTGTAAAATTACAATTCTAACATTTTTATTTCTTCTCTATCTTACAAGATTAACATATATTAAGAATAAATATGTTTTTATAAAAAAAAATCATTTTCTTTCTCTCCATTTTTCTATCAAACCATATGAGTAGAGAAAAAATTCAAGTTTTTCTCTCTTCTTTCTCATACTTCTTTCCATTCAAACGGTTTAAAAAAATTTCTACTTATATCTCTGATTTCCTATTCTTTCCACTCTAGTTATTTTTTCACTACTTCTCTCTTTGTCCAAATAAAATGTTAAAAGATTTTTGGGTTGGTGTATGTTTTAGGCTAGACTTACGTCTATCAAGTTCGGAACAATAATATTACATTAAATTACTCAGTGGTCAACTTTCTGCTTAGGTTCGTGTAGTGCACTAGCCACTCAGTAAAATTAGTAGGATAAGATATGAAATATCAAAGATTAAACTCGCAAGAATGAGTGGTTCAGGTGAAAGTTATCTATATTAATTTAAAATGTACTATTAAGTTTGTGAAGTATTTTAATATAAACTTCTGTAAAAAAAAAGTATTTTAATATAAATAGTTTAAATTTAATGTACTATATCATTATAGAAAATTTTATATTATTAATTAATTTGAAATTATCTTATATATGACTTATAAAAATAATTATTATAAAAGTCAATAAATTTATTATTATATAATAATATGTAATTGATGACAATATAATTTTTTTTTTACATTATCATTACATTCTTATTAAATTCTAATTTACATAACAAATGAAAATATTTTTTTACTTTTTCTTGTGAATGAAAGAGCTAATTTAAAATGACAATGAATGTATTTTTACATTCTCATGTTAATTATATATTCATTTCAAAAAATTAAGTGACTTTAATGGTAATGCGCTGACAATCTAAAATAGTTTCACTATTGTTTTGAAAATCGAACCAGACTGGCCGGTTCAACCGGTCTGGTGACCGGTTCATTTACTCCAAAAAATCGGAGCATTTCAGAACCGGTGGGAACTGGTAAAGAACCGGCCTAAAACCGGTGCACAAAATCGGTTTGAACTGGTCATTTTTTTTTATTTTCTTAATTTAATCTAAAATATTTTTATGATAAATAAAAATACATATTTAAATATTTCATTTAGGTATCAATATATTTTGCCAACTATTATTAACTTTTATCATATAAAATATATAATTTAATCATTTATATTAATTTATAATATTTTAGATCTTGATTTTTGATAAATTTATATTATTTTATTACTTAAAATATTATATAATATTAAAAATATAAAACCGGTTCAACCACGGTTCAAATACAGTTAGACCATTGAACCTTGAACCAGTGCCTTCACTGGTTCAATCACCGGTCCGATTTTAAAAACATTGAGTTTTACACTTTCATTCAATTACAAATCACCGTTAATATGACTTTTAAGATAATTTTGTAAAAGTCAACAAACTTATTATACATGGTGGATTGTGATTGGATAACAGTGTAAAACTATTTTACATTGTCAGTGGATAACCCTTTTTTTCAAACTAAATTTAAATGATACATGTATTTGGCTAAATATTTTTATTTACTTAAAAATAAACATTACATAACTTTATGCCACAAAAAATAGTTTTGATACTTTTTATTTGTTTTTTTTTACTGAATTATTTTTTTTATTACTAATGAACATTTTATCAAAATATCATGTAAAATGCAGTGAGAAGTGTTTCTATGATTCCCACAAATTAGAACATGTTTGGGATTTTTTTTTTCTCAATTTCAGCTGTTTTGGTTCCATTTTTAAGTTGTTTATAAAAAAGTTAGATGTTTGGAAATGTCAGATTAAATTTAGAAAAAACTTTTTTTGAAAAAATAAATTATTTTTATGAAGTTGAAAATTTATAGCTTATGATTATTTTTTAACAGCTTGTTTTTTCTTTTAATTGTTTTTATACTCTTTTACTACATAAAAGCTGATTTTTTTGTTACATCCAAATAAAATTAATTATTTTTAAACCAAACAAAAAACTGATTCTTATTATAATAGATTATACACACCCTTAATGCACCCTTAATGCGTGTTCAAGTTTGGTTGCCGTCACATAAAAAAGCATACATAAAACAGCAGATGCAGTGCCATTTTTGTTTACCAATTTTTGCAACCTAACGTTCATATTACATAAAGGCTCCCTGCTAAGTATATTAACAAAAAAAAAAGCAAGAGTCGAGTCTGTCACTCTGTTACGTTACTGCACACTCAAATTTCTCATCACTTGAGAAATTCATGTATTCAATTTCCCCCTGTGATTCGAAATTTACAGACGCCAGGATTAATTAAATGTATAAAAAAGGCAAAGAGAGTCTCCAAATGAATTTTCATTTTCATTTTCACTTTCCTTTTTGTCTATTCACTAACAAAAATTTTCTATGATTTACAAAGGCAGTAGTAATAGGGACTAAGAGGATGATCATCAAAAGGGCATAATATGAGTGGTTTTGGTGTCATAAGAAGAAAGACACGACTTAGAATTAACCCGAAATATCTTAAGCAAATCCGAAGACATTTGGCGCACTTGCGGCGAGCAATTGCTCTGCATCAGAAGCAGAATCTTCGTCAAGCCATTAGCCTTCGTAACGGCCTCTTGCGCCTTCTGATCCCGAAACAGATAGCACACACTCCACAGCGTCGTAACGGCGTGTTCCGTTGCCACGCTCGACACTTTCAGAACCTTGTTCACTATCGCCGCAACGCACGCTGAATCCTCGCATATCTCCGCTCTCCCTTCCTTCGTAGACGACACCGTTTCCACCAGCTTCAGAACCTTCTCCGTCACCGACACGCTCAGGCTCGGAGCCGATAGAAGGTTCGAGAACACCTTCACCGCTCCAAGACGCACCAGCTTCATCTTGCTCCTTCTCGGCGTCGAAATTGAAACCAGGCACGATAAACAGTTCTCGATTAGATCCGGATCTTTCTCCGGCGTGATTAGATTCAGCAATTCGGATACTAAACCTTCTTTCTCCGCTATCAACAGCTTCGATTCCGCGTCTACGGCGACGGATTTCAAAACCCTAGCCGATGCGATTTTTGAGGCATGACTTCCTTGTTGCAGAACGAGAAGCAGAGAATCTACGCTCTGTTTTTCTCCCTCGCTCTGCCTCTTCAGTATCAAGTTTTTCAGCCCCTCGCGATCCTCCGTTTTGGTAGTAATAACCAAATCCAACGCCGTAACGACCTGTTCGAGGAATTCGACGCCGCCATTGACATTGTCGAGGAAGCCAACCAGCACCGGCACGAAGCATTCCGTTCTGACGAGAAAATCGCGGTTCTCCTCGGAATCTTGCGCGAAACGCGCGATTTTCGCGAGCGAGTCGAACCGGTTCTCGCTGCGGGTCTGCAATTCGGAGATAGCGACGAGGACTTGTTCCTTGGAGAGGACTGATTGGGACTCGGTGGAGGTAGGTGACTCGGGCGAGTCGACTCGGTGACGGACCGAGTCGGACCAGATCTGGATGAGCCTCTGTAAGGTTCGGTTGGGAACGAATTCCCTGGTTTGGAGAACCTGCATGGTGGCGGGACATGTGTTGTTTCCGTTGTCGAGCCAGCGTTGGATGCTGGAGCGGTCGTAGGTAACGCCGGTGCAGAGGCTCACAGGGGATTTCATGACGTCGAGGGATATGGGGCACCGGAAGAAGCTGGGAACGGTGATGTATAGATCGTCTCTAACCATGGTCGTCACCACCGTGCTGTGACTGAGAGAGAAAATAAAAATAAAAATAAAAAGTGAGCGAGCGAAGTGTGGTGAAGGAAGATAGAGAGAGAGAGAGAGTGGTAGGCGATGGAGCGGACAAGAAAGGGGTGTTTAAAGAAGAGAGAGAGAGTCAAAGGTACGGTGACGTCAGATGCTCCTCGCTTTTTAGTTTTTAATTTCGCTTTGAATATATTTCTTTTTATGGGATATTAAATTGGTCTTTGGGGTGAGCAATATTCGTTGCTTGCGTTTTGGTCTACGGTCAAAGGGAGAGTGGTTGTGGTTATGTTATTGCTTTATTTACTGCACTGGTGCGGGGAAGTGGAGTGTGCTGTGCTGGGGAGGGGATGGTGGCCGTTGGATTTGGATGGAGGGTTGGGATGGGAAGAGGGGTGACACGTGCGGAGCGCGAGATGATGAGAAGGAGAACGTGGGGTGGAAAAGGAGGGGACCACAGAGGAAGGAGTTATAATTGAAATTGAAATTGCTTTGGGGGGTGGGGCCCAGGGAGGGTTCCATCGGTCGGGTTGATTACATCATCCGTAAGTTGGGGGAGTCCAACCGTGGACAAGGACAAGGACAAGCAGCTGCGACCTCCAATCTTACCTGCAGCTGCAAGTGCAAGTGCAAGTGGGGTAAACTTACTGCCTGTTCAGCGCTACTGGATTTTTACTTTTATTTTATACGTCTCTCTTTATACCAATATAGTAGTAGTATCAAATTATAAATCTTTCTATATTATTATTTGGGAAAATTCCACATATTCACACTCTCTTCTAATTTTTGAAAAAATATCTACTTTCTCTGATATACTAGTAAGGAATATTTTTTTTTTATATATTCTGCTCTTTCTTTACATTTATATATGATTCCATTATAAATCTCTCTTCAAAATGTAAAAAATAATGAAAAGAAATTTGAAAAAACAACATTAAAAAAAAGCAAGTACTTTACTAATAATATATAGTAGAACTAGTGATAATTAATACATAAGGAATAAGAATACCTATTTAAAAACTAGAGGGAATATCAATATTATTATCGACATATTACCAGGATCGGAACATACCTCAAGTCCTGTGCTTACAAAGATATTTATAGATTACTTTATACATACATTATGTGTTCTAATTATGTTTATTTTGTGTACTTCATTATTTTGTTACATAAACATTGATATCAAATAATATATTTTAAAATAACAAATGAGTTTAATGGTGATGCATTGACAGTGTAAAACTATTTTACACAGTCATCCAATTATAAATTACTATTGGTATGACTTTCAAGATAATCTTTTAAAAGTCAACAAACTTACCATACATGGTGGTTGTGATTGGATGACAGTGTAAAATTTTTTTACACTGTTAGTACATTAATCCTTTTTCTCATAACAAATTAGTCTTAAACATTTAAATATGATATCGTCTTTTATAATTATACATCTAAAAGTATTAAATGCATTCAAATAATATTATCTTGTCAAAAATTACTTTTAAGATGAAACTTTATCAATTATTAAAATACAAATGTGAGGGAAAGTATATCAATTATTAATAGAGATCTTACGAGCAAGATTATTTATAATAAAGGATACATGTCGTTTATATAAATAAAAACACAATAAATAAATAAATAAAGTTATAAAACGCATAGGGAATACAAAAACAAATGAAGTCGTTGCTACTAAAAATTTAAAGCAAGTGAATGAAACGGATGTGGCAGATTTTATAGTAAAAATTAAGGCAAATTTAAGAGAAAAACTTGTGCTAATTTATTTTTCATCAAATGACTTTCCATAACGCAGAAAGTTACAATATTATTTCAAGATCTATATATATCAAAGTAATAAAATCACATTAAAAAATCACATTAAATATTAAAAATAGAGATAATGATAAATAAAATTATTAAGGAAGAGATAGAAAGTATAAAAGAAGATCCTACTCTTCTAGAATAAGCAATTCACTTTAAATGACAAAGTGAAAAATTTTAATCATGGATAATAAAATCAATTATTAATATTATTTATACATGCATAACTTATTATAAATATATTGAAACATTAACAATTAATTTTCTTATTAACAATTAAAGTTATTTACTTTAGCCAAATTATTTGACATACAGACTGCTGACAATGCAAAGATTGACGAAAGAACCCACCTTCTATTACAATTTACAACCATTGGAATATATTAAAAAACCTAAGAAGCAAAAGAGAAATTTATCTCTAAGAATATTGTCCACTATATGAGTAATCTATCAAAACCTCTCTGATGCATTCATAAACATTAGAGCTCACCACTTTCTAGATGGACTTTGGTAATAATTAGATAATCAGATTAAAAATTTAGATTGCTACAGATCGATAATTAGATTAATTAGGAACAAGAATAAGAAAATTTAGAGAAATAAAATAAATTTTAATTAATTACAAATGAAAATTAACATATTTAAGGGCCACAACAGAATCTCTTTCCATATAAGACTTCCTTTCCATATTCTAACAAAATGACCAGGGAGTTAACTACACACTTCATAAATTTATTTGAGATTTATTTTTGATTTATTACTACTATATTGTTATAAATTATTATTTAATTATATATTATGAAATTAGTTAAAGAATTTGACTATCACAGTTTTTTTCATAAAAGTTAAAGTCTTTTCTTAATTTTCTTAAGTTATGTGTATTGACCTTAAACCTCAATAATTTTAATGCGAAATGAATATATTGAAAATTAGTCAAATTTAAAACTGTACATTAAATGTAAGTTATGAATTTTAGGTAAGTTTTTTAAATTTTATAAAGGTCTCCAAATGTTACTCATTTATTACATACTAATATTCATTATACTCCATCGGTTTCAAAATACAGTTTTAGCTTTAAAAAAAAGAAATTCAAATTGACTGATGTTTTCACTTTTCAACAGTTATTCAAACATCTATTCTAATTTTACCCTCTAATAAATATTGTTGTCTTGAAAACCTTAATAATATATTTATTGAAATTAAAAAAGAGAATAAGGCTATTTTAGTAAAATTATTCCCTAATAAATATTATTTTTGTTAAATACTTGTTTGTCTTAATTTGTGTGAAAAACCTTAAACATTAGTCATTGTGGAACAGAGAAAATAAATACTACAAAAACATGAAATCAAACTATTTTATAACTCAATTAACATGTTTAAATGTTTTCCATTAAACTAAAGTTAAATCCTACAAAATTACCTTAGTATTAATAAATTAACTTATAGCTACTGTAAATAAAATAAAAATAAAAATTAACTTATAGCTCAAATATATAAACTATGCAAGGGTGAAATTTGGGTGGTATATAGAGCTGTCAAAATTGGCCCGGCCCGACGGGCCGGCCCGATGGCCCGTCAGGCCAGGCCGGGCCAGGCTAAAAAAATTTGACCTAAAAAAAATATAGGCTATTTTGGCCCGGCCTAACGGGCCAAACGGGCCAGGCCGGGCCTAAAAATTTTGGCCCGACCTTTTTTTATTTTTTTTAATTTTTTTCTTTTAAAATTAGGTTAATTTAAGCAAAAAAAAAATGGGCCAATTAGGCCCGGCCTAACGGGCCAAACGGGCCAGGCCGGGCCTAAAAAAATTTGGCCTACAATACATTCGGGCCGGACCGGGCCAGCCCGTTTCAGCAACTTGGCCCGACGGGCCGGACCGGCCCGGGCCGGCCATTTGACACCTCTAGTGGTATAGGCAGACAAGGAATATTCATTTTTTATTTAAATCAATATAGCTCATAATTTTAACTTAGTTTAAATTAACAATAAATATATATGTTTTTATTATTTAATTTACATTCATCTTCTTATTTTTTTATTTTTTTAAATATATCCATTAGTATCCACTTTTTTGAACGACACTTGAAACATTTTATTCGTTATGTAAGTACCTTATTGATATTTATTATGCTTTTGACTTTTGATCTTCACTTAAACAAGGAAAAAACAATGTCACAGATCACTTGTATTTCAAACTTTCATTTAAAGAACGTGTTGATGTTAGGTGCCGAGAGTTTGACTTGAATTAGGAAGTAAAAAAAAATCAATATTTTTATAAAAATATGTTTTAATTTCATTTTTATATTAATTTGAATATAATATCAGCCTGATTGAATTGAAGAATTTAATCCAATATGATAAAAAAATGGTTTGAATTAAATTGAATAATTTGATTTTTATATCTTCATTTCTAAATAAAATGTTTAGTTTTTTTTAGGGAAATAAAATGTTTACTTAAAAGCTAGTTATTGGTAAATAGATTTTTTATTATTATGTTTTACACTTATTTTATTCAAAATTAATTTTTTAATAAATCACAAAAATCATATAATACAAAAGAATGTGAGACACAAAAATAAATTCAAATTAATCTAAAAATACAAATACATTAAAATAATAAAATAAAAATTTAGGAAGAAAATTCTAAAAATAATTAAATTTTTATAAATATATTATTATATAAATACGAGTGAGATGTTAATTATTTAATGAAGTTATATATTGTACATATAGATAAAAGTTTAGAATGGAGTTATATACTTATATTTTTTTGGTTCATTTTGTTATTTGGTGCGAAATGTTTATCAACTTTCTCAATAACTCAACTTTGTTGATGAATCTAATAGGCTATCTTTTAATCCCATTTTTTTTTTTAACAAGGCTTGAGCACGAGTTTTTACTTAATAAATTTAAACACAATTTGACTTAAACAAACAACATAACTATAGTCATATACTTATATGTGTTAATTTAGTTTCAAAATTCCATCTAATCTAAGTAAACTTTTAACTTTTTAATTTCTTCGGAGTTTATTTTTTTTTTTATGTTTATAATTTTTATTGAATTAGATAAATTTATGACATTAAAGTTAGTCTACTGGTGAAGGTTTGGGTAATTTATAAAAAATCTTAAATTCAAATTACATTACCTCCATTATATAAAAAAAAATATGAATAACCCTAAAACTATTATGGCTATACCTCTTTCCTCTTACGCATTAAATTTTTAAACTAAAAGAAAAAAAATAATAATATTACCAACAAGAAAAAATGATTACTCATTATATCTTACAGCGACATAATGGCACTGGCACCGAAAGCAACCTTTTGTAGGGGAGGGGCACAATGCTTGCTCCTATCCCCCATACAGGGACTAGGGCTCTACCATTTTTCCTTTTTTTACTTCTTCTCCAATGTAATTTCCTTTGGTAATTTGGACATGGCAAGCTTCTGCCCTATTTTCACTCAAGAGAAAACTGTAGAAAACGCGGATCAGTTCTGCACGCCTATTTATCATATTCATAGATAAACAAAATTTTGATGATAATTGTAGCTATTACTCCAGTAATATTCTTCTAAAATAGTCCTTCAATTTTATTTTTTCTTTCAAAATATGGCTGTGGATCGAATGGAAACAAAGACTAGCTGTGAGCTAGCAAGCATAGCATGTGCAATGTTATGAAACGTCAAAGGGTACTACTTGCTAGTGTATATGTAGGAACAGTAATAGTTATGTATGTATTTATACGCAAAAACCCAAAGTATGTGGGTTGTGCATGAAAACGAAAACGAAAACGACACGAGTGTGAGGGCGTGGCTTTTTCAACCAGCAGGGGACAGGTATTGTGATATTTGACCAAACCTCACGGTTTGGTTCCATTTCCAGCTTTTGCTAATCCAGTTTGGTATCCACATTAAGCCCACAAAGAATAAACCTAAAGTCCAATTTGGTGTTGATGCACCATACGGGACTGCCTAACACTGCCAAGTCAAACTTGGGAAACTTCCAAATTCCAATTAATATTCATCCTTTTTATCAACCCCTCCGATTCGCAAAAAATTGATTCACTCATCAGTCTTTGTCATCATATTATGAATTTTTGTGTCTGTCAAGTCTCAACCCAACTACCAATTCGACTTTGTGAAATTTTACGCTGCTTTAAATCCAGTGTAGAAATTGAGAATGTATGGTATGGCCAACTATATTGAAATTGTTGGCTTGGGCTAGCTACGAGGGTGCATCGTGCATGTGTAGTTCGTTCGTTTATTTTTTTATATTATCTCTAATACTTTATAAGCCTAAGTTCTACCATCAACGCGGATACTGCGCTGTAAGTCAACAACGTGATCAGAAGGGAAAGAATACTGTGACATATATTATATATGTGAACGCAGGCTATTTTGCGAGACCCATTTAAGTTCCCCACCGTGAGTAACATATACTAGCTGTTGGATTTGTAAATTTTTTGAGATTGATGTGGAACTACCGTACAACCGTCCACACTAGATTTTTTTTTATTTTAAAAAAGGATTTTTTTTTCTGTTTAAGTTTTTTTTTTTTAAAAACGATCATTCTTCTCCGTTGTTGCTTTGCTTCTGCCTCTCTTCCCATTTTTTTATCCATCATTTTATCTTGATTTTTATTTTTAGTCTCTCATAAATTTTTTTATTATTTTTAGTCTCTCATAAATAGTTCTGGTCTGTTCTGTTTTTAGTCCATCATAAATTGTTTTGTTCTGTTTTTAGTTCCTAACATTAATTTCAACTGTTAAGTGATGACATAAACTGTGTGTGTGAAAATTTCCTAATTAAGTTTCTAGTGACTTTTAACCGCTGCAAATTTTTTGGTGGTCATAAATGTTTATTTTTTTAACATTTTTTGTAATTTCAGAAAATCTAGTGTTCGAGATTTTGATTTTTTATTTTATTTTTTTAACATTTCTGACAGTTTTAGTTTGCCAAAAAAATTGTTGTAGTTTAAAACCACTAGAAACTTAAACAGAAGAAGAAGAATCCTTTTTTTAAAATAAAAAAATCTAATGTAAGCAGTTGTATGGTAGTCCCACATCAATAAGCAACAACGGATAAGGGTCTTTTTTTTATAAAAAAAAAAAACTTAAACAGAAAAAAAAATCCCTTTTTAAAATTAAAAAAAATCTAGTGTGGACGGTTATACGGTAGTCCCATATCAATCTCAAAAAATTTACAAATCCAACGGCTAGTATATATTACGCACGGTGGGGGACTTAAACCGGTCTCGCAAAATAGCTTGCGTCTATATATATGTGCAAACGTGCAATAAACTTCTGATGAAGTAATTGAGGGTTTGAGATCCTTTAAACGCAAATTTTGACTATATACATGTACATGTAAAGTGACTAAGTGGTATTAATTCGTAGAAGATCATATATGTTAGAGCAAATTACAACAATATTTTCATGAATTTTTAACAAATTATACACATAGTTTTACTTTTTTTTTATTTTCCTACATTAATCCCTCTTTAAGTTTGAAAATATTATAATAACACTATCTTATATGTTTGAAAACATTACACTGACACTCCCTCAAACCTTACACTAACACCCCCTATAGGAGAGGCGAAAGTAATGACTAAAAAAGCAGAAGATACTTTTGTAATTACTCAAAACCTCTGGAGGTGTGGTTGTAATTTGTTCCATATGTTAGCTATATAAAATTGTCAAAGTTGAATACCGGCTAAGTTATTTGAGGGCAAATAAATTAAAGTAGTTTAATAAATTACTGTCTATCAGAATAAAGATCTTTATACCATTAATTAATTAAAAATTATTATAAATATGATTTTTAAAGTGAACCATACAATCTCACAAATTTTATGAACTAGTATGAACAAATTGTTTATATAAGCAATGGTTTTTCTTTTTTATATATAAAAAAACTGTCATATTAATAGCTCAAATGATGATGAGACTAATAAGAACTTTTATTTGAGATTCTCTTATTACTTATTAGTATAGATTTTAATTTCTATTTGATAAAGGTTATATCAACATAAATTATCCTAACATTAAATATTTTCTTTCATTAATATATATTTTTTCTAGTAATTGTACAAACTCTTTAATGCAAGCACAAGCATCCATTAAATGGTATCCAAACAGGGTATTGCAAACGTAGTTTATTTTATTTGGATTATGTGCTCACTTTATCTATTTTTTAAAAAAAATATTTTACTTACTCATAAAACATTTTAAAAAAATTTAAGAGTTAATATTACAAGATAAATAATGTTAGTCCTTTCAAATGTTTATATTGCTTATAAAATAATGTTAATAATTTCTGTAACTATTGTTTTAGGGGAAAGAGAAAATTTTCAAAACTAAAATTAATAAAAAAAAATATCTGAGATCAATAATGTCTTGAAAGATTAAGTGAACTAACTTTATTACTGATGGAAGAAAAAAACATTAAAGAAAATTAATAAGTAATTTTGTATTAAGAAAGTTCAAAGATAGATTTTAAATAAAATTATGGTTTTAATAAATTATTTTTATTAATTTAAAATAATCTCACGTTGAATATCGATTTGGACTAAAAAAAAAGTTAAACCAGTCTTTGGAAGAATGGAACCCCAACTATATAATATTCAAAAATTCCTTAGATGGTGTTATAATTAAACTATTAATGAATATTTGCTTAAATGGCAAGTGAGTTTGCTCCTCACATATTGTTATCATAAACTTAAAGTTGTAGGAAGTCAAATTTTAATCAACTTGCGTACCAAACATGATATAAGAATTTTTATTTTTATTTTTTTCGTCTTTGGTTAACGTTTTCTTTGTTCAATCGGTAAGGTGGTATTGCTCCTAGGTAGTTTCCACTTTCCGCACTACACTCAGAAAATAATTAATTGGCACTTTAAATGATCCATATCCTTTTGTTCAATTAATGGTTTGAATAAATGTCCAACACTTTGAAAATTTTAGATGATTTTTATTTTAATCATTATTGGTCATTTGGCCTAATATCGAGAATTCATGATCAAGAAAACCAAATAAAATACCACTGGATCAGAAATACATCGCGCAAGTCACAAAATGTTTGACTTGAGACATAACACAGGCTGTAGTTGTCGTGTTAGACCCAACTACTCAAGTTGGATAATTTCTGATATTTTCCAAGTTCTGTATGTAGTCATCGTTTCAAATTCAAAAACGTGTTTTGCTCCTTGTCTCGTACTTGATGGGGTAGTTAAGAAGATCTTCGACCGACTACCATCGTTTCTGCGATAACACTGTTCCATTAATTAATCTAGGTTTGTGATTTGGAACTAACAAGACGAATGATTGTAGATTTGGTTGCAAGTCAGCAGGGTCGTTGATAATTATTAATTCCTTAATCTTTTTTTGATGCTTACTATAATTGCTTGATCTAAGCAAATTATACACAAATATTTGAATTATTAATGTTTCAACGATATTTAGGAATAGCAATCAGATGGATGATTATTTGTAAGCCTATTAAAAGAAGTAAATTTTAATAGGCTTCGTGTAGAAGCTTTTCTTACCATAAAAGAAGTAATAATTAAGATAGTCTTTTTTTTGGGAAAATAATAATAATATATTACATAATAATTTTTTTTATAGAGCACATGTATCCTCGATGCGAGACAATATTATTAGAGTTAAATAAGACCATTATGAACAATCAAAGATGGAATAATTTCACATCAGTTGTTTCACTAGCTCAATTGTATAATATAATATAATAATAATGAGGAGGGATCAAATGACACCGGTATAATTTACATAAATTATTATATCATTCAATAACTTTCAATTAGATGATATTTTCTTAAAATTCATCGTTGGGTTGAAAATTCCTTTCACATAAATTATATATACAAAATTTCATATTAGTCCAAAATTATTTGTTACCCCATTCATATAGATTAAAATCTACATAATATAAACATTTCAAAATATACTAAAATATGAATCATTTGATTACCTTCTTATTGTTGTTCAATTTTAACAAAATTTAACACAAACAATCTTGGTAATATGTAGATACAATTCAACGGTTGAATTAGTAAAAATTAGATTCTATATCAAGTTATTGATTGGTGTAACAATTGGTGTAAATTACACCGATATCATTTGATCCCTCGTCTAATATAATACTACCTCCGTCATGTATATAAGACACTTTCAACTCATTCACACCCTTTAAGAAAGTTGGTTAATTTAGTTAATAACATTAATTTTGTCAATTATTTATACTGCTCTTCCAAGATTACCCTTCATTTCTCTCTCCTCTTAATTGTTCTCACCTAAGAGTAATTAATGTTTGGAGAGAGAATACTATAATTAATGAAGGGTATTATAGGAAAAAAATAATTATTGCAGCAGACAATTAAAAGAGGATCTTATAAAAAGGAGACAAGCAAAAAAGTAAAAAGAGTCTTATATATAAGAACGGAATTAGTATAATACTTATATTATTATTGTTGCGAGAATTTCTTCCTGACAATCTTTAGCTGCTTTTGATATTTATCAGGATTTTTGCTTTAAGAAAAACTAATCTTCTGCATAATACTTATATAATTATTGTTCTGAAGGTTAAATGTACTTTATTCCAATCAGTCTTCCTTGATTTCCTTTGCTTTGTTTGCATTAGTCTTTGAAGAGTGTGAGTTTCCACTACTTTTTCAATAATTTCTTCAAGGCATCTACTTCCGAATCCTAGACTCAACTTTTGTCCATAACTCATGCGTTGTTGTAGGCAGAAACATGCTGAAATAATCTTTGATCAATGTATTTTCATAACTTAGATATTGCCTTCCAATTTTGGAACTCCCATTCTTTGTTGGTCTTCTCCTCTAAATTGTTCTCATGGGTAATTAGTTCGTACAAGTCCTTGTAGTATATATAAATGGTCTTCCAATAGGAATAGTTTTCAGCAATTAGCTTAAACATATCTCCATCGTGAGTGATAACTGCCCCCGGCCACATTGGATCACACAGGATGCTATTGCGGAGAAATACCAGAACAAATTTCTCTAATTAAAAAGAACACAAGATATCACACAACATATAGTTCCATTATATGCCAGGGGAATTTGGGGCTAGCCGAAACAAAATGGAATGGAAAATCCATCCGAACGCATGCCACATATATATATGGCAGGGGAGGGTTTGTTGAGAGCCGAGATAAACGTGTAAATCTTTATCCTTATGTGCTGTATAAAAAGTCATACTTGCATTTCTTTCTCAACAAGTAATCTATAAAGATAGTGAACATAATTTTCATCAGCTTTCTATATAATCTCACTTTATTATGCAGAAACTAGTTTAAGAAAGAGTAAAGGCAATGAAGGAAACCAAAACAACTGTGCTCACTTTATTATGCAGAAACTAGTTTAAGAAAGAGTAAAGACAATGAAGGAAACCAAAACAATTGTGCATTCCTAAGGCTACGGCTAAAGAAAGACACCAAAATGTGGTGAATCTGGCGAAATTGATCGCCGCTGTTGTTGGGTTTGGTTTGGACATAAGGGTGCATATAATATATATTTACTTCCACGCAAAGCAATGATATTCTTTATACTTTCAGAATGAAAGATGTGCAGCTGTAAACATAATCTATAAACACTTTTTCACCTTAGAATAAACGATATCGAGACAGTTTTATCAGGTTGAGAAATAGTTACCCATAACTTTTTGAATTGGCTCGTTACTCTTAGATCTACAAACAGATCCTTTTCCATCCACTAATTAACTTCTACAGTTATCAACAATATTCACTCAGTTTACTAACTTCACTAGTTTTGTCCCGTTGAGAAATAATTATACCATTTTTTTTTTCTAAATTGGGAGGAAGATGACTCAACCCTACCATGCAGATGCAGGGCATTAACTAAAATGTAAGGAAGATCATTAGAGGCCTTATCACTGCACGTGCCTAAAATTCAAGCAGCAATTTTAGGCATTCAATTACTCAACTAGTTTTTGAGGATCGTGAGATTTCTTGAGGAGAAACCTCCACCAAATGAGATTTAGATGACTTTAGAGGAGGAACCTCTATCCAAAATGTTCTTGCTTATATTTCTTACAAAATTATTTTCTTAAAAGGATGTAATAATTCAACTTTGCCGAATTAAGAGGAAAGTATATATAATTTTTAAATATTTTTTATTTTTTAAATCTTTAAAAGTTGTGAAAGCGCTGAATAACAAATTACTTAAAAATATTATTGTCACAATATTCAAGAAATGTTTTAATAGATAGTAAAACAAGTCTAAAGTAAAGATATATGAATTTTTTTTTTATGTGAAACACACAAAAAAATATATATAAATAATCACGCCAACATAATTTATATTTTTAGAAGTTACTAGTATGAAAAATATCTTTATAAGAAAATTCACACTTGTAACATGGTTATAAAAGTGGTTTTTAAAATTTACTCCCCATCCCATTTATTTAGTTTTTTAAGGTTAATGTACACAAATTAAGAAGAAATATTTAATTAGAGGAGGGGTCCATGTTACTCAAGTAGCCCATTTCTACCTCTTATATGTTACTCAATTAGTCAATTTCTATCCAATGTGGAACTTCACCTTTACATTTGTACTTCAACATTAACTTTTTTTTTCTCGAATCTCTACTATTTCTAATGAAATTATAGGACTGTTTGTATTTAAAATTGTATATCATGCTTAGTCAATTTGTTTACCAAACTCATTCATTAAAACTCACAGCTTGTGTAATACAAACCTCAGCTTTTGAATCTATTTAAGTGGCGTTGAAAATAACCGCACAAGCCTCGAAGTCCCGGACATGCAATAGCTTTTTGATGGTGGTACCATACGTACACATATATATGTAGCATAAGCTAGAGTGCATTATTTTCACAGATAAAAGTTCCCTCATCCCATAACTTGACAAGGACACCCAATTGCATTTTGCATATACTTCCGTCAGACTCACTGGCTACTTAATTATGCGACCGTATCAAAGTTGAAATGAAACCCATTCCTATGCTAGCTAGCTGTACGATCATATAAATTGCATGAGTCATGGACATCTCATAATTCTCGCGTAACAATGGCAATTACTTGCATAAACATGATTCCTTTATGTTAATGACGAACATGATCAATGGCAAGAATTTTGTCAATGGTTTTTCGTGTACACAGATAAGTCTTCGGAGTTTTGTTTGTGTTATTATCTTCCTTTTCCAGCTCACTTACCAACCAGAATCCGGCATAAACAGTCACGGGATAATGAATTATGTAACTACACTTCTCATCAATTTGAAGTTTAAAACAACCACCTTCTTTTTCTTTTGTTAGTTTGTGTGTGTGCGTGTGTATTAATTCAATTAAAATTTGTTCCCATGTAATATAGTTGTATCCATGTACGGGTCCATGTTGCTTTTGCATCCAACAACATTACCTACAAGAAAGGAAACTAGGCAACTAGCTAGCATGCATGTGTCTGTTTTTCTCCCACCTCATAGGCATAGCACCCTCTTTAATAAATTTAAATCATGCACATATAGTGTTTCTCTCCCACTAGCCTTTTCTCAACAAAATCTCAAAACGTACAGTTCCTTCACAATCGCAAATGTTTGGTCATATATGGGATATAGGATTTCAACCCTATTAAGTACTAATAACACGAGTGTACGTGTATAAGTTTGCAGAGCAGTAATCACATAGACACACATAGCACAACAAAACGAACCAAAGCCGAGTACCCCCTAAAAATGAAAGAAACAAAGTTGAATAATTAATAAAAGAGAAAAAAAAAAAAAAAAGGGAAAAATATCACCATAGATATTTCTTGTTTACGGTTATATTTTCTCATTTTCGTGATAAACCGATCGACCCTTGGCATTATTCCGTTGTCCTGCATGGCCAGGGGATGAAAAATTTTCTCAGAAAATGTACCATATCATGAATCATGAAAAGCTATAAAGGAAAGGGAGAACATGTGATGCAACAGGTTGTAATTTTCTTTGGCAGCGTTGCAAAACCAACAGTGGGGTCCAATGTTAATATGCCATCAAATCAGTGGGACGATCTTAGTAAGAGAAGACTTTTTAATCGGTTGATGCAACGCAAGTTCAATGCGTGTCCATGGACTATGGTGTTGCATACTTCTCCTTGTCCACATTCATTCATTTTGAATCTCTCAAGTAGGACCATTACAAAAATTATGTTCATACTTTGTTACCGCTTACTATATACTAAGGTTGCCGCATAGGATCCAATGGTTAATTCAATAACATCCTAAATTCTCTAATGTATGCTTGCTTGCACGATCCCCAATGCCATAACGCTTCAATTGTTTTACTTATGGGCTACCTTCAATTGGGTCATCTTAGGCAATAAATTTCAACCCCTTTGACGTCATAGGAAGAAAAGTTGGTGCGGTTGATCAAATAATCACATTATCAAATATAGCATTGTGATGTGTCTTATTAAATGTTGACTGCTTAAAGGTAACCCTTGCTGCTTTTAACTGAATTTGAATAGTCATATAGACAAATTGAAACCTGCATTTTTTGCAATTAAAAAGTTTCACGATAGAGCCAAAAGTGTAGTAAAGTGGAGATAGAGAAAAAGAAGGTGATAGGAAATCCATTGCATTGCATGCATAATGCATTGCTGGGACAGGCAAGAGGCACTGAGCCCCAAAGGCATGCCCCATCCTAAATGGTTTAAGAACTGAGTGGGAGCTGAGATGAGAAAGGGCATTGAAAGAGCACTCTGCCTCTGTCACAGGTACAGCAGCACAAAGGGTTAATGAATGAAGTATACTGAACAGCTTAGTTAGATACGAAGAAGAATGGGTCCACCCAAAGGTCCTGACATTGCATTTAATTCTCTTCTGCTTGGAGTTGGGGCGTGCACTTTTCTGTCTTTACATGCTTGCTATTGCTAATCACTTGGACCTCGCATTCAATTCATGTTAAAGTCCTCTCAAACAGAATGTTAGTATTTCAAAAAATTTGACCAATAGAGATTGCCTCTGAGTTTGAGATTAGAACACAATTAAATAATTTTTGGGTTCTGAATTTCTTTAATTAATACTAGTACCTGAAACAGGGAAGTGGGGTGGTAGTTTGAATCATTTCAGCTACTATTTTGCATTGATGACAGATAATGAAATGAAATAGATAAAAATATAATGAGATGGAATGAAATAAAAATATCATTTAACTGTTTAAATGTTTTATAATGAAATTAATGAAACAAAAAATTTATTTCATTATTTGAAAAAAAAAATGAAACAAAATGAATTATAACTTTTTAATTCTCATATTATTCTGATTTTAAATATAACATCTTTGAGATGCTTATGATTAGAGTAAAATTTATAAAGATAAAATAATTATTTTATAATTTAAAAACTTTGTTCCCTCAAGTGCATCTTAAATTTGAGAAAAGAAAATTGAAGTTAAGTCTTGAAATGAAATGAATTATTATTCATCTTTTTCTATATATTATGTTTCATTTTTATTTTACAAATCAAACAATAAAATAATTTTCTATTCCTTTCCATTCCACTTTCTACTATCAATTCAAATATAGTCTTGTGAACAATGATAATAATAAAACTTTAGGGCAAATTATAATCACAACCATATCATTTTTTAAATTTCACACGACTCTCATCTTTTCAACACCTATAAGGGTACACTATCAAAGAAACACGTTACACGTTGTAAATCCTGGAGCGAGTTAACGTAGGCCTTAAAAAGGCAAAAATATAGTATAAAATTTCAAGAAATCATGAATATTAACGTAATTTGTTGCGTAAGTAAAAAATGCATAGGTAGGGGGGGTTGTGGGTGACAAAGTGGATAAATGGATGGGGGCGTAGGGGTGAAAATCTAGGTATAATCGAAAGAGGGAAGAGGTGAGAATATATGTAGGAGAGTGAGTAGTGAGTAGTAGTAGTTTCATTCAATTACTGTTGGTGCACAATGACAGGTCAATGCAGTGGCACCTTTAATTAGGGGAATGGGTTAAAGACAGAGAGAAGCAGAGAAAGCACTTCAAATCAGAGCCTACAAAAGGTTCTACGGCAAATGGACAAGTCTTCCAGTAATGGAGGGGTCTAAAACAACAGTTCCCAGTTCCTTAGTCGGCCATTAATAAAGGAGTGGGGTCCAAACACTCACCAAACCACAAAAAAGATGACATAACCCCCCTCTTTCTTTTCTCGGCATTCAACCAAGAACAAATCCTATTTTTATTTGCTTTTCTCTTTGTACCTCACGTACTGTTCCCCCTCCTCATTTTAAATAAATCAAAATATATTTCTTTTTCATTATAATAATCACTCCACCCCATAAGACCCGTTCCAAAAAGCTCTCTTCACCCTTTTCAACTTTCTGCTTCTAACACTACTCTACTCCTTGTAGAACCATCTGAATTCCTTTTGACTCAATCGCTTTATCCCCTCTCCACCCAGACCCAGTTTCCACTCTTTCTCTTCACCAAATCACCCGCCACATGAACCCTCCAACACGACCACAACTTCAAATCTCATACACGCAATTCTGTGGCATATATTAGCCCATGTTCCTTGCTCTTTCCACCTCAAAAGCTACCTCTTACAACCACATCTTCGCCACCTTGTACACGTCTTCACAATACAACGATGGTTTTGCATAGGAGACCTCTTATTCATCTAGTTATCTGGTTGTTCTTGTTTCTCTTCATATTGGGCCACTGCCATGGTTCAAGAGCCACAAACGTGTTCAAATTCAAGCCCAAATCTCAACATCACGGTCACTTCTCTGGGTTCTTGCCCAAAAGGATGCCTATACCGTATTCAACTCCTTCAAGGAAACACAATGACATTGGCTTAAGAAGTTGGAGATCACCCTGAGCCTCATGATAAGGATATATATGCAGAATAGTAGTACTAGTTTTGTTTTGGGTAAAGGTGACCTCTCTGGGTTCTTATTTATATTAATTTTATTTTCTCCTCCTTCTTCATCTTTCTTTTTCTTTATTAAGAAACAAGGGAAGACGATTAACTAATGTACATGGCGGGGGTTCTTAATCGGTTATTCATTGTCTGTACGTTTGATCATGTTATTTTGTTTCAAGGGATGTAATAGGTATGATCTGTTAGATGGATTTCTCCTTGTTACTAGAAAAGGAGAAATTGAAGTGGTTGTTTAGTCTCTAATTTTCCTTTTTTTTTTTTTTTTTTTTTGGAGTGTGAATCAATTAATATAGACAATGAAATGGTCAACAGCTTCATAGAATTTTCAGTTACGTAGTTTTAAATGTTGTTCTGCTGTATACACGACATGAAGTGTTTCAGTATTCAATGTTCATACAGTGGTAGTATTAGACATATGCATGTGTTGTATTTCTTGGTAGTTATTATTCAAGAATAAAGGAGAAAAAATTACAGTAGAAAATCGGTGATTAACATACTGAACCAGTATTCATGAGGTGTTTTACAAATTAAATTGAACCTTATATTGTTAATAAGAAAGAAGATATTTGGTTTTAAGGTTAATTGGTGATTAATATTGAATAAACACACTTTTTGATTCATAGTACAAGTTGTGGCTGGCATGAAACCTAACCCTTTGAAATTACCCGTGTGCAAGCCAAGCACCATTGAAGTCGGGTAAGGTGATATCAGTGTCATGCGATGCGTGCGGTTGCGTGTGTTGCTTTCTTGATTTGATATGCATAAATAAACTCATGTGTCTGTACGTATACATTATACTGTTGAATAATTGATTTAAGATTTTCGAGGATTATCTCAGTATCTCACACACGAGTGCTACAATGGCAGTGTATATACACACGAGTTCAATAAATAAATAAAAGGAAAATAAAAAAGAAAAGAAAACCACCGAATTCTTAAAAAGCAAATTGCTTTATGCGGTGTTACTTGTGAATATGCCCAATTAACGCCAAAACTTTGGTATAGGTTATTATTTCATGTCATCATAACTTGTTACGATCTTTGGACAAAAGGGGAAAAGAAGTTCGACCTAGAGCATGTTATTTGAGGAATAATATTATTTTAGTGATAATTGCAATACTTTCTTGCTCAAGGATGATAGAATTCCAATTTTCTAATTTGGCAGCTTTTCTTTTTCTTATATAAAAAATATATTAAAGTCAAACTCGAATCAAAGTTTAGATATTGTAGTCTAGCAAAATGTTTGCCGCTAATTTAATTTGTCGATAAATTCGTTGAATACTAAATTTGCTTATATGTTGAACTAAAAATACTTTAAATTTCGTTCATTTAATAAAAGCTGAGTTAAAAATTTTATGAGCTGAAATCCAGGCAGTATATATTGAATAGTTTATATATAGTTGCTAGCTAGTATTCCATTTTAATGTAATATTTTTCTTTTTCTAATTATTTTTTTAAGAGATCTTAATGTTGTATTGTATCCCTTCTCCCCTAAGTAAATAAAAAGAAGAAAAAAAGTATTATCAACATACCTTACTTTGGATAATGTCTAAAAAAATGAAGTTTCATTGGATTCCACTGGGAAGACATCATGATTCATGAGGAAACGAGAGATAAATTACTTTTTCCTTCTTTTTTTTTTTTTTTTTTTATCTCTTATAGATATGCTGGAGTATTTTCATTGTTTAGATTTCTCATTTCAATTTGCTTGGTTTTTCATTTCTTTACGATACAAATAACCAATTATAAAGAACTATATTGTGATGTGGGAGTCTGTCATCGACTCTTAGGTTTAGATGAAATAATTAGAAATCAATGATAAGTATAAAGTACTTCCTGTGCCCCCTTTAACGTTTTAAATTAATGCATAGCCCAAGTCCTAAATACGAGATTATTGAATCCATCAAATTGACATTAATATTTTTTCCAAATTAGAAAAACACAGCTCATGAATCTCATCCCATACGCATCCCATACCTCATTATACCTAACTATGACGCAATGATCGATATTCAAATTAAATGACCTTTTGCTAAAAGTCTTAATTTATTTCTTGGTTGAAAAACCACCTATAATTCAATTTTCATTTTCAACAAAACACCGTGTCTTTGTGACTCACATTTTAATGACACACTACAAAAAACCTGGTTCCGTAGCTAAAACTAGGGGAAAGAAGAAGATATTATTAATTATAGTAAACAGCTTCCCTATTTCAAGGTCACTCTGTGTCCCCACGTAGAAATGGTAATGAAAGGAATATATAATATCACCAATGAGGCTGGAGGGTACCTTTCCCATTTGTAAGACTCATCAAGCAAACCCTTATCCCGAATATCCTATGTGATATAGAAATGTCAATGGATTCTATGAATTCTAATTCTGGAAAAAGATTTGTCTGAAAATTGTTCTGATTTCCCCTTTCCAATCCAACTAGTCTAGGGGTCCCTTCACCTTAGCACCATTAATTTTTTGTACCATGTCATGTGCTGTTCATATCTATACTAATTTCGAGTGTTATGTTGTCCCAGTCAAACTTCACTATACATTGTTATTTATTAAGGAATAGACCCTTCAATTTGGCCGTTTGAAATTTAATTTTCTTGATCATTAATTTGATCCCTATTTCAAGGCAACAAGTACCATTATATACCATAAATAAATAGAGAATAAGAATAAAAAAGCTTCGCAGGCACTTTATCAGGGAATTAAGAATACAGTTCAATGGGGTTCATATTTGGATTCTAAGAGTCCATAACTATAACTGTGGTTTAAAAATATTGTTAATCATAGTTTTAAAAACCTAAGACCGCATGCTTTTCCCACGTTTGTCGTTTAAAGGAAGAGAATAATGAACATTCAACTTCTAACATATTGTCGCTTTAATTGAGCATTAGCTTTAATCGTTTTCAAAAAAGTTTTATTTATTGAAGGATTAGGATGATGTAATATCTTTTCTTTTTTTTGTCATAACGCAACATCCTGACTCAACTCTCATTTGCTAAGATCTCTAATCAGGTTTCTGTGGCTTCATTCATGTGCCCTGTAATTGTAGGCCCATGAATGATGGAGTGGAGGGACATTTATTGTCAAGTCATATTTCCATATTAATCAAAAAGATTAAATAATTGCAAATGATTACCTTCATGGTAAGTGAATTCATGACCCCACGGTTAAAGCAATAGCAGATAATCATAGTATATAATGCGTATCCGATATTAATCCAATAATTACAGTAACTCAGTGGATTATATACTTTGTACTATTCATCAGCGTCTGTGTACATTTTTATTACTACTTAATATAACACATGAGTATCATAAATGCGTATAGAAGTTAATAAGTAAAAATGATTGTCTATGTTTCCAAAATATTAAAATGATTGTTTTGCATCCCGGTTGTTATGCATCTTAACTATAGTACTCATCCAAATTATGTAATATACTTTTCCACCGGATTTGTAGTGATGATAAAATTTTTATCCGCATAATTAAGTAGATCTAACCAAGTTGGTTGGTTGGTTGGTTATGTACTATATATATTATCACTAAACAAATGGGGGAGATAGGTTGTTCCAATATTTTAGGTTAGGACAGGGCACGCAGTTTATAAGATTTTATCTGCTAGCATTGGAATATTACATACAGTTTACAGAGTTAAAATTCAAACATATTTTTAGGAAGATTAAAATATTTAAGAAAAGTAAAGGACTCATTTAATCATTTTATTGTTAAGGATCGAAGTACTGTTTACTAGGACAAAAAAATCTCTGTTTTTTCCCCCCATTTTGAGACATCCATTAGTAATCACATAGCATATATTAGTCACACTTGTATTTTAATAGTAACTATTTCACTAGCATTTTTTTTATTATAGATTAAATATAACCATATAACTTAAAAATATTTGAATTTAAGATGAGATATATTCTATTCATTTATATTTATTTTAAAAGGCATATATTAATATTTTTTTAAAATTATAAAAAAATGTAGAATTACTTTAATAAACTTATATTTAAAAGATACTCTGAGAAATTTAAATATACAAAGAGTAGGTTCTATTTTATTTAATATAAAAACCTGGATGAAATAAGAAGGTACTATGGTTTGTAATAATTGAACTGCAAAATACAATTGTAAACGAATGACATAATATAATATGCAATTTAAATAATTCCACTTGGATTTTATGGTTGTTGTTCTAAGCTGACATATGAGTTTCATATTTTTCAAAGTAAATATGCCGGCCTAAGTATAAAGAGCATACATTGCAGACGTGATACACTAGATGCAATTAAAAAAAATACATCTCTTAACGAATACTACTGTATATGAAAATTGTGGGAATCAGTGTAAGCATATGGCACATACACACACGAAAATGACACTAACCAGATGGTTAGGGTCAACGATAAAAGGCAGACATGAAAGATATAAGGTGCACATTTTATTTCAATTCTCAAACATTTCTCAATTAACTTTAACGTTAAAGTTCTTGTAAGTGGTCACGTCTGAAGAAGTTTCTCATTGATTTCATCCGAAATTTCACTTTCACCTGCGAACATTAATTCTCCTCTAAGTGGATTGATGCTAAACAGTTGTGTTGTTCCATCTAATAGATTTTAAAAATGCTTTCAATTTGTTGCAACCAGAAAATTGTCGTAGGTTCTGTAAACAGAAAATTGCTGGAAGCAAAGTTTGAAAGGTTCCTAATACTTGTGGTAACACACACACACAAAATAAAAAATAAAAAAAGGGAAATACTGAGGATACAATGTAACGACCTCTATCAATTATGTTGTTATTTGGTTTATTAGATTTTTTTTCTCCCTCAAACACTATATTATTAACCTTACAAATTGCCTTACAACTTACAAATTGCAATGGTTCAAGAGTGTCACATCTAACCTTGTATTTCTCAAACTCTCTGTTACAGCAAAAACAAGCTAAAGACGGATATGAGGAAGACCGTCATATCAAACAGTACGGTGTTATAAAGTTGCTCAGCATAGCACAGGGTAAGAGTTCCAAAGACTCGATGGTTCATCTGTAAAGAAGAAGAATTAAAAGATACATATATTAATTCACGCATGTATAAAAGAAGTGTATTTATCAATAAGTCATTGATTCAATTGAAATTTAACTCGATCTCCTGCACAACTTTTAAGTGCATGTTTGGATTAAAGTTTGAAAACATAAGTTTGAATTAAAAATATGTTACAAACTTAAGTTTTATTGTGCATTGGAGGGGGATTAAACTTAAGTTTTGTTGCCCATTTCTACCCAATGTGGGACTTTACCTTCACACTTATACTCCAACAATCTCCTCCTCCTCAAGTGTGAGTCTCTTCCACATGGTACGTCTTTAGAGCCAACATGCTCTAGTATATTGCCAAAACCTTAAGGCATTAAGTTTGTGGATCTTCCTCACTTATATGTTGCTCAACTTTTCCATTCCTATCCAATGTGGGACTTCACTTTCATACTTGTACTCCAACAAGTTTGATAAAAATAAGTTTACTATAAAATGATTTATGTTTTGATATTTTTTGTTCAAAAGTATGTTGATAAAATGAAATTTGTTTTAATAATACCAATGAAAAATACTTTTACTTCATATTTCTATTGTAAATATACAAATCAAAAGTACTTTTACTTTAAAAGCATCAAATTTGTTGTTCCTGATCCAAATCCGGGTTTGATCCAAACGTAGGTTGCAGAATTAATTTTCGGAACTCCCAAACATGATGTCAAACTGAGTTTGGAGCTTCAAAAGTATGTTTGAGGTACCCAAACAGGTATCCAAACATACCCTAATAATAAAAGAAAAATTAAAATAGAAAATAAAAAGTCCATATCCTTGGTGGAAAAGAGAATACATTCCTTTTATATTGAGTACTATTTTAATTTATTATATATCAATGAATAATATTTTAATTTATTATATATCAATGAATAAGTTCACTCAGCAAAAAAAAAATATCAATGAATAAGTTACAACTGTTATGTTATTATTTCGTGTATATAATTACTGATTTAGATTCATTTTAGAATATTCCCAATCATCTTAACATGGATTAAATTTCAATTTTCAAATTTATCATTTCTCATACAAAACATTCGTAATTCTTATTCAGTAGAAGTAAATACTAGAAAAGAACTTTTGAATGATACCCACCCACGCTTAATGTTGAGCATTATTTCAGCATATGGAATAATCAGCAAGTATAATTGATTGGTGTATGAGTTTCATCATCAGGATGCGTGAACTCTTTCTTCAGTAATTCTTTTTGCTGCTTACACGGGGAACTATTCAGTAATTAGTGGAATGTATTTTCTCCCTTGATACTTTCTTAATTTCATTAATTTGAGATTTTTTTTTCCACCATTGCTTTAATTTTTTGGACAACAACAAATATCATTGCTAATTATGTGTGGTCATGTATATCATTGGGATAATCACTGTAGTTGCGGTGCCACCATCGCGTGGATCACTGAATAAGTTATTATAAGGTTCCTCTCAAAAAAAAAAAAATTATTATAAGGTACCGAGCATGCACATTATAATTATTTTAATTTTAATTTTCGCTAAACTTTTTTATTCATCTCTGTACTTTTTATTTTTTAACAGCTTTGATTTTTTTCTTCAAATTTTATTTCTCTTATATTCTTTTAACACTTTTTTTTATCTCCTTTTGTTTTTATCATCTTTCTCATTTTTTTCATTTTTATTATATCTCTTCCTCAGGTATTTATCTCAGATCCCTCCGTTAGGAGGTGAGACAATCATTTTTAACTTTTTCAAGGGCATAGTGAATTCGACCATCCTATACTTTTAAAATGAACCACGCGGGCATAGTTTCAAATCTAACTATTAAAATTTAGTAAATTTAATTTTAATAGATAAATTTATCATTTAAGCACTAAAAATAAAGGACATTAAAATTGAGCTAAATAAGGTGAAGTGATTGAGTATTTTACATAAAGTTTAAATCTCATTAACACAATTACAACCAAAAAAAGCTTTTATATAGGAGAAAAAGGGTGATGCACATGTAAAACTATTTTACACTGTTTTATATGGTAAATTTATTGACTTTTACAAAATTATCTTAAAAATCATACAAACTATAATTTGTGATTGAATGACACTATAAAATTATTTTACATTGTCAATGTATCATTAAACTATATAGATACAAGCTTTGCATAAAATTCGTAGCATCCATATTTAAAAGTTACGGATATAAAATGGGCCAACCAGTCCTTAACTTCCCCAACAGTAAAAGTAGATTATTCAAAAAGTGGGTTGACAATATTAACACACCCCACTTAGTGGTAGGTTAGCCCACCAAAAGTTTAAAAAAAAATGAAATGAAATGATGGACAGCCTACTAAAATAAAAGAAAAATTACACAAAAATAGCTCAAATATACAAGTATTATCTAAAATGAGATAAACTTACTATAATGCAAAGTAGATGTCAAATGGCAAGATGTTCTCAATCTCGTGGTTGTAGCAGTACCGTATTAAGCAGTTGCGGGCTAGCAGCACAGCATAGCTTGCAGTTATAACTTATAAGTACTAAAAGAGGAATGAATACATGGGAGCTACATATCAAACTTTCTTGCAGCAAGGTTTCACTCTGCAGCACTTATTTTCCCTCGTTGAGAAATGAATAATCTGCTCAGTAACGTGCTTCTGACTTGAAAGGGGTCGTAAAGTCATCCACGAACCATAGAATGTTTCCGCAGCTTGTGCGGAAAAACCATTATTGCTAAGGTCTAGTAATTGCAAGTTCTTTGCCTTACCAATAGCAATTGAAAACTGTTGCGTGAAATGGCACTCAGGAGATGAATTTCTTTGGCATGAACTGGCACAGCTGTCATCAATTCCAGAAGCAGCAGCTTCTACTGGAATATCTTCACTATCAGCAACTTCCAGCTCATGGTAGGCAGTGTTTAGAGAGCAAGGGACCTCTTGATTATCATCAACTTTCATAGTATCAAGTTTCTGCTCCTGGTTTTGTGAGCAGCTTTTTACCGATAAATCATATTGTAGAGCAGAAGCTTCCTTTGGAACAGAATTATCAGCAAGATTAAGTTCCTCAAGGTAGCTGTTCTCTGATAAAAGAAACAGCATAATCATACAATAGTTGTAAAAAATGAACTAACCAGATATATTTTAAGGCCTACCTGCCAGGGCCTCAATTATGTGAAGAATTCCAGCAAGCCCAAGTTGACACTTTCTAAGGACCAAAACTTTGAGACAGCACTGTGGGTTTACAAGAAGAGAAAATAAAGTATTGCTGCCCTGTATTCATTTGAGAATGTAAACAAACCATGGATAAGAAACTGGTTAAACTCAAAATTATCACTAAAACGCCACAGCTATACCTAAATCTATAAACTGCAAACCAGTGTTTTAAGTGTAAAGAAATGGTATGAGAAGCCAGATTCTATTCTGAGTGTTACAGCAATACATAGTAACACTCAAATAAAACCAGCCAAGGAAACATGGATTACAATAATATTAGCAATAGAAATCCAGTTACAGGCAACAAACCTCAGGCATGATAGGATTTCCTTCCAGATTCAGCTCTAGGATGGAACAAAAAAAATTAACACTGGTGTTTAAAACAAAGTTCAATGTTAGACCACAATATGATAGGTCAAGTTTCACAAACTCTTCAGTCCCTTTGAGCAATGATTCTGCTAATTTTATTGCCGCTTCCTGCAGAATAATGCCTCTATCATCAGAAGATCAGGTGGGCAAAGCATGCTAGAATAAACCATAATGGTACAATAATGTGAACACAGTTGGGAGATAGGTTTTACTCACAGTTCCAATACCCGTGCCTCCAAGTATTAGTCCTGATAAAGTTAAGGTCCCTGCAAGCTTGCAAAGGGTATCGACAACTGGTTTGCCTAGTTTTAGACCACTCATGTTCAACTCAGAAAACCTATAATGGGCAAATTTAATTTAAATATGTATGATCTAAGAAAATACAATTTATGTAAAGATGATACATGGAGATAGATGGTGACATTGGTACAATTGATTTTACCTTTTCAGAGTAGAAAGCTTGGACAGAAGATTAACTATAGCATTTCCAGATACAGGGCTGTTGTATCCTGCCAAAGTTAGATTACCCATTATGCTGTAACATTACTTGTATCAGGGATTTGAAGAGAATGATAGATTCATCATACCTATACATAGATGGGCAAGTACAGATCTAGAGTCCAATGTATCCGCAACTTTTTGAATAGTTCTGGATGTGACACTACAGTTCTCTATATTCAAGCTACAAAGAGCTACACAACAGAATGTAAGTAAATAGAAGCAGGGAGATATCTACTGCAGGAATCCACATACAAGCACATTTGAGAGACCGTAAGTGCATCATAGCATATATTTGATATAAACATTTTCATAGCTCGGAGTGAGACCATGTGTACTAGAAAGAAGAGAAGGGATGGACATGGCAATCAGCATTCTTCAAGAGATAAAAACAATATTCAAATTGGCAGAGCTTCAGGTCATGCAGCTTACCTGTACAGTTTTTTAAGATTGTTGAAAGATAAGATCCACATGCATCAGTAAGACGGTTTCCAGAAATGTTAAGCACTTCCAGTCGAGCAAATAGCAGTGAACATTCACAAATCTGACAGGAACAAAGTTAATATATTAGCAAATTTGAGATTAGGCATGCAAAAAGAGAAAAGTATTATTTTATTCTATTAATCAAGAATTGTATAAATACATTAATCTTGTGTAAATACTAAATAGATTATGGTTTGGAATTGGTTGGGACAAGGCAGGTAATTTCGGTGATTTAAGACCTGATAATTCATTTTCTTTTTCAGAAAATATCACAACTAACATCAAGTGTGTGCATCCATAATATTATGAGTTCAAATTTTTGAGATTTTTTCTGTAATAGAAGAAGGTATAGAGCAACCATCATTTTAGACCTCAGGTAAAAATCAGATTTAACAAGAACCAATGTTGGAAACATGGAACTAGGGGAAGAGAAACAACCAAAGATCAAAAGGGTTGCAAGTAGTATCATACCTGAAACAATGCTGTTGGGCCAAATCGATTGCAATGTAAATCCAGAGTTAAGCCACCATAAGATTGTCCTGATGCTGTGAACACCTTTTGAAGCTTCTCAATTGTTCCATTTCCTAAAATATTATCAACTCAATAAAAGGCTAAAACTATTCAATAGATTCCCTCATTATATCTTTATCTATTTTAGTCACCAACAAAAGGACTGATTAACTGACGTAGTCAATGATCTTTTCTTATGTCTAGTAGTTGACATAAGAAAAGAAAAGGCAACTACTAGACGATTTGCTGACAAGACATATACAGCAGAACAATAGCAAAAAATACCACAAACCAGAAAAAAAAAAAAAAAATTGTACCTAACAAATTGTGAGAGAGGTCAAGCATTGCAAATGACTTTTGGAAATGCAGTGCATTTATCAACGGTGTAATAGACAAATCTTGCAGGTCACAGTCAGACACAACAATTTCATCATCTGAAACCTGTTGGCAATAATAAGCCAAAAGCAGTTGTACACAAATAAAGAAACAAATTCAATCCAACATCTGAAAATGAGAAGTCATATCTGTTACTGTGCAGTGGCTATGAAAGAATTGATACAGCTAAGATCCTCCTTACCTCTAAATTGTAAAGCTTCTTCAGTACCTTGATGTTCGGTACCTCAAACAACTCCTTGCAGCAGTCTATATACATTTTTATCAGGCGCTTGTGAATCCATCCTGTAAAGGATAAAACATCATTTGCGTGTCTCACTTGGAGATAGATAGTGGAAAGCTAAAAATTGATAAATACAGCTTCAATACAGCATAATCCTATAACTGCCTATTTTCCAAATGATTCATACATCTTCAGCTGTCAACTTCCTATGCTTATTGCTCACATAAATTGCAATTTGCAAGAGCAATGAAGTGATGAGTCAAATTAATTTTAATTTTTATCTATAGATAACAACCATGCTGCAACTAGTCTAGAGATTCAAATATTTATGTCAACATATGTGCAAGGAGTTAAATATCTTGAAGATAAAGTTCTTGAAAATAAGAAACCAGATAAGGAAAAAAAAAATAATCAAGGACATGGCATAAAAAATTGGATGGTGATATCACTGAATAAACAAAAAGTATCAGTATCACGTACCATCAACGGAAGCTTCAACCATGTCATTTCCCAGAACTTCCTTAAGATGTTCAACTGTTTCCAGGGATTCTAGATCTCTTCCAGAACTTTTTATATGCTCAATAATGGGCAACAAACCTATTTATAAATTTGTAAGTACAGTCACGTGCACTCGGCATGAAACAAAAATCAACTGAAGGAAAACTTTAATAAATAAATAAATGAATAAAAAGTTTATATAACATGGGAGTTGATAAAACTGCAACTTAATAGTCTAATACTGAAGAATGGAATCAGTTTGCTAGAGCACAAATTATGATCCACAGGAAGCTTAAAATCATGAAAGAGATAAGTACACTACAGTCAATACATAGGCAAACTTATGTTGTGTCACTTGGTGACACTTATCTACTCTACCTCAATATCTGAGGTAGGCCAACCAATTTCTGCACCAAAACTAATTAATCAAAAATCCTGGTAGAAGCATTCATAATAAAATTTTCATCAAGCTAGGAACTAAGAGGAAAAATTTAGACATATGCCAATCAAAGTAAACAAGGAATATCACTTAGGAAAACCTATTGAACATGCATTTTCACTTCACTTCACTTCAGGAAGAATTAACCAATCCATGTCGAAAATAAAGGTTAATCCATGTCTAAAGAATACTTAATGGTAAACAAACAAGAAATTAACTGTAAATCCTACCTTTGATTAATTTTTCCCTAACTGGGATTTTTTGCCAGAGGGGCACCAATCTTTTATTTTACCCCAAAACCACTTCTTATCTTTTATACAATCCATACCAGTCAACTGGAGAGATCTTCTATGCTAATTTTATAAACTAACAAAACACTTAAAAGTAGGAACTGCCTACCCTCTGATCTCTTTTCAGTTGGAAATTGTAGATAATATAAGCAAGCAACTACAGCCTTCAAAGAGTCAATGTTCAACTGATCACCAGTGGTACACAAGGTTGCTTCTACATGTATTAGATCATTCCCAATCCGGCATGTAATATATTGCTGGAACTAGAAAATATAGAGGCAGTGAGTTAGAAAAATATCCATTAGATGAGCATGACAATTTGGCAAAAGCATGAACCCTAAATATATTCATACTCATGTCATTACAGTAAAACTCACGTCATTTTGGGAATGATGCAACATGGGCTGGGCAATATCATTTTGTTTGCCAGAGACATCAGTGTCACATTTAGAAGTGTCTGCCAAAGACCTGGAGTGTCTGCCACTAGGAAAATCAGGTTCAGCAACTATATTGTTGCTCAAAGACCTGGAGAGTCTACCAGTTTTTGTGGCTGAATGTGGACTCGAACATTTGAAAGAACTACTACTTTCTTCGACATCAATTGCACACTTGGATCCATACTCTGAGATAACCTGCCATCCCAAGAACCAAAAAGGCTAGGCATTCACATGGTGATACTTGAGCAAAGCTCACACACATGCAACTAAGTGGAGATTTCTTTACCTGAATTTTACAAGGACTGGCTTTCCTCTTAACTGCAATCAGGTAAGTATCAATCAGAACACAATATTGGTATACAGGAATCTTTGGGTCAGAGCAAAGCAAGAAACAGAAAACATACTGGCATCATAAGTGGGCAAGTCCTCTACCAGGCAATCATGATCCTTTCTGCTTGAACACTCCACCTCATCATCATCAGAAAGAATTACACGGACACGTTTACGACCAACAACTGTCTGATGATCACTGGTTTGATTTTTCAGACTACTGGGTGACTGCTCATCTTGCTTGGTAGAGTTGGTAAGACTTTCTTTGTGGCCTGCTTTCTTTTTGGATGAGCCTTTTATGGACTGATAGAGTGACATAAGAGGCGCATCATCTTTCAATTCTTCAGTAGTCAGAGTTTTTGATTGAGAAATTGTCTTTGGAAAGCAAAAATCATCAGACCCACTGTTTGACAGATAATCATCTGCTTCAGTATCAGTTTCAGAGCAAAAATCCTCTGGCATTCTTTTAGCTTCTGCCTCTTTTTCTTCTGCTTTCTTCAGCTTATCAATTAGAAGCTTCAACCTCCTATAAAAGATCGCAATTGATCAGCATTAATATTACATGTCAATCAAAAGGACCCATAATAATGGAAACAATATATAGGATTCAGTTTGCAGAGTATGAGATTTTGGCTGCCAGAGGTTTGAATACTAAATGGATATTCATGAGTAATTCAACAAAACTGCAAGTAATGTATATAAAAGGAAACATACTTCCATGAACCAGTTACCTGGTCTCATCCTCATCATCAAATCTTATCATGTTGCTATAATGCATATTTTCCAAGGCAGAGAGTTGCACATTAGGAAGGTCTGCTTCAACAGCAATACTGCAACATGATGCAATCAAATCAATGCAGTTCATATAAGGCCATCAAAAGGATGCCAGCATGGATGTATTTTTTAAGAATTTCCAATCAAGGATAAGTCATATAAGTAGTAGGTGGTCAAGTTTCATTCTAGTATTGGCTGCAACTGCAAGAAGCACTGAATTCTGAAAATAACTTTATAACAGTCAACATACTTTATCAAAGCAATGACTTCCAAAAATTTGTAAAGAAACCAGTATGACTGGGTCATCAACACAGCAAGGAATGGAAAGTACATAATGAGAAAAATCTTATTCTAGTAATTTTCTTTCAAGATTCACAAAACAATAGTGGTACCCCCAACTAAGTTGCATCAAGCATGAGGAAACTATTGTGTTCAACTTACAGTACATATATCATGTGTCTTATGCAACCAAGTTGCATCAAGCATGAGGAAACCATTGTGTTCAACATAAATTCAGCTACTTGGAGATTCCATTATAATTACAAACTATTTCTTGTTCCATAATTTCTACAATTTCAAGAAATAAAATCATCCAGTAAATTTATATGGATAATATTACCTGTAGCTCTCTTGAAATGCATCCAATGCTTCTCTCCATTTTTCAGTAGAATCCAAAACATTACCAATATTAATTTTCGCCAGTGCTTGCCCCTATAATCATTATTAGCAAAGTATAAGAATTAAACAAGTGACAATACAAACACAAACAAACAAACAAAATATTTCACCTACATTTATCTTTGGATACTAAGTAACCTAGGACATTGACATGCATACTGAAATTTAAGGGTCCCATCAAGATTTGAAGTGTCATGTCACACTCACACGTCAGTGTTCGACACACATGTCTGACTAACATGGAAGAAATTCTTATGTACCATGAGCATAATATATTCAATGACCACGATTTTATTATAAAGCATTTTCAAATAAATCTTACTGCATAGACTTAATTTCTGTGTCACGAGTTATGTTTTAGTCAGATTGCTGTATTACTTAATTTCTCCTGACATGTACATTGCTCCCCTTTTTAAATGTCCATGTTTCATAGCAAGCAACTAAATCTCATAATTTTCATGTTTTGTGTGTATGGATGTATTTAAAGTTACTTCCTCTTGATTTCATATATAAATTATAGGCTAAATCATATAGATTTTGAAGATTGAATGTATGATTAGTGGCTTGGAGTCTTTAAACCCTCATTTCGCAATATACTCAAGTTCAGCTTAATTCTAGAAAAATAATTGTTTATTTTTCAAAAGCTCTTTCAGTTTCAGGAAGCTAAAAGAAACAGTGATTATTTCTCCAAAAATAAGTTGAATCAAACATGAATTCATTTTACCAATTATTTGAAATAATGATGGATGTTTCTAATTTCAGATTTGTGTTATATTGGATAGTTAGGTTGTAAAGGAGGAAAAAAGAAAGTGTTAAATTTATGTAATAGAATGATGAAAAAGTTACCTCTAAGTTACCAATATTTTTGTGCGTTTCCCAACTCTTTTTGTACCATTTGATTGCTTTGTTGAATTTTCTGAGTTTCTGATATGATTCTGCAACATCCAGATATGAATCAGCCAGCTTCTGCCTATCACAGAGTTCACTTGCTATTTTCTTCTTCTCCTTTGCAAATTCACAATGCTAAACAAAACATTGTTTAGTAAGAAAGGTCACACTTTAGGAATTACTAAACATACCATAGCTTGAAAAAGTCTCTGCATTCACCACATAATACTATTAGGTCATTAAATTATCAAATGTGGAGGAGAACATCATGTTTATACCTACAGGTTTGAAAGAATCTCAAACTTCAATGTATTACTGAACAAAGTCTTGCATTTTCCTTAAAAGTAAATCATGAAAGGCTTTTCAATTGAATAAATTGCACAATGAAACAAACCATACTTAAAACAACTTCAATGAATCTGTGCTTAATACATAACAATCAAACCGTGAGCATGTGTACATCTGTTCCTTAAAGCAACATTAATGGACAAAACCAAGAAGACTTCTTCATGTGTAGCAAAAGGGAGTAGTAAAAGGTCAAATGGAGAAATTGATTCGATGGAACATGGCCATGCAGGTTAAGCATTTATTTCCTAAACATGGTAAATAAAAATTGATCATACTAAAGAAATAAAACCCATTTGGTGTATCGGAAAAATTATGAATTGCCTCATCAAATATGAAAAAATTCCAGACAAAATAGCCATTCCAAGACAGACGTCCTTCAGTTAACAGAATCGTGGCAACTGAACACAAAGATAGAACCAATACCTTCTCCCACGCTGAGATCATCCTTGCTTTCTCAACCAGGCGCTCAAGAACTGCATTCTGCTGCAGCAAGAATTTGCGCTCATTTGGTGTCCCTCTGGCCGTAGCTATATCTCTTTTGAGCTTCTTAAGGCTCTGCTCTTCTTTCTTTATATCAGCCATTACCTTAACAGCTTCTCTCACAGTTTCAATATTCTGCTCAATTTGCCTTACCAAAGCATCCTCATCCTCCAAGCTCTGCGCCAAACCAAGCGCCTTCTCATAATAAGCACTTGCATCTTCATACTTCTGAGTCCTGTAATGCACTTCACCAAGATTAATATACCCCTTGGCTTCCCCTTGACGATGTCCAATTCTGTTGCAAATTACAATATCCTTCTGAATGTGTTTCCTAGCCTCATTCCAATCCCTAAGTTCCATATACACATTCCCAAGGTTATGGTGGAGTCTACTGCGGCCATCATCGAATTCAGCAACCTCCTCTTCGTCACAAATCTCCAATCCTGTAGTTAAGATCTTCCGCGCCTCGTGCAAGTTATCAAGTTCCATCTCCAGCATACCAATGTTGTTGTGCGCGTCGATGTACTCCTTGAGAAAAGAGGACTTGCTGTTCGGAGGATTCTCCTTGAGCTTCACCGCGAGATCCATCGCGCACTTGAAGTACTTCTTCGCGTTGCGAATCGAGTTGTGGTCGTGCTCAGATCGCGAGAACAGTTCGTGATAAGTGCGACCGAGTTGCGTGCTCGCTCGCTGCTGCTCAACGACGTCGTCTGCGTCCCTCGCGAGCTCCAAGTGCTTTTTCTGTGACCGATAAAACTCAATGTTAAAAAGGAAAGTATCAATTAGGGTTTTGAGAGCAAGAAGTGAAACACTGACCTGATAAATTAGGGCATCGGAGAAGTGTTCGAGACGGAGATACATTTCGCCGAGGGATTGGCATGTTGGAAGCAAGTGCTTTTCCGGTAAATGTTTGAGCGAAATGTCGTAATCGATTCGGAGCCATTTGAGGGCTTCGATGTACTCTCCTTGGTTTTTCAGTATGTCGCCGATGACGTTGGCCCACCGCGCCTCCTCCCGGTGGTTGCCCTCCGCCTTGGCGTTCCGGTACGCCGCTTTCGCTGACTTCAGATCCGCGTCCATCTCGAAACGACGGCGAAAGGTGTCGTCGTGGGTTCTCTCTGAATTCTGAAACTCTCTTCTCTTCTTTGTACGGTGCGATTTGCAAAGGTAAAGGCAAATGTTACTTACGCCCGCGCGCCATTTATTCAAGGTTCGAATGAATTTTCTGTGTCCCGCCAAAAACACTTTCTTCGTGTTTTTCTCTCTCCGTTTTTCCTTTTATTTTCTCATTTTTCTAAAACTAGTTTAATAGTTAATTATTATTATTGTTGTTGTTGACTGATAAATGTTTGTTTTTATACGTTGACTGTTTATGTAATTTTTTAGCGAAATAATAATAATTAGCAAAAATATTTATTCACAAAAAGAAACTAGAAAAAACCAGACCATAAAAGAAACATTTATAAAAAATCACGTGACTAGAAAAATTAACAAAAAAATTCTCATTCATACAAAAAATTTCACATAAATAATCACATGAAGAATAAGCAAAAAAATATATACAAATAATTAAAAAGACACTCAAGTGAGTGAAAAAAAAAATCATTCAAATGAGTAAAAAAATAAGTAAGAAAAATTCATGTAAATAAAAGAGAAAAAATCATTCAATTGGACAGAAAAAAGAAATAATAAAAATCATTTAAATAAGTAATAACAAATTATTTGCAAAATTTTCTTAAAAAGTAAGAAAAAATTATGTAAATAAATAAGAAAATCATTCAAATGGGTGAGAAAATGAAAAAAAATTTAAGCTTTCGTTTGGAAATTTGTTAAGGACAGGATCCCATCAAAAAAGAACCTGGTAAGTAGAGCTGGCAAAATGAACGAGGCTAACCGGGCCCGCCCAATAAATTATAGGGCTTGGGCTTAAAATTTTGAACCCAAATTAAATCCAGGCCTTTTTAGCTTGATCCGATAAAGCCTGTGTTATAATGGGTTTGGGCCGGGCTAGCCCGGTCAGGGCACGGGCTGCTCGCTTCTTTATTTAATTTTGCTGAGTGACTAAAAAAAGTTTATAAATTAAGAGAGGAATACTAAATAATTTCGTCATTAGGTCAAAACTCTCTTTTTTCTTTTTCAAAGCTACGTTACGTAGGAGTAAACCTCCTCCTTCTTTCATGTTGTTGCTCACTGCGGGCAACCCATCACGGTGCTTGCTACTGCACTTCTTGCTTTTTCGGTGCGCCTATTCCATTAATTAGAAATAGATAGGTTGATCGACACTTGTTTTGATTTTGTTATGATGTCTTGCAATTTGAGTTTAATAATTCTCTGTCATCGATTGCAGTCTTCCAAACTTGTAAAATTGCACATATTCATATATTATGAAATTTGATATTTTGCCTTTGCTTAGTATATCTTTATCAATATTTGCTAATTTGATATCTTCTGTTAACACATAACAACGTGTCTCTCTCTCTCTCTATATATATATATATATATATTCATAACATTAAACTAATAATGCAAGCTAAAAATTGGTGTAGTTAACAATTTAATTAGTAGAAGATTGTTTTAGAATGATTGTTTCTAAATTTTTATTATCATATTGTAATGATGGATAATTAACATTGTTGCATATCTTATTACCATAATATGCATATTGTTGAAAAGTCTGCAGTTAAATTCATATCACACAAGGAAATATGGATATTTCTAGTTCCGAAAAGAAAGTCAACAGTTTCATTGAAGGTCAAATGGAAACTCCACCACCAAATATCCACATTAATACTGCTAATGTACAAGAGGGAAAAAAGGCTTCTCAGACAAAAGCCAAGAAGCGTAAGACCCAAACCTCTGATGTATGGAATTATTTTGATAAAATTGGTGTTGGCATAGATGGAAAAGAAAAATGTACATACAAGGGGTGTAAAAAAGAACTAGGTTGTGCACCTAAAAATGGAACTACTCATTTGATTCATCATAAAGACAGGTGTAAGCTTCTTCCTAAATATAATGATGTGGGTGATATGCTTCTTGATGCTGAAGGAAAGTTGAAAAGAAGAAAATTGACCCTAAGGTTAATCGTGAAATATTAGCTGAAATGATAATTTCACATTATCTACCATTTAATATGGTTGAGTGGGGGGGTCTTTAGGAAGTACCAAAAGTTTTTTAATGATGACTGCAAGTTCATTACTATAAACACTGTTAAAACTTGTGTGTTGAAAACTTATGAGGTTGAGAAAGAAAAGTTGAAATCACAATTGGCTCAAATATGTGGGAGAATTTGTTTGACTTATGATGTTTGGACTGCATGCACCAATCATGGTTTTATTTCTTTAACTGCTCATTATGTTGATGCGAATTGGAAATTAAATAGTAAGATTATAGCATTTGCTCACATCAAACCCCCACATACTGAACAAGAATTAACATTTAAGGTATTGGAATTTTTAAGGGATTGGGGCATAGAAAGAAAAAAAAAATCCCTCACTTTGGATCATGCCTCTTCAAATGACAACATGCAAAAACATTTTGAAAGAACATTTAGGATTGTCAAATAGCTTGTTGCTTAATGGGGAGTTCTTTCGTATAAGATGTTCTGCTCATATTTCAAACCTCATTGTTCCAGATGGTTTGAAGGTGGCTAGTAATGCATTGCAAAAAATTAGACAAAGTGTGCATTATATGAGGGCATCAGAAAGTAGAACAATGCAATTTTTTTAATGTGTTAAGCAAGTTGGTGGGATTGATACATCAACTGGGTTAAGATCGAATTGTGTCACTAGATGGAACTCCACTTATATAATGCTTGAGAGTGCAATCAAGCACCGTCGTGCCTTTCATAGCTTATCTTTGAGTTATACAAATTATAAATGGTGTCCATCGAGTGATGAGTGGAGAAGAGGGGAAATAATGTGTGAATTCTTGAAGTTGTTTTACAATATTACCAACTTCATATCCGAATCTTCTTACCCTACATCAAATTTGTATTTTGGAGAAATATGGAAGATAGAGTGTCTTTTGAACTCAAACTTGACAAATGAAGATGTCTTGATCCAAAGCATGGCTCACAAGATGAAAGAATTTTTTTGACAAGTATTGGAGTGAATATAGTAAAATATTAGCATTTGGGGCTATTATTGATCCAACAAAGAAGCTTAATTTCTTGAAATATACATGTTCTAAATTTGATATGAACAATTACGAAGAAAAGGTGCAAAAGGTCAAGATGAATTTGTATAGCCTTTATGATGAGTATGCCAGGAACAATGCTCATTCCAATGTGAGTAATTCATAACAAGTACAAGATTCATCTTTATTTGGAGGAGGAAAGGGAAACATGTCAACAACATTTAATTTGTACAAAGTAAGTTGATTTTATAAATTTTGTATAACTATTTTCATTGTTATTCTTACATTACAATATATTATATTAATTTGGCTATTTATTTTGTAGGAATTTGAAGAATTTGAGAGCACAACAACTATAAATACTGGAAAATCTAAGCTTGATATAAAGACTTAAGACACATGGTAAAAAATTACTTATTATTTTCTATTTCAATTGAAATGTCAATTGTAATACCTAAAAAGAATGAATTTAAAGTAACATACTAATACTTTTATTTGCCTATTTTGTAGGTGTTTTGATTTGCTGGCATATTGGAGTTTATGCTTTTTTTTTTCTTCTATTTATTTCTATTTGGAGGACTTTGGATTGACTTTGATTTTTACTTAGATTAGTTATTACTATGATGCTAGAAGATCCTTGGGACCTTTTGCTTTACTTGCACTTAATATTTTATTTTGGCATAAGCTACTTACAGTTATAGTGTTACAAGACATGTTCTTGTATTACTTTTTGTCTTCTTTTAACTACGTGTTTATGTTTATATGGCTTGCAACTTTTATAAATTAATGCGTTAAATATATTATATACATCGCTACTTTTTCGCTATAGCTTTTATAAAATGATAGATAAAATTAGAACCCAATATATAGCGCTATCATATTGAAAATGAAAACAATTGCAACAGTTATCACATTATAAAAGAAAGTCAATAAAAGAAAAAAAAATAGTGGGCTGGCCCGCAAAGCCTGCAGCTCGCATAAGGCCGGGCTTGGGCTTCAATTTAGAAGACCGAATTAAAACTGGGCCTTTTTAGCCCAACCCATTGTAGCTTGTAGCCCGTAATGGGCTGGGTAGCCCATTTTGCCAGCTCTACTAGTAAGTAGGAATGTTCTTTCTGATGCTGATATCATGTGCTCTGTATGCGGTGCTGTGGAATAATATACCACACACATTTTTTTGGAGTATTATTTTATTACCCCTTGTGGAATCAGTGTTTAGCATGGTGGGGGCTTCAGGCTCCTCTAAATTCACCTCTGTCAAATCATTATCTGTAGTTTTGAGGTTTATTTGTTTGGTCAAGAAAAAAATCTTATTTTTGGTATGTTGTATAGTTTGCGGTGGTGTGGGTTATTTGAAAAAATAGAAATGCATATGTTTTCTCACAAAAAAAAAAGTTGGATTTGTCAAAGATGATGGAAAAGGTAAAACTTATATCTTGGAGGTGGATATCTCAAAAAGGAAGGTTCTCGTATCCCTTTTCATGCTGGTGCAATAATCCAGGTTCATGTATTGTAAACTCATGATTTTTTTTCATATGCTGGTATTGTAAGGGTTTATGCATGACTGCTCGGTAACTTCTATACCATCTTCATGTCTTTTTGGTCTTTGGTGTCACCCTATTAGCATTGATTTTTTGGTGGAGACCTTCTGTGCCTCCATCCACCTTCTTGTCCTTTTGTTTTTTTGTGTCACAGTATTAGCATTTATTTTTTGGTGGGGATGTCTCTGTAACTTTTGGTGGGGTTAGGATATGCCTTTGGTTCAGTTACTTTGATGTATTCTTCTTTTTTGCCTGTACTTCGTTTACGCACTTCTTGTGCTTATCAGTCTTTAATAAAGTTTTGCTTTTTCAAAAAAAAAAAAATGAAAAAAAACTAAAAAAACAAATAAGAAGATTTAACAAAAAGAATTATTGCCTTAAATGCAATTTTCATTCCTTTACTTTTATATATTTGTGTAATTTTGATCCTCTTACTTATAATTGAAAAATTTAGTTCCTGAATTTTATTACAAGTTAAAACTAAATATTTGCATTAGTCTAACATGTAAATAAGAATTTGCTAATAAATATGGCAACACGGCGAGTTAGAGGCAAGTTTCGCTTTCCCTATCCCTAACCTCATCAAAGGCAAGATAGGTGGTTTAGCAGAGAAAGTTTAAAAAAATTAAACTCAACCTTATTGCGATGGATTTTTTTGGATTTGTGGAAACTCAAATAACATAAAGATTAAACTAGGCTTAAATATCTTATAGATACTTAATAAATTAGTGATTTTTGTTCTGGATTCCTATTAAATTTTTTTATTATTCTGAATCCCTGATATATTAAAAATTTTGTTTTGAATTTCTGCTATCGATTAAGTGATGACGAGTCAATTAAAAATTTTAAAACACAATTTTTGACGGCTAAAAAATCATCATTATTTATTTTAAAATTTGCATTACAATTTCTAGTGGTTTAAAATCTGCCAGAATCAATTAATGAAAAAAAAAAAAAAATCTGATCCAGCCATTATTGCATCGATAGATGCCTAATTTGGACAGAAATCCTTATTTCTTCTTATTTTACTCTTTATTTTTTCAACATTTGTGTTTTAATTTAATTTAATTTTTATTTTAATGGCTGTAACAAAAAATTAGAAATAATTTTCTTAAAAAATTAAATTAAATTAATAAAATCTCATTAAGAATAACGTAAAAATACATTAAAAAGAAATGAAAAAAAGGTCTTCTTCTTCTTTGGCCAAAATGTCAGATCTCGTCTTTGCTCTCTGCTTCTTTGTTGCATCGTCACCTCCATACACAAACAGTAGTCCAAAACATAGAGAACAAACCCCAAACTGACCCAAGAAAATGAACAGAGGAAAAAGCACAAGGAAAACAGAGTCCAGAAAAAAAAAACCACAAAAATTAATCAGGAGCACTCCCATTTTCAATAGCCACAACAACATTGTGACCCCTGTAATTGAAAAAGAAAATACCAATCAAAAGCAGAAAAAGAAAGGAAAAAAAAAAGATTAAGAATAAAGAAGAAAAGAAAGGAGCGAACTTGGTACCTTTTTCCTTATCCGCGGCGGCGCGACCCTTGTTTCGATCGAGCAATGACTTGCGCTCCTTATTTGCGACGATATACCTGAACCATCTTGCCTTCGCAGACCTTGTAGGTTCCCCTCACGACGTGCACCTCATCGTCCTTACGAACCGGAATGGACCTCACGTTGTACTTAGAGCGGAGGTCGTGGAGATAGCCGTGCTCATCAGGACAGACACACAATTGCTGAATGTGCGCAAGGTTTCCATTTGATAAGGAAGAAGAAGAAGAAACGAAAGTGAAGGTGTGGGTTCCAGCCGCAACAGTTGTTTGAAGGGGAGGCTGAGGTCTAACTTAGCCCTTATATATTTAGGGTCCTTTGTTGCCATTTTTTATTTAAGTTTTTTTTTTGCTTAATTACTAAATTGGTCCAAATTATTTAAAATATTTCAATTTGGTCTTCAAATTTTAAAACGCATCAATTTGATCCAAATTTTTTAAAATATATCAATTTGATCATTTTCGTCCAATTGAAGTTATGCTGATAATAATTTGGGACCAAATAAACGAGTTTTAGAATTGTATTATTAACGGCGTCAATTTCAATTGGACCAAAATAACCAAATTGATGCATTTTTTAAAATTTGGGGATCAAATTGAAGTATTTTAAATAATTTGAAGACCAATTTAATAATTAAGCCTTTTTTCTTTCTTTCTATAAGCTATTTACGTAATAGGGTCAATTGGCCCAAAGCATGCGCACCAAAAAAAATCAGGCCAAAACATTATATCAAAATTGTTTCCTTTTTCTTCTTCATTAATTGATTATGGTGGTATTTAAACAGTTAGAAATTGTAATGCAAATTTTGAAATAAATAGTGGCTGCTTTTGAGCTGTCAGAAATCGCGTTTTAAAATTTTTAACCGCCACATCATTACTTAATTTACAGCAAAGATCTAAAACAAATTTTTAATATATGAAGGATCTAGAATAACAAAAAAATTAAGCCATTAAACTATTCATATTTGAACTCGTCCCTAACTTAGCTTTATCAAGTTGGAGAAAACCCAATCCCAGCCATAGTCTTTTCCATGTCTATGTCAAGAGCAATTTTACGCATCCTAATAAATAACTTTATAATTTTATTTTCTTAAACTGATTAGCATTTGTCTTATCTTATTTCTCCTGTTTTTAAGTATTTTCACAAATCTCAATCATTACCAACGCATGATTGATAGATAACTTTGTCGTTTAAGCATATTGTCAGGTTCAATATTTGGTAGGTGTGTGTAAAAAAATATCTGTTGGGAGAAATCAACTCCTTAAATAAATATGAGTATCTCAGAATTAGTCCTTGACTGCCTAGGGATACCTTGATTCATAAAAAAAAAAAATCTCAATCATTTGTTTGCTTCTGTCTCCGTCATCTACATTCCACATCGCCGTCACACTCCAGCGACCGTAGAGTGTTGTCCTCGTCGTTTTCCCGTTTTCTGTGGAGTTAAATAGCATCCCTTAACGGGCCTAGCCAATAATACAGTTCCACTGACCCAATAAGGTTAGTGGCCCGAAAATAAAAGACACAAACGATGACGTTTTAAGTTTCTTCTCGTTTCCGTTTCAACTGTTTGCGTCTGCGAGAATGGAGTTCCTGGACGAGGACGCGAGGCCAAGGTTCGTGTTCCAGTCCGGTGCAGTAGCGAGCACCGAGCCACCGCACGCGAGCCACAAGCCTACGAAGCCATTCCTCTTCGCCACTGTTTCTCTCTCTTCACTCCTGCTCACTCTCTCTCTCTTCTTCCTCGAAGCGGAGCCCTTCAAATCGCTCCTCTTCTGGCTCGCACTCTCTCTCCTCCTCGGCCCCTTCGCTCCTCCCTCCCTCACCGGCGGCGACTTCCGCGTCGGTCGCGGCGAGGTCGTCAACTTCCCGGATCCGGAGCCCGAGCCCGACGATGATGCCAGTAGAAAGTCCTCGCAGCGGCGATCCAGACAGCGGAGACCCGAGGAAGTCGCCGGCGTCGGTCCGGTGGTTTCCGTCAGCGCGGCGGAGAAGAGAAGACAAGATTCTGGAATCGAGAAGCGTGTGACTGTGGTGGAGGAGGAGAAGGAGTGGAGCGAGGAGGATATTGAGGTGCTGAAGAAGCAGATGGTGAAGAATCCGGTGGGGAAGCCGGGGCGGTGGGAGGTGATAGCGGCGGCGTTCGGCGGAAGGCACGGAGTGGAGAGTGTGATAAAGAAGGCGAAGGAGTTAGGGGAGAAGAAAGTGGACGATTCGGAGTCGTATGCGTTGTTTTTGAAGAAGAGGAAGGCGTTGGATAAGAGAGTTGTGGAGGAGAATGGGGGTGGTGAGGGTGAGGATTCGGTGGAGAAAGTTGTTGATAATGGTTGGAGTTCTGCTGAGGATATCGCGTTGCTGAATGCTTTGAAAGCGTTTCCTAAGGAAGTTTCGATGAGGTGGGAGAAGGTTGCTGCTGCGGTTCCCGGGAGATCCAAGGCGGCTTGCATGAAGAGATTCGCGGAATTGAAGAAAGGGTTTCGGAGTGCAAAAGCTGCAGCCGAGTGAACACTGACCACTCTCAAAGGATCATTTTTGTTTGAGGTAAATGGATTCGTCGACTTGTAATTTATATTGAGATTTTTGTTTCTAGTTCTTTGAGTGTTGTTCGTTTGATTTAACGAGTCATTCTTTGCCTCCTTTTAGGTGACACTCAAATTCTGGTTGTGTAACTTTATAAAATGCATTCAACCGATCGAGATTGTGTATTCGGAAGTGAGAATAAATATTTAATATTTCGACTTGAATCTTGAAACTTTTCTGGTTTGCTTGTTGATTTCAGGTTTTCAGCTTGGTTAAGTTGTACTTGTACCTATTCTCTGAAAATTTTCCCTTTGTACTTTTATGTCGAATGGGTTTACATTTTAGGTGTCAGATTTTTCTTATTTAGGCTCACCTTGCTTCCAAGTGCCAACCATTTCCCTAGTTTAGTTTGAGGAACTTTGATTTAACTCTTCCTATTGTTTTGGGGTTTTGAACATGTTCGTTACAGAGAATTTTTGCTTTCAGGCTTTCAGCGTCATATTCTGTGATTTGTGTTCAGTTCTGTGTTGTGAAATGCATCTCTATTGGTTAGTGAGAGTTTGGGCAATTGGCCTTTCAATTACTTTTATGCAAGGTGCCTACAGTTTCAAACATGGCTTTGCTTTTAGACAAAAGTTTAGGCATGTTATGTTTTTTCAGCTGGTTGGTAGGCTACAATGGTAGCTTTACTAACCCTTTTAACATTACTAATCTTTAAGTGGGGGTGTGGGGATTGCCTTCTTATCTGTTGCTAAATTTCAGTTAAGTGTTCCACATCTAATTACTAGCACCGTATTGGGGAATTGTTGCCTGGTCTTCAACAAGAAGGGGTCCAATGTCTTCGTTCTTGCACTCTGGATTTAGGGATTATTCCACTTGCACTCTGCTTATTTAAAAAATTACACTAACCTCCCATGCTTTGTTATTTTAAGGGGATTGTGTGTATAGTCCATACTCTGTAAATAAAAGTGAGGTAGATGTGTGTAATTTTTTAAAATAATGAGTGTTAATGTGTAAGGATAATATATAAAATAAGGGAGGTAGTTCAAACAAGCAAGGTGTAAGTGTATTTAGTGCTAACCTTAAGGAAGGTCTATGTAATTAATCCTTTATGTCAAATAATTGGAACCAGTTGCGTGTTGGTACAACTGGGTTTAAACTTAGATTTTGATTTTGATTTTAAAATTTTGACATATAATTAATAGTTATATGTCAACCACAGTTCTGTAACTTGGCCAGTGTATTTGGCTATTGAAAAGTTGCATCCTTTTATAATATTATAATTTTCAAAAGCCTTTACCTAGTCCATGATTGCTTAGATAGGTTGGTTATATTAGTCTATTGGAACTTTACTTGTCATGTACACTGAATGATTATTATGGTTTATGTTGATACTAGCCGCTTGCCGAGTTCTGAATTATTTCATACTTCTTTTTATAGTCCATAAATTGAACTATACAAGCGTTCTAATTAGAAAATTCTTAGCCAACAAAATAACAGTTGTCGTTTAAAGCCGGATCTGTTTTTGCATATTGCTTCTGGCTGACAGCTTGTCATGTTTGACTTAACTTTAGTTTTTCATATTGGAAAAACACCTTTTTTTTAAGCTAAGACAACGATTAGTTTGTTTTTAATCCGTAATTCTTTTTTCATTTTGGGTCTAAAGGAAGTCTCATAATAATACATCTTACAAAGAGGATGAGGATTAGGAGATAAGGGAATTGGAAAGAAGCAGAGTGCATTGCAGGAAAAATACTCACAATTTATCTCTCCTAACTTGATCAACTAGACTGGCTTGAAGGAACTGTTTTATCATTTTATTTTAAGCTAAAATATTTTTACTTATGATTATAAAAAATGTTATTTGACTTTTTGTTTTGAGATTTATGAATGAAATTATATTTTTTATCGTCTGATGTCGGATGGTGAAAATTTCAAATTTTGATTCATTTCAATCTCCTGGCCCTGTGGAAAGGGAAAATAAATTTTCATGTTCTTCCTTTCAAGAAAGAATGATTAGAAAAATTCTATTGATTGCAATTTTCTCTAGACCTTTAGAAAAAGCATGAAAAAAGGCTCGAATTGTATAATCATGCTGTTAGTACCAAATTTCTGTCAAAGTTTGGCATAGTTTATATACATTTTCCTTTCAAGCAGTATGCACTCTTTCGACAGTAATTTTTAGTTTTTATGCACCTAAATTCTTTCTTTGCGACCTGTTCTCGCCAATCCAAATTCAGATCTTGAATTGGCATTCATCACACTAAACCTTGTTTCTCATATGACTGGAGTTAGGAATGTTGGAATCTCAACTTTGTTTTTGGGCAAAATATGTTAGAACTTTATATTATATGGTTACTATTTCTAGATTTGAGGCACTAAGAGCAACTTTAACGGTGCCTTCGGAAGCACCGAAGCTGCTGAAGCAACGCGCCAGGGAAGCAATTTGCCATTGCAGCTTTATATGAATTTTAGTTCAAGAAGCACCGGTTGCTTGCTGAAGCACCGGTGCTTTAGCTTTAAAAAAAAAACTTTTAATTATTTAAATAATAAATTTGAAATGTTGAATTTTTTTTTGCATTTATATTTTTTTAATCACTGTATATAAATAGGAGTACTTCATATTTTTTGAGTAAATTACACATATCCCTCCTGAGGTTTGCTCTTATTACACCTAGCATTCCTCTATTTGTTTACATTACTTTGAGCACCTATAAGGGAAGTGTTATATTTTTTAAACCTAAGAGGGGGGGTCAGTGTAATCATTTATGCCTATGAGAGGGGGTCGGTGTAATGAAAATCTAAAAATTAGGGGATTTTCTATAGGGTTCAAAAAGGGAGGGGTGCCGGGTGTAATAAAGGCAAATCTCAGAGGCTATTTGTGTAATTTACTCTATTTTTTTACACACCTAAAATCTCTCAAATTTCTCTCATTCTTACTCTCAAAATATTTTCAACTACCTCTTTGATTTGTTTTCATTCAATAAAATCAAACCAAAATCGATTCAATATGAATCCTTATTTTAATTATCTCATATCAAATTATCAATTTCCTACAAATCCAAATTTTCAAAATTCTCCACATTTACCAAACTCACAAAATAATTCAAATATGGCAAATTATCAATTTCCTACATGTAATTTCTATTATTTTAATTATTGTCTTTTATATCGTTCTATTTGCATGAGGTTAGCTATTTTCATCATTTTAAATAAAATATAATTTAATTATATTTTTATTTTTATTTTGTTATTATAAAAAATATTTTACATAATAATAGTCTAAAAAATTTATTAATCTTTAAAATTTAATTAATTTATAAATAAGATAATCATAATGTAATAAATAAGTTATTAATATAATATAATGATGTAAGTTTTTTGGTGGGTCCCATTGGAAGCACCCAAGGAGAGTTGCTCCATTGGAGGAAATTAAGTGCTTAGAGGTGCTTATATTGAGAAGAGTAAAAATGAGTGATGTGTACAAGTGGGTCCCATTGGAAGCACTCATATAGGGTTGCTCCATTAAAGATGCTCTAAGAAACTAGTTATATGAAATAAGGCACTAGTTATTAAGCTCAGTCCCAAAAGTAAAACATTATAGTTAACAGTTAGCTTCTCAACAAGCAATTGTAATAAAAGAAGTGAAACGAATTAAATTTCTTTTTTAAGTTAAAATTAATTTTCCTTCAAAAAAAGTTAAAATTAATTTATACATCTTAACATTTTAGAAGTTTTCTTATCTAAAGTTGAAATGTGCTATCAATCGTTGGCACTCCCTTATTAATTTTAAAATTTTTTGCGAGTTTTGATAGAAGATACCTCTTTCGTTCTCATGTGCTATCAATCGTTGGCACTCCCTTATTAGGATATCTTACATTACAAAATTAATGAAGAATGGAAAACCTTTTGAAAAGGTTTATGTAATATTTCCCTTTTCCAAAAAAAAGAAAAAGAAAAATACGTGCACTGCGTTTAATTTAACCTGAGAGTACATAAAATTTTACAGCAACGGAGAGCAGCCTCTGGCGGAAAAGTTGATGTATGTTAATCAAGTTCCTAATCTTTTTCTACTATCCTATGAATAATGCCAAAAAACATTAGTCGTTTAGATAAGGAGGATTTTAGTAAGTTCTAGATAAATAATGCGGATTTGTAAAAATTTTCTTTCGCCAATCGTATCATTCCCTTTCTGGGTAAAACCAATACATCATACTACTATCCAGCACCATCTCATTATCATGTAGAACTTTGAAAATGTTATATACAACACGCTACGTGATTGACTTAATGTGTCTTATTTTGACCGTTGAGATTTCCAACTTGGGAATCTGGATTAGGATCATGCATTCTCTTCTTCTTCTAAACCTCGATGTTGACAGAGTTTACACATAACAGCCTCGCTGATGAAAGGAAGAAAAAGGTTATTTAGCTCAACTAATAAATGATTAATTTTAATTATAGTTTTTTTCAAAATACATATAATTGAATTATAAACATATTAAACTAATTTAAAAGATAATTTACATAGTCTCAACTAATAAATCTGTACAAATACATTGAAATGTCCAGTACTCTGATACTCCTATCCCATTCACTGGAATGAATCAAGAAACAACACAAAATCCACTTAACCCATATTATCACCCATAATAATCAGCTCAATAGTCAAAAAAATTGAAAAACAAGTTTGACAATTAAAAACAAACAAACAAACCAAAGAACCAATCTATTTGACTTTGTCACTCGGATAAGCTGTTGGTACCCAGATTGAAGCCACAGTCAAAGGCCTTGACTTCCAACACAAGGCCAACCTACCCTTCTCGAATTGGACCCAATACCCTCCACCAAAGAGGCTTACCAAGAACTTGGCTTGTGAAATATTACATGTACTCATAGGAACACGTTTAAACCCTTTCAAGGAATAAAACCCTTCCTCCCACACCATTCTCTCCTTTCTCTCACAAGGAAACTGCCTCACACTGTCTAAGATTCTGAGCCCCAGAACCTCTTTCTCTATCAGGGTCAACTCCATCTTGTGGCTCCCCCATAGACTACTAGCAAGTGAATCACAAAGTGCAGTGTAGTGATGCAAAGCCTCACAAAAGAACTCCACAAAGGACATGGACTTGATCCTAGAAAAATTAAACAGTTCTTCTTCCACTAAAACCACAAGCCTTGGGGATAATTTGGTCACACCATCCAAGAAAGTTTTGACCAATGAGAAGCTCCTATTAGGCATCCATTGGTGTATCATACAGTTGACCATGAGTGTTTGACCAAGTTCAATTCCTTGAAAATCTTCTTCCCTTTCCATCATTAACTGGTCAAACATGAATGGAAAGTTGATAGAAGCTGCAAACTCTTTGAGCCTTCGCCCTGTTTGTTGAGCAGAATCAGCACCTCTTTGGTCCACTGTGATGGCTGTTACTCTAAGGGAAGTAGCACTTTTCCTCATTGCAAGGTCAACCATCAAGGGTGGCCACTGAATCCCCTCCATGATGTCAAAATCAATGATGTGAACATTCTCAACACCTTCTGTGGCTTCTAAGATTGCTTGGTTTGCAGTGAAATGAGCAAATTTCACATAGGGAGAGAGTTCTTGGAGAACCTGAAACACACAGAAAGCATTTGTGTGTGTAGAAACAGCACCACACTGCAACTCAGTGGCATGTGTACTTTTATAATACAGACCTTGAGTAAAGAAAAGAGCCAACCTGTTCAACAAACCATCACTACCATTTTCTAAAGATGAGGCATTGTTAAGTTTCTCAATTATGTCTGAAGCAAGGGCCCAGTTCTGTGCTTCAACAGCTTCAGCTCCTGTTAGCAAGAGATCAGCTAAACTAGTCTCTTCCATTAGCTCTGCTTGGATTCCCTTCAAACAAGAATCCCCTTCTTCCATTGAAACATGCACATTTTCCTCAGGACTAGGGGTAAATCCATGACACAATTCAGTCTCTAGTGGATCATTGTGATTCAAGAAACCAAAGTCCTGGTTGTTTGCATGTTGCTGCAGCAATCCTTCAAGGGAATCTTGATCAAACATTTCATCCAGGATGGTATTTGGTGATAAGAGATCTTCTGTCTGAAATAGAAATGCATTTTCTGAGCTACACTCATGGACTTGATTCATGTAAGGAGGGCCAAATGAGTAATCAAATTGCTCAAAATCCATATCGCAGATGGTGAAAAAATAAAAATAAAAATTAAAAAGGCTTAAACAAGGTACACCTGGGTAGAAACTTAATTCGAGTACTCTTATAAATAGACAACCTAATCTCGAATTAAAAATAATTAAACAAGAAGATAGTTCTAAATTCTAAAACAATGAAGTAAGATTAGTATCAGCCTAGTAGGAATTTAGGAAAGAGGTCTTAATGTTGTAATATTTCTTGTAAGCAATGAAAATAATTATTCTCAAATACTGCCTTTGAAAGTTGAAAGCATTAACCCAAAATAAATATGTGTGTGGATAATATGTACGGGAATATATAAGGAAAATGGATGTATGATGGAGATTTATTTAGTGAAAAAACTATTTTTATGAGTGTCAATATTAAAGAAATTTGAGACTTTTCCTTAATATTAGTTTTGTTTTAATATTCGTAGATTTTGCTTAGGTTGTTGAGAACTTTGTTATCTGTTGGAGGATGTTGGCAAGTGTGCTTTTGAAGTTCTGGCTAGCTAGTAAGTTATAAATAATGTATTTAAAATAGTGTTTTAAAATACATTAAAAAAAAAACCCTACTAGCTACTGGCTAGCTCACGCTGAATGTTATGAGTTGATATATTAAACATTTGTATTATTTAAGTATCAAATAATTAACATCATAATTATTATCATATACAAATATCTTATTTTTTAGTTATCTCTCTCTCTCTCTCTCTCTCTATATATATATATCCAAAAAAGAATATCTATTGCTAAACAGTGTACCAAACCAACAGGAATATACCAAGGGCATAACTCAGTTGGTTGAGCAGGGTGCATGAGTGTTGTAAACCTCCTGGTACTGTTTTCGATTCCTACAGATAAAAAAAAAAAACCAACTGTATTTAAAAAAAATTTCCAAAAAAATACCTCTTACTGAATTGAGTATATACTCACCACCTCTTACTGAATTGTGTATATACTCACCTAACCAATGGGGATATATCACGATTATTGTGTATTGAGAAACACTAACAACACATTTTAAATATACACTTTTATTAGAAATAAAAAAGATTTATAAATTTATTCCTTATTTAATAAGTCATATTCATAATTTTATAATTTTAAATAAATTTTTACTACTAATACAAAAATGTTTTTGAAAAATATATTTAAAAATGTCATAGTCATACTATCAGGAATCTTAAACAACTCAATACGCGATGCTGCAAGTGGCGGAATTGTTTTGATTGTGGTGAGGATGCAAACAAAGTAAACTTTTGTTTTAGTCTATTTAATTTTTAAATTTTTAATTCTTATACTAATAAAAAAAACATAAAGAGTTTTTAATCTTTTGTTAGAAATTAAAAACACAACTTTAATCATTTTTAATGACTAAAAATTAATAAAACAAATAAATTTTTTAATAAATTTTTATCTTGTACATTATACGGACTAAACACACACACTATTTGTTTATGGAAATAAAGATCATATATGACATATTTTCATAAATGAGAGATTAAAAAAAGTTGATTTATTTTTTAGTGAGCAAAACAAACACTATCCTATTTGTAGAGACTAAAACACAAACATTTGTTTGATCTATATGAATAGAAAACAAGTATCAAAGGATTTATAATAACTCACGCACATTGTTCAACTAATTGAATTAGACTCCTTAGCATTGAGTATATAACTTGGACATTATTTTGATCAAGATTTAGTAAAGACAAAAAAGAACAATAAGCATAACATTACATAATATAATAAGTCACTACTGTACTACTAGATAGAGTTCTCAATATCACTAATTAGCAATGTTAATATCAATATTTTTCACGATTAAACATATCTATTTTATTTTTTATGTTAAGGTTAGGAGCCAATTTTTATTTATTTATTTAGCAATATAAATACACTTAAAAATTTTGGAGGTGACCATCTCCCGTGTGAGTCACCCCCTCCCTCTGTCTTTCGACTCTCTCCCGTTCTCTTTTCTCCCCAAAACTCTGTTCATCTCTTGGTTCATTTTCATTAAGTTAAAAAAAAAGGTTTAAATATCTTTTTGGTCTTTGCAATTTAGTATTTTTTTGCTTTTCGTCCTTGCAATTTTTTTTGTTTCAGTCCTTGCAAATTATGTTTGTTTTGTTTTTCGTCCTTATAGTGGTTTAGATAACACTTTGAACAGTGAAAAAAGCGCTATCTAAACCACTATAAGGACGAAAAACAAAACAAACATAATTTGCAAGGATTGAAACAAACAAAAAATTTACAAGGACGAAAAGCAAAAAAATACTAAATTGCAAGGACAAAAAAGATATTTAAGCTTAAAAAAAATGAAAACAATCAAATAACTTTCATTTTATTTTTAAAGTTTTTATTTTGAGATTTAATTTTAAAATAATTTTTTAAGTAGAAAAAACTTATAGTCTATGCATGTCCCATGTATAGAACAGTTCGAAGAATATCATATTCCCATTGCACCACCCTCTTACCTTTTTCTTCTTTTTTTTTTTTTTTAACTAGGAAGCCTCTAAGGTTTCTTATTTGGTATACAATTAATCTTCCTCTCACTGGATCAATCTAAAGAGAAGTTATACATTCATATTGAAAATCGAACAATAAATCTTGGTTAAGAGACCAAGTACAAAATCATTTATGTCAACATCTTACTTTAATCTATATACAGGTTTTCTAAAGTCATGACAACTGTCACAGTGTAGCTAAATTAGTGATTAACCTTCAGTTTGTTTTCTGCAGGATCTCGTCCCATAAAATTTATTTTAAATTTAGTAAAATATTTATAAAAAAAAAATATGATTAAATCATTTCGAATGTTAAGATGCGAAACTGCACCCTCACACCCTCACAACCAGCTAGTTATAAAAGACGCTGCCACTTACTCGTACTAAATTTATTAATTGTTACTCTCTCTATTCCAGATTATATGATATTTTAGAGAAAAAAATTTGTTTCAAAATAGATAACATTTTACAAAATCAATACTACATTAAATATTTTTTTTCAAGACTATCCTTAATTAATACTTAGTGGGAGTAGTATAGTATGAATAATTAATTACAGAGATAAAGAGTATATTAAGAAATTACCTAATATTTTCTAGAAAATTCAACAGATTAATTACATTTTTTAATACCTGTGTCAAAATCTTAAACGTTATATAAATTGGAACAGAGAGAATAGTAGAAGTGGTGGCATCATACAGATAGGATTTGCAAACATGCTTAATCAGTAACAACAATAATTAATCATATAGAAACATGCATGCAAGTTGCAACTATTCTGTATCACAAGTGTCTGGAAAGAATATATGATAAATAAATGCAGGACACGTGGAGAAGGAACGTTGGTCAGAGTGAGTCCAATAAAAATTAGGCAAAAGAAAACAAATAATTTTAGCTGCATCGAAAGGCAACAAAAGATGATGAATTTATCAATAGGGTTTTGAAGCATTCAACAATTCACTCTTTGGACTTTTCGGAAATTTTGAAAGGAAAGTTGCATAATATCAAATGAAGATTTCATGTATATTCTTTGCACCCTATTAGTTTATCATTGTGAAGTTGTCTCCTCCAATTTGTTTGCTGAGTCCAAAACGAGATTCTGACTGAGCTTACGCAAAACCAAAAAGTACGTAGTTACAAATCCATGATTGATTACAAACCCACAACCACTGAAGTTTTTCAGGGAGGGCGTGAAAGCTACAGCAGAGACTCAGAGAGTTCAGACGATTGGATCGGTGGATCCTATTAAATAATTCAACATAATTACTTACGCATACAAGTGAGCATTCGTGTAGTGGCAGAGATGGATTTTAAAGGAGACCAATTTTTTTTAATTATTTAAATATGTAATTTTTATAAATAATTATTTAATAAATAATAATTTTTATAAAAGTATTTATTAGTTTTGCAAATAAAATTGAAATTGATTTTAATTTCAAATAATATATACAATATATAATATAAAATCTAAATGTTTATTATATATATATATAATAAAAATAAATTAATTTAAATAGTCATTAAAATGATAAAAATCACACGTTAATCATGATAAAAGAACTAAAAGTAGATTAAGCCTTATATAAAAAGAAAAAATAAAATAAAAGTTTGCCAATTACCAGCAGCATACTTCTGCCTAAATTTGACGAGACTTGATCATATCCCATTTTCCCCTCAAAATTTTTGGGGCAATTAAATTAACTACATACAGATACAATTATGGTAAACAATAAAATGAGAAATAACTTGCTTACGGTTCGTTTCCTCTCATGTAACATTGGCCATCCCAAACTTTTGGTAACAGGACACGACAAAACCCTGAGCCGTATAAGCCAATTCGCTATGATATGTTACTTGGGTGGGGAATCAGACCCATGTGCGAATATTCTCCTCCTTTAACGGGTGATGGTTCTTTAAATTATAATTGATCGAGTGATATTTAAATATATAAATTTGCTATTGTTCCAGTAACATTTATTATTTGCTTCTTGCCACACTTGGTTTTTACTTTTTAATATCTCATGCATCATGCATGAGCTAGCATTCTATCAGCAATTACTGATTTGATCATTATATAGCTCCTCCTCCTCAGGTACTAGTATTTGTTAATCTCTTAAGTTGACGTTAGTAATTTGTCCAAATAGTGCCCACAAAAATAATTGAGTCCAATACACTCCGAAGTGCGTGCATTTTGTCCAATTCTGCCTAGCTATTTGTTTCTCTAGTCATACTTTATCCTACCATCTTTTAGACTAAATGGTATCACTATTTGATAAGTGCCATAAGTTTAATGTTAAACATATAGAGGATGTATTTTGTACTCGTGTAGAATTCATTAGATGATATGTAAATTTGTGTTAAAAAGAATGTGTTGTGTGTGTTTGTGTGTGTGTGTGTGAAGAACCTGCAGATTGTATTTGTATGTAAAATCATAAAGGCGAATGTGATGAGGAACCTGTACATTGTATACACTTTCAAGATAAGCTTAATAATAAGCTCTCCTCTTACTAAAAAAGAAACATCAAAACAGATGGAACAAATCCACAATAATAATTACAGTTTTTTATGCATAACATTCAATTACGTACGAAATTATTTAACAAATTTAAAATACAATTCCTTGAATACCTCCCTCAAAACGAGATTAGATATGCGCCGTTAAGCTACAAAAAATATGTGTGTGATTCAGATATATTTTTCAGTATTATTATATGCATGGAATGTGACATTTTGCAAGTCGAACTATAATTTCAGTGGCAACTTTTCTTATTTCTGAGGCCTTCTTAACCCTGGTAAGAGGAAAATAAAAGGGAGAGAAGGGATAAAATTAATTTATGTTGTTTAATGTAAGAGAAAAAGAGAAAATATTTTTAAAAATGATAGAATGTATTGTATAATTTCTCACATATTTTTACTTTTTTTTTTTTATTATTTCTTTAACTAAATATTTTTAATTTCTATTTTATTTGCATCTGTTTTTTTATTTTCATCCACCGTATTTTTTTTTCACACTATTAAACAAACGGACCCTAAATATATTATGGTCAATGATACATCAATGATGGTGCCATTTCTGAAATAAGATGTAAGCATGTCACATCATTAACGTACCCAGTAGCCTAATAAGAACAAATTAGCACAGAGACGTTTTGGTTGTTGGTCGCTCAATTGCACATCATTAACGTACTCAATGTTGTTTCTTAACATAGAAAATGAAAAATCATATCATAATATAGGGTTAATTATGTTTTTTGTTTCTAAATTTTTTTGAGTTTTCATTTTTAGTCTCTAAATAAAATTTTGACTGATTTTAGTTCCTTAACTTTTTTCCTTCAATGCTTTTAATCTCTCAATTTTTGTTTTTAGTTCCCAAACAAATATTTGACCGGTCTTAGTCCCTGAATTTTTTTTCCTTCAATATTTTTAGTCCATAAACTTTTTTTCAATTTTTGTTTTTAATCCCTAAACAAATATTTGATCGGTCTTAATCCCTGAACTTTTTTCTGTCAATATTTTTAGTCCTTTCAGGGACTTTTTATGGTAGGGACTAAAAATATTGAAGGAAAAAAAGTTCAGGACTAAGACCCCGGTCAAATATTTGTTTAGGGATTAAAAATAAAAATTGAAAAAAAGTTTATGGACTAAAAATATTGAAGAAAAAAAAATACAGGGACTAAGACCTGTCAAATATTTGTTTAGGGACTAAAAACAAAAATTGAGAAAAATTAAGGGACTAAAAACATTGAAGGAAAAAAAATTCAAAGACTAAAATCAGTCAAAATTTTATTTAAAGACTAAAAATAAAAACTAAAAAAAATTCAGGAACCAAAAACATAATTAACTGCATAATATAATACCTGCCAAAGTAATGGGTTCGTATTTGTACTTTTGTATGTAATTGTCACATCATGCACCTTCCTAATATTTGGGCATAGTAGATTCTTGATTTTTAATTGCAGAAGGCTTTCATTTCCGGTGAAACCCTTTAGAATAAATTCATGCAAGAAATCTGACGTCATATGAAAAGGAGGATCCTATCTTCGTTGTATAGGTCCACGAGAGGAAAACTTGGTTAGACACTATCCTAAAGGTGACGTGGTGGACGACACAACCACTTATATTTTGTCAGCACATTAAAATTTTATAAAACTTTTATTAATAATTAAAATAAAATTAAAAACATTAAAAAATTAGAAAGCTTTCTTTGTAAGCTTCTAAACTCCCGCCAATCTACATGAGAAGAAGGAAAATAAGTTTCAATCTCTCATGTATAACTCATTTCTTTCTCTGCTGTACAACCACCGTCAACCATTATCAAGTATTACTCTGATAGTTATAGCTACTCTATGCCTTTGAGTTGGTTTGAGAATGAAATCAACTTTTGGTCGTTAACTCTGTTACCACACATAAGCCCTATTTTGCCTTTTCATCTCTTTGTTTTGTGGGTATGTTATCTTTTTTATCGTTTCACAATTTCTATCAATTAGTCTTTTTTCTCATATAATTAATTGGTTATTATCTTATACAAAATGGATTATGTTTTCTAAATAATATTTTGGTACTATTTTTCCATATTTTTTTTACTGTTTCAGGAAAATTAAAACTATGGAGGATAGTCAACCATTTGAAATTGATGAGCACAAAGATATATATCTTGGTCAAGTTGTGTACAGTAAAGATGAAGCTTATAACTTATACCAAGCACATGCCTTCAAAATGGGTTTTAGTGTAAGAAAAGGCAAAGAGTTGTATTATGATAATGAAAAAAAGATGATATGCTCAAAATATTTTTTTTTGCTCCAAAGAAGGGTACAAGAACAATGAAGCTCAAGGTGAAGTGACTTATGACAGAGCTTATTCAAGGACAGGCTACAAAGCTATGGTGAAATTTAATGTGAGCAAAGAAGGAGTATGGAAAATTACAAAGTTGATGTTGAATCACAACCATGAATTTATACCACCCGAACAAAGACATTTGTTACGTTCAATGAGAAATGTATTAGCTGTCAAAGGAGACATCATAAAGTCTATGGCAGATTCAGGGATGAAAGTTACACAGATTTGGAGTTATTTGGGGGAAGAAGTGGGTGGATTTGATAAGCTTGGTTTAACTGTTAAAGATATGCAGAATTTTGTCTACACTAAAAACTTGAAATTGATCGAAGCAGGGGATGCTCAATCATTAGTAATCACTTGCAGAGTTGACAAGCACATGATCCGATGTTCTACTATAGTGTGCAACTAGACCAAGAGTCACGTTTCACCAATGTCTTTTGGAGAGATGGTAAATCAAAAGTTGATTATGATTGTTTTTGGGATGTTGTAGTTTTTGATACTACTTACCGTACTAATAAATATAACTTGATTTGTGCCCCTTTTGTTGGTTTAAATCATCATTGGCAAACTGTCATGTTTGACTGTGCATTGTTATTTGACGAAACTGCAGCTTCATTTAATTGGTTATTTAAGGTGTTTTTGGAGAGTATGGGGAACAAACAACCAAAAACAATCTTTACAGATCAAGATGCAGCCATGGCCAAAGCAATTGGACAGGTAATGCCAAATACATGTCATCGATTGTGTTTGTGGCATATAGCTAAAAATGCTCCTTCTCATTTGGGTGCTCTCAATTCTGACAAAAAGTTTCAAAGCCTATTCCAAAAATGCATGATGGGCTGTGATTCAAAAGAAGAATTTGAAAGCACTTGGGAAGAGATGATGAATGAATATAAGCTTCATGATCATGCTTAGTTGAGCAATATGTATAAAATTCGTCATAAGTGGGGTACTACTTATAGCAAGGATGTTTTTTCAGCTGATATCAAGTCTTCACAAAGAAGTGAGAGTACAAATAGTGCATTGGGTGAGATTGTAGGTAAGACAACAAGTCTTACACAATTTTTATTCGCATTTGATAAGATGATAAACAAGTGGCGACAACAAGAAGTTGAAAAAGAATTCAAAAATAGTCAAAGTGGGCCTCCTCGCATTATAAATATCAGTGAGACTTTACGGCATGCATCTAAAGTTTATACTCACAAGATTTTTAAACTTTTCTTGAAAGAGTATCTTGATGGAATGGGTGGAAGTACTTCTATAGAAGTTGAGGGATGTGGTGAGGTATCAAAGCAGGAAGTCATATTAAATCATATTCCTACAAAGAAGTATATTGTAACATTTGACTTGTCCACTGCCATGATTAATTGTAGTTGCCAAAAGTTTGATTCCATGGGCATTCTTTGTAGTCATGCTTTGCGAATCTACAACCTTAAGGGTGTTTTAAGAGTACCTGATCAATACTTGCTGAAAAGGTGGTCAAAAAATGCAAGGTCAGTGATTTATGAACAGATAAATGAGGGCATGAAAGAAGGTTCCAGCTCTAGCATTAATTCAATGACCACTAATGATGGTGCTAGTATTCTTTACCGTAATGCTATCATGAAGTTGTTCTATAATTTAGTTTTAGAAACTCAAGACCACAAAGAAACTCGACAAATCATGTGGAATTTACTTGAGATTGGAGTTGAGCGTGTGCAAGAATGTCTTAGTAAGCTCAATTTAAATCCAAGTATAGCAGCTAAATCTGGAAATACTCTTGGTCAAAAGGAGGAGAATCAACATGCATTAATTTTGAATCCTCCTTTAGCAAAGACTAAGGGAATGTCCAGTACTCGCAAGAAAGGGCACTTTAAGAAAAGGAAACGATCAACAAAAAATATAGAAAAAATGAAAGGTAAGAGATTGAATAATTTTCTTGATGTAACATATTGTACTTGTATGGAAGATATATTTGATACATTGTCTTCTTCCATTTTTATTTACAGAGAAACAAAAAGAGGGCAACTTTTATTCAGCTAATCTCTCTATGGATAATCATTCTAATGTTCCTACTTGGATGGACGAAACTTTTAATGTTACTTATGCTTCTTTGGAAGCACCCTCACAGGTTTATGATACATTGTAACTTTAATTAATTTAATGTATCTTACAATATTATATTATGTTTGACATTAATTTTTTTTTCCATGTTATAGGAAGATCATCCTTCAAACAATATGTCATTGAATGTAAGCACTATGCAGACTGAATTGTATCGGCCTCAAATGGATCCAGCTGCCATGTCATTTATTAGGCCTCAAATTCGTCAACCATTTGTTGGAATGGTGCCTATTAGGCCATCACCCATTAGACCTCCCATTAGGAAGCAGAAAAGAACAATTGGAGCTATGAGTGAATGCCAAGTTGTTAGTGGAAGTGAATTTGGGAATGCAAGTCAAATACTAAATGTGAGCCAATGTGGCAGTGGAGGCCAAAACCTGAATGCAACTTTGTGTGGGAGTGGAAGCCAAGTTTTGAATGCAAGCTTGTGTAGTGAGATTCCAAATGACACAATCAAACCAAGTTGACAACTAGAATTCATGAACAATTTTAACTTTTTTGTGGCTGCACAACCTTTTTGAGTATAAGCTTTTTGGTTGTATATGTTGTAAATTGGTGGCTTTGTATTATGACAAGTTTATTGTGGCTTGGTATATATTTTGGGAAATTTAAAAGCAAGACCTGCATAATAGATTATTTAATGTTATGACAGATCTCATAGTGTTGTGATATTTTACATCAATGGAGATTTGTGGGAAAGTTATAAAAAACTTTAGTTTTTGAATGTTGTCTACTAGTAAATTTGAACATATCATTGGTGTTTCAAGGATTAGAATTGTTTCAGTATCGTGAAAGATAGTATTTTGTAAGCATCATTGCTTTATAATGATTTTCCTATATATATATATATATACACCTTGGAGAGGTCATAAGAAATTCCCCCATCACGTAGAGAGCTATTACTCAAGACACATACAACCCCAACACTCTTAGCAACGTTGACAGCAACATTATGATACCCAAACCGACGCCAAAATTCTCCAACCTGCTGCATAGCATATTCACTTTGACATCTGACATCCAAATCCATGTCTATTACCCACCAATATTATTGATGCACAGCGCAAGGCTATTAATCCTTTCAAATAAGTATTTGAACCCTGTAACTTTTAAGTAATATATGCCAGAAGGATAATTGTTTATGAGTGTCTAATAATATATTGCTTGTTCCTTAGTCTTGTAACTACAAAACTTTTTAATGTCTAAGAAAGCATTTCTGGTTTAAATAAAAAATACTATGCATTCATCAGAAGAAGTGAAACACAACCAACATTTCTGGTGTAAATAAAATATAAAATACTATACAATAATCAGAATCAGCAAGTCTTAAATATTGACACAAATATGTAGCCAAGCTACTAACATCTAGCATGCTTTGAGCTTTTCTATTTATAGAGCAAATAGTAACACTCTTGGTTTGTTACCTTAAAGATTCATCATCATTGATAAGATTACAAGCTAATGTACTATAATAGAGATGTGCCAGACAATTTCAAGAATTCAAAATCAAACAAGTAAGGGTTGCAATTTGAAGAAAATTTTTTTTTGAACAAGATAACTTTATTTATGTGATATTCAATATAAAAATTTTACAACATAGTAGCCAAGTAAAACCCATAATCCCCTTTTACAACCATGAAACCAAATTTTACATTATAGTGGCAAAGTAAACCTATGACATTAACTCCTTTTACAGCCATTGATACATATGAGTAGCTTTTGGCATTGATCTTTTTAGAACCATTTGCCTTTTTGCAGTAGCTTCTGGCATATGCAAGAGATTCAGGTAGGTAAGAAATAAGCAACAGAAGCAATGAAACACAGCTAGCATTTCATCGAACACCTTGCTTTCATTACTAAAATCACCTTGGACAAAACAACAGAGCATCTAAACGCCATAGGTGATAACAAGGGGAAAAGAGAAGAACAAAGAAAAACAGGCAGTGATGTGATAACTTGGGACTCAGATTTGCTTCTTGTTGACAATCGTAAGAAGCGGCAACAATGGAAGACGTTGACGAATGGAAGCCGTGAGAATGATGAGGGGTGGTGGTAAACGATTCACATGGAGTGCCTTTCCGCCGACCAAGCTTCGATGCTGCACTCGTGAATGGGGTGGAGTGGAGCGGTTCTCCCTTTGAAAGTTTTGTAAAATTTTAATGTGCTGGCAAAATATAAGTGGTTGTGTCCACCACGTCACCTTTAGGATAGTGTCTAACCAAGTTTTCCTCGGTCGACAATTATAAGCTAAACGGTCATTATTTTCTGCATTATAATCTGTGCTGCATTAAATTTTTCTCATTTGTGAGAGACTGGTTTTTTAATTAATAGTGAGATAAAATAAGGGTCTTACTAACCAGTGTCTTAGGATACTAGTTAAGAAATTAAAAGGAGAAGGTATTTAGTGTAGAATTCATAGGAGAGCACAAAAAAAATATGAACAACGTAATTTTTCGCCTCCCAATAAAATTTTTTCTCTTTTTAATTCCTTAACCAGTGTCCTTAGGGCACTTGTTAACATTTGCCATAAAATAATATATTGGTTTTATTCCTTCATTGTCTATTTTTCAATATTGAAAACTTTATAGCTTTTCCATCTTAATTCATCGCACTATCTTGTTATACGAATATATTACGCTGATCTTCACCGACTGTGAAGGTTATCTGGTTAATGGCCATACATAATTGGTTTTCACTTGATAATAAATTAATAATACCATGCTATATGACTACAACTACAAACGAAGCATCCGTTGAGCATTACAATTCCTCCTTCAGATAGTGATACTCGTCAGGAAGCAAGAATCACTGAGGGTGTTTTTGGATTTTTGCTTTATTTCAAAATTACAAGGTACAGGTTGTAACGGCCATGTAGATGGTAGCCAATTACCTATGGCTTATTTATATTCCTTTTGGATCAGCCAAAGCAGCACTTCCTCTTGTTCACAGACAATATCTTTTTCCAAAACTCGAAGCTTCATACTTAAATCAAGGCTAATTTGATGGATAGTTTATATTTCAATTATTAACTTAAATGATTTACTAGATGTTTGCAGTATACAAACTCCCGAAATTCAGAGGTTATTTTGAAAGACGTTGTCTATTGTCTTTTGAGGGCTAAATGACCATTTAAGTTCTTTATCTTATTTATTTTGTTCATTTTAGTTCTTTATCTTTTAAAAAATTCATTTTGGTCCTTTATTTTATTTATTTTGTTCAAAATGATCCTTTATCTTTTAAAAAATTCACTTTGATCATTTATCTTATTTAAAAAGTTCAAAATAGTTTTTCAATGGTCTTTTGTCTGAACGTTATTGGAAAGACAAAGTTAAATATATTTTAATAGTTGAATGATCATTTTGAACCTTTTAAATAAAATAAGATACCAAAGTGAACTTTTTAAAAGATAAATGACCATTTTGAACCATTTAACTTTTAAATAAGATAAAGGACCAAAGTGATCTTTTTAAAAGATAAATGACTATTTTGAACAAAATAAATAAGATAAAAGACCAAAATGATCATTTAGCCATCTTTTGAGTAAGAGCAAACGCTTAATAAATACTACCTCTGGTCCTAATTATAAGCAACAAAGTAACTTTTTCTTTGGTCCTAATTATAAACCACAATCACTAATTTTTAAAGTAAATTTTTTTTGTATCCTTACTTTATTATTTACTTTATTTCCTATGCACTATGACAAACACTTAAAGTAAATGGTATTTTTGAAATAAAAATTGAACTTTTAACAGAATTAATTAAAAAAAGCTGTAATAATTATTTTTCTTGGTATTGATGATTTGTTCTATGTTACTTATAATTAAGACCAGAGATAGTACCAAAAAATAGCGTTTCCAGAAGATAAAGCCACTTCGTAGAAACCAGTGCTTACGTCAAGTTTTTCCTTTACCCCTGTCACCGCTTAAAGGATAATAATCTTATCTTCTTGCTATAAATAGGTGGTTATAGCAAGACAATAATCACATTCGCATAATCATCATAACAGGTCAAAAGCACTTTCATACACCAGCACGCATGTGTCAAAATCCTTCATGATAATAAACTAAATATAATTACCAAGGGTTTCTGTAATACAAACCACAAGAATGTTTGCTTGCAGTCAAGTGATATGTTATACGGTACCAACAACATTATATCACACACTCTTACGTATTTATTCAAATTTCTTAATCAACGACAGGTCATTTAACATTTTCTCGATTGCTTCATCATCCTGAGCCCGTCCTCTTGACTGCAGGTAAAAAAATGATGTAATTAACGGCTGTTACGTTTATTATTCAGATATATCATGCAAAAATAACTTGCTTAGCAGCTTCACAGAACCCAATACGGCATGAATAATATTTCCAAGTAACTAGTTACCTCACCAGCAAACGCAAAAAACCTCATGTGTAGAGTGTAGACTGTAGACCATAACCACACGTGGCCAGAAGTCAATAAGCATAGTAATTTTACTTATTACAGAGAAAATTTTTAACCATGTTCAGTGTAGCAAACATAAGCTTGTGAGGGTACAGTAAATAACAAGAACTATGCTACCAAAGTTTCATGCATTGGGGGAGGATAAATGCAGGGAATTGTTTCTGAGATGATTTTAAGGAGAGATACAAATAAGAGATCTCTAGTTAACATAACAAAATCCTTCAATTATCAGCATTTACTTTTTGCGAGTTCTCCACTTCGGGGTGTTTTGTAAACTAAATTACTTTATACACTTTCTGGTATTTGTCAAAATTAAATTTTAAAAGTTATTAGAAGAGCAGAAATTTATAAAAACATGTCATATTTGCTTTTATTAAATCCTCTATTTCCTTCCTAGTTGGGATGTCAACCTTCACTGGTTTGCCTTAACTCACCCCTTTTTGATTAATTTTTTTTTTTTAACAAGCATCAAAGAGAGAATGGAAATAACCCCCCCAAAAAAAAACCAAACATACCTAAAATACAAAAAGAGGGAGAAGCAAAATATTTTTACCTTGATAGATGGAACCATAGCAATAGCTTCCTCCACAGTTTCCGGGCAAAGGTTGCCAAGGACACACAACTGCAACAGATTCATTTAAACAAAGAATCATATATTGTAATGTGTGAATTGACAACTCACTCAACTTTTTTTCAAAATAAAATGTGAACACTTGCTTCCTTAACTCAATTCATGAAGGAAATAGCTGTATTACCTCAAACTCAGCCAATTGATATCTTGCAAGAATTCTGTATATCAGTTAAGATCACAAAATTCTGAAGTATGGCAATAAAATTTCAAGTTTCTTAGCATTTCCTTCCAGGAAAAGAGGAATTAACATGGACCAATTTTTCACAGAAGAACCAAATGAGATACAATAGTCCTTTAATTTATCAAAAGACAGATATTACTTGAACTGAAGGAAAATCCAAAATTAATGTATAAAAAGTCAATAACAATATGAAAGGAACTTAGGTCAATTTTTCTCAAAGAACAGGACACTGACATCAACATTCAACATAATTTAACCGAAAGTAAATGTATGGACAAAGAGAAATGACAAATGGGTTATTCAATTTAGTTAAGGAGGATACTCTCGAACTTGTCTAACAGCATCAGGATTTTTATAGCGGCTGAAACGCTTCACATACTGCAGTGACTTTTCAAATACCCTGAGGAGAAAAAAAAGAAAAAAAAAAAAAGAATCAGTGCTATAAGGAGGGAATCATGCCCAACAACTTTGCTCCTCTTCCATCCCATTATCAATATCAAATCTAATTCTGGCAAAAATGTCAATTGGGATCAGGAAATTTGCAGACATGTTTTACAACGTTAATATTATTACATTTAAAGGACACCAAAGTGGAACACATTTTCAGCCGTGTAATAAAAGACAAGATCTTAGAGGAATTAAGTGCAAGCCAATTGTAATAAAAACTAATTATTCCAAGGGCATCAGAGAACATTATACCAGGATCTTTGTGTTAAATAACCATGAACTTGATAAGGAATTTAACTCACTGAGAAACTTGATTCATGGGATCATCGGATGTCTGTTGAAGCTGCTCATACTTGTGCTCAAGAATCAATGCAACTTCACAGTTCATTAAGCACTTTGCCTTCAAAAACTCTGGGGAAAAAAAACTATTTCATTAGTGTGAAATCAAAAGGTGAAAACAATTATACCAAACATAAAAACATGTTCAAGCAATCAAACATGATGCAATACAATAAAACCAATAAAACATGTCTGTCCACTGGGACATGTATGCGTCAACCACTTTAGTCCCTAACTTTACAAAATCCACAATTTAGTTACAAAATGTCATTAATTGTAGCAGTTTTCCACTTCATTTTACACTATCGTGAACGCCGTTTAGTAAAATTAGCAACTAAAATGAGAATTTCATAAAGTCATACACTAAAAATTAAATGACTGACGCTTACGATTTAGGGTTTTCTCAATTCAGATACATGTAACCTAACCCTATGTCAGTCCTCATCAAACATTCCCCTAATTCAATCTAAGGAAAAGTTTACAAATTACAATATGGGGTTTCAAAAGTTGCGTAATGCGTATGGTGTAACAGATTGGAGCAACTAGCCCTATCCCTATGCGAAAACGACAGTCAAGTCTATTGTACAAAACATCAATTTAATTACCGTCTCCAATTTTGAGCTCTGCGGCGTTTTCTTCCTCTTCCCCGGACATGATGTTTCAGAATATCTTAGGCAAAAAGTGAGAAGAACAAGAAACCGCAAATAAAAGAACGACGAGAGATTCAGCGTAGTTTATATGCTGCGTTTGAGGACAGGTACTATAAGCATTAAGCAAGGAGTGTATTGCACTCTCCGGATCAAGGTCAGTGTGTCCTTATAATTATAATTATTAGTAGTACCATGGATTGAAATTTTCATTAATTATTATTATTATTATATTTAATTTGGTAATTAATGTGATTATAGTAAGTATATATTTTTATTATATTAATCAATTAAAACATTAAATTTTAAATAGATTTTGATTTTATATAATATGGTAATTAATTTATTAAATTTTATGAATTTTTCATGATTATGGTAATTTTTTGTTTATTATCATTATTTTATAATAATTTACCATAAATATGTATCATAATGATAAAAATGATAATAAATTATTATGTTATCTTAAATACTAATGAAATTTTATGAATAATAATGGAATTTGCGGTCATGCTTTATATTTATTGTCATTATTTTATTTTATAAAAAAAATACAATAAATATGTGACCACCATATTAATTATTTTTTATCAAAAACGTCTTTGAAATTATTTTATTTTATTTTTATATTTATAAAAATATATTAATGTAGCAATTAAGGTAATTAAAATAAATATATATTATAATTTTGAATAATTAAATTAATTATGATCAATACATATATGTTTTCATCAAGGTAATTATACAATCATCAATAATATCAATAATCAATAATATATTTAAAAGAAAGTTTTGTCAGGAAGACAAATGTCACATACAACATTACATTTATTTTTTTTCCTCCAAAATGCCACTAAATTATTTTATTTTATTTTTAATTCATAAAAATATATAAAATATATATTTATGGTAATTAAGGTGATTAATTAACTATGAAATACTTAAAAAGTTAGCACCCTTTGTCACGATCCGTTACAAACAATTTCTATATGTTATAAGCTTACTTCACTCAGTTTAAGGGTGCTCAAATTAATTAGTTATAAAACCAGTTAAAAATAATTGTACATAACTAGTTATAAAATATCTAATTAGCTAAAACTAGTTATAAAAATATAATTGTTTTATTGATTAAGTTAAAATTATAAAACTAGTTAAAATATATCTAGTTGGCTAAAACTAGTTACTCCTTCCGTACCAGATTATATGACGTTTTAGAGAAAAAAATTTGTTCCAAAATATATGACGTTTTACAAATCCAATGCTGCATTAAATATCTTTTTCCAAGACTACCCTTAATAAATACTTAGTGAGAGTAGTATATAATAAGTAATTAATTAGAGAGATAAATGGTATATTAGAAAGTTACCTAATATTTTCTAGAAAATTTAACAAATTAATTACATTATTTAATACCTATGTCAAAATCTTAAACGTCATATAAATTGGAACTGAGGGAGTATAAACATATAACCAGTTATAAAAAAATATAACTGTTTTATTCACAATGTTGTCAAAGCCCTGTACAGTGCAAGGCGATCGCCTTAGGCGTCAACCTTTTCTTTTACGTGTTACTATATATTTTGACGTCCTTGACAGCTTTTATTGTGCAAATTGATGAAATAAATACTGATGCCATGATTGAAAAATCATCTAATGGGTAGCTCTTTGCCATAGTTAATAATCAGGAATCAAAAAGCTAAATGCCAAAATAAACTAGAATTGAAAATTGAAGTTGCTTACTAAGAAAAAATATCACTTCAATTAATTTGCTTGAAATACGTGAATAGGTCTGGAAGGTAAAATTATAAGAGGTAGATAGTTTTAATATTTTCATTTCAAATTTATTTAAAACTCTTATTGTTTTTCTTTTTTTCTCCTCAACTTTGTATTTTTTTGACAACTTGAAATGAATTGTCAACATAGATAATTGATATTAAATTGTTGCAAAAGATAATATTAATGTGCAATTCTTTTCGTTTTTGGGTTCTATAATTTTTTATTTACTTTGCAATTTTTTTAATTATACTCTTTATTGTTGTTTTTTATTGTCCTGTTTTTAAATATACAAGAACCACAATTTCTTCTCGATGAAAAACAAAAAAGGTAGGTACTATTTTTTTTATACTATTCAAAAAGGAATTTTATATTGTTAAATCTCGAATACTATTGGATCAGGATGTATTTATATATTGTTAAAAGGAAATTTCATTTAAAAAAATTATCAATTTTAAATTTTATTTTTTTCAAAACTAGTTAAATAACCGTTTATATAACTAGTTATTTATCCATAACTGGTTATATAACTGATTTTTTATATAATTGGTTATATAACCAATTATATATATTCATAACCAGTTATATAACTAGTTTTTAAAAACAATAACCATTTATACCAAACTAGTTATACAAAACTAGTTATGGTTATGGTTATAATAACTACTTATAATTTAGTTATTTAATAGTTATGGTTATGGTTATTTGAATTACCAAACTATGAGCACCCCTACTCACGTTACGAACTTTAGTCTAGAAGTTATAAGTACAATCTATTACAAACATTTCCTATATGTTATAATCATACTTCACTCCTATTACGAACACTAGGCCTGAAGTTACAAGTATTAAGGTTTTTGTGTCTGTTTGTCGCAAATATGAAAATTTCCTATAAGATTTTTTGATGGATTGTGAATTTGTGATGGAAAAAAACAGAGAAGCAAGTCATCCATATCATTGAGTTAAGATGGAATGATTTTCTAAACACATGCTAAGTCCAGGGAGTACCAGTGTAATTTGCAAAAATGAGTAGTGTTATGTATAATTTACAAAAAATTCAGAAACTACCAGTGTAATTTGCTGTAAATACAATCAAATCAAAGGTAGTGAATGTAGCCTGTAGATGAAGCTTCTGCCTTGTTATATACAATATGCGACTATTAGCAGTTTCAAGTATTTTTACACAATATAAGGCTGTACCATGCCAGCCAGCTCAGACCTGATCATAGATCAAAACTTAACAGTCATAAAGACTTTATCATCATATTTACACGTATTTTCAAAACTAAGAGCATATTCTTCAATTGGATGGACCAATTTATGAAGGAAATAAAAAAGGCTTAAAGCTGTACATATGTTTTACTGATTTAACATCAGCATAATTGGGCAGAAGCATAAGTGTACTGTATTATATTATATATTATGTACTATATCTGGTGCTTGCTACCTCGCATAAGCAACAAGTTTTTCATTTCTTTGTAACCATGGAACTCTTCCAATGCATCAGCTGTTGTTTTCCTAGAGGCTGTGATCCCAGAAGAAGACATTATGCTCACTGGCCTTGATGCCTCTAGGATCTGATTGGGCCCTTGAATGTTGTTATTGTTCCAGGTTTCAGGGTGTGAACCTTGTGACAGGTGTTGTGAGGTGGAGAAATCTTGACGCAGAGGTGGCGCTTTCTTCAGCATATGTACAAGCTCACCAACAGCAGCATCTTGAGACTTTCTAACAGGAAAGAATCCTCCAGCTTCAAGCGTCTCAGCCATATGACCATGATCTAAAGATTCAGCTCTGGTTATGCACAAGGAATCATGTTAAAATTGCTAAATCAAAACACAGTCTAGCAAATTTTATGTCATCTATATAGCTTAAAGAAAAGGAAAAAATAAAAACAGATATACGTTTTCAGTTTGACTCAATATAGAGAAATTATACATGAATTTGTAATTAGCACAAGTATCCCAGTGAAGTTGTGAACTGAGTAACAAACCTGAAAGTAGACCCCTATCTTGATGGATAACAAGTTAACAAGTATGCAAAATTAAAATTAAGATGAAAAATATGTCTGCCACTGCCAATCAAAAACTCAATTAAATAAAATATAATAGCATAAGAGGAAACAGTTGACAGATTTACAAATTACAACAGTAACTAACTTGCATCAAATCAGAATGTTCCACAAAAAATGTAACCGCATACTTTATCTAGCAAATTGTTTTTCTTATATGCAACACTGCATACCAGATCTACAAACTAATTCCCACCATAAATAATAAAAGAATCAAATATAATCTGTGATCAAGATGCTTTTTCTACTCTGATACAAAATACCACCTAATGTCTTTGCCTTCAATCATCTCTCAAACCACGGTTCAAATATTTTATATCTGCTAAAGGCTAAAGCAAATCCTTTCTAGTAACAAGGAGAAAGAAAGTTCCAAATTATTGAATCTCCTAAACACACGCTAAACAATAGGTAGCCCGTAGCAGCTATTCTGAACAATGATGAAAGTGTTCCTTCTAAATGAAGTTACAATGCATAACTTCCTTTGAACAAGCATCCAGTTTATCACTAGTATTCACGTGTTACCGTTGTTAACCTTGTTCCTCCAAACTTGTACACGATGGACCTTTCCAACCAATGGGAGATCTCCCAAGACACTACTAAAAAAGACCAGGTAAGATTTCACCAGTGATCAGCCAGGGTCCTTTCTCATGAGAGGTCTAATTTCCACTCTGCAGTAAGTGGTATATCAAGCTTGTGGTCCAATATCAATAGACATATATATCATTGATCCTACTTATCCAGTGCAGAATGCTCGCATCTTCAGGGGTGTCTCTGCCTCTTAACATGTCATGGACCATATTGTGTTTGTGACCTCTCTTTCGTTTTCTCCTCATGGCTGTTTCAAAGGAATTTCTATTTCAACTATGCAAAGATTGGGCAACATAGCAGAACTATTGGTTTTTTCATATTCTCTAGTGTATTTTCTTTTTCTTTCTTGGAGGATATCTTATGGCTTGTTTGGTTTGAGAAAACATTTTCTATTTTCACAAGTAATTACCAAAATGTCACCTTATTTTCATTTTATTTCTTGTTTCTAGAGACAGACTTATATAGGAAACAGTGAAAACAACAAAATATTGTTTTCACTATATCCAATACAAGTCTTTGAAAACAGAAATCAAAATGAAAATAAGATGGCACTTTCATAAATATTTGTTAAAATAGGAAATGTAAATTACAAAAAAAAAAACCTCTTTTCTTTTTAAATTTTGTTTCTTCTAGAAAAAAAAAAAAAAAAACTTACCATATTAATTGGTAACGAAATCTAATCACAAACTCAACACACACACAGAACCCTGGCCCCCTCCCAAAATGACCGACTCCCTACTATCAACCTGGCAGTCGAATTATCCTTGGATTAGAAGCCAATATGCCCCCTCTCCATAAAATAAAAAAACTTTAGTCATTTTATATAATAGATTGATCAAATATTTGAATAAATGGTATGACCCAAGGTTCCTGAAGGAAAACACACACACCTCTCCATTGACAAAGAATTGTGGATCCCTTTTTACAATCAAATAACAGTAAGGATACATATGATCCTGGTGAACCTGGTATTTTGTCTATTTAGCCCTCTATCATCCAACTGGGATTTTAGACATAACTAGCTGAACTAGATCATTTTTTTGCCAGCCAGAGAATCAATAGAACTGTAGAAGGGAGAACATGATGGGTGGGTGCAACAGTAAATAGATTAATGTTGATTGTTTAAGTGCAATACTATAAGACATCGCTAAAGAAGAAAAAGGCAGGGCCAGCAGATTCATTCACTCCATATATGCCACATCAATCACTTATTTTTGGAAAGTATAGCATTAAATACCAATAAAATACACTTTGAAAGATGGGGTAAAATAAAATAAGAAAATAACAGTGAATCTAAACCATTTCAATAGTATAGTCATTGACATAGACATCATAAACATTAATACAATTTCAAGGATCAATTGTACAGACCCAAAATACTTTGAAGAAAAAAAGAATATGCAAAACTTTCACCAAAATATAGGTGAAGTCAAATATTTATGCACATCAAAAGTAGGTCTGTTTACCAATTAATTTCTAGATGCTAATCTCTAAAGTGGAAAAGAAGGAAAAGTTATAAACACTATTTTGACACTACTTGTCAAAAACTGTGCTGAAGGAAGAAATAATGAAATTAAAACAATAGAGCTTATTTCTTATGTTGCTTCAAATTTTTAACCTCTTAGTCAATTTTTGTTCCATTCCTGGATAAATTGCTAAACATAATTTGAAACCCAGTCCACCCAGAATCCCTAAGTCTATTAACCTAGACTTTCCCAGACCAGAAACATGAAATCCCAGTGGGATGGAATGGAAGTGCTTCTGCTCCTGTAACCGAACATGTTCAACCTGAGTTACCTGCTTACCCCATTATGGATTTGGATTATCTCCTATTTCTGAATAAGAAAATATGGTCAAAGAGAAAGGCACATTTAATGCAAGGACCCACCATGATATATTGTAGGATCCACTAGTCATAATCATAAAGATTGTTGTTCGCCCTCCAACAAGACCATATTCTGTTATTAGCATATCTAGCTTATATACTATTCTTATGTAAGAGATTAGCATACAAGCAAGCATAAATGCAAGTGAGTTTCAGTTATGAAGTACCTGCTTCCTGGATCCGTCATATCATCATCATCCACATCAAACGGACAAGTAAAATCAGTATCATCAAAATCATCCTGATAAGACCTACTGGAGCTTCTGGAAATTGAAATCTGTGGTGAGCTGTTAGCTGATATCTTGACTCCAGAATATTTTCGAGACTCATCTTTTCCAAGAGAAAACAACTGCAGAAAGCAGAAGACACCCTTAGCAAATCAAATATATTTTGAACTATGGAAAAAGTACGTTGTGGTTAGCACACAGCATACCTTCTCAGCTGTTGCACCTGTTTGCATCACGTTTGTATTTCTATCAATCTTAGCAGTGCCCCTTGAACCTCTTAGGGGAGGAGATGGAGGCAAATTATGCCTATTGGAGTATCCAGGGGAATTAGCAACTTCAGCAGTAGGTATGCTGACTGGAGCACTTTCAGATCGTAAAAGTGGTTTGCATGGTAATGGCCCAGAATTAGAGGTTGAAGGTGATGCAGAGGGATAATAATCATCAAAATTTGCATTCTTCTTCTGAATCAAAGACATATCAGTTGGATGAGGAGGCAAACTTGCAGGGGGGAAACGCCGCAAACTTGCATTATACACTGATGAGAGTGATTCTGAATGAGTAGGCGAAGGTAAATAAGAAGGAGGTGAGGCTCTATAATGATCAAAACTCCAACTACGCTGCCTTGAAGATGGCAATGATGATGGAGAGCCATGTGATGGCAATCCTGCCACAGGAAGAGAAGGAAACCTCCTTAATGGATCAGCCAATGGACTCCCAACATAGTCAGTTATAACTTGTGGCGACATCGGAGTCGAAGGTTCTGAGCTCACATCTGATGCTGAGGAGCAATACATCACACTAAGACACAGCCTACCAGAAGAAGTATCCACAGGGGTGAACCCAAATTTCGTCATTTCAGCCTCTTCTTTCCGGGTGAAGGGCTCAACAAAAGAAGACACACGGTGAGCAAGGGTAAAGTCCTTAATCTGTCCAGACGAATTAAGCTCTCTGAAAAGTTTATAGGCAGGTAAAAGTCTAACAGTGGTATACAAAGACCTCAAAAGCAAAGTTGATTTCTTATACAAGCTATGCAAAGAAACATTACTTGACCTCCTACTGCCAGAATTAGAATCCCTTGTCTTCCTACTCTCATACTGCACAACCCACCTCTCTACAATCTTTTCACTCCTTCCCACAACCCCCAATTCTTCCTGATCAGTGTTCCAGCCAAAGGGGCATCTTTCCTTCAGCGAAGAACTCCTAGGAATAACCCTTTTGGGAGAAAAACTCAGAGTCACAGGGTCCCAATCCAGAGGCCTCTGCACCAAAATCACATCAATCACTATGCACTCAAGATTGTTCTGGCGCCAGAGGTCAATGTTCTCCAATGCCGCGGGGCACTCCCGGAGCGCCAAATTGAACCACTTATCCCTCGGCCTCACACTTGATGAAGACGAAGACGATGAGCAAGGAGACGAAACAGCTTGATCACCATAGGAATTGCGTGAGGACACATAGAGTGCCCTTGATTCAAGTATTATGTGAAGGCTCTTGGCAAAGAACTCGGTGATTATCTGTTCCATCTTTGCAGCGTCCGAGTGTGCATTACCATGAGACGATGCCATTACTTTCAGGTGTCAACACAACCCTCAGCAACAGATAAAAGGTCCAATTTTCACCGTTAGCTTAGACCCCCAATTGCAGTGCGTTTCACTACATCAACAATCAACATGACACACAACAACTTCAGAATTCAAATGCAACCGAAGCATCCATCAACACTACTACTAATACTAGGTTGTTTAAAAAGAACACGACAACAGCACAACAACAACATCAAAGGGTGTTCGATTCTTCACTAAAAAAGCTGTCTTGTAAAACAGCAGCACTGTTTAGGAAAATTTCTTTTTCTGCAGGCAGAGTAATACAATTAAGAAAAAAAACGCCTTTTTTCTGAGAGAAACAAAATTCTATATTTGAAGACCTTGATAGCGTCATAATAAGTAGGGAAATTGTGTGGGGGAGAGTGAGAAAAGAGAGAGATTTGAGTGTGAGTTTACCTGTGCATGTGAGAAAGGGTTGATGTGGGGGTCTTATCTTTGAACCTTGATTGATGTTGTGTGAGTTTACACGAAACGAAAGGAAAGGAAACGAAAGAGCGAAATATATAATGAAGAAGAGTGTTGAGAGAAGCAAAGAAAGTAGGACTGGTTGAGAGGAGTGGAAGAGTGGGTCCCTTTGGCAGTGGCCGTTGTTGGCTAAACCCGGATGCATAGCACGATTGAAACACCCCATCATTTTAAAGATCAAATCCTATGATCTATTTTTTATGTGGAACCCATTCTCTTCTATTCTCTCTCTTTTTCCACCTTTTTTCTGTTTCTATTTTATATTCTCAAAATTGAAAAAGATTAAAAAATATTTGTTTATCTTAATACTTTATTTGGATTAAGAGTGAAATTAAGAATAAGAATGTATATTTGTTTATTTTAATACTTTATCTTATGACGATAGAGACTTAAAAAAATAATTAAAGCTTAAATATTTTTTTTTTATTTTGATCTTTATAAAATTATTTTTAAAATGTTCCTTGTAAAAAAAATATTTGTTTTGGTCCTCATAATATCCTATTTTTTGTTTATCCTTGTAATACGTGCATAAATTTGTTTTTAGTGCTTATCATTTTTTTAAAGGAATTAATTTAAAATAAATAAAATATTATTGGGACTAAAACGAAACAATAGATATATTATAAGAACTAAATCAAAATAAAAATTATCAAAATAAACAAAATAATTTTTACAAAGACCATTTTTAAAATAAAAAAATTATGAAGACAAAAAAAATGATATATTATAAGAACAAAAATATATTTAAATCTTTTATAACATATTAGGTAAGGGATTTATGTGATAATATTTAAGAATTTGTTCACCATTTTGGCAGGGGGATAGGGGCGTGTCTTTTTTTTATCCATAGGAATCAAACATGGTGCCGAGAGATTTACAACAATTCACACTGCTCAACCAATTGAGCTAGACCTCCTCGATGGATAGGGGCGTGTTTGATTTCTAGTTTTTTTTAAAAATTATTTTATAAAAAAAATTAAAAATTTATTTTTAGTTAATAGAAAAATGAGTGAAGCAAATGTAAAAGTGAAATGAAGAATGAGAATATTAAAAAATGAAAAATAGAAAAATCAAAACAATTTAGAGTGTATTTGATTGTACTTTTGTTTTCTAGTTGATAGGAGAAATTTAAATAGTACGAGTGAAGGAAAAAAATATGAGAGTATTTGGAAAAATGTGAGTAACAAAATTGAAAATAGAAAATCAACACAACTTTAAAATGCTTTGTTTTTTTTTTTTTTTCATTTTTTGAAAGTGATAGAATGAGGAAATACATCTATTACTATCGAGTAGGGTGTCCATAAGCATGTAAATTGTATAAGCATAAACTGCAAGCAATTTTACCTAATCACAACTAATCTTTGTGTAGTCAACCCTAAGTTTAGGTTAGAGGGGCAACGACTTGGGTCCTAAGGCTAGGGGCCCAAAAACAATATTACACAACTAAAAAAGGAAAAAAGTTTCCAATTAATTTATTCTTTTGGCCATGTATTTTTTTTTACTTGTGAATAAAAAAAATTAGAGTGTAAGTTTTCAAAACTCAACACTTTTAAATTCTCATTTTTATAATATTCAATTCTCATCTCGACAACCATTCATTTGTAGTAGATCACAATTTTTTTTCTTTTTTTTTATATAGTAAAAAGTTTGATAATTATTCATTATTGTTATAAGAACTCACTAATTATCCTATCTTATCTTTTTTTTTTGTTACAAAAAATTTAGGTGAGTTGGGTCCGAAGACTCACTAGGGTCAAGGCAGGCCTTAAGACTCAATGAGCACACCAACAAAGTCCCCACATCAGCAATGAGAATCGAACTCACGTCCTTGTGGGATATGAGTCTATTCCTTACCAACTGACCAACCATTATTGGTTATCCTATCTTATCTTTATTAAAGGAAAAAAGAGTAAAAAGATAAGATAAAAAAATATAATTTATGCATTTATTAACAAAAAAAGGGGGGTGTATCCTTTTATCTCCTAATATTGATTAATGTTATCATTAATGATTTTCCATCTCTGAATGTTCAAAGAAATCAAATTTTGTGATAATTTTTTTATTTTGTTTTGCAAATGATAAATAATTTTATGATTAGAAAAAATATTTTATCTATAATCCGATAACATGTACGTAAAATAAATGAAAAATCTAACATCTTTTTAAGATTTGTTAAAATTGTGCCAAATCTCAAATATCTCCTCTATAAGTCATTATACAGCTAATATTAATATAACTATTTAAATATATACTATTTACACAATTTGATAATTATATTTATGTATCTTTGCTTAAATCAGTTTACAGCATATGTTTAATTTGGATTTGATCGATTTTTAAAATCAAATCAGAAATTTAATCCAATTCAATAAAAAAAATGGTTTATTCAATTTTTTGGATAATTTTTTCAATTTTATTGAATTTAATCAGTTTATAGACACTTCTAAATATATGTTAATATTTTAAAAAATTTATATAAAAGAGAATCTTATCTATAATTTTGTCTAGGTTCATAAAACGTTAAGACTGCCAAAAGGGATTTATCCACCCTGCAGGATTCCAATAAGTCAGGGGAATGGATCCCACATTTTTATAAAACGAGTCTTTTTTTCCCCTCTTGTTTATTAAAAAATAAAATAGTTTTTATAAATAGAAAATGAATACGCCTTTAGAGATGTTTTTTATTTTTTTAGTTTTTAAAATTGAAAAAAAAATATTACTTTTGAAAACTGTTTTAAAAAATTACTCCTACCAAATAATTTTTTTATGTTTCTATTTTTAAAATCAGAAAAAAAAAATAATACTAATAAATAACGTTTGTATTTTTTGTATGATTATAAACAGTGGAATAATCCTATCCTATAATTGAATTTGTGCGAATGTGAATGGATTGTACTGTGATTCCCCCAATGCATCCATGCATAATACTGTCTCTACTTTCACTCAACGGCCCAACAGCCTCACCATCTTCACATTTCCCTGCCATGCCGTATGGCCCGTATCCCATTTGTTCTGTCTGCAGCCATATCTCCATGCAAGACAAATTTTTCAGAACACAGCAATGGAGTACGTCACAAACACTATAATTTATCAACTCAATACCATATACCATATTCCTTACAGTTGACCTTTCATATTAAAAGGAAAGAGTAATTTACACTAAATATCCATCAAGATTCATGAAATTATACAAACTTTTTTTTTTTTACTTTTTAAACATTTTTATTAATTTTTCTTATAAAAAGGTTAGTATAATGTATAAGGAGTGTCGGTGTATATTTTTCTTTCAAAAATTAAGAAAGGATTAGTGTAATGTACAAAAGTGTCAGAATATATTTTTTAAATATTAAGAGAGGTTAACGTGGAAGTGGATAAAAATAGAAAGAATTTGTGTAATTTTATAGAATCTCAAAGGTAGATAGTGTAATTTATTCAAAAGGAATCAATGTGTTTAGTCAGATAGCACAAATTGATTGCTGAAAAAAAAAAGGATAGCACAAATTAATTAAAACAAATAAGTAATTTAATAAAATAATTAATAAGGAGACCATGAAACAAAAATGGGATTCGGATACGATTCAAAAGGGAAAACATACCTTCGGGCCCGAGACTATAGTTTGGGCCCAAACTGGACATCTACAGAATTTTCAAGGTGCAGAGTTCGCAGTTTTGTGATCCCTCCAAGTTTTATTCATTGTTTCATGCTCTCAAGCATTTCCCTGCATCTTGTGCAAAAACTTTATAGCTATTTTTAGTTTTTACCAAAAGTTCATTAATGTTCTAATAATTTCTCAAACTCCTTTTAATTGCGGTGCAGGAAATGACTTGAGATGATCCTCTGCAAGGGTAAATTAGTATAAGTTTAATTGAATGACACTAAATTTTAATTACATGACATGATATTTCTTGCTTTGAAAAAGCATTGCACCAGTCAGGAATTTAATCTTATGGTGGGTAGGGAATTATTCTACCACTATGTAAGATGCATGGATGTAACTTGTGTTTTTATGTGCAATTATATATTAATGTTGTTTGGAAGTTGCTATTTTGGGAGTTTCTACTTCAATTGTTTAGTTATTCTCTATTGTAGGTCTTATTCTCTGATGTCTTGTTTCATGGTGGGAGTGATTTTTGTTTTGGTTATTACAGTTTTATATTCAGATGAAGTTTTATTTGTTTTAAGCTGAAAACCTTAATAATACCCCATCCTTAAGTTTAGTTCCATTTTACTCTTAATACATTGATTTTGGCTTGTCTAAAGAAAAACTTGATCCTTTCCTGAACTCCATCTTGTCCACACGTGTGCACGATCTAATTTATGAGATCAAGGCTCACTCTTCAGTCCCCAACCTCTTTTAATCTGATGCTATTTTTTTTTTCGGTGAGCTTGGTCCATGGACTCTTTCTTCCTGTACCTTACAAATTTCTTGTAGCACCTCTTTTACATTTCAAAAAGGCTAATCTGAAATGTAATTCATCATGGAAAGGCTAATTCGAAATATAGATTAGTCTTTTCAGAATGTAAAAGGAGTGCCATGGGAAATTTCTGAGATGTAAGAAGAAACACTCGTTTTCTGAAAGTTTCTCTTTTCTCGTTGGGCTTGGCTCATTTGTCTTTTCTTTTTGATGAGCGGGCTTCGTCCCCTTTTTTTTTTCTAGTTAGGCTTGACAGCCCACTTTTTTTTAAAATTATATTTAGTTTAAATTGAAAATGATACCTCAAAGTGTAAAATGATTATTTAGTTTGTTAACTATGCTTGGTTTATTTATTGACACGACATTTATGAGAAAAAAAATTAATTAAAATACAAAAGCTTATTTATAATAATATATCAATTTGTTGTAAAACCTAATTAATATTTATCTATTTACTTTTTAATAAAACAACTAGTAAGATATGAAGGTATTTGCATATGTCATTCTCATTTTTACGCTTGATCGAAATACACTTGCTTATAGACTTAAATTTTTATATTGAGACAAACATAATTAGTTGTTTAACTAAATCCTAACTTATTAGGCTATTTAAATTATTGTCAAGTATAGTAGTATAGTATATTAAAAAATTGAGACCATTGATTTGAATAAATGAAGATATATTTATATTTCACTAGAATCAAAAGACAAACACTATTTTCTTTCTATATCAGAATTTGAAATAAATTATTCAAATTTAATTCATCGAAGAAGTACATGCTTAAGAATTAGGCTGTAATAGTAGAGCCGTCAAAATGGCCCGGCCCGACCCTGGCCCGTGTGGGTCATGGCTAAAAAAGCCCGCAGGGCCAAACAACTCGCATTAAAAAGCCCGCAGGACCAAAAAGCCCATAAAGTCCTGTGGGCTAGGGCTAGCCCATGGGCCTTAAGTTTCAATACTATAACATACTTTTTTTAATACTCAGGTCAAGGTCAGCCGAAAACAACCCTAATTGAGGTCGACCGAAAATAGCCTCGACAGAGGTTGGCCGAAAACAGTTTCGGTCTAGTCGGCTGAAAACTGTCCCGATAGAGGTTAGTCGAAAACTGTCCCAGCAAAGGTTAACAGAAAATGCCTTGGTTGAGATAGACCGAAAATAACCCTAGCCGAGGTCGACCAAAATAAATTCTAGCCGAGGTTGCCTGAAATAGTCCAGGCCGAGGTCAGCTGAAAACAGCCCTGGTCGAGGTAGGATGAAAACAGTTTCAGCCGAGGTCGGCCAAAAATTTTCCTTGTCGAAGTCGGCCGAAAATTGCCACGACTAATTGTTGATTGAAAATGCCCCAGCCGAGGTCGCCGAAAATAACCCTAGTTGAGGTCGGCCAAAATTAACCCTAGTCGAGGTTGTTCGAAAACGGCTCTGGTCGAGGTCAGCCAAAAATAGTTCAGCTCGTGGCCAACCGAAAATTGTCCCTACTAAGGTCGGCCGAAAATATCCCTAGCCAAGTTCGGCCGAAAATAACCCTAGCCAAGTTCGGCCGAAAACAACCCCGGTCGAGTCGACCGAAAAATGTTCCGTCCAACATCAGCTGAAAATATCTTTAGCCGATGTTGGCCGCAAATAACCCTAGCTGAGGTTGGCCAAAAATAACCCTAGCCGATGTCGACCGAAAACAGCCCCGGTCGAGGTCGGCCTAGAATTACCCTAGTTGAGGTCACCAAAAAACAACAATGACAAAGGTTGGTCGAAAACAGCCCCCGTCAAAGTCGGTCAAAAACTGCCCTGGCCGAAATCGGCCAAAAATAACCCTAGTCGAGGTCACAAAAAACAACGATAACCAAGGTTGGCCAAAAACAATCGTGATTGAGGTTGGTTAAAAATTGCCCTGGCCGAAATCAGCCTAAAATAATCCTAGCCAAGGTCATTGAAAACAACCCTGACCGAAGTCAACTGAAAATGTGTTTGCTAAAGTCGGTCAAAAATAGCCTCGGTTGAGGTCTACAAAAAATGCTCTGCTCGAAAGCGAACGAATAACATGATTTGTGGGGCTAACCCCCTTAAGCCCTGACCCTGGCCCCATATTAAGTGGGGCTTTGTGGGTTAGGGCCTTTTAGGGCCCTCATTAGAAGGGCCAAAAGCCCCTAGGGCCATTATGATGGGCCAAGTGGGGCTGGTCTTAGAGCCTAGGGCCAAAATGACAGCTCTATGTAATAGTCGTCAAAACAAATGTTGGCCAATGAATAAAACTAGATTTCCGCTCGTGCGATCTCACGAAATTTTATTTTCTTGAATTATATATTTATATACCAATAACAACACTATCTATTTCATTTTTGCTAGGAAAGTCTTTTTGTGAGTTCTACCATTTTTTTTAAAAAAAAAAACTTTGGACCATCTTTCATTTCACCAAACGACTCTCATTTCTCATTTTCTACTCTTTTTTTTTTTTTTTTTTTCATTTTTCACACTTTCATCTCAACTAAATTAATTGTTATGAAAATGGGTTCAAATCCCTCCTCCACCATTTTAAGAATTTATCTATTATACAAAAAGTTGTTGGCACAAGTGGTTTGACACATAGATCTCTTAATCAAGGTCTGGGATTCGATCCCTGACTTAGGTATGGAATTGTTACTAGAGGTATCACTCAACCGCAAAATAGGCTGATCCAGTGGGAAGGAAATTAGTTGAATGCCAAATAAAAAGTTCTAGATTCCTCTTGGTTAAAAAAAAGAAGACGAAAAAAAATTTATCTATTATTATTTCCTGCCACCTCGTGCCATTGGTATCTCTGTACGAGATTACGAGTCCTTTTCGGAAAAAAAAAAACCCTACTACTTGCAGAGTTGCATGTATAATATTAGTGTCTATTGTAGCGCAATATATTGACCCGAAGATTATGTGTAGCTCATGTCATCTATTAAGGTTTGAGAACACATTGTAAATTTACATAAACTGAGTATCTTTTAAGATAAGAATGCAAAATGATAGGTTCCTTATGGATATAGCGAATGCGGCATCGACATGTTTATGTATCTTCAAATTCACTTTTGTTCTAGAAATGCACAGTGCATGCATGAGAATAATTATTAAACAAGTGAAAGTTTTATCCTTGTAGGTCTTAATCTACGCATGGTAAAGTAAAACTATATATACATACATCAAGTGGGGTGACCTAATAAAGGCGAACATCAATGACCAAACCACAGAAACAAAAAGAAGAAAAGAAACCTAGCAAAAGCCAAAAAGCGATTTGAAAATACTAATTCAATACTGAAAAGAGCTCTAGAAAAATCAAACATGAGATCTTGGGACGAGATAGTTTAATCCGGTTTGCATTAACTACTGGCAGGAATATTATATATGGTCCATAGGTGTCCTGTTAACATCACACACACTATGCAATTTTATTGTTATTATGGTCTAAACATGAATATACGGGAAGATTCACTTACCTTAATTTTTAATATTAATTTTTATCTATTTAATCACTCAAAATATTAATTATTCAAATACACAAGCTGATAAAATTAATCAAAACTATAATTTATAATATTTGAATATAATTAATTATCAAAGAATTATGTTGTATTAGAACTGTAAAAAATAGTTTGGTCCAACGGACAGGCCTGATGGCTCGTCAGGCCAGGCCGGACAGGACTATTAAAAAGTTAGCCTAAAAATAATCGGGCCAATCTGGCCCGGTCAAATGGACCAGACCGATCTTAAAAATTCTTGGCCTAAATGGTATCAGGCCTACTTGGCCCGAAATTATTTTTTATTTTTTCCTTTTAAAATTAGTATAAATTTAAGGGGAAAAAAAGGTCAATTTGGTCCGATCCGATGGGTCAAATGGGTTAGGCCAGGCCGAGCCAAGAAAAAACATGGCTTATGAGAAATACAGGCTAGGTCGGACCAGTCCGTTTTTACCCTCCAGTCCATTTGACAACTCTAGTGTGTATAGATGAATGTGTGAGGGGTGCATGATCACACACTATTTTTTTTTTATCATGTTAATTTTGTTAAAAATGTCAGTGAAAAGAATATGAACCCGCAAACTCCTCATCTCCTTTCTTCCTTCACTTTTAAGTCCTCGTTTCCAATTACCAAGCCAACCTATCACATTCTGTTTAGTGTTTACTATGTAGAAACTAACGGTTAAGCTGTAGACGTGTGGCTAGCAAGTCCCAGTCATGGCGTGTCAAGCACCACGCATAAGTCGGAGAAAAATAAAGACGATCGATTAATGAGACTAGTAATTGGTCAAGGATTACTTACGTTTGTGCAGCTGGCAGCCGCAATTGCAAAACTGAAGATTAATTCATTATTCATGTATAACAAATTAAGCAACCTTTCAGTCTTTCACTTGTTATGAGGGTGACCGAATCGTGATGGTGGAGAGGATGATTCCTGTGAACAAATCCAATATATATTTTATCGCACTCAATCTTATCATATATGATAGTAGTAATAAATTAAAATATTTTAAAAATAAAAAATCTTTATTTTTTTTTCTTCGTTGAACGCATAAATATTTTAATAAAAATCACGTTCTTTTTCTAATTTTTTATATTTAATACTTTTAATTCGCTCTAATTTTCTTTATTTTTTTTCTCCTTATTACTAATATAAAATTTATTTAAACAACTTTCATATTAGATCCACTATTTCGTACGAAGAGATTCGTATGAAAACAATAAATTGGTTATTCGATAAATTAAGTACACACAATCATACATGGTAAATTGAAGAAAAAAATTATTTCAAATAAAAAGTTTCCACGTCAATTCATGCTAGCTACTTCGTTATTCATTTTTTTTTCCTGAATTATTTATCTTTTCTCTTTTCAAACTTGTTTTCATATTAATATCTCATTTTCTATTCATTTCCTATGCTTATATGATTAGGCAATAGTTTCTTAACCTTTTTAATTCCTTCTCTTTAAAAAAAAATTAATTTTCATGGAAGTTCCATCTTTTCAATTTCTTTCATTAAAACAATTACTTTAATTTATTTTTAATATATATATATATATATATATATATATATATATATTTAAAAATTGTTCCTGGCTTGACTTCTTCTAAAGAGAAGGTAAGTCCAAAAAAATCGGGTTAAACACTATTTTAATCAAATATCAAATTTTCATAACTAAGATTCTATTTATATTGTTGTATTACAACACCAAAAAAATAAGTTCAACACCAAAAAAATTGTATTAAGTGTCTATCTCAATATATTTAGTTAGATCAATACACTCTTAAAAATGGTTTAATCTTTTTGTCTACTCTCTTCTGAAAAATGACATATGTCTTGTTTTCTTTTAAACTCATTTTTTTAAATAAATTATGTAAATATTTATCATTTTAATTTTTTTTTAATATAAGCAATTAAGTTTAACATTATATATTCCGGTTTCGGAAAACCCACAAAAAGGGTGGATGCAACCCTAGCACAAATCTACAAGTCAATCCTTGATGAAGACATAGCATGTGCATGTTCATCAATTTGTTGATTATTATTGGACAACAACAATGTTCAAAAAGTCCAATTATATAAAACCAATCCATAACCAACCTAATCCAAACCACTTTCAATCCATTTTAATGGATTAGTTTAATATCCAAATCCAATTTTTTGGATTTTAAATTCAATCCAATTAATTTGGATATTTGTTTGGATTTTTAAATCCAAAACCCATGCCCACCACAAGCATTTTTCAAAAGATATAGCATTCTTCCGAAAATAGTACTGGCTGAGGTCGTCCAAAAACAACCTCAGCCGAGATCACCAAGGTCAGTTTAAAAATCCTAGTCGACGTCGGTTGAAAATAGCCATTGGACAAAGTCAACCGAAAATAGCCTTGGCAAACATTAGCCGAAAATTGCCTCGGCCGACATCGACCGAAAACTACCTAGGTCAATGTCAGTCTAAAACTTCCCTAATCGATGTTGCCCAAAAATATCCTAATCAAGACTGGCCGAAAATTGTCCCGGTTGACGTCGGCCGAAAATAACCCTAGTCGACGTCGGCCAAAAACTTTCCTGGCCAAGGTTGGCCGAAAATACCGTAGCTAAGATCGGCCATAAACCTTGATCGAGGTTGGCCAAAAACTGTCTCGGCCAACGTTGCCCAAAAATAACCCTATCTGACATCGATCGAAAATAACCCTAGCAAACATCGATCGAAAACTGTCTCGGCCAACGTTGGCAAAAAATAACCCTAGTTGACATCGGTAAAAAATAACCCTAGCTGACGTTGGCCAAAAACTTTCCCCGTCGAGTTGGCTGAAAATATTGTAGCTGAGATAAGCTATAAATACCCTTGATCGAGGTCGGCCGAAAATTGTATCGGCCGACGTCGGCCAAAAATAATCCTAGCCTATATCGGTCAAAAATAACCCTAGCTGACGTCGGCCAAAAATTGTCTAGGCCAATGTCGGCAAAAAATAACCCTAGCTGACATCGGTCGAAAATAACCCTAGTCGATGTCGGCCAAAAACTTTCCCGGTCGAGGTTGGCCGAAAATACCCTAGTCGATATCAACCATAAATAGCCTTAATCGAAGTCAACCAAAAACTATCTCGGTTGACGTCGGCCAAAAATAACCCTAGCCGACATCGGTTGAAAATAATCCTAGCCGAGGTCGACTAAAAACAGCCCTGACCGAGGTCGCCCGAAAACTGCCTTGCCCGACATTGGCTGAAAAATTCCTTGACTGAAGTTGGCCAAAAATACCCTAGCCGACATCGGATGTAAATAGCCTTGATCAAGTCGGTCGAAAGCTGCCTAGGTCAAAAATAACCCTAGGCGAGGTTGATCGAAAATAACCCTGATTGAAGTCGGCCAAAAATAACCCCAACCAAGATCAGACGAAAACCAATTTATGGTTTAAAACTAGATTTAGAACCAAATTGATTTTGAACTATAAATCAATTTTAAAACCGCTTTTAATCGGTTTCAAAAAAATCCAATCCAATTTTTATCTAATTAAATGGATATGGATTTAAATCCAACCATTTAATTGGATTTGGATTAGATATAGATTGGACAATCCATGAACACCCCCTAAGCAACATGGACGCAAGATAATCCAATATCCTGTTAATATGTTATGCATAGTTGTTATACATATATGCTCCTCATTCCTCTAAAGACCACTGTCTCTGTCGGTAATTCTCTTATCTCTCCCCTCGATGTGGGACCAGAGAAACAATAACAGTAGTGAGATCCAACCCACCAAGATACGGATCCAAGTAGTGGTACTTCTAGTACTGCCAGATCAAAAAAGCAAAAGCATTGCCTTTAAAATTGGCCAAGCCTAATTGCTTCTCTTCCGTGCTTAATTAATCACTGTACACGACTCTACTAATTTGTTAATCAGTTCAATTATACAAAGCTAACTTTAATCAAAAAGAGAAAAAGAAGCCCCTCTCCACTTGTCTCCTCGTACATATATTACTTCATTAAATTTATAACATGCCACTCCTGAATCAAGCACTTTCCGCGTAAAAAGTACAGCTGTAGACAAATAAAATCAGATTGGAGATCAAATTTAGCTTAAACATTTTGCCAATTTGATCATTTGTTATCATTAACAACGCTGCTTTAATTTGGATCCACAACTCGTTAAATCCACGAGATTGCGATCTATCTACTTGCATAGTGTGGAGATTGTAAAACCAATTCACATATAGCGGAAAAGGATTTGGGACCATTTTCTATCCAAACATATATTATGATATGACAGGCGAATAATTAACAAAACGCAAACATCGTATAATTATGTATAAGGAATGACACATCATGCATATGAGATAAGAGCTATACAAGAGTTCGTTGTGGCCTACAGGTGGAGTTATATAGAATAATTTTTGGAATTTTAATAACCAACAAAATAAACTTTCAGCAAGTTGCTGGTTCAAATTTTTAATTATGTATATTATTGACTGGAAATAGAAACTTTTACTCTCCACGCCCAATTCTCTTGTCCTATAATGTTTGTCTATAACATATTTACCAAAACAAAATTTTTAAGGACTGCTGATTATCCTTCTTTTTGGGTCTTTAGACAGTTAAAAAAACCCGGTTTTTTGTATCTCTGTGAAAAGCCAATTACCACTTCAGCTATTGCTGAAGTGAATTTTACTTTACTCATCAAACATATGGGTTTGATATTTACCTATTTGTTTAATTGAAACCAAAATAGTGAATGTGAATTTACAAGTAGAATTAAATGTAACAATTTTCAATCACAGAGAAATTGTTTAATGGCTAGATATTTTATACGAAACCAGTCGCATTCAAAGACAAACATGTAAGCAAGTAACCAGCTAACGTTATGATTCAAAATGTGTTGGGGGAAAGTAGCATTATTCTTTGATCAAATGTAAATGCCACTTGTAACATCACTATCTGTCGTGTAAAGAGGTGTGAGAAACGCAATATAACAGCATTAACTTTCATAACTCGTTTAAATTATGTTCAAATATAATTCCTTTTGAAGGAAAAAGGTTACAATAATTCAATTATAATTTTATTTTATTTTGTTTAAGTTTTTTAGATCAAAATATTTTTCAAGTGAGCCATGCTATTTTTCTTTTCTTTAAAAAAAAAACTTACAATCAGTATTACAATTCATTAATTTTTAAAATATCTCTATATAGTTACACTTAAAAATGTATTTCTTTATATTATTTAACTAATTCAAAAATATTAAAATATCTCCTTATGATAAGTTCTAAATTCTTTCACAATTATATCACTGTTTTTTTTTTTTGAATGAAAAAATTTATTGAAAGGCCTAAAAGGGTGGAGGAAAGGTAATACAAGCAAAATCAGCTCCTAAAACATTCCAAACAAAAGACAGAACAATATAAAAAATACCACTTTTCGAATATAAAATTAATTCTCATTCAAAAGTAATAAGAGTTTACAGTCACCTAAACATGCTTTTTTCATGTAACAATAATAATCAATCAATCAATTTGTTGGTTCCTCAGACATGGAATTGGGTAAAATTTTCTTTCTATCCTCTTTCAATCCTCTCCACGCGTCGATAGGCTCCGTCTCATTGAGTAAGTGAGCATGGTGTCGACACTACACAGTAATCCGACATTAATTTTTGCCATAAACAGTGGAGGGGTGTATATAAACGTTGTGTATCCTAATCATATCCAAAAAGAATCTTATTTTAATATTGCACTTTTTTTTTGGTTATGCTGTATATGGGAAGCACACTTGCATGGGACATTGAATCAACCTTGAAACTAGTATGTATATGTTTGATTAATCGTTTGAATATATATTTAATTGAAAATATGTATTTTAAAACACAAAAATAAAATTAATGTGAAAATAATTTTTTTTTGAACGGCAAAACATTGAATGTAACTGGTTCCAGACATATCATATATCTTCAACTCATACCCTTCAGGAAGCTTCACAATTCCTTCACTCCACTGGCTCACGGTTTCCTTGCCTAAGAGTAACAGCTACCATGGTGGCACATGGCACATCCTGCTTCGTGTGAAGTGGAATTAAAATGGACCCATCATAGATAGCCAAATTAATATACAAAAGGCTTTGCAGTGGATGTTCCATATCATATATGCTTCTAATCTATCTCTAACAACCAAGATAAAAAGTTAAATTTCCAATCCTTTGCCAAAACTCCTTAGGAATATTCTAACAACCAACCACTCACCAAACAACAATAACAGTTTCATATTCTAATCAAAGCTAGGCAACTAGCTAGCTAGATATCATATCATCATATTATATCCTACTATGTTTAACTTCCCCTATATATATATATATATATATATATAATCGCCTAAGGCCTAAGATAACCAACCTCAAGCTCTAACTAACTCTTCTTCAAGATCCACATCAAACATGTATGCTTCAACTTCCTTTAATACACAACTGGTCCATGACCTTCTCTTGGACACTACTAACTCAAGAAAGCTACTCCTTCAAGACCCACTTCACCAATCAATCAACTCAGCCAACTCCCCAGATGCCATGAGTTACAACACAACAGACTCATACTTCAAAGGTCGTGACTTCGATGCAAATGTTGTCATGATACTCTCAGTCCTCTTGTGTGCAGTTATTTGCTCACTCGGCTTGAACTCCATCATAAAGTGTGTCTTGAGGTGTTCAAACATAGTCATCAATGACCCTTCGGCTTCAAGTGTGAGCTACAACCCTTCACCAAGATTGGCCAACACAGGAATCAAGAAGAAAGCCCTCAAGACTTTTCCTACTGTAAGCTACTCAACAGAGCTGAAACTCCCGGGTTTGGACACAGAGTGTGTGATATGCCTCTCAGAGTTTGCCAATGGTGATAAGGTGCGCATTTTGCCAAAGTGCAACCATGGTTTCCATGTTCGCTGCATTGACAAGTGGCTAAGTTCACACTCATCATGCCCCAAGTGCAGACAGTGCCTCATTGAGACTTGTAAAAAAATTGTTGGATCCCAACAACCAGTGCCACCAGTGCTAGAAACCATTATAAGGATCCAACCACTAGAACCTGAAGGTTTGGAGCGTAACTATAGGGAAGTATGCTAGATAATTACTACTTTAGTACTAGATAGAATGAATGCCTTCCGTTCTGGTTAATAGCTAGCCAAACCAATCAACCATAAACAATGCCGTGGTTATTGGGGAATTAATGTTTAATTTGTTAGAGTTGAAACTTTCAGTTGCTTTTGTTTTGACCTCAAATGTAAGATAAACTAGTTAATTTTTTGCTACTGTAATATTCTTTTCAATAATATTCTGAAGTTATTAATTGAACCAGGGCTTTAATTAATTTGTCGTGTCTTCAAGTTCAGATGAAGATGCAAGTGAATATTTGGGACTTTTCAAAAAAAAAAAAAAAAAGTTTAATGATAATGTATTGACAGTGTAAAATAGCTTTACACTGTTATCCAATCACAAATCATTATTTATGGTAAGTTTATTAACTTTTACAAAATTATCTTAAAACTATTTTATACTGTCAGTGTATCACCCTTTTTCTAAAATAAAAAAAAGTGAATATTTCGGAACAAGATAAGGGCAAAGCAAACTATATGTGTATTAATTTTTGGTGGTCACCAACTTGTGTATATTATTATTATTTCCACTTAACTATTATTTTTAATGTTATAACTAAGGGGACCATTTTGAATGAAACAAACTAAGCACTCTTTCTTACTCCTAAGTTCACTAAGAATTGCTTAATCCAAGTAAGCTAAGATACGCGGCATACCCGATGAGAGTAATTTAATAATATTTTGCACATTTAGAAACTTGAATTACTCCTCCACCACTTCATTTTTATATAATAAAATAACAAAAATACACATTTCATCTCTCTCTCTCTCTCTCTTTTAAACTTGAAAAGAGTAATATTGCTATAAGTATTTAATGTGTAAATGTCATTTGTGTTTGATAATAACGTACTCCTACAGTCTTTCAAGAGAGGAAACAAATTCGTCAATGATAGTACTGTTTTATCTGTCTTGCGCGTAAGAGATAAAATACAACCCCCCCACCCCCCTCCCCAATTTGTGTGTGTGTGTGTGTTTGAACATTGAACATTAGGAAGAAGATTAAAACATTTAATTTGTCGGAACATGTATGCCCACAAAAGTTGTAGGACAACGAATTCAAATTAAGATTAACATGGTGCACATAAACATATATAATAAAATACTATCACAAGAAGATTATGGCTGGTGGCGTTGCTGCTCACATTATGCTTTAAAAATTCGTGAGATAATTGAATAATGATTCGGTCGATTGATATAACTTCAATTATTCTCAATTAGCGAATAGGGTGATTGAATTGAACAAAGTTAATAATAAAGAGTAATCCAATAAGATGCACAATCACTTCGATTAAGATTATAAAACATATGCTCGCAAAAAAACGCCACAAGTGAATAATAATTTCGATATGAACATGAACGGGCCCTAGATTGCTATAGTAACTACACTCCAAGTTTAGAAAGAAAAGAAAAGAAAAGAATACAAAGTGGCATACTTTATCCAGTCAATGGAGCATATATATAATGAATGGAAGCTGAAGCAGAAATCACTAATCAACCTTCCAATCAAATAAATGTACTAAAAGGGAAATGTTGTAACTTGTAACATAGAACTCACACATGGTGTATAATTCCCTACACTAACTAACCACATATATACCTGGCGCAGTGGCGGAGCTTGACGGAAAATTTTGAGGGGGACACAATACTAAATACTACTATAATAATTATATACTCAAAATTCAAAATTATATATAATTATATTAATATTAAATTTTACTCATATATATATATATATATATATATATATATATATATATATATATATATTATTGCCATTAATATAAAAATGAGTGCAATACAACTATTAGTATAAAAAATAATCACATCCACTTAAAAGTATTACTATCTATTCCTTCAGATGCTTAAACTCATTAATAATTGAATTAAAACTAAATTTTTCAGCTATTTGCTATTCTTTTATGTTTGATTATTGCACCTTTTAAAAATGTTATTTCTAAATTAATATGAAAATAATTATATAACTATAAAAAATAATAATAATAAAGTAATGAAAAATATCAACATATTGAACTAATGTAATAGATAAAAAGTACTATTTCAACTAAATTAGCATAAGAGACAATAAAAAAAAATCACATTATTAAGACTCAAGTTATCAATCCACATTTTGTAGAATAATATATTGAAGCAAACTACAAATAAATAAAAAATATTGAAGCAAATACAAACATAAATTTACAAAACTTAACAAAATATATATTTTCTTTATTCTAGAAATATATAATCCTATTTTAAAAGATAATAATAAAATTATTTTAAAGGGTCTATACCTATTAACAAAATACAAAAGACTTCATAAATGACCTATACCTATTAACACCCTTATTCCACCTTATCCGAGCCCAAACAAAAACTTGCAGAATTGCCTTTCACAATCAATTATCACCAGCATATCTTAATATGTCCAGTACTCATACTCAATGACACGTTAGTCACAAAACAGTCAAGTGCCAAAATTCCTTCAATCAATTCTATATGGATATGTATTAGAAAAAAAAATATTGGGGGGGCCATGGCTCCCCCCGTCCCTTCTAAGATCCGCCGTTGTCTGGGCGGCTGAACTTTTATTTGCTAAAGTTCAACGCATTATATAAGCTCTGATTGCGGCATAATATGATAAATGTATCAAAGCTAGGCGAAGCAGAGCATTATAGCGATAATAAAGCAAACTGGATAGTATTATTGGATGTTATGTTAGGAATTGTAAGAGCAAATCAGAGGGTAAGAAAACCAGAAAACAGGTTAAGCTATAGATACACAATATAAATTCACGCATAATAGAAGAGAGAGATGGGGGAAAGCAAATCCAATACTAAGGGGCGGTTTGTTTCAAGATATGAAATTGTATTCAGGAATCATATTTCCAGAAATATTATTAGTAGGGATGTTATTCCAGAGAATATTTAAAAATTTGTTTGGTTAGATTTTAACATTCCTGTGAATATTTTTGAAATTTAAAATAATTGAAATAAAAAATGAGTTAAAATAGAAGTTATAAGTGGATTAAAAAAATAACTTCCCACATTTTTATGGGAATACAACTTACCCATCCCTCCTCATGGGAATAAAAATAAAGCAAATTATGTTGTAACTACTTTCCCAGGAATGAGCATATGAGAATACTACATTTCCAAGTATATATTCCTAAAAATAAGTTTTTAGTCTGTGAAATAAACACACTCTAAATATGCCAATAACTAACACCTGGAATGATTTTCTTCCTTTACAAAAGACTGTCGGCAATTGATTGAGTTCTGGGTTAAAGGCTAGCATAGCAAATGTAGTGCATGTTTGGATAACATAGAAAAAACAAATTAAGAAAAAAAAAAGAATTTTTTTTTTCAATTTATGCATAAGTTATTAAAACTACTTTCTCCATACTTAAATATAAATAAACACACTTAATTTCACATTAATTAATGATGTTAGTTAAATTCATTTGATTTTCTTGATTTTATAAAAAAATTATATTTCCTAAACTATCCTTAATCATATTTATTGGAGATGATGCTTACATTTGAAATAACTTAAAGGGTATTTTTGAAATAATAACATTATTTATAGTTGAATTACGTAAAAATTTACTTATATTTCAGTTTATTAAACTTTGACATTTTTTCGCTTATATTTGAGTTCAAAGAGAGTAATATAATAAAACTTTTACAGGTTAATTTATAGAAGGAAAAAAATTCTTATTTTTTTTTTTTCCTTTTATAAGTGTTTATAGAGAATTCTATCCAAATAAAATAACGGTTTCTTAACCTAAAGACAACTCCCTCAAACAAAAACAAAAAAACTGAAGCATCTATATTTAATAACAATTACACGTCAAAACCTCCACATTATTTTTTGTACTTAATTAATTTTTTCAGTTAAAAAAAATGTGTATGTTATATTTATTTATGTATCCAACTTGGTTCTAATTAAGTGAGGTTGTGTAAACTGTAAAGTAATCAGGGATAGATCAAATTAATTGGTTAAGATCACAATGCATTTATTTTAAATTAAATAAAAGGGTGTGGACATACTTTAACTTTTTGCTTTTTGAAATAGATATAGTTTAGGATTATGTTTCCTTTTTTACATTGTTTTATTTCACTTTATACGACAAATCCTAATCATTAGGGTTGAAAATATTTTATTTATAGCCTAATTTGCATTAGGCTTAATCTGATGTGTAAGGTTATTTATTAAATATATTAGATCAAACTTTTTTATAAAAAAAAACTAACTAAAAAAGTTACGTTTTAGATAATCTCTTTTATGGTAAACAAACTCGATTTATGTAAATAAATGTAAATACTATAAGAGAAAAAAGACTATGAACTGATAGTGTAAAAAAGTTTTACATCATCATTCAATCACAATCCACTATGTATGGTAAGTTTGTTGACTTTTACAAAATTACCTTAAAAGTAATATCAACGATGATTTATGATTGGAGACTGTGTAAAATAATTTTACACAGTCAGTGTATCACCATTAAACTTACTATAATAGTATTATTGTTGTATAAATTTTTTATTGTAATATTTTCAAATCATATCTTTATTGTCTTATTTAAAGGTTTGAAGCTCATTTATCTATTTAGATGTCGGTCTATTTGTTAATTTCAAAATTCATAATATAAAATATATTTTTAATAAATAAGTTTTCTAATTAGAAGACTTTTAAAAAAAATAGACTAAACTTTAAAAAAGATCTATATTAGAAAAATAAACTATACTTTTTTCTGAAGTGAAAAAATAAACTAGACTTGAGACCTAAATCTTATGTTTGTAAATAGATTAAGCTCGTTAAACATATGACTTGATCAAAAGGATTGTTACATTATTTAATACAAAATTTAAAATATATTCTTATTATTAATTAAAATTTATTGAAACTAAAGATATCATATATTTTACTTTTTATTTAATAAGTTTCAGTTATAATGTCATGATTTTTAAATTTTAATAATTAAAAATATATTAAAAAGAATGTACTAAATTACCAGCACATATCTTCCTAGAATGTTATTTTTATATAAGAAATAAATTAGTGCATTTTATCCTAATTAAAAGATACCCACTCATTTTCTATACAAATAGATGCATTTATGGGTATATTATAATTTATAAATATAAGTTACACTTATTGCTAAGATAAATTATCCTTTAAATTACGTGTATTTTTATTAAATACAGTAATAGTAGTAGTAGTTTGATACAAGAAAATGTAGTCCCTTTCACCATTTCCATGAAACATTAGAATCACATTCAATTTGATTACTTTGAAAAAATGACTTATATCTAGAATTGATTACAAAATGAAACTTATTTTCGATTTGTAAATTTTCTTTCGTAAAAAATTAATACAATAGAAATGTGTTTTTGTCGAGTTAATAAAAAAAATTAACAAAACAGTAACGTGTTTCCATTTTGTATTGAAAACAAATACAAAACGAAAATGCGATTTCATTTTGTATTGGTAATCAACATAAACGCATTTTCGTTGGGGGTATTTTGAAAGAAAAAATTAACAAATAGAATATGAGGTAAAAAGAGTAAAAAATAGGATGAGAATAGCAGTCCCTAAAAAAGTCAGCCGTACAATAGCACTAAAAGCCCAAAACTAGATTCAATCATGGGCTTTGCTATTCTCACCACCACAATTGCTATTCTCACCCATAACATTGTAAAATTACTCTATTGTCCCTCCTCCATTTCTTACACCCCACCCCACTCTCTTCTCCTCACAGTCTCCACCCCACTCTCAACCTCGTGTCACTATCCTTCTCCTCCTTCAGGTTCTTAAACTTACTCACATCCATAAGTTGTGTAGATCAACAGAATCATGGTTCCGCTGTGTTGAATGTACAGTGGAATCGTGATTATGTTATTTTTTTGTTTTTACAGTACACGATAAAATTGTGATTCCATTGTGTATGAAAAATGCATGCACAACGGAATCACGATTCCGTTGTGTATGAAAAATGACATGCACAACAGAATCGTGATTCCGTTGTGTACGTCATTTTTTGAACACAACGGAATCATGATTCCGTAGTGTTTGAAAAAACATGCACAACGAAATCACGATTCTGTTGTATATGCAAAAAAAATCCACAACAGAATCGTGATTCCGTTGTGCACGCAGATAGTATTTGATTTTTTTTTTACTGTTATTCATTTAGTGAATTTTGAATTATTTTTTTTTCTTTTCAGTAATAGCAAATTTGTTTACTAAGTTAACCTTACCAGTTTAATTTTCATTGTTTAGCTATTTTTAAAAGATGATTGTCCCCTGCCTCCTATTGCACCTCAATGGAGAACATACTACACTGTTGAAGCTCGATCATGGCAAAAATCGTGCATGCAACGCATGCAAGAATTCAACGCAATACCATTTCATTTAACTAGAGGATCTCAATATTTAGTAGACATTACTAGGGATTCATTTTAGTTAATTAATCTTCTATTAATAATTGTTATTAGAGGACTTTATTTGTGTAATGTTTTGGTTGTTGAATATTTTTTACAAAACTGTATTGCATTATCACTGATTGATGGTATTTTAAAGATATATTAGGTATTGATACAAAATTTAGCCAGGATTGTACCCATATACAACGAAATCGTGATTCCGTTGTACACTTTTCAACGGAATCGTGATTCCGTTGTATAAGGGTATTTTGGGAAATCTAGAAAAAGTCACCCATGTGAATGGTGAGAATAACAAATTGTAGGGTGAGAATAGCAATTCCCTTCAATCGTTTACGTTGGATCCATCTTTAGAGTAGTTGGACTCACTTGCATTTGAATAGTTATTGACTATGTCATAGTCTCCTACATTCAAATTGTGATATAACTTATTTTAATTATTTTTTAAGAAAAGATTAAAATTTAATTAAAAAATAAAGATAAAAGATGATAGATAAATAGGAATAAGTAATTAAAAAGATCAAGGTAGCTTGAGATGTTGAAGAATTTTTTTTACTGATTATGAGAGATTATGAAATGCTTGTACAAATGAGATAAGAGAAGGGATATTATGAAATGATTGTACAAATAAGATAAGAGAAAGGATATTAAAATATCTAATTATGATAATGGAGAAAATGGGAATTTTATTTTCTAAATTGTACATTTAATTTATAATATGGGAATAGATTATCAAAACATTAATTAAGGGGTTTAGTTTAATTAGTTGAGCAGGATGCGTGAGTGTTGTAAATTATTTGGTACTGTCTTCGATTGCTATATGGATAAAAAAGATTATCAAAACATTAAATGCTAATAAGAATATATTATTTATTAATGTAAACTCAGAACGTGTATATATTATTTGTTTAATTTTCATTAAACAAAACCTATACTAAACACACATGTTTTGTCTAGTTAGAAATAAAATAAATGTATTTTAAATTACAGTTAGTTGAATAACGATAAATTTAACGATATAAAATATTTTAATTATTTAGCTAATTTGTTCTGGCTAGTGCTAGAACATTAGCTAATTGTAAATGTAAACCCTCTAACATGGAATGCAGCAAGAATCTATAAGCTCTGCGCACCTGCAGAGTTCTGACACGGAATACAACAAAACTAATGGCGTTTTGAAATGTAGTGAGGGGATGGGGATTCCTCTGGGCTCTGGCTAATGGTCCCATGCATGCGCGCATGAAGACGAAGGGCGTCAACCTGAGTTTTTGTGTTCTTACTTACTCTTCCAAGCTATATGGAAACTTGTGCCGCAGTGACATGATAATAATAAAATTCTCATTTTTGGTAGAAAAAAATCTTATAGATAAAAACATTTTTTAAAATGTTAATTTAAATAATTGAAAATAAAACTTTTCACTTTTATAGGTATTCTGGATCGATCTATACAACTAAGTTTAACCCAGTAGAGTTTGACAAAAGCGGACCATCGTATCTAAATGTGTGTTTGGAAACCATCTAAAATCATGGTGGAACATGATAAGATAAGTCAAACTTGATTTTGGCCAAAATTTGGTATGTTTGGTTTTCTTAGTAGAATCAATTTTAATAGAAAAAATCATGGTGGAGTTGAAGCAAGTAGAAGTAGCTTTTACTTCTACCAAAATCAATTCTAGTTGGATTTTGTCTAATTTACCTTCTCATCAATACCCTCATTCAAAGTCTTGTTATATTTGTTTAATTTTGAATGCGTTTTATCTAATTTACCTTCACACTCATATCCTAAATAGTATGATAAATCATATTGAAAAAAAAGAAGAAAATATTGTTTATTATACTCTCCAAGTTTCTTATTTGTACTTTTTAAATTTAGATACATTTATGTTTGATGCTTATGTTAATTTAATATTTTTATTATCTATTTTATCCAATTTTAATGTTTTATAAGGGATGTGACTCTATTTCAAAAGTTAGCATATTATACACATATTCTCTTAATTTTAATTATATATATATATATATATATATATATATATATATATATATAACTAATTATAATAGAAAAGTTTATATAGATATTAAAACCCATTTTGGTCATTATACCATCAAAATCAATTTTGATTCAAAATATCCAAATAATATTCTTTTAAAAAATTACTTTTCTGATATCTATTATTGAAACAAAAATCACGTTACTCCATAATCAATTCTGACCATAATCAATTATGTAAAATTAATTTAATTCAAAATCAATTTTGCCACCATCAATCCAAACACACACTAAGTCTTTGCTTAGTTAAAGGTCGTCATTCAGTACTCACAATTCACAAAGAAACCATGAAGCTATACCTATTCAACTTGTACCCCATTAAGAAAAAAAAACTTATATCCCATGTTGCTTTCTACGATTGAAACAGAGAGGAATATTGGATTCTAAATTAATTAAATTAAGATAATCCAAAATATAATTCAAATTCATCTTTAAAAATTAAAATATATCTGATATACTTTTTAAAACTAAAATTTGTCAAAATTAATTTCAAACTATGTTAAAATAAGATAATATCTGTCATTACTACAAAATATACATTCAACATCATCCAATTGACATCGATTATATGAAAATTGATGTAAAAAAATACACAGTGACACATTTTTGTAAATAAAAGGATTTCATTAACATCGTTTCTCGAATAAACGATGTGATTAATCATCTTCAACATCGGTTTTGAAATATAACCGATGTTGTTGATCCGTCTTCAACATCGGAGTTCATTAACATGTATATATGTTGAAGGTACAAATACCCTTGATGTTTACCATTTTGATACGACAAGTACCATATAAATCCAATATAGAAAGATATTCATGATGCGTTGAGGAGATGGTCTTCTCGTCGTGACCGATCGACCAGTATACCACTCATTAATTGGCGCTTGGACGCTAAGTTATGTATAGGTGAAGACTGAAGAAGATCACCAACCACCACTTCATGCAGCAACTGCGCATGTTTCATCTGGGGTTGATGACTTCCCCATCCAACAACAACGTAAGACTACTGAGAATGTATTTTGACCATGGATTGAGATAAAATACACATGCAAAAGTTTGGTGCATGCATCATATCCTACTTATCTGTTAATAACTGCTTTTCTTTCCGAAATATTACTAGTGTTGAATGATTGATAAAACGACCTGATCGATATACCCACCAGATACCACCCAATATCATACGCCAATAAAAACTTCACCTAACGTGTAGGATATACTGTATGCGATGAGTTACATTCAAGCGAGGAGTAATAATTAAATCTTTGCGGGTAATTCACTTGTTTCCCCCCTGAAACGGATCTTGATTATCTTCGCATTAAAATGCATACATGTAAATAAAAGTAAATTGCATTTTCAACTCTACCATAATTCTATTCTTTGAAAATGATTAAAGCATGTGTTAAGGCGAACTTTACTTGAGGTGCTAGTTTAGGAAGGGTCTTAATGTAAAATTCCAGGTTATCACTAATTAATACTGTCAAAAAGGAAAGGTTAAAAGAATGATACTATTCACCGATAAAAGAATAAAGCTTCTAAATAATGAATAATTTTCAACTCGTTCAAGCGTGCTAAAATTTTTGTGATTGTTTAAAAAGATCGGTTAATATATTTTAAAAAATATATAATCATACAAAAAAAAAATCTTAACAAAATATAAAATACAGGTTAATTATACTGAGTGAGATATATAATAATGATATTAAATATCATTAATATAAAATAAAATGAATTTTGTCATATTTAGATAAATATCAATAAACACTTATAAATAAAAAGAAAACAAAAAGTAAAATAAATCAAATTTATTTCATAATTTAAAATCAACTTATACACCTTTACTTTTAAAGAAGTTAGATAAAAGAGCTTATATAAAAGTTAAAGTACATAAATTAATTTAAACTTATGGAAAAAAGTTTTATATATTTTACTTTTTATTTTTCCCTATAAATACATATTGATAAATTGATTCAAACAGAACAGAGCCCCTTGTTTTCTTCTATCGTAAAGCCGCAAATTTTAATCAATCAAATGTAACGCAGAAAACGAATTCTTTAATCAGTATGCAAAAAGTTAGCATTTATTAGTATATGATTGGATAAAATTTTACTCATGGCCAAAAGTAATTTGTCCCAATTTACACGCAAATATTGTTAACACTTAGTTTGGTTTGGTTATATGAAAAATACAATGAAGGAAAACAAAAAAGAAAAAGAAAAAACGTATATTTCTTTACAGCATGGACACAGGAGAAAACAGAGGAGAAAATTGTGGGTTCCATGAAAAAAAATTCTCTTCAATAATGAAAAAAAAAAAAACAGAGGGAAAGAAGAAAAAAAATTCATTTAACCTTTTCATCCTTCATTTTCATCACTAGGCTCTCTCCTCCTTCAACAGCCGACACCCCACTGCTTTTAACCACCGGCACACAGTGAGGAGCCGCACACCTTCCACAAGCCCAAACCACCACCTCATGTTATGGACCTTGTCCACGATGCCTCATCTGCCAAGCCCTACCTATGCTGCACGCATGGGGACGAATCCACAGATAACATTCTGATCATAGTTCAAATTTCATAGTTTTAATAATTTAAGCGGTGGCGGAAGGAATGGGCCTTCTTAATCAAATTGAATTAGCTACTATTTTACCAAACAGAACTATGTGTATTTTTTTTATTATATTAATTGAAAAAAAATTCTCAGCATACTTCCTGAAACCCCTTATTCATTTCAGATTCTAAAAAAAAAAAAAAAACTCTTATTCAGAAAAACCCGATTTCCTCAAAAGAGTTGCATAAATAAAAAATGCAACGTTATACAAGCATGCTGTCTGAACTTAGATTATTTTTTGTAGTTTTATATGTGCGCCTTCATTCCCAAATATTAATGTGTCAACAAAACGAGCTACCTTTGAATGTGCACATAGTTGGAGCATCAACCGATTGGCTGTACCTAGCACGTGTAAGCACATGCATGCTTTTAAAAAGATGGGGAAAAGGTACCACGTGAACATGACTATGAGAATCAATTTGAGCTAAAAAGGTATATTTCTGAAACTTGAATACTGCAAAATTATAGTTGAGATTCCTTTTAAGAAGCTAACAAAGCCGTTTAATTTCATTCATATTATTCGTTTGCACAAGCATACATAACACGGATAAGTGATTCCCGGACATTAATTATAATTGATTAAGAATTCATTTTGCTGTCACAGTTTGGCCAAAAAATTTCAGAGAATAAAGGGACGGCTGTAGTATCTTACAATGATGGGGACATGCAAAAGAATAACTGTAATATATCTTACAACGATGAAGACATGAGAATGCCCGCAATATATCTTAATATATATCTTGCGATCCCTGACCGTGATCTCTGACCATGCTTTTGTTTTCTTCTTTCAGGTAAAAAAAAAAAAAAAAAGGGAACAAAACGACAGTCAAACATGGTAGCGAAATGAGAATATATAAATCAGCAGATGGTTGGGAACTAATTTGCGATTAGGAGATGAAGAATAAGAAATCTCTATAATGTATTAAACAAATTCAGATAATTATGTTATTATTGGTTTAAAGCTAATTGCGAAAAGAATCTATTTACCCACAAAAATATAATTCAAAATTAAACGTGTCTTCTCTGAATTTTTTAAAGTGATCAATTGAAGGACGTCGAGTAATGCGCTGCCTAAAAAACAGTTAGCTTAATGTTATATTATTATGAATTTGAAAGGAGATTAATAGTTTGAACTCTCTTGGTGCGAATTATTATGAAACTGAAAGGAGATTTATAATTTGAAGTTTGAACTCTCTTGGTGCGAAACTAGTAGAGCTAGGGTGAAGTTAAAAATATGACACGAAGGCGTGAGGCAAGAAAGGCTGTCAGACAGGTCACCCTATGGTTTCCCTCTCGTGAATGAATGATTCCTCTTCTTGTACTTCAAATCCTTAAATTTCGGTCCTAATCTAATCTAATTTCAGTTACAGGCATTGTTTTAAAATCCGGACCGACCCGGCCGGTCGGACCGGGACCCGGAGGTTAGACCGGGTCGAGTCGGCTATCAGACCGGCCATGCTTTTGACCCGGTCAAATCAGGTGTGACCCGGTCAAACCCGGTGACCCGACCCGGGTCTCACCTTTTTTTTTTTTTTTTAAATTGCTTGAAATGACGTTGTTTGGATAAAAAATCAAAAGAAAAAAAGGTTTTGTGACTGTAACCGTTTGCCAAAACATTGCTTGCTGTATCGTGTTTGTGAGTCTGTAACTTTTCTTCTTCAAACTTCAAAGTGCACACAGATAAACCCTAATGCACTCATCTCAACCACATCGATCCACACCACATGATTCTATTTAATCCAACTTGAATGTTATTTTTAGTTGATTCTGTTTTATTATTTATGAGTAGTGATTCTTAGGTAATTGATAATGTGATTCTATCACTTTGAATTTTGTTTGAAGAAGTGATGGTACAGTTGATAGTGTGATTCTATTATTTTAAATTCTGTTTAAACTTTAAAAAAGTTTAATAAGTAATTTATAATGTGATTTTGTTACTGTGAATATCAATGGATTTGAATTTGAAAAATGAGCTTGTGAAATTATATTAATTTGTTATGTGATTTTTTTTACTTTTTTAAGACAGGTATAAAATTTTCAAATTTTTTAATACAGACCGGGTCATACGAGTCAATTAGTGACCTATCGGTTCGACTACTGACCCAGTGACCCAGTGCCTCGACCGGATTGGTCACCGGGTTAATTTTTGAAACTATGGTTACAAGTCTACTATTATTCACGTCATTAGTATTTCATTACTTAACTCTAGTATTATTTAGTTATTTTAATAAAGTGTAAAAAAATTAGTTATTAGTCATAATAAATATTTTTAATAAAAGCTAATGACTAGTTAATATACCTTAATATGTCAAAAAAAAAGTTAATATACCTTAAAATTATTAGTTAAGTTTAGCGCAAGAGAATAGTTAGTATCAACTTATCCATTTTCTATTTTATTATTTTTAAAAATTAAAGTGATATAACTAAATTTTTGTCCGAGACTCTCCTTAAAAGTCATGTTAGACGTCGATTAATCTTAATCAAGTCATGTAAATTTATTTAAAGAAATAATTTTTTTACAATACTTATTTTTTTCATTTTCAGAAGGAAGACAAAAGATATAAAGTTGTTTACTACTTAAAGGAAGAACAATTGACCCTAGATTGAAAAGAAAGAAAAGGAAAATTGACCCTTTGTAATTACCATTGACCCCTCAGTTTGATGAGGCATGTAGACAGCTAGAAAAAACAGGTTGCTGTTACGCTCTCACGAACACACGCATACCCTCCACTCTCTCTCTCTGTATATATACCCCTCGCTTCTGTTCTAGCACCTCCCATTACTCCATTTCCTTCCTCAACTGCGAGACGGAGAGTGCAAAGCCATCGCCTTCTCTTCTCGGAGCTTGGCTTTGCTTTTCGATTCTCTCTCCTCTCATTTCTCTATTTCAAGGTAATTCTCCGTCTTAGATCGCACTTTATTTTCCATTTTTAGTCAATTCTTTTTCTCGAATTTTAGTTCCAAGTCATAAAACGGTGCAAGTTATGTTTCCTTTTACCGATTCTCTGAACGAGGTTCTCCGATTGGGAAAATGTGGCCATTAGAGCTCAGATTTGTTTATCAGTGCTTCTTTCTGTGTGAGATTGCATCCTATAGCAGAACCGTGTCTTCATTTTATTTTATTACTCGGAATTTCTATTAATATGTGTTGATTGCTGAAATGAAGTTAGATTAATGGTTATATCACTTATATGTAGTTGATCTGTGGTTTTTTGCATGTTACTCACTCAATCTGGTTCTGATCTGCTAGAAGTGAGATCTTGGATCTTGCCAAAACTAGACGATTTGTTTTGTATATATCTGTTGTGTATGTATGGCCGCAATTGCTTAGTTCTTCTGGTTTGTTAACTGACTTTATGGTCTGATCTGGATTTTATGGGAGAATCTCTGATTTTATTTATTTTTTATTATGGAAAATCATTAGGTAGTTAAGGTGTTGACAATTGATAGTGATATTTCTGAGTCAGTAGGTAACATGCGGTTGTTGCTTATTCCTTATTGAGAAGCTTAAATTACAAGTTCCGTATGCTCTAATCCTGTGTAGAGTGTGGAACCATTATTCTATGATGATATTGTGAATAATGTCTGTTAATTTATAAATGTTGGCAGTTTAACATAAATAATGTTAAAGTATGGTCTCCTTTGTTTATTAATTTACGTGCCCTGTGCTGTTCTCTTTTTCCATTTAAAACAACACCACTTTTTCTAGTTATTAATTAAATATATTTCAACTTGCAAGCACTAAATTGTTTGATTTCCCCTCTTTGTTCTTGTTCTTGTGTGTGTATGTGTGTTTTATGCTATGTACTTTTGCTATATCTGGTTTAACAGATATAGTTTTTGAAGTAAATCCCAGTCTTCATTGGCTGTAAATGACTTGGTTTCACAGATTGTTCATACAATACAATGTTGTTAGTACTGACACTGTATTTCATGGCACCCTATGCTTTCTGCAGATTTGTAAAAGATGGCTGATGCTGAGGATATTCAACCTCTTGTTTGTGACAATGGAACTGGAATGGTCAAGGTTAGTACTTGGTGGCTTTGTTTTTTGTTTCATGTGCATCTGCAAGCCTTGAGTTCATAACTGAATCTTTGATTTTAATATGGAACAGGCAGGATTTGCTGGTGATGATGCTCCTAGGGCTGTCTTTCCCAGTATTGTTGGCCGACCTCGACATACCGGTGTTATGGTTGGGATGGGTCAAAAGGATGCCTATGTAGGTGATGAAGCCCAATCAAAAAGAGGTATTCTTACTCTCAAGTATCCCATTGAGCATGGTATAGTCAGCAACTGGGATGACATGGAAAAGATCTGGCATCACACATTTTATAATGAACTTCGTGTTGCTCCTGAGGAGCACCCAGTGCTTCTCACCGAGGCTCCTCTCAACCCAAAGGCCAACAGAGAAAAGATGACCCAAATCATGTTTGAGACCTTCAATGTGCCTGCCATGTATGTGGCTATCCAGGCTGTTCTCTCCTTGTATGCAAGTGGTCGCACAACTGGTTTGTATATTACCATCCGTCTTGATTCATTCTTTTATCATCACATCATTCTTTCCCTGAATCAATTCCTTTCAAAACAGGTATTGTGTTGGACTCTGGTGATGGTGTGAGTCACACTGTACCAATCTATGAGGGGTATGCTCTCCCTCATGCCATCCTTCGTTTGGATCTTGCTGGTCGTGATCTAACTGATCATTTGATGAAGATCCTCACTGAGAGAGGGTACATGTTCACCACCTCTGCTGAGCGAGAAATTGTCCGTGACATGAAGGAAAAGCTTGCATATGTTGCCCTAGATTATGAGCAAGAACTTGAGACTGCAAAAAGCAGTTCATCAGTTGAGAAAAGCTATGAGCTTCCTGATGGACAAGTTATCACAATTGGGGCAGAGAGATTCCGTTGCCCAGAAGTTCTTTTCCAGCCATCTATGATTGGAATGGAAGCTGCTGGAATTCATGAGACCACCTACAATTCTATCATGAAGTGTGATGTGGATATCAGAAAGGATCTATATGGCAACATTGTTCTTAGTGGTGGCTCAACTATGTTTCCTGGTATTGCAGACCGTATGAGCAAGGAGATCACTGCTCTTGCTCCTAGCAGCATGAAGATTAAGGTTGTAGCTCCACCAGAAAGAAAATATAGTGTCTGGATTGGAGGATCAATCCTTGCATCCCTCAGCACCTTCCAGCAGGTGATTGTTTTATCATTAATTTGCTCTTCCATGTGTGACATTTTCATTGATTATGATTGCTAAAAAATGTTTTGGTTTTGTAGATGTGGATTTCTAAAGGTGAATATGATGAGTCAGGCCCATCCATTGTCCACAGGAAGTGCTTTTAACTCCTAAGTACAAAATATGCTTCAATGGTGAAATATTTTTCGCTCCAGTTGTTTTTATGGGTCTGTGTCACGTCATGTTAACGATATTGCCATGGATAAGGAAGTATCATTAAAGGAAGGTCTATTCTTAGCTTGATGCATCATATTTTGTGTGACGCTCTGGATGTGGGGGGCAGAGAGTTAGAGAGGGGCATTTCTTCGTGTTTGGCTATCCGTGGTTCATCTATATCTTCTTAGTAGGTTGTTTGTAGCAAGGGAGTGATTGTGATGATCTCTTTTTCCCCCATTTTTCTTTTTGTATTTTTAAAGTTTACATTTGAAGGATTTTTTCCCCTTGGAACATTGAATCATTGATGTTAATAGTCATATGTATCGAGAAATTTTATATTATTATTATTACCAGTTGTTGCTCGTAAAGTGATACTGCAGTTTTTATGAATGTTGAATTGCTGGCTTCAGATAAATTTAGGGTTCTTACGATGGGGGGCGGTATAAGTCCATCTGATGAACGCATAGATCACTGTATGATATTTTGTCGCCGTGGTGTTAATTTCTTTTTTAAATATTGACGGGGGGAAATCATAAAGAGACTACCAGTTATTCGATAATAAAAAACATTACAACAATAAATCCTAATTAAACATTTGAAAATATTCACGATATTGTTTCTTCAATAAGAAATCAAATTTCCTTCATGGTCTACAGGTACATCATGCTGTGGCATAATTTAAATGAAACATTTGTTTCTTGATGTCAAAACATATAACTTGACTTTAAAGTTTAAACTTACCACCGGCTTCCAGTAAGGTGACATGTTACCCACATCTGGCCATTTTTATCTAATGAAATGTATGTATATATACACTCGACTATACAATGTAACATCTCTATCCATTCAAAAGAATTTCAATTTTCTATAGCAATGGGTTTAAAACAGAATTTGAAATAACGGCACCATTGAAATTGCTCATCATTAATTTAAAAATAAAAAAACAAACTAAGACTGGGGAAAAAAATAGAAAATCAGAAAGTTAAAGTACATGATAAATCTCTTTTCCCATAGGTGATAGGACAAATGCTTGGCATAGTAATCTGACGGTCCTTCCATGATTCCATCATATTTAAACAGAGTCCTAGACTATCAGCGGGGTATACGCCCATTGGAGATTAACTACTGAAATTATAAACATTTTACTAATAGAGTTTTAGTCTTTTAGAGAGGTCTATGTAAGTCAAGTTTTGACTTGTTTGTTGAATTTTTTATTTTTTGTAAGGATTGTAAAGGTTAATGAAGAATCTCAACAAGTATTGCTAAGAATTAGACATGGATCACAATGGTGGTGTGTCTTTTTTTTTTTTTTTTTTTTTTTTTTGTATCAGCAATAAGGAAATAATATTATAGCGCACAAGTTGTGCAAATTTGTCCAGACATAGGTCACAATACAAATTCACGAGTGAACAGCCTCACAGTGGTGGTGTTTAAATCAAGATAATGTTTTTATCTCATTCTCTATCTCTCAACTCATTTATATATATATATATATATATATATATATTATACTGTGATTGAATTAATAATTTAATATGTTATATTAAGTTTCTTGATTTTTAAAATAACTATTTACAAGTCATATTTTAAGTAATTTTTAATTAATTGACTCTATACAATGTATAAAAATTAAACTTTAAATTAAATTCATATTCAATTAGTTTAGTTTGATTTTACATTTTTTTTATACATGTTTGTTTTAACTTAATTTTAAATAAATATATTTAAAAACAACTTCCCTAGGAAGTTGACAACATAACTATTTCTTCTAAATACAGTTTTCTTTTTTTCTTTTTTTCAGAGGTTACTACGTTAACTCATTGTCATTAGAGCATCAAACAGTTTTTTTTTTTTTTAAAGTATAAATCTTTTAAAATATATTCTTATTTAAAAATAATTAAAAAATCTCAAACTAAAGCAATCCTACATTCTGTAGCATAAAAAAGAGTCCAGCAATCGGTTGATTTAAATATCAACTCCAAAATTAATTTGGACTCGTCTTAATTTCGCAAACTAGTAAAATCCTTCTGCCATAGTACCATACATACAATATTTTCAAACAACGACCCCGGGAAACCGAAAAACTTCAAAAATATTTAGAAGAGGCCAAAAAAAAAAAAGGGAATAGATTACACAAGTCTTGTGGCGCCAAACGAAAACTAAAATTAAAAGGATGAATCCGCGTGACATCTCATAATGAAATCGTAACCGTCCGATAAACCCACACACGGATCGCTCCAAAACGCAAAGCTCCTTCCTCCCAAAAATTGAAACTCTCACCCCTATAAACTCCCCTTCATTCCACCACCAAATTGCAAAGCATTCTCCACTTCGAATTACTCTTCCAGATCCAGAAACCACCAGATGGCGCGTACGAAGCAAACAGCGCGTAAGTCCACCGGCGGCAAGGCTCCCCGGAAACAGCTGGCGACGAAGGCAGCTAGGAAGTCTGCTCCGGCGACCGGCGGAGTGAAGAAGCCACACAGGTTCAGGCCAGGGACAGTTGCTCTGAGGGAGATCAGGAAGTACCAAAAGAGCACGGAGCTTCTGATCCGAAAACTTCCGTTTCAGCGTTTGGTTCGAGAAATCGCTCAGGATTTCAAAACTGATCTGAGGTTCCAGAGCAGCGCCGTTTCGGCGCTCCAGGAAGCCGCTGAAGCTTACTTGGTGGGTCTCTTTGAAGACACTAACCTTTGCGCTATTCACGCTAAGAGGGTTACCATCATGCCCAAGGATATTCAACTTGCCAGAAGAATCAGAGGCGAAAGGGCTTAGTTTCGTAATCCCCTAGGTTTTCTTTTGTTTTTCGGTTTTAGGGTTTAGCCCTTGGCAGTTTCCGTGTGTGGAACTTTCAAGGTTTAGAAGTTTTCTTGTAATGATGCCCTTCTATATGTAATATTGAAAATCGGCCTATTCTGTTCATCTTTGATATTCTATCTATATTAAACACTGATTTTAAAAAAGTATTTGGTGAGAATCTAAAAACAAGTCATTCTCAAGGGATTGGAAAATGTTTTGTGGTTGAGCTGTTGATTGTTGGCTTAGTTGATTATGCAAATGGAGTAAGATTTTTTCAAATCTCTTTTTTTTGTTTTCCTGCCTCGTGGCTGTGGGTGGCTTGTTAGGGCAATCGGTTATTCGGTTTGATTAAGGCCTTCAAGCCGCTCTGGTTTGCGTTGCTGTTCTGATGCTGCCTGAAAATTGGTACATACCTTTTTGTATGGTGTTCGTAGATTGTGGTTACTCCTGCTCCAATCATGGATCCAATGTCAATCAGTGCGTAATGTGATCGTCTCTTTGTAACTCGATCCAAAATGATCGTGAGGGAGCGATGGCTTCAACCCTCTTAGACGGGTTTTCCTTAACCCATCATTTCATGCGTTTCAGCGATGGCTCCCGAGACTACTAGCACAGTTTCTTAGAGCTCACAATTATTCAGACCATCGGAGGATAGGGTTATTGGAGAGTTAAAAAATTGGTGCTCTTAACAAAAAGTACATGGACCCGTGACATCCGTCAATTGAAAAGCTAATACAATCTTAGGCAATGCGATGAGATCATTGAATAGGACTTAACTATAACCCTTTATTGTGCTAGAAGTTTATTCGCTAACACCTAACTAGCCTTGTCCAACAAATATTTCTGTTGCAAATTTATTACTAAAGGACTTAAAATTACAAAGATTGTAAATATAATTACCTCTTTACTGAAAGAAGAATAAAACACTCGTGTGGTTTAAATAACTTATATTAATATTAATTTGATACATGTGATTTATATTTAATATGGACTATTTTTTATTTATTCTTTACATGGTTATACAGATATAGATTATGAAGCTAGAAGTTTCGTTTATTTATTATGATATACACTTTTATATCAATGTGAAAAATAAGGAAAAAAGCAAACAGCTCGTAAGTCTACCGACGGTAATACAATTTCATTTGGTCTATGCTTAATATATGACATTTTTTAATCTTTATCTAACAATTTATCTTTATATGAGAAGTGATGGTTATATAATAATATGGAACATTTACATTAATTCAAAAATGGTCCATACACCTTGGCATGGATGTTGTGAAGAATAATTCAAAATGGTTCATACATCTCATAGATTCATGACTTTGTCTAGAGAAATCATTATTGTACACCTAATGGATTGTGAAACTGGAAGCTTCATGTATTTAGTAAGAGCATCTTCATCCCAATACTTTTATTTGGATTCTTAAATGGGTCCCACATATACACATAATTCATTTTCACTCTTTTCAAGATAAGTACCTCAAAAGTTCTCATTCTCTCCAACCCAATACTTCTATTTAGGTTCCTATTTGGGTCCCACAAAACAATTCACATCTTTAATTTTATCAATAATTTATTATGTTATGTTATAATTATCTTATTTATAAAATATTTAAAAAATATAATTAAAAATATGAAAATCATTTTTGTATCATAACATAAAATATCTTGCATGCATATAATACAAAATAAAAATTAACGGTTATAAAAATATTTTTTGATAATACAAAAAACATAATTAAGTAAAATTTTATTTAAAATTATGAAAATAGCTCAAATCACACAATTATCACAACATTAAAAATTGACATTAAGATAATAAAATTACATAATTAAAATAATAATTAATTTTGTGGTCTATCGCGCCCAAAACGTTCCCAAATATGTTCCACAAGGTCAGCTTGGAGTTGATGATGACGTTGCTTATCATGAACTTCTGCTCTTCTTCGTAGGTATGGTTGAATATCCGGATGAGGACCACTACGTATGTCAGCTGTGGACACATCATCATTGTTGGGATGATCATAAGAATAATCAAAATGACCAACGTATGTGTGTCGTTCATCTTCCACAATCATGTTATGCAATATGATGCATGCATATAATATATGCTTGATTGTGTCCATATGCCAAGCACGCACAGGGCCACGTACAATTGTGAACCGAGCTTGAAGCACTCCAAACGCACGCTCCACATCCTTTCTTGCTGCTTCTTGACGTTGGGCAAACAATTTTCTTTTCTCGCCTTGTGGCATTGAGATGCTCTTGACAATCGTTGCCCAATCCGGATAAATACCATCTGCTAGATAGTACCCCATGCTATATTGGGTTCTATTCACCGTATATTGTACAGCAGGGGCTTGTCCCTCTAAAATGTCATTAAACACAGGAGATTGATTTAGCACGTTGATGTCATTGTTTGAACCCGCAACCCCAAAAAATGCATGCCAAATCCATAAGTTTTGTGATGCCACTGCTTCAAGCATGATTGTGGGCTTTCCATGATCACCACGAGTAAATTGACCTTTCCATGCTACTGGACAATTTTTCCAAACCCAATGCATACAATCAATGCTACCTAACATACCTGGAAAACCACGCCTCTCCCCGATTTGTAGTAAGCGTTGAATGTCATTATTGTTGGGCCTTCTTAAGTATTCAGATCCAAATATATCATAGACACCCCTTACAAACTTATCCAAGCATTGCAATGTTGTGCTTTCGCCAATTCGCACATAATCATCAACACTATCAGCAGGTGATCCATATGCCAATATACGAATAGCAGCAGTGCATTTCTGCAACGGGGAAAGACTCACTCTTCCAGTTGCATCAACCCTCATTTGAAAATACTCATCATGATTGCCGAGGGCTTGTACAATGCGAAGGAAGACATCCCTTCGCATTCGAAATCTTCGTCGGAATTGCTCCTCTGTATATACTGGATTGTTGGAGAAATAGTCATTGAACAATCGAGCATGCCCTTCTTCACGACTCCTTTCTATGTGGATTCGTCTACGTCTATGCGTAGGCGTAGCGGCTTGTTGGTTCATTAGCCTCTCCATTATGAATTTGTCGAGAAGTTCTTCGTAGTCATCATTTATGAAATCTTTGATGATTTCATCTTCAAGATCCTCGTCAAAGGATGAATCACTGGAGTCCATTGCAAGGAACACAATAGATGTTGATAGTTTTGAGAGAATTTGAGGAGAAGATGAAACTTGTTTGCACAAATGAGAGATATGAAAAATCATGTTACATGTGAAGAATATATAAAGACAAACAACATAACGGTTATTTTGAATAACGGCTAGTTTTAATAACGGCTAGTTTTAATAACGACTAGTTTGACCAACGGCTAGTTTGAATAACGACTAGTTTTAGTAACGGCTAGTTTGACCAACGACTAGTTTTAGTAACGGCTAGTTTGACCAACAAATTAATTTCTAAAATTACATGTAAAAATATAACAAAATAATAAAAACTTAACATAATTCATCTCATAATTAATAAAAACTACATAATTAATTAAAATGACATAATCAATAAAAATTACATAATTAATTAAAATGACATAATTTATAAAAATGACTTAATTAAAACAAACACAACTACTTTCACTAACATCATTACAGAAGTCCATATTTTTCTCTAATTTTGTAACACAACTTCTCATGGTCTCGTAGTTGTGTAACATTCATAGTAGATGTATCTCTGAAGAGGATTTGAATTTCCAAATCTTTCTCCTTGACCTTCGCCTCCAATTCGAGCTCTTTCTCCTTTATCTTGAACTGGTACTCGAGTTCTTTCTCCTTAATGCTCAACGCTTTCTCCTTCAACTTGTTACGATCAAGCTTGGCACGTGCCAAATCTTCCATTGCTTTTGCTTTTGACTTTTGTGTATCACCTAGTGCAGTTAGATCAATGTAGGCAGAAGATGTTTCATTTGATTTTGCTTTTGCCTTTCTCTTTGCTGCTTTTGTTCCCATTGGACGAACCATGGTTGGTGAACCTGGGTCGTAACTTGATGGTGTATCCGGATTAGAGGAGGATGAGTAAGCTCCAGAAGCCGAAACCTTTGTTCTTTTATTAGCTCCTTCAAACAATTGATCTCTAAATTTAGGTTGGTTTTTCACCACGTGCCATGCATACTCCAATTTGAATTGTTTGCCTACATCTTGAAAATAAATTTTATATGCATCGCTCATGATGTCAACCTCGGAGCTACCACTTTTCTTTCTTTGGTTTGCTTGTTTGTGGCACGCTGGAAATTTTTGAAGTGCTTGATTCAACTTTTGCTATCGAGATTTCAACTGTGATGCTTCCCTCGCTTCCAAATCACCACGCTCCTCATTGTAATTATGTTTCACCCTTGACCAAAAAGCACGTCTACTTTGGTTATTCCCCACAATTGCATCTTTAGAAACATTTAGCCATGATTGGACGAGAAGTAATTTTTCATCCATGGTGAACCACATTTTTTTTGGTGTTTCAGTTGGTGTTTCTCTTTCTTCTTCATCGAGCGCAATATTATCCAACCCAATTTGAGTGAAAAATAGCGAAGCTTGAGATTCAGATGGTGTTTCTTGATCTTTTTCAGAAGATTGTCCTCCACCAGTACCCATAGAAGTGCCATGATCTGTGGTGGGGTTAATTGGTGGTGATTGAAACATGAGAAATTGATAGGGGAATGGGAGGACAAGAAATTGAAAATTTGTCATATTTGGATTATTTTGTGGATTTGGTGGTGGGTTTTGTGGAAGTGAAGGATTTTGAAAATTTGGATTGGTTGGATATTGATAATTTTGCATGAAATTTAACCAATGGTTGAGATTGAAGTGGTTTGGATCCATTGGATGAAAATAAATAAAAAGAGAAAGTTGAGAATTTGGGATGTGTGAGTAAAAAAATTGGATGAGATTGAATTTTGAGAAGAATGATTGTGTAAAAAAAAATTTCATGTTACTCATATTTATATACATACTAATATTAATATTTAAATATTAACAGTAAATTTTTTTCAAAATAACACTGTATACAACGTTACCAATAAAACGGTAACAATGTTCTTTCGCGTAACGGCTACTTTAATTTTTTTTTTTTTTTAAAAAAGATAGACTGGCCCACCAAATAGAAAAATGGAAACGTTCCTGAAATGAGAATCGTAAACGGATACGATTCTGCTTTAACGACAATTTCAAAATCAGCATTGAAACTTTTTCATCAAATACCGTGTAAGATCCACGGATAAAGATGGTCTAAGATGCTCATTTTTAAACTACTTATATTAATATTAATTTGATACAAGGATGTAATCCATATTCAATATGAACCATTTTTTACTTATTTTTCACATGACAATGCAGTTATAAATTGTGAAGTTAGAAATTTCGTTTATTTATTATGACGTATACTTTTAAATTACTTATATCGATATTAATTTGATACTTATGTTTAATAAATTAACATATGGTGAAACCAAAAAGATGAAAAATACACAGGTCTGGTGGCGCCAAACCAAAATTTGAAGTGAAAAGAAAAAGCTGGAAAAGCTAAAAATGAAAAAGATGAATCCGCGTGATATATGAAAACCAAATCGTAACCGTCCGATTCAGTCACACACGGATCGCTCCGAAACGCAAAACTCCCTCCCTCCCTCCAAAATTTCAATCTCTCATCTATAAAAATTAAAGCCCCTTTCCTCTACCTTCATTCCACCAAAGTTTCAAAGCATTCTCTCCTTCGGATCACTCTTCCAGAAACCACCAGATGGCGCGTACAAAGCAAACAGCTCGTAAGTCCACCGGCGGTAAGGCTCCCAGGAAACAGCTGGCGACCAAGGCCGCTCGGAAGTCTGCTCCGGCGACGGGCGGAGTGAAGAAGCCCCACAGGTTCAGGCCTGGAACCGTGGCTCTGAGGGAGATCAGGAAGTACCAGAAGAGCACGGAGCTTCTCATCCGAAAGCTTCCGTTTCAGCGTTTGGTTCGAGAAATCGCTCAGGATTTCAAAACTGATCTGAGGTTCCAGAGCAGCGCCGTTTCGGCGCTCCAGGAAGCCGCTGAAGCTTACTTGGTGGGTCTCTTTGAAGACACTAACCTCTGCGCTATTCACGCTAAGAGGGTCACCATCATGCCCAAGGATATTCAACTCGCCAGAAGAATCAGAGGCGAAAGGGCCTAGTTTCACAATTCACTAGTTTTTCTTTTTTGGCTTTTAGGGTTTATGTGTTTCTCTTTTGCCCTTGGTAGTTTCGGTGTGTGAATCTTAGAATGTTGAGCAGGTGCTGTTAAGATGTCTTCTAATGATTCTCTTATATATGTAATCAAATGATTTTATTTGTCTCTTCATTATATAGCTTGCCTGTTGATTGTTGTCTCCCTTGATCAATTAAATCGGATGAAATGGTACATCTGCTCTTAAATAAATAGTAATTTGACAGTTCTTATAAGTAATAAATAATAACCCTAAATTTTGTTTACTCCCGCTGTTTATCCACTTCAAGCATTACGCATCCAAACCAGACACTGTTTATAGTTGGGGTTCAGGTTTCTTGCTTTTCTTCTGCTTGATTAATTCTACAAACTCCCTAAAAGCTGCATAGTGAACAGATGACATCAGTAATGAAGTTAACTGAAATGGTGATGCAAGTTTTTATCTCATACCATAATCAGAATCGTGGGGTCCAGGGGATGCTTCGGGGTGGTATTGAAGAGACATTATTCTTTGAGCAGGGAAGGCAAGGCCAGCACAGCTTCCATCATTCAGATTGATATGAGTAACCTCCACTCCTTCTGGCAGTGAGGTAGGGTCAACCGCATAGTTGTGGTTCTGCCAATATCAGTATTAATTTATGATTATACAAAGCCACGCCAAACAATAACAACAACCAAGCCTTATATCACTATTTACATGTATACAATCTTTTATGTTGCCTTCTACTTCATTACAAGTTTAAGATCCAACATGCAAAACAAGTCCAGTCAGTGACTTCATGCAATAATAACAGACTATCTTGGTGATACAACAGGGACATGAGCTGAGTAACTGCATAAATAGTTTTAACCACCAAAACAGACATTATTATAGTGAATACTTCTTTACTTTGGGGTCACATACTCATGCTACTTTTCATTTTAAGAAACTGAGGGCAGAGTACCAACCCTCCTTGTTAGCAAAAACTTATATCTAAAACCAATGTTCATTTTCTCTCCAGCATACCTAAAAGGTTCATGGATTTTACACAAGATATGGTGGAGAAGGAACACTACAATATTTATTTCAGAAATAAAAAGTGAATCCCATAAACAAAACAAAGTTCTAAAGAATTAGTGTAGAAGAAAAGCCCATTTGATTTAGTCACATACCTGAGCACTAATTTCAACATGGCCAGTTCGAAGGTTACGAACCGGATGATTTCCTCCATGATGACCAAATTTCATCTTAAAGGTTTTGCCCCCTAAAGCCTGGCCTATCAATTGATGGCCCATGCAAATTCCAAAAACAGGCACCTTTCCCAGAATATTCTTTACTGTCTCAACAGCATAAGGAACAGCAGATGGGTCTCCAGGGCCATTGCTAAATAGCACCCCATCTGGCTTCATCTTCAAGGTTTCCGATGCCGGCCATGTAGATGGCACAACAGTGATTTTACAGCCATAAGATGCCAAGCGCCTTAGTATATTATGCTTGATTCCAAAATCATAAGCAACGACCTATGATCCATTCACCACATTAGGTGTAAATTAACTTATGCATTACTAAAGCAAAAGGAAGGAGGCAATTCCTACAGAATACACTGCTAATACTTACATGGAAAGTCTCCCCGCACCCCTTAGAACTAAAATCCCATTCTTGCTTTGTTGGGTCAACCCATTCATGCACAGACTGACATGATACTCCACTTATTAAATCAACACCTGCAAAATGAAACAGCAATTGCATACTTCCATTTTTAAGATATGTTTTCAGAGCCTCAAAGACTTGTATCCTTACCAACAATGTTCCAAGAATGAGACATCTTAAGTAGTTCCTCATCTGTTTTAGAATTGTCAGTACTCAACACACCAATAAGGCTGCCATCTTGCCTTAATCTGCGTGTGATAGCCCGCGTGTCAACGTCATCTGTTGCATCACAAAGTATTATCACCAAATTCAAAGGCAAAACCTGAAATTACAGACAGTGGATATTCATATAAAGTACTTACAAATTCCCATGATGTTCCTTTCTGCTAAGTAATCACCTAGAGCTTCTGGACATCTCCAGCTTGAGGTACTGCATAAAATTATTGCAAGCAGAAAGAAAAAGTAGGCATAGGAAAAGTAAGGCTCAATCCATGAAAAACATTTGTAGAGCATGTGAATCAAACCTGATACTCAAACTTCTAATTACTAGACCGGCAAGGAAGCACTGTCTTGATTCCTCATCATCTGGCGGTAGGTACATCAGAAGGTAGGTTTTAGATGACCTCCAAGAACAAATATTCAAGAGACTTAGAATAATATAAATATTAAATTAAATACTTACCAAAATTTACACCAGTGTTACCAATATGCGGATTTGTCATCAGTACAAACTGACCAGCATAACTAGGATCTGTTAGAATTTCTTGATACCTGCAGTTAACAGATATTAATAAATAATTAAATATAAATAAATAAATTAAACACCCATATATCGATGTTCAGATTGAACGCATGATGGTTTATAAATAGTTCATCTCACCCAGTTAATGATGTATTAAAAACAACTTCACCAACTTGGGTTCCTGAAGCACCAAATGACTTTGCTTTCCAGATTGATCCATCTTCTAGCACAAGTCTAGCATCTGAAGTTTTCCAAGGCCTTTCTCCATTGCCTATATTTCAATACAAAAATAAATAAAAAAAATGCATCAATATCTTCAAGCTCCATGCAGAAGTACAGAATGTGTTTCCCTTCAAGTGTAAACTAGAAACTAACAAAGGGAAACATAGCTTCGAGTAAAAACTTATAAAAGAAAAAAGGAAGAAGCAGGGGTTACGAGCTACCAGCAGAGCATCTGAGAGTAAAGACGCAAAGCTTGGGTAGCGACTTGGAACCGAAGAGGTGAGTCACAGACACAGCGAAGCCTAAAGATTTTGTTGCCATTGTCTCTTGTGCGTGCCACTCTGAAACCACTTCAGTTCAGGTTCAGCTATTTTTTTATTTTCGCCGAAGTTGTTGTCCTTCTATTTTTCTTGTTTGTTCTGTCGTGTTGAGACTTGAGAACAGGGCCAGGGAGGTTGTTTTCAATTTTAACAAGTATTTTTGTTCCTTTTCTGTTTTTAATTTGTGACGTGTCTCTTCTGTCTCTATGTCCTTTTCTTCTTTGTTTTTCAAAAAGGAAAATTCCACTTAGAGTGGTTCAGGAAACACTTATCCAACTCTGACATTTTTGCACCATAAAATGTCCAAACAAGTTGTCCGAAAGAATATAAAATATATTTTATAGTTTAAAAAGTTAAAAAAAATAATTTTCTAGTCAATCTGTTTTCCAGTTTAAAAAATAAGTTTATAGAATATTTACCATATTAATACATTAACCAGAAGTTCATGTGAGTTCGGATAAATCAATAAAATAACTCATGCATAAACATAGTTACACGACATAAACGCAGCCTTTAAATTACTGTCTCACAGACTAGTTGATAAAAATCTCTTTGCACTCTCCAAATAAACGTTTTTCAATCAGTTATGAGATAAAGAGTGTAAAACTCTCTTGATTACATATCTACTGATTGTGAATGCTACCTTCTTGATGTCATATCAAGTATCTAACTTAAATCCACGAGTAAGGGGTTTTACCTTCTCGAAAACCAGTGACTTAACCAAATTAACAACACAATTTATATAGTTGTGCCTGCAAAGTACAGCATGTTGCCATGTTGGTATAGGGTCTCAGATTTTAATTTGATTACTTGATCGTTAACCTGCTAATTATTGTAGCAGATCGCAGGGCATACAGAATTTGGTCCGGTGTCACAATGACGGCATGATTCTTATATAATTTTATATATATATCTTAACAATATTCTTATATTAATGGAGATAAATAAATACAATTTCTTTATGATATTAATCAATAATAGCAAAAAATTTATTAAACGCAGCCTCAAGACCATCCTTTTCCATGTCAGTCACAACCCGTAGTAGTTAGAGTAGAATATTGGTGCCGTTTATAGAAAATGTAGTCGAACAATTGCTTAAACTATGGAATCTCTTTGATGCTTATTTGGTTATACTCCAGAACAAGAAGTTGGTCCATTACATTTTGACATTCATAGGCACTCCTTCGCATCCATTGGAGATGATTTTATTAGCGATTTGTTTGCTATAAATGTTAGAATTCTAAAGTCGGTTAATGCTTATTTGCAAAATTTGTAGTCGTTTGAAGTTCCATCATTTCTCCACCATGCTACCCTTACTCCCTTAGTTCTTCAACACCATATATGGTGTAATAAGATGAGAATGTACAATAAACTGAGTCAACCATCGATGATCATGAACAACAACAACAACATAAACAACGTCGTTCGATTACTGTTAAGGAAATTAATTTTGATGTAATATTTGTAATTTTGCTGTAGGACCGGTCAATATTAATTTAGTTGTATTATTTATAAATATAAAATTATAATCAAGATATTAATTTTAAGTCCTTTATAATACATTTTGATCATTTTTTTTACACTTAAAATACAGCATTTTATTTATTACAAAAACCTAGTTCTAATACATTTTAAACCATAAACTAATTAATTATTCAAATGAGAAATCAATTATTACTTATTTAAATAAACCTTAAACTAAATCAACTATTTAAATTAAAAAATAAAAAATGACGTCGGGAATTCAATTTTCCAACTGTCGATTTTCCATTTTATAAAAAAAAGAAAAAATATTAACATTCAGAACCCATTTTTCAATTGTGAATTTCCCAATTTTTTTTTTTAAATATAAGTATTCGGATAAATATTGAGTAAATTATAGCAACACTCTCTTAGCTTTAATCAAATTACACACAATTCCACATTTTTTTGTTTTCCTACACTAACACTCCTTTAAGTTTGAAAACATTATACTAACACTCCTTTTATGTTTGAAAACATTACACCCCCTTTCAAACCTTACACTAACACTCCAATAAGGGAGACAAAATTAATGGTTAAAAAACAAAAATGTTTGTGTAATTATACGAAATCTCAGAAGGTATTGCTGTAATTTGTTCATAAATATTTGAGTAAATAATTTTTTCATAATTATTATAATATATTTTTAATTTTATCCATTTTCTTTTTCTTTTTTGTACTCAACATATTTCTTTTGATGTACAGTACAGCCTTCGGGCTCTTCCACTTAATAATACATCATCTTTCATTTTTCAAAAAAAAAAAAAACATATTTCTTTTTATCAGCGTCTCGACAACGCAAAATCAAAGCGTGAATATATTCCGTTAATGAAAAAGCGCTAGCCGCTAGAACAGAAAAATAAATTGAAGGCCGAAAAAGAAGACTGAGAGAAGATACAAAACGAGAGTGCTACAGAAGAGAGATGGGCGTGACGAAGGAACAAGTTGAATCATCCTTGAAGGCCAAACTGAACCCTTCTCATCTTGTAAGCTTTTCCTTCCGCTTTTTCCTCTCTTTCACTTTGTTATGCATATGACTCTTATGTTTCGTGTCTCACATGTGGTCGATTCCTAAGTTGTAGTGTGCTTTGTGATAACTATTAGGTATTAACGCGTATTTGTTTTGCAATTTTACTACCGGCGTGTCCTTTAGTTCTTTTATGTAGCAAATTCAGACGCGTTTCACCCTTTGTTGCATGCTACCTAATAAAAATTGTACTTTGCTGCTGGCGTCATCTTATTATTTTCTTTCCCAAGTTCTTATTAATCTGTGTTCAGAGTCGTCCAAATTCAGGGCCCTCCAAGTTGTGCATTCAATTGAGTTCTCCTTCTTACTTACCAAAATCCCAAAAGTGACTTCGGTATATTAAAAAGTGCTTCTCTCAGTGCCTTTAGGTCTGTTTGGATAAATTTCTCCATAAGCACTTATAGGTAAAGAAAATAAGAATGAAAAATGAAATAAGATTCTTCATAAGTTAAAATTAGCTTATGTATAAATTAAATATCAGCTTTTGGATAAGCTAATATAAGAGAGCTTTCTACACATTAGCTTAGGCATAAGCTAATTTTAGCTTTTGAAGAAACTTATTTCATTTTTCCTTATTTTCTTCTTTTATAAGTGCTTTGTATAGAACCTAAAAGTTTCATCTTCTAAATGAGAAATACCTTTTGGTTGAAATGAAGCTTTATCCAAAAGGATTCCCTCTTTAAGCTTCTTAAGTAGTGAAGCATAATTCGTTGGTTTATCTAGAGAACCATGAATTGGTTTGTGGGTAGCAATTCATGGTTGAGTTGTGAGTTAGGTCACTCCCATTCTTGTTTCAGTTCATGATAATGACAGTAGGAGATGAGAGAGACAGGCAGGGCTGTGAAGGTAGCATCAACATACCCGAGTAAAGGGTGGAGCTTGGAGTTGATGAAGATGGAATAAGAAGTGGAGATGTAGCAGCAGTGCATCACTATTGGGAGGAAGAGAGTGAGCAAGGGAATGCTCAAAGAACCCCATTTGCACTCTGCAAATGATGATGATTGTGGATGGTGATGTCTGTGTATCTAATAGATCTTCAATTTCTTCGTAGCTTTGTGTATTGATTTTTATGGGTGTGGGAATCTGAGAGAAAGAAACCCTTGCATCCCAAGGCAAGTACAAAAGCATACCACAAACCCACTGCATACTGACTTTTCCCATTGTACTGCATACTTGGAAAGGTGGCATAGGGCATATCCAAATCTGTAACATGTACTGGATAGTATTGCGAAGTCTTAAGCCACCAGAATTTATGGTTGTCTGATTTCTTTTGACTGGGTTATACTGCTTTGCTCCTTTTAATGAGCTTAAGTATTTTTTTGTTCCAAGTTATTTCCTTATCTTCTTTCTTTGGTGTATCTGCGGCAACAAGGTTTGAACCAAGGACCTTGTGCAAACTATTCAAACCCCCACCACTTGGCCGACCTTAGTGGGTTAGTTATTTCCATATCTGACTGCAACCTTTTGTAGATATCAAAGAGTTGCTGACATAAACTGTCTTCTCCTACATGGATTATTGGCTTTCTTATTTATTTAATTGTGTGACAATACATGGGTCATGGTGCTTCTACTTATCCATTGGATCTTGGTTGTTTAGTTAATGCATTGGAATTTTACTCAATCTAAAATTCTCATGTTCTATATGGTACCTGTTATTATCTATGACTATCAGAAATCCATATAACAACTTTGGAATTTCCTTTGACACTGGACAGTCTGAGTGAACTATGCAGTGACCACGAATTAAGTGTTGGCTCTTGAATTTTTCACACATGTCCAATCTTCTTGTGAACATTTACAAAATTTTTATTTTTGCCCACTTTGTGGTTTGCTTCGTTACAAAAATTTCTTTCAGTATTGTTAATGGAGAGCTTTCCACTTGCATGTCACATGGGGCATGTAATATGTTAAATATGGAATTTTATGTGTGTATTAAATATGAAAATTTGTTAAACTTCAAGGGGGTTATTTATAAGGGTTTAGAGATTGTCTGTTAATTCTAACCCTCTGTTTAACAGTTTCATAGTTTGCCTAAGTTCATGGGAGTTAATAGTTATGCATAACAAAACAAATTTTATGCACCAAACATGAAATGGGCTAACTTCAGGGGTGTACCCTGTATTTGACACCCCCTCCCTTTCTTCAAATTCTGTGTTCTGATTTTATTGTATGTGTTTCAGGAAGTGGTTGATACATCTGGAGGGTAAGTTTTTTTTTCCACCAACAGACCTTGTGTTCTCTACTTTCTAGCAGTGTTTACTACTTTACTTCCTCCCTTTTTATCTTACAATCTTATAATTTTCTTTTTGTGGCTATTAGGTGCGGTGCAAGTTTTGTAGTGGAGATTGTATCAGAACAATTTGAAGGCAAAAGGCTACTTGAGAGGCATCGAATGGTGAATGCTGCCTTAGAGGAGGAAATGAAAGAGATTCATGCTCTCTCTATAAAGAAAACTGTTACCCCAGAGCAGTGGAAACAACAGCAAGAATCCAACCAATCAAATTCTGCTGCTTAGAGCATATGTTTTGGTTATAATAATAGTTATTATAAATAAGAAATCCATAGTGTGTTGCTGACAGTTGACATTGTGGATTCTAGTTCCATGTATTTTTATCGACACTCAGATTTATAATTGTACTACTAAATTTTAGTTTACAAAATTTCTGGCTTTCCGTAAGTTATTTTAAGACATGTGACCTCTATAGGTAGGAACTTTTAGATCAACTATACTTTGTCGGGCGACCCCCTTTTGGTAGAAACTTTCAAATCATTTGTCATGTATACCTTTTAGTTTTAGGACTTTATTTTCTTTTGACGTGACTTTAACTTCTTTTTTTATTAAACAAGTAAAATATGAATCTAGGATATTTTTTTGCGTGTCTAGATACATTCGTTTTTATTTCTATTGTATGATCTTATTTCTTACCAACTGCATTCTTTCTATGAAAGTTGTTTACTTGAAAATTTTAGTTCAATTAAAGGACTTACCAGATGAGTTTAATTTCAAGTTTTTAGGGATTGTTGCCAGATCTTAAACTGCATTAGAGACACTTGAGGATTTAATTCGACGTCTTTTGCGTTGCAATTTTCCATGTTTCATATTTGTGTATGCTTATCTCTCACTAGAAGGTATACACAAGCTTCAAAGACGTCTTTGCAATTCTGCTCTTTCCCTTGCAACGAATTAATCAGCTTGAGAACTTTTTTCTTTGTATCCTATCTAATCTATCCCAGTCTCATGCGAACTTGATCAATTCATAAATGTTCTGAACATGACCCTAGTGTTGTGTGCAGCGTGAAAGGCTAAAGTCAATTGTGTGCACTCCCTATAGAAATGAAGACTCAGTTGCACGGTAACTTTTTATATCAAAACTTCACAAAATAATGTCTTTTTTTTCTTATTGGAAAATGGGCCTTCTGAGGTTGGCACGTAGAACTGTAGAAAACCAATAACGCATAAGGTATCCATCAACTGGATCTCGTGTCCTTCAAATGGGAACTTCTAAACCACATGTCCCGATAGACCTATCCACAACCTTTACTATAAAAACTAAAACGTGTCACAGTTTCCCTTTGGCCGAAAATTTCAGCCAAATAACTCCTTATCAGCAAAATAAGATAGAGTAACGACCCTCTCCTATGCTTCATCCTTCTGTCTCTCATACTTGACAGTACCATCCCACGTGAAGGTTCAATGGTCACTAAGCTACTCCAGCCACCAATGACAGATTCCCATGTGAGTCCTCTCATTTGTAGAACCATGAATGTCATGAAGCTTCAAAGATTTGTCCCAGCCAGAAATCATTCAAGAATAAACACCTCAAGATTTGGTGAGAGACCATTATGGTTTAGACCCATCACAATCATTAAAGTTGCAGAACACAATTCTGGCTCAGGCTTAGTTGAGCTTGAAACGCTTGCTCAGAAGAAAAGAGAGCTTTACCAGGCGGTGGAAGGTACACACTCCAGTTATTTTCATCTCCCTTTATTATTATGATCGAAAGAGTAATATGATTGAAAAGGGTTGCAAAAAACACGTTTCAAGGAATCAATAAGGGAATTTTTGGAATCCCATCTACCAAGAAATCTGAAATTGAAAGTTTGGTGAAGCAGCTAGAATCTCTGAATCCAACTCCATACCCAACTCTAGAACTGGAGAAGGTAACATCAATCCTTCCAAATTGGCATTTAGGAGCTTTGTTATAAGAGAAAAAAAGACTATATGTATTGTGAGTGTAAAATAATTTTATGTTGTCATCCGATTACAAATTACTATGTACGTGGTAAGTTTGTTGACTTTTATAATAAATATCATAAAAGTCATACCAACAATAGTTTGTGATTGAATAACAGTGTAAAATTGTTTTATTTTGTTAGTGTATAACCATTAAACTCTTGTTATAATATGTTTTATTATGGTAGGTGGCTGGGTGCTGGAGGCTTGTTTACAGTACAATCTCAATTTTGGGATCAAAGAGGACCAAGTTAGGCCTCAGAGACTTTATCTCATTGGATGATTTTTTTCAGACTATTGATATATCCAAGGTACAAAAACAATGCAGTTCTCAATTTTGTATGATAAAGGCTGTTTTTCTTTGAATTGAGATTTTACTTGATAGCATTGAACCTCAGAAGATACAAGCTATGCACAGTTTCCACTATTTCAAGTAATTTTATTTTTATCTACTGAGTTTAAACATTGGTAATGTGATTTCAAAATGGAGAGCAAAGCAGTTAACGTGATCAAATTCAGTGCACGGGGATTGAGTTTGTTGTCTGGACAGCTTAGTATTGAGGCCTCTTTCAAGATTGCTTCCTCAACAGTTAAAACTCCACTCCTTGTTTGGTCACTTATTTCTCTGTAAAGCATTAATATGGCTGCCAAATAACTACCTAATTGGTTACTGCTTGAAATTGACAGAGGGTTGACATTAATTTCGAAAACTCAACGATCACTCCTGACCGGGTATGTTAGCCATATATCACATTTATGGCTTAATTGTGATTTTAATTCTTATATCTTAACTTAATAGTGTTTTTTATCTTCCTTATTCTAATTATTCGCATTTAGTACTCGTAGTGGTCCAATTGTTAAAATTAAATTTCATACTCCAAATTCTAATATACAATATAATAAACGCGTGACATGACATTGATTTGTATAAATTGGCAATGAAAATAATGTATTAGATATTTAAATAAAAATTGGATTTCATTATATTTTATACATTTTTTTTATTCAAATATTTTTTCCATTGCCAATTTTTATAAATCAATATCACGTCACACATTCGTTATATTTATCTTAATTACTGATCGAAAGTTGGGGTGTGGGACTTGATTTTAATAATTAAAAAAAGTTTAAATACCTTTTTATTCCTCATAATTTAGTATTTTTTTACTTTTCGTCCTTGTAAATTTTTTTTGTTTTAGTTCTTGCAAATTATGTTTGCTTTATTTTTCGTCCTTAAAGCGTTTTAGATAACATTTTTTCACTGTTGAAAGCACTAACTAAACAACTTTAAGGATGAAAAACAAAACAAACATAATTTGCAAGGACTAAAACCAATTTTTTTTTACAAGAATGAAAAGCAAAAAAGTACTGAATTACAATGACTAAAAATGTATTTAAACCTTAAAAAAATTATGAAGATTAGAAGCAAACAATTGGAATTAAGAGAAGAAAAATCACAGATTGGCTAAATTATAAGAACTAAAAATGTAATTAAGACTATTTTTCTAGGCTAATCAGAATTTTCACTCATAGTTAATCTGTTTTTCCTCCTTGCATGCACAGTTGATGAATGTATTTCGGAAAAATTACGATCTTTTGTTGGGCATCTTCAATCCAGAGGGATGGCTGGAAATCACGTATCCTAATTCTTTGAAGATTTTTTTTTTCTTTTGTTTTATTGGTCTAGTTTTAAGGACCAACCCATATCTACTCTTTTTTACGAGCCCAAATCATGTCTTTTTTTTTTTTTTCATGCTATTATATTGATGAAAGTTTTTGTTGTTCCTAAACTCCATTATGCCATAGATATGTTGATGATACCATGAGAATAGGAAGGGACGACAAAAGCAATATCTTTGTACTAGAAAGATTTGATTATAGTAATGACACGTAGCCAATTTAATTCCCCTTTAATCTTCAGAATTAATTAGTACGCGAGGCACTTTTTATCCTTGCATATGCTTTTGTTTTGAGAATTTTGTTGGCCAATATTCATTTAGGAAATAAGTCAGATATTTCTTCTTACAGAAATTATTACGACAGAAATTAATAAGCATGTAATGTGGCTTAAGAGAAGCAATTAATTACTGATCACTGCTGTATTCCTACTCTCACTAGTGGCCATGAGCAGTTCTTATATTTTTACTTATTGGAGATCTAACTTTTTTGAATTTTTATTTAAATTTAAATATTACAAGCATTTATTTATTTTTATTCATCAGTTTTAGTTTTTCAAAACTAATGTCTTAATAAATAAATTTGTATGGTATATAATTATTTTAAAAAAAAATATCTTTATGAGTTAAAATATATATATATATATATATATATATATATATATATATATATATATATATATATATATATATATATAAACTAAAATCTAAATTAATGAAAATTATTGAGACTGATATGTAATGAAAACCGAAATCACAAACGAGATATAGGATTAATATCTACAAATAAAAATAGTAAATGTTTATAAAATCTAAAATCTTGCTTGAAACAAATGCTTCTTTTTCATGGTGTGAAGCAAAGCTAAAGCCTAGAAGAACTCTCACAAAGAAATCAGAGAAACGGAACTTTTCAGTAGGAACAACCAACAAACAAAATTTCATTACCTCATAAAATGAATCACCTTCAATGTTTGATAAAAGAATTTGTTAATATAGATAAAAAAAAATAAAAATTGAATGTTAGAACTTCCACCCTCGAAGATGTGTCCCCGTACTGCTTCCTCCGTGGTAACCGTTGGGTATTTTAATTGGACGATTATTAAATATATCGAGATTCGAGTGTATCCGTTCACTGCCATGCCAACATGTTCCCTTTTACTTCGGACTAGGACTAAGAATTTCCTCATTTACTGCCAAAACATTCTCCCACGAAGATGTGTAAAAATCTAATACTACTAGTTAGTTAACATACTTCTATGACCATAATTCTATACTGGCCATGACTTCGTAAGTTATTAGATAATACATTCATCTAGAATGGTCTGAACAATTCCAACATTAAATTTGTTATCCCATTATTTAAAAAAAAAAATTGTAATCCAATTATGACTTAAAAAAAAAAGTAGAACCATGTTAGTCCGCACTTGAGATTTAACTGCAACTGCAACAACTCAACTAGTGCTTCTTTTTTTTTTTTTAACATTAAAAAAGAGGATAAAAAGAATTCTAGTTTTAATTCTCCTCTCCTTTTTACCATGTAAGGAAAGGTCATGCAGAAGTGGGTATAAAAAAAAGAGCAATGCTATATGGTACGAATCCCATTTGCACGAAGGCTGTACGAATAGACGTGGTTAAATGCTATTGGCTGAATTCTAAATTAAAAACTGAATTTGAATCTTTGACGGAAATCAAGGGGTTAGTTGCTGTGGGATAAGTTTTTCGTACATGCACGAATTCGTAACTAATAGCATTTTCCTAAAAAAAAAAAAAGAAAAGTTATTCATGTACACCCAATATGCTAATAAACACCTAGTGAGAGAGATAAAAATGGAAAAAAAATATAGATATTATAGGTAGTATAATTTGACATGAAGAGAAAAAATAGGAACAAATGATGAGTATTTATTATATGTTTAAAAAATATGGATGTCCATGTATCATCATTAAAAAAAAAAAAGTATGGCAATAAGATTATTGTTTGGCAACAATTAATAACCTGGCCCAACATTCTCCATCTTTGGGAAAAAAACACAACCAAAATCACCCTTTGCGTGTGCATCCATTCATCAACAATGGCTGACTCTGAAGGCAACCAAGCAGAACCAAAAGAGACAGGTTTGGAAGCGTTGATCCAGCTCCATTTCGAGAAGACTCTTGAGAAGAAGCGTGCAATAGACCTCCAAAAGAAGGAACTCCACAAGCTCTTTCAGTTTTTCTTCATCTTCCTCTCCCTTGTGTTGGTGTCCCTCTCTCACTCACACCATCTTCAATGCCGCCACTGCTGGATCCCCATTACCCTCCTCTCCCTCTCCCACCTCATCTTCTACGTGTCACTCGCTCAGACCCTCAGATGCATCAACGCCTTCAAGTACCAGAAAAGGTGCCACAAGCTCACTCTTGCCTTGGCAACACGAAAGCTCAGAGAGATGAAGCTCAACGATGGTACTATTGATAAAGAATTTGAGATTCAGTATCAGGAACCCCCTCAGAGCTATTTTGGTAAGTTCAAGAGGAATTGGGCTCTTCATTTTGGGTTCTTGATCATCATCTATGCCTTCATGGTCTCTTCCTCTGTCGTTCTCCTCTGCTTTTAACGGCTATGTTTGGTAATTGCTTTTGTTGCTTTGTCTCACTGTGCCATATGCTCGATTTGATTCTTTTTCACTTCAGTTCAGTTCGGTGTAAGATTTGAAGTTCATTCCTTTGTCATATTTTTGAAAAAGGATAAATGCATGTCAGTCCAAAAGCTAACAGGTTGCTTTACAGTTAACCTTTACACCTATATGCTCAAGAGAAAGACTTCCAAGTTTATAAGTTACAGTGTGTTTGGTTTTACATTTTGGATGTAATTTTTTGAAGTTAATAGTTATAATTTTCACGTTTCAAATGTGATTCCTCTGTTATTAAGGTATATCCAAACATGCTATTAGCTTATTAGTGTATCGCTGGCTTTTAAAAAGGAGACACCTTTAAAAGAGAGGACCACTGAAGCAGTATTTGTCAAAGCTCTTGTAAAAAAAAAAAAGAGTGGGAGAAACTGGTACCAATAAGGTTCATCAGCTTTTATGTGGGACAGATTCTTAGTATGAAATTTGAATTTAACCTAACCCACATAGATAACTCCTATTGTAAATAGACTCCATTGTAACAAAATTAATGTACCGAGTTTTAGTATATGCTTGAATTGAAGTTTATAAATAAAAGTTTGAATAAATTTCATTTTACAAACTGAGTTTACAAAAGCATGCTTGATATTGTTTTCAATTGAAATTTGGTTTCGAGTCAAAATAGGTTTGCAAACGTACTTTGAGGGGGAACCATACATATCACACTGAGTTTACTGAGAAAAACGTATGTTGAATGATGCCAAACGATAAATTTCCCTCTCAAGTCTGAAGGTATGAATCAGGAATGGCTTCCTTGCCCTAAATCTAATCTTACATTGAGAGTATGAATTGATGTGGAACCCACAATTGTGGTGCAAACGGGAACTTCTCAACCCAAATAGTCACTTTCTTAAGAGCCACACCATCTCTTCTGTTGTTCTGACTCATAATTAAACAGCACATTTTCTATGCCTATTTCTTGGCCAAGCAAGTGTAAGTAATAATGATCAGTGTGGCCTTCATGAATCATGGCATATCCTTAGGTATAGTATTTGTTACGTTAGCAGCTGATTTCTGTACGTGTTATGAACTTTCCCAAGTTCAAAGAATAAAGGAAAAAATTACCTTTCATTATAAAAAGATGGAAACGCTATAATTACATGTTTGAACTTTTAATAAATAAAAAAAAGTTTGAACTTGACTACTTTTTAATATTTTTCAGATATCCCAAATAAAAAAGTAAATTTAAATTATTTTGAATACAAAATAACAATTAGTTTTAATATTAGATCAGTGTAGTTGCATTGAAGAATTTAAAACATCCAGATGATTCCACGATAAGTCAAGTAAAGCAGCAATTCAGTGAAGGATCTAGGTGCAGATAGTTAAATTGAGGTAAGCCAATAAGCATCACTCTAATATGATCAGTGAATTTAACCTTACAAGAATTTGGATCTTGTACGTCGAAAAGAAGACACAAAATCAAGTTTTCAACTGGCGAAGACTTGCGCGAAAAGAAGGCACATGTTACATGCATAACAAATCAGGCATCTGTTAAAATCAACTTTGTTGACTTGTTTATCAATGATTAAGATTCTTTATGTAAATTTAGCCTCTTAACATATGTAAATTTAGAAAAGGGCTATACATTGAAATGAAGCCCCTAGTGTGACATTACTTTTCTTTCATGCAGAACTAGTCTTTCTTCTTGTCAAACTGGATATATAGTGAACTTAGTTTGTCCTTATTCAACTTTTACCATCTAAGATCTTTCAATTTAAACATGTTTCAGTCTTCTGCTTTTGTAGTAGCTTTTACCATATGTAATTAATTATACGAAAAGTAAAACTTGCTTCAACACATGAAAACTGATTTAGTTCTCTACTTTATCCTATATTCATAGTCTTGTCCTAGATGAGTAAAACTGTAGCAATACCTAACAAATAAACAAGACAACGGGAAAAAAAATTCCATTCAATCATATGTTATAAATATACTGTTAGTAATATCATGACGCAACTATAATAGTAATTCTAAATCCTAATATAACCAAATGGTGCAGCATAAGTGCACCTAATTACTTATGAAGAGGTTAAATCTTGTACTTATCAATACACAAATAGTAGAGTTGCAAGACAGATAGTTGTGAAGTATCAGGTTGATGGCTGATTCTAGGGTGGAAAAGTTTGGCAAATTTCTCACCGTGCGGAAGAATAGTGATCCGTCCGATATATTAATATAATAACAAATGATTAAGATGAATTCTTTGATACCGTATGAATAGATAAGATAAATCGGGTTTTAATATAAAATTTTATTTCCACGTAATGCAGTGTCAGGAACCCGTGTCTTAGGTGCAGTCCCTATGCCTGAGTTGCAGGTCTCCCTATGTCTGAGTTGCAGCTTTCCCTTCCAATCCAATCTTCCCTTCCGTTCTCATTTTCGTTTTGCACCTTCATGCAATATTAGGATTTCATATGAATTGGTTTTAGTCAACAATAGGCCCTCATCATATTTTTAATAAGTTGTTGATCAAATATTCTTCAATATGTAAGGTATGACTTTTTTTTTTTTTTTTTTTATATATGTAACGTATGACTATCTCAATGTACGATTAATTGCCATCGTATTTCCCTTGTATTTAACATCAACCAAATTAGTAAAAAAGTTAAATAAATTAATAAAACTGTAATATGGTAATGCTAAATTATTAATCTTTTAAAAGCTATATGAAGTGTTTACAATGTTCTTTTGTTTTTTCAAAATCTCCTTGTTCACATTTGTATTAATATATGGATAATGCTAAATTATTAAAATTGTTGAATTTTGTTTCTTAAAAACAAGCCAAAGTACAATTTACTTAAAAAAAATTTGGTTTAATAAATGATCTTTTAATTCGACTCCAAAAAATTAAACTCACCAACTAAATGATATACGTAATTCTAACAAATATGAGTAAAGGTTTCATGCCTCATCGAATTTTTGATTGACTGCCAACTGTAATTTTTATTATTTATATTATTGTAATTGTTGACTTAATTTTGACCTCAAATTATAATTAATATTGTGCGTTGATTTATTTACATACATAAAATATGTGTAAATATATATGTGCCCAATTTGTAACATATATCCATTATATGTCTCTTCTATATAAAAAAAAAATCCATTATATGTCTCACCGAACTTATATACAACGTTTTTATTTTTTATTTTCTTGCTTTAATTTTTTTTTGTTGAGAAAATAGGTTATGCACAGTTAGTGTAAAACAATTTTATACCGTCATTCAATCACAACCCACCATGTATGGTAAGTTTGTTGACCTTTATAATAATTATCCTAAAAGTCACACCGGAATGAGAGAGATCTAGAGGCTGTATAGGTATGAGACTATATAGTTGAAGATGACTTAAAGGAATTAATTAGTACTACCTATACCAACAAGATGCATCTACTTTTTGGCGGCCTATCACTTAAGAACTTCACAGTTAAGCATGTTTGACTTTGAGCAATTATGGGATGAATGACCTCCTGAGAAGTTTCTCAGGAAGTGTGCGAGTGAGGACAAAGCACGCTGAGAAGTCTCGTGTTGGTTTGTATGGATAGTCAATGATCCTGAAAGCAACCGGGCTAGTTGTCGATGTCTCGAAAAGGGCTACCTACAGAGGGTTCTGAACGGTGGAGGGTTCTGACTAACAAGGATGTTGAGTGAAGTATCACCGTCTGAAGTGTCGTAGAATGTGAGCCATCAAGATGTTGACTCTAAGGGGTGTTACAATTTGTGGTATAAAACTGTTTTACACTATTAGTGCATGGCCATTAAACTTTTTTTTTATATTTTATGTTTTTATAAATTAAATATCAATAATTATTCATTAATTTTTTTTAATTAAAGTTTAGTTCACACCAATAATTTTTAAATTCTTTATTTATTATTCATTTTTTTGTACTCAATAAAGCCCTTTAAAATAAATTTTCATAAATACCAATAATTTTTTAAATTATTTATTTATTATTTTCTTGCTAAATTTCGAAATCACCTGTTGAACATATTAACAAGATTAAAATAAAACATATAGCATTTCAAGCAAGGACATAGGCAACCTCAAATATGAATACCATACCTTTACAATATTATTAACAATAATATTCAAATAACATTTGGAGCGACTAGCAAAGGGACAAATCACAACAACCTGTAAAGTATAAAAATCATTTGATTCAAACTAAAGGTGTGTGTCATCATTAAAACTTTATCTTCTGGAGGGACTTTGTCTCAACACAAAACTGTTGGAAGTGCAATTTTTGACAAACTTGACTAAGATAGGTATTTTGTCAACAGTCAAGTCAATGAAATTGAAAGGCATCTCATGAGTGATGTTGTCACCAACCACTAAGCCTATAATTATAATTAGTTAATTAGGCACTTCATGTAGACTTGGGAATGAATGATTTAAATTATATGTTTAGGGAAGATTACCTTGTGCTTGAGCGAATTGAATTGCACATAGCCAATCATTACTTTCAAAAACTCCATCAACAACGTGTTGAACACAACTTAGGAATTGTTGAGTGGGAGGGGCTGGTTGGACTGTCAGTTCCTCATCACTGCTTGCACGGCACTGGCAGAACTAAGAATCAAAGACGAGAGATTGAAGCTATCGAGCCAAACAAGTGATGGGAGATCTGAATCATCAACGTTGAGTAATTCCCATGATTCTCTCTCCATGACTATAAAAATAAGCCTTTAGTTTGTGACTAACTATTGTATGCAAAATGGATGAGTATTTTTAACCTGTGACTGTAATGAAGACAACATCCCTACAATTATCTTATTTATAACACTGAATATGTTCAATAGTAAATCCCCCAAGCTCGATGCAATCAGGCCGGTCCATTTCTCCAATGCGATCTTGGCCACTCATTTTTTTGGCACCAACAGCAAATGTTTCCAACATTGATTATGCATGAGCAGTAACAATGTTTGACTCAGTGAGATCTGTGTCATCAATTTCTTCGTTTCAATCTCGATCGCTCATTTTTTATGCTAAAATGCAATTTTTGTCTCAATTTTAAAATAGGGGAACAAAAATTGCGGATTTACAAAAATAGATGGATCAAAATTACATTTTATCCCCTTTTTTTTAATAGTCGACTATCACTTCCATAGAAATAATATACTTTCATAATTTGCTTTCAATTTAGACAATGGCAATTTTTAACATGAATAATGATAACATAATAATATGTGCCAAAAATAAAAATTACTAAATTATTAATAGTTTTTAATACTTAATTTCTTGATTTTATTCTCTTTTATCACAACCACCATAAAATTATAATTTCATAATAGCTTTGATAGTTTTAATTTTTAAAAGGTACGTAATAACCAACAAAACAAAATTCGACCTCAATATTCAAAATAAATATGTATGCTAATCTGTAGATGTTTTCGTCAACAGATAATTAAAAAATAAAACTACAAATAAGGAATCTCATTCATGGTTATCAGACCGGCTCGGACCGGTCGGGTCAACCCAATGACCCGGGAACCGGTCACCCAACTGGTCCGAGTCACCAATCGGATCGGTTATGCAATCGACCTGGTGTGACCCGGGTTGACTCGACCGATTTTGAGGTTGACCCGGTGACTTGGTTGACTCGGCGGGTCACGAATTTTGGTTTTTTTTTTTTTTTTTTTTTATACAGGAGAACAATAACACTCATATAAGAAAATTTAATTTATATCCTACACTTATGTTATTTATATATTTGCTTACTTTTTTTTACCAAGCATAACCGCATGTTAAGATTTGAGATGATAAAGCTATTGTCACTTCCAATTTTGCCTTTTCTCCTTGGCTTATATTGTTATCTACGAGTAAAACTTGTATTTATCTTATCTCATCCAATATACTTACCGGTTTAAAAAATTATTATTTTTTATCAGAGCAATAATGGGATGAATGAAAAAATTGTATTATTTAAATAAAATAGGTTTATATATATATATATATATATATATATATATATATATATTATGTCTGCCGGTGTACAACAATGATAGTTTTAGCTTTTAATAAATAGATGATAATGATATATTTTAAATTATAACTTAAGGTTGTGTATGTTGAATTTTAGAAAAAAATATGCTGCTCAAGATTCTTAAATAAGTTCATAACTATGCTTCTAAATGTGTTGAATTTTGTTAAACTTTAAACATTTAAGGGTATAAGTTTATAAGCTATCTTTTCTGCACACAAAAAAAAAGTGTACAAGTTTACAGGTTATGAAATTATTAAAAAAAAATTATTAAAAAGTTTACATGTTATGAATTTTTTATTATTTTTTAATACAGGCCGAGTCATGCGGGTCAACTATTGACTCACCGAGTTGATCCCTGACCCAGTGATCCAGTACCCTAACCGAGTCGATGACCGGGCCGGGTCTGATAACACTGATCTCATCAAAGTGCCCAAACAATTGACAAAACCGTTCTACTCATGTTTATTAAAACGACTTGGGTCACCATACCTCGTTAATCCGATCACAACGCCGTCGTCCATAGGAAATGGGTCGGAGCAGGGTGTTGAAGGTGCAAAACGAAAGTGAGAACGGAAAGGAAGATTGGATTGGTAGGGAAAGCTGCAACTCAGATGTAGGGAGACCAGCAACCCAGGCATAGGGACTGCACCTAAGACATAGGAGACACCGCATTACGTGGAAATAAAATTTTATATTAAAACCCGATTTACCTTACCTTTTCATACGGTATCACAAAAATCATCCTAACCATTCGTTATTATATTAATATATCGGACGGATCACTATTCTTTTGCACGGTGGGAAATTTGCCAAACTTTCCCACCCTAGAATCAGCCCAGGTTGATATTATTGTTCACAAAAGAACCTAAATAACAGCCATAAAAAAGGCCACAAATGTCTTTTACCAAAAAAAGTACCTAGAAATGAAGAGAAAAGTTGTTTCTACTTTCTACAGAAACCTCCTTTCTCTTAGAGCTGTCAAAACGGGCCAGCCCGGTCCACTGGACCCGGCCCACCTCGACCCACCTAATAGGTGGGTCAACCCAACCTGGCTCACTTCTTGGTGAGCCTTAAAAATGTTGGCCCGGCCCGGCCCACCACAGGTTGGTGGGTAAACGGGTTGGCCCACCTAAAAAAAAATCATTTAAAAAAAAAAAAGAAAAATCAATTTTTAAAAAAAAAAAAAGAAAAATCAATTTTTTTTTAAAAAAAATTAGCTTCTATTTTCTTTTGTCATGTAAAAATAGCAACCAGAAGTTGCCAAAATACACCGAAAATAACACATTTTCAAATTCATTAACAATTTTAATTTCAGATCCATATATTCATTAACATCATACATCTTCTAACAAATTTGGATCTATCAAACATTATACATTCATTAACATTTTCAAATTCAAATTAATATATCATCAACCTCAAGGGAACTAAGACAATGTAAAATTTTCTAAGTGGTCTAGTGAGGCTTATGATGTATGTGAGGGAGGGTAGTTTTTTTTTTTTTAAAAAAAATAAGTGGGCAACTCTCGGGCCAACCCGGTCCACCACGGGTTGACCCGTGGTGAGCCGGGTTGTAGGTGGGCCGGGTCAAATTTTTTAAATAATTGGAAAGCACAATTTTTTTTCAACCTGGCCCGGTCCAAACCCGTGGTGGGCCGGGTTGGCCCACGGGTCACGGCCCATTTTGATAGTTTCTCTCTTCCTTTCATCCTTCTGCATGCTATGAAAATCCATAATGGGCTTGAAGTTGGAGTTGTAGATCTATAATTTAGAAATAGCCTTGTTTTTTTCCTGCCAAAACAAACACTAGCACGATTAAAAAAAAAAAAACAATTCAAGTAGCACACATTACAAGGGTACAATTTAGGAAGGCAAGATTGAACAAAGATCAACTAAAATTTTAATAGTGAGAAGCTAAATTGGAAAGATCTAGCATCTACGCACCTAATATGCCTTTCCAAAGTTTTTAATTTTGGCACATGTGAAATAATGACTTAAATATGTATTTAGTTCCCGTAAAATTAGTAGGTTTTGATTTTAATCCTTATAAATTTTTTTCTTTGATTTTCATCACTCAAAAAGTTGAAATTTTGTTTTTGGTTCCTACCATAATGTGGAACTCATTAAATTGCTTATGTGTTAAATGGAAGGTCAAGTGATCATCCCAGATAACACCCGTTAGTATCGGTAGTACAATGTTAGCATGTGATACTTTTAAAAAGTTTTCTAAATTCTTAAAATAAATGTTATTTGTCTATTTTAAAATGAACTTTAGGGACCAAAAATAATGATTTCAAATTTTGGAGGATGAAAATCAAAGAAAAATATTTTATAGGGATCAAAATTTAAAAATAAAATTTGCTCATTTTATAGGGACTAAACATCAGTTTTAAATTTTAAAGGGATGAAAAACAAAGAAAATTTTATAGGAACCAAAGTCAAAACACACTCATTTTATAGGAATTAAAAACATATTTAAATTTAAAATAATTAATTCCCACCAAATATTTTATGAAAAAGAATATCAAGATTATATTATATTGTAAGAATGTATAAGAATTCATAAGATGAGAATGGGCCATCAACTAAGAGCAGCAAAAACCACAACCCATTAAAAACAAAACAAAAGCACAAAGGAAAAAAAAATTACACTCAAGCTTTTTATTTTTTACTATGTTTAAAACTTTTTTGGCGGAACGATAAGATCTTTCTTGGACTTAGATTCAGCCTCTATGCTCAAGGGGACTAAGCTATCTTCCTCTCTAGACTCTACTAATTGGGAACCTTGTGCACTGAGTGGGTCTTTTATGTTTGAAAGTTTTCGAAGACCAAAGAATAGAATGTCTAGGAATTTTCTTTTGGAAAAATCGGTTATAATAAATTGAAAATTAAAATAACCTCATCTAATCCAAAGATTTTGATGCAACCATTGTAACAACAATCCCAATAGAATCAACCACCAGATTAGTCAAAATGCAGAACCACACAAAAACATATTCACACTATATATATGTCTTATCCATATATGAAATGGCAGGATTATAAAACCACTTACTTGCTTGCTTTATCATAAATCCAGCTAAGCCAAACATTGGAGTGGAGGAGCTCAATTAGAATAAGGCAAAACCAAACTTTGAACATAATCAGTGGAATGCAACAAAATCCATTTGGAGTGAATTTTAAGATGCTCAACTCTGTTATCTCTTGGGTGACATATAGTAACAAAAGAACCTCTATTTCTATCACTTGCCAGTAACATGACATCGCCATTTTCAGACATACTCAATGGAAACATCTCCCGAAGAAATAAATCAGGATGAACATCGTCATGTTTAACATTCAGCAACGGAGTCCAAGACTCTACAACTCCAAACTCCTTCATCTGCCATAGAGAAAAGCGTTTTCCTCCCTTCCGATAGCCAGAAACACATAGGCAACCCCTCAAAACCCCAAGATTTGGGTTTGGGATGTTACGGCGAGGCAGCGACAAACATCTGTACGTCTCATTCCTCAAATCAAAAGAAAAAATTGCAAACTTAATCCAGCCAACTGCTGCGATCCAATTAAGAGTGCCACTCACGTACTCTCCATCTTTGTGATCATTAGCTTCCTGTGGGATGGGAAAATCAGACCAACTTGCAACCTTTCTCCAACTATTATCACCCAGGCAGAGAACTCTCACTTCTGTGCCCTCTTTCCTATTCTCAAACATTGCAACCACTTTGTAAGTGTCTCTTGAATCGTCATAGCCAAAGCCCAGGTTCACACATTCAAAAGCTGGTACTTTTATGCATGGCGATTTTTTGGACCTTAACCTTGTAGCAGGGTTCCAAAATCGGACGCAGACTGCATCTCCACAGGTGCCAGCTCTCAAACAGATCAATCCATAGCAGACCCCAATGACACGGTAGTATAACTTGGTTGGGAAGCCATCACCATCATCAACGGTGAATGATGGCGGCTTCAGTAAACGTTCTACGGTGCTCCAGTATAGGAAATCTGGTTCGGGATCAATGTACCATTCGTTCCATATCGTAAATAGGATGCTGCGAGTGCGTGATCTTTCACGGTGCAGTTTCACGAAAGTAGGATCCGAAACGACGGAATTCCAAGACTTGCAGACGCACCTGAATCGCATGAGAGACTTCACAGGAAGGAACGACAGGATTAGCACCACAAGTTCCCCGGGAATGTACTCAGAACCACGCATTTTCGTGAATGCGATAAAAAAAAAAAAAAAAAAATTGAAAGCCTGAACTGAAGAAAAACCGAAAATAGAAGAAGATGCTATTGCTGTATATGCAGATTTGGTTACTGGTGTGCTTGTTGCAAATAGTCTCGGATAAGTTTATCATAATCTTTTTATGATAAAAATCGGTTTTTATTTCAAAAAAGAAAATAAAATTTCGAAATAGGAAAAGAAATAAGTAAGACTAGTGTTTTAGCTCACAGACTTATTCAAATTTTCACTACCTAATTTGAAAAAAATAAAATAAAAGATTATATAACACATCAAAAGAAATTTTAAAAAAGAGATAATTATAAAAGAAATTAGAAAATATAAAATTAAAAAAAAGATAAGAGAAGATGTAACGATGTAACTTTAATTTTTTAATATTAACTTTAAAAATTGAAAAGTAAATTGAATTAAGAATTTGAAATTATTGATGAAAGAGACAAATATTTGGAATTAAAAACTAGAATTAGAAAAACTCATAAAAAAATATTAAAAGAAAAAAAACTCAAAAGATTAAAGACTATAAAATTTAAAAAAAAAAAAGGATTATTTAGTACATTGAAAGAAATTTTAAAAAAGAGATAATTATAAAAAAAAATTAAAAATTATAAAAAAATTAAAAACAGATAAGGGAAGATGTAACAATATAACTTTAATTTTTTTAATATTAACTTTGAAAATTGAAAAGTAAATTGAATTAAGAATTTGAAATTATTGATGAAAGAGATTAATATTTGAAATTAAAAAAATAGAGTTAGAAAAACTGATCAAAGAAATATTAAAAAAAATAGCATCAGATAAAGAAGTGAACAGAAGTAGTTATAGAAATATTATGTGAATGTGGATATTTACAGAAATTGATAAGAGAAATTTTAAGAAAAGTAGAAAAATCATATGCATGTTAGGAGAGTGAACTACACCACCACTCTTATGATAAGAGAGTATTCAAATGAGAGTGAGTGAATGTGAGGAAGAGTGAGGAGAATCGAGCAATGAGTCATTTATATACATAATGAGATTGGATAAAAGAGCTATTAGAAGATTTAATATATATATATATATATATATATATATATATATATATATATATATTGTGATAAGATGCTAATTTTGACAAGAGTTTAGGAAAAAAATATTAATTATTGATTTTAAAGTAAACTAAGTGATTTTAGTGATCAATGAAAAGATTAATTAATGATTGATATCTCAACAAACATATGATTTATTTTGCATATACACATAATATTAAGCACTGTTTTTTTTTCTTTATTAATAATTGAGATTGTTTACTTCATAATTTTTTTAAGATAAAAAATGTTTTTTTCATTTTTAAAAGAATAAAAATGTTAAGAAATATTTTTTTTAAATTAATGAATTAAATACATTGATTTTTTTTAACCTTATCTCAAACGAATAAAGATGATAATTTTCATCGTTTAGAAATTAAGGATCAAAATATTTTGTTTTTATCACAACCAATATCATAAGAAAATGAAAAAAATATTTAGTTCTGATTATGTGTGGTAAAAAGTTAAATATTTTGTATATTGATATTTATATATAAGTAGATAAAATAAAATATTTAACAAATTATTTGTGGTTCCTTTTATAGGATATTTTATCTGATGAAAGTAAGTCATCAATACAATAGATGTCTTAATGATAAACGAGGAGCTCAAAATTCAAGCACAAAGAATTAAAAATTGTTGAAGAGCATGAAAGAGCCTGAAATTTAATATTTATTTATTTATATATTTTATTTTGAGTTAGGTTTTTATTTTGTCATGTTTTATATTTTTCAACCAGCGACGTAACTGCTGAAGCATTATGTCCTTATAAAAGATTACAAGGCCTTTGGACATTCTTTTGTTAAAGACGTTTTGTTTGGGTGGTCATAATATTAGTCCAAAGTATTTCTTAGTTTTATTAATGATTAATTTTTGTTTGATTTCACATTGTGCCTATGGTTGGTAGCTACAAATGGGGGAACCAGTAGCCCAATATACGTAGTAGAAAAGGCCACAAATGTTTTTTCACCAAAAATAAAAAATAAAAACACCTAGGAATGAAGAGAAAAACTGTTCCTACAATAACCTCCTTTCTTCCTTTCATCCTTGTGCATGCTACAAAAATCCATGATGTGCTTGAAGTTGGGGTTGCAGATCTATAATTCAGAAAAAACCTTGTTTTCCCTGCCAAAACACTATCACGATTCAAGAAAACAATTTGAGAAGCTCACACATTAGAAGGGTACAATTTAGAAAAAGCAAGACTAAACAAAGATCAACCAAAATTTTAACAGTGAGATGCTAAATAGGAAAGATCCAGCATCTACCCAGCTAATATCACTTTCCAAAGCTTTTAATTTTGACAGGCATAAAATAATTAAGGCTTAATTGTAAATTTTACCACTCAACTTTCATAATTTTGCAAATTTTACCATCCAAGTTTTATTTTTGCAAATTTTACCACCTAAGTTTTCAATTTTTGCGTATTTTACCACTCTGATATTTCACAAAAAAAAAAGTTAAAGAATTCAATTTTTTTTTGTGAAACATCATGGTGGTAAAATGCACAAAAATTGAAAATTTAGGTGATAAAATTTATAAAATGATGAAAGTTGGATAGTAAAATTTGAGAAAATGATGAAAGTTGGGTGGTAAAATTTGCAAAAAAAAACTTGGATGGTAAAATTCGCAAAATTATGAAAGTTGAGTGGTAAAATTTGCAAAAAAAAACTTGGGTGGTAAAATTCGCAAAATAATGAAAATTAAGTGGTAAAATCTGCAATTAAGCCAATAATTAATGCATAACAAATATTTTATTAAAAAGAAAATCAAGAATATATTATTAGAGAAAGTATAAGAAATTATAAGGTGAGAATGAGGGGTCAATCAAGAACAGCAAAAAAGCAAAAAAGTGCAACCAACTGTTCCAGACAAAGCGTAAACTAGAGCCATTAAAAGGCACCAAGAACTAGTGTAGAAACATAGCTACGATAAGCCACCTTCTTCCTTCCTATCATAGCTACTATAAGCCCCCACAACATCAACAAAGATAGTTGTTAAGTATCAGGTTGATACTATTGTTCAGGGTTCACAAAAAAACTTAAATAAGAGCCATAAAAAAGGCAATGAATGTCTTTTACCAAAAAAAGTACCTAGAAATAAATAGAAAAACTATTCCTACAGTAACCTCCTTTTTATCTCTTTCTTCCTTCCATCCATCTGCATGCTACGAAAATCCATGATGTGCTTGAAGCTGGGATTTGGAGATCTATACTTTTGAAAGAACCCTGTTTTCCCTGCTAATATGCCTTTCCAAACTTTTTAACTTTGACACACATAAAATAATTAATTCCCAAAAAATATTTTATTAAAAAGAATATCAAGATTATATTATATTATAAGAGAAAATATAAGAATTCATAAGGTGAGAATGGGCCATCAAAAGAGCAGCAAAAATCACAACCAAGTAAAAATAAAACAAAACAAAAGTTACGATTCAAGAGTGAAAAATGAAAATAAATTAAAATTTTATTTTCAACATCTGCGTGCACTTACACTATTAGCTAAAGATTGTGTTTCACTAACTCAATGTAAAAGAAAAAGAATTTTCAATATAAATAAAAAATATAATCAGATGCTTCAACTTTAAAAAATTTACATGATACTCTTGTTTTCTACCTATCTTGTTTCCATCCCTAGCTTATAGATAAAGTAAAAGCTTCTATCTCAAAAAAAAAAAAACTTTTTTGGCGGAACGATAAGATCTGTCTTGTGACATGAAGGACATGGACTTAGATTCAGCCTCTATGCTCAAGGGGACTAGGTTGTCTTCCTCTCAAAAGTCTAGACTCCACTAATTGGGAACCTTGTGCACTGAGTGGGCCCTTTATGTTTGAAAGTTTTCGAAGACCAAATAATAGAATGTCTAGGAATTTCCTTTTAGGAAAATCGGTCATAATAAATTGAAAATTAAAATAACATCATCTAATCCAAAGATTTTGATGCAACCAGTAAAACAACAACCAATAGAATCAACTACCAAATTAGTCAAATTAAAGAACCACACAAAAACATATTCATACTATATGTCTTGTCCATATATGAAATGGCAGGGTTTGAAAACCACTTACTTGTTTGCTTTAACATAAATTCAGATAAGCCAAACATTGGAGAGGAAGCTAGAGCTCAATTAGAATAAGGCAAAACCAAACTTTGAACATAATCAGTGGAATGCAACAAAATCCATTTGGAGTGAATTTTAACATTCTCAACTCTGTTATCTCTTGGGTGACATATAGTAACAAAAGAATCTTTATCTCTATCACTTGCCAGTAACATGACATCGCCGTTTTCAAACATGTTCAATGGAAGCATCTGCCGACGAAATAAATCAGGATGAACATTGTCATGTTTAACATTCAGCAACGGAGTCCAAGACTCTACAACTCCAAACTCCTTCATTTGGCAGAGAGAAAAGCGTTTTTCTTCATTCTGATAACCAGAAACACAGAGACACCCCCTCAAAACCCCAAGATTTGGTCTTGTGATGTTACAGGCGAGGCGGCGAGAAACATCTGTACGTCTCATTCCTTAAATCAAACGAAAATCAAGTATAGAATGGCGACTTGTTGGAATTGACCTTGTAGCAGGGTTCCAAAATCGGACGCAGACTGGCTCTCCAACTGCACCTCTCAAACAGATCAATCCATTGCAGACCCCAATGACGCGGTAATATAACCTGACTGGGAGGCCATCATCATCATCAGCAGCAGCAGTGAGTAAACGTTCTACGGTGCTCCTCCAGTATAGGAAATCTGGTTCGGGTTCATTGTACCATTCGTTCCATATCGTAAATAGGATGCGGGTGTGAGTGTGGGATCTTTGAAGGTGCAGTTTCACGAAAGTAGGATCGAAAACAAGGGAATTCCAGAACTTGCAAACTCACCTGAATCGCATGAGCCGGAAGGAACGACAGGATCCGCGGGAATATACTGAGGACCACGCATCTTCGTGACCTGAACCTGAACTGAAGAAAAACCGAAAACAGAACAACATACATGCTATTGCTATATATGCAGATTTGGTCACTGGTGTGCGTGCTTCACTTTCGGAGCAATGATTAGTTTACCGGAAAATCATCCTTCTCCCAATTAGCTTGCTTATCATAATCTTTTGAAGATAAAAATCAGTTTTTTTTTTTTAAAAAAATAAAATAAAATTTTGAAATAGGAAAATAAATTAGTATTAGTAAAATTTGATAAAAGAGCTAGTAGAAGATTTAAAAATATATATATTGTGATAACTGATAAGATGCTAATCTTGACAAGATTTTAGAAAAAAAATATTTTATTATGCATATGCATGTAAAATTAATTATTAATTATTATTTAATTTAGAGTAAACTAAGTAATTTTAGTGATCAATGAGAAGATTAATTAATGATTGACATCTCAAGAAACATATGATTTATTTTGCATATACATGTAATATTAAGCACTGGTTTTTTTTTTTTTTTATTAATGATTGAGATTGTTTACTTCATATTTTTTTAAATATAATTTTTTTTTGTTTTGTTTTTAAAAGAATAAAAAAGTTAAAAGATATATTTTTAAAATAAAAAAACTAATGAATTAAATACATTGATTTTTTTAACCATATCTTTAACGAATAAAGATGTAGCTTTCATGTTTAGAAATTAAGGATCAAAATATTTTGTTTTTATCACAACCAAGATCATAACAAAATGACAAAAATATTTAGTTCTGATTATCTATGGTAAAAAGTTAAATGTTTTTGTATATTGATATTTATATATATAAGCAGATAAAATAAAATATTTAACTAATTATTTGTTGTTTCTTTTATAGGATATTTTATCTGATGAAATTGAACAAGTTTAGTAAGTCATTCGGAAAAAAAATCCATCAACACAATAGATGTCTTAATGATAAAGGAGGAACTCAAAATTCAAGCACAAATAATTCAAAATTGTTGAAAAACAGGAAAGAGCCTGAAATTTAATATTTAATTTTTATTTATACATTTTATTTTGGGTTAGGTTTTTATTTTGTCATGTTTTATATTTTTCAACCGGCAATGTAACTGCTGAAGTATTATATCCCTTTAAAAGATTACGAGGCCTTTGAACATTATTTTGTTAAAGACGTTTTGCTTGGGTCGTCATAACATTAGTCTGAAGTATTTATTAATTTTGTTAATGACTAATGTTTGCTTGATTTCACATTGTGCCCTATGATTGGTAGCTGCAAATGAAGCACCAGTAGCCCAATATACGTAGAAAAGGCCACAAATGTTTTTTCACAACCAAAAAAAAAGCACTTAGAAATGAAGAGAAAAATTGTTCCTACAATAACCTCCTTTCTTCCTTTCATCCTTGTGCATGCTACGAAAATCCATGATGTGCTTGAAGTTGGGGTTGCAGATCTATAATTCATAAAGAACCCTGTTTTCCCTACCAAAACACCATCACCATTCAATAAAACAATTGGAGAAGCTTACACATTAGAAGGGGTACAATTTAGAAAAAGCAAGACTAACGTAGTGTTTAGTAGAGTGGAATAAAATGAAATGAAAGTGAATTGAGATGAAAATTTTGAATTAAAGTAAAGTGTAAAAATGTGGGTCCTACTTCTTTTTACTGTTCATTTCATTTTTTTTCTGCACTCTTTCACCGCAAACAAACGGATCATAAACAAACATTAACTAAAATTTTAATAGTGAGATGCTAAATTGGAAAGATCCAGCATCTACCCAGCTAATATGCATTTTCAAATATTTTAATTTTGACACGCATAAAATAATTAATCCATAACAAATATTTTATGAAAAAGAAAATCAAGAATATATTAAAAGAGAAAGTATAAGAAATTATAAGGTGAAAATGGGGCGTCAACCAAGAACAGCAAAAAGGGCAACTAACTGTTCCAGACAAAGCGTAAACTAGAGCCATTAAAAGGCACCAAAAACTAGAACTAGTGTAGAAACATAGCTAGGATAACCCACCTTCTTCCTTCCTACCATAGCCACTATAAGCCCCCACAACACAAGGCATAAAAAATGCACAAAGGTATTGAAGCTGAACTTGCAGATTTATATAGTTAGAAAATAAGCTTGTTAGATCGGGGAGTGATATTGTATAAGAAGCTTCTTTTCCTAATAAAACAAAAACAATAATAGGATTCAGAAAGCAATTCAGTAAGATTACATATTTGAAGGGTACAACTTAGAAGGCCAAGACTAAACAAAGAGGTGAAATTTTTATACATGAGGCCGGTGTTTACATGTCTTGCTAAGTAGAGTTCTTAAACTAGCACGCCCGTGTTTAAGTAAGTGTAGTTTAGAAGGAATTAGTTGGGCTGCAGCTGGATTGGCCCATTTACGGGGAGTTTTTCTGTTATAATCTGTAAACCACTTACTAACTATAATAGGAGAATTATTGGATACTGTTAGGGGACTTTTTCAGAGTTTGAAAGTTGTATGAGGAATGGATACATGATTTACTGCATCACATACTTTTAACTTACAAACTCCAAAGAACAAGCCAATATGTTTGTCAATTTGTGTCTCAAATAAATATGTAAGAAAAAATAATGCAATAATAAAATGTATGAAATATTTCTAATTTGAACTTGCAAAAGCTTCTTTAAGCCTTTAATATGCATAGATAGCCAACTTTTAAACTATGATCAATGGAGAAAATGAGTTAAACAATTTATTTTCAACATTTACGTGCTTAAGAAGCACATTATATATACCTAACTCAATGTCTACAAATTAAAACAGAATTTTCAATAAAGACAAAAACATGCTTCTACCACAGCATGTTTAAACAAGACCCTAGTATGCAACCTTAGCCAAAAATAAGATAGAAGCTTCTCTCTTGGAAGTGTAAAATAGACAAGACCAAAACAACAATGTCAAAATTCCAGTTATGACATAATCAAGCGAAAAGCTGCCTGTATACAGACAGCCAATCTGCCTTCTTAAGAGCATTAGCTAGTCAAATGCAATCTAAATAAGATTACACATTAAAGAGAATTGAAAAAAAAAATCATTTATAGTATTCTATATTTAACAAAATTTTGAAGTAAATTAAATTAATGTATGTTAGAAGAATAAAGTAATTCTGTTTTTTTTTTCCTGCATTTACCCAATGAAGAATATTCGGGAGAGAATGAATTCCCTTAATGGAAAATCATAACTTATCTAACTAAAAAAAAACTAGATTATAATAAATATAAGAAACCAAATAACTTCACCCAATTAATAAATTTTCCAACCATTAGAAAACAACTCACTCATAAATATTGGTCTTCTATTTCTATAGGACCAGTTAATATTTTAACATGAATATAGATAAATAGATAGATTTAAACCTTTATATTTGTGAGAAAGAATTAAATCACAAAATTAATTACCTATAAATATTTTTTTTTAGAGGAATTACTTATAAATATTTTAAAATATCAAGGATTGGAGACCTTACGGATATGGTCATCATAGATGTGACATGACATCCGTGACGAGCGGGATAAATTAAGAAAAAGCAAGGAAATGTAATATATTTGTTCAAAATTTTAGATAAGAAAAACAAACATATTCTTTGAGAATTAATTAAGAAGCGAACACACGATGCAAGTGTGATGAATGATGGGCAACACGATGTAATTATAAGCACACCACAACTACGATCGACTCTGGGGTCTTTAATTTCCCTTCAAGAGACATCATGACACCTCTAATGCTCTACTGGATTGTGCTTTCTCTTAGATCACATATATATTTCTTTTTGCCGTCTAAATTTTTTAGTTATGGAAAAAAGAATATTCAACTATAGATGAAAGACGGCTTGAACGGGTCAGGTAACGACAATTCAACAGAAAAAGTAGGTCAAACAAAATATATATATATAAATTCAATTGATTTTTAAGTTTGTACCCGATTCATATAGTTTTTTTTTACGAGTTATTGGTTTTTTTTTAATATTTATTAATTAATCTAATATATTTTAATTGGGGTTGATTAAAAGAGAATTATTATTGGATTATACTGATGAAGGATTTGTCAAATCACTACTATATCGGAAACCGGGCCTTAAGGTTATGTTTAGTTATTCATTGAAAAGTTAATGCATGTGTTACGAATGAAAAAGAATGTAAAAGTTTCTTTTTAAATTTGGTTAAATATTAAAGGTTAAAATATCTTTTTTATTTTTGTAATTTAGTGTTTTTTTTGTTTTTTGTACTTATAATTTTTTTTTAGTCCTTATAAATTATATTTATTTTATTTTTCATCTTTATAGTAGTTTAGATAGTGTTTTGAACAGTAAAAAAATACTATCTAAATTACTATAAAAATGAAAAGTAAAACAAACATAATTTATAAGTACTGAAAAAAAAATTTATAAAGACAAAAAATAAAAAAATACTAAATTAAAAAATAAAAAAATATTTAAGCCAATATTAAATATGTTGTAGTCTATTCTAAAAGTACCTACTACCTGGATGAAAATGAAGCATTCATTTTGGTTAGCCGAGTCAAATGACTTGACAACCCAACTTCTAATACATAAGGAAAAATCTAAATTATCAAAAGACACTTAAGTACAGAAAAAATCTCGAACAAATTGAGAAGATCTTAACTCCAAATAAATTAGAAAAAGAAAATGACAAGCCTAACAGTAGTGATGACATAGGGTAACAGGACGAAATATTTGTTAACCTTCAATTATTAAAGTTCTTTATTTTTCTGTAATAAAAAAATTGATAGAATGTCATTGATTCAACGTAGAGTGTGCACATATACTGTGACTTGTGAGTACTCTTTCTCTTCAACGTGATCTACAACTCCCAAAGCGTTCTAAGTTCTAACTAACCCCTCAAACTCAGTAACAGAGGTACAGCTCAGAAAGAGAACTGATCTTCGCTTAGATTGACCAAAAGTAATGTAAAGCAGACCATGGGTTGATTGTTTCTTATTTTTAAAATATGAAAACTAAATATTTATTTGATAAAAGTAATTTTTAAAAACTGTTTTTAAAAATAAAAATTTTAGATTTTAAAATTAAAAAACTTTTTAAGTTGCAATTTTTTATTACTCGTTCTTTTTTGTACTGTCTCATTTTTTTTTCCAACACTTTCTAAAAACTAGAAAACAAAGCACTATATCAAACACACCTTATATATTTGACTCTTACCTTTATAATTTTTTTTAATCACGAAGTATTTGAGATTTTTATTTGATACTTAACTAATATTCATCTACTATATTGGTCTATTTTGAGATAAAATAGTACTTTTAGTTGTGATTTCATATCCAAATCAAAGATCTAATCTTAGACTTTTATTAAAGATCTAATTATTAAATCACTTATGACAACAATTTTTGCTTACCTTTACATTTATAAATTCAATTACTCATATTTTTCCTCCTTTCTACTCGAGTAATGATATATGGACACCCACATATCATTAACACCTATTTGACACCTTTTTTTCCCCATCTTTATCTTTCTCTTCCTATCAAATCATATCATCTATACAAAGGGGTCTAGGTCAGTTGATTAAGCAGGGTACGTGAGTGTTGTAAATTTTCTGATACTGTCTTTGATTCTTACGGATATAAAAAAAAAATCATATCATCTATCATACATACACTTTTCTCTCTTTCTCTCTCAATGTGTAAAATAGCATTGGGATTTAGCACACATTGTCATTTTTATTGTTATTTTAATGTGATTTATACTAACTTGAACATCAAAATGTCTTGTAAAGTACCTACCTATCTTCCACGACATCTTTATCATACTGGAACACCAACTGACCTTAAAAGAATTTGAATCTTGGAACATTAAAGCACATTAGTCAATATTTCTCAAGAGATCAATCTTAAGTTTACAATCTATATAAGACACAACAATATAGTCTACTTTAAACACATCGTCTACGTTCATTCAGACAGATCAGTAATAATAGTCAACAATTAAATCCCTTCATCAACACATTGCAAAGACATGCTTTGTTTGTGAGATGCTATTTTGATTATATTATATGGTTTTGTTACAATGCTAATTGCTAGGGTAAAGTATATTCATAAAAATGTCCGCATTTGAGGTTGTCGAGTAGCAGCAACCAATACGTGACACCAACTAATGACTAGTATGTTATTGTCTAACGAAAATACCAAACATCTACCAAAGGGTCCACTACATGGCTGTCCTATTGTCCATCCATGCGGCCAACTCCCACATCCAGCTGGAATGCCCACTACTTCTATGTGTAGAAAACACATAGAAAAATTGTTCTACGGCCAATGACATCCTCACTTTCTACTCACTAATACGTGTTTTATGGAAATATCAATATTATAATCTAATGAATTTTCTAAATAATTATTACACATAATCTTGGAATTAATATCACATAAGGCAAAATAACTATATTAGAAGTTATATTTTTCAATAATGAATCAATTAATATAAAATAATAATTATAAATTATTATGCTAACAATGCATTCAACTAAACTGTTAATATGTTATTCGAAAAAACTAATTCTTATATTAAGATAAGATTTAAATACGTTTTTAATATTTGAAAAATATGACTTTTTTAATTAGTTAAGTTTTATTATTTTTAATCATTATCTTTAATAAAAATAGCACGTTTTTATCCCTTCATAATTGAAAGCAGTTTTTTTTTAAATTTTTAAATATTAAAAATAAAAAGTTTAAATAGATTATTTAAAAATAATATTTTAGAAATTAAAAATATATTTAAACCTAAAAAATAAATAAAGATGAAAGAAAAACATATTTTAGTACATTCTTTTGTCTCACTTTTCTTCGTTGGAATCTCTTAATATTTAATAATTATTGTAAAAATTCACTAAAATACTAATGATCTGTTTTACTATACTCGTAAAGAAAATGAAGTTAAAATACAATTAATTAAAATCCATGATATTAAGGATTTATTAATATGAGTTTTTAATTAATAGTATTTTAACTTGAATATTATAATTTATAATAGTTTATGTTTATCCAATCCAGTATTTTAAGAACAGGATCGGACTGGCCAGTCATACCGAAATCCGATGGCTTAACCGGTTCGGTTTGATGAAATGATCGGAAATACATCTGATCCGGTACAATCCAGGCTGAACCGGCCAGTTTTTGAAAAAACCGGTGACCCGGCGGGTCTTTGGTTGAACCGGGTTGTGATGTAATTTTTTTTTTGAAAAAAAAGTGCTGAAATTATGTGTTTTAATTTTTTTTTAATTTTGTTTGTGTATGAAACTTATTTGTGAACTTTTATTGTCATGACTATTGGTTATTATTTCTTATTTGGAATATTAGGTACTTTATAATGACAATAATTTAAAATTTGAAGTGTTAAATGATTAAATTATGTTAGCTATATTATATTTTTTTAATTTTTTAATATATATCGAATCAAATCGATCCAGCCAGTGATCCACCGATCCAACCAATGATCTATTAATTTAATACTTCGACTGATTTGATAACCGATCCGATTCTTAAAACATTGATCCAACCTAAAACAAGAGCATGTTAAAGGTTTTGTGGAAATAAAAAAATGAGAAATTATATTTGGGGGTTTGGTTACTGTGGTTGTTTTCTTGGGGCAGAACAGAGAAAGGGGGAACTACCACATACAAAGTGTCGTTTTAAATTGCTTTACCTTTTTGAGTCATGGCCCAGACAGACACCGCATGCTCTTCTCTCTCTCTCTCTCTCTCTACCATCGATTTTCCCCGCACGTTCCTCTCCTAATTTCTCCTTCTTTTTCCTATTCTTTCTTTTTGGGTGAAGCTGAAAACTAGAAGCGTACGGAGAGAAATAAGTTCAGCAACCAAACCAATGGGAGGATGCGCAACCAAGCCGAAGGTGGAAGATCCTGATGGAAAGCCCAAGGCACCCCAACCCGAACCTGAACCTGAACACCAACACCAACCCAACAAAGACACCCTTCAAACCAAAGTGGAACAAGGTGGTGGTGGTGCTGGTAACAAACACAACCTTAGTGTCAACGAAATTGTTGACGAAGAACAAGCAAACAAACGACGCTCTCTCAGCTTGTTGTTCAACAAGGAGGTACGCACGCTCTCAATTTCCACAAACTCAACACTTTTCTCTTTTCAATCTTTTGGTTGTTTTATTTATTTATTAAAAATATGTGTTTTTAGTTTCTATATTTTGTTCAGACGAGGTTAAGTGGGTATACTTTCAATCCTCCTAGATTGAATAAACATGAAGGATCCTTAAAAAAGATGAACTAAATTCATATATTTTTTTAAAGTTTGAGAACCAAATTCATTAACATAGAAAAGGAACCTCGATCATGTTTAACGGAAAACACGAGACTAAAAACACAATTTTTTTCTTTTTTTATTTAATTTTTTTGTGTTGGAACTTGGAAGTAATTTTTTCTGCTGCCATTGAAAGATAACTTTTTATTTAGTAGTAACAATTTTCTAAGTATATCCAATCATCTTATGCATAAAAGAAAGTCCTAGTCAAATTTCCCCAAAATGATTCTACGAAGCCCATGACCATGAGACCCTTCATGGAGATATCTCCATACTCCCTGTTCTAAACTTTTTCTTTTCCCCTTTTTTTAATTAATAACTTGATAGAAGGGAGAATAGTGCTACAATTATTGGATTTGGTTGTTTGCTCCTTTTCTGGCTTGCTGGATGAACAGATTTTCTTGTGTCATTCAGTTCCATCCAAAGAAAAGGAAATCCTTACATCTTTACCTTATTGACTACTTTATCGTACTGATTCTTGGTCCACTTCACGACTTTACCCAACAAAATCACCGTTGTCCCGGTTTAATGGCCAATTTTTTAGGGGTAACTGGTAGGTACCCTAATCATGCGCATGTACAAAGATATAACAATATGTTTACTAACAGTTTATTTTAGAAATAACTTTTCTATTTTTTTTTTATCACCTGACTCCACTTGTGATTTTTTTATACCAAACTTAAGGAATTAAAAGAAAGAGTTTATTTTTGGGTAAAATATGTTTTTCTCCCTCATTTTATCTAAAGTTCTGTTTTTAGTCTTTCATAAATTTTTTCTATGTTTTTAGTCCCTCAAAAATTGTTTTCTTTTGTTTTTAGTCTCTGGCATTAATTTTAACTGTTAAGTGATTAATGAGGGACTAAAAATAGTAAAAAAAATTATGAGGGACTAAAAACAGAAATCAAAATAAAATGAAGGACTAAAAATATATTTTACCCTTTATTTTTTATTTATAATGATCGCAATAAGATTCAAACTTATAATTCTACTTCAACTCTCAATCATTAGGCTGACCTAAAAGAAAGTGTTTAATATGTATTGTCACAGTAAAAAAAATTTACACAATAAATTAGAAATAAAAAATTTGGTAGATTTTTTTATTTTTTTAGAAGCAAAATTATGGTAGAAATGACTTTCAATGTAACTATTGTAACAATTAATCAATTTTATTATACATGACAATTTATGATTAAGATGTCAATTTATATTATTAACAAGATCCTTTTCTAATAAATAAATGTTTACTTCATATCCTAAATAGATTTTTTATTTTCTCCTTTCTGTTTTGGTACTATTTCTTTTTTACTTCTGTGCGTGTGTGGACACCGATTAGTTTCATATATTGTCCTGTTAGGATGCAAACATAATACATGTTGCATTTGATTGCTTTGGCAAGCTTCCCTTTGTTTTTGAAGATTCAATCAGAGCTATCACTAACTTTGCAGCCTCTTTATTTTGGCATTAAAATCGAATCTCATTAAAAATATAGTTATGTTTTAATGTAAATCTAAGATTAAAATTAATTTAAATGCACGTCTTTATTACGTATTAATTTTTTATTAAAATTAATTATACTAAACTTCATAAATATAGTCGAACACCGAATACTTGACAAACAAACGTGCGATCCCCCTGGAATCCCAAAAATGGTTTGGATCCAATTGATCACGTTTACCGCTATCATCGTTCTCACGCTTTCATTATAATTAATTAGTGTGTGTCAATTCAACAGAAACATCAATGATTGCAAACAAAGGGTTAGGAGTTAGGACAGAGTTTTGTAGTACGCATTGAGTATGAGGGTTTTGATTGCTAAATTAAGGTGGTGTATTCAATTAGAATTTTAACAGATTTTTTTTTCCATAAAAATATCCTGTGAATTTTAAAAGATTTTTTAGGAATGTAATGACTTTTTAAGATTTTTTTAAAAGATTTTTATGATTAGGATTTTGTAGTTTGGATTTTAATGGATTTATAAAATATGAATTCATAAGATTTGAAAGGACTTTATGGATTTACAATATTTCAAAGGATTCCATGAACTTTTAAAAAACATTCAAAATTACCAGAGTCGATGAAAAGATAACAAATAAATGATAAGATTTGGATAAAAAAAATAAAATCAATACAATTTTTTTCAATCTTTCTCTATCTCTTTTTCTTTTTTTAACATTGAAAGCAATAGTCTCAATACCAGTAGAAATGTCTTCTAATACTTTGACTTGATTGTTGGTCATAATGAACAAGAACTCCTTCCATGCTCATGCTCAGATCTACTCCTCTTATGAGAGCTTAATTTTTTAGCGGAAACCTCCGAACCTAAAAGGGAATGAGATGATGGATTTGGTTAGATGATGTAGGCTGGTAGGATGGTTCGTAGTGATTTGGCGGTATGAAAATATCATTGTTAGGATCATATGAAGAGCGTGTGTAAAATTAGAAGAAAGAGATGACCAATTACTCTAGTAATATTACCACCATCAGAGAGAGAAAAGTATGCATGACGATGGAAAAAAAAGTATGGAATGGAAGAGTAGAAAAATTTCAAGGGTTTGGGCATGATTGTTTAATGTGTGTGGTATTTATACATATAACTAAAAAGTCACACAAAATCCAATTTACAAAACAATCCATCGAAATCTATAGAATTTTTAATACTAGATGACTTTTTTTTAAGTGGTGAAAAATCTTGATTAAATACCACCGGATTTTGTTGTCATGAAAAAAAAAATCTTGAATATCTTCATTAAATACCATAAGACTTTTTTATTTTCTTTAAAAATCTTGATTGAATACGATAAGACTTTTTTATAAAAAAAAGTTTTTTAAAATCTTTTCAAATCTTAATTGAATACACCCCTCTAAAAGTTAAGTTTGAGAAAATATTTTATTTTTATTTTTAATTATAAAAATGGTACAGTATCTGATTTTTACTTTGTTTTTTATACTTAAATGTTTATATAAGAAATAATAAAACAGAAAATAATATAAAAAAATTTACTATTAATTTTCTATAAAAAAATTTAAAACAGTAAATAAAGTGATCTTCTATAATTAAGAATAAAAATAAAAACAATTTTTAAAATTTTATAATGAATATATTTTCCTTCCTTTTTCAACAAGGACAAAAATATTAAACCGTCAAAAGTTTGACTATGACTTAATTGGAACCTGGACAAACAAATGGACCTAGAAATGTTATCATGTCCATATATGCATGGTAGGTGGTGTGGGTCTCGTACATATAATGCCTGGAGTAAACTACTGGAATTTAGCGAGTTTTCTATGGTTTTGGAAATAATTAGATCATGGGTTTCCCTAACCGGATTTTTAGCATGTTTTGCCTCCGAAATTAGAGGCCTTGAAAGTTGAATCTGACTAGTTAAATTTATTTTCTGCCACGAATTCCGCTGACTCGTTTATTCATCTGTAGTATGAACAGTAGTCTAAGTAATTATTATAGATAAAAGAGCGTGGGAATCTCCCCAAACAGTGTATGTAAGACAGTAAAAATAACCAAACAGAGTATGTGAAATTTATGAGTAGTAGGTTTCTTTGTGTTCAGTTCATAGAATCTCTACCAAAGAGTGTACGTATGTAAGACAGTAAGATGACAAAAGACAAAGTCTCTGCACCAAAACTTTTTACCCCACCCCCACCACACACACACACAAAGAAACCTGAATAAATGTGCTCATTGTCAAAATTTTTAAAACAAGAACAAAAAAAACACTTAAATTGAATATGTATGGTGTTTTATGTAAATATATTGGTTAAAAGTGACCACTTTCGGTCTTTTCCGTTAACTTGGTTTAAGTATTGATGTGATGAATGAAATATCAAATTATTCATGTCATGTGTCATGATTTGATTGTGTTATTGTTATTAATTTTAATTTAAGGTCTAAATACTTTTTTAGTTCTTGTAATTTAGTATTTTTTTACTTTTCATCCTTGCAATTTTTGTTTTGTTTTAGTCATTGCAAATTATATTTGTTTTATTTTTTGTCCTTAAAGTAGTTTAAATAATGCTTTGTGAAAAAAGTATTATCTAAATCACTTTAAGAACGAAAAACAAAACAAACATAAGTTGTAAGGATTAAAACCAATTTTTTTTTAAGGACGAAAAACAGAAAAACACTAAATTGGAAGGACTAAAAAAGTATTTAAGTCTTAATTTAATTATAATACATTATTCAAATTTTGAATACACACTGATTCAGAAAATAAAGGTAAAATTTGGAAGCACATCTTCATTTATGATTTACCCATCAACTCTTCCGCATTATTATTCCAGTTACCTTACCTAACACAACCTCCTGAATTCAAGTCAACCAATTATTAAAAGAGCATCCCTACACTTGCTTCGGATACCTGAAGTTTCTGAAACAAAAAAAGAATCATTACTAAAACTGCATAATAATATAATAACCATTGTACAAAAAAAAATAAAAAAAAATACAGAACATCAGAACTTTTGAATTTATTTCAATAAGTTTCAAATTTAAGATCATACACAAATTTTTATTTTATAATCTTTTATTAAGCAAGTGCTTAACTCATTCATATACCCCCAAAATCTATTTTGATTTGTACATAAATGAAAATGGGGGAAATAAACAGAAATTTTAGCTTTTATCTAGTGAATGTGATACCCCACTATCAAATATTTCTGCATCAGTTCCTACAATATCAGCCAAACTAAAGAGACTATTTAGTGGCAACAACTCTTCTTGCTAGAAGCCTTTCTTAGCACTTTCTGATACTTTCTGGTTTATAACTTGGTGTGTGCGTCGCAGAATGAAGATACAAAGGATTCCACAGAAAATGAGAAAACCGCAGTTGAGGTCCTTGAGGAGTCTGTGAAAGAACAAGTGTTAGATGTCAAGAAACCTGCGGAAGATACTAAAAGCAATGAGCCAACAGTTAAACAAGAATCTCTAAAGCCAGAGGAGAAGCTGTCCGAGGAGAGTAAAAACAATGAATCATCAAAACAAGAATACGAGACTTTGAAGACAGAAACATCACAAGCTGAGAAACCTTCAGAGGAAACTCATGTCAATGAACCAGCTAAGGAAACAGTGAAACCTGAGTCAGAAGCAGAGAAACCTTCAGAGGAAACTCATATCAGTGAACCAGCTAAGGAAACAGTGAAACTAGAGTCAGTAGCTGAGAAACCTTCAGAGGAAACTCATATCAATGAACCAGCTAAGGAAACAGTGAAAATTGAGTCAGAAGCTGTGAAACATTCAGAGGAAATTCATATCAATGAACCAACTAAGGAACTAGTGAAGCTAGAGTCAGAAGCTGAGAAACCTTCAGAAACTCATATCAGTGGACATGCTAAGGAAACCGTGAAAACTGAGTCAGAAGCTGTGAAACTTTCAGAGGAAACTCATATCAGTGAACATGCTAAGGAAACAGTGAAAACTGAGTCAGAAGCTGTGAAACCTTCAGAGGAAACTCGTATCAATGAACCAGCTAAGGAAACAGTGAAACTAGAGTCAGAAGCTGAGAAACCTTTAGAGGAAACTCATATCAATGAACCAGTGAAACTAGAGTCAGAAGCTGAGAAACCTTCAGAGGAAAACAATCAAAGCAGCGAACCACTGAAAGAAGAATTTGTAGAGGCCAAGGAGACACCTTCAGAGGAAACACAAAGCAATGTACCCATCAAACACAAAGAAGAGCCTATTGAACCATCAGAAGCAGGAAAGCCAAATGGGGAATCAGAGAAGAATGCTTCAGAAGCTGAAAAAACTGAGACTCCCATTGTAGAGAGCATAAACACAGAGGTGGCTACTATGCCTGAGGAGAAAGTAATTGAAGTAGTTCCAACTGCTCCAATGTCTGTGGAGAAGGTAACAAAGGAAGCTGCATCAAGCGTGGAAGAGGAAAGCCATAATGGGGTGGAGGATGCACCCAAGGCTGGCACTGAGATTCACTAAATCCTGAAATCTGAATGAGAACAATGAACAATTTGAAACATTGCAGAGTTTCAGATTGTTCTTTGGTTCATGCCAACTGAATCATTGTGTGAGATTTCCCAACTACATTTTCCTCGTGTTTTTTTTTTTTTCATATATAGTTTGAAGAACCGATTTTTTGTTCTTGTCAAGTCAATTAATTTTCTATCCTATCATTGCTTATCTCATATCTGTATTGGTAGGTCAAATTCAACAATGTAAATTGTAATTTTGTTGTGATCTCTGATCTGCGAGTGGAAATTCCAAGGACCTCAATCTTTTTTTTGATATTACCGTCAACTAATTTGTGCAAAACAAGCGTTGTACGAATGTTACATGAATCAAGCTGAAAATTTTTGGTTTTATAAAATACAAGAAAATGAGGAATTACTTATCTCCTTCTCTGTATCTATATATAAGACTTTTTAAGAATTTTTTTTGTGTCTTTTTATAAGACTTCTTATAAATTATTTTTTACATTAATTATTTTTTATTAAAATATGTTTGATTTTGATATAAGAAAATATGCTTGATTACTTTACAATTTTTTGTAGTGCATAAATTAAGATAAATTCATTTTCTTTCTTGGTAGGATTGAAAAAGATGATTAATCATACATTAATTAATTAGATAGAAAATGTGAGATGATGATTCCCAATAAATTTATAGTTAATTTTGAAAAACAATGCAAATGTGAGATTTGTAATATTTATGCAACTATATTAATTAATTTAATTTAGCAAACAGTTCTGCTGTCGCCTAGTTAAGATTAAAAATATAATTTATCAAAAAAAGTTATAAGTGATTGTCGTTGTTAGATTTCTTGATGACGTGATAAGTTACTAAATTAATATGGTTATTACCTTATTAATTAAAGTTGTTACTCAACAATAAGGAATAAAATTGTTAAGAGAAAAAGTACGAAGATTAAAAATGTTAATAATTTTATTTAATGACTAAAATTAAAATTTGTAAAAAAATTTAAGGATAAAAACATAATTAATCCTGTTAAAGTCTTATGACCTTGAGGCTTGAGTGCACCATTTCAAAGACAGGTGTTAACCTTTACGGGTAAAACTGAAAATCAAATTGGTATCGTGGAGTTTCAGCTGTCAATTCAGGTTACTTAGGCTTATTCTGATTAGCCCAATACGTATTAACATAATTAATAGGGGACTAAAATTTTCTTAGTCCAATCTAACTCTTTCTTTATACGTAGAAATCGAAGATAAGCATAAATTTTTTTTTACAATAACTCGTGTATTCTACTCAATTAACTAAGTTATATTCCTTTGGTATCCAATCTAGCTCTTACATTGAGCTAAATGGATCAGATTTTTACTTAAAAAATATAAGTCAATAAACATGTACGATAATTTTCATAAAACAAGTTAATAAAATGTTTTTTAATCTTTGTAAATTAAATAAAAAATGTAAGTTATTGTTTGTATTATAAAATAGCAAAATATAATATGTAATAATAAAAATGAAATAGATACATCAATTGAGGAATGTTAGCAATACTTTTCATGACATACTATTTCTAACATACTATTATTAGCTAAATTTGTTAAAAATTATAAAATTGTGTGAGTCTCACTTCTTATTTAATGAACTAACTCACGATTTTATAATTTTCAATAAATTTTAACGACTAGAAGAGTATATATTGAAAAGAATACGTTACCAGCACTAACAATAAATAAACTGTTAGAAAATAAAAATAAAACTCAATGTATATAAAACAATAACTTTAAAATAGACATTAACAACATTTACAATTTAAATGTATCATTAATTAATTATAAAAAATGTAAATAATAGTTGAACCAATAGACTAGCTTAGGTTGAGCAGAAATAAGATCTGACTTGACTTTTTAAAACACAACCCAACCTATACATCAAATTATTGAGCCAACTTAACGTGTTACACTCATTTTAACAACATTTGCGTGTAAATTATTATAAAGGCCAAAATATTGAAGTTATTCTCTCAATCTTAACTTTCTCTTGCTAAAATATACTTTTGCTTCTTTATTTTTTAAGTAAAATTTGTTTTGATTATTTATTTTTTAAAAGATTTATTTTATTTCTTTATCTCTCAAATTTGGATTAATGTTGTCCTTCCAAAATAGTGATTGTTTTCAATTTTTTGATACACAATTTTGATTTTTTTTTACTGATTCAAGACATAATGTCCCATTAGATTTCTTTACATGAAAACTATGAAACTTAACTAATATTTGAACAAAAAAGAGTTATAAACATGATGAAAATTACGTGAAAAGTGAATTCTACGAGCAATCAAAAAATTGAAAAATCTAATATTATATTTTTTTAGTTGTTTGTGAGACTCACTTTTCAAGCAAATTTCATTACGTTTATGGTCTTTTATGGTTCGAATATTAGTTAGGTTTCATAATTTTTATGTAGGTAGATTTAATGAAACAAGTTTTACATCTTCAATTAATCAAAAAATGGTTCAGAATTGTGTCCCAAAATCGAAAATCATCACTTATAACTTTTACATCTTCAAATTTTCAAAACTTATAACAAACATAAGAATATACTCCTTCCGTTTCTTTTTATCTGTCGTTTAAGGTTTATTTGTAGAAATCAAGGAATGCATTAAATTTTCTTGCTTCTAATAAAGTAATTATGGGATTTCCTAATTTACCCTCTTTTCATTTCTACTCTATAATAAATGCATGTGTAAATTCATTAAAGATTAGGAGAGAAGTAAATGTATAATTGATAAAAAAGTAATTAATGTGATCTTGAACTTTACAAACGACAGATAAATAGAAACAATTTTTTTTCAAAAATCTGACACTTAAAAAGAAACGGAGGGAGTAACATTTTCATGTTTACATTCCCGAGAATCAATTTTCAATCCCCAAAACAAACACACTTTTTGATTAAAAAATAAGGCAAATGCTAATCAGTGTCCTAAGGACACTGGTTAAGAAACTAAAAGGAGAAATATTTTTATTGGGAGGCGAAAAATTATGCTGTCCATGATTTTTTTGCGCTCTCCTATGAATTCCACAATAAATATTTTCTCATTTTAATTCCTTAACCAGTGTTCTAAGGATACTGGTTAGCAAGACCCAAAAAATAATGATAGAGAACTATGACGAATTTATATATATATATATATATATATATATTTTAAAATTAATTACAATCTCAACTATTAGTTTTTTAATTAATAGTTATTTTTATATTTTATACTCTAAAAATGCATTTCTCTCCCTCTTGAGGAACAAACCATACAGATTATCTATTGTCACTCTTACGTATTTGTTGTCACTTTTTTTTTAAAAGATTTTTATATAAAATACTTATTTCTTTATTAATCAAATGAATAATTTAAAATCTTTATAAAATTTAATTAAATAAGCGTCACAATGTGTTAAACGTTAAAGTCAAAACATTAAATTAAACATCATCAATTTCCAGTGCCAACCCTGATATCATCAAATTTTATACTGATTTTCAACAGCCATATAAGATAACCAACCCAATACAAAAAGAGAGAAAATTTGAAAGCCTTCCTAGCTAGTTCCTACAATATGATGCCATTACATACCCAATATTATCGGAAAGACATAATTGACATTGACCCGTGTTTCGGCCGAAGAGGTGAAAAAAGAAATCTTCTCCAGTAAATAAATGGAGAGTGCAACAGGAGAGTGAGAAAACTCATAAGTCTTGTGGAAACCACCAGCAGGAGAGTACAAATGGGTCCCACAAGATTAGTCTTTTTCTTTCCTACTGTAGCTTCCATTTACTGAGAGGAGCCGGACCCCGAAGAGGAGCCGCACTTTGGAACATCTCCGCAGGCTTAAAACACGTGTATTAACAGAATTTCGGCACTATTCCAAACTATATATATATATATAAGTTAATATGCCTTTACAACCATACATTTTCTGCCAATTTAACGCTACGAAAAAATATAATAATATATATATACATATATATATATATATATATCACGTGTCATAACAGTTGTGAATCACTCTAACCCGATGCCTCCTCCAAGTCTAACGAGGCTTTTGGCATTTGCTCTCTGCTCTTTCCCCACAGCACGCAGTACAGTCCAATAACCAAAGCGACGCCACCTAAAAGGCTGGTCAAACATCAAAAGCAACCACATAATTAGTAGGTACTTATAAACAAAGTGCAATTAATTAAAGAAGAAACAAATTTGAAGTTTCTCTAATATAATTAATTAAAGGAGAATATTAGTGACTGTTTAATAGTAGTTACTGATTAAGAAAATATAACTAGGAAGTGTTTAACAAAATAAAATAAAATAAAAATACTATTAAAAATATTAAAAAAAATTAATATATGAAAAATATTCAATAAAAAATACTAGTATTATACACTAACAAAATATTAAAAAAAAGTATATTATATACTTTGTATTCAGACGGAGACTCATAATTGAATGAAACTTGATATTTTGGCATTCTTGAGGGTTCTACAGTCCTTCTCTTACATTCTTTTTTCTCTAATTAATACAGGTGCTCTCAAGTGAACAGCTGTACAAATAACTTTAGAAGCAATTAGTTACCATTGGAGAGCTTCTACCTATGATGACTCTAACTTCTTACAGTATTACCTTTGTGAGGCTCACACACACATTTAAAGTTTAAAGTTTAAACTATATGTTGTGTGATGTTGTGTCTCACCAAATCTTAGGTAGTCATATTCATTTAAACCCTTTTTTAAGTTGTTGAGTTGAGGCAAAAACTTGATAGAGTTGTTTAAAGTATAATAAAGTGACAACATCGTGTGATTGGAAAGTGTAAAAAGTTATACAAAATAAACTTTTGCAATTATTGAAAATAGCTTGGAGGAAGTTGTCCTTACACCCCTATTACTCTTTAGTCCTTTTTTTTTCCTTCACGTCTCTCGTTTCTTTCTCTTTTATTCCCATTTTTCTCCTCGTTAATGGAGTATATGCACTCAAAAGGAGTGTCAAACTATCTTATTAGTACTAAATGTGATGGGTGACATGGGAAAGGAAAAAGAAATAAAAAGGGAGTAAGCATTGGGATTAGGATTGTAAGATGAATAACCTTCCCAAAGTTATGATCTCTCCCAAGAGAATTGCGGAGGAGAAGATGGTCATGATCAAAGCCAGTGGTGTTGCCATGGCTAGAAACACCGGTCCTTTCTTCTCAATAACCCATGTTTGTAAGTAATATGTTACACCAGTCACCATAATTCCCTAGCACAATAAATTAGTTCCCATTAGTCATGACTTCAGAAATTACTACAAACTAAACAGGCCTAACCATTAATAAGTAATTAAATTTAGACAAATGCTAATCAGTATCCTAAGAACAAAGGTTAAGGAACTAAAATGAAAAATATTTTTATTGGGAACTGAAAAATTACGTTGTCCATGATTTTTTTTTGCATTCTCTTATGAATTTCACAATAAATATTTTTTTCTTAGGACATTGGTTAGCAAAACCCTTAAATTTATATAGAGATAGATTTTAGTTTTGATTAATATATTTACTTATAAATAAAAGATCATCAATTTAATTATGAAGAATTAGAAGCTTACACAATAAACTACGGCGAGGAGTCTAACATTCCACCCCAACTTCCATTGCTCAATATCTCTTTCTACAGCCAAGGCAATGCCCAAAGACTGAATCGAGCTTAAGAAACACTGAAGAGTTGTGAGGAGCAGCTTTGAAGGGTAGCCTTTTATGACATAAGTCTAGTCAATTAACAAGAATAATATTAATTAATGATATGAATTATGATAAGGAGATTATTAATTAAGGATATATATGAATGATGAGTTGGTAACAAGGTGCAGGAAGAAAATTTACCTGTAGCACAAGCCACATTCCCCAAAAGGTGTTGGAGAGGAGCAAGAGGAAGCAACCCTTTATCCATGATCCAGATGCAACACGACCCAGATGTTGTTGGTTTTTATGGTACCCTAAAAGGTGATAATGGCTTAAAAGTTCCAAATGAGGACCTCTATAGAAAGCTAGGATTGCTGATCCAGTCAAGCATGCCACTACACCAACCAACTTAGCAACCCCGGGGGCACTCTTTACTTTCAAATTTTCTATCCTGAAACAAACCAAATTCTTATGTGAGATGTTGTAATAACGGATTTAGTGAAAGCTGAAGCACCTAATTAATATAATATCCCAGTTCAAATTGATCCATTTTGCTGTGGTTGACACTAAACCACTTTATGTTATGTTCTTTGTATTGCATGGACATAGATATGTAAATTAACGCACGTGCCCATGTACAACATGGACTTTTACTTTTCTGAAATTGTCGTTTCCCTTGAAAACAAACAAGGCATATAATTGGACAACTATGCATCATAGGATACTGTGGCTGCAAAACTTGAGTACAAACATTACATGGACCTTGTTAGCTGCCACTAATGGTCCATTCCAAAAGCTGAACAATGAAAATGAGGGTAATTCACTTTCCGAGTTGGAAACGCCAAGACTTTGTCAGAGTAACCCACAATAAATGTTGTTACAAAATTAGCATTTGTCCTCGTGACTCCATAGTCCAAACCTCATATTCAGAAATTGAAAAGGCCTAACCCATTCAATGAAAAATGTAGTACAATTTCAAGGGTTTTTTGTCCTTGAAAGTTTTGTCACCCGACATGAAGGTACCATAAAAAAAGGCTAATTTATATCCGTGTCCAACTCCTAACCCCTAGCCGTCTATTCCCTTTATTTACCTGAATTTAAAGCCTTTTGCTTTGTAGTACTGAGAAGTGACCACATAATATTGCATTTTCCTAAGAAAAATCTCCTCAGTAGATCTGGGAGGCTATCTTTTTTAGTAGACAAAAAAGATATTTTTAATTAGAGGGAGTGTCAAGTGTCCTCCCTACGTTTGGAATTTTTTAAACTTATCCTTCTCACCTAGAATATTTCAATCGCTTGCCACAACTATAGGTATGTTTGGATAACCGTATGCAAACGGAGGTTGGCAAAAGCATTTAAACCTTTCCTTTTGCATTCAGCTTGCGGTGGATCGTTGGATTCGTTTTGGAATTTGTGCGACAACAAATTGAACGGAAAATCAAGCATGCACTATATCTCACGTCTATTCTAATCACATGTAGACTTTAAACTCTATTCCAATTAGGAAAAAAATTGATAGACATTAAACTTTATTCAACATTTATGTACCAAAAAAATAAACTCTATTCCACATTTAAAGAAGAAAAGATAAGAAAAAAATGTAAGTATAATAAGAGATATGTGATAAGTGTTGATAGAATATTTATATAAAAAGATGTTCATGTATCATTACTCTTCCAGTTATCTCTTCCTTTTAGGCAAATGTTATAATCTTTTTCAATCTTAGATTTTGGTTACAAGATACTTTCCTAGATATCCAATTGTTGTTTGTGTTTAAAATATATATATATATATATATATATATATATATATATATATATATATATATATATATATATATATATATATATATCACCTGTCTAGTACAACTACATCTGTTAAATTTTATGCTTTACTATCCAAACAAGAGAAAAAAATAAGAGGACACTTGCACTAAAGTTATGATTTATGAACCGCTTTTAGGTGCTTCAAGTGTGTTGTTCATAAAGAATCCGTGAATCTTAATCACCCATAAAACCTTCACTGGTGATTGCACAATATTTGATTTTAGGATTTGACCATAAAAGAAACGAACCCTTTTTGATAAATTGCGGTTTTCAGATGTGCTTAAAGTCCAATTTAAGGTTGGGAAAACTAACTAAGTATAATTGAATTGAATAAGCAATTAATTATATACGAGCTAGCTCCTAGAGTAACATTCTACCTGAGTAGGAGCGCCAAGAAGAAAGTAATGACTGGAAGGCAGTTTGTGGTAGCAGCAGCCAAAGTAGCAGAAGTGTAAATAAGACCAATACCATATATGTCCAAGCTCGCAGTGATCCTGAATTAAATTTATAATAACCACCGACAGTTTTAATCAATTTAAAAAAATAATAATAAATCAAACAATAACATCATGTGAATCATATTTTAAATGAATATATAACGTAAAGTTTAAACCTAGCTTTATATTTTTAGCAGTACTCTTCAACTTTGATATATTAGGATCTAATCATGATAGCAGCAATTGAATATTTGGACATACCCCAGAAAAGAAAGGCAAAAGATCTTGCAGAAGGTCACGAAGGACAAAGGGGGTGCAGTTTTCCTGGTTTCAATAATCAAAATTCGCATGATTAAAGTTGGAAAAAGAAGTTTAATTTAGCTAGCTAGCTAGATATATATATATACACATATCTAATATATGTTCATGTTCATGTTAGTTGTGTTGTACATGTGCATACCATTCAAAGAAAAAAGCGAAAGGGATAAGGAATATGGTGGCTGCGGTCTGCCTATAGAAGACAAAGATGAAGTTGTTCATGCCATGGTCAAATGCAGCTTTTGAGAGCAGAAACATGGCAGCGTAGATGGCTTCTATGAGGATCACAACTAGATAAGGCTTGTTTCCCTTCATGGTGTTTTTGGGTTTGATTTATGGCCTAATTTGAAGTGATGATGAGAATGAAGATGCTTCACAGTTGATGACACGGGTGTTAATTTGTACACAAGTTCCACCTTTTATGGGCAATCGAGATATTGGTGAAAGTAGTGAGGAGCACACTGCCATTGGCTCTTGTCTTTCTATTATGGGGACGTGTGTGGTGAAGATGATAAGCTGCTTTACATGTTCGGGGACCACACCCTCTATCTACTACTACGTCTTTAGACGGTGCCAAGCTTTCATGCATTTAATTTCGTAGTGCACTTCGTACTGCTACTACACCTTGTATCAACAAAGTTAACGACTTAACGTCACATTCTTTTGTTTTTCACTCACGTGCCATTTTTGTTCCCAAAATGATTTTTATACACCTCAAATACTATTCAACACTTTAGTAAGAGAGAAAAAGAAAACAAAAAAGTATAAGCAATATCATTGAAAAAAAAAATCTCACATCAATTAGTGATAAATTCAAAATAGTATATATTATTTGTTTTGTACGATTTTATTATACTCAAATTCAACTTTTAAGATAATATTAAAATTTATTCTAGTTTCATTAACGTGTCATTTACCATATTATTAATATACCAAGCCTACCACAATAATGTGTTGGTTACTATGTTTGTCTAAAACTCATTAGTACGTTTGTTTTGAACTATAGCATTCATGTACTTCAAAATTATCTCCACTTGTCTACATATACTTTTTTTTTCCTTTCTAACTCATTCTTTTTTTCCTACCACATCATTCATAACACCATCTCACTCTTTAATTTCTCTTTCCTTCTTATCTATATGAAGGTGTCGTTTTTGTATGTTGGAGTATACAAACATCATTTTTTCTTTTTTGCTTTTGCTTAATACCTATTAAAGGTAGGTGGGGAGATATTTGCACTCTCATTTTCCTATTCACATTGCTTAATACAATTTTAGTTGTTATTGCCTTTAAAAAAAACAATTTTAGTTGTTATTATTATTATTTTAAAAATTGATTTATTAAACGTTAATTAAATATATTTGTGAATGAATATATTAACGTTTTAATTTATCTATATATTCTTTAATTATTTAACAACTTTTAATTATAATTTCATAAATTAACTTTATTCAAATAAATTATTTTTATTAAAGAATTTTAGTTAATAAGTGTATTAATATAAAAATTGAGGTCACGTTAATTGTTTATTTTATAGTCACATGTGCCTTTTCTGTTTTTGCTTAATATATGTTAGAATATTTTTTTCACGATTAGTATCCTCTTTCAGATGTAATACTGTTTGAGACATTGTCAGATATTAAATAAGCAAGCATCTCTACCAAAGGAATGTAAGAAAAATATCCGTTTAACTTATAATTTTTTTACATTTTTAAATATGTGATAAAATATTGTTTGACAAGAAAAAGATAAAGTAAAAATTAAATACTTTTTAAAACAATATGCTGTAAAATAATATATGATAAAATTAACGTGAGAATAGGGGGAAAAAAGAATGAAAGAAAGAATTTAGATAGAAAAAAAAAGTGGCGAGAAAATTAGTAGATTTAAATTGTTTGGTATGAGAAATATAAAAGTAAAGAGAGAGAACAATATTTTCCTCTATTTAGTTAAGAAGAAAGTAGAAAGAAAAACTAATATTTTATTGATTAGACAAGATACCTCTAAAATTCATATAAGTTTCACAATATTAATATGATTTTTGTATTTCAATTTATTTTTAGTGCATAAAATCACATAATATAAAAGTTATTTTAAAACAATTAAAATTTATATATATATATATATATATATATATATATATATATTCTGTATACTAATTATTGATTAAATAAAAATATTATGAAATTAAACTGGTAAGTAATTAAATTAACATTACTCCTGGAATAATTAGAATTAGATGGTGTTGAGCTCACCGATCGATTTTAACTACTTTTAAGAGGCATGACATGATTAGCTTTAGTCATTGACACTTACAATTCTCATAATCTGTTATTACCCCTGCGATGAAACCCATGTAATTCTTCAGAGTTAGAGTCAGTTCTTCTTGTCTCTCCGAAGGGCACGAACGGAAAACAAAAATTATAGTCACTTTCTCTGAATTTTCTTGGCTCGATTGGCAAGAAGGAAGTAAACGTGGATTCATACTTTTCTACTTTTGCTCAAATACTTTTCTAATTTTAATTTTTTCTTTTTAACTAAAAATTAATGTTGATTTGGATAAATATCATGCAGAAATCATTAAAAATATTGGTCACATCAACTCAGAGCATTTTAATACATAATTACTTAAATGAGTTGCTTATCTTAAATTTGTGAATCTTATATTAATGTTACAAATTTAAGAACTTTAATACTTTATACAAAAATTTACTCCAATGCTAAGATTTCTAAAATAAGTGTTGAACTTAATTTTTCTCATTTTTCTGTTTATTCTTATACCCTATCAGATGGATCTAGAACCAAATCTCTTAACATTGGCCTCTTTGCTCTTTGTGCTTGAGGTTGGATGGCTGTGTACCCTATGGGTCGGATCCTGAACCAATCCACTTAATATTAGGCTCTTTGCTCTTTGCACTTGAGGCTAAAGAGTTGTGTACCCTCCAGGTTAGATTCCCATCCGACCATATTACATTGAACCATAGTAAAATTCGATACCATTCAACAACACCTCAGAAGTGCCCAAGAGAGACACGTCACTGCACGATAGTGGGAGCTAACTCCCAATCTCGAGTATTGGGGATCAATGCAACCACTTGTGGATAAAGACCTAATGAGACTGAAGACACAGACAGATTATACACTTAAATGCTCTGGATAAATCACCTCAAACCTAGAGGAAACCTATATCGTAACAATTCTTAACTTGGAAAGTATCTTTTTATGTTGATAAAAAATACTTAAGCAACCTTGCTTATATAAGCAACTATGCTTATATAAGAAACTACCACATCAAAAATATTTTAACAACAATTTTTATTAAGTAATGCGTCTTATTTTTAAGCAATTGCATTATAGATGCTCTAACAATGTTTTGTCCGACGTAGAGGTAAGAAAGATAACACGCATCTAACTGAAACAAATATAAGTAGCGGATTTGACATGAAAAAAGTGCATATATATGGGAGTTGCTAGAATGTATCCAAACACGCACTAAAGACATGTGAAGTAGATGATAAGGCGTTCAATTCATTTAACTCAAAATAACTAAATAATTTGAAAATTTAATGATAATCAATGAAGAATCATGAAATATATCAAAATAGGGGCCTTTAATGTCTTAATATATGATACTATTAATTATTACTGCTGGTAAAAAAAAAAACTACTACCTCCGTCCTTAAATATAAGACTCTTTTACCTAATTCTCACCCTTTAAGAAAAACAGTTCATTTAGTTAAAAACATTAAATTAGTCAATAATTACAGTATTTGTCCAAATTTACCCTTGAAGTTATTGGGACTATCCGTGTCACATCTTCCTACTTAATTAATTTCACCTAACTAATTTTTGGAGAGAGAATGATAGTATTGTACAATGCTTACTACTTTAAATTTTAAAATCCTGGACAACCTCCACTACCACTTCATCTTCAAAGGAATCCTGGACTATCTCCACTGTCACGGTTTTGAAGCAACTATTAGTTACCTTCATTGTAATATTTTATTCCTCTCTTGCAACTAATGATACGGGAGTTTAGAATGGTAAAAAGAATGTTATAGATTCCATATGAATATGAACAGGTGCATTCATATGGGAAGACAAAGTAATTGACGAGAGGTAGTGATCTGTGTCAAGTCATCTTACCCAATACTGCTAGGAGGGAGAAAGAGACACTTCACAATATTTATTATCTATGGATTAAAGAACTGTACATTAATTAAGGGTATTTTTGTCAAAAAATAATTAATGTAAGGGACAAGTAGAAAAGAGTCTTATAAAAATGGATAATTTTTTTTTCAAAAAAAATATTATATTTAGGGACGGAGATAGTATTAGCTATTACTGATCAGTGAGATCATCACGAATTATGTTGAGTTTGTGATTTCGTATTAATTTCTGTGATGGAAATTAAGTGTAGTTTATCTTGTTACTTATACAGTTTTACTCGTAATGATTTCAATCATTGAACTAGATACAACTAGACACAACTTTAACTTTAGAACAAACAATTAGGCTTTCACTTTATAAACATGTACGTCGCATACCTTGGTTATCTTTTATTTAGTTAACAAACATAAATAAGAAATAACCAAGGATATGTAGGGAAGGATTCATTATGATTTTCCTTTGTATATGGGTTATTGATACCCTTACCATTAATTAATATACTCTCTTTCTGCTGATAAAAAAAAAAGTACGTCGCATACCTAATGATAGTAATTGTTAATAGTGATTTATTTTAATATTAGTAATGTATTTAAACTTTTGTCGTATTCATTTCCTAATCAAGTGAGCTTTAGTGGAATGATAAAAAAAAATGAATTTATTTTAGATATTTTAATTATTCATATCTAAGAAAATAAAATTTTCACCCTTCCATCCTTCTCCGATCCGACCGGCTCTCCTTATTGATTTATGTTTTTAATTTATGAAATTTGAGGTAAATTTAGTTTTGGTCCCCCAAATTTTAAAAAAATTATTTTAGTCCCTCAAATTTGAAAAAATATGTTTTTAATCCCTAAACACTAAATTTAAGGGACTAAAATAAAATTTTCAAATCAAATTTTTAATTTATGTACCAAAAAAATTAAAGTGATAATTTAATTCGTATATTTTTCATATACTTGTATGTAAAATTAGTCATTACCTACTTTATTTTTTTCTAAACAATTTAAATCCCATTCCCTTCCTAACAGACAAACAATACCTCTTAAAGTACAAAAGTTTGTCTTGGCTCTAAGTATGACTATATATTGACCTAGGTCTTGCACTAACATACAAAGTTTGTCTTGTTAAGCAATTTACCTCCTAATTAGGTTAAGTAAATTACTTCTTGTTCCAATCTGTAATACTATTCTTGTTAATCTGCTTCTAGAAGCATGACAATAAGAGACGATGCAGTTTTTGCAATAACTAAAACCATTTCTCCATCTGATAACACCACATTAAGTTTGTATCCCCCTGTTTTAGATTAATTTTTCAATAAATATTTATAGGAAAAAATTAGAAGATAAAATGAATTAAATTTTTTATAAGTTAAAATTAGTTCATGTATAAATTAAAACAACTTTTGAAGAAATTAACTGAGAGAAATTTTATAAATTAAAATATGCATAAATTAATTTTAATTTATGAAAAAAAAAAGCTTATTTTATTTTTTTTCTTCTCCTATAAGTATTTATTGAGAAATTTATCAAACTTTCTAATTCATTCTTGTTTGAAAAGTAGTTTATGAATAACCCCACAAAGCCACTGCCCCCTAATTCCTGCGGTATGAACTTTTTTCTGTAGTCCTCCTCGTGTAACATTTGCTAACACGGGAAAAAAGGAAAGAAAAAAGACGAAGGCGAGCTACTTTCTTGCAAATTCAGCAACGAGTCTAAATTGGGGTGGTTGAGTCTTTTTCACACGTTTGTGAAGTAGCTTTTGGACGTAGGAAGAAAAGCAAAGAGATGGTGAGACGTCATAAGTGCCTAGTTGCTTTCCATGCAGATATAGATGAGATTGATTTATAAATTAATCATCTTTTACAAATATATATATATATGATGATGAGGAAAAAAATTAAACGGAGAAAAAGCTGCAACGCGCTTCATAGAGGACCATTTCTTATATATGGAAGGGGGATATTCCCAAAATGGCTAAATCCATATTTTGGCAATACTTTGGAATTGGAACCATAGTGCTGTCGGCTACATGTATCTGCTTTTATCAATCATATACCTACCATATGGCATTTTAAAAATATGGTTACATCTGCTGCCACTTATATAAACCAAATCAATAATTAAGCACTGAAGCAGATATATTTTGTGCGTGTATTTTGTAGTTTCATATACTCAAATTTGATATATTCAATATTCACCACCCATGTTTAGTATCTATATTCATGTATGGAGTGAAATTACTTCCTACAAAGGTTTTTTGTAAGAAATTAAAAAATTCCCATCCACTTCGACTGCAATTTTTTTCTTTTTCTCCGCATGTCTGGCCACTTTGTAGGAAAGGAATATTCACAAACAAAGCATTCATGATTCATGTGAAGGTAACATATGATGAGACATAACAAAAAATGTAGTATGATAGTTACAATTGTGTTTAAGAACCAAGTTTAGGTACTTTTGATATTATTTTTCAATAAAAATCTTCTTTAGGTAAGTATTTACGGATTTACCTGCTTTGTCAATAATTAATTTCCTGTAAAGAATATGGTTGACCACTTTTAGAGAAATCTTTTTTCTTGACTGTATTTTTTTCATTTACAAAATTTAAACATAAGATCTTATTTGAGGAATTCGAGTCTTAATTCCATTTGGACCAATAACATGTTGGTTGTATTAGAACTTTTTTTTATTTAGTATTTGTTGGTATTAGAGCTTTAATTTTGTTACTCCTACATAATGTATAAAAAAAGTTACCCCTACATATGCATTAAAGAAACCAAATTAAAGGTGATTAACAAGGTAAATCTCTAATTTTAATTAGAAAACAACATAAAAAAAAAAAAACGGCTAAGAGACCACCCTTAAATTTTACTCAGTTTTATGATGAAGATAATTTTCTTTCAGTTGAACAAATAGATGAAGTTCTGGAGTTCCCTCACCCTCAAAAAAATAAAACAAAGAACTTGTTTCACTCCCCGTTATGTCTCTTTGATGGGAATTGATTAGAAGTTAGAACAAGAAAAAGAAACTTAGGATTCCTGATATGTCCCTTTACTCATATCACGCCCGCTTTAAGAATTATGATCCATATGAAAAACCTTTTTTGTATTTTTGATAATTATGGAAAACCTTTTTTCAATGTGAAACAAACTAAAAAACTGCGCGGTTAAAGCTAAGTAAAGGGTCAATCCAGACCCGTTGTTAATTACAGGCCATTTATTCGAGTTGTTAAAAAAGAATAAAGCGACAGATAAGTAGCACATTGAGCGCATGACCAAGACCAATGATGTTAGTTACTTAGGATTTAGGAACATAGTTGAGAACCCCTTTTCCACGAAAGATATTCTGATATTCATACTCCAGTAGTCCATTTGAATTATACCACATGCGCCCTTTAATTTCTTCACTTCTACGCAAGTGGCTTCTCTAAACTGTTTGTTTTTCTTGGTCCTACTATATATCGATCTCAACACACATTAAAAATGGAAGCAAAGCCACATGTAAGAAAGAGGAGTCCAATTATTAAGTAGGCTTGTCGCCTGTTAACATCAAAATATAAAATTTCACGATGATAGCAACTAGCTAGAATGAACGTGATTTAAAAAGGAATTTATTTCAATTCAATTAAGCACTTCACTCGACAAATTAAGGCCACTAACCTATTTGTTTAAGGCAAAGTTTGCGCACTTCCACACTAGTCGTCCTTTTCAAATTAATTAATTAATAATCAACAAACTGTGCTTGATTTAGTAGGTTTCTAGGTTGGATTGCTCCATTTTGCTTTATCCTTGTTTCCTAATTATGGGTTATGGTATATGCTTTTTCCATTCCCTTGCAACGTTAATCATGTGGGAAGCGAGTACTAGCTAGCATGACGCACTCTACGTGATGGTCCTGAATCTAAAAGCCATACTCTACAATCTACATAGTCCATAGACATAAGGGGGTCTTTGCATGCATTGAATCATTGATATAGGAGGATATATGGAAATAAACCAATTCCTAATTAAGATAGTGAAACATTCCCAATTGGTGAAACAAGACAAATTGATAATGTCAATGATTGAAGGCAACTGTCAATAATGCAAGGGCAAAAGGCAAGTATCCAGTTGGGGGTGTCTTATATTTCACAATGAGTTTCGATTAATTTGAATGAAGATATTTTTTGGCCAGTTGGTACAAAAACAAATTAATATGAATGAGTCATTTTAATTTTAATTTTTATTTATAACAATATCCTCACAGTTTTGTGTTCATTTTCATTTCTGTTTTTTTTTTCTTTTCTTAATTTAACCATATTCATGTCAATTCGTATAAAAAGTTCGTACTGAATAACAGTGCTCTGCAACAAAAGTTAGTCCGATGTTAAGTACACCAAATTAATTTACTACACCCCTTTCATAACTAATGATGTTTAGTCCCTTTTTTACTGTTCTAAAACCATTAATGTTTTTGAGCATCTTCATCCCAATACTTTTATTTGGATTCCTAAATGGGTCTCACATATACACATCATTTATTTTTACTTTTCCCAAGACAAACACCTCAAAAGCACTCATTTTCTCCAACCCAATACCTCTATTTAGGTTCTTATTTGGGTCCCACAAAATAACTCACATCCTTACATTTTATCAATAATTTATTATGTTATGTTATAATTATCTTATTTATAAAATATTTTAAAAATATAATTAAAAATATGAAAATCATTTTTTTATCACAACATAAAATATCTCGCATGCATATAATACAAAATAAAAATTAACGGTTATAAAAATATTTTTTGATAATACAAAAAACATAATTAAATTTAATTTTATTTAAAATTATGAAAATAGCTAAAATCACACAATTATCATGACATTAAAAACTGACATTAAGATAATAAAAATTACATAATTAAAATAATAATTAATTTTGTGGTCTATCGCGTCCAAAACGTTTCCAAATATGCTCCACAATGTCAGCTTGGAGTTGATGATGACGTTGCTTATCATGAACTTTTGCTCTTCTTGGTAGGTATGGTTGAATATCCGGATGAGGACCACTATGTATGTCAGTTGTGGACACATCATCATTGTTGGGATGATCATAAGAATAATCAAAATGACCAACGTATGTGTGTCGTTCATCTTCCACAGTCATGTTATGCAATATGATGCATGCATATAATATATGCTTGATTGTGTCCATATGTCAAGCACGCACAGGGCCACGTACAATTGCGAACCGAGCTTGAAGCACTCCAAACGCACGCTCCACATCCTTTCTTGCTGCTTCTTGACGTTGGGCAAAAAAATTTCTTTTCTCGCCTTGTGGCATTGAGATGCTCTTGACAATCGTTGCCTAATCTGGATAAATACCATCTGCTGGATAGTACCCCATGTTATATTGGGTTCTATTCACCGTATATTGCACCGCAGGGGCTTGTCCCTCTAAAATGTCATTAAACACAGGAGATTGATTTAGCACGTTGATGTCGTTGTTTGAACCCGCAACCCCAAAAAGTGCATGCCAAATCCATAAGTCTTGTGATGTCGCTACTTCAAGCATGATTGTGGGCTTTCCATGATCACCACGAGTAAATTGACCTTTCCATGCTACTGGACAATTTTTCCAAACCTAATGCATACAATCAATGCTACCTAACATACCTAGAAAACCACGTCTCTCCCCGATTTGTAGTAGGCGTTGAATGTCATTATTGTTGGGCCTTCTTAAGTATTCATATCCAAATATATCATAGACACCCCTTACAAACTTATCCAAGCATTGCAATGCAGTGCTTTCACCAATTCGCACATAATCATCAACACTATCAGCAGGTGATCCATATGCACAATATTCGAATAGCAGCAGTGCATTTATGCAACGGGGAAAGACTCATTCTTCCAGTTGCATCAACCCTTATTTGAAAATACTCATCATGATTGCCGAGGGCTTGTACAATGTGAAGGAAGACATCCCTTCGCATTCGAAATCTTCGTCGGAATTGCTCCTCTATATATACTGGATTGTTGGAGAAATAGTCATTGAACAATCGAGCATGCCCTTCTTCACGACTCCTTTCTATGTGGATTCGTCTACGTCTATGCGTACACGTAGCGGCTTGTTGTTGCATTAGCCTCTCCATTATGAATTTGTAGAGAATTTCTTCACAGTCATCATTTATGAAATCTTCGATGATTTCATCTTCAACATCCTCTTCAAAGATGAATCGTTGGAGTCCATTGCAAGGAACACAATAGATGTTGATAGTTTTGAGAGAATTTGAGGAGAAGATTAAACTTGTTTGCATAAATGAGAGATGTGAAAAATCATGTTACATGTGAAGAATATATAAAGACAAACAACACAACGACTAGTTTGAATAACGGCTAGTTTTAGTAATGGCTAGTTTGACCAACAAATTAATTTCTAAAATTACATGTAAAAATATAACAAAATAATAAAAACTTAGCATAATTCATCTCATAATTAATAAAAACTACATAATTAATTAAAATGACACAATCAATAAAAATTACATAATTAATTAAAATGACATAATTTATAAAAATGACTTAATTAAAACAAACACAACTACTTTCACTAACATCATTACAGAAGTCCATATTTTTCTCTAATTTTGTAACACAACTTCTCATGGTCTCGTAGTTGTGTAAAATTTGTTGAGTCATAAGACGAATCAGGACCCTCAATTATTTTGATTTTATGCAAAACAAATATTAAGTAAAAGACTGCATCTTATAAATGCCAACAGACGAAAACGTTGTATATACGTCTGTAAGATACAGATAATACACAGACAGACGCTTAAGTCTGAAAAAGCATTTAAAGACATAGTAAATGCACTATCGCTTTGTAATCTATTTTGCAGAGTATATTTATAGAACATCCTCCTAGGATCTGTCGAAGTGCATAAAAGGGAACAGAAAGAAGAGTCAAAGTTTCAGAAGTTTCCCTCGCCTCAAAAGATGTGCTACAGCTAGCAATAAGTACCTGTCTGAGCAAGCGATGTGACCATTGCAACAGAAGGATATGGAGTATATCTCAAGAAAGATAAGCATAGTGCTTTATCAGTTTAGAATGACTAGTTGGTGACAAGCATTTAATGCTCGCATTAAATGCCCCTCAACCACCTTCCTTCAGACGCTGGTTAGACGCAAAGAAAGAAGACCGTTTAGAGACAACGATTACTTCCTCAGCAAGTCTATATATAGAAGAAGATTTAAAGTGCTGAACATAACACACGAACTGAATTCAAATTTCAAACATTCTTTCAAGCTTTCATTCTTTCTCTTGTAAAAATTCTATTTGTTAAAAAGCTCTCAAACCACTTTGTGTATCCTGAGAGAAAAAGACTTTGTTCTTATCTTTGTATATCCGTCTGTAAGACGATAGTTGAAAAGTCTATGCGCCCTTACAAAAACAAATCTTGTGATTTGTTTTAGAGCCAGAAGTGGCTTGGTAGCAAAGAATACTTGGGTTTTTAGCTTGGAGAGGCTAAGTGTGAAAAACTACTTGGGTGAGCCAGAAGTGGTAGTGAACAATACTTGTAACTTGTGAAAGTTAGTAGAACTTGGTGGTTTGCCAAGAACTGGACGTAGTCTCAGGGTTAGACGAACCAGTGTAAAATTTTGTGTTGTCTTTCTTACTTTGTTATCTCTTATAACTATTTTGAACTGACTTTGTCTTGTGATTTAAATCTGTCTTCTTGAAAAGTGCTTTCATCTATGTACTATCGTTTGTTAAAACGCTTTCTTCAAAAATGATATCTTTTGTTCAACAGACGTTACATGCTGTTTATAAAAAGTTTGCGAAAATTTTTATAAATCACAATTCAACCCTCCTTCTTGTGAGTTTTGCCTTTACAGTTTGGTATCAGAGCTCAGCCTCTAAGGGTTGAGCACCTGACCGTGTCTAGAGGAAAAGATCCAAATGGCCAGTCACGACAATCAGTTCATTCTTGAGGGAGCCTCTCTAACAAGGCCTCCAGCCTTTCTTGGAGATGACTATCCCTACTGGAAAGATTGCATGGAGATGTACATCAAGTCCAACCAGTATCAACTATGGAACATCATCATAAATGGAGATATTCTCATCACAAGACCCGAGGATCAATGGACAAAAGATGACTACAACATCCTTCAACTCAACAACAAGGCCAGATATACTCTGACCTGTGCTTTAATCAGAAATGAGTCTAAGAAGGTGCGTAGACTAAAATCGGCCAAGGAGATTTGGGATTCTCTCTGCACCAACTATGAAGGAACAGAAGATGTTCAATTGAGAAAAGCTGCCACTCTGACCAAACACTATGAAAGTTTCTCTATGAAAGAAGGAGAAAGTGTCGATGGCATGTTTGGGAGACTTCAGGTTCTTCTCTTAGACCTGGAATCTCTTGGGCACACGTACACTAAAGCTCAGATTAATCTAAAGATTCTTGACAGTATGCCAAAAGTATGAGAACCCAAGACCACAACTATCCAAGAAGCAAGAAACAAGAGAACCTTGTCTTGGGATGAGTTACTGGGAGTTCTATGAGTGCATGAATTGCATTTGCAGAACAGGGACCAACTACCTGCAAACAACGTAAATAATTCCGCTGCCCTCAAAGTTGGTGAAGCCAACACCATCAAGGAAGAAAAGAAAAAAGCCCCCAAGGCTCTGAAAGTTCAAATAGAAGAATCAGACGAAAGCTCTGCCGAATCTACAGACTATGAGGTTGTCCTCATGGCTAGGAAATTCAAGCAGATGCTGAAAAAGAAAAATAAGTTCAGATAGTCCTCCAGAAAGAAAGACTCCAGATTCAAAAGAAAAGATAAGGAGGACAGTCAGGAGATCATCTGCTTTGAATGCAGAAAGCCAGGACATATGAAGTATGAGTGTCCAAGGTTAAAGAAAAAGAAGTCCTACAATGGCAAGAAAAAGAAGAAGAGTCCGATGGCCACATAGGACGACTCAAACAGTGAGCAAAGCAGTAGCTCAAACGATGAACAAGCAAATATCTATCTGATGGCAGACACAGAAGAAAAAGTTAAGGTAAAAACTTGTTCTAAATCTGAAAGCTCATCTGGTTCTTCATCAGACGATGAAAAGGAGATGCCTTATGACGTTTTACTTCAAAACTATCATATGATCTCTCAGCAATGTAAAAAATTTAAACAAAAACTCAATCAATCTATCTGTGAAATAGAATTGTTGAAGAAATCAAATGCAGAACTGGAAGAAAAAGTCAAAACTCTGGAAGAAAGCCTAAGTCAAACCAATATTCCTAGTCAAACAGACGATTCATCCATAGTTGAAAAACTAAGGGAAGAAGTAGCCTGTTTAACCAAGAATTTTGGGAAGTTTCTAGAGAGTTCTAACACTCTCACTATGCTTTTAAAATATCATCAACATCTCCATGACAAATCTGGTTTAGGCTTAGAAAGAGATGCATCTGCTTCTACTCAGTCTGATCCAGACAAATGTGACTTCTGTGGAAAGTCTGGACACTCCAAGTTCATATGCATACACAAGAAGAATCAAATGTCTAAGGGCACTAATGCTGCTGGACCCAAGAAGATTTGGGTACCAAAGTCTCAGATTATTCCTATTTTAGATATCCTTGGTAGGAAAAGGCAAGGGCTTGAGCTGGTACCTAGACAGTGGTTGCTCATGACACATGACGGGAGAAAGGTCTATGTTCCTAGACCTAAAGCCAGTTGAAGGCAGAGCAGTTGCCTTTGGAGGCATGGGAAAAAGATGCATCATAGGAGTAGGTAAAGTTGGTATGTCCTCCCTAACCTCCATAGACAACGTCCTATATGTTGAAGCTCTGAGATATAACCTACTGAGCATAAGTCAATTGTGTAACATTAGTTATATAGTCTCCTTCAACAAGGACAGATGCATAGTCAAAACAGATGATGGCAAGTATGTCTTCTCTGCCAGACGACACAACAATCTGTATGAAATTGATCTTATAGATCTTAGCAAGCAGAAGGTAACGTGTCTGCTATCCAGAGAAGATGAAAGATGGATTTGGCATAAAAAAGCTTGGGCACGAGAATCTGAAACACATTTCAAAAATTTTGAAAAAGGTTTTAGTAAGAGGATTGCCCGAGATTTCTTGAAAAACTCATCTTCTCTGTGAAGCATGTCAAAAGGGGAAACAGATTAAAACTTCCTTTAAATCTAAAAATGTTGTTTCCAGCTCCAGACCGTTGCAACTCTTGCATATGGATTTATTTGGTCCTACTAGAACGTTGAGTCTGGGCAGAAAGAAATATGGCTTAGTCATTGTAGATGACTATTCAAGACATACATGAGTATACTTCTTAGGCCATAAACATGAGTCTTTCAAGGTCTTTGAAATATTCTGTAAACGAGTTCAAAATGAAAAGGGCTTTTGCATCTCTAGCATCATAAGTGATCATGGAACTGAGTTTGAAAATGCTGAGTTCAAATCTTTCTGCGAAAAGAATGGGATTTTCCACAACTTCTCTTCACCGAGAACACCTCAGTAACATGGGGTAGTTGAAAGGAAAAACCGAACTCTGCAAGAGATGGCTAGAACCATGCTCTATGAGAACTCTCTACCTAAACACTTCTGGACAGAGGTTGTGAACACTGCTTGTTATGTTCAAAACAGAGTATTGATCAGACCTATGATTGAAAAGACTCCTTATGAACTATGGAGAGGAAGAAGACCCAACATTGCTTACTTTCATCCTTTCGGATGTGAGTGTTACACATAAACACCAAAGATCAATTAGGAAAATTTGATTCTAAGGTGGATAAGGGTGTCTTTCTAGGATATTTTGATGCATCTAAGGCTTACAGAGTTTTTAATACAAGAACCTTAGTTGTAGAAGAATATATCCATGTTAAGTTCAATGATGGACTAACGTCTGATAGAAGATTATCAGATCTTGAGGATGATTTTGCAGATATGCAGATAGGTCCATCTGTAGCACCAAAGTAAGATGAAATCTAACCTCCTCAGAAAATTCTTCCTCAGATTGAAGGAGCGTCTGGGTCTCAACCGCAGACAAGGGACTGGAAATTCGTAACCTATCATCCACAAGATCAAATCATACGAGATCAAAAAGAAGGCGTAAAGACCAGATCATCCTTCAGAGATCAAGTATCTTATGCTTTCGTCTCAGAAATAGAGCCAAAAATGATAGACGAAGCCCTGATAGATGATGACTGGATCTTAGCCATGGAAGAAGAATTGAACCAGTTTACCAGAAACGACGTCTGGACCTTAGTTCCCAAGCCGAAGAATAAAAGCATCATTGGAACAAGATGGGTTTTTAGAAACAAATTGGATGAGCAAGGAAAAGTGGTAAGAAACAAAGTTAGATTAGTAGCTCAAGGCTATAATCAGCAGGAAGGTATAGACTTCACTGAAACTTTTGCTCCTGTAGCTAGATTAGAAGCTATAAGAATCATGCTTGCATTTGCTGCTCATAAAAACATTAAGCTTTTTCAAATGGATGTTAAGAGTGCCTTTTTAAATGGTTTTATCGAAGAGGAAATTTATGTTAAACAACCTCCTGGTTTTGAAGATCCCACTCTTACAGATCATGTTTTCAAACTCAATAAGGCTCTGTATGGTCTGAAACAAGCACCTCGTGCTTGGTTTGACAGAGTGAGCTCCTTTCTTTTAGAAAATGATTTTATGAGAGGCAAAGTAGATACTACTCTTTTCAGAAGAGAAGTTGGCAAAGACTTCATTATAGTTCAAATTTATGTTGATGATATTATCTTTGGAGCTACTAATGAATCTCTTTGCAAGGATTTTTCTGATATGATGAAAAGCGAGTTTAAAATGAGTATGATGAGAGAACTTAAGTTCTTCTTAGGACTTCAGATCAAACAAGATAGCAAGGGAATCTACATTCATCAGTAGAAATATACAAGGGAGCTTCTTAAAAAGTTCAAAATGGAAGATGCTAAACCAATGAAAACACCTATGTATGCTTCCAGTCCCTTAAGCAAAGACGAATCAGGTAAACCAGTAGATCAGACGATCTACAGAGGTATGATTGGCTCACTTCTTTATCTTACAGCCAGTAGACCTGATATTATGCATAGCATATGTCTGTGCGCTAGATTTCAGTCAGATCCTAGAGAGTCTCATCTTAAAGCTGTTAAAAGGATCTTACGTTATCTAGTGGGGACCACTAACCTTAGTCTGTTCTATAAGAAAAATCAAGATTTCAGGTTAGTAGGATACTGCGACGTAGACTATGCAGGAGACAGAGTTGAACGAAAAAGTACCAGGTGAGGATGCCACTTTATAGGATCTTATCTCATTTCATGGGCAAGCAAGAAGCAGAACTCAATTGCCTTATCTTCTGTAGAAGCTGAATATGTGTCTGTTGCAAGTTGCTGCTCACAGCTGCTATGGGTAAAATATCAATTAGAAGATTACTCTAGTTTTGAAAACAATATACCTGTATATTGTGACAATACTAGTGCAATCAATCTATCAAAAAATCCCATACAACATTCTAAGGCAAAGCATATTGAAATTAGATATCATTTCATTCGTGATTATGTTCAAAAAGGTGTTTTCGATATTAAGTTTGTAGATACAGATCACCAATGAGCTGATATCTTTACAAAACCTTTGTCTGAAGAATGTTTCGTCTGTATTAGGGATCATCTGCATATGCACATGCTTTCAGATTAATGCTTGCATTCATCAAATGATACTTTTCGTCTTATTTTCTTCATTAATCTGTTAGAACTAATGTGTGTTCAAGTGTACAGACGTTAGAGTGCCCATGTTCACAACGGTTATAAGTCTTTTCATTTTCACTCAAAACGTGCGCCGCCCTTTTCGCCATGATGAGACAGTTTTCGAAAAAAAATTAATATTTTTAAAACCGCTCTTTTTATGACGTTCTCTCTCCTCCCTCATCTCCTCTGGTATAAAAGGACGAAATGCCTCAAGTGGAAGGTTCCTTTGATCTTTCTAATATCTCTGAAATTCTCTGAGTTTCTCAAAGACTTCAAAGATAAAAACTTTCTCATCTTCTCTTTTCTAAAAACCTAAACTTTTTGTGAACAAATGGCACCAAGGAAGCAAGTTCCATCCTCTGCTACTCCACTCATATGCAACATGGACGAAGCCACTACAACCTTTCCATAAGAGCTGTTCATCCCTAGAAAGTGGGCAAGTCTGAAGGAGCTTGCAAAAGAGGGTTTTGATGTTCTAGACATGTTCACCAGAGTTGGGTGGACCAACTTTGTTGGAAAGCACAGCGTCTGGTACCATGGTCCCTATGCCCTCTTCTGGGGGACTGCTAAGATGGAGGATGACCAATGCATCAGGGGCACGATTGGTCAGATGATAGTGGAAATCAGCCCTGCAACCATAGCTAAGGCTATTGGATGTGCTGAAGAGGGGCTGATCTTTGACAAGGACTGGGAGAAGACCATCACTCAGGAAACAGTGGATAAACTTCTCTATGATGGTGTGAGACCAGCAGATGAAGACCCCAAGAAGAGAGCTGCAGCCATGAAGATCTTTCTCCGGTCTGCCAACATGACTCACATTTGCAAACTCCTTCATAATATGCTATTCAACATCGTGCTCCCAAGGACTAGGTCAAGGGACCACGTAAGCGAAAGGGACAAATTCTACATCTACAACATTGTCATAGGAGAGAGGATCAACCTTTTGGATATGATCTTCTATCATCTGTAGCAGGCCTTCAAAGATAGATTCTCCATGAAGAAGCAGAAGAACCTCATCCCTTATTGTATGTTGTTCACTCAACTAATGAGGGATGCTGGTGTTGATCTGACGGAGTTCGAAGCTTCTGGAGGACCCACACAGGTGACAGGAACCACCTTTGTGAGGATGGGAATAGCTCACAAGTTCCTTGAATGGGTAAAGAAGTAGGGAATCAAGGTGAAAAAGGATCCCAAGGAGGAATCGTCTGACAAACCTGCGTCTGTCGCAGAGACACAGACTCTACCCCAGCCCAAACCAACCACCAGACACACCCAACCTCCTTCCTCAGACCAACCCAAAAAGCCCAAACAACAACCATCTTCATACTTTCCCTCATCCCTAAAGAGAAGGTTTTAGAAGCACCATCTAAACCAATCCCTGAACCTCCCCTCAAAAAGCCTTCCACCAGAACCACCAAAATCTACATCGTCACCAAAGCCAAACTCACCACCTCACCAGAATCCCAATCTGAACCTCAACCTTCACCTTCCCAAACCCAAGAATCTGATGTTCAAATTCTTGATGCAGCCCTCTCTAAACCCCCAACCTCTTTCAAACCCAAGCCTGCACCCAAGCCCAAACCTTCATCTTTTCCTTCAGGCTGACAAGAAAGAAGCAGCTGCAATCAGGAAGGCTCAGGATTTGTCTCGCAAGGAAGCTGCCAAGAAGGCTAAGCTAGATAAAAGCCTTAAGGAGAAGGAGCAGATTGAGATGGAACAATCTGTGGTAGAGTCTGTTAAGACTCTATCAGCAGAAGAACATTAAGAGGAAGGCTGCTGAAGAAGATTTAGCCCCTCCAGCTGATGTGGCAGAAGAAGAAGCAATTGAGGAAGTTGTTCTTGAGTCTATCAAGACTTTTTCTAAAGCGAAACAGAAGCAAGCAGCCATAGATGATCTCAGAAGAATTGAATCTGCCCTGATTCAAGTAGCCGAGATAACGTCTGCAGAAGTGGACAATAAGCAAATGGAGCTTTAGATGTTCACGATAGATGATGGCGCAGACGAAGCAGAAATAGAAGAACTAAATGAAGCTCTTCTTCAGTTTGCCTTAGAAGTAAGCGCTCAAAGTCTGGATATTGCAGAAGACCTAGTTGAAGCTGATGACTCTGGTCCTCGTGCTATCTACAGACCAATCACTAAAGAGGATGAAAGAAAAGTAGATGAACACTTGGCACAGTCCGAAGAAGACCGCACTGCCAAACAGATGGTCATTTATGGTGGCTCTTCATCTGTACCCTCCAATGAACTTTAGACTCAGACTCATGAAGAAATTCAGATTCTGACTGAAGACGAACTCTTCAGATGCAGAAGGTATGCTGCCAAGGCTACGTTGTCTCTCGGATACATCTATGGAAGTCTAGCTCTGGACTTAGCTCCAAAGTACAAAGGCTATGACTGGATCATCCGACGAAGCCCCAACATCCCACTTCCTTCGGTGCAACCACCAACAGACCCAGATGTTAATGTCAGATACTACCGTGGGTGGAAGCGACCTAGATTCAATGAATGGGAACGCTGCAATAGTGAATGGAGAAGGAAGGGTATCTACACTGATGAGGATCAAGCTTTCTTGCTTGATTCCATCAACTTCGTAGAGTTGTGGAAGAAAGGTGTTCCCGAGATTGATCCCTTCAATCTTCCCAACTTTAAAGTTCTTCTAGACGAAGAAATACCTACTCTCTCATGTTATAAGGAGGAACCTTAATTCATAATCTTCCCTCCTCGATAGACGGCAGCACCAGACCCCAACTCCATTATCTTCGAGCACAACCCACGTGGCAGACGGAACTACCCCCCTGAAACCTCCATCTGGTGACAACTCTCCGTACTAACTGATGAAGTACCCTTTTATGAGTCTGTCAACCTTCAACAGATGATGGGTCTGCTTGTCTACCTCAATTTGATTCTTCCCTAGAATCACGCTGAACCAAGACATTTTGTCTATTCTGAAGATCTCAACTTGGACGATCCAGAAGCAAGTCCAACTTTCAATCTATGGGAATCTTCAGACTACTCTGCAGAGTTGCGTATGAAGCTGCAGACATATAAGGAAGAGATAAAGAAGAGGCAAAACTCTTTCCAACAAATCCAAAGACGAGCACAGACGCTGCCTCACTTTCTCAGCACACAATTTCATTGTGCGGCCTCTCGTCAAACCCAATTCAAGCTTGCTTTGGACAAGGTCATACCTATTCTTCCAATCTTAAATTACAAGGGTAAAGAGAAAGTTAAAGAAGATGATACTCCCAGAAGATATATTCAAGTGCGAAGAGGCAGACCCTTCAGACGGGAGATTGACGCCATCTTTCAGAAGTCAGCTACTGAAAGAACGTCTGAAGACTTAAAGACCATCAGACGCGTCAGGAAATTTGATGCTTTCTACTCTGGTCTGGAACCTAGAGACAAGCCTCCTGCAGATGGGTATCATCTGAAGATAGGAAGATGTTATCAATTCCACGGACATCAAACTTTCCCATCTTCATTTAACCCTTCCGACATCATGCCCTGGAAGTCCACCTTCTACTATCACTCTGATAGGGACTTCTCCTTTGTTGTGAAGCTGCCATATTCCACCTTCTTCTTCTCCACGCTTATTCTGGGAATTGTGCAAGAACCAGAAGATGATGAGGCCATTGTGCCATACAGACCTTGATAAACCGGACTTTGATTGTACTTTGATGTGAGTTTAGATGCCATTTTCATACATTTTGAATATATTTTATTGGAAAAACTCACTGTTTGGTGTTAGTTGGTGCAAGACAGGTACTCAAGAGGCTTCATGAGGAAAAGAGTTGAAAATTGCACTTTTTGGAGCAAAAATGCCACTGTCTAGAGGACCAAGAAAAAAAGGCCAGAATTGAAGTAACGCAAGGACCATGGCCATGGTAAATTACCATGGCCATGGTAAATTTACCATGGCCATGCTGGTTGCGTAGTAGAATTGGACTTTTATGCAAGGACCACGGCCGTGGTCATTTTACCACGACCGTGGTAAGTTGCGCTGTCAGCCATTTAAATTTTGAATTATTATAAATAGGATAGGAAACCCTTTTATCTTTATCTTTTGTTCTATTTCGAAAACTGAGGGTTGTGGGTGAGAAAGAGGTCCTGTGAGAGACTCTGAGCTGCGGGAGGACGTAGAGAACACCATTGGGGATCATCACTGTAAAGTTTCTTCCCTTTTGTAATCTTTATGTCTTCTTGTGAGTTTTCTGGCTTAATCATGAACATGAGTGGCTAGTTTCTCTTAGCCCCGGATTGTGATGTAGCTGTACCCTTGTACCCCGGTTCTAATTTTAATAAAACCTCGATGTTATTCAGTTATTTGTATCTCTTCACTACTTTTATTGCTTTTAGGACTGATCAGTCTAAACATAAGTTAATCTCTTGTCTATGATCAATTGCTTGCGATTAACTGAACTGTGAAGTGATTGGATTTGTACAATTTGCATGATCAAACTTATTGTATGAATTTCCAGTAGATTAACCTGTTAATCAACCTCTCTGAGATTTATCATTTGCTCTAAATTAATTCACCTATGATCAATTGGGAATTAAATTAGGGGAAATAGCGTTATTAACTATGATCAATTGTTAATTAACGAATTTAAGAGGTCGCTGGCAAGTAACACATTTAGGGATTTTATTAAGATTAGAATTGGGGGAAAAAGGGGGTACATGTGAAATCACAATCCTAGGCTTCTTTATCATAATTGTTCTCACAGTAATCTTTCTGCTCCGATTCTCTTTTTTTTGAAAAGAATAATTGACCAACATTCTTCTCAATTTGATTTTTATATTCTGGATTGCTTAGTTATTTGCGAGATTAATTATTTGGGAACGCGACTGGTCCTTTGGGTTCGATATCCGGACTCCTAGAGTCCACTGTTACTACTGCGTAGGGTACGCTTGCCCTTTGCGAACGCATTTTTACGCATCAGACCTCCCATCTCTGAAGAAGAAGTCTATGATTTGTATGCTGAACTATGGGCAACCAGGAAAGCTCTACGTCAAGCTCTGGAAGACAGGAAAGCACTCGAGACTGAGCTCAAAAAGTGGATCAACATTGATGCCTTCTTCAGAGGACGCCGCCGCAGATGCACTCCCACTCCACCAGGATTCCCTATGGTACTCTCATCAGACTCTGACTCTGACACCTTTAATTCTGACGGTCCAATTCCTGGGGAACCAGGTTTTGTTGATGGCCATGCAAAAGGGGGAGAAGGAAATAATAAAAAGAAAACATGAAGATAGGGACGTATCTAAGGGGGAGCTACGTCAAAGGGGGAGACTGAGAAAAAGGGAAAGTATTTTTTTATCATCTGTAAAAACACATCATCTTGATGTGAAAACCTTTCAATAAGATGAGTTGTTTGATTACTCATCAAACCTGAGTCTTCTTTTCTCTCTGTTTTAAATTCTATGTTTATAGTTAATGTTATTAATAGCTCTGATACATCTTTTTACAATATTTGCTTGGCATCATCAAAAAGGGGGAGATTGTTGAGTCATAAGACGAATTAAGACCCTAAATTATTTTGATTTTATGCAAAATAAATATTAAGTAAAAAGACTGCATCTTATAAATGCCAACAGACGAAAACGTTGTATCTGTGTCTGTAAGATACAGATGATACGCAGACAGACGCTTAAGTCTGAAAAAGCATTTAAAGGCATAGTAAATGCACTATCTCTTTGTAATTTGTTTTGCAGAGTATATATTTATAGAACATCCTCCTAGGATCTGTCGAAGTGCATAAAAGGGAACAGAAATAAGAGTCAAAGTTTCAGAAGTTTTCCTCGCCTCAAAAGACACGCTACAACTAGCAATAAGTACTTGTCTGAGCAAGCGATGTGACCACTACAACAGAATGATATGGAGTATATCTCAAGAAAGATAAGCAGAGTGCTTTATCAGCTTAAAATGACTAGTTGGTGACAAGCATTTAATGCTCGCATTAAATGCCCCTCAACCACCTTCCTTCAGACGCTGGTCAGATGCAAAGAAAGAAGACCATTTAGAGACAACAGTTACTTCCTTAGCAAGTCTATATATAGAAGAAGATTTGAAGTGTTGAACACAACACACAAACTGAATTCAAAATTCAAACATTCTTTCAAGCCTTCATTCTTTCTCTTGTAAAATTTCTATTTGTTAAAAAGCTCTCAAACTATTTTGTGTATCCTGAGAGAAAAAGACTTTGTTCTTATCTTTGTATATCCGTTTGTAAGACGATAGTTGAAAAGTCTGTGCGCCCTTACAAAAACAAATCTTGTGATTTGTTTTAGAGCCAGAAGTGGCTTGGTAGCAAAGAATACTTGGGTTTTTAGCTTGGAGAGGCTAAGTGTGAAAAACTACTTGGGTGAGCCAGAAGTGGCAGTGAACAATACTTGTAACTTGTGAATGTTAGTGGAACTTGGTGGTTTGCCAAGAACTGGACGTAGTCTCAGGGTGAGACGAACCAGTATAAAATTTTGTGTTATCTTTCTTGCTCTGTTATCTCTTATAACTATTTTGAACTGACTTTGCTTGTGATTTAAATCTGTTTTCTTGAAAAGTGCTTTCATCTGTGTACTATCGTCTGTTAAAACGCTTTCTTCAAAAACGATCTCTTTTGTTCAACAGACGTTACACGCTGTTTATAAAAAGTTTGCGAAAATTTTTATAAATCACAATTCAACCCCCCTTCTTGTGATTTTTGCCTTTACAACATTCATAGTAGATGTATCTCTAAAGAGGATTTGAATTTCCAAATCTTTCTCCTTGACTTTCGCCTCCAATTCGAGCTCTTTCTCCTTTATCTTGAACTGGTACTCGAGTTCTTTCTCTTTAATGCTCAACGCTTTCTCCTTCAACTTGTTACGATCAAGCTTGGCACGTGCCAAATCTTCCATTGCTTTTGCTTTTGACTTTTGTGTATCACCCAGTGCAGTTAGATCAATGTAGGCAAAAGATGTTTCATTTCATTTGCTTTTGCTTTTGCCTTTCTCTTTGCTGCTTTGTTCCTATTGGACGAACCATGGTTGGTGAACCTGGGTCGTAACTTGACGGTGTATCCGGATTAAAGGAGGACGAGTAAGCTCCAGAAGCAAAAACCTTTGTTCTTTTATTAGCTCCTTCAAACGATTGATCTCTAAATTTAGGTTAGTTTTTCACCACGTGCCATGCATACTCCAATTTGAATTGTTTGCCTACATCTTGAAAATAAATTTTATATGCATCGCTCATGACGTCAACCTTGGAGCTACCACTTTTCTTTCTTTGGTTTGCTTGTTTGTAGCACGCTGAAAATTTTTGAAGTGCTAGATTCAACTTTTGCCATCGAGATTTCAACTGTGATGCTTTCCTCGCTTCCAAATCACCACTATCCTCATTGTAATTATGTTTCACCCTTGACCAAAAAGCACGTCTACTTTGGTTATTCCCCACAATTGCATCTTTAGAAACATTTAGCCATGACTGGATGAGAAGTAAATCTTCATCCATGGTGAACCACATTTTTTTTGGTGTTTCAGTTGGCGTTTCTCTTTCTTCTTCATCGAGCGCAATATTATCCAACCTAATTTGAGTGAAAAATAGCGAAGCTTGAGATTCATATGGTGTTTCTTGATCTTTTTCAGAAGATTTCCCTCCACCAATATCCATAGAAGTGCCATGATCCATGGTGGGGTTAATTGGTAGTGATTGAAACATGGGAAATTGATAGGGGAATGGGAGGACAGGAAATTGAAAATTTGTCATATTTGGGTTATTTTGTGGGTTTGGTGGTGGGTTTTGTGGAAGTGAAGGATTTTGAAAATTTGGATTGGTTGGATATTGAAAATTTGGCATGAAATTTAACCAATGATTGAGATTGAATTGGTTTGGATCCATTGGATGAAAATAAATAAAAAGAGAAAGTTGAGAATTTTGGAGATGTGAGTAAAAAAATTGGATGAGTTTGAACTTTGAGAAGAATGATTGAGTAAAAAAAAAATTCATGTTACTCATATTTATATACATACTAATATTAATATTTAAATAGTTAACGGTAAAAAAAATTTAGAAGAAGAATACTGTGTAACGTTAACATTTTAACGGTAAGAAATTTTTTTTGAAGACTTTATTATTTGCTTAATATTTTTATTTTTTTAAAAGGAAAAAAATGGCCTACTCATATCCTTCCCATTGTTACATACTTAGCTCATTCAGTTTTAATTTTTTTTTAAGAAAAAACGTCACATTGGCCCAACATTAGAAAAGTTGTAACCGGTTCTCAATTCAAAACCTCAGTTGAGATACGATTCTCCTGCAGCGGAGATCCAAATTAAGCACCTCAATTTTTCTCTCAAATACCGTGTCCAATACTGCCGATAAAGTTGGTCTTAGAATTTTAAAGTTTAATTAATATTTTTTTTAATTACACATATATTGAAGGGTCTTGCTGACCAGTGCCCTAGGAACACTGGTTAAGAAATTAAAAGGAGAAAGCATTTAATGTGAAAAACATAGGAGAGCGCAAAAAACATATGGACAGCGCAATTTTTCGTCTCACAATAAAAATATTTCTCCTTTTAGTTCCTTAACTAGTGCCCTGATTAGCATTTGCCTATATTTAATACTAGTATCTTATTAACGACTTTTCTATCCTGTGCAAGTTTGCAGAGGTTAAGGCTCATTGATTATCCACTTTCAACCAATTTCCATTAACTAATTAATTATGATTTTTTGAGAAAAGCAATTTTCTCTCTCCTATTTATTTTATGAATTCACTTAAATGTAATCTCTCTCTTCCCACCAAAATAATAATAATTAATAGTTTCTGATTATTTTAGAGAGTAAATTTATAAAATAAATAAGTAATGAAAAATATTTTTTAAAAAAAGAATCAAGATTAATATTTATAAAATATGTTTCATAAATGCCGAAAGCAAAAAAAAAAAATGACGCTGTTTATGCAAGGAAAAAACGGATAAAAACAAAAGGTAACAACAAGAAAAATTATGATATAAGTTTCAATAATATTCGGATTCCGCAGAAAATGATAAAGTTCATCCCCTTCACATTCTCAGGAGAAGTTATTATAACAAAAATAAAGCACTTTCTTGCTTGATTATGTGATCCAGTAACTGGATTGTATCATGTATGGAGCTTCATGCTACTAGTATATTGAAATTTGAATGTAACATGCTACTGTTTTTACCCGTTTTATTCCTTGCATGAACAACATCACTAATTTTTATTTTTTATTGTTTTGCTTTCTGCATTTTATGAAACAAATATTTTATAAATATTAGTCCTGAATCTTTTTTTTAAAAAATCATTTTCATTTCTCATTTATTTTATGAATTTACTCTCTAAAATAATCAAAAACTATTAATTATTATTATTTTGGTGAGAAGAGAGAGATTACATTGAAGTGAGTTCATAAAATAAATAGGATAGAGAAAATTGCTTTTCTCACATAATCATAATTAATTAGCTAATGAAAAATGGTTGTAAATGGATAATTAATGAGCCTTAACCTGTGCAAGGTTGCACAGGATAGAAAAATCGTCTTATTAATAATAATGTAGGCATTAAAGATCAAGATATTAAATAAGAATAGTTTAGTCCTAATATAATAATATTTTATATCCATTAAATAACCTTTAATTTATGTACATTAACTTTAAATTTAAATGTCAATAGTTATAGAAAGGAGTTAGTATTAATTATGAAATTGTAAAAAAAAATATAGCTTAAATAACTGTTGTGTTCCTATAATATAGGAGGTTTTTTTTATTTTAGTCCTTTAAATATTTTTGTTTTAATTTTAGTCCATATTATATTATCAATTAACGTTGTTATTTAACAGTAAAGATTAAAATAAAAAATTTAAATTTTACGAAAAACTAAAAAAAAACTTTAAAGAATTAAAATTAAAAACACCCCCGAAAAAGTATTTTAAGAAAAAAAAATATGTACTACTTATAATTTTTATGCAGAAAGATACCATGAAAAGCTCAGTCTAGGAAAGTAGAAAGACAGACGTATTGAATTTGCAATTGGAGCCGTAACATAGAAAGTGGAATGTGTATAATTTTATGGATTGGGCGATTCAGCTGTCAACACCACCATGACCATGTATGGATATCATATGTGGCTGTCTCTAGGCCAAGGTGTCGAAACTTTTTGAACACAACATCCTTTTTTTTGTTTTTGAATTTGACAAGAGAATAGAGAGTACTAATGGGCGCACTCCTATAAGCAATTGTGGTCCAAAAGACCTCTCTGCCGACCAAATTGTCTTTGCCAACTGCCGGAATATACTAACACTAATACTTCCAACACGAAACTCGCTCTCTTAAAGGTCGGTTCAAGAATAAAGCAACTAAAGCAAACTTTAGGTTAATCAACAAAAAATTATTTTTTTTAAATATAAAAGGCCACACATGTTAGCTAAAAAGCCCCACATATCACTGTTTTCTTTAAAATAAAAAAGTTTTTCTTAATTTTTTTCTTTAGGTCTCACTTTCTGTTGGATCGGTCATGTCTTAATTCACATCATAAACTATATTTTATTTAATATATTTTTATTGTAAACCCTAATTTAACGATATAAATATATAAAAAGTAAGTTAAAAAGTGTAAAATTATAAAGAAGTAAATTTTTGCCTGGCTTAAATGGTTCAACATTCTCATCCCACCTAACTAAGGTTGTGGGATTGATTTTTCTTTAAGTATGGAATCACATTTGAAAATACTTTAGTGGATCAACCCAATGCGAAGGGAGATTTGTCAAGCCAACAAGTCTAGATACCACTAATTAGGTATACCAAAAACAAAAAGAAATAAAATGTAATTTATCTTATGTTCTTACCAAGTTTTTACTGGCTGAGTTATTTGACTTCACAAGTGTTCCAATCTTTTTTTTGGATGCTGATCTCCTGGTTGAAGCGTAGTGAGGGTACCTACAAAACAACTCTTGAAACTTAAGTCAGTATAGTCCGAGTTATCTAGAGTATGAGAATGATTATCATTACTTACGTGAGACTCTTCTTCATATGTAGTTGTTAACTCGAACAGTTATTGAGTTGGTAACCTTCAAGTAACCCTTTCATGCAGGTTAGATGAGATCGTGCTCAGGTGCCCAATTTGTTGAGTTAACCGAGCTGTGAGTCTTGCATGGTACACCTTAATTTGTAATTTGAATTCTATTGATATTTGGAAAAGGATAAAAAAAAATAATAATAAAATCTTTATATAAAAACGCAATTTCTATTAAGCAACTGCAAATGAGTAGTATTGAAATTAGTTAGATAATAAAAGTAAACATATTTAATAAAAATTAAAAAGTATTTTTTATATTAAAATATTTAATAAAATTATTATATATTCCTTAATTAAATATCCTTGACATATTATTAATTTTATAGTATTATTTTTGTATTAAATCTTAATTTAATTTTTGTCCTGAAATGGAATAAATAAGTATAAAACATATCCTAAATCTAAAATAAAACTAGTTTTTTTTTCAAAAAAAATTAATTAGGAAAATATTATATTCGAATCTAAAACTTTACAATAAACAACTAGCAAAAACTTTACAATAAATAACCAACGTATAAATTTATTTGATTTTTAGTGAATTTGTGAAATCGAAACGTTGTTATCATGCGATGTTCCACAATAAACATAAGAAAAATAAACATTCATTTCGGCCTCCAAAAATACTTGTGATATTGATTTGGTCCCGAAAAAGGTTGACATTAATTTAATTCTTCAAAAGTAACATTAATAATAACAAATCGAATAATCTTAATTACATCAACGACGTAACGCTTTCGTGTTTATTACGTGTAACAACTATTACATTAATAATTGTTACTATATTTTTACATAATGAAGACCGTAGCTCAAATTTAGGATCTAGCTTTCAGTCACGTATTTTCATATTGAAACAGTCGAATGTTAAAATAGAAACTAAAATAAAGAACTAAAGCAAAACAGAAGAATTAATCTAACTCTCATTTGACTTACTTAGGCTATGTTTAGAGTGATGATAGAAAATAAAATAGGAGAGAATGGAAGAGAAAGATAAATAATACTCCTTCTGGAGTCAATTATAAGTAATAAAAAAAATTAGGTTTAAATATAAATAAATTTTAAATATTTTTATCTTATTTAATGATTATTTAAAAATTTTCCTTCAATTAATTGAGATTTTTTTTCTAATGACTCTTTTTTTTTATTCTTGATATCAAATTTCGATGTAGAATATTTAAAAAAAAGTTTATTTTAAAAAAATATTTTTAAAGGTGATTAACAAAAAGTGTCAGCCCCTTTACATGTTTTTTTTATTTGCATAATTGGTCTTAGCCCAAACTCATGTAAGGACCCAACCAACCTATTAAGGGAATTGCTATTCTCATCGCCAAATTTGCTATTCTCACCATCCATTTGGGTGGTTTTTTCTTGATTTTCCAAAATACCCTTGTATAACGGAATCATGATTTCATTATACATTTGTGCAGCGGAATCATGATTCCATTGTACACTGTACAGCGGAATCGTGATTTCGTTAAAAAGTGTACAACGAAATCGTGATTCCATTGTACAAGAGATGAAAAAAAGTGTACAACGGAATCATGATTCCATTGTACAAATTTGTTTCACCCCCTTGTACAACGGAATCACGATTCCGTTGTACACTTTTCAACAAAATAACGATTCCACTGTACAGTGTACAACGGAATCGTGATTCCGCTGCATAAGTGTACAACGGAATCGTGATTCAATTGTATACTATACAATGGAATCACAATTCAGTTGTGTTCGAAAAAAAATGCACAACGGAATCGTGATTCCATTTTTTTTTGTTTTTTACAGTACACAATGGAATCGTGATTCCGTTGTATATGTAAAATGACTTGCACAACGGAATCACGATTCCATTGTGTATTGAACACAGTGGAACCATGATTCCGTTGATCTACACAACTTACGGGTGTGAGTAAGTGTAGGAACTGAAGGAGGAGGAGAGTGACACGAGGTTGGGAGTGGGGGTGGAGACTGTGAGGAGAAGGGAGTGGGGTGGGGTGTAAGGAATGGAGGAGGGATAGGAGAGTAATTTTACAAGGTAGGGGGTGAAAATAGCAATTCATGGAGGTGAGAATAGCAATTCCCACCTATTAAACGGCCTTATATATTGGTTGTATTTTCGTCCATATGAAAGCCTATAATATATAAACTGACGGATCAACAAAAAAAAACTGACAAAATTCTGAGGCTATATCCTAGGAATTTACTCATATTTTGACTTGAGTAATAATATTTACATATGTACTTTGCTTTAAATTTCTAACATATTATGGATTAATTTATTTTTTCTTTTACCACCCATTCCAACTATTCATTTTTGTGGGTGATAATAATCTTTACAAATCATGATACGCAAAGAATAAATTAGAAGAGTGAAAACATTATGTTTCATCAAGCTCTTCAGTGTATTTGATAGCAAGAATGAACTGTTCGAAAAAAAATACGTTTAAATCAAAACATAAAATAAAAGAACTTCAAAATTATTAGTGACATCATTTTTGTCAAGCAGAATCCTGTAATCAGCAGTAAATTGGTTGAATCGATTCGTCCTAAATTGTTTATAATTTATAGTATCATCGTACGATAAAATTATCTTACAAAATCATATAACTTTATTTAATTGTCAGTATCTATCACTGAACATAAATGTCAACTTCACAATTTTTCCCTCAACAGGTTATATGTTTAGTACAACTTCCTTTCCCAGTTCCACACGATCAAGACGGGCTTAAGAATTATCTAAAGTCTAGACTCTAGAGTCTTGAACAAAAATTATATATTAAGACCTCTTCACTATATAAATTGTTTAAAATTTAGTATTTTTTTTCTTTTTTAATGCAAAATCAACTATTAAATTTATATTATCAAATCAAATTTACTAGAAAAAAAAAACCCATTAAATTTAATAATCAACTAATAGTACTGTAAATTATAATTGAAAGATATCTAAAATTATAACATATATTATTTGAAAATTAATAATACATTTTCACAAAGGCATCCTCAATTTAGTATCAACTTTTTAATTAATATAGTTTTTTTTAATTGTTTAAAAAAATCTGGGACCCCACAAAAGTAGGGGCTTAACGCCCCAGTTTACACTTTACACCACACTAACGCTCCTCCTAAAAGAACGCTCCTCCTAAAAGAAACAGCTGCACACTCAGCTGATGTTAGCAACTGAAACAATGAAACCTCCAAAACGTACACTTTGACGGAAGGTAACATGATGTGCACATGCATTATTAATTGAAATGCGCTCCGCTTCACTTGTTGATTGAGATCAGAAACATCAGTTTACTTTCTACAGTACTAGGGTCCAGGCCAGACAATAATTGATTATAGCACCAACTATAAACTACCCCACGAACCTGACCCGCACCCGTGCAAATTAATAGTGCTACAAAGTAGTCAACTCTTTACTTGGCTGTGGCTAGAATTGTTGGATTGGATGAGCCATTAAGATAAGAACAAAAACAAAAATCAAGTATTAACCAGACCCTTCAGGCTCCAAGCCTCCAACCCAAAAAATCTTTTGTTTAAATCTCCAAAAATTATCCCCCCACACCCCCTTTCCATCTTCATTCAGATGCTGAAAATTGAAATCATCATGTGCTCCGAACCTAACCCGCATTTCATAAAAAACATAGTAGTTTGGCACATAAAATGTTATGGATTTTTTCCGGGGTTGATATTTTAAATAAAACATAAAACCAGAAGGGTTTTTATGTTGGGGGAGTAAAAATGAAAAATCAAGCGGGTTTTTAGGACTATGCGGCATCACCCACCCACAAAAAAGCCTTTTTACACGCAATTTGCCACGTACATTATGGGTCACCAGTGCCTTCCCTGACCGGTGCCGCCTTTGTTTTTTCCAAGGAAAGCATTCTTGGGTTTTGGTAACTCATGAAGGTCCATCACTTGAATTGTTCTTTGCTTTTTAGCTAGACACCCCCACCACAACACAGACAAAATAGCAGTCAGTACATATATTAGTATGCATGGAACTTAAGTACTAACCAACGAAAGAAACAATACTTAGTACGAAAATGAAAATTAAATGAAGTAAAAACTTCACCATTTGCAGCCTCTTTGTAGTTCTCTTGAAGCCGTTTTCTCGCAGAATCAAATCTATCCGGGTCAAAATTGCTTTCTCTCTGTCTCTACAATCATTCAAAAACCGAGTCAGGACCACTCACACTGATGCTCCTGCAAAGGCGCTACACAATGGAGCTGGCTAAGCTCCACATTTATTGCACATTGGTTTTAACTTTTAAACTTGTTAGTGATTTTGAAGCAACAACCTCCAAATTTTAGTAGCCACAATTAGAAGGTGAGAGACTCCAGAATGGTTATAAATTCATATCCATACGTTTTGAGGAGGAGGAGCAGGAGTAGTGACTGATGGCGATGGTTTTGGGGGAGCTTCTTTGCGAGGAATTGCTTTTGGTTTTCGTTCTGCTTCAATATTGTTGCGCTCTGACCCAAAACTCCCATCTGTGTGAGCAGCAAATATGTGATTACATCAACAAAATACAAACGAAAAGAAGCTTGGAGTGAGAAACTATACTCACTGTGTGGATTTGGCGAGTATGCAAAATCAGGAATCTGCAAAAGGAATATAGAATAATATTAGAAAGCCAAATTGCCAAGCAAAACCTCTTTGGTCAAAAACATTTCTTTAACCTGACGATGCCCATTTTGTAGGATTTTCTGCTGAGGCGAGTCATCATCAGCTGCCATGTCAACAACATAAAATGAATGAATCATCAACATTTTCAATTCAGCAAAAACCAAAATCCTACATTCACATTTCCACTGTAAAACCTAATAAATTTTCCCAAACGAAAATTAAGATTACCCATGACAGCAGTACCCGCTTCTCCCGGCGGTGTCTTCAACTTCACCCATTCATCTACAATTTCCTTCCACTTCCTGCACACACAAAAAAAAGCTAAAAGTCAACGAAAAAAACACAACATCTCCAGCAAAATTCATCCACTGAACTGTTGCAATGCACACAAATATCAATCAACATTCATTATTCATATTTGAAAAAAAAAATCACAGATAGTTCCAAAACCTGACGAGTAATTTCACCAATCTCTTAACATCATTAGACGAATGCTTCCGCAGCCGATTCACATGCCTCCCAATGTCAGTCTCCTACGGAATCAAATTAACACGAAATTAAAAACAATAAACAAAAAAAAAAAAATTAACAATCAACAAACTGAATGAAATAGAAGAAATTACTTCTAACGCTTGGAATGTAATATCCATGTCTGCTAGATTCTGCAACAACTCCACCAACGAATCTTCCGACTGATGAATGAGAAAAAAAAAACAACACAAAATCAGAAACACGATTAAGCTAAAAAAAAAAACTCGTAAATTGTGAAATTAAAGAAATAAGACCTGGTGAGGATCTTCGAGTTGCTCTTTAATCTCTAGAATCTTCTTCTGCTCGTCTTCGAACAAGCCTCCGTAAGGATCCTTTTCCTCCTCCGCGGAGGGACTGCTCCGCGTCCTGATTTCTCCGCCGTCGTCAACCTCGCACTTCCGGCACCGCGGCGGCTGCGGCGCCGAACTGGCCGCGTAAAGGCGCTCCACGATTCGGTCTCTCCGGCGTTTCAGCTCGTCGCCGTAGTCGACGGAGGCCACCGCGATGGCGGCGTCCATGAAGGCCCAAACGTCGACGCCCGCAGTCTCCAATATGGATCGGAAATCCTCCGAATCCATCTCCGAACTGGAAAAACGAAATCAACCTAACCAATGCCTCGCTGGTGTGAGAACGCGGATCCACCACAGAAACAAACAAAACCAATATCTATTCTCTTTTTCCTTTTTTTTTTTTTTTTTGAAAAACTTTTGAACGAGGAAAACTCGCCAGAAACAAAAGGAAAGGAAAAGTATATTCCGCGAAACTCGTTTTTTTCTCTCTTTTTTTATTTTTATTTTGAGGATATTAACTAGTACTATTAATTATTATTTGATGCGTGTGTTGTTTGTTTGTTTGCTGTGGGGGTAAAGGGAGATGAACGGACAAAATGTGAAGAGAATTTGGAGAGTGAGATGAGATGCCGGCCACAAACAACTCAAGTGATAACTACAGTATTTATTTTTATTTTTACTTTTATACATATTTAATTTAAAAAGATACTTTCTCTGATTCTTTTTATAAGAAACAAAATGGTGTTCTTTTTTTGTCCTAATTATAAGAAATACAGACCTATTTTAAAATGTATTAATTGTTAGTTTTTTTTTTATTCTTCATCTTGTGAAATTTATTAATAAGACATCTTTCTATTTTTCATGTATTTATTGGTCTATTAATAATAAAAATTACACTTATTAATAAAGGTGCATTATCATTAAAGTATTCATTACTTAACTTAATCAATTTAAGAAGTACTTTTAAAATAAAATTAAAATTTATAACATTATTAATTATAATTAATCAATTTAAGAAGTATTTTTAGTTATTTGTTTTTTATATAAAAAAATAAGAAGAAGTATATGAGGAGGAAGGGACCGAGAGAAATCCGTTTGGGTTGGGCGGGTCTACATAATGTTGAGATGTGGTAGTGTATGTTGTGTTGTTTTCGGCCATTACGGCATATCCAGGTGGATTTGCTTCGTCCAATAAGCAATTAAGGTCATTTAACTAACCGGAAATGTATAAATTAAAATAAAGGAAAATAACGACAGTCTGTACTCTGTACTGCACCTTTGGAGAGCTAAAAATGCAATGAGTCCCTCCCCGAGTCTTTCTTTTTAGGGGTGTTCACCGAATCAGATAATTCGTGAATCCAATTCGATCTGATTAGTTTGAATTGGGTTTTTTTAGAGTTTGGATCAAATCCGAATACAAATCCAATCCGATCTGATTAGTTTGAATTGGGTTTTTTTAGAGTTCGGGTCAAATCCGAATACAACCCGATCCAACCTGTTAGTATACGGTTGGGGTAACGGGTTTTGTATTTTGAATCCGTGATCCAACCCGACCCGTACCATAAAATTAAATTTATATATATATATATATATATATATATATATTATTAAATTAAAAAATACAAAACACTATATTTTTTGCTAATTTTTAACCACACATGAATTATATTTCTCTTTTTTAATTGTTGTTATTTTTTGTCTTCATTTTGTTTATGTTTTCTCATGTTAATATCTATTTAAAATAAAATATTTGTATTAGCATTGAAATCATTCATTTTATTAATCAAATATTGTCACAATTTGGTCTTTTTGGAGGACATGTAGAAATTATATATTTGCAAAGCTCTAGGCAAAAATAAATTATTCTTATAAAAAATTCTAATTTTTACAAAATAAAAAATATTTTTTAAATGTTCTGACCCGATCAACCCGACCCGATCCAATCCATTTTTGAACGGGTTGGATTGGATCGGATTTCACAATAAAATTGCACAAACCCAATCCAATCCAACCCGTAAAATTTTGATCGGATCGGGTATCGGGTTTGGCCAAACCCGGCCCAACCCGACCCGTGTACACCCCTGTTTCTTTTGGTCAATATGCTTCCTGCGTTAACACTTAACACGGGCCATTGTCTACATGCAGTCCTTTGTGATTTGGAAATTGCTATTCTCACCCCCCATTTTGCTATTCTCACCACTTACGTGGTGGTTTTTTTCTTGATTTTTCAAAATATCCTTGTACAATGAAATCATGATTCTGCTGTACAAGTGTACAACGGAATCACGATTCCATTGAACAAGAGGTGAAAAAAAGTGTACAACTGAATCGCGATTCTGTTGTACAAATTTGTTTCACCCCTTGTACAACGGAATCACGATTCCATTGTACACTTGTCAACCGAATCGTGATTCCGCTGTATAGTGTACAACAGAATCGTGATTCTGTTATACACTTGTACAGTGGAATCACAATTCTGTTGACAAGTGTACAACAGAATCGTGATACGGAATCACAATTCCGTTGTACAAGGGTACAATCCTGGTTAAATTTTGTAGTAGTGCCTAATATATGTTTAAAATACCATCAATCAGTCATAATACATTATAGTTTTGTAAAAAAATATTCAACAACCAAAATATTACACAAATAAAGTCCTCTAATGACAATTATTAATAGAGGATTAATTAACTAAAATGAATCCCTAGTAATGTCTACTACATATTGAGATCCTCTAGTTGAATGAAATGGTATTGAGTTGAATTCCTGCATGCGTTGCATGTACAATTTTGGCCATGATCGAGCTTCAACAATGCAGTATGTTCTCCATTGAGGTGCAATAAGAGGCAGGGGACAATCATCTTGTAAAAATAGCTAATCAATGAAAATTAAACTGGTAAGCTTAACTTAGTAAACAAATTTACATAGTTGATAGTTTAGTATTATGTGTACCTGTACAAAGTGATTTCCGTTAACAAATCCAATAACTATAAGACGTTGTTGTGCAGCAGATGGAGGCTGGCTCCTAAGCGAAAAGAAAGTCCAACTTTGAAGCATAGATAAGTGAACCAACACCACATTATACCGACTAGCAATCATATACCCCATGTCGGGAATGGTCATCCACTTGTCAATGGTTGTTGGTCCACCTTCGAGATACAACGAGCTGATTAGTTCAACCAATCTTTCTTCCGTGCCAAAAAGCTGAAGATAAAGAGAGTGTCATGTTTGAAGTTCCCGAATCAAGTCTTGATGAATGAGAGCCCAGGATTCCTCACCCATACCTAACAAAGCTGCAATTGCTCTATAACCGCAATTTCCATCTGCTTTGACATCAATAATTTTTTGGATGAAATTCATCAAGAAACTCATTAACATAAGGCATCATTTTGCTCCGCTTATTGTCATTAACAACTTTGGGAGGCACAGTAGGAGTTCCTGAACTACCTACCATTATGTGCATTGCATCGACTTACTCCCACATTGAAGGTGCACACCTAGTAGATTTCATAGACTTCGGGGCACCCTTTGTTTTCACCTTCTCTGGAGGTGGACACATTGAGGTGGTATCTATCTGGAAATGCAAGTTCACGGACTTTAGTCTTCATTGTTATTTTCCTGAAGACATCAAGTTGGGAAAACCTCTTTAACAATGCATCAACCTCGTGTGTCAAAGTCAAGTCCCCTCAAGAATCATCGGTGTCATCTTGATTGATGGATAACATCTTCCAATGCACATGAATTGACCTCAAGGGTATTGAGCCAAACATATTGTTGAATCTAGCAAGTTCACATGCACACGGTAGACCGTGAGTAGTTCTAAGTGTGCATCCACAAGCATAACTATCAATACCAACGCTGTCAACCCGTTTGTACTCGTTGTATATCAGCTCTTGTGCTTAGTTTGATACAAAGCCCCGTATCTTCTTGTAAAACATGTTATTAAACATGTGACCCACAACATTGATGCTTTTTTGGAATGAAGCCAAAATCTTAGTATGTTGCAATATAAGCATGTTATTCATGGCATCCCAACAACTGCACAAGACTCCCATACTATCTCGAAGCAACCTCTTCAATCGTGCGTGTGCACCTTCAACCCTATCATGCAACCAAAACTAATGTCAAGCAAAGTATATAATTAAAATCAACGAATATAATTATATGGAAAAGTACCTATTAGTTGTTGTGTTTCCAAGATGCATAACTCGATCCGTCCATGCTTGTACAAACTTCTCCTTGTGAGGTATCAACCATGTACAATGGACATACTCAAGGAAAAGTGGATAATATGAGCATAGGTTTGTGAAGTTTTTCAAGTTAACCTCATACAATTGTTCATTAGTAGATTGCATCAACCCTTCCCAAGCGTCCAACACTTTGTCCCATTCTTCCGCGTTGCCCACATGCATCTTACATTTTGCCCTAACATTCTTAGAAATGTGGAATTGACATAACAAGTTGGTTGAAGAAGGAAAGACATTCTCTAACGCATTCATGAATGCAAGATCTCTATCAGTGACAATAATCTAAGGCAATACATCATCTTTGACAAACATTTCTTTCACCCTATTTAATGCCCATTCAAAATTGTCTGTCCTCTCAGATTGTAAATAAACAAAGGCAACTGAGAAAATCATGTCTGTTGAAGTCACCCCAACAATCTCCAATAATGGAAGACGATATTTGTTCGTCTTGTAAGTAGTATCACATATCAACACTGTTGGAAATGAATTTAGGAGCTTGATAGAATCTGGATGTGCCCACAAGATATCTCTTACAACATCTTCAGTGTCAACCCTTCTATACCAATAAACATATTGGTCACGTTCTATCAACTTCATCAGATGTTGTATTTCAGTTCTTTGACCCCTTTGTTGTCGCTGATATTTTTGTTGCTCATTCTATACGATTTCGATGGTGGTGACATTTGCAGCATCTTGATCTTTGATTGTCAACAGAATTTGCCCAGGTTTCACCATATTTTTGGTCATTTGATTTAGCAAACTTTTTTCTTCACTGCTTAAATGACCAGCATATGCATGACCCACCAATGTTTCATTGACTTCATGGTTATGAAAACCGCAAACAACATAAAGTTTCCAACCAATGCCTTTCACAAGCCTCCCTTTTAATTTAAACGGGCACTGACATTTTTTGCTTCCAGTAGTCTTGTGGACTAACTTATCTCTATATTGTTTGTACGTTCCTCCCTTTTCACAAGCCAGTAGGACAAAAGTTTTCTTCCCAACTTCTGACCTTTCTATGACAACAACAAAAATCCAAGCTCCTTTGCGATAGATTGAACCCATGTCAACAAGTGATCTCGCTCTTCAAAAGCCTAAAAACAAAATGCATTCTTTCGCTAACAAAACACACATACAAAAAATATCATTTAGATAAAAACAATAATTAATCAATCAACCTTGTCAGTCATGAAATTATTGGAGAAGTTAGGATAATTGTGCTGAGGTTCAATGTCCATTACATAATCATCTGCTTGCATTTCATTTTGTTCATCGGGTTGGTCTAAAGCATTTTCACTTGCATCATATTTCCCCAACTACTTGGCATCATAACTTCATCAGAAATAAAAGTATTCCAATCCATTGCTACTACTGAAAAAAAAAACAATTGAAAGTTCACTAAATGAGTACCAGTAAAAAAAAATCAAATAGTGCTGCATGCACAACCGAATCATGATTCTGTTGTGCATGTTTTTTCCATACACAACGGAATCACAATTCCGTTGTGTACTCTAAAAAAAACAATGGAATCACGATTCTGCTGTGCATTCAACACAGCGGAACCATGATTCCGTTGATCTACACAACTTACGGGTGTGGGTGTGAGTGAGTGAAGGAGGAGAAAGAGAGTGATATGAGTTTGGAAGTGGGGGTGGAGACTGTGAGGAGAAGGAAGTGGGATGGGGTGTAAGGAATAGAGAGGGACAAGAGAGTAATTTTACAAGGTTGGGGGTGAGAATAGCAATTTATAGGGGTGAGAATAGCAAAGCCCTTGTGATTTCTCTTCAAAAGGCCCAAATTTCAGTTTTGGTGGTTGAACAGATAAAGCTCCTGTAGGATAGCAGTGCAAATTAGGTTGAGATTGGAAAACAATTACTAATGTGTTTGAATACCTTCTAAAATTAATTTTAGACTCCAAAATCATTGTAAAAATTTGAAAAAATGAAGTAATTATTTGTTGCTTTTACTTCAATTTAATTTTAAAGTTGATTTTGGTAATTCTACGTTTAAGGGGCGTTTGCTAGGGGAGAAGTTTTTTCATATCCGGGAATCATGATTCTTGGGTAAGTCAATTTCTGGAAATCATGATTTTTGGGAACGGTTAAAAATATGTTTGGTTAGTCATAGTATGTTTCTTGGGAATTAAAGTTTCCTATGTTTGGTTATAGTATAACTTTCCTGGGTATATAAGAAATTTTTACAAATATATCTTTTATTAAATATTTTTTCACTTAAATTTTATTACAAATATGACACTTACCTAATTTAATTACAAGATTTAAATAAATTTATATACGAAAAAACATTTGCAAAAGAAAATCGAACAAAACTAATTACAAAATATTTTTTTACAAATATTAATTATTTAATTTAATTATGACATTGTTTTACTTGGTTGAAATATTATTATGACTTACTATCATATTAGAGGTTGAATTATAATATTATAATATAATAATACAAAAGATGAAATAATAAATAATGAGATAAACTTAGATAATAAAGTAGTTGGGATCTATGCTTAAAAAAAAGATAAAGATAAAAAATTACAAATTTTAAAATTAATATTTTTTCAAAATTAAAGAAGATAGAATCATGTGAATGAGTGCAACGTTCAACAATGAAAATAAACTTATAGATAAAGATGAACCCTAGGTGAGGATATTTTGTACTTAAAAAATGGGGTAATGTAGTCTTTTCATATCATTAAAACTTTCCCCCTAGTTAGGAAAGTTAGATTCTCACCTCCCCTGTGGAAAAGTTTTCGAGGGAAACTGATTAAAAAATATTCCCAGGAAACATCCTTTCTCAGGAATCTTATTTTTTTAAAATAGAAACCAAACATGAGAAACTAACATTCCCAACCAAACATTACTGAGAATCTAAAAATTAAAGTCCCGTAAATATAACCTACATTAACTTTAATTCGGGTTATATAGTGGGAAAGCTTAACATGCTTCTCACTGAGAGAAAGCAATTTTATACCAATCTATCCAGACATACTTATATTTATGAGGTATATGCAACAAATATCCATAATGAACAAGGTAAATATTTGCATGATAGGTAATTAGTGAGATTGAATCTGTTATGGGGTTTACCCTCACTTAAGTTGGCATCGCCCCTACGGAACGACATCGACTTGGGGTCAATTGTTATGGGGTTTACCTTGACCTTCACAAACATATATATATATATATATATATATATATATATATATATATATATATATATATGTTTGTGAAGGTCAAGGTAAACCCCATAACAATTGTGAGTGTGTGTATTTAAGAACACCAAGGGTAGGAAACCCAATGCATAAAAGACACGTGGCATGATGGGTATCTTTACTATAATGCCCTCCACATTGTTTATATATATTGCAATCCTGTGCCTTTAAAGGGCAGATGCTAATGAGAGAACCACAGAAAAAAAAAAACTACTCTCTCTCTCTCGATCTCTCTATCTACGATTTCTCTCTCTTCACTCTTGTCCCTTTATAGTCTTCTAATCCTTGTGACAAACACCATAACATTGGCGCCATATGTGGGAAATCGATTTTCTCGAAGAAAAAAGGATTTGAGACACCTTGAATCCATTGTTATGGTGAGTACAAGGAACCAGAAAGCTATTATGGCAACGAGATCTCCGGCGGTGGAAGATTTGGTCACTCCGATCAAGGAACCCGCACATGACGCAACGTCATTGATGGATTTGACGAAGTTCATACAACAACAGAAAGAGGCGTTAGAAAAACAAGAGAAAATAATAATAGAGCTTCGCGCAAAAAAAGAAGCAGAGCGCAACTCAAAACACCACGAAATGGAAGAAAATGAGTTAGAAAATTCTCTGTTAGAAGCAAACAAAATAAATAAAAATCATCGAAAAAGGCGAGAAGAAACGAAAGGAAAATCGACACAGAAAATAACAACATGGACTGTAGAATCAGAGGAAGAGGAAGCCAACTCTGAAGAAATCATTCAGTTCAATATGCCTTTTCTCGTCATCAACCACCAAAATACCTTCAACCCAGAAGTAAAATCATTTAAGTTCAAGGTATTTTGGATAGCTGAAGAAGAGAAGAAGTCGAGAAGAAAGAAAAAGAGGAAGATACGAAGAAAAACAAAACCACAAGATCACTATTTATAGGCGAGAATCAGAAACCTACACAAATGATCAATAAATGCACGCCTAAGGGCAACCAATCAAAACCCAGTAAAAGAGAATTAAGCGACCATTCATACAACAAAGAAATCGCAGAAAAATGTACGAAACAATAATGAAGCACAAAGTCAGTTACACCTAACGTATCCCCAAAGATATAGGAGTTATGATCTTAAATAAAAACAAACGCCTAGGGAAAACTCATAAAAACTTAAGCAAAACACATGTAAAAAAGAGTGTGTATGCAAATTCCGACATAAAACAATACTCCAAATAAAAACGATCAGAATGTAATTACATTAACAACCGGCATCCTGGTCCTTCTCATTTGTCGTCAACGACCTCCAACTGACCTTTAACATTACCACCTCCAACTATCAAAGCATCGTCATCCTCAACGTTGACAACATCTGAAGAGGGGTTAGGGGTCGTCAGCAAACTATTAGCAAAAGAAACATCATCATCAGCAATAGAAGTTTGTGCAACGCGAGGGGAAGCTGGTTGAAGGACACCGTTGATCCTAGCGTTCCAAACACCATCAACAATTTCACACCCCGGGTTACAAGCCTCTAGGTTAAGCTTCAAATCAGGGTTAAGATTAACTTGGTTAAGAGCATTGTCAAAAGATTCCTGAGTAGCGCACATAAAAAGGGCTTCCCAACTAGAAGCGGAGTTAGCAAGGTTTAAGATCTTCCCCTCAAGAACTTCCTCCTTCTCTCTAAAAGCAGATATCTCTTTCTCAAAGTCAGCCGCCATTTTGTTAATAACTCCTTTGGAAAGCCGAAGCTCCTTAGATAGCCTTTTAGCATTCGCCTCGCTATGACCCAAAGAAATCTCTTTTTGCTTCAACGCCGCCTCCTGGTCAACGAGATAGTCAAACGGGTCCAAATTCTTACAATGCTTCCTCATCTCAAGAAACTTTTTGTAGCCCGGAGAGACATGCTTCACAAAATGCTCTAAACCGGTTAACACGACCATAGCAGAGTGGATGTCCTTCAAACCACTTTTCTCTATGTCGTCCCAATTATCCAACGTCATAGCCTTATCAATTTCATCTCCAGTAGCGGTCCAAGGAGGTATCACGGAAGAGCCAACATCAGAAGGAACCCCAGGAACCAATGGAAAAGTGGAAGACGGATGTTCAACAATGTGTTTTGACCTCTTTGAAGGCAGAGGGGAAGGAGGAGCAGGCTTATCATGAGCATGACCACTCTTGGAAGCTACCTCGGACATAGGTACCTTAGGCGCAACAACAGCACCGGCTTTCCTACGAGCCTCTTCTTCTTTTTTCTCAGCAAATATAGAAGCAACAGACCGAGTAGAAGTACGATCCTTACCCATGAGTTCCACTGAAAGAAACAAATACAACAAATCAGCATAAATAGAATAGAAACAAAATAGGAAAAAAGACACAACAAACCACCCACACACCTAAGGCATCATCCTAATTCTCCGTCGTAGCTCCAAGTACCAATTTACAAGGTATATAATGACCTATATCATTAACAAGACTAATAAGTTTCTTTTTAGCATCCAACTCCTCAAGGTTCAAACTCGCCTCCTTTACCACATACGTCTCCGACTTAGTAACGTAGTGGGAATAACTCCAATATAAATCAAAACGGCTTTTGAACCTATTTGTACCATCAGGATTAGCCTCAAAAAGATCACTCCAAACATCCTCTGAAGGCCTCATAAATACATACTTATCTTTAAAACCCTTAAAGGGATCCTTGCAGCCATAAAAGATCTTTAAATTTCTAAACCCTCGAAGGGCCAAATGGGAATAACCCCCACCTTTTACACGCTGCCGCTATGGTGAAAACAAATGATGGAACAAATTCTTCGAACAAGCAATGCCTTCAAAACTACAAAGGCGCTCAAAAGAGACAATTAAGCCCCAAGCATTAGGATGAAGCTGAGAAGGACACACTCTTAGATGTTTTAGCACTTCTACTTGAAAATTGGAAAAAGGCAACCGCACACCCGCCACAGTAAAGAAAGAAACATACATGGGTAAAAAGTCGTCATACAATCGCCCGAATGCCTTTATGTCAGCATCTGAGAGAAGCTCGCCCACCCTTCTCTTACGACCTTGAGAACATATCCTACCATCTTCTCTAAGAGATTCAATCGACCAAGAACCGACGTTACCAGCAATTATGATAGGGAAACCAACACCTAAATCACTAACAACGACTGGAGTCATCATCAACTTTGTACCCCAAACTTTCTTGTCCGTCCAATGCAAATCAACAAGACCGAGTGCCTCTATAAGCGGTTGAGAAGTCATTTCCCTACCAACAGTAGTGGTATCATTATAAAAGTCTGAATCCGAACTATCACTATCAGACTTAGAATCATCCCTATCTAAACCAATCAATTGTCTCTCCGCCCTTATAACCTTTACACTCTTTTCCCAAGAATAATCAGCACCAAAAGAGCGTAATAATGATTGCATTTTCTCCACAGCCTTCCTAGAAATATGCTCCAACGAATCCTACTTAGGGTGAACTGAAATGTCTTGAGAACTTCCCTCCAAAGAAGACCCCATGTAGCCCAGATATAATGTGGCAGCCCTAGCAAAATCCAAAGCATCTTCGTAAGAGTGAGGCTGACCATTTTCTCTTAAGAATTTTACAAACTAGAAAACCTTGTTGGAAGGAACTGTGGCATCCTCGTTAGGCTCGGCAGTCAAAGGTCTTTCACTTCGGGTTACCCTCTTCCCCAAACCATCAACAGACCTCCTACTAGTAGCTACATCAATAGCAACGCCATCATTCGAGGGCCGTCGGCGTGAACGAAGCTTTGTCCCCAGTTCAACAGCATTGGGGTCATCCCTTATGAACAAAACACCCCTCCCCTAGGAGCAGTTGTATGACCCCTAGTAGAACTCACAGGAGCTCGCGTGCGGCCGCCGGAACGACCACTACGGTCGTCACCCGGTTGTGCTCGTGAAACACCCCTTCGAGAAGGCATCTTAACCATGCAAACACCAAACAACTTACAAATAAAATAAAATAAAAAAGAGAGGGGGGAAACAAGCAAGAGAATAGAAATAGAGAAAATGCCAAAACAATCAAGAGATATGGAGTCAAGAATAAAATCAAGACCAGAAAAAGCATGATAACATACCTGATTAGAAGACAGAAAAGAACAAGGCACTGGAAATCAAGATAAGCAGCGCGAATGAAAACCCCAACTTGCACAGGATAAAACAATTGAAGAAGATATACCGGTGGGGTATTCGGCTATAAGATTAGCCGAATACCTCCCACCACAAAACATCCTAATACATGTGTTCGGCCTAAATCTGGCCGAGCACTCGTCCCTTACGCGCAACAAGCTATATCGCCAAATATCATCGTAGGTGTGTTCGGCATCACTACAGTCGAATACTAAATAGTATCCGGACAAGGCATATCCCATTAAGTGGCTATTGTCAAGGTAAACCAAAGATTAGGAGATAATTAAGTAACCTTAATTAGTATGGATCGGTCATTAAGGAATGGTCAGGGCCCATGAGAGACCCAGGCCCAATAAGATAAGTATAAAAAGGAGATACACCCCTCAAGGCAGGGACTTTTGGACCTTCATTTATTACTCACATTAAATGTTCTGAGCCGAAACCTGACTTGAGCGTTGGAGTGCCTTTTGCAGGTATCCCCCCCACATCATTCATATAGAAGGATTCGGACAGCTACGGAAGATACTGAAGTGAAGACGTCAGTAGGAGATTACATCGCTACCCTCGAGCAGGAACATAAGACAAAACGGGAAAAGAAGAGGTTAGAGGGAAAAATACAAATAACCAAAGTGGCGGTTACAACTACATTTAAAAATGCAAAAATAATGATTGCAACTGCCACACACTACCCAAGAAATAAAGGGAAGCGTAAAGAGCAGAGCCAACTAGGAAGAAACACGTGGATCTTCAAAGAAGCAAAGCATCAGGGAAACAATAGAGCTTACCTTCACTTAAGTCGGCATCACCCCTATGGAACGACACCGACTTAGGGGCAACTGTTATGGGGTTTACCCTCACTTAAGTCGGCATCGCCCTTACGGAACGACATCGACTTGGGGACAACTGTTATGGGGTTTACCCTCACTTAAGCCGGCATCGTCCCTACGGAACGACACCGACTTAGGGGCAATTGTTATGGGGTTTACCCTCACTTAAGTCGGCATCGCCCCTACGGAACGACATCGACTTGGGGGCAACTGTTATGGGGTTTACCTCGATCTTCACAAACATATATATGTATGTGTATATTTAAGAACACCAAGGGTGGGAAACCCAACGCATAAAAGACACGTGGCATGATGGGTATCTTTACAATAATGCCCTCCACATCGTCTATATATATTGTAATCATATGCCTTTAAAGGGCAGATGCTAATAAGAGAACCACAAAAAAACTACTCTCTCTCTATCTACGATTTCTCTCTCTTCACCCTTTCTCTTCAATCTCGTCCCTTTATAGTCTTCTAATCCTTGTGACAAACACCATAACAGAATCTTTTGGTGAAGAAGATTAATTTTCTATAATGTGACAAATTATAATTTATGTTTTTATAAAAAGAAATACTCACATTTAATGTTTGGTAAAGATATTTTGTTGCGGTGATCAAATTAATCACTATCGACTCTTAAAAAAAAAAATTAATCACTGTCGATTGAAATAATTTAGAGTTAGTCAAAATATTTTGTTATAATGATCAAATGGGTTAACTTATTGAAAAAAATATATAAAATTAAAATTTGGTGTTTTTAGTTTATTTATAATTTAATTATGTTCCTTTCACCCATAAAAAAATTCAAAGTATTTCTTTATGTTTATAAATTTAGTATTTAATAGATATTTTATGATAAAAGTGAATAGAATGAAAGAATATTTAAACGTAAAAGTTATGTAAAGATAATTTTTTAAATAAAATTACAATTTGTTATTTTTAAATAAAATTAAGCTTTTGTATTATTTCATCTAACACACAAGCTTTAGGCTATAAAACTTATTCTTGCCTCATTCAAATAATTTAATCTAAAGGCAAATTTAAGCTTATTTATTTATTTATTAAAACAAAGAATCTTAATCGAATAATTAACCCATTAAGTTGAAATAATTCATAAATTGCTTATTATGTATCATGTTTAATTGATCTGACATTCTGTAAGCCTTTTTTTTCTTTATTGTTTAATTAATAATGTCTTAAGGTTAAAATATCAATTTACTCCCTTCGTTTCTTTTTAAGTGTCAGATTTTTGGAAAAATTTTGTTTATATTTATCTGTTGTTTGCAAAGTTCAATATCACATTAATTACTCTTTTATCAATTATACCCTTATTTCTCTCATAATCTTTAATGAATTTACATATGCATTTATTGTAGGATAAAAATGAAAAGAGGATAAAATAAGAAATCCTATAATTACTTTATTAGAATCAAGAAAATTTAATGCATTTCTTGGTTTCTACAAATAAACCTTAAACGAAAGATAAAAAGAAACGGAGAGAGTATATTATATATTCCTTAAACTTAACAATTTTATCAACATCCATCCTTAAAATTAATGTTATGGTTAAAAAAATACTGCCTCCATTCTTAAATGTAAGATTTTTTTAAAAAAAATGTTTGTCTCTTGCATTATTATATTACAATAAATGTTAGTATAAATTAATAAGATAATTTTATTTCTCTCTTATGAGAATTAAAGAAAATAAATAATACACATTAATTAATTAAGTGAAAAAAGTGATATAATGAGTTTCAATAAATTTAATGTTACTAACTTAGTTTTAAAAAGAATGTGAATTAGTTTAAAAAAAAAGTCTTATATTTAAAATATATAGAGAGATAGTAGAATTTTTTTTTTTTAACATTGTTCTGATAAAAACTTTCTATTTTTAAATTGTTAACATCAGTTTTTTAGTACAGTAAAATTATTCAAGACAAAATAATCTTTGTTCGATTGAATTGAATTAATGACTTACCTATCTTTGCATGCCAAGCAGTGATGAAAAGATGGGATTGGCCATTCGGTGGTCGGTTGCGCCCTAACTAACTGGCACGATATTCAAAACAACATTTATAATTTCAACTACTACCACTTTCTATTTTTCAAAATTCGTCGGATATTTCAATGCATTCATCACTGGATATACTTCGTTACTAGACCTACTAGACTAATTTGAACGATGATGATATAACGAAACATTGTCTTGCAATTACCGTGATGTGTTATGTCACAAAGTGTATCTTTAACATAAACCAAAAAAATATGTTATTTCATGATTATAAGAAAACATATACAGTCAGATTTATATAAGAGTTATAAGGTTGATTTTGTGGTAAAAAAGAAAAGAGGAAATGATAAGTTGTGGGTTCGAATTCCTCCACTAACAAATTAACAACTAACATTTGGCCGATAAAAAAAAATAGTAAGATTTATCATTTAATTATAGATTTTTAATATGATATAAACATAATTTTCTTATACAATTTTATAAATATTTAAATAAAGTAAGAAATATTTAAACAAAATGTAAAAAAAAACAGTTTTATGTTTATGTGTCGTTATACAAAAATTTATTCTGTCGTATTTTTGCCAAGTTATGTTGAAACATGTTAATGGTTAGAAATTCTGAAAATATGGAGTATCATACATGTGACATTCGTTGATTTTTTTTTTTTGTCGGAGATCATTAAAATAATCCAAAATCAATAGTATTAATTCGCGATTAAGAACGTAGGATCCATATTTTATTGAATTTGGACGATGGACCAAAATGGCACAAGAGACAGATATTAGTACTGTTACTTAATCCTTTAAAAAAAAAAAAAGCACTGTTATTTAATAGGATTCTGTTACTTTAAATTGCAGAAGTAGTAATGTTATTTATGTATTTTCTTTTTTTTGAATGACCGTTAAGTGTATTTTCAAAAAATTAAATACACTAATGTTATTTATTAGGATTCCGTTACTAAAGTATAACGTGTGTTTTAAAACAAAAAAGAATCAATTGATTTTGATGTTTTTAATTTGGATTCTGAATAATTTGCCTTTTTTTAGTTAATCAAGTTTTTCTACTTTTAAATTTAATAAATTTAACCGAAGGTATAACTCAGTTGGTTAAGCAAGGTACATAGTTATTGTAAATCTCCGATATCTCTCCTCGATTCCTACGGATTAAATATTTGATTTTGAAGGTTTGTAATTTATTAAAAATATGGAATAATTTTAAATTTTGGTCCATATAATATAACGTCTCTTTGGTTTTGGTCTTTATAAAATATTTTTTTAAAATAGTCATTTTTAAATTTCTATTATTTATTTTAGTAATTGTTATTTTATTTTAGTACTTGTAAGATACTTATTTTTATCAGTATTGTCCTTGTAATATGTGAATAATTTACTTCTAGTCTCCATTATTTTTTTCTCCAAAGGGACTAACTAAAAATGAATAGAATATTATAAAATAAAATAAAAATTTAAGAACTAAAACAAAAAAAAAAGAACTAAAATGTAAAAAATAAATTTTACAAAGATCATTTAAAATAAATTTATAAAGACCAAAACTAAAAAAGAGTATATTTTAGGAACTAAAAGTAAATTTAAACCAAACTATTAATTAAATATTAATATATTAATGAAAAAGTATTCTTTTATATACATTAAATAAATTATACTCCATATGGTATTAATGAATAGATAAATTGTATTCAAACAATCAATAGAAAAATAAAAGAAAAAATATTTATGGAAACAATAACCATATATCTTAAAAACTATTAAATGATAAGATATTAATGAGAGATCAATTTTTAAAAAATATATATTTTAATTAAAAATATTAAATATTTAGACATTAATGAAATGAATAAAAAATAAGATATTAATGAGATATTAATGAAAAAATATTCTTTTTATATATTAAATAATAAATAATAAATACTATGGTATTAATGAGAGGCCAGTTTTTGTAAAAAAAAATAAAATTAAGATATGGAAATCAAAATTACATACTGTTCACAACTATGGATAAAAATTTACAAATAAACGAAAACAGAATATGAAATAGTCAATTTAAAAATAAGTAGTTATAATTTTATTTTTTATTATTTATATTACCATATATTATTATTATTATTATTAAATTTTATTCAATAGTTAATATAATAAGCTGCGTAGGGTATGCCGAATTCTATTTATTAACAGCGTACTGATTTGGTGGTGCTTATATGTGAATATATATGTATATGTATGGTTTAGTTTTACAAATATAATTTTACATATATGTACTAGTTATAATAGTTTAATTTAAATACATTCCTAGTATAATTTTTCTAAATTTTATTTAATTATAAATTTTCATTTTATAATAAAATAATTTTTTGATAGAGGTCACATGTATATCTATCAAGACAATTTATTGGATTATAACAAAAATATCCCTTGTTAAAATGAGTTTTGCTTGTCCAACAAAGTCTTTTTTGATAGTGTACAAGATCATGAATTAATTTTCTGAGACTAAATATTAAGGTGAAATATTTGAGACTTGAAGTTAAACTACTATTAATTAAGGTGAAATAGCTTTACATCAATTAATTTACGCGTTTTATAATATTATATTAGTATTTAAAATTAGAAAAAAAAATTATGCACTCTCAATTTTAAACAATCATTCAATTACAACTCATCATGTATGATTATTGATTTTTATAATAATTAACATAAAAGTCATACAAACAATAATATACGATCTGTGATTTTTATATTGTTAATGCAAAACTGTCTTAAAATTATTTAATTAATTAAAGTAAAAAAATCAATTATTAATTAATTTGGGGAAAAATAAATTATTATTTTGTTTTTTTCCAAAAATGTGGCTCCCGAAACAGCAAATTCTTTGAGGATATATAGCGACTGTGGCATTGCATACTGTCACATCAGTAGGAAAAGAGCCAAGAGCAGACAGAGTGAGAATAGAAGAGAAGCGAAGAAGAAGAAGACGGCATGGCAAATTCTCCAGAAACTGAACTACCCGTCAAAGCCTTTGGTTGGGCTGCTAGAGACACTTCTGGCACCCTTGCCCCCTTTCATTTTTCCAGAAGGTCTCTTTTATTTCATTGTTATTGTTATTGTTTTTCTATTTCTAAACGAGATCAATGCTAGTTGAGACTCACTCTCATTTCACGTACAGGGAAAATGGCGTTGATGACGTCACTCTCAAGATTCTCTTTTGCGGGGTTTGCCACTCTGATCTCCACACTCTCAAAAACGACTGGGGTTTCACCACTTACCCTGTCGTTCCAGGGTATCCTTCTTTCTCCTACAACTGCAATTTTTATTTTTTATTATTAATAAATAATTTTAAAGGTTGGTTACGATCGTTTTACCTAAGACCACTCATGACCGGATCCTTTTGTCTGTTGACGTTTTCTTCCCTCAATCATTTTATTTACCCCCAACCCCAAGCATAGATTTGGGGGTAGTAATATAAATTATATAATATGCTACTATCTGACATCATTGGGTTTGAATGTGGTGGGACATATATCCATCAAAGACCACGCTCTTCTTGATCCTTGAACCGACAACAGTTGTTTGTGATTTGGAATTTCGATCTTAATTGTTAATGGACATAATTTACCTTTGGATTTGGGTGTATTAACAGTAACGGGGAAAAAAATTATAGGAAGGACCGAACCGAACCCTTCGTAAAATAAGCACCTAATCTATTAGGGAGAAGAATAGTTCTAAGCGCACGTTGTGTTTTACACATCACCTCACATGACCTGTGTGTGTATATTATATTTATATCATCTCACATTACATTAGGCATGTGTTACGCAATTAAGGTGTGGTCGGTGTAAAAAGTGATGAGACCATGCGTGGTAACTATGCAAGCAAAGCATTTGCAAAATTGATTCTGAATGAAATTGTTTTTGCAAAATTGATTTTGAAATTATGTGATTTATGTTTGTATATTTTAATTCTAAAAATAAGTTATTTACATAAAATTTTTGAACTAATGCAAAAGCTATTTATATATAACTTTAACTCAAAATCAATTGTGGACCTATAAATCAATTCCTAAATCAATTCCTCAACATGAAACTAAACATGTTATTACGTGCACTGATGTTTCAATGTGATTCTGGATGATTCAACGTGAATCCAGTTTGCGGTGGTAATGGTGCAATATTCGTTTGTTAAACTTATTAAAGAAAATTAATTGACTTTATTCTTTTGTAAGTTTGTCATCCGTGATTTATAGGTAATAGTTGAAGGCTTGCACGTGTTTGTGCAATTGTCAACACTGGAGATACTGATACTTGCTTTTGAAGGTAAAATCGGGACGTCTTTGAGTTTACCTTGGATTGACTTTTGTATGTGTGTTTTTCAGGCATGAAATTGTTGGTGTTGTGACAAAAATTGGAAACAATGTGAAAAATTTCAAAGTGGGTGATAAAGTTGGAGTTGGTGTGATAGTGGAGTCTTGCAAGGAATGTGAATGTTGCCAACAGGATCTGGAGAGTTACTGTCCCCGCCCTGTGTTTACCTATAACTCTCCTTATTATGATGGGACACGAACCCAAGGTGGTTATTCTAACATCGTGGTTGTGCACCAGCGTTACGTGCTCCGATTTCCTGAGAACTTACCCCTTGATGCTGGTGCTCCACTGCTGTGTGCTGGGATAACTGTGTATAGCCCAATGAAATATTATGGAATGACAGAGCCAGGCAAACATTTGGGAGTGGCAGGGCTTGGTGGGTTAGGCCATGTTGCAATCAAATTTGCCAAGGCATTTGGGCTGAAAGTTACTGTCATTAGTAGCTCTCCAAACAAGCAATCTGAGGCCATTGACAAACTTGGGGCTGATTCTTTCCTTGTTTCCTCAGACCCTGCAAAAATGAAGGTAAGTGAGATACAAGATATAAAGAGTTTGAAAGAACTTGTTTTATCTGGGTTCTGGTTTTGACAAATTTATTGGTGCTTCACAATGCAGTTCTATAGGAATTTAGTAAGGATAATAGTATTCTTATGTTACTGTTGAGCATCTCTGGTAGCAAGTAATTTGTGGTTTGCTTGTTATAATTTACTATTTTGCAATGGTAGTCTTTTATTTACTGTTTAAAATTTGGTTATAATTATTGCCATATTTCAAAAGCTATCATCAAATAGTAGTGAGTTACTAGCAAGAGCTAAAGTAATGGAATATAGAGTTATTTGAGACTACCATTACCCTGTTGAATATAAAAAATAGTATACAAAATGTTCTAAGTGACTTTGCAGCTGTAGTCAATATTAGCCGTGAAGTGTGTCTCAACACGAGAAAACCTCACCGCAGCTGATCAATGGGATGGGATATACACTATTCGAGCACTTTAGAATATCAAAAACGAACCTTGGTTTGCTTCTCCATGATAATCAATAGTAAAATACTGGATTATTTTACTATTGATTGTAATTGCTTATGATGTCTTTGTAAATTTGCTCGTATTCTATGCAGGCTGCTTTGGGAACCCTGGACTATATCATAGACACAATTTCTGCTGTTCATTCCCTGATTCCACTGCTTGGTCTGCTGAAGCTGAATGGGAAGCTAGTTACTGTAGGGTTGCCTAACAAGCCCCTTGAGCTGCCTGTCTTTCCCCTAGTTGCAGGTAAGCCATCAATCATCTCCAATATGGTACAATGTAGTTTTATACTATGTTATTAGAAGTACTAACAGAAGGTGAATAGAACCTGATTTTAGCACAAGTTGTTCCTCACAATAGCCCAATCTTAAAGTCTGGTTTTGGGTAGATGGCATGTATTCAAATTTAATTAATAGTTGCTTGCTTGTGTCTTTTCTCAGTTTAGTATTGCATGCCATACCGTGTAATTCAAACCAAGAATGAGTCTCCAACCTGCACATCTGGAATGAAACATTTCTTGTTGTAGCTTATGTTCTATAGTAAATAATAGTGCATGGATTTGGCAAATGAAATGTTTTGTTATGTCACACATGCAGGACGGAAGCTTATAGGGGGGAGCAACTTTGGAGGGCTCAAGGAAACTCAGGAAATGCTTGATTTCTGCGGAAAGCACAACATAGCTGCAGATATTGAGCTGATTAAGATGGATCAGATCAACACAGCCATGGAAAGGCTTAGCAAAGCTGATGTGAAATATCGCTTTGTGATTGATGTGGCCAACTCTTTCTCAACTTTGTAGAAGCCACACCATGATTCTCCAACTCTTTGCATGTGTGGCCTTTAGATGTCTCAGTATTTTGGGAGTAGTTAAGATTGATTGGTGGTATAAGTAGTCTATAAGATGTTGAACTTTAAAGATGAGAACATCCGCTCTTCAATGAATAATACTTTGGGTTTTGAATTTATATTATGTTCCTTCGTCTCAATGAAGTCGTAGACTTAGCGTTTCACTTTCTGGGAATAAATCTTAATTGGTCATTCAAAGTTTACAATACAAGGAATGTCAACTTAGATTTTTAATCTGTTTGAAATTTAGTATTTTTATTTGTATTTAAGTCGAGAGGAAGTACCACATTAGCCTCTAAAGGTTTTTTGCCACCAAATTATTTTTTTAAATATTTAAAATGTCATTATTTTGGTCTTCTAGAGGATTATGATAGTAATAGAAAATAATATATTTAATTATTACTTTGTAGTATTTATGAGAAACTAATTTGGTGATTTTCCGGTTGTCAAATTTTTTTTTTTGGTGATTTTCCTTTCTGAAAATTTCAGTAATAAAAAAATAATTACATGAAGCCTGAAGGTAAGAGTATAGTAACTATCAAGATATTAATTAATTAGAGTTTAATTTAAATATATTATCAAAATGAAAATTTTTATATTATTAGCTAATTAGAAATCATATTAAACATGATTTTAAAGAAATTATTATAAAAATAAATAATTAATGTTAGAGAAAATAATATATACACTGATAATATTAAAAATTAATAATTTTACATTGTTATCTAGTTAAAAATTGTAAGTCATACCAACCATAATTTTTATAATTAATTGATAGTGTAAAATTTTTTACATCGGCAATGTATAAAAATTAAACTTTATTATTTATAGTTTTTAAAATAATATTTTTTTAAAAATTGACATTTAACAAGAATAAAAAATAATAACAATTGTAGGAAAGAATTGCTCTTAATCAAAGTAAATTATTTACCATCCTTGAATCTTGATAAACAGGATTTAAGTAGTAGATTCTAACTTCAGTGTAATCATTGTTAAAAAATAAATAAATAAACAGTTTATCGAGATATGAACATCCCAAAGGTGATTTTAATCCACTGAAGAGTAACCTCGATGAATTACAAGAAAACATAATATATTGATCATTTGTGGACAAAATTGAGTAGGTTGTTCAAAATTTAAATTATATTTTGTGAACCACGGTTTGTCCCAACAAAAACATGCCACCTCGTTTGATACAAATTAAGCTCTCAGGAAGTCACGGTCTCACAGAATGATACAAATGAATGATGACAATGGAATATGGTTCAGAACAAGTAAACTTCGTTAGATGTGGTTATTAGAATATTCTTCAACTTCTTTCAAAAAAAAAGAATATTCTTCAACTTAATTATTCTGCAGGCTATAATCAAATTGCCATACCCCACTTGAATAATGCAGGCTATATAGTACTATATTGCAGGGCTATGATTATTCAAGTGGGGTATGGCAATTTGAAGGGCAAGGTTTTGTGCCTAAGGGTACTTCTGGGGTGTGCATTATGCAAGTGTTCGGGGCACACCCTAAACGTGCCACCACTTTTATGCTTGATGTTTATAACAATTCACTTGTGTATTATAATAATCCTGTCCTGGTTCCAAACATATGGAACAGGTGGTTCCAGTTAAATGTGATCCATGATGTGGAGGCCTCGAATGTGAAGATCTATGTTGATAGGGTTCAGGTTTATGAAGCCCCTGGTGAGGGAGCAAGTTCCCATTTTTTCAAATTTGGTGTCTACACCCAAGATGATCCTTCTAGCTATATGGAGTCTAGGTGGAAAGGAATTAGAGTTCTGAGAAAGTCTTCATGATTGTGAACTACGGATCTATATTAATTAATTCCCTCGTATCCATTAGTTTGTATCTCTGCTTTTCAATATTTGGTTTAGTGTGAAATAACAAATTTGAGCACTAACTACAAATATGGCTCACTTTAGTTATGCTTGCCTGACCATTACATATAATTCTATTGACTTTATTAATTTCACATACCCAACTGGGAGAAAAAACGACTCTAATTTTAAGCTAGATCAATTCATATAACTAAAGGAAAGACGGGAATTACACATTTTCAGAATTACTTTTTTTGTTTTCATGAAAAATGTCAGGTCTTAAAATACTATATGAAGGAAAAATGACATACTAAATGGGTTCTATTCTATCTTTAGTTATACATAAAGATTAGAATAAAAAAAACACATTTCATTCTGGTATGTAGGTATGCCAAGCATTATTTATGATTCGCATAATCACGTTAAACATTTCCCTAATTAGGGAAGAATTTTTTTATGAACAAAACTTAAGTGTTGTCTTAACTCTTAAGGGCGTGTTTCCTATTAAAATTGTTGGAGTTTGATTTCGGCAAGCCACACATTAAAACCGTTTGGTGTAAATTAATTCTTTTTAATCAACGCAGTGGGATGGTTAATTAAAGAAAATGAGTAAATGACGAGTCTTTATAAAACTGTAACTGCCGATGCCATGGCTTACTATTGGCACAACCTTGCAATTCCACTTCCACCAACGGTTAGAGAACTCTATAAATTTCAGCTTTATTAGAAGCTTCATCTCACTTTTTTTAATGGTATTATTAATTTATCTTTTCTTTTTATTGTTATTTTCATAATTTTTTAATTTTTTATTTTAATAAATAATTTAATCTATTCTACTTACATATAATTAAGTTGATTGTTACATAGCTTCGAGTTTTAAAAAAATAGTTACAAAAAGTTTATATTTGCATCACTTTAAGCATGAACCAAAATTGATATAGAACAAAAATGTGTCCGACAAATTAATTACGTAATATAGTATCATGTATTTAAAATTTAAATTTCAATGTTAATATAATACTCCCATGTCATAAAATTGGGAGAACCCACTCTTTTATTTATTTTAATAAAAATCATATTATAAAGTTAATATTTTTCTTTTCAATATATGAAAAACAAAGTTAATAATCAAGACTGAGATTTTTTTTTATTATTAACATAAATGCTTCTTTTAATTATTTTACTATTGTCTATATAAAATATTTTAATGTTATTATTTTTAATATATTATCTACCATTTTTTTTTAGTTTATATATATAAAGAATAATAACGTAATTTTATTCGTACTAAAATATATATTAATATTCATATAAATATTTTATTATAATTGTACCCTCCCATACCATGATTAAATTAGCTCCATACTTGCAAATGGACCCCCAAAATACGACAACCTCCAATTGAGTGTTTTGGCATCCCAAGAATTTGTAACATCTCTTCGTCTCATTAACCTACCCAATCAATATCACTCACGATAGATAGAGATTTGGTTATTTATTGATTGGGGTAAAGGATAGCATTCTTTTGTAAGGGTGGGTACCCTTATCCTCTGTCTTAATGAATTTTCGCTTCGCTGATTAAAAAAAAAAAAAACAAAAACAAAAACGATAGATAGAGATTCACCAGGATCCCTCCAACACTAAATCGTAAGTCTCTCCCCCTCTTAGTACTTATAAGGACGTTGTGTTGTAAAGAAAGAGACATCTTCATACATACATATATTAATATGGTGTTGATAATGACAATGTTATTATTTTATTCTTTTAATAGTAACCGATTCGTTATTATTATTATTTTATTGATACACATAATCATTATGTTAGATTAAAATATTGATTTATTTCTCTAAAAATTTACTTGATATTAACTTAATCTTTTAAATTTTTGTAATATTCAGTATTTTTTAAATATTAAAATAATATTTTTAAATTTTCATAAATTTATTCAATAATTATTTTTAAATGAATTTTTTAAATTATCAATATTAATTAAATGCATATAAAACTAAATGATTTGTTTAGTCTTTTTTGAATAATTAAATTAATCTAATTTTAAAAATATATAATGATAAATAATATCAATCTGATTAATATTAAAATTAATAAATTTTAAATGATTAATATTATAAGAATAGAAAAATGTATACTTTCTTAATGCACTGGTTCAAAGTCTAATCTTGGTAAGATTTTTATTTTTTATTTTTTAAATTGTTGGAGCTTTGAATCTTCCTGTCATGTAGCGCTGTCAAATCTAAACTTAATGTGATGTATAAGTCTCCAACTTGCGCATCTGAAATGAAACATTTCATTTTGTAGCTTATCTTCTGTTGGTTCACAAGCAAGAAAGAAATAGAAACTACCAAGAACACAATGAACTACAAACCAAACCAAGAAACCCAAGAATGTGCAACAACGCAGACCCCAAAAAGAAAGAACGTAAAAGATAAATCAAGAACACAATGCAATTACGTGGTTCAGCCAATGCGACCTACATCCACAGGAAAGAACAACTCCACTATGAAACCAGAATCGTTACAAGATACAAAAGAGAACCCCCTTAGTTCTGCCCTCACAAGTTCAAGAAGAACTCTCAGCAAGTATCCAAACCTCACTCTGTTTCTCTCTTCCCTTTGCGTACCCAGTGTTTCTGTTATCTCTTCACTTACCCCTGTATTGCCCACTCACATCTAGTTAGTTACATTCAGTTACACTCACAGGGATCCCATGCCCTCTATTTATAGGGTCCAAATCACCAGGACTTGTAACAGAAAACATAACAGAAAACTGTCTCTTCAGACGATGCGTATCAGACTAATGAAACAGACTATCCTAACTGTCTAACCATCAGACGGTCCTTAGTCTGTACCAGACGTTCCTCATCAGACCCAGCGCCCATCAAACTGAACAACCCATCAAATTGAACCTTCATCAGACTGAACTATGATTTAGAGTCACAGACAACAATTCTCCACCTTGACTCTAAATCTGTAAAGAACAATTCCTTCCACCATAGCACTGCTCTTTCACTTCTGAAATTTTGCTTTTAGAGAAATTAATCAAGTCCAAGCAATGCTTGAACTTTGACCTCGGTAGAGACTTTGTGAATACATCAGCAGGATTGTCTTCAAACGCAATCTTCACAATCCTAACCTTTTTAGATTCAACCACATCTCTAATGAAGTGACGCCTAACATCAATATGCTTTGTCCTCTCATGATAAACTTGATGATTTGCAAGGTGTATAGGACTTTGGCTGTCATAGTGAATTACCACACACTTTTGTGCAATTCCCAGTTCACCAATCATCCCTTTTAACCATAGAGCTTCCTTCATTCCTTCTGCAAGCGCAATATACTCTGCTTGAGTTGTGGACAGAGCTACCACATGCTGTAAGTTTGCTTTCCAGCAAATAGCAGTCCCAAACAGTGTGAAAACATACCCAGATAGGGATTTCCTAGTATCCACATTCCCTGCATAGTTTGCATCAACATACCCCACAACAGCATTTCCACCTTGAGGTGCCTTCTTGTACCTCAGACCATATCCTAGAGATCTATTCACATACCTTAACACCCACTTCAGAGCTTCCCAATGAACTTGACCTGGGTCTGCCATAAACCTACTTACAATTCTAACAGCATGGGCCAAGTCTGGTCTGCTACAGACCATACCATACATGATGCTTCCTACTCCACTAGCATATGGAATAGAGTCCATCTTCCTCCTTTCTTCCTCAGAATTAGGAGCTTGAGTAATTGAGATCTTTGTGTGTTGACCCAAAGGTGTGTTTACAGGTTTAGATTGATGCATCCTAAACATTTCCACTACCTTCTTCAGGTAACCTTATTGAGATAAGAGCAATTCTCCCTTCATCTGATCCTTTATAATATCCACCCCAAGAATCCTCCTTGCAGTACCAAAGTCCTTCATCTCAAATTCTGAGTTTAACCTCTCCTTAAGCATACAAATTCCATCCTTGCTTAAGCTAGCTATAAGGATATCATCTACATACAAAAGCAAGAAAAGAACGCATTCCTCTTCTCTTCTCAAAATGTAGACACAACTATCATAACTACTCCTTTGAAAACCCATCCTCAGAAGAAAGTCATCAAACTTGTTGTACCACTGACGCGAGCTTTGTTTCAAGCCATATAGTGATTTTCTCAAGAGGCACACTTTCGTCTTATCCTCTACAAACCCCTCAGATTGCTGCATATAGATGGTTTCCTCAAGATCTCCATGCAGAAAAGTTGTCTTGACATCCAATTGTTGCACACCAAATCATACTGATTTACAATTGCCATCAAGATCCTTATAGAACAGTGTTTTACCACAGGTGAGAAAATTTCATTGTAATCAACCCCCCCCCTTTACTTGTGTAAAACCCTTAGCCATAAGCCTTGCCTTGTACCTTGCCTTCTCTACACCTGGAATGCCTTCCTTTTTCTTGAAGACCCACTTGCATCTAACTACCCTCTGATTTTTAGGTAGATCCACAAGCGTCCAAGTCTGATTTTTATCCAAGGACTCCATTTCTTCATTCATAGCTTGTAACCAGTGCTGGCTTTCTTTGCCCTCTGTTGCCTCCCTGAAGTTCCTCGGTTCTGAGTCTTGTATTTCTTCAGCCACATTCAGAGCATAGCAAATAAGATCAGCATATCCAAACCTTTGTATAGGTTTTATCATCCTCTTTTCCCTATCCCTGGTCAGTTGATAGTCAGAGTCTGAACTGCCTCGATCTGTTCTTCCTGAATCTGTTGTTGGTAGCTGATCTGCTTCATCTAATGCTTCCCCTGATCTCATCAGACAATCATTCCTGAGATCGTAAATAGGAGACTCCACCTCAAACTGAGCTTTCTCCTTACTTTCTTCCAGGATTTTTCACATCATCCTCATTCTGGTTTCGTCAAATGTGACATCCCTGCTTATGAAGCATCTTGATTCTCCAGGCTCCAACTTCCATAACTTATACCCCTTGACTCCATCTGCGTACCCAATAAAGATACACTTCACAACATGAGCTTCCAGCTTATCTTACCTGACATGAGCAAATGCCAAAGCACCAAACACTCTCATATTAGAGTAGCTTGCTGGTTTCCCACTCCACACTTCCATAGGTGTCTTAAAGTCCAAAGCAGACGATGGACATCTGTTTATCAGATACACAACAGTTTTTGTAGCTTCACCCCAGAAATTCTTAGGCAGACTTGCTCCCAAGAGCATGCACCTCTCTTTTTCCAAAATGGTCCTATTCATCCTTTCAGCTAGGCCATTTTGTTGAGGAGTCCCTGCAATAATCGTATGCCTTTTGATTCCCTGTTTCCTGCAAAACTCATTAAACTGCTCTGAAACAAATTCCAGCCCATTGTCAGTCCTTAAGACTTTCAGTTTGGTCCCAAGTTGATTTTCTACAAGAGTATGCCACTCCTTGAACTTCTAAAACGTTTCAAACTTATTCTTCAAGATATAAATCCACACTCTTCTAGAGAAATCATCAATAATGGTGAGAAAATAGGAACTCCCTCCATGAGTCATCACCCTTGAAGGACCCCATAGGTCTGAATGAACATACTCAAAAGGCCTACTAGAGACATGCATGCCAGTTCCAAATTTAACTCTATGAGACTTACCCAATATGCAATTATCACAAAATTCTAGTTTATCCAATTTATCACCATTCAATAGATTTTGTTTTTCCAATTCAACCAAACCTTTTTCACTAACATGCCCTAGTCTCAGATGCCACAACTTAGTCTTATCCTGTAACGTCTGACTAGCTACAGATGCATGAGCAATAACAGTTGAGCCATCAAGAATATACAAACCATTTCTTTTAACTCCCTTAGCCACAGTTAAGGCTCCATTTGAAATCTTAATCAGACCATGTTCTATCTTGGTTGAGTATCCCAAAATATCAAACATGCTTATAGACAAAAGATTTCTCTTGAGCTCAAACATACCTCACATCTTGCAACAACATTTGTAACACCCTAAAAATTTACAACTCAGAATATAATAAATACTGTGTTTGTGTGCTCTGTTAGAATTTAATTAGTATTGAATTAATTACAATAGAAAAAAAAATATATATATATATATAGATTATAAATATGTTATTTCATGTGACAAAATTTAGTGAAATTAAAATTTTAATTTTTACACTGTGCAAAATTATACTGTGTAAAATTAGACAGTATAAATTTACACTGTGTAAGTTAATACTGTGTATGATTAATTTGAATTACACAATGTTCTAGATAATTAGCACAATACTCTATGTTAATTAGCTAGTAATTAACTACTTATGGTAAAAATAAAATTACCATTTTGTTTAATCTCATTTTACCCATTTTAAGCATAAAAAAAATAATAATTAAATAAAAAAAAAAGAGAAAGCTCTGCTGGTCGAACCAGAGAGCTTCCCCAATTTTTCTTCTTACTTAAACACTCCAAACTTCAAAAGCCTTAAAAATAGGGATATTTATATCCCATATTAATTTTTTTTTGACCTAAAACCCCTTGGATTTTTTTTCTATTAATAAAAAAAAAAATTCAGCTCCCTTCCTCACTCACTCTCTCTGCTGTCTCTGAATATTTCTCAAAGGGAGAAAAGGTTTTCTCATTTCCTCCATTGCTTTCCATAATCCAAAGCTTGGGTAATTTCTATCAAAATTAAATTTTGATTCCATAGGATTGCTTAGAATTTTAAACTCTACAAGTGTATGGTTTAAAATTTTAATTTTGATACTTAGGGACTTAAGGACTCTATTAAGGCTCATTCCCTTCATCCTTTCCATTTCTTGAGCTATATTAAGGTATGGAGGAGTTTCCCCCTTAAACTTTGGTTAAATACACCATTTTGTTCATGGTGGCTGCTGGCTGTTTAGATTTTCTTTTAAATAATTTGGTGCATCTTTATGATGATTTGAGACTATGAATAACTGTTTTTATGCCTCTGGAATGGATACAAAAATTTTCAGAATTTATTGAGTTGATTTGGTATTTTAAATAGAATTATTTTTGTGAGTGCTCTGTATTTGCTCAACCCACTGTTTTGAGTATTTGACCTGTTTTAGAGTGATATTTTCATAAATTAAGACCACAAAACCTTGATACTATGTGTTAGTGATGTTTCTGAAAATTTTCAGATTTTACTGGGTTTATTAGTATTTATAAATAAATTATATTTTTATTTTCAGAAATCTGTTGGGTCATGTTTAAATAGAAGAAAAATATTTTCAGTGAGAAATTTCGTGTGAAAAAAATATATGATGGTAATTCACCTCTTTATAGTGTACTTAAATTTTCATAGAATTAATTAAGTTGTTTTACTATTTTTAGATGATATATTATTGTAAAAACTGATTTCTGATAACAGGGGAAGATAAATGGAAAAATGATCTTTGGGGTAGGAATTAAATTCTGGGAAAAATATATGTTGTAATTTACTTGTGGAAAATGGTCTCTGTAAAATTTCACTAATTAATGATGAGTTTTTCTATTTTCGAAATTTCCTATACTCTGTTTTCAGTGTGCAGTCAGATTTGGAAAAATAGATTAAAAATCATATTTTTGGAGTGAATTTTGAGGAACTAAATTTAGGTGTAACTAATTGCATGATTAATAATGTCTCTTCAAATTTATGTACTATTCTGAACTTAAATGATGTGTAAAATAATTCTTGGAGCATATAATTTGATCTATGTAGAATATTAGAGTTTGGTTAAGTTAATTGCTTTAAGTATATTATTTAATTGTTTTGGACTATGAATGAGTGGTTTTATCCCAAAGGAAATACCTCTGCACTTTATCATTATATATTTGATTGTTTGTTAATGAAATTTTTATTTTTGCCTTATTCATTGTATTTAATTGACTTGAATTGGAAACCGGGAGGAATGTGATCCTCGGGCAATCTGTGTGCTGGAAATTGAATGTGCATGTTGTGTTATGTGTGTTGAATGATATGTGATTGTGGGAAGGGGACAAATGGACTCCTTGTAAGAGTGCATTTGCATGCTAGAAAATGGAGTTCTAGCACTTTATTTTGATTTATTGTGAAAACAATAAATAAACCTTAAAAAAAAAGAGTGTGAATAATTATAATTATTTGGACTTAGTAAATTTTAGGAAGTTTGACATGTGGGCATCAAATCTTAAACTTGGACTTAGAAAATAAACTAGGACCTTTGCTTGGAGTTGCGTACTAAAGAATAAAATTTAGCATAATACTTGAGAGAGGGTATGGATTTACATAAAATTTAATAAAAATTGTTTAGAATCATGAAAGGGGTTCATGATGAGATTAGTAGTGCTTAATGCATCTACTCTGTATGTTTGTTTGTTTGCAATGTGAATGGGAGGGGAAGGAGGAACCTTTTCCATTTCCAACGTGGTGAGGTCGTTTAGTACGACGTAATCTTGGAACGTGATTTTCCATGATGGTTAGCTGTGGAAGCAAACTTGGAGAGGTTGTGTGGGTAGCTCCGACTGTGACTTGTGTCGTTATGAAGGATGGGATCGCTATGTGATACGTGATGAGCTCATGGAACTAAATTGATCACCGTCTGGTACCTTTAACAGAGGAGTCCACACAAACCTGTAAGGACAATCCCAATGGGGAGAGTCATTGAGGAGTCAGTCCTCAGAGATTGGATGACCACAGAGTGGTACCTGGGAAATGATCGCAGGCGTGATCGACCTTGGGGGTAAGGGCCGAGTTGTGACTATAGGTCACGTAACCGACTTGGCAACCTCGACTAAATGCGAGCCATTATCATGTTGGTGAGAGCCCCGTTATCGTACCATGACGAGGGTGTACTCCCAATAGCCATCCAACTTAAATGTGTAAGACCACTGAGTTCTGGGAGTTCCAGTGGCAGCGGGCCCGAGAATGATGAATTAAGAATTAGTCAACAAGTGCGATTAGGGTCACGAGTGAGATCGTGAGAGAACCATATCGTGTGGTTTGTTATGTGTATGTGTATGTGACCGTAAGGTCGTTTGTTTGTGGCTTGGAGGTGGGATACTCACTCCATACACCTATATTTTTCAGAATCAGATGGACGAGTACCGGGAGCCCGTAGTACGAATGTGGAGTGAATCTGTTAACGGAATCTGGTCCCATGATGCTTACAATCAGACAGACACCTTTGATGGATGGGTCAGATTCTCTTTTGCTGCGGCGGGACATGGACCTCCTACACGCCCTGTGCGTTTTGCCCTACCTATGTTGTATACGCAGGAGAGAGCCCCTGGGTATCACCGCGACACCGACACACCACCTTCTTCTCCGTCTTCTAGGAGGAGCTCTTCTGTAGATTTATCTATGTCTGAGGCTGAGTTTGAAGAGCTCATGACTCTCATCTCTTCTCCCACCAGTGTTCTGAGGTTGGGCGATACTTTGGAGGATGATGACGTTGAGGAGGATCCTGAGGAGGACCCTGAGGAGGACCCTTCTGAGAACTCTTCTACGGAGTATTAGGTTTGGGGTGTATAATTGCGGGTATATATTGTAGATAGGGGGCTGCTCTGAACCCTTAGTTTTCCTTTTTTATGTATTTTGTTATGGGTAGACTAAGGTTCAAATTTTGTTATCCTGCTTCATATATATTATTTTGTTACTACTTAACTTTGGGGTTGTATATGATACGTATCTGTCTTCCGCCGACGTCATTTTACCTTATCTGTTTTCGACACTTTATGAGATTGGTATTATGGGATTATGTTCTATTTTATGTAAGATGGATTTAAGAAGTGACGTTTTAAATTATTTCCTTATCCGTTATTTTTAATGAATAAATATCTTTTCTTACAATAAGCGTTTTGTAGAAATATAAGTGCATTCTAAATTAGGGTGTTAAAACATTTTCCAGTTATCAAACATTCTAAGTCTGACAATGCCTATGCCTTGCACTCTGCATGATTTGTTGTTCCCAAGGAGCACCACTCCTCCTTCCTTTAACTCTAAGGTCTCAAAGAAATCCTTTATAGGACACATGTGGTATGTACATCCTGAATCCATGACCCAATTCCTCTATGTTTCAGAAGTTGATGCCACCAAGACCCCTGAAACCTGCACTCTCATAACCGTCTGAAGCAACAGCAACATCGACAAATTCCTGAGAAACCCGAGACCCCTTATCTCCTTTCTCTGGACAATCTTTCTTGAAATGACCCGTTTTATGATAGTTAAAGCACTTAAGCTTTGACTTCCCCTTTGATTTTGATTTGGACTTCTTCCCCTTACTTTCTTTCTTTTCACTTCTTCCTCTTGAGACATTCAAGCCTTCCCCATTATCGTTTGTCTTTGACTCTTGAAGCTTTTGGAGCTCCTTAGTCAGTATTGAAGTCTGTACTTCTTCCAACGTAATGGTTTGATCCTTCCCATATAGAAGGGCATCCTTGAAATGCTCAAAAGACTTAGGCAAAGTGTTAAGAAGAAGCAGAGCCTTGTCCTCATCATCAAGTTTCACGTCAATATTTTCCAAGTCATCAAGAATCTTGTTAAAATTTGCAAGCTGCTATGTTATCGATCTTGATTCTGTCATCTTGAAAGAATACAGATGTTGCTTTAAACAAAGTTTGTTCGCCAAGGACTTTGTCATATACAAAGATTCCAGCTTGGCCCACATCGCAACTGCGGTCTTTTCTTTTGCAACTTCCCTCATTGCTTTATCATTGAGACACAAGATTATGGCACTTCTTGCCTTGTCGATCATGTCACTCTTCTCCTTTTGCGAAAGGGTGGAAGACATGTGTGTCTCCCCCTTCAAAGCTTCTGCGCATCCTTGTTGCACCAAGATGGCTTCCATCTTGATCCTCCATAACCCGAAATCATTATTTCCGAAGAACTTCTCGATATCATACTTGGTACCCATGGTTCAACTTCTTGTCTTCTTCCTTTTTTTTTTTCTTCCCACAGACAGCGCCACTTGTTGGTTCACAAGCAAGAAAGAAATAGAAACTACCAAGAACATAATGAACTACAAACTAAACCAAGAAACCCAAGAATGCGCAGCAACGCAGACCCCAAAAAGAAATAACGTAAAAGATAAATCAAGAACACAACGCAAATACGTGGTTCAGCCAATGCGGCCTACATCCATGGGAAAGAACAGCTCCACTATGAAACCAGAATCATTACAAGATACAACAGAGAACCCCCTTGGTTCTGCCCTCACAAGTTCAAGAAGAACTCTCAGCAAGTACCCAAGTCTCACTCTGTTTCTCTCTCCTCTTTGCGTACCCAGTGTTTCTGTTATCTCTTTACTTACCCTTGTATTGCCCACTCACATCTAGTTAGTTACATTCAGTTACACTCACAGGGATCCCATGCCCTCTATTTATAGGGTCCAAGTCACCAGGACTTGTAACAGAAAACATAACAGAAAATTGCCTCTTCAGACAATGCGTATCAGACTAATGAAACAGACTATCCTGACTGTCTGACCATCAGACGGTCCTTAGTCTATACTAGATGTTCCTCATCAAACCCAGCGCCCATCAAACTGAACAACCCATTAGACTGGATCTTCATCAGACTGAACTATGATTTAAAGTTACAGACAACATCTTTTATACTTGAAACTTTGAGCAGGACTACCTTTCATATGGATTTGGCGAATGAAATGTTAAGTTTTGTTATGTCACATATATGCAGTACGGAAGCTTATAGGGGGAGCAACTTTGGAGGGATCAAGGAAACTCAGGAAATGCTTAATTTCTGCGGAAAGCACAACATAACTGCAGATATTGAACTGATTAAGATGATGTGCAATATTGCTATTCATGAAATGTACGTGAGTTGTTGTAACTCCTTAGTATCCGAGTTTGATTTTTAAGAATAAAAAATATATATATATTTGGTCTTCTAGAGGATTATGGTAGTACGTAAAATAATATGTGCCCAAACTACAATTCCAAGTTCCATGTTGTACAGGAAATCCATGCAAACATGATTAGTCCCACGCGGGCTTCATTCTCTGATCACGTGTTCAGGGTGTGCAACACTGTTGCTGACACCTTTGCTAATTAAGGAAGGGTTGTCTATGTTAGTCCTCCTGTGTGTTTTTGTAAGCAGTTTCTCTGCAGGCTGATATTTCAGCCTCCTAATTTGTTGTTCGTGTTGTTTCTGGGCGTTTAGGCCCTTTCCATCAGGAATAATGGCATACGTCTCAATCCAACCGGCTATCATCGGATTTTTTCCTCTTAGATTAATTCAGTGCTTCTAAATGCAAGAGTTTGTTGGCTAATACATTTTAACCATATGCATGCGAATGTGTACGGTTAAAAGTATATATTACTTTTTGACATGATATTTTATAAAGAACTTTGATCATATGTGCCTTCTTACACAAATAAAAATAAGTGAAAATTATATTTTTAATTTGTTTAAAGAAACAAATCAACATCTTATCGGGCTTTACAACCAAAGATTGTTTATTTATTGGAATAAGCAAAAGTCTGTTAGACGGATTGGCAAGTGCACCAGTCGCACAAGTAGTAAATGGATAAGTCCAAGTATCGTTTTCCCAAGGGATTTGCTTGATATAGGCAATGTTCACAAAGATATTAGCTAGACTGAACTGATTTTTACAATAAAGCTATAAAAACGTGAACTTTGGTTGGTTTTGTGAAAGATAAAATAGAACTAATGCAGAACAGAAATTAAAGAAGATATTTTTGTGGTTTTTAAGACAAACACAGTGGTAGACAGAGGTTAAAACAGATAATAAAGATGTTGCAGGGGTTAGATTTCACCATTCTCTACTCTCTTCTTGCATGCACACAATATACATTCTATTTGCATTTAAAAGTTAAAATCAGTCAATAAAAACATTCTCAGCCTAATTCCTTAGGTGCAGAGAGTCTTAGATTGCTCCCCCAAGCCTTGATTCCTCAACAACTTAACGAAGCAACTAGCTTTAAGTCTAGAGACCACAAGATAACCCATGACCTAAGCTCCATTTCTAGACACGAAGTTCATGAGGTATATTGCTTCAGTTCTAGACATCGAAAGTGTTTCCCAACAACAGTCATGTCCAAGGATCATGCTATGGGTGATCAAGCCACAACAAGCTTTAAGAAAAGAAGCAAAATACTAACTTTAAACACAAATATACCGAATATATATAGATAATATCAAAAGATACAAGAGAGTTTTGAGAATGGTTACATCTAACCCCTAACAACTACAGAACTCAGCCACTCATGTGTGTGAGCAGCTGGAAATTACACATGGAGGGGGAAGGAGATGAAGAGAAAACTTAAGAACTAAAGAGAGAGCTTTTCTCTCCACTACAACAGTACAGACGAGCTACAGAGAATGAGTCTAAAAAAAATGTCCAAAACTCCTGAACTTCTGAAGGTCAGTCCTTTATATACAAGTGCAGAATTGCTCTTAAGTGACATTTGGCTCAGCCTGGAATTTTGGCTTGGCTGATTTGAAAATTCTGCACTTCAACAGATTTCTCTTGCAAATGATCTTCCACTGCTTCTAAAGCTCAGAATGCAGCTCCAAAACGTGATCTTCAACTTCAATCTCCATTTCCTACAAAAAATGGGGCAAAACTCTAAGATATAACCATAAAACTAGAAAAACTAAAGAAATTCTAACTAATTTGCAATATTAATAGAAATTGAGTAAAACAACACTCCAAATGAGAGAAAAGGATAGATAATTGCATCAAAAACCACTTGAAAAGTAAGTAATTATAGCAACTAACAACTCCCCCAAACTTGGAGTTTTGCTTGTCCTCAAGCAAAAGATAAAGACAACAATTAAGGAACTAATAAAGCTGAAAATAGCTACCACTAACACAGAAATCATGGATCAAGATTAATCCCATCCTAACAAATCCAAAACATTCTTCCTTCTAAGAATTGAAAAAGACCAAACCAATGATTCGAATTTCAAGCATGGTGCCTTAAACCGAAACCATAACAAGGATGCAAGTACCTAATTTCTCAAGAAATGAACCAAGCATAACAATCAAAATTTGGCAAAATCTAAGAATGTTTGATTCTTTTCACTCAAGTGTCTCACTCAAGCACCAAGTGGTATGGGTGCTGAATTCTCTCACAGTCAACACACAATGGAAACCACAAAATCAGTTTTGCCTTCCTTCTCAATGCAACAAAATTATGCACACAAAATAAGATCACAAGGGCTTGATCAAGGGCTGAAATGTGGCTAGGCTTGAAAAGAAATTGGTTTTTCTAGATAGACAAAACACCATGAGATAAAGAGAGCAATCAATGAATTTTCGGATTTTCCCAATCCCTCTTATTTACTCACAATGGTAAAGATACCAACTCCTTGCATTTCTCAACTTTAAGCTCAAGAACATGCCACTATAATCACAACAAGTATCACAGCTTTTATTTCTTTTTGTTTTCCTTGATCTTCTTTTTCTTTTCTTTTCTCGATTTTTTTTTTTAAAACACAAATAGAATCTACAGAACATAAGACACACATAGCTGTGACACTTCTTTTAATTTAATGAGAGTGACCCACAATTGTTCCCAAGTTCTTCATTTCATGCAAGATTTCCCCCAAACTTATTCTAAACCCAACACATGCAATTGCTCTCCTATCCAATGGTAAGGAAAGTGAATTGTTTTTCATTTAGGCTCATGGGTTATCATGACAGAAATTAATTTCAATTAAGGCTCAAGGGGCTGCACAAAAAGGATGACAGTAACCGGGATGGCTTTTTGGCTCTAGGATTCACAATCATCAAACAATATTTGCCTTGATCATTTCTTCATTAACATGCAAAAATCATCACAAGAGAATTGCTCAAAACCAACAGTGGTGCCAAAGGTGGCACTCATAATCATTTGAGACAGCACACAACTCACAAGAATCATTTCTCAAACATTCTCAAATCTGTCCTCACAATCAAATCATGCTTGAAACTTTTCTCAAACATATACGTGCATCCAAGCTATGCTAACGAAACACGCAGCCACAAAAATCATTCAAATCATGGTTTCGCAAACGTATTTTTCTTTAAAAAGCGCGGGAAGCAACAAGGATAACGCACGATGGAATTTTTCTAAAACCATGAACAACCACAACATAAACATTAAAACATGCAAACAAAACACAACATAAGTACGAAGTTTAGCAAGCAACAAGGCCTTGGCCAACATCACCATAATAACAACTAAACTAACAACACCTAACTAACAGCAAACCCACAAAGAACTAACATGCACTGAAATTAAAGTACTGAAATGTAAAAACAGAAAAAGAAAAAAAATAATTTGTCCTGTTGCAATGGGAATTAAACCAGCAAATCCCCCATCAAACATTCTAATCTTCTTCGGTCTCCGAACTGCCGAATTCTTCCTCCTCCTCTTCTGTTCCTTCTTCCTCCGCTTCAGTTTCCTCCTCCTCTGCTACAGCCTCCTCCTCTGCTTCATGGTCAGCAACAGCTGCATCATTTCCAGCAGCACCATCTGGGGCAGCAGCAGCTCCAGCACCCCCCAAAAAAGGAGGTCTGTCCCCAGACCACGCGATGATAGCTTCGAACTCAAAAGGGGATGGCCAGTGGAGACGACCATGAGGTCGTGGTGCTGCAGGGTTCAAATAATAATAAATGGAAGAATTTAGAGTTTGTTGGCTGTGATGAACTGCTGCCAGTTGCTGGAAAAGGAACATGAAAGCAGTTGCCATTTGGGATCTGTTAAAGGGCTCCACTGCAGGAGGAATGGGAGGTTGAGGAGCATCCACTTCCGCGGGGTTGCGGCAATGCTGGTCAATGAAACGCATGTTGATTGGCTCCCGGAGGTTGAGGAGGGGAGGACGGCGGACATTCACTCCTTGGCTCTCACATAATGCAGTGATAAGGGCTGGAAACCCGAGAGGTCGTGGTGGAGAGGTAGGAGCTTTGGCAGTCACAAATTTGTGGATTTCTCTTGATATTATCCTCCCAATGTTGATGTCAATGTCATTCATGATGCAGTACACCATGAAGGCTCTGGTCATGCTCAACTCAGAGGTATGAGTTGTAGGTGTGATGTTAGAGAAGAGGAAGGAGGCCCAAATTTGTGAAATGGTTTTCAAAGCTGGTCTCTTGAAGCGTAGGGCCTTCCCTGCGTCATTTTCAACAAAAGAGTGGCCTGGAATGCAGAGGCTGTTGCTCACAGCAGTGTTGGTGACAGGGGTTCTCCTAGTAGACATCAAGAAAAAGCCGCAATCTTGGTTGTTGGGGTCGGTGAAGTCATTGGCCAGAAACCGGTTGATGGAAGGAGCATCATAGTAGACAAAGCAACCCCTCACCCAAGACCTACGGGTAGGGTCGCTGGTGCGCCTGGGAATAGCATTCGTGTAGAATTCGCGCACCACTTCCTCATTGATCTTGAGGGGAAAGCTGGTAAGTTTCTGCCACTTCCTTCGAGCGATTTCATCTTGTATTTCCTGGAAATCGCCAGCCAGCAGTTGCACTTCTCGCTCCTTGATCAAACTTCTGTTGGCATTGTTCTTGAAACGCTCTTGGTTAGGAGGAGCCAGGAAGCGGTTCTTCTGAAGGGGCTCACGAGGAGTTTGGGGCTGCGGTGGTGGAGGTGGAATCTCCTGCACTTCATCATCTTCGCGTGAGGCTTGTGGAGGAGCACGGGAAGAGGAACCCCTCCTTGTGACTCTTTGCTTCTTGGCAGAGGAGGTGGAGTCAGCAGCAGGTTGCTTGTGCTTAGGAGCCATGCTACACAATAGAACAGAAACGAAACGGAATAGAACAGAAAGCACAAGAAATTAAATCAGTTAATGACACAAATGAGAAACAAGAAACAGAAAAATGGAAATCACAAGAACAGAAAAATAGAAATCACAACATAATTGAAGCACGACACGAATAAAAGAAAAACAGAAAAAGGAATTGATGAAAAGCTAAATATAGAACTGAGAATCCACAAAACAGCAAGGATATTTCATCACATGCAAGTGCAGGAACAGAAAATGGACACAGCAATGTGCAGAGAATTTTGGCTTAGCATCCACAGGATGGCTTAGCCAAATTCCACTTAATCTGAAATTTTTACAATTGTGCAGGGAGGTGCAGTTCCAGCACTGGTGTGTTGAGAAATCCAAAGAAAGACACAGTGGTCCCAGTTCTTAGGTGGTGAAAAACACACGTGCAAACAAGAAGAAAAATAAAAAGAAAAAGAGAAAATGACAAAGGGGAGCTTTTTGGGTAAAACAGAAAATTCACAAAGGGTCATGTGCTCCCCTTTTTGCACACAGAAGCAGCAGTAAACAGACGAATAAAGAATAAGATACAACAGCATAGGGACCCAAAGGTGGTCCCAAAATACAGAGAGAATAAAAACCTGCGAAGAATATACAGAAAACCAGCACTTGAACCATCAGTGGTCCCGAAAATAATGACAAGGACAAGATCTACACATATTCAAACATTAAAAACAAGAACAGACTGAAAGGAAACAAAAAACAGAAAGGGAACAACAGCAGATTTCCCAAAATGTAAACAGCAACACAAACAGGAAAAGAGAGAACATCATATGCCTACCCCAAAAAGGAAAGTTATCCCAAAAAAGGCACAAGCAACAGAGAACACACAAAAAGATTGTTCTTTTTCCACAACCAGAAATCGGGGAAGGCATATCATTCAAGGGAAACTTCAAAACAAGAGATAGAAAAGAAGGTTATAGCAAAAGCTTTGACCTTTGTCAACGAAAAGGGAAGAGAACAAAGAACTCACACACAAAAGGTACAAGTGTTATCATGAAACACAAACCGAACCAAACAATGCATATGCTTCCAAAGGTTGCAACAGAGGAAAAAATAAAAAGAAAATAACAGAACTGCATAATCATGAAAAACAAAGGACCCTAAGATCTTTTCCAGAAAAGATATGAAAATGACAGTAGAGAAGGGAGCAGAAATCGCGGAAGAAAACTCACGCGTGGACAGCAATGGTGGTGCTCGAGGTGGGAATGGAGAGTAGACCGAGAGGGAGGAATCACAGTCCTAGTGATGGAAGCTGAGTTGAGGGATGAAGCAAGTTGCAGGTTTAGTTGCAGGCTTAGAGGTATGATGGGATTGTAAGAGTAGGACTGAGTGGAAAGGTTGAAGGGTTGGGAGAGTAGGGGCAGGCGTGAGGGTTTGGGGAAAGAGAACGAAAAGGTGAATCTGATTGGAGAAAGTAGGTAGCTGTAATTAATTGTGTCAGAAAATTCTGATTGGAGGGGAAAGATGGTGACCCAACGTGATTGGAGGAGAAGAGAGGTGAAGGGGGAAATGTAACTGTAGTGGGCATAGGGAAACGTGATTGGGAAAAGTGGAGACGTTGTGGGGTAAGTTGAGGGTCTTGGAACGTGGAAAAAATTTGAAAAAGATCAGAGGGTCTGAATAAGTGGAAAATCGCTTGGCCCTGAGGCATGGCTTGGCAGAAAGCTCGAATTTGGACAGGGATCACAAAGTGGCTTTTGGCTTGGAGCCAGTATCAGTGGCTTGAGCCAAAAGTCACTTAACAGTAAAAATTCTTGTACAGACATGACCAAAATGCGAATTATGCAGAAATGAGCCTAAGTACTGCACTGTAACAGCTAAATGGGACATATGCAACTACTGAATGATGCTTCCAATTGATCACGTTCCAAAGAAACAAACTTAACACAATCAGCACACAACATTCACACAAGAATCAAACACATGAACTCTAACTAATCAAAACACACAACCAGCTAAATTTAACAATTCAAAATGCAAAAATACAGAAATAAAATGGTAAGAAAACTGGGTTGCCTCCCAGGTAGCGCTCTTTTACTGTCATTAGCTTGACATTTGGTGACCTCAAGGATCACTTAGATACAGAATTGTGGTCAGCCTTTCAATTTCACCCCCCAAATAGGGCTTTAATCTCTGACCATTGACTGTCCAGTTTCTTCCTGTTGAAGGATCCTCCAAAATAACAGCACCATGAGGCTTCACCTTCTTAATGATGAAAGGGCCAGACCATTTGGACTTAAGCTTGCCTGGAAATAATTTCAGCCTTGAATTGAACAACAGAACTTTTTGATTAGGCCGCAAGTTTCTCTTCACAAGCTTTTTGTCATGATAGGCCTTGACTTTCTGTTTGTAGTGCCTTGAAGAATCATATGCATTGAGTCTCATCTCATCTAACTCATGAAGCTGGATCTTCCTCTTTTCACCAGCCAAGGACTGATCAAAATTAAGGAACTTAAGAGCCCAACAAGCTTTGTGCTCCAATTCCACAGGGAGATGACAAGCTTTTCCATAGACCATTTGGAATGGAGATAGGCCAATTGGAGTCTTGAATGCAGTCCTATATGCCCATAGAGCATCATCAAGCTTTACAGCCCAATCCTTTCTTGAAGAAGCAACTGTCTTCTCAAGGATCCTCTTGATTTCTCTATTAGAAACCTTAGCTTGACCATTGGTTTGAGGATGGTAAGGAGAAGCTACTTTATGTTTGACTCCATAATGCTCCAAGACTTTCTTCAATTGTGCATTGCAAAAATGGGAGCCTCCATCACTGATTAGAACTCTAGGAACACCAAACCGAGAGAAGATATTCTTCTTGAGAAATTTAATGACTGTTTTGGAGTCGCTTTTGGGACAAGCAACAGCTTCTACCCACTTTGAAACATAGTCAACAGCCACCAAAATGTATTCATTGGAGAAGGATGAAGGTAAGGGGCCAACAAAATCTATACCCCAGCAATCAAAGACCTCCACTTCAAGAATGTTTTGAAGTGGCATCTCATTCCTTCTTGATATCCCTCCGGTTCTTTGGCATTTATCACAGCTCTGCACATGCTCATGAGCATCTTTAAAAATTGTAGGCCAATAAAATCCAGACTGGAGGACCTTTGCAGCAGTCCTCTCTCCACTGTAGTGCCCTCCATAAGGTGAATTATGGCAGTGCCACAGGATGTTCCTTGCTTCCTCCTTAGCAACACACCTTCTAAGTAAATTGTCAGCTCCAATTTTGAATAAATGAGGATCATCCCACACATAAAGTCGAGAATCCTTGAAAAATTTCTTTCTTTGGTGCCAATTCATTTCTGCTGGAATAATTCCACCTGCTTTATAGTTAGCCATATCCGCAAACCATGGCCTTTCTTGCACCGCAAGCAATTTCTCATCAGGAAACTTATCCAGAATTTCTTTCTCAAGAGTGGTCACCTCATCATTCACAAGTCGTGACAAGTGATCAGCAACTTGGTTTTCACTTCCTTTCTTGTCCCTAATTTCAAGATCAAATTCCTGTAGCAACAAAACCCAACGAATGAGTCTAGGCTTGGAATCGGGTTTGGACAGCAAGTATTTAATCGCAGCATGATCAGTGTACACAACTACTTTGGAACCAATTAAATAAGAACGAAATTTTTCCAAAGCATACACTATTGCTAGCAACTCTTTTTCAGTTGTTGCATAATTCACTTGGTGTTCATTGAGCACCTTGCTAGCATAATGTATGGGATGGAAAATTCTGTTCTTTCTCTGGCCTAGGACAGCCCCTACTGCATAATCACTAGCATCACACATGAGTTCAAAATCAATTTTCCAATTAGGTGCAGTGAGTATAGGAGCAGAGACTAAACTAGACTTCAAAAATTTAAAAGCATTTAAACATTCAGCATCAAAATTAAATTGTGTGTCCTTGTTCAGTAGATTGCTCAATGGTTTGGCAATTTTGGAGAAATCTTTGATGAAGCGCCTGTAGAATCCAGCATGCCCGAGGAAGCTTCGAATTCCTTTTACATTTGCTGGTGGTGGAAGCTTTTCAATGACATCTACTTTGGCTTTGTCAACTTCAATTCCTCTTGCTGAAATTTTGTGGCCAAGAACAATTCCTTCGGTTACCATGAAATGGAATTTCTCCCAATTAAGAATGAGATTTGTCTCAGCACACCTCTTCAAAACAGTTTCCAAGTTGGACAAGCACAATTCAAATGATCCACCAAAAACAGAAAAGTCATCCATGAAGACTTCTATGCATTTCTCCACCAAATCCGAGAAGATAGCCAGCATACACCTTTGGAAAGTGGCAGGTGCATTGCATAGCCCAACTGGCATCTTCCTATATGCAAAGACTCCAAAAGGACAAGTGAATGCTGTCTTCTCTTGGTCTTGAGGATCCACAGCAATTTGATTATAGCCTGAGTAACCATCCAAAAAGCAATAGAAAGCTTGACCAGCCAGTCTCTCCAACATTTGATCCATGAAAGGAAGGGGAAAATGATCCTTCCTTATTGCTTTGTTGAGCTTTCTATAATCTATGCACATCCTCCATCCCGTGACAGTTCTTGTAGGAATTAATTCATTCTTTTCATTGCGGATCACTGTCATGCCACCCTTTTTAGGAACAACTTGCACAGGGCTCACCCATGCACTGTCGGATATAGGGTAGATCAATCCAGCTTCCAAGAGCTTTAGGACTTCCTTTCTCACTTCTTCCTTCATCACAGGATTAAGTCTTCTTTGAGGTTGAGCCACTGGTTTAAAATCATCCTCCATGAAGATTCTATGCATGCAATAAGAAGGACTTATCCCTTTGAGATCAGAGATAGACCATCCAATGGCTCCTTTGTTAGCTTTCAAAACCTCAATTAATCTTTCTTCCTCTGTAGCAGATAAGGAATTGCTAATGATGACTGGTTTGCCACCATTTTCTTCAAGGAACACATACTTTAAATGTGGAGGCAGCACCTTCAATTCAGGCTTGGTTTCCTCCACCTTCTCATCTTTCTTTAAATTTTCAACAATTTCTTCATTTGGAGGAATTTCCTTCAAAGTATCAAGACTTTTCAAGCATTCATCAATTTCCTTCTCTTCCTCCTCATTGAGTAACTCAAATGCATCAATTAAAGCTTTCTCAAGAGGAGTGGAACTAGGCACTTGCTTTCTAGAGGTGGTGTAAATTTCATCAAGAACATCCACTCTAAAGCATGATTTATCTTCACTAGGGTGCTGCATAGCTTCAAACACATTGAAAGTGACTTCCTCATCTTGCACCCTCATCTTGAATTTGCCATCACTGACATCAATCAAGGCACGGGCTGTCATCATGAATGGCCTCCCCAAAATGAGAGGAACTTCAGCATCCTCTTCCATATCCATAATTACAAAGTCAGCTAGGAATATAAATTTGTCCACCTTCACTAGCAAATCTTCAACAACTCCATATGGAAGCTTAATGGTACGGTCTGCTAGTTGAAGTGTCATCCGTGTAGGTTTGATTTCTACATCCCCCACTTTGCTAAGCATGGACAGTGGTATAAGATTGATGCTTGCTCCCAAATCCAACAAAGCTTTTCCAATGGACAGATTTCCAATGGTGCAGGGAATGGTAAAGCTACCAGGATCTTTGTGCTTGAAAGGCAATGGCTTTTGAATTATAGCACTGCATCCAGCTTCTAATTCAATTGTATCTTTCTCAATGTACTTTTTCTTCTTGGTGAGGAGTTCCTTCATGAACTTGGCATAAGTTGGAATTTGCTCAAGTGCATCCGAGAAAGGTAAATTGATTTGCAATCTCTTGAAGATGTCTAAGAAACGTGCAAACTGCCTTTCTCTGTCCTTCCTTGTTGGCACATGAGGATAGGGTAATCCTTGTGGAGGAACAGAATTTGAATCCTTTTTCTTCTTCTCCTCTCTCACCCTCTGGTGTTTAGTCATTTTTGGCTCAGCCGCCTCACTGCTGTCATTTTTTTCTCCATTTTTCTCACTGATTTTCTCACTCTCACTCAATTCTTTTTCACTCAGCTCATTTTTTTCTTCCTCATCATCTTTTACATCCTCCACAACTACCTCTTGCTCACTTTTCTCTCTACTCAAATCTCCCACAATTGTACCTCTCCTTGTAGTTATAACCTTGCATTGTTCCTTGGGATTTGCTTGAGTGTTGGCTATAAATGCTCCACTTTTAAGTTCTGCCAAATCTTTCGCAAATTGTCCCATCTGCACTTCAATGTTTTTGATAGAAGAATCCGTGTTCTTTTGGTTGGTTAGAGAGACTTGCATGAATTGATTTAGAGTGTCCTCCAACTTAGAAACACGGTCTTGATGAAGAGGTTGGTATTGTTGATGACTTTGGTAAGGAGGTCTGTTCGAAGGACCAGCTTCTTGCTTCCAACCAGCATTGTTGTTTCGCCAACCTTGATTGAAAGGTTGAGCATAAGAATTGCCTTGCCGGTTTTGGTTCCCCATATAATTAATTTCTTCTTAGGAACTTGGTGGCATGATGCATTGGCCACTTGAATGACCACCTCCACAAAGTTCACAGCAAAGAACTTGTTGAGTATTGGACTGAATAGCTTGTAAGCCCTGGAGTTGTTGAGGCATCTTAGCAAGTTGCTTGGTGAGTGCATCAAGTTGCTGCGTGAGAAGCTTATTTTGAGCTAGGAGGGCATCCTGAGAATTTAATTCCAGAACTCCCCTCTTCTGCACTTGCACGAGAGTTCTGTCATGCTGCACCTCATAGTCATTAGAGGCCATATTTTCAATAATTTCCTTAGCCTCATCCGGTGTCTTGTACATGATTTTGCTTCCGGCTGAAGCATCAATCATAAGCTTTGTTTGAGGTCTAAGTCCAGCTAAGAAAGTGTTGATTTGAGCTGCTTCATTGAAACCATGAGCTGGACATTTTCTTAACAGGCCATTGAATCTCTCCCATGCTTCACACAAGGGTTCATCAGCTCCTTGAGTGAAAGTGGAGATAGCTGTCTTCCTCTGGTTGATCTTAGATTGAGGAAAGAAATCGTTCAAAAATCTGTCAACCAGCTCGTCCCAAGTCAATGGAGTGTTAGGAGGAATGGCTCTATACCAATCATTTGCCTTTCCATCAAGAGAGAATGGAAAGAGACTGATCCGGATATAATCATCATTAACTTGATGTAGCTTCACAGTGTTGCAGATATCAACAAAAGTAGTCAAATGAGCATAAGGGTCTTCATGGTCAAGGCCATGGAACTTGTTTTGCTGAATCAAGTGGATGAGAGATGTCTTCATTTCAACATTGTGAGCCTGCACCTCTGGTCTGGCTATGGTGTTGAAGAATCTTGGCCCTGTGTTGGCACAATAATCGTTCAAAGTACACCTTGGTTGATTCACTTCTCCTTCTTCTGCCATTATAAAATCTTCTTCTTCAGGAATGGATGTCAAAGACAGATCTGGTAAAACAGGAGATAGTGGTTCTTGGCTAGCAAGTCTTTCTAGAGCCTTCCTCTTCCTTGTCCAGCTGTTGGTAAGTCTTGCTGTCCTCTCAATCTCCGGATCGAAATACAAAGGATCAGCTGAACTTCTTGTGTGCATAAACAGAGAAAAGAAAACAGAACACTAGAACAGAAAGTTAGCACAAGAAAACAGCAACCACAACAGAAATAAAAACACAAAGAATAAAAGAATAAAGAATAAAGCCTAGGATAATATGAATGTGAAGTTGCCTAATATTCAGATGCAAATCCCCGGCAACGGCGCCAAAAACTTGTTAGACGGATTGGCAAGTGCACCAGTCGCACAAGTAGTAAATGGATAAGTCCAAGTATCGTTTTCCCAAGGGATTTGCTTGATATAGGCAATGTTCACAAAGATATTAGCTAGACTGAACTGATTTTTACAATAAAGCTATAAAAACGTGAACTTTGGTTGGTTTTGTGAAAGATAAAACAGAACTAATGCAGAACAGAAATTAAAGAAGATATTTTTGTGGTTTTTAAGACAAACACAGCGGTAGACAGAGGTTAAAACAGATAATAAAGATGTTGCAGGGGTTAGATTTCACCATTCTCTACTCTCTTCTTGCATGCACACAATATACATTCTATTTGCATTTAAAAGTTAAAATCAATCAATAAAAACATTCTCAGCCTAATTCCTTAGGTGCAGAGAGTCTTAGATTGCTCCCCCAAGCCTTGATTCCTCAACAACTTAACGAAGCAACTAGCTTTAAGTCTAGAGACCACAAGATAACCCATGAACTAAGCTCCATTTCTAGACACGAAGTTCATGAGGTATATTGCTTCAGTTCTAGACATCGAAAGTGTTTCCCAACAACAGTCATGTCCAAGGATCATGCTATGGGTGATCAAGCCACAACAAGCTTTAAGAAAAGAAGCAAAATACTAACTTTAAACACAAATATACCGAATATATATAGATAATATCAAAAGATACAAGAGAGTTTTGAGAATGGTTACATCTAACCCCTAACAACTACAGAACTCAGCCACTCATGGGTGTGAGCAGCTGGAAATTACACATGGAGGGGGAAGGAGATGAAGAGAAAACTTAAGAACTAAAGAGAGAGCTTTTCTCTCCACTACAACAGTACAGACGAGCTACTGAGAATGAGTCTAAAAAAATGTCCAAAACTCCTGAACTTCTGAAGGTCAGTCCTTTATATACAAGTGCAGAATTGCTCTTAAGTGACATTTGGCTCAGCCTGGAATTTTGGCTTGGCTGATTTGAAAATTCTGCACTTCAACAGATTTCTCTTGCAAATGACCTTCCACTGCTTCTAAAGCTCAGAATGCAGCTCCAAAACGTGATCTTCAACTTCAATCTCCATTTCCTACAAAAAGTGGGGCAAAACTCTAAGATATAACCATAAAACTAGAAAAACTAAAGAAATTCTAACTAATTTGCAATATTAATAGAAATTGAGTAAAACAACACTCCAAATGAGAGAAAAGGATAGATAATTGCATCAAAAACCACTTGAAAAGTAAGTAATTATAGCAACTGACAAAGTCTAGGGTAATTAAGTGGAACCTATTCTAAATCCAAGCTTTCAGGCCAAATTAATTAAGCCTTAAAATTTGGTTAGTAATTAACTTATAAACAAGTCAAATTCAAGTTTTGTAATTGTAAATATGACCAAGCTCATGCCTACCAAAACTTGGTTTGGTCTAACCTATTTTCACCCTTAATCAAGATCAACTTTCTAAACCATAACTTTTTTTTTTCTCATTTTAAACCATGATTTGAGACAAAAAATCATGTTCAAACACCACTCAATCATGGTTTTACTAGGCATGTTATTTGTGAATGAATCTCAATTTGCATATTCTATAAGTTAGAGATTTTGAACTTGATTGGTTAGAGGTATAGATGAGTTTAGCTATTCGTAAACTATTCAAAATCGACTTGTTAAATACTCAATTAAGCTTGTCTATTTAATTAAATAAACAAACTCAAAGTTGAGATTGAGCTTGGTTATTTAAATGAGTCAAACTCAAACTTTGTAAACTTTTTTTTATTAGTCAAATTTTGAAAACTTGATATTAATAACTTGTGAATAGTTTTTTTTATTTTAAAATTGATGATAAGGATTTTATTAATCTTTGTTATTTATATATTCATCATAGAAATATGTAGAACTTTATTGAGAGCATGAAAATTAATTTTGAAGTTTCTTTTTTTTTTAGTAGTTAAGAGTTATATTTTTTAGGTTTAAATATGTTTCGGGACCCTGATATATTAGCGAATTTTGGGGACCAAAAACAAAATAAAAAATTTATTGGGGACCCAACAGAAAGCAAAAATTTAATAGGAACCCAACGCAAAATTCGCTAATATATCATGTACCCGTAACATATTTAAGCCTATTTTTTAATACTTTAAATTATATCAATTGTCAGTCTAAAAAATTTTACACTGTCAACCAATCAAAAATCATGATAGATATGAATTTTAAGATAATTTTTGTAAAAATTAATAAACTTATCATATATAACAATTTATGATTAAATGATAGTGAAAAACCTTTTATATTGTTATTGCATATAATATATTTTTTTCATTTTTTATTTACTAGATTATAAAAATATAATAGTCTAGATTTTTTGAATTCCGCATACCACATATCAATAACATATTTCTATTTATAGATTATCATCTAATATTAACATTTTAACTAAACACTAAATTAATAAAATTAAAAAATAAATAAAGATAAAAATAATTAATTTATAAATCAGTTAAAAAAATTAAGTTTAAGATTTATTTTTTAGCAAGTCAAATTTAACCTTTTGATCACCATTTGACAAGTGTATCAATCATGCAAGTAACGATGAGTATTCTAAGTCATCTCCCAAGGAACTTGCCTAATATCAAGCAATTTGTTCACAATTTATCAACAAAGGCTAAAGAATTGGAAAGTAAATGTGCATTGATGATTTTTGATAAAATGAGAATAAAGATAAACACCAAATTTAAAACTAAAATTGATTAAATTCTTTTTGGGTATTTTTTAACAAACACTAAGCATGCAATAAATAAGGTTATCAACTAATATAATAAAAACGTGCCCGGGGTTGGATTTCATGTTACATCTCCTTACTTGCGTATACATGATAATTAATACTAATCAAGATCATCAATCATACATCAACCATAAATATCACTAAAACCCTAATTCCTTAGTGGTTAGAGGCTAACTCTCATTATTAACCCCTAATCCCTTAGTGAGTTTAACAATGAGAGTTGCATTAAGCACATGATCTAACAAGATGACTAAAGATTTATACACCATTCCTAGTGCACAACCCTTAGTTACTTCACTCTAGGTCTAGGTTTTTAACAACATTTTCCAATGAGTAAAATCCCACATGTATGTAGTTGATCAATCCACAATAAGAAAATAGAGTAAGAGAGTGAAATAAAATGTTGAAGAACTGAATATATATTAAAATATCAAAGTAAATACAAGAGGTTTAGTAACATTACATCCAACTCCAAACACTTGGAGAATTTAGCTACACATAGACACTAGAAGCTCTAAAAATGATGAAGGAATGTAAAATCTTAAAGGAAGAGCCATGGAAGAAGCCTCCCAATAGGCACCCACTCCAAGGGGAATGTTCTTTGATCAAAGTTAGGTCAAATCATAGGATCCTTGCCTTAAATAGGACTTGTCATGTGCCTTTGTAAAAATCCACATGATGCACTCACGCTTAAGTGCCACAGATAGCTCGCTTAAGCGCGAATGGTACTAATGAAGATCTTGGCTCTGGACATGTCGCGGTTAAGCGCAAGTCAGGTCACACTTAAGCGTGACCAACTCTGAAGCTTGGTCTAATCTGGAATCCACGCTTAAGCGATGATGAAAGCTCACTTAAGCGTGGCCTTCTCTTCAACTCTGACAGCTAATGGAATCCGAGCTTAAGCGCTAGACAGGGCACGTTTAAGCATGGATCATTCTTCTCTTTTGATATTTTCCTTTGGCTCCATCATCATCTGCTACCTTTATCTTCTTGCTTCTACATTAAAAATAAACCTAATTAGATGAAAAATTACCAAATTAACTATCCTAATGACATTCTAATTTTATTTGCAAATTGACTATTAACAAGACAAAACAAGTTTAAAAGAATTGAAATATTAAGATAATTGCCTCAATTATGATTATTGAAATAATGCTCTCAAGGCAATTATCACCTTTTAATTAAGTTATTGTAAATAAATGAATCAAGTGTTTGAACAATCTATTTTCATAGAAATCAAACTTAGACCAAGTCTTCGGTTCAGCTCCTTTTTATCCCCTGCTTAATTTGAAGCTTGCAAATGAAAAATTATACTTCAAACATCATGCTACCTCGCTTGATACAAACTCTCAGGAAGTCAGTCTCACTGACTCTCACCTGCAGATAGATACAAATGTGTGACGACAATGGAATATGGTTTGGAACAAGTAAACCTCGTTAGATGTGCTTAGCATATTCTCGACTTATAATTATTCTGCAGGCTAAACCTAGTACTATATATTCCACTCTCTGCGTCACTGAATCAGCATCCACTAAAATCACCAAATTCCAAGTTAATTATTCCACTTTAGCAAAAAGACATGGGCGCTTTGTATCAGAATATTGTTCTTCTGAACATTGCTATTTGTTTTGCATTAGTCATGCACACCTCCTCAAGGAGCATGCCAGTGGGCTTAACACTCGGTTTCACTGAACTCCCACTAAACATCTCCAACTTTAAAAATCACAAGCCTTACAATTTACCCGTAAGAGAACGCTATAGTTTTAAAAATGGAGTACACAAGCTGTGGGTACACTCCACAGACAAACCTCTATTCCGACATAGCAATACCAAACCTCGTTCAGAAATCCGTATTGAGGTAAACTCATGAACAATCTCGTTAATTTGCTTAAATTAAATGTACACACTATAATACTTTTTATGTGACTACTAAAAAGGTCTAGTTCAGTTTGTTGAACACTGTGTGTCAGTTGTTGTAAATTCTCTATTACTTGAGTTTGAATCTTACAGAAAAAAAAAAAACTATTTATTTGGCTCCAAATATATTCATTATTTATATACCTTGCAGGGCTACGATTATTCAAGTGGGGTGTGGCAATTTGAAGGGCAAGGTTTTGTGCCTAAGGGTACTACTGGGGTGTGCATTATGCAAGTGTTCGGGGCACACCCTAATCGTGCCACCACTTTTATGCTTGATGTTTATAACAATTCACTTGTGTATTATAATCATACTGTCCTGGTTTCAAACATATGGAACAGATGGTTCCAGTTAAATGTGATCCATGACGTGGAAGCCTCCAATGTGAAGATCTATGTTGATGGGGTTCAGGTTTTTGAAGCTCCGGGCCAGGGAGGAAGTTCTCATTATTTCAAATTTGGTGTCTACACGCAGCATGATCCTTCTTGCTATATGGAGTCAAGGTGGAAAAATATTAGAGTTCTAAGAAAGTCTTCATGATTGTGCACTTTGGATCTATATTTCCTTATATCCACTAGTTTTGTTTTTTTGGTAGTTATATCCACTAGTTTGTATCTCTTGTTTTCAATATTCGGTTATTGAAATAAAAATTTTGTCCTCTAACTACAAATATGGCTCATTTTAGTTTTGTTTGCTTGGCAAATATATGTAGTTATATTAATTTCACACACCCAACTAGGAAGAAAAACGACTCTAATTCTAAGCTAGATCAATTCATAGCTGAATGAAAAATGGGCTATGCACATTTTCAGAATATTATACACATTTTGGATCAGGTCTTAAAATACTATATACAGGAAAATGACATAATAAATGGGTTCTATTCTATCTTTAGTTAGACAAAAAGATAAGAATAAAACAACACATTTCATTCCAGTATGTTGGTAGGCCAAGCACGTATCTATGATTCACATAATTACAATAAAAATTTCCCGAATTAACAGAAGAATTTTGTTATATGGATCAAACACAAGTAGTGTTCTAAGTGCTTATTTCCAATCAAAATTGGAATTGATCCGGATAACATCAATTTTTTTTCTTTTATCATTAAGCAACTTAAGTTTAGTCATTTTACTATTTCGCTTGACATATTTTTTACTTGGAAGTTATCACTTAGGGAGATTCATTCTTTAACAGCCCTTGTGATTTCTTGAGTATTTACAATACGAAACTTGGGGAGTAAAACAGGCGTAACAATTACTAAATAAAGGGAAATCTATTATTGTCTAAACTTTGCAGCAACGCAACCATTTCTGTCGCCATTTGAAATTAGTGAACCTACTATTTTATCTTAACTGTCTGTAGCTATTTGCTAGCGATCACAAAATATAACCTGGAGTTTGCACTATTGACAAATAGCTCTATATTGAATATAAAGCTAACATAATTTTCACTAACAAACATTTTTAAGTGTCAAATTGGAAGAAACTAAATTTATTCCATAGATACACAAGACCATTCCTCTTACATGGAAAAACCATGATTCACTCTTAAGAGAAGGCAACTAATTATGAAAGCAAAAAGGGGTTCTCCAATAAGACATTGAATATTTATTTACTTAATAGATTGGGTTGGCAGGTCCATCAGCAGCAGGGGCTAAAGCTGGAGTTGAAGAAGCAGCATCACAATAGCCACGTATATAGAGAGCTTCCTGGTAAGTGTAGCCCAATGAAGTGAGTATTTGGGGCCAGCAATTATGGGTTATGACCGTGATGGCACCGCAACAGTTGGGGCCAATATCAGCTTGACCATTAATGAAGAAATGCATAATCTCATTGGAACATGATTTTAGCTCAATGAGGTTGCTCCAGCACTCCACGTGGTTTTGGTTTGGGCTCTTCATCACCAAGTCCCTTGTTGCTGTTCCATATGCAACAAAGCAAGCAATGGCCAACAAGAATAATCCATGTTTGAGAGCCATGAAATGAAGACTGACTTCCCAGATGACGTTTGTCCAACAACTACTTATACTAATTAGTACTTCATTTAATCAACGAAGTGGAATCGTTAGTTAAGGAAAATAATGGGTCTTCATAAAACTGTAACTGCTAGTGCCATGGCTTGCCATTGGTTCGCGGGAATTTGGAAAGCACATATAAATTATAATTGCCTTAGCTCTTATGCCTTCATTTTGCACGACCTTACAATTTCACTTCCATCAACGGTTAGAGAACTTAATTAAGGGTAAATGGCAATTTTGGTCTTCGAAAGTGTCAAGTGCTGACAATTTGGTCCTTAAAAGATGAAAAATTCGAATTTAGTTCTTAAAAATGAAAAAAGTGCGACAAATCCGTCCTTCCGTTAACTCTTCTCCGTTAACATTAACAGAGGTGCCTACGTGGCACTTTTGGTGATAACGTGACAGCTGACGGTTGCCACGTGTCATCCACGTGACGAAAAGTTGACTTTTCACTTTAATATCCGAACTTAACAACTTGCTGTCATTTTAGTCCTCGAACTTAACCACTTATTGACATTTTGGTCCCTGAACTTAACCACTTACTGATATTTTGGTCCCTGAACTCAACCACGTACTGTCATTTTGGTCCTTAAAAGTACTTTTGAATTTTTAATTAAGTCTTACGTTACATGTAAATTATTAGCATAGTCATCACCATATTCCCTCACTTCCATTCTTTATCTGTCATATTTTTCACCTTCCTCTTACCAATTTTGCCATTTAAATTATACTATAAATATGAAACTAATTTATGAGTGATCACATAGCAGTAGTTAGCGGCTAAATCCAGGACTTTGCTAACAAGATTTTATAAGGTTCCAATTTATGAGTGATTACATAGCAATAGTTAGTGGCTATATCATAAGTATTAGAGGACTTGAGTGGACATAACCCTCTGGTGGCATGCGAAGCACGTGTCATTTTTCATTCTTTTGATTAAGTTTGGAGTGTAGAGAGTGAAAAAATTGAGGATGAAGGAGGTGTAAGTGGGAGTGGCATAGGATCCATGCAGATGATGGAAGTGAAAGTCAAGATGAACTACAAAGTGTGAAAGAGGAAGGTGAAAAATATGAGAGACATGGAATGGATATGGTGATGACTATGCTAATAATTTACATGTAATGTGAGACTTAATTAAAATTCAAAAGTACTTTTAGAGACTAAAATGACAGTACGTGGTTAAGTTCAAGGACCAAAATGTCAGTAAGTGGTTAAGTTCAGGGAATAAATTGACAGCAAGTTATCAAGTTCAAAGACTAAAGTAAAAAAGTCAACTTTTAGCCACGTGGCAACCGTCAGCTGCCATGTCATCACCAAAAGTGTCACGTAGACACTTCCGTTAATGTTAACGGAGAAGAGTTAACGGGAGCACGAATTTGTCGCACTTTTTTCACTTTCGGGGACTAAATTCGAATTTTTCATCTTTTCAGGGACCAAATTGTCAGTGCTGACACTTTCAAGGACCAAAATGACCATTTATCCTTTAATTAATTTCAGCTTTATTGGACACTTCCTTTTTTTTTTTCTAATGGTATTATTGATTTACTTTTCTTTTTATTGTGAGAAATTGTTGCTTTATAACAAGATGGATGAAACATTACAAATACTTTATCTATAATGTTTTATTAACTTTTGCTATTTAGTTATTGAAAAAATAACATTTATAGACTAATGTTTACTTTATAGAACAAATAGATAAATAATAAATTAAAAATATTTATATTTTATTTTCATATAATTAATAGAGGAAGGCTAGCGTGATCCACTTCTGTACGTGGTTTATTTTGGACCACATTTATAGACCATTGGATTCGTCTCACCCACACAACCATGTGGTGCACCATCTATACTAGATTCTTTTTTTTCCTCCTTCTCCCTCATCCTTTCTCCAACCGGTGACCACCCTCCTCCGTCTGACCTGCCACCATAAATAACTTGTCGCCGGTCACCACTGCCGGAGGTGATTCTGACGACGGCGAAGGCACCCTCCCTCCCTCCCTCCCTCCCTCTTTTTTTTTCCTTCTTTTCTTTTCCTCTCTCCATCTCAAACGATGAAATGCGATTGTAGGATTCTTATATCCGACGAACCCAAGTCCAAATCTACCCTGCCACGGTGCGGTTTCCCTCCAACGGCGAGTGGGTGGCCTCCGACGATGCGTCGAGCATTGTCAGGATCTGGGGCATGCAGCTCTGACTCAACTGCGTCACCACCTACGTGCAGCGGCACCAACGCGAGATCTATACTCTCAGCGTCAGTAGCAACATCACCAATGTCAGAGAGTAACAGACGCATCAAACTTGAAATCAATACTCAAAAAAATAGGAGCCACTAGAAGAAGGAATTCAAAATCGAACAAATCAAACCATAGAAATCATAATAACCATAATCACAATCAACAACGACGATAATGAAATAAGAAAAATGAAATTGATGAATAAGGGCTTGACGGAACAGAACTCATTTTTGTCCGTATAGTGGAATTGGAAAAGGTTGTTATGTGTGAGTAGAGAGAGCAATGATTTGTTGGGGGAGTGGTTGTGTGTAGCAGGGTTCAAGGGAGTTTTGATCTGGAGTTGGGATGGCAAAAAAATCCATAGCTGCGGATATCCGTGGATAAAATCCGCCATGGATAGAAGATAGATAGTATAAACGGATACCCGCGGGTAACGGGTACGGGTTTTTTATTTACCCGCTCGTTAACGGGCGGGTGCGGGTATCATAGTATCTGTGCCCGCGGGTACCCGATATCCGTAAAATTACTAAACTACCCTCATATATATATAATTTAGGAAAGAATCCCTAGTTAGTACAGTAGTCATCCTTCTTCCTTCCTTTCATCGACCAAAATGAAGCACCCATGAGAATTATGTCTAGAGATTCAAAATCACAATATAAGCTTCGTATTTCTTTGATTTTTTTTAATTAAAGACATGTAATTTTCACATAAAAATTCACTTAATTACATATTTGATTCTTGATTCTTCTTGTATTAAATAATATGATTTTATTTCCAAATTTTATAGCAAATAAAGGATCTGTTTCTTAGTATTTCTTCTAAAAGAATCACCCTTTTTTTTAAAAAAAAATATTTTTTTTAATATGAAGTATCCATGGATACCCGCAGATATAAGAAAAATCTACGGATTTTTATCAAACGGATATCCGGCGGGTAACGGGACGGATTTTCTCAGGCGGAGCGGGTAGCGAGTAACCACTATCCGTGCCTGCCCCGACCCGTTGCCATCCCTAATCTGGAGGAAAAGTTGTTGCTGGGTTTGTTCAATGATGGTTGATGGTGGTTGCGTCGGAACAGTTTTTGGTTTTGGAAGGAAAGAAAAAGATTAAAAAAAATGAAATGCCACCGCAAGAAATAATCTCCAACGACAGCGGTCGCCAGCCATAGTTGTTGGGGAGAAGAAATAGGCAGTACTATTGTGCAGAGGGTACACCATAAGACTGTGAACATCAGATCAATCTAAAGGTCACTATCAATGATCCAAAATGGACCACCTTGATATGTGGTCCACCAAAGCAATGCCCTAATTAATATTGTAAATAATCCACAAGAAAGAAGCTAGATCTGGTTTTTCTGATTTCTGGAATCTGGGTGCTTACTACGGATTGGACTGATAGTTAGGCCCAATCCGTTTGAAAACTGGCCCAGCCCTACCCTTTTTTAATGGAAAAATGGGCCTGCAAATTGGGCTGAGGTGCAGAGTAGTGAGACTAAAGTAACGCAGGGTGGTGGTGGAGAAGGAGAAGGGGTTTCATTTTCCCTCCAGCGTATTGAAGAAGAAGAGGAGGAGGAGATGAGCGTGGAAGATCTTCCTCGGAAAGAGGTAAACGTGCTGAAGGGTCACGAGGGTGCCGTGTTAGCCGCGAGGTTCAACGGCGACGGCAATTATTGTCTGAGTTGCGGCAAAGACCGTACCATACGCCTCTGGAATCCCCACCGTGGCATCCATATCAAGACCTATAAATCCCACGCCCGCGAAGTCCGCGATGTCCACGTCACACCGTACTCTTTTTACTTCACATTCCGAATGTCATTTTATTTCTCACTCAATCATGAAATATATGATTATATTCAGAATGCAAATGCCTAATACCATAGCGTATAGTATAGGGTCCACAATACTTCATAATGCATTATTTGCTTGTTGTTATAGGGACAACTCTAAATTATGTTCCTGTGGTGGAGATCGCCAAATATTCTATTGGGATGTTGCAACTGGACGTGTAATTAGGAAATTTCGTGGCCATGATGGTGAGGTGAGCTATCCTTCATCGCCTTCTATAACAATATTTTCATTTCTACAATCTTTTTTTTTTTTTATTAATTTCAGTCATTCTCTCTTTTGAATGGGAGCGAGGGATGGTGATATTAATAAACCAATTTATATTCAATTGCTTTAGTCTCTATCCTTTGCTCTTGCTTGAATGCAGTCTTCGCCTTTTACTCTAAGTCCTCTTTGAATAAACTTCTACATAAGTACTTACAATAAGAAAGCAAAATGAAATAAGCTTCTTCTATAAGCTAAAATTAACATATCTTTGTAGAAGCTCTCTCATATTTGTTTCTCCAAAAGCTGAGTTTTAACTTATGTATAAATGTATAAACTAATTTTAGCTTATGGGAAAAACTTATTTCATTTTTTTTTTCTTTTTTTTCTCCTATAAGTGCTTATGTAGAGTTTATCCAAACATGGCCTAATTATATGCACTGGTTCCAGACCTATGCTAACACCTTCAATAAAATTACCACTGTAATTATTTTTTATTTTTTCAAGAAACACCATCTATTTTTAATTCTTGTACGATGATAAAATTAAAAATAAAAACATAAGATCATTGAGTTATAGTGGTTTGGAGCTGTTGATGATTGTTATTGCGATATATGTTGACCCAACCTTGAATCCAAACTAGGGTATAGATTTGTAGTTTCTGATTGATAATTCCTTCTGTAGGTAAATGGTGTCAAATTCAGTGAGTATTCATCTGTTGTAGTCTCAGCTGGCTATGATCAATCGTTGCGTGCTTGGGACTGCAGATCCCACAGCACCGAGCCAATTCAGGTGGATTTCATCAACTCATTTCCCTTCTTATTTTTTCCTCTAACAGTTATTTATTACGTGCAGTGTACTCTATTTCTTTCTACTGGCTTATTAATCAAGAGTTGCAATTGACATGCAGATTATTGACACATTTGCGGATAGTGTGATGTCTGTCTGTTTAACAAAAACTGAAATTATTGGAGGAAGTGTTGATGGAACTGTTCGAACATTTGACATTCGTATTGGCAGGTTTCTTGCAACATAACTTCCAGACCACCATTTGCTCTTCTTTTGTAATTCATGAATTCATGTTTAAAACAGCTTATTGAGTAACACAGTACACTGCTGTTGGGCACTTTTGTTGTTGCCATAAATTTTATCTGCATTGTGAAATTTTACTGATGTTCTCTTTTCTATTCACCAGAGAAATATCCGATAACTTAGGACAACCTGTCAACTGTGTGTCAATGTCAAATGATGGTAACTGCATTCTAGCCGGTTGCTTAGACTCTACTTTGCGTCTTTTGGACAGGTATGTTTATAACATTTTTGGAAAAGTTACTATGGTTCTATATCCCTGCAAGATTCATAGTCCTTTCTTGTGACAGGTCCACAGGTGAACTGTTACAAGAATATAAAGGACACACTAATAAGGTTAGTCTGAATATGCCTAAATCTGATTTTAGCACTTCCTATTTTCTAATGTTCTGCATATAGCATTGTTTAACGATACAAGAGGATACCAGGTGCATGCTCCCAAATAATTTGGGATACAAGTTGAGATTCACTGTCATTTATATATCTGCATTTCAGGACTATTATTTATTGGTTCCTGCAATTGTTCATAAAGCGTATTTCTCATGTGTTTTAACTTTTAAGTAACTTTACATGTTTCAAACTTTTTAATTATTCATTTTTTTTTTTTTTAAATTGACAATTTCTATTGAACTACCCTCAGTCTTACAAATTGGATTGCTGCCTTACCAATACGGATGCTCATGTAACTGGTGGCTCTGAGGATGGCTTCATTTATTTCTGGGATCTTGTAGATGCATCTGTTGTTTCAAGATTCAGGGCTCACACCTCAGTGGTAATTTCCTTTCTCTAGTTTATTCTTTCTGGAAGAAAGCTGTGCAAGGATGAACTAAAAGGACATTATAGGCATTTTCTTCATTAATAATTTGACATGAATATGATTATGCCTGCTTCAAATTTTCAATTCCCCCTTATGCCTCAACAAAGGAAAACTGATGAATTGATTTTACAAAAAATGCTGTTTGATAATTGAGTTTTCATTTAAACCATATATGATTTTTCACACTCGTTCATCATGATTTAATTGATTTTTCACTTTTTTTTTGGCATTGTGTTGAAAGCCCAGCATGAAAATTGTTACCACAAACAATTGATAGTTAAAATAATACGGTAACTTTGTTGAGTTTGTTCCAAAACAAAGCTTCTCTCTCAAAACTTTTCGAGCAGTTATTCCTGATTATTTTTTGGTCTGCTGCTGATTATATTTACAGGAACTTTGTTATTGCTTTAACTAGTGTTCCTTATGCTGTATTTTATTTTTGTCAGTTTCAAGTCTTAGGATAATGTCATCACTACCTTACCCTATGGGGTGAGATGCTTCATTTTGTTCCAAAAATGTCTGCATGTTGCAGCTGGGACTGATGGCATTTTGGGTTTTATAATATGATTGTCGTTTTACTTGTAGAGACGCAATGGCTTATGCATAGGTTTCTTGTTCTTAATAACATTTTGAAGGATGTGACAATGATATAATGCGTATGGGTTTTCTGTCAGGTAACAAGTGTTAGTTATCACCCAAAGGAAAACTGCATGGTAACTTCTTCTGTGGATGGCAGTATTCGAGTATGGAAGGCATAAGAACAAAATGCAAACACTAAGCTTATATGGTGTGTCCACGCGGCCCATAGCAATACCAATTTGGATAATGATGATTACATGTCCAATTGTATTTGGAGTGCCACAGACACGATGTTACTTCCAAATTATTTATATATAAATATTCTTCGGCAGATTTTGACCTATATGTGCTTTTGATGTGGAAAATAGTTAACGCAAGGTGAGTCTGTTGGTTGCAGGCTTGCAGCATCTCTTATATATACGGTCAAATCGCAAACAATTTTTGACTTTTTGTCTCCAAAAGGGATACGGTATTGTATAATTCACTTGTGTCCATAAAAGGAAAATGATTTGTATTCTATCCGTTATGTTGTCAAAATGAGTTTGTATTCTATCCGCTATGGAGTTTGTTGATAACTAGATATTGGGTTTTACTAGTATAGTTGGTGAACAAGTGGCTGCGATGCTGTTATGTATCTAAAAATCCATGTTGTTATTCAATTCGTGGCTGGTATTTTTCCAGTGATTTAACCCAATTCAAACGGTGAAATGAAAAGTGAAAACCGACAGCGAAGACATGCAGCCAGTTATTCTAATTTTGTGGGCTATTCGTTTGAACTAGCGAAAAATACTCTTTTGTTCAAATTATAGATGTAGACGTTTTAGATTGCTTATTTCATTAATCCTTTTTATGGTTAATTAACATTTTTCATTTTAGTTAAGGTTTTATAATTTTATGGGAAAAGAGCATAAAGGTACCCTGAACTTTTATCTTTTTACAAATAGACACCTTAAACTTTCATTTTATCATAATTAATACTTAAATTTCTATTATTGTTTTAATAAGACCTTCCGTTAACATTCAGTTAAATAATTAACGGAATTAATTTGTACCATTGATTTTAATTGAATGTCAATCCTTCATTGTTTTGTATTTAAAATATTAAAATCAATCTGTACATGCTCAAAAGACTCCTCGTTCCCTTTCCTAACCTTGTCTATGGTTCCCAACAGAAATCACACCATCTCCAACAACGTATCGGTTCAGTCTGAGTATTCGTGACTCTTCACTCCCTCTTTCTCGGTATCTCTATTTCCTGAAAAGCTCCACGGGTGTGTAATTGCAAATGAAGGAGTCTCTGTAGATGGGTTCATTGATGGTGTGTATTTTGGAATAAAACCAACGACAATAGATGGACAATAATCGCTGTAGAAGAAATTTGAAATTGCTGCAGCAACACTGTTTTATCAAAGAGGGGAACATTGATGAAACTACGTGCTTATATGCTATAGCTAGTTTTACTACCTTTTTTTTTTGTGCATAGCAACTTTCTTAGTTTTAAGGTTTTTTTTTTCTATTTATTTCTCACCTTGAAGCTTTTATTTGTTATGATTTTAATATTTTAAACACACAAAAAAAAAATGAAAGATTGAGATTCAATTTAAATCAATGGTGTAGATTTATTCTGTTAATTATTAACAGCAAGTTAACATAAGGGCCTATAAAAACAATATTAAAAGTTTAAGTATTAATTAAGATAAAATGAGAGTTAAGGATGTCTATTTACAAAAGGGTAAAAGTTTAAGGTGTTTTTCCTAATTTTATTAGTTAAATGTTAAATCAGTGTAAACCAAGCTAGTTGTCATGTCCTCTTGTCAATTTACTTCGTTAAGTCTACAAACTTTTTTTTTTTGTAACATTAACATTTTTAGCAATATAAAATATTACCCACGTTATAATCATAGTCATGAAAGATGTTTAAACTTCTAGATCACTTTACTATACAATAGACAAATTTTGATCAATATTTTTTTCTTTCTCATGTTAATAATTTAAGTATAAATCAACCGACACGTCGGCGATGAGCCACCACGTGTGCGCTTTGTGTTCTGTTTGGAAGCAAAGTAACTCAACAACTCATAGTTGCTCTTGCATCTGCCTGAACTTAAGCCAAATTTCGTACACCCAAACAAGTTATAAACATATATTGTTCTTGTTTTGATTAATTTTTTAGTCTCGCTGTCGCACTTTCCTGGCAAGAAGGATTCTCTTGTACATGTGGCTGGCAATTATATCAATAATAATAATAATAATAATAGTGGCAGTTATTGTCATTATCATCGTCATGATTGCATCTTGTAAATAAATATTTACCAATTTTTATATTGAATATAAATTTTTTTCAGAATAAACATGTCAAACATAGGAACACGGTTTAAACATCAATTTGTCTAGGTAAAGTTTTTCTTTCTCACGAATGTAATTAGTTAAGAAAAAACGAGTTGGTCACAACTTGTCTATCTGGTACACATATTGGCAACTTTAACTAATTGGGCTAGTTATATTCTGATGCTGTGAGAGACACCGTACAGTTTTGATGGTGCTGGTCATAGAATTATGTAATGCGTATAATTTCCGTATCTCGCGAAGATATCTTTGATAGCTGTTTGATGCTTTACTATCAAATAAATATACCCTGCATTGTATAAGTATTTATAAATAAAAATATAATGTAAATTTGAAAATGTTAATGTTAAAGCTCAAAAATGATAGACGATTGTTAGTGTTTATTATAGATATATTAATGAATAAACAATTAAAGAAAATATTAATTTAATTTGATATAAAAAATGTTCGAAATTCGTTATATACTGTTAAATTACAAGTCCCTCATAAATTTTTAGAAATTAATTAGTAATAATGACGTATGTGAAATGCAGAAAAGCATTAGGATCTTGATTTGGATGCATGTTATATTCCTTCCTCCTGGTCAACACAGATAAAATATTGTTTGATGGACATGTTATACCAATCTATCTTATGTAAATTGAATAGAGTATTGATATACTCTAAAAAGTAGGTGGTCTGTCCAATTTTACATTTCAATGAACCAGGTAGAGAGAAAGACTTGTATATGGCGTTGTCCAATTATAATAATGAAGGCCCTTTACTTGTTGTGGTGTAGAAACTAGAACCTTTTTATTTTTATTTAAAGCAACTCGAAAGAAAGAAAAGAAAAGATATTTTTTTTATAAAATAAAAAAGGACAGAGATAGAGAAGCGAGAAGGTAGTAGCACCGAGGCACCGACACTTTTGCTAGGTAGCCAACGTCCAACACAATGATCTATATATCTGAAATGACTGGTCCATTATGTAATCACTCAATTTTATTTTATTTTTTTTCTTTTATAATAAAGAGAATGAAATGAAAGAAGCCCCATTTTTTCAGTTTTGTGCCTTAACTCTTAATTGAGTAGTAGCTAGTAGTAGTAGCAGGGTTGCAGTTATAGGAAAGAAAGCATTGAACCCATGGCATTGATGCCATAGTTCGTACCACCAAAGAAGAACAAAAGAGAGGTTGTAATGAAATTGAAGTGAAATTGGTGCAAGTGCTAGGCTGGACTCATTGATTTTCAACATGTCAAATATCTTCGCCCGACATTGTGTCCCAATTTTTTCTCTATACACTTTTAGATTTGGTATAGTGAAATATAGTGTTTAGGGCATCGTGTGGTTCACAGTTCACTTTCCACCCAACACAAGCGAACACATTGCCAGCTGTTACCTCTTGTTCTTCATGGGGCCCACACTAAATTATGATATTGGAACTTGCTCGGTTGTCCCTGGCCCCACCTCCCCTCACATGCTTTTTAACGTGGCTTGTTCTTATTATTACAAGACCATGGACTAACCCAATTATGAGTTTTGTAATTAGCTCAACTCAACTTGCCTTTTCCATAATACACACCTTATTTTTCAGGTCATGTCAAATATGGGGGACTCAGGTTGGATGCAAGATTAATAATTGTGTTATAGGAAAAAAAAATTGTTTAGTCTTAACTACTTTTTGTTATTTACATTAAGTATTGACTTATTTTAATATTATTATTATCCGTATGTTATGTCAAATGATTAAAAGTTTGCTAAAAGTTTGATTGAAGTAAAAAAATTTATCATCATATATGATGCTTAAACCACAAATCAAACTAAAATTCAATAATTATTAAACAATGCTTCTTCGTCTTCTTTTTTTATTAACTTTAAAATTTTCTTCTCTTTTCTTTCCGTAGGAATTGACTTTGTGAGTTGTGGCCATTACCTTCCGTTGGATGCCCCTTTGCGTTACCATAACCATTCACGTTGGAGATAGGCAAACGTTAACATTGGCGTTTCATTAATTGAAATTTTCCATCGACAAACGAATAACAAATTAATTAAGGTGGGATGAAGGAATCAATCGACTCGATTTTATGAACCAAAATCTCTGTTCTTCCTGGTGTCATGCCTTTGCTTAAACTTTAAAGAGTTTTATATTCTTAATTAATTAAAAATTATTATAGATGTGACTTCTAAAATAATTATTATAAAAAATAATGATTTTTAATTATATAACAATTTATGATTGAAAGACCTTCTAAACAAAATTTATACCATTTAGTGTATTTCAATTAAATTTTTGTTTTAATTTATTTCTTTTAAAACATGCATTATAATTATATAGAGAGAGACTTTACTTTTACAAAATGTTGTAGATAAAGTAATATATATATATATATATAAAATTCAAATTTGTTTATATGTTAATAATTTTTTACTACAAAATGTTTATATTATTTCATTCATAATAATTAGATATTGTGTTTTCCTCTATTAATATAATATTTGTTTAACCAACCCATTTTTTACTTTATTTGTTTTCCTTTTTTATTATAAATTTCCTTGAGAATTTTTTTATTTTATTCGCACATTTTCTTATTCTGTTATTAAGAATTAGTACTTGATTATACTTTTTGTATTGTTTTTTCTATTTTTTATATTTTTCTTATTTTTTACAATTCTTTTTTAATTAGATAAGTCAACTTGTAAATCAATTTTTTTAACCTATCAACTCATGATAGGTTAAACTAAGTTAAATGTTTTCTTACTTCATTAAAAAAAAGTTGAATTGAGTTAACTCGTTTTTTTTAAATAATCCATGATAAGCTAACATGCATAAATTATCAGGATTATTATCGAATGCATTAATCAATTATCACAAGATTGTTCTAACTAAATCAGTAATTTTAAATTCAAATTCTGAGTATGCAGTTACGTTAAGTACTCATACGAAGAGCTTTGACGTCATAATAATCATACATAACTCGAGTATGATTACTTCAAGTGAAAAATATATGTGCTATATAAAAAAAATTCCACAAGGTTGGCTCCATTGTCTTTATTTGACATACTTTAGGATACTTTGATGAAACTTAAAAGAATAAGTGTTTATTTTAGTCATTCAAACATGTAACATGTGATGAAGTTACATTAATCGTTTATTTATTGAGGACATGAAAATATAATAACTAATGTCACGTGTTCTCCTATTTTAAGGATCAATTTAGCATTATTTTATAGTATATGTTTGGAAGATCATAACAGCATTTACTTCACTTTAAATTAAGAGTGTAGTAGCAAATATATAGTGTAATGCAAAATTATCTTTCAATTTACTTAAATTTCAAAAAAATATAAAACAAAATAAAAGGTTTGAAAATATATATAAAAATATATAATTAATTTAAATAAATAATGCTAAATAAGATTAAATATTTAATTTTAGTTCCTAAATGTTTCATTTTAGTCTTTGTTGATGTGAATGCAAGAAGGAAAAAAATTTGTTACTACCATTTTGGTCTATGAGACCATCTCCTATGCAAGATCTCTCTTTGTTCTTAAGCAAGTCTCATTTGTATACATTACTCATTTTTATATTTTCAATTTAAACATCTCATAAGAACTCAACATCTTCAATCCAACACTTTACAAAATTAACTAAATGGACCCCACCAATATCCACACATTCTTATATATTATCAATGTTTTTTTTAATTCTTTAATAAAAAAATAACAAAATGACCTATAATTTCAGATATAGAGATTGATTATTATTTAAGATCCAAGGTGTTTGTTTCATATTGATACGATACTTCTTCCATGCTTACCCACCAATAAACATCGATTCTCATTTCTCACTTATGAAATAGTAGTATTGTGCAAGATTCTTTATTAGACTTGTTTTAAAACTTTCAATTTAGTTATTGTTAATGACCTAACTTGGACGTCACGAGAAAGACTATCTAAAAGAAAAAATACTTCCAACATAGCATTTAATCGTCACTTAAAGAGTTACTAATGACTACTAACAAAAAGACTAACTTTCTTGATAGAATGGAATTTTAAGTATCATTTTACAATTTTCTATCTTTCACGAATCAACTTACCAACATCTCACACTTTGTAAAATAAATTTGGTGGTTTACTCAAAACTAAATAGAGGTAGGTTATGTGCATAGTTGTGACACTCACTTTAAAGCGGGCACGACTTTACGCCTTTACTTTACGGGATTAGTAAAAAAAATAAAAAAATCACGCATTAATTAGCATTGTTAATTTGTTAGGAAATAAACATAAAGTGCCTAAATACGTTGCACATTCTAATGTTTTTAATTAATAAAATAAAAGTAGATAATATTACTTCATGGCGCTACTACGAAGGTAATCATACCCAAATCACGATCACAGTTGTTTTTACGTGATGTGGACTAGCTTTCATAAATCGACGAAAACGACATTTTTTAATTTATTATTCCATTAAAATATCACCACCGACAGCGGGCGCTGCCCATGTGGCATAAAAGTCGTAACAATTATTTTAATAAAAAGGCCAAAAAGAAAAAAAAATAAAAAAAAAAGAAGAAACAAAGCATCCTATTATCTTATTCTTTTAGGCTAACTAATAAAAGTATAAAACATGCTTTATACTAAATTCAATCAATGTTTTACTGAATCACTTATTTTGTTTTTCTATCGAAGTAATTCATTTTTATTTATAATGCAATTAGAAACTTAAATAATATATTATCTTGAATAATTATTTAAAACATTAATATTCTTTTAAATTTTAAAAAATTAAATACTTATAGTTTTATATTATGTTTTAATTCTAATTCCTTAACTTGTATTTCTAAGGCAGGCACATCTTATATTATAATAATGATAAATGGTGTGTTTTGGTCAGCAAGCACAGCTGGAAATTATGGTATAATTTCTTATTGACTTGAAGTCAGATGAGAATAGTTGAATAGAGAACGGGAAGGACAATTATGGATGGGTTGGCTAACCCACGTTACAGGTTAAAACTTAAAACAACTAATAACTAAAAAGTTAAGAATTAAGCCAGTGGACCCAAAGTCAATCAAATATAGATCTAACCACCCGAACCCTTCTTGCACACACAATATATGAAAATTATATAATAATGTATACATTACGTTCCACAAACTCTAAATACAAACCTAAGTTTAATTACTTTGTACCCTGAAGTATCGTAGACAAAATGCAGACTTGGCATAACCTAACATTTTCGTAGGCTTAAAAAATAGTTAATATTAGTTTTTTTTATAAAATAATTTATTAAATTATTATACTTTTATTTGACACTTGTCTTTCAGATCCTTTGAATTTTTTTTAAAATTAATTTTGAAAATAAATTTATGCTTCCCACTTATTCCCCACATGTAACAACATTGTTGCGTTATTAAAAATGATAAATAGAATGTCAATGAACAAAAGAGATTAGGGGAAACCATTCCGTTATTATATGTTAATAGAGAATATATTAGAAATTATTTTAGATATAAATTTTAAAGTAATTATTATAAAAATTAATAATTATATTATACATGTCAATTTATAACCAAATGATCAAGTAAAAAACATTTATACTGTCAATATATTATACTTAAATTCTTAAAAGCTTTAATAATATAAATTTTATATTTTACTTAAGATTAATATGTATTGAAAATTTAATCGAAGACATAAATAGAATATTTGCTAATTAAGAAAGAAAAAAATAAAATGAAAAACTTATTTTTAAGGAAAAAATCTTCATTTAAAAATTTGTCTTTTAACTAATTAATAATTTTTAACTATTTTTGTGAGAAAATAATGCTAATAATAAATACCTATTTAACCTTATTTATTTGAGAACCTAAAGTAAGTGTTTACTTGCTTCATGGGTCAGCTCTGACAACATGTGAGGAATTTTTTTTAAGAATAAATAACCAATTAAATTTAAGCACATTTGTATATGTTTTTTTTTTTTTAATAAGTTCCTTATTGTTTCAGATTCAGTATTGTAATTTAATATGTTTGAGGTGGATTTTAGTAAAATGTGAATGTCAACTTTAAACTGTTACATTCTCAAATTAGTTTGTGTTAATCGCACGTAACGGCTTTTTTGTTTTTGGGGTGTGTGTGTCAAGTGGCAGTAAGTTAAAAGGAATTAAAAGGTAAACATGTTCTTCTTGTCTTAATGGTATGTTAGGATCAATAAACTATTGTCATGCTTCATTTTATTATTTTTCGGCATTCTATGATTTGATGTAATGTAATATATTTTATTTATTCTCAGTCAATTATTTATACTTTATGTGTGCATCTCATGCTATCATCCCAAACATAGTAGTAGTAAATGTATGTTTGCCGATTTGATAAAATAAATAAGAAGTAGATGAAGCATGATCCATAGCTTATGAAAGAAAAAATAAATAGTAGTATTCAGAAAGAATTAGTCAATAATTGAAGTAAAGAAAATGATTCGTAAGAAGTTCTGACTATATATTTAAAACATATTTTTTATTCACGGTGTTTGGTATGGAAAATATTTTCTACATTTTTTGTAGATGCATAGTTGATGACTTTATGCTATTTTATTCATAGTGGAAAAAAAAAGACTAATAATATTTCTTTAGACAGTTGTGATTCTTGCAGATTTAGTTCGATGCTGTAATTTAGGAAGTACATCCAATGCAAGCTTGAACTTGTTCCACAGTTGAATTGTTGTTCTTCATTGTCCTCAGAATTTTCAAAGTACACTGAATGTTGCACCGAAATAGTTCAATACTTGAATTTAATCAATGTAATAGGTTCCTGTATTTTCTTATTTAGTTTTTTTTTTAAATATTAGATAATCAAAGTAAAGCAAATTAAAATTACTAGCAGAAAATGCCAAAATAAAATGTATCATAGATACCAAGAAGCTACAATAATTTCTATTTCCATGTTCACAATAATGTGCACACATATATACGAACGTGTTATGATTAGGAAAAGGTTCATAAATCATGCATAAAAAAATCGAAAAGTGGATCCAAGCAAGAGCTAAATGTGGAACTGGAGAGAAGAAATGAAAGGACTCAGAGGAGGTCGTTACATTTACAACATAGACAAAACACTAAAGTCTAGGACAAAGGTGTATAACAGAACAAACTTACACATTTGGAAAAATCTTCTTCAAATTTATAAAAGTGATTCATAATTACTTTAATATATTTTAATAAGTTTATGAAAAAACTATTGGAATAAACACTTACAGACATTTGGAAAAATCTTCTTCAAATTCTTTTAATAAGTATTTAATTGTTATTTTTTTTTATCTAAAGCTACTTTTAATTCCAAAAAGAGATATAAGTTTAAAAGAAAACTATGCAATTATATTGTTAAATTATCGTTTGAGATTATAAAAAAAAATATTGTTAAGAAACAGTTTAAAGATTTTTACATTGTTAATAAGTTAAAATCAATTTAAATTAAATATAATTTTTAAAGTAAGTATAACAAATATTAGTAATGTTACTATTCGTAATAATTTGTAATTGAATAACAATATAAAAAATCTATATACATTGTCAATACATTTTATATATTTTAAAAATTAAGTATTGAATAAAATTTATATTTTTAATGTGGCAACCATTTTTAATAAATGTTATTTATTTTTTAATTAATATATTTAATATTATTATTAATATTTTCTTTTTCCGTTGACAATTATTAATATTTTCTTTAAACATATGATATAATTTTTTTTGACTGGAACATATGATATAATTAATAAATGGTAAAATTATTAAAATTTAAGATGAACATTTAAATTACTCCCTGAAGAAAAAACAATATTATAATTAAAAAAAAACATTTTAGTCTTTACATTTAAGGAAGAAAATAACTAAAATGTCTCACTTTTATAATTTGAATGAATTTTTTAAGAACAAAATTAAGTTCATTAATTTTCTCAAGTATCAAATTAAGTACATCCTCTATAATGCACTTTCTTAATTTTCAATAGATGATTATATATCTCTACAAGGCGAGTGACAGTGTTGTGTTTCTAACTTTCTTTGGTTCTTAATTAATTCCTTGCCCACAAAATTAGCCAGACCCATAAAAGGTAAAGCGTAGACATACACTAACCCAATTCATTCCACCCTGTCTACACGTACGTAGATGAGAAACGTGAGTAACATTCTCCTTTTAACAATCAGTCAAATATAGTTAAAATTTATTAAAAATTATAAATTTTGATATGTTTTATTTCTAAATTAAAAAAAATTGTTAAATAAGAAATAAAGCTCACCAAAATTCATAATTTTAATAAATTTTAACTAACATAGATAGAGAGTATTTAAGAAAATGTAAATAGCATTTCTGATACGTAGATAGATAGAGAGTAATGTTATGTTTATTGATGAGTATAGAAAAAGTGTAGAGAGAGAAAGTGTTAAGTGTGTGTATAGTTGTAAAGAAGACAAGACATAATCTACGCCGCGTGAGTTGATCCTACTTGCCAGTTCCTTGCCAACTCTTTTCTCTCTCTTTCCTTACACTTTCTCTTCCAATCTAACAAGTGCCAGTGAATCCTGATCTGACCCCCAATCACACAAAATAATAATAATAATAATGTGTAAAAAACAGAATTTTAACACAACCCACTTCCTTCACCGACGAAATTTTAACCCTTTTTTTTTTCTTCTCCCAATTAGACACTAATGTAATGTAATAAACCCAAAAAAAGAAATAAATCATTTTTTTTTGCTTTAGCATTATTCACCAAACTCCGGTGGGTCACAGCCATCGCCACCACCACCACCACAACTGGGCCCCACCTACCACCTCACTCTTTACTAACTCGTAGTCCTAACTTAACTCTCGTTCATTTCTCATATATTTTTCATTTTTCGTTTTTTTTTATTATAATATAATTTCGGTGTGTGTGTGTTTTTTTCCCCTTTTTAATAATCTCAGCTTTGATTGCTTTTTCTCTCGATCTCTCTGTCTCTCTGTCCCCCCTCTCTCTTCCTCTTGTGTTGTATCTCCTTCTCTCTTACGCGTCTTCATTTCCACTCACACACAAACACTCGCTTTCTCTCTCTATCTATTCTTCTCAGCACTTTCTCTCTCTAAAACATTCGCATATAGATTAGGACCAGCCGACGGTGGCTGCCTTCTGAAGGAATCAAAGTGCACACACACACTGCACGCACAACCCCAACACTCTCCTCTCTTCTCTTTAAAAAAACGAAATTTGTGTGTTTTGGTGTTTTTTATTTTTTAGCCCGCAATTGGCAATTACGTGTGTGGGGGGAGAAAAAAGGAGTGATTTTGGATCCGGTTTTGGGTTTTGGTTCTGTGTGGGGGAAGTGGGTGTGATGTGGTGGTGTTGAGCAATGCAAGAGTGGATCTTTTTCTTCTGAAACAAAGAGGGGTTCTGGATTTGAAGAACAAGAAGAAGAAGAAGAAGAAGAAGACTTGTGAGTCCAAGAGTCAGTTATGCACACCGGAGGAAGACTCGTTGCTGGTTCCCACAACAGGAACGAGTTTGTGCTCATCAATGCCGATGAGAATGGAAGGGTAACCCCTCTCTCTCTCTCTTCATTTTCATCTGAACTGTATAGGGTTTTTAGGACTTTTTGGTCCTCGTAAATTTGTGTTTTATTTCTCTTCCGATCTCTTTTTCTACGCCAAAAAGTGTCCATCTTTCTCGTTTTTTGCACTGTCGGTGGTCTCTTGAAGCAGTCTAATGCGGCTTCTGTGGTTAAAATTTTCTTATTTTAAGTTATTAGTTTGTGGGGTTGGGGTGTTTTATGAACAAAATGGGTTGAGTTAAAAATTGGAGTTTTGGTTTTTCGAAGATAAGCTTCAGATTTAATTGATCGTGGTGCGGTTTGAGGGTTGACCCTTCTGGAGTGTGTCTACAATGTGTGAACATTGTGCAGATTGTGTGTGATTTTGCTCGTGAGATTAGCTGGGGATTAGTTGACTAGTGAGGGTGGAACAATTGCCAATTGTTTTATTAGATATTGGAAGATTTGATGTTGATGTGTGACTTGGATTTGTACAACCTTTAAGTTGGGTAGGATTTTGTTAATGAGGAATGTTATTGGGTGGTTGGATTGTTTAGTTTCTCCAAGGATTGTAAATCAGGTGCTAATGACACTGTTGTTCTCTTGTTATGTTGCATTGGTTCTGCTCAGATTAAGTCTGTCCGAGAGCTGAGTGGACAGATATGCCAGATTTGTGGGGATGAGATAGAGATTACTGTGGATGGGGAGCCATTTGTTGCCTGCAATGAGTGTGCTTTCCCGGTTTGCCGGCCTTGCTATGAGTATGAAAGGCGCGAGGGGAACCAGGCTTGTCCCCAGTGTAAGACCAGATACAAACGTATCAAAGGTGAGATTCGTTTTGTGTTCCTTTCTTTGACTCTGGTATCTTGTTACTGTTGTGGAAATTTTCTTACAGCGTTACCGATGAATGAATTGCAGGTAGTCCCAGGGTTGAAGGCGATGAAGAGGAAGATGATACTGATGACTTGGACAATGAGTTTGATTATGGGGATGCTGATGGTTTGGGCCCACAACCAATGTCGGAATCCTTGTATTCTGGACGCCCTGGCACTGGGCGAGGTGCTAATAACGTATCTGGCATGGCGACAAACTTGGAACATGGCTCGCCTCCTCTCAATTCTGAAATACCGCTCCTGACTTATGGGGAGGAGGTAGTATATCGTTGAATTTCCCTTTTGGCGTGTCTGATTGTCCTTCTGCATGGGGATCACTTCTCACTGGCAACTGATTCTAACGAATTACCGTTTTTGTTATTTATAGGATCCTGAGATATCTTCTGATAGACACGCGTTAATTGTTCCGCCTTATATGAATCATGGGAACAGAGTCCATCCAATGCCTTATAACGATCCATCTATTCCATGTAAGTGCTGTACAATTGTCTAGTTCTGCAATGTTAAATTTTGTGTTGTCTGTATATATTGTCACCATGGTCCTTCTTGTTATAGTGCAACCCAGACCCATGGTCCCCAAGAAAGACATTGCTGTATATGGGTATGGAAGTGTGGCTTGGAAAGACCGCATGGAGGAATGGAAGAAAAGACAGAGTGACAAACTTCAGGTGGTGAAGCATGAAGGGAGCCATGATGGAAATTTTGGTGATGACTTTGAGGACCCTGATTTACCCATGTAAGTCTCCAACTCAACATCTTATTTTTGCTTCATTTAAGTTCCTAATTATGCTCCATAATTGGTGTGGATACTAGAGCACCTTATAACATCAAAAGCCCAAACCATTTTGTATTAGGAAGATATTTTTTACTCAATCAATGTAATTGCAATAGGTAATTGTTGGATAACACACATACATCTAAACCTTGCAATCTGTTATTTTGTTAGTTAGGCGTTACAGTGTATGCATTTGCAGCAGGATGCAAGTTTAACTAAAATGGAATGATTATATTTCTCTAATTTTCTGCCATATATTTTTGCTTTGTGTATTAACATTTTTTATCAATATATTATAACAGGATGGATGAAGGCAGGCAGCCACTTTCTCGGAAGCTACCCATCCCTTCAAGCAAGATAAATCCTTACAGAATGATTATAGTCCTCCGTCTTGTTATCCTTGGGCTCTTTTTCCATTATAGAATTCTCCACCCAGTTAATGATGCATATGGTTTGTGGCTGACATCAGTCATCTGTGAAATATGGTTTGCTGTATCATGGATAATGGATCAATTTCCAAAATGGTACCCAATACAGCGAGAAACATACCTTGATCGTCTATCGCTCAGGTAATTGAGCCTACCTAACGTATCTGGTGATTTTTTATTTCTTGATTTGCATTTATTCTGTACCCAAGTATATCTCATTCTATTTTTTCATGCTTGAAAATCCTAGTATGTTGCTCAAGGTTGTCTCTTTACATTGCTATAGGTATGAAAAAGAAGGGAAGCCATCTGAGTTGTCCAGTGTAGATGTCTTTGTCAGTACTGTGGATCCCATGAAAGAACCTCCACTGATTACAGCAAACACTGTTCTATCTATCCTTGCTGTTGATTATCCAGTTGATAAAGTTGCATGCTATGTCTCAGATGATGGTGCTGCTATGCTTACTTTTGAAGCACTGTCTGAGACATCTGAATTTGCTAGGAGGTGGGTTCCATTTTGTAAGAAATACAATATTGAGCCTCGGGCACCAGAATGGTATTTTGGTCAGAAGATGGACTATCTGAAAAATAAAGTACATCCAGCATTTGTCAGGGAAAGGAGAGCAATGAAGGTGTCAACTTTTTCTTTTTATGTAATTTGCTTCTTGCGCTGAAAGATGCAAGCATTTGACTCTGCTAACGGTCTTTTTTGTTTTGGTTGTTACAGAGGGATTATGAAGAATTTAAGGTGAGGATTAACAGTTTGGTGGCTACAGCACAAAAGGTTCCTGAGGATGGATGGACCATGCAAGATGGGACTCCATGGCCTGGAAATAATGTGAGGGATCATCCTGGCATGATTCAGGTAAGAAGATATATCAGTTTAACAGACACCAAGAATAGTTTTTGCATATGATGTTGGGCTTCTCGTGAGATGATTTTGAAAACCTTTTTTTCCCTTTATTTTGTTTTCTGTTAAATCAAAAATTTGGGTTTTTTTAACTCTTGAAAAGTTGCCTGGTTGTTATTTGTTCCCATAAATACATTCCTCTGCCTGATCAAACAAATTTGCATTTTAGAATGTAAGCAATCATGCATTGCAAGTAGACTTGCTTATGCCACCTTTCTGCTTTGGCTAGAGGATTTGGATCCTAGTTGTCACATTTCACTGACTTCTAAATTAGAAAGGCTGACATTCTTTTTGTATTTTGCAGGTCTTCCTTGGTCAGGATGGTGTTCGTGATATTGAAGGGAATGAGCTACCCCGCTTGGTCTATGTTTCTAGAGAAAAGAGGCCAGGCTTTGATCACCACAAAAAGGCTGGTGCAATGAATGCTCTGGTAAGTATCAATTCACTTGTATTTGGGTTCAGGTTCAGCTGATGTTCCATTGACCTTAAATAACTTGTTTTTGTAATGATATTAAATATGTGAAGGTACGGGCATCAGCAATTATCTCAAATGCACCCTATCTTCTGAATGTTGATTGTGATCACTACATTAACAATAGCAAGGCACTTAGAGAAGCTATGTGTTTTATGATGGACCCTCAACTTGGGAAAAAAATCTGCTATGTGCAATTTCCTCAGAGATTTGATGGAATCGATAGACATGATAGATACTCAAACAGAAATGTTGTATTTTTTGATGTAAGTTTTTTCTTCTCCTTTGCTTGTTTGAGTGTTTTTCTTCCAGTCCATTAATATCACAAGTGCTAACTCCCCAATTGAAAACAGATTAACATGAAAGGACTGGATGGGATACAAGGTCCAATATATGTTGGAACTGGATGTGTTTTCAGAAGGTATGCACTTTATGGATATGATGCACCTGCCAAGAAGAAACCACCAAGCAAAACTTGTAACTGTTGGCCAAAGTGGTGCTGCCTATGTTGTGGCTCTAGAAAGAAAAAGAATGCCAACACTAAGAAGGAGAAAAAGAGGAAGGTGAAGCACAGTGAAGCCTCAAAGCAGATACATGCACTTGAAAATATTGAGGCAGAAGGTTAGAATTTTGGACCATGCGGCTTTCCTTACAAATCAAAATACACCGAGAAATTTCCTTAATAAAAATACTAAATAAATTATTTTTCAGGAACCAACAATGAGAAGGCATCCAATTTGACTCAAACAAAGTTGGAGAAGAGGTTTGGACAGTCTCCAGTATTTGTAGCCTCCACACTTTTGGAAAATGGTGGAGTTCCACAGGGCGTGAGTCCTGCATCACTTTTAAAAGAAGCCATCCAAGTCATCAGTTGTGGTTATGAAGACAAAACTGACTGGGGAAAAGAAGTAAGTATCATAGAAAGAAATTTGTTTTGTTACTTCTTTTTGAAAAATTCGTCTTCTCATTCTTTTATTTCTTCTTGTGCTCATAATCGTTGGCTTGTTACCAGGTTGGATGGATATATGGTTCTGTGACAGAGGATATCTTGACTGGATTTAAAATGCATTGCCATGGTTGGCGGTCTGTGTATTGCATTCCTAAGCGGCCTGCATTCAAGGGGTCTGCACCTATCAATCTTTCAGATCGTCTGCACCAAGTTCTTCGGTGGGCTCTTGGGTCTGTTGAGATTTTTTTCAGCAAACATTGTCCAATCTGGTATGGCTATGGTGGTGGGTTGAAATGGTTGGAACGGTTTTCCTACATTAACTCAGTCGTATATCCATGGACTTCCCTCCCATTGCTTGTCTACTGTACTCTACCAGCAATATGCCTTCTGACTGGAAAATTTATTGTACCTGAGGTATGCCTATATGTTGTATCTATCATGTCTGTCAGTGAAAAGAAATCCCTTTTATATTTTCCCTTTCCCAACTAAGGATTTAAAACAGAAAAAAATGTAGTATTTGGGCTGTTGAGATTCATTTTTGACAGGTCAAATGGATTGATAAGTGGTAAGTTTAAGTTTCATTTACTTTTGGAAAGAATAATCCTTGGATCTGGCTCCTCTAAAGTGAGGATGTGAACTTGAGAGGGAATAGCTAGAAATTATAACTGTTTTTTGTTGGAACTTGGAAAATCAAGAGAGTAGATTTTAACATCATAATTGGTTATGCTTAAGGCTGTGTGTTGGGAAAAACTAGAATGAAAATGATTTTGGAGCAATTAGATGCTCATTGCAGTGGCTTTGATCATCTTGAAACACTATTTTGGAGGTTATTGGCATTGCATGTTAGTATGTTACTGTGTCATTTGTGTCTCTTCAATTTTAAACAGTTGGATTTTACTTTAAATAATAAAAGCAAAAAGTATAGACTTGTTGGTTACTAACATCCAATTTTCTGTCTCAAATGCCAGATTAGCAACTATGCCAGTCTCGTGTTCATGGGCCTCTTCATATCCATTGCAGCAACTGGCATCCTTGAGATGCAATGGGGTGGTGTTAGCATAGACGACTGGTGGAGGAACGAACAGTTTTGGGTGATCGGAGGTGTTTCTGCCCATCTTTTTGCCCTTTTCCAGGGTTTACTGAAGGTCTTGGCTGGTGTGAACACAAATTTCACCGTCACCTCAAAAGCAGCAGATGATGGAGAATTCTCAGAACTCTACATCTTCAAGTGGACATCACTCTTGATCCCTCCAACCACATTACTAATCATAAATATTGTTGGGGTGGTTGTTGGGGTCTCAGATGCCATCAACAATGGTTATGACTCATGGGGACCTCTCTTTGGTAGATTGTTCTTTGCATTGTGGGTCATCATCCATCTCTACCCCTTCTTGAAGGGGTTGCTTGGAAAACAAGATAGAATGCCAACCATTATATTGGTTTGGTCAATCCTTCTGGCCTCCATCTTGACTCTCATGTGGGTCAGAATTAACCCGTTTGTGTCAAGAGATGGCCCTGTCTTAGAAATTTGTGGATTGAATTGTGATGAGTCATGAATAAAGAAAAGCTGAACAAGGTTAGTTATTTTTCAGCTACACTGCAGTCATGTTGAAGAAGAAACATTGCGTGGAATGCAACATGCTTCACAAAGTTGCACGAATTTTCGGATGGAAGTTTTTATTTTTCGGGTGTGTAGAGATAAAAAAGAGAGGAAGGGGAGGGGGGCTGACACATTGTTACCTGTAATAGGGGTTTTTCATTTATTCTTTCATTATATTTTCTGTGGGTTTTAGTGTTATTCTCTTTCCAGTTTCATGTATTATAAGAAAGAGGCATTGAATGATAAATTATTCCCTCTTCAAAATGGGGGATCCGCAGTCTCAACTCAAGAATTAGTTGTCATATTTTAAGGTATGGTTCTTGTTCTTGTTTAAAACCTTTTGGGACATGGGCTATCTTCATTTGTAATACCGTCAAACTATGGATATTCTTGTTCCTCAGATGTGTTTTTGTGTTTTATTATTTAACACTCAGGAACCTTTGGGTTGGATTCAATTATTTAATGCTTGGTTGGCACTAGAAACTTGATGAAACCTGTTGTGGAGATTATTGTTCCTGCAAGTTGCTTTTTCCGTTTTATTTGGACTCTAGTGATTTGTAATTTTCCTGGTCAACCCCACCACTAAAAATAGTAACGTTATTGCAAACCGAGGGATAGCTATTTCACATTCAAGATCTGGTCATCCCCATTGACCCAGTTATTAGGTTTGCTAACAACTTCTAAGAAGGAAGAACTAGGTCCTTATATAACACTAAACAAGTAAACAAAAATTAAGGCCTTACTGAAACAACCTTGTATGAAAGTCACGAAAAGGTTAGCAAAATTCTTCACTGCGAGAAAGCAATTCTAATAGTGATTAAATATGTTGGTTAGTTTAATGGTTATGTATAATAGTTTTATATCGTCAATTAATAAGAAATTATTATCGGTATAACTTTTAAGATAATTATTATAAAAATTAACAATTTTATTATATATGATGGTTTGAGACTGGAGTAACAATGTAAGGTTATTTTATATTTTTCTTATATTAACATTGGAATTCAGATGACACGATCCATTTAGTGCCAAGTTCCAGTGCCTGAACTCAACTCAGAATATTATTTTGGCGATTACTCATTTACCAGATAACTTGTGCCAGGATAAAAAGAAAAGTAAAAGTAAAGAAAGTGCTAAAATGGAAAATCAGGGAGCATTTGTACTGTTTGTTCGACCCCTTAAAAAAAAACATAGGTAGGCGGTCAACAAGGGTTGTTAAAATGGAAAAGCAAAGAGGAGGGATCAACTTACACCAACACCAAGAGTAAGTCTTTTAGAGTTACTCTTCATCCTCACCATTTATTTTATTGAAATCTAATGATTGTAATAAGTAACTGTACAGCCGAGTAAACTCATAGGCCCATTTTTATTTTCCTATTACTATTTGGGCTTAAAATGTTGATCTGAAGTCCAAAATGTGGAGCCAGAAAAGAATGCTAATTACTGAAAAAATTGTATGTATTATATTTTAGCATATGTAGAGGTTACTCTTATTTGTAGACACATAGTTTTAAAAACCGACCCGGTCGAGGTACTGGGTCACTGGTCGAACCGGTGGGTCACTAATTGACCCGCATGACCCGGTCTGTATTAAAAAATTTGAAAATTTTATACCTGCCTTAAAAAAGTAAAAAAAAAAATCACATAACAAATTAATATAATTCCACAAGCTCATGTTTCAAATTCAAATCTATTGATATTCACAGTAATAAAATCACATTATAAATTACTTATTAAACTTTTTTAAAGTTTAAACAGAATTTAAAATAATAGAATCACACTATCAACTGTACCATCACTTCTTCAAACAAAATTCAGAGTGATAGAATCACATTATCAATTACCTAAGAATCACTACTCATAAATAATAAAACAGGATCAACTAAAAATAATATTCAAGTTGGATTAAATAGAATCATGTGACGTGGATCGATGTGGTTGAGATGAGGGCATTAGGATTTATCTGTGTGCACTTTGAAGTTTGAAGAAGAAAAGTCACAGACTCACAAACACAAAGTTTTGGCAAACGGTCACAGCCACAAAACCTTTCTTTCTTTTGATTTTTTATTCAAATGACGCCGTTTTAAGCAATTAAAAAAAAAAAAGTGTGTGACCCGGGTCGGGTCACCGGGTCGCACCGGGTTTGACCGGATCGAAAGCATGGCCGGTCCGATAGCCGGCTTGATCCGGTCTAACCTCCGGGTCCCGGTCCGACCGGCCGGGTCGGTCCGGGTTTTAAAACAATGGGTAGACATGATAATTAAATTCAAATATGTGAGTACCTATTTGATCTCGACCTGATTATGACAGGAAAAAATTGCTTTAATCAAATTCAAGTTTGAGTTTTCTTTGACACGTAAAAGCAGGATCGAACTTGGATTCGAGGATGTAACCCTTCGCCATCAAACCTGCTCCGCTATTACAGTTAAAATTTAATTTTCATATTTTTTATAATTATAAAAATATAAATGAATTATTTTAATATTTTAATTATAATAGTAATTAAATAATAAAATTAAAACAATACATTTGATTAAAATATATTTTAATTATTAATTTTTTTAATTTTAAGATGTTTATTATTTATAAATTTTTATGTTACTTGAATTAAAATGTAATTAATAATTTATTATAAGATTTAATTAAAAATATATAAGTAAATTAATTTTTTTTTAAAATATATGAGACGAGTTCTAAGTGGATTTCTCCAAAAAGACAAAGGGAAAAGGTTTATTTGAAATAAATAAGAGACTAAAAATAGACAAAGGTTTCTAGAGAGAATAAAACACAACATTTGAAATTCAACATGGGTTAAAAGTTTATTTGATCGCATAAAAAAATAAAAAGAATTTTATAAGAAGAAAATGTGTCCCAGTGAACTAGCCTGCTTGACCTATTGTTAAAGAGCTGAGTTGAACTAATAAATTATCAGCCGGCAACAAAATTAACCCAATTCTTGTTAATTTGAATTCACAGCCGAACTCGACATTCTTAACAATCCCATTCCCTTTTCCTCGTTAACATCCTTGTTTTTTCTTTAATCTGAGTTGTTTGAATGATTGAATCGTTGAAGCATGAAGCTTGTGAAATCTGCGTACTTGGCCAATTTCCCATCGTGTTTATTTGAATTTTGAAGTCAATTCAAACCAATTGCAATTCAAAAAGTATTTGGAGTTTCCAAATGCGGAAAATTATATGAATTATCATGTCAACTGGTCAAATAAAATGTTGATTAATTTACCCTGAATGAATATAGTACTGGTCAACCTGTGAGTTAGTTTGGTCGGGTACCCAAGATGGAAGCTTTTCCACCAAATCTGCTTATGACATCAAGGTTTGGTCAGAATGAAGGGACAAGAGATCTCATGTGGAAAATATTGAGAGGGGGTCTGCCAACAAATGAGTTCAGATTTGATCATGTCATGGCTACTACAAACTAAGAAACTTGTGTCCCTTGTGCCAATCTGATATGGAAACAGAATTGCAATTCTGTCAACCCAATATGGCATACCTGTGGTGCTCAATCTTTTGTGCATAATTTCTTTGAACTTGATTTAAAGATAGAAACTACGATGTTTCGGTGCAAGCTTCAACTTTTGATGAGGTGGAATGGAAGATTTGGATTACAGAAATTGTCTACCATGTTTGGAGGAAGTGGTGTTTAATGGTGATTGTTTTCTGTCATCAAGGGATCATTCAGAGAGTCAAGCAGTGTTGTTTACAGCAATCAGAGTCGTAACCAGGGGGATCATATAGATGATTGGATGAAATGGAACGTAGATGGTTCCCACACTCATATTTTAAACTAAGTTGACAACCTCTCCTTACCTCATAAGGTGTTTTACTAGTCTACTTAAGTTGAATTTTATTTTTGCAAAAAAATGTGCGATCAAAATGGCTTCTCTCTAGTGGTTGTAAAGTGTTAAGGAACTAACTAGAATTGCATTCAACATTTCCTTGAAGGTTCTATTTTTCCTCTCAGCTTCTCCATGAATTCAGGTGAATAAGGTGGAGTTATTTCATGGATTATACATTCCTTTTCACAAAACTCGTTAAACAGAATGTATTCACTAACCCTATCAAATTTAATCCTTTTAATTTTCCTATTTAACTAATTTTTTGGTTCAACTTTACATGAGAGACATCTTAAAGGCTTTATCTTTATGTATGATAGATAAACCTTGATATATCTAGAAAAGTCATTTACAAAGGTTAGGAAATAGTTTTTGCATTCTCTTTTCTTGGTTTGTTTTAAATCTAGCAGGCTAGTTTGAACAAAACTAAGGGGTTCATATTCATGTTGCACAGGGTCGACAAGATTTTTTTTAAGTTAATTTTGATTCAACACATCACATTTTCTAAATTGCTTATCACACAAAGCAGTTAAACCAAGATGTTGCAATTTAATAAAATACGAAGAGTTTATGTCTTAATCTAGCATATTATATAATATAGGAGTCAATCAAATATGCAGAAGAAGATGATATAGTTTCTTTCAGAATAAAAAAAAGAAGAAGAAGATGATATAGTTTCATTAATAATTTCATAAACATTAAGTACAAAGAATCCCTAATCATAATACCCTTTTTTTGTACAAATAGATTATTCTTTTGTCATTACCATCTTATAATATTCAAATGACACTTTAACCCCAACCTTTCCTGACTGTGCAACAGAAATCAAATTGATTGTAATGGTGGGAACATGCTGCATGTCACTTAAAGCCAAAAACTTTGCCTTTTCCTAGAATTGGAGTAGTCTAGGAATCACTAAGGGTAAACACATAGATGTGTCAAGTAACCATAAAGTCTACCACCTATTTGTTCACATTGGTCATAATATTAACTTAAGAAATGATCGTGATAATAACATCGTCTCCTTTGGACAAGTTAGTGCTAGGCTTGGGACTTGGGAGGATGATCATTCCTCACCACACAATATCTGTACTAAGGTGCATTATGACCTGACTTTCAACAGAAATAAAATAAAAAAAAATCCTCTTTATTGAAGGTTGGATTAGGAGCATGAAGGAAATGATCATTTTTATTTTTATCGTGATAAGATCTCTAATCGTAATTCTTTTGGTTCGTCTTATTCTGTATCACATTCGCTCAAGAAGCTAAAACCTTTGCCCTTACAGCTTGAATTTTGAATCGAAGGGGGATTATTAAGTAGAAAACGAAACACAAAAATGTTGAGTTTACGAATAACCTTAAATTTTGAATTTAAAATTAATACAAAAACATCAAGTCCACGAGATCTATTATTAGAGCAAGGGGAAAAAGAGATTTGCCCTGTACCAAGCTTAAACATCCATGCCACTACTAACTTTTTTATAAGTTTAAAATAATGGATGATATATAAAGAATTGAAAGCATATAAAAATGAAACCAATTAATGAGACTTTCACCTTTTGGAATATTCACATTTTTTTTTTGTTGAAACTATTCTTCATATAATACAACATAATTTACATGAAATGCAAAATAATTTCAAATTCTTCTGATTGAGATGATATCAAGCTACTTACTAGTTAATTAATTTTGACCCAATCACTAATTTTACGTCAATTATTGATTTTTTTGTTAGTAGTCTCAATGGCCAAGGAGAAGGGTGTAAGTTGTTAGAACAATCTTTAATGGCTAGTACTCGAACCTAAATATTGTTGGAACAATCTTCATTGGCTGGTACTCCAACCAAAAGATTGTTGGTTCAAATTGGTAGTAATGGCTCCGCAACAATGAAGAAGTACCAAAGAAGAAACCATTGATGGTAATGATCCTGCAAGAAAGAAGAAACAATCAAGAAAGGCGCAATTCTCCAAGGCGTGTGTAAAACACTAACCTTTAGGTTCGATTCGCCCCCACCAATCTCTATAGAATTGGATGCAATAGGGTGTCTTGGCGAATCCCCTTCAGGATACAATGGAGTCCGTTGACATGGTTTGCACACCCACATCAACCGTATCGTCAATGGTAGTTTACAGAATAATAGTTTCCTTAATTCTCTCTGCGCATAAGAGAAGAAAGGAAATGATTTGGATACAAAGAATTTGGTGATTTCTCTGTTTCTGTTCTATTTTTGTAGTCTTTTTCTGCATGTAGATTGGTTCTATTTATAGACCATCTCATGTCTTTTGGTGAAGAGATTTAACCTTTCAAAGAGACACATCTCATGACCCTTGGTGAAGAGTCGCATCTCATGACCCTTAGTGAAGAGTCACATCTCGTGACTTTTGACGAAGAGTCTCATCTCATGTCTCTTGAAGAAGAGTCGTATCTATTCATACTTACACATTTATATGAGTAGATACATAACTTCATGAAAGGATACAACTTTTCATTAATTTTGAAAATCTCTCACATAAGTCTCTCTCCAAAAAAAAAGAAAAAAAGGTGTGAGCCAGGGCAGAGTATGCTCATCGGATAGTTTTCAGTTGTTTCACTAAATCTAAGGCTCCGACTACGGTGGGAAAGTAAGGCAAGTTTCCCACCGTACGTAAGTAAGCATAACCATTGGATCTAGCTAATTTTTTGATATACCGTAGGCACGCATGTATTGAAACAATTTTTATTCTTTTTCTTAAATAAAAAAAATTTGTTCTTTTTCATTTTTTTTCTTATTTTCCCTTTTCTCTATTATCTTCTTCTATCATCCTCTTTTCGTTTTCTTCATGACCATCACCGCCGATCATCATCCGTCGTCGTCGGAGAGGATTTCAGGCAGCGGCGTTTTTTTTCTCCTTTCCTTTTTTTAATCTCCTATTCTTTTCTTCCATTCTCATTCTCTCCGACCACTGCTAGTAGATCCGAAGTCAGATCTAAAGCGGGAACCAAGCCCACCGCAACAACAACCACTCTCCTAGCAACCACCACCAATCTTCCTCTGTTGCCGCTGCTACTCCGACAGTTCAGCACATACAAGTGGCAGATCGAGAATAACACATCACACATCAACAACAATCAGAAAAAGAACAAGAAATCGAAGAGATTACAAAACAAATTAAAAAATCAGATCCAAAATCTCGTCATTGTCGCCGCGCTCGGGAACCTCTTCGTCGACCTCCTCCCTGCAACCAGATCTGAAAAAAAAAAAAAACTAAAACCCTCACATACACTGCCACAACGAGATCTGAAAAAGAAAAAAAAAACCAGAGCCATTGTTGGGGAAGGCAAGGTGAGCGGTGCGGTTGTCCAAAGGCAAAGAAAGAGTCGTGCATCTGTCGAGAAAGAATGGCACAGGAAGAGGTTTTTTTTTTTTTTAATATATTCCAGTGTAACCGTTCCTATGGTAATATCACACGTATCTCAAAAAATAACTAAATCTAATGGTTACGCTTACTTACACACGGTGGGAAACTTTCCTACCGTAGTCGCAGTCCTAAATCTAATTGGGATGGTACTATGGTACGTAGTTTTGGTATCTGCTAAAAAGTACTAATATTGTTGTAAAATCGATCATTTAAAAAATTTATTCAATTATTTTTTTCTTTGTCAATTTAACCAAACATGCCCACTTTTAGTTAGCTCTGGGACGAATTACGTTGGATTTGGGGAGTGATGAATGTTATTTTTATTTTATTTTTTTTCTGGCAAAAATTGTTCGCGAACAAATTATGGCTTTGTTGAATGCACATGATGAATCGATGATATTTAATTTATCTAGTGTTAGCTGTGTGTGTTCAGTGTTGTATGATCTGTTCTATAACGCGTACACAATCTGTTTTTTTTTTTTTTTTCTTTGGTGTTGCATAGCACTTGTTATATGGAAATTGAAAGAGTTGAGAAATCGTGACGTGATAATTTACATAATTGCTTTGCTTCCACGTTCAAAACTTCCTGACTTGCATAAGTTAACTACATGCTTTAATCTCAAGGAAAGCGCGTGAGAGATAGAAAGAAAGAAAGGACAACAAATCGGGAGAGCCTTGTTCATAAATTAATGTTTGATTAATTTTATATAAAGAAAACAAAGTTTACTTAGTCAAATAAAGTTTCAGACAACCAAAACCTTATAATTTGTGTCCTTGAATCAACTCTTCCACTTTTTTCCTTTTTTTTCCCCATCCTTTCCAAAAACAAAAATACTCTGAAAAAGTTTTTTCGGCACGTAACGTACTCTTTTAGAAACTTGAGAAAGATAGCAAAAATGAAATAAATGACGCGGATAGAAGAATTCTTGGTAATCATTCTTATAAAGTTCGTTTATTAGAATAGTTTATTTTGTTACGGATCAAAATGAATAGTTTATTTTGTATTATTAAATATTTATTTTATTAATTAATATAAAATGAAAGAGTCTAAATTAGGAGTTTGGATAAAGAGAAAGCAGCCAAACAAACATATACATACAGGCTCTTATTGGTGAAAAGAACATGAACAAATTTGAAGTTTTCAAGAGTTTCAGAAAGTGGACTCTTTCCTGAGAAAAAACAAAAACAATTTTGTTTAGAAAAAGAAAAAGGAAATAATTTGAACGGTAAATTCCACATATCTCTGTCAAGGTGTTTTCCAATTTCTACACAGGCAACGAATTAGCCATATGTGGCTTATTCCATGACTTGGGTCAACTCAACTCAAGCTCATATACCACGTCTACTCTATAATTCAACTTCTCGATCAGAGCAATGATAGAAAAGAGTATAGTCCCAAACCGTTTTGGACTTTTGGTGCATTCATACGAAACCCTTTAAAACAAAGGTTTTCTAATTTTAGTAACCGTTGGATTGCCGACCAATTAGTCAAAGATGAGAATCTTAAAGAACAATCCAACGGTCACGGGTCGATTTTGAAAAGTACGGAAACATTGGACGATTCTGATTCGTGCATTAAATAAAAAATGAATAATATAAGATTGTCAGCTTCATAGAACCAGCCTCGTAGTTTCTATCTAGCTGGTCTCGTGTTTTTTCTAAATTAAAACTCACACAACACGTACCCACAAAACACGCTAAACGCTAAGTACATAATAATAATACGATGATTTGTTGAGCTGCAGAAAACACACGCATATTATCATTAAGTGGGTTCAAAGTAGTGTGTTAACAAAAGAATCTAATGGCAGAAGCACCTTCTTCTTCTTCGCGTAAGGGTAAGAGTAAGGTCATGAAGGATATGATAACTGATTATGAAGTGGACGCAGCGCAGAAGCTTATGCAGCTTAGCGATGAAGACGAGAGCAACAACGTTTCAGGCACCAAGAGGAGCAGAAGCATGGATGAAGAAAAGGGAGAAGTGGTTGATCAGAGGCTAAGTGATGTTATAATGGCGAAAATACAAGAGATTTTTGGGAATGATATTGAGGTTTTTCCAACGAAGAAGCAACGGAGATATCGGTCTCTTGTGAGTATATACATGGTCACAAGGCCGGTTAATGCTGGAAACGATAGAAGGGTAGTGAAGGCATGAGAAGAGAAGAGAAGTGAGTAAGGCTAGTTAATATATAATATATTAAACCCTCAACTTGGAACTTGGAAAGTAGCTATAGTTTTAATAATTGTTAACTGGGTATCCATGTCCCAGATTTTTGTGTGTGTAGAGAAGTTTCTCTCTCGCAACTTCAGCTGTAGTACTCTTTCAATAGAGAAATGTCTCAAGTCTTAACAGTGTTGCGTTTTCTTAATCTGTTAGATTGATTGTGCATGTTAATTTAATTATCGATGTGACCATGATGCAAACTGCAAAGTATATGTATCTTGAATCTTGATTTGTGCGGTTCTTTTGCATTCATAGACTCTGAAGCTTCCATTTCATAGTTGTCCAATTACCGTACCCCTTTCATTTTATCTGATTAGTTCATTCTATGGTGAGGGGAATTGCTTTGGGTTGTCATCAACGAGTGACTGTTTAACGTAATTTAGTAGCTTCTTCTAGTAATTTGCTGGGTTTTTTTTTTATACTTTAAGACCTATCACATATGCTATTTATGGTGAATGGGTGATGGAGGAACGAAAGATAAATTTCTGAGGTCTACAGTCTCCACATGCAATGTGGAGTTTGTTGATGGAGAAAGGTATAAAGGATTGAATGTGCAAGACATGGTAATACAATTAATTAGTTTGTTGACTTATTGCAAAATGCAAAGGTTCAGAAGTTTGAGTTTTGCACACAATTTCCCACTCCGTCTTTTCTGTCTGGCCTTCAGAAATGAAGAGTAGTACTTGAATAGTAATGAAAGTTGACGGAGATCCACACTTGGTCTTGCTAAGAAGTAAGAACCCTTATTTGCATTTAATTTCCTGGTGGAGGGGCTAATTACAGAAGAAAGCAGTACATGTGGTCTTGATCAACGGCAAGTTGTTAATTTTCATTGCTCAAGGAAGATGGAAGTAGCAGTTGCTGCATTTTATGTTTAAGCTTTGCCACTTCCTCCTCCAAATTCTAAAGAGCTTCATCTTCAAAATACTTACCATACTATATTAACCAGCCAGTGCTAAACATAGAAAGCTAGCTGAAGAGAACCAAAATGTTCCAGTTATGTGATTATATATTAAATAATCTTGATAATGTAATTTAGATTTGATACACTATATTTATATATATAATAAGAAGGATAATGCGATTCATGCTTGAATATTTTACAACACGTTTTTATAATTTATTTTTCTTTCCTTTTTACTCTTTCTAATACATCACTCAGTACTTTATCTCACATTTCTTTTTTCTCTTTTCTTCTTTATACCTATCATTTGTTATAAGGTATGTGAGAAATTTAGGTATGAATAGCAGTATTCTTAATTAAATGAAAAATGAATTAGACAATATAAGGATTCAACATCTATTTAATTTCTACAATTTTCCACATCTATCTTCAACATTGACCAAATTAAAATTGATCGAGAAATTCTATTATTCATGTTTTCTGCAATTTTTTCTATAACTAGGAGATAGATAGAAAGTCGAGAGAGACATATAACAAAGATAGAGAAAAAATGAGTTATAAGACAAAGTTATAAAAATATGTTTCACGAATATAAGAAAAAGTTATATGTTATACGAATATAAGAAAAAAATATATATAATTACTTAATCTAATATACCCTTCAGGGCTAGGTGTGCTCCACAAAATTTTAGATGGAAAATTATGTTTGGCATGACTCACGTTAATTACTAAAAAAAAAAAGGGATTAGTGATTGCCTTTATTGAACGAAAGTAAATTGCCTTTATTAGCGATCTTTTGTGATCGACAGAGATAACTAAGTCATAGTCTATGGATCAATTTAGTGACTGAATTACGATAAAAATGTCAATGGCAAAAAGAAAACATTGCATTCATTCTCTAAATTGGTCACAAACATATATAAAAATGTCAAAATTAGTTTAACTAATTTGCGATTAACCGTAATTGATGGACAAATTTATTTATTTTTTTGACAGAATTGATTGCCAAATTTAAATTAACGAAGTAACTGATTTTAATTGTCAGATGTCTTGATTTTTCTTTTACGGATTTAAATTGGTCACAAATTACCACCGAATGTGGATTAACATACACAAAATTGTTCTAGCTTGAACATAACCATCTCCTACAAAAAGATATTTGTGATTTCTATAAAAAAAATTAGTTGCTAATTTTTTATTTAATAACAACCAATTTAGAGATAAATATAAGTGTTTAGCATAAAGGACTACTAAATTTCTTTTTCAAATTTAAGTGTTTAGCAACGGAATAATTTTAATCATCAATTGAGAAATCCCCCATTATAGCCTTTTCTCTACTAATTATGGCACCACCACCATAAAACCAAAAAACTTTATCGATGAAAAATAGGGAAAATAGGGAGTCATCATGAAGACTTTAAGGCTAATGAACTATGCTCGGATTGATAAAAAAAAAAAAAAAAGATATGGAAAGGAATGAAATATTACTAGATCTCATTATTTAAATTGTTTAAAACATAAGAAGATGCATAAAAGTATTTGATGGTATTTCATTCTATTTTATTCCACTCACATATCTCTAAGCACAGCCTAAGTCCTAATAAAGTTTCTAGGTATGTGCTGAATATAATTCTTACAAAAATTGCTTCAATGCCATATCATCTTTGAGCTAAATTTTTCTCTAACTTTATTTCTTAATTTTAACATAACTTATGAATCTGCAGTATGAATGGTAATTATATAAAAAAATACCGTTAATTTTTTTTAAAATGTTACAGACAGTTACATGCACGAATGATTAATAGAAAAAAAGATAAGAAAATGCTGACAAGTGACCCCCCAGCGGGGACATTCACGCGGTTATCGCTAGCCATTGAGGCATTTCTGGAGGATAGTGTTTTTTCTGTTTTATATGCAAAATTCTGGTCATAACTGTTGAAAACCATATAACAAAATGACTAGCTAGCCACAATCTCTGACTCGTCTATGAGGACTCTCGTATGTTCAAAGGTAAACGTAGCTCATCATCAATTAACGGCAACAATGTGGTTACAAATGATATTAGTTGCTATATATCTTATAAATTGCAAACAGGGAAAAAGGAGAGCAATTCAAAAGGAAGAAAATATATATCTATATCTACATCTACATGCCTCATTTTCACACAAAATTGTATGTAATATTGCATCGAGTTTTTGCTCAGTCCAACTCCACTCCACATTTTTTGAGTAAAAAGTTAAAACATGCATCCCTCTTTCATATATTAAACTTATGTAATTATGCGTGGGAACGATCTATTTAGCGGGAGAATCCGTATTCAATTCTTTACGTTGACAAAATTCCCTTATACCAGCAGCAGTCACGCATCGCGAACGGGATTAGTCTCTGACCCAGTGGGTTGGAGGACACTTGTAGTCTCTGACCCAGGACCAAAAAAAACTTATTTAATTATGCAATCATGATATTAAATTAACCTATTGTTTCTTATAAATTAAAATATGACTATTTACGGTTTATAAAAAGATACTAATTGATATGTATACGTAAATTTAATGTATTATAAATTATACAAGCCAAATGGAATAAGAAGTATCTATTTCTAGCAATATAACAGTATGCCTTCTTCAACTTCTTCGCTTTCTGAATTATTTTCCAGCAATCTTCATCAAAATTAAATGAATATATACAAAATGTTACATGAATATATATTACTTTTATTCTTGCTTGTTCCAAATGGGGGTTTGCTAAAGGTTTGGAGACGTTGATGGGCTCTCCTGTAGGTTAGGGATGACAGCAAGGCATCTGCAAAAATATTTGCACGCCCAATTTGTTGAAGTATTCGGTTCAAATTGAGTGAATGGGTGTTGAAAGTTTGGGCGTACAACGCATAATTGGAAGAGAAAAAGATGAATCTGCAGGGATAAGCTAAGTCAGCGGGGCAAGTCATCCATTAACATAATTTAGGATTAGATAAGAAAACAAGTACTATATATGTTTTCAATTAGTTGTCATGTTGATGGATGGATGGGATCTGGTATGACAATTAAAAAACAAGTAATTTTCATTAACACAGTGGAAATTGTATGAGAAAAACAATAGAATTAGCAATGTGAGGGGGTGCAGCAGATTGTGGAATGATTTTCTAGACTTTTTTTTTTTTATGCTTGAATGATTTTCTAGACTGCCAATGTTAATTCCTTTAACATATATTTCCTTATATCTTAAAAGAATACTTTTTTTTTTTTACAGCATTTTATTGCTTTGCACTCTCTTTCTCTTATTAAAAGCATGAACCCAATGTTTTAAATTTTTTCCTTCCCTGCTTATGTTAACAGCAATCCTTTAAAAGATACTACTATATTATGGCGGATTCTAAGGTGGGAAAGGATGATAAGTCTCTCACAGTGGGAAAGTATTTTCAACCATTAGATACGATGTTATAAAAATCTAAGAGCTGAGATTTTTTCTTAATTTTCTTTTTTCTTTCTCTTTTACTTTTCCATCTTTCCCATTGTGCCCCTGTGTTCCCCTCTTCTCCTTCAACACCAAATCTTGTGATTTACACCACTGCGGCGATACCAACATCGAAACTGACGACGCTGGCAACACCACCACTACCGCTCTCCTTTCCAACTAAGTGAGCAAATCCTCCCCAGTCAAAAAATTAATGTTGAGAATAAAAAATTAATAAAACAAAAAACACAATGGAAAACATTGCCGCTGTTACCGTCGAGCCACCATCACAAATCCAAAAAAATGCAACTCAAAATCAACAATTAAACCACCAGATTCGAGAAGTATCCGTTGCTGGTGGAAACACATGCAATTCCACTCTTCTAATTCCAAATCCAAAAAATTATAACTCAAAATTATCAAATAAATAACCAGATTCAACAAGATCTAAAAATTGCTGAAAAATTACCACCACCACATGCATAGATCCTGTTAACCTCGGAGATGGTGGCGTGGAAAGTCCAATGAAGTAGGATTTATGAAAGAATCAATTCAGATTGGGAGTGTTTGAGGTCGTCTTGGATGTCGAAGATGATGACCTCGGCACCGTGGCGAAGGAAAAGCCTCACGGTGGCAATGGAGCGGCGGAGGAGAGCGGCGACGGTGAAGAGCTTCGAGAAGTTTCCGTCACTGATAGCGGTTCTCCGTGCCTCCCTCCTTGGTCGCCAACACCCATGGTCTCCTTGGCCACCGACCCTACCGATAGGATGTGGTTGATGCGCTGGAAGTGTCGCCGGACTTGAACGATTTGACGCCGTTGACGAGGCTAAAGGCGTCGCCGGTGTAGAAGCTGAGGGTCTCGCGGCAGGATGAGTGCGAGGAAGGAAAGAGAAAAAAGAAAGGGTAATTGCGGAAAGAGAAGCAGAAAAACAATAAAAGAAAAAAGAAAAAGTAAAAAAAATCCAACCATTGATTTAAAAGTAAATAAATCTAACAGTCGAAAATATCTTTCCCACGGTGAGAGATCTATCCTCCTTTCCCACCGTAGAATTCGCCCTATATTATTGTAATAAATGAACATACTTGAAATAGTGACATTTGAAGTATGTCCCACACTCCCATGTGTGGGTGTGGGTGGATGTGACATGTGAGTTAAGCCTGTATAGGGGGGAGTTGTTAACATATATTCTCTTGTATTTTAGAAAGAGTGTGTTTTTTTTTTTAAGAAAGAAAGAGTATGTTACTAAACTATAATTATAATCAATAGTATTATAAAAATCATTCAATCACCGTTTTACTCTACTACGTGTTGATTGTGTGCATCTTAAAAGTACGTGTCGATACATCATTTGCTTCAATATTTTATTGTTCTACACTCTTTTTCTTGTTAAAAGCACGAGTGTTGCTCTCTCTTTCTATATATAGAGATCAAGTTACTTTAAATAGTAATTATAAAATATTTACTCTTCATCTTCACTATTTATTTTCTTGAAATTTAATGTTTAAGATTAACTATCCATTACAACAATTATATTAGAAAATGAAAGGTGAGAATATGAAGTAACTTTTTTAAAGTTACTCTTGTAATTCCTCGTTAAAACTCTACAAAGTATGCAACTAGTAGGGGAAAAAATGAAGGAATAGTTTAGTGGTGGTGAGAGTTTTACTTATTTCAAGAGTACGTTTTGAATATCCATTCTGTCTAATATTTTCACAAATCATGTAATATTATTTAGATAATTGTGATACTAAATTTTAAATAAATGAAACACTTGCAAACATTTAATTAGGGATGGCAAAGCGGGCCGGGCCAGGCGGGTCGGGCCTCAACCCGCTGCCAATTTGGCGGGGCGGGGTGGGGTTTGCAGCCCGTCGGCCCGCTTTGGCCCGCCCTGCCTGGCCCGCCAACCCGCTGGGCCACAGGCGGGGCAGGGCGGGCCGGCCCGCCAGCCTTTTTTTTTTAATTAATATATATATAATAATATAAGTTATTAGGGACTATTAATATTTTGTGATGTATTTTGAAAGACTATTAGTTTGTGGTAAGCCTTTTTAAGATGTTATTCATGATGATATTGAACTTGTGGTGTTAAAAGACTATTAGTTTGTGATTTATTGAAGAAAATGAAACAATATTGCAATTATTTTTAATTGTGTTCACACTTCACAGTAACAAAAATACTCTCTATTGTCCTCTTATGATACAAGTGATACAAGATCATTTTATTTATATCTTATTTACAATAATTAAAAAAAAAAAAATTGGCGGGGCGGGCCAGGACCAGCAGTCCGCGACAGCTAGGCGGGCCAGCCCGGCCCGGCCCGTTTTCGGCGGGCCAAAACGGGCCGGACTGGCCCGTTTTGCCAACCCTGCATTTAATCTTAGTCGTTATTTACTTTAAAGAGCATATGTTAAAATAAGATTGATTGATAAAATATCAATTTTTTTTATTAAATTACCTTAAACTTTACGAATTTCATGTTCATTTTAAGGTAATTTAATAAAATAAATAAATAAATAAGTGTAATTATGCCTACATAAGGGTGACAATAAAGTCGAAAACAATAAAAACAAAAGGACTACATTAAAAATCCATCTCAGGATAAAATTACTAATACTACACGTAGTAATGATAGTATTATATTTTTTGGGGTCTAGGGTTCAAAATTACGAACTTAGGGTCGTTATGGCTTTATGGAAAGTTGAAAGAAAAAAAAAGTTTCACGACCTTTTATCTTCGTAGGAAAAAACAATTGAAGTTCCAGAAGCCCAAAAACTTTAAAATTACAAAAAGGCAAAAAATGGAAGATATTCTACATTACACGTAGGGATGACAATAAGTAGGGTCTGGATAGGGTCCTATAATACTCGTTTTCATATCTGTGTTTAAAAAAAATACTCATCCCCGGCCCCATACCCGCGCGGATAGCAACTTTAATCCCCATCTTCGTACCCGCTGAGTACCTATATACTCATACCCGCACCCGTTACCCGCACTTTACTTATGTATGAAGTTAATAAAACAATAAAACATAGGTTTAAATGTAATTTTGGTCCCCCTATTATGCACAATCCACAATTTTAGTCATCCTATTTTAAAATAGAGACATTTAGTCCTCCTATTTTACACAATCAGCAATCTCGATCCCTCTATAGAGACATTTAGTATCCCAATTTTGTAAAATCTGTAATTTTGATCCTTTCATCAAATTGAAAGCATTGACAGAGATTAACGCTGACCTTAGTGTGGCCCAAATATACTGATGTGATACGAGATTATTTATTTATTTTTTAATTATTTTAAATAATGAGTAATAATTATTTGTTTATCTACGTCACTAAAGTACATGTCACATCGATTTTAATGGTTGGAGTAGTCGTGAGTCCTAAAATAGAAATCACAAGTCTTAATCATTTATTTTAAATTAGTTTTGTTGAAGTACATGGCACGTCATAGTCATAAAAATATTAATTTTTTTTAAAATATATTTTTCATCAATTATTCTACTCAGTATTTAAAATAATTAAAAACTAAATAAATAATTTCATATCACGTCAGTATATTTGGAGCACGTTAAGGTTAACGTTAATCTCTTAACAATTAACGCTTTAAATTTGATGGAATGACCAAAATTACATATTTTACAAATTTAGAACGTCTCTATTTTAAGATAGAGAGACCAAAATTGCAGATTGTACAAAATAGATAACCAAAATTGCATTTAAACTATAAAAATATTAATTAAAAAATTATTACAAATAAATTAAAAATTCACACTTAAATAAGTCAAACTTAACATTAAAAACATCCACACATAATATTAAAAATATAAAATATAAAATTATTGTAAGTTATAATATTAGTGTTAGTTTATAAAAAATATAAAATAATTTTTTTACAGAAAAATATATATATAACATAATTATTTATTTAAGTTATTTTAATTATATATATATATATGATAGGTGCGGGACAGGACGGGACGGACACTATAATACCCATACCCGCACCCGCAAAGTATTTACCCCGCCCCAGCTCCAATAAACGAGTATTTACCCGACCCGCTTGTGGATATTTTTGCGGGTATCCGTAAAGTCTGGATACACTTTGTCATCCCTAATTACACGTGACGAAACGGCATGGCAAGATTGTTAAAATACATTGACAAGCGCAACGGTAAACTGATCATAAATATCGCCAATATCAGGACATTATCATTTCTGTAATCATACATCTAATACAATTCATGAATCAATCTATAAACTGGAACTTAATGAAAACTAAGACCACAAAATTATGCATATTGTATCTTCAGGAGCCTCGATGCATGTATGAACTTCTTCAAACTTCCCCTTTAAACTTGGCTTCATATACCTCTGGTTGCTGCAAAACAAACAATAACTTGAAATAATATAGAAGAAAAGTTTTACTGTATAACATTGGGAATTTTAAATTTAAAGGGGAAAAAAAGAAAAAGGGAAGAGAGAAGAGAGACATTCAGGACACATGATATCATGGTAATGTGATTATCGGATATGATATAAACACTAAACTCTAATTTTAATTAACAGTCTACGTCAAGAACAAGTTTAACGGGTAAGGATGGTATTGGAATAAGAGGATACCTACTTAGACATCTGAAACAGATAATCTAATCCTAGAAAAGAAATACCTCAAGTAAAATAAATAAGTTCAACTCCGACTACTTCACCAATCTGAAGAAAAGTACATGAAAATTCTTATTTATATATAGATCCCTTTAGTCTAAGGTTCTAGAGTTGACTGGATCTTTCGTTACTTAATGGGATTTTCACTGACTTTAAAACTATCTATAATTAGCTAGGTCCCTATTTATGAGAATAGACTCTTCTAGAATAAAAACAACGACCCGGGTAGCTAAAATCTAATGCACTGTTAAATAATTATTATTCTTTGCATCACACCCAATTCAATTTTTATTTTTTTTGTTCACCATATGCTACGAAGCACTTATTAACCCTTCAGTACAGAAATGTCATCTTGTTCTCAAGAATTTTGCAATTATTATTAAAAACATATTAACGAAAAATAAAAACAGAAAATAGACCAAACACCTAATTTATTATGTATTATTTATTATTTATTATATATCACATTTTTAAGTCCAAAGACAAGAAAGGAGATAGCAAGGAACTCATGAATAAAAGATTACCATGAAGACAGCTGAAATTAACCTGCGTGCAAACCATCTCATGTGCATTGCACGTTGAGCACCACTTGCTGCTTCCACTGTATCAAACCGCAGATACACAAAACCTGCACTTTTTCTGTGTGTGCCAAACCAATTAATGAATTGTAACTCACATGAAATGTGGAAATTAATTTTTTTTTTTAAAAAGTAAAAGCATACAGTAAAATTATTCATGATTATTGAAGTGTGTTGCACATTTATGAACTTACTTGTCAACAAAAATATGCTTCACCCGGCCATATTTAGAACACTCTTCCTCTACGTCCTCTTTAATGTCTATATCAAAATCTAGTTCCATCTGCATAATGTTTGTCATCAGTACTTTGTTAAATGAAAAATCATATGGTGGAAGTATATAATCAGTTAAACACGGACCTCGGTGCTCGGATCAAACATATTCTTTAAAAGTAAACACTCGCTGGGGCTTCCTACAGGTTCTACCACTGGATTGGGCATAACTTGCGTTGGTAGAACTGGTGCACCAACAGGCAAGCTAATAGCCTGCTGAGCAGGAACTGAGCCATTCACAACAGGCAAACCTATGCTGCAAAGTTGAAAACTGTGTGAAGATAATGAACAAATTTACAAAAATGAGAAATATTATTAACAACAAACCTTGCAGGGTCAGCGCCAGCCAGCCTCTGCATAAGCAACGCTCTTGAGTGAGCATTTAAAGTCTGCATAGCATAGCACAGTACATAAGCAAGGTCCTCATTTTGAATAAATAACATTGTTATTATACCGGGAAAAAAAAACAACAAAAAGATGTAGGAACAGAAAAGCTTCCTAAACACCCTCAGGCCCATCCCTGACTAGAAAGACATGTTGTTTCCAAGTGCAAAGAGAGTGAAAGATGCAGAAAAGAAAAAGTAAGATCTTAATCTGATTCGAGAAGAGGGAATCCTGGAAGCACCTGCTTCTAACCTATGTCCAGAATTTACTTCTAAGTTTATGTGCAAATCCTCTCAGCGCTAAACTTCAATGCAGGTAACAACCAATCCATAAACATATGCAGTGAAAATTTTATAAATACTTGAGAAATATAATAGCAAATAACACTTCCAGCCTATCAAGCCGCTAGAATCTGGAAAAATAACCATGTACCTAATGTTTGTAACTTCAAGGCCCATTTGTTTAAGCAAGGAAAAAAGTGATTCTATGATACATTTTTAGTGCTTTTGCTTAGAAGATATCATTTTAACTCCTGAGGAAAAAATAAACACAAACAACTGTTTTTGAAGAGTTTGCATTGATGATTATAAATTTTTTAAACATATCTTTTAACTGAAAAAGGGTATTTTTCTTTAAAGCACAAACAACTTTAGTAAATTTGCAATATCACATGATGAGGTATAGATTTAAAATTTTAAATGACACATCACCAGTCTTTGAATATTTTATATAACGAGAGCAAACTTACCAATCCACCTTCATCGTCATCCAAGTCAGCAGATTTTGCAGTTGTATCTTGGCTTCCAACATGATCCGTTACACATGAAACCTGAATTTGATGCAAAACATCAGTCACAAACAAAAGAACTGACAGAATTATCATCAACAAAATTGAAAACAAACAAGTGAAAAACAACATGAACACCACATATTTCTACCTTGATAGTCCTGCCAGCAATCTCCAATTTTCCATTTAAACTCTGAGCAGCCTTGGCATGTTCAAGATGAGTAAACTGTCCAATGAATGCAAATTAAAGAGATAAATAACAATGCTACCTAAATCAAAATTTCTCAAAGTTAAGTGTTAGAAACGAACTTGAACAAACCCAAAACCCTTGCAGTGTCCTGTTTCCAAGTCAAGAGGCAGTTGGACAACCTCAACCGGACCAAATGGCTCAAAAATCTAAAACACCAAAAAAACATATCAAGTGATGATAAAACTGTCGCAATAAGATTCAAATTGGTGACAACCTACCAATAAACGAGATCCAGTTTAGAGAAACTTAATTGAATGTTTCCAAGGAGAAATGAATTTTATCAAGCTATTGGTTTTCAATAAAATCATGTGCATTCATATTCCTAATAAATGTAGCAAAGACTAAAAAACAAATATGCCGAACTTCTGCATCCTCACCACAACAGCTAATAAGACAGCAACAAAAGTAAAATACCTCCCGCAGCTGACTCTCAGTCATGTTGAAGTGAAGATTCCCCACATACAATTTTCTGTCCACAGCTCCATAGGGCCCAGCTACACCAGTCGCTCCACCAGAAGCATTAGATTGAACAAGGTTTTTTTCAGCTTCAGAAGGTTTCACCATTACAGGTTGCCCAAGAAGAAGTTGGCCAGAGAGAGCAATAGCCATTGGCACTGACATTGCATCATAAAATTCAATATACCTGCAGCCTCATCAAGAACTTGCATCAAGTTTTCAGAACTAAAAACCAAACTTGCAATCAAAACTTACAAAGCATACAGCAAAGAGATGTAGGGAAACAAAAACTCTAGTGCAGACAGCTCAAGCTGAGTTTCATTTGATGTATCTGACTTGTAAAGTAAATGTTAGCATGTCACAATAAACATAAAAAGCTAAAGCATGTATCAATTATTAAATTGACAATTCAATCAAGAGAGAATAAGAGAAGACCATATGAGAATATACTAAGGGAACCATTGAGACCAATGTTTTCAAAATCGAACTGGTCATTGAACTATAGTCAAGGCATTGATTCAAGGTTCAATGTTCACCATGGTTAAACCATGGTCGAACTAGTATTAATAATAATAATAATAATAATAATAATTCAATAATACATAAAATAATATAAAAAGATAATTTTATAAAACTAAAAATAAAACATAATGTTGTAGATTCTTAACATTCAAAGTACACACTAAAGTTCAAACCAAAATCTAAGTTTCAACAATACACGATGTTCGTTAACCATAAAAAAAAAAAGTTCAGGTTCATTTTTCATGTTTTTAAGGAAAAAAATCAAAATAACATTATATTAAGCATTTTTCATTGACCTGTTGTAAACCAGTTTTTTACCAGTGTTCCGGTCCGACCAGTTTTCAGAACAGTGATTGAGACAGGAAGAGGCAGGATTAGCAACAGTAATGCATGTCCTTTGGCTATATATGTATACATGTGCAAATCCAATCCTAAGAAAAGAAACCCAACCAAAAACTGGCAGCTGGCCTTGCTCTAACTCACTTGTCAGATAATTCTAAAAGTCAAACAGAACCAAATCCATGAGCATCTCATCTAGCTACTTATAGCCATTCTTCTCACACAAAAAATTTAGAGAGATATAGAAAAGAAGGAGAATAAAATTCCTCCATATCAACCTTATCAAGCCCCACAACCAATACAAGGGACTTCCAATTAATAAATGGAGGAAAATAAACTAAAAAGGGTCAAATCCTCATTGTATGACATGCAGAGGAAGAAAATTGGGAATAGGACCAAACAGAAAACTAAGATTATGTCATCTACCTTGAGTGCGCAGCATGAATTGATTAAACATGAGTGCAAGGTATTCCCACCATCCCTCATCATTATCGCATTGCTAGTCCATTTAAAGATACAGTTAAACATGATTCTTGGAAGTTGATATCCTAATACCACAATAGCACATACATATAAACAATAAATTATTTGACAATAAAACACATACCCAACTCCTTTAGATCGTCTTGAGTTCCTATCCATAATCAGACGGACATCTCTCACCTGAAATGAAAGGAAAGAACATTAAACTTGACGGATGAAGTATCTCATACAGAGGCAAATATAAGAAATTCACCCTAAGCATGCAAACCAAACACCAAATTTGTGGTATTGAAAATATCATCATGTAATGTAACCCTATATTCATTCATCACACAAACAGAATGTTGAGACATAATAAAGTTGCTGTCCTACTTGAAACTGAAGGCAGAGTACAATATACTGCAACAGCAACCAAATGTCTCTGAATAAGAAGCATTAAGTATGCTTGTAAGAACTTGTACATTGTATATTCATCATGATTGAGAAACAACAATATACTAAATACAAAACATAAGATAATATTAATAGTTTAAATGACAACAGAAGTCATTAAAGTTTTAATGGAGACAGAATGGTTTGATAAGCAAGTCATTACCATTCCAATGGCAAAAGTACATCAAATTTAAAAGCAACTGACCTTGCCAGCTTTTGAAAAGAACTCATACACATCTCTCTCTGTTGCTTTTAGCGGCATCTGAGATCACCACAGGGCAAATAGCCAATCATCAGAACAAGACACCAAATATCCTAATATGTAGAACTTATAAATTCATATAATTTAAAACAAACAAAAATAGGGACATCCAATCAACCTGGTAGGCAAAAACAGTTCTCTGATCCCTTTCTGGGTCTGCCTCAGGTTCTGCAGCCTCTTTCTTATCCCTAAATCTCCTGCAACTCAAATTAAAATTGTTAGGAAAAAGAGATAGAAAAGTTCATATTAGTTAATTTAGATAATCAGAAGGTATAATTTATAGCATAATTCCAGATATACACCGTTAACATTACAGTCCAAAATAGCACCAAATTTGAGAGGGAGTGATGTCTCAAATTCTAACCATATAATCCAAAGTAAATTTTTGTTAGCACATCATCGACCAAATCATCACTTAATAATCCTTACAACATTATGCATATATCTCAGGACCTATGGTCAGGATTTCCTTCATAATTCTTTGAATTAATAAAGCCAAAATTGCAGTCACGCCATTAGCCTTACCACCATATAGACAAAACTTTTAAAAAAATAATTCTGAAAACAGATTTCAAGTAAACACCAATCCAGCACAAAGGAAGAATTGCAAATCAAACCACCAACACACACTTTTTTCAGCTCTCTTGTTTTCTATTTCGCTATACTTATGCGCATCAATTAAAACAAAACACTCGCGAGGACAACAATTGATGAATTGAACCAACACTAAACTGAAAAAGTAAACCACTCACAAACAAAATGCACAAAACACAAAAGGAAAGAGGCATTACCGGCCATCGCGCAATTCGAAATCTCGCTCCCTGTCTCTGTCTCTCTCGGAGCGACTCCTACTCCTCCTGGATCTCTCTCTCTCCTCTCTTTCCCTCTCTCGCTCCCTATCCCTCTCTCTTCTCTCGCGCTCCTTTTCCCTATCCCTATCCCTCTCCCTATCCTTGTCCTTCTCCCTCCTCTCTCTATCCTTATCCCTCTCTTTCCTCTCTCCGTCTCTCTCCCTATCGCTCCTGTGACGGCCGGAGGAACGTTCACGGTCACGGTCACGGTCACGGTCACGGTCACGGTCTCGGTCGCGATCTTTCTTGGAACCGCCGTTCTCGTCGTCGCCCCTTGACCTCTTGCTCTTCCGGTCATCGGCATCGAGATCGTCGTCGACGTCGCGGGGCTTCCGGTAACTCCTCTCGCTCTTGTCGGTGATGTCCTTCTTCTTCTTGGAGGAATCTATGTCTTCCTCCACAGTCTTCTCCAGGTATTCGTACTCGTCGAAGTCCATTGGTTCCTCCTTCTTCTTCAGCTCAATTCTGAATTTCTAGGGTTTTAGGGTTTTCTTTACTCTTTCAGTTTTTCCAGAGGACAATAGCTGTTGCTTCCTCCGGTACTAGTAACAGTAATACAGAAGCTTCAATTCATATCCCTAAATAAATAAATGTTTTAAATTTTATTATAATTAAAATTAATATTTATTATATTCCTGTGAAAAAAAATATTAATACATAATATTTATGATAAAGGCAAAATTACAGGTTTGGTTTTTTTATCTTATATTTTAAATTCAGTTTGGTTTTTTATTTTTAAAAAAGATTAATTTAGTCTTTTATAATTTAAATTGGATCAATATGATCATTCTATCAATTTAGAATTAACATTATTAATAATTAAAAATTGACACAAAACAATATTCATTAGCCTAGACATGTTTTTACACGTGTGATTAAAATAGTGATAATTTTTAACCAGCACAATAATATTTTAAAAAAAAAAAAAAAACTCTTTATGAATAACTTTAAAATGTTCATGCTTAATTTCTTTTTTATGGTTATATGAATTTTAAACTGAGAAATTTTGTTATTGTATGTGTTTCAATCAATGTTGTCGAAAATCAAATTATCTCAATGAAGCATGTGTGATAATTGAATATTTTTATGTCACGAGTTTTATGCAATTCAATTTGTTTTTATCTATATTTTGAATTCACGTTTTCTTCTTCTACTACTACTACAATTAACAATAATAATAATAATAAGTTTTGTATATTATTAGAGTACGGCTTAATGTAATATACTCTCTCTGGACATAAATATAAGCAAAAAAAATTGCATGTGTGTTGGACTAAAATATAAGCAAATTTTAACTAACTTTTTCCTATTTAATGATACCATCTCTAAAATACCCTTCATTTAATTAAAGTTTTATTTCCAACCAATTTCTCTTTTTTTTGTCCTATGCAATTAAATGTAAAAGGTACTTTAGGAAATGAGTTAATCTTTTTATTGAGACTATCAAAATTAAATGATGCTAACTAACTTTCTTAAAAGGTGTGATTCAATTTTTTTTTGTTTATATTTCAGTTCGGAGGGAGTACTAATTTATCATGTCACCACAGCAATAGAGATACAAGAAGAAAAAATATACATATAAAAATAAAAAATATGTATTTAAATAAAATTATTGAACTAAAATTAATATACACGTTAATAAGAAAAATGTTATAACATATTAAATTTAGCACTATAAAAATATTGCAACAATGCCTATATTTCTCTATTAGATGAAAGAAGGAACAAAATTATCATTATCATTGTAATAAAAACTATAATATTGTACCCGTACACAATACGGTCAGTGAAAAAAGTAGTCCTATATTTATAAATAAAAAAATTGCAATGCAAAGAAGGAGAGAGAAAATGCAAAATAAAAAAATTGACATAAAATATTATAGTGACATGTGTCCAGTTGGACAGATTTTGGATAAAATACAAATGATGATGGCTTCTAAGGTGAATCACCTTCATATATGGTCCACCATGCACAATAAATAAGAATCCTTAGATTTATCTAAAGTGTAAAGTATCATCATAAATCCTTTGTGCCAAGATATTACATCTTTCCCCTCCTTCCTTTACCATCGCCACATTACCACACTTCAGTGGTCGTCACTGCTACACATCGTTGGTCAATTGATTTTATAAAGGATAGTGTCGGAGTCATCACAGTTAGAGACGAACAGTTTGTTTGGCATTATGACAACGACAGTGGAGTTGGATCCACAGTGTCACAATGAGGAGTTTTAAGGTCATACCTGCATATGAATGTCTGATTGTTATGGCTCTGACAACAAACCTTGTTGTCCATGCGAGCTAAACCGTTCTCCATTGTTAATTTCCACTCCAAATTCTCATGCCCGTTGTGAATCTCCTCGCTCACAATCTTGTGTAGCCACTACTCATAACATGTGGAAACAAAACCAATCCCAGATCTAAGAATCACAATCACAACCACACAAGAAGAAACCTAGATCCATTACTATTAAGCGAAATACTCTTCAACTTCCAAAGAATCTACAATCGTTACTGTTTGTCATTGTCCTTGTCTAGCCTGGATTCCTTCTCCGTGACCTTGAATTCCTCACAGATTTCAACTATGTTTTCAAAATCCCTAAGATTCGACTTGGAATATTTTTGTGAACCCTCTGGCGACACTGCCATGTTGGCAATGGAAAAAGGGTGTGAACCGCACAACTAGTCGACCAACTGTAACACCCCAAAAATTACAACCCAATAAGTATGAACATGAGAGATTTAATTTGAAAATTTTCTTGTTGGGGAGAATTATAACGTTGTGATTTTCCTAATTGTATGATTAAGTGTTTGATTAATAATGAAAGAGCAAACTAAACTTAAATTATGTTGATTGATATAATAATTAACTTAAGTTCTATGTTTTGTTATGGGCCATAGTGTTATTGTGAATTTTTTTGGACTTTTACGTGAGTTTCGTAAGTTGTAGGAAAAAAAAAAAAAAGAGAAGGGAGGTGTTCTTAGAGGAAATATAGGTGCGAAAAGTAAAAATCTAAATTAAAACTGTACGTGAAACTTCCAAGATTTTCTTCAATTCTTCTTTCTTTCTCCTCGAGCTCTCTTCTCTCCCTTGATCCCTCTTGACCGTGAGCAGCTACAAGGATAAGGAAGCCATTGTTGTTAGTTTGGAAACCTTGCATGCAAGGTTGGCTGTCATCCTTTCATCCTCTCAACATCAAGCTCACTTATCATCTCTTTCTCTTTCTCAACTGAACCTCAACAAAGGTGAGGGGAACTCTTTGTGGATTCTATTTTTAGTCTAAGGATGGTTGAGAGTTAGGGGGCTCAACCACCTACAGCATACATGCCCCTCTTTGGCTGTTGTGTGTGCTTTGTTTGAATGTTTGAACATGAAAAGTTGATGAAATGGGTTTGAAACCCTTTGGCAGTGGCTGTGTGAGTGCATGTCCTGGCCTTAGTGTTATTTTGGTTCTTTTGAAACTGAGTGGGAAGGCCCCTAGAACAAGGGAATCCATACCCAATTTTCGTAAAATTAATTGATGAAGGTTGCATGTTGAAAACAAACCCCAAAACAATGTAACAGTGGCTGTTAGGTTCGAGTGTCCCTGGACAGCTCCCACGGTTTTGCGACTTTTGGGAGATCTAACAGTTGGTTTTTCTCGAAATTTGTTTTGAATGAAAATAGACACAAAAAGAAACAACTTTTATTTTGATATCATGGAGAGAAAACCTCGTCTTAAAGTTCATCCGTGGCTTTCAAAATTGCTGTTCTGTTTTCAAGTTTTCCTGTAACATGTCTCGGTTTTTCTCAAATTCCCACTTGTGTGCTTAATATTTCTTTTTCGTTTTTGAATCATTAAAAACTAGACAAAACAAGTTTTTTAACCATATAAATTACAAAAATTATCATGTCCAATTTCTAAATTAACTTTTTAAAAAGAAACAGGGCAAGGGTTGTTGAGCTCTATTTTGAGTCTGAAACTTAGGCCGCTAGAAACAAATTTACTGGAAACAATAGGAAAAGAATTTGGGGGCAAGGGTTACCTTTTTAGAAAGATAAAGATGTTACCTTTCTACTGTAAAAAGTTCAGCTCAAAACAAGTTTGGAAAGTGGGAGAAATTTACATTTCTTTGAGCTATGTTCAGTGAGCACTCAAAATTCAGGGCTGCTGACTTAGAAAATTTTTTATATGTTGATTTTATAAGTAGGATACCTTTCTATAAAATAGATTTCAAGAACTTCGATTTGATATAAAAAGTTTTAAATTCCGAGGTCATTTGCTTGTATCAGTGAGAGCTCACATTCAGTACTGTCAATGAGAAATATGCATTTTTAGTCAATTTTGTTACTATATGTGTGTTATTTTGAATTGTGGCAATTATAATTATTAATTATGATTTTGTAAGGTAGTGGATATGTAATATCCATGGACTTATTCTGTTTTGGGTTTAAGTCCTAGAGATGTGAATATTGGGTACTTAATCTTTGAAAGTGTGGTTTTGTGTGCTTTTGTGATACAGTCCTTTGGATTGTAGGTTAAACTTTGTAATAAAGTTGTTTGTCTGTGTGATGTGTTGTTCACAAGACTCGATTGCGTGTACTTGTGAAGACTATAACTATGTTATAGTGTTTGTGGCTAGATTGTCATGTAACAGATAGATGAAACTTGAACAGTGAGCACATTAATTAGGCTAAAAGATTAATTTTATTTTTATTAAATAAACATTAATTAACGAACTCTTTATTTTATGCATTGGACATAAAAAGAATTTAGCCCCTTTGTGTGGAGGAATCAATGGTAAGTTAACATTTATAAAATGGTAAAGTTTTGAAAGAGCAAGAAAATACATAAAACATAATAAAATTGTCTACGCGTGGTGAATCATGTGAGTCGAGAGTTGTACAAGGATGATACGAGTGTACGACATATTGCTGGAATTGCAAGATGGCAAGAGAGTCGTGTTGAGTGTTCCAACTGTGAGAGTACCAAAGAGAGGGGGCGGAGTTCGAAAGGCATGTCACGACGTAATGTGACGGTCACCTATAGAAAGGTGATTGAGGCAATGTCCTCACATATATATAATTTTGAGCAGAGACGGGGTCTCAGGCTCGGCGTCTATTCAACCGGATGTGCAGCGGAACCCCATTGTGACGAGAAAGTTGTGAGGAGGGTTGTCGAGGAGTTAGTCCTTGGAGTAATGAGTGACCACATTTGGTACCTGGGAGATGATCATAAGGCAGGTTGTTCTTGGAGGGTAAGACACTGAGTTGTGATGATAGATCACGTAGCTAACTCGGTCACCCTGACAAAAATACAAGACATCGTCGGTTGGTGAGAGCCTGCCATTGTACCATGGTGAAGGGTGTACTCCCAACAGTCATCCAACTCAAAAATATGTAAGACCGCTGAGTTTTGGGAGTTCCAGTGGCAGTTGGCCAGTGTGAAATATATAAGAATAGTTGTGAAAACGAATAGGTTTCGGGTGTGACCGTTAGAGAACCATATCGTGGTGGCTAGTATGATTGTGTATGTGATTGTCAAGTCGTTCTGTGTACTGCTTGATGAAGCAAAGAGTTCACCCTCTGTTTATTTTTCTTGAACTGGTGGCAGTACCTGTAGATGTCATAAAGACGTTATCTTCATCAGCTTCGTCACTTTTCATTTGGAGGTTGGTCTAACATGCAGGGTTGAGTATTAGTGATGTCTGCTTTGAGTTCTAGGACCCTTTTTCCTTTTCATGTATCTTGGCATGAGTAGAACTAGGTTTCAGATTGTTGGCATATATATTCAGTTTTCATACTCTATTATCCTATGTATTTGGTATACGCTTTAAAAATGTATATATTACTATTACTCCAGAAAATATTTGGGTTATGAAATTCTCTATTTCATGTATATATGTATAGACAGAGTTATTTACTTTATTTATTATGTTTTACTCGTTTTAAAATGTATATTTATATTTTTCACAGTTTTTTGAAAAAATTAAAGTTAGTTAACATGCTTATTGAATTAAAATAAGTTTGTAAATGAGAATATATGTAAAATCGAATTTAGGGTATTACACCAACAATGTGCAACAACGGTTGGAACATGACGGTGGCAATAAAGGAGGTAATGTTTTGATAGAGAGGGCCTATGATAACATTTTACACCTTAAATAAATCTAAGGGTTTTCATTTGTAGTGTATGATAGACCACCAATAAAAATGATCCACCTTATAATCCATAATAATTGACATTGTAATAAAATTCACATCTTTCCGTTCAAATGTTCAATATTTACCCATATCAAATCAAATCAAACAACATACAAATTAAATGTAAATAGTATCAAACAAAAGGTAGAACAAAAACAAAAAATATCTTGTAACACAGGTAATTATTCCATACTGTTCTATTCACGGTAACCCTCATCACACGTCAAACACAACTTCAATTCACGAATCGAACGGTCCTCAGGAAGCAGATCGAAGCCGCGCCAAGCGAGATGGCGCCGATGTAATAAGAAGAGTATGAAAACAAAACAGATAAAAAAAAGCGCTTCCGACTACTTTATTTCAAAAAAAGAGCGTGGTCCCGCAGCACCTAGCGTAACCCACGCTGTGACGCTCCCACCATTTCATTCAATTCAAGTTCCAAATTCCAAATCCAACGCTCTCGCGGGAAAATTTCGAAAATTGCACACATTTGCGAGGGAACCCTCATTATTCAGCCGGCAAAAAAAGAAAAAACAAATCTCACACATATCCCAACCCAACTAACCCCTCAGCACACGCACTCTATTTATACACTCGCGCCTGCGCCAAAACTGTTCGACGAAATTCTCCACTGAGAGACACAGAAAACCGAGAAAAAGAAAAGACAATATGTATGTGGTGAAGAGAGATGGGAGGCAAGAGGCGGTGCATTTCGATAAAATCACCGCGCGTCTCAAAAAGTTGAGTTACGGTTTAAGCACCGAACACTGTGACCCCGTTCTGGTGTCTCAGAAAGTGTGCGCTGGCGTCTACAAAGGCGTCACCACTAGCCAGCTCGATGAGTTGGCGGCGGAAACCGCCGCGGCTATGACCGCCAACCACCCTGACTATGCTTCTGTGAGATTCTTCTCTTTCCTCGCGGTTTTTTTTTTTTTTTGTGGTTCCTATTATGGCTTAGAGGCTGATCTATTTGTTTTTTTGTTTGGTGCAGTTGGCTGCGAGGATTGCCGTTTCGAATCTGCACAAGAACACGAAGAAGTCATTTTCTGAGACGTAAGTGTGATGGAGAACTGTTTCTGCGTTTTGTTGTGTTGAATTGTCGTTTACCGTGGGTGAATTGTGACTGTTTCAGGATCAAGGTTATGTATAACCATTTTAATGAGAGATCTGCAATGAAGGCTCCTCTGGTTGCTGATGACGTCTATGAAATTATCATCAAGGTAATTCTATTGGTTGCTGTTTGAAATTCGGTGTGTTGTTTGTGTTCTATTGGATTACCCACTTAAGCGTGGTTTTCATTTGTGATTGTCTCTTATGTGTGATGGATCTGGTGTTGTATAGGTTTTAGTATCTGATTATAGTTGGTTTATGTTTCAAAATTGGAAGATATAGGCCTTTGAGTGGTTTTAGTATAGTTACTGATTATTGACTGTTATACTGTGCGTGTGGTTTAAATTTTGGTTCTGTGATGTTATATGCTTTTAAGTTTTGTTTGGCTGTTGTTTTGGTATGATGTGAAATTCACTTGTGTTGTCTTCTGTTGTTTTAGAATGCTGCTCGATTGGACAGTGAGATAATCTATGATAGGGACTTTGACTATGATTACTTTGGTTTCAAAACCCTTGAGAGGTCATACCTCTTGAAGGTTCAAGGAAAGGTTGTGGAAAGGCCTCAGCACATGTTGATGAGGGTTGCTGTTGGAATTCATAAGGATGACATTGATTCTGCTGTCACAACTTACCACATGATGTCTCAGAGATGGTTCACTCATGCGTCTCCAACACTTTTCAATGCAGGAACACCTAGGCCTCAGGTGTGGTTTTTGTTAATGCTCTTTCCCTCCATCTCTCCCTTCCCCACTTTTTGTGAGCATGTGGGGTGGTTTTTTTTTCCTTATTGTCTTTAAGATTAATATGGTGTTGTAAATTGGTAGTCCTGGACCTCATTTAGTTGGATCTATTTGTGTTTTGGCAGTTGAGTAGTTGCTTCCTTGTGTGCATGAAAGATGATAGTATAGAGGGAATATATGACACTTTGAAGGAGTGTGCTGTCATTAGCAAATCAGCAGGAGGAATTGGTGTTTGTGTTCACAACATTCGTGCCACAGGCAGTTACATTCGTGGCACAAATGGGACATCGAATGGTATTGTTCCAATGTTGCGTGTGTTCAATGATACTGCTCGCTATGTTGATCAAGGGGGAGGCAAGAGGAAAGGTAAATCATTTATACTTAATTGATAATTTCTCTGTTTTAATGAATACTTATAAATTGCCTTCACTTGCACATCTTATCTGCTACTTGTAGGTGCATTTGCTGTGTACTTGGAGCCATGGCATGCTGATATATTTGAATTCTTGGATTTAAGAAAAAATCATGGAAAGGTATGATTGATGGGCTTTTAAAAAAGTAGCAATTTTGATTCCCATTATTTAGTTATGACTTTAGTTCTTAGTTCATGCTAGTTGAAGAATAGATCTATTTTCATTGATATAGCCATGTGTTAATGTTATTTGTGCAGGAAGAGCATCGTGCTCGAGATTTGTTTTATGCTCTTTGGGTGTCTGATCTCTTTATGGAAAGAGTTCAGAGCAATGGGCAATGGTCTTTGTTTTGCCCCAATGAAGCACCAGGTTTGGCTGATTGTTGGGGTGAAGAATTTGAGAAATTGTACACTAAATATGAAAGAGAAGTAAGTTTGGTCTATATATGTTGGCTTGTTTGGCATGTTTTTGAATGTGCATTTTGCTGATTATTGTCTTGTTTTTTAAATCAAATTCATGTGAACATAGGGAAAAGCAAAGAAGGTTGTTCAGGCACAGAATCTCTGGTTTGAAATTTTGAAGTCCCAGATAGAAACTGGAACCCCTTACATGCTTTTTAAGGTGGTTTACAAACGCATGTTATACTTTCTCTAAGTTTCTATTTCAATGCATTTTGTATTTATTTTTCATTGAAACCTTTTCATTTTCTATATCCTAGGACATTTGCAATAGGAAAAGCAACCAACAAAATCTGGGCACAATCAAGTCATCAAACTTGTGCACTGAGATAATTGAGTATACAAGTCCAACAGAAACAGCTGTGTGCAACCTGGCATCAATTGCCCTACCGCGATATGTAAGAGAGAAGGTAGGGCATCCCTGGCACTGGCATACTTCATGTGTTAGGATCACATATTTGATTTATATGTAGCTAGGTCAACTTGTTTTACCTGATTTAGATTGTTTATCTACTTACCATAGGGTGTGCCCATGGAATCTCATCCATCTAAGCTTGTTGGGAGCAGAGGCTCAACAAACCGATATTTTGACTTTGACAAACTGGGAGAGGTACAATTTCTAGTTATTCTTGAACTACATACAATACTGGATGTTCTTTACATGTTTCAATATGTGTATTGTTATATGACTAGTTTTGTGACAGTTCTGTGTTTTTTTGTTGTGACTAATTATAGGTTACTGCAATGGTGACAACGAACCTTAATAAAATAATTGATGTTAATTACTACCCAGTTGATACTGCTAAAAGGTCAAACTTTCGACACAGACCCATTGGTATTGGAGTTCAGGGTCTTGCTGATACCTTCATACTACTCGGCATGGCATTTGATTCACCAGAGGTAAATAATGTTTGTGGAACTGCTTATTCATCTACAGTTTAAGCCAGATGTTCTTCAATTTGATAGTTTACATGGATATGGGGTGCAGGCTCAACAATTGAACAAGGATATATTTGAGACTATATACTATCATGCACTAAAAACTTCTACTGAATTGGCTGCAAAAGAAGGTCCCTATGAAACATATAGTGGTAGTCCTATAAGCAAGGTATATTCTTGTGTCCTGAGCTATATTCACAATGCAGTGGAACACAGATGCATGTGTATATTCAACTTAACTTTCAGGCTTACAATAAGAAATGTAAACATTCAAGATGTTTGTATGTAGTGGCTTAGGTGATTTCTATATTGTGCAGGGAATTCTTCAGCCAGATATGTGGGGTGTGACACCCTCGAGTCGATGGGATTGGGATGCACTTCGGGAGATGATATCAAAGGCGGGTGTGAGAAATTCACTTCTTGTTGCCCCTATGCCAACTGCATCTACTAGCCAGATTCTTGGCAATAATGAGTGTTTTGAGCCATATACTTCTAATATCTACAGTCGCAGAGTTCTAAGGTTTATTGCTATCCCATGTTATTATGTCTTGATATCTTATTGATCTATCTTGCTTGTTAACTGTTTGTCTTTCAGTGGTGAATTTGTTGTAGTGAACAAGCATTTACTTCATGACTTGACCGAAATGGGACTTTGGTCTCCTACAATCAAGAATAAGGTTATCTATGAGGATGGTTCAGTTCAGAAAATCCCAGAAATACCTGATGAGCTGAAAATAATATACAAGTACGAGATTTGTGATTTTGTAACTTACCCAAACTCTGCTCTAAGATATTTATGCTAATTCAATATGAAATTGTCAGGACTGTTTGGGAGATAAAGCAAAAGACATTGGTTGATATGGCTGTTGATCGAGGATGCTACATAGATCAGAGTCAGAGCTTAAATATTCACATGGATCAACCCAACTTTGGAAAGTTGACTTCTTTGCATTTCTATGCATGGTCAAAGGTATCAACCTTTTTCTTTGGGGCAAGTTAATAATGTCATTCTCATTGGATTATTTTCACGTTTTGTTTCTAATAAAGGAAGGATTTTCTGTGTTTGGTGGGATCTATTTTGATTTTAAGTTTATATGTTTGATTTCTCAGTTGGATCTTTTTAGTGATAGTGAATTTCAGAGAGAAACATTTAAAATAGATAAATCTACACACTGCCTACGGCTGGGTTTATTTCTTCTGCATGGCCCTTTATTTCTAGATAGTAGATACACTACTAGACGAACTTTATCTTATATTAGAAACTAGGTCTCTTGTTGGGGAATTTTTAGACCAACTGTTTGCTGATTGATGTTTATTGCCTTTTGTTTTTGCATGAAAAAGGGTTTGAAGACTGGGATGTATTATCTGCGATCACGTGCTGCAGCTGATGCTATCAAGTTTACTGTTGATACCTCTATGCTCAAAGTAATAATAATTCATTTCATCAATCTTCCTTATTCATGTAATTTGCATGTTTTGATATTAAATTTTTCTGTTGTGAATGCAGGAAAAACCTAAGGCAGAGGAAGAGGATGATAATACTAAGATGGCGCAGATGGTGTGCTCTTTAACAAACCGAGAAGAGTGCTTGGCTTGTGGAAGTTGAAAGCATTCAAATTAGAGTTGCATTTTCCCGGATTAAATTTGGGCCTAAAAACCCTCAAGTGCAAACATCAACAATTTTATTTTAGAACAACACTAGTGCAGGCATTGGTGATATAAAGATTCAATCCATACCATGATTATCTTAAGCTTTCTAAATTATCTTTAGAGCTTTGTATAGTATTTATGGTGTTAATTTCATTTGTATCTGTTTGTTTTTGTATTATATGTTAAATGTTAAATAGTTGAAAAATGTCGAGATGGTAGCACGTCAATTGTCCAGTGAGCATTTTTATATCCTACATCTGAAACCCTTGGCAAATGATGGCAACCAAGAAAATTTGAAAACCATAACATGGAACTTTTGGGGGAAAAATAAAAGCAGACACTATCAATATTGAATTTGAAGGAGTATCCAACAAGAGAATTCCCCTTGCAGTTCCTAAGGACACATCCGGCCATACGAGTGTTTCCTCCCACTACACCATCTGAATTCAATTTGCACCAATTGAAAGGTGTAGGAATCGAAATTATATCATGCATAGTGGCTTGATGTCTAAGAGCACGATTCAGGGGATCAACAAGGACGTGGATAAATTGAAGTCATTTACTGTTGGCTAAGCTCGTCTCCAAACAAAAAAATATAAGCTTGATATATGATGATAAGTCAATTATTAAGATACATAAAGCTCCATTTAAAATCGGGATGGTACATAAATCATTATTGTATTTTTTTTAATATATAAAAGCACAAAAAAAACTTTTAAAAATATTTAATAAAATATATTAAATATTAAATAATCTTTAACTAATATGTTTAGGACAGTTGTCCGTTGGATCCATAATCAAAATATATACAAGAAAAAAACCAAACAAGTGTAAGTCAACTTCACTTTTTGGTTACTAGCAGGGCAAGAGGCCCAGTGTATGTCAACTTCGATATCTGATTTAACCTCAACTTTGCACTTGTACATACTACACAGCGTTGGACGGCAGAACGTGATTGACGCAATGACGCGTTAACGAACCACAATATATAGAACACGTAAGTTGTCAATTTAAAACAGTGATTAAATTGATACTTTCTGAAAAAGATAGGTATTGTATGACCTTAACAAGTTTATAATTTTAATTAATCTTGCAATTATTACATGATATCTTAATTAAGATATCATGTATAAATATTTTTTTACAAGCCACAGGTATATTTACCGGGAGTTAAACCTGCTTAAGTTACATAGAACCATTGTAAGCCATAAAATTCTCAATACTATTAGTTAAGTTAAACAATACTACATCAATTGATCCATACATTGGTTGTTGGTAAAAAAAATTCAAACTTATTGAAATAATATGATATTAATTTTAGGTGACTATTGAAGTGTATCCATATATTATTTGATATTAATTTTTCATAGACTTGTCGTGTGGACGGAATTTGTCAACCCATATAGCCGCCCTACTTTGTGAATTTGGGAAAAATCTAAAAAAGTGACCCACCCTTCCCTCCGTACTGTTTCCTTTGTACTCCATGATCCATAAAACACCAAACTTTTTTTTATAGGATGAACTGTTACTTTGATCAAGTGTAATCCACTGTCATTTAAATTTATGAAAGTATAAAATTGTCATTTTAGTCTCTGAAAATGTAATTTGTCTGTCACTTTAGTCCTTTTGATAAAAAAATTTCTTTAAAATTAACATTTATGCTTACATTACACACTATCTAACTACATGAATAACATGTCACGTAGATAAATAGCATATCACGTAAGTACGAACGTTAATTAAAAAAAAAAATTATCAAAAAGACTAAAGTGACAGATAAATTGTACTTTCAGGGACTAAAGTGACAGTTTCATACTTTCAGGGACTTAAGTGACAGTGAATTACACTTTCAGGTACTAAAAATGTAGTTTACCCTTTTTTATATGATTAATATTTTTTCAACATTCAAAGAGTCTAAGAATCCAATTCACATCCCTCGTTATTTTTTTTAATCTTTTTTTTCTTATCACACTAGTGTGTTATAAATTTTATTTGCTATGATAAATATATAATTAATTATAAAAAATTATCAATAATATTATAATATCACAATTCATTTTAAAGAAGTTATTATTTTTTTAACTATTATTAAAAAAATTGTTATAACAAAAATAGAAAATAAAGTAAGTGAAAATTTTATAATCTAAATAAATTTATTTTTAAAAATATTTTAACAAAATTGTATTTTTTCACAGCAATTTATATATTAATACACTTTTATGTAAAATATTTAATATCTCTATGATACCTTTTATTCTATAATTTAAATATGAGTAAAATTTTATGTAGATATCAATATGCTTTGACATAAAATATTTATTCTTGTGTGATATATTTTTACTCTAGATTACTTTTTATTCATATTTATTTCTATGATTTACATATTAATGTGTTTTCATGTATATTTTTTAACCTCAATATAAAATATATTTAATTCCTACGATTTATATATTAATAAGCTTTCATTTTTAGTGTATATTTTGTTAATGACATTTTTATCCTTCAATTTATACTGCAACCCCATGTTCCATTGTCTAGTTTAATTGATTGAGCAGTGTGCGTGAGTTGTTATAAGCTCCTTGATATTTCGATTCTTATGAATAAAAAAAAGTTATTAAAAATCGGTTTACTTCTTAAATTTTCATTATTCTCCTAACTATTCACTACTCTTTTATGCTCGAAACATTTTTCTTCTCTCTCCTTTTATTTTATTTTATTCTTTCTTAAAAAAATTTAGAGAGGCATGGAATGGTTCTCTCCCCTTAGTAGTTGAATCCCGGGAGCTTACTAGGTCAGGATAAGCTTCAAAGCTTAATGAACACTTGTAAAAATACTTACAAATTATCTACCAATAAAGTCCTTAAATCAACAAGGTTTCCTAGTATAATATAGATCATAGAGCTAGTACCATTTTCCAATCCATTCACCCAAATTGATAACTAATACCGTGTATCATTATTATTCGAGGGACTGATCCTGTTTTATCCATTCACATTTCACAAAACGACAATGGATTCCGCGTTATATGTGTGTTGTTTAACCAAAGCAAGAGTTGACCGAAAACTTTTGTTGCATCAAGGTTCTATTCTAGATTGGAAGAGTCCTAGAGTGAGTCAAATTCAGCAATAAATAAATATAATTATATAAATAATGGCATAAAACTTCAAGTTATTAAAATACCACGTACTAATTTAAATGGTACTTGAACTATCTATTATTTATCACTATTAAAATACTACACCAAGTCGGCAAATTTATAATAGCAGATTATTATTTAATTAATCCCTACAGTATAACGGTCGTGTAAATAGGTCTTGATTGCAAAATTTGTAGAGATCAAAAAACAAAAAATATATAAAAACTAAAAGCAAAATTTTACAACGAAGTAAAAATATTTAAGCCAAAAAAATTACATAAATTTTATACAGTACTATTGAATTGACGGATGTATAACTACTGTATATTTAACTTAAATGATGCAATTTACAAACAATACGTAAATAATAATTTTAATTTTTTTTGGCAAGTTACTGTTTTTCAATAACATTAACGGAACAAAAATCATTCATAAAGATAAAAGTGGCTCCTGGTCCCCGTTTGGTTTTGGATAAAAGTAAAACGTACTAGTACGGCATTTTGTAGCGTTCCGCCAATAAACGAGTTTGATTTGAGTTTGAACACTTGACGTGGAGGTTCAAATGCATATGCTTCTCTCTCTCACTCTCTCTTCCTCAAGTCGGTTAATTAATTTAATTAAGCTGACACAAGTATATTTTATTGGAGTTCACGTTATTCGAATAAAATAGAATTATTATGGTGATAAAACTCATTTTCTAATCATTTAATGTAATTATATATTTAAGATTAAAATTTGAGATTATTGATTAAATTAAAATAATTTTATATTAGTTAATTTGTTCCGTATTATTAAACTTGTAATTTTTTATTTTTTTTTAGTATAGACCATAAACATTCTATCTGAGATAATTCTATCCAAATAGGATAGGATTTTAAGCTTGTAATTAAACATATAACTAAGATGGATCTCATTTATAAAATTAATTAAAATATTGGATTTTCATGTCGGCCATTACTGTTACAACCTTTTTCTGAGCACCGACCTGAAAACCGTCAAGTTGGTTAATTGCACACAAACGCAACCAAGTTTTCAGCTTTCACACCTAAACCCATTTGACCCATCACGAGTATTAATCCATAAGCTCCATGTTTTTGTTTGCTTCGGCGTCAACTTGTTGTTGGTATCAGAGCTTTGGGAAGCTAGTTGAAGAAGCAGGGCATGCAGAGGGAACAAACCGAATATTTTCAAACTTGTTATACTTTTGATTATTAAAGTTGCATTTATTTCAGATAAATATAGTATTTGGGTACAATAGAGTTTAAACACCGACGACTCTTCATGGCGGCTACTATAACCAAGTTGGTGTGAAAAGTTTTGGTTTTGTGTGCGTGCGTGCGTGTGCGTGTGCGTGTTAGAGTTGGCTTTTTGAAGGGGGTGAAGTTATATATTTTTTTTTTTTTGGTGAAGTTATATGTGTATGTGAAAGATGGCGAATGATAGACTCCATCACTCGTTGTCAATGCCAATGATGTTTTCTGGTTTCAACAGAGAGAAGGAGATGTCAGCCATGATCTCTGCTTTGACGCATGTGGTCTGTGGAGAGGATGACCATGGTGGTGGTGATCACAATAGTGCAATTGCTGGTGTAACATCAAATACGCCTTCTTCATCTTATGGTGGCAACTCTGTTCTCAAGAGAAGAAGGGAAGATGATAATACAAATATTACATCATCCTTTGGTGGAGCTTCACTCCCTGCTATTTCAACAAGTAAGCACCAAATTCAATAATCATATAGTCTAAAATGATAAAATCCCTTTTTCTTTTTTATTTTGATATGTTTAAAGAGTATGAAAATAAATTGTTATTTTAATGCTTGACATAACTAGAACAAGGAAATTATAAAAAGAACACAAGAATTGAAGGTTAGGTAGGATCTTACAAAGTACCCACATCTTAATATAATACTAGTATTTATAATAATAGAAGTCTCCAGCAGGGGATACACATTCACACATAACATGTTATATCATAGAAAAGTGGAAACAAATACCTTTTTTTTTTTTTTCTTGTCTCATTGTTGGATTGGATTTGTTTGCAATAATAAAAATACAGTTGCGGAAAGTTCAAGCACGATAACAACGAGGCAAACGGCGAATACAGTATACGATTACGAATACAGAACAGAGAACGTGAGAGTGGAAGAAGAGCAACAACCGAGGAGAAAATACAGAGGAGTGAGACAGAGGCCGTGGGGAAAATGGGCTGCGGAAATAAGAGACCCTTTCAAGGCCACTAGAGTGTGGTTAGGAACATTTGAGACCGCTGAGGACGCAGCCAGAGCGTACGATCAAGCTTCGTTGCGTTTCAGAGGCAACAAAGCCAAACTCAACTTCCCTGAAAATGTTAGGCTCAGACAACAACAACCTCAACCTCAACCTCCGTTGAACTTGAACCCACCACCGTCTAATCATTTCAGCATTCCGTCAAACACTGAGGCTCTTCACCCTGGTTCCAGCAGTTTTTATGAGTATTCTTATTCTCATGTTCATGAGTTTCCCGTGAGCCTGTCTGATCAGATTGCTGTGTCATCTGCTATGGCTTCTCATCATCTTCAATCACCTTCGTATTCTTCTTCTTCTTCAACTATGGCTTCTTCGCAGGGATCTTCAGTTCCTTCGATTTATCCTACGCATCTAGCGCCATGGTCTTCTGGTTATAGTTATAGCTCCTCTCCTTCGGGGTGATATCAATCGCATTTATTTCAACTCTCTCTCTTTGCCCCATGTATCATCGTTATTCTCCTCTGTTTTTGCATTAGCACGACCACCATGTCCATCCAGTTGTGTTTTTTTGTGACGATGTTAGTGATCACGCAAAACAAATATAACAATAACAATCTTCAACAGTTTAGTATTTGTGTATAATAGAGTTTTTTTTTTATTCCTTATTGTTCATTTGAGATAATTGTGCTCTGGTAGGAAATATCACCAGCAAAAAGGTCTCTCCGAATATTAACACATGTATATTAGAGTTTAAAACTTATTTTAGATAAATTTGATTTTATAAAATTAATTTCGACTAGGAGTAAATTTGACTGAATAAATTTATGTTTGAAAATATTCATTTGAAAAGTAATTGACATAATAAATGTTGTTTGAATACTGTTTAGTAAAATTTACTTTTAAATGTGTAATTATGGAAAAGGATAAAATACCGGTCGGAAGACAATTTCATAAGGGACTAGGTTCAAATGCTGGTAAGAAAAGGAAAAGGAAAAGGATAAAATCAAAATTGTCAAACATTGCATTTAAAACGTATAAAGCAGAATACATCTTATGAGGGTCTGACTTTCCTGACGCTAAACCATTGTCTATTTTTTAGTGTGCCGCCTTAAAACAAACAAAATGTTGAGCCCCAGTTTGAAAAAATAATAGGTGTACTGATATACCTTGACAAAAGCTGAGGTTGACCGGATCAGGATCCTCTACAATTTCAAAAGAAACTTGAAATAGCATGGTAGGCAGTTCTAAATCTAGCCCTTAAAATTAATAAAATGAATGGTTGGGATTCATGCAGTTTTCCTTAAAACTGTAGAGGATCAAAATCCAAGGTTGACTATCATGTTGATATTATATTAAGTATTTGCCCGACAACATAAGCAACTTAAGTTCAGAAAAAGGAAAATACACACACGCGACAAAGAAAAGCTAGTAGATTAAGTTTCTAGAAAAGAAGCAAACGACATAGTCTGAAGTGAAGTTCTTAAAGCCTTTCAATTTAATTGTGACTTGCGTCTGAGCAAAGCAATTTCAATGTTTGACTTTGAAGTATCCTTCAAACAAGGAATTGAGGCAAACTCACATCACACGTTTACAAAAAATTTATATTAACGTGCAAAACACCAGAGAAAATATAGTTTAGAACGGAACTTGTGGTTGTTATGCAATAAATACTTGCTAATAAATATTTGCTACATAGAACCGTCAATCAAAAGACTAGAATGTACAGTAGTTACGTTTACCTTGAGTAATTGGATGATCTCATTTGATCTTTGCTAATAAATTTTAGAGATATCCTTTTTCATAAAAACATTTACATTAGATCTATTTCAATAATCATCTTTAACCCCAGCGGTACTTGAATCGTCTTTAACCACTAAAATCGATGCATGATGGTAAACACGAAGGTCACAACACCAATCGTTTAGCGAGATACAAGCATGCCTTAACTGAAAAGATTACAGGGTTACGTCTTTTGGGGGAAAAAAAAAAACTCAGTTCAGTTATACTTCACTCAAGACAAGCAGTTGCTTCGGGTACGTACAGATTGATGAGTTCGGTAGGGAAAAGGACGGATAATTTTTCATTTCTAAATCGAGAAAATAATAAATGTCTATAAGAATTAAGAGGTGGTTAGAAACTTGTATAATGATATATCATTTAAAGAAATTCTCAAATAAGGCGAATGTTCATTTAACGTGAAAAATTACTCCTCTCTTCCCTCGAAACTCCTCCATCCGGCGTAGCCTTCGGAAACCCCCAATCATTGTACTCAAATAATAGATGCTTTGCTTGCAGCTAACAAATTGTCATTCAGGGAAAATAACACGACACGTCCAAATTGCATAAGAAAATGTAATAGATAAAAAAGGTACAAGAGAGAAAAAAAAATCAACCAGGCAAAATAATATAAATGAGCAAACACTCAATTTCTAGCCACTGCTTCAATCAAGATCGTTTGGGATCCTGTCATAAGTCAGTGGTAAGGTATGTACCAGTAGTATACAACAATGCTACTTTCAGTACTATGATGCATATATCCTCCAGCTCTACCCTGAACGCATGAGTGACAAAATATAAAACGAAAAAGGGATAATCGTTTAACGAAATTCCTCACCAACTCTGTCGGTGACAATTCAAAAGAACATTTCTGAAAAGGCAACTTCAGTACAAACTACAAAATCACATCAATATTGAGATGCCCCTGCAATTACCAGAAGCAAGCATTATGACAAATACTTGAGATGTGAACAGTCACGATTCTACCATTTTCTATAAACCATACTTCGCTTCCTGCGTCGCCAACTCCCTCCTAAAATAAGAAAATTTGAGAGGAGCAACAGAGGGAAAGGGGACAAAAACTTTACCTTTGACTGTAACTGCTGATATCGACCTTCTTAAACCTTCAAAGCAGCTTTATGGACCATGGTTTCCTTGTGTATTTGATGACAACTCTTCTCCACAAGATCAAGCAATTTCTCCAAGTTTGCTGCCCACGAGTTAAGAATATCATTGCTATCCTTTGCTGTTTGGAAACAGACTACTCCCATTGGCCTATCAATCTTTGCCACCAGCGCCTTAGACACAACCATATCTGAGAGATGCTTCTCAGCTTCCTGAATTTTATATAAAGTATTAATTAGGAGGATAATCACACTAAAAGAAATAACATTTTAAGAAAATGAATTAAGTTCAGTTACAACATCCATATTCACATGCAGCATAAAATAAACCACTTGAGGTGGTAAGTGAACTCCAGCAGCACACCAGCATAAAAAGACCCTGCCAACCCCCAAGATCATAAATTTTCTTTGAAACACTAGTATCCACTGGCAGACTAGGAGCATGTTTGGATTTCAGGTGGGAGGATTCAAAAGTATGTTTGAGAGTAAAATCAGTTTGGGATCATGTTTGGTTATCCCTCAAAAGTATGTTTGAGAGTAAAATTTTGTTTGCAAACTTAATTTTGGAAAAGTTAAGATTTGGGATACTTTTGCAAACTCAGTTTGCAAACTTCAATCCAAACATGCACTAGGTGTGCCCACACACCATCTAAAATATGTTACCTCAGTAACACTTAAAAGACTTAAAAGCACACAACCACAACTAGAATCACAAACCTGTACACTGAGACACAAAAGCTCTGCAAGTCTCTTCAATGTAATTCTTGCGTAATATTTTGATACAACAAGAATGTTCTGAAAGGTAACAAAAATGCTCCGTATTAATGCTCACAAAAAGAAGTACAAAACATAAACATATCACACAATACCAACCAACAAAATTGATGGGGTGAGAAGAAATATAATGGCATCAGTTATTTACATGTTCAATTATTCTTTGCTTCAGATCTTCTGCTGCTTTTTCACCCAAAGATTTCCCAGAGGTCTTTTCATTCTCAAAATCACTCTTATATGTATCCCATAGAGCCGTCCATTGGATAACCTCCATGGTAACCAGCTGTTTCAAAAGTAGCCTAGGCACAACATATAACAGGTACACCAAATGACAAGGAAATCCTAAAGAAAATAAATGAACATGACTTGGAAGACATGAGATAAAACTTAGGATAACATACTTGAAGTTTGGAATCTCAGATAGATTCTTATCCTCCAAGGTGGAATTGAGAAGGCTTGACTGCATTGGATCATGGGGCGATAGAACCAAGTACCAACATATTTTCCTTAGGATCTACATGTAAAAGATAATATTCAGAAAAACACTATCATATAACAACAGAAACTCACAATAATAGAACAGGCAAATAAAGAAATAAAAAAGGAGAAAGCTTACTGGAATCCACTTGGCAGGGTCTTCTTTGACAGATGGAATCTCATATATTGCCTTGTAGCAACGGCAAATTTCAAGATAATCATTGTTATGGGAATAATACCTTGAAACATAAACAGAAACCAGCATAAGACAACTAAGATTTTAAAATCAGCAGCAAGCAGCATAAAATAAGTAGTTAAAACTTATGTAGCATGAAGGTACAATAAACAAACACACGTTTATATCATTAAACATCACTGAAGTCTGAAAGTGATATAGAAGCATTGCACCAAATTTGAAAGGCAGTGGGCAACTTGCTGGTACAATCTAATCAACTATGACAATTTTCATACACTTTGTTATTGTCAAATTTTACAAGTCATTCCCCAAACACACAAATTCAAATACAATAGTGCCAGCTAGTTCACACGATTTTAACCATCCCCTTTCCTACAATTCTAAGTGGCAAACAAAGTTTGCATCAAGTCAGAATATTTGCACCAACAAATATGCATGACAACATGATTGATTTCATGATGGTAAATAAATTATACATATTAGGTATAAAGGAAAACATGGAAACATATAAAAATGGTAATTATGGTTACATTGAAAAGAAAATGTGAGATAAAAATGTAGATTGATTATCAGAGAATTGAACGTATTTGATAGGAACCGAAAATCGCCTATCATTATCATTTTAAATCAATTAATTTGGTACAAGATGCACTACCAAAAGAGGAAAGTTATGCTTGCCACAATATTAAATGAAAATTAAGATTAGTCACAATTCTATTCATAAATTTTAAAAAAACAATCCAGTCTAAAACATCTTATTCCTATATTTAGGGCTCATTTATGTGAGCTTTTTTGAAGAAAGATGTTTCAAAAAATTTATAATAATTAAGTAAATCTCTCCAAAAGATTGTTTAAATGCTTGTCTCGAGTGTTTGAATTAGCTAAGGAAAAAGTTCATTTTAATAATCGATTATAACTGATCAATTATTCTAATAATCATTTTCAGAAACAAGTTTAATGTTTGGATATGTTAGGTGACTAGTAATTTTAAGATAATCTATTTCATTTGGATTGTCTGAATAATCACTTTTTTATAGTACAATTATAAAAAATAAAAAAGGTATGAACTATGAAGTTACTTATAGTAGTTGATTTTGTATTTGAAAAAATCAATCATTGTGAATAAAATGGGAAAGCAAAAGTTAGCTAGAAAATAATCTAACAGCTTCTAATAATAAGCAGCAAAATTTTACACATGACAAAAAAGCTTTTTTCGACTTCAATTATTTTACTGAACATACAAGGGTTTTAAAAGAGGTTTTTCTACTTTAAAAAACTCCACAACACACCCAAAGACCATCCTATCCAAACATGGTAATAAGCTAAAGATAGTTGCAGAATTGAATCCCAGTTTGGTTATGAATCCCAAATGGTGGCACAGGGTGGCTGGCCCCAAAACCACTATGGTGACAGTGGGTAGCAGAGTTGCCGCTATTGAGGTTATGAGACACATTAAATAATTTATAATTTATACTACACATATATAAATATATAAATGCTCGATAAAAAAAAATTAAATGACATTTATAATTAATGATCAGAAGTTACAAGTTTGAAGCTGAACACAAACATCGCAATAACAACAAAAGGCAGGGAATCAAATAATTTTAAGCCTCTAAGAGAGAACAGAGAGTTGCATTGGAGAGAGAGCAGAAGGGCAGAAGAGGTGCGGAAAGTTGTAAACAATGACAGAATGTTTGCCAGAAAGGCAGAAACAAAGTGTTTTAGCCAGAAATGGAGATGTAGGTTCACCAGAATTGATCATGTTTTTTTCGTTCTCATGAAAGAAACAGAGTGAGTCTTGTGCCCTAAACCCTATGTTACAAATGAAGACTGAAATCCCAAAAAACCCATAAAAACATGCTCAGCATTTTTTTATGCAAACCAGAACAAGTGCAAGCAAGAGAGATTAACAAAGAGTGAACACATTGCAAGTAGACAGTCATTGGCAATATGTCTTATTCTTGGGCATCTCGAAAGCACATATTGGACCGACTAGCAACGTTTAGAGAAGCCCAAAAGCCAGAATAATTTTCACCATTTACTTGATGTTGACTTATCTCAAATAAAATGGAAAGAGATATCAAATATACAAGGTTAAGGCACAATATTCAATTACGGCAACATGAAGTACATATTCAATTACCGAATCATTAGTTCATAATAGATCTGCTTCAACTCCAACAAAGATGGTATATCTGCAGGGGGCTCTTCTACAACATTATCGCCTTCTTTAGGCTTTTTCTTTTCCTTAGATAAATCTGCATCAAATACTCTTGGGCTAATTTTTCTTGAGAGTATTTGTGCACGAACATAATCCTGGCGGTCTAGACACAAACGAACCTACATAATTTGACATAGAAGATTCTGAAATCAGCAACTGAATTGCAACACAAGAAATTAATGGCCTGCTATTGCTGTTATCACAGAAACACAAAAATATCCCATACTTGTTCGAGAATGAATGCAATTTTCTCAGTCTTGGCCATGGCACCAAAAGTTTCCACCTGTTAAGATTACCCATTCCATAAGTAAACTGAAAACTAATTAGTTACATTTAAAAAACAAAGATATATAGAAGGCGTCAAAACATGACACATTCACACTGACCGCAATTTCTTGCATCAAATCAGCAGCTTCAGCTATAAGCCCTTGTTCTTCCTTAATCTTTGCAAGTTTCTTGATCAATCGAGCTCTCTCAATTTCCACGTATATCTAATAAATGATACAACATATAAATCATACATAATCCTAATAATGAAAAATTATAAAACAAACAAAAAGTTCAAACATAGCACACTCACCTTCCCTGCAGACACACTGTTCAACGTTTTGATGAGTTCTATGCGAGTTTCGATATCTGGCGTCTCATCAATATATTGCATAGCCTGTTGCACCATAGCTGTTACAGCCTGCAAACATATAATCAGCTCATTAATAACAGAAAACACCTTTTGTGCACCTTTTACAGAAACAATTAGACAACATCTGAACTAAACTACTATCAATGAAGGAGCTATACAAGTGTTTTTTAGATAAGTCTTATCTATTGCAAATCACAGAAAATGGCAGAAAGCCAATAATCCACTATATCATATAGTGGATAGCATTGTGAGCAAATAACGGAAGTCGCACAGTGGTTAAAATATATGATATATATCAATTATATATGTATAAAAAATTAAGTTGTATGCAAACAAAAATAAAATGCACAAAAGTTGGCATAATACTAACTCAGTTCAATTGACTGGAGACTCGCCGGAGATGACAAGGGGATGCAGGACACATGCCTGCAACCATGGCACCCGTAGTGGCCGCAATAGTGGACATAGTCGCGATAGCAGATCCGAGGATCTCCGCAATGAACTGGCACTATTGCGCCGCTACAGTAGCGGCTATTTAGTAACACTAACATAGATAGCCTACTCGCACGTAACTCTACATGGTAGGGAATTAACATTAACATTCTCACGGTCCTATCATGCAAATTTAAATCGATGAAATAAAATACCAATTAAAGATGTATACTCTTTGTTGTCTGAACAAAATTCGAGTCAAACAATAACCTATTTTCCATTCTAAATGAACAAACAAGTACAACTACCAATTTTTCAAAGAAAACTAAAACCCTAAACCTCCTTACACAACACACCACACCACAGTGCGATTCACGTAACCTAAGAGGTTTTACCACATATGAAAATAAAATAAAATAAAACGCAGAGAGTACCTGTTTAAGCTGACCACGTCGTTTTGACAAAACGACAATCTGGTCATTGAGGGTTTTCCAGGCTCGCGCATCGAAGCAGAGCTGCAAAATATCGGTGGCCGCCTTTCTGGTACCGGCGACTTCACCGGCGAGTCTCATCTGCTTCTCCACGTTCAGCAATTGCTCTATCGCCGCGTCTAAATTCCCCGTATTCGCCTACCAAAAATTTCAGAGGAACCGTCAGTTACGGTGACCGCAATCGTCGAATTTCAGTTCAGAAAAAAAAAAAAACACAATAAACAACCCTAGAGTAGTTGAAGGAAAAAAGCAACTACTAGTACGCAAAATTAACGGTGGAAGTGAGGAAATAAAAGTAGAAAACGCATGCGGCGATAAAGTAAAATGAGAGATCTGGAATGGCTTCGATCCATGAATGAATTGAGTGAAAGTGAAAGAGAGGGTACCATGGTTATGGTTGGATTGTGGGCGAGAGAGATCTCCGAAGGAGTCGTCAATTATTGAAAATTGAAAACGGAAGGAAAAGTGAAAGAGGGGAGAAGAGAAGGACGGAGAAATTCATAGACGCTCTTTTTATACTCCGAAGGCCCACCTAGGCCCAACAACCATCTTAATAGCCTGGCCCGATCCGCCTCCGTTTTGTTTTCTATCTGGACTCACAAACATGCTTGAATTTTTATTTATTTTTTCTATAAAAAAGTGTATAATTTTTCAGAAGAAAAATGTTTCCTTGACAAAAAGAAGAAGAAAAATACATATGCATTTTGAAAAAATAATAGGGCTATGTTGGGAGTAGAAGCTCTTTTGAGCTTTCTCAATTGAAATTCAAACATCCACTAAGACTTAAGAGGGTATTTGAATGAGTGTTGGTAAAATTAATTTTGAATGAAATTATTTTTTATAAAAATTAATTTTGAAGTAATGTGATTTATATTTTGATGTTCTTACTAAAAAAACAAGTTATTAGTAAGAACTTAGTATAAAAATTTTTATTCAATACAAAAAATATCTAAAGTTGTTTCTACTCATAATCAATTTTAGATTCAAAATCAAGTCCTCGATGTAGAATTGAATATGTAAAAAATTACAAAATATCACATTAATTGATATTTCAACGCGATTCTAAAGAATCTAACATGAAACCAAACACGTACCAAGTTAATTACAAATCTATTTTAAAAATAATAAAATACCTAACATGCACTCACGTTCTTTTTCATCTACCAACATATCATTGGTCCGAATGAAACTTGACTCGAATCTCTTAAGCAAGGATGTGATACTATGCACCAATGTCATTATGACAAAAAAAAAATCTCTATCATCCTACTTTCATCTTATTTTTCTTCTTATCATATCTATTATTTTTTATTTTATTTATTTATTTCTCTCTTATTTCCACCCGTATATTTCAATAATGAATTGTTTACCATTACTCTTAAAAACATTATAGATTCATACCTTTCTCACAAGAGAATTTTTGAGAAAATAAACTTGAGTTATTTTTACATTAGGTTATGTAGAGTTTGCCCAGGTAGAGTGGGTGAAGCAACCATTTTAGATTTTTTTTACATAATAATGATGTTTTAAAAAATAATAATTATTTGATAAATATTTGTTAATTATTTATTAAATATTTTTTTATTAAACAAGCCCTTATTTTATGTTGAGTTTTTCTTATCTCACAAAAATTAATTTCATATCAAATATATATTTTTTCACACCCTATTCTTTGTAGTCCTTTATTTGTGTTTGTTCATTTTCTTACATGTTGTGTCAGTTTTTTTATTTCTTTCTATCACCATTTGTGTTTATTTGTGATATTATCACTTTTTTTTTACCTAATAGGCTGTGGGATCGGTCCTCTGTGAGATATGAAGTCATAATATGTGGGAGCACTTGTAACACCCTAAATTCTATAATGATGAATATATGATATTTGATTCAATTAATTGTTTTATAAAGTGTCTTAATTAATTTACTTAAGAAAATACGTGAAAGGTGAAAGAAACATAACCAGAATTTAGTGATATTTTTAAAACTTTTTAATTCAATTTTAATTGTGAAAGTTATAATTTACTTTAGCAGTTATAACGCGTTATTTAATTCAACAAAAAGGTCAAGTGTAGTTTCAATCGTAAAAAAATGAATTAATTTTCAAATATGCGGAAATAAAACACTGGAAGATGCGTACGACTGGAAATGTAAACATGTATATATGTAACCAAAAGACATAGCGTACTCCCGGAGCATAAGTATAGAAATAGACTACATGGTCCAAATCAGTGTTTTAAGAACCGGATCGGACCGGCCAGTCAGACCGGAACCCGGTGGCTTAACCGGTTTGGTTTGATGAAAGGATCGAAAATGCATCTGGTCCGATACGACGCGGGTTGAACTGACTGATTTTTGAAAAAATTAGTGATCCGGCAGGTCTTTGGTTGAACCGGGTTGTGATATAATTTTTTTTTTTTTAAAAGTGTTGAAAATGACGTGTTTCAATTTTTTTTTAATTTTTCTGTATATGAAACTTATTTATGGACTTGTATTGTCATGACTATTGGTTGTTATTTCTTATTTGAAATATTAGGTACTTTATAATGACAATAATTTAAAATTTGAAGTGTTAAATGATTAAATTATGTTAGCTATATTACATTTTTTTAATTTTTTAATATATATCGAGTCAAATCGGTCCGACCAGTGATCAACCGATCCGACCAATGACCCATTAATCCAGTACCTCGGCCGGTTCAATAGCCGGTCCGGTTCTTAAAACATTGGTCCACATGATGACTGAATATGTACAACAAAATATCTCAGATGTCTAGATCTATCCAACCAAATACATGATAAAGCAAAATAAGATCCTAGCTCTCAGAGCAGTCATAATCTACACCTACCCTGTGAAAGACTCAACCCAGAAGCCTAGGTGGGTCACTAGTCGGTGTGGTCCTAGCTGTAACAGTCATGGGCTATCTCTATCTTGGCCTAGCGCCTCAAGAGCTTTCCCATGCATTGCACTCATGGACTTCCCCGGGATGCGACGGGATTTCATGCCTTCCGTAGGAATCGAACACGCGACCTACACCCCTTAAGTACACAGAGTAATCATAAAGAGAAGTGTTTTAAAATTTTAAAATTTAATTTCAAACATCTAATTAATTTTATAAAACTTCTAGTAATAAAAACCTTTCTAGTTGTTCGAATAAAATTTCCTCTGTAAATAAATTATTTACAGATAAACTTTATAAGAGGTAATTTGGTGTGCAAGTTACTAGAATTTAATATAATTAAAATACTCAAAACCAAATTGCAAACAATAAATTAATTAGTGCACAACAATAGATATTGTAATATTTCTAATTTACGGACCATAGAAATAAATAATAAAGAGACATTTCTTATGGAATAGCCTTTATATTTAATGGTTAAAGGATACCCTTAGGTATTATTAATAATAGTTACCTTTTTATAAGAGTTGTCAGGAATGAGATAATAGGATCTAGATGGGGAGCCAAGGCCCACTTAGCCCACACACACCACACACTTTATATAGATGAGAGAATGGGTGTTAGAGAGAGAAAGAAGAAAAGAAAGGAAAAGGTAGAGAGAAGGAGGAGAAGGAGGAGAAGAGGAGAAGAAGAGGAAGAAGAAGATGGAGTAGAGATCTGAAGACCCAGTACCCGGAGCTCATCTCTACGTGTCCTGGGAGGTGAGTGCTTTCCTTTAGTCCTTCCCTATCCCCTTGATTTGCATGTTTTCCCCTTTTCTCTTTTGAACCTTAGGTTTGGAGATTTTGGGTTTTTAGTGATTATGATTGATTAATAGGTTTTTCAGGTAAATCAATCGATTGAAAATGTAATAAAAGTGTTTAGGGTTTGATTTTGTATGCTTGGAATGAGTGGGTATGCCATTGATGGTCATGGAGCTCGCAGGTCGCATCCCCCAATTTCGCTCAGGCCCAACACGAATTTTGGTGCTGCTGGGCGAGAAGGCGTCAGAATGGAAAATTTAGTTCTAGGGTCTTTCTGGCCCAGCAGGACAGAGCTTGCATGGGCGAGCAAGAAAGTGTTAGAATGGGTATTTAGCTCCAGGGGACTCTGGACCAGCACGAAAGCTAGCGCGGCCAGGTCAGAAAGTATCATAATGGGTATTTAGCTTCAGGGGGACTCTGACTCAGCACGAGAGCTTGCGCGGCCGGCTAGGGGTGTAACACCCTGTTACATTAGACATAATTCACACTAATATTTGTATTTGTTTTAATATTTATAAAAATGAGGGTAATTTTTTTTTTAAAACATATTTAGATAAGATGAAATAATAAAGACATAAATATTATATAAAGAACCATTACCATCTGAAATTCCACATCAGTTCATAATACGGAAATAAGCACAGAGTTTAACAGATACAGGGAAATCGAGTATTAGTTATTCCTAACCCATACATGTAATATCCTAGTCAGAGCAGTGAACAAGTTCTACCCTAACCCAAAACATAAACATAAATAACACTAGCCTTCAACTTTTGTATCTTCTAGTATCTCTTCTTAGTCTTCGCAATCTTTGAAATGACCACGTCAACAAGGAACTTGATCACTAGGCTTGACCATCATCTTTAAGTATCCAATCAGGAAGTACATACAGAAAAGAAAGAAAGAGGAGTGAGACTTGATTCTAATATATATATAGGTATTACTAACGGTATAAACTACCGTCATTTAATAATAGCGGGGAACCTAGTATTTATCTAATCATAATGTCCCAACTCCTAACAACTCAAACCTCTAGACGCAGTATGGATCCATACTCCCCGATTGGAAGTGATTGTGAGTACATACGCCTCAACCCTATGGCAAAAACCTTCATCTTCCCTATATGAACTCAAATTATCTCAATTTAGGACATCCACAGTCCTATATAACTCAGGCGTACTCTCGCACCAATCAATGGAATGCTAAGCAGTTGTTGGGGTTGCCAAGCTTGGTCAGATGAAGTCCCCGACACAGGGTGCTCTCCTGGCCTTTAGTTACTTCATCACTCGACACCATACCCCCTAGACTTCCGTCAGTGAGTCCCTGCCTTTCACTCCTCAGCTTGCCAGGCTGTGTCTTCCACTATAGGCAACATGCCGTTGCATGTTCCTCTTTGAACAGTACTCACACTAGAGTACTCACAAGTCACTTTACTCATAATCATTATTTATAACATCTCTGTCCCTCAGACAGATAAACAGTATATAACTAGTATACATCACCATTTACTATATCACGTCTAATATCACTGGTCTCATTCATTGAGCACCAGTACAGAGTAACAACACAAGTCTTACAGACAGATAAATAACATTGTCAGAGTACAATCATCATGTCATGTCAATACATCAAAGCATCTTTATCACATATTAAGTATATAAAGATTTATGTAATATCACAAGGTATTTAAGCAAGACAGTAGATACTTTTCTAATCATTAATCTAATGATAAACTAATATTTAACTAATCATTATTTGTATTAAAATCTTATTTAAAACTTATCAAGTTAAATTTATTTGCTTTATCTTTTTCTTTGTCTAATCCCTTAATTTAAATTGTAAAGAGAAATAACTTTCTAACTTACTATAAGTATTTCTGGTACAAGCATAAATAGATTTTTAATATTTAGAAATTCCTTTCTGGTGTGGAAGATCAGATTATACCGCAACCACAGAGCATACTTAGAATTTCCATAGACTATGTTCAAAAACTTAGTAGTAACAAAAAAATCCTTTTTCTGGTGTGGAAGATCAGATGAAACTGCAACCACAGAGTATACTTCGGATCTTACTCTACTAATTTTTTTAAAAAACTCAGTTTAATACAAAGAAAATAAATTCCCATCATAATCTTCTTTTAAGTATCTCAAATTAATGGTCAAGTAGTTTTGAAAATATTTTATACTTATTCTAATATATATTTAGAATTCAATCATTTTCTAAGCCTATAAACATAATTTGAGTATATTTATAAGTTTTCAAGATAAAAATCAAAATTTTCAAGAAACTTCAAAAAATTCAAGCTATCCAAATTTTTTTCATTTTCGGGCTATTTTAAGTTTCAGATTTTTAGTTGGATGCATGTTTATTGAAATCAGTCCGTTCTTATTTCGTTAGAAGCCTAAAACATAATCTTACAATATATATATATAATTTTTTCTAAATTTGTTCTATATTCTCATTTCCAGTTAAATCAAAAGTTGAAGAGATAAACTTTTTAAAATTTCCAGAAAACTTTGAACCATCTAGTAGACTTTGTCGATTTTATAAAAATAGTAAACGAACTTATTTTGTTATGAAATTTTTATGGAAGATCTATAAGGCATGTATAAACATCATGATATTTTTATTTTTCCAGAAAATCGTCCAAATTTGTCCCAGTAATTTCCAACAGAATGGAAATTTTTCAGAAAGTTCAGAAAAGGTGGTTCAACTTGTAACCGGAATATATAATTCATTTTAGCATATTTTGTAGTGATTCCAAAATAAAAGTTGTATATTTTTAAGTCTGTTTTCATTTAAAACTGGTTTCACATGATTTCGTTAAGTATAACTTGAGATATTCATAAAATAGTGACTAGTGTCCGGGTCAAACCGCTGGAACACAGTTATCTATTACTTTGTTCTGTGTCAGTCTATATTTGTCCCTTTTTATTATAAAAAGAGAAACGTGTATTGGAAAGAATCATAAGAAGGAAATTATAACGAAAATTGGGCATGGTCTCCTCTAAAAGAGGGACACTTGTAACAGTTCCAATAACAAGAAAATTCACAAATAATGGAAATATAGCAGGAATAGTAAATAAGAATTTAAAGTGATGCAGAAAAATAATCAAAGGTAAAACTTATATAATATAAAATACAAAAGTAAGAAAGAGCAACAAAAGAATAAGGTCTCACTCCCCCTTACCTCGGAAATGAGTTCAGATTCACCAAGGAGGAGGCTTTGAGAAGCTTGAAAGAAAGAAGAAGAAAAAATCGGATGGGAGTGTAGAAAGAAAAAAAAATTGAAGAGACAGAGGGAGGGTAGGAGGTATGGGTAGAATAGTGAGGAGAATAGTGAAGGAAGCAGCTTCCTTTTATAGTTAGGTAAGTGAGTTTTTTTTTTTTTTTTTGACTTGAGTAAGGGTAGATGAAGTAGGTGAAAATCACGTGCAAGAGGGTAGCTGAGAGATTTTTGTGCATAAAATTTTATGTTATCTTATACTGTCAGTATAAATTTATACGCTTAAATTTTTAACTTTTTGATTAAACAATTTTATTTTTAATTGAAACTTTTTAGTAAACTTAATTTATGTCCATTATTAATTATCATAACTAAAAATTAAATTTTTATAATTATTTTCAACTAATTCACAGTAATTTCGATTTAGATCTATAAATTTTCAAACTTTACTAGAAATTATCTTTTTATATGTGTGACTTAAAAATGAACTGACTTTATCAGTTTCATCAAGTTTTGATATTAATCCTATACTGACTCACTTATCAACAGTACACTTTAAGCATTTTACGATACTGTTCACATCTTTCCGTGATTGAAGTACTGTTCATATCACTCATCGAATTACTTTTTGCACCTATGTTTTTACTGTTCACATTATTTTTGTTGATTTTGCATCCGTATTTCAATTGAATAAAAATTCAACTGCTTGGGTATTTTAAACTTTTAAAACATGATTTCAAGTTCAAATAATTATTTTGTAATTATTTGAGACTTTTCCTCGTATATACCATAAATACAAACAATTATATACTCAATCGTTGTTTTAATAGCTTTCCGGACTTTGGTCCGAAATAATTATTAAAAATTCACGATTAAGTAGAACAGGAAATTTTGATCACAATAGTATGAATCAATATTAAATTATTAATAAAAAGAAAATAGACCAATTAAAAATGAGGATGTTACAAGGGGTGCTCTGGCTTAGCACGAAAGCTTGCGCGACCGGGCAGGGGGGCTCTGGCTCAGCACGAGAGTTTGTGCGACCGGGCTAGAATTTGGTTAATTGAAATTCTTTTGAAACTTTTCCCTTTTTTATTTATATAATTTTAAATGTTTATATAAAGGTAATATGTTTAATTATAAGATGAATATGTTGTTTTTGAGGTATTTATATTATTGTTGTAATAATTATGTTTTGATGAGGTGGATGTATTATTAATAGGATGTATGTGAATTGTTAATGAGATGATGTTGATGATGAATGATAATCTTGTATTGTGACCATCCCTATATGTTAAAAAGGAGTTAGCTATGACCTTTGGGAAGATTTTTATAGAAAAATGCTATACTTGGGAGGGTGTTACATCTCGCCTAGTGGGATATCTTCCTGAGTACCACCCCTATGTTTTGACTCCGAATGGAGTGTTAGAGTGTTGAGAACTACTTCCCAAGAGGTTGAGTGACCCTTTTAGTGTATAGGGGATGGATGGTTGTCGTGTTTGAGGATTGTAGATTGTTGAGATGTATTTGGACCTTTAAGTCAGGCCATTGGAGATGGCGGGTACGGAGGTGCCATATCTAAGACTGTAAGGGACTCCAAATATGTTTTGTCGCTGGAATACGGTGGGTGCATAGTTGATGCACAAAAATATTCCGAATGTTGTATTTGCACAGTTAGTGCATATGTGTGCTCAGTTGGTGCACAAACATATGAGTAGACACATAAGTTGAGGGTGCTTGGTGGGCTCTCAACCTAGTGTTGGGGGTTTTCATGGTGGCTAATGGGAATAGGCCTATAGAATAGACGAGTGGGTGAATCCTATAGATGTAAGGTCTTGCAAACCTACAGAGGTAAGCCACTATAACACTTGTCTATTTTTGATAAAACCACACTTTCCCTGTAGGGTCAACTCAAGGGACTCCCTGAATGGTCAGGATGTACAGACTATGGCAGGGGATGAGGCCTATGAGGGACCACTCATATGATGTTGAAACTCCATGGAGTAGAGTTAGTCTTTATGATTGAGGTTGTCTAATGGTTTATGATATCTATCATTTTGATGATGGATATTGGTGTTTGTTTTATGTTGTTGATATTAGTTGAGGAATTATATTATGTATATGAGATGGGCGACTCATGATGTTGTTTTCTGTTGGTGGTTATTGATAAATAATATGAATTGAGTTTTTGTTATAAATTATGGTAATTATATACAGTATTTTCAAAGTATATAAAGTTTAGTTTCTTTCCTTTTCCCTGATTGGAATCTGTTTTTGTATATGTATGGATTGATCCAGCTTAGGGATAAATGAAGAGATGTTGAGATTATAGTTGTGAGTATGAGTATAAAGAAAAGAAATGAGAAGCCATGAGAGTTAAGAAAAGGATCTTTAGAATAAAGAGTCAACCTAGAGTCTTTAGAGCACTTACTAAGACATTATGTCTCATCCCTTTTAGTTTCATGTTTTTATAGGCTAAGCAGATGGACGAGCTTAAGGGAGAAGCTTGGAGTTGCTTGCATGAAGGAAGATAATTATAGTTTTGTATCTCCCGATGTATGGGAGTTATTTTATGTTCAAGTACCCTTTTTGGTTATGTTTTGTACGACACATAAGTGCCAAGAGCTTTGTATTATATTTGTTTATGTAAGATATGTTTTAAGTTTTATGTTTTGCATAGTAAACTCTAATATCCTTATATTCTAAATTTTAAAAATTTAGTAATATAAATAGGCAAAAGCTAACACACCCCTTTAGGGTGTTACAAATATTATAAATAATCACTACTAGTAATTAATCTCAGCTCAATTAATTACTAGCAGACATATCAGATAATCACTCATATTCAAATTTTGAGTACTTGAATATTAAGTACATATCACGCTGCACATGACTAAAAGAAATAAAATAACATAGACAATTTAATTACACAAAATTCTACAGGCAGCTTACAGGCAAAAACATAGGAAAGTAACTAAGAGGATTAATTGTAGAAAATTAATTATAGAGTTACTTACAAAGAAATATATAAATATATACACATTTATAAATATATATACATAAATACTTATATACTTATATAATTGAGTTGAAATTTCTAGGGTGTTACAACACTTCATCCCTTGGTGGACCAACCCATACAAAGGGCCCCCATCCATGATAAGATATAACTTTACTTTTAGCATCAATCTTTATACATAAAGGGCTTCTTGGTTGAACTTGTTTATGTACTCTAAGTGGCTCCCCAAGCCTTTGTCAAAAGGCCATTATTATGGCCTCTATCTTTGATTATGCCCTTCTCTTTGAGAAATGTTTTGTGAACTTTTACTTTACCTCACTCTCTGGTGCTTATCAACCTTGTCAACAAGGCCTGATACCACCTTATTAGGGGTGAAAATAGGCCAAACATCCTACAACCTGACCTATGTAAGGTCCGACTTGACCAAACTTGTATTCAAAAACCTATTTAAATAGAAAAAGAAACTAAGCCTTAAGCCTTAAAAAAAACCTATTAAGTTTGATAAGTTGACCTATTTCTACACATATTTTATTATATTACATATACATATTTATTTATATATAATACACATACATAATATATCTTACACATAATTTAAAAATTGTATAATTACTAATAGACACATTTAAGCTAACAGGCCTACTTAGGCCAATAAGACTATCAACCTTTTTATAAGTCATATTTAACTTTTTTTTAGTAATGGTCAAGCTTAGGCTTACCAAAGTCTGGTCTGTTTTCACCCTTACACCTCATGGTAGTTTTCTTGAAGGATTAGTAGGAAAGATTTGCACATTGAAAGGCCTTTAGCTCTTTTATACATCAACATGGATTCAAACTCGTTTAGGTGTTCTATTAGACATCCTAGGTAGTTATACTGCTTTAATGACTAAGAGTTGCACAAGGTTCTTATGCATTTGGAACATTAAAATTTGGGTACAATTTGTTAAAAAGAAAGTTTAATAAAAACTTACATCTAGTATAAACGGATCCTATTCCTAATAGATAATATAGATTAATAATGAAACCGAATGAATATTCTTTAAATTATCTATTTATATTTCTTTTAGAAAAATACTCCATCCGCACTAAAATATATAAAAAAAAAATAGAAATAGAAATAAATAAATAAAAGTTGTACTTCGTAGTACTAGTTTCCGTCTGTCTCCCTCCCTCCCTCTCTGAGTCTCTCTGCCGCACTTCCCCTTTCCCCCACGTTCGCGAGTAGTGTACTGTAAGAGGACTTGCTACCTCAAGAGTTCCACAAAGAAGAACAATGAAAAGCAAGCTTAAACGATCTTTCTCACTCTGACTCCGAGACATCCACAAAGTTTTAGGAGACCGAGCTGTGTTATCACCTTCATTTCACTCCACTCACTCTTCCCTATTTCTCTAACCTCAAGCGATGAATTGGATTGGCGTAACGGTTGGTGGCCTCGTGAGCATAGTCGGTGCAATACTGGCACTCAAAGATGGCAAAGTGGCGATTCCATTTGCCTTGCCCTGGTCCTTCGCCACAGACAATAATAGCTCCGAGAATTCGCTCTTTGTTCCCGGCTTGCAAAACCTCCAAAACAATTGCTTCCTCAACGTTGTTTTGCAGGTAATTAATAAGCCTTCTCCTCTTTCTTCAATTGCCAAATTAATATTTATGTATTATTGTTATTTCTTTGTTGCAGGCTCTAGCCAGCTGTTTTTTCTTTCAGAGATTTCTTCACAGTGTGATTGGAGAGTGCGGGAATAAGGACCTGGATGAAAACATGCCTCTTGCACTTGCACTTTCTTTGGCTACTTTGTTACAAGGTACTAGAACCTTATTGAGGGTCTTTTTCGACAATTTCTTTCAATAAGCACTTGTAGGGAATAAAGTAAGTTAAAATGAAATAAGCTTCTTTCATATGTTAAAATTAGCTTATACATGAGCTAATTTGTAGAAGCTCTCATTTAGGTTCTCCAAAAGCTGGTTTTAACTTCTATGCTTTAGCTAATTTTAGCTCAAGGGAGAAGTTTAATTTTTGTTACTTTCTTATTTTTTTCTCCTACAAGTGCCTTTTGAGTATGTTTATGTGATTGCAAATCAATTCGTGTTTTACATTTCAAATCTTTGATGGAATGTTCTGTATGTATGCACAGAGCTGAGTTCGATTAGTGCAGAAAGGGTTACACTGAGTCCACGAAAGATGATGCTTGCCATGTCCAATTACATTCCAAATTTTAATCTAACTAGCCAGCAGGTAGAATTGTGTGTGTGTTTAATGATTGATTTAGTGGCTGAGTTATGTTTTAGTTCTCTGTCTTGTTCACGCTTGGTTTTTGTTTTTGTAGGATGCAGCTGAAGCATTTCTCCATCTGTTATGCTTATTGAGAGAAGAATTTGGAGGTTGTTATGCTCCAAAGATGAGTTCTTTAGCAGACATTTTTGCTTCTAATAATAGAATTCTTACTCCAATACAGAGGGACTGCCAAAGTGAGCAGGAGAGATGGCAGCAACTCTTCCTTGGACCTTTTGATGGGATTCTTGGCAGCAGCTTGACCTGTCAAAGTTGTTCATCCCAGGTACATGGGACTTTTCTCAATGCCTTATGGTACACTTTTCATACACTCCATTGTCATTTTTTGTATTTGTAATATTAGACTGGCTTTGTTAAAAACTATGACTTAACAGTTATGCATCTCTGATTGAGGTGCATTATGTTTGAAATCATTCTATAGCTGGCTAGTGGCTACTAGGAGCCAGGCTATGGTTCAGAGATATGTTTTTGTTGACTTGCAGTTTTGATCTGAAGCTGTTGCATTTGGAGGGAAAAGGAGTGCAGGGTAACATTATGGTCAATTGGTAAAACTTCTAGGAAGAAATAAAGTTAGTAATTTCAAAATGGTCAGCAATGAAGAAAAATATAGGAATTGAGGTTATAGGATGGTGTGATTTGGGTTTTAGAAGCTAAGAAAAAAAAGTAAATTTTGGTTCTGTTCAATGTGACTTTTGATTTCCATACATTTTAGTGTTCCCATGCTGATAAATTTAATGATGGTAATAATATAAAGTATAAATTTTGAGGTCATGTTGGCTGACTCAGCTCAGTAGTTCACATTCTTACGATAATTTTAACAGTCATTTATTGTATTTTTAACTTTATATTTATTCGCTGCAGATCTCGATTAACTTTGAACATTTTGATTGTTTGCCTCTTTCACCTGTGCCTAGTGATACTTCCACGATAGTAAGTTTTAAAACTAATGTCACTCATACTGTAGCTTCAATGTTATTTCTTTTATAATAGAAGTGCTGCACTCCTCCTGTAGCTCCCTGATTATTAAATGTGACATTGACATGTTTCAGAGAGTTGGTTGTACACTGGTGGATTGCCTGAAGCAGTTCATTGTTGCTGAACATGTTGAAAATTATCGTTGCAGCCACTGTTGGCATAATGCCGCAATCAAGTATCTTTCTATATTGGAAGGAAATGAGGTCATCCCTGTGTGAATATTTCATTCATTTAGAGATAGATAAAGGCAGCTTAGAGATGCATAGTTGATGGTTGCCAAATCCAGCAACTATTCTTTATATTGTCCAATATTATTTCTGTGCTATTGTTACTCAGGTAGAACTTGAAAAGCTAAGGAGATGCTCTGACCCTGAAATCTGCGATTGCCAAAAAATGTATAATCTTGATAAACTACCCTGGTCGAACAGGTTTTCACATACTCTGAAGCAGCTAAGTATTGCTAGGTGTCCAAGGGTATGTATACTGTGTTTTCTGATCTGACATTTCTAATTTTCTCAACTACCTTTTCTTTTGTAGTTCAATGTCTGAACTACTGAAACATGATTGTCTGGTTGCAGATTTTATGCATCCAGTTGAAAAGAGTTTATATGAATGTCTTTGGAGAGCTAGTCAAACTGCAGGTACTTGAATCTCTGACGTATTGGATCTGTCTCAATTTTTGTCCCACCCCCTCCGAAAAGGAAAAGAAAAGTTCTCCAGACCTAATGCTAATTTGATTGCGCTTTTAATTAGGATGTAAACTTGACTATTATTATAGATTGGCTGAACTTGACCAAAAGATGGTAATAATTGAGTAGCATATGAATATTCATTGAATTTCATGGTAGAATTTTGTTGTGATGATGGTAATGCAGGGTCATATTTCTTTTCCATTGATTTTGGATGTGTTGCCATTCATGACAACTAGGCTGGGAGTGAAGACACAGGACATAGATGTACAAAGTTTGCCATTAAATTTGAAATATAACAGAAGAAATTTTTTTCCAAATCATTCTGATATGCAATCTGAGATAAGTACATTGAAATTTAGTGGCCTTCATGGAGCAACAAGAGAGCAGATCAATTCAGATGGTGTTATTGATGGTGGATTTGTCTTCTCTACAAATGGACAGGCACTTCATAGTGACACTGTGTTTCCCTGCTCTGGCTCTTCAGAAAGCATTCACTCAGATACACATATGCAATCCATTGACCAGGTTGGTTTAATTTTTTTGATATTGATGCATTTAGTTTATACTGAACTTTGAAATCCCATATCCTTGCATCTTGTGTCTGTCCATAATATGCCCCCTTTAAAGAAGCTTCATGTATCTGTCCATCCGTCAATCTTATTTGTCAAGTATAAACTAGAATTTTCTTTCCTCTAGGTAATTTCTTTCATGTCATGGATCCAAAACAAGATTTTTCACCATAAGCCATTTTTTTAGATTGTGCTAAAATCAAACTCAAAAGCATTCTACTAATTAATTAGGAGGATATTACTATTAATATTAATGCATTTTTTTTTAGATTGGACCCTTGATATATCCCTTCTATTTCTCCCGTGGCTATGCCCAATACTTGTTGTGATGCTTGTAGACCTGAAATGAATTAAATGATATTTTTTGGTGGGATAGTCTTAATCTTAAAAATGGAAAGATGATTAATGTGATATTGACTTGGTGGTGGAGGTGCTTTTCATGTTCTCACTATCTTGTGCTTTGTGCAGGTAGTAGATGTTTCTTGTAATTTAGTTCCTCAAGAAACATGCTTGTATCAACTTGTTTCTGTTGTGGAACACTTTGGAAAAGCTGGAAGTGGGCATTACACTGTTTACAGATCTGTAAGAGTGGAGTCTTCAGAAGACGTCTCTGATGATTCCCTCAATCAAACTCCAATGCGTTGGTTTTGTATTTCAGATTCTCAAGTGCATGCTGTTTCAGTGGAAGATGTTCTTTCCAGTGATGCCAGCTTGCTTTTCTACGAGAGAATTCCAAGGAACTGAATAAACTCCTTTATTTTGTTTTGGGAAGTTCTGGGTTCACAGATGCATTGGTTGATATGTTCTGAATCACAGGTGTCTATGGTGTGGCGTTTTAACTCACCACGAGTGGTATAAGGACGTGCTAAGGTTGTTCCAAATAGCTAAACAAGCTTTTGAGGAGGCTAATTATAATGAAGGAATAAATAACTACTTGGGATGGATATTCTGTTGTTTTTGTATACTCAGCTAATTAATTTTTGTTCCCTTGTGGTTACGCCCGTCAAAAGCCTTTTAGGTATCCCAAAAAACAGATTAGCTCAAGTTCTCAACAGCTACAGTTGCAGCAGAAAGCACTAACTTATGTTAATACTTGAAAGGGTTATTGAGTGGGAGCCTTGCGTTGGGAATGTCGTTTTCAGTATAGGAGTTGCTGAGAATACGTTGTTATTACTGTTCAAAGGAAATTTTAATGATAAACAACCTTTATGACCAATTACTACATAACTGCAAGCCCATTAAGTACATGTTTGGATTTCAGCTAAGAGATCTAAAAAATATTTTTATTCTTAAAGCAACATTTTCTTTCTTCTTTATTTTATGTATTGGAATTCAAAATTATATATTGGAATTCACAAAAGGACTCAGGTATATATATCTTCACAAAAATATTTGAGCATTTTCAGTGTCATATTTAGGCTTGCACATATTATTATTCTTTAAGAATTTAGTCATTTTGGAATCAAACAAAACGGTACCTTAAGTAAATGTACAAGGTTCTGTCAAAAAAAGAAGTAAATGTACAAGGATTAAACAAAGTAGATTAAAAAAGAAACCATAATTCAGCTTAATCATGCAAGCTTGATATTAAACTTTATATCACATAAAATCAATGCACAAATATAACATCATATTATTTAAATATTTAAAATTTAAATTAAAATGCTCACATATCTACCTTTTAATAAAATAATTTGCTTCATTTTTCATCAGTTTTAGTTCTCAGTTTTTTTTTTTATTTCTTTTTTATGAGACATTATCCCATCCCTAGGGTGGGTAGCTATATACAATTTTTATGAGTTTTTTTTTTATATAATATATAATAGATTAGGAGATATTCTAAGATTTTTTTTCTTTACAAATCCTTGTATCAATCTTAATATACTCAAGTTTGATATTTTTTCTGCTTTTGTTTTCATTTTCAAGTAATCCAATTGAATTTTATTTTTCATTTTTGTGTCATGTTCAACTTTTTAGTTATGTCATGTCAAATCAATTTAAATATATGAAAGATAACAAATGATCTAACGAAAATATTAATATAAAAGATATTGAAATGTATTCGTTCTAATTTATTATCAATTAGAGAGTTCAAATAATATTGATAGATAGTTTAATAAATACATTTACTTGTGATTTATATTTAAAATAGGATAAAATATGTTTTTAGTCCCTATACTTTTGTTGAATCTTGTTTTTAGTCCCTGAACTTTATAAAAACTATGTTTTTAGTCTCTATTCACAACCTGAAGTTAAAAAATATGCAAAAAAGGGGAGTAAGCCCAGTGACTAAAAACACTTTTTTTTATAAAATTTAGGGACTAAATTGCACGATATGAAAGTTTATGGACTAAAAACAAAATTTAATGAAAGTATAGGGACTAAAAACATATTTTATCCTTTAAAATAAGATTTGATTTTCTTTCTTACTTATGCCTTTTGAATTTTACTTAAGGAGAATAAATATTATACTTTCATGTGAAAATATGGAATGAAATATAATTCTGAAGTAGTCAATAATTATATTTTTTTTACTAATTGTGTGTTGTAATTGATAATATTCATATATTTAATTTCAAAACAATTAATTTATGTCTATTTACAAATAAATAATTCTCTTATAAGAAGCATGCTTTTATATATTACATGTTTCATTAAATTTGCTTTGTAATCACGTTTTTTGTTCATTTAAAAAAAAACATTATAATTTGAAATACTTATATTTTTAATTTAATTTTACTATTCAACACATGGATGCTATACTAAAATAATTTAATTACTTTTAACTTAATTTTACCATACAACAGTGTAAAACTTTAATTTATTATTGTTGTTTTAAATCAGACTGATCATTGAATGGATAATATTGATTCATAGTTAATTAGTTTACTCATATAGTAGAACTGAGATCAAATTAGTAAAAATTAAATATATTTTTAATACTATATAATATATTAAATAATAAATTAATATAAAAATTAATTATAAGAAAAATGAATTAATTAAAATTTTAAATTGTTATAAAAGGATCATATTACATGTTATTTGAGATAAAAATTCATAATAAATAAAATGTCAAGAGAAGATATTTGGTTTAATTTGGTGAGATATATATACACAATTTGAATAATTTTAAAAGCTCCTTTATAACTAGGATGTTATGCAATATATAGGTTGCAATGGAGTATATGTGTGTAAATATAAGTTTATATAAGTATCACTATTCTGAAATTTCAATAGAGATCTCGCTGAGTACTGTACACATGCATATTTTAATATGCTATCCCTACCCTATTGTTTCGTGCAGGAAAGACACAGAGTGATTTTCTTACCGTGTATTCTAGATAATTACAACGCTATAAAATTGCAAGACATTGAATAATATATGGTACAATTTTCCTAGTATATAAAATAAATTGTGGCACAAAATTTATCCATCAATTCAAATTGTGGATCGGTGGCTGCCTTCTGGCTGGAGTGTAATCCATTGAGAACACTTCGTTTGCATTATCTTTGCCTTCTTTTGGCTTAAATACGTGATCACGCGTTTCACTAGTGCTATCCATATTGCTTTTTTCTTTCAGTATTCGTGCTGCACATAGATAGAATAAAACAAATTAATTTTATATAACAAAAATTAAAAAGTGGAATGATTAACATGATGAGAGATCTCAAATCAAATCCAATATATGACTATGATGATATGATCTATATAACAAAATACAATAATTAATATATACCTCTAGCATGGATAGAGATGAAGCAGAGGAGGAAGAAAGCCACAAGTAGAATATGTTTGTTTTGCACAACCATCTTACTAAATAATTTGATTTGTGCTCTATGACTAGACTTTGATGATCTGAATATATACACAACATACAAGTTCATTTGTGACCCTTATATAGACATATAGATATAGCAGGTCCTAACTTGCTTGTAGTTGTGGGAAGTTGCCAAGAAGATTATTTAGTACTATCTCTGGTCTTAATTATAAGCAACAAAATTACTTTTTTTTTTGTCCTAATTATAAGTAATAATCACCAGTTTTTAGAGTAAATTTCTTTTGTACCCTTATTTTATTGTTTACTCTATTTCCTATGCACTATGACAACTACTTAAAGCAATGGGTGTTTTTGGAATAAAAATTGATTTTTGATAGAATTAATTAAAAAAAGCTGTAATAATTACTTTTCTTGATATTAATGATTTGTCCTATGTTGCTTATAATTAGGACCATATGTAGTATTATGCATCATGGTGGTAGTTTGTACAAGAGAGAAATGGTCTATGAGGGTCACCATCATTGTCTGCTGCTATCTGGATTGAAAAGATGGGTATGTGTTTTTGGGGAAAGTCTTCAACAAAAAAAAAGTAGAATGCCATGGCATCCATACATGTCAACCTCTATCTACCATATATAAGTGTATTTGGGCCATATCAGTTTCCTTTATAATATTATCAACTGCTTCGTGTACACTATATTAATATTGTTTCCCAACTGATCCACTTCCATATGTTTAGTGATAACTTTAATTTCCCGAGAATTTAGAACAAGGGATTCATCTTTTCAAGTCATCCTGTCATAGAAGAGAGACTGTGTGTCTCGTTTGGATTCGATAAGCAAATATGTCTAACAGATATTTTATATGCAAGTTATTGAAATTCAATACTTTTCCATTATTTACTTATAATCCTTTATCTCTAAGAAGGAAAATGTTTAGTTGATAACTGAACCCTCCTAACTTTGGGCTAGATATCCAATTATCATATTCGGCCTAAAGAGAGTGAGACAATTTTTCTGACATCTAAAAGCATTATTGGTTACAGTCTTGAGACCGGAAGGGTTATGGACCCTCTCGAATTTTAGGCCGAGTTCTAGGACCGAATTCTCAATATTAGATGACGACTTCTAAGGTGCGTAAGTTTTCCAATATCTTGCACCATGCGAAAGTTTTGTAGACCATAGGATGTTGCTGATGTAAAATGGAAGGCACAGAAGCATATTGTACACCGGTTGAGTAGGTTTTTTTTAAGTTAATATTAAATCGCAAAAAAAAAAATCCACGTGGATAAAGCCAACAGTGATGAACAGCTGAAAAGCACTGCTGCTCTGTGTTTCAATTGACCGTTGTCAGCAAGTCTCGGTTTTCCAAGTCTTCCCTTTGCTCTCTTCTACCCTTTCCTCTGCTGTGGTATTCGCGATGGCTCCCTAGGTCCCCAGCATCGATTTCTCTGTGTATTCCTTGGAACCCCCATTCCCTGTTATTGTGCTGTTCGACCCATTACCCCTGCTCTTCGCGTTTGCGCCGTAGGTTGCCGTGCTTTTAGGTTTTTTTTGTTGACGGTATCTGTGGGTAAGACATATTTTATTTTTTGTAGGAAAATATTGTTTTCCCGTTTTGTTTTTGGATTTTATTGTGGGTTGTCTGCTTCGGTAATTACATAGGGTTTGATTGTTTAAATCACTTGGCAGCAATTATTGGGTTTGATCTTTCTTTTCGGCCTATTGGACACGACCAATTTTAAAACTTTTTTATCCTATTGGGCTTATATTCAAAGTATTGTTTCAACATCGTTTAAATATTGGGTGATGTAAATAGCACTACAACGGGTGTCAATAGCATTATAGCAATCCCCTTTCAACAAATCACCAATTCAACTTCATCTTCCTTTTCAGCCTATTGGACCCGACCAATTTTAAAATTTTATTTTATCCTATTGGGCTTATATCCAAATTATTGTTTTAACATCAGTCACATATTGTTTCAACATCATTAATTATTCGTAATAAATTTTGTCAATTACATTCGACGAACCTTGTTCTATACAAATTATACCTCCATTAGCACATTAACATTATCAAATGTAAATTCATTCAATTCTCTTCATCAAATGCACTTTTTCTTGCCATACCAACATTATGTCAACAACGAAGAAGTCGACAAAGGCCGATGCTTTTCCAACACACTTTCCGTTGCGAGTAACTACCAACATAACCACAATAACAGGGAATGGGGGTTCGAAGAGAAATACAGAAAAACCAACGATGGAGACCTGGGGAGGCATCGCGAATAGCAGAGGAAAGGGTAGAAGAGAATACAAAGGGGGTTCAAAGGAAGACGTGGAAAACTGAGACTCGCTGACAATGGGTCAATCGAAACACAGAGCAACAGTGCTTTTCAGCTGTATACACCACTGTTGCCTTTATCCACCTAGAATTTTTTGTGACATAATATTAACTTAAAAAAAAAAAAGGCCCAACAAGTGCAACATTTACATTTGTGCCTTCCATTTTTCGTTAGCAACATCCTATGGTTAAGAAAACTTTCGCACGCTACAGGATATTGGAAAACTTTCGCACCCTAGAATTCGTCATATTAGATGACGACTTCTAAGGTGCGTAAGTTTTCCAATATCATGCACCTTGCGAAAGTTTTGTAGACCGTAGGATGTTGCTGACGTAAAATGGAAGGCACAAATACATATTGTACACCGGAGTTGAGTAGGTTTTTTTTAAGTTAATATTAAATTGCAAAAAAAATCCACGTGGATAAAGACAACAGTGCTAAACAGCTGAAAAGCACTGCTGCTCTGTGTTTCGATTGACCATTGTCAGTGAGGCTCAGTTTTCCAAGTCTTCCCTTTGCTCTCTTCTACCCTTTCCTCTGCTGTGGTATTCGCGATGGCTCCCTAGGTCCCCAGCATCGATTTCTTTGTGTTTTCCTTGGAACCCCCATTCCTTGTTGTGTTGTTCGACCTATTACCCCTGCTCTTCACGTTTGCAGACATCAATCACACTAGAAGTTAAGAATTAGTCGGCCACACATCAGGCATAGATTCATGTCAAATAATTATCTAAAATATGTTAATTAACTCTTAATATGTCATTCAATCCCTAATATATATATATATATATATATATATATATATATATATATATATATATATATATATATATATATATATATATATATATATATATGTCAATTAACCTTTGATACACCTCATCAAATTCATGAATTCTCCTATATATATATAGACATTGAATAATAACATGAGATAATAAAAAGTTCTTCCTTTTGGTCTCGGGGGATTTACATGAAAAAGATAAAAAAGAAAAAGAAAAAGAGAGACAGATAATTGTATATAGTATATAGTATCATGTACCACGTCAATTTTTTTATATTAATGAAAGTGATCCAACAAGCATCATACAAAATGTATGCATAGTTTAAATAGTACTTTTAGAAGATCAAACTCTAGCTGCAGAGTCTTTGATTTCTCAAGCTCTTCTACTTTCCGTATGTGTACGAGTCCTTGCAATTCTGAGTTACCTTAACTAACAAAAGTACTGGCTATTTGAGAAATCCACCCACCTCTTAACTACCAGATCCATAATATGATAATACCTCAGTGATTCGTGTCAAATTATCAATATCTAACAGAATTATTGTCTGTCATCTTGATCTGGGCCATTAAATTGTGTCTGAGTATACTGTTAGTTGCTATAATTACCTACTTTTCAAGTAGTTTTTAAGGCAATTATCTACCTTTTTCTCTCATTTGGAGTGTTGTTTTACTCAATTTCTGTTAATTTTGCAATGTAGTTAGAGTTTCTTTAGTTTCTCTAGTTTTATGGTTATATCTAAGTGTTTTGCCCCACTTTTTGTAGGAATTGGAGATTGAAGTTGAAGAACACGTTTTGGAGCTGCATTCTGAGCTTTGGAAGCAGTGGAAGGTCATTTGCAAGAGAAATCTGTTGAAGTGCAGAATTTTCAAATTAGCCAAGCCAAAATTTTAGGCTGAGCCAAATGTCACTTAAGAGCAATTCTGCACTTGTATATAAAGGACTGACCTTCAGAAGTTCAGGAGGCTGGAACATTTTGGAGAACTCATTCTCTGTAACTCGGTTGCACTGTTTAGTGAGAGAGAAAAGCTCTCTCTTTAGTTCTTAGTTTTCTCTTCTTCTTCCTCCCCTCTATGTGTAATTTCCAACTGCTCACACCCATGAGTGGCTGAGTTCTGTAGTTGTTAGGGGTTAGATGTAACCATTCTCAAAACTCTCTTGTATCTTTTGATATTATCTATATATATTCTGCATATTTGTGTTTAAAGTTAGTATTTTGCTTCTTTTCTTAAAGCTTGTTGTGGCTTGATCACCCATAGCATGATCCTTGGACATGACTGTTGTTGGGAAACACTTTCGTTGTCTAGAACTGAAGCAATATACCTCATGAACTTCGTGTCTAGGAATGGAGCTTAGTTCATGGGTTATCTTGTGGTCTCTAGACTTAAAGCTAGTTGCTTCGTTAAGTTGTTGAGGAATCAAGGCTTGGGGGAGTAATCTAAGACTCTCTGCACCTAAGGAATTAGGCTGAGAATGTTTTTAATGACTGATTTTAACTTTTAAATGCAAATAGAATGTATATTGTGTGCATGCAAGAAGAGAGTGGAGAATGGTGAGATCTAACCCCTGCAACATCTTCATCTATCTGTTTTAATCTCTGTCTACTGCTGTGTTTGTCTTAAAAATCACAAAAACATCTTCTTTAATTTCTGTTCTGCATTAGTTCTGTTATATCTTTCACAAAACCAACCAAAGTTCACGTTTTTATAGCTTTATTGTAAAAATCAGTTCAGTCTAGCTAATATTTAAGTGAACATTGCCTATATCAAGCAAATCCCTTGGGAAAACGATACTTGAACTTGTCCATTTACTACTTGTGCGATTTGGTACGCTTGCCAATCCGTCTTAACATATACGGACAAAATAATTGTGAACACCCAAATTTATTCGAATATTATTTGTTAATTTTCCTTAAAAAAATAAAAAAACATTTCTATTCTTTTATATAAAATAAAAAATTAGAAGAATCAGAAAAGTAGAAAAAAAGAGGTGAGAAAAATGAAGAAAGAAAAGAAAATGACAATCTTTTTAGCATTCAGAGTGTTTTTTTTTTGTTTTTTTACTTGAGGGTCGATCCAATTTTAACTGTAACCTAATAACATAATTCATTTTCTTATCCAAATTATTAAATTAACCCATGATTGATGATTCATATTTGATAAAGGTATTTGTAATTTGTGGGTGTCCAAATATTATCACTATTTCTTTTATAACAAAAGAAACCCCAGCCTCCATTAATTACATCTCTTTGACACGTACTTGCACCACATTAAATGCATAGTGCCTCAGTCTTTCACTAACATGTTGTCAACTTGTCACGTAAAAGAAATTCCCATGTCCCTGATTGCTAAAAACAATCATGTTATGCAAAATGTTTTTATGATATTATATTATATTAATATTAATATTATTAATTTATTTTGAAAAAGCATTACAAAATATATCTCTTTTATGACCCACAAATTTCCATGTCCTTGATGGAGCACGAAGGCAGAACCAAAAATTGAACAAGATTTAGCTGTGATGGAAGAAAGAGTTGAAGGTGAAGAACAAAAATGGAAAGTCCAAGGCTGACTCAAGCTTTATAATCCGCAAAAAAAACTTTTGTTTCTCAATGTCAACACACTTGAATTGACTTATAAAGGAAAAACCGAACAGAACAGATCACTGAAAAAAAGGGGGGACGAAAGAAAAAGAGCACGAGAGATAAAAAAAAACTCATACATTGTGTCCACCATGGTGTGGGAGAGTATTTTGTAAATTTGAGAGAATTTTTTGGGAAAATACAAAGGATTGAGAAGAAATTATTTTGATATTTATTTATTATTTTTGGAGAATTAGAGAGGATTTGGCTTGTATCTTGGTGTTGAGATTTGGACTGGTGTTATTAAGGATGTCAACAAAATTCGTACCCACAAATATTCATGGATAAAATCAATTATGAATTGAAAATACATATTAAATGGATACCCATTTATTAATAGGATGAACTTTGAAGTTTAGGGATCTTATATAATGTTAAACTTTTCTATCAATATAATATGTTGAGCTAACTATTGCTTTTTTTTTTTTTTGGTGAATTGAGCTAACTATTGCTAGTGCGCTCCCCAGGATTGTAATAATGAGTATTTTTTTATTTATTCTTGGGATAATAATATAAATGTTTTCTACTGATATTTGTAATGATTTTTGCAATAAGATCTCCTATCTCGTTTGGTTGTGTTTCATATAGTCTAGAATATCATCAAAGTATTAAATGTGGGGAAAATGTTGAAATAAATGATGGGGTGTTTCATCCAGAGTTGTTACTTGTTAGTCATTTAAAGGATATATTATTTGTCACAAAGTTACTATGATTTTGTGTTAAGTTTGACTTTGAAGGACTCAACTTAGATAAACTTCGCCCAGAAGTGGATTTTAATCCTTCGGAATTAGAGAAATTATTAGATGATTCTGAATCACCAATTGGTCTATAGTCTGGATTAATCTCTACATAACAAATAATCAAGCGTTATTAATTATTTTCTCTTGAATTTAAAAAATTAAATACTGTTACATAAAAATTGGTCAGGATCATGAATAGATAGTGGTTTAAGCCATCTAATAATTTCTCCCAAAATTGAGTATAACCTTGGTTTAGACTAATGCACACAACGTGGTCCCTAATACTACTTTCCTAAATCTTAAATTAAACTTCCTAATCGAGTAACACGAAGATTACAAAATATTTCATCTTATCCCAAAAGATGTGTTATCTTTCAAGAAACATAATAGAGATTTATCAATCACATCTCATTGAGACTAAAGGATATAAAAACATCTCATGGTATCATCAATCTTGTACATAGGTCACAATCATTTAAGAGTTCCTCAATTTCCATGCTGATACCTAATCTATACTTGGGAAACTATTTAACTCAAGTAGATGTCTATCTCGGACCCAACTCTCTCCAAGACAAGACATGTATATAAACAACCACGTTACTCCTCTAAAGTGTATAAACCCCACCCAATATTTTACTAATTCAAACATCGAAATTTATGTGGATGCCACCACCTCAGTTGCTGGAGTCCCAACTCTCCCACGAGCATGCAACTTGCAACCACATAATGAGCCATCTATACCATTATGCGAGCAGGAGACAAGTCCCACGACCTTGGACCTGCTCTATCTTTGGTCATGATGCAACAATTCACGAACTTGTAATCCACATCTCCATGATGAACCACCTAGACTGTATATTATGCTAGTAGGAAATAAGCTCGCATAATGATATTTATTCACTTCATTTTTTTATCACTTATTTCTATTTCATTTTTATCTTTATCACTTTCTATCTTTTTTATCACATATCATATCTATAATTTTTTTTTTCTCTATCCACCCCAATCCACTCTAAAATGGAGTGGACGAGTATCATTATCCAATAAGCTCTCCAGCCTGCTCCTACTGGGCACCCTCTATGTCTAGGCACGTACAATGCAACAGGAATAGTAGGCAATTTTATTCTCTATATTGTAATTGAGAACTGAGTTGAATCATTCAAATTTCATGTCTTCATATCCCTACTTCACGGTTGATGTTCTCTTTTTCCATTTTTTTTAACTATCATATGTTATGCTAGAGCTATACCAAATATGAGTTATCTAAAAAAAGCTATACCAAATATGAAGCTGATCTTTTGGATCTGTTATTTGATTTCGTATATTTCACATTTTTTCTTACAAAAAAAGAGAAGCTATAAGCAAATTTATCCCACCCAATTGTTAACTTTTTTTTTTGTTGCAAAATAAATAAATAAATAAACAAATAATAAAAAACTATAGAATATAAGGTCTGTTTTGTATGTGGAAAAGGATAGACGTTGAGTTTTGGATAACAAATTATGTTCGTGTGCAGTAGTTGAACATCATTAATCTTATAATTTTTACGTAAATATTCCAATAAATTATAAGCAGTCTTATTTCATCATAACTTTTTGTCTTATTTTTATACATAATTTGTTGGAAAAGATATTATAAATAATTTTTTATATTTTTAATTTACTTCTAAAAAAAGTTAATTTAGGTGAGACATTTTATTAGTCTTGTAGTTTAATTAGGAATATATGAGTTGTAACTATTTTGATGATCCCAAATTTGTTTTAAATAATCTTTTACAATTAATTGGTTCTATATAAAAATAATTAATTTAGGTGTGACATCTTGTTAATCATATAATTTGATTTGAGATATTTGAATTGTGACACTTTGATTATCTAGCTTTTATTTATTTATTTATTTTACATTAAAAATGGCTAATTTAGGAGTGATGCACTAAAAAATAATTACTTTTCTATTTTTTCTTTATTTTTGAACAGGGTTTAATAAATATTTTAAAAATTTATTAATATTTTACGCATTTAATTTTAACTTAAAATAATCCATCACTATAGGATGAACGTATGAAGAGTGCTAAAAATCATTTATATTTGAAGTCTCACCAACCACATACATTGTTTTTGGACTTCAAATATATATAAAAATTTTCCCCTAATTTTCTTTATTTACATTTTTCTCTAACACCCATCAACCTCTCTAATAATCATTCAAGTATTAAAATCATTATATTTAGACTATATATAACAAAAAAAGTGTGAGAAATAAAAGAGTAATCTTCACCGGAGTATTAAAATCATTATATTTAGTACCGTTCAATCTTACATATACTGTTTTAATAAATCTCATGCAGTTTTTAATAGAACACCCGTCAACGCCTTATTATTTTTTTCCTCTAATTTTAATGGAACTTATTTGTTATATTCAGTCTACTCATTTAAGTAATTTTATGTGTTGTTACTTTTTAACTCCTTTGAATCATCCTACATCATACTCGTATACACCTGCACTCTATAGTCATTTCTGGCACCGTTAAGTAAGATCATTCTTTAAGCTATAAAAATATGAGAAAATAGTTTATATATTAATAGTATAAAAAAATTATATCGTTATGAACTAAAATTATCATATATAATAAATTTATTAACTTTTATAAAAATTACTTAAAAATACACTTATCATACTGCTTGTTTGATTGACAACTAATTTAATTATTTTCACTAAAATGTTTATTTTTTAACCAAAATTTAAATTTTATAGTTACGATCAGCTGTACTTCTCTTGGTATCATCTATATTTTTTCTGTTATTTTCAAATTATCATAATTTTTCATCATTATATTATATTAGTTATTTCTGTTATTATATTATTCTTCTATTTACAAATTATCATAATTTTTCATCAAGAGAATTTAACTGGTATTTTAAGAAATGATAATATTAAGATAATTTTAATAATATAATCATCTCTGATCAATTATTCTATGCATTATATACATGAGTACAAACACTAATTAGTTATTTGCACTTATCATGCTCACACTCAATACAACCTCTCTCTCTCTCTCTCTCTCTCTCTCTCTCTCTCTCTCTCTCTCTCACACACACACACACACACACACACACACATATATATATATATATATATATATATATATATATATATATATATATATATATATAAATTAGCAATGTGACCCTTGATCATGACTTTAAAATGAGATAACGGACTACATATTTTACATATGTAATTTTCATTGTTGGACAATTCTTAATTAACAAATAAAACGTTCAATCTGCATTATTATTTGATAGCTAGCTAGTAGCAATAATCATTCAATTTCCCTTGGTGTTCAAGATGATGCCAAACTCGATTTACTGTGTAGCACTGTACCATACTTTGTCACACATAACAATTTTTTGTTTGTTCCGATTGTATTATTCTCCTAGAGTTAGATTGCATATATAGGAGATTTGATTAATTAATCATGGAGGGTGGCAAGATTTAATGAATGGAGGGAGAATACCCGACACTGGTGAGACTTGGATCATTTTCAGATAAGACAATGGACAATGTTTTTCATGTTTGGGAGGGATTAAGACAATGGACAAGTGTTTGCATAGATCACATGGGAAGAGTCCATTGGTCATCTACTAGGTAGGCCTGCTTTGTCCCTCACATATTGAGCATGAACCAACCTGATTTGGAGGGCTATTAAAGGCTATGATAGACAGAATGAAATTATAAGCAACCAAGTTGGCTAAGGCTGAGCTACATTAGCATATTTATATGTCTATATAGGTAGCATTATATGGTGGGGCCAAAACTATTATTAGAAAGTCAGAAATTAAACAACTTTTGAAATTTTGAAGAGACTTTCTATCTTAGAATTTTTTTTTTTTTACCCAATTCTATCTAATCTTTGGAATTAGTATCATTCTTTAATTTCAAATTTAACTAATGTGACTGGGGATGGGAAAATAATTGAGCAAAAATTGACAACTCATACATATATAATATAAAGTAGTTTTTTCTAAGATAGAATAAAACATGGTAGCATCTTTTATTTTATCCACGTTATATGTGAAATTATTATGTAAATCACTTAAATAAAAAATAGTTATTTTTTATTTTTTTATTGTAAGTCAACTTACTAACGCAAGGCCCAATTAAAGTGTGAGTTTGGCTTGAGATTAATCTATTTATCGGATAAAGGCCTAGGCCTTTAATTTGACTTGAACTGAGTTTATTTAATAGTACAATTTTTTAATAGGTTAAAAAAGTCACCTTTAAATATGTTAATGGACCTAAACTTATATGCAGGTAAGCAAGCTTAAACCTTTAAATAAATTAACAAATATACAATCTTAAAATGTTACAATATAAATTTAGTACAATAATAATTATAAAAATATATTATTATTATTATTATTATTAAATAGAGGCTTGAAAGATTTTTTGAATGACTCAAAAACACAATTTTTTTTTCATTAAATTGACATTTAAAAAAACTTTGTTTAGCTCGGGCTTGACGTGAAGTTAAATTGTAAACCCCTAATTAACGACCTAACTTATTTTTACACATAGACTTGACATAATCATTACTCAATCAATTCAAGACGATTACATTATTTCTTCCAATAATTAACTCGTAATAAACTTTATTAACAAGGCCAACATCTTTTTGTGGCTTCTAGGATCACATATGGGGATTTAATCTCTTGAAAGATAGACACTAACCACCAATTGGTCTTCTCAAATTGTAACTACCTGACGTCCTAATCCTATAAAGAAGAATTTCATCTCTTATGCTTTATCTAGTTGATGAAAGAACTAAATATATATAAAAGAAATAAGAAAAAAAAACTCGAAAGAAGAGAAAATGAACGGAAAAAAGTGAAAAAAAAAAATATTATTTGAATTAATAGAAATAAAATTGAAAAAAAAAATCTTTGTAGTTTGTTTGGAAAAGTGAAAGAATGAATAAAAAGAAATATAAATTATTTGTAAAGATAATTTTACCATTATGTATGATAGAAGAGTGAAAGATAAAAATGAAAAGATATGTGACCAAATACATTAAAAAAAAAAGAAAGAAAGAAAGAGAGAGAGAAATGAAATAAATCATTCCTCGTGTGGAGAGAAATTTTTATGTGACAAAACAAAATAGTTTGTCTTCATTTCTGTGGTGTTCTAAATGAATGAAATGAGAAGTTTATACCTAATTTTATCCTCTTTATTCACTTTATTTCTATCAACATAATCAAATTAACTAAATATGTATCCTCGTCCAGTGCATGTGAATGTATTTTCTATTATTATACTTATTAGGGAAAGAAAAAAAAAGACTATGCATGTTGGGGTCCAGACAGGCCCATTCATATTTACTCTTACCAATTGTACCGTTAGTAGCATTAGTTGCCCTGCTGGTAATTTCTTAATGAATGGTTGTTCTTTTGCTCCTCTGCAACATCAGGTATCTTTGATTAAGTGACTGATTGAAGACCTTTTATGTGGGAAGAACACTCGTTACAGTAGCACAAAAACGGGGTAGCCTATTATAACTTATTAACATGTGTCACTGCCATATGGAGTAAAAAATTCTTCTTCTTCAGATATAGTATTATTGAACTTTTTGACATTTAATTTCTTGTCTTCACATGTCCTACTGAGTAGCCCAATTTGTTGTTTATGATATGGCTGAAGATTGAGGGCCAACTCAGTTGTGTGTGTGTATCTATCTATCTATCTATCTATCTATATATATATATATATATATATTATTATTTCATTTACCACCATGCATTTTCACAGCTTATAATGTGAATTGACTTCAAAATTTCCCAGATGCTGAAAGCACTACAAGAACATATATATGATAATCAAACTTCCAAGTCCCATCCTGATTTAATTTGTTCTCCAACATGGCAACAGCTCTTTACATATTGATTATGGATATGAGAATACTGAATAGTTTCACTATAGCAACTGAGATGTCACGAACTTTTTATCTTCTTTACATTAAATAAACTCCAGTCTCTTAAGATGTACCCCACCAATAAAGTGATCGCATTAATTATTCCAGCAAAAATAAGGTTTGCATAGGGATAAGGGTGAACATTATTAAGCATATGTTTTGTTTTTGTTTTTCTTACTAGCACATCTACAAAACAATATTAAGTATTTGGTGCTGCTTAAAACTTTGAAAACTCTTCTCAGTATGCTCCCCTCATATTCTTATAGCTTCAAAAACCATTTACACGTGAGTTCTGAATATATGATTTGGCAACATATAGATTGGTGTTTTCTCAACACAAGTCGATAATTTAAGTGTGGATTTCCTAGCTTCAAACAATTAATTAATATCTATACATGAAGGTCCTAGATAGATCAACTGCAGAGTAGTTAAGCACTGTGAAATATTGGTGCCTTTTCTAACAAAAGAAAAAAATTGGAACTTCAATTATGGATTGGCGGATTCCTTTTTGCAGGTGTGTAATCCATTGTATCCAACTCATCATTGCTGTCTTGTGCCCCTTCATGGTTTGGCTTAAACAAATCAGTTTGACCCTTCTTAACTGCATCATCCTTAATCTCTCTGAAACTTCTGGCTGTAAGAAATTAACCAAAAGAAACATCAAATAAATGATAGACTTTGAATATCATATACACAATATTAATCCTAATTTGGTAACATAACATCTTTAATATTAATGTAAACATAAAAACTAAACTTACCTTTAGCTGTCATGGTGATGAAGCAAAGCAACAGAAAAGCAACAAGAAGTAAGCGCTTGTTTGATGACATAGCCATTATTTTACTTAACTCTAGGAGTGTCTGTGGTATGAATGTGTTATGTTTAACTTTGAACTTGCACAAGACATGGCCTAGTTGCCCTCTTTTTATAGTCATGGAATTTAAGTACTTGCCAATAAGAGGGTACAGCCATTCACGACAGGGAAAAATATTGTTGCGATTTAGGTTCTAATCGATGTCTCCTGCTTTGTCTTCCTTGAAAGTGACAACACACTTTGCTTCGAAAACAGGATCTAAGTTAAGAGCAAAAATGGTTCCATTCCTTCAATGCTACTAAGTTGGCATTTTGTGTCCCTTAACACTTGGAACTGTGAAATGTGAATTAACCAAGGATGATCGACAACGAAAAAATTAATAACCCCTAGCTTCCTTGAAAACAAAAGGCCCAAAAAAGACAAAAGAAATTTTTTTTGGGGAGGGGGAGGGACCCCATTCTTCTTTTACTTGCAGGAGACTTTTAAGGGGTATTGTATTGTATGGTTATGAAACAAGGACTGAAGGGAGCATTTGGCCATGGCCCCTATCCAATCTCACAAGATAGGGTGAATTTCAATATTCCTTACACATATAAACTGACAGACATGAATGCTAACACATGCAATTCATGAAACATCTCTTTCTTTCATTTAATATATATAATGACACGTTATATATATATTTCTATATATTATTTTGTGTACTAGTCTACAAAATTAGCTACAAAGTATCTTGGCATATATTTCATAGGTTAACATTAACTAATTATTTACATCTGAAATCTAAGATAAACATTATTTTCGTCAAAAAATAAATCTTAAAAGAGTTTAATGATGATGCACTGATAATGGAAAACAGTTTTATACCGTCATCCAATCACAATAAATTCGTATTTTATCTCATTTGTTAGAATGTTAGTGAGAAGGATTCAAATCCACGACCTTTGTCTCTCCCTTCTCTTTTCAACCATCAAGTCAATCTTATAATCCCATTTTATCATCTCTCCAACAGTATTGTGTACGCAATTCTCGTGAAATTCTCCTGACTGAAACCGGATATTATTTTGGCATTTTGCCCTGACTTGCAGAATAACTCTTCCATGCACATGGCTTTTCCCCTACAACTATATAGAGTGATCGACATGATGCACCAAAAAAAAAAATAGAGTGGTCGACATACCTTAGGAAGAGTAACATTCAGTTTGTGCACCTCATATTTAACTATTCTATCTTTTTAATTATCATTCATACCTACTTCTAATTTAGTTAAACAAGAAAAGAAATCATGCATTAATGAACGAAAATACATGACCGACATTGATGGGTCTTCAATCATTTTCAGATAAGCCGTTGAACACTGTTGTCTGTTGAAAAATCACCCGATCAATCTAATTGCGGGGCTGCACTGTCCCTTTATTTCCCATACATAAACTAAATATTGATCTAATTTTCACGCTGATGATTAAGATGAAAGATAATACCGATGGAAAAGAAAGATAATTAGGAATAAATTAATTAAGAAATATACGTAAGCAATTTTCATGAAACTATCATACAATCACTTAAAAAAAAAGTGTCATGCAATAATATTTTTAAAATTGCGCCTCTAGCAATCCTATCCCCATAAACGCCACTGCATACCCACCTCTAACTAGGGAAAAAATGATTTACAAATATTTAGTCAGAACTCCCTGCATTTATGATTATTAGTCCTTATTGAACAATAAATATTTCCATAAATGTAAATAAGAGATGGCTCACGTATCTTTTACTATTTTTATTTATTTATTTATTGTGATGTATTTTTGTCCCCCAACATAGTGATAATTACTATACCTGGATGAATTTCACTGTTTAGTTCCTTCGATGATGACAATACGTACACCATATAGTAAAACTACATGCATATATAGGACGCCATGGAAACAGTTGAATGTAAGGCTTACTAGAATAGAATAGCTAGTAATTAATAATTAATATTTGAGGTGATGGTCCAATTTGTGTACATGAAACTGGTTGGTACGTATGTTAGACACAACAGAAATGACAATGTGGAAGGGGCCGCAGCGATTGCATGCGTAGCAAAGGAAGTGAAACCCCATTACCCCTGAAACTGAAGTAATTGAGTAACAAATTGTTTGGTTTTGGGTTTGGGGTAGAAAGAAAGAAAAGAATCACTACTCACTAGGTGTTGAATTAATGAATGTGACCATGTTCTGCATGCATCCGGCCGGTTTTTGGGGTAGGGGCCAGTGGGTCACATCCCTTGGTCTGATCGAAACGCGTGGATGCATACAAAACAAAACAAAAAGGTCCCATTGGAGGGAATTGGAGTTTGGATCATGTTGGAAAAGGGAGTGGTCCCAAATGAAATGAACCTTGTTGTGGCCCGGCATGAACCGTGCTTTTGGTTTTGAACCCTCTGGCCCGTCACGTGCTTCCCCAGCGCCTTTCTCGTGATTAGTATTTATGTGGTTTAGTTTAGAGGATTAGGAGAAGGTAATCACGTCTTGTTTCAATGAGAGTGCGTGTTTGCTTTTACTTGTCTTTGCGTTGCCTGCATAGAGTAGCGGCTCTAGGGCACAAACTCACATGTTTTGTTGCTACTCCTCCACTCATTATCTACGCTACGTCAACCTGATATGGACCAATTCACACAATTTGAACACGTATTCTTTTCCTAACAATTTTAACACCATAATAATAACAACATATAATTTAGTTGCAATATTTTATGCTATTTTTTAATTAAATTAAATTTTCGTCTCAATAATTTGTATAATAGTGTATCTTACTCATAAGATAAATTTAATTTTAATTATTTTGCATGTCATCGTACTTTTACCAAATTTTTAAGTAGGTTCTAAACTTTTTTTTCCTTTTAATTGGGTCTTCAATTTGTATGTATTTTTTTCAATTGAGTCCCTAAACTTCTATTTATTTTTCAATTGATCCTCCACTCTAATTATCGTTATGAAAAATTAACTGTAGACACCTAATTAGATGTACAAACAGTGGACTGGTGCTTTTGGAATGTGTTGTAAACACAACTGAGTCAATTATGAAAGATTTATGCAAAGTTTCAACTTTCTGCATAGTCAAATAATTGTGAAAGAATACTTGAATTGAATTAACCTGTTGAAACTTTGTATAAATCTCCCATAATTGACTCAATTGTAGTTGTAACACACTCCAGAAGCACCACTCCCACTGTCTGCACATCTAATTAGGTGTCTATAGTTAATTTCTTATAACAACAATTAAACGGGAGACCCAATTGAAAAAAGAATAAAAGTTCAAGGATCTAATTAAAAATTTGGTAAAAATATAAGGACCTACATATTAATTTAACCATAAATTTATTAAGGGATAGAATTAGATAAAGTCACATGACTTTTTTAATTGAACATGCAAAGAATAAATAATTTTTAATCTTAATTATTTATGGTTCATACACACACATATTTTTTGTTTCAACGAGATATATCAAATAAGAACTCTTGCTTATTATGAAAAATAAAAATTATAAATCTAAGTCATATAATCATGTATGAATGGTTAATATTTTGAAAATTAGATCAATTTTTTGGATCTAACAAAAATACTTAATCATAGTTCATAAGTTTAATCATAAATAAATTATGAACGAATCTGTGATTTAAATATTTATTTCTTTTTAAAAAAAAAAAGTACCATTCCTAATTTCATTACATTTAATTCAGGTAAATTTTATACATGAATATGAATAAATAAATTTCATTACATTTACAAGAATATAAAATAAATTATCAACCTCGCAAACTAAATCACAATTTAAAAATGGAAGAAATCGTACATGCAAAAGCAATTCAAGAAATTAAAAAAAAAAAAAAAAAAAAGAGGAAACTATAATAGTTTCAATAAACTTTATCAACTCATTTTACAAGAATTTTAAATGTGCAAGGTTCTTTTTTTTGCTACTGAAAAAAAAATAAAAAAAAGAATAAGGTTGAACAGAATAAACCTGAACAACTTCTTTATAAGGTTTTCTTTTTTTTTACAACATTTGGAAAAATAAGGAAAACTCTGGTACTCTAACACAACATATTCGTGGTTGCATGTTTCAAAACACGATGCTAGTTCATTCTCTCTCGGCCAACATGGCCTTGTTGATGGCGACGGAAATGTTGCAGAGTTGGCGAAAGGCCACACTCTTTCTAGAGAGAATGTCGTCGTCCCCCGGAATGGAATCGTCGCATGTATCAATTGCAGCTAAGGCGGCCTTGAGCCACACTTGAGCATCGAGCTTGTCATCGGACAATATGGACGCAATAGCGTCCTGAATCTGGCCCTCTGCATCCAAAAGGTTCTCCTTGCAATCAGCCAACCCCTGCTGAATCTTAGGCTCCAAATTCGGGTTGTCAATCATTCTCTTACAATCGATCAGTATGTTGCTCGCATTTGACGCCGCTGCCTTCAGTGATATCATTGCCAGGTCTTGTAGGTCTGCGTGTTCACTGTCTGGGTCCGAGGAAAGCACCTCCATGCACAGTTCATCGTTTCCCCTGTCTTTGCATATACTTTCAATTAGTTCCTTTCCTATTTTTTCTTCTGCGGCACCTGTTTGGTGATGCGCTAAAATCAAGCACATGCATATAGCCAACACCGACGAGTAGTTTGTTTTGCTTTCCATTTTTAGTTTGTTTTCTGAAACATTATTAAGAAGCGTTTGTGTTTATAAACTGGCGCGGGGGAACCACAGTGGAGGCAGAGATGCGCTAGGCCTCAATTTTTGATGGTTCTCTATTCCTGTAACGCTTATTGCTAAAATCAGGATGCTAATTTAGGGATGGATAATGAACACTCAATTGTTTTGATCGCTCGTGGCTTTCTTATTTTAGGCTATAGTTACTACCAGACGTTTTTGCTGTGCTTTTCCTTTATGCAGATGGACTTGGCCCATATAATAATAATAATAATAAATAAAAAAAGTTACAGTAAATATGTATTTTAAGAAGAGTGCTTGCGACACATCTTCTAACGTACCCTTTTTTTATAACAAATATTCTATTATTAATTAAAATTTATTAAAAATTATAAAATTAAGATAACGATTCAATAAATAACAAGTGGAACAAAAAAAATTATAATTTTTAATAATTTCATCCAACAATAACGAATATGTTAAAAAGTGTGTACTGACATTTCTTATATCTTAATTAAGTCAATCAATTAAATCATTGAATCTTATATGAATTTATTTTAATTTTACTCCGATTACAATGATTATAGATTCCGATTAAATCAAAAGCGCAAATTGGGTTGTACCAAAGGCCACCTTGGATGTCTTGGATTATTGACAACCAGTAGATGTAATATCTGTGCATTGCACAAATTTATTTAAATATAAAAATAAAATTTAAATTTATAAAAAATATATTAAAAAATAAATTTTTTATTAGCTTATAATTTATTTTAAACAATTCATTGTAAATGATATTTTTAAGGTATTATGTATATTTTTTTTTATTGAAATTAATTATGCGAATTTTTTTATGAGATCGTGACTAAAATAATAAAATACATCAAATATTATATTTTATTAAAATAATTTATTAAATATTTTCTTATAGACTATATATTTCACATTCATATCGTATGATCAATACGAAATAAATGGAGAAAAACATGATCAAACATTTTTTTTCATTTTTTATACATGGATGTTTTAATATAAAATCAATAAATTAAAATATATACTCAATAAATAAATAATAATTTTTTTTCAGAATTACAAATGTTGACCTATTTTCAAATTTAAGTTATGTTACTTTTGGTTATAAACATAGTTAAATTCAACTAATTTTATATAAAATTGAGAAGAAATAATATTAAATAATTTTATTTTTTAACAATATTTTTGTATTATTAGACTTATAAGTTATTAAAAGTAGAAAAAATGCATTATAAAATATCTCCCATGAACATAAGATCTAGTTCTAATAATCAATTGTACTTAATAATTTCAATGCTGGAGGTCTCCACCATGAAGACCTTTTATCATTTGTTGTTACTTTTAATTGCAACAAAAGGATTGAATGAAATAAATAAATTATAATGATTTTAATTTAATTATATTATTGTGATAAATAAAATATTAAAAAATAGGGTGCTTACATTTGAACATCCTCAAAATCCAAACACCACATCAACACCTTTAATTTATTTCTATCTCTTTCTTCTTATCACATTACATCACCAATCATATCAATCACTTATCTGTCCTCTCTCTCTATCTCTCTCAAGGGTGTCCAACAATCATTTTCTTAAAAAATATCATGTCACTAACATAATATACATTATTATATATTTTTAAAAAAATAATAATTTCTATACATTGTTATAGGAGTGTCAAAATGGGTTCAACCCGCATAATCCGTCCAAACGGATTGGGTTGTACATTTCAACATACCAACCTGTATAACTCAACCCGTTTAACCCGTCAATCCAATGCGATAAGGTTGACCCATAAAATCCATCACCAACCCTTTTTTTATTTTTTTTTCTTAAACTACATTTAACTCTTACACTTTGTATGGTTATTTCTTAAGTATTTTCTTGATTTACTAATTTTATAAAAAAAAATCTCTTTTTAAATTATATTTGATTATAAATTTTAATTTTTTTAAAGATAAATAAAATGATTAAATGTTTTTTAAGTTTTTCTAAAAGGTTGATTGGCCAATCCAACCCAACCTGAAACCCATCACAACTTGTAGGTTAGTAGAGGTGTCAAAACAGGTCAGCCCGGCCCACTGGGCCCGGCCCACCTCGACCCACCTAATAGGTGGGTCAACCCAACCCGGCTCACTTCTTGGTGAGCCATAAAAATGCTGGCCCGGCCCGGCCCACCACGGGTTGGTGGGTAAACGGGTTGGCCCACCTAAAATAAAAATAAAAAAATAGCTTTTATTTTCTTTTGTCATGTAAAAATAGCAACCAAAAGTTGCCAAAATACACCAAAAATAACACATTTTCAAATTTATTAACATTTTTAAATTCAGATTCTTATATTCATTAACATCATACATCTCCTAACAAATTTGGATCTATCAAACATTATATATTCACTAACATTTTCAAATTCAAATTAATATATCATCAACCTCAAGAAAACTAAGACAATGTAAAATTTCCTAAATGGTCTAGTGAGGCTTGTGATGTATGTGAGGGAGGGTAGTTTTTTTTTTTTTTTTATAAATAAGTGGGCAATTCGCGGGCCAACCCGGCCCACCACGGGTTGACCCGTGGTGGGCCGGGTTGTAGGTGGGCCGGGTCAAAATTTTCAAATAATTGGAAGGCACTGATTTTTTTTGACCTGGCCCAGCCCAAACCCGTGGTGGGCCGGGTTGACCCGAGGGTCACAGTCCATTTTGACAGCTCTATAGGTTAGGTTGGGATTTTCAACCCAACACTTAGGCTAGCTAATCAACCCGTTTAACCCGTCAATCCAATGCGATAAGGTTGACCCATAAAATCCATCACCAACCCTTTTTTTATTTTTTTTTCTTAAACTACATTTAACTCTTACACTTTGTATGGTTATTTCTTAAGTATTTTCTTGATTTACTAATTTTATAAAAAAAAATATCTTTTTTAATTATATTTGATTATAAATTTTAATTTTTTTAAAGATAAATAAAATGATTAAATGTTTTTTAAGTTTTTCTAAAAGGTTGGTTGGCCAATCCAACCCAACCTGAAACCCATCACAACTTGTAGGTTAGGTTGGGATTTTCAACCCAACACTTAGGCTAGCTAATCAATATAGGGTAAACTATCACTTTGATAATTGAAAGTATAATTCATTATTACTTAGGTCTTAAACATACCAAAATATCATTTAATTTTTTAAAAATATAATTTGTTTGTCACTTTAATAGTATACTCTTAGAAACCTAAATGACATTTTGACATTTCGAGTTTCAAAACTATAAGTGACAGTGGAATCCACTTCACCCAATCAGAATATGGTAAAAAAAAAAAAAAAAAAAGGTATGATACCCAACCCAAGTGAAGTGACCAAACACACGCTAGGCCGAGACCGATCCCGCGCTTATTCGATTTCGAAGACGGAAACAACCAAACAGTGTCGATGGAGCCCATCATCCTCTCCGACGAAGAAGATCTCTCGACGACGCCGTTCCCGCTCCATTCCAAGAAACGCCGAACTGAACCGGACCCAAACCCAAACCCAAACCCAAACCCAAACCCCACCGTCTTCGTCATCGACGATGACCCAACTCCACACAAATCCGCCACACCTTCTATCGTTCCCGAGACTCCCATGTCCGCGCTATTCGATTCCGACGTTGCAATAGTCAAATGCACCATACCTTCCGACCCCACCGCTAGGGTTTCCCCTAAAAAATTCTCCGGTCTTTCTCTCATTTCTTATATATGCCTTGCCTCCTCCTTACTTTTCCCTAATTCAATTTTACCATTACTCATTAGTAGCGTTAAGATAGTTCTTTTCAGTGCTTATAAAAATAAATAAATATAGGGCTGCAGTTTCATGTTTTTTTTTTTTTATGACAAGTTAATTGGGATTGCATTGTTGTTTGTTCTCTGCGTATTTTGTTTTTTGTTGATTGTTTCCGTTTATAAGTGATTTATTCTCCTTTGAAATGTTCATTATTCTATGAGAAGTGAACGTTTAGCTGAACAGCATGTACATTGTTCAGGGATTAGTCAAATGATATGTTTGGAATCGGATAATGAGTCAGAAAATTGTGGAATGGGTAAACAGAATGAGAATGAACCAAGAGATTCTAGATGGATTTCGAATTCAATGGGGTCTGCAAGTTCTCCTGGTATATGCTTGGAATCAGAAAACGAGTTGGAAAATTGTGGAATGGGCAAACGGGTTGAGAATGAACCAAGAGTTTCAAGATGGACTTCAATTTCAATGGGGTCTGGAAGTTCTCCTCGTATATGTTTGGAATCAGATAACGAGTTAGAAAACTGTGGAACGGGTGAACGGGATGAGAATGAACCGAGAGATTCAAGATGGACTTCAAATTCAATGGGTTCTGGATGTTCTCCTCGTATATGTTTGGAATCAGATAACGAGTTAGAAAATTGTGGAATGGGTGAACGGGATGAGAACGAACTGAGAGAATCAAGATGGACTTCAAATTCAATGGGGTTTGGAAGTTCTCCTGGTATATGCTTCTTGACAAGTTACATTTGTTCTTCACCACCTGAAATGCTTTGTTTATTTGTTTATGTAATTGGAAATTTCAGAGAGGCATATTTTGTGTGGAAATGCTACTCAAACTGAAATGCCTGGGGACAACCTTTCAAATCCAACCTCTTCACAAGCGGTTAGTCATTTGATCATTATTTTCCATGTTGTGTTTATGCACATGTATGTAATTATTTTTTTTATATTTGATTTTCATTGATAATATAAAATTTGTTTATTCTAATTGTATTTTCTTCAAATGAAAAAGTGGATTGTGTTGTTTTTTCTGTGCTTCTTGCATTTTGCTCCAAGCATCTGAGAGAATCTCATGCTATTTTATGAGTTTTATGGTCATCCTGATTAGGAAAATATGAACATGTAGCAGGAGGAAAACGCCAAAAATATGAAAAAATCCAAAGTTTCTGCAAAGAACGCAACCAAGGCAGCGGGAAAAACAAAAATGACGAAAGAAGAAAGAAGTCACCTGATGGAGGAAAAGAAACTACAGAAAGAAGTGTGTTTCAGTTTATAGCTCTCATCATTTATTATACATTATATCATTCAGAATATGATAGCTCGTGAAAATTTATTCTTCAGCAAGAGAAGTTAAAAAAAGCTGCTCTGAAGGCTGAAGCTGCAGAGCTGAAAAAAATTGAAAAAGAAAAGCAAAAGTGGGAAAAAGGGAAGTTTGCAATAAAATCTATTGTGGCAGAAATTGATGCAAAGGTGGTTGAATCAGGTTCAATTGGAGGTAGGTTATTGATATCTGAATCCATAAGCACATGATAAATGATAATATTATTTTCTCTTCAAACTAATATTCTCTTGCTTATCTGAATTCATAACTACAAAATAAGTTTTTATACAATTTCTTAATTGTGATTGTTTTCATATAAAACTACTATTTCCTTGCTGCAGGACATTTGCTTACTAGGTTTGCTGAAAAGGGGCTTACATACCATATTACATCAAATCCAATCACAGGGTCAATTTTGTGGTCTATGAAAGTTCCAGAATATATTTCACAGGTAAGAAATGCCTGCAGTTCATCTTTAAGCTTCAAATCATTAAGCACTTCCTGTAGCTAAATTCAGGGCGGAGAAGGAGAAGGAGAGCAATTAGTTACATGAGTTCTAAGATGGTTATAATCTCATGACTGGTTGTCTGTGCATAACTGTTTTTGGTCTCAGGAGTAATCTTGTATGTTTTCTCATCAGCATGCTTCAATTCAAAGAGTTGAAATGGAAGTTTTAAGTTTCAACCATGCACACATGTATTTATGGATGTATTTGAGGGGGATGTCATAACACTAACGTCATGTTTTAGTAATGACAAGTAATCAATCATGCACACCTGAGTTGTGATAAACTTTTAGGCCTGGCCAGTGTAGAATTATATTTATATATCTAATGAAAACTTTTTCTATACATTCCAAATTAGATGAATAATTTTGTGCGGATTCTTCTTTTCCACTGATATCAATTTCATTTATTATTTGCAGCTTTCTACTGAAAGAATTGAGATTCCATATGTCTTGCTCATTTCTGAGGCTGACAAATTTTGTAACCTTGTCACGAGTGATTCTCTTTTTGATCAACTCTCTAGCATTCGAAGTCTTTATCCAGCTTATACAGTTTGTTACCTCACCAATAGGTTATTGGCTTATATTAATAAAAAGTGAGTGATATATTACAATTTTCTTAATATTTCAATTCTACCAGCAATTAGTCGCATTTATGTTTTAGCGTATTGTGCTATGTTGATATAGTGTGTGCATATATTTGCTAATTCATCTCCAGCACCAAATAACTTAATATTGGGTTTCAATCAAATTCCCAAAACAAATTAAAGGAATATAGTATAATAAAAAAAGTTAGAAGTACTCAATAAATTTTTTACAGTATACATGCATTTGAGTTAACTTTAATTTTTCCCAACTCATGCTCATATTTATTACCCATAGATCTCTTAAAATGGCCAATTTATTGATAACCTACAATTTGTTTTTTGATTTCATAATATTATTTTGTTGAATCTTTGTTTTTTATGATCTGTTAGGGAACAGGAAAAATATAAGAACCCTGAAAACAATAGTTGTTGGAGACGTCCACCTGTAGAGGAGGTTGAATAACTGGCCCTTTCCTTTTCGAATTACAAGGAATAGGTCATGTTTTAAATTTTTACCTTCTTGTTTAAACATGTCTATCATTTTTGTTTTAAATTGTCTTGTAGGTTCTAGCAAAACTAACGACTAATTTCAACAAAGTACACTCCAGACAGTGTGTAGATGAGGCTGAACTGGCTGAACATGTTGTTGGTTTGACATGTAGCCTAGCATCTTGTCAGTTTAGGTACTTGATGCCTGTATTTTTGGAATTGAATTGTAGTCTTGTCAATCTTTGAAGGAAAACAGTTTTATATGCAAAACTTCTACATGTAAAACCAGTTGCACAAAATTCATTAAAGGGTACATTGATGAAAGATGGAATTTGATATGTCTACTTGCTATATCTATGTTATAGAAAAATCTATTGTTTTCTTCCGTTTCCCCCCGCCCCATTTTTCATGCGTATAACTCGTTTCTTTAAATTTGTATTGAAGCATTAATTTTCTCAGTTTGCAAGAACAACTTACATCCTAGAACTTCTGTTATTTCACTAATTTGGAAAACACAATACCTGCTTTTTAACACTGTAAATATGTCCCATACTCGTTGTGTAGTTTATCTTTTTTTCTTTGAATATTACACCATTTTTGTTTATTTAAACTGCAGAAAGAAGTTATCCCGATTATCTGTAACTGCAAATGGAGCCCTTATTCCAAAGGACTGTGTTGACCGGAATTTGATAAAGAAATCTTTGTGGTGAGTGATTTTGACATTGTTATATTGCAAATGGAGCCGTGTCCTTGTGCATTGGATTACACTTTTATATAGTTCTTTTTCTACTATATTCTGGTCTACCTTTGCCATTTTATGTTGGGGTTTTAGTTTAATTAAATTTAAGCTTAAGACCCTACTTAGATTCTGTAGCTACTTTCCTATTCACTCAAGATCAAGAATAAATGTTCTTCATTTTTGCAATCCATTTCTCTTTTCTATCAAAATATTGTTTCCTAATCTTCAAAATAGAAAAAGAAAACAAAAAACAAAGGAAATTACTGCTTGGTGGCCTGTGTTATTTTGTATGTGAATTTGTCATTTATGCCACATACCTTATCTGATACTGAATCTTCCGTAGAAGAAATGTTTGATATATTATCCAGTTGACCTAAAATATTTGGATTTCCTGTCTTCAGTGTACTCAGCCAACAATATTCTAAAAGATATATCATATATGTATTGTTGATACTTATAAGCCAATTTACTTGATTGTGGAGTGAATGGGGCTTTTATTTAGGCAATATCTCACTCAGTTTTGCTTTGCAATCGTTGAGTTCCTCACCTTGACTTCCATGATTAGGTTAAAAGCTTTGGTTGCTATCCCCAAGGTACAGCCACGATTTGCTATTGCTATTTGGAAGAAATACCCAACCATGAAGTGCCTGTTAAGTGTTTATATGGATCCAAGTAAATCGGTATGTGTTGTTAAGATTTACTCTGTTTGCTTTAACCTTCCTGATTGATTGCACATTGCAGTAAATTTGGACACTAAGAAATGTAATCTGTTTGACATCTTTTAGTTGCTTTAGTTACAAATAATTGCCGATAAAAGAAAGGAAGGATGGTCAGAAGTTTTTATTATCCTTCTTAATGGTGGGAGGTGCAATATAAAAAATAAGACTCTGCTTTTATTGCCACAGGAGCATGAGAAAGAATTTTTACTTAAAGACTTGATGACAGAAGGTTTGCTTGGTGGTGACAGAAGGCTAGGTGAGGTTTGTTCAAAGAGAGTATACAGAATTCTAATGGCGCAAAGCGGATGCATTAGAACAGATGATGTCGAGAATGGTGCTGATTTCTTTGAACGTCAATCATGAAGAGCTTTGTCCTTGTATGTATGTAAACTGTGTTTAAGAAAGAAAGGGTGTCTACATGTGAATATGCAAGGGTGGCAACCTTTTAGATGTTTAATCGATTTTACATTTTATAAGAAGAAATTAAAATCTGTTATTATTTTATATAAGTGATCAGTTATTTTGTTATAGTGGTGATTATAATCGGGCAACTATTATGAATAATATTAGTGATAAAAAAAAAGTTAGTCATAAATAATGAATAATTAATGGCAAACTTTATATTTATTACTGAATTTTTGTCTCTAAAATATCTAACTTTTTCTGTAATGATTGTTTTTGTACATAATTTGTAAAAAAAAATTTATGCAACAAAAAAATAGGAAGAGAAGAGAGAAATTTAAGATAAGATTGATGATGTGGTAGACAGCTATAAAGAGAAAATAATATTGTAAAAAATTTACTTATTATTACTACAAATATTGTCTATGATAAAATACTTACTATAATAGAGTATAAATTGGTAAAATTTTATTTCTTAAACTTTTTTTATCACACATCTTCCGAAAGGGAAGAGTGATTCAAATAATTATAAATACACTAGAAAACATTCAGACTTCAGAAAGTCACATTTCGTGGCCCAACTTGTTATTTGGTCCGTAGAGGGTTGATAGCTTGTCTGGATCAAGGCGAAAATCCATTGCAGAAAAGGACTTGCGCAAGGGACCAAATTCATTGCCTTCATTGCGATTGATCATATCAATTATAGAGGCTTGCCAGAGGGTATAGTTTTTTATGTTCTTAAGAGCATTTGGATGGCCTTCAGTTTTGGGGGATTTTCTCACACTAGATAGAAAAACGGGGGATATAGATGCATTCATGCTCCTCTCGTTCATAAAGAGTGACCATGCACTTCTCCCTGTTTCTTCACCTTTCATGTCTTGTATCACACTCTTCTGTTGTCAAAACCAAAAGCAAACAGAAAATATGAAAAAATATATCAAATAATTTTTAGCAACTGAATTTTTGTTTTTTTTCTTTCCTTGAAGGCTGTTTGGTTGCATATATTTAGTGAAGTATGGAAAGCACCTCTTTTGATGATTCTGAATCTCTCCAGCTTTGTTCAGCAGTTTGGTTCTTTCGTGACTGGCTCACATTCCATGCACTCGTTTGAAATACTTGCCCTTTATTTTTCAGACCCTTGCGCCTTAATTTGTCATGAAGATTAATCAACTGATCAATTTCAATTCTAGAAAAAATATGAAATCCAATGCTGCACTCCAGTTATTAAGAGCACATAATTTAGTCCACACTTGTTATCATATATGAAAACCACAATAATGTTGGATTTTGTTTTCTTCACTTCCATATCTTATAAAGACAAAGCTTCTAAGTTCTGAATTGATAGCGTACCTTTTGCGTCTCTTTGTTTGTGAGCGTTCATCCTCGTCTTTGTAGATTACTGGTAACGCTGAAAGGTCACATGCTAATGGACTTGACTTGAAAAACTGCAAGCAGTAAACAATTAGCATATTGCAATTTCAAATAATATGCTTTTAGGACACATAAAATTGATGTAATTTAGAAAATTATATGTAGCTCTTGTTGGATTAAAGCAATTTTCTTTGCTATAACTTCAAAATACCAAGTGGCTAATTCAGGACTTGATCTCAATGTCAAATGAAGACGATCTTGTGGAAAAAGTGAAGACCAAGGCAATTGAACACAGGTATCAAAGAGTTTACAACAACTCACGCACATTAAGCTAGACCCCTTAGTTAATTTCGACACTCTATTACAGCCTTACTAAGTCATTCATAATCAAAAAGTAGATCAATTAAAATACATTGAATTAACTTCACATAAAAGCAACAAGAAGCATGATTAATTAGCAACAAGCTAGAGAAGAAGTAACTCACTTCACTTTCAAGAGCAGAGGCAGCGGTGCCACGAGAGTAAGAGTCTAGATCAAGAAGTGTGGTCAAGAGAGCACAGGCAGAGGAAGGAAAATCCTTAAAGTTTTCTTCATAATTAGCTTTATAATGTGGTGGTGGACGGAAGCTTGTCATTAGCTTCATTTTTATCCAGTAATCCGCTGAAGGTGAACCACAGAGTTTGAAGATCATGTGAAGCTGTTCAACCTGTATACACAAAAATGCTTAGTATCTTTTAGCTGCTTTAATTAATAGAGAATGTACAAAATGCATCCACACATTCACACAGTCAGTTAATCAGAATAGTTGGATAAAGATCAAATGATTCATATCTCATGAATCAGACTTAAAATATGAATTCGTGATTTGAACCATCCAATCTTCATCCAAGGTGCTGATTTATGATTGCGTGAATGCATGAGTTCAAGGAATTCGGGTTAGTACCCAAATGTAGTAGGGAGAGTGGAGAAATTATTACATGGTCTAATACTGCCTTTGCCTTGGACAATCACCACATGACACATAATTCAATTTTATTAACTCTTTCTTGTAAATTGAAAAATTCGATTATATGTCATGTATTGATATAAGTCTCCAGAATGATTAGATCAATCATCATTGTGTATGGTGTCTAAGCTAAAATCTTTCACTATTTCCATACAGTCCAAAAAAAGTTTTACCTCAGTCCTCCCGGGCATAATTGGTCTTCCAAAGAACATCTCGGCCAACAAGCATCCTGCACTCCAAAGATCAATTTCATATCCATAATCTGTTGATCCTAAAAGAAGTTCAGGAGCTCTATACCAAAGTGTCACCACTCGATTTGTAAAAGGCCCTTCAGGTTTGATAGCAAAAGAATTTGCCAGCCCAAAATCAGCAATCTTTAGCACCCCTTTTTTATCTACTAACAAGTTAGAAGGTTTAATATCTCTATGCATAACTCCCCTCTCATGACAATGCTGGAGCCCCAAAAGCAGCTGCTGCATATAACACTTGATCTGCATAAATGTTATCACTTCATCACTAAGTGCTAAACCAAATATCAACAACATGAACAACATAGGAAGTGACTAAAGTTTGAGCTAGTACAAATCCTATAGTTATTAATAGACAAAATCAAGAACAACTAAAATAAACAAACATTTATATATATGACAACATGCAGCCTTTCCTAGCAGCAAACAAATCACAATCCTAGGAAAAAAGAATTTAATTTGAATATACTTAAAGTGTATATAAAGGTTTTATATTATCATAATTAAATTCTCATGTACTTAAGATTTTTACACCAATAGATAGAAATATTCCAACCTGTGGTTCAGTGAGTTTCTCCCCAGGGCGGGAGATAATTCTTGTAAGGTCTGAATGCATGTAATCAAAAACAAGATAAAGACTATACTGCATCCTTGATGTTGCTATTCCTTCCAGTTTTATGATATTGGGATGATCCAGCGTCTGCAGTATCATGATCTCTCTTGCCATAAACTTTATGCTTTCAGGATCCGATGTGTCAAACCGCACCTTCTTCAAAGCAACTATCTTTCCTGTGTCCTTATCTCGGGCTTTGTATACATTGCTATATGTTCCACGTCCCACCTATAACCCCAAATAAACAAGTTACTACTATAACTTAATAGAACTTTCATGATCATTATAGTCCCAAACAATCTCCACGCACGTAACCTTGTTTTATTAACTTTCTTTCATAAATTGAAAATTGATCTGAATCATAGACACATGGTGATTCTAGAATCATTATAATCTCGATCAATCTTGTGTAACCGAATTTTATTTACTTTCTCGTATCATGTGGAAATTGGACCGGATCATAGACATATGATGGTTGCAGACCATGTAAAATTTTATCTAAACATACATGCATGTGAAGAACAGAACAACAACCTGAAGCTATATATACAAGTCTTGTGCCTTAGTATTAGAGAAATTTTTGGATAAACATATTAGCTAGCAAAGAAATAAAGTACGTATTTCTAATACTATGAACTTGTTAATGATTAATGTTACTTACATGCATGCATGCAATTCTTTTACATGTTTAATAAATAAATTTTATACTGTAATATATGTTACCTTTCCGAGTTTGTCATAGGAATCAGCAGTCTTGGGAACCAAAGTAGCCAAAACGTTTTGTGGGATATTATCAACGAGCCATTTTGGCCAGCCCTCCACAAACTCATAGCGTGCAATATTATTATTCTTCTTCTCCTCAGAAACATTACCAACCTCATGACTACTATTGTTGTCATCATGGTTTCTAATAATTTCTTTCTCTTCCAACACGTGCTTCTTAGATGAATGGCTAATTCGTTTTGGTGCATGGTCCTTGTTTCGTTTCAACCTCCCAGTTTTCCGAGGAGGAGTGTATTTGGAGTTAACGCATCCCATATGGCGACTCGAAACTGAGAATATCTTTGTTTCGGTCACAACACAATAACAAGGCATATACTAATACTATGTACTATATAAACTATAAATTTAACTAACACTATAAAAACAAAAAATGTAAACGCTAACAAAACCAATGTTAATCAAGGGAAGAAATTCGTTGACACAAGGGGTGTTGGAGGGAAATAAGAATAAGTGAATGATATAAGATTTGTGATGTAATATAACAAGAAAAAAAATAGATAAAAAGAAATAAAGAGTATCCTATCTGTATTCTTGGAGATAAGAGCAAATTAAATGAACTAAATTCCACATAATTGGCAGATGTATAATTGAATCCTAATTATGTATATGCAGAACTTTTTATTAAAAGAGACAAAAATTATTTCATTAAATAAATAATATATGCATTTTATATTATGGTAAAGTTATTCATTTTTATAATAACTACTTTGCATGTCTATTAAATTTTTACACTCATGGTACGTGTTTATTAAACTCTTTTTCATTTATCTTTATGTCATGAAGAAATTAGTACATTTACATACTTAGTAACGTGCAAATTTAGAGAAATGATTATTTATTTTTAAAAAATTATCAATTATTCTTCTAAAAAAAAATATATCAATTATCAATTAGAGGATACTTTATGTAAAAAATAAAATAAAATAAACTGAATTTCATAATTTAAATATTTTATAATGGAATGGATAAAATTTTAATTTTATTATTTCTAAAGGAGACTTAATCGTATGAGTTATAACTTTATTTTCTTAGATGACCCTTCTTTCAAATATGAAGAATAAGAAATGTAGTTTAGGTTAAACATAGAAAAGTAATTTTATAATCAAACCATTAAAGAAGAAATTTTATCACATTTCACTTAAATTCAAAGGAAAGAAAAATAAAATTATAAAATGAAATAAATTCCATCAAGTTTCATTCTATGACATTATATCATATTTTAAACAATCCAAATAATAGTGATTCATGTGATCGTTTCTATTCATTGTCATTATAAGGAACCTTTAAGGTATTAATAGAAAAAAAAATATTTTTAATCAAAAACTAAAAAGTTTTTATATTACAAATAAAAAAATAGTTTAATTAATTTTTATGCATTGTAAGTGTAAAAAAAATTACATTATCAACCAATAAAAATAGTAAATATAACTTTTAAGGTGATTATTTTCAAAGTCAATAAATTTACTATAATGATAATTGAATAATAATGTAAACAGTATATATATTATTTACTCATAAAAAAATCATATAATACTCATTTTCAAAATATATAATTAAAATATAATTAATATTTTTTAATTAGTGTTTTTTGGTGCCTGGAACCAGCCTGTTAGCCGGCACAAGATACAGAATTGAAATAAATATTTGGAATTATGCGTGCGAAACCCTCCCTGGCTTTCTCCGTCAACGATGATATTCGAAAGCCAATGTTTGGATTACTACTTTCATCAGACAGCAATTACGATACACTATGTTCCTGAAGGACCGGCTCCTGCTCACAACACCAACCATACATTATTAATTAAATTTATTTCTTTGTCTTTTTATGATGGATGTGCCGTGTATTTTTTTAAAAAATAGCCCCCATGGAGTATATACATTTTAGGAGAAAGAAGCGAAGAAAAAATAGTAATTAATATAATAAATGGTGTGATAATATATATATAATAAAAATAATACATGGTTTATCTTTAGCTTGGGAGCTGGGTTCTAGGAGAGTGTTTTGTGAATCTGACTCTCTATCAGCCCTTCAGTTGCTTTCTTTTGGTTCTGATTATCATCATCCGTTTGCCATCATTATTAGACACATCAAATCTTTCATGGTGAAGCAGTGGCAAGTAATATTTTTACATGTCTATCAGAGGGTAATCAATGTGCTGATTGGCTTGCTCGTCAGGGTTCTTCCTCTTCCATGTCAAGGGTTACTTGGAGTTCTTGTCCTTCTAAAATGAAGGATTTACTTTTTGTTGATGCTCTTAGCATCTCTTCCCTACGATTGTAATTGTTCTTTCTATTTTGTTTTCTTTCCCACTGATAAAAAAATATATAATAAAAATAATACATGTTTTGCTTTATACATTTCTTTTTCAATTTGCCATGTGTAACTCCCACTTTTCTATTGACGTTTCTGATATTTTTCTTTTTTGGTACAGCTGAGGCTACTGATATATTCTTTTCAGATAATTTGTCTATCTTTTTAAAAAAATTATCTTTTAACTATTATTGTAAATTACTTCACTATTTTATTCTAATTCTCAACCTCCTATGTCAGTTACATTAATAAAAAAAAACTATATTAACTATATACGACAAATTCAATTTCAAAAAAAAAAAAAAATACAGATAGACACACATATTTATCTTTCCACTTAGTATATATAAAGTAGGTTAGATATGAAGAATTGCTACTGTTTTCTAACGTAAGTGGCCAACCTTAGGCCCAGTCCGGAGGGATGATGGTTTAGGACCCAAAGATGGAAAGACCCAACAAATTAAAAGAAAAAAGTTAAAATAAATATGTAATAAAAATTTTCTATATTGCTTTATGTTGTTTTTATAAACCAATTGAAGATTGGCCACATTGGTCAAACTAAAAAAGTTGATCCTGAACGTCGTTAAACAATATTTCTAATGCATTAAACATAATTTTAGACTTCGCTTAATTTGTTATATTTTTTTTATTGTATTGTGTTGGTAGATGTTTAGAACAAGCACAACTTGATATCTTTTGCATGTACTAACCTAAAACTTGATACAAGCTAATCGAAAATATCAGGCATCAAATTGTAGAGCTTAAACTTACAAATGCAAGAGACCAGTTCTACTTTTGAATAGCAATCATTTTCTTTCCAATTATCTTTCTTCCAATTCGCACCAAATAAGATAGTGTATTCCAGAGTCAGATAAAAGGATCAAAAGTATAGCATGATCATCATAATTACATTTCAGCACATCAGCACTTGAGGATAGTTGACATACAGCAGAACCAAATCGGGACATTGTTGACGAACTGTTTCAAAATTATTATATAGGACCAAAGCGAAGACAATGCAGAAGAGTTAAATATTAGTCCCCTCAGTGGCTATGGTTTAAAGTTTAAACCTGACACAAGTCAGTAATCAGTATTCTGTCAGGCTCGTATCTTTCTTTCCTTTTTTAACCCTTGCTTCTTCAGCAAGTATTTCTATTATGTACAAATTCCTTTTTCTTCTTTTTCCTAAGAAGTAAGAACGTATCTTCGAAATGGGGTAATTGGTCAACAAATTATGCATCTAAACTGCTATTTAACAAATCCGCCAATGCTAAGACTGTCTCCGTCAATAAGCTTCTGAGCGGGCATGCCAAGATCAAAAGGTCCCATAGAATCATTCTGTATTCAGATAGTACATTACTTTAATCAGAAATCAAGATATTAAACATAAGAAACACTAAAATGCTTCAATGAGAAAATTAAATACCCAATTGATGCCTGTTAACCCAAGACTTCTATCATCATCGTATGGGCGTGAAGAAAGCAACAAGTCTGTCTGAGTCTTCCCGGGTGGAGGATTTTGTGAAGCTCCATCTCGATCATTGACCTTTAAAACACCACAAGAGACAGTGAAGGGCAAGTAATGCTGGATAAGTAACGAAGCTTCCATACAACTCCATAGTCTACTAATAGAAACATAATCTCATTCATTCCCACATCAATTTGAAGCCCAATTTCCGTCCCAGTGCAACACTAGAAGTTATTTTATTAGCAAGACATTTTTGTGGAGCCTTAGGTTCATTTGAAACTACAAATATTATGTTCATAGAATCCCTGTTGATACTATTACTAGGTATTTATAAAGCTGATGATAATAATAATAATATCCAGTTATGTATTGCCTTCTTAAAAGCATCTATCTTTTTTCAAGAGAGTTACACAAATCAAAACCAGGGGTCCAGGTCCCATTATTTCAAAGTCAATTATTCAAATTGGACAAAAGATTTCAAAAAAGTGTTAAATAACTTGTGAGCTATCTCACAATAGAGATTAAAAAAAAGCATTAAATAACTTGTTTTGAGAGTTAACATACAAAAAGAACTAGGTAGTTTTTCCATCAAACGCACCAGCTACATTAAACTATTTCACATTTCAATAATGGATTCTCATTGAAGACTGAGCAACTAACCTTGTCTGTATTACACAACTTTAACAAGTTTGAAGAAACATCCTGACTGCTCACCACAGAATAATCCTTTCCACGAGCTGTCTGCACATCTGTTGGGGTAGATAACTTTTTAAGAGGAAATGCATGACATGTTTCTTCAGCATCCAAAATAGATGTGCGCAAGTCATCGGCAGGTAGTCTTGGAACTGGGCGATTATTAATTTGGGCGGCAATAAAAGCATCCAATGAATCACAAGTTATATCACACGGCTGTATGCCAGCAAATGATTTTGGATCAAGACCGCCAAATAATGATGCTTCAGACAGGAGGCCCCCAATGCTTATATTGCTTAGACTATCAACCCATGAGGATGATGACTGTTGAAGGCTACTACTTACTCTTGGCTCATTGTCCTAGTTAGAACAAACATGCATATCTTAGAAAACAAATATTTATGATGGAACATATTGGAAATTAGTCTTTCATTAGAACACAAGGGACGTATCAAAACTGTCACGAGGATTGGCATTCAAAATTCATTTTAGAATTCAGGACCAACCAAAAATAGATTTCTCAAACATCCAATAAAAGTCCAAAAATAAGAATTATATATGCACGAAAAATGCCCAAGTGTTTTTATGCTCATGGTATCACAAATAAGATTAATAATGGCATTTTAACTTTTCTTACAAATTTTTATACCACATTCCAAAACTCTTCCCATAACTATATCACTATTTCAGTCAATAAAGCAAACCATCATAAAAATCATTTTGATGTTCTTTGATTCACACATTGATGTGCAATTTATGCAACTATCTGCTAGTTATTATAATGCACAACAAAATATCTAACTATCAGTTTACCATAGGATCAACAGCTACGTTTTCTACTTTCTGAGCCACAGTTTCACTTGCTACATTGTCCACTTCAGTTGCTTTGTATTCTTTGCTTATCTCAACCTTGTCCCGTTCATCACATAAAGTCTCCTCTAAATTAGCATTGCCGCCTCCAGGTACAGCAGGCTTATAGGGAGTTGGTGTGGAAGGTATACCAAAAGACCCGGGTTCATGTATGTAGAACCAGCCATACCTTAAAAGAGAGAACAAGTTACAACACTATATAATTATAAACTACCTAAGTTCCACATAGAAAAGAATACATAAGATAGAAGATGAATAGATATAATACTTCAACCGGAAAATTGCAGGGCTTCCAACAGCAGCATAAACAGCAGAGGCTGTTGTGTCAATATCATTTATTGTCCACCTTCTGCAGTCAGATAGATTTTCCATTATATTATATGGAAAAAGTATAAGCTCCCCTTTGACTATACTTGAACTTCCCCACTTCTTTCCAAGATGTTTTAATATTGAAGATATTTTCTTTCGACCTCTAAGTGTGAGTTCTAAATAAGGATTATGCCCATCCTGAAAAGGAAAATAGTCTAAGCATCAAGACCTACTGCATGCAGACTAGGACAGACATAAAGTATATCCAAACTTGCCAAATGCTACACAAATCACCATGTGACCTTTTCAAGTCCTATCCGAGTTTCTTCATTAATTGGAAAAAGTTGTAACTTGATTTTTGCAGAAGTGAGCATTTGCCCAGGATGAAGTTCCACAGCCTCTCTCTTTTCTGTAAGAAAAGTATACTTGTTGGGAAGTTCTGGGCACATTCTCATATGTTCCTTAAATGGAAAATACTGATTCTCTTTATCGGTCAACAACTCTTGACCGCATCCTAAACAGAAAAAGATTTAACTATATTAAGCAAAATGTACAAGGTAATGGCAACTGAACATTTGAGCAAATTTCAAAACTAGTGCTGCCTCATCCAAGAAAATAAAAGATTCATTTTTTCCAAGAAACGACAAATTCAGTGCATCAAGGGGGAGGACAATACGAAACCAAAATATTATTAAGTCAATACAAATGGCAGTTTGACAAAAATGCATCACCTCTTGCTTTGTGATCCAACTTATTTGTTCTTTTGGGAGAATTTCTCACTCCAATGGATCCTGTTTTTAGATTGCACTTTTCAGAAGCCTTCACAGCTTTCCTGTCTAGTGATCTACCTGTTTTCATGATAGTTCAACCTTCCTGAAAATGATGACAAAATAATCCTTGTTGTTATCCTTCTTGAGAAAGCACCAAAGAATGGCAAAAAATAAAGAGAAGGCGCCAAAACAACTAGATAGAGAAAGAGATTCAATAACTAAGGAGCAATTAAAGTTAAGTACCAGAAAATTCATCAAACAAAAATCATCCAGGCTTGCTTTCAGTACCTACTGTTCTGACATCACAAAACCAAACAGATAAAATTAGATACTAGTAAAAGGGTCCTGAGTCCTGACAGGTTATCAGATTACAGTCCTACAACTTTAGAGAAATTGCAGTATACTTCATCCTGGTGGGTTTAGAGAAATTTCTCACTTTGGAAACAAAACAAACCCACCAGTATCAGTAAAAGCTATAAGAATAATTATGCAGACACTATCAGCTTCAATTCAGCAAAACAAATTCAAAATTTGCACAAATTCTAAAATCTCAATTCCAAACGAAATTTACCATAAGCAACCATTTTGTCCACAATTCACTAGAACTATCAAAATTGTCCTTTCACTTTTCGTCCTTATTCACACAATCATCGCACATGCCAAACTTGTGCGAAGGGGAAACTAAATTTTAAGATAAGGAAGATCCAAGAGTCAATCACACAGCCCTAATTGCGATCTGGATCACAACAGTGACATACCATAAGCAATCCTAACACTAGCATCGTATCTCCGTCCGACCAAAAACCCTAATTCGACTATTACGTGATTCAGATTACAAAGAAAACAAATATTCCAACACAACATTTAACAACACCAAATTAAAGGATTGCGTTACAGAAAAAGAGTGTCACAAAAAGTAATTGAGTGAAAAAAACAAGGCGAAGGAGAAGGAGAGGGACACAGATTACAGAGATGAATTCCGTGAACAATGAAAACATTATTTTACGGCGGAAAATGCTGAATTGAGTATAGCGAAGTTAAATTCAATAGGTTAGGAAAGGCTGAGTTGAGAACCTTCGAGAAGCTCCGACGGAGGGAGGAATAACTGAACGGAATCGCAGAGAGAGAGAGAGAGAACGAAGGAAGAAACAAAAACAGTGTGCGCGGGAATGAATGAATGTTGAAAGTTTGTAAACGGAGGGAACGAAAGAAGAAAAGGAAAGGACCACTAAATTTTTTTTTTTGTGGGGGTCCACAGTCACGTTCCGTTTACGTTTCCTCTTCATGGCCTTTTTATAGTATGGGCCTCAGACAAGTAAAGCCCGTGTCGGGGTCCCAGGTTTTAGATATCTTCTTAAACACTTTAATGAGGGTAAATTCTTTATGTTTTAATTAATACAGTTAATTAATATTTTAAAAAATGTCTAGAATAATAGAATTTTTAATTTGTATTCATTTATTATTTTTATTTTTAGTTTAAATTTATTAAATTGAAAATAATTAAAAAAAACATCCTCTCTTCTTTTTTATTCAAAAAACTTTTATTCAAATCCTACTGCTTAGAAGGGAAAAAAAAATTTGTTACTTGCTCTGTATTTGATAGAGAAGAAGGAAATAGAGAAAGTGAAAATAGCTACATAAGTAAGGAAGAAAAAAGAAATAGATGAAAAATAAGTGAAAATATCGGTGGTTTGGTTTAAGAAAAATAAAGTGAAAATAAATTAAAAAAATTGTTTAGTTTGAAAGAAAGGAAAAAAAATTATATTATTATTAAAAATACCATATAACCCTTACAATGTTTAATAAGTTATTTTCGTTTTTTTTATACATTTACCCGCATAAACGATTATATGATCATATAATGGATTCTACTCATGTATAATCAATTATGGTTCAAAGTTACTGTGACTCCTTTAGTTTTAACATTGTAATTGGAAAGCAAATAGTATATCTAATTATCTAATTAGGTAATTGGAAACGATGGGAAAAAAAAATTACCTTAGCAAAAAATAAAGAATTATTTCCAATCGTTTGTATTATTTATCAAATCTCCATGAATTTTCATGGATAAATAGAAGTGGGAGGAGAATCACATCCACAAGTTTATCTAATTAAAAATGTTGTTGCGTGTAGGTTAGTAAGTAAGTCGTCATATTACCTATTAGCATTTATTTTATATTTGCTTCGGTAACTGCTTGCACACTCTCAAGATTATAATCGATTTTTGCATGTCACATAACCGATTTTGGTGTATTTTTGTTGAAGGCATAATCAATTATAAGGCGCTCAACTTAGCTCAAAGATCAATTCACCAAACAAATCCATAACACACTCACATTCAGCAGATCAAAAAAATAAAAAACACCACATTAAAGCATATCGAACAACCACTTCTCAAAAAAAAAAAAAAGCATATCGAACAACCAAATAGTAGATGAAGTAAATCGTTGAAGTGGATGACGAACTCAAATCACTAGCACTATGAGCAACTACACAAAGATAACCAGCAACAGTGACGTCTTACGAATATAAGCTCTAGCAGCAGCACAAGAAGCCCGAGTACGATAAGAGTATAAGAATAAGTTTGAAAAAGTTATTTTAAGCACAACATTTCCTCGCATTTCTACTAGTCTTAGAGCAAAAGTTTTTACGCATTATCCACCATTTTTAAAAAAAGATTCACTCCATTTTACCTCTACCAAACCGACAAAATCCATCAACCCACCCTCACTTCTCTCTCACCTCACACCAACCAAACACAACAATAAACTCCATAATTATATTGTGTGATTTTTAGAAATGTTTGGTGTACATTAGATAATTAATTAGGTAATATATATATGTTATCCTATTTTATACTTAAAGTAAGTTAGATAACATTATAATATATAATTTTGTTATTAGAATTAATAATAAGTTTTAAAAATATTTTTAATAATTTTTTCTAAACTTTTAATACATTATTTTTTAAATTTTAAAAATTATATAAAATGTTACATTAATATTTTTTAATTCTATAGATTATTTCGTTTTTAAATTATAAAAATTAACTAATAGATCAATAAACACGATTAGCATAGAAAATTTATTAAAAAATTATAAAGAAAAAATGACATATATATGTAATGGATATTTAAAAGTGTTTTATTGTCTATCTAATTATTTGTGATAATCAAGAACTTAAAATTAACAGAAAAAATTCCATATAATTTTTACTGAAATGAATTTAAATCCCATTTTCTAGAATATTAAAACAGAAGTGCATCCTCCTGTAAATTCAAAACACCTAAACTTGCAAAATGCAAAGCTTCAACTGCTAATCTCAAACCCTTTCATGTATAATTTAAAACGTCACAATCATATCATATTAACAAGAATAAATTCTCTAATAGTTTACTTCGCAAAATCTCATGCAAACATCACACACTAGTATGACTATATATTGCTTGGGAAATGGCCAACATTTTTCAAGAACCATCTGTTTAACATGTAAGCTGATGTTCAAGCTTTCAAACCGAACGACAATGCTACACAAATAAATTGAAGTCTATCCACAATAAATTTGACATTTTTCACCACACACTTACGACCACAGATTTCATAAATGACCTCTTTTTTGTTCCCTATTCTAACTATGATTGCATCAGTATGAAAAATCATGGCCAGGACTATCTGAATGCATATCCATGCAATCATTGGAGTTGGAAGAATTTGTGTCCCTGTTCTGGCCATTAGGATAAGTAATCTCACTGTTCCGGGTTCCATTTCCTGAAGACATGATGTTACCTGAAGGAAAGCTCCCCTGTGCCAAATGATACGGCTGAAGGCTGCGACGAATGGGGCTAGAGAGTGCATTTGAGAACACTGAGTTCTTTGGTTGTTGATCAGGTTGCCCAGCACGTATCCCCTGTCCTGCCACAGTTGCTCCAAATGCATTAGAGGGTATGCACGCACCAAAGTTTGTGTGCATTGCAGTCTGGGAGTTCTGTTGATACATTGGCTGCCTTGGGGATACTGGTGCCTCCTCTCCTCCATATTCAAGCTCATTCTACATGCACACACATAGCTCATGGTTATATACTTATCTATAATCAGCTATTAAGTTAAATCCGAAATTGGATTCATTCATTTTGATGGATAGCCTGAAATAACACAATTGTAAGAGATATATAAAGGAAATTCCAATCCAAGTGAACTGAAAAAAAAAAAAAAAAAAAAAAAGGTTTCCTATTCGTGCTCTGGCTCTAATTCAACAAGCAAGAACTGGTTAACACACAAGTCCTCTTACACAAATAAAAATATTGGGACGGTAAAAGGGCAAACTGTCATTGTATTCAGTGTCCAGAATCAAAGAGACAAATTAAAAGGTTTTCTGGTACATCCACGAGCGTTTCTAATGACAAAACTTAGATTTAATTCCTCAAGTGCTTTTGGTGTTATTTTTTAATCAGAATTAGAGTTTCATCATAGTAATTCGTGTAATAAAGGTTTGCATTAAAGATTATCATAGATTACTGAGATAAAACTCTAATTTTGATTAGAGAACATTATTACATCTAGGTTTTGTCCTACTTCAAAAGCCAAAGGTTTAGGGATTATGTCCATTAAACAACAATTTCACATTCCAAGCAATTGACAAAGGGATCCATAAGCTATATGCACAGATAGAGTTGATGAAATATCCTTAAAGTATTTCCATTGAAAAAGTAATACATAAGGCACGACATACAAAAAAAACAAAGAGATATTATATTATATCAGTAAATATAGCAGAAGAGACTAGAAAATAAAACCTGCAAGTGGGTAACTATATCAATGGTGGTCACCCTAGATCCTTCTTGCTGTTGCCTGAGAATCCATTGATACAATTTCTCCTGTGAGGAGAATAGAAGCAGAAGCGGCGTTATTCACATACATAAAAAAGGGGAACAAATAACCAAATTCTCAACACACCAAAAAGAGTAATCTCTCGAGTATTTTTTTAAATGTACAATCCCAACAACAAATTGGGAATTTAAACAGTGCTCAAGCCACTTCAGAAACAAATTATGAATTAGTAAAGCCATAGACTGACGGAAAACAAAATCTAAAATTGTTGACAATAACCCTAAAACGGCAAACATGAATTAAAGAAAAAAGGAGCGTGCTTTTGCTCAGGGTGCGTGCATATTTACAATTTAATCATTGATTAAATAATTTAAAATCAGGAAAAACGAAACGACAGAGCAGCAGAGGGCGAAGATGAACAAAACGAAAGGGGACTTACAAGAGCGTGTCGTTCACCGGCCTGGAATGAGAGTTTCTGTTGGTTCATGGCGTGGGTGTAGAGATGAGAGAGGGAGTTGGCGGTGCTGCAGAAAGTTGAGTACATGGTCCGATCCACTTCGTCGAGGCGCGTGGCCACCGACTTTCGCTTCTTCGCCATCTTAGCCTAGCCACCAAAGCCCAAAGGGAATGAACGAATTGTGGATTCAGAGAAAGTTGGTGCTTTGTATTGTATTGTATTGAGAAAAACGAAACGAAACAAAACAAAAGGGACGCGATATGGTAAGATATGATATACTGCTACGAATGAATGAACGAACGAACGAATTACGGTGTGCATAAACGATTACAAGTGGCGTACACGTGGCGCGTCTCGCCGCGTTTCTCTTCTCTTCTACTTGCTCTTTTCGCGGTGAAAATCCAAACTACAAATTGCACCGTGGAAAAAAAAATGAAGTGTTTGGGTTTTGTTACCTTGTTTGGTATGGAATTTTTGCCTCATGTAAAATGTGAAAACTCATTCTGTTTTAATGAAGATCACAGATATTTGTTCATTTGATTTTGTTTTTAAATTCAGTTTGACTAAAAATAATAAAACAAATTATATTGAAAATTTTACATTAAAAAGTTTTATAATATCAATTTGGTAAATGCTTATTCAAATATACCTTTAGTCAGTTTTGAGTCTATTATTATTATTATTATTAAAACAATTTGACTTTTAACTATATATGGATATAATCATTTTATTGGTTCATGGTATATTCATTTTGATGACCATGGTAAAAAAAATATTGTCTATCAATGTGATCAAAATTAGGAAAACAATAAGACGTGTTTGAATGAATTTAATTTGGATCTTGAAAACAAAATAGCAATTTAAGTATTAAATTTAAAAATTAAAAATAATACGTATCATTAAAAAGATACTTTTTTTTGGACAGAAATTAAAAAGATACTTATTATTATTATTATTATTATTATTATTAAAACAGTCTGATTTTTTACCATATATAATCATTTCCTTCTTTTATAATAATCATTGTCTTGATACATAGTATAAAACCATTCATAGTATAATTCTAAAGTTAGTAAATGAATTATTACACTAAGTAAATATTTGGTTGATATTTTTTTGGGAGAAATAATCACTTATGTAAAAAAAATCTTTATTTAAAATAAATTGAATTAAATACAGTTAACATATTTACAAATGAAAACGTTTTTTATGATTTTTTTATAAAAAAAAAAGTGGAATATATACAATTTAATATAAAAATTAGATGTAATACAATTTACAATTTAATATACATTCTACGGTTTTTTTTAATATGAAAATAGGATTTAAATAAGTAGAATATATATTAAATTACGTTAATATACATTTTATTTTTCAAATATGCTTTGTAAACTATATTTTTAAATATTAATTAAATAACAAATGTATCCCAAAATTATTTTTTAGATTTATTTCAATAATTTTATTCTCAAATGAAAAATGAATTTTATATTAATAACATTAAATTTTATGTTATGCTTTTAATTATTTATTTAATTATTTGAAGCTAATAAAATTCAATTTACTATATTATAATATTATATGTATGAAATAAAAACACAATATGTAAAAAATGATTAGATGAAATTGTTATTAAATATATAATAAAATTTTAAATCATTTTAAAACTATATTGATATTATCATTAAAAATAAGGATTATATATATATATATATATATATATATATATATATATATATATAACAATTGAAAATAATTCATCAAAATTTATTCAAAATAACAAGCAGGGTTATATATTAAGAGGTAAATTATTATTATTATTATTAGTTCCTTTGTCTTATATTAATATATATTTGAATTTTCTTCTTTAAAGTAATTTTTGTAAAAAAAATGGTTGCAAAAGGAGATTCCAAAAGAGATTGTCAATCAAATTTTCTGACAGAAATTAGTCATTAACAAACAGATAGATACTTCGCACCCGTAATATAATGACCCAAAAAAAATTATATAAGAAGAATTTTATTTATTTATTTATATGTATAATTTTTTTATTAATAGCATTCAATACTATACTAATATACTAATATATATATATTAATAAATTAAACTTGAAATTTATTTTCAAGTTTAATTTATTAATATATATATATATGTATATGTATATATATATATATATGTGTGTGTGTGTGTGTGTGTGTGTATTTATCATAATTAATTACATAATTGTCTCATATTATATATGAAAATTTTATTTAATTATATATTTATAGAAATAGTATACTAAAACATTAAAGGATATATTAATATTTTTTTAAAGCTTAATTTACTTGTATAAAAATAAGAAAAATTAGAAGATAACTTGTATAAAGTCTAATGCACTGGCCTCTCAATTTTTCCTGAAGGACCTTTGTAACACCCTAAATCCGGGTTTTACATATAATCCATTTATTATTTTACATTAATAAAACATGATCAATTTGTTCAATTTTGCATTCGTTGGAACATGAAAGAAACAAGTAATTAAACAAAAATAGTAATAGATTTAAATTATTTTCAAACTCAACTTGCAGTAAAATAATTTAGCGCAAAATCACATTTTATAAAAGTCACACAACCCTTCTATCGAAAATAAACATTCATTGGAATAACAACGTAAAACAGATATAAACAAGGTGTGCCTCCGTGGCCACCAAACTATACATATATAAATAAGTTTCTGAGAACAAGGGTTAAAAGTGTCTCACGCATAAGACCAATATCATGTACAGCTTTAGTCTAAAAGTAGTAAATACACTGAAATAAGAAAATAGATGACTAAAACAACATACAAAATTTTTTAATCTAGGCCTACCCATATCAAAATACAAAAGAAAGGAAAAACCTATGACTTAGAGCAGTCATCTCTAAACCCTACCCCTATGTCAGACTGTACCCATAGAGAAAATATGTCAGAAGAGATCTCATGACCCTCGTCCATGGGATCCTCCTCTATCGGCTCGGGATCCTCCTCATGATCCTCCTCCGGATCCTCCTCAGGGTCCTCCTCCGGATCAGAAGAAGATGAGGATGACGACTCATAAGTGTATGAAGAAAGCTCCACTATCTCCACCGGTGCAGTATGATGATTGTAACATCCTGAAATTTTAATATAATTAATGTTATTTAAAAGATTAAATTATTATGAGATTTAGTATAAAAAAATCATTAGTATAAGAATTTATTTGAATTAAAAGGATTGAATTATTATGATATAATATGATATTATATTTAAAATGTTGTATGATGATATGTTATTTGAATTAATTATGATATTATTTTATTTGGATTGAAATCTTATCTTAGTATATTATATTGTTTGTGATATTTGTACTATATTTGATTGAAATAATTGAATTAAAATATTACTATTTAGTTACTATATATTAAATATTATTGAGTTAAATAGTTACTTTATCAATAAAAATATTAGGTGATTAATACAATAATTGGTAAGATTATCTAACAACTACAAAAGAATGCAAAAGATAATTAATATAGTAATGATATAATATTATATATATAGTTTAGATAAAATATTCATTATATATAATTTAAATTGGTCCTCGATAACGATTTAAATCTTATCATGTTCTATCTTAATATATCTCGAAAGAAAAGAAAATAGTAGATAATGCTAGTAATGAGATAAATCTAGATAATAAAGTAGAAAAAGATAAAGAAAGATTTGATAGGCCAAATCTGCTAAAATAAATCTTATGCTATTTAATCTTAATTACGTACAACTGCACTTATATAAGGATAGGCAGTTTTCTTTCCTAGAATTACATAGTTAGTCCCTTAGGGAACAGAAAATTAGTAGATAGTTTGAGGACTCAAGAGAAGAAGACATAGAGTGAATCTTGTTGACGTAGTAGATAGAGAAGAGAAAGAATAAACGAATACCGTAGATTACTTTGCTTCAAGAGGTGAGTAAAACATATATACTTTCAAAACTTCCATGGTATAATTGTTTGAAGAATGTATATCTCTGATTGTGTGTTTGATATAAAGAAATTGGGTTTGTCAGTATTCTACATATATGGTAGGATTACATTTGGAATTTTATGTCTATTGGGTATATTCTTAAATGGTTGAATTACCTTATTCATATATATTATAGGGGTTGCTATGGCAATATTTATGTTTTGGTATCGTGACAGCACTTACTATTTCTCTTCCGCACGAAGTTAATGTCCTGGTCGGAAATTAGTGTGATAAACGGCTTTGCAACTACAATTCATATGTATTCAAGTTTTGCTTTTTAACTAGAATCATGACGTGGCATGAAAATAGGTAGATTGATATGTGTGCACATTTGGGTACTGAAGTTTCTTAATTTGCGTGGTTATGCCTTACATATAATATCATATATATAGGAGGTACGTACTAATTCTTGATGGGAAAAAGAAAAGGGATGCGTGGCTATAATTGCTGGGAATTGATTCAAGGTTTTTAATTGCTTAGATATATGTGTTGAAGTAGTATCGGGCCTAAATTCTTGTCACACCATGCATTTTATTATTTATATGTGATTCCTCTGTGCCTTGTACTTCGTTATATATGTTGTTAGGGATGACAAAGTGTACCCGGACCCTACGGGTACCCGCAAAAATATCCGCAAGCGGGTCGAGTAAATACCCGCTTATTGGGGCTGGGGCCGGGACCGGGGCCGGGTATTTACTCGTAATTTTTTGCGGGTACGGGTACGGGTACTATAGTACCCGTCCCGCACCTACCATATATATATATATATATAATTAAAATAACTTAAATAAGTAATTATGTTATATATATACTTTTATGTAAAAATAATAATTTTATATTTTCCATAAACTAACACTAATAGTAAAAGATTTATGTTATAACTTACAATAATTTTATATTTTTAATATTATGTGTGGATGCTTTTAATGTTAAGTTTAAATTATTTAAGCGTGAATTTTTAATTTATTTGTAATGATTTTTTTAATTAATATTTTTATAACTTAAATGCAATTTTGGTTCATCTATTTTGTACAATCCGCAATTTTGGTCCCCCTATTTTAAAATAAAGACTTTTAGTCTCCCAATTTTGTAAAATATTGGTCCTTCCATCAAATTGAAAGTGTTGACTGTTAAGAGATTAACGTTAACCTTAACGTGGTCCAAATATAGTGACGTGACACGATATTATTTATTTAGTTTTAAATTATTTTAAATACTGAGTAGAATAATTTATGAAAAATATATTTTAAAAAAAGGTAATACCATTTATTTGACTACGACGTGCCATGTACTTCAACAATGTAGAACTAGTTTAAAATAAATGATTAAGACTTGTGATTTCTATTTTAGGACTCACGACTATCCCAACCATTAAAATCGACGTGACATGTACTTTAGTGACGTAGATAAACAAATAATTATTACTCAGTATTTTAAATAATTAAAAAATAAATAAATAATCTCGTGTCACATCACTATATTTGGGCCATGTCAAGGTCAACGTTAATATCTTAACTGTCAATGCTTTCAATTTGATGAAAGGGCCAAAATTACGGATTTTACAAAATTGGGGGACTAAATGTCTCTATAAAGGGACCAAGATTGTTGATTGTGCAAAATAGGAGGACTAAATATCTCAATTTTAAAATAGGATGACTAAAATTGCGGATTTTGCAAAATAGGGGGACCAAAATTACATTTAAGGCTATTTTTTTATTGATTTATTAACTTCATACATAAGTAAAGTGCGGATAACGGGTGCGGGTATGGGTATATAGGTACCCAGTGGGTACGGAGATGGGGATTAAAGTTGCCATTCGCGCAGGTATGGGGTCGGGTACGGGTTTTTTTTTTTAAACGTGGGTATGGGGACGGATACTATAGGACCCTACCCAGACCCTACCCATTGCCATCCCTATATGTTGTATTACTGATTGAAATTAAGATGTTACAACGTGCTTGTAATGTGATCTTGAGAAATATTATTAGGTGCATGAGATTATTGGATGCATAGAATTAGGGAATTTGTTTGGTAGTTATCTGGAATGATATTCTGCAATTTTGTGTGAGTTGGTTATTACCTTATGGGAAGGGATAACGATGTATATTCTATTCTGGGAATAGGATGATAGATACCTCTATCTGGGATGGGAAAGAGATTTGAGATACCTCCATCTGGGATGGGAAAGAGATTTGAGATACCTCCATCTGGGATGGGAAAGAGATTCGGGATACTTCCATCTAAGATAGGGAAGGCAGTGGGACGCCATTGCGTGGATATGAGCTCATAGACCTTTTACAAATCTGAGATCCATATCGGTTTTGGGAACCAAAGAGTCTAGTCTAGTGATTCTGGGAATCACTAAGTTATGTTTGAGATATCTATTTGAATGCATTGAGGTGTTAGTTTTATTTATTGAAATATTTACCTTAATGAGAATGATATGAGTGTGATTTGTGGTTGTCTTAATTTGACTTCTATTGGAGTATGTGTGTGTATATATATATATATATATATATATATATATATATATATATATATATTTTTTTTTTTTTTTAAATTATCGCGGGTACCATGGTTGAGTTTTTCCGGATTACCGCACCGGCTGAGAACAACACTATTTACGAACCTTTTTAGAACTTGTTTTACTCACTGGGATTATTATCTCATTAAAGTGTCATTTTCAGAGCACGAGGGAGAGACTGTTGAGACGTCGGAAACTTGAAGACTTATTTATTTTTAGTTATATTTTTGGGTTAGTACCTATAGAATAAAGGGTTGGTTGTGGTTAATTCTGCCACTCTTTATTATTCATTGTTTTAGATGCCCATATTTGAGGATAATATTTTTATTTATGTACAAATTCATTTATTTGATATTTTTATAATACTTGAGGTATTTCAGACTATTGTATTTAAAAAAAAAACCTATATTATTTATGTTTTAAAGAATGTTTTATTACGGGTTGTTATTGTAACGAAGGGCGTTACAATGATAGTACGGTGGAGTAGGCTGAGTAAATCACAAAAAGAAGTCGTAGTATGTCGGCTGTTCAAACTAGCGCGTGAGTAACACCATCCCAAAATGCACGTGGCCCACGAAGTGATCCTCATCGAGTACCCCGTCGTGGGTCCAGTGACCCTCAAACGTCACTACCCATACCCTCGTGGAGGGCCTCTGCTGCGCCATCGATATCTGGAAAAATAAATGTATGGAGTGAGTCCCTCTCCTCCACTAAACTAACAAACAAACGACCGACGGTCTCAAGCAACATACAACAATCAACTACATTGCAAAGATGCTCTCACGAGTTCCACTCGAAGTTCCTAATCTATTATACTATTTCTCTAGATCATACCATCTCAACATAACTCGGGCCCGCTGCCACTGAAACTTCCAGAACTCAGTGGACTTACACAATTTAAGTCAGATGACTTGCTGGGAGTACACCCTTCACCATGGTACAATGGCATGGCTCTCACGAACACGGTTGTGCCTCGCATTTGTTGGGATTGCCAAATCGGCACTATGGAAACATGACCACAAACTCGGCGCCAGATCCCCAAGAAACAGCAAGTCAGCGAGCACACCTCAGGTACCACTCTGTGAGGTCATCCAATCTTTGAGGACTAACTCTTCAACCACTCCCTCTCATTGGGTTAATCTCTTATAGGTTGGTGTGGCTTCTCTGTCAAAGGTACCGAACGGCGGTCTTCCACGACGTATGTCCCCGACATACCATATGGAGATCCACTCTCCACCACCACAGCGGTCACACATTCCGATCCCATTCCTCACGAGTATATTGCTCACCACAGGTGAAGCCCCCACACAACCTCTTCCACAATTGTCCATTCAAGCTTTGTCCACGAACAAATTCGTTCAACCGTCTCACACGACTTAGCGTTGGAGGTTCCTTCCTCATTTCGGTTCTCACCACGATTCGGACAATCACAATTTATAAACTTTCAATCATATGTGCATATTGCACGTTACCCAATCGTGACCCACATCATGATCTTAATTGTCTTACTTTGTTTTATTGAAATCCTCACTCACTCTCACGTTTTATAATTACTTAAGTCATTTTGTCCAAATTCATGCAAGGGTCCTAGATTTCTTTCTAAGTCCATTATCCAATGTCCTCCGTGTGCATAGGAAATTCCTAGTTATTAACTCATAAGATTATTAAGTTCTCACTCTTTAATTATAATTAATTCACTATTTCACATAGTGAATGTCCTCAATTACTAGAATAATTTTCTAGTATCTACAAGTGTACTCCGTTTGGAGTTCACTTGCTCCCACACAAGAATGAATTATTCTTGTCCCCAAAAGCACAAAATATTACAAACAAGTCACATGCACAAGAAAATTTCAGTACTATTTGCCCGATGATCATGCTCCTCCCGGTCTCCAATTTATAGTTAATAACATAATAATAATTAACAAACAATAATTCAATAATTCAACACAATCCATTAAATAATATTTCACACACATTTTCAATAGAAATTTCCCTTTTGAGGTGAAATGTCCATTAGCAAATCCAACGAATGGCATTAGGCACAATTACACAATCACACAATTAAATTTCATGCATATACCTATAGTTGTGCACACATACCAAAAATTATTTAACTTAGCAAATTAACTTAGAATTTCGTGAGATTTTACAGAGACATAATAAATCACATATATTTCATTATATAAATTTTTATCCCAAAAATTCAATCCATAAATATTATTTTTGAATTACTTATGGTTGCGGGATAGGCTCTATAAAGTGCACTTCTACATTTTTGGTAAATAGTAAATCAATTATGTTTTCTGTGCCACTTCATAGAGAATGTCCCCAACATGTGGGAAAACACATGGAATTTTCTCAGCACCAAATTTCTACCGAAAGTTCCCTTTTTATATTTCTAAAACATTACTGTTTCATAACAGAGTTTTCCATACAAAAATGTAAATAATTACAAAAAGTGTTCATAAAATTCTGAGAAAATTCATAGGCAGTCCAAATAGTCCAGATAGTGTTACAAAATTTTCTCAAAGCAAAATTCTCATAAAAAAGATATTTTATACATTTAAATACTCTGCTGTCCAGTTTTTCAGTTTTCACAACATTAATTTCCTAAAAATGTTTTCCGATTTGTTCTGACTTTACAAAAATTCAGGAATGACCCTCATAACATATAAATCGAAATCATGAGCCCAGTTTTCCAAAAACATATCCCAAAATTTTCATAAAATTCGAAACAGCCCCTTTTACAGAATCAGCAACATTTGAAAATAATTCCAAAAAAAATAGTTCCACTGTTCAGAAAATTATGAAAAAATACCATGATATCCAGAGGTTCCAAAACATAGGAAAACATCTTTACATTGCAAAATAATTCACGAAAATATTTTTGAAAAAATGGAAAACAGCTGCAGTGCACAGTTTACAAACAATACATTTCAACATGTTTCACATGCTCTTGAGACACTCATGGTGTCAAGAGACTCACAATCACATGAACAACCCAAAAACATCAAGAGAAACAAGAAATAGCTTAGGAAAATAGAAACCCCTCCATACCTCTTTGGTTCCCCACTCAAAAGAAGCAAAAATTGTGTTGTTGGGTAGCCCTTGCCCTCCTCAACAATATATCCGAATTTAATCGGTGGAAACTTTGATTTGAGTACTTGAATCTTAGAGAGAAGGTGCTGAACTTTAGAGAGAAGGAGGAGAAAATAAGAAACTTAGGGAAGAAGAAAAGTGAAAATAAGAGAAAAGCTCTCTTGCTAGGGTTTTAAAAAGGAAGAGAGAGAAAAGTGAAACTTTTAAAAAAATTTCCCCTATGTCCTTAGCTAGGGTTTTGTTTGTGTTGGACCCACTAGGTCTAGGGTTAGGGTATTTTCCAGTTTAGGATTTTGGGTCTCTGCGGGATTTGGTCATCTGGTCTTTAATCAACGAGAAAAAGGATTTTTAATTCACTCTCATTCTATTTAATATTTTTCTAAAGCATAATTAATTAATTAATTAATTAAATCTTCACTAAATTTATTTTCATCAGTAATTGTATTTCTTTAATTATTTAAACACTGAGAATTGATTTAACAAACAAATAATTAATTAAAGCTATAAATTATGTACTTGACTCTAATTCACACAAATTTTAATTATTTTCATTTAATGAAAATAATTCCACAGATACTTAATTGAAATCATACAACTTCACACATGATAGACATAACGAGTTTAAATTTTTAGGGTGTTACAACCTTGGCACACATGCATTTTTAGGCGTTGAGATCGTTCATATGTTACATGGGCTATTTCTCAATCAGCATCGCTATATTCGTGATCTTCTTCATGCCCATAACATGCATGATGCTCGACCAGTCACCACCCCCTTATCAACCACATACAATCTCACATCAGACGGTGCCTCCTCCTGTGATGTCATTGCCTATCGTTAGCTTGTTGGTTCCATGCAATACCTCTCCTTTACACACCCAGGTATAGCATTCTCAGTCAACAAGCTATCTCAGTATATGCAGGCCCCTACTGAAATTCACATGCAAGCAGCCAAACGAGTTCTCAGGTATGTCAAAGAAACAATAGATTTCAGACTTCAACTATGACTATCTCCCAATCAACATCTCCATGCCTTTTGTGATGTGGATTGGGCTAGTGACACCTCTGACTTGAAGTCCACATGTGCCTACGTAATCTACTTTGGCCCAAATGTCATCTCCAGGAGCTGTAAGAAGCAATCCACTGTTGCCAAGTCCTTCACAGAAGCTAAATACCGCACAATAGCCACAACAGTCACTAAACTACTCTGGTTGCAACAACTACTCAAGGAACTCCATGTTTAGCTTGATCCTTCTCCAACAATGCACACTCTGATAATATCAGGGCAACACATCTCTGTGCGAACCCAATATTTCACTCATGCATGAAGCATCTCGTAATTGACTATCACTTTGTATGAGATCTCGTAGCCAGCAAACAACTTCGTGTTTCACACGTTCCATCGAGTCATTAGCTTGCCGACCTTCTCACCAAAGCTCTTGTGTCTTCGCGCCACAATTTTTTTATGGACAAGATTGACGGGGACGTATTGAACTACTGACGTAATTCTCTCCACATCTCTTAGAGCAATTCAAATTTCAAGTTTAGCTTTTAGTTATTGCAATTTAAATGCAAGCTTAATTCAAGTTATAGATAAATTAGTAGATAACTTAGGGATTTATTATTCCTTTCTTCTCTATATATATCTCTTGTACACTCACAAGTAATCGGAATAAAACCTTATTCATAAATTTTATTATCTTTAATTTTATTCTTATATGTTTTTTAAAAAATATTTGAATTTATGTCAAAAAAAAATTGAATAATATTTATTTGATTAAATTTTTAAAATTTTAATTAGTAACATTTTAATTTTATTAAGTGGAGGGAGTTGGATTGAAAAAATAATTCATATTATTTTTTAACCCAACTCTCTCCACTTAATAAGAAATAATAGGACAAAATAGTCATATTTTATATGCACACCCAAGTCCAAACAATTGATTAAGCCACCAAATTAACATCATTTCTAAGCGAGTCTGAAGATTATAAAATTAACATAAAAGTGTTTTTTTTTTAAGTAAACATAAAAGTGTTTTAATTATTGTCTATCTAATTATGTGATAATCAATAACTTAAATTTAATAGAAAATTTTCCATATAATTTTTACTGAAATGAATTTAAATCCCATCTTCTAAAATATTAAAATAGAAGTGCATCTTCCTGTAAATTCAAACACCTAAACTTGCAAAATGCAAAGCTTCAACTGCTAATCTCAAACCCTTTCATGTATAATTTAAAACATGACAATCATATCATACACACAGATATTAATTTATTAAAAATAATAAATTCTCTAGCATTTTACTTCGCAAAATCTCATGCAAACATCACACACTAGTATGACAATATATTGCTTGGGAAATGGCCAACATTTTTCAAGAACTGTGTGTTTAACATGTAAGCTGATGTTCAAGCTTTCAAACCAGACGACAATGCTACACAAATAAATTGAAGTCTATCCACAATAAATTTGACATTTTTCACCACACATTTGTGACCACAGATTTCATAAATGACCTCTTTTTTTGTTCCCTATTCTAACTATGATTGCATCAGTATGAAAAATCATGGCCAGGACTATCTGAATGCATATCCATGCAATCATTGGAGTTGGAAGAATTTGTGTCCCTGTTCTGGCCATTAGGATAAGTCATCTCACTGTTCCGGGTTCCATTTCCTGAAGACATGAGGTTACCTGAAGGAAAGCTCCCCTGTGCCAAATGATACGACTGAAGGCTGCGACGAATGGGGCTAGAGAGTGCATTTGAGAACACTGAGTTCTTCGGTTGTTGATCAGGTTGCCCAGCACGTATCCCCTGTCCTGCCACAGTTGCTCCAAATGCATTAGAGGGTATGCACGCACCAAAGTTAGTGTGCATTGCAGTCTGGGAGTTCTGTTGATGCATTGGCTGCCTTGGGGACACTGGTGCCTCCTCTCCTCCATATTCAAGCTCATTCTACATGCACACACATAGCTCATGGTTATATTATATCTATAATCAGCAATTAAGATAAATCCAAAATAGGATTCATTCATTTTGATGGATAGCCTGAAATAACACAATTGTAAGATATATATAAAGGAAATTCCAGTCCAAGTGAGCTGAAAAAAGAAAAAGAGATTCCTTTTCGTGTTCTGGCTCTAATTCAACAATATCTGGTTGACACACAACACAAGACCTCTTACACGAATAAAAAGGTAAAAGGGCAGACAACCATTGTATTCAGTGTCCAGAAAAATGAAAGAGACAAGTTAAAAGGGTTTCTGGTACATCCATGAGTCTTTCTAATGACAAAACTTAGATATATATAAAGGAAATTCCAGTCCAAGTGAGCTGAAAAAAGAAAAAGAGATTCATTTTCGTGTTCTGGCTCTAATTCAACAATATCTGGTTGACACACAACACAAGACCTCTTACAGAAATAAAAAGGTAAAAAGGGCAGAAACCATTGTATTCAGTGTCCAGAAAAATGAAAGAGACAAGTTAAAAGGGTTTCTGGTACATCCATGAGTCTTTCTAATGACAAAACTTAGATACAATTCCTTAGGAGGTCTTGGTGTTATTTTCTAACCAGAATTAGAGTTTTACCTTAGTAATTCGCGTAATAAAGGTTTGCATTAAAGGTTAGCATAGATTACCTAGGTAAAACTCTAATTTTGATTAGAAAACATTATCAAACACACCTAAGAAATTACATATAGTGATCTAGGAACAAATACCAAAGATTTAAGGGTACATCCATGAGTCTTTCTAATGACAAAACTTAGATACAATACCTTAGGAGCTTTTGGTGTTATTTTCTAACCAGAATTAGGGTTTCACCTTAGTAATTCGCATAATAAATGTTTGCATTAAAGATTAGCATAGATTACCTAAGTAAAACTCTAATTTTGATTAGAAAACATTATCAAACACACCTAAGAAATTACATATAGTGATCTAGGAACAAAAACCAGAGGTTTAAGGATTATTTGCATTAAACAGCAATTTCACACTCCAAGCAATTGACAAAGGGATCCATAAGCTATATGCACAGATAGTGTTGATGAAATACCCTTAAACCTTGTTGGATAGGGAAAAAAGTATTTCCATTGAAAAAGTAATACAAAAGGCACAACATACAAAAAAACAAAGAGATATATCAGTAAATATAGCAGAGACTAGAAAATAAAACCTGCAAGTGGGTAACTATATCAATGGTGGTCACCCTAGATCCTTCTTGCTGTTGTCTAACAATCCATTGATACAATTTCTCCTGTGAGGAAAACAGAAGCAGAAGCAGCGTTATTCACATACATAAAAAGGCGAACAAATAATCAAATTCTCAACACATCCAAAGTTCAAACACACCAAAGAGTAATCTTTCTAGTTTTTTTAAATGTACAATCCCAACAACAAATTGGGAATTTAAACAGTGCTCAAGCCACTTCAGAAACAAATTATGAATTAGTAAAACCATAGACTGACGGAAAACAAAATCTGAAATTGTTGACAATAACCCTAGAACGGTAAACATGAATTAAAGAAAAAAGGAGCGTGCTTTTGCTCAGGGTGCGTGTGCATATTTCCCATTTAATCGTTAATTAAATAATTTAAAATCAGGAAAAACGAAACGACAGAGTAGCCGAGGGCGAGGATGAACAAAACGAAAAGGGACTTACAAGAGCGTGTCGTTCACCGGCCTGGAATGAGAGTTTTTGTTGGTTCATGGCGTGGGTGTAGAGATGAGAGAGGGAGTTGGCGGTGCTGCAGAAAGTCGAGTACATGGTCCGATCCACTTCGTCGAGGCGCGTGGCCACCGACTTTCGCTTCTTCGCCATCGGAACCACTAAAGGGAATGGCGGATTCAGAATGGGGACACTAGAAAGTTGGTGCTTTGTATGTGTTGAGAGAGAAAAACAAAACAAACAATAGTTTTTCTCCGATCCGATGCCCTCGTTAATCTTGAGGGCAGAGATGCCCCCCTTCCATACATTTTGTGTACTGTTTGGTAGAAAGCATGTAGAGAAAATAAAAAAAAATAAAAAAAAAATAAAAAAAGTTATTATATAAGTGGATTGATACTTAGGTTCCTTAATTATGGTCACGTTTGATTCCTGACTTGAACATGAAATCTCAATTACAGGTATCACTTTATCTCAAAATGGGAACATTTGGTGGGAGAGAGATTAGTTTGGTACTAAATAAAAAGTCTCATATACCTCCTGGTTATATAAAAATAATAATAAAGATATTTGAATTAGAGTGTAAAAAGTATGAGATCTACATAAAATCTAGGCTTAATTGCAGATTTTACTACCCAACTTTCATAATTTTGTAAATTTTACCACCCAAGTTTTAATTTTGCAAATTTTACCACCCAAGTTTTCAATTTTTGCACATTTTACCACCTAAGTTTTCAATTTTTGCACATTTTACCACCCTGATGTTTCACAATTTTTTTTTTAACTCTTTAACTTTTTTTTTGGTAAAATATCAAAGTGGTAAAATGTGCAAAAATTGAAAACTTGGGTGGTAAAATTTGCAAAATTAAAACTTGGATGGTAAAATTTGCAAAATTATGAAAGTTAGGTGATAAAATTTGCAATTAAGCCTAAAATCTACACTATTTTCTTTTATTTCTTTCTTCCTCCCCTTTATTTTCCCTACCAAACATAACATAAGTGACATGTGTACAAGTAATGCCTAAGTTAAATAAATAAAGATTTCCAAAGTAGTCTGTGATAATTTCTTTAATCATCCAATCCAAACCCTATTATTGTTCATTCTCGTTTCCTTAAAGTTGAAACAAGTAGATAATGTCTGCTCTACTGTGTTTGTGGTCTTGCGCCAAGATCCAAGTCGAGGATGCTCGCCATCATCCTGGTCATTTCTGATGGCGCCCTTAATGGGAAGGTTCTGCTGACGTTAAGGTTGGGGATAAACAGGGTGATGTCTTGTCGGCTGGTGACGGATGCAGCGTAGGCTGCCTTTGTTATCGACTAGGGAAGGAAGGTGGTGGAGAAGATCAAGAAGGATACTCAATGTAAAATTACAATGTGTTTGGATATTTGGAAATTCCTCGCAATCCCTTTCTCAGCTTCTACTCATTCGTTTGTTCAACCTACTAGTTTGGTTGACTTAAATCTACAATTGTCAATCAATCGTTCAATGGTTTAAGGTAAGCCCAATCATGTCTAGTTAACTTAATATTTAACGCTCTTCAAAGATTGAGATATGTTGTGCCCAACCTAATGTTCAACATAAAGGTTACTTTGATTGGGGAAGAGTTTAGTTCATAATGGGGTGCAACTATAGGTTTTATGGTCATGGTTCTATTGGGTATCCAACACCTATGCATGATTCGACTGGGTTAAGAACACCATGAAATACCCTATGCTGTAATCTTTGTTAGACTTTGATTATGATTTAAGAAGCTTAATTCAATTAGGATTTAGGATGATTTATATGAATTGAATTATATGAGAATTGAGTATTTAAATCTCTATTGATCTGAGCTTGTCCTTGCTAGTATTTTGACTTTTGGAAAAATTGTTATTGGTTGTTTTATTATATTGTTCATGTAATGGATTGTGTCCTGTGATAGTTGTTAAACAATTGTGTATTGTGGGTGTGTAGTGATTACAATATTGGTTATGGCAGCATGCTCTAATGTCATTATGTCCAGTATTCATGGTTGAGTCGTTCTTGACAAGGCTCGGTGGGATAAAAGGCAATTTTCTTTTGTTCAATGGAGAAGTCAACCTGGGACTTGTAGTTCTGATGTTATGTAGCTGGTGTATATGTGCAAATTCGTGACCAAATAGATCTGCGAATTTGGAGGCCTGGATGTTTCTTGGGTAAAGTTTTCAATTTGGTGAGCAATTTGCTGCAGTTTCTTAGTCTCTGCATGGTTATTCGCAAGACATTATTGCACATTTGTATGGTTAATGCTAGGCTATATTATTAGAGTGGTTTGTTGGGATTTGCTCCGGTATCTTTCAATATGCTGCTCATGTGTGTATATTTTAAGATCCTGGAGTCTTCTTTGAGTAAGATTAATCTGTTTTGATGTGGTAACAGGGGTTAGGATGGGGTGATATGTATTGTTTTGTGGGACAATTGGAAAGTTGTGTATCATAGCACTACTGGTGCTGCACTATTCATATAGTTATATAATATTATATTTGCCTAAAAAAAAAAACAATATTGGTTATGGCTTATGAGGTTTTCTCAAGGAGAAGGACAACTAGCATACTTGTGAGGTTATGGACTTAAAGTGTGTTTGGAAACACATCAAAACCATGTCCAATGGAGAATTCTCGCATTCTGATGCAAAAATCCTAAAGCAACTCGAGTATTGCTTCTACATGAATGCTGGTTAGTTAAATTCAACTCCTTCACAAACAGGCTCTTAAGGCTAAAGCCATAAGAGGGTAATGTAGCAGAAAAATTGGCAATGCACGTAGTAGATGTTGTAGAGATAGATAAGTTTAAAGAAAAGCAAGACGTGTCATACAAAATTTCTTTCATTATTGATAACTACTGATGTCATGCAGTTTATATATTGGTTTTTACTTTTTTGCATAGTATTATAGTTAATGTTTAATGTTTTAGGATAATTTGATTTTACTTTATACATAGAACAAGCCTAAGCATTCACAAGTTCGTTAAATTTGCATTTAGAATCAAATAAACAAGGGAACAAGTATTATTCATTGAAATCAATAATCAACAATAAGTTACAATATGACTGTTGTCAATTCACCACAAAGCTCTAACACTGACTAACCCATAGCTAGTTAAACATGAGTTACTTTCACAACAAAAGTGTTGACATTAAAAACTCAGTAGAGCCTAATTATAAAAACACGAGTCACCAACGCATGTTAGTGGACATAACTGGGTCAACGAATAAAGGTAGTGCATGTCAATTTTAGCAAAGTCGAACCTCTCCATCTGCAAATCCAACTCCACGGCCTTCTTAACGCCCTTGCAATGGACCTTTGGCAGTGACGGAGAAAAATAGGGTTTAGACAAAAAGTTGAATAAACAATCAAATATTATTTTTTAAAATAAACTTAAATAAAGTAGTATACGAAAACTTGTTAATAAATTCCTAAGGATTGCTTTGCAATTTTTTAAAAATTCCTGAAGACTGCTTTGCTATATATGGATATAATCATTTAATTGGTTCATGGTATATTCATTTTGATGAACATGGTCAAAAAATATTGTGTATCAATGTGATCAAAATTAGGAAAACAACAAGACGTGCTTGAATTAATTTAATTTGGATATAGAAAACAAAATAGAAATTTAAGTATTAAATTTAAAAATTAAAAATAATATGTATGATTAAAATGAAACTTTTTCTTCTTCTTATTATTAAAACAATGTGATTTTTTTTTGTCTAACCAGCAAGTATATAGGACTAATCATATATAATCATTTCCTTCTTTTATAATAATCATTGTCTCGATACATAGTATAAAACCATTCATAGTATAATTCTAAAGTGCATTAAAAAAAAAGTATAATTCTAAAGTTAGTAAATGAATTATCACATTAAGTAAATATTATTATCCTTTTAAAAGATAGGGTTTAAATGAATGATCACATTAAGTAAATTTTATATTAATAACATTAAATTTTATGTTATGGTTTTAATTGTTTGAAATAACTAAAAGTAAAAAATTTAAACGAAAACATTATTTATAAAATATAATAACATTTTCCAATCTTAAAATAAAGATAAAATAGTCAAATTAACAAATTTGGAAAAGTAAAAAATAATAAAAGAGTCCAATAAAACAAATTTGGGAAAGTCAAAAAGTAACAGGGTCGGGTTTCGGGTACCCATTTTCGTTTTGAGTAAAACAAATTATAAAGTAGTGTGGAGGGGGGAAGGAAAATACTAGGGTACAACACAGTAGTCACAAATCTCGTTTGAGTAGGGTTTTTGCGTTTGAGAGAAGAAGAAGAAGCATGAGCAGGAGTTTGGGAATTCCGGTGAAGCTGCTCCACGAGGCTTCGGGGCATGTGGTGACGGTGGAGCTCAAGAGTGGAGAACTCTACAGAGGAAGCATGATCGAGTGCGAGGATAACTGGAACTGTCAACTCGAGAGCATCACCTACACTGCCAAGGTTCTCTCTCTTCTTTCTATCCTTATTCAACTATTTATGACATCAATTAGGGTTAGAAATTCCGAATTTGATAAAGTTAGGGTGTCTTTGAGACAGCTGCGAAAAAAATTAGATTGTTTCATTAATCAATTAAATGTATAATTGATTATTGTTTAGGATTTAGGGTTTAGGGTTTTAAGATATGTTGCACTATGTCTGTCCTTGGGTCTCTATTACGGACATTACTTGTATTTAGGGTTCAGCCGTGATTAATTTGGAAAATGTCCAAGTGTTAACCTTGGATCGATTCCGTTTTGAACTATGTATTTCGTGGGATATAATGACTCTGGATACAGGAGGAGCTTATGAAATTGCACTTTTGCTAATTTTTTGATGCTGTAGAGATGTTTAATATCTCTAATTTGAAGTACATTTGTTAAGACACACAACATAATTCATATTAGTTGCTGATATTGGCTAAATCTTTTTCAGGATGGGAAAACATCGCAACTTGAGCATGTTTTCATTCGAGGCAGCAAAGTCAGGTACGAATCATATGCTACTCAGTGACTTTAAAATTTTGTATTTGTAGATTGCATTTTCTTTAAGGACAGTGCTTTGACATGGTATGGATTTGACAGGTTTATGGTCATCCCAGACATGCTGAAGAATGCTCCTATGTTTAAGCGTTTGGATGCAAGAATCAAGGTACCTTCCTATTTCCAAGTTATTAAGTACTCCATATTTGTTTTTTGTGTGCCTTTGTGTTTTATGCTTTCTGAATCTCTTGAAGGGCAAGGGTGCATCACTTGGTGTTGGGAGGGGCAGAGCAGTTGCAATGCGAGCAAAGGTACTTAACCCAACCCCGCTTTTAATTATTAATTTATTAATATATAGATTTAGCCTTTAAAAATTGCTTATTACCTTGTGACATGTGTAACTCCATATATTGCTTTTGTAGGCTCAAGCTGCTGGTCGTGGAGCTGCACCTGGAAGGGGTGTACCACCAGTGCGGAGGTGATCACCATTCATATAGTCTGTATTCTCCCTGTCTGTTCGACATGATATTTAGATTCTTTTGTAGAAGTTTATGAGAGAAAGAAATTCGAAAAGAAATTGCTTATCAAGACTTTACAGATTACTCTTTATGGATAGTACTTGATCCCAAATTTGTTCTCATCACCTCTAGTATTTTGATCTGGTACTGTGTAGTGTGTACTATGTACTACTTGTTTAGCAATTTTCAAAACTAGTTTAAAATGGTACAAGATAGGGGCAGTTTGACAACTGTCGGTACTGGTTTAGAACTGTTCGTGATAAATTATGACTTGTTTGAAACTGCGGAGATTTTGTGTTTGTTTTTAACACCTGTTTTGTAAATAGTTTTGAAAAACCATTTTTTAGAAGAAAAAATAATTCTGGTTGATCACAGTTTTCACCTCCATTCCTTCTCCACACATTCAAACCTCTATTGATCTCTCCTTCTGCACTATCATGTCTTGGACAATCAATGCTGAACCAGTAAGCTCCAATATGCTGAAGACCAGTAGACCAGTAATCGCCAAATATCACCGCCAATAGCAAATCACCTTCACACCTGTGTTGTTGGACCCTTGTGTGTGTAATTAATGTATTGCACTGTTTTGAATTAGCTTCTAACTTAGCGTCAGTTTTAACTGGTGCTAATTGCCTGTTTGGATGAGAGGAAGGAGGAAGAAAAGGAATGGAAATTTTTGAAATTTAGTGAGTCTCACATTTCTATCATTTTACTTTAATTCAAATATTTCTTCTCCATTCCATTCATTTCTCTTCCACAAAGCTAGGTAGGCGTTACCATAAATCTTTTAGTGTCCGCTTTGGTCAATGTAGTTGGTTTAAGTTGATGCTAAATAGTTTCATTAAAAAAAATATATTTTTCTAACCTTTGTGTTAGGCTTACGTCGGCTCATTTGATGTTAGTTGCGTCAGTGTCAAGGCTGACACTATCTTGTGGATGTTAAAATGTGTGTTTCTTGTAATGATGGTTTAATATTAATTCTTAAATTTTATACAATTTTTTTAAGGGGAGAAATTAAATTATGCAGGTGTAATTTATACAAACTATTATATCATTCATCTAAGTGGTGATATACTCAAGCCTCTTAAGCGAGTGATAAGAGGTTTAAATTAAATCCTGACTCTTGTGTTTGGAGAAAATCTAATTGGGAAAGGATAACTTACCTTTGAGAGTTTTCAGATCTCTAAAGGAGATTAGTCCCGGTCAATGATCAAAGATATTCCTTACAATCATTTGCGTACAAAAAATTTGTCTTGAACTTCTGTGTTGCAGCTTAATAAAGTGTAGAAATGAAGTTGTGATTTTTTTATTAAATAAATATCCAAGTTTTAGTAATTTTATTATTTTTTTAATAAGATTGGTTTTGCTCATTTTTTTAATTAAATCTCTACAATTTTAAAATTTTATAATTATGTTCTTAAAAAATAATATTGTTAAAATTCAGTTAAATATGAAATATAATGTAAAATAAAATAAAAACTTCAAAAAGACAAATAAATCAGCAGTTCAAAATGATATATTTTATCCTACAATAATATAGTTTTTAAATAACACTTCAATTCTTCAAACTTTAATATTTTATCTTACGTATCTATAATTTAAATTTAATCGAGAAAACACCATTACCAGTATGCTCTTTCAATTTTACACATATAAACCTTACCAAAAATTTTTTTACACATATAAAATAAACTGAATCAAAATATTGTTTATAATAGGCATTTCTCAATTTCTTCTCTAGGTTTAACCTATGCATTTCTTAATGCATTAAAAATAAAAAAGAAAATCAAGATCGCATGATTGATACATTGTAACTTTTCTTTTTAACCTATCTGAAAATTTCTTTCCAACCATCAGAAAACCCACTTTGATTTGAGAAAAAGGAAATAAAAGGACAGAAGAATTCATCGTGGCTAATAAACACATCATGGACATATTCAAAAGGCATAGGAACGAAAATGACCTAAAAGCTGTCCTTACTCCTTATATGGCACTGCGCAACGCCCCAACCTCACTCCAAAAATACGAGAAAGAAGTTTTTAATTTAAACTGGTTAATTTAGATATTTATTTGCGTTTCTGTTACGATTAATATTCTTTGGTTTGTTCAGAACGAAAGAAAACTTTATTAATCACCTCTTTGAGTCTCAAGATTAATTTCATATATATTTTTGTCAGGAGGCCACACGTATTTATCAGAGATAATTCTATTTAAATTGAGTAGAATTACTGTGAATGATAAAATTATTTCTCCAAATATTAATGCAATTATAAATTTAAAATTTGAATTTGAGATTATCGGTTAAGTTGGAACAATTGTTTAATTTTACATATACTTCTTTTTATATTTAAATATAAACAAAAATATTTAATTGACTTTTATCACAATTACTTTAAAAGTCATTTATTTTGAATTGATTGACAGTGTAAAATTACTTTACATTAGACCATTGAATTCAAACAATTTTGTATTATATAAATTATTGTAAGAATCGTTATATATGTATTATATCTCATCAGATAATATGTTACAAGCATTTCACGTTTTCTCATGTCGTTCCTTCTTTCTTTCTTTCTTCCCGCACTGCCCCATCAGCGATGTCTCTCCTAAACTTGCATAAAACCAAATGATGAAAATAGACTAATGATCACTCTTAAAATTAAAACCCCAATCCAGTAAGCACAGCCACAATTATTTTTCTGACAGGCCATCAAATTTTTCCCTCAAACTAACCTCAAATTTAAGGTAACAACAAACTATCAATGATGGACATGTAGCATGCACATACATAGTAATATTTCATTGCCACGAATGATTAAGATATTAAACTTTCTGTTGCTGCCACGTTAGTGGTGTGTGCAAAATTGACCATTGTTCTTCATGACATTGCGTTTACGCTGTTCCTGCTTGCCTCCCTAACTCAACCTCAACCTCAACCTCAGTTACAAAAGCACACAAGCCAGATTCATATTTTTAAGAACCAAACAGAGTGCCCCAAATTCAAGCGCAACGAGTCAAAAAAAGAGAGAGAGAAGCAAAGTACAAAATCACCGAACTGTGCTCTTTGTCTTTCTCTCTATATAACTTGTCTTCTCTCACAACCTCTCTAACTTACTTTCTTCACAACATAACATTACCACTCTTCTCCTCTCACCACCTACGTCGTCGTTTTCGGGTGAGTACCACTTTCTCCTTTCAATTGAAGAAAAAATGTTTAAAAGAAAAATTACAATTCTTCTGCTTCGTTGATATCTCATCGCGTGTTTTGAATTCGGTTCAGCGTAACTTTTTCTCCAAGTTATTGATATTATCATTGTGTGTTGGGAATTATTGCAGCTTCATGATTCTGTTTCTCGGAATTGAACTCTGTTGTGATTTGTTGCTATGAATAGAAAGGAGTAGTGGATCTAATGAGGATTTTGCTATTCTGTTTTGATTTCATTTTTTACAACTACTATTATTATTTGGTTTCTTTGTCTGTGTGTGTGCTTTTAAAGTTACTTGAATTCTGTCTTTTACGTTTGGATTTTATGGTGAACTGAGCTTCAAGGTTCATTTCTCGGTCCTTGTAAACTCCATCAGCTGTTTCTCTCTCTTTCTCTTTCTCTTTGTTGGTTTACCTGTTAATACACCTAGAATCAGTTGTTTTTGTTCATAGACTTGGTTTGACATTACTCAACAATCAATTTCTGGTACAAATTCTATTAAGTTTTGAAAATTGTTTTCAAAACAATTGTTTTAGAAACCAAAAAACAGAAACAACTGGAAGATATTTTCTTATCCTCTTCTTCAAGTGTTCTGATTAAGTGTTCAGGGGACAAATTTTTAGAAAACACGGCAATATGCTTACCAGACAAACACTTTCATATATGCTGAAGGGACAAACAAACTTTAGAAAACCGATAAAGCTGTTTTTAAAAATAGTAAACAAACAAGGTCTATAGTAAGAGAGTTTAACTTCTTTCATTGGAATCTGTGCTGCTTCTGATGACATGTCTTCCCATGCAGATAAAGCCATTGGATTTCGAAATTGGTGATACATTGAACATGTCTTCTGCAACCAAGGGTGATAGGAAGACTGCAATTGATGTGGCGTCATGGATGTTCAATATAGTCACATCTGTGGGAATAATCCTTGTGAATAAGGCCCTCATGGCTACATATGGTTTCAGCTTTGGTATAGAGTTTCTTGACCTTTTCCCATCCCGGATAATTTACTCCACTTTCATTTTATTTTCTCTGTACAAATGTTCACTGCTTTAAGTTGCAATGCATTCGTTGAGTCTGTCTTTTAGTGCTCGTGTGCAGTTTAAACTTGTTCCTAGGATTTGAAAGAAGTATTTAATATATTAGGAGAATAAGTGTGGTAGTTGAATTGGGGTCAAGCATGGTATCAGCGATAGGGATAGAAAGAAAAAATGAGGAAGGGTAATGATCTATGCTATGCTTTCAGATGATATGCTGATGCTGTACAGTCCTCACAAACTTTTTGTATTTGTGACTCACAGATAAAGCATTACTAGAGCTAGTTTGGATAAGCTTTTCAATAAGTACTTATAAGAGAAGAAAATAAAATGAATAAAGGAGGTAAAATGAATCAAATTTTTCAGAAGCTTTCTCATCTAACTTCTTCATAAGCACTTCAAAACCTCACAGAATTTAGTATTTTTGTCATAGAATAGTCTTAATAATAAAGTTTTACAATTGAAAAGCATTCATTAGCTAAAAAAGCTAATCCAAACTAGACCCTAAACCAATTACAATATTCACTTAAATTGACGTGGTAATAAAAAAGCCACCAGTTTTTCTAAACTTCAGAGGCCAGGGGAAGACACTAGTAGCCAAAAATATTTATTGTTGTGTTCAAAAGATAGGCATACAAAGTTTTCACCTAGAAAACTATTTTAAACATGTTATTTGCATGATTTTAGTGTTGAGCATGATAAGTATAATTGGTTATATATATATCCAAGAGTTACAATAGCCAATTGCTGATAGTAACACTCGATAATTGATTTGAGTCTCTTGTATAACTAGTTGACCAAAGAAGAATGTAATTTATGGTTTCCATGATGCCAGGTAATAGATTACTTTTGAGCTTCTGCCTACACCTGAGTTCTAACATTGTATATCGTATACTATTATGCAGCTACAACGTTAACTGGTCTTCATTTTGCCACAACAACCTTGCTAACAGTCTTTCTTAAGTGGCTGGGATATATCCAAACCTCTCATCTTCCCATACCTGATCTTATCAAATTTGTCTTCTTTGCAAATTTCTCTATTGTCGGCATGAATGTGAGTTTGATGTGGAACTCTGTCGGTTTCTATCAGGTAACATCTAGACCTTTTTTTTTTTTTTTAAAGTATCAAATTTTAACACTGCCAGTGACAATGATAGGTATTTATAGTGTTTCCTTCCTTTGAAATGAAAACTTCAGATTGCTAAGCTGAGTATGATTCCAGTATCTTGTTTCCTGGAAGTTATCTTGGACAATGTGCGATATTCAAGGGACACAAAACTTAGCATTTCTCTAGTTCTCCTTGGCGTTGCTGTATGTACAGTCACTGATGTGAGTGTCAATGCTAAGGGTTTTATAGCTGCTGCAGTGGCAGTTTGGAGCGCCTCACTACAGCAGTATGTAAGTAACATACTACTAACAATATATCCACTCTCAATCTTAATTGGGAGATTTCAGTAGATCAAAATTGAATTTTTTGTCATAAAGGTGGTTCTATAATTGATGAATGTGCACTTTCAGGTGCAAGATGCTTCTTGTTAACATTCATTTATATTAGAATTTATTCATCTCAGCTTATTATATATCTAAAACTGACAAAATGGGAAGCCTGCAGGCTGCAGCAAATTTTCTTTGTAAAGTTGGGTTTTGATCATGGATTTTATACATATTTTGGGCAGAAATATGTAACTTATGACAGATCATTGCAATTCTAACTCTTCCTGTTTCTTTTTTTTTTTTGAAAGGCAAAACAAAGCTCAATTTATTAATATGAAACCAGTTTTAACATAAGATATGTTAAAACCAGTGTAACAGAGATTACAAAGGAAATCCCATATATCCAACCAAAAAGTTGCCCCCCCTGTAACTTAGAACAAAGCTCCCCGAATACATGTAAAAAGGAAATATGCAATCCCACACCAAAAGCTCCCCTCCGCAATGACAAACAAATTTATCATGACCAACAGGAGAATAATATCCTGAACCTTCCAAAAGACATGCACCAGATCATAACACCAGCATGAAAAAGGATAAGAAAACCCTCCTCTAAGAGTTATCCACCTCTAGGATAAAAGCTTTACTTGCTCCATCATCTCAGAAACATCGTGCTTTTTCTGTGAAAAAATACATGAGTTTCTGTGAAAAAATCATGACTAACTCTTCCTGTTTTATTTGGGTGTCATGATCTAGAATTTTTTTAGCTGATATTTTACTTCTATTCTGTGCAGTATGTGCATTTTCTTCAGAGGAAGTATTCTCTTGGATCGTTTAACTTGTTGGGCCACACTGCACCAGTACAGGCAGCAAGTTTACTGCTAGTAGGTCCATTCGTGGATTATTGGCTGACAAACAAACGAGTTGATGCCTACAACTATGGTTTGACATCCACTGTAAGTTTCTCTTTCTATATGCCGATTAATTACATGCTTTATTGACTTTTGGCATATACCTAGTGTTAATAATTATCTTGTGGATCTTATGTCTGTGCTGTTGACTGGGTGCCAAATACTAAATTCCTTCATGTCTTTCTGTGTTTTGATTCACTGTAGCATATGTTTAGTTCAACTATAATTTTCCAGTACTATTAGTAGGAGTATCACCATATAAAAATCTTGTGCACGTATCTGTTCCGACACTTTTCTAGGATGTTTGAAGTTGAAAAATCAATATCCTGAAAAGTCGTGCAAAATTCTCTTATTTTGTGCTAGTCTCTATGCATTATTATCGAGACCAATCTAGTTAATCAAACTATAGTTATCATATGCCCATCCATACAATGTTGTAAAAGGCACACTGAAAGATGCATAATTATCCTCGTAATTCTACTTTTATCTGCATACTGGCAATATGCATAGTACAGCTCATTTTCTTTGGGACATACATTCAGCTCTTTATATTCATATTCATAAACTTTGTGCTAGCTTGACTTTTTTGCTAGTATTAAAATCAAATTTAACTATATTTAGAAAGACTAAAATTATATTTTACCCAACAAATTATTTTTCGAGGGACACATTTGCCACATTCTATCTCCAAAAAAGACAGTGACATTTTCCTAGGAAAAAAAGAGAGGCATTTAATATTAACTTTACAATAATATTACTTATTAAATTAACTAATCTACTCCTTCTTTCTGCAGTTGTTCATCATTATCTCTTGCACTATCGCAGTAGGGACAAACCTTAGCCAGTTCATCTGCATTGGCAGGTTCACGGCTGTATCCTTCCAAGTCCTCGGACACATGAAGACTATTCTGGTACTTGCTCTAGGATTCGTTTTCTTTGGAAAAGAAGGCCTCAATTTACAAGTAATTCTGGGCATGATGATTGCAATAGCGGGAATGATATGGTATGGCAATGCATCTTCTAAGCCAGGAGGGAAGGAACGCCATAGCTTACCCATTAATCATACCCCCAACAAGACACAAGAGTATAATGTACTACCAGTATCTTCTGAAACGGATCAGGAAATATAGAAGTTGATGTAAATAAAGTGGTGAAACTTATGGTGAATTGCATGAAATCAGGTGCCCTTTAGGACAGCTGATTCATTTTCTTCGTAGCTAGAAGGAATTTTCCAATTACTTATAGATACATGGTCATATATCTGTGCTTTGTGTTGCTGAAAGTTGAGGGAGGACACATCGAATGGTTTCAACTTCCGTTAAAGATAAAAAGAAAAAAAAATTGGATTTTTTCACACCCTCTCTCTTCGCTTACAGGGTTTACAAAGCTGAAAAATCGTGTATCCTAGTATACTACGCAATGAAAAATGACTTATTGTCACAATTTTTAGTTTGCATGAAAATTAATCTGACCAGGATATCATAGTATCAGTTTCCATATCTGCATTAAAAAACTTTAATCTTTATTTTCCCTAACCCTCGTATATCTATATACGGATATACCTATGTACACTGTACTTGCACTTGTTATTTTTTTTCCTGATCTCAACCTACTTCTCATAGACTAATCTCGCTCGTGGTGCGTGACTGCCGCTAGTCCAAGAAAATTTTGAGAGAATCGAACACAGGATTCTCCTGCTAAATAGATCATTCCCACATGTGAACGCAACAAGATGTTACATCATTGCCAACCCTGTGAGTTACTTGCACTTGTTATTTAAACATACTTATGTAAAACAAGTAATTAATAAAAAAAAGCTAAATTACAGTTGTGGTCACCCTTTTTTTCTTTTTGTGTTTTTATGTTTTTAAAAATGTGCGATTTTGGTCTAACAATTAATTGTGCATATATTTTATTTCTTTTATTTTAATTAAACTTTAGATCTAATATATTCATTTAAAATATCAATAAGAAATAATTTAATTAATTAAAATGTGAAAATAAATAAAATAAACATATTCAAAATTGAAAATTAAATCAAAATTGTAGATTTTTTAAAATATGAAACTAAAATCGCCAAAAAAAAAAGTTAAGCCGATCAAAATTGTAATTTAGTCTAAAAAATATTAAAAATTAATATTTTTTTTTAAATCACACAATATCATTGAACATTATGTTTTTTAATAAAAAAAATCAATTTTAATTTCTTATTTACTGACTTACCAAAAATGTACCTTTTTATTTCAATTTATTAATTTAAATTGATGAACGTTGTAATGTTTCTCCAAAGGTAAATTAGGTTTTCAAAACAAGGCAGAAAACCCAAATCTGTCTTCTATACACTCTCTCTCCATCTTCAGTCTTCACTCACGCGCGCCATCTTCTCACTGACGCCCAGGTGAGTTTCCTAATCTCCATTCCTCTCGAATATGATTAATCTGTTATGTTGCTATTGCTACTCTTAGATTCGCATGAAATTGCGTTTTCAAATTTCAGCTAATATGTTTTGTTGCTATAGATCTAACTCGGGTTTATTTAGTGCCACGACTTTCATTTCCTTGGTTCTTTGTCACTTAATTGGTTAATTGGACTTTTTTCACCAACGATGCGTGTCGACGAGAGTAGCATTCTTATTGTTCATTCGATTTTGGGCTTTCTCAGAAACATGATTATTCCCACCTGGCTTGTGGGGGTGAAAGAGAAAGAAAAGGAGAATCATCAGTCACAGGAAGAGATTTAATTTCAATTTTTAATATGTTTATATATATCTTTATTAAAAAAATGGATGGAAATTGGAAAATAGTGTTACTCAGAGAAAAGCACAGGGAGGTGAAGTGTGTCAAATTTTATGCCGCAGTGGGGTTATCTGTTTCTGAGCCGAACCACGAAGGCTAACTGAATTTTATCCAGTAAAACTAAACACAAGAAATTTTTTTAAGATGAAAAACACAGATTTTCTTGATGAAACTATTTTTTTTTTTAATTCTAGTAAAATATATATTTTTAAATTTTGTGGCATGGGAAATGAAGCCTTATCAAGCACTCATTTTATTTGATGCTATTTCATGAAATTTATATGTAAAAAATGGATACAGTAGAATTTTTGTTAATCCTGTCTTTCTCCCTTGCAGGCTGAAAAGGAATATGGGTGATCGGCAGGTAGTTGATCAACAGCACACGGGTGATCCACAACTGCCATCTTCTCCTCCCTCAAAGGATGATATGGTTTCGTGTGTTATGGCTTTGGAGGCTGCTTTGCTTCCCTGTTTGCCAGCCAGAGAACTTCAAGCAATAGACCGTTCTCCCCACCCTTCGCATCAAAGTGAGTAACTGCAAGTCTTTCAAATGTTCGATTTTGCATTTTCAAAACTCGTGGCTACGCTCTGCTATCTAAGATCAATAACTATGCATCAACCACGAGCACTAAAAGTCCTTTGAAACTTTATTTAATTACCTGACATTTTGATTCCATATCAGCTAAAGCTTTTAAGGATTGCAGTTAGAGCTTAAATTAACAATAAATTGGCTTAGGAGATCAAGGAAAGATATGTCTACTTCACTTTAAGATTTGAGGAATTAAAACAAGGGGAAAAGCATATTCTTTTTGGAATATATATGCAAAAGAAAGATGTATTGAGCCTGCAGAAAGTGGTTCCTTGTGATACTCCTCCCTTGTGAAATTAAGTTGTTGATAGATTGTTCAATGTGCAAGTATGCACACATTGATTATCTGGGGCAGGAAGGTGGGGTGGGGAGGGAAGAAGTGTGGTAAAATGTTCATATACATGATTTTACAGTTGGTAAGTAAATTTGTAAAGAACCATGTTTACATGAATAACCATTGGCTTGATACAATCTAAGTATATCCTTAGAAATAAGCTCAAATGCTCAATAACCCTAGAAATGAGTGAAAATGCCTTAAACTGATGTCTGATCTTTGGGTGAAGTTCAGCTTTTATCTATGCTATGCCCATTTTTCTTAATTTCATATATTATGGGGGGCATAGGTGAAGGTTTGCATTTATTTAGACCTTACTAAAGTTCATATGGATTGTGGCAGTCTTCTCATCTTCTGGTTTGAATGCAAGGTTGGAATTTTTTCATATGTAACATGTATCACAAGAACCATAGTGCTAAAATTAAGCTATTGAAGTTAATAGAAAATTATCAGGTCACCATGGCAAGACCATATTTAAGTTTAACAGCAGTTGCAAGACTAATTAAGGTTCAATTGTGCCCCAGGGCTTTAATAACAGTGATAAGAGAAGTCTTCTCTTTGCTCTAGTCCTGTGTTGGAAACTATATTTGCAAAATGATTTTCTCATCTTGCAATGCTTGGTTAATATAACCATGTATCCAACTGAACTTTCCTTGCCTTGGTATGTTTTTTTCAGTTGATGTGGATAGGTATGCAAGAGACTTTATGGAGGCTGCCAAGAAGCTTCAGCTTTATTTTATCAGCCTGCAACGTGAGGATAAGCCAACAAAAGTTGAAATGCTTAGAAAGGTATGGCAATACACTATGAAATGTTTTTCTATCAGTCATGATGACTATAATATTTTCATCTAAACTAATGCTGTATGTCTTATTTATGCAGGAGATTGCTCTGATGGAAGAGGAACTTAACATAAAAAATGAGCTGATAAAAAAACAAGAAAATTTAATTCAGGAGTGGAAAAAAGAGTTGAAAGATCAGTTAGACAAACACAAGATTGAGTTGGACAGGGTTTAGTGTATGCTTAATACTTGTGCTCCTCTGCTCTTTAAATATTTAAAAATTCGGTGCCACATTTGTGGCATATTTTTCTTTCTCTCCCCTCTTCCTTTACAATTGCGCAAGTTACCACCGCCCCATAGCATGAATTCCAACCACACTCAACTAGATGCGAATAGGTGTGCGATTAGATTGATTTAAAGAATATATGTTCATTCAAACCAAATTAATTAATTTTTTTAGTTAAATTAATTTGGTTAGTTGGTTCGTTTTATTTAAAAAACAAATCAAGTTAATTATAAAAGTTCTTATATTTTATGTTAAATTTAAATTAAATCAATTATAATTGGCTCAGTTGTCAGATTATTGTTATTTTCGACTTGATCAACTTGGTAACTTGACCTTTTTTTTAAAAAAAAAAAAAAAACTTTAGTATCTGGATCTTTCCTGGCTTTGGTTATGTTTATTGTTTACTATTCAACTTTATCATATTTCAGATCTAGTGATTAATAAATTGCAAAGTTATAATTGTAGAAAATTTTATATAAAAATGAAGAAAGTATGTGAAAGTAGAGGTTTAAAAAATGAAATAATTTACTTTTTGGTTTAATTTGAAAATTTGAAATAAATTAAGTCGGTTTTATTTAAGTTGGTTTGATTTGGATTAGTTGAAAAAAAATGGAAAATTAAATTAAATTGACTGAATTAAATATGGTTAGTATAAATTTTGTTTCACCATAAATTTAAACCCGAGAAACCGGTGAATATTCAAACATGATCTGTTTGACTAGATGATTCAGAAATTAGCTGGCTGAATTTAGACGCCAAAGGTCCTATTCATCCAAAATGAATGATCAGAAAAGAAAAGATGAAAGATGTTGCAAGCAGAAAAGCTATGGTGTAAAAGTATTATCTTGGTTTCTGATATTGTAACACACTATTGAGTTATTATTTATAGTTATATTGTAAATCTAAATCACCATTCTTATGTGAGAGAATTTTTAAGAATTAGTTAATTTTGATTTAAGTTAAATTTTAAATGTTGAATCATGACATTTCATATCAATTGATAGACATAAAAATTATATAACTATATTCAAATAATTTATTTTTAGAATTTTTTTTCTCAATTTTAAAAGTCATGTTTATTTAAAATAAAAACTTAATTATTTCAAAAATTTACTTATTAAAACATGTAATTTCATCATATTATTGAATAATAATAATAATAATAATATTTTCATCCCTTACATATTTTTATTTTTATTTAAATTTATAATACAATGCAAAAATATGCTAAAAATAACAACAAATAAATAAAACCAAATGACATAGCGGATCAGAAGGAAACGCAGATTTTATTGGGCACGGAAAATATAAAGACACCCCAAAATTTGGTTTTTTGTGGCACACAACAATCTCCATTTTCCTCATATTTCCTTTCCGAGGCCGAGAGGTCATGTCAGAATGTCACGTGTCATAAATAAATAAAAGCGAAGGCAAAAAAAAAAAGAAAATTAAAAATCTCATCTCTTCATTACAAAAGAGAAACAATTGTACAAAAGAGTACAGTAGTACTATAAGATAAGAAAAAGAAAAGAGAAACAAAATATCAGACGCCAAGAAGAAAGGAAAAAAAAAACAAAAAAAAATCGCGCGAGCCATGAACATGCGCTTCTATATCATTATACGTTGTTCTCTGTCCCTCTAATTTGAAGATCCACCACACTCTCAGTCCTTCTCTGTTCAAAGGTTCGTTCTCTCCAACACCACAAATAGTTTCTTGGATCATAGTTTGTCTTTTTTGTTTTGCTTTGTTAATTTTGCTATGTATTTATGTATGTTTGTCATTTACATCTGTGCTATGTTTCTGTTGATAATTAAACTAAGTTATGTCTTGTTATGTTTTATTATTTTTCCTGTTAATTTTTTTTAGCTCTGAACTCTGGTTAATATACTTAGCGTCTAATTTTTTTGGTTTTTTGTTTCAGATTTTGGAATTATGTGTATATGAATAGTTTGGATTGATTTTGGGTCAGTTTCGGCTTTGTGAACGTCAACTCTCAAATTTTATAGTTGCCAAACTGTTTGTTCCAATGTCAGATTGAACATTCGTTTTGTGATCTTTGTTTTTTGTCCTACAATTTCTTCCCCTCTTCTAAATTGAAAGTTGCTGATAGTATCTTGCCATCTATATTTAGTTGAAATTGCAATATGTCATCCAATTATGCTGAATTCTGCTTAAGTAGTTCTCAGAGGTTGTAATCTAAATGCACTATACAGGAAGCGGAATTTAAGCTGGTACAGTTCCTTTCTATAAAGCAGCATGTCCCTGGGTACTTCCAAAGCAGTTTTTCAGGTTCTGTCCAGGGCTGTGCCTCAAACTGGGTATAGTGATTCTCTTGTGAACTCTTCAGATTTAGCATTACATTCCCAGTTTCGAGTAAAATGTATGAAGAAAAGATCCTCAAGGCATAGGGATTTAATTGAGTGTTCTAGCATGCTTCAAAGTAGGTTAAGAACTCAACGATTTCAGTGGGTGGGTATCAGTTTCCATGACTATAAGACCTATAGTCGTCCATGGTTGCAGACATGCAAATGCCAACGGGCTGAAAGTGCGAGTGGCATAACCACTGGAGATGGAAATGGATCAAGACTTGTGAGTGATGTTGAAACATCAAATTCGGTAAACAATGGGATGAATGCAAAGCATATCCTAGAGTTTGAAGATGTCCAAGCCCAACAGTTGAAACAGGAAAAGGAAGTTTTGGCATCTAATGTTACAAATGGAGCTATTACAGACAGCTTTGACACAATTGGCCTCAACTCCATTGAGGAAGAAGCATGGGACCTACTAAGGGAGTCTGTAGTTTATTATTGTGGCAATCCCATTGGAACTATTGCTGCAAAGGACCCAACCAGTTCCAATGTTTTGAATTATGACCAGGTCTTTATTCGTGATTTCATTCCTTCTGGAATTGCCTTCCTATTGAAGGGGGAGTATGATATTGTTCGGAATTTTATCCTTTATACACTTCAGTTGCAGGTAATGTCTTGGAATCTTGGTCTTATAACACATAACATGTGCTGGTAACATCTAAATTTGATACAACTTGGTCATTTACATGCCTTAGATATATATATTTTCATTTTTAATTGATTATTCCGAAGTTATGCAATTGCAATTTGTGTTATGCCTTTACAAAGTTATTCTTATTAATCAGTCATTACTGTTTTCAATCCTACAAATCTAACTCTAGCTGTTTCTCCATTGGCTTGTATGTACTTTGTTGTTTCTGATATACTGTCTTGAACCCACACATCCATATTTCAGAGCTGGGAGAAAACAATGGATTGTCATAGTCCAGGACAAGGTTTGATGCCTGCTAGTTTTAAGGTTAGGACAGTTCCTTTGGACAGTGATGATTCTGCAACAGAAGAGGTTTTGGATCCTGACTTTGGAGAGGCAGCCATTGGGCGTGTTGCTCCAGTTGATTCAGGTAAAATAAATAATCAAATCAATAGAAATATTTTCTTACATAGAAGAAGAAACTTACCATAATTCTCCTTGGATTGATGAACATATTGCACATGTGATCTCAGGATTGTGGTGGATTATTTTATTACGAGCATATGGAAAATGCTCTGGTGATCTATCAGTTCAGGAGAGAGTTGATGTGCAAACAGGAATTAAGATGATTTTGAAGTTGTGTCTTGCTGATGGCTTTGACATGTTCCCAACCTTATTAGTAACTGATGGTTCTTGCATGATAGATCGGAGGATGGGAATTCATGGGCATCCTTTGGAGATTCAGGTAAATAAGATTTCCTTTCTTTCTTCAATTGTATGATATTTATAAATATGTATTTTCTAAGGCCAGGAATGAAAATTTGCTGCATATTCATGATTATACATTCGCTTAGATAGGGGGAAAATTATGTATTTTTGTGCACCATTTTGGCAAGAAGCAAGAACAAATTTTCTTGTGCAAGTTCTGCTAGATTGAGGATCTGCATTCCTGTACCTTATCCTTATGTGATTGAGCTTTCTCTTCTTTTGTTTTTGGGAAGAGGGTAGTGGTATTAGATATTTTTTATGTATTTAAAACTTGTTGATATTATATCGTTTTATGCATGAAGATTCAACTTCACATTTTTTTAATAGGGTTGGAAAATTTAAGGTATTTTCAACTTCATATTGAGTTTGAATTGAATGAAGAATGACATTAGAGTGCTGGCTGAATTCATATTTGTAGGCAGCTGCAACAGTCAATTATCTGACTAGACTGATACATTAGAGTTCATAAAATCATCATTTTTGGAAAAGAGTGGTGTTAAATAATAAACAATATCAAAAGCTGATATATCTGAATTGTAAATATTAAAATGATATTGGGCATAAAAATTAAACCAATAAATTATTGAAATTACAAAATGGACACATCTCTTTCCACAGATTAAGGCTTGGCTGGTTCATGAGTAGAGGGTCCCCATGGCTTTTTCTATTTTGAACTTTTGACATTCTCTTCAATAACAGTAATTGATACTACTTGATACCTAATTTTGTAAGCTTAGAACTAAGCATTCTTTCCTTATTTTGACTGCCCTTCTGGTAGTCAAGAGATGTGAATTCTTGTAACGGATTATGGGACTAAGAATAAATGCATCTATGTGCATGTGGATTGACAAAAATATGTGAAAAACTGACACACAAGCTCGCATAGAAGTTGGACTAGACAAAGCTGTGTAATTTCACCTTTCTAACAATTAATTGACTAACAGAAGTAAAGCCATCAGACCTCTACACCATCTTATTCACTATCCATGCCTTTCTCAAATGCTTTGTTTAAGTCACATGACAGACCGAAATTGTTGCTCTGTTGCATGCTGTAAATACAACAATCTTTTGATAAATAAATTCTCATTTCTGGAAAATGAGGGAATCACATGATAAAATCACACACAATCTGAGATACTTACAATTAAAGATGGAATTAGTGTTCAAGTAATCCTCTCTAACTTGTATTCTCTTCTGCTTTTTGTTAATTTTTCTGTTTCTAGGCACTGTTTTATTCTGCTTTACTTTGTGCACGTGAGATGCTTACTCCAGAGGATGGATCAGCTGATCTTATACAGGCACTGAACAATCGTCTGGTAGCTCTTTCATTTCATATTAGAGAATACTATTGGATTGATATGAAAAAATTAAATGAGATTTACCGTTACAAGACAGAGGAGTACTCATATGATGCAGTTAATAAGTTCAACATATACCCAGACCAGATTTCTCCTTGGTTAGTGGAATGGATGCCAAACAAAGGAGGGTATTTAATTGGCAACCTACAACCAGCTCACATGGATTTCCGATTTTTTTCACTGGGAAACTTGTGGTCTGTCGTAAACAGTTTGGCCACAGAGGAACAATCACATGCCATATTGGATCTTATTGAGGCCAAATGGTCAGATTTGGTGGCAGATATGCCATTCAAGATTTGTTATCCTGCTCTTGATGGTCAGGAGTGGCAGATAATCACAGGCAGTGATCCTAAGAACACGTACTGTATCTAATTTTCCGTGTTTATGTTTTTCTGTTATTATATTTTTCATCAAATGATTTTTTTATTTGTTTATTTTTTGGCAGGCCTTGGTCCTACCATAATGCAGGCTCCTGGCCATCACTGCTCTGGCAGGTTAGTTACAGTGGCAAATTTTGGTACACTTAAATCTCTCTAGTCGAAGCTGTTCTTATTTAAAGCTTCTATACTCTTTTTCACCTTTATTATTATTATTATAGAATTTGGTTTCTCTAAAGTGAGTAATTTACTTTAGACAGTAAAATAAATAATATCAGATTATCAGTCATTAACGAGAAAATCAATGATGCACATGTAGTCATGCATAACAAATAATGCATGTGTTGAAATATCAATGTTAATTTTTTTATTAATGACTAAGATTACTTTACTTCACTCACTTTATTGGAGCCAAATTCATTATTATAATATATCCTGTGTATATTTTCTTTCATCTAGACATGTAACTGAATGATCTCAGTTGTCTTTGTTTAGCAGTAAATGTCCCGTTTACTTTATGTACATGTAAAATCCTTTTTCTTAGTGTACCTGGTTTCTTTATTCAAGTATTGCAAGTTGGAAATATCAGGTTCAAGTCTTTAACATGAAATATGCCTATTGCAGCTCACAGTTGCGTGCATAAAGATGAAGAGAACACATATTGCTGCAAAAGCTGTTGAGATTGCTGAGAGACGCATATCAAGAGACAGGTGGCCGGAATATTACGACACGAAGAGATCTCGATTAATCGGAAAGCAATCTCGACTATATCAGACTTGGTCAATCGCAGGATACCTTGTCGCGAAGCTGCTGCTTGCAGACCCAAGCAAAGCAAACATATTGATCACTGAAGAGGATTCTGAGCTTGTGAATGCCTTGATTAGTGCCAACCCTAGAGGAAAGCGAGGGCGCAAAAATTTGAGGCAGACTTACATTGTATGAGTCTTTAATTGCAATTCATTCGGTCAAATTCATTTTTCTTCTGATTATTAGCAGCATGTTATTCTAGCTAGATACGGCAGGAATATGCAAAAATATATAGTAGTTTGGGTTGGTTGTGATGAAACTACTAGTATATATAATGTAATTGTGAAAAGTGATGTCAATACTTCAGGTACAGGATTGTAAGTAGCATGCAAAATATACCGTTAATCATAGTGAGGACTTTTATACTCGTAATTTCTAGAGAAAAAACTAGTTTTCCCTTCTTTGCAAATCATATCATAGAATACAATGTTAGTGACTCGGAGTATTGGACCGTTGTTTTTGTTAAGGTAGTGAATGTATTAAATACATCTCGAAACTAAAATTGAATTTTGTCAGTCACGTTAGTCCTTAGTCCATGTTGTTAGCCATCCACTAACTGTATTATCCAATATCTAATGTGGCATGTTATGTGCCATTTTGGCAATCGCATGTGACTGCTCAGTCATGGACACTTTTTGGAGAGACCAAAAAAACTAATTTTAAAGACTAAAATCACATTAATTTGTTATAATATGGTAACTTTTATTTTGAGTTTAATTTTCATGAACTATTAGTGTAAATAATTTTATATGATCAACCAATCAAAAAACTTTCTAAGTATGGTTTTTAAAGTAATTTTTATAAAAGTCAACAACTTACTATGTATAACAATTTATGATTGAATGATAATGTAAAATTGTTTACAATGTCAATACATTCTAATTAAAGTATTTTATTGTAAAAAAATCAATTCATTAATTACTTTTGAATTTTATTTTCATTTTTTTTTCTCTATCTCACCAACCCTTTTAGAACAAGTGTATTCAACTTTTATTCACCAAAAAAAAAGTGTATTCAACTTTTATGTTATTTTTTTTATATCAAATATTAATTGCTTATACCAATAAATTAATTCATTTCTAATTTTTCTTTTGATATTTAAATATACTCGTTTACTTAAATTTTAGCTAAATTGATGTACCAAAATAAACTTAGCTAAGTTTATTTATTTATTTGAATAAATTATATATATTTTTATAATTTTCAATTTTATCTCTTAAATATTTTTAATATTTATTAAAATTTTAAAATATTAATATAATACATTAAATGCTTATTAAATTAAAAAATATATATTTCATTTATATGAGGGAAGTATATATACAAAAGTGAATCCCTATTATGAAATTTAAGTTTTTATTGAGAAATATTGGTTAAATAATATTTAATACACTCTATTAAATGCTTTCAAATAGTTATTTAACAGGTCTTATAATAATTGTCTCAAGAGAAATTTTAACTCCTTGACTTTAATAGAGTTGTTTAAATAATTTGTTGGTGGGTCTCACACACTACAATACATTTAATTAAAAACATTTATTATTTTTTTTCAACAATTGACTTTTAAATGAGTCTTACTTATTGAAATTATTTATTAAAAAACCCTTCATTAGATTATTTTTTAAAATATTAATATAATACATTAAATGCTTGTTAATTTAAAAAAGAATATATTTCATTTATATGAGGGAAGTATATATACATAAGTGAATCCCTATTATGAAATTTAAGTTTTTATTAAGAAATACTCTCTCTGAACTCATATATAAATAAAAATAATAGAGTTATTTAAATAATTTGTTGGTGGGTCTCACACACTACAGTACATTTAATGAAGAACACTTATTATTTTTTCTCCAACGGTTGACTATTAAATGAGTCTTATTTATTGAAATTATTTATTAAAAATTGTTCATTAAATTATTTTTTAAAATATTAATATAATACATTAAATGCTTGTTAATTTAAAAATATATATTTCATTTATATGAGGGAAGTATATATACATACGTGAATCCCTATTGTGCAATTTAAGTTTTTATTAAGAAATACTTCCTCTAAATTCATATATAAGTAAAAATAATAGAGTTATTTAAATAACTTGTTGGTGGGTCTCACACACTACAATACGTTTAATTAAGAACATTTATTATTTTTCTCCAACGGTTGACTATTAAATGAGTCTTACTTATTGAAATTATTTATTAAAAAACCCTTCATTAAATTATTTTTAAAAATATTAATATAATACATTAAATGCTTGTTAATTTAAAAAAATATATTGTGTCAAAATTTTTTTTTTAAAAAATATATTACATTTATATGAGGGAAGTATATATACACAAGTGAATCCCTATTGTGAAATTTAAGTTTTTATTAAGAAATACTCCCTCTGAATTCACATATAAGTAAAAATAACTAATTTTATACTAATTAAAAAAAGTTAGTTAACATCATTTAATATTACTAATCTTAAGTAAAAAATAAGATTATTCCTAAAATATCATTCATTGAAACTTAATATAATGAATAAAAGAGAGTCATTGAAAATAAAATTGCAATTAAATAAAGAGTGTTTTAGAAATGATATAATTAATTAAGATGAAATTAGTTAGTTTTGTTTATATTTAAATCCACTGTACAACACAACCTTTTTATTTATAGTTGAGTCAAGAGGAGTATTGGTTAAATACTTCCTCCGTTCTAGATTATATGACGTTTTAGAAAGAAAAAATTGTTCCAAAATAGATGTCGTTTTACAAAATCAATGCTGCATTAAATATATTTTTCCAAGATTACCCTTAATTAATACTTAGTGGGAGTAGTATATAGTGAGTAATTAATTAGAGAGATAAAGGGTATATTAGGAAGTTACATAATATTTTTTAGAAAATTCAATGAATTAATTGTATTTCTTAATATCTGTGCCAAAACCTTAAACGTCATATAAACTGGAACGAAGGGAGTAAGATTTTATAACTCTATTAAATGCTTTCAAATACTTATTTAATAAGTCCTATTAATAATTGTCTCAAGAACAATTTCAACTTCGCGACTTGAATAGAGTTTTTTTAAATTAAATGACTTGTTTGTTGGTGGTCCCACACACTACAATACATTTAATTAAGAACATTTATTATTTTTTTCTTCAACGGTAACTATTAAATGAGTCATTTATTGAAATTATTTATTATTAAAACAACTCATTTAATTTCATTTATTTCATTTTACTTTCCCGAAGCACCGTCACTTTCCCATTTCAAACCCTTTCACTTCTATTTAAAGCCATCTCTCGTACGTGGAGAAGTAAAATTTGGTTTAGGGGTTACAACAATTGCTGGAGACGCATCTAGCATAGTGGTTAAGGGGTAAGGGTTGAGGGTTTGAGAGGGAGAATTATTTTTCCATGCTTTGGTGCCTTTTGCTTTGTTATTTTTCCTCTTGTTTTGTTTGATGTTGTTACTATTTGGACAATTATTTTTTTAATGTTTAAAAACCCTTTTTTTGTAGAAGAATGGTTCTTACGCCATAAAGCCACCACGTCCTTCTCCAATGGTGAAATTCAACAAGAATCGGTTCTTAACTTGGAAAACTGTGCAAGGCATTCCATTGAAGATGCTCTAAGAACAATGATTAGTATGTATTTCCTTCATTTTTTGTTTATTTATTCACTATTGTGAGAAAAAAAATTGTTTATATTTATGTGTCTATTTAAAAATTTAAGATAAAATTGATTATTATTTTTTAATTATATATTTATTTCTATCTAATTATTAAATACTCTACATATTTATCACAAATAAAGAAGAAATTATAGTGGATTGTAAGTTTGATAATTTTGTAATAACTATTTTAAAAATTATACACATAAAATTTCTTATACTAATAGTGGATAAACATTAAATTTATAGAAAAAAAACTAAAAAGAATATAAAAAAAAACACTAAGGACCTTTCATGTATAGCCAACACCATTCAAAATGTATCATACCTAGTATTTAACCATCACCACTCTAATAAATTATTCTTACATACAACCAATTCTTTATTTCGCGTGAAGTTGTGATGTTTCAAAAATCGTGCTTAGTTTTTTTTAATATAATTTATATGTACCGTGAGTGTATTTTTTTTATATAAACATCTAATAGGAATTTACCTCATCACTATATCATATTAATGAATAGAATGACGATTATAACATGAATTAATCCTATCAGTTTGTAAACTTTTGTGTACATTTTTTTTTACATTGACGGTATATATAAAATCAATTCTAGTTATTTTGGTCATGCTTTATTTTCAAGAGTTGTGAACTTTTTTGAATCGGGGCAAAATATTTCTATTAACTTCATCTGTTCAATATATATTATTTTCTTTCTACATATAATTTTTTTTGTTAATATTTTAAGATAAGGAAAACTTAATATTTTCATTTATTCCTTACCTCGTAAAAAAATTCTCCTTGTGAAGAAAGCTTGTTATATACGACTATGAAATAAGCAATAAGGTATTAAAAAGTTATTATATATATTGATTAATATAGCACAAATTCAATTTAATCTTAAAGAAAAGTGCCTGATCAAGATTGTGTGAATTATTGGCCTTTGCCTCGTTTCAATTTAATCTTTTAATTTATATATTCATAAATTCAATTGGCTATATATTTTACTTGTCCTTTCCATCACTATATATCTAATGTCTCTATCTTTCTTTATGCAGAGTTTTGAAAATGCTTTAGTTGCTCAAGAAAAGTCGATAAGTCTGGCTTGAAAATGTAGCTTTCAAACACCTTCCAATCCATGAAGCAAAAGGTCTTTTTTCTAAACTTCCTCAATACTCATAACAATAAAAATTTGTTTCTAGACTTGTAGTGGATTGCAAGGTACATGTATATATTGTGATAGATATAAAGGGTACCTTGCAATCCACTAATTATATATACATTTGTATCTTTTTCATCTTTCTATCACCTATTTAATCACTATTATGGTTATTATGTACATTTGTCCTTTTAGTCTTTCACTTTATTATGTTCTTATAGTGAAAACTTTTTTTCCTAATACAATTTGCAACAAGGACGGCAAAAGAATCAATATGATTAGATTTCCCTGATATCACACTATTAAATGACATAGGTTTAGACATTGTTCTAAAACTCTTTCAATCATCATGAAAGCTTAGATTTCTCTAAAGTGGTAAAATAGATTCTTAACCAAATTTTGGAAATTTTTTTGCAACATATATGTCTTACATTGATCAAGTGGTAAATTAGTTTCTTAACCAAGTTTTGGTAATTCATTACCTAAATAAGGGGATAACTTCTCTTCCTTACTATCCTTAGAAGATAGGTTAGGAAAAGTAACACTTTCTGTAGCGTCTAATTTTGCCTTCCTCAACTTCTTGTATGGAGGTTTCCCACACTATAGAAAATGCTTGGTTGAATTGGATGCTTGGAGGGGAATATAAGAGCTTTTCTTTTATCATTTAACTCAATTAAGTTGCTCACATGTCCTTTATCAATATAAGCATAAGCAACATTTGGTTTCTATTGTGAATCACTAGATCTTTCTGGGACAGAATAAACCATTTGGTTTACTGATTTCATAGTCACCTTTTTACCTTCCCTGCTCGAGAATTCCTCAGAATGTGGAGAGTTGTTGCAAGGTTTGGATGACTCAAGGGATACAACATTCGTTTCAATAACCTTAACCTTTTCCACATAACGTGCTACTAAAGCAAATCACTGTCTTTTAGCTGATAATTTAACAATAAAACTTGCATCATTTTCCCCACTTTATTATAATTCCAAGTGGAGGTTAAAATGAAGTAAGTTCTACTGCTTGTTTATCAGCTAAATTAAAGACATCGAGTCCCTTTAGGAGACCAATTTGTGAAAAAAAAAGTAAGGGTTATTGAAACAAATGTTGTATGCCCTATGTCATCAAAAACCATGCAACAATTATTCATTAAGTGTGAGGAAATATCAAGCAAAGAAGTTAAAGAGGTGAAAATGAAATCGGTAAACAGAATGGTTTATTCCGTTCCTGAAAGATCCAGTGATTCTCAAGAGAAAACAAATGTTGCTTATGCATATGGTGATAAAGGATGAGAACCATAACTTAGTTAAATTGAAAAAAAGAAAGGCTACTAAAACAAGAGTTATATATCCAAAAGCATTCAATGTAGCCAATCATTTTGTTTTGAGAGGGGAAAATTTGCTTATTCTCTTGAGAGTCCCAAGACCTTTTAGGAAGAGAATAAACAATTTTGTTTCTAGATTTTATTTTCAGCTTTGTCGCTTCCTTGCTTGAGGATTCTTGGCTTTTGACACATAATGCGCTACTAAATCCCCTATTAATTTCATCCAAACCAAGCAACACTCTTCACACTGTGAGGAACTCTCGAGCATGGAAGTTCAAAAGGTGAAAATAAAATCAGTGAACAAAATTGTTTATTTCATTCCCGAAAGCTCTAGTGATTCTCAAGAGAAAGCAAATCTTTGCCATGCATTCGGTGCTACCTTAACTGAGTTAAATTAAAAAAAGAAAAAAGAACGGGTTTAAAACAAGCGTTGTATCTACTAATAGGGGATCCTCTATCCATGAAGTTGTGAAAGCCAAAATTAGAAGTTGTGTACAATGTTACTTCTCTGAAGCAATCTCCTAATGTTACCAGGCAATGAATTCAATCTGGATTACGATGTTACCTAATTCATTATTACCAGAAACGTTAAGTTTATCTATTCTGTTTTAAAATTTTGTTTGTATCTATCTCTTTTATGTCAAATAACTTCATTTCTATTTTTTTAAGAAAAAATTGTGGGTCTCTGAGATACTTACAATTAAAGATGAAACTAGTGTTGAAGTAATCTTCTCTATTGTGTATTCCCTTTTGCTTTTTCTTTTTATTTTTCTGTTTCGAGGCACTGTTTTATTCTGCCTTACTTTGGGCACTGAACAACCGCTGTTAGCTAGCTCTTTCATTTCATATGATGCAGTTAACAAGTTCAACATTAGTAGAATGGATGCCAAACAAAGGAGGCTATTTAATTGGTAACCTACAACCAGTTCACATGGATTTCCTATATTTTGCTGTGTTTATGTTTTCCTTTTATCTTATTATTATATTTTTCATCAAATGAATTTTTTGTTTGTTTGTTTGTTTTTTGGAAGGCCTTGGTCCTACCATGATGCAGGCTCCTGGCGAACACTGCTCTGGCAGGTTAGTTACAGTGTCAAATTTTGGTGTACTTAAAATCTCTCTAGTCAAAACAGTTCTGATTTAAAGCTTGAATTTGGTTTCTCTAAATTGAGTAACTTTAGAGAGTAACATAAGTAATATCAGTCATTGATGAGAAAATCGCTCAATATTACATACATATGTAGTCATATATAACAAATCATGCAGGTATCAAAATATCAATATCATTAATTTTCTTTTATCAATAACTAAGATTAGTTTTGCTTACTTTAGAAGAGTGAAATCCATTATTATAATCATAGCTTCTATACTTTTTAATTTTAACCTTTAGTTCTTATCATAATATGCCCTATGTATAATTTCTTTCAGCTAGGCATGTAACTGAATGAGCTTAGTTTAGCAGTAAAGTCCCTTTTTTTTGTACTTGAAAAATCCTTTTCTTAGTGTACCTGGTTTGTTTATTCAAGAATCGCAAGTTGCAAGTATTAGGTACAAGTTTTTATAACATGAAATATGCTATTGCATGCAGCTCACAGTTGCATGCTTAAAGATGGAAAGAACACATACTGCTACAAAAGCTCATTGTTGAGATTACGACACAAAGAGATCTCGATTTATTGGAAAGCAATCTCGACTATATCAGACTTGTTCATTGGAAAGCTAGATACAGCAGGAATATGCAAAAATATATATATAGTAGTTTGGGTAGGTTGTGATGAAACAAAACACTAGTATATATGAATGTAATTGTGAAAAGTGGTGTCCATATTTCAAGTTCAGGATTGTAAGTAGCATACAAAACATACCGTTAATCATAGATGATGAAGACTTTTGTACTAGTAATTTCTAGAGAAGAAAACTAGTTTTCCCGCTCTTTGCACATCATAGAATATCATTTTCCTTAACTACCATAGTGAATGAACCGTTGTGTTTGTTAAGGTAAATGGTATATGCTAATTGCACTACTCTAATCAGAGATCAAATGGATATGCCATCTATCAGTAAGAAAGACATGAAAAAAGAAAAAGTAAGGATTGGACTGACTTTAGGAGTCCGTTGTGGTTAAGCTACCTAATTGTGCTCACCAGTCTCTGGCTCATTGGCTAGTCAATATTCTATATATATTTATAAACGATCAAATTATTCTAAGAATAATTTTAAAAAAGACTAGTCATTAAATGTTGACATGACAGCAGACGTGTTATGATGAGCTGACATGTAAAAATAAGAGAAAAAATTCATGAATTCAAGTGTATTTGATTTCTTTGTCACATCAAAGGTTTTCCAGCACACTTGAATTTCTTGCTTGCTTCGAATCGAAATCACATCAAAGGCTCTGTCATTATCAATGAATTCCCTCTATCGATCCTGCATATATACAAAAATAAGAGAAAAACTCATGAACCGAAGGCCTTGATTATAAAATCAAGTAAACTTCAAAAAAATGCAGGATCCAAATTACACACTTGGAGGGCTAAAAGTGCAATCAAATTTATTTTATTTTAAGTTTAATTTTCATGTACTTATTTTAAGTTTAATTTTCATGTACTATTAACATAAAGATTTTTATATTATCAACTAATAAAAAAACATAACAAGTACAACTTTTAAAGTAGCTTTATAAAAGTTAACATAGGTACCAATCATAACAATTTATGATTAGATGTTAATATAAAAATCAATTACACTATCAATGCATTATAATTTAATTATTTTATTCTTTAAAACATTTAATTCATTAATTACTTTTAATTTTCTATTTTAATTTTTTTCTCTGATCTCACCAACCTTTTAGAATAAATGTATTTAATTTTGTTATTTTTTTTCATCAAATATTAATTTTTTATACGGTTAAATTAATTCCTGTCTAATTTTTCTTTTGATATTTAAAATTACTCTTTTCCTTAAATATTAGCTAAATGTATTTATTTATTTTTTTGAATTAATTATACACATTTTTATAATTTTGAAGTTGCCCTCTTATATATTTTTTCTTTTAAGTTATTTTTAATATTTCATTAAAATTTCAAACTATATATTGATATAATACATTAAATGCTTGTTAATTTTTTAAAAGAAAAATATACATGATAGTTACTGTCAAAAAAAAATATACATGATAGTTCATTTATTGGAGGGTAGTATATGCACGAGTCCCTATTATGAAATTTAAGGTTTTATTAAGATATATTAGTTAAATAAAATTTAATACAATCTATTAAATGCTTCTCAAATACTTAGTTAAAAGGTTCTATTAATGGTTTTCCTAAGAGCAATTATTAGGATGCATTTTCTTTGTTTTTAATGGTTAAATTATTCTTTTGGTTTTTCTATTTTTTTAATTTGTTTCATTTGGTCTCTTTATTATTAAAATCTTTAATGCGATCTTCTAATTGTCAAACTATATGCAATGCTATCAGTCTTCTAATTGCAAAATTATATGCAATGTGATCATTTCTGTCTATTTTCTCATTAACAATGTTAGCCTAGTCTAATAAAAAATGAACATGTCACTGCCACATAAAAATTGACTAACAACATTAATGAAAAAACAGATAGAAAGAGTTACATTGCATATATTTTAACAAGTAAAGGACCACATTAAATATTTTAGTAATAGAAGGATCAAGTTGAACAAATTAAAAAATATAGAGACCAAAAGAATAATTTAACTTTTTATTTATTTATTCACTGTTGCTAGAAAAAATTGTTTATAATCATGTCTCTGTTTAAAATTTTTAAGATAATATTAATTATTATTTTTTAATTATTTTTCATTTCTATCCAATACTGCATGTTTATCACAAATAAAAAATAAATAATAGTAGATGTTATATTAGGAAATTAAAATTATTTTTAACATAAATGGAGATTTTATATTACATTTCATATAATTTATGTATTAGACAGGTAGAAAAGGAATTAATCGATGGAGTATTTAATATGTTCGCTTATTTAAAAAAAAGTATTAATTATATTACATTAAAAGTAAAATGTTTTAATTAAGAAAAAAAATAATTACATAAAAAATATAAACGTCATTTACTATCTTTATTTCTTAATAGCTTAAAAAAATTACTTCTTTTTTTTTTTACAACGACAGTAATAGATTTTGAATTTAAGGGGGTGTATTGGATTAAGATTTTAAAAGATTATTTTAACATTAAAAAAATTATATGAATTTTAAAAGACTTTGTAGGAATGTAATGATTTTTAAAAAAATTTAAAAGACTTTTATGATTAGGATTTTGTAGTTTGAATTTTAATGAATTTATAACATATGAATTCATAAGATTTGAAAGGACTGTGTAGATTTACAAGATTTTAAAGGACCCCATAAATTTTTAAAAAATATTCAAATTTTAACAAATAAATTACTAGGTTTGACTCGATGAAAAATATAATAAATAAATGATAAGATTTGGATAAAAAAAAGTAAACCTAATACAATTTTTTCAATCTTTCAATAGCTAATTGATTCTAACTCCATGTCCTCTTATGTAGCTTTTCTCCATATATCTAAAGCTATGCATTAGCATCTTCTCATTCCTGCTCTTGGGTCTGAACAAACAATAGGTTCAAAGTTATGGTCTTCATTACTTAGTAATAGTAAAGATGAAGATTCATCTGTTAATTCAATTGGAAATTCATCATAACGACATTTTTTGCAAAGAAAATTATGAATGTCTACACTACCACCTTCAACGAAGAGAAAAAGAATTATGCGTGATGGGAGAAACAAAAGTCTAGCAACAAGTAGAAAACGAAAGAAAGAGTCTAGAAAAATCTTAAGGGTTTGGTTGAGATTGGTTGATAGATGTGGTATTTATATTTTTTACTAAAAAATCCTATGAAATTCATCCTAAAAAAAATCCATCGAAATTTGTATACTTTTGAATACCAATGGACTTTTTATAAGTTGTAAAAAAATCTTGATTGAATATCAACAAATTTTATTGGACTTCTTAAAAATTTTTAATAATCTTGATTGAATACTACAAGACTTTTTTATATATAAAAAAAATCTTTTAAAATCCTAATTAATTAAATACACCCCTATAACTCTATACAAACAACCCAAATCTCCCCACCACTAAATCAATGTGACTTCATAATTTTATTTAATTTTTTTACTTTTTTATATTTAACATTAGCACTTTTAGTGACCAAATCCAAATACCCTTATTCAATGGAAACGAAGAAAAATAAACTACCCACCTAATTTCTTTTAAAAAAAAATCCACGTTAGATTTCATCAAAATTACTTAATCAATCCCAAAATAAACAATAAAAAAATTAATTTGATGTGTAAATTTTTTTTTGCATTATCATAGTATTTTGTTATATATTGACTTTTACAATAAATACTTTAAAAGTCATATCTAAGATAATTTATAATTAGTTGTTAATATAAAACATTAAATTTCCAAAAAAACAAAAAAAAAAATCAACCAAAAAGAATCTCCAAAAACAAATCAACATTAAATTTCTTCAATGACGACACCATTCAAAATACAACATACCTAGCTAGTATATATGTAACCTCTAATAAATTATTCTTGCATACAACCAATCCTTTATTTTACTTGACGTTTTGAATTTTCAAAAACCATCCTTTGTTATTTGAGTCTAATTTATGTGGATTATTTGTCTAATTTTGTTTTAATACAGACATTTAATAAGAACTCATTCTATAATACATTATATTAATGAACCTATTAAATTTCTGTGTAAAAAATATATATTAAATTCTAGTTATTTTGGTTATATTTTAGTTTCAAGAATCGTGAACTTTTTGAATCGGTGCAAATATTCAAACTTAAACAATTTTCTAATTTTAATATTTTACTTATAAAAAAACAATTTTCTAATTTTGGACCAAAAGAATTTTCTAATTAAGTGTCTTCCAAATATAACATTTTAACTAAGGAGTCTAGCTCAGTTGGTTGAGGAGGATGCATGCGTATTGTAAACCCTCTAGTACTGTCTTCGATTCCTACATATAAAAAAAATATAACATTTTAATTGTCTAGTAGTACTTGTGAGGTTTTTTTTTTCTTATGCATGTCTTTAACTTGCCATATGTTTTAATTCTCACTGGCTCATTAAATTCATTTCTCCTACAATATATATAATTGGCTTAATTACAGATTTTACCATTCAACTTTCATAATTTTGTAAATTTTACCATCCAAGTTTTTTTTTACGAATTTTACCACTCAACTTTCATAATTTTGCGAATTTTACCACCAAAGTTTTTTTTTTACGAATTTTACCACCTAACTTTCATCATTTTACGAATTTTACCACTTAAGTTTTCAATTTTTGTGCATTTTACCACCATGATGTTTCACAATTTTTTTTTTAATTCTTTAAATTTTTTTTGGTAAAATATCAGAGTGGTAAAATGTGCAAAAATTGAAAACTTAGGTAGTAAAATTTGCAAAATTAAAACTTGGGTGCAATTATGAAAGTTGGGTGGTAAAATTTGTAATTAAGCCTATATAATTTTCTTTCTATATAGAGTTTTTTTGTTAATTTATTCAGATAGGGAAACCATAATAAGAGCATTTATCTCTTACCCTGTAAAAGAATTTACCTTACGAGGACAACTTGTTATATATGACTATGAAATTAACAATTAGGTAGTAAAAATTTATTAAATACAGGATATATTGAGTAATAGCACCACCACTTAGCAAAATTAGAGAAAGGTGCCTCCATCAAAATTGTGAGAATCATTGGCCTTTGCCTCGTTTCAATTTAATCTTTTAAATCATACATTCACAAATTGAACTGGCAATCAGATAATGGCTACATGTCCTACTTGTCATTTTCCATCACTATATATTTAGTGTCTATCATCTCTTTCTTTACTCAGAGTTTTGAAAAGACTTGAGTAGTTGATATGGAGTTCTTCAAAATGCAGCTCTCAGACACCTTCAAGTCCATGAAGCAAGAGGTATTTCTCTAAACTCCCTCAATACTCATAACAAATAAAAATTTGTTATCAATTTGTTTCTAGACTTATATTGGGTTGAAAGGCACCCTTGGTTTTTGTTCTTAAATTTTATGTACTTTAGTGTTCAAACTGAATTTTGCTGAAGGTAAAATTGCCTCACTTTGCTCTATATTTTTTCCCCTCTTTGATGATAGGGTATGGTGGATGATCACTTCACTTTTGTCTACTCGTTGAAAAAGAATATCGAAGATCATTTCTACCTCGAAATAATACCAGAATTTTGCTGTGTTGTTCGAGATGACTTGAAGCTTTTAACACAAACAATGTAATTTTAACTTCTTAATTTGTTCTTACATAATATGATATTTTTATGAACAAAATTTAAGTATTGCTTTATAGGTATTTTTCTGTGCTGTTTTCAATTGGAACACAATTACAATAATCCGTACACTTGTTTTGTGTTTTATTGAAAAACAATACAAAAAATGCCTATAAATTAAACAATATATAAGTTTTGTCCTATTATTATATGCTCATTCTTTAGTTTTAAATTTGATATTTTCCTCTCTTTTTTCTTTAATGTAGGAATGATCAACCTTTGAACTACGAGCTTATGAAAATGTATGTTTATAAAGTTAAAGGAAGTTCTTCAAGGTAATTGTTTTTTTTTTTTTTGGAAGGCAAAGTGAATCATGGTAATTGTTTTAATATTTGCTTCCAGGTTTTGAGTAGTGCAATGGTACGTAGGTGAGAGAGAGAGAGAGAGAGAGAGAGAGAAAATAAAATACGAGATATAAAAATTCTCATTTCTAACTATATATTATTTATCTGTGTATCTCAGTTTTGGGGCATGTAGAATGGCAGAAGCATTAACTGACTTTCAACGCGCTATTGATGCGACCTCTAAAGAAGAGTAATGAGCACCTAAACCTATCTATTAGATGAACTTAAACCTTTATATTTAATAGCACATTTTCAATGAACAAAAAACAAATTGCATAGAACACTGAAAACAAAAATCTCTTTGTAGGTGTTTGAAGGCACTGAAACGAGTTCAACGTGAATTTTCTGCTCTAGAAGAAAAGCTCCATGTTTGCCTTCAGGTAATTATTTTATACATATTTTTTCAGTTAAAAGTAACTCATGAATAATATGCACATATTTGTTCCTTGTCAATGTAAACTACATGTATCTCTTCATAATTTTTTAGGCTGAGAACTGAGTAATTAGAGAGGATTTAATTAATTAAAGACAGCAAAAGATGGATTTTAATTTTACCTTATTAAACCAATATAAGTTTGATTATAGTATTAAAATATTGTTGTCACGAGAACATTACAACTAAATCTACAATATTAGACTTGACACTATTACTTAAGGGTTGCTTGAGGTGTGTTATTTTATTAAATAAGTTTATTAGGGAATGAACGAATAATTGACTTGTTTTAATTGAGGAGGAGACTGACACTAATCAAAAGTCTCTTTACATATGTAAAATGTTAGTATTAATTAGCACATATAACTGTTTTTAATTTCAATTGGTAGTGCGAAGTAATTATATATATAGTGTTAATATTTATTAATGTTTTCATATTCCCTTCTGGTTTGTCGTCCTTTTACTGTTTTGGTTACTATGTACATTTGTCTTTTTAGTCTTTCACTTTTAATAATTAGTTCATTCTTCATTGCATTGATATTGTATATAATCTTTATTATGTTCTTACAGTGAAAACTTTTTTCGTTACAGCTTGAAAGAAGACTAGTTCTCTTCGCTACCGAGGGAACCAATATGTGAGAGAGTCAACTTACTGCACTCTATTGCTTTGTGGCTTTCAAATTTTGTGTAAATCAATCTGAATAGATTGATTTTCGTTTTTCTTTGTAGCAAGGATATATTGCGTTTTGTTTAAAACATCTATATGATTTATGCCAAATTGTTATTGCAATTAGTGCTGTATTTGAATTTAATCTCCATTTCATATTATGTTAATTTGAGTCTCATTGATCAAAATATATGTTAAAACACCACCCGTGTCATCAATCTGAAAGGATTGTGCGGGAATCAATTTAATATGGTTTTATTGACAAGAATATATATATAAGCTATTTGTGTCTGAGTGCACAGAATGCCTTGATCACTTCCATTTTTGAATACATAATAGAAATTAAGTAAACAATATTCAAAAGTTTTTCCTTGTTTTCTTTTCAGGGGTAATTATAAATATTTTAAAAATTAATTTAACTTTTCACATTAATTAGAGGTAACTATTTTCAGACGAATATTCCCTCCATTCCTTTTTATCTATCTTTTAAAGTCTATATGTAAAAATTAAGAAATGTATTAAATTTTATTAATTTTAATAAAGTAGTTATGAGATTTTCTATTTTATCCTCTTTTCATTTCTACTCTACAGTAAATGTATAGTGTGAACTAATTAAAAATTAGATAACAAATAAGGAAATAATTGATCATGTGATCTTGAATTCTGTAAATAACATATCAATAAAAATAATTTTTTTCCAAAAATCTCATAGTTAAAAAGAAATAGCGGGAAGGAGTAACATAATTTATTGAGGTTTGGTCCATTTGGGTGGGAAGGAATCAAAAGAACATTCAAGGGATCAGAACATTAGAGTTTGTTTTTGCTGCAAGCTGTAGATATTAAAGTTAGATCATGGCAGTGGCTAAAGGAGAAATTATGTGCACTTAAGGCATAGGACTTAAATTCACTGCAAAGTTTAGAGTGCTACTCCTATATATTGTTAGAAAAGACAAAGATTTTGTCATGAACATAAATGGACCATATTGCTGGAATGGGTCTTAATCTTGGAAGTTGGAAGGCACAACTATTAGGGTACTTTTGTTTCTTTCTCTGCCTCACACCTCTTCAATGGGGCCCGACGTAACTTATGCTGCACTTTTGTGGGCTGATGCTCTATTCAAAGTGCGAAACTGTTATCTTTTTCTGGTTACATTTTATGATATTCATTTTATTATTGCCTCCATTCTCTTGATGGGATTTATGATATGTTGTGCTGACCTGATAGTAACTAACTAACTGAAAGTTAATCCAAAAGCTTATGGTTGGGCATATCTGCATGTCAATGTTCCAATATCTCATCTATGTGCTTAGCTTCATATATACGAGTTGCTGTATTTTGCTGCCTGTTATGCTTGCTGGTCTGGGTTTTGTTACATTATTGTTGGTAAGCTACCTCACGCGTCTTAATTATATAGTGTGTCTGGTTGAGCGTCAAGTTAGTGAAATTCATGTTCAATTCCCACATTTAAGTTTAAGTTACTTTATATTGCTTCATATTTTCACATCCTGGATCCATGTTTTTGGAGTTTGGATGCAGATCCAAATTAACACTCACATAATTTTGGGGGACGGGGGTTCCTATTTTATGCGTTGTAGCTGAGCTTGGTTAGCTAGCATATTAATTCGAGCATTTCTTGGGTGGAAGGAAAACAGTATTTTTATAAGTAGTTGAAGATCAATGGGTTACTATCACGTTAGATTTCTTTGGTTTTAGACTTTTAGTAGTTATGGTCTGTTTTTAGTATGCAGGAAAGAAATGACAGGAACACGCTCTTACATACTATATATATATATAAATGTAAGAGTGCGTTGTTAATACTCATGTAATTACAATCTGTTTTTGTATTCAATGGGTTGACTACTCTTACTCACTTATTTTACCTAAAAAATATAAAAGTACAGACGTTTTCTAATAGACTCTAAATTGCTAGTATAAACTATTGTGAGTTTGTGTTAATATGTTAATAGTATGATGCAATATTAAATTAATAAATCATTTTGTTAGTATAAAAAATTAATCTATATTATCATTCATAAATTAAAAAAAAATACTAACAATTCTATTTCCATTACAAAGTGTTTATGCTAACAGAGAGAGAGAGAGAATGGGGGGGCGGGAATTGAAGACTAAAGAGTCAAAAAGTAGGGCAACGTACAAATGTCACTAGTATCTTAATTAGTTTTAATCAGTACACCAAGACACAAGCTAAATGCGTGGTATATATAAAACTAGAAAAATCAACGACACTCTCATGGTGTGCTTGGAAGTGATGAAAACGCGGGAGTAGTGGATGGAGAATATCATGCATTTTATAAATACATTTACTCCTTCCTCTATATACTTATTCAGTTTTCATCTCAACAAAGCACACCCTCAAGAACATATACATTTTATATAAATAAATATTATATATGTTGGCGTAGTCTACCATAAGAAGCTACCAAGTTGAGATTGAGTTTGAGAGTCTTCGAGATCATTTGATGGAGAGTGAACATGTCTCCCTTCATATGTGGTTATCACCATCCTTGGATCCTCAGCTAAGCGTTCCACGCGTTTCTTCACACGACAATTATCTTGTGTGCAACGGTAATAGCTTCTACATGCAATGTAGGCCAAAACACAATAAGAGAACTTGATAATAATGCTTGTAATATTATTCAATGAGTTGTCATGATCATATTGTAAGAGAGTGAGTCTTATGTCAACTGACAAAAAATTTAACCTCCACATAATACGGTTGTAGTATTAGTGACTATTCAATAAGAAAATATCTTCATGCTAAAATCGGAATCAATGTTGATCTTTATATGTAAGAGCTATCAATACCGCAAATAATAAAAGCACTATAAAGATCATTTTGTAAATTTTTTTTTTTGCATGTATCCATAAAACAAGAAAGTGCTATAATGGGTTTGTGAGGAAAGCAAGAGTATCATGATCTGCTCGGTGAGTGTAGGGAAAAAGTTTTCGTAGACACGTACATTTACATATACTATATTACTATAACATCTGAGGGACATAGTAAGTTGTTCTTTTACTTTAACCTTGGCAAGTTTTCTTCCTCTCCTTAGAAAAAAATTATACATATATTTTATTTTGTATATATACATTTTGAACTTGACATATATAAAGTGAACTTTTGCTTTTATATATCTTTAATTATTGTAGCCATCCCCACATTATTCAGAAAAATTAAGATCTTCCCAAAAACCAGTAGCAAAGCTAGATATGTAATTATGATAAAAACAATGAAAACAATAATGAGAGAGGGGTGGCGAGATTGGAGAGAGAAAAACATGTTTGCAAGTGTTGGGATACAATCGATCATCAAAGGGTTTGATCGAATATTCTTTAATCAACTTTTAAATTAAAGCAAAAACAAAAAAGAGAGGAGCTTTGAAATATTCATGAATATACCTGGGGTGCTGCGTGTTCTTCACAACTTTCTGTCCGTACTTCCTCCACTTGTAGCCATCGTCCAATACATCCACATCGCTCATGGTCTTGAAGCAAAACCTAGGCTCTCTCACCTTCCTTCTTGCCTTGATTTTCTTCATCTTCATGGCTGAAATTCCGAGATGATGATCATCAAATCCACTCCTCTTACTGCTGAAGCAATCAGTCACTTCTCCCAATGCCCTAAATTCGTTGATAATGGAATCCCAACTCTCTTTAGCTATAGAGTATATGTTTTGTTCACCAAAAAAAAAAAAAAATAGAGTATATGTTTCTATGTCTAGAAATTATTACATCATCATGGACTAATAGTCCTAATTAATTTTCACGTAACATGTTGTAGATTGAAAATTTTGACACTACATGTCATATAGAGATTGATCGGAATCATAGATATATAACGATCCAAAATAACTATCTAATAACTTCTTTATATGTGATGGTTAATTAATTTATTTAATTATATGATAAAAAAAAGGTTAACATGACTAGTTGGATATAAATGAGAATTAATTAAAGTGAGGTATTGTCTCACCATGGATTTACACTTGATCTATGCAAGGATAGGAATTGAGCTCCTCCAAAGCTGGAAGTGAGGTCTTCTCTTGACTTTTGAGCAGTGGTTGAGAATAGGGTTTCTGTTAGATTTGATGTAGAATCTTGTTGAGATATAGCATGTGAAGAAGGTGCTATGGAGCTGAAGGCTTTCAAAGAGGATTGATGGCAACCCAAAGGAGGGAAAGTGAGGTTTGTTGGAAAGGGAAAGAAGCCCATCTGTGTAGGCATCTGATCCTGCTCCTCGAATAAGCTGTGGTGAACAATGGAATGGGAAGTTGTTGACATCACTTCTTATGATCTTTTCTCTTTCTCCTTCTCCCTTCCAATAATCTCTATATAGAGGTTGATGATGTTTCTAGAAGAAGAAGTTTGGTGAGAAAGAAAATAGGTGGTTTCTCTCAAACCTTTGGGGGGTGAGGTTACACCCTAATGGAAAGCATAAACTTATAACGTTGCAAAACCAACTTTCCCTTTTTCGCTTTGCCTCTCTCTCTTTCTTTCTTTCTTCGAGGATTTGCTAATTTCTAAAATGTCTTTGTCATCTATCGTATATATTCCAACATGTGAACCGTGGAGGGTGAAACAACTAACTATATGTATCAACATTATTTAATTAAGTGAAATTGAGTTTAGATCTATTAAGTAAAGTTTTAAAATCGAATTTTATAAATAGAAAGAAGATTTTATTAAAGGTTATCAATCAAGTTTTTGAAAAAAATTAGTTATTGATAAAGTTGGTAATACTCCATTCCTTTAATATCATAAAAAAAAAAAATTAAACATATATGAATATTATGATAAATAAATGTGGAGCGGGGAACTAGCCAGAGGAAAATGTTGAAAAAGGTTGCGAGAAATATGCTAAAAGTTAAGGTAAGAGAGACTTTTGGTAACAATTCAACCGAGTTGGCAGTTTGCTGCAAATAGTGATGTACTATTTGCCTAAAAAGCTTGGAAATTCCATGTCCTTCATGGTTAGTGGGATTTTACTGTGGTATGGAGGTCAACATTACACGACAAATGGCTCAACAGAGAAGTTGATTGATATCTTTGCCCTCAAAATTGTCTATGAAACTTCCATGCAACATCCCCGGTTATTGTAGATAATAATTATAATATGGGCAAAAGCGAAACCTGTTGAGTGCACAATAATAGAAATAGATACCTAGCTATAATCAAATATAAGTGAAAATTATCGATCATTATATTCATCAATTCACCATAAAGTATCTAAGAAAAGGAGTACAAAGAGAGCCGGTGATCCATATATCTATCACTTTCTAGAGTTTCTTTTGGATCATTTTTTTTATATATAAAGATTATTACTTTTCGGGGCACAATGTACATAAAAGAAAAAAATATCGGAGGACAGTGATGATGAATATTGGATGCATTATCTATCACACCCATCTCTGCATCGGCGGTGAAGTATAATTATGATGGGTGATTGCTTATTTGACTTTATGTGGCCAAAAAAGCTTCTTACCTTTCTCATATCCCTTTTGCTCTTTTAACTTTCTAAAACTCGAACTAACACCACAATACCAAACTTTTTTCTCAAATTCCAAACCGAACTTATAATATTGTTATCATATCTTGAATTAATTTAGTGTGACAATCATCATTAGCTTTATATTTTGCCATGCCTAAAAATTTGTGGACCTATCTGGCCATTGAAAGCGTGTAGTTTATCTACCCGTTTGAGAATTTTGCCATAATTCAATAATTATGTTTTCTTTGTACTTCATATAGCTGTTTAACCAAGCACAGAATGATGAACTTCATTTGTAGATATTAATGAATGTAGTAAGTGTTTTTGTTTGGAATGAGTTTTTAAACAAAAACAATTGTTCATTTTCAAAAAATAATATCTATACAATAAATTAGTAATTGCTGGATAAGAATTCCTATAGTAAGATAAGGATTATTTGATATACAAAAAGAAAAAAAGAGGATGATAATATAGTAAAATCCATGAACAATAAACTATATATTGTTAAAGTGTGAGGGACTAATTGGCACCGAAGGAGTCCTTAAATGTTACTACTTGTTATATGCTAGATCCACTTAATTAAGTAAAAGAGTTAATTATCCGAAACCATGTTTCACCAAATCGTATATATATGTACGTGCCGTCACTTTCACACGCTAGTAATTTTAGCTCTTGGGTTTGATATTTATTAAAGTTGGCAACTATATGAAAAATCGAATTAGGAATTTTATTTTCGAAAAGAAAATTTTCGTTATGTAATATATGGTATCCAGCTGGTGATTTTTGTTCATGTGATTGTTTGGATCCTCTTAAGGCTACGGCTTGTATCATTATTTAATTACCTGAATTATCTCTAATATTGTAGTGAAATTAAAGAGTCAATTACGTGAGAGATGAGAATGCAAGGAAAATAAATCTTACGTACATTTCTTTTTTTGTTATTAATTAGACAGTAAATACTTGTACTTATAAGAGCATCTACAATGCATGATTGCTTAAATGTGTTGTTTATCTTAAATTTGTGAGCCCTACAATGCCTCATAGATTTAAGAACTTTACATACAAAATTATTCCAATGCTAAAGTTGTTAGAGTGAGTGCTTAATTTGAGTCATATTAAATTTTGTAACTGAAAAATAGTTCTTTAATTAGTAAGAATGAATTAAGCAATTGTTACTTATATAAACAACTCACTTAAGCAACGCACTGTCAGGTTATTCACTCCAATGATAAAAATTTATTAAGCAACGTTGCTTAACTTTAAGTAACTATGTAAGCAATCGCATTGGAGATGCTCTTAACATAGTAAAAAAATAAAAAATAACAGCCAATATTTTTTCCATCAATATACTATATATTTTTTGGTTGTTATTAATTAGGCGATGATAGTAATAATTTTACCAAACAATTTAATAAATCCTAAGTACTACTGGAGAAACAAACATAAAAGGAAAGGCTGCTGGTGTATATAAAACTAACTCTAATAAACTAATTATAATTTTAAACTTGAAAACCCTCAAGGATTAAACTTTGGATTCACAATGAATGTACATTAGCACCTACTTTTTTTATGGCATTATTACATACCTATAGCTAAATGCCTAAATGCCGAGTTACTCTAAAAGTACATTCAGTCATCAGTGATATCTTTTTTAACAAAAGAAATAATATAAGTTGATATAGGGAAATAGATTACAATGATGTCAGTTTAGTAGAGAAATTATTGACCCGCTTCTATTATAATTTGAATCCCAATAACATTCCTGTGAAACAAATACATAGCGTACGTGCTCAATCCTTTGTATTGTTATTATTTCGTTTTTGTTTGAATAAACCCGAAATACATAGTCTAAAATATTATTTCCTTCTAAACACTTTAATTATTTTCATTATATAATTAGAAACAAATTGAGAAGGATAATTAGAAGAAAATTGCGAGCATATAATGTGAAATGGTTTTTGCTGGCGTTAGGCTAACGTGCTGATGATGTCAGAGTGAATACGTACCATGGGAATAATATATTGCATGATCTACAGCAAGGTCCCTTGGTTTATTAATGATATTGATGATTTAAATGACTATGCTTTTTCTTTTTTGGTTTGAGCCCTAAGTAAGCTGGAGAAAAGGCATAGGGGTGGCAAACATACATCATTTCTTTTTGTCTCTGCTTATAGGTTGCCATTATTACATTCAAATTACCCCCTATTAATCTATACCTCGGCTTACTTTTTTTTTTCCCCCTTTTCTTTTTAACCCATATTGTACAACTATTTTCACTTAATAAGTATTAAAAACATAATAGTATATGTTAATTTTTATTTTTTTCTTTACCTATATTATATATATATATATATATATATATATATATATATATATATATATATATATATATATATATATATCTTTTTACTTAATATATATACACACACACTTGTAAAACTAGTTCAAAATAAAAACTAGCATATGTTTTTATGTCTCTAACACAGCGAAATTAGCTGCGCAATGATTACATTTATTTGCAGTTTTATCCACACATATAAATAAATTTGTTTCATGTTTAATCAGCAATACTAAAAAAGAAAAAGTTTAATGAGTGACATTTACATGATTAGGGAATGAGATTGATTACATTAGAAAACAATTAGAATGATTTTGAATCTATTCACTTCATATCTATAGATTATCCTTAATTAAGGTTCATATTGCATTGTGATCTTCCATAGTGTTTACTTTTTGAAATCTCATTCGTTGTTCATTCAAATAATAATTAGTACTATATACTAGTTAATCATTGATATTAATCCTAGGAAAACAATCCTACGTTCATTTATCACTTTATTATCTTTACGACCAATATATTTGTCATGACTCGTCAATTATAAATTAAATTTGTTTGATATTTACGCGTATATTGTACAATAAGCTTTTTAAATTTAAATATTGTATATATTAAACTACAACAACAATATGTGTACTCAATGGGAAAAAAAAAAGAATAAACTCTAATTTTGATCCCTAAAATTTGTGAAATATTATTATAGTAGTCCTTAAAATTAAAAAAATGATAAAAAAATTCTTAAAGTTGAATTTTATTCATCAATTAAATTAGCTTCTGTTGTTAGCTAACATGTGATATGACACGTTATCTGCCATTTTGGCAGCCACGTGTATTAACACATGACATCCTTTATTACTCATTTATAAAAGAATTATGAGTGAAAATAAGATAACAAATAATCAAATAATGTCCTTTATTATGCAATAAAATAAAATAAAAATATAAACTTATTAATATCATGTAAAAAAAATGTACTTACTCACATCAATCATATTTCATTATCTCTAATCGTTAAGTATTTCATCAGACATTCAAATAACATATAAAACAAAACAAAACAAAAAAAATACCATATAAAACAAAACAACATGTAACCCGAGGCCAACTCATCTCATTTTCTTTATGATTTAAAGAGAACAAATCAAAACGAATTGATGAATTAAAAATTCTAACTCATCGCACCAAAAAATTTAATTAAATCACTTGACCACTCAACTCAATTTTTTTTATTAACCATGTGATATCAGATGTGTGGACCTCACTAATCCTTTATCACATTAGATATATTATGATTCTATACTTAAAGAGAGATCCATCCTACGAATTTAATCAAGGAATGAGAGTGTGAAGCACTTACACCAAACAAATATCTGATACCCAATCCAATAGTTTGCATGTCGTATTCCATACACATATGTTTGATGCAACATATTCAATTATCTTTCGCTTTCATTTTTGGTGAAGTGCAAGAATTAAGGAACAATGATTTATACAGTAAGTTAAAAAAAAAAAAAAAAAAAAAAAAAGATATAGGAGAACGAGGAAGAGGAAGAAATAAAAATGTCAATGATTTCCAATTGTACTATGGAATGATTACCCCATGCCCCTCTCCTGCTCTAGTGTCTGTGTGCGTGGGTGTGCAAAATTTGTCCATATCCTGTCTTAATTTCTCACTCTAATTAACATCCTTCCCTGCGTTTGCCAGAGACATCCCATGCCTCACAGTAACAAGCTGCTAGCTGTGACAAGACACTGCTTCCCTTCCCCTACCTGTTACTCATTGTACATTTCGAACCCCAATTCAGATATGTCGTCGTTTTCTAAACTTTAGCCCCGAAAGCCTGCAACTCCTTCATGACTAGTGTAATATACTACTATATTGTAATTTTTTTATTTATTTTAGATTTAAATATTTTTTAGTCCTTATAATTTTATTTTTATTTTATTTTTTATTTTTGTAAAAAAAATGATTTTAGTCTTGCAAATTATATTTTTTTATTTTTCGTCTTTAAAGTATTTTAGATAATATTTTTTTTACTGTTCAAAGCACTATCTAAAGTGCTTTAAGGACGAAAAACAAAACAAATATAATTTACAAATACTAAAATCATTTTTTTTGTAAGGACGAAAAATAGAAAAACATTAAATTGTAAGAACTAAAAAAGTATTTAAATCTTTATTTTATGTTGTATTTGGTTGAGAAAACGGAGAGAGAAATATAAGAGAATTTATGTGAGTTTCATGTTTACATTTTATTTTAATTTAAATATCTCCTTTCTTATAATATGTTGTGGTATGATTAGTAAATAATCTTATTCTTTAAACATACAGTCATGAATTCAATCCCTTACCGATGTATATAGAAAAACATTTATTGGGAAAAGTTTACCCCTTAAATAGATCTTGTAACTCAAGGGATACTTAGTTTCACAAAAAAAAAAATATTCTCTTTATTTCCATCTTCTCAACCAAATACAAATACACCCTTATATATTTAGGAATTAAAATTGTCATTTATCCTATTTTTAGGAGTAAAAAAAGTAAATAAACATCCCGAGGTTGACACGCGTAATCATATTTGTCCAGGTAAATAAAGAAACATGAATACAATTTATAACCACACACATGCTTCTCTCCATCACCTTAATCGATCCTCTACTTTTATTTTCGTTGATTAATTGTTTTTTGTTGGTCACATTAGTACTTGTAATTACCGTGTTACAGTAGTCACTAACAAAACATAAAAATAACTTTCAAAAACACTAATAGAAGGCTAACGTGATTAACAGAAAGCATGATTCCATAACTTATAATTAGTGTTCTACGTAAGGTGTTAGTCGAGTGCACTGGTGGCATGATGAGTTAGAATATTGTAGTTAGAATATAAGTGAAACACATTTATTACTATACACTGGTTTTGTAGGATTGAATTTGCCCCTCACCTTATATTAGGACTAATTGATGCATGTCGAGACACAAGACCAGTTTAAGGGTAAAGTAATTAAAGTTCAAGTTCAAAGCTCATAAAAAAATTTATTTATTATTGATTTTTATAAAAAAAAAATGCTTCATATATTAACGAAAAAAAATCTAATATATAACTATCTCATTTAAAGTAAAAAAATTCTTTTAAAATTTATTTTAAACCTCATTCATCATTGAACTGACCCTATAAGACAAAAAACGATCGAGCTAGCTAGGTGTACCTTTTTTTTTTTTTTTTAAGTCTCGTATACTTCTTGAAACATTTGGAAAAACTTTGTGGAGAGTTCGAAAGAACAAGTCTCATGTATGTTCCTCGACGTTTACTTTCAAACAAGGACCAAATTATTTCGGGGCATGAACCTACATGAATGCCAACTGTGAAAAACAGCTTTTACTACGTCCCTCATCAAGCACTGTACTCTTATAATTTTCTCTCCACGCGCTCTGATAATTTCAGCTAGCTTCAAGAATATAGCATGAGAAAAACTGGTGCAGTAGTGGTGTACTAGCAATAAACAAAAACGGTCCATTTTGCGAAGAGCTTGCAACCTGGTCGTGTTTCTAGTTTAAAGGGTCACAAACAGTGGTGTTCAGAACTGCACATTCCCTCTCTGAATTGCAAAAGAACACAAAAGTGACACACTCTCAAGCGAATCATGGTCGTTTAAGTGTGTCTGAAAGTGACTGTTCAAGGCTTCGAGGTGTATGCATGTTGCTGTGTTATTTGTGCCAGCGTGAAAGAAAACCAATGTTATCATTAATTATTAATTATTATCTGATGTAGCCAAGCCTTGTCCATATTCACCAAAAGGAAAATGAAAGCCGTGTGTTGTGTTATAATATTATTGGTAGGGGAAAGAAAGGTTTAATATGATATGATCTCTTGATCTTTAATTTATTTATATTGATTGTATGAAATTTAAAGGACTCTAACTGTAATGATACACATACATATATGATAATGTTAGACAGGCGTGTTATTTTCATCTATCTCTTTTTATTTGTCACACTTTTGAATAAAAGTTTGTTTTTATTATTCTTTTATTTTAAAATTTCAAGATAATATTAATTATTATTTTTACTCATGTCTTTATAAAAAGAAAGAAAAAATAATATATAATGTTTTTTTAAGAAAAATAATATATAATGTTAAAATAATAAATAAAGAGATAAAAGATATATTAAAAGTTACATAATTTAAAATTAATAAAGCGGTTAATTACTTTTTTAATTTCTAGAGGAAATTACAATACATATATATGACATTTGCAGTATAATTGCTAAAATATGTTGTGGTATAATGGCATATACATTTTTAAAGATTCTTTACACCCATATTTGATTTTCTGTGGAGGCAATTTTTGGGTTATTATAATATTAGTGCAGAAAATTCATCAGCTTTATTGATGACTAATATTCGTCGAGAAACTTGGCTATCTACCTTTAGAGGAGGTCTCCTCTCCTAATCAAATTTTTTCCATCCACAAGACTTGAGTTTGAAACCTTGCTTAAGAAGACCTTTCTATGGAGGTAATTTAAAAAGTTGTAATTTTTTTTTAAAAAAAAAAAAAGACTTTGACAAGTGGCATTTTTAATGAGATTTAACGAAAGTCATGTAAACATGATCTTGATATTGTGCTCTACTCTCATTGTAGATTTGTGATGAGGTTTGAGTGCATTGCACATGAATTGGCTAAGTGGGTCTAGTAATTGTCAAATAAAGAAATTTTCCAATCAATCTTTGTTGGGAAATCGAGGGGAATAAAATATTGGGGAGATCTTTTCCAATGGATCATGAACACAACACACAAGTGAACTTGATACCTCTTTCAACCTAAAATCTTAAGGCATTAGGTTTGTAGGTGTAACACCCCATTACATTAGACACAATCCACACTAACATTTGTATTTGTTTTAAGTAATTATAAAAATGAGGGTAATTTTTTTTTTTTTACATATTTAGATAAGACGAAATAATAAAGGCATAAATATTATATAAAGAATCATTACCTTCTGAAATTAAACACTAGTTCATGATACAGAATTATACATAGAGTTTAACAGATACAAGGAAATCAAGTATTATTTATTCCTAATCCATACATGTAATATCCTAGTCAGAGCAGTGAACAAGTTCTACCCTAACCCAAAACATAAAAGTACATAACACTAGCCTGCTAGTTTCGTATCTTCTAGTATCTCTTCTTAGTCTTTTCAATCTCTGAAATAATCACGTCTACAAGAAACTTGATTGCTAGACTTGATCGTCATCTTCACGTATCCAATCAACAAGTACATATACAGAAAGGAAAGAAATAGGAGTGAGACTTGATTCTAATATATATAGGTATTACTAACGATATAAACTACCGTCATTTAATAATAGTGAGGGAACCTAATATTTATCTAATGATAACGTCCCAACTCCTAACAACTCAAACCTCTAGACGCAGTATGGATCCATACTCCCCGATTGGAAGTGATTGGGAGTACATACGCCTCAATCTTATGGCAAAAACCTTCATCTTCCCTAAATGAACTCAAATTATCTCAATTTAGGACATTCACAGTCCTATATAACTCAGACGTACTCTCGCACCAATCAATGGAAAGCTGAGTAGTTATTGGGGTTGCCAAGCTTGGTCAGATGAAGTCTCCGACACAGGGTGCTCTCCTGGTCTTTAGTTACTTCATCACTCGACACCATACCCCCTAGACTTCCGTCAGTGAGTCCCTGCCTTTCACTCCTCAGCTTGCAAGGCTGTGTCTTCCACTATAGGCAACATGTCGCTGCATGTTCCTCTCTTAACAGTATTCACACTAGAGTACTCACCATTTACCTATCAACCTTTGGTCTCAATCACTGAGCACCAACATAAGGTAATAATATTTCTGTCCTTTAGACAGACAAACAGTGTAATTAACCATTACATGATATAAATATCTCTATTTTATAAATAGAGAATTAACATTGCCATTATAAAATTATACAGTATAACGTTTCACAATCTTATATCAAGAGAACAATACATTACAAACAATTTAAGTATCTAATATAAGAATTTATGTAATATTAAATATGACACTAGATACTTAAGTTAATATTTACTAATAATGTAAGAATTAGCTAATAGTTAACTAATCTATATCTCCATTAATTTTAAAAATGTATATATAAATGTAATTTAAAACTTCTAAAGTTGAATTTTATTTATTTTATCTTTTTTTTTGTCAAATTCCTTAACTTAATTTATTTAATAGGAATAATTTTCTAGCTTATTTAGAAAATATTTCTTGTACAAGTATAAATAGATTTCAATATTGAAAATTTCTGATGTTGAAGGTCAAATTAGACTATAACCCCAGAGCATACTTATTTCGGATTTTACTTTACTAATTTTTAAAAAACTCAGTTTAAAGAAAATAAATTCTCATCATAATCTTCTTTTAAGTATCTTAAATTAATGGTCAAATAGTCTTGAAAATGTTTTATACTATCGTTTCTAGTCAAATCAAAAGTTGAAGAGATAAACTTTTAAAAATTTCCAGAAAACTTTGAACCATCTAGTAAAATTTTTCGATTTTATAAAAATAGTAAACAAACTTATTTTGTTGTGAAATTTTTATGATAGATCTATAATACATATATAAATATCATGATATTTTTATTTTTCCAGAAAACAGTCCAGATTTGTCCCAGTAATTTCAAACAAAATGGAAATTTTTCAAAAAATTCAGAACAGGTGGTTCAACTTGTAACTTGAATATATAATTCATCTTAGCATATTTTGTAGTAATTCCAAAATAAAAATTGTATATTTTTAAGTATATTTTCATTTAAATCTGGTTTCACACGATTTTGTTAAGTATAACTTGAGATATTCATAAAATAGTGACTGGTGTCTGGTTCAAAACGCTGGGACACAGTTATCTACTGCTTTGTTCTGTGTCAGTCTATATTTGTCCCTTTTTATTATAAGAAGATAAACGTGTACTAGAAAGAACAATAAGAAGGAAATTATAACAAAAATTGGGCATGGTGTCCTCTAAAAGAGGGACACTTGTAGCAGTTATAACAACAAAAATTCACAAAAAAATTGAAATATAACAGGAAGAGTAAATACGAATTTAAAGTGATGCAGAAAAATAATCAAGGGTAAAACTTATACAATATAAAGTACGAAAATAAGAAAGAGTAACAAGAGAATCAAGGTTTCACTCCCCCCTTACCAAAGAAATGAGTTCGGATTCACCAAGGAGAAGAGGAAGAGGAAATCTTGCTTCAGAATTGCTTCTTGATGATGGAAGATAAATTAGGTGGGGTTGTTGGAGGTTTGAAAAGTGGTGGTGTGAAAAGAAGAAGAAGAAAGAAAGAAAGAAAGCAGAGAGTGGATCGATGGGTATGAAGCACTGAATGAGCAACCTCCTTTTCCAGAGGTCGGTGAGGTTTTTTTTTTTTTTTATTTTTTTTTTACTTGAGTGAGAGTAGATGAAGTAGGTGAAAGACACGTGAGGGAGGGTAGCTGAAGATCACATGGGAGAGGGTAGCTGGGAACATAAGCTACGTGAGAAAAATTTTATGTTTTCTTATACTACCAGTATAAATTTATACGCTTAATTTTTAACTTTTTGATCAAACAATTTTATTTTTAATTGAAACTTTTTAGTAAACTTAATTTATGTTCATTATTAATTATCATAACTAAAAATTAAATTTTTATAATTATAAATAATTCACAGTAATTTCGATTTAGATCTATAAATTTTCAAACTTTACTAAAAATTATATGTTTATATGTGTAATTTAAACATGAACTGACTTTGTCAGTTTCTTCAAGTTTTGATATTAATTCTATACAGGCTGACCTATCAATAGTCTACTTAGAGCGTTTTACGACAATGTTCATGACTTTCTGCGATTTTTTGTGTTATTGAGTTACTGTTCATATGTACTGTTCACTATGAAATTGTGTTAGAATTACTTTTTCCACCTATGTTTTTACTGTTTGCATCATTTTTGTTGATTTTGCATCATTGTTTCAATTTGATTAGAAATTTAACATCTTGGGTATTCACACATATAAAACATATTTAAACCTATAAAACATGATTTTTAAGTTCAAATAATTATTTTGTAATCATTTGAGACTTTTCCTCATATCTATCATAAATACAAACAATTATATACTCAATCGTTGTTTTAATAGTTTTTCAGACTTTGGTCCGAAATAATTAAAAATTCACGATTAAGTAGAACAAGAAATTTTGATCATAATAGTATGAATCAATATTAAATTATTAATAAAAAAAAAATAGACCAATTAAAAATGAGGATGTTACAGTATGTCTTCCTCACTTATATATTACTCAATTTGTTCATTTTTATCCAATGTGGGATTTCACATTCACACTTGTACTCCAACAATATTCCCCTCAAGTGTGAGTCTTTTCTACATGGTAGCCCCCCTCAAGCGGGAGCCATTCTCAACCCACAAGTATCCAATTATTGCCTTTAGAGTTTAACCATGGCTGTCAATATGCTCTCCATCGTAATTGTTGGGAAATTGAAGGGGATAAAACACTGGGAAGATTTTCACCAATGGACCATGAACACAACACACAAATGAACTTGACACCACTTTCAACCTAAAACATTAAGGTATTAAATTTGTGGGTCTTCCTCACTTATATATTACTCAATGGGTGTGATTATTGGTGTATACCACACTCAACAAGAAATTATAGAGCTTATTTTCTCTAATTGTCCATAATGCCTAATTTGGATCTAGAGACTTGAAGCCCTAAGAAGAATTTGAATAATCCCAAATCCTGAAGCACTGAGTTTAGAAAAAAAAAATTGAATTGTGATATTTAATGTGAAACTTTTGTAGTTTTATGAGTTTTTTTCTCAAGTCAAGAAATAAACTTCGCAGTCAAAAAATTGTCCACAAATGGTTAGAAAATTTAAAAATCTTGGTTTTTGAACTTCAGAAAGCTTAAGGATGTCTTGAATAGAGTGCAATAAATTTCTAGAAACTGAATTATCAATACACAACAAAAATTTAATAATTCGTTAAAAATAATATATTAAAAATGTTATTATTTGTCATTATAATTATAATGAAGTTATTATAGGGCCTTCACTTGTGCACCCTATCCTCGCAACAAATATAACATGCCATCGCCGACCCACGTGGGGTTGCCAGAATTAACTCATTTGGATAAGATTCTCGGCATGTCAGACGGAAGTTTATTCACCAGGAACGTGGTTTTTATTTGGCTAAATTTTAAGCCAAGCAAAAGTGAATTTGAGGTAAATAGAATTGATTTTAAGAAAAGTTATTTTTTGATTGAAAATATTCGATTAGTATGGGATTTATAAAGCTATTTTTATCTTATAAACTTTAATCGATGGAGTTTAACGGCTTTTTCACCAGTATAGTAATAAAAAAAAAGTAATTATCAAACTAAGATTAAAAAAAAACTATTTACCTATCATGGGTGATTTTGGACACGTAGATAAACAAGTGTGAAGAAAGAGTCACTACTGTTGACGCTTTACACAATGTCAGCTTTCTCTCATTCTCACGCGTGCATGTGACTGCTTCATGTTCCTTTTGATTGTGGTGTATTCTTCTGGAGGAGTCAACTGCCCTGACGCTTTGAGTAGAACTTCTGGGAAGAGTCAAGGCTGTTGACGTTTTGAATGAAAATTTACTGTTTACGTGTTTCCCCGTGAATGTGCCGTCAAGTCGAACACTGCGTATGGGGAATCAGGAATTGTTGGGAAGAGTCAAGAGACATGACTCTTTGAGCGTAATGGGAAGAGTCAAGAGCCATGACTCTTTGAGCGTAAATTTACTGAGTAATTTTTTCTCATTTCTAAAATTATCCACTAGTTGTTTAATTTTTTCTAAAATTAAGAAGCATATGTTTTTTGTACGCAATCTAAGTTGTTCCTTTGTTTGATGAAAAGTGACAACACGTTGCAAATACACTGCAATCAGGGACATCTAGATCGTTAATTTTGTCGATGCAATCTTAGTCGTTTCTTTATCTGACGAAAAGGGACAACACGTTGAACAATGCACTGACACATCAATAGTAGTTACACTGCAATCGGAGACATTTGGATCGTTAAATTTGTAGATGCAATCTTAGTTGTTTCTTTATCTGACGAAAAGGGACAACACATTTAACGATGCACTGACACATGAACAGTAAATACACTGCAATCGGGGACATATGGATTGTTAATTTTGTAGATGCAATCTTAGTCGTTCCTTTATCTGATGAAAAATGACAACACATTGATTCATTCAATCACCTGTGAATAGAATGTGGACTTTTATAAGTAGAAGCTCCCACCCTTCACCATTCACCAAGAATATGGATTCCTATCTTGCCATAGTGTATTACAATGGTCATATTACAATGGTCATGGGGAAGCACGTAAACAGTAAATTTTCATTCAAAACGTCAATAGCCTTGACTCTTCCCAGAAGTTCTACTCAAAGCGTCAGGGCAGTTGACTCCTCCAGAAGAATACACCATAATCAAAAGGAACATGAAGCAATCACACGCACGCGTGAGAATGGGAGAAAACTGACATTGTGTAAAGCGTCAACAGTAGTGACTCTTTCTTCACACTTGTTTATCTACGTGTCCAAAACCACCCATGATAGGTAAATAGTTTTTTTTTAATCTTAGTTTGGTAATTACTTTTTTTTTTATTACTATACTGGTGAAAAAGCCGAGTTTAACTCAGTTGATTGAACATAATACGTGAATTATTTAAATCCTTCGATATTCGTCTTTGATTCTTATGGATAAAAATAAAATCTTATAAATTTGAATCTTCACATTTAAATAAAAGTATTTTTTGAATCTATTTTGTATTAAATTACGTAACTTTGTTTACATCCAGTATTTTATTTTATTTTTATTTATAATTAATTATTTTTAAAATATTATTACTTAAATATAAATTAAATTTTAAATATTTATAAATTGTATCAAATTAAAAATACTTTTTTTCTTAGATAAATTAAATTTTACAATAACTATTATCTTAATAAATTATAATTTAAATTTAATTTTTAAATTTTAAATTTTGACATATCATGTCAACAAAAATAATGTGTTTTGATTGAAATAATTTATTTTTATAATTTTATTTTAAATATTTTTGACTTTAAAAGTCTTGTTTCTTTATTATTCCTATTTAATGTAATAAAATATTCATTATATAACAACAACAACAACAACAATAATAATAATAATAATAATAATAATAATAATAATATCTATTATTTTCTTTAAATTTTTATTTATAAATTTTATGTAAATTTAAAAGTATCCATCCAATACACATGAAAAATTTACTAATTATATCTATATTTAAACTTCATGATCAATTTTACTTTATCATTCAATTAAAATTAATTCTTGTTAACACATATAAAATCATAATTACTTCTTTAACTTTTTAAGTCTTTTTTTTTTTTTTCCTTACAGTGTGAGCCATCGGCCTAAAATGTGACATCCTAAACTATGGTTTCTGGTAAAATGTCCCTACTCACTAATCCTTCAAGTCCATGTATGTATAATTGCAAAACAATTGTAAAACTTTCTATATATCCATCCTCTTCTTTTAGCATTGAGCATAATTAGGTTATAAGGACCCTACCCCAACTAAAGGAGAATTATCATCCCGTAAAGTCTTGCTTATTATTACTTACGCTTGCCATTACAAGTTATCACGTTTAAATTTTTCAAACTAGGCAATTATATTACTTGACATTTTTGTTTTGACAGTAGATATAGTTTATGTTGCTCAAGCAGTGCACTAGCATGAATTATTATTGTGATGTAGACATTGATGCCTGGAATAAACCCCTTTCTTACTACACTAGTATTATTTTCAAGGGAGAGGGTTACTTTGACACGCAATTGACTCTAATGGTGTTTACAAAGTATGCCATTAAAATGGCCAAGCAATAAGAAATGGAGATTTTTGTTTTTTTCTTTAAAAAGGCAATAACCAAAAGTGTGGGGGGTGTAAGAAATAAACAAATCAAGTTTTTTTTTTAATAAAAAAACATAAACCCTTTAACCCTCCCAAACTTGTTTCCGTGTCCTTTTAATAACAATATCCATAGAAAGCAAAAACTAAGGACTCGTTTGTTTCACTTAAAAATAAAAAAGGACTCGTTTGTTTGATTAATGAAGGATATGTTACATCATATTTTACAATGTATAAAATAAGGAAAATGTTGTTTACTACAAAAAGAATAATGAAAAAATTTCGTGAAAAAGTTACGAAGGGATATGATTGGTTAAGAATTCAAATCGTCACATTTCAAGTTGGGAATCGAACCCTATACCTTAATTAAGGAACCCAAATATCAAACAACAACAACAACTTACCAACAAGTCGTTGGTCTGAGTGGTACTAGACTCGGTCCCCTTAAGTAAGGTCTCGAGTTCGAGGCTTATGAATGAAAAAAAGATGGTTGGGATGGGAGATCCCACTAAAGGTGGCCAATCAGGTTTCCCGACGGAGATCAGTCATCACTAAAGCTGCTGGTGGATACCCCGCACCAATGTCATGGGTAAAAAAAAATAATATATCAAACAAGTTGTGTCCATAACTTTTGATACTAGATAATATTACTCGTAAAATAAAAACACCGCTGAAATCAAGTTTTTCTAAAGGAGAAAAAAAATACTGTCAATAAAGGAGATGAAAAGAAAAAAAAAAAAAAAAAAGCTTCCAAGTTCATTAATGAGTGAGAACTTCGAGCTTTTGAAGCGGGCTTGTTATACCCAATTGAAAGATCTCAGCTGGTAAATTCGTGCCCAGCCCAAGTATCCAAGCCTTGTGCTGGTTTTTACATGGAAATGAGAACTTTTGATTTTACAAATTCTAATGCATCTTTATTTTTAAATTAGATCCAGCTCATCTAAAGTAAAAAAAAAAAAAAACTCATTTTAAAGAATAAAGTAAGTAATTTTATCGTTAATAAAAAATCAACAATAATATTATATTTATTAATATGTGTCAAATTTAATAAATATATTATATTTCATAAATATAATATTTAACAATATTACTATTTTTTTATAAGAATAATAATATTATAACAAATATTATAAAATTTAATCATATATTATGTGTAATAAATATAATAACTAATAATATATGTGGAAAAACTTATTTATTTATACAAATACTACATTAATAACATTAAATACTACATCAATATTTGTATTAAATTCTAATATATTTTATAAACTAATTTTTAAACAATAATAAAAATAAAAATTATTTAATTATATTTCAACAACACATTAGGAGGGAGGAAGGGAGATGTTCAGGTATTAGATTTGTAATAATTATTTTATGTTTGGGGTGTCAAAATAGATATAGCCGATGTGTTGCTCTAATTAGCCCGATGAATAAGATGAGTTGAAATGTGAAAAATCAAGCTCAAATTTATTTTGGTCAACTTAGCCCAACTTAAAATTTTATCGACATGAAGCGAGTTGACTTGTGAAATGTGATATACTACATGTGTTTGAAAGTTTTCCCACACCTTCTTTATTTCATTAATTATAATTGTAAAATGTGTCGCGCTTGTGTGTTTACTTTTCTATTGAACTAAAGTTAATAATTAGGTTATTATATACAAAATTTTAAATAGTTCCTAGATAGAAAAAAAACATTTAATAGAAAAGTAAAAACAGCCTTCTCTATCTATAGCCACCAAATAGGACAATTGGTCAAGTACGAAGAACAAGCATTTGGTGGTTGAACATCTAGTTCTCTAGATTATTTAGAATACTCACTCCTCAATTTCCATCAAGCTGGTTCTTAATTTATATTAACCTCTTTAAAATATATGTTTTTTTAGTGTTGAAAATTATACAGCATTTTATGTAACTTACAATTTAACATATAATTCTAACATTGTTTTGGGTGGAAATTAGTTGAAGCCATTCACATTTTAGGTTTTGTTTTGTTTTACTCGTATCATTGTTAATATCTTATGTGATAAAATGGTAAAAATAGTAGACTTACCTTGCATAGAAAAAAGGTAAAAATAATAAAGTCCTACCTTATGAATAGGAGAAGAGAAACAAAAAATAATAATAAAATTCTTCCTTGTATGGAAATGGACAAAAAGAAAAATTAAATAAATATTTTAAGAATAAAAGAGGAATAAAATATAAGAAACTAGAAAGCTAACATTTTAAAAATGATTAAAATAAGAGTTTAATGGTGATGTATTGACAGTGTAAAACAATTTTTCACTGACAATTAATCACAAATCACCGTTGATATGACTTTTAAGGTGATTAGTGTAAAAGTCAACAAACTTATGTGTTGTGATTGGATAACGGTATAAAACATTTTTACACTATCAGTGCATCATCTATTTTCTCTTAAAAAAAACGCTACAAGCTATTAAAAAAATTATTTATCAAATATTACTAATAAGATCAAATAAACTTTTAAACTGATAGAAAAACTAAAAATTAGTTGAAATATTCTATCAAACATAGTCATGATAATACATGTCGCAAGGTTATAGATTTAATTTAAAATTAAATCTTAACTACCAAGAATGGAGATTATAACTCTTGCAACCAATTCCATGGTCAACTAAAAAAAAATATTATAACTCTTGCAAATATTCTTCTCACATTTCATAAAGGATGAATACATCATAATATGTATTAATTATTTTTAAAGTACTATAATAAATGTAGGTTGAATAACAATTTATTTAAATATCTATTTAATATTTTTGACTGATATTTAATAATTTTTTATTGCATAGAAATTAATGTCATTTAATTATAAATTAAACTTTTCTCTAAAAAAATTATATATTAAATTTATTGAAATAAATTTTAAAAAATTATTAAAAAATGCAGTTTGAAAGACTATTAAAAGAATATAAATTTTAATTTGGAGAATGTAAAAAAGAGAACCTTAAAGAGACAAAAACATAGTATTTAACCTAATAATGGAATTTGGAGTTTGTTTTTCCCTTTCCAGTATTTTTTAGAAATAAATAAATAAATAAATCCAGTATTATTGAGAGTAAAAAACAAAGTAAAAAGGAAACTTACGGAGTTGGATCGGGCAGAGAAGCGAACAGTAGTAGACAAACCAAACCATTCAGCAAGGCAAAGGTACACCTTCTCCTTCTTCGTCTTCCAATGCGCTAAAATTCGCTCCATTCTCATCATCTCAACCCCAAACCAAAACCTCCCTTCGCAAAACTCACTCTCTCTCTCTCTCTCTATATATATCCATGGAAAACAACGATTCTCTATTTTAATCTATTAATCATCGCCCTACTCCAGGTTCTACATCCTCTGTCGTTTTCCATTTTTTCTCGATACCAATTCTCCTCGATTTTTTCATGCTATTTGAACTCCTCGATTGTTATTTAAATTAATTTATTGAATCCGGATTGGTTTCGAGGTTCGACGTGTTTCTGATTACAACATTCGATTCCACCACCAGCGATTCACGGTTATTTTCAATTAATAATAATAATAATAATAATAATAATAAATCGTGGAAATGAAATAGAAAACAGACTTAGCCGGTTATTGCTATGCTAGCGTTTTTTGTTATAGAGAATAACTCAATGAAGTATTTTGTATTGTGAGCCTTGTTAGATCATTACGTTACGTTGATTTTTTTAATATTGAAGTTTGCGATGAATAGTTTTTTGGAATTTGGATAACTCTAGTTATTATTTTATTTATTTTAACGATATTTTGTTTTGGTGAATATGCGTCTGGTTAAATCAGGAGCAAAATGGATTTTCCCTTGGGTAGTGAGGATCCAGCTATACTTCAGCTGCACAAATGGGACCTGTCTGGGACCCCAATTGGGCTTTCGGAATTTCGTGAAGCTTTTCTTTCTCCTACGAGAGAGATACTGCTTTTGCATTCTTATGATAGGGAAGCTCTTTTGGTTCCTCTGGGTAAAGGTGATTGCTGTTTTCCTTTATTCTAAATTTTTGTTTGTTGTTGTATTTTATTCTACATGTGCGAATGCATTTGTCTGTGTTTCAGATTAGTTCCTTACATGTTCTTGTATGTGCATTTGCTTTTTCGCTTGCAGGAGAGTTGCACTCTGGTGGTGCTGAAGGTGGCTATGATTGTGATAATCACGATCCAGGTTCATCAACTCTTTCCTCGGAGGCATCCACTAGACCTAGTAGATCAGTTTTGGTGAACGATGCACCTTGCACTTCAGGGTTAGATATTGATATCGATACAGATCTTGCTGGAATTAAATGTTCAAAATCCAATAGTTACCCATACATTAGTGACGTGAACTCATTTGCCTGGGCTCGTTGTGAGGATGGCTATGATCAGCACAATGATGCTTCATTTAGAGAAGTTTTATTTGTTTCTGGAAGATGTGGGGTAACAGTCCATGCTTTTCCCAAACTAACTAAAACCAAGGGAATGGTTCAAGCCATGTTAGAGGGTAACTTTAGGCAAGGCAGGTGGGTGGAATGGGGGCCCATTGCTACATTAGCTTCCGACTTCAGTCATGGAGTCTCTGGAGACCAGAATGTGAATTTGACTGGAGATGGTGGAGTTGAATTGTTAAGAGGTTCTGCTACTAAGAGATATTTAGAATCATTTTTCACAAAAGTTGAAACTATTGTATCTGATGGTATTCTTTCGACCAAATTCCCCGAGAATAATGAATTTCCTTGCTCGACAAAAGTGGTTTCTTTTAGCATATTTGATGGCAGTCTATCTTTGGACCATCTTCTCAAAGAAAAAACAGTCCAAAGTAAGGAGAATTGGCAGGAATCAGCTGATTCAGTAAGAGATGCTTCTGACTGCTCTAGCTTGAGCTTTTGTGGAGCAGATGCTAAGCTTGATTGTTTTTCCAGTGTATTTGGTGTTGTGATTAATGGGTCCTACGAATGCCACAGAGTGTTCTCGAGTGCTTCGAATTGCTTGGTAGGATTTTTTTTGACATTAATGCATCACTTGTCTGTCAATATTAGTGATGAAAATCAAAGAGGCAGGAGTAGAGATTTACTTCTTGTTGCCAAGTTAGATAGTTGGGGTATTCGGTGGGTTTCAATGGTGAAGCTTGACGAAAGAATAAACATAGTTCAGGCAGTTGAGTGGATGGATTTCCAATTTTCTGATCATCTTCTTGTCTGTCTTAATTCTTCTGGCTTGATTGTTCTCTATTCTGCAATGTCCGGTGAATATGTGACACATTTAAATGTTTTACAGGCTTGTGGACTTAACCCCCATTTTGATTTGCAAGGGTTAGAAAAGTTATATTCAAATGATAATATATATGCTAAACAAGAGTGTAGCATTAAGGATAACACGTCTGATCAGCAGAGTGATTCTTCTAGGAGATCATTCAAGAGGTTAGTTGTTGCTTCACATACCTCCCTTTTAGCTGTGGTTGATGAACTTGGTGTGATCTATGTGATATCTTTGGGAGAATATATTCCTGACAAAAATTACTCATCTGAGAAGTTGCTTCCATATTGTCAGCAATTTGGGCTGGGAATGTTGGTCAGCTGGGGAGTTGGTGGTTCTGATATAGATCGCCAAGCAGTATACTCCAATTTATCTGGATATTTTCAATCAAATGATTTGAACATAAAACATGGAAGTGTTGCTTCCTCAGACAAAGCTGTGGTAGGTAATGCACTTCAGAAAATTAATGGCTGCACATTCAAAGAAAAGGGGGATTTGTTTGGCTCCTATTCAAGTGGTTTTTCTGCAACTTCTAAAGTAAATAATGGTCACGAATTTCCTGGTTATGATGTGAAATCACCTGTTATGAGAAAGATATTCCTTCCCAATTTTAGAGTCTGTGAGGATGATTCTATTTGTTTTTCTCCTTTGGGAATTACTATTTTCTCTAAAAAGAAGTGTGTAAAGAATCAGAATGGTTCTCAACTTATCCATTTTAATCTGCAAGTGAAGTTAGAAGTCCATGATGACAACTTCTTAGACAGTGTACATGATGTATACCACTTTGAAGGAAAAGATGTTATTGGAGAAGCAATTGGTTGCACATTCCAAGGTTGTTTTTATATTGTGAGAGAAGGTGGTCTATCAGTATATATTCCGTCCATTTCAATTTTATCAAATTTTCTTCCTGTTGAGTACATTGGTTATCGCCAATCAAGTAAGGATATAGGGATTTCAGTTCTACTTAAAGACAATCTAGAAATAAAAGAACCAACCAAAAGGTTTTCTCCTTGGAAAGTTGAAATTTTGGACAGAGTTCTTCTGTATGAGGGCACTGAAGTGGCAGATCTATTGTGTTTGAAAAATGGTAAGTGTTACAAAGAAAAATCATTTTGCATTTATCTATAATATGGCATCTCTTAGACTTCTCCTTACTTGTCTTGGGATAGACTAGTTCATTTAGTTTGTTTATGTGTTTTTGCATATGGTTTATAGAGGGGTGTTCCTCTAGAAAGTATTCATTGGGGTCAGTGGCAATTTCTATTTTAACAGAAAAGGAAGATTTGTCAGGAAAAGACATAATTACAGAAAATACAAATATAGAAATAAAGTACAGGAAAAACAATAAATATTAGCAGTAAGCCTTTCCAATCACCTTTCAATTTGATTGGGAAGCTCCCTTGAGCACGTTTAGGCCACAAAAAAGCTACTGCCCTCTGGCTCCTTATGTGTCTTATTGGACAGCATGCTCTAGGACTTGAGAGTTCTATTGTTTTGAGAATTGCCATGTCCTCCTAACAAATCCTCCTAACTAATTTTAAGTAATAAATGAAATAACTGAAGCATTTGATATCTTGGGAACCCAAAAAGCATTTCATGCTTTCTTCTTTGATTAATTAGAAGGATTTTGAGCCTGATTCAACAGGAGGATATAGAATCAATTTTTGCATTTTTTTCCACAACTTTCTGTAATGAGGATATCAAAATTTATTATTCTCTTATTCAATGTGATAGTTTCTTTTTTCTGTGAAGGACTCTTATTTTGTTTCATTGCATTAATTGCTTCATTTCAATAAAATATTGCCCTTCATTAAAATTTTTTTTAGAAAATACAGTTGTTCTATTCCAATTTCTGTATATAAATACTTTTTGATAGTTTGGTGTGTTAGGAATTTTAGGGCTAGCCAGCTAGGTGAATTAGGATGTGATTATTTGCATTATCTTTGTTAACAATTAATATCCTCATCTGGACCAATGCCAATCCACTTGTCTTGAATTGCTGCTTTTGGTGGTTTACCTCCTCGTCTTTTGCTGCCAAAACTACCTCTATTTCAAGAAGATGATGATGATGATGATGATTATTATTGTTGTTGTTGTTGTTGTTGTTGTTGTTGTTGTTGTTATTGTAGAAACCAGAAAATTGTCTATTCAAGGTGAATAAATGAGAAGCTGATTACAAAGTAGTATAACTTATGGTGATATTAATTTATTTTTTGGTTTTAAAATTTGATGTGTTTGTCTAATGGGGTGGTGGTGACATACTATTTAGAATTTAGTGAAACAATTGTAGGTGCTTGCTTATTTATTTATTTTTTATTTGTCAGGATGGGACATCAAAGTTTCTCGTATTCGTCAATTACAAATAGCATTGGACTACTTGAAATTTTATGAAATAGAAAGGTAAGCCAAAATTTAGTCATTGCAGGCTTGCTTTATACTTCATGTGCTTTGAAGTGGCAATCTTGTGCCATGTTGTTTGGGGAAGAAGGGAAGGGGGTGTGGGGGGAGGGGCAATATCAAAGTTATTAAACTTTGTCCAGTTATCAACTTAGTTGTGGTGTTGGGTTAGTGGGTTACTAATTCAACTAGTGAGTTGCAGGATGAATTGGTTAAAATAAAATATACAATTATTTAATATAGATTAAAAATTAAAATTCTAGACTTAAACTATAATTTAATTCAATTACACTTAAATTTTTTCAACGTTTAATGAGTCTCACTCGTGATTTTGTAATTTCCAATAAATTTTGATCAATAGCAAAGAATGTGTTAGAAGGAGTGTGTTAGAGAGTGTGTTGCCAACACTCATCTTTAGGTTTTACTATGGCAAATATTATCTAATGAAATTCACTTTCCAGTTTTATTGATGAACAGATCTTTGGAAATGCTTGTTGATGTTGATCTAGCAGAAGAGGGAATTTTGAGGTTGCTTTTTGCTGCTGTGTATCTTATACTTAATAAAGGTGGTAATGATAGTGAAACTTCTGCTGCTTCAAGGTAAATTTATTTGTTCATTGCTCACTTACCTATATTTTTTGTTCTTTATCATTTTCAAACCAATTTGCTACTTGCTAGACATGTCATCTGTGTAAAGTATATGGTGCAAATATCCATTTTGGTCCTCCAAAAGATATAACTGACATACATTGGTACTGTAACTTATGGCTTGTTCTTTAGGATAGCTATATTAATTCATTTTAGGAAAAATTGAAAAAAAAAATTGAACTGTTAGTAAAAGTATTTCCACTTTAGGAACTACTGGAATTTCCTTATGTCTACACTGGATGAGGAAACTGAAATCAGGTAATCATAAAATGTCCATATGTTCATCCATTGATTAACGAGCTCTTTCTTGTATGAACTTGTGGTTGACTCTGCTGAGGGCCTATATTAAGTTACCATTAGCTACCTATGTAATTTGTTGTTATTACATGTAAAAAAACTAATAATCGATCAGAGCATGATAGGCATGTGTTTGTTCTGCTAGAACACTGGATATTTTTTTTGGGTAAGCTTGAACACTGGATATTGCTTTCAAAGTTTTATCAACTTTCATATGTTTTTAGGAATTTTTTTTTACTGTTTTCAACTTTATTTCAATTATTTGACTAAATTCACTTCTAAATAACATAAATTTATTGTTTTACATGATATATTAGCTAATGCAAATGCCTGAAGATAAATTTGTAACTGGTGTCTGCATAATTCATATTTATGTAATACATCCCTTATTAAAAAGAAAGAAAATTTCAGTAATGTGATCCTTTGTGCTATTAGGTAACATGGGTGAGTTGGTAATATCAGAGGCTATATCAATTTTTCTATTAAATTAGTCACTGCTTGGGTTGTCAATATTCTGTTTGATTTCTTGTGCCTTTTCTTTATGTCAGTGGCACTACATTCTTAAGGAGAAAAAACATACTTATGAAATATGTATTGGACAGCATGCATGGTCTGTTTTAATTCTAACATGATATTATGTTTTTGTGGTCAACATCTTTAGGCTTCTAGCACTGGCCACTTGCTTTGCAACAAAGATGCTTCATAAATATGGGTTGCTACAACATAAAAAAGATACATGCATGGCAGAGGGCTTTAACAAGACGGGATTACTTTCTCTTCCACCAATTGAACCAGTTAAACTACAAACTGAGGTGGATTTTGCTCGGAAACTTTGTGAGATAGCTCATTTCTTGGAGATCATCCGAAATCTGCAATGTAGGCATAGGTCAATATTTCAAAGGGCTAGTCAAGGATTGGTATGGTGCTCAATGGCTATACTACTTGTATTCTGCTTAAATTAGTTACATTGTTTTTCAGAAAATTAAGTGGTATCTTATTGCTAATGTACAGGCTGACAGTGCAGAAGAGTCATCTTTAATAAGTACAGACATGTTGCAGGAAGAATCCCAACTTTCAATTCTTCCATCAGATTTAGAGTCATTGGATGTGTTGAATCAACACGAGCTTTCTTTTCCTCTACCAGGCAGCGACAATAATGAAAATCTTGCGCTGGTGCCTGTTGATTCCGAGTCTCATATGGTCTCAGATGAATTTGGCAACATATCTCATTTAACCCCGTTAGGAGGAATTTTAGGAAAGAAAGTTTTGCCTGTGGAAAATCCAAGAGAGATGATGGCACGCTGGAAGGTAGATAATCTGGACCTTAAGACTGTGGTTAAAGATGCTTTGCTCTCTGGTCGTCTTCCTTTGGCAGTTCTGCAACTTCATCTTCATCAATTGAATGATTTCGTTGCTGATAAAGAGCCTCACGATACTTTTACTGAAGTTCGTGACATTGGCAGAGCTGTTGCTTATGAATTATTTTTGAAGGTAATGTATGTAACTTTCTCATTAGCCGTTACAAATTACAATGAAAATAACCAACTCAATGCAATTATATAGGGTGAAACTGAACTTGCTGTTGCTACACTTCAAAGACTTGGAGAGAACATTGAATCTTGTCTTAAACAACTTCTGTTTGGCACTGTAAGGAGATCCCTGCGAACCCAGATTGCTGAGGAAATGAAAAGATATGGTTATCTAGGACCATATGAGTGGAAGATATTGGATGATATGTCACTGATTGAGGTATGTGGAATTTATTTGTCTTATTTTTGTGATCAATACAGTGTTGTTTAACTACTGGGAAGAGAAATTTCCATGAGCTGAGACTTGTAATCTTATTTGTTCCTGTGCATGTATATGAGAAGAGTCTCTATCCTAGCAGTAGCTTCTGGAAAATGTATAATCACCAACTGAAAGATGTCAGCTTTCCACCAGACTCTGTTTTACCATTGGAAAATAAATTAAGGCTCTTGCATAACCATTCATTTGATAGTCATGTCATTGAATGTGGTGAGATTGATGGAATTGTCTTTGACACATGGATTAATATTAGTGAAAGTTCCTCTGCTCTGGAAGTTGATGAAGATGATGCTCATGTTGGATATTGGGCCGCCGCCGCTGTCTGGTTTGATGCCTGGGACCAACGAACTGTTGATCGTGTAAGTTGCTTCTCTGTTTTGTTTATATGTTTGTATTGATGTTCATTTTTATCGCTGAATTTTGATGAAGCCAATGATGATTATCAACTTTCTTCGTCTTTAGAACAGTCTAGATGGTGGATTTTAAACTGATTTTATAGTTGTCATTTATTAAATGAAATAAAGACCGAAAGAGAAGGCTTCAGTAAGAATTCTTGAAATTTGGGTTTCTTATGAGTGTGGCATTTCTGTTGGATCAGGTTGGAAGCAAAAGTGCCCATGCCTTATTAGATATTTGGATTTCTTTGATATGCATGTGTCTATTTGTTTCTTGAAGTCCATCAGTCCACCAACTTCAACTTGCACCTTTATAAGATCTATTTCTAGACGCTCTAGTTGTTTTGGTTTGAACTTCAAATCAAAGGTTTCTATACTCTGAATTAAAATTATAGTTGTGATAAAAATTTGCTTCCCCCTATTAATGTATTCAATCATGGCACTGCTCTTAGTCATTAATTAATGTCTATACCTCTTCAAGGACAAAAGTCTTTATCTATAGTAACTTTATTTTTCATTATTCATTTATCTCTGTGTACAGATGATAATGAATCAATCTTTTCATTCGGACAATTCTATATTGTGGGAGTCACAACTTGAATATCATGTTTGCCGTAACCACTGGAAGGAAGTCTTTAGACTGCTGGACTTGATGCCTGCATATGTCCTATCTGCTGGAAGCCTTCAACTCAATTTGGATCTTTTACAGCCTGCCTCATCTTTAAGATGCAATATGAATATGAAGTCTTTTAATTATGGAAGTTTCTTGTGCTCTTTTGAAGAATTGGATTCTGTATGCATGGAAGTTCCAGATGTCCAAATGTATAAGTTTTCACCTGATATATGTTCTGGGTGGATGAGGATGCTTGTGGAGGAAAAGCTTGCAAAAAGATTTATATTTTTGAAGGAATATTGGGAAGGGACATTGGAGATGATAGCTCTCTTGGCTCGTTCAGGTTTCATATCTGGCAGAGATAAGATCTGCTTGGAGGATGATCTTACTAAGACTTCATCTGTTAGAGATAGAGCTGTACAAGCTTTGCATAAAATATTTGTACATCACTGTGCACAATATAACTTGCCAAATCTTTTGGACCTTTACCTTGACCATCATAGTTTGGTCCTCGACAGTGGTTCACTTTATGCATTACAGGAAACTGCTGTAAGTTTCTTTATGTCTATTGTTTGTTATTGTTATCTGTGTTGATCTATTCTGATTGATTGATTGTTTTTGGTCTTTATTATTTCAAATCACGATGCTAGTATGCTTCCATAAGCTGTTAATGCGCAATTTGTAGGTTATGTTGTTTCATATTTTTTTGTTGGTTTTCAAACTTCATTAAATCTATGGTATCATAATGCAAATTTAGTTACTAATTCAGGTAACCTCTTTCTTTGATAAAAGAAGAAATTCCATAAGATGAAGTGAAAAAATATAGCAGGAATAGGGAGGACCAGGGATCCTCCATAGGGAAAACAAAACTATAGAAAAAAAACATCAATAGAGCAAAGCGACTCAATCCCTGTGAATATCTGTTAAGAACCTCTTTAAATGATTTTGCTTTACACCAAACAGAAGCCAATCATTTAATTTTATCAGGAATCAGTTACTGAGTCAATAAAATGTCATTAAAATACAACTGTTACATTCCAATCAAATGTACAAGACAATCAACAAAAATCGGTTGAAGAATTTGTGCACATTGCCATAAAACTTTTGCCATTTTACTTTTACCATAAAGGCAAAAACCACTAATGCTAGTCAACAAAAATTAGTCCAAGAACCTTTCTCAGGCCTAGCCTTCACCAAAAAGACTGAACAATATACTGTAAACAGACAGAAGCAGAACAATGTAGGAACAGATGAAGAACTAGAACCACACAATTGTGGGGGTAAAATCCTTCTATTTGCCAATCTAAAAGATGACATTAGCATTAATTCTATTATGCACACTAGTCCAAATAAAAGACTGACCGTAGAAGGAATTCAGGTAAATTCTCTCTCTTTATGTTAACACCGCTGATTTGCATGTGTTATGCAGTTAAGTCTCTTGAATCTATGTTAGGTCTAACTCAACCTCAAAAGTTAGCTGATGGGATTGCCTTCACAGTTCACACCTAGGATTTGACATCTTGAGTGTAGAGATTGTAGGACTGACTTTTTTTAAGCTTAAAAAAGTTTTTAGTCCCTATAAAATGTGCAGAAAATGATTTTCATTGATTTACAACTGATTATAGAGGATGAATAAATAGGAGAACAAAACAGAGACTGTACATCAATCTAATCCTAAAAATCAGGAGCCATAATCTCCTTGGAATCTCTATGTGCTAAAAAAGGAAAACAATAATACAATTGATCCTATAAATTAAAACAAATGATTAATGTCTAGCTGTACATGAGGATCAAATGATCCTGATTGATTTTAGAGAATATTAGGTCATCGACAAAATGTGTTTTTCGTTCTGGTCCTCTTAATTTTTTTATCTGTTTGTGTCCCTATTAATTTCTTTATTTTATTACAGTCCCTAATGTGGCACACCCAGTCCATTCACCTCATTATTTCAGTCCCTATAAAATTGTAAACTTTTGATATAGGCTTAGATCGGAAGATTTTCATTTTAGTTCCTTTTATTCAGGCAACATCAACCCTGTTTTCCAACCTTTGCTACCCACGTCATCGATTATGACTTAACAGGGAAACTCATGTCAGGGACTAAAATGAAAATACAATTAATAGGGACATTGATAAAAAAATCTAAGAGGACCAAAATGAAAAAACCTAATTTTATAGGAACTAAACTTTTTTATTTTTTTTATATTTTTTATATTGCATAGTGAAAGCCGCGAGGCCAATAGATTGCACTGACAGTTGAGGGTTATGATAGGCTCTGATACCATTTTGAGTATGCGTTAGGTCTAACTCATCCCCAAAAGCTAGCTCATGAGATAAGGATTACCCAAGCTTTTATAAGTTCCACTTTAGTCATATCTATAGTCAATTTGGATTTCAACAAAGCCAACAAATTGGCCCAATGTTATTAATTTTTGTTACTTTTAAAAGGCTTTAATGTTGTGGACATTCAATATTCCTTATTTCCCATTCATTGTTTTATTCAACCTCTATTCTTCCAAACCCTTATGTGTTAGCATGGATGTCTTTGCTTTTAAGAGATTTTTTAGTGTTGCGTGTTGATACATTGCTTCTCAATAGGTTGATTGTGAATGGGCAAGATGGCTACTCTTATCAAGGGTTAAGGGGTGTGAATATGAGGCCTCACTTGCCAATGCTCGATCGATAATGTCACGTAATTTAGTTCCTAGAAGTGACCTTAGTGTTCTCGATTTAGATGAAATAATTCGAACTGTCGATGACATTGCTGAAGGAGGGGGAGAAATGGCAGCCTTGGCAACCCTGATGCATGCTGCTGTTCCGATTCAAAGCTGCTTAAATAGTGGTGGTGTAAATAGGCATAGTAATTCCTCTGCCCAGTGCACATTGGAGAACCTTAGGCCAACTTTGCAAAAGTTCCCCACATTGTGGCGCACGCTTGTTGGAGCATGTCTTGGACAAGATACAATGGCCTTGCTGGTCCCTAAAGCAAAAACTGGTTAGCTATTAACCTCATTTGTTGGGTAACCCCTCCCCCCACCCTCTTCTGCTAAGTTACTTGGGCACTTAAACTAACCCTGTATTTTTTTTGTGTGTCAATTTTTGTCTATCACAATATTGCAATGCAGCTTTGTCAGACTATCTTAATTGGCGTGATGACATCTTCTTCTCTACTGGACGTGATACTTCACTTCTACAAATGCTTCCATGCTGGTTTCCTAAGCCTATACGAAGATTGATACAACTTTATGTCCAGGTCTGTTTTATTCTCCTTTCTATATGATTTTATCATTCTTATTTAAATTCAAATTATACCAGTCTGTGTTGTTGTTAGGATGGCTTCATCACCAGTCTCTTATTCTCTCCTGTTTGTTTATACCTTACTCTGCCATGTAGTTTGCATGTTGTTGCAGACACAATTCATGTATATGTATGCAATCCAAGTTATGTAGTTTTCATTACATTACAGGGTCCTCTTGGATGCCAATCATTTTCAGGGTTCCCTACAAGGGAAACTTTACTACACAGAGACATTGATTTATTCATAAATGCTGATGTGCATGCTGAGATAAGTGCAATCTCTTGGGAAGCAACTATCCAAAGACACATAGAAGAAGAACTATATGGTCCTTTACTTGAGGTATGGGAATTGAATTTAATTGCTTGTTTCTCTCTTATTTTCCTTGTCTCTGTTTAGGAGAATTTATTGTCTGACTCACCATTTTGGTACTCACTTTTTCTTTCATAAAATTTTCTTTCTTGAAAACTGCTAAGAAATGTTTTACTGCCTAAAGCTTGTTTAGCTATATAGTATTTGCAGTTTTATTGGGACTACAGACTCCAACTGCAACATAGTGTGAGGAACCCAATTCTTCAGCCAGCCACTTGGCTGGTCTGATTATTTAATTTGATTGTCCTATGAAAATGACCTTATCAAAGCTTTGGTTGGAGTCACAAATTAAGGTGCACAAGACTAATGTGCAACTTGTTACAAAAGGAAACATCATTTCAAACAATTTCTCATGATTAGCGCAAGATCTTAGCTTGCGTTGATCCAGTTTGGTTTGCCATGACAATTTTGAAATATTCTCAAATAACTTTTGATGTGTGAATAAAATAATGAGATATGCTAATTGGTGGGGAAAAAAAGATAAGTTGATTAGGATGTTCAGTGTTTGAAAGCACAAACAATGAAGAAGGTTGGGTGACAAATAGGATATGGGTATTAATTTTAAATTGTTAAATTATTATTATTTCTTTCATATTATTATTATTATTGGCTTTCACAATACTGTTCAATGGATCTGTCCCTGCTTATCACAAGATAAAATTAATGGATATGTCCTTTACAATTTGATCCTTTATAAACTAGAAATTAATGGAGAAAAACTTCATTTTAGAGTCTTACTACTATTACTATTGATCACCATTTATATTTATTCCTTTTCATATTTACTAAATAGTTACTGGTTCAACTGTCAGACTAACAACAACACAGTTGAAGCAGTGACCCAATGACTTGCTCCCCTTGTTAGGTTGATGTCGGTTCTGGTCCAGTTCCTCTAACTATTAGTTGCAATTTTTTTCCTATATCAGAATGATCACAAGTCATAAGTACTACGAGGACTGGTAGCATGGAGTAGCATTAGTTTGCAGGAATTTTGTTTGGTTTGCTGGAAGACTACAACTTGAGATTCAATATTTGTTTCTCCCTTGTGTTAGAGTTGTTAGTTGTGTGAAGCTCTGTAAAGAGCATATGTCATATATTATGTTGTGTTATATTCTGTTAAGAACTGACAATTGTCTATTAGGGAGGATTCTGTTTCTTTGATCTTGTGTATTTTTTGCCAGACATATTTCTCATGCTTGATATGTATTACCTCAATAGCCAATACCTTTCTTTCAAATTGCTTATTCTGTGGCTATAAGCTAAATGTGTATCCTCCCAATTGAATTCTATGCAGTTTCTGGTTTGTGTTGTCAGACTTAATAATTATGTGACAATTTTCTTGACAGTAAAAAGGTGTTTTGCCCTAATCAAATATTATTTTAGTAAGCAATGCTTTCAGTAAACACATAAAAAAGGACAATTCTGCCAGAATTTCTCATAATTCAGTAGTTGTTGGATAAGTCAAAAGTGTCAGGTACCACCTATCTATCCAAAAGTCAATAACCATGCCAACTAGTTCCAACAAAAAAAAAAAATTCTGGCTATCTATTACTACCTCTGGTCATAATTATAAGCAACATAGGACAAATCATCAATACCAAGGAAAATAATTATTACAGCTTTTTTTAATTAATTCTGCCAAAAGTTCAATTTTTATTCCAAAAACACCATTTACTTTAAGTGGTTGTCATAGTGCATGGGGAATAGAGTAAACAATAAAGTAAAGGTACAAAAGAAATTTACTTTAAAAACTAGTGATTGTTGCTTATAATTAGGACCAAAGAAAAAGTCACTTTGTTGCTTATAATTAGGACCAGAGGTAGTATTTTTCTTTTTTAGGAGCTTAACTCTGATCTGATATACAATATCCTTCTATATCTGTTACTACAAGTGCAAATATGCAATTTGCTGTATTCCAATTATATTTTGATACTGTATATTGGTAATTTGAATTTATTTTTCAGGAAAATGGATTTGGGCTTGAGCATCTTTTGCATCGTGGACGAGCATTGGCAGCTTTTAACCAAATTCTTGGCCATAGAGTTCAAAATCTGAAGTCAGAAGGGGAATCTAGTGCTTCAGCTCATGGACAGACTAACATTCAATCAGATGTTCAGACACTTCTTTCACCACCAGGACAAAGTGAAGAGACTCTACTTTCATCTGTGAGTTTTGTTTTTTGTTTTTTAAATAGATTTTCTGGTTATGTACTTGAAATGAAAGATAAAATTAAAACAAATCAATGCATTATGTGCAAATGTTGAAAAATGCTTGCTTTTTTACCAGATAAAAATCTCATATTGATGATAATTTTCATAATTGGCAATGACATTACTCCCAAGCTCAGCTTCTAAATGATCTATTTGTCAAGAACAAATTCAACCTAAAAGTTTAAAAAGGCTATATGAATAGTTTATATCTCTAACATGCCCCTAGAAGAGTATTTTGGGCCTTAAGCATGGAAAATACACAAGCCCATTTTACTTTATGCTATAGTTTAATTGAATTGAATTATGACAAATATGGGCGGCAAGGATCAGCTTTTGATCACTTGGTCATTGGCGCTTTGGAACCTTGTGAAGAACATATAAAGCTAAACGTTTAAGCTGTTTTGTTAAGGATATGAATGATTGTATACTTTCCTAATATGTAACATATCAGTTTTATGTTAATCTTAGGGTTTCTTTTGATTTTGATGCTGGATATTCTCCCATATTCTTTCCTAATATGTAACATCATTGGTTCCTTGCCTGATTTTGTAATTTTACATTCATGAAAAATGCAAAAAAGAAAGATGACTCTCGTTGAAGTTTTGAATGGTAGATTGAAAACTGTTCTTAAATTTTCAGGTTTTGCCAATTGCTATTATGCATTTTGAGGATTCCATGCTTGTTGCTTCGTGTGCTTTTCTTCTGGAGCTATGTGGTTTATCTTCCAACAAGATGCGCGTTGATATTGCTGTGCTAAAACGGATATCTTCATTCTACAAATCAAGTGAAAATAATGAAAATCTCAGGCAATTATCACCTAAGGGATCTGTGTTTCATGCAATATCCCATGAAGGTGATGTAACAGAATCTCTGGCTCGAGCTTTAGCTGATGAATATTTGCACAAGGATTCTCCTGTAATTGCTACTGAGACAGGAGCTGTAAGTAAACAACCTTCACGAGCTCTTATACTTGTCTTGCACCATTTGGAAAAGGCTAGCCTTCCACAGTTGGTTGATGGAAAAACTTACGGGTCATGGCTATTAAGTGGAAATGATGACGGAAATGAGTTAAGATCTCAACGAAAGGCTGCTAGCCAGCACTGGACTTTGGTAACAAATTTTTGTAGATTGCACCAGCTTCCGTTAAGTACTAAGTACCTTGCTGTATTAGCTAGAGACAATGACTGGGTATGTTTCTACTTTTGTTTCTTTTATTAACTACTCAAACTATAATCTAATGATTTTTTCGGCTCCTGTCAGATTGAATTTTTGTCTGAAGCTCAGATTGGAGGATATTCATTTGATACAGTAGTCCAAGTGGTGAGTCTTGTTCCCTATCTTAACTCATCATAAAGTTTAAACTGCATATATGATACGTTAAAGTGAAACCGTTAAACTTTGAATCTATTTGTGATTGTGAATGCTAGGCATCAAAGGAGTTTAGTGATCCACGTCTCCGACTTCATATGTTAACAGTTTTGAGAGGAATGCAATCAAAGAAAAAGGCAAGCACTGCATTGTTCTTGGATACACTGGAGAAAGGCAGTGAAACAACCTTTCCTGAAGAAAACATGTGTGTTCCAGTTGAACTCTTCCAAATATTAGCAGAGTGTGAAAAGCAAAAATGTGCTGGAGAGGCTCTCTTGAGGAAAGCAAAAGAGTTGTCGTGGTCAATATTGGCAATGGTTGCTTCATGTTTCCTTGATGTCTCTCCATTGTCATGCCTGACAGTTTGGTTGGAAATTACTGCAGCAAGGTGACTGGGACTGTATATAAGTAAAATGATAATTTCATAGTCATGTTCTGGTTATGTTTATATATATATATATATATATATATATATATGAGGAGTGATCCACTTACTCCAAGAGTAACTCTAAGAGAGTTACTTCTCATCCTCACCATTCATTTTCTTGAAATCTAATGGTTAAGATTAGTTACTCATTACAACCATTAGATTTCAAGAAAATGAATGATGAGGATGAGGAGTAACTCTCTTAGAATTACTCTTGGAGTAAGTGGATCCCTCCCTCTCTCTCTCTCTCTCTCTCTATATATATATATATATATATAGCTATTTCTGATGTGAAGAGCTTGCAATTTTGTGTGATTTAATTTATGTTGAGCTTGAGTGTAAAAGTCTATTTTACAATAGGAAAATCTGTCTGTCTTTCTATTTATATTTTAGGATAAAGTAACAGCTTAAATGAAATTAAATCTTACAAACAGTGGGAATTATTCTTTTTATGTGACGGGTTTCTCACAAAATCCACTGTTGAATTAAAATTTCCATCATGAGTATCATGCTCATAGAATTTTACATTCATCTAAAATATTTTATATTGCATCAACATGTTAATACTAGCATTCAAATTCAATATATTTAGTTTCATGCTTATTGGTGTCCTATTTTTAAAAAAAATGGCAAGACAAAAGCAACATATTCTATCCAACTCCACGTAGTAGAATAAGGCTTGTTTGTTGTATAATTCAATAATTGGACTGAAAATTGACATTATATGATGAATTGTTAAAGGTCTAAAGCCTTTTGAGTCCTATACCAGTGTTAACTGATCCACATGCACTCAAACATGTGCATAAACTTTAATGATTGAAACTCATTACCTTTTATCTGTGGACAGAGAAACTTCATCCATTAAGGTGAATGATATCGCTTCCCAGATTGCAGACAATGTTGGAGCAGCTGTAAATGCTACTAATGCCCTGCCTGTAGGTGACAGAGTACTTACATTTCATTACAATAGGCAGAGTCCTAAACGTCGACGGCTAATAACTCCTGTTTCACTAGACTCCTCTGCTTCTGCAATATCTGACATCTCTAGCTCTTCTATAAGTGAAAAAATATTTGATTCCCAAGGTAAAACTATGGAGAATGATAGAAAAGTAGAACATTTTGGATGCATTAATGTTCCAAGTGATTCCGATGACAGGCCTGCATCTCTTTCAAAGATGGTTGCAGTGCTTTGTGAGCAACAATTGTTCTTGCCTTTGCTAAGGGCATTCGAGATGTTCCTTCCATCATGCTCCTTGCTACCATTCATTCGTGCTCTTCAAGTAAGCCAACTAATTCAAAATTCATCTGGTTTATTTAGTGTATACTTTAGATGAGAATAGTGGATACTATGTTCAACATGTGTCTATTGTTGAATACAGTATTGATTTTTTTTTATGTGCTGCTGCATCTTTGGCTTAGTTCCATAAAAAGTGGTCTTGGTTTTAAGTGCCAGCGTCTGGTTATTTTTTACACATGTATCTTGACTTTCTTTCACTCAGTATTTCTTTTTTTTTTTTTAGGGTAAATTACACTTTATCCCCTTGTAGCCTGCCAATGTGGAAATTGTTTTTTTTTTCAGGCATTTTCGCAAATGCGCCTCTCCGAAGCTTCTGCACATTTGGGCTCCTTTTCTGCACGAATTAAGGAAGAACCAATGCACTTACAGGCAAATGTAGGAAGAGAGGCGCAGATTGGGGCATCATGGATTAGTTCTACTGCTTCAACAGCTGCTGATGCTGTGCTTTCAACCTGCTCATCTCCTTATGAAAAAAGATGCTTACTGCAACTTCTTGCTGCTACTGACTTTGGTGATGGTGGATATACTGCAGCATACTATCGAAGGGTTTATTGGAAAATTAATTTAGCAGAACCTTTACTTCGTAAAGATAATGAGTTGCATTTAGGTGATGAAATTTCAGATGATGCCTCACTCTTATCTGCACTAGAGAATAATAGGCACTGGGAGCAAGCAAGGAACTGGGCCAAGCAGTTGGAGGCTAATGGTGCACCCGCGAAATCTGCTACGCATCATGTTACTGAATCTCAGGTAATACTTAAAGGTTGTAAACCTGTTTGTGACCTGTAATCTTAATTGAGGGAAATACTTGAGCCTATGTTAAAACCTTAATCAATTGAATGGTTTATAGAGAACCCCTTATAAATAATTCAAGGTTCCTTCAACTCATGTTGATATTATTGCAGATGCTTGAAGTGACTGCTCTTTGTAATCATATTGTCTCTTAATAAGTATAAAGTTTTGGTCTGTCAAACTTCATATTAGATTAATTAATTTTACTTTGGTGGGCATGATAAAACTCATTGTAACGCAGACACTACGGGTGTGTTTGGTTTAACGTTAAGATGAACGGACACACGTTCCAATGCATGTTTTGTGAGAAGTGGGAATTCGGAGCTTTTGATTCAACGGCCGTTTGGAGGCCTCCCAACGGAAAACCAAACATGCACTACATTGGCAATTGAAAATTTAGGATTATGAATAATGTTTTTTTGTCATATATAACATCTTGTTGCTTAATCACTGCATCTTCTATACTCGATTCTGTTCTGTTACTTGCATGCAATTGTACAATTGATTTGTCATGTTGATTTGACTCATACTGTAATTATATTGTTTTTATAAATTCCAGTGCAGATGATAATTTCATTCGATCAAATGGATGGCAAAATCTTGTGTTGAAAATGAAGAGTTTTAATTGACAAATTTAACTTTTTAAACATCGAGGATAGGGCATTACTGAAATATTATAAATTCAACTTGAATATTAAATTATCTTAATTTTGCTGTAAATGTCTGGTGGAGCATATTATTTCTTTGCCATTTAAATTTTAAATGATTTTTTTCTTTGACGAATTTTAGCAATTGTAGTTGATAGTTTGCATATTTCTCACCAACTCTTTACCCTCCTCCTTCTCTGCCCCTTTCATAAATGGTAGGCTGAATCTATGGTAGCTGAATGGAAGGAGTTTCTTTGGGATGTACCAGAAGAGAGGGTTGCTTTATGGAGCCACTGCCACACACTGTTCATCAGATATTCCTTCCCTTCTCTTCAAGTGTGTTTGGTTTCTAGTACACTACTACAGTCAATGTTCAGCTAAAGATATATGCTATATTGCTTTATGCTGATATTTTATCTCTGTTGTAATGATTGTAGGCTGGGTTATTTTTTCTTAAACATGCTGAAGCTGTTGAGAAAGATCTTCCTGCAAGGGAGCTTCATGAACTTTTATTGCTTTCTCTGCAATGGCTGAGTGGGATGATAAGTCTTTGCAACCCGTATGGAACATATTCAAGAATTACTTTCTGTTTCAATTTTAGTTATTATTTTTACTTATAATATTGCTGAATTTTTCAGTGTCTGTCCATTGCAACTTCTGCGTGAAATTGAAACTAAAGTATGGCTCCTAGCCGTTGAGTCTGAGACACAGGTGAAGAGAGAAGGAGATTTCAATTTTACCTTTTCTACCAGGGAGAGTGGTATCAAGAACGACTCCAGTATTATCGACCGAACTGCAAGTATAATTGCAAAGATGGACAACCATATAAATACAATGAAGAGTAGAATTGCAGAAAAATATGAGTCCAGGGAAAATAACCAAATCCCTCACAAGAATCAAGTGATGGATGCTGGTCTTTCAACTACTTTTGGTGGAAATACAAAGACAAAGAGAAGGGCCAAAGGATACATGGCATCAAGGCGCCCACCCCTTGAATCAGCAGATAAAAGTGCTGATACTGATGATGGATCTAGTACTATTAGTTTAAAAAATGAGTTGCAGTTGCAAGAGGAAAACATAAAAGTGGAAATGTCTTTTTCTAGGTGGGAGGAAAGGGTTGGTGCAGCAGAGCTAGAAAGAGCTGTACTTTCTTTATTGGAATTTGGGCAAATTGCTGCCGCCAAGCAACTACAATATAAATTCTCTCCTGGACAAATACCATCTGAGTTTAAACTTGTTGATGCTGCCTTGAAGCTTGCTGCTATTTCAACACCTCCTAGCAATGTATCGGTGCCAATGCTTGATGAGGAAGTGCGTTCAGTTATGCAGTCATATGGTATAATGAATGATAAGCACAATGTTGACCCGCTGCAGGTAATTGTCCAACCGGACCCCCCTCCCTGCTGTTATTGCAAATTTTGTTTCTCTACTGATGATAACATGTGTATAAATACAATATTGTGGACGTGCAATGCTAGGTTTTGGAGAGTTTGGTGACCATTTTTATTGAAGGCAGTGGGCGTGGGCTATGTAAGAGAATAATAGCAGTTATAAAAGCTGCAAACACCTTGGGCCTCTCATTTTCTGAGGCATTCAACAAGCAACCAATTGAACTACTACAGTTGCTTTCTCTTAAAGCACAAGATTCCTTTGAGGAGGCCAACTTTCTGGTGCAGACTCATCCAATGCCTGCAGCAAGTATTGCTCAAATACTTGCAGAATCTTTTCTAAAGGTTTGGTTCATCGTTTTATTTCCATTCTAGTTAATAATGTTTTTGCATGACGGTGTGTGTGGTAATGGTAATTGGTAAATGTGTTAGACATCCCTCCTGGTCATAGATGATTTTTTTGTGGGCTTGTTGCCTATTTATTGAATATAGATATTAACCAGGATATGTGAATTGGTGTCATTTTGATTTAGACTTTTCTATTTGACATGTAGTGTCAGTTATGCAGGCGTCTGTTAAACAACTCTATTTAGATACAATTTTGTGACATTAATAAGGGTTCATATAATTACATTGCTATCTTTATTTATATTGCCAGGGTGTGTTGGCTGCACATCGTGGAGGATATATGGATTCACAAAAGGAGGAAGGGCCTGCTCCATTGCTGTGGAGATTTTCAGACTTCTTGAAGTGGGCAGAGCTTTGTCCCTCTGAACCAGAAATTGGACATGCTTTAATGCGTTTGGTGATTACTGGACAAGAAATACCACATGCGTGTGAGGTATCATGATAGTTGTCAGCCTTGCAATTTTTTTCACTATTATGTTCAGAAAATGGTGAATTAAAATTGGGTTCTGGTGGGAAAATTCTAATTCATATTGCTTTTAAGATGATAAATGTAGTCAATTGTGATTGTGATCCCCCTCATTCTTGTTTTGCTTAATTAAAGAAGAAATTTAATAAGATGAAGAGAAGAATATTACAAAGGGAAAGGAGAATAAGAAATCCTCCTTAAAACAGGGAAAAGAAAAAATAAAGGAACAAATGACATGAATGTAGCAAAGCTACTCAATCCCTCAACATCTCTGTGAGGGCACCCTTTGAAAAGGTTATGCACTTTACACCATGTGGAAGCCAAGCACCTAATCGTATCCCAAAGCCACTGCTTATGTAGAGAGATATCCTTAAAACCACCCTAATGTCAAAGTGTAGCAAATATTGCAATTTACCAAATTTTTGTTTCTTTGTTTCTACCAAAACCAGTAAAACTGGTCCAAAGAATTAGGACATGCCCAACATTCTTTGACAAAAGCCAAATAAACAGAATTCCATGAAACAGTGGCAGCATAACTGAAAGAGTAAAATATTTTACAGGAATTGTGTGTTATGTTATCACACACAAGGTATATTATTTATAATGAAGGAATACAGTAATAAGGGAAATAAATCCCTAAAGATCAGTTGTACAATTATACATAATTTCGCTATTTATAGAAAATCTAATCATATCTTTAACACTCCCCCTCAAGCTGGAGCATATATGTCGTATGCACCGAGCTTGTTACAAATATACTCCACGCGAGACCTCTTGAGAGATTTAGTGAAAATATCCGCCAACTGATCACTGGGATTGACAAAGTCAGTAGTGATTTCTCCTAAGAACACTTTTTCTCTCACAAAATGACAATCTATCTCGATGTGTTTAGTTCGCTCCTGGAAGACTGGATTAGATGCAATATGAAGAGCGGCTTTATTATCACAAATAAGCTTCGTGTCTTAGATGTCTTCGAATTGTAGTTGTTGGAGAAGTTGTCTAAGCCATGTAATTTCGGAAGCGGCTGCTGCCATGGCACGATATTCAGCTTCGGCGCTGGATCTAGCAACTGCATTTTGCTTCTTGCTTCGCCATGAGATCAAATTCCCCCCAAGAAGAATGCAATAACCATAGGTAGATCTCCTATCTGATGGTGATCCTGCGCAATCAACATCAGAGTAACAAACGATCTTGGCATTGTCTTTATCTTCATATAGAAGTCCGCGGCCTGGTGCATTTTTGATATACCTGAGAATGCGCTTGACGGCATCCCAATGGCTATCACAAGGAGCATTGAGGAACTGATTCACCACACTAACTGCAAAGGTGATGTCGGGTCTGGTGACTGTGAGGTAATTGAGTCTACCAACAAGTCTGCGATATTTTCTTGGGTCTACCAGTGGCTCCCCCTAACCCGGAAGAAGTTTGATGTTGGGGTCCATAGGAGTGTCACTAGGACGACAGTCAAGCATACCAGTCTCAGTGAGAATATCCAGAGCGTATTTCCTCTGGGAAATAGCAATGTCGGAGGCAAATTGAGCAACCTCAATGCCTAAGAAATATTTGAGCGGACCCAGATCTTTCGTCTGAAACTGACTATGAAGGTGAGACTTGAGCTGACGGATACCATCAAAATCATCACCAGTGATAACAATGTCATCAACGTAGACCACCAAATAAATGTACAGGCCAGTCGGAGAGCAAAGGAATAAGACAGAGTGGTCAGCCTCACAGCGAGTCATACCAAACTGTAGCAAGGCAGAGCTAAAACAACCAAACCAGGCACGGGGAGATTGCTTCTAGCCATACAAAGAGCGTCGAAGGCGACATACAAGGTAAGAGCCGTCAGTAGCAGTAAAATCGGGAGGTTGCTCCATGTAAACTTCTTGCAACTCACCATGTAAGAAGGCATTTTTGATATCCAACTGGTGAAGCGGCCAACGACGTATGGCTGCCATGGCAAGGAACAGACGAACAGAAGTAATCTTGGCCACAGGGGAAAATCTGTCCCCATAATCAAGGCCAAATATCTGAGTATAGCCCTTAGCTACCAAGCGAGCTTTGAACCGATCAATATGTCCATCCGGTCCAACCTTTACGGTATAAACCCAGCGACAACCTACAGTAGTCTTCGTAGGAGGTAAGGGAACCAGCTCCCAGGTCCCACTAGCCTGTAAAGCAGCCATTTCATCCAACATTGCCTGCCGCCAACGGGGATCAGCCATAGCTTCACCTGTAGACCTAGGAATAGACACAGAATCCAAAGAGGAGATAAAAGAAATAGGAAGGAGATAAACGATGACAATGAAGAGTACAAGCATATAGAGGGTTAGGATTACTAGTGGACCGGATACCTTTGTGTAGGGTAATGGGAAGCTCATGCTCAGGAGACGTTGCAGGTGGGGCGTTTGGAGCAGGAGATGATGCTGGGGGATCAGTAGGTGGAACCATCGAGGGAAGTTGCGGTCGTCGCTGATAGACAATTAGTGGTGGTGGAGCTGTCACAACGGTCGGAGTTGGAACAACAGGTGGTGGAACATCCAGAGGGGCATCATTAACAACTGGCTCAGAGAAGAATGAAGTAGACTCAAAGAAAGTGACGTCAGTAGAAACAAGATACCGTTTAAGTTGGGGGCAGAAACAACGATATCCTTTTTGGAGGCGAGAGTAACCTAGAAAAACACACTTAAGAGACTTGGTAGAGAGTTTATCTTTACCTGGAGTAAGATCATGGACAAAACAAGTACAACCAAATACACGAAGAGGAACAGAATAGAGGTCATGTTGTGGGTACAAAATAGAGTACGGAATCTGATTGTTGAGGACAGATGAGGGCATGTGGTTGATCAAATAACAGGATGTAAGAAGCGCATCACCCCAGAAGCGGAGAGGGACATTATAGTGAAGAAGGAGGGTTCTTGTTGTTTCAACTAGGTGATGATTTTTCCGTTCAGCAACACCATTTTGTTGTGGTGTGTGAGCGCATGAAGTTTGATGAAGAATTCCCTGCGAGGTTAAGAAAGACTGAAACTGGGCAGATAAATATTCTCTGGCATTATCAATTATCAGTTCGCAAAACTTTAAGGGACATTCCAAATTGATTTTGAACTTCATGCACAAAACTTTGAAAAATAGAGAAGACATCAGAACAATTTTGCATTAAGAAAACCTAAGTACAACGGGAAAAATCATCAATGAATGTAACAAAATAGTAATATCCTAAAGTTGAACAGACTCGACTAGGCCCCCAAATATCGGAGTGAACTCAATCAAAAGGTGACGCAGCACATTTATTGACTCGAGGACTATAAGAGGAACGAACATGTTTTCCTAATTGACATGACTCACACTGTAAAGACTGGATTGTAGAGAGACTAGGAACCAAAAAAGGCAATTTTTCTAAGCTGGGATAACCAAGACGCTGATGGGCAAGATCTGGAGAGGCAGAGGAGACACAGGCAACTGATGGTGAGAGCTGATACAATCCCCCAATCTCATGTCCTGCTCCAATCATCTGTCCTGTACATCGATTCTGTATGAGAACAAAATTATTAACAAACAAAACAGAAAAATTAAGTGAGTGGGTAAGCTTGCTAATGGAAATTAAATTGAAAGGACAACCAGAAACAAATAAAACAGAATTTAAAGAAAGATTAGGAAGTGGGTGGGTTTGTCCGATGCCTCGAACTTTAATTTGAGAGCCATCTGCGAGAGTAACAGAAGGTAAGGTATCGGAAAAAGACAACTGGGAGAAAAGAGATTGGTTACCAGTCATATGATTAGAGGCACCGGAGTCAAGTATCCAGGGTCCAAGGGAGGAGGACTGAGAGACAAAGGCTACAGGATTACCAGACTGAGCCACAGTAGTAGCAGGCAATGCAGATTGCTGGGCTGCTTGGAACTGGAGAAATTTTTGATACTCAGAGGCGGAGATAGTGACATCCGCAAGAGGGGCAGGGTCGGCAACATGAGGGTGAGCAACATGAGCAACATTAGCTGACTTCGACTGCTCTCGGGCTTCAGTGCGACACCCTGCTTCAATATGACCATAGCGGTTACAATAATTGCAACGACGATTCTTGCCGCCACGACCACCTCCCCGTCCACCACGCTGAGATGAGTGGGAGACAAGGGCGGAGGAATCAGCAGAGGAAGTAGAGGAAGCAGAGGAATGCCCAAAAACATGTGGAGTGGAGAAACGCAACAGCTGTTCACTAACCGTATCATAAGTGGGAACAGTGGGGCCAGATAGTATCTGGTTACGCACGGAGTCAAGCTCAAGTGGAAGACCTGCAACAGCGAGAACCTTGAAGTACTGGTTACGTTGCCGGTAAAACGTGTCTTGATTAGTAGTAAAAGGCATCAAACTATTATAATCGGCAATCAAATGATCGAGCCTCCCAAGATACGTCTACATGTCCATATTCTCAAGTTTGGTTGACATCATAGCGGTGATGACACTGTAAAGACGATGAACGTCATTGGAGTAGACTTTCTTGGCTTTGGTCCAAACCTCATATCAGGTTGGAAACGCCTGATATTGCGGTTGAAGGTGGGGAGCAAGAGAGAACCAAAGGACGCTGCACAAGGAGGCATCTATTTGCTTCCAACGAGCTCGATCTTTGTCGGGAATATCTTTAACCTGAGTGGTCAAGTGGTCGGCATGGCCTTGACCTTGGAACCATATCTGAACGGCGGCTGCCCATGTATTGTAGTTGGTGGAGCCAGTGAGTTTCTCACACGGAATCAGAGGTACGTTTGTGAACGTCATGGCGAAAGCGGGTTCCAAAGGAGAGGCCATGAGAAGCAGCCAAACAGGGGCTGGATGAAGTCGTCGTAGGGAGGCGACTGTAGTCTCGCAGGTGGTCGGACCACGGGAAGGCTGCCAAATCGAGGCAGAGAATGTGTGTGCACTGTTCACCGCATGCACTGTTCACCACAAAGGGAGGCTGCGCGAAAAAGAAAGAGAAGGATCGAACCCTTCTGATACCATGAAAGAGTAAAATATTTTACAGGAATTGTGTGTTATGTTATCACACACAAGGTATATTATTTATAATGAAGGAATACAGTAATAAGGGAAATAAATCCCTAAAGATCAGCTGTACAATTATACATAGTTTCCCTATTTACAGAAAATCTAATCATATCTTTAACAATAACAATGTAAGAACAGGTGAGGAATGGATTCTGAGCTTGCACCTCACACATGACATTTTAGGGGAAATCGCCTCGTGTCTACACACTTGAAAGTTGAAACATGTCATCAGCATTAATTCTATTAAGCACAGTTGTTCAAATAATAGTCTTTTTGAGGGAGTTTTAGACTCCCAAAGGGGTTTATTCAGGTGGAATGTTTCTCTTTTCATTTACCTGGACTGGAGAACAAACAAACAGAACCAAGGAGACTTAAAAGAAGCTCCAATTTAGAGGATTTTCTATCACTTGAGTTACAAGCAAAATGAAAATCCCAAGAAATAAAGGTATCTCAAATGCTATACAATTTTGGATAGGAGAGTGGCGCAAAGAAGATGGACAAAAGCTAAGGGAAAACCAAACTAAAAGAGGAATCTGCTACCCAGTGGTCCTCCCAAAACTTGACACAAGAACCACTACCTACTTTCAGGGAAAGCCAAAACTTAGGTGGCATGTCTGTGTAAAATAAATTTCCAAGGATTAGAATGAGGAGGTCAGGTTGTGATACAAACCAGAAAAATAGAATAGCTCTAAAAAGAATATGTATGAAACTGTAATTCAGTATGTATGGAAACTGTAAAGAGTATCAGAAAAATGAAAGAAAACTCGAGGGATAACTCAATGGGCCTTGATCATTAGGCACTATATTGGGCTTGGGAGTCTCATCGGGTTGTTATATTAGTATTCTGCCCATTTTGGTCTAAGTAATGCTCACTTGGGACCTGATGCCAAAGGGAAAGGTTCTAAAGGAAACATCCTACTTAACTGCTAGAGCAATGTTCTTAGACACCAAATTCCCAAGACCCAAATCCCCTCTCTTTCTTTGGATGACAATGACACAAAACCTCCCAGCTTACCAAATGGTCACTTCTAAAATCCATAGCACCTGGCCGGAGAAAATCCCACATAATCTTGTTTATTGAATTTGTAACCCCCGCTAGAATACAGAACATAGATAAGTAGCAGAGAAGAGAGGAATGCTAGACAGACATGCCTGGATAAGAGTAATCCAACCTTCTAGAGAGAAATAAATTGCTGTACAAATTTTTATGGGATGAATTTCTCACAAAATCGATTGTGGGATTAGAAGTTTGGATCATTTGAATAAAATTATGTACTATTACAGGATTGTATTATACTCCAGTGAAATATCTTAAATTAACATACTATTTGTTCTTAATTAATTTTCATAAAATGTGGCATGCAATGTGATGATAATTACTCATAATAGCTGGTATGATCAAAACAAGTTTATTCTATAAGTTACTTTGTGGAGTAAGTGTCTCAACTTTCAAGTGCTACCTAGTATCAGTTGATTCCTATGTATCTGACTGTGTGTGTGGAAAATGTTTCTTCTACAATCCCACGCACTTCATCGGTTAATGATGAGCCAATTGTTGGTTAACATGATGTTTCTATTGGTTTACATACTAATTATGTTTTTCTAACGAAAAAAAGGTCACTGGTCCATTAACCAATAATTGACCCATCGTTGGCTGGTTCGTGGCAGAATTTCAGGTGTAGAAGTAATAGACCTCTGTGTGTGTATAGAGAAAGAGAGACAGGGCATACCAAGTGAGAAAGTTAGTTTATTATAAGAGTGAGATAAGTGAATCATAATCATTAAATCTTTATAAATTGTACCACACTTTTAGTGCCCTAGCCATTCTTACAAAATCCTATTTTCAATATTTGCTCCTCTCTATCCAATGACAACTTGACAGCCAATGATATTGTTTACAATGCCCTTTCCCTTTGCATTATTGGAAGCAGTAAGCTGGATATAGTAAATATAAGTAGAGAAAATATCTTGATGTTTCTGGCTGAGTCATTCCTTTTTCTTGAAGCTGAGCTGACACAGTTCTGCCCCATGAAATTGGCATTTTCAGGTTGAGCTTCTTATTCTGTCACACCATTTCTACAAATCATCTTCTTGCCTTGATGGAGTTGATGTTCTTGTGGCCCTTGCTGCAACTAGGGTTGATGCTTATGTCTTGGAGGGTGATTTTCCATGTTTGGCTCGCCTGATAACTGGAGTTGGAAATTTTCATGCTCTCAATTTCATTCTTGGCATTCTTATAGAAAACGGTCAATTGGATCTTCTTCTTCAGAAGTATTCTGCTGCTGCAGACATAAATACTGGCACTGCTGAGGCTGTCAGAGGATTTCGAATGGCTGTTCTTACATCCTTGAAGCACTTCAACCCTAATGACCTTGATGCATTTGCCATGGTTTGTTTTTTTCAATATTGCTACAATATCAACTATTAACAATGTTGTTTGTAAATGAATATATAGATTAATGATTGTATGCTGCTAACATACAATTTATTTATGTAAATATATTTTTGAATTAGTCTATAACTTTTTGTTTCACAATAATTTAGTCTAGTGTATGCCACTTTTTGAGCCATTCATACTCTAATTTTTATTTTTTAAATGACTCGGGGATTATTGAAATAGTTTACTGTGTTATGTTAATAGCTTTCTTCAAGCAGCGACTTTAAAAAGTGGACAAGTTGCTTGTTCCTCGTGATCAGAAAGTTTTTCTCCTTTTTTTATTCTTGGTTCTCTTTTCCTAAAAATCAATGAAGTTTGATTTCTTTCAAGCTGAAGCAAAGAAACTAGATTAAAATATGTGATAATTTATTGATTATAATTTTGTGTTCTGTACAGGTCTACAATCATTTTGATATGAAACATGAGACAGCGGCTCTTTTAGAGTCACGTGCAGAGCAATCATGTGAGCAGTGGTTTCGCCGCTACAACAAGGACCAGAATGAAGACTTGTTGGATTCCATGCGCTACTTCATTGAAGCTGCTGAAGTTCACTCCTCAATCGATGCTGGCAACAAAACACGTAAGGATTGTGCTCAGGCTTCCCTTCTGTCCCTCCAAATACGAATGCCAGATTTCCAATGGCTTTATAGATCAGAAACCAATGCTAGACGAGCATTAGTTGAGCAGTCTCGATTTCAAGAAGCTCTGATTGTAGCTGAAGCTTATAACCTGAACCAGCCAAGTGAGTGGGCTTTGGTACTCTGGAACCAGATGCTTAAACCAGAAGTAATGGAGGAGTTTGTGGCTGAATTTGTGGCAGTTTTACCTCTTCAGTCTTCAATGCTGATTGATTTAGCTAGATTCTATAGAGCTGAAGTTGCTGCCAGAGGGGACCAATCCCATTTCTCTGTCTGGCTCACAGGGGGAGGATTGCCAGCTGAATGGGCTAAGTATTTAGGAAGATCATTCAGGTGCTTACTGAAGCGAACAAGGGATTTGAAGTTGCGGATGCAGTTGGCTACAGTGGCAACCGGATTTGGGGATGTCATTGATGCATGTACAGAAGAAATGGATAAGGTCCCTGACAACGCAGCGCCACTAGTTCTGAGGAAGGGTCATGGTGGAGCTTACCTCCCTTTGATGTGAAACTTTCTACTGTAGGTCATCATAATTATTGGACTGATCACTGGTCAGGAAGTTGGTTCTTGACCTTGAACCATTGATGGATTCAAAACAATTAGGGATTATTGCTGCAAACATTGAAGATGGCGAGCAGAAACGTCAAGTGTTGACCAAATGAAAATTGGATGGTTGGTTGGTGAAAGTGAGATGTATATTTTTTGGTTGAGTAAATGCTTGATGGTTGTATATTAGGCCAACTGTATCTATAGCTCATTCTTGTAAAACACCATTCTAGTTTTGGTTTTCTCCATTTTTTTTGCAGGGAGGAGAGGGTAGTTTATTGTCGGTTTTGAGGCTAGTAGAATAGAATGCCCGATTGGTTTCTTTTTTTGCTCCAAAATGTATAGTTCCTGTACATCAATATAAAAATCCATTTGTCATGTTTTTTTTTTTACATACATGTTCCAATTTTTTCGACAAAATATTCATGCCTAGTGCTGTTTTCACACATAAACTATACGCAGCCTTTTAGCTTTGCTCCAGAACGTGTTACTGGGTGCTGCCATTTCAATATTTACATAAAACGCGTTTTATTTTCGGTTTGCTTGCTGTTGAAAGACTAGTATTAGTATGTCTGTTTTTTTACCAAATGAATTGAGAAAAGCAATTTCTACCATGCTATTGAACCCTTCCCCGACTCAAGTGCCCTCCCTTTACCAATTAAGGATATGCTTTGACGGAGAGGTTGAGTCAATGCGAATGAAGGTTAACTTTTCATTTTAAATAAACTTTTTATTCTTTTTGTTTCAAAAATTAATAAAACAAAACGATATTAACATGTAACCTTAATTCATTGATGGCATTGACCCTGTCCGGGTATGTAATATGATTTGTCTTCGTTTTTATATGATTACATTTTAATCCCAAAAAAATATCGGTGACATAAATTTGTTTCTTAAATAAAATTTATATATATCATGCATGGAAAGTAGCAACAAAATCGTTACGTTTCAAATTATGAGAATATTGTTAACAAAGAATTTGATTTAAGCATTAAAATAATGTTGCTTATTTTCTCTTTTTATAATTGAGAATAAATTTTAGGGTGATTATCAAGTAGATTTCGTTATTGAACAATTAAATTTAATTGAGTTGAATTGGATTAAGAGGTTTTTCATTGATTTTAACTTATGAGAAACTCAGTTTATTTTATCTTTTTAATTTCTTTTCCTATAAATATTTATAAAAAAAATCCAAATAGGACCTAAATTAATGCTACTTTACAGACTTGATGAAGCAAATTAATGTCAACAATTTTTTAAGAACCAAAAAATGACCTCACATTTTTAAAGGGACTAAATGAATATCTATTGTTTTGCCTTCACCAGTAGGAAGGTTGCAATGATTGGTAGAATTTAATTAAAATGCACCGATAATGTAAAATCTTTTTAAAAGTTATAGTTAAGGTAATTTTTAATTGGTCAAAAATATAAAAACTTTAGCATCAAAATTAAACTCTAATTGGTATTCTTCAATCTTTGATGAAAAAATAAATGTAATCGGCTTCACTTAAAAATTTACAACAAAAAATATTCAATCTTACACGCCTCGAAGGCAGCAGATGGGCAGAGTATCAAATAGATGAAATACTTTAAATACCAGGAGAGAGAATAAACGGGACATTTTTGTTAACTATAATTCATCAAAGAAAATCAAGAAATCCTAATCTCAATTCTTATTAATGTTTCAACTTTCAACACATAAAATAATTTTGTAGCAGCTGGCCAACCTTGAACAAAGTCATAGCCCACGGACAAGCAGCAAGGAAAATAATCAGATACAATTTTGCTCTCAACGCTTAAAATTGAAAAATAAAAATTTAAAAGAGAACACTGTATTTAAGAAAATATTATTGCACTTGGAAAAAGGCACTGAGGGGAGAGAATTGAAAAAACAGTAAGAGAGGCTAGGACAAAAACTACTAATCTTTACTCTTCTCTGAGTATGTGTTCTGAGGTAGTGTAGGGCGTCTCTCAGCAAGAAAACGTTTTGTACTCTCAAGGACACCAAAGAATATTGAACCACCTATGCCTATCCATAGTACTCTGGGACCAATACCCTGCAGCAAATATAAGATTATAATTTATGAGCACCAAAATAGATTTCTTGCCATGTGGCTGTACCCCTCATTTGGATCATGCTACTTTACCACTCGAACTACAATGTATGGAAGAAAACACAAAACCCTTACCTTCAAAAAGGCACGAGGTCCTTCTTCCTTAATAATGGTTTGAACACAGTCAGCGATTCCCTTATATTGGTTTGCAGATCCCTTGAGGAGGAAAATAGGAACTTATGAATGGCTTGATAATTCACACTGAATATTCTTATTGATTTGCTTCTAGATTATCCATACACATAAGGTATCATATCTGTATGGAGGTAGATGGCTCTGTCTAGTAAAAGCAACAAGATTAAAAAAAAAAGAAGAAAGAAACGGGATCATAGCTTACTTGAACCATTAACCTTGTCTTGATGACATCAAGGGGGGTAGTTATAGCTCCAGTTAGTGCGCCTACAAGAAACAATACAGTTAGTCACATCTCAACACAAACAAGGCTAGTTGGACTTACAATAATGCTTAACAAAACATACAGAAAACCAAAACAAAGCAATTTATACCTCCAAGAATCCTTATTACCCATAAACCCATTTCCCCTCCCCTCAAAAATTATACATAGAAATGGAAAATAATACAAGCAACAATGGTTTTGTGAAAGCATATGTTAGGCTTGGTTACAGTTGCTCATGTCTGAAGTTTTGGCAGGTACAAGTTTTGTCTACTCAATCATGTAAATACTTATGTTTGAAAGCCACCTTAATTGTGGTCACTCCTAGGCCCACCTTAGTTGTGGCGGGTAGCTGTGGGTAGAAGAGGAGTGTGTTGAAGTCCCACATTGTGGTAGGTAGCCGTGGGCAGAAAGGGGGCATGTTGAAGTCCCACATTGGCTAGAGATAGTGTCGAGATAGAGTATATAAGTGGGGAACAATCTTCACCTTACAAGTCGGTTTTGTAGAGTTGAGTTAGACTCAACTCCACTTTCTAACAACTTCATATAAAATGAGTAGCTTATTACTAAATAAAACAATATTCAGTTTTATTTTGCTATTACCTACTAATTTCTCCATTGTGTAACAAACCAAGAGTTTTGAAGATATAGAATTGGAGATAGCAGATGATTAACATTCCTCTCAGACATGAAATTCCACTCAAGCACTCATTCCATTATGTTTGTGCCCACTTTGTCCTCTTGGAGACAGTTAACATGGTCATTTTGATTCACTAAAGACTACATGGTGAGGATAAAAAACTGGCTTTTAAATCCCATGTGCAAAAAAAAAAAAAAAAAAAACTCAGCCTAAAGCATAAACTCATCGTAGCTATCAGAAATGAAACTTAATATGTATGACTGTATGTATATCCACATATTACTCTATAATACATATATAAAGATATGCCTATAATGGCACGTATTTACCTGCAAAAGCACCAATAATTGCATTTTCAGGATCATTAAGATTTCTTCGTGCCTAGCAAAAGGGAATGTAAGTCACATCACCAATCATGAAATGAAATAGAGGAGCAAACATCAATCCGTCTTCCTTTAATAAGTTTTAACCTATAAAATCATTTTTCTTCTTGAAAAATCATCAAATAATGTTCAGTTTTCCTCTTCTTGCTGATATATAGTTTTGTAGCTTTCACCCATGTCATTGTCAAATTCCCTCTCCCTGGTCAAGATTTTTTTAAGGAAGCTGGTTATCTCTTGCAAAGACCATTCATCAGCATCACAGTCATCCAACGTATTTTGTCTACCCCCACATACATTAACCAATCACCTTGCCATCTAGTTGGTGTCTTCAATGAATGGCCACCATGGAATATATCAACAGAAAACATGTTCGGACGCATGACTACTTTAACACGAAATCAAAAGGTAGAATAAGACGTAATACATGTTCGTCTATGAAAACGAGAAAAACAGAGCCCATTACTTGCCATTACAACAGTGAATCCATTGTACATCAGAGTATACAATACTAATTCTTTGTCAAAGAAAACTAAACAATAAATAGTCATTTTCATGCTTATGGTTCTCCTACTTGACCTTTTACTGTCTAGGAAGGAAATCTAAAGTATTTTCAGGCTCAAAATTATAACAAGAGAATGGGAATGGAAAATTGGAAATTTGTGTCAGGTAAACAAAACTACAAAAACCATACAAGTGTCTCTAAAATACATAAAGATAGAACTTGAGGAATTTACCGCAAGCATATAACCTATTCGAATCTGCTCATAGATGCAAAACTGAATAGCATCAAAGGGTAAATCCCGCAACAAAAAAGATCCATACCCCTGAGATTTCAAAGATCAATATATCAAAGAAACATTTTAATATATCATCGCAAACATGGGGAATAGAATTTATCAAAAAAATTTAAAAGGAAGAGATGGTGAACTTCATACAGCATAAAATCCTTTAAAGCCTTCCTTAGAAGCAATAAAGCGAACAGCACCAGAAGCTGAAGTAAACTGCCCAGTTTGCATTCGTTGCTTGATAACCTGAGGAACATGTAAAACTATGAAATTGTCCAGCAAAACAGTTTTCAACCATGGAAATGTCATTTTTACAAATAAGAGAACTTACTTACCTCTGTTGGAACACGAATCAATGAAGCAGCAATGCCCCCTATGGCCCCTGCAGTCTAATGAAATTGAAAAACACTGAAAAATCTTTATCCCCATAAAAAAAATGATAAGTTTTACATCAAGAGAAGTGTGTGCCAGCAACAAAAGAATGATAAAATAGACAGAGCATCGACTCCAATACAAGCCAAATAAATTCCAGAGGCTTCAGAGGAACATAATTGGCCAGAATTCAGACTTTTGAAAGCAATATCAGGTCTTCAATTTACTTAAATTTTTGTATGCCAATTGTAATTTTGGAGAAGAGATGATACTTTTCTTTTTTTCTCTTAGGCTTAATTGCAAATTTTACCACCCAAGTTTTCAATTTTTGCACATTTTACCACTCTGATATTTTACCAAAAAAAAAGTTAAAGAATTCAAAAAAAAAAAATTTGTGAAACATCAAGGTGGTAAAATGCGCAAAAATTGAAAACTTAGGTGGTAAAATTCACAAAATGATGAAAGTTGGGTGGTAAAATTCATAAAAAAAAAAACTTGGGTGGTAAAATTCGCAAAATTATGAAAGTTGAGTGGTAAAATTCGCAAAAAAAAAACTTGGATGGTAAAATTTGCAAAATTATGAAAGTTGGGTGGTAAAATCTGCAATTAAGCCTTTCTCTTATTCATAGGGAGTCATAAAATGCTAATATAAAGTGGGAGTTTGGTTAGGAAATGTCAACCAATCTGCAACAATTTAGGAGAAAACAGGAGAAAAATAAGGGATAAAAAACTGAAACTTAATTCTGAGCTGAGTTGGATAATTTAGATCTTATTATAATTCTAACTAATCTTCCTAACTTTCAATTCCTAACAAGCATTTACACCAATATCTTCATATCAATGTTTATATAAGTATCTTACCAAATGAGTAAAAGCACTCAGGTTTTCAGGAAATATCCTCAGCAATTTCTGCTTTATAGGTTCATAAACTCCAACAAATAAAGCAGATGCCCTGCATATTTAAAAGCAACAAAAAGGTGTGAAGGAAAGAACCTAGATGTGATTCATGAATTCATATCTTAATAAGCATGAAATGAAAACTTCTGAGAATCACTTAAATAAATTTGTGAGGAAAAAAAACTCTTTTTGGCTTTCACTATGCATAACAATTAATAAATAATTACTTCTAATGATACTACTCTTTCAAACAAATCCTAGATAACCTATATCAGCAGACTCAATATCCAGTCCTGGAAGGATCTATCAATCTCTGATTTCAAAGGCAGGTACATACCAGATGATTTATATCATAAGCAAACAAGCCCTGCTTATTCCAAAAATTGAGTAAAGTCGCATTTTACTATAAACACTATATTATTTGACTCCATGTCTCTACAAAGGCTCCCTTTTCAGGACGTACTGCCAGCCAGAACCACCTACAAAAAGGGGCAATGCTGAATTGCAGCCAGAAGAATTACAGTCCCTAAAGCCACCTCTCTTCATAGGATGCAAACATCTCTCAAACTAACCAAATAAATCTTCTTTCTTCATCATATGTACTACATAAGAATATGTTATTTCTCAAATATCTTTGCCACTGAATCCGGAAAAATGAGAAAAATGAGAGATAGAAACCACTGACAATGTGATTTTGCAGTTAGAATTTAGAAACTCATACAAGTTTTCTGTTTCTTCAAGAAAGAAAATTCATACAAAATGCAAGTCTCGAGTTAAGTCACTGAGCAGAAACTCAAAGAATCACCCACCATCAATGGAAATAAATTTATTAAGCATGCCAACAACTTTCTGATTTCTTTCAAAGATGATTGGGTTTTTCAAAATTTCTAATTAACATAAAAACCTAGAATGTTTGAAACATCATGCTATCCATGAGGTTCTCACGGTAAGACACCAGCAAGGTTCCCTGCCAATCCAGAATAAAGGCCTTTCAATATTAGTTTTTCTCCTCCGCGAGCAGCCTATGGAAAAAAAATATATCATCAGCACATTTTATGTCAACTAGACATACAGACATATATGCATACACAAACACACATAAAAAGGGCATATAATTGTGTGGTCAGTGGTCATAAACTAAAGTACACCCAAAAATGCCATGAAGAGCACAAATAAAATTTCTTAACCCAAATTTAGCATATTGAAAGATTTATTCAAATTCAGAAAAGTCCATTATATTATTTAAATCAACTAAGCATTCCATACATATCAAATGCTTGAAAAAACTTTTATAGCTTTCCTATTTTCTCGTTGTTAGATTTCATCTTAACCAATTGGCATTAAGTGAAGTTGACCGATAAGTATATAAATCACACTCATCAATTGAGGCAATCGGTGTGGAACTTTCCAACACCACCCCCCTCCCCCCCTCCATATTCCCTCCAAAAATCACAGAAGCAAACAAAAATGGGCCATTAGAAACAAATTGGGCCTAACTCACTCCAAAAAGCTTATTCAAAGAAAGAGGATTGCCAAAGTCTTATAAGAGGTATTTGGGCCATATTCCTTGCCAATGTGGGACATCTTCACGCTCAACTTGCCAAAATAAAATTTTACAGTATTTCTGTCAAGAATCATGCCTAGCTGGCACTGATGCAAAGCCTTATCACTTGGCATCATATTCAAGATTTCAGCATCAAACAGTAATCAGTATAATACACAGCAAAGCACAACCCTTAATCTTCATTAGAATTTTTGTCATAAAAACCTGCCTGCAGACGTGTTTTTATTGTGTCGATTGGGTATAAAGCTGTTTCAACAACAACTCCAGCTGTACCTCCTGCAATAACACCCTCTGCAAAATTCCATCTAGCTGATCAGAAAGATTGAAATGCAATAAACCCATCAAGTATATAGTATTGTCTACCAACTTATCCAGAAGATAAAATATTATTTAAGAGGGGCAAAAATTCTTCACTTCATATATGAAGAATTGGGGAAATAGCATCTTAGTGTTGGTCCGCCTTCTACTTAACAACGCCCTAATAATTATTTGCAAATATGATCTTTTGGCACAATCTGTCAAAGTCTTCATAAATAATGCTCCTTCTCATAAAGAGAAGAAAAATGAGTATTTCATCAAAACAGATAAAATAATTTCTATACTTTGGTGTATATCAGATATGCTTTATGCTGATTTTGACACGAACTATGAATATCTAATCACCTAATCTCTTACGTAGGCACTGAATATTTCATGTTTTGTGTTCAAATCACAGAAGAGCTACATAAACAAACCAAACTGACAGTACAATACCTACTGAAATCATATTTTGCTGCAATGGAACACCAAGACTGATGAAATTTCTTTGCTAGGAATAACACCTAAGAAGATCTTATACTTACCAAATAAAGTGCGTAAGAAGTCAAATGGCTTTTCGTCTCCCATGCTAACTGATGCAAAAGAATTTTTCAGAAGTAAGTTCTGCTTTCTCTTCGTACAAGCATCTGCAAAACCATATATTCTTCTAAAATGAGAAGCAGTAGCACAAACCAGCAGCAAACAGGGTGCTAAAATAACACATGAACACGAAATTCCCACCCTTCACCATATAGATCTATCTGCTAAATCATTCACTAAAATAACACATATATTAACCATTAACAACTTTAGTTTATATGTAAAAATGATATTCCCTTTTCACTGGTCATCAATACCAAGGTACAATCCGTAATTTTCTTACTCCATCCCTGAATATAATCCTAAGTCCTAACTTACATATGTTGAATGAAGAAAACCTTTGGTTTCCAATGGTGCTACTTGAATCAATATATCATAAATCCTTGTAACAATTAAGAGCAGCAAAAATCAACTCCGACAAAATTACTAAAGTGCAATTTCTCCCTGTCTCTATATATACTTCTATATCATATAATTGTGAAACTAATAAGCTCTCCAGCATTCACACCAATAGAATAACAATCCTAACTGAAAAAAAAAATGAAAGAAGAAAAACCACCTCGTACACCAATCATAGGTAATTGGCAATTACAAGTTGAACTTCGACACATTGCCTAACCCTAAATAGTAAGGAGTGAGTGATAAACCTCACATTTATATTTATAAATTTTCATATAAATATAAATAATCCCAATAACCCAAGTCATAAATTCACAAACACACTTTACACATGGTACAAAATGCAAATGCGTTACCTACCTGGTAATGAAATGGCAGAGTCATTAACCATAACGGACAGTGTAAAGGGACCCATTAAGGCCCAACGACTCCACCGCTAACCAAAACTGAATTCATTAGTGTTTAACAAACAAAGCATCAAATTTTGAAACAGAGGAAAAAAAAAAACAATAACAACAACAGAGGTTGTTTTGTTTTCAATATATTGTGAAGAAATACGAATGTTTGTTTACCTCAGAAGTGAGAAGATTGATACAAGGGAAGTGAAGAGATGAGAGTAACGGATAAAAGAACGCAGGAGTGTGCTGAAACTAGTTTATCTATTTTTATTTTCCTAAATTAAACTATGCGTTAATTCTTTTGATTGATTGAACGGTTGTTTTATAAATTTTTGATTTAATTACAATTTTTACCCTCAACTCTTTATTTTTTGACGAATTTTACTCCCAACAAATTAATTTGATGCATTTTATCTCCAACTTTTTTAAAAAGTTACAAATTTTACCTTCTACCATTTTGCTGATATGACATGTTAAAATAATTGTACTTTTTTACTCTCAATTTTTTACTTTTTGACTAATTTTACTCCTAATTTTTCACTTTTTAACGAATTTTACCCCTAACTTTTTATTTTTTGATGAATTTTACCCTCACTTTTTACGCTTATATCAACATGTTATGTCAGCAAAACAATAGAAGGTAAAATGTGTAACTTTTTAAAGAAGTTGAGAGTAAAATACGTCAAATTAATTTGTTGAGAATAAAATTCACCAAAAAGTAAAAAATTGGGGGTAAAAATTGTAATTAAGCCTAAATTTTTAGTTTAATTTCTATGCATACTAGAAATTATCATATTCAAAAAAAAAAAAAAAAAAATTACCATGCATATGAATTGTAAAGTAGTTATTATTACGAAAGTGAATAAATTTATCATATCGAGATAATTTATTATTGGATTACAGAGTAAAATTCCTTTTTGTTAATGTTACAGTTACTCATAAATTTATTGATTTTTTTTTCGATAAGAGATAAATTTATTGATGTTGTAGTACTAACTTTGAATTTACTCTTATATTAAAAAATGGAATATATAATTTGAAAACTAGATATTTTCAATGGTTTTTTCTCCCAGTTTTTTTATATGAATTTCGCATGCTTTTCTCTTATTAATTAAAAAAAGCTTAAATACATTTTTAGTCCTTGCAATTTTGGGCTTTTTTGCTTTTTGTCCTAACAATTTTTTTTTTGTCCTTGTAAATTATGTTTGTTTTGTTTTTCGTCCTTAAAACGGTTTAGATATCACTTTTTTTACTGTTCAAAGCGCTATCTAAACTGCTTTAAGGACGAAAAATAAAACAAACATAATTTGCAAGGATTAAAACAAAAAAAAATTGCAAAACAAAAAGCAAAAAAATGCTAAATTGCAAGAACCAAAAACATATTTAAACCTTAAAAAAATCATCTCTTAACCATTACAAATTATTCTCGTTTTATCTTTATTTATATATTTAATTTTTTTTAATCATTTGTACCTCTCAACTCATTATTCTTTAAGAGGTGTTTGCATCAAGTTATAAAATTGTATTCCAAGAATTATATTCCTATGAATGTTATGCCTGAGAATGTGATACACATGAACATGTTTGGTTGTTATAAGGAATTTTAGAAGAAAACAAAATAAAAGTGAAATAAGAAATGTGAAAAAAGAAGTGAGGGTGGATAGTTATTGTAGAAAATAACTTATATTCCCATGAGAATACAAATACCCACCTCTTAACATGGGAATAAGAAGCAACAAAACATGTGTATTTCATATTCCTGGGAATCAAGTATTCCTAGGAATATTCTTACAAAACTTATAGCAAACATGGGAATGTGATATTCCCAAGTCTACATTCCCGGGAATCTTTCTTGATAACTTGAAACAAACGTCTCCTTAGTTTTGGTTCTCAAGGTTTTGATTTATAGGTTAAGTAATTTTGTGATTTTGCTTATTTTTGTTAAATTTTCTTACTGTGAGTTGTTGATTGTGTTTTGGATTAGTACATTGTTTATTTGTATATTTTTGTTTACTGCATCTCTTTATGTGCTTTTTTATTCAAATTTTCAAACCCTTTTTTTGGTAGTTTATACTAACAAAAAATTTGTAACATCTTATAATTGCTAGAAAATGTCATAAACCAACAACATTTTACCATGTCATTGTTACGTCAAACTAATAGTTCACATGAGAAGTCACGTGATATGTCACATTATCACTTAATGATGATATTTGATGAAAGAGATTAAAAACAATGACAAAGTTGAGAATTAAAAGTGAATTTTGTGAAAAGATGAGGGACTAATACGGTAATACCAATCAAAAGAATATTGAGGGACTAAAAGTGAATTTTGTGAAAAGATAAAGAATTAAAAATATAGTTTACCAAAAAAAAATTATACTTGGATGACATGTTAAACTAGTTAATGATATGACAACTAATGAGGTTATCAACGTGATTGTCACATCATCACTTATCGATGATGCTTGACAATAGAGATAAAAAATGTTAATGGATAAAAAGTCTAGAGACTAAGACCGGTCAATATTTGGTTTAGGGAATAAAAGCAAAATTCGAAAAAAAAAAGACCAAAAAACAATTAATTGAATAAAAAAAATTTAAAAAAAAAGACAAATTGCTCAATGTATCATTAATTTGTTGTTTTTGGCACTATTTTAATGTCAAATTTCTTATTTGCTTTATACTCTTAACTTGCTAAAGGAAATGTACTTTTTGATATTTAAATATGGTCTATCATAATTTATATACACTATATTATTGATGATGGAATGAAATAATAACACATCCACAAATGTTATTTCAAGCATTCACTACATTTTTTTCCTATATAAATTTAAAGTTACAAGGATAACTAAACTATTCAGATCTACCATCACTAAACCCTTGTTTACTAGAAAAGAAGTTTTTATATAAAAGTTGTGAAAATCAATGTGAATCCAATTAAAAGGCCTCCCACATTTTGTACTGCTCTAAGCATGTTTCCACCACTGATGATTGCTATAGGGAAAAAGCAATTTCCTGTTGATGGGTCCTTTGATACAATAGTGGCCAACCCATCGAAATCACATGCCTCAACACTTTGATCGTTTATTTGAAAGTATTGATTGAAAGCATATGAAGCATTACCAGCTGTGTCCAAATTTGCACAAGAACAACCGGGACCTAAGCTTGTGCAATCACCTCCTGCACAAGCATAACTTAAAGGTCCTCCAAGCGCACTCTTGTTGGCATTACTTTTAAGTAAACACCATTTGTGCTCTTGGTAACGAACCCCTTTTGCTCCTATAGGCATTTTATCTTGTCCTTGGCCAGAAAAATCAATAGGAAACTTAGGCTTCCCATCATAACGAAAAATACCCCAATGACGCTCAAAGTTACCAGGTGCAACACTCTTCTGGTTCTCATCAAAAAGAGAAAATAAATAAGTATTCACGGGTCCTGGGTGAAGTGGGGTCCCTTTCTTGTTTTTCATTTTCTTAAGGAACCCTTGGTAGAATCTTTTTGCATTTTTTTCATTGGCGCTTTTGTCACCATCAGTTGGCCATCCAATTTCACCTACAGCTATTGACACATTAGGGTGACCAATCTTTTTTAATGACCAAATAAGGGTGTCTAAATTTGCATCAAACATATTGGTATAATGTGCATTTTTGTCATCGGTACTTTTACCATTACCATCAAAGAACGCATAGTCCTCTGGAAAATCTGCATTTTGATATAGACTAAGGAATGGATATATGTTGACAAGAAATGGCGACTTCTTTTCATCAAGAAACTTCACTATTTGTTTCATGACATCATAAATGTCCTTGCGAAAATTTCCATCCGAGGGCTTGTTTGAAGCAGACTCATAAACATCAGCATTTAAAGCCGTAGTCACCTTGATTTTGTCTCCTAAACCAGCCTTATCAAGAGCCTTCTGAACATTTTCCATCGCTGGAAATGTGATCCCTACAAATGAGCCATTATAACTTTTCAAGAATGGCTCATTTCCAACAGATACATATCTGCAACAAAATAGTGAATGAGGATGACAAAAAATTCATTTCTTAAGCATAAATTTGTGATATGTTGTTCATAGCAATTAAAAGACTTAATTAATTTTATAAAAAAAACACTTAATTAATCATTTCGCTTTAGTCCATATACCTAAAAACTATATGTTTAAGTTTTTATTCGATTAATTTTTTTTGTATTTTCTCCAATTTGTGGCAATTTTACACCGTAAAAAAAACATGGATGTAAAAAAAATTGCTCATACAAGGACTAAAACGTAGAGTTTTTAGGACTAAAACAAAATTTTGGTGCAGGTATAATGACCAAATGATTAATTAAATCTAATTAAAATATGAAAATTGAATAATGAGAGTCTTACGTGAAGGAATTTTATATACATATACACACCTGATGTTGACCCCTCCATCATGCATATGTTTGCTGACATTCTGTTTGACCCAATCTTCTGCATTGTCCTTGTCTTTGGATAGTTTCTTCAATTGATCATTAGGAATTCCAACCATGACTTCAATGTCTGTGCCAGAAAAAGCACTTACAGTCCAAGAATCTGCATCAAAAAGCTTTACCTTTTTAATTCCATTGTCCTTTAGCAAATTCACCACAATGGGAGGTTCCATAGGATGAGATGCTATTGAACCCCAATTGACTCCAATACCCGATACAACCTCTGTTCCTTGGCCACCTTGTAGCTGGCAATAAGCCAGAACCAAAACCATACAAAACGCCCACATAAAGGAGAAGTGGTAGATACTAGTCAAAGTAACAAAGAAAATAAGAAGGTTAATTATCAAGTGAAAACATTTGTTAAGATTGAATGATTAGCAACATTTGAGAAAAAAAAATGGATGTTCCTAATGTTGTGTGTTTAATTAGCCATAATATCTAAATAAAGCATTAAAAGAGTATTGGTTCTTAAGCTACTTGTGTAACTAACTTTCTATTTGTAGATGTCATGTGTAATAATCTACTATTATTTTATTGAATTTTCTATCTGAAATTGGAAGTTATTCCTCACACAAAACTGCAGATAGAATAGAACAAATAAAATTCGGTAAGTTCTCTATTCTTTGGCCAAATATAAGAATTCGTTTGCTTTGTAAAATTTGCCACAAAATTTGCTACCTAGTTTAGTTGCATTGTTGAGGAATAAGAATTCAATCAAAACTGTAAAAAATGCAAAATGCAAACTATCTTGCAAACAATGCCTTTATATATATAATAATAACAAAATATCGAAACACAACAAATTGCTTAATGCACTTCTACATAAGTTAATAGACCTATCTTCATATGTGGGTTAGCAAATATATGGATTTTTTTTAAAGGAAAATATTCAAATTGTTTAAGTAAATTATTAAGTATATGATTTTAAAACACAATATTAATTTTTATGTACTACAAATATAAAAGTTTTTACATTATCAATTAATCATCATTTATCCAAAATGACTTGTGGTTATTTTTTTTTTACAGCTACCTCATCATCCTTCTTCTTCTTATCTCTTCTACTTCTAATAGTTTCGAATAACTTATGGTTATTATAAAAACTTAAAAACTTATAACTATATGACAATGTGAATTGCATACAATATATTATAATTAATTTATTAAATTATTATATTAAAAATTGATATAATAAATCATTTATGTTTATTTAAATAAATTAAGTTTATGACTTTTAAAATATTTAAAATCTAAAAAAAATCCTAACATATTTTAACTAAATTAACTAATATGCACTTTGAGAGAAAAAAAAGAGAAATATAAATATAATTTTTTAATATAGACCACAATATTCTTGAGACTCAAACTCAAAATTACTAGTTAAACTAGAATAATTTGATGTCAATTAAGTCATACGTTTAAAGTGAAATATAAATATAATAAATAACAAGATATAACATGAAAAAAATAAATAAAATAAAAATATCAATTATATTATATTATTGTTGATATATCAATTATTTACTCTTTAAAAAAAATTGATATGAAGGGCGCCACTAGGAGTCTAGGGGCTTAAGCATTGCTAGCTTAACCCCTCCGTAAACCCTAGTATAACTAGAAAGAAGCAGTTTCTCTCAACTCAACAAATTGAAATTCCTCAGTTCAGTTGCTGCCGTCGTCTCGTCGTTTTAGTCTCAGGTTCCCTTTCCTTTCCCCCAATTCTTGCTCATTTTTTCGCAATCTAACTTCTCCTTTTCTTCTTCAATCTCATCATTCCTCCACTCTATGCATGACTCTGTATTTGTGATATTAGTGACGGTGCACGATTCAATTATGAAATAAGGATTTTGAAATTCTGGAATCCAAATAATTTCAATTTGACGGTTTTTTATTTATTTATTTATTTATTTTATTCTGTTGTTGATATGTTTGGTGTGAGATGGTGACTCGTGAGAACTTGAAATTTTGTAGCAGAGAAATGAGGAAGAAAGTGGACGAGCGAATCAGAACTTTAATTGAAAATGGCGTCAGAACAAGGCATAGGTCCATGTTCATCATCGTCGGTGACAAGTCCCGTGACCAGGTCTTTCTATAGTGACAACTTATAGTGATTATTTGAACCATTAGTTTGAGTGCTAAGTGCAGTCTCTACTCTGTGCAGATTGTCAATCTTCATTACATGCTTAGCAAGGCGCAGATTAAGTCCAGGCCAACCGTGTTATGGTGTTACAAGGACAAGCTTGAACTAAGCAGGTTCTGTATAAAATCAATGAAGCTGTCTTGTGCGAATGAACTTTTTTGATAAACTGCTGCATTGTTTGTTTGAGTTATTCCGGATGAGTTTTACGTGTGCTTGATTAATATGATTATAAATGTGCTAATGCAGTCACAAGAAAAAGCGTAGCAAGCAGATTAAAAAATTGGTGCAGAGGGGTCTCTACGATCCGGAGAAAGGTGACTCGTTTGAATTGTTTGTGGCAAGTGGGGGATTAACTTATTGTTTGTATAAGGATTCGGAAAGAATTCTTGGCAATACCTTTGGCATGTGTGTGCTTCAGGTATCACACACTTCCTTCTAGCTCAATTTCTTGTGCAGTTGTGCTTTCTAGGCTGTCTTTCTCTTTCCTACCTCCAAGATAAATCAATTTTTCCGTCATCTTTCCATGTAGGATTTTGAGGCGTTGACACCTAATCTCCTAGCAAGAACGATAGAGACAGTGGAGGGAGGAGGGTTGGTTGTTTTGCTGCTTCGTTCTCTATCCTCGCTGACCAGTCTGTACACCATGGTGATGGTATGAACATAGATTCAAAATAATTATTTTTTGTTGGGCTCTAATAGAAATGATTGCATTGTTCTCATTCTCCAAGCACTTTTCATGGAAGCCTGAAAACCAGAAATTTATATTTCTATGGTTAAGTAGATAAGCCATTGCTTACCATACTACTTTTCTGTTAAAAGTCTCATTAAATTCATATTGCATGTTGATCGCTGATTGCAGGATGTCCATGATAGATTTCGAACTGAATCCCACTCTGAGGCTACTGGGCGCTTTAATGAACGGTTCTTATTATCACTTGCTTCTTGCAAGGCATGTGTGGTCATGGATGATGAATTGAATATATTACCAATTTCATCTCACATAAGGTCTATTGCCCCAGTTCCTGTTAAAGAGGTACTCATTACGTCTTCAACAAAATATTTCTTTTTCCCTTTTCTTTTTCGATGGGGTTTGCGGATAGTTTTGGGTTTTAATGCATGAAAGACCTAATGTCAAAGTGAGCTTAAGTGCAAAACAAATCATTTTTTTTTAAAATATTCTCCCAGGTTTTAATTCTAACTTCAAATATGTAATGTGTCTTGATTGATGTTTCTGAAGATTCTGGTGCAAACAGGTCCTTTTGTCTCCCTCAAGAATCTGGAGAGATAGTGTTCCTACTTCCTATATGTTTTGCTTTCAATATATGATATAGATACTTCAGAATCTTGGTGATAGTTTGGAAGCATCTGATAACTGTGAATGTTCAGATATTTGTACTTGTAAAGATGGCGGGGAGAGATAATACAGAGAGGAAGATGAAACATGGAAGAGTAATTCTGTAACGGGATGATCTGTATAGCATAACCTCCCTACGTATATATAGTTATATACTATACCATATACTATATACTACTAGTACTGTGTTAAGGATGCAGTACAATGCAGTATAAAGTACATCTAGACTCAGCCCACATACTCTCAAGTCTCAATAACTCTTAACAATACTGATTAATTTTCACTCTTGATCTTCCATTGGGATGCAATATTCCTCATACTTATTGTCAGATGCTTACTTGTTATTGAAAACACTTTCATGATAATTTTGGAGTTAATATTTTCTAATTTGTGGTATTGTAATTTTGCATATAGTTAGACATTTCGTAAATTTTGGTTGTTGATATTTAAATAACTGCTAGTCTCACACTCTTACTCTATTCTAACTACATCTAATTGTAGTGGATGGGCCTGCAATTTTTTTAATCATAATACCAAATCCATTTAAACTATATTGTAGGATTTTTTTTCTTCTCTCTTGGCAGCCAAGCAAGATGCTTGTTTCTTACTTTCTTTAAATTTTGGTGGGGTTAGATGTAATGGTTTGTCTCTGAATTGATGCTGTAGGACTCTGACGAACTCTCAGAAGCAGAACAGGACCTGAAGAACCTTAAAGAAGAACTAAATGAAGATTTCCCTGTAGGGCCATTGATCAAGAAGTGTTGCACATTGGACCAGGTAGGTTTGTTCACCTCAACTTTGCATTTTCTACTTTGTCCAACCAAATTGGTTTTTGGGTGGTGGATGCAAGCAAGTTTTATATGATTTTTGTTAATAGGGAAAAGCTGTTGTGACGTTTCTGGATGCAATTTTGGACAAGACACTTCGTAGTACTGTTGCTTTATTGGCTGCTCGTGGTCGTGGGAAATCAGCTGCTCTTGGTTTATCAGTTGCTGGAGCTATAGCTGTTGGGTACTGTGCCTTCTGGACATAGATATATTTATATGGATAGTTACAACAATTTTTATAGTATCTTATAAGAAAATTATCTGTGTAGGTATTCAAATATCTTTGTGACTGCACCCAGCCCTGAGAATTTGAAAACCTTGTTTGACTTTATATGCAAAGGTTTTGATGCTCTTGACTACAAGGTACTAGTTCTCTCCCTTGTTGACAGCTATAACCCTTATTGGTTAGTTTATTGGAAAAAAACTCAAGTTCCACATCGGCTAGAGATAGTGCCAAGATAGAGTATATAAGTGGGGGACAACTCTCACCTTACAAGCCAGTTTTGTAGGGTTGAGTTAAGTCGAAATCCAAATTCTAAGATAGTATCAGAGCCTATCCTAGATTCATTATGGGCCACCTACCATATTATCCACGCAAGCCCAAAAGTGCTGGGTGTGAGGTGGTGTATTGGGAAAAACTTAAGTCCCACATCGGCTAGAGATAATACCAAGATAGAGTATATAAGGTGGGGTAACCCTCACCTTACAAGTCAGTTTTGTAGGGTTAAGTTAGACTCAAACCCAAATTCTAAGATAATTAATATGGATTTAGTCGAAAAAGTTCTAAAGATGGCAACTGGGCACTTTAACTTGGTAATTAAGTAAGCAAAAGTTCCAAGGATGGCAACTGGGCACAGTTTAATTAAGTATCCACTGGCATTTATATTTGATTTCTCTATGGTTCATTACCCATCTAAATCATAATGTAGTGCGTATTTGGATTAATTTATCTGCACAAAAGTGAAGTTAAAAAAGGGTGACCCAGTACATGAGTTAGAACACTAAAGTTGCCTTATGCCCTTGCCAAATGTACCAGCTTTTTTACAAACAGTTTTTATCCTTAAAAAATGCTTTTCATCACAATTTAATCTTTTCCAAAATACACTTTAAGAGTGCTACTGTTTCCAATGTCAATAGGAACATATTGATTTTGATGTGGTGAAAAGTGCGAATCCGGAGTTCAAGAAAGCTACTGTAAGGATCAATATTTACAAGCACCACAGACAGACAATTCAGGTAAGTTCATTGAACCTTCTGCATTAATACTGTTGAGGGAACTTACTGTTGCTGTGAGGTTACAAGTAAATTCTGTACTTATTTTCCATCTTAATTTCTATCAGTATATACTGCCACATGAGCATGAAAAGCTTTCACAAGTTGAACTGTTGGTTGTTGATGAAGCAGCTGCTATTCCACTGCCAGTGGTGAAGTCGTTGCTGGGCCCATGTCTGGTCTTCCTGTCTTCTACTGTTAATGGGTATGACTAATGTTTGTTTTTGGTGAAATTTTCCATATATCATGCCAAATGCAGTTTTTTGTTTTTTTGTAAACAATTATCAATCCTTTTGAACTATTAGCAGTTTCCTTCCTTTCCTTAGTCAATTTTATGTCTCCTCAAGTGGCTTAATTACTGTCCTTTTTTTTTTTTTGAAACTCATTGAAAGTTATGAAGGTACTGGACGCTCTTTATCACTAAAACTTTTGCAGCAGTTGGAAGAGCAAAGCCATGTGTCTGCTAAGAGCACAAAGGACACTGGTACTTATTTACGCTCAGAGCTTTTAGAAGTCAATTTAAATAAATAATGTGCATGTCATGTGCTGTTTTGAACGGAAACACAGTCTAAGTGGATTATGAAATTAAGATCATTGGTTTTCAATGATCCATTAAATGATTGTAATACAATCTTTTCAAGGTCCATGTGCAATATTGCTAAATCTTGAGTTATATGTTTCAGGTCGTCTGTTTAAGAAAATAGAATTGAGTGAATCCATCAGATACGCTTCTGGGGATCCCATTGAAAGCTGGCTTAACTCTCTACTTTGCTTAGATGTTTCAAACGCCATCCCTAATCTTAGCAGGTTATATCAAGCTTATTTCAGATTTCCTTGGAAAATGAGACCATTTTTGTCTATCTCCATTTACTGTTTTTGTCATGAAATCAGGTTACCTCCACCCAGTGAGTGCGATTTATACTATGTTAATCGGGATACGCTCTTCTCCTATCACAGAGATAGTGAATTATTTTTGCAGGTAAAATCAGATTGATCTGTTTATGTAGGGTGGCTTGTGATTGATATTTTCATGTGTTCAAATGCTGTACTAAAATATTGTATTATTGCAGCGAATGATGGCCTTATATGTTGCATCTCATTACAAGAATTCTCCAAATGATTTGCAACTGATGGCGGATGCTCCAGCACATCACTTATTTGTACTACTTGGTATAGTTGATTTTCTTTCTAGTTATTCTTCTTTTGTTCCTCTTTTTAAATTAACATTACTTGAATTAGTCTTATAATAATAGTATTTGTATGACAGGACCTGTTGATGAATCAAAGAATCAACTTCCTGATATTTTGTGTGTCATCCAGGTTTGCATCTTTAGTATAGATCACCCTATTTTTCTGCTGCATCTTTTGCATATGGCCTGTCTAATGGCTTCCATGTAGCTTGCCTTATCTGTTTTGTCAGAACCTGTTATGTCCAATTAACGATAAGTTTTATTTTTTTTTTTGCTTGTTTTGTTTTTTTCACACTGCTTGATTATGATGGGGGGAAATTGTTGACTTGTTTCTTGTGATTGACCCATTATGAAGCAACAAGCATATTGTGGAAGCCATAGGAAACAGTTATTTTGATACTGATAATTGATATTATCTACAGACTGGGACACTATCTTATATTGGTTTAGAATGCTTGAAGCTTGGGGTTCTCTTTTTTTAAATATTGATGCTTGATAGCACATATCAGTTTTTTAATCAGATATGTGAAGCTGCTGTATATGCTTTTGAGTTCTGACTTTTCTTTTATGCCTCTGCTTTATCATGCCACTCAAAATTTATAATTGGAGCACTAATTACAGTATTTCAATTTTATGGTGGTTGTATGATTTCCTTCATTCAACTGAAACTTTTGCCACCACCCGCTCCTTTTTTTTCTTTTTTCTTTTTTAATTTTGCTTTATGTTAGCTTTAAATTTGTTGTTATTTATGGTTATAGTACAGATGATTATGTTTATTATCCCGTCTTCTGCTTGTCTTTTCTTTGTGACTTACTATATTCCGTAACTTTGATTTGCAGGTTTGCCTTGAGGGGCAAATTTCTCGTAAGTCAGCAATCCAAAGTTTGAGTGATGGTCATCAACCTTTTGGAGATCAAATACCATGGAAATTCTGTGAGCAATTCCGAGATACAGTTTTTCCCTCACTTTCAGGTGCTCGTATTGTACGCATAGCGACACACCCAAGTGCCATGAGGGTAACTTTTATATTCTGCTCTGGCATATGGTTTAGCCAGATTCTGCCAAAGTTGTAACTTATTTCTTTTATTTCAGCTTGGATATGGTTCACAAGCAGTTGAACTTTTAATGCGGTGAGTGCATGGTTGATTTCTTGTTTCAATTGGAGTAATGTTCACTTTATCTTTTCCTTTTTACACAAGGTTCCATGAGCATAGAATGTTCTTCAAAAAATTTTAATTTAATATTTGATTTGGTTTGGGAGGAGCCTTGGTTCAACAATACGATAGAAAGTATCTCTGATATTTGTGTGTATAGTCAATTATTGCTCTAATCACATTACTAATTTAGGAGCTGATTCATCTTGTTATTAGGATTTCCATTATTGTAATTAATGTGGTATTAGTATAAATATATGAGGAATGCTAGCGACACTCTATCTGGCACTCTCTTTTTAACATTATTTATGATTGACTGAAATTTATTGAAAATCACCAATTTTGGTGGGTCTCACTTCTCATTTAATGACTCTCTCCTGATTTAGAAGTGGGACCCACCAAAATTGGTGCCCAATAAATTTCAACCAATCATAGAGAGAGTGTTGCTAGCATTCCTCTAAATATATTCTAGTGTCGTCTGATCTGATTACACAGAATTCCAGCATACTCTGTTTTCCAGTGTATGCCCACTGCCTTGGGACCTGGTGGCCATAGGTTCTAGTCACAGAAACAGCCTCTATGTCTATGGGGTAAGGCTATGCACTTTTTACCCTCATAGACCCCACAATGTTGGGAGCATCATGCACAGGGCTGCCAAAGAAATGATTTGGCTTGTGTATGAATTGTCCTGTTCATTAAAATGTTGCTTTAAGAGATGCTGTAATTTGGCGCTCATTATATAGTCTTTTATTTATGCCAAAATGTTAAATGCAGAACACCATCAATTAATCATTTACGTCACTGTCTGCAGCTACTATGAAGGACAACTTACTCCTATTTCTGAGATTGATGTTGAAGATAAAGTGCAGGTTCCAGTTCCACGAGTTAGAGTCACAGAAGCTGCAGAGAAAGTATGTTACCGCTAAAAGTCCCTTTTTGAATAGGTTTAGTTAGTTGTGTTCATTTATGTATATCATAATGGTATTGGAACTATCTAAGATTCCTTTCATTCTAGCTGATTGGCATCAGTAAGACCAAGATTCAACCAGTAAAGACAGCTTTTTCATAATTTTGAGAAAATGTCATTCTTATTAATTATATTAAGCACATGTCCAAAAAAAGGACATAACCTTAGAGGAGGTGTTGGAATTCCAAATAGTTCTATCAAGATGAATGATACTCCAATTCAACAAATGTGTTAGGAATTGGAAGATTTGCATGAAATTTTCTCGGAAGGATCAAGAGACTCAATGCAACAACTTTATTGTTATGCCTAGGCTCACCCTCATAATTCAGTAATATAGTAACATGGAGTTTGTTTGGTTCTTCATTTTTTTTATGCTGCTTTTCTTTTCAATCAGCTTTTGCCATACACTGCCCAGCTATTGTAACTATGGGCTTTTTTATATGGGAGATTATATTCTCTTGCTCTTGATAAAATAAATAAGTGATTTAATGACTGTTGTCATTTTATCCTGTCTGCATAAACTTACAAAGTGTCTGATATTCATGCTATGGTCCTAATTTCTTTGTAGCATTATGGTATCTCACGTGGAATATATCTTTCAATTGTATATTCTTTTTTTTTTTTTCCAAAGAAAGATGTGATATTTTCTTGCTTCTTTCACTGGCTTTGTTTTGATTTCATAGAGAAAGACAAACATTACTTTTAGACAGGTCCTTGGTTTCTTTTAGCTTTTAGATATTAATGACTGAATTCAAACATACAGTGCAGGGTGCATCTGAGCAAGAATGGCAGGCTATATTTAATTTGTTATTTTCTGTGCCTTTTAATTCTATCAATTTATGTTTATCTTTTTTGAATATGCTTTACCTTTTTCATGATACTACTATGGAATATGGATTCAGGTTTCACTACTTGAAGAAAATATAAAACCTAGAACAGATCTTCCTCATTTGCTAGTACATCTGCGTGAAAGGCGGCCAGAGAAGCTCCATTACATTGGTGTCTCCTTTGGGCTAACTTTGGACCTTTTTCGCTTTTGGAGGAAACATAAATTTGCTCCTTTCTACATTGGCCAGATTCCAGTTAAGATTTATTTTTTCTTAAGCAGTAGCTAAGACTTTATTTATTTTTACAAGTAATTAACATGGTTCTTCAACTTGATAGAATACTGTGACTGGTGAGCATACATGCATGATCCTGAAACCCCTAAACAATGATGAAATTGAAGCTGATGGATCAAATCAGCTGGGCTTTTTTGGTCCATTTTACCAAGGTGGGTTCATCTTCCTTTGCTGTTGTGATCTTTGTGTCTGATATTTATGATTCATTTTGTGAATGGTTGATGATTTAGTTCTCTACTTGTAGATTTTAGACAAAGATTTGCTAAACTTCTTGCTTCCACTTTTCGTGGCATGGAATACAAGCTTGCTTTGAGGTTAGTATTAAGAATTTAGTAGTTCACTGTTCTAAATTCTGAGATAGTGATTTGGATATTTTGGAGTTCATTGAATTCTAGGGAACTAGGATTATGTGATATTGATAGTTAGATCATATTGATTAATAAGATTTTCCACATCTTTATTTTATCATTTTGATAAAAAGAAGTATTGGTAGAGGAGAAGATGAAGTGCAAAGCAAAGGAGTATTTATTATGCTCTTAAAAGAAAACCAAACAGACAAAACAAAAAACTTGAAAGAAAAAGAACTTAATATTTCAGTGTATTTAGAATACAAGCACCAATCCCCTTTTTATAGGCTAAATGGCTGATGCTATTAAGGGAAATTAACATAAGAAAGGAAATAGGAAAAATATTAAAGATACAATGAGATATTTATTTAATCCTAATAATATCAAAGATATTTACTAGACTCCCCCTCTTGGTAAACGGATATCCAATCATTCCCAATTCGAGCCCTGAAGGGTTGTAAGCTGTAGTTATAAGACCACATCTATAAGTGAATATTTTAAGACTCTAGGGCTTTAGAGTTTCTTGAACACTACACCCCTCATTTACATCTCTATTTTTCTAAATGCTTATTATTATGATAATTTACCCAGCATAATAGATCCAAAAATCAATTTCAAGGACCAAGACCCTACAGAGGCCACATCTGATAAATATCTGCAGTCAGTCAGAGAATATTTATCACCACATGATATGAAGCGATTAGAGGCATATATTGACAACCTTGCTGACTTTCATCTGGTAAGAGCTCAAGTGATGTCATTTAAAATGGTTCAGTGTGGTGAACTGATGTAACCTCAAGCATCTTGCATTATATATCACTGCAAAAGTTGTGATGTAACTGTGCCAAGCATAGTCCACTGAAATAACAATTCTGAATAGAGGAATACTAACGGTACTCTCTAACACTCTATGATTGGCTGAAATTTATTAGAAATCACCAATTTTGGTGGGTCTCATTTCTCATTTAATGACTATCTATCCTGATTTAGCAGTGGAACCTACTAAAATTGGTAATTGTCAATAATTTTCAACCAATCATAAAGTGTTAGAGAGTGTCGTTAGTATTCCTCTTTTGAATATCTGTTTAAGAAATTTGGAGTGCTTTTTAAGTTTGATCGTGACCCTTTTCTCTTTTACAGATTTTAGATTTGGTTCCAACCCTTACACATCTGTACTTCCAAGAAAAGCTCCGAGTTACATTGTCGTATGCTCAAGCTTCTGTGTTACTCTGCATCGGTCTGCAGAGTCAGAACATTTCATACATTGAGGTCTGTTTATCAACTTGTTAATTTGTTTAGTTGTAATATTACACTCAGATGACTATTTAGCACCTGATGCCTTGTACATCAAAGCAATAAAGGATAACATAAAGCTGAATCCTATTGAGTTAATTTATATTCACTTATGCAGTTAGTGTAAATTTTTTTTACAGATATCAAATAAGATTTCACTTTGCTGCCACATTATAATAATGAATAGGATGATGATGATGTGGTGATAGGATGAATTCCTATTGAATCAAAAAAGTTTTATATTGATTGTGCATATAAATTAAATTCAAATCCTATTACCAGATATACAATAACAAAATCCTTATCTCACTAGGTGAGGTCGGCTACATGACACGTGTTCTAGAAATTTTCTAAAGTATCCTCTGCCTTCTTTTGAAATCTATCATGCATTGGTCAGTTTATCATGATACACATTCTCTATCAAATCGTTGCTTGATTTTGTTTGAGGTTTGAGTTTTCCTGTTTGATGTCTTTTCCCATTGGTGCCTTTTCAAAAAGATGGAATCACATTCTCTTATATGCTCTTTTGTTTAACAGGGACAAACGAATTTGGAAAGGCAAACAATATTGTCTCTATTTATAAAGGTTATGAAGAAGTTCTACAAATATCTAGATGGCCTTGCATCCAAGGAGATTGAATCAACCTTGCCAAGACTGAAAGAAGTAAGTTTCTTAATATCAATTTATCTTGTGAGTTCCATGGCATGGTGCTTTCACTAGAATTCATAGAAAATTTTGGTTAGTGAACTCACTTCTGCTGGGGTGTGTTTAGGAACGCAAATTCTAATTTGTGCCTCCTTTTTTATCATTCACTAATCTTGCACCTCTTCTTTGTCCCTTTTTTTCTGGGTTATGTTCTGTTTTGTCCCTAGATTGTCATGGAACCTCATAGTGTCTCTGTAGACGAAGATCTCAATAATGCAGCTAAACAAGTTGAGGTATGTGCCGTCATCTTCTGTTTTCTTTTGTGGAAGATCCCTACCCCAAATCCCATCTTTGCTTTCATAGCTCATATCTTAAATAATTGTCACTGGATAGGATGACATGAAATCAAAAGCAGAAGCACCCTTTACTCCTGAGTTGCTCCAGCAGTATGCCATTGAAGATGGAGAATCTGGCTTTGAGACTGTTTTACAAAATAATGGTGGAAAAATACCCACAGGTGGTCTTATTAGCGTGAAATCTAGTAAGAGTGTATTGAAGCATGAAAAGGAGAAGGGAAGTCATAAGAGTGACAAAAAGCGGAGTAAAGATAACCATAAAGATAAATCTAGCAAAAGGAAAAGATCTTGAATTGACCATGAGAAGAACCATCAGGGATTGTTGGTCCTTGAGTCAGAACAGCAACATAAGGGCAAAGTGAACGTCCAATTTGAAGGGGATCGGAATCCACTGACAAGAAGCTCAGTTCATATTTTTCATAAATTATTGCTGCTATACTTCAATTTGATTTTTATTTTTTATTTATATGTTTTCATGGGAATTAGTGGGCAACATGACAGCATTAGTATAAATGTGACGGCTGCAGAGATATATCCATATGATATAATTTTACCAGCCTTTTTTTGGTGGCTCAAGAGGATGACCACAATTTCCAGTTTTTTCTCCTTTTGTGGACAACTACATTACTATGTATGCATTTTTCCAAGAAAGTATATCTTATACGATATTTATTGTGTGGTGTCACACTTGAAATTGCAGAGTATGGAGTGTTAATACGAATGATAATTTAGGGGTGCAAAGAGGATTGAATTGACCCACTAACCTAATTGACTCAATCCAAAGTCAATAATAGATAAAAGAAAGAAATTAATTGAACTGGTCTTTTTAAGTTTGGTTGATTCTCGGATGAAAAAAAATGAAAACTCAACCTGACTAAATATTTTTTCTAGATAAAATTCGTTTTAAAATACATATACTCTCTCGGTTCCAGTTTATACGACGTTTAAGATTTTGATACAAGTATTAAGGAATGTAATTAATTTGTTGAATTTTTTAGAAAATATTAAATATCTTCCTAATATACATTTTATCTCTCTAATTAATTATTCACATGGCACTATTCCCACTAAATATTAATTAAGAATAGTTTCGGAAGAAGATATTTAATGCAGCATTGATTTTGTAAAATAACATCTATTTTGGAATAATTTTTTTTTCTCTAAAATATCATATAATCTGGAACAGAAGAAGTATATTGTAAGTCGATGATGGAGCCTTGAGAATTTTACTTGCTATCGAACCCCAACAAATACGAACCATAATTAATTAAGACATTGACATTGACAAGCAACAGAACAAATCAACTTTCTTTGAATATTTAAATCTGGAGATGTGCTGAACAAAACCGGATTGAGAATATTAATAATTCTAATGACTTTTAGGCACAAATAATCAGACAGGCATTACTTTGGAACTTCAATTTGGACTATGGTATGTAAACTTGAACCCTCTGGAATTCCCAGGGGAGGATCTTTGCATGAACAATTGTCAACATTATATAGCTCCCACTCTTTAATTTCACATTTGTCTAGTGCAGCAACTATCTTTGTCCTCTCTCTGTCATTTGGAAATGCTCCATCTGGACTAGCAAGTACTGCCCCAGTATAAGATTGCCCTGCAACTCTAGCAGCACCATGATAATGGAACAAACCCCAACTAAGATTATCAGCTACATCCACAATTGTCCAAAACTCATTTGAAACAACTCCATTATCCAATACACTGAAATAGAATGTGCCAGGTACTTTACCTCTTCTGACCCTATATTTTCTCCTCCTCCAGACCATTTGGCCTTCCAATGTTTTTACCTGGAATACTGGTTCATACCAAAATGACCCTTTTGCTTTTCCCCTATAGAATAACTGGTATTGGCATGGAAATTGATCATATGCTGGGTTTTGCCCTGCTACAACACGCCAGCTCCATTGCAAACTCCCCAACCAACCAACAAACAAATCTTCTGCCATTTCATAACTTAGGTTCTGCCCCCGGAACTCGATCATTGGAGGCACATATGGCTTGTCAGGGATTTCTGCTTCTAACTCAAGACAGTTGTTTTTCTGTAATACACATAGTGAAAAGGCTTCTAGATATGCACTTTCATATGAAGCAATACACCGGTAATTACAAACTTGATCAACAGGACTACACTGATTCAAGCATTGAAGAGCTTTTCTACAATTGGGATCCAACAAGCAATTAAGTACCTGACGACCACAGTTCTTCAACATACAGTTCAGGGTAGAAAAACCTTTAGCTCTCAAGTTCTTCAATACTGGAACTGGCCTAATATAAGCATTGATTAATACCAGCAAACAGAACCTTATATCATCAGAATTATGTTGATCCCATGCTTCAGATACAGTTTGCAGTACTTCATATGATTCTTTAGCTTTATCAGATTGAGAATTTCCAAAAAAGTTTCCAAATATACTTCCTCTCCCTTCACTGGGAACATCATAGCCTCCTAATTTGCTCGTCATATCAGGTGAAGAGTCAAGGCATATTACATTGTCAATAGTTTTGCTGTTGTTATTAATCCACTCAACAGATTCCTTGTTTGTAACAGCAACAATCACCAATATATCGGCATTCAGTAATTCTCTCTGGAGTTTCATGGACATTTGTCCATTAGATATAATACATTCATCAGTAAATACAAGAAGTTCATACCCTTCATCAACCCATTTCAATCTCTTTGCCTGTTAAAAGGGAATATTAACGGCACTGGACCCAATAAAAAAATTAACCACACTATTCATATAAGAAATATTATGACAAACATACTTCAGGTGTAATAAGACACGTCACATGAAGATATCAAAGATTTCTGTCACAGATCTGAAAACATTCTAACTAAAGGCAAAAGTTATCCAGCCAAATTAGAAAGCAACAAGCTGTAAGAATAATATCACAAGCACAACTTTTATTTCTATATACATTGTACCTAGACCCATGATTAAATCAAGCAAAATATGAAGTCGGGGAAAAGGCTAAAAACCCTCCAATTTACTTTAGTTGTTTCTTAAATTAAAAATACCTTTACTCTATTTTGTTAGGCTAGAACAAAAGCCAGTGACATTACATAACAATAAATTGACAACAATGACATTATCTTCATTGATTTGGATCTCCATGACTCTTTTCTTTTGTTCAGTAGTGTAACTCTCAAATCTTTGAGGAGATTTCTTTAGAACTTGATTCAGCGTAATTAGGCTATTGGCTTTGTTAAAGATATGATTAGATTTTCTGTAAATAGGGAAATTATGTATAATTGTACAGCTGATCTTTAGGGATTTATTTCCCTTATTACTGTATTCCTTCATTATAAATAATATACCTTGTGTGTGATAACTTAACACACAATTCTTGTAAAATATTTTACTCTTTTATGGTATCAGAAGGGTTCAACCCTTCTCTTTCTTTTTCGTGCAGCCTCCTTTTGCGGTGAACAGTGCATGCGGTGAACAGTGCACGCACATTCTCTGCCTCGATTTGGCAGCCTTCCCGTGGTCTGACCACCTGCGACTACAGTCGCCTCCCTACGACGACTTCATCCAGCCCCTGTTTGGCTGCTTCTCATGGCCTCTCCTTTGGAACCCGCTTCCGCCACGACGTTCACAAACGTCCCTCTGATTCCGTGTGAGAAACTCACTGGCTCCACCAACTACAATACATGGGCAGCCGCTGTTCAGTTATGGTCCCAAGGTCAAGGCCGTGCCGACCACTTGACCACTCAGGTTAAAGATATTCCCAACAAAGATCAAGATCGTTGGAAGCAAATAGATGCCTCCTTGTGCAGCGTCCTTTGGTTCTCTCTTGCTCCCCACCTTCAACCGCAATATCAGGCTTTTCCAACCTGTTATGAGGTTTGGACCAAAGCCAAGAGAGTCTACTCCAATGACGTTCATCGTCTTTACAGTGTCATCACCGCTATGATGCCAACCAAACTTGAGAATATGGACATGTAGACGTATCTTGGGAGGCTCGATCGTTTGATTGCCGATTATAATAGTTTGATGTCTTTCACTACTGATCAAGACACGTTTTACCGGCAACGTAACCAGTACTTCATGGTTCTCGCTCTTGCAGGTCTTCCACTTGAGCTTGACTCCGTGCGTAACCAGATACCATTTGGCCCCACTGTTCCCACTTATGATACGGTTAGTGAACACCTGTTGCGTCTCTCCACTCCATATGTTTTTGGGCATTCCTCTGCTTCCTCTACTTCCTCTGCTGATTCCTCCGTCCTTGTCTCCCACTTATCTCAGCATGGTGGACGAGGAGGTGGTCGTGGCGGCAAGAATCGTCGTTGCAATTATTGTAACCACTATGGTCATATTGAAGTAGAGTGTCGCACTAAAGCCCGAGAGCAGTCGAAGTCAGCTAATGTTGTTGACCCTCATGTTGCCGACCCTGCCCCTCTTGCGGATGTCACTATCTCCGCCTTTGAGTATAAAAAATTTCTCCAATTCCAAGCAGCCCAGCAATCTGCATTGCCTGCTACTACTGTGGCTCAGTCTGGTAATCCTGTAGCCTTTGTCTCTCAGTCCTCCTCCCTTGGACCCTGGATACTTGACTTCGGTGCCTCTGATCATATGACTGGTAACCAATCTCTTTTCTCCTAGTTGTCTTTTTCCGATACCTTACCGTCTGTTACTCTCGCAGATGGCTCTCAAATTAAAGTTCGAGGCATCGGACAAACCCACCCACTTCCTAATCTTTCTTTAAATTCTATTTTATTTGTTCCTGGTTGTCCTTTCAATTTAATTTCCATTAGCAAGCTTACCCACTCACTTAATTTTTCTGTTTTGTTTGTTAATAATTCTGTTCTCATACAAGATCGATGTACAGGACGGATGATTGGAGCAGGACATGAGTCTGGGGGATTGTATCAACTCTCACCACCGGTTGCCTGTGTCTCCTCTGCCTCTCCAGATCTTGCCCATCAGCGTCTCGGTCATCCCAGCTTAGAAAAATTGCGTTTTTTGGTTCCTAGTCTCTCTACACTTCAGTCTTTACAGTGTGAGTCGTGTCAATTAAGAAAACATGTTCGTTCCTCTTATAGTCCTCGAGTCAATAAATGTGTTGTGTCACCTTTTGATTTAGTTCACTCCGATATTTGGGGGCCTAGTCGAGTCTGTTCAACTTTAGGATATTACTATTTTGTTACATTCATTGATGATTTTTCTCGTTGTACTTGGGTTTTCTTAATGCAAAATCGTTCTGATGTCTTCTTTAATTTTCAAAGTTTTGTGCATGAAGTTCAAAATCAATTTGGAATGTCCCTTAAAGTTTTGCGAACTGATAATGCCAAAAAATATTTATCTGCCCAGTTTCAGTCTTTCTTAACCTCGCAGGGAATTCTTCATTAAACTTCATGCACTCACACACCACAACAAAATGGTGTTGCTGAACGGAAAAATCGTCACCTAGTTGAAACAGCAAGAACCCTCCTTCACTATAATGTCCCTCTCTGCTTCTGGGGTGATGCGCTTCTTACATCCTGTTATTTGATCAACCGCATGCCCTCGTCTGTCCTCAACAATCAGATTCTGTACTCTATTTTGTACCCACAACAGGACCTCTATTCTGTTCCTCTTCGTGTATTTGGTTGTACTTGTTTTGTCCATGATCTTACTCCAGGTAAAGATAAACTCTCTGCCAAGTCTCTTAAGTGTGTTTTTCTAGGTTACTCTCGCCTCCAGAAAGGATATCGTTGTTTCTGCCCCCAACTTAAACGGTATCTTGTTTCTGCTGACATCACTTTCTTTGAGTATACTCCATTCTTCTCTGAGCCAGTTGTTAATGATGCCCCTCTGGATGTTCCACCACCTGTTGTTCCAACTCCGGCCGTTGTGACAGCTCCACCACCACTAATTGTCTATCAGCAACGACGGCGACTTCCCTCGGTGGTTCCACCTACTGATCCCCCAGCATCATCTCCTGCTCCAAACGCCCCTCCTGCAACGTCTCCTGAGCATGAGCTTCCCATTGCCCTACATAAAGGTATCCGGTCCACTCGTAATCCTAACCCTCTATATGCTTGTACTCTTCATTGTCATCGTTTATCTCCTTCCTATTTCTCTTTTATCTCCTCTTTGGATCCCCGTTGGCGGCAGGCAATGTTGGATGAAATGGCTGCTTTACAGGCTAGTGGGACTTGGGAGCTGGTTCCCTTACCTCCTATGAAGACTACTGTTGGTTGTCGCTGGGTTTATACCGTAAAGGTTGGACCGGATGGACATATTGATCGGTTCAAAGCTCGCTTGGTAGCTAAGGGCTATACTCAGATATTTGGCCTTGATTATGGGGACACCTTTTCCCCTGTAGCCAAGATTACTTCTATTCGTCTGTTCCTTGCCATGGCAGCCATACGTCGTTGGCCGCTTCACCAGTTGGATATCAAAAATGCCTTCTTACATGGTGAGTTGCAAGAAGTTTACATGGAGCAACCTCCCGATTTTACTGCTACTGACGGCTCTTACCTTGTATGTCACCTTCGACGCTCTTTGTATGGTTTGAAGCAATCTCCCCGTGCCTGGTTTGGTCGTTTTAGCTCTACCTTGCTCCAGTTTGGTATGACTCACTGTGAGGCTGACCACTCTATCTTCTTCCTTCGCTCTCCGACTGGCCTGTACATTTATTTGGTGGTCTACGTTGATGACATTATTATCACTGGTGATGATTTTGATGGTATCCGTCAGCTCAAGTCTCACCTTCATAGTCAGTTTCAGACAAAAGATCTGGGTCCGCTCAAATATTTCTTAGGCATTGAGGTTGCTCAATCTGCCTCCGGCATTGCTATTTCCCAAAGGAAATACGCTCTGGATATTCTCACTGAGACTGGTATGCTTGACTGTCGTCCTAGTGACACTCCTATGGACCCCAACATCAAACTTCTTCCGAGTCAGGGGGAGCCACTGGTAGACTCGGGAAGATATCGCAGACTTGTTGGTAGACTCAATTACCTCACAGTCACCAGACCCGACATCACCTTTGCAGTTAGTATGGTGAGTCAGTTCCTCAATGCTCCTTGTGATAGCCATTGGGATGCCGTCAAGCGCATTCTCAGGTATATCAAAAATGCACCAAGCCGCGAACTTCTATATGAAGATAAAGACAATGTCAAGATCGTTTGTTACTCTGATGCTGATTGGGCAAGATCCCCATCAGATAGGAGATCTACCTCTGGTTATTGCATTCTTCTTGGAGGGAATTTGATCTCATGGCGAAGCAAGAAGCAAAATACAGTTGCTAGATCCAGCGCCGAAGCTGAATACCGTGCCATGGCAGCAGCCGCTTCTGAAATTACATGGCTTAGACAACTTCTCCAACAACTACAATTCGGAGACATCCAGGACACGAAGCTTATTTGTGATAAAAAAGCCGCTCTTCATATTGCATCTAATCCAGCCTTCCACGAGCGAACTAAACACATCGAGATAGATTGTCATTTTGTGAGAGAAAAAGTGCTCTCAGGAGAAATCACTACTGACTTTGTCAATTCCAATGATCAGTTGGCGGATATTTTCACTAAATCTCTCAAGAGGTCTCGCGTGGATTATATTTGTAACAAGCTCGGTGCATACAACATATATGCTCTAGCTTGAGGGAGAGTGTTAAAGATATGATTAGATTTTCTGTAAATAGGTCAATTATGTATAATTGTACAGCTGATCTTTAGGGATTTATTTCCCTTATTACTGTATTCCTTCTTTATAAATAATATACCTTGTGTGTGATAACTTAACACACAATTCCTGTAAAATATTTTACTCTTTTAGGCTTCAATTTGGTGTTAAGCACACAACTTCAAAGAGATTTCCCTGACAGATATGTTGAGAGATCAGGCAGCTTTGATTCATTGATGTTTTCTTTGTAACTCGTGTTTTCTAATTAATTGTGCAATTCAAACAAAATCCATGAGAGTCTAAAGTAAAATACTCTGAAAATTAGGAAATTATCATGTGTGCTCCACATGTTCACTCTGTACAGTATTTCCACTCTCCACAAATAGTTCCATCCCATGTTCACATTTGCTAATACTCAAACAGCTTTCTCTCATTCAATTCATCAAGATTGTCCACTGTAAGCATCCTTCTCTCTCAAAACAAATCCCCAAAATATTGAACCCCAAAACAAAAACCCTTGGAACTTATCCACAAAATGTTTTACACTAAAGTCATGCATTAAAAAAAGTAAATACAAAAACAAAAGAGAGAAAGAGAGTAAACTAATATTTGGATCCATAAAAATGGATGCTGCAGGTATAATAAATAATAAATAAAATCATATTCTCCTGGTACAAATCCTACTCTTAATAAAGTAAGAAATAAAAAATTGTGTGTGTGTGTGTGTGTGTGTATTTACTGGCTTAAAAATATTATAAAAAAAAAAAATAGGAAGAGGAGGGTGTAAGAGTATTTAGAATTATTCATAAAAAATTGAAACTGAATGAAAGAGGGGTTGAGAGGGTACGTAACAGTGTGAAGCATGACTTGTTCCCAAGATGCGGACTTGAGAGGGCTGGCAGCTCCGTGGCCAACGACAGCCACCATCCTCACCGGCGGCGCGACTGGCTGCTCCGCTGTCACGGCGGAGAAGACGGTTGTCGGAGGGCGAAAGCGAAAGCGAGAGTGAGTGTGAGTGTGTGATGGTGAGGGAAAAGAGAGAGAGGTTCGGGTATTGGCATGGTGAAAGGGGAAAGGGAAAGAGGTAACAGATAAAGCGTTATGAAGAAACTGAAAACCGATTGTTACAACATTTTTTAGTTGCAAATTCAGAGACATCTAAACGGGATTTTCTTTAACTCTTACAAACAAAAATCACACACTGAGATTGAGATTGAGATATAACAATCAGAGTGAGTGCACAACACAACATTAGTCACCGCTATCACAATCAAAAATGTCTTTCATTCACTTCCTTTCCTTTCTTCTTAATTCCAGAAACCTTGGGAGTCTTTTATTTATTCAGCTTAAATTAAAATTTAATCACATTCACTTGCACTGTTTTTCGATTTAGTTTCTATTTACAAAAACTTTACTCTAAAAAATATTATAGATTAATCCGTACCGTTTATCAACGTTGCAACCATATTATTACAGTATTTTTTTTATAGGGCATAAATTGCATGTTTTTTGTTACCTTTTTAATTACTCCATATAATAATTATTTTCTATTATTCAACTATTCCCTTTTTTTTTTAAGAAATTATTCAATTATTCCTAAGAAAAACAAAATGTTATTTGAAAATGAATTCTCTTACGTACATAATGTTTTCTATTAAGACCAAAAAAACAAAAACAACCCATGTCATATTTTAAGCGACATCTCTTGAAACATTGCAGATGCAAGTTTATATCTAAAGAAATAACTTCTATTTGCTTTCAAATGGGAGTCATCGTCCTTCTAGCATCATACCTCCGCCAAAGAATCACAATTTCAACTAATTAGCATAGCACTCGGTCTAAGAATCCAAAAGGTGAATCTGTAAACTTGCATTTTCATATTCATAAATATTATGCGACAAAATCTGACAATTGATCGCGTACTTCTTTTAGGCTATATGGAACACTTCATTTTAAATGTTGTAAGATTGTTGCCTGGGTCGCGGAATTTCAATTAATTGATGGATGGGATCCAAATTGGGAACAGCCATAGTATCAATAAGAATATACTTGGGAAACGTGACACAAGAAAAATTTAGAAAATTTCATCGCCTCAACTTCCAGTTTAACATGGACTTTGAAATACAAAAAGACCTTGAAAAAACTCAAGAATCTTCAAACTGGCATCAATGTAAACCAGTGGTGTCTACTTATTGAACACAGCTTCATCATTATCCAAACGTAATAATTTCTAATGTGTGCAAACATCCTGAAGACATTTTAAAGGAAGTTTCTGATGTCCAAAGTTTTGACATCAACCGATTCAGGCTCATCCTTGAATTCCTCCCTGAAATGGCAAACAGACAAGGCAAAATAAATCCTACTATGGTTTCAAATTTCTATCCTATTGCACAAAGAGACACGAGTGAAAAGTAATTCTTTTTTTTTTTGAAAAGAAAAAAAAAATTCTAAAAGTAGAGGAGAAAACAGAAGTCCAATTTCCAATGCATCATATGTTCAAAGTTCAAAAGCCATAAACCTACAATGCTAGGAAAGGCCAAGCAACATCTTTGGACTTAGGAATTAAAATTAAGCAGAAAAGAAAAGGTAATTATCATGTGCTTATCAATGATGTTCTGTGTCCAAAAGCATTAAAGAGAATTGGGGAGAGGGGGAAAATACAAGAGCAAGAAATGATATCATTAGTAATACCTCTTCTTTTGAGTTTCCATTGCCTCAAGAGCATCCTTCTTCAGCTCCTCCAGTTGTGCTTTGGCTAGTTTAAGTTCTAGCTCCTCTTCATACTTTGGTAGATCTTCCTTACGAACTCCAAGTCTAAGGTAGCACCACCAAAGGAAGAAAAAGAAGGGAGGTAGACCAAAAACAAAGAGAGAAAGTAATTACAACCCAGTAATTTATTGTGCTCAACTGAAGAGAATAAAACACTTCAGAATCCTCACTAGCAAATTAGGAATATAAACAACCAAATGGAATACCCAACAATAAAAGTAAACATTGTGATGCAAGGTCCAATGTTTATAAAAAGAACAAAAACACAAAACAGAAAATTGGATATGTTAACTGGAAATATTCCTTCTACTAAAAATAAAATTTCCTCCACTATATTTTATAGCAAAAATCCTTATCCTCTACACCATCTAATGAAACGAGCACTTTCCCATATAATGAGGGTGTAAATGCCACTCAAACATAAAAATATTTATAAAATCACCAACAATTAGAACTAATCGCATCCCCACATTCCATGACAATGATAGTGAAATAAAATAATCACAGATGACAGCTTCAAAAGCTTGAATTTAGATGTCACATAAATTAGCCCAAGCCAACATATCAAAAAGATATCAAGGGATATGAACTTACTTCTTATTAATCTTATCAAACTCTGCTAAGAGAAGGTCCATTCCTTTCTTATCATTTCTCAGTAAAGGTTTTTTTAAATCCTTTTCAACTTTGTCCAATGCATCTATCATCAGAGCCTCTGCACCAAGATCATCTGTAAGACCTCTCCTGTAAAAAAATGAACATATAAATATATGAGCTCATGCAACAGTAACCCAACACATCCTGAAGCAAGGGATGCCATATGTTGCCTTTTATCTCAATTGTATATATAAAACATAGAGAAAAAGGGCTATGCCTTGACAATGCAAAACAATTTTACATTGTCATCTAATCACAAATCACTATGTATGGTAAATTTGTTGACTTTAACAATAACTATCTTAAAAGTCATATCAACATGATTTATGATTGGATGACAGTGAAAAACTGTTTTACACTGTCAATGCATGACCATTAAACTCTAAAACATATGCATACACAAGTATAAAAAGACAACTAATTAGGTAAATCCCGATAATAATTTAGGCTAGTCACAATTTGCAGGAAAAAAAAAAAAACAAAACAAAGCCATCCGGCAATTTTTAGAACTGGAGGTTTAAAACAAAAGCACTATTTGATAATGAAGTCAAAATGGTGCATGGAATTGAAAGAATCATTCTACATATCACAAAATAATGAAGCTGGTATAAATGAAAAAGTAAAAGGGATGCTTTACATATCAATCATCACATCTAATTACAAAATGAAGAGAGTAGAGAGAATAGATCATCATCACACACTTGACTCTTATTTCCTTCAAAGTCAGAAGATAGGTCCGAGCATCTGGAATATCCTGTGTCTCAATTTCAATGGTGGATAGTATGTCTTGGGACTCTGACAACAAGTTTGCCCTGTAGAATGCACAAAAGATTGTAGGCATAACATAATTAAAACAACAAAATATTGAGCAGAAATAGTCAGATAAAAAGAACAAGTTAAAGCAGAATCTCACTTCTCTCTAACTGTTTTCATGACCTTTGCATAATGAGAAACAGCAGCTGGATCTTCTGGGTCAATGGTGATCTTCTCATTCTTTAATATTCCTATGGCGGTCTCAAATTTGTTCTTCACATCCACAAAAATGTTCTTCAGCATCTCTTTTCCAATCCAATTAAAGAGTATGTTGTCAGAAAGTGACAAAAATAACAAAATTTCATTTAAAGATCAACATGCATATTTTTAAAACTATAGTACAAGAGAACTCACGATCTCCCTTAAGGGAAGGAGGGGTAGACTCTTTAGCAAAGTGACGAACTGGAATAGCATGCTCCCTTTGCAGAAGTATTTGACTGCCATAGATCTGTAAGAAATGGAGAAAAATGGGCACATGGCAAAAAAAAAAATCATTAGCTAAATCACAAACATCATCACTTAATAAACAAAATTTATGCATATTAACCACCATGGAAACATGAGTTTCATATCATTCATTTCCACACACTATTCTGCAACTCAATATGAGATAAATCAGTAGATAAATCACAAACATCGTCACTTTTAAATTACCTAACCAAATTTATGCATATTAACCATCATTGAAACATGAGTTTCATATCATTCATTTCCACACACACTATTACGCAACTCAATATGACAGATAAACAACAAGCACCAAGACATTTTTTTTAATCCGATGACCATGGCTGATGATGATCAGGGATAACAAATCCAAACGCATTGACTACTCCTAGGGTGCAAACAAGTGAAAAACGTAATTTCCCCAAACAATAGAATCAGCAAAGAAAGAAAAACCTAATTGACCAAAAGAAATGGATAAATGAAATGTTAACCCTCTAAATCTAGCGTATATTATCTCTTTTTCGCATAATTTTGATTTTAGATTATCTAGATAGATAATCAGATATCGCTAGATGTAGTGAAAGCAATGCAGATCCCGAGATTACAACAACAAAATCAGAAGTAAGAATGTGAAAAAAAAATGCTATGAAGAATTGGTAGCTAATCGAGAGAGAAGGAATTGATAAGAGAGATACCAATTTGGATTTGGAAAAGATACGAGAAGAGAGTGCCATGAGCGACGAATATTGAGCTTTCTCACGAATGCGTTAGCTAGGGCTTCTTCGTTTCACTAATTCACTTTGATACCTCTCTCTAACTCTAATGAAATGAGTTCACAGGAATCACAGAGGGAGTAATCTGGTAGGGTACACCCTAGTTCTGGTGAATGGGCTTCGCTTTATATCTCTGCCGTTGGATATCCTGCCACGTGGTGCTCGCTCTTTTATCCCAAGAAATTTTTTAAATTTTAATTTTAATAATATAATAATATAATGTTTAATGTGAAAATTTTTACACTATTAATTTATAAAAATTATTTAAATATATCTTTAAAATGATTATTACAAAATTAATAATTGTATAATTTATTATTGAATAACAGTCTAAAAAATATTTTTATTGTAAATGCATTCTAATTAAATTTATAAAAATTTCGTAAAAGTGTTATTATTCACTTATACCCAAAAAAAAATAATGATCTGTTATTATTTTTATTTTAATGAATTGTTATTATTATACCCAAAAATTAATAATAACACTATGACAAACATAACCACTGCACTAAAAACTAACTAAAATTATAGGGCACAAAATAACAGTTCATTATATATTATCAAATTTAATAGGTATTATTTTTAAATTTAGGCCTAATCCGGTTGAAGTTGACAGTTCCAGTATATTAACATTTTTTTGATAAAAAATTATTAAAATATTTTTATCAAAGAAAAAATAATCTATTTTCAAAATTCTTTTATCTCTTAGTTAATGACAAACTTTTTTATATTTGTTTGAAATTTAACATCAGGTATTTATTATTTGATAATGGTAATTATTAATTATATTTTACATGTTGATTGTTGTTAAAATTACTTTTCAATTTTTTTATAATTTGACAAAAATTACCATATGAAAATCAAATGGCACCCAATTAAGATGAGACACATGACAACCACTCGTGTCACAAATTAATAAATAACATTTTAGAAGTTACGATAAAATTATATTGAAAAAAATGGTGAGAATATATTATTAACATTTTTCAATAATTTTTGGTGTTCCAAAAACAACTTGTTAACATTCTCCTGTGATATTCCCGAAACTAAAATGTTATCGATGAGAAACATGATTATTTTTATGAAGAGTTTAATAGTGATACACTGACAATATAAAATAATTTTAACTTATCATACATGATGATTTGTCATTAGATGACAGTGTAAAATTATTTTACACTGTTAGTACATGGTCTTTTTTTTTTCATTTATGAATCAACTGCAACAAGTTGTATAAAATACAGCAGTTTTTATCTAATTTCTGTCATACTTCAGCTATCAGCAGGTACTTTCTGCTATGCTTGAATTAGTAGAAGACGATAGAATGAAAGGGAATGTAAAATGAAGTCGGAATATAATGAAAAATTAGTGGGATCTATTTCATTGTTTACCTTCACTTTTCTTTGGCTCCAATTTGGGAGTAACAAGATGGAATTGAAATTTTGTTTCATTCCATCATAACAATCCAAACAGTGATGGAATGAAGGCTTTATTCTATTATATTTTAGTTCATTCCATTTCATCCCCTCTCGTTCCATCAATTCAAGCATAGCTCAATGCCATTAACCATGATCGCAATTCGTTCGATGGCAACTCTGCTTCCAGTATTTTGACATCATAACAAACAGATTTCCGTAAACTAATTGAAAAGATGAATGTTACTGATGATGCGGCGCAACAAATATAAACAGAAATACAAATAACAAGCATTCAGTACATTTTATTTTTTTTTGACAATGCACATAAATATATTTATGCTAGTAATAAAAGTCTACATTTCGTCCAGAGTGTTGCTAGAAACAAACTATTGTCTATAAACATGATTCTACATTTCGGCGGCAAAGGATTTACCACATCCACAAGTCTGTGTCGCGTTAGGATTCTTGAAAGAGAAGCCTCCCCCAATCAGAGCATCACTGTAATCTAATTGCATGCCAAATATGAAGAGTAGACTCTTAGGATCACAAACTGCAAAAATAAATGGAGAAGTCAAAATATGTCATGCAGTGGCTTATGGTTTAAGACTTAAACAAAAACATCAAGCGCTGCAGTCGATACATTGATCAAAGAAATATATAGAGGAAAGTCTCCAATACCATAATCACCATATACATGCATCATTTTTGTTTTAGCGTAAGGTGCAAGACAGTTTGCTCACTGTTCTTTCTCTTATTTACCAAATACAGTAAGCTTAATACTGGAAGCAATCCAAGTGCAGTCTTAACAGTAATAATAATAATAACAACAGCATTTTTAACTGTTGCTTCAAAGCAAAAACTCTAGCAATCAAAGCTGAAAAAGAAGTAAAAAAGATCATGTTGAGGGGACCAAGCTTTCAATTCAGTCAAATATTTAAATTTTTTCCTACTGAATCAACATAGAGCTAGTACGGGGGTTGGCTTGCATTTCTTGAAAATAAAATTAAAGTGAATTACACTTAGTTGATACATGAAGCAAAAAGAATGGGCATAAACTGTAATGATAGTTGGAAGTTGGATCCAGGAAAATTAGGAGAAAATGCTATGTTCTAAATAAAATCAATCAGTCAGTAGTCACTATTGCCATCGATTAAAGAAATAAATAATATTTCTTTTAAGTTTCAAACCATTTGTATTCCATAGATTCCCTCCCTCTCCCAAGTAAAGAATAAGGTATTTGCCGTGCAAAGATATTTTTTGATAAAAGCCTAAAATCAGTCATGTATATAAACATTGAAGATTGAAACAAAACCTCCTACCGCATAATAATATAATTAAGATTATCATCACTACTACTACAAAGTTTAGTATCTTCCACCTATTTGCAACTGTCAAGTGCCAACCAGTACATACTTTGTCTTGGTCAAATAGCTTAATTAGGAGAATAATTTTATACAGAAGTTATGGTGTTACAGTTTGTAAGTGAAGTGCATACACAAACTTGACGAATCAACCTGTAAAATTGCATATAATGGACATAGCTAAAGCCTGCCAAATATTTTACACCCCCCCCCCCCCTCCCAAAAAAAAAAAAAAAAACACGAGATTAATCCTACCTTGTGAATTTTAAATGTTAATGATAAGAACCAGAATATGAACCATACCAATTTCAAAACCTTCATATTCAATGACGGAATCATCTGGCCTTGCATTAGCCCTGTCTTCAAAATCCATTGTGTATGACATACCAGAGCACCCACCTTGTTTGACACCTATTCTTAAACATAAATTTTCATTTCGTTCAGACCTCATCTTATTCAAGTGCTTCAGTGCATTATCTGTAAGAGAAATTGCAGTGGCCAGAGACCCAGATGCTGGTGCAGCTGAAAGATATTGAGGTGGGGTTAGTGAAAGCAAAGATTAAATAAGTGCTGGGTAGGGTGGAAAAAGCATTTCACATAGCACACACTGGTATATAACAAAATTAAAAAGTATACTGTTGCACACTGGTTAATAATATTAAAACTGGAGTGAATGTTGATAACAGAAAAACTCCAGTTTTTTCTTGGATTTACTTAGAGCACTAATCCAAATAACTTTCTAAGATAGTTCTCCATGTCAGGAAATTCAAAATGTCTATTATCCATCATCTAAATCTTCATATATGAATATAATGCCTAATTGAGATCCACTGTCAAGCATCAATGTAAAATTTCTTTACACCATCATCTAATTATGTAATGCCAAATCATTAAAAGATTTTGAAAATTTTACTATCATAACAAATACCTAGGAAGTCAAGTTCTTCCAATGAATGATGTGCCAATTCATCACACAAAGTGTAAAAAAATCACAAAATGTCTTCGTTTGACCCATAAGCTGAGAACCCAGCTAGTGGAAAAAACACTTGGTTGATGCAGTAAATGGTCAAATTAGTCCCTAAGAAACTGTTGCCCGTATTAATCCTAATGGTCATTGAATATGCATTTAGTTGGTCAAATTAGTCTCCAAGGTTCCTGAAACAAGGACTAATTTGACCAAAGAAATGTTCATTCAAGAACCTTAGGTGTAATTCCTATTATTCTTAGACTAACATGACTGACATCATATCTTTCATTGGTTAATTTGACTATTTACTTATTTTCTTTTCTTTGCAGTATAAAACAACTGTTAGAGAAGGAAAAGGTATTAAGGGTGAATATAAGGAAGCAAAAATTACAACAAAAGAGTTCCAGCATCTATGTACTGGGTTGATACATTGGTAAGTTTCATCCTTTACTCCTGCCAACACACCATTACTGTGTTAATAAGAAAAATGCACTAAACTTAAACGAAACCCAAAACCTTCCCAGAAATTAGGGTATGCAAAGCTCGTCATGCATACCAACCATGGTTTCAAATCCAACTCTAGCAAACGATTTGTTTGCGACCATTTTCTAACAAAATCTTCAAATGGAAGAAAGTGCGTCCATCTTTCCTATAAACTAGAAATAATTTATCACGATGTATCATACATATTCTAAGCCACGAAATTGCAATCAGAATTATGATATTTGTCATTGATGTTGATAATTAACAGAGAAATTAGCAACTAATTCATAATCGAGGAAGTAAAAGCATATAAGGCGTACCGGGAACTGAAACTGATCGAATGGAGAGTGGTTTAGGGCGTTTGAGATTTGGCAATGAAAATCGAAAAGAGGGTGAAGATTGAGGAAGGGAGATGGGAAGGCGGAGAAATTGAGGAGAGTGCATGGTAGTGATTGCAGAGAAAGCCATCGGAGATTCGGAATTTAGAGAGAGAGAGAGAGAGAGAACACAAACACAAACACGTGCTTTGCTTCAAGTTTCAACCATCGTGTTCGTGTGTGTCGTGTGCAGGTGAGATTTCAGAATTTGATATTTCTACGCAATTCATGTTGTCGTTTCAATCTGTTAAATATCGGCCGCGAAATTTTCAGCAAATCCAAATAAATACGTTTTCTGCCTTTTGTTTTGCTTTTTATAAATAATAAATAATGTATAGTATTGTATAAGTGTTGTTGTTATTTAGTTTTATTTTTCACTTTTACAAATTTTGTACACCCCCTGCTTCTAAAAAATTGTATAAGAAATAATAAAAAAATAAACAACAAAAACTCGATTCTATTATTTCATGTAAAAAAAATTAAAATTGAAAATAAAGTAAAATTAAGATGATATATATAATAATTTTTTGTTTATTTTGAATAAACTAGTTTGAGTTATTCTAAATTTAAATATATATTAAAACATTCTTATTTTTAATTATTGTTATTTATAAATAAAAAAAATTTAAAGTAGTATGTTAAGAATTCAATTTGAATAGTATCTTTTACTCATTTCACACACACACACAATTAAATCTTATTTACTACAAATATTAAATAAAAAAATTGAATTATATATTATGTAACTTATCTTTTATACATTAAAGTACATTCACATTATTTTATATATAATAAATAAAACTAGAGATTGGAAATTTTAATTTATAAATATATAATTGAAAATTACAATAAATACTCATTTCAAATGATGTTTTGAATTCATTTTTTATGTTACATGGCACCTCCATGTGATAACATGTGAATTTCATACCACATAATTGTCACGCAAATTTCATTAGACACATTAGTACTTAAAAATTTCAATTTAACATCAAGACTAAAATTACTGATGGAAAATAAATGAAGGATTAAAAGTGAGAAAAAAATTTACAATGACTAAAAACTAAATTTTGAAATAATTGAAGGATGGAAAACTTATTTAACCCTTTATCAAGTACAATTCACTCTATATTTAAAAAAAAACATTCTTGTAAATTTAAATTATTATTCTTAAAAAAAAATGAAACCATCTATATATTTTTACCTTTATGATTCCAAGTTCTTTTCATTTTATAACACTATCTTGAGCATCTATATTAAGCTACATAAATATCAAGTTTCTTTTTTTTGTATGTTTACTAGATGGATCTAGTGCTGAAAGGTTTGGATAGTTTGTGTAAAATCTTAAGTTCAAATATTGTTATTGTTATTGACTTATTATTGTACAAAAAACAATTTTTTAATTTCTTTAATTATTTAATTAATACTTTCCTTTACAATACATGACATACTTGTTAATTGTTCAGTAACTATAAATAACATATGCAAAAAAGATATACGTAACATTTGGTTCGAGCATTAAAATAAAAGCTCATGTAAAGAGTACAGAGAAGGGTACGTGACATACTTATTAATCGCTCAATAACAACAAATAAAATATACAAAAAAGATTTACACAACTTTTGGTTCGAGCATGAAAAGTAGTAAAATTTCATCTAAAGAGTACAAAGAAGGTTTTCCACACATACTGAGATTTAGAAACCCGTACGATGTGTACCAATTTCGGGATTTAAAAATAAACACTACACCTTAATGAATTAAATGATACTGTACCAGAGCTCAAAACCAAATATGTTCAGTAAAATACATTAATCTTCTTACGTCCTACTTCAGCATGCACAACCACTTCGTTGTTCTGCTTCTGAAACTGTTTCAGAGATTCCTCGAAAATAACTGCCATGAACAAAACAATAATAGAGGCTAACAGGAATTGGATTTGGATAGCAGTAGCATTTATTAAGAATTACCACAGCCTAATCAACATAACAAAGAAGAAAAGGTGTGAATGTTGAATTTAAAGAGATAATTAAGTGGTCTAAGAAAAAATTGAAGGTACTACTAGTGCAAAAAAAGTTGATTCTCACATGTCTTGATCGTGTTCATTTTCTAGTGCAATTTTAGCCACACATAAAAAAGCCTCCTCAACATTGTAACCCTCTTTCGCAGAGGTCTCAAAGTATGGTATGTTTCCCCGAGAAGCACACCAGTCTCTAGCTTTTTTCTCAGTGACCTGCAACAAATAGCATGGCTAATATTAGTGAGTACTTCAAATACCTTGCATGAAGAAATTCAAATATTTTGATATAAAATTTAATTAGAATGGACTCGTAGCATAGTTTCATCTAATCATCGATTGTATAATAATTACATTAAAAATCATACTTAAAGTGATTTATAATTAGTTGACAGTATAAAATTCTTTATACTAACAATGTATGAAAATATAATCTTTGCAAAAAGGCCGAGGGGGTATATTCCATACCCTTCTATTGTTTCCACCGTCTACATCAACCTTGTTCCCAAGTAATACAAAGGGAAATGCTTCAGGATCGTTCATATCTCCCTGAGGTCAAACACCAAAATGTAGATTACATTAGAACCAGTTTCACGTGATTGAGCAGAATTTGATCCAATCATATAACCATGTCTGCTCAGTTTGAATTAAAAGAAAGACTCATCTGGCTTGGTTTGGTTTGACTTCAACTCAAGGACAATGCAATCCAAACAAAAGATAGAAACCATTTATTAACAAGTACAAAAAGAAGACATATGGAGCTTTAAAGATAAAATGTACAAGTAACAACACACCTGCTTAAGAAACTCATCATGCCAATTGTTTAGTGTATCGAATGTTTTGTGTATGTTTACATCATATACCAGAACACAGCAATCTGCCCCTCTATAAAATGCAGCCCCAAGACTATGAAACCTTTCTTGCCCTGCTGTATCCCAAATCTGCCACAATATTATATTTTTCATTTTCATTGTGTCACTCAAAAATAAAAAAAAATAAAAAATAAAAAGTACTGAAATTGATACGTTTCTAATATACTCAGACATAAAGCAAGAGGAAATGTAAAAGGAAAGAAACTTTCTGGAAAATTTAAATTACTTACCTGCAATGTTACTAGTTTATCATCAACTTGTATTTCCTTGGTAACAAAATCAGCCCCAATTGTAGCTTTATATTGCTGGCTGAATTTTCTATAAACATATCTGAATTCATAGTTAAGGTCCACAATATTCAGCATTAAAAAAACTTTAAAAGCCAATTTGAACTATTATTTTAAGTCAATTCCGATCAAGATACTAATTAGTAATCACTACAGAGAAAATATTACTAATGTGCAAAATATCTTCATTTACTTTACTAATTTTAGCTGTTAAGCACCCAATAATATTTTGCCAGCTGGACCTGAACCAGTGTGTTCCAAAACAACTATTGCCAACTCATATAGTCGTGACTTTACAGAGACTAGTTGGAAAAACGGAAGAAAACAAAAAGGGAAACAGTGAAAAGCTCAAAAGCATTCATGATTTGGAATGAATAATGCATGCACCTACAGCGAATCAATGACATCAGAAAAACTAACAAACTTTCACTTCTTTTTTTTTCCTTTCAAACTGAAAATGCAAATGCCAAATGGATACTGGTTCATCAAAGAAGTCTTCCCCACCCTGAAAATAAGATGAAGAAAAAGGAATTAATTAACATTCACATTTATCAATAGAGAGCCGTCCATGAAGTAATAATCTCATCAAAATGACATAGAAGAAGAAAGGGAATTGAAGATGGAAAATTTGGAATGGAAAAAACAAAGGAGAGAAGTTAAAACTAGGTGGTGCCATATACATACCCACTATCACCAAGAACAATGATCTTAAGCAAAGTTCTCTTTCTCTGTGAAATATCCATGTTGGAGACTCAAAACTCAAAAGGGTAATTGGCAGAAAGAACAATTTTCTCTTTTTTTCTCAAGAATGGGAAAGGGAAATGGAAAAGAAGGAAACAAATGGTGGCCTTATGAGAAAAAGGGAAGTTCTGGATTCCTCTTCTTGGTTGGTGATATCCTCCTTTGTGGGGAATTGCTTTTTCTTCTTTTTTTTTTTTTCGTTTCTGCATTTGAATGATGCAGGTGAGTATCATGTGATATGCAAACCAAAACCAACGTTCTAGTGACAGCGGAGCACTATTATTTTTAACCTATAAATAAAAAGGTGTCATGTCACAGACTCACAAAGTTTTTTTTTTTATTTTTCGTTGACTTTGGAAGATACGTGCTTGCCTCTCATTGTTCGATCTAAAACCTGAATCTGTATGGGCTGCAAATAAAGCAGGTTACACTATGCTTCACGGTTGGACAGTTGAGAAACGCTGTTCACTTCAGTTATATGTTGTAATCTAATCTGATCTGACACACTTTGAAGGAAAGGAACCGATGATGCCTGCATTTAATTTACAGCACTACTGTTGTCTTTTGTGAAAACTAGCATTTGAGTGGTGGTAATGTCTAACACACTCTTTTTCAGTATGTTTGGTTCAGAGAAAAAAGTGAAAAAAAAAAATGGAAAGAAAAAGAATGAGTGAATTCTTTAGTTGTTCGGTAAGATTAGAAATGAAAGAAAAGAAGGTTAATGTATATAAAATGACATAAACATTCTTATTATAACAAGTAATATGCAAAAATAAGGTTATTTTAGTCATTTAATATAAAAAATTCTTTAGATACTATTTTCTAATAAGAATTATAGTTTCACCTTAACAATTTGCATAATAAAGATTTACATTAAATAATTATGCAATTTAACAAGGTGAAACTTTGATTTTGATTCAAGAATAGTATAAACAACACTTAAAAAACTTTATCTAAGTTTTGTCATAAAAAAATCATATTGATTGACATTTTCAATTTTTAATAAAATATTAAAACTTCTATTTCAATTTTATTCCTAATAATGTATTTATAGAAAATAAGAAGAGTATGAATATTTTAGTAAAATTGATCTGTAGTAAATACTATTGTTTCAGAATATTTATTTTTCTTAATTTATATGAAAAAACTTTAAATGCAATTGATTTGGAATGAAGGAAATAATAAATTATAAATGAATTTCATTAAATAAACAGTGAATTCATATATTTTGTGATTTCAAATAATTTTAATTAGTGTGTTAAAAAATTGTTAGAGAATCTGTTACTAATATTCTCTTTCTGTTATATTTGACCACCTCAATATAAAATCATAAAAATCGAAATAAATAGAGTTTAATGGTGATGCACTGACAATGTAAAATAGTTTTACACGGTCATTCAGTCATAAATTACTGTTAATATGACTTTTAAGATAATTTTTTAAAAGTCATCCAATCATATTCACAGTGATTTATGAGTGAATGACAGTGTAAAATTATTTTACACTGTCAGTGCATAGTCATTTTTCTCTAATAAATATATAAAAGAAATTACTGAAATAATGTGTGAGAATTAAGGGTGGCTTTTACCCAATGTAATTTTGACCCCAAATCACTTTGATCGTGTGCTATTCATACGTTATCGTCTAATGTGGTTTGCTCCATTATATTTTTCGCACGATCAAAGATCAATGTAAGACACACGTGCCACATGTGATATCACTTCAATGTAGGATAAAACACAGTCTGCTATGCTTTATATAATGGATGCGAGATGAAAAAAATACTATAAACAACAACCTTGTACCTCTTCAGAGACATTATAATTTTGTTATGAATCCACTTCAAGAAACATCCAAGAAACATTGAAAATACCATACAATTTGTACCATCAAGAAATAGTATCATACAACTCACATATGTGTCTATCTTAGGCCAGCGACAAAACAAAAGAATATAAATAAAGGAGGAAAAAATACTCCCTCTAATGTTTTTTATAAGATTAAATTAACTAATTTATTAAGATCAAAAAAACTAATTAATTTAGTTAATAAAATATTAAATTTGTTCAAAATTTATATATTTATCATATCCCATTGTAATTAATTATTTGTTGCACTAATAAAATATGACAATTAATCTTATCATACTTTTTATTCTATTATGTTATCTCAATCATAGTTTTATAATCCGGCTCGGACCGGCCGGTCAGACCAGTCCAACCGGGACTCGAGAGCATAAGCGATTCGATTCACCTTTCAGATCGAGCAAGTTATTAGCCCGGTCAAACCCTGGTATAAATTGGTCAAACCCGTGTTTAACCGGTATAAACCGGTCACGGGCAGACCGGTTATTTTTCCAAATGAAAGCTCGCATGCTCTTCGAGACGGTTTCGCCTTTCCCGAGTCCCAAGTGCTACACCTGCTGCTGCTCCTCGAGTCTCGCACTTGTTGGTTGATCTCCAGCTATCTCTCACATGCTTGCTGGTTTCGCCTGTACAAGCTGCTTTCGACACTTTATTTTAAGTTATTCATAAAAATAAAATTATAGTGGACTAGACAAGGATAAAGGGCCAAACCTCTTAGGAAAGACACAAATACTTAACCATTGGACCAACTAAATTTATAAGGATATGTGCAACAAGTATTATATATATCTTATATTTAGTATGTTATCTTTAATATACCTAATAAATAAAATATGATATATATCCTTATAAAATATATGAGTATTATATATCCTTATAAAATCTAACTAGTTTTTTTATAATCTGAATTATCTTCTTTTTTTTAAATTTTGTCATGTGACTTTTTTTCTTTTGCTATTTTTTTAGGAAGGTTATGAAAAATTTAAATTTTTTAATAGGAACCAGGTCATGTGGTTCAATTAGTGACCCACTGATTCGATCTTTGACCCAGTGCCTTCACCGGGTTGATCCCCATTTCGATTTTTAAAACTATAATCTCAATGTATCTTTTATCATGTGAGAAAAGCTGAATTAGCTAAGAAGGAGCAAATACATAATATATAATAATATATATTATAAGAGGAGGGATTCACTTACTCCAAGAGTAACTCTCTCAGAGAGAGAAATACTCTTCATCCCACTGTTCATTTTATTGAAATTTAATGATTAAGATTAATTACTCATTACAATAATTAGATTTCAAGAAAATGAATGATGAAGATGGGGAGTAACTCTCTTAGAGTTTACTCTTGGAATAGATGGATCCCTCCTTATATTATAATATTCAATATATTCTTATATGTATCTATTTATGTCATATTAATTAAACTTTAAACTCTAAATCCTATACTCTTATCTTATCATATTCTTATTCTATTTTCATATATTATCCAGAATATCACATATATCCTTATATTGTTATGATTAGGGAATAATCCTTTTAGTGGCATAAAAGAATAAAAAAAATAAGTCTGTGTCATGCATGTTGCTTAATTATGAATAAACCTATTTAATGAAGATAGTTCAGGATCTATTCAAATTACAGTTACAGCACACAATAACACCAACGAAATTACAGTGACATACAGTACTTAACTATACATAAATTTAATGCACTATATATTATAGAATTAAAAAGAATTTTTTTTCTTGCTGTGAGAATCGTACGTGGCTATCACTCTCATGCCCCATCATCTATCCATTCACTCTTTCAACCCTGGAAGTGCCTAATTGCCAACCAGCAATCAAAGTGCTCTTTTCTCACGTTTAACAAATAAGCAATCATTTACCGGAGAGATATCACCAATGGACTACGAGTACACTACATAAGTGATCCTGACACTATCTTTAACCCAAATAAGTCTTCCTTACTTATATGTTGCTCAACTTGTCCATTTTTATCTAATGTGGGACTTCACATTCACACTTGTACTCTAACAAGATTTTTTATATATATTGCTGACTAGCTTCCTTTTCTTGTTTTTTCTTCTTCTTGTCAATTCCGGGCAATTTCATCTCTTCTTGGTGAGCCTCTCTTCTTTCTCCCAAATCCTCACATTGGATTTTAAAGTACACAATACTTTCACGTTTTTTTTTTATTTTTTTCCACCCTAGAGAGAAGTATACTTTTCTGCTAGAATAATTATACCATTAATTTGGTACATCATTAAATTAAAATTTTGATAATTCTGCACATGAATATATAAGCTTTTATGACAAAAATGAATGTGATTAAAATGACTGTTGCTTGTAGTTGTACATGACCAATGACTCGCACTATATAGTATTGCTTGGTGTTGGGTGAGAATGACATTGACGAATATATTGTTAAGTGAAGTCAATGTTTGATCTTATCATATAAGCTATTTCCTTGTACTTTCCCGCATATATTATATTATTTGATGTGTCTTAGTCTCACTAAAACAAAAGCTCTGAGTAATGATATCCACATGCCCAGGATCTACAATTCTCATTATCTGACTACCCGTCACGGAGTAGTGAGTACTCCTGAACAGTGCTACCGTCACATTAATTCCTCCTTTGACTAGATACATATAATTGAATGATTTGAAAAATTAATGGTTAAGAATCTCTTAAAATATTTATTTATATTATACGCATTTAAAAGTCTTTTTTTAAGGGAAATTGTACATTTATTATGCTATTTATCTTGTCGTGCAAAGTTTGGTTATCATAAGATTCTTATATATATGACACTTGACTCTTATTTGCTTACATGTGTTTCAAGGAAAACACAGTTATATATCAGATAACAATTATATTTCCTAAAAGTCTTCCGATCAAATTTTAAAAAAATTGTTTCTATTTGATATGTAAAACATAGACATGATAGAATTCAGATGGCTAGCAAATTAAAAAAATGGTGAATTAGCAGTTTTAAAATTTTTACATAACTTTTATCGAATACATGAAAGATATAATTATTGAACTGGTTTATGAAATTAATTTGATAGAAGTGATTCATCTAGTAATGATAAAAATTATTCTAATACTTGATTTTAGCAAATTTATGTTAAGACATAAGATATGCAAAATTAAAAACATTATATAAATTGCGTAAATTGAATAGAATGATTAAAGAAGAGTACACCAAGTAAAACTTGAGATTTTCTTCTACTAATAATTTGATAAAAAAAATTTACAACGTGATTAATGACATTGTAGAATGGGATAATCTATTATTGCCTCGAAACAATTAATCATTGTGTTTAAAAAGTTTTAGAATGAGAGTTGGATCAAAATAGTTGATTACATGATCATGATAATCAATTATTAGAAGACAGAAACTCATTTTCGATTCAAGTTTTTTTTTAAAGAATACGACTTGAAAAACTTTGTAATTTATTCTAGAAAACTTAGGTAGAGATATAATTAGGACATGTAAAAATCATTTTTTTTATGTAATTTGAGTCAATCAATATAAATTCAAGAGATCTTATATATTTTAACATTTGATTGTATAAATTTTGTTAACTTTTATATTTAATAGTTACTTTCTTTTCGTAGATTATATTTAATGTACATTTATTACCTATTGTATATTTAAGGTAATATAATTAATCGATTAATACAATAATTAGTTTATTAATAATTGATTACAACTATTTACCAAATTAATATTTAATTGATAATTTTATTCCATGATTTTTTTTATTTAGGATTGTTGAAAAATTAATAAAAATGAAATTATTTTAAGTAGAAAAAAAAAAAGAATTATAGCGGTACTTTGTCACTTAATCAGTTCACGGCAATACAAACATCTTTTTTATAATATATTTTATTGATATCAAGCCATCAATTATAATTGATAAAATTTGATCAAATAGCAAGTAGACAATTATACTAATTTATAAAACTTCATCCCAACTAATAGTTTATTATAGAAAAAAAAGTTTTTTTTTTTTTTTTTATATCAAATCTCAAGTTCTGAGACGAAATTGATACAAGTATTTTTTTTTTTTTTTTTTATGAGAGCAAAGGTATTCTTAGTCTAATTAAGCTAGAGAAGCCATCAACCGGCAATTTTGTTCTGTACAGTGAACTTAAAATTTGTCAAAGGATATCTCTCCGCCCGCCACAAGCCCTCAACTGTAACTGTTGATGATACTGTCGTGGATTACTAGCTAACGTTTGATTTAAATGATGAGATAATCAAACCCCAAGGCCAAAGTGCTAATTATATAAAAAATAATAATTATAATTAGGGTAAAATCCACCAACGGGTCAGCGATGCGATTAAAATATATAATATATGCACCATCTACTTAAAGAGATAACTAAATTGCATTAAAATAATTTATAATATGGTAGTGCCTTTGTGGCCTTTTTTAAAATGACATCATCGCATGGCGTCACCCTTGTGTGGTTGACGTTGACACGTGGATCATAGAGGAACCTTCATTGCATCATCTAGGAAGGAGTTTGGAAGGATCGTTCATAGAAAAGCATAATACGGAAAACTATATTTATACCCCTTCTAGATATTATTTTTATATAATATAAAACCATTGGCTGATTTAACACACACTCATAAAAGGGCCAAATGCTCACCACACCATAGTCCTTGCTTGCACTAGCTAGCTACCATATAGTTATCAGCTATGGACTTCTACTTTGAAAACCCTCCTCATCCTTATCTCAATAATCATGCTTATATTAATTCTGTTAATATGGCTCCATCTTCCCCTGAGATCGCACTATCCGATTATCTCATGCTCGATGACTATGTTGATCATCATGATTCTCGATCATCACCAAGCACTGAGTCATCAGAAAAAGCAACCTTCAGTGATGCCACTCACGGATTCAGCACCGGTGCAACCTCTAAGAACAATAACATGCAAGTGCTTTTTTCCCCCTTTTGATTTCTCTTCCTTCATTAAAAACAAGAAAATGATATACCCTATTATGTATGTTGTCTATGTGGAGCGCTCGTGTGTATAATAATATATGACCTTATTAATACAATTTTATACACTTTATTAACACTCGTTATTTCTCTTTATTTTTGTAATCTTCTTATCATATAATATTACTTGTTTATACTTATATACTTATATTTTTTTTTCCATTTCTCTTTCTCATGTTAAATAGGTATCATGGATGTCCAAGAATATTTTTGTGATATATATAACATAAAATAACACCTATTTTGTTGAAATGTTATGCAGAAAAGGCAAAAATGGGATTAATGGAAACAAAGGAGGAGTGGGTCCAAGGATCGCGTTTAGAACCAAATCAGAGCTTGAGATTATGGATGATGGATACAAGTGGCGGAAGTACGGCAAGAAGTCCGTGAAGAGCAGTCCCAATCTAAGGTAAAAAGAAAATACTACTAATAATAGTAATAAAGTAAGATATTATTTATTGACTTACTTTTTTGCACTTTGTACCTTCGTTTTTTCGTAAAAGAGAAAAAATATATATTACAAAATAACAGTTATTGAATAACAAATTTAGATAAATAAAACTGAGTTTAATTTTAATACATTGTAAAAAAAAAGTTTACACTCTAAATCAGCCTAATCGATGGTTAAGTATAGAGTATGTGAGTTGTAAATTTTTAATATTTATCTTTGATTCTTATAGATAAAAAAAAAATCTAAATTATAAAACAAATTAATGCTTGACTAGTTAATAACTCACGGAACATCATTTAAATTATAAGCTCCATTTTATATATATATCACACGTATCAGTGCGTCCGGTAGCTAGATTAATGTTGTGGCGAGTGGTATTATATTAAAGGTTTGGGATGGGGACTGTTGTCCTAAGCGTATATGTAGTTGGGTTTTATCAATGGACCCCAGTTTAAATGTGTGCCGTTTTAGCTTATCTAGTAAGCAAAGTGCTCTATCTAGGATAAAGTACCATTCTGGCCATTGTATGTGCTGTTGGTTTGGTTTGTGTTTTTCTTCTATTTTTCTTTTATCCTTTTCCTTTTTGGGCTTTCGTCTGGTTTGTGCTTAAAATTGATAAAAGTGGTTCGTGTGGTGTGGGGATCAAATATTTTGTTATCTTTGAAAGAAATTAACATTTTAATCCAATTTGTTAATTAAGAAAAAAAAACTACTGATTGAGAGAGATCAATTTTTTAATTTACTCTCGTTTATGATATGATTAATAATTAAAGAAGACAGTCAATTTGAATCATAAGGCGTGGAATTTAAGACAATTAAGTTCTATTAGGGATGGGAAAAAAATCCACGCCCGCAGATATCCGCGGATAAAATCCGTCATGGATAGAAGATGGATAGTATAAACGGATACCCGCGGATAACGGGTACGGGTTTTTTATTTACCCGCTCATTAACGGGCGAGTGCGGGTATCATATTATTCGTGCCCGCGGATACTCGCTACCAGTAAAATTACTAAACTACCCTCATATATATATATATATATAATTTAAAATTGCTAATTTTTTCTCTTGATACTAATAAAAATTATGTCTAGAGATTCAAAATCACAATATAAGATTCTTATTTCTTTGATTTTTTTAATTAAAGACATGTAATTTTCACATAAAAATTCACTTAATTACACATTTGATTCTTGATTCTTCTTGTAGTAAATAATATGATTTTATTTCCAAATTTTATTGCACATAAAGGATCTGTTTCTTAGTATTTCTTCTAAAAAAAATCACATTTTTTTAAAAAAAAAAATGTTTTTTTTTAATATGAAATATCAATGGGTATCCACGGATACCCGTGGATATAAGAAAAACCCGCGAATTTTTATCAAACGGATATCCGACGGATAACAGAGTGGATTTTCTCCGGCGGGTCGGATAGCAGGTAACCACTATCCGTGCCCGCCCCGACCCATTGTCATCCCTAAGTTCTATAGTTAATGAAACTGGGTAAAATTAATCAGCGTTTCAAAACCTTTTCATTTGATTCACGCTGTTTTTTTTTTTTTTCGGGTACAGATTGATTCACGCTGTTTAACAAAATAAGACATGGATAATTTAATTAGCAGAATTTCTTGCCAAGTTTATTTATACGGATAAAAAAAAATACAACTTGGAAACTTAAAAATAATTTATATATTTGCGTAACAAAAATATATATCACAATCAAAAGCTGCCTAGTGGCAACATCAACAAAGACACAATCGCTATGAGGCAATTATACAACCCTTGCTATTTCTAGCTGTAAGATATAGCATGAATTGGTTTGTTAAAATTAATCAACATAAAAATGATTATTATATTCAATTTTAAAAAGAGAAAACATTGTATGTATTAATAGTGCAAATAATTTTTACATTATCATTTAATCACAATCCGTTATATATTGTAAGTTTGTTAATTTTTACAGTAACTATATTAAAAGTTGTGTCCACATGATTTCTAATTGACTTACAGTACAGAATTTTTTATAATAACAATACATAGAAATTAAATTATTTTAAAAATAATTACAATGAAGTATAAAAGTTTAAAAAATGTTATTTAATAAATTACGGATAATTTAAAAACGCGCGCAAAAACAATTATTTGTGTTGCGTCTCAATCACTAAAATTAGTGTTATGTTATTTTACCGGTATATTTTGTCCTATAAAAATTTGCCTTTAGTGGGTTGTATTTTGTTCCACCCTTTTTTATATGCTTACGGTGCAACGTATCTGTTACCTTCGTTTGAGTTTCAGTTAACAATTACTAATACATTCAGTTTTTTCAAGTAGTAACTAACTAAGTAGGAAATTGCATTAATGATGACAGGAACTACTACAAATGTTCAAGTGGAGGATGCAGTGTGAAGAAAAGGGTGGAAAGGGATAGAGATGACTCCAGCTATGTGATAACAACTTATGAAGGTGTGCACAATCATGAGAGCCCATTTACCACCTACTATAGCCCCATCTCCTTCGTACACTCTGATACTTTTACATGTACCAAATGACACCAACACCAACCCCTTTTGGCCCTTTCCTCTCAAAACACCAAAAGCTTAATTTTGCACCTCTCTAGCTTAATTATGTGCCGAGAAAAGGCTTGGAAAATCCGATCGAGCAGGGGAAGCTATGTATCATTGCATTGTCTAATTAATCATAATTATTTTCATGCTGTAATAGGTTGAAGAGAGCTAATACTCAGATCATGGGACTTCATTCTGAATTCTACACCTTTTTTTTCTTCATTTTGTTTTTAGATGAATTTAATATCACAATTAAAAATCAACCTTTGTTAGTTCATGTGACAAGGAACATGATTCTCTTTGTGAAAAGTTTTTCAAATCTTCAAAGTAAGTTTCTTGTATTAGGATTATAGTACCCTTGTACTCTTTTTTGGTTGTGAATAAGTACCCTTGTACTCTGTTTAATAATAAAGTTTTTGCTTATTAAGAAAAATCTTGAAAGTAAGTGAGAAGAGAGCTTTGTCATTTAAATGACTTCACTTATCTCGATTCAAATTAATTGAGATTCAAGGACGTTAGGAGCCAAAAAAAAATATCCCCTAAAAATATGAATGAATGTAACTTGTTATCGTATACCAACTAAAATACATTAATATGGATTTGTTAAAATACATCTAACTTGTTTTTTAGCTGGTATACGATAATAAGCTATATTAAAAGTGTATTTTAGTATAATTCTTAATTATAACTTGTTAATATACTTCAACTAAAAAGTATGAAGTTTACGTTAGTAAATCTTAAAAACATCTATCAATATACACTCATTTTTTAGTTGTAGTTGTTTCTTAAAATATAGATATATCATCTCTCTTTCTAATTTGGTAAAAAAAAAAAAAAAACTCTCATCCTAATGGGAAAAGGAGAAATTGTGTTGAATTTGATATGCGAAGGTCATGACCAAATAATTTTTTAAAAATTACCACTAATTAGGATTCTCATAACCTACCAATGAGTTAATATTAGTATTTATTAATTAAACTCACCTAAATTTTGAAAAAATATAGACTTATCAACTTGAATTACTTAAAATTTAGTCTATTAAATTAAACAATAAATATAATTGTTGCGGACCTGCTGGCTGGTTGGGGATCTCGTACCACTGCTCAGTGGTCTCAGGAATTGCCTCATCCTCCTGATGCTGCCTTGGGGCATGATCTTATTAATGCTTAGTTTTTCTTTCTTGCTGTTTGTTTAAATTCCTACTGTATAGAAAGCAAGAAAAAAAAAAAAACATAATCATATTAAATATGATATGTAAATTAAAAATGGAAAACATGAATTTCCTAACATACTAACTTTAAAGAAGAATCCTGTCAAAAAAAATAAAAATTAAAGAAGAATGGTTTTAAAATGAAGGGGCAACCTAATATGAAAACTATGAATCAAAGTTCATTATGTTCATATTCTGTTTTGTTACAGTTAATAAATTAAAAATTGTTTAAGCTGGTTGTCAAGTGCGATGTTGAAGGTGACTGCGATGCTTCACAAATGCACAGCCATTTGAGTTAATGGGGAAATGCTGAATGATCCGTAAGCACTATGGCTTGTTTGACTTTGACAGAACGGAAACAGAGGAAACTTCTTGTCGGGACACCCGGACCGGAGTTGGAATTGGATCATCAATCCACACCATTCATATGCTGATATGCATGTTTCTATTTTGTTAAATTAAAATTTAATTATTATTTAAAAGATGAGGAGTAATAATAAAATGATTTCCAGTAAAAAAAAATCAATAAAAAATGATTTATTAAAAAATATAATAGTTAATGTTATCAATATCAATGCATTTTTATTGTAATTTTTAATAGAAAAATTATTTATTAATTTCTTAATTAATATTATAAAGTACTACTGGACTTGATAACAGCACTTAAAAGTAAAAACATTTTTTTTATCTTCATGTTTTGGTTATAAATTTGAGAAAAGTAGTGATGCTGAATCTTAGATTTTATGCTAGTCACCATATATATATATTTTTTATTTCATTCTACTATGTATTGAATCTTCTATTATAAATGAAATGATATAATCTTTTTCCTCTAAAAAAAGGTTTATACCATTGTAACAAAAAAATTAGGTCATACGATTAGAATAAAAAACAGTGAATATTCTTAAATCCTATGTGATAACTGACAAGTTGTCGATAAGAGTGAACCAATATTCGATTTTCTTAAGCAAGGTCTCGAATTCGAATCTTGTGGATTGAAAAAAAATGATTGAGAAGAGAGATTGTACTAAAGGTGGCCAACTATACTTTTGGCGAAAATTGATCATTAGTAAAACTAGTAAATATTTCACACTAATATTATAGTGATCCAAAAATAAATATATCCTATATGATAATAAAGGACTCACTAAAAAAAACTTAAAAATCGAGTTCTTGCATTAAGATACTCTTTTATTAATACCTTTTATCTTATTGTCTATTCACAATTTCCTTATTTTCTCTTCTCTACGAATATTGCTTAACTCAATACTTCAAACATTATTACTTTTTAGGGTGAATTTTTTCAAAATTCGGTTTTTAGTCCATAAACTTTAGTTTGACTAGTCAAAGTCCTTAAACTGTTTAAAAATTTGGTTTTTAGTTCCTAAACTTTAGTTTAACCGGTCAAGGTCCCTAAACTTTTTAAAAATTCGATTTTTAGTCTCTAAATTTTTTAAAAATTCGATTTTAAGTACATGAAATCTCATTAATTCAAGGACTAAAAAATGAATTTTGAAAAAATTTATAGACTAAAAATCAAATTTTTAAAAAGTTTAGAAACTTTAACCATTCAAAATTTTATTCAGGGACTAAAAACTGAATTTGTAAAAAGTTTAAGAACCTTGATCAGTCAAACTAAAATTTAGGAACTAAACCAAATTTTGAAAAAGTTTAGCGACTAAAAACTTAGTCAACCCTACTTTTTATTAGATAAGTTTCTAATAAACTTTTCAATCGTAATTCTAAAAATAATGATTATTTTTGGTAATTTATCATTCCCATGTTGTAATTAAATTAATTATTCACTTATATTCTAACATTTAAGTTAAACCAACATATCAATTTAATTAAATGGACAAAATATGTTTTTAGTCCTTGAACTTTCACCAATTTTTGTTTTTAGTCCTTAAACTTTTATTTGACAGGTCTTGGTCTCTAAACTGTTTTTTCGTTTGATTTTTGGTCCCTACCGTCAAGTCTCTCCGTTAAATGATGATGTGACAGCCAATTTGTGACAATTTTTTTTCTGACAATTAAAAACCGCCAGAAATTATTTGGCAAAATATTCATAATATGATTAACCACTTTCTAACGGCTAAAAACCGCCAAAAGTTATTTCTCTAAATTTTTAAAAATATCTCCAATAAAATCGTTTGCTCAACCTATAAGCAATTTTCCACATTCAAACTCAGAACCGTCAAATCATTTGAAGTCTCAAATACCACAACACAGATAGATCCCACAATCTCAAAATCGCTAGCTCAACCCAAACAAATTATCACACTCCAAACTAAGTACACACCCCATTGAAGTCAAGTTTTGGAAGCTTCTCTTTCACGGAAAATCTAGATCTAGAAGGGTTCTTAAGAACGAGAGGATTCGACTCTGTCAATTTTGCATTCTTAGAAGCCTTGTACTTATCTCATTTTTCCTTTTTCCTTTTTCCTTTCCCTTCTTCTCAATTGTGCAGTGGGCGTTTTGTTCTGTGGGGAATTTGAGGGATTGTAGAGATTGAAACTAGTGTGGAGGCTGGCGAGATTGAGGTTTTCGGAGTGAGCTTCCCCGGCGACAATATCCTTCGGAGCCAAACTCTCCCCGTCAGAGGGCTTCCTCCCCGTTCGCACTGTCACCATCACCGGTAACAAAACCAGCCCAATCTCTTCCATTCTCTTCAATTTGTGGGATTCTGAGCGCGTGGCAGTGTGTAACAGCTTCGAGATGAGGGACGCGGCCTGGGGCTTTGGCAAGGGGCCATCGGCGTTGATGTGCTTCTCGGAAGAGGGTGCGCAGCTGGTAGAGCTTCACCACGATGGAGGAGGAGTCGACGTCGATAATTTGGAGAATGTTGGGGTGCAGAGAGAGAACGTTTATCTATTGATTTTCTCATAAACTCAACTTTTGCTATTTCCTTTTCTTAGAAACTCAGCTTTGGTTATCTATTGATTGCGTCAGTGTGCTTCTCGTTTTGTGATTTGGGTTTTGTGTTTTTGGGAATGCTGTTGGGTTTTTTGCCTGAGGATGATAATCTTTTTAGTTGATTTCGTGCTTTAAATTGCTTAAATTTTCATTGGTTTTGCTGGATTTTGCTTTTGCTTCCTGGCTTTGGCTTTGATGAGTGGAACACGTTTTGGGTATTTGGTTTGTAGAGGAAGGTCGTGTTAAAAACCTTAAGGGAAGCAATTTATGGCGGCTAAAAGCAGCTAGAAAATGGTTAATCACATTTTCAATATTTTGCCAAACAATTTCTGATAATTTTTGACCGTCATAAAAAAAATCGCCACAAAATTGATTGCTACGTCATCATTTAACGGATAGACTTGACGGTAGGGACTAAAAACCAAACACAAAAATAGTTTAAGAACCAAGACTGATCAAATAAAAATTTAAGGACTAAAAATAAAAATTGGTGAAAGTTCATAGACTAAAAACATATTTTGTCCTAAATAAATTTTAGGTCTGAGAAAGTAAATACCAATATTTTAATTACCGACACATGGGCATCACGTGCTCTTGGATCGCGTGGCTTTCACGAATGAGTAGCGAGATGGCATGATTACGATCAATTGTTCAATGTTCGTTCATCCCTTCAACTTTCTGCCACCATCATCCCAAAACCATTTCAAGATACTACACACCTCAACCCAACCCAATCCAATCCATCTTCGTCTGAATCCTTTTCTCAATCTCCTTCACCGCATCCCAAACTCGTCAGATCCGTCGTCGATTCGGTTTCCCCGCTTTTCTATTTCTCATATTCCATTTTCTCCCGAGATGCGTGACGCCGGAACGTGAAGTTCTCGCTCTGATCTCGGCGTGATTCTCACGTGACATGGGTTTTGGAACCTGACGAGTGCATAGTGAAGGCGTGTTTTGAGTTATCGTTGGCGAAGAGAGAATCATGTTCTGGAGGGACCGTGAGAGGGAGAACAAAGACTTGAATGGTGGGGTCCTATGTGGCCAGGTCAGAGTGCTCGTTGTTGGTGATTCAGGTGCCTGCGTCTACCCTTTTCTGTTACCAATTTTATTTCATATCTATTTTAATTTTTAGAATAAAAGTTGTTTATACTTTAAGGTACACTACTAGGGTGTGTCCACTGTTGTTGATTTAATTTAAAAATAATATATATGGTAATCTTATTGCACTAAAATGTTTACATAGATGCACATTTAGTTGTGGCTTTAATTTTCATTGTGAGTTTCCAGTGGGAATAATGGGAGATTCTGTAATTGTGTGGTGTGGACAAAAGTGAAGTTGATTGAGTGCGGGAGGTTGTACTGTAAAGATCGGGGGATTGAGAAAAGTAATCACTGTGGTGATACCGTTATAAGTGCTCAATGGGAGCTTCAAGAGTTATGTTAATGATTTTTTTAGCTTTCAATATGGTGTATTATGCACAAGGTTATGGATTTTCAATTTGAAATGGTTTGGATGATAGGTATTTCTTTTTGGCCTGTGGTTTAGAGAATCGGTTTACATAGGCTGCTTTTAAGAGGATTGGGTTCTTAATGTAACAGAGACAACTAGGAAGATAGTGGAAGTTCCTGAGAAACCTTGTGAGTAAGTCCGGAAGTAATGTCACGATTTCTTTGGGCATACTTTTGAGATGCATGTATGGACTTTCAAAGTTATTCAGAATCAAGTATTAAAGGATAGTAGGACAACTTCAAATATGGGTGGTCTTTGACTCCTCAAAGTTTGGATTTATTAGGATTGTAATTTTCTACTATGAATTGGTGTGAGCATGATTGGATTAAAATTAGTATTTTTTGAAGATCATCTTAAAGGACATACTCAGTCCCAGTGATTGAGAGCAGAAAATGGCTAGATTTTTCATGTGAACATTAAATATTGTGATGAAATGTAATTTTATTTGACTGAAATAGTGAAAATCTTGTGACAAAATGTAATGTAATATTATTTGGCTGAAATAGTGAAGATCAAGAACCAAACATTAAATTTTGGTTTTTGTCCTCGACTTTTAAAACTAACAGTTTTCATCCTGTATTGTTTAAAATACCAAACTTTAGTCACTTAAGTTAATACTTTCTCCCCCCTATACCAAAGTTTGGGTAATTCAAAACATATAGGGACTAATGGTGTGTTTGGTTGCAATGAAAGACATCGGAAAAGGAGTGGGACCCGCACTTTTACTCTTTACTTCAATTCAAAATTTTCATCCCAATTCACTTTCATTCCATTTCATTCCACTCTACCAAACACTACATAAAACCAACCAATGTTTTAAAAGTTGGGTAAAAGCCAAAATTTGGAAAATTTTCAGGAACTAAAACCAAGATTAACCTATAATTACAAAATGTCACGTGTTTTCACTTTGTTACTTGTTTTCACCTTATACAAAAATGTTGTTTTCACCATTTCTTGTACAAATTTTCAAACACAGGAAACAAACTGAAACCAAGGTTGTGTTTTTAATTATTAGTAAAAAGAAAAGATAGAAATAGTAGTAAATATTTCCTTAAACCAAACAGGCCCATAAATTGTTTGTGAGTTTTTGGACATAATTGATGGTACTTCTCATCTCTAAACTTCATTAACTTTGATGTGCATTAGTCAACTAAGGTAAATGATGAATAAAATAATTAGAATTTCCTGAGCTTGTGATTGTTCGTAGTTTTGCACCAGTCATCCCTTTTATGATTCCCTCTGTAAACATTTTTCAGGGATATCTTAGTTGCAGATTTGTCATATTTTCTCATCATTGCAGGTGTTGGGAAGACTTCTTTAGTTAACCTGATTGTAAAAGGTTCTCCCATTGCTCGCCCTCCTCAAACAATTGGCTGTGCAGTTGATGTGAAGGTAAATGCCCCCCCCCTTCCCTTTTCTATGGTTGCACAAGAAATACGTTGTTTCTGTACCCAAAATCTTCACCAAATATCCTGTTTTTCATTCCAGCATACTTCTTATGGAAATTCAGGCAGCTCTTCGAGTAGCCTTAATGGTGATTCTGAGAGAGATTTCTTCGTTGAACTGTGGGATGTTTCAGGACATGAACGGTACAAAGATTGCCGGTCTCTGTTTTATTCTCAGATTAATGGTGAGTAAAAGAAGCTCCTATTATTTAAGTTTTCTAAAATGTATAATTGCTTACATTGTATGAAGTAGTTGTGTATATTCTATCTAATTATGTGGCAGTCTACAAAATGAAGGGTCAAGATTTGTAACCAAGGGAGAAAGAAAAGAAGGAAGAGGATTTCTGATATTTAAACAGTCACTATATATCCTTGGTTTCTGTTTTTCAAGCCTTGCATTTTGAAAATACATGAATTTTGATATGGAACTTTTAGCCTTAATATATTAAATAAAAAATGATGCAAATTTGGATGTCTAAGGTGTCTAAACTTGATTTTATTGCAAAATACCCTAGTTTCTTGGATAATTGCATTAGTCTCTTAATGGCATTTCGGTATTTTGGAACTTTTGACAATTAAATTATTAGTAACAGTCATTGCATATTTGAAAGTTGGCTGTCTGATTTTTTGAAGTTTGAATCCTTGTTTGGACTTCATTTGCAGGTGTAATTTTTGTTCATGATCTTTCACAGAGAAGAACAAAGACTAGCTTGCAGAAGTGGGCAGCTGAGATTGCTGCAACTGGGACATTTTCAGCTCCTTTGGGATCTGGTGGCCCTGGTGGCCTTCCTGTTCCATATATTGTTATTGGTAACAAAGCTGATATTGCTGCAAAAGAGGGTACAAGAGGAAGCAGTGGGAATCTTGTTGATGTTGCACGCCAATGGGTCGAGAAGCAGGGTTTGCTTCCTTCCAGTGAGGAGCTTCCTCTGACCGAGAGTTTTCCTGGTAGTGGGGGCCTTATTGCAGTAAGTGTCTCAAGTCTCAACTAATTTTTTTTTGTCAGTTTTACAAGTTTTTTTTTTGTGCCACTTTCAATGCCTGAGATGGTATGCTACCCTCATGTAAATTAGTATGTTGTATTCAGGTAGATTTGAATAAATCTAATGTTAATGCTAATTACTGGGGAATTTCAACTTTCAACTACTAGCAAATAGCAATTTAAAATTTTAGTTGTGCTTGTTTTGTACACTAAAGCTAGTTGTTGCTTTATAAAAGAGTATTTTTATGACCCTAGCACTGTATATGAAAGAGTATTTTAGCTGATGGAATGGGATGGATTTAATGAGAACTACAAAAATGCTTCTTGCCGCCCCTTTTCAAAATTCAGAACAAGTTAATATCGTATCTGTACCCTTCTATTTTTTTTCTCCTGTCAGGCACATTGTGAATATTATAAATGACTTGCCTTGAAACTTCACATTTCACTCTGGTGCCATTGATCTCGATTAAAAGCAGATTTTCAGCTTTCATTCATTTTCAAAATTGAGAGGTTAACTGTTAAACTTTTTATCTTCTTAGCTGTAATATCTTGAAGCTTATCAATAATCAATATTTTTTTGAGTCGCTCATTGTGAATTTAGCTTAGCCATTGCCCACTGTGCTGTGCTTTAGAAATTGTTGAACTCAAGATGCTGTATTGGCTGAGAATCTTTACTTTTCATATAGTCGTTCTAAAACCGAACATACCAGTTGTGCCTATGAAGTAACAAATCATGTTTGATAACATTGGATGCAGAGATCTGCCCTGTTTTAGCATTCTGTTGAATAGTTGCCATCCATCCAATTCATTCTTCTTATAACAATTTTCATGTTGGACTTGGATGTCTACAGGCTGCCAAAGAAGCAAGGTATGACAAGGAGGCTGTGGTGAAATTTTTCCGCATGGTCAGTATGGTCTTTGATCTCTGTCTTTTTTATTTTTAGTGTATGGGTTGTCATCTAAGTTTTCTGGTACATCTCCTTTCAGTTGATCAGGAGAAGATATTTCTCAGATGAAATACCTTCACCAGCATGGTCCATTCCTTCTTCTGTTCAGAGACCAGCTCAGCGTATAGATGAAAATTTCATAGAAGATGATCAGTCTTATAATAGAAGGTATTTTCAATTCAGCATAGTGTGCGCACACGTGTGTGTGTGTGTGTGTGTTTGCTCTTTTTTCAGCATGTTTTGACCCACTCCTTACAAAGTTTATTGTTGATTGCAATCTGAGCAGTGATCCTTACAAGTATAACATGCTTCCTCCACTTCCAGCACAACGCAATCTAACACCGCCACCCACACTCTATCCTCAACAGCCAGTTTCGGTGTCGGAAAACTATAGTTTCCCTAGATTTTCCTTGTCAGGCTCCTCAGAAATCAGTACTGTGGCGAGAACAAAGCGATCAGATATTAATGTCTGAAGATCTATGCATTTGGTAATTAGTCATTGCTAATACATGGATGTATTCTTGCATGGAACGAAGTTATATGCTTGTTAAAATTCTTTGTTCCGATTGTAACTTGTCCATTGATTCATTCGTTTTTAAGAGGCTTTCTCAGTATACGGAAGAGCTACTTCTAAGTTGGGGGAGAATTTAAATGATACATGCTCGATTCTTTTATATCATACTTTTCTTTTCCCGCTATTGAAACTATCAACAGTATTATGGGTTACATAACACCCTCCAAGTAAGAGATGAATTCCACTTTGATAAAACCGTTGATGTTATCCCGTAAATTGTGTTTCTTTTAAAATCGAGTTTGAATATTATACAAATAGGTGTTCAGGTCTCAGGAGTGCAGAGTAGAGTCAAGCTGAACACTTTTTAGAGGAGAAATTATTAGATAGTCCGAAATTATAATAATTCTGACGAATAATCTCTGCATAACAATAGGGTGTTATTATTATTATTATTTTTAAATTAAAAAAATTTGAGTATCTATCACATTGAAATTAGTTAGAATTATGACAAGTTAGATTACTTAACAATTTTTCCTTCTTAAGACATACTCTGAAAAAGGTTTAGATCACATCCTCTGAAGTGACTTTTTACATGAGATCTCAATTCCCAGTAACTAAAAAGAATTTAATTGAAATACTGAAAGTGTAATTTACATTGTTATTTAATTAAAATAATTGATTTTTGTAATAATTATTTTAAAAATTATATATCTATTAGAATGATTTTTAATTAATTGAAAATGTAAAAATCTTTATATCAATAATGTATTAAAATTAAACTCTTGTTATAATATAAAGTTTTATTAAATAATATATTTTAATATATTTCAATTGTTAGATATAACATTGCCCTTCTAGAGTTTAATTTTGAAATACTATCAGCATAATGTTTTTATACCGTTAATTAATTAGAAATTATTCTAAATATAATTTTCAAAGAAATTATATGATACTGTTTGATCGGATGACAGTATTTTTTTTTTTTACTCTGTTAGTGTATTCTACTTAAATTCTTAGATAAGAGCATGTTATTCCGTATTAATTTCTTATCATTATGGAACCACCAGAAATAAAATTGTCCACAACTTTTATTTCTTGCATTGTTAGCTTTTTTTTTTCTCTTTTATTTTTGGAGAAATTACAATGTTTGAATTTTGAAATATTCAAGCATATGGACATGGGCCACTACATGCAAGATGCGAGCCCCACGTAGCAGAACCTGTTCAACCTAGAGAGTTCCGCAAACTAGTAACTACCAAATCAGCCAAATACCTTGGCATCTCTCTTCTCTAAAACCTCGAAGAATTTGTTACTGGTTAACATGGATAAATTAAGCAGAACCATTCTATTCTTTCTTCTTTTTTGCGTCCTAATCATTCTCCAATTCCAACGTGCAACACTTGATGAAGAAGGTGGCCAAAATGTTGCTCAAAACCACCCAGAAAAACCTCTTTTCTCAAAGATGTTGATGGATACCGTTTCTCTACTCAGAAAGTCCCAGAAAAGTTCCTGGGAGAAAATCAAAATTGTCATACATGATCTGCAAATGCAATTTTCTCCACCAAATTTGGAGTAAGTTAAGAGGTTCTTACTCTTACAAACCCATAACCCATTTCTTTTTTATTCACAAGTTAAATATGTTTTTTCTCTATCTTGAAAATAATCAAAATATTATGATATTTAGTTTCAGTCCTGTAAAAATTGTATTCATTTTTAATTTTTATATTTAATAAAATGATGTAGTTTTATTCTCTCGTTGTGGATTAAAAACATGTATAACAAGAGATTAAAACTACATCATTTTGTTCATTATAAGAATTAAGAATGAATAAAACTTTTATAGTGACAAACAAAAGATTATAATATTCTTGGGAATCAAAAACATTTAAATTTTTATTTATTTATTTATCATTCATATATATTTCCATATAAATAGCAATGCAGGTAATGCTATGTATTTTTTTTTCTCAGTTTCAGGGGTAGGGGAGAGGTAGGAGAAGAATCTGATGGTCTCAAAGGAACGTTGAAAGAGGCAATTGAGATGGTTTTTGGCAAAAGCAAAGAGACGGTTGAGGAAAGTGCTGAATCAGCAGCAAAAGTAGTTGAAGAAGCAATTCATAAGAAATCAGAAAAGGTGAAGGAGAGTTCTGACTCTGAGCACGAGTCTAAAGCAGAACTTTAATTTTTCAGGGGGGTAAAGTTAATCGAAATTGTATGGCTATTGGCTTTGGAGATAGCTATCTCTGTATGAAACAATTTATTTATATTGACATCTTTTTCTGTGTTTCTTACACTCTTCCCACTTTCGGCCAAATGCTTTGGTTGGAAGAATGAGAAAAGAAAAAAAGAAGCTGCAAAGCATTTGAAATACTGAAGAATAGATAACAAGAACCTACCTGCAGCATACATATATTTAATTGCTTTAAGAAAATTATACAAGCTATGGATGGTAATTTCATGAGCAAAGTTCCTTCTTCTATTAGTTTTATTGCTTTTTAAAAAATTATATGAAGTTATAGATGGTAATTTCATGAAGCAAAGTTCCTTTCTCTATTTGCAATTTTGCATTGCATTACAGTTTTCCGCTTATATATACTTTTCGTCTCCTGAGTTATATAATCTCAACAAATTTTACCTCAATTTTTTTTTTCATAAATTTTAATCCTCATTTACAAAATGTTGCGAATTTTGCCTTGACTTCAAGTCTATATTAAATACTAATGAACACTTTTTTATGATTTTGAACTGCCACTAACACACATATATAACATATATTTTTAATATAATGACGATTTTTAACTGTTACCGTTAACAAGTTTTATTTTCTTTTGGGGAGGGCTTGAGGTAGCTCACCCCACCCATGACTACACCTCAGTGCTCAATGTCAAGGTCGAACCATTAACAACCCCTGTGAGAACCAAACCCCCCACCAAACCTTCAGTTGCATACCCAAAAAGAAGAGTAAAAAGGAAAAAAGAAAATGAAAATCAGAGAAAAAAAAAGAAGAGATATCCAATCAGGCACGAGAACCCACTTTTGGTCAATGAGCGTGAATATGGCTAGCTGGCCACTCATATTTCATCAAGAAATATTAGTTTTTTTTTTTTTTAATGGTTGTCAATAGTCATACATATTATAAGGTCAGTTATGATGAGTGATTTTATTTTATTTTTTTAAATGGTTAACGTCTCTTTGATAACTATTGTTGACAGGAGAAAGAAAATCTCAAAACCTGCTGAACTAAAACTATATATAAAAATGAATTAGGCAATTAAGCAATGGCACGAAGTTTTAAAAAATTAACGTAATTTTTATATGATTAACAAATTTGCAATCGAAAAAAAATATATAATCACTAATATTCGCTGGTCACGCTAACTGTGAATAATTAAAGTTTTAATATCAACATTAGTTGAGTTAAAAGCCCGATAGCATGATTGTCTTTTTTTATTTTTATTTTATTTTTTATTTGTGGATTTGCACGACTTTTCTATTTGTTAAATGCTCAACAAAGAATCAATCAAAAAAGAAACAACAAAAGAATTAAATCCGATTTATAGTCAAACATGGCATTTTGAATCAAATCCATCAAATGATCAATTCTTTTTTTTTTTTTTTTTGACGTAGATCAATTCTTATTTATTAACACCAATCATATTCACCTTTTGTTGAAAATTGAAATTCATTCTCCGGCAAAGATAATAACTAATGAACTAGAAATGCTTTTTTATAAAAATTAGGGTGGTTGGCACTGTCACAAACAGCAACAATACATACAATCTATGGAGTTGAAACACAAAATAGGGAGAATACTTAGAACCAAAAGCATGTCAGTGATATTCATTTTCATTTTCTTTAAAAAAAAAAAGAATTACTAACAATACACTGTTTTAAACATTTTTTTTTATTATTGTCTAAAATTTATTAAAAATCACATACTTGGTCTCACTCATTTTTTATTTAACATTTTTTTCTCATGATTTTGTAACTTTAGTGTATTTGGTAAGTCACTTTAATAGCTTATAAACTATTTTGAATAACTTATTATTTATAAGCTAGTCTGACTAAATTTATTAGGTATATGAGCTTATCTTAATAGCTTCTAGTTTCTTTTTATAAGCTACTTCAATTAGTTTATGAAAATAAGTTAACTTATAAATTATTAATTTTTTTGCTTTTTAATTTTTATCCTCACTAATTTATTTAAAATATATATTTTATTTTTTAATTTAGAAATAAAATAATTAAATATGTTCTTTTATATCTTTTTACATTTATCAATTAATTTATTAGCTAGTTTTATCAAGTACCTTCATTTATCGGTTATAAAATTTCAATTTTTTTAGTTCCTAGCTTATACCTTATAAGCTTAAGTTAATTTTAAACTTTGAACTAGTTTATAAGCTAATTTTATCAAATATATTTGATTTTTTCTTGTATGCTCTATTATTTATTTTTAAGTATGTAATTTTATACATAAGTCGTTTTAGAATGCGAGCAGAGACTAGAGCAACCCATGCAAATTTACATATAACTGGCTAGTTAATAATAAAAAAATGTTAGGAAGAATGTGTCGTTAAAAAATCCTTATTTGAAAGAGTAATCTGTTTTAATTATAGTTTTGAAAATCTTTAATAAATTTCTATGACCGTTATGATTTTAGAAATATTAGTTTTAATGCTATTTTTTCAGGATTTGATTGCTTATCTATCATTATCAACTTAGGGGACATTTTCCATTTTTCTCCATTTTTTGCAGGGTAACCGTGTCACGGGCATGATAACGGGGAAATGAGGGCATCCACGCACGCCAAGTCAGAGGCTGCAGTTGCACAAAAACAACCAATAAAAGACACCCACCCAAGCCAATCCTGAAGAAGTGTAAAAGTCGTGTGTGCTGGCTGGGTAAGCATAGCGTGTCCCAGAGTGGCACTTTCGTAAATCGACTCACAAAACAATAAATAAAAGTCTTAATTAAAAAAATAAGAAGAAGAAAAAAAGTGGCAGCCAATCCAGCTTTTCTTTCTGTTGTTGCATTATATAGACACACACACATATTTTATAACGTTACTGCAATCCAATAAGATTGAATCGCATTAATGCATTAAGTTTGGTATTTCGCAATCGCCTAGTTCATTATTCATCTCTCTCTCGCTCTATAAATACACGCTATTAGTTTCAAACCCCTTTCGAGATCTGCAAAACACTCTCATGGACCGTCGTAAAGAGGTTAGTTTCTCTCCCTATCTCTCACTCATTAATCATCTCTTCAGATTTATGTGTTTGTATTGCTGTGTATTATTGTTTGCATGAATTTGAAATTCGCTCAAATCGTGAATCTGGAGATTAAATTGCATGCTACTAGTTGAAGCAGAAAGAAACAGAGAGAGCAGAGTCTTCTTCTCTTTTGATATTGTTAAAAGGTTGCGCGGAAACTTAGTTTTAGCTAGATATTAACATAGCTTAAAGGACGAAAATCTTAGATACAATTATTTACCTGCTTTTAATTTGGTGCTAATCTCTTTCTTTATTAAAGATTAAACTCTAATGTTAATCTGAGAAGATTGCATGTTTTATCTGTCTTCAAAATCCATATTTTGTTTCTCGTCTGATTTGATATTTAATTTTGGTCATTAAGTAATAGGCTAATAGCTGTTATTGAACATTTGAACATGCATCCGCGCAGAGATTGTTGTATTTCTTCGCTTTGATTCTTTCCTATTTTCTTTAATCAGTTTAATTAAACGGAGACACGGGTACCATGATTCATGCGCTTTTCTTTCCAGCTCAGCTTAATTAATCATTTTGTTTTATTATTACATTTTCTTTTTTTTTATTGTTTCATGTAAACTTTTTAAAAGGATGAAGATATTCTCTACAATTGTTTTTAACCTCGAAGGAACCTTGATTGCTTTGAACCGTTGATGACAGTGTTACAGTCGTACAAGTAATCATAAACTCCTTTTTAAAGCAAAGAAATAGTCAAATTCCATCACTAAGATTCGTTCCTTTTCCGCGTTTCCTTTACAGTTGGTTAAATTTTCCTATGCAGGCTAAGAACTCGTATTAAGTAATAACATCCCCTCTTATCTAAATCTTTCATTGTAATTAATATTAAGTTCATTACAAATGAACCCTTTATCCCTGTGATTAGCTGACTAAGTTGTAAATGTTGTCAACATATATAGAAAAATGCTCCTTGGTTATCGGTGCCACAATTTGGGGACTGGGATCAGAAGGGCCAAGTGCCGGACTACTCACTTGATTTCTCAAAGATCAGGGAAACTAGGAAGCAGAACAAGACAAATATTTCCAGGGCAAGCCTTGGCAATGAAGAAGAGTTCATGGACTCAACCTCCAGCAGCGTCAACAATGGCCACAGCAGTGAGCACCCTCAACCGCACTACCATCATCAAACCCACTCTCCAACTGTAAGATTCTTGCACAAGCTTCGCTGTTCTTCATTTTTTTCAGCTATTATTTTTGGGCAGCTCTTGAACACTATTACTGTTGATCCACACAAGAATTGTAGTTATAGTTATATGTAACTAGCAAAATGTTCATCAGTATGATATTATAAAAAGAATAAACTAAAAAGATTCCAGAATATTTATAATGGCAGTGGCAAATGGGGGTGGGGGGTAGGGTGGATGCTTGAAAATGCATGTGGTATAAAATCAAAAGATGGTATGTGACAAAAACATTTTTATCATACTTTTTTGTTAAAAATTACTTAGAAGTTTAAAATAAACTCAATGTTTGTGTGACTGTGTGTGTGTTTATATTTTAAATGAATGTGTTTGTGTGCATGTTATGTCCTAGCTATGTTAGAACACAAAAAAAGACACATATGGTCAATGTGTTGTGTGACACGTCACAATACCAAAATGATGTGTCTTAGCTTTTATAGAATGACACTAAATTAAAATTAAGAAAATATGCTTTTTGCAAATTAAATTATATTTGTATAAAAATAGTATAATTTTTTATACCACAAATAAAGTCAAGAAAATACGTGGTCTCTATAAAAAATAAAAGAAAAGAAGAGATAGAAGTCTTGCATAAGACAATTAATATGATAGAGAAATTAATGAAAAATATTACTATAAAAATATAACAATAATAGTCTTATCTCCTTAAGTGAAATTGGCTACATGAATCGCATAATTGTCTTATGAGTGATATTATTCTTACTCATTTTTCATACATCACTATTTTACAACTTCCTTTTTTTCTTCTTTACTTTTATCACATTGGCTATCTTATTCTACACTCTTCTCTTTCTATTTTTTTATCTCTCCTAGTTGTAAAATGTGCATTATGAAGTTGTCCTACGAACAACATTTTTCTCGTAAGTAGGTGCAGTTAATGTATGAAACTGAAAGTATGAAACTATGGGATGAGGTCTTTGCTCTCTCTTTCTGACTTTTTCTCTTTCTCTCCCCTCTCCTTGACCTTGAGCTGTTGAGCATTTAGCAAACATTTTCAAACTAGTAACTTGTCTGTCTCCACATAGAAAAAGGCACTGATTATTTCATATTTAGGATTTAAAAAACTCCAGTTGACATCGAGGGTTTCTTGCCAAAAATTTTCGTTACTCTTCAAGAAATATCATTTATGTCAATGCTTTTTGTTTTTCTCCTTTCATTTCTAGTATTAGGACTCGGGATGAACTTAGCCTTACAATTACAAATCTTCATCATGATAATTAAACACTATTAATGAATAAACGAATGGGATATATACAATCTTCTGCCTACCCCGTCACTGAAAAGCTGAGACTCAGGAAAAGAAAATGAAGAAAATCAAAATAATATAGGGTTATGTTGAACAAGTAAAGAACATAAATCCGTCGTTTTCTACTTTTCCAGCAGCTGTACCGTATAATAATGAACAAAATATGGAGAGAAAGTGGTGAAGAATAATGTAGTGGAAAAATATACAAATATTTTCCACCCAAAGAAACACTAACTTAATACTACAATACAGAGAGGAATATTGTGGTGGGACCCAGATTAACTGGATCGATAGAGATGCAAGACGAAGGATGTAAATTGTTGTTTATCATGTAGATACCTAGGCAACACGCAATTCTAGTTGCTGCACATGCAATGGATGTTTGGGGCACACATTATAAAATATATATAGGTTGCTCGTATTTTGTTGGGGATAATGTCCCTTTATGTGGTTATGAGAAGCCTAGTAGAAAAGAAAACAACCCAAATAAAATGTATCAAAAAAATAAAAGAAAAGAAAACAACCCAATGTCTTTGGTGGAAGTTCTAAATAGAACTTCACTGCATATCAGATTCATTCTCTAGATCCGCAATAAATTCGCCTTAGGTACATTTGTGGTTTCTGATCAATGTTGCTTAATTATGTAGTATATACATATGGTGCACATCTTTTACATCATTATTTATTTATTTATTTACTTATTTATTTTCCCTGACAGGCAAGGAAGAGCTTCCTCAGCTACTTCAATTGTTGTGTGAAAGCCTAATATTTAAGAGCAAGTGCAATCTCTGTCTTGTTTTCTGAAGATTCTGGATAGGAACAGCTATGCTTGTCTGTTCATTTGGTGATAAATACTTACTAGCTATTGATCTTGATTTAAAAACAAACCTTTCATTTTCAGTCCTATTCTTCTTCCTTTGGTGATGATGCTCTGTGTTACTTGTTATGGTAGCTCAAAATTTGGTTAATCAAACTAAGATGGTAACCATTTAAACGGCGCTCATGACCAAAATACCTGTAAGCTAGCTCTAAAACACGATGAATATTATTCATTCTGCAGCTAAATAAATACAAATTAGGTTACTTGTGAATGATTGATTATATTTCGCCGGTGGTTTCGTTCCAAATGAATGGTTACCAACACACTACTAAATACATTTTATCACTCTTCCAGTCTTATTGTTAAATTAAATTACGTCAGACACTTGCTTTGAAAATCATTATTTTTTAATTATTGAGCGAGTGTGGAAACCAATAGCTCAATATTTTCTTCTACAATTTCATAGTAAGTGATTAGCTTCTAGTTTGTTGGAAGAGTAACCAGCAATCACCCAAAGGGGAAGTGTATTTAGAGTTAGACATTCTCACTCTTTGGTTTTACTTTAATTTTTTCTGACATTTCTTGCATACCAAATCTACAATTTGCAAGGCATAGAACTATAGAAGGGTTTCCGCTATATCACCTCTACGGTCATCGTGGCTATTGTTAACCTTTTATTGAGATTTAGTCGTAGTACATTAAATGAATAATTATCGGTGGTCTTGCGTTAATTGCAATTCTTGCCAGCCTGTAATGTTCCATTGATATAAAGACAACCAAATGAATATTGCGTTGGAGGCTTTACAACTTAAACCCAATTTGCAAGAGTGCTTTAATTTCTAAGAACTAAGATTGCTTTAACCATTGTCTATATTAGTATCTAAAATGGGAGTAGGACCACCAACACGGCAAAATACATCCATGATCCAACCGAATTTTCCTGTTCAGGAAATTCCAACATAGTTTTAGCATCAATAAATGTTTAGCAAGTCCTCTACCAAACTCGGTCCCATCATATATCTGGATTCTGGAGGCTCCAGCTGACCATGTTAGTTTTACCACAATCATTCCATCTATAATAATTTCTTTGGGTTTAGTCCCATGATGCAAAAATTTCCAAAACTAACTGACAAACCACACTTCTTTAATATAGTTAAAAATACACACAAAAAAAAGATTAAAAATACAAAAAAAAAGAACTTCTAAACATCTATTTTTTTTTAAAAAAAATGGTTTGTCTCTTTAAATATGACTTCTTTTGATTTTGCTCCTTTTATTTATTTTACTTTTGATTCTCATAAATACTAAAAAACAAAATAAAATGGTTCAAGCCACCCTTTAGTCATTTAGTCATCATACATCTCATGCCATGTCAACCATTCTGTTGTGGTACATGATGTAACATTAAATAAATATCACCATATCATAAAAAAGAAATAACATATATATGTTTAGCATTGCTGTACGCAGGATAGCATAAATTAAAAATATTTATAATTTATAAATATTTTTTTAGTATAATTAAGTTTTACTCCCTTAATAAGTCTATCCAACTCAACATAGATTAAATTGAGATTCATTTTGACTGCTATACTACAACGACCTTGCTCCGAGATTCATTTTGACTTCTAAATACCAACGAGTTTGCACCCAAAAACAATTTAGTAAAAAAATTTAGTAAAATTAGAAAATAAAAAATAATTCCTTAGTAAAATAACTAGAATTGAATACCATCGAATCAATCCACATAAGATTATTTCAACTTATTCGATAATCTCAAATTCAAATTGCAATTGGGTCTCAAAAAAAAATTTGCAATTGGGTTATTAAGTCATTTTGATGAAATTAAGGACTAACGTGTCTTGTAACTCATTTTAAAAACGAGGATCAAAGGTAACATTTTTTAAATGAAGGATTAAAAGCAAATTTTACAGTATTTAGAGACAAAAAGGGTATTTAACCTTTAAGTAATATGTGATTATAATTCAACTGTTATACCAATAAAATAACAATTTATACATGACTTAATTACAAATTTTACTACCCAACATTCATTATTTTACGAATTTTACCATCCAAATTTTATTTTTGAAAATTTCACCACCTAAAATTTTAATTTTTACGCATTTTACCACCACCAATGTTACAAATGTAATTGATAAAATGCACAAAAAATTGAAAACTTAAGTGATAAAATTCTCAAAATAATGAAAGTTGAGTAGTAAAATTCATGAAAAAATAACTTGAATGATAAAATTCGCAAAATGATAAAAGTTAGTTGGTAAAATTCACAAAAAAAAAACTTAAATAGTAAAATTCACAAAATAATAAAAGTTGGATGGTAAAATATACGATTAAACCTTTATACAAAGTTATTGATTTAGTGGTTTTCACGAATTAAAGCAACGTAAGCACTCCCAAGCACATAGGACTGATTCACACGTCTAACTGTTGAATTCTTCGTATTTCTGAGATGTACCCTGCACACTCCAAAAGTTATTCATCGTATTTCATGTGGGTGAACTCAAAGTATCTCCTAGCGAAAAGCTAAAGATTAATCCCTTCCAATACGAAAATTCATTTAAGAATCTAACGTCTCCCTAACAAATATTCTTCCATACACACTAACCTGAGAATCAAACCACATGTACTTAAAGAATATAGTTATTTACCAACCTTACCACATGTACATCTTTTTTTTGCTGGATATAAGGGGCAGAGCCCAAAACAAAGAAATTACCACATGTATATCTGTTTCCAATATTTTTTTCATTTGGCAAGACAAGATGAAAGCCCCGCAACATATCTAAAATCTAAAATTCATAAAATCAACAAAACGTCAAGAGCAAAAATTGCAGGAGGGAATATCCGCGACACAATTGGTGCCTAACAAAATTTTAGGTACTTAATTTGTCTGTTGACAAGTTATAAGCGTGCAACTATTAGGACCAACATCAATAATCAATAAAAATAACAGGATATGGAAACAAGTATAACACCCCTCTTTCCTCTAGAAGACTAGCTCATGAGGTTTCACGCCAGCCTTTAGAGAAAACCTGGCACCCAGATAGGTCTTCAAGTCTGGAACACTCTCAATGGCTTTTAACAATGCAGAGTCCACAGTTTTCTGGTCGTCTTTCTTCTGCTGGGGCAACACACTCTTTTCCTGCATCATGGGAAAAAAGAAGGCAGAGATCAGCACGCAGAAGCAAGTAAGAATAACAGGGAGAACATCAACAAAAATCCAAAAATTGACAATCCCACCTCCTTCTCTGCCTCAAAGAACTCGCCTTCTCCCTTCTTCTTCTTCTTCTGGGCTTCCTTTGCAAAGTATTTGTCATCAAAGCTGTCGACATTAACAGCAGAGACATCTACTTTGGTTGATGTGCCAATAACATAGGACTGATTCACACGTCTCAAAGGAACTCCATTAATCTTGAAAGGACCTGAAGTGGCAAGTGAGAAACATAAGCCAGACCAGAAATGGGTGGAGCACAGAATACATCTCAGAAAAGCATGAGTCAAGTGCTATTCAAATTTGAGATCAATAGGTACCAAAAATCAATGTCAAACTACACTCTAGAGCACACCAACCAACATAACCACTAGCATTCGCTGCACACATAAAAATACACAAAATGGAAAAAGCAACATAACAAGAGACAAAATTGCAAGTTGAAACAGAAGTACAAACCTCAAGCAACGCTAACAAACCAATTATCAAGAACAACTAAAATATAAATTCAATTGATGATAACAACAATGCTTAGCATGCAAAATCTCAGCAATAAGAAGAAACTCACCAGTCACAAGAAGCAACCCAGAAGGAAGCTGCTTCAAAAACACTACCCTCTTTCCCTTAAATCTACCAGCGAGAAGAATCAACACTGTCCCGGGAGTAATGCTAGCTCTGAAACACACCCAACACAAAATCACATGCCATGAGCACCTCGTAAAATAAAAAAATTAGTAAACACGAGAAATTTTATTAAAAAAAAAAAAACTTAAATTCATTTTATCAATTACCATTACCAATAACCTACATTTTACTCACCAGATCCCTAATTAAATTACACAAATCACCATATAATAAATTAAAAAAAAAACTAAACTCAAATAAAATAAAAACACAAAAATGCACCTGAGCTTAGCGGGTTTAGGTTTGTGCTTGTTGACAAGGGGCTTCTTGACATCATCAGCAGGGTAAAATTTTGGGGGTTTTTGAGCAGGAGCTTCAGGTTTGGGTTTAGGGTCGTGGCGAGGCAAAACGCCACCGTTTTTAGCCTTGATAGCCCAAATACCCCTCTTGTGGTACATCTGCGACCTCGAGTACTTTCCAATTCCCCTTATCAATTCAGGGTTTCTGCTAACCTTACGTGTTATCTGCTTCGGCGCCATTGCTGCTTCTTCTTCCTGCTACACTACAAACCCTAATTTTGGTTCAATGCGCAAATGAAATCAGACATATACCTGCTCTGTATAAACCCTATCTATCGGACCTTAACCCGACTCAACAGGATCCATGCTCCAGGCCCACTAAATGTTTGCATACGTTTGTGGTTCCAAGCCCAGTCTAATGTGTCCATAAATTTTTTAATTTTTTTTAACTCTTTAATATGCCAATCTTCATTTTATTTACTAATTAATAAAATTTAATTTGTTTAAATTGACACGTGCCATGAAACTATTTAAATGTTTTGATTTTCTCTGAGTAAGGTTTTAGTTTTGATTTTTTTTATGAGAAATATTTCCGCTGAGAGAGTTGGTCTTATTTTATTGTGCATAATTTCCGATGATTGAATCTTGTACCTATGGTTTAAATTGTAAATAATAATAATAATAATAATAATTAAATGAAAAAACATGATTTCTCTCTCTGTGTGTCACACACACATTATATCACACTTTATCTTTTAAAGTGTAAATTTCATTTAATCAAAATTCAAAAAGAAAAGGTTTTCGTTTTCATTTCTCATTTCTACTATTTTTAATTTTTAATATATATATTAAATGCATATTCGATTTATTATAAAGAAATAATAGTTCACTTTTATCAGCTTTTCAAAAGTAACTTTAGACTAAACATGAATATAATAAAACATGAGATTGGTGTGTTTAAAGTTTGAGTTTAACGGTGATGCAGAGTGTGAAATAATTTTTCAAAAACAAAATTACTTAACTGCAAAATAATGTTTAAGACAGTCAATAGAAAATTATAACTTCAGAAGCCAAGGGCAAAATAAATGTAGCTATTGTATATTAAAAAGCCAAAAAAAATACACGCGAAGCCTCCAAGTTACTTCTTAATATCTTAAAAATTTATGAATGTATTATGGAAAGATTTTCAAGGAAACCTCAAACTTGGCCCTGAATTTGGCAAGGGGCGTCATTTTAGTACATAAATTTAATGAAGCCAAAAAAACGAAAAAATAGTCACTAAATTTGTAATTCGTCATTCATATTATTCATTCTGTGTAGTATATCACAAAAGCACTTTAGGAGCAAATTAAGATATTTTTTGTTAAAGATAACATACACAAGTTAAATTTAGAGACGGATATTCTGTTTCCAATATTCTTAATTTGGCATGCTAAGATGAAAGGTCCACACAATATCTAAAATTCGCAATCAACAACATGTTAAAAAGAGCACGCGTCACAATCGATTGCCTAACAAAAATTTTCGTTCTTCATTTGTCTGTTAACAAGGAAGTTTTAAGAGTGCAACTATAAGTACAAACATCAATAAACAAACAGGATATGAAAAACAGGAGTAACACCCCTCTTTCCTCTAGAAGACTAGCTCATGAGGTTTCACGCCAGCCTTTAGAGAAAACCTGGCACCAAGATAAGACTTCAAGTCTGGAACGCTCTCAATGGCTTTTAACAATGCAGAGTCCACAGTTTTCTGGTCGTCTTTCTTCTGCTGGGGCAACACACTTTTTTCCTGCATCATGGGAAAAAAGAAGGCAGAGATCAGCACGCAGAAGCAAGTAAGAATAACAGGGAGAACATCAACAAAATCCAAAAATTGACAATCCCACCTCCTTCTCTGCCTCAAAGAACTCGCCTTCTCCCTTCTTCTTCTTCTTCTGGGCTTCCTTTGCAAAGTATTTGTCATCAAAGCTGTCAACATTAACAGCAGAGACATCTACTTTGGTTGATGTGCCAATAACATAGGACTGATTCACACGTCTCAAAGGAACTCCATTAATCTTGAAAGGACCTGAAATGGCAAGTGAGAAACATAAGACAGACAGGAAATGGGTGGAGAACAGAGTACATCACAAATTCAAATTTGTGATCAATAGGTATTAGGTACTAAAAAACCAATGTAAAAGTACACTCTAGAGCACACCCACCAACATAATCATTACTCACTAGTCACTAGCATTTCCACCCACATACTCGGAAAACTACACAAGATGGGAAATAAAGGGATCATTTGGTTTGAGAAAATGTTTTTTTATTTCACTTTTAATTACAAAAAAGCCTCCTTGTTTTCGCTTTATTTCCTGTTTTCAAAAGTTGAAAGCAACTTATTATTGTTTTCTATTTTCACTGTTTCCTATACAAGTTTAAATGAGAAAATGAAATCCCTAATATAATAAGAGACAACATTGCGAGATGAAACAGAAGTATACACCCCAAGCAATAATGAAGAAGCAACATTTACATACAAGAGTAATAATTGATTATTACTCATCAAGAGTAAAATAAAAAATTCAATTTATTATTACAATGATAAATGAACAAATGCTTGGCATGCAAAATCTCAGCAATAAGAAGTATCATGTTTAACAACAAAACTCACCAGTTACAAGAAGCAATCCAGAGGGAAGCTGCTTCAAAAATACTACCCTCTTTCCCTTAAATCTACCAGCAAGAAGAATCAACACTGTCCCAGGAGTAATGCTAGCCCTGAAACACATCCAGCACAAAGTCACATCCATAAGCTTCACATAAAAATAAAACATCAGCAAACCTGAGAAAATTTATTAAAAAAATACTCAAGTTCATTTCATCATTTACCAACAACCTAGACTACCATAAAATAAATTGATATAAATAAAAAGTAAAAACTAAATGTTAGAACTGCTGATTCTACATGTTCTCTCTGATTACTTGGTTAGTTACGCGTTAGTGAGTTGGTTAGGTTTCAAACCATTTACTAAGTTAATTAGTGCATAGAAAGCCGAGTAGCTTCTCTTGTTATAAATTTACCCTGAGCTTTGTATCAGCATATTATATTATTCAATCATTCAATTTCAGAGTTTTGCCATGGATCCTCTTCTCTACTTTTAAGTCTATGATATGTTTCCATATCCGCCTTTCTACCATCTCAAACTCGTAATCAAATCAATTACACAAACTAAACTAAAATCAAATAAAAAAATATATAAAAAAAAAAAACATTACACATAACAAGTGAGGATGGGATTCATAATGCACCTGAGCTTAGCGGGTTTGGGTTTGTGCTTGTTGACAAGGGGCTTCTTGACATCATCAGCAGGGTAAAATTTTGGGGGCTTTTCAGCGGGTGTTTCAGGTTTGGGTTTAGGATCATGGCGTGGTAAAACGCCACCGTTTTTGGCCTTGATAGCCCAAATGCCCCTTTTGTGGTACATCTGCGACCTTGAGTACTTTCCAATTCCCCTTACCAATTCGGGGTTTCTGCTAACCTTACGTGTTATCTGCTTCGGCGCCATTGCTTCTTCTTCCTGCTACACTACAAACCCTAATTTTGGTTCAATGCGCAAATGAAATCATAGAGGTACATCTTTTTGTATAAACCCTATCTAACGGGTCTTGACCCGACTTAACGGATCCATGTCTCAGGCCCACGAACTGTTTTGTCATTTATAAACGTAACATGAGAAAAATACATAAACTTAAAATTGATAAACATTAATAAAAATAAATTCTATTGTAATTTTTTTTTCTTTTTTTCTCAATTTCTGTGACTCTCTTGTGTTACTAAGTAAAGTTAAAATATCCCAATTGTAAAATATTAATTATACATAGAATCAATGCTTAGTATTTCCATTAAGCGGTTAATTTGAAAGTAATTTATTTAAAAAAAAATGCTTTGAATTGATTGTTATTTAAGACACGGATTAATATTTTAAATACAACTATTTCATTCATCTTGAATTTTTTTTTCTTTCTTTTAAGAAAGTAACCAAGAATTTTTATTTTTATTTTTATAAACAAGTATCCAAGAATTCTAAGCACTAAATTCAACCTAATCCTAAATTGACCGTGATGAACTTCACATTAGTTTTAACTATGGGATTTTGCATTTGAGATAAAAAAAAAATGAACTCAAATCCTCTCCAGCAACTATTCTCTCAAGCCTTTCTCCTTTATATTTGTCTCTCTTCAATTCGTTTGTGTTTCTTCTTCATTTGTCCATCCTCTCTCCATGCTCTTTCTTTTGTCTTTTTTGTTGTAGAGGCACAAGGAAAAAAGAAAATCCAAATTAAAAAATATTTTGGTATGAAGATTTACTCAGGTGTCTCGCAATCAACCGGCCACTTAACTTCCCATCCTCTCAAAATATTAATATGAAAGAGAGTTTAATAATTTTTTTTTTTTTAATATACTCACTACTCGCTAACATTAACATGATTATGATATGGGGGAAAAAAAAGTAAACGTAAAAAAAAATAAAACTTCTGTAAATAATTAGCACATCATCAACAATTCTGCCTATTAGTTGTGTCTTTGTCCACCTAAACAGTTGTCAGCTTAGCGTTGCCTTCCTTGACATCACCCACAAGAGAACATTTCCATCTCTTTGGTATGTGCTGTAGAAGTTGGTTGTCATGATTCAATCCCAATTAAAAACCACTGCACAGTCTCATCCTTTATCTACAGAGAGATGACCTTCAATTTACTTGGATCACAAAATTAACCTTGTTAAAAAATGTCTTCAGGATGAAAAAAGCTTGAAGCCCAGTATTGCCTAACGAAGTAGCAAGCAATGTACAGACTTATACTTGATGAGCAATTTAAAGGCTTTGCTACTTGTAATTTTATCACAGTTTGATTAATCTCAATCATCAAGAAAAAATGTGGCAGCGTTAGGCACATAACCAAACCCTTTGATCTGTAGAATCAAATAGTCTAAAACTAGAGATATAAGTGTAGAGTCACAATGGGCTGTGTCTCTCGCAATAAATCTGTGAACTTCATTATTCACTTCAATCCAGCTCCAACCTGGTTCCTTCACTACCCTGCTCATGTCCATTTTCTCCCTCACCCTTCTGACATTTGCCCACATACCTTTTGATGCAAAAATATTTGAAAGTAATATATATGATCCACTATCTGCTGGATCACACGAAATTGCCATCTCAGCAGCATATGTACCCAGTTCTACATGACCTGAAACTCTACATGCACTGAGCAAGCTCCTCCACACTACTGCTGCTGGTTTTATTGGCATCGTCTCAATAAATTCCTTAGCTTCATATATTTTACCAGCCCGGCCCAAGAGGGAAACCATGCAAGCATAATGATCAATCCCCGGTTCAATTCCAAACTTGGACATCGATTCAAAGTGATGAAATCCAAGGTCTAGAAGTCCAGCATGGCTACATGCTGATAGCACACCTACAAAGGTGACATAATTTGGCTTCGCTCCCTCCGTAATCATGTGTTTGAACACCTCAAGAGCTTTTGCTGCATCTCCATGCTGGGCATATGTTGAAATCATGGAATTCCAACATGCAATGTCTCTTTGGTTTGTGGAAGTGAATGCCTTGTGAGCCTCTTCGATGCTTCCACACTTGGCATACATATCCACTAAGGAATTTGTGACAAAGGGGTCATCATCAAGACCCATCTTTATCACCTGGTTGTGAAACTGCTGACCATGTCGCAGACTTGCTATGTTACTTGCTGCTGCGATTACAGCGGCAAAAGTGAATTCGTTGGGTTTTAGCCTTGACATTTGTTGATCTTTGTAAAGTTTGAGAGACTCCACATTTTCCAGTTGTTGGCTGTAACCAGAAAACATTGCATTCCATAGTACAATGTCTTTGTCATATATCTCCTCAAAAACTAGTCTTGCATCCCCAACACGTGAGCATTTTGAATAAACATCTATTAGAGCACTTCCAGCAAAATTGTCTAAAGAAACCCCATATTTAATAATCAGGCAGTGGATTTGGCTGCTTAGTTCCAGAAGAAATAATGATGCAGATAGCCCAAGAAGGCTTACAAATGTTAATAGAGTTGGTGGCGATAAACTTAGCCTCATTTCACGAAAAAGATCCAATGCTTCAACCAGCTTGTCTTGTCTTGAGTATCCTTCTATCATTGCATTGTAGGACACTACATTTATAGCAGCCACGAGGTCGAAGACTTTTCTTGCATTAGTCAAGGAATCACATTTGGCATACATGTCAATCAAACCATTTTTCACAAAATCATCATTATCAATATTGACCTTGATAGCATAAGCGTGCACTTGTCTTCCCTTTTCTAGGGTCCGGAGTGAACCACATGAATTGAGAACGCTAGTGCAACCAAATGCATCAGGCTTCCAACCCTTTCTAATCATTTCAACAAACAGGTCCATGGCATCCCCGTGGAATGAATTTTGCATGCAACCAGCAATCATTGTGGTCCACGAGACAACGTCTTTATCTTCCAGCTGATTGAATAACGTCCGACCTGTCTTCACTTTGTGACATTTCAAATAAAAATCTATAATTCCATTGACCACTGAAACATCCATGTCAAAGCCCCTCCTTAACACATATCCATGAATTTGCTTCCCCCCTTCAAGAAACTCAAGCATCGAGCAAGCACTCAAAACACTAGAAATTACATATCTGTCTGGATGGACATCACCCTCTCTCATTTGGTTGAATAACTTCAAGGATACTTCACTTCTTCCAAGTTTGGCATACCCTGCTATAATTGTAGTCCATGTGACAGTGGTTTTAACTTCTAGGCCATCAAAAATCAACCTTGCTTCATCCACATACCCATGCTTGGCATAAAAGTCCATCAAAGATGTACCCACATAAACATCCTGAACAAACCCACCCTTGACAACAAAACCATGCACCTGGAGAGCCTGACTGAGAGTACCCAATTGTGTACAAGCTCTAATGACACTGGCTAAAATGTATTCATTTGGTTCCTCACTGCAACTTCTCATGAACCGGCAGAACAACACCAATGCTTCCACACTGTAACCATGTTGAGTGTACATAGAAACCATGGAGGACCAAGTAACTAGGTTCCTATGAGGCATAGTATCGAACAGCTTCTGTGCATCACTTAGAAGGTTCGATTTTGAGTATGCGTGCAAGAGAGTGTTAACAAGGAAGACATCATGTTGGTGAAAACCCAACACCACAATGTGGGCATGGATTTTCTTATAGTAATGAGAAGTGGGAGTGTTCGGACGTGGCATTTGCAATAAGTTGGCCAATTCACGACCAAATTTCCGTTGTTTAAGGATTAGAGAATCATGTGGTTGAAGAAAATGAGGTGACAGAGAGGACAAGTGCAAAGTTTCGCTCACATTGATTTTGTTAAGGAATTTGAAGTGGGATCCTAGTAGTAGTCGATGCTTGCTTCGCATCATAGATAGAAGCGAGGTGGATGCATGCTCTAGTTTTAGTTTAATGATGCCAAAATCAATATGAGCATTTTATCTACTTCGGATTCATGAGAATTACTTTTACTTAACTTTGTTCTTTGCACTTGCAACAGTTTTTCCTTTTAATTTTCATGGTTTAAAACATTTCACTTTGATTCCTTCCAATTTTTTAACTTTTTTAATGAGAATTTTTTTTTTTTTAACTTTTTTAGTTCTTATTGTCTTACGTCCCAATCCGGTAAAACTGCTAAAAAATGAAAAGTTTTCCTCAAAAGAGTAATTAAACTTGAGAATTAGTATTACCAAGCCAGTTGCAAACGTTAATCTTCAAAAATAGTTGAGTAAGGGTTGTACACAAAACTAAAGGCTAAAATATGTTTTTTTTTATGTCTTATCTTTTTAATAAAGTTTGTTTTAGTTTTTTACCTTTTAAAATTTTATTTTAATTTTTTATTTCTCAAATTTAAGTTTTTCTTTCTAAATCAGTGGTCATTTTTTATTTTGTGATATGATTTTAAAATCTTATTTAACTCATTCAATACGTAAAATTTATTTTATTAGATTCAGTTACATAAAAATTATAATTACATATTTCAACTAATATTCGAATCAAGAGGGTTATAAACATGATAAAAATTATATGATTTTTATCTTGTTTATAACTTTTTCTGTTTTAAATTAATTTAGTTTCATAGTTTTAATGGGTAGAACTGTTAAAAATGATATGATTTTTATCTTGTTTATAGCTTTTTTTTTTTCTCTAAAATTAATTTTGTTTCATAGTTTTTAATGAGTAGAACTGTTAAACTGATAACGAAACTCAAATAATTTGGTGATTCTTCATAAATCTCAATTAATTTTTTTTAAAGAAAAAAAAAATGAGAGAAAGTATTGCTGCGATCTCCCAAAGTATAGACTATAGAGCATGTTACTGACGTTGGCAGCGAGCAAGTTCGCCCACCGGTACCTTCCCCCTTTCTTTCGGCTGTTCCATATTCAAAACCGTGGGCTCGGATCTTCAAAACCAAAATCAATTTCCATTCCTTCTTGTATAAATACTTCATCTTCATCCCCAAACGCGCTTTCACTTTCACTTTCACTTTCACAACACAAACACAACAAAGCAATGGTGACGCTCCTAGTGGCAACCACGTCCGACCCTGCATCCATCAACCCGGCCAATGCGCTCTTGGCCATGCCAGGGTGGAAGCCCGGTCCCCATTTCCAGGTTCAAACCATCAACAATCATTAATATTTTTATGCCCTTTTTGCTGTTTGTTTGTTTTAATATTGTTTGTTATTACTAGGATGATATGAAGAGCTATGTGAATGAAGGGGTGAGGGTGTTGCTACATGGGAGGGGCATAGTGGAGGAGGATGACTTGGATAAGAGGTGGGAAGAGGTGACTAAGGAGGTTGTTGATGAGGTAATCTTCTTCAGCAAGCACACTGCTGTCTCCAACAAACCTGCCCTCACTGTTCACCCCATTGGAGTTCCTCATTTGCGCGAAGGCGATGTTCCGCCCCAAGGCGGCAGACCTGGATGGGCAGCTCTCCCAAATCCCAGGATGGGGCCTTGGCTTCGCCTTTTGAAAAAACTTGCTCAGGCTCATAATCTCGTCCCTGAATTTGAGGTGCCTTTTCATGTTGTTTCTTGTCTTGTCTCGTGTGATTTTTGCTATTAACTAAATGGGTCTTGCTAACAAGTGTCTTAAGGGCACTGGTTAAGGAATTAAAAGGAGAAAAAATTTATTGTGGAAATCACAGGAGAGCATTGAAAAAATCATGCACAGTGCAATTTTACGCAGCCTAACTAAATTGGCTTTTGTTTCTCTAGTTATATCTTGACTACTTCTGCTTTAGATTCGACATTCCTGGCTGCAAATGCATAGCTTGTTTCCTGTGGAAGGAAGGAAGATGACTTTATGTTAAATTGTTAAATTTTGAAAAGCAATTCTGAGTTTCTGACAGAACTTAATCTGTTTCCTCAATTTAGATTACTTTAGAGGCCACTCACCATGGACCACTGACCAATAAGCCAACCATGTTTTTGGAGATTGGTGAGTGTTTTTTCCTTCCTCCTACACATATTAGTTAAGTACATTGCATGGTCTATTAGTTAAGTATTGTGAAAATGGTGTTATGTCTCTGCATCCTCCATCATTTGGTTTTCAGATCAAGTTACTTTTCCTTCTTGCCAGCTCAACCCCCTATTTTGTTGCTTACGTTTCCTATAGTAAACTTGCCAAACCTTGGGCCTATTTTCCACATTTTGTATCAGCTGGCCCAAGTTTTCGTCTTGATTCCTATCATAGTTTGTGGCTGCTAAACTTCATTCTCAAGTTACACTAGAAGCTGCCAGCAGTTAGATAAAATTTGAACTTTCATACAACAACTGGTTTTCTATTCTGGTATAGGTAGTACTGAAGACTATTGGAAGAGACAGGATGCTGCTCAAGTTATGGCACAGGTTGGGTGGACTTTTATATTTTTTTTTCATTACTTTTCCATCAATATTTGGAATTTTCCTATATGGAGATTACATTCTTTTACACAATTACTCCTGAACAAAAAACTTCCCTCTAACCATCTATACCAAAATAAATGCTTTAGACGGCAGCTGGTTAGTAATATTTTATTTTGTTTACTGAAATGATATTTTGTTTGGGTTCTTGTAGTTAGTCTGGGAAGGACTTGGATTTGGAGGTGGGACAGATGTAGGAAACTGGAGCAGGTAAATTGATTAAGCTAAGTTAAACACATGCAGTGACGTTAGTTTGCATACTCATTTTGTATTCGGTATATACCTCCTGAGGTCTTCAGTCTTCACATCTTGCTCTCACTCTGTTTCATGAGATGCAATATATGTTTAATCTATGGTCCTTTGATCTTACAATTCCTGACTTGGTGGACTATATATCTTCCTGAAACTTTTAAATTGTTTGTGTTATTGCATAATTATGGACTAGAAATATTAGGTTTGTTTCCTTTTGATCATTAAAGCTTCCATCTACAAATGGTGAAATTTTTGTAATCTGAATCTAAATCTCACGCTCTTACAGGGAGAATGATAACAAGAAAGTCCTTCTTGGGATAGGTGGTGGACATTATGCACCTCGGCATATGGATGTAGTATTGTAAGTAGTCAAATAAATCATTCATTGTCAGTGAGTCATATCTTTATAATTTAATTTTCTGATGTCAAAGAAAGACTAGAACTTATCAGCTGTTGTCAACGTAATTAACTTTTGGGTAATTTTGAAACCCCCTTCTAGTATACTCTGCAATTTAATCCCAAGATTTGGACTATGTATTTGCTTTTTAAGGTTTCAATTATTGAAATTTACTTGCATCATCCATTTACTTAATGTGCAGATGTGAAGACTTTTGTCATAGTATTATTAGAACTGATAAGTAAAATGTAGCAATTTGGCCCTCATCAACTTTTTGATTGTTACATTATCCATAAAATTCCATTATCAAATTTAATGGCCCTATGATGAAAGGCTCTAAATTGTACATTCAAATAGATTATGAAATATATTGACTACAAAGTTTTGTTTTATAATGCATCTTGAATTTGGGTGAATAAACTTCTACTAAATCCATTTAAGATATTCACATAAAATTTAATGATCATGAAAATGATTTCTAAACCTTGCAACAACCTTAAATTAATTCACTGTGTAATTAAATGGCCTTTATTTTGAAAGTGCTGTAAATTTTATAAGTTTTCTCAAAATCTCATACTGTATCAGTTACCTGAGGGTGACTTTGGAATTGAAATTCTAAACTTATTGTGTGCATTATATTTTCTCATGGATGTGTTTTGCTCAAATGAAATATGGATACTTACTCTGCTCATCCAATCTAGGAAAGATAATGTATGGGTGGGTCACCTACTTTCTGGATATTCACTGCCAATGGAAGATCCAAACCAGTCAAAAGGAGAAACAAATGTGGAGATTGGTGGAACATGGAGACACTCTATAAAAGCTGCATATGAGGCCACTTATTCTGCTTTTCCTGGTGGTGAAATTCTTGCACATCTAGACCACAAGTGAGCTTAATGAGCATTGTCCTTATGCAATCAGCAATCTGTTTGTATTCCTAATGCCAAAGCTAGAACTGAATGCTATTTCATGGTTGAGTGCTGAACAGTTTATAAAAAAAATCATCCACAACCACAAGGCACCTTGGTTTAAAAAACTTATTCAATGTCGTTACTTAGACCACAATTTATTTAAGGCTTTCCACCTTCCATTCTCTTGCAGTAATAGATTGTAAAGAAAAATGGTAGAACAGCCTTCTTTGGGTTAGGGAAAAGTGATAAATCCTTTTTCATCATCCCTTCCACACTACCTGACCCCCACCCAGTTCACGGACTTTCGGGCATTCTTCTAGGGGATTAATGAAGGACTCCTTCCCTCACTAATGGAAAATGTCAGGGAACAAGTTCCTTGTAGAACCAACCTAGACCCTTCCTAATTCCTCCCATTGGTTATTAAGAGTCATCTGCACTCCTTGTGGTGAGGGGGGACTAGCCCAAAGGTCGCCAATTTTCCAAATTAATTGTCATTTACACTCCCCATCACCTCCGTTGCTGACAGATTTTTATTATTGGGTTTGCTTGTTAGTATAGTAGTTTGCTTACAACTAAGTTAACACTTTGATACTATGTTCATGTCAACTGCAAAATTTTGAAATTCAAAATGAGTCTAGAATGAGGGTTTTGTGCACTAGGAGGAAAAAGAAAAAAGAAGAAAATACTATTTTCGCAGGGTGTGCTGCTCAGCTGCTGTCATATGGACCTTGTTTTTGTAGCCAATTACATATGTTTTGTCCTTGAATACTAAAATGATGCTCTTGTGAGGATCTGTCCTTGAATGCTAGAAAGCGATATTCTTAGGAGTACTTTCATCATTTCCTGTGTCTGTCATTTGTTTGCTTATTTATGGTTTTACATGAAGAAGGAAGAAGGCATGTTATGGGCATATGTTGAAAGTTAAGAAAACTACTCCCTCCGTTCCAGATTATATGACGTTTTAAAGAAAAAAATTTGTTCCAAAATAGATGACGTTTTACAAAACTAATACTGCATTAAATATTTTTTTCCAAGACTACCCTTAATTAATACTTAGTGGGAGTAGTATAGTATGAATAATTAATTAGAGAGATAAAGGGTATATTAGGAAATTACCTAATGTTTTCTAGGAAATTCAACAAATTAATTGCATTTCTTAATACCTATAAACTGGAACAGAGGGAGTATGATTTTAGCTGTGCCAAGGTTATCCTAGCTTTGACATCACAGATAGACCTTAATGCTTTTTCCTTTTACTCAAGTTAATCTTTACCCTAAACTAGTTCTTTATTGCAGGAGTTTCAAAGGCTGGCAGAAGAATGCCATAACAGGATTCCTTGCGGAGAAGAACATTAAAATTGGAAAACCGAATAACTTCTATTGAGTGTTGACTTTGGTGGATGCTATGTGAACAACATAGCTTCTGCAGGGTGCAGAATGAGTCAGGCTGAAGATTTTGGTAGACCATACTAGCAATTTAATTCAGTTCTCTTGAGATCATTGTGATAGTTAGTGAATAACTTAAGTTTGAGATAAACTGATATATACATAAATTCCAATTCTAATGAAAAACATTTACATTAATTAAAACCATATATAGCAATAATACTTTATAGAAGGTTGGCTTTTATGTAATGTTTCCAATGTTTTTAAACCGTAATTGAACTGGTATTAATAATAATAACAATAACATCAACAACAACAACAATAATAAAAAAAACTAAAATAAAACATCATTTTATATGTTCTTAATATTTGAAGTACATATAAAAGTTCAAATCAAATATATCATAAAACTTAGGTTGAAGTTTTAACAAAATATAATGTTCATTAACAATAATAAGTTTACATCTAAAATAAAAAAGAAAATAGCAAATTGATACAATCAATTATAAGAAATCAAAATATAAAAATGTAAATTAATATAGATGATCAAATTAGATGTTTTATAAGATAAAAAAATTAATAGTAATTGGTAAAATAATTTATACCTATGTAATTGTTATTAAATATGTGTTTTTATTTACTTTAAAAATGTTTTAGATTAAATTTAAAAATAAAAAAAATGAAAAATACTAGTTTAAATTGGTTTTGAACCGGTTTGATCAATTCTTCACCTTTTGAAAAATGATCAACTTTTTTAGAGTTAATGGATTGGTCATTAAACTTTTCAATCATATCATTCGAACTGGCTTGTCTGATATTTAAAACCATGTATATTTGTATCCAAGACCGATGATGGATGTATAACACTTTAACATGCGTATTACCTTTGCAATATTTTAGTCAAACATGTATAATAAAATGTAGTTAGTTCCATGGATCCCATGTCAACTTTATGTTCTTTCCAATTTTTTATGGAAAGGAAAAGGAAAAAAAAATTATTTTTTTATACAAAGACAATAATAACTTTACTTATATTATATCTCATTTTTTTTGGAAATCATATCTCATTCTTTTAGAGTATATATATATATATATATATATATATATATATATATATATATAGGACATATCTTGTGATAGGAAGGTATCTTATATGAGAGTTAGAGAGTTAAATATGGACCATATAACCATACATGAAAGATCAAGATTTAATGTAATGTGACTACTTAAAAAAGTCATGTGATATCCATATATATATATATATATATATATATTTCCTCTAATATCAAACAACATAAAAAAACTTTATAAAAAATAAAAATACACCCTAAGAAATTATCTCACTTTCACTCATTGTACTTTCTTTTTCTTTTCTTTTCTAAAAGCATTTCCAACGAAGTCACTTATATTAGTTTTTAGGAGTTATAAGGTTGACTTGGTGGTGAAGGGAGAACAAAAGAAGGGAGAGATCATGGGTTCGAATCCCTCCGCTAACAAAAACTAACATTTGTTGATAAAAAAAAATTATATTAGTTTTTAAAGTTAAACAACTTGAAAATACCATTGGAGCAAATGAGTTTTATAATTTTTTTTATAGAAGTTGCTTATATGAGCAACTCCCACCAAGGTTGCCTAAAAATTAAAAAATAATTTTTTAAGTTAAAATGAGAATTTTTGTGTGAGTGAAAAGAGAAAATAAGACATATTAAAAATAAATTAAGAACTAGAGTTAGATTCTAGCATTTGAATATAATTTAGTAGTAATCTTAAATTTTATGTGACAACAAGGAAAATTATTTCTACATTTGACGACAAAGAAACTTAATTCAACAGAAAATTTAAAAATTCAAATTAAATTCTTGCATTAAAGATGCTATAAACCATCTCTTAATCTAAATAACAGATTTTAGTCAAAAAAAAAAAAAATCTAAATAACAGATTACAGACATTAAGGACAATCATGTAGATTCTAAAATATTTCGACTTTTGACACCATAGCTTTATTGTCAAAGAGAAACCACTTTTATATAACCTGCGGAAGTGCCAAACTACTTTTATATAAAACCTTATCTTTACTTTTGGTGAAATCTTAACCTTATATTGGATATATAAACAGGGATACGAATAATTAATATAGGGGGGAGTACATTAAATAAAAGAGAAAATAAGTGATGTATTGATGTTGTAAAATTTTTTTTACACTGTCATCCAATCACACCCCACTATGTATGATAAGTTTGTTGATTTTTATAATAATTATCTTAAAAGTCATACTAATAATGAATTGTGATTGATTGACAGTGTAAAATAGTTTTACTCTAAATAAAATAAATAAATGTTGGGGTTAATGTTCTCACTTTATTTTTTTTATTTTTTTTTACATTTATAACTTTATAAATTATAATTCGGTTGAAAAGTAATTTGTTGTGCCACGTTTCTATAGAATTTTTGTGAAAAAAAAAAGTGATATATAAATTGGTTCACCTGCTATTTGTTCAATTACCATATCCAAATATATATTGTCCTCCTTTGCTTGATGGTTTTGAAGAGTAAAGACTATTGAAGACTAGAAAGAAGTCTTGGATTATAGCTTATTTATATTTGACACATGAGATGGGACAAAACTAATAAAATCATGCAGCAACCCAAAAATCCCAAATTAATGAAGACATAAGTTGGGTAGGTAGGTTTTGGTTCACAAATGGTAGGCAGGAGGAGCTTTCTTCTAGTCAAATATATTTCATCCTATTAGTCCCAATGAAAGATCTTAAATCTCATTAATTGGCCACGCCAACAAAAGGAGACGACTGGTTCAAATGTCTAAGCTTAGTCTTCATCAAAATAATTACCTGGACCTACTCTTTTCCGTTGTGCAAACGTTTTTTATTCTCCTCGTTGTATCAACGATATTATATTCCCACACATTTTAGATGCAAAATACATTTTAATCCACATGTGCCAGCGGATTTTCCGTTTGGATAACATGCTAAAATTAATTTATCTCATCGTGACACACCTTCTAATGTAAATTCACGTTTTAATGTAAATTTGTAGTTAAGATTATAATACTCGTTTCCAATTACATTTAAGAGTAATACATTAAATTAGTTTCTAAAATTATGAATATCAATCAACAACGCGGGTACATTACATGAGTTTCTAAAATTAATCAATTTTTTTTTTAAGGAACCAATTCTAGATTTTATATATTTTAAAGGGACAAAAAACATTCTTTACTTTTATTAAAATTACTAAACATAGATTGTTTTAATCTTTATTATTATAGCTTCAATGATTAGAATAATTGTCGTTTAATAGTTTTAGAGACTAAAATGAGTTTTATTTAATAATTTTAGAATTAAAATGAAATTTTGATTTTTCAGAAGAAAAAAATGTTTTTTTGATAATTTAAATAACTAAATTAATTGATGTTCAAAATTTCATAGACTAAGTTGATATATTGCTTTACATTCATTCAATACTTTAAAATCAATTACAATAGTATGTCAAAAAAAAAAATTACAATAGTAAAATCAATTCTACTAAAATAATATTTATTTAATGAGTGTCTAGTTCTAACACTGTACTACAAACATTAATGTGTTGCGTGACATGAGTACTTAACGTGTTGATAGACACATAAATAATTAACGAGTGTCACAACAATGAAATAAAAATCAAGTTAGTAATTTTTGCAAAACTAGTGCAAGGTGCATAAACTAAGTTTAACTAGTGATATTGAGTTTGAGTATTAGTATGTAAGTGCGTTAAATATTTAAAGAGAGAGTTATATTATCCATAATAGTTATGTCGATCTAGAGTAAGATTACTTCTAATAAAAAATACATTTTGTCTAAAAAAAAAATGTGAAGTTATTCATGTCAAGTCAACATATTAACTAATAACCTGCAAATTATGTAGTCAAACTAGCATTTGATGTATGCTTGTGGAATAATTTCCTCCAAAGGCTTTAGAGAGACTTTACATCTCTAGATGATATTGTAAATCTGACTTAATCTTATGTTTGACCAATTAATTTTACAATCATCGTATATTTTTTTAGAAACTAATATATATTCAAAAAATTATTTTCAACATTTTTTATCATTGATTCAAATTTATTAAAAATCACAATTTTTGTGTGTTTCACTTTTATAATTTTTAGGTCATTATATTATTGATGTAAAATATTCACCAGTTTTAACGATAATTAATTTTCATTGAGAACTTAACTAACTACCTTTTGCGAAGTCACTATTTTCAACTACGTTTTTTTCATTTACAAAGTTTGAATCCAAAATTTTGTATAAGAAATCTGAACTTATTTTTACTTAAACCAACCAACGACATATTGATTTTACTTTATATTTAATGATTCTTTCTTGATTTTATAAATTTTAGATAATAATTGATGTATATGAAAAAAGTATATTAAAAAATGTGTTAATAATATTTGTCGTCTTCAGACAATCTTACTATAAGCAAATAATAGAAATTATTATTGATGGTAAAAGCTGTGTTTTAGAAGGGGTTAGAAATGATTGAAGATGAAGGAGCGATCGCTATCTCACCAAAATGGTTGTGGTGGTGTGATGTTGTGAGTGTCACCCACCCACGCACTCTCCTACCCGTACGGCCTGCACCACTACTTCCGCCAACTTCCCAACTCGTCTCGCGGTAGGTGGTGATCAGAGCACGTGCTACTGCCACGTGATATGTCCATTCCGTTTTACAATAAGCATCAAAATCACGGAAAACGCACTCGTGAATTCTGTTACTATTTTTACAAATTGTTTCATAAGAGGATGGCTTTTCTTTTTAGAGTAAACTAACTATGTTTAACTTATATTTTTCTTTTTATTAAATGAACGCCTTTTTTAAAAAATAAATAAATATGAATTATACTTTAATTAATTTCAATATAAATAAACCTTTTAAAAGTGATAAATAATTATAAACATATGTTTTAATGATTTTCTTTTATAACTTCTAATGTCACCAATAGTTGGTTTTGAATATTTCATATATTTACATTTGAAATAAGAATATAAATTAAAGGATTTTATTAATATACAGCAAGGAGTGTATTAATAAGATATTACTTTAGTTATTTTAAAATATATTTAACTTGCTAAAATACTTTTTTTCTTCTTAAAAATAAATAAATGTGTGTATAGTAGTACTCAATCATTAACATAGACCTACTTAATTTTTAAAAGAAGTATGTTAACTAATTATGACTATGATTTTCTTAAAATATATTTGAGGTGTAACTTATAAAATACTCTATTAAAAAATAAGTGAGTGTATATTAACAAATTTTGAAATTTAAAGTATTAAAAACTATTTTATTAATAATAAAAATATAAAAATAAACTTATTTAAAAAGTTAAATGTTAATTAATTAGTAAGTATTATATAATACTACAATGATTTATAAATATTTTTTACACTTAATATAATTAAAGAAATTAAATCATAATTAAAATATTCATAAATATATATTTTATTAAAATATTAATTTTATCATAAATAAAAAATGATGTTATGACTGAATGAAAATGAAATGTATACAAATTATTTTGTTTTAATATAAAATTTAATTTATCATTAAAATACTCAACGGTCAAATAAATTAGCAGTCAAAATAAAACTGTTTATAATTGAAAAAAGGATAAAATAATCAAACCAATCACAACCAAGATAAGAAAAAAAGAAGTTATCGCATGAATTTGCTGAGAAGACTATCCACCAACAAACAAAGAATAAAATAATTGTATTAGGCCATTAGCTACCATTCATGGTCATACTCATACCAAATCCTAATGAACAAATAATATATTCACTTTCACACTCATTCAATCAAAAACCGCCCAAACGTATAATTTATTAAGCTTTATAATAACGAATAAATAATAGTAGTATATATTAAGATTACACGGTTATCTAATTACTAATCACAACATATGCATGTGAAACTGTATAATAATTTTCTTAAAATTCATATTAAATATGACCTCTATGTAGTTGATATTTAAATTTTTTTTATACAAAATGAATGTGACTCATTTAATAGCACGTTGAGTTAAGTTAATAATACATGTTAAGCTTGTAAGAGAGAATTTAAGTTTGATTTCTATGTAACACATCTTTTGAAAGATTTAATTTCTACAAAATACATTTTTTTGAAAGAAATAAGAAATTTCAAAGTAATTAAATCTAATCCACTAAAGTCAGCTTATAGTAGAAAGACTCTAATTTAATATGAGAAAAAAAGATATATGTTGATAGTATATAATTTTATATTGTTATTTAATTACAAATTATTATATTATAAGTTTATTAATTTTACTAATAATAATCTTAAAAGTTATATTAAACATATTTTTAATTAGTTATTAAATTAAAAGAAGGAAAAATTGGAGGAGTGCGCAATCGGGAAAATTGGATCTTTCTTTTTGATGCAGATTATGCAGAAAGAAAAAGAATGTGAAAACCATTTCACTGCTGCTGAATCATCCCTTTTTTCACTCTGACACCATTTTATTATTCATATTAATATTACGCTCCACCCTCCATTCCAATTACTATTAGATTCTGCTTCCATTCTTTTTCTCTCTCAGCCTCAGCACAGCACAGCACCCTCTTCTTCACTTCCTCTTCACTATTACTTTATTTTAGTGATTCGTTGTTCTCTTCTATCGTTACGATTGAGGAAAAAACTGCGTCGTTTCAGCAATGGATGTTAAAGCTGCTCAGAGGTTACAACTTTCAGCGGTGGTTCAACCCGAAAGGATTGGGAGAAGACCACCGAGTACATGTCGTTTGGGTATGTCTCGGGAACCGCAGAGCCTTCGGATTTTTGTTTCGTCATCAACGATGATGCGGCGCAGAACAACCGCTTTGGAGGTTTCCTGTTCTTACGACAACGTTTCAGGTTGCCATTCAAACCAATCATCCCATCACGCTTTTTTTGTTTTTTAATTGTTGAAGGGTCATTTTGCCTTCTTTTTTTTTTAATTAGTTATTATTATTATTATTATTATTTAATTTTGCTGAAAGGATTGTTAGTTCTGAGCTATCTGTCTTTCAAACAAAATGAAGGATTGGTAATTGCGTTAAGAAGGTATAATGAAGTAATGAGCCATACTTGTAAATTGTCAATGAATCGGGAACAACGATCTGTCCATTTTGTGTGGCATATTGTAAATCTGCCTCCAAAGGTACCTTCCCATTAGTTGTTTCAGTTTAATTTCGTACATCCAAAAGACTTTGAGGGAAGTTGTTAAGAGAGATCTTGTGATAAATAATATCTCTGAATATTTGGTCTTTAACCGTGCCAAATAGCGTCGTATGGTGTGATCCAAGTAGGATAAGGCTTTTGTTGTTGTTGTTGTTGTTGTTAGTGAAAAGATTTTACACTATCGACAAATAGATAGAAATAATCATAGATATGCTTTTTAAAGTAATTTTATAGAAGTCAATAATTTTTAATTATTTGACAATCTATAATTGGATAATGTAACAAAAAAAAAAAAATCTATGATTGAATAACAGTGTAAAAAAAACCCTTTATACTTATAGTATATTCTAATTTAATTCTAGTTATTTTGTCCAATCCATTCTTTTCCTGTCTGAATTATGTACATAAACATAGGTTTTCCCAAGGTTTTGTTTTGTTTATCCAGCAATATCTATATTGAAAAACATTATATGATTAATATGAAAAGATAATACTAGTAGTCCCAGGTTTTCAATCCAGCAATAACTACATTGTCCAGTTTTGTTTTGGACTAGCTTTTATTATCTGCAGATTGAATTACATTTCCTTTTCTATTGATTAGTTGAAAAAATTATCTTACCATGTCTTTTGAGGACAAGCACGTTGTTTGAGAAGATGTAGTATGTATTATGCCTGGATTGGATCTAGTTTCTTACTGGATAAAACAAGTGCTGCCCATTTTGAATTTTTACATATTATTCCTAATGTTATTCTTGTAGCTTCAATATTGGAATCTGGAAGCGTTTGTGCTCCTCTTGATGAAGAGCTGATTCTAAAGGTAAAACCATGATGCTGTTTTTTTCATTTTCAATTAATTTAGTAAATTCACCAATAAATTGATATTAGGTCAATTGTTGCTTCTTTAAGTATCTATATGCCATTCTCTTACTTGAATCAATAAAATTGCAGAATAGATCGCAAGAGATCCAACCATATTTAAATGGACGCTGTATTTATCTCGTTGGTCAGTTTCTTGGTTGACTTCTTGTGCTTACTTGGTATGCTTTGGAAATTACTTTGGCATTAAAAATGCTTTGAATTTGACATGCAGGAATGATGGGCTCTGGGAAAACAACAGTGGGGAAGATAATGTCGCAAGTGCTTGGTTATTCATTTTGTGATAGGTTAGTATGTTAATTGCGCATCTTTTCTTCATGGGGAGAAAATGCATTTAACAGCAAGTAAATTATGTGTAATTGGAATGCACAATAGACCAGTAGAATACGGAAAGAGGCCACCAAAAAAAAAAAGTAGAATACAGAAAGAATGATCATTGCTTGTAAAGCAGCTCTATTATTTTTATTTGTGCAATTATTTCATTATATTTTAGTATCTGATATGTGAGCTTCAACAGATATTCATATTCAATTGATATTAGAGGGAACTGAGGACATGTAAAAGATGTATATATGTGTGATTGTATACAATAGATGAAAACAGGGTGGGTCTCGGTTAAGCTGGGGAATATGATATTCTCTGCTGTGCAATGTTTCTGTTCAGATCTTGATACTACAGTGTACATGTTCTATCACAATACAATTACTCTGTTTTGCGACCATGTTAGAGGTCTTGCTGAATATTTTCTCTATTTTTTTAACTTACGGGTGTTGTAGTGATGCATTGGTGGAGGAGGAGGTTGGTGGAAACTCTGTAGCTGATATATTCAAGCAACATGGTGAGACTTTCTTTCGTAATAAGGAGGTCAGTTGGAAAGCACTATGATTTTAGTTGTTATACTCTTCAGTGTTCAGAGAGTGTGTTTAGTTGTTTTGAACTTTTAGATTTTCCTGTTTCTTTAATCTCATCCAGCATCCTCATTGTCATCCATCTTCATATTATCTTTATATTATGAGCAGCGGTGGTGCTAGATTGTTTTAATTGGAGTGGTCACATAGAAAAAATAAGCTTACATATGTTTTTTAGTCCTTGAAAATATGACTTTTCATTTTAGTCCCCCTTTTTTTTTGTTTTTAATTCTTGCATTTTTATCAGAGACTAAAAGCACATAATTTTAAACCAATGGAGGTCAGATTTAGTGGAAGGGACTAGTCATCCGAAAAAAAGCAAATCAAGTAATTATTATCAGCGTCTTTGATGGCCAGAAATGTCTGTAATTGTTGCATGGCACTTCCTTGGGCCACTGGCTATGCCATGAGCTCCCACATGTTCATTGAGCTATACCCTATTCCACTTTAACCTGTCCTAGCACAACTCTGCTGCCTTATTCCTAAAATATGGAACTATTCTGATTTTGTGTAGCTTTCTTATCTATTTTCCATATTCTTCCCACTAGTCTTTCCTCTGCTGTCAATCCATTCTGGCAACATTGTCCAGTGATTTGCAACTGCTGGTGACTTCTCCAGCCACTTTCTGGTTCCTTTTCCAGCAAACTTTCAGCAAATTTTCTGGTGAACTTCTAGCAACTTTCTAGCCATCTCAATTTCCAGCTGCATCAGTCTCCAGTTGAGTCAATTTTTCAGTTGTGTAAATCTCCACCTGCCACCTCAAACTCAACTTTGCCATCCTCCAGCTGCTGTTTGGAGTTTGTACTTGTGTTTGGTCTATCATCTCACTCTTCACTTGATTTGATGTGTTTTCAGTTCTTGGTGAATTTGGAGAAGTTCCTAGTCCTTGCTGTTGCTGTGTTGTCTTTCCAGCAATTCTCATTTCTCCATCTCCAGCAGCCCAATGTTGCCTGTTAAACTATGTTTAGTGGAATCCATATTATATTTCTCTTTCATTTAAGATTTTTTTTTTATTTGTAACAAGCTTAAAGCTTAGTAAGCTTTAGCATGAGGGGGAAGTGTTAGAATTATGTGCAGTTCATGTATCACATGTTAAAATGCATTTAGTATTCATAGGATTTAGTGTTTAGGAAATTGCACTCATTTAATCTTAGCCTATAGTGTCTATATATGGATGTTGACTTTTGCATAATGGAAGTACTGAATAAGAAAGCTTTTCATTCAGATCTTACTCTCTACAATATCCTATCATGAATTGTTCTGGATTATTTTTGTGGTTCTGTTATTGCATTCACCATTCCATTTCCCTGCTTACCATTTCAGACTGAGGTGTTGCGTAAGCTATCCCTTATGCATCGACTTGTTATTTCTACTGGTGGAGGTGCTGTTACAAGGCCCATCAATTGGTATAAGAATTAGCTCACTACTGAGAAAAGTTTAAACTTCGCTCTTTTTCGATTAAATCTGTCCTCATCTTTACATGGACTTGCATGTGAATGGATTTCCAGGAAATATATGCACAAGGGGGTTAGTGTTTGGTTGGATGTACCAGTGGAAGCCTTGGCACAGAGAATTGCAGCTGTAGGAACTAATTCTCGCCCCCTTCTAAACTATGAAGCAGGGGATCCTTACACACGGGTAATTATTTATGTTTCATAGTAGGAGACTAGGAGTGCTTTTCTTTTCTAAACACTAACATATTAATTTAAGAATTTATGCTACCAAGTTGGACCAACTTATCAGCCTAGGAATTTGCATCAAAATTATTTTTCCACTAAATAATTTTACCCTTTGGAATTCACATTCAGGCTTTTATGCGTTTGTCTGCTATTTTTGAAGAGAGAGGTGAAGCATACGCCAACGCCAATGCCAGGGTCTCATTAAAAAGTATGTCTATTAATCTTTCTTTAATGTTTTGAAATAAATAGTGTGGAATTGTCCAGAACATCTGGGAAAGAACAAACATGCTTTGTATTTATTGTTGAATGCTTCCTAGATGATAACATTAAAGATGCAATATCTGATGCTGTTTTGTTTGTGACAGATATAGCAATAAAACTGGGCAAAAGAGATGTGTCCGAATTGTCTCCAACAGATATTGCAATTGAGGTCTTGAGCAATAATTTCTGCCTCATGCCCTTCCTTCTAACTCTATTTTGTCGGCTCCAGGCACACTGAAAAATTCCTGGGAGCTGTAGTTGAATCTAACTTTTGTATCATTGATGCTTATCTAATGTTTTATCCCTTTTTATCTTGCAGGCGCTAGAACAAATTGACAACTTTTTGAAGGGTGAAGGTGACTGTTATGCATAATGGTCACAAGCTTCTTTTTCATTGTTCATATTTTTTTTGTAATGCAATTGCAATTAAGGTCATGCTGTTAACCTGTTGTGCAGTGTCTCTTTGGTAAAAAAGGGGAAGTAATGTAACATGGCACTTGTATATGCATAATTTGTATTGGCAAATTAGCATAATCCAACAGCCAATAGCAACAGTATTTAATTTATCTGTTTTGTTTATTGTTGATGTGTGTATATATATATATATATACTGGTAAACGAGGTGTTGTAATCCAAGTTCGGTTGATCAATTTATGTATGCCTTCCTCTATAGAGGTTTGTATGTTATAAAGTGACACTCGTATACATTTTTTTAATTCTGCTTTATCAGTTTATCTTATATTCATCTCCCATACGTGCAACCGGCGTTTTCATGTTCTATGCTAGTTCTTATGCGAAAGATCTCTATGAAACACTCAAAACACATCAGTTACCTATTTTTTTAATTTTTAAAACCATATTTCTTATTTTAACGGTCATTGCAGGGATGAAATTGTAAGCCGTTATATTGAACTTGTTTATTCAATCGCACTGTCATCACATTAGTAATTTGTGCATTTAAGGGCATCTTATTTCATATCATTAGGTTGATATCATATAAATAGGAGTTTTGCGGGATCCAACTTTTCATAATATCTTCAAAAAAAAAAAAAAAAGCTCCACAATATCCAAGACCAAACCTAACGTAATGTTTAGCAGCCTCTGCTATGTAGTTTTTTTGGTTGAATGAAACTTTTTCAAGAACAATCCAGGACTTTCGAGAGGTGCAAGTCTCTGCCAACCCCTTTACAAATTTCCACACAATGAATGACCCTCCTCTCAACCCTGTCTATTTATACGCGTCATCAACCACTTGACTCACTAACTGACTAATTAATGCCCTCAACTAACATACCTAAAAAATTAATATAAGGTCTGCTTTAAGTATTGAAAATAAAAGAAGACGCTACATAAAAACATGTAAAGAAAAACATACGTAAAGCATACGTAACCTGATTACGCAAAACATGAATATAAAGCACCTAACTCCTATATTGATGAATATTGTGGAAGACTTCAACATGGTTTACCAACTTCTGCTATGTAGTTTTGTTCTTAATTTGGTTAGATTCATTTGGGTACAATCTTTTATGTGGGTGACTGATTTTTCTTTCAATTTTTTTTTTTGTTTGGTAAGTAAGCGAGAAAGTTTAGTAGAAACCAGAAGGATTTTATTTTTTTTAGATAAAAATTTAGGGTGGAGGAATAGTTGATAGGTGTCCCAATCTAAAGTAGGGAAAGTTTTAGGCCTAAAAAGCACCTATAAAGAAACTTATACTTAACACATGTTTAATTGTGCAGTGGGCAGATAAAAACTATGTAAAAAAATGTGGAAATCCGGAAGCTAACACTAGATTACTTTATCATGAACATGAAAAATTAATTGAGTTTTCTTCACCATGTCGCAAAACCAAACATATGCTTACTTCTAAGAGATGAGTGAAAGCTCAAACTTTGGACCTGTCAAATACAATATTATGTTTTGTTTTACTCCATTTAACCAATCCCTTGAATTAGAAGGTTTTATTCAAATTGATTTCTTTGCATCTCTTGATATTAATTTAACCGAATTTCAGTAATACTAATAATATTGTAGTTATTTAGCTTAGATGCCCGCATTTGGTGGTACGCATATATTTTATACAGACACAGTAATGCTGTCAAATGAATGCGTGAGCAGCCCTTCATATGAAGTTCTGGAAATACACACCTTTGCATATGTAACTTTATATCATTCAAGCCATTAATATCATTTATGTTTCTTCACGTTGAAATTCTGAAGAGTTTATAAGCTATTTGTTTTGTTTTTATATATTTATTTGATCCTTAATAACAACAAAGTTGAGATGGCCGAGTTGGTCTAAGGCGCCAGATTAAGGTTCTGGTCCGAAAGGGCGTGGGTTCAAATCCCACTCTCAACAATATGATTAATATTTTTTCCCTTTTCTTTTTGCTCAACGGTTGGTCCTACCAACTACCAAGTTTCAAGTCCTTATCTGCACCAAGCTCCACCCTCCAATAATCAAAGAGAGTAGATAGCAAAGGGATAATGTGGGTGACAACCATGGCTAACTCATCTCTTCTTCCCAAACCCTATTATTACCATAATTTCCATTACCAACACCAAAGATGCTTCAAGATCAACCTCCCAAAATGGACAATTAGAGCTTCCTCTGCTGCCCCTGGGGTCGACCTCAACACTCTCGAATCTGCCATTTCCAAGGTGTTAGTTTAGCACCAAATGTCTATTATGATTTTCACACCAAGGGGTAATAAACACTTGCTTTGTTTGTTAATTGTTAGATACCAGCTGAACAATGTAATAGAGCACCACAATAAGCTTAAGTTAAGAACAATTGAGATAAGAATTGAGTTCAAATTAGATTCTTTGGCTTTATAATGCCCTCATGAAAATATTGTTCCTGGTTCAGTAATAAGGTGGTTATTGATTGAGTGCGTGTGTGTTTAGATTAGCATTGGCAAAATTAATTTTAAATGAAATAGATTTTAGTTAAAATTAACTTTAAAATGATGTGATTTATGTCAGAAAAGTTTTTATTCTAAAAGCATGTTAGTAGTAAAACTCAATATAATTTTTTTTATCTAATGTAAAAGCTACCTAAATTGAATTCAACTCAACATAAATTCCTAGACCTATAATTAATTTCTTAATGTAGAATCAAACATGTGCATATTTACTTAAAATCACGTTAGCTGATATTTAAACATGATTTTGGACAATCCAATGTGAAAACAAAAACGTACTTACTGTCTAGCTTTGGAGCTGCTACTGGTTAGGTAAAATGATAGATAGGCTTGTTTGTGCAGAAAGACAGTGATGCTGTAAAAGAGGCACTTAATCAGCTAAGTGAAGTTGGTTGGGCCAAGAAATGGAGTTCTCAGCCATATGTTTCACGTCGTACGGTCAGTCTCCAATTACAAATGTGGCAAAGTGACAACTAAACATTAAGCTCTCATCAACCATTCTTGGACATAGCATCCATCATTCATGTATACCTGTCCAGTGCTTCCACTACTCATTCATATGTAAGCTAATTCATTGCTCATACAAGTTTTGACCATTCAAAATTTGTGTACCAGACATCACTCCGGGAGCTGACAAGTCTAGGAATTAAAAACGCAGAGAACCTTGCAATTCCTAGTGTCAGAAACGATGTGAGTTTCAGAAATCTTTTAATTTTTAGTATCAAATGGAATGAGCAATGCTTTTTAATATGTAAATATCTCAATTGTACATGGGGCAACTAGTAATTTCTAATAAGACTTTCAATCTTGAAAATATATGTTTTTTGTAAGTTGTATGCATTCTTAACCAACAAGTAACAAAAATCTTTGATGGTGCAGGCAGCTTTTCTTTTTACTGTGGTTGGAACAACAGGATTTTTGGCTGTTCTTGCTGGGCAGCTTCCCGGGGTATCACTAGCACACTTGTGTTTTGCTCTGTATGTCTGTTTAATGATATGTCATAAACTATCTTCACAAGCATGGAGAAGTCCTATAGTGTTGAAGCACGCATTTGTAAATGCAGATATGGCAGTCATTTTGCTTGCAAAAATAATCTAAATTATTATGGAAGCAGTATATGGTTGGAGCTTCAAGTAGAATAATATATTTTATGGACTATAAATGCTTGCTTGGCAACCACTTTTAAGAGCAACCAAAGTGGAAGATTTAGCAACTCTTTCCTTTCCAACATGCATCATGGTCTCACTCTACATATTATATTCTAACAATTTGGCAACATTGGTGATACTTAAGACTGTATTATGCTTTTTGTGGTTTACAAATTAGAATCTTCAACTCTTCTAAGTTGACACACTCATGCATTTAGTTTATGACTTTATGTATTAAACAAAAGCTTGTGGTTGTGCTTGGTTGGGTAGTGCAAAGGTAAAAATTTTGTAATGAAAATCTTTTACACTTGCTTGGTATAGCTAAAAAGACATATAAAGACTAAAGTGAAAAAAATTTGGTTGAAAATACTTTTCCTTATATTTTTCATCTTACTACTTCCCACACACTCAACCAAGCAGACCTTAAAATAATTTTGACTTTTTTTTTTCCATCTCTGATTGATGTGTGCTGACTCTTGTAGGATTGGGGCTTCTTTGTACCATACTTGATTGGGAGTATTTCATTAGTGGTTTTGGCTGTGGGTAGCATATCCCCAGGGTAAGAGTTGTGTTTGCCATGTAGCAATGGATACCCCTCTTCAGTGTTAATTTGCTTTGCATTAATGCTCCAAGTTGCTAGTGTAGGCTTCTCCAAGCTGCTATTGGCAGCTTTTCAACACTTTTTCCTGATTATCAAGAAAGGATTGCCAGGCATGAAGCAGCTCACTTTTTGAGTACTGCCCTTTTCTTTTTTGGCTGGTTTTTCACGCACAATGCATCAGATATGTGACTTTGCTCTAACTCATTTTCTGTTTGGTCTTCTGTTTCATTCTACTAGTTGCTTATCTGCTTGGCGTACCCATTTTCGGCTATTCGCTGGATATTGGGAAAGAACATGTCAATCTGATTGATGAGAGGCTTGAAAAGCTTATCTATAGCGGACAGCTTGATGCCAAAGAGCTAGATAGGTATTTACTAGGCACCTTTAATTGCTCTTATTCAATGTGTTTGGAACTGTGTTGCACACCCACGTTAAGATACAATGATGTGAAAAGCTACACTGTGTAGCTTCTGATTGAATGCGCATTTTTCTTCTCGGAAACGCAGTTCCAAAAACAATAAAAAAGTCATCCCAACTTATAACTTTCCAATAACCAAGCACCAATATGCTTATGATTAGTAAACCATTAGGGTCAGCTTAGTGGTGGGAGGTTGGGTAGTTTGTACAAAGTCCAAGTTCTAACCTTGTTACTGTCATTGAATACAAAAAAGAAATATGCTTGCCTTGAAGAAATAGGAAGAGTTGTAATTTCATTTTTTTCATATCAGATTGGCTGTTGTGTCAATGGCTGGACTGGCAGCAGAAGGTTTAACATATGACAAGGTGGTTGGTCAATCTGCTGATCTTTTCAGTCTCCAGGTTAGGTATCTCTATTTTTTTTACGATGTGGATATTATACTACTCGCTATTATCTCAAATAATAATACTAAAAAGAATTTTCTTTTGCCTGCAGAGATTTATTAACAGAGCCAAGCCACCACTCAGCAAAGATCAGCAACAAAATCTCACAAGATGGGCCGTATGTTTTTAAATACTCACTACCAGGAATACATGTAATCCCCAAATTTATGCATTTTTGTGCTTAAAAAGCTCATGTTTGCAGGTTCTGTTTGCTGCTTCCCTGTTGAAAAATAACAAGGTGACTCATGAAGCCTTAATGGCAGCGATGGCAAAGAAGGCAAGCGTACTGGAGTGCATTCAGGCAATCGAAAATGCAGCATAGTTCCACATTTAACGGTTTTTGAGCCGATACATCAAACTATAGTATAAACAAAGTTTGTGAACTACAAATTACAATTTTAAGCTGTTTCTTGTTTATAATTACTCATGATTCAAACTTTTTTATGAGCATTCAACTTTCCATTATTTTATGACATAATATTATGGACAAATCCTTCAAACTCTCCGGTTCATACATGCTAACACATTTGTTTGAACTAGGCTAATAAGAAGCGTGGGAGCCTCTTGGTATTTGATATAAGTATTTGCAAGAATGATATGATATATTAAGATAACATAGAATTGAAAACGGTAGCTCACATAATTAGAGGTTTGATAAACCCATGTAAATAAAACATATTTCATCATCTATGAATGCTTAAAAGAGTGAGACATAATCGTTTACAGTATCCATTTAGGTTCTACGTCCAATTGTGAAGCGATCTATGATGCGCATCATTTATTTTCATTACTATTTTTTCTTCTGCATAGGGATGGCATCACTTTTGCTTTTCTTCCTCTGCCTATATATTTCTAAATATTAGTAGTATTATATCTTATTCTAACTGCGTCTATGATTTTTAGACACATTAAATGTGCAAAATGGTAAGAATTATATTATATTTGATCATGGTTCATCAGGCCAATCAGTAGGGTCGCCTTCGTAGAACAAACCATCGACGATTTGGTCAATTACGGAGTCGATGAATGCGTTGCAGCTGACGGTGAAGATTCTACCGACTCTGTTTCGGGCACTGGAGAACCATGCAAAGAGCGCTGCGCAAGTTACAGCACCCAAACACACCCCACCAGCCTCTGTTATTCCTTCAATATCCATCTTTCTGAACACAGAGTTCCCTGTCACCATTTCCATTGTCACCGTCGCTGCAAACACCATCTGCACCAAACACAATTAACATCATATCATCAAAATTAAATTGAAAAAAAAAATGATCTAGTACCTAATTCTTTTTTTTCTCTTATAACAATGAGTTTAAATTCCATGCCCGAGTATTAATTTAGAAGGGACATTGACACAAATTATGGCAATTTGTAAGATAATTCTATTTGCTAATCACTATATGCACATTTGATGTTTTAATACTTTTTTTTTTTATTCATTGGAAAAAATTAATAACTATAATTTCGATATATATTTTTGAACAGGAATCTTCCGGTCAATGGCTAATTTTATACAACTGATATTTTTCTATATACATATAGAAACTGAGGATCAAATCCTGAGCACATGATTAAACAAAGTTATTTATTAATCATATCATACCATATCAATTAAAGGTTAATTAATTTAAAATTATTTAAAATATATAAATTAACAACCTTATACATGTTAATTCATTATTAGACGACAATATTATAAAGATTTTTAAAAGTAAATGATTTATGGTTACTTAATAGTGTACAAATCTCTACATGCGTGGAAATTTGTAAAGAAGAATAAATTAATGATCAGATAAATCTATTTTGGTGCGGGTTAGAAGTAGTAATAGTTGTAGCCATAAGATAAAATTAGTGCAAGTGTTTATTAACTTGAGAGAAAAGTTTACCATAGCTAGACGACCCGAGATGATCTCAAAATCTTGACTTTTCTTAGAGTTCTCGATATAGTCGGAAAGCGCGGCGAAGAAGGGGGACACGTCATCGTCTCCCTCCTTGCGAGTCTTGATCACCCCGGCCCGATCCGAACCGTACGATCTCAGAGTGCACAACCGCGGCTGCAAAACGATGTTTGCGTTCGTGCCTTCTGCCTCCGCCGCTTTGGGTTTGGGGATCGTAACCTGAACCGGACCGGCCGGTTCCCTCGCCCGAACCGCGGGTCTCGCCGACCGCAGCTCGCAGTGCACCACACGCGTCGCAGATGCCATAGAGAGAGAAAGAGGATTTTGGAGAGGTTAAGGATTAGTAAAAGAGTATGGGAGGTTCTAGATAGACGGTTGGTTACGTGTCAGTCAGTGGATTGGTTCGGTAACGTGGTTTTCAAATATGAGGTCAAGAGAGTGGGGTCGTGGAAGTTATAAAATTAAAGTGAAGGATGCATGCGGGGATCAATTGGAATACGTAGCAGCCTACACAATCAGATATAATTCTAAGGTCCTCTTTCTTCTCTTCCCTAGCTACTCACTCACCTAAATTAAATTCATGCTTCAAATTCACTCACCCTAGGCGTCGTTCTTTTTAACGTATAAACAGCAAAAAGGTGGTTCAAATACTTCTTGATTATCCAACATCCACCATATTATATAGAGCAAGTGAGCGAGGGAAACACAAATTGCAAATCCAACAAATAGTGCTGGCAGTACAGAAGTAGCGCTTCATCAATATTGAACTTAAACTGCAAGTTGATCGTTGCAACATATACAAGCAATAATGTTGCAAATGGAGATGGTAATACGTAATCAAGTTAATGAAAATGCATACTTCAACTTTACCAAAAGTTAAAGTGTGGAAATCCGACTCCTATAATTGCTTCTAATTTAAATGCATACAATAAGTAGTCTATATATTGAGAAAAATTCTATAAATTATGACATAGATGCTTATAAGAACAACTAGAGCTAGTGTATTCATCAGTATGATTACTTGTTCTACATTTACTCTCAATTTGTATGGTCCTCTGATCTGGTCCATCTTGGTGGTCACTATAAGTGGTTCAAATCAAAATCCCATTAAAAGATCCAATTCCGGTTAATTCATTACAACCTTAGAGTTACCAACCAGACTAGCAAGCAAACGCATTTTTTGTAATTTTTCATCATATTTCATTTACATTTTTACATTTTGCATATGTTTGCGTTAGTCTACCATTGATTAGCTTTAAAATGAGTTATAACTTGACATATCATTCCAAGGTAAATTTATTTTAAAGAGGGTGAGAGTGTATTTGTTATTAATTTTATAAAAGAAATATATTATTTATATAATAGTTATGAATATCCTTTTTCTAATATACTCTTTATCATTGACTATAATTTATTGAAATTCAAAAAAAATTATGTACAATAATTATTAAGTAGGAAATGGATTTTACATGATTTCACAAATTCTCAAAAAATTAACCAACAATAAAAAATACATTAAAAAGTATATTGGTAATATGTCACTTTTATAAAGTGTCGTGTAAACTAAAACACTTTGAATAAATATTTTCAAAAAGAACAAGCTAAAGGATTTGATTCGCGTAACTAGTGTGGTTTTCTTTTTTCCCAAGGTCAGAGATCACGAGTGTCCCCCAACTCACTAGATCAGAGACTAATTTCGCTTGCAATGCGTGATTTGTCGCTGACTTAAGGAAATTTTGCACACGAAGGGAATCGAACACGGGTTCTCCCGCTAAATAGATTGTTCTCCTTCATGTGAACGCAGTGAGGCTTTACACTAGTGTGGGTTAAATATATTGGTTCACTTTCTTTTAATTAAAAAAAAAAAGTGGTTCATTTTCGCCACTTCTAATTTACTTGTAGGTTATAGCGTTTTTACTTTTACATTTTCGATGGTCAATTGTAGCATTAAATATTTAAATTTAATAGTTCACGAAGGGCGTGAGTGGCGACTGGTGATGTGTTATGAACTCAACTCAAGGTTATGTGACGACTGCCTACCCTTTTAAAAAAAAAAAACAGAACATATGGATTAACCCAATTCAAACATAAATAACTTGTAGTTTATGAGAGGAAAGCCATATTAGTCCGAGGTCTAATGGGTTTGGAGTAATACAACCTACCATTTTTTGTGATTTTTTTTTATCGAGTTGTTAATTTTTGTTAGAATATTAGTGGAGAGATTCAAACATACAACCTCTTCTCCTTCCCTTCAACCTTTAAACTCTCTTCCTAACCACTAACCTAACCTTATAACTCTCCATTTTTTGTGGTTTGGACCAAGTTAACTCTAACCCTATGTTTGGAAGAGAGAAAAGAAAAGAAGGAAGTAAAGAAAATTTTAAAATTCAAATGAAAGGGAAAGTAAAAGAAAAGAAAAGTTTAAATTTTTGTTTCTTGTTTTCCTTCCATTTTCTCTCAAACCAAATACAAGACAAAACATCACAATCTGTGTTTTCTTTCCTCTCTATTTTCTTTCCTTCCATTTTCATCTCTACCGAACATAGGATATGGGTTAAAAAGAATGCTAGTAGTTGTATAGTAATTTTTTTTGTAAAGTTTAATGGTGATGCACTGACAGTATAGAATAGATCAAATCATAAAATACCGTTTGTATAACTTTCAAGATAAAATTTTGTAAAAGTCAATAAATTTATCATAAATGATTGTTTGTAATTGAATGACTGTGTAAATTAGTTTTATACTGTCAGTGCATAACTCTTTTTTCTCTAAAATTATATTAACGAACTATAATTCTACACTAAATTGAGTTGAATCAAATTAATATCAACCCTAAATTTAAAAAACTCAACCCCCCATTTCATGTCAAACTACTATTTACTTATTTTGGCACTACTATGCAAGTTGCACCGAATTATTAAAAGAGTGATGATACATGTACACCCATATTTTTTAAACACCTAATAAATATCTATCATTTGTTCCTATCTCTCTTTTCATGTTAAATCATACTATCTATAATACTTATATTTTTCTCATTTTTATCTCTCTCACTAGGTGTCTATTGACATATTGGGTGTACATAAATAATTTTTCTTATTAAAAAGAAAGAAAAAAACTGCACCCGCATCCCATTGGGTTTGTGGATGAGCGTAGGCGATTATGATATTTATTTATATAATTATATATTGCTGTCTCTCCTCTGCCTCGGTAATTCTCGAAAGAGATAGGGACCCAAAACTTAGTACAGTAGTATTTCTTACAAATACCAAAAGACCAATGCCTACTCTACGTAGAGCGCGTATCATACACTGCCTAATATCTGTGTCGTTTACTTATCATTATGTTGTTATTAATTTGTTATTTTCATTTCAATGACATGTTAGAATAACAAGCTCTCTTTCACCAAAAAAAAAAGAATAACAAGCTCTCACCTTAATTTCTGCAATATTGGAGGAATGTTCTGCGTTTTACTAAACTGCAAACTGATGGCTTCATAAAGCCTTTCAAAAGAAAGGATAAAAACAGATTACACTCCACTAACTGAAAAGTGGAGTACACTGATACTTCCTAATAAGTAGAGATTATTAACTACATGATCAGACACAAATCCTAACAAACTTGACCATTATTAAACAAATAAAAATAATAAGTGAGAAATAAAATAACAAAAATATGAATTGTTTGGTTTGAAATAAATAGAAAAGAAGAAATTTAAAAAAATAAATAAACTTTCAATTGATTTACCATATTGATAATCGATTGTCTTTTCTTATAATCAATTTTGTTAAAATAATTGATTATTAAACTTGATAATCGACTATCTTCAATGTGAAAAATAATTAATAATTGATTGTGGAACAAAAATAATTGATTATTTTACTTGAAATATGTGTTATTGTTAAAACTTAAAAATTTCATTTATTGAGGATGAAATAAATCAACATGGGATTCATATTTTTTTTGTCTCTCCCTTTATTTTCACAATTGTCAAACCACTAAAATTTCTTATCTGTCTTCTATTTTGCCTCCTTTCCTCCACTCTTCAGTCCATAAAATTGTAATGCATTTATTTAAATTTTAAGAGAGAGATATTAAAAATACATTGTTAAATGAAAAAAAACAAATCACGTGAAAATAGGAATTTGTTAAGAGTGTATTTTGCCGTTGGAATCATTATTATTCTGATTCACGCCCTCAGATTCACGTGTAGGCATTGCTCCCTAGTCCCTCCATGTCAGCGTCTAGTTGTGGTTTCTTTTTCAACTTACCTGTGTGGCCATCCCCACAATGCCTTTAATCTCCAAAGTCCAAACCAAAACATTTTGCTGATTCTAATATCCCACTCTCTCTCTCTCTCTCTCTCACTATCTATCTTATATCTAATCTACTATGTTGGATTTTGGAGATGAGCTGACTTTAGATAGTTTCAGGATTCCATGGCTCATATGGATTCAACTTTTGGTGTTGCTTCTCCTCCTTGCCCTTCTCTTTTGCTTCTCCATCATTGCTTTAGATCCCTCTCACCACACCACTTCTCCTTCTGCCTCTACCACTGATTCTCATCTTCACACTCAACAACCCTCCAACCACCATTCCACTGCTGTGACCAACCGTCTTCAGAGCACCCCGGTACATCCCATTTCCCTTTCTTTGCTTTTTCTTTTACCCTTTTGGATTTTTATGCTTCCCAACATATAAAGATGGCATCTTGCTTCCTCTAACCTCTAATTTTTAATTTTTTTACTTTTTATTTTGGCCTTTTGAAAGAAGCTAAGGGTGAGAGTGAGAGATCTTTTTGGCTCATAGAAATCTAAGATTTTGGCTTTGTTCGCATAGATTGGTTTTCTTTTCTTAGGTTGTTTAATGTCTTCTGACAATTTCTTGTTGGTTTGTTGAAGTTCAAATTAGGCTTCTATTATTGCTATTTTCTTCTGAGAAATCTAGGTTGTAGATCTTTTGGGGGAGTATTAGTGGGTTTTTGTTACAATACTCTTCCCATTAAGGCACTGACTGAAACCTTTTATTAATTGGATTTTATTACCTTTAAGACCGTTCTTTGAATTTGGAAATGGTCCAGTGACTTTTGTGGATATCTGATTTGAGGTTTCATGGTTAAGAAAGTTCTAGGTTGGTAATTAACGTTTCTGGTTAGGAGAAGAAGTTAAATTGACTAAAATGTTTTACTTTGTCATTTAACTGTTCTGAAATTTTGAATTATGATCGCCGACTCTTTCTGTGTTTAGGTAGATATTAACCAAAAAACGAGAGAGAACTTGCAACCCTCCCCCCCTGGTCCCCTTTTTTTATTATGAATTTAATGTATATGCCGTATTTGATTGTCTTTCTTTCTCATTTTCACCTTCAAAATTTCGACATATATGTATTGATTTAAGACAAAATTTAGATGTGATTTTGTAAGTACTTTTGATATTGTTTTGTAATCAGAATTGGAGTTTTAGCTCAATAATTCTCATAATAAAGATGTCTATTCTAAACTTTTCTAATGATTTAACATTTTCATCTTTGAATAAAATTGAAAAACTGGGCTATACCATAGTATATTCTAAACCCAGTGTGTACATTTAGTTATTGGTAGGGGTTTGTTTTAACTTAATCAATGTCTAATAATCTTTAATGCCTTAAAAAATTATAGTGCATGTTTGGTTTTCCGTTGGGAGACCTTCAAACGATCGTTGAATCAAAAATTCCAAATTCCCACTTCTCATAAAAAGTGCATTGGAATGTATGTCCATTCATTTCAACGTTAAACCAAACACACTCATCCATGGTAGATCAAACCTGGTTTTCTGTTAAGGAAAAATATGTAGTATTTAGTCAATATTATTACTTCTCTCCAAATTCTAAATTTGACCTTTCTAATTGATTTATCCTTAGTATATACTAACTTTCAGTGAATGACTATCTTGTAGACATATTTATCTGTCGATTGAATTAGCATTTATCATTTGTCTATCTCCTTTACCAAAGGACCTGGAGGATTCCATCTTAATTTACTGAATAATGTACATTCATTGTTGGTACGTTTGGAAATTCAATGTCATTATTTAACTTTTTAACCCCCTTAACAATGCCGTTGTTTAACTAGTAGTACTCCTTTTCGAAAGGACAACTAATAATTATCTTGTCTGTATTCAATAAGTTGCTGCGTGGCATACACATTTAGAGTAATGGTTTTTTCTTTTCTTTTTTGCTGAGAAGTATTTGGACTTTTTAACTAAAATAGAAAAAGAAAAAAACTATATACCAAAAATGTGTTGTATGAAAACAAGTGGCGTCTCGTGTTGCTTTTTCCGTAACAGGTAGCGCCACACTATGAGTTGTCACAGGAGGCGTCACCTGGTTCATCTTCACCAATTGCTGACACACAGCAGATCGCAGTGCAGGAGGCGTCACACTGTCAGTTCCCTCTTATTATTTTATTATGAACAGGAGGTGTCACACTGTCAGTCTTCTCCTTTTTTTTATTTACCTCGTGTAAAGTGAGGATGAGACTATAACAGGAGGAAGCGTCACACTGTCAGTCTCCTCCTATTATTTTATTATGAACAGGAGGCGTCGCACTATCAATCTCCTCCTATTATTTTATTATGTCGGTCTGCACATTAGGTGAAGACTCATTGGTTGGTGCCACCTGTTACGAAAAAAGCAACACAAGGCGCCAGACAGGGTGGCGCCTCCCATGTTAAAAAATTCTAAGTGCATGAGGAGACACACGATGTGGCGCCTTCTGTTATGCCGACTTAGCAAAAACAACCCTTGTTATGTAAATTGTTTTCATACAACACGTTTTTGGTATATTTTTTTTTTTTCCTATTTTAGTTAAAAAGTCAAGTATTTGTTATTTTTAAAAGTGTTGAATATCCTGATTGAAAAAGCTATATTGAATTTTTAAGTGATAATTTTGGTATGCACCTGAGACCTCGTGCACCTCGTGCTTGTTGGTATGCCACCTTTGTAAATAAAAAATAATAATAATAATAATAATAATAATTTTGGTGTGCAATTTAAGGTAGGTATGTTGCTAGTATGTTTTTCTACCAAAAATGGTGTTGATATTTTTATGAGATTTTGGATCTATATTCTTATTTTAAAAATGTAAGAATTATAAATTTAGATCATATAATTATATTTAGAAGGCTAAAATAAAAAATTAATTAATATTAATAATTATATATATAAAAAAGTTATGCTTGTTTATTTATTCATCTTAATTATTCAAATAAAATTTAATAATTTATATTTATTATTTTTATTTCTCACAATAATCAAAATGAAAAAGAATCTATATTCATTATTCTTATTTGTCGTAATAATCAAATATGCCTATCTGAGTAACACTCAATCTCTCTCTATATATATTGAATTTACATTAGAAGTTGAATAATTTTCTTTCCTGTATATGTATATATGGTCAAAAGAGAGAATTATTGTTGAATTCCTAGAGCCCCCAAGACCATTTGTCAATTACTCCGTGTTGATTTATTTTTTTCTATCTTAAAAAAAAGTATACATTCTCTTCAAACAAAAAATCATACTTGTATATTAATCAGTAATAAATTAATAATAGATCCTCTCTCATGACGGGTCATGTTTTAATTTTGTGTATATTTCTCTCATAAATATTAAACTATGAAAGAGAGATGGGAATGAATCCTTTCGTGTACATACTACCTCGACTTTAAATATTGGATAGGCTCTACTTATTTAATCATAACAAAATTTAACAGGAAAATAGTCATTACCATTTATTAACTACATTTACGAAGCAAAAAAAAAATTATAAACTACGTTTTTTTTCTTGTGACTAAATGTCAAAATGTGAATTGAAGTGGCATATGTACTGACTCTAAATGTTTTGGCAGGGGGTAGAGAACACAAGTATTAAAGGTGAGGTAGCAACCAGTGGAAGCACAGGAATAGTGAGAGAAGAGTTTGCAGAGGGGGAGGCTTCAACTTCGTCATTGTATTTCCTCCACCCTTGCTATTATTTCAACTTAGCCAAAGAAGCATTCCTCAAATGTCTTGGCCTTGATTCTACATCTAAATCTGATGGTCCTTCAACCCAAAAACATAGGAAAACTAAAGAAAGCTGATTATGAAAATTATGTTCTCATTTATTTATGATAAGTTTCTCATCATTTTGAACAGTTTCCCGTTTTTACTTTTTTGGGTCCGCTTAATTTCTCCACCAATTGGAGTTACCAGAAGTAAGTTTCCCTTTTTATGGGTAATGATTCTTCCATCATGAGAATTGGAAATAGTTAGGCAGACAAAATCCATATAAATTTCTTACAAATTAAATTAATTCATGATATAATTTGTGAGTATATAAGTTTAAGAATAAATTCAAATTCGGCCCAAATCAAGACCAAAATCATGAAGAACTAACAATGGAAAAGTACTTTGAATTAGTTTTCTTTTTCTTTTTCTTTTTCAATTTAATTCAAGATGTTGTTGGTTTGAGTAAAACTAGCTAGGTTCGGTCATCTTAAGAAAGGTTTCGAATTCGAGTCTTATGAATGAAAAAAAAATGTAGTTGGGAGGGGAAACTCCTTTCTACTAAAGGTTGTCAATCAAGTTTTCCAGTGAAGATTAATCATTAGTAAAATTGGTGGCTGTTTCGCATTAATATCATAGTGATAAAAAACTAAATCAAAGTTTATGATACTTCACCATTAATATTCAACAACAAAGCAAAAGTTGAAGTAAACCCCAAATTTTTTCTCTCATAATTCACCCCTCCTATTGCATAAGGTTTGGTGCTTTATGATATTTCTACCAAGCAAATTAGGAGTGGTCCAACCCAAAAGTTTGTTTTTTTTGTGGATATCCGAGAAGGTTGAAGTTGAAGAGACAACAAGAAGAAGAGGAAGAGAGGAGTATGGGGTAATAATCACTCTACCATTAATATTCAGCTACAAAGCAAAATTGAAGCAAACCCCAAATTTGTTCTCTTAGTAATCCACCCCTCCGGTTGCATAAGGTTTGGCGCTTTATGATACTTCTACTAGGCAAATTGGGAGTGGTCCAACCCAAAAGTTTGTTTTTTTATGGATATCCGAGAAGGTTGAAGTTGAAGAGATAACAAGAAGAGGAAAAGGAGTATGGGGTAATAATTACCCCACCATTAATATTCTACTACAAAGCAAAATTGAAGCAAACCCTAAATTTGTTCTAAGTAATCCACCTATCTGGTTGCATAAGGTTTGACGCTTTATGATACTTCTACCGAGCAAATTGGGAGTGAGATAAGAGCAAGCAAAGGAGACCTCTCATTCATCCAAACCCCTCTTCATCTCTTCAACCCCTTCACAACACAACGGTATTGGAAGACAGGGAAAATACATTGCATCACTTGGTGCTTATGCAAGTCACAAAGCCAAGGTAGAGGAAACATGATCGTGCAGGTGCCCTACAATAATGACGTTTGCCGGAAATGGAGCATGGTGTGGTTCTACGACTTTAGTTCGTGATTCATAGGGTGGGGTTTTGTCAAGATGGTGGCATTAATGGGTTCGCTTAGTGTTATCAAAATCAGACCAGTCATTGACCCCGATAAGACTACTGGGTTAATGGATCACTGATCAAACTGGTGGATCACTGGTTGAACTGCACAAATCAATATAAAATTATTATTATTATTATTATTATTATTATTATTATTATTATTATTATTAATAATATTTGTATTACAAATAACAAAAGGCAAAGTTGGCATAGTGTAAACTATGTATTGGGTGAGTAGAAGGTTCAAGGTTCGATCCATCTTGTTACCTTTTTATGTTATTTAAATTTACTTTATGTTGTATGAGACTTGATATAAAACTTGATATATCTAACAGTGAAAATGAACTTTTCAATAGTAGAAACTTTCTTAGCTTACCCACCTTAGCATCCACCCACAAATATAACCATCATACATTTTGATAACTTTTAAAACATTTTTCAAATGTGTTTGTTTTGATTACATAAAATTAATTAAGCATAAATATGTTTTTAGTTCCTTAAATTTGAGTTAAATTTATTTTTATTTCTCCAAATTTAAAATTAATCTTTTTAGTCTTGTAATTTGAAAAAAAAACTTATTTTAGTCCCTCTTGCCAAACATTTTTCCTTACCTGGTTAACAAATAACAAGTTACTTATAAGACAATCTATTTTGATTTTACATTCTTATTATCAAATACTATATCACACGTGGATTTTGTTTTTAAAGTATTTATTTTGACAAAAGAACATTTAGGCAGAGAGACTAAAGAATATATATATATTTTCAAATTATTTAGACTAAAAAATCTATTTTAAATTTAAAAAATTAAAAATAAATATACCATTAAAAACATATTTAAGCCAATTAATTAATACAAAATCCAATCTAATGCGATAATTAAAATATACTAAATTGAAGATTTTGACTATAGCCGCGTTGTTTCCACGCCTCACACCGGCGTTGTTTTGACGCCTCGAACCCTCCCTATAAATTCTCTTTTTATTTTCTCATTTTTTTTTTGCGTTGCGTTTCAAAAAAACGTGTCTCTCCGTTTGAATCTGGATCCAGCGCCTTCTATTCAGCATTCATTCACCCTCCAGCCCCAAACCCTATATTTCCCTCTGTCTCTCTCTCATATCATTCGTTTCTCTTTCTTCCCTGTTTGGCATAAGTCCACAGATTCCGTATTGTTCTAGCGCGCACAATGAGGAGAGGAGCTAAGAGGAAGACGAAGCAGGACCAAGAAGCCAAACACGACGCACCCGAAGAAAACAAGCCCAAAGCACAGCCTCGAGCTAAACGAGCCAAGACCTCCAAGCCTCAATCCGAACCTGAGTACTTCGAAGATCAGCGCAACTTGGTTAGTCTAACACTTCCAATATTTTGATTTCGATTAGAACCGTTTTCTTTAACTATATGCGCCGAACAAGAGACATTGTGCAGAACGGAATGGAACGCCGCCGTTTTATTTGTTAGGGAGAAAAAATTGATTCGGTGTTTCGCTTTGCTTGTGTTTTCGTTTCTAGCTTTAGTCAGCTGCTATACTTCGAAGTGGCTATAATAACCGTGTTTAGGTTTTTTCTTTATTTTTTAAATTGTGTTTGTTGTATTGGTTTTACTGATGGAAGACGGTGTTTGTTAATTTGGATTGTGTAGGAAGATTTGTGGAAGGAAACATTCCCCGTTGGAACTGAGGTTTGTTCAATTAATTTGTAGGTTTTTCTTCGTTTATGACTCTGCCGTGTTTTTTTTTTTTTTTTAAACTGTTTCTTGTTGTAATGGCAGTGGGACCAATTGGATTCTGTGTATCAATTCAAGTGGGATTTCTCAAATCTAGAAGTGAGTATTGGATTGGGATTGATTGATTATGTTTTTGTTGGTGAACTGTTTTTGAGTGAAGTTAACTGCCTTATTTCGATTAATTGCTGATGGTGTTGCGATTTGGGGGTGTGTTTTCAGAATGCGTTTGAAGAGGGTGGTGTGTTATATGGGAAAAAGGTTTATCTCTTTGGTTGCACTGAACGTAAGTGGCCTGCAAACTTTATTTACTTCTCATCATTTTGAAGGCAACTGATTTGCTTGGTAGCCGTTTTTCCTTTATTATTTTGTGTTCATCGTCTTACGGTGATCTTTCTGGGTGCAGCTCAACTGGTCATGTTTAAAGGGGAAAGCAAAATTGTCTGCATACCTGTTGTAGTAGCTGTAAGTTGTCAAACTGGGCTGTCTACATGTATCGTGAACACTTGTTGACCAAATTGATTTTTCTTGCTTTTGAGTTTTTCCAGGAAAAATAGTCTGTTTGATTTTGCAAGTATGTGATAATAATATGCTCCTTCTTGCTGTGATTTGTGTGTCTTTCCTTCTGGGGCATGGTTCTTTTGTATATAGACTTAGATTAGATATTTAGAATCATATCCTTAATGCCAAGGTGTTATTTGGAAATGCCAGTTCATGAATGTGTTTTGTTGCCAGTTTTACAAGATGAAGCAACCTTGTATCAATTTTGGTGATTTGAATTTTTGTATTTTGATTTTAATCTTGAAAATACTGCAACATCCTTTTGCAGGTTGTATCACCTTTCCCACCATCTGATAAAATCGGGATAAACTCAGTTCAAAGAGAGGCTGAAGAGATAATTCCCATGAAGCAAATGAAAATGGACTGGGTTCCATATATTCCCTTAGAGTACCGGTATTCATCTCAATTTGTTTGTTTTGGTGGTTTCTTTGGAGTCTGTTTATGAAACATTGCTTCTTGATCATCTCTAAACTTCTTCACATGGTTTTATGTTTTCTACAGAGATAGCCAAGTTGATAGACTAAAATCCCAAATATTTATCTTGAGTTGCACCCAAAGAAGGTATAGCCTTTTCGTTGCTCTCCTTTGCAATTTTGTATTCTACAGCTTGTTTCAGATCTTCTGAATGGGTTGTTCTAGGAGAAATATACCTTTATGTTATAGATTATCTAGCTTAAGTAATCTTATTATCGTGCTTTTGACTGTTCTCTAGTTATTTTTAGTCACCATTTTTCACTTCTCAAGGAAAATTTTGTAAGCTACAAGTCTATCCTGCTAAATTTTGTTTGGTGATTTCATCATATTCTTCTTCTGCATGTAGCAAAACAATCTGTAGTTTTTCAAGTAGTGTGAAGAATCTTCAACTTTCTGCGTGCTTGTCTGTTCTATCCTCCAATAGATGACTTGTATAAGTATTTATCCTTGGCATGTTCCATTCGTGATGGTTTTCATCCCACAATGCAGAAATAAATGAGTAACATCAGGAGTCTTTGGGCTTATAAAATAAATGAGTTTGTGGATCCATAAAAACTTAAAATGGATGTTTGGGAAAAACTGAGTATTTATTTCACAGTTTATTTCCTATATGCAACTTGATGAATTGACCTTTTACTGTAGTAGGTGACATTTTCATGTAAAGCTTTTTACTCATGCACTCTTTTGCAGTTGACCTTGATGTAGCTTATTTATGAATATGACTGACTCATTTTATCTATGTTATAACCTGTGGAACAGGTCTGCTTTAAAACATCTGAAGTTGGATAGATTAAAGAAATATGAGTACTGCTTGCCTTGTAAGTCTACTGGTTTTAGAATATTACAATTGTTGTCATATGTGTGTATTAGTTCTATCTAATACAGGGAAGAAGATAATGACATTTTATTAAATAAAAAAAAGTGAGAATGGTGGAGACTTGTGGATTCTGGACAATGCTATTTTTTTGATCAATTATTGGTGCTTCGTTTTGTTCAATGCATAATGATTCTTCATCAGTTAGTGTTAATGTTCTTAGTAAGATAGTTTTTTAATGACTGCCATTTTTTCTGCAGATTTCTATCAGCCGTTTAAGGAAGATGAACTTGAACAGAGCACTGAAGTTCAAATAATATATCCAGCTGAGCCAAAGCCGGTAATTACATTAAATAAAAAAAATTCCTAGTGAATTGACAGTGTTTGGATTGTTTGGGATCTTTTTGTGTATGATATGGTTATGTAATGAATGACCTTTCTGAATAAATTTTTCTTAACAAGATGGGCAGGTTAGTGCCCTATTTGATTTTCTAATTTGTATGTGTTTACTTATTACTTATGTATTGCTTTTTTGCAGGTCTTCTGTGAATTTGATTGGGAATTAGATGAACTTGAGGTAACGAATTAACTTTGTGGTGTTTGTAGTTTAGAATATGTCAAATTAAGTCACCTAGCAGTTGCAATCTTAAAATCATTGTTATCCTTTTACAACTGACAATCCTGTAATAGCTGAGTTTGATTAAGCTTGACATTATTATGCAGAAAATTTAAGGGACCATTTGGTGTGAGAAAATATTTTGTTTTTACTTTTAATTACAAAAATGCTACCTTGTTTTCATTTTCTTTTTTATTTTCAAATATTTGTATACAAATCATTGTTTCCCATACAAATCTTTGAAAATAGGTAACAGTCACCATTTCCTATACAAATCTCTGAAAACAGAAAATAAAGTGAAAGTAAGGTGACACTTTTGTAATTAAAACTTAAAAGTGAAAATAAAAAACGAAAATAGGAAACATTTTTTTTTTCAAACCAAATGACTCCTAATGTTTCTTCTGTTTGTCATTCTGCACTTCCTATTGCTCCTAAATGTCTGCATGTTGCTATGTTATTGAATTCTAGAAAATCTTGACTCTGGATTGTGGGATAGGGACTTTGAGATTGATAAGGAGAAAGTCTTTATTTTCCATTGTTTTGTATGCGTTTCACTGTTTCTCCATCTTGTTTCCCTCCTAATAGAGAGAGGGTAAAAGTAAAGGGCAATTGGAAAATCAAATGACAATTGACAAAGGCCTCTTACACTCATTTGTTCTATATTTTGCAGGAGTTTACTGATAAGCTCATAGAGGAGGAGGAGTTATCAGAAGATCAAAAGGATGCCTTCAAGGTACCAAATAATAGAAGGCATCTAGTTATTCCATAATTTCTATATTTTTTAAGGAATAAGTTAGGCTGATACTTTTGCTTTTTTTAGGAATTTGTCAAGGAAAAGGTTCGTGAAGCAAAGAAAGCTAATAGAGAGGTACTTTTGGTGCTGTTGGTTCTTCACATAATGCTTTGCTTTCTGTCTTTTTTTTGTTTTTTAAACCTATTTTACCTCTTGTAGGCAAGGGAAGCTCGGAAAAAAGCCATTGAAGAAATGAGTGAGGAAACTAAAGCTGCATTTGAGAGTATGAGATTTTATAAGTTCTACCCTGTTCAATCTCCAGATGCACCTGATGTATCAAATGTTAAGGTAGGTGTTTAGGCATTCTGTTATTACTTTTTTCTCTTCTTCTTTTCGATCAAAGGATGAATTTATTAGTACTATAAGATGATTTCAGATAGTTAGGTGCGGAAGATATCCTGCTTTCAATAAAAAGAAGATACAAACAATGGAGAATAATAAAAAAGCATTGATGAATTAAGGGTACCCATTCCCTCAAATTATCAGTAAGGGAAACCCCTTTAAAAGGACCATGTGCTTTACACCAAAGTAGAAGCCAATTGCCCAATCTTATTTCAAAGTAGCCGCTCTATTTTTGCATTCTTTTTTATTTATGCTGCACACATCTTATTTGATCTTATTGCATTAGCTTATTCTCTGAAAATTGGTAATTCCTTTGGTGGAACATTTAAAACTTCTAATACATTGAGGAAGAATGCCAGGCTTTTTAGGGGTGCCTGCATACATATGCGTGTCTACTGGAAAGCACTGATGGAAATATATATTCAAATTCTCCTTTTCAACTTTGGATTGTTAAAGTGAAGGAGTTGATGAGAGAACAGGCTATACTTTGTTTAAAAATCAACTAGCTATCCCAAATTAGACGATGAAATCATTGAACTATTAGCTGCTATGCTTCTGTGGAATCATTAGTTCCTTTTGCTTTTTCCCCCTCTCTTCTCATCAACCTGGTTCACATTGAATTTGGTACTGCTTACAATTTATTGGATGGTAAAGAAAATGGAAATGGCAACAGCTTTATGGTTGTGACTATTTTCTTTCCTGAATAAATATCCCTATTGATCTGCTTCACCGCAAAATCTATCTATTTCAATGCATGTTGTGTAAAGAACATACCTTTGTGTGAATATATTCATTATGAGTTAATAAAAGGAAGACAATTCAGGGCAAGATAGCAGCTGATATTAAATATATTACATTTTGTTGAATTTCTGGTTGATCAAGTGTATTTTCCTTATACCTATAATTTACAGAGTATCATTATCTGTGTTTGCAGTCTCCATTCATTAACAGGTATTACGGAAAGGCTCATGAGGTTCTGTGATTGGCTCCAAGACAATAATGGCAGTTTTCCTGGCTTGTTTTGCCTAACACAACAGATGTTTTGTTTATTATGAACTATGAAGTTCAGGAGGCAACCCCCTGGTGCCCCATCAATTTGTCTTTGCCAGTGTAGTTGTCTACAGTGACATACCATGTAAAACTGTAGGTCGGAGATCCTAGAGAATTGAACTAGGTGTTGGGAGGAATTTAGACATGTTTCTGGCTTCCATGTTGAAGAGAATTTCCGAGGTTCTGGAGCTGCAATTTACGTGGCTCTTGCGTGTCTTGGTTTTCCCTTCAAAATTAGATGTACGACAGTTTTGACTATGAGCTAAATGAAGAGATCAATTCATTATTGTTTCGTTTAATGTGGCTCAGTTGTGAAAATGCTGTTTGTCATTATAATATCTTAGTTAGCTGCTATGAATTTTTCTAAGGACAATTTGACTTGAGATAGGTTAGTTAATAATTTCAAGATGTTAATGAAGTTGGTTTCAATTTTAAGGGTAGAATTTCAATACATCTACCCCTTGATATTTGAGGCGTTTAGTTCCTGTTTGCCATTTAAATTAAGTGCTTGTTTGGGTTGCTGTTAGATATTAGATATAATTTCAATGTACTTTTTCCTTTGTTACTTCTTCGTTGAAGTGCATTGGAATTTGTGTTACTTCGTTAAATTGGTTAAGTGTTAATTTGTACGATCATGCTCTCCCGAAGCTCAACATTTCAATTTGAAGAGCAAGTCTTGAGGAATTTCTGTTGTGGTTGATGTATCATAACTGTTGCAAAATATAATAGAAAGCATAAAGCCATGCATTTTGAATTACTGTCCCGGCTTAGATATACGGCAGAAATCAATGCTCGTTTGAAGGAAGAGGTCTCCAAATGTGGGCTAGTTATGTCTTTCTACACTCACCATGTTTGGTTACTATTTAGAACGTTCGAATGTTTTTTTCGCAAGCACTACCAATAGGAGCTTTATTTATACTACTAAAACGGTACTAGACCTTTGAGTAAAAGTTGTCCAACCTAATTTTTGCTGGCATCTCCTATGATACAATTTATACTTGACGTGGTTTATAACCAACTTCAATTTATTTTGACTGCACTAAATTAACAATTGATTATTTAAGTTAGTAATTAATTGAGTATTTGGAAAAATTATGGTTTACACAACGCAATGCCACAACACTGTTTAAACAAAGCAGTATCTATAGACAAATCCATATATCACACCTAATTTCTAATGAAGTTTCGAGAAACTAATAGTAAGAAAGATCTAAATTCTAAAACATGATATGAAAAATATAAGTTAAAAGGATAAATTGAATTAAAAAAAGTTAGAGGACTAAATTAAATCTAAACTAAAGTTGAGACTAAAATATTTAATTTTCCAAAATGTAACTATTTAATGGGTTAAAATAACTCATTTAAAAATAATTTCCTGTTAGTTATTATTTTGGACAACTAAATCTTTTAATTCATCTTTTGAAACAATTATTAAGTGAGTTAACTCGCAAACTTATTATTCATCTTTTAAAATAATTATTAAGTAGGTTGTCCACTTGTCCTACTAATTTGCTATAAATTAGTTAAACTAAGCATTTTAACCTTTTTTTTTTTTTCCTCAATTACCAAATTGGTCTCCAAATTATTTAAAATACTTCAATTTGGTCCCCAAATTTTAAAACGCGTCAATTTGGTCTCCAAAATTTTAAAAATGCATCAATTTGATCCTTTCCGTTTAATTAGAGTTGACGTCGTTAATAATGCAATTTTAAAACGCGTCAATTTGGTCCCAAATTATTAACGGTATCAACTCTAATTGGACGGAAATGACCAAATTAATGCATATTTAAAAATTTGTGACCAAATTGACGCGTTTTAAAATTTGGGAACTAAATTGAAGTATTTTAAATAATTTGGGGACCAATTTGGTAATTAAGCATTTTTTTTTTAAAATGGATTAACTTGCTTTGTCTTGTTACTGTACCAAACATCACCTTCATCTATAGATACAATATACCACATACATTTTTTAACTAATTTTCTACACTCACTGGACTTATTAAAAGAGTAAATGTACTTTTTTTTTATCCGTAGGAATCGAAGATAAGTATTAGGGTGTTTACAACACTCACATACTCTGTTCAACCAACTAAGTTAGACCCCTTAGCAGAGTAGTTGTACTTTAGTACTATTTGTTCTTATATATAAAAAATAAATATCTAATTCATCAATACCAATCAAAGTAATTAAATTGATTAATTTTAATTATTAATATCATAAATTAAAATTTCATTTCAGAAATACCCATAGAATTAAATGTTTTAAGTAATGGTTGTATTTAATGACACTACTTATATTTTAAAGATGATTTTTTTTAACTAATGAATATGACTTATATTGTTAATAGTCCAATAAATGCATTCACTTCATAATAAATTATAAATTAAGAGTATAAGAAGAAATTAACAATTAACACATTTTGAAAATGATCATATATTTCTTATATTCAGAAATTAACAGAGGTAGTAGCTCATAATAAAAATCATATAAAATCTTTCGTTATAAACAATGGTTCTCTATAGAAAGACTTGATCCGCTGATAATATACCATTTTCTACTAACTACTGTCAGATGTAGTTGATCAGAAAGAATCACCCGGGAGAATGAAAACATTTCTATTCGTGCCTTTCAACTAGAGAGCCAATATTTGAAATTGTATTATCCATATAGTCTATATAAAGAGGATTGATGCTTGAACAATGGACATCAATCAACAAGTCTTATTTTGATTGTAATTCTTCACCTTCCTGAATTGCCTATTAAATTTTTCCCTTAATCTGTTCTCATAAATTATATGTAATGGCCATGTTCACAATGTGAGTTAAATAGGGTGGTATAGTGGTGAAACACTTGAATTAATTCGAGATTCGTTGATGGAAATGTGACTCTCGTTCAATAGTAATTTATGAAGTTGCATTACTCTTGAATTGATGAAAAGGGTCTAAGTAAGAGATTAAATCCCACATAATTTAAGAGCAGAATGTAGACAACTTTTCAGTTTTCACCTCTTCATTAAAAACAATTGGCTGCCCAAACAAAATGAAGAAGATGAAGTCGATTATCTTTTTGCATCACAATCTTCTACCGTACGATACGATCTTAGAGAGATATTCTCGTGAACATTTTGACTTTACTATGGAAGCAGACTCATGTCACAAGATAAATAATACTAAACACTCCAAAGTCCAAACTCCAATAAACTGTGTTACATATATTTAGTAACTGAATAACAATTTAAAATATATATCCTCTCCAAGTGTGTGAAATGTACCATTAGATATCAAGTAATTAAACTCATACTTCCCTGGTCTAGCTAATCAGCAACGAAAGTTATATCATAATAAAAGTATTATTTATATTATATATGATATGATATAATATATAATGGGGAGGGGACATGAACTTGTTGCTATGCATGTCACATCTACCATTCAACCCTATAACGTAGGTTGGGTGGCATCATTCTATTGCCACTTGCATCTTGATCATCACCATTGACCGCACTTTGAGCAATGGCCCTGTTGATGGAACTCTCTCTATAACCATTGATCCCTCCAATCTCAGTGAAGCTCTTTGGAGCAGTACTTAGTTGAGGCCCCACAGAATAGAAGCCACCACTGAAAGTGTTGAAGTCTGCTTTGGTGGTTGTCACAGAATGCTGCTGCAACCTGTTGATTTCAACCACCCCATCATTGGTTATTTGATGTTGATCAGTTGGAGAGTGTTCTTCTTGTTTGGCCATGGAACTCTTTTCTCCCTCAGTTTCCCTGTAGTTGTTGAGGTAGAGCTTCAAGGGTCCAACATAGTTCTCAAATCCTAGTGTTGTCATGGCCCAAAGAAGATCATCACCATTGATTGTCTTCCTCTTTTCCCTCTGGCACTTGTCTGAGGCCTCACCAGTGATGAAGCTTATGAACTCAGACACACACTCTTGAACTGTTTCCTTGGCTTCCTTTGAGATTTTGGCATTGGCTGGGAGTGCCCTTTTCATGATGCGGCTAACATTGGCTATGGGGAGGAACCTGTCTTGTTCTTTTGAGGAGCTGTCTGAGATGTTACCAGATGTTGGACTTCCCACAGGACTTGTTGTTGTTTGGTTTCTCTTCCCTGTCATGTTGAAGAGCTAGAGATAGAGAATGGAATAGAGTCACTTAATAAGCTAAACAATTGAGATTCTCACCTTCACCCTTTTTTTTCTCCCCTCTCTCCCTATGTCTGCAAGTGTAAGTGTACAAGTTATGCTTAGCTTAGGTGCTGCATGCGGCTTTTAATAAGGGAACAAAAGATGGGAGGATATAAAATGGAAAAGTGGAAAGGTGCTTTGATGTGGAATATTGGAAGAAAGCAAAGGGTGATTGATGAAGAAGATCACAAAGGGTGGTCTTTATATCGATTAGGAGGACCCCCTTGGTCTTATAAAATAAATGAAACCATGAAAGTAAACAAATAGTACTTTTATTCAAAGACCATGTATAACTTTCAAATTTAAATCAAATAACATATGTAACACCTTGTCAGAAGTGTGATTAATTAGACCAATTTTTTTTATATATTGAAAAAAATGAACAAATAGATAGGGTCGGCAATGTTGATTAAATAAATATCATTCTGGAATCTTGTGTCTAATTGGTCATGTGAGAGATTATTATATAGATTAAAGATAAATTTGAGGGCCAGAAGAGAAGAGACAGGAAGGTTCAAAGTTTAATATGGAACTTATTCATGAGTATAATGCACTGGATTAAGTTCAAAGTTGTGACATTGTTGGGGCTTGGCAAAATATTTCGTATATATCCCATCTTTGTTGAGGTACTTGGGAAAAAGAGAAAATGCTTTCCAGATAGATCAAGAACTAATTAACTAAATATCAAAGCCTGTCATTGTTTGAAATTTCAAGGCAAATGATGAGAGAATGATTATGGAAAAATTGTTTGCTAGAAGACACCGCACTTTCACAAATTGATGTTGGCTTTTAATTAGTTTGGAATTCTTAATCAGACCCCATAACGTGAATTATTCGTACTAGTGCATATGTTATTTTTGTACGGCTTTTAAAAAAGGGGCTCAAAAAGATGAAGCAATGGGATATATGCTTTCACTTTGCCATGCTTTTGTGTTGCTTTGTCTCACTGAGATTCTTCCATCACATACAATATTATTGCAGGACAGTATCATCTCAAGGCATCTCAACCCTCAGTCCCCAATTTTCCCCTTTTCCACCTGACTATTTCTTGAAACAATGCAATTAATGTGGAAATAAAAGAAAAAAATTAATGCATAGACAAATAGAGACCCTTTAGCTTTTGTATTTCCCCTTAACGAATATGTCTTAAACTGGCTTGGTTCTTTGATCAGTTCCAACCTGTCAAGTCTCACCTCCATGATTCTGAGGAAAAATATCAGAACCTCACAGATTAAAGCTATCGAACAGGCTTCTGACACATGGAAGCTAAATCCACCAAGCAGGTACTAAAAATATATATATATTGGACCGGCTCTTACGTATTGTCTTGGATATTAATTTGTTGTTAAGAGAGGTAGCTGCAAGCTACACATACAAAATTCAATTATTGGATGGATTTATTTTGTTGAATAAAAGTTTAAGTGAATTGGTTTCGGATGGTCACTAAGATCAAGATAGGCCTCAAGACTTAAGAGTGTTTATAGAAGTACTTATAGATTACTTACTAACAAAAACTTCACTTTGACAGCAAAATTCAAATTCATATCTTTGTAAGATACAAGTCTTATTTTTATCAACTAGACCAATCTTTATTGACCAATTATTGGATGGATGGGGCATGAAAAATGATTATGTGCATCATACTATCACAATAATGTCTATTTTAGCTTGACAAAGTTGGAAATTTTTTAAGTCAATCTTAGAAATATATTAACAACGTACGATGATGATACGTGATCAAATGCATAAAATATGATACATACACAAAAAGAGCAAATTTGTCAAGATCTGAATTATTAAACCCTCCCATACGCAAATACAATTTAAAAATGATATCAAATTAACAATTACGGCCTCTAATGAACCCATGTTAATTGGGGTCTGTGTCCAATTGAAGTTGATTAACAAAAACGTTTCATGCACCCTTCTTGTTCCTGTTTTAGTTACAGTTGTATGCTAGTGTTTTCAAGGGGCAATTTTCAGCAATAGTTAATTTTTAGATTCTATTCTAGCTGTTCACCAATCATCAATTTCCGGTTTCTTATTCTTTGGCTTCAAATATCTGCTGTTGGTTTTTCTTTTGGTAAACTTGTATGCTAGCTGTACTTGTGCTTCGATCCTTTTCTTCCACTAAGAACAAGTAAAGTTGTCTATATAGTGCTCTGCATCATCCAGCCAATAGGCACTTATTCTAATTGGAATACTCTTGCATGTAGGTAAGTTAAAATGATAATTCCAAAACCTTTGCCTATTTTTAGATACAAAATTGAGTTGTTTATGACATTCTTGTTGAGAAACAAATAGTACGTACTTGTAGCGGTCAATTGTGTAACATTATAAGCTTAATTTTATTGTGTCTGTAAAGTTTGAAAATATTTGTTTGCATTTGGTGATAATTACATACGTGAAGTGAGATTACATCATGATTGATTAAATTATTCATATTATATGTGTGAATAGTCTTTGCTTGTGCTTATGCTGGTAGCTTGAGGATTATTGACAACTGAATAAAACAATTTGAAGATATTACCCCTATGGGTATATTATAGTTATAATAATTATAATAATATATACCATTTGCAAATCTGCTTGTCAACTTGCCGGCTTTCATAGACTGCTAGAAAGTCAGATAACATCACAATCAGAACTCAGAAATATGTTGAAGGGAGAAGGGGAGGATGATTGTAAACGTAATATTGATGAGAGCTCACAACTGCAGCAGGCCATATATAATAGTGATAAGATTCTCTTCATCTACATATACCCACACACTATGATGCAATAATTTTTTAAGAAAATTAAGATTCGAGGATGGTAAAATATAGTAAGTAAAATATAATTATTTTTCTAAATTGCTTACATCTGTTGGATTTTGTGACCCAAATCTTGTTCGGCCTGACATGAGAAGCTCATGGTGCAGCCCATTTGTTGAAGAAATATTTTGAGGAAAATATTTAGTGAATCTGTGATTGTAACAGATTGATATACTACATATTTTCTGTGGTTTTATTACCTTTTATTTTTCCTGCAACACTCTTGTAACACAATTTCTGATCATACTGAATTCCTTTCCTCTGCCCATGGTTTTTTCCCATCTTGGGTTTCCACGTAAAATTATTGATGTTCATTATTTTCGTATTTTTGTTTCTGTTTGCCATTGTTTTCTTAGCAAGTGGTATCAGAAGCTTTGGCTTGATCTGATTAATGGCAACTATGAAATACGATATTCCGCTTCTGGATTGTAGCACCAGATTTTCGTTATGGCAGGTTAAAGTGCGGGTTGTGCTAGCGCAAATGGATCTCGATGATGCGTTGTTAGGGTTTGAGAAGATGCCCTCATCATGGACGAAAAAGGAGAAGGAACGAAAGGATAGGAAGGCCTTATCACAGATTCACCTTCATTTGTCGAATCAAATTCTGCAGGATGTTTTGAAGGAGAAAATCGCTGCTGCATTGTGGTTGAAATTGGAGTAGTTATGTATGACGAAAAGTCTCACTAGCAAGTTGCACTTAAAACAACGATTGTATTCTCATTGTATGTTTGAAGGAGCGTTTGTAGAGGATCACTTAACTACGTTTAAGGAGATTATTGTTGATTTAGAGGCGATGGAGGTTAAATATGATGAAGAGGATTTGGGGTTAATTTTATTGTGCTTGCTGCCTTCGTCATATGCGACGTTTAGAGATACAATTCTATACAGTTGTGATACGTTAACCCTAGATGAGGTCTTTGATGCTTTATTTTCTAAGGAAAAGATTAAACAACTTGTGAACAGATTTGAGGCTCAAGGAGAGGGCTTGTTTGCTCATGGCAGACCACAAGAAAAAGGTTTTGGTAATGAGCAGAGGGCTAGATCAAAGTCTAGGAATGCTGAGAAGACTTGCAATTACTGCAAGCAAAAGGGCCACATTAAGACTGATTGTTACAAGCTGCAAAATAAGAAAAAGAGAATGGCGAGCAAGCAGGGAAAACCACCAGAGAAATATGGTGAAGCTAGTATTGTGGAGACAGACCACATTGATGGAGAGTTATTGGTTGCTTCTAATGGTGACTCGAGAGCCAGTGAGGAATGGATTCTAGACTCTGGTTGTACATTTCATATGACTCCTAATCGGGATTGGTTCTCAACATATGAATCAGTGCCCAAAGGTACTGTGATAATGGGAAATAATGCATCGTACAAGATAGCTGGTATTGGGATAGTCCAAATTAAGATGTTTGATGGAGTTATTTGTACACTTGGTGATGTTAGGCATGTTCCTGATCTGAAGAGGAATCTTATTTCTTTGTGTACTCTTGATTTAAAAGGGTACAAGTACACTGGTGAAGGTGGAGTATTGAAGATTAACAAAGGTGCTCTGGTCGTGATGAAAGGTATGCAAAAGTCTGGGAGATTATATGTTTTGCATGGCTCTACAGTTTTAGGTGATGTTGCTATTGTCACTCGTTCTCTGTCAGATGATGATGTTACAAAGTTGTGGCATATGCGCCTTGGGCATATGAGTGAGAACATGATGGCAGAATTAAGTAAAAGAGGACTTCTTAATGGGCAAAGTACCAATAATCTACAATTTCGTGAGCATTGTGTTTTTGGGAAGTAAAAATGGGTTAGATTCGAAAAGGGAACTCACAAGTCAAAAAGAACGCTCGATTATCTTCATTCTGATCTTTGGGGACCAGCAAAAGTTCCCTCTATGGGAGGGGCCAATTATATTCTGACAATAATTGATGATTTCTCCAGAAAAGTTTGGGCATTTTTCTTGAAACAGAAGAGTGATGTGTTATCTACATTCAAAGATTGGAAGACCATGATTGAGAAGAAGACAGGAAAGCAAATCAAATGTCTCCGCACTGATAATGGTTTGGAGTTTTGCTCAGATGAGTTTAATGTGTTTTGTAAGAAAGAAGGAATTGTTAGGCATCGAACTGTTCTTCGAACTCCATAACAAAATGGCGTGGCAGAGCGGATGAATAGGACTATAATGGAGAAGGTGCGTTGCATGCTCTCTAATGCTAGTTTACCAAAGAGTTTTTGGGCTGAAGCTACTTCAACTGCATGTTATTTGATAAATCACTTTCCCTCTCTTGCTATTGATAAAAAAATGCCACAAGAGGTATGGTCTGGTACTACTGCTTCTTATTCTAACTTCAAGATTTTTGGTTGCCCTGCGTACGCTCATGTTGACAATGGAAAATTCGAGCCTAGATCTATGAAGTGTATTTTTCTTGGTTATATGCCTGGAGTAAAGGGGTATAAGTTGTGGTGTCCAAAAACCAAGAAATCAATTATAAGCAAAGATGTGATATTTGATGAAATTGCTATGATTCGTGGTTTGGCTCCTAAAGTTTCATGTGATGATAATCATCAGAGATCAGAGAGACAGGTGGAGCTTCAGATTGGTACAAAGTCTGCTACAGAGATAGGGTCACAGTCTGAGTCAGAGATACAGAGAGTTGATACGCCTCCTCCACCACCACAATACTCTATTGCCAAAGATAGAGAGAGGACAATTGTTAAACATCCACAGAGGTATGCTGAAGTTGATTTGGTTGTTTATGCTTTGAGTGTTGCTGAAGACATTGATGCTAATGAAGAACCATCTACTTATTCAGAGGCAGTGAGTTGTGATGACTCAAATAGTTGGATGCTTGCTATGCAAGAGGAGATGGAATCACTTCATAAAAATGGTACATGGGACCTAGTGAAGCTACCTAAGGATAAGACAGTTGTTCGTTGCAAGTGGGTATTTAAGAAGAAAGAAGGTACACTAGGACTTAAAGATGCAAGGTATAAGGCGAGACTAGTTGCTAAAGGTTACAGTCAAATCCCAGGTGTAGACTTTATAGGTGTGTTCTCTCTGGTTGTAAAGCATAGCTCAATTCGAGCTTTACTTGGCATTGTGGCTTTACATGATTTAGAGCTTGAGCAGTTGGATGTGAAGACTGCATTCTTACACGGAGAGTTAGATGAGGATATCTACATGCAACGACCTGAGGGCTTCACAGTCTCAGGGAAAAAAGACTGTGTTTGTTTGTTGAAGAAGTCTCTTTATGGACTAAAACAGTCCCCATGACAGTGGTATAAGAGGTTCGACTCATTCACGACGTCACATGGTTTCAAGAGAAGTAATTTTGACAGTTGTGTTTACTTCAAGAAGAGTGACAATGGGTCGTTTGTTTATCTGCTCTTATATGTTGATGATATGTTAATAGCAACTAAGAGCAAAGAGGAGATAAAGAAGGTCAAAGCACAACTAAGTAAGGAGTTTGAGATGAAAGACTTGGGAGCAGCGAAGAAGATACTTGGGATGGAGATTTTAAGAGACAAAGCAGTTGGGAGATTGTACCTAAGTCAAAAGGGGTACATTGAGAAAGTTCTTTGCAGATTCAACATGCAGAGAGCCAAGCCAGTTACTACTCCATTAGCGGCTCACTTCAGACTTTCATCTGCTTTATGTCCATAAACAGATGATGAGATTGATTTTATGTCATGTGTAACATCCCGTTACATTAGACACAATCCACACTAATATTTGTATTTGTTTTAAGTAATTATAAAAATGAGGGTAATTTTTTTTTTTTTTTACTTTTTTACATATTTAGATAAGACGAAATAATAAAGGCATAAATATTATATAAAGAACCATTACCTTCTGAAATTAAACACCAGTTCATGATACAAAATTATACATAGAGTTTAACAGATACAGGGAAATCAAGTATTAGTTATTCCTAACCCATACATGTAATATCCTAGTCAGAGCAGTGAACAAATTCTACCCTAACCAAAACATAAAAGTACATAACACTAGCCTGCTAGTTTCGTATCTTCTAGTATCTCTTCTTAGTCTTTTCAATCTCTGAAATAACCACGTCTACAAGAAACTTGATTGCTAGACTTGATCGTCATCTTCACGTATCCAATCAACAAGTACATATACAGAAAAGAAAGAAAGAGGAGTGAGACTTGATTCTAATATATATAGGTATTACTAACGGTATAAACTACCATCATTTAATAATAGCGGGGGAACCTAATATTTATCTAATCATAACGTCCCAATTCCTAACAACTCAAACCTCTAGACGCAGTATGGATCCATACTCCCCGATTGGAAGTGATTGGGAGTACATACGCCTCAACCCTATGGAAAAAACCTTCATCTTCCCTAGATGAATTCAAATTATCTCAATTTAGGACATTCACAGTCCTATATAACTCAGGCGTACTCTCGCACCAATCAATGGAATGCTGAGCAGTTGTTGGGGTTCCCAAGCTTGGTCAGATGAAGTCTCCGACAAAGGGTGCTCTCCTGGTCTTTAGTTACTTCATCACTCGACACCATACCCCCTAGACTTCCGACAGTGAGTCCCTGCCTTTCACTCCTCAGCTTGCCAGGCTATGCCTTCCACTATAGGCAACATGCCGCTACATGTTCCTCTCTTAACAGTATTCACACTAGAGTACTCACCATTTACCTATCAACCTTTGGTCTCAATCACTGAGCACCAACATAAGGTAATAATATTTCTGTCCTTCAGACAGACAAACAGTGTAATTAACCATTACATGATATAAATATCTCTATTTTACAAATAGAGAATTAACATTGCCATTATAAAATTATGCAGTATAACGTTTCACAATCTTATATCAAGAGAACAATACATTACAAACAATTTAAGTATCTAATATAGGAATTTGTGTAATATTAAATAAGACATTAGATACTTAAATTAATATTTACTAATAATGTAAGAATTAGCTAATAGTTAACTAATCTATATCTCCATTAATTTTAAAATGTATATATAAATATAATTTAAAACTTCTAAAGTTGAATTTTATTTATTTTATCTTTTTCTTTGTCAAATTCCTTAACTTAATTTTATTTAATAGGAATAATTTTCTAGCTTATTTAGAAAATATTTCTTGTACAAGTATAAATAGATTTCAATATTGAAAATTTCTGATGTTGAAGGTCAAATTAGACTATAACCCCAGAGCATACTTATTTCTGATTTTACTTTACTAATTTTTAAAAAACTCAGTTTAAAGAAAATAAATTCTCATCATAATCTTCTTTTAAGTATCTTAAATTAATGGTCAAGTAGTCTTGAAAATGTTTTATACTATCGTTTCCAGTCAAATCAAAAGTTGAAGAGATAAACTTTCAAAAATTTCCAGAAAACTTTGAACCATCTAGTAAAATTTGTCGATTTTATAAAAATAGTAAATGAACTTATTTTGTTATGAAATTTTTATGGTAGATCTATAATACATGTGTAAATATCATGATATTTTTATTTTTCCATAAAACAGTCCAGATTTGTCCCAGTAATTTCAAACAAAATGGAAATTTTTCAGAAAATTCAGAACAGGTGGGTCAACTTGTAACTTGAATATATAATTCATATTAGCATATTTTGTAGTAATTCCAAAAGAAAAGTTGTAGATTTTTAAGTCTATTTTCATTTAAAACTGGTTTCACACGATTTTGTTAAGTATAACTTGAGATATTCATAAAATAGTGACTGGTGTCTGGTTCAAAATGCTGGAACACAGTTATCTACTGCTTTATTATAAGAAGATAAACGTGTACTAGAAAGAACAATAAGAAGGAAATTATGACGAAAATTGGGCATGGTCTCCTCTAAAAGAGGGACACTTGTAGCAGTTCTAACAACAAAAATTCACAAAAAAATTTAAATATAACAGGAAGAGTAAATACGAATTTAAAGTGATGCAGAAAAAAATCAAGGGTAAAACTTATACAATATAAAGTACGAAAATAAGAAAGAGCAACAAGAGAATCAAGGTCTCACTCCCCCCTACCAAAGAAATGAGTTCGGATTCACCAAGAAGAAGAGGAAGAGAAAATCTTGCTTCAAGATTGCTTCTTGATGATGGAAGATAAATTAGGTGGGGGTGTTGGAGGTTTGAAAAGTGGTGGTGTGAAAAGAAGAAGAAGAAAGAAAGAAAGCATAGAGTAGATCGATGGGTATGAAGCACTGAAGGAGCAGCCTCCTTTTATAGAGGTCAGTGAGGTTTTTTATTTATTTATTTATTTTTTTTTATTTGAGTGAGAGTAGATGAAGTAGGTGAAAGGCACGTGAGGGAGGGTAGCTGAAGATCACATGATAGCTGGGAACATAAGCTACTTGAGAAAAATTTTATGTTTTGCTCATACTACCAGTATAAATTTATACGCTTAATTTTTAACTTTCTGATCAAACAATTTTATTTTTAATTGAAACTTTTTAGTAAACTTAATTTATGTTCATTATTAATTATCATAACTAAAAATTAAATTTTTATAATTATTTTTAAATAATTCACAGTAATTTTGATTTAGATCTATAAATTTTCAAACTTTACTAAAAATTATATTTTTATATGTGTAATTTAAACATGAACTGACTTTGTCAGTTTCTTCAAGTTTTGATATTAATTCTATACAGGCTGACCTATCAATAGTATACTTAGAGCGTTTTACGACAATGTTCATGACTTTTTGTGATTTTTTTATTATTGAGGTACTGTTTATAGGTACTGTTTACTCCGAAATTGTGTTAGAATTACTTTTTGCACCTATATTTTTACTATTTACATCATTTTTGTTGATTTTGCATCATTGTTTCAATTTGATTAAAAATTAAACATCTTGGGTATTCACACATATAAAACTTATTTAAACCTATAAAACATGATTTTTAAGTTCAAATAATTATTTTGTAATCATTTGAGACTTTTCCTCATATCTGCCATAAATACAAACAATTATATACTCAATCGTTGTTTTAATAGTTTTCTGGACTTTGGTCCGAAATAATTAAAAATTCACGATTAAGTATAACAAGAAATTTTGATCGCAATAGTATGAATCAATATTAAATTATTAATAAAAAGAAAATAGACCAATTAAAAATGAGGATGTTACATCATGAGTTCCATATTCCAGTGCAGCGGGTTCTTTGATGTATGCCATAGTTTGTTCGCATCCAGATTTGGCGTATTCAGTTAGTGCAGTTAGTAGATACTTGGCGAACTCGGATAAGGAGCATTGGAAGGCAGTTCAATGGATTTTGAGATATTTGCGTGGCTCTATTGATGTTTGTTTGCAGTTTGGGAGGACTAGACATGGAATCACTGGATATGTAGATTCAGATTATGCTGGAGACCTTGATAAAAGAAGATCACTTACGGGGTACATCTTCACAGTTAGTGGCTGCGCTATTAGTTGGAAGGCTACTCTTCAAAAAACAGTAGCATTGTCGACCACAGAGGCTGAGTACATGGCAATTACAAAGGCTTGTAAGGAAGCTATTTGGTTGAAGGGATTATTTGGTGAACTTAGTGAAGACCTGCAGGTTAGCACATTGTTCTGTGACAGTCAAAGTGCTATTTACCTCTCTAAAGATCAAATGTTTCATGAGAGGACAAAACATATTGAAGTGAGGTATCATTTTGTATGTGAAGTTATTGCTCGTGGTGACATAGTTGTGAGCAAAGTCAGTACCCATGATAATCTTGCAGATATGATGACTAAGTCCCTTCCTATAACCAAGTTTAACCATTGTTTAGACTTGGTTGGCGTTGGTTGTTGAGTTTAGCTCTTTGGGGCTTTTGTGTGGAAGAGGTGGAGATGTTTCATTTGTTGTTAGAGAGTTGGAGTTTGTGGTTTCTTCATTGCATTATGGAATTCGCGTCAAGGTGAAGATTTGTTAGATTTTATGACCCGAATCCTGTTGTGCCTGACCTGAGAAGCTCATGGTGCAGCCCATTTGTTGAAGAAATATTTTGAGGAAAATATTTAGTGAATCTGTGATTGTAACAAATTGATATACTACATATTTTATGTGGTTTTTATTACCTTTTATTTTTCTTGCAACACTCTTGTAACATAATTTTTGATCATAGTGAATTCCTCTCCTTTGCCCGTGGTTTTTTCCCATCTTGGGTTTCCACGTAAAATTATTGGTGTTCATTATTGTTGTATTTTCATTTCTGTTTGCCATTATTTTCTTTACAGTAAAATATAATTATTTTTCTAAATGGCTTACATTTTATTATTTGTTATAATTTTTTTTAATGTAGCTGATATTTATATTGGTTTACCATCGTCGTGGTATTATTATTATTGGTTTTTAACTTCTTGATAAATTTATGAAAAACTATAATCATAATCAAATTTAAATAAAAATATTATATTCAAGTTAATATAATAACTCCTTTATTATGATATGAATAGGTTATATAAGCACACATATATAAGATCAAATTATACTGTTATAAGATCAAACTCCTTGCTTTTGTTTCTTTATTTTCACATTGAACGTTACACCTAAATTATACTACTATTTGTAGCATGTTTGGATCCCCGTTTAAAACCCGTTCAACGTAAAAATCACACTTTCCTAGACATGAAGACATAAGCAACACCCTTGTTGCTTTTAACTAAACGTGGGTTGCGTTTTTCCAAACTGCAACCCAAACACACACATGGTAGTAGGTAGCACGAGCCTTTCAACACTGGTCTCAACAAGGAAATGTAGTTACTATTTGTACAAAAGCATGCTAGATAATGCCATCCAGATGTTAACATGAGCAAATCTTTGGAGTTTGAGAAGATTATGGACTCTGGAGCCAATATTTCACCGTGTTATTAGAAATGAAGGATTTTGAAAAGAAGACGATCAGTTGTAGTTTAGGTCAATACTCAACATGTATGTGAGCTGTGACGTGAAATCAATTTCTTAGAACGGGACCAATTATTGGAATTATAAAATAAAATACACCAAGTGTCATTAAATCAATTTTGTGATATCTCTCTCTTTCTAAAGAAAAATTCAATTTTGTGATCAATCAGAGATGACTTGAGGATTTTTGAGTGATTCAGACTCAATTAAAAATGTTTTTTTTTTCAAGAAGCCCAATTATTATTTTCTTTTTATGAATAATAAAACGAAATTGGGGAAATGTTATGTGAATTTCCTCTAGACACCCTCTTAGCAACCTCATTTAACTTGGACATTTTTTCTGCTCAGTCATCTTGTCCACGTTTGTAAGGACAATTTTGTCCTATTACATAATTTCACCCACTTGATATTTTGCTGTTCAAGAGGCACCATGTATTTCCTTTCTCCTGATATAGAAGAAATTATGTGTCTTTTTCTTTTAAAAAAGAAGAAATCATGTCACACTCTGCCAAAGGTAGAGAAGTTTTCTAAGTTTCATCTTTCTACCCAAAGCAAGAGTTCTACTTTCATGTATATTTGGTAGGCAGATTCTACGATGGGAAAGTGCTTCATGTTTCCCACCGTGGGAAAGTAATGTTGTCCATTAGATATATTTGTTTTAAATTCAAAAGCTAAGATCTTTTCTTATTTTTTCTTTTTCTTTTTTTCTTTTTCCCCCCTCTTTCTCGATTTATCCCTACCCTCCTTGTTCAAGCAACATCCTCTCTTCCCTTAATACACCATCAACAAACCACACAACCACCACTCAAACAGCCACTGCCAACCCACTCAACTCACACCCGAATCGCCTCATTCACCTCCAAACACTTGCCATAAGCCTTAGTTATCACATTCAACACAAAGGTATCAGGAATAACACCAGAGGCCTTCATTTGTTTAGTCAAAGACCTGAGTGGCGGAGGTAACAGAGCTACCCAAGTTCCATTACAACAGTGAATAAAAAATATCACAACTTTTAAATGCCAAAACCAAACACAACCAAACTAAAGAAAATGGGCCAAAACGAAAATATCACATCAGATCAACCACGCAGGCGATCGCGTGTCGCCATGATTGCGTAACCCCACCATCGATCCCCACTCGCTGCGCGTAACCCTGAGATCTCACCATCGCAACCGCACACCACGACACTTCTACCGACGATACCACCATCTCACTTCTCTATCTCGGCTCACCCTCTCTCTCTTTCCCTATCCTCTCCCGCTTCGTCTCTGCAGCTTTTCCACCCAACGACGCCGCCATGACCAGAGTCTCGCGACGCTGCAACATTACAACCCTTTCTCCCTTCTTCGCAGCGCTGCAAGACAGCTTTGCTAGGTTTAGGGTTAGGAAAAAAGAAAAGGAGACAGTGAAATTCGGAGGGGTAATTCGGGGAAAAGAAAGAGAGAAAGAGAGAAAAAAAAAGGAAAAATTTCAAAAAAGAAAAAATAAATCTCAGCCATTGGTTTAAATTTAATATATCTAAGGGTTCAAAATTACTTTCCCATGGTGGGAAACATGAAGCACTTTCCCACCGTAGAATTCGCCTATTTGGTAATGTGAACTTGCCAAATAGAACCAATTTAGTGTTTGCCAAACACTAAGTTACGACATTATAAACTAGTTTTTGCTTTAAACCTGTATTACAATATCAAAAACTACCTCGGTCGAAAATGCCTATAGACACAATATGTGTTGTAGTGAGGTACACCAAAATAATTTTGCACAATCATTCATATACAATTTTAAGCAAAAGTTGTATACAAAACAGTTTGTGTTGTGTTTCCAATCTTCAATTATGCTTGTTGAATTATATATATAAAAAAAAACTTAATAAAAGACTGTGCTACTAGGCAAGCTATGGAGGTTTGTCAACACACTCTGTCCAAAAATATTCCTTTGTGGTTGCAAAAATAATTTTTATGTGGATGTCTGTAACTTAACTTTGTGCAAATTTTGCAAAATAAAAAACTATATATATAATGTATTGCAAATATCATGACCTAGCCAATCAACCTACAATATCATAAGTAATGCATTAGGATTGTCTAAAACCACTTAAAAACAAGCTTTCAAAACCAAGGAATAAGGAATACTTATCCAAACAGACCCCATTTTCAAGCATCAAGCAAAGTAAAACTTATTGGATAGATCAAAACTAATAACACAAGTCACAACTCACTCAACCATTTTCACAGACACTTGGTAGCCATATTTGAAAATTTAGCATATTATACATATCCATAACACATTATCACTCCAATAGGGCCAATCCATGATATTATTAACAAAGAAAAAAAAAACACTAACCCATCATAATATCATTCTTATAACATTCAAGCATCTTAAACCAGGACAAACAACTGACAAATAAAAAAACATTGTTAGATAAGGGAAGATTCTTGTCATTATATAATGCACAAGAGAAAAATAACTGAATGTAACAAGTAAACTGCTTGTGCTCAGACATATTTAAAGATGGAAAACTCTGACATGTTATTAGCAAGATGCACTCCATGAAAGACAACCCAAAGTTCAGCTTGGATTATGAAAGACAACCCATATCATGTATCTATCTATTTTGTGGCGCCCGTCCTATGTAATTAATTTGATTTAGTCTAAACTTAATTTTGACAAGTTTAAGTTTCAGAAATTACACCAACGCATTTTGAAGACAAATTGATACTACTATATTTTAACTATGTGTTTGGACACGCATTTTGAACGTGAAAAACTGCATTCAAATAGTTAAAAACGTAAAGCGACAACGAATAGCTTCACAAGAGATATGAAAATTCATGTCAAGAACACATGTGCAAACAGGCCGTAAATCATCTCAATTCAATCTAGTGTTTTATATTCTTTTAAAAAAATATAACTTTTTAAAATAATTATATTAATAATAAAATTTATTAATCTAATAAATAATATTTGTCAAAATATAATATAATATTTATATTATTTATTTTATAATATATTATAAAATATATTTTAATCATATATACTTTTAAATTTATAATTTAATTATACATGATATTAAAACACATATGTTATGACAATAAACTAGGTTAATCCTATATTATTTAATTTTGATAAAATCAAATTCCAGTTAAAATAAATGAACTTGATGGGATGGTTCATTATTTGTTGAAGAAACAATTTGAATCCAATTGAATGGTTCATGTAATTAAATTAATAAATGAATATTCTCTCTTATTTTCAAATTTAATAGACTGTCTAATTAATACTTCATGAATCATGTTATGAGTACTTTTGCAACTCTGTACTCTTTAAATGAAAATTCTATATAAATTTATAATATTTAAAATAGATAGATGAGTGATCATTGACGACTGTTGTCTGTTGAGATTGTGGTCCTATGTATTTTTTTCTCATAATAATATTAATTAATTGTACTTTAAATTAATATTCATGTAATTACTTTTATTTATGAACATAATTAGCAATTCAAAAGTAATTGTTGTTTATATATTATTACTTATATAAACAACAATTCTTATATAAAAATTATCACGTTAATTATTTCAATGATGAAATTGTATAAGAATGAATTTTTAAATTTAAGCACTCCATAGGTGCTGCTATAGAAGAGACAGAAGAGAAGAAAGGAAGGAGGAGAGAAAGGATAGATAATATTTTAAAAAATTATTTAATTTTCAAAATATTTTATGAGCAAAAAAATATTTTAAAATAATCATAAAAATTATTTAATTTTTTAAAACAATTTTATAAATAAAATGCATATCTCTCCATAAAAAAATATTAACAAATGAATCAAATATTTTTATTAGATACATTATTTATAATTAGCTAAATGATTATTTTGATCATTTATCTTATTTATTTTATTCAAAATAATCTTTTATCTTTTAAAAAAATTATTTTTGTCATTTATTTTATTTAAAAGGTTCAAAATGACCTTTTATCTTTTAAAAAAGTTTAAAAAGATAAAAGATAAAACTGAACAAAATATTTTTTTTTTATCAATAAATGTTAGTTTTTGTTAGAAATGTCAGTGAGAGGAATTTAAATCCGCGACCTCTTCCTCCTTCCTTCTCTCTTCACCCTTAACCCCTCCTCCTAACCACAAAACCAACCTTATATCTTCATGGAATAAAATAAATAAGATAAATGACTAAAATAATTATTTAGCCTAAATAATTTATACTTTTTAATAAACATTTAGTAAATATGAATGAATTAATAAATTAATTTTAATTGAAAAAGATAAACCCTCGTGGTCCTGGAACACCCATTGGATGCATAGCATAGCCGTCAATCGCAATTGGCCACACACGAACAAAACATGGCAGGCAGGCAGCGGACACGTAAGCATAAAGTGTCCAAATATCTTCCACGCAAGCCAAAGTCCTTTGTGGCTCAACACAACTCGCGAAAATCCCCACCAATCAAAATCTCCGAAAACCTTCGCGGCTCATCTTTTTGTTGCCACGTGTCCGCCTCATCACCACTCCCTTCCCACTCCTTTTTGTTCTTATGTTTCTACTTCACTTCAACAACTCTTGCTCTGTCTTCAACATTCCTCTGTTCTCACTCTTTCACTCCCTCGTTCCAATCGAACTAATGAAATCTAGGGCTCCAGTTTGATCCTCACTCTCTCTCTCTCTCTTTCTCACTCATCAATCAATGGCTTCGTCTTCTTCTCTACTCCTACTCGAGCTCAAATTTCTTGCTCCGCAAATTACCCCCAAACGACGCCGTTCTCTCCCTAGATTTTGCTCGCGCCGTTCTGTTTCTCAGAACTCCAGGTACAATGTTGCTCTCCGTACGCGAATCCGCGCCGTCAAGGAAGAAGGCGCCGTGATTGACAGAGTGAACGACGTGAAATGGAGTGGTAACGGAGTTGCCGCGAGCGAATACGGCGGTAACGGTTCCGTTAACGGCGGCGTCTCGGGTGTTAGGGAGAGGAGTGAGAACGCGAATGGAAGCTTGGTGAAGTACGTGAATGGCAATGGTGTAGCGGCGGAAGTGGTGGAAGATTTTGCAGAAGCGTCGAAGCGGAGAGAGGATGGAAGAAAGAAGAGGCTGGAGGAGATTGGTAAAGAGGAGGCATGGTTCAAAAAGCAAACTGGGGAAGCACCAATTGAGGTATGAATATGTTTGTATTTGTACAATGTTAATTAGGAGTTCCATCTTCAGGTCCGTGTGTATATAGAGTAATATCTGTTAAGAGAGGTCAATTCCTTAAATGAATCTTAGTACGTATTCCAAAGGGATTAGTCTCTGGCTCTCGATTTGAGGATACTCTGGGTTCACGAAAAATGTTAATTAGTGTGATTGTGTTATAAGATTGAATGAGTGGGATGAAGTTGTGATTTTCTTTTTTGCAGGTGGCGGTTGCGCCTGGAGGTCGCTGGAGCAGGTTCAAGACTTACTCGATGATCCAGAGGACGTTGGAGATTTGGGGATTTGTTATAACGTTTATCTTCAAGTCTTGGCTGAATAATCGCAAGTTCTCTTATAAAGGTTTGTTGTTTTGCTTGGCATGATGCGAATGAGGTGTTCATGAATCTGCTGAAATGACCCTTAGAATACTTATGAGTTATGATGGGAGGCACTTGGGCTCATTATATGTTGATTTTATGGATTCGATAAACAAATGCAGAATGTATTCAATGCGTTTTCTATCAGTAGTGGATACTAGAATCGGTAATGCTAATACTGATACAATTAAGCATTATTCCTTGCGTGTTGGAGTTCTAATATTATATTAATTGGGTGAGCATTTGAGTAATTGCAATCATAGAGCATCAACAAGCGATTTTAACATATGGTAGAGAAGTTTACTTTTAGCTGTGGGCAATGGAACTAAGAGCAATTGTTTAAATAGGGAGTATGTGAGCCCTGTGTACTTCACTATTTTCTTTTTCACCATTTGGTTCTGCAATCATGGAAGACTGTCGTTTTTTTGGTATTTTTGTGTATTTATTCTTCCTGATTGCCACTTGTTACTTATATGTTATAGTCATAATTTAATTATTTAGATGTTTTTCTTGAGCTTTAGAATCCTGCAGGGTCACTATGCCTTTGGGGTTTGGAACTAATTTATTGCTTATTATGCATATGAACTTGAAGTCTAGAAGTTGGAAAAGTATGGCAGGTTGGTTATGCTAGCCAGAGTTGATTCTTGCTACGCTATCAATGCCCAAGTGCATGCTTGACCTCAAGAGTTAATCTCAGTGTTATGAATTTATGATATTTATCAATTTTGCCTGTTTGGAAATCATTTCCTGACAACAACAAATAAACCTGTTAACATATAAATTGTGAAGTGCTTTTTATTGAATTTTGAGGAATCTCAACAATGTGACTATTTGTTTTTTATTTGACTCAAAGATATTATTTACAGGAGGAATGACAGAGGAAAAGAAAACCTTAAGGCGAAAGGCCCTTGCCAAGTGGCTGAAGGAGAGCATTTTGAGATTAGGTCCTACATTTATCAAAGTTGGCCAGCAATTCTCCACAAGAGTGGACATTCTTCCACAAGAATATGTTGACCAGTTGTCTGAACTTCAGGTTGAATTGGAGTTTTGGATGGAACTTATAAGATGCATCGTGCTTATGTTATATTTCCTTTTTTTATCTACTTTTTTGTTTATGGTATTTATAATTTCACTTGGCGTTTAGAAAGCTGATGACAATAATTTTGAGATCACAAACACACACACACAAAAGAAAGAGGTTAAATCCAGAAGTGTAAAACATATTAAGGTTTCATTTCTTCAAAGCCTAAGTTACCTGATTTTTTGGTTTCAGGATCAAGTTCCTCCATTTCCCTCAGAGACTGCTATAGCTATTGTAGAAGAAGAACTTGGAACTCCTTTAGCTAACGTCTTTGATCATTTTGACTATGAACCAATAGCTGCTGCAAGTCTTGGTAATTAATGTTTTACTTTATGCATATTTGTAACACTAAATGTGCAATCAGAGAAGGGAACCCAATTAAATGTACCTTGGCTTTAGGTTTAATATTTGATTAGAAGAAAAGAACGGTGAACATCTTTTTCCCCAATGCAGGTCAGGTTCATCGTGCAAGGTTAAGGGGACAGGAGGTTGTTGTTAAAGTGCAAAGGCCTGGTCTCAAAGCTCTTTTTGATATCGATCTTAAAAACCTGAGGGTCAGTGTTATAAGCATTTCATATAATGCTCGCCCTTCTAGTGCTGTGTGCAAATGTGATATAACTCTTGGATAATTCTATTACTTGCTCCTTAACTTATCTTCTTATTTTTAGTAACCTTCCAAGATTGACAAGTCGTTTTCAAAATTTGAACTTTGTTTAAATTTTTTTTCCTTGCATGAAGGATTTTTAATAATAGGAATTCCTGCCTATGAAGACTTGCAGAACTGGATAAAACACTGATACTTGGGCCTTTTTTCCCCCTCCAGGTTATTGCTGAATATCTTCAAAAAATTGATCCCAAATCAGATGGTGCAAAGAGGGATTGGGTTGCTATTTATGATGAGTGTGCCTCTGTTTTATATCAGGTGATGATATTCAGGAATCTTGTTGCATTCTTAGGTTACTTGAGATAAACCGAAGAAAGTCATATGTGTGGTTCTCCATCATAATGATGTCATTCTTCTGTAGTAAATTCAAATATAAAGATTGCATAGGATCACAATTCATTTTGAGTTTGATTAGATTCACGTGCATGGGAAGGGTCAAGAAGCTGGCTTTGCTCTTTGGAATTCCATATAGGGAAATCAATGAAGTTCCATTTGGTCATGGAAGATTTCAATATTTTAGTTAAGATATCTGAAGGTTGATTAGGAGGCTCTTATTTCAAACAGAAATGAGATAACTGACAGTGGTTAGTTTTGACAGAAGGGATAAGGTGGCCGTCAATTTTACCAGGCTAGGTGATGGAGTAAAATGGCAAATAGGGATTTTTGGTTTATAGGTGTAATTATAATGCTTCAGTAACAGCAAGAGTCATGTTTGTTGAGAATTTCATATGTCATCAGTTGTTTTCTAAAACCTTGAACAGCATTATTGCTTTTCAAGTGTTAGAGCTTAGCCAATGAATAAAGGGACTCTTTAGCAAATTTGCAGGTTTGGAGGGGTTGATTTGTGGATCTTGTTCTTGTTTCAGTATGATGTTTCCACGTGTTTTCTGCACATCCTCAACTTTATCTAATCCTGTTAATGTAACATGAATTAACAATTTTCAGGAGATTGATTACACCAAGGAAGCTGCTAATGCAGAACTATTTGCAAGTAACTTTAAAAACTTGGATTATGTGAAAGTCCCTACAATCTTCTGGGATTATACCACACCACAGGTTTAGCTTTCAGTTCTCATAGATAATATATAGCAGTTATACATCTTTCCCATTTTTACTTCTGATATCTTTCTTATTTATTTACAATTTAACTATTTTTCTAATGCAGATTCTGACTATGGAGTATGTTCCTGGGATTAAAATAAATAAAATACAAGCTTTAGATCAACTGGGTCTTGACCGCAAAAGGTTAATGTCGTCTGAATTTCTTCAAGCGAAGTTACTATTGGCATTTTACATCATACTTCTGTGCATCTCGATTCTCAACAAGTGATGATGGCATCTAAAATTCAAATTAACATAATGTCTGCTTTATCTTCTACAGGTTAGGGCGATATGCAGTTGAGTCTTACTTGGAGCAGATTTTATCACATGGTTTCTTCCATGCTGACCCTGTGCGTTCTTGTTCTTAGAATTGCTGAGTGGTTTTTGAGTTGTCTCTCTTGTCTTATGTTTGTTTGAGTGTAAACAAAGAGGAAAGGGAGAGGAGATAGGGTGGAAATACCAAAATTTCACTATTTGTTTAAAGAGGAGAAATAGGATGTTTTTTGGTGGGCCCCACATAAAAAATCCCCCCATCCCCTCCGAAGTTGATATGAAAATGGCGGAAAATGTTTGTTTGAGTGTGATTTTTTTGTTACTTTTTTTAAAAGAAATAAATATTTTTATAACAAAAAATAATAAATAATTTTATGTTAAAGAAAAATGTAAATTTTTTTAATTTTTTTATTTAAATTTATTTTCTTAATTAGTATAAAAAGCTTTTTATACAATTTATTTATTTATTTTTACCCACTCTTCCACTCATCTAAATCAGTGGAGAGAAATTTCTCCATTTCTTTCCTTATTTCTATTTTTCAAAACAACACATCTTTTCTACTGTATTTCTCTTTTACTTCCCTCAATTGTATATCTTTTCTCTGTATTTCACTTCTAATCCAAACAGAGCATTAGTGATTCTTTTGGATTGTCTAGTAAATGGTAAATTGTATGGTGTAGCCAACGTGTTATGTTTACTATCTTTGAATTTGCTCTTATACTGCAACATTCAAGCATCTATTACCCGAGGTACAAGAAACACGCTGCTTGTGTCATATAGATTATCATCTGTTGCCTTGGGAAGCTTCCCTAGGGCTTATTCACAAGGGCATTAGAAGTAACTTCCTTACCATGATGAGGAATAGTGACTGCCAAGCATCCAAAACATTATGTTAGGAACTCATGAAAATATTGCCCTGGCATGTCTTTTTTCCTTTCTCTGGGGAAGAAACTGTCTTAAATGAGGAATAATGGATTTTCATATTTTATGATTATCCCTCAAGAGGTTTGATTTGATACTTCTTGTAACTAATATTTACACTGTTCGTGCAGCATCCTGGAAATATTGCAGTTGATGATGTCAATGGTGGAAGATTGATCTTTTATGATTTTGGAATGATGGGAAGGTATGTTCTTTATCTTTTCTGTATATTTAAAATATGAATTTACAAGTCAAACATTTTACTCTTGATGTGATGAATACATTTGCTATTATGATTGGTGTTGCACCTTACAGTATCAGTCAAAATATCCGAGAAGGTTTACTTGAAGCTTTTTATGGAATTTATGAGAAGAATCCAGATAAGGTAAAGTAACTGTTTTTTATGGACGGTGTTCCATTAGGCCATGAAAAATCTAGCATGATGTTCCATTCTTGATTTTAAATTACTTACCAAATGAAGCTTGTGTACTGATGTAGGTCCTTCAATCAATGATTCAAATGGGTGTTCTTGTCCCAACTGGAGATATGACTGCTGTTAGACGAACAGCACAGTTCTTCCTCAATAGGTAGTTTATTAAATCCATTCACCTACATAGATTTAGCAGTAGTATTTCTATATATCAATATCATTATGTAGCAGTAGCTTGTAAATTATTGATTGCAATACCTGCAGAGGCTGCTTAAAACTACTTAAAGAAGTGTTGTGAATAGGAGATTCCAAGTCTTTTATCTTGGAAAAGGAAAATTTTTCTGATTGATTCGGATTTGTGCTTGAGTACATTGCTGTCCTGATTAGTTATGTCAAGAATACAGTGATATTAGGGTTGTCTCAAGTGGTAGGATCAAACTGCATCAACTCAAAGAGTAAAAGGTCTTAACTTTTTTCCCACCAAAAGAAAAAGGAATAGTGATATTTATTTGAAAAAATTGAACATTGTTACTGCAAATTTCTGACTACTTGTTGATATTTTAAGCTTATATTTTCTTCCCTCACTAATATTTTGGAGTTTAGAGTTACATGTCTATACTGATTAGTTGTGTTAGCAGCCTACTGCAATCTCTGACCTTGAGCTCTTCAACTTTAATTTTTTTATAGTTTTGAAGAGCGTTTGGCTGCACAAAGGAGAGAGAGAGAGATGGCAACAGCTGAACTTGGATTCAAACAGCCATTAAGCAAAGAGGAAAAAGTAACGAAGAAGAAAGAACGTCTCGCTGCTATTGGTAATGCACCTGGTCTAGATCTAATGTGTGTCTTTAAGTTTAGATTATTTGGATGTATGAATACAACAATTATTGTTCATGAAATGAGTCATATGTGAAGATAAAAATAGACAAGTTATAGGGAAGGATATATTGTTTGGGCTATTGGCTATGGGTTGTTAACTTATTATTTTATCCAGTAGCACTCAAGTTGGTCAGGTGAAAAGCTATATACAGTTCTATATATTACGTTTTTGAACTTGGTTTTCCTGATTGGTTAAAGTGATATTTTCATCTGTAAAGTTTGACATGACCTGTGTCAGTGTCAACTACAAGAATTTTTTCTGTTAGAACTTTCAGTACTTCTTTGAGTGTTTGTGTTGTATTAGTGCAATGCAAGTTTGGTTGGATGGAATGGATCATTCCTATTTCCATGCTTCATGCTTGGTTAAGTCATTGGAATGGGAATGGACATTCGTGTACAATTATGGGAATATGTGTTCCATTACAGAAGTGATGGAATCCCATTCCATTTTCCAACATGTTTTAAAATTGGCCCATCTCGTCTGGCTTACCCATTCACGTGCAAAATCTTTTTGGACCAATATGTTTGTTTTAGACAAAAAAAAAAAAGAAAGAAGAAGAAATAGCTTGAGCTGACATGGGCCCTGCTCATCCCGAAAATTTGGTTGGCTCACATTGGGCCTGGCCAAGTCTATTTTTCTTGTATTTTCTTAAATCAATCATAGCATATGAAACAAAAAATGGAATGAAGTCATCATATTTCTTTTCATAGCAAACGAAAGTTACGAAACATAGGAATAAGCATTCCATTACCATACCCATTTCATCATTCCACCAAACCAAACATGATTTCGTTCAATAACATTTTGCAATTCATAGGCTTATCACTTATTCGTAGCTCTCATACTTTAAACAGGTGAGGATTTATTATCCATTGCAGCAGACCAGCCCTTTCGGTTTCCTGCTACATTCACATTTGTTGTTAGAGCCTTCTCAGGTGAATATTAAGAGTTTAATGTGTTACTTTTGCACGTTCTATGCTTGTGACTGCAAGGTAACAAGTCAACATTGTTTTTGCAGTGTTGGATGGCATTGGAAAGGGCCTCGATCCTCGTTTTGATATTACTGAGATTGCCAAACCGTGAGTATTGTATTCATACTTTATAATTTTTTAATTCCTTTTAGACATTAAAAATTTAAAATTATATGCTTTGCATATCTAACATGACTAGCTTTCCTGGTCCTGTAGTTATGCTCTGGAGTTGCTAAAATTCCGTGAGGCAGGAGTTGAAGTTATCCTAAAGGCAGTCACGAACTTGTTCTTCCATGTTTGAATTCAGTCTAAGTACTATGATTTCCTTTCTTATATCTTTCTTCTAAATGTACAGGACTTCAGAAAGAGATGGGACAGACAATCTCAAGCATTTTACAATTTATTTAGACAGGCTGATAGGGTTGAAAAGCTTGCTGAAATCATTGAAAGATTGGTATGTATTAGATTTTTGTTGATATAATTTTAGTTGTTCGTTTGATTTTTTGTTCTGGATTTTTAGTATTCTAGATCACATCTTCCCACCCTTCATTCTTGCACAGGAGCAAGGTGATCTAAAGCTCCGAGTACGAACTTTGGAATCTGAGAGGGCATTCCAGCGTATTGCCACTGTCCAGAAGACAATAGGCAATGTGAGTGAATCTGGCATCTAACTTAGTGAAATTATAATTTCTTGGTATTTGGTTTGAGTGATTGAGTCCCTTTAATAGCCTGTTGTCATTTTTAGTAGCTATGCACGCCCTTCTAATTTATTATCTAGTATCTATTGTAAGTAACTGTTGGCTGTTGTGTGAACACTCTTGCAATAGCAACAACTCATTAAATATGGAAATGAAAATGGATACCTACTTCCTGTTCTGACAATATAAAACTACATTGAATAAGTTACCTGCCTTCAAATATTTGTAGTTCTCTTTTAATCAGTTTAAAAAATATTGGGATATTTCTGAGTGCCCTGCATGCAGGAGTATTTTCATGTGTTGTGAAGGCATGAATCATCATTTTTCAACTTACATAAAAACAACCTAATATTCTTAATTTTTTCCAAGAGATTTTTAAGTGAATAATGGATGTACATAGTAAGTTGGCTCTTGACAGAAGTATATTCCGTTCACGTACTTATTATAAACCATGTGCATGATATTTCAGTATCAATACTTCGGATATATGTATGATATGTGTATATGACAAAAGACGAGAAAAGTTGGTGGGATGATGCATATTTATGTTGCCTTTTCGTCAATTAATAGGCAATAGCTGCTGGGAGCCTAATAAATCTTGCAACAGTTCTGTATCTTAACTCAATTAGGGTAAGCTGTTCCCATCTCACTTATCTTGTGGTGATTTTCAATTCAATTAATTGATGGTCTGGTGGTAGTGGTACTTTCTCATTCCTAAGTTTCATGCCACCTTTTTCAGGTGCCTGCCACCATAGCATACGTCTTCTGTGCAATCTTTGGTTTTCAAGTGCTCTTTGGCATTGTGAAGATCAAAAAGCTAGATGAACGGGAAAGGTTGATTACAGGGACTGCATAAGCAACTACTAGGTAATTTTGTTTTCATTTTTTAAATTTTGTAATTGGATGTGATATGTTCATGTTAAGATAATATGCAAAATGTGAATATGGCATTTTTTCCTCATTATGGTATTTGCTTATGATGCCTTGTGACCTGGTGGCTATGGGTTCTAGTTTTGCAAACAGCCTCTCATTCTTATGGGTAAGGTTGTGCACATCTTACCCATCCCAAAGACAAAGATGGAAGAGGCTGGTGCATTCTAGTGTCTGTATCGTATTACAGTATTAGTATGGATTTTGGTTGGTTGACTCTCTTCACCTTAGTATGTAAGATACCCGGGTATCTCAAATGTAGGGAAATTCAAACTTCAAAAACCTTATTTCGTGATAAGATAAATTAAAAATAATTGTGTGAAAATTCTTAGATTTCTTAACATCATATATTCTCATGTGATATGATGTTTGCATACCAAATCTGAGCGTCTGGGGTTACTCAGAATTCTTACATAAGCATGTAATGCTGTTTTGCAGTGTTAGTTACATAATTGAGATACAATGCTGCTTAGCTGTAAATGGGTTGATATGTTTTGTAGTTCTTATTGAACACTGTTTTGGGGTCCTTGACGCTCCATGTACTTATTTCTTTCGTTTGATGTTGGCCCATTGCAGATTTAGGACGGACATGTTGCTCATGTTAAGGTCATGGTTTCAAGTCAACCTCTGGGGCATCAAAATGATTAGGAGCTCAAAGTAAGAGCTAACATCTTCGAATACATCAGCATGTGTTAAGGCTTTATACTGGTAGGCATGCTAGAGGCTTCTGTTATCGTTTACTTTGCTAAAATGATCGATCTGGCTCTGAGGTAGCCATTTGGCGAGCCACATTTTTGTCATTAACACGACCCCCCACGTGCCCTCATTGTAAAATTTTATTATCAAATAACATTTATTAGTGCTTTCTTTTTTTCCCTTACCTCATCCATATTGTAAATTTTATAGGCGATGATGTAGCGTTTATTGTTGTAATCACCATATGGTATGGTGCAGCTTCCAATGTAGTTTGACAGCGGGAAGCTTTTCTTGTAACTGACGTACATAAATTTATCCAATGAAAATGCAAATATAATAAGTATTTTCCATAAATATGTTGGATGCCAGTTGCCCATGAAAATTCAGTTTTTTGTGGTTACTGTTTCTTGTCCTGAGCATCTAACTTCAGGTTCACTATTGTGCACGAGCATGATACAGCTTCTTTTCACTTCTAGTTGCCTGTTTAATGGCTTCAAATATCTCTCTCTAGCCACCTTTTAATTTTTACTTCTAGCTAGTACTGGTTTCCTGACGAAGCCGAATGGTATGTGTGATCCATGTAGTTGACTTCTCTTAGTAAGATAAGACTTTGTTGCTGTTATTGTTGCATTACTGGTTTCCTGGTTTGTATAATTGTATTGTATCCCTGAAAAGAAACTATTTTTTTGGTATAGGCTTCAGCTTTCATGTATACCTTTCCCCAATATGTTAAATGTATTCTCACCCTTTTATACATACTAATATAGTATGATGCACCAAGAATAATAATGATTGAAAAGATGATTCATGGAAAGGATATAAGAAAATTCTACATGGTAGTAGATCGTAGCTTGCTGGACATTTTTACAAGGAACGGCGATTTATTAAGACATTCACATGGGCATGTTCCGGTAGCTTCATAGCAATTAACTTTAGACTATGAAACTTGCATTATATTTCGCTTCACTCATGATTCGTGCTAACTTAGATCAGACAAAGTCCTCGTTCATTAGTTTAGAGATCTATGCGTGTTCATCTGATCATGAAAAGCTCACAAGCATTCCACGTTATCTTTCATGCGAATTGGTTCAAACCATCTTCATACGAGATAGCATTGCTCTCAAATTATTAGATAAATCTCATGCGAGTCATACACTCATACTCATAAAATTTATTTAATAATGAAAAGAGTTAATTACACTGACCACCCCTAAGGTTTACTCTTATTACACCTAGTACCCCTCCATTTTTGAACATTACTTTGAGCACCCTAAAGGGGGGTAAGTGTAATATTTTTTAAACCTGAGAGGGGGGGTCAGTGTAATGATTTATGCCTATGAGGGGGGGTTAGTGTAACGAAAGTCCAAAAATTAGGAGGTTTTCTGTAGGGTTCAAAAATGGAGGGGTGCCAGGTGTAATAAAGGCAAACCTCAGGGGGTGTTCGTGTAATTTACTCTAATGAAAATGTTGCAAGCGTTTCTCGCTATTTGATGAGCCAAACCCAATTGAGAAGACAGATTTAGCTTTATTAATCAAATAACACTCAACTGCAAGAAGTGTGTTACAGTCAAAGAAACAAATTCATCACTAGGAATTCTTCTATAATTAATCCGTGTTTGTGTCTTGTGAACATGGGGACGAGCAGTTATCAGCTAATGTTATAAAACAGTAAACAATAAATAAAAGTTATAGATCCTTTACAATCGCCAATGTGGCTAGCTTTAGATTTAGACAAGCTGTAATGAATTCAACAACGTTAACACAAGACAAGCAACGAAGCAAAACTAGAACATCTAAGGCATGGAGTTGGTATAGACGTAGTCTTCATTCTCGAAAACACTCTCTTGTGACTCACCACTTTCTTCCTTGCATTCACCCCTTTGCTTTTCACAGCCACCTGTCTGCATAATTAAAATCTAGTTACTCCAAAAACTTTGAACCAACCCTATTCACAGATCTCCATATTTCACCATTATTTTGTGATCCAATTTATGAGTTTCATTACAATTGCATTTACTCCCATAAATCAAAACAAGCAATAAGGAGTGATGATATATAGACACTCCTATATATCAAACATTCCATCAACACTTATTACTTTTCTCTATTTCTTTTTTCTTGTCACATTATATCATCTAAGTACATATGCTTTTCTCTCTTTGTATAATTTAGAGTTGGTGTGTCTATTGATTACTTTTCATATCAAAATATCAAGAGGTAGATATAGAGGAGAGATTCAAACTCACAGTAGTGGCAGAACTCCCAGAAGCTACAACTCCTTCGCTGATAAGTGCTTCCCCTTGAAAAACATATGTCACATTGAAGGTAAACATCAGAAATAGAAACAAACCAGGCATCAATAGTCTCATTGGATATTTGTAATATTGGACCTATCTAATATCTATCTAGCCTATTTGTAATATGTGATATAGCAAAGTAGAAAGGACTAGCTATAGTGTCCTTTATAATTGAGGTTTCGAAAATACACGCGACAGCATTGACACGATGTTGATAGTTGATAATATTTATTGATATCATGTATATTCAATCAAGGGTGTTTCAGCATTCTCCTTTGACCTGTCCCCGGATTCCTCGGCAAGAAAGCTCGATCCTCAAGAACTAGGTTGGATTATCTTGGTGTTTTCCTTTCCCACATGAAATATGAAATAAATATATATAAAGCGAGCCAACAGAGGTAAGAAGAGATCCCATGTAAAAGTAAAGATTTTCCACGTTGAACCCAAACTCACCCTGACACCACCTACCTACCCTCCAGGCTCCAGCGTTTCCAAAGGCTATAATAAAATGTTTAAGTCTCACTTGAAATTAAAATTTTTAAATTCTTTGTAAGTTATCTTGTGTTTGGATTTTGGAGCTTACACATTAATTAATTAATTAATTAGTGAGAAGATTGAGCTCATGTACATGAGATTGGGTCAAGTTTACTTGTTGCAATGCAAATCCATTTTTGTTCCTCTTCTCACTTGGAAGATTTGCACATTATGCGAGTTTTTTTTTTTTTTTTTGGTGTTAGTGCAATTGGTATGTAGTTTTTGTTGTTGGCCGTGATACAACAACAATCTTAAGGATTTAAATAGTTGATAATGCTCATGTCTAGATTTCTCCTTGAAGTCTAAACTTTTGTGTATGTCTCCAACCAAAAGTGTATAAAAGTTACGTTAGACTCCAACTTGCGAATATGGTTAAAATAATGAAATCACCAAATCTTATTAGATATTTGCAAAGTCACTACTATATAAAAACCATCTGGTCGTCATTACGTATTGTGGTTTAGTGTATTGTATGTCTATTTTTTTCTTTTTCAACTACTCGATTTTATTCTCTTTTTTGCTTTTTTCTCTTACTGTGCGTCAACACGACCTCTATCTAATTTAAATTAAAAGGAAAAATATTCTTATTATTATGAATAAAGTTGAGGAGTGTAGAATATATACCCATTAATGATTTGCAACAATATGAGTAAGAATTTTTTATTATGACATAATGTATTAAAAATTGATGTGTCCATTTTATTATGAGAAAAATATTTTATATGACGAAATACTTGTTGTGAAGTAGATTACAAATTAAGGTGTCAAAAACATTTATTTTATATATTGCTCATGCTAGAATACAGCAATTGAGTTGAGTTTGAGTTGCCAACTGGAGGAGGTTCATACTCATTGCACCAGCGATGAGAAATGGTAACCCATTATTCTTGTGTCACTCCATGCTTATGGACCCTTTTCACGTGGAACTCCAACATCAGACACCTTGTCAATCAGGGGCATGCCCAAAACGCCCTTCTTCTGTTCCGCCAGATGAAGCGAAATGGTGCCATACCCAACAACTCCACCTTTCCCTTCGTGTTAAAAGCATGTGCCACACTTTCCCATCTCAGGAACTCCCAAATCATCCATGCCCACGTCCTCAAATCCTGGTTTCAGTCCAACATTTTCGTGCAAACCGCCATGGTTAACATGTACGTCAAGTGTGGTCAGTTGGAGGATGCACACAATGTGTTTGTTGAAATGCCCGTGAGGGACATTGCGTCTTGGAATGCAATGCTGTTGGGTTTTGCTCAGTCTGGCTTCCTTGATAGGCTGTCTTGTCTTCTACGTCAGATGAGGCTTTCTGGGATTCGTCCTGACTCGGTCACTGTCTTGCTACTCATTGAAGCGATTTTGCGTGTGAAAAGTCTGACATTTTTGGGTGCAGTTCATTCCTTCGGTATTCGAATTGGTGTTCATGTTGATGTTTCTGTGGCTAACACTCTGATTGCTGCATATGCCAAGTGTGGTGGCTTGTGCTCAGCAGAAACGATGTTTGATGAAATTGACTCTGGTCTGAGGTCTGTTGTGTCCTGGAATTCCATTATTGCAGCATATGCGAATTTTGAAAAGCATGTCAAGGCTGTTAACTGTTACAAAGGGATGCTAGATGGTGGGTTTTCCCCAGACATTAGCACAATTCTCAATTTGCTTTCGTCGTGCGTGCAACCTAAGGCACTGTATCATGGTTTGCTAGTACATTCTCACGGAGTCAAGTTGGGTTGTGATAATGATGTATGTGTGGTGAATACTCTTATTTGTATGTATTCCAAGTGCGGGGATGTTCATTCTGCAAGACTTTTGTTTGATGGCATGTCTGACAAGACTTGTGTTTCATGGACTGTAATGATTAGTGGGTATGCTGAGAAAGGATATATGAGTGAGGCATTGGCCTTGTTTAATGCAATGGAAGCTGCTGGTGAGAAACCAGATTTGGTTACTGTGCTTGCTTTGCTTTCAGGTTGTGGCCAAATGGGGGCACTTGAACTTGGAAAATGGATTGACAATTACTCTATTATCAACGGATTGAAAGATAATGTTGTAGTTTGTAACGCACTAATTGACATGTATGCCAAGTGTGGAAGTTTTAATGATGCTAAGGAGCTTTTCTACACCATGGCTAACAGAACTGTTGTCTCCTGGACAACCATGATTACTGCTTGTGCTTTGAATGGAGATGTTAAAGATGCTTTGGACTTATTTTTTATGATGTTAGAAATGGGAACAAAACCAAACCACATAACATTTCTTGCTGTTCTCCAAGCTTGTGCACATGGAGGTTTACTAGAAAGAGGATTGGAGTGCTTCAACATGATGACACAAAAGTATGGCATAAGCCCTGGTATAGACCATTATTCTTGTATGGTCGATCTTCTTGGTCGTAAAGGACATCTCGGAGAAGCTTTAGAAATTATTAAGATTATGCCTTTTGAACCTGATGCTGGCATATGGAGTGCATTGCTCTCTGCTTGCAAACTTCATGGTAAGATGGAGATGGGTAAGTACGTATCTGAACAGCTATTTGAATTGGAGCCCCAAGTGGCAGTTCCATACGTGGAGATGGCTAACATATATGCATCAGCTGAAATGTGGGACGGAGTTGCAGCTATTAGAAGAAAGATGAAATATCTTCAAGTGAGGAAATCTCCCGGGCAAAGTATTATTCAAGTGAATGGGAAATCTACTATATTTACAGTTGAGGATAGGGATCACTCTGAAACCTTGTACATATATGATATGCTAGATGGCTTGACTTCCCATTCTAAAAAGGGACTACTAGCTTATTCAGAGGAGATTGTTGAAGGTGAATATCTATGAAGCACGGACTCGGACATGGACACCGGACACGACACGGACACGGACACTGGGGTACAGCTAAAGTCTAAAACATAGGACACGGGGACACGGTACACACACACACACACACACACACACACACATATATATATATGATCAACATGAGAAAAATTGTAATTGATAATTAAGATTTATATATTCATGATAAAACAAGTTAAGCTTTATAATTTTCATATGATAATAAGTATCACAAAAAAGGTACTCATAGGCATCATATTCCACAATGCAAATAATCAAAGAGAAACCATCATAATAAAGAGTCTCACAAAATAAAAAAAAGAAATACTATGAGAAACCCTCATTGAAAAGAAAAATCCAAAAAACAACAACTTGCTAATATAAATCTATCTAAGCCCTTCCCCTTCCTTCTTGGTCATCATCATTGAAAAACACGTCTTCCAACTCTGGTTCATCAAGAGATAAATTAGCAATTTCCAGAATTCCATTGTCATCAAGTGAACCAAATTCATCTCCTGCAATGTCTCACATTTCAGTTTCCTCTTGATTGTATTGTGGGGAATTTCTTGAAAGGAGATGGAGATTGCTATGAACAAATACTAGATCCTCTGCCCTATGAGGTGCCATCTTTTTTCTTTTCAAAGAATGAATGAAAGAGTATGTGCTCCAATTTCTTTCACAGCATGAAGATGAACATGGTTGCCCAAGTAGCTTAAGGGCAATCTTTTGAAGTATTGGTGCATGAGCACCATGAACTAGCCACCAAGATTTTGCATCCATTTGACCTCTATCCCTTAGAGAGTCAACATCATGAAAGCCTTTTCTTCCATCAGAAAAATTTGCAAACTCCAAGTTCACTTGTCTTCTTACATCCATATCAACAAAGTATCTTTTAAAACATTTCTTTCTTTCAAGAGTAAGTTCCATATCTTGATGTGGGGGAAGTCTACGAGAATCTTCACTTAGCCATTCATAACTATAATATCTACAATATAAAAAAAAAATCATAAATTAATATAACCTATAGAAATGTATGTAAAAAAAAATAGACTTTGAAAATTAATAAATTATATTTAAGGATATAATGTATTACCTTGGGTTTAAAGAATGAGCTAAACAATGAAGAGGTGTGCTACTCTTAGTCCAACGATCAATTAATATTGAGTGCACTACCTCATAAAAGGATGATTCTTCAATTTCTGCCTTTCTTTCATGTCGATATATGGCTTTTCTCACTTTTTCAATCATTGAATCCCACAATTCATATACCAAGTGAAGAGAAGCCGCATCCGTATCTGTTTTTCTAAGAACATCATAGATAGGAGCAGTGAAAGTAAGTATATAATCAACCTTGTCCCACCAAATATCACTCAACAATGTCACTTTCACAAATTGTGCCTTTCTAATATCATCCTCCTTGTAAGAAGACCATTGCTCACTAATAACCATCTCTTGGAGTCCTTTTTTCAAACTTCTGAACCTCTTGAGCATTACTATGGTTGAAGCAAATCTTGTTGGAGCAACAGAAAGCAACTTCAATGAGTTGAAGTTGTTGAACATTGATAATCTCATAGAGCGACCTATGATAAAAATTTTAATATAAGCAGCATCTTCTGCAATTTGTGTGATCCAAGAACATTCTTGGTAAACATCATTGTTTTTTTCGGTGTTCTTGGCTGCACATATATTTTTCAATGCAAGGTTCAAGGTGTGCATAACACAAGGAGTCCAAAAGATGGAAGGAAACTCTGCCTCTATGAGCAAACCTGTTGCCTTACATACATCTGCATTATCAGTCACAATTTGCACCACATTTGATGGCCCAACCTCCATAATTACATCTCTCATTTGTTTAGCAATGAAATCCTTGTCTTTTACCTCATTAGAGCAATCTAATGCCCTTAAAAACATCGGTCCACTCTCAGTGACAACCATGAAATTGATAAGAGGTCTTCTTTAAGGATCACTCCACCCATCACTAACAATGCTCACACCTTTCTGACTCCATGTTTTTTTAATTGGCTCCGGTAGGTTCTCCACATGTCTTCTTTCCTTTGTAAGCAAGGTTGTTCTCAACTTATTGTAACCTGGAGGTACATACCCACTGATATTAGAAGTATTGGCAGCATAAGAAAATGCCTTCCTATAATGAGGATTCCTTGCTAAATGAAATGGTAGCCCTGAAGAGTAAAACATACTTGCAATTTCATAATCAAGAGTATCTCTACCTTGCACATTGAAAGAAGCTTCAAGCTTTCTCTTTTTTGGATCAACACAATGTTTGTTTCTTGGCTTTCATTAGAGACCGGAGGTAAAGGGACAAATTTGTTCTTTGACCTCTCTATTTTGAATGTAGCCTTATTATCCATCTTCTTCAACTCAGCAAGCCTTGAAGGAGTTATCTTTTGACAAGCTCTAACTCCATGTCCTGTAACTTTTAACAAGTGAGCCTTTACTCTAGTGTAAGATCCATTGAATGTTACTTCACATATATTTTCAAAATTTCCACCGCCTCCAATCTTTCTTACTTCTGTAACATAATTCCATAGAGGTTTGGTCTCACCCTCTTTGTCTTTAGCTTGATCAGAAGTACTCATCTCTACAATAATTTCTGTTAAAATTAAAGGACAGAACTGAAAATTTGTGTATTTTCCATTCATTGACTCAAAGAGTGTATGAATATATATAGATACAAGATAAGATAATAAAAAGGAAAAGATTAATCAAATCTAATCTAAATCTTAGAGATATAGTCCTACGAGATAATGAAAGATAAAAAGTTTCCTACTTTCCTTGAAATAGGCTATCATATCTCATAAATATCTATTATATCATATCTTATGATATCTCCTAAATCTCTATCATATTATATCTTAACACTCCCCCTCAAGCTGGAGCATACAACTTAATGCTCCAAGCTTGGAACATAACTGAAGCATAAAAAAAAAAATAACTCCAAGGTAGAGGACTTTCCAATGCGTAGAGTATGACACCAAAAACTAAATATTCTTCTTCATACTCAGATGCTACGAGGGAGTAGACTGAAACCCAAGACAAGTAATGCAAGGACATCAAAGACTCAGATATCAGCACAATAGGACTTGAAACAAGCAGAGGAAGAACTGACGAGTCATAACTTCCAACACTCCCCCTCAAGCTAAAGCTTTCTACGCTTTTAGCTTGTTACAATACATTATCCTTCAAACTGATTAGATGGTTGCTGAAAACAGTTGGGATAAACTGATATCTATGGCAGCAATGGATGAGACAGGTAAGTAGTTGTTGAAAAAAATGGTTCTTGACCAGATCAAACCCCAAGGACAACAATTGAGTAATGATTGGGACAATGCTAGTGCAACTGGGACAAAGACAAGGCCAATTACAGGGACAAATGTGCGGCCAGTGTAGCTGAGACAAAGACAGGGCCAGTGTAATTGGGACAAAGACGAGGCCAGTGCAACTAGGACAAAGACGAACCAATGCATCTTGAACAAGGACGAGACCAATGCAACTGGGACAAAGACGGGGCCATTGCATCTGGGACAAGGACAACTTAACCATCAAGAGCAGAAGCTAAACAATGCTTAACCACTCATGACAGAAGCAAATCATCTCAAAGCTTAACCACTAATGATATAAGCAAATCATCTCAAAGCTTAACCATCTTGTAAGACAGAAGCTAAACAACCAAACACTGCTGAAAAAATGGTTCTTGACCAGATCGAACCCCAAGGACAACAATAGAACTAGGAGAGGCTGACAATCTTAATGATGGTGGCACGTTGGAGAGTATGATGGTGGCTAGCGGCGATGACCAGCAGCGGCGAGTAGAAAAGTCATTGAAAAAACTGAAAAAGATTGCCTTAAAAAGTGCGGCGAGTAAAAGGGTCCACCGGGAACAGTGGGTCTCCGGTGAAGCACGATTTTCGTGATACCTCAACCTGGCTCTGATACCATGTTAAGATTAAATGACAAAATTGAAAATATGTGTATTTCTCATTCATTGACTCAAAGAGTGTATGAATATATATAGATACAAGATAAGATAATAAAAAGGAAAAGATTAATCAAATCTAATCTAAATCTTAGAGGTATAGTCCTACGAGATAATGAAAGATAAAAAGTTTCCTACTTTCCTTGAAATAGGCTATCATATCTCATAAATATCTATTATATCATATCTTATGATATCTTCTAAATCTCTATCATATTATATCTTAACACTCCCCCTCAAGCTGGAGCATACAACTTAATGCTCCAAGCTTGGAACATAACTAAAGCATAAAAAAAAAAACAACTCTAAGGTAGAGGACTCTCCAATGCGTAGAATATGACACCAAAAACTAAATATTCTTCTTCATACTCAGATGCTGCGAGGGAGTAGACTGAAACCCAAGACAAGTAATGCAAGGACATCAGAGACTCAAATATCAGCACAATAGGACTTGAAACAAACAGAGGAAGAGCTGACAAGTCATAACTTCCAACAATTTCATATGAATGTAATTTAGAAACAAAGCATGTTTCAATATATGAAATATAGCAAAGCTACTGAACTGATACCCATTATATGAAATCAATTTTCCTTTTTTTTTTTTTTTGTTTCCAATCAGCCCTTACCAATTTTGCCTATATTCAACATCTAAAAATAAAAATAAAGAAACATGTACATTACAAAATATATAGAAAGTCAAAAAGAAAAAGTAAAAAGCAAATTGGTACAATATTCAATAAGAAATAATAGAAACAGAGCATGTCACAATATATGAAATATAGCAAAGCTAATGATAAAAAAAAAAATATAGCAAAGCTATTGAACTAATACGGTGATACCCATTATATGCAACACGTGATTCCCTTATCAAAGCTACTGAACCTAAGACAATATATGAAATCAATTTTCCTTTGTTTTTTTCGACCAGCCCTTATCAATCTTCCTAATGTAACAAAAATTTCACCTTTTCCTAATGTATAGACACACACGTCTCTATTATGTATTATTCTTATAATAGAAATAGAAACAAAAAAAAAAGCCAACAAAAAGACACAACATGCCAACGAACTGCAAATACACAAAAGGATCATACCAAAAAATATAAAAGAAATCAGAAAGAAACAAAAAGAAACAAAAAATCAGAGCAAGAAATAATTACGTACCAGAAAGGTAGAAACACTTGAAAGGAGAGCAAACAGTCAGCGAACCAGTGAAGAAAACGGAGAAGCAATATGAACGAAGGGTGTACCAGTGACGCCGGCGTGAGAACCAGTGACGTCAGTGTACTCAAGAATGTGAACGGGCAGAGGAGAAGCTAAGAGGTTTTTACGTGAACAGAAGAAGAGAAGGCAGAAGGTAACGTACATGAGAGAGGCTATAAAAAAGGTTTATTAAAAAAAAGAATTTTGATTATCTAATCTTTTAGTTTGATTTTTTAAAATTTTTTATATAAAAAAAAAAATCAGAGTGTCCGGTAGGTGTCCGCATGTTTGGGTTGTGTCCAGTGGGTGTCCGCATATTTGGGCCGTGTCCGCGGGCCGTGTCCAAACTCAAAAAAAAAAAAATGTGGACACATCAAAAACGTGTCCGACACTGTGTCCACCGTGTGTCCACAGCGTGTCGGAGTCGGATGCGTGTCGGACACCTCGACACGGCCTTCCCCAACCGTGTCCGTGCTTCCTAGGTGAATATATATGCAAAGAAAGAGGCTGCGATTAGAGAGCTGTGTTGGGGGATTAGTTCAGTACTGGGTAAATTGTGTCTGCTTACGAGACTTGTTTTTTGTCTCTGGAAAATTTACGAATTTTGCATTTGGTCCCTAATAATTTTTTTTTACTTTTGGTCCTTGAAAAATATACGAATTTTGCATTTGATCCCTAAAAAAAATTATTTTGTATTTCGTCCCTGCCATTATGTTGGCTTTGTTAAGTGATCCCTGAAATATTTTCAGATTTTTCTTTTGGTTCCTGATTTTTTTTATCACAACCGCCTATATTTTTTTTATTAGATAGTAATGTCTCAAGTTAACAAAGTTAATGTAAATACAATTTTTTTTTCAAGGACCAAATATTAAGAAATTTTTTATTAAGGACCAAATGCAGAACTCAAATTTTTTAGGATCAAAAATATATTTAAGCCCCAAATAAATAAAATATTTGTTATCACCCTCAAACAAGTTAGCCCACAACAAAAATAATTTTAATCAAAGGCAAAGCTTGTCATCATGCATGACGATGATTTCAATAAATTTGCTCTGATTTGATAGCCTAAAATTTAAATTTAAATATGCATAAAAAAAATAAAATTTAAATTTTTAAAATTTTTCTTATATTTAAAATAAATCATGGATTTTACTACTAATTCATTAATTTATAACACATGAAGTGTAAAAGACCAATCTTTTTTCCTCTCTTCCATTAAAGTTACATATTTCATGGCAGAGTTCGAACATTAGAAGCATTCAACTTATGTTATTTTCAAGAATAATATTATTTCTACAAAAATGTTTACAATTTGTTATATATATTTTTTTCTTTATCTTTCTTTGTTATATTAACTGTCTTATTTCTTATTTTTCTGTTTACATCCTTTCTCCTTTAATTATTATAAATTTGCAAGAACATAACTTTTGTGTACAATAATGATAATGAAGATTGAATTTAAATTCTCATACATATATTCAATTTTCATTACTAGGTCAACTTTAACTAGTAGAGTATGATGTTAAAATAACGGGTCTTCTATTTTCAAATAGTCACTTTGGACAATGGACGCCCCTTTACATAGTTTGATCACAATAATAAGGGGTTTGATTTTTTTTATTATTATCAGTAATAATAAGAGATTTGATTGAAACAACGTGCAGAAAAAACAATGAATAATTATAGCACAAACAACCAAAAGTCCTTAAGAATGACGTGACAGTGTTGACATATTTTTCCTTTCCGTTCACAAAAAAAATCAATCCTTCGTGCAAGTAAAGCCAATACAAACGGAACATAAAAAAAAATAATCAGCGCAACTCATTGTAGTCCATCATTATCGAGTTTAAAATTCGTGGCATTTACCGTTATTATATGAGAAAAACAATCTTTTCATTGACTGACATGTGATTCTTGATGATGATAAACAAGAACGGGATGGGGTAATTTATTTTCCTGAGTCTTTATTCAACAGATCGACCCTACCGAACATATGAAGCACAACACATGATTTGCCTGCAAATCTTGTCCAAATCCAAATCGACCCTACCGAACATAACTTGTGTTGCTAATTGCTATTACATTTTTTTCTCCTAATCACTTTCATCATGTAGGCGATAAGTTGGAATGGCAAGTAGATGATTGGCCCTGGGCATTGAGAGGCCGAACTCCTCTGTCATGTCCAACTCAAACGGCAACATGTTATTTGGTAGCTTCCAATCAAAACAATGCACAAGTTGTGCCACTGTTTCACGAACCTCACTCAAACCCAATTGCATTCCCGGACACCCCCTTCTACCAGACCCAAATGGTATCAGCTGGAAGTTATGCCCTCTCAAATCTATGCTGCTTCCTTCAAATCTCTCTGGCCAAAACTTCTCTGCCTCATCCCAAGCACTTGGGTCTCTCATAATTGCCCATCCATTCACTATCACCCTTGATTTTTTGGGTATGAAAAAATCTCCAACCATGCAATCTTCCCTCGATTGGTGTGGTATTAGTAACGGTGCCACTGGATGGACCCTCATGCTTTCCTTTATAACCATGCCCAAATACTCCAACTTGTCCAAGTCTGATTCCTCCACCTTCCTCTTCATACCCACCACACTTTCCAATTCCATTTGGAGTTTCTTCATCACCCGTGGATTCTTTAGGAGCTCTGAAAATATCCACTCAATTGCTGTAGCAGTAGTATCCATTGAACCCACCAGCATATCCTGTGTGTGAGGAAAAAACAAGTGTAAAAGAAACGGGAAGAAGTGAGAATTGTGGCGACTAGCTATGCACTTGCTGTTTACCTACCATTTAGATTAAAAAAATGAAAATGCTATGCACTTGCTGCTATAAAGGAAAAAATATATACTATTTATTACACAACTTTTGAAAAGAAAAATAAAGGTTTGAGGAAAGAATGACAAACTATGTCATTTCCTTTACCAGCAATATGCCTTTGATATTGGACCGTTCAATGCAGTATTCAGATTCTTCAGTACCGAGAAAGCCCAACATGACATCCACAAAATCCTTCACCATGTCTTTTCCCTTCTCTGATTGAATATGCTCATCAATAATTTTGTCAAAGAATTCATCAAAGATTTTGCGCACTGCCTTCATACGCTTGGTTAGGCCTTGAAGGTCAAGTTTACCGATGTAAGGAATGTAATCCCCTATGTTAGGAGCTGCTGCTAACTGCATTGTCTCTTGCATCACAGCCTTGAAACCCTTCTCATCCAAGTCCCTGTCCATGTACTTCTTCCCTAAAATCATTCTACAAGCCATGTCTGCACTGAGTGTTGCAACCTTGGCACTGAGATCAACAGCAGCTCCATCATTGGCTGCCTCTCTTAGGAGCTTGATCAATAGGTCAAGTTCCTCTTCCCTCACGGATCTGAAGGAGTTAACTTTGGTTGGGCTTAGCAATTCCAATGTGCACATCTTCCGCATGTTGCGCCAGTAAGAACCATATTCGGTAAAGCCCAAGTCCCTTTGCTCCCAAGCCAAGTACTTTGCAACTTCAAGAGGTGGTCTACTAGCAAACACAAGGTCATGGGTCTTGAGGAACAGTTCAGCTGCTTGGGGTGAAGAAACAACTATGGTGGGTTCAAAACCTAAGCGCAAGTACATGACAGGTCCATATTTTTGGGCTAGTTGGTGCAGGTCACGATGAGGATTTGCTCCCAACTTGTGAAGGCTTCCCAAAATCGGCAACCCTATGGGACCAGGTGGTAATTTCTTTGCCTTGTTCTTGCTTCTCCATTGCCAGAGATAAGCAAGACAAACCAAAAAAATTGCTATCCAAATCATCCTAGCTAGCTACTATTTGGCAGAGTTCAAATTGCTATTGAAAGTATCTATATCTTTGATGCCAAAAGCAACACGGCTTATACAAAAGTAGTGTTTGTGACAAAGGGTTATATAATTAATCTAAGTAATTGCTATTTTTTTTACACCGTTAGATCTCAATTTTTTTTAATCTACGGTTCAGATATTTTTTCTTTCTTCTTTTTTCTTTTTCTCTTTTTCTCTCATTCTTTCCAATCTGCCCTTCTCACTCTTTCTTTCTCTCTCTCTTTCAACTTTCATCACTCCGCAGCGACACCAAAGCTGCTACTGCCGCCGATCACATTTCCACTGCTTCCAAATACAAAACCCCCGTCACCTCCAAATTTCAAAAACGAAATTTCAAATTCAAGAGATAAAAAAATCAAATCGCAATATTGTTTTCGATTACGGTATGGATCTAGAGGGTTCAGATTTGAATCTCGATGACGCTCCATTCCAGATCTAGATCTCAAAAATAGCTTGTGGTGCATGGCTGCATCGATTGTGAATCTACTGCACGAAATTTTCGGACTGCATCTATCGTTTGTGATTGAGAAGGAGAAAACGTTTGGTTGGGCGAATTAGAGTTTTAAAACAGATATTCATTCAATGATTTTTGTTATTTGAATGTATGGATGCGTGGATTCACATATTTTTCTTTTAAAACAACATTTTAGTTTTGTTTTTCCTTAAGAAATTGATTGTTTTTTATATTTTTGAAACAATTTAAGATCAACATAATGGACTGTAGGGATTGGAAAGAGGAAATCAATTGATGAAGCTGATGAAGGTTGTCGGTGATGTGGTCCATTAGTTGGGGAAGGAGGTGAAGAGGAAGGAGGTGAACTGGTGAGGAGGTGATGACAGAGAAAAGGGATTGTTCAAGGGGCAAATGAGGAAGAATGAGAGAAAAAGAGGAAAAATAAAAGAAGAAAGAAAAAATATCTGCACCGTAGAATAAAAAAAATTAAGATCTAACGGTGCAAATAAAACTTTCGCACGGTGGGAAACTTGTTTCCTTTCCCACCGTAGTCTCCGTCTTATTAGAGATATGTTTGGATTCATGTCACAACAGCTGACGCACAGCAACATATATCGGCTTCCGGATCTGCCTGTTTATTTATTTCTCGTAACTTAAGAAAATTTGAATACGTATTACATAAAAATTGATTGGAAGTATGAATATCTAGTGATTTCAAACTACCTAATCATTTCTCTTAACACTTTGTCGGCAGCAAAGGATGCTCCAAACATCATTAACCCATATCAGTGGGCGCTTATTCCCCGATCGGAATGGACAACTGGTGACCTCGGGTGAGGAGCACGAAGGGAAGGGTATAATCATAATCAGTCTTGCTTTCTAGTCTCACCCAGGAGTCCCCGAAACGGCAACTAGTAAGTAAGACTCTATCTTATCTTCGATTACTATACTAGTATTTTCTTAATTGATGTATGTAGTTTCATATCATAGAATAATTACTATACTCCGGTTGGTTTTCGTGTTATTTTATTATAATCTAACAATGACTTATATAATTCATAGAAGGAAAAATACATATGGACACACCAAATGCTACTTCACATTTAGAGAGAGAGAAAAAAGAAAAAAATATAGATATAATAAATGATATGATGTGAAAGGAAGAAAAAGATATAGAAAAATGAGATGTGTTAATAGAGTGTTCAAAATAATGAGATGTGTTCAAATATATTACTCTTTATAGGATGAATTTAATGAAAAAATGTCTAATACGATGGTTGTTAGGCTAAAAATGTATTAGTATCATTGAAAGTTATTTTAAGTTGTTAAAATAAATCTTTCTCTTCTCACTTCATCGAGGATACATGAAGTTATAGAAAGAAATTGTTTTTTTTTTAAATAAATAAAACTACATACGGATAACTTCTTATATAACTTCTCTCTATATGTGAAGAATATACTTCACGTAAAAGTTCAAAAAGAGGATATAGAAAGAAAGGCCAAAACTATCAAAGTACTTTGTACCATCAAGAACACCATTATTGGGAGTAAGAGAAGAGAAATGTTTTCAAGAGGAACAACAAGAACACTATAAAAGATTGCAATATGGATTCAAGTAAGTTCTCAAACTCTAATATAGAAATTACAAAGCACAATAGATGTGAGAAATATGTTATCTACCGTTGGTGGTCGTTAGTTGACCATCTATAATAAAACATTGACTATGACGTGGCATGATGCTTTTGTAGACCACTAATGTGGTAGATTGCTGATGTGATGCTTTTGTGGCAAGGCGATAAATTGTGTGAAAAATAAAGTGTGAAAGGAACATGTATTGTATAATAAACAAATTTGTCTAATTTATAAATTTGTATGATTAGAATAATAAATAATAATTTTTTATTAAAAATATTTAAACTTCATATTTTTTTATACAATTTTATAATTGAATATTAAATAAATTTTTATGTATACATATTAAATTTTTATGTATAATTAGAACCGAAATGCACATGTTTTCTCACAAAAAAAGCTTGATTTGTCTGAGATGATGGAAAAGGTAAAACTTCTATCATAGAGGTGGTTTTCTCAAAAAGGAAGATTTTCATACCCTTTCTAATGATCCTGACTTATGTATCTTGGAACGTTCATGACATTTTTTTGTATGATGGTGCTATGGGGTTTTTAGTATGACTATTATTTTATTTACCTAGTGTAAAGTGAGGATGAAATTATAATAGGAAGCGTCACACTATTAGTCTCCTCTTATTATTTTATTATGAACATGAGGCGTCATACTGTCAGTCTCCTTCTATTATTTTATTATGTCGGTTTGCACATCAGGTGAAGACTCATTGGCTGGTGCCACTTGTTACGAAAAAAGCAACACAATGTGCCAGACAAGGTGGTGCCTCCTTTGTTAAAAAAATTCAAATACATGAAGAGACACACGATGTGACGCCTTCTGTTATGTCGACGTGATAAAAATAACTCATGTCATGTAAATTGTTTTCCTACAATACGTTTTTGTATATAGTTTTTTTTTCCTATTTTAGTTAAAAAGTCAATCTTTTCATTGACAGATAATGATAAGAAAGGAAAGGGAAAGGGTAGTTTATTTTGCTGCGCATCTTAATGAAATCGACCCCACCGAACATAACGTACAAACAATGTTGCTACCACACGTTGTTTTATCTCCTAGCTACTTTCATAACGAAGGCGATGAGTTGGAATGGCAAGTAGATGATTGGCCCTAGGCATTGTGAGTCCAAACTCCTCTGTCATGTCCAAGTCAGATGGCAACATGTTATTTGGCAGCTTCCAATCAAAACAATGCACAAGCTGGGCCACTACTAGACGTACCACGTTTAGGCCCAATTGCAATCCCAGACAGGCCCTTCTGCCAGACCCAAATGGTATCAGCTGGAAGTCATGCCCTCTCACATCTATGCTGCTTCCCTCAAATCTCTCTGGCCATAACTTCTCTGCATCATCCCAAGCACTTGGGTCTCTCATAATTGCCCATGCATTTACTATCACCCTTGAATTTTTAGGTATGAAAAAATCTCCAACCATAATCTTTCCTAGATTGGTGTGGATTAGTAACGGTCCCACTGGATGGAGCCTCAAGCTTTCCTTTACAACCATGTCCAGATACACCAACTTGTCTAAGTCTGATTCATCCACCTTCCTCTTCATACCCACCACACTTTCTAACTCCATTTGGACTTTCTTCATTATCCTTGGATTCTTTAGAAGCTCTGAAAGTGTCCACTCAATTGCTGTAGCAGAAGTATCCATTGAACCAACCAACATATCCTATATGCAAAATAAATAAATGTGTCAAAGAAGAGTGAGAATATATATGACAGCAAGTTCTAAAAATCAGTAAAAAGGGCCAACGAGCTAGCAGCTAAATTTGTATCAGTGAAAGTCATTAATTATGACTTTGGGGTGCAATGTTAATATAGGAGTAGGACATTTGATCCTTCACCATGCTACCTTTTCCTCTCTCCTATGGCCATATAGTTGTAACTACTATGTTTTTTTTTATCAGCAGTTGTGACTACTATGTAAGTATGTGACTTTAATTTTTAACAAATATATAAGACGAAAAAAATTCAACGATGTCATTCATATCTTACTAGTAATATGGCTTTGATATTGGGCAGTTCAATGCGGTATTCAGATTCTTCAGTACCGACAAAGGCCAACATGACATCCACAAAATCCTTCACCTTGTCTTCTCCCTTCTCTGATTGAATATGCTCATCAATAATTTTGTCAAAGAATTCGTCAATGATTTTGTGCAGTGCCTTCATACGCTTGATTAGCCCTTGAAGGTCAAGTTTACCAATGTAAGGAAAGTAATCACCTATGTTAGGAGTTGCTGCCAAGTGCATTATCTCTTGCATCACAGCCTTGAACCCCTTCTCATCCAAGTCGTGGTCCATGTACTTCTTCCCTAAAATCATTCTACAAGACATGTCTGCACTGAGAGTTGCAACCTTGGCACTGAGATCAACAGCAGCTCCATCATTGGCTGCCTGTCTTAGATGCTTGATCAATAGGTCAAGTTCCTCTTCCTCTTCCCTCATGGGTCTGAAGGAGTTAATTTTGGAGTGGCTTAGCAATTCCAGTGTGCACATCTTACGCATGTTGCGCCAGTAAGAACCATATTCACCAAAAGCCAAGTTCTTCTGCTCCCAAGCAATGTACTTTGCAGCTTCATGAGGTGGTCTACTATAACATCCTCATTTTTATTTTGTCTATTTTCTTTTTATTAATAATTTAATATTGAAAAATCAAGACAGAATATTGAAATATTGATTCATACTATTGTGATCAAAATTTCTAGTTCTACTTACTCGTGAATTTTTAATAATTATTTCGGACCAAAGTCCGGAAAACTATTAAAACCACGATTGAGTATATAATTGTTTGTATTTATGGTATATATGAGGAAAAGTCTCAAATGATTACGAAATAATTATTTGAACTTAAAATCATGTGAATACCCAAGACGTTGAATTTTTACTCAAACAATGATGCAAAATCAACAAAAATGATGCAAACAGTAAAAATATAGGTGCAAAAAGCAATTCTAACACAATTTCGGATTGCACAGTACCGATGAACAGTACCTCAATCACGGGAAACGGTGAACAGTATCATAAAACGCTTTAAGTAGACTGTTGATAAGTCAATTAGTATAGGATTAATATCAAAACTTGATGAAACTATAAAGTCAGTTCATTTTTAACTCACACATATAAAAATATAATTTCTAGTAAAGTTTAAAAATTTATAGATCTAAATCTAAATTACTGTGAATTATTGATTAAAAAATAATAAATAAATAAAAATTAAATAATTTGAAATTTTAATTTTTAGTTATGATAATTAATAATAGACATAAATTAAGTTTACTAAAAAGCTTCAATTAAAAATAAAATTGTTTGATCAAAAAGTTAAAAATTTAAGCGTATAAATTTATACTGACAATATAAGAAAACATAAAATTTTATGCACGAAAATCTCTCTCACGTAGTTGGTGCCAACCTCTCTCACGTGATCTTCAGTTACCCTCTCAAGTCATTGTTTAAAAAAAAAATCTCATTGATCTCTATAAAAGGAGACTACTCCTTCACTTCTCTACTCACTGTTTCAGTACCCCATCTCACGATCCACTCTATGCTTTCATTCTTCTTCCTCAATTTTTTCTTTTCACACCACCACTTTTCTAACCTCCACCACCCACCACCAAAGCTACCTTCCTCCACCATCAAGATGCAATCTTGAAGCAAGATTTCCTCTTCCTCTCTTCCTTGGTGAATCCGAACTCATTTCCTAGGTAAGGGGAGAGTAAGACCTTGATTCTTTTGTTGTTCTTTCTTACTTTCGTACTTTATATTATATAAGTTTTACTTTTGATTATTTTTCTGCATCACTTTAAATTCTTATTTACTATTCCTGCTATATTTCCATTATTTGTGAATTTTCTTGTTATTGGAACTGTTACAAGTGTCCCTCTTTTAGAGGAGACCATGCCCAATTTTTGTTATAATTTTTCTTCTTATTGTTCTTTCCAGTACACATTCCTCTTCTTATAATAAGAAGGAAAAAATACAAACTCACACATAACCAAGCAATAGATAACTGTGTTCCAGCGTTTTGACTCGGACACCAGTCACTATCTTATGAATATCTCAAGTTATAATTAATGAAATCGTGTGAAACCAGTTTTAAATGAAAATAGACTTAAAAATATACAACTTTGATTTTGGAATCACTACAAAATATGATAAAATGAATTATATATTCAAGTTACAAGTTGACCCACCTGTTCTGAATTTTCTGAAAAATTTCCATTATGTTGGAAATTACTGGGACAAATCTGGACTGTTTTCTGGAAAAATAAAAAATATCATGATGATTATACATGTCTTATAGATCTACCATAAAAATTTCAGGACAAAATAAGTTCATTTACTATTTTTATAAAATCAACAAACTCTACTAGATGGTTCAAAGTTTTCTGGAAATTTTAAAAATTTATCTCTTCAATTTTTGATTTAACTAGAAACGATGGTATAGAACAAATTTAGAATATATATATATATATATATATATATATATATATATATATATAGTAAGATTATGATGATAATTTATTTTCTTTGTATTAAACTGAATTTTTAAAATTAGTAAAGTAAAATCCGAAGTATGCTCTGTGATTGCAATTTCATCTGATCTTCCACATCAGAAAAAGGATTTTTCTTACTACTAAGTTTTTGAACATAGTCTATGGAAATTCTAAGTATGCTCTGTGATTGCGGTATAATCTGATCTTTCACATCAAAAAGGAATTTTTAAATATTAAAAATCTATTCATGCTTGTATCAGAAATACTTATAGTAAGTTAGAAAGCTGTTTCTCTTTACAATTTAAATTAAGGGATTAGACAAAGAAAAAGATAAAACAAATAAATTTAACTTGATAAGTTTTAAATAAGATTTTAATAGTGATTAGTTAAATATTAGTTAATTATTAGATTAATGATTAGAAAAGTTAAAAATTAAGTATCTACTGTCTTGCTTAAATGCCTGGTGATATTACATAAATATTTATATGCTTAAAGTATGATAAGATTCGATATAGTGACTGGTGATGTATACTAGTTATACACTGTTTATCTGTCTAAGGGACAGAGATGTTACGTCAAATGATGATGAGTAAAGTGAATTATGAGTGCTCTAGTGCGAGTACTGTTAAGAGAGGAACATGAAACGACATGTTTCCTATAGTGGAAGACATAGCCTGGCAAGCTGAGGAGTGAAAGGTAGGGACTCACTGACGGAAGTCTAGGGGGTATGGTGTCGAGTGATGAAGTAATTAAAGACCAGGAGAGCACCCTGTGTCGGAGACTTCATCTGACCAAGCTTGGCAACCCCAACAACTGCTCAGCATTCCATTGATTGGTGCGAGAGTACGCCTGAGTTATATAGGACTGTGAATGTCCTAAATTGAGATAATTTGAGTTCATCTAGGGAAGATGAAGGTTTTTGCCATAGGGTTGAGGCGTATGTACTCCCAATCACTTCCAATCGGGGAGTATGGATCCATACTACGTCTAGAGGTTTGAGTTGTTAGGAGTTGGGACGTTATGATTAGATAAATATTAGGTTCCCTCGCTATTATTAAATGATGGTAATTTATACCGTTAGTAATACCTATATATATTATAATCAAGTCTCACTCCTCTTTCTTTCTTTTCTGTATATGTACTTATTGATTGGATACGTGAAGATGACGATCAAGTCTAGCAATCAAGTTTCTTGTAGACGTGGTTATTTCAGAGTTTGAAAAGACTAAGAAGAAATACTAGAAGATACGAAACTAGCACGCTAGTGTTATGTACTTTTATGTTTTGGGTTGGGGTAGAACTTGTTCATTGCTCTGACTAGGATATTACATGTATGGGTTAGGAATAACTAATACTTGATTTCCCTGTATCTGTTAAACTGCATAATTCTGTATCATGAACTGATGTTTAATTTCAGAAGGTAATGGTTCTTTATATAATATTTATGCATTTATTATTTCGTCTTATCTAAATATGTAAAAAAAAAAATTACCTTCATTTTTATAATTACTTAAAATAAATACAAATATTAATGTGGATTGTATCTAATGTAACGGGGTGTTACATCTACTAACAAAGACAAGATCATGGGTCTTGAGGAACAGTTCAGCTGCTTGGGGTGAAGAAACAACTATGGCTGGCACAAATCCTAAGCGCAAGTGCATGACAGATCCATATTTTTGGGCTAGTTGATGCAGATCACGAAAAGGATTTGACCCCAGCATGTGAAGACTCCCCAAAATTGGCAACCCTTTTGGACCAGGCGGTAATGTCTTTCCCTTTTTTTTGCTTCTTCTCCATAGCCACAGGTAAGTAAGAGAAACTACAAAAAATTGCTATCCAAATCATCCAAGCTATTTGAGTGATTTCAAACTATATTGCTAGTGTATACCTTTGCTACCAAAAGCAATTGGGCTTATACAGAACGAATGAAGGGATTATGTAAACTAAATATATGGAAGGTGACACTGGTGTAATGAGTTCCAGAAAGAAAGTGCTTAGAAAACATACACAGAAAATCCCTCATTAGTTTGTCAAACCACATTTTCAGCTTCAATGACACCGCCTTCATAAAATACTTGGATGGGTTCAGATTGTAACATCCTCATTTTTAATTGGTTTATTTTCTTTTTATTAATAATTTAATATTGATTCATACTATTGTGATTAAAATTTTCTGTTCTACTTAATCGTGAATTTTTAATAATTATTTCGGACCAAAGTCCGAAAAACTATTAAAACAACGATTGAGTATATAATTGTTTGTATTTATGGTATATACGAGGAAAAGTCTCAAATAATTACAAAATAATTATTTGAACTTGAAATCATGTTTTAAAAGTTTAAAATACCCAAGCAGTTGAATTTTTATTCAATTGAAACATGGATACAAAATCAACAAAAATGATGTGAACAGTAAAAATATAGGTGCAAAAAGTAATTCGAGTCAGTATAGAATTAATATCAAAACTTGATGAAACTGATAAAGTCAGTTCATTTTTAAGTCACACATATAAAAATATAATTTCTAGTAAAGTTTGAAAATTTATAGATCTAAATCGAAATTATTGTGAATTAGTTGAAAATAATTATAAAAAATTAATTTTTAATTATGATAATTAATAATGGACATAAATTAAGTTTACTAAAAAGTTTCAATTAAAAATAAAATTTTTTAATCAAAAAGTTAAAAATTAAGCGTATAAATTTATAGTGATAGTATAAGAAAACACAAAATTTTTATCCACGAAAAATGCTCACAGCTACCCTCTTGCACGTGATTTTCACCTACTCTCACTCAAGTGAAAAAAAAAAAAAAAACCTCACTGACCTCCCTCTATAAAAGGAAGCTGCTCCTTCACTGCTTCACCCCATCTCACGATCTCACTTTGCCTTTCTCTCGTTCTTTTTCAATTCTTATTCAAATTTTGCTTATCACACCCCCAAAACTACCTTCTTTCACCATCAAGAAGCAATCTTGTTTTCTCTTCCTCTCCTCTTTGCTGTGAACGAAACTCACTTCCTAGGTAAGGGGGGAGTGAGACCTTGATTCTCTTGTTACTCTTTCTTATTTTCGTACTTTATATTTTATAAGTTTTACCTTTGATTATTTTTCTGCACCACTTTAAATTCTTATTTACTCTTTCTGCTATATTTCTATTATTTGTGAATTTTCTTGTTATTGGAACTGTTACAAGTGTCCCTCTTTTAGAGGAGACCATGCCCAATTTTTGTTATAATTTTCCTTCTTATTGTTCTTTCCAGTACACGTTCCTATTCTTATAATAAGAAGGAACAAACATAAACTGACACAGAACAAAACAATATATAACTATGTTCCAGCGTTTTGACCCGGACACCAGTCACTATTTTATGAATATCTCAAGTTATACTTAACGAAAACATGTGAAACCAGTTTTAAATGAAAATAGACTTAAAAATATACAAATTTGCTTTTGGAATCACTACAAAATATGCTAAAATTAATTATATATTCCAGTTACAAGTTGAACCACCTGTTCTGAACTTTCTGAAAAATTTCCATTCTGTTGGAAATTACTGGGACAAATATGGACGGTTTTCTGGAAAAATAAAAATATCATGATGTTTATACATGTCTTATAGATCTCCCATAAAAATTTCATAACAAAATAAGTTTGTTTACTATTTTTATAAAATCGACAAAGTCTACTAGATGGTTCAAAGTTTTCTGGAAATTTTAAAAAGTTTATCTATTCAACTTTTGATTTCACTGGAAACGAGAATATAGAACAAATTTAGAAAAAATTATATATATATATTGTAAGATTATGTTTTAGGCTTCTAACGAAACAAGAACGGACTGATTTCAATAAACATGCATCAAACTAAAAATCTGAAACTTAAAATAGCCCGAAAATGAAAAAATTCTGGATAGCTTGATTTTTTTTGAAGTTTCTTGAAAATTTTTATGTTTATCTTGAAAACTTATAAATATACTCAAATTATGTTTATAGGCTTAGAAAATGATTTAATTCTAAATATATATTAGAATAAGTATAAAATATTTTCAAAACTACTTGACCATTAATTTGAGATACTTAAAAGAAGATTATGATGAGAATTTATTTTCTTTGTATTAAAATGAGTTTTTAAAATTAGTAGAGTAAGATCCGAAGTATGCTCTGTGGTTGCAGTTTCATCTGATTTTCCACACCAGAAAAAGGATTTTTTTTTCTTACTGCTAAGTTTTTGAACATAGTCTATGAAAATTCTAAGTATGCTCTGTGGTTGCGGTATAATCTGATCTTCCACACCAGAAAGGAATTTCTAAATATTAAAAATCTATTTATGCTTGTACCAAAAATACTTATAGTAAGTTAGAAAGTTGTTCTCTTTACAATTTAAATTAAGGGATTAGACAAAGAAAAAGATAAAGCAAATAAATTTAACTTGATAAGTTTTAAATAAGATTTTAATACAAATAATGATTAGTTAAATATTAGTTAATTATTAGGTTAATGATTAGAAAAGTATCTACTGTCTTGCTTAAATACCTTGTGATATTACATAAATCTTTATATACTTAATATGTGATAAGATGCTTTGATGTATTGACATGACATGATGATTGTACTCTGACAATGTTATTTATCTGTCTGTAAGACTTGTGTTGTTACTCTGTACTGGTACTCAGTGAATGAGACCAGTGATATTAGATGTGATATAGTGAATGGTGATGTATATTAGTTATATACTGTTTATCTGTCTAAGGGACAGAGATGTTATGTCAAATGATGATGAGTAAAGTGACTTGTGAGTACTCTAGTGTGAGTACTATTAAAAGAGGAACATGCAACGGCATGTTGCCTATAGTGGAAGACACAGCCTGGCAAGCTGAGGAGTGAAAGGCAGGGACTCACTGACGAAAGTCTAGGGGGTACGGTGTCGAGTGATGAAGTAACTAAAGGCCAGGAGAGCACCCTGTGTCGGGGACTTCATCTGACCAAGCTTGGCAACCCCAACAACTGCTTAGCATTCCATTGATTGGTGCGAGAGTACGCCTGAGTTATATAGGACTGTGGATGTCCTAAATTGAGATAATATGAGTTCATCTAGGAAAGATGAAGGTTTTTGCCATAGGGTTGAGGCGTATGTACTCCCAATCACTTCCAATCGGGGACTATGGATCCATACTGCGTCTAGAGGTTTGAGTTGTTAGGAGTTGGGACGTTATGATTAAATAAATACTAGGTTCCCCGCTATTTAAATGGCGGTAGTTTATACCGTTAGTAATACATATATATGTTAGAATCAAGTCTCACTCCTCTTTCTTTCTTTTCTGTATGTACTTGCTGATTGGATACTTAAAGATGATGGTCAAGCCTAGTGATCAAGTTCCTTGTTGACGTGGTCATTTCAGAGATTGCGAAGACTAAGAAGAGATACTAGAAGATACGAAATCTAAAGGCTAGTGTTATTTACGTTTATGTTTTGGGTTAGTGTAGAACTTGTTCACTGCTCTGACTATGATATTACATGTATGGGTTAGGAATAACTAATACTTGATTTCCCTGTATCTGTTAAACTCTATGTATTATACTGTATCATGAACTGATGTTTAATTTCATAAGGAAATAGTTCTTTATATAATATTTATGCCTTTATTTATTCATCTTATCTAAATATGTTTAATAAATATTATTTAAAAAAAAAAATTTACCCTCATTTTTATAAATATTAAAACAAATACAAATATTATTGTGTTTAATGTAACAGGGTGTTACATTTAATGGTATCAGAGCAGTTAGTCCTGTCAAGGCCTAGGTTATGGACTTGACATTCTTTTGTTGTGCTCTTATATTCATTGTTGAGAAACAATGATGTAAGATACTCTGTATGTTCTTATACTCTCTGTTGAGAAACAGAAGTATAAGATAAGTTAGAACGATGCATATACAGATTTCAAACTTACAAAAGGAAGACTTACCTGAGAAGCTAGAATTTAAAGAAATGGTCTGTGCACGCATTTGAAGACCTTGCTTAAGAATTAGCCTGTTGTTAGTTTTGAGTTAGTAAGAAGTGACTAAGTACACGTCTGGGTAGGTTCTGGCTAAGGAAAGACTTGGTATTTAAGCAGTCCATTGTGACACACCTCTCTTTCCTGGGAAGTTATCCGATGTACTAAAGTTGCTAATTACTTTATTCACTTCTGACATGAAGGTTTATTCCAAGACAAGGAATTAATGGAGCCTCTTCTATGTTTCAGACAATGGCTGGACAAGGATCAACACCTGACTACACTCAACAGATCCTAGAAAGGATGACTGCAGTTCTGGAAAACATGACTCAAGCAAACGCTGAACCTGCTGAATATAGGGGATTGGCAGCTTTTAGGAAGAATGACCCACCTACTTTCAAAGGAGATTATGATCCTGATGGCGCTCAACAATGGTTAGCAGAGATAGAAAAGATCTTCACCGCAATGATGTGCGCTGATGCACATAAGGTTACTTTTGCTACCTTTATGCTAACTGGAGAAGCTGAAGGATGGTGGAGATATGCTCGTCAACAGCTGGAAGGCGGAGGGATTCAAGTTACTTGGGTTGTATTCCGTCAGAGGTTTTTGGAAAAATATTTTCCAGAAGACCTTAGAAGAAGGAAGGAGATCGAGTTCCTGAATCTGAAGCAAGGCTATATGTCTGTGGGAGAATACGCTGCAAAGTTTGAGGAATTGTCCAAATATTGTCCCTACTTTCAAAATGGAGTAGATGAAAGATCTCGTTGTTCTAAGTTCGAGAATGGACTGAGGCCTGACATCAAACAAGCCATTGGGTACCTACAGATTGGAGACTTTCCGACGTTGGTTAATCGTTGTCGTATTTATGAAGACGACACTAAGGCGAGGCACGCACAGTGGAAGATTGGGAAGCCTCAGAGGCATCAGCCAAGGCATTTTCCCAACAAGCAGAAGAAGCCGTATATAAGACCATCTAAGCCAACTGGGAACTCTTTCCAGAGAAGACCATCTATTGTTTCCTCTGGAAGACCTAACCCCATCAAATGCTACAAATGTGGAGGACCTCACCTGCAAAATGATTGCCCTCGACCAACGGTGACATGTTTCAACTGCGGAAAGCTCGGCCACTACAGCAGTGTTTGTCCAGAGCCCAAGAAGGAACAAGGCGGTGACAGCAAGCCATCTATTGGAAGACCAAAGACTAATGGAAGAGTGTTCACCATGAGTGGAAGCGAGGCCGTTAATTCTGAAGATCTCATTTAGGGTAAGTGCATCATAAGTAATAACCTTCTGAACGTACTATATGATTCAGGTGCATCTCATTCATTTATTTCTGATGATTGTGTGAGATATTTAAAATTACCTGTTTCTATCCTGCCATTTGATTTAGTTGTGTCCACACCTACAAATAAGCCTGTTGTTACATCTAAAGCTTGTTTGAACTGTTCTATCATCATAGAAGGTAGAACTTTCCTTGTGAATTTGATCTGTTTACCCTTGTCTAAATTAGACATTGTGTTAGGAATGGACTGGTTATCTTCCAACCATGTTCTTCTTAACTGCCATGATAAGATATTAGTGTTTGGAACCAAGCCCGAAAGTTCAATGGGAATGGAAGTGGTACCTGCCAACCATCGATTAGCTCCTAAGGAAAAGGATGCTCAGGTGTATGTGATTATTTCTTCTATGAAGACTGAGGGAGATTTGAACTTGACAAATTTGCCTATAGTGTGTGACTTTCCTGATGTTTTTCCCGATGACATTCCTGGGTTGCCTCCTGAGAGAGAGATAGAATTTACCATAGATTTGATACCAGGATCAGGACCCATTTCTATAGCACCTTATAGAATGTCACCTTTAGAGCTTTCAGAACTTAAAAAGTAGCTAGAGGAACTCTTGGAAAAGCAATTTATTAGGCCAAGTGTATCCCCTTGGGGAGCACCTGTGCTTTTGGTAAAGAAGAAGGACGGGAGTATGAGGTTGTGTGTTGACTATCGTCAACTTAACAAGATCACTATCAAGAACAAGTACCCGTTGCCAAGGATTGATGACTTGATGGATCAACTTAGAGGAGCTTCGGTGTTTTCAAAGATTGACTTGAAATCTGGTTATCATTAGATTAGAGTCAAGACTGAGGATATACCTAAGACAACATTCAGAACAAGATATGGACACTATGAGTATTTGGTGATGCCCTTTGGTGTTACAAATGCTCCAGCAATCTTTATGGATTATATGAATAGGATTTTTCATGATTGTTTGGATAAATTTGTTGTTGTTTTTATAGATGACATCCTAATTTATTCAAAGAATCATCAAGAGCATGAAGAACATCTTAGGATAGTGTTGCAAATCCTGAGAGAAAGGCAACTTTATGCCAAACTCTCCAAGTGTGAGTTTTGGTTAGAGGAAGTTAGTTTTTTAGGACACGTGATTTCGAAAGAAGGAATATCCGTAGACCAAGCAAAGGTTGAAGCTGTTTTGCGTTGGAAGCAACCAACAACGGTAACAGAGATTCGTAGTTTCTTAGGCTTGGCAGGTTATTATCGGAAGTTCATTGAAGGATTTTCGAAGATGGCCTTGCCATTGACTAGGTTAACCAGAAAGGGACAACCCTTCGTATGGACTGAAGAATGTGAAGTTAGTTTTCAGAAGCTGAAGGAAAGGCTGACATCGACACCAGTGTTAATTCTACCTGACGTAACAGGAAAGTTTGAAGTTTATTGTGATGCATCAGGTCAAGGCTTAGGTTGTGTTTTGATGCAAGATGGGAGAGTAGCAGCTTACTCTTCTAGACAACTTAGACCACATGAAGTCAATTATCCAACTCATGATTTGGAATTGGCAGCTGTGGTTTTTGCTCTAAAAATATGGAGGCACTATCTGTATGGTGCCAAATTTGAAGTGTTCAGTGACCACAAAAGCTTGAAATATTTGTTTGATCAAAAGGAGTTGAACATGAGGCAACGCAGATGGATGGAATTCTTAAAGGATTATGACTTTGAGTTGCATTACCACCCTGGTAAAGCAAATGTTGTAGCAGATGCGTTAAGCCGAAAATCCCTGCATGCTTCATGGATGATGGTCAAAGAATTGGAATTGATTGAAAAGCTAAGAGATTTGAACTTGGCCATAGTCGTGAAGCCAAAAAGTGTATGTTTTGGAATGCTTCGGATAACTAGTGAGTTTCTGAGGCAAGTGAAGGAAGCTCAGGGAGCTGATCAATATCTTCAAGAAAAGATAATAGAAGTGAATGAAGGCAAGGATCCAAAATTTGAGAAAGATGAGTACGGAGTTATCAGATTCAATGGGAGAATTTGTGTACCGGCAGAGATGAAATAAGGAGAATGATTCTTGATGAAGCACACAAAAGCAAGATGAGTATTCATCCAGGTTCCACTAAGATGTACCAGGACTTGAAGAAGTTGTTTTGGTGGCCTGGAATGAAAAAGGCAGTAGCAAAATTTGTTGCTTCTTGTTTGGTATGCCAAAAAACTAAGGTTGAACACAGAAAGCCCTTCGGAGAGTTGCAACCTCTAGATATCCCAGAATGGAAATGGGATGGCATATCAATGGATTTTGTGACAAACTTTCCTCAGACAACTTCGGGATGTGATGCTATATGGGTTATAATAGATAGACTGACAAAGTCTGCTCATTTTATACCCATAAACATTAGATACTCTTTGGATAAGCTAACAAGTTTGTATATTAGAAAAGTTGTTAGGTTACATGGAGTACCTTCTAGCATAGTCTCTGATAGGGATCCTCGTTTCACCTCTAGGTTCTGGCAGAGTTTGCAACAAGCCTTAGGAACAAAGCTTAGGCTTAGCTCAACATATCACCCACAAACAGATGGACAGTCTGAAAGGACTATCCAGTCTTTAGAAGATTTGCTTAGAGCATGTATCTTAGAATGGAAAGGTAACTGGGATCAATTTCTACCACTGATTGAGTTTACCTACAATAATAGCTTCCATTCTAGTATTGGAATGGCACCCTTTGAAGCTTTGTATGGGCGAAAGTGTAGAACCCCTTTGTGTTGGTTTGAGACTGGAGAATCCTCTGTGATTGGACCTGAGATGTTGCAGGAAACAACAGAAAAGGTGAAATTGATTCGGGAGAAAATGAAAGTGTCACAAGATAGACAAAAGAGTTACCATGACAAAAGAAGAAAACCCCTCGAATTTCAAGAAGGAGAACATGTATTCCTGAAAGTTACACCAGTAACTGGGGTTGGCAGGGCACTGAAATCTAAAAAATTGACACCTAAATTCATTGGTCCTTATCAAATCCTTAAGAAAATTGGCCCTGCGGCATATCAAATAGCCCTTCCCCCTATTCTTTCAAATATCCATAATGTTTTTCATGTTTCTCAGCTTCGTAAATATATCCATGATCCTTCACACATCATTGAACCTGATATAGTACAGATAAGGGATAACCTTACTTATGATGTATCTCCGCTCCGAATTGATGATCGGAGAATAAAGCAACTTCGTGGAAAGGAGATACCTTTAGTAAAAGTTATTTGGAGCCAAGATAGTGGAGATGCTACCTGGGAATTAGAAGGAAAGATTAGAGAACAATACCCCCATCTTTTTCAGGATGAGTGAATTTCGGGGACGAAATTCCTAAAAGGTAGGGTGAATTATAACATCCTCATTTTTAATTGGTCTATTTTCTTTATTAATAATTTAATATTGATTCATACTATTGTGATTAAAATTTCCTGTTCTACTTAATCGTGAATTTTTAATAATTATTTCGGACCAAAGTCCGGAAAACTATTAAAACAACGATTGAGAATATAATTGTTTGTATTTATGGTATATACGAGGAAAAGTCTCAAATAATTACAAAATAATTATTTGAACTTGAAATCATGTTTTAAAAGTTTAAAATACCCAAGCAGTTGAATTTTTATTCAATTGAAACACGGATGCACAATCAACAAAAATAATGTGAACAGTAAAAATATAGGTGCAAAAAGTAATTCGAGGAGTGAACACCTATGAACAGTACTTCAATCACGGAAAGATGTGAACAATGTCGTAAAATGCTTAAACTATACTGTTGATAAGTTAGTCAGTATAAGATTAATATCAAAACTTGATGAAACTGATAAAGTCAGTTCACTTTTAAGTCACACATATAAAAATATAATTTCTAGTAAAGTTTGAAAATTTATAGATCTAAATCGAAATTATTGTGAATTAGTTGAAAATAATTATAAAAAATTAATTTTTAATTATGATAATTAATAATGGACATAAATTAAGTTTACTAAAAAGTTTCAATTAAAAATAAAATTTTTTAATCAAAAAGTTAAAAATTAAGCGTATAAATTTATAGTGATAGTATAAGAAAACACAAAATTTTTATCCACGAAAAATGCTCACAGCTACCCTCTTGCACGTGATTTTCACCTACTCTCACTCAAGTGAAAAAAAAAAAAAAAAACCTCACTGACCTCCCTCTATAAAAGGAAGCTGCTCCTTCACTGCTTCACCCCATCTCACGATCTCACTTTACCTTTCTCTCGTTCTTTTTCAATTCTTATTCAAATTTTGCTTATCACACCCCCAAAACTACCTTCTTTCACCATCAAGAAGCAATCTTGATTTCTCTTCCTCTCCTCTTTGCTGTGAACGAAACTCACTTCCTAGGTAAGGGGGGAGTGAGACCTTGATTCTCTTGTTACTCTTTCTTATTTTCGTACTTTATATTTTATAAGTTTTACCTTTGATTATTTTTCTGCACCACTTTAAATTCTTATTTACTCTTTCTGCTATATTTCTATTATTTGTGAATTTTCTTGTTATTGGAACTGTTACAAGTGTCCCTCTTTTAGAGGAGACCATGCCCAATTTTTGTTATAATTTTCCTTCTTATTGTTCTTTCCAGTACACGTTCCTATTCTTATAATAAGAAGGAACAAACATAAACTGACACAGAACAAAACAATATATAACTATGTTCCAGCGTTTTGACCCGGACACCAGTCACTATTTTATGAATATCTCAAGTTATACTTAACGAAATCATGTGAAACCAGTTTTAAATGAAAATAGACTTAAAAATATACAAATTTTCTTTTGGAATCACTACAAAATATGCTAAAATTAATTATATATTCCAGTTACAAGTTGAACCACCTGTTCTGAACTTTCTGAAAAATTTCCATTTTGTTGGAAATTACTGGGACAAATATGGACGGTTTTCTGGAAAAATAAAAATATCATGATGTTTATACATGTCTTATAGATCTCCCATAAAAATTTCATAACAAAATAAGTTTGTTTACTATTTTTATAAAATCGACAAAGTCTACTAGATGGTTCAAAGTTTTCTGGAAATTTTAAAAAGTTTATCTATTCAACTTTTGATTTCACTGGAAACGAGAATATAGAACAAATTTAGAAAAAATTATATATATATATTGTAAGATTATGTTTTAGGCTTCTAACGAAACAAGAACGGACTGATTTCAATAAACATGCATCAAACTAAAAATCTGAAACTTAAAATAGCCCGAAAATGAAAAAATTCTGGATAGCTTGAATTTTTTTGAAGTTTCTTGAAAATTTTTATGTTTATCTTGAAAACTTATAAATATACTCAAATTATGTTTATAGGCTTAGAAAATGATTTAATTCTAAATATATATTAGAATAAGTATAAAATATTTTCAAAACTACTTGACCATTAATTTGAGATACTTAAAAGAAGATTATGATGAGAATTTATTTTCTTTGTATTAAACTGAGTTTTTAAAATTAGTAGAGTAAGATCCGAAGTATGCTCTGTGGTTGCAGTTTCATCTGATCTTCCACACCAGAAAAATGATTTTTTTTTCTTACTGCTAAGTTTTTGAACATAGTCTATGAAAATTCTAAGTATGCTCTGTGGTTGCGGTATAATCTGATCTTCCACACCAGAAAGGAATTTCTAAATATTAAAAATCTATTTATGCTTGTACCAAAAATACTTATAGTAAGTTAGAAAGTTGTTTCTCTTTACAATTTAAATTAAGGGATTAGACAAAGAAAAAGATAAAGCAAATAAATTTAACTTGATAAGTTTTAAATAAGATTTTAATACAAATAATGATTAGTTAAATATTAGTTAATTATTAGATTAATGATTAGAAAAGTATCTACTGTTTTGCTTAAATACCTTGTGATATTACATAAATCTTTATATACTTAATATGTGATAAGATGCTTTGATGTATTGACATGACATGATGATTGTACTCTGACAATGTTATTTATCTGTCTGTAAGACTTGTGTTGTTACTCTGTACTGGTACTCAGTGAATGAGACCAGTGATATTAGATGTGATATAGTGAATGGTGATGTATATTAGTTATATACTGTTTATCTGTCTAAGGGACAGAAATGTTATGTCAAATGATGATGAGTAAAGTGACTTGTGAGTACTCTAGTGTGAGTACTATTAAAAGAGGAACATGCAACGGCATGTTGCCTATAGTGGAAGACACAGCCTGGCAAGCTGAGGAGTGAAAGGCAGGGACTCACTAACGGAAGTCTAGGGGGTACGGTGTCGAGTGATGAAGTAACTAAAGGCCAGGAGAGCACCTTGTGTCGGGGACTTCATCTGACCAAGCTTGGCAACCCCAACAACTGCTTAGCATTCCATTGATTGGTGCGAGAGTACGCCTGAGTTATATAGGACTGTGGATGTCCTAAATTGAGATAATGAGTTCATCTAGGAAAGATGAAGGTTTTTGCCATAGGGTTGAGGCGTATGTACTCCCAATCACTTCCAATCGGGGAGTATGGATCCATACTGCGTCTAGAGGTTTGAGTTGTTAGGAGTTGGGACGTTATGATTAAATAAATACTAGGTTCCCCGCTATTATTAAATGACGGTAGTTTATACCGTTAGTAATACATATATATGTTAGAATCAAGTCTCACTCCTCTTTCTTTCTTTTCTGTATGTACTTGCTGATTGGATACTTAAAAATGATGGTCAAGCCTAGTGATCAAGTTCCTTGTTGACGTGGTCATTTCAGAGATTGCGAAGACTAAGAAGAGATACTAGAAGATACAAAATCTAAAGGCTAGTGTTATTTACGTTTATGTTTTGGGTTAGTGTAGAACTTGTTCACTGCTCTGACTAGGATATTACATGTATGGGTTAGGAATAACTAATACTTGATTTTCCTGTATCTGTTAAACTCTATGTATTATATTGTATCATGAACTGATGTTTAATTTCATAAGGAAATAGTTCTTTATATAATATTTATGCCTTTATTTATTCATCTTATCTAAATATGTTTAATAAATATTATTTAAAAAAAAAATTTACCCTCATTTTTATAAATATTAAAACAAATACAAATATTATTGTGTTTAATGTAACGGGGTGTTACACAGATCCTCCCGTATTTGGATTCGCTATAGTTGTATTTTTTATCTATATGAAATCTGTACCCTTAATTTTATATTTTATAATTAAAAAATTTAATAAATATATAAGATATAAATGATTTCGGTTGCACCACCCCGCAGTTGAAAAATCAACTGCAAGGAATCTTAATCCGATATTTCTGCAGATTTTAGATATCAGCCAGGTGCTTTTATGAATTAATGTAGTGAGAAAGATATTTGAAAGAGCGATATGATAAACTGATAATGACAAAATATCTAAAGGAGAAACCGAGAATTTAGTCCAGATTTTAGGCTAGACACAACCTTATGATTATACTACTAACTAACGTTCATAATTATATAATTAAAGCGAGTCATGTAATAATGTATTTTGTTAGGTAATAATAATTCAAAAGTGCTCATTGAATGTACTTTTAGTAAAATTTAGTTTCATACTTTCAAATTGATCATTTTGGTCTTCAAATTTTGAAAAAATATGTGAATTTTTTTTATTCGTAGGAATCAAAGAAGGAATTTACAATAATTCACACTCCCTGCTCAACTAATTGAGCTAGACCCCCTTAATGAAAAATATGTAGATTTAGTTCCTCCCCTTGAATACAATTGGTTGATTTTAGGAACTAAAACATACACATTGACAAATAATCGATTTGAAATTACAGGGACTAAAACTAAATTGGCAAATGTTAAATATACCTCCCTTTTATTTATTTTCCCCTAAAATTACCCTTTCAGAAATGTGTAAGCCACATCTAGTTAACTTTTCCCTAAAACATACCCATTTCATTGTGTTTCCATGAACACCACATCTAGTTGGTTGACCCGCATGTTCCTCATCACAGCCATGAATAGAGTCGCATTAGTCCACCACCTTCACAGTCACATTCTTATCCTTTTCCTGCTTCATGACCCTTTCACTTAAACTGAATACTTGCAAAGGAGGAGGATCTGAACGTTGATGCCCTTCTCTTTCGTAGACATTTTCACAGTTCAGGGTCCCAGAGGACTGGCATTTTCTACCTCTTAATGGCGGTGTGCCATCACCTCTGCTGCCGCAGATGCGGGTTCCGATGTCGGAGTTAACTAATATGGAGGCAACTCTCCATTGGGACCACTTTGTGGTAGAATAGTCAAATAGAGTGATAAGGATCAACCATGGAACATGGACATTGAAGCACTACAAGGATGTTAGGAATCTTCTACACTAAGAAGAAGATTATGGAAAAAACAAGGAAGAACAGAAAGAATAGCTTCTGTTTTATTGAAATGAGGGGGGAAAACAAAGGAGCACTCTCCTTTTACACAAGGGATTAATCACTGTACAACAATGTAAACAACTCAATACCCTCATTTCCATGCAAAGGGTCCCTTTATACCTCCTCTCTCTATCTATCTTAGCTGTCCTAACAGAATGTCCTAACAAAATTAACAATATTCTGTTTCAGACTTCTTTTATTCTCAAACATTAGACTCTCTCTCTCTCCTTTTATATACTAATAGAGTTTTTGGTTCAGCTTGTGGATGAACCTGATCCTCTTTCCTAACAATACCTCCCCTTTTAAAAAGAACCTTGTCCTCAAGGTTGAAGTCTGGAAATTGTTGCTGAATGGTTGTTCTATCTTCCCATGTTGCTTCCTCGGGTGATTTGGAATGCCACTGAATTAACAGTTGTTGCACTTGTTCATTGCCTTGCTGGAGCACCCTGGTTCCCAACACCTGATGTGGCTGAAGACCTACAGCTTGGTCTTGCAACTCTGCTGGAAGCTCTGCTTCTATTGGGTGATTACCAATTGCCAACTTGAGCTGAGATACATGGAAAATTGGATGAATGCGAGCCTGTTCTGGTAATTGCAGCTGGAAAGCCACTGCTCCAATTTGTTTGCTTACTAAGTAAGGACCATAGTACTTAGCTGCCAGCTTAGGATGCAACCTTGTAGGCATTGAAGTCTGCTATGAGGCCTAATTTTTAAGTATACCCAATCTCCCACTTTTATCTTAGATGGCACCCTGTCAGCATTTGCATATTTAGTCATGTGATCTTGAGCTTTTCTTAAATGAAATTTCAGTTGGTGCAAAGCTTCATCCCTTTCCATTAACCAATACCTCCCCCAGAATAAACCTTGCCAATGAAGGAGAAGCTCTGCCATACACCACCTCAAATGGTGTACACCTAGCTGCACCCAGATAACTGGTATTATACCAGTATTCTGCCCAAGAGATGAACTCAGCCCATATCTTAGGCTGCTCAGAGCTAAAACATCACAAATAAGTCTCCTATGTTCTGTTTAACACCTCAGTTTGCCCATCCGATTCTGGATGATAAGTTGTGCTCATCCTCAAAATAGTACCTTGTCTCCTAAATAGTTCCTGCCAAAAATGACTAATAAACATTGAGTCTCGGTCACTGACAATAGATGCTGGAATACCATGCAATTTCACCATTTCTTTTGTAAACACATCAGCCACAGACCGGGCAGAATATGGATGTTTGAGCAAAATGAAATGACCATATTTGCTCAATCTATCCACTACTACTAAAATAGCATCAAACCCCTTAGACTTTGGTAATCCCACCACAAAATTCATACTAATATCCTCCCAAATAGCATTTGGGATAGGCAATGGTTGAAGTAATCCTGCTGGTGATGACGCTTGGTATTTGCTTCTTTGACACACATGGCAAGCTGCTATAAAATCAGTCACTGTCTTCTTCATCCCCTTCCAATGTATAGATTGGGCAATGCATCTATAAGTGCAGTATACTCCTGAGTGTCCCCCTGAAGGAGACGAATGGAATTCTTGTAGTAATTTCGGGATCCACCCAGAAGTGATTGGCAACACAATTCTTCCTTTGTAATAGAGTCTCTCATTTTCCAAAGTATACTTACCATGAGAATTTGGATCCTGCTTCAGTTCTGCCTTTATTTTTAAGAGTAAATTACATGGACACCCCCTGAGGTTTGCTTTTATTACACCCGGCACCCCTCTATTTTTTAACCCTACAAAAAAACCCCTAATTTTTGGACTTTGGTTACATTAACCCCCCCTCACATGCATAAATCATTACACTGACCCCCCTCTCAAGTTTAATAGTGTAGGACAAACCTCAGGGGGGGAGTCTATGTAATTTACTCTATTTTTAATAGTGTAGGATCCTCCTGCACCTCCCTATTAATCTCAGTCACCTCCTGCCAATAAGGGTGAGATAACCCTTGCAACTCCTTTTCCTTATCCTTCCTTGACAATGCATCAGCTACTCTATTGGTAGCTCCCACCTTATAAACAATGTCAAACTCATAACCCAAAAGCTTGGCCAACCAGTTTTGCTAATTTTGAGTGGTGATTCTCTGCTCTAACAAATATTTTAAACTCTTTTGATCTGTATATACAGTAAATCTCTGTCCCAACAGATATGGTCGCCAATGTTGTATGGCTAGCACTAATGGCATCAACTCCTTCTCATAGACAGACTTGCTTAAGGAAGATTCTGACAATGGTTTGCTGAAAAAGGCTATAGCCTTTTTATTTTGGGACAGTACTGCACCTATTCCTTTTCCAGATGCATCACATTCAATGGAAAAAGCTTGAGAAAAATCTGGCATAGTAAGGATCGGGGCAATAGTTATAGCTTGCTGCAGCTGTGCAAAAGCTGTAGCACTCTCTTGAGACCATTTGAAATTCCCTTTTTTCAACAAATTTGTTAATGGTCAAGCTATCATCCCATATCCACAGATAAACCTTCTATAATAGCCTGCAAGGCCCAAAAAACCCCTTAAAGCCTTAACTGGCCATTTCAGTATGGCTTCCACCTTCTTATCATCCATGGAGACTCCCTTGTGAGAGATAATGTGGCCCAGATATTCTACTTCAGTTGTCCCAAAACTGCACTTTTTTAAATTTGCAAAAAAAACTATGCTATGCTAATGTTCCCAACACTGCTCGCAAATGTGAAAGATGATCATCCCAAGTATTACTATATACTAAGATATCATAAAAAAAAAACCAAAACAAATTTTCTGAGAAATGGTTGCAGAGTGGAATTCATAGCACATTGAAAAGTTGCAAGGGCATTAGTCAATCTGAAAGGCATTACCACAAATTTGTAATGACCTTGATGAGTTCTAAAAGTTGTCTTTGGAATATCATCTTTATGCATGAGAATCTGGTGATACCCAGCCCTTAAATCAATCTTTGAAAAGTACCTAGCTCCATTTAATTCATCTAAAAGTTCCTCAATAACTGGAATGGGGAATTTGTCTGGTATCGTAACCTTGTTAAGAGCTCTATAATCTATGCAAAACCGCCAACTACCATCTTTCTTTTTTACTAATATCACATGACTAGAATATGGACTATTACTAGGCCTTATAATACCAGAAATCAACATGTCCCTTACTTGTTTTTCTATCTCATTTTTTTGTAGATAAGGATACCTGTAGGGGCGAACATTTACCAGATCTATTCCAGCCTTGATGGAGATGTGATGATCCACTTCCCTGTTGGGATGGAGCTCTTTTGGTTCAGAGAAAACCTGAGCAAAATCTCCCAAAATTGCTTTCAACTGCTCTTGCTCTTCCTCTGATATTTCAGATTTATCCTGGTCCAAGCCTTCTTCCTCTACTGATTTTTTCTCTATCACCCACAACACTGAAACTGCTTCTCTTTCTGTCATTTTCAATAAAGTTTGAGGAGAGACCAAGGCTCTAAACAGTCCAAGATCACCTTTTACCTCCACAGTTTGCCCTTACTGCACAAATTTCATTGTGAGAGTTTTCCAATTCACCTTGACTTCCCCCAATATGGCTAGCCATGTCACTCCTAATATCAAATCCACACCTCCTAACTCAAACAGAAAAAAAAAATTCCACTACCTCATATTCTCCCATTCTTATAGCCACATCTTCACAACACCCTTGAGTTTCTTTCTTATTTCCATCACCAAGTCTTACTCTATAAGACTTAGTTGGTTTTACCCCCAACCCTAGTCTTTGCACTAAGCCTGTAGAAATGAAATTATGGCTTGCTCCACTATCTATTAGGATCAAAACCCTTTGTCCCTGGATCACCCTTTCAAGTTTCATAGTTTGAGGTTGAGTGAAACCCCCTGCTGAGCATAATGACAAATCCATCCAGCGACATGCTACTTCAACTTCAACATCTTCCTCATTTTCTGTTTCCATTTCCATCTTTGTAATTTCCCCATCCTCATTAATCATCTCATCCTCCGCTAAGATGATTACCCTTAAACTTTTTTCAGGGCACCTATGACCCATTACAAAAGGTCCTCCACACTGAAAACAAAGTTTTTCATCTCTTCTTTTCACATATTCTTGATACAATAGATTCCTCATACCTCGATTCCTTGACCCCCGTGATCCATTCTCCCCCTGTCTACTCCCTAAATTTCTAGTTGTAGCTCTATTACCACTCGCACTGCCCTTGTTTTGATACGACGTCATTTGAGTTTGGTTGGATCCTCCAAAAGATCCATTTCTTGAAACAACTCCACCTCCATTCTGATACCTGAACCCATTTCCATTACTGCAGTTCCGAAAATCCCCACTCTTTTTTTCTTCTTTCTCGGCTTCTTCTATATCACAAGCCAATTCCATAGCTCAGACTAATTCTTTTGGGTCGTGTGGCCTGACTTTGCTCCTGAGGTTTTGACGAAGACCAGCCAGGAAATATCCCAGCAATTATTCCTCAGAGGTTGACGACGCTTGCGCCACCAGCAGCTCAAACTCTTGCACATAATCCCCTACGCTTCCTTCTTGTCTAAGTGCGGCCAACCATTTGTACATCGTGCCTCTCCCGTTTCCTCCATACCTCCTCAACAGCGCTGTAGAAAAATCTTCCCAAGCTAGGTTCTTGGAACTCTTCCGCCAATATTGATACCAATGAACGACATTTCCCTCCATACTAATGAACGACAATCTTAATTTCTCCTCGAATTTGACTTGTTGCACTGACTTGTTGCACTTCGAAAAAAATTTCAGCTCTTGCGATCCATCCCCAAGGGGACACTTCCAATGAAAGAAGGTAGCTCTACCTTCTTCGTCCATTCGCGAGGAATCACGTCAGACTCAGTGGTTTCGATCATCATTGTCGCTTCGTTCGGCTTCTTGCCACCGGGTTCCCCTGCTCCGAGAATGCCTTGTCTTTGCATCCAATTCTTTAGCCTCTCTCTCATATCATCGGTGCCCTCCACGCTTCTATCGAAGATTCCAACGCGGCGAATCTTGCTTCGTTCCGCTCCATCGTCCCTTAATTTGGATCCGGCAGGTCGGACCAATTTGTTAGGAATCTTTTACACTAAGAAGAAGATTATGGAAAATACAAGGAAGAATAGAAAGAATAGCTTTTGTTTTATTAAAATGAGGGGGGAAAACAAAGGAGCACTCTCCTTTTACACAAGGGATTAATCCCTGTACAACAATGTAAACAACTCAATACCTTCATTTCCCTGCAAAGGATCCCTTTATACCTCCTCTCTCTATCTGTCTTAGTTGTCCTAATAGAATGTCCTAACAGAATTAACAATATTTTGTTTTAGATTTCTTCTATTCTCAAACATTAGACTCTCTCTCTCCTTTTATATACTAATAGAGTTTTTGGTTCAGCCACACCTCTTTCCTAACAAAGGACTTGGTGGACCAATGACAAGTGCACGTACTAATAAAGCAAAAGAAGCCTTAAACCAAATGGTGACAATTTTGATTGAAGCAAATCCACAATTAGAAGGATTGAAGTCCAAATTGGTCAACTACTTAATTCAACTTAAGGAATAAAGAAGATGAATTGTTTCGCATGACAAAGCCCATTGCAAATGTTACTTTTTAATTTTTGTCCGATAAGTATGTTATTTTTTATTTCTAGTCCATGTAAATATGTCAATTTTTTTTTTTATTTTAGTCCTTATAAATATGTTATCTTTTTATTTTAGTCCAATATGTCACTTTTTTTTATTTTAATCCCTACAAATATGCCACTTTTTTTTATTTTAGTCCCTATGGTGTCATCACGATGACATGGTACATTTGGTGATGTTATCATTTGTTGACTAGGCCCATATGATGATGTCATCACTGTTAAATATAATGGTAGGAACTAAAATCAAAAATAAAAATTTAACAGGCACCAAACAAAAAATAGTGACCAAAACCAAAAGATTCCTATTTTATAGAAACTAAAAATTTATTTAAGCCAATAAAATAATTCGGGAAGCCCTCATGAGTTTGAAATTCGTGGCATCTACCGTTGTACGAGAAAAACAATCTTATCATTGATAAACATATATAATTCTTGATGGCCAACAAGTTGTTGTCCAAGTAAAATTGGGCTCAGTCCCCTCAAGCAAGATTTTCGGTTCGAGTCTTACTGGCGAAAAAAATGTGGTTGGAAGGAAAGATCCCACTAAAGACGGCCAACCAGGCTCCTCAACAGAGATTAATATTCAACAAAATTGATGAATATTTTGCACTAATGTCATGATGACAAAATACAATATATATATATATATATATATATATATATATATATATATATATATATATATATATATAATTCTTGATGATGATGATGATAAGAAATGGAAAGGGTAATTTGTTTTCGTGTCCCACTGAACGTAACGTTACTAATGTACAATGTTGCAAATTGCTAACATTTTTTTGGAAGAAGGCTAGCATGGACCACTTTTACAAGTGATTCATGGTGCACCACTTTCAAATACCATAAGATTCATCTGCTCCCTACCTTTATACAATACACTCTCTATATAAGATTATTTTTCCTACTAAAAAAAAATTCCCCAACTCCATTGACCTCCACGGCCCCTCCCTGCCACCGCAACACCATAGTCGCTGGCCACAATGCGTCACCGTGCATTGTCGGAGGAGGAGGTTTCCAGTGACGGAGACATTTTCCCCCTCTTTTCCACCTCTTCTCCTTCTCCTTCTCCTTCCTCTTCACTGCCATTTCCGGTAGGTTCGAACAGTTCTGTATTTCAGTCCCCTCAACGACCTCTGCTTTGCCCCCCGAAAGGGGAAAAACCAAAACAACATTCAAACCAACCACATCTGAAAAATTAAAAAACGAAAACAAGAGAAACAATTTGCAATTCCAGTTTTCTAATTTTTATTGTTTCTCTTTGTTATCCTACCACCTCAAATCGGTTCTACTTTATGGAACAAATTAGAATGTAAGAACTCAGATTCAGCGGTGAAACCGTGAAACATGAAAAAGTGTTTTTGTACCATCGTCGGAATTTTACCGGAGGAATTTAGGTCCACCGAAGGGGGTGTATTACGGTGGCCACCAAAATCAATGGTGCTGCAGTGACGAGAAAGGCCTGTGGAGACGTTGGGAAAAATCATTTTTTTAGTAGGAAAAATAATCTTATACAGAGAGTGTATTGTATAAAGGTAAGGAGCAAATGAATCTTATGGTATTTAAAAGTGGTACATCATGAATCACTTGTAAAAGTGATCCATGCTAGTCTCCGTCCATTTTTTTTGTCCTAATCACATTCATCGTGAAGGCGATAAGATGGACTAGCACGTAGATGAGAGTCCGAACTCCTCTTTCATGTCCAAGTCAGATGGCAACATGTGATTAGGCAGCTTCAACTCAAAACAATGCACAAGTTGGGCCACTGTTAGACGAACCACAGTTAGGCCCAATTGCAATCCTGGACAGGCCCTTATGCCAGACCCAAATGGTATCAGCTGGAAGTCATGCCCTCTCACATCTATGTTGCTTCCCTCAATTCTCTCTGGCCAGAACTTCTCTGCATCATCCCAAGCACTTGGGTCTCTCATAATTGCCCATGCATTTACTATCACCCTTGAATTTTTGGGTATGAAAAAATCTCCAACCATGTAATCTTTCCTAGATTGGTGTGGTATTAGTAACGGACCCACTGGATGGAGCCTCAAGCTTTCCTTTACAACCATGTCCAAATACTCCAACTTGTCCAAGTTTGATTCCTCCACCTTCCTCTTCATACCCACCACATTTTCTAACTCTATTTGGACTTTTTTCATCACCCTCGGATTCTTGAGGAGCTCTGAAAGTGTCCACTCAATTGCTGTAGCAGAAGTATCCATTGAACCAGCCAACATATCCTTTGCAAAAAATAATAATAAATATATGAATAAAAGTAGAGTGAGAAAATACATGACAGCCAGTTCTAAAAATCAGTAAAAAGAGCTAACAAGCTAGTTCAAGTCATTAATTAGGACTTTGGGGGTGTAATGTTAATGTAAGACATTTGATTATTCACCATGCTACCTTTTCCTCTCTCCTATGGCCATATAGTTGTAACTACTACGTAAGTATGTGACTTCAATTTTAAATATATATAAGAGAAAAAAAATACTCAACGAAGTGATTTCTCTTACCAGCAATATGGCTTTGATATTGGGCCGTTCAATGCAGTATTCAGATTCTTCAGTGCCGACAAACCCCAACATGACATCCACAAAATCCTTCACCTTGTCTTCTCCCATTTCTGATTGAATATGCTCATCAATAATTTTGTCAAAGAATTCATCAAAGATTTTGCGCAGTGCCTTCATACGCCTGATTAGCCCTTGAAAGTCAAGTTTACCAATGTAAGGAAAGTAATCACCTATGTTAGGAGTTGCTGCTAAGTGCATCGCCTCTTGCATCACAGCCTTGAAGCCCTTCTCATCCAAGTCCTGGTCCATGTACTTTTTCCCTAAAATCATTCTACAAGACATGTCTGCACTGAGTGTTGCAACTTTGTCACTGAGATCAACAGCAGCTCCATCATTGGCTGCCTCTCTTAGATGCCTGATCAATAGGTCAAGTTCCTCTTCCCTCATGGGTCTGAAGGAGTTAATTTTGGTGTGACTTAGCAATTCCAATGTGCACATCTTCCGCATGTTGCGCCAGTAAGAACCATATTCACCAAAAGCCAAGTTCCTCTGCCCCCAAGAGATGTACTTGGCAGCTTCATGAGGTGGTCTACTAGCAAAGACAAGATCATGGGTCTTGAGAAACAGTTCAGCTGCTTGGGGTGAAGAAACTGTAAGATAAATATTTTACCAAGAACGACACAATTTATATGAATTTAGAACACCGATAAATAGATAGAAATTTACTCACTTGTTGAAGACATGATTAAGAGTGATGAGAATTGTCTGTGCATTGCGCAACCTTCAGAAATCCAAAAGCCAAGTCTTCCTTTGCCTAATCACACCCTCCACGTTCTAGAGTTCTCAATGGGGCAGACCCTAGTGAGCAGTTGAATGACGTGTCGGCAAATAGGACTTAGCCTCTCTATTTATTGACCCTAGGCACCTCCCATTATGGGCCTAGTGGTTCGGCCCACACTGTTTCCCACACTGATCAAAATTAGGTGTACAAAGCCCAAAAAAAATCAACCACATTATTAGTGGGCTTAAGTATCATCAAATGGATCATAATATTAGCCCGTTTTTGGCAAAACAAAATATTACAATTAATTGTAGCCCACATAAATTCATAGGAAAATTCTAACATTCTCCCACTTGGGCAAAATTAATTGTGTATCTTTGATTTTAAAACATTTTCGAAAACGACTCTCGGGCTAATAACATACTGTGGCCACAAAACATATGATCCCAAGATACAACACCTAATTAAGACTCCATCCAACAAAAGTCATGTAACACCGAATCATGGCGGTAATTGCATCCCTTATTGACGCAACGCCTTCCATGGTTACAAAAATTACCGACTTTGTCGACTAGTCATCAATGTGGAGTGTAGCAAGAAAATGACGTGCTAATGTGATTAAAAAGCCATACCGCCATTTTCTTCGTCAGTCCTCAATTTCTCTCAAGTGCTTGAAAGCCAGAGAAATTACATGGTTTACTTGGAAACCATCATGCCTGAGCTCCAATCCTGGTGTCGATCACCGGCACAGTGATCCCAACAACACCGAGCTTTAATATTATTATGCCTCAGCTCCAACCTTGGTGTCGATCACCGGCATAGTGACCACAACAACACCGAGCTTTAATATTATTACATTTGATATACACATACAAAAGATATCATAATGAAATTCATCTAATCATTTATTCATCAAATCAAATGTAAAATGTCATCAATACACAATTCCCAAAATTCAAAATAAGGATCGAACATTATAAAAAAAGAAAAAAGGAAATAACATAAATCTAAAACTCCCACTAACCAAGCATATCAAAAGAACTCACAATGCCCATGTTTTCAACATGTCGTTTGAAAACAACAGGCCTAAGTCCCTTGGTCAAGGGATCAGCTAGCATGGAATATGTGTCCACATGTTCTACAACTATGGAACCATCTTTCACAAGATCTCTGATAGTCAGGTACTTCAACTCCAAGTGCTTAGATCCACTAGAGGTCTTATTATTCTTTGTATAAAACATCGCAGCACTGTTATCACAGAAAATCCTCAGTGGCCTAGCAATGGGGTCCACAATACGAAGTCCCGTCATAAGGTTTCTTAACCAAACAGCATGAGTAGCGGCAGCAAAACAAGCAATGAACTCTGCTTGCATAGTGGAAGAGGCAACAAGAGTCTGCTTCTTACTCTTCCAGGATATCGCACCCCCGGCCATCATAAAGATGTATCCAGAAGTCGATTTACTGTCATCGGGGCACCCGCCAAGATCTGAATCTGTGTACCCTACGACCTCCAAGTTGTCAACTCTCCTATACACAAGCATATACTCCTTAGTCTTCTGAAGGTACCTCATCACCTTCTTAGCAGCTATCCAGTGATCATTCCCAGGGTTCGACTGGTATCTACCAAGAACGCCAACTATGAAAGCGATGTCAGGCCTAGTACATACCTGAGCATACATGAGGCTGCCCAGGGCACTCGCAAAAGGTCTCTCGCTCATCTCTACTCGCTCAATCTCATTCTTAGGACATTGATCCTTGTTGAATTTGTCACCTTTCACAACTGGAACATCTTCAGGTTTACAATTCAGCATATTGAATCTCTCTAAGACTCTATTGATGTAAGCCTTTTGAGATAACCCGAGTGTATGACGTGATCTATCTCTGTGAATCTCAATCCCCAACACAAAAGAGGCCTCACCAAGATCTTTCATGTCAAAAGATCTTGCTAGCATTTGCTTTGTCTCACGCAGCATGCCAAGGTCATTAGAAGCCAACAATATATCATCCACATATAATACAAGGAAGATGAATTTGCTCCCACTGACTTTGAGGTATATGCATTGATCAACTTTATTCTCCTCAAATCCCATAGGAGTCACCACTTCATCAAATTTTAGGTACCACTGTCTAGAAGCTTGTTTCAAGCCATAAATTGACTTATTCAGTTTACAAACCAAGTCCTTATTACCACCAATATGGAAACCTTCAGGTTGCTGCATGTATACTGTCTCACTCAAATCACCATTCAGAAAAGCTGTCTTCACATCCATTTGGTGCAACTCCAAATCAAAGTGAGCTACGAGGGCCATGATGATTCTAAAAGAATCCTTTGTAGATACAGGCGAAAAGGTCTCATTAAAGTCAATGCCCTATTTCTGCGTAAAACCCTTTGCCACTAGTCTGGCCTTAAATCTCTCAATGTTACCCTTTGAGTTCTTCTTTGTCTTAAAGACCCATTTACAACCTATTGCTTTACAATTCTCAGGCAACTCAACAAGCTCCCATACTCCATTAACTGACATAGACTGCATCTCTTCATTCATTGCATGCTTCCACATATCTGACTGAGGGCAAGAAACGGCTTCCTGATAGCTCTTTGGATCAACAATATCTCCAATGTCATACGCATCCTCACTAAGATAGACTTGAAAGTCATCACTAATAGCGGGTCTCTTCTCTCTAGTCGACCTCCTCAAAGGAACCTGTGGAACCTGCTCAACTGGTTGTGGAATTTCATCTACAGTAGGAGGATCGAACACGTCATTGGCCTGGGAGCCAACTATATCTTCTGTCTCAACTACAGTCTCAACTGGAACAATCGGGACGCTAGTCTCAGTTGGGACGATCAGATCCCCAGTCTCAATCGGAACAACACTCGAAACACTAACAACTGGAACAGGTAGTGGTAAAGAAACAGTCTTAGGAGACTCAGCATCAATATCATCAGATGGAACAATAGGATCTGCCACATCAAGCTCCAAAAACTTAGCATTCATGGACTCTACAATTCTGCTCCCTTTACCAGGACAGAAGAACCTGTATCCTTTAGCGCGATCTGGATATCCAATGAAAAAGCAACGACTCGTCTTGGGGTCCGTCTTTTTCTGCAAGGGATTATAAATTTTGACCTCAGCTGGGCAACCCCAAACTCGAAGATGGTTCAGGCTAGGTTTTCTTCCTGTCCAAAGTTCAAAAGGAGTTTTAGGAACAGATTTACTAGGAACTATGTTTAGGATGTAAAGGGCTGTTTTCAAGGCTTCACCCCACAAAAATTCCGGCAAGTTACATCTACTCATCATGCTTCTCATCATATCTTTGAGTGTCCTATTGCGCCTTTCGGCTACACCATTTTGTTCAGGAGTCCCAGGCATGGTGTATTGTGGAACAATTCCACAATCTTGCAAGTATAAGGCAAACGGTCCCATATGCTGTCCTGTGCTACCATATTTACCATAATACTCTCCACCACGGTCAGACCTTACAATCTTGATTATTTTTCCCAATTGCTTTTCCACTTCGGTTTTAAAAATTTTGAACTTTTCAAGTGCTTCAGACTTTTCTTTAATCAAGTAAAGATAGCCATATCGGGAAAAATCATCAATGAATGTAATGAAAAACTTGTTACCACAAATTGTAGGAGTTAGGGGCCCACTAATGTCTGTATGAATGATCTCTAAGAGATCTAAACTTCTAGTTGCACCTTTCTTTTTGGTTTTAGTGAACTTTCCTCTTATACAATCCACACAAGTACCCAAGTCATCAAAATCCAAGGAAGGTAGAATATGCGCCTTTGACAATCTCTCAACCCTTTCCCTAGAAATATGACCTAAGCGCTTGTGCCACAACATGAAGGATTTTTCCTCAATTTTAGACCTTTTAGCAACAGAATTCTCAACGACCAGGGATGAAGAAATATTATCACAATCCAAAGACAATTTATATAAACCATCAACTAAAGATCCATGACCAATAATTTGGGAGTTCAACATCAGATTTATCTTCCTATCACCAAAAGTAAAACTGAAACCAAGTTTGTCTAAACAAGAAACAGAAATCAAATTTCTCCTAAAAGAAGGTACATAAAAGGTATCCTTCAAAACCAATTCAAAACCAGAAGCTAAAACTAGGCTGATGTCTCCCACTTTCTCCACAAAGACTTCGAGATCATTTCCTACCCTTAGCTTGTTTTCCCTCAGACTGGGCTCCCTCAGATTTCTGAACCCCTGTAAAGACACAGCAATATGGGCTGTGGAACCACTATCAAGCCACCAAGAATCTATAGGAACATCAACTAGATTAGACTCAAGACAAACAAAAACTAAGTTATTACCTCTTGATTTCTGCTTGTTCTCTAGCCAAGCCTTGAACTTTCCACAATCAGTTTTCTTATGCCCCTTCTCCTTACACCAGAAGCACCAAATACCCTTCTTAAAGGTAGTTGGCTTAGGACCTCCTACACTGTGGTGCTGACCCTTACCTGGTTTTCCTGAACCTCGATATCTATGAAAAGCATTAGATGCACTCTTTGTATTTTTCCAGTGTCCATTGCCAGAAGTGGGTTTGCCATGGACAGATAACAGGGCTATGTCACTCTTTTCTTTCTTGAGTTTCTCTTCCTCAGCGACACACTTGGTAATAAGGTCATTCACAGTCCATTTCTGACCAAGGGTATTGTGGGCAGTTTTAATTTGTGTGAAATCAGCGGGTAGGCAATTTAAGGCATGTTGGACAATGAACCTTTCATTAAGGACAATTTCGTGAGATTTCAGCTTGGTTTGGATGTGAACCATCTTCATAATGAATTCCCTTACGCCCCCAACATTATCATATCTCATGTCCGTTAATTGCTTCATTAGACATCCAGACTCAGCGTTGTCAGATACCTGGTACCTCTCCCCCAGAGCGTCAAGGAGCTCCTTAGCTGTCCCTTTCTCTGGCAGACCACTCAGAAGATGTTCAGAAACGGTCCTCTTGATAGCAATCAGACTCAACCTATCAGACCTCTCCCACTTAGCCAAAAGTTCCTTCTGTTCAGGTGTGCTCTCCGCATTAATCACAGGCTTCTCCTCACGTAAAGCTAAATCAAGATCAGAAATTCCCAAAGAGAATTCCAAATCTTGCTTCCATTTGCCATAATTTGATCCATTCAAGATCTCAATGGAAGCAGAACAGTTGTTCACAGAAAAGTTCACTGTTAAGTCAAAACAAGAATGCATTAGGACATACAGGACAAGATATAGCTGAAAATGAAACAAGCTATCAAGGTGAGGCCAGTATAATAGCACATTCCCCTTTGGGCAGAATGCACAAACCAAGGTTACAACCTAGGTCAAAACCTCATATGGGTTAATCCATGAGCACACACAAAGTTCAGAAAATTATCCCCTTTGGGTAGACAAATCTCTCAACTTGGTGCATTCCCCAATAACTCCATCCATTCTCAACTCTCAATCCAAACATACAACAACCCCCTTTGGGCAGGCAATCGCATGCAAAGATCAAAAGCATTCCTCAAAATACAAAAAAAATTCCATGAACCAATACAAGTGGTTCCACTTTGGCGGTAACGACTCATACTAACCCATGAAAATTCTCGTACAGGAATCAATATTCTCTTGTCCAAAACCATGATCCAGTCAACAGGCAAATGCATTAAAAGAGCATCCTTACTGGTCACAAATCAATTATCGAGAGCATTCTCAATATGTTTTATACTTAAACAGTGATAAAGCATTCTAATTTTAAATAAAATCTAACTAGATAAATATTAATAATATTCATAGCAGCGGAAATTAAATAATCAAAATTAAACTTAAAGCATAAGATCAATATACAATTATATGTTTAAAGAAATATTGCAATTGAATGATAAAAGATGTTTGGGAAAGATTTATCTTATCTTTTCCTTTCAAATATTTGATCTATCCTATCTTATCTTATTATCTTAAAAAAAAATAAGATAATGCCAAATAAACAAAAGTATTATCTTATTATCTTAAAAAAAATATTTGATCAAAATATTGGGCTAATATTATTATCTTATTATCTTAAAAAAATATTTGATCAAAATATTTATCTTATTATCTTTCTTTATCTTATCTTTTATCTTAAAAAGAAATAATGGAAACATAATGCCAAATAAACAAAAGTGAATCTAAACATAGACTGCAAAATAATAGAAACAAAAGTGACTCGAAGTTCAGGAATTAAACATTATTGGTGAATCTAAACAGTAAATCACAGCAAAGCAAGACAATTATCATGAATACGTAACAACAATTAGCATAAATTGGTTACCACGAAATTATTAAATAAAAGGGCACAATATAATCAGGTCCTAAATCATATAAAGTAGGCTTTGATACCAAATGTAAGATAAATATTTTACCAAGAACGACACAATTTATATGAATTTAGAACACCGATAAATAGATAGAAATTTACTCACTTGTTGAAGACATGATTAAGAGTGATGAGAATTGTCTGTGCGTTGCGCAACCTTCAGAAATCCAAAAGCCAAGTCTTCCTTTGCCTAATCACACGCTCCACGTTCTAGAGTTCTCAATGGGGCAGACCCTAGTGAGCAGTTGAATGACGTGTCGGCAAAGGGGACTTAGCCTCTCTATTTATTGACCCTATGCACCTCCCATTATGGGCCTAGTGGTTCGGCCCACACTGTTTCCCACACTGATCAAAATTAGGTGTACAAAGCCCGAAAAAATCAATCACATTATTAGTGGGCTTAAGTATCATCAAATGGATCATAATATTAGTCCGTTTTTGGCAAAACAAAATATTACAATTAATTGTAGCCCACATAAATTCATAGGAAAATTCTAACAGAAACAACTATGGCTGGCACAAATCCTAAGGCAAGTACATGACAGGTCCATATTTTTGGGCTAGTTTGTGCAGATCACAATAAGGATTTGCCCCCAACATGTGTAGACTCCCCAAAATAGGCAACCCTTTTAGACCAGGAGGTAATCTCTTTCCCTTTTTCTTGCTTCTTCTCCATAGACACAGGTAAGTAAGAGAAACTACAAGAATTGCTACTATCCAAATCATCCAAGCTATTTGGGAGATTTCAAACTATACTGCTATTAATTGCTTCAGTGTATACCTTTGTTACCAAAAGCAATTGGTCTTATACAGAACCAATGAAGGGATTATGTAAACTAAGTCTGGAAGGTGACACTGGTGTAGCGAGTTTCACAAAGTGCTTATACACAAAAAAATCCCGCATTAGTTGTCAGACAACGTTTTCAACTTCAATAATACTTGGATATTCCTGGATTTGGATTCGCTAGTTATATTTTTAACTGTATAAAATATCTGTTCCCTTAATTTTATATTTTATAATTAAAAATTTAATAAATATTTAAGGTATACTAGTAGATGATTTCAATTGCACCACCTTTCAACTGCAAGAATCTTAATGCGATATTTCCGCAGTTTTTAGATATTAGCTAGGTGCTGCAGTAAAAAAAAAAGATATTAGCTAGGTGCTTTTAAAAAATTAATTTAGTGAGAAAGATATTTGAAGGAGTGATATGATAAACTGATTATGACTAAATATCTAAAGGAGAAGACATAACCTTATGATTATACTACTAACTAAAGTTCATAATTCTGTAAAAAAAAACAACTAAAGTTCATAATTATTATATAATTAAAGCGAGTCTTGTAATAATGTAATTTGTTAGGTAATAATAATTCAAAAGTATACCCTCAAAAAAAAAATTCAAAAGTGCTAATTGAATTTGAATTTGAATTTTTTGGCATCAATCACATTTAAATTTTAAAGATTATGTTTCAGCATGACTTTTAAACCCTTCATATTATATTATGGTTGTTTGACATTTCAGTTCGCTTTTATTTTTTTTAATAGTTGAAAATTTTGTTTCATTTTATTAGTAGTATTTGATAGACAAGTGTTTTTTTTTTAAGTAACTTGTAACATTTTTCAAGACATTACTTCAAATAGCATGTTTTAAGACGTTACTTTAAGTAGGGTTTTTTAAAACTTTAACTTCTAACTTTTTATATTTTATTCTATTCTTATTCTTAAAGCTTTTATTAAATTTTCTTTTTATCCTTTTCTATATAAGGTACAATTTTATTATATTTTTTATTACTCTTCTTTCATACATAAGGTAAGGCTTTATTATTTTTAGAGCTTAATGGTGATGTACTGACAGTATAAAACTATTTTACATTGTCAACTACTCACGAATCACCGTTGGTATGACTTTTAAGATAATTATCATAAAAGTCAACAAACTTTCCATACATGGTGGTTTATGATTAGATGACAGTGTAAAACTTTTTTACACGGTCAGTGCATCACCTATTTTCTCTTATTTTTGAGGAATTCTTAGTTAGGCACAAACCCAATACATCATCCTTACACACAACCAATAAAAATTTTACAACTAATAAAATAAAAAAACAAATAAATTCACATGTAAAATAAAGAAACTAACATTTAAAACAAATAAATAAAATTCACAATTTTCTCTCCACTATTTTTGCGTGTAACCGTCTCTCTCTCTTTTTATTTCTATATCAAAATCTTTATCACCTAATAAAATTTGACATTAAATTTTACGTAAACTTTGTTATTTAAAAAATGTTAACCAATTTTTTTTAAAATCAACCTTATGATGGAAATGAAATGTCTATATTATAAGTTATTTTATTATGTACATTACAAAGTTATTTTAAATGATATATTACCTTAATATGATAAATAATTATTTAATCTATGAAATTATGAATTAGCTTTTAAATTTTTAAAAAAAATAATGGATAAGTACTAAATAGAAGAATTTGTATATATTTATAGATCGTATAAGGTATATTAATCATATGTATTGGTTTTATTTTTATTATAATATTCATGTTATTTTTTATTTTTTTATTTGTTTATTAATGATTTTTTTTTAATTTTATATGTGTGTATTGTACCAAAAAAATTAAGTAAAAGAAAAAAAATAGTCTCCATTGAAAGTCAAAGGTATTACGGTGCTAATATTTAAAAATAAAGACTCACATAACAAAGGTTTTGATGTATATAGAAATAAAAGAAAAGAGATATTGTTACAGATAAATATTGGAGAGAAAATCATGGAATTTGATTATTTGTTTTAAATATTAGTTTCTTTATTTTTTAGGTTAGATTTATTTATTTTTTATTTTATTAGTTGTAAATTTTTGATTAGTTGCGTGTAAGGATGATGTGTTGGGTTTGTGCCTAGCTAAGAATTTCTCCCTTTTTTGATCTTTTTTTTTTTTTAACATAAAGTAGGATTTTCTTATTTTTATCCTTTTATTACATAAGAGATTGATAATGATATAGATAATAAGCTTTCTTTTTTATTATTTTTTGATATTTTTATATTATACTTTTTATTTTAGAGCAAATTACACTCACACTCCCTATGTGTGTTTTTCCTTTAGATTGTGCCCGATACTCCTCCATTTTTAGCATTACTTTGACCCCTTAATGTAATGACGTCAAGCAACAATTTCAATTTAATGTTGAATGACAAAAATGTCATGTTCTTTTTGTGCGAAACTTATAATTTACCCCTCTCACTTAACCATAAACTTGTGCCTCTATTTTTTCGAATTGGAAGTGTGGAAGTAGGATTTCGAAAAAGGAAAAGGAATTCTTCGAAGAAGGGTGAGGGTTTCTAGGTTTGTTTGAAGAAAGGTGAAGAACATGTGTCGCAATGTCAAGTGCTCATAAAATGGATGACTAATTGATAGAGGACTAGAATGGTACATGAAGAGCTTAAAGTGGAGCCAAATCTTAGAATAGAAGTTTATGTAATTTGGGCCTAAATTGGGCTTTTGTTGAGCTTTTTATGTTTTTAATGATGTTTATTTTTAATTTGGGCCTTTTTAGTTGTTTGGACTTTTAGTAATGGGCCTTGGTAAGCCTTTTATATTATAAATAGGTCAAATGTTAACTTTGTAATCAGTTTTGACTCTCATTTAGAATGAAGCTTTGATGCTTTTGTGAGAGGAAACTCTCTAGGTTCTTAGGAACTACCCTTGATTCTTATCTTTGAATTTCCATATTCAAAGTGGCGAATCCTCCTCAACTTATCAATCTCTAGGGATTGTGGCGTTGATCTTTCCATTTCTTGTCTTTCCGCTTTATATTTTCTTCACATTTTTTTGTTTCCATAATTTTCATTGATGCTGAATTTGAGATCCGGAAAGGGGTTTTTATCATTTGGTAATCAGAGCTGGATTTAGCATCAATTCGGAACTGTTCACCACGGTACTGTTCACCGGCGACACTGTTCACCGATCGCGACACTGTTCCCCCGATCGCGTCACTGTTTATCGGCGACACTGTTCCGATCGCACTGTTCACCGCCCGCACTGTTCACCGATCTTGCACTGTTCATCGGTGATACTGTTCCGGTCGCGCACTGTTCACAGATCGCGCACTGTTCATTGGCGATACTGTTCATCGATCGACACTGTTTGATAGGCGATACTGTTCCGACGTGTACTATTCACAGATCGGACACTGTTCATCGGCGATACTGTTCCGATCGCGACGCTGTTCATGGTTGCGTACTGTTCACGATCGGTTTACTGTTCATCGATTCGGTACTGTTCATTGATGTGTGATTTTTATTGTTTGAATCCATATTTTTGAGATTGCCTTGTGTTTAATTTGAGTCAAAATCTGCAGATTGAAATTCTGAAATTTGAATTTGGGGAAGAACATTCATAGTGTTCATGTGTGTTCTTGAGAGTCTTTGGCAAACCCTTGTGTTTGATCCATAAAAATTTGAATTAAGTGAGTTTGGGTGTTTTTCATAAATATTAAAAAGTTTGAGGACTTGTTAGCAAAAGAAAATGACTTAAAGATAAAAAAAGAAAATATTGGGGCAAAAGTGAAAATACAAAAAAGTTTAGGGGCCCAAGTGCAATTATGAAAAGTTTAGGGGCCAAAGTGTAAAAAAAAGTCAAAAAAAAAATTATACCATTAGAAATAAAAAAATCTGCCCTATAAGAAGTCCTTCTACACCATTGCTTAATTCTTTCTTTTTCATACACTTTTATGCCATTTTAGCTCTCTTGAATACACTAGTTCTTCACAAAGTTGAAAATTTTGAGTTTCTTAGTTTTGTGTTGCTCTTTTCTTGTGTCTTCTAGTCATGTCTTTGCTTGGCATTCTATTTTGAGTTGTCCCTTTCATTTCTTTTAGCTTTTATTGCTTGTCTTCTAAATTTCCTTGGTTTTGTCTTAGAGTTTTCTTGTTTTGGACTCTTGAGTTGAGTTTGGATTTGTTACATCTTTCACTTTGAATACAAATTCTTGATTGTGATTGAGAGTGCTTCTTAAGGACTAAAGAGGAGTTTGAGTGGAAAAAGGCAAGTGTGCACATTATAGAAAAAGCCTTCAAAAGAGAGAAACACGAGTGGATTTGAGTGAAACACTTAGTGAGTGGTGAGGTCCATATTTCTATTATTTGTGCTAATCATGTTTGTGTAGGTATGTATTGTTCTTCTTACCATAGAATTGATGGAGGTTATGGGGAAGATGAAGGAGAAAGGAGGCTTAGGAGACATGGAGGAGATAATGAGGGAGAAAATAAAATAAAGGATAGTATGGAAGAGGAGAAACTTAAAATTCCTAGTTTTCAAGGGAAGAATGATCCGGAAGCATACATTGAGTGGGAGATGAAAGTTGACCAAGTCTTTTCATGCCATGACTATAGTGAGGAGAAGAAAATTAGGAAGGTTACCTTGAAGTTTGTAGGGAGTGCACTTGCATGGTGGAAGTATAAGGAGGATGGAAGAGAGAGGATAAGGATGCCTAAGATAGCAACTTGGCAAGAAATGAAGGATTTGATGAGGAAGACATTCTTACCACCTTCCTATGAGAGAGATGCTTATGACAAGCTACAAAGTCTCACACAAGGTAGCAAGAGTGTTGATGAATACTACAAAGAGATGAAAATGACTATGAGGAGAGCCAATGCACAAGAACCTAAAACCGCCATGGCAAGGTTCTTACGTGGGCTTAATAGAGACATTCAATACATAGTGAAGTTACAACACTATGAGAGCTTGGAGGATCTAGTGCACCAAGCCAACAAAGTGGAGAGACAACTTGAGAGGAAGCATTCCTACAAGAAGACCTATCACTATGACTCTTCTAGTGGTAAGGACAAGTCCAAGAAGGAGGGATCTTCCTCACCTAAGCAACAAGCTTCAAAGTCTCCAAGTGGTAAACATGTTCCTAACCCTAGCACTTCTTCTACTTCTAAGAGTGGTACAATTAAATGTTTTAAATGCTTGGGTAAAGGCCATATTGCATTGCATTGTCCAAACATGAAAACCAAGGTCTTGATGGAAAATGAAGTTGTCACGAGTGAGTTATCTTATACTTGTTCATCTAATATCTCTAGTGATAATCATAGTGCATGTGGTACCAAACCTCTAGATAGAGAATTAATGATGTGTAAGAGGTTGTTGGGAATTCAATGTGAGGGTAAGGATGAAATTCAAAAGGAGAACATATTTCATACTAGATGCTTGGTTCTAGGGAATGTGTGTTCTTTGATTATTGATGGGGATAGTTGTATTAATGTGGCTAGCACTAGGTTGGTTAGCAAACTTAATTTTCAAACCACCCCACACCCTACACCTTATTGTTTGAAATTGCCATGTGAAGGTGAGTTGGTTGTAGACCAACAAGTGTTGGTGCCCTTTACCATTGGAACATATAAAGATGTTGTGTTGTGTGATGTAGCTCCCATAGAAACATGTCATATCTTGTTAGGTAAACCTTGGCAAATTGAAAGAAAAGTGAAGCACCATGGAAAGACCCACAAGATTTCTTTTACACATGAAGGACATAAGGTCAAACTTGCATCACTTTCATCTAAGGAAGCAAGTGAGGATCAAATTAAGTTGAGAAAGAAAATAGAACAAGAGAGAAAAGAGGTGAAAGAAAAAGAAATAAAAGAGAAAGAGATGAGAGCAAAAGAAAATGAGTTAAAAGAAAAAGAGATGAGAGAAAAGAAAATAACTGAAAAAGAGAGTGAAAAAGAGAGAGAAAAAAAGATAAAGAGGAATATGATTGTTCTTGTTTTCATTCTAATCCTTTCCTTGTTTGTGATGATTTTTTGCTCAAGGAATTTGAAGAGCTTCAAAAGGATGAATGCAAAACTTTGTTTGAAAGTGATGTCTCTCTTGTGAAAGAAATTGAAAAGGAGTCCTCAAAGGGGGAGTGCAAAACTCTAATTCCTTCTCCTAAATTGGATTGTGAATTTAATTCTTCTTGTAAATTTGATTGTGCACCTTACCATAATTCTTTTGTTTTGATGCCTAGAGAAGAATTGTACATCAATGATCAATGGGCAAGACAATTTGGAGAAGAAGTGGAGACATATGAGGACCAATGCAACCATAGAGAGAAGAAAATTTTGATGTGTGCCATGTGTTAACCCGAAATGTTTGTGAATTGAATGTTGCTTTTGGTATGCATGATATTGTTTTAGGTGATGATGCCAAGTTCTTGAAATGTGATATTAATGCACATCATTTGGACTTGTATGATCATGTTGAGTCTTCCTCTATGTGTGTTGTTTATGGGAAAATTGAAAATGATGATTTCTATAGGCATAAAGATGCTGCATTTTGTGTGCCTAAATGTTCATTTCATGATTCATTAATTGGAGCAACTCATAGTGAGAGTTTAGTAATGTATGGTACACTCAAGTGTCTTGATAGATGGATTGTGCATAAAATGGATAAATCTAAATTTTCCATTCTTGGTTTGAAAATGTCATTGTTTGCTCATAATTTTCATTGGATTGACTTGTCTTTGAAATTTGTGATTAAGCATTTCATTTTAGTGTTAATTGATGGTTTCTTTAGGCTTGTATTTGATCCGGGAGGATTGATATATAAGCACATAGATAATAAGAGATTTTCCTTTTTAAGGAATCCAAGTCTCAATAGAAATAGGATTTTCTTTTTTAATATTTTCTCAAAACTAAAACATGTTGTTTTGTGTTGTTTTTATGATGTAGGTACCTTGGCTCTAAATTCGAGGTCGAATTTCCTTCAAGAAGGAGGGAATGATAGAGGACTAGAATGGTACATGAAGAGCTTAAAGTGGAGCCAAATCTTAGAATAGAAGTTTATGTAATTTGGGCCTAAATTGGGCTTTTGTTGAGCTTTTTATGTTTTTAATGATGTTTATTTTTAATTTGGGCCTTTTTAGTTGTTTGGACTTTTAGTAATGGGCCTTGGTAAGCCTTTTATATTATAAATAGGCCAAATGTTAACTTTGTAATCAGTTTTGACTCTCATTTAGAATGAAGCTTTGATGCTTTTGTGAGAGGAAACTCTCTAGGTTCATAGGAACTACCCTTGATTCTTATCTTTGAATTTCCATATTCAAAGTGGCGAATCCTCCTCAACTTATCAATCTCTAGGGATTGTGGCTTTGATCTTTCCATTTCTTGTCTTTCCGCTTTATATTTTCTTCACATTTTTTGTTTCCATAATTTTCATTGATGCTGAATTTGAGATCCGGAAAGGGGTTTTTATCACTAATTGTCATTGGAATATCATGCAACAACTCGACAGGGAGGAATTTATTCATGTAGTTGAGGAGGGTCCCCCCCTCCAAACATTTTCTTAGTTTGAAATATTTTAATATGTATAATATCTTAACATTAATGTGTATTCTCTTGATTTTAGGTTAAATTATATGCTATTACATTCTCGTTTTTCAATCTTTTAAGTCTCATTTGTCTCTTTGACTTTAGGTTAGAGATATGTGTACTCTCTCAATTTTGAGGCCAACATCTATGTGTTAGATTCATGGTCCTAAACTAACTTATTATCGGATATTAGGCTTATTCTCTAATATCTCTCTTAGGACCTCAACCCCTTACAAGGTATGCTAGTTGTTATCATGAGATTTAACAATTAGGAAGATGAGATCTACGATCACAAAATATCCTCCCAATTCACATAACTGCCAACTAGTTCAAGTCTAAATTCTCTCGGCAAAGCAAAAGAAAATATGTTATTAGAATAAACAGGTGATATTCATATTAATCTCTGAAAGTTTTTGTGATCATAATAATTTACATACTATTTTTTCCCTTATTATAAAGTTGCGAGAAAATGATGTTAAAATAATGCTCTCTATTTTCAAATCATCGTTGTGGACAATGGACATCCCTTTTGCATAGTTTGGTTCCAATAATAAGGGTTTGATTGTAACAACATGCATATGTAGAAAAACAATGGACTATTATAGCACAAACAACCAAAAATCCATACAAATGACGTGAGAATTTTTTGCATATTTTGCCTTTTCGATCAACAAAAGTAAAAGGGTAATTATACATGAATATCTCAACATTAAAAACATTCTTTTAACATCTATAATTTTGTTTTATCCTTTTTTCCCTATTATATTATATAACTTATGATAATTATTCTTTTTTCTCTTTCTCTTCGTAAGTGTTAATTACATCATTTTCCCCCAAAATAAATCAATCATTCATGCAAATAAACCCAATACAAACGGAACACAAAAAACCTTAAACAAAAAATAAAAATGAAAATAATTTGGGAGGTCCTCGTGAGTTTGAAATTTGTAGCATCTACTGTTATACGAGAAAAAAAATCTTATCATTGATAGACATATATAATTATTGATGATGATAAGAAAGGGAAAGGTTAATTTATTTCCGCGTTAATCTTATTCAAATCGACCCCACTGAACAAACATAATGTACGATGTTGCTAATTGCTATCACATTTTTTTGTCCTAATCACTCTCGTTGTGAAGGCGATAAGTTGGAATGGCAAGTAGATGATTGGTCCTAGGCATTGTGAGTCCGAACTTCTCTTTCACGTCCAAGTCAGATGGTAACATGTCATTAGGCAGCTTCCAATCGAAACAATGCACAAGTTGGGCCACGGTTAGACGAACCATAGTGAGACCCAATTGCAATCCTGGACACCCCCTTCTGCCAGACCCAAATGGTATCAGCTGAAAGTCACGCCCGTTCAAAGCTATGTTGCTTCCCTCAAATCTCTCTGGCCAGAACTTCTCTGCCTCACTCCAAGCACTTGAGTCTCTCATAATTGCCCATGCATTTATTATCACCCTTGATTTTTTGGGTATGAAAAAATCTCCAACTATGCAATCTTCCCTCGATTGGTGTGGTATTAGCAACGGCACCACTGGATGGATCCTCATGCTTTCCTTTATAACCATGTCCAAATACTCCAACTTGTCCAAGTCTGATTCCTCTACCTTCCTCTTCATACCCACCACTGTTTCCAACTCCATTTGGACTTTCCTCATCACCCTTGGATTCTTTAGGAGCTCTGAAAGTGTCCACTCAATTGTTGTAGCAGCAGTATCCATCGAGCCAGCCAACATATCCTGTGCCAAAAAACAATTGTCTCAAAGAAGAGTGAGAATATGAAAAACAGTTGTAAAAATCAGTGAGAACAGCCAACGAGCTATAGCTGCAAGCCTGCAGCTATTATGTAAGTATGTGACTTTAATTTTAAATCAATATATATAAAATTTATGAATCCAAAAACAGTTTTGGAAAACACGTGACGAAACAATATTGCTTCTCAAGTATTAGATGACACGTGTCATCATTTCATGTTTTGGAATTATTTGGTTCGATTACGAACCAAATTCAAATTCAAATACATTTAAGTCTCATTAATTTATTAGGAACAAAAATTAATTCAAAATCGTTTTTAATTATTATTATGATTATGGTGATTACACAAAGTATATATTCTAATCAAATCAACCATTAAATCGTATATGAATTTTGATTTTATAAAATATGGTAAGTCATTTATTTAATTTTGTAGAATATTTTTATAATTACAGTAAATTTATTTAATAATATGATAACATGTGATAAAATATTTATAAAATATTATAAGCATTCTTTACATATTTATAAAAATATTAACGAGTAACTTTGTATATTATAAACATTTTTTACATATGTTACAACGAGTAATACATTTAATAATAATTGTAACATTCTTTATAAATATGATAATATAATAATATTTTTTATAATTTCGGTAATCTTATATGAAATGTTTTTTTTATAATTATAATTATAATTATTAATTTATAAAAATACATAATTTCATTAATTAAGGTTAATTATAATCAATACCATATTTATGATTTCAACTTTCAAATTGATTGATTGAAATTAATTTATAACATATTTAAATAAAAAATCGTGCAATATATATACATGTGGATGACAATTTTGTATTATCCAGTCTTCTCATTTTTCATTTGTGTTAACACTTCCTTCTCTGACATACTTCATTTCATCTCATTTCTCATTTTTTTATTCATCATAATTGTTCTTCTTTCATTGTCTCTTCCAATTGTTTCTTCATTTTTTTTTTTAAATTAGGATGACTTTTTGCACATTGAGAATGAGGTAGCTTCTTCAAAATTTGATACCCGTCATCCGATGGACTTAAAGAGATTGTTTGTACTAAGGTCGGTGGAAGTAGCAGCGATACGAACAAATATCTTCTAACAAGTTTCACAAAGTCATCAAGCAAGAGGACAATCAGGATTAGGGATTTTTCTGAATTTATTTGTGAATGTAGAATGTTATTTTAATGATGTAAATTTTTTACTTTATTGTCATTTTTAATGTCAATTTTGTTTTTTACTTTAATTTTAATATCCAATTGATTCTTCATTTTTTTTTAAATTAGGATGAATTTTTGCACATTAAGAATGAGGTAGCTTCTTCAAAATTTGATACCCGTCATCCGATGGACTTAAAGAGATTGTTTGTACTAAGGTCGGTGGAAGTAGCAGCGATACGAACAAATGTCTTCTAACAAGTTTCACAAAGTCATCAAGCAAGAGGACAATCAGGATTAGGGATTTTTCTGAATTTATTTGTGAATGTAGAATGTTATTTTAATGATGTAAATTTTTTACTTTATTGTTATTCTTAATGTCAATTTTGTTTTTTACTTTAATTTTAATATCAATATCAATTCTCCTATCTAACAATTTGTAATTTTATTAATTTATTGTTATAGTTTTTTAGAGTTATTGTTACATTTTTAATTAATATTTATTAAAAGTTTAATATCATGTTAATTATAGTATTTTAACGATCAACAACGATAAAGTTATAGGAAAACTCTACAATAGATGAAAGGGGAAAAAAATTGTACTGAGTGATCATTTTTCATATTAATACTAATAATGTTATTATAGTAAGTAGGTTTGATTATTTTGAAAAAAAAATTGTCTTTCAAATAGTCAGATACAAACGTAATTCTATAAATATAGAGAAATTATTTAATTATTTTTATTTTATATTTATAGTGGAAATAAAACTCATACATGGTATAAATAAGTATTTTAAGTTTGATTACTTTATTTTCATATACAGAAATTCTATTATAAAATCCTTTCTAATTTATTTATTGATTACTCCCAATACAAGTATTAAATTATGATATTTTTATTGCAAATAGAAAATGAAATATTTATACATATAAAAAGAGATATGATTATCATGTTTATTTATACATATAAAAATAGATATGATTATCATGTTTAACTTTTTAGTTATTTTTATCAATTACTACAACAAATAAAAATATCACAATTTAAACACTTTTAATATGAATATCATTGTATTGTACCTGAAGAAATCATTTTTTTTTTATCATTTGTCCTGTTATTGCAAATTTCAAGTAAGTTGTCAGTGAAATATCTATTGCTTATCAATCCCATTTGAAGAAAGCAACTATTATTGAAGAAGTTAATTATAATTCAAAACATCATGAAACCACGAGATCAAGTTAGTGAGTCTTGACCAACAAGAGTTCATGAAATGGAAGTGAAGATATAACAAAATCAAACATATTCGAATTTTATGTATGTATTTGTAATGAAGAAATAGGAGATATATGTTTCTAACTTTTTTATAAATTCCTCTTTAGCATCTATTATAGGGAATATAGTTTATAAAAAGAATCTATTATGAAAATTATAACATTTGTACATTTCTCTAATTCATTATTGTATTGATTTTAATTATTGTATTGATTTTAATATGAATATATTTTTTCTTTATAGTGCCTTCTTGCCCAAATTCAATCAAGATTTTTTTATCTAAGCAGATTATAATTTTTCACCTAATTAATTTACATTCAATTACTTAATAATATTAAAATTAATTTATGTGTTTGTTTCTATCTTTTTCATGTAAATTAAATTTCGACTCCCATTTTGTTTGGCTTTTTAATGGTTTTTAATTCATTGTTATAATAATTAAATATAAATTTTTATAAGGATAAAGTGGTTATTTTAATTTTGTGCAATTAATCAGTTTAATTAATCACAATTAGTGACTAATTAGTAATTAAATTTCCATTATTTGTTAAATTATTATGAGTACTGAAATGAATAAATGTTTTTTTAATAATATATTAGTAAAAACTTTATATATTTACAAATATTTGCAAATTCATATAAAATATACAAAAATATATATTTAAAAAGTATTTAAAAATTTAGTTTATTAATAACAAAAATATAAAAAATAATGTAGTACAGTTATTTAAAACTTTTAATTTACAAAGTTGTGAAAAGTTAATTATAAAATTTTTAGTATTAATTATAATTAATTATAACAATTTAAAAAATAAAATTCTAAGCACTGAAATAGGTAAATGATGTTAGTAAAAAAAGTATACTTTTTTATTGAAAAAATTATATATTTACAAGTATCTCTATAAGTATAAAATTAATTTTAGTTTATTGATAATGAAAATATAAATTAATATATAAAATATCTATTCATTCAAAACATTTAATTTATAATGTTTTAAAAATTAATTTTAATTTTTACATATTGTTAATTTTAATTAAAAATGATATGAATATATATCGTTACATTTAATGTTAATTAAAACATTTTGTATATTAATTAAAACAATTTAACAAGTAAAAATCTTTGACAGGATGATCAATTAAAAAAATTATAATATATTATTTTACCTAAACATTAATTATGATATAAATATACCTAAACATTATAAATTAAAAATTAATTTTAATTCAATTATGATATGAATAATTTCGTTACATTTAATTCCTAAACATTATAAATTCCTAAACTATGATATGAATGTATATATCGATACATTTTGAATATATAAATTAAAAATTAATTTTAATTAAATTATGATATGAATATATATCGTTACACTTAATTCCTGAACATTATAAATTATGATATGATATATATCGTTACATTTAATTCCTAAACATTATAAATTATGATATGAATATACTTAAACATTATAAATTAAAAATTAATTTTAATTCAATTATGATATGAATATATATCGTTATATTTTAATTTTAATTAAAACATTTTGGGTATTAATTAAAACAATTTAAAAAACAAAAGATCTTCAACAGGATGATCAATTAAAAAGTTAGAATATATTATTTTATATTTTGATTGATTGATAGTCTACAACAAATGAAAATCTTTTGTTAGAATAATCAATTAAAAATCTTTTTAAAAAAAGGTAATCTATAGAAAATTGTACCGGCCAAAGTTAAAAATAAAGTGATGTTTTAACTTTTACGCAAATTTTTGTCAAAAAAAAAAACACTTTTACACAATTAAGCATAATAATCTACTTAATTAAATAGAATTAGTGCCTAATCAATAATTGAGTGACCATTAATAGTAAATTGTAATATTTAAGATGATAATTAAATATTATAAGTATTGAAATAAATTAACAATGTTTAATTGTCTACCATAATATTGTCACATAATGACACTTAAATAACTCATTTGATTAAATGTGTCTTACGCAGACACAATTACTTATTTGTATAACAATTAATAAGTTCCTAAAAAAATTTTAATCAATTTCATTTTGATGTTTGTTTTAAACTTTATGTAATTTACTAAATGATGTCAATCTATTTTAAAAGAGTCATTTCAAAATTGTAACAAACCACAAATTGATGTCAAACACTTATTGATTGACATCTTATTTTGCAAACTTCCATATATATATTTTTAATCACTTGGCTAACAAACAATGGTCGACCATTAATTTTACCTATTTGACAATGTAATTTAAAATTAACTAAACATTAGTTAATAAGATATAATATAAATTTAAAAAATAATTTAAATTTTAAAACATGGACATCGTTAATATTTTATATAATAAATTTATTATATATTAATAATCTTAATATATCCTGTGTGTATGGATTATTATACTAGCATATTTAAGAGAGAGAGAAAAAACTTAAGGATGTGATTTCTCTTACCAGCAATATGGCTTTGATATTGGGTCGTTCAATGCGGTATTCAGATTCTTCAGCACCTAAAAAGCCCAACATGACATCCACAAAATCCTTGGTCTTGTCTTCTCCCTTCTCTGATTCCATGTGCTCATCAATAATTTTGTCGAAGAAGTCATCGAATATTTCGTAAACTACCTTCAAGCGCTTAGTTAGCCCTTGAAGGTCAAGTTTACCAATGTAAGGAATGTAATCTCCTATGTTAGGAGTTGCTACTAAATGCATTGCTTCTTGAATCACAGCCTTGAAACCTTTCCCACCCAAGTCCTGGTCCATGTACTTCTTCCCTAAAATCATTCTACAAGACATGTCTGCAATGAGTGTTGCAACCTTGGCACTGAGATCAACAGCAGCTCCATCATTGGCTGCCTCTCTTAGAAGCTTGATCAATAGCTCAAGCTCCTCTTCCCTCATGCGTCTGAAGGAATTAATTTTGGTTTGGCTTAGCAACTCCAACGTGCACATCTTGCGCATGTTGCGCCAATAAGAACCATATTCAGCAAAGCCCAAGTTCCTCTGCCCCCAAGAGATGTATTTTTCAGCCTCAAAACGTGGCCTACTAGCAAAGACAAGGTCATGGGTCTTGAGGAACAATTCAGCAGTTTGGGGTGAAGAAACAACAATGGTGGGCACAAAACCTAAGCGTAAGTACATGACAGGTCCATATTCTTGGGCTAGTTTGTGCAGGTCACGATGAGGATTTGGTCCCAACTTGTGAAGGCTTCCCAAAATTGGCAACCCTATGGGACCAGGTGGTAATTTCTTTGCCCTATTGCTTTTGCATAGCCACAGAAAACCCAGAGAAACTAAAAAAATTGCTATCCAAATCATCCTAGCTATTTGGGAGAGTTCAAATAGCTATCGGAAAGTAACCGGGCTTACACAAAAGTGGTGTTTATGAGAAAGGGTTTATATTATATAATAACTTATATAATCTAAGTACTCTGGCAGTGGTGTTTTATCATGACGAGTACCATAATTGCAATCTATGGGTCAGACAAAGACACAGATATTTCCGCAACCACTCCCTAACTTGAATGACTTTTGGACAAGTTAGTCTAGGATTTCCGCGTGTTTAGCGTGTAGTGGAATTTGCACACTTGGTCGACAGCATGCTGCAAATACATCTCTTGGACGCATTCAGATCCTCTCCCGCATAGCTCCCTCCTGCAACCATCTTAACCGTCGATTGGATCATATCTGTTTTTTTAACACAGATCATATATGGTAAACTATTAAAATAATTAAAAATCAGTATTATCACAATAAAAATATAACCTTTCTTCTTCTAAAAAAAATAAATAAATGAATAAATAAAATATAACCTTTCTTTCCTACCACACATGCTTATTGGAGCAAGCAAATGAAAGGAAGCTGGGTGAATTCTTATCGTTTTAGCACCTAGTCTATTGTAAACTTCTTCAATTTGCATCTTTCTCTGTTCAATCTTTACTAATATATTCTTTATCTAGTTATTGTATCTGTTATTTGTATTTCCACAAAGGGAAAAAAAAAAACTACAAATTCAATTTGACTAGGCAAAAGCAGGAAACGAAACTCAAAAGATGACACAGTAGTATAAGGTTTTATTGTGTTCATAAGTGGGGAAATGATCCATTTAACGGAAGAATCTGTGTTTGATTCTCTCCGTATGCAAAATTCTATTGGGTTAGCAGTAGTCACGCACCGATCCAGTGGATTGGAAAACATCCGTGATCTCTGACACAGGAAAAAAAAAGCAGAAAACGAAAATATTAAAATAAATGAAGATATTGGAGGAAAGGTTAATTAGCAATAAGCAGCGAGAGAAATTCAAATGGTTGTAGATGTAGGTTGGTTCAGATTCACAATCACAACACTACCTTGCGCATCATCAGGCCTCCACCCACTTCTTCAATTTTGTCATCATCATCATCATCGGAAGCAGCACCACCAACCTGCAAAGCAATTTTTTCAAAGCAAAATAAGAATGAATATTAAGTACAGAATCAGTTCAAAAGCAATTTGTTTCCAGTTTAAAGCAATCAAAATAAAGTATTTTGGCGATACTGTGCTTGCAATGTGTTTCCAGATTCATACTGCATTTTGGTGACTTGACTTCTATCCAGTTGTCTGGCACATGCCAATTCCACTGGTTTCTTTTCCACAAAATTGATTGCAGTTGACTGTTGAATATAATCTCCTGTTAAAGATTTAGCTGGGAGCGGATCAGAACCCACAAGTGATGCCATATTATCCGAACCTTATCCATTCACTCCTATGAATATTAGTGTTCAGTAGAGTTTATTTAGGTGAGAGAATGAAAATAAAAAATATATATTAAAAATTGATGTTGTTTGGTTAAGATGAAATTGTGAGAAGAGAAATAAAAAACAAGTGGGTCTCAAGTATGTATGTTTTGAAAATTATTGTAATCAATTACAACCCTGTTAAACAAAAACCATCCATTTTCTCATAATTTTTCCTGTTTTTTAATTTATTACGAGTTTCATGTAATCAGTTACATTGTCCTAAAATTTTGGAAATTGTAAAGAACAATTTTGTCTATTACAGAACTTATATAACCTATTACAATAGAATATACCATGATGATTTTCATTATCTAAGCCTTAAAAACTTAACTTCTTTCGTTCTAAACAGGTTAAATTATTCACATAGTCTCTTATCTTTATTTTAAATTATAATTTGGTCATTTATTTTCTAAAAGTTACAAAATGGTTCTATATTTATTAAAAATTACAAAATTATCTTTTAAGTAAATTTTTTTATAGCATGTTTATCCTTGAAGTAATATCTTTTTCAATTTTTTTAGATAAACATGCTATAAAAAAATGACTTAAGGATCATTTTACAACTTTTAAAAAATAAATGATTAAATTGTAACCTAAAATAAAGATAAGAGATGAATAATTTAGCCTTCTAAACACGTTGACAACTTTATTTAACCTTTCAACTGATCAAATACCATCAATTAAAACTTGAATCAATCATTGCACACTTGATTTATTTATTTATTTTAATCAAAAGCAGGGAAGGAAGAGGCTAAGCATTTGATTGCCTATTAATGTAGGTAACGTATTAAGGCAACAAATTGTTAACGTATTAAAACAGTTTAATTGTTATTAGTGATGATGATGATTATGATGATGATGATTGTTATTGTTGTTAACCAAAATAAATTGTCATCTTCAGCTTTATAATGGAATATGGATATATATGCAAAATTTGAATCCATCACAAAATTTCATGGCAGAATAAATAATTAATTAATTAACACATCAATTATCAAGGAAATTTAATTCAATTGGTTAAATAAGATGGGTAAATTGTTATAAACTTTTTAGTACCTATATTTGATTCCTACAAATAAATAAAAAAATGTCCCTAATTCACCTCTATTCACACCAAAATTACAATTCTTCAAAGAATTTTCGTACAATACACCAATGGCACGAAAATAACATAAGATGAAAACATAAATGTTACCTTATCCACTTTTTTTCATTTTGTTGCTTTTGTTTTTTTTCCTCCCATTGTTTGGGTGAAAATTACTTGGATATCCGAAAGTATAATTCATTGTCACTTAAATCCTTGAAAATATTAAAATTTTAAAAAGGTCCTGAAAGTGTAATTTATTTGTCACTTTAATCCTATCGTTAAAAGATTTTCGTTAAAGTTAACATGCATGTGTTTATGTGACACACTATCTACCTAAGTAACAATTGACGATGCATTATCTACCTTTTAAAATTTTAATACTTTCAGAGACCTAGTGACAATAAATTACACTTTTAGGATAATATCCCATTTTTGGATATAGAGATTTTATTTGGCCTAATCTACCTTCACACCGAACAAAATAATTTGAAAAATTAATTTTAACTGCATATAGTTTTCAACATCACCAATAATTAAATACGGAAAAGTATTTATTAAATATTATTGGATAAAATCTTATTAATCTAATTTAATAATACTTTTTTATCATCTATATTTATTTCAACTTTTTCTCTCTATTTTGTTCCCGAGTTGCGCCCTCAACCTCTACTTAAGTTTTAAACAAAGACGTACGTACGTGTTCCCACTTCAGCTTCCTTTTAAGTTTTTTTAATTTCTCTCCAATTCTTCTTCTATTATCTATTCATACTTTTTTTACTACAATTCTTTTGTTTTTTGTGCTTGAGTGGGAGAATGGCTTGAAATAATCTAATTTGGATAGCAGCATGCTATCAAAAAAAGGTGAGTTTGCAGCCGCATTTTAAAATCTAAAAACGCGGAAATACCAAAGTAGTATATATCTATCTTGTGCAGGCGGAGTCGTTTAACTAAGGCGATGGCCGCGAGGTATCTTTGTCTGACCCGTAAATTACCAATTATATTGGTACTCATCACTCGTCATGAATTACGTCATGATATTTAATTACCACAGCACCACGGTTACGTACACTATATAACCACTGTATCACATAGACACAAACACCACTCCACAGTTACTTAATATTTTGGCAGCAAAGATAGACACTTCGCAATAGCAATTTGAACTCTACCAAATAGCTAGGATGATTTGGATATCAATTTTTTTGGTTTCTCTTGCTTTTCTGTGGCTACGGACAAGCAAGAACAAGGCAAAGAAATTACCACCAGGTCCCAGAGGGTTACCAATTTTGGGAAGCCTTCACAAGTTGGGAGCAAATCCTCATCGTGACCTGCACCAACTAGCCCAAAAATATGGACCTGTCATGTACTTGCGCTTAGGTTTTGTGCCAACCATTGTTGTTTCTTCACCCCAAGCTGCTGAGATGTTCCTCAAGACCCATGACCTTGTCTTTGCTAGTAGACCACCTCATGAAGCTGCAAAATACATCTCTTGGGAGCAGAGGAACTTGAGCTTTGCTGAATACGGCGCTTACTGGCGCAACGTGCGCAAGATGTGCACGTTGGAGTTGCTAAGCCAAACCAAAGTTAACTCCTTCAGACGCATGAGGGAAGAGGAGGTTGACCTATTGATCGAGCTTCTAAGAGAGGCAGCCAATGATGGAGCTGCTGTTGATCTCAGTGCCAAGGTTTCAACGCTGAGCGCAGACATGGCTTGTAGAATGGTTTTAGGGAAGAAGTACATGGACCAAGACTTGGATGAGAAGGGGTTCAAGGGTGTGATGCAAGAGGGAATGCACTTATCAGCAACTCCTAACATGGGAGATTACATTCCTTACATTGGTAAACTTGACCTTCAAGGCCTAACTAAGCGCATGAAAGTAGTTGGCAAAATCTTCGATGACTTCTTCGAGAAAATTATTGATGAGCACATGCAATCAGAGAAGGGAGATGACAAGACTAAGGATTTTGTGGATGTCATTTTGGACTTTGTCGGTACTGAAGAATCTGAATACCGCATTGAACGGCCAAATATCAAAGCCATATTGCTGGTAAAATGAATCACATCGTTGAGCTTTTTCCTTATATATATTTTTTATGTAAAATTAAAGCCACATACTTACATAGAATGTGTTTGGAACCAGTTACATTCAACGTAATAACCGTTCAAATAAAAGTTATTCTTACATTATTTTTGTTTTTGTGTTTTGAAATATATATTTTTCTATTAAACGTAGATTTAAACAGTTAACCAAACACACACATAATAGCTGCAAGTATGTATGCCATAGGAGAGAGGATATTTGAGCAACTAGCTAGTTGGCTCCTCTCACTGATTTTTTCTAGTTTGTCACATTTTCACTCTTCTCTGAGACAATTATTTTCTTGGCACAGGATATGTTGGCTGGCTCAATGGATACTTCTGCTACAGCAATTGAGTGGACACTATCAGAGCTCCTAAAGAATCCAAGGGTGATGAAAAAAGTCCAAATGGAGTTGGAAAGTGTGGTGGGTATGAAGAGGAAGGTGGAGGAATCAGACTTGGACAAGTTGGAGTATTTAGATATGGTTGTAAAGGAAAGCATGAGGCTCCATCCAGTGGCACCGCTTCTAATACCACACCAGTCCACCGAAGATTGCATGGTTGGAGAATTTTTCATACCTAAAAAGTCAAGGGTGATAGTGAATGCATGGGCAGTTATGAGAGACCCAAGTGCTTGGAGTGAGGCAGAGAAGTTCTGGCCAGAGAGATTTGAGGGAAGCAACGTAGATGTGAGAGGGCGTGACTTTCAGCTGATACCATTTGGGTCTGGCAGAAGAGGGTGTCCAGGATTGCAATTGGGTCTAACTGTGGTTCGTCTAGCAGTGGCACAGCTTGTGCATTGTTTTGATTGGAAACTACCAAATAACATGTTGCCAGCTGACTTGGACATGACAGATGAGTTCGGCCTCACAATGCCCAGGGCCAATCATCTACTTGCCATTCCTGAGTATCGGCTTTCCAATTAAAGGGTTTAGGGAAAACAATTTCATTTTCATAGTATGTATTTTATGTTTAATAATTAGGTTGATTTCAATAAGATTTATGGAAAAATAAATTACCGTTTCCCTTCCTTGTCCTTAAGAAATAAGAATTATGTACGTCGCATACGATAGAGATATGAGGTAAATTAACCTTTTTTTTTTTCCGGTAATTTAGAGACAAATGGACCTTGCATGTTGTAGAGATTTTTCTTTTTTTTGTACGGGAAAGAAAGACAACAAGCAAAACTAAACAATATTGACATTAAATCCGTGCCTAAAGCTTATGATACAATGCTAAAATTAGGGTAATAAAAAATAACCTATATAGACAATAAAGAAGGTAAAAAAGAAATAAAGACTAAAAGATACTCAAAATAATTTTTCATTCATCGATTGATTTCCTCATAAAGAAATACATTTATATAATCCTAATTAATGTTAATCAATGGATATTATTTATCCATGTGTCAACATCTCATTATTTAAAATAAAAATTATAATTTATAAAATAAATATCTAAGACCATCCTATATAGTCTTTTAACCACTTGAGTTTGAGAATATATTTGGGCCTCTTAAAACCTGTACTAGTTGGGGTATTCGGCAACGCATACAAACCGAATACCCCCGACAGTATGATCAGGTGTTCAGTACACGAAGCATAGCCGAACACCCCAACGCTGTATGATCCGTTCGGCAGACAGAGTATTCGACATCTATAAATCCGAGGACCCCTAAACCCCTCACCTTGGGCCTAAATGATAGTATTCGGCACAAATAGGCCGAACACTGATAGAAATATATGCACCATTAGTAACTAAAGACAACGTAAACATAAGGTTAAAAGGTAATTAAGTACTCTTAATTACCACATATATAATTAAGAAAAGGACTAAGGCCCTTCAGGGCCAAGGCCCATGAAGGCCCAAGCCCAATAAGAATATGTATAAAAGGGGATCCACTCCCCAAGGTAAACTCTCAGAATTCTCATTTATTACACACATTAAATGCTCTGCGCCGAACCCTAACTTGAACGTTGGAGTGTTTATTGCAGGTACCCCACCTTTCGGACAAATTACAAAGAGATCTTAGGATACAGAGACGACTGAAGACCCCCCCCCCCCTTATCCTACGACAGGAACATTTTGGCGCCCACCGTGGGGCCCGGTAAAACTTTCCCCGCAGCCTCACAAAGAATGGTTACTACTCGAAGTCACGCGCACATGGAAGGACGTCTCGTCGACGAAAACCTGGTGGAAGATCAGACAAATCTTTCATCAAACTTGAGGCAGTTGCGAGCCGACATCTCGGCAATAAGGCAACAGCACGCTCAGGAGTTGTCGGCCCTTTGCCGAGAAAATGCCGAGTTGAGGGACTTGAACCAATCCAGGAGACCTGAAAATCAACAACCAGACAAACATCACGAAGACGAGTCGATCGTCAACCTTAGCATGCAGGGTGCGACGAATCGGCCTTCCTTTTTTACCTTCAACACTCAGTCACGCCCCTGTAGGCACCCTTTTGTCTCAGGGATTATGGAAACTCCCCTCCCTCCAAACTGGAAGAACCTTAGTCTGGACCGATACGATGGTAGCACAGATCCAGACGAACATGTAGATGTGTATGTAACCCAAATCAATTTATACACTGCCGAAGATGCCATTCTATGTAGGGTGTTCCCCACCTCCCTCAAAGGACACACCCTCAGTTGGTTTACCCGCCTACCACCTAACTCTATCGACAATTTCGAGACGTTGGTGACAAGATTCGGCAATCAATTTGCAACTAGCAGGCCTCATCATTTAACTTCAGTGGCACTAGTCAATATTCGGCAGGAAAAAGGGGAATCTCTAAGAGTGTTCATGGAAAGGTTTGGTAAAACTGCTTTAAACATCCGAAACCTAGACTCGGCGGTGGCCATGCACCAGTTAGTGACGGCTCTTAGGCCAGGAGCCTTCGTCAACAGTCTATGCAAGAAGCCGGCTCTTGACATGGATGACCTTCGACGACGAGCAGCAAAGTACATGCAAATGGAAGAACTATCCGAATACAGAAACCAGGTCCAAGCAGAGGCCAACCCAAGGAAGAGGGAACAAGAAAAGGATTACCAAGGAAAGGGAAAAGACAAAATCAGCAAGGAGAAGGAGTATCGTGGCTCCAGGTATGCGACTTACACGCCACTCAACGCTAGTCGATCCCGAATACTCGAACAGGCCCTGGCCATAGAAATATTGGCCATGCCGAAGAGGGCCAACACTCCCCCTAAAGCCGACTACAGCAAACAATGTCGATACCACCGCAATAAAGGTCACTCCACTGAAGAATGCGCTGCCCTTAAAGACAAAATCGAGGACCTCATCAAAGTGCGGCACCTTAGGGACTTCGTCCATGATCCGAAGACCGAAAAGTCTCAATTTTGGAGAAATAAAGACAATGACAGAACCTATAGAATGGACTTTAGCCACGGCAGGAGGGACGAAAGACAAAGGAGCAGGTCCAGGGAACGGCAAGACATAAAACCCTCTAATCCCCGAAGGGTCATCAACACGATTGCCGGGGGATTTGCGGGAGGAGGAAGTACTTCGTCGGCCCAAAAAAAGCACCTCCGGCTAGTCCGGTCAATCAACATGACCTCGACAGCAAACAAGCTTAAAATGCCACCCATCACTTTCACAGATGCGGACTTTCAGGGGTCCGACCCAATGCAAGATGATCCAATGGTCATCAGTGTAGATGTGGCCGATTGCACAGTCCGGAAGACCCTGATAGATCAAGGAAGCTCGGCCGACATCATATATTGGAACACCTTCAAACAACTGGACATACCAGAGAAAAAGCTCATGCCGTATGACGAACCCTTAGTCGGATTCTCTGGCGAGAGGGTTAACACCAGAGGATGTATAGAGTTGGACACGACCTTCGGGTATGAGGGAAAGGAGTACAAGACCATAAGAGTGAGATACATTGTGGTGCACGCCAACACCTCGTACAACATACTGCTCGGACGACCGTCGTTGAACACTCTTGGAGCCGTAGTCTCCACTCCGCATCTAGCCATGAAATTCCCATCAAACCGAGGCATTGTCGTTACGGTCCACGCGGACCAAAAGGCGGCCAGAGAATGCTACTTAGCCAGTCTCAAGGTTACTCAGCTAAAGGAAGACGACTGCAAGGCAGTACACATGATCTCGGCGGCTGAACCCTTGCACCAAACTTTGGACCTCGATCCCAGAATCGAGGACAAGCGGATAAAATCGAATGAGGAAGTCCATGCATTTCAAATTGGGCAAGAAAAAACTCAAATTACATACCTCGAAAACAATCTGTCCGAAGAGGGCAGGTTTCGGATTCAAAGAATAGTAGAACGAAACGCCGATCTCTTTGCCTGGAAGGCCGTCGACATGCCTGGCATTGACCCAAAATTCCATTGCCACAAATTGGCAATATGCCGAGAAGCAAGACCAATTTCGCAAAAGAAAAGGAAGATGGGTGAGGACAGGAGGAGAGCAGTAGAAGATGAAGTGTCCAAGTTGCTAGACACCAATTTTATCCGAGAGGTTAAGTATTCCACTTGGTTAGCCAATGTGGTCATGGTAAAGAAAGCAAACGGAAGATGGAGGATGTGTACAGACTACACGGATTTGAATAAAGCTTGCCCAAAAGACGCCTACCCGCTACCAAACATTGACAGGTTGGTCGATGGGGCAGCTGGACATCTTTGTCTTAGCTTTATGGATGCTTATTCAGGGTACAACCAAATCCGAATGCATCCTCCAGATGAAGACAAGACCGCCTTCATAACCGAATCAGCCAATTTTTGCTACCAAGTAATGCCATTCGGCCTGAAAAACGCAGGAGCCACTTATCAAAGACTCATGGACAAAGTTTTTCAAAAACAGCTAGGACGAAACCTAGAGGTGTATGTAGACGACATGGTTGTTAAGTCTTCCATACCCGACGAACACGCAAGGGACCTAGAAGAGATCTTCGCCGAACTCAGGAAACATAACATGCGCCTAAACCCCGAAAAGTGTGTCTTCGACGTTCAAGGGGGAAAATTCTTGGGCTTCATGTTAACATGCCGAGGCATAGAAGCCAACCCTGATAAATGCGAAGCGGTTATTCATATGAAAAGCCCGAGAACCCCAAAAGATGTACAGAGACTCACAGGGAGAATTGCCTCTCTATCACGATTCCTGCCTAGAATCGCCGAGAAGGTAAGACCCATCATGCGTTTGCTAAAAATAGCCAAGAACTTTTCATGGAACCAACAATGTGAAGAGGCTTTTCAATAGCTAAAAAAGACCCTCTCAGCCCCGCCCATACTCAAAAAACCGGAACCTACAAAGGATCTAGTGCTTTACATATCGGTTTCCCAAGCAGCCATAAGTGCGGTTTTAGTGCAGGAACATGAAGAAGGCCAGGCACCCATATACTTCACTAGCCGAGTACTACAGGAAACCGAGACCAGGTACCAGACGATAGAGAAGGCTGCCCTAGCATTAGTGAATGCTGCAAGACGCCTGAGACAATACTTTCAAGGACATCGGGTGATTGTCAAAACCGATTGCCCAATTGCAAAGGTATTAAGGAAACCAGAATTAGCAGGGAGAATGATAGCATGGTCAGTAGAGCTCTCAGAGTTCGACTTAAAGTACGAATCGAGGGGCCCAATCAAGGCACAGTGTCTAGCAGATTTTATCAATGAACTACACCCTGCTGAAACCTTTGAAGAAGAATGGTGGACGGTACATGTAGATGGATCGTCAAACCAAAGGGGAAGTGGTGCAGGCATCATCCTGGAAGGACCCAACCAAATACGGTTGGAATAGTCATTACGATTCGGTTTTAAAGCATCCAACAACCAGGCCGAGTACGAGGCATTATTAGCTGGGCTCAGATTGGCCAGAGAAATGGGAGCCCGAAAGGTACAATGTTGGAGTGATTCGCAAGTAGCAGCCGAACAGATCAACGGTGTTTTCCAAGTCAAAGACCCTCAATTGCTGAAATATTATCATACTTTCATTCAGCTGAAACAAGAGTTCGAGGAAATAAGGGTGAATCATTTAGCCCGAGAACACAATGATAGGGCAGATCGGCTCGCTAAATTAGCTACTACCCAAAAACCCGGACAGTTGAGAACCTTCATCCAGGAGACGTTGCCCGAACCAAGTATAACCGCCGGAGAATGCATGCAGCTTTCGGCAGCCAAAAGTACGTGGATAACCGAAATACAACAGTACTTGGCACAAGGAATCCTTCCGGAGGATAAAGAAAAAGCCAAAAGATTGCGGATCAATGCTTCAAGATACGTTATGATAGCCGAAGAGTTGTACAGAAGGGGATTTTCCATGCCCTTGTTAAAGTGTCTTGAGAAAGAACAAGCAGAATACGTGATGAGGGAGTTGCATGAGGGAATCTGCGGCATGCACTCTGGAGTACGAACGATGGCAACACGAGTTCTCCGAGCAGGATATTACTGGCCGACCCTCAAAACTGACTGCGCCGAGCACGTAAAAAGGTGTAGCCAGTGCCAAAAACATGCTAACCTTATTCACCAACCAGCGGATAAGTTGCACTCCATATCGTCACCTTGGCCTTTTGCTGTATGGGGAACCGACATTCTAGGTCCTTTCCCTGTAGCCACAGGACAACGCAAGTTCTTGATAGTAGCTGTCGATTACTTCACAAAATGGATAGAAGCCGAGCCTTTGGCAATCATCTCGGCTCAGAACGTACGGAAATTTTTGTGAAAAAATGTCATCACTCGCTTCGGCATTCCATATGCAATCGTCACAGATAACGGTCTACAATTCACGGACAAGAAGTTAAACGCTTTCCTTGAAGGTTTGGGAATAAAGCATAAAGTTACCTCGGTCGAGCACCCCCAAACAAACGGACAAGCAGAAGCCGCAAACAAAGTCATCCTAGGAGAACTGAAAAGAAGGTTGGGAACAGCCAAAGGGGCTTGGGCTGAGGAGATACCCGAGATATTGTGGGCATACAGGTGCACCCCTCAATCAACCATCAAAGAAACACCTTTCAGAATGGTTTATGGGACCGAAGCAATGATCCCAGTCGAAGTAGGAGAACCCTCATTCCGAAGACAAAACTTCGAGACTTCCGAAAACGAAAGTTCCATGAGGTACGAACTAGACTTGGTTGAAGAAATACGTGACCGAGCACGTCTCAATGCCGAAGCATGCAAACAAAGAATGACTCGAAGATTCAACTCAAAGCTGAAGCCGCGAGACTTTCAAGAAGGAGATCTAGTCCTAAGGGCGCAAGGCGATGCCCGAAGAGATTCCAAAGAAGGAAAATTGGCAGCCAATTGGGACGGCCCATTCAGAGTTCGGCAAAACCTCAACAATGGAGCGTACAGGTTGGAAGAACTGTCAGGAAAAATAATACCAAGAACCTGGAATTCCACTCATCTTAAATATTACTTCAGTTGATGTATTTTCACTACATATTTAAAGTGTGATACTTTCTTCCCTCCTTATTTTATCATCCCTACGAAAATGTAAAAGGATGTACTCGGGCTTTCATGAGGCATACCTCCAAAAGAATCCTAAACGGCTTACAAATCGCTATTATTATTTGAGCACATCATTCGGATTTTCTTCAAAATGGTTTCCCTCCCGAGTGCTCCCACTCGGCTAAGGATGCACCATTCGGATTTTCTTCAAAATGGTTTCCCTCCCGAGTGCTCCCACTCGGCTAAGGATGCACCATTCGGATTTTCTTCAAAATGGTTTCCCTCCCGAGTGCTCCCACTCGGCTAAGGATGTACCATTCGGATTTTCATCAAAATGGTTTCCCTCCCGAGTGCTCCCACTCGGCTAAGGATGTACCATTCGGATTTTCATCAAAATGGTTTCCCTCCCGAGTGCTCCCACTCGGCTAAGGATGCACCATTCGGATTTTCTTCAAAATGGTTTCCCTCCCGAGTGCTCCCACTCGGCTAAGGATGCACCATTCAATAGAGGAACCGCATCCTCGAAAAACACTTACAGTTCTACTTCGTCCAAAAATAAAAACACAAGTATTACAAAAACAAGTAAAAGAGCGAAATAAGCTAAGTTAAATACCGAAAGGAAGAATATATTTTCATTAGATTATCATAAAGGGTCGAGCCCATGTATACAAAAAGACACAAGGCTCTAACGGCCTAAAAACTACAAAATCATTCTATTTTTGCCTAGTCGTCATGAACATCGACGTCAACGGTTTCCTCATCAGCGACCCCAAGCTCTGCACCATCATCAGCAGCCGAACCATCGAGAGGATTCTCGAGAATGGCATCATCCGGGATGTCATCAATAGGCACCAGTTGCCCTTGATAAACATCCTTCTCCATATCAAAGATGCTGCGATCACGAACATTATAAAAATGTGTTATTTGCCGCATCCCGTGGAGGAAACTAGCCTCGTGTTCGGCAAGAATCTTTTCTTCAGCCGAAGAACGAAACCTCTCCCTCGCAACACTCTCCGCATCACGTTCTTCCCGAGCCTCGGCCAACAGAGCCCTTAGCCGCTCGATCTCATCAGATTGAAGCTTAGCATCCTTCTCGGCCATTATTACTTTAGTGTCTAATTCATGCACTTTGACCGAGAGGTCCTTAACTTCATCCTTCAAACGCCCATTATCGTCGGCCAAAACCAAGTTGGCCTTTAACACCTGTTTATTAGACGCTTGGGCCTCCTCCAAATCCTCCTTCAACTTATCGGCCTCCTTCAAAGGATTCCCAAACAAATGATATGCGACGGCTGTGGCCCTCGCTTGAAATTCGCAAAAGGCCGACCAGTTGGCGCCAGCATCGGCTTTGCTGAGGATGGCCTTCCCAGTATCCGAAATGTCATTGGAGCTCACCATCTTCTTGGGCCGAAAGTCTTTAGCAAAAAAGCCTTCGGTAGTCAAGGCATTAATAGCAGATAAAGAAGCTGAAGCAGGAAAACCCAAGGTTTGTTGCTTCAGCTTCTTAACCCTTTCTTCTTCCGAAGCCTCACGACTCCGGTGCCTTTTCTTGTGCTCTCTCTCTTTGCTTTTCTTTTCTCCTGCTGGAGGAGGCACAGTGTCTACTGGAGGTGGTCGGGGGGTCGGTTGTTTGGGAATAGGGGGCACGGCAGCAGTTCCAGACTTGTTCCCCACAGCTTGAGCCCGATTCCTCCGGGCATTCCGGAATGAAAATACATCACCTCCGGCATCGGCCATAATACCTACACCAAAAACACTTAGTCAATAACAAAAGCTAAAACTTTTAAACACTAGTAAAGAAAGAACAAAAATCTTACCACACATATCTGCTAAAACAGTGGAAGAATTTAACAGGGCCACAAGCTGCCTAGCAGGGAGCTTTCGGGGGAGAGACTCTAGAAAAAGGAGATCCTCACGTTCCGTTTCGGTCATCATGGATTTTGGAAACTTGTCATAACGCCGAGGGTTTTGCTCCCAATAGAACGAAAATAGGGACTTCCCACTCGTATCATAAAGATGGTGAGTCCCTATGTTCGACCTAACAACTACCTTGAAGAAACCAGTTTTAAAATTCTTATAAGAGGTAGTGAATGACTTGAAAAGAGGCCTTTTCGGTTTTCTTATCAAAGAAACCCATAAACCATCTTTAGGCCGAGTACAAAAGTAATATAGAAACACGTTTACCGAAGGCTCTATAAAATTAAAAAATACAGAGGGCTCGGAATGCCTGGATAGCAGCCCACCCATTCGGATGCAACTGCGAGGGTGCCACGTTTAAAACCCGAAGCACCCCCATAGTGAAGTCGTCGAAAGGAACCTTTACATGTAAATCACGAAATACGCAATCATACATATAAAAAAAATCCCTTTTCGAGTTGCCTTTCCCCATGAAAACAAATTCAGGGTCTGGCTCTCGCCGACAACACTGTAACCCTACAGGACAAAATTCATCTTCGGCAATAGAAGACACATCTACATAGTTTACAAAATTACAGACGCTATTCCTATCGTCATACCGAGACCAATAGGCCCCAACTTCTCCAGCAACCCAGGTATACCCTGGAAGGGTAATGGGTGGAAAAACCTTTTTCACATGAGCAACCCGGGGGTCTATGCTTCGATTTTGCTCCAGAAGCCTCCTCCGCCGAAGAGGCAGAAGAGGCTGCAGGACCCATAACATTCTCACCCATCCCCTCTCGGTTTGGAGACGAAGAAGAAGAAGCCGAAGAAGAAGAAACGGACTCAGAAGACGAGGCGGTCGAAGACCCCTCGCTAGAATCTTCACTTTTAGAGGAAGCGGACGGAAAGTCAACTACCTCGGTTCCCCCAGAAAGCTCACGGCCAACCGAACTCATAACAACAAAGAAAAAAGCAAAAGCAGAACTCTCGTACCTTAATTAAGACGAGAAGAATGAAGCTAGAATAAACTATTCGGCCGAGAGCAAGAAAAGAAGATTTTAGTGAAATCGTAAATATGAGCAACGAGAACGACAACTTTCCCCTATTTATAGGGCCCAGGCCCATAACGGTCCAGAACCCCCCAACCGTTAGATCTGTCAAGATCTAACGGTTCACGTAACGCAACGCTTCGATCCCTACGACCCAACGGCTTTATTCTGCCATAAATGGCAGTGATTTCAAACGACACAACCTTAAAACGCCAGTATCAACAATAAACCTCTTCGCTATTTTCCTTCGCTTGAGGCTGGGGGGCATGTGTACTAGTTGGGGTATTCGGCAACGCATACAAACCGAATACCCCCGACAGTAGGATCAGGTGTTCAGTACACGAAGCATAGCCGAACACCCCAACGCTGTATGATCCGTTCAGCAGACAGAGTATTCGACATCTATAAATCCGAGGACCCCTAAACCCCTCACCTTGGGCCTAAATGATAGTATTCGGCACAAATAGGCCGAACACTGATAGAAATATATGCACCATTAGTAACTAAAGACAACGTAAACATAAGGTTAAAAGGTAATTAAGTACTCTTAATTACCACATATATAATTAAGAAAAGGACTAAGGCCCTTCAGGGCCAAGGCCCATGAAGGCCCAAGCCCAATAAGAATATGTATAAAAAGGGGATCCACTCCCCAAGGTAAACTCTCAGAATTCTCATTTATTACACACATTAAATGCTCTGCGCCGAACCCTAACTTGAACGTTGGAGTGTTTATTGCAGGTACCCCACCTTTCGGACAAATTACAAAGAGATCTTAGGATACAGAGACGACTGAAGACCCCCCCCCCCTTATCCTACGACAGGAACAAAACCCATCCTAACATTACCCACGGACCCACATTGGACCTTGTCCTCAAGGTTCTGAGAATGCTTATGCAACACATGAATTAAGCTATTGACTAAGGATGGAGAATGGTTGGCAAACAAAGGGTAAATATATTTTGCTAATAAAAGGCCATATGCAAAGTCACTTGTTGGGCTGGTATTTGACCAAAAATTAAAAGGCCCATGGATTAAGTTTGTAACATCCTTTTTTACTATTAAAGATTTTCTTATTAATTAAGTAATTTGTGAAGTAATTCGATATCCAATTATTGAAAATAGCCTTTATAATACGGGAAAATTTGTTTTTCCTTTAAAACGTTGTTACTTAAAATTCCAAACAACAATCATCCACAATAACTTATTAATATATAAAAATTCCTTTTAATGAAATATCAGTCTTAATAAATCAAACTCATTTTATAAAACATTAACTTCGATGCAAACCATGAAACATAACAAAATCTTCTTTAATTAAGAACATCCTCAGATCCATCATTATACAATTCTATTACACATAATTTACTTATGAATTTAAAATCTTGGAATATAACACATTATACATTTGAGTCACATATAAAGAATTGGTACATCATAATATTAAAACCAAGTCTACCCCTTTTTATACAAGAAAACACTAAGACTCAGAGCAGTGACTCAATGAAAATTTCAAAATACCCAAATAACCAAAGTAACATCCTAGAAGGATCCTCTTCTTTCTCTTAAAACATCCACTCGTGTTCACGGTGCTTGTTGTAGCCTTTCGTTCCATCTTCGTTGTCTGCATAAGATCATTTGTCTAAATCTGAAAAATAAAAACGTATGGAGTGAGTCTCTTTCCTCTTCTAAACCAACAACCAAACGACCTTCCGGTCTCAAACAAACATACAATATCAACCACTTCACAGTGGTGCTCTCACGAGTCTCACTCGAAACCTATTCGTTTCCACAACTATTCTTGTAAATTATTTCACACTAGCCAGCTGCCACTGGAATTCCCAGAACTCAGTGGTCTTACATATTTTTGAGTTGGATGACTGTTGGGAGTACACCTCTCACCATGGTACTATGTCGGGCTCTCACCAACCGATGATGTCTCGTATTTTTGTCAGGGTGGCCGAGTCAGCTACGTGATCTATCGTCACAACTCAATGCCTTACCCTCCAAGAACAACCTGTCTTACGATCATCTCCCAGGTACCAACTGTGGTCATCCATTACTCCGAGGACTGACTCCTCAACACTCTCCTCACAGAGTTTATTTTCTTTCTTCGTCGCATGTGGGTTTCCCGCTGCACATGGTACAGGTGCGGACGAATTGACGCCGAGCTAAAGGTATCACCTCTACGCTCACATATGCATATATAAATAAGGACTTTGCCTTTATCGCTACATCGTAACGATCTCATCACCCCAGGTGACGCGTCATTTGCAATCCGACCTTGGTTCATAGATAACTCGCAGCTGAAATATCCCACGCCTTTTACAGGTTTGTGTGAGATTTTCTACCAAAGGTACTCGACGACGGTCCTCAATCAACATATGTCCCAGACATACAACACGGAGATCAAACTCCCCCACTATCACAGTGGTTAAACATTACGACCCCGTCATCTCACAAGCACAATGTTCACCGTAGATAAAGCCTCCTCACGACCTGTCCCACAATTATCCGTTCAAGTTTTGTCCACGAACAAATCCGTTCAACCGTCTCACACGACTTAGCATTGGAGGTTCTTTCCTCCTTTTGGTTCTCACCACGATTCGGACAATCACAATTTATAAACTATCAAACACATGTGCGTATTGCACGTTACCCAATCATGACCCACATCATGATTCTTAACTGTTTTACTTTGTTTTATGAAAATCCTCACCCACTCTCACATTTTATGCTTACTTCAGTCATTTTGTCCAAATCCATGCAAGGGTCCTAAATTCCTTTCTAAGTCCAAACATTCGGCATCCTCCATGTACATAGGTAATTCCTAATTACTAATCCATAATGTTATTAAGTTCACACTTTTAATTATAGTTTATTCACTATTGTTCATAGTGAATATTATTAATTACTAGAATGACCTTCTAGTATTCACAAATGTACTCCATTTGGAGTTCATTTGCTCCCACAGAAGAATGAAAAATTCTCGTTCCCACAATCAACAAACCATCACAAGCAATTCACATGCACAAACCAATTCCACCACTCTTTGTCCGAGGATCACATTCCTCCCGGTCTCCAATTCACAGTTAATAATAGAACAATCATTGATAACCAATAATCCAATAACTCAAACTCAATCCATCACAAATCATTGCATTCATATTTCTATGGAAACTTCCCTTTTTAGGTGAAATTATTCCTTAACAAGTACAATTAAAGGCATTAAAACCAAATACACAATTAATACAATTAAATTTCATATGGACACATAGAGCTGTATACACACCAAAAATTATTTGATACATCATATCAACTTTAAATTTCATGAGATTTTACAGAGACACTATACATCATACATATTTCATCATATAAATTTATCTCACTAAAATTCAACCCATAAATATTATTTTGAATTAAAAACAGTGACTGGACATGCTCTGTAAAACACAATTCCATATTTTTAGAAAATATCATATCAAATTAGTTTTATGTGAAATTTTACAGAGAATATCTCCAACATTTTGACCATCACATATAATTTCCTCAGTACCAAAAACCCACAAAAATATCCTTTGTGAATTTCCAAATCATTATTGCTCCAGAATAGAGTTTTCAATAAGAAAATGTAAATAATTACAAAAGTACTTACAAAATTCTGAGAAAATCCATAGATATTCCAAATGGTCAAAAAAGAATTAATAAATTTTTTAAAGACCAAATTCTCACAAAAAGTAATTTTCTACATTTAATTTCTCTGCTGTCCAGCTTTTCGATTTTTCCAACATTAAATCACTAAAAATACTTCCCAGGCTTTTCTGACCTTACAAAAATTCAGAGATGACCCTCATGATACATAAAATGAACTCATTGTTCTATTTTCCCAAAATCACGTCCCAAAATTCTTGTAAAAATCAAAACAGTCCCATTCTCAGAATCAACAGTTTTCAAAAATAATTCTGGTAAAAATAGTTACAGTGCTCAAAAAAATCTGAAAAAAATACCACGATATCCAAAGGTATCAAAACATAGGAAAATGTATCTACATCCTCAAAAACATGCACGAAAACGGAGACGAAAAATCCACACAATCACAGGACCCAAATCATAAGTAGCTTATTTCGGATTTATCAAAATAACCATGGTATTTACATACCATCAACAACAGCCACAATCCATATTTAACAAGAAACAAGGAAATAGCTTAGGAAAAAAAGAAACCCCTCCATACCTCGACGAAATCGAAATCCAATCGGTGGGTTTTGAAGTTCTAGTCTCCCTCTATGATATATCCAAGATTAATCGGTAGAAACTTTGATTTGGAGGCTCAAATATTAGAGAGAAGATGCAGAATATTTACAGAGAAGGAGCATGGAGAAGACAGCGGATGAAAGGAAATGAAAAAATGAAAGAAAGATGGATAAAATTTGATATTTTGCTATCTGCACCCACCCTTCCTCTAAGGACACCCCTCTTCTCTTTTTTTTTCTTTTTTTTTCTACAACTTACGGAACTCACGTAAAAGTTTCGAAAATCTCACAATAATACTAACTATATTTTAATTACTCAAACATATTTTCTTATTTAAAAGAAATAAATTCCAATTAAATCATAACTCAATCACACAAATATATATTTATTGAGTTGTAATTTTTAGGGTGTTACAAAGTTATCACATGAGGTTTGGGTTCCAGCTGGCAGGGGAAAAAACACGTTCAAAAGTGGTTTGGGACTTTGTACAATAGGTGCAGCAATTGTGCTTGGAATAGATGGTCCAGATGGATTTTTAATGGGAAAAGAGGCATCCAATGGTGGTTGGTGCACATACGAAGTGGTAGATGGATGTTGTGACCAATGGGGTGAAGTCACACAGATTTAGCTTGGGAAAAGGGGCTGAGATGCATTCATAGGTACCTTGTCAAGATCCAACGGATCAAAAGGCAGTGTGGGTATGCTGGTTGGTTTTGGAGAGGGTTTGAGCGGTGGAATTTCAGAGAGTGGATGGGGGTTTGGAATTGGAACGAACGATGAAGGTTGGGGGTTTTGGGTGTGTAGAAGCTGAAAATGTTGATGGAGGGTTTGGAAAGGTTGTAAGTTTTGAGTAGTGTATTGGGTCTGTTGAAATTGAAAGGGGAAAAGAGGAGTGTTTGATGTATGGTGGTAGTTAGGTGTTGGGTGTTGGGGAGGAAACTGGTTGAGATGGCAAGAATAATCGTTTAATGGAGAAGGAAAAGGTTGTTACGGGTTTGAAACCCATTGTTTAGGGTCCGACGAAGGAGGAGAAACACTTGGTGTTGGTGGCCATTGCGGTGGTGGCCACTGCGGCGGTGGCTGTTGTGGAGGGGGAGGCTGGTAATGGTAGAGGAAGGAGGGCCAAGATGCTTGAGGTTGGTGGTGGAGATCCGTGTGTGGTTGCGGTTGCGGAGATGGTGGCCGCGGTTGCGGTGGTTGGAATGATAGTGATAACTAATGAAAATGGTATGGTTGGTGGTGGTGATCGGTGTGCAGTGGTTGCGGTGGTGGTGACCACCAATAACCGTGGTGGTGTGGTGGCCATGAGGAATGGTGATGGTAGTCATTCATGGAGGAGGCGGAGTGCGGCTGATGAAAGCACCAGTGATACAATGCAAAAACTAAGGTAATAGAAAATAACCTAAACAGACAATAAAGAAGCCAAAGTCAGGTGGCAGCTGCCACTCATGCTTGGCAGGGCTATTCATCGCACCCCACCGAGCCAACGCATCAGCCATGCAGTTACTACTAAATGCATGTGAATTATATATTAACTAGTGTTTTATTTCACTGATAAAAAAAAACTAGTGTTTTATTTATTTATTTTTTTAAAAAAGAAAAACATATTTATACTTATATATTAAATTTGAGATCCCATTTTTGTTTCTCATGAAGCTACATCACATTTTTTCCATTTCATGAAATTCACTAAAAAAAAACCATTAGCAACTACAAATTGGATCGCTGTGTGATAAAAACAAATGTATCCATTGAACCTATAATAAACATTCTAAACAATTTACTTGCTAATTTTAAAAAAAAAAATGTTGTCTAACGTTATTGAATGTTAGCATTTTCCTCCTTAGAGATTGGACCTAAATCAATGAAGATCTACAAGTTCAAAGAACATACATTGGAGACTTAACTTCATTAACCATGTGGGACCTCTACCCTTTGTTTTTGTAGACTAAGGATCTAATACCCCCCCCCCCCCCCCCCCCCCCCCCCCGAAGGAGGGATGCCTAATGAATCATCCATTTACATGTTTAAACAAATAATTAAATAAAGTCAACATCATGAAACAATTAATAAAATAAAAATGACTTATTTTATACTTCCTCAGGTCTTTTTTATAAGGCACAATTTAGAAGGAATTAATGACCCTTTTTATAAGACATTTTACAATTTCTATGAAGTATTTGTATTTTTTATTGATAGTGGTACATAATACTCTTAGACTTTAATATTTTCACATCAACCATAACAAATTAATGATTATTAATAAGGGTAAAATTGATACATTAGTAACATTTTTTTAAAAAAATCAAGAAAATCAACTGAATTAACTACTTTTATTGGTTTGTTTGATTTTGTCCAAAGTGTCTAATAAAAAGGACCGAAGGGAGTAATTTTTAACAATTATTACCCCCGGTCCTATATATAAGAAACAAATTGTATTTTTCTTTGGTCCTAATTATAAGAAACAATGACTAGTTTTCACACTTACTCAAGGTTAAATTTATTTTATACCCTTAATTTATTGTTAACTCTATTTACTAGGCAGTCATTCATTGGATTATGAGTACTGACATTAAATGTGACCATCACTTACAACATTTACTTAAGAGCATTTTTGGAATAAAATTTGAATTTATGATAGTATTAATTAAAAATAATTGATTAAATCACTTTCTTTGATTTTGATGATTTGTTATATGTTTCTTATATATAGGACAAGAGGTAGTAATAAAGAGTGATAGAACACTCAACGGTCACCATTTTAAACTAATAATATAATACTACCCCCGATCCTTATTATAAGGTTCAATTAACTAATTCAATAAAATTAAGAAAATTGGTTAATTTAGTTATGAGTATTAAATTTGTCTTGAATTAGTATTTTTTTTTCAAAACTACCCCCTTGAATAAAACTTACAAGTATTAATGACTTATATTTCTTTTACAGTTACGTCATTCTAGAACTGATTTTAATTGAGGATATTTTTGTAAAGAAATAATTAATGCATGATAAATTTTATATTGAACTTTATAAAAAAGACCAAATCATATTTTTAATTTGGACGTTATAATAAGGAACGTAGTATTATTAGTTAATAATAAGAGCATGCGTTGCGTGAGTGCAAAGTGCAATGTCCACTGTGTCACACATTCATATACACACCCTTGTGTCTGGCTTGCACGTTTTTGTCAAGGGTCCTTCTAATTAAAGCAAGAAACATTTCTGAAGAAAACACATTTTATGAATGACTAATGTGGTCAAAGACAGTGGACAACCGAATATTCAAGTAACAGAACATGTTATCATGACTAGAAGCATCTGCTGAATCAATGTAAATGTTCAGAGAGATATGTTATCATGAAATTTATGTTTAACATGTTATTATATCCTACATAACTGTCACTTTGGTCCCCGAAAGTGTAATTCACTGTCACTTAAGTCCCTGAAAGTATGAAAATGTCACTTTAGTTCCTGAAAGTGTAATTTGTTTGTCACTTTAGTCCTTTTGATAAAAAAAAATTCTTTAAAATTAACGTTTGTGCCTACATTACACGTTATCTAACTACATGCATAACATGTCACGTAGGTAAATAGCATATCACGTAAGCACGAACGTTAATTTTAAAGAAATTTTTTTATCAAAAAAATTAAAGTGACAGACAAATTATACTTTCCGGGACTAAAGTGACAGTTTCATACTTTGAGGGACTTAAGTGACAGTGAATTACACTTTCAGGTACTAAAAAGGTAGTTTACCCAATATTCAAGTAACAGAACATGTTATCATGACTAGAAGCATCTGCTGAATCAATGTAAATGTTCAGAGAGATATGTTATCATGAAATTTATGTTTAACATGTTATTATATCCTACATTGCTTTTCAAATATGTCACAAAGAAAGTAACAGAACACAGACAAATAAATGAGGGAAAGTGGCAAAAAAATGAAATGCAGTGACGTAAATAAAAAATCCAATTTATTCCAAACAATATTGCATAGTTATAACAAGCCTGAGATGGTTGGGTACGATCCTCAAACACTGAAAAAGGTTTACTTTAAGGGATTTTCACAGCTGGATTCTGATTCACAGGTAGTTTGTATAAGAAAATGGCTTAGATGACTTTGAGAAGCCATCCAGCACCGCGTAGAAAGATGGTTGTCCTGCAACCAACTAGCTAGTTGAGTTTGATGATAACAAAAGGGCTAAAAGGAATGTATGATTGCTTAAATGAGTTGTTTATCTTAAATTTATGAACCTAATAATGTCATAAATTTAATAACTTTACTCAAAAAATTTCTCCAGTGTTAAAATTAATAAAGTGAGTGTTTAACTTAAGTCACATTAAATTTTGTGACTAAATAATTTTTTTATTAGTACGAATTAGTTAAGTAACGGTTGTTTATCTAAGTAACAGACTATCAAGTCATCCGCTCTAATAAAAAAAAATGTTAACCAACTCGTATAAGTACATGTGTTGTAGATGCTATAAACAATCATATATTATAGATGCTCTAGCATTGTAGCTAATAGAAGTCTCACAAAAAATTAAAAATAGAATAAAGTATCATATATATTCAAATTTATTAGGGAAGAAAAATGTATATTTTAAAAGATAATATGATACTATCATATCTCAGAAAAGAGAAGTATAATCTTTCTAATAAATTATTGAGTCTTAATTAAGTTAAATTTAAATAAATGAATATATCAAAATTTTACATTACATAAAAATAAATATAAATCAATCCCAACTACTCAAGAGTATGTTTGGTTCTATGAACCTACACCCATAAATTCTTAAACAAATTTTCTTATTAATTTAAAAAGAAAATATTAAACGAAAAAAATAAATATATTTCATGTCTTAAAAATATAAAATGTATTCAAAACTTGCCAAAAAAAATGATTAATAGAAAAATGTTATAGGATGATTTAGATTATTCGAAAACCAAACAAACTCTGAGTCTATTATTTACAGATTGGATTGCCTGCAGCTGTGATTCTGTGAAGCCTCGTCACAACACACACAAAAAAAAAAAAATCATTAAAATAGAATATGATGTTTGGAGCGCCCCATACTGCTTAGATTCTTAGAAGGTACTACTGTCGACTAGATGTGTTTGTTGCACGCTGATTGGAGAATGCTGTTGACGAGAAAAATTATTAGGTCTTATTTCAATCCATATCTATATTCAAATTATAATTTACGAAAAGAATTATAATAATACTATCTCTTGTATTAATTATAAATAATATAAGATAAATTACTAATACTAAAGAAAGTAATTATTATAATTTTTTTTTAATTAATTTTGTTATAAATTTAATTTTTATTCTAAAAATACCTTTTATTTTAAGTGATTGTTATAGTACATAAAAAATAGAATAAATAATAAAATAAGAATATAAAAAAAATTTATTTTAAAAATTAATAATTATTATTTATAATTAGAAAAAAAAAATTATTACTTATAATTAGAACAAGAAATAATATTTAATTATATCTCATGCCAATATTTGCAGCAACTACTACTAATGATACAAGAGCACCTAATCATTTGTTGTCTGCAACATGCTGTCGACCAATTGCATGTGTTTATCACGAGGAAATACGGTATCATGTGCAAGCCATTCAAGTTAGGAAGAACAGTGGCCGTTGAAATCTCGAGGTAATCTTTGTCTGACCCGTAAATAGCAATTATGGAACTCGTCATTATATTTAGCACAACACCAGAGTTACTTACATTATATAACCCTTCATCACAAACACAACTTGTGTATAAGCCCAGGTGCTTTTGGAAGCTAAGGTATACACTTTCCAATAGCAATTTGAACTCTCCCAAATAGCTGAGATGATTTTGATAGCAATTTTTTTAGTTTCTCTTGCTTTTCTGTGGCTATGCAGAAGCAAGAAGAAGCCAAAGAAATTGCCACCTGGTCCCAGAGGGTTACCAATTTTGGGAAACCTTCACATGTTGAGAGAAAGTTCTCATCGTGACTTGCACCAACTAGCCCAAAAATATGGACCTGTCATGTACTTACGCTTAGGTTTTGTGCCCACCATTGTTGTTTCTTCACCCCAAGCAGCTGAACTGTTCCTCAAGACCCATGACCTTGTCTTTGCTAGTAGACCACCTCTTGTGGCTGAAAAATACATGTCTTGGGAGCAGAAGAACTTAGGCTTTGCTGAATATGGTTCCTATTGGCGCAACATGCGCAAGATGTGCACGTTGGAATTGCTAAGCCAAACCAAAATTAATTCCTTCAGACGCATGAGGGAAGAGGAGCTTGAGCTATTGATCAAGCATCTAAGAGAGGCAGCCAATGATGGAGCTGTTGTTGATCTCAGTGCCAAGGTTTCAAAACTCAGTGCAGACATGTCTTGTAGAATGATTTTAGGGAAGAAGTACATGGACCAGGACTTGGGTGGGAAAGGGTTCAAGGCTGTGATTCAAGAGGCAATGAATTTAGCAGCAACTCCTAACATAGGAGATTTCATTCCTTACATTGCTGCCCTTGACCTTCAAGGGCTAACGAAGCGCCTGAAAGCACTTGGCAAAATCTTTGATGACTTCTTCGAGAAAATTATTGATGAGCACGTGCAATCAGAGAAGGGAGAAGACAAGGTGAAGGATTTTGTGGATGTCATGTTGGGCTTTGTCGGTACTCAAGAATCTGAATACCGCATTGAAAGGTCCAATATCAAAGCCATAATGCTGGTAAGAGAAATGACATGTTGAGTTTTTTTCCTTATATATATTTTTATTTAAAATTAAAGCCACATACCGCAAGTATATGGCCACACGAGAGAGGAAATTTGAGCAACAAGCTCGTTGGCTCTTCAAGTTTGTCATATTCTCACTCTTCTTTGAGATAATTGTTTTCTTGGCACAGGATATGTTGGCTGGCTCAATGGATACTTCTGCTACAGCAATTGAGTGGACACTTTCAGAGCTCCTCAAGAATCCAAGGGTGATGAAGAAAGTCCAAATGGAGTTGGAAAGTGTGGTGGGTATGAAGAGGAAGGTGGAGGAATCAGACTTGGACAAGTTGGAGTATTTAGACATGGTTATAAAGGAAAGCTTGAGGCTCCATCCAGTGGCACCGTTTCTAATACCACACCAGTCCACGGAAGATTGCATGGTTGGAGAATTTTTCATACCTAAAAAATCAAGGCTCATAGTGAATGCATGGGCTATTATGAGAGACCCAAGTGCTTGGAGCGAGGCAGAGAAGTTCTGGCCAGAGAGATTTGAGGGAAGCAACATAGCTTTGAAAGGGCGTGACTTTCAGCTGATACCATTTGGGTCTGGCAGAAGGGGGTGTCCAGGATTGCAATTGGGCCTAACTGTGGTTCGTCAAACAGTGTCACAGCTTGTGCATTGTTTTGATTGGAAGCTACCAAATGACATGTTGCCAGATGACTTGGACATGACAGAGGAGTTCGGTCTAGCAATGCCGAGGGCCAATCATCTCCTTGCCATTCCTACTTATCGGCTTTCCAATGAAAGGGATTAGGAAAAACAATTTCATAGTAAGGTTTATGGAAAAATAAGTTACCCTTTCCCTTCCTTATCTTCAAGAAATAATAATTATGTATGTGTCTCGAGACTCTCTTGTTTTAGAGTCACTTATGATATTCCTTGTCAAGCTTTTCAAAGTGCAAAAGGAAATGCTCGATCTTTCACCATAGGTTCTTTGTTGCGTGTCTTACGCCTGAGCAAACAAATCAGTTCTAAACTACTAAAACATCAAACATAAATATTATTATGATACTAACTAAATCAATGAAAAACTAATAAAAAATCATATTAACTAAAAGTATAAATATATAACTAAATTGAAAATTATTTAAAATAATATTAAAACATAATTATTTTAAAAAAAATTCAAATTCTAATTATAAAATATAATAAATATAAAATAATATTCAAAGTTAAGAAACAAAATGCGTAAAAAAAAGTACTTCGAGTAAAATTCGCGAGTCAAAATAAAATAGTATTGAATTCTATGTTGCAAGTGGCCGGGGTCGGGCCTTTTTAGTCATTAAAAAAAAAGGCCCAGTTATTCTCAGCCCAATGTCCGTATGCGTAAGTTCAATCTGTGCTATCTCTCTCACTCACTCACTCACTGTATTTCAGTTTCAGTTCCCATGTCTAGTCTCTCTTCTTGCTCATCTTCTCCTTCATTTGCAAGTTACGGTACTAGCACCCATCCACGCGCGGCTCCACTTAGCCGAATTTCATGCGGTCCCAGACCCAAGAGGAACAAAACCAGTCACAATTCGGAAGCGCAAGAGCTGGTTCGTTTGCTCACCAGCAAGATAAGCGACAAAGAGCCTCTGGTGAAGACGCTCAACAAGTATGTCAAGCAGGTCCGAACACAACATTGTTTTTTGCTCTTTGAAGAACTCGGCAAGCACGACAACTGGCTCCAATGCCTTGAGGTCACTTCCCCTTCTCTATTACCCAAAAACAAAAATGTTAACAATATCTTATCATTTGTAAAATTGGCATTCTCTCGTTCATTAAAATTGGCCTTTATGCATATACAATGATAATTAATATGATGATAGCTATAATATATAACCTAAAATGTGAAAGAAACCAACAACAAAGTGTGGGAAAATAGACAGGAAACATAAACGGATACTTGTCATTGTTTTAATATATATTAAATAGAATAGAGATTGATGATGTCAATGGTTAACTCTGTCTCATTTAGTTGTGAATTATGTTTGGCATTCAGGTTTTCAGATGGATGCAGAAACAACGGTGGTATATTGCTGATAATGGGATTTACTCAAAACTGATATCAGTTATGGGAAAGAAAGGGCAAACCAGAATGGCTATGTGGCTTTTCTCGGAGATGCGTAATACTGGCTGCCGTCCTGATACTTCTGTGTACAATGCACTCATCACAGCCCACCTTCATTCGCGGGACAAAACAAAGGCTTTGGCCAAAGCCATTGGCTACTTTCAGAAGATGAAAGGAATGGAGCGGTGTAAGCCCAACATTGTTACATACAACATTCTTTTGAGAGCTTTTGCTCAATCTCAGAACGTGGAGCAGGTCAATTCTTTGTTTAAGGATCTTGATGAGAGCATTGTTTCGCCGGATATTTACACTTTTAATGGTGTGATGGATGCGTATGGTAAAAATGGGATGATCCGCGAAATGGAAGCAGTGCTTGCTCGAATGAAAAGCAATCGGTGTAAGCCTGACTTGATTACCTTTAACTTGCTGATCAATTCCTATGGGAAGAAGCAGGAGTTTGGTAAGATGGAGCAGGTATTTAAGAGTTTGTTGTGCTCCAAGGAGAGACCGACACTGCCCACGTTTAATTCAATGATTTTGAACTATGGGAAGGCACGGCTTATGGATAAAGCAGAAGATGTTTTCAAGAAGATGACTGACATGGGTTACACGCCGAGCTTTGTTACGCATGAGAGTCTCATCTACATGTATGGCTTATGTGATTGTGTCTCCAGGGCCGTGCAATTGTTTGATGAGCTGGTTGAGTCAAAAGCTCATATAAAAGTTTCAACCCTAAATGCTATGCTTGATGTTTACTGCTTAAATGGTTTACCACAGGAAGCAGATTCACTGTTTGAGAGGGCATATAGTATAAAAATATATCCTGATTCATCAACATATAAACTTCTTTACAAGGCTTACACTAAAGCCAACCAGAAGGAGCTTCTAGATAAATTGCTGAAGCATATGGATAAAGATGGTATTATCCCTAATAAGAGGTTCTTCTTGGATGCTTTGGGTGCTGTTGTGTCTTTACCAGCAAATTCAGAATCTGCTAATGCTGCATCTGATTCAAACACAGCAAATTTAGAATCTGCTAATGCTGCAACTAATTCAAACACATCAAATTCAGAATCTGCTAATGCTGCTACTGACCCAAACAACCCCCAAGATTTTGCAAAGTTGGCAACTCACGTGAAGAATTTTTTGGCTCATCGATGACTTGCATACAAGCAGCTCAGTTCACTTTTGAGATTGTATGTTATATCACTTTGCCATCACTTCTCTATCATTCTATTTTACATTATTGATTCTTCTGAGAAACAAATTTTCCCTTGGTCATCATATCACATCACTTTCCTTTTTTTTACTTTTCACAACTTGAAATTAAATAATTCATCTTATGAGATGCTACTTCTCTGTTCCTGTACTGACCTACAAAGTTCAAACTCAGGCATTTTTTGGTTTTCAAATGATAAGCTCTGAAGAATTATCCTTTATTATTTAATAATTTAAGCAAGTACCTTTATTAAATTAGCAAGTCACAACAATGAAACCTGGGGCAACTTTAGGCATTTTAAAGTACTTGGTTAAATTGGCATCTGGTGCTGAAAATTAATATTCTTAGGACAAAAGAAACAACAATACGAGAGACGATGTTGCTTATTTTCCTTATTTGTGCATAATGTTTCATTACTGGTCTATGTATAAAATTGATTTCGAATGATTTGCTTTATTTGTTATCTTGTAAAGAAATTTATGAAAACAACAGAATGTTATTTTATTCTTCACTGTATTTGTTTTTGGTTTCCTTAAGTTGTCTGTTCACCTAAACATGCTTTTTTCTTGTTTGTTTGTTGCAAGTTTGTCAGTTGCAAATGAAGCACTAAACCCATTTTAACGAAGTTTAACCAACAGAGATATAGACATAGAAGATCTTATTGCCTAGGCTTCACATGTTGTATATGTTATACTCAACTAGTTCTTGTCTGAAATTACAACTGCTTTCATTTGATGGTGCAATACTAGATGACAATGGCTGCCAAAATTATGCTTCTCTTTAATGCATTTTAAATTTATAACTGTCTGGAAATTTCTTTTCTACATCTCTTGTATTTGAAAGAATTTGTTGGGGATGTTTAATACTCGGACTTTCTGATTCAGTGACGTGTTGGAAAGTACCAGCAGGAATTCTCAATTGATTGTGTGACTTGCTGGGGCGGAGCTTTTTGGGCTTATATAGAAACCATAGCCTCCCAAAATGTTTGCAAAACGATTTTAGACTACATATATTTTTTTATTTAAATGGTTGGCCATGACCAATAATAAGGTAGAAGCACTAGTGAAGAAAGGTGATTGCATGATTTTTAGTTTTATGAAAAGGAAAAGAGGGAGACCAAAAAGGTCATTGAAGGAAAGTTGTTGAGAAAGACCTCACAGTGAATTATCTGAATATTTGGTCTCTAACTGAGCCAAATAATGTTATGTAATTTTATGTAGCCGACCTCACATAATGTGATAAGGCTTTTGTTGGTGGTGATGGTGGTTGGCCACAACCATTTAAATACCACACCACTGCATATCCATTGAATAATATAACTATTGAAAAGCAATTGATGCCTCTTCTTTATTTATAATTATTGACCATTTTCCCGTTGATTGTAGGCAAGTTGAATATTATTTTAGCATATTTTTCCGTTGGCTTCTTGAATAAAATTTACCTAGTTTCGCCTTTCATGACTGGGTTCATTTTTGTTCAGGTATGAATTTATTTCCAGCACATTGCCCTTTCTCTTCGTGGCACTATGGTCTATGAAGAATGCATCAGACCTGACAGCTGCCAAAGCTAATTAGTTGATGACAGCCAATCCTAAAAGAGCAGGCTTGCTGCTAGAAAACAATGAGTAAATCTGTAACTAACAAAATTGAGTTTTTATCAATGATGTTATTGATAATTCATGTACAATGATCATTCTGATGTAATTTGAAATCAAGACTGAAAGAGTGACTGCTCATGTTTTCTGCACAGTACTGAAAACAACAGAGTAATGAAACAATTTGTTAAAAATTTCTGTTGTTTTAGCACTTAGGAGTATTTGAAGGACTGGACTTTTCTAATAAGCTAGTCTTGAAAATCCACCTCTATAAATTTAAATAAAGTGTAAATTATATAGATGCTTACACTTTCTATTTAATGTATTCATTTATCATTAGAAGGAAGTATTAATTTTTTAAATTACAGAGGAGGACAAGTAGTTTAAACATATTTCCGGAAAAGAATATGTAATATGTAAATTATCCTATAAAAAAACCCATTAATCTTCACTGACATCCTCCGTGATGTATTTTCTCTGTAAGACACATTTCACCATAGCTTAACATTTGATTTTGGTACTCAAAAAAATGTTAATTTTAAAAAAAAATACTATAAAGATGTTTTTTCTTATATCATAATGGTTTATGCTCTTGAAATATAATGTTAAAATTTTCCTTTTTAAAATTTTATTAATTTTATGAAAAATCGACTACTTATTATTTAATTTAATTATATATTCTTTGTGAAAAAAATTACTACCAAATTGAAGTAACTTGTGACGGGTCCACATAAATTAGAATCTTAGCAAAACTGCACGGAAAGTAGAATGAAGAAGAAAATCTATTTTTGTACTATCCCACACTATGGGGTGTGTGGTCCCTCCGCATTATTAAATTTTAATACTTTTTTCTTTTTTGATAACAGAATTTTAATACTTTTTTCAACTTGAATGGGTTGCAAGGAATTTTATTTTCATTCAACCTTACAAGTTACAAGAATTACTCAATTAAACAAACTAGGGAGAGAAAAGGTAAAGATGGTGGGAAAAAAAAATCCTTTCCAATCACCACAGCCATAGCACACTGTCTGTTCAAGGCAAACAAGCCAACAACAACAATTTTCAATTAAAAAGGTACATGTTGCTGTTATATTTATATCTTCTCAAAATTTAGTGAGAGTATTATAATTTATAACAAATTCCTTTAAAATATTGAATTCATAAACAATTAGGATAGAGAAAATCTCAAAAGACAACATTTCCCTATGTAAAATGAAAGTGACTGGTGAAGGGTGATAGAATGCGACCACTGTAGAAACGAACATGGAGAAGGTTGTGGTTATGACAGGTTGATACTATAACATAAGTAGTAGTAGTTCGAGTCGACAAAATAATCCCATGTTTCCTTGTTTTGTGCGTCGCGGATAAGATCCACCGAGTCTGATTCAGTAATGAATCATCAATGTTTGATTGTTTATCAAGCAATTGCTATGCGCTGAACCTGCCACTGCCAGCAAAGCATAGCCCCATCTGTGTGTAAGACAGCTAGATTCCCATGAAACATGATCTCATTTGATAATCATAATCCTCGTTTTAATCTTAAGTTCTAAACACACACGTCTGTGTTTAGATCGCATGAATTCTTTTTTTCTAATGAAGAAATATTTGAGGACTTCTCATCTTTATAATAAATTATTTGAGAATTAAAAATTTAGATGGTGTATTCAATTAAGATTTGGAAAGATTTTAAAAGACTTTTTTTTTTATAAAAAGGTCTTGTGGTATTCAATCAGAATTTTTAAAAAAGATAAAAAAGTCTTATGGTATTTCATCAAGACTTTTAAGATTTTTTTTTTCATGACAATAAAATCCGGTGGTATTCAATTAAGATTTTTTACAACTTAAAAAAAGTCATCTTGTATTCAAAATCCTATAGATTTCGATGGATTGTTTTGTATATTGGATTTTGTGTGACTTTTTAGTTATATATATAAATATCATACACATCAAACAATCATGCCCAAACCTTTGGGATTTTTGTAAATCCTTGGAATTTTTCTACTCTTCCATTCTAGACTTTTTCTTTTTTCCATCATCACCCATATTTTTCTCTCCGATGGTGGTAATATTGCTAAAGTAATTGGTTATCTCTTTCTTCTAATCCTACACACGCTCTTCATATGATCCTAACAGTGATGCGTTCATACCGCCAAATTACGAACCAACCTACATCATCTAACCAAGTCCATCATCTCATTCCCTTAGGTTCGGAGGTTTGCGCTAAAAAATTAAGCTGTTATAAGAGGAGTAGATTTGAACATGGGTTCTAGCTCATCATGACTAACAATCAAGTCAAAGTATTAGAAAATCTTTCTACTGACATTGAGACTATTGCTTTCAATTTTAAAAAAAGAGAAAGAGATAGAGAAAGATTGAAAAAAATTGTATTGATTTTATTTTTTTTATCCAAATCTTATAATTTATTTGTTATCTTTTTCACCGACTCTGTTAATTTTGAATGTTTTCTAAAAATTCATGGAATCCTTTCAAATCTTGTAAATCCATAAAGTCTTTTCAAATTCTATGAATTCATATTTTATAAATCCATTAAAATCCAAACTACAAAATCCTAATCATAAAAGTCTTTTAAAAAATTTTAAAAGTCATTACATTCCTACGAAATCTTTTAAAATCCATAAGATTTTTTTATGCAAAAAAAGTCTGCTAAAATCCTAATTGAATTAACCCCCTTAATTATCATTTAAGAATTTTACTTTCATTTGAGTTTTTTTATTAAAAATAATTAGCAAACCATTTGAAATAATAAGCTTATTCGTATAAGCGTCCACAATACATAATTGCATAATGAATTGTTTGAGAGTTTTTTTTAGGTCATTCTCTCCACATCATACTTAAGAGCTTTTATTATTTTGTTCTCCAATGATAAATATTAGATGAATTGCTTAAATAGGTATAAAAAATATATTTTTTTATTATTTAAAATTGATTAAGTAATGATATAAGCAACGACATGTCATCCGTTCTAATAGTAAATTTTGTTAAACAGTGTTGTTTAACTTAAAGCAACCATTGTAAACAACAAAATTGAAGATGACCTAACTTAAGTTTTTAATTAATAAATGTTTTCAAAATATTTTTCCTTTTAAAGTTGATATCATTAGATGATTTGAAGTTCACATCTTTAATGAATAGGTTTTAAAATTAGAAGGCCCTTAATTGCTTACAAAGTAAAGTTATATTTATTATAAAATAAATGCTATCAAAATATTTTTCCTTTTAAAGTTGATATCATTGGATGATTTGAAGTTCACATCTTTAATGAATAGGTTTTAAAATTAGATGGTCCTTAATTGCTTACCAAAATAAAGTTGAATTTATTATAAAATATTTTTCAACTCTTTATTATTTAGGTATTAATTTATTATTCTTTTACATATTATTACGTGTCTAGAACGATATTCTTATTAAAACGATATGTTATTGCTGAACACTCTCCAATAATCAATTTTCAAGGGTTTCAACTATAATCATTACTTCAGCGTGTGAGATAGCTAATTTACTACATTTAATATATGTGTTGTTACTGTTGTAAGAGTTTATTTACATACAAAAAATATTAAAAAATTTAAGAAATGAGTTTTTGATAAATTTAATTTATTATAAATGACTCATTGTAAATAATATTTTTAAAATGATGTATGTAATAATGAGAATCAAATAGTTTATTTATTGAATTCTTTGTGAAAGTGTATCATAATGAGATATATTTGTGTGTAAAAAAAATTTCATATTTATGAGCTTTTACATCAAATTAAATTATTTTTTCCTTTTTTTAATTAATTGCCAATTTTTTTTTTATATATAATGGTGATAATAAGAATTGAACCTAAATATTCATGGATTAACTCTAATCTCCACCAATAGGCTGAGATAAAACCTTCTTTCAAATAATATTTATTTTTTAAGTAATCGGTATTAAGTAGTATTTATTTTTATGTAACCAGTATTAAGTAATATTTATTTTTTTCAATCAGTATTAAGTATAAGAAGGGATATTTATAAACTATCATTCAAATAATATATAGATTGATATTGATAGGGGAAAAAATAGGAATTCGATTAGAAGTAATTGAGGATTAGATTGAAAAAGTGTAAAAAATAATAAAGATAGAATGTTTTACTGATTATGTCACATTCATGCAGTAATTTCGAATTGAATATGATTAACAATTCATCTTTTTTTTCGGTGTGCTGATTAACAATTCATCACTCTCTATTAAATGGGTATAAAACATACACTCAATATTAATTTTGTTAAGCGAGAACAAATTTTATAGAAAAAAGTTTTTTTTTTTCTGGATTATAGAAAAAAGTTAATGCACCTTTATGTGAGAATTAATTTATTTAGTGTATCGGTATGACTTAAGCTGAACGGAGAACTTTTCAAAAAAAAAAAAAAAAAAGCTGAACGGAGAAAACATCGTTGGCTAGTCAATTCTATTTACTGTGAGAATCATCTTTTCTATAAACTGAAAGTATTTTATAAAACGAGATAATTCCCATAATGAATCTTAACTGTGACGTTTTTTTTTTTAAAAAAAAGAGATAACTGTGGCGTTAGAGTTTCAAATCTTTAAATCATTAAAACTTTACCTAATCACCATATTTGATCCAGAATTATGCGGGCAAATACTTCTAAAAAAGAAATAATAAAATCAAATAAGTATGCAAAATTAATATTAACACAAGTAGACTCTAATTTTTCAGTCAAAAAAAAAAGTAGACTCTAATTTTCTAACAATATATCTACAATCATATTAAAAAATAATTACAATGTATAAGAGAAGTTTTTATATTATAATGATTTTAATCATAGATTATCATGTATGATAAAAATATTGATTTTATAATAATTATTTTAAAAATTATGCTTAAGACTATTTCTAATTAACTGAGACTAGACTGACTAGTACTGTAAGAGAATCATATACTTGAATCTATCAAAACAGGAAAGTGTGTGTTTATTACTTTATTTTAACATAAGAGCATAATGTAATGTAGTGTAAGAGCATAATGTGCTTTAAAAAAAAAACATAAGAGCATAATGTAGTGTAAGAACATAATGTAATGTAAATGTGTAATCTTTTAGAAGAGAAGAGTGTAATTTAATTTGATAATTTTTTTTATTTGTTATTTTTGAAGTGTGAATCCTCTAATAATATACGGGCTTAAAAAAAAAGGAAAATTGGAGTTCTCTGTTTTAAGAATATTAATAACACATTTAATTAATAAAAAAATATGTTAAAAAGTGTGTTGATAAAATTTCTCTTAATAATAAAATCATAATCTGATTATGGTCATGAAAATGACCCACCCCTTTGAAATTTTTAAGCTTGAAATGGAACACGAGATCTTTTTCTATAGATAGATAGACATATTCTAACGTTAAAATATTTGATTCTTCGTATGTGGGGGACTCCCCTAGATTCCTCTCCACGTCAGCATGCATTCCATCCCCTCCCTCAATGCACGCCAAATATTTCAGTTTCACATGCACTCGCCTTCTCTCTCTCTCTCTCTCTCTCTCTCTGAGTTGTAATTGTATATACGCCCACAATCTCGTGTGTTATAGTAACTCGTGACTCGCCACAACACAAACACAGTAATAATAAAATAATACTATATATATATATAAATTATAAACCCACCCTCCAGTTTTGAGTTCATCGAAAAATCAGAACCCAACCAAACAACGATGGCGGCGGTGCAGAGGCAACTCAAGAGAACCATTGCAATCGCCAAGCACCGCGCCTGCTTTTCCTCTCTCCGACCATCCGCCGCCGCCGCCGCCGCCGACACCGTTGCTCCCCCGCCGCCGCAGCTTCCGCCGTTCGATCACCAGCCGCACCCCTACAACGGTCCCTCCGCCGATGAAGTCTTTGCCAAGCGCAAAAAGTTCCTCGGTCCTTCCATGTTCCACTACTATAAGAAACCTGTGAGTCTCCGAAATCGACACGGACCACCTTTGCATCCTCGAAACCTTTTCTGTTTCTGTTGTTTATCTGTTTTCGCGTAATGTGAATTTGTTATGTCTGTGAAGGTCGATGCGTTTCCGATCAGACAGAGATTTACGGATTTAGCAAGGTGTCTGTTTTCTTTTTTTTTTTTTTGTCTCCTAAACACATTTTCTCTAAAAGTTTGTCTCTTAAACTTTTGAAGAGAATGAGAAAATATCTCCTCACTTTTTTTTTTTAACACTTGTTTTGAAAACTTTTCCGATCTCAAGCCAGCTGCATTGTTAGGCTTACCACTTTCGAGTGATTGTTCGCTTTGACTTTCGTGTAGGCTTCATGATTCCTAAACAATGTGGGATTTTTATTTTTGTACCGGAACAGGGCTCCCAGTCAAGGTTAAGGGGCTAGAGATTTTAGAAAATAATTTTTGAAACAAAAAAGTGAGAAGAGAATCAAATAGTCCCATGATGTCTCTTTTTCATTATTTTGTTTATTTTAAGGAATTATGCCTTGTAACTGATGTGTGATTCAAATTTTGAATGTGGGTATAGCTGAATATCGTGGAAGGGAAGATGCAATATCTTTATGATGATAGTGGGAGGCGTTACCTTGATGCATTTGCGGGGATAGTCACTGTTTCTTGCGGTCATTGCCACCCTGAAATTTTGAATGCTATCACGGAGCAGAGTAAACTTCTGCAGCATGCTACAACCATATATCTACACCATACAATAGGTGATTTTGCTGAGGCATTGGCAGCAAAAATGCCTGGAAACCTTAAGGTATGTTTTTCATGTTCCTGGAATATTTTACTGTGTGATTGCATTATGCCTCCCATTCTTGAAGTGCCTGATATCAATGATATGGTTTAGCATTATTACCATGCCTCCAAAACAGTGACAGTTTCTCCATGTTATTGATTTCTGTTTTATTTCTTCTGTCAGTTAATATTTTTTTTAGTGAATGAGAGGAAGGGAGACCTTAATGTCATACATTCATTTGAAAAATGCAATGTTCAGTTTTTTAATGTGATAGATTTCTTTTGACGAGGATCCTAATCGTTGACATTCAAAAACATGATTTTAAATTGCAGGTTGTTTATTTTGTAAATTCCGGTTCAGAAGCAAATGAATTAGCAATGATGATGGCCCGTTTATATACTGGTAATCTTGGTATGATTTCTTTGAGGAATGCATATCATGGGGGGAGTTCTAGTACACTTGGTCTGACTGCTCTGAACACGTGGAAATACCCAATTCCTGAGGTTTGTCTGTATATTTAATCACAATATTTCAATTGGTCAGGTGATCCTACATGGCAATTATTCTTACCAATGATTTAAACCTTTTAGGGCCATGTTCATCACGTTATGAATCCAGATCCATATCGTGGAGCCTTTGGTGCAGATGCTGCTCGTTATGCAAATGATGTCCAAGACCATATTGACTATGGAACTTCAGGAAATGTTGCTGGATTTATAGCTGAATCAATTCAGGTATGTATAATCTATCATGTTTAATATTTAAATGGCATTTAGAACATCACATTGCCTTTTTTGTTTACTTTTTCTTCATGGCTTATTCTAGGGAGTTGGAGGAGCAGTTGAACTGGCACCAGGGTATTTGAAACTTGTTTATGACATTATACATAAGGCTGGTGGTGTCTGCATTGCTGATGAAGTTCAAACTGGGTTTGGCCGAACAGGAAGCCATTATTGGGGATTTGAGACACAGGGTGTCATGCCTGATATAGTTACCATGGCAAAGGTCTATACCATCAAATCATTGTTTGATTTACTAGTTCTTGAAACCTAGACACCTTAATCGTGCATTTGAAGTGCAACATTATTTTTATCTTATGAGGTTTATTATGCATTATTCTTTTAGCATAACCTCATGTTTTTCTTTTAATTTTCGGTTTAAGATATTTTGTTTTTATGTTTACGTTAAAGTATGTATTTTTTCTGCCATATTTCATTATGGAATTTATTTTGTTCTAACTTTTTAACCTTCATATCTTCTGATGCTATTTCATCATATCTCATCAGGGTATTGGCAATGGTCTGCCATTAGGAGCTGTAGTTACAACTCCAGAAATTGCAAGTGTAATGGCCCAAAAGATTCAATTTAATACCTTTGGTGGGAACCCTGTCTGCTCTGCTGGTGGACTTGCAGTGCTTAGGGTTCTTGATAAGGAGAAGCGTAGAGCTCATTGTGCTGATGTTGGATCTCATTTGCTTGAACGTTTGAGATTTCTCATGGAAAGACATGACAGTATGTTGTCTTGAATTTAACTCCCCCAAAATAGTTAGGGTCTGATTGATTCTCTTCTCACTTTTTTGTTTTAAAATATTTTTTTTCTAAAGCAATTCCACACTACTCAGCAATCTATGTCGTATTCAAAATTTATTTTTTGAAAATCTTTTACAAAATAAATGTTTCAAGTGCCTCTGGAGACAACTTTTAGAAAACAGAAATGCGTGTCCAAGAGACAAACACTTTCAAATATACTTAGGGGACAAACAAATTTTAGAAAACAGAAAACTGTTCTTGAAAAACAGTAAACAAACAAGGCCTTGGTTTTCTTGCTTTTGTAATACACTTCATTTTATGGTACATTTACACTTTCTATCTAATGTATTCTTTATTAGGCATGGGCATAAACTTTCGGTTGAGGGCCTTCCATATTACTCTTCTATGGAGCTATATACACAAGAATGTTTCTCATGTTTCTGCTATTTTTGTTGATTATTCTCATTATTATTATTATATAATGCGGCAGTCATAGGAAATGTCAGGGGAAGGGGCCTAATGGTAGGCGTAGAGTTGGTTACTGACCGAAACAACAAGACACCCGCAAAGGCTGAAACTGCTGTTGTGTTTGAAAAACTGAGAGGTTAGACAAAAACCATTTTATGCATCTGAAACCTTCTTTTTCCAGAATATTTTACAAACCCTGACGATTTATTTTGTATATGCATTGAAGAGCTTGGTGTGCTAGTTGGGAAAGGAGGACTTCATGGCAATGTTTTCAGGATTAAGCCACCAATGTGTTTCTCCAAAGATGATGCAGGTATAGTTCTGTCCTCACTCTCTCAACTTAGATGCAGGTTCCAGATTTTATTTTGGAGCATTCATTCTTCTAGCAAAATGTCATTTCATTTCACTGACTGTTCTCCACGTGTGCAGATTTTCTTGTGGATGCCTTGGACTATTCTCTATCAAACTTGTGAGATGATCGTGCATCTTGCTAGCATGAAATGAAATCTTCGATAATGGAGTCAAATTGCTACAAGGCAACAACAAAAAGTTCATTTAGTTCATAGAAATCACCATGAATAATGTAATGTTCTCCCCGTTGCGAAGAGAGGGGGTTTCCCTCCCCTAGCTGAACATTATAGTGAATGCGAACTATTGTATATAAATTTGGGTTTCATGACATCAAATAGTTGCATTCAATCTAAAGTGTGATGTTTAAATCCATACAGAAAGAGACTACATTTGCACATTGGCTGACTACATATCAAATCACGAAACCAATGACCAGCTCGAGTAGCTTTACTCAAACTTGAATCGTGTAACCAGTCGGTTCTAGCTTCCGATTATATTTTTTAAGCTTCAGTTTGTTTTGTGAAAAGAATAATGATAAACAATTCAAAATTTAATATAAAATTTTTTGTTCTAAAAGATGTCAAGTTAGCACACGGCCAAGTTTAACAATCATTCAACATTAAAAATAACTTTCGTTTTGGGGGAATAAGTTTAACAATTAATTTGATTAACAAAGATGAAAGTGTATTTTGGACAAATTATTTAAATAGTGTGACAATAAATATATTAAATTGACAATAGGCACATCCTTTAAGTAACGAACTAAAGATTAGTTTTCTTTTGTTAAATTATTTCTATCAAAGAAAATAAAAGAATTATGCAATTTTCAGAAAACACGCAGCTTTACTATTTTACATTATGATCAACTTGACATGTCACAACAAACAAGTATTTACAACTTCTCAGTGCTGGAAAAATGCGAGCAGCCGGAACGGAACATGGTTTTAATAATGATATAGACAGTTGATGATAAGTTTAAGGTGTTTGATGACTAAGTAGGAAGTTCTCGAGGACGATTAGCCCAAAGTTTGCTCAAAGCTCGCAGGCGTTGAAAATATTCCCCCAAAGCAAGCAGAAATCGACCAGTCTGACGTATGGTAAGTATTCGATACATTTGCCGCAACGTTTCTTGTCGTAGATGATCAGCCTGTTTCACATAAACTTTCCTTTAGTTAGCCCAAAATTCAACTTAATTTCTAAACTTGTTTTAAAAAAATTTAAAGCTTTTTTAAATATTTATTCCTGTTTTTTTAATCTATAATCAAAACACATGTGCTAGTAGAATAGACGTTCTTATTATATACCTAGGGTGACACTTGTGCCTAGAGCTGTCAAAACGGACCAGTCCGACCCACTGGGTCCGGCCCACCTCGACCCACCTAATAGGTGGGTCAACCCAATCCGGCTCACTTCTTGGTGAGCCTTAAAAATACTGGCCCGGCCCGGCCCACCACGGGTTGGTGGGTAAACGGGTTGGCCCACCTAAAATAAATAAAAAAATCAATTTTTTTTTAAAAAAAATTTAGCTTCTATTTTCTTTTGTCATGTAAAAATAGCAACCAGAAGTTGCCAAAATACACCGAAAATAACACATTTTCAAATTCATTAACATTTTTAAATTCAGATTCATATATTCATTAACATTATACATCTCCTAACAAATTTGGATCTATCAAACATTATACATTCACTAACATTTTTAAATTCAAATTAATATATCATCAACCTCAAGGGAACTAAGACAATGTAAAATTTTCTAAGTGATCTAGTGAGGCTTGTGATGTATGCGAGGGAGGGTAGTTTTTTTTTTTTTTTTAAATAAGTAGGCAACTCGCGGGCCAACCCGGCCCACCACGGGTTGACCCGTGGTGGGCCGGGTTGTAGGTGGGCCGGGTCAAGTTTTTTGAATAATTGGAAGACACATTTTTTTTTCAACCCGGCCCGGCCCAAACCCGTGGTGGGCCGGGTTGGCCCGCGGGTCAAAGCCCATTTTGACAGCTCTACTTGTGCCACACATTTATTGCTTGGATCAATATTGTTTTCTGTTGGAGTTTCTCCATAATTGATGTAAAAACATACTACTAAAACTGAAGGTGGCTAGTTGTCCTATAGGAAAGTGTAGATACAAAACTTGGAGCGAAGAGAAGAGGAAAGAAGAGCCTTTCAGAAAAGAGAGAGATAAACATGTAATTCTCAAGAGAGTGTGTGAAGTTCCGACGATAGGTATTGTCTGAGGGGAAAAATATATTGTATTTCATCCTTGTTAGGGTGAGATTATTGAGAAGTCTTCTTGTATAAGAGATAATATCATTGTAATCTCATCTTTAATAGTGGATATAACTTTTTGGACTAGGTTTTGTGATTTTTCCTTACTTATATTGAGAATGTTTTTCATGTTAAAATTGTTTGTCTCATTTCTTCTACCTTCATACATTGTTACACTTTTACTTGATGCGCCTATATTTGGAGCAAATTTGGTGTCGTAAATTTCTAACGGTGATATCAAAACTCGCCTAGTTAAGAGGAGCTATTTGATTGTGTAACTCAAAATGAAGGGACTTGTTGCTAACGAATGGAAACATAGAGCTGTCATTTTGGCCCTAGACCCTAGGGTCAGCCCCACTTGGCCCACCATAATGGCCCTAGGGGCTTTCGGCCCTTCTAATGAGGGCCCTAACCCACAAAGCCCCACTTAATATGGGGCCAGGGCTTAAGGGGGTCAGCCCCACAAGTCATGTTATTCGTTTGCCCTTGAGCAGAGCATTTTTTGTAGACCTCAACCGAGGCTATTTTTGATTGACTTTAGCGAAGGCATTTTCGGTCGACTTCGATCAGGGTTATTTTCAGTGACCTCGGATAGGGTTATTTTAGGCTGATTTCGGTCGGGGCAGTTTTTAACCGACATCGATCGAGGCTGTTTTTGGCCGACCTTGGTTAGCGTTGTTTTTTGTGACCTCGACTAGGGTTATTTTTGACTGATTTCGATCGGGGCAGTTTTTGATCAACCTCAACTGAGGCTGCTTTCGACCAACCTTCGTCATGATTGTTTTTTGGTGACCTCAACTAGGGTAATTTTAGGCCAACCTCGACCGGGACTATTTTCGGCCGACATCGGCTAGGTTTATTTTTGGCCTACCTCGGCTAGGGTTTTTTTCGGCCTACATCGGCTAAATTTATTTTCAGCCGATGTTGGACAGAGCATTTTTCGGTTGACTCGACCAGGGTTGTTTTCGGCCGAACTTGACTAGGGTTATTTCCGTTCGACCATCGTCGGGAAAGTTTTTGGCCGACCTCGGCAGGGGTAATTTTCGGCCGGCCATGGCCAGAACTATTTTTGGCTAACCTCGACTAGGACTATTTTCGGACAACCTCAGCTAGGATTAATTTTGGCTGACCTTAGCTAGGGTTATTTTTGGTCGATCTCGGCTGGGGAATTTTCAGTCAACATTTAGTCGTGGTAGTTTTCTGCTGACTTCGGCAAGGGAAATTTTTTGTTGACCTCGGCCGAAACTATTTTCATCCTACCTCGACCAAGGTTGTTTTCAGCCGACCTCGGCCTGGACTGTTTCGGGCAACCTCAGCTATGATTAATTTTGGTCGACCTCGGCTAGGGTTATTTTTGGTCAATCTCAACCAAGGCATTTTTAGTTAACCTTTGCTGGGACAGTTTTTAGCTAACCTCGGTCGGGACAGTTTTCAGCCGACTCGACCAAAACTGTTTTCGGCCAACCTCTGTCGAGGCTGTTTTCGGCCAACCTCTGTCGAGGCTGTTTTCGGCCAACCTCAATTAGGGTTGTTTCCGACTGACCTTGACTTGAGTATTAAAAAAAGTATGTCATGGTATTGAAACTTAAGGCCCATGGGCTAGCCCTAGCCCACAGGGGCTTTGTGGGCTTTTTGGCCCTGTGCACTTTTTAATGCGGGTTGTTTGGCCCTGCGGGCTTTTTTAGCCATGACCCACGCGGGCCAGGGTCGGGCCAGGCCATTTTGACAGCTCTATGGAAACATGTTCAAATTGACCACTAAAAATTACTTCTACTAGAAACCAATGATATGGAAGACCATTTATATTGTAAAGACTTGCAAGAGCCAATAATCTATTTGACTGAAGTTGGAATACACATATAGTCAAAACATGCTTAAGCATCTAATAAGGGTGGCCATGGGTCCAACCAGATCCAATGACTTGATGAATCCAAACCAAATTAAAGAGAAAAATTCAGGTTGGTTCAAATTATTGGTTTGGTTTGGATTTTAAAATTATAAACCAAATGACATCGGTTCGGATATTGGATTTGAGCATGTAGAATTCGAACCAACCTGAACTCATACTATTTTAGAAAAATTTTAATTTTTATGTTGTGTAATTTAATAAATTTATAATTTTTATGTTGTGTAATTTTATAATACCCACTTTTAATATTATCCATTAGTTTTCTTTTATTCTATTATGAATTTCTATTTTTTCTATATTATTTTCCTTTTCTTTTTTTAAAACTCTGCAGAAAACTCTCCCAATTGACTCAATTGTGCTTACAACACACTCCAGAAGCACCAATATACTGTTTGCACCTCTAATTTGAGTCTGTTCCATAACAACAATTAAATGGGAGGACCCAATTTAAAAAAAAAAAAAAAAGGTTCAAGAATCCAATTAAAAAAAATCAGGAATTTAATTGAAATTTTGGTAAAATATGGGGACATGCAAGAATAATTAAACCTAAATTTAATTCATCTTCAATCAACTAAATATTTTTGAATTGGTACGCGCAAAATATCACGAGCATGGAGACAATGGCGTACCCATGTTCTCCCTTAGCTTCGTCTCTACTTGTGACTTGCATTAACTTTGAAATGAGACAATTTCCTCTCCTTTTCCTATGCTCAGCAAGGACAAAAAATAAACAACTCTTTTATGGAACAAGATTCCTAGCTATTCCACAGGCCTTTGCTCCGGTTTTTGGAGAGTACAAGAATATGTTATCGTAGCTTGTAGAGTGGAGGGAAAATTAATAAGATGAACTTAACATAGCACTAACTAACATAACGGTAAAACGGCCAACGGGCAAAGCAAAACCACCTCTCTTTTCAGCTAGATTCTGTTTTCACGGCACATCTAAAGAGTAGAATTTCAGGATGTATAAGAAGGAGCTCGATCGGAGAAAAATAATAGCTGCAAATCACTTCAACAGTTCAACTACAATATACTTCATCTAATCCAATAATATATGGCCCAAAACTTTATAACGCACCACATAAGATATGGCCCAACCATTCAAACACATATATAAAAAAATTGGAAACTAAAAAGATGCCAATTTACCCAATCCAAAACACTAAAAATGCATACACTTTTTTTTATTTTTCTAATTAAGCACACATACTAAAAAAAATACAAACAGCAAGGCATCTTTGATTGAGTTGACAAGCAACGAAAAGAAAAGTTATTAAATTGAGAAGTGAATAAAGTGAAGCATACATTACCTGGTTGACAAAGCTGACAAGAGCTTCCAGCCTCTCCATTGCAGTATCCATTTGGGGGATAGAAGTTCCTTCAACTAGTTGTCCTGGCCCTACAGAGTCAGCAAGCATTTGCTGAAGTTTTTCCATACCTTGTGAAAGGGCATCTTCGGCTTGCTGGCATGATTTTTCAAGCCCATAGGCATCAAACCGTTGTTGCTCTGTCAAAGGTTCACTCAGAGGGACCAGAACCTGCAATTAAAATATATAAAATTGTTACTACAAACTTACATGCTGCAATTAGAATTTTCCTATTGTCTCAATGAATCAATAAAAGATGGTAGTAAAATTCAAAAGTTAACAGTGTTTCTGTTAGAAGTGAAAAAAGTTTAAGAAATGAAAAAATAAAATGAAATCAAGATTGTGCCTTTAGCAAAGCATGTTATTGTGAGTTTTCATGCATCAATTAAAAATAACAACATTTATATTATTACTGTGTCTGGTTACAGAAGCAGAAAAGCTGACTGGGATAACATCATAGTTTCTGAAATGAATAAAATTCACATTTAATTTGTTAGATATTAAGCATCACCTTTAGAAGTTCAGAGGGGCGAAATCCTCCAATCCACAAGAAAAATCGTTCAGCTGTTGTCTTCCACATACCAGACATAACATAGAAAACATCTGCTTTTGCTGCGGCAGATTTCATGCTAAAGAGTTTGGTGTAGTGGTTCATTATGCCTTGTACAAGTGTCCCGAGCTGTATGTCACCGATATGAGAACTCAAAGCAGTTCTCAGTTCCAAGATTTGTCTATTTTGCTCCTCCACCCAGTTTCCATACTCCATCTTAAAAATTGTTATTCCTGTAAATTGGGTATTTTTAGAGTGCAAAAAGGAGTTTAATATAACAAGAAAAACATACTTAAGGAAACACGAGAACAAACATTATATCAACCAAAATGAAGTATATGATTCTGAAGTTTACTAGACAATTAAAGAGTCGCAGTTAGGTTCCAGGAAGTTGTACATAGAACTGATACAAGACACTCATTTTTCAAGATGCGTTTATGGTACTTAATTATGTTTTTTAGTATCAACATATTGACAATTTAAGAGTATGGACTTATACAACATCTGACCAATGTAAGAAACAAGCAATGGTAGATCAATTACAACACAAATTTTAATGATTTTCATCTGAGACTAGATAATCTAGTTTGGCAGCAAATTTCAACCAAATAGTTAAATAAATATACCACTAGGCACTAAAGTTTTCTACAGGACATGAATAAAACATTATGGAGCAGTTTCTAAAACAAGATTTTAGAAGTTGATTTAGAAGGTAAATGATTTAGTCATATGTAAAAAACTATTTTTTCCACAAAATTTTAGAAAATTAGAGCACTAAATTTTCGAGATATGTAATAACCACATTTAACAGAAAAATCAAGAGCAATGACAAATCATTATCTAGCAGGAGCAGCTTAATGACCACAAACCTGAATTTACAGAGCCAGAAAAATCCAAATTATTAGAACCCAATCCGTCACCAATATACAATCCCTGCAGTTATGTTGCCTCAAGAGATTGACAAGAGAAAGGGGAAAAAGAAAAAAGAAAAATAGATATTGAACAATATATAGTGATCCATAGCAGAAACTAGGAGTAAACACCTGTTGTTTTGCATGATCTACCTCTTGCTCTAACTGCACCAACTTCAAACGACATGATTCTAACTGCTGCACGTATGCCTGTGAAGAAATATCAGAAATCACATGAATATTAGTATATGTAAACACTCATTGCATGTTTAGTATATCTTTCAATGCATAAACCTTCAAACCTTTTTCCTCAAACGACTCTTGCGAGCAGCCTCTCGATTTTGTGCAAGACGTCTTTGTGTCTGCATGTTTCAACATGTTAAATTCCCTTTTTTTCTCCTCCATAAAAGCATAAAAGGAAAAGTATAAATACAAGCTAGACATCCAAAATTGGGAAGCAGAGGACCCCTTAATTTTCAGTGCATATATCTTAAGAGTCCAAAATGTGGGTCTAAAATATTTTCTGAGGTCACTCAAAATTTCTACATTAAGCTAAAGATGGTAGCAGAACATAAGACTAGATGGTGTGCCTTCCATGCTGGAATATCACTAAGATTAAGTCCTCAGTTCAAAATGCTTTAGTGCATGTTTGGATCTGCGGTGCAGCAGATCCAACCTCCGTTTCCAAAAGCATCACCTTCCTTACTTTTGCGGTGAAAGTGCATCAGACTTCGTGCTACCGCATTTATAATGCCAATGCAAACATGCTCTTAATTGTTTAAATAAACTTATCACATTTCAGAACAACACCCTATAGAATGAGGTTAGCAAAGTGAGAGTATATCTAATTATGGCATTTACTATATAAATGTCCTGGTACAAGAAATTTCTTCTGAAGTGAAGCACATGCAGGAAGCACTCAAGGGTTCCAGTGTAGAAACTAGTCCAAATTTTAGTAAAATATTAAAAAGAATAACCGTTTTATGCTGTTTTTGGAAAGGGGTATTTTGCATAACATGGTTTTACCTTATCAGTTAGTTTGTTAGCATCTTGGTCGTACTTCACAGATGTTCCAAATATTCCATGAGAAGCATCCTCTGACTAGGTATGTAACAGCAAAAAAGAACTTTATTAGTAGGCAAAATAGGCATTATCATTTGCAAAAGACAAAAGGTATAAATTTAGTAAACTTACTTGCACCTGAACTTGATTATCTAACTTCATGTCCACCTCCCCAATTATGGATGTGGATACAGTTAAATTATGATCATTACTTTTGAAATTTTCTTCCCACATGCTAATTTGGTGGATAGGATCGTATACACCCATCCTTCTTGAGGAAACAAACTGTGAGGATGGAGCATCCATGCTCTATGGACTTATCAGTGCGGCGATTCAATGCATACACATATATAGAAAGCTTCTGTTAAGAGTTAATAAAACCCTTTAAAACTGAGTCAATCATAAAATGCATTAAAGAAGAGCTCACTTAGATATTAATAATAAAATAATCAGAAAGCAAAGAGAAAACAAATAAGAATTAAAATGGCAGATATTTAAAGATTGACACTAGTGCACCATAAGAAAATTGTCGTAAGGTGCTGAAATCCTCCGCTGTTACCATGTTATGAGAAAGAATACAACAAAAGAAACCTTATGGTAGCACTGTTTCATACACTACTTAATCATATTGCATGTACCATTAACAAGTGACGTTGATCACAAGGGAATCATACCGGGGCAAAGCAGAAAAGGTCAATTTGATTGGTAAGACCAGAAGAATAAAGAAATCACCAGGTCTCCCTTGTGATGTAACCAATCTAGAAGCTGGATAATTAAATGAAAGGAGGGGGTGGATGCATTTTAAGACATACTGATTAAACAATTCAATCCCCACTGAATATCCCATAAATGTGGACAATTGTGTTTGGTAAGGAATGAACCAGAGAAAAAGCTTATGGCATCAAATATTGTAGACATGTTAGAGTTGAATAAGCTCTAGAACTTATAGCGTGTTTGGAAACCCATTGAGAAAGAAGGAATCACATTTGGGACGTGGAAGCTGTAACTAGTAACTTCTCAAAATTGCGTCATAAACGTGAAACCAAACATGCTATTAGTTATCTTGCTTAGGTGACAAAAAGATATAAAAGGGTAAGCCAAGAAAATTATCAACTTTATGTACAGGTGGTGAAGGACACAGGAAACCAATTCCTTAATTTTATTGCCAAACCAAGGATAAAAGTACGGTAAACAAATACAAACTTTGGGCTTCAAGTAAATACAGAGATTATGCACAAGTACAAAAAAGCAGCACAAAGTACGCATCAATTCTTTTAATTGATCCACGTTTTAGTTTCTTAATTCCTTCAAAGATGGATAACAAAACAAACACGCGCAATAGATAGATTCTAGGATACTTACTAGTAGTCCTCATCCAAAAAAAGGCAACAACCAAAATCATCATTTTTGGTACGTACGTGAAAGCAAAGCCAAAACCGGTATGCACACTTTTTCAAAGACAAAAACAAAAAAATGATTATAGAAGCAGGAGAAGAAAAGAAAGTACCGGTGAAGGTGATCATAGAAAGCGCACAACACAATCAACTTGTTCAAAAAAACAAAAAACATAAAAGAGCTGCTGTCATGTATTTAGTATCTCGCTCTCGTATCTGGTCCTTCCTCGTTTTCCTCGGCAGTTAAATCTTTAAAATTAGAAGAAAAGAAAAGAGAATTTCTTTTATTTTAATTTTAATAATAACAATATATGGCGAACCTTTGAAAGCTACTTTGAGAAATATTGAAGAAGCTTTTTTTCACGCAAAAATCATTCCACCTTGCCTTGGTGACTCACCACCAAAAAAAAACAGAACCAAATTCCCAACGCAAACCATTATCCAATTGCCAACCCTAGTGATAATCTCCCATCATATTCATGGCAAGGCAAAAGCATAAAATTATAATTAATGAGTATAAGAAAAAGACGGGCCACTTTATTTTAGATGAATAAAGGCCACTATTTTTTTAATTGGACTTTATGCTATTTTAATAGGAAAAAAAAAAAAAAAAAGAATGGTATGGAGACGTGGTGTATTGAAAAATAGAGAGGATTGTATTTTTATGCGTGTCTGTTGACGTTGTGTGATTTGTGTTGTGCTACAGAGAGTCAAGGCTTTCACACAGAGGAATAAGCAAATAAGCATCATCGTAGTCATGGTGGTCACATTTCCACTACCACTAAAATGTGCGCACCAGGTAGATCCTGCAGATTGGTGGGCTCCCTCGCTGACATCATTTTACGATTACGCCAATAGTAGAACTTTTTGTACACAAAAATCTTGCTTGGATAAATTCTACAATAAATACAGAGAGCATCTTATAAATAGAAGTGTAATAAAAAAAAAATTAATGATACAAGAACCTTCCATTATTTTAAATACTTCATCAACATTTCTCATTTCTTTGATTCTTTCTATCATATCATAAATCCTATTATACTTATATTTTTTTTTCTCTCTCACTAGGTGTTCAATATAGTTGTGCGTGTCCATCAAATATTTTCCAAAAAAAATTATTGCACTATATTACTTACTTACTTACTGACAATTTGGTTCTTAAAATATGTTAATGTTAGGGTGGTCCTGAAAAATTAGTCAACGACATACATGGCTTATAATAAAATGTTATACTAATTTGTCGCAATATTTATACATTTGTGAATTAAATTGGTCATTTAAAAAATGTAAGAACTAAATTATTAACGAATGCATAGTTTAAGGACTAAATAAGCTTTTTACCTTTAAAATGATATTTGATCATTTGTGTATTTTAATTTTATTCATGATAAGATTTTAGAGTCAATATCTATTTTTTACTAGATACATCACACACACACACACACATAAAATAAGTCATGTGTGTGTAGTGTACTTGCAAGTAATACCCATTAATTTATTTTTCGCCCTAATACTTAAGGAAGTTATTAAGAATATTGTAATGTTCATTATGTTAATGAACTGTTAAATGATTATTATGAAATCAATATTCTTACCAACTCAATTTGCTACCGTTATGAATCAGCTCAATCAAGAATAAGTTTCAAGGAAACCTTGACCATAAATTGGGTTGAGATACGTCATGACATAACCAGCGAACCTCGTCCCAGAAGCGTGATACAAACAAGACTAGAAGAGCATAACTCCTATGCCATGCCAACCTTTAAAATATTCCAATCGAGTGTTATTGGTACCCAAAGATTAGCTCTAGGCAAAATTCGTTAAGATGACGATAAAGGAACTCACTCGCATCCTTACTCCATATAAACTCAAGTCTAATCCATCCAGGTACGCATCTTTTTCTCTACTGTCATTCTTCCAGAAAATAAAATGGATGTATTTGTTGATATGTTTTTCATTACAATGGCCCAAAAGTCTTTGATAATGGAAAAAAATCGTTTTCATTCGTCATTACTGACATATTATATCCGCAATCTTGAATATCATTAATTTCTTATTGGTAAATATTATCGATTATCTTGAAGAGTGAAATAACTGCCAATAGGTGTGGTTAAATCACGTGGTGTTTGTGTGTAAAGGGCAAAGGGAAATGTACTGATATTCATAGGCAGGTTTCACTCCATAGTCCAGCATATGTAGAGGCTTCGAATTAATTGTACGTTGGCTGTTTGTGGGCATGTCTTATATATGCTCCATTAAATTTTAATAAAAGTTTAGCTTATCAAAAACTATATATATATATTAAATTTTACAAAACGTTGAGGTGCGTTTTATTAGGAGGCAAGCGAATCTTGTTGCTCATGCTATGACAAAGGTATCAAGATTGTATCCTAGCCACCATGTTTTTGAGTTTGTTCCTACCTGTATTAACTCTATTGTTATGAATGAAATGATATAAGCCTTTCTATTCAAAAAAAAATCTTGAAAAAGCTCTAGTAATCTCAAGTAATAAGGTGAAAATTTTGAATCATACACATGTAATGGACCCAATAAGATACTTGAATCATACACTCGTGAAACAGAGTAATAGAACTATAAAAATAAAATATCCAATGAAAACCCGTAGAAATCAAGGAAATAGTTGGAATTGCATACCATTCCTTTATCAGCAAGAATGACATCGATCACAGTGCAAGATAATGAACACAGTATAAATATAGAGGTGGGTAATATCACTAGATATATAGAGGTGGGCTCATGTATAAATATAAATATTATTTTTAAAAGTAAAAGACATCATTCTAAAACATTCTTTAATTAATTTGATATATAGAATAATTACCATGTTTTGATTTATTTATGCTTTCTTTCGGATTACATTTGTGAGGGCCCAACTGATTTCTTCACTAACTGCTCAAGTCTAATTAATTGAATAAACAATATTGCACCAAAAGGACAAATAAATAATCAGCAGTGGATAAAATTGGTGATATGGAACGGATTACGTGCTTTAAAATTTGCAATAAGAAATAATTTCACAAGTCAGGATAAGTTTAAGTTATTGTATAGAATATTAGCTCTTTGAGTGACTCTTATAACTATAAAGCTACAATAATGTTGGTGGTTGCATTTTAAAATAGTTGGGCGACCTATTAGTGATTCTCCTTTTCATATTCTCGGGGTGCATTGGCTTGATTTGGTTACTATCAAACACACAAATGTAACGTCACGCAAACACTTGCTAGTTGCTGGCTTTTTCTTATTCGTGGTTTTTATACTCAAGTGCAATCCAAAGTGGGTTGCCACTAAGAATGGCTTTTGGCTCTCTCAATTATGAAACGTTTTAGATTCTCTACCATAGTGATACATGTTTATGGCAAACCGGAAACGTCAAACATGGTAAGGGGCAGAAAAATTTAAGGATTAAATCTATTTTAGTCCCTATAATTTTATGATTGTGTAATTTTGATCTCTTAAAAAATTTTATTGCATATTTTATCTCTCATATTTTTAAAATTTAGCAATTTTGATACACGATTAGTTTGTCATTAATTTTTAAACTACAACATTATTTATTACATCAACATGTTAGTACCACATCATAACTTAGATGTCATATTGATAAATTCTATTAAAAAATTGACGGCAAACTAATAGTGAACCAAAATTGCTAAATTTTGAAAACATAGAGATCCAATATGCAATAAAAAATTTGAGAGACCAAAATTGCACAATCATAAAGCTTTAGGACTATAAATAAATTTAAGCCAAAATTTAATAAAAAAAAATACGAATGAGGATATTAGATACCTCTATTTGGTTTAGAGGATAGGGGAGAAAAAGAAGAAATTAATTCAATTTGTGAATGAAAAGAATAAAAAAATGATTTTTTTTTATTTTTAACGGGTAATGTTTTCTGTATTTTTCTTCAAATAAAAAAATATTACAGATATATTTTTTTTCTTTGCCATTCAAATACCCTCATACGTGCCTAATCTTGGTAGAAAAATTCTTTTGTGCGTAAATTATAATTTCTTTAATACAAAATTGTTGACCCCAGTACAAATTAAGATGCATGTTTCATGTTTGCAAAATCAAGTGTAGATATTGTATGCTTGAAAATCGACATAGGAATAAGATACAGTCAGAGACTCAGAGGAGCCCTTTGCCTTTAGTGGCTGCTTCTGTAATGTCTTACTAGCACAATACCCGTGCCTATGCACGGGTGACTTGGCTGTTTTTCCATGTTTTATAAATAATTAAACAATGTAATATATATTTAATTTATTAAGATTATTGCTGTTAAGGGAATCAATGTTTATGGTATGAGTATATTGTTTACCAGCAAAAATAGATATCAGAGACTTTATCAAAACTGGATATATTAAAGTTGCTAAATCTTTTTCAGCTGCTAAAACCTTTTCAACTTTCTCAAGTACTTCCACTTTATTAACTCATATTTACTTGTTATACTTGCATTTAAAAAAAATAGAAAGGGGATTGAGGTATAAAGAATGAACGCGAAAGTAATGCAATTAAGATAATACTTACTGCTATTTGAAAACAAAGTTGATTTGCTGAGGGGATTTATGTTGTGTACATGGTGGGCACGTGGTCACAGGATGCAAGGTGTTATGAATATGTGCAACCAGCAAACAAAGTTGGTCATTTGGCAATGTAAAAATAGCAGCCACAAAAGAATTGGAGAAGATTTTGAAGATCCTATGTTGGGATTGTTCCTGGTGCAGTGTTTATTTTCGTTACTTCCTTGTGCAGTGTTTTTTATCGTGAGGAAGAGATTGATAAATCTCCTTTCCCAAAGGTGTAGTGATTTTTTGGTTAGATCCTAGTGCAGTGTTTTTATCGTATCAATCTATTTCCCAGAAAACACCATGATTCGAATTACATTGTTGTCCTTGAATTTAATTATTTTAAATGAAAACAAATGGTTTTTTTGTCCAACTAAGAAGGTGCTAGTTGTATGACCAATCAGTTTGTCACTACACGGATTTGTTCAATCAAGCTCAAAAATTAAATAATATTACACAGCATTTTAGAATCAATATCCAAGGCAGCCTGGTGATGCAGTGAATGTGATTTTATTATACTTTAAATTGCACAGCAAAAATAGATATCAGAGACCTGATTATCAAAACTTGATATATTAAAGCTGCTAAATCTTTTTCAGTTGCTAAATCCTTTTCAGCTTTCTCAAGTACTTCCACTTTATTGTATTTAAAATACGGTTTCCACTTTTCACCTAGGACAAATTAATCACAGATAAAGAGCATGAAAAGGATATGTTGTAACTTTTAATTAATTCAGTTGATACAAGTAAACACCCTTATGAGTATACATAGAGAGAAAGAGAAGGGAGAGCAGAAAGAAATAAAATGTGTACTTGAAATGAAGTGTAGACATATAGCAGTAAATGATGGAAGAAAGTTCAAAAACATCACGAAAGTAATCAATATTAAACTGAAATCTTTGAAACACAATTCGTTGAAATGATAAGAATGCTGGTTCTGCAACTTGGACAATGAGAATTATTTTGCCATACATGGTTTGAAGCACCTATCATGGAATGTATGGGCATGTGGAAGATGGATCAGTGTCTCTCCAATCCTAAAATATTCAAAGCAAACAACACAATCCTCTTGTTCAGAGGCCTTCCGGCTCCATTTGGTCCAACTGAACTTCCTTGCACCACTTTTCTTTGACCCATATACCTCTGTGCAACTCTGCTATGCTTGTTTTTCTACCTTGAACACACTTTATGCTTTTTTGCCTGATAATTAATTGATCATAGATTTCAAAAATAAAATAGAGAAAATATCATTGCATATGTGGGATTCTTCTAAGAGGTGTCACGAACTAACAATTCCAAAAACTTAATACAAGAGCTATTTGAGTCAAAAGTGAGGATAATGAATAGGATCATGTTATCTTGTATGGTGAATTTCAAGTTTTAGTCATGAACCAACAATTCCAAAAACTTAATACATGATTTATTTGATCCTGAAATTGAACTTAATAGAATGCATATGATCATGTATCTTACAAGTACATCAAATCTTTGTGATAAACAGTTACAAAGTAGAAAACTAACTCAACTGAGAAAATGAAAAATTAAGAAAAATTAGGATAATGTTTCTAATTTGTCAACCTCTTCCTTAAAATTCAACACATAGTTTTGTCTTTCTAATGACTAAGAAAACCGTTGTTGCCTAAACTGCATATATTAAACATAGCAGATAACACATGTTGAAATCCATATTTGTCCCTTGAACCATTTTCAGCTACTTAAAACTGTCCTACTCTAATCAATCATACCAGTACATCAAATGTATATGGATATAAATTAAAAATCTAACTGAAACTGTCTAGTAAGACCGAATTGTTTACTTAACAAAAAAATGAGGAAAATTCAACATATAATGGTATTCAAATGGAAAATGTATCAACCACATCAATACTACACTTGCTCTTAATGATTGCATCTTTAATATAAAGCTACAGAGACCACTATACATAAAATAGAGTTCCTCCATGTTTATCCGTACCTGATCCTTTCAAACTATTGGTCCCTGGGGAGTGTCTTTCACATACTCTTCCATGGCTTGCAGAAATGATGAAGGGGGCTTCATATCATCAACTAATAAACTTAGTATATGTTTCACAAAAGAACTATTGAAAAATCAAGCTAAAATGTCATTGGCATAAACAATCATGATATAAGATCCAACCAACCTGCTCAACTTCAATAAACTAGTCTTCACGTCCAATATCAAGATTACAGCATATTTCATCAAACTCTAACAGTCTCTCAGCCTGTATATATCAAGAGCTTTCAGAGCAGCATGGCGTTGCATCTCAAAAAAGTGTCATAATAGTCCCATAAATACATAGAATGTTGAACATCAAGCTTCAAATCCATGAACATCACCATACATACCTTATCAACCATATTGACTGTGCCATCACTAATAGGTTGATAAATTTTAATGCTTTCTGAAGCAACATATATTCAATATGTAGTAAGTTCATAAAGGTGATGGAGCAAAAGAACTACTAAAGAATATAGTATGGTTAAGTAATTGGCCTACCATTGAGAGTGCTAACTAAATGACAAAGTTATTTACTACTACTTTGTGTGGCTGGACCACATAAAAATTAAAATAAGTTGAACAATTATTATGCTGCCGACATTGTAAAATTTGTTCTTTGAATCAAACCCACCACCTATGAAGTGTTTGGAGTAAAAATTCCATCTCAACCAATTTTTCCTATATGAAGGCTACCAGTATATGGGAATAGACAAATATCTAGTTCATCACTGCATGGAGTTCAATGATGAATTTTTCTTCTTGAGAAAATGTACCTCTTTTCAATGTATCCTAGAATAATTGATCCAGTAAAGACTGCAACTGTTGCCACACCTCTACAAATCTATCAATAAACAACATTGACAGAAAAATGAACAACAATTTCTTGAATTGATTTTATGCTAAATGGGGTGGCAGGGTGTTTGAATACATACTTGCTTAGGAACCAAGCTTAACCATCCATGAGCATACTTGGTTATATTCCAGCAAAAAAAAGAAGGTTAAGTTCAAATATTGCTAGCAAAGACAAATACATAGTTAGAACTGCATGAAGTTCAATGATGAGATTTTCTTCTTGTGAAAATGTACCTCTCTTCAAATCAGGGCTTAAGTAATTTATCCACTTAAGCCTACAACTCTTGCCACACCTCTGCAAACCTGACAATAAACAACATTGACAGGGAAATGAACAACAATTTCTTCACTTGATTTTATGCTAAATGTGGTAGTAGAGTGTTGATTTTAGGAGCCTGTGATACATTATGTAATAAGAATTAACACCTCTGTGCTGATTGTGCACGATTGAAAATTGTGGCAGGTTAATATAAAGTCCCTCTACTCCAAATAACTACACTGTTCACTTTGAAGTTTTAAATGACATGTTCTTAAATTTATTGGCATACCAAAATTTATCCAATGTTTTATTGCTTTTGCATTATAAAACATTTTTAGAAAAACATTTTAATTTATATAAATATATCAAAAATATACAGAAGGATCAATCAAAAGGGAACAGAACAAAAATTTGACATCACCTGCATTCTTTATCAATCTGAAGACAAGCTTCATGCATATTTGTATCTATATGATACTCAAATTTTCCTGCAACAATAAATTTGACCAAATAAGTAATATGTCTGTGTATGTCATCAAGTAGATTATCTATGATGGCTGCCAATCAATCTTTAAGAGTTCAAGTATTGAAGACAAATGTTGATAATTATTGGCTATCTTTCCTTTTCGTTAATTCTTTTATGGTTTGTTTCGTTATTAACTTCAGAAAATAAAATACAGAAAAATTAAAGAATTGCAGTGCAAGATACTCATATAGTTACTCTATAACAGGTTTTTGCCAGCAGACCAAAAATATAACTAAAGTTTAATTCTATTTGAATATATTGCCTAATCTTATAATAGAAGATTCTGCCTGTTATTAAGTACTAACTAACTGTGAGCGGATCCTAGTTCAATGTCAGAATAGTTTAAGACTCTTCATACTGAATCCTTCACGGTTTCTATATCTGGACCAAAAATTATTTCATGAATTTAGCAAGATTTTTTATGCATAATGCTTACTGCAATATTGTTGTACTTTCTCCAAAAAACCAAAAAGCTGTTGTTGTGGCCAAAAAGTCTGCATTACAAAAAACAAAGTTGTTAACATGATATTGTCAAATATAGCTTTAAAATGAAGGATGTACTTTAGAAAGTAGAGTGACTGAACATAAAATCAAGGGAGTGGATTCTCATTTATCCTTTTAACACAACTTTCTAACATGTTATGAATGTGTTTTGTGTTTAGAATTAAGAAAATGTTTCCAGTATTTATATGATGCTCACAAATTGGAGGCGTTTCCTTGCAGTAAGAGACTTTAAGAAACCTCCATTACTTAGGACACTTACGTAGGTATCACAATGAATAGAGTTCAGACCGGGTACTATACCTAGTGTTGTTAAATAGTTTAACTTCTCAAGCACTAATTCTATCTCCTGAATGCAATTGAACAAAAATATACTGGGATGATCAATGTAAGACTCACTTTCACTTTGATGTGTTAGGAGAATATCAATTGAACAAAATCGACATAGGAATAAGATATAGTCAGAGACTCAGAGGAGCCCTTTGCCTTTAGTGGCTGCTTCTGTAATGTCTTATTAGGCTACTGTCACTAATGATCGGTCACGTCAGCAATGTTTTTTCTTTTTATTTTTGTGTAAAACCATTTTTTTTCTTCTTATAAACAAGTAGATAACCCGTAATTAATATCTTTGTCTCAAGCTATCTACTTTCATAAGTATTTTCCATTTTAATATTATATTACAATCAAATATTAAAAGACTACCTATATTAAATATTTTGTATGTTATTATTATCAATAAAGCTCTAATAAAGAGTTAATTTAGGAACTTAAAATGAAACTCTAATAAAGAGTTTTTCTAAGTTTTAGAGACTAATGTGACAATGAGATATAATATTAAGGACTAAATTAACCATTTATTTATTTGTATTTTATCTGTTAATGACTTGAGAGTTAGGATATATAGGAGACATGTTCTTTTTAGATGAAAATGAGAATGATCAATCTCAATATTTAAATTAAGAGATATGATACACATATAATATTTATATAACATTTTTTGTCTTTATCTTCCTCTATCATTATGATATAATAAATGATGTGCAGGAAAAAAATAGATATAAAAAAATATTATTGTATAAATTGTTGTTGTATGAATTATTATACAAATAACATTTCTCTTAAATTAAAATAAAAGGCTTAGATTAAAAGATTTGCCTAAAATTCACTCTTGAATTCGACATAATGCATGTAAATTCACACATCAAGACTCCATGCCACCATCGTCTCCGATGAAACCGCCATGGCCAGCGACTTTCATAGCTCCATTGCGAACCACTAAGACCATAGAACTTCTGTCTTTGTTTGATCCATCTTCATTTCTGCATCTACTTTCTCTACATCTTCATCTCTTTGCCTCTTTCAAACACTTTCAACTCCCTCTCGCTCATCGAATTCCAGATTCACCATGCGGGTAGTGGCGCCACCAGTGAATGCACAGGGGCTTCCCTTTTTTCTTTTTCTTCCTGTAGCTTGTTTTTATAAATAATTATTAATTATTAATTTGTCCTTTTTTTTTTAAAAAAAATTACATTTTTCTGGGATCCATGTATAATTCTTGAAAACCTAATGTGACTTCTAATAACCAGTAAAGTCAATTTTCCCATTCTCAGGGAAGTATTAAACTTTCCCATGCTAGAATAACCCTAAAAATGTAATGGTTGACATTGAAGCCTTGAAGGAAAAATGTGATTCCATGAAGGGAACTTCTCACATCAACTCCCATCTTTTGAGTAATTAACGAGCTATAAGTTTATCACTAGTTTTGAGTTTTAACAGTTTTTGTCCATACAACTTATTAAGTTTTCCAAAGAGTGATAACATTTTTGGTAACACTGAATATTTTACAAAATAATCATTTATACAATATTATTGAAATTATTTTCACTTTTTAATACTGCTTAATTTAAATACATATTAAATCAATAATATAATAACAATTTTAATAAATAAATAATTAGATGTGATCATTGTTCATATTTGTTTTTATGTTTTGCATAAAATCAGGTAGTTGAGTAAAGATGAAAATATATTAGGTTGAATTAGACTTTACAAATTGACATTGACCTAACTCAAAGGGTTGGCACAGTGGTGTAAGGCCTCACTGCGTTCACATGAGGCGAAACGATCTATTTAGCGAGAGAACTCGTATTTGATTCCCTCCGTGTGCAAAATTTCCTTGGACCAGCGACAGCCACACAATGCGAACAGGATTAGTCTCTAACCCTGTGGTTCGAAGTAAGGCTTGACCATACTTATTTATTTGTTATTAGTATTTTAGTTTGTGCAATGTATAAAATAATTTTTTTTATATAACTAAAATTTATAATAAATAAATCATTTTAAATATATAAATTAGATTTTGGATGTATGATAAATAATTTATACTGTGATACAATGTTAATTTTAATTATTGATATAATTTCTTTTAAAAATATCGAAATTCAATTTGAAAATAAAGATTAAAGATGAATTGAAAAGGATACGAGGTTAAGAAAAATTCTTAAAAGCGCTCTTATTGAAGAAAAATGTCTTAAAACACTCCCATTATGTGTGTTTTTTTTATCCATAGGAATAAAGACAAATATTAGAGAGTTAACAACCCACATACCTTACTCAACCAACACATACCTTACTCAACCAACTGAACTAAATTCCTACATTCTTATTATGTGTGTGTAGAATAAAGCCTTTCATATAATAAAAATTACGGCCTGAACTTATATATAAATCAGTAAATTTAAATTTTTAAATAAAATAAAAAATATATGCTTTTAAATGTTATATTAAAAATTTAATACAACATCAATGATATAAACTTATACAATAATAATAATATTATTATTATACCATTTGTATTTACATAAATAAAAGGACCTATTAAATCCATTTTTTTATGATTTAAAATCTAACTTTCAAATTGATAAGCTTAAAGAAAACTTTATTCTAACCTATTTAATTAATAGATTTGTCTAGTATAACCTAGGTCATAAGCTCCTAACAATACAGATGAGGTTCACAAATCGGTTTTCTGTCTTTTTGGTAAGGAGCCTAACGTTTAAACTTTTTAAAAATTAGCCAGGTCCACTTCATAAAAGTCCAGCGGAACTTTCAAGGCCCAATAAGCTGAAAACAACATCTCAACTTTTGACGAGAGAGCCAACGAATCGAAATTGGTGTGTTTTCATTTGACAACAATAATTTGTAGTTCTCGTAAAAAAAAAAAAAATTAGTTGATTACATTTCAGATAAATCAAGTGACATACTCAATTTTCGAAATTTCTACAAAGGGACACAAAAAAATACTGTTCTATTTCTCTCTTTCTCTCTCTCTCTCTCTTTCAATTAGTGATCATTTTTTAACATGTAACCAAATAATGCAAACATAAGTTTAAATTTAATATGCTTTCGGTGTAAAATATGTTATACTATGGACAGGACAACCAATTGGTGATGCGGTAAATGATAAGCAAGATGCACTTTTAGCCAAAAAAAAATACCGTTGCTGTTACCATAAAAAACAGAAGGAAAGAAGATAGAAGGAACAAAAATAGTTGAAAAAGAATTTGTTCCACAGTTTGAAGCATTTTGAAAAAAAAGGAGAAGGATGAAAAGAGAGTATGGGTCCACACCAAAATGGATTCTACAAGAGAACGGAGGAAATGTGAGAGAGAAGTATTTTTTGCATGAGAAGATGAATTTGTCTTTGTAACATTTTTGGCTTGTTGTTGTTGACTACTAATCTATAAAGTATTTTTATCTGCATTCTATATTGTTGCGGAGTCTATGGATGAAAAAAAAAAACCTCATATCCACGGAAACTTACAAATAAGACTCAGCTACGCATCCAATTTAGATAGTTTAACATACAAGAAGTTACTTTATTCAAGATAATATTCAACTTGATTGTAATTTGATAAGTCAATGGTTTGAGATTAGGTAAATGTGATATTTAGATAAAATATACAAATTTTGAGATTTTCTATAGTTATATGATTTTAATTTTAATGGTAGAAAGCTAAAATTAAAGGATACTTTATCACATATTTTAAAATAAACTATATCTAAAATTTGTCTTTTTAATTTATGCTAAATTTATTAAGTTTAAATGTTTTATAATATATTAATAGTTTTTTAGAAAAAGTAAATTTAAAGCATCCTATGACATAAAAACACACGTACTCAACTAAAACTCTATTTAAAAAAGAAAAGAAAAAAGTCTGAAAGGTATAAAGATGAAACTAAGATCTAAGAAAAGCTATTCCCATCGCATCAAATAAAAATTAACAATCTGAGAGCAATGGGACAATCATCTAAGAATACCAACTCATGATTGATCACATAAGAGCATATGTAGTGGTAGAATTCAATTTGGGTTCTTAATCACTTTTAAATGTGTCTTTATTGACACCTAAGATTTAAGAACACAAGCCAATTTTTATTCCAATGCTACAATTTAGTTTGGGTTCTTATTTTATTGTGTAGGCCCCACAATGTTTATCCATGTTTACTACTTTCCCCTTTCTTTTTTTACTGTTATTTTCCTACATGATTCTGATTGGTACTGAAAATAATTTTTTATTTTTAAATGCAGTTTCTTCTAGAAGAATCGTTCTTACACGTGTAAGAACTCTCTTAGAACTTCAATGGTAAAATTTTCTAAGAACCGGTTCTTATAAATAAGAACCCTTTAGGCATCTCCCATTGGAGATGGTCTAAGAAAATCATGAGTTTCCTTATGTTTTTTTTTTCGAAAGCGAATTTCCTCACGTTGAAAGACTAAAGCTCTTAGATTTCTTGACGAGGCCCAAATAATAAGATTTCAATAAAGGCAATTGCTTCCTGCTTCTTATTTTTTGCTTCTGGCACCCCCAAAATTTTTAATATTCCCAACTTACCATTCTCTTTTCTCCCCTCGCTTACCCTCTTCTTCTTCCTATCTCCTATTCCTAGTGCCATCGCCACAGCCTCCTCCACCTCCGTCATCGCTCCAACCACGTTAATTTGTTGGAGAAGGCCATCAAAAACTTAGATAGGACATTGCTCCAACCATTCTGGATTGAGTAATTCGAAATACAAGATGCATTTTGGAATACTCAATCCGGAACCATGCTATATGACTTCTGGAATACATGATTCATAATGATGCTAGTATAGTTTCGGATTGAGTAATTTGGAATGCATCTTGTGTTCCAGATTACTCAATTCGAAACTATGCTACATGACTTCTGAAATACATGATCCAAAATGATACTAATATAGTTTTGGACTATTTAATTCGGAACCCAACAAGACTTTTTCCAAGTCTCCGGTGACCTTCTCCAATTAACGTGGATGGAGTGATGATGGAGGTGGAGGAGGCTGTGGCGACATCGCAAGGAATGGGAGATAGGAAGAGGAAGATGGAGAGAAGAAGAAGGTGAGCGAGGGGAGAGGATAGGAGGTAAATTGGGAATATTAAAATTTTTGGGGTGCATGAAGCAATAGCCTATAGTAAAAGACAACAATGTAATTTGCTAGCAGTCTTTAGGCTATTAAAAGTTGTAAGGCTAATTCTTTCTGCACCTCATAAAATTCAATTGGCACCCCATTTTACATTTTGAATTGGGCTTTCCAGTATTCAAATGGGGTGTCAGTTGAATTTTAAGGGATGTAGGAAGAAACACTCAAGTTGTAATTTTAAACAATCCAATACACAAATACTTTACCTAATGCTTTGCTATTTTTTTACATTAAATAAAAATAAAAAGAAAAAAATGCTTAAGTTAGTGTCGGACAAAAAATTGACTCGGTTCAAAATTTTGTATCTTATCCAAAGTAACCTTACTACAACCCGAATCCGACTAAAAAAGTCAGTTGTGGGCCTTATTTTTTAGAGTTTGATTTACAGTGAATTGGATTTTTAAGACCCGAATCCAACCAAACCCACCCATTGTTCCTCCTTCCATGGGATTTTTCTACCTCCATGGGAGGACTATTTCCCATTTTAAATGGGTTTTCTCTCTCCATAGTGAGAGACTTTTTTCCCCTATTTTATCTCTATTTTCCCTTTCCACCACTACCTCTCCTCACCTCCTCATCTAGCCACCATTTACATTTCCTACTCCTCTCTAATAGTCAAGCTTTTTTCTTTCAATTGGTCTTTTTTGTTTTTGTCATTATCTTTATCTATACCTTTTTTTTTTATCACATTTCTCCTTTCTAACGGAGCTAGTTGGAGCCAACCCCTTATCGCAACAGTACCATAACCACACTAGAGGTGAGTTTTAGGTCGTCTTGATTTGAGTTGTTGTTAAGCATGTGCCGATTTGGAAGGAACAACGAAGGAAACAAAAAAAAATGAAGAAAAGTCCATTGCTTCATCTAGGTTTCTTTGCATTAGAAAAATATGATTTCTATGTATTTTCTGTTTTTTGTGTCTGTAAGTTCTAGATTACTATATTGTTAGTTGGTTGTTAACGTATGTGTTTAATTTGTCATTATTGATATGTTATGCATCATTGTAATGTTCTATTTAGCATCCTTTATTTTTTGTAAGTGTCCTTCAGCCTTTTCAATGAAACATCTATTGATCTTTTGAAGAAAATAAAAAAAAAAAGGTTTAATTGCAATTTTTATCTCAAACTTTTTACTTTTTGGTAAATTTTGCCCCCAACAAATTAATTTGGCGTATTTTATCCCCAACTTTTTAAAAAACTTGCAAATTTTACCTTTCACCATTTTGCTGATGTGACATGCTAAAATAATTGTACTTTTTATCCCTAATTTTTTATTTTTTGGCGAATTTTATCCCTAACTTTTTCACTTTTTGGCAAATTTTACCCCTAATTTTTTACTTTTTGATGAACTTTACCCCTACTTTTTACGCTTATGTCATCATGTCATGTCAGCACAACAGTAGAAGAAAAATTTTGCAAGTTTTTTAAAAAGTTGGGGGTAAAATGCACCAAATTAATTTGTTGGGGGTAAAATTCGTCATAAAATAAAAAGTTGAGGGTAAAAATTGTAATTAAGCCTAAAAAAGGGAATGAAGTCTATGTCACTCCTTTCTCTATAGCTATTTTGAAATATTTTTAGGCCTATCATCATATTTTATTTTAAAATATAGAATATCAAATTTGATTTTCAAAACCCGAATCTTAATTAATTATATGTCAAACTAGATTATTAAGATAAGTCTTAAATACTCCTACCAAAAACAAACAAATTGTTATAAAAAAAAAATCTTGTAATATAGAAGGCATATCCCTCTATTAAAATTTAATAATTTACATTTTACCTGTATATATTATTCTTTTATTGTTACTATATTATCTTGATGCTACATTGGCACGCAAATGACTACAAAATAACGAGTTTGAATCCTCTCCATTTTCTTTTCAATCCTTTTCTTTCTTACTAAGCTTTTGAGAAAATAAATGTCACTCTTATTTTGAGAAAATTACAAGTGTGTATCACCTCCATTTTATTTATTTTCTTAAAAGCTTATGAAATGGAAGAAATGAAGGAAAAAGGAAATGGAGAGGATCCATTTTCCAAAATAACAGTATTTCACTCATCAAAACTTTTGTTTTCTTCCCTTTTCTCATTATAGCTTTGAACTTTTGATAAACACGATTAAGCATCATTTTTCTCTTTCAATTTGATTTTTTTTTAATCATTATGATATTAGTATAGAGTATTTATCAATTTTGTTGATGATTGATTTATGCCAGATTCAATTTGAATTTAGTTTACGAAATTTGGAAACTAAAAGGAAAAAACGTATAGAATTTACATGAACATTTTCTTAATATTTTTAGGTTTACAATTCAAATCATGTGCTATAGATACCATAAAGAATCATACATATATTGTACAGATGATTGAGTAAATAATCCTCTGACCACTTGTAATTAGTATCTTTGACAATAGCAAGTGATATTAAATATAAAACGTGATTTGTTTATTTATTACGATACATGCTCTACCCTCGTAATCTTTTTGTTATTTATTACGATACATGCTCTACCCTCATAATAAAGTAAGATTTCTTGGTCCATTGTTGATTAACATAATCAAAATTAGTTTGATGAGTAAATAATATATGCGTAAAAGATTTTTATATTATGATTTTATTACAAATTATTATATATGATAAGTTGATAGATTTATATATTAATAATTTTAAAATTCACATTTACCAATTTTTTATTATTAATTGAGTATGTAAATTAAACTCTTAATTTATTCTTTATTTTGTGGTGATCTTATTCACTCAAATAACACAATTTTTTTTTTATTATTCCCACGGGCATCATTTTTCAGACAATATTGTTTGAAATATGAATAGACATCAAAAGTGAACATTTCTTTAGTAGAGATTTAAATTTAAATTTTGGTTTATCATATTGTGAAAGGCTAACCTTTTCTACTAAACTCAATTTCTGCTGGTTACAATATCATTATTTAAAATAAAAAAATTAATATTCTATGTGACATGGTTGATTAGTTTGATGAGTAATTAACTATTTCACCCTAAAAAAATAATAACTTCTATTTGTATTCATTTTTTATTTTTTATATACACACATATAAAAAACACTGTTCAAAATTAAAACATAAAAGAATAAGTTTATTGAACATAATTTTTTTTAAAAAAAGAACATTATTGAACAATAAAATGACCACGAATAATTTTTTAAAAACGCCGAGATACTTCGTCGATACACAACGTTAAATATTCCCTTATCCATAAATTAATACTAAAAAAATCTTCGTGCGTACTGCGTGAGTCCCGTTTCAATTTATCAATATTTAATATATACTTGATATTTCAACAACCTCTCCTACTCTCTTTGGTTAGTCAATCCTAGTTAAACCAGGGTGGTGTAAGTAACCATGGTTGGAGAAGATAATCACAGGAAGAGCCATAGTACGATTACACGCGTGAGACGTTTCACACGTTTGCCGAATCCTTTGTAAACAATAAACGGCATTAATGCTTTAAGATTTAAAACTTGACTTTCCGGTGAAGACCGGGTAATTAATGAAAATCATTCTATCGGAGGAGAAAAACGAAGTATTTTAAAATTAACTAAACCCACACTTGTCCTTACCTGCCTCGTCGGGCAGCCCGAAACGCAACATTTCCCGTGTTGTGACGCTGCCCGAACTGCCCGATTCTTGGCTGAGAAATTACGAGCATTCGGTCTCCAGTACCTGTGTTTCCTTCTCTCTCTCTTTCTCACTGACCTCTGATATTTCTATATTTTGGTGCTCTGTGTTCTCTACGATCAGGATCCAACGGTCCAAAATGTTCGGGGCTTGTGCTGCTTGTTTTCCCAGGTTTTAGAGCTCCAAACCTTCAGATCCAACTCATTCGTCTCCTGATCTTCCTTCCTGGTAAGCTCTTTCAACCTTCTCCTTCTTCAATTCTCGCTAATTCCACGTTTTCTCTTTGCACCGTGCTTTCTTTTCGCTACTTTCACTTTTGCTTTCTCTTCTCTCACGATCTAACGTTGAAATTGCTGTTTCTCGTAGTTTTTAGCTGAAAAACTCTCTTCCTCTTACCACGAGCTCGCTCTCTAGGTCACTTTTCACGTTAAAACCTAAATTCTACTTTCTCTTACGCTTTCCTAATTAGCTTCAATTTTTACGTGGAATCAGCGTTGTGAATTATGCTTCCCTTGGTTGTCTTCCGAGTCTTGTTTTTCTCGGTGGTTTTTTTAAGGAGAAATTTTGTTAATTTTTTTTAACAAAATAAAATAAAAATAATTATTAGTGTCATAGTTTTTGGTACTTTGGGAAACAGGTTCAGCTACTGTCATGATTTTGCAGAAGATCTAAATATGGTGATATCATTTAGTTTAGTTTTTTTTTTTTGGTAATTAGTTATAATTATTTATTATTTATTATTTACAGGATAGCGTTTTCGGGTTCGAGAAGGCACTGCACTTGTTTGTTTGTCGTACGAAATGGAGACTAAACAGAGTTCGGTGACGGTTACGCTCAGTTACGGCGCGTTGACGTGCGCCGCGGAAGTTCTCGCGACTTTGCTAGCTTCTGCTGTCGTCAAAGCCACGCTTTTGGCCCCGGTGAGTCTCTCTCGCTGCCTTCGTCCCTCTAAAAACCTAATTTTTTTTAAGTCTAGAAAAGCTAAAGTAGTGTTAAAAGCTTTTACTAGCCTCAACCTCGACAAGATCTAACGTTATCTATATCTTTTTTAAAGCAATTTGTGTTATCTCTCCGGTTCATGTTTTTATGGTCTAAGTAATATTGGGAAGTTTTTTTTTTTTTTGGTCTTTGTCAATATGCGCCTATTCTACATGCTAATATGCGCATGTTGGATGATGAATCACCTCACCGAGTCTTTGGGATTTTTTTTTTGGGGTAACCGATGCGATGTAACCTTATCTTTGCGTGTACTAGGCCCCGGCTTCCGTGCGCCGGTGATTTTTAACTTTTTGAGTTTGGCGTTTGCTAACGTACGCATTTTTTTTTCTTCACTTTTTAGCTTTTATTTTCACAAGGCAAAGAGAAAAAAATAAAATAACCCAGAAAATAAACCTTAACAAGAGTTGGTGTTGTTCCCGTTGTTTTTTTGTTTGTTTGTCTGTTTCCCCTTCCGGAACTGGGTGGAAGATATGAATTGCGGTTGAGGGATTAGTTTAGTTCCGAATTTTTACCAGGTGGGGCCCGGTTCAGAATATGAATTATAAAAATATCTTTTTGTCGTGTCTGAGGGTGTAAAAGTCAAAAGTCAAGGAAAGGGAGGGGAAGCGGATTCGTATGGATTATTCGCTTGGATATGCCGTTTGAGCGTAAAGCACGCTTCACGAACGCGTGTCGTTTTTGTGTTGCTGCTTCCTGGCATCTTGGGTGGGAAAAAAAGGTGGAATCTTATACGATGGGACATAATTGTAGTATCCACTGTCTAAACTGTAAATAGTGTCAGTCACTTATGTTTATGTAGCGCATTATAATATTATAAAAAAAATATTAAGAGGAATATTTAGTATTGTCGTATTTAACATGAATTTTACAAGTATAATTAAGTATTATGTATATATATATATTTATGTTATTTAATAGTATTTACATATTCCTTTTGTATAATTAATAATTAATAACTTATATTATGTTAATTCTTTAAGTAAAAAAAATATTGACGTCTGAAGAGAATGTGCGAACGTAATTCTGTATAATTCGTTATAACGAAGAAAGTTTGTTATTATTATTAGTGGTACTAGTACGGTTTAACAGGTACAAAACTGTCTCGTCAAGGATTTTATCATTTACATTTTGAATTAAAATAGTTAATAAATAATAACGTGTCTAGTTATTAGTAATAGATATCAGTACTAATACAGTGCATATCAATTTTTTTTAAAATTATATTTTCAGTCACAAAAGTTTTTCATTATTGAGGGAAAAAGCGAAATTCGTTTTGTTCATAAATTTTTATTTTTTTTATTTTTTTATCAGCGTTTTGTTCATAAATTTTAATTTTAGTAAACCTTTCAAAGTGTAGCTTGATGTAATTTGTGAGGGAGTTTAAATTTGATTTTTTTTTTCTTCAATCGTTGTATTAAATTGAATGGCTTTCACCGAACAAGATAAAAGAATAGTGTTTAATTTGAGATTGGTGGATTTGCGTGTCTATAACTTATGCTTTATCGCAGTAAAAAAAAAAACTTATGCTTTATCAATAATAAGTTTTGTTCATTGTTCGGCAGTTTGAAATTTCAACTTGTTTTCACTATATAAAATAAATTTAAAATCTAAAATGAGATACATTCTTGCATATGTTAAGATGAAAATTTTGAGATACGTTCTTTAAAGAGAGAAGTTCGTTTCGTTGAGGGTCTCGAAGCCTTTTCACAACAATTTTGAAAATTTTGAATTCTGACTTTTTAATCTCAGACTCTTGAAGTTTTAAAATCAAATTAATTTCTAATTAATTCAAATAAAGCAAGGTGGACTCATAAAAGGGCTAAAGTTCTTTCAACAATTAATTTCATCATTTAGAAAATTCAAACTCGGACTTTTGTTAAAGGAGTTACCAAAACTCTCATCACTCAGACTTGATTTAATTACTTGGTAGTATTAAAATTTGCAACTCAATCGTGACCGAAGAAAGATATACACCTAAATGTCTTCTCTTTTTTTAATTATACATTTGTTTTCGCCTTGGTTCATTTGTCTTAACAAAATGGATGCAGGATCTCTACCGGCTGTTATTGATCAACGCGCCTACAACCAAAGGAGAGAGCAAAACTCAGAGTCAAGACAAGCAGCGTGATGCAGAGGGAGAAGATGGAAATGATGATGAAGGCGATGATGATGACGATGGAGATGGTGGATTTGGGGAGGGTGAAGAGGAGTTGTCATCTGAAGATGGAGGTGGATATGGCAACAATTCCAACAACAAGAGCAACTCAAAGAAGGCACCCGAAGGTGGCACAGGTGGGGCGGAAGAGAATGGAGAAGAGGATGAAGATGAAGATGGTGATGATCAAGATGACGACGATGAGGATGATGATGATGATGACGATGAAGAGGACGAGGTTGGTGAAGAAGAGGATGAAGACGGTGCTGAGGACGAGGACAATGAAGAGGATGAGGAAGAGGAAGACGAGGAAGCATTGCAGCCCCCAAAGAAAAGAAAGAAGTGAATTTAATTTAGTTTAGTCAAGCCTCCTGTTTGTATTGTTGTGTACGAATTTGGCTTCTAACTTCCATGTTTTTACTTTTTTGGGTACTAAACTTCCATGTTCTCTTATTTAGTTTATAAGGAGGCTTATGTAGGACATGTTTTAATTGATATCTATGTTTACCATTGCGTAATTAGAATGCTACATTATTGATCAGGCAATGCTAAATTTAAGAGAGGAAAAACTATGATCTTAGTTTTGACTTAAGCCTTCTCCCTCTCCCTTGATTGACTCTATTGATAATAATCTACTAGACGGATTAAAAAGAGGTCGTATTGTCTAGAATGCAAGTATCCTTTATCTCTAGCTATTGGCAGTACTTTGCTATTCTTGAAATTTCTAGCTTAACAAGACATGGCTTGGGCCTTTGGGGGCATGCAAGATCCGTTTTTATGAGCTTGCGGAGAGCTCTGTATAGCAGACAGCCAGACACTAGTGGGTTATTCGGGCCTGACTGTCAACTCTTCTAAATGAAGTGGTCTAAGTAATTGGGCGATATGGTTCACACACCCATACTAATCATCTAAGGGAATTACTTCCTGCACCCCCTTTTTTGCTTCCTGAACCTCCAAAACCCCTAAACAGACAAAACTACCCCTCCATCTAACCATCCAACACCATCGTGCCCCACCTCCGCCCAACCACCCAACACCACCGTTACACACAAGCAACGCCACCCAACACTGTTGTCGACGACTATGACGTAAGGAAGAAGAGACGCAAAGAGAGGTATAAAATGTGACCTCATTTCGGAAAGGCTTTTTCGGAAATTTTTTTTTAATACTTTTGGAACCCCCTTTCTGGAAAAAAAATTAATTATAGAACCCCCTTTTTGGAATAAAAAAATTAATTCTGGAACCCCCTGGAAAAAAAAATTCATTCCTGAACACCATTTCTGAAAAAAAAAATAATTCTGGAAACCCCTTTCTGGAAAAAAAATCATTTAAGAACCCCCTTTCCAGAAAAAAAAAATCATTCCGGAACCCCTTTTCTAGAAAAAAAATTCGTTCCGGAACCCCCTTTCCAGAAAAAAAAAAAAAAAAAACCATTCCAGAACTTCCTTTTTGAAAAATAAGGGGGTGTGTGTAAAGCAAAAAGGGGTGTGGAAGAAGTAAAAAGCAAAATAATTTTATGTTATTTTCCGGTACTTCTTTCCGGAATGATTTTTTTTCCGAAAAGGGTGTTATAGAATGATTTTTTTCCTGGAAAGGGGTTCGGAAATGAATTTTTTTTCTGGAAATGTGGGTCTGGAAAACAAAATTCATTCCGGAAAAGCCTTTTCAGAATTACATAACTGTGGTATTTTTTTCGACTATACTATAACACGGTATTTTGCAGTTGCTTTTGTGGTGTTGGGTGGTTGCGGCGGTGGTGTTGGGTGGCTGTGGTGGTGGTGGACTTGGGAGGGCAAAGGGTATGTTGGTCTCTTTGGGGGTTTAGGGGGTGTAGGAAGAAAAAAAGGGGATGCAGGAAGTAATAGCCATCATCTAATGTCAAATTCTCAAACAAATTATTATTTTTCACCTTACATGCCTTGAGTCTACGGGTTGCTGCAGGCTTTTTGGCCCAGAATACGACATATGATCATGCATACATGCGATTAGAACTCCCATCTTAATCTCTCTAACAACATTTAACCACTAATAAGAACACGTTTGATTAACAGTTTAAAAAGTACTCTTAGATGTTTAACATACTTTTAGTACATGTTTGGATTAAAGTTTGCAAACTTAAGTTTTAGTTACACTTAAGTTTGTAAACTGAGTTTGCAAAAGTATCCAAAGTCTTACTTCTCCAAAATTAAGTTTGCAGACAAAATTTTACTCTCAAACATACTTTTGAGAGATAATCAAACATGATTTTCAAACTGATTTTGCTCTTAAACATACTTTTAGATCCTTCTACCTGAAATCCAAACGTGCTTTAGTCTTTAGATAGTAAACTCATTTTTGTAACATATTTGGAGTATGTTTGGATTTTCGATGGGATGGTCTAAAAGTATGTTTAAGAGTAAAATCAGTTTGTGATTATGTTTGGTTACCTCTCAAAAGTATGTTTGAGAATAAAGTTTTGCCTCTAAACTCAATTTTGGAGAAGCAATTTTGCAAACTTAAGTTTAACCAAAACTTAAGTTTGCAAACTTTAATCTAAACATGCATTTGGTTATCTTCAAAAGTACATCCATATATTGAAATTTTGGCTGGAAACTGAGTTTTGTAGAAGACAGACTTGGGCTGCTTGTGCAAACTCAGTTTGCAAACTTAAGTTTAACCTAAACTTAAGTTTGCAAAATTTAATTCAAACATGCACTAATTCAATGAGTTTATTTAACATATATATAACAGTTATAAAATATATACTTTTGATCGGATCCAAAATTGCACATATATTTACTACTGTTAAATAAAAAATACATTTTGTATATTTTTTTTTGCCAAATATATATATATATATATATATATATATATATATTATGTACATTATTAGTGTTAATAATATTATTGATAAATTAATATTAAGAATATTATTAGTTTATTAATAGATAAATTAATAATTTAACAATTATAAATATAAATACATTAGAAGGAGGTTAATTGAAAAAATATGACATAAATATTGAGCATCAAATTTGCATATTTTAGTAACTAAAATTTATATATCTATATCATTTAATATATTCATATTTATGTAAAAGTCACACACACACATTTAAAAATACATCTATATTATCATGAAGCTGTTTCAACTTAACTAATAGTTCTCCCATGAAAAATATATATGATAAAAAAAAAGAAGTTTATACCTATATTTTACCGATAAAACTTGAAAGGCCATGGTTAATTTTGAAAATTCATTGTTCATTAATTGAATGTTTAATGATAAGTAGTAAAATGAAATACTTCCGAATATAACAAAGCGAAACAAAATTTTCACTTTATTATTTAAATAATTTTATAACTAAATATAAATATAGTTTTATGTCATATTCTAAGAAAAGAAACACAAATATCAATGGATGTAAAAATTGACATAATTTCACTTCCAAGCTTCTCAGTTTAGTGACTAATCCTTATTTTTTGTTATATCTTGATAATATTAATTTTTAAAATTGAATTTTAATTTAATAGAATTAGTTTATTTATAAATATAATCATTTTAAAATGAGTTTAAAAGAATTAATTTAATTTATTTAATAAAATAAAATTATTTTTGAAATATGAATAAAGTATAATTCATATTACACTCAAGTGAATTATACTCAACAAAAAAAGTTTAAAAAAATAATTTCATAAATAAATTTTGAATGAGAATTGGTTTTGTTGGGCATTATGGTAACTCAACTTGATCCTAGTTCCTGCCAATGGGGAATTTAGTTCTTTAGTTTATTACTATGTTATACTGAACCTGTCTATAGTCAAGTCAACCTGAAGTCCTTAACCCTTGATTTTCTTTCTTTCATGTCATCTCCAGTTTCCACCCTCTCTCTCCGTTTACTTCATGACGGATTCTTCTCCTCTCATCCCTCCCTCACCGGTCACCACCGAGATCGACGTCGAAGCCGGTCCCTCCGAACAAATTCAATGCCGGATTTGTCTTGAAACCGATGGTAATTTTTCTTTCATCTCTTTTTCATTTTTCGCTTTCAGGTTAGGGCTAGGCCAGATAATTCATTTCATTTCATTTAGCTTGACTCGAAATGGAGAAGTCAACTTCAAGTTCTTTATCCTCATTTTATTCGGATTTTGAGCTTAAGTAATATCAATCGAGCAATTGTGTTATTGTTCTTGTCAGTTCATAGTTCCTACTTTAACTTATTTGTTAGCAGAGTGGTGTTTCTGGCAGCAAATATGTGGAAGCTTCATTATGGAGCTTAACATTTAGATTTATTTTAATGTTTTGTTTTTGTATTTTTTTACTCCTCTCAGGTAGAAATTTCATAGCTCCTTGCAAGTGCAAAGGTACCTCAAAGTATGTACATCGACACTGTTTGGATCATTGGCGATCCGTTAAGGTAAGGATGCTGTGTAGTGTGTTGTCATATATCCATATCAGAAATATTCCATGTATGTCCAGTAAGCATTGTGTAACAACTATGAGATTTTCAAGTTATAAATATGATTGCTAGAGGGCGACAACTTTTATGTATCTCTGACTCAAGGCTGTGTGCTTTTTGTTCAGCTGATCAATTAAGCTTTGTGCATGTTAAGTTATCGTTTGTTTGTCAAATGAAATAACCGGTAGGAGTCTAAAGATGTTGAACAGAGAGTTATAGAAAAATAGTTTTGATGCTTCCTCTTCCATTATTTCCACGTCCCCTCTCTGTATCTTGCCACCATCTAGAATAAAAAGGTTTATGGGTTTACTTCCTTTGTTTTAGGTATTTTATGCTTACAGATTTTGTTTACTCTTTCTGGCTTGTGATATGTACTTCCTATTCTCTGCAAATTATCTTGGGATCTCCTACTGTGAGCCCATATTTGGCTTGTTACCTATCTTATATGTGCATATCATAGTAATTTTATAAGGTATGAATTCATTTGAATTTAACGGCTATACTGGAATTTCTTTAATGATATATACTGTATCCAGATACTTATCTTTAAATGATTTTTTCCTTTACATAATGATAAAAAGAACACAGACTTCTTAACTCTAAAATAAGCCAAGTGTTTCAATGCCTTCAAACATAACCAGCCCAAAACACTTAACAAAGCTGAGATGCTATCCAGTATCCATAATAAATTACAGAATAGCCACATCCAAGTAGTCACTGATCTCAAAACCAAGTTCAGCTAAAGCCTTGCCATCATCTAATCTTCCATTTCCATAAGATAATGACCCACTAAAATTCAGGTGCAGCTTAGAGACTAAAGTGTCAGGGTGGACAATTGTTGGCAACTACCTATATATATATGAGGCGTATCAAGTGAAAACTCTTTTTATTGTAAGAAATGTAACTATAAATCTGGACTACAAGATTATATTTGAATGATCAAGATTAAAAGATAAACATATATGACTTTTTTAAGTGGTCATGTGACCACTAACTAACTTTTATCCATGTATGATTGTATGATTTGGATTTATAATTCCCATTTTAGATAATAATCAAGGGTTCTCACTTGATATGCCTCATACGCACTCACACACACACACAAGCATATAAATGACAATCTATGGGTATATAATGTACAAGCACTTGCTTCCTGAATTTTATTACTAATATTTCTATGTGAAGAATGTTGCTCTTTCCAGTGCTTGACCTAATAATAAATGTAAATTACTGAATGTTCTTGCAGGAAGGGTTTGCATTTGCTCACTGCACTACCTGCAAGGCTCCATACCATTTGCGTGTTCATGGTGCTCATAGAAAATGGCGTACTTTCAAATTTCGTTTTTTTGTAACCAGAGACATTTTGTTTATATTTCTGGCTGTTCAGCTTGTAGGTGAATTGTTTCGATTCTCCTAGCCATATAGATGCTTATCCATATATAATTAATGAATTCCATATAATGTTCTAATTCCACATGGCAACACCTTATTTCTTTTGTCTGCAGGTCATTGCTTCACTGGCTTATTTGGTTTATCGAATAGATGGTTACGAGCAGTATTGGCTTCGTCTTGTTTGGGGTTTTGGTAGTGAGCTGAGCTTTTACTATATATGTGGTAAATTACTATGGACTTGAGCAGTAGTTATCAAAATGCGTATAGCAAGTATTACTGTTACTATTTATTTTATTTTTTTTGTTGGGTGATAGTGGTGGTAAATTTGGTATTGTTTAATTTCTTTTATTCTCAGTTGTTTTATCCATACATAGGATAATGCTGGCTCTGTTATTGATTTCATTTTGATCTTGTCAAATGTAGGAGCACTGGTGTTTTTTGTGTTGCTTGGCCTGTCTGGGTGCTTTATTACTTGTTCTGATCCAAGAGTTCGCAATGATTTGGGTCAGCCTTGTCGAGAATTATGTCTTTGTTGCTGTCAACCTGGGTAATAACTCTGCTTTTAAATATTCATGAGCCTTTGACACTGTTAAAACACATAAGTATACTCATAAATCATAACTTCTTGAAGCATCATATATTTTCTTTTTGATTTTTTAAATATATTTTATGATGCCAGAAACTATGCTTGGAGAGTATTATATGATATTTAATTTCCATTATATTGGAGACCCTACTTTGCACTAAGGAATACTTGCGAACTTCAGCTTTTCAAAAAATATAAAAATATAGCTCTTATAAATCCTTGGACATGCTAAATATAGAAAGTATGCTGTTTCATGTTATGTTTGAATTTTGAAGTATATGTCAGTAGAAAGTCTGTGATCCACAATGGTAGTGACTAAGGTTGGTTTTGTTTTGTTTGTTGTCATTGCAGAATTTGTCCTGACCGTCATTTGCGAGGTACTCCATATTATGGTACTCCTTATTATACGTCTACTGATTGCAATGGATGCTTTGAATGTTGTGGTTGCTCGGGAACTGAATGTTGTGGTTGCTCGGGAACTGAATGTTGTGGTTGCACTTGCATGAGAGATTCTGAGGGAGAATCAGGGCTACCATTATTATTCATAATGGCTTTGATTTTTCTGGTACTCTTTGCTGTAATTGGGATATTTTACAGCGTATTAGTGGCTTCAATGGTAGGACAACGGATATGGCAGCGTCATTATCACATACTTGCGAAAAGGATGCTAACAAAGGTGCCCGTGCCTTACTTTATTGTCTTTTGTGCATTTGGCACAGTGCAATGAACTTTCAATTATTGATTCACTGCAGCTGCTGAGTCAACTTAAATACCTTACTGATATGTGCAACTAGCCCATTTAGTGATTTCCTTAGACCTTAGTCTACTGAGGAACTTATCTAGAAATTGCTGCAAGATGTAATGAGAAGGTTTTCTGTTTGTTTGGTCTTTAAATCCAAGATAATATATATCTGCAAAGATATTTATTATTATGGGAGGAATAGCCTATACCCTGTTTGGATAAACTTCTTAATAAACACTTATAAAAAAAACAAAATAAGAAAGTGAAATGAAATAATGAATTAAGCTTTTTTAAGTTAAAATCAATTTTTGGATAAGTTAAATGAGAGAGTTTCTATAAAAGTTGAATTGTATAAGTTGATTTTAACTTATAGGAGAAGTTTAATTCATCTTCTTGTTTTCTTCTCCTTTAAATGCTTATTGAGAAATTTATCCAATCATGACCTTATTTTTTTGTTCTCTTCTTTGAATATTCTGCTTGATTTCATTTTCTCCTGATATAATTTGTGTTTAACAATTTGAGTTCAATATAATCTCCTCAATATCACAATTTTTTGGGTTCGTATCAAGCTTATACTGAATATCATGGACTCCAGTGTTGGTTTTTTGCTTGACTTCAAAATCATCTTGCAGTCTTATATTAAAACTGGTGGAGGCATCTTTTTCCCTCCACCGTGGGCAGTGTAAATCTGGCACACTGAAACCTATGACCTACAAATCACCCAACCCTCTCGTCTCTAGCCTACTCCTAGTGGTTTTTGATATTGATATTCCCATGTATGAAGTTAATTGCATACTTGATTGGTTATTAAACTGTACTCTTGAATATTCAAACCATCATCTTGAATTCTTGATTATGAAACTGTTTTGCTTATCATAGGAGTATGTCGTTGAGAACATTGGAGAGATAGAAGGGCCTAATTGGACTCCTCCACCCCTCCCCCCGGAGCATCTGCGGCAGCTGAAAACATTGGGCCTCCTATGAGTTTGAAGGAGTCATTTACCTGCCAATGAGAATGACATTAGAGGTAAGACTGACACCTTGCTTGGTAGTTTGGTCCTTGTCAGGGAGATGTGCAGTTAACGGATAAAATTATGAGTCATTCAAGTGACTCAGCTCACTTAGGTTTGACTTGTAGAATTATTCTAGTATATGGAAATTTGTGAATTACTGTTGTGTCTACAAATGTAAAGAAATGGAAGGGAATTCTAAGAATATATCTAATTACAAATATACAGTTCAGGATCTTGATATGTTTGATATTAGCATTAATCATTCGTGCTATGCACGGATTTTCTCTGAAAACTTTAGTCATTTGCTTTTTATTTATTTTATTTTGCTACAAAATTTTAACATGATTTATCATTTGATATATGTATGTTATTATTGATCCTAACATCCTAACATTTATAATTATTTTAGAATTTAAATATACTTTTAGGTTTTGAAAATATAGTCTCTTCATTTTTATTTTACTTTTATTCCTTACATTTACCATAAAATAGTATATCTCATCAGGTTGTTTGTAGGAAAAAAGTAAATGATTGTTACATTTTTTAACAAGTAGAAATGAAAAATATTTAAAGATAAATTAATTAATTCTAAGAACATGTTTTCAAATATTAGAAAGATATTTAAGCCATTTTTAATATATAAAATTTTAAATAATGATAACAATCAAGTTTAAAACATTTTTTTTAGGTTTATCACCTAATCTAAAAGAATCTAGGGTTAATTATGTTTTTTGTCCTTAAACTTTTTGCAAATTTTCCTTTTAATCCCTAAACAAAATTTTTTGTATTTTTGGTCCCTATACTTTTCTTATGTTAAAAGTTTTAGTCCATATTGTCAAGTAACGGGTTAATTGATGACTTAACAGTGACCTTGGTAGTTCAATTATTTGTTGCGTCATCAATAAATCTGACAAGACAGTCACATGTGATTTTCTTTGGTTAACTGTATTTTTAATCCTTTATTATTGAGACCAATCGACGATGTCATATTAGTTAATGAGGGATTAAAAAAACATAATTTATAAAATAAAATTACATGTGACTGACTTGTCAGACTCTTGAAAACGTGGTAGGTCATTGGGCTGCTAAAGTTGTTACATCATCATGTTACTAGTTTTCAAAATGGGTAAATTACCTTTTTATTACTTGAAAGTGTAATATAATGTCACTTAGGTCCCTAACCCTAAAAGTATAAAATTGTCAATTAAGTCCCTGAAAGTGTAATTTATCTGTCACTTTAGTTCTTTTGATAAATTTTTTTTTTTTAAAATTAACGTTTGTGCTTACGTGATACGCTATTTGTCTACGTGACATGTTATCCACGTGTGCACTATCAATTGTCACGTAGGTAGATAGCGTGTAACGTAGGCATAAACGTTAATTTTAAAGAGATTTTTTTAACGGAATGATTAAAGTGACAGACAAATTGTACTTTCAGGAATCCAATTGACAATTTTATACTTTCAGGGACCTAAGTAACATTGAATTATACTTTCAGGGACCAAAGTGACAGTTCACCTTTTTCAAAATATTCAAGTAACATTGTAGAAATTAGTTTTCCGAATTTCTATGATCTGTGAAAAAAATGGAGAAGATGATGGTAGTGAAGGAGAAGAATGTGAGGGAAAGAGAGGAGAGGAAGGAGGTGCAGTGGGAGGAGGTGTTTGTGACGTTGAAGGGAGAGGGGAGGGTATTTGGGTGTTTTAAAATTTACAAAACAAAAGGTGTGAAGAGAAAAAGGAGTGCAAAATGAAAGGGCTTCAGTATATTTTAGCCCATAGAAACAATTTTTTTATGATAATTTTTTGAAACCAAACTTTAATTTAGTGACTGTACAACCATGGATTTTAACCTGCACATCATGCAGTTCTAAAATAAAATCAAGAGGATCTAGTGACGTCTTTCGAAACTCGTTTCACCAGCATTGAATGGACCGTTTTCACATTTTAATGCAAAAACATAGAAGGAAAGGAGTTGTAGGGAATACAAACACATACTAATTTCTTGGGTATAGTTTTGTTTAAGAAAATGTTTTTATTTTGTTTTTAAAAAAGTTTATATAAGAAATAGTGAAAAAATAGAAAATAATAAAAAAATGTTTTTCTATTTTTTATATAAACTTTTAAAAATAGAAAATAAAATAAAATAAAGATGATATTTTGATAATTAAAAAAATAAAATAAATTTTTTTTTTATTTAAAATCAAACAATTATTTTTCTTTGCCGTCTGTCTTCGTTCTACTCACCAATCATTGGCCCTACCGCTCCTTGCTTCTCAAGCTATTGCTCGTTGGTGTTGGTGAAATGTCTGTTTAAATAATCTTTTTCATAAACACTTTTAAAAGAAGAAAAAAATGAAAGACGGATACCAAAAAAAATAAAAGTGCAACAAAGACATTGCACAATTGATTTTATTTAATGAGTTTACAATTTTTTTTTTCAATTTTTTTGCTCAAATTATCTAAGAGGGTATTTGTTTCACTGGATATTTTTTTAATCCCATGAATATGGAGTTTGAAAAATTTATTCTCACATTTATTACGGGATAGTAAAATAATTATTTCTGAATATATTACTAAATTTTTTAAAATACACATGAATAATATTCTCATATTATATTTTCGAAAAAAAATATTCCTAGGATTAAAAAAATAATCCATGAAACAAACATCCCTTAACATTTTTTTTCTCTCTTTTCTCTTTCCTAAATTGTAAAATTTGTTATACAAAATTTATGTTGAAGGAATATTATCCATATTTAACATATTACTATTAATAAAATAGAATAATCAGAGCCGAAATGGGATGTTGACCCAGAAGGTATGGATAGCGTTAACTAATGATTATATTTATCAGAATAGAAATTGAATGGCCATAACTTTCTGGCATTGCAGGTGATCCTGAGCGAGATAAGGGGAAAGAGAAAAAGGCTAAATCACGTTTTCTTTTTCGCTCAATTTTGACAATAAGAATTATTCTTCAAAGAAAAGCAAAAAGTATATGGTGTTAACAAGTATTTCAAGGAATTTGTTAAAAATATTTATTAGAAGAATATAAGATTGAATATATTTAAACTCTTAGTAAAGTGTAGGTAGAAACTGAGTATAGTGGTTGGAATATGGTATAACATTATAATATAGAATTAGAAGTAAGTTTTGTGAATTACCAAAGTTGAAGTCTTGTAGCAGATGAAGTAATGAAGGAAAGGAGAAAGGGACCACTAATTCACGTCTGAAAATTAGTAATTGATCGGAAAGAGACTTGGAGTTGGACATGTGCATGTTGGGAGGTGTTGGATTGGATACCGTGAGCTGAGCTGAGCTGAGCGATCAAGTAAGTGACCACGTTCTGTCTCTACGCACTTACATGGCCCCTGCCCCACTTTTCAACTTTTCATCATATTCCACATTCAATGGGCGCCCCCACTAACCTAAATAAAAATATCAAAACAAATGAATAATAATTTAGAAAACAAGGTGCCCCACCCACAAAAAGTGTATTGAGTCAGAAAACAGACAAACCAAACCCACCGGCTATACAAGCAACAACAACACAAGTAGGCTTCACCCACCCTCATCCTTATCCAAAACTCAACTTCCTATAAATTGCTTTTGCTTTTGCTTTTGTCAAGCATAGAGCGAAAAGCAAGAGCAAAGCAACCTTTTAAGTAAGCACAAACACATCACACAATTTCATTTCATATCGCACAGTGAGAGATGTCTGACATTGCTATGTTGGTGGCTGAGGAGTACGAGAGGAGGGTCAAGAATTTGAGAAAGGCTGGTGGTGGTGGAGCGGGGGAAATTGACATGGTCTCTTGTGTTTCGGTGATGGTGTCCAGGCTCAAGGAAAAGAAGCAGCTTGTGCAATGGGTTTTGGAGCCCAAGACCCAAGTTGCTATGGCTGCTTCCAACAGCTTCTTCTCTGCTTAAACAACTCATTCATCATCTTTATCTTCAATTCAGATGTGGTTGCAACCAATTGTTATCTAGTTTCCATCTTCTACTTTTCCTCAATTATTGTACATACTTATGTTTTGAATTCAAATCAAAGCAAAAGAAATTTCTGTTCAGAGAGAGTTTTTCCGGCAATTTTTGCACCCCCCCCTCCCCTCCGGTTTCTCTGTTTCCTTAGACGTTAAATTAAGAAAACATTATTGCAAAGTATTTATCTGTTTTTCTGATGACTAATATTAACTTGAGTAGAGTCTATTTCTCACCAGTCTATGTGGATTATATTCAATTTTTTCAGAATCAATTTTAATTTCACTTTGAAAGTGAAAAGAACAAATAGTTGGTTTTACCTTTTTTAGTTTACACCATGATTCTGTAGACTAGAATCAAATCAATCAATTCCATTAAGTATTCAAACACACTATTAGCGAAATTTCTTATCTCAATCAATTTTTTTTTTCATTTAAAATCCTCGAAGAAATCGAACTCAGTTCCAATATAATATAACCAACCTAATAGTTAAGAAAACAAATTATGTTTGTATTTTTTTCTATTGTTATAAATAAATATAAAAGTATACCTTATTTATTTTTACTTTATTTTGCATATTTTAAGATTTGCAGGATTTGTTGTTTTCATTTCGGTGGGCGCCCCTCGTTCCAGTTGGCTTTGTACAAGATTTGAGTGGCGCTGCGTTTAGTCCCAATCCAATATCATGCGGGCTATTTTTTTTTCCCCAAATATCTAAATTATTATGCACACAAAAGGGAAAAAACGCATCATCTTGGTTAATTTGATACTCCAGGAGGTTTTTTTTATTTTTTTTTATTTTTTATTATTATTGGAACATAGTAACTTGCAAAGAAGGAAGCCTAATACTATACTAATAACTAATAAGTGAAGGTGGTTTTGACTTTCACTTGCACGCATTTCAGCAAGTTTGATGTTGGCAATTAATAGTCTAACTTTTCTGTTAAGTCAAAATGGGCATGAAAGAAAGTGTAAAAGAGTAACATCAAAAAATTTAAGATAGAAAATTCTTTAATGTGGGTAACAAACATATGACGTAATCTACTAAAATATCTCTATTATTAAAGTAGGATTATAAAATATCTCTTCCTAAAAGGATTTTTTTTAAATGTCTTATTAATGGACTGGCGGTGGAAGTGGAATATAACTCTTTCACTCAAAGAAAAATACAAGAATTTTCACTCTTTTTTTGTTGTAATTGATTTGTCCTACTCTTTACGAATTTCTTTATAATGATGGATGTAGTTTCTTCCACGTTGAGTAATGGATAACAATAATGATAAACCTGTGATTCCTTCTGAAATGAATAGCAATAATGATAAACTTGTAATTTCTCCGGACTCGTCATATTATCGTAGCTTCTATGCATTAATAAAACTATTTGAATATGACGTCTCCATGAATTACAGAGGAATCTCCAACATTTGATATAGAGAAAAAGAGGTTCGGAAAAGGAGTAAAAACGGCCACGGCTAGCGTGAAGTAGTAAAAAACTGGTACACCAGTGCATCACCACGAGGCATGTATATTTTACCTATAATAGCCAGTCATCAACCGGTTGCCTAAAAATTTAAATTTGCTAATATGGGACTCTTGTTTAAAGACATGGGCTTATGTGAAAATGCATGACGGTAAAACAAAAACAAAAGCTAGCTAGCTTTGCTGGCTCCGGGGATCTCAAACACAACCAGTAACATCATTCATGTGAATTTGGCATTTGACACCATCCCCATAAGCTATTTTCTTCACAATATTGCACATGAATATCGTAAATACCATTAGCATTAATTAAGACTATGATAATATTTCAGGCATAAGTACATACCAAGTTATTTGGCTTCAAAGTGCAAATCTGATTTTCAGAAAAAATAAGTAAAATTTAAATTTCATTGATCATATAGTAGCAGAAAACACCATTACATATGAACCAAGGAGTACAACCAATGAATTACATCCCTCTCAAGCATCTTATCGAACAGTTTATAGGCATCCTTGATTAGTTGATTTGGTGACATTTAAGGTACATATGCACCAGGGAAGACATCACAATATATGGAATCAAAAGCAAACTTGGAATTAAAATCAGATCTGCAAGCAATTGGCACACGAATTTCAAATACAAATTTGCCTCATCGAAATCAAACCCGCAAACCCAGCACCGACCGCGATCACCAGAGACTGACGTTGGTGACGGTGCCACTGAGGATACAGTGTTTGGACTTGCTGGACGCCCTTATCCTCCTCTTCCCTCTCTCTCTGCTCCCCTACTGCCACCCCACTTTCCCTCTTTGTCATTTAGGTTACCTTTCATCAGAGCCTCCTCTACCTAAATGACCCTGCGTTCGCAACCAAAGAAATGCCCCCTTCCTACCCCTGCTTCTCCAAACCCTAAACACATTTCTCTCCACTGTTGTGGAAGCCACCTGCATCATCATCGTCACCACTGCGTTCTTCTTCATGTGCTTCCACCACACGCCCATCATCGCCACTCACGACGGAAACGGAGAGCGTGTTGAGCAACCCAGGCAACACCAACGCTCATCACCCCTTTCTTTCAGAGGCCCTAAAATGCAATTTAAAAATTAATATTTACACTTAAGTCCAACTTAACCACCTACACAGATCCGGTAACAGGTAATGAATCTGAAATGTTAATTAAAATAATAATATATCTAACAGTGAAAAAAGGTGATGCACCGGTGTACCAGTTTTTTACTACTTCACGCTAGTCATCGCCAGTAAAAACACGTAAAGTGGAGAAAATATAAAGTAAAAAAAAAAAAAGTGTGTATCTATCACTAATTTAAATCAATATATTTTATAAACTTAATTTATTTAAAGTTGTAGTAGATATATCTTCACTTTCTTGTTTATTCAATTCTTCACCTTAAATAAAGTAGTTAAATCGAAATATTATTTTGTTACCATGAATCACACTGTCTGAATGAGTTGCGAATTGGACAAGAGAGAAGCTTGGAAAAGCATGACGTGAGGTTTCCAAGTTCGGCCCAGCTTGCACTGCCTCGTGGGTATTCCAGCTGGCCTATGTATGGTGTTCACCTTGTTTTGTTTCATACACTAGGAAAAAATGAATACATGAAAACCCAAGATGTGGAATGACAAATAAAAAACAAAAACAAAAACAAAACGTAATTATTTTTTTTTATCTGTAGGAATCGAAGACAGGTACTAAATATTTATAATAGATCACACACCCTACTCAACCAACTCAGCAACTAGACTCTCTTGATAAACAAGACATAGTATGTTATATAATATAATATAATTTTTTTTATAACAATTATTTTATGAAGTTCAAAGTTTCAATCAGACGATAAATATAATATAACCATAAATGAAAAGCAAACTTATAATTTGAAAAGCAAAATTATCAGTCAAACTTATAATTTGATATAATCTCCTGTTTTATGTTGTTTTAGAATTTTTTAATTACTTTTTGCCACCTCGGGCTATAAGTTTATTACAGTAATGATCAATAATATGAAGAATACGAGCTTTTAATAAAAAATGAGTTACGAATTTGTGAAGCTTATCTCTCCTGTTTTTTCCTTGCTCACTTTTTGGTTTTTTCTATCTCTTCTATGTTTTGATATCACTCTTTGATTTTTGTTTTCTTACCCTTTTTCGGCTGGACCTGTGTTCTTTCCTTTTAAGAATTGCTGTTTAAACTAAGGGAATTGCTATTGACACCCTCCTTATAGCTATTTAAATCTCCCAACTTATCACCAAAAAAATAAAAAATAAATCTCCTAACCAAAGTGAAAAGAATGAAATATCCTTTCTGGAATTTAATTAAAAATACCTCCAACAGAAACATGTTTGTGTTGATTAAAATTAACACAATGGAAACAAGTTTATGTTGTATTAATTTTTTCAAAAACTTTAACACTTGTCAAGGTTGTATATCTTTTTTCAGTTTACTCAAGTCTAAACCATTCGGACCCCTTAGAGGTTCTAATCAAGGAGCACGCAAATCCCAAAAACACATAGTTTCTCCCCCAAAAATCACTTCTCCAGTCGGAAATATATTAGATATTTACCTAAACACGGAAATAAGTTCCATGGTGTTATTTTTTTTAAAAAAAATTAACACAACAAAACTTTGTTTCTGTTGTGTATTTTGAATTCACACCTTCTTATTAACATAACAAAAATTTTGTTTCTGTTGTGTATTTTGAATTCACACCTTCTTATTAACATAACAAAAATAAGTTTTTGTTGTGTTAATTTTTTTTTTAAATAATACAACAGAAACTTATTTTTATTAAGGACATTTTTGTCAAAAGAAAAAATAAAAGTGAAAAAAATTGAGGGGTTTAAATAATAATAATGGAGGGGTACCAATAACAATGCTCTTAAACTAAATAGCATGACTTAGGCCCATTGACTTACAATGGACATTTTTTCTCCTTTCCATAATTAGTGTAATTTTATTGTTAAAGTTTAAAAAAAAATCACAAGTCACATCTGCAAATTAGCCAACCAACACGTTGTTGGTTCAAATGAAACTGGGTTCGATCTTTTTAAGCAAAATATTGAGCTCAAACCTTATGGATGAAAACACATGGTTGAAATGAGAGACCTCATTAAAAATGGTCAGTTAGGTTCTTTGATAAAGATTAATCATCAACAAAGTCAGTAAATACTTCGCATCAATAATATAATTATAAAAAATTAGCCAACATTTGACATGACATTTGTAGATTTTATTTGCAAGCATTTCTAATACAGTATGGCTCCGAATATGAAGCCCAAGTTGTGTGTGTTTTTGTTTTTGCTTCGGTAGTTGTGTGTTTTATTCTTCTTGTTACCGTTAATGCAGATATAATCTTTTACGCCAATTCTTTTATCACAAGTTCAATTGGTGCAATTTGATTCCCTAGTGATGATTTCTTTTTTCGCTACCCTAGTGATGATTTCTGATCTAGGATAAGTCGAAGTTCCTTATTAACTTTGTTTGTCTCGCATTTCATATTATTAAGTTCTCCATTTTCAATTGGTGCAATTGTATTTGGTCTTTCATCTTGGTCTTTGTCCATGTAAAAGTCATGAATTAGAATGTGGACCATCATGATCACATAAGCATCTTTAACCTCGTTAACTAATTGAGCTTAACAAAATTACTAATTTGATGGATAATTTACAATTTCAAGAATTATTTTGACATTTTAATAATTTTAGAAACTAAATTGACACAATACTATGATTTTGAAGATTAAAATGATGATTCACTTAATATACTTTTCATTACACATCACATTACTACTTCGATTACACGTTTTTTTTTTTTTTACAAATATTTTTTTTTTAGAGATAATCCTATTCAAGACACGGTTAAACACTAATTGTGGACACATCTATCAATGGGGATTTAAAATTCAGTTCGTCACGTTATTAGAGACTAACTCTTTCTACTAAAGTCAATTCCATTTGTTACAAATATTTACAGGACTAATTATTAGAAAGAACTTATCATAATAACAGACTGACTAACAATTGTGATGGTTGACCTTAAGGATTCAAATTTGAGTTTTGTGGTAGAAAAACACCCCTAAAATTTTATCTTCTAAAATTGGCCACCCGATTAACTTATTTTAGACTAGTCAAAATTTAAAGCGACTTCCAAAATTTTCCGATTTCAAACAAAAAAATATAGACGAAAAAGGAACGGAATAATGAAATATACACATTTAGATTTAATCTACACATTAATATTGTTATTGATTTTCAGATAAATTCAATCCAATTTTAACTGAATTGTGTCAAATTCTAAGTTCAATCCCATTTATTCTGCGTATACAATCTTGTTTTACACTTATCCAATTAAATTCATTGACCCCGACAAAATTACTAGCGTACGTGGGGATAAACTTTTACAAGAAATTCATGTAAAAAAACAACGTAAAAAGTAAACCCTAACAAAGGTGTGTCACTAAACACATGGTACCTTCATTAACACTACAACAAATAAATTGACAGTTCGGTGGTATACCAGAATTTTTATTTTTATTTTTTGAAAATAATTGTATCGGAACGTGTGCAAAATTTCCGTTTGTGGATGGACACTTTAATTAAAAGGGATGGGCAAGCAGTTTATTTTGGGAAGGGATGGCTCACAGTTCCGTTCATTATATGGCCATGCTCAGCTCGAAGCAGAACGGAAAAAGTGACCACCAAATGTTAACAGAAAAACCTGTTAACAAAAGTTGCTTATAATATAACCTCTTGAGTCTTGATGGAATATAACCATTGAACTGTCTCTTTCAACCACATAAATCAGCATCACACGTACTATCCGTGTGATATGAATTTTGGATAAACATTGTCACTTGGTAATCAATGATTTCTGAAATTATATCCCATGCGCATGCATGCATAATTATCTCGACATTATCGAACATTTTAATTAACAATAATTTGCTCTTGTCGTTCTTCAACCAACGCCTAATGGGGCTAATAATAATAGGGAACCCACAGAGTTTGAAAATAAATATATATTTTTTTTTGACAGAAAAATATAAAGATCATAGTAGCACATTTGGTAAAATTCTCATTCTGAAAATAAATAATTATAAAGATCATAGTTTGCTAGCACCTCCCCCTTAAACTTTCTTTTGAAAGAATATCTACTCATAAAGCTAAGAGGAAGCAAGTGAAGGTGTACAGGAGAATAAATATTACATGATTCAGAACTATATAGATTCAAAATTATATAGTTCTGACTAATCTCTACGTGATAAATAATTATATTTTTTAATTTATAAAAAAGTTAATAATATATAACATGGAAATTGGTTTGGTTGAGATCACATGATCCCAGACTATGTAAAAATTTCTCAAATAAGAGACACATAAAAACACCAAAACTTTCTTTCTAGCATTAGTTTAGTAATCCTAATGAAAATGGATTCCAAGTTGTTTTGTTTAAGAAAATAATATATATTTTTGTTTTTATTTAGAAAATTCACTGTACTCTTATGTTATTTTCTATTTTTAAAAAATTGTATAAAAATAATGAAAATAATAAAAATTTTATAATTAAAATTAAATAATAAAATAAAAATATTTTCTCAAACAAAATTACTCTTTAGGATTATTCTAGTTTAAGCAATGGTTTCAAGTTTGAATTTTATGTATAATTGTCTTAAATACTTAGAGGAAAAGTTTTGTCACTTATAATAATCTTATCCAACTTGAATAGATGAAAGATGTATCTGGCTAAAAAAAAAAAAAAAAAAACAAAGTGGTCCACGCAATTTGAACGCAAGTTAAAGCATTACAAGTGTCCTATTGCCCCCATTTAAAGTTATGTGTTTATAATTGTATGCATGCCCTTTGCCCTACTATATTGAATTTGCTCATCTACCTCTCCTTCGCGTGGCAGATTTATGATCTAGAAGGATAATTCAATAAAAAAAAAAGTTCACGATAATTATTATTATTATAATATGAAAATAAATGTACTATAAATGTAAGTGTTAAAATCGTAAAAGAGTTTAATATAATTAAATTAAATAAATATACTTTATAAGAAATTGTTAAATAATCAATTCATTGTTAATATTATTGAAAGTGTGTTTGATAAGGTAAATAAGCTGATTTTTAATTTATTTGACTAATTAATTTAAGTATTATTTTGACTAAAATAGAATTATTAAGTAAAAGAACTCGATTTTTTTTAGTTTGTTTGGGTCAAAGACCACTTCCAATGGATTAGAGACTAATTCTCTCATTTGCAGTGTGACTGCCGATGGTCGAAGGAAAAGTTTGTAGTATTTGTGAATGTTGGCCACCATATAAAATTCAAAAAAGAGGGGAGCTCCATGATGCAAGGTTTGAATTGCACTTGTACAAGGGCACATGTAACATGCCCAGTTACAATCAGGCTACCATTTGAAATTGAAAGGCTATGCCACTCCCGTGGTCCTGTACGACGTATCTGTGTACATACATACATAGACCTAGTGTACCCATAACCGTATTTTCTATACAGGTGAAATAGTAGAAAGCAGAGAGAGAAAGAAAATGAGTGTGGCCCTGCGTGGAAAATTAGGAGATAATGATAAGCCATTATGCATTAAAAGCAACACTTACAAAGTTACAAGTCAACAATTCAAACACTCCTCAACTCTCTTTCTCTAATTTTCAGGACCGTGTTTGTTTCTTCTTAATTTGGCAAATATTAATTGTACTATATAAACCTGGGAGGTAACTCAAGTAAGTAAGGTATATTTCCTCGGTTAAAAGTTAAAATGAGTACAGACAGCTAATTCATGTGCTCTTGCATGTGATTAGCTCTGCCTTGTGGGGACTTTGTCCCATTAACGAAAAGGTTGCACTGTCTGACGTCTGAGATTGTCGCCACCAATAACATGCATGGACAGATCATTTAACCTTTTCACCTACCCATTCATTATTGTGTTAAGGAGGGTCTTCGTAGAATTTCAATGTCTATCTACTAGTACTACTCCTTGTACAGTTGTAGTTGAACAAGTCACCTCTTGCAGAAACAACTTGGCTTTTACTCCATGGCAATTTGTGGATATACATAAACTCAAGGGGTTCACTAAGTGGAGTGAGATAAAGTTTTGCATATGACATATTGCTAAGTTCGAGTCCCTACTTTTCTCTTTGGATAGGGTAAATATAAGTTCTTTCGAGTCCGAAAGCTTTCGCTTTCTTGAACTGGGATACATTCTCTCTCCTTAAATTTTTGGTAAAAAAAAAAATCACTGTTGAAATACATCTCCATTTTGGGATATTTCCAATGTGGACTCCGAAGCATCAAACTAAAATCGTTTCCAAAATATACCAAACCGAAATTCAAAGAAAAAAACAAGGTATATATTATGCAGTATAACAGGGAAAGTAGCTAGTTAGAATCTATCTTTTACTATACATAACCTTGAATCTGAAAGGCGAATAGGTACAAAAATCTAAGGATGCATCATATTCTTGTGAAGGAATGAATCCGAAAAAGGGAGGAGGAGGAACAAAATTAATCCCTCTGTATATGCAAGTAGATCATCAGAGATATCTGTGCAAAGTGCTACCACCCCTTAATGCAGAAAACAAAAAGAAGAGTTGGTCATCATCATTCCCATCATATTCTTCGTGATTTTGAAGCAGGTTGTAGTTGGCGACAACATCATCTGGGAGCACCTTGTTCCTGCAAAGTGGGCAAGTAGCACAGTATTGCTGCAACCACTGGTCCAAGCAATCCTTGTGAAATGTGTGTCTGCAATTGAGGTTCCTCACCTTCTCCCCTTCCTGGAATTCAGATAAGCACACTCTGCAGTCTATGTGCTCTGCCTTCAGTCTTCTACTGAACCGAATTGTGGGGTTGTTCTCTTCGATGAAATTGAGGTATTGGGTGGTTGAAATTGGACGTGTATCTGACTTTAGGTAACGAATGATGAGGATAAGCTCTATTAGTATGTATGTTAATAGAACTATTGTCTTGGCATAGAGCTCATACAAGAACTCACACACAGACGTCATGGCTTCTTCTGCTACTTCTTGCTGATGAATTCTTCAATGCACCACTACAATTTTTTCTTTTTCTTTGTAAAACAATCAATGCACCCTGGCGCGCAATAATTTCATTTATAACTTATAATAGCAGGGGCGAGTCGTCTATTTTTTTTTTTTTAAGAGTACCAACCACATATTTTCTTTATGAAATAAGCATATGTTTAGATAAACTTACGAAACACTCTCAGGAAAAGAAAATAAGAAGGGAAGATAAATAAATAAAAATCTCCAAAAGCTAAAAAACACTTACTCATTAATAGAATCTTTCTCATATTACCGAAGCAAAAAAAAAAAAAGAATCTTTCTCATATTAATTTCTCCAAAAACTAATTTTTAACTTATAGAAAACTTTTTAGTATATAGAATTTTTTTTTTCTTTTCCTAAGTGCTTCTAAAAAAAATTATGCAAACATGCCTTAGTTATTCAAATTGAGAAGGGTTATTATAAATAATAAATCTCTCTCTATATATTTAATAAAACTAATACCTAGGACTTGTACTATATTTGAGATCATTGATTAAGTTGGAACAATTCGTGTCAATTGATCCACACGTTTGGTAATGTTTAGTTTATTTTTGTTTTTACTTTTTAGTTGAAAGGTTTTCACCTTTAGAATTATAAAATTAGAGAAAACTTATATGCAATTCATAAAATGCTTTTAGTATTTTTTAATTAGAATTGGAGTTTTATCTAGATAATTTACATAATAAATGTTTACATTAAATGTCATAATAGGTTTTCAAGTTGTCACTTCAATTTTTATGGAGAACAATACTAAAAACATTTTTAGAACAATTATATCTGAGTTTTGTCCTATAACATATTGCCTTACCTTTTTTTTTTTTTTTAAAAACATACAAAGAAACTAATAAAAGAGTTTGGCAAACATTTATTATCAGTATAAAAAATAACTAATTAAAAACTATTTTTAACTGTGTAAATTTTAAGATAATTATTGTAAAAATAAATTTATTATATATATTACTTTTTTATTAAATGATAATATAAAAGTTCTTACACTATTAGAGTGGATTTATAATTTATTATTTATTATTTATTCATGTAAATATATTTTTTTAAATTTCATTTTGTTTTCACAATTTATTTTATGAATGATTAATAATAAAAATGATGTTTCTATATTGGGGAATATTAACTAAAGAAAATATTTTTATTCTTTTTCCCGTTCTCTATGAAGGAAAGTATATAGATAAGACAGTAGTTGTATGTACTTGTGTTGTGTTCTGAGTTCTGACTGTTCTCTATTTTCTGTTACTGTTTGTTCTGTTAGGTGTGACTAACCTGGTCCCATGTCATCTCAAGTAGGGGAAGTGGACAACTATTACTGTTTCGGACAGGCGTAACTAAATTTCCGCAAACATTTATTTGTGTAATTATTATTATTATTTGAACTTAGGCAAGAACTTCCAGGTTATGTAATTATTGTTTGTGCAACTATTTTTTGGTTATTGATTGTTTTAAATGGGATGTCTTTTACGTTTCTTTTGTATAAAATGTAATATAATGTGGTATGCAGAATCTAATGGAATATATAGAATTTGGACGGATTAAGTTACAAATAATTATTATTCATATAATATAAAATTTGTTTTTAATGAAACTTCATAAATTAATTGAAAATATTTCAGTTCTATGTTACTTTATAACCAAACACATGTGTTGTGGGACGCACAAGTTCAATAAATTCCTACACGTTACGATTTGGTGATACGAATTGAAGTGTCAAGTTGTCATGTAACCTGTCTTGCTTCTATTTTTTCCAAAATATACATTTTAGATTCAGTCCTATTACAATGTCTGAAAATACTGAGTCCAATTACTTAAAATGGATTTCGACAAAAAAAAATATGGATACTTATTTTAATATTTTTTATAAGATCTTAAGTATTTAATAGCTTTTAAGAAAAAGACAGACATAAAACTTACACACAATATTATTATGTAAAATTTAAATACGAGATGATACATTTTCAATACTACAACAACCAATATATAGCATTCAACGTTTAGGACAAAACAATTAAAAGTGCTCACAGTTTTTTTTCACGTCAAAAACGAATTTTATAGGAACTAGGACTATATTGCTAACGAAAAAAATATATAAAGACCGAAAGTGCTCATGAAATTTAATAGGGACAAAAATGAAAAACATGCGATTTTAAAAGTTAAGTGTAAAACAAGTTTTAAAATGGTATTTAAAAGTAAAATATATATAATTCGTTTTAATGAAACTTCATAAATTAATTGACAATATTTCATTTCTATGTCACTTTACAACCAAACACATGCGCTGTGGGACGCACTAGTTCAATAAATTCCTACACGCTACGATTTGGTGATACGAATTGAAGTTTCAAGTTGTCATGTAACCTGTCATGCTTCTATTTTTCCAAATAGGTTTAAATACATTTTTAGTCATTGTAATTTAGTGTTTTTTTGCTTTTTATCCTTGTAAATTATGTTATTTTTATTTTTCGTCTTTATAACGGTTTAGATAACATTTTTTTTTACTGTTTAAAGTGCTATCTAAATCACTTTAAAGACAAAAAACAAAACAAACATAATTTGTAAGATTAAAACAATTTTATTTTTCAAGAACGAAAAACAAAAAAATGTTAAATTGTAAGGACTAAAAAAATATTTAAATCTTTCAAATATTTACATTTTAGATTCAGTCCTATGACAATGTCTGTAAATACTCCGTCCAAATACCTTTTTTTTTTTTTTTTTTACAGAAACAGACTTATGGCAATTCATTGATAATCAAATGAACAATATTACATTCACCAAAAAAAAAAAAAAAAAAATGAACAATATTACAAGGTGGAACATGCCTGAAAACTTGGAGACTAGGAAGAAATGGCCACCTTTGCTAAAGCATACAATAAGCAGTAAGCTTCTCCCTCCATAACCTGAAGACACGGGTTTTTCCAATTCAGTTTTTGCAATCACAAAATGACCATCATGATCTCTGAAGCACATACCAAACCCAGTGCAATTCCATTCATTATAAAAAAAACTGCATCTAAATTGCATTTCAGCTTACCATTAACACAGGAGGCTGCCAACTATTAATAGTTTTTTTTTTTTATCAACAAATGTTAGTTGTTAGTTTTTTTTTGTTAATAGGAGGAATTCAAACTCACGACCTTTTCCTCCTCTCTTCTCTCTTCAATCACCAAACCAATCTTATAACTCCGTTAACAACAATGTTTTTTTGTTTGGAAAAAGACTCACCCGCTTTGAACCAATCTTGGAAGAACACATCAGCTCTATTGATTACAGTTCAGTGCTGTTCAACACTGTTTTATTCTCCCAAAGCTGATCATTTCTACGCCTCCAAATACTCCAAAAGACCATTGCTACTCGCTGCATCTGCTGTTGGGTTAACTTAAGGATCGAAAAAGTTCAAACACCAATTGAGGGAATGTTCCAACAGTATGCAGCAAACTCTCCATTTTTTTATTTAACCCCAACTGCTCCCAACAGCCCATGTTAATACTTAAAATGGAATCACACCAAAAAAAAAAATATGGATACTTATTTTAATATTTTTTTATAAGATCTTAATTTTTTAATAGCTTTTAAGAAAAAGACAGACATAAAACTTACACACAATATTATTATGTAAAGTTTAAAGACGAGATCATAGTTTTTCAATTCTACAACAACCAATATATAGCATTCAACATTTAGGCCAAAACAATTATATATATATATATATATAGTTGACTTGGGATTTCCAATAGCATCATCCAAATAGTTTCCTTCTATTTAGCGTAATCTAATTACATTAATATTCATCAATGAGTTTCACTTGTAGTCCAACACAATTTTTCTTTAACATGTCAAGAAATATTAGCAATATACTCTAATATGTTCTTTTGACTACACTTTTTATTATTGGATAAAATTGATTGGAAATCACAAAATTCTATAAATCTCATTTCATATTTAATGAGTATCTCTTATGATTTTATAGTTTTCAATGAATTTTAATCCAGGGAAAAGAGCGTTAAGCCCCCCTAAACTTTACTTCTTTTGCAAATAGATACCCTAAACTTTAATTTTGTCTCAATTAATCCTTAAACTTTACCTCTTTTGTAAATAGACACCATGAACTTTAAATTTATTGTGATTGATATTTAAATTTTAATTTTTTGTAAATAGACACCTTAAACTTTAATTGCATTTCAATTGATCTTTAAAATTTATTCTTTTTACAAATAGTTGTTTTTTCTTCAAATTATTTATCTTAGGTTAATCATTCATTCATTTTTTTTTTGTTACAACTTATTTTTCCATATTTAAAATATAATAAAGGATATGAATTTAGAAAATATATATAAAAAGGGAATAATAACATTAATAAAAAAAAATTATTTTATTTTTAATTCTAAATTTATTATGTTTTAATATTTGGAAAAGTGATTTATAAAAATAAAATTAATAAATACTAGTAATTGAGATTATATAAATAAACAGTTGAGATTTTTTTGTTAGTAATTTAACTTCAATTTAATATAAGAGATTATTTATGAAAGAGACAAATTTTAAAAATTAATTGACTTGAAATTGAAATTTAGGTGCCTCTGTGCAAAAGTGATAAAGTTTAAGGATTGATTTAAATGAAATTAAAGTTCATGGTGTCTATTTGCAAAAGATATAAAGTTTAAGGATTAATTGGGACACAATTAAAGTTTAAGGTGTCTATTTGTAAAAGGAATAAAATTTAAGGGAGCTAAATACTTTTTTCCCTTTAATCAATAATAAAACATGTTAAGAGGAGTGTGTTAAAAAGTATATTGCTAACGTCTCTTAACAAGTCAAAGGCATTTTAGTTGGTATTAAAATAATCTAAAGTTTTATCTCAACCTCGAGTATTTTAAGTCCATTTAAAAATGTACAAAGACTTTATCGTAGTCCACCTTACACTTTTATGGAAGTCCTTGATCTAATAAATGACTCATATATCTCTCTCCAACCGTTCAAAATGAGTTTTGATACTATATACAAGAGATAAGTTCAAGTAAGTTGTGCCACTAATCCCAGTATGAGAATTGCTAACAATACATTCTTTTAGTTATTTGTTATTATTGATTATTGAAGAATATAAACTTATGTGTATCCGTTCCTTATTTAATGAGTCCTCACTCATGATTTTATAATTTTTAATAAATTTTAACTGGTAGTAAAAAGTGAGTTCAAAAGAGTGTGTTAGGCAAGGTGAGCCAGCTAAGTTCTCTGACAAATATTAATCATCGATAAAACTGATAGATACTCCTTACCAATAACATGGTAACAAAAAAAAAAAGAGTGTGTGAGACAATGTATTATTAACATTCCTTATCTCAGGATTCATTCTATCTAGGAAAAAAAATATTTTTAGTCCCTATACTTTCGGTCAAATATAGTTAAGGTTCCTATACTTTTATATTGATGAATTTGGTCCTCAAACTTTAAAAAAAATGTAAATTTAGTCTCTCTTAACTTTAAAAAAACATGATGAATTCTTATACAAAAGAGACTAAATCCATTTTTTTTTTTAAAAAAAAGATTAAATTCATTGATACGAAAGTATAAGGAGCTTAACCACATTTATTTATCTATAAGTATAGCGACTAAAACACATTTTTCGCATCCTATTTTAATGCCTTGATTCCATTTCATTTATGTACTTTGACCGAGTTGCTACCTGTACGTACGTAGCTCTATCAACACCATTATCTTCAACCAATGTTGTATAACTGCATTGACATATTCTGGATTTGAACTTTGAATTGTGGTGGATCTCCTTAATTGTGATTGTGATTGAGGAACATCACCTTTCAATTTATCTGTTTGACTTAGTCTCTCTTCCTCTAAAGACCTAGTGTGTAGTATGTCTGCCAAGTATTTTTCCATTTATCTAGAGATCTTGATTTATGTCAATCTAGTTATAATTCAAGATCAACTACTTGTGTTGGTCACATCTTTTAGCTTCTACTCCTTCCGTACCTGTTTATATGACATTTAAGATTTTAGCACATGTATTAAAGAATGCAATTAATTTGTTGAATTTCCTAGAAAACATTAGATAACTTCCTACCATAGTTATCAGACCCGGCTTGGACCGGCCGGGTCGACCCATTGACTCGGGAACCGGTCACCCAACCGGTTCGAGTCACCAATCGGATCTATTATGCAATCGACCCGGTGTGACCCAGGTTGACTCGGCCGGTTTGGAGGTTGACCCGGTGACTCGGCTGACTCGGCGGGTCATGAATTTTGGTTTTTTTTTTTTTTTTACAGGAGAACAATAACACTCATATAAGAAAATTTAATTTATATCTTACACTTATGTTATTTATATATTTGCGTACATTTTTTTACCAAGCATAACCGCATGTTAGGATTTGAGATGATAAAGCTATTGTCACTTCCAATTTGGCCTTTTCTCCTTGGCTTATATTGTTATCTACGAGTAAAACTTGTATTTATCTTATCTCATCCAATATACTTACTGGTTTGAAAAATGATTATTTTTTATCAGAGCAATAATGGGATGAATGAAAAAATTGTATTGTCTAAATAAAATAGGTTTATATATATATATATATATATATATATATATATATATATATTAGATTATGTCTGTCGGTGTACAACAATGATAGTTTTAACTTTTAATAAATAGATGATAATGATATATTTTAAATTATAACTTAAGGTTGTGTATGTTGAATTTTAGAAAAAAAATATGAAGTTCAAGATTCTTAAACAAGTTCATAACTATGCTTCTAAATGTGTTGAATTTTGCTAAACTTTAAATATTTAAGGGTATAAATTTATAAGCTATATTTTCTACACACAAAAAAAAGTATACAAGTTTACATGTTATGAAATTATTAAAAAAAATTATTAAAAAGTTTACAGGTTATGAATTTTTATTATTTTTTAATACAGGCCGAGTCATGCGGGTCAACTATTGACTCACCGAGTTGACCCCTGACCCAGTGACCCAGTACCCCGGCCGAGTCGATGACCGGGCCGGGTCTGATAACACTGCTTCCTACTATACCCTTTATCTATCTAATTAATTACTTATTATACATTATTTTCACTAAATATTGATTAAGGATAGTCCTGAAAAAAGATATTTAATGCAATATTGGTTTTGTAAAACGACATTTATTTTGAAACAATTTTTTTTTCTAAAATGTCATATAATCTGAAACGAAGGAAGTAATTGTACTTTGTTTTTCTATTTATTCCTCGATCTTCTTCGAATTTGATAATACAATTGTGGAGACCACCATAATGACGCTTCATCAAACACCATATTATTCCTTAATACATAAAAATATCTGTTAGATCACAGTATGCCCACCTCTTTTCTTACTATCATAACGGACAATATGTAACGAATTTACTTATCAATTTTTTTATGTTCCCGACTCGGACGCAAATGCATACGAAGACACACAAGTAACTCACAAATGACTGTGTCGTATAATTTCTCATATGATGAAAGTTGCCCAAGCCTAGCTTGAGGTCGCTTGCTGGTTACATAAACAACTGTTTTTATGTACTCCACCCAAAATCAAGGTGTAAAGTATAAAGAAAACGACCTGTAAGTGATCAAGCTATTGAACCTAAATTTTTGTTAATTTCTATCCCCCCCCCCCCCCCCCCCCCCCGGGCGGTCTTGGGGGATTTCATTTCTCTAAAAGTAAGTCAGCATAATGTAATGAAGTTTTAGTTTTTATCATGTAGTATTACATAGTCCATATATAACTAAATAATGAATAAATGATAACATTATCTTTATATATAATTAAATTTTTATCCGGCCTTATCAATGAAGAAAAAAGTTAACTGATTCCACTGAAAAATCAAACTAATTAGGTAATCAATAAATGTATCATATATTAAAAATTATCATCAATTTATTCATAATTCAATTAAGGTCAAACAAGAAAACTGCAAATAAGTGTTACCGTCGATTCAATAACTATTTATTAAATGTTGGACCTTCTACAGTCAAACACTATCAAGATTCATACTATTGAACCTTATCATACATGCTAACCTGGCCCTTACGGCATGCTTGGTGGAGCTTCTATAGTCAACATTCAGCCTCCAAGTGCCAACCATCTTCCCTATAACTACAACACCACAGGAGAGGCATAAGGACTGTTGCTGTGTTGAACGACACCCTTGTTCCACATTTCATCCTTTAGGATATCAATTATATTCATCTAATTGACAAAGCTCCAGAAACGTATCACTGCTTAATAGGTCTAGAGCCTTCTTTCAAAGGGGATTTTGTGATCAAACCGGGATCCATATAAGGAGGTCCTGCCGGAGATACTATGGTTGGGGGATGTAAAACTGTGAAAGTTGCTCCAATCAACCAAGCACAACATCAAACACATTTATTTGCGGGGGATGAGAAAGACACTCTGCCTCAGTTTCCTCATCTAATATAATCCAATAATTATTTGATTAGGCAAAGTATATACAATACAAGTACGTTATCATCAAAAATTTTCTGTCAAGATATCTCGCGCGAAAACACGACCTTGCTCATGAGAATTCACTGCACACTCAGTCTCAAACAAATTTGTTTAAAGCATTTAGAATCTTGAGTTGTGATACTTTCCTTTAACATCCCAGGGACCAGGGTGCTAGCCTGGCTTCCACGTATTTGCCAACTCAACTCCAGTGAGCATACCCTTTGCTCAAAATTAAATAATCCTAGATTTTGCTGGTTTCAAACAGATCATTTTGATTAAATTCTAGTAACTACAGGCTTCATACAGAATGCTGATGATTACCATAGTACACCATTCCTGGCGGTTGAAGTGGTCGGAAACTAGGAGGTGCTGGGGCTTGCTGCGCCATTTTTATTGGTTGATGCTGAGCAATAGGTGCTGGCTGCTGCTGAGTTATTTGCATTGTCTGATGTGTCATAGGCACCATTGGGCCCACCATATGGGGTGGGGGTGGTCCCAGTGGTAATGGTGGGACGCTACCATAACCATATGAAGAAATGACTCCTCCTGCTGATTGCAAATAATGCTGGGAGGATGAATTACAAAGCATTTGATATTGACCCTGTGATACAGCGGCTGGATTCTGCAAGGTGGGTTGAGGTACCAAAACCGAAGCATATGACTGATTTGGTGTGGCAATTAACTGTTGTGAAGACATAAAAACATTTGGATCTGATATAGGTATTGACTTCTCAGGTTTTGACATGGACTCAGAAGTTAGACAAGCATTCTTTGCCTCTTCCGCTGCAAATGTTGAGAGAACAGAAGTCATGATTAACTGAGAAGACGAAGAAGCTGCTAGCTTATCCGCAACCTCAGCTGCAATTGCTGCAGCTGACTTCTTAGTTGCTGCTTCTGATTTTGTATTCACATCAGTAACTGAAGTTGTTGCAGTTGAAGCTTTATATGAAGAATCTTCATCATCAAGTCGCTTCCGCATGTAGCTAGCCTCTGCTACTTGTGCTTGCGCTACCTACATACCATTAATGAGATATATCAGCACAAAATTCAAATTTTTAGCATCATTAGCAGTAAAAGCATGTCAAAATTCTAGAATGAAAGCATACTCAACAACATATAATGGCCTTTAATGCTTAACAGGAACTTAGTTACTTTATATTTGTGAGATAGTGCAACAAAGTTTTTTCTATTTCTAAACTGAGTTTATTACATTGAATGCCTTTGAGATTTATAAAAGGTATGCATATACTCTCTAGTTTCGGAAAGGGTTAAATATATTTTTGTTCTTATAAAATTTCATATTTCTGATTTTAGTCCCCATAAAAAAAATTTGTTCATTTTTGGTCCCTTGTTTATTTTCCCTCGTCAATTTCAGTCCTTGGGATGGACTAAAAAAGAACAAAAATTTTATAGGGACTAAACCCAGAAATCTGAAATTTCATAGGAACCAAAAACATATTTAACCTTTTCAGATATAACACTGAATTCCCCATTTCCCCTATTCCCCTCTCCAGTTTAAATATGTTCCAGACATATATACTACTCTAAAATCAACTAAGGAAGGCCTTTGTATAATATTAATATTTTTTTTAAGAGGCAAGGGTTTGTGTATGTTACGTAACACCTCAGGGAAGGCAGGTCTAATTTATTCTATTAAATGTTTTAGAACTGCGAACACTATTTATGAGCATTTTATTGACTTTACCATAATAATCATCCAATTACCTCTTACAGATATACGAAGAAGAGACACATAAGAGAGGTAATTAAATGATGGAAAACCTAGATACATGACAAATATATATCACATTTACATCTCATAAGAAACAACTCAAAATAGGACAGTCTTCTGACAAAAAGAATCATGATAATACATACCTGAATCTGAGTACGAACATTCTCCAGCTCAGATTCCTGATGCATAAAAGCATATAATTGCAAGAAGAGGGCATCAGGACTCAAAATATCAACCAGAAACCAAATAACTGCAGAATTCAAAATATAAAATCTTATTGAGCACATGGACATAATGACTTGCCTGCTCATGCAAAGCTTCTTTTAATCGAGTTACAAGTGCTGCTCTACTTGCTTCAACTAATTTGAGATTTTCAATGCATTGTTTCAAAATATTTTCTTCCTCCACTAGTTCCTTGGACAAAGTGTTTCGCTTAGGGTCCTTTACTGTAAAAGAAAGTATAAGAATCCTAGTTTCCAAAACTCAGGTGTTAATTTCATTGTAGTGATAGCTTACCAATAGCGCATACAATATCAACATTTTTTTCCATCTTCCTCACACGATGAACAGCTGACTTGCATTTACTCATCTCTGCATCTTCATTGGAATGTTCATTAAGCACCGTATGAAAGGCGGAGACTATTTTTTCTGCTGTACCTCCAATGGACAATTTCTGGATTACATAAAATTCATGACAGTTAGCTATGAAAGAAGAATTACAAACTAGTTTGAAGGATGTAATAATCTAAAAGCATAGGTACATTGGAGTATAAAATTGGGGAGGGGAGAACCACAAGGGCGCTCAGTCTCACCGTTTTAATGGAACGAGAATCCTTTTTCACAATTCTAACAGAACGGGACCGCTTTTTGTTGAATTCCAACTGTGGAGGAGCTTCTTCTCCAAGTATTACATTTTTAAGGTTCTTAGCCTGAGACCCAAACACTCTCCTTTCCTCCCATATATCAACCTAAAGTAAGGTAAACACCAAGTTAAATAGATCGAATTGCCTACATTGAAATCAATATCATGGTATGCAAATCATTTCTCAACATTTATATGCCATATCTAAAGTATCAGCCCATGCATGAAGAATTAAGTCTGCAACAACTTCATATCCAAAACCATCCACAGCCCTTTTACCCACTTTTCTAAAGAATAATTTTAATGGTTGTATTCACTTGTACTCACTTCAAACCCTGGAAACGGGGCTTACCAGTCTAAATACTGCACGCTTTTCTTGATCATCACCTTTCTCAAGAACATCCTTAAGTGCTGTGGGAAGAACCTTCCAAAACTCAGTCACAAATTCATTTCCTTTACGTTTGCTGTTTTGCAGGATATCATTTGCAAGATACAGAAGGGGGACTCGCTGAACCTTCTCTGAATTGTGAAACTGTTTATTCCATGTTCCCACTACCAGCTCTGCTTTGCTTCGGTGAAATATACACCAATGTGATAAAGCTATTCAAAAGATTAAAGATAACAGTATATGGCATCAACAACCAATTCATGCACTTTAAAAGATCAACTTAATACTAGGCAGCAAAACTAAACCACTTTTAAATTAGTCCTATGGTTGCTTAGCAATTCTAGTTCTACTTCCTCACTTGACAAGAATTTGCCCAGTGGTTTTTGGCCTATGTGTATTTTATTTATCTTCCTGCTTTGCTTATCCTAAGAACAATAATAACTTTCTGAAATTTCAGAAAAACAAAATTGGTAAGATCATCAAGCCCTTCAAGCCACGAAAAAGAATCAATACATGTGTACTTCTAGGGTAACAATACATGTGTACTTCAAATAACCAGCAATAAAAAGTCACAATTCAATAGTTCTTTTCTTCTTCCCACTTTAGAAATCACATACAAACTGAAAAGATTGACCCAGTCACAATTGCCATAACACCTGAAGATACAATTGCATCTTTATAAAGGAACACAGTAATTCCAATTACAGCAATGTAATTTATTCTGAGACCATTTCCCAAATTAACACACCAAATATCACACACCTTCCATTCCAGAATCATATTCCGTACTCTCAAGTGGATCCCTAACTCGAAAGTATATTAGTTTCAATTAACTACTACATATATACAAACATTTCCAACCCCTTCCCAATATGGTGAAGCAAAGCAAATAATAATAATAAAAAAGAAGCACATTTATTGTTATTGAGCAAACAAGTTTTTTTATTTAATTTCCACAAAAAAGGATACTTTCAATGCACTGCTGGGTGCTGTTGAGCTTGGACAGCTTGTCCGCGAGTATCTGCTCGCTGAACACGCTATTCATACCAACCAACCTGCACGAGAAATTACATAAGCGAAACCCTAGCACCCTTTACAACCAATTTATAAAAGGAAATGCGAGAATTTCTGAGAAAACTAAAACCCTAGAACCTAACAAAAACATAAAGGAAGGTACTTGAGAAGCAGAAAACGTCATTTAATCGAAGAATTAAGCAAAAGCAGAGAATGAAAGAGAGGGAATTGAGCAGTGGAGATACCAATGCCGCGGAACCGGTGGAAACGACCGCGTTTTGGGGAAAGCGCAGAAAGTGAAGAAGGTATGTTAATATGAATGAGAAATAGAATGAAGAAGAGTCACAGAAGAAGAAGGAGGAGAAGGGAAGCAGTTAAGGTTAAAGGTTTCCGTTTGCGGGGTTTGGTTTGTCCATTTGGCGCAAACTCTGCGACTTTGTCTAAAGGCCGTACCTCGTACATATATATATACATACACTAGTACTCACTCCTTCATGGCTTGGTTGTAATTGTAGTATTTTCTAGCTTCAATTTTTCTTTTTCTTTTTTTCAAAAAAGAAAAGAGTTGAGGAATGACATGAAATGCTGGTTATAAGGGGAAGAATAGAGAGTTGGAATTCAAGCCTTTATAGGTAGCATGTTTAACTTCTACACCAAAATAAATTAAATATATATTCTGACTAATCTCTATTTTTTGATTCAACTATATTTGTTTGACCACATTGAATTATTGGACTGTAAATTAATTCTTTCATTAATTTAATGACTTTTCTATTTTAGTTTCTAAATATTACTATTATACAATAGTTTTGTTTGATCGAATATTAATTTTCTATCTATGAAGAATAGCAATATAGTCATTTGATTAGGTAACCGTTTTACAACAAATATAAATAATATTTTTAATTAATTTCATTATTGAGTATAGAAAATAATATTTTGGCAAACAATTTTACTCTTATGTATACATAATATTTTCTAACATATTTACACAAATGTAATTTTAATTATGGTTAGAGCTTATGAAGACGATTTTTATTTATTATTTATGATAAAATAATTGCAACAATTCTTTAACCGATTTTAAATTTAAAAAAAATAACAATTGAGACATTTTTTTTTTCTTTTCAAGAAACCATCTTCATTATTGTATATTAAAAATGCATTTTTTTTTACTAGGCAAGAGTATCAATTTAAGCGTGTGTTTGGATTTGCGGCACACTTGCAACAGCACAAAGCTAGAGGTTGTTTTACCACATAAGCATGGATGGTGTTGCTTCTTGAAACGTAGGTTCGGATTGCCGTATCGGCAATCCAAACATGCACTAAGTGCATGTTTGAATTAAAGTTTGCAAACTTAAGTTTGGGTTAAACTTAAGTTTGCAAACTGAGTTTGCAAAAGTATCTCAAGTCTTATTTCTCCAAAATTAAGTTTGCAGGCAAAATTTTACTCTCAAACATATTTTTGAGGGATAACCAAACATGATCTCAAACTGATTTTGTTTTCAAACATACTTTTGGACCCTCTCACCTGAAATCTAAACATGCTCTAAGTCAAGTCCCCAACCTTAAGTTGGGAGCAGTATTTAAAAGTTATTTTTAGATTACTGTAACACTAGTCGATTTCTAAACCAATTGAAGCTCTGGAGTATTTTGTGGCTTAATAATTTCCTTTTCACCATTAAAATAAAAGAATTGACGCCATATAACTATTGCTCACAAGTTAATCTATTCCAAAATCACGTCACTTTCCCAACGCATATGTGTGTGTTTGGATTACACTTACAAAGTTAAGTTGAGTTGAACTTAACTTTGTAAACTTAAATTTAGTTAAAAGTAGGTTTAATCTAACTTGATTTATGTTTGGATACTTTTATTCTAAAAGTACTTTTATCAAAATGGAAACTTGTTTGGATGATAACAATGAAAAACACTTTCAAATATATAATTACTAAAATGGGTATGAATTTTATAATATAAAATTAATATTATTTGTTTCATTATATTTTAAGATCACTAATACCAATTTGACTTTAACTCCACCGTAAACCCACTTTGCACATATCCAAGTACACCACCAAAAGCCCATGCCTCCACTGCCAAGCCATGCTCTAGCATTGAAGAGCTCCTCCAACAACCAAAATCACAAAGTTGCCGCACCCAAATCAAACACAAACACCCCCTTCCTCTGCCTCCACAGTCACAAGTTTTCGCACAATATGAATCTCCAAATTGAAAGACGTAAATCTCAGTTCTCTTCTAGTCTTTTCCAAAACCCCTTTCCAAAATTGTAGGCTCTAATTTCCTAGGGCTCTGATTTGCAATTATTATGTGGGATTCATAGACTTTGCGGGCATGATTGGGTATAGTGGCAAAGATTGGAGGCAAGTTTGATCAGCAACAAGTTGAGGACATTGGGATTGGGTGACCATGGCACGGAGGAGAGGTCATGTACGGTAAAGGGTAATGGTGTCCTTTACTGGTTGTTGAAATTTAAAACATGCGAACCATAACCATAACCGTTGTCCGTTGAACAGAAAAGCAACAAGCTTGGAGCTTGTTGCTTGAACGGACGTTTCCATCTAAATCATGTTGAACTGAACTGGAAACTAGATTCCCAAACATGTGGGTGCGGCGTTCCACAAAGGGTGAACGGTCGTTTAGGGTCCCAAACGAGAAACCAAACACACCCTATGTTTCTGTGTTTTTGCCTTGGGGAGGCGTATCCAAACATACTATATAAGTTCATAAGACTAAGAACAAATCACACACTCAACCTAATAAGGAAAAGGGTGTACAGCTTACTACTTGCTGACACTCGATCATATTTTCTTATTATTTAAATATTTTATAAAATAGATTTAAAAAAAAAAAAAAAGGACTGGGAACTATGCGCCACCCATGGCAACAATACATATATTTTGTTAACCAAAAAGATTTGCCACTAAGCGATTCTGCATTGCATACATCTTCAGTACCGCAGCATGGTTTGATAAATATCTCGCGTTAGAGATGTAAAATGCATCACTGACTCTCTTCATCACTATTGACTATGCTCAAATGATTCATGTTCCTTTCAAGAGGTGGAAGCCCATCTTCAGAATCGGAAGAGTTCTGAGTTTTATCCTCATTTTCAGGTGTCGTAACTGTCCATGCAACAGCACAAAATACAAAACAAATTAGGATAAAATTCCCAGATAATCCTTTCTGTGATACAAAAAAAAAAAAAAAAAAAAAAAAAAACACCTAGAGTATATAATTAAATGCATCAGAACCACATTCATGGCTTCATGTACCACTTTTCAAGAAACAATAAAAAAACACGTTGGCAACTGACAAGCCTAACTTTCTGCTCAATCTGCCTTTAAAAATCGATTTTATGCAATGCACATACAGAACAAATTCAGAAAAATGAGAGATAATGGAGGACCAAAAAGTTATGATCACAGCGGATATGTATGCATTAATGATATCCATTACATTTGGATCAACAAAAGCAGAGTCATCTTGCCAAATATACAGACACTAGTGTATGTTTAACAGATAGGATTAAAAGACTAAATAAAACTGCCAAACAAAGGTGGTGGCCCAGTGGCCAGTGCACAAGGCTTCCACCTGATGGAATCCAGGGTTATCCCTACAACCAGGGAGGCTGTTTCCAAAAAGGGCAGCCCAGGTCACAAGCCAGCAACCTTACTGTTGCGCCAAAGCAGCAAACCATGTATGTGGAAGGTGAAATAGCTAGAAAAATTAAATAATTAAATTCAAACTGCAACAAAGGGCACCCTGTTGCACAAGGCTCCTGCTATTATGTGCTCTGGAGAGAGTCAGATCTACACAGCCTTACCCCCATGAGTGGAGAGGCTGTTTCCACTAGAACCCATGACCACAACCAGATCATCAGGCAGCAAGTTTACTGTCGCACAAAGGCTTACCCTCTCTTGAAGATTACTTAGTTATGGCCACCATTGCATAAAAAAATATATTACATTTACAAACAATACATACCTTCACTATCAGTAGGCGCCCTTGGAATCCGACTTTCTTGTGACAGCCAAGCATTTTGAACAGAAATAATTTCAGCACTATTTTGGCATTTGGAGTAGGCCCTCAGTAATTCCCTGCATTAATTAATATAAAATTGTCAATATGGAAGTGTCTATGAAGTCACATGCAATTGAGAAATTGGTCAATTGAATCATGTGTTAGTTACGCATCTGGAAGTAAAACAATTAGGATGAATTTGTATTTCCTTACAAAACCCTTGAATTCACTTTAGTATTATGTAGAAACAGATTAATTGAATTGCTTTAGACTACACACTTGATCTCCTAATTACAGCTTGAATACAATCAATTACAAGAATAATCAAGGGACCAATCAGGGGCTATTTAGGAGCTAATGGCTTGCTATCTTACAGCCTAATAATCATAGCCAATCGGTATTATTAGGAACCCAGATTAGAAAATAGAGAAAAGAAAAAAGAAAAAAAAAGATTCTATTTCTTGATTGCAAAAGAACAGAAAAAAGGAGATAGATCTTCCTCCAAGGGTTAATCCCTTCGCAAAGGGTTTCCCCTTTCACACAAAAATAATGCTCAGTTCACAATTGGTACAAAACAGAATGGTCTCCCTTCCCTTATATCCTCCTATTTATATCTAATTAACCCTTCTAACTAACCACCGTGACAGTTGCTAACTAAATTTCCCTCCTGTATCCAAACTCCTAACAAGTACCAAGTACCAACTACCTAGTTATTTACACATGCCTAATCAATTATAACATTTTACATAGTTAAAAGAATTGACAACACAGATATCTCAAATTATTTTTAACAAGAATCTGTTCATGGTTACATAATACATACAAAGACAGGTTTTATACCAGCATTCATTTGCAAGTCATGCTTATGTAAGAGATGCACTCAACTCAAAAGGGATAACATAAGCTTCAGAAAGGACGAAAAGATAGCTACGAAAATTAAGTAAAAAAAAATTACAATCATAAATTTCAGGTTTGAAGAAACCAAGAGGGGCTGAGTACCCAGTTGCTTTTCTCATTTAATGGGCAGAGATAAATAAATGCCATGTTGATATTTCAACTTGTGCCCCCAGATGTATCAGAAGTGAAAATAATCTCAATAACAAATTATATAGATGAATTATATCATACCCATTCAGAGACATAAAAGCATGGCCCCATTTGAACTTGTCAAGCAACAAATTTGCAGTTTTTTCTTCCCCACTGCAAGATCACAGTAAAGAACTTTAACCATATAGAATTGAGAAATGGATAATCTTCTATAATAAATATTAATCCAAATCAAAATAAATTATGGTGCAAGTTAACAGTAATATTATACATGCTGCAAATGCAAAGTCAATTAAGTTCAGACCTAAATTTTTTATTTGAATATTTGTAATTGTTCCATTTACAAACCCCTTTGGAGATAGCATGATCATGCACATCTCTAGCAATGATAGTCTAGTAGCAAATCAGCTAACAAAAAACATTCCTGACACCAAACTTAGTTTTTTTTTTTTTTTTTTGGGCGGGGAGGAGAGGGTGAATAAATTAAATAACACGCCAAAGAAAGAAAAAATATATCATCTAGTCAGTAGCTGCAGATAAGGCCATTTTGGTACCATATTGTCAAAGCAGCAGATAAGGCCTCTACACAAGATAGCTGACATGGCCGACCATAATTTACTGGATTTGCTGCTACGAGCCATGGCACTGCAATAAAAGGAAAATATGAAAATTAGTTATTATTACATTACATTCCATGTCAATAGAGGCAAGTAGGCAACCTTTAAACAAGGCAAAAAAGATTAAATGCAGTGGTACTCGAAGGAGTTTTTAAGCATCACAGACAACTACAATAGTACATTAGTACTTGAGTCAAGCATGGATATTTCCATACACTAATATATTCAAACAATGTATAAACAAATAAGCATGTAAAACAAAGTATATAAAACAAATTTTGAATATATTCTTGTCAGTGGATAAGTTCATACAGAGGCGAGGAGCAGTGCAGCGCAGCCTCACAAAAGGAACATCATCTAAGCGTGCCCATGAACAATCCACAACAGCCAATCCTTTCTTCTGGATTATGGAGTAATCTTCTCTTGAGACACATTGATTTCCAGCCGGACTGTCAAAACAGAATTTCCATAAATCAGTAATCACTATTCAGAGGGGAGAACACAGGAACTTGCAATATATAGCTACTTAACAGTCAAAAGAGAATGCATTGTTTTAGAAGAATAACATCGCAAAGCCTATTTGGTCTGGCCAAGAAATTTTTGCTTCAAGAATTGCTTCCTTAAAAAATGCTTCAATAGAAATGTTATATAGAAACTACTTTATGTGAACTTTTTTTATTCCTCTTCTTTTGCTTTCTATGAGAAGCAAGCATCAATTGCTGGCTTACCTTCAGAAGAAGATTTTTGCCGCTGCTGTCATATTATACTATGGTCAAGTCAAACACCTCAAAAAATCAAACTAATATAGCTTTATCAATTTCATAGCATGGTTGAACAGGTTCTTAATGAAGGGGTTAATAGGTGCTACAAGTGCATTAACAACACTAATATTGAAGACATATATATGGGGTCAAACCAACTTCCTACAGTACAGTCCGATCAACCTCCTCTAGCCTAAAAGCCAAAATAAATTATTTTCAATGATTAATTATCATCCATTATTTGACAAAAGCACTGGGGTACGTTAGTTTATTTGAGAAAAGCACAATAACTAAATACTCAACCAAAGAGTTTTCGATCAGCAGTAACTTTAACAAAATAATAAATTATGTTGCAAGAAACAGACAGGTTAGCAACTACACAACTAATAGAGGCAGAAGCCAAGAACATTTTCTACAGTTCTAATTCATGCCTTTACAACTAGTAGATGAAAATCATGAACCAGTTGACATGTTATATCAAGATAAACCATGTTCAGCCAAAGTAACATTTTCTTCATACATATAGTGAGAAGAAATATAAGATCCAACAAAATACCTTAAAACAACGCCCCCAAAACCATTACTCACACGTAACTCCTGTATAAAATCAATCAAAATCAGTACCACTAACATATTAAGCAACTTTAAATAATGCAATTTGACCTTCATAGAATATTGAATCAACCTTTTAGATATATGCATGAAGGTTAGCTAATGGATTTGAGAATTAACCTTTTATAAAGTGTTGTTTATTTTATGTGCCAAAGAAATAGCTAACCTAATCATGACAATGACACCTAACATCCAATTAACTCAGATACAAGATATATGCATACATGTTTATATTTTTATATTGGTTAAATTAATCAGTAGGTCCCTATACTATTCGAGAATATTTAATTAGGTCCCTGAACTATTTTTTTTTTCAATTAGGTCCCTGAACTTTTATTTATTTTTTTATTAGGTCCCTACCGTTAACTACCGTTAGCTCCATTAACTGCAAGAACCTAATTAAAAAATAAATAGAAGTTTAGGGACCTAATTGAAAAAATTGTTTAGGGACCTAATTAAAAAATTTTAAATAGTTCAGGGACCTATTGAGTAATTCTCAAATTCTACCCAGGCTATCACATTATACTTTTCAAACATATGTAGACTACTTCTAAATTTAGTATTGTCCATTCTACATATCTGCACTGAGTATTCTTAACTCTCCAATATTCTCACCTCTCCAGTCCAGTATTCTCACATTTGTAGATTCTAAACTCAGTATTGTCAACCTTTGCAGGTTCTTCAACCAGTATTCTCAAACTCTGGAAGCATCAATCCCCTTACTACATTTCTAGTTTCTTCCTACAGATTCTGTTCGGACAAACCTAATGCACTTCTTCTAATTCTAAATACATTCTTCAATTAAGTGATTTTTTTGTATGATTTTTAATTTACTTTTAATTTATTCAGTAGGTCCCTGAACTATTTAAAAAAATTTAATTAGGTCCCTAAACAATTTTTTTAATTGGGTCCTGAACTTCTATTTATTTTTTAATTAGGTCTCTACCGTTAACGGGAGGACCTAATTAAAAATTAAATAAAAGTTCAGGGATCCAATTGAAAAAAAAAAATAGTCCAGGACCTAATTAAAAATTGTCGAATAGTATAAGGACCTACAGATTAATTTAACCTTTTATATTTTTATATTTTCATGCTTATGATCAATGCTTATATATGTAAATATGTATGAACACAGTACACCTAATCATGTGTGCAAAAGGTAATCACAGAGTGAACAAAAAAGAGAACAAATACTTGCCTTTAGCATGCCCAATCTTGAAAGCTTGCGTCCAGTGCACCTTTTGGCATCGCATTGCCCAAAATCCTGAGTCAACATCACAATTTCACAAAAACCCCAATTACATCCAAAATACAAATCTACATTACATGCCATGTGAATATTAGATCTGAATTCAGAGATGACATATACAGTAATACCAAACAAAAATTGAAGGAACTTTTCCCAATATAATTTTTTTGCCATCAGAAATAAGAGGCAGGACAGAAATCCATAAAAAGTTATTAATTTTTTTTTTTCCTAATGCCAACTGATTAGTTACCATAAATTTTGATAAAATGAAAGGGAAAAAAAATCGAAACTGTTATTATTGTGATATGACATCATGAAAAAAAAAAAAAAGATCAGTTGAAGCATAAATTCATCAGTGAGACAGTATCACAGTATCACCCTCGAATGTGCACTACGCCAGTGTCACCATTCAAACAAACATTGAAGCATTTTCTGAGTTTACACAAAAAAAAAAAAATCAATAGCCTCTGTCCTAATCTTTCTACTTTTTACATAACAAAGTAAATAAATAAACAACAATGGATAGCTAAAAGCTCAGTTAAATTAACATTAGTAAAACGGTTGTTATATGCATACCCACATTGCAAGCTTTATTTTTGGTTCCGTGAGCTCCTCCTCCTCCTCTTCCTCGCCCTCACCATTTTCTGCTGTTGTAAACAACATATCATGCGGCGAACACAAAACATGTTTTGTTTGAAAATAAAAAAGAGATTCGAACCAAGAAAAATAAATAAATAAATAAAGGATGGAATGGAGGAGTACCTGGGACAGAGCTTTGAGAATCGTCCTCTCTGAAGTAGAGTTAGATGAATAAGCAAAGTCGCGTAAATAGGAATCAAAAATCGAAGGCAAAGGTAATGGGAAAGAAGTTACAGTAAGAGTTGTTGCTGGTGTCGACTTGATTGTGCACGATGAGTTCTGAATCTCCTTTGTCTGTTATTCCCCATTTCTGCAGAATCACGCGAAACGAAAATTGGTGACCACCGTCCACCAACGAACGTGTTACTGCTAGCTGCTTCTGCTATTTATTTTCGTGTTTAGGTTAAAAGAGTGTGTGTGGATTTGGTTATATTCACGGGATCATATTTTTGAGAATGTAATTATTAGAAATGTTATTCTTATAGATGTTTAGTAAATATTTCTAATTCTTATGAATGTTTTTAAATTTATTTTAATTTAAAAATAAACATATTAAATAAATAAATGAGATAGAATAAGAGGAAAATGAGAAATTATTTTAAACATTCATATGAAAATATAAGATTTTCATATTTTTTTATTACCTTCTAACAAACATGGAAATATATATTATCATCTTCATATTTCCGAAAATTCAATGAGATTCCGTGAAATAAACGTTCCTATACGTTATTATTTTGGCTCTCCCGAATCAGCTATTACATCAATTATTCATTGTAGGGTGAAAATTATCAATTATTGATGAAAAATTAGAAGGGTAAATTTTGATAAATTCATGATTTGTAGAGTGCGTAATGTAACATTATTATCAATGTTTTTATTAATGAATGAGATTTTTTTTTATTATTTTTGGAAATAAATAATTCATTTGGGAATAATTTAATCTTTAAAAATAGGGTAAAATATGTTTTTGGTCCCTCATTTTATCTAAATTTCTGTTTTTAGTCCCTCATAAATTTTTTCTATGTTTTTAGTCCCTTAAAAATTATTTTCTTTTGTTTTTAGTCCCTGATATTAATTTTAACTGTTAAGTGATGTCGTGACGAGCATAATTTGTGCTTGAAAAATTTATGTTTAAGTTTCTAGCGATTTTTAACTACTGCAAAGTTTCTGGCAAACTAAAACTGTCAGAAATGTTAAAAAAGTAATAAAAAAAATCAAAACTTCGAACACCAGATTTTCTGAAATCACAAGAAATGTTACAAAAGTAAACATTTTTGGCAGCCAAAAAATTTGTAATGGTTAAAAGTCACTAGAAACTTAATTAGAAATTTTTCACGCGCACAGTTTATGTCTGTCATGTCATCACTGAACATTTGAAATTAACGTCAGGGACTAAAAACAGAACAAAACAATTTATGAGGGACTAAAAACATAACATAACAATTTATGAGGGACTAAAAAGCAGTAAAAAAAATTTATGAGGAACTAAAAACATAAATCAAGATAAAATGAGGGACTAAAAACATATTTTACTCTTAAAAATATACATATAATAAAAAAGGATTATTGTTTATTAAATAAGAGTAAAATATCATTTTTTCCTACAATTATGAAACATTGGACTCGTTTATTTAAACTTATTTTTAAAAATATATTTTTTAACAAAATAAATAATTTTCTGATTATCAACGAATCTCACATATCAACATTAGCAGCTTTGCTCGAGCCAAACTTATGACCAACATTCAACCACTATCCTTGGTCTTAGCTACTTGCCTAAGCCTTTAACACCAACATGGACCTTGCATCCTGTCACTGACTAGTAAAGATGTTAGTTTGGCCCTAGGTCGTAGGGCCAACCCACTACAATGGTCCTAAGTTTTCTACCTCACTTAATGAAAGGGCCAAAAGAGCCCCAACCCATAATGCCTCACTTTGTATAGGGTCTTGAAGGGCCAACTCACAAATTATAACAATTTCAAAAATAATTTTTCAGTCGGCCAATCTTAGGATATTTTTTGGTCGACCTTAATTAAGACATCTTTTGGCCATCCTCAGCCAAGGCTTCTTTCGGTTAGCCTCGGCTAAGACATTTTTAACCAATGTCAATCGCAACAGTTTTCGATCGAGGCAGTTTTTTGATTGACGTTGGTCAGGGTTGTTTTTCGGCCAACCTCAGTTGAGGTTTTTTTTGGCTAACATCGACTGCGACAGTTTTCAACTGACCTTGACCAGGATTATTTTTTGGGCGACGTTGGTTGAGGGAGTTTTTGGTCAACATCGACCGAGACAGTTTTCAGCCGTCCTCGGCCTGGACCATTTTTCAGCTAACGTCAGGAATGACTGTTTTTGGCCGGCCTCGATCAGTCTTAACTCACAAGAAAAAAATTATCTTAACTCTCTAGATTTTAATTTTTAAAAGTTGGTTGGCTCATGGAATGACCTTAGCCATAAAAGCCTTTTGGCCTTATGGGCCATTTAGCCCTATCAGTCAGTTTGGCCTTAACCCACGTGAACTAGGACAAATAGGTTAGGATCAACCTATTTGACAACTTTACTAACCAGTGTAACATGGGTAACCCACCAACCACTGACTATTGTTATGGAACCCTTAGCAAGGTGAGTGATTTTACATTGGATTCCTCACCAAATGCACAAGTAATGACATTCATCTCGTCGGGTCATGCCCATATGAATTGGTTAATTACTTATGTAATTTCTCACTCCTAACATTCTCTCCCTATATTCTTCTTAATTTTTATATTCTTTAATTATTATTATTATCTCACCATTTTACATATACATTCAATAAATTTAATTTAAAAAAAATAAAAATTACATATATACAATCACATCCGTGCGTTTTTCATTAGTTTTAATAAATTGAGTTAGAAAAATATAAAGTTGACTTGATAGTTAGGAAAAGAGGCTTAAGGATGAAGTGAGAAGGAGGGAGAAATTAATTTTCACTCACATTTCTAATAAAACTAATAAATTAACATTTACGGATTAAAAAAAATAAAAAGATCCGGGTCGGATTAGAACAAAACGGGTCATATGTCATCTGATCGGGTTATACGCAGGACAACACTCTGCCAAAAAAAAAAAAAAAAAACGCAGGACAACATTGGAAATTAGAATCAGAAGGTGCAAAATTGTTGTGTGAATTGAACTGTGTAGCGAAATTAAGATTGTTGTAGCAGGCAGGGCCTCGGGGAAACATTCCCTCCACACTCCCACTGGATCTTCACTCTCAATCTGAACACTGCGATGTTCCGCAGGTACCCTACTACGCCTATCTTCCTTTTTCTATTTTGCATTCCTGGGTGCCCGCGAAATCGAATCCTTTTCATTCCAATCATGAGTTCTCTAATCGCTCTTTTTTATGACGCCAACTCATTCTTAGGTCCCTTTTGCAAATATCATCTCGCCCAACTCTTAGAAGGAACCCCAGACGTTTTTTACACCAGGTACCTACCTATTTTAATTTCTATTCTTTTACATTCTATTTTCAATGCAATTAATTGATGGAATACAGTGGAGGAACCAAATGTCTAATCCGGGCACTTAAATTGCCTTTGCTGATTACCCATATGTTTTAATCTTTTCAACCATTTTGGTCTTTACTCTTAATATGTAGATAGTTTTGCTACTAAGTAGGAAGAGTACCATACCTAGAGCACGTACTACTTTAGTAGTTAGCAAAGAAAGAAATGCTTAGCACAAATAGTACAAGATCCTTTAATATTTGAAGCTGGGAGAGGAGAGTACTTTATACCATTATGATAGGATTGTCACTCTTGCCTGCATGTATGCCCCCTGTTGCTATGTTGAATCAAGTGTAAAAGCATTATGCACTAAAATGAAGCATCTAACCTGTCTGCATATTTTACATTGAATTACTGATTCTAACTAACCAAGTTGTTAGTATTAGTTCTGTAATAACAATCTGTGGCACTGAATGTTGGGTAATAAGATCAACAAGAGAATAAACTCAACTAGAAGAAATGAGAATGTTGCATTGGATGAGTCGACATACTAGACAAGATAGGATTAGGAATGAATGCATTAGAGAGAAAGTTAGAGTAGTACCTATTGTAGAAAAAAAAATGGTAGAATCTCATCTTAGGTGATCAGGGTGTGTGTGAGAAGATCTGTAGAAGCCCCAATTAGAAGAGTAGATTGGATGGAGGGTAGCTTAATTACTAAAGGCAAAGGAAGATCTAGAATAATTATAGGTGAAACCATTAAGAAATATTTGGAGGTCAATGGTTTGTCTGTGGACCTAATTTTGCAATAGAACATTATGGCATCATTTAATCCAAATAGCCAACCACACCTAGTGGAAAGAGGGTTGGCTGTTATTGTTATAGCACAATGTTTGATGAATTTATATAAACATGTATTGCAAAACTGGTGCTAGTGTTACCACTTCTCATTGCTATTGTAGTAAATTGATTATAGGAATGTAGGACAGGAAAGTGTAGTTGAAATACATTCTTGTTGCTATAAAATTAACAATATACTGTATTTATATATGTGCTAGGACTGCTTAGGTTGTTGATTTGGTAGTGCTTATTTCCAATTTCAATCAGCTTCACATGTTACATTTTTCTAATTTATTACCCTTCTTTTCTTTATTACATAATTCAGCAGATACCTTTACATCTATCTTCACAAAAGAATTTCTCAACTGCGTCGAAACCAGGGGGTGCCTCAGCTTCTGGGTCTCCGGGCAAGCCACCTGAGTCTAATGGCACTCTATCAAAGTTTTTCATTGGAAGTGTAGCTTTAGGTGCTGCTTTTCTGGCAGCTTATCAAACTGGTTATTTGGATCAATATCTTAAGAAGGAGCATCATAGTGTTCCACAGGAAGCTCATGTCAATGCAACTATTGAAGATTTGAAGAGTGTACAACATTCAACAGACCAGTTAATTTCACCTAGTGAGAAATTTAATAACGAAAATCCCACTGTAGAGATTACAGAGCAGAAGATTGATGCCCATTTTTCAGAGTCAGAAATTGTAGTAGCAGATCAAGTGGATAAGTCAATTCCTGTGCAAGAAAAATCTGATATTGCTGAAGATGGTACTGCTGCTGCCAAAGAAAACCAATTGCCTGAATATCCTCAAAGCAGTTTAACATCTGATGATCCAAGTAAAGAATCTGTGGCGCAATCTGATGGGATTATTGGAATACAAAGCACTGAGACAGACAATGCCCCAAGACTGGAAGAGGGACATCATCATACATTCATATCTACACAGACCAGTGCAGTTCCAGATGAAAATGGGATGAAAAATATTCAAATAGAGCAACTGGAAATTCAAGAAACAGAGAGAAGAGAGGTACTTATGAGTTTGTCTTGGCTTGATATACAGTTTTATCATTCAGTTATTCCCTAGCATTCACCAAGGGTTTTTTGCTGCTATTTTTTTTTTTTCCAAAATGAATTTTGACATTTATTTCTTTTTAATATATTTCCTTTGTTACTCCATTGCAGAGCGCATTAGGCAAAGATATAGAGCAACAACCTACCCTCCTTGAGGAGTATCACTTAAGGAATAAATCAGAAAGAAACCCTGCATCTTATATATCTAGTCATGGCTTTACCGAGAATAGCCATTTTCCTGAAGGAAAAGAGGTTACTTTAGAATCTTGCTTATATTTTTCTTTTATGTGTGGTACATTTATTTATGATCTTAATCATACATGAAAACTAAATTGTTGAAACACTAGGCACTTAGCGGTTCAATGGAGGAGTTGAAAGATGGTTACATGTCTGAGGATGGGAAACTGGTTCTTGATTTCCTGCAAGCCATCCATGCTGCAGAGAAAAGGCAGGCTGACTTAGATGCACATGTTTTTAACGAAGAGAAGAAAGTGTTAAAGGTTTGGCCTATAAAATACAATCTTTTGTAACTCATTCTCTAAATCCATGCAAATGTGCTTAGTATTTGTAGCTTTTTGGTTTATGGATGAGCTTTGAAATCTTTATTTTTACTTGAAACTTTGTTCATATTAGGAAAAATATGAAAAGAAGTTGAAAGATGCAGCTGCCAGAGAACTTATGCTCGCTGAGGAAGCTGCAATGTTGGACAGGGTAAAAAGCTTTTTGGTTTTCTCTTTTTAATTTTTATTCAATTTAACTTATTTTTCCTTGTTGGTTTTTGTCTTAAATACATGGGTTGGAATAATGAGTACAAAAGACATTGAGAAAGGTTGGCTCTGTTATTAAAACAGAGAATAATTCTTGTATAAGTGGTGATGGCCGATGGGGTTGTTGTTCAGTGTATATACATTTAACTCAATCATAGTTATTTACTCTTGATTCGGCAAAATAGTTTGTATTAAAATTGAAGCTATACTATTATATTCTGAGTTTGACTCAATAATGATCACACAAAAATAATCAGAGTCCAATTTGAACTCAGTCTGTCAGATTTATTTTGTAATTGTGAAGCTTGTCCATTGGTCAAGTTGAATGATTTCTTTGATATGTGCTGTTTACCTTTCCTGTCTGTTTCTGTCCAGATGACTAGAATCCAAATCTATAAAGTTATTAACTCTCTATCTTTCCTCCTTTTTCATTTTAATACTTTTCAGGAGCTAAACAGAGAGAGAGCAAAAGCAGCCCTTGCTATCAAGTCACTTCAAGAAAAGATGGAAGAGAAACTGAAGACAGAACTTGAACAAAAGGTGCACATTTAGGGCCCGTTTACTTACAATTTTATTTTCTGTTTTCATTTTTTAATTATAAAACTGTCACCTTGTTCTCAATCTATTTCCTGTTTTCAGATATTTGTATAGAAAACACTGAAAACAACTTTTTTTTGTTTTATCTATTTCCTGTACAAATCTTTGAAAACAGGAAATAGATTGAAAACAAGGTGACAACTTTGTAATTAAAAAGTGAAAACAAAAAATTAAAACAAAAAACAAAAATGCAAGTAAATGACCCCTTAGTTTTTTGTTGGTTTTACAAGTACTGTTTTCCCACTTTCTGTACATGTTTGCTGTTACTGTTATTTGTTACTATATGATATTTGTTAAATAAATTGTATATTTGGTAATTGCAGGAAATTGAAGCAGAATTGAAGTTGAAACAAGCTCAGAAATTAGCAAAGGCAGAGTTAAATGCAGCCATAGCAAATGAGAAGGCAGCCCAAATTGAAAAAATGGCTGAAGCAAATGTTAATGTGAGATATCTGCTAAAATCAAAGATGGGTAGATACACCCACTTTAAATTATTCATACCTTGATTTCAATTAATTTATGAAAAGGGATATAATTTTGATAGATGGCTTCTAGAAGAATAAAATAGCCAGAATAGTTTTATGAGTATAAAAAAATTCTGGAGCAACTTATACATAGACTAGCTTTGTCATGAAGGTCTAAGAAATTAACTCATGGTGTGCAAAACAATTTCCAATTATGGCTTTAGCTGTCTCGCAATTTTTATCAGAATACAGCCAATTAGAAATCTGCTTAGTAGGCAAATGCATTCTTAGTCATCAGTGAGTTTCTGAACAGAGAAAAAGTTTGTTTACCAGTGTATATTTTTTGATATAGTATGTAATCTACTTTCCACCATTCTTAGCATATGAATGCTGCTTGCTCATCACATAGTAGGTTCGTTATAGAGGAATTTTTGTAAGAGTAGTGTTAGGATCCAAATGCAAGTGCAAACAGCAAAGAAATGGTGTTCCTTTATGTATTGGTGATACTAGGGAACTGCCTTAAATGCTTTACATGCCGTGAACCCAAATAACACCAAATCTACTATTTGTTTGAGTCTTCTCTGGTTTGTGACAGACCTTTCTATACATCCAAAGGAAAATGTTGTATAAATTGTTTGCAGATAACTTTCAGTACAGCTGCATATCATCCTGAACGGAAATGTGAAATGTAAATTAGTGAATTTCTTGCCTTCAAATATTTTTGGTCTATGGACCTGTGTTGCCTCGTCAAAGGATGGATCATACCGCTACAAGTTTACATTTGATTGTGCTGGATATTTATTTTGTCGGTGGAAAACATTATTTTCTTTTCATCAATATGTGTTGTTAGACAAGTACAGCATGGCTGCCTTGAAATTATTGGGAAAATTGCCTGTTTATGCAAACATAAGCTTCTATGAATTAATCAAGGAACATTCATGTTGAAAAGGACAAAAACACTGGGTAGACTTTTGCTGGTTGCAAAATGGACATCATATTTTAGCTAGCAAGGCTTGATTTGGAATTTTTATTAATTGACATACTTGTTGACTTTATTTTAGTCGAAGTTGAAATTTGACTTGATTAAAAAATTTCTTTCCCTCCATTTCTGTAGATAAATGCCTTATGCATGGCATTTTATGCTCGATCTGAAGAAGCTCGTCAAAGTCATGCTACACAAAATTTTGCTTTGGTAATATTTTTTCTTTCCCCTGTTTCTTCATGCTGTTTTTATCTGTTTTTCACCCATGGAGGAGCTTAATGACAAAATATGGGTTTATAGTATTTTATTGATTTTTCAAATCCTGCTTACCAGTTTCTTTTTTGTGCATGGATCCTGCAGAGAGCACTTGCATTGGAAGATGCTCTATCTAAAGGACTGCCAATTGAGACAGAAATAGCATCTTTGCAGTCTTATCTTGGAGGTATAGATAAAGATTCAGTTTTGGATTTGGTGCTATCATCCCTTCCTGAAGAAACACGAAGCCTCGGCACAGACACACAACTGCAGTTAAAGCATAAGGCAAGCTGTGTTCTTGTCTGTATTTAACTTTACATGGAGTTTTGTATTACTTGTTCTATATAAAACTGCTACATTTCTTCTGCAAATTGTTATTACTCTGTGACCTTGTTACACTTTTAATGAAGACCTGCTAAAGGTTATATACTCTGGATGCTTATAGCATGGATATCAGTCCCTTTAAATTGATTTCTTTTTTTACTTTCCATCAGTGATCAATCCCATCGGTTATGTTTTTGACACTCTGTAATGCCCCTATCTTGTGAAGCTGCCATAGTGATAAATTTGTACAAAACTATAAGAATTGACCAGCAAAGCAATTCCTGGAATTACAAAACATTGCAGTTTCCTGAAACGCACTTGTCTGTTTCTACATCAATTCTAGAATGAATCATTTACTTTAGAATTTCAGTTTCTAATTTGTGCATATTTTGTTGCAGTTTGATGCCTTAAAAGGTAGTGTAAGACACTTTAGCTTCTTCCCACCAGGAGGGGGAGGTATGTTGGCACATTCTTTGGCACATGTAGCATCCTGGTTGAAGGTATGTAGATAATTGACCAACATACCATTTCCATTTAAGGCCGTGCTTTATGTGAAAACAAAACTTATGGGGGAAGTGATTATTGGTAGCCATTTAGACATAATACATGCTTCGATTCATGAACCGTGTTTATTTCTTCCCCCTTGCTCCTTGCCCTAACACATCCCATTCTCATTTCTATGTTTGACTTTGGCCTGTACTCAGGTTAGGGAAGACGATCAATCGGGTGATGGGATCGAATCGGTGATCAATAAAGTTGAAAGTTATTTGGCTGAGGGAAAACTTGCTGAAGCAGCAGATTGTCTAGAAGAAAGTGTAAGAGGCACACAAGCTGCCGAAATTGTTGCTGGTTGGGTGAGGCAAGCAAGAAACAGGGCTATTTCTGAGCAAGCCGTGCTTCTTCTTCAATCCTATGCCAATTCCCTTAGCCTTACATGATTCTCAAATTTTGAATATTTACAAAACCATGTTGATTCAATACCTAAGGTTGCAGAGATTATCTTTGGTGGATTATGCCAACGGGAATTATTGACCTACGAGGAAAACAATTAACGTTTTTGTTTCATAGCAGCTGAAATTCGTTGATTCTGTGATTTGTATGCAAACTCCAATGGCTTTGGAGTTTTGACTGAAGTGATATCAGGCTCTCTGTATAATTTTACCTTTTGTTTTACCCTGAATAACAAAGATGTTGCATTGCAACATATTGAAATCACAATAATATACCCCAGGTGATCAGGACAAGGTTGGACGTCACATGTACATCTGTGCTTTCAATTAAAAGAATGGTTCCTTTTTTTTTTTTTGGTAAAGTAAGTTTTTAATTGAAGATTTGTCTGGTTATTGAAAAATAAATCAGTTGGAGTATAATTATAATATTTAAGAAATTATACAGTTATTGTTATAATTTATGTTAATAAATAGTGTTATAATATAAAATATAAGGATATTTTTAAGTAATGTGCACTCAACATAATTTCGTTCAAGGCTTCAAGCCCGAGATGCCTTTACAACTGCAGTGTTACACGCATGGTTTTGGGCAACATGTTTTTCCTCTCGTTAATATTACCCTAATCGCGTCTCATGTACTGAATCAAAAAATCACATCTCATGTGATTAGAAAGTTATTGCAAATTTAAGTTTTGTTTAGTCTTAATAGAATTGATTAACATGTTTGCGTTCGTGTTTAATCAAAATCGATCCACATTTAAGATTGGTTAATATAAGAAACGATTTTTAGGTTGTTTTGGACCAGACACAAGACTGGTGTCCGGTCTAACTGGCTGATAAATGATATTAAACAAGATCTTTAAAAATAGAATCAATACTTACATGGTCAAGCTGAATAATGTTTCTTACAGTATATTTTTAATTACATAGTGCTCCTTACTTTAAGAACTTACGTTTGAATTTGAAGCCTGCTGTTAGTGGCCCTAATTTCTTAAATGTGCCATGTCGTTGGGAGGGGTGCATCGTTGATGTCAAGACTGACTTAATGATATTCTCATGACATGCTTAAGCTGCTCTAAGCTAATTTTAATTTTAATTTTCCTGCAGTGCTCTAAGCTGCTCACAGATTTTTTTAGCACTAGCACAAGAGAAATTATTTAGTAAATATAGAATTTAAGCTATCCCAAATAAAATTAAATGAGGTAATAATTGCTTTCGGAGGTTTTTTTTTTTTTTTAAAAAAAAAATTTAATAAAAGTTATAATGCATATAACAATCTAGATTATGTCAACCCAACCTTGTGACCTACAATTTTTGTGTTGTGATTGTTTCTATATTCTATTCTATTTTCATCCTAAAAAAATGAGGATAAGAAAAAGACTCTAAACCTACTTAACTAACCCCGGCCTTGGCTTGACGTAGATGGATTTAATTGGGGTCAACATTAATGGAACAACTAATTGATGCTATCCAATGCTATTGAATTACTTTGTTGATAGTTGTTTGGTTTTTTTTGGGTACAGATCGTTGTTTGGTTTTAAGTACTTATCAACGCAAAGTCATATATTTTGTATTATGAATTGCTACACACAAAATAGAAAAAATTTCCTTCCCCCAAATCACCTTTATTAAAAAAATAAACACATTATAAGCTAATGACATTTTTCTTTATACAATGATTAGAATGAAATTAAAATCTAAGACTTCATACAAACTATCTTAAATCCAAGACCTCATACAGATTACTTAAATCTTTCACTTCTAAACCGATCGTGGTAAATATAATGAAATTTGATCAATCAAAACGAACACTAGCTTAGTGGTTTATTATACTATTTAAATATCATTTCTTTACAATATTTTTTTATAAAATTATATATTTTATTTTTCTCCATTACAACAATAATTTTATCTCTCATTTTTCTCTTTTTTTCTTATTTCTCTTTTTATTATATAAATTTTTGCATAAAAATATTATATAAATAAAATTTCTCTTTGTAATCTGTCTTTTAAGAAAAGGTCTTATCAGGGAGAATGATTTCTCTTTTTCTTCATATTTTAAGATGACAATTGGAATGAACAAGCTTCAACAGTCCTATCAATACTCATGGTGATAGAAGCAGACAAACGAATAAAGTTATATTCTCCTTATACAGATTTATCAAATACTTTATAAGTAACGTACTAAAAAACAGAAGCAAATAAAAATAATGGTTAAAAACATAAAAAAAAAAATTGTTAATATTTTCTTTATTTTGCTAGTAGGAAAGTTAGTAAAATGTTATAAAATAATTTAGACTTAGACAAAAACACATGTTAAGAAATTAAAAATAGAAAATATTAAAAAATATTATGATACCCTCTCACCGTAACATCCCAACATAATTTTCAATAAAATCTTTTTTATTATTAGCGAGATCCTTAAGAAACATTAATTTATTATCAGGGTTGTGCTGTATAGCCGAATATAAGTACCAGGATATTGCTTGTCCCAGACTCTGTCTGTAAGCAAAATACTTAAAAAAAAAAAAGAAAAAAAGAAAAAAAAAAGTGGTACATGAGTAAACTTACTTACCATCCATCCAACTAAGGAACACCCCTGCTGATTGCATGCTTCGTTTTTCATTTTATAATATAAAATTGAAACTTTGGTTGCATGTTTTCAATCATTTTGTCACGGAACAACCCCCAAATGCTTTCTTATTATTATCTCCATACCAGAGTCCACTATCTTAATCACTGGTGCTTAATGGTGACATTTCAGCTTCCGTTATTTATATTACTATTTCAGGGAGTAGAAAATCGTATGCCCTCCAGCCTCCACATAAATTGTAAAATAAAAATAGAAAGAATGAAATGTATGTACTTATATTGTGTTTGCTTAACTACCTGGGATGAGTTTATTTTTTATTCAACTCATTCGAAATTTTAACAATATTTATTTAAATTTAAACTTAACTCGATAAAAACTCAAGAATATATGAAATAAGAATGAATAAATTTGATTTGTTATCATAATATATTAATTTTAACATTATATATAAATTAATTATAAAAAATTAAAATTATAATTAAATATATTTTATAATATATATTTCAAAATAAATAAAATTAATATTGTTGTGAGACGAATTAAGGGCAGATTATCACATGACTCCTGTTATGAGGTTCTACTACGAATGTGTCCAACTCTGTGCTCCATGATTTTCTTGTGCTCTTAATCCATAGCAGGGGGTGTGTACTTGTAAGGACTCTAACACTTAAATTAGAGTTTGACAAAGTAATAACACTATGGTTAGATGATGGTTAGATTGCATATCAAGTTTAAGTGGCAAGGAATCTTATTTATCTATTATTTTTCCTAATTTCATAACCCTTATGTGTGACGATAAGTGTGTCATCTCAGCCAAGAGTGAGAGTCTTGAGACGCAGTGCCAAAAATCAAGCAATCATAACCCTTATGCAAAAATTGTTTGGTATGATAAGTATTGGGTGACAACAATCGTCATGATGAGGATCATTGAGCGGTTGGTGAAAGAAGTTATAGAATTATTTTATTAGAATTAAACTAGACGCTCGACTTTGTTATTTCTCCAGAATAAATATAAATGTAAAATTTTGTCATATAAAATCTTATTTATTAAGTCAATACGTTTTATTATTAATATAATTTCTTTAAAAAATAAAACACTAAACTAAATTTAAACAACTTAATACATGACTCGAATCCGTCAATCTAATTTGTAAAACTAATGTATTAAGTTGAGATTAATTTAAGAATATAAAACAAACTGGTAGAGGGTCCCAATCATAAGAGGGATATTAACAGCAAATGCTTACGGGGCGCAGCTTGTACTAACATGACTCGCTACTTGCCACTTGATTTAATTGCATAATACTAATATCTAACCTCATAACTTGCCACTTTATATTCCAGCTTGTGCAAATAGTAATAATATAGTTTTCAACTTATTATAATTTCCTTGTCTTTTCAGTCTATAGCGTCTATCTCTCGCGGCTAATAATAACACCGTTTTTTTTTCTTCTTCAAAAAATGCTGTCATTGTAGGTACCAAAATCAAACTTTGTAGTATTTTGTTACCGTAAGTTGCGTCAACTGTCCTGTCCTACTATGCATCAATGCATTGAGTGTGTGTTATCGTTTACGAAAATCATAAAATGTAATTCGATTTTTTATTAAAGAGAAAGATAATATTACATGTATACTTCAAGTAAACAAATTAAGTACACTGAAAAAGAGAATAACCAAGAGGAAAAAAAAAAGGGGGAGAGACTTGAAAATTGAGACAATTCTTTAATGGTCTTACCTTTCTGGTTGGTTAGACTTGGCGACACAGTATTGGATTGGATTCGGCTCAACTCAAACTCAAACCCATGTGATGAATAATTAAAAGTTAGGCTCTTCGTAGTATTGCATTTGCTTTGGCTATTCTAACAAGACTAAATCCGTGTAAAGAATCCTGATTAGGTAAAGCTTTGTTAAAAAAATAGTATTAAGAATTTGAATTCTTAATATTAAATATAAAATCCATCTGTAATCATAGTTTTATTTTATTGCAACCAATAAAAAGTATAATTTCAGAAACTTAATTTAAAGATTGCTTTTAAATTTTTTGTTCCGGTCAAGGGAAACTTTTAGAAGATGGTTTGAAAATTGTTTATGACTAAACATTCAAAAATGTGTTCTCCTCACTTTTTAGATACGAGGGAATTTAAGTTTGAGCTAGTTAGTAGTTAGACTAATTACGAAAAATCTCTTGTGATCGTGAATCTTGAGATGACCATACTTGATTTATGGATTGAGGTCCCAAAAGACATTAAAAAACGAGTGTAATATTTGGTGATAAATTGGTTTAGGGTTGTTGATCTAAGATGTGTACGACTCGACTTAAAATCGAGAGGGTACACAATCTTTTGACCTTAAGTCAGAAAAGGTGAATGATGACTGATTTTTTTTTTTATTATAATTATCATATAACTTGGCCTAAAATTGAGAGGGTACATAATCCTCCAGTCTTGAGTCAAATAGGAAACGAGACTTAAAAGACCAATATCATGTTGAAGTCGAGTTGTTGTATTATACTCCAATGATATTCAGTTGTCCATTTGATGAGTATGCAATTTTGAGTACAATTTTTAGCAACATCGACTTATAGCGATAGTTTGTCATATGACTTTTAAATGACAGTTGGCTTTAAAATACTATCATCTTATTTTCAATTTCTCCATTATTAAATATTTATATAATTTTTTAATTATTTTAATATTACGGTGAGAAATTGGATTGATACAATTTTAATGTGCAAAATGATATGCAACAAAGAATTACAAATACAAGTGTGTGATAAGATGATTTATATGATAGAAGAGAGGTGAAAGAAAAAAAAACATTAATGTAGTGTCATATAAAGTGTTATGAAATTTTGCTGTATGAATAAATACTAAACTTACAAATTTAGTGAAAAAATAATATAGTCGATCTAGTGGAGGTTTAAATAGTATGTACGAAAATTTAAGTTTGATCATGATTATTGTTTATAACAAAATTATGAAACCAAACATGTCATTAAACCTCTGATCTCGAAATTTTGACTCACGTGGAGTGTGTGAAGCCGACGCTTAGCTGACAGCTAATAAGCTTTGAGGCCGAACTTGCCACTGTCGGTGCTCCGGTGACGGCGAGATCGTCAAAAACACCCCAATCAATGAAAACACTTCCTATCAATGAAAAGTTGAAAACGTAAGACACAATCAAAAGTAAAAAAAAAAATAAAACAAAATAAAATAAAAAGAAAAAGGTACAACCAACTACATTTGTTCCTCTTCCTTGTGTCGTCTTATCTTCTACGAAACCCATACATAGATGCATGTGATGTGCACCTTCTTCATCTTCATTTTATTTTCCACTCACTCACTCTCCATTCCCCAACACCATTGCTGAATTCTTCAACATTCATGTACTTAACCATATTCCACTTCCACTCTACGTTACTTAATTACTTACTTACTATATTGGATCTGAATGAATCAATGATGCTTTGACTCTTTCAGATCTGAACTTGTTCAACTCAAACTGAAGCCACCATGGCCACCTCACTCGCTTGGAGACTCGCTGCCAACAATGGCACCACCCTTGCCGCAAATGATCTGGTACCTTCTTCACAACTATTTCATCTTTCTGTTGTCTTGTGCCATTACTCTTATCTTCACTATTTTGTTAGTTAAGGTGAAAAAGTGTTGTTGTCAGTGTTTGCATGGGGTGGAGTTTATGGATCTTGTTCCCATTTGGTTGCATCTGAGTATTTTCTGTTCATTGTTCTGTTGAGCCAATGTTTTACTCTCATGTTGTACTTCTGTACCGGATGTCAGACAATTCTAGGAAGCATCATTGAGGATCACTCAATATTGGAAGTTTATAAGAACTATGGGATTTAATTCTGCACATATTAAGGATTTCCTTTTTTTTTTTTTGCTGATGTGTGATTCGTATGTTAATTTGTCCCCAACAAAGTAGAAACATATCTGTGACTGTTTTTCATATTGGGGTGTGTACAGTTTCATGAATGTTATGAATTTGGTGAGTGATGGTTATTGTAGCATGATTAACTGTGCAGCAGATCTTGTGGGATGCAGGGCAAGGGTAGAAACAGGTAACAAAGGATGGGATTTATAAAATAGTTCGGGCCTGTTTGTGTATTTTACTTAAATGTTCATGGGCTTGTTAACATATGTGGTTCTTTGCTGATATCTTAATTTGCTGTACGATTTTCACTGCCTATCAGGTTTCCCTTATGTTTTGCTCAATAAGATGCAAAACTAAAGGATCAAAAATCAACTATAGTGAAAGCAAAAGCAACAAATTTATTTGTTTATGAAAAATTTCATTTTCTTGATAAGGAATGCAATCAAACTGTGATATATATTGGTTCACCTATCTTCCATTTGAACTTGATGTCCCATTTCATCTCCTCTTTCTTTTAGGACGTATTACTTAGTTATCCATCCATCCATCACTGGCTTTATGCTATTCCTCTGTTTGTGTTTATTTTTGTTGTTTCCAATGTTTTGGTTGAAGTTTTCAGAGATATGCAACAAACCTTGCCATATAACATTATCCATTGTCACTCTTTTGATTGCAGGAAAGAAATGGTGACGGGAGGACTCAAGATTCAGAGCCCCCAACTCCACATTCTGTTCTGAAGATGGGATTGAGGTTGGTTACAATTTCAAACTCACCTAAAATAGTTGTCACAGTACAGGAACATTGTGCAACCTGATAAAATTATTGATTAATTGCTTGCAATGCTGCTAGAATCAGTGATTGTAATATCTTTTGTTTAATACATTGTGTTAGTATCTGTTCTGCTTGCAGCCTAGTAAGCTAACAGTCTAACCTTTGAGAATGAACTAAGAACCATTTGAATTGATGCTTTGATTTGTGGACTATGGACATTCAAATTTGTGTGCACAAAATTTTGGCTTCTTACATGTTTAACTGGTTGCTCTTGCAGAGAGCGTAACAGCAGCATGGAGGATCCAGATGGGACATTAGCTAGTGTTGCCCAATGCATTGAGCAGCTGCGACAGAGCTCATCTTCTGTGCAGGAGAAAGAGTATTCCTTAAGGCAGTTATTGGAGCTTATAGATATGCGTGAAAATGCTTTTAGTGCTGTTGGATCTCACTCTCAGGCAGTTCCAGTACTTGTTTCCCTTCTTCGGTCAGGTTCATTGAATGTGAAGATACAGGCAGCAACTGTCTTGGGCACCCTTTGTAAAGAAAATGAGCTAAGGGTGAAGGTCTTGCTTGGAGGATGCATTCCTCCATTGCTTGGTCTACTAAAGTCCAGTTCTACTGAAGGGCAAATTGCTGCTGCAAAGACTATTTACGCTGTCTCTCAAGGTGGTGTAAAAGATCATGTTGGTTCAAAAATTTTTTCAACTGAAGGAGTTGTACCAGTGCTCTGGGAACAGCTGAAAACTGGCCTGAAGGCAGGAAATGTAGTTGAAGGTTTATTGACTGGTGCATTGAAAAATCTCTCCAGCAATACTGAGGGGTTCTGGAATGCAACAATACAAGCTGGAGGAGTGGACATATTAGTGAAGTTACTGGCAACAGGACAGCCTAGCACTTTAGCTAATGTGTGCAATTTACTTGCTTCTGTAATGATGGAGGATGCATCTGTTTGTTCAAAGGTGTTGACAGCGGAGGTGACAAAACAACTTCTGAAACTATTAGGCCCCGGTAATGATGACTCTGTTAGAGCTGAAGCAGCTGGTGCTCTTAAATCTCTTTCTGCCCAGTGCAAAGAGGCAAGGCGAGAGATAGCCAATGCTAATGGTATTCCTGCTTTGATCAATGCTACCATAGCTCCTTCCAAAGAATTCATGCAGGGTGAGTGTGCTCAAGCATTACAGGAGAATGCTATGTGTGCTCTAGCAAACATCTCTGGGGGTTTGTCTTTTGTCATATCTAGCCTGGGTCAAAGTCTTGAATCATGCACCTCACCTACCCAAATTGCTGACACATTAGGAGCTTTGGCATCAGCTCTCATGATATATGAAACCAAGGCAGAATCTACCAGAGCATCAGATCCTTTGGTTGTTGAGCAGACATTACTCAAACAATTTAAGCCTCGTTTGCCCTTCCTTGTACAGGAACGAACCATTGAAGCGCTTGCAAGTTTGTATGGAAATTCCATACTTTCAAATAAACTTGCAAATTCTGATGCAAAACATCTGCTTGTTGGTTTGATAACAATGGCCGCCAATGAAGTGCAAGACGAGCTTATAAAAGCTCTGTTGACACTGTGCAAAAGTGAAGGCAGTCTATGGCGTGCACTTCAGGGTCGTGAAGGAGTTCAGCTATTGATATCTCTTTTGGGGCTTTCATCAGAACAGCAGCAAGAGTGTGCAGTTGCCCTGCTTTGCCTTCTATCATATGAAAATGATGAAAGTAAATGGGCAATTACTGCTGCTGGTGGCATACCTCCGCTTGTTCAAATTTTGGAGACAGGATCTGCAAAAGCAAAGGAAGATTCAGCAACAATCCTTAAGAACCTGTGCAATCATAGTGAAGATATACGTGCCTGCGTTGAAAGTGCTGATGCTGTTCCTGCATTGTTGTGGTTATTGAAGAATGGAAGCCCAAATGGGAAGGATATTGCAGCAAAGACTTTAAATCATTTAATTCATAAATCTGATACTACAACCATTAGTCAGCTTACAGCGTTATTGACTAGTGATCTTCCTGATTCTAAGGTTTATGTTTTGGATGCTTTGAGAAGTATGCTTTCTGTTGCTCCCCTTAGTGACATTTTACGTGAAGGTAGTGCTTCCAGTGATGCATTTGATACCATGATAACATTGTTGAGCTCTACCAAAGAAGAAACACAGGCAAAGTCTGCATCAGCTCTGGCAGGAATTTTTGAAACTAGGAAAGATGTGCGTGAAAGTAGCATTGCTGTTAAAACTCTTTTGTCAGCCATGAAATTGCTTAATGCTGAATCTGAAAGTATCCTGATTGAGTCCTCACACTGCCTGGCTGCAATATTTCTTTCCATCAAAGAGAACAAGGATGTAGCCACTGTTGCTAGAGACACATTATCCACCCTAGTTGCACTAGCAAACTCTTCAGTTTTGGAAGTTGCAGAGATGGCTACGTGTGCTCTGGCAAACCTTATTTTGGATAGTGAAATTGCAGAGAAAGCTAATGCAGAAGAAGTTATCTTACCTGCTACTAGAATATTATGTGAAGGCACAATTTCTGGAAAAACCCATGCTGCAGCCGCAATTGCTCGCCTCCTACATTCTCGGGATGTTGATTATGCTGTAACTGATTGTGTGAATCGTGCTGGAACTGTTCTTGCATTAGTTTCTTTCTTAGATTCTGCTGTTAATGGATCTGTTGCTACATCGGAGGCTCTAGAAGCACTTGCCATCCTGTCCAGGTCAGAAGAGACCAGTGCAAATATTAAATCTGCTTGTGCAGTTTTGGCTGAATTCCCTAAAAGCATAAGCCCAATAGTCTTGTGTATTGTTGATTCAGAGCCAATGTTGCAGGATAAAACTATTGAGATTTTATCTCGATTATGTAAGGACCAGCCTGTTGTTTTAGGAGATACTATCGTGTCAGCACCTGGATGTATATCTTCAATAGCTAAGAGGATAATTAGTTCCAAAAATGTAAAGGTCAAAATTGGGGGAGCAGCACTTCTTATTTGTGCTGCAAAAGCAAATCATCAGAGACTGGTGGAGGATCTCAATTCGTCGAACTTGTGTGCTGATCTTATTCGGTCTCTTGTTGATATGCTTATTTCTGCACAGCCTTCTTTGGGTTGCCTGGATGATGACAACAAGGAATTCATTAGCATATGCAGGCACACAACAGAAGAGGCCAACGGTTGCGAATCCAGCACCAACACCAGCATTATATGTGGTGCGGACTTGGCGATATGGTTACTGTCTATTCTTGCTTGTCATGATGAAAAAAATAAAATTGCAATAATGGAGGCTGGAGCAATTGATGGTCTCATTGACAGGATCTCAAATTGTTTCTCACAATATTCTCAGGTATTTAAGTGCCTTTTTCAGTCAATCCAAAGAAATAGATAGTCTATTTGATTCTGACAGTTGAAAAAAGAAGAATTTTATTGATTTTATTTCACTTTCTTTACATTCTCTAATCATACTTTTATAAGGGAGCACCTAATCCCTAAAATAAGAAAACTATGACTTAAAGATAAAGAAGAAAAAAGATAAATTAAAACAAAAGATAAAAGATCAAATATCATAACAAATATGATAAAAGATCTGATATCATAACAGATAAAATATCTGTTATTTACAACACTCCCCCTCAAGTTGGTAAATGAATATCAATCATTCCCAACTTGCCTATAAGCTCCTGGAATTTACTAGTAGGAAGCCCCTTAGTAAAGACATCAGCCACTTGAAGACATGTAGGAACATGAGTTGTAACAATAAGACCACTATCTAGCTTTTCTTTGATAAAGTGTCTGTCGACCTCAATGTGTTTGGTCCTATCATGTTGAACTGGATTGTGAGCAATGCTAATGGCTGACTCGTTGTCACAAAATAACTTCATGGGAATCTCAAACTTAATCTTGAGATCATCAAGAATGATCTTTATCCACAGTCCTTCACATATACCTTGAGCCATAGCTCGAAACTCAGCTTCTGCACTAGATCGGGCTACTACTTTCTGCTTCTTGCTTTTCCAAGTCACCAAATTTCCCCCCAAAAACATGCAGTACCCGGAAGTGGATTTTCTATCCGTGACTGACCCTGCATAATCTGCATCAGTATAAATCTCCATAGATAAGGAACCTTCTCTTTTGAATAATACTTTCCCTGGACTTGCCTTCAAGTATTGGAGAATCCTACCAACTGCCTGCATATGTCTCTCTCGGGGGTCATTCATAAACTGGCTGACAACACTGACCGCATAGGCAATGTCTGATCTAGTGTGAGATAGGTAAATTAACTTTCCTACTAATCTCTGATACTGACCCTTTTCCACAGGTGGACTTTCTTCACTTCCTATCTTGTGATTTTGTTCAATTGGAACCCCCGAGGTCCTACATCCCAGCTTCCCTGTTTCCTTGAGCAAGTCAAGGACATACTTCCTTTGAGAGATAAAAATGCCTTTCCTAGAATATGCAACTTCTATTTCAAGGAAATACTTCAGCTTCCCTAACTCTTTCATTTCGAATTGGGTAGCTAGTTTCTCCTTCAGGGTTAGTTTTTCCACCTCATCATCTCCTACAATGATCATATCATCTACGTAGACCAACAATATGGTGAGTTTACCCTTAGGGGAATGCTTTATGAATAGAGTGTGATCACCTTGGCTTTGTTTGTATCCCAAGGAAACCATTGCATGAGTGAATCTCCCAAACCATGCTCTAGGGGATTGCTTGAGGCCATATAAGGCCTTCTTTAGTCGGCACACTTTGTTTTCTCCACGGTGAGTTTCAAATCCTGGGGGGATTTCCATGTATACCTCTTCTTCCAAATCTCCATGAAGGAATGCATTTTTAACATCGAACTGCTGCAAGTCCCAGCCAAAATGGGCTGCCAGGGAAAGGATGACTCGTACTGTATTCATTTTTGCTACGGGGGCAAATGTCTCCTTATAGTCTATCCCATAGGTCTGGGTGTATCCTTTTGCCACCAATCTTGCTTTGTACCGGTCAACTGTCCCATCAGACTTGTACTTCACTGTGAATATCCATCTGCACCCTACAACCTTCTTGTCTTTGGGTTTGTCAACGATCTCCCAGGTTGAATTCTTTTCTAATGCCTTCATCTCCTCCTTCATGGCTAGAATCCAATGTTCATCTCTCATAGCTTCCTGGACTGAGGTAGGCACTTCTGTTGCGTCAATGGCAGCAATAAAACTTTGATGCTGGATCGAGAGATGGTTAGTGCAAACATATTGAGAAATAGGATATTGAACACACGACCTTTTCCCTTTTCTCAAGGCAATAGGTATATCATTATTAACACTTACCACCTCAATGTTACTTTCAGGGACACTCACCTCCGGGTTAGACGACTTTTCTTGCTGTGGGACCAGAGTGGGTTTCTTCTTTCTTTTATATATCTTGCCAAAGAACCTATCTTCATCTTCCTTTCTATCTTCCTTTTGGGTTTCTTCTTCTTCTATCTCATCTGTGACCTCACCATTGGTTCCTTGGGCATCCTGCAAAGACAAGAAAGGTAATGACTCTAAAGAAGACTCACCCTCGACTTCTAAGTTTTCCTCCCCCTGAGGCTGAGGACTAACAAAAAACGACTCGGTTTCATGAAAGGTGACATCCATAGTGACAAAGACTCGACAGCTTTGAGGATGATAACACTTGTACCCCTTTTTATTTGAGGGATAACCAACAAAGACACATTTGATGGCTCTAGGATCTAACTTACTACGATGAGGAATGTGAGAATGCACAAAGGCAACACAACCAAATACACGACAAGGTAAACTTGACATTAGGGGAGAAGAGGGAACAAGTGACAGTAAGAATTCAATAGGACTAACACCATTTAAAACTCGAGTGGGTAACCTATTAATGAGGTATGTGGCAGTTAGGACAGCTTCTCCCCAGTAGGTATCGGGAACAGACATTTGGAAGAGAATGGCTCTAGCAACCTCAAGAAGATGACGATTTTTCCTTTCTGCAACCCCATTTTGTTGAGGAGTATTAACACAAGTTAGCTCATGAATAATGCCATTATCAAAAACAAATTTAGAGAACTCATGATTTATATACTTTGTGCCATTATCTGATCTAATTCTTTTGATGGACTTACCAAATTGATTTTGGACAAGACGGAAGAAACTGACAAAAATTTGACAAACCTCTGATTTACTTTTCATAAGGTATGTCCATGTTACTCGGGTACAATCGTCTATAAAGGTCACAAACCATTTCGCACCAGATATAGATTCCACAACTGGTCCCCACACATCATAATGTATTAAATCAAACGGAGAGGAACTTTTATTATCACTAACAGGAAAAGATGCACGATGGTGCTTTGACAACTGACAAATATCACAATTAAATGACTCAACAGACTCTTTTGTAAACAAGTAAGGGAATAAGGACTTAAGAAGACTAAACGGAGGATGTCCAAGTCGTTTGTGGTGAAGCCATATTTGAGAGGTAGCCCAAGTGTTTGACTTTACTTGTTGGCTTGACGGTAGCTTTTGATTTTGCTCCAAGAAGTACAACCCACCCTGCTCTTTAGCAGTTAAAATCGTCTTCCCCGTGGCAAGGTCCTGCAAGACACAACGAGAATGGAAAAATGTTACTGAGCAATTCAAGTCTCTAATAAGCTTGTGTATAGAAATAAGGCTATTAGCCAATTTTGGGACATGCAAAACATCATGTAGGAAAAGAGAGGGCTCTATTTGAATGCTTCCGGAGCCAACTATGGGCACTTTATCTCCATTGGCAACCGTAATGAGTTGCCTATCAAACGATCTCGAATATGAGGCAAAGAGTGTATGGAAGGGGGTCATGTGATCTGTTGCTCCAGAATCAAGAATCCAAATTCCCTGAGAAACAGGGCCAAAGGTATTGAATGAACTCTTACCCTTCATGGACAAGGTACATGTGCCGGAAGGCTTACTCATGGACTCAATCAGCATCCTAAGGCGATCAATCTCTTCCTTGCAGGCATTAATATCCGGTTCAGGTTGGGATTGGGTAGTTGGTGGATCTGTTTCCTCGTGATCTGAGGTTGTTTGGTTTACCCACTTATGTGTAGTTCCTTTGTTTCTACCCATGCGTTCAAGGACCTTGTCTCTCCCATGAAGCTTGTAACAGGTCTCCTTGGTATGACCAGACCTTTTACAATATGAGCAGTACTCTCCACGGTTATCTTTAGTTGGTGGCTTTCCTCCAGAAGTTGACCCTCCTTTAGAGGCTGATCCTCCTCCATATGTTGACCCTTTATAGGGTCCCCTCCCTGTTGTCATAGTAGAACCTGTGTTGGAGCTTCCTCCATTAAGCATAACCGATCTCCGAGTCTCTTCACCTCGTACAGTATGAAACACTTCAGATAGAGAGGGGAGTCTCTCCTTCCCTAGGATCTGTACCCGAATAGGGTCATATTCTGGAATCAGACCGTCGAGGAATTGAAAATTTTTCCTCTCTCCACAGCCTTGAAATATTTGGCGGCATCTTCTTTGCACATCTCTAGACTTTGGTATTGGTCCAACTCGATCCATAGTCCGTTCAATATTCCGTGATACTCTGATACAGAAAGGGTCCCTTGTTTTGTATTGAAGATCCTGCTTTCAATATCGAAGCAGGCAGCAATGTCATCCTTTAATGAAAAGCTCTTGCTTAAGTCATCCCACATCTCTTTTGCAGTGGCATAAAACATATAATTCCGGCTTATTTCGGGCACCATGGAATGCCACATCCAGGTCATAATAAGAGAATCTTCGTTGTCCCATGCCTCAAATTTTGAGTCATTATGGGGCGGACCTCCCCCTTCAATATGACTCAACCTCGAACGTCCTTTGAGAATTCTTCGGATGTACTAGGCCCATTGTAGATAATTACGACCATCAAGTCGATATGGACCCGCCACATTTGGTAGATCATTGGGACCCAGTGGGGAGAATTTATCCTCAGCCATCTCCTAAAACAGTGGCGCACGAACAGTACTCGTGAACAGTGTCGCATGAACAGTACTCGTGGCCAGTGCCCCCCCCCCCCGCCCCCGTGAACAGTACCGGGCAGCGGATGCAGAGCCCCCAAGATCGGGATGCTCTGATACCAAGTTGAAAAAAGAAGAATTTTATTGATTTTATTTCACTTTCTTTACATTCTCTAATCATACTTTTATAAGGGAGCACCTAATCCCTAAAATAAGAAAACTATGACTTAAAGATAAAGAAGAAAAAAGATAAATTAAAACAAAAGATAAATAATAACAAAAGATAAAAGATCAAATATCATAACAAATATGATAAAAGATCTGATATCATAACAGATAAAATATCTGTTATTTACAACACCATAGGTAATACTTAATAGGGAAAATCATGCTTTAACCCCTCTGCCTCCCCTCCCTTTGAAGTTTTATCCAAAAGCAACTTTAGTGCACCAAATTAAAATCCTACAATTCACGCAAAGTTTCAAAATCTACCACCTTATCCCCTTGCTAGAAACATTGCATGTGATCATTTTCTCAACTCTCACTTGTACAGAATTTAACAAGTTGTATATGATATTTATCTTCTGAAACATAATGGTTGGAGAGACACTGAAATCTGTATATAATGAAAATCTGTTCAAGACAAAATGAATTTTTGATGTAAAAAATAGAAAATGAAGTGTTAGGATAGGCTATGTACTCTTTTTGGTGAATCTTTGTCAAACAAAATGATCACAAGTTTGGCCAATGACTTATCTGTTGTCAGTTTTAACTAAATTATTATCCACTATGATGTTTTATGTTTCTTCTAGGATTTCCCGGGGGGGGGGGGGGGGGGGGTGAAAGGTTGTATGTTTCAGAATCATAAGGGAGGTTAATGTTTTTAAACCTGATTTAGACAAAAATTTCATGTAGATAAACTGTAATTTTCCCTGGTAAATGTTTACTTCTTTGCACATTGAGGCATCCTTTGCTGTAAAACTGAAACAATGTTACTATATGACAATTATTTCTGTATATAAACCCTGTTAGCTCCCTTATGGTGAACATGCAGATTGACTACAAAGAAGATAGCAGCATGTGGATTCATGCTTTGTTGTTGGCAATATTATTTCAAAATAGAGATATCATACGGGCACATCCAACCATGAAATCTGTACCAGCACTTACCAGTTTAATGAAGTCAGAGGAATCAGCAAACAAATATTTTGCTGCACAATCAATAGCTAGCCTTGTCTGTAATGGTAGCAGGGGAACACTTTTGTCTGTGGCAAATTCTGGGGCAGCAGGTGGACTTATCTCTTTGCTTGGCTGTGCTGATACCGATATACAGGATCTTCTGGAATTGTCAGAGGAGTTTTCTTTGGTGCGTTATCCTGATCAAGTGGCTCTCGAGAGGTTGTTTAGAGTTGATGATATAAGAGTTGGAGCCACTTCTCGGAAGGCAATACCTGCCCTAGTTGATCTGCTCAAACCGATTCCAGATCGTCCAGGGGCACCATTTTTGGCACTTGGGCTTTTGACTCAGCTTGGTAAAGATTGTCCTTCGAATATGAGTGTAATGGTGGAGTCTGGGGCCTTAGAGGCACTTACGAAGTATCTTTCACTGAGTCCACAAGATGCAACTGAAGAAGCTGCTACAGATCTGCTAGGAATTCTGTTTAGCAGGGCTGAAATACGAAAACATGAATCAGCATTTGGTGCTGTTGCTCAACTTATAGCTGTTCTACGTTTAGGAGGAAGAGGTGCAAGGTATAGTGCTGCAAAAGCCTTGGAAAGTTTGTTTTCTGCTGACCACATTAGAAATGCGGAGATTGCTCGGCAGGCTGTTCAACCGTTGGTGGAGATTCTCAGTACCGGTTCAGAAAAGGAGCAGCATGCTGCCATTGCTGCATTGGTTGGGTTACTGAGTGAAAACCCATCAAGAGCACTTGCTGTTGCAGATGTTGAGATGAATGCAGTGGAAGTTCTTTGTAGGATCCTTTCATCAGATTGTTCAATGGACTTGAAAGGGGATGCTGCTGAATTATGTTGTGCTCTTTTTGGAAATACAAGGATTCGGTCCACAGCAGCTGCTGCACGCTGTGTTGAACCACTTGTCTCTCTCCTTGTAACTGATTTCAGTCCTGCTCATCTTTCAGTTGTCCGGGCATTGGATAGGCTTGTTGATGACGAGCAACTGGCTGAATTAGTTGCTGCACATGGTGCAGTTGTTCCTCTTGTTGGCCTACTGTCTGGTAGGAACTATATACTACATGAGGCCATTTCCAGAGCTCTGGTCAAGTTAGGAAAAGACAGGCCCGCTTGTAAAATGGAAATGGTGAAAGCTGGAGTTATTGAAAGCGTACTTGACATCTTACATGAAGCACCTGATTATCTATGTGCAGTTTTTGCTGAATTGTTGCGTATATTGACCAATAATGCTAGCATAGCTAAAGGACCATCTGCTGCTACAGTGGTTGAACCCTTGTTTTTGTTGTTGACAAGACAGGAATTTGGGCCTGATGGACAGCACAGTGCATTGCAGGTTTTGGTTAATATCTTAGAACATCCACAGTGTCGTGCTGACCATTCGTTGACTTCTCGCCAAGTTATTGAACCACTTATCCCTTTGCTTGATTGTCCAATTTCAGCAGTGCAACAGTTGGCTGCTGAGCTTCTTTCGCATCTACTTGTAGAAGAACGCCTTCAGAAGGATCCAGTGACACAGCAAGCAATTGGCCCTCTCATTCAAGTTCTTGGTTCTGGTATACACATATTGCAGCAGAGAGCTGTAAAAGCCCTAGTTAGTATTGCACTAACATGGCCAAATGAAATTGCTAAAGAGGGTGGTGTTATTGAAATTTCCAAAGTGATATTGCAAGCTGATCCTTCCCTTCCTCATGCTTTATGGGAGTCTGCTGCCTCGGTTTTGTCAAGTATTCTGCAGTTTAGCTCTGAATTCTACTTGGAAGTGCCTATTGCTGTATTGGTAAGGTTGCTTCGATCTGGCTCAGAGAGCACGGTTGTTGGTGCTTTAAATGCTCTTTTGGTGTTGGAAAATGATGATGGAACTAGTGCAGAAGCTATGGCTGAAAGTGGTGCTATAGAGGCTCTCTTGGAGCTCCTACGATCTCATCAGTGTGAGGAAACTGCTGCAAGACTTTTAGAAGTATTGCTGAACAATGTAAAGATTCGAGAAACAAAAGTAACAAAATCTGCTATCGTACCATTATCCCAGTACCTTTTGGACCCACAAACTCAAGCACAGCAAGCAAGGTTATTGGCAACTTTGGCTCTTGGGGATCTGTTTCAGAATGAGGGTCTTGCTCGATCAAGTGATGCAGTTTCAGCTTGTCGTGCTTTAGTGAATGTGCTTGAAGAGCAACCAACAGAAGAAATGAAAGTTGTAGCCATATGTGCTCTGCAGAATCTTGTGATGTACAGTCAATCAAATAGAAGAGCAGTTGCAGAGGCTGGTGGTGTTCAGGTTGTATTGGATCTGATAGGTTCAAGTGATCCAGAAACATCAATTCAGGCTGCAATGTTTATTAAACTTCTCTTCTCAAATAATACTATTCAAGAGTATGCTTCTAGTGAAACAGTCAGAGCGATTACTGGTGAGTTTTTCTTTTCTTGCAGTTTTTACTGCTTGGTTGATTGAGCACCTTAATACTTTTTTTTTTCCTCCAAAATTCCTAAAAAAAGCTGCATAATAGCATGCCCTCATTTTTCTTTCTAGAAGAGGCAGCCTTGGTGCTGGTGTGAAGAGAAAACCTGATATTATTTGAATAATGAAAATTTTAGAAACTGAACAAAACTGATTTTTAAATAATAATAATAATAATAATAATAATAATAATAATAATAATAATAATAATTTCTTTAACAGCAGGAATGGATATAAGTGGTGAGTCTTTGTGTGCATTTCTGATGATAATTTTACGTTGGTTTAGTTATAGTTAAAACATAATATTGAACATTGTGGTAAAGTTAAAAATACACAAAGTTAGGGAATGCACTTCTACTTTTGTTGAACGAATTGACATAAAATGGTGTTTTTTGTTATTTTTGATGTTATGATACATTGAACATGGTAAATGATTTTTGCCTTGCTATCATAAGCTAAGGCATAACTTGATTTCTAAAAGTTTTCAATAAAATAGGCGAAGTACATCAAATAACATTACATATGAATAAGTGAACAAATCTTTTGATTAATAGAAGAGCTAATTTTTAATTGATCATGCACCTAAAATTTATGGAAGGAAACATAAATTATAGAACCTGTATCCTGTGATCTTCAACCTCTTGTTACATTATTTAAACATGACTGCAGTTGTGCTTATATAGCCTCTTGTAGCAAAAATAGACACTTGTTGCTTTATTAAGTATTCAATTAACATAACTTCAACAATTACAGATTGCACATCAAAGCCTAATTTATATGTATAAAGTTGCAGCTTTTCCACAGAATTTATTGATGAACAATGGTGATTCATTTAAGCAGAAACACATCTCCTCCTCCCCACTTTATATTTCTAACAGAAGTTTTTTGTTCTTATAGCTGCTATTGAAAAAGATTTATGGGCTTCTGGAACTGTGAATGATGAGTATCTGAAAGCCTTAAATTCTCTATTTAGCAACTTCCCAAGACTTAGAGCAACTGAGCCGGCAACACTTAGCATTCCCCATCTGGTTACAGCCTTAAAGACAGGTTCAGAGGCTTGTCAGGAAGCTGCATTGGATGCGCTTTTCCTGCTCAGACAAGCTTGGTCAGCCTGCCCAGCTGAAGTTTCTAGAGCTCAGTCAATTGCAGCTGCAGATGCTATTCCATTGCTGCAGTACTTAATCCAGTCTGGGCCACCTCGGTTTCAGGAGAAAGCAGAATTTTTATTGCAGTGTTTGCCTGGGACATTGGTGGTGATCATCAAGCGTGGTAACAATATGAAGCAGTCTGTTGGAAACCCGAGTGTTTACTGCAAGCTTACACTTGGCAACACTCCACCAAGGCAAACCCAGGTCATTTTTTTTTTTTTTTTATATTTATGATTTCATGTTTTTCTATTAGCTTTGAATCTTTTGCGTGTTGTTATGGGGAAGAGGGGGCTACTTGCTTTTGTCTGTGAATGCACTAGGATCCAGTGACATGGGTGTGTAAAAGTAAATTTGGGTTTTGTCTCTCCATGTCAGTCATCTACAAATTTAACCTATGAATGCTGTTTCTTGAATGACTTAATATTATCTGCCTTTTCTCAATGAAAATCATGCCAACACCAAAAATACTCAATTAAGATATGCATTTCTAGAGCTGTTTCCTAGAAAGAATTTCAGTTGATCCTCTACCTATTCTGCTGAGATTTTGTTACATATGTATTGGCAGAATAATCAATTCACTTAACCAAAATCATTTTTTTTCTGCCCCTTTAGGATAGGTTTGTCTTAATTGTTGGTTTGCGATTTTTCTGATTCCTTGCCACTTCCAAGTTGTATTTTGACCTTGAGTTTCAAGTTGTACATGCAAGAGTTTGAAGCTTGTTGAATATCATATAGGCAAAGAGCATTGTGTTTTCTGCTGAATGTATATAAAAATTGTGAATTTTTTTTTTATGGAACTTTATTTTTTATTAATACATGTTGTATGTTGTATACTTTTTTCCTGAAAAAGTGAATATACTAAATTATTAATATCCTTGGTGATGATGTGCTGATCAGGTGGTTTCAACTGGCCCTAATCCAGAGTGGGATGAGAGCTTTTCGTGGACCTTTGAGAGTCCTCCAAAAGGCCAGAAGCTTCATATTTCTTGCAAAAATAAGAGCAAAGTGGGAAAGGTAAATACGCAAAAAATGAACTAATAAATGCAGTGTATTCATCTTCAAATATTTTGTTTCTAGGTTTCATTAAAGAGTGTCTTAAGGGCACTGATTAAGAAATATGTAATCAGTGTCTTTTACCTTTGTTTCCTTAACCAGTGTCTTGAGACTAATTGTTTGCATTTGACTTTGTTTCTACACTTTCACTTAATCCTCTACCGTGTTTTAATGACAGAGTAAATTTGGGAAAGTAACGATCCAGATTGATCGAGTTGTAATGCTTGGATCAGTAGCTGGAGAGTACGCTTTGTTGCCTCAAAGTAAAAGTGGCCCTCCACGGAATCTAGAAATAGAATTTCAGTGGTCTAACAAGTGATACCATCCAGCTTTCAAATTGGAACCTTAAAGATTAAGCTGGAAATAAATTTTTGGATTTTTTTTTTATTATTACATCATGTGTATATAGCTGTTGTTTATTTTTGGTCAAAACAGATTCTTTTGCCATAATATTCTTTTGTAACTTGATCTTTCATTCCTAGGATAAACACTAGGGGCACAAAGATCAGGCCAGCTGCGAGTTTCTTGTATGATTCTTTGCGTGTTGTCAATTTAAAGTGAAATAGCGAGTCTGTTTTATCATTTTTGCTGTGGGGCTTGTATAAGTACGACTCAGTATAATTATTTGACACTAAATTGAATGTAAAATAACAATGACAAAGATTGTCGTAATTGGAGTGTGGATCAGCTTGGTACTCATCCGTAATGGAGCTTGTGCTTACCTTTACTTTTCACTGCTTGATGTTTTAGTTTTACTCTATTTTGTTTTCACACATGTACATATAAGCATGCATAGAATTTAGCAAGAGGTAGAACAAAGTTAATCTTGAGTATCCATTTTGAATGTGCTCAAATTTTATTCTTTTTACACGTGTATATAGTATACAGTATACAGTATTTTGATTGTGTGACCAAAATTTAATTTAATTTTCCATTTTGATTTTACAAATTTAAAATCCAGAGTTGGTATTCTATGGCAATCAGGTGGGTGTGGATTGACTTCCAAAGTGATTTATCTTTTTTTCCCTCTTATGTCATTTAAGATAACTTCAAAAGAGGTTAGTACATATTTCCCTAAAAATTAATACTATATAATACTAAAATTATTATGATGGATATTTGTTGTTCAACTTTTAATATGAATAGCCCATCACGGATTGGACTGCTAATGTTGTGTCTGTTAACAAGTAATAAATTACTATCCTATTAGGCAATTTAAAAAGAGACGCACTTACGCTTTGAGACAGAAGGTAGCATAAACTTTCTTTCCACTCATGACTCAAAGGCAGCAAACATGGTGAGTATAATGTCGTGATTTTTTCAATTGTATGATCAAGTGTTTGATTGATAATACAGGAGGAAATTAAATTTAAAGCTATAATTTACATAAAAGAATTGATAAATAGATTGTTTTGTTATGTGCTATAATGTTGTTGAAAATATTTCATGTACGGTTGGGATTAGAAGGTAAGGTTGTTGTTGGAAATTTTACGTAAATTTCATAAGTTGTAGAAAAGAAAAAAAATAAGGAAAATGGGTGCTTTTAGAGGAAACAGAAGTGTTACTAGCAAAATTTCATGCAAATCTCTTTATTTGAACGTGTCAAGCTTCCTATTTCTTCCATTTCCTTCGTTCTTATCTTTCTTCCTCTCTAAGTTCTCTTTTCTGTGAATGGAAGTTTGATTCCTACCTTAACTTGAAGCTTGATTTCTTCTTTCCTAGAGATTTCTTAGCGGATTTTAAGTTGGTAAGTCCAGTTCCTCCTTATTCTTGATTTCTAAGTAACTTTCTCATCTCTTCCCAAGAACATGAGAAATAGGTCTTGGTTAGATTTTAAGAGATGAGAGAAATCTTGATTTTTAGTTTACTTTGATGTTGATTTAGGTGTCTCCTAGTTGATTCTGTAACAAAACTTGAGGACAGATCACTCGAGAACCTCAAAGTTATCATCTCTAGCTTTTTCTCCACTGTTTGAGTCAAGAAGTTTAGGTAAGGGAAGCTTTAAACTTGTTTGAATGATTTGGTGGTGTTTGGTATTTGAGTTCTGCTCTTTTGGATGTTCTTTGAGATTTATTTTTATGACACAATGAGTTTTTCTCTCTTTTGTGTTTTTGATGATATGGTTGAATTTGTGACTTAAGTTGAAGTTAATATAATATCATGATGTGTTGTTTTGATTTGAAATGGTCTTGTAAGTGTTGTAAATTGTCCCTAAACCTTTGAGGCATGTTTTTGGGTGCTTAGGATCCTTTGGGAGGCCCTGGATTCTGCAGAAAATCTTGTTACGATGTTCTGTTAGTTGTAAATTTTGTGAGAGTCCGATTCTGCAGACCCAGCGTCCAGTGACCCACCCAGCGTCCAATGACCCTCTCAGCTGACCAGCGTCCAATGACCCACTCAGCTGACCAGCGTCCAGTAACCCACCCAGCGTCCAGTCAACTCTGGTGCTTTTGTTCAGCTTTGAGTCCATGACCCAGTTTTGTTATGAATGTGATATATATATATATATATATATATATATATATATATATATATATATATATATATATATATATTCGTTTTCTTATATAAATAATTATTTTAAATGTGCGATTGACAGTCTTTGAGATGTATAATATAATTGTGAGTGTAGATTTGAAATATTGAATGAGGATGTTGGATATGCCATCACTTTGGTTCTAGAACTATGTTAGGAAATTCACCCTTAGTTAAATTTGGTGTTGTGTTGTGAGTAAGAATTCGAGGTGTGAGAATGCCTTACTTGTGCTTAATGAACTGCTAGATTGGGTTCATAAGCGTGATTTGAGAAAAATGGTGAATTTATAACATAGAGGGAACGTGTGGCAAGTAGAGTTGTTTGGTTTGTGCATAATATTGCATGCGGGTAGGCACGTAAGTTGAGGGTGCCAGGTGGGCTCTCAACCTAGTGCTGGAGGATTTCGTGGTGGCCAATGGTGGGCATATAGAATAGACAAGTGGGCGAATTCCTAAAGATGGAAGGTTTTGCAAACCTGACAGAGGTAAGCCAATACCAACACTTGTCTATATTCGTTTAAATTCACACTTCCTCCACATGGTGGCTCAAGGGACTCCCTGAATGGTCTAAGGTGAGACTAATGGTAGGGGGTGGGGCCTATGGGGACCGCCCGAAATTTGTTGAAATCTCCATGGAGTCGAGTCAGCATAATATTGCATGATGATATTGATGTATGGAGTGACATATGAAATGAACTGAATGTTTAGTGTGGATGATGTTGATTGTATCTTGTGTATATTCTATCATTCTTTTTATAAGAAGCTTACCCTTGCAATTTGTGTTGTATTGTATTACTGCAATGATCGTGTGTTGACACGGGAGCAGGTAATAGTGATGGTGCAGGCTCTCATGCGAGTCAAGGTTGAAGATTGGACGATCTTTTTGTTCCTTTGGATTGGACGATCCAAAGATTTGACGATCCTCCAGTTCTACTATTTTTGTTCCTATTATGTATGTACATATTATGGAGACCAGCTTAGGACTTATGTATAAATATTTAGATTGTTATGAATGTCCTTTAAAAGAGGACTATATTGGTATTGTATATATATATATATACTTAAGTTTTGTAAAGCCAGACTTAACACTTTTATGATGTGATGATGTACATTATATGTAGGAAAGTAGGTACATATAATATGTGTTAAATGTGAAAGAAATTTCTTTGAAATTTCATATGATAATATTTAGGCAATGTTTTAGTATTACAAATCTGTAACGAAGATGGATCGTTACAGTGAGCAAATAGCTTGCATCATCAACTTCAAGATATGTATCCCATATACATGATGTGACATATTTGGGCGAGAAAAAACACTGCTAGAATGACATTATTTTTATTGTATATTATATGTATGATAATGAATCCTAATGTGGGCCGTGGAGCCATGTTGTGGTTTTTGACAAAAGCATGAAGGGTTTTACTTAAGACACCTCCTTTTTTGCTCGGTACACCCCATAATTTTTAATATTCCCATAATATCCTTACCCTTACTTACTTCTTTATCTTATTCTGTCTATCCTTCGGCCCCATTCTTCTTGACTGCATCCTGCATCTTACTGTGTCTCCTTGGCAGCCATTCCATTGTTCTTCGCTGCGACTTCGAGTAAAGTGTCATGGTTATGGTTCCTCCGCACATTCGTTCTCTTTTTTGGGTATGCCGCCTTCATGGTTCATGGTTGATGTCTTAACTTCAACGAAGCATCCATTTTAGGCGAAGAAGGTGTCATAGGTTTCTGTCTCGTCCTCCTTCCTCCGCAGATTTCTGTTTAAGTTCATCTGGTAAGCTATTAATTTTTTTTTTCCGTTTAACTACGGAATGATGGATCCGTATAAAATACATTACGGATTGTATAATCCGTAATTGTATAAAGTATTATGGAATCCGTAATACTTTATACAATTACGGATTATACAATCCGTAATGTATTTTATATAATTACGGATTGATGAATCCGTAATACTATATACAATTACGGATTATACAATCCGTAATGTATCTTGGTGTTTCCACGAGTAAAGATAGGCGCTGGAAGAAAACTCAACAGGTGCTTGGGGTGCGCCGGGAACTAAAGCAACCAAGAGAGGTGCGGGTAAGAGAGGTGCTAGGGTTCATGGGGTGCGCTGAAGGTGAGGATTTAGAGTTATAAAAGGGAAAAAGGTAAAATAGTCAGTATAGTTGTTAATTAATTTTAATGGGATGTACCAGGAAAAAATGGAAGGTGCCTTCAATAAATCCCAAGCATGAAATGTCACGAATTGAGGAGTGCATTATGCATAATGGGAGGGCAAAGCCGAATGGTCCTAGAAAGCAAAACTCGATTGTGAGGCTACGTCATGTGGACTAATAGCGAATCCATGAATATTGCATTGCGTTATACTCTCACCTAATTCTGTTTAATATTGCGTGCCAGCTGAACTTTACGTGTATTTTATTTTGTTTCTTCAATAACAAAATGATTCATTGGACAACTGGTTCACAAGATTTAAGAGGGAACAAATAACCATTGAACCAACTTGAATGTGTTGCGCAGTATGATGACCCGAGATTGAGGACACCATTTACACACGTTTCAGATATATGTGATGTTGACTTGTATTATTCCATTTTCACTGAAGATGCTACTGCTAAGGTGTTATTACTTATTACTCATTCCGAGTTCTGACCTTTAAAGGACAGAATGGATGGAATAAATTACGGTTCTATGATTTTAATATCAGATCATATTGCATATAATTATTTTAAATACATATATTTTAGAATTTAAGTTTGATACATTAGTATAAATATTTTTACACTGTCTATTAACTGTCATTGTATATATGATTTTAAAATTAATTATTACAAAAATTGAGAATATTATCACATATAGTTATCCAGATTAGGTAATATCATAATGGTATATAAAAACTTTTACATTGTTAGGATATGTTAGTTTAGGAAAAAAAAAGTGAAAGAAAAGAAAATGGAAGTAAGAAAAAATTAAAGAGAAAAAAGTGAAATGATTTTTTAGATTGTTTGGCAGGAAATAAAAGAATTAAAATAATTTATTAAAGAGATGGTTATGGTTAAATAATTTTAAAAAAAAAATAGAATTATTTTAAGCAAAAATTCAAATAATTATGAAAAAGAGTTTATCTTATTGACCTGGACGAGGCCTCATTCTAATGGAACATGATACTTACCAAAGGTGGGAAGAATAAAGTACAACATAATGAAGAAGAAAAACATACATTTCAATATACTTTTTTCCCCTATACTTTTTCCTAATTTAACACACACGATGTTAAGAAAAGTATAAAAAAAAAATATTCAAACTTAATTTTTCTAAACAAGTGTGTAAGTGATCGTTCTGGGACGGGAATGCTAAGAGAAAACTCAGAAAGCTTGATGCAGCCTTTAGGTGCACCTTCCATCCCCATTTCCTAAAGTAGTTCCTTTTTCTTATAATAAGAACATAGAATCCAAAAAGAAAAAAAGAAAACACAGAAAGCTTGATGCAGCTTTCCCTTGTTAGTACTCTTCCTGCTTCCTTCAAACATGAGCATCCAAATCCAAAAGATAGAAACTCCATGTGTATGTCATGAGCCAGAGGACGACAAACAAATTTCTTAAAGCAGAATATGAACAAGTAATTGCTAATTCCTATCCCCACATGTCATTATGCCATTCTAGGCACTGCATTCCTCAAGGAGAAAATCATCATCAATATAGACCCCAATAAGATCATATAATTGGTCTGATCTTTACAAAACTATAGTTTTTTTTTTTTCACATTATCATTATCACTCTGCATAATAATAATAAAAAAAAATAAAGTTTAATTAATTTGTTACTATTATTGTTGTCCTTGAGGTTAATTTGAACGGTTCATGCTCCCACCTAAAAGCTGCCCATGAGGGACGTCAATGTTGACATCTGTGTTTGTTATTGTGATTTCAAAATCACATTTATATAGTTTATGCTAATTATGCTAAACGCTTTAGCGTACGTATGTCACAGTTAATCCACCTCTAGTGGCTATTGTATTGTTTTATATTTCCGCCACTAAAAGCTTGCATTGATATTCTGGTATATTATGATAAATGTTTCTCTTCTGAGTTCCCACCTACTATATATGTTGTGAGTTCATTGGTTTAGTTTTATTTTTTGTTTGCCTTTCTCTTTGCATCCTACTTTTCCCAAAAGTGAGAGCTTTCTTTGCAGTGTTGCTTTGAAGTGAAAAGGCTCTCATTAAATTATTCAATTAATTGCTTCATTTGGACCCTTTTAGAAAAAATATCAGCAATGGAAGTTGCTGTTATGTTAGCTTTCGTTAAAGAAGCATAATTGACTAATCAAAGCTAATTCAAACATGACGGGATTTTTTTTTTGTTTGAAAACAGAGATTATTTATCTAGCACCGAAAGAGAAAAGGAAAGGCAGTGTTTGAAATTATAAATATTAATTAATTTAATTTTTGAAATTATAAAAATATTATTTTAGTTTCTAAAATTATTAAATATCGGCCATTTTGCTTTTTATCGTTATAATTTAGAGAGTTGGTCATTTTAAGGATTACAATAATATTTTTGTAATTTTAAAGATTAAATTAATCAGTTTTTCTAATTTTAAAAAATAATTTGATGCATGTGTGTATCATTCTATGTGTATGCATAACAATTAAGTAAAACCAATGTGTCGTTGGATCGATTAATACTGGACTAGAATACCTTAAGCAAGATCTTAGGTTCAAGCGTATAATAATAAGTAGAATTAGAATCAACATGTTGTCGGTTCTTTGTGAATGAAAAAAATGTGATTAAAAAGGAAGATCCCACTAAAGATGATCAATAAGATTTTTTGACGAAAATTCGACAAAATCGGTAAATACTTTTGTACCAATAACATAATGACCTTAAAGAATAACAATTAAGTAGAAAATGTCATGACTTTGACTATGTCTTATTAAATAATAAATGATGAGATCATGAATTATAATCTCAGTGTGAGTTTTGTACACAAAAATAACAAATGATGAATTTATCTTTTATTACTCACAATTTTTTTTTAACAGAACCACGATTCATTACCATGGATATTCACTCTAATAATATATTTCAAAATAAGAGATAATATTGTTTGAGTCTTATAGAATTATTATGAGTGACAAAATTCTCCCTCCTAGTATTTAACTTGATTATATATTAAGTTGAACTATTTGTATCAGTGGTTAACTTTTAGGATTCAATTAAAAAAAAAAAAACTTAAACCTACAACATTCTATTCAATTCTCCACCAAGTCTTAACCCTCTCAAACTATGTGCCATTTATTTGAGAAAGAATAATAAGGATGACGCATGATCCTACTTACCTACATATTATGCTCCAATTTGTTTAAAAAAAAACTAGAATTAACACCCACCGTTAATTAGATTGCAATTCATTAGTATTAACTCAGAACTGAAATTGATGGCTTTGTCCACATGCATCCACTATCTATATTGATCATCTTTTAGGTGGAGGCAACAATTTCATTAGTGCATCTACACTTTTGAAGAAATGGTTATTTTAGGTATATTGATCCATCAAACAATAGAGTAGCTGGGTGACCAGTCATATACTAGAGTACATCACTGTAGTATTATTATTAGGCTATATGCATGGGAGTGCAGCATGATTGAGTGGAAAGGCATGCTCATGGGGTTGGTGAAAAGAATGGAGCTTTGTTAAATCACATGCATTCAAATACTAAATGGATATCTATATATAGAGGCCATAATAATAGCTGTATGAGGACAAAACCAAACAGAGAAAACGACATGCCTACATTTATTATGTCCATTTGTCATCCATCTATGTTATCCGTTCGAAAGTTTTGAGAGACAGGCATCAGGACTTGCTATGAGTCCAGCGACATGAATAAATAAATAAAAGGGCAACAGTAGTATATAGTTCTATATATGTAAACCAATTATTGAAACTAGTAAAGTAGGTAATAGGAAAGCCAAAAGAAAAAACAAAAGGTTAAGTTTGTAATGATTTACCTGTACATTAAGTGCAAACAAACTAATTAATAGTTATTAATTTTCCCCCTTAGGTCCTTTAAGTTTGTGCAAGAGAGAAACTATAGTAATGGACAAGAGATTCTTGGTTTAACACATTATTTAAAATATAACATAGATATTAAAAGACATGCTAGTTTTTTTTAAAAAAAACTTAAATTTAAGATAAAATACATTTTACCCCTTTATTTATTAGTTCTATTGTATTTTTTTACCCTAACTTAAATAATTAAGTTTTTTTTAAAAAAAAATAGTGACTACTATAAGATTAGAACCTATAACCTTATACAAACTATCCAACCTTTCTTTCATCATTAAACCGATCCTATAAATTAAATAATTAAAATAATATTAATTAATGTGTCAAAAATAGTCTCTCTTGTATGCTTCATCCTCCCCTAGCTAACACCGCACACTTCTATTGTTAATAGCACTAAGCCACACCTTGAAAAGGTGGTTTCACACGTAGTTTTAAAAATCGACCCGGTGATCGACCCGGTCAAGGCACTGGGTCACTGGATCAGTGGTCGAACCGGTGGGTCACTAATTGACCCGCATGACCCGGTCTGTATTAAAAAATTTGAAAATTTTATACCTGCCTTAAAAAAGTAAAAAAAAAATTACATAACAAATTAATATAATTCCACAAGCTCATTTTTCAAGTTCAAATTCATTGATATTCACAGTAACAAAATCACATTATAAATTACTTATTATTATTAAACTTTTTTAAAGTTTAAACAGAATTTAAAATAATAGAATCACACTATCAACTGTATCATCACTTCTTCAAACAAAATTCACAGTGACAGAATCACAGTATCAATTACCTAAGAATCACTACTCATAAATAATAAAAGAGAATCAACTAAAAATAACATTCAAGTTGGATTAAATAGAATCATGTGGTGTGGATCGATGTGGTTGAGATGATGGCCTTAGGATTTATCTGTGTGCACTTTGAAGTTTGAAGAAGAAAAATCACAGACTCACAAACGCGACACAGCAAGCAATGTTTTGGCAAACACTCACAGCCACAAAACATTTCTTTCTTTTAGTTTTTTATCCAAAAAGCAATTTAAAAAAAAAAACGTGACCGGGTCGGGTTACCGGTTTAATCCCCGGGTCACATCGGGTTTGACCGAGTCGAAAGCATGACCGGTCCGATAATCGACTCAACCCGGTCTAACCACTAGGTCCCGGTCCGACCGGCCGGATCGGTCCGGGTTTTAAAACCATGGTTTCACCAACAACTCCGAATTGTTTGGTCCCTCTGCAACCTTTTATAAACATAAAATGATAGAATTTTAAAAAATGTTTATATAAATATATAGCTTCTGCTTTCATACGTGCAAATAAGAAAACTTTACCTCGCAACATATTAGCTTCCAGCTCTCTATTCCATTACTGTGCAATAATATGGCGTTGAAAAGGATACCAATTAAATAAAGAAGCACACAAACCAAGCTTAATTAACGGGAAGCAATTTTATCAAACCACAAATCCTCTCCTTTTCTCCAATTGGCTGAGTAGGGGATCAAAGAAGCTTCCAAAACAGTAGACTTCCACAGATTCTTGGATTAAAATAATTTAAATACTCGTTTTTTGAATTCATCATTGTGCTTTGTGCACCAACTCCTCGCAACAGCTGTGCTGTGTGAAAGTTCCCAACCAAACGCGTTCGTGGCTTCTGTCATTTGACCAATTTGTTACATAAACAAATTTGTAATGTAACGTCCACTACTTCTAAGTTCTAACAAATGAATCATTTGAAATGAAATGATCATAAAATTAATAACTCTTGCCCTCATTGCTAATTATACTAAATCGTAACAGAACGGGCTCTGTAGTAGTTGTATTCAACTCATGAACATGAATCAAGTCAGTGTGCGCTGAAAGCTATAATAATACATCAAGCATTTCGTCAACGATGGAATTCACGAGAAAATATTAGCTATTTCACTTTAATCCATATTTTTCCAAGGATTTTAGCTATTTTACTTTAAAATATTAAATCCAATCATAATATTAATAACAAATTAACGATTAAAATTGCAATAAAATATAAAATTATTAAAAGTTTAATTGTCAATTTATAAGAATAAATAATACATATACTGTCATTCAATTACAAATATTATTTTTTAATTAATAATTATAAATGCTATTTTGTTTTATAAAATGTAAAAAAAGTTATTTTTTTTATTGGCTTTTTAAGGGCGCGGCCATGGAAGGCTTCAGTTTTACTTTTGTCACAGAATATTTTCCTTTAAAAAGGGCATTGTGGCTTGATTTGAGCCTCATACACAATCTGCGTTCCTTCATATTTGAGGTCGAGAATTGTTTTCATTTTAATTCACTATTGCCCTGCAATGTGAATTCAAGAACTTTAGAGATACAACTATCAAATAGGCTATCATTTGATCTATGCCAATTTCTTATTATTATTATTATTATTATTATTATTATTAAAAAAAATGCTCAATTGTCGAAAGAATAAAAAAAAAACTCCATCATGAAACGTAATATCTAGCCTAAAACTCAATTTCATGAGCATTAATTTATTGTAAAATTTCATAAGAATTTAATTAATATCATCTAATCATAGATTATTTTATGATGAGTTTACTGACTTTAACAATAACTACTTTAAATTTTACAGATTTAAAATTCAAATTTAGGAGACAGTGTATAAAAATTAAATTTCATAATTGATTAAGTGAAGGTTTTATGTTTGATTTGAAGCTCTATTTATGATTATTTTACTACAATACTTACATTAATTAATTTGGTGTACCAAAGATAATGTCGTTCGTGTAAAAATGTACGGGTAATTAAATAAGGTTTAAAAACCTAAAATAAAAAGAAGCAATTTTAATTATTTTTTCATAAATTATAAAAAATAATTTGTTAAAATTATATCATGCAAATATTTTCTTAAAATTTATCCAAACTATAGACACACACGTATAATGAAATGTATTAGATGATATATATAACTAACTAGATAGTACCCGTGCGATGCACGGGTAAATTTTAAGGAAGGAATTTTTTGGATTATATAAAAAATTTATATTGACAAATTTATTAATTTGTTATATTATTGAAAAAAAAGCTATAATCAATTCAAATGACCGTAATATAAAACTTATTTATTAATAAGAAATAATAAAAGATAAGTAAATGTTATTAGTTTTTAATACAACTTTAAATTTAATTTTGATAATATTGTTCTCCTAAAGTCAAAGAAGTTTGTATAAACAAATGAAATTGCATAACAAAACTAAAAATAAAAATAATAATAAAATTATTTTTATAAAAAATAATTCGTAGAATATTTCATCATGATCACTTTTATAGAGATCATTAATTTAACATCCTGTAAAAAAAATATTGAAAACAAAATTAAGTAAATGAATGAAAAAATATAAATTTAATAACACATACTTAAACAACAATACATTATCATATTCACATTAATTTGTATTAAATTTGATTAGATATCACATTCATTTGTGTTTAATTTGATCTGATATAACAATTTTTAAGAAAAACATTTTTAACAATTTTTAAACAATGAAAGTTAGTAAATATGAATTTAATTATTTAATTTCAAATATTCTCAATTTCAATTAAAACATTTATAACATCTTTTAAAAGTTTATTACAGTTCTCAAATAATTAAAATTACTTAATTTGAAATTACTAATTAACGCACAAATATTCTCAGTTTAAAAAAAGTATTTATAATTTATAATATTTTTAAAAGTTTAAAATTTTAATAAAGTATTTATAATAATTTTTAGGTAATTGAAATTATTAATTTGAATATAATTATTTAATCCTAACTATTCTCAATTTCAGGAAAGCATTTATAACATTTTTTAAAAGTTTTAATTTCTACAAAGCATTTATGATAATTATAAATAATTAAAATAAATAAATTTAAAATTACTAATTAAACCCATAATATGTTTGGTTTCAAGAAAGTATTTATAAAAATTTTCAATAATTAAAATTAGTAAATTAAATTTAATTATTTAATCTCAATTATTTTTAGTTTCAAGAGGTATTTATAATATTATTAAAAATTTAAAATTTTAGGAAAGTATTTATAAGAATTTAAAATAATTAAATTTAATAAATTTAAAATTAGTAATTTAACCGCAATTATCTTGAATTTTTTTATATATATAAAAATAAACCTTACTTTTAATTGGATCCTAAAATGCATATAAATGATTATCATATTGTCAATTAACTATTTTAATAATTAACATTCATTAATAATAGTTACAATATTGTCAATTTATTATTTTAATAATTACCATTCATTAATAATAATTACCATATTATCAATTAACTATTTTATATAATTACCATTCATCCGTTATTGTAAGTTAATTTTTAATCATTTTTATTTTGTTACTCATTCATAAACTAACTAAACAAAAATATATTCCATAAGAAATGTACCATAAAAAAATATATTATATTATAGGTTATAATTACAATAATATAATTATGTTTATATTAAACTGCAAATATATTTAACCAAAAATTAAAATGGATAATTTAAAAGGTATAATTACAAATAATGTGGAATCAAAATTTACTATAAATAAATGAGGTAGCAGATTAATATAATTAACGAAAATGACTTATATAATTATTTTGTTATCCTTAAAAAGAACAGAAAAATGAAGATTATTAATTTATCCCAAAGCGAGCGACTTTTATATATATAAAGATATTTTATATATTTGTAATATTTTAAACAGTAAAGTAATTAATTTTTTTAACTATAAATATGTAATTAAGTCATTTAAATTAATTTATTGTTTGATTTAACTTATTTTTCCCAATAATTATTTACATTTTGAATCAATTAATAATCTAAGAGTTTATTATCATAATATATAGATATGGAATCAAGAATAAAGAACACACAGTCCAATGTATATACAGCACAAACCAAACTCCTGTACAAAACACACAATAATTGCAATTGAAAGAAAAAAAAAAATACATCTAAATTGTAAGTAATGCAAATTACAAACACAATTAAAAGAAAAAGAAAAAAGAAGAAAGGTGAGAAGATAACATCGTGTGCTGATAAAAGAGAGAAATCGAGGAACCATGGAAGCTTTCATCTCTCTTATTTTAAAGACCAAACCTTGTAGAAATAATATTGTAAAAGGGGATGAAGGAGTAGTGCAGTAACTAAAAGTCACCATAATTGCTATTTATATTAGGTTAAAAAATGGTGCATAAGCTTGAATATCAATATTTATATATCCAAATTTCCTAATCTAACATCAATCAATCAAATTTCCTAATTTAATATTCAAAATATGTGCTCAAATAATATCAATAAGTTTTAAAAATTACTTTATTTAATATATATAGACACTATATTGCAGCATATAAAATTACTAAAAAATTCTGACGCTTCTTTAAAAATTACTTTATTTAATATATAAACACTCAAAAAAGTAATGTTTATATGTCATGAAAATAATTTACGATTATCATATATTTCACATATAATTAAATAATAATAATAATAATAATAATAATAATAATTTTAAAATTGAATAAAAATACTTTAATTAAAATATTAAAATATATATTATGCAGGTTATGAAACATTCCTTTAAAAAAAACATTCAAAATATAATTTTAAAATTTCTATTTAAATCTGGAAAGAAAATTAATAATATATTAAATTAAATGTCTTACAAATATTAAGATTGTGATTATACTAATCAATAATTAATTAATTGATTATATTGATATTACAATTAAAAATGTAACCAGAATGTGATATGTGAACAACCAGTTATAGTCAACAACTGTGTTATCAAATAATAATAATAATAATAATAATAATAATAAATATTAAAATATATATTATGTAGGTTATGAAACATTCAAAATATAGTTTTAAATTTTCTATTTAAATCTGGAAAGAAAAATAATAATATATTAAATTAAATGTCTTACAAATATTAAGATTGTGATTGTGTTAATCAATAATTAATTAATTGATTATATTGATACTAAAATTAGAAATATCATAAGAATGTGATACGTGGACAACCAGTCATAGTCAGCAACTGTGTTTTATATAATATATAGATAAATATAGATTAAAATGGATAGTTATGAAATTTGAGTCAAATGAATTTACCTACCCACTGTATCAAGATTAACTTATTTTGTTATATTATCTCTGGTACTTTCCCCTCTTTGCCACCCAATACACACACATTCATTTATACTCCTTTTTTCAAATATGTTTTACATGAGAAAATTTTATTTGAGTTGAATAGGATAATTATTACTAGTAAAACTCTCTATGTCATTCATTTACACTTTGTTGATTTGGAAAAGAAAATAGAAAGAAATAATTTGAATAAAAAAAGTTATAAAAATGAGTAAACTTTTTGGTTATTTGGTATAAAAGAAATATAAAAGAAGGTAAAATGAAAGAAAAATTATATATTTCAATAAAAACATTATTTACTAAAAAAATGCTTAAACTAGAAGAATAAGAAGTATAAAATAAGGATAAATAATTGAAAATTTTATCTCCTCGCCTCCACTAAGGTCACCGGAGGGAAAAAGAGTTTTGATGTGAACGTAAGAATTATTTTGTCTTATAGCAAACAAAGTACTAGTGAGAGTGCTAAAGAAAATAATTTTAACCATTAAATGATTAAAATGAACTCTCTTTATACTTTTGCTTGATATGCTACACATATATAAAAATAGATATCAACTACGATGATGTTTTTGGTTTATATTGTTATAAATTAATGAATCTCAAGCTTTTGCAAGTAATATTTTATTTTTTTGGATACAAGCTTTAGCTTATAATGTAAGGCTGATATAGACATGTAATATATTTAAATTTAAAACTTACACGTACATAACCACCCATTTAGTAATAATTGAGTGTTCCTTTTCATCAATGTTCCCTTATCTACTTTCATGACCCCTTTAAAAATACGATTTCTCCATTAAGAATCCTTTTTCTCTTTTTTTTTTTTCATGTTACAAATTAAGAGAACCCATTTTATAAACTAGAATCAATAAATATCAGACAACAATGTTTTAACATAATTGGTACATAGTTGGGTCTCTTAATTGTTTGAATAAGATTTAGCATGTGTTTGGTTTCCATCAAGGACTCACGTTTAATGTAGAATCACATGAAAAACAATGCAAAAATAATTATTAATTACATTGAGGATCCACATCAAGCTGTGCCTAGAGCCGGGCAAACGGGCCGGTCCGCCTGTTTAGGCCCGTACCCGTAAAGTCCGCAAACTGTTTAACCCGTTCGCGAAGCCCGCAATTTAAACGGGTTCTATTTTAGCAAGCTCGGAACCGTACCGTTTAGCCTGCGGGCTAAAGGGACCAGTTCGCATCCGCAAAAAAAAATGAAAATTAAATTTTAAAAACTAAAATTTAACCATTTTTTAAACTTTTTTTTTAAAAAGCAAAATACTTTATTATAATAGTTTAAAAATCCTATTATAGCAATGTCACATTCATATATTTCTTCAATCCAAAATGTAATGGAATAAACTCAAAACAAACATCATCTTTACTCACTTACTCTAATTCTCTAAGTTTATTTTTTATTTTACTTTAAATTTTATTAAAGTATTAAAATTTTATATTTTTTAAATTAAAATATGTAAAAGTCCGCGGACTACCTACAAAATCCGCGATTAAACCCGTTTAACCCGCGGGTTAAATGGGTCAGACTAAAAAGCCAACATTTTAAATGGACTCAAAAAAATTGAGCCCATATACCGTACATGCTGCAGGCTATACGGGCTGTCCGTGAGCCCAAATCCAAATGCTCAACTCTAGCTGTGCTAATGTGTTTTGAACTCTATTTTAGTAATCTTTATTACCTTTCAAAAAAAGATTAGTCTCCAATTATCATAAGGAAATATCTCTCCAAGGCAAAATCTGGGGGTAGGAAAAAGGGTTTTGTTTTGGGGTGTTGTGGGGGCCACGACCTTTCCTCTGTTTGAATCTGATTAAACGTCTCTATAAGTAGGCTGTATGTAGGTCTGTGAGTCCCTGTAAGTAAAAGATCTCAAACGTAGTATACAAGTTCTTCACAGCGCAGAGCAGAGCAGCATTATTTTTTATTGTTACAAGGTAAGGAACGAAGGAATCCATTTTTTTTAAGGAAGAAAGAAAGAAAGTTCCTTACAACTACTTCTTTTTTGTTTCAGAGCTGGCTTCCTTCTGTTTTTTAACATTAATCCGTTTTTATACATTCAAATAAGAGGTATTCTATTCTATTAATATAAAACTGTTATACACACAGACTGTAAGGGGAAAGGAAAGAGTCTTGGATAAGACAATTAAAGTGACACAGAGATGGAAAAAAAAATAATGTTGTAAAAAACATTGTACGAAGTTGTATTGTAGTGGTCTCTCTAGAAAATGATCAACCTGTGTGCTATATATATGCTCCCTTTGCTTGACTCTCATCAAACACCCCCTTTACTCCACTCAACTTCCCTCCTAATCTAAGTTCTTTTATGACACACTCAACAACTTCACCTATCAATTTGTTTTGTTCCTATATTCATTGACAAGCCTTCTTTTCTTCACTTCTGAATATACAGAAATGGGAGTTGGAGGCACACTGGAGTACTTGTCTGATCTAATGGGCAGTGGCCACCACCACCACAAGAAGAAGAAGAAGCAGTTCCAGACCGTGGAGTTAAAGGTGAGAATGGATTGTGATGGTTGTGAGCTTAAGGTCAAGAACGCCCTTTCTTCACTAAGTGGTGAGTTGCATTCTTGTCATCATAAATAATCTATTATCTATTTACCAGTGTTACTTATTCAACATGAAAATGATGCAATGAAATGGTGATTATTGCAGGGGTGAAATCTGTGGAGATAAACCGAAAACAGCAGAAAGTGACAGTCACTGGGTATGTTGAACCAAACAAGGTGCTGAAGAAGGCCAAATCAACAGGGAAGAAGGCTGAGATTTGGCCTTATGTGCCTTACAACTTAGTGGCACATCCATATGCAGTTCCAGCTTACGACAAGAAGGCTCCTCCTGGTTATGTGAGGAGAGTGGAGGTCCCTGCTAACACTGGAACCATCACAAGATATGAAGACCCTTACGTCACCATGTTCAGTGATGACAACCCAAATGCTTGCTCTATCATGTAGACAAAAAAAAAATATATATGCTTTTTCTCACAGCACTGTAATTTTTCAAATTTTAATGCAGTGTTTTTTCTTTTACATTTTTCTTCTTTTTTTTTTTTTCTGGTCCATTTTCATGTTCTTGCTTTCCTGGAGTGTTGACTTCTTTTTTGATTTTTACATAAAAAGATGAGAAGAGACGTTGCTGTGATAATTGTTTTTCTATATTTTTGCTTCAGTGTTCCAGATGGTACACTGTACTTGCCTCCTTGTAGCTTTGCTGTAGGTAGTTTCGGTGGGCCTTGACCTTGACCTTGACCTTGAGATATGATATTGTTTTTTGTTGTTATGCCCTTCTTTCTCTCGTAAATGAAACTGGATTGGGAGTAAAACATCAAAACAACCATATCATGTGAATTAAGCTAGCAAGGGTGGATAGTGTGTTTGAATTAACTTTATGGTGAAAAATAATCAATTATTTTCTTATGACGAAGGTAAAGTAATAAATAATTTGTTTTCACTTTTTCATGGTATACCCATGATTTTGTAGAATAAAATTAATTTTTGTATGTTATCCAAACACAGTAGAAATGGTGAATAAAAATAATGTCCGCTTGTAATTTAAGTTATTTTTCTGTATGCTTGGAGTTAAAGAGAAAAATAGCAAATACGGATTATTAAAGGAGGGTGAAAAAAACAAAACAATGCTATGAATGAAGACACATAAAGGAAGAAGAATATAACTTTTAAAATACTGAAAATTGCTCGCAGTTACAGGCATCGATCAATTTCCTTGTAGTATACATATTAACAGTGGCATTGCATTTTGCGTGGCTAGCTGCCTAGTTGGGGAGCATTTGGCCCCTCTTATCACCAAAAGAGAAACTTTGACAGTGTGCATTGGGGCTATAGCTGGAAAAGCATACATAATTTAAACCCAATTCCAAATACGCTTGGTTCCCAGAAGAAGCTGGAGCAAACGGGAAAGGAACAATGATGTTCAAGGAAGGCATATCCTTTTCCTCTCAATTAACGTGAGGCAGGAATCAGCTTTACTTTTTCTGCTTTGCCTTTTTCTGTTTCCCTCTCCCTTTACCAGATCCTCACAAAGTGTAAAGGCACATGCAACCTCGGGATAGTATAGACTATAGAGGATTCAACAGAATTATGCAGATGATTATTCTCTCATTATTATTACCACCCCCGACGTCATCATTTGTAAGTAAGAAGATATTCAATGGTGCAAAATACGGATGCGGATATAAACAATTGTGAAGGTTGAAGGAATTCATATATGCTTTCCAATCTCAAAACTAGTCAATCACACCAACTGGTGAATACAAGATTAGGGTGGTGTAACATATTTATTTGTCACTTCCAAATTGGAGAGAAATAAACTTCCGATGTAAAATTTGCGCTGCTTGTACAAACATGTAAAGGTCTAATTACGTCAAAATCTGTTCATAATGAACTATTATTATTATCGTTCAAAAAGAAAAGTAAGAAATTTTAGTTGTGTCATGCTGACGACCCAGTGAAACACTAAGATCAAGCCACAGTCACTGAGTTAGCTTAGCTAGTGTGTGCCTGGGCTAATTTGCCTAATAAATTGAAACAGACATAGAAGCACAATTAGCATTTGAGAGGATTACAATTAAGGATATCTTTATGAACATATTTCTAATTTTAGATGAATTACCCCCAAACAGATGATTAATCAAGTCAGCATAGAAATCATCTTTGAACATTTTTAACTACTAATCCTGTTAACCTTCTGAAATTATGATTTTCCCTTCGCATTTCACTGCTCTAAGCATATAGAGCCATGCCTATTTCAGACAGAAGATCAAAAGGGTAAAGCATATCATGTATTAGAGATGACATTTATCATATGAAGAATTAATAAATTTTTATAATTCAGAGAGCAGTATTGAAAATTACATATACACTAAAGATACACAAGTTGCTCGCATGTCATGTGCAGAGATACACATGAATTATCTAATATATATCTCCAGGAAGGATTGCTCATTACTCTCAAAAGGGATATCCAGGTCAATCATGTACAAATCCACTAACCAGGAACAGTAACTTGAGGTAGCTGGAATCAGGAAGGAGATTCTGCCAAACAAGTTGATCCACATTCTCTAGCAATAAGTCCATTTCATTGCTCTAAAACTATAAGAAATTAGAATTATACCTATTTTAGATAATCCAGGCCATAGATGAAAAGAAAGCCTACAGTAAGTGTCTCCATTATAATTTAGCATTAATAGCTTTAATTAAAGTTTTTCCCCTTATACTATAGGAAGATATATTAAATTTATAAATACGCTGGTCTACTTCTACCTGCCATTAAACATCATATAATCTTAAATATCACTCGGTCATTAAATAACATGTTGTAAATTTCACAAAGAACCCAAAAGAGTTGAAATATTAAGCAGCCTATGTTTTAACTATGATCACTTGTGTCATCAAATTTTAATGTTACTTATTAGATTAAACTACTAAAGCAGGTGATAAATGTTTTATCATGCATAAAAGCTTCCTGTTTACATGGCCAAGATTCGAAGCCTTTGCTTACCATTTTGTTAATAAGGAAAGAAAATCAACAAGTTTAGGTTCCAAGCAGGGACGGAACTAGGTTAGCTACAACAGGGGCAGCCGCCCCCCTCAATTACCAAAATCCTCTTGATATCTAATCTAATATCATATGTTTGCCCCCCTCTCTAAAATTCTTATCGTACCTTTCTTTTTTAAGTTTTTTTTTTTTCCTGACGTTTCTTTAAGTTGATAATCCGTCTTTCTTTTAAGGTTATTGCATTTTTGAAATTTTCTTATATTTTATTTTATAGTTTTTTTAATAACAATAATTACATTAGGTAGATGAAATACATATTAATTACTATAATTTCTTTTAATTGTTCATCTTAATATTAATTTTAGCTATAATTATTTCATTCTACATTAATTGCTTTAAATATATGTTAACTGTTATATAAATTATTTTATTTTCTTATATTAATTATAAAAACACTAATTATTTCATGTGTTATATATAACTTTAGCATTTATATGTTAATTACTTTTAATTACATTAATCTTTTGGCACAATTTTAATTACGTTAACCGCTTTCAAATATGTATTCTCATCTACATATTATGTTTTAAATTGCTTTTAATTTGATAGATAAATTAATGTATATGAAAAAAAAAAATTTTAGCTATAGAACATTATCGATTCTTGTATAAAATCTTCGCCCCCCCTAACATTTTTTCCTGGTTCCGTCCCTGGTTCCAAGCAAACAGAAAATAATCTGGACACAACAATATGAGTGATTGACTACCATTTCAACCATCTATTTTAAGAACATAAATATTCTATGGAGATCTGGAAACTCACCCCATCCATATGTGGTTCATATGTATATATGTATGTGATCAGTTTTGACTGACTTCACTTTGATCTGTTCCCCGAATAAAGCTCAACAAAATTAATATCATACAGAAGAGTGGCATTGCCGGGTATATTGCAGTCACCTATTGAATAAGTGACAAACATGTCAAAATTCATGAATAAGTAATGAACTAGAAAATGCACGTGCCCTGTGATAATTCTAAATTAGATAATATAGCAATTTCCCAAATGCGATGAAACATAACCTGAGAAGCACCCTGCAGGTTCAGGGCCATATGCTAAGTGCGGAGGAATCTGCAGTTTGCGTTTCCCACCTGGATAAAAATGGTAAATTCAAAATTCTTTAAAGGGACTAGCAAGTGACACGTGTCATGATCTAAGAATTTTAAAACACTCAAATTAAAAATGATACCTATCCGCATTGGAGGTACTCCTTCACCCCCTAAAATTCCCTGATCCAGTCCCTTGATTACCTGGACATGATACACTCATAAGTTCCAACATAGCAAAACTATGTACAAAATAATTTAATAAAGATTAAAAGAAAAAGGCTTAATTACCAAATTGGTCCCCAAATTATTTAAAATACTTCAATTTGGTCCCAAAATTTTAAAATGCATCAATTTGGTCCCCAAATTTTTAAAAATGCATTAATTTGGTCATTTCTGTCAATTTGGAGTTGATGCCGTTAATAATACAATTCTAAAACACGTCAATTTGGTCACAAATTATTAATGGTGTCAACTCCAATTGGACGAAAATTATCAAATTGATGCATTTTTTAAAATTTGAAGACCAAATTGATGCGTTTTAAAATTTAGAAATCAAATTGAAGTATTTTAAATAATCTGGACCAATTTGGTAATTAAGCAAAAAAAAAAAAAAAATTGTATACCTTGCCAACACCAATGCGCATAGTGAGAGGTCTAGCACGTTTATAGCTGCTATCAAATACTATCCCATCAGCGAATCTCGCAGTATAGTGAACCTGTAGTGTATAAGCGACTTATTCATAACTGACTAACCAACTAACATGTTTATTTGCGTGCAGAAAGTGAGTGAGTGAGTAACTAACATTGATAAGCTCACCGAGTGGAGCTTCATCACCGAAGCCCTCAACAATATCGCAGTAACCGAGGCCAGACTTTACATAGTTGTATTCACACAAAGGCTCTCCCACTGTTGCGTAGTATTCGATTCTCGTGGCGTCCGCGTCCAATGCCGTTAAACCCATCACACAAGCCGTTACGACCCCAATACCGATTCCAACCAATGGATTCTTCTTATCATTGTGACCTGCACATGATACCTTACTAGGCGCTTTGCAACTCTCCCCGTTTGGTTTCCAAAAACATGAAGGAGAACAATAAGGAACACGTACGCCGGAGGAGGAGAGTGAGAGTGCCATTTTCCTCTCTATTTCACGTTATCTATATCTCTATTCAACTTTTGTATGGCTCACTCAGGATAATAATTAACGGTTTGTTTTTTCATTTCCATTATTGATTTTTTTTTTTTTATATAAGATAACAAAACTAAAATATCTTTATTTTTTGGGCTACAAAACTTAATAATATCTATTTGGGCTACGACATTTGGTTGGGCCACACCGGATGGATGGACTGAAAGATACACAAAGCCCAGAATACAAATAATTATTATTAATTAATTAAAAAAGATTCAAGAACGTTCTGACCTGTAACAACCAGGTAACTAACAAGCACGCTTCCCCAAGATTCCCCTAACGAACTTCTCAAACCGTTGCATTCCCTCCAATTCCATCACTCGCGCGCTTGCATATAAATACACTGCACCTCCTCACTCGCTTCATTTCCCGCTGCAATCACTCCGAACTCGAATCATCACTTCTTCAATTCCCTCTCCGCCATGGAACACTCCTCTTTCTCTCTGCGATTCGCGCTCCTCTTCGCTATTTCCTTCGCCGCAATACTCTGCGGCCCCAATGCCGCCGCCACCGAAGGATTCGAAGCTCCCTTCGCCGCCTCAACGCCGCCGCCACCACCAACTGCGCACGATAATATCCAAGAACACTCGTTCTTCTCCCACACCGCGCTCCTCCCTCCGATCTTGTCTCACCTCGGCTTCCACGAGCTCGCAACGGCGGCGCCGTCGCTCTCCGACGCCGCAACCACCGGTTCCGCCGCCTGGACCGGTCCTTCCACTATTTTCGCTCCCTCCGACGCCTCTCTCGGCACATGCTTCTCGTGCTCCGTTCCGAACCTCCTCCGCGAACACATCGTTCCCGGTCTCTTCACCATCGATTATCTCCGGAAACTCGCTTTCGGCACCAAGATCGAAACCTTGAATCCAGGCCGTTGCATCACCGTCACCTCCGATACGCTCCGTCCGAACACGAACCACACCGCCGCGAAGGTCCTTCCTCATATGTTAACTTATAGATCTTTCAGTTAGAATCAGTTTTATTTTCTGCAGAGTTTAATTACGGTAGTTCGTAGTTTGATATTTTGTTTCCTCTTTCGCGAAGGTCTTCGTCGGAGGCGTGGAGATCACGCAACCGGATCTCTTCAACAACGGCATGGTCGTGGTTCACGGCCTTCAAGGCTTCGTCTCTCCGTTATCTCCGTTTTCTTGCGACGTGGAGAGGATGAACTCGCTCTCGTTTCCGTTCCATCCAGATCACCGATCCGGTCACGGTCAGCATCATCTCCACCACTCCAACAGCGCCACGGCGCCTCCTGCTATGATGCGCCTGATGCTCCGAGATGCAATGCTGAGGCTCCGCAACAACGGCTTCAGCATCCTCGCCCTCGCGATGAAGGTGAAGTACGCGGAGCTCGTGACGCTCAACAACATGACCGTGTTCGCCGTCGACGACCTCTCCATCTTCTCCGGTTCGCACGCCTACATCAGCAACGTCCGGTTCCACATCGTGCCGAACCACTACCTGTCTATTGCAGATCTCGAGAAGCTTCCGGTCGGGACTGCTCTGCCGACGCTGGAACGCGGCCAGCCGCTGCTCATCACGACCTCCGGCGGTGGAGAGACGATGGCGCCGATGAGGATTAACTACGTTAGGGTTAAGGTTTCGGATGTGATTCGCAACGTGAAAATCGTGGTGCATAGTGTGTATTTGCCGTTTCCGCATATTAATCCTGTGGCTGCAGCTTATGACAGTATCTTAGGCGGTGATGGAGCGTCGGAAGGAGCGGGAAATATTCCAGATTCTGCAGAACAGACGACGCAAGGAACGTGTTCTGTTGTTGATGGACGTGGAAGTTGCGTCGTGCCTCCTATGCCTCAGGTTCAGGTCAAGCCAATGGTGGAGATCGAAGACCACCATGGCCTGTGACTGTGACTAATGTCATATGCTCATCCATGATGATCTTTTTCTGAAGTAAAACTTTGTCACATTTGTAGTATTAGTTCACTCTGTTAATCGATGTTAGTTCTCTTTAGTCTGTGTATTGGTGTGAAATGTGAGTGTTCTTTAGTTTGAGTACTTGTTGAGTTGTTGTGTATACAGCATAGTCAATACTGTTGACTGTTGTTCTTCAATAAAAATTTGTTGATTCAAACTTTACAAATTTTAGCTTGCGTTCGGATTATCTTGGTTTTTTTAAACTGTGTAGCATGCATACTCTGTGGATTTTTTATGTCAGCTAATAGATATTTCCCTCTTTTGCTCTCAATTCACTCATCGCAGTATGCTTATTGACTTGCAAGTTGCTCTTCTAATTGGAAAGATACTTTACCATGTGATTTGTCCTGAAAGTCGTTAATTGGTTGAATGCAAGGATAAAATCAGCTCAAACCTCGCAATAGCCCATAGATGTATTATCATGATGATCTCTGCTTCTCTTCCTATGTGTCAAAGAGCAATGCTATTCTGTATTCTCTCAAGTCTTAACAGCTTCTCAAAATACCTTTTTTTTTTTTTTGAAAGAGCTTCTCACAATACCTTTTTATAACTTGTTATTTTACTTTTTATCTCTTTTAATTACATCACTTCTTATGTCATAATTCTTTTTTCCCTTTCTACTCTTTTGATTATAAAAAAGTATCATACAAATATAATTATTCTTTGTCAAATAATACCTGACCTATGAACTGTGACAACCCTCTGAAAAAGTTTCTTTGTTTTTCATTTTCAAAAATGCTAACATTCTTTTTAGTGAATTTATATTATTGTATAAAATTGATTAAAAATCACAATTTTGTAAGAATCATTTCTTATTTAATGAACTCATTCATAATTTTATAGATTTTAATAAAATTTTAAAAAAAATGTTAAAAAATGTGTTACTAGCACTTTCTTTTCATTTTTTCCATTTTGGGTAAAACAGAGAGGCTTGGTAAAAGGATAATGTTTTGTAAGATAATAAAAAAGTTGTCAATTCTAATTTTAAAGTATATAAAAAAAGATAAAAATAACTAAGAGATAGAAATAATAATTATTGTATACAAATAATACAATATTACAGACATTGCCAAAGTTTTCACGTAAAACTCTCCTAAAAGGCCGACTGATCCTTATTCACTTATGAAAGCATATGCCTAATTTCCTCTCTCTTTTTTTCCTGGTCATCAGGTTGATATTGGTTGGGCCAATCCCAGATGAAATTTGGTCTTGGTCCAGGTCTTGTCCTACTACATTTTTTCAAGGGGGTTGCTATTCTCACCCCATCCTTTTGCTATTCTCATCCCATAATTTCAAAAAACTTAGGAAATTACCCTCTTGCCCTTTTCCCACCCCCAAGTCTCCCTCTTCCCCCACCCCTTCACCTTCCCATGCCCCTTCCCTCTCCTTCTTCCCACCCCTCTCTTCAGCCACTTCCCTCTGCCTCTCCTCCCCCGCTTCCCTCTGTCTCTCCTCCCACTTACTGTTCTCTCCTCCTTCACATTCTTCCTTCTGCCTCTCCTCCCTGCCGTTACCGTCGAGTCGCCCAGGTTCGTGTTCTTCCCTTTGTTTTTTTTTTTCATTTTTGCGCAGTGCAACGGAATCATAATTTTGTTGTGTTGTTTGAAAAACTCAAACAATACAACGAAATCGTAATTCCGTTGCATTGTCTCACGCATAAGAGCAATAATTTGTTCGGCAGATCTGGGTTTACGCATTAGGACAAGGATTTTTTCAGGAGATCGACTAAATGTTGTATATAATTCAATCGATCCTTTTGAATGAAATTCACAAAAGATGAAAAACATCTTGCCCACATCATTGTTGTCTTTAAGTTCCATACAGTCGTACTCAACACAACCATCACCTACATATACAGGTTGACGGTAATAGATGTCAAGTAGCATTCTGCTACCTCCGATGGCATCCTTTACTATTTTTTTCAAAGCAGCAAACTACATGTCCTCACTTATTCTAATGAATTTAGGACCATAGGGACATTCAAACTTTACCCCCTCAGAAGTTGAAATCATGTCACCATCGTAATACACAACAACAAGATATCCCTCCATCTTTCAACCAATATACTCAATATAAACACACTGGAATGAGCTGCCTTATACCTACACCACTGATATTTTATACTACAAGATTTATTGTTCATCCATGACTCATTTTGAGATTCAATTATCACATACTCTGCACTTTGTTTAACAAAAGGCAATGGCCAATATTGCACCGACAAAATATAGGGTTTAGATAGCATCAATACTTCAATTATCACATACTGTTTGCCTGTCAAATGGACATTAACAACTTTGTTTTTTTGTTGCAAAAAGCAATGGTCTATTAGTCCTATAAGATACATCGATCAATGTGCATTAAATTGGTATGTTTGTTTCTGCCCAAAATTTAAAACATAAAATTATACATTTAAAAAAACATTACTCATAAAATAAAAATTTACAAAAAAACTTAGAAAAATTAAAAAAGATTAAAAAAAATTGTTCAACGGAATCACGATTCCGTTGCACATGTTGTACAGCAGAATTGTGATTCCATGGGAAAGGTAATTTTTGAATAACATAAAAGCCACCCACAAGGGTGGTGAGAATAGAAAAAGTTGGGGTGAGAATATCAACTCCCTATTTTCAACTTTGAACTGTAAAACTTATTTTGGGCTAGCTTCATCAAATGTTTGATTCACTAGCTTAGTGGGCCTTCTGTCATGTTATCACCTTCAAAGTTTATAAATTCTTAGTTGAAGGCCCTAGTTTACCCTAAAATGCTTATAGATGTTATCATCTTACAGAACATTATAGAGACTAAAAAATACTATTTAACTCTTTAAAAAATGATAAATTTATAAAATATTTTTTAATTTGATATATAAATAAAAAATGATTAAACTAAAAGTTTTTAAAAATATTAAAATGTATTTTTTTTAATGTGAAGTCATGTTCCTTAAAGAATGTTTTTGAAAAATGTAACTTAAAAAAAAAAAAGAGTATCATAGTGTATTATATAATATTCAAAAATAATAATTTTATAGAAGATAATTTGTAGAAGATGTGTTATAGAAAAATGATAATAATACATATTGAAAATGATATATAGAAGATAAGCTCAAATGGAATTAGCTCCTCTGTCAAAGAAATGAGAAAGGGATCGACTGTGTAAGCATACTAATATACATAAGTTGATACAGATGGGTGGTGGTGGAGACCAAGCAAGAAAAAGAATTTTAATTAGGAGTGATTTAGTTTATGAAAAATCTTTTTTTTTTCTTTTTTATTTTAATTATAAAAATGTTATTTTATATTTTTTAATTATGAAAACTTTGTCTTATTTTTTATTTTAATTTTTACTTTTGAATAAAAAAACGAAAAACAACGTATTTATTCTTTTCAAACGAAGTTCATGATAGAAAATTCATAGATTGAAATTTTGATTATTTTTTTTCAGCGTGTTGAGTAACAGCTCCCCCGTTGCTTGCCTCGTAGTTTAGTTTGATATTCAGTAATCAGTAATGGTTTTGACCTAGCCTGTGCGGACTAGAAAAGTATACAAGTTGTAAATTATCATGAATTGATGTCCAAGAGAGTTGTATTAATTTTTGTTTATAGAGCCTGCAGTTGTAAAAGGAATTCTAGAGAATGTAGTTTCGCATCAATTACATCATAATTGAAAAATTATTTTTTCTAGTTTTTGTTTAGTTCTACAGAAAGAAAAAAAAAAGTGGGAATGAAAGAGAGATGATTTTATATTTCACTATTGTTTAAGCACCTATTTTAAGAGTAATTTTGATTAGACTGGCCAATAACAAACCAAACTCATAAACATTTTGCAAAGCAATTTTAAGCCTATTTTAGAAGAATATAAGGAAAGAGTATAAGCCTATTTTACAAAGCAATTTTAAACCTATATCAACCAAACAATCTTACGCCTATTCAAGAAAAAAAATTACTTAACTTTGATAACCATCAACTTCTGACTTAATTAACAACCTTGATTAGTTATTGATCAATATGCCAAAAGAAGAATATAATAATATATCATAAACTTCTTCAAACTTTCTTTCGTCTTTATCTCCTTTCCTGTCTCTCTCAATTACGCGACATTGCAAAATTTAAAAACAAGCTTTCAGTTACTCCAGCGTTTCATCGATGCAACTTAGCTTGTAAAGCAAACTACATTAATCATTAAATTAAATTCTTAAAACATGCCCTCAACGTTAAAAATAAGAAAAAAAAAAAAAAAAAAAAAGAGCACGTCGCCCTCAAGGAAATTACAATGCATGCGAAAAAGAAGGGAAAAAAAAAAAAAAAGAGCACGTCGCCCTCAAGGAAATTACAATGCATGCGAAAAAGAAGGGAAAAAAAAAAAAGAGCACGTTGCCCTCAAGGAAATTACAATGCAGGCGACTGTATATTAAAATTTCCTTTTCTAAATGAACGCGCTTTCCACATTCCGCATGATGACATGACAATACGCCTAATGATTAACTCATCACGTATTCTAAAAGTCAATAGTTCTTTTTTGAAGTCAGACACAAAGTATAGTTTAATGTACTTATAATAATGTTAATAATTTCTCAGCCGAGTGAAGCTGTAATTTTTTTTTTTAATGATTTTAACTGGTACCTAATTCTTAACAATATTACAAGAATATTTTCCACAAAATGACTTGGTCTTGACAAAGCTTGTCAATTAATGAAATGTGCATGTTTGGTTTAACAAATTCACATCTATAAACAAATTCACGTCAAAAAGTATGAAATGTCGCAGGAACAAATATTTTATGCTTAAAAAATGACGCGTTTCAGACCCTCAGCCTCTAACACAGAACCAACACACGGGAACTCAATGGTAAATGGAACTTCAGATAATCATCACAGGCTGGAACTTAGAATAAATCACGACGATCAAATCCAACAAAAACGTACCAAAAAAACAATCCAACAGAAATGGAAAAACAAATAACTGTAGAATATATTTACCCCGAAAATAAACTTTTTTTTTACATCACCCCGAAAATAAACCGTAATTAGGACAAAGTAGAAAGCTAGGTTTCATAAAATAGGTTAAAACATGTTTATTTTAAGCTAAATGTTACTTTTGATTTTTTATGTTTGGGTGTTTTTGCGTTTTGGTCTATTAAGTTTTAAAAATCTTATTTTGGTCCTTTCTTCGAGTTTTCGTTGACGCCGTCAGTGTTTCGTTAACACCGTTAGTGTTTGAAAATTTAAAATAATTAATTTAACGTAGTGACGACTAAAAACCGTCACTATCTTTATTTTATTCTAAAAATTATTTAGGAGTATTTCAGTTGCACAACAATGACGTAGTTTCCCTCATTGTTCTCAACCCCATTCCTCCTAACCTTCTCTCTCCTCCTCTCCCTCCCAATCCTCTTCTTCCTCGCACGGTGAGGGTGTATGCACGAGAGATGGATGGCATCAACCTCTTCAACCAAGCCACCGCCCACTCCACCAACAACCTCTCCAAATTCTTCCACCTCTCCTCCAAAAACCCATCCCTCAAAATCGCCTTCCTCTGTCTGAAAACGCAGATCTACCGTTGAAAACGCAGATCCAACAGCGGATTTGTGAAGTCGAAGCCCATGAACCCCACACACGCCGCCACACTTAATCTCGTGAACTCAGATCTATGCGCCGCCATGTGCTCGTGGGTTTGGGTTTGTGTCGAAAAGTTCACTCTTTTTTTTTCCTGGCTACCCATTAACACCGGCCACTGCCTTAGCGTCGCTGCCCACCCACTTGACAGCTTCGTTCGAAAAGTTCTCCTTTAGCAGCCCCCGTGTCGCTAACTCCGCTGTCGAGCCTCCACCTGACTCCAATTGCGCCGCTGTCGGACTTCGATCATGCAGCCGTCGGACTTCGATCGTGCCGCCGTCGGACTTCAATCGTGCCATGCCACCGTCATCGTCTTCTACACAGGCCTCCGCGTTGTCTGCCGCACATAGGACCAGAGCAAAGAGAGAAAGAGATAGATTCAAGGAACTTTTTTTTTTTCAATGTTCTGAGATGAAATCAACGAACAAGAATACATGAGATCCAAAGTTATCAGTTAAAGCAAAACGCAGTAGTTTTCAGATCCAAAGTTTTAAACTTTTTTTTTTCTTTAATTGATTATGATAGATGTGTACTGCTTCTTTGCTTCTTCCTCAAGAACAAATCCCTTTGTGCGTTGCCAACTATGTGTGATTGTATTTTGAAGTTGGTAATTGAATTTTGAAATTGGATTTGAATATTAGGGATTTGGGTATGAGTTGGGTATTTTTTATAAATTAAAATTATTATAGTGGCGGCTAAAAACTGTCACAATGTTTAAACCAATTTTTTATAATGAGATTATTTCTCATGAAAATATTATTATACATAGTGAAGGTTTTTAGCTGTCATTATCTTAAATTAATTATTTTAAAATTTAAAATATTGACGGAACACTAACGTTACTAATGGAAATATGAAGAAATGACCAAAACGAAGCCCTTCAAAAACATAAATGACCAAAATAAAATTTTTAAAACTTAATGGACCAAAACGCAAAAACACCCAAACATAAAAGAGCAAAAATAACATTTAGCCTTTATTTTATATATTTGACTCAAAATTTTGGTTGAGTCATTGAATTTAGAATCTAAACTGGAGTCGAATAAAAGATCGTTATAAGACCATATTAATTTAATTTATAAATATAATATATCAATCATAGAACTAAAGAAATATATAACTAAAATTAAAATATATTTATGTTATGGAAAATGTTATGCATTAAATTTACACAACTATAGTCAAGAAGCCTAGTTTACAACTATAGTCAAGAAGCCTAGTTTAACAAATGTGAAAATGATAATATTTATTGAAAAATCTTACATCACCTACCTCAATTCATAGAATATCAAATGGTTACCCCTTATTTATGTGATGTTTTGATCATTAATAAGGAGTAACCATTTGCTTCCCCGGGGCAGTAGCTGGAATTTTTTGGATGGTGTTATACTTCTGGTACCTCTGGTACCCTTCAATATAATAGTTATTTTTCTGATAAAAAAAAATTTATACACATGTTGAGTAACTTTATTGAATTTCCATTGGTTTTAAGATGAAATTTACCAAATATTTTTAAAAAAAGAATGATTTTTTTTTAATGATATAAGAATACGATAACTGGTTAAACATACGATGCGTTTATCTTCTTTAGGATACTTGATGCTTTTAAGTTTTAAACCATCTTTCTTTTTCAATCACATTTTTATTTTTTATTTTTAGCTACTAGTTGACTATTAGTTCGGTGATGACCGATGAGTTGATCAGAGAGGCGCGTTTTGTGACCAAACACTTTGTGTATTGTGTAAGCTGTCTAGAGTCTGGACCGGTGAAAATTACGATAACGATAATATTGAAAATGACATATAGAAGATAAGCTCAAATGCAATTGGCTTTGGCTTCTCAGTCAACGAAATACGAAAGGGATATCAAACTCAAATGGATGGAAATAAATTGATGCATGCAAGTTGGTACTAGATGATTGGTAGGTGGCATGGACCATGAAGGAATCATTTTAATTTGAGTAAATTAAACGGATACTCAATTTTACATATATTACATCGACACTCTTTATCTTTTTAAATCATACAAAAAATCTCGTATTTATTGGTTCTAAATTATACGGATCTTCCTGAGTTTTATTTATATTACACGGACCTTCCCTGAATTTTACTTATATTACACTGACATCTCTGTTTTTTTGAACTACGGGAGGTCAAAAGTAATGTTTAAAAAAATAAGGGGTGTCGATGTAATATATGTAAAATTCAGGAAGATCAGTGTAATTTACTCTTTTAATTTTCTCCTACACATTTGAAAAAACTTTAATTTCTACTTGTTTTTAATTTAAAAAAGTTTTTCACACCATTATTACTTGTAGTTTTTGTTTCAACTTTTTTGGTGTACCATAGGAGTATTCTTAGTCAACAATAAAAAAATAATTTCTTCGACTTATAAAGATAATTAAAGTAAATTTTGTCTTTTTTATATTTTATTTTTCTGAATGACTATATTTTTTATTCGAACTTAATAAGATTATTATAAAAGATAAACTTTTCTTTTTAATATATAACGCAATTATTTTTTAATATAAACAATAAAAATGAATTATAATTAACATACTAATTAAGAAATACTAGACACACAATTATTTCGTCAATTGTACTAGGTTTTGTTGATTTTTTTGTTTCAACCTTTAATAATACATATACTAGTTATCGTTTTTATAAAATAAATAGTGGGTATCTCATTCTTTAAGATTATAAACACAAATTAGTGCAGTAAAAAAAACACAAATTAGTGCATTAATTGATTTTTTTTAAATAATTTCTCAACTGCTATAATCAAGGAATTACTTGCACAATTACAATTTACAAGCTAATGAAGGCACAACTTGTATAACACTAACACATTTTTCGTTAAAAAAAAGTTTACATGTCACGATAATTCTTTTGGACACATCGCAAAAAGAATTGAATCAAACTGAGAACAAACCAATTTCTCCCCAGAAATTGAAAAAAAAAAAAAAAAAAAGTTTGATTATGGCCTGTGTAAACCTCTGGTTTGACCACAACCCATGATTGATGAAGGTAGCTTCCCAACCCTCTCTACCCCTGCTTCAAAAACCACTCCCATCCCCATATAGAAGTGAGACTCTATATGGCAATGGAAAGCCCAGACTCCAGGATTATCCGTCCTGAACCTCAATGCGGTCCAACCAAAAGGGTGCACTGGAACCGTGTTCTTCATTATGGGGTTCTCCAAATTATACTTTTTGGTGTCATTGTTCAAGTCAAACTTGCCCTTCCCATATCCAAGAATCCAAAAATCATGCCCATGAAGGTGCCACGGGTGTGTCTCGCTGTTATTTTTGTTCATGGTGTTGGCGTTTTGAAGTATAATATCCACCGTCGTGTTGAACTTCAGCCTATAAATGCCATTGCTAGAAGTGGCATTGGCGTTACTAGCCACACCGAAAATGTTATAGTTCGCAAAGTCATAGCCATCAGGAGGAGGAGTGGGGTCAAACGCACCGGTTATGTTCTCTTTGAGGGCAATGAGGTAAGGGGTGTGAGGGAGTGTGAAAGAGACATTGTTCACAGACCAATGCCGGTACCCGCTTATGTTGTTCTGCGTGTTGAGGAGTACTATGACTCTGTCCGAGGTTGTTGGGGGCTTGTGAATGTATCCTTGGTGTGCCTTGATGGAGAGGCTTTGAGCCAGCCTCGGCTCAGCGTCGTCCCAAGCAGGAGGAGAAGGTGGAACCGTTGGAGGGGACCGTTTTGGGTGGTTGGGGTAGTAGTTCAAAATGCCCAACCCCGGTGGGGTGGTTCTGTTTCTGCTTACCACGTTTGAGGTCATCCAATAGTTCCTTGATGGGTCTTGATCGGTTTTCACTATAACTGAGTAGGTCTCACCAGAGTATATGAAGAGGTTTTTCACCACAAATGGCTCGACATAGTGACCATCTGCTTCAACCACTGTCATGTTATGGCCCTGCATTATAACAGGCCAAAAGATATTACAAGGGGCAAGAATAAAGTAACAAGCAAAAGAATAACATGATTTGTCACTTTTATACTATTTTTATAAACTTGTCCATAAGAATTCATAGCATAAGATAAAATGAATTAAATTTTTGATATAAGTTAAAATCAACTTATACACTTCAATTTTTAAAGAAGTTCGATAAGAAATTGAAGTGTATAAGTTGATTTTCATTCAGTTTACCTTTTTATTTTTTTCTGCTATAATAATTTATTAACAAACTAATGTAAAGAGGACTTTTGATTACCTCTATCTGGAAACTAAGTGCTGATAAAGCAGTCAAGCTGGCAATTCTGAGTCGGTATGTTTTTCCAGGGATCACAGTTTGTACAAAGGGAGAACATTTTGATGGGTTACAAACATCAGTGCTTAAGCTTGGAGATTTTGAGCAGTTGAACATTCCTTTTCCATGAATCAGAAGTGACTCAGGTTCTCCCACCCATTGAAATGGAATTGAGGACAATCCAGCAGCTTGTTCATAAGTGCTCTTGTGGTACCAATCGTTGAGAATAATACTTCGGTCAAGGTCATAAGCAAAGGGTTCAGGGTCACGGGGTGCCACTCGAATCATTCCATATAGCCCTGCTTCCCTTTGCATTCCATAGTGAGCGTGGTAAAGATATGTACCAGGCTGTCACATAAAAGATATAAGCAAATTAGATACTATGAACTGTTCTGATGTTATTATGATTGATGATGAAATGAATGGATAACAAATATAGCTTGGTAGTGTTTGAAAGCAATGCATGAAAGATTCTTCTGTTTTCTTTTAATTTTCAGAATTTCGAATTAGAAGACCAAACAAAAAATAAGAAAATAGTTAGATTTTTGCGACTTACCCTGTCTACAACAAACTGATAAATAAATGTGTCTCCAGGCAATATGGGACATTGAGTTACCCCTTCTGTTCCATCAAACCAAGGAGTTCCAATCTGCCACATACAATGACACAAACCATACACATGATTAATCAATGCACAAAAAAAGAAAGTCCAAATTAAAATTAACCTTGCAAAATCTATATTGTTTAATATTTATATTTTGAAGCAGAAAATTAAAACCAACCTGTCTGATCCCATGCCAGTGGATGGAAAGGTTTTCTGTCACTAAACTATTGTTAACTTGAACAACAATGGTATCACCCTCCTGTGCCTGGATGGTGGGTCCTGGAGTTTTGCCATTGATGGTAATAACCAGCTTCTTAAAGCAATCAGGGGACCTAAACTCATACTTCACCTCCCATTTGTAATGTCTAGTTCTGGCTTCTGCTTTATGGAAATTCCCCAAACTGAGGAACAAACACAGAATCAATAATGTTGGCAAAGCCCTTAACCTTAACTGATTATCAACCATGCCTAGCTAGTCAAGTATATATGTCTGGGACTGTGAGAAAGCTAACAGAGTTATAGTTTAGAGATATTAACTTTGGTTCTGATGTGTGTATATTTTTTGGAGCCAGGATTGCCTTTATATAATAGATGAGCACTGTGGAATTATATTAAATGTATTTTATTGTTGGCTCTGCCTTTTCAAACTAAGTTTGTGACAGAAATATCTAATCTAAGAGCGAAATTCTGACTTTTTCGCACCGTGTTGACCATGAGTTAGCTATCTCCCCCTTGCCCTCCCTCGAAGTTTCTCTGCGATTCAGTATATGCTTTTGTTTTGACGTCTCTATGTGGATTAGAAAAGTACAAGTTGAAAATTATTCTGTATTTATGTCTAACGTTGATATTGATGCTCTTTCCTAAAAACACCACGTTGATATTGATGTTTAGAAAAACGTTTTCATTGACATTTTTATAACATTTTTCTTTTATTTTCTTAATTACATCACTTATTTTATCTCTTTTTTTCCTTCTTATTTTTCTATTTTTTTATTGTAGAAATTATTAAAATATTAAATAAATATAACGTTACTCTTATGCTTATAGATATTTACCAAACTAATCAGAAAAAAAAAATATTTACCAAACTTTCAAGTTTAACAACTGAGATTCTTTCAATTAAAAAAAATGATCTATATTCTTAGGACAACATTAATCATGTAACTTAAAAAAATTACTTAATCTTTAGCACTTTAAATTGATATACATGTGTGTGGATTTTTTTTTTTCTCATTTACAACTTTTATTTCTTCAAATAACTTTCTTTTATCCATACAACTATCTCTCAATGAATAATAAAAAATAAAAAAAACTATCTCTCACACACATTTACAAATCTAACCATGCAACATGAGTGTAACTGTTACATGAATCTTATATACCCATATAACTTATATTTTATTAGTTCTTAGAATCATTGACTTTAAGAGCCACCCAAATTCACAATGACCGAGTCATAGATGTAAGAAAGAGAAGAAGTAACGATAAATGATGTGATTTAAAAAAAAAAAAAAAGAGATATAACACAAAGTGAATGTAAAAATATAAGAGAATTTCTAATAATATATTTCTTTTAACATATTTTATTATTGGTTAAATTTATTAAAAACTATAAAATAATGAGTATAACTCATTAAATAAGAAGTGAGATTCATAAATTATTTTTTATTTTTAATTAATTCTAGTTAATAATAATTAATATGTTAAAATAATGTGTTCAAAAGAGTGTGTTATTAATATTTTTTAAGTATAACTACTCTTTCGTACAAAATAATCTTTAAGCTTCTTTAAGAACAATCTAACTTAAACTCATTTTAATAATAGCTAGCCCTCAATTTCTGACTTAACGACCTTTGCTTAGCTATCAATATATATGCCAAAAGACGAAATCATAAGCATATAATTCGAATTTCCTTCAAACTCTCTCTCTCTCTCTCTTGTTTTACAGTTTTCTCTTTTCTTTATCTCCTCCTTTGTCTCTGTGTCTCTTTTCTTTTTCTTTAAATGATGGCACGTTGCGTAATTAAAAAAACAAAAAGTTTCGGTTACTCCGGTGTTTCATTGACGCAACTTGTAAAGTATACTTCATTAATCATTAAATTAAATTCTCAAAACACACACACAAAGTACTTATCTTCAATATTGTTAAAATAGATTCACCAAAAAAAAAAGAAGTTAAAATAGAGTACGACGCCCTCAAGGAAATCGCAAGTTCGCAATACATGCGACTTGCATATAAACTATTAAAAATTCTCCTTTCCGAATGAACACGCTTTCCACATTCCACATAATTATATATGCAAGGAATAATTGAAGGTACGTATAATAATTTTATTTTTCTCAGAGTCAAGCAGTAATTTTTTTTATAATTTTCTATTATTTAACTTCTAACTGATTCTTAACAATATCAAAAAATATTTTACATAAATTGACTTAATCAAAGTCTGGAAATTAATCTTAGTCAATGAACCCAATGTGAAAGGAGGAGGTTCAGATCATCATCAAAATGAAAGTTGTTCTGGCCAGATCAGAGATAATTGGAATCAACCAGGATCATAAAATCCAACAAAGTGTACTACAAAACAACTCAACAAAAGCAAAAGGCAAATAATTTTATGATATATTTACCGAAAAGAAAATAACTTTACGACAGAGTGGAAAGGAAAACAAAAAAGGAGATTAAGAACGCGCTTTTTTTTCTGTGTGAAATATGGAAGTCGATACGTGTTGTGAGTGTCATGACGTTCACCGCACATGTAGCCATGTGGAAAGTTAAGATCTCGACTATGCTCCAACCATGGATTTCATGAACGTAGCAGCGACAGAGTACGGAAGAAACAAAGATTTTAATCTTCCAATTTTTTAATGATTTTATATTTTTTAAAAATACTATAATTTTTTAAACTATTTCTATCATTACTTAATAATGATGTGATATATATTTAACATATTATATAACATGTTACTTCAAAATAGTGACTGTTACAACATAATTAGAAATATACTATGTTACCATTAAAAAGATAATAAAAAAAAACGTCAAAAAAATATAATAAAAAAAACTATTTAAATTTATGAAGATTAAAATTAAATAAAAGTTTTAAGAGATAAAAAATAAATAAAATTATATTTATAATGACTATAAGCATATTTAAACTTAAAAATAATAACAAGCTAGCTAGTTATAACTAATGTTTTTTGGGTTTTGTTACTGATGTAGTAATGTGTCTGCACAGCATTCTTCTCATTCCCAAATTACGTTATTAGTCCACATTATCCACCCCGAGCAAGATATGCGTGATTGACTGGCCTGAACAAGTCATCAATTGCCTAAATTCTCAATCTAAGAACGGTTCAGATGCTTAATTACTGGGAATCTTCGCTAACTTAAGCCTCAAATATTGTCTTGACTCTAAATTCTAGAGTCTAAGCCCTATTTTATGGTGTTTTGCTTTTAGTTTTAAAAATTTATTTTATAAATAGTTTTAAAAACAAGAGATTGAAAAAAGGTATAGATTTTCACACTACATTTTCATCTCACTTCATCCTCGTATAAAAATTGAGTCTGGTTTGACCATAGGGAATGCAAGTCTAAACGGTGCATTAGCAGAGTAATTAAGCATCATAGTGAGTTGGTGACAGAGCAATGCGTTGCTGTGGTTAAAGTTTGGATCCGTTGATCATGGAGTTTTGAAGCAAAGACACAAGCTAAAGATTTGAAATGTATAATTTTTATTCGGTTTAAATATATTTTTAGTTCTTACATTAGTATTTTTTTGTTTTTCGTCCTTATAACAGTTTAGATATCATTTTTTTTCACTATTCAAAATGTTATCTAAATAACTTTAAAGACGAAAAACAAAACAAACATAATTTGCAAGGATTAAAATAAAAAAAATTGTGAGGACGAAAAACAAAAAAATACTAAATTACAATAACTAAAAATGTATTTAAGCTTTTTTAATCTACAGTGCCTTGTCGCAATCTTGGCATTGCAAGTAAATGTAGTCCATGCAACCGCAAGAAAAATTGTTTTGAAAATAGGATTGCATGATTTGGGCGGGTTGGTTAGTGCAGGTTGGGCCACTACTATAGCAGATTAGTTTATTTGAGCCTTATTAAAAAAAATTTGTTTTTGTTTTATCATTTTTTAAAACTAAATATACAAATGGGATTTATATAATGGGCCATTTGAATTTTTTATGGTATTTTCTAAGGGAATTGCTATTCTCATCCCACAATTTGCTATTCTCATACCCAAACATTGTAAAATTAGCCTGTTATTCCTTCTCCATTTCTTACACCTCACTCCACTCCCTTCTCCTCACACTCTCCACCCCCACTCCCAACCTCTCTCAGTGATACTCTTCTTCTCCTCCTTCTTCAGGTTCCTAAACTTACTCACACTCATAAATTGTGTAGATCAATGGAATCGTGGTTTCACTATGTTGAATGCACAGTGAAATCTTGATTCTGTTTTGTTTTTTTGTTTTTTTTCATACACAACGGAATCACAATTCCGTTGTGCATGTATTTTTTCTTACACAACGTAATCACAATTCCGTTGTGCATGTATTTTTTCTTACACAACGTAATCACAATTCCGTTGTGCATGTATTTTTTCTTACACAACGTAATCACAATTCCGTTGTGTAAGAAAAATGTCGTACACAACGGAATCGTGATTCCGTTGTGTACGCAAATAGTATTTGATTTTTTTTTTTTACTGTTATTCATTTAGTAAATTTTGAATTATTTTTTTCCTTTTTAGTAGTAGCAGTGGATTGGAATACTTTTATTTCTGATGAAGTTACGATGCCAAGTAGTTGGGGAAATATGATTAATGCAAGTGAAAATACTTTTGACCAACCCGTTCAACAAAATGAAATGCAAGCAGATAATTATGTGATGGACATTGAACCTCAGCACAATTATCTTGACTTCTCCAATTATTAGGTCCTGTTACAAAATTTAACCAATATTGTACAAGTGTACAATGGAATCACGATTCCATTGTACACTTGTATCACGAGAATTATGATTCCGTTGTACCAGGATATTTTGGAAAATCAATATAAAAAAAATACTCACGTGAGTGGTGAGAATAGCAATTGTGGGGTGAGAATAGCAAAGCCCTTTTTCCAAAGGCTAGGGATGCGTTACTAAATTTTAAAACAAATGGGCCTAAAAACACAATAAATACAAGACGTAAGACTTTCGACATAAATAAAAAATGCTATCCAATACATTTTTTTAGTACAAACTCAACTATACATTTTACAAGTTTTTCAATTTTCATTTTATAAGTCCATAAAATACATCATGTTGCTCGTTGCATTTGCTTCATACGTCATCCTACTCACTGCATCCCCTAGTTGATGACATGATGCATTTGCTGGTCCTGCAAACATCAAACCACAAATAAACAAATAACGGCCAACATCAAGAAGATGGTAAAAAATCTATTAATGCACCCTTAAGAAGTTGTGGTGGTAAGCCAACATCCAAAGCCCGAGACCATTTTATGTTGAAACATGACCCAGTTTGTACATTAGAGATTCTCAATATATTGTTGAAGATGTCTCTGATGCACAGATTAATCAAGTATTTAGGGGGGCCTTGGATCGATTACATTATGAACGTGATCCATGTGTACAATTTGATGGTGAAAGAAGAACTTTGACAAGAAAATAAAGGTTTAGTCTTTTTTTTAGATACAGTTTTATATTAACTTGTATTATCTATTTTTGAATAAAATTTGCGTTGGGCCAATTAAACTTTATAAGACTAAATATTTTAAATGTATAATTTGTAGTTTATATTGTGTTGAGATTTCATCGCAATTGTTGACATTACAAGAAATTATAAGTCAATGCAGTCACAATGAGGATTATGATGAGTGAAAATATCTTTTGATTGATGTTGCAGTAAAAATTACAGTCATGGAAGTGTTTCTTAAAACCTTGTATACTTCATCAAAATATGCCAATGTTTTTTGTTCACATTATAAAAAGTGAAAGTGAGACTTGGACGAATTTGAAAGAAACAGCAATATATTGGACAAATGTAGAAGAAATCAGTGCTGAAAAACCATGCTGCCCTTTAGAAGGTTGCTAAAATTATATGGAGGGTTGAAAGTGAAGGGGAATAGTTAAAAGTTTGACAAATCCTGATCGAATTAGTGATTCTTTCAACACAAGGATTTGTTCATGCTCTTTGCACGATAGATGCTTGCAGGAAGACATTATAGCAGGCCACATATCAGAGGACGATTTGCAAGGAATTACTAAATTGCAGGCGCTTTCTACGGTGAACCTGTGGGTTAGGTGGTTCACAAGCGTCCGGATTCTCTGCAGCCCAGGTACCTCTACAGCTCTCTACAGCACTTTTTGGACTATTGGATGTGTGTGTGAATGGTTGAGATTAACATATGAAATCCACACACACACACACTTTGCTTAGAAAAAGAGTTGAGACACTTGTTAAAAACTTTCAAATGGATGAAATGATTAACAAAATTAATTAAATGCATTCCATCGAAATTAAGTTTTATAAGATAACTAACAAATGGACTATCTTATAAATTGCATTGATATTTTTACAAAATTATAAAAAAATAAATTTAAATAATATTTAAAATGTTCAATTTAATTAATGAAAAATTATTTTAGTGCCAATAATAAGATATTAAAAACATAAAAGGTTAAATTACAATTTTGGTCTTCCTTTAATTTCTTATTCACGATTTTGGTCTTCCTATTTTTTCACAAATTTGTAAAATAAAATATAATTATATTATTAAAAAATTATATATTATCATTAAAACAAAATGTAATGAATTATATCAATTTGTGATATTTTTATAATAAAAATAATGAATAAATGTACATTTAATATTTGGCTAAATTGCAATATTAGTCTTCCTTTAATTTCTAATCCGCGATTTTAATCCCCTTATTTTTTTTATGATTTTAGTTCCTACATTTTAGAAAATTCACAATTTTGGTTCAATCTTCAAATTTGTATACATTTCTTTCATTTTTGACATTTTTATTAATTAAATTATTTCTTCATGGAACCTCAAACGAATATGTTGGGTTTAGGGTTCAGTTAGACAAAAACAAAAGAAAAAAAATATATGCAAAATTGAGAATTTGATTAAAATTACAAAAAATAAATAAGGAAATCAAGATTGCAGATAAGGAATTAAAGGAAGATCAAAATTATAATTTAACCTTTATATTTTTAATATCTTTTTATCGTTATTAAACTATTTTTCATTAATTAAATTGAACATTTTAAATATTATTTTTTTTAAAATATTTTTGTAAATATATCAGTGCAATTTATAAGATACTTATTAGTTATTTTATAAAACTTTTGATGGAATACATTTAATTAATTTTTTTTAATCATTTAATCCATTTGAAAGTTTTTAACACGTCTCATCTCTTTTTTTTTTAAAGCAAAGCAGTGTGGACTTCATGTGTTAATATCAAGCATTCACACACTTCTAATTAGGGGTGTTCGCAGAGCGGTTTGGTTCGATTTTTGGCTTAAAAGTCACCCGAACCAAACAAAGAAATTAAGTGCGGTTCAGTTTAAATGTATTATGAAATTCGAACCAAACCAAACCAATATTTAGCTGTTTGGTTTGGTTCGGTTTTTGCAATTTTAAAAATATGCTATTAAGTATTAAAAAAATCAAAATATTTATTAATTCAATATGACACTTCCATTGTTAGAGCATTGTTTAATTTTTTTTATCAACCAAAAAAGAAAATCATTATAAAAGAATGTACAAGTACCATCCAAATACATATATACATTAGTAGTTATAATTAAATATGACATGCTAAAGTAAAAACAATCGATGAACTTAAAGTAAATAAAATAGTTAATAAACTTAAAGTAAAACAATCATATGCTGCAGTACGTATTACTTGCTGCATGTAACGACTCATATTCGTTACAGATTTGCTATACTATCATATATGAACTACCTATAAAATTTTTCTCATTTTCACTTAACATACACATACGTATCTACTTTCACACACATAGTATATATCATCATCACATCATAAAGGTATAATATGCAGATTTACAAATTAAAATAGACAGGTACATATAATATTAAAAATGGTCCCCTTGTAGAAGACATTCACAACAATCTAAGTATTTATACATAAGTCCTAAGCTGGTCCCCAAAACTATGTATTTATATACAAAACATAATCAAAAGAACAGGAATATCGTCCAATCTTCAAGATCTGCATCGACTTCAATCATGAATAGCATGAGAGCCTGCACCATCACTGCTATCTGCTCCCGTGCCAACCACACGATCATTGCAGTAATACAATACAAACACAAATTGCAAGGGTAAGCTTACTTATAAAAAGAATGATAGGATATACTCAAAGTACAGTTAACATCATTCAACAATAAACATTCAGTTTCATTATGCAATGTTATACTGACTCGACTACATGGAGATTCCTACGCCATTTGGGTGATCCCTCATAGGCCCCATCCCCTACCATTAGTCACGTCTCTGACCATTCAGGGAGTCCCTTGAGCTGATCATGTGGAGGAAGTGTGATTTTATCGAATATAGACAAGTGTGGGTAATGGTTTACCTCTGTCAGGTTTGCAAGACCTTCCATCTAGAGGAATTCGCCCACTTGTCTATTCTATAGGCCCGCCTGTAGCCACCACGAAAACCTCCGACACTAGGTTGAGAGCCTATCCAACACCCTCAACTTACGTGCCTGTCAACATGCAATGTTATGCAACAAGCCAAACAATTTCAATTGCCACACGTTCCCTCTATGTTATAATTCACCAATTTTCTCAAATAACACTGATGAACCCATCTAGCAGTTCAATCAGCTCAAGTAAGGTATTCTCACGCCTTGAATCCTTACTTACAACACAACATCAACTTTATCAAAATGTGAATTATTAACATAGTTTTAGAACCAAGGTTGTGGCTTATCCATCATCATCATTCATAACAAAACTAGGTTATGGTCTCCAGCTAAACAAAAGCCCCAGAATTTCTCTAACACTGTCATTGGACGCTAGATTTCATTGAACATAGGGTGTCACTGGACGTGGGGTCTCACTGTGCACTAGGTCACTGGACGCTAGGTCTCACTGAATGTTGAGTTTCACTAGATGATGTTCTCCTACACACTAGTGTTCATTGGACGATGGTTTTACTACATACTAGTATTCACTGGACAACAGTTTTCCTACACACTAGTATGCACTGAACGATAGTTTTCCTACACACTAGTACCTACACACTAGTATGCATTGGACGATAGTTTTCCTACACACTAGTATGCACTGGACGATGGTTTTCTTTGTAGGACAGGTCAATGGACGATGGTTTTTCATTGGACGAGGGGTCTTCTGCAGAACCCAAAACCTCTCAAAGAATCACAAACACATGCCTCAAAGATTTAGAAACCATTTCTAACACTTACAATATCATTCCAAAGCAAAACAACATATTATAACAACAAATTCAGCTCAAATCATCAAAAATATAAATAGAGCAAAAGTCATTACATCATAATAACAAATCTTTAAAACATCCAAACAGAGATAGAATTCCAAACATAAACCACCACCAGATCATTTCAAACAATTATGAAGCTTCCCTTACCTAAAGCTCTTGACTCAAACCGTGAAGAAAAAGCTATAGAAGAGAGCTTTGGGGTTCTCGAGTGATCTGTCCCCAAGTTTTTGTTACAGAATCAACTAGGAGGAACCTAAATCAACATCAAAGTAAGTTCCAAATCAAGATTTCTCTCATCTCTGAAAATCTAACTAAGACCCATTTCTCATGTTTCTTGGAAGGAGATGAGAAAGATACTAAGACATCGAAATACATAGGGACTGGACTTACCAACTTAGAATCGACTAAGAAAGCTCTAGGGAAGAAGAAATCAAACTTCAATATGGTGTAGAAATTCAACTTCCATTCACGGGAAGAAAATATTCAGAGAAGAAGGAAGATAAGAACAAGAAACTTAGAGAGGAATAAAGATAAGAACGAAGGTAATAGAAGAAACAAGAAACAGGACACGTTAATATATAAGATTTGCATGAATTTTTGCTATTTGTCACTATCGTTCCTCTCAGGACACCCCCCCCATTTTTTTTATTATTATTAATTCTTTTATACATACCATAAATTTAAATTCAATTTCCTCTTGCATTACTAATCAAACACTTATCATAAAAAAAAATCTCAACGTTACACTGCCAACCATTGAAATTAAAGTAATCGTATACTTACTTATTGTGCATTCAGGAAAAAAATACATTTACATATAGCTAGCGGTTTGGTTTGGGTCGATTTTATATTTACAAACCACAAACCGAACCGAGCTGAGCCGCGCGGTTTAGAAAAATAAAAAATCAAGCAAAATCAATAAAATTCGATTTTCCATTGGTTTTCTATTTTTTTAGGTCGATTTTCAGTTTTCGATTTGAGTTGATTCAGTTTTGAATACCCCTACTTCTAATGGTTCAAAAAGTAGAGAGTTGCAGACGCCCTTGGGCTGCATACAATCCGGACGCGGTTCACAATGGAGAAAAAGGGGGGGGGGGGGGGGGGGGAGTAGCTACTGTAGCTACAGTAAACATGTAAAATTACAGGGTTTTGTTTTTGGTGATTAAATTACAGGTTTATCCCTCTTTAAAATTATTATTATGTGAAATAAAACAAAACAAAGTTAAAGTTGTTCTGTCAACTCTTGGACGACTGCGTACTGCGTTTCAGTGCTCTTCTTGAAGACGAATTCTAGTTGGACATCACCCTTGCCCAAAGTGGCTGCTCGTGAATGCACTTTTGTTTGCTGTAAATATTTAGCCTTGTAATTATTATATTTTATTTAAATTTTAATATCTTTTTATACAAAAAAATTATTTATAATTGATGTAAATATTTATCTCTGATTTAAATATGTTTTTAAAAAAACTTTTCAATTTATTTAGTTAAAAAGATATAAATAAATTTTATACGTACTAAGGATTATTATTTGTATAAATAAATTTAAATACAAATATTGCTTCTAATAATTTTATGAAAAACATATTATTTTAATATTAAACAATTATTTATTGTTCGATTTTTTTTGGTATATTAACTTTTATAATTTAAAAATCAAAATTATATTTATATGTGGCTTAATTTCCATCGTTAAAAAATGTCTAAGTCAACTTTGTTAAATGAAACTAAAAAAAATTATAACTTTTTTAATTGAGATTTCATTAATTCAGTTTAACAAAACCTATGCATCATCGATCACTTAATATGAAATAATACAATATTAAAAATAACAAATTGAAGAAGTCATTTAGAATAAAATGTTTTCTAATATTAAAAAATTAATTTTCTTAATACAATACTTTTTCAAGAAATTATAAACCTCATTCTAAGCCAAAATATAAATAATACACTTGCAAAATAAGCTAAAAAAGGCATGAAACAACACATTTACCATGTGGACTGTATGGGACCTATGGCTACTCAGACCAGTTACCTAACCGAGAATAGCCACTATCTCAGCAAGACCTATCAAGGGAGGTACTCGACAGTTACCATGCTCGGTAACTGATCATACATAAAGGACTGAAGAAACAGGTAAGTAGGTAGATTATGATATACTATACTGATATCGGTTGAACACATTCGAATACATAATAATAAGGATAAAATATGTTTTTGGTCCCTATACTTTCACTCAAAATTGATTTTAGTCCCTATACTTTCAAATCGACTATTTTAGTCCTCAAACTTTGAAGAACATGTGGATTTAGTCATTCTCCTTTATTGATGTTAGTGATGTTAAGAGACTAAATCCATATGTTTTTCAAAGTTTGAGGATTAAAATTGTCGATTTAAAAGTACAGGGGCTAAAACCAATTTTTAGTAAAAATACAGGGACTAAAAACAAATTTTACCCTAATTATATATGAAAAAATCAATAAAAGAAAAAGTTTTTATAATAAAAAAATAAAATACTCATCATATAGCCTATGAATGACGTAAAAACATAACTATTTTAAAAAATATTGATCTTCCTTCAGATCTTATTAAACAAAATAGTGGTCATGAAATGGGAAAAAAATAAGTTAGATCGATATTAAAAAAAATAGAAAAAATATTATAATAAATCACAAAATTTAGACCAATTTTCAAACAAAAGTGATGTATAAATAATACTTATTATTAAAAAACACACACACACACGTACCTTTCCTCATCTAAAGAAAAGGAAGAATCAAAACGTTTTGATGTAGAATATGGTTCTTTGGGATGCTTTTGTTTATTTGAGGAAGAAAGTGCAGAAGAAAAAATAATTTTTTTCATTGTTGCATTTTATTGAATGAAAAGAGTTTGTTAAATGAGATACAAAACAATGCATTAAATGCTCGGACTAAAAAAGAGTTTGTGTTATTTAAAAATTATAATAATATTTGAAAAGTCAAATGAAACCTATTAAAGCAATAGTTTAAAATGTCTTCTTTACACTAATTTTGGATGAAAAAAATAGTCACAACCTTTTTTTTTTTTTCTCACTATGATATTGGTAATGAAGTATTCACCAATATAAAAATGACTAATCTTCACTGGGGCCCGTAAACGCACACAAGGTGGGCATTCCCCTCCTAACATAATTTATTTCATACATAAGGTAAGATCCGAACCCTAAACCAGTTGATTAAGGGACATAAGCCGCAACCACTTGTGTCAACCAGTGTTGGTTCACAACCTTTCTTTTATTTATATAAAGATTTGAAATATGTATTTTAAAGTGAAAATTAATTAAAATATAAAATCTAAATAAAATATAATATCTAAATAAGTTTAAATATAGATTTTAATTGGAATTGTAATGAGTAAAAGAAATCAATAAAACAATAAATCAAATTTGACTACAAATTTAATTTATATGGTGAAAATATAAACGCATAAATTAATTTTAATATTTTTATATATTACCATGTAATATTTACCAAAAAAAAAAAGTGTTACCATGTATTAAGTATAGATTGATTATGTTGAAAAAAATCAAATTTGTAGTAGTCTTACCCGGCTTGAATAGAATTGCCTCCAGATAATACATGTGGTATAGAAAAAAAAAATCAAATTTGCTTTGATAAAAAAAATCTTTAATAAATTTTGATGAGAATATATATATGAGGAAGGATCCACTTACTCCAAAAGTAAGTCTAACAAAGTTACTCCTCATCTCACCATTCATTTTCTTGAAATCTAATGGTTGTAATGAGTAACTAATCTTAACCATTAGATTTCAAGAAAATAAATGTTGAGAATGAAGAATAACTCTCTTACTCTTGGAGTAAGTGGATCCCTCCTATATATATTGTGAATGTGGATAATTACAGAAATTGATAAGAGAAATTTTAGGAAAAGTAGAAGAACCAGATGCATGTTAGGAGAGTGAACTACACCACTTCATGAGAGAAGGGTATTCAAATGAGAGTAAATGTGATAGAGAGTATGGAGAGTGAAGTAATAAGAGTACAAATAGACTTATTCATTTATCCTTATATATATATATATATATATATATATATATATATATATATATATATATATATATATATATTCCTATCGAAAGTAAAATTAATATAATAATAAATTGTGAAAAAAAAAATTAATTAACATCGGTTGGCACAAGTGGTAGCGCCTTGTGTCCCTTAACAAAGTGATCAAGAGTTCGAATTGATGCCACTTTGGGTATGGAATAAACCATGTTGGGAGGGGAATACCCACCTTGGTGTGCACTCACGGTCAGCAATGACTAATCTGTACCAATACCATGGTCTGCAAAAAAAAATTGAGAAAAAAATAAAAATAAAGTATACTTCTTTTAATAACTTTCTCTGTTTCTATCATTTAATCATTGTTAAAATTAGTCACATAATCAATGATTAATATATATGACAAAATATTTTTTTCAATTTTTAAAATAATCTATATATTATGCAGGTTATCAAAACATTCAAAATATTATTTTAAAATTTGGTTATCATGATATTATTTTAGAAGTTGTGATTGTGATTGTGATTGTTTTTTTGTCTTGGGTTAGAGATCGCAGGTGTCCCCAACCCTACCCCCGCTTGTGGTGTATGGCTGCCGCTAGCTTAAGAGAATTTCGCACACAGAATAAATCGAACACGGGTTCTCCTGCTAAATAGATTCTCCTACACGCAGCAGATCCTTACATCACTGCGTCAATCCTATGGGTTATTATGATTGTGATTATGCTAATAATAATAATAATAATAATTAATTGTAGTTAAATAAGGGATGATAAAAAAAGGTGAAAAAAATTATAGAATGTAACACATGTACCAATAATCCTAGTCAGCATTTGTATTTTATATAATATAAATAGATAGATTTGAAGGAGCTAAAATATTTTTTCACCACTTTTATACTTTCATTTGTTACTCGATAAAAGATATTAAATTTTATGAAAAAATATACAAGAAGTGTTAAGTTTTTTAGCACAAAACAAAATTTGTAAAAATATATATATTTTTTTAATATTTTTCATCGTTAGATTTTTAAAAACAATCACATTGCCTTCAAAATTAAAACAAAAGTGCATTCACGTGTGGCCACTTTGGGCAGGGGTCATCTAATGTCCAACTAACTCCATGTAACCGAGTGTTCAACAACGTGGAGGGTTCACGTGTTAAAAATAACACTAAACAATTGCAATGACGTTGAAACCATTCCAGCCATCCGAACTTTACATCCGAACTTTACGCCCAATATCTGACGCCTCACAATCCTTTTGGCATAATGCACAGTGCTAGAATTCGTCCTTCTTGAAATAAACCTGCCATTGTTGTTGTTGTTGTCATCCGCAGCTGTTGTTATTGGCATCGCAGTGAGCCATGGTTGTCAAAAAGAACAAGCGCATCTCCAAAGGGAATAAAAAAGCATAATTACAGTCGAGATCATAGTTTCCACTCTTCCATTTGAATCAAAAGAATTTCAACATTATCGAACAATCAAATTGGAACTAATTTGCTTTCCTCTTCGACATGAACAATGACTTTGTCTTTGCGATGCTCACCGAGACGCACAAGCACCGTCATTGCTTGATGTGTGCGGCTATGTCACCGAGACGCCACCAATCTCCTCTCTGAACTTAGATCCCAAAAATTGTTTAAGGACTTGAATTTGAGCAATTATTTTTAATGTAAGATTAAAATGGTATATTCATATATAATTTCATTTTAATATATTTTTTAACCAAATAAATATTCAGTTCTATTGCAATAAAAAAATATATATTCAGTTACTGTTTTAAAATCTGCACCGTTGAGTTATCTTATTTTATATCCAAAGGTAAGAAAAGAGAATAAACTTGTAATTTTATTAATTTACTGTAGCTACAGTGCTATTTAATTATTTTTTTTCCTGCTCCATCGTGAACCACCTAACCCACACGTTCACTGAGTTCAGTGGAGTCACATGGGGTACTGAATATTGAAGAAAATTGGGGCCAACTTCTTTCATGGTGAAAGAATTGTACCAAAAAAACACAAAAAAGGAAAGAAGGAAAGACAGAAAACGGTGGTAAAAATTGATGGTGACCGTCACTTTCGTACGAGCTCAGGATGATGGACAGAAATGGACTGCTCTGAACGTGCTAAAAAAAAGTGTTAAAATATGTGGCTTACATTCTTCTTTGTAACTCTTCCTCTCGTACAATATCACATTTGCACGTTCATTTTCTGGACCAGGATTGCCACTTGCCAGCAGTTGAAAAGTAATTGCAGGGTCCTCCGGTGACAATTCAAAGGTCCAATTTTTTACCACTTATATTTTGTTTTATTATACCGATAAAAAAAAATTTGTTTTATTATTTAGTACAATTATTTTTGGGTAAAATATATTTTTATCCATGTACTTTTAGAAAAATTTAGTTTTAGTCTCTATATTTTTGAATCAATCATTTGTCTCTGTATTTTCAGAAAAACTTGATTTTAGTCCCTCTCCTCTAATAGTATTAATACTGTTAGTGGAAATACAGTTTTCGGTGGTTATAAACTGCCACAAAATATACATTCCTCATGTATTTAAACTCAACATCATTGGTGGCTAAAAAATGCTACAGATTATTTAAAAAAATAGACTCAAACTCAACGAGAAACTCGTCACTTCCATTACTGATAACACAAACTCAACGAGAAAATCGTCTCTTCCATTACCGATGACACATTATGTGTCTATTTTTTTAATAATCTATGACAGTTTTTAGCCATCAATGATGTTGAGTTTAAACAGGAGCGGAAGCACGTTGTGCTTGGGGGGGGCGTTGCCCCCCTCCCCCCCTAACTTTTTGTATCTTTTTTTGTAATATAAATAATATTTTAATATTAGAATATTTTTATTTAATAAGATTTTATTTTGTAGATAATAGTATTTAAGTACTTTTTAACATAATGACATATTTTCTTTTCTTTTTAAATAAATATTTTGTCTTTTTATAATCTTTAAAGTAGAGATAATTGTATTCTTTTTTATTTTTTGGGCATTACTTCGGTATAGGTTGTAAATAACCCACTTCGGAGTAGGTTGGTAGTTCATCCATTCAGTTATTGACACGTGGCTCCTTTGTCATGTCAAATAATAAACTTCAAATATAATCAGATATTATCTAATCAATTTTAAATTAATTTAAACAAATCTAATAAGATATTATCTAATCAATTTTGAATTAATCAGATTTAAAAAGATGTTATCTAATTGATTTTGTATTAATCTAATCAAATTTAATAAGATATTATCTAATCAATTTTGAATTAATTAAATAAAATATTATGACCCAGTTATATTTAATGAATAATTAAATTACTTACATTAATATATTAATTTATAATTTCAAAAAAAGAGCAGCATAGTTGTTGATTAGACTTAATCAAATTTAACATACCTACTTACATTTAATGAGGAATTGAATTACTCACATATTTATTATACAATTTAAAAAATATTCCTAATATAAATTTGAGAAAGTATTTATATATTTAAAATATTTTATAAAAATATTCATAAACAATATTTAAAACCTAAACATGATTAAAAAAATTATGAACGTTATTAAATGAAATTAATTATTCCTAAATTTAATAAATATAACTAACTATATAAAAAAAATCCTTTATCTTTATATGTAGAGAAGAAAGGTTGCTGAATCAATTTTTCCGTCTAAACTAAATATACATAAGTCATTTCTAATTTTTGTATTTAGTAGATTTATATTATTCTTTCAAACCATGTATTAAATTAAAATTATAAAAAAAAACACTTTTTTGTCAATGTTTATTAATGATTACAAATGAATTGTGATGTAAAAAATAATTAATTATTTTCATAAAATAAAATTGTCTAATAATTATATTTAACAAATAATTAAATTGTTATATTAATGTTATTTATTATACAATTTTGATAATTATTACTTTTGTGTATTATTAAGAGTCAATTTTAATACTTTCTCCGTCCTTTTTTATAAGATTTTTTTTCAAAAAATTGTTTGTCCATTTTTATAAGAGTTTTTCTAATTGTCTTTTGCATTAATATTATTTTTTCTAAAGTACCCTTAACTTATTAGCAAATTTTTTAGCCAAAAATAATAAATGTTGGAAATTAATGGGATAAACTCTTTCTTTCTCTTATTGGAGAAGATGAATAACAATTAGGTGAGAAACAATCAAGTGGAAAGAGAGATGATTAATTTTTTTAAAAAATTGAGGGTAAATTTGGAAGAACATTATGAGTTACTGACAAATTTCCAAATTTAAGGTTACTAACTAAATTACTATCTAATATTTTAAAGGTTATGAATTAGTTGGAGGGGTCTAATAAAGAGACAGATGGGGTATTACAAATTACTCCATTTGTCCCATAATAAATGTCATGTAAGAAGAAAAAATAAATTCAAAAATAAGTGTCGTCCTAGGTATTTTACACAAACCAAGAAAAAATAATAAATAGATGAAAAAGAGTACCCCCTCTGATCCTTATTATAAGACATAGTTTTGAAGAAATTGGTGGTCCTTAATATAAGGCATTTTACAATTTCTATAAAACTAATTTATTTTTTCCCTTATGTGCCCCTATTAAAGATTATGAGTATCTGTGTTGTTATTGAATAATGAGAAGAGAATTTGAAAATTCATTAATAACTATTCTCTCTCATCCGTTTTGACCCTCAATCTTCCACTATGCCATTAATCAATAAATTCATTAATAACTATTCTCTCTCATATAATTTCATGATGATTAATGAGGGTAAGATTGGGAGATTAGTAAAAAAAAGTTAAAAATCAATAAAAATCAATTGAATTAATTACTTTTATTGGTCTATGTAATTATTGTCCAAAGTGCCTTATAATAGGGACCAGAGGGAGTAATAATTTTACAAAATTAATCTTATTATTAATATTGCATTGAAAAACTAAAGTGATACTTACTAGGGGTATTAATGGAAAAAGTAATTAATATTACATTGAATAACTAAAATGACACTTATTTTTTCTTCTTACATGACACTTATTATGAGATTAAGGGAGTATAATACTCTCTCCATCCCTTTTATAAAACCACTTCAACTAATTCACACTCTTTTAAGAAAATTAGTTAATTTAGTTAGTAACTTTAAATGTGTCAATAATTTGTAATATTTTTTCAAAATTACCCTTTTTTAAAAAAAATTAATCATCTCTCTCTTTCCACTTAATTTTTTCTCACCTATTTGTTATTCATCTTCTTTAATCCTAATAAGAGAGAAACATTTATTAACTCCAAAAACACCAATCCACTGCCTGTCTACAGTTAATTTTGCATAACGATAATTAGATGGGAGGACCCAATTAAAAAATAAATTAAAGTTTAGGATTCAATTAAAAGAAGAAGAAAAAAGTTCAAGAATCTAATTGAAAATTTGGTAAAAGTATGGGGATCAACAAAATAATTAAACCTTAAATATAATTATTAGACAATTTTATTTTACAAACATAATTAATTATTAATTATTTTTTACATCACAATTCATTTGTAATCATTAATAAACATTGATAAAAAGTTTTTTCTTTTTACAATTTTAATTTAATACAAAGTTTGAATAAATAATATAACTTTACTAAATACAAAAATTAGAAATGACTTACGCACCCTTAGTCTAGGCAGAAAAATTGATCTAACAATCTTTCTTCTCTACATATAAAGATAAAGATTATAGTAATACTAATGCTCTAAAAAATTAAAATTAACAATTTAATTTATAATAATTTGTTTTAATTAATAATTATGGATAGATATTAAAAAAAAATTAGAGGATAGATATTAAATATTAATATATTACATGAGTCTTTTTTTTTTTAATTTGGTTGCTCTATAATATGCTTTGTATTCAATAATAATTAAAAAAGGATTTTTTTATATAGTTAGTTAAATTTAGGAATAATTAACTTTATTTAATAACGTTCATAACTTTTTTTAATCATGTTTAGGTTTTAAATATTGTTTATGAACATTTTTTATGAAATATTTTAAATATATAAATATTTTTTCAAATTTATATTAGGAATATTTTTTAAATTGTATAATAAATATTTGAGTAATTAAATTCATCATTAATTGTAAGTAGGTATGTTAAATTTGATTAAGTCTAATCAATGACTATGCATGAACTTGATTTTGTAATATATATTATTGTGAGCTTAATTTTTATTTTTGAAATTATAAAATTAATATATTAATGCAAGCAATTTAATTATTTATTAAATATAATTAGCTCATAATATTTTATTAAATTAATTCAAAACTGATTAGATAATATCATATTAATTTTGATTAGATTAATACAAAATCAATTAAATAACATCTTTTTAAATTTGATTAATTCAAAACTGATTAGATAATATCTTATTAGATTTGTTTAAATTAATTCAAAATTGATTAGATAATATCTAATTAGATTTGAAGTTTATTATATGACATGGCAAAGGAGCCACGTGTAAACAACTGAATGGATGAACTACCAACCTACTCCGGAGTAGGTTATTTACAACTTATACCGAAGTAATGCCCTTGTTTTTTTAGACACAATATTCAAGTATCATTTATTTTTTTTATAATATCTTTCTTTTATTATACATTATTGCTATTTTAAAGGTTATAAATGATTGTATTTGTAATCAAATAACTTTATTAGTTTGAATACCAAAAAAAAAAAAAAAAACTTTATTAGTTTTTCATTTATTTATATTGATTGAATTTTAATTGATTTGAGAATTTAAATTTTTTTATTAACCTTTGTCAATAAAAAAAATTTATGAAAAATGATATATAAGGGATTGACAACTTGAGTTCTAAGATGCACCAACAAACACTCTTTTTCTATTATAATTCTCAATATATTATATTTGTTTTATCTTCTTGTCTTTGTCTTTTTGACATTGTTTGTAATGTTCCAATGTGTTTTTGACCTCGAATGTATGAGTTTAAACATGTAAGTTTATAAACTTTAGAAAAATAAACTAGATATTGGGTTGCGCCAAAGGTATGTCAAAATTTGTTTCAAGGAGTGATCATTGTCTTGACACATTATTTTTCTCTCTTAATTTTAACAATCTGAAGTAAATTATTCCTCAATAGTTATTGAATATTATTATTTCACAATACAATTTAGTGAGTGACATAATTCTTTATGATTTGGTAGATATTTAGAACATAATTAATAGGATATTTTGCTAAAAAAAAATATGGCTAATGTAGATACCATTTTTTATTTCATGAAAATTATTTGTGACATGTGAAATTGATGATCAACATGTAATTTTAGATCTATATGAAAAATAAAGATATTTAGTTTGTCTCATGTATAAATATATTTTCTATTAGACCTTCTTTTATTACAATCATGCTAATATAAGGGAAAAAAGAAAAAAATATTGACTTGAATAAAAAAATATAGCATATACAATTTGCATATTAGTTATGTTTATTTTCAATATGTTAAAGTAATGTTTGTTATACTGATTTTTGTTTAGAAAAGTATTTATTTTGAAAAATAAATTCCTGAAAAATTTAGCATAAATTTAATTATAAATGATTTTCATAGTATGCAGAAAATATGTTTTGATATATTATTAATATAATTAATACTCTATAATATACAAATACAAATATTTTATATAAAATTTTATACATACATATATATTGATTAGATGAACTATATTTTTGGCCCCCCCTCACCTTAAGGTCTGGATCCGCCCGTGAGTTTAAATACACGAGGAATGTGTATTTTGTGTCAGTTTATAGCTATCGAAAACTGTATTTATGTTAACAGTATTAATACCATTAGAGAAGAGGGACTAAAATCAAGTTTTTATGAAAGTACAGAGACTAAAATGGTTGATTCGAAAGTACAGGAACTAAAATCAAATTTTTTTGAAAGTACATGGACTAAAAACATATTTTACCCATTATTTTTCAATGGTGGGGATTTCATGTACGCTCTGTTCGGTTTGCGCGAGAGAAATATTAAGCCGCCGACAGAATTGCAACGAAGCGGTTTGGATCCAGCGATTTGGGTAAGAAATAAGTGACAACCATGTGGGTCCACAGTGTTTTATTTCTGTCGTCGAGCAGTGGCGGGATTGGGCGGGAGCAATAAAATTTTGGAGAAAAAGACTTTTATAACCCTATTTTAAATCTTTTTTATGCTACCAAGGTCAGTAGCCAATTCTTAGATGGGTAAAATGATATTTTTATATACCTATTTAATTCTATTCTTCCTATTTCATTCATACCAAATATCTTTACAATATTATTTCTATTTTATTGATCTTAAATCAAACAATAAAATATATCACTTTATTTTTTTTCTATTTCTCTTTTTTCAAATTATCTATTTTCTATTTCTTTCCTCTAAATCAAACACAGCGCTAATCACTTTTTTAATGACTCCATTTCCTTTCTTTATATGGAGCAGTCTCCTTCCTTCATAGTTCATCCCCTTGAAAAACTGCAATCACCATTCATCGTTAATTCCGACACCCAAACCTATCATGGCAAATGCAGTATCCTCGTTCCAACAACAACCCATAAAATCCCACATTGCTGTTCTCCCTAGTCCAGGCATAGGCCACGTCACACCCCTCCTAGAGCTCTCAAAGCTCCTCGTCACCCACCATTACTGCCACGTCACATTCCTCAACGTCACCACCGAATCTTCCGCAGCCCAAAACCACCTCCTTCACTCGCCAAACCTCCCTCCCAACCTCCACGTCATCGATCTCCCACCCGTTGACCTCTCCGCCATAGTCAACGACGAGACCACGGTCCTAGCTCGTCTCTGTCTCAACCTACGTGAAAGCTTGCGTTCCCTGAACACAATTCTCACCCAACTACCCGACAAACCCCAAGCCCTGATAATCGACATGTTCGGAACCCAAGTTTTCGACACCATTCCCGAAAACATTCCCGTCTTCACGTTTTTCACTGCCTCAGCACACTTGCTTGCTTTTTCCCTCTTTCTCCCGCAACTGGACCGTGACGTGGCAGGGGAATTCGTGGACCTTCCGAACCCGGTTCAGGTCCCGGGCTGCAAACCCATCCGAACCGAAGACTTGTTGGACCAAGTCAGGAACCGGAAAATCGACGAGTACAAATGGTACCTCTATCACGTGAGCCGCGTGACTATGTCAGCCGGTATTTTACTCAACACGTGGCAGGAACTAGAACCCGTCACGCTAAAAGCATTGACGGAGCACTCTTTCTACCGCAGCATAAACACTCCACCGCTATACCCGATTGGACCGCTAATTAAAGAAACCGAACCGGAGTGTCTTGCGTGGCTCGATAACCAACCCTCCGGTTCGGTTCTGTTCGTGACGTTCGGGAGCGGGGGAGTTCTGAGTTCGGAGCAACAGACCGAGCTGGCGTGGGGGTTGGAACTCAGTGGCGCGAGGTTCGTGTGGGTGGTTCGGGTGCCGAACGACGCTAATGCATGTGCCGCGTTTTTCAGCGCGGGTGGCGATAATGTGGATGATGCGACGTCGTATTTGCCGGAAGGGTTTGTTTCGAGGACTCGAGGGAGGGGGTTGGTGGTGAGTTCGTGGGCTCCGCAAGTGGCGATTCTGCAACACGCGTCTACGGGCGCGTTTCTGTCGCACTGCGGGTGGAACTCGACGTTGGAGAGCGTGGCGCACGGGGTTCCGGTGATAGCGTGGCCGTTGTACGCGGAGCAGAGGATGAATGGGACGATGGTGGAGGAGGATGTGGGAGTGGGTGTGAGAGTGAGAGTGAATAGTGGAAAAGGTGTGGTGGGGAGGGAGGAGATAGAGAGGGTGGTGAGGATGGTAATGGAAGGGGAAGAGGGGAAGGAGATGAAGCGAAGAGCGAGAGAGTTGAAACAAAGTGCGGCGAAGGCTTTAACTGTCGGAGGAGCCTCGTACGAGACACGAGCTGCGATGGCTAGTGTTTGCTTGCTTGCTTGCAAGGAAAAATCACTGCACCCAAAAGCCCGTTTAGAGGGTGGATCATGAAACTGCAGTGAAAGGTTGAAAACGTGTTTTGGCGCTCTTTACTTGAATCTTTCCTACAATAAAATAATAACTTCACGTTGGGTAAATTTCTTAATAACTAAAATTTTCAGCCTAAGTAGGATGGTTGTAATAATGTACTGAATATTTTGTGTTCGATTTTCGGCTTGAGATATTATGACTTATGAGTATGTTTGGATTTTTGGGAGTGTTTTAAATGTATGGTTTTAAATAAAATTATTTTGAAATGATATTTAGTTATCCTTAAAGTATATTTGGAAGTAAAATTTTGTTTAAAAATTAGTTTTAGTGTTTTGGAGAAACAAAACATCAGATACTTTAACAAATTCAAATTTAAGTATGCAAATTTTAATATAAATATATACTATTTTATTCTAAAATGGGATAGAAAAAGAATTAATTAGGTGTCAAATAAAAACTCTATATATCTCTTGATTAAAAAAAATGTACTTAATATTTAACTAACCAAGTGAGATTTATTTATTTTTTTGTGTTCAATTCAGAGTATTTTTTTATTTTAAGTTTGAAAGTTAGAGACCAATTAAAAACCCTATATTCTTAACTACTCTTACCATCAATTAAAAATTCTTTTGAAAAATTATAAACATAACAAGTTAATTCTTTGTAACTTATCATTTTTTTTATATAACATCATTCATCATATTTTTTTTCACATTTTTTTACATATTTCATTTAACAAGAAGTATATATCTTATATGACATTTCAACTCAAGTAAGATCAAGAGATCTAACTGAGTTGGTTGACCAAGGTGCATGAGTTATTGTAAACTTCCTAGTATCTGTCTTTAATTCTTATGGATAAAAAAATTTCAACTCAAGTAAGAGCGTATTAGTATTTAATAAAATTATCTAATTGATAAATTAATTAAAGTTTGAAAAGTTAGTTAAATGTTAAGAGATTATTTAGTTAAAAACACTTAAGAAAATTAGTTGTTAAATTAACTGATAAATATAAAATAATATAAAAATTATAAAAGAAATAAGGACATTAATGTAATAAAGATAAATTAAAAAATATAAATTCAAATTAAAAAGTTGTAAATTACTAAATTAAATTTATTTACTAAACAAATCTAATTTAGTTAAAATAAAATTTTAAACTAGTTTACGAATTTAAAAATAAAAAAAACTAGTTTACGAAGTTAAAAAATAAAATATAAAAGCCTTTACAAGACACAATCTTAATCTCCATCATTGCGTGATCTGCTGTTGGAATAGGACATCACACATATATAAAGTTATATGGTCCATCATTATTGAACATACCTACCTGCTTCCTGGTTAGTGAAATAAAGTTTTAAACCAGTTAAACAAGTTAAAAAATAATTTGAAAGCCTTCACAAGACACATTGTTAACCTTCATCATGATCTATTGGAATAGGACGACCTTTTCCCGATTTGGTATAGTTTACTTTCAAAATTATATAAAGTCGTACTTGTACTTGGAGAACATTGTCCATATGGAATAATTAATAACAATGAATTTGATGGAGGAAAAATGGTGGATTTTTTTCTTTGACTAGAGATCACGAGTGTTCCCCAACTCACTGGATCAGAAACTAATCCTGCTTTTGGTGAGTGGTTGCCGCTGACCCAAGAAAATTTTGCATACGAGGGAAATTGAATACGAGTTTTTCCGCTAAATAGATCATTCCAACCTTATGTGAACACAACAGAATCTTACATTACCGCGCCAACCCTTTGGGTTAAGGAATACATAAATAAGAGAGTGAATAAATAAATAAAAAATGGGAAATTGAGATTGTTTGATTGAGTAGAAATAAGAGTACATAGAAAGAAAAAAAAATATGTAAGACTCCTATCTTTTTATTTTTATTTAAATTCCAGTGAAAGTGAATAATGTGGAATTCCAGCACACACAATTTGTGGTGTTTATTATTATTATTATTATTATTATTATTATTATTATTATTATTATTATTGATGGTTAAAAGAATCGCTAATAATGCACATTTACTATCCTTTTTTGACCAGGAACCACATATTTGTCATCTATTATTGAAAAGTGTCAAATTTTGTCAAGGCTGTTTTTGTTTTTTGATCTTAGCTTTACTAGGAGAGCTGCAAACTCTGTTGCAGACAAGCTAGCTAGCATTGCTTTTTCTTTTCAAGAAAGATATTGGATTGAGGATGTGCCACACCAGGCATTACCCCTTGTCCAACGTGACATTATGGCCTTTAGTGCCTCTTCTTATGCTTAATGAAAGTTATGATGCAATTAAAAAAAAAAAAAAACTATCAAGTTTTGACATTCTGGCATTTTAAAATTGAAACATATCCCACAAAAAGAAAATATTTTTTTCTCTCTTTTCTAAATCAAACATCTCTGAAATTTATTTTATTTTTTACTTATTATCATTCATTTTTTTTCTCTTTCCTATTTCCACTTTGCATGTATTGATTATATTCTATTTGTTTCCTTTATAGATTTTTTTTTCTCTTTCCTATTTCCACTTTGCATATATTGATTATATTCTATTTGTTTCCTTTATAGGCAACAAAAATGATTGCGTACTTTTCATCTTGATATTTTGGTTACCATCCTCACCCATCAGTGTCCACCTCAAGTCCTCAGCTACCTATCACTTGTTTTCAGTACGAGTTGAATATATTTTTGTACTGGCTTCGTCAGTCATTGTTGTTTCAAATTTCAATCGTCAGTCTATCATAGAGAACTTTTTTTTTAAAAAGAAAAAAACTTTTGCATTTTATTATTTTATAACATAAAAAAACATAAGTGAAAGTGGTGTTTAAAATCTTAAACTTCTAACTGCCTAAATTATACTTTTAAGTCTTTTATTTTATTTTTAAGATTCATTTTAGTCTTTTATTTTTTAAAAATTCATTTTAGTCTATTAATTTTTAGATTTGGGACAAATTGATCATTCTGAAACAATTATCATTTTTTTTAAACATAATTTTGAAACTTTTTTTTTTTTTTATTAATGTAAGACGTGAAACTTATCTCGTTAGATTCACCTACACGAAAATTATATTAGATTTTTTAATTTTTCACTTGCTCATTGAACCAGTTTTCACTATGTTTATGAGTTTTTGGTTCAAACATAAGTTAGGTTTCATAGTTTTCAAGTAAATCTAATAGGACAAATTTCACATCTTGAATTAGTGGAAAAAAAAATTCAAAATCACGTTCCCAAGTCAAAAATGATCACAGTTTTGGAAGGACCAACTTCATCCAATTTTAAAAGATAAAAGACCAAAATAAAATTTTAAAAAATGAAGGACCAAAATGAATATTAAAAATAAGATAAATGATCAAAAGTGTAATTTATCCACTACTAAGGCTGTGTTTGCCAAAGTTTCTTCTCACAAAAATTAAGTTCAACGTATCTCGAAATATGTGACTTGTGTAAAACAAATACACACTAAAGTTATGTTTGATTTTTTGTTTGGGGTGCTCCAAACTTAGTTTGGAGAGTAAACTTAGTTTTGTGATATATTTAGTCACTCATAAAAGTATATTTGCATATTAAAATTTTGTCTAAAAATTGAGTTTTTAGAAACATTACTTGGGTTGTTTTTCTAAACTCAATTTTCAAACTTAAGTATATAAACTTTAATCAAAACATGCTGATTTTTTTTTGAAAACAAAAAGGTCAAGTCGTAATCGTAGATGTAAAGTATGACATTTATATTTTACTATTAAAATGTTAAAGTGAAGTCGTTTATTCTGTTTATGATTTTGTTTATTTATTATTTTTTCTAATCTATATTTTTTATTTAAAAAAAATCGTGAGTTAAACATATGATTTCATTTTTAAAATCACCATCCATAATCACGACTCACTTTATTTTGATAATTTATTTAAATTGTATTTTTTAAAAAGAAAAATAGACCGAATAGATTAAAATAAAAAAAAATAAAGCCGAATAGGACATCACACCCCATAAAGTAATAGTATGCTTTAGCTTCATCATTTTTCGTCAAAAACAAAATATGCTCCATTATCATTGAAACGCACCAGCTAGATTGGGCATCGGAAGAGTCACGCAGCCACACATTTTTATTTAACTTTTAAATATTGTACACTTATTATTAGTAAAAAAACAATAATAAAAGTTTCTATTATGAAATTAAATTTTTCATATAAACGAAAGTATTAATTATAAATACTAATCCGTATATTGTTTTTTTTTAAAATAGACACATATAAGAGATCCCCCCCTTTGAAGACTGATCATGTCCATGTAAAAGAGACCCCTGATGGTAAATTACAAAATAATTGTACATAGATACAAATCATAGCACATGATTATAGCGATAAAACTTAAGAAAGTTATCAAATACTAACCTGAATTCGCATTCATCTCCATGATAATTGTTTGTCGGGAGAAACCCTTAAAATACTCTTGAGAGGATTTCTGCCCACTGTCTAGGTGATTGTTTAAGAGAATCTGAGCGTCGTCAGAAAGAGAGTGTAAATTTGCTTAATGAGATAGCAAATTTATAATTCTCTAGCAGTAGGTAGAGACCTTTCAATAAACTATCTACTAAATAATTGACTCAACCCATCACAAGGTCAATCTTATCATAATCTCGTACAAAATATCCATAATCTAAATATGATAATTATCTTATATTTAATTGTCGATTGATGATACTAAAAGATAATATAATAATTATTGATTTATATTAATCCATAACAAATATTTTAACATTCTCCCACTTGTATAGTATTAACCAATAATTAAAATAGGAATCATCAAGACTAGAACGACAATTTCAATCATATGTCAACAATGTAAGAAATCTAAAATTTCTAACACTACAAAATAATATCCGATAGGAATACATATCCCGCGCATCAAATAGTCATATTTCTCAAAAGAAAAGAGTATACAGAATAACATAGTTTAATAGTCAAAATATGCTACGTAACAACGGTCCAAGCATCTGGAAGTGTTATAAGAAATATGTTACTAAGGTATTATTACTATATCCATATCTCATGATAGAGTGTTTTCAGACTCCTATTAATCCAAAACATCAAAAGACTTAACCAAACACATGTGAGCTGTAAAATTCTCAAAAGCTCCAATAGTTAAGTCTTTGGTTAATGAATCTACACATGTTTTCTTTCAACACCATAATCAATTTAAGTCTAAAAAGCTGCAAAGGCCAAAGCATAATTCACAAGCATCTAAGTGCTCACGATAGCCCAATAACAAGAGTGATCACGTATGGGCTAAACCAACAAATGCTCTTAGAATATTTGACATTCAATTAATATGAGTTTCACGAAATAAGTGACTATGCAAACCCGAAGGCGATTAGGAAATCCATTAATATCCTATTGGGAATTGACAACTAGCTTAAATGAAATGATACTCTAGATTAATGTGGCCACAAAATGTCAATAATGAGCAAGCACTTAGATCAATGGTCTAAACATAAAATTTATAAGTACCTCAATTGTGCAAAATTGTACTCGATAGGAGTACTATCATCATAAGTGTAACCCCCCTTCTAATTAACCTCAAATAAAAGGTTTAATTTAATTTTGTGTGTGTTTTTTTTTACATTATATTATATATATAAAAGTACTCATACATTCCATTTAAATATTTAAAACAAATCCGAATTTACAACATTAAAATTTCACAATCTCATCACTACAAAATATTCTTCCTTTACAATACTATCTGCCCAAAATACCCATCCTATATGCTCTGGCAATATCTGCATCTTTTCTTCTAACTATTTCTTCATTTACCTGCAATTACACTTCCCTATTATCTAGGGACAAAAGATTTACCGGATCAAGCATTTAATTTCTCATACAATTAGAAACAATATCAACCAGGTAATTTTATATAACACCTAATAATTCACATATATAAGGCAAATGCAGTATGATTTATGCAAATGCAGTTTTGTCTCAAAATCATTTTGACCCTGCTCCATGGAAACTTTCCCTTTGAGTGTTTAGTAAGTAACTGGCCTACCATTACGCACTGTAATTCAGTTATCAGTCCCTACTAAACACGAATAAACTAGACAAAATTAAGAGATCAGGATACCCAGGAATGCCACCACGGCAGCATCTCTGTCCAGATTACAGCCACATGTGGAATTGCTAATATCATTCACCCCACAGACTACATGATCACAGATCATACAGTCCTGTCTAACTTACTCTGCTCACCCCAAAGATTCAATTCTCATGACTACCGCATTCCCGGTTAGTCAACATTTATTCTTTCTTTTCTTTCTTTTCTTTTCTTTTCTTTTCATGGCTGCCGCAGACCCGGTTAGCCAACATCAATCATTTTTTTCACTTGAATCTTTGTAAAACCCCCAAAAAGACTCATGCATGCTTATGCCATGTGATAATGATCATAAGTATAAATTAACATTAAACAATCACATAAAGAAATATAAACATTCAACGACTAACATTATAACATCAATATTTTACTAAAATACCAAGTTGGTCATTATTATAAAAATTTACTAAACTACCCTTGCTCTTTTTCAAAAATTCCAATTTTGCCCTCAAGGGTAAAATTACCAAATTGCCCTTAATTTTTTCTATTCTTTCCAATTTTGCCCTTGATCTTTTCTCAAAAATCCAAAATTATCCCTAAACTTTCTAGAACATATGAAATTACTATTTTACCCTTGAATATTTTATAATTTACTAAATTGCCCTTAAACTTTTTGTAAAATTCCAATATTGTCCCTACATGTGAAATGACTATTTTACCCTTGGTTATTTTAAAATTTCCACATGATATCCCTTTCTTCCTCATCATGGCCGTGAATGGCCTATGCCATAATTCCAACATTTTTTTCTCAAAATCAACCAAATCAATTTCAATCAAATTCAACCAAATCAATTTCAATCAAAAACAACCAAATCAAGTTTCAATCCATCACAATCCGTCACAACACATCAAGAGATCAACATAACATTGTTTCAATCATCAATTTCAAACTTCTAACATCAAATATATAGAATCCCTAAATCAATTTCATCTTTTCATGGTTCTTGAAATTAGACCTCAAGACATGTTTTTCCTACTTCTAATTTGTCTAAATTAAAATTAAATGCCAAGATCCTTAACTTAAATTCTTAGTTTGATGGAGAAACTCTTGAATCCCTTTTCTCCCTTCCTCCTTTGTCTTCTTGAAATTTTTGGGTTTTTCTCCCAAATATTTCTCTTTGGCCAAAGATATATTGGAATTTGGGAGGTTTTGGTTGGTTTAATTCTTGATTTTAGAAGAAAGGATGAAGGTTTCATGGAGGGGCTGCAGCTGCCCAACTCACGGTTTGGAGAGTTTTGGAGAGCTAGCTTGCAATCTTTTTCTTTTGCTTTGTTTTTCTTATGTTTTTATAAATTTTTCTCCACCCACTTTGTCTTATAGGTAAACGTCCAGCTGCATAGTCCAAGGGCAGTCCATTTGATGAGATTTGGCAGCCACTTGGACGGTCCATACAAGTTACTTAGGTGACTTGCTAAGTGTTTTGGTTTCTCACTTTTTAAATAAATTTTCTCCACCCAATTTTTCATATCCACGTGCAGCTACTGCCCTGGGTCCAAGGGCAGTCAATTTGGCTGAAATTCCAGCCCACTTGAACGGCCAAATTTGCTTCCTTAAAGGAGTTTCCAATTGTGTGGTCAAAAGTCAAAAGTGTAGAAAATTATAGATAATTCTAGAAGGTTTTAAGGCTTCTTAATTATCTTGTAAACTAATTAGAATTTTAAGAAACTAACACCACCATTGAATTCTCCACTATCAAAAACCTTGGGGCAGTATCTTAAGTATCTCTTAATCAAAGCCTAATTAGCTTAATTTAATCACATTAGAAAATTTGAGTTGTCAAATTTTGATTGGCTAATACTTCTATTTTTATTTTTCTTAGTTAAACAATGTTAATAATTATTCTAAGTATGTTACAATTAATAGAAAATTCCATAGGTGTCATACAAATTTTATCTTAATTTTCTACCTTAAATTTTATCGTAATAATTTCTCAAAGTTCTAACTTTCAGAAAATCCTAACAATTCGAAATTAGCATTTTAATTTCTCAACTGTATATATTTTAACTCTACATTCAATTATCTATTTATTAGATTACAGTTTACTCCAAAATTTTACACTGGAAAATTTATCTTAGACAGCTGTCTGACACAACGGTCCAGTCAACAACTAATTCATTTCTCAATTGTATATATTTTAAATCTACATTAAATTCTTTATTTATTAGAGTACAGTTTAATCCAAAATGTTATACTGAAAATTTTTATCCTGGACAGCTATCTGATACAACTGTCCGGTCAACAAGAATTTTAGGCAGAAACAAAAGTATTAAAAGACTCAGAAATTTTTACTGAATAGAACTATATTAATTTTATTATGAAAATATGTACAGAAAGTTTCTATAAAATGCAGTACATAATTTCTCATAATATTTATATAAATAAAATATGTACAAGTAGTAAAATAAAATTGAGGGTGTTACAATAAGCACCTCAACAATGTAGAGAATCATACTCGATAGGAGTATTGTATTTACAATATACTTATAAATTTTGACCAAACAAAATGTGAAGTTTTGGGTAAAAGAAATGCACAAGATAATTGCATACCAAAAGACTACTTGTGCAATTTCCAACAAAATAGCCTTGACATTCGCTAAAGATGCCTACTAAGATACAATGGATTTTATGTATCTCAATACAAAAGGACAAGAATAAATAACAAAGTCCTTCTAGAGTATGTCATATGATCATTAAATGTGCACAAGAATATATGACAATACAAATTTGATAAGTCTCGAAACACACTAAAAGGTTATATGCTCCCACTAATCCTTTATATACCAAAATAAGATTAGGATTCTCATTAGAGCCCACTACAATTGAAATACTCTAACGATAGTGAGATTATAGTTAAGTAAAATAATGTGAATAAAAATTCACTATTTTCTCTCTTAAAGAAATACTTATTAGAGAGAAGTATAGTAGTGTAGGATTAATGAGAGAAGTGGTTACAAACGAGAATATGAACCCCATACAATTCATCTATCAATTACAGAGCTTTTACAAAAGGGTTTTATAGCTAACCACATGTTAATCCTTAAAGAATATTGGCCCTCAAAGGGATCACTTAAAACAAGGTAACCTTTACTTTACAAATATGAGTGAGATAGAAAATCCCTAATATTTTAAAGTAGAACATGGGATCATTTGTAAGTTTTCAATTACCCACTCAGAGCATAAACTCAAGTGCTACAATTATAAACAATATCTACACATACTAGAGTGTAAGACTTGGTTACACGCAGCGGAAGTCCATTGGACCTATACTCAACATATATTAAGGATATAACAACAAATAGTCTCTAACTCTCATCACAAATTATGATGGACATAGGTTTAACTATATATCCCAAATTAAAGCATATAGATTTAACAAAATTACAATCTGAAATACCATCAACAAGGATATAAAATATGGTATAGAGAAATTAATCTCTTCAAATTTGGGATTACTATATTGTCCTATCAAGAATTGTCCACTAAAATATATGACAATAGAGAGTTATCACACAAAAATATTCTATAAGAGACTATCACAAAATCTTTAATGTAAGTCCAGACAACAAAGTGATTACAAATAGTATGTGACAAGAAAACCATTTTATCAAGACAAATAAATTTGGTTGGTCATGTATGATTAATTGGGCATTTGAGGTAAAATTTGTGTCAACACAATTCCATTTATAAGATATTACTTTCAATATACAAAATTCTCCCACTTGATAAAGAAAAGTAGTTGACTTAATTTTAAGGAAAATATCCAAAGAGCTTAACAAAAAATTCAACTATTACCTTTATCACACTAGAACCATATCGAGTAATGTCATACCGATAGGGTATGTCCACTACCCATATGATAGCAATCTGTTTCTATAAAATATTCTATTAAACAAATTTGCATTGCGATAGGTAAATGAAAAAATTTCAGAATATTGGATTGCATAAAAAATAATGCCCAATTAATTGGTTAGACAACAATGCTAGTATGGAACAACAAGGAAATATTTAATGTGTGTAAATTGTCACATACTTAGAGAGTTAAATGGTTCCATACAAATACAACCAAAACATGCCTCATTAAAGAGAATTTCTTATTTGTTGAGATCTCTCTCAAGAATCTAAAAAAACAAAATAAATAAGAAATATAATACTATAATGCACAAGAGAATTATATCATAAAAAAACTCCTATATTGATAGGGTACTCAAACAAATATCTGATATAAGTGTAGGATAAATGGTGCATTGATAGGGTATGATTATCATTAATATAATATACAAATTATCAACAATTATGCCAAATAGAATATGATATTCAACAACAGTCGTATTCAAAGAAAATCAAAACATGCTTAACAACATTTTGATTTAGCATGTAATAAACACGACTTTATCATCGTAAGAATCATGATATTAATTTCATGATATCTATATTAGAGAGAGTACAATAACAGAGTTGTTGGTTTTACTTAATTGAGTCAAGATTACAAAAGTACACAAAGCAATTTTATATTTATCTCAAAATAGAACTTTAGAACTAGTAGGATGCAAAATACTCCCACTAAAAATCAGAATTAGAATATGATTACGAAATGGAGTATTATAACAAGCAATCAAAAAAGAAATGATTGTAGAGTTCTACTAGAAAATTTGAGAATAGTGACACTATTGTATATAATTGCATATTTATAATCTCAAAAGGATAAGAATAATTTATTTACAAATTTATCCATCTATGCATTCATAATCAAGTTAAAAGGTTCAAAGTGTCACTCATCTTTGTGTATAAGACCAATGAGCATTGATGACTTAAAGAGTATGTAATGTCATCTCAAGAGAAAAACTCCAAATATAAACAAATATGACTCAATGTTTTTATATGAGACCAAACGAGCTTTAATGACTAAAGAGTATATAATGTCATATCAAGAGAAAAAGCTCCAAATACAAATCAATACGATTCACATAAAATACATGAATGATATATTTTGTTATTGCCTTAAAGAGTTGTTCAACAAAATATTTTCAGTAATTTCACAAGTGAACACTTTAACAATAACAAGGCAACAGAGAATTTAATCCAGACTTTGGATCAACTTGGCATAAAATGATTTGAAATAATGCCCAATTGCACCATTAACATAAAACAAATTAAATTTTATTATAATCCAAAATTTCTTTGACTAAGGCACATGATTAGAGAAAATATATACTTGACACATATTTGTCACAAATTAAGAATGATAAATGGGTCTAGATTTCAACAATATTAGTAGTGAAAAACACAATGTATATTAAAACATTAAATTATGTTAATTTTAGATTTATTTGATATAGATAAATGACATAAAGTAATATAAAATTCACTACGTACGTTTATTTAATTTAAAAAAAATCTTCAACCCAAGTAATAACAAGGGAAAAAAGTGACTAACACTAATAATTATAGAGAGTGCCTAAAAATATTTTATGCCTCATAGTTTGTCCCATTAAAAGTTTTGATAGAATTAGGGAGGAAAACTAAACATCACAAAACATTATGTGATTCTAAAGAAATGTTCAGTCAAAAGAGAGTCTCTAAGCAAAATGCAACAATACAATGTACTATAGCTTATATTACCAAGATCCTAATATCGATAGGGTACCAAGAAATTGATTAACATAAGCAAAGAAAAGCACATTGTGGAACAACAAATCATACTAATAACAACATATCGATAGGATATAATTATTATTAATATGATAAAACCAACACAAAATTCACATAAATGTACCCACAATAGGTGAGATTATAATCATGTAAATTAAAAGAAAATTATGCCTATCACAAAATTGGTAATCTATACTATGCATAATTGTATAACAAACATATAAATTCACATCACTATACCCACGATAGGCGAGTTATAGTAATGCAAATTAAGAGAAAAAATTATGCATATAGTGTGAGAATAATTATCATGCATAATTATAAAATAATAAAATGACCTCAAATTAATTCCTTAAGAGTGACACAATAATAGGGAGAGTAACTCATACTAGGAAATCACTATAATAGTAGGGAATTGTCACAAAAAAATTTAAAGTCCAAAATTCGAGAATATGATATTTAAAATCCCAAACTAAATCTCGAATTAATTAGAATAAATATATCGTGATGTTCAATTTATTGATGCCAATTCCTTAATACTGGAAGCCGTAAAACAAAGTCCCAAATGACAAAATCTTTAATTGTGTCTTGAACAAACTTTTGAAACAATATGGCAATGTGACTGAATATGAGGCAAGAAGGCACGCTTACCATTGATCAGGCTTCTTGGAGAAGAGAAAAAAAAAATTGGCAAAAGGAACTAGGCAAATAAAATGGCAAGGGTTGATACACAATAATAAAAAAAAAAAAAACCAGCAAAAAGGCAATGTTCCCAATTCTAAAGGGCAAAATAACAAGATACTCTCAACATGCAACATGTAACGTTGTGGTTTTCCTAATTGTATGATTAAGTGTTTGATTAATAATGCAAGAAGAAATTAAATTTAAATTTATAATATGCATAAAAGAATTAATAAATATATTATTTTGTTATGTGCTATAGTGTTGTTGATAATTTTTCATGTATGGTTGGGCTTAGAGTGTAAGGTTGTTGTTGGGACTTTTATGTGAGTTATTTGAGTTGTAAGAAAGAAAAGAAAAGAAGGGGGTGTTCTTAGAGGAAACATAGGTGTTAATAATAAAATTTCAAATAAATCCTAAGCTTTGATCATGCCAAAGCTTCATTCTGTCTCTCATTCCCTTCATTCTTCTTCCTTCCTCTCTAAGTCTCTCTTCCCCTTGAATTGAAGTTTGATTTCTACACCATTTTGAAGCTTGATTTCTTCTTCTCTAGAGCCTCCTTAGTTGATTTCAAGTTGGCAAGTTCAATTCCTCTCTATTCTTGATCTCTTAGTATCTTTCTCAACTCCTACCAAGAACATGAGAAATGGGTTTCATGTAGAATCTTGGTTGGTGGGTTAAAATTTAATTGAAGCTCAATTTGGGATTGATTTAGGTTTCCTCTAGTTGACTTCATAGCAAAAGTTAAGTAGAGATCATTCTTGAATCACCAAGTCTCCTCCCTAGCTTCCTCTTCAAGGTTTTGAGTCAAGAATTTTGGGTAAGGGAAGCTTTAATATGATTGAATGCTTTATTTGTATATTCTATGCTTGGAATGTTATTTTTGAGTTTGGAATGATGTACATATGTTATGTTTGATGTAAAATTCGAATTGGAATGAATTTGGTAGCCATTGAAGAGTTTTAAGCATGTTTTCGAGGTCCTGTAACCCTGTGTCGCTTAAGCGACGAGTGGTTCTCGCTTAAGCAAGACAGGGGACAGGGGAACTTTTTGGTCTGGAAGCTGTTTTAGCTTAAGCGAGAGAAATCCTAGCTTAAGCAAGGCCGCACTTAAGCGAGGAAAATCCTAGCTTAAGTGAGGAACCCTGGAAATGAACAATTAATTCCTAAAATTCTAGCTTAGCGAGAATTCATATTCTACACTATAAAATGGTTTCCAAATTTATTTTAAATTGAATTATTTCTATGGTATGAGTGTGATGGAGATGTCCACAAAAGTTCTAGAACTATGTTAGGAAATTCACATTTTGTTAAAGTTAGTGTTGTGTTGTAAGTAAGGATTCAAAGTGTAAGAATACCTTACTTGAGCTTATTGAACTGTTGGATGAGTTCATAAGCATAATTTGAGAAAAATGGTGAATTTATAACATAGAGGGAACTTGTGGCAATCAAAATTGTTTGGCTTGTTACATGACATTGCATATGGGTAGGCACGTAAGTTGAGGGTGCTAGGTAGGCTCTCAACCTAGAGCCGGAGGTTTTCGTGGTGGCTAACGGTGGGCGTATAGAATAGACAAGTGGACGAATTCCTATAGATGTAAGGTTTTGCAAACCTTACAGAGGTAAGCCAATACCCACACTTCCTCCACAATGTCAGCTCAAGGGACTCCCTGAATGGTCAGAGAGTGAGACCATGGTAGGGGATGAGGCCTATGGGGGATCGCCTAAAAGTTGTAGAAAGCTCCATGGAGTTGAGTCAGCACGACATTACATAATGAAATTGTATATGAGATTGATTTATAAATTGATGTATGTGTTATTGAATGATGTGATCTGGTTTATTATTATTGATTGATTCTAGTTTTCCTTTAAGTAAATCTTATACCTTTGTATATCTATGATCTTTTTATAAATAAGCTTACCGTTGTATTTTGTGTTTGTATTTGTGTTGTATTACTGCAATGATCATGTGATTGACACGGGAGCAAATAGTGGTGATGTTGCAGGTACTCAGACCGCTCGTGACTGAAGCGGATGTAGATTTAGAAGATAGGATGAGATTCCTCTTTTTGGATATGTTCTCATATATATATATATATATATATATATATATATATCACTACAAGAATTCTCGCTATTATAGTGGGCTAAAAACCCACTGTAATATAAAAAAGCCAACTATAAATCAAAATTATCGACGACTTACAGTGGGCTACGTATCCCTCTATAAAAACCTCGTCAATAAATTTTATCGACGACCACGAAAAACCCTCGGTAATACAGTGGGCTTAGCCATCTGTATTACAGTGAGTTTTATTCACGGTAAGAAACCCACTGTAATATAGAGGGTTTAGCCTTCGGTAATTATCTATTTTTTTTAAAAAAAAATTACGAAATTATCAGTACCTGGATATATTTTTTAATTTCAAACACAAATAATTTAAAAATAGTACCTGTTTATACATAAAATTAATTCATAAGATAAAATATTTCATTTTCAAAACGTAATATAATTCATCTAATCATGAGTCAAACAACAAATAAAATTACTATCAAGTTATAATACAAATCCATAAAAATACTACAAAATACAAATCCATAGAATAGAATTCTCAAAAACAAACTAGAAGAATTACACTATCTAAACAATTTTATTTAGGGAGCTAGAAGAATTAAAAAACTATAAACATCACACAAAAAAAAGCTCCTATGAAAAAAAACCAATATAAAACACTATAAGAATACAATGTGGAAATGACTTCTAAGGAACAACTTTACAACTGCACAAATAAATTAGGTGGTTTCTGAACTCGCAACAGAGTTTATATCATTCGGAACCAACACAAAACTGAACCTGCACAAAAATATAAAAAAACTTTTATCATTCTCAATTTCTTATGAATAATATACAAATAAATAGAAGAAAGAAGCTCGGCAGCAGGGCATGCAACAGAGTTGCGTCATACCACAATTGTACTTATCAATACATATTAACGTGAACAGCTTGAAAAATAATGCCTCTAATTAAGCATTCAGAGCCTCAAAAGTAAAAAAATAAAAATAAAAATAATTACTCTAAACAAATTCAAAGCCTCAAAAGTATAAAATTATGAGTATAAATATTAAAATCCCTGACAATATATATATGAAAGCTACAAAAGTAATCTAGAAAACTCACCCTATCCCAAAAATGTACAGTAGATTCCTTATCAACTAGGGGTGAAATGTCAGGAAGATATTGTACCTATTCAATACGATAAAAGTTCTAAATTACTTCAAAAAACATAAGTTTCCAGAGGTGGTAGACTAATCACTATAAAGAAAAATCCAATCAATGTGAATATACCTCTAAAAAATTGTGAAATTGAATGAACATCATGAACATAAGACATTACCACTAACAAACTTGCACGTATATTAATTAGTTGTCAGTTTAGGCTTTTAAAACCAAATTCTCCTCATTTAATTGGTAGAATATATATATTGTAAAACACAAAATAATTTTTAAAGAAAGAATTAACACTACAAATGGTGTGCAGAGAATACCATAGAGGGGAATCACCAGCCATAAGTGGCAAAAAACATACTAAAGAAATTTTAGTCCACCTATTAAGTTGATAGATACTGTTGGATTTCACTACTCTAAAATCAAAAGGTGTGTAAAATAAAATAAAAATATAGAGGAGTATTTAGTTTTAATATGAGAAGAGTTAAATTTCAAAGCCTTTTAATTTAAATTACCAGTATGAATAACTTAAAAGGTGGACAAAGAGTATAAATATGAACCTGCATGAATAATAATGTATGGAAGTCAATAAAAGAATTTCATAACTCATAAATTTATCATATTACAAGTTACACAAAGAAAGGAAATTATAAAATAATTTTCTCCAAACAGGTAGACAAAATAAGTCATGAACATGAAGACCAATGAAGAGAAGATATCGGGTTATACAAAGAAAGGAACTTACAAAAAAATAGCATGATTAGTTTTCATCTTCACAAGATTGCCATTAATGCTTTTCTCCATGCCATCTCCACCAGCTGATTTGGCTTGGAAATAAAGGCTTTTGGAAAGATTTGGCCTATGTGTTTGAGATGATGAAGTGGGCTTCAAGTGGGTTTGTCATTGGTGGCAGATTGGTTGTTCTTTAAAGCAACACCAGCTTTTCCACTAGGTTCCTAACCATGTTTATATGAATTAGTTAAGGTGGTTGATCATGTACTATGTATTCTAACCGTAAATGATTAAGAATAGTTGAATTAAAGAAACAATTCTGATACATGTAACATATGGTACCTTGGCAAGTTTTGAGTTTTTACTTGTTGTAGATTTAAGCCCTTCAACTTTTACAATGGGTTGAGATACCTCATTCTTGGTCTGAATTACAACATTACAACAATTTTCATCCTTCCTAACCACCTCTTTCTCCAATCTCTACAAGTAGTTTTCATATATTTCTTCTCTTCCAGAGAATAATAAGCTTAAAACATAGTTGAATTGCAGTACAAAGTGTGCGTAGAGATACTTTAGTAGGATTAAAAAGCTTTCTACTCACTTAAATAGCATACAATTCTTGAGCCTTATAAAGAATAAAAGTGCAGCACACACCCTTTATAAAGAATTAAAAAGCCTGCATATAAAGATTTCAACTCAATGGGAATTTATTTTCTTAAGCACTACCAACAAATTATAGTAATAAAAGTGCAGCACACACGCCTGTGCCTTCAACCATCTAAGTTGCAGAATCTCCATCGTGCCTAGAACAGAAACTAGACTCTTACCCACCACAACAACAAAATTCCAACACATGCCATCTGACCATAACACCACACACTTACACGAACTATATTGAGACCGTATTGACACCATCAATCCCATGAGTCGCCAAACCCCATTCGAGCACCACCTATTCATAGCCAACACAACACCAAATCGCCCTCAAACAAAAACCCCAACCATCAACTTAACCACAACCCTTGTAAATGAAAAAAAAAAAGAAACAAAAGGCAAACCTGACTTGTAGGCAACGATGGGTGTAGAGAGTAGGCGACGAAAGGAGGTATGCCGAGAGTAGCGACTTGTGGCAAAGGCATATCACTCTTCGCGCGACCTTGGAGCAGCTTTGTGTCAGCGTTCACACGACCTTGGACGGTGTTTGCGTCACTTTCTTTGTGCAACCTTGGATGGGGTTCGTAAATTGCGACCTTGGTTGGCGGTGGCTGCAAATCGGAGGCGCGACAATGGCAGGTCGGAACAGAGTAGTGCGGATCTCAGACTGAGACTAACATGGGTGCGGCGGTTCTAAAAGATAAGAACCCTGAAGTGTTTTTAGGTTTGTTAATAAATTGAATTTTAATAAAAAAAATTAAAAAAAATTACAGTGGGTTAAACCCATTGTAATTATATACGACTAATTATAGATGACTTAGCCGTCTGTAATTACAATGGGTTTTACCCACTCTAATTACTTTATTTTCATTATACTATATAAATAAGTATATTATACCTAAGATTTATATAAATTAAAATTATCTAACTATGTATATATAAATTCAAGATGATAAAATGAAGGTTATATAAAGATTTAAAAATAGTTTCAATTATAGTGGGTTAAACCCACTGTAATTACTTCCATATTACTAGCCAAAAAGCCATCAATAACAACTTTACCCAACAAAAAATTAATTAAAATTTTGTATTTGATATATAGCGGCGAAAAAATCCACTGTAATTTATCGACGACAAAACCCACTGTAATCCCTCTTTATTACTGACAGAAAAGTCGTCTGTAATTTACTAGCGAACAAACCTACTATAAACTGTCTGTATTATAGACGACTTTATAGCCCACTATAACAAATCCACTGTAATAGCGAAAATTATTGTAGTATAATTACCGACGGCCAAGCCGTCTGTAATTACAGTGGGTTTAACCCACTCTACTTACTTTTTTTTTAATTTTAGGTAAAGCTCACTGTAAATTATTCACGGAAAAATCCACTGTAATCCCTCGATATTACAAGCCGAAAAGCCGTGAAAAATTTACTTGTAGACAAACCCACTGTAATAGCGAAAATTCTTGTAGTGTGTGTGTGTGTATATATATATATATATATATATATATATATATATATATATATAGTATTGAGACTAGCTTATGACATATGTATAAATACTTAGGTTGTTGTGAATGTTCTCTACAAGAGGACTATTTTGATATTGTATGCACATATATATTTAAGTTTTGTAAGACCAGACCTAATACTTTTATGATATTATGATGTACATTATGTGTAGGAAAGTAAATACATATATGTGTGATGAATGTGAATAATTTTCTATGTAGTTTCATATGATAATATTTAACACAATGTTTTAGTATAATAAATCTGTAACGAAGATGGGTCGTTACACAACAACTCTTAATCAAATGGTGTTTTCCTTTCCATAAAGATGGCTTATCAAGTGCGCATCAACTTAAGACCATTTGCCAGCATCATGTTGATCCCTTATGAAATTAAATCGTGGACCCCAAGTTGCGTGAAGCAAAAAAACAAATTGTTTTCGTAAATACGAGAGTCAAATTGCTCTCGATCCCGATTGGAGATAGGATTCATAACAATTGAGAAAATAAACCGTTCCACAAAATCCTATCAGGCATCAAACAAATTAAAAAAAAAATTGAATCCGTAGGATTCAATGAAATTCGGGAAAAAGAAACCGCGAAATCCTTTTCATCGCATATTGAATTAAGAAAACTAGAACCCTAATTTAATTTCATGAATAGGAACAAAAAAATAAAAATATCATAGGGTTCACACAATAAACAGCTATAAAATGTATATAAGTTGGCTCTGATACCAATTGATGAAAAATTATAAAATAATTGTACATAGATACAAATTATAGCATGTTATTATAGCGATAAAACTTAATAAGGTTATCAAATACTAATCTGAATTCGCATTCATCTCCATGAGAATTGCCTGCGAGGAGAAATCCTTAAAACATTCGAGAGGATTTCTACCCACTTTCTAAGAAATTGTTTAAGAGAATCTGAGCATTGTCAGAGAGAGAGTGTAAATTTGTTTAATGAGATAGCAAATTTATAATCCCCTAGCAGTAGGTAAAGACCTCTCAATGGACTATCTACTAAATGATTGACACAACCCATCACAAGGTCAATCTTATCATAATCCCATACAAAATATCCGTAATCTAAATATGATAATTATCTTATATTTAATTGTCGATTGATGATAATAAAAAATAATATAATAATTATTGATTTATACTAATCCACAACAAATATTTTAACAACTCCTGTAACCCTTTTCGCATGCATGATATAATAGATTTGTTTTGAGTCAAAATCTGGACCCATAGCTTGTCCGAATAATTAAGCATGCAACAAGTTTTTTTCCCGAGCATAGCATAGCATAGCAACATTTACCGCTCTTGTAGGATGGATGTCAAGACCACCTTTATTTTTTGTCCTCCCAACCAACCCAGTGGCAAGAAGGTTAATTTGCCCCAAATAAAGCTTCTGACTCTCGCATCTATAATATCACAAACGCCTTCTGGAAGCCACCAATTTTGCATAGTGTAAATGGGAATGGCACCCAAAACAGATTTAGCCAAGGGTCACTCTCCTCGCCCTATTCAACAACTTACATTTCCACTCAGCTAGCTATTAGTAATATATAGTATTTTTTATTTTGAAAAGTAGTAATATATAGTATATACTATATAGGTACTTGATTAATTGGTTTATATGTACTTGTAATAACAATGATTAAACGAATTTCAAAATTAGCATTCTATGACAAAAACTGGTACGAAAATATATAGCACAAAGACATGTTCTTGTATTTAGTGGATGAAAATAAAGTTTTAAAAAAATTAAAATAGAATAAAAAGAAATGAAAATGAAAGTCACAATGACGTATTCCGTATGATTTTCATGCATATATTACACTGCAGTTCTCCTTTGAAATAAATAAGTTTAAGGAACGCAGGTTTAATCTACACCTTTCAAGAATGCAACAAGGGAAATGAGGATTGGGTTTTGTTAATTATATATTAAAAATTTATCTGTTATTGTTTTTTGCCCATTCGGGTGAATCGGGGTCTGCATGTCAATTGGATGATAGACCCCTCTTTTTCAAGCAAATCAATTGGATAATAATTTCTCTGTATGCACCCTTGGACTAAGTTTTAGTACGATTTTATTAGAAACCAGGCCAACTGCATGGTTCCATTCGTACCTCTATAGGTAGATGGGTACTGCTACTTGCAGCATGTAGCTCAAATATTTCAGTTGTTGAATGTTAAATGACTATTGAAATTTGATTTTCTGGTGAACATCTAAATCAGCAGGCCAATTTATAGTTTCTGTTTAAAACCATCTCGTTTACAGAACTAGTTTTCTACAAAAAATCAGTTTATTTGCAAGATCTCTCTCTTTTTCTGATACATTTGATCAATCTTTGGACCACCTCAGCAAGTGCCTTTACTTCCATTTGCAGCAATAGGATCTATATCAGATGAATTTAGTGGTTTACTCCAAATTAAATTTTTGAAGGACAATGTTGTTTACAATTAAGTTGACAATTTTATAAACATGCATATATTTACTCAATACTTCGTTAAAAATCAAATAAATTAAGGGACTGTTTCAAGCCTTGAGATGCAGGACTATTGCCACCTCTTATACCAAGGCTTAGAAAAGTTTGTAAGCTTTGATGTTCTATTGATGTTTAATCATTCGAAACCTTTATATCAGCCTTTTATCAAAGATGCACTGAAAATAAATTTTGGAGAAAACTCACATACAGTTTTATAGGTGTTATATATGCTGTTATGCCAACAATATGCTAACTATAAAACTATGGTTCAAGCAAAAGCTATAAAAGACAAGTTTTACCAAAACTACATTCCTAACAGAAATTCAAACGCACACTGACATTTGAATCCATGGACCATGGTACAGTCGCTACAACATCAATAATGATGCCAAATATAAGTGCCAAGAAAAGTTTAATAATGAAAATTAAAATAAGCTAAATAATCCAAATAAGCCATTGGAAATACAAGATTCATTGTACAGTACAATTACCATGTGAAAAGGATGTAATTTTTACTAATTTTTATACAAGTCTCATTGTACATTACAATCACCATGTGAGAGTCTCATAAGCCTTTAGATGTCTACTGAGTTCATTTTGAAGAAGTTGAGATAGTTGACAAATAATTGTCATGCAATCCTTCGTGAAGCTTTTGTAATTTGTTTTCCTATATCCCTGCAAAAACTAGATCAGATATATATTTCTGCATAAATAAAAAGGAAAAATAAATCTTTCAAGGTAACAGGATCAAGATGCATAAGATCCCATCAACAGGACATGTGGAAAGAAGAGCATTAGCTCTCACATACTTAGCACCCAAATTCATTTGTAATTGTTGATTGGTTACTCAAAATCTTTTTTTACACAATATGATCAATATACTTTTGGCTTAAACAAATACCAGTAGCAGGCTATAAGCAAAGACTCCCTCTACATGCTCCAGTTCAAGGTTACTGCAACAAAATAGTTACTTAGAATTTACAAGTAGTTTATTAAGGCATGGTGATAAGCTAGCAGAGATGAGCTTAACTTCATACACACTGCTACAAGGTAAAAGTCGTCCTCTAAAACAATGACAAGGTACTTTTATAAACAGTAAGACTTTGGAGAGAACTTTGCAGAGGCTGAATTTTATAATAAAAAGACGTAAATTTAAAAATATACAAGCTCAATGATTTGAAATTAATTGATGAAGCACCTGTGTTTTATCCAACTAAATTTTTTGTTTATATTCTTCTTATCAGGAGTTTGAAGACACACTTGGTCTTTGGTTACGTACATAGCTAAGATTGAACCTTGTGATATGGGCTTATGGCATATGTAGGATTGTACCTCCAGCTTGGTGATGGTTGCATTTCACTTTATATGATAACTCCATTTTCACAGCAATTGACTGACCTTATATTGGATAGATAGTTGTTGAATGTACCCAGCAACAACAACATTTAGAGCCATCGTGTCTTACACAATTATCCTATCAAACACCTTGCGTACATCCTCAATTGTTAATTGAGTAACTAATTTTACTTATTCTTTCTCCAACAAAAAAATTGCTATTTTAGGCACATATTTAGACCTTATTTTCTTGTTCCTGTGCTCAAAATCTTATCCTTGCATACCCCAAATGTTAAATACTTGTCCAAGTGGTGTAGAACTTTTCTTCCATGCTGTGAGGGGGGAAGATATATATATATGACGAATGCTAATGTACTTACACCCTTTTTTTTTTTAGTATGAGTGCATTAACAATCAACACCATAAAATTTGGATAAAAAAACCAATAAACTTATTTGTTATAATAAATTTAACTTAAGGATATTATAGTACTTGACTATTCAATTTAAAAAATTATTTCTCTCTCATTTCTGATTAGCATTAAATTTTTTGAATACTCTTTTCTGTCTCCTCTCTCGTAAACATTAAATTTTCAATATTTATCCTCTCTCCTCTCTCATCATAATATAATAAATGTATTATGAAAATAAATGTATATTCTATTTATTGTTTTTTTTTATAATTTCATAAATATATTAAAGGAAAGTAAATGAAATTAATATAAAAAAGTTTATTTTTATATAATACAGAATAATCATACAATTAAATATGAAGAAACGATGACATAAAAAATATAAAAAATGATTACCTATTTTTTTAAAAGTAATTAAAAAATAATTGTTTTTAATATAAATTAAATAAGCATAATGTTAAGATTACACAAAGTTCTTTTTAAAGAAAAATATGGCTCGCAAATGTCATAAATAATTTGGTTGACAAAATATAAAAAAAAATGCAATTTATTATTATTTTTTACTATAACTTATTTTTAGAAAAATAGTTATTTTTCAAATTCATTTAAATAGTACAATAATTACTATTTTTTAAAATAAATCTGAATCAGTCACACTTATTATTTTTAAATAAATGTATATTTTAATTTATAGTATTTTTTAATAATACACAATTTTCTATAATACAATTATTATATTATGGTGAGAGAGGAAAGAAGAGAAAGATATTGAAAATTTAATGTCTATCAAAGAGAAGAGAGAATAGAGTATTTAAAAAAATTAATGCTGGTTAGAGAGGAAAGAGGAGAGAGAAATGATTTTTTAAATTAAATAGTAAAATACTATAATATTTTTAAATTAAATTTATTACAACAAAGAATTTCATTGATTTTTTTGTCCAAATTTTATGGTGTTGATTGTTAATATACTCATACTAAAAAAAATAGATGAGTGCATTAGCATTTCCATATATATATATATATATATATATATATATATATATATATTTTTTTTTTTTTTTCTTATGCTGAACTGGATAAGTCCCGGAAGGCCAGCTAGCAGAGACAATGTGCCTACATGTTATTTTACATGGTACTGTTCATCAACGGCGATCTTATTAACAGATTCTAACCAAGGAACTAACTTCATTGACACAATGCTTTCAGGACCAATCTGTTAATTTTCATCTTTCAATAATTAACTTGACCAGTGCTTTATATTTCAAAGACGAATTTGGTGATTTACTTTGTTTAATTTAGATACAATAATTTTTATACTATTAATTAATTATAAATTATTTTAAATATGTTTAAAATAATGATGTTAATTAACTTTAAATTGTTCAAAATAATGATTATATTTTAAAAATTAGTTATATTTTTAATCATCACATTTTACACTGAGAAAATAATTTATACATTAATAGTTTAAAATAATTTTAAACTATTATCCAATTACAAATCATTATGTATAATGAGTTTATTAAATTTTATAATAACTATTTAAAAGTTATATCAACTGTCAATGAAATTTTTTAATTAATTGACGGTATAAAAGTTTTTAGACTTATACATAGCCATTCAACTTTATTCATTTCACTAATTTGAATCGAAGCATGTAAAATAATTGGAATTTACTTTAAATATATCAACAATATAAAAAAATTTATCTTAAATACTACTATTTTTTGGTAACGCTCTTAAATACTACTATAACAAGCTTGCTAATTTTTATTGTAATTATGTTAAATATATGACTAAATGGTCAATTTAGCCCCTAAAAATATATGACAATTTTAAGTTAGTCCATAACTTCAAAGAATTTTTTTAAAAAAAAAGTTCTTAAAAATAGCTTTTGTCATTCATATAATTTGTTATTTCCATATAGATTATCGCGTGTTATCATTAAAATGCAATTTAGTTCCTCATATAAGGGACTAAGTTGTATTTTAATGATAACATACAAGGACCTATATGAAATTAATAAATTATGTGAATGACAAAAATTACTTTTAGGGATTAACTTAAAATCACCATACATTTTTAGGGACCAAATTGACCATTCAACTTGAATATATACTTGATATGATTTTTAAGTGATTAATAATATTGACATTTTTATGTCAAAAGCACACATTATGTAAGTATAAGAAATAAACTCTAGTTTTATTCAAAAAAAAAAATTAAACTCTAGTTAGAAAATTTTCATGAACTTTTTTAATTAGAGTTAATTTCTAGACCAATTGTGGACCATTTTGTTAAGTAGTCCACCATGCACCACAAGTCCACAACCAACGCTTATTAGATTCATCAATGTGTATAGTGTTATTATAAATTTTCCCTCATTAAAACATTTTCTCTTTCCCTTTCAATTTCCCTTCCTTCCTCACTGTCACCGCCACCACACTTTCAGCATCGCTAAACCAGTGCCCTGACAGACACTACAGCCTCGACTTGCACATCTTGTTCATGTAATGACTGCCTCCTCCCCTCTCATCACCGTCGAGGACATCGTCTTCCACTACCATCTACCCCGTCTGCAAGATCGATAGCGTCATTGCCACACAATTGAAAGCGTAAGGAACTATCACTCCTCATATCCAAATACTCTTTATTTTTTTTTTTTCCTTGTTTGAGATTGGGTTTGACCGATATCTTGTTTATCGTTTCACATTCTGCATTTTTGGTTTGTTGCATTTGTTTAATGCTTTTGTGTTTCCTCTGCGATGCGTCGTCGTTTAGGTTGAAGCTGGTGCCAGAAGGAAGCAATCGAAGGAAACTGTTAAGGATCCTAACAAGCTGAAGAGACCTCCAAGTGCTTTCTTTGTTTTCATGTGCGAATTTTTTTTTTTTTTTGTTTTAGTTATTTGTTATTGAATTTGTTTTTATTTTGTTTTTTTGTTTTGGTGACATGATGGGAATGGTGACGGTGGGTGGTGACACCGCCGCTAAAAATAGGTCGAAGAAGAAGGTAAAAACTATGGAGCGCCCATATGATGAGGTGGTGTATAATAATTTTTTACAGTGTAAATTCTTCTAATGACTGTAAAGAATGGTGCGCAGTAGGCATGACAAATAATCTCGTACTTGTGGGTACCGCCCCGACTTTAACGGAGAATATCCGCTTTGATCAGGTATGGGTACGGGGTATGGGTATTACCCGGATTTTTTAAATGGGGACGGGGACGGAGATTAGTATCAAACTATACTTGTACCCGTACCCGCCACCATTATATTTTTTTATAATTTTTTTTGTTATAACATATATATACATTATACTTTTTAAAAATATAAATTAAATACCTTAATAGTTAAATAGTTTAATTATAATAATAGTTAAATAACAAACTTAAAATTATATATTTAACTAAAAATATAATTTAATTCTTAATTCTTTGTCTTTTAATTCCTTTGTTATTTATTTTTTATATATATTATTTGAATTAAAACATAATTAATAACTTAATATATAATTTATTTAAAAATATATAAGTAAATTAAATTATAAAAAATAGTATAGTGGGTTACCCGCAAGATATACCCGAACTCAATAAAATCTCATGAAAATGGAAATGGATATTAAAATCTTAAATCCGTATCTTTTATACCCGTACCCGACCTGCCTTTTGTGAGAATGGGGACGGGGAGAGCCAAACCCGTCCCCCACCTACCCCGTTGGCATCCCTAGTGTGTAGTGAACCACATGATGAAGACATGAAGTTGTCCACGCTAGAATTTGTCTAATTTATGAGATTTGAAATTAAAATTAAAAATATTGTAACTCACTAGAGTTAGCTCAGTAGTGAGAATGCAGTAAATGGGTTTAGGCTCACTCTTCACCAATGTTTTTAAAATCGGACCGGTCATTGAACCGGTCAAGGCATTGGTTCAAGGTTCAATGGTTCAACCGTGGTTGAACCGGTATTAATAAAATAATTTATAAAATAATATTAAATAAATATAATATCACATAACTTTATAACATTAAAAACTATAATAAAACTTAAAACATCACTAGAAGTTTAATTAAATATATCATAATACTTAAGTTCAAATTTTAATAAAATAAAATAATGTCCATTAACAATAACAAATTTACATTTAGAATAAAGAAAGAAAATGACAAATTAGTATAATATAAAATTATCAAAAATCAAGATATAAAAAAATTATAAATTAATATAAATGAGCAAATTATATGTTTTACAAGAAAATAGTAATAATAATTGATAAAGTAATTTATATCTATTTGAGATATTTATTAAATATGTGTTTTTATTTATTTTTAAAATATTTTATATTAAATTTAAAATTTTAAATGAAAAAAATAAATTTTTTTTAAAAAAAAATACCGGTTCAAACCGGTTTTGGCTACCGGTTCTTGACCGGTTTTGGCCCGGTTTGACCGGTTTTGGCCCGGTTTTCACCAATTCTGAGTTCCTCCGATTTTATAGAGTATCCGGACCGGTCATCAGACCGGTTCCCGATCGAACCGATCCGGTTTCGAGAACTATGCTCTTCACTATTCAATCTTCATCGTCGTTATTGTAAAAAAAAAAAAAAAAATCCTAAAAATTGTGATTTTCAAAATGAAAAAAAAAAGAAAAAAAAAAGGAAGAAGGTTGAATTGAATGTGAAGGTGAAGAGTTTCACCAACTCTCTGCACCCCATCCCACCAAACTCCCTCTACCTACCGCTGTTCAACCTTCTCCTTCTCATTCTCATCATCTCACTTTTGTGTGCTTTCAAAACATTCTGTTTATCAATCAACCACCGCCTCTTTCTCATTCAGTAACCCATTCTCTCCCAAAATTTCTCTCTCTGTTCAGTTTGCATATGGCGAACAGTGTATATAACGGCGCCACATGCCGAATCCATCTCCGGGACCAATCACTGGCCTTCTCTCGCCACGTTTCCAGATCCCTCTCTTTCCTTCCCAAGTGAGTCCTCTCTTTCTCCTTCCCTCCAATTTCTCTTTCTCACCCTTTTCTGATGTCACCTTCGCAGAACACGTGCTGCAAAACAACCAAACGCCATCGCGGTTATGGCTTCGCACTCTGACTTCGACGTTGACCTTTCGCTCAGTCCACGTGTCAATGCCGTCAAGCCTTCCAAAACCGTCGCCATCAGCGACCTCGCCACCGCTCTCGTCCAGGCCGGCGTTCCCGTCATTCGCCTCGCCGCCGGCGAGCCCGATTTCGACACGCCCGCTCCCATAGCCGAGGTTTTCTTTCTACATTCCCCTTTTCATTCATAACTACGTGTTCTCTGTTTAATACTGTAATTGTACGGGTAGGCTGGGATTAATGCAATTCGTGAAGGTTACACGAGGTACACGCCCAATGCTGGAACCATGGAACTGCGCCAAGCGATTTGTCGCAAGCTAAAAGGTTGGTTTGAGTTTTGTTATGTTATGTGCTTCGTTTGGATGAGGGTTTTGAGTTTTGAGCTGGTGTTTGTTGCAGAGGAGAATGGGGTTACTTATACTCCTGACCAGGTTGTGGTTAGTAACGGAGCCAAACAGAGTCTTGCTCAGGCAGTGCTTGCAGTTTGCTCCCCTGGTGATGAGGTAAGTAAAGGGCTTTTGTTTAGGCTCTAAGAGTAAGCATTAGAGGAACTAACTACTTATGCTGCGTAGTCATTTGTTTAGGTCTGAATGGATGATTAATTTGACCAAAAGATTCTGCAACTGGCCTTTTAGCTTCTAACTTTTGCTTTTTGTTTGTTATATGTCTTTGGTAGTCTGCTATAATTACTTTTGTTGAAATTAAAGAATGTTGATAAATGTACCATACTTATGTACAAGTCTGACAGACCTCAATCTCATACTTTTAGGGATTAGAATCAAGCTACATATAGAAATAATAGAAAGAGAGCAGAATTCCCCTATTTACATAAATAGACAATAATTCCCTAATTATACGAAATGTCTCATTAGTATTTCCCACAATATCTCAACAATTTTATTACCAATTTATCATTTATTCAGGGTCCAGTAATATGTTTGCTGTGGTAAAATTCAAACAAATAAAAAAGCCACTCCATACTGTGCACATATTTCCATTTATAAAATTATGTTTGAGTTGTCTTTGGACAACTTAATGCTTATCACATACTCCATATGTTATTTTTCCTTCTGCTCACTACAGTGGCTTTCATTTATGGCGTGAGTTTTTCAGGTCATTATCCCAGCTCCATTCTGGGTTAGTTACCCAGAAATGGCAAGGTTGGCTGATGCAACACCTGTGATTCTTCCAACCTCAATATCTGATAATTTCCTTTTGGATCCCAAACTCCTCGAGTCCAAAATTACTGAAAGATCGAGACTGCTTATTCTTTGTTCACCATCTAACCCAACAGGATCTGTCTACCCTAAGGAATTACTTGAAGAGATAGCCCGGATTGTTGCGAAGCACCCAAGGCTTCTGGTATAGTCATACATCCATGACTAGATCACAAGTGCTTCAATGTGTTCAACCTAGATGATATTTCCTTCCAATATCTTAATAGTTGTTTTGTGCAGGTTCTCTCCGATGAAATTTATGAACACATAATTTATGCACCAGCAACTCACACGAGCTTTGCATCTTTACCAGGAATGTGGGACAGAACTCTAACTGTGAATGGATTTTCTAAGGTTAGTCTGTAATGTTCCATTTCTGTTAGAGTTGCATGATGTGTTGTTGATCCCTCATTCTTATTCTATACTCAATAGGCCTTTGCAATGACTGGTTGGCGGCTTGGATATATTGCTGGTCCAAAACATTTTGTTGCAGCATGTGGAAAGATCCAAAGTCAGGTATGCTACATTTTTATTGGCCACTTTCATCAGCCTTATCCTATACATCATACGTGTCTTGATTTCCTTTTGCTACAGCCTACATGACATCTTACAGATTCTTAGGTTTAACAGATTCAGCATTTGTGAGGAAACTTCAAGAAATTTTCTAGCCTTCATTTGGAATTAGTTGGACTATTGTTGCTAGTTGATATTATATGCAGTATATACTGGCTGATGCATCTTATTGAATTTAGTTCACTTCAGGGGCCAGTAGTATAGCTCAGAAAGCTGCAGTTGCTGCATTAGGACTAGGCTATGCCGGTGGGGAGGCAGTTTCTACCATGGTGAAAGCATTTAGGGAGCGAAGGGATTTCTTGGTAAAATGTTTTAGAGAAATAGATGGTGTCAAGATATCTGAACCCCAGGTGCAAATTCTTTTCTTTTATTTTTTTGTTCCTTAAATAATTCTCCTCTTTTTGTTTTGTCTCTTACTTTTCCTGTCTGCTTTTGTAGTCAAACATAATTTTTCTCCTTTTCACCCGCAGGGAGCATTTTATCTATTCCTTGATTTCAGCTTCTATTATGGAAGAGAAGCTGAAGGATTCGGTAAAATTGAGGATTCCGAGTCCCTCTGTCGATATCTACTGGATGTGGGCCAGGTATACTCATATAATGGCTGTAAAGATTTTAGTGATATTTTATTAGCAAAAGGCCAAAAGTATGTTCTCATTTTTTAAGTATGACACAACAACTGAGAGTGAAAGTTATCTGGAAGGTGTCACCCATGGCCTTTTACAGTTAAGCTTAGACCATCAATATGTATACGAAGTTGAAAGAGAGGGGAAACATCGTATAGTTGAACTTTTAATGTCTCACTAGTCATAACATTGTGTTTTGCTATTTTGACTTGCAGGTAGCCCTGGTGCCAGGGAGTGCATTTGGAGATGACACTTGCATCCGCATCTCCTATGCAGAATCCCTTACTACCCTACAGGCAGCTGTAGAAAGAATTAAGAAAGCACTTATCCCGCTGAGCTCTGCTGCACTTGTTTAATATTGATGTTTTGTTGTAATGGGTGTATTTAATTTTAATTTTAATTTTAATTTTGGCAATGTGTAATCTGATTATTCTGAAAATAATAGGCTTTGGCTATTTTTCAACAAATGAAGTGATGCAACTGTCTTATTAATGGTTTAAAATTATAATAACAAAATTATCCCCCTTTTATGTTACATATATGTTGTCTCGAAGCGAAGGGGAAGCAAATAAACAGGCGTTCAATGGCTACAAAGGGCGTGGTATTTTTTAAAGTAGAATCCATTAAGGGACAATTTTCTTAGGCAACAATTTATTAGCTAGCACTAATAAAACTATGGAATATTTGAATAAGCCACAACCAAAGTAGCATTGATAACTCTAGCTACTGATAAATTTCATGTTTCGTTTTAGGAGAGGTTGAATTTGTGGTGAGTCCATCTTTGCTACTTTCTACAACTGCATACGGACCCTACGCTGACTAGCAGTACATTGCGTAATTTATTTATGTTTTTAGGTGGTTTGTCAGGGGATGTAAATTGTGAAAAGTGGGTGTCTTATACTCGAAACTGATCTAACGAAACAATGATACCCCCCCCGCACCCCTTAAGTCGGGCCTCGTAAGCAAAAGTTCCACAAAAGCCCATTAATAGTGGATGAAATGGAAGCCCAATTTGTGGGAATTGCTATTCTCACACAAAATTTTGCTACTCTCACCACCCCCACGTGGGTGGCTTTTTTGTTATTCCAAAATTACCCTTTCCACGGAATCACGATTCCGTTGTACAACGTACACAACGGAATCGTGATTCTGTTGCATAATTTTTTTTCACCACCACACTACACAACGGAATCATGATTCCGTTGTGCATTGCACAATGGAATTGTGATTTCGTTGTGTAGTGCACAATGGAATCACAATTCCGTTGTGCACTACACAACGAAAACACGATTCCATTGTACACTTGTATAATGGAATTGTGTTTCCATTACAATATATGGGGTGGGAAAAAAATAATTCAACGGAAGCACGATTCCGTTGTACATTTGTACAACGGAATCGTGTTTCTGTTGTAGTTAATGAGGCAGAAAAAAATTAAACAACAGAAGCATGATTCTGTTGTACAAATGTACAATGGAATCGTGTTTCCGTTATATAATAAAGGGGGTGAAAAAAAAATTAAAACAGAAACACAATTCCACTTTACATCCTTTGCCGAAATGGAATTGTATTTCCGTTATTTTGTTATCATGAATGAAACAGAATTACATTTCCGTTATTGTAATGAATCATATTTTATAATTTTTTTCTATTTGAACATCCAATTTCTTTATTTGTCATCTTTTTTTTTCTTTTTTCTGTTATCTCTATTTTTAGGTTTCTAAAATTTAATTTTAATAAATATGAATATTAAAAAATTTAAATTTCAATAACCATGTTAAAACTTAAAAATCCATATATATAAAATATTAAAAATTTAAATTAACAAAAAATATAAATGGCTTAAATGCAATTTTGATTCCTCTATATTTTAAATATGCAATTTTGTTCCTTCTATTTTAATATAAATACATTTAGTTCTCATATTTTTCAAAATCCACAATTTTAGTCCCCCTATTTTAAAATATAGACATTTAATTCTTCAGTTTTGTAAAAATCACGATTTTGGGTACAAAATTACGGATTTTAAAAAACAAGGGTACCAAAATTACATTTATTAATTTTATAACATAAAAGTCAACCTACATAATGAATACATATAATATATACATATATCACACAATTTTAAAACAATTTAAATTAAAATATATCTACACAAAATTTTTATAAAATTTAAAGTTAAAAAAACAAGAAAAACATTAAGTATTATGTGGGGGTGTGAAGAAAAAATGAGAAGGAGAGGGAGAAAAGAGTGCCACGGAAAGATAAGGAGGGGATGAGGGGTGTGAAGAAAAGGAAGAAAAAATGGAGAAGAGAGAAAAAAGAGTGCAGTGGAAAGAGAAGGAGGGTGGGTGTGAAGAAATGCTGGCAGAGATAGGTATGTCCTTTCATAGGATTTTGAAAAAGTAGGGGGTGAGAATAACAACCCCCAATATGCCCATAAGTTGTAAGCCCTATAAGATGTTTTGGCCTTCACTTTTTTTATTTTTTTCTGGATATTGAGGGAGACCAGTTAAGCTTACAAGCGTAGGCCCAAATTATAATATATTTGGAAAGACAAAATGTTAATTAACTCGTTGGAAACAAAGACATGGATATATTAATTAATTGATACATTGTGCGGCATATGATATGCTTGCTTTGGCATAGAATCAATCCATAGATAGGTGACTGGTTGACCTGCCCCACAACCGCAAGTTTTCCAATAGGTAAGGACGTAAGGTTAAGGTCTCATTAGAAGTTTCCTGTTGGAAAGGCAATGCAACACATACAAAAATAAGAGCGTGGGAGGGAGGGAAGGAAGGAAGGTAAGAAAGAAAGACAATCTTAACTAAATATTCCCATCTACACCAAAGTTTAACATTCTCAAGACGCTAAGGAACTCCTTCCCCTTCATGCAATCTTGCATAGTGACTTCAACTTGGAGACAATCAACCTTCACACACAAGAATTGGGTTTCCTCTGCATGCACTTTTCTGTCCCAAAAGTACCACGTTTCCTATCTATATATAGTAAACACATGAAACCAAGTTGGAGGGAGGCAAAAAAGGAAAACAAAAGAAAAGACTTTGTGATCATGGAGGCCTCTTATTCATGCAATGAACAAGCACCCGAGATTGTTTTCTTTGATTTGGAAACTACAGTGCCCAAAAGAGGTGGAGAGCGTTTCTGGGTGCTGGAGTTTGGTGCTATTGTAGTTAGTCCCCACAAACTCACCGAGATTGAGAGCTACACCACGCTCATAAGACCCAAAGACCTATCTGTGGTCTCAGTGAAATCCAGCAGAAGTGATGGAATAACGCGTAAAGCTGTTGAAAATGCACCATCTTTTGAAGATGTCGCAGACAGAATATTCAGTATCTTGAACGGAAGGGTGTGGGCGGGGCATAACATCCAGAGATTTGACTGTGTTAGAATCAAAGAGGCCTTTGATGATATCAATAGGCTAGCACCTGTTCCAGTTGGAATCATTGATTCTTTGGGGGTTCTAACTGAGAAGTTTGGAAGAAGAGCTGGTAACATGAAGGTAAGTAAGAAATAGCAGCAGCAAGTGATTAATTCTTCACACAACAAACAAAATCCTCATAATTATTTCAAGTTCTTAATTACTATTATTTATGGGCAGATGGCAACACTGGCTTCTTATTTTGGCCTGGGCCAACAAAAACACAGGTACACATTATATATGAGTTAAATTTTAATACACTAACTAATTAGACATCATATGTTAGATATGATTTTTTAAGTAATTATTATAAAATTTAACAATTGAATGAGAGTGGAAAAAATAATATATTTCAATTATATTCTATGTATAATGGCTTTTGTGAAATATGAATGATATGGATGTATGACTATTTTGAAACAGGAGCCTAGATGATGTTCGCATGAACTTGGAGGTGCTTAAGCACTGTGCAACGGTGTTGTTTCTGGTGAGCAATTAAAGTACTCCATGTTCAATTCTACTTGGTTAATTATCTTTGAAGACAAATATTCCAACTAGCAGCATGATTCTCACACGTTTGTTATGGCTTATGGGTGATGTTAGGAATCTAGTCTACCAAACACATTGCATAGCAAATGGTATGGATCTCCCAGCGTTATGACGCGAAGCAGAAGCAATGGGAAATCACCCTGCAAGGAAGAAACTAGCAGAAAATCTCCCCCAACTTCATTTGGATATCAGAGGACTGTCCCCTATGCTAGGGGAAGTTTGGGAAAGGTTTTATTTTATATATACATTGGCATAATATATATAACCTCAAATACATATGGTATAGATCACCCGCTAACAATGATAATGGAACTTCTTTAAATGTAGGTGACCGAAAGAGTGAAGGGATTGTTGTGTAAAGCACAAGGGCAACCACCACTTCAACAACTACTCAAGCATTCTCATTCATTACTAAGGTGAAGAAGAATTGACAACATGCATGGATGCCACATTCAGAAAAAGGCCTTGGAGATTAGGATTAGAAAGGCCTCACGTTTTGGTTTTGTTGATCGTTGGCAAATTGAAAGGAAGATGTGCATGCACAAGATGCCAGAATGCTTTTCACGACGCACCTGCACATGTTTCAAGATTATAAAGAAACCGATTGGCAGCCCAAATTCATTTGTGTATAGTTCAATTAATTGATTTGTGTATGCTCCAAATTCATTTGTGCATAAGCATACTTCTTCAATGAAGGATGCTAATAACACAAGTATTTGTAAGTGAAATCAAAATGAATATTAACATCAATATTTTCACAACAATGAGCTGATACAACCTTAGATCTTGTATTCCACTGAATCACTAATATATGTTGACAAAAGTTTGTTTGTTATTATGGGGAGGAAAGCAAACCAAAACAAAATTGCAGAGTTTTGTGGGCTTAAACTAAAAAAGGATAAATTCTAAATATTACGAAACGAAATTTGACGAGTCCTTCAATGTGCAAAGTAGAGAAGAGAAGAGGAAGAAAAGAGAAGTGCTAGGGCACTATTCCATTGATGCAAAGTTTAAGAGGTCTACTAGTCCTGTAGTTTTTCTTTACTCTCGTTAAGAAGGTCCATCCTACAAATTTATAACGTTATTACATTATGTTTTCAGTTAGTGCCTGTTTTGAATTCATATAAGAGGAAAATAATGATGGCATTTCCAACATAATTTTCACACAAACCATATATTTCTTTTATACATGATAGGCACAAACCAATATAGTACATAACCCAAATTCCATTTCGTGTGTGCCTAACAGGAATTGGAAGACTTATTCTTCTGTCCCACTATATTGTACATAAAGTGCTCCGGCCAAGAAATCCAAACACACAAAAGAAGTATCATACATGAGTAGAATTTTACAACATTCCGATTCAAACCAGCCATGAAAAGCTAAGATTTTATTCCAACACACGGTTCAATCAGTAGCAATTCAGAAATCCAGCTTGCAGTCAATAGCTTCTCCAATAGTCAAGAAGACCCTTCCTCCAATTCTTGTGACAAAGTCGGTCGCCTTTAGCTTATAAATCACTTGCCAACGAGGATTGGCAATTGCTAGCTGAGCAAAATTAACACTAGGAATAGGTAAATAGGCACAATGCAGACATGAAATCCGCAAAGTATAGTGTAAAAGTAAAACCTCAAAGAAAATTAGGTATCCCTTACCTGCTTTCCACTTGAGACCAAACTCTTATGCAGTTCCTCTAGAGAAGCAATTCCCGAGGTGTCAATGCTCACCAAATCTACGGTAAAAATATAATGAAATAAACTGTTCAGGACTTGCCTACAATATTGTTACTAGATACAAGTATAGCAAATTCACACATGAATCATCCTTAGTGATGGCTGTTGCACTTAACTTTTATATTAGTAACACAATATCATATAACTAAAAAAGCAAATGTAATTGATTCAATAAATTAGTTATTTTTTCTCTCCATTTCCCCACTTCTAAAAATTATGTTTAGAATGCCTTGAATTTCCGGTATTTCAGAAAAATAACTTACTAGAGGTGTCAAGGATTACGAGCTGAATTATGCTTCTGGTGTTGTCTTCTATGTTCCCCTTTGCTTCTTCACGAGTGATCCATTTCAGAATCCTTAGAAACAAACAAAATTAAGTTGCTTAATTAGTTACAGCTCAAACTCGGTTCATTTTTATTTAATATGAGATGGACACAAGTGTTTGTTGCAAGTGCCTACTATTATATTTATACCTTTCTCTGACTGAATTGGCATTAGAAAAGCAAAGCAATGCAGACTTGACGCGTATTATTGCAACCCCAGGAGTCTTAACAGCCATAGGATACTGTTGTACATCGCAGAACACATCTGTGCCGGGAACTCTTCCCAGAGTCTCTGTGCCTGCTCCAATTGAGATCCAAATTATCTTTGTGAAAGATATTGCCACCTGAAAATAAATTTGAATTATCTTAATTCAATCTAACTTTTTCCCCTTGAGTACATTATTAATCACTCACTGCTATATTCCTATTTGATTTTTGAGTCATATATGTTGGGTACTAGAGTAACAAAATAATAACTCACAACTAAAATAAGAGATAAGAAAAATAGGAATTGACACATAATATTTTAACGTGGAAAACCCTCAACGGATAAGGAAAAAACCACGGACAAGACTAGAGAAATATTTTTACTAAGTGGAAGAAAATTACAATATCTCTCTAACTATAAGGAGAAGACAATTACACTCTCTCTTATAATAGGAGAACACACACAACACTAGTGTTGCTAACCCTCTCTAAAATTACGTGGGATGCAAAATCTAATGGAGGAGAGGTGCTATTTATAACTAAATATGGAAGCTCAAACATTTAATGCATTGCAATATTTTCTTTCATCCAACCAATTTTGCAGGACTAGCATAGTAGAGTTAGAATTTTTACTCGAAGTCTTTTTGACTTATGCCACAAAAGTGACTTTACGGGTTCACAATACATGTCCTTTTATTTATTTTTTAGTCTATTTCACTTGAATCTCAATGCATGGTCTTTTGCTAGTTGCTACAAAGCATTAGTTTGTTTCTCAAGAACTGGATGAAAGTAGTACTGTAAACTACATTAAGTCACACAGGGACAGGGCACTTCAACACTATTAGACCTAATCAAAAGCACCTAATTAAGTTAAAGGTGCTAGACTGTGGGGCTTTTTGTTGGAATGTGAAGTGTGGCCCAACAGCACTTAATCCTTTTCATCATGTTTTTAATGCAAAAAAACAAAAAACTAATCATTTATAAAAGAGATGTTGGTGGAGGTGTGACGTGAGATGTTATAAATAGGGACAATCAGTATACATGCAGGAAATATGTAAGTCTCGACAATAATAAAGAGGGGTCTAGATTGCTAAAGATCAAAACTCCTTTGCATAATATTATATCTCATCTTTTTTTCAAAAATAGTTTTTCTATAAAAATCCCAACACTCTTTTCATGCCACTGATATCCCCGAGTCAATGGAGTTTCCAAACGCATCCACTTTGAGTGACAGGTATTGGACTAACATTCACTCATTGCTTTATAAAAAACAAACCAGCTTTGCTTGTTAGTCCAATAAGGTAGTGGAAAATGGCGACGGTTTTCTGTGCAAGCCTTTTAGACGTACTACCTAAATTTCTTAATTACCAGTCTGACTGGGCAAAACAAAAGCAGAAGAAATTGCATTGCACTAGTTAGATATCCTCTCAACTTGGCCACGAACTTATGCAGCAGATATTGTTGAAAGATTTTTTGCATCTCATGATTGGCTTAGTAACAATATTTGATTTACGTACGTATCTCTTTGTCACTGCTCAAAGATTAAACTTTAATGAGTTGTCAACTTAATCAGTGCTTATCTAAATTTTATAGTGAAGCGTTTTCAAGTGGTAGATTCCATGGCATAAATTAGTGGTGATTCTGAAAGAATATTCATTGGTGGAGGAAGGTAGGTCCGCGAGGGTGACTATACAGTACTGTGAATGATATTTTAGTGCGGCACTGTTGCTTACAACTACGTTCCCATTTAAATAGTCCACCCGGAACTCCAACTTAATTTGACTTCTAATTAATATCAGTAACAGTTAGATCATGATAAAATTGTACGGATAAAATGAACTTTGATATCATATTTAACTAAAGACCTTAAAATATTAGGTATACGTATCCTTGCTACTTATAAATTGTTGAACATACCTATCTTTGTGAAATGCAGAATTTCATAATTACACTTAAATTCCAACGTTTTAAATAATTAAAACAGAAAAGTTTATTTCATTCGATTCTATCGGTTGAATAATAACACTATTTGCACGTGATAGCAAAAGGTAGCAATATGTTGAAAAGTGGTGCACTTACCGCCACTAGCAGACCAAGTTCCACTGACGCAAAGAGCACCCCAAAGAAGGCTCCAACACAAGCAAGAAAATCAAGCTTATCAACTTTCCATATTTTGTAAGCTTCGTTGATGTCTATGAGTCCCGGAAGAGCTGAAAGGATTATTGAAGCGAGAATAGCAGTTGGGGTAAAGTACAATAGCTTTGTCAAACATTGTAGTGATATGATCACCACAATGGCCATCACAATGTTTGACGCTAATGTTTCACAACCCGCAGTGAAATTAACCACCGTGCGGGAGAACGAACCTGTACATAATTAATTAAGTGAAAAATCACTACTTAGCCGAATTAATGCTATACTCAAATTAATGTTTTGTAGGTACTGTATAAGGTTGATTACATACATGAATTTGAAGATTTTTTTGTGTGTATAAACATAAACAAAGTTAAAGCTACCTAAATCTTAAATTATATGAATTTGAAGATGCCATTTACTTTATTTGAAATAAAATTTTAATAAATTTATTTGATTTTTTTTTTAAATTTAGTCCTCCTGTATTATTTTTATGGTTGAATTTGTAATCCACTTTAATTTAACACGTGAATCTTTAGACGAGTTTTTAACTTTGGACATTGATAGTGCTCCTCTCTCATTAAACATTTCTAATTACCTTTTTTTTATCTGTAAGAATCGAATACTGGTAAGAGGTATCGAGAGATTTACAACAACTTACTCAATTAACTGAGCTAGACCCTCTCGGTCATTTCTAATTACTTAAAAATGTGTATTAAATGATTTTTTCATAATTTCTAATTAATTTAAGACACTCACAAATTAAAGGAACAATGTGCATGTGTGTGTATATAAAATTTTTCTAGGTACTTAAAAAAGTAAGTGCTAAATATTTTTTAAATTTTTATAAAAATGTTTTTCAATAATTTTTTATTTATATTTCTTTAACTAATATCAATCTTAGAATATTATTTAGCATTGTCCTTTAACTTTTTAATCATCATTTCTTTTTTTCCCCCACTAACTGGTGGACTTACGAAATTAATTCTAAACGAAACAACTTCGAGAATTATATATATGCCAACTTGAAATTAATTCTAAACGAAACAACTTCGAGAATTATATATATGCCAACTTTTAGCTACCAAAATCTTATCTGATTGATATATAGTAATTTTAGCTGTTGTATCATCAACTGATTCGACTAGGAGCAGGAGGCATAAAAACTACTTTACGTATATAAGAAGAATATCCCCGAATATATATCTTCATTGATCTTTTTAAGAATTAAGGTAGTACGTTACGGATTCTCCATCTGTGTCATGTTAGTGGCAAACTTGGAAATGAAGTTTTAGAAATATATATTCTTCTTTTAGAAATAAATGCAGTTCATATTTCAATTCCTTTAATTAATTTCCCTCCAACTTACCAGTTGCAACATAGCAAGAGGTGAAGCATCCTATGATGTTCATGAAGCCTAATGACACCATTTCCTTGTTTCCATCTAGACGGTATCCTTTCATGGATGCAAAAGATCGTCCAACGGCAACTGATTCCTGTAATCAACAAGATAAGAGCACACCTATTGCGAGTAATGAAAATTGTAAATCTAGATTATACAATCATATATATAAGACTGTAAGTTAGTTGAATGGTCACATGATTATATAAAAAAGTCATGTATATATTTTTCTTTTATTTTGATCATTCAAATACAATTTAATAATTTATATTTACGGTTCTAATTTCTTACATTAATAAAGTTTTGTAACATGAGTCTCTTTATGTATAATTGGAATATGAAGTGTAAATTGGGTACTCACAGTGAGTGCAACAGCAGCAACAACTAGTCCAATTTTGGCCAATGCTCCAATATGGGGGGTGTTCAAGTCTATCTGATTGATAGAGCTTGGATTCAGTCCTCCTTTTATATGTCTCACAATATTAACTCCACTTTTGTCAGCTCGTGTCACAAAAACAATAAGAGTTGATAGCACAACTGATACAAGAGGGGATATTGCTGGCAGCCAGAACAGTTTCCTATTCCTTTTACCCTGCCATCGTGAGTTTGACCCGCATTAGACAAAAATATATTTTAGAAATTGTTCAGGAAAAAAAAAAAAAAAGATAATTTCTTCTTCGTGTATATGACTCACCAGAAATCTGGTAAACAGGATGAAAATGAAGAATGAACATCCCAGGACAAAATTGCGAGGATTCCACTGCAGTTAAACAATTACAAGGATTTATGTGATACTTTATAACTTTTTTTTTTTGGGTTAAAATTCTATGGCAGCATGTAATTGTGTTTAGATTTAAACATCGACATTTGCCAGGGGAAGAAGATATATAAGATTTTGCATGTCTTTTATATTTCTAAAATATCTTCGGATATGGATTGGTACAATTTAGTAGTATAATATCTCTACAATTTAGTGGTATATCTTCGGATTTTAAGGTGTGTTATTAGTTCCGTATTATCCTTATACAGTTTATTTTTTAAAAAAAATTATATACAAAAGTTGCATAACAACAAGAGAAAAAAGACTATATTTTAACAATATAAAATAATTTTATACTATCATTTCATCATATATCACTGTTAGCAATAACATAACTTTTTTACGCTATTAGAACATAACCATTAAACTCTATATACAAAAATAAAGAATTTAATTAAAATATATTATGTAAAAAAATTATGTTAAAATATATTATGTTTAAACTAATTTTTAATTGATTAATAAAAATCTTTATATTGATAATGTATCAAAATTAAACTCTAAAAAAATCATGATCAGAAAATTCAGAGTTTATTATGATGATATTCTTTTAGAAATATTGGGAACACTAGATCTCGCGAGTGCAATATGTACGGTACGTGGTTAATTAATAGATTTTTCTTTTTTCTTTCTCCACAAAGGACATGACCCACAAGACACAAGTCCTTGGTAATAATAATTCTCCTACGACAAGTAGCTAGGATCCATCCAACAACAAAAGGCAGTAAAAGCACATGCAACTAAATGGATAAGTGTAGTAACACATACGGGATGATGAACCGATTCCCAAACGGATTTCATGACAGAGATTATGTCTGTTTTGTTCGTAAAATGATTGATCCCAAACAGTCCCTTCAGCTGTTGAAGACCAATTATTATAGCTGCCCCCGCCATGAATCCAACAATAGCAGCATGAGACAGAAAATCCACAAGGAACCCCAACCTATTCATTGTTCATGGGCAAGGTTAATTAATTACTATGCCATGCATGCATGTAAATTATAATAATTCACTACATCATATCATAGTTATACCCACCTGAAGAGTCCAAAAGCAGCTTGGAATATGCCAGCAAAGAAAGTGGTAGTGAAAACAAGCTTTCTATACCCATTTGGATCAATGGCAGGGTCTATTAATTTCTGAATCATTGATGACAAAAGAAGTGATACCACGGCCACGGGTCCAATTGCTATTTCTCTTGAAGTTCCCATTAAAGCATAGATAAGAGGTGGCACCACACTTGTATCTAATTTGTTCAAAGCATTGATTTCAAAGTTATAATTTCAAAATAGAACAACTAATTCAAGTTGAATTTCTTTTTTCATAAAGAGAGGGAAAAGGAACATACAGAGGCCATATTCAGGATCAAGCTTTGCTAAAGTGGCATACCCAATGCTCTGCATCCAAACAGAAATACGAAGACTTATGGACATGTATAATCCAGCGAGTGTTTGAAAGAACCTAACTTATTTACATTTATAAAAATGGTTTATGACTCTATAATTTTTTTTACTAAAAATCACGATTTATTTGTGTAGTGTGTTGTAATTGTATTATACCTGAGGAATGCAAAGACTTGCAATGGTCAGACCTGCAATTAAGTCGTTTCTGAATTTGGTTGGTGAATAATTACGACCCCAATGAAGAATAGGAAAAATGCCCCGCAAGAAGGAAAGCACAACTTTAGGTCCAGTTTGACCTCTTATAGAAGACCAGATTTTTTGGTACGGTGAAATTGTGTTCCTCACAGAACTCATGATGTTGTGCCACGTGGTTGGGGGATCAGGAGCATTGAGCACCCACTGAGACCTTTCATAATTTTGTGAAGCCACCTTCTCAGTGTCCACCACCACTGGCTCCTCTACCTTGCAGGTTTCAATGGCTGAGAAAGCCATGTTTGATTGAAGTGTTTGGGAGAACTCTGTTCTCTGCATAAAAGCCTAACTAGTCTTTAATTACTTGCCATCAACACAACAAGGGCGCTTAAGGCTGTGATCGTGAATTGTTTTTGCAAGCAGTGTTTGGAAGGGCACGTCGTGAGTATTGAGAATCGAGCACCTCTTTAAAAGGAATGATTCTACTCCCACGTCATTTTGTTTTCAATAGTTTTTTTAATTAAGAAAGAAATAACAAACAGGGTGAAATAAATAATTAATATATCAATTTAGTGTGAGATGGTTTACAGATACTTTTACTCTTACATATGAGGTCAGAAACTCGATTCCTAAGTTGTAAGGAAAAATATTTATTAAGAAAGGTCAAATGAATCTCAATAATTTAAGAAATTACTCTTTGATTTTCGACACCTGAATTTATTTCTCAAAAACTAAGTAATGTACTAGTAATAGATAAAAAAAAATTATGAAAAATTGTTGTAAAAATTGATGTTAAAATAACTTTACGCTTTTAAAAAATAGAAAATTTCATTTGAATTGTCCGATTAAGTGAACAAAATAAAGAAAAGGAAAACGTGTTGTGATTAGTCTTGATCATTAGTAGGTAAAAAGGCAATCTTAGAGTATCTTAAAGGTGCAATTATCTTTTATGTTTTAATTCATTTTGAAGATCCTATTATATTACGTTAGATTTAAAAATATTAATAATTTTCTTTTATTTTAACGGTATATAATGATAAACCGGATTCTCATTGTATTTTGATGTGAGTTTAGATGTCATTTTCATACATTTTGAATATATTTTATTGGTAAAACTCACTGTTTGGTGTTAGTTGGTGCAAGACAAGTACTCAAGAGGCTTCATGAGGAAAAGAGTTGAAAATTGCACTTTTTGAAGCAAAAATGTCACTGTCTGGAGGACCAAGAAAAAAAGGCTAGAATTGAAGTAACGCAACATGCTGGTTGCGTAGCAGAATTGGACATTGATGCAAGGACCACGGCCGTGGTCATTTTACCACGGCCGTGGTAAGTTGGGCTGTCAGCCCATTTAAATTTTGAATTATTATAAATAAAAGAGAGAAACCCTTTTATCTGGATCTTTTTTTCTATTTTGAAAACGGAGGGTTCTGAGTGAGAAAGAGGTCATGCGAGAGACTCTGAGCTGCAGGAGGACGTAGAGAGCACCATTGGGGATCACCACTATAAAGTTTCTTCCCTTTTGTAATCTTTATGTCTTCTTTTGAGTTTTCTAGCTTAATCATGAACATGAGTGGCTAGTTTCTCTTAGCCCCGGATTGTGATGTAACTGTACCTTTGTACCCCGGTTCTGATTTTAATAAAACTTCGATGTTATTCAGTTAATTGTGAAATGTAGAGAAATACACTAGAAGGGGGGTTGAATAGTGTATTTAAATTTTCTTTGGAAAACTTTAGCCAATGTGAAGATAGTGTATCTTTACGTTTTACAGAAACTTAGTAAAACAGAAAGAACGAGTTATCGTCCAGCCGATTAAAACAACAGACCAAAGAAACTACTCTTCTTCTTTTTCGTTTAAATACACGTAATAGATAAACTTAGATAAAAAGGTGTATAGAAACTTTTTCGTAATATGTTGAAGAGATAGTTTAAAAGAAATGCAAGTAAGCTAGAAGGCGAGAGAATAGAATACGTAGTTTTATACTGGTTCACTCAACTGAGCTACGTCCAGTTCTCCTTCAAAAACTTTTGAAGGGTTCTACTAATCAAAATCTGATTACTCTCAAGTATTCTAACCTTGCCACTTCTGGCTACAAGTATTCTCTAGGCCACTCTGGCACACCCTTAATCTCCCCTTGAGATTAAACACAAAAACCAAGTATTCTTTAACACTAAGCCACTCCTGGCTTTCCAAACAGAATTGTTTGATATTGTATGTAAAATTTAACTCTTACTGAGAGGATATTACAATAAGAATGAGTATATAGACTCGCTTAGCAAAGCTAAGATGAATGCTCTTTTCGCTTATGATCGTCCAGTCGTTTTGACAGGGATTCAGCTCTTTTTCAATTTTCGTCTTTTTGATATGTGAGCTCATTCTTCTATATATAGGAAGCTTGTTGAAAGATATCCGTTGAGGGATCTGTTCCTTTTCCAAGAGCGATTCTTTCTGTAGCATATGGCCGTTGTCACATTTTGACTTAGAGTGAAGTGATGGAAGTGACAGCCGTACTTGTAGCGCCTCTCTCCTACTTGTACTTTTTCTGCAGGGAGAAGCTTCTTCTTTTCCTGTTCAGTACTATTCGAAAAGATCAAACAGAATGGCATGTTAAAATATGAGAGAGTGAACATTGCCTTATATCATAGAAAACGTATTTTCAAGATAGTAACAACAGTGAGTGTTATTCAAGCGTTGGACGCTTGCTCTCACAGGAGCATTGGACGCTGCCTGTAGGGTTCTTTATAAAACACATTTGGACGCTCACTTTATTAAAACATAGAGTCCAGGTTTGAGAGATACAATACCATTGCGGGATTGGACGATGTAAATCCTATAACACTCAAACTAGATCATTAGATACTTCAAAATTTATCCTTTAGTTATTATCATCAAAACCGAAATTCGAGGGGTTGGACATCGTCCAAGGTCTTAGAACCTAACAAATTGTATCTCTTCACTGCTTTTATTGCTTTTTAATTAGGACCGATCAGTCTAAATATAAGTTAATCTCTTGTCTATGATCAATTACTTGTGATTAACTGAACTGTGAAGTGATTGAATTCGTACAATTTGCATGATCAAACCTATTGTATGAATTTCCAGTAGATTAACCTGTTAATCAACCTCTCTGAGATTCATCATTTGCTCTAAATTAATTCACCTATGATCAATTGGGAATTAAATTAGGGGAAATAACATTATTAACTATGATCAATTGTTAATTAACGAATTTAAGAGGTCGCTGGCAAGTAACGCATTTAGGGATTTTATTGAGATTAGAATTGGGGGAAAAAGGGGTACATGTGAAATCATAATCCTAGGCTTCTTTATTATAATTGTTCTCACATTAATCTTTCTGCTCTGATTCTCTTTCTTTTGAAAAGAATAATTGAACACAATTCCCCACAATTTGGTTTTAAATTCTGGATTGTTTGATTATTTGCGAAATTAATTATTTGGGAACGCGACTGGTCCTTTGGGTTCGATATCCGGACTCCTAGAGTCCACTGTTACTACTGCGTAGGGTACGCTTGCCCTTTGCGAACGAATTTTACGCATCAAGTTTCTGGCGCCGTTGCCGGGGACTAGTTGTGTAGTTCCTAGATAATTTATTTTGTGAAAATTAAGCAATTCTTGTTCATATTGTTTATAGTTTTGGTTCCTTTTAATTTTATTTTTTTATCTATTTTAATTTTTATTTTAATTTTTGTTTTGTTTTGTTTATTTTATTTTATTTTATTTTATTGTTTAATTTCTGAATTTTTATTTTATTAAAAAAAACTCTGTTTATTTTAATTATTCATTCTCTTTTGCCAGTTGCGTTTTAATCCTTTTTTCTGTGTTGATAGTTTATGCTAACCAGATCCCAGAGGCCAGAGCTTGTGAACGAACCTGAGATTGAAAGGCTTGCCCGGAAGAACAGAGCGGAACAGAGAAGAAGAGCAATGGCTGAAGAAAATGACCCACCGGTAGAGCAGTCTCTGTTAGACTATCTCATTCCTCAAGTTTGGGTAGCTAACAACATCCTATTGCCAGCACTGGAGGATGTCAATTTTGAATTGAAACATGGCTTCCTCTAGATGATAGAGAGTAACCAGTTCAATGGGCTGGCTACTGAGGACCCGATGGAGCATCTGAGAAAATTCCTGAGGATGGCCAGCACTGTAAAATATCCTCGGGTGTCTGCTGAATATATCAGACTGACTGCTTTCCCATTCTCACTCAACGGGAAAGCTCTCAATTGGTTGTGCTCACTTCCGGCCAACAGCATCACTACCTGGGAGATGTGCACCAACAAATTCCTCCGGAAGTACTATTCTGTATTGAAGACAGACCAGATGCAGAGAGAGATAGGCAATTTTGTTCAGAAGGAGCAGGAGAGCCTGTCAGAAGCCTGGGACAGATTTCAGGAGCTGTTTCAGAGTTGCCCACATCATGGGTTTAGCCAACAGAGAATCATCCAGATTTTCTATGGAGGTGTGTCCAGCCATAATAGGACTAGCCTCGACGCTTCTTGTGGAGGTTCCTTGATGGCTAAATCACCAACAGAGGCAAATAGAATTATCGAAGCCATGGCCTCCAATGCCTACAACCACACTGCAGATAGGCGTATTCTGATGAAACCTGTGAACCAAGTGGAAGCTGGAACATCTAGTTCAAGCATTGATCAGAAGTTGGAGAAGTTATCTAAGCAGATGGAGACCGTGATGACAGCACAGGTACAACTTCTGACAGCAGCTCTTCCACCACCCACTTGTGATAAGTGTGGGGAAGCCCATAGAGGAGAATGCCCTGTGAGTAATGCACTTGCTCAAGCTATGGAAGAGGTAAATTATGCCGGTAGGAAGAGTGTAGAATATGATCCCTACTCCAGCACATTCAACCAAGGATGGAGGGATCATCCTAACCTTTCTTGGAGAGACCCGAGGGACCAAGGTCCCAGGCAGGAGCAGAATCAAAATGTGTATAGGCCTCCATATATGCAAAATTAGAGGTCAAGACAAGAAGAGAGAATGCCATCACTGGAGGATGTCATGATGCAATATATAGCCAAGAGTGATGAGCGCATGAAGACTATGGAGTCTCAGCTTTCTAGCATGCGAGCTTTGCTATCCCAGAGAGCTCCTGGTACCCTTCCTTCTCAAACTGAAACTAATCATAAGAAGGAAGAGGCGAATGTTGTGATGGCTAGGAGCAAGAAGGCTAAAGAGAAGCAAAAGAAGAAGGAAGAGTCAGCTCCAACTCCAGAAGAGGAGGTTCTTACTGAAGAGAACCCAACTATTGAGAAAGAGAAGGAAAAGGAGGTACTGACACCTCCTCAGGTAAGTGTTCCTTTCCCCCAAAGGTTGAAAGACAAGAGTGAGGATAGGTATTTTGCTAGATTTGTAGAGATGCTGAAAGATTTGCATATTAATATCCCCTTCGCTGAGGCAATTGCTCAAATGCCAAAGTACGCCAAGTATTTAAAAGAAATTCTTTCAAATAAAGGAAAGCTGGCGGACTTTGCTACAATTGGCCTCAACGAAGAATGCTCTGCTGTGGTTTTAAAGAAATTGCCTCCTAAGCTTAAGGATCCAGGGAGTTTTTCAATTCCTTGTACTATTGGCAATTTGCAATTTGATAGAGCATTGTGTGATTTAGGTGCTAGCATTAATCTGATACCTTATTTTGTTTATAAGAAGTTGGGGTTACAAGAACCCCAACCCACTGACATATCTATTTTGCTTGCAGACAGGACTCTCACCTATCCGCGAGGAATAGTGGAGAACTTGCTGGTTAAGGTTGGAAAATTTATTTTTCCTGCAAACTTTGTGATTCTGGACATTGAAGAGGATGAAGAAATCCCAATTATTTTGGGACGACCCTTCCTCAACACAGGAGATGCCGTGATTGAGGTCCGAAAAGGGAGATTAACTTTGAGGCTAGGTGATGAGGAGGAAGTGATTAAAGTGTATGATACTGCAAAAAGCTTCTCCTCTTCCCCTTCCTGTAATTTTGTGCAAGCTATTAACAAGGTGGAGATGATTGATGCTGAGCTTCACCCAAGTGTGGGGAAGGAAGCTCCTGGCTATAGAGTGGATGGACATGTTGAGGGTTTACTGCAAGAAGGGAATACCACCCTGTTTGAGGGAGGTTGATTTCCCTTTCATCTGTCAGGCTCGGGACGTTAAACAAGCGCTGCTCAGGAGGCAACCTGTGAAGAGTGGGTTCATGAACCCACTGTATCCTTTTAATTATTTTATTTTGCATTCTAGAGCTTAGGAATTGCTTTTATTTTGGTTATTCTCGCATGTGGGGACCACGGCCGTGCTAAATTGAGCACAGCCGTGGTGGTAGAAGCAAGACTGTGGTTATATTTGACCACAGCTGTGCTCCCAGCATCCCCAAACAACGTCATTTGCGACCACGGCCGTGCTAAATTGACCATGGCCATGGTCAATGACCATTGGTGTGGTAAATGGATCTTGGAAGTGGAAATTTCACAATTTTTGTGAAAAATCAGCGTAAAAATTTTTCGACCACGGCTGTAGTAAATTTTACCACGGCCATGGTAAAAAAAAATGAATTTTTTTTTTCTCTTTTCCTTTTCAGGTTCATGGTCCCTCCTCACCAGAAGCATTACCAAATACTTTAGAGGCCCGCTTTTGAGGAGGTTTTTCTGTTTTCCTTTTCTATTTTTTTTAGTTTTCTTGTTTCAGTACTTTATTTTATGTTTCCCTTTCAGTACATTTTATTTTCATATCTTGTTGATTTACGCTTTTGGATGCATTGAGGACATTGCATACTTTAAGTGTGGGGAGGGGGTCACGGTTTTTCTCCCCAACCTTGAGATGCTATGATTTGTGATTATGCCAGTGCATTGTTCTGTGTTATTTTTGAATTCTTGATAGTTACGAAATTTTGTTTTCAGAAACCCCTGTTGAAAAAAAAATTGGAGCATAGCAGTGAGATTTTCTTCAAGGAAATGAACATTAACACTGAACATAATTGAATAAATTGTTTTTCCCTTGAGCTTAGCCATAGAAATGTGAGTTTTGAGCTTTTGATTCCTTCAGTGTGTGATTTTGATCCACCTTAGGAGGCATATTCTATTTTTTATCTTGAAATACATATCCTTAATTGGCTTTTTATTTTATGAAACTATTGAGGCATTGGTTAGGCATTTTTCTGAATTCAGATTTTGTGTTACATCCTCATCTAGTTGCCTGTTTTGAGCTTGATTGAATATTTATTTGTCACCTTGCTCTGTGAAATTTTGTATATTTGTTTATGCTTGGTGATCTAAAGGATGGGGGAAAAAGTCAATGTAATGCAGAACATCCAGTTAAAAAAAAAAAGAATTCAGTGTCTCTCAACTTCCTTTCCTGTGAATTGAATAAAATAAAGTCAAAAACCTTCAAAAAAAAAAAAAAAAAGAAAAAGAAGAAGAAGAAGAAGAAAAAAAAAAGAATAATGGGAGAAGAAGTGAGAGTTGAAATATGGGTTGTGAAAAAGTGGATGAAAGAAGACATTGGCTCTCTTTGATTTTAGATCACTGAGTGTGAACTACCATTAGAGCCTTTTGTTGTCCTTTCCTTTCAGCATCTACCTATCAATATAAACTTGGCCCCATTACACCCTGTCATGTCTCATTTGTTCTGTTTGTGAAAAGTCGATTGAGTTGAGTTGATTGATTGTGAACATGCTCAATTAAGTGTGATTTGAGAGAATTTCCGTTGACCTTGAAACACTGAGAGAATGAGAGATGAGTGAACCAGACTCATGGGAAATTGGTCATTTATGCGGGTGTTTTAAGCCTAATGGATTCTTTGGAAAAATTCTACTGCATTTTGTTGCTTTTATTGTTGCTTATGTTTCATTTTCCATTCTGAATAAATTGGGGTTCTGTTACAAGTTCTTAACTAGAGGGAATTGGTTTTGATATTTGACTCAGAATAATTGCTTGAGGGCAAGCAATGCTCAAGTGTGGGGAGGTTGATAAACCGGATTTTCATTGTATTTTGATGTGAGTTTAGATGTCATTTTCATACATTTTGAATATATTTTATTGGCAAAACTCACTGTTTGGTGTTAGTTGGTGCAAGACAAGTACTCAAGAGGCTTCATGAGGAAAAGAGTTGAAAATTGTACTTTTTGGAGCAAAAATGCCACTGTCTGGAGGACCAAGAAAAAAGGCCAGAATTGAAGTAACGCAAGGACCATGGCCATGGTAAATTTACCATGGCCATGCTGGTTGCGTAGCAGAATTGGACCTTGATGCAAGGACCACGGCCATGGTAAGTTGCGCTGTCAGCCCATTTAAATTTTGAATTATTATAAATAGGAGAGAGAAACCCTTTTATCTGGATCTTTTTTTCTATTTTGAAGACGGAGGGTCCTGTGAGAGACTTTGAGCTGCGGGAGGACGTAGAGAGCACCATTGGGGATCACCACTGTAAAGTTTCTTCCCTTTTGTAATCTTTATGTCTTCTTTTGAGTTTTCTAGCTTAATCATGAACATGAGTGGCTAGTTTCTCTTAGCCCCGGATTGTGATGTAACTGTACCTTTGTACCCCGGTTCTGATTTTAATAAAATCTCGATGTTATTCAGTTAATGGTATCTCTTCACTGCTTTTATTGCTTTTTAATTAGGACCGATCAGTCTAAATATAAGTTAATCTCTTGTCTATGATCAATTGCTTGCGATTAACTGAACTGTGAAGTGATTGAATTCGTACAATTTGCATGATCAAACCTATTGTATGAATTTTCAGTAGATTAACCTGTTAATCAGCCTCTATGAGATTCATCATTTGCTCTAAATTAATTCACCTATGATCAATTGGGAATTAAATTAGGGAAAATAGCGTTATTAACTATGATCAATTGTTAATTAACGAATTTAAGAGGTCGCTGACAAGTAACGCATTTAGGGATTTTATTGAGATTAGAATTGGGGGAAAAAAGCGGTACATGTGAAATCACAATCCTAGGCTTCTTTATTATAATTGTTCTCACATTAATCTTTCTGCTCTGATTCTCTTTCTTTTGAAAAGAATAATTGAACACAATTCCCCACAATTTGGTTTTAAATTCTTGATTGTTTGATTATTTGCGAAATTAATTATTTGGGAACGCGACTGGTCCTTTGGGTTCGATATCCGGACTCCTAGAGTCCACTGTTACTACTGCGTAGGGTACGCTTGTCCTTTGCGAACGAATTTTACGCATCATATAACTATTTAATTATTCAAAATGAGTCTTTATGTTGTATAAAAAAATGAGTCTTTATGCGTATGGTTTAAATCTTTATGAAATCGAAGAAAATAAAAATTTATAAAAGAAAACCATATTTATTATATAACTAAAAAAATGTATTTGCACACCATTTTGTTTTTAATTACTCTATTTTTATATCAATAATTTAATGATATGTAAATTTTCTGGATGACCATGTATGTTATTTGAATAACAACCTAATTTTACACGTTGCTAAATAAAAAAGTTAAAATATATTTTTATTTCCTATAACTTATCTAAATTTTAGTTTTGGTCTTTATACTTCAAAAAATTTGATTTATGGTCTTTATAATTTTGCATGTTTAAGTATTGATCCTTATATAATTTTATTCTATTTTGGTTCCAGTAGTCTCTATAATTAATTTTATTTTGATTAAGTTTTAGTCCCTCGATTATACCAAATATTGGTCCAAATGGTTGTATTTGCGGGACACATGTTTTGACATTTTACTTAATTGTAGTAAGGGCCAAAAACATTAAATTTTTTATAGTGCAAATATTAAAATTTAAATTGAAATAAATTAACTGACTAAAAACATATTTGAATCTAAAAAATAATTCATCATTAATCAATATAAAATTTTTGGTGTGAATATATATAAAAAAAAATGTTTATAATATAGTGTTCCAGAAATCTACTTTACTTTCAAGCTGACTTATTCAATTATTTGGTGCAATCTCAAGATTAAAATATGTTTGCTAGGCTGATACTTTATTTTATCATTACTTTTTTTTTAAATAAAAAAATTTAAAAGTACAGTTTGGTATCATATTAATTATTAATTATCTCTCCAATACTCCATAACTTTGAGTGGAATGGTGTCGCATGTTTGTTAGTCTAAGCTTGATGCTGATGATATTTTGAAGTGGGAGCAGTCAGGTGCATTAGGTAAGGCTTGAAAAGCGTACGAAAACAATGAAACAAACAAAAAGCTAAAGATTGACGATGGATCAATAACCAGACGTGTGGTGGCCAATGATTATTACGATAAGCACAAAGCTATACTCAGGTTGACAAAATTAATTTTACAAGCATAATAATCTTGCAGTTTAATTTTGATGAATGATGAGTCCACGCTTGGTGGATTTTCAGAAACATTTTTATTTCATATTGTCAATGGATAATTCTTAACTAGGTAAAAAGTGGTAGAAAATGTACATATTTGTTCACAAAGTGCTTAAATTTAAATTTTAGGGTTATGTGGAAATTAGTGAAGAAAGTCATTTTAAACATATAGATTATGTGAATGAAGAAAGAAAATAAAAGACCGGAAGTAACCTCAAAAAGTTGAACGAGTAGAGCTAGATAAAGGTTCGCATTATATCTCATTTGATTGGAACTGGATCCTCTCCAGTTACTGGAATTATCCAGTAGGAGAGAGAAAGACTGAGTGTATTTGTGGGGCCCACCACCGTGGTGGGCCCCACAAATACACTCAGTCTTTCTCTCTCCTACTGGATAATTTCAGTACTGGAGACAAGCTTAACCCCATTTGATGGACATGCTTCAGTGCATATGCTATAAAAATTTTGGTCACTCGGGTACTGGAGCTCACATTGTTGGTAGCATAATTTTGTGGTAGGAGTGTTTCTAAACTGTGTAGGAACACAGTAAATTTAAATCATACAATCATTGTCAATACAACATTTTTATTGTTGGGCTTGGAGAGAATGATTTAGTTTAAATACACTAGCTTATATTAGGAGTTTCTGAACCATCTAGGCCATAAAATAAATATTAAAAAAATTAAGCCAATACCCCAATACTGCATCCTACTTAATAGTGGCCCTGTTCCGTTCTTTTCTTTTGGGCTTGGAGAGAATGATTTAAAACCACTGAAAAAATGAGGGGAAAATAGGGAAAAGTCCGCATCCAAGAAGATTTCACGTCACATTCGTCATAAATAAAACATTAAAACAATGTTTCATACACACCTAATGTGCTATGTAACACATAGAGAGAGATAAAAATGAGAGAAAAATATAGGTATGATAAAATTTATGATGAGATAAGAAGAAAGAGATAGAGAAAAATAAAAAATGTTGATGAACTGTTTAAAATAAAAAGTGGTATGTGTATCATTATTCTAAAACATAAGGGAGAAGAGTTAATAATAAAAAGGTACAATTTTACCTTTTTAGACTTTTTTCCGTGACTAGCAACCTTTGAAATTTTAATTCCCCAAATGGCACATCTTTAGAATTATTTACCCTAGCCATTTTTACTGTTTGTAGTGAGAATTCAGGTTTGACAGTCCCAAATTCACAGTAGCGTTTTTTCTTTCTTTTGTTGTTTAGAAATCGGGTTTGGCACCCCGATTTCTCACCTGTTTTTTTTTTTTGTCAAATTTTTTATTTTTATTTATGAATTAATTTATTATTATTAAACTAAAAAATAATATTTAATTATATATACAATTAACTAAAAAAATTATCCTATTTAAATTTAATAGGTAGAAATTTTTTATTTATATATATATATTTTTTAGAATCTTCAAATTTTGATAATAAATTATTTTTTAGAAATTTTTATTTAATTTATTATTGGTAGAATAATAAAAAAAATAGTGTAAAGTTAAATTACAAAATGATGTGTTTTTTTTATACAAAGTTTTTTAAATTACAAATATGAAATTCTCATTATGATGTTTGGTTTTATTTAAAGGCTGTTGTGAATTTCGATCTACTCAACATGAATTTGGAGATTGATTATTTTTATTATGTTGATAAACGTGGTTTAAACATAAAAAAACATGTTTGTTGCTTCCTTTTCCATTGGATGAATTCATGACGTGTAAACAAATTAATTTATTATTCTTTATATATTAAACAATTAAAAATAAATTACATTATTTAGATATATTATTTGGATAAATCTATTTTTTAATATATAAATTTTGTATATTAAAAACTATTATTATTAAACTTAATTATTAAAAATAAGGTTTTAAAAAAGAAATTAAAAAAAAAACAGGAGAGAAATTGGGGAGCCAAATCCGATTTTTAAACAGCAAATGAAAAATAAAATAAAAAACGCTACCATAAATTCGAAACTATCAAACTCGAATTCACACTACAAACAGAAAAAAAAAAAAAAATGGCTACTTGGTAAATAATTCTGAAGAGGTGCCATTTGAGAAATTAAATTTTCAAAGGTGGCTACTGACGGAAAAAAATCACCTTTTTACTTCAAGGGAAATACTAACCATGACGAAGAGTGAATTCGTCAAATTATACGAAAAACAAATTCAGCCTTTTGTGTTGTTACTTGACTAAATTATTTTTTATCTCATTCATGATTTCCGTTTTTTCCGTCACTTCATATCTCCCACATTGATTTGTATGTTTGTTACGTACCAAATAGCAATACTCTTACTTCAATTATTTTTATATTATGTTAATATAAATGTCATTTAATAAGATTACATTTTTTTTTATTTTCTTTCAAATCAAATAACATATTTTTGATACTATTTTCTTTTTCTTTCGTTATCCAACCAAGACATAAATGTAAGATGAAAGACTAAAAATTAAAAAAAGTGTTTATGATTTCTACTTTGAAAAAGATTATCTTAACAGAGCAGCACTAATGAGGCTGAATTAAAAAGTGAAAAAGTAAGAAATTAATGAAGCAGGGAAGAAGCCCTAATTAGCAGTGTACTTACAAATCCCATAGATTCAGATGACGAGATCCCATCGCCATCAATCATTTCCTACAACTACTACTAGTCTGTTTGGGAGATTTCATAAGAGGGATACATTTGTCTTTCATTCCTCCCTTCACCACCCTCTTCTCTTCTTCCATTACCTTGGGCTTCACCTCCTCCATCCCCAGCCTACTTCTCCTGCACATAAGCAAATAAATAAATAAAATATTCATGTATTAAAATAAAAGAAAAATTACAAATGAAAGCAAAGCAAACCTTTCTTCGTTATAGGAATTGGACTTCTTGAGCACTGGCTCCCCCTGGAAAGCGACCCGGTTGGCTTTCATGGACTCGACCAAGCTCCCACTAAAGTACTCCTTCTCCTCTGTCTGCAAATTCCCCAACAACCTGGGATTCTCCATCTCGTTCTCATCCTCCTCCCAAAACAAAGCCTTCTTTTCCCTATCTTTGGTCCCCACATCGCTCAGTCGCGGCCCCTGCTTCCCCTTCAACTCCCCTGCGCCCGTGTTCCCACTCCCACACGCTATCAGCTGCAGCAGAACCGAGTAACGACTCGACACTGACCCATCGCCATCCACCACCCTTTCCCTTCTCCTCACTTTCTCACCGCCTCCCGAATGCTTATTATTATTAGTTGTGACAGCATTTACCTTTGTTGCGTTATTCTGTTCTTCTTCATAAACGAGTTCTTCCGTGGACACGCCTCTGGAGCAGCGAGAGTGTGGGGTGGTAGTGGAGCTCGTGTAGCTTGTTTTCTCTCCCTCCTCGTACTCTTTCTCTTGCTCCTCGTACTCTTCACGCTCTTTCTGTTGCTGCTGCTGCTGCTGCTGCTGCTGCTTGTTGCACACTCCGAACGCCTTACTCCTTGAATCGTAATCGTAATTGTAATTGTAATTGTAATTCGCCTCTGCCTGCTGATGAATCCCTTGCTTGTTGTTGCCCACATTAAATCTCTCTGCATTGTAAATTAAATTCAAAAACAAAAATGTCCAATTAATTAATTAAATAAATTTGTACTTTTAGTATAACAATAATCTTCAAGACGAGGGGGAAAAAAATAATTACCAGAGCATCCTTCGACGAGTTCAGAACCTTTGAGCACATATTCGCCTCCTTCTGCGGGATGTATTATATCCTTCAGACCCAAGTCGTACCACACATAACCGTTCTTATAGTTCCTGAAATTGTCAAATTCAACTAACATTTTTATTCCAATTGAACAAAATCAAATGTGTGTTTGTAGAACATGAATTAAATCGATTTAATACAAATTTACCTTTTACTAGACCATGAATATTGCAAGGGCATGCCACTCCCACGGAGAGCCATGAGTCGATCAAAGACATCTTTAACAAATCAAATGTAAATTACCATATGACCGAAACAAGTTATAGCAATGGAAGATAATTAATAATCATGCAGCTATATATATAAGACAACAAAAAAATATAAGGTTTTTTTTTTTTTTATGGATGTGGCTACCTTTCAAACGGAGAGGTTGATTGGGCAAAAGGGTGAGCTCCATGAAATGGGGGTGCTCCAAAAGGCCGTTTCGGGAGAGATAGTAAACGACTTGAACTTTTCTTGCGGGCTTGACTTTTTGGTTCAACCTGCATATTTTGGCACGGTCTGGGCTCGTGTCTCTACTACCTCTTTGTGAACGAACAACCTCCATGCTCCAACAAAACTTCTTCCTCTCTTCTTAACACCACAAACATTCACCGGTGCTAGCCGAGGAATGAATGTACCCAATAGGCCCCAGAATACCTCTTTATGCTCGCACGAGAATCAAACTGATTGAGAAAGAACCAGGAAAAGAGACAGACTCTGTGTGTAATTAATGTTGCACTGCATGGATAAGAAATAAGAAACTCATTTACAAACTTGGTACTAATGTTTAATAATGCCATAATTATAAGCACACATTTCTTTTATCTTTTATCTATTTTCTATGTCATTTTTATTTTTATATTTTTTCTATTATACTTATCACTTATTGCATTTTTTATTTTCTCTATTATTCTTTATATACTTATTCATCTTAAAATTGGAGTTGACATTTAAAAATTTTTTTAGGCTTAATTACATATTTAATATGACAATGTCAATACATCATAGTACCTTTTAAGTCATTATAGTTTAAAAAAATTGTATTTTTTAATTAATACAATATACTTTCTTACTATAATATCATGTCAGTTTATCACATCACCTAATTTTATTAAATATTGAATAAAATGAAAATAAAATGGTTATAAATGAAAAAAATTAAGAGGACCAATTAATAAAATCAAAACCTAAAAAATCATAATTATGCAGTTGCAACTTGCAATACCTAAAAAACTAAATTAATAATAATAAAAACAAGAATGATTTTTTTATTATTAATGAAGACGTTTAATTTTGGTAGCATTTTAATTTAATTTAATTTAATATTATTTTTACATATATCAATGCATGAGGCTGAGGCTGAGGCTGAGGCATGAGGGACGAGAAGCAGTCTATAGTTGATAGACCTTAAAAAAAGCGTGAAATCAGGACGGTACATTTCAATGAAGAGAAAGATTCCCTTTAAAAAAGGACCGTTAAATAGAAAGAAAGACACAATGGGAGAAGGTGGAGTGGGTGAAAGCAAAAGATAAGAGGGTGTAGCAGGGAAAGGCTGAAGGACAAGGTCATGGTCTCAATCACCATACTATAAATGAATTTAATTTTGACTTTACTCTCACTCTGTTCCTGATTTGAGACAACAGTGACCTTTGCCAGAGATTGCTTAGTACGGAGAGCCTTTTTCCCAATTTTACTTCACATCGTTGACGCAATTTTACTTTTATCCTTGTTTTTATTTACCAGGCCCAGTTACCAGTTTCTAACTTTCTATTGGTTCGGTTCACCAGAGTCTGCCACTATCATTTGTTGCTTACGGGACTAGGGTCTAGGGGGCAGGGAAGAGAAAAAAAAATAAAAAATAGAAATGACAACAAAAAAGAAATAAATAACGATATAAATATTTCATCCAAGCTAACACACCCATAGTCATAGACGAGGCAAACGAATGTACCCAAAACTAAGGTGACTATTTTACTTAAAGTGGAAATACGGATTTTTTGTTTTTTTAGCATTCTTTCAAAGGTAAACGTTGTTTTCCTTCTTTTTATTAATGTACTGTATTTTAAGTTTTGTTTATAAATGATATCTATGAGTTTTACTTACGTGATCACATTTTTTTCCGAATCGGAATTAATATGGTTATATATCTATGGTAACATAAAACAATTCTTATATAAAGACTATCACTTGACTTTAGATTTATGAACTATTTTATCATTTTTTTCCCTTTTTGATGAGGTATAGGAAACCCTATTGTGCATCCAGAAAATTGATTGAGGGAGAATAGACACCAGCTACAGCTCTCTTCTATTAACCAAGAGAGTGCCTGCAGGCTGCAGGCTTCAAGTTCATTGACTATTCTATCACTATTCTTAATTATTACCACTTTACTTGAGCAGTTACGCCATTCTTTTCTTAGGATGAGTATTGACAATTGTCTCCTTCTCTAAAGTTTATGCAGTTTTGTTATCTAAAAAAAAAAAGTTTATGCAGTTCTTATTTAAATTTATTTAAAAGCATAATTGGAAGGGGAAAAAAACTGCTTGAGTTGCCTGTATACTTTTACAAAAGAAATAAAATAAAATAATTTTAGAGTTAGACTTAATTATATTGATTGATGTATTTAGTTTTACAAAATTAGTTGAATAATAACAATTTATTTTTTCTAAAAATTTATGTGATTATGTAATTTATTATGAAATTAAAAATTAGGTGTGTGTGTGTGTGTCATGTTTGAGCTTAATAAGTATTTTAACGTTGAATCATGTTGTAGAGCCACGACACGAAAGATAAAAAATAAGCTTATTTTTCTTGACAAAGTCTCGGTTATACAGTAGGACAGAAGGATGAAGTTATTGGGGAACACACGGGAATAACAATCTTGATGTCTAACATCCTAATATAAATTCAATCAAGTTTAACATCATATATTATAACGTATTATTTTAGGTTTAATTTAGAATCCCAAAATTAAGTTTGAAAATTCGGGATTAGTAAGATTTACATTTTTAACTCTTTTTTATTTTTGCTGTAAAAAGAAGGACAAAAAAACAAAAAACTCTTTTTGATTATTCAAGGTTAGAATTTCGCTTGTTGCATTATTGGTATGCTTGCTTTTGAAAGAAAGACAAAAAGAAATAAAGAGAAAAAATGTAGAAAATAATATGATTATTTAGGTTATTTTACTTGTTTGGTAAAAAAATGAGTGGAAAAAAATTATAATTTTTTTTTCTTTTTGGTTATATAGAAAGTGAAAAAATTTGTATATAAAACGATATAAAATATATATATATATATATATATATAAAGTAATAATAATTTAATTTTTAAAAATATAAGAAAACAATTTCTCTCTTTTTTTCTTCCTAAATTAAAGAAAATCTAAAAATATAAATTTCTCATGAATTTTATTATTTTCTTCCATATTATAATCATACCAAACTTATCTTTTTCAACTCTTCCAGACATATAAACCCAACTGTAGTCTGCCCTGTGCACAGCTTTACATGCAATTTTTGAGAGGATGCTAGAAGACTGATGATCTCTCACGGATGATTATCGCATGGAGTTGATGATTGATGAATGTAATAATGCGTGCAATGATTTTGGACTGATACAACTTTCTATCATAATCAAACCTTATATTGATAGGTTTTGACCTTTAAATTGAAGAACCAGCACAAATATTGATTTTCAAAATATAGCAATTAAGATTTGAGAAAAAAAAACTAATGAAACAAAAAAAAATTAAAGTTAGAGAATATGTTATTATACAATAGTAGTATTATATAAGATTGAAATACTTCAGTTTTTTTTTTTGTGTGTGTGTTGAGAAATGTTATTTTAGGGTTAATAACAACTTTTTACAATAATTTAAAAAATAAAGAGAAATATAATTAAAGAGATAATGGTGTAATAGAAAAGAAATGTGATGAAAAAAGTATTACAAAAAATATGATAAGAATAATGTTATTGTATTGTATGTGGTCCTGTTGATGAGTATTTAGGGACGGACCCCAGTTTTGCTGTGCGAGATTGCAGGGTGCATTAATGAATGGATGATGATGAAAAGGGAAACATAAACCAGAGACTTTCAGACTCCTCGTCGGGTAGAATTGATATTTTGTATTGCATGTTGGATCTTGGAAGCTCCTGTGCTGGATTCATAATGTAATGTATACACACACAGCTTCTTCACTCAGCTACAGGGCAAAAGCTGTCATCAGAACAGAACCACCCTTTTTTCTATCGCTTTGTTTGCTTCATGTAGATGCTGCCCCACTGGCCACCACACTACTTCTCTATGCTATCTTTGTCTTCAAGTTTCAACTACTTACCCGTGCGAAGGCACGGCTTTTATTCATGTATATGTACTTGTATTAATAGATATATATTTGGCTATATATACTTAAGTAAGACTGTAAGACTATCACATATGATCTAATAAATATAATAATTTTAAGTGGTCATCAACAATATATATTGAGATATTATAAAGAGAGAATTTGGTTCATTAAGGAAAAAAAAAAAAAGTTTGGTTCAAGCACATAATATATATTATAACGAAAATATATCTAGTAAGGGAACTTATCTTATATGAAAGTGAAATGAATAAATATTGACTATTAGATCTTATCTTGAATGGTCAAGATTAAATGTGAGTTTTTTAAAAAGTCACATAACTTTTTAAATAATCACATAACATTAAATTTTGATCTTCCATATATGATTTATATAGTCTAGATTTAACCATCTCACTCTCATATAAAAAAAGTTTTCTATATGTCCTCTATTATAACATTCATAAGTTTGGTATTTTACCCTTAAATCTGTTTTAAAATATACCAAAAAAAAGTAGCAAATAAATAGTCGTACTGTGCAATTAAATGTTTGATGTTCACTCAATATTGCTTGCTCCTTGTACAATTGCAAAGGGAATAACTAACTATAACTTGTTGGTCTGATGGCCTCTAGATGCAAATCAATATTGTATCATGTAAAGTTGCATGTCCCAAGTAGAAAAGCTGGTAAAGATGACAAGTTCATTGTGTTATTTAGACTTAGGTTTGGCTTTGTTTTTTATGTAGCGTCACACTTAGTTAATTGTGATGGCATTGGTTGTAATAGCTCAGGTTAGCTTAGGTTGTGTGTGTTTGGTTAGTCTTATCTTAAAGCTATTTGAAAAGCCTAATCCATTAATTCCTAAAAATTTAAAGGATTAAAGTGAAAAAAATTGACTTTTGGCAATAATCGATTACAAATAAGTTTAATTGATTATTTGTCCTTTATTCAGTTTTTCAAAAATACGTTATTTCAAAAATAATCTATTAGGTAGTTATGAACATTCTCACTTAGGTTCTATTTGAATTGGATTGAATTAGTTTTCATAGATCCAATCGAATAAAAAAAATGTTTTTTTATTTGAATTTGTTTAATTTTTGGTTATTTTTTATTTTTTTATTTTTTGGATTGATTTATTTGATTTTAATTGAAATAGATTTGATTGCCTTCCAGTGAAGAATATCTATGGTATAGACAAAAAAAAATGGATTAGATTGAATTGGTTTATAAATACACCCACTTATGTTTGTTTACGATTTTCCAACCACGTCTTGTTCTCACCTCTCAATTGAATTGAATAATGTTCTGGTCGGCCTTTTCTTTTTCTTTTTTGGGTCTTTTTCTGGTTGGCCCATTCACTGCAAATGTGAGACTACGTTCTATTCTTTTGTGGGAGGGGAGGGTAAGGTTTGAATATGCGGGGCTCAAGGCCCAAACAACAACTTACATTTTAAGAAAAGCAGTAACGGAACAATAAAAAATAAAAAATAAAAATCTGTAAGCCGTGACTACGTTTTGTGTCATTTATTACATATTACAGATAAAAAAAAAATCTATTAACAAAGACATTTTGAAAATCAGTTTGAATCTTTGGATTATTTTTTTTTTTTTTTATCAGCAAATCAAAGGATATTTATAAATGAGGGTATAAGGGATACCCTGCCAAATACAAAAGTGTGCAAGTTAACCATAAAACAGAGATATATGCTAAAGCTAGGTTACTACGTATTTACTGCTATTCCAATAAATACTGCATAACCATCAAGCACCTGCACCTCCAAACTACAAAAAGAATGAAACCATTACAAGTATAATTTTATTTTACCTCCCACTCTTACTCATTAATCATTATGCATGCACACTTCTACGTACCAAATCCTTTTATTTATGGGATTTTTTTTTATGGGATTAGTCGTACAAGAACGAGTCATTTTTAATTATCAGGAATAATTACAAAATCAATAACGAGTCAGTATCTAAATGCTAACAAGCACGAAATTAATAAGCACGAAAAAGAATTAAAAGAGCTAATTAATTACTTTTCCAAATTCACCTTGCCTTACTTTTTAAAATTAATAAGAAAAAAAAAAGGCTAAATATTATTTTTGGTCCTTTATGTTTGGGTGTTTTTGCGTTTTGGTCCATTAAGTTTTAAAAGTCTCATTTTGATTCTTTATGTTTTTAAAAGGTATTATTTTGGTCCTTTCTTCGAGTTTTCGTTGACGTCGTCAGTGTTTCGTTAACACCGTTAGTGTTTTAAAATTTAAAATAATTAATTTAACGTAGTGACAGTTAAAAACCGTCACTATCTTTAATTTATTCTAAAAATTATTTAGGAGTATTTCAGTTGCACAACAGTGGCACAGTTTCCCTCAATGTTCTCAACCCCATTCCTCCTAACCTTCTCTCTCCTCCTCTCCCTCCCAATCCTCTTCTTCCTCGCACAGTGAGGGTGTATGCACGAGAGATGGATGGCATCAACCTCTTCAACCAAGCCACCGCCCATTCCACCAACAACCTCTCCAAATTCTTCCACCTCTCGTCCAAAAACCCATCCCTCAAAAGTGTCTTCCTCTGTCTGAAAACGCAGATCCGCCGTTGAAAACGCAGATTCAACGACAGATTGGCGACGTCGAAGCCCACGAACCCCACGCGCACCACCACACTCAACCTCGTGAACCCAGATCTGTACGCTGCCATGTGCTCGTGGGTTTGGGTTTGGGTTTGTGCCGAAAAGTTCACTCTTTTTTTTTTTTGGCGATCCATTAACACCGGCCATTGCCTTAGCGTCGCTGCCCACCCACTCGACAGCTTCGTTCGAAAAGTTCTTCTTTAGCAGCCCCCGCGTCACCACCTCCGCTATCGAGCCTCCACCAGACTCCAATCGCGCCGCTGTCGAACTTCGATTGTGCCGCTGTCGATCCAAAGTTATCAGTTAAAGCAAAATGCAGTAGTTTTCATATCCAAAGTTTTAAACTTTTTTTTCCCTTTAATTGGTTCTGATAGACGTGTACTGCTTCTTTGCTTCTTCCTCAAGAACAAATCCCTTTGTGCATTGCCAACTATGTGCGATTGTATTTTGAAGTTGGTGATTGAATTTTGAAATTGGATTTGAATATTAGGGATTTGGGTATGAGTTGGGTATTTTTTATAAATTAAAATTATTATAGTAACGGCTAAAAATCGTCACAATGTTTAAACCAATTTTTTATAATGAGATTATTTCTCATGAAAATATTATTATACATAGTAGCGGTTTTTAGCTGTCACTATCTTAAATTAATTATTTCAAAAATAAAAATATCGACAAAATACTAACGTTACTAACGGAAATATGAAGAAAAGACCAAAATAATGTCTTTTAAAAACATAAAGGACTAAAATGAGACTTAATGGACCAAAATGCAAAAACACCCCAACATAAAGAATCAAAAGTAACATTTGGCAAAAAAAAAAAAAAAAAAAAGGCAAAGTCCACACTTTCTCGTCTAAACGTGAAAGGGAATTAATTTCTCACTCTTGAATCGTCTTGATGCTTTGAATCCTCCACCTAATGGGTGTGGTAAATTCTTGTATGAGGACCGCTATGACATCTCTTTTATTTAGTTAGTGTCTTCTTGTCACCCACAAAAAGTGATTAGCAACTTTGATTTGTTCAAATTCTACATCAGCCTCTTGTTGACTCTTTGGTAACCTTTGTATGACGTATATTGTCGGTGAAAAAGATTGAAAATGATACCACACTTGGGTAAGCAGTAGTTATCCGCGCCTAACAATTTCTTGGTTAATTCATTCGAAAGCAATTCATCAACGGGATTGAAATTGAATAGTAATTCTTGGGTAGCTAACGGAAAACAAAGATCGCAGAACTACTCTTAACAATTTCGAACCTCTATTCCATTAACTACCGAGGGTGAGGGTGAGGGTGAGGGTGAGGGTGAGGGGAGTTTTCATTTTCACTAAAATACGTGACCATATCTTAGCGGGTTATAGTCTCTTACTTCTGAATATAGAACAATAATCTAAGAAACCAAAAAGCAAAAAACAGATGTCTTCTGTTGCTTTTTTTTTTTTTTCAGAACTCTAATTAAATAATGATTATTTGAAAAAATATAATAAGAGTTTAATTACTATGCAGTATGCACTAACATTTTATATTGTCATTTAATCATAAATATGATTTTTAAAGTAATTATTATAAAAATTAACAAATTTATTTTGTTTGTAAATGAATAACAGTATAAAATTATTTTACACAATGTGTACATACCTTCTTTTTTTCTCATCTAATAATTATGAAAAATTTATTAACTTAAGAAACAAAAAATAGCTAAAGTGATTTGATCCGTAGTGTCAACATATAATTAAAAGGATAAAACTCTCCTCAAAAAGAAAATTAAAAGGATAAAGCAGATCAAAAAACACAAAGAAACAGAAGATTCTGTTCCCTTTTATGCATGGCTCTCAGCAACCGCGGCAAGAATTCCTTTTATGTGGAACGAAAAGAAACTTTAATTCATTTTCAAATAATTCTGAGCTCAATTTACATGAATTGTGAAATTGAAACGAATTTGGTTCGATTTAAGCTCAAACTTCATTTTACTCATATGCTTTACCAATTATTTTAAAAAGTGAAAAAAAAAATGGATGGTTTGGTTCTCTTAAAACTAAAAATGTTAAAAGAAACAAATGTGCAGATTGGATGGCAAATTAATGAAACTATAGCTACCCTAACTCTGACATAGACTCTTACTATAAAATACAGTGACCTCCTCTTGCTCTCTTTTCCTCATTAATTGTCATCTAACTTGACCGAGAGGAAAGGAGTGAGAATAAAACTAGTGGATAATTGGACGGGATACTGACAAAAATATATTAAAGAGTGGGGCTTAAACAGAAACATTAAGCTTTCAAATGATTAATCAAGATAATAAAATAAATAATATTTTCTTTTTATCTAGGATTACAAGTATCTTTAAAAAAGATATCACATTAGATAGTGAATTTTTTTATAGATATATGATTCTAATTCAAGTTACTTAAAAGAGAATCAGTAAGGTATCATGTTAACCAACCACTTATTGGTAAATAATAGAATGATTTTATGACCAGTATATGTTTCTTTTTTAATTTTTGATATGATTGAACTAACAACACTTAAATGACGCATCACTTGAAATGTGGGGAAGATAATTGAAGTGGGAGGGGTTGAGAGCTACTCCTTTGTCTTTAAAGGAAAATTTTTCTTTCTAGAATAAATGCCTCTATTCTATTATCTATAGGGATTGAAAGTTGTAAGCGAAGCACGCTCATTTTAGTCATTTTCTTCATTGCGCTTCTCAGCAATCGTCATTGAACTTTTTGACGAACAAACATTTTGTGCCTGTTCTTTTGTCTTCCGTTATCACTCACAGCATGGTGCATGGTCCCGCCGTTACTTCCATTGGAGGCAATAGCTACTTAGATTTCACCCGGTTCCATTACGAAATGGAAAAAAAAACGGAATTAAATATTCATATATCATATTTTTTTTAAATGACATATTAAAAATAATATTATTTCTGCGAAAGTGCTGTATGAACAACGGAATTAAATCGCCTGAATTTTCATTTTTAATGAAAAATGATACTTTAACAAAAGAAAATTAATAACTAAGAGGAAAAATATTCGCATTAAAAATTACTTTTTTGTTAAAGTGACATTCTTTAATTAAACAATTAGAAATAACCAGAAACAAAGATGATCTAAATCCACAAATGACATGAGATGATGATATTTGTCAACCTACTTAATTATGTATTCCACTGGTGAGTCATTTCATGTAAAAACTTCCGTGGCACCTACTACTTCTCATAATCTCACACGTTATCTTTAAAGGCATATGATTTGAACCTTTTTGCTATATACTTTTTGGCTAATTTTTATGGTGACTAAATCCAAACCTTTGGGTTCCTCTCTTCCAACGGAGACAGAAAATGATATATGGTGATGGTCAATTTTCAATATACTCCCGTGTACGCTATGAAGCCCAGATACGTGATACGACACGGATACAGAGATACGGTAATTTTTTTTAAATTAAGGATACGATACGTCCTGGATATGTTAATAAAAAAATTTAAAAAAAATTATATATAGATGCAAAATAAAATGTAATTAGTGTTGGTGTTAAAATACAATTATGCAGATAATCTTGAATGCCGCTAAAACACTGCAAATATGCAGATTCTGTTTTAGCAAACACTGTAAACACAACTGTTGAGTGGCAAAATAAATTTATTCAAGTATGGTTTGAGCAAAGCCAAAACCACACAAACAGGAAGACCCCCTTATTAGACAAATGTGCAAAACCACCAAGGAGAGATGTTGTTGTGCTTGAAGAAAGGGAAAATTGTGCATTGTGTAGAGACCCACTCACCCCACTTGCCGGAAAAAGAAATCCCCTTACCGGAAGAACTGTCGGAAAGGAGTTGTCATGCTCGAAGAAGAGGGAAAGGGTGTGTCGTGTTTTTGTTTACATTTGGCCCTTTTTTATTTTTAAAACCCTAAAATTAAAACAATAAAATATTAAAATATTAAAAAAAATTCTTCAAAAACAAAAATATTAAAATTTTCAGAAAGTGACTCAAGTTGTATCGGAGCCGTATCTGAAACAGCTTGAGCCGTATCCAGCCATCTTAAGCCATGTCACAGCCGTATCCTAGTTATCTTGAGCTGTATCCAAGTCGTGTCCTACAATTTTTTTAAAAAAAAAAAAAAATCGGATACTTCTTGGATATGTATCGGAGGCGTATCGGTGTCCGACACGGGTACGACACCAATACTTTTCTATTTTTGGAGTATTGGGACTTCATAGCATGTACGTATAATAAAGCAGAATGATCAACGTGACACTATAACACCAAACACAACATTAAGTAGATTACTACTTAGTGCATAAGTAAAATCTAGACTGTGAACTCTATATATGTTATAGACACAATCCTCTTCCGTAACACTTACTCCACACACCAAAAAGTGTAGTAAGATGAGAAACCAATTATTCTACGCCAACCTTTTGCTCGTGTTCTATCTCTCATGTCACTATGCTGTTGCTCAGACTGAAAATTCCATTTTGCCACTCAAAGCTGTGAATCTTGGAAATTGGCTCGTTATTGAAGGATGGATGAAACCTTCTCTCTTTGATGGAATAACCAACAAAGATCTTTTGGTATGTTGATCATTTCCATCACTTATTATTTACTAATAATTTTGTATCCTGTTTTGATCTTTTGGCAATGCCCTCTATTCCCAGGATTAAATTATTTGTTTATAGTTGAACTTAATTCCTAGTCCCTTAACTGTAACATTAATTTGGCCATTTCAGGATGGAACTCAAGTGCAATTCATGTCTACCAAGTTACAAAAGTATCTCTGTGCAGAAAATGGGGGAGGAAGTGTTGTTGTTGCCAACCGCACCAAAGCTTCGGGTTGGGAAACTTTCAGGGTTGGTTCCCCGACATTTACTAATAATTTTGTTACACATTTATAATTTTATATATTTAATTAGTGCCATTTTTTGTGACCATCAACAACGCAGTTGTGGAGGGTCAATGAATCCACCTTCAATTTTAGAGTTCCTAGTAAGCAATTTATAAGATTGACAAATCAAGATGGAGGAAACAACTTAGTGGCTGATTCAGATTCACCTAGCGACATGGAAACATTTGAGATTCTGAGGAATGATGATGACCCTAACAAGGTTCGCATCAGAGCACCAAATGGCCAGTTTTTACAGGTACTTTGGTCTTATTTGTGTTATGAATTGATCACATGATGATGATTTTAAACCTTCTCAATCTGATGTTTAGCTAACTCGTATGACCACTATAGATTATGTAGCTAGTAATGTTTCAATTCTCTTAATATTGTTTTATCAGGCCATATCGGAGACTGTGGTGCTTGCAAATTATGAAGGATCCAGTTGGGATGATAGTGACCCTTCAGTCTTCAAAATGAACGTTTTGAGTGGCAGCATTATAAGAGGAGAATACCAAATTACAAATGGTTATGGCCCAGATAAAGCAACCAAAATCATGCGGGTAAATATATATCTGCTTTAAAGAGAACAAGGAGTAGCAATTTATATCAGATTTTAGTTTATTAATGATTAAGCTATGTGGGGCATGCACATGCAGGATCACTGGAATACGTATATCACTGAAGATGATTTCAAGTTCATGTCAGAAAATGGCTTAAATGGTGTCAGAATTCCCGTGGGATGGTGGACAGCCCAAGACCCAACACCACCAAAGCCCTTTGTTGGGGGATCCTTGGAAGTGCTAGACAATGCCTTCACATGGGCAGAGTAAGACCAATTAAGGGCTGGTACCCTGTCCATTTCGTTACTGTGAAAAAAGGAAAAGCCACTTTGTCTATCACTTGTCACAATAAATGTCACTCTTTAATGTCATTGCAGAAAGTATGGTATTAAGGTAATTGTGGACCTGCATGCTGCTCCAGGCTCTCAAAATGGAAGACCTCACAGTGCCTCAAGAGATGGATATCTAGAATGGGGTGATTCATACATATCTGACACTGTGGCAGCCATAGACTTCCTAGCTGAAAGGTTCAATTTATAGTTAATGTCCCTTTTAATTTCCTAAAAATATGTCAACATCTTGAGCCTTATATTTATAAATACATTATATTATACTATTTGTGTTGAATGTGTGTGTGGCTCCAAAATTGGTTTTCAGATATTCTAACAGATCAGGTCTAGTTGCAATAGAGCTAATGAATGAGCCTCAAGGCGTAAATTTGGAAAGCCTTAAAAGCTATTATCAAGCAGGTTATAATGCGGTGCGAAAACACACGTCTAGTGCCTATGTGATCATGTCTAACCCTCTTGATAGAGATTCAAAGGTGCTTTTGTCCTTTGCCGGAGCTTTCAGTGGAGTGGCCATTGATGTGCACTACTACAATCTCTTTTCGGATAGGTTCAATAACATGAATGTGCAGCAGAACATCGATTTTATTAAAAACCAAAGAGCCTCAGATCTTGGCTCTCTCACCACATCTGATGGACCCCTCATTTTTGTTGGTAAGTTTTCTACTTTTACATGCACAAGAAAGTAGCATAATAAATGCATTATCATATTCTTGGATTCTGTTATGGGACTTAGATAGCCTTCTTTTAAATCTTCTATTCTAAGAAAAGTATAGCATAAGCATATCATAACATGTTGGTGGAATCTGGCAGGGGAGTGGAGTGGTGATTGGAAAGCTCAGAGAGCATCAAAGAAAGATCAACAAAAATTTACGCAAGTCCAAGTGGATGTATACTCTCGTGCCAAATTTGGATGGGCTTATTGGGCCTACAAATGTGACTCTAACATCTGGAGCATCAAGTGGATGATTGAAAACAATTATATTAAGCTTTAATTAGTATCGCCCTGTGCTCTAAAAAGAGAGTTGGGTATTTTATTTTATATGTCTATTCAAATTGGAAGTGTAATTTACAAAAATAAAGATAGCCTACTACTGTTATACAAAAACATATAAAGTTCGTTGTACACTACTGCCTTCCAAAATTCACTGTCCCTTTTGCTAATCAATTCTATGAAAGATGCTGCAACTTTCGGTTCTTTGCTTTACCTCTTTAATCTCAGATTAGTAAAAAAGATGGTCCCAAATATGAAATAAATGTTAAAAAGCCTAAGTTCTTCGCTAAAGTTAACTTATGAAATACTCTTCCTTTTATTAAGCCATCTATGTTCAACTGGCTTCCGTGAGCCACCTCCTACACTTTTATTATAATTTTAATATATTTCAATATGATTCTTAATATTTTTTTATTTATTAATTTTCTAACTAATCACTTACAATAGTTTGTTTTCTTTTAAACCAAGACATGCATCTTAAACTTCTTTGCACTCGCAATCATGATCAGGGATGATCCAACGGGGGCAAGCAGGGGTCTTGGCCCCCTTCCCTTAGGACCCTTTATGTATATATAAGAAAAAAAGAAAAATTAAAATTAAAAAAAATTAATAAAGAAAAATGTATAAGAAAAATAGGTTTTTGAATTGATAGTAGTGAATCATATCTTTAGTTTTACACATAAAATTAATAATAAATAATTTTCTTAAACTTATTTTATTAAATAATTATTTATTAGGAACTAAATATTTAAATAATTGTGTAAAAAAAAAATTTGCCCATCTTTAATACAATCCTGGGTACATGATCACGATTCCTCATGAGCCTATCAGTTTCACAGCCCTACCATCCTCAACCTCCATTATCCTTTTAAGCACCAAGCGAGAACGGTTGTGATGGACTAGTTTGAACTAAATCCCCATTAATGTAGCGTAATTGTAAAGAAAATATTCAATAATCTTGGAGAATTCTGCTCTACAAATTTAACAGTTTTACCCCCTTCAAATTTTGTATCCAGGCATCAAGCCTCGCCATATCATGTAGGTAAAATTATAATTACAGTAATATTATTCTTACTCTACATTTTTCCTTTCTCTCTTTTTCTTCTTAATAAAAAAAAAGACATGAATAAAAGCATATAAAATGAGGCACTGGAATAAATTTTTTGTTACAATTAATCATCCAATTCTGTATGCAAATTGAAATTTTAAATCCGTCCAAAAATACTGCACAAATCGGTCTTTCAGTTTTCAGTAAAAAGAGCAATATAAATATTCGAAATGCCTAGGGTACAGCTTAGCTAGTTAGCCATTGAAAGATTTTGATTGATTATTAGAGCTCATCGGAGCCCGTCGTTGTCATGCAAGTGAGACTTCGACATTCTGACAGATTTTGCAATTTTATATAGTAACTACTAACTAGCTAAGAGTAGTGGCGTTTCTGGCAAAGCATTTTTTTAACGGAAAAATTTTATTCTTTTAAATTTTGTAAAAAAAAAATTTTTTTTCTATAAAATAAACATGCAATAGAACTGTTGCCATTTAGAAGATGACAAAATCCGTATTATATAATAAAAGGATTTGATAAATAATTATGTCATTTGGATTTTAACTTTTATATATAACTAAAAATAATAGTATAATTTAAAATATTATTTTGATACTTGAAAAAAATGAGAAATCACCCCCATCATTAATTAAATATAATCACTATATATTAATTTATTAGTGTCATGTATTAAAAATAATCACTTCATTAATGTATTAATTTTGTATTTGGTATTATTTTTTTTAAAACTTATATTTAGTAGAAATTATATTCCATTATTTTTTTTTGCAATAATTCTTTTTTTATATTTTTAAAAATTATATTTCAAAACATTTTATATTTTTAAATTGGAAATGGAATATATCAGAGGAAAAAAAATCATATTTCATGTCAACAAAGAGGATTATGAAGCTACCCAAGCCCAACTCCAATGGTTTTCAATCATGCCTCTTTTTATTGGGCTAGCTAGACAACATATATTTGGGCCTACGTCTGTAGTAAGGCCGACTAAATGGCTTATTGATTTGAATATGATCAAAGTGGTTGATTCTTGCACCATTTTTTTTTTAAACTATTTAGAATTTTAACTTGTTCATTGTACAATGTTTATTTTTATATAGTTAAATTTTTAATTTAAATAAATAGATTTTAATATATAAATTATATTTTAGATTTTAATTTAAAATGTGATACAAAGTTATTTTAATTATTGATAATTTTTTTAAAAAATTATTGAAATTTAATTTAGAGATAGAAATAAAAGATAGTAGATTGAAAGAGATAGACGATTAAGAAAATGAAAAATAAAAAAAGAGGGTGATTTAAAATGATTGAAAGAGAAAATTTTACTAATTGCATGAGTAACGTGTCCAAATAAGAGAAGAGATAATATTAAGAATGCTTAATTGAGATAATAAGAATAAGAGGACCGAGTGCCTCACTCTTTGACTTGTGTATTATAATTTATAATATATCATTGAATTATAACATCTTTTAAAATTGATATTTTAAATTTATCTTTATCTAAATAAAATAAGTGAATACATGTTGCTTTTGAAATTAAATTTTTTAACTTACACAATATTCTTTGGAATTAAATTTACCACGATTGTCTTCTTTTCTTTTTTGTTGATACAATTTTTTTTTTTAGTTTAATCCTTCAAATTGATTTTATTGATGCAGATGATTAGGTGAGTTTACGTGTGTCACATAAACACTTAACATGCTTGAGTGGACATTTCGTTAAAAATAAATGAATTGGGTTAACAAGACTAACATGACCAATGAGATTAAGTTATTAGAGATATTTTAATTTTGTTAAATTTAGAAATTAATATAAAAATAAGTGTCAATTTAAAAAATAATTTAATCATTTTCTAGTGAAAGCCTATATTGGGTCCTAGAAGTTCACATAAATTTACTGCTTCTTTTGTGACCTTGGGTTGGGACCACCTCATTTGGCAACGGTCTCTTATACAAAACTCCATATCAAAAGGTTCCCCACCCCACTTCAAGTTGTCGCCCATGTAATGTTTTATTCACTAAGATGTTGGGAATTATTTGCATCAATAATTCATGCAGCTTGCAACAATAATTCTTCATTATTCTTTTCACCACAGAGAGAGGGGGGTGGAAGAAGTCCTGTGTATATCTGAGAGATACATTCGATGTATGGTAATATATATAAATTGAGCTTGTCAATTTGAAGTTCACTTTTTTGGGGCCACAACAAGATACCTAGTTTTTTTTTTTTTTTTTTATCAGACAAGATACCTAGTTTATTAACTCATTATACGACTTTGAAGTATGGTCCAATTGTCTGTTACTAGAATCTAGACAGTTTGTATTGTTTAAAAATAATATTATTAGTTCTCTTAAAAAAAAAACAATATTATTAGTTGACAAAGATTTTTTTTTTCACACAACAATCCTATTCAAAGTACAGTTAGACATTATATCTGATTGTCTTTCTTAACGAGAGATTCAAATCTTAGTTCATTATATTACGAGAGATTGGAATTATAAGGTTGACTTGGTGATTGAAGGGAGGAAGAGGAGGAGGAGGAGGGAGAGATCGTATGTCTGAATCCCTTTCACTAACAAAAATTAGTAAACTAACAACTAACGTTTGTCGATAAAAAAAATGTTACGAGAGATTAATATTAACTGGAAAAAAAACAAGTGAAGAAGATAAGTGTTGCTACGAAGATATTTAAGAGTGTAAAAAATGAAGGAGTCAAAGTATGGATTTTTTATTTATTTTAAGTTGTCGTACTCACTGAAAAAAATCAACCTAAGAATTAATGAATTATGATAAAAGAAACATTAAAAAATAAGTCCTTATATATTAAAACAAGCACTATATTGCCGGACTCGACTGTGGTCTAATGGTATGCTTAAAATAGCTGTGTTGCTTAAAATAAAATATGTAGGTGTCTGGGTGAATTCCATGTTCAAGTCCCCACTTTATAATCCGCCATCTTTTGTAACAAGAAGACAAGAAAAGTCATTTATTATTTTCCTCACGGGCGCGCAACAACAAAGTACAAACCCAGTAATAATATATCAAAAAAAAAAAAAAGTACAGAGTTACAAACCCAGTAAATTTTTATTATACCAAAAAAAAAAGAAAAAAAACCAAATTGGAGATGCGGGGTATCGATCCCCGTACCTCTCGCATGCTAAGCGAGCGCTCTACCATATGAGCTACATCCCCATCCTTGTTATTATTTATAACTATTGTATATTAAAATAGTTAAAGTTCTAAATAGATGTTACTTCAGTGTATTTTATTTCTTTGCATAAGAAATGTCGTCCTCTCAAAGTCTGGCCGAAATTAAAAATAATGTTTGATGCATTTTACTTGTTCGGGGGAGAATGTAAGCTTAATTTAAATTAAAATTATTGTGCCTTTCTTTCCCAAGCCAAAAAAAAAAAAAAAAAAAAAAACATCGTAATGCGACTAGTGTCAATTTCATGGCGAGATATTATGCAGCCTCTGAATGGTGGTAACCTTGAGTGTACAAAATATCAGGATGATGTCATTTATTACATGGAAAAAATAAATCTTTGACATATTATAAAAAAATAATTTTTTTGACTACTTTAGAGTTTACACATCCTATTTAAGAAAAGAGAACAAATAAATAAAATAAAAAGGTGATGATCAACGAGTGCTTTGATAAAAATAGAAAAAGAATTAAAAGAATAATAAAAGTAAAAAAAAAATGTAAAACAAAAGATATGAGAATATTAGAATTGTTCTTAACAAACCGAACCTTATAATTTTCGGAGAAGATTACTAATCAGATGAGGTTATATTATATGGCTAAGAATTGTTTTAGCTGAATTATTATCTGGCGTGATAGTTAAAGACTTTAAAGCAAAAGTGTGATTTGCATAAATTTGTATATATTGTCCCCTTGTTCTATTAATGCTGGTAACATATATGCATAGTTTTAAAAATCGACCCGGTGACCGACCCGGTCAAGGCACTGGGTCACTGGGTCAGTGGTCGAACCGGTGGGTCACTAATTGACCCGCATGACCCGGTTATAAATAACATAAAATGCATAATATAATATATGTATTGTTTTTCACAACTATTTCACAGGTAAGTGTGATAGCTTATTGGTAAGGAGCATTCCCTTATGTCTAAAGGGGCGCAGGTTCGATTCCATGCTGTGCCTTTTTTATAAACATATATGTGCATTATTTATTGAGGCTGCAACTGCAGCTACACACGCACAACAAAATCCTTGGGCCACGCACACACGCCAACTTTGGCCCACGTGATGCAGCAGACCTTGGATGACGTGCCTTGGGACTACGCAACACCTTGGGCCGCACAACATTGGGTTGTGCACACTTTGGACAAGCAACAGACAACTTTTATTAGAAAAAATTTGGTTCGCCCGGTTCAACCAACATAGAATTTCTTCGGTTAAACCCGGTTTGAAGCCGGGTTGCATCCGGTTTGATGACGTCATACCGGGTTAAGTGCAAGTCCGATCCAACACTTAGCTCGACCCGGTGACATGCCCGGTTCCCGGTCCGACCGGTTCGACCGGCCGGGCCGGTCCGGGTTTTAAAACTATGCATATATGTATTATTTTGTTGGTAATATGTTACTTAATGTTGATCATTTTAAAATATTTAATGATGCAAATTTTATATTTCTTAAAAAATTATTAATACCAAATAGATTGTTAGTAATCAAAAGACAACTCATACTCATATATTGTAATCCGTCTATAAGATTGTAGTTATAAAATGAACTTTGCTTCCATGTCTAGATTTTTTAAAATCAAATTTAAACATTTAGACCAACAAAGAAAAAGAATGCACTTTAAGAAAAGGCAATCAAATGAGGTTGAAAAGGAATCGTGTTGTACCCTCAAATATATCTCAGAGATATTTTTTTTTTGGTGGAAATATCTCAGAGATATTGTACCATATTAAAAATTTGAGGATATTGTACCATATTAAAAATTTGAGAATATTGTCCATAAGTGGACTAATCACAATTGATGAACATATGATTGAAGGGATATCCATGTGTGATGCCTAGGATTGGGCCAAATGGTCCAATTGTAGAGAGTGGATTGGTACAATAATGGTAACATGTGCATTATGGATCCACGCTCTTGACGCGGAAGGATAGTGATGTTGAAACCAGGGATTAAACCATAATGATGTCTACTGTCTCCATGCATGTATTATTGTTGTTGGGGCTATACTCGGTTATTTGGCTCTGTTATCGCTGATCGTGATATCCTTGTTTCCATTCCCTTCCTAATAATATTAACAGAAAACCATATTCGTCCTTACATTAACGGCTTGCTGATAGATAGTAGTTTCCGTTACCTTCCTGATATATATATTTTAATAAACTCAGCTTATTAAGTTTGGATAGTTTATACAGAGTTAATTTTAAACTTATAATCATTGCCTACCCTAAAAGTATCCTTGTTTAAAGGGTAAAAACATATGTATAAAAGTGATAGCTAAAATTTTTCTTATTTAATTCTTTTAAAATAAAGAAATTTATAAAATGAAAAGTAAAAAAAAAATTGCCACTAATTTAAATTTAAATATTTATAAACTTAATTTTTTTATCAATAATATAAAAAAAAGCCTTTACTTTCTTATTTTATAAATCTTTTTTTATGTAAATATTGTAATTAGAAAAAATTATTTTGCAGTGAGATTCCAAAATATTTTTATAAGTTTTGACCCTTCGAATTAGTAATGAAACTAATTTCCAGTTCGAGATTTAGATTCATTTAAATTTTCTTATCCTTTTTAAAAATGTATTCTGCAAAATCAAAGTCAGATTTTCTCTTGCAAACTTGGCATGCATTAGCAAGTGAGTTATACCCATTAAGTTAAATATTCTCATTTAAAGCAATTAAGTGCATGTTTGGGTCTCCGTTTGGATATCTCAAACCCAAGTTTTTCAAAAGCATCTTCTTTAAGGGTATATTTGGATTTCAGGTGGGAGTTCCTAAAAGTATATTTGAGACCAAAATGAGTTTCGGATTATGTTTGGTAATCTCCTAAAAGTAAGTTTGAGAGTAAGTTTTTGCCTGAAAACTCAGTTTTTGAGAAGTAAGACTTGAAATATTTTTGTTAAATTTAACCAAAACTAAAGTATGCAAACTTTAATCTAAACATACACTAATACTTTTGGACTCAACGTACGTTTTAGGGGTATTCACCGATTTTCCAAACATGCATTAATAAGTTTAATTTCCTGAATAAATAGTAACATTATACTCATAGAACCTCTGCCTTAATAATGGGGAACATCGAATCGCATTAATATTGGGGAACATTGAATGCTATTATCCTACACTACCAGATTGGTTCCCTTCTAAACAACAATCAATGTCAAGGGATTTGTAATTACACTGTGGACACATAGACGTTTTATAAATACAGAAAATTTCTTGTTCAATCAACTTACTCCTTTAAGAAGTATATGAGCGAATAGCTAAAGAGAGCATTGCCCTGATTTTTTTTTTTAAGAGATTTTTATTTCATTGTCATACGACGGTGCAATACACGACATATATAAGCTGTAGGCACCAAGTTTGCGTGTCCAATTGGATTTCTGATTATAGGAAGGTTAATTATATAAAATACTAAATCAAACCTTATAAAAGAAATTATATAAAATAAGTAGATAAATTGAAGGTCTTAAATTCAAATATAAGAAGAAAGTACAACCTACTTTGACTCATTTCTACCCTTTCACAAGAATGAGTCCAGCCTGGTGTTTAGAAATAATTATTACATGATCTAGAATTATATAATCTCAAATAATTTTATGTGACATACAATTATATATTTTTAATTTATAAAAAATAAACACTAAATAACATGTCACATAAAAATTGATTAATATCACAATAACCCTAAGGCGACGAGCTAATGAACATAGTCATGGAGCCAATGAACATAGTCATGGAAGCGTAACACTTAGAGTGAGTTTGGTTGTGTAAAATGAAATGGAATGGAAATAAATGAAGAATAAATATTTGAATTAAGGTAGAGTAGGAAAGATACGAGATTCGCTGAAATTTTTTAATTAATTCCTTCAATTTCCTTCTCTTCTTAACAACCAAACCAACAATTAAGAGTGTGTATTTGATTCCCCATTTGAGATCCATGTTTATTATAAAATCATATCAAAGTTAACACAAAAATGGTGGATTCTAGGGCGGGGGAGTTAAACAAATCCCCCACCATGAGAAAGAAAGCTGGTACGTATGATCCAGATTTTTTCGAGATAAGTACGGGACTACCATAAACGTGTTTACATTGGAATAAATTTAAAAAATATATTAAAATATGACAACCCCTTAAACTGGAATTAAAAAAGAAAAAGTGATATCCTGCGTCGGGCAACCTCTCAAAACCACCAGCTCCAGCCCGAAACAACCACCATCACCGTCTGTGCAACAACACCCACACGAATCAGGACTCCTGTCTATTTTTTTTTTACACACCAAAATCATTAATGGAGAAAGGCTTTCGTTTGAGGTATTGGATTAATTGCAGGATGAATTGTTTTATGGTTTGTTAGTCTCGCTTGTGGGTAGTGACCATTGTGTTCTACACATCCATTTTGATCCCATATTCCCATTGATGCAACTCAAGAGGGCACTTGCAAGCTTGTTTGGGCTCATGATTTTGTTCTCTCGTGAGACCAAAGGTATGGCCAAGGAGATGGAGTTCCCAAATTTTTCTTTCCTACCCGTGGCAAGGTACAAGGATTTGAGGGGCCATAACTGTGTGGGAGGAGAAGATGGAGAGAAAGAAGAGATTTCTTCCATTTGCTTGGTGGAGTATGAAGGGAAAGACGACGGCGAGAACAACGCATTCCAATTTTTTGGGGGATTGGCATTTTTTTAAAAAACTTTATTCCGATGTAGGCATGCTTATTGTAGTCCTGCGCTTATCTCGAGAAAATCCTATATCGTAGGCACCAGTTTTCTTTCTCATGGTGGGGGATTTGTTTAACTCCCCCACCCTAGAATCTGCTGTGTATCTCTAGTTTAAAATATTCGTAGCTTTGGGTCAGTAACGGTCAATTAAAATTGCAGTTAGAAACGATGATAACTATAGTTACTATCCTTCCAAGTAAACTCAATAATTGCCATTAGTTTTGTGAAGAACTCTTATTGATTATTAGAATATATTTTAATTTAATATGTGGTCCTTAACATTACTTAATGTTGACACTCTGTGTTATCAGTTCCATCAAGAAATTATTAGGTAATTTATTAATCTTTATATGACATATAATTAAATGTTATTAATTATTTTTAATTAATTATAAAAAATAAATATTATACAGATATTAATTAAAATCATAAATAAGTAGTGATTTAAAACTACCTAGTAATTTATGCACTTCCAACCGAGGCATTGTGCCAATTCTTCTTCTAAATAAAGAAAATAAAAAGGGGAATGAAGAGAAACATCAATTAAGCACAAAACACTTGGATAACTTGATATTATTTTACATGCATAGATAGCCTGCTCTCAAATAAGTCGGCAGGAACAAAGACAGAGAGATCTAACACATTTGCTTGCAATATATAACAGAAAAGAGGGGTATGGGATATGAGTTAAGTTTTGAGCACATTCAACTACAGTATCCCAAACCATTACTCTTAAGACCCTGTACTTCACTTGTACTCCAGGATCATGTTGTTCTCAGGAGCTAATCCAACACAAGCTCTCAGGATGTTTTCCAGCATAGCTCGCTGCTTTGACAACGCATTCACCACTGGTGTACCCGGTGGAACCTGTAATTAATAATAAAAATTAGAAATAGAACCTTTGAGAAATTTATATATATACATATAGAATTTAATATAAGGGGAAATGAGAGAATTCACTGAATAATGCATTAGACTTACCAGAGGGGCCTTGGTCAGGTAACTGAGGATGGTGGCAACTGGGTGGAATGAGTGAAACTTGCCCTGTTAAAGCCATAAACTCATTTAAGTTTTAGAAAGCTGAAAATAAGAGATAGAGCTCGGAATGAATGATTAAGCAACATATAACAGACCTCATCTTCAGCTTTAAACTGGATTCGAGTGCTAAGCTCAGCAAGAAGGACCAAGTCCAAGATAATAGGAGCAGCTAACAGGGAATCCTCACACGTGTTGTGCAACACGATTGTGTTCTTTCCACCCATGAATATCTCTGAAGTGTACTCATCCATGGCCCTCTTGCTGTCCCCAACGTAAGGCACATACTACAAAACCAATAAACCAAATAGTCAAATAAATAACCAATTGAATTTGAAAGAGAGTGTGAAAATAAAAATTACCTTAATAACAACCACATGGTCTGGATGTTCACCAGGCTCATAGAGGATAGCGTTGCTGTTGACCATATCATCAACAACATTGCTCTTGGAGATTTCCTTAGAGCGGAAGGTTTGAGGGGCTGAGAGATTCATGCCATCATTGTTTCCCAGATGGTTGTAACTCACTATTGATGTTGGCTGTCACTCATCACCAAGACAATTAAAACATCAATTTACTTCTCCTTTTTTAGCCAACATCAACATATATAATACATTACTTTATTTTAATTAAAGATTAAGCATACAAACAACTTAACAAATGATACTCTGTCCTTAACCAATAAAAGTAGCACACGTGATATGACAATAGTAAGAAAACAACAAAAGTTGTACCTTGATACCGGCCCCCACAAGGAAATCCACCAACACAGATTTCATTTTGGTCTGACCACTCTTAAAGTCATCTCCTCCAATCAAACTGTTCCTCTTGATGGCCAGATCAATCAGCCCTGATGATAACACAAGCAAAATTCACCAATTTGTAATTAACGCTCACAAGTCACTACCTATTTTGCATAAATAAAATTTAATAACCCACATAATAGCAACAACAAACCTGGGACAAAGGTGTTCTGAGGGCTTCCATTGATAAAAGGAACATTTTCCATAACACAAGCAATGGCATACAAGGTGGAAGGGGAAATCTCAGCCTCGTTCCTGTCCAAGGAAGCCAAGAGGTTTTCCATGGTGTCGTTTAGTCCCACAACTACGTTGCTGTACCTCTCTGTGTTGGCTGTCCACAGGACAACCACCTTGTCAACCTTAGTGGTTTCCTTAAACTCCCTATATTTAATTTCATAACACACAGAAGGGAACATATTCTATGAGTTTCAAACTGAGTAAGGTGCTAGCTAGTATATAATAATATTATAATTAGATTAAGGTTGGACCTACTTAATGTCTTTGATGATTTGTTGAACTTGTTCTTTCTTTGTGCCCTTGATCACGTTGTTGGCACGGTCTCCTTGGTTGGCAGCAATGAAATCCGGGTCATAGATTCCGGGGAGTGGAACCATGGATTCCATGTAAGGCCTCAACTGTTTCTGCAGGTCGATATCAAACACCTTGGCCCTGGCCATGGCATCAGCCAGGTTCAAGTTACTGATATCCCATCCCCCAAACACAACATCATCAGGGTTTACCTGCATAAATTAATTAAGACTCGTGTTTATGACATAGTTCAAAAAATAAGTATAATTAATTTAAGAGTTTTATGTTTTTAATTTTGATTCGCTAGAAATCATAAGAGTTCATTGTCACTGATGTTCCACCTTGTGTGAATCCCACATATTGGATGTGGGACTCACCTCACTGGCCATATATGTATACTGTCTACTGTAATTTGAGGTTAGAAATCATAGTGTTTCAAATTAGAGAAGTCTCATCCATATATATAATGTTAGAACTACCAAGCAATTCTTCCATTTGTAATCATAATCATGTCTTCTATCATAATCATAACATGGTTATTTTAACATTTTATCTACTCAATTCAGAATATTTGTATATTCTATTTATTATGTTTTTAGTAATAAATTTAAGGATTAATTTTTATACACTGTGAAGTAAATTTAAGAGTTAATTTTATATTGTCAATAAATTAGAAATTATTCTAAATATAATTTTTAAATAATTATTATAAAATTCAATAATTTTTCCATATATGATAGTATAAAAAAACATTTATATCAACACCAAAAAAATAAAAATAAAAACATTTTTATGTTTGAAATATTAAATACACTCTATTTAATACTTATTTTAATAAATATTAGAAATCAAATAAATTAGTAATATTTGTCTCCACTTATCATTTTTGTTTTTATCCTCCGTGACCCACATCTTTGTGGGCCTTGTTCCCTTTTTCCTTTTGAAAGAACCATTTCTCTGACAATTAAACTCACGGGACAAAGGAAAATAAACATTATTTATTTTATAAAAAGAAAAAAGATTGTGGGGCTGGATCAAAAAAAGGAGATTCAATATGATGTATCATTTTCCTTGCTTCTATTTTTCAATCAAGCAATAATAATTTAATAAAAAATTATTTAATAATATTTTTAGATCAAAATTTAAGTGTAATATCATAAATTATTTTTATGTTTTTTATGTCAATAATTTATTCCAATTTTAATGTTTATTCTTAAGAATAAATAATATATGCACTAAAAATTATAAAATTTGTTATCGTATCATTCCATTATAAATTATCACGTGTTATAAACTTATAAAGTTTTAACATAATTATCTTAAAAGTTATAAAAAAAATTTTTGATGGATATATAAACTTTTATACTAACACTACATATCTATTAAACTCAATTATCAATATGTAAGTTGTCTGAATAAAATTCTAATTTTAATTAAAAAATACTTATAATACTTTATTTTAGTCTTGTTTTTTTTAATAAGAATTATTCAATTAAAAGTACAGAAAAAGTGAAAACAAAAACACAACACTGATTTCATTCCCCCAAATAGATGGTAGTATTACCATTGGAAGCAGGCTCTTGAATGGGGCATATATTTCTTCCCCTTGGAAAGACCCCACTCTGATAGCTGATGCCTGGGTCAGCGACCCAAAGTAATTGGCTTGTTGAATCTTGTCCTTTGTTGCCCATGAAATACCCCTGAGAAGTGAGAACCATAACATAGTCACCCATCAATTTTATAGCCATTATCATAGCCACAAAAAATAATAATAACAACAACAAATAATAATAATAATAATAATAATGATTAGGAAGATGAAACTAACTCTCGGTTAGAAATAACACCACCAATGAGGGTTGAGCCATTGTTTCCACCCCACCCCACAAGCATTACCCTAGCAGACAAGAAAGAAACCATATCAACAAAACAATTAATAAAAAGATCGAATAAAAATAATTGAAAGGAATATGGCTGGACATGGAACTAACCCTAGTTTAGGGACATGGGTGTTGGTTTTAAATTCATATTTGACAGTTTTGGGCTTGACAACCCACTGATAAGTGCCATTCTTGTTTTCGTGAACAAGTTCAGTGGTTTCATAGTTGTACACGGACTGAATCTCGGTCTCTGTGTACTTCACGTTAGGACTCTCAACCTTGAAACTCTCTATGAACATTTTTGTTGCTTCAAGAGAAACGAAACAAGCTTAATTAGGAAAAGCAGAAACGAAAGCTCTTAACTTTAAGAGGAGAAGAAGAAGGTTTGTTGTGTGCAGTTTCACGTAGCGAAGCAGCCTCAATATATAGAAGAACCGCCAATGTATGTTACTTCACGTGTCGAAAAATGAGTGGCCATGAGTCCCAGTCTCATACAATAATTGTAAAAAATTAGGTTTTATCACATGCAATGTACAGATTTCAAATTTATTTGTATTTAAAAATATATTAGTAATATAATTATATGGGAAACTCAATCATGTAATATTAAACATATTTTAAAATTAAAGATATTTTTGACTTCTCGTATAAATATCACAAATTTTAATATGATATAAAAATAAAATAAATTTCAAAATAAAACATTTTAAAATCATAGTATAATATATATAAAATAATATAATATAATATAAAATTATCTCAGTTTCAAATATAAATAATAATATTTTAGATTTAAGTCAATAAGATTTTATGGAGTAAATTTCATTTTCCAGATTTTTTAAAATTAATTTAAAATATTTAAAATTATATCTACAAATTAAAATATTAAAATCTATAAAAGAAACAATTAAAAATTTGAAAAAAAAATCAACAGGATTAAATAAAATCAAGTAAAAATATTAATGGTTAATGCCTATATTAATTTCAACATATCTTCTTTTGTAAAACCTCTTCTTTAAATCTTTTGTGATATATCAATAGATGAAAATTAAGAAATTATAAAATAATGTAAAAAAATTGTATTTCAAATAGATAAATTCTGAGTTGTATTTGCTTAAAATAAATTCAACTTCACTTGAAGAATTTATAACCATTGATCAAATTTTTAACTTCACATTAATAGTCATTGATTTGATTTGTTCAAATTTAACATTAATGAAGGATTAAATGGCTCATCTTAAGGCTCTTTATTATATAATTTATGCACATATCTAAATTATTTTTATGATAATATTTTAAATAAATTTATGTTTTTACAATTTTTGTGATATAATTTATATGTTATAATTTAGTATACTTTGTTTTTTAATTTAAATTTATTCAAATCTTAAATACTATAGATATTTAAAATTTAGATTTTACAATTTAGTATACATTGATTTTTAGTTTAATTTTATTCAAATCTTAAATACTATTGTAGATGTTAATATAATAATAATAACCATAAAAGTTGAACATAAAAAATATAATTTCACCATAATAATTTAGATATTAATATGATTTCAGGCAAATTGTTCATTTTGTAAATTAAGTGAAAATTTTCTACTTGCTTTTATAAAAAAAAATATTCATCCCTATGTGTTTTTGTTTATATATATCTTTCATTTTAATATATTTGCATATACATATCAATGTATAAAATAAAATTAAAATTTGTCCAAGTAAAAGAAAATATTGAATAATTTATTTAATTGAGAAGATAATAAATAAAAAATAAAAAATATTTTGCTTAAAATTTAATTTTAGACACTAATTTTTCGTGGAGAAAATAATATTGATTATGATGATTTTAATTTAATTTTTGTTATGTAATTAAATATATATTAATTATATAAATGAAATTTTAATTTTGATTTGACAAAAATCTTTAGTAAAAAAATATTATAAGTGTAAATATTATTTTTATACCAAATCTAATTTACTTGCCGTGAAAATTTCTTTAAATTTCGTGTATATTTAAAACATGAATAATGAATGCTTTTTAATGCAACTGACATAAAAAAAATACAAAAATGCTCCTATTTTGAGCCAAAAATATTTTCTTTTTGAGATTCCAACAAAAAAAATACAAAAATGTCTTTATGTTAAAGCTGGAAAACATTTCCTATTTGAGATCCAAACAAAAAAATACAAAATATCCTTGTTTTGCGCAGAAAATTATTTCTTTTTTGTGATTCCAAAACAACTACTTTTATTATAAGTGTAAATATTATTTTTATACCAAATCTAATTTACTTGCAATGGATATTATTTTGAATTTCGTGTTTATCTAAAATGTGAATAATGAATTTTTTTAATGTAATTCACATAAAAAAAATACAAAAATGCTCCTGTCTTGAGCGAGAAGATCTTTTTTTTTTATAGATTCCAACAAAATAAAATATAAAAATTCCCTTATGTTGGGCGCAGGGGTGGGTATATGGGTTTGAGCCCACAGACCGGCCCGTTAAGCCCGCGGACTTTGTGGTTAACGGGTCTAATTTTTTTTTCATTGTATAATAATTCTGGATTTTGAGTCCAGCCCGCGATGTCCTCGGATTTGACGGGCTTAGCCGGCAGGGGCCCGCTAATAAGAAAAACTTTGCATTTTGCATAGAGGCACAAGAGAAGAGTCTCTTAGTTTTGCTTTAGAATTTCATACACTGCTAGTAAGTAAGTAAAATTATGTTTTGCTTAGGAATAATAATAAAGTTGGTGATGAAATTGTAATTTAAACTTAGAAATTTGCTTATATTTCTTAATCACCAATTCACCATCAGTAACATTGTGTACAAATGACAATGAGTAGTAACAAATTTAAGGTTTTTAAGTTATTTTTTTAAAAAAAAATCACCATTTTTATTGGGCCAGTGGGCCGGCCCGTTTAACCGCGGCTTCGCAGGGCGGATAAAGACCAAAAAATAAAGACCATTTATTTTGCGGATTGGGCTTGGACCAGCCCGTCAAAATGGGGGGCTTCGCGGGCTGGGCTGGCCCGTATACCCACCCCTAGTTGGGCGAGAAATATTTCCTATTTAAGATCCCAACAAAAAATATAAAAACGCCCCTATTTTGGACAAAAAATTATTTCCTTTTTTAGAACCCAAAACAACTACTTATATATATATATATATATATATATATATATATATATATATATATATAAAGATTTAATATTTACTTTTATATTATAGAAATATATCATATTATTTATAATATTCATTATAAGAAATAAATTAAAAAAGCACTTCAAATGCTTTGGAAGAATTAACACGTGATTCTTCTCTCATTTTTTTAATTTGTTGTGTTTTTTTCTTGTTTTTTTTCCTTATTGTATCCCAAAAAATCATTATATATGTTTGAATTTTTAATTTCAATTATATATATATATATATTATTTATGTTTGTACCAACGTATTTTTCCATTCAAAAAGTAATATTACTTTTATAACCTCACCTACTCTTCACCTAATATTCTCTCAACAAATATTAATATAATAATTTTGTCTACAATCTTTACAATGAATTGTAAAAATAACAACTTGGATTGTATTGTTTATAAATTAAATGCTCTCAATCAAGTAACCTTATATTCTCTTCTCGCACGAGCTATTTTTAAGACGAAGAAGAATTATTCCTAAAAAAAAGGATGGAGTTAGTATTTTACAAGTTTATAATATTGTTTTCTAAAATTTAATTTGATTATAATACATTTACTGTCTCAATTATTTTTTATGTTGTCATGCAATCATATATATATACGTGTATGATAAGATTGTTGAATTTTATAATACTTGCTTTAAAAATTATATCCAACGTAAAGATCTATATACTAATAAAAATAGTAATAAATAAAATTTAAACTCTTATTTTCTAATTAGAAATAAATATTATTTTGATGACTCACACCTCAAGGAACGATAATTAAAGTAAAACTTTGATTTTGATTTATACACAAGTTTTGTCTTTTTAGTAAATTTTCAAATATTTTACACAAAAAAAAATTAATGTTTTACAATTTTAATAAGATTTTACATATTGTAATGTTATTTCTGCTCACCAGTACCATAAAGTAACGATTCGGAAATTAAAAATATAAAATGTTTATTTAAAATACAATATTTAATGTTGTTAATATTTATGCATTATAATTTCTCACAGATTTTTTATTTATTAAGTTGTTAATCACGATCTTTGAACAATGGTTAATGAAGTTATTTAATATTTATATATAAAAATAAATAAACACAGAATTTCACGTGATTTTATAATGAAAAATATTAATATAGAAAAACCATTTCTTGAGAATTAATATATTCTTTTTTATTAAAAAAGTTCTATATAGATCTTACTGTTTCAATTTAATAAGCCTTGCACATAATTCAATTAATAATAAAATATATTTTGAAAAATATTAAAAAATGTTTTATCAATATTTCTTCGTCTTAAAAATAAAAAATATCTAATAAATTTTACTTTATTTGATAATTTTAAATCAATGGTATAAAGATTTAAGACTATTCTTTTCTATTTCATTGTACGTTACCTTTAATATAACGTGTACTGTTTTTTTTATTTTAATTACTCTTCTAATGATAATTTAATCATTGTAATTATTTTTTTATTAATAAGTATTATAAAAGTATCATTTAATTAAAAAATTAAATTTTTCATTAAATATTTGAAATTACTTAATTAAATAAGTATCAAAAAATTATATATAATTATTAAATATACTTTTTATTTATAGTTTAATTTTGATACAATGATAATATAATTTTTTTATAATTTACTAAAAAATATTTTAAATATAATTTTTAAAGTAATTACTTAAAATTTTTCCAACCTCCTTCATTCGTTCTTAATAGCATTGAATAAAAAGATCAAAAATAAAAATATATTAAATAAAAAATGGAACATTAAAAGCCTTGTTTAGAATTATTGTTAGTTTTATTTTTTATCACTGTGTTCCTTTCTGTTTACTCTAAAACAAACAAGGGTTTAATGAATGAATTTGTATAAATTGTTTAATTTAATGATTTTTTATCAAATGAGAACTTAATTATTTTAACTAACATATTGACAACAAAAAAAATCAAGTATGTAAGTTATTTTATTAAAAAAGTAATAATTTTTTAAAATAAATATTACGAAACTGCCAAAAGTATTGCTTCAGAATAAAAATAAATTAAGTCACACACACATTAAATATTTTAAATAGTTTTACTTTTTGAAAAGAGTAAATATATTTTCTAAATTTATTTAATTATTTATCTTTATACTCGGTTGGTAATTTTTTATTTCACTTAATAAAAATATCAAATGATAATAATTTTTTTGAATAATATTTTTCTTAATTTTTTGAAGAAATAAATAATTTAAAATTTTAAAGTGATACTTGTTATAAAAATTCTGCTAATAAGTATCTTAACTACATTCATTAAAATATTAAAAATTAAAACATATAAAATATAGATGTTTTAAGTGGATCCATTTCTTTTCTTAAATAACTGTTAGTTATGCAAAAGGAATGTTTTTAAATTTAAGTGCCATTTTAAATTACTTTAATCATAGAATTAATACTACAACCTAACTTTAATTTTATGTTTCCCAAACACTTATTAACAAGACCCGGCCTCTTTCAATAATTTAAGATATATTGTTAATATAAAGTTTTTTAAATTTTTTACTAATTTAAGACATGACAATGTTTGTTGTCTTTCTGCTCGTACAAAATAAATACTAATATATGTGCTGATCATGTACAATATATATATAGAGAGGGGGGGGGGGGGGGAGTACGACTCCTGTGAGAATATTTTCTTATGTGAGAACATGAGAATATCTAATAATAATCATCAGATCAAAATTAAAAATAATAGACAGTTGAAATTAAAATATTTAGAATTCAAATTAAAATCTAATGTAATCATCAAATCTCTAAAAGATTTACGAAACAAAAATCAAATATATAGAAGATCTCAATTATCATTTTCTAAAATATCTCAATTAACCCATCACCATCACTACCATGATCGTCGCTGCCATTGCCATGACCATCGTTGCAGCCACCACCATGATTACCACTGTCGCCACCACCGTAGCCATGACCGTTGTTGCACGTCACAATCACCTCCACTGCATGACCTTCGTTGTTGCCGCCACCATCACCGCCACCGCCGACACTTCTCAAAATACTTTTACATCCGTTTTCAAACTTAAGAAAAAATGACTTGTGAATTTGGTTTTTAATTTTAAAAAAACACTCTTCACGATGGTCCTTCCTGTCATCACTATTGTCACTGCCACCAGTCCACCACCACCATCAATGTCATCGCTACTACCATATTGCCACCGACAATACCACCACCAACACCACTACCATGTCGCCACCACCTTTTGACTATGTTATAAGAGTGAAACATCTATTAACTTTGTCGATAACTAATATTTATTGAAAATTTTGATTGACCACTTTTAATGAGATCTTATTTTTCAATCATTTTTTCATCTACAAAACTCAAATACCATATTTTATTAAAGAGGGAGTCGCATACCTAGTATAAGTGTATTCTAGTTAAACTTTTTTATTTATAAAATAATATTGAAAAAGTGATAGTGGTTCTACATGGAAAGCGGGAAGGAAACGGTTATTTCCCCGAAAGACAGGCACGAAAGAAAACAAAGAACAGTTGAGAAACTGTCACAGAGTGGAGGTCCTACCTTCCATTTTTCCATTGGTGGTCACCTTCCAAGTTCCTTTCACGCGGTCCCACTCACGCCCATATTAAGTTTGAACCACGTGTCCCTAGGACACTTGTCAAGACCTGACCCACCAACAATTTGCGAGCGTCTACACACGCCAACTCTACTGGAGCGTGGACTAGAGTAGTCCAAAATACATGTTAGTATGTTACTGAGTCGACTCAAGTGTCTCGCTCAGTGTTTTTGTCTTGGACCTTGGTCCAATTAACCTTCGAGGCTCTTCCTTTCACCGTTGGGCCCCACACATTCTCGGCGACAAAAAGCAACGCATACTTGGCCACTCCATTCTGCTGCCACGAGTCGGAGTATACACACTTTTCATTTCCATGAATGAATAATACATTTTAATTCATTTCATTTCAAGAATTATTTCGTACACTGTTCTAAAAAAAAGAATTATTTCGCACACACATTTTCCTTTCTTTTTTTAAAGAGGGACCTTTTTTTTCTCTTTAATGATTAATTAATTGTCACGTATTTTTTTTTCGTGATGGATGATACGTACGAAGTCTCTAGTGGCAGAAGCCTTGGCATTTAAGTGGAGTATAAGATCAACTTTATCAAAGGTTCTATTTCCGTATTCGATACTCATGATCTCATATTAGGCAGTAATGGATCGTTGGAGGAGAATCTTGTTTAGCAACCGATTCTTATTTGAAAAGCGTTCTTTAAGTCTGAAAGTGGGTCAGCAAAATGAAACAGTTTGATAGTTAAAATACATTATTTAATTTTTAGTGGGACCCAATTAAGAATTTAATCGAAGGCATTAGGTTGAAGAGAATGTGTACTTGTATTAGAAAGAGTAAAAAATGAGTGATGTTTACTGTGACAGCTGACGTGTTTTTCTAACACCACTTTTGAAACAGATTGCCTGATATTGCATGGTTTGTGGAAATGCATAAATCAGCATGATAAATCATATGCCGCAGAGATTTTGAGAGAGTGCAAGACGAGCCACAGAGGACAGCAACTTCCACTTTCTTTCACCAAGAGGACGGGAAATATTGTAGCGGATCAGCTCGCTAAGATGGCCTTTTCCTTCCAAGAATGTTTCTGGATTGAGAATATCCTTAAGCAGATTTATCTTTTAATGCAATCCGATGTAATTGCCTTGAATGACACTCTTTCTTTAGTTTGAATAAAAGTGCCTTATTCTTTAAAAATAAAAAATAATGATTTTTTTTGTTGACTAAAAGTTTAGGTTGTAACATCCTAAAAATTTCAACTCAGTTATATAAGTATATACGTATATATATTTATAATATGTATATATTTATATATTTTTCTGTAAGTAACTCTCTGGAATTAATTTTTTACAATTAATTCTTTGTAGTTACTTTTCTGTGTTTTTGTTTGTAAGTTGCTATAGAATTCTGTGTGATTGAATTGTCCATGTTGTTTATTTATTTGTGCAGTGTAATATGTACTTAATGATCAAGTACGTATATTGTGTGTATACTTATCTGCTATGCCTGCTAGTAATTAATTGAGCTGATATTAATTACTAGTAGTAAAATATTTATAATATCTATTGCTATGTAATACCTAATTTATTGTTTGCAAATTGTTTTAAGTATTTTAATTATATTAAATTCTAGTAACTTGCACACCAAGTTAACTCTTATAAAGTTTATCTATAAATAATTTCTTTACAGAGAAAATTTTAATTGAGCTATTAGAAAAGCTTTTACTACTAAAAGTTTTATAAAATTAATTAGATGTTTGAAAGTAAGTTTTAAAATTTTAAAACACACCTCTGTATGATTACATAGTATAAAATTACACTGTGTAAATTAAACTGGGTAACCAAATTCCCTAATCTTAATTTCAGGACACCTAATCTAAAATGCATGCATGCAATTAACACAAAATGAACACCTAATCTTTCCTTAAATGACACCTGGACTACATGCATGGATTTTTCTTAACACCTAGCTTAATCCATTCACTAAAACAGCACCAAAACTCACGGCCAAGCCAAGGAAAACTCTCCAAACTTTCATTTTATCAAAACCTCTCTATCAACTAAAAACATAAAATTCTCTCATCTCTCTTTTTCTCCTCTGGACTGAGAGCTCAAGGAAGGCAAAGGAAGCCATTGGAGATCTTGGTGGTTGCATGCAAAGCTTGGATCATCATCACCTCTAGCTTGTCTTCTCATCCATATCTCTTTCTCTTCTCCTTTTCGGTTGAAACTCAACACTAGGTAAGGGGAACTCTCTTGTGGATTCTTTGTTTTCTTTTTCTGTTGAGAATATGGTTAAGGGCTGGGGGCCTTAACCATAGCATACATGCATGCCTCCATTGCTGAAAATTGAGATGTGTTTGATTTGCTTGTTGAGTTGAACTTGGATGAATGGTGTTAAATTTTCTTTGGCAGTGGTGATGAGCCTTTGTATGTAAAGGAGTAATTTTATTTTCACTTTGTAATTGAACTGGAAATGGCTCTGGAAACAAATGAAATCATGTACCTTTTCTCAAAAATAGTTTTGATCAAGTTTTCTTTGAAAATTCTTAACTCAAAACTCATTGGCAGTGGCTGTTCTTTCGTTTAGCATGGAACAACCCTCACTGTTTTGCCATTTTTGAAAGATCTAACCGTTGGTTTTTCGTCAAACTTCTTTTCAATGAAAATAGACATAAAATCCAACAACTTTTGTTTTGATGTCTTCGAAAAATAACGTCATCTTAGGGTTCATCCATGGCTCGAGATCCGACTGTCCTGTTTTGGAGTTTCACTGGAGCAATGCTCGGTTTTTGTTAAAATTCTCCCTGTGTACTTATTGTTTTTGAAATGTACTTAAACCTTTAAGAACTAGACACAATAATATTTTTAACCATGTATATTACAAAAATTTCCAAGCATAATTTATAAATTAATTTTTTCAAAAGAAACAGAACAATGGTTTAAGACTCTGTTTTGAGGTCAAAATCTTAGGCTGTTAGTAATGTTTTTACTGGGAACAATAGAAAATGAATTTGGAAGCAATAAATACCTTTTTGGAAATATCAAGGAGTTATATTTAAGTTGTAAAAATTTTCAGTTAATTTAGTTTTGGGAAGTGGGAGAAAATTTAATTTCTTTGGGTTATGTTCAGTGAGTACTAAAAATATGGAGTTACTGACTTAGAAAATTTTTATAAAATTTTCTAGATGTTGATTTTATAATTGGTACACCTTTCTGTAAACTAGATTTCAAGAGCTTCAATTTGATATAAAAATTATTAGATTCCAAGGTCATTTGCTTGTTTCAATAAGAGCTCACATTCAGTACTGTCAATGAAAATTTGACAATTCAAATTTGATATTAATATCTATGCTTTTATTATTTTATTTTTAATTACTATTTTGATGCTGTGAGATAATGGATATAATATAACTATTGTTTGGATTGATTCAATTAAGTCTCAGGGAGGAAAACCTTGAGCATTTGACATTTGAATGTGTGAATTTCTCTGTTTTTGTGATACGGTCTGTTGACTGTAGTTTGAACTTTGTGATAAAATTGGTTGTCTGTGTGATGTGTTCACAAGACTCGAGCGCGAGTGCTTGTGAGGACTAGAACTACGTTCTAGTATTGGTGGCTAGACTGCCATGTAACAGATAAATGAAACTTGAACAGTGAGCACAATTAATTAGGCTAAAAGATTTATTTTATTTTATTAAATATAAATTAATTAATGAACTCTTTATTTTATGCATTGGACATAGAAAGAATTTAGGACCTTTGCGTGGAGGAATCAACAGTAAGTTATTAATTATTAAAAATTATAGAAATTGATGAGAGGGTGAGGCACAAATAAAACTTAACAAGATTTTGTTATGTGTTGTGAATCATGTTGATTTCTGAGAGTCGTGCAATGGAACTACGTGTGCGCGGCGATTTGTGGGAACTGCAAGATGAAAATAGAGTCACATGGAGTGTTCCAGCTGTGAGAATAACAAAGAGAGGGGGCGGAGTTCGAAAGGCGTGTCATGACGTAATGTGACGGTCACCCATAGAAAGGTGATGGAGGCAAATGTCCTCGTTCATATGATTTTGAGCAGAGACGGGGTCTTAGGCTCGGCGTCTATTCAACCGTCCAGTACCATGTGCAGCGGAACCCTACTGTGACGAGAAAGAATAATCCGTGTGAGGAGAGTTGTGGAGGAGTCAGTCCTCCGAGTATTGGATGATCACAGTTGGTACCTGGGAAATGATCGTAAGGCAATGCGACCTTGGAGGGTAAGGCACTGAGTTGTGACGATAGATCACATAGCTGACTCGGCCACCGTGACAAAAATAATAGACATCATTGGTTGGTGAGAGCCCACCATAGTACCATGGTGAGAGGTGTACTCCCAACAATCATCCGACTCAATTGTGTAAGACCACTGAGTTTTGGGAGTTCCAGTGGCAGCTGGCCAATAAGAAAGGATTTACAGAATTAGTGAAAGGAAACGATTAGGACTGCGAGTGTGAACGTTAGACAACCACATGGCGATTGTGGACAGGATTTTGTTTGTGACTTGTAAAGTCGTTGTTTGTGTGCTGCTTGATGAAGCAGAGAGTTCACCCTTCTGTTTATTTTCTTTTAGGGGCAGATGGCAGCAGAGGACTCAACCCTCCATTGGAGGATTGAGAACATCTTCGGGAGATGGGTAGCAGTTGTGGGCATGGATCACATCTTGGGCTACATCCGATTCGTACGAACGCTCACGTATGACCCTTGGGGCTTAGGATCTCTGCATAGGGTGGGAGTTAGAAGATGACTACTCTGAGTCCTAGGACTTTCTTTTCTTTGTCATGTATTTCGTTAGGGTAGACCTAGGCAGTCAAATTTCTTTTGTTATGTGTATGTGCCAGTCATCATGTCATATGACTATGTTTTAGTTTTTCCGTACTTTACCTTTCCATGTGTTTACTGTTATGCTCCGAAGTCCTCACATTAATAGTGAGATTCGAACCCCACATCTTTGTGGGATATGAGTTCATCCTTACCAATGAATGGGCAATTCATAATTATATAATAATATGAAATATTTTGCACTCAAAAATAAAAATTAAGCATGTGTTGTCTCAGATACGTGGTTGGAGCTTGGAGACATGAAAATCACATTTAAGGGCAGAAAACGTTGTTGAAAAGATTAAAATATACTTTTAATATTTTATATTGTTAATTATATTTTAAAAAGTTCAAGTTAGTTCTTTATATTTTTAAAGTGAATTAAAATGATTATTCCAAAATAATAATTATTTTTAATTTTGGAATACGATTTTGAATTTTTTTTTTTACTTATTCGAAATGTAAAATGTGTTCTATTATATTAACTATAGAACCTAATTGATGTTCAAACAAAAAAAAATCCTTGGTACTGTGAGTGTTGTAAATCCCTTGGTACTATTTTCGACGATTCCTACAGATAAAAAAAAAATATTAACTATAGAACCTAATTGATGTTCAAACAAAGAAAAAAGTCATAAACATGGTGAAAATCACATGAAAAGTGAATCCAATGAGCAATTGGAAAATTGAAAAATCTAATATCAAATTCTTTTCAGTTGCTTGTGAAATTCATTTTTACGCAATTTTTATCATGTTTATGGTCTTTTTTGTTCCGGTTGCTCGTGAACTCATTTTTTACCATATTTATGTTCCTTTTTGGTTCGAACATCAATTGGGTTCTATAGTTTCATATACGTGAATCTAATGAGACAAATTTTATGTCTCGAATTAGTTAAGAAATGGTTCAAAATCATGTCCCAAAATAAAAAAATGATTATTGTTTTCAAATGACCATTTTGGCTCACTTTAAAAACATAAAAGGGTTAAATTAAACTTTTTAAAAGATGAAATATCAAACTGAATATAATCAAAAACATAAATAACTAAAAAGCGTATTTTAGCCTAATGAAAAAAATTTTTGTTTAGTTATTTTCAGGTAAATGAAGATTGTGGTGATTGAAAAAAAAAATATTGAGGTTTGTGTAACATTCACTCATACACATAAATATTGTGGTCAATGAACAAATATATTAAATTTTCTTATATTTTTTAAATTAAACATAAATTATTTTATTTTAAGTTGTTTTATTTAAAATTAATTTTACAAAATTAACATCATCTAAAATTTTGTTTTTTTATCGGTGTCTAAAATTTTGTTTATTAACACATAACCAAGCACACATTAAATCGTAAAACTAATCATTCTCATTAAAATGTCTTAGAGGACGTTTGTTTCATGGATAACTTTTTTAATCCTAGAAATACAAGGTGGAAAAAATTATCCTAAGTTTGTTATATAGTAATAAATTTCTTAATCTTAGACACATTTTATTCTTAGATAAACTATAATTTCACCTTCAACCAATATTTAATCCCGGCGGAGGAGACAGGGAAATTTATTCCCATGGGACAGGAATAGTCTTCACGAGTAAAAATTCAAATATACCCTCTTTGTATCCACTACCCACTACCCTCTCAATGCTATTATTTCTTTCCACAAATTTTGTTTATGCACATCTTCTGGCAATTTCGTTCCCGCAATTTCACATTATCGCCAATTTCATTCTCTCCCAATGCTGCTTTGTGAGTAAATGTCATACATGTTACCGCCAATTTCATTTCATGTTTCCTTTCCCTTCAATGCTCCTCTTTTAATAGGCAATATAGGCTTTTTGATTGGGGTAGGCAACATAGGAAATGAAGGTTACATGTAAATGAAGGGGTTATTTTATTATATAGGATTTTTTATTACATGTTATGGATTTGCAGAGTTGTAGTTTCGGTAAATTAATTATATATTGGTAATCTGAATGTAACTCCTCTACGGAAATGAGTGATGTATCACTATGTTAAAAAAAATAATCTTTAACACAATAAGGATATTTTAGTAATTATAATATATATTTTCAAGAAAAAATAATTAAACCAAACACATGTTTTAATTATGTCTGCGAATATAAAAAATATTTCCAACCTATTTTAATAGTTAATCAAACACATATTTTAATTATACCCGGGAATAACATTCCCATGTTATATTCCAGAAAAAAAAATTACATGATTAAAAAAGTTATCCGTAAAACAAACGTCCCCTTACTCATTTTGTTTCATATTATTTACCTTTTAAGGCACTACACAATTGTTTAGAAAAATTATAAACCATCTAAGTTATTATAATAAATATTTTTTTAATTAAATATTCTTATTAACGAGTTTAAATATATTAGAAGGAAGTAATAATTATCAATGGATATTGAGTCTAACAAAAGCAACTAATATTCTTATAACATCACGAATTAAGACTTAAATCTTTATTAAGAAAAAATGTCTATATTTAATTTTTTATAATTATTATAGTTAGGGTCTTTGACTTTTTAGTGAGATCTTAAAGTATTTTTATTCCATTCTTTGGATCAGCTATGAAATTAATTATTAGTCCAGAACTTTAATAATACTTAAAGTTCTTTTTCAATATGTCTAAATTTAAAATCTAATATCTTGAATACAATTATGAATTATCTCCAAAATAAGATATATGTAGAGAAAAACAAAAGAAGAAAGTAATAATTCAACATTTGAACTAAATTGTCTTTTCACAACTCAGAAATATCCACGTATAATGTAAGCTACAGGGCCACAGGCCCGTGAGCCCATAAATCATTTTTGAGGTTTAGTCATGATTCATGAATCGTCTATGTCCTGTTAAAAAAAAAAAAATCGTCTATGTTGACTATGTTCCACTTTTATGTCCACGAAGAAATAGAATAGGAGATTTTAGTAACACAATTTCTAATATGTTTTTTCTATCATATTTTATTGAAAACTATAAAATTATAAATTTGGTTTAATAATCTTTTTTATATTTTTTATTATCAATTAAAATTTATTGAAAACTATAAAATTATAAATATAACTTATTAAATAAAAAATAATATCAATAATTTTTTTATTTATAATAAATTTTAGCTGATAATAAAATGTATGTTAAAAAAATCATTAAAAAGTATGTTATTAATATTTCTCAATAAAGTATTAAGGATGTTTTCCATTAAATTTTGTATACAAAAAACTGTTTAAATCAAATATAAAAATAATTCGTGATCTGATTTGCTTTGATTTAAATGTAATGTCAAATTTAAATTAAAGCAAAATGATCTTATACAAATTGGTTTGAATTGATTAATTATTTGATTTTTTTTTTAGATTATGACTTTCAATTTATTTTTTTAAAATTTACAACTGGAATATAATAGTCACTTGAGTTTTGATTAGTTTTTTTCCAACGATATTTACTTAACCATAAATAATAAAATAACAAGATTAAGACTATACATAATACTGACATTGATATTTGTCATCAAAATTATTTGGAATTGAATTATTGACCCACATACATTATTCAATTCAATTGTTATAAAAAAATAGATTTTATATATAGAGACATAATAAGAAAAATAATATAAATATATTGAAAGTGACATTAGTTTAGTATTTTTTTTAATAATAACTAAGAATTGAAATAAAGAAATGTAATTTTTAAAATATTAAATTTGAAGGATTTTTATTTTTTATGGTGATTTGAAATGAGTTAGTCTTTTCAATTTTTTTTTTATGGATTTGTTGACTTGAAACCGTTCTATGTATATTGTATAGCCTTGCTAGACATCTAGTAATTTTAAATAATGATGCATGGATCACCATGTTATTTGACACTTGAAAGGAAAGAGAGAAGAGAGACAGAGAGAGAGAGAAAAAAGTAATGATAAAAAAATAAAAAATCTTATGTAAACATGAGAGCAAATATGAACTTCCCGTTGAAGATCTCAGTAAATAAAGATGCTTGAAGGATTGTTTTGATAATTTGTACCACCTTAAATTTTGGTTTACTTATACTTCATTTATTTTATTTTATTTTAATAAAATGTAATTAATCTATTTAAGTTCGCAATCATTGGAACATGAAAGACACAAGAATTTAAACGAAAATAGCAGTAGATTTTAAAACGTTTTCAAACTCAACTCGTAAAATAATTTAGCTCAAAACCGCATTATATAAACTTCACATGACCATTATATCGGAAATAAACATTCATCAAAATAAAAACGTAAAACAGATATAACGAGGTGTACCTCTGTGGCCACCAATATATATATAAGTTTCTGAGTGTAAGGGTTAGAAGTGTCTCCCGCACAAAATTAATATCATGTACAACCCAAGTCTAAAGTAGTAAATACACCGAAATAAGAAAATAGATGACTGAAACAACATACAAAATTTCTGAATCTAGGCCTACCCATATCAAAATACAAAAGAAGGAAAAAACCTATGACTCAGAGCAGTTATCTCTAAACCCTATCCCTATGTCAGACTATACCTATAGAGAAAAGATATCAGAGGAATCTCTAGCAAGACCCCTGAGAAGAGATCTCATGGCCCTCGTCCATGGGATCTTTCTCGGGATCCTCCTCCATCGGCTCAGGATCCTCCTCTGGGTCCTCCTCAGGATCCTCCTCTAGGTCCTCCTCAGGATCCTCCTCCGGATCCTCCTTAAGGTCCTCCTCAGGGTCCTCCTCCTCCTCAATGTCACTGCCCTCTACGGTTACCCCCATGACCACTCCGCGATGAGCGCCTGTCCCAACCAGAAGCAACCTAGGGCGGAAGGGAGGAAGCGCCGACCTCGGGGTAATGTTGTCGGAGGTGTGGCGTTTGGATCAGTGTGAGGAAGAGACTGACCATCTGATGGCGGATCAGAAGAAGATGAGGATGATGACTCAGAAGTGTCTGAAGAAAGCTCCACGATCTCAACCGGCGCAGTATGACAATAATACGGTGGAGTAGGTTGAGTAAACCACAAAAGAAGTCGTAATATGTCGGTTGTACAAACTGGCGCGTGATTGGCACCACCCCAAAACGTATGTGGCCCACGAAGTGATCCTCGTCGAATACCCTGTCGTGGGTCCAGTGACCCTCAAACGTCACTACCCATACCCTCGTGGAGGGCCTCTGCTGCGTCATCGATATCTGGAAAAATAAATGTATGGAGCGAGTCCCTTTCCTCCACTAAACTAACAAACAAATGACCGACGGTCTCAAGCAACATACAACAATCAACTACATTGCAAAGATGCTCTAACGAGTCCCACTCGAAGTTCCTGATCTATTATACTATTTCTCTAGATCATACCATCTCAACAAAACTCGGGTCTGCTGCCACTGGAACTCTCAGAACTCAGTGGACTTACACAATTTAAGTCAGATGACTTGCTGGGAGTACACCCTTCACCACGATACAATGGCAGGGCTCTCACCAACACGGTTGTGCCTCGCATTTGTCGGGATAGCTAAGTCGACACTGTGGAAACACGACCACAAACTCGACGCAGATCCCCAAGAAATAGCAAGTCAGCGAGCACACCTCAGGTACCACTCTATGAGGTCATCCAATCTCTAAGGATTAACTCCTCAACCACTCCTTCTCATCGGGTTCATATCTTATAGGTTGGTGTGGCTTCTCTGCCAAAGGTACCGAACGACGGTCTTCCACGACGTATGTCCCCGACATACCATACGAAGATCCACTATCCACCACCACAGTGGTCACACATTCCGACCCCATTCCTCACGAGCATATTGCTCACCACAGGTGAAGCCCCCACACAACCTCTTCCACAATTGTCCATTCAAGCTTTGTTCACAAACAAATTCGTTCGACCGTCTCACACGACTTAGCGCTGGAGGTTCCTTCCTCCTTTCGATTCTCACCACGATTCGGACAATCACAATTTATAAACTTTTAATCATATGTGCATATTGCACATTACCCAATCATGACCCACATCATGATCTTAACTGTCTTATTTTGTTTTATTGAAATCCTCACCCACTCTCACGTTTTATGCTTACTGAAGTCATTTTGTCCAAATCCATGCAAGGGTCCTAGATTTCTTTTTAAGTCCATTATCCGATGTCCTCTGTACGCATAGGAATTTCCTAGTTATTAACTCATAAGATTGTTAAGTTCTCACTCTTTAATTATAATACATCACATATATTTCATTACATACAATTTTCTCCCAAAAATTCCACCCATAATTATTATTTTTGAATTATTTATGGTTGCTGGACAGGCTATGTAAAGTGCACTTCTACATTTTTGGTAAAAAGCAAATCAAATTTTTTTTCCTTTCAGCTTTACTGGAAATATCCCAAACATGTGGGACAGCACATAGAATTTTCTAAGTTCCAAATACCTAACGAAAATGCCCTTTCTGCATTTCTCAAACATTATTGCCCCAAAACAGAGTTTTCCATATGAAAATGAAAATAATTAAAAAAAAAATTCATAAAATTCTGAGAAAATTCATAGGCAGTCAAAATATTTCAAATAGTGTTAAAAAATTTTCTCAAAGCAAAATTCTCATAAAAAGATATTTTATACATTTAAATACTCTGCTGTCCAGTTTTTTCAGTTTTCACAACATTAATTTCCTAAAAATTCTTCCCGGTTTTTTCTGACTTTAAAAAAATTCAGGGATGACCCTCATAACATCTAAATCGAATTCATGAGCCCATTTTTCCAAAAACATATCCCAAAATTTTTATAAAATTCGAAACAGTCCCTTTTACAGAATCAGCAACATTTGAAAATAATTCCAAAAAAAATAGTTCCACTGTTCATAAAATTCTGAAAAAAAATACCATGATATCCAGAGGTGCCAAAACATAGGAAAACATCTTTTCATTGCAGAATAATGCACGAAAATATTTTCAAAAAAATTGAAAATAGCTGCAGTGCACAATTGACAAACAACACATTTCAACATGTTTCACATGCTCTTGAGACACCCATGGTGTCAAGAGACTTACAATCACATAAACAGTCCAAAAACATCAAGAGAAACAAGAAATAGCTTAGGAAAAATAGAAACCCCTCCATACCTCTTTGGTTCCTAACTCAAAAGAAGTAAAAATGGTGTTGTTGGGTAGCTCTGCCCTCCTCAACAATATATCCGAATTTAATCGGAGAAAACTTTGATTTGAGTACTTGAATCTTAGAGAGGGTGCATAATTTTAGAGAGAAGGAGGAGAAAATAAGAGACTTATGGAAGAAGAAAAAGTGAAATGAGAGAAAAGCTCTCTTGCACCATATAAAAAGGAAGAGAGAGAAAAGTGAAAGTTTTAAAAAATTTCCCTCATGTCCTTAGCTAGGGTTTTGTTTTTGTGTTGGGCACACATGGGCCCTTTAGGTCTAGGGTTAGGGTATTTTCTAGTTTAGGATTTTGGGTCTCTGCGGGATTTGGTCATCTGGGTCTTTAATCAACGAGAAAAAAGATTTTTAATTCACTCTCATTCTATTTAATATTTTTCTAAAGCATATTTAATTAATTAATTACATCTTCACTAAATTTATTTTCATCAGTAATTGTATTTATTTAATTATTCAAATACTGAGAATTAATTTAACAGATAAATAATTAATTAAAGGTATAAATTATGTACTTGACTCTAATTCACACAATTTTTAATTATTTTCATTTAATGAAAATAATTACACAGATACTTAATTGAAATCATATCACTTCACACATGACAGATATAACGAGTGTAAATTTTTAGGGTGTTACAATAATGACATAGGCAATTATTGAAGCACTCTCTAACATAAAATCAAAGTCAAAAGCCAAAGGGATGAAGACACGAGCAATCACTCGAAGACACTAGTCTAAAAATTTAGGTAATTTTTTAAACTCCTTACTCATCCATTAAGGTCATGCTTCATGATCCAATTTAGAGCTTTAAAATTGAATTGTGGCAATTAATCAAGTGACTAATGAATTAATGCACTAAAAATAGGATTTAAAAAACTCATATTTGATTAATCTTGTTGAAATAAATAGTAGTTATTTTTCAAATTTAAATAAAAGCTTATGAGACTCACAATCTAAATCATTATCTATCAAGTTTTATCAATTGGATTCAAAATTATTATTTTCTAATCTTAATCTATTGAGATTTCCTTATTATACTTTTCAAAATAATGAATGTAACATCCTTCTTTACAATAATAAATCATATATAAAATTTGCTAAAGATTAATTTTCAAAAGCCAAAGAGGTTGAAACAACGCCTCAAACATATTAGGATATCCAATATAATCCACCTATACATAAATTGTATCATGTAATCCAAAAACTCGGGCGACTACTAACGACCCCAAATAAAATAAAATTTATTCATCCACAAACGGCCCTTTATTCTATTACATCTTAACCAGTCTAAAATCAAACAAAATAAACGAGATAATAAATCTTCAAGCCTTCTCAGTCTCGATGATTTTCGTCTCATTGTTCTGAAAACAAAACTAACTAATGAGATATATAATCCCAGTGAATAAAACACACAATTATAAAATATTTCACAAAATAGTGTTTGTTCTCAGCCGAAGCGGTAACCGGAAAAATCAACCATGGTACCCGCAATCTTCTAAAATAATTGTAATGGTAATATAAATATCTTAAAATAATAATTTCCCCCAAAACAAGATATTATAATATTGTCACACACGCCTTTCACATAGCAATAATTAATCATCGATAATATCACAATCAATCTACACGATACCAAATCAATCAAATTCCAAAGTATCTATTGTTATGTGGAGATATACTTCTTCCTCGAAGAAGTTACCTCAATCTCATATGGAGCACCAACTCAATCTCATGTGGAGATATACCTCTTCCCCGAAGAAGTTATCTCAATCTCATATGGAGCACCAGCTCAATCTCATGTGGAGATATATTTTTTTCCAAAGAAGTTACCTCAATCTCATATGGAGCATCAGCTCAATCTCATGTGAAGATATACTTCTTCCCCAAAGAAGTTACCTCAATCTCATACTATCAAACAATCACATATATCAAAAATATGATATCATACATATTATGATTAATTAAATCATACCAAGAATTTATCACAATTAGATCGACTATAAACACATGCCAAACAATCACGATCCATCCCAATCAATCTCATAAGTATAGAATCATAAATATCAATTAATAAAATGAAGCATTACCTCCTGTATACATATAAATACACACACACACACACACACACACACACATATATATATATATATATATGTGTGTGTGTATATATATATAAACTTAATTAATTAATTAATTAAATATACATAAATGTAATATTGAAACAATCAAATAAAAAATCTAACAAATGAAATCTAATGTCTAAAACGCATCTCGCCACCTACTGGAACCCTTTGGATCACGTGCATGCCAAAGTGCATATATATAAACATTACAAAGCTTTTGGTTCAAAATCAATTCAACTATAGCCATTGAAACTACTTTCATAATTATTATATGTGTTTATAAACATAAAACATAACACAGACGTTACATGCATATATGATATAACAGTACTCCCGCAAGATCATCGTGTGCACAAAGATAATCATCACCGCAAGCAATATATAAATATTTATAACGGACAATTTATCTAATCCAGTATAGAAGAATGTTTAAGTGTAACCCGAATGTAATAATTAGAGTGTCACTAACCCCCAAATTCTTTTTATCATGAACCCCAATAAATTCTTCAAAAGATATATCATGGATAGTTTTAAAAGAAAATATGTGTTTTACTCATCTCTTGAAGACCTCCCTAAGCCTATAGACGTTCCCACAACGTATCATATAGTAGTTACAACACATTCTCTCCTTAGGTGCTCTCGCTTCTTTTCTATTGTCTCAGCTTTTTTTCCTTCTCTCTCTCTCTCTCTTTTGTCCCTTGATTCTTGTAATATTTATTTATAACTAATTCCTAGCAACTTAATTATCTAATTATTTGACTGTATCTTATCTAATCTTATCTTATATATAATTATAAGATAAAATTAATATGTTTAAATTAAATATAAGATAAAACCAATATCTTATCTTATCCAAACCTAGATATGTTTTCTATTCCTATCAAATATATGTTTTTTTTATAATAAATATTATTTTTCTTCTTTTTATTTTTTTGGGATGTTACAATGAATCCCTATATAAAGAAACATTTCTGATTGAGAAAAGTGTTCAACTAACCAACCAAATTATTGTCTAAGTCACTAAAAGAAATTAAAATGTGCTAATAGATAAGTTAGAAACTTAGATCATGTTGTGCATGACTTGGTAGATGAAGAGATAGTGTTAGTACTTATGTGTGGCTTTATTTGTTTTTGAAGAAGTTATACTTAGTCGGTTGCTTTGTTCCAAGGGAAGTATCCCTTTAAGTTTCAACCTGAGAGATATAGGTAGAGGCATCCCGAGATTGGGTTGCCAATGGGAATTTCATTGAACGTAAAAGAAGTTTGTTATTGTAATTGTAGATTTACTATAGTGTGTGATCCCTAGGGGTTAGGTATAGGGTTCAGAAATGGATGTCTTAGGATTTAGGTTGTCATGCATAGTGACATAATTAGTTCGCTACTCCTGTAATTCGTTGACTTAGTAGAAAATTCCAAGTGCTACTTAAGGACTGGAAGTAGGTCAAGTTGATCAAACTAGGATAAAATATTGGTGCACTTTTTTCTATCCGTTAACAATTGAATTAACTATTTTTATTATTGTGCTAAATTTGCATTGGGGTTTTGGGATTCAAAATAATTTTTTCCATTTTAATGGTCATTGGGCATTAAGGGGTGAGCGCAAAACATTTTAAAAAGAACCCAATTCACCCTTATTTTTGAGTTATTGAGGCCACTTAGTTAACAACTTAAATTTACTTTTGGTCCTTATAGTTTTGCGATTGTACAATTTTGGTCCCCCAAAATATTTTATTGTACATTTGCCCCCATGTTTTTAAAAATCGAGCAATGTTTGCGCATCATTAAACTACCATCCAATTTTTAACAAAAATTACTGAAGTGACATGTTAGTGATGATGTGACACTAACATACTAATGTGGCACTAGAGGACCAAAATTATATAGTTATGATACTTTAAGGACTAGAATTTTACAATCGTGATACTTTAGGAACTAAAATTAAAAACTTACCTTTGTCTTATTTTTTTCATTTATTTTTGTTTTATTTTCTTTATCTTTTTTATATGATTTTTTAAACTATCAAATTGAAAATTTTAAATTTTAAATAATGTTCATAGACAAATCAACTAATGAATAATAAAAAATACTAGAAGGAAGAAAAACAAAACAAAAATGAAAAAGAGAATGGAAAAAATATTAAAAATGCCAAAAAATATAAAAAAAATACAAATAAATAACACAAATACATGACTCGTGAACCACTAAAAAAACACATTTTAAAAATTTTAAAATTTAAAATAATGTTCATAATTAAATAAATGATGAAAAAATGCAAAAGGAGAAAAAAAACAAAATAAAAGGAAAAAGAAAATGAAAAAAATATTAAAAATGCCACAAAAATATAAAAAATACAAAAAAATCACAAATACATTACCCATGAACCACTAAATAAAAAAACACATTTTTCTTTTATGTATTTTTTTTGTTTAGTGGTTAAAGGGTAATGTATTTGTGTTTTATTTTAATATTTTTATATTTTCTTTTTGACATTTTTAATATTTCTTTTCATTTTTCTTTTCTTTTTGTTTTTCTTCTTTTTTCATTTTTTATTAATTTATTTATCAATAAAAGTGAATTTCATGAGCAATTGAAAAATCTAATGTCAGTTTTTTTTTTCTATTGCTTGAAAGACTCATTTTTTATGTGATTTCACCATGTTTATAATCCGTTTTAGTTCACACATTAGTTAAGTTTCATGATTTTTATGTAAATGAATTTAATAAGATAAGTTTTATGTTTTAAATAAATAAATAAAAAGTTTCAAATTGTGTCATAAAATCGAAAATGATCATTGTCTCATAAGAGAACAATATTTATCCAGATTTAAGAGATAAAAGACTAAAATAAATTTTTTAAAAGATAAAGAACCAAAAAGAATTTTAGTAAAAAAAACAAAGGACCAAAATATATATTTTAGTCTAAAAATAATAATGTATTTTTTAAACATTTAGATTAAGAAAATAATAAAAGAATTAGATTCTTTTTCATTTATTTAATTAAATAATCTCATCTCATCCTTCTGCTCCAAAAAAAATAAAGAATCTTACAATGAAACGGCGTCGTACATCCCTCCCACCAACCCTCGTTCTGTTTTTCTGTTTTGGGGCCATTCTCGAATCTCACTGTCAGTTTCTTGTCTTCTCTCCAATCCCCTTCTAAATTTTTGCTCACTCCAGTTCGTATTACCCCACCCTTGTCAGTATCTTCCTCTTCTGCATTGCTTCTGTTGTTATTGTTATTATTATTCCTACTATTTCGAAATATACGCTGCATAGTGACACACTCGAAATAATGTTTTGAATTCGATGATCTTTCTTCATTCAATTCAGGATGATGGCTGCTACTTTTAAATACCAACCCACGGGACTTCACGGTTCGTGCATTGATGCGTCCGCGCCTCGATCTTCTAGAAATTTCGCAAGGTTCTTCTCAATGCGATTCGCGTGCAACACTCGCCACCATAAATTGCATCACATCCATGCATCCGTTTCTCACGCCTCTGTCGTTGACCCTACATCACCACTCTCCATTTCTCATGACTCTTCAAGTAAGGAAGAATAAATTTCTACTAATGCTAACCGTGCTTTAGCTAGGTAATAATAATAATAATAATAATAATAATATTACCACATGTATGTATATGATTCTTGTTGATTACTTAATGAACCCGAAGGTTGCGGTGCTCTGCTTTATCTTCTTATTGGTGAGTGTTGTGACCGTGTATGTTTGATAGCTGAGAGTACTTTGATATTGATTCGTCATGGGGAGTCTTTGTGGAATGAGAAGAACTTGTTCACGGGATGTTGCGATGTGCCGTTGACCAAGAGAGGTGTAGAGGAAGCCATTGAAGCTGGTAAGAGGATTAGCTATATACCGGTTGATATCATTTTCACGTCTGCACTTATTCGGGCACAGATGACGGCTATGCTTGCAATGACTCAGCACCAACAGAAGAAGGTAGTGATGCCACTTATATCGAGATTGCAAGTTACTTGATTGAAGAAGGTTCTGTATGTAGAAAAATGCTACGGCAAAATACAAGTAGTGGTTTTTTTAGTTAACTTTAAACTTGCCAGTTAAGTTAAGTTTATTCTGTCCATATGGTTTTTCACTCATGCTATTGGTATAATAATAGTGCTTGTGGGAAAAGGACTTTTGTTAAACATATATCTATGTTGTAAGCCCAAAATCAGGTATGGTGGCTTTAGTCATTTGGTGCTTCCATTTGTATTTTGTTTATTATTTTTCCTCTATTTGAAGTAATGGGAGAAAACAGACTTAATTGTGTTTTCTATGACCAAAATAGTCGGTATAGGTTTAATCAATATATTCAATAATTTTTTAAACAACCATTGCTTGTGGTCTACTTGTAGGGAAACCATTATCTGTACTACAGATTAGATGTCTCTAATCTTTAAAAATATTTCTTTTACCGAACTATTAAGAAAGTATGCTATCCATGAAAAAGCCAATAAATACTGGTGTTTTGTATACCTGTCAAATATTTTTAAAACCTGGAGCTTTTAACAAAATCTTTACTCTATAGGTTCCTATTATTATCCATAATGAGAGTGAACGGGCAACAGCTTGGACTCAAGTTTACAGTGAAAAGACCACCAAGCAATCTATTCCAGTCATTACAGCTTGGCAGTTGAATGAAAGAATGTATGCAGCTATTCATCTTTGCCTTTGTTTCCTGTTCATAGGATATCTTCAATGAACTTTAGAAGGATAGAATTATCCTTCTTTATTCTACTTCTTCAGGTATGGGGAGTTACAGGGTCTTAACAAGCAGGAGACTGCAGAAAGATATGGGAAGGAGAAGGTGCATGAGTGGCGTCGGAGTTTTGACATTCCTCCTCCCAAGGGTGAGAGCCTGGAAATGTGTTCACTGAGAGCTGTTGCCTATTTTAAAGATTTTGTAAGGGTGTCAATTTTCTTATTCCTTAATGTTAAAGTTTTATATTGGATTCGTATGCCATTGATATCTTGCTGGGGATTGAAACATTTTAAATTGCCATGGGAGTTGATACTGAAAAGCATGTGCTGTAGATTGAACCCCAACTAAAATCAGGAAAGCACGTGATGGTTGCTGCTCATGGAAACTCATTGAGGTCTATTATAATGTATATCGACAGATTAACTTCTCAAGAGGTAGCATCCTGCAGTTCTTATGAGTGCAACCATCTCATTTGTGTGAATTTTTCTTTTGGTATTAAATAACATAGGACTGGGATTGAACTTTACTTCTCTGTTGACAAACAGGTCACTGATTTAGAGTTATCAACTGGGATACCATTGCTTTACATATACAAAGAGGGGAAGTTTATCAGTAGAGGAAGTCCTGTGGGGCCTACAGAAGCTGGTGTTTATGCATACACTCAGGTATAATCCCTTTGCCTGGTATTTATTTACCCGGTGTTATTGGTGAGCTGAAATAAACACTGAATGCTTCTCAAATTAATAGGAGCAATGCTATTTGAGGGTTGGGGATATTTAGGAAACATGAAACGACCACCTGCTTCTATGCTTGACATGTGATCGGGTCATGTGGCTTAGTTTGTTGCAGCTTTTGGACCTTTTTTTTCTTTTTCTTCCTGTTGGCTAATCATCACCTGTATTTATGATCTGCAAAATTGCTCAAATTTTGTAGTTTTATTCTTATTCCATTTTTTTCGTAGTTATTGGAACTAAGTTACATGCTAATGCAAAACATCTGCCAATGAGCTTATAGCTTAGTTGCCATTGGCCAAGCCTTTAAAATTTGGATGTTATATGATGATGACATCAAAGGTTCAATCCTCCACCAGGGCCTCCCATTTCCCTTCAGTACCTTGGTGCTTGCTATATGAGTGTTATATATATATATATATGGAATTTTACCAAGACTTGTATGTCATAAGCCTTAAGTCACTCCTTCTATCCATCCTTGACAATTTTTTTAATGGGGGTTTTCAAAAGGAAGCTTGAAACTTTACATCTTAACAACAACAAAGCAATTATCCTACTAGGTGAGGTCAACTAAATGCATCACCCGACACCTGATGCCATTAAACTTTACATATTAACAATGTGAAATTTTAATTAAATAATTGAATGTTCACACATGGAAAACATTAATCTTTTCCATTACCACCGAGCACCTAGATTAGCTAGTGGGTGGTTGTTCTAGCTCAATTGGGGGTCTTGAGTTTGAGTCCCTAGGAATGCTGCTGAACTTAGAGGGAGAGTTTTGTTGTCCATGGTGGTCCTACCCAGCTCAAACTAGATTAGTCTAATGCCTAATGTGATGTCTTGATATCAATGGTCCTAAATTAGTTAGATGCCTACCTCAGGTAATGTAATGTACTACAGTTCATCTTAAATTTTGCCGCTGCAAGTTCTGTTTGTGTTAAATTTAGAATATTTCCATTTGCTGTCAGATTTTCCCTGGATGCCTTTTGAGATGAGATATATAGCCACGGACCTAGTTGTTGAGTCTAAAAGAGATTATAGCCTAATGGAAAACCATATAATCCATTTCCTTCGGGTTTCAGTGAGATATTTTTTTTGGTGTTGGGTTCTTGTCCAAGTAACAGCAAATAATAATAGTTTGGCTTGGGGTTCAGAGGATATAATACTATTATCTTTTTTCTGAATTTGTTATATCTTCTTATTTGATAGTTGTCAGATTGTGTCTTTATTTTGTTGAACCTATCTGATAATATCCATGTTGTATGCTGCCATTTGTATCTACAGAGTTTAGCTGTTTACAGACAACAATTGGATGGAATGTCTAATAGTTATTGATCCTGCATTTCAAAGATCAAAATGGTATGCTACAATACTAGGTGATGATTTATACTTTTGATGTTCACATTAGTCAATATATTATATGGAATCCTTTTATAAGCTTGATTGATAAATTGGATGTTTATCTGCAGGTATAATTATCGATATTCATTTTTGGTGGATGACTTTCTGGATATTCATATGCTCTACATCAATCTGAAAATTATTGGAAGGAATTGACCCATCCATGACAGTTATAAATCTGCGAACTGGATGGCAAGACATAGAAGCGCTGAAATTTTTCTGCACTGTAGCAACTCGAGTTGCCCCCAAAACAATTTTGGTTAGACAGAGTGAAAAACAGGATTAGTAAATGGTAATGTAAGTCTAGAAACTTGTTTGTGTCTGAATGGAAGTGAACTTATAGGTATAGCTGCCATGTTTTAGAACTTATAGGGAAATGAATTTACGGTAAAAGAATGAAAACGGTATTATAAATGAATTGAAGTATTTTGCGGACCCTTATGCTTCTATCATCTGTAATCTATATTGTCAAAACTATTGTCCATATGTTGCCTTTTAGCATTACGTGGCCAAATTATAGTTTGGATGGAAAAAATATTTAAAAAAGAAAATAGCAATGATGAAAAAATCGTTCTAATTAGAAACAGGCGAAGAGTAAGTTAAAACCAGAAAAAAATAATTCATCAAAAAAAGTCAAAAGTCGATAATTGGTTATAGCAGTGTTGTGAAAATCGGGCTGGTCATCGATCCGATCGAGGCAGTGGGTTGATGGGTCAGTGGTCAAATCGGTGGGTCACTAATTGACCTGGTTTGACCCGGTATATATTAAAAAATTAAAAAAAAATATATCTAACAAAATGTGACAAATCCATAATTCATACTTTAAAATTAAAATCAATCATGATCAAACTATAAATTTTATATAATCATTTATTACTATAAATTATTTTGTTGGATATTATCATTAAATTACTAAGGAAACTCTTATTATTTTTCACGGCTAAGGATAAAAGTTGTCGGAGGACCATGAGCAAGTATGGTAAAGATGAATAAAGCACATAAGTATTAAATCATATCAAGATTAAAATAATAATAATTAGCTATTATATATTATTATCAACATCAAAATAATATTATAGGAGCATATTATTATATACTATTCAGTAATTAACTATTAACAATTTAATTAAAATGTTATAGGAGTATATTATTATAGTATATACTATTTAGAAATTAGCTTTTGTTATGGTTTCAAATTTTAAATGGTACTATAAAAAGAATTCCAAATAACAACATTGTTACAAGAATTGTAAAAAAAAAAACTCAAACAAAATCGGGTCAACCGGGTTCCGGGTCACCGGTTTTGCCCAAAACCGGCGGGGTCAAACCGGATCGATGACATTTTCGGTCTGATAGCTAAACCGGACCGGACAAGGCACCGGTTCCTGGTCGAACCAGTCCGACCGGCCGGTCCGGTCTGATTTTTATAACTATGGGTTATAGAGACCTTATTTGAGTTTTTTTTAATTATTTTTAATTTTAAATGTTTGTAATCTCCATGAATACTATGAAATTTGTTTTTGTTTTTTTTTTTGTTAGTATAATATTGGTAGTGACGTGTGTTTGGGTAAAATATTATATGCCTAATTACATTATTTGTCTCTGAAGTTTTACCAATGTTTTTAAAATCGAACCGGTCATTGAACCGATCAAGGCACTGGTTCAAGGTTCAATGGTTGAACCGTGGTTGAATCGGTATTAATAAAATAATAATAATAAAATAATTTATAAAATAATATTAAATAAATATAATATCACATAACTTTATAACATTAAAAACTATAATAAAACTTAAAACATCACTTTACAAGGTTTTAACATTCAAAAAATATATAAAAGTTTAATTAAATATATCATAATACTTAAGTTCAAATTTTAATAAAATAAAATAATGTCCATTAACAATAACAAATTTACATTTAGAATAAAGAAAGAAAATGACAAATTAATATAATATAAAATTATCAAAAATCAAGATATAAAAAAATTATAAATTAATATAAATGAACAAATTATATGTTTTACAAGAAAATAATAATAATAATTGATAAAATAATTTATAACTATTTGAGATATTTATTAAATATGTGTTTTTATTTATCTTTAAAATATTTTATATTAAATTTAAAATTTTAAATGAAAAAAATAAAAGTAAAAAAAAATAAAAAAATTCCGGTTCAAACCGATTTTTGGTACCGGTTCTTGACCGGTTTTGGTCCGGTTTGACCGGTTCTGAGTTCCTCCGATTTTATAGAGTATCCGGACCGATCACCAGACCGGTTCCAGGTCGAACCGGCCGGTCCGGTCCGGTTTTGAGAACATTGAGTTTTACAATGTTGCGAATTTTGTTTTCAATTTTTCTTCTTCAAATTTTGTCTTCATGTATAAAAACCATCACAATTTATGAAAAAATTGTTACAAAATTATCTTAATTGTGGTGATTTAAAGAAAAAAAACGTCACAAAATATTTTAATTGTGACAGTTTTTCTATGTGCTGGCTAAAATTCACAATGTTTTGTAAATTATGAATTAAAATTTGTAAAAAAAAATTTAAGAGCAAAATTCGTGACATTATGACAGTTTGGGACAACAAGTGCAATTAATCGAATATTGTAATACTTTTTTTCATACCTATGTGCTTTTTTTTTTTTTAAAAGAAAATCATTTCTAAATCTATACTCAGGGATGACAAAGTATACCCGGACCCTACGAGTATCTGCAAATATATCCGCAAGCGGGTCGGGTAAATATCCGCTTATTGGGGCTTGGGCCGGGTATTTACCCGCAATTTTTTGCGGGTGCGGTACGGGTACAATAGTACCCGCCCCGCCCCGCACCTACCATATATATATATATATATAATTAAAATAACTTAAATAAATAATTCTGTTATATATACACTTTTTTGTAAAAAAAAATAATTTATATTTTCCATAAACTAACACTAATAGTAAAAGATTTATGTTATAACTTACAATAATTTTATATTTTATATTTTTAATATTATGTGTGGATGCTTTTAATGTTAAGTTTGAATTATTTAAGCATGAATTTTCAATTTATTTGTAATAATTTTTTTAATTAATATTTTTATAGCTTAAATGCAATTTTGGTTCATCTATTTTGCACAATCCGCAATTTTGGTCCCCTTTATTTTAAAATAGAGACATTTAGTCTCTCAATTTTGTAAAATATGTACTTTTGTCTTTCCATCAAATTGAAAGCGTTGACTGTTAAGAGATTAACGTTAACCTTAACGTGGTCTAAATATAGTGACGTGACACGAGATTATTTATTTAGTTTTTAATTATTTTAAATACTAAGTAGAATAATTGATGAAAAATATATTTTAAAAAAAGGTAATATCATTTATTTGACTACGACGTGCCATATACTTCAACAATGTAGAACTAATTTAAAATAAATGATTAAGACTTGTGATTTCTATTTTAGGACTCACGACTACCCCAACCATTAAAATCGACCTGACATGTGCTTTAGTGACGTAGATAAACAAATAATTATTACTCAGTATTTAAAATAATTAAAAAATAAATGAATAATTTCGTGTCACATCACTATATTTGGGTCACGTCAGGGTCAACGTTAATCTCTTAACTGTCAATGCTTTCAATTTGATGAAATGACCAAAATTACGGATTTTTCAAAATTGGGGGACTAAATGTCTTTATAGAGGGACCAAGATTGCTGATTGTGCAAAATGGGAGGACTAAATGTCTCTATTTTAAAATAGGATGACTAAAATTGCAGATTGTGCAAAATAGGATGACCAAAATTACATTTAAGCCTATTTTTTATTGATTTATTAACTTTATATATATATATATGTAAAGTGCGGGTAGCGAGTGCGAGTATGGGTATATAGGTACCCAGTGGGTACGTGAATGAGGATTAAAGTTGCTACTCGCGCGGTTATGGGGCCGGGTACGGGTATTTTTTTTAAATGCGGGTATGGGGACGGGTACTATAGGACCCTATCCAGACCTTACCCATTGTCATCCCTCACGTAAGTAAAAACTTGGGAATTGCTATTGTCACCCTTAATTGCTATTTTCACCCCTACGGGTTAAATTTTCTTTCTTATTTCAAAAATACCCTTTTGACAGAAATTTGATTGTACAGGTGAATCATATTTTCGTTACTTAATTTTTTCACCCCCATTAATGACAACGGAAATATGATTCTGTTTAATAATGTACAACAGAATCATATTTCCGTTATACATGATTAAACATAATCATATTTCCGTTGTGATATTTTCAAATATGTTTGATTAAAAAGGGTAACTTTTATTATAATTAATTTGTATCATAATCAATTAACTTTTGTATCATAATTAATTTGATTACAATTAAAAGGGTAACTTGTGTCATCAATAATTAATTTGGTTACAATTAAACATGGTAACTTTTTTTTTAAAGAGAATTAAACATGGTAACTTGTGTCATCCTTAATTCAAATTTAAATTAAAAAGATAATTTTTATCACAATTAATTCTATTGCTACTACCTCGTTCCTTATCTCTTAATGCACGCAGCTTATGAAACATTTAATACTACTCATAAATAATATATTTAGTCTAAAATAACCTATTTAATAGGTATGATGAAAGAAGTTGTGAAAATCTAGGCCATGTTGAATAGGGATACATGTGGAAAGAAATAATTAATAAGACTTGAAATATGTAAAACATCAAGAGTTTTGAAACAAAAATAAGAAGCTAAAATATAAGAGATAAGAAACGGAGGTAGTATTAAAAAGATAATGTGTATTGTCATTAAAATAATTTGTATCATAATTAGTTTAAGAATAATTAAAAAGGATGCGAAAAAGTATTTTTCTTAAGAATAACTTGAGAGCTCTGTCGCGTGGCAAGGGATGCCTCCCTCTATTTCAGCACCTCCGATTCTGTGTGGTACCATGTGTTTAAATTCTTTTGGTGAAGAATAGGAAAACACATCTAAATATAATAAATTTTAAGATATTATTCTTTTACAATTTTATATTTTATAAGGGATTTAATTTGAATTTCACAAGTTGCATATAGTCAAAGACAATGAAAATTGGTTTTAATTGATGTTGAATTATTATTTTTGGATAAAATCATATTTATTTATGAATCAACTAAAATCGTAATAATGTTATGGTATTATAATTTAATCAAACCAATAAAAGTGCTTAAATTTAGTTAGCAATTTTTTAATTCTAAAAGTTAAACCTTCATTTCAGAGGAGAATCTAAATTAAAGAGACGAATAATCTAATCTAAACTATACTTTTACGGTAAAGAGAGTCTATATCAAAGAAATGATTAATGACATTTCGGACAAAGTCTTTTCTGATCATTGACTATCTTTTAAACCTATGTGATCAATAAGAGTCATTACGATAAAAAAAATTACAATGATAATACATGAAAACTAAATTCGTACTAAAATCAATATACTATTTGGATGAGTGTTTTACGCTATTACTTTACAAGTATGCTGAATTATAGGTTAAATTACATTATTTTCATTGCAAAACTTCTTTTTTAATCTAAAAAAATACACCTTTTTTTATAAGAAAAAAATACACCGTTTGTTTTTGAAAGACAAATACATGTTATATTTTAATCCATTTTAATATAAATAAGTTTCTTAGAGATATTGGTAAAAAAAAAAGTTTCCTAGATATATTTTTTCTCTTTGTTTCTCAAACTTATCAACTAATTTCCAACCTGCACTATCAATTTTATGACTTTAAAAAATGAAATAAAAAAAATTGAGTAAAGTTTTAAAATTGATAATATGAATATTTAAAGAATTTAATTAAAATACACTATGTAAAGATTTTTTACATTATCATCTAATAACAAATTGACATTTATATCTTTTTTTTTTTTTTGAGGAAATTTGACATCTATATATATACTATTAATGTAAAGGACTGAGAGGGTCTAACTCAGTTGGTTGAGTAAAGTGTACGAGTTATTGTAAACTTTCCGGTATCGCGGTTGAGTAGAGTGTTCGATTCATATGGATAAAAAAAAATACTATTAATGTAAAGGGAATATCCATCTTTAGTGTACATATTTTTTAGACTATTTTACCCTTTAACTAATTCTAAAAACTACCTCTCTTATAAAAAATAACTTCTCAAACAAAGACAGTTATTTGCATCTCTTAATTATTTTTTATTTTTAATTAAAAACTAAAAAATAAAAGATATTAATAGTTAAGGCACGAATAACTTGTTTCGAAGTATATAATAAGTTTGTTAATTTTTATAATTACTACATTAAAAATTACACTGAAAATAATTTTTAATTAATTAACAATGTAAATTTTTTTTATGCTGGCCATACATAAACACTAATCGCTATTTCGATGTCGTTGTTCCAATAGGAAAAAAAATAAATAAAGAACATAATTTTTATTTTTAAATAAAGTCTTTTTTTTTCCTTGCTAATTATTTTCTGTCTTTCCTTTCAAGTGTTGCCAAACTACACAACAGATGTCTACAACATAGGGATGATGATATGATATTCCGTGCTGCTACTACATCCAACATGTGCCATTTTGGCTTATTTTGTGAACTGTTACTCAACGGTTTCATGCCTCTTCTTGGCTCCCTATCGCCCTCAACCTTAAGTGCCCCGAAACCCCTGCCGCCAAAATCTCATCCTTTCAAAACCGAAAAAAAAAAGGACATCATAGAAAAACATGATTCATTAATCGCACCCAATTATCAATCGAAAAAAATTCAATAGAAAGAGACAAAAACAAACGTTGTTACGAGAAAAGAAAAAAAATTGTGGTCACTTTTATTGTTTTCTCAATTCTCAATGTTGTTGGACTTGTGGATGTGATGAACTAAAGATCATATTAAGGGCATGTTGCAAATACGAATGAATGAATGTCTTCGTCTACGGGTGCACGTTCCAAACCAAATGCTAACTCTGAAATGACCAAAGCTAACGCTAACGACACTACCTTCTGCCCCGTCAACACAAGTACCATTACATCAAACTCGCCAGATACTAGTGCCAAGAATGAGAAGAAAAAGAAGGTGTTTTTTTTTTATATTATTATTAATTATTAATTTCTTCCATGCATTGCATTTTTCTTCCGTTTAATTAAGTGTAATGGGGATGGTACATTTTTCTTGACCCTTTTATTTTTGGTTTGTGATCAAGTCTATCCTTCCAAAGATTTTCGGATCAAAGCGAAATGGGAGAGGCTCAGACGAAGAAGCACTCAAATCATCAAGTGCAGAAGAAGGAGATGGAATTTCTCTTGGTATTCATCACATGACTTTTTTTCTCTTTCCATAGAAAATTTTAATTTCCATGTTGTAAGGGTTGCCCTTTAATTTTCTCTTATAAATGTTTTGCGTGGAAAGATTTGGAGAAGAAGGTTGAGACGAGAAGAAAAGCATTTTTGGAAGCGGCCCCCATCATGAGAAAAAGTTTCTCAGGTACACTGATGCATACATTAAGTTGTGGCACAAACACAATTTCCACATTCTCTAAAATTGAATCAACATAATTAATTGCTTTAATCACAATTTTTCTACTATATAATATTATTAATATCAATATATATATATATCCAAACTTGCGGCCTTAGTTGACATTGAAAAATTGGTGGGTCAACTCTAGATTCTGGATCCAACTTGTATAGATTCACGTACCTATCAAACAGGACGAAATCTTCTTCATGTCATCGTGTATTATTTTGGTAGCTTACCTAACAACAATGAAATTCCGGTTATTGGTAAGATGTTTTCTAATCAGGGGAAGAGCGTAACGAAGAAAATCAAATTTTGTTGTTTGATATGGACCTTAAACTCAAACTCCCTTTGTCTCATCTGACATATTGTACAGCCATTGCAATTATAGTTTTGTCAGGACATGACCACATGATTTTAATTTCTTATCTACTCACAGAAAGGGAGACTAGCCCTGGGATCGAAGGCCTAAATTTGTCCAATTTTGAACGACCAATGATGACTCCGGAAACTGAACTTCAGAGTTTCAGGTATGTGGGATTTCATTTTCAATTCAAGGCTTCATGCACATTTTTTTGTTGCATAGTATAAATCAGACTCATATGCAATCTTCTTTTTCATGCCATGCCATTTTGTAACGTGGATTGCAGGATCTTTGTTGCAACGTGGAATGTGGGAGGAAAGTCACCAAATTATGACCTCAACCTTCAAGATTTCTTGCTAGTCGAGGGCTCCGCAGATATATATGTCTTAGGGTACGAAAATGCAATATGCAACATTTTAACTCAAGCTTCAGAGTTTAAATCGTATCTGAATCGTATTGGTTGTGATTATTAGGTTTTCAAATTAATGTAATTAGGACATTAGGAAAGTTAATGATTAGAACAAATTATTACCGATATAGAGTTAGTGATCTCGAGAATAAAGATAATATAATCAAAATTTTCCTCATCAGTTATGATTAAGAAGCTATCAAGCTATTAAGAAGTAAATCCAGACCAGACCAAGAAGTGATGCAAAGGAGATAAAAAAAGTTGTACTTGGAAATTCATAAATCATAATGTTATGTCTGTTTGAATACTTTTGTTTCTTTCCATTGTTTTCTTTTCAAATTATTACAAATGTCATGGTACCTGAATGAAATACTTGTATGTTGCAGTTTTCAGGAAATTGTTCCTCTGAGTGCTGGGAATGTTTTAGTAATTGAAGACAATGAACCTGCTGCAAAGTGGCTGGCATTGATAAGTCAAGCACTAAACAGACCAAGAAATGAATATAGTGATTCTTCTGACTCGGGAACTGGCTCCAAAACCCATGGTAGTTCGAAGGAGTCAAAGTCCCCAGCAAGTTTGAATTTCTTTCAGAAGCCTTCTCTTAAAGTTATCAGCAAAAACTTCAGGGCAGAGGGTAGCAGCCTCCTTAAGGCTTGCAATTGTCCTGTGGAATCTCCATCTAGGGAGAGACGGAGGATGAGAAAGTTTAGTGACCCTATGAGTAAGTTAGATTCTGAACTTCGTGGTGATGACACCGTGGAAGAGTTGCTTTCAATTGCAGAAATACCCTCTTCTCCTGGCCAAAGCAGATACTCCCTTATATCAAGTAAGCAGATGGTTGGGATTTTTCTCACCATTTGGACTAAAAAGGAGTTAGTGCCACACATTGGACATCTTAGAGTAGATTCTGTTGGGAGAGGAATCATGGGTTGCTTAGGTAACAAGGTAAGCGCAACAAGGATACTATGTCTAGTAAATATATAAAGAGAAATATGAAATGCTAGTAGAACATTCTTTAACACACTTTTAATTATTGGTTGAAATTTATTGAAAATCACAGTATTGTAGGTTTTTATTTCTTATTTAACGAGTCTCACCCGTGATCGTGTAGTTTTTAATAAATTTTAACTGACGAAACTATGTTAGAAGAAGTATGTTGGTAGCCCTCCTAGTATGTAAAACATGTCACTCAACATATTACATAGCCACTAGCGTGTTGCTAACCATGAAACTATGATTTGTTATTTTGGTCACGAACTAAGAAGGCTAATACTGCATATGAAATGAATAATTGATTGCAGGGGTGTATATCAATAAGCATGTCATTGCATCAAACAAGTTTTTGTTTCGTCTGTAGTCACTTGGCTTCTGGGGAGAAAGAAGGCGATGAGCTGAAAAGAAACTCTGATGTAGCTGAAATCCTCAAAAGCACACAATTCCCTAGGATTTGCAAGAACCCTTGCCGTCGAGTGCCAGACAAGATAGTTGACCACGAGTGAGTTATTATCACATATATTTGACTTATGAGTTAATAGAATCTTCTTTTATACAACACATAATTTGCACTTGGCATTATGAATTCTAATCACTTCTAGCCTGTTCTGCAGTCGAATAATATGGCTTGGAGATTTGAATTATCGGGTGGCTTTGAGTTATGAAGAAACAAGGGTTCTGTTGGAGGATAACGACTGGGACACTTTGTTAGAGAAAGATCAAGTGTGTCCCTCCACTCATATACTTATCAATACAATAGTTCAATTCCATTTCACGCATTCATATACTAAGTAAAAAATGTTAATCTTTAGACTTATTCTGCTTAGTTTAGAGTTTAGACTTCATCTAATAAAAATTAAACGGGTAATATAAACATTGTAAGTTGATCCTATCATTATAATATGTCATACTACCAATGACATCTATTGTTGCTATAGGAAATTAATATATGTCATTGGTACGTTATGATATATCTGATACAAATAATTTATTTAATTTTTATTAAACATAGCTTACGTTTACAAAGACAAGTCTAACGACTAGTTTTACTTTTTGTTGTTGTTAATATATGAACTTTTTTAGTACTGTGTACTTTCATTGTCACATAGGTAAAATTATTGACTTGTATTTCATTTTGTACAGTTAAACATGGAAAGAGACGCAGGAAGGGTTTTTAACGGTTTCAAAGAGGGGAGGATTGTTTTTGCTCCCACTTACAAGTATTCACATAATTCAGACTCTTATGCTGGTGAGACTGTCAAGTCAAAGAAAAAACGCCGAACACCCGCATGGTATTGCACGTCACTTGACTCTTATTATATGATATATAAGTCAATTAAATGAGTAGTGCTAGCTAGCTGGCTTTTCAGTTTTCAATACAGATAAACCAAAACTGTTGACATTACTTTCTTCAATTTCATAATTGTCAGGTGTGATAGAATATTATGGCGTGGCAACGGCATTGAACAATTATCATACATACGTGGAGAATCAAGATTTTCTGATCATAGACCTGTTTGTGCTGTCTTTTCTGTGGATGTTGAAGTAAGAAGCAGAAACAACAGGTTCAGGAAGGGCTATTCCTACACGAGCCCAAGACTTGAATACGAAGACTTCATACCCCAGAGGCATAGTTTCTATGATTATTAATTCAAGCCTCAAAATCAAATCAAGCTTGTATATTTCCTTAGGGTCTATAGAAGAATGATTTGTCACCTCTCTTTATTTCCTTCCTATTTTGTCCCCGCACTCATCAAGGTGACCATAGCTAGTTATTAGAATCCTAACAATGTAAGAGAAAAAGATCAATTTATACAAGTGGCTAAGGAGTGACTCCAATCTTTGTTATTACATGTGGAGATCAATGTAAATAGAGTTGAACTATCATTGAGAGCCAAAGATGAAATTATGAAGAAAAACATACAGTATTTGTACAAGCTAAAGGTTATCTTGTGTTACATCAGGAGACAGTGCATTATTAATTAAAATTTAAATACCTAATGGCTAATCTCTAATTAATTAGTATAACTATAAACATAGCAGTGCACGATCCAACATGAGTCGATCGAGGAGCTTATTTGTAAGTTAAGTCCCAAATTGAAGTTACTTGTTGGCCATGTGGGGTATCTTGCTCTGGATTTGGATTCAAATCCGTGTCCATCTGATCCAGTGCAGCGTGAAAATCAAGATCTTCAAGGGAATTTAGCCATAAGCCTCCATAATCTTGTGGTGTATTTCCTGCAATATCTCTCAATTGATCATTCAGATCCTAACAAGGCCATTCTCATTCTGATTAGCTCTTGCTACCTCCATGTTCATCCAATCATCAACACTTGAAATTTGTGTGTCATCATTGGACGGATGATCATGAAGGAGAACAGGTTGGCTTTGGTTAGTGCGGTAAGAACAGAGGGACTCATGGTTCATCCTTGAGTTTTTGTCAGGAAATCCCGTACCCATTTCACTTTATGGACACTGATAGTATTGACAAGCATATAGCTTATCCACAACAGCATCTAAGTCAAACACGTCACTCTTCCTTTTCTCAATGCTGCCACCACCTAAATTGGAATCATCATTCAACTCAGTAACACGACTCCCTTCATTGATGATAGTACTAGTAGAGCTTTCAGACTCGTTTTCATCTTCCTCTGACGAAGATATTTTGAGGCACTTGTTGGCCAGTTGCAGCAGAGCTTCTTCTTGGTTCATGACCTTGGACCAAGTTGCTGTGTCCTTTGCTGTCATCTTGTCTTGCAAAGTCTTGGACTGAGTCACCAGCCTTCTGAGTTTGTCCAAATCAGGAGAAATGTGTTTGATGACTGCAGCCAAGAGAGACACTTTCCAAGCCTTTTTGAGGTCATGGGGCTTCTTATAAGGAGGTGGGCCATGTTCTTGGGCCAGAAGGCCTTGTTCACCCCACCAATTTTCTGTCCCTGTGGGCCACCAAGGTGGAGCCAAGCCTCTCTCAAGAGGGAATCTTCTTTGGGGAGGCATGCAATGTTGCATGAGAGCAGAAAGTAGTGTCTTGCAAGTCATTAAGGAGATGTATATAGGAACCTGGATCCAAATCCAACTCACTTGTTTCAAGGAGTGGTATGTATTGTGCAATGGCAGTTGGATCATTTTGATCAAATTTGACCTTTTCTTTCCACCACTCACGCAAGCTGTCAGAAGAACCAGTCACTGGCTTACCTTTCTCAGGGACAATCCCATACACAAAACCTTGAGCATTGCAAACTTCCATAATCTTCACCATGTATTTGAGGATTGAGTCTTGTGCTCTTGACATCTTCTTCCGCCTAGATGCTTCTTGTTTTGCTTGTTGGTCTGGCTCTTCTTTGGGGCGTTTCTCCTTTAGCTTCTGCAGCAGGATCCGATCCTTCCACATCCGCTTCTTAAGCTGGTCATAGTCGATTTCTTCATTTTCTTCTTGATCAAAAGGGTTGATTTCTTCGTGAATCTCCACCATGATTTATGTGAACTCTAGCTTCCTTGCTTCTTGTTGAAACTGTCGGTGTGAAGTGAAAGAAAAAGGTGTTTTTAGTCGTGCTTGAAAATACAATGTTTTTTTTTATAAGAATACAAGATAGACATGCATGAATGTTGATAAAAAATGTGTCCTTATTTATATAAGTGCATGAAGCTACTAGAATGGCGGTGGTAGAAAGGGTATGATCTAATCGGCAAATTAAGCTTAGGAAGTTCAACCAATAAATACGTGAAGGGATGAGGACAAGGTAAGCAGTTTCGAAGGTAGTAAGTGTTGCAGTGTGGACAATTACCTGAGGAAATGGAACTGATGTTGGTGCCGCGTGTTGGCCATGCGAGGCTGTTTTGGTGAGTAGCATTAATGCACATTTTGAATGCAACCTTTTCATATATGTATCTAATATTTAAGTAATGTATATAATATAAGTGACGTCATTGAGCATATGCGTAACTGCATCGAAAATTTGCATGCTGTTGATGGTGGTGGCCATGGAATGGTGATGATCATCAAATAGATCATGATGAATATACCGTGAGCTGGGTACACTAGAGGTCTGATTCGTGTGCCATATGGTATTAGCTGTTTTTTATTTTTTACTGAGGCCTCCGTCGTGAGACCTGCATGTGTGCTGTGGAATGATGTAATCAGCAACGTATAGTTATCACTTATGGCAATAAATTAATAGAGTATGGCTCTTATATTTCGTGAAGGGACAGAATAGTATATATAACTGGCGAGGGAGGGAGAAAAGACAATTAAGTAAGAAAGATGATATAACATCAAAAGGCAAAAAATAATTTTCTTTTCTCTTCTGATATGTTCTTTTGACTACATTTTACATTCTTAGCGTGTTTGGTTACATATTTTGTCATGCCAACTGTGGGACAAAAAAACACGAATTAGTCTGTAAGAGAAAGTCCGGTCTTCCTTCGCTCCAACTCCTATATGTGGTAAGAGAAAGGTTCCAAAGCTGTTGTCCACCCCACTTTGATGGGGTGAACAAGGCCTTTCGGCCCACTTTGATGAGGAAGCTCGTGAATCACCAACTAGTAGGACCAAGAGAAAGGTTCCAAAGCCCATTTGGATGAATGACTATAGCTATTAAAATTAGTCTGTAAATTGGTTTCAATTTCTAAAATTGATCTCTAAACCAGTCTCTAAAAGCAGTGTCTAGATTTGTAAGTGAAATTAGTAACTCACGATTTATAGAGTTTGGTTTGGTGGTGAGCAAACAAAAATCATAGTGTTACCATGAAATATCGGAAGGGATAAAATATTGCTATAAGTATGAACGTGGAAAGAGAATTGCAATATCATTAATGTACTGTCACTCCAAACATTCACTTAAAGATCTACTCAAATTATTCTCTAATTCAATCACTAATTATTTTAGCAACCAAATTATATGTTTAGAAATAGAGATATAAAAACTGAATTATTCAAAATAGTTCATACTTATAAATTCTTTATATTTTTCTTCAGATTTTTATGGACAGAAAAAAAGATGTGATAAAAAAAATTCAAAACTGACAATTTATTTTTACGATCATAATAGATAATTATTCATTTAAAATCATTTCAAACCGAGTAACAAGATACCCTTATTTTATACTATCATTTCCTTTTTATCATGGAAGAAAAACCTAAAGTCCCATATTGGGTAGATGATAAAAACCTAAAGTCCTACATAGGGTAGATGATTCATGAGCGAAAGGATTGATCCTCCTTTTCGGCAATAGCAGTATAGGAGGAGACAGAAAAGTTATTTGGTAAGAAATATATATAAGTGGTAGAATGGTCCTACAACAGTACAACCAATACAGTCCTTCTTTAACCGAGTATCGTAAGACCTTCTTTAACTAAGTTAAGCTATTAGGCAGGAGTCAAGGAAGGTAAATTTGTGCGACCAACAATCCTTAAAATTATAATTTGAGCTAATAAATTATTATTTGGATTATTTGAATTGGAATGAATTAACATGTTATTTAATTATTTACATAAATTTGAGAAAAAATAAACTGTAATTTAAAATTTATAAAGCAATTGAAGTTTGAATTTGAGAGAAAATTCTTAAACCAAAATAGAAATTTTACAAAAATAAATTAATGCTAAATAAAAGTAAAGTCTCATGTTGTAAAAGAAATGAGTGTATAGTAACATTTAAAAATAAAGACAAAATTATAATATAAGAAATTTTTAATAGTTTTAATTATTTTAATAAAAACATAAAAATAAGTTTTAATTAATGTTAAAGTTTTGTATTAAATTAAAAATATAATAAAACAAATATCTTTACGTTAAAAAGGGTAATCAAATTTCTAGTATAAGAATTTGTAAGTTAATGCTTAATACTACACTAATTTCCTATTAGCACACACCACAGAAACCTCACAGGTTCTTAGTATTCTGCACAATGTAAATCAACTTTGTAGGTCCTTGTTGTTATTGTCTTGTTTATTCATCACCATCTATATGTATGTTTGGATTAAAATTTACAAACTTGTAAAAATATTCCAAGTCTTACTTTTTTCAAATTCAGTTTCAAAACAAAAAAATTTCTCTCAAACATACTTTTGAGGAATAACCAAACATAATCCTAAAATAATTTTATTTTTGGATACTTCCACCGGAGATCCAAACATGCTCTATGTTTGGTTTTTAGTTTAAAAGCCTAAAAATATGTTTAAAAAGTAAAATTGAAAATGCATTTTGTTTAGTTTTCAGTTAAGTATAATTTTAAACTGAGTTTTGTTACAATTTCTTCCTTAAAACTCAATTTAAACTGAAAATAAAAGAAAAATTGTTTTTACAAGCTCAACTTGTAAAATAAATTTCATCCAAACTCAAGTTTAGAAATTTTAATCCAATAATTAATGAAAAAGGTTAGGCAACTCAGAGTCAAATAGGCAGCGGGTTCTAAGGAGCCGTTGGCGAGCCTCGGGAAAATTCAAGGGCATTTTTGCCTTCTGACAACAAACCCTTTTTTTTTTCCACTAACAATAATATAATAATACTATTCATTGTTTCTCCTCCTCATCCTCACTCACTAGTCACTACCCGTTCCGTTCCGTTCCGTATGCATCGCACGATTGTGCAACCAATTCTGGACTCAGGATGGAGAGTGATGCTTCATGCTTGAACTTTGTCACTTTTATATATGCGTAGAGAGTGAATGCTAGCTTCTTTGGACTTTGTCACTTTTTAATTTTATGTATGCTTGCTTGCTTGGACTTTCTCACTCACACATTACATTGGTAGCTTTACCTTTATCATTTTCTTTTTTAATACTATTAATTAATAAGAACCTTCTTATTTTTGTAATAAGTTCTTATTTTTTACAAGTTCTGATTTAACCTTTTTATTTGTATATGTTCTGAAATTTGATATATTTTTATGACAAATTCAAGTTATCTTTAGAGCCATTTTAATTTGATTTAGTGTGTATTTGAATTAATTTTAATTTTAAAAAAATTAATTGCTAAAGCATTAGCAATAAATATTTTTATATAAATAAATTATATAAGTAAATTTTATAATAAATAAATATTTTTAAAGATATAAATTATATTTTAAATTTATATAAATATTTTGATTTATATAAATTATATGTGATATAAGATTATTTTTAATTAAAACAGAAAAAATATTACGAATGTCTAATTAAAAAAATAAGAAAAATGAAACTCCCAAAGTGTATATTTTGATTTTAATTTGTAATACGATAATATATATATATATGTATATTATAAAAATAAAATTATAATGACTAGTATTTAATTATTTTATAAATAAAAGGATATTTTCACAATTTTAAAACTAAATTCATTTGTAGTACTATAATTTTAGAAATTAATTTAATTTAATGTTACTACTATTGTTTTTCAATGCAATGAATGAAAAAGTAAAAAACCGAAGCTAACACACAAAACGAGGTTCAACAGTGTAGTAAGCAAGTAATAACTGCTGCAGAATTACTGGAAGTCGTTCACGTTTTTTGTTTGTTTCTCTTTTTCCACCTTTTTTCCATCATCTCTGCACAACGCTCATTGCTCATTGCCCGGACCGTCTCTCTGCAACAAGGTTTTTCCATAGAACCACATTGATACTCCTCAGGTTTCCCTTGATGGCTTTGTTTTGATGACCTTCACCTACCCTCATTGCTTCCCCTTTCCTTTTGTTCTGAGTGAAACCAACTCAATAACTTTTCCACCACCAATTGTCTTCCTTTTCCTTACCTGCCTCTAACAAAGGGTCTTGTCCCTTTCCTACTAACCTAAGTCCTAAGGTCTCTCATTTTTCTCACTTGCTGCATCACCATGCAACTTGGGTGCTCACTGTTACTCTGTTCACCACTCTCTGGAACATAATAAAGGTCACATTTTGACCAAGGAGCTCTTGCTTTTCCAGCTGTCAACTTTAAGGGTTGTGATATTTTAGTTTTCCTCTTCATTGGGTTTTTGTGCTTAATTTTTTTTTTTCCAAGTGGGCCTCTTGGATGTTGTGTGTGATTCTGAAGCTATGAAGAAACAGTGATGGGTTGGGGTGGGGGTTATCAAAATAGAGTCTTTTCTATGAATGCTTGGTGAATGGATGTAATCTGATAAAAGGGGGAAAATGGGTGCTACGAACTCAAAAGCAGAAAAGAATGAAGCTTTGAGTTTGTGCAGGGAAAGAAAGCGGTTCATCAAGGTGGCTATTGATTCAAGATATGCTTTAGCAGCTGCACATGTTTCGTACATTCAATCTCTTCGAAACGTTGGCATTGCTCTCCGCAGGTATGCTGAGGCTGAGGTAGTGGTAGAGTCATCTCTGTCTATATCTGACAAAACCCCATCTCAAACTAGTTACCCTTCTCCATCATCACCTTCACATGTTGCTGAGGTTGAGGTTTCAGAGTCACCTTTCAACAATGAGAGTCCTCTTTCGCCACATGTGGCCACCACTCTTAGTTACATGAGGTCAGGGGGTAATGCTGCTGTCACTGTTAGGATCAATGCCTTTGGTAAGAACAACTATTTGGATGATGAATCCACAGTGGTTTCAATGCCTCCACCTCCACCACCTCCTCCTGAGTCAGGTGCATCTTGGGATTTCTTTGACCCTGGGGAGGATAGTGAGAGCTTTAGGTTTGCAGTGCATTGTGGGGATGAAGAAAAGGGTGATCAATGGTTACATGTTGGTTCTGATGGGCATTGGATGATGCAACCCAACCTGGATGAGAAGTTTGGTGGAAGCTTCAGCAGTGCTGCAATGGGAAATGAGTGTGGCAATTCTTATGCACACTGCATTGATCATTCAGTTGTTTCAAGAGGAGTTGAAGGTGGCAAACAAATGGTTGATGGAGAAGTGAGGGAGCTAGAGGTGCCAAGTGCTGCAGGTGATGTGAGCCGGGCTGTTGCAGACAAGGGTGCTGGTGGAAGGTCCAGTGCAAAGAGGGAGAAGAACATGGCTGGAAAAAATGTGTGCACAGAAAGAGAGGATCCTTCAGAGTTCATCACACACAGAGCTAAAGATTTTCTCTCTAGCATAAAGGATATAGAGCATAGGTTCATTCGAGCTTCTGAATCGGGTAGGGAGGTCTTGAGGTTGTTAGAGGCAAACAAAATCAAGGTGGGATATTCTGAGGCAAAAGGTAATTGCTTGAAATCAGATATTTTTTTTTCTTCCAGATGCTAAACTTCATGTGAATTTTGTATGTAATAGTGCAACATAAAGCTGATTAGTCTTTTTTTAATTAAGTACTACTACTAATCTGCTTCTGACTTCTTCTGATAGGGAAGTCATCTACCGAGGCTTTGTTGTCTGCTGTCCAGCCTGTTTGTTGCGGTAGAAAGGCTTCACCTGTTTTCCAGGGTAAGTTGCATCAATTCTGTAAATAGACACTGATTACCAACTTAATCTAAATGGTGGATTTAGCCTTAAATACTACTTGATGATTTGGGCTTGCCATTTACTCTTTGAATTAGGCTTGTTACTCTAGAAGATTTCTAGATACTTCGTTAGCTCTTGTTCGATTCTCCTTTCTTGACAAATGATATAAAACTGTTCTGGACATGACAGAAGCTTAAAATTTAAGCTGCTATTAGTAATTTAGATAACTAATTTCTGTTTTGTATATGGTTTGCTGAATGTTTTAAGTTTGGTGATAAATATGATTCTTACCATTTGGGTTAAGGTAATTATTTTCTGCAACAACATGCAGTAATCTAGGTGGTATCCATCAATTCATGAGGTTTGAATGTTCATTTGGTTAATAAATAAATAACGGTTTGTTGTAAAGGTAAGCTATGCTGGCATAAGGTTTTACCGTGTAATGAGTTTGGAAATAAAGAGGTATACAGTGTTGCTTTGTATTTGATGCAATCTGGTCTACATGTAAGTTCCTTAGCTCTAGCTACAGGGTTTCAATTTTTTTCCTGTTTAGTTTTTACTAACATTTAATTATGAGGTCACTGTTTTGTTTGCATGTCAAAGTTTGATTCTTGAAAGATGAATATTTAGGATGGACTAATTTATCTCCTTTCTGTGCAGAACCTGCCCAAAAAATTATTAGTTGGAAAAGGACAGCATCTTCTCGATCATCCTCATCCAGGAATGCTTTGGCTACAAAAACAAAGGAAGATATTGATGATAGTGGAAGTGACTTTGTTGAAGAATTCTGTATGATTGCTGGAAGCCATTCATCCACTCTTGACAGACTATATGCCTGGGAGCGAAAACTCTATGACGAAGTAAAGGTATTACAATTACCATAACCAACACTGTGTTCATCTGTAGTGCTAATTCGCATGTCAGGGCTAATTTGTTATCTATCTTATGGTGTTGCAGAGAATTCACTAGAGAAGGAACCTGAACCCTATAAATAACTGTTACTTAAAGGAAAAAAAAAAAACTTTAAAAGTCGAAAATATCTGGCTATAGTATGCATTTATTCACTTATTTGTTTCTCTCCTCCAAATTCTTTTATTATCATGTTTATGCTTGTTAAATGTGTTGCACCTCCAAATTTTGTGTTTTCAATCCTTGATCATTTTGAACGCCTGTTGGGCTATCTGTAGGCTAGTGAATCCATCAGGAAGGACTATGATCGAAAATGTCACCAGCTTAGGCATCAATTTGCAAAAGATCAAGGCACTCATGTGATTGACAAGACCCGGTCAGTTGTGAAGGATCTGCATTCACGATTAACAGTGGCTATATATTCTGTTGATTCAATATCTAAACGAATTGAGAGAATGAGGGATGAAGAGTTGCTGCCACAAATTTTGGAATTAACAGAAGGGTAAGTGAGGTGTTCTGGATTTTATGTTTATCTTATTATGACCTTGAAGCTTTACTTTCTCTTTTCTATCTGTAAACAACTATTCCTTAAAGCTATAAGCTATACTACTAATAACTTAGGAAACTACTGGTTGCGCAGATTGATCAGGATGTGGAAGGCTATGCTTGAATGTCATCATGCACAGTACATCACCATCTCCTTGGCATATCATTCAAGGAGCACAACAGGAACCTTGCAAGGAGATGCACGCAGAGAGATAATGACTCGGCTGCTAGAAGAAGTTGAGTTCTTTGGTCTGAGTTTTGCTAACTGGATTAACAGCCTCACCTCATATGTGGAAGCTGTCAATGCATGGCTGCAAAACTGTATACTGCAACCAAGGGAGCGCTCCAAGAGCAGAAGACCGTTCTCCCCTCGCCGAGTTCTGGCACCACCTATATTTGTTCTTTGTCGTGACTGGTCTGCTGGGATCAAGGCTTTACCCTCTGAGGAACTAAGTCAGGCAATCAGAAACTTTTTGTCTGATCTTCACCTGCGGACCGAGCAGCATAATGACCAACTTCTCAAGAAACAGAATTCTGCCAATGCAAGTACTGCAGAAACCGAGAGCAAAACTAATGAAGAGAATGAAGACGAGTCCGCAAATTTGAGCTACATACATGCAAGATTAACAAAGGTTCTTGATCGCCTGACCAAATTTTCTGAGGCATCATTGAAGATGTGTGAAGATATCAGGCAAAAAAGTGAATCAGCTCGAAATGCATATCATAATTGCAGAATTATCAGGGCTGAAAAAATTTAATTATCAAGTATATGAAATTTTTTCTGCTGTGCTTGCTTGACATTAATTTTTATATGAAAAACACCAAAAAAAAAAACTATAAAAACATGATCATGGTCCTTGTTGAAAAAAAATTTGTGGGATGAAAAATGGGGTGCAAGTGTCTGTAAATGAACTGTCAGTACATGTTTTGATGACTAGCAAAGACTATGTTGGTTTGTTAGCCGAATCTGATGAGTTACTTCACTGGTGGTTTGTTGGAGACACTGTTAACCATTTTTATTTTTTTCTGTATGTGTGCGTGGGCCATTGAAACGGTTTCCGTTGGCATGACAGCAGCAAAGGCTTATCGACTAAATTCTCATTACTTTTGTTCCTTAGATTTTATAAGAAACTAGTCTGTTGACTCATCGCATTGATATCTACGCTTGTATTAAAATAGTTGTCAAATATATAAAAAAAAAATTAAAATACGCTTTTAGTTATTTATCTTTTCATTTAGATTCAAGTTTGTCTTTTATCTTTTTTAAAAAAATTAACTTAGTTTTTTATTTTTTAAATTTGGTTCTTCCTAAACAATGATCATTTTCAATTTTGAAACACAATCTTACCTTTTCTTATACTGATTCGGGAAGTGATACTTGGTCCATTAGATTTAATTACATACAAACTATGAAATCAATCGAACTAAAAAGAATCGTGAGCAACTGAAAAAGAATATGATATTACATTTTTCAATTTTTTCAGTTGCTCGTTTGATGGGTTTTGCTTCTCATTTAATGAGTTTCTCTCCTAGTTTAAAAATGAGACTCACCAAAATTTGTAGTTTTCAATAAAATTAAGTCAATAATAAAAATTGTTAAAGAAAATGTTGTTAATCAGATAGGAGATCCTACTAAAGGTGGTCAGTCAGTCAGGTTGGAGATTAGTCATTAACAAATTTATTGGATACTCCACACCAATGTCATGTGACTCCCTAAAAAAAAAAAGAACTCTGGATCTAAATATAAGAAGAAAAAATTCAAGTTTGGTAGACTGAAATATAAATAAATTTTAAATTTAATGTTATTATTTTAAAAATATTCTTAGGTTAATTAAAATGTGAATATCATCTCCATTAAATATGATTAATAGTAGTTTAGGAAATATAATTTTTGTTTGTATGAAATCAAGAAAATTAAATGAACTTAACTAATATCTTTTTCCTTAAAAAATTAATATCTTTAATCAGTGTAAAAATAAATATTTTTTCTTATATTTAAATTTGGAGGAAGCAAATAATAATTTTACATATGAAAATAAATTATGTAATTACCAAAATGTTTCATGCTTTTAAAATATAATAATAATAAATATTATTACAAAAAGTAACACAAAATAATTTTTTTCTAAAATATAAATACTATTAGAAGGTTACTAACTAATTGTTATATATTTTAAATTTTTTTCTCGATAACGATAAAGCTTGCACGTGGTCAGCCTTTGCAAATAGTGCCGTTTTTTAATCAAAAAGTTATTTTTCTATTTTTGTAGTGGTAAAAAAAAAAAAACCGCACATCCAAGAGAGACAGTAACTATGTCTACGTGAGAAAAAAATAAAGCAAGCAAAGCTGAGCGTGTGAAAGATAGACGGCGGGAAAAGGAAAAAAAAAAAAAAAAGGCACAAAGACAGGAAAGTTGCGCGGGAAAAATGGAAAAGTAACATATAAAAACGTGCCACGTGTCCTGAGATCATTTTTCTGTTATATAGTAAATAGATAGATTAACAATTTTTACCTATATGATAAACTATTGCCACAAAAGATTAATACTATTGCTTCATTATATGCAGAAGCTGAGCAAATAGTTCCCAATCAATGTTAATTAAAATTTGAAAGGTACCTTTTTGGCTTCCAAAAAAATGAAAAGAAAAATCTTGGTATATATCTTTACACAAAATATTTTTCATTTTCCATTGATACTCTTCGACTGAAACTTCCTTACATTATGCTTCATTTATGGTTCTGGTCGTCTGTAGTGGTTTCTTGGTCAGTTGCAACCACTAATACAGAAATACAGAAATTTTAACAATAAGCAAAAAAAAAAAAATCTCATGTTAATTCCCCCAAATACACCAATCTTCTTTGCGTTCCTTTTTATTAAAATCCCACATATTGTGTGTAGTGTAATGCGAGTAAGCTTTCGTGTAACGTGATCCGGAAGATTCACATGCATCAACAAGTTCCCTTGCAATATTCCTCACTTGAAACTAAGATACTCCGTGAGCTTGTGGTTGCCTTTTTTTTTTTTTTTTTTTATTTGTAAGAATCGAAGACAAGTACATGGATTTACAACAACTCACGCACACTGTCCAAGAGCTGGACCTCTTGTGGGTTGCCTGAGATGAGAAAAAAAATTATGCACTGACAGTGTAAAATAGTTTTACACTGTCATCCAATCACAACCCACAATGTATGGTAAGTTTGTTGACTTTTATAAAATTATCTTAAAAGTCATATCAACGGTGATTTGTGATTGGATGACAGTGTAAAATAGTTGAGATTGTAAAATATTCAACGGTGATTTTACACTGTCAGTGCATCACCATTAAACTCATAAGAGATTATACAATTAATATTTTAAACTTTTTAAAAAATTTACAAATGCTTTGTTGAAATTGAGAATAGTTGAGATTAAATAATTAAATTTAAATTTAATAACTTTAATTATTTAAAAGTTGTTATAATTGTTTTTTGAAATTTTAAACTTTTGAAAAAAATTTATAAATGTTTTATTGAAACTATGAATACTTGAATAGTTGGCATTAATTGTTGGTATAAGAAAATAAATGTTATAATATGACTGCTTGCTATAAGCCATTGCATCATTTGCCAAGAGCTTGGCTCCTACTTACTTTATGAAATAGTACATTATTTTTTAAAACTAAATGTTTGATAGTAAATAGTCATTGAACCCTAGGATGTCATAACAATTTATTTATATAAGTAAATGTATATATATATATATTATATTTTTGCTTTGATGATAGTGAAAATATTAAATTGTTAATGTTTTTACTATGTCATCAATTTTATGTTTTTGTTATCTAAACAAAATCAATTTTATGTTTTAATTATAATTTATTTATTAAAATAATTAAAAATATCACTTACCAAACATAACCGTCTTGTGCATTACACACAATACATGCACTAATTAGAGGCATTAGGAAAGAGAATAAAACTTTCTACAAGAAATTAGCATATATTCAATACAAATTAGTCAAATTTGAAACGTATATTTTTATTGAAATTTATTGCCAATAGTGTAATTACCTGAAATATTTTGATCTTGTTGAATATTGCTATTCTCGAGGTTAGAAAATTCCGGAATGTAAATTATAAATACAGTAGGAATCACCTTATAAACGTATATATGACCTCTTATTAAAATTAAAATTTTAAACAAAGAAAAATATTTAATTAAAATTATTATCGTATCTTTTAAAGTATGAGTAGATTAAAATATTTTTAAAGTTATTTAAAAGACATGTTTATAATTTTAAAATTATTTTAAAGTTATAAACTTAACTTTTAAATAGTTATCATATGTATAGATTAAAATTCTAATATTCTTCAACATCATACTCTTTTAGCTTTTAGAAAATCACACAAATTTCTATTGTATGAATATTAAAAACCTGAGAATCTGAGATTAGTGTTTATAATTTTAATACATTAATACGCTAATTAATATGCTAATATTCTTCCAAATATATAAATTACTTGGAATTTGTCTCCAATGGTGTAATTACATAAAATTAGCGTATTAATTACATACATTCCCTAATATGTATCGTCAATTTAAATTAAATTATTGTTCATACTATTCTTATAATTAATTACATCAAAATTATTTTTCTTGAAATTATTCACTACTCTATTTAATTTATTTCTAATCTTTCATTAAATGCTAATAATTTATGCTTATTTTGAAATTTAATATTCATAACTTTTTGCCTAGAAGTGTTTGGTAGAGGGGAAGTTCTTTCATGCTCAATTCATGATTCCTGATAATGAATAAAATCTGTTTGGTTGGTCATAAATAAATATTCTTGGAAATATTTATATAAGTTACCTAAAAAACAAAGAGTTATGTGATATTTTCACCCGTTACTTTAATTATTTATTATATTAAATAATCTAATAAGAGTAACATGATATTTTTATTTTAACTTGGGAATGTTAGTTTTTAAAATTGATACCAAACATGGAAAACCAATATTCCCAATCTAAGATTTTTAGAAAATCAAAACCTTATTCCATATCAAATAGCCCCTAAAATTATAATAACTAGTTGAAGAACATGCACCGGCTTAACTATCTTCTTTTTTATTTATTTTTTAGAGTTAAACGTAATTGTAAATAATTGCCATAGTTGAAAAGAATAACTGCTTGTGATTGTGGGATGGTTTTTAAAAGTAGTTGAAGGATAAAATAGTTAGAAAATTGTATACACAAAAAATGAGATTAGTATAGATATATACTAGTGCATGTTCCCGTGCGATGCACGGAGAAAATTATTCGTAGGGAAGTAATATTTTCTATTATTTAAAAAAATTAAAACTTAAAAAAAATATTTTTAAGAAATTAATATGACATGACAATATAAATCTATTTTAGCTTGTCATAGTCAAGCAATCCCTAAGTTATCATTTTATTGAGAAAGCTAACAAAATTCCTAAATCCAACTTGTTCAAGAGATTGCCTTTAACTTTTATGCTAAAATTTTTAAAAAAATATAACATAAATGGAGCAATAATAACCTTAAAATAAGCTTTTAACTTACCTTATTTTTCCTAAAAAAATTTGTTGACATTTTATGATATAAATTATATTATATACATTTATATAAATTAAGTTACAGTTAATTTTAACAATATTTAAATATTTTCATTCAAAAATATAAATTTATAATCAACTTATTTGATATAAAATAAGTTAACATCATCACTTGAATTTTTATGACCATTTTTAATTTTAAATTGAAGTACCAATAATGATTATTATTTTTCCTTTCTTAATAAATTGCATTACACTATTCTCTGTCATTAATATGACAAACTCATTAATAAAATATTTACATAATTTTATATCTTAATATGATTAATTACCCTTTATTTTATCAATCATAATAATAGACTCGTTTAAGTTTTAATATTAAATAAATAATCTTTTTACTATCAATTTAATATATTTTTTAATAATTTTTGTTTATTATCTTATAATTTATTGAATTATCTTATAATTTATTGATTAAGTTTAAAAAACTTTATACAATTACTCATAAGATTTTGTTGACTTTGGAGTTTGGATGGATGATAAATCAAGTAATGTATTTCGTATTCAAATTTCTTTGAAAGATTTCGTGCTAAATGTAATAATTTTGAACAAAAAATAATACAAACATTTTAAGTTATTTCTAAATAAATGATAATTAATTCCTTTAAATATATTGATCAAATTATCTTTTTTTAACGTATAGAGATAAAAAAATTAGTAAAGGAATCAAAATTCACTTTAATAATTTATGTCTCTTTGAATATATTAACGTCTAATTATTAGTTTGATGTTAAAAAAATTTAGAATGGAACCAAGGAGACACTTGCATTTACATTATTAAGTTTTTTAACCACTTGAAAATTTTTAAATGAATTTTTAAATTATTTTCTTTAATTGGGTCCCTAAATTAAAAAGTATGTTATTAAGGTTAGTTTTTGACGACTTGAAATTCTTTTAAATCGTAATAATTTATGTTAGTTTAAAAAATCTTAGAGACTCAATTAAATAAATATAATGAAATACTCATTTAAAAAAGATAGTTTTAATAACATAAAAAAAAGATAGTTTTAAAACATATTTAAAAAACCCTACATAGTTCATAAACCTACTTAGTTATTTAACCTTCTTATCATGGTTTTATTTTTTAACAAAGTATTTTGTAACTTTTTTATTTATAAAATTGTGTTACGTGTAGTTTTATTTTTATAAACAATAAAAGGTTAAAGAAGACCCTTTTATCTTTTTGTAGAAGGTAAGAAATATACATGATATATTTTGTATTGTGGTCATGTAACATAATTTGACAAAATATACATGATATATTTAACGCAACGAATCATGATATATTTAAAGTATTTTTTTTACTACATATTTAAAGTATTTTTGTAAAATACTATTTTTATATAAAATATAAGAGATAAATTGAGAGGATATTTTGTTTAGAGATTAATTTTTTTTGGATAAAATATGTTTGTGGTCCCTCATTTTATCTAAATTTCTATTTTTAATCCCTCATAAATTTTTTCTATGTCTTTAGTCCCTCAAAAATTATTTTCTTTTGTTTTTAGTCACTGACATTAATTTTAACTGTTAAGTGATGTAATTTGTGCTTGAAAAATTTTTGTTTAAGTTTCTAACGGTTTTTAACTACAAAATTTCTGACAAACTAAAACTATCAGAAATGTTAAAAAAATAATTAAAAAAAATCAAAACCTCGAACACCAGATTTTCTGAAATCACAAGAAATGTTACAAAAGTAAACATTTCTGACCACCAAAAAATTTGTAGCGGTTAAAAGTCACTAGAAACTTAATTAGAAAATTTTTACGTACACAGTTTATGTCTGCATGTCATCACTTAACAGTTGAAATTAACGTCAGGGACTAAAAATAAAACAAAACAATTTATGAGGGACTAAAAACAGAACAGAACAATTTATGAGAGACTAAAAAGAGTAAAAAAAATTATAAGGGACTAAAAATAGAAATCGAGATAAAATGAGGGACTAAAAACATTTTTTACCCATTTTTTTATATTTATACGAACTAAATATATCTTCATCTTATACTAATGTAAATTAATTTGCATTCTCCTAATGTGGAAATTTTCTATATTGTTTTTAAAAGAATATGTAGTTAAAGCTTAGAATTTGAAATTTGTTACAAACTTTATAACAAAAGTGATACGATATTTTTTATAATTAGTTTAATTATTTATTATCTATAAATAAGAAATAAATTAAAATTATGACATACAAAAAATATTGGTTAAGAACTTCAAATCTATATATTCAAATTGATGTGTTGTACGTTACGTATTTCCCAACCATTAGTACTGTACATCAACTTTATGCATTAGATTAAAGTTTGTTTATGAAATGATGTAGTAGAATATATTAAAATTGAAATTTTTAAAGAAATTTGAAGATTGTCTATTGAAAAAATATTAAAACTAGCAACCAATTTCTAACAATAAAAAGAGCACTAAATGATATTCTAAAAACACAGAAAACATATGCATTCCCTTCAAGTTCTAGCCCATTTTTAGACATAGTAGTATTGTCCACTCTCAAATGGATACCTGCAACAAAAAATTGTGAGGTTGAATAGAGTGAAAAATTAACTCTCTAGCCTGGGATATATCAATTGTGGTCTTCAAAACATTTTTCCATCACACAACATTAAAATTGTCCTATCCACCAATATTAGTTGCATAGGTAATCATGTTTTTTAAAAAATAACTTTACCAGGAAAAATCTCAGTGCCAAATGTTCTGAACGTATCGTCAATACACAAGCTCCATGTTAAACCAATCCTATTAAATATAGAAGTATAGATTGCATAAAAAATTTCATTAGTCAAAATAATACTTAACTACAGAAGCTTTAAATCAAATTTGAGCTATTATTCAGAATTACCTCACATTTATTCTTTTATCTATTTCCACAAATTTGTTTCTCTCACTGTTGCTGATGTTCATCTGAGAGGCAGAGAAAGATAGAGAAATACGTTTACATTCAAAAATAAACAAAAAAGTGTAGAAAGAGAAAGATAGACTCACCATAATGTCTTTTTTGGATTGCCTTTTGTAGTCTCATTGTCATTTTCTTTCAAATCTAAGTTTTTCACTTGTCTTTTTGATCAATCTTTGTCAAATTAACTCTTGATTTTGTGGGGTAATTTCATTAGAAATCTTCAACTATATGAGCAGTCTATTGTTTCTTATTCACAGGATAGTGAAAACAGAAGGAAGAGATTAACACAAACAAATATAAAATTAATAGCAAAATGAGGACAAAAAAATAAAATAAAAATAGGGACAACATTTAAAAGGAGGAAAGATGAATACAAAATAAACTTCCTCGCAAAGGAATACAAAAAAAAAATGAGAATAGGATCAGATAATTACTTGGTTGCAGAAGAATAGCAAGAAGAATGTCAAGATGATGAAAAAGGGTTTTAATAAAAAGGAAGAAATTTGAATTTTACGAAACTTAATTGGCGTGATGGATTGGTATTTGCAGTGGTGTGTTAGGCTTTATATAAATGGTGGAAAAATTTGAAGTGATAACATGTTGAAATGATGACAATAATGAATTTTAGGAATGCGATTTAATTCTCCTAAAAATATGTCATTAAATTGATTTTTTAAAATTATAAAATAAGAAAATTGAATTTACTGTTTTAATTCTATTTAATGCAATAGTCATTCGTGCCTATAAAAAATAGAGACTTTTTTTAAAAAATTTAATTAGCAATGTTTCAAATTTGAATTTAATTAGCTAATTTATACCCAAAATATTTGAAATTTGAATTTAAGTAGATAATTAATGTAAAAAATATTTGAAATATATTCTTTTATTCAGCAAAGTGATTTAAGTTTAATGCAATCTAATTTACTAAAATAACCCAATTTAGGTAGATTTTTTAGGAGGAAAAAATTTACAATATCTATTACTAAGTAATAAAAGATATTAATTTTAAAAAATAAGATATATCTTTTATTACTTCAATCCATGATATCTATATTAAAATAAAATATATTATTTTATATTAAAATCCACGGTGAGGTCCATGTTATTTTTTATATTTTATATTAGATATTATATTAGAATCAATATAGAATATTTATCTGTCAAAAAATATAAAATATTTAAACAATGAAATAAAATATAAAATAAAGAAAATACAAAATATTTAAGAAAAACACTTGTTAATAGTCAATCAATTGACAAATTAATTTAAATTGACATATTAAATTATTAAATAGTCAATCACTTGTTTATACCGTTTCTAGAAAGCATTTATATCATATTTTAAATTATTTAAATTTCAACTAATGCATGTATCCCTTGCGATGCACGGGTAAATTATGTTTGGGGTGTGCTATTTTTTATTATTTTAATAAATAAATTATATTTAAAACATAAAATTAATGGTAAAGTAAAATGTCCCTTTCAAAAAAAAAAAAAGGTAAAGTAAAATGTTAATAATTTAATATTTTCGTTATCATTAAAGCAATGATATAAAAAATAACATTTAGATTGATTTTTAAGTATACCTATTTATGAGTACATAAATTGTGGTATAAATTGATAAAAAGTTTTCATAAGCAGTCACATAGAAATTGGTAAAGAGTGCCTATTTCATTATCTATACGTTCACTTATATAAATAAATTTTTAAGTGTGCCCATTTATGATTACATAAATTGTGGTATAAATTGATAAAGAGTTTTCATAAGCGGTCATATAGAAATATAATTTTAAAATTTATTCATATTTAAATTTGATTTTATAGCTCAATATTAAAAAAAAAAAAAAACAACCAAAGAGTTTTTAATATGCGAAAAATTGTTTTCCTAGCTCTTTTAATTATACACAAATCCGGCAAGAAATTATTTTTTAACATATAGCATCATTAGTAATTTGTAAAGAAGATGCCCTATATGTAAGAAAAAAAAAAAACAAAGTAGCATACAAATACATTATATCTATGCTAACTAATGTATGCAAAATTCCTTTTCATATCGAGTTATGCCAAGCAACATATATATGGTGTGACTTTAGCTTTACTGATTTGAGAAATTTAACAAAGTAAATTAATCATCATTAATGCACAAAGTCCTCAAGTTTGTGATGGAACTTTATAACGATCCATAGTTGATCTTGCAACTCTAGCATATTTCCATTCTTAATCCTTTTACTTTGCCCATCATTTATAGGTTTGACAATAAATTAATAATACATAGGAAACAAATCTTAAGCTACAAAATATAAAGATAAACACAAATATGTATTCAATTATCGGTGGATTTAAAAAATAATTTTAAGTACAAAATTTGATTTTTAATTCCTCATGTGTATAATGAATTAATTTGAAATTAATATTTGTTAACTATTATACACACCAAATTTTAATATTAAGCCCATAAAATTTTAGTTTGATTGATTCTTATAAACAATTTTAAAACAAATGTAAATTTCTTTATTTAGTAAAATAAATAAGTTTAATTCAATATTTAGTAATTTCAAATTAAATAATTTACAAATTCCTTGTGTAATTTACTTAATTGGTCATAAAATTGTCTATAAGAAAAAAAATGTAAGGAGGCTCACAAATGATTCTATTTAAATAATCTCGAAAGGAGACATGAGATAAGTTATTGATTGAAACCATCTTATATATTTGAATACGCTACAAATATATAAACTTTAATTCACAAATATATAAATAAAATAATAATAAAGAATATGTTTGCATGGCTGGTGCAGAAATTTTTTTGGATAAAATGATAAATGGTGATTGATTCCACTAACTGCAAGAGAATGGTGTTACTATCAGCTAAAAATAATCTTCGTTATAGAAAAAATATTTTTTTTATAAAACCATGAGAGCAGTTCAAATGTTTCAATGTGGCTGCAAACTAAAAAGGAAGTTAGAAGCAAGGTAAACAATTACCTCTTCAAACAAAAATGTAAGGAGGCTCACAAATGATTCTATCTAAATAATCTCGAAAGGAGACATGAGATAAGTTATTTGATTGAAACCATCTTATATATTTGAATACGCTACAAATATATAAATTTTAATTTACAAATATATAAATAAAACAATAATAAAGAATATGTTTAAATGGCTAGTGCAGAAAAAAATTTGGATCAAATGATAAATGGTGATTGATTCCACTAACTGCAAAAGAATGGTGTTACTGTCAGTTAAAAATAATCTTCGTTATAGAAAAAATATTTTTTTTATAAAACCATGAGAGCAGGTCAAATGTTCAATGTGGCTGCAAACTAAAAAGGAAGTTAGAAGCAAGGTAAACATACCTCTTCAAAAAAAAATGTAAGGAGGCTCACAAATGATTCTATCTAAATAATCTCGAAAGGAGACATGAGATAAGTTATTTGATTGAAACCATCTTATATATTTGAATACGCTACAAATATATAAACTTTAATTTACAAATATATAAATAAAACAATAATAAACTTTAATTTCTTCTTTGAACTGTGGCATTGCCGTTTAGATTTTCTTCTTGTAAACTTTTCCCTTTCGCTTTGCGTCACTGGTCATTTGACAAAGGAGGTCAATTTCTCTAGCAATTGCTTCCCAATCAAACCCATAAAAATTACATACATTAACAGAGAGAATCATGTCGTTGAAAAAAAAAAATTAACAGAGAGAATCATGAGTCTTGGTTGGGGTTGAATTTGAGTTTGTAAGGAATTTGAAGAGGGGAAGACATCTAAATTTAAATTACATAAATGATTCAAATTGTAATTTAAATTTGTCTCCTGTGATTTTTTTTGTTTTTTTTAAGAGCAACGAAATTTCACCAACAAAGAATTGATCATTGAATTGTAATTTAAATTTTAAATTTTGATGGTGAAATCATTGAAATTATTGAATTTCCATTACTATTTTTAATTACATAAATGATTCAAATCCTTTATTTAATTGTATTTCAAATTTTAAATTTTTGTAACTCCTAATTGCATTTAAACTTTTAAAATTTTGACACCTTTCTATTACTATTAAAATTACCTGATTGTCTCTGAATGTTTTGTGAGATAAACCCTGGATGACTAAACCTCATGTCCTTCAAAAATATACAGACGGAATATAAATTTCTATTTAACTAAAATTAGCCATGATATAATATCTTATTTATTATAATTATATCACTAAAATTTATTATATCACTAAAACTATATCACTATTTTTTTTGACAGCAAAACTATATTACTATTATATCATGAAAAAAGTGATATACCGTTCATGTGTGATATAATTATATCACTAAAATATTATATTCTATTTTAACGTGATAAATAAGGTTAGTATAAAAAAAACGTGATAAAAGTTATAGTATTTAATTAAATTAATTCAAGCAATAGAATAAAAGAATATAAATTTTAATTGAATTAAAATTTACATAAATTATGGAGAAGTTATTATATAACGGCATTAGGATCATCTAGTGTAAATGATTTTGTGCTGTGTTTCTGCGTTTCTTGTTTTATTTCCCACACATAAAAAAAATATAACGGCATTTAATTGAATTAATTTAGACATTAAGATAATTTTTAAAATTTAAAATCGTAACTGTTTGTGAATTGTGAGGATTTCGTTCATGGTGATAGACTTATAAAATCCCGTACACTGTTCACTTCTCCTTCAAAAATGTCACTCTCTGCTTTCATTGTTGGTCTTTTCTTTTCTCTCATTCCCATGTCGTTCTCTTCCGCTGTACTCGACAAAATCGACAGCTCCATCGACGAGGAAGAGAGGAACGACATGAGCGAAACAATGCCCAAGAAACACAACAGAGTATACTCAGTAGAGTTAACAGGTGCTAGCATTCGCCGCGCTTGTTTGCTTCACCAGGAGGAGGCTATTACTTCGAGGTCGTTGAGGCCTAATAAGCCTGTGATGATGAACGATGACGTAAAGTCAAAATCAAAATCAAGGTCGTTGAAGATTCTTAAGAAGGTGAAGAATTTTTTTACCTCTTGCTTCGCGACAAAGAAAACCAAAAGCTACGACGCTGGACAGGACGCCACCACGTGTTCCTCCCCGTCCTCGTTGAGCAAGGACAACAAGATGCGTGACGGGGTTAAGCGAACAGTGTGTTTTAATCCCGTGTGTGTGATCGTAGACGAGGATGGGCAACCGTGTGGGCATAAGTCTTTGCATGAAGAGGACGACAACCACGACGATGATGTAGAGAGTTATTCAAGTTCAGACCTGTTCGAGCTTGATCACCACGACGCGGGACAGGACGCCACCACGTGTTCCTCCGCATCCTCGTTGAGCAAGGACAACAAGATGCGTGACGGGGTTAAGCAAACAATGTGTTTTAATCCCGTGTGTGTGATCGTAAACGAGGATGGGCAACCGTGTGAGCATAAGTCTTTGCATGAAGAGGACGATGACCACGACGATGATGTAGAGAGTTATTCAAGTTCGGACCTGTTCGAACTTGATCACCAAATAATGTTTCACTTTGATGTATAGATCATTTGATCTTGTTCGATTATCCACTAATCTATAACAGAACATCATTGTAATTCTAGCCCCACTATCTTCACTGTTTAAATAACAGTAGCCTTCATTTTATTGGAAAAGAAGCTTTTTATTATATATATTTCATTTTTCTTATGCCTTTTATTAGAAAAGCCATGTGGCAGACATTGTGATGTATGAGTAGTAAATAATAGGTTTGGAAGCTTAAAGTCATTTGTTTTTTTAAAATGTTGAACACTTGATTCATGCATTACTTGAGTAATAAATAATAGGTTTGGAAGAAGAATATGATGCACGTGCTACCTTTCTTGAACGTTTATAAGACTCGATGTGCAGTTTTCTTTGCCTTTACCCCAAGGTGGAAGGGATGCAGTCACAAAGAACCTCATTCTCCGTGAGGATCAACTTCCTCAAAGGGTACTTTATCTTAGAACAAAGAAGAAAGCCAACAAGCAGGTTGTGTGTCTATGTTTGTGTATTTAAACTACTGATAATAGCTGATTGATCCATGTCCCATGGGAATATGGTCTTTCATTTTTTCCCCCAAGTCAATTTTATTAGTTTCATACTAACCCGAGCTTACTTAATTAAACTTAGTAGGATGACGATTTCTTTACACTAGACAGTGTCTTCAGCCACCACACAGATAAGAAAGCTCCTATCCAGCCTCATGTAAGGAAAGCATTGGTAGTTTTTAGTGCAAGGAGAAATCCAAATGACAATCACTACTCATACTCTAAGCATACGTAGTGGATCTCCAAAATTTTGACAGGCTTTTGTCCCCACTCAATGTTGTATATTTTTTGCATGACTTTGAAAGTTACCTGGAAATTTGTTTTAGTTACGAAAAACATGAGTGAAAGCATGTCTTATTGTCTTTAGATATCTGGCTGTCTATGATTTAGTTTATGTGATATATGGAAGAGTGGAAGAATTAATTTCATGAAAGTTTGCACCATTTGCGGCACATAAGTAATTTTCGTTTTCATTTGCCAATGTATAAAGGCAACATTAAATTTGAACTTTGCTGATTTTGGTGCCATTCCATACAAGCCTTTTAGGACCACAAACGACAGTATTTGAGTTTGAGTGTTGAGTTACCTACTTTTTTTTATTAAACGGAGGGACGGACACCTAATTCCATAATGAATAATATTGTTTCACTTTCAATAGAATACGCGTAGCAGAGTTAGGTAATAGTTTCTTCAGTCAAAACATTTTCCTCATCTTTTGTAATCTTTCACTCTCCCCAACAATCCCTGTACAGTAGATATTCATCACTAAAGTGGTTTGCTGGAATCTGTTAACGACTTATTACATATGCACTGTATTAGAATCCGAAAGTGTGTACAGTTTTTTCTATGTAGTAGGAAGTTAATATTTGTATTTACTAAGTATATGTATACATTCTCCATAGGAGGAAGTTCTTCCCTGCAGGCCTTTTCATCTGAATGCAATGTTGAACTTCATATGGATTATGATGGCTCGAAATGGGGTCTTACTCATCACAAAGATAGTGCAGCTGATTGTTGTCAGGCTTGCTTGGGCCAGGCTAAACGTAGCAAAAAAGGTGAAAAGAAATGCAATATGAAGGCAAACATACTATCAAGGATCAGTGAAGTGTCCAACGTGGTTTTGGATTTTTCCATAAGTTGTTAATGGGTTTAATGCCAATGGGTTCATTGAGGTGTTGGTTCAGTGGCTCGATTCAATCTCACATTCACTTCTTATATTTTGACAATTAAACAGGTATTGATTCTGTTTTTTATTTTTTGAATTTTGTTTTGAGATGTTTGGTTAGTTGGTGCAATGACCGAGAATCCTTTCAGCAACATCTTAGGAATGATTGAGAAGCACAGTGGTGGTAATGGTGAGTGCTATTGCCATGTTTCTTTATTCTTATAAACATTATAACTCTTAATTTAAAAATGTAAAATTTATCCTTTCTTTCGTTTCCTTTCAAAACTTAGTTTTGGATATTTTTTATGTAGCAATTTATATGGATGGACCTGGGTCGTCGTACATATGCTTATAACAACATATGTTTCCTTTTTTGTTTTTTATATAGGCTAAAAGAAATTTATTTATGCCTTCCAACCTTGCACAAGAGATGCATAAGATGGATAAAAAATTGGCCTAGCCATATAACAGTAGCTACACCGCCCCACACCATTACAATATCAGACCCCTCTGCATAAATCTTCAGCATTAAGATTCATACTACTCAAAACCGTTTCACATATACCAACTCCTGACAACTCCCCTAATTTTTATGTGACTACTGTTAGGTTCTAAGACCTTGGACGATGTCCAACCCCTCCTATTTCGATTTTGATGATAATAACTAAAGGATAAATTTTGAAGTATCTAATGATCTAGTTTGAGTGTTATAGGAATTACGTCGTCCAATCCCGCAATGGTATTGTATCTCTCAAACCTGGACTGTATGTTTTAATAAAGAAAGCGTCCAAATGTGTTTTATAAAGAACCCTACAGGCATCGTCCAATGCTCCTGTGAGAGCAAGCGTCCAACGCTTGAATAACACTCACTGTTGTTACTATCTTGAAAATACGTTTTCTATGATATAAGGCAACGTTCACTCTCTCTCATATTTTAACATGCCATTTTGTTTGATCTTTTCTAATAGTACTGAACAGGAAAAGAAGAAGCTTCTCTCTGCAGAAAAAGTACGAGTAGGAGAGGCGCTACAAGTACGGCTGTCACTTCCATCACTTCACTCTAAGTCAAAATGTGACAACGGCCATATGCTACAGAAAGAATCGCTCTTGGAAAAGGAACAGATCCCTCAACGGATATCTTTCAACAAGCTTCCTATATATAGAAGAATGAGCTCACATATCAAAAAGACGAAAATTGAAAAAGAGCTGAATCCCTGTCAAAACGACTGGACGATCATAAGCGAAAAGAGCATTCATCTTAGCTTTGCTAAGCGAGTCTATATACTCATTCTTATTGTAATATCCTCTCAGTGAGAGTTAAATTTTACTTACAATATCAAACAATTCTGTTTGGAAAGCCAGAAGTGGCTTAGTGTTAAAGAATACTTGGTTTCCTTTTTTGTTTGTGTTTAATCTCAAGGGGAGATTAAGGGTGTGCCAGAAGTGGCCCAGAGAATACTTGTAGCCAGAAGTGGCAAGGTTAGAATACTTGAGAGTAATCAGATTTTGATTAGTAGAACCCTTCAAAAGTTTTTGAAGGAGAACTGGACGTAGCTCAGTTGAGTGAACCAGTATAAAACTAAGTATTCTATTCTCTCGCTCTCTAGCTTACTTGCATTCCTTTTAAACTATCTCTTCAACATATTACGAAAAGATTTCTATACACCTTTTATCTAAGTTTATCTATTACGTGTATTTAAACGAAAAAGAAGAAGAGTAGTTTCTTTGGACTGTTGTTTCTTAATCGGCTGGACGATAGCTTGTTTTTTTCTGTTTTACTAAGTTTCTATAAAACGTAAAGATACACTATCTTCACATTAGCTAAAGTTTTCCAAAGAAATTTTAAATACACTATTCAACCCCCCCTTCTAGTGTATTTCTCTACATTTCAATAGAAAGAAAGGAGTCACATTTTCTCCCCAAAAATTTAAAGATAAAAATGTAATTTTACATTTAAAAAAAAAGGTAAACATAATTAATTAAAATGAATTAAATGTAACAAAAAAATTTAAATTTGAATTCTAATACCATTTAAATAAATATCATTTATCACCATAAATATCATTAAATTTAAATATCAACAAATTATATGGTAATCCACAGTTAATAGAGATTTTAACTATTCATTTAATTTGTACCCTTCTAATGTTGCTAATTTTAGGCGTAAATGTTGCATTTTTGGTGCTTTCACGTAGATGACGCATTTCATTTATGTTGATTTCTCATTCTTTGCATTTATTCACATTTAAAAACCTAAATTGCCAAGACTTATTGGCTTATTTTCATTTAAAGCCTAAATAATTTAAATCACCAATTATGCTTCATGGGCAGTTGTGCTTATTTTTTTTCTTCTGAGAAACTTCTTTCTTTTCATCTTTCTATAGGTCGATCTCTTTCTGTGTGATCCTATATATATATTTGCCGATACATTTCTATTTTGCTGATAAGCAATACGCAATGTGTTTTGGAATTACTGTTCTAACTTCTGAGTCTTTATTTGTCTCTTATCCCATTGAAGGTAAATAGTCATGGCAGACCACCTTTCACGAAGTCATGTCAAATACACTCATTGTTGGTTAAATTTAGACTTTGGTAATTTCTTTTTTTCCCTTTACTATAATTTATTTATTTGCACATCAAATGGTTTATATTTATGTCTTTTATATGTTTGCTTTTGTTTTCCAAAGTGGAATGACTTCTCAGGTTTACCAATAGATAAAGTTACATCAAGGTCTACATCATATTACTTCCTTATTCCATCTTTTACTATCGTGAAATTATTATTTTTTACTGTTTTTTTAATTTAATCCTTTAGTAATCACTTTTCTCTCTCAATTGTTTTTTTTGCCGTCAATTTCTTCATCAAGAGAACAACTTTTTATTGTACATATTGTTGCATCAACTCCCTCTATTGCTTGATGTAATTGCTTTTACTCCTTGCATGGTACCACCGATCAATTAGGAAAACTTCGATGTGGAAAATTCACAATATGTACCTCTAATTGAAATCAGGTACATTCTTTTCTATTATTTTTCTTTGCAATTTTTTTTATCTTTAATTTTATCTTTTCTTCTTTTCTCTTATTCTTTTTTTTCTTAGTTTTCTTTTTGTTTCTTTTCTCATGTTTGTGATATTGGTGTGATTTTTAATTTTTTAAATCAAATTTTCCTTTTAGAAATTTTTAAAAATAATTTTTAGAATTTTTTCCTAACCAAGAAGGATATATTGGCACAATTATATGACCATGATGATATGTGAACACGTATTTTTAAAATAGTTTCAATTTTAAAGTGGACAGTTTTAAAATCAGTTTCAGTTTCCCAAGGATTTTTTTAAATTCAAAATATTTCTTTAAACTCTATTATGTCAAAAATAAGAACTGATATCTCTTCATTTTGAATTAATTTTTTTTATAAATTTGAGCGATTTTCTATCAGTAAAAAAAAGGAATGTAACATTGGTGTTATTTACAAAAACATTGAATCCATTGCAATATGATAGGCTGTTTCATTCACCTTTTCCTTTCTCCTCCTATTCGTTACTCAATGGGTGAAAAGAAATAATGCATTTTCCTTTACCTTTCAATGCTTAATCGTGTATTATCAAATAGCTTCTATGCAACGAAAATAACTATAATAGTTGTTTGACCGGATACATAAGTAGTTTTTTTTCTAGCTTTCAAGGATCAATATCGTAAATCTCTATTATTTAAAAACTCTTAATTTTTTTAATTTTAAAATTCCAAAACACCCCACTAATTTCTTCTTCTTCTTCTTCTTCTTCTTCTTCTTCTTCTTCTTCTTCTTCTTCTTCTTTCAATAAACAACTATTAATTAAAAAACTGCCAATTTTTTAACTTTTAATTTTAAAAGTTCAAACTACCCCCACTTTTCTCTTTTTTGGGTTTTTAAACCGTCCAATATTTTTAATTTTTAAAAATAAACCAATTTTTTAAAAACAAGTGTTATGAGATTGATATTTATTATTTGCTAATTGCTTGATCAGATGAAAAAGTAATTTTTTTAACCTTTTTAAGGATCAACAACTTAAACTAAACTACTGTTATTTAAAAACAACCAATATTTTTTAAATTTCAAATTTCAAATTATCCCACTATTCTCTTCTTAGCTTTTTTTTAAAGAAATCACTATTTTTTAAAAACTGTCATTTTTTTATTTTAAAATTCCAAATTACTCCAATTTTCTCTTCTAGGCTTTTTAAACTGTCCAATTTTTTATTTTTTTTATTTTTTAAAACCTAACAGTTAATAATAAACCAAATTTTGAAAACAATTGTTAATTATGAGATTGATATTTGTAAATTGCTTGATTGGATAAGGAAGTAGAATTTTTTCACCCTTTTAAGGATCAACGAACATAAACTAAACTATTGTTATTTAGAAATAACTATAGTTTCTTTTAAATTTAAAATTTCACACTACCCCACTATTCTCTTGGTTTTTATAAATAAATCAGTATTATTTAAAAATTGTCAATTTTTTTTATGATGTAAAATTCCAAACTATCCCACTACTCGCTTTGCTTTTTTTTAAATAGAGTATATAATAAATTGAAATTGGAGAATAGACATTTTAATATATAATAAATAGAAATTGTAAAATATGAAATAAAAATGATGTATTTAAATAGCATTGACATGTGAATTGTATTGTTAAAGGCCTTTGTGTTGATCCAGGTTTAAGATAAGATAGGCCAAAAACTACCCAACTCTTTTATGTATGATTAAACACTTATAAACCTTTTCCAAAAAAAAAAGTACGTTTTACTTTTTCTCTTTGTATTATTACTTCTAGATATATTTTTATTGATTTAAAACAATCATTAAAGAGTTTTGAAATTTCTCCTATAGACATTCAAGGTTCGAGAAAGATAAAGGTAAAGAATGTAATCTTGCTTCTATTTGTTCTATTTTTTAAATTTTTGTATAATTTTTTTTTCTAATTTTGTATTGTTCCTGTTTGTATCAAATTGTGAGGGTTTGGAACACAAAAAAGCAATTCTTCAAAAGTATGGAGGTGTCAAGTTATGGAGGTGTCATTAAAGTGAGAGTTAGAGGAGTCAGACAAAGAAAATAAATAGAGATGTAGATGGAGATGAAAAGATACTCAATCACAACTCATGAATGTTGAAGTTTTTTTGACATGGTTGAATGAAAAAGAATGAGCTAAACTAATGTGGTTGAAAAGTGAAGATGCGAAAAATTCTTAGATATCCTCTACATTCTGCACTTCAAATGTTTTGATGTCAGCTTTTCTAAATTATTGTTGCCCTCTTAAATTTTTTTTTTTTTTGTATGTGTACCACTATCATCTTTGTGACCTATTTTCTATTTTATAATCATTCATAAAAAAAATATATGTAATTATGGTAATTAAGCTGATTAAATCAATCAATTAAATCATTAAACTTTAAATGAATTTTGATTCTATATAGTACGATCTCGCAGAAATTTGAATTTTTTTTCTTAAAAAAATAGGTCAATTTTTTAATGATTCTATATATATTTTAATCTTGCACGTTGAATTGATTTTGAAAAAATTTAAAGACACGAAGTTGGTGATTTAAAAAAAGATTACACATTAATTTGAAAAAATATTAACAGTATAAGAAAATAAATTTTGAAAAAAATACATAAAATAAAGAAACAATAAGTAAAATTTGAATAAAATTTGATTAGAATTCGTCCATCATTTAATTATAATTGGCAAAATATCAGATATAATATTCATAATATTAATTATGAAGGTAATTTAATAAGAAATGATACTATCTCCGATTTTTATGATAAGGTCCAAGTTAAAAGCGTAGTTTAGTCTTTTTCATAAGTTTCAATTTAAAATGCTCCTACATAAATTATTTCTCACAAAAAATGTTCTTAATTGAAGTCAGTTCTAGAATGACATGACAGTGAGAGAAACCTAACCCATTGATCTCTATTAGTTTTGTTCATAGGAGTAGTTTTGTAAAAAAAAATACTAATTTAAGACAAATTTAATGCACTAAACTAATTTTAGACAAATTTTAAACCCTAAATTTGTTAATTGGACTTTATAATAAGGACAAGAGGTAATATATTTTATCAACTCTAATATAATTATTTTCTCATTAATATAATTAATATAATTATTTGCTTATAAAAAAACTCTGATATTTTTAGTAATTATGGTAGAATACAAAAATAAAATTAAGAGATTAGAATTCAAATTTAATTGAATAAATTTTGATTAGAATTTGTCTAATTACACCACCAATTACATTATTATAATGGGAAAAATGAATGGTAATTCATCATATTAATTACAAATGTAATTACTACCAATGAAAATTCAATTTGTCATTTTTAAACTTCTTTTCAAATTTTAAACTTTTAAAAAATGTTATAAATATTTTTTATAAACTAAGAAAATTGGGGATAATTAAGTAATTTCAAGTTTACTAATTTTAATTATTTAACAGTTTATAAAATGCATTTTGAAACTTTAAAATTTTCAAAAATGTTATAAATGCTTTATTGTAACTAATAATTGAGATTATAAAATTAAATTCAAATTTACTAATTTTAATTATATGAAAATTGCTATAAATGATTTTTTTAAAATTTAAATTTTTAAAAAACATTACAAAAGTTTTATTGAAATTGGGAATTTTTGAAATTAAATAGTTAAATTAAAATTTGATAACTTTAATTATTTAAAATTTTTTATAAATTTTTTTTAAAAATTAAACTTTAAAAATGTTAATAAATGCTTTATTGAAACTATGAATATTTGACATTAAATAATTAAATTCAAATGTATTAATTTAAATTATTTAAAATTGTTAGAAATGTTTTCTTGATATTTTAAACAATTTAAAAGAAATTATAAATGATTTTTTTTGGGTTAAATCAATCATTTCAAATTTACTAATTTTTTTTCTTAAAAAAAATCATTGTAAATGCTTTCTTAAAATTTTTAAAAAAAATGTTATAAATGCTTTTTTGACACTAATAGTAGTTGGAATTAAATAATTAAATTCATATTTACTAATTTTAATTATTTAAAGTTTTTATATCTGATTTCTTGAAATTTTACACTTTAAAATTATTATAAATACTTTTTGAAACTGTAAATAGTTTAAGTTAAATCAATAATTATAAAATTTTATTATTAACAAACAATTTCTTAAAATACAATTCATATATCAAATATTTTTAAACTAGATATATAAATTTGTTTATATGTTTATATATTTTTGCACACAATTTTAAAAAGTCACTCGAAAAAAAAAGGCATCCCGTGCGATGAATGGGATACACGCACTAGTATTTGAATTAAAGTAGAGTGTAAGAGGTGTGTGTCCCACACTAAAAAAGTGACTTTCTCTTCTCCCTCCCCTCCATGTCTCTCATACCAATTAGAGGGTAAAAGTCAAATTTTACCATTTTTCGATATGCATACCATAATTGCAGAATTATCAGGGCTGAAAAATTTTAATTCTCTAGTATATGAAATTTTTTCTGCTGTGCTTGCTTAACATTAATTTATATATGAAAAACACCCAAAAAAAACTATAAACACACGATCATGGTCCTTGTTGGAAAAAGAAATTTGTGAGATGAAAAAATGGGATGTGTTTGTAAATGAGTTGTCTTGCTTTGTTAGTAGAATCTGAGGGGACGTTTGTTTCACAATCATCTTGCATTTCTGAGAATATGAAGGTGGGAATGTTTATTTATTAGGAGGTTATTAGAAAATATTCATAGGTATCTTTTATTCTTAGAAAAGTTGAATTCTCATGTCTACAGAACTTTTTCTAACTCCACTATCAATTCCATTTTTACTTTTATTTTTCATTTATTATTTTAAAACTTTAAAAATATTCCTAGGAATATTAAAAGTTAACCAAACATTTTTTTTATATATGTCAAGGAATAATATTCCTAACTACAATATAGGATTTGATCATCGAGAATGCAAGATGATTCCGTAAAATAAACGACTCCCAAGTTACTTCACCGGTGGTTTATTGGAGACGGTACTGTTAACCATTTTTATTTTATTTTTTCTGTATTTGTACGTGGGCCGTTGAAATAGTATCCGTTGGCATGACAGCAGCAAAGGCTAATTGACTAAATTCTCATTACTTTGGTGTCCTTAGATTAGAAATTAACAATTTTTACCTATGATAAACTATTGCCACAAAAGATAAATATCATTGCTTCATTATATGCTGAAGCTGAGCAAATAGTTCCCAATCAATGTTAATTAAAATTTAAAAGGTAACTTTTGGTTTCCAAAAAATGAAAAGAAAAAACTTGGTATATATCTTTACACAAAATAATTTTCATTTTCCACTGATAATCTTCGACTGAAACTTCATTATATCATGCTTCATTTATGGTTCTGGTCGTGTGTAGTAGTTTCTTGGTCAAGTGTGCAACCACTAGTATACAGAAATTTTAATAATGAGCCAAAAAAATAATTTCTCATGTTAATTCCCCCCGAAATCATCAATCTTCTTTGCGTCCCTTTTTATTAAAATCCCACATATTGTGTGTACTGCGAGTAAGCTTCTGACCGCATGGCAATGGGGGCCCGTGTAACGTGATCCGGAAGATCAAATGCATCAACAAGTTCCCTTGCAATATTCCTCACTTGGAAACTAAGATACTCCGTGAGCTTGTGGATTGCCTGTGAAATGGAAAAACTTCAATATTCAACAATAATAAGATTATAATGTAAAAAAGGGCAAGGTCCAAGCATATCCTCCTCATCCTTAGATAAACTGGGTACTACTGTTATCTTCTTAAGGTTAAAAAGTGATTGCCAAAACCAAGATTTTCAAAAGCCAACTTATGCTCATAATCGATAATATATGTTTTATTGAGAGGAAAAATCAGTGTATGGATATGAAACGACCATAAATCTTAAATCATGTTTTCCTTAATATATAATAATCTTGAAATTTCTCATGGGTAAGAAATGAAGTTCAAAAAGAAGTGCTTACGTAGCTAAATAACGAGTGACATTGTCCCTTGGATAAAAATGTCATTCATGGTATCTAACCAAACTACTACCAAAGTTATCCAAATTAATATGAAAGCCATCATAATTGTCGCTCGCAGACCTAGTACTATCTCATTTAGGTTTTTACTAGTTATTCTTAGTTTTTTAGAACGGTCCTAGTAGCTATTAACCCATTGGTAATTAAGGTTTTCTGTGAGCTGTTGGCTGTTAGCAAGACTAGAAACAGCACATTAACTTTTGTATTCACTTGTGCATTAATTTCTTTTTCAAAGTATTATATTAATTTTATTTCAAGGAGATGTTTTCATACCTTAGCTTTGTTGGGAGCCACATAGTCAACATTTCGGTAGGTTCCAATGTCATTCCATATTCTATCCAGAGCATAAAGATCACAGACGAGCTTCAGAGCAGCTTGTGAGCTTGGATCAGGACAGCTGGAGCATATATAGGTCAAGTTAAAATTGGATATAAAATCACAAAATTAAGCAAATAAAGGAGATAATACACTAGTGGTAGGAACTACGGAAGCACCTCTGCACAGCTTCAATGAATTTAGCAAGGATGACTGACTCAATATGTGATTCTGCAAGTGTCAAAAGGTGATTTAAACATCTATTCCATGCACCAAAGTCCCCAAGAGATTTAGAATGCTTTCGAAGTCGTACAGCAACACTTTGAAGTAATCTAGATGTTCGGTACTGCAGAGTGAAAATCAAAATAACTTGTTGATTTAATATTTATGTCAGCATAAACTATATTTAGTCAAGGAATCAAGATAAAACTCACTCTGAAAGCATCCAATTGAAATTTAGGATCTCGTAAATGGTCTTCGCCTTCCCACCGAGCAGTAACCGGATTTGGCTGTGACAGATAAGTATTCATGGATTCTCTCAAGTAGTTCCATGTCACTGCAAAAGTTCCTCCTTTGAACTTTCCCTTGTATTGTTTCAAAAGATCAGCTGCAACCTTCATTTGTAAAGGAAAAAATCCAAACCAATTAGTTAACTTGCTTCCAATACAAGGATAACAAAACCAAACAAAATACATAATGCATGGCCTTCTAAAGCTGTAAAGCTATAGTTGCCATCAAACAAAGGAAGGGCATGCCTTCCCATGATTCCACATGGTTTTAATTATGAAAGCGATGATGCAAAAATATCTATGCACCAGCAATCAAATAATTTAATGGATTCTTTTATTAGAATACTTTGGCATTATATTTGGAGACTAACAAAAGCAAGATCCGAAGAAGCTCTACTAATATTTAAAATCAGAAGAATGCAAATGACAGAACAAGGTTAAAGTGGTATTTTGAACCCAAGTAGGGGCAAACCAGTTGCATATAATGCCCAACCAGCTGCAACTTTACTTTATTATTCTGTTATTTTAGCAAAATTCCAATGATGCTTTGTTCACTATTCTCTACAGTCTACACTCTACACTGAGGTCTAGAAGAATGCAAATATATTTTTTATATGGGAAGCGGCAAACACAGTCACATATTTAAATGACTGAATTCTGAGGCAATTCTTTCCTATATATTATCTTGGTTATCTGATTAAAACATAACAACAACCTGGTTATAAAAGTAGACTGGTTATTGTCTATGAGAAAACAAGGCCCAACCAGCTGCAACTTGCCTTTATTGTTCTGTTATTTGAGCAAAATTTCAATGCTGCTTTGTTCACTATTCTCTACAGTCTACACAGAGGTGTAGAAGAATGCAAATATATTTTTTTATAAGGAAGCAGCAAACACAGTCACAGATTTAAATGACTGAATTCTGAGGCCATTCCTTCCTATATTATCTTGGTTATCTGATTAAAACATACCAACAACCTGGTTATAAGAGTAGAGTAGTTATTATCTATGAGAAACGATATAATTGGGCTTTAGCTAAAAACCTGTTGAAGCAGAACTGTGTTGTCTCCTTCAAATGTTTGAAAAATGTCATGATCGTTCCTCAAAATACCAAACCGGTTTACAGCAGCATAACCATGGCCTCCACAGGCTTCCCTACAGATGCTGAGTGACTTTGCAGTATATGATGTTACATAAGCCTTTAGACCTGCCGAAAGAGCATGGACATCTGCAACTAATTCTTCATCATGAGTTTTTTTCATTTGAGAGTATTTCTCCACTAAATTTGTCGTCGCAAAATGAAAAGCATAAGTTGAAGCCAGCATTGGCATAAGTTTATGCTGTTGAGACTGGTAGTCAAGAATACTGACTTCAGGTTGGTTTGGAGGTCCAAATTGCTGACGAAGTAGAGAATATCTGATGGCAATTGTGGCAGCAACCTTCAGGACACTTACAGAAGAATATGCAAGGCCTACCCTACCACCAACAAGTTCCCCTAGAGTGGCAGCAAACCGCTTATTTACTGTAGGAAGGCTACTCGTGTACTTTCCATCACGGGAGACATCTCCAAAACGGTTTAGAAGGTTGTCTCGAGGAATTCTTACCGAGCGGAATCTCAATGCTCCATTATCCACGCCATTGAGGCCAACTTTATGACCACAATCATGTATCTCAATTCCAGGAAGTGGTTGATGGGTCTTCATATCCCTTATTGGAACTATGAAAGCATGGACACCCATATCAGAAACTCCTTTTTTGTCATAAGAGGGTAATTTCAACCTAGAGAAAACAGTGGCAAACTTGCCATGCACTGCAGCATTACCAATCCACCATTTGATGGCACCATCATTTGGTGTATCAATGATAAATTCATCTGTGATTATATCAAAGGTGGCAACAGTTTGGAGGCCCTGCACATTTGAACCTTTTAAGCACAAAAAAGTAAGCAGTTTAGAAATGTGTACTTGGGGAAATGCTATGTGGTAGCATGTTTGATTGGAAACACAATAGAGATAAAAAAATCCCAGGAAAATAAAATGACTCTCAAGTGTCAACCCAAAGCAGTTTAACTTGAGGGCAAGTTTGGAATGGAAAACAATCTAATAAAGGGAGGAAGCAAGGGTTGATGGTTAAACACTTAAATGCACTTCACTTCACTGGCAATTGAACATAAATGAAAACTGCTGTTTGTTAGATTATTTCAAATAGGTTTCAGCAATATCTTATACATTTACCAGTTTATATTTTTATTTCTTATTTTTACGAAAACTACAAAATGTCATATTGCTTTCACTTTTCTTACTGGCTTTAAAGATTACAATAAAACAAAAATCCTTGTTATCACTGCTTCTGTACAAATCCCTTAGCTTTATGTGTCGGTACAAATTGTTGTAAAAAAGGTGACATTTTATAATCATTTGTAAAAACAGAAAAACCTTTTCTCAAATCAATCAAGCCTCTCCACCCTACACTGGTGCGTATATTTCTTTACTATGAATTACATGATCAACAGTGTCAGTAAGTCAGTAGCACTTAACCAATAGGACGAAAAAACAAAGTTTACAATTACAATAGTCCACAACTTGAGCAACATGTTATAAGAAAGGGAAAAAAAAAAAAAAAAAAAAATTACCATGGTGAAGCTCGGTCATAGCAAAACAACCAGGGTAATCCAAGTTATCAATCCCATCAAAGTACTTATCCTTATGCTTCTTGGTCCCCAAATTGAGAACAGAACCACCCCAAAGACTGCACACCACAAAAAAAAAAAAAAAAAAGTAGTTATTATTAGTTAACAAAAAAATTTCACACTAATTGAACATTAAACAAAGTAGTAAATGAAGTTGCGTACCTATACTGGACCCCCATCTTGATTCCGAGCGACATGTCAACGCTGCCAATGGCTTCCAATATGGCGAAGTACTTGGCGGGGTGGTTGACCACGTAACGGAGGGGTCGAATCCCGGCTTCTCTCACCAGTCCCGTTAACTGCTTCATGCAGAGGTCGCGATGCTCGTCCTTCGAGATCTCAACCGGCGTTTGGAGCTGCGGATTCGCGTTGAAGTAATCGAAGACCTTCTCCTGAATGTCCCTGTGCTTCCCTCGCATGTAACTAGACAGCGACGGCGTGTCCACGCTCAGCTTGCCGCGACCGCACGTTGCCATCTCCAACAACTGCTTCGCGGCCACGCCCGCCGCGGGGTTCAGGTGCAGCGTTAACCTCTGGATTCGCCTCTCTGCTTCGGAGTTTGGAGTTTGCATTTTTTTGTGTTGAGTTTGGTGGAATTAGAGAAGAGAAGAGAAGGAAGTCGGTGTTATTGTTCAATCATTTGCCATGGATCGATCATATAGTGTGGGCATAATGGGGTGTTTGGTGTTGGCGATACGGCATTTATCATCCATCGATAACGTGGCTTTGAAGCGATGATGACTCGTTGAGAGGCTATGGATAGGATCGGAATTTGTCAGTTAATTACTTTCCCAGCGCGCCTTCCAACGTGTTTCGTTGACTAACTAACAATAAGGGAATCTTACCCAGAATTTATCCTCCTAAATTTATTCATTTATTCTTGATATATAATATATTTTTAAAAATATTGACGAATGTTGATTGTAAATTATATATTTAGAAATTTAACATATGATATTATGTTTTATATGACTAAATATGCGGATTTTATATTTATAAAATAAAAAATTATATAAATTGTACCACTTCACATTAAGACAGAACAAGATAGAATTCTTTTATCCTTTGAATGACTTGGATAGTTATGGCCAATACGGCATCTTTTATCTACTTAGCATATTGTCATAAAATGACTAATTTTGTGTTTGCACGATCAGTCCACGCTACCACGTGTCACAAAAAGTAAAAATACATGTTCACATCTATATTATATTACTAGTTTAATAATCCTACGCTCGGATGTTGAATTTATAATTTATAATTTTTAATATATTTTTTAATTTTTTATTCTTTTTTATTTATGTATGTGTTAGTAGATATATGTAAGAGATATATAAAATTAATTATGAATATTAATATATATTTAAATAATTTTATATTTACACATGTCTTATATCATTTTAATTTATATAAATATTTGTCTTAGTACACTATTATCTTTATAAAGATATTTGCATTTATATATAATTTAAATATATACATAATTTTAATAAAAATATTAATGATATCAAAATTTATAATTTATTTTGTAATTATTAATTTTTCTTTAAAAATATATATTTTCATCATAAAGAAGACAAATGCCTAATGTTAATTATTAAAAAAAATATTTGTGGACAATTGAACTTATAGACCAGTAGATTACAATAAAAATATTAATGATTAATACAAAAATAAGATAATGCATATAATGATATTTTAATCATATTTTATTTAGGCTAATAATTGAGAGACTGTAAAATTTTCTTTAGTAATTTCAAGTAGGCATGCCAAAGAGCTCCGAATCTGTGAGTATCGATATGAATCCGACCCGACTTTGATGAGAATACCCACTTTGACCTAGTATAGATATGGGTATTATCCGAATTTTTTTAATGGAGATGGGATGGATATCTAACTATTTAATTTAATTTAAATTATTCATTTTAAAGATATGATTATAATATTGTAACAAAATAATGGTAAAGATTGATCTACTAAAATAAATCTCGCAATATTTTTAAATTTAAATTTACTTTAATTTTGAAACAAAATATGTAATAGTGTTATTTATTAATTTGAACCAAAATATAGATTTGCATTACAAAATTATGAAATAAAAATAAATCTAATTGCAAGATTTGAATAAGAATATAATTGTGTTATCAATTTTAATTTTTAAATTATAAAAATTATATTGATTAGAATTACCTTAATTAATATAATTATGTATTTTTTATGAATTAATAATGAAAAAAACTATTTGTATTTCAAATAGAAAACTTTTTTGAGATGTATCTGCCTAAAATGAATCTTGCGAGATTTTTAAATTTAAATCTAAATTTAATTTAAATTTGAATCAAAATATATATTAGTGATATTAATTAATTTGAATTAGAATATATAATTGTATTATCAATTAGAATGTTTAAATTGTGAATGATTAATTAAATAATCACCTTAATAACTAAAATTGATGTATTTTTATGAATTAAAAATAGAAAAAAATAGACGTGTGTGCTTAATATTTATAATAATAGTTTATAGTTTATATTTTAAAATGAAAATTTGAATTTAAATTAGTGTTATTAATTAATATAAATTAAATAATTTAAAATTTCAAATCATAAATATTTTAAAATATTGATCACGTTTAAATTTGAATATGAATATGAATTTAAATTAGTGTTATCAATTAATATGAATTAAACAATTTAAAATTTTAAATCGTAAATATCTTAAAATATTGATAATGTTCAAATTTTATTATCATCCACACATGTATATATAGATATTGTTTAAATTATCAATTATATATTTGCATTATAAAAATATGAGATAAAAATCTAATTGCACGATTTCTTTATTTTAATTTGTTATAATTTTGAATTTGAATATGAATTTGAATTTAAATTAGTGTTATCAATTAATATGAATTAAACAATTTAAAATTTCAAATCATAAATATCTTAAATTATTGTTATCAATTAAATATGAATTAAACAATTTAAAATTTAAATTTACCATAAAAATAAAATCGTCTTCATTTCGACAGGAAAAGAATCAATATGGTGTTGACACGTGGCATCAACCTACATGGCAAAATCTAATTGCACGATTTTTTAATTTTAATTTGTTATAATTTTGAATTTGAATTTAAATTAGTGTTATCAATTAATATGAATTAAACAATTTCAAATTTCAAATCATAAATATCTTAAAATATTGACCACGTTCAAATTTGAATATGAATATGAATTTAAATTATTGTTATCAATTAAATATGAATTAAACAATTTAAAATTTAAAATTACCATAAAAATAAAATCGTCTTCATTTCGGCGAAAAAAGAATCAATATGGTGTTGCCACGTGACATCAACCTACGTAGCAAAACATTCTTTTTTTTTATGAGTAGGAAATTAAAGACAGAAACCAGAACGAAAAAAAGAAGCTAACAGCAGCTATCTAAAATGCAAAACTCTAACAGTATCCGCCAAAACATGAGGTATCATTGAAGGAGGACACGAAACCAAAAAGGTAAAATCAGATTGACCAGAGGAGCCCATTTTGGAGAGGCAATCTGCACAAAAATTAGCTTCGCTGAATTTGTGTTGAAAGTGTAGTTCCCACTACAAGTTCTTGAAGGCCTGAATTTTCCTTATAATCGAAGCATGAGGATGGAAAAAGCTAACATTTTGATCAATTAACTGCAAGGGCAACTTAGAGTCAGATTCACAAGTCAAGCCTAATGCCTTTATCCCAAGCTATTCTCAAACCATGATAAAGAGCAAAAAGCTTAGCCACCAAAGATGTTGTATATCCGCAAGAACCATAATATCCTATTTTCCATTGACCCAAGTAGTTTCGAATGACACCACCAAAGCCGGAGAGACCAGGATTTCCTTTGGAACTGCCATTAGTATTCAGTTTCTACATACCTTCTTGTGGAGGATACCACCGAACATGAATTTGCTAACGAGGAATAGAAACCACACCAGTTTGCTTAATGACGACATGGAGATTATGAATCTGATTCAAAGTAAACCAAAGAGACCATTTTTTCCCATTCATGGCTTCATCATTTCTTGAATGCCAAATGAACCAACAGACCACCGAGAACAGCAGGCCAAAAGCACTAGTTATGTTATCATGCAACCACAGTTTGAAATCACCATGATTCCACTCTTGAGATTTGATGTTCCAGTTGAGAGAATTCCAAATTTATTGAGATTTAGCGCAGTCTCTTAACAAATGAAGAATATCTTCCGGAAATAAACCACACCTGCAACAAAAAATGTTAGTAGAAAGGTGCCTATGGGCACAAAACGAATTTGTGGGTAGGCTACCATGAAGAGCAAGCCAGAAAAAGAATTTAATAGATTCAGGTAATTTTGATGACCAGAGCCATGTCCAAGTCTCTCCAAGGGTATCATGAGTGGAAGCAGTAGCAGCAAGCCACCAATAGGCAGATTGAGATGTGTAAGCGCTAGTTTGGGAGGGATGCCAAATAATGCAATCATCAATCTCATCATTAATAACAATGCTCATCATCTGTTGCTTAGTGTCATGAGGGATATTTGTAGCCAGTATTTGAAAGTTACACTGACCATTGGCATATATATCCTTAACAAGCAACTGAGTATCTTGAACGTTCACATAATCAACTTGATTACACAAGTAGCCCACATCCACCCATTTATCATACCATAAAGAAACCTCTCCAGGGCCAATTCTAATAAGGAAACCATCCTTCAAATACTCCATAGCTTTCATAATAGATGACCATATAAAGGAGGAATTTCTAGAGGGAGAAGCCTGAAGAATAGATATGTGCCTTAAATATTTATTTTGTAACAACTGGACCCACAAATGATCATTATGATGTATGAGGCTTCAAATATGCTTACCCAAAGTGAGACATTAGTTTCCCTGGCAGAATGTATACCCAATCCTCCATCTTTTTTCTTTTTAGTAAAATCTTCTTTTATATAATATAATTGATTGATTGATTATTAAATATAATATTAAATAACGAATAAAAAAATACAATAGTATTAAATAAGATTTCTTCATTTTTAACAACAAAACTCTTCTACCACGGAGATTCACACTCACTCTTTACGCACGTATCTTCTTTTGATAGAGATCACGTATTGCTCGACCAAATAGCACTTCTGTTAGTGGCAAAGTTTTTTTTTTTTTAAGTATTTAACATGAGTTATACTATAATTATATATGAGTTTAATGGTCATGGAGAATATAAAATAATTTTTATACTGATATTCAATCACAATTCAATATTAGTATATAAGTTTGTTAGTATCATTTTTATGATAAAAGTCAAAAAATTTACTATACATGATAGTATGTAATTGAATGACAGTGTAAAACTATCTTATGATTCGAACTTAAAATTACTGATTAAGTTAAAATAATTTCACGTTAATTAATGTATGCATTTGATGCCTTTTATGCACATGCCAATTCTAAAAGACTCTTAAAGCTTCCTAATAATTGGTCACATGTATAATTTATTATTGTTATAATCAACTATAATTAGTATACATTTTTAGATGTGTAAATTTGCTTAAAAGTAATTTTATTGATTATTCTAGCTTCAATACAACAAAAAATAAGAGGCTTTACATAATAATTTACAAAAATGGTATGTATCAAACTTATTATTCTTCAAACATTTCTTTTGCTACAAAAATAGTTGAGATTGAAAATTTTCAACATATCCCAAACATCTAAATACTTGGAACCCAATGAAAATTTTGTGTGTAAGAGAAGTGTGTAGATCTTCTCCAATGCTTGAAATTTCTAATAAGATAGATACACATGGAGGAGATGAGTGTGTCAATTTTTTTGTTATCATTTTACAACAAATAAATAGAAACAAAAAGAAATTAAAAATCTAACTATTAAAAGGGAACAGAGGGAGTACTTAGATAACAAAATTAAGGATAAAATATTATTCCATCTAGATCAAAATTAATGTTTTAACTTTTGTTTTTGTTTCACAATTAATGATCGTTTATAGATTTCAAGTCGCATTAATTATTTTATTTCACGTATATCCCTAGATAATTATGATCTATTTCACCGCAACTTCTCCCATAATAAATATCAAATGAGGATATTTTAAACTAAATGTGTAGTTTATGCATAGTTTTAAAAATCGGTTCGGACCGGCCGGTCGAACCGGTTGGATCGAGAATTAGTGACTTAGCTGGTCCAAGCCAAGTGTTCGATCGGGTATGTCATCAACCTGTTGGAAACCGGTGTAACCCGGCTGTGTTCCCAAACGAACCAATGAACCGGTGGTTTTCAACCCGGACCGGTTTATACATTTTTTTAAAATTCTTGAGAAACATGATGCAAGCTGGCTGACTCTCTCGCACGGACTCCAAGCTGCGTCAGTCCCTATGAGCCTGGAACCTGAAAGTAGCTGTGCATTTTAGTTTACCATTACACCAACTTAACGCTTTAGCATAAATGGTACAAATAATATATATACATATATTTTTTATGGCACAAATAATATATATACATATATTTTTTATATTATTTTTTTTACACTGGTTCAATTAGTGATTCACTGGTTCAATCTTTGATCCAGTGACCCGAAGACTTGACCGGATCGATTACTGGTTCGATTTTTAAAACTACGAGTTTATGAGTTGTATTAATTTTTTTTTTAAATTATGTACATTAACCTTAAACATCAATATTTCTGGTCTAGAGAGAGTAATTTTTTTTTTATGAGTCTAGAGAGAGTATTTATCAACATAAAAAGTGTATCATTTTTTTTTTTTTCATTTCGTTTTCTTCTCTATCAATCAATCTAAAAATTATATTATTTTCTACTATTTTATTTTTCTTTCAGTTTCTTTCCTTTTACTTTCCTCTCTAAATCAAACAGCTTCATGTGTCGTGTTCACGAAGAACCATACAATTTGAGTGTGAATTTGTTTTTTTGAGCTGCCTCGGATCAAAGTTAATTCATTTTTTTAACTAGCTCTCTGGTTAGAGATTTGCCAAGAATAAGATTCAGACTTGCGCACTGATCTCTATCTGCAGCCCTGATCATACAACGGGGTCACGTGGTTACTTTACGGGATCGATAGTAGGCTTGGCCCAATGGGCCGATGATTCAGCCCTGAATTTAGTTGCCGCGCCGTATTTTTCGAAAAGCTATAATTCAAAGTTGAAAACCCGCTTTTACCCGCCCCAAAATCTTTGCTTTATTGGCATGCTATGTGTCACTCATGCTCTTCTCGCGCTCATTTCAGAACCACAGAGTGTCCCTACTCCTAGCCTTTCCTCTCACTAACCCTAATCCCAACAAATTCGAAATTCGCTTCAGTGTCTTCATAAGGTCAATCCATCTTAACCGAATTCTTTTCTTTTCCTTTTCGATGTCGTCTCTGCTTATTTCCATTCCTTAATTCCTCGTAGTTACATCATTTCAAGCCGGTGAACGTTAGGGTTTCAAATTTGACAAATTTCGCCAATTCGTTTTTTTTTTTTTTTTTTTTCTCCCTTTTATTTAAAGCAATTCACCGATTCGGTTAAAGATTTTTCAAAATCAAAATTTCATGGGAAGCAAAGATAGTTTCGGCGACGGGATTTTCAAAATCCGCCCCCATCTGGCGGACATCACGAATCGTCCGGCGAAAAGGCCGTTTTCTTTAGTTTCCGGCGACGGCGGGGACTTGCGGTTCACAAAGCAAATTCGCTTAGGGGCAGAAAGTTTAGCCAAAGAGAAAAGCCAATTGCAATTCGGAGCACAGGCTCACCTTAACAACGAGGTCTTGTTACAACCGAAGGAAAAACACCCCATTTTGCTGCCGTTTTGCGATGATACTTCGCACTCGTTTCAAAATCCCACCTTGCCCAATGATGTAACGGAGGAGCTGAATCCGTTGGATTTGGAGAATTTTAAATTTGGAGAGAAGGGTGAAGGAATTGTCCCAACTGATCGTGCTGTTGAGAGTGGCGACAAAGATATTTGTTGTGATGTTGAGAATTTGGGATCTCCCAAGTGTGGGACAGAGCAAATGCCAACAATCTCTGCCTCTAACGATTCTAATTTTCTGGGATTGAAACCGTGCTCGGGACATAAGGGTGATGGAGCTGCAAGTTCTGTAACTGAAGCTGCGGACCTCAGATCTTGCACTTGTTCCTTTTGCTCCAAAGGTGGTTACAATTTCTATGTATACATTTAATTATTGCGTTCTTGTTATGTACAAAACTTAGATGCTGTTCTTTAGCTATTTTTGGTACTGTTTTTCAATCAAAATTAGAGTTTTACCTCAATAATCTATGTAATAAAGGTTTGCATTATAGGTCAACATAGATTATTGTCGGAGAACAACACCAAAAGCACTTAAGGAACTATATTTAAGTTTTTTCCTTTTGTTATGGGAAATTTGTGTTTTGTCTTAGTATGTAATGAATGTGTGTTGCTTATGTTGATCACTAGCTGGTTATATCTGGTCGGATCTCCATTACCAGGATGCCAAGGGTAGATTAAGTGGTAAGTTCTACAAATTATTTTAGGCATTTCTGTTCTGCTATATTCAAGTATTGCTATATTTTTCTGCTGCCATTTAGATTCATTTTTTTTAAGCGCTCTTCCTTTTTGCTAGCTATAAAGAAGAATCAGAAAGAAGCAAAACTTATCATTCAGAGATTTTCCGGATTAGAGGATAAATTCATGCATGACCAGCACCGAAGTGAGGAGTCATTGAAGTTAGAATTGTCGCTTGTGCATCAGTGGAAGTCTCTCTTTGTTCAAATGCAGAATATGTATGCTCAAGAAAGTAGCCAGCTTGTGAGTTTTCAATGCTGTCACTTACATGGGCTTAGTATTTCAATCCTACTGGAAATGTTAACTTCCATTTCCATTTTTCTAAATTGAATTCTGTGTTTTTTGCACTATCCATTTTCTTTTATGTAGTGTGCATACTCCTCTGGATCTTTTGATTATCTAAATGTTAACTTTTTGTTGCATATGGGGGGGCCAGCGTTAGAGGTTTAGTTGACTAGTTAGCTTGATTGGTTAATTTGTTAATTGTTAGTTGCTAGCTAGTAAGTTCTATATATAGAACATGTATCACACATTGTTTTATATCTTTCTCATTCTCTATTTTCTTTTTGGGCTTAACCAATTTTAGTAAAAGGCAGCTTCTGTAAAAGACATTTTTTTAATATTTTAGGCATATGTTTATTTAGTTATTGCTATGCTATGTTGTGAAGGTTAACTTCTCTGATCTGTATCCCAGTTTATTGATTTCATTTTCTCCCCTAACGCTTTGAATGATTTGATTTTGCTTTCAGGAATCAAGCTTTGAAACACTAAAAAATTTGAGAGAGAACTGCAAAAACGATCTTGAGTTGAATGACAACAGCCATCGTGAAAATCAATAGTTGTTCCAATCTGTTTTTTCCCTGTCAGATTGCTTTGCGCATCAGTTTTTTGACTCCAAATTTGAATTAACATGCATATGCTCGCTCACCTGTAACTTAACCTGTATATTTTTTGAACTCGGTGTCTATAGAATAGTTGCAAGTATATGTGTAGATTTGGCACATCATCTGCTTTGGAGGATAACTATTGTGTTTTTTGGGATGTCCCTGAGGGGACTGAAAGATGATTACGCTACATGCTGTTCAGAGTTATTTGGTCCATAGTTTTTTCAATTCTAAGATTGGTTTCAATGAACAACGATTTTAGGACTCTCCATTGCTGTTCAGCTTGAATAGGAAGGAAGCTGCAAAACGCATGGAATTCATAGTTTGTTAAACAGTTTCTATCAGAAGATATTATTGATAAATGATAGCGCCTAGTGGAGCGCTCCGCCATTAAAAATAGTCAGCCTTGTGGACTTCCCATTTCATGGGATGAAGACCTGTTGTCACGGGAATTTCTTTTGCGGAAACGTGGAATTTTTTAAGATGATGCATTTAATTTTACTTTAGGTTAAATTGTCATTTTTTTTAAAAAAAATCCGATTCATGATTTTTTTTTTTTTGCAATTTTGATTTCCCTATTAAAAAATTCATAATTTTAGTCAAATTCTTAATTTTTTAATTTTTTTTTTACATTTTAATTAACATTGAGGTTTGAAAATTAATATTTAACATTAAAAAATTAATTAATTAAAATATAAAAATGAAAAAAATAAACCTATGTAAAATTGAGAATTGAACAAAAAATTGGTGATTTTTTAAATTAAGATGACTAAAATTGCAATAAAATAAGGAGATTAAAGTTGCTAATTAAATTTAAAGAAGACTAAAATTATAATTAGGGTGGTGCTATACCCACTTCCCCTTTATACTAATTCACTCCCCTTTTCCCTTTTTTTTTCCCCCAAATTATCCCACTAAAACACACTCTCCCATTTCCTTCTCCCTCTTCCGGAAAAAAAAAATGCACTACTCAATGCCTTTACACATATAGCAATACATTTGACAAATATCAATAACATCACTAATTATTTCTTTAACCATCCAACGACTGGGACACTCCATTCCGAAAAGGTTATATGCACATTTCTTCAGTTTAAGTTGAGCTACCTACTTGCAGTCAATTATACGCTCACACTATATCGTATATAGGTGTGTTACTATAATTACTAATAGAAGATTCTCATTTCTTTTTTATCGCTCCTCATCTTTATTGTTTAGTATGTGAGAAGGATCATAGATAATGAACAAGTACTTCCATGCATGTTGGCACATTCTTCGAATGGATGACAATGATTTTGTAACATTAAAGCATAATTGTTGGAGGTGGGGAATTTTTCTTTGAGATATTATGTGGGAAATTGTATTTATACATAAAGTTTATATAAAAAGTGTACAATATAGGTGCAGAGGCATATTTATTAAACTCGGACTAGACCGGCCGGTCTGACCAGTTGAACCGAAAATCGGACCTATGGCAGGTCCGGTTAGCTTATTAGATCAGAGTTGCATTTGACCCGTCCGGTTAGCTTATCAGGTCCCTGCAAACACGTTGTTCAAAGTTTAATGTTTAAGTATTTAAAATTCAAATTCATTCACTCAATAGTCAATCACGTGTCACACGTTAGCTAAGCATCAGAAAATTAGAAACAATTCAACAAAAGGTGGATGAGAGGATGGAACCTTAGTCCTAAGGTTAGGAGAAACATGTTTTGCCACTGAACCAACTTAATTTATTAGTATAATAGTGAAAATATAATATATAGATACACATATTAGTATAAAATTTATAAATTTATTATATACCGGTTCATGTGGTTCAATTACTGACCCACCGATTAGACCAACGATCTATTGACCCAGTACCCTGACCGGGTCGATCATCGGTCTGATTTTAATAACACTGTGCAGAGGCATTGAGGAGGAGTGTGTTTTCTTTTTTCGGAAGAGAGTTATATACGGGAGGGGGAGAAAGAGATGGGGGAGTGTATTTTAGTGGGGTAGTTTGGGGAGAAAAAAAGTAGAAGGGGGGAGTGGATTAGTATAAAAGGGGAGTGGATATAGCAATATCTTATAATTAAGCTTCTTGTTTTTTTTAAAGGGTATAATTTAGCCTTTGCTTGAAAGGCTATCATTTATCAACTGCAACTGTTAGGCCTGATATACATATAGCTTTCCTTTTTGATGCCCGCTTTTTGGCAAGCCTGTCTCCCTATTAACATGGGCCAATTTTCAACTTTATATGATCCAATAATCAAATATCAGTGTGACCCCCTTTTTTTTAAATGTCAATTAAACTCTTGAAAAGCTATATTCAACCAGGCTTCCAGAGAAAGAGCATCTGGTATCAAATATTTGCTATGCGATGCTTGGGAATTAGGATGCATTTTTCCCCGATGCAACATTGAAGCAGGAGGAGAACAAGCCACGAGAAGTAGGACTCATCCTATTAGTTTGTTGGCAAATTAACACCAAGCCATTAGGATTGGGCTAATAGTGAATTGTTCAAGTTATTTGCTAAGTAAAATAATTTGTTAAAGTTAATTTGATTTAATAATTAACCCAAAAAAATTATATATTGACCATCTCAAGTCACTCTTCTTTTATCTTTATCTGTATGCTTAATTTTTTTAATTATTTATCTTTTTCAATATGTACTTTTTATCTTTATTTTGAAATTAAAATTTATTTTATTTCTTAAAAAAATTACTAATAATTATAAATAACATTGTATCATAATATAAATTATTTATCATAAATCCAAAATATAATTTATATGTTCAGAAATATTTATTTATTAATAATTTTAATTATAATATAGTTTATATATTCAAAAAAATTATTTATTATAAATTATAGTTTATATAAAATAAATATTTATTCTATTGGATAGGCTAAAGTATTAGTTACATAGAAATAAAAATGTAAGGTTCGTTTAAAATGCTTTTTAAAGTTGTTAAAGAGAATAAAAAGTTAATTGAATTGTTTAAATAATTAAAAAATGTGACATTATGATAGAAATGTATAATATTATATGCAATAAATTTTAACAACTCCAAAAATTTTGTTTGAATGGGGTTACCTGTATTACTAAGAAAACAAACAAATTAAAAAACAACGAGTGATAATATAACAAAATCATATAGAATAAAAATCATTATCCAGTATCATTACAACGCGTAAGATTCGTTCAAATTCATGTAGTAGTTTTTGTAGTGGTTATCATTTAATTATATTCCTATACTAGCATTTTCATCTTTTGAATAATTTTCATTTATAATTATCTAAAACATACAATATTGCTATTGTTTAATGGGTGTTATGAATTGATAAAGAATAATTTATCCAAATGATTATACAATATTATCCTAACCCCACATGCCTCATAATTGAACTAGCACAATGTCAAGGAAATAGAAAAATAATGTACATCCAACGTTTGTTTATTTCGGATTAGTTTAGGTAGAGACGACTTTGTCTTGGTGTGCGAGAGACTCTACCTCTTTCCCTTCCTAGGCAACTACTTCCCATTTATTTATTGGGTCTACACATCAAACCAAAATATAAATAGGCCCCATTCACGGCCCATGGCCCATGTTTGGAAGCATGGCAAAGGAGGAAGTGTCAGTGAAAACTGAAAAATGACATGTTATTAGTATGTTTAGGCTAGAAGGAATGGCTTGACTTGAATTCCATTTTTCCCTTCTTCACCAAACTCTATAAACAACTAAATGATAGAGTGGCCTCTTCAATTTTATTTCATTTGTTGACTTTTAATTCAATTTCTTTATGAGCCTTTTTAAAAGTCTAAAAAAATTTCCAACAAAATGGATCTTATGATAATTGGTATAGACCTGGATAAATATTTTTTAAAAAATGCTCATCATTAGCACTTAATGGAGATGGATTATAACAATGGTTGATTCCATTGTTGACAATTTAGAAGATCTACAACTAGGAACTTGACAATTCATTAACATCATTACTCGTTAGTGTGGTCCGAATATGATTCAGCTTGACATGCATAGTTTAAGTTTTTTTTTCTTTTTAAAAGAAAAAAATAGGAAAAAGTATCACCTTTTTAGCGATTCAGAGTTTATCGTATGTAGTATAAGAAAATAATTATAAACCAAAACTGAAATATGGATCTAAATGTTATGATGGTCGACCAAGAGAGCATAGACTCTAATTTCAATATAGGTACGTAAAATCGGTTAGACTTGAACATTTCATAAAACATTAAGAATATTTTTTCGTGTGAATTTGTAAGTGGGAATATTATCTTGGTATAATATTTAAAAAAAATTCTAATTCAAAATTGATTCTTAGATAATATTTACCAAAACTTTCTAAACTTTCTTTCATAAAGGGACGGGTTTGTTCTGTTCTCATGACATGAAAGTATTTTTGACATGTGAAATGTCTAAAGTACTTACTCTGATTGTTATGCCATTAATCAAACACTGTTGTATTATTTTTTACTTTTACTATATTCCGAAATTCAGCCACCAACCATTACGGCCAATTACTAATGAAATTCATTCACCTTTCTTAACTGCAGTTAATGGTGGCTCACGACTTCAATATTGAAATCTAGTTTCACCTCGTCGACAATTAATGGTGGCTGGTGACTTTGGCAGTTTGATCACCTTTGCTGGTCATGAATTATCATAATTTTAATAATAGCTTCAAAATAATATTATTAGTATAAACATATTTTGCAATTGTCTTCTAATTCCATCTTGTCATATATTATATTTGATAAATTTGTCATTTTATGTATTGTTAGATATATTAAACAATATGATAATATATTACTAAATAGTAATACAGTTTTTTTCATGCTGACATGTTATCATATTTAAAATTATTTTCTCCATGCGAATGATTTCTAATTTTTTATAACTCGTGTTTATAAAGCATGGTTATCAAGACTAAAATTAGTGGGGACTACCCAACATATATATTATTTCTTTTCCATAATAAAAAAACATTTTTTGTCCTGCGTGCACTAAATCACTTTGCATTTTTTTTCCTAGTTAAATACGTAGTTCTAGTTTTGATTAGTTGATAAAGAGTTAGGAATTTGGCATTTCCTATACGAAAAAAAGTTCATTCATTGGGCTGATATATATTATCTGGCACACATGTCAAAGTCGCTTTCTCTGGCTGTATTTTAAAAAAATGTCATAGTCAGCTCTCAAAATTGTGGTAGACGAAGCACATGATAATGAAATGAAATGGCTTTGAAGGAGAATTATAAGTAACTACGCAACACAACAGAACAAGCAAGTCGCATTTTGAGACGTCGCAGTAGTTGGTGCGATTCGAGAGAGTTGTTTTGCGTTCCTTGAAAGTGATATCCACGTAGGAATCGACGTGTGAGCGCCTCAAACAAGGTCCCACATGAACGTTGGATTGGAATAGAATCTCTCTACACTCTGATTTTTTCTAAATTCAATTCATATTATTCCTCAGTTGAAATATTTTTACCTGTTTTTACGTGAATTTGCTGATAATTTTTTAGCTATTTAGTCACTATAGTTAACTTATACCTCCAACTAAATATTCTCTGTCTCTCCTTTAACTAAAATAACTCTTTAACAAAAATAAAATGTGGATTGCTTGTCCAAAGGTGTCTGATTTTTTTTTTTTTTTAATAATATAAGACAATATGGAATATATTTAAGATTGTCGTCATAGAATATTATGATTAGGAAATGTTACTTTTTGAATAAATTAAAAACATGTTTATTTAATCTTTAATATCTATATAAATTCAAACAATAAAAAATAAAAGGATAGGTAGTGAAAGTTAAAGATTGAACTGTAAGATAAATTCAATTCTTGTGTCATGAAAAGCACATATTTACCTCTTATAGAAAAGTTAAATGAAATAGGATAATGTATTTTTTTTTAAACTGTACTAAATATGAAAATATCATATTCTCAATTTTTCAATTTTTTTTTTAAAAAAACTTGATAAACCTTGATATCAATGCACTTAATGTATAAAAAGAAATACTGTATTTTTTTTAGGAATGACAATAGAGCGGATAGTGGTGCTGAGTTAAATAGTTTACACAAAAACCTAAGTTTTAACTTTATTGTTGTTGTATACCAAAAAATATACACATATATCAAAATCAAGTCAAGTTAGATGAATATTTACAAGTTTAAATTTAGTTTTTTTTTTTTTGAGTGAATAGTTTAAATTTAGTTATGGTACCTAATTCTCTTATTCATAAGAAAATTCAAATAGTTGGAATTATAAAATTAATAAGAGATAATTCAGGGCATTATGTACTTACATGAAGAAAATTGGGTGATGCTTGATGCCCCACATGCATTTGTCAGCGTTTGACTATCAATAATATTCTTTTTATAGCCATCGTTCTTCTCAGTCGTTCCATTGAAATTGGACATTTATGCTTGACGCTCTTACAAAGAACAATATTTAGATAGTGGTTTCCGCCGGAAATATTTTAATATTTTTTAAAAAAAATATGTGCATAAAGTTTGTTATGATTAGAAAAAATAAAAATATTTTTAACCATAAATATTTTTTAGAACATTAATTTGTAAATAAATAGAAATAAAGTTTTTCCATCTTTGCAAGTAATAATAAAAATTTCTCCTGATAATGGACTATTAAGTTATTAAATATTTTTATAATATTTAACTATAAATGTGTATGATATTTATAGGAATTTCCAATAATAATTAAATATATTTATATCTATAATACTTACTATTTTTTTTAATTAAATATATGATATATCATTTTCTAAATTTTTAAAATTTAATTTAATTATTTCAGTTGATTTTTTATTTTTTATTTATTTTGTGTATATATTTCTTATTTTTTATGTTTTCAACTTTTAAAACTTAGTTTTTAAGTTTTTTTTTTTTGTATTTATTTCTGTTCTGTTGTAAATAAACATCAATTATGTAACCAAATCAAACCAAACTAATGGGAAGAAAAGAAAAAAAGAAAGAAAGTGTGAAATCAAAGAGTGTTGCGTTTAGAAAATTGAGTGATGGAGATGAGTCCATGATGACCTTTGGCGAACACCAAGGGAATAGGATCCAAAAGTCACTTGCCCTCCCCAGAAACGTACGTTTGCAAATTGTATGGGATGGGATGGGATGGGGACCTTACCTTACCTTACGATTCTTCCGTCGTCAACATTGTGGCGCCGCAATTGATGACACCATCTCTACTCCACTCTGTGACTTTTTTACTAAAATATACCAAAAATAAAAAAAAATTATCCAACTAAATCATGTTTCAAATTATTTACCTGAATGACCCAAATTACTATTTACTTTGAAAAATCAGTTGACCACAAACCAATTTCTCATGTATATTTTCTTTTTCTTTTTAAAATTTGCCTGTAAGAAATTGGTTGTCCCAAAACCAATTTCTCAACAGGTTTTTTCTTCTTCTTTTTTTTAATTTTCGTTTTTGTTTTTTTTTTCTTTATTTTTTAAATAGTTTAATTATTTATTTTTATTTAAATCATAATTAAAATAGCTTTTTTTTTAATATTTTTGTTTTAAAATGTTAATTAATTTGTTTTAAAAATAGTTAGTTTAAATTAAATTTTATGTATTAGTTAATTAAAATGTTAAAAATGTTAATTAATTCGTATTAAAAATGTTAATTAATCTATTATCTATTTTTTTCTGTTTAATTTTTTTGGTAAATATTTTTAAAATATTATTCTGACAAATAATAATTAATTTTTTCTTTTTTTAAAAAATAATTGTTAAATTGGGATGAAATAGAACTTTGAATGTGTTTAAAATTTTTCATTATGATAAGTTTTTGTGATTTTTTTATTAGTCATATTGGATTTTTTGGTTTGAACAATAATGCATTACCACACTTTTCATGTAAATGAATCCAACGGTACAACTTTAGCGACTTGAATCGGTTAAAAAAAGTGGCTAAAAACTTTTAAAAAATCACTTTTTGCACATTAACCGTTTCAAACTCTAGGTCATTCAAAAAACAAATGTTCTAATCGTGGTGAAAACACAAGCTCAAGCCAACAACGTTAACTTGAATAGCAAAAAATATTGTTTATAATTTGCATAGTATTGTTTCTATTTCTAGTTTATTTTAATTAAAGTTAATATTAATATTATATTGTGTTGTTTATTAATTTTCAGTGTATTATTTGTTATTTATTTTAATTAAATTTTTTAGTTTTTCTTTTTAAACATTTATTAACAACAAATATATAAAATTTAATTTAAATTAACCATTTTTAAAACAAATTAATTAACATTTTAAAATAAAAATATTTAAAAAACTATTTTAATTAAGATTTAAATAAAAATTAAATAATTAAACTATTTAAAAACTAAAGAAAAAATACAAAAATAAAATTAAAAAAAAAAAAGAAAAAACCTGTTGAGAAATCGGTTTTGAGGCAACCGATTTCTCATAGGCAAATTTTACAAAAACAATATATATTTACAAGAGAAATCGGTTTGTGGCTAACCAATTTCTCATAACAAACAGTAATTTGGGTTATGCAAGTAAATAATCTGGAACATGGTTGAGTTGGATAAATTTTTTTTATTTTTGGTATATTTCCGTAAAAAAGTCCCACTCTATTGTCATTCCGAAAACACGTTTTTTCATAGAAAGTGGGTTTCGGTCCCACTTATAATTTCTAGCCAATGTGGGACTTCAACATACTCCCTTTTATCCCACGGTTACCCGTCACAACTAAAGTGGGCCTATAGGTGACCACAGTTAAGGTGGCTTTCCAACACTTCCCTTGGTTACCCGTCACAACTAAGGTGGGCCTATAGGTGACCACAGTTAAGGTGGCTTTCCAACACTTCCCTTCACGCTCAAGGCTACCCGCCTAGAGCGTGATCAACAGAGGGGGTCCACCAATGGATCTAGGATAGGCTTTGATACCATGTTAGAAAGTGGGTTTCGAGCCTAACTCAATCCTAGGACTTGTAAGGTGAGGATCACTCCCCACTTATATATTCTATCCCGGCACTATCTCTAGCCAATATGGGACTTCAACATGCCCCCTTTTACCCACGACTACTCACCACATAATATGGGACTTCAACACACCCCTCTTCTACCCACGACTATCCGTCACAACTAAGGTGGGCCTAAAGGTGACCACAATTAAGGTGACTTTCCAACATATATTTTACCAAGTCATTAGTTCGAGTGAGACTGAGTTCAGTCTATTCTCATCGAGCCTTGGAAAAAATGTGGTAAGTAGGAAAGATCCTACTAAAGACGGTCAACCAAATTCTCTGATAGGGATTAGTCATCAACAAAGCTAAAGGTGGTTAGTCTAGTTTATGGTGACAAAAAAAAAAGTGTTTTATACTTTCAAGCTTAAATATATTTTTTTTAGTTTAATACATCTATTTCTTTAATAGAAAAGAGAACCCTTGAGTTACCATATGTCACCATTTTGAAAAAAAAATTCCCTCCAAAAACTCTCTTTCTTACTTTTTTGTCTTTTTTTAAAGTTTTATTTTTACTTTTTTTTTTTTTTCTATTCTGTTATACATCTACTATATGTAGGAAAATAGATTATTTTATTATTTATCATACTCAATTTTTTTTTCTTCAAACGTATATTTCTTCTTTTTTAGTTTTTATGTTTCTTTTTTCTTTTTTCATTTTACGTTTTTTTCTTTCATTTTCTCCTTTTGCTTTTCATTTATTTTTTCCTTTTACATTATTTATTTGTTTCTTCTTTTCCTTTTATTCCTTTTAGTTTTTTCTTTTTATATTAAATGATACATATATTTATTTGTTTATAATATTATAAATATAAATATTTATATTTTGACTCTATGTTTAATAATTTCATATACAAAAAATTTGTTGATTAATCTTTATATAATAATGTTAAATTTGTATACATAAATATATAATAAAAATATTAAAATTAATATATCTATCTATTTATATAAAAAAAAATAGAATCCCACTTGGACACATGTCACTCTCTCATACAAATATTTTCCTCCAAAACTTTTCTTTTTTTCAACTTTACTCTCATTCTTACTTTTATTTTTATTTTTTCACTGTTTTGTTATTTTTTCATTTTCTTTTCTATTGTCTACATAAGAAAATTTGGTCCTTGCTATTGTCATTATTTTTTAACATGTACTATGTTATACTCTTTATATATTTATATCATTATATTATTTATTTTTTATTATCTTATTGTTTTATATCTTTTATTTATAAAATTTCATATTCTTGAAATATTTAATATAATAATATGTTCAATATTACATAGAAATATGCTATTATTTATATTAAATGAATGATAAATTTATATAATTACTTCAAATTAGTTATAATTTAATAAACAAAATTTACAATATGTTATTGTTTTATGTCTTTTATTTATAAAAATTTATGTCCTATAATTTATATTAGCATATATATATAAAAAATTATTGTAGTTTTGTTGACATATTATTGTAGCATATATTTTTCTTGAAATATTTAATATAATAATATGCTCAATATTATATAAAAATATGATTTATATATTAACTGAATGATAAATTTCTACAATTACTTATTACTTATTAAACTAATTATAACTTAATTAACTAAATTTATTTTTACTTTTAAATCTAATAAAATTATTTTTACCTAGAAATCGTATAAAATAATTTTAAATCATTTAATAAATAAATGTTTTGTTGAATGATATTTATATTATGTGGTTAAAAATTTTATACTAAAAATTTATTTAAATCTAAGTAGTTAATATATTTATACACAATAATATTTTAACTCTAAGTTTAAAATTAATTTATTAAATATATTTTTATTACAAAATAATTTTAAATTGTTTTAAAAATAATCTCATAAATTAAATTAGTTTTAATATTTTTATAGTATAAACTACAAATATCATTCACGGGAGACAATCCTGCTTAAGACCATTATGGATGACAAAACTCTTTTTCCGAGTATTTAATACAATTACATAGTTTTAAATAAATTACACAATAATATCATAATTAAATTAGTTTAAATTTTGTTTATCATGGATATCACAAGTATCATTCACGGAAGACAATCATACTCGACATTGTTATGGGTAAATAATTTTGGACGACAAAGCTCTTTTCGTGAGTATTTAATATAGTTGCATATCAAAGACTCAATAATATTTATTTTTACTTTGAAATCCTATAAAATTATTTTTACTTAGAAATTGTATAAAATAATTTTAAGTAATTTAATAAATAAAAAATTTGTTGAATAATATTTATATTACGAGGTTGAAATTTTTATACTAAATTTAATTTATATCTAATTAGTTAATATATTTATTACAAAATAACATTTTTACTTAGAAATCATATAAAATAATTTTAACTAATTTCATAAATAAATATTTTGTTGAATGATATTTATATTATGTGGTTAAAATTTTGGCTTAATTACCAAATTGGTCCCAAATTATTTAAAATACTTCAATTTGGTCCCTAAATTTTAAAACGCGTCAATTTGGTCCCCAAATTTTTAAAAATGCTTTAATTTGGTTATTTCCGTCCAATTGGAGTTGACACCGTTAATAATGCAATTTTAAAACGCATCAATTTGGTCCCAAATTATTAACGACATCAATTCTAATTGGACGTAAAGGACCAAATTGGTGCATTTTTAAAAATTTGGGAACCAAATTGACATGTTTTAAAATTTGGAGACCAAATTTAAGTTTTAAATAATTTTGGGACCAATTTGGTAATTAAGCCTAAAATTTTTAAACTATAAATTTATTTAAATTTGATTAGTTAACATATTTATATAAAATAATACCTTGATTCTATGTTTAATAACTGTCACTATTTTGTTGATTGAAATTATCTTTTTCTATATGATAAAGTTAAATGACAAACTTTGAAGTTCTATTATTTATGTATTCATTGACTTTAGCAACACCTTTCAACCATAAGACTTGAATCTAAGACCTTACTTAAGGGATTCAATCTCAATTCCACTCGAATCAACATGGTGGTAAGTAGTATTTGATTTCAAAAAGTTTGCATTTAATTTAATTAATTCTTAGACTTTAAATTATTTGAAGTATTGTTTATAAACTATAAATATTATAAAATTATTAATTTTTTATTTGCAATATAGTTGTAAAATAAATGAATTATTTTATCATTTCACATTTCAAAATTATAAAAAAATTTAATTAAATGTGAGTTAAATTCTTTCAAAAATTTTAAACATAAATTTTTCATACAATTTTATGGATATTTTAAATGAAATAAGAAATATCTATGAGATTATAACTAAATATATTTTCTCTGCTTGAATACTCTAACTCTTTTTGCATTTTTGGAAAACTTAAACAGCTAATTACATTTGTCTCAATATAAAAATTTAATTTTATAAACATGTGTATTTCAAACATGCGTGAAAATGAATGATCCATGCGAATGCACAAATATCTTGTGCTATTTTTGTTGGTGTTTTTTTTCTTTCTTATTAACACTATCAAAGACATTTGTTATTATGAGACTAAATTTTTTTAATGTTTCAAGTTACTATTTTAACACAGTTTATGCAATATTAACCAGGTTTATTATTCTTATTGAACATTCATATTTTGGTTTCTTATTGTCGTTGAGCAACAAATATATATATAATATTTATTTTTAAACAAATTATGTTATACGTAAATCATCTCAAAAAATACATGAAAATCAAAGCGAGTTGTGCGTTCGCACGAGTAACTGGCTAGTTCTTTATAAAAATATTAGAAAAATTTATAGAAAGATTAGTAGGAGAGTATAACAATATTCATGTTCATATATGAAGTTAAATAAATTAAACAAAATTAATTCATCCAAATACATAAATGTTTGTTTTCAGGGAGTATTTATATTATATTACATTTTCAAAAATCACATTACTGAGTAATTATAATTACAAATATTATTCCCAAGTATATTTAATAATACATTTGGTTAGGTTTAAATATTCTTAAAAATATTTTTAAAATTTGAAATAATTGAAAATAAAAAAGTGTAAAAGTTGCAGTCATAGTTGGAGCTAGAAAATAACATCTCACATTTTCATAGGAATATAACTTTCTAACCCCTTATCATGGAAATAAAATTTCTTAAAACATGATAGGTTTAAATATGCTGGTGATCCCTAAATTATAGTTAAATTTTCCTTGTCATTACCATCGCAACTCAATTCTTCTCCTCCACCAATGTCAGCACGCACAACAGGTCTTACACCATCCATGTCCTCCTCATCTCTTCTGGGGTCGATGGGTAGCATTTTTGGTGCATGTGGCTAAACATTGTGGCTCTTTGTGAAGTTTGTCCTAATAGGTGTTGTTTAGGTCTCACTAATAAGTGTCATGGATGATTGGGTCATGATGTTGATTGTTGTGGTGTGGACGTGAATGGACCATTAAGGCTGATTGACCTGTCTGAGTTACTTTTAAAAACTTATTTTCAAAATGGGTTTCTTTCAAAATATATTACTGGCATGGGTCTGTTTTGACCAAAGACCAGGTAAACAAAAAAATTTGACCAACAAATTAAATTTCGCGTAATTTTTATTTAAAAAAAAATCCACATAAACCAGCCATTACCAATGGCTGTTTCAAGACTGACTATTTCGTTAGAATTTGTCGACATAATAATGAGCAAATGAGAAGAAACAATCACTGAAAATAGTTGGTTTGAAACCGTGTTCAGAAGCAGCCATTACAAATGGCTGCACCTCCAAACTGCAGTTTTGTGTTGTCCCTTCGTGCAGTTCGTTCGTGCAGAGGCGTGCGTGGAATGTCAAATCGGTGCAGGTTGATGCAGCCAATTCAAATGGCTGGTTCTCTTTGAGATAAAAAAATAGTTTTTCAAGACTTTAAAATAAACCAAGAGGTCCCCGCTGGTTCGCTTCATTCATTTTCCGAAGTTGTAACTTTCAGAGGTTGTAACTTTCTTAATGAGTGCTTGTGGGCTCCTTATAATAGTCAATGAAGTTGTTTGCAAAATTTAGAAATAAGGTATATTTAAAGATATTTTATAGTTATTATTGTGTTGTACTTAAATGTTGCTTTCTGACCATATATTTTGTCTAACATTTCATTTTCAGCAATTCTTATTTCAACTTTCAAGTAATTTACGAGATCTAATTGACTTCAAATTCAGTGACGTTGGTTCATCTGAATTGGTATGTATTTTTTTCTTCTGTTATTTATACTTGTTATGAAGGCTGTGTCTAAAAATATTAGGACCTAAGGCCAAATTTATAAAGAGGCTTATAATATAACATTAGCTATTAATGGTATAATTTTTTTTATGAATTAATGTTTTAATGGGCAAAGTAATTAATGGTATAATGTTTTTATGAATTAATGTTTTAACATGGGAAATAATTGATTTTTGAAACAAAATTTTCATTCGATTAAAAGCTAATTAATACTATTACATTTCACCGTTAAAAAGTTTACATTTATAGGTGTGAGTTTAGCTTTTAATGAGAATTTTACACTAGTTAAAAACTTTACGTATACAGGCATGAACCCACCCTTAAAAACTTGACACGTTACTGTATTAATTAGCTTTACACAATTAATGTTTGGTGGGTCTAATTTAGTGGCAGATGACAATGGTTGTAGGCCTTTCCATGAATATACATTTATATAATATTAATTAATAGTTTTTGTAGTAATTCACCTAAGGCGATTGCCTCACTGCCTTGCCGTAAATTATGTGTAGTTATGGTAATTTACAAGGTCTTTTATGGTAATGTAGTTATTGTAATGTAGTTCCTGGTTGTTATGGTAATTTATTTACAAGCTCTTTTATTATGTGTAGTTAAGGAAGTAATGTATTTTTTCTATTTATATTTATTTTTTTCATAAGTTGATATGTTATAATATTTACGGCATAAGTTGTTTGTTAAAAAGAATAGTAAACTAGTAAATGAAAAATTATTTTACTACCACTTTTAAAATAAATTAAAAAAAGAAGAAATAAGTTTAAATCACATGAAATATTTTTAAAACATTTTTTTAAAAAGTCGACTTTAGTAAAACATACACTTTTAAAATAAATTTAAAAAAAACAAAATTTAAAAATAGAATATTTTTAAAACATTTTTTTAAAAAGTCGACTTTAGTAAAACATACACTTTTAAAATAAATTTAAAAAAAACAAAATTTAAAAATAGAATATTTTTAAAACATTTTTTTAAAAAGTCGACTTCAGTGAAAGTGGTGCCAGTAAAAGAAAAATTGTCGACCACTTTTAAAACAAATACAAAAAAGAAAAACTAAATTGTTAAATGAAATATTTTTAAAACAATTTTTTTAAAAAAAAGTCAACTATATTAATACACGTAATTAGTAAATGAAAAAATGTCTTACTACCACTTTTAAATATAATTAAAAAAAGAAAAACTAAATTTAAAAATGGAAAATTTAAAATTTATTTAAAAAAAGTCAACTTTAAAAAAAGTTTATTGTTTGTTTCTCACATAATTAAAAATACAATAAATTAAAAATAAATAAACGACCGACAATGGCACGACTTCATGTATATTTTAATAGTTTTATGAGTTTGTAGTTAAAATTTTTGTTATTTTTTTGTATTTTGTTATTATAATTTAAATATCTAACTTGTGTATTTGACTTATGAAGTTTTTTTAAAATATGTGCAGTGAAAATATTGACGGTGGTGAGATGGCTTCTTCTTCACAATTTCCATTGAGCAACATTCATTCTGGACCTATTGACAATGATGTCTTATGGATGCAACAAAAGCATATTTCACAGCATATTTGGATTAAAGACGTTGAACGTAAATTAAGAGTGAGACGCGCACTTCCCAAAAATGAGGGGGAAGAAGAAATTCCACCCCAAATTACACAATTTTTAGTTGAGGCTGGTTTTTATCATATTGCTCAAATAGGATTTATGTGCATTAATGCGGGATTAATAAATGCCTTTGTAGAGCGGTGGAGACCCGAAACCCATACTTTTCACATGAGATGTGGAGAGTGCACCATCACTCTACAAGATGTTGCTATTTTGTTAGGCCTTCCTGTTAACGGATCACTTCTGATAGCACCAATAAGTATGGACTGGAGTGCATTGTGTCAAGAGTTACTTGGAGTGACACTAGCTGATGATGAAATACAAGGTAGTACTGATAAATTAAAATGGTTGACGCATCATTTTGGTAACGTTGTTGAACATGAGGGCAACAACGAGCAATTAAGGAGATACACCAGGGCATGGATTTTAAGGTTTATTGGTGGTTTGTTATTTGTTGACAAGACTAGTAGCAAAGTGTCATAGAGATATCTTCAATTTTTACGAGACTTTGCCGAGTGTAAGACGTTTGCATGGGGTGCTGCTATACTTGGGTTTTTATATAGAGAGTTGTGCGTAGCAACTGACTATGAGGTTACGTCCATTGGTGGTATGTGTGTGTTGATACAATTGTGGGCGTGGGAAAGATTTGTAAACATTGCGCCAGCAAGGACACCACCAATTCCTCAAAACAAACCCGTTGGTGCAAGGTAAGACACTTCCTAATTAACAATATTTTTATCGAGATTTGTAATGTATGTGAGTAACTGCTAATTAAAATATTCAGATGGCTTCGACGAGGAAATAAGCAAATATTAAATGAAGATTTGAAACTACATCGAACCTTACTTGATACAATGAAGCAACGAGAAGTAAGTAGAAGATTTGTAATGCTAAATATACGGAACTAATGGAGTTTAATGTTTTATATAGTTAATAGTTAAATTATTTTGTGCAGGTGGTTTGGGAGCCTTATACATTGTCTGTAATGCAATGTTTGCCTCCATATGTGTAGAAGGACAGGCTGTGTGGAGATGTATTGTCCCCCTCATATGTTTTAACATATGTGAATGGCATCAACCGGATAGGGTCATGCGACAATTTGGGTTGCAACAACCTATACCACGACATCCTATTCAACCTGCGGAGTTACACGGGTTGACGTTGCTTGGGAAACAAAGTGAAAATTGGCATCAGATCCTACAACCGGCTATTCTAGTATGGTATAATAGGCTAGAATATGCAATAGAGAACACAGGACCACAAGTCGGAGAGCTTAGTCCTAATTCTGACTACATGGTTTGGTATAAAAGAAAAACGAAGATGTTCATTGACCCAAGTAATGCTAAAGCGGCTTCACTGGTAATAATATTTATATATGACATATGATTTTTTGTATTTTATTTACGGATTGACATTTTGGAATTTTTTCTTATAGGGTGAAGCAGTCGAGGCATTGGCCTTCATGGTGTCCCCTGAAGGTAGAAATAAGTGTACGATGGACGATTTGGTTCCTTATGTGGAGACAATTTTGATGATTTCAAATCATGAGGATCATGTTGTTCGTGCCGCTACATCAGCTCCACCCCCTACAGCAGAGGTGGAAGCACCACAATTTAATTTGCCTGCTTCATATCAGGAGACTCGTGGGCTGGATCGAAGGAGGGCGAATGTCAGATCACAAGCATATAATGTTCCAAAATTTCCAGAACGTGAACATGGGATGTATTACACACCATCGCAATTTCATCATGCAGATATGCCTATGACATATTATTATCCATCGCAGGTCCACCCACAAGTTGGTTCGTTGCAACACGTATCCTTTGATCCACAGCACAACCCACACGTTAATTCGTCGAGACATGTACCCTTTGATCCACAACATGTTGTATTGGAACAAATTTTTGGATTGTTACCTGCGACTCCATCACCTCAACAACAACGGACGCCAATCACTCTAGTTGCCCCACAATTTGATATACCATGGGATCCATATGTTGAGGCTATGCATAACATAGAAGACATAGATTTGCGTGGGCAGTTTTCAGCTGAGATGGATGACACACTAAATCTAAATATCGCACTTCAGGGTGAACCACAGTTAAGAATAAATCCACCAAGAAATGCCAGAAATTGGAGGCAACCTTGCGTTGCCAGTCCCCGTGATGATGATGACCATTGATTAGACATGTAATTGTAGGTTGACTATGTATATATTAGTTATTTTGTTGTACCTTTTTTGTTTTGTAAAATATAGTTTCTATATAAATCGTTTATTATTTTCTGCTTTTTTATTGTGAATGTTTCTTTTTTATGAAAACACTTGTCTAACCTTTATGTCTTATAATACCATTTAAAAACTTAACAAATTTAATTGCGTCCATGTATGAAATTGCACAACATTACAACGATGGATAACAAGTTTTCATTGCATTCTCTTGAAAATACAGCTAATTGTCATCATGACTTTGTTGAGAGTCTCCTGTGTTTGACTGCAACGGACATAGGCGAATATTGTGTCCTTCCCTGCGACATCGACGACATCTTTGTCTAGGTTGTGATTCTACCCAATCCATCTCATTTCTTAATCTTGTTGAGTTAGGGTGTCCTTTTCCACGAACGATCGTTGGATCTGGGACAATAATCCAATCTTCATCATTAGGTGGAATCAAATCCTCATTGCCAAGTGGCCACCATTATGTTCAGTATGCATTCATTATGTACTCATTTGTATACACGTCGCCGATATACTGGTTGCAATTGATACTCATGGCACCACACATGGCAATTACATGAGAGCATGGATAATGCAAAGCTGTAAATCGTCCACATTGACAATATCGTTCCTTTAAGTTGACAATCCACTTTTTCCCACCTCGTTGATTTCTTGGATTAAATGCCTCCTCAACCTCAAACCTTGTTCTTTCGATGTCATACAGACGTACAACATGAGAACATGCTTCTTGTTGATTTTTGTGCATTGCATTAACTAACTTTGCACAGTATCTATTACCAGCTGTGAATTCTACCCTTGCGTTTGCTCCTCGTTCAACAAAGTACTCCTTGCAATGAACATATGTAGACTTCACCAATGCACTTGTTGGAATATTTCTACAATCCTTAAAAACTTTATTAACACATTCTGATAGATTCGTCATCATATGACCGAATCTATGATCTTTCACATCGTATGCCATACTCCATTTTTCTTTTGATATTCCACTTATCCAACGGGCAACATTTGGACTTGATTCACAAAATTTGTCCAAATGTCGATCAAATATGTGTTTGCACGGAGTATACCCTGTAATAGAAAATATGACATATTAAAAAGTTTTACAAACCTTGTAATCTAGTATTTTAAATTATATTATGATTCATGTAGATGACATACCTAACTTCACCAACATCTTTTTTTGTTTGACATTTTTGAACCGATGGTTGAAGTTGCTTGCAATATGTCGGATGCAATACATATGATAAGCATGTGGAGGTTGCCAACCGAGTGCTTCATTTTGTACAGCAGCCTTAATACTACTATGGCGATCAGAGATGAGACATATTCTCAGTTTATCGGTCACATGTAGACGTATATTCGACAAAAAACCATGACCACGCTAATAGTGTCTCACCTTCTACAACGGCAAAAGCAAGAGGAAGAGCATTACTATTCCCATCTTGTGTGGTAGCAATTAATAAAGTACCACGATACTTGCCATATAAATGTGTGCCGTCCACTTGTATCAATGGCTTACAGAACCGAAAAGCATTAGCACACTGCTTAAATGTCCAAAAAACACGACGGAACTGACGATATCCTCGAATGACACGATTATTAAACACAATTTCATCATGACAAATCTGATAATATCAATCTGGCGCAAAAGCTTTGATGAATTTGAAATATCTAGGAAGCATGGCGTATGACTCATCCCAATCACCAAAAATACGAACTATTGCTTTTTGTTTGGCTTTCCACGCCTTCCTATAAGATATTTTGTATCCATATTGCCTGCAAATTGTGTCCTGAATCAACGCAATTTTTAACGATGGTTCTTTGTCCACCATTCCTAATACACAAAATAACAACGTAAATAAATGAAATTAATCATGTTTCTAATATAATAAACTGATCAAACCACACATGAAGCTATATATACAAAATTTAAACATACCTACTATGCAATCGACAATTATGTCTAAAGTTAACTTGTTATGATCTTGTGAAAGTGTTGAATTCAAACATGTGTGTTTACCACCCGATTGAGTCACCTTCCAAGTATCAGTTTTCAATGAAAAAATTCCCCTCATATAGAATGGGCACCCATGTTGCATGTTAGGGCAACTGACAATGTATTTCTTTGATTTTGATTCAAGAACATCATATGTTTGGTGTATCTTCATGGAATATTGGATCAATGCATTTTTTAATGCCTCTTTACTCTCAAATTCCAATCCCTTGTATAATTCATCTCCAACATTCCACGAGTCATGCACATCTTCACCCAAAATATCTTCCTGATCAGGGTGACCCCAATTAATGTTGGTATAATGGGATGCATCATTCCAAGGTGGCCGTTGAATCCATTCTAAAAGAGATTCATGGTCATGAAATGTAGAAATACAATAAATAATGACCAAATCACATATTAATAAATAGAACAAAACACTAAAATAAATAAATAAATAAAATAGATTCATTTAGAATTTGAAAAAATTATAAAAAGAACTTAAGTAAACATTAGTTAATATAATTTAAAATGTGATTAATATAAATAAATAATAAAATTCAATTAAGAATACAAAATTAAAATAAGTTAAAATAATTGACTAAAAAATACATCATACATGGTAAACAATGACAAACTAAAACCAATTTACCTCTTAAACACAAACACCCCATATGGGAGAATCGATCTACAATATTCCGTTGTAGCATCAATTCCTTCCCGATATGTATGTTATGTCTCATGAACTTCTTATTTAAATTAATATGAAGTTCATGAGACATAACATATATAATGGGAAGGAATTGATGCCACAACGGAAAATTGCAATTCTATTATCCCACATGCAATGTATGTATATTGGTGGTAGATTGATTTTAGTATGACACTATTTATCATGTATGATGTATTTTTTTTATTCAATTGTTTTTAACTTATTTTAAATTTATTTATTTGAATCACATTTTAAATTATACAGTATATAAAAAAATTATTAAAATTTATATATTGTATAATAAGAACTTAAGTCAAAATTAACTAATTTTGACTTAAGTTCTTATTATAATTTTTTCAAACCCTAAATCAATCTATTTTATTTATTTATTTATTTATTCTTAAGATAAAATAAATAAATTTATGCTTTATTTATTTTATCTTAACACTATTAATTATCATGTTGTCTCACCAAAGCCCTTCTAAATTCAATTATTTATACAATGGTAATTTGAAATTTTTGTTATGTTTATTCAATTATTTATATCATTTAATTGACTTATTTTATTGTTAAACTACAAAAAATAACAACAAATATACCTTGAGGTTCACATATCGAAAGTGGTTGGAGAAGGTGACTTGCTTCAATAGACGTTGCTTCAATAGACGTTGCTTCATCATTTGTGTCAGAAGAATCACCATCAGCTACATCTTCTTCATCAGATGTTTCCTCAACAAATGAGTTAGAAACAAAATAGTCATCATCATCATCATCTGAAACCGCAACTCTTTGCATGATCGTTAATGTCTGTCGATCATTGCATGACGAATTATGCCCACCCGACATGTGAGAACTAACTGCACCACCTTGTAATGGGATAGTAGAACAACTAACATTATCTACTTCAACATAAATTTCTATTATTGCCATGTCATTTTGTTGATCAAAAGCACTAATCATGATTTCTACGTCTTCATCATCATATATATGTAATGCAACGTATTTTCCACTAACTAAAAATTTAGATATTATAGATGATATAACTTGATTTGCCCGTAGCTTTAATTTATCATGTATCTTCCTCTTTAATGCATCAAAACTGATACTACGTTTAATCTTAATTGCTCTCCTAGTGCCTTCAAATGTCAAACCCTCGTCACCATCATACATCCTCCCATTGACATACACAAACACTACCATTGGAGTGGTCATAATTGTTATCAATGTACCTACACAATAACACAATATTAATTCAATTTAATGAAATAATTATACATAATTTTAGCAAAAAAAATTAGAATCAAACTTACAAATACATAATTACTAACACTTACCACAAATTAAAGTATACACTTAAAATAAAAAAAATATAAATACACAACAAAATTACAAGTAACAAAAAATATCCCATTTACATAATACTTTTAAGAAATACTTATGATGACAAATATAAATATTACATACAATGTATCAAAAATAAAAAAAAATACACTTTAAATCAAATTATTAAAAAAATTATCACATAAAACTCCGTAAAATAGATACAATAATATGACAAAAATGCATATATAACATATAAATATAATATATATATATGTTAACATATAAAAAAAAAATAGTGTGTAAGAAAATACTCAAATGTTTGATATCCGGTTAAGTGTGAAGAAGACGAGGAAGAAGGGATATATATAGCCAGATTACTCACTTGAAGCAGCCATTCAAAATAGTTGCTTCATGTTTTCTCCCATTTTTTATTTGGACATGAATTGCACGGCTTAAAGTAGCTGTTCAGATTGGCTGCTTCATGTTTTCTCCAATTTTTTATTCGGGCCACGAGTTGGGCGTGGGAACATTATGTGCTTGAAGTAGCCATTTGAAATGGCTGCTTCATGTACTTGAAGTAGCCACTCCCAATAGCTATTTCACTTTTTCTCGGTCAGCGGGTACGTGTACTTGAAGTAGCCACCCATAATGGCTGCTTCACTTTTTCTCGGTCAGCGGGTACGTGTACTTGAAGTAGCCACTCATAATGGCTGGTTCACTTTTTCTCGGTCCAACTATCACGATTGGTTGTTTCCTTCAGCCTGCTGAACCAGCCATTCCGAGTAGCGAATTTTATACTTTTTTTTTGTTCGTTCAGTCACAATTAAATCATAAATGATTGATCGTGTCAAGATGAAACAACTATTTTAAATAGTTGTTTCATCCCGTGACTGACGTGGCATGCCACGTGGTCAATTTGAAAATTTGACTTGATATTTGGTCAAAACAGACCCATGCCAGTAATATGTTTTGAAAGAGACCCACTTTGAAAATAAATTTTTAAAAGTAATCCAGATGGGTCAATCAGCTGGCCTTTGGTGCCAAACATGATGAAGTGCAATATTATCTTAGGATTACTAATTTTTGGGTGTTTTTTTTTACTGCAATTTTTAGGTGTTAGTCATTGTTAAAATTATACAACTACAACCTAAGATTTTTGCCACCATATTATTAATCACAATTATGAGTATCATAATTCTAAACCTTAATTATACACTATACATATTTAAACAATTTTAAAAAAATCTAGATAAGATAAGAATGATATTAATATTGATGTTGTTATTTCACTTTGTTTTTTTGTCAGGAAAGTGAGGTAGAGGAGCAATGTTATTTTTTCAATAAATATATTATTATCAGACAAGTATGGCCAGTACATGATTGACACGTGTAAGGTAGCTGTTTTGGTGGACATTTGCCAGTCACGAATGAGGTATTACCTAGGTGGCATTTTGCTATAGGATAGCCATCACGGAATAAAGGCATTATTGAAGTTGACGCGGCAAGTGAATCATCCAAGAGCAAGTGCAAGCAACTTCCTTCCACCTCAACGTGAGAGTATATAAACCAAGCATGGCTCACCATGGTAATGCAAGAGCGAAGTGAGGCCACTCAAAAAAGAAAGAAAAGCCACATCCTTCCTCTTTCTACTCTCTCTCTTATAGTTATACCCCACCCCCACTTCTTAGCTTGATCCCTCTCTCTCTCTCTCCCTCTCCTCCTCAGCAAGAGATCCAGGTTTTTAAGTTTTTAGTCTTTTTAATATCTAAAAAAGAAACAATTATTTGCAGTTTGTTTTGAGTTTTCTCCTTCCTGTTCTCTGGTTTTGGAATTGAGACAGGCTCTCTACTTATAATTTAGAAAACTGTTTTTTTTGGGTTTTCTTAAATCATCTGGTAAAACATGGGAACCGCTATAGACATGTACAATAACAGCAACATCGTACCGGATTTCCTAGATCCGTATAGTGAAGAGCTGATGAAAGCACTTAAGCCTTTTATCAAAAGTGATTATTATTTCTCTGCCTCTTCTTCACACCCTCCTTCTTCTTCTTATTATTCTCCCCTTTCATCTAATTCTCTCCCCACTTCTTCCAACCAAATCAAGCTCAACCAGCTCACCCCAGACCAAATTCTCCAGATTCAGGCCCAAATCCACATTCAGCAGCAGCACGTAGCCCAACAACACCAAGCCCAAATGCTGCTGGGCCCAAAACTCGTCCCCATGAAGCGCGCTGGCACGGCCGCGAAACCCGGGAAGCTCTACCGCGGGGTGCGGCAACGGCATTGGGGCAAGTGGGTTGCCGAGATCAGACTCCCCAAGAACCGCACGCGCCTCTGGCTCGGAACATTCGACACCGCAGAGGAAGCGGCGTTGGCGTATGACAACGCAGCGTTTAAGCTCAGGGGCGAGTTCGCGCGTCTCAATTTCCCTCATCTACGACACCACGGTGCCTTCGTTTTCGGCGAGTTTGGAGATTACAAGCCTCTACCTTCTTCCGTGGATTCCAAGCTGCAAGCTATTTGCGAAAGCTTAGCTAAACAAGAGGAAAAGCCGTGTTGCTCTGTCGAAGACGTGAAGCCCGTGATACATGCTGAGCTGGCAGAGGTGGCAAAATTGAACGCTGAATTCGTTTATCCCGAGGTCGAGAACGATAACCCAATGTTGTCCTCGCCTGTGTCCGGCGAATCTTCTTCACCTGAATCCGGTGTTACTTTCTTGGATTTTTCTGATTTCCCGGATTCTAATTATCAGTGGGATGAAATGGAGAATTTTGGGTTGGAGAAGTACCCTTCCGTGGAGATTGATTGGGCAGCTATATGACTCGGTGAATTTTCGTTGTTGGTTTAGCTTTGCTCTGCTTTTGGGTTTAGTATGTACTTTCTGTTTTGTAATTTAGGTTTATGTTGCGGTGTCTTTGGTTGCTTCTGCAATGGAATTTTTGACATTTGCGGAGGTTTTGCTGAGACACGAGGGTTGCAAATTTTAGGCAGTGAAATCAGAGAGGGTCGTACTGGTCTTTTTGGTCTGCTCGTGTTTTTTGTTACTTGCATGACCGTGGGGGCATCTACTTGTGTCTTGGGTAGTTACTTCTTGTTCAACTGTAATTAAAGTGCCCTTCCAATATATGAAAAGTTTACATGTTCTTGTAAAGTATGGAGAAGAACTAAGTGGTGGGTGTTACCAATTTTTGTTTTATACTAAGTAATTCTAGTATGAAAATTCGCTACCGAGAGCTAACTTTTACTGACTAATAAACAAACGGTGTTTGATTCTATCAAGGACTGTTTGGCAATTGTGAGTGGTGTCAAATTGTTAGTGCAAGCTTTGTTTCTCATCCATACAAGAAGTTTGCTAGTATTTTTTATTTTTATTAGAATCTTGCTGACTAATGCTTAGAAGAGTATTAATTAAGGAGAATTAAGTATAATTTATTTAATATTTTAAAAAATATTATTAATAAAATAAATGCCTTTTGTTTATAATTACTTTTTATTTTTTAACCAGTGTTTTAAATAAATTTACTATCCTATTCTTTTATTTTTAAGGGAACACTTAATTGGGTGGTTCAAAGAGATTTGAATAACTTACCCTTTAATCTCTGATTTTCTCCCCTTTCAATTAAGAAAGTAATATCTCATAAATGTTTTCATTTAAATAGTAAGACTAGTTTTATTGTTATTTTTAATTACGATATTATTTTAAATGAAAAAAAAGGGATATTTTTCATGTTTGATGTGTAAAAAAAAGGATGTGTATCAAGTTATGATCCTCCTAAAATTACCACATTCACTTCACGCAGTCAAAGGGGAGCTAATCAAAAGTTCAGATTCATTCCATTCATGCAGCGAAAGGAAAAGCAAAATTAAATCTTATTAATTAAAATTATTGGTGTCAACGGTTTTATTTCAAAGTAAAACTATCCATTCAAGAGTTGGGATTCCCAGCATACATGTTCCGACATTAAAAAAATTAAGAATATAATATAAATAGATCTAGAACAGGATATATAACAATCTTCATGACGATCATCTACAGTTGAAGGGATATTAGGAGGTTAACCAAGGGATTTTTTTAGCAGCATTCCTCCAACTAGTGGTGAATAACTGAATTAATACAATGAACTAGTTTAGATGCCAAGAATTGATATTAAATAAAAAATTATTTTTCCTTAATATAATTATACATTTTAAAAATACATAATTTTTATTTTAAAAATCTTAATTAGCTTATCTTTTATTTTCTGGTTATTCAGAATTTCAGATGCTTACCTCCTTATTATTTATTACTTATTTTAAAAAATGTACGTATAAATTATGGAAATTTGACAGCAAAAAATACTACATTAAAAAAGTTAAGATTTTGAGCCCAAAAGATTCAAATTTGCATAAAAAATTATCTTTTTGTTATGTACGTTGCAAGAAACTCAATCTTATGCTCTTGCATAATTTGTTTATGCTCAAAGCTAATTGGATTTGTCTCTTATAACTTATACGAGAGTAGAGTAAAAGTAAAGTAAATAATTTTAATTGCTAATGAGAAGAATAGTATTTACCGTCTTATTGATGCAAAGTATTTAATCTCATGTTCTTATTGATATAAAATATTTACTGACTTTGTTAATGATTAAAAAGAATAGTAATACTAACAAGATTCCAAAAATATTGGTTAAACATTTTAAAAAATTACAATAAATTGTGATAAGCTAATATATTTTAAAATACTTGTTAACAGGACTCATAAGCTTAACATATATCTTAACTACATTGCTAAAAGAACAACATGTTTCTTTATATTAAATAAATTTGGATTGTACATTACTTATACAGCGTATGTTTGTTTATCCATTGAAACCTTGGCTGTATGAATTCCAAAACATCTGAACAGAGAAGTTATGAAAGGAATGGTTTGACAAACGGACGTTGGATATCTTCCAATGTTAACCCAAACATACTAATATACATTTATTAAAAGGAAAAATTCTTACTTTTCCATGAAACATGGGTTTGTTCTGGACAGAAGTTACAGAGGAAGGGAAAGGACCAAAATGTAATAAAAAAGAGAAGAGGGGACAGATGGGATGATTTTGAGTGTACTAAATTGAGCTTTGAGCTTAATAGAATTGATTGTCTAATACATGTATATAAAAAATAGTTTTTTGGATTAAATATATTTTTATTCTTTTGAGAATATAATAAAATTTAATTTTAGTTTTTTAAAATCCTTGTTAATTTTAATTTTTATAAATCTTGAAAAATTTAAAACTATCTGATTGTTGATCAATGTAAAACTATTTTTAAGCTATGTGAGAGTAGTGAGGCAAGGTAATTTTCATCCGCAGCTTGATGACAAAATGGAGAAACCAAATGCCTAAAAAGAGGATGGAAGTAGCTCTATGATATGGCGTGGGGTTGAGATAAGGAATTTGGGAGGCCGTCCCTTCTCCATCCAAAAGGTGCAATCAATAAAGAAAGCAAGGAAGAACAAGAAGAATGCATCAAAATCAAAATCTATATTCTTATTCTGAGCACGCGAAGACAAAGTTAACGCTGCCAAAACGGACGTAAGTTGAAAAGAAAGGCCCGCAATAATAAACAAATTGGGGGCCATGCCATGCCATGACCACACCATCAGCATCGGGAATCCTTCCAGACCCTAATCTAATCGCCCACCGCTTAACCTTTCAATTGAATTCCTCACCTTTAATCTTAAATTCCCTCTTTTTGATTGAATAGCTTTCAAAAGGAATGTGAACGAGATCGGAACTTGGCATAGCATAGCATTGCATCTTCAACTTGGTAAAAGGATTCCGTGATGAGGGGATAAAGCTTATAGTCCTACATATCACCTTATTTACTCTTTACAGGCTTTAATGATGTGGCTTAGCATGCGGTCAAGTTAAGAATCTTCTTTCTTTCCACGCTCTCAGCCTAGCAGATTAGTAATTAAAATAAACGTTTTTGGTTGGTTTTAAAAGCCTTTCCCATATACAGCGAGCGAGGGGTTTAGTTGAACATCTTGAGAGATTCTCCTCCTCCTACGTGGCATCCCCCAAAAGAAACGAGCATCTGCATATATACAAATTAGAAAGAAGAAAAAAACAAGGATGATTTGTATACTTTTTTTGTCCAAAAGTGTGTGCTCTACATGTGATCGACGACAAGTGCCATCACAATAATTAAAAGATTATCAACCAACTACTTCATTTGCCTGCATTTAAATTTTCTGACAGTTAGGGAGGTTGGGATTCAGCTAATGGGAACGGATGATCAGTAGTATTATTCAGTAATTTAATGAACTATTATCAACAGTTATAGCAAACAAAGTACCGATAAAACCTCATTTTATTGTTGAGAAAAACTAATGTTTATTGAAAAACCATTATTATCAACAGTATTTTTATTTTTTTTCTTTATTATAAATTAACATTTTACTGACTAATGTTTATTGAAAATGTAGGCTATACACAAAAGTGTAAAATAGTTTTATACCGTGATATCATTACAAATCACCGTATATGTTAAGTTTGTTATTTTTATAATAACTACCTTAAAAATCATATTAATGTAATTTCTGATTGATTTATGGTATAAAACTCCTTTACATGTCATGACTCATGAGTATTAAACTCAGATTTATTTGTCACAAAAGTTATAATTTGGGATGGATATTACTGGTCATTAACTTATTACCACTATATAATTACTGCTAAATACAAATTGTGTTGTAATTCTTCAAAGACATTCATCTAGCTTTACAACCTACATATTTGGCCTCACTTCGACACAGTAATGAAATTGTTAAGAGATGGGGACTACAGAGCTGAATCATGAAATTGTTATATCCCATGGAGGGTTCATTTTCTCTCCAGTACTGGACCAGTCCAGTAGGAGAGAGAAAGACTTAGGGCTTTTGTGGGTCCCATCATGGACTGGTCTAGTAACTAGAGAGGATTCAGTTCCTCCCATGGATACTTTAATGATGTTATAGGTATCCAACCACAACCGAATAAACCTTTTACTGTCACTACCTCCGGTGACCTTCGATTGCTGTCGATAAGAAGTGGTCTCTCCGATGAGCCTTTTCTTAGCATTATTGGTGGTAGAAATGACAATTTTGCAAACGAGTTCAATATCAATTTGATTGACATGACACTTCACTCTTTTGGGAGGGAAACACTCTCTTTAATCCTTGATAGAGCCTAGAGGAATAGTTGAATTATGGATCAATGGTGTATATGCAAAACCACTGTAAGCTCTATGAGAATAAGAACTGATATTAGAATTTTCATTCTACTCCTAATCAAAGATAAAATTTACCATTTTGAATTAATTTCAATCATGACATAATTGAAAATGAAATTAAATTTTGAAACAGTTTTTTATTTTGTCATTCAAACCAACCCTAGAAAAAAAAATCTTTTCTGAATTTAATTTTAATGTACTGTTATTAAATTTAAAAATTTTACACTTATGTTTAATATTTGAGTTTAATGGTGATGCACTGACAGTATAAAATAATTTTACACTGTCATTCAATCACAAATCACCATTAATATGGCTTTTAAGATAATTTTATAAAAGTCAACAAACTTACCATACATTGTGGGTTGTGATTGGATAATAGTGTAAAACTATTTTACACTATCAGTGCATAACCCTTTTTCTCTTAATATTTTTCGTATTATTAGTATATTTGACATCTTATTAGATATAGTTAAATTGATCAAATGATATAGTAACTCTGCGTTGTGATAACAATTGGTTAAAATTACACTCAACATGAAGTTATAAGGTTGACTTGGTAGTGAAAGAAGAAAGGAAAAGGGAGAAGTCGTGAATTCAAATCCTTACTAACAAAAAACTAACAATTAATAACTAACATTTATCGATAAAAGAAAAAATTACACTCAACGTGCAACCTCCTATATCAACATTGCATGAGTATTTTTAAATTTAAATAAAATTCAGCGTGTCTAATAAAAAGAAAGATATATTTAAGTTAATACAATTATACATCAGTCGGATTATTTGCGTCAATAAAATAATTCTTATTTTCGATGTAAAAAAAATAATTCTTATTTTCATATGTTTTAAAATTATATATTACATTAATTTTGAGGTACATTAGTGAGATAATAAATAATTATGGATTAATGTAATGCGATAAGAACTTTCCATTCATTGGTAGGTTTTAAAATAAAATATCCAATAAAATAATGAATAAAAAAAGTTTTAAAATAAAATATCCAATAAAACGTTATTCAATAATGTAAAAACGAGTGTAATTTGTTTTGGTATGTACTAATCCATTGATAACGGGCCTGAGATTGGTGAAGCCCAGCAGTAAATATTGAGTTGATACAGACCCAAACCCCTAGGGCTTTGCTATTCTCACCCCTAACCTTGTAAAATTACTCTACTGTCCCTCTTCCATTTCTTACACCCCACACCACTCCCTTCTCCTCACAATCTCTACCCCGACTCTCAACCTCGTGTCACTCTCCTCCTCCTTCAGTTCCTAAACTTACTCACACCAGTAAGTTGTGTAGATCAACGGAATCATGGTTCCGCAGTGTTGAATGCACAGCGGAATCCTGATTCCATTGTTTTTTTTTTTTGTTTTTTACAGTACACAATAGAATCGTTATTCCTTTGTGTATGAAAAATACATGCACAACAGAATCACGATTCCGTTGTGTATGCAAATAAAATGCATAACGAAATTGTGATTCCGTTAATATTTGATTTTTTTTAATTCATTTAGTGAACTTTGAATTTTTTTTTCTTTTCAGTAGTAGCAATGGATTGGAATACTTTTATTTCTGATGAAGTTACGATGCCAAGTAGTTGGGGAAAATATGATTGATGCAAGTGAAAATGCTTTAGACCAACTCGTTGAACAAAATGAAATGCAAGCAGATGATTATGTGATGGACATTGAACCTCAGCACAATTATCTTGACTTCTCCAATAATTTCATGATTGACGAGGTTGATTGATTAGTTATTGTTTTTATCTATATGGTATTTTTTGTATGTGTGTTTTGTTAGTGAATGAATGCATTTTGTTTTTAAGCTTTTGAAGAGCGAGATCACTTATTGACGTGGGTTCGATCTGTCGCAAAGGAGCTTGGATTTGTTGTTGTCATAGAAAGGTCAAAAGCTGGCAAGAAAACTTTTGTCCTACTGGCTTGTGAAAAGGGAGGAAAGTACAAACAATATAGAGATAAGTTAGTCTGCAAGACTACTGAAAGCAAAAAATGTCAGTGCCCATTTAAATTAAAATGGAGGCTTGTGAAAGGCATTGGTTGGAAACTTTATGTGGGCTACGGTTTTCACAACCATGAAGTCAGTGAAACATTGGCGGGTCATGCATATGCTGGTCGTTTAAGCAGTGAAGAAAAAAGTCTGCTAAATCAAATGATCAAAAATATGGTGAAGCCTATGCAAATTTTGTTGACAATCAAAGATCAAGATGTTGCAAATGTCACCACCATCAAAATCATATACAATGAGCGACAAAAATATCGACGACACCAAAGGGGTCCAAGAACTGAAATACAACATCTGATGAAGTTGATAGAATGTAATCAATATGTTTATTGGTATAGAATGGTCGACACTAAAGATGTTGTAAGAAATATCTTGTGGGCACATCCAGATTCTAATGATGCCTTATGTTAATGAGTTTCCCGATGAATTGAAACCATTCATCCAAAAAATTATTGATGTCAAAGCAGATGAAAATTGCGGTTATAGAGCAATTGCAACTTTGTTAGGTATGGGTGAAGAATCCTGGGCTCTCATTCGTCAAGACTTGATTCGGGAACTTCAAACATGACACTCTCTTTATCTTCAGCTCTTTGGCATGCAAGAAAAATTGATTGAACTAATCAGTTCGTTGTATCTCGAAGGTGGACCAACAACCATTGACAAGTGGATGACCATTCCCAACATGGGGTATGTGATTGCTAGTCGGTATAATGTGGTGTTGGTTCATTTATCTATGCTTCAATGTTGGACTTTTTTTCTGCTTAGGAGCCGGCCTCCATCTGCTGCACAACAACGTCTTATAGCTATTGGATTTGTTAATGAAAATCACTTTGTACAGGTACACATAATATACTAAATTATTAACTATGCAAATTTGTTTACTAAGTTAACCTTACCAGTTTAATTTTCATTGTTTAGCTATTTTTAAAAGATGATTGTCCCCTGCCTCGTATTGCACCTCAATGGAGAACATACTGCACTGCTGAAGCTCGATCATGCAAAAATCGTACATGCAACGCATGCAAGAATTCAACTCAATTCCATTTCATTCAACTAGAGGATCTCAATACGTAGTAGACATTACTAGAGATTCATTTTAGTTAATTAATCTTCTATTAATAATTGTTATTAGAGGACTTTATTTGTGTAATGTTTTGGTTGTTGAATATTTTTTACAAAATTGTATTGTATTATGACTGATTGATGGCATTTTAAAGATATATTAGGTACTGATACAAAATTTAACCAGGATTGTACCCTTGTACAACGGAATCGTGATTCCGCTGTACAAGCGTACAACGGAATCACGATTCCGTTGAAAAGTGTACAACAGAATCGTGAATCCGTTATATAAGGGGGTGAAACAAATTTGTACAACAGAATCACCATTTCGTTGTACAAATTTTTTTCACCTCTTGTACAACGGATTCACGATTCCGTGGTACACTTTTCAATGGAATCGTGATTCCATTGTACAAGTGTACAACGGAATCATGATTCCGTTGTACAAGGGTATTTTGGGATATCAAGAAAAAACCACCCACGTGGATGGTGAGAATAGCAAATTGGGGGGATGAGAATAGCAATTCCCAAACCCCTATGTAACTCAAGGACTTTATATAAATTTATGGGCCTAGTTAAATTGTTATTTGGACCTCTTTGGTTTCTTTCCTATTGCATAATGCTGCCGCATGAATGGCTGTCGTTTTGTTTGTTTTATATCTATTATTAAATTTTGAAAAATTTATTATTATTAGGAATTAAATGGAAAAAATTAAAAATTTATTGTTTTGTACTTTTCAATGAATCATTTGTTATTTATTTTCCGTTGAATATAAAAAATGTGAATTTATTATATATGTATATATAATAATTGAATTAAAAGTTTTTATAAAAACCTTAAGTTTATAAAATTTTATGTCAATAAAAATTGATATTTTATTCATATCAAATAATAAAATAAAATTAATTGATAGTTGAATTGGATAATTTCATATTTTACATAAAGTTATTTGGTGATGCAAATCCAAAAAATTAATACTCGGTGTCAATTGATCATATTCTTATTGTTGCGACCTGAAGTCTATTGCATTGTTAGGTCCACCGCTTTTGTTGAATTGGATAATTTCATATTTTACATAAAGTTATTAGGTGATGCAAATCCAAAAAATTAATACTCGGTGTCAATTGATCATATTCTTATTGTTGTGACCTGAAGTCTATTGCATTGTTAGGTCCACCGCTTTTGACGTAATTTTCGCTTTAGTTCTCTTATATATAGGGCTCATGGTTTTATCCTTAAAAGATGTATTGTTGAGTTAAGGAAGAAGAGTGCATGTAAAGTAACCTTGACTTTTGTTCCGACCTTAATTTCAGAGTTAGACTTATCGCTTCTGAAGTATTATTCATTTTAGCTCCTTATGCATGTGGGTGTTATAGTTCTATCCTTAAAAAGTGTATTGGCGAGTTAAGAAAGAAAAATGCTTATAAACTACTCTTAACCTCAATTCCTTAACAATGTGAGACTTTTTGGTATACATGAGCACTTATATATGTGTGTGAGAGAGAGATATCAAATTACATCAGTGTAACATACACTAACTATTACATCATTAATAACTTTATATAAAAATATTATTTTTATTGATCTAACTTGTGAATTATATCTATATATTATCTTGATTGTTTGTGTCAATAATAATAATAATAATAATAATAATAAAGTTATTCTTAATTTTATATATTTAAAAACATATTTTACGATAATTTTATGTACATAAATTTGGCATCAAATAATTTTGAATTAATATAAAATTTTATAATTCACTTTAGCTTCTAAAAAAAATACAATTTTTTTATAATATATATGATTTATATGAAATTGATCAACTTTGAATTTAATGATAAGTTTTGAGATAAAATCATCCAATTAAATATTATTAAATGATGTATAGTAGATGTAAGTTACATTAATGTAATTTGATCTTTATATGTATATATATATGTGTGTGAGAGAGAGGATGAATTAAATTATTTTATTAACATAATCAATAATTTTATATATATTAGAATTTTTATTAATATAACGTTACCATTGAATTTTAATTTATTTATTTTTATAAATTACACTTATCTACACAACTAGAGAGGCATCATCTAGACATCACACCATTAGATAAATTACCATGCTGTTGACGAGCGTGACAAGTGTCTCATATTCTCCTCCGCCTAACTTTTGCTAATTTTCTCTGTAACTAAAGGTGTCCAGTAGTTTAGTTATTTGAACAGTATACGCGAATGGTTGTAAATCTCCTTATATCTTAGATGAATTTCTACAAATAAAAAAACTTTCTCTATGAGTACACTATTCAAGCACCTCCCTCCCTAGATACATATTTTTACAGTGTTGAAACTGCTGAACTCTTTGCAGGTGACTGTCAATCATATGGCTGTTAGTTTTATTTCAGTGATCATCCACGCCACTTAAAAACAACAAAGCCCAACCGGACGTCTACTCGTGAAATATCGACATCCTGTGTTCCTTCCTATTGAACAATATATTAAAGAATATAAATGATAGAAATATCAACCAATTGTTACAATAATTATCATCAAAATCTTACAAGTATCATTCATTACACACCCAGAGTAGAATCTCTCGCATGCGCATAAATATGCACTTCGACCTGTTACATCCATCGGATTTTATGCTCTTTAGTATTAAGATCTCCTCTAATTATAAAATAAAAAGAACATCTTATCAAGAAGAATAATATAACGATTCAGATTGATTTATTTGCTGCAAATCGATCGTTTACTTTCACGTCGACATCGACTCAACAAATTTATTAATAATGTCCATTAGAACTCAAAGTGGATTAATATATAATGCACATGGTTTATTATATTAACAATATACTCCTTAAGTATTTAAACCATTTTACATTATCAAAGCGTGGGAATAATGAATCTTTGTCAATCTTTTTGGCGACGCCTATTCGAAATTATTGATTGGTATAAGATATTTTACAAAGTTTCGTTATTTATAAATCCTTCTTGTGGCAGATAGTGGTATATGTTTCGTGTGGTGGAATAGAAAGAGATTCTGAAGAGAGAAAAAAGCACAAGCTTAATTGACTGCTTGAGTGTCCAAGATGCGTTGATGGTTGACCCAAAAAATACAAGCTTGGTATAAGATGTGTTGACCAAAAAGAAAAAAAGGTGCCCTAGATACGTGCGCATATATTGCTAGCATGAATTTGGTTAGGCTGCTCAACACGCACGTGGGTCTTTATGTGGTTCTTTCATTCTCATATCATTCTTCACTATTTGATGAAGCATGCTAGCTAACTTGTTCCAATAGGATTCAATGCACGAGAAAGCTCTTTTCATACATTCATTTAGTCAATGAAATGGTCTCATTTTGAACATTGAACATTGAATATTGAACTAAGGCATCGCGTAGTGATCATACGGGTGAAGAAAATGATAACCTACCAAAAGAATCACGCATATATAGCTTTCAAAGCATTAATTGTGTGCAATGTGGTGATGTTTTATTCGAGGACAAGACGAAAGAGCGAGAAGGAATGTGAAGTCTTCTTGTCAACGGGAAATCTTCGTTGATGCGCATTCTTGATTAAGACAGCTCCACATTTTATTATATGATGTAGTAGACGACGTTGCTGAAGCCCAAAGCAGGAGTAATTTGAGAATTGAGATATTAAATTGTCATTTTTATTGGCCTTTTGTAATGGAATCGCAGTTTGGCACCTTGAATCAAATTCCCACTTTTTATTTTGATTAGTAAATTCGCACTTAAAGAACATAAAGTTATGACCAATGACCACCATTATATTTCCCGAACTGGTATGATTCAACTTTTTCAAAGTTCAAACCCACGTTAAAAAGAGGATCACTTGTTTCATGTTGCTTACATAAGGGGCATTTGGTTCAAGAGTTGTTTTTTCATTCATGAGAATCACAATCTTAGAAATTACGTGTTAAAAGTGATAATTTTACATAATGCAGAGAATAGTTTTACACAACGCATCGAAGATTTAACTGTATGGAGCATACGTGTCAGATAAATTATTATAAAAGATAAAATATAAACTAATATTATTTAAGAGATAAAAGACAAATTAAAAGATATATCTAATTACTCTCAACATGGTATTCTAATGAAAAGTGTTTTTAAGAAATATACTTACCCTTGTTTGGTTACATTCACCATTGCCGGCCGGGACTATAAAACAATATTTAGACAGATCATGTGTTCCTATTTTGACTTGAAGAAAATATTCTAAAAGAATTTTTGGTAAGGTTTTAAAACTATTCCCCCATAACTAGCAAATTCAATATTAAATATTGGCTAAAACAATGGAGTGTCTTTATTCAATTATGGCTCAAACTCTGGATATAATGAATAAAGACACAATACAACTTTGCAAACCCACAAGGTATTGTTTGGTGGTGGAGTGGGGATATTGGAACAACTTAAGTGCAACAAACGTTTGAATGTATTTATCTTTCTAGTTATTATCTTTTAGACATTTGAATTTGTTACCAGATGTATTTATTTTTCTAGCTATTATCTTTCTAGAGAGTTTTATCTTTAATTTAAATTCACAGCTACAACTTCTTTATAAATGTAACACGTATAACATCAATAAAATTGAGCTCCCTATTTCACTTAATTTCTATATGGTATTACAGTGTCAGGAGCTTAACAGTCAAATCGATCCTTTTTTTTTCCTCATGGCCACTCACCATTGCTTCCAATCTACCCATTAAATTTAATCTCTGCCAATTACCATATGTGATACAAGCAAATGACTTATCTCCTTGAAACCAATGAGCTTCTTGGCTATGTAACGAGGACCACATCATATCCTCCATCCAAAATCAATTCTGATGGTGCATATGTATCCAATCCAACCCACTCACATTGAAAACGCTAGGACCTTTTGTCCATGGTGGTTAAGCATTGGATATGTTATTTTGTGCTTCTGTCTTGAGTGGTTAAGCATTGTTTGGCTTCTGCTCTTGATGGTTAAGCTTTATTGCTTCTGCCTCATGGTGGTTAAGCATTGTTTGGCTTCTGCTCCTGATGGTTAAGTTTTATTGCTTCTGCCTTATGGTGGTTAAGTATTCTCATTGATTTGTGCTTCTGTCTTGAGTGGTTAAGCATTGTTTGGCTTCTGCTCTTGATAGTTAAGCTTATTGCTTCTGCCTTATGGTGGTTAAGCATTCTCATTGGTCTATTTTGAGTGGTTAAGCATTATTTTGACTTTTGCTCTTAATGGTTAAGCTTGGTTGCTTCTACCTTATGGTGGTTAAGCATTCTCATTGATTTGTTTGCTTCTGCCAAGTAGTTAAACTTTGAGGTATAGTTTATGCTTGGTGGTTAAGCGTGTTTGCTTCTCTTAAGTGGTTAAGCCTTGTGTTATGGTTTCTGGCTAATGGTTAATCGATCTAGTCATCAACGTGTGGACAATGCAACAACAAGAGCATCAACAAGATTTGTGGATCTAACAACCAAGATTCAAGTTGCATATGGCAACTTGATCTTGAGGGGGAGTATTGGAACAACATAAGCACAACAAACTTTTGAATGTATTTATCTTTCTAGTTATTATCTTTTAGACTTTTGAATTTGTTATCAGATATATTTATCTTTCTAGTTATTATCTTTCTAGATTTTTATCTTTAATTTAAATTCACAGCTACAGCTCTATAAATATAACACATATCAACATCAATAAAATTGAGCTTCTTATTTTACTCAGTTTCTATAGGAGATACGATAAAGGAGAAACATATATGCACCCAAAACAAAATGAAGACTTGTTACATACACTACCTTGAATCCTTGATAATATCAAATCGTACATGTAACAATTAAAGTAGACTTAAAAGTGTTATTTTGTTGAAAATTGAAGCCACCAATTACCGATTTGCTATTGGATGATTTTTAAAAATGAGTTGAAGAGAACCCTAAACCTAAATAAACACAATAATTGAAATAAGCAAGAACAGAACTATATAACAGTTGTGTCACTATTCTCTGTATAAATAGTAATGTACTCCTATTCACATATTTATCATTTGTACTATCATTATACTTGTCGCGTCCTTAGCATGTTCCTTATACTATAAAAGTAGCATTATATCCAGAAATTTCTATCAATAGTGATATATATATATATATTTTTTTTGAAGAAATCAATAGTGATATATTGAACATTATTAATTTTGAAAATAAATTCTCCTGAAATGTATGAAACTGTAACTCATATCGGGCCCAATTTTTGAGACTTAGATCGATTGATCATAATACCATACCCACCAAAAAATAAAAAACCAAAAAGAAGCTCAAGTAAATATGCTTTGCTGGGTACACAAAAAATATGCTTTGCTAGCCTTTTAGCCCACAAAATTAAATAGTCTGCCAGAACACGAGGAGTGTCTATGCTGTAGTATCGTCTAATGTTTTACTTTATACTTGTTTCATAAGAAAGAAATGCCAATATCGTCATCTATGTATATAAATTTGTAAAACGAAAATCCATAAACAAGGACGAATTCAGAAAAGAAGTTTAGGAAAGAGTCGGAATAAACAATTTTAACATACATTAACAAGTATATTATACATTACATGAAAATAATTTTTAATAAATAAAGATATTTAAAATTATAAAAGAATATATATAATTATTTTAAATAAATAAATAGAAAAATAAAAATAGTTTAGATTTAGGCAAAAAATTTTGACTTTAACAATAATCTTTATACTATCATACTTTTTTTTTTTTAAATCAGCAAAAAACGTATTTATATTTATATGTGGGTACCAGCAGTACCAGTAACCATATACAGAAGAGTTGCAATAACATCACCAGAGCAGTATACTTCCTCATCATTGGTTAGTTGGCATTTATGTCTATGTAAAATAAATACCAGATAACCAATGCAGTTACATGCAAAATGCATATCCCAAAACCTACCCTGACCAATAAGAACATAAGCCAGACATAAATTTTCAACAGTAACTTATACTATCATACTTACTATGACTTTTGATTGATTTATAGTGTAAAAATTTATATATTGACAGTATATAGAAATTAAATTTAATAAAGAATTGTTATAAGTATATTCTTATATATATATATATATATATATATATATATATATATATATATATGACATCGAATCACATTGAAAGGACTCAAACTATAACCTAAATTCATTATAAAAAAACATTAAATCTAATTTCTGTAATTTAAACTCATTAACTTTCCATTCCATACAAGTACACATCAATATAAAAACAAATGCAATCAGTTGTCACGCATCTTGTCTTTCCAATCACTTTGCAACAAATTTAACGGGATTCCATAATATTTACGAAAATTTAATTTGATACGAAGCATTTATTTAATTGAGAAGAATAATTTTGCTTTTAAAAAAAAATTGAGAAGAATAATTTTAATTTTTTTTAAATTTTCTATGAATTTTCTTATTTATTAAATGAATTTTTATTAAATATTTTTATTTTAAAATAATAAATGTATTCAATCTCTTTAATAATTATTTTTTATTTAGCATTAACTATTAAGAGAATATAATAATAATATTAAGTGGATATAGTACTACTCTTGGATAAATCTATATGATATTTCTTTCAAAAATTTCGAAGTTATTTTTTCAAATTATTATTCCAAAAGCTGTTTTAAAGAATACAACTACTTTTAAAATATTACTCATTATTTTGTTGTTAACATAGACTTGTCAAAGTATGAAATAATATCACGACAAAAGAAGGTTCTTCACATAAATACTTATAGTAACATTTCAAGTCATTTTTTTTTAGTATAATGTATACTTTCTTATAGTAGCTCTCCGTATTCTTTTTTTTTTTTTATGAAATAGCTCTCCGTATTCTTCTTGTTGGTCAAAGTTTTTATTTTCAAGACTAAATTATATATTCTTATTACAACTTGTTTCCTCGTAATATAGGTTGTTAGCCTCATTCGATTTACATCAAGGCACAGTGATCACTTAAGACAAAGTTTAAAACATGGGAATATTTTAATGTTGAGAGCGATGTTAAGCCATGCGGAAGTCCATCATTCCGACCTGGACCTTAGTAGGAAAGGTCCCATTTTGTCACATCTCCAACTGTATTCAGTTAAATTAAAGATGGTTGAAAATTTAGGCAAAGAACCATATAAGCCAAAACTAAGATAAAAGGGTAAGGAAATTAAATAAGGGTCTTTAATTATCTCTTATTCATGATCATCCATCCGCAACAATATTTAATTAAGCACACAAACCAAATCCTCTTCAGTCCAAACCGAGTTGAAGATAAGAAAGGAAGGGGAAAAAGGAAAAACAGAGTACGATTGAAGATCCATCTAGATAAAAATGTGCGCATAAGAACCAAGTTCCTCAATCACAACAGTGCTACTGAATGATGATGCTCAATGTGCGACAAAATTGAACGGTTTTGCCGACCTTACCCCCCTGTTCCCTTTGAATTGATGGTGGTTTGAGATAAGGCCAAATTGTGGTATCGGTGGTTGTGAATAAAATCTAGTTATAATTTGCCATTGAATGTATTGTAAGATAACAAATTGAACACTGCATGCATGCACGGGGATAAGAATTGAGCTTTAAAGGGGAAGAGGATAAATTCATGTTACAAATAAAGGAATGAAGTGCAGACGATATCCTTTTTGCTAAAAAGTGCGAACTATGCATCGATGGTGGATTCACAATCCATTCAACTTGTGTTTTGACATTATTGATTATTTATTTATAAAGATTCCTAATCTATGGGTCACAATGTTAAAAAAAAGAAGAAGAAGAAATGACATATCCATTTGATACCAAAACCACTCTTTTTTTAGTAATATCTTGGGGATTCAAATTTATGCCATTCCTTTCAAAGGAAAAGGGTTCGGGGTAAGGAAATATCCCCTTTTCTTTGTTTATCCTCTTTGTCACTGTCTCTTCTTTTTCTTTTTCTTTTTTCCAACTTAGTTAACAAATCATTTTTATCGCTTATGCTTTGTCTTTAATAACGATCCAGGGCCCGCAAGCAAAAGAATTATGTTATTCATCAAAAGATTACATTTAATAAAAAAAATCAAAAAGATAAAAAAAGAATTATGTAAAAGAATTACATTTCTTCTTCAAAAAAAATAAATCAAAAGGTTACATTTAATTTCAGCATTAGCTTTTTTTTTCTCTTGTATATGACCACAAAAGGAATATTTCGGTGGGTCATTAAGATTTTTAATTTTCTATTCGAATATTTCATTACACACTTAAAAGACTTGAGTCCAATGTCAAGTTAGAATAACCACTTACTAGTATTTCAGCACTAACAATGTAATTTATAATGGTACACTAATCAACCAAGTTATATGATGATTCCACACGCGCAATAAAATCATATGCATATACTCTTATCTACAATCTACTATATCTATGTGCTAATGGGGGAGAGAGAATGAGAAAGAGAGCGAGAGAGAGAAAAGGTATTCTGTATGGGAAGGAGAGTGCAGGTGAGTGCTCCAAAAACTGGAGGGACTATGCGGAGATCACGACATACTTCTTTGAGAGGTTCCCTGATAATTTTGGGGTAGCTGAGCTGTGGAAGGTTTTCCAGAGGTGGGGGAGAGTGAGGGAAGTCTTTGTTGCAAAGAGAAGAAATAGATGGGGGAATAGGTACGGATTTGTAAGGTTCTCAAGCGTTGCGGACATAAAACACCTTGCAGAACAACTAGACACAATCATAATAGGAAACACAAAGATGCATGTCAATGTTCCCAAATACAGAAGAGAATCAATTAAATTGAAAGATGGAGGAAAGCATAAAACAGAAAAATATAGGGAAGGGAGAAAGGAAAAAGACGAAAAGAAGAGGAGGCATGGTGGAGGAACAGAGAATGGTACTAACACAGAGATGAAAAGGACTTACGCACAGATTGTCAAGGGTGAAACAAATCTTGAAAAGAAGGTTTCGAGGCCAAAGTCAACAAATAAGGGACATAACAGTGACAGTAGCTGGAAGGGGCAAACTCTTAAAGTGGATGATGAAAATAAAGAATGGCTTGAAGACTGTTGGGTTGGCACCCTGAAAAACCTAGCAATGTTTGACAGAATACATGAGGTATATTTGGTATGTGGGCAGAGAGAAGTCCGATTGAGGTATCTTGGGGGTGAACTGGTCATCATAAAGGGTGTTGAGGAGAACAACATAGAAGAGTATCTTGGCACGGAGGAGGGGGGATTATCCGCAGTGGTACACTCGATACGAAAGTGGAACAAAGATTTACCAATAGGAAAGAGGCTCGCATGGCTACGGTGCTCAGGATTACCTCTGAACTTATGGAGGAAAAACTATTTTTCTCAAATAGTGGGAACAGTTGGACAATTTGTTGCTATAGCTAAGGAAACAGAGGACTTGGATAGATTAGACACTGCACGCATATTGTTTATGCTTCATTCACCCATGTCTATCAACAACCACTAGAGAGTGCAGATTAACGGTGGAATGTACCACGTAAGTCTGGTTGAGGAAATGAGAGCACAAACAAACCAATGCTGTTGTGGTTTATGGAGGAGAGTTAACAGCTCATCTGAAGATCTATCTTTGGGAAGTGTAGTGGGTATGGAATACAACTCGTCAATATCGGAGTGTTCAGATGACATGACTTTGTTCCTTGATGGAGACGACGGTGGAGATATCGGAGATTATGGGTTCCAACGAAACAACAATGAACAAGGGGAGGAGGAAATTTCACTCGTGGGACCAGAAGGTAATATCCAAGATGTTGAAGATATCCAGGGGTCTAAGCACAGCGAAGATAGGTATGTGATTGATAGCATGAACCAGATGGGACAGTACGATGACAATGAGTTTCAAATTCAAAATCAAAAAGAGACAGGTGACAACGAGTGGCGAGCCAATATGGAGAACACAATGCAAACCAATCAAATTGAAGTTGAGGGGGCCACTACAAATAAAGAAAGTGAGAATATTCAGGAGGTAGAAGGCATGACAGTAATTTTGGAAAGCAAAGTGGACGCACAGGAAAATAAAGCTGGAGGGAAGATCACCTGGATAGAAGCAAACACGGATCGAATGGGCCGACACAACAAACTGAGGCCCAAACTGCATGTTGGGCTAAAGATGTACAACTGGAGTGTCCAACAATAAGAAGTGAGGACGTGATAGTAACTCTGACTGGTAAGTGCTCAAACGAAGATGCTGACTCTGATTTAATGGTGAACTCGGGTGATGGAGTGACCAGAGTGCCAATAAAACCCTCTAGTCAACTCTCTACCCCATCATGTGTAGAAGTTACAGAAGCTACTGATCATATCATCATGGGAATTTCTAGAGAAGAAAAAGAAAAATTAAAGGGAAGAGTTGAACAGGAGAACTATGCAATTGGAGTTCAGTAATATCCTTTTTGATAGCTGTATACAAAACTGTAACAAAATATTTTGGCTGAAGGATGAGGTGGCTGAAGCAAAGAAATTATGGGAGTTAGGGAAGAGTATTGGTGTTACCTTTGAAGGTGATGAGGCAGAAATTATGGACAAATTAGTGGAAATGGAAAGAAGAGATCAAAAGGAAGCAAAAAAGGCAACTAGGGAATTCTTGGAGGGTACAAGCAAAGGTGTGGTATGAAGATTTTATCTTACAATATAAGAGGCTTAGGGGGGAAGGTCAAGTGTAAAGTTGTGAAAAGTTTGGTAATTAAGGAAGAGGTCCAAATGCTCTATTTGCAAGAAACTAAAAAATAAGAAGTTAGTCGAGCTCTATGTTATGCTCTATGGGGAGACGATAATGCGAAGTGGTTGGAGGTTCCATCTAATGGCTCATCTGGTGGATTGTTATGTTTGTGGTAGTGAAGAATTTTTTGAGCTCACCAATTCTTTTTTGGGTGAAGGTTATATTGGTTTGGAGGGTATTTGGAGAGAATCAAACTTATTGGTGGTCGTTGTCAATGTGTACTTACCAAGTGAGAGAGGCGAAAAAATGAGAATTTGGGAGGCTCTTAAAAATAGGAGGAACACTTGCAATATAAAGTGTTGGTGCATTTTGGGAGATTTTAATTGCGTTAGAAAAATGGAAGAAAGGGTGGGGATTCAAGGTGGCACTAGTTACGGAGGTAGAGAAACGAAGGACTTGAATAATTTCATTGAAGACATGGAATTGGTGGATATTCCTATGACTAGAAGAAAGTTCACATGGTTTAGACCAAATGGAAGAGCGAGAAGCAGGCTTGACAGAGTGTTGGTGTCGGGTGATTGGTTACAAATTTGGCCCGATAGCACACAAACCATCTTGGATAGAAATATCTCTGACCATTGCCCTCTCTTATTAAAGAACACATCCATTGATTAGGGCCCTAAACCATTCAGGGTCCTTGATTGTTGGTTCTTGGATAAAAGTTTTGAGGAGTTTGTTAGAGAAACTTAGGGTAACTTGGAATTTCAAGGATGGGGAGCATATGTGCTTAAGGAGAAGCTAAAGGCACTAAAAAATAAATTGAAGCGGTGGAATAGGGAGTGCTTTGGAAATCTTGAGACAAAACATAAGAGTATTGTACATGAGATTAATGCCCTTGATATGAAGGAGGAGGAGGATGGGTTAAATGAGGAAGAAATTCTAAAGAGGAGGAGTCTCCAAGAAGAATTTTGGAAGGTCATCATGTGTAGTGAGTCACTCTTGAGACAAAAAGCTGGATCTAAATGGCTTTTGGAGGGAGATCAAAACTCAAGATATTTCCATTGCATGATAAATTGGAGAAGAAAGAAATCTATGGTGAGAGGTTTGAATGTTAATGGTAGATGGATAGAATATCCTACACTTGTGAAGGAGGAAGCTAAACCCTTTTTTTCAAAGAGATTTAGTGAGGTGACTTGGAGGAGGCCAACTCTTGATGGAGTGTATTTTGAGGGAGTGTCCCAAGAAGATAATAATTTGTTGGTGGCTAGATTTGATGAAGAAGAGATCAAAGAAGCGATTTGGGAATGTGGGAACTTGAAAAGTCCAGGACCCGATGGATTAAACTTTAAATTCATCAAGAAGTTTTGGGAGACCGTAAAAGGGGATATTCTTAGATTCTTGCATGAGTTTCATCAAAATGGTGTCTTCCCAAGGGGGTGCAATGCTTCCTTTATCACATTGGTACCGAAAGTAGAAGACCCACAAGAACTTGGTGAGTTTAGGCCAATTTCCTTGGTGGGGTGCATGTACAAGATTGTTGCTAAAATGCTAGCAAAGAGATTGAAAAAGGTACTTCCAAAGGTGATTGATCAAAGACAAAGTGCTTTTCTTGGAGGGAGACATTTAGTGCATAGTGTCTTGGTGGCTAATGAAGCAATTGATGAAGCAAAGCGAGCTAAGAAAAAGTGCCTTATCTTTAAAGTTGATTATAAAAAGGCATATGACTCAGTATCTTGGAGTTTCTTGATATATATGTTGAGGAGGATGGGATTCCATAGCACTTGGATTGTTTGGATGATTGGGTGTCTTTTGTCTAGTACTACTTCGATCTTGGTCAATGGTAGTCCCTCGTCGGAATTTGTGCCACAAAGAGGACTTAGACAAGGAGACCCACTTGCTCCTTTCCTTTTTACTATAGTGTCTAAATGCCTTTGTGGGTTAATGAGAGAAGCTATTGGAAAACATTTGTTCTCTAGCTTCAAAGTGGGAGAGAAAAATATTGAGGTCAACCTTTTGCAATATGCGGACGATACTCTTTTTTTTGGTGAAGCCTCTTTGAAGAATGTTATTATCCTCAAAAGCATTCTTAGATGTTATGAACTCATTTCGGGCTTGAAAGTGAATTTTCACAAGAGCAATTTTGGGACCTTTGGTGTGGAGCACTTGGTTATGGAGAGGTATACTGATCTCTTGAAGTCAAGAGCTTTGTCTATACCTTTCACTTATCTTGGTATACCGATTGGTGCGAATCCTAAGAGGGTGGAAACGTGGAAACCCGTCATTGACAAGTTCTCTAAGAAGTTAGCTAAATGGAAGTTCAATTTGCTATCTTTTGCGGGAAGGGTTTGTCTCATCAATTCGATATTGAATTCTCTACCTCTCTTTTTCATGTCTTTTTTCAAGATACCTAGTGGAGTGGTGAGGAAAATTGTGAGGATACAAAGATCTTTCTTGGGGGGGGGGAGAGATAAGTGTAATAGCAAAATAAGTTGGGTTAAATGGGAAAAAATATGCCAACCCAAAAACCAAGGTGGATTAAATATTAAAGATATTAAGATCTTTAATATGGCTCTTCTTGGTAAATGGAGATGGGATATTTTTCACAATAAAGGGTCCTTGTGGTGTAAAGTCCTAGAATCAAAATATGGGGGTTGGAGAGGGTTAGTAGGTGAGGAAAATAAAAACAATGATTCTATATGGTGGAGGGATCATTGTAAGGTGTGTGGAGGTCTTGAGGAGATTAATTGGTTTGGGAAGAATGTGCAATGGAAGGTGGGTAGTGGTGGGACTATAAAATTTTGGGAAGATAATTGGTTGAGTGAGGAATGTTTAGCTGTCAAGTATCATAGACTTTTCCTAAACTCCAACCAACAATCTTGCACTATCAATGAAATGGGGTGTTGGGTGGGACAAATTTGGAAATGGAACTTTTGTTGGCGTAGGGAATGGTTTGTATGGGAATTGGAGTATGTTAATGAACTCCAAAATTTGATCCAAGCAATATCCGTGAGGAATGATAAGGTTGACTCTTGGTGGTGGCTTGCTGATGGTGTTGGTGTATACAACACCCACTCGGCCTACTCAGTAATTAAGGACTTGGAATCACCTTCTCAGCAGGAGGAAGTTTTCTCACTGATATGGAAACTTAAAATCCCTCCCAAAGTGGCTTTTCTAATTTGGAGGTTAGTGCTAAATAAACTCCCCACAAGGGATAACTTGGCACATAGGAATATCACTCTGTCAACAAATGAAAGTGCGTGCCCGTTCTGCAATTTACAGGAGGAATCAGTACAACACATTTTCTTTGCATGTGGGCTATGGCAGGATCTGTGGAAGGAATGTTTTAATTGGTTGGGAATTAGTACACTGATATCATAAGATACTGTACTAAATCTCATGCAGCATGATTTCTTTTGTTCCAATAAGAAAGATTCGCAGAGGTGGTTCGTAGTGTGGGGGGCTGTTATTTGGAATATTTGGAGACATAGGAACAATTAGGGGGCGTTTACTTGCAATTCTATTTTCTGTTTTCATTTTCTGTTTTCAGTTTTTAATTACAAAACTGCCACCTTGTTTTCATTTTGTTTTCTGTTTTCTAAGATTTGTACAGGAAACACTGAAAACAACTTTTTTTTGTTTTCTCTGTTTCCTGTACAAATCTTAGAAAACAGAAAATAAAATGAAAACAAGGTGGCAGTTTTGTAATTAAAAACTGAAAACAGAAAATGAAAACAGAAAACAGAATTGCAAGTAAACACCACCTTATATTTTCAAGGATGTGGCTGTCAGTAAAGAGAAGATTATGGAGGATATTAATTTCTTTTCCTGGGCATGGCTAAAAGGATTAACAGAAAATTTTGATCACTCCTTTGTTGCTTGGCAAGTTAACCATGCAGCGTGCATTTTGTCTCGGGACCTATGAGCCTTGAATGATGGACTTTTGTCGAACTTAATTGTGAATGGTGGCTTATAATTGGTCTGGGATAATTAAATATGACAGTGGCTTTGGACTTCTTGGTTTGGTGGTATTGATGCTCTGTACATAGTAGTAACTCCCAATAGTTATTGATGGTTTTATTCCTATTTTGTATGTATATGATTACTACTGTGATTACTGATCAGGAGGTGGGGTAGGTGCTCTCAAAGGGAATGCAACTTATGCATTCAATTGGTTAGCATCTATTTATGTTCCTAAACATAAATATTAACTAACCAGTTAGGGAAGGTTCTGTTTTGTGGGGTGGTGTTTGATGATTTTTTGTACATTGACCTTGGTACCACTGGTACCCACTTATAATGATAAAGTACTTTCTTGGCTGATAAAAAAAAATATATGCATATACTCTTTTCTAGAGTAGTAGTCATCTTCTCTCATTTGGACATTTTCCAATCATTATTAATTATTTAACTAAAATATAAAAATTAAAATAGATTTCACTAAACTATATTACAATTTTTTTCTTGTCAAATCATTGTGTGTGTGTAAAATTTTGTAGCTGCTGAATATGCATGTTGTAAACTTCTAATGTTGTATAGTTTGGTTCTCCAATTTTATCCATTTATAATCTGGCACTTAGAATCCACAAAATTCACATGCAACGCATATGTATTCTAATGCATAAGTTTGGTGAACACTTAATATGCATTATTATAAATTAATTTTGAATCACACTATTGATCACTGACTGTTTAATAGTATTTTTTATACACAGTTTAATATTGGTTAGTACTTGTTAAACACGGAGCTTCATTATATTTTATACACACAATGAGGTGTTAAAAATGGAACCGTTGACGTGGATATCGCAATTCATAAGAAATTATTGGATTCAAAAGATGGGATAATTCAGTTGGTCCACGTACCTATACCCTTTAACCGAAAGTGCAACTGATACTTGATGTGGTTTGTGGTAGTTATTATTGTTTCAAATTCTGATGCCATTCCCACTTCATCAGTTTGTGGTTATCAACTGATTTGAATAAAAAAAAAATTAAAAACACATTATATATATATATATATATATATATATATATATATATATATATATATATATATATATTTTACATATCAGTTAATATTGTTACTTAACATTAAAACTAAAACTATTAATAAAGAAAAAATTTAGAATCCAAAAATAGTAAAAAAATTGTTTAAGGATAACATATTTTTGGTGGACTTATGGTAGGGCAGGGTTAAAACAGGCCAGGCTAGCCCATTTACCATTTCTAACCCAAAAATAGTAAATTAGTGTTTGTCAATTACAATGATGATTTGACCTTTCTTTAAACACATAAGTAATAATTGAGTGTTACATAATAATAGGGACAAAAACAATTACTTCATATTTTTTAGAGATGAAAATAAAAGAAAAAAATTACAAGGATAAAAATTAAAACTCATTTATTTTTTAAAAACTAAAAATATATTTAACTCAATAATTGATCTTATCATATTTTATATAATCCCTTAATTTATAGAATAAAATGTCTTTCTAATGGATTCAAAATCTTTGTATTAAAGCATGATAGGTTGTAGTAATTGACGTGTTGGATTAGTAGAAGAAATTTTACATTTTTTACTTTTTGCAATAATTAAGAATTGGTGTTAAAAATTAATAGCCAGCTATTTTACCCTAATTTTTAATTATATAATAGTTAAATAACTAATGCCCATTTATTTTTCATAATATATGGATAAAAGTTGTTCACTTAAAATTTAAGAACAATTATATAACTGCTACATAAGAATTTATCATGAATGATGAAAAAAATTCATAAATCAATATTGTCAAGGGTAAACTTTTTTTTTCCGCACAAGCTAGAACAAAAGTTTATTAAAGTATTTATTTTTTATGTATTATTAATGTAAAAAAATTTATATTGTTAATCAATTAGCAAACACTTTGAGTATAACTTTAAATTAGTTATTATAAAATTCAACAATTTGACCTCAAACAAAAATCTATGATTAAATGACAATATAATTTTTTTAACACTGTCAGTATATTTAAATTAAATTCAAGTTTAAAGTCCAATTACTTTGAAATATAATAATATAAATATGAAATATAACATTTTTAATAATATATAATCCTTGATATAGCTACCTTGTTAAGACTTAAGAGTATCGCCTCCTACCTTGCTTGAATTTCGGTACCACCATTTCAATGAAATTCATTCTTCCATGCATTTCCCTTTATGAGATCTCTAATTAATCTTCTCCAAATACAACATAGATCATACATTTGATTGATGATTACAACACGGTACCTCCCGTGGAAGAGAAGAGTGTCACTGATTTTCAGGGTTGTTATAATCAATCTTCCTTGTTTATGAGTGGTCTACGACCAATGCATTATACATATCTCAATTCGCAACTATAAACGGACAAAAACTAGCTAGTTAAATGAATTATCAAGGGGGTCATGTCAATTGGTTTGTGGGTCATCACTCATCAGTTTCTCTTCAAACTTTTGATCGTGAAATTCTAATTCGAGTTTTGACACTTCAGGTATTTTGTTTATGGTAAAGTCCCTTTAGATTCAAAGCCCTTTGTTTCTGTCTTTTGTTTTCGCGGGTAAACATTTTGGACTCGAGATCATGTCATGATCAAGCGAGTTCTCGTATCTTAGCCTCCAAGTGGGTCTCACTATGGGCCGACACTGCAAAGTGCTGTCGCTAGCTCCCACGCGCAAACCGAACGGAGTTTATATTCCAGTCCAGTTGGAACCAAATTTATACAACGACCCCACCACTACTCTTCTGTCAATCTTTATTCAATTATACGATTTTTAGAGTAACTAGTGTTTTAGTCCGTGCGTTGCACAGGCTTATTAAAGTTTTCACTACCTTGTTTATATAGTTAATAGAAAGAAATTTGAAAAAATAAAACAAAGAATTATATACCACATTGAAAGAAATTTTAAAAAAGAGATAATTATAAAAAAAATTAGAAACTATAAAATTAAAAAAAAAAAAAAAAAGATAAGAAAAGATGTAACAATGTAACTTTAATTTTTTTAATATTAATTTTAAAAATTGAAAAGTAAATTGAATTAAGGATTTAGAATTATTGACTAAAGAGAGAAATCTTCGGAATAAAAAATAGAGTTAGAAAATATATTAAAAAAAATAGATTAGAGAGTATAAAATTTGAAAAAAAATTATATAGTACATCGAAAGAAATTTTGAAAAAGAGATAATTATAAAAGAAATTAGAAACTATAATTTTTTTAAAAGAAAAAAAAGTGAAGATGTAATGATGTAACTTTAATTTTTTTAATATTAAATTTGAAAATTGAAAAGTAAATTGAATCAAGGATTTGGAATTATCGATGAAGGAGATAAATCTTCGGAATTAAAAAATAGAGTTATAAAATCAGATAAAAAAATATTAAAAAAAATCCAAAAGATTAGAGAGTATAAAATTTTAAAAAAAATTATATAGCACATCGAAAGAAATTTTGAAAAAGATATAAATATAAAAGAAATTAGAAACTATAATTTTTTTAAAGAAAAAAAAGATAAGGGGAGATGTAATTATGTAACTTTAATTTTTTTAATTAACTTTGAAAATTGAAAAGTAAATTGAATTAAGGATTTGAAATTATTTATGAAAGAGAAAAATCTTTGGAATTAAAAAAATAGAGTTAAAAAACTGATAAAAAAATATTTAAAAAAATATAGTATCAGATAAAGAAGTGAATGAAGGTAGTTATATAAATATTGTGAATATGGGGTAGTTACAAAAATTGATAAGAGAAATTTTAGAAAAAGTAGAAGAACCAGATGCAGGTTAGGAGAGTGAACTACACAACTTCAAGAGATGAGAGTATTCAAATAAGAGTGAAAGTGAGAGAGAGTAGAGAGAGTGAAGCAAGGAGAGGAGAGAATCTCTTAATCATTTATATATATAAGGAGATTTTTTAGTGTTATTATATAAACATGTTCATCACATTTTGGGGGTGTATGTAAGTGAAAAGAATAGAGTAATAGAAAGAAGAAATAAAAAAGTTAATTAAATTACTTAATGGTATAGATATTTGACCAGCAATTTATCGAAAGCCAAAACTTTAAAATTACAAGTTAATTCCTTGATTTTTTTTTTCTAGTCTTTCCAGTAAAAAATTGCAGATTCGACTTTAAGCATCATGGAAAGTTTGCACTGTTTTCTGCTTGGTGTTGTGTTGTCTGAATGGAGATCACCAGTCTCTGTTTTTCACCCTATCATCCACCCTATAACTAAATGCAATCTAACGCATCATGTAAACTAATTAAGTATAAAAAATCACTATCACTAAAAGAGAAATATATTTGTATGATAAGTTTTGAGTATTTAAATGGGCAGCAATGTAATTCTTGGGTATAGAAGAGAATATAAAAATAAAATGTTTATTAATTATAGTAAATGAATATGGGATTGCCTTAGTAGAAAATACCTGTGGTTTATGAAAAAAAAAATGAATATGAGAAGGGTAACTGGGATAAAAGATTCAAATCTAAGTAAAATAAATAAATAAAACGCTTTCTAACTATAATACTATTTCCTTCTTCAAAAAAAAAAAAAAAACTATAATACTATTTCCAACCAAATATCTCACTTTAATTATTTAGCACGTGAAAAATATATATTATCGACTTCTGTGGTCACGGGCAAAGAGGAATCCATGTGTAACACAAGCAAAGTAAGTCCATTACGTTTCAAGTTTTACGTCATAGATGAACTTGGCAAATATTATTCCAACCTGTAATAAATAAATTTGTTCGGTACAATCCCTGCGTCTAATTTTATACCCAAATCTTACACTTTTCCTTTTGAAAGAGGAAAATGAGAAAGTTTAGGCCTATACAGAGTGCATGTGAATTTGAAGTTATGAAAATTTTAAATAATTAATTTTTAATTCTATAATTCTAATTTATTATGTTTTCTTAATTTTTTACTTCTTAACACTAAATTTAAATTTAAGCTACACAAATCATGTTATTTTCTTATTCGTACATGTTTAAGGTGACAGATTTACAAGTCGTTGTGGCACTAATAACGACAGTGCAATGTTTAATATGCGCAATGTTGATGGACACTTTATGGCTAAGACAGTATGACATTTGGAACACCACCCATGCATGAAGCTGAAGCAGTAGGTTTATTAGAAGCTATTTCTTGGCTTGTTGAAATGGAGATCCATCATGTGATTATAGAGGTGGATTGCAAATAGGTAGCAAATGGCATCAAGATGGAATCTCACCACCAAACATAATTTGGCTCTATTTTAGCAAAGTGTAAAGATAGACTCAATTATGTTCAAAACTTTATGGTTAGTTTTAGAGACATGTTAATTATGTTGCTTATACTCTTGTTAGGGCATCAAGATGTTACATTAGTCACTAAGTCTTTGATTTTATTCTAACCTATATTAATGCTCTTATTTTGAATGAAATGACATAAGCATTTTTTTAATAAAAAACAAAATTGAATCAAAAGTATATGAAAATTGAGTTAAAAACAATTTAATTTCATTTTAATGGCACATGAATTTAGTCTAACAATTAAATGTGAAAATAAACCTAAAATTGGCACATGAATTTAGTGTAACAATTAAAGATAATGCGACCTACGTCAGCTCAAGTATGTTAATTATTTGCTATTGTTATTTTTTTTTTAACAATGACAGAAACAAAATTTAAACTATAATATTGTGCAAACTATCCAATTCTCACTAAACCGATTTTAATGGATTATTGTTGAACATTACATGGTGTTAAAAAAAATTTCCTTATTCAAATCCTCCCTAACGTCTGTTTATCCCATTATAGTAATAACACACAATGGTTTTTGTGTAGTTATTTTTTCCTTTTCCAAATTTTTTAATGTATCAAATAGAGAAAAACTGTTAAATAAAAAGTTATTGGAGAAAGAAATAGGTACTAAGTATAATTTTTTAGAATTTAATTTATATTTTATTACATTATCACTTTCTCTGTTTTCTTTACTTTTTTTTTTCCCTATCTTTCTCTTCTTTTCATCCACACATCCTATTTTGGAGTATAGGTTGATATTTTCCTGATTGAATAGTTAAAGGCTTTGGTTTCCTTAGATGAAAAAAATGTCCCATCACTCTGAGAAAGTCGGTACAAGCAGGTGACTGGAATCTGTGTCAACAAATCAATTAAAACCTAATTTATTGGCTGCGTGCTTTAGTTTACCACTCATTCATGAAAATAATAAAAGAAAAAGAGAAAAGCTAGTCAGTTTGGTATGTTGACACATATATAAAGTAAAAGACGATGTCTTTTGTTTTCTGGTGTTAACAATTCAGGTCATGCAAGTTCGACCATTCGGGGCCATGTGCTAATTATTATAATTAATTAAATTAACAACAGAATCAAATCAAATGCCATATGATATTCAAATAACCCACCCAACAAAACAAAAATAATGATACTAATCACCAATTAAAAACTCTAATTAAACTGAATGTATAGATACGAATCCGATATATATCCATCTCAGTTGGCCTCGAACTGCATGAAGTATAATTGATTTGTACGCTATTGCTAATGCTATATAATGCCTACGTAGTACGTTACAAACTAGACACATACAAACGAGACATTGAATGATATGAGTAATTAATCTCTGACTCGCGGCATTTGGTGTCCAATTATAGTGAACTCAAAGTACACGTTACAGAACATGTGATTTTTGGTTTATGTTAACCTTGATCAGTCTGAGAATCAGCATCAGCCGACCACCACATAGTTTTTGTTCTTAAAAACGATCCATCATTTCATCAACTTGGCACATGCGCTGTGGCAATTCCTCCTCTGAATACCATTCATTCATATGCCCCGTCAACATTTGTTTTCTTCTTTGGCTACGTGTTTGATAATTACCTACGCAGAGGGGAAAAAAAAAAGGAGAATAAATCAAAAGTCATGCCCTAACAAAACACACGTGTAGTGTCTGGTCTGGGATTCATTATAGCAATGTGAGTGGGTCTTGTCTTGTCCCTTGCCCCAAGCTAAGCTAAGTACTACCCCTTATAGGTCACGCCTAGGGTTCTTTGACAAAGAGACACGTTGACGGCACGTCGGTTCCTCAATTCTCATTGACTTTGGGATCTGTGGATGTTTCTTGTTGGGTTTAACCCTTAAAACCCTTCACTGTCTTTCTACATTAGAGCACACACAAAAAGACACACACCTCTGGGCTCTACTTTGTAATTGTAGCTGCCTAGCTATACTGGCTAAGTGAAATAATAATTAAAAATATCGTATACTGTACACAGAAACGGTAACAACAAATGTACAAAGAGAGGAATTCAGATTCGAGTTGTATCTAGACATTATTTTGGATATGTTACTTGCTTTCAACTCTAAAAAAAGGTTCAACACATAAAAATATTATTATTTTGGGTGCCTAAAAGTAAGAGAGTGCAAAAGTACTACAATAATGGCTGGCAGCGGAAGCTAATTATGTTCTATTAATATGTAGGCCCACAATAACTATAATAATAATAATAATAATAATAATAATAATACAATTATTATTAATTGTATTAAATTTATAATTTATAATTAAATATTTTCAACTTATTTAATTATTAGGTTATTAGTCAATTTAGAAATTTAAAAACTTAAGTCACCGACTTATTACATATAAGTTTAGCTTACTTTATTTACAAATGTTTTTTAAACCTTTTATGAAGCCTTACTATTAAGCAACCTTTTATGAAGCCTTACTATTAAGCATGTTGTGAATTAGATTTTCAAGTCGCATCAAACTTTTAAAAATGTTGAACTAACGCTTACCATTGAATTTGGAAAATAAAATTCCCAACACTTACCCATTGTTTGAATAAAGAGGAAAAATAAGAAGAAAAAGACAAGAAGAATAATGGGGAAAGTATGGCTTTGGCTTATATATATGTTTAGAGCTTTTCACATTAGTTTATGTATTTTTGATTTCCCTTATTTCAATTGCTCACATTTGGACTTCATATAATTAAAATATGCGGAATTAAAAATATACTTAACTCTAAATTTTCTTCAATTATATAAGAAAATAAAAAGAGAAAAGTAAAAACAAAAACAAAAAGTACTCATATTTTTTTAAGCAAAAGCATCGCAATGGAGACTGGAGAGTGAAAAAAGTACTCATTTAATTTCATCTCAATTAAATGTACTCATACTAAAAGAAAAAGTACTCATACTCATAAAAGTCCAAGCCTTTCTCGAAAAAACTCATAAATAGCTCATAGTTTGAGGTTGAAAACAATTCCCCAAATTGATAGGGCGCTCCATGACTGTCTCTTTCAACTTGTGCAGATGGAGGAGGTTAAAGAAGTCGTATTTGCTATGAACCCTTATAGTCTCTTAGTCCTGACAGTTTAAAACATGTTTTTCTTTTGTACATAATGAAATGTTGTGGCTAAGGATGTTTGGGAGTTCATTTCTTTTGCTTTAATGACATTAGTCTTTAATCCTACCCTTGCTAAAACTCTCATTGTTCCCATTCCTAAGGTGGACCATCCCACTCTACACACAACAGAAAATAAGAGTCGATCAGTGAGTCACTGTTTACAAATTAAGGATGCATTATTTATAAAATGAAGATGTGGGTGAGTCACTGTTAATTTACAGAAACCAACCTTTGTGGCCACCTTCAACCACTTGAGAGATGTAAAGGAAGACTTGATGGGAGAGGATGAAATATTTTGGAATTATGACACAGTTGGCTTGACTTTAACTGGGTGTCAAGTTCTAGTTGAATCAATGTATTAAAGTTAGTGGACTCAATTATTCTTAAAATGTACATTTATTAACTGATTGATTCAAAATATCAGTTGCTTTAGAGAAATATTTTTTTTATCTGTCATTTTTAAAATTATTAAGACATTAGTTGTTTTTTAAGAATTTATTCTTGTTTCTTTGTATTTCTATTAAGTAAAAATGAGGGGAAAATTAGTGATATAAAACGGTCTTGTCAAATATAATGATATTTTTTAAAATTGAAAATATTTAATAAATTTTAAGTTCTTATAAAAACATTAAGCGATGGATATTTTGATCAGATAAAGTTAGTATTTTAAATCTCCAACTACCAATATTAGTGTATAAATCTATATTTTTAATATAACAAGAAAAAAAAAATTGGGTGGGAGTAGGGCCAATTAGATGTCCGATTGAAATCGCCATTAATCGGAGAACGCCAACCTGAATGAATAGAACAAAAATCTAAATAGCTTTAATTAATACTTAATTTTGTCATATATAGAAACAGGGTAAAAAAAGGAAGGGAAGAAAACCAATGATTTTATTCTTTTACTATGCCATTTTATTTTTTGACGAATCTTATTTTATGCTCGATTAATTTAGAACTGAGACTTCCAGTTTTGACTAATAGACTTTTTTTGGTTTTTTAGGGAATACATCTTCTACACTTCTTCAATTCTCTTGTCTTCGTTTCTTGTCTCCTCATACGTGTCTTTAATTTAAAAATATTATAAAAATAACACTTTTTTTTCTTATAGTTGTTTAATTTTCTTTTTGCTAAACAATTATTTTTCAATTAACTAGAGAGATCGTGACAGAGATAAGAAATGGAGACGGGGAATTTGAGACCCCAACACGTGGACATAAATTTTAAGAAAAGGTTTTTCAAAGATACCACAAAAAGCATATACAAAGATATAAAGTTTTTGAAAGACCAGAGAGAATTAAGAAAGCAGAACCCTACGCTCCCATGTGAAATAGTATGAACGGGTCGACCATGTATCTAGTACTAGTAATTAACTAGAAATGGAATCTCGTGCTTTTAATTAGGTCGTTCAGCACGTAAATAAATTAACAGAGGCACCGGACATTCAAAAATTCAAATATGATATACTAAGAATTCCCTATCAGTTTTTATACTAGTTAATTACTTAGAAATATTTGCTCTCAGCATCTTGGCATGCAAGGAAACAGCATTTGTCAACAAATTCCTTGACATTTCTCGTAATAACTAGTATATAGCTATCTAGCTAGGTTGCATAAACTACTATAAAGTATAATTAACTACGCATGCGTATTAGTTAATTAAGAAACATTTGCGTTCAGAAACTTGACACGCAAGGAAACAGCATTGGTCAACAATTCATCGCCTTTTCTCATTATTAACTATATGTAGTACTTTGTTTAACCATGCATGCGTTTTGCGTATATAGTGCCCTGAACGTTTTGAAATTTCCTTTGTCAGACACCAACTCGAAGAAAGGAGAAAGATCCAACTGAAAATGAAAATGCTTTGTGAAAAAAGGGACAATAAAGGTTATCCCGTTTAATTTTTAATATATTTTTTAGATGCATATGTATATAATTAAAAAATAAAGAAAAATATATACAATATTACATATGATGTAAATTTTTTAATATTTAAATAATAAACTGTACATATTCCTTTGCTTTGACGATATGTTATATTATATAGCAATTGTACCATTCCATTCCATGGAAGTAGTTTCTAGACCAGGTAAAGAGAACGGAACCAACAACTTGAGAACGAATCGTCTTCTATTATTAACCATATTCTCTCTCTTTCTCTCTGCAATTTTGATTTTGACTGATGATACACAATGGTGATGACAGAACAAAACTACGAATTTGGAAAAACCACCAATAATGCTATTGTGAAGGGTGTAAGAATAAAAGTATAAAACTAGCAAATTGAAGGAAAGAAATGTCAATGGAACAGGTTCATCATTCTCTTTATTTGACCTGAATTCGGATTCAAACTCGATGTACTTAAGACTCGATATAATATATGAGATAAGATGAAATTAATTTGATTTATTGTTATAATATATTAATTTAACATCGTATATAATAATTTAACTCGATTGTATATTTTCAAATAATCAATGTCAATATAATATAAAATAATTTCCAATAAATTTTGTTATTATTACATAATTATTAAAAAATATATAAGATACTAAAATGGGTTGAGACAATATAAAACAGGATTTGAATTATTTTATCAACAATTTGAAAAGAATTTGAATTAATCCTCAAAATATATTTTAAATTAAAAAATTAATAAATAATATATGGATTGACGGAATAAAAGTTAGTTAAATTTTATACTTAAAAATAATATAAAAAATAATTTCCAATTGATTAACAATAAAAAAAACTAAACAATAATATATAATGAATACCAATTAAACTCTTAAAATTTATAATTACTAAAAATAATTTTAATCACCATACACATTGATCAACTAGGAAAATGTTGTTCCAACTTAATTAATGGTCTTAAGTATGAAACCTAGTATATAGCTATGTTTAATAGTCTAAGAAATTTTTTTATTACTCATGATAGTCTAATCTAACTTAAATATAATTATTCCTTTAAAAGATATCTATGATCTCATACAAAAATTAAAATTAAATTTTAAGTGAGACCAAATTAATAAGACGACATGAGTGATACACACTTTGAATATCAGTGAGTGAGTAATTTAAGCATGCATGGTGGCTGCTACATACTGTTTGGGGCGTTGCCAAAGTGGAAGGCCACAGTGAAGCTCTTTGTTGATATAATCACGGTACGCGATCCTCTTCTTTAATTTAATTTTCATATATACTCATTTCATTCATGATCCAATCATGTGCTAATGTAACCAATGGCAGACGGCCGCAGGATTTGAGAATAATGCAGACCAATACTATTCTCGCAAGTCTTCTTCACATGCAACAATAATTTTATAAACCAAATGTATAAGTTACATATTTCTACTTTTGAAATGTTTTAAACTGAAATATATTCGAGAAATTTTAAAATTTTAAATTATCTAAAGTAAATAGACATATTCTCCCAAGGGGAGACGTATGTGCATTAAAGTGGGGATGTTTTTTACAGAAAAGGTTTCACGAACACTAAAATAGAGAGAAATAATAAATACTGATGGAGTATATTTGATATATAAAGACATTTATATATGATTACTTTTTTTTTGTTATTTAACATCAATATATATAAATCGTGTTATTACTTTATTGATTTGGTGACTTTTATCTCCTGTGAAATCGAGCTGATAAAATTTTACGGCTAAGAAAATTATATAATAAAACTTGAAAATATAAAGCAAGGTAGATAATAATTACTATAATTTATGTATATATTTTTAAAAAGCAATTGTATAAAAATGCCTCTATAAATATCTCATTAATACTCATATTTTCTCTATGTTTCTCTTTCTATATATATATATATATATATATATATATATATATATATATATATATATATATATATATATATATATATATATATATCACCTATTATATCAACAAGTCGTTGGTCTGAGTGGTGTTGGACTCGGTTCCCTTAAGTAAGGTCTCGGGTTCGAGTATTGTGGATAGAAAAACGTGGTTGGAAGGGGAGAACTCCACTGAACCTGGCCAGCCAGTCAGGTTTCCCGACGGAGGCCTCGGATTCGAGTCTTGTAAATGAAAAAAAGGTAGTTGGAAGGAGAGAGTCCCACCAATCAGATTTTTTGACAGAGATTAGTTATCGGTAAAGAGTATCAATAACATGGTAACAAAAAACAATATCAGCTATTATATCTATATTTTTTGCATAATGATATGAAATCATATTATTTCAAACACTTAATTAAAACTCACTTTTTTCTTTATTTCTTTTTTTTTTTCTATTATAAGTATCACATCTTCTACTATACCTACATTTTCGTCTCTTTTTATTTTTCTGACTCAAATAGATTTGTATATCCAGAAATTATTTTTTATATTTTTCTCTCTTCTCTCTCTAGAGCTATCAAAATATAGCTTTTAGATATTCATTGATGAATTTTCATTTTAAAAGCAGTATGTCACTTAATAATACACCTTTTTTTAAGTTGTGAATCGGTGTTGTCTTTAATGTAATCGCATGTATCGTAAATTGATGTGTATGCGGCAGCTGGTATCGTTCAACTTACCATTGGTTTTCGGTGCGAGCTGCTTGTTTTGCACAACAGTTTTCAATGGGCGTCCTAGATTCTTCTTCTACAAAAACTTGCATATATTTTTCAGAAAATATTTTTTTCTGAGTCACGATTATTATTAAGAATTAATTTTTAAAGTACCGAAATTTATTTAAAATTTATTTAAGAAGTTAATCTCTCTTAATAAATATTGTTTCATATATATGGACTTGAGAATTTTTGATAAAAAGTTTTATAACTTTTTTTTAAAGAATTATCATATTACTTATTACTACTTTTACATAATTATTTTTTATTTTTTTCTATCTCTCTCCTAATTATTAAATAAATTTTATAAAAATAGAGTACGTGACAAAATACGAAGAAATTATGTAAGCAGCCGTATCATATAAGGCATTAGGAGTTCAGGCCTCATGTCATCATCTCGTTAACTCATATGGACTTTGGTTAATTTTGACGGATTGAAATGTTGGAAATTATAATCGATGTGTTTTAAATACGGACTCGATTACACTTAGGTCGATTTAATATTATCTACTATATTACCATTTTTAGATAAAGTCAAATTTAAATTAAAATAATTCTCTATCAAAATTATAAGTTGGATAAAAATAAAAGACTTAAATATTTTGTTGTTTCTCAAAATTTAGGTCACTTTTATTTTTTATCTCCCAAATTTAAATTTACTTTTTTAGTAGTTATTTTTGAAAAATGTTTTTTGAATCCTTCCTGAGATCATAAATTATTACAAATTGTTAATCCAAACCACAAAAAATAAGTTAAGAATAACTAAAAAGAACATTTTTTAAAATTGAGAGCAGTATTTTAAGAATCGGACCAGGCATAAAATCGGCCGAGGTACTAGGTTAATGGGTCATTAGTCGAATCGGTGGGTCACTGGGTCGAACCGGTTTAACTTGATATATATTAAAAAATTAAAAAAATATAATATAGCTAACATAATTTAATTATTTAACACTTCAAATTTTAAATTATTATCATTATAAAGTACCTAATATTCCAAATAAGAAATAACAACCAATAGTCATGACAATACAAGTCCATAAATAAGTTTCATACAAAAAAAAAATTGAAATATGTCGTTTTAGCACTTTTTTTCCAAAAAAAAATTATATCACAACTCGGTTCAACCAAAGACCACCTGGGTCACCGGTTTTTAAAAAACCGGCTAGTTCAACCCGGGTCATACCGGGTCAAATACATTTTCGTTCCTTTCATCAAACAAAACCGGTTAAGCCACCGGATTTCGGTTGAACCGATCGGACCGACTGGTCCGGTTCTTAAAACACTGATTGAGAGACTAAAAAAATAAATTTAAATTTAAAAGAAAAAAATAAAAATAACCTAAATTTAAAGAATAAAAACGTATTTAATCCAAAATAAAAATAAACTTGTGTTAAGTCCGTACGAGCAACACCCCTATATATCAGCCGTAAGTTTCTTTTGTGTCATTTATCATGTATAACTTCAGTATATTTATTTTTGAACTCAGAGTATTTGCTAAGAAAAATAATTAATTAATTTTTTGATAAATACAGATTGATAGTAATTTTCAACAAATATATTTTCACATACATGGTGCAAAAATAACTTCAATATGGCTATGATATGACAGCGGTATAGAGCCAGCCAATAGTATTTAGCCTCTTCAACGTTTCAAACTACTGCTTTTGTACGGATGAGACGTAGTACTATGATCTATGAACTCCTATACTACATTAGTACATTTGTCATGACAAAAAACGGACAAATTTTTTGCCTTGATATCCGTACACCTTTGGATACGTCAATTTATTAGAATTTAATTTTAAAACAACTCATTTTAAAATTATTATTAACAATTTTTTTTAATAATTAGTATGTTATATTTGTAAAGAAATTCGAACTCATCATCTCTTTATCACTCTAACTCTTATGCTCATCTTCCAACCACTAAACCACCTTAGGACTCTTATTAACAATTAATTTATATTAAATGAATCTGTTTCAAAGAAAATAGGAAAAGTAGGATAAATTTTAAAGAAAAAATATGAATCTGTTTACAAAATTTAATAAATCTTACACAGAAAATGAATTTAATATATATGCACGGACAATTTTTACACTATTATGTGTATTATCTAATTACAAATTACAAAGTGTAAATCTAATTATTATTTTTCCATCACTTAAATCAATTTTCTCTTGCGAGTTTTTTAATTGATATTTTTAACATCCACCCGAATATTATAAATATACGAGTCCTCATTCTTAAACTCGAGAACATTTTTTTTATTAGCTTTTTCCCTAATAACATATGACTTTACTATTGTTTAACACTTTATCATTCAATACATTAGATATTTTTTAATTCTAAAATTATTTTTTCCTCCAAAAGTTAACCTAACTTATTTGCTTCGTTGAAAGTCCCATTTTTAACTTTAAAGTAATAATTAAAATTTGGTGGAAAATAATTTGTAATTATAATTTATCTAATGCATTGTATGAGTGTTTTAAATGTAAATAAAATTAGGTAGTACTTCATTCAGTTTAAAGTCTCATTTTTATCCACATAATTAAAATAAGTCCCATTTTTAGCGCCGCGTTCGAAAGAAGAGGCACCTTTTCTATCTCCATTCTATCCCCACCGAAAGAATATAAGCTAATGAAAATACGCTTTTGTACTTTGGCTGTTATATCTAACTAGCATGGACGTAAATTTCTTTTATAATATATAATTGATTTAATTATATAAATTAAAATTCTTTTATTATATTTTTAACGAATCAAGTTAATATAAATATATTAAAAATAATATTCTAATTTGATTTAAATATGAAAATAATAATATAATTATAACAATAATATTTTGAAGACAATAAGATTTATTAAAATTTAAAATTGATTTAATTCAAATTTAAAGACGGTAACATATTCATAAGGATTTAAAAATTTAAAATTTAAAATTAAGGATTTATATTAATAACAATAATTAATATAATTTAATTTAAAATTAAAGATAATAACATACTCATAATAATAATAGTAACTTATTTTTTTAAAAAAAATATAATTTTAAAAAACTAATCTCACTCTTTTAGTTTAAGGAGATCACTATGTAATGAAGTTAGAGAAAAATATAAAAATTTAGTTAATTGAGAGAATAAAGAAAGTGGGAGTCTTGGACTTTATTTGATTTGATTATAGTTTTCTATTTTTTTTTTTAAAATTTGTTTGTCTCTTGAATACATTTGAAAGTCTCTATCTACTAATTAAGTACATTTTTATTTTTTTAAAAAGGTTTGGTATTGAGAAATTTGTTTTTGGTATAATTAGGAGGTATTCCCCCTCCCACCGGGTTGACCCATTTTCGAGGTAATAAAACTGTAGACAAAATGGAAAAAAAATGATTATCATAGAAGTTAGAAACTTATTATATATCAAGGTTTTTATGAGTGGATTATATGTAAAAAAAATTTACCTTATTTTGTTTGTGTGTGTAGGGATGGATCCAAGGGGGATAAGGAGGGGCCTTGGCCCCCCCTCCCTTAGGACCCTTTGTGTATATATAAAAAAAAGAAAAAATAAAATTTTAAAAAAATACTAATAAAGAAAAATAGGTTTTTGAGTTGATATTTGTTTAAATAATAAATATTTTTCTTAAATTTATTATTTATTAAATAATTATTTTTAGAATTTAAATATTTAAATAATTGTGTAAAACAAAATTTTGACCCCCCATTTAATGTACTCCTAGATGCATCCCTGTGTGTATACTGACATATTATTAATATGAATTCTCTCAATCACATTTTTTCTATTTATAGAAGTCAAAGTTAATATTTTATTTAAAGGATTATAACTTTTTTTTTTGACTGAATAACTTTGTTTTGTTCTACTTGAACCAATAAGATGTTGGTACATATTATTTATTATTCCTACTATATATATATAAAAAAATTATTAATTGAATTAAATTAAATATTAAAAATTAATACTGGTCCACTCCAAAGTGACGTGGCAGGAAGTCCCCTGTGAAAGAGTCGGCTAAGGGATGTCGGCCACGTGGAGAGATTTTATTTTATTTTATACTAGTAGGAAAAGAAAAGGAAAGAAGTTAGAGAAGAGAAGAGTAATACTACATAGTGTGTGTCACTTCATGAATGAAAATTAATAACTGGGTGCTATGCCTTTGTTGGGTGACTTGGTGGACCTGGAATTGAGTTGCAATTATGGGAACACCAAAACCATCCGGCATCTCTTCCAAACAATAATAACTTCTTTTCAGTAATTATTTAAAACAACCAATAATTTCTTTAAAAAAAAAGAAAGAAAATGAAACTTGGTGAAATTGCGGGAAGGAGTGAAAATGCAAGGAGAGAATGAGATGGTATGTGGCGGGGACCTCAAGGATATCGGGGTAGGGTTGTGGGGCCTCATTCTTTTCCAAACGTGGGTCCCACCATTGAGGAGCTTCCGGTTCGTAACAACTATAAATAAAAGCTAGGGGCTCTCTCTTCTCCCCCACACATACCATACCATACCATACACTCTCTCTTCTCTTGCAATTACCAACTCTCCCCACCACCTCTTTTTCTTTTCGCTTCTCTGCTCCCACATCGATCGGTTCTGTTCTACAACTATAACAAAACATTATATATACACTTCCTCTGGAACCTTAAGGTTCAATACCTTAACTTTCCTTTACATCCTCAAACTATATATATAAGCACACAATATGTGCTTATTCTTTAGTATTGACAATATGATAATAATTTGCTTCTATCTGCAGTGAAAATGACGCAGAATGCGGTAGTGCCCAATACAAAATCGGGGATCAACGGGGACATAACCGTGGCACAAAAGCCACTGGCGGCGGCGGCGGCGGCGGCACCGGGGTACATTCCCATTCCGAGGAGGAGGGTTTTGAAGAACCTCGAAATCAATGGAGGACAAAGAATCAATGCATGGGTTGATTCCATGAGAGCCTCTTCTCCAACCCATTCCAAATCCACTTCTTCTTTCGCAGAAGAACACAACTCTTGGATTGTGAGAACCGAGAACCACTCTAAACTACATGAATTTTGAACGAGTAATGGATCTGATCTTGCTCTAACGCATGTTCTTTCTTAAACAGCTTCGCCACCCTTCGGCATTAGACATGTTTGAGCAAATTATGGATGCATCCAGGGGAAAGCAAATTGTCATGTTCCTGGACTATGATGGTACTTTGTCGCCTATTGTTGATGACCCAGACCGTGCTTTCATGTCGGATTCGGTTAGTGTTTATGTTTACAATTATTGAATATATCATAATATCATATCATATAATAATATGAATATAATTTGGTGGCTAACGTGCATATGGTATTTTCACATGTCAGATGAGGAGAACGGTGAGGAAACTTGCAAGGTGTTTTCCCACTGCTATAGTTACCGGCAGATGCAGAGACAAGGTATGCTTTTAATTTCAACTCTCCCCTTTTTCTTTTATTTTTTATTTTTTATTTTGGGGGAAAAAAGGAGTAATTTGGTGTCGATTTGCCAAAAAATATAGGTGTACAATTTTGTGCGCTTGGCTGAGCTATATTATGCTGGAAGCCATGGCATGGATATTCAAGGGCCAACAAGAGACTCCAAATACAGCAAAGTGAGTGAAGTCAACTAACTATAGTGCAATATAGTAAGGCCATGATTTTTTTTTTTTTTTTTCTATTTCTAAGAAAAAAATACATTAATTTTAGTTTGATTATGATCTGCAGGACAAAGGAGAGCCAGTTCTTTTTCAACCTGCCAGTGAATTTCTTCCCATGATTGATGAGGTTGGTCAATTTTACATGCCTCCTCATCTTAATATTTTTTTAATTTTAAAGATTATAGTAAATTAAAGTATTTTTCTTTGTACCAATTTTCAGGTGTACAATCAATTAGTTGAGAAAATGAAATCAATTCCTGGAGCCAGGGTGGAGAACAACAAGTTCTGCGTCTCTGTTCATTTTCGCTGCGTTGACGAAAAGGTGCATAAACTTTAAAGCCATCCTTGTTATTACTGCTAGAAAATTGTGATTTAGACTTTGGCTGAGTTAAGTGTCATAATATACACAGAAATGGAGTGAACTGGCACAGGAAGTGAGATCAGTATTAAAAGAGTACCCGAAGCTTCGTCTTAACCAAGGAAGGAAGGTGGGCCATGGTTTTATTTTCTATTTACTTTGTTTATGTGGTGGGGTATTTGATTTAGTTTAAAGATAGCTTTGAAAGGAGGATTAAGAATAAGAAATGAGAGATGTCTCACTTTCAATTACATTTGTTTATTACAGGTATTAGAGATTCGTCCATCTATTAAATGGGACAAAGGGAAGGCGCTGGAATTTTTGTTAGAGTCACTTGGTAGGTTTTAATCCAGTTTCATTTTTATTCTTCGTTTTATTTGTCACAAGCAATGCATATATTTCGTAGAACATAATAATTGCACAAAGTCACACATAAGCCACTGTTGAGGACCATTAGTTGGATAATTCTTCCAACTGTTTGACCATTAAATACGATTAAGAGGACGACACCCACACCCTGTGGGATTAATTTATTCACTGAAAGTTTGTTTTGTAGCCACATGCTTCTAAATATATAGTAATTTTTTAACTTGTCAATTGATATCTAAATAATAAATCGTTTTCAACAGGATTTGCCAACTGTAACGATGTCTTTCCTGTTTACATTGGAGATGATAAAACCGATGAAGATGCATTCAAGGTATCCAATGATCTTAATCTATTTTTATTCATTTGTTATTTATTTCTCTTAAAGAATACTGCTTAGTTAGTTAATATATTATGTTTGCTAGTAGATTTTATGGGATAATTTGAACTAACTAATTTTTTTTTAATTGTTTTATGATAATCAGAAATTAAGAGACAGAGGACAAGGTTTTGGGATTCTTGTCTCGAAAATTCCAAAGGACACTACTGCATCATACTCTTTACAAGAACCAAACGAGGCAAGTATAATTTGATTAATTTCGTTATTTCATCTATTTTTGCACCATCATACGGTATATATGCATAAAATATATCTCTTTATTTATTTATTTTATTTATTCATTTATTTGTTTCATGCAGGTGATGGATTTCCTTCAACGTTTGGTGGAGTGGAAACAAGTATCCCTCCGACTCAGAACACGTTCTCGGGTGTAAATGGATAGAATGATAATGTACATCCCTACCCTGCCATAAAAATGGAGTTCAGCTAGGGTAGCATATAGGACCCTTTTTTCTATGTTTTGTTCAGATTAGAACAGAGAACAAAAATGTATGGAAAAAGGAAAGACAAAAGTGTCTTTCTGAGTTTGAAGCACGTCTACATTGATGTAATTAGCCACGTAGTTTGTAGTACAGGGGAAAAGTCTCTGTTGCATCAAATGTAATTCCGAGTGGATTAATTTTGTACTTTTTCCAAATATGATAATATATATTACAAGTTACGTATCGAAAAATATATATTGTATACTATTAAGTTCTCAGTCGTGACATGCTTAGCATAGTCTCGCAATCACGGCTTGCATGCTCGTACGAATTGGTCTTTGTTTAATGGTAAAAGAACATTGGAAATACCGTCGCTAACATAATTTTGGAAAAACATGGCTGTATTTTTACGATACACTTTTAATTGAAAAAATGGAAAAAAAATAAAAATAAAAATAAAGGTAGGGACTAGGGAGAAAGGGCAAGTGTAAACCGAAGCTGTTCTTATTCAGCCTATAAATGCTCATTGTAATTATTGATTTATTGTCAATTATTGGTTTCCTTCTCTGCAATATAACTGGTTTCTCAGTGAAGGTTACACAAACATTAATGGACATTCTTCTTTTGGAAAACAATTGATTGTGCTAGCTAAACTTATTGTGGATTAAAAGTCTATAATATTTTAATCATAGTTGGCTACATTATAAACAGCCATGTCAAAAAAGAAAGCCTGTCCATCCCTACGTACAACCATCCACTTGTATGGTGCTTAGGACCACTGATGGCACGTGAATAACAAACCAGAACACTTATATGCAATAGCAGGAAAAACGGGCTTCCAATCTCAGTAAGAAATCCTTAATGTGGAGATAAGATCATCATAACCATCAATGATTGGGTGCTTGGAGATTCAGGTAATAAGCGTAAGAGGGGCCCTTATCGACTTGGCTTATTAGAATATTTCTATCCTGTATCTGAAGCTGACTCAAAAGTAGTAGTTGTGGGCTAGACTTTTTTGGTGCTCAAAAAAATTCAATTCTATGCTATGTCATTATTCAACGCTTGAATCAATGTCTCTTGTCCATGCCAGATACAATCCCATAGCTTTCTCTCTGTCATGCAGTATACTGACAATTCTGTACTCCTTTGAGTATTGGCAATTATGGCATGGATTCATATATTACCATAAACCCAATAGAGAGATATGCTCATAAGCATCAGAAAATGGACTAAAAGTAGTATATGTAATCAGAAAATTAATTGAAAACCTCGCTACCAATATGTCTGTACACTACATCCATGTTTGATTTTAGATCAATAATTGGTGAAACTAGAGAATATTAAAATAACAGTTTAGAAATTTTGGTGGTAAGACCAGTAAAATGAAGTCTTTGGTTGATTCTAGATCCATAATTTTTTATTTACATTGAATGTCAGCAACTAGGCCTTTAGCAATTATTTATATAGAGATCCTAGGTTAGATAATTAGGTTCTAGAATCACATGCAGCTTGGCGATAAAATAGGAAATGAGGCTTCGTGTCCCGTATATAGAAAAGGTGTTTTCATTTTACATATTGATAACAGAAACCGATGCTCAATCTTTCTTTTTTTTCTAAAGGAAAGGGAAGAAAGGTTTGGGAGAAATGCATTATATTTCGGTGTCCACTATCTTATGTACCAAATGGCTGCTTTGTTTAAGTAGGTATTCGAGGTGGTACCATATATAGTATATAATAATAAGACATGGCCAAAACTAATATAAAAAACTAACAATCACAAATCATGTGAAATGACCAGAGATATTATACACATGCATAAAGCTTGTGCCTGCCCGTGTTCTTGAAACAAGAAACACACACAAAAGCTAATCCATAATATAATGATCGAGACTGTAAGGTTATGGCTTAGATTCTAGCGTGCTATGCACATAGCAAAGTTAGGAAAAAAGAAGAGAGAAACAGGGACTGGGCGAATAATTGGTGCTTAAGTTCTAAGGAACCCACTTCTTTATTTATTTATTTTTTGGCAATGAAGTAACTCACTCATCAGGGTGAAAGGGAATCTAATAAATGAGATGGGGGGCTTTCGAATTAAATTGAGTTCGTAAGGAGGACAATGAAGGTTAAAACTTTTGGTTTGGCACTGGGTTAGGGGAATCTATATGGTTGAATGAAGAGTTGGAATCCACTCAAAAGGAGATGTTTGATGGGAGGAATAACATAGATATTTGGAATAGAGACACCAACATGGCTCCAACCTTTGACAACGCTCAGCTGTTAATTTGTGTCGGACGTGGAAAGATGGAGTCCACCAGATTTATCTATGATTGATGTCTATGTTGAATTAAACTAAGATTTTGAAAGTTTCAATTATTGGCCATCGAGAATCAAAAGCGAACACCATTTCTCTGCCAAGTAATTGTCTTCTCTCTTTTTCACTAACTACGGCTTTCTAATATATTCGCCTTCCCCTTCTCCATCTCCTCTTGTGGCTCGTGATCTTAGGAGGACATAAAAAAAAAATTGGGTTGAGTATCACTATTAAATAAATAAGGTTTTTCAAACTATATATTAATTTGAGGTAGTTAGCAAGCTAGCCAGCAGTGTTAATGTTATCACCCCCGGTCACCCATTTTATATATATACTACTCTTGCTCCCACCAACCCCAACCTAGTAGTTGAAAATTGCAAAAGAAAAAATAATTATAATTACATATCAAATCCATATTGGGTATGCGATGGAAAACCATATTATTATATGTTCTGAGTATAAAATGTGTGGTCAAATACACATTTTAATTTCATTCAACCGAGGCAACATTTTCTTATTTTTTTCCTGAACCTCTGATTGGACTGAAACATTTAATAAACTAAGCACATACTACTCATCAATTAATTATTGTGAATCCGGATCGCACGCAGTAATAGAGTCATAACATAAGCATGGCGAAGATTGGGAAATAGGAACATTGGCAATTTAAGGTGTCAGGCTGTGCTGGTTATTAATGGTAATGGTAAGGAAGTACACGTGTAAGGTTCTTGGCAAAGGAGAGATGCAAATTTGTTACACGTGTGATAGTTTGGGGAATCGGTCCCCGCTTAGAGGGTCGAGCCCACATAAGACTGCTGCCGTTGTATGTGAATGGAATACTTATACTATACTAGTGGTGTGAGCATGTTAAATGTACATAAACTATGATATGAGGAATATATAAATAAAGAAATTAGGGTGCATGTGGAGTGGGTTAGCTTAGGTAGGTTGAGCCATGCACTGTTGGATACGCTACACGCCTAGGCCACATGGGTGTCCATGTGACCCAAGATGCCCTGGTATTGGGGAGCAGAGCAATCATGCTGTTCTGCTGATGGGTCACTAGTTATGAACTGTTAACATGTTCTGAAACCTCTCTGATACTGATACGCACGTTTGGAAGTGCAAACATTAATTGGGGGACTCATTGAGGATGTGCTGTGCCGCAAGGGGATTGGTCGTGGATCATACCTTGTATCTTGTGCATCATAACATTTTCTTTTAACCTTTCTTTTCTTACTATGTTACGTGTTGCTGAACCAGACGCTGCTGCTAGGCTAGCTGCATATTATTGATTATAACATAAAATATACTACATATATTTCTCTGTGAGAATCCATGATCTATATATGTCAACCAGTGTGATGAATGCCATGCTGATTATACGCAAATCGCAGATCTTTTTTCGTCATGTTCTGAAGCAGTCAGGATGTAATTATGTTGCATGGATTAAGCTCACAAACCAGAAAATAAAGAATATTGAACGTGATTTATGATTAATAAATTTTGGATTTCTGCTGTGAATGATAGTCTAATTATTCATAACACTATCACATAATAATAATAATAATAATAATAATAATAATAATAATAATGTTGTGGGCCTACACCCAGCCAGATATCTCCATCATATACTTTGGCACCTTGTGCACATTAATATCTCGGCCACACACCTTGGCATCACTTATGTAGTCCAACAATATTTATACCCGATTGATAGATAGTGATAGATTCAGAAATTTTTAGTTATAGATGTAATATTTATGTTTATATATTATATATGATAAATGTTTATTTTATTATAATAAAAATTAAAATAATAAATAACTAATTTAATATATAAATTATATTATAATTAAATATACAATAAATAAATATATTTATATTTTGAATTTATAATGAACAATTCAAATTATGACATAAGATTATTTTTAATTATTGATAATTTATTTCAAAAAATTATTGAAATTTAATTTAAAAATAAAGATAAAAGAAGATAAATTGATAGTAAATAAGAAGTTCAAATATTCATATAAAAAGAGAGGACTTTTTTGGTTAATTTGAAGATAGTGTGTGAAATGTAATATAAAAAAAAAGAAAAATATTTTAAATTATAAGGATAATTTATAATTATACATCTATATATTATAGGCTAAATTATTTATATGGTCCCTTATCTTTATTTTATGTTGCAATTTGGTCCTTTATTTTTTAAAAGTTGTAAAATGGTCCCTTATTTTTATTTTGAGTTGCAATTTGGTATTTTATTTTTTAAAAGTTGTAAAATGATCCCTTATTTTTATTTTGAGTTACAATTTTGTCCTTTGTTTCTTAAAAGTTGCAAAATTGTCCCTTAAGTAATTTTTTTATAGCATGTTTATCCAAAAAAAATTAAAAAAATGCATTACTTTAGGGGTAAACATGCTATAAAAAAATTATTTAAGGGATCATTTTGTAACTTTTAAAAAATAAAGAACCAAATTACAACTCAAAATAAAGATAAGGAATCATTTTGTAACTTTTAAAAAATAAAAGACCAAATTACAACATAAAATAAAGATAAGGGACCAACAAAGTAATTTAGCCTATATTATATAAGTAAATAATATATGTATTGATTATATAAAGAAATTTTACATCATCATTCAATTACAAATTATCTTTTATAATTAAATTTGTTTTCTTTTATAATAACTTTCTTTAAAGTTATACTAACGATAATTTCTAATTAATTGCCAATATAAAACTTTTTACAGGAATGTATAAATTTTAAATTTATATTTTATTAAGAAAAGTTAAAAAGAGAGAGAGAGAGAGTTAAGTTTGTAGTGATAGTTACTCCCACACTCATAAACATGAATACATCCCTACATATGAATAGATAATCAACTTTTACTTAATCTTACATAACATCATTTATGACTCTAATTCATATGGTTGAACAGTATATGTAAATTATTGTAAATTTTTAAGACTTGAGTTCAATTCCTACAAATAAAAAAAACTAACATCACCTATTTCACTCTTAAGAGTATATATAACGCCATTAGGTCTCTCATGATATATGTTGTCTTCTCTAAATCATTCTACTGATCTCATTAAGGAGTGTGTCCAAACACATTGAACGTGGAACTTGTTGACGAAATCACTAAAGCAAGCTCGATCCAAGATTGAAGCTTTGAAACTCCTCTGAACAGGAAAGTTGAAACTTGAAACTGAACAAAGAATAATAATGTGTTTGTAGGTATGACTAGATAAACAGAACTGGACACGTGTGCTCAAAAGATGGTCAAACAGTAATCACAAGGGAAAGGAAAAGAAATAAAACATTGTTTTCTTGTTGGTTTCGGGTTACAATGAATTGTCCCGCTAATTAAGAGAAGGCGAAAAAAGGTTTCCCCAACTGACATGCATGTGCTTGTGCTAGTACACATATATAATTACTGTACTAATTAAAAATGTAGGAGGTGCCTTTGCCAGAAGAAAGTCGGTTTGTTTTAATTAAAGTTGCAATACAATACCCCAACTTTCAAAATAATTAAACTCAATTAAAGCGCATCTTCTTTTTGGTTTACTGCCCTGCCCTGCCCTAAAAGGAGATTAATTATTTCTTTATAATCAAAACTCCTCCTCCTCATCTATCTGCTTTGTACTTCCATCACTTTGTTCTTTTAAGTACATGATATAAAATTAAATACATTTTTTTTTTGTAAAAATACCTTCACACACTCTCTCTAAATGAGAGAATATAATTCTCGAAATATTATCGAGCATCAAAATGAAAATTCTTTCCAATGACATTTACATATATATAAATTTTGAGATCGAATTGAATACATGTTTAATGAATATGAGTGCTTATCACTTGGACCCAATACATACAAATTATAATTAATGATGTATTTTGGTTCTTTTAGGTACACAAACCAGCAATTAATTAAGTACATGCATTTAATTGAAAATGTTTAAAATCAAAATAATTATATATTTAATAGTGGCCAGATATTTCTGGCTCAGATGATAGCAATATTTGGAATGAAATTTCACCTTTATCAATATAAAAAATTATTAAAATAATAATAGAAGTTTATTTAAAAAGAATTATATAATATTGATCAAGTGAGAAAATTATTTTTATACAAAAGAAAAATTAATGTATGTATATCTATATATTGTAATCAATCCCTCCTTTCTCTGAGTGTATAGAGAGATGCATGTTATCTAGGTACACTACATGTATAATATGGATATGAGTTTCACACTTCCACTACAACCACTTTATAACGTGGAACAAGTCATCAAATATCCTAATATGATTAATCTTACAAATGAAAAAAGTGAAGACGATTAGCAACAAAGGAGAATATTTGCTAAAAAAATAATGGTAGGAAATAAACAAAACTACATCCTCTAGATAAATATATACATGCATACTATTTATAATTGGAACGTTGTTAAGTTGATATATTTAAAAGGAAGAATATTTAAATCTTTTAAGCCATTTTGTCCTGCTTATGTTGGTTTATTCTAAATGAATAATGCTATATTTACTTCACACTCTTAAAATACTGTTTTAGACTAAGAAGAGCTTGAGAAATCAGTCTAAAGATTAACTATGTCTAATTCATTCAAAATTGTGTTCTACTTATCTGTTTGGGTGTTGGAAGAGTTTAATTTTAGGCTAAGGGATGGTTACTCACATCATGGGAATACCTTGGTGCCATGGTGTCCTGTCTTTTGGTCTTCAATTGCAAAGTATTCAGATGTCAACTAAGGTCTGAGTTTGATAACGACCTTCATAACTAGGTCTGACCAAGAGTTCAGCAACGACTCTGCCCAAGTGTTTGACCCAAAAGATTGGCTCAAGTCCTAGAGAGTATACATACTTTTTTACAGTTTTTTTTTCCTCTCTCTTTATCACATTACTTATCTTATTCACATTTCTCATTTTTTTTCTATCTCTCCGTAAAGTGGGAATAAAATTACTCATTTGAAATTACTGACCAGCAGATTGAGAGAAGCATCTTAAATAAAAATACGTTCTAAAAAGCGTCTAAAGGATATCGTATAATGCATCCGTAATTATTCTTAATAAAAAAATAAAAGAGAAAAAAAAAAAAGTCTAGTTGGGGATTTGTTGAAGGATGGATTTTACGGTAGACCTAGCGAATTTTGCTCCTTCATTAAACTCCAGATTTATAATTTTTCTTTTATGTGGAAAAACTTTGTAGTTTTATTTAGTTTTAAGTTCTCGTTGCCTTTAATTAGCAGACTTATCTGTAATCTGTTCAATGCATACATTTTATTTGAAGGAATACACAGCTAAAATGTGATGGAATGAATATTATCCTTCATTTTAACTCCTGATCAGTGATCACTAACTATCTTGCTTCATTTTCTGCACAATAATTTTCAACATTGATCGATGTTTCTTTCCTTTACGACAACATGTGCTACTCCTTTTTCTAACACCCCCCTACCATTATCCTGTGAAATATTAGTTTCCTTACTACTTCCAAGAAATGGTTGAATGCCCCTTCACAAATATGTGCTTCCACTAACATGAAAATTTGCATAAAGCTAGGCATCCTTCTTTGATTTAGCAACTTATGAACCTGCATAAGACTTGGTTTCTCACCATTATTCTGCATATTTCCTTTAGTTTACTCTTATAGACTCCATTGGATTGAGGAACCAATTGGCATAAATAACAATAAAGGATTTTTGGGGCTTTAGCATTTAGCCAGAACCAGAATATTATTTCTAATAATGTACTAACATTGCCTTTGCCCAAACAGAATACAACTTCACCAAAACAAGCAACAATAGAAAAATGTTCACAATCAAGTGTGGCTAAAAGCAGAGCAATCAAAGGTTCACAATTAAATGTTCTCACCTTTGTATCCTTAGATTGATGATTTGGACCAATTAAAGTGGTTTTAATCAGGGATATACCATCCAAGTTTGTAGACTGTTCATCAAATAAAAATAAAAATAAAAGTTCAATATCAAGTGTGGCTAAAAGCAGAGCAATAAACGGGAAACACCACCATCTCACACAGACTGAACTGTTTTTGTATCCTTAGATTGATGATTTGGACTAATTAAAGTAATTCTAGTCAAGCATATACCATCCAAGTTTGTAGAATGTTCATCAAATATGACGGTCTCTTTCACAACACCAACCTAATCTAATTAATCTTCTTATGAACCTATGATATCCTCAAAACATAAATAAAAGGAAATCAACGGCATATGAGAAGCGGAATCCTCACTAAAATAATGCAGAAATTGGGATTTGATCTCTAATATTAATGCCACCAGTAAAGTTGATGGTGCAGTAACCATATCTCATGAAACATATTTTATCATTATAGAATCACAATCTTTGTTTTTTAATCTTAACAGGCAAAATCTTTGTCAATTGGACCCGCCGTCTGAATAATTTATGTAATTTTATGAAAGTACAGTAACCGTGTAACGCTTTAAGGAATATGCTTTTACCATATAAATAAATATTCCTCAATTTCTAAATCCAGGATAACGATGAGATCGAAGCTTTTAGCCTTTTACCACATTATATAAATGGCTGGCTAGTCTTTTCAAAAAAAATAAAAATAAATGGCTGGCTAGTTTGTTATATATTCTCCTAACTACATGCCATGTCATGATATCACTAATCTGTTTAATGTCCACGAATTCTGTTAAGTTTGGGCTACGTGAGGTGACTCTGATACCATTATTATGATGTACTGTTGTTCATTGACGGCAATTATTAATTACTAATAAGAGTTAGTTTTAAATCACTACAACTTTTTATACTGTAAATGTATCGTTGAAATCATCCATTGAAAGAATAATGCTACTTACATATATTTTATTAAATGTATATTATGATTTTACCACTTTACATAAATATGTAATGGTTTTAATTTTTTTTTTTTGACAAATGTAATGGTTCTAATTAATATGTATCAAGCATTATTTTCACTAACTTAAGTCTGCAGGGTTTCTATGTACTTTGTCATTTTGGCATTACTCCTTCATCCTAAGTTCAGCAATGACATCAAACAAGAATATTGTTGTGCTTTCGGTTTTGATAATGGGGATAAGCCCCCAAAAGTTTGATAAACAGGGATGAGAGAAATTAGGCGTGAGAGCTGAACAAAAGAAAAGAATATTTCATGTACATTTGAAATTGTAATTGATTGGAGGAGAGGCCAGGACCGAAAGTAGGGATGACAAACAAAACTTATACTTGAAGGGTGGAGACTAAACGAGGTGGAGAATGGTGGAAAAAAAAATATCAAAAGGGACGAGATAACTTAAAACTTGAAATTAGAAGTAGAATTTTTTTCTTGAAAAGTCAGTTAAAATTATTTTTATTTTATTTTATCTAAACATATTTTATTTTCAAATTTAAGTTTCAAGACTAAAAACTGAAAAGTTACAATCATATCAAACAAAACGTTAGTAGTAGTAACCAAAAAACAAAACGTTAGTAAATAAACAATTTTGTCAAATACTATTGAACGAGTCATAAAATATGACCCCATTTTTTTTATAGTGTATTGGTATCCGTAATGCCTTTTAAGCTTTAAACCATAAATGCAAAACATTAAAAAGTGATTGGAAAATCATTGAGTTATAATCTATCTTAAAAAAAACATTGAGTTATAATCTAAGTGCCTGGGACTTTAAATTTTAAACTGAAGTTTTAAATTCATTACAAAATCAGATCAAAAAACAATTCATAACAAAATTCTTAGCTGTTGATTGTTCAAATACACAAGAAATAATTTGCTTGAATGGGTTCGGCCCGGTTATATCATAGAAAACAGGGCCCAATCTAAGGGGCTTTCGCTTGTCTCTGTTGTTTTTTTTCCTTGTCCATGTTAGGTATAAAAAATGTTTCACAACTTTTTAATAATACTAATAATAATAAAACATAATATCATATAAATTGCTTAAGTATTTCATTATCAATCGAATTCTATTAAGTTTGCATGATTTAAAATAATAGTAAAATGTTTTTGGGACAAATAAACGACTACACCACAAAAAGAAAAAGTATAAAAAAAATATATATGAATATAATTCATACGTAATTTACAATCGCTAGCTATACTAATTCTTTTCAAAGTTTTATCTGCTAAATCAAGTGATCGGCCAACATTCGCTTACCTTTCGTTCCATATTCAAACTAATTTTCAACGTAATTTATTAATTCAAAAATATGTTGAGATTGGGACAGTGTTGTGTCGGTGACTAATCATGATCATTGTTATAGTACTAGTATTAATTACGCATTTAAGCATGAATGAGCGTGAATCGTGATTGCACATGGCATACACGTGTCAGTGTATCATCATGGGAGTTGATAGGTCTTCGATTTGAAAAATTATACCTTAGTCCAGGATCACCATATCAACTATGATCCCGTCAATAATAGCTCCTGATCAATAATAGCTTGACACGTGGATTCTTTGAGATATAGTCACAACATACAAGTAATGGGGTTATCCTGATTGTTCCACAAATCTTGTGCAAAATATTGGTATGAAATTTAAAACCTATGTTTCTTCCTCCAAAAATAACTGCTCCATCACGGAATTGCAGATAAAAAATGAAATTACAAATCAAGCCATGACGCCATTGCTGACCACGAAATTATACTGCGGGTAGTGAGGAGGAATAGCTTTTATGATTGGTGCAGTACCCTTTTTCATTATAGGATTACCACTAATAAGAGATTATTGTGAATCGTGGCAGAGCAACCACAAAGAGAAGATTAATTATAATTGATTATGAAGAACGCACAATATTATTGGGGAAAATGAAGCAACATGAACTGGCATTATCTTTGTATGTTCATAAGCTTAATGTTCCAGAATTGGCATTGTTTGTGATCGGGTCTATGAGTCTACGCATCAATCATCTGCAAAATATTCCAGCAAAATACACCTTATGCTTCTGTAAATTTATTTGAATCCTCAAATGATCACACAGGTTTTGAAACCATTTTATTATCCCCACAGAATAAAACCATTCCAAAACTTAGTTTTATGGCATCCATAAAAAGTAGAGGCCAAGAGTCGAACAAAATTTTTTCAATAGAGGGTGCAGCGGCTCCATCTGCAATTCCGGCATTGTGAGACGTAATGCAGCAGTTATTTTTGGAGGAGGAAACGTGCATTTTAAATTTCATATCAATCCATGATGATTTTGTACGAGATTAACGTCGTTACTTGCTTGTTAGTGAGTATATCTAAAGAGTCCACATGTTAAGTTATTATTGGCCAGACCAAGCTGACCTGGACCAAGATATAATTTCTCTTTGGATTCAGTAGAAAACAATGGATGCTGACCAATTTGGATAATTAGTATAATAATCCGTGTGCAATGCACGGGTGTTAATTTATAAATGTGAAAATAAATAAATTTTATATTTTTAATTTTAATGTATTTTTAATTTTATAAATATATATTGTGAAATAATTATGAATATTTCTAAAAAAAGGAAATAATTATGAATATTAAATATATCAATTAATTTTATTTCATTTATATAAACTTATTTTTTTAAGAAAAATTTATCTTTATAAATATATTTATATATGTATTGTGTTAGATTATTAATAGATATTTATGTTAGGAAAATGTTGTTTTGCATGAAAAGTAAATTTATGAAAGTTTATGAATCAATCCAGTTGGTGTTTTTATTTTTACAAAAATTTGTGGAGATCGATCCGATTGGTTAAAAATAAAAAAGTTTATTAATATAAATATTTTATTTTCTCACATATATATGTATATTCAAATACTTTTAAATATATGATTTTTTTTTACCAATATATATTATTAAACATTGTTTATCCATATCGATACTCATAATAGTTAATTAGAAAATTACATATCAAAATTAGCACTTAATGGCAATTCAATTACAAATTAGTTAATTTTGTTTAGTTAAATTGATTAGTTGCACTTAATTGCTAAAAAGTTTAAATCATCCCATTATCCTTAATTTAGGTCCAAAAACGTTGTTTCAAACTATCTTTTTCTTAAAATTAGAATTTTTTAATTGATTAATTATCCAAATAAAAGATAATAATTATTTAATCAATTAAATTTATTTTTTTAAACTTCACAAATTAAAAGTTTTGAATGGATGCATATTTTATATATTAATTTATATTTTCATTATCAATAAACTAAATTTTTAAATACTCTTAAATGTATATTTTTAATATTTTATATGTATTTGTAAATACTTGTAAATATAAAAAAATTAATAATATATATAGTATTAGACATTGTTTATTCATTTCGGTACTTAGAATAATTAATTTGAAATTACATTTCAGAATGCACAATTAATGGTCATTTAATTACTTAGAAAAACTAATTACTTTTATTTAAAATAATTTTTTATCCTGTGCATGGATAAATTATGCGCGAGGGAGATATTTTCTATTATTTTGAAAGATAACTTATGTGTAAAATAAAGTTTCAAAAAATAACAAATTAATATTTAATTATAATTGAATTAGAAGCTACTTTTTTATATATTAAATAATATAAATACATAATTACCTACTTTATTTTTTATAATATATATATATAAGACAATTAAAAATCAAACTCGTCAATTGAGACAAATTCTCATCAATCCTATAAAATTAGTCATCTTTTTTCATTTTTAATATAAAAATATTTATAATTAATAAAAAATTTAATAATATAAGTAGCAATAATGATGATATCATTATTGCGATGTATGCGAAGTTTATTACCATAATAAAATAAATTATTTAACTAATTAGTTAAATGAAAAAACCATGCACGAGTTAAATGGAAATGGACATATTAAGCAAGACTCTCTCAAACTGCAAGTACATAATAAGAAAAAAAATGCAAAAATCTGAATAAAATAATCTATAAACACAACAAAATTAAAAGAGATTATTAAAAATGGGATAAAAGCTCCCGCAAATTACAATTAGCTTATCACCATTATAGCTAAACATATGATTATGCCTCGTATACCTACTGGTTACAAAAAAATTATAAAAAAAAAATATGACTATGCCTCTTTTCCTCCCACCACAATCATGTGTCCACCTTCTACCACACTTGCTCATAATGGTACCACCATAAGTAACCTGCTATGTTGGTGAAGCTTTCCTTGCCATGCCGGATACTCGTCCCTCTTGTCCAATAACATTGCTAGCTATTATGTACCAGTCATGTACATTCAACAATCCTTATGAGTGATTAAACTTTCATGCAACCAATTTCTGTCTCACGCTAGCATCATTGCTAAAGCTCACCTGCATCTCCCTTGTACTTCTTTCCCTTTACAAACAAAATATCATCAGATCTGCTAAACGACATCAATCATATATATTTAGTATTCACACAATCACTCATATTTTATTATTTCTACATATAACTGTTAATATTGATTGATTTCGGAATTAGGACCGTCATTTAATGGAAACAATATATATATATATATATATATATATATATATATATATATATATATATATAAATTTAATAATTTGTTTCTAACAATAACTATTTAATTTATTAATGATAAAAAAATTAAAGTCATAATTGTGAAATGTTGAAATTTAAAATAATGAGAAAAATAATAAAACCTAAAATTATTCTACATAGAAAATTTGCTACTATTATTTACATTAATTTAAAATATTCTTAATTTTAATAAAATTAACTCAATAACTGTATTAAAAGATTTATTAAAATATATAAAAAATGTGTATTAATCACCTTTATTAAAAAATAAAAATTCACTAAAAAAGATTTTTAAAATTCAAAATATAATTGTTTGCAGCATAAAATGATGAACGGACCAAATAATCTCGAAACATGAAATGATGACATGTGTTATCTAATGTTTGAGAATCAACATTGTTTCGTCATGTATTTTCCGAAATTATTTTTAGATTAATAAATTTTATATATATTGATTTGATATAATGGCCAACTCTTCACTCTATGACATGGACATCCATGTCATATCTTAGCTTCTTAAAATAATACTAGTAATAAGGATTATGATCCTTACAAGAATCATTAGCCCGAACAGAGCTTACAGGCCCATCGTTGGCCATTGACGAGAAAGTAAAACCAATAATAATAAGGAAGATAAAGTTTCATGAATAGTGATTATTTGTTTGATTGTGAATTTATGACGGTGATGATGATGATTTGGATGTGTGAAAATTACATTTTTCTAATTATAACAGCTCATCATGCTTCTACAGAGGTCCTTTAATAATAATAATAATAATCCATGCTTCTATAGTGGCAGCTGATCAGAAGAGGAAACACAAAAAATCAGTAGTCTTGTTTTGATGTATGCATGACGTAGAAATGACGTCAGAGAGTTGGCGGTTTTCATATAACCAGCTTCATTGTCATTATTTATTTTGAAAACTTAACACGGGGGTTATTTTATATAACCCTGTTTTGAAATGTGGATTATTTTATATTTACAATTATTCAGGGTGTTACACGCACCAAATAGAAGAGGAAGAGTTGAGAAAGACCTCACAAACACTTGATTTAGTGATGCAGGATGGTAGTCTTTTGGCTGTGGAGATGAAGGCCTTGATTGAAGAAACCTTGAAACTTCACGCTTCTAAGAAGAGAAAATGGACGAAAGTACGGAGAAAAGATGGAGGTGGCTGCTGCGGTTTCAGAGAAAAAAGAAAAGGAGCTTGAAGGCACCAAAACGATATCAGAGAAGATTCTGTAATTGATTCTTGGACCAAAACTTATTTTAAGTTGAAACAACATTAAGTAACATTTGTATTAGATAAATATAGAAAATTGATATTGGATAAAATAATATTATTTTAATCCATAGTGTTAAAATTAATCTAAAATTTCATAAAAGTTTAACTATAATTAATACTGACTAATCATAATATTTTCTATAAAATATTTTACTATCTCATCATAGAAAATAGTATAAGTTTTTACTGTTTGCTTCACAACACAATTGACTATTTTTAGCTGTTTTTTTTTTTTTTTAAAATAAGTTGTTTCCAAAATAAGCCGGATGTTTGAGATCTTAGCTTAAATTTACAAAAATGTTTTTTGTTGAAAAAATAAACTATATTTATGAAGTTGAAAATTTGTAGTTTATAATTATTTTTCAACAGTTTTTTTTTCCAGCTATTTTTATACTCTTTTACTATGTAAAAATTGATTTTTTGTTGTATCCAAACGAGATTAATTATTTTGAAATCATTTTTCAGCAAACTTATCCAAACAAATTTTAATTCCGATTATAATCAATATAACAATAATCAATTATACATATAATCGATTATTGAAATAATCTAATTTTTACAGTTGTCCCAAACACACACTAAAAGAGAACTTTATTTAAATTTAATGAACTACAAAAATATTTATAAAAAAATCATGTAAATTGACAAGTATTGAGAAAAAATAATAAACTAAAAGTATCATATACAACAAAAATAACTATTAAAAGAAACCAAATTTAACATCTTATAAAAAAATACAAATAAACACGACAATACTTATCTTATCTTTCTGCAGGTAGGATAAATATCCATTTTGGTCCCTGAAAGTATGTGGCACTAACCAATTGGTCCCTAAAAGATGAAAATTTTGAATTTAGTCCCCGAATGTGCAAAAAGTACGACAAATTAGTCATGTTGTTAACTCATCTCCGTTAACCTTAACGGATATGCCTACGTGGCACTTCAGTGATGACGTGGCAATTGGCGGTTGCCACTTGTCATCCACGTGGTTGCCATGTATCATCCATGTGGCTGGCACGTGTCTAAAAGTTGAACTTAACAACTTACTGTCATTTTAGTTCCTGAACTTAACCATTTACTGATATTTTAGTCCCTGAACTTAACCACTTATTGAGATTTTGGTCCTTTAACTTAATCATGTACTGTCATTTTAATTCCCGAAAGTACTTTTGAATTTTTAAGTAAGTCTCACGCTACATGTAATTATTAACATAGTCATCACCATATTCCCTTACTTCCATTCTATTCCATATCTCTCATTTTTTTACTTTTCTTTTCCACACTTTGTAGTTCATCTTGACTTTCACCTCCACCATCTGCATGCAAAGTTCTTCATTTATTCAACTGAAACATCAATTCTATTAGGAAAATAACACAAAAACATATTAAAAAACTATTTAATTTTTTTCCTTAATAAACATTGTCTAACTTTTAAAAAAAATTACTTTTTATTCAATTAAAAATTTTGAAATAGCAACACTCTCAAGTAATCACTACATTTAAAATTCTTTGATGTCTATATATACCTTGCAGTAGTAGTTCATGAAAATCACAACTTTCGTATTGCCCCATCAAAAGGGTATGTAAGCAAATGGTTCTAACACTTTCATTTTTTTTCCTTTCGTGATTCTCAAGTTTTTTTAACTGTCTTTTTCGTGATTAATGTTATTCCATAAAATAGATTAATTAAATAATTAATTTAACATTATACACATATTAATAACATATAACATAATAGCTTGATTTGGGTAGAAGATATGGTTTGGAACCTTATAGAATCTTGTTAGCAATGTCCTGGATTTAGCCGCTAAGTATTACTATGTGGTCACTCATAAATTAGTTTCATATTTATAGTATAATTTAAATGGCTGAATTGGTAAAAGGAAGTTGAAAAATATGAGGGATAAAAAATGGAAGTGAGGGAATATGATAATGTCTATGCTAATAATTTACATGCAACATGGAATTTAATTGAAAATTTGAAAGTGCTTTTAGGGACTAAAATGACAGTACGTGATTAATTTCAGGGACCAAAATGTTAGTAAGTGGTTAAGTTCAGGGACTAAAATGAAAATAAGTTGTTAAGTTCAATTTTTAGACACGTGGTAGTCACGTAGATGACACGTGGCAACCACGTGGATGACAGGTAGCAATCGTCAGTTGCCACGTCATTACCGAGGTGCCACGTAGGCACAACCGTTAATGTTAACGGAGATGAGTTGATGGTAAGACTAATTTGTCACACTTTTTGCACATTCGAGACTAAATTCGAATTTTGGGTTAATTATGTTTTTGGTCCCTGAACTTTTTCGAATTTTCAATTTTAGTCCCTAAACAAAATTTTGACTGGTCTTAGTCCTTGAACTTTTTTTCTTTCAATGATTTTAGTCCCTCAACTTTTATCAATTTTTATTTTTAGTCCCTAAACAAATATTTGACCGGTCTTAGTCCCTGAACTTTTTTTCTTTCAATGTTTTTAGTCCCTAAACTATTTTTCAATTTTTGTTTTTAGTCCCTACACAAGTATTTTACCGGTTTTAGTCCTTGAACTTTTTGTTTGTCAATGTTTTTAGTCCTTTAGGGATTAAGACCGGTCAAATATTTGTTTAGGAACTAAAAACAAAAATTAAAAAAAAGTTTAGGGACTAAAAACATTAAAGGAAAAAAAGTTCAGGGACTAAGACCGGTCAAATATTTGTTTAGGGACTAAAAATAAAAATTGAGAAAAGATGAGGGAATAAAAACATTGAAGGAAAAAACGTTCAAGGACTAAGACCGGTCAAAATTTTGTTTAGGAATTAAAAGTGAAAACTAAAAAAAGTTCAGAAATCAAAAATAAAATTAACCCTCAAATTTTTTATCTTTCAATAATCAATCTGTCAACGTCACATATTTTCAGAGATCAAAATGAGTGTTTACCTGCAAGTAATAATAGATAAAGTAATTATTAGTCCAATGTACTCAGTTTAAGTATACCAAATTTATCCAGACTTTCCTAATATAATAAAAAGACAAACTGTGTACAATAGTACAATATTTTACTTTGACTTAAAGCAATTCACAGTGGACGATCTGGAAAATGAAAGAAAATCTAAGATGCATCAATTCGATCTAGCTAGCAAAAAACTTTTAGCGTCTGGAGTGGACATGTCACATGTGCTATATATCTGTTTACAAAGATTCTTGGTAGTGGGAAGCAATAAAAAGAGAACCAAAAAAATAGAAAATAATGCAAGAAACGAATTTAACAGCGAAGTTGCGCGCGCGAATATTCAACGTCGCTGGGATATGATCAAAAGGTGTAAATTGCTTAGTTATTAATGCATGGAATCACCGGCCACGAATAACAAAATTTAACTAGGGTAAATTAGACTTCTCTGAGAGAGAGATACAACATACAAGTTTAGTTTATTTAATTTAATGCCTTTATAGTTCGAGAAACGTAAGTATTATACCGTAAAATATACAATTTAATCTATTTAACACAACAATTAAAAAATATTCTTTAAAAAAAATTAAAGTATACTTTTAATTAAAATGATGAGTATTTTTAATTTACTAAATTATTATTCACTCATTCAATGTCTTAACATTACTTCGTATTTACACATTACTTTTCTTTATAAGGGGTTGCAAACAAATTAAACACTTTAGGAGTAATAAAATGTTTAACCAAATTTATCATTAATAGTATATAAAAAAAATATAAATAGAGTTCAGTGGAGAAAGAATCTATGACTTAAAACATAGTATAATAATAAAATAATTTAATAACAAATATTTTTGTAAAAATGCACAAATATATAAATAAATGGTTTTTTCTGGTAAAAAATTTATTCTTTAATAGATATTGTTATATTTTTTATAAAAGAATTGAATGGTCATGAACTGACAGTGTAAAACAGTTTTACGTTGTTATTCAATCACAAATAATTCTTTGTATGATTTTTAAGTAGTTACTGTAAAAATCAACAAACTTACCATAATGATAGTTTATGATTGAATAACTGTGTAAAACTATTTTATACCGTCAATACATAACTTTTTTTTTCTTTTTATAAAAAGGTAAAAATGGTGAAATTGTGGTGTATTTTTATCTATTAAAGAGGAAAATTGTATATCTTAAAATAAAAAAGAGAAAAATATAATATTTAAATCTCTCAAAATAGGACGGCATAAAAGATATTTTAATCATAAAATTATTTTTAATAAAAAATTTAAAATTAAAAGAAGGTATAATGTATTTGCATCTGTTAAGGAAATATTAATTTATACATAAAGTTGTTATATAACTTTAGCCAGAGTTACTCCTATTCTCCCCTAAGCATATGAAACACAAAACATGTCTACGACTCCCTTTCCTCCTCTCAGCCACTTTTGGAATCTCCACTCATTGCCATTTCTGTCGGGATCTTCCCCCCTTTGGCAGAGGCGATGATTTCTCAGCCCTACAATTAATGTTTTGACGAAGATCACGACCTCCTCCGTTGAGACTTGCTACTCATGGTTCTGCATTGGCCATGATGAATATTTTTATAAGGGTTTAATTAGTTAATTGGTTTGGATTTATTTTAACTAAAACGTTAATTTGTTAAAATGAAATGCACGTGGCATAATGGAAACGGTTTTGAAATAAACATCTTATCTACGTTTAAATCACCCAAGGACTCAAAACCAAATTGATTTTCTTGGTTTCAGTTTGGTTACTGGGGTTCACGAATTTACCCGGATGCATGAGTAAAAATGGCTATAAAGCTCATGGTCAGTACTAGTCTGACAGTAGAGTCAATACATGATTACGCATAATAATTGCAAAACAAGATGGTGAAAGAAAAAGAATGAACATAACAATAACACCACAATGAGAGAATATGGTAGACATTTTTATTAAAGTGCCACAGTTTGGCTTCATTAATTATGAGAATGCCACATATTAGTTATTATATGTTAAATTGCCACAGTTTTAAAAAACATTGGGAAATCGGTTGCATGCAAACCGATTTTCCTCTTTTATGTTTTATTTTTTTTAAAAGTTGTTTTTGAGAAATTGTTTATTTAATAACCGATTTCTCAACTTTTTTTTATTTTTATTTTTGATTTTGTGTTTTTTTAACATTTATTAAAAATTATTCTAATGAATAATAATTAATATTTAATTAACATTTTTTTTAAATTGATGTTGAAAATGATTATTTAAAAATACAATGTGTTTTCAAGCCTTTTTTGACCGATTCAAGTCGTCAAAATTATATTGTTACATTCACCAACACGAATACAATGCGAATGAACTATTATTCGTATCAAATAACCTAATATCATAAGCAAAATAATGTAATAAGTAACCCTCAGCAAATTGTTAAAGTGCAAAAGTTTTTTTTTTTTTTTTTTAGTTTTCAGCCACGGTTTTTAAGCTTTTTTTGACTGATTTAAGTTGCCAAAGTTATACAATTAGATTCATCTACATGAAAACTACGGCAATGCACTATTGTTAAAAAAAAATCATTCATAATAAAAAACAGAAAAATTTACTATAATAAAAAAACTTTAAACACTTTCAAAATTTTATTTCACTCCAATTTAATAATTGAATTAAAAAAAACTAAAAAAATAATTATTATACATCAGAATAATTTTTAACAAATATTAATAAAAAATAAAAAAAACACAAAATGAAAAATCGAAAAAAAATCAGTGTTGAAAAATCGGTTATTGAATAAGCAATTTCTCAAATCAACTTTTTTTTAAAAAAATATAATAAAAGAGGGAAATCGGTTTGCAGGCAACCGATTTCCCAATACATTTTAAAACTGTGGCATTTTGACATATAATAACTAATGTGTGGCATTCTCACGATTAATCAGGACAACTTGTGGCATTTTAATAAAAAAGTCGAATATGGTATTTATAGGCTCTAGGTGGCAATCGAAACTTGCGGTAATGACCATATGCGACGCAGAGGAAGGAAGCTCTGTGGCTCCACGCTGGGCCTCAATCTTCTATTTTAACACCCATGTGGTTGTATAATTTTTTTTTTATCTGTACAAATGGAAGACTAAGTATTAAGACTTAGGAGTACAACTAGTACAGCATCCTACTCTTATTGATTTTATTTGTTAAACAGATTATCAATAGTCTTAATTATCATATTTTATTTTTCAATCATAAAAATGATTGAATTATTGATTTTTTACTAATAAAGATCTCTTTAAAAAGAAGAAGAGGAAGAAGACTAAAGTGATGACCCATCATACATTTAAGGAGAATTAATTAAAAAGAAAAGTTTCATTCAACTCATATAGATAGCTTTGTCTTTTTCTGGTATCAGGTACTTGAATTGATGCGAAGAAATGAATTGAAGCGAAGGAGGGGCAGCCTTTTTCATGAGGAGTGGAAAAGTTGTTCATCTTTTTTAAGTTTAGGCTCAAAATTATAGGGCACTGTTGGGTGGGATGGGGGCAGTGAAGGTGTGAGAGAAAGGCATAAAGCCATCACTGTTAAAGTGCACAAAAGTGAAGCCTTGTGATGTTCACTGGCAATGGGCCACCATGCATCATGTTAAATGAAATGTCAAAGATAGTGGCATCCATTTTCACGGAACCCCTCTCCTAACAAATCTCCCAAAATCCCACACCTGTAATCATTTGAATTTTATTTCATACTATAGTCTTTACTAGTTTGTAAAAGTAATTAATGTGAAAACTGCCTACCTTTTGATAAAGTACCCCCCTATGGTATTTTTATTTTATGATTCATGAGCATGCCTTTCTTTCCAAAAAAATAAAATTCAAAAACTTTTGAAATTCATCCACATGTATATATATCTCCCTCTCATCCTTCTAAATTTAAATGCAAAGGTGAGATGAAAAAGGATCATGATCTATCAATGAATGAAATCAAAAAGATTTTTAACTTTTGGAGTGGACTGTATCCCCGGACATTTCATGCAAAAGACAAGCCACTTTGACAAATTAAATTATAACTATTCCAGCTCAGGAGTGCTTGAAGCTGATGTCCTTTCCTCCTTTCTTTTATTGGGTTTTATTATCATAATTTTAATCCGTAATTGAATAAATAATCAATTTTAATCCTACGGTTCCCTTTTGGGCAATTTCTTCAGAAATTAGGTAAATTAAGTTTTTTCGGTAATAAATTAGGTAAATTAATTGAACCTTATATATATGTGCCTTCATTGCCGCATATATCCTAGTTAATTCGATATTGCCAATTTTTCCTTTAGATTTAACAAAAGCCACTAGGTAAGCAGTTAATTATTACGTAGATTAGAACCGCATAATTAGATCCCACCATACTTCATTATAGCATTAAGAATGGATGTACCTGCATCGGCAACACATATATGGTATGTTTGGATTGGCGTTAAAATCACGTTCAACAGAGAAATTGCACGTTCCAAGATAAAAATCCAAAAACTATGTGAGAGAAGCTTTTTTTTAGAGACAGTTGGGTTGAATCCAACTCGTATCCAAACACACACATAGGAAGCAGCCCTTGGAAATAACGGTGGAAATATACTATATTAAATTAGGTTTTATTATAGATTTAATAAAATTTCATCATAAATAAATTTTATCAATTCATTTATTGAATCATGTGATATTATTATGAATATCATGTGTATGAAATTTTACATAATTTAGACATTTGTAGATATGTAATTAAATAGTTGCTATTTACTTATATTTTAGATAATATACCATAGGCTAAAATAAAGTAAATGATAAAGCATTAATTATGAGAAAAAAAAAATTTAAATTAATCTACTTTATAAAAGCTTACGATTTTATAGTTGGATTGATAAAATTTAATTTTGATAAAAAAAATTATTGAAAATTTTATTTTATTAAATTTAGCACTTAATGTCATTTGATCTTATTTCTATTATCTTATTTATATTTACATGGATATGGTAGATTTAAAAAAAATGAATGGCATAAAATTTGAATTTGTATTTAAAAAAATCTTAATAAGATTTATTCAATACACAGACTTAGGACAGAACAAGTTTTAATGCAGGATAGGAAACTAATTTGTAACTCAAGAGATTAAGGCATCATGATAATGTCATATCTATTTTTTTAGATTATCCATCCCCTCAAGAAATTAATTAATAGGTAGTTTGAAATTAATACATGTTTATAGTCTCTATTAATTTTATGTGATACATACTTAAATTTTTAATTTAGAAAAAGAAATTAATAACACTAAATTATATGTGTCATATAAAAATTACTGTGAATCGTAATAATCTCGAATCACTTAAATTTCTCCCGCTGGTCCACAAAAGGTGATTGCGCATTTCACTAATTTATCAACTGTAAGATACTATTCTTAAATGATCCTATTCCTAACCCTTTGTTTCCTTTTGCTCTCTCTCCCTCTCTCTTTTTCTTTTTCCCGCGTTTCCTTGACTATACATGATTAACCGTACACATAAAAGCAACAAAATGTCAAAAATTGTTATCTATGCGGAACACTTAAATTATTTGATTTTAGAGGTATAGCAAATACTCTGTTATAAAAATTCAGATTATTTGAATTGGAATTTTCCCTTGTCCAAATCTGGCTCGGGGTACGGGGGTAGGAGGACCATAATTGATGCACCAGGACATTTAGCCGCAATCGTGTTTCTTCAGAGCGAAATTTGCATTATTTTAATTCTCTAAAAAAATTTCTTATACTATTGAATAGTATTGTACGGAGTTCCTATTCACACGGACAAAACACACCAGCAAAGTGCAATGAACCATAAAGACTTCCAAATAATTTTGGTATCGGTGTCGGACACTTCTTGAAGATGTCATGATACTATAGGAACTATAGTATTTTCTTATAACACTTCTTGATCCTGGAATTTTGTGATCCTGTGGTTTTCGTTATTCCATTAACGCTTCTCAACCATATCACCGACTTCCTTGACCCCACCTTTGTTAAATCCATCAACATGAGTCTCATTTATGGGCGTAATTGAACATGCATGCCCCCGCAGCACTTTCTTTATTTTCTCTTCAGAGGAACAATATTTTGGTGCGAAATTGAGATAAAAAGTAGTGGAGTGGAGAGATAATTTCATGATTCAAATTAGACGGACACTTTTTCCTTTTCCATTTTTTCAGTGTATAATGATTTTATATACATACGTACCAAGATAATTGGCTCAACTGGTCACTATTGAAGTCTTATTATTGCACATCATGGCTACATATTCGCCAGTGTAAACTATGTGAGCCAATTTTGGAGGGATAACGTACACATATAACATAAGCTTCTAATGTGACTATTCTTAAAATCTGAAGAAAAAAAAAAAAAAAGATGGATGATCGACAAAAGAAAAATGATTTAGCCGTTAAAATGCACAGGCGTGAAATGTTTGCGTCAATTATTGAATTTCTTTTGTTTTTAAAAAAAACAATAAGTGGAAGACGGGAATGTATGGACCCATGGATACATGCCCATGTGTAATGTGTTTTATATCTTATTGTCATAATCTTGAAAAGTTGGAAACATATGAAGATGTCTTTGATTTCGATAAAACAAGATTGCGGCGGCTAAGAATTCCCCAAATGTCGCCACCAATTACTCCTAGAACCCACAACTTTATAATCGGCGTTAAAATAAAGACTGAAAAAGAAAGAGAGAAGAAGATCTTTGCAGAACGTACATTATTAGATGCCAAATGAATTGAAGGCGTATACAAAAACAAGAAGAGAGAGGGACACACACACACATTCGGTTTTTTAATCGTGTTCAATCAACGCAGCAGATTATAAAATTTCTCTCATAAACTCTAGCAAGTCAAAACCAAGATCCATATATTATAATCTCACACCAATTGACATAGTAAAGACACAAAATATATAAAGTGAAAAACACTTTGTAACCACCAGGATACTTTTGTATATATGATTAAAAGCACAACTCAAGATAATTTGAGGGGAAAACAATAATAGAGAGAGAGAGAGAGAAGTTAATTAGCAGCTACTTATTTACACATAATTTGAGGGGAACCAAAACACAAAGAAAAAAAAATTGAAAAATAGTGTTTAATTGTAATTAATTTGATGGTTATAGTTAAGATGAGGATACCAAGATTCTCTCTTCCATGCATTAGAATTATACTAGCATATAGTACCATATTAGTTGCTTTAAACTTTATGAAATCACAAACATCGATCAATCCTTTTTTCTTCTTCTTATTCTGTTTGCTGGCCCATGCTTTAATCAGAAGAACAATTAATCCAGGATTCCACCATACCTTGAGTTCTGGCAGTTGTTACAGTGAACTCTGGCCCCTTCTCTCCATGAAAATCCGTTGAAGAAGCTGAGTAGTGTACTTTGCCATTAGTGACTACTCTCTCTGCAATGTCACTGTAGTTGACAGTGCCACTGAGAGCTCCTCCTCCTACTCCGTGATCGCAATCATTGTTGGTAATGGTGCCCGTTCTCTGGGCCCATTCCGTTGAAGAATTAGTAGCATTACCCAAGTTGTTGTTGTTGTTGTTGTTTCCACTTGACAATGCTCCCACTCCAACCGATGTTGACGAAACCATGTTCTGATGAAGACATCCGAGGTCGGTGTTAACATGGTTGTGTCTCAGTCCCAGTTCCTCAAACAACCCCATTTTGAGATTCGACGGAATTTCCAAGGAAGGTTGTTGTTGTTGTGTTCTGGAGACAAGAACAGAAGAAGAGTCGTTGTTGCCAAGAGGAGGGTACTTGGGGTGATGATATGCTTCGAGAGAACTAGTGTTTGGGGTGTTGTTAAAGCTGAGAGGCTGTTTCATAGGGCCGAAATGTTCAGACAGTTGTTGTTGTTGGTAGTTAATGGAAGTTGAATTAGTAGTAGAGTTAGTTGACGGTGGTAATAAGGTGTTGGAAAAGGAGGGAGGAAATGGGTGAAGACTTCGAAGTTGGAGTTTTTGTGCAAAGGGGCGAAGAAGATAAGGAGGTGGTGTTGAAGGCAAAGGGTTAACGTTGGATCTCAGAGTTGGCGTTGCGGCGGAAGCAAAGAGATCCAACCTGGTTCTCGGGAAAGGCGAGGACGTGAAGGGTGGTGCGGGGATGCCAGTGAATTCCTGAACCATGGCTCGGAAATTGGTGGTGTCTGTGGTTAGCACAGTGGTAGGTGCACGCCTAGAAACTCTTGACCGTTTCTTTGGGTTTCGAACCATGTTGGTGTTGGTGTTGGCGTTGTTGTGGGTTTGAATTTGATCATTGTTGGCGGCTGACACCGAAAGCATTAGTCCTCGGGAACCACTTTCTGGAGGCAAGGTAGGAAAAGCACCACTATTGTTGTTGCCTCTTGTTTGACTTGACAGAAAAGCTTGGTTATGTGGCGAGGGTGAGGATGATGAACAAGGTATCAAGCCAACAAGATTGGTTTGGTTCGGTTTAGACCACATCACGTCAAGGTTTAACAGTGATGTTGAGCTTTGTGTCATCGGATCCAAGTAGTTTGATAAAGGGTCGAACATGTGGATGTTTTGGTGGTGCTGTTGTTGTGGTGTTAGAATAAGTGGGTGCGGGTTTTGGAGGTTATTAGTAGTGCTAAAGGGAGCAACTTGGCTCGGTGGTGGTGGTGGTTGGTTGGTTAAGAACGCAGAGAGTGGTGATGACTCGGCGCGTGAATCGTACTCTTCATCAGCCCCGCTTGAGGATTGCAAACTCCCGCTAGTGTTGCCCGAGTCCATGAGAGCAGAAAATGGAAAGACGTGAGGGAGACAAGTGAAGAGTGATTTTGATTACTTGCACATTTTAAGAGGGTGCTGTATGCTAGCTACAGAATGAGGTATGGGAGCGAGACAAAAAGAGAGAGATTTTTCTGGTTCTGGAAAGACAAGCTAGTTTTCTTCAGAAAGTGCCTCCTCCCATACACGTCTTTAAGGCTCTGCGAGACTGCAACTGGCACATACACACACACAGAGACACAGTGCTTGGATCACTTTTACTTAGTCTGTGTTTGTGCAAAAGGGTGTGTTACGTAAACAAGGGAATAAACAGCCCACGGATGATCATGCATTTAATACTTGCTGCAGAGAGGTTGTGAATATAAGTTACTCTGTTTGGGACTTGGGAGGGTGAGAGAAGTCTTTGCCTCTTGCCTCTTTCTTTGTCCTGGGTTTTGGATTACTACTACAGGTTGTGAAAAGGATCAGGTATTAGGGTTTCAAGTGAAAGAGAAAAGGAAGAGAGAGAAGGAAAAAGAAAAGGATAGTTCTCTAGCCTTTTTCTCCTATAAAAAGAGAGAGGCTGCTTCTGGTAGATATGTGGTTTCACCAGGAAAATGTCGGAGTGGGGTAGCTATAGGAATTAAGAGAGAGAGGCTTTGTGATGGCAGCCTCTTAGTGGTCAAAGTATGTGAGATTTGTGGTTTTGATTTAGAGACTGAAATGGAGGAAAGACATAATATAGAAGAATTGAAAAGGATATTATTTATTGAGAACGTTATTTTCTTACTGTTCATATCTTACATTTTGCGGAGTAATGAGGTGTGCAAGCAACCAGATTAGAGTGATGGTTGTTGAATTGCATAAAGGTAAGAGATCAACCATATTTTGCTTTCCAAATTGCGTCAAGAAACGAATAAAAATACGTGCATATATAATTATCGTATAAAATAAATTTATGCCCAAAAACTTAAGTAAAGATTGTTTTGACGGTAAACACAATAAACAAACTGTATATATCTTTTATGTATTGATATTCATTATTAGAAAAATGAAGAAATGTGACCTATTTGTTTCAGTAGCTTTGACCAAGTCAGAAACTGTGATTTTATAAATTATTAATAGGGGAAAATCTGAAATAAAATCTGAGAGAATCTTCCACTGTTCCACAGCCTTCCACTGCTAAAAGATGTAGAAGATAAATAATGATATTTATCAAGTATACCTAATATCTTATATTTTAGTAATTTTACATGATTTTTTCCTGTTAAGTGTTAACTCTTTTTTTTTTTTTTTTGCTTATGCCTTATGATTCGTCTATGTTAGTTGCTGATATACTACCAATTATGAAGCATGGGTAAAAAATTCCATTTTTATTACCAGGTTCCTAAAGGATAGATGGATGAATCAGTTCAACAACATTCATGTTCGCTCCAACCAACGAAACTTGGAACCAAGAATCAACAAAAGCATTTTTTTTTTTTTTTTTAATGAGTGTGTGTGTGATTTTGGGAAGGGGAAGCTGTTCAACAATCAAATGACCATCAAATAATCTTCAAAATAATTAACTTGGTTCATACTTCATAGTAAACATAGCTGTCCGTACAATTTCTACGTGTAATATACTACGTAACTGCGTTTGCCCCCGAACAATACCAAGTCTATTAAGCAAAAACATGTACACTAGATTTCTCAAGTTCTCTATAGGTTTCTACATATAATATGTTTGCGATTGATTCCCTGCCTACAACAATTTTAATACCTTTTCGTCCTAATTGTTCACCTGTCATCTAAAACTTAAGTTGGAATTTCATCTTAACTTTATAATATGATAGTTAATTTATCCATGTCTTTGCAGTGAAAATTTTGTGATCATTCCTGGTCATATACATTGTATAGCAGTTTTTATCTACGTAATAATCTAAATAAGGCCCAATATGTGCGTCACCGTATGTGTATACTTGGTTTTCCTTAACGGGGACAACATGGGCCCACTAATTTTTCTTTTTTACTAAAATTCAAAGTTTAATATTTTTCATCAAAATTATTTTATTTATTGTAATTAAACTTTCAGGAAGTTCTGTAGTGGAATGCCACTGACACACATGAATGAGATTATCTTATATTCTTTCACTATCATTAGTCTAATATGAAAGAAGTAAGAACCGTAAGTATGTAAAGGAGATGCCATACGGTCATACTACGCTACTTCTATTTTATGTTCTTCTTTATTCCGTTTGCTTTTATTTAATATTTGTGTTAGATACCGTGATTGTGCAGTTTCCTTCCCCAAAAGTATTTTTCAACAACAATATTGATACACTACAAAGGTCCAAAATAATTACAAATAGTACTGTAGCTGGATTTGTTTATTCGTTTAAGAATAAATATGCAAACGTGGCCCTCCATTAATCTGCCCCAAACTGTTGAACTAATTATGTCTGGTTTATGTTGCTTGAACATGTAAAACTACTTTAATTTGTATTACTGGATATGGTCACCGTCCCCTCCATCTACAAAGGATAAGCGATGAATCAATGAAAGGTTTGGAAATGATATTTTGATGGGACCTCTAATCTAATGTACATTATTGTCAAATGGACAGTAATTGGAGTCGTGGACATAGCCATATTGTTGTCTGATGATGATGTTGGCCGTTCGATTCGCTTGATGAACATATTATCACTCATCTGTTGTAAGGAAATCGAAGAAAAATAAAAAAGCTTAACTATAGTATTTTAAATATTTCTAGTACTAATTTTAATTAAAATGGGAGTTTTATTATAAAAGTTAATATTAACCTTAGTATTATCTATCTTTGATTGTACAAGTTATCAAAGTAAAATTTTAATTTTAATTAAAATTAATATATAAACACTTGAAATATAAAATCTAAGTTTTGTTACGAAAGAAATTTCAAAATTTGGATTTTGTAGTACCTTGATGCCCGGCACATAATTTACTTATGTGGAGGCTTAAATGCCTTCTCTTATTTCCATCAATTGTTGTTTATGAATCCCATGTGGTTTGTTTTCCCTCGTATGAGCGAGACAACGAAGTGATTTTGAGTCATATATACTTCAATGATCCATTTAGGATCCGTTTAATTCACTAAAAATCATGGGACAGCACAACTCAGATGGAGAAGGACAGGACAAAAAACTCTTTTCTTGTTACTCAATAATTCACGAACAACTTTTTATTCCCAGTACAACATATTCAAAAGACTTAAATATCCACTTTATTTTTTTCTCTCTCCTTATCTCTCTCCCCACTCTTTCGATCTCAATGTAACCGCCTTAACATTGCTCCTCTACGCACTTGATCTTTTACTGTATTTTTTTTTTTTCACGTTAACTTTAAAAATGCTCCTCAATTGTCGGGCTGGTTGCTAATCAAATCCCCAAAAGAGTGAAAGCTCAAAAGTTTCACAAACTGATATATATATATATATATATATATATATATATATATTTTTTTTTTTTATTTATTTTAATAATAATAATAGAAACTTTTGTCAAAAAATAATAAAATAATAATAGAAGTTATATTAAGATAATTAATATAAAATTTTATTAATATTCAAAAGGGGTATTGTGGTAAATTTGACATTCTTTTGCTTATATTGTCCATTATCCACCAAACAATAAGCAGAACAAAAAGTTGTCATGTATCTCAAATATTTGTGCTATGTTGTTCTGCTTGTTCTGTTCCTTGGAGTGTATCAAACACACCCTTAATGTGATGTATAAATATGTTAGTCACAAAAAGTTAATACTTCTGTATCAAAATTATTGATATTTAAGATAATATATGCAGTTTAAGAAGTATTTAATATTGCTCATAAATTATCAGTCTAAAATATTTTTATTTAATTTCTATGATAAAAATAGTTATGGAATAGATCATAATTATCCAAGTCATATTAAATAGAAGTATATATGAAAAAGATAATTAATGAATCATAAAATTTATAAAATATCAATAGTTTTAAAACAAGAAAAAGTTAAAACATCAATAATTTTGCTCCAAAAGGAGTAGTACCTTCGATCCTATATATTACTTCTATTCCTATTTATAAGACACAATTACATAATTAATTAAGGAAAGTTGTTAATTTAGTTGATAGTAATAAATTTATCCTATATATATATATATATATATATATATATATATATATATATATATATATATATATATCCAAAAATATCATTGCATTGTCATCAATGTTCTTCTAGTGTTAAAGATAGTATTGCTAGTCATTCTCTTATGTTTTTTATGAATATATTTTGATTTCATCTTATTTTTTTAAATTGTTAATGTTGATTCTTATTATCTTATACATTTAAAACTTTAAATATTACTAGTATTTTAAACTGTGCAATGCATGTTATAAATATTTATTTATATAACTAAAATTTATAATAAATAAATTATATTATAATTAAAATTCATAATAAATAAACATTTCTAAATATATAAATTATATTTAAAATTTATGATAAATAATTTATAGTATTTTGATGCATGGTTATCTTTAATTATTGATAACTTTTTAGAAAAATATTAAAATTTAATTTAGAAATAAAGATGAATATGATATTGAAAGAGATAAAGTGTTAAGAAAAAATTATAGAAACACTTTCATTGAAAAAAAAAATTCTAAAAATATTATAATTATAGAATATCTCTTAAAAACACTCTTGTTCAAAATATTTATTTTAATTTATATAAATAAATATTTTATCTTCACTTGACAATAATATAACATACATCTAATTATGTTATGTTACGTGTTATCTCAGACTATTGTTTAGATCTATGTTACGTGTCATGTTACGATAATATTGTGATTCTTGACATAATATAATAGATCTATGTTAGACTATTATTTAGTAGTGGCAATAACTATTTTTAAAATTTACAATGATTAAAATTTAATATTTTTATTTTTTGAATAAATTCAAATAATGGGTACTAAAAGCCTTTATGAAATATAGTCGCACCATATAAAATGATTAATTTTCATTATTATGTGTGTGAATCAACTGATATAAAATTATTTAAACTTCTTTAATATAATTTTGAGATCTAATTCTAGATATATATATATATATATATATATATATATATATATATATATATAACTACATTAAATACTTGGAGATGAAGAGTTTTATATTGTCTATAGTACTCATATGGAGGATATATATGGTCGCTACAAAAAAAAATGATTAATTCACTAAAGGATGTGTCCCTTTTTTTTGTATAAACTACATGTATTATTCACTGAAATCAATCTTACTTGAGCTTAATAGGATCATTATAGACAATAAAGTTCTCTCTTCGAATATTTAACGCAATTGTATACTCAAGATTCAAACCTAGGGTCACTGGCTAAGTTGGAATAATATCGTGCTAGTTGACCCACGTGCTCGATGGTGACGTGTCCCTAAAATTATGTCAAATTTATTTAATCTTGATTAAAAAGTATTGTAAGGAAATAAAGTTATATACCAATTTCAGGTACATATAATTCATCAATTTCATTAAAAATTTATTCATAACATAAAAATTTATCCGAAAATACTCCTATTAATTAAGTATAATATAATGATAGCATAATAATAATTTGTTTTTATATTATTATTTATTCATAAATTGTTTATTAATATTATATTAATTATTTTACAAACTAATTTAAATGTAATTTCTAATTGATTATATATATATATATATATATATATATATATATATATATATTGTAGAGACAATCCTTGTGTATTTAAAATAACTGCATATTCACGATTCAAATTCAAATTTAGTAATTATGTGGGAACAATTTCATATCAAATGATGCATATATTTAATGATGTATAAATTTTACATTGATAATATATCAATTTTTTTTAATATAACGGGGATTCTATAGAGCTTTAATTAGTGCATGATGGTGAGTTAGTGATTGATTAAAGGGAGAGACAAATCACATTCCAATTACCCCGATATATTCCCCAAATCGCTATGCCTTTTCACTATTTAGTTTTCAGCAACACGTACGCGAATATTTTCTTGCCTCTCGTTCCCTTTTCGGTGGTTTTCCTCTCTGGTATTATTTTCCACCATCTGTCAACAATCAATCAAAACAACTAAATAGATGGATACCAAAATAGCTGAAAAAGATATATATGGATGATGAGAAAAACGAGACTAATCAGAGGTTAAGAAAATTTGAAAAATAATCCCAGAAGAAAGAAAAAATAAATAAAGCAAATATTTGGTCAACATTTTATGTTTATTTATTTTGTGTTTTTTTTCTGAGGTGCGATCATGCTGTACGTAAACTGCTACAGCCAAATTGGACGAATGTAGAAAGGTACGTAGAACAACCATACAAGCGATAATGCAATTGTTCGAATCTTCCCGTACTATTATTTGAAATTAAATATTATCATATTATGTGTGGAAGATAGTTATTCAATTTCTTCGTTTTTTTTGTTCAATTTTGTTTTCGCTTTGTTCCCGAGAAGGAAACTTTGTCATAGGTGATGCACACAACAGATATTTAGAGTTCAAGCCAAATTTCCTTATTAATGATGCTTTTACCTAACCTAACCACGGAAACAATTTGAAATGTAAGATGCTTCAAACACGTGATTAGACAGCACTAACTATATCTTTTTCTAATTTGTTTTAGTATTGTTTTAACAGTTTAATTAAAAAACATTAATTACATTTAAAATTAACTCTAATAATGAACATTACTGTTATAAGTCAGTCAGTTGTAACTTGCAGGTTGAAAGGCTAGTTAAATGATCAATGAACTTAAAAAACAAAAATCATGGTGGTCAAGCAAAGTGTCAACTTACAAACCCACGGTTTTATCTTAAAGATTAAAAAAGTTACAGCCGTACGAGCGAGAAATTTAATATATTTTGGGTTGTGGAATCTATTTATTTATGCTTGTTAGTTGTTATATGAAATGCCAATATATTGAGATTAAGAAAATCAACAAATATTTCTGAGGGAACTAAACCTTCTTAGAGAATGCATTGCATGTATTGATTATTCATTGTACTAAGAATTAATATGTTAGTCTCCCTCTTCCAATCACATGTTCTCGTAAAAACAATAGTCGAGAGGGTTCTGAACTATTGAATTTTCTGTGATTCCTCTAAGTCCTTTTGTCCCTAAGTGCATTTAAAAGTGTTGGTATATTCCTTTTGGTAAAGTTGTAAAATTCGAAAGCACAAAAAAAAAAGATGAGTACAAGTGAGACCCTTTCCTTCTGGCTTGTGCCGGGGATGATGGAAGAGATACCTTAATGATGATGCACGAGAGGTAACAGCCATTTTCTTGATTTGATCTTGATCTATAGATTTGATATGAAGATATAGATAAACATAATTTTCAACTTGGGAATGTGATTGAAATTTGAAGTAGTTGATACCAGTCTCCATTTTGACAAGTCGAATGCCACCTAACAATTTTTCTTATGTTTTTTTCTCCTTCCCGTTAAGGCGTTAACCTTATTAGCCCTTTCTTTTGGGGTACGTTAAACTATTCCTAATTTTTTTTATTCAAAAGCTTTCTGTATTAAGGAGGTATTCAAGATTTTTGGAAATTTAGGGTTAGATATAATTAATTGTAATTGACAGAAAATAAAAGGAAATTTAAGTGGTGGAAACTGAAAGAGCAAAAAGGTTGGAGGAAGGACTGCGTCAAAGCCACATTACAATTCTACGTAGTGGGTGTGGTGGGGTCATGTGGTCCAACCATTTGGGTATGGTCGTGGTAGTTTTAATTTGTAGCACTAAAAAATGTTTTCCTTTCCTTTTTTGTAAGTAAAATGTTATTTCTGACAAAAAAAAAAATAGTCTTTTGTGATGAAAATTAATTGCTAATACACTTATTATATGTTTATATTAGTAGTATGATACACTAATAGTATACACTATTATTTTAATTATATCAATGCATAAATATATAATAATTATTAATGTACAAGTTTAACAATCAATTTTTTTGTTAGAATAATACAATAACTATGTCACATGTTAAGGGGGGAAAGTTAGTTGTAAGGTTTACTCTCATGAGTATAATCTTTATTTAAAGAAAAATAAATACTTAGTATAAATATATTATATATATTTATATATAAATAAATAGTATGCATGGAACATTATCTTAAAGACAATCTCATTAATATTAAAAAATAATATATATATATATATATATATATATATATATATATATATATATATATATATATATATTGTAATTCGTTTTAGTTTTTACATATACACTTTTTAATATGTTTTTGTTTTTACAATTTTAGATGATGAAGACTAAAATGAATTAAAAAATATATGTATAGGGATTAAAATGAATAATTTTATAGTATAAAGACTAAAATGTAAAAATTATGCAAGCATATGAATTAAATAAATATTTTTTTAGGAGGACTAAATAAATAATTAAACATTTAAACCTCTAGTAATTAACATTTCTTTGAGTACATGACTTTTTTATTCTATAAATAAGACATTTTCTAGCTTAGGGGAACATGGTAAACATGCACTACCTACGAAACAAAGTGAGAGAATTTGACATTTGACTTCTGTTCATTATTTTGGGTTAAACAATTTACACTTTTGTTCATTGGGTTTAACAATCTACACTTTTGTTCATTATTTTGAATTGAACAATCTACGCTTGATTCCAAACTTTGACGAGTAACCAATTGTGATTGTGAAAAATTCACCAAACAAAATGTCAATGTGGTCCTTTTTGCTTGGTTCGGGTAGAATGATAAAATGAGGAAAGAAAATACTAAGAAAAATGATAAAAAAGTATTAACTTTTTTCTTTATTATTCGGGAAAAAAAGTTGTTCAATAGTGTATTTATAAATTAACAGTATTAAATATATTTTTAGTCCTTACAATTTAACGTTTTTTTGCTTTTCGTTCTTGCAAAAAAAAATTTGTTTTAGTCCTTACAAATTATGTTTATTTTGTTTTTCGTACTTAAAGCGGTTTAGATAACACTTTTTTCACTGTTCAAAATATTATCTAAACTACTTTAAGGACGAAAAATAAAATAAATATAATTTGTAAGGACTAAAACTATTTTTTTTTCAAGGACGAAAAATAAAAAAACGTTAAATTGTAAGGACTAAAAATGTATTTAATACTGTTAATTTATAAATACACTATTGAACAACTTTTTTTTACATTATTACCTTCTTTTTTTCCCGAATAATAAAGAAAAAAGTTAATACTTTTTTATCATTTTTCTTAGTATTTTCTTTCCTCTCATTTTATCATTCTACCCGAACCAAGCAAAAAGGACCACATTGACATTTTGTTTGGTGAATTTTTCACAATCACAATCACATCTTGTGCTTAAGTGTATTATTTACTAATATTCAGATTTTTCTTTTTTAAAAAAATCAATATTAATAAGTTATTTAAAGTATACTTAGAATTATTAAATAATTGTGGGGTTTTATTTAATAGTACTAATAACACATGATTAAATGATGGAATAGTAATTAGAATTTATTTTGCATAACCCATGATGGATTGAGCTATTCAAGTTATTTATCAAAATATCTTAGAGGAATGCTAGTGACACTTTCTTTTTAACATGTTCTCTATAATTAGTTGAAATTGATTGAAAATAACTAATTTGCTCCTACAATTTGTGGCTTTGAAATTTGCTTATTAGAACCAAAATTTGTTATTATGTGAATCGATATAGTTCCTTCACTACTCTTCCAGTCTTTACCTAAAGTTCATTTATCACTTGCACTTTAGACTATGATAATTACTGATATGGTTCGACTCGGAATCAATAGAAAGATAAGATTTTTCACCAACGTTGGCAGACTTATCCTTTTAAATTGTTTCACATTTAATGCGGCAAAGTATAATGTTGGTAAAGTCCTAAAAGCTAGCAGCCATACAAATTTTAATGGTCACACCAAAAAAAATACAAATTTTAATGGAGCAAAGAATTTGCAACCCATCTGATAAAGAGGCTTATAATTAACAACGATATTATGTTGTAATACCGGCATAAAACTGGTCAGCATTATAGTTGTAATATGATTTACTTGATAGATATGAAGTAGGGATGATTTTACATTTTTGTTTTCGGCCTCGTTAGCATAGAGACATTGTTATCTTAAAAACAAAACATGTACTTTAAGGCTGCAAACAACTCAACAGGCCCACATAAAGACGAAGGCCTAAACCTATCAACGCTACAGGCCACAGGCCCACAAGTCACAAGTCACAACTCACAACAAACTAAGATAAAGATAGATAAAAAGAGTAATACATTAAGTTAGTTTCTCAAATTACAAGTACCAATTTTTAATTTTCCACTAGTGTAATAATTTGTGCGGTATTTTTAATTATATATATATATATATATATATATATATATATAATTTTATATTCACACATGTATTATAAATTTTAACTTATATGAACACTTGTTTCTAAAAATATTATTTTACATGAGTTAAATGGTCATGTATTAATAATGTAAAATAATTTTACACAGTCATCCAATTATAATTTATTATTGGTATAACTATTAAGATAATTATTATAAAAATCATCAAACTTACCATATATGATAGTTTGTGATTAGATGCACGTTTGATGTAATTCCATAAGTTATAACCTGTGTTTTTTATCATTTAAAGTGATTTTCTTCGTTAAAAACGTGTCACCAAAGATAAGTTTAGTGTGTTTGGATGAACATTGTAAAATTGATTTTAAAGCAATATAATTCATGTTTTTATATTTTATTATAAAAATAAGTTAATAATAAAAGGGTAAATCATAGTATAAATTTTTTTATCTATTAAAAAAACTATTTAAGATTGCTCTAACTTCGAATCAATTTTTTATCGTAAAATCATACATATAAAAACCAAAAAAGTACTTAATCTAACAGCAAAAAATGTTTTCTGTAAAAAAAAAAACAGCAAATAGTGTTAACTAGAGTGTTACCTGACTACCCATTTGTTTTGCAGACTAAGGTCGTCGTGTCTGTAATGCGCAGCACATAGGATTTGGATTCATTCAAAGCAGCCCCCGGAACAATAAGCTTGGAGAGCAAGACAATATAATTTGGATGCTTTATTTTATGTCATCAAACAACAGAAGCATGATGGGTTTCAATTTTTGTCATTCCAACTCAAGTCAATCACCCACCAAAAACCCTTTCAACCATTAGTATATAGTTAGTCTCAACCTTAGTCATGCCCATTCCTAGGTTTATGCTTTTTTCATCCCACCATCGCTCCACCGGTGCGGCCCTCGCTCTTCTTCGAAGGTCACTCTCTAAAATTCCCACCTTTTCTTTTTATATGTAATTTTTGGGGATTTTGTTTTCCCCCCCTTAGATTAATTGATTTTCTCAACAAACATTGAAGTAATATGACGAATTGCACCATAGGCAGGCATTTGGAACCTGAACACAGGTTTTGTTATGGTTTTTTGGTGATAGGTGTGTTCCCTCTAGGACAACACAATCTGTTAGATATACAAAATCAACAAGACACGGTAAAACAAAACATGATGTTCATCCTGTATTCCAGCCAGAATCGAGCTCCACCTCCCAGGTTTCTCGCTCATGGGGTGCCTATGTTGTTGTATGTTCCCTTACACCGCATTGCTATGCAGCAACCGCATGATTGTTTGTTTCGTTTCAAGTGGGTTGAATTCTATGTGTTATTCGATTTAACTGCAGCCAGCTGCTGTTCTAGGATTTGCCGGGATTGCAGCTTTTTTCCACTACAATGATGAGAGGAGAGCGGTTCCCAAAGGTATTTGCAATCTGGTATTCTCAATTGATCTGCTCTGAAGAGTTTGGAGTTCAATTATTTGGTGACAAGTGTTTGGTTTTGTCCGTAGCATTCTTGAATTGTTTTGTCATTGCATCATGAGCAAAGTTAGATGTTGTTCTTTTCTTATATTGAGAAGCAGTGATGTTTGGTTAAAGGATGAATGCATCATAAGACAGTATGTGATTTAATATGTAGAGTTTTGTCCAATTAGTTTGTTGCTAGGCATGTTTGCTCGAGTCCAGTGTACACCATAGGGGAATTCTTACAGGTTTATGATTGATGGTGTCAAATATGGTAATGATAAAGGAGGTCAGAGGGTCTAAGTATATCAGTGATCTGGCATACTGGTTGTGAGGTTTTAGTGGTGGAGTTCACATGTTAGAATTAATTTTGGAAGTACGACCTGATTGTTTTGGCTTTATAGCACTCTGTTGAATCCATTGATGCAATTTATGAACATGCCAAACATTTTGCAGACGAAAAACTTTCCATGGTCATTTTTTACATGACATACACTGATCAACGTCAGAATGTCTAAAAAAGACAAGCTATGCATCCTTTGCTCATTTTTTTCACCTAGTTATTTACTTATTTTATTAGTTTTTTTATCATGACAATGTGCCAAATCTCCCCAAGTCACTTTTAGCACCATTTGATGTTTACTCAAGTGAATGTTTATATGGATTTTGGCTTTGCTTAATTGCTAGACAAACTCATTTGGCTAGATGCTTGGTTCCTCTTAGTTTAATCCAGCTTGGTTTCTCTCTGTTGATGAAGCTTCTAAATTATGTCTCAGAAATAAAATGTTTCTATTTGTTCTTCATATGTACCAGTGAGCTACATATGCTTTGATGACAATATATGGTAAATTATCAAGAACAAATCGTTACAGCAGAATGTGAGGATGATATATTAATCTGTTACATTTTTGCAATGAGATTATTCCAATACATAGAGGAAGCGGCTGTGGCATCATAATTTGCTACTTCTTAGTTCTTATTGCAGATCCATGTTTTGTTGTCTTAAAATTGTATCTCTTCTTTGCAAGGGTCTCTGTTTTACAAAGTAGGCAGTTGTTGGGACTTGTAACTGGAGCTTGGGATAGTTCCCAGTTTCATTGCTTTATGACTTGGTTGGTTGGAATTTTATTGTCTACGCTGATCTGTGACTTGCAAATGTTAAGCATGCAGTTGAGTTGATCAGGTCAATACTTTTAAGAATTATAAATACTTGACTAAATTGTCTTTGTTCTTATCTGAGATTATTCATAGAATCACTTGTGACTTCTGGGTGAAATGGTTTCATTTTCATTTTGAAGTTGTCGATTTCCAGGTTTAGGCATCAAAGTTTAGCAAGTTGTCGGATTACATTAGTGTGATCCCAATATAAGTTTGAAAGGATGTTTTATTTCCATTGTCCTAATTTCTTTATTTTTTGGATCAGGTCATCAGAGTGGTGGCCTCAGAAATGTTGCCAGTGGACCCATAATTGGGGGTCCATTTACACTAATTAATACAGAGAAACAAACAATTACAGAACGTAATTTTCTTGGGAATTGGGTCCTCCTCTACTTCGGCTATACCTCATCCCCCGATCTGGGGCCAGAGCAAGTCCAAATTATGGCCAAGGCAATTGATATATTAGGTTTGGCACTTCAATCTCAGTTTACTGTGTTATAAGTTTCTTTCTCTGGGTTAACCTTAACATTATGTATTTTATTTGGATCAAGAATCAAAACAGAATCTCAAGATTCTACCAGTATTTGTTTCCATTGATCCTCAACGTGATACTCCCTTACAACTTCGTGCCTACCTTAAAGGTTAGATTGTCTCGGTGGCAAAACTATCATAGTTTTTAATTAATTAAACTTTTGGCTTTGGTCAATTTTGCTTTTTCTTCTACCCTTACCCTCCCCTCAAAGACTTGGCCCTATTAACTTTTCTTGTCTATCTTTCCCTCTGTTGTGTTGCAGAGTTTGACTCAAGAATCATAGGATTAACTGGACCTGTTTCAGCTGTTAGGCAGATGGCGCAAGAATATCGTGTTTATTTTAAAAAGGTAGAAGAGGATGGCAGTGATTATCTTGTTGACTGTTCCCACAACATGTAAGCCCTTGTTCTACCCTTATGCATCCCTCTGAAGTTCTGTATGGTTGCACTTACACATGGATATAAACTGTGTTAAAACAATCAGGTATTTGCTGAATCCTAAAATGGAGGTTACAAGATGCTTTGGAGTCGAGTATAATGCAGAGGAGTTGTCAGAAGCGATACAGAAAGAGCTGAACAGAAACCCCTCTTGATGTTTTAGATGCAGCCTGATATTACTTTCTACCCACACTTCTATTTTTTTTTTTTCTTCTAATGGGATCTCAGAATCATTTCCATATGACGATTTAACTTTGACTTTGGAGGATTGGATTTTAGCTTTGCTTTATTTTCAATTAGACTCACAGAAAAATGTAGTGGCAATCTGAGCTTCATTTTAAATTTCGCGGACATTTTTTTTTGGCTAACATCTTAGATGGATGTTTTATACCTGGATGTTAATTTTCACATCCACCTTCATCTAACAAGCACTTTGTTTTTAGTTGATGCTGACACGTGTAAGTTTAGTAGTCCTGCTCCTCGACTTCATTTCGAGTATGCTACTTATGAATTTTAAGCTAGTTCATTGCATATTAAACTATGAGAACGATAGATGTAAATTTGACCATTAAATCCTATGTAAAAGAAAGATTAGAACAAAAAGTTGTGATTTTTTAATTGGTTATGCATCATTTAATATCTTTTTATCTTAAAATATTTATATAAAATTTTATAGTTGAGATATAGTTTCATTACTTAAAAAAAACGAAAAGTTTAAATGGTTATGCATCATTTAATGTATCTTTAGAAAAGTTTCAAACGAAAGATGGGCGGTGGTTTGGTGTGGGATTGTATGGTGTGTCTGAAAGAATAGGAATGCATCTATCTTCAAAGAGAAACAGTTTGAAATTGCTGTGGTAATGCAGGAGGTGGCTTTTCTGGTGTGGTTCTGGTTGAAGACCTTGGGAAATGGGTTCAATTACTCGTTCACGCAATGGTTAACGGACCCCTGGATGAGCTGATTCACTCGTTTACAAACTTTTTTTTTCTTTCAAATTAAGTCTGTTACAAAAATAATTTATTTATATGGGTCTGTTTTGAGTCTTTTCGAAAGTTTAACCACGCATCCATACAACTGTCACGGTATACAGTGTGAAGTAGCAATTTGTGATTACTACTTTAGTTGAACTAAAATGGCAATATGTGATTGTTACTTTCTAACACATTGTTTCTTTATTTTTTATATGGTAACAAATATATATGCATTTGTATAATTAGATGTATATTTATATGCATTCTTGTCATTTTATTATGTTTGTTTTCTGCAGTTTTATGTGATATTTTTTTTAATAATTTGAATAAAAGTGTTTTTTTTATACATTGTATGTAATATTTATTTAATACAAATATAAATACTACATACACTGTATAAAAAAAATGTGTAAAGTGGTTTGAATAAGGAGTTCGACTAAATCATGAGGCGAGTACAATACTCAAGCCATAAAACACGTTAATTATAGATAATAACTTAGCATTAACACATAACCCAACATGATTGATTCATATTTACGATTTCAATAAGTTTTACATTGATTATAAAAGGAGCAATGAATTTTGAGCACCCTATTTATAAAAACACTCCTTCAATATCTTATATTTTTCTGTCTCTCTTCTTTTTACATTATATAACCTATCTTATCTATATTTGTCTATCTTTTATTTCTCTCTTACTAGATATTGAATATGGGGGTATTTAAAAATCATTTTTGTCATAGAAGACCTAATATAACCTTTTTCTCTTAGACCGGCTTTGAGATTATCCGCGGAGTTTAACTCATGATACAAAAAATATGTAATTTGATATGATCCTTTTCTTCCAATAACACTGCTGATACGAAATAAGGTCAAAGATTTGTTTACATATATGTTACAGCTGGCGTACAAACGTGCGATGCTTGTGTGCTTTGGCTGTTACAATGTAAGAAATGGAGGGCACATTAGGAAGTTTCCTCATTTCCAAAATTGTAGAGATCCTTGATCCTCCCATGACCGAGTCTCTGGGTTCCTGTCATAATCAAAAAAGCAACTGAAACAAAAAAACAAAAATGGTGGAGTAACGAAAAACTGAAAGCCAACTATTGCATTTTTGGTTTTCAAAAAAAGAATGATTTGTGTATCATTATTCTCATGTCCTCTCTTGATGATGCAATTTCATACGACCTTTCCAACTGCAAGAAACAGAAAAGGAAGAAATTTTGTTTCCTAGGAGGCCCCTCCAGGATGGTTTGTATTTTGAAACCCCACAACCGTTAAGCGTTCACCCTCTTCATAGTTTAGGATCGAAGTTGGTGTTGTGTTTCAATGTTCGATTTCACATGCTTTGGTTGGAGATGTTTGAAGTCATCATTTTATAGAAATAGAATCAATCTTTATTTGTACAATTCTTCATATTCCTTGAATTTTCATTTCTGGGCTTGTAATAGACAAAGAGATTCAACCAACCAACCAACCAATCTATTATTCTAATCTCCCTTAGAAATATAGTAGTCTTTTATCATCATCATCATCATTGTCAACAACATCATCTTAATGAAGCATCCTTTAACATAAGCAAAAAAAACAAACAAACCAAACCATTGGAACATGGGAAACAACTCCCCACAGAGAAAATGTGGCTGTGGTGGCTTAATAAGTTCAGTATTCTGGCGTTCTGCTCCCAACAACAACAATGCCAACAATTTTGAAAAGCCATCAGACGCTCCTGACACAAAAGAAGGGCAAGGTGGCTGTGAAGATGTAACTTTCTTAGCAACAGCTTCATCTAATAATAAACCCACAAATCCTTCACCTGGCTCCAAGCCTCTCCACAAACCAATCCCTGTTGTTGACCAAACCCACCAAAGGAACCATCCCAAAGTGTCACCTACCACCGAGGGCTATGTCAACAATGGAAGAAGGGTCCAAAAAGAAGCACTTGGCATTTCTGGTGAACTTGAAAGCATGATCACCGATCGCCAAAAGGGAAGCAGCACCCTCGTTCGCGCTTCTTCTAGCAACGTTATGATGTTTGGTAATTTAGGTAACCTCAGACAAGGAGGGAATACCAATACATATTCTCAGAACGTTGTGGGTCACCGTGCAAAGCAAAGGGATGAAAACCCTGGTGCTAATGGAAGATACACAAACCAAACGGTGGAGAATGCAAGCATGGGAAGCAAGGAACAACCGAGTTCTCTATGCAGGGTCGTGTCTACTAGAATGGACCCCGAACAATTGAAGATAATGGGCAATGAGGATTACAAGAATGGAAGATTTCAAGAAGCATTGGCTCTTTATGATGCTGCAATTGCAATTGACCCTAATAAAGCTTCCTATAGGAGCAACAAAAGTGCAGCATTAACGGCCCTTGGGAGGCTTCTGGAGGCTGTGTTTGAATGCAGAGAAGCCATTCAAATAGAGCCTCGTTATCAAAGAGCTCATTACCGATTGGGAAACTTGAACATGAGGTAATCTTACACAAGAAAAAGATTGTGATTGCAGCATTAACTCTTCTATTTTTTTTCTTTCTTTCTTATTGGTGTTGTCACTAATTGTTAGTTTCTGTTTGCCTACAGATTAGGAGAAACAGATAAGGCTCTTTATCATTATAAACAAGCAGGACCAGATGCTGACCCGGACGAGATTGCTAAAGTCAAAAAAATTCAGGTCCATTTAAACAAATGCACCGAGGCACGTAGGTTAGGAAATTGGAACAACTTGATTAAGGAGACCAACTATGCTATTTCATCTGGTGCAGATTCTGCTCCACAGGTTAGCTACTAGCCTCTATTACACGAAAAATTATTACATGGTCTAGGACTTTCAGGACTATCATGATTCCAATCAATCTCCATGTGATACTTAATGGAGGTTTATTAATCCTTTCTTATAAATTAAAAATCTTAATTATATGTCACGAGAATATTAGTTGCGACCATAAACACATGGTGGTTTTGAATCATGTAATAATTTATCTTGTTACGTACTGAACTCTGTATTAGATCTTTCCCTTGATCACACACGCGCATGCATACATGCATGTCAATCATGCTGATATGACTCTGATTGTGGCTTTACTTGAAGATATTTGCGTTGCAAGCTGAGGCATTTTTAAAGCTCCGTAGGCACCAACATGCAGAAGAAGCAATGTCGAAGGGATCTAATTTTGATGTTGATCATTGCACCAAGTTCTTTGGACCTATTTGTAATGCAAATATATTGGTGACTCGGGCTCGGGTTTATTTGGCTGTTGGCAGGTTAGTGTTTCATTTCTAATTGAAAAGCAGAATATGCTTCTTAATCTCTATCTATTCACACAACAAGTTACCAGATTTGAAGATGCCTTAGTTGCAATTCAGCGAGCATCTAGGCTTGATCCAAATAACAATGAGATGAAGAAGGTGATGAGGAAGGCTAGAGCTGTGGCCACTGCTCGATCAAATGGAAACGAGCTTTTCAAGGCATCAAAATTCTCTGAAGCATGTGTTGCCTATGGAGAGGGGTTAGAGCATGATCCATATAACTCGGTTTTACTGTGCAACCGAGCTGCATGTAGATCCAAATTAGGACAATTTGAGAAGGCTGTGGAAGATTGCAATGCTGCTCTTAACTTGCGCCCAAATTACAGCAAGGCTAGGTTGAGAAGAGCAGATTGTAATGCCAAGGTAAAAAAAAAAAACACTTACGTTTGTTTCCTAAGTTTACTTGCATAATGCAATGCATTTTTAACATTTTTATGTGTTTTGTGTTATGTTTATGATGCAATTTTAGTTGAAAAGATGGGAAGCTTCGATACAAGACTATGAAATATTGCTAAAAGAGACACCGGAGGATGAGGAATTAAGCAGGGCTTTGTTAGAGGCCAAAGAGCATCTTATAAAACAGCGAGGTGAATGAATTAAGGTCATGAAGTATATATACATCATATGATAGAGAGATAAATTTAGAGACAAGAGTTTGGTGAAGATTTGAAAAATGAAGCGCGACAAAGGTGTGGACAAAGAAAAAGGGCACTGATGGGTGTGTATTGTCAACGATGACAGACACGCACACTTATGGTCAATGATCAATAATCAATACCTTTATAGAAAGAAAAGGATAAAGCACGTTGTGGAGGAACACTACGGGCCCGTTGCCAAGGGAAAGGTGCAGCATAAAGTATCACTTAATTATTTCTAAAGTTGAATCCATCAAGTGAAGGTACAGATTTACTTATTTTATATTGAGATTGAAGGTCGGAGATAGTTTGATGTCATCTCTTGTTATACCATAAACAAATTAAATTTTTAAATAAAGATATATAAATAAATATATTTCATCTCTAAGAATAAAGAATAGAACTTGTACGCATTTGTTTTGATCTCTCTCTATTTCCTTTTAGGAAGAAACTTTCTGGACTTTGATTCTAACAATGTTCAAATTTACTTTGGTTTGTTAATTCACATGCTGGGAATGATATTAAAATAAAGATATTTACACAAACTTACGCTAATGCATTTCTTTTTATATATTCACTTGTAAAATTATTAGAAAATAGGTTTAAATACATTTTTAATTCTTACAATTTAGTGTTTTTTTGTTTTTCATATCTAAAAAAATGATTTTAGTCATTGCAAATTATGTTTTTTTGTTCTTAAAGCGGTTTTAACGCTATCATCACTGTTGCCTTTGAAGTAGTTCAGATAAAGTGCTATCTAAACCAGGACAAAAAATAAAATAAATATAATTTGGAAGGATTAAAATCAATTTTTTTTGCAAGAACGAAAAGCAAAAAAATACTAAATTACAAGAACTAAAATTGTATTTAAGTCTAGAAAATACTTTGATTTGTAATTTTTAAATAACAATCCAGCTTGTGCTTATACACTGGTTTATACAAATGTCTTTTTTCAGTGTCGGGGAAAGGCATCTCTCTTGTTTCTTGTATTCTTCTATGTAGCACTAGACATCCTAGGGCACTTAAGTAACTGAATATAAATTATACGGAAACTATATTTACTCTTGTGACACGTTCTCATTAGAAAATATTAAATACACAAACGTGTAATAATAAGAAGAAAACACGGTTTCTGTACAAAGTTAACAAATTTTAGGCAAATTGTGCCAAAAAAAAAAAGTTGATGTAATCATGTGCAAATTTATAGGCATTGTTGAAAGTTATATCCACTGTTGCTCTCGTGAACGTTTTTATTAATTTTTTTTGCTGAATTCGTGAACGTTTTTATATGCAATTTTGTTTGGTAATTCCTACGGCACTATATGTAATCTTGATTACAAAAATTACTGTTTATCATTGAACAACCAATGCAATGTTTATCCTCAACCAATAAAATGCTAATAAACAAAAGAATAATAATGGCACGTAAGACCAAAAGAACTACTTGATCGATCGTTCCATTTATATATTATTTATTTGGAAAAGATAAAGTTAAGTAATAAATAGTTGGCTACCATTAAGGTAATAACCATAGTAGTACTCTCATCCAGATCAACCAGGCCCTACAAATAGTGCCGATTATTATTGAAGATTACAAAGACAAAACGGGTTACTAACCCACAAACCCGCTTTCCAATTCAAGTACTATGGCGATCTGGGACAACTCAAGCTAGGATTTGGATCTATATTAATAAATACTACTAAGCACACTCAAATCACATGACACACCACTGACTCAAAAACCTTCCTCACGCGCGAGCATTCAAGATAGAGAACCCAGATCCGGATCCGGCCCTCTCCGAAACGGGCCGGGCCTGATCCAGGCTGTAGCGGCAGTGGTTCCTAACGGCCCAAAGCTGATAGGGTGAGGTGTCGAGAGCGAGCCACTGCTCCACCTCGAACTGTTCCTGGGCGCAGGACAGGTGGGGCCCAGTGGAGGTGACCTCGACGTAGTTAAGGTACCAGCCGTGATGCGAGCCGGCTCCGTCGGAAGTGACGTTAACGGCGCAAACGGGTCCGTTAAGGCAGCCCCCTCTTCCGCTGAAGATGTCGAGGTTGCCACGCTCGAAGTAGTTGTAACCGTTACCCATCAAGCCGCCCCATGCTTCGAGGTTTTTAATGTAAAGGTAGTAGCCGTACTTGTCGTACAGCTTCAGCCCGATCTTCGAATCCGTTCCGCCCTTCAACACCGAACCGGTTCTAACGTACACCGTGTACACACAATCGTAGTCGCTGTCGCTCTGCATTCAATTTCAAACCAAATTAACCAGATCGTGAAAATTATGAATCATAATAGTTTAGATAGTAGCAGGGGAGGATCGGAGGGAGAGAAGGGCGCACTTACCGATCTAACGGTGCCGGCGATGCAGAGTGAGAAGAAGAGGAGGAGGAGAGAGAGAGAGAGTGTTGCAGGTGCCATTTTTTGAGTCCAAGTGGTGATCAGGGCAGTGCCATTATAAATAGAGCGAGGGACACATGATTCATCATTCTCCTCGAGGAAATAAATTATTAAATTAGTATCACATTCGCATTCTTAAAAAAAAAAATGAATAAAACATCATCTAAAAAAAACTTGAATAAATAAAAGTCTCGCTAAAGCACTTGTTAAGAAATTAAAGAAAAAGATTTTTATTAAAAATTATGTGAGAACGTATCTCAAATTATAAGATAGTATATTTTCACGTATCTTAATAAAACGTGTTTTCTTTTTACGGACACTGATTAATATTTATCTAAAAAAAATATCAAAAAATTTTCTTAAAAAAATACTATACCAGATTTATCAAAACAAAAAAAGAATGAATTTGATTCATAAGGTATTATTTTCTCTTCTAAATAATTTTTAAATTAATAAAATTATATAAATAATTTCTAAAATGTTAGAAATCGTATTACATAGTCAATCACTCGATAATTGAAAACATCTTCAAAATTATTAATCCAGAATAAAATTGATAGATATTCAATATTTTGGGGATTACTTATATAATATAATTTCATTAATTTCAAGATTATTTATGACAAAAGTTGGGTGATACTTTAAAAACTAAATTGATGATTTATTGAAACAAAAATAATATAACGGATTTTTTTTAGAGAAAATAAAATATGAATAGACAATTTAAGGTATTCTAACTAATCATTCAGTTACAAATTATATATGGTAAGTTTGTTGACTTTAATAATTATTATTTTAAAAATCATACTAAACATAATTTTTAATTGGTTGATAGTGTAAAAACTTTTACATTAACAATATATATCATTAAGTTTTCTTTGAGTTTAATGACTATATAATACCAGTGTAATTTTTTTTTATATAGTCAACTAATCAAAAATCACTATACCAACAAATTGGTCTGAGTGAAAATGGGTTTGGTCTCTTTAAACAAGGTCTTAAATTCAAATATTGTGGATGAAAAAAAATATAGTGGAAGAGGAGACCACTACTAAAAAGTGACTAGTTGGTCTCCAACGGAGATTAGTTGTTAACAAGTTGGTGAATAATCCATACTAATATCATTGTAATCCCAAAAAAATAAAAAAATCATCGTAAGTATGACTTTTGAGGTTATTAGTATAAAAGTTAATAAATTTATTACACATAATGATTTGTGATTGGAGATAATATAAAATTACTTTAAACTATAAGTGCAAAGGCTATTTTCTATAAGTACAATTCCTAATTGGTTGATCGTGTAAAAAAAATTTATATTGACAATACATTCTTATTAAACTGTTTCTTAAATATTTAAAATATTAATTTAAATCTTAACATTTAAAATAATAAACTATAAAAATTGTACACTAAAAGAATATTAAATTATAAATTTAATTAAAACATACTATTTATATTGTTCTTTAATTATAAATTATCATATATAGAAAGTTGATTATTTTTTATAATAATTATTTTAAAAATAAATTTTTTTATGTACAATAATAACCATCATATTTAAACCTAAAACTCTGTGCAAACATCTAGATCAATGGATTCCTTAAAATCATATCTAAAACAATTTTATATTACTTGATTGTGTACAAATTTCTTTACTACTAATATATAAAATTTAAACTCTTAAATTATGTAGTCTTTTATTTTATTTACCATTTTCACAAAAAAGGAAAAAATGCAATACATTTAGGTAATTTTAATACAAACCATTTTTTCGACATTTATTATCAGCAATCATTAAGTGTCTTATTATTTATTTTGTACTTTTTAAAATGAATTTATAAACTTGAGACATAACCAATTATTTTTTACTTCTATCTTTTATTAAAGTAGTAAGCTAAGTTTTTTTGACTAAAATTAGTAAATAATAAAGTCAATAAATACTTCGTAACTATAATATAGTGACTAAAAAAAACTCTCAATCATAATACTAAGATAAAATGACTTAGATATAATTTAGTTTTTTTCCGACTCTTATCATCAATTAACTTTAATTGTTTTAGAAAACAAAATGAATTCATCAACAATTAAATATTTTTCAAGGAAGTCTAATTTGATTGGTTGAGCAATGTGTATGAATTATTATAAATTTCCTGATATCTATGTTTGTATGATTGAGTCCTATGAATAAAAAAAAATAAACATTTCTCAGCTCGAATTGAGACAACTAATATTTTTATTTTTTATCTTTTATTAAAGTATTATTAGTAAAGGAACAAAACTTATTTTTTTTTTAAAAATGTTTATATTAAAACATATTAAAATATGTCTCATAAAAATGTAGGTTTCTGTAAAAGAGATCAATTAAATTTAAACATATCTTATTAAATAAAAGTGTAATTTTTCCTATTTATAATTTAACTAATTTAAATATTTTAAAATATTTTATTATTATTTTAATGCTCAAATTAGTGTTTATTTATGAATTATGAAATTAAATTAATATTTGAAATCTTCCGGGTATCTTTATACATGTCTAATTTGTATATTTCATCTTAGAATAATAAAATAACACATGTCACTCGCTTACACACAAAAAAAAATATTTCTTAGAATAATAAAATGACACATGTTGCACGATTTCACGTTATCGAAATCTCTGAATGAGTCCCTAGCTACTTCTAGTAGAAATAAGAAATGTCTATTATTGTTGCTTAAATTAAAGGAATCTATTTAAAGAATTTTAAATTTTAACTTAATTTTAAATTATAAATTTTAAAATGCAGGGGTTTAAAGAAATTGTGAGATATCATGAAGTATTCAATCAAGACTCAAATTACAAATGCATAATGTCAATTCAGAAATAGTAAAGAACTTGAGAAATGCAGAAATCTAAATAGTTTAAGAGAATAAAGAAAAATTAAAATTAAGTCGTTTAAATTTAAAGGAATCAATTTAAATAAAAAATTGTAAAAATGAGCAATGAAAATAGAGAAAATTGAATTTAAAAGGAAATTTGATAAAGAAGAGTGCAAGTTAAAATAAATGCTAAAAATGTAAATGAGCAAGAAAGTAAATTTGAAAGGCAATGTAAAGAATAAAGCATCAGCTACTTGATTTGCCTCGTGCAACACATGGACCCAAATCACATGACATTTATACCAATGAATGTTGTGAATTGCTCTCACCAAGTTACAACAAGGATGCAATTGATCACAACAACCATTAGACAACAAGCCATGAAGATCTCTATCTGAGTTTCGTAACATATTAGGGTTCTTAATTTATCGAGGAAGTCGTTTTAGAACTGAACCTTATATATGATAAAAGTTGGGCAATTAAATTACTTAAGAAAAATTATGCTCACACTCTTGAGATCTTCTTAAATAACAGTCACACTCTCTTTAATTTTTAATTATAGACAGCTCCTTCTCTTATTATTATTATTTTGCTGTAGCACCTCCTTCTCTTATATATTTAATAAAGTAACACACATTTTATTTTATTTAATAAAATGACATTCACACCCTCCCTTTAATACAAGTACTATGTGTGTGTTTGGATTATAGTTAGAAAGTTAAGTTGAGTTGAACTCAACTTTCTAAACTTAAGTTTAGTAAAAAGTAGGTTTAATATAACTTGATTTATGTTTGGATACCTTTATTTTAAAAGTACTTTTGTTAAAATGGAAACTTGTTTGGATGATAATTATGAAAAGCACTTTCAAACATGTAATTACTAAAATGGATATGAATTTTATAATATAATATGAATGTTTTTTTTACTGCATATAATATGAATGTTATTTATTTCATTATTTTTTAAGTATAATTGAATTGATAATATATTATTATTATTATTATTATTATTATTATTATTATTATTAAAAATGGTGGTAAAATTATAAATTAAATTACAAACAATGTTAAAATATTTACATAGAAAATAAATTTTTAATAAGCCAAGATATAACAAATGCAAATAAATACAAGATTGATTAAACTATGACAAAATAGATAAAGAAAAAGAACAACCATTAATTGTATATTCTCCAAATTCAAGTACAAGAATAAATATAATATAATTTTGAAATATATACATGACTAATTAAGTTGACATATGCTCTCTAATTTGATCTCGGATTGAGTCTCGAACAAGATTCATTTCTATTGAAGAGGCCATAGTTAAAGGTACGGGTTGATCTTCACCAATATGATCATCATTCTCATCTTCAACTATATTTTCATCTTCATAATGCTGGAATTCAGAATCAGTTTGAGATTTTCTTCTAATAAAGTTGTGTATAGTCATTGTTGCAATAACTATTTGAACTTGTGTTTCGAATTTGAACTTAGGCATACGACGTAAAATTGCAAACCTATTTTTCCATACTCCAAAAGTCCTTTCTATTGTACACCTCAAACTTGAATGGTAATAATTGAATACCTCATTGTAATTTGCAAATCCAGATGAACGTCTAAATTCTGGAAGGTGGTAACGTTCACATTTATATGGACCAATGTATCCTATTGGTGTTGGATAACCAGCATCAACCAAGTAATATTTACCTAATAAAGAATCAAATTATTATCATGTAAATCGTGAGTTCATGAAAATATAAATAAATTGTAGCTATAATAAACATATATATACCTGGAGGTGGATGTGGGAAATTCATGGAAGGAGTTGTGAGGGCATTCTCAAATACACGCGCATCGTGTGCAGTGCCTTCCCATCCTGGTAATGCAAATGTAAAGCACATGTCCCAATCACACACAGCCATTATATTTTGTGTTGGAGTCCTTTTCTTCCAATAAATTTAGCTTGTTCACTAGGACTAACCACACATGAGATATGAGTACCATAAATTGCTCCTATAGCATCCTTGAAAAATGGCCAATATCGTCGGTCGTCTTCAATTTTTTTATGGACATCACGAAACCTAGAATCTTGTGGCTTGATGTATTGAAAGGCTAACCTAAGACATGCAACTAATACTTGATGGAAATGCCTACTTACGGTTTCTCCTGAATGTTGAAACCTTTCTTGTATCATCCTATTGCCTACTCCATGACCAACCATATTTAAAAACATTGCAACCATTTCTTGAACCCCCATTCGCTTAGTTCCTTTTAAACCATGTTCAACCAATTCAATGCAAAGTTGATTAAATACATGTTTTTCCATTCGAAACATCTCATAACAGCAAATGGGATGCCCATGCAAAATGTCTTGCACCCATGACTGACCTGTTTGCTCACTACTTCTACAAGGCTCTTTACATAAATATTTTATGGAATACTCACTAATTAATGCACTGACATCTTCAGCCTCCTTTATATCATCTTGTAAAATAGAAAGTAAGGTAGATTCTTCATTTTGGTCATTTACATATTCTTCATCCCAATCCTCCATTGATGGTTTAAACCTGTTAGTGTAAACAAATTCAAGCGAAAAAAAATTACATTATAAGCTGAAAACTTAATAATATATATTAGTTTAGCATAATTGTCTAATCAATAAAAAATCATATAATGGGTATTGGAAAAAAATTATCACATAATGTCTAATGAAAAAAAAATCATATAATGTCTTATATTTATAATCCAATTACCTATAATAATCCACAATTAAATAAAATGTGAATTAAAAGCCCGTGAGCAACTTAATTAAAATTTCATTACCTAATAATTGAAGATGTTTTATAGTATTAATTTGGTGCCAAAAGCAAAGGTATGCTTTCCCGTGAACAAGAACCGTCCAATTCAAATTTATCCTTTCATACCATATTAAAGACAAAATGGATGCCAATTCAAGTCTAACACTCCAAACATCTTACGGTGGAAAATAGACATTGCTTTATTATTAGGACTTGACAAATATTGCAACGTTAACCTGACACCTTCTTGCAGAGGTTTCTTATTTTTAATTTGTGAATTATAAACCTTCAGTTAAACACTGAATTTCTCATTTTGAAAAAAGGCCAAACAATTTTGGCAATTGAAGAACTTCGAAAACATATGCAGTTTTAGTCAAAAGACAAGCATCTTTGTTCTCAACTACTGCAGCCAACATATATTTGACAGAAAACACCAATTGCCCATATACCACCCATATTTACTTAGTAGAATCCCCAACCAATCTGAATCCTTTTATGCACCCCTGGGACTATAGCTGAATGAACAATGAAAAGACATCAATGAATATATTGAAGAGTGAACTGCCATTAGCAGAGATCACTCACACAAATCATAAATATCATTCTGATAGTAATCTATTTCAGAAAAAATATGTTACATTTGAACCCCAATTACAGATTTCTGCTGCAGTGTTGTTTTTCCAATTCAAATATATATGTTTACACATACAATGACTTACATAACAATTATCAGTAACAGAACTGCGATTGCAAAATATGCAGTTATTAATTCTCATGAAAAGGAGGAGGAGACATTAACTATATTTAAATTATCACCACTGATTCAACATCATTCATAGGCTGGATAATAGAAGTCATATACATAGTCAATATAAAGCATATATGATCCTAATTTCCAGCATATCAAAATAACATTAGGATCTTAATTTCTACTATATGTAAATAACAGCCGTCCAACACCCTAGCAGTCTAATTTCAAGTATCTCAAAATAACACCAGCCTAATACAATGATTGAACTAACTTTTCATGGATGGTAATGCATTATAAGCTGCATACTTCAACCAACCCAAGAGTCTTTTCTCGCGTCCTTTCAATGCTACAAACATTTCCCTAGCAGACTTGGACAACATAAGTTGGCTGCATCGGGTGTGCCAATCCTCATCACTTTTAATATCTTCCATTTTGTCAATTTCATCCATCACTTCAGCAATCGATGTGCCACTTACTACTAATGTGTTTAGGGCAGTTGAACGTGACTCAGAAGCAGATGCAATTCTACCAATTGCATCAGCTATTTTTTTTGAAGCAGGAGCTTTCACCTTCTTGCTTTCATTTCCAACCCTCTTCCTCTTTCCGGTGCTCTTTTCACTATTATTTCCTTGAGAAGTGCTTAAATTGATATTTCCCAAATCTGAACTTACTCTAGCACTAGCAAGTACTTCTTCACTATCTCCCGAGCCTTCCTCTAGGTCTGCAGTGCCACTTTCGAACTGTGGACAATATACATCATCATTTCCATCTATATCATTTGGTAATATCCCAGAAGAAGGTGCCCAACTGTATTTTCCTGTAGCCACCACATCACTGAACATTGTACCTAGCTCATGGGCAAAAGCAAGTCCTTTATATCTGAATTTTGCATATAGTGGATTCTCCTGCATGTTTACAATTAAATAACATAATATATTACACATAAGAAATATAAAACTTCTAACTTCTTATTAAAAGACTTCATACCATTTGCTTTTTATCCCACCACTCATCTGATGCCTCCACTGTATTCCTTACATTATCCCATCCTAGACCCGTCTCTTTCCCAATAACTTGTTCCATACTGACCATTCCTTCTTAAGGTTATCCCACTTGTTTTTGAATTGACTCTTGCCATATTTTCTTCCAGTTCTCAAATTGAATTCAAATTCGACAGCTTTTCACCCTTTCTTTGTAAGGGTAGTTCCATTTCGTTCTCCTTTATACACTTGCTCCAGGCATAATTTAATATAAACTTCAGTTGCCTTCACATCCCATGCAGCCTTCGCCTTAACACCTTCATTATCTACAACAGAAGTCTCTACAATGCCTTTTCTCTTGTCGTTACTCATTCTTCTATTATAAAACAAATATTAAAATTTATTTGCAGCCTCATTCAACTTTAATGTTGTGCACATGTTGCAAAAATTTGGAATAATTATTATCATACACCCCCAAAAGAGATAGGTTCTATTTTATGATAAGAATCATTGTATATATCAGAAATCATCACAAAAGGGAATAGAAATGCCAAACAAGACATGAATCCAGCAAGGGATCATCACAAAAAAAGGAAAGTAACAAAAGCTTACCAAGGCAAACTAAAATGGACAAAGATCGAAACCAAAGAAACAACATGCAAGCTTACCAAGAATGTCAAACAGAGCAATCTTTGCATGCACAAGCTTCAAACTGCAGCCAATTGCTTCCCCAGAGTAGCACATATTGAGGAGCTCAAACCAGAGCGGCACGGACACGAGATCTAAAACCAGAGCAACAAATTAGAAAATTTCAAACCATAGCAGCACCCAAATAACTGGATTTATGAATCTTTAATGCTGGTAGGTAAAAGGGTAATGGTGTCTGTTAAACGGTTGTTGAAATTTAATATTTTCAACTAAAAGCAAAAACCCGTGAGCGTTAACAGAAAAGCAACGCACCTATTGCTTTTGATTCAACGGGTGTTACTATCATAGTCGCATTCAACGGAACGTGAAAAGAAATTGCCAAACATATTGGTGCCACGTTCAAGGATGGATGAACGGCCGTTTGGACTTGCAAACGCGTAAACAAACATACCCTATACAGAGAAGGTGAGTATTTTTTAAAAATTGTCATTTAAAAAGACCTGGGAGAGATGGGTACAATTTTCCCAATTACTTATCCAGACAATCATTATACATTGGGTCACACTGTTGGAAGTTTATCTGAGCCAAGTTGGACTAATGTGCCGAATAGAACATTTCCTTATTGGGCTTTTGACCCGTGTACAATGCCTTTTAAAACAACAAATAATGGCCTGACAAAAATAAAATAAAATAAAATAAAGCAACTATCATTTAGTAATGATTAATATTTGCTTGTATTTCTATATTAGATTTTTTTTTTCCATATCTTGGGGTTTATACATCTTGGGAGGAAAGAGAGAGCAAAATGAATAATTATAATAAATAACGTGATAAAAAAAATAGAGTATTTTCTTTTAAATTTAGCTAAAGTGCAATTTGCAGGATGAATATGATACGTACTAATTCGCAATTGCATGATTGGTTAAGATACAGCATTTTCGTATGTAGTTATTACTACTTGTTACAAGTATGTTAATTAATTACACTGAAAGCACAAAAAGGGAAAAGATTCTTCGATTCTTGATGGACTCTAAAAATAGACGAGTTGAGCAAACTAATTATGTCAAAACACTTCTCAATAAAAAAAGTTAACAACCTTGAATTAGGGTTATACCCTCCCATGCGCTGTGCGCTTGTGTTTTCCACGCTGTCACAACCTCTAATATCTCATTCAAACCCCAAACTAATTCTCTTCGCATGCAAGCAATCGTTGAACTCGTTCCTCGAAGCAGCCGCGTGATATTCACACTGCGCGCGATTGCTTGCATGGCCATGGAGGGGCACGCCGACGACCACTCAGCCGCCGCATTGCCGCCGGGCAGCTACGGCCACGAAACGTACATCGTGCAGTTCCCGAAGGACCAAGTGTACCGCGTGCCGCCGCGCGAGAACGCGTTGATCGTCGAACAGTACCGCAACCCCGCCACCGCGAGAAAGAGACGCGGCGGTTGCTGCTGCTGTTGCAGCCGTCGCTTCTTGCTCACCCTCGTTCTCATCGTTGTCGCCATCGTCGCCATCATCGGCATCACGTTGGCCACGCTGTACTTTATTTTCAACCCCACGGGCCCCACGTTTAGTGTCACCCACGTGGCGGTTATTAAGAGCGGCGACAAGAACTCGCGGCCGCAGTACGAGGTTTCGTTGAGGGCGAGGAATCCGAACGAGAAGTTGGGGATTCAGTACGAGGATGGGGACGTGGCGCTGGTGTTCGAGGAGACTAAGGTTGCCGCGGGGAGGTTCCCAACCTTGGTGCAAGGGCGAGATGAGGCGAGTAAGGTGACGGTTCAGCTGACCGGATCCAGTGCAGCGTTGCCCAGGGGAATGAAGGGTGGGGACGCACAAGTGGATTTGAAATTGGAGATGAAACTTGCGGTGAGGATCAGGACCGCGGGACTCCAAACGTGGGATATGAGGTCCAATGTGGCGTGTGAGTTTAAGGTCAGCGGGCTTGGGAACAACACGCGGCTCTTGTCACAAGAATGCGACTCCAAATTCAAGCAATATTAATTAAGTGAAGAATATTGGTTAACGATTAGGATCATGGGATATGTGGGATGGGATGGGATGGGATTCGGATATGTATTTTATTTTTATTGTTGTAGCGGTGATTGGATGATGAAAAAAAAAAAAAAACAAACATGGCTGCCACTTCAATTAAACCACAAAGTCATCCTTCTCTGCCTTCTTTTTCCCAGCTTAATTTGTTGGGTCTTTTGATTGTTGCTTAATTAATCAATTTCTTCTTCCCTTGTGGTATTTTTTTATTGGATTTCTTTTGTTCAATTATTGCTTAATTAAACATAGAAATGGAAACTAAATTGTGTTCTAACGAAATAAGAAAAATATGAAAAAAAGAAGGCAAAGTGACGCTGAATGAAGAACGGAATATGTCCGTCAAGATTTTATGTTCATTGATTGGTTTGATTCAAGAGTGTTTCACTGGAATTTGCGTCCAAAAGTAAAGTAGATAAATAAAATATATATAATTAATGATAAGTGTGTCTTTGTGCATGTGTGTATAGCCACTACAAAAATTTAAAAAAAGTTAGGCGATGGAATTGTCTTTGTAATGTAAATATTTGTTTAATGGATTGAAATCAAACGATTAATATAAACGTTCAGAATCTATTGAGATTGGGCGCCACTAACAAATTAACACCAGAGAGATTGCACGCCCACAATACCACCCAAACCATGGTTCCATCCATCGGACCCAAAAGTTAGACACTGAGACCCAATCGTGTTGCTGTGTTGAACCACATTTTTATTGACTAGTTATGCATATCATTATAGCAGCAGATAAATTCACCATAGTTTTTCCTTCCTCCTGGTGCAAACCACTATTTTCTGCAACCTAAACCCAAATATTGTTGCCTCAACAAATTTTAAATGTTTCTGTTCCTCTCTTCAAGTATTTCCAGGTGTCATGTGTAATTTTTGAATAGATTGTTTTTAAGAATGACGTGTAAAGTTTGTGCCCATAATTTACTCCAAGCATGATATTTCTGACTTATAGAGACTTCTACGCCATCCAAGTCAACCGAACACGAACACTTCCTCTCTGGTTGCAATCCGTTCCTCTCCAAAGTCAAAGACAGGGCAAAATCCTCTGTTCTTGGATCTGAATATTAAACACTGAACATGTCAGAACAGTAATTCATCGAAAAATGAAGATGAAATCGGAGACATTGACGTTAGTGCTGGTGAATCTGGCAGGAATTATGGAGAGAGCAGATGAGTCTCTGCTGCCAGGAGTGTACAAAGAGATTGGTCCTGCTCTGAACGCAGATCCCACTGCGTTAGGTTCACTCACTTTCTTCAGATCAATTGTTCAATCTCTATGTTACCCTCTCGCTGCATACCTCGCCACGCGTCACAATCGTGCACATGTCATAGCTCTCGGTGCTTTTCTTTGGGCTGCCGCCACATTCCTTGTTGCCATCTCCTCTACCTTCTCACAGGTCCTCACCTCTCTTTTAAGTTTTTTTTTTTGTCTAATCCACAGTTATCCTTAATTTGGAAACAATCCTGTTTCAGTAAGATAAAACTACTATGCACAACAAAACTAATTGTTTGATGAATATTGTAAATATATTTTAAATAGTAACTGTTACAATTATAGAATTATACCAAGATTAATTACACATCGCACACACTGACACACATATGTATATTGTAACTCCTACTTGTGGCATAACATGGATAATTAGGTAGCAATTTCGAGAGGTTTAAATGGGATTGGACTAGCCCTTGTTACTCCAGCAATTCAATCCCTAGTTGCAGATTCCACTGTTGATAGCAATCGTGGTTTGGCTTTTGGGTGGCTGCAACTAACAGGAAATTTTGGAAGCATCATTGGTGGGCTCTTTGCTGTACTTATCGCCCCAACCTCATTTGCAGGTATAGATGGGTGGAGAATAGCCTTTCATCTGGTTGCATTGATTAGTGTTATAGTGGGTATTTTGGTACGCCTCTTCGCTAATGATCCACACTATTCAAAGACCAATGACACAGCAACAACATATCAAGCTCCAAACAAGTCCTTTTGTTCTGAGATGAAAGATCTAATGAAAGAAGCAAAGTCAGTAATTGGAATTCCATCATTTCAGATAATTGTGGCCCAGGGAGTGTTTGGAACATTTCCGGGGTCAAGCTTGTCATTTGCCACTCTTTGGTTAGAACTAATAGGCTTCTCCCACGTGACAACTGCATTGCTTTGGACCCTATACGTGGTTGCTACTTCATTTGGGGGTCTATTTGGAGGAAGGATGGGGGATATTTTATCCCAACGCTTTCCAAACTCTGGGAGAATATTGTTGTCACAAATAAGCTCCAGTTCAGCCATTCCTCTAGCTGCAATTTTGTTGTTGGGATTGCCTTATGATCCATCCACGGCCTTCATGCACGGTCTGCTTTTCTTTATCATGGGGTTAATCAGGTCCTGGAATGCACCAGCCACTAACAAGTATGTATATCCAATACTGTACTTGTTTATTTTCTTTCTATTTAAAATTCGCTAGATTTATTGGATTTGGAAAACAACATAAAACACATTGCATTGCTTTCTCCTTTTTTTTATAAAATAAATTATCTCCATTAAGATGAGGGTGTTACGAATAATCTTTAAAAGTTAAATGATGGTGGATTATTTATGATGAATTAAGTGCTTACCATAAATAAAAAAATCACAAGCTGTCTTATATGGCAAGAGTGCTACTTATTTCATCATAACTTGTTAGAACTACTTCAAATATTAAGGAGATGCAGCCATTATAAGCTTGTATATGGATTCGATGTCAAGCAAACGAATCCTTAGTGAGAGATGCTAACTAAATAAAACTAATTAAGAGATTAGCTTATTGTATAAGTTAGGTTGCTTAATATCGTGTTTCGCCCCTACCTGTGAGCACAATGTTGTGGCCCAGTTGTGGCATGTTTAAATCATAACTCTTGTCAATCATTGTATAAATCCCCATTTATAGGTGTTTACAAGCACCAAGGCGCCACATGAATGCAACATCAAAAAATGCAATGTACAACCCAAACATAATGTTTGAAACTCTTTTATTGGCTTTCCATTAATTAAGACTTAATTAGAAACACATTATGAATTTTCAGTTCTCAATTTATATTAATGTGGGTGGTGTATCTCCCTGCCCCATGTTAGTTACCATTATGATCTAGGTATGCTAGCAGCAATTAATTAGAACAGTAGCAGTACTTAATTAATCATCTATCTATAATGGTTCAGAAACTTGTGATGACTGCAAAATGACAGTTAAAATGGGAGGTTGTTGTAGACGGTTTACATTAGAGAAATCTCTAATGTTATTTGTACATGTACAAGTACAACTAAGAGAAATATGAGGTGTAATAAATGATACGATGAAGAGAAATAGACTCAGAAAGTGTTGTATAAAATGTTATATGAATAACACAATTGCATTATGTGTACTTAGTTGTTTATTTTGCTTTGAAATTTAACCGTATGAACAGTCCAATATTTGCAGAAATAGTGCCTGAGAAGTCCCGAACCACTATATATGCTTTGGATCGATCTTTTGAAACTATTTTGTCGTCCTTTGCACCACCTATTGTTGGAGCTTTGGCTCAGCATGTTTATGGTTACAAACCAATCCCAAAAGGATCCTCGAATTCTGTTGAGATAGAAAATGCTGCATCACTCGCCAAGGCACTTTACACTGCAATTAGTATTCCTTCGGTACTTTGCGTTTCCATCTACTCGTTTCTTTATTGCACGTACCCAAGGGACAGGGATCGAGCGAGAATGCATGCATTAGTGGAATCAGAAATGCAACAGCTAGAGGTGGAAGACGGCACAAAAGAAGAATATAGCGAAATTCATGAATATTTAGAATCAAATGGACTGAATGGTAAAGAAAGTAGCAAGTTTGACATTGATTATCCAATGGAAGAGGATGATAATGATGAGAAAGTTTTGTTGTCCCGGTAGGGAACACGGAGGTTCATAAACATATAGAAACATTTTCATTTGATAATTCAAGTCACTTGAAGAAGTGATATATAGGAGGCACCCATATTTTCATTTGCTCCACGTATTTGTATTTCACACAAATCTTATACCGTATAGAAATATCATGAATGATCTCAAAATGGAACGAGATTGATGCTATTTCTATTTGTAGAGAATAGAAAGTGATTTATAATTTTTATTTTGTTTTTAGTAATGTTTAAGAAGTATATGTTCATGTAGCCAATTCGATCCATGATGTTTTAGCCAAGTATGGTATTCTATATTTCGGCTTTTAGGACTTTATCTCAAAAAAAAAAAGTGATTTATACTACCACAATATACCACCCCCAATTACGTCATAAAAAACAAACAAACAAACAAAAAAAGTATACCGCCCAACTTGCTCCTTTTTAATTAAATAAATAAAAAGACCATCGACTTGTTAATTCTTTCTAATCCTCCAACTTGTTCTTTTTTAGCTACATAACATAGATAACCTCAAAAGGACTATATAATATAGATACCGGCACATGGACCAGCAGGATCATTAACAGAAGAAGACAAATGAGAGCAAATATAAAATGGTTAACTAAGTTTTTAGTCTTTAAATTTTTTAAAAATTCGATTTTTAGTTCCTAAATTTTAGTTTGATTGGTCAAGATTCCTAAACTTTTTAAAAATTTGATTTTTAGTCCTTAAATTTTAGTTTGACCGGTCAAGGTTCCTGAATTTTTTAAAAATTCGATTTTTAGTCCTTAAACTTTTTAAAAATTCGGTTTTTAGTCCATGAAATCTCATTAATTCAAGGACTAAAAACTGAATTTTTAAAAAATTTATGAACTAAAAATCAAATTTTTAAAAAGTATAGAAACTTTGACCGATCAAAATTTTATTCAAGAACTAAAAATTAAATTTTTAAAAAGTTTAGAAACCTTTACTAGTCAAACTAAAATTTAGGACTAAAAATTAAATTTTAAAAAATTTAGAGACTAAAAACTTAATTAATCCAATATAAAAACATATTTTGTGAATTTAGAACTTTATGTAGCTTAACTTGAATCCTAAGCAGTAAGTACTAACCCATCACTCAAATTATGGTCATTAATATATTGGAAAATAGCAACAGCTAAACTAACCAAGGTCAAGTATAAACCTAACTCAACGTAATAAAAATAAAAATAAAAAATCAATGAGGCTTCTTAAAAATTGTGTGGAATTACGTGCAAGGCAAACTCATCTCCTGTAGGCAACAGTTCCAATCCTCTGTGCTGCCCCCAGCGTAGTATCCATGTGTCCCTCCAAGGACACAGCGAGTTCCTGTGTTATTGGGTTGTGAAAACTGCACTGCACTGCACTGCACAGATATAGTGTCAGAGGAGTTATTGTTTGAATCTGTGAAGATGAAAGCAGAGAGAGTGACACTGGTGCTGGTGAATCTGGCGAGTATTATGCAGAGAGCGGATGAGTCGTTGCTTCCAGGAGTGTACAAAGAGGTTGGTGAGGATCTGAACGCTGACCCCACTGCGTTGGGTTCGTTGACTCTGTTTAGATCACTTGTTCAGTCTCTGTGTTACCCCCTCGCGGCTTACCTCGCCACGCGTCACAATCGTGCACATGTCATAGCTCTCGGTGCTTTTCTTTGGGCTGCTGCCACATTCCTTGTTGCTATCTCTTCCACCTTCTTACAGGTTCCAACTTCTAACCTCTCTTTCAATTTTACGGTTTTACCCTGCTTTTGCTTTATGTTGTATGGGTCGTACGATCTGTTCTGAACTTCTGAAGGTTGGATTGAACAAATCTATACGCGTTTTGAGTTTTGACCACGTGAAATTCTTAGTCGCCAAGACAATTGTTTTTTTTTTAATTTATGTTTTCTTCTTCGTTATGGAAAATGATGATTCGTGAAGGATTGAATGTCACATTTGTTTCTTCTTTTGACTAGAGAATTGAAGGTCACATTTTTGGTATTCTTTTTTCTATGCCTCGGGTTAAAAAAAAAAAAAAGTGTTGTAGAACATGTATGTTTCTAATCTATTCTTGAAAAAATAACATAAAAATGTATAATAAGAATAATCTATAATATTATTATTTCAGTCTGTGCGTTAAATAATTAGCCGTGACTTACCTTTACCGTTAATAATCAATTTATGTTGATAGTTATTACTTAGTAAATAATGCATTTAGGTTTTGTCAGGAGTTATTAAAATTAAAATTGATTTTGTCGATTGGATTTAGAAATTAATTCAAGTATTGAATTTGGATAATCTTAAGTTATTTACTTTAACACGATAAAGTAATATTACGAGAGATAAAGACATAAGAATAATCAAACAGAGCATTTAGAGTTCATTAACTTTAATTTGTTTCCATCTCTTATTTTCATAGCATAATAATAATAATATGGCGATGTTAGTTAACTAATAAATATTGTGCTTGCGAAAGGTAATTTAAAATTCAAGTAAACATTAAAAAATATTTAAGAGGAAGAAAGTTTTGAAAATATAAAAGAAGCATATATAATTCATTCATAAATTTTTTTAAAAAATCAAATTATAAAAAAATGTACATTTAATTAGGGAGAATTTAAATTTAAAAACAGAAAGAAAAAAAAAAAAAAACAATGCCTCAAGTTGGTCACTCAAACAGCCTCCATGTTGAACACACACATATATTGAGAGAAAACTTTTAACGTAAAAAAACTTAAAAGTAATTAATTCCACAGTAAAATAACTCAAATTTAGAGGAAAAGAGGAATTTTATAAATATAATTTAAAAAATCATTTTTCATGGATAAGTTTGCGTGTCTAGGAAAAAAATATAGGCTAAATTGTAATTTTAGTTCTCCTTTAATTCCTATTATGCAATTTTGATTTTTCTATTTCTTTTCACAATTTTAGTTTTCAGATTTTATAGAAAATCCATAAATTTTGTTCAATCCTCAATTTTGCATACGATTAATCATCTTCACGTAGAAAAGGTTTTTCATCTGTCATTCCATTTGTGCCATAAAATTGTGATTAACTTTCAGGATTTACCACAATTTACATGATCATATGACTAATTCAAAATATAAAACAAGATAAAAATAACAAACATCATGACCATTTGCTTAAAAAAATTATAGTTTTGTATGGATTATTTCTTCTACATGTTTTCTTAGCCCAAGTTTTCCCTGAGTCGTGGTACATGTTTCCTTACTCCTTGGACCTTGGTGTTGCATAATATGGATTATCAGGTGGCAATTTCAAGAGGTTTAAATGGGATAGGACTTGCAATTGTTATTCCAGCAATTCAGTCCCTGGTTGCAGATTCCACCGTTGATAGCAATCGTGGTGTGGCTTTTGGGTGGCTGCAACTAACAGGAAACCTTGGAAGCATCATTGGTGGGCTCTTCTCTGTACTTATAGCCTCAACCTCAGTTGCAGGTATACCTGGGTGGAGAATATCCTTTCATCTGGTTGCATTGATTAGTGTTATAGTGGGTATATTGGTACGCCTCTTCGCCAACGATCCACACTATTCAAAGAGCGATGACACAGCGACACATCAAGCTCCAAACAAGTCCTTTTATTCTGAAATGAAAGACCTAATGAAAGAAGCAAAGTCAGTTATTAGAATTCCAACGTTTCAGATAATTGTGGCTCAGGGAGTGTTTGGATCATTCCCCTGGTCAGGCTTGTCATTTGCTACTCTTTGGTTAGAACTGATAGGCTTCTCTCACGTGACAACAGCGACCCTTTGGACCCTATTCATAGTTGCTGCTTCATTTGGGTCTCTTTTTGGAGGGTGGATGGGAGATTTTTTATCCCTACGGTTACCCAACTCTGGGAGAATAATATTGTCACAAATAAGCGCTGGTTCAGTCATTCCTTTAGCAGCAATTTTGCTGTTGGGTTTGCCTGATGATTCATCCACTGCCTTCATGCATGGTCTTGTTTTAGTCATCATGGGATTCACCTCAGCCTGGAATGCTCCAGCAACTAACAAGTACGTATCCATAACTGCAATAGTTATGACTTTATGTTCTCTATATTCAGGATTACTAGATTTTAAAGCTGTAAGGAATTCTTGTACTAGTAGATGTCCTCCCTTGATACAAATCTTGGAAGTAAATTAGTAAAAGTGTTTAGGAGAAATTATTACCTTGTTCTAGACCACTATGATCCTAGTCAATTACCACGTGACACGTAATTGAGTTTTATTAACTCTTTTTTTAGATTGAAAAACTCGATTATGTATTAGGTGAAAATTAACTAGGACCATGGCAAGGTAGTCCCAAATCATATAATAATTTCTCGATACACCACACACTGTAAATAATAGTACCAAAATATGCATTGTTCAAGCTATCTGCAAGCACCCAATAAGATGAGTCAAACAAATTTTTAAACTTTTTAGCTCTTACTTCACTTAGTTGAAGGCAATGTTATCAGATTCGGACTGGTTATTGATTAGGTCGGGATACCAGGTCACTTTGTCAAGGATCGATCCAGTGAGTCAATAATTAACTAGTATGAACCAGTGTAATTAATAAAATAATTAAAATATATACACATATGAGATGTATATTAATTTTTGCGATTGTTAATCATGTAATTCTTGTAGCTCAGTGGGAAGCTACTACCTAAAATACTTCACTGTTGCAGGTTCTATCCTAGTTGGCTACTTTTTATGTATTTTCACTGATTTTTATTAATAAAAACCAACTTTTACTTTTCTACTGCTACACGTACAGCACATTGGGCCACGCACCTGCAGCTTTCTAGACCTTGAGTCACGGAAATAATATTGGAAAATGCGTAGATCATAACCTTAAAAATCAAAGGGGTGGAGTCAACCGGTTTCAATACTCCTTATTCCGTGACTTTATAATGATTGTTACTTTTTTATCTAGGTATGCTAGCAGCATTTGTCAGAATAAAACTAGTGAGTAGTGATGAATGCATAATGAAAGTATAAAAAAAGGTTGTTGTTGACTATGTAGATCATTAATCATCAACCATAGTCAAACATTTACCAATAGTGATACATATATGCAAGAAAAACAGTTTGCAGGCTGTTTTTCTTTCAAACTAAACAAATTGTTTAAATGCAGCCTGCAAAATGTGGACCTTTCAAACTAAACAAATTGCAGCTAACAACTATTGAGCATTGATTAAATGCACCTTGTTTAGTTTTCTTTCAAATGTAACAGTGTGAACAGTCCAATATTTGCAGAAATAGTCCCTGAGAAGTCCCGAACCGCTATATATGCTTTGGATTGTTCTTTTGAGTCCATCTTGGCATCCTTTGCTCCACCTATTGTTGGATTTTTGGCTCAGCATGTTTATGGTTATAGACCAATCCCAAGCGGATCCTCGGATTCTGTGGAGATTGAAACAGATAGGGAAAATGCTGCATCTCTCGCCAAGGCACTTTATACTGCAATTATAATACCTATGACAATCTGCGTCTCCGTGTATTCATTGCTTTACTGCACATACCCAAGGGACAGGGAACGAGCGAGAATGGTATCATTAGTGGAATCAGAAATGCAGCAGCTAGAAGTGGAAGATGGCACAAAAGAAGAATATTGCCAAATTCATGAATATTTAGAAACAAATGTGGTGAATGGTAAGGAAAGTGGCGAGTTTGACATTGATTATCCAACAAGGGAAGAGAGCGTCGACGTGGATGATGATGATAAGAAAGTTTTGTTGTCCTAGTTAGTTCATTTTTGCAAGGAAACAGTGGTTCATTTGATCAAATGTTATAATGTTTTTACTGTTGGATTACTTTTTTGATCCAACATAATTAGATAAACAGAGGTGAAGCTTATATGTTAGGTGACTCCGGAAACTGTTGATACCATGTTCATTCCTTAGTTTTTGACAAATGGATCGTGTTCAATCATTCTTGATACCTTAGCACCTATCTTGGTGATTTCACTTTATATTAGGGTGTCCTAGATCCTTTACTGCTGTACATTTGTCTCATGTGAAAACTTTAAATTAATCAAATTCAACAGAGTAGTCACGCTGGGCCGGTGACACAGTTGGCTAGATGTATCTCTTCTAAATTCAAGAGTTATCCCGATTCCTTAGCTGGGTGGGGAAGCTTTGTTTTTTTTCTTTTTTCCACGTCTATATCATTTTAATTAGTAAAGTTTTTTCTGTGAGTTATAAGGATAATTTTAAAGCTAAATCAAATTTATAAATAAAATTACATTAAAGAAAATAATAGATATTTTTTGTTAAGCTTAATTACATTTTTAATTTCCTTCCTTCAATGTCGCACCTCTTACCTCCGCTTTGGCAACGTCCTCTTTGTTGCCTCCAGTGGTGCCTCCACGGCTACCATTCCCCCGTCACTACTGTCTCGCCTTTGAAGCATGGCCTCGACTGTAGTGCATGATGGACCACCGATCAAGTTACGCAGTCTACCCTAACCTGTGTCTCTAAAAAAAATTATTTTCATTTGTTTCGTATATTTGTAAATGACTATTATAAATAGTACTAAATTAACCCCAATAGTTATGAATTATTAATTAATTTAAATTCTAAAATTACAAAATTATTATTTTTCTCTCTAAAATTGTCAAAATGGATCAGTTAAAAATCTAATACTACTATAATGATTATTTTTATTATTAAAATTATAAAAATAATAACTAAAATAATCAAAGTTTAATAGTAGTAATTCTTAAAACTAAAATAAGATATTCGTAATTTCAATAGTTAAATTATATTCCCTCAGTTCCAGATTATATGACATTTTAGAGAGAGAAAAATTGTTCTAAAATAGATGTCGTTTTACAAAATCAATGCTGGATTAAATATTTTTTTCCATGACTATCCTTAATCAATACTTAATGGGAGTAGTGTATAATGGATAATTAATTAGAGAGATAAAGGATATATTAGAAAGTTACCTAATATTTTCTAGGAAATTCAACAAATTAATTACACTTCTTAATATTTGTGCCAAAACCTTAAATGTCATATAAACTAGAATGGATGGAGTACTAAATCTATCACTCCCTCCGTCCCAAAATGAGTGTCACATTTGAAAATTATTTTTGTTCCAATGAGTGTCATGTTAGTTTTTCAACGTAATATTAATACTAAGGTTAGTTTTGTAAAATTATCATTCTCTCTCATTTATTTATTAGCTTTTATTAGTATGTATAAAATAATTTAATATGACACTCATTTTAGAACGGACGGATTAATTTTCATTCGTTGTTTCGTGGCATTTTCGGTATCAAACTTGCTGAAATTAATGAGTATTGAGGTTTTTTTCCCCATATAACCACTTTTAATTTGTTATTACCCCAAATGGCACTCATTCAAGATTATTTCCCTCAATAGCCAAATTCACTGTAGATGTTGTGAATTCAGCTCTGGGAATTCAGAATTCACACCACGTTTTTTATTTTTATTTTTATTTTTTATATTTAGAAAACCCAAATTTTGACCCAGTTTTTTTCTCTTTTTTTTTCTTTTGGTTTTTTAAAAGCTTATTTTTTATAATTAAGTTTAATAATAATAGTTTTTAATATATAAAATTTATATATTAAAAATAGATTTACTCAAATAATATATCCAAATAATCTAATTTTATTTTTATAATTAAATATATAAAGAATAATTAAATTAATTTATTTACATTTAATTTAATTATAAGGTTGATTAAATTTAATTATATTTTTCTAACTATAATTAAAATACAAATTAGTACATTTCAATATAGTTAGGTAATTACGAATTAATATATCATTTTAAATAATAAATGTTAATGTAAACTTGAATTACTAATATTATGAAAAAAAACATTACATTAAACTTAAATGACAGTGTATATGATTAATAAAAAATGAAGACAGAGAAAATTATAACCTAAAAACAACAAACATTAATGATCACAAAAATAGATGAAATGATAACCTAAAATCAACAAACAACAACAAAATATGTGTTGAGTATATTAGAATTCACAACAGCCTTTTAATAAAAAAATTACAATGGGAATTCGATATCTGTAATTTACAAAGACTTTGTATAAAAAAAAAACATCATTTGTCAATTTAATTTTACACTAATTTTTATTATTCTACTAATGATAAATGAAATATAATTTTCTACAAATTTAATTTATTATCAAATTTTGAAGATTAAAAAAATGTAATTAAAAAATCTCTACTTATTAAATTTAAATAGGATACATTTTTTATTAATTGTATATCTAGTTAAATATTTATTATGAAGTTTAATAATAAAAATACTAATTCAAAAATGAAAAAAAAAATTGGGTCAGAATTCGGGTTTCCCAAACCTGAATTCCTAACCGGAAAAAAAAAACATAGTATGAATTGGAAAGGCTTAATTACAAATTTTACCACCCAACTTTCATAATTTTGCAAATTTTACCATCCAAGTTTTAATTTTGCAAATTTTACCATCCAAGTTTTAATTTTGCAAATTTTACCACCCAAATTTTCAATTTTTGCACATTTTACCACTCTGATATTTTACCAAAAAAAAAGTTAAAAGAATTCAAAAAAAAAAAAATTGTGAAACATCAGGGTGGTAAAATGTGCAAAAATTGAAAACTTAGGTGGTAAAATGTGCAAAAATTGAAAACTTGGGTGGTAAAATTTGTAAAATTAAAACTTGGGTGGTAAAATTTGCAAAATTATGAAAGTTGAGTGGTAAAATTTGTAAAATTAAAACTTGAATGGTAAAATTTACAAAATTATAAAAATTGGATGGTAAAATTTGCAATTGAGCCAATTGGAAATTGCTAGACACGAATTCACAACATCTACAATAAATCTGACTATTGAGGGAAATAATCTTAAATGAGTGCCATTTGGAGGTAATAATAAATTAAAAGTGGTTATATGTGGGAAAAACATCGAGTATTGACTTGTGTGGTCTATGGATTTGTCTGAACTCGAACAAGTGGAAGATTTTTCACTTATTTTATCCAGAATAGAAAAATGGGACGCATCGAAAATAGTATCGTAAATAATAGAGCACTTGGGATCCTCTGCCGCAGGCTTTTGGTGCAACGAAATCTGAACCGTTGTATGGGTTTTATAACACAGTAATTAGACATGAGAGAAAACATAATGTAGGGTAGAGATTAAAACAGAGCAAGTGAGGCAGCAATAGTTGCGGGTCCGATAATAACACCGCGTAGGTAGTGAAATTCTACAATCTCATGCGCGCCATGTGATAGGTCTCCGTCTCCTACCACTTTAGCAGCACACATTTCCACTCTCACTTCTTCACTTAGTGCAAACTACTAGTACTATAAACTATAAAATCCTTCCCTTTTTCCTTTCTCTTCCGAAATCTGATATTAAATTCGCATGTGAGTGCTCCATGTATTAATTACTATATAGCTAGATCTTAGGGAGCGTCGATCTGTTTGTAGATCTTGCTTCAAGGAAATACGCCAATGGCTCAGCTCAATCACAGAAAGGTACTACTGTTCTATGTTCTTTTATTCCTTTCTGTTTCTATTTGCTTCAGTGCCTGGTTGGAACCTCAACATGAGAGCACACAGTTGTCTAGTAGTAGAAGAATGTTGGGTGGTTCTGAAAAGGAAGAGCAGGAGGAGAAGCCTTTGAAAAAGAAAACCACCACCCAATCCACCAAAAACAACACCAAGCTAATCAAGCCCACTAGTATTTCCTCGAAGAACCAAACCAAAACCATCAAATCCGACAACATTTCCTCCAAAACCATCAAATCCAATCTCCTTTCCTCCAAAAACCAAACCAAAACCACAAAATTACCCACCAAGCCACTCAAGCCTAGCTCCACCAATTCACCTGCTTCCAAAACCAAACCCACCGACACTGCCCTCAAGAAACAACTCAATAGTAACTCCACCGCCCCAAAGATCAAGAAGCTCAACGTAACATCAAAAACCCCACCCTCAAAACCCGGCACCGTTTCCACTTCAAGCAAAAAAACATTGGATCTCGCGAAAGAAGCAACCAACAAAACAACAAAAGCCACCGCCACCACCACCAAGGACAAGAAGCAAGCCAAAACAACAAACGTAGATCAAACTCAAGAGGCAACAACAACAAACAAGAAACAAAAGACTCCCCCGAAAGAACAACAACAACAAACCAAGAAGAAACCTACGAAGCAAACACCACCAAGTTGGATCATGGACGAGGAAGAGGAAGATGATTTGGTTTCAGAGTTCACAGATCTACCCAACAAGTTTCACCGAACACTCATCCCCGACCTGGAACGAATCTCCACCACTTCCAAAGCCTACATCACCAAAGCCAACAACGAAATGACCAAAGGCTTCAAACCCTACGTTGGCAAAAAATACGCACCCACCGTCGCCACCATTATCTCTTGCGCTTTCATATTCATCCCTTTGCTCTTAGTCTCTCTCCTCTGCACAAGAATCAAAGCCTATTTCTCCCTCCAGAAGATCTTAATCTTCATCCAAGGCTATCTCTCTATCTACTTCACCATTCTCTGTGTCACATCGTTGCTCACTGGCTTCGAACCGCTCAAGTTTTTATACTCTACTTCGCAGTCCACGTATCTGTGCCTGCAGGTGCTGCAGACTCTCGCTTACGTGTTCTATCTGCTGCTGCTCCTGATGTACCTCGTGCTCGTATTCTCCACGGAGTGTGGGCTGGGCTCGAAGTTCTTGGGCCTGACCCAGGTCTTCGTGGGCTTTGCCGTTGGGCTGCATTACTACGTGACGGTGTTTCACAGGGTTGTGCTGCAGCAACCGCCCAAGACGAATTGGAAGATCCACGCGATTTATGCCACGTGTTTTCTCCTCATTTGTGTGCTTGCTAGAGCTGATAGAAGGAAAAAGACCTACGTGGAAGACGGTGGAGGAGAAGGAAAGAAAAATTGATTGGGCTACCTATGTATTTTTATTTTTATTTTTATGATTATTATCATTATTATTATTATTTTTTCATTTTCATTTTATTCAATTCAATAATTAAAGTTATAAAAAAGCAACAATGCAAGCTTGTTCAATAAATAAGACACATCATGGCAACAACAGTTTCATGCCTCCTGATTTGGATGAATGGAAATAGAATCTGCAAAGTTTACTTATTTGAATTAAATTAAAATACTATATTATTAGCAGAGTAGTTTTTTTATATTTTCATTTAATTATGAATTGTCATATAGTTAAATATTATTAAATTTTATAATTACCTTCAAAATGATATTAAGAACTAATAAGTTGAAAGTATATAATATGTTAAAATTAAGCTTTTAGTGCTTATTTACTGTCTCGTCCGTACCCTTCGACAATCGTAGGCCAACCAACATTGAAAAATTGGAGACGAACTTTTTCTTTTTTCTTTTTAATGCATCTTAATAAAAATGGAAGATTGTTGTTGTGATTGGTATTTGGTGCTTCCTTCTTTGGAGTATTTCTTTTATCAAAAGTCCAAAACAATTAAAAAAAATTGTCTGTATTTATATAGGTTTATGAGATTTTTAAAATTTTCGGTTATTAAAAAGAGTGTTGACTGTCTGACTTCTTTGCATAAAAATTTTCAATTTGGACAAAAGGATAATATGAAAAGCCGGAATTCGGGAATTGGATTCCCTACAGTTGATAATTGAACTGACGGTGAAGACTGATGAGTATTAAAAGGAACTTTTCTGCTTCAATTTAATACTTACAAAAGTAAATCTTTTAAAAAATTAGATTTACTCAATTAAATATGTGATTGCGGAAGATCTCGATTCATGAAAAGCCTCAAGATAAAGAACGTCCAACTAATACATGTCAAGATACTTTTTTTCCCTGTGGTTTTCTATTAATGATAATGAGAAGGATTCAACGAAATTATCATCCTTAGGTTGATAAAAAGCAAAACACGTTATGCCATGTTAGCATCTCTTATGATAGAACAGTGATTGTTAGTGGACTAATTTTGTAATTTTTTGCATTTAATAGAAACAAAATTAATCTAATAAAACAAAATCTAGAAAAGTTAAAAATTAATCTAAGAAGGATAGAGTTTTCTTTCAAAAAGAAAAGGACAACATGTTTTGGAAACCGGACCGTGTATTGTAATTTTTAAAAATGTTCGAGTTAGTGAAGGCATTTGCTTCCGTTACCGTAATTAATTCAATATGCTTTTAAATGAACTCACCAATATCTTAACACATGATTTATATAATTATTTTATTTAATTATTTAACTTTACTGGTTTTTAGTTTTATGCGATGCCTATTGTAGTTTTTTGATTTGGCCACCGACAGTTTCTGATTTCATATTGCCATGTGGGAGCTAGTAATGTAGCCAACTGGAATTTGGAAAAGTGTCTTCAGTTATTTAGGACAGAGCAGCCTGAATCCAGCCTCATAAAGTCATAATTTGCTGACACTTTTCGTAAAGAAACACTACTCCAAGTAGGTGTACAGTGATTAAATTCAATAACGATATTTGAACAAATACTTCATTTTGGTTGTTTAAAGATTTACGTATCATTAATCATTATATTAACATCTTTAAAAAAATTAGTTATTATATTGAGTAAATAATCAAATTGCTCCTGAAATTATTGATATTCACTGTCATTTTAATATCTGTAACTAACAAAATTTTTAAAAAAAATCCTTAAAAATGTAACTTTCAATTTCAAAGATTTATTTCACTTAAGCATCTTTCGTTTGAGAACTGTACAGTGACTATAGTCACTTATATTACAAGTTATAACAGTTGGATTCCATTAGTCAAGAGCACTCCATGGTCTATAGACTATATCCATATGAATTGTGTATGAACCGAAGGAGAGAGACTGAGCCAAATGACTGGGTAGGGTCAATCTGATCGAAAGAGAAAGGTTGACCCAATGAGGCAACATTAACAACACCCTTATGTGGAGCAAAACCCATACTATTTTGTTATTTGTTATGCAACGTAATCATATGCAAATCATTAAATCATTATTACAATTTTTTTCCCTTGTACACACCTCGTATTTATTAAAATGGCAAAATTACAAATGTTACGTGAAATTTGTTCTCATAAAAATCAATCTTAACCGTATATGAATTATTCAAAATAAAATTAACCTTGACTTTTTATACTTGTATAGTCAAAAAAATTTGTTTAAGAAAATAAATAATTTTCATTTGATATGCATATATGGGGGAGAATTTTTATTTTTATTTTTTATGAGAGAGTGAGATAAATATTAATCATTAGATCTTATTATGAAATATCTAAATTAAAATATAAAATTATGTAACGAAAGTGATGACATGATGTTTAAAAGTGGATATGTATTTATTGAAATTTAAAAGACTAAAATGATTATTTTTTCAATTTGAAGAATCAAAATTAGATTTATCCTAAATTTTAAGAATTAAAAACATAATTAAGCATTTAATTATCCTAATTTAATCTTTTACCCCATATTTTCATGTTTATCCCAAATTTAAATACTAACTTGATTTTGAAAATTAAGGAATTAAATTGAACTTTCTAATATTAAAAGGATTAAATTTAACAAATTAAATAAAAAATAACTAAAAGAGTAATTTAGTCAAAAATATATTTTTGAAACTAAAAAAAAAAAAAAAAGGCTAGTCTTCTACCCTCTGAGCTCGTTGCCGTCAACCTTACCTTGCGACGGAGGTAATCTCCATTCTCCGATTTAATCTCTGGCAGCACCCCATCCGGACACTGCGCATCCTGGTACAACCTCACCAAATAAATTAGGGTAAACACCCATTTTGGTCCCTGAAAAGTGTGTGGCATTGACAGATTGGTCTCTGAAAGATGAAAAATTCAAATTTAGTCCTTGAATGTGCAAAAAGTGCGACAAATTAGTCCTGCCATTAACTCATTTTCGTTAACCTTAACGGACGTGCCTATGTGGCACCTTGGTGATGACGTGACAACTGACAGTTGTCACGTGTCATCCACGTAGTTGCCACATGTCATCCACGTAGCTGCCACGTGTCTAAAAGTTGAATTTAACAACTTGCTGCCATTATAGTTCATGAACTTAACCACTTACTAACATTTTGGTCCCTGAACTTAATTACGTACTGTCATTTTGGTTCCTGAAAGCACTTTCAAATTTTCAATTAAGTTTCATGTTGCATGTAAATTATTAGCATAAACATTATCGTGATCCCTCACTTCCATTTTTTATCCCTCATATTTTTCAACTTTCTCTTACCAATTCCGTCATTTAAATTATACTATAAATATGAAACTAATTTATGAGTGACAACATAGTAATAGTTAGCAACTAAATCTAGGACATTGCTAACAAGATTCTATAAGGTTTCAAACTATATCTTCTACCCAAATCAAGATATTACCTTATATGCTATTAATGTGTATCGAATGTTAAATTAATTATTTAGTTAATCTATTTTATGAAATATCGTTAATCATGAGAAGACAGTGTAAAGGCAAAAATCACAAGAAGGGGGGTTAAATTGTGATTTATAAAATTTTTCGTAAACTTTTTATAAACAACGTATACCGTCTGTTAGTCAAAAGAGATCGTTTTTGAAGAAAACGTTTTAACAGACGATAGTACATAGATGAAAGCCCTTTTTAAGAAAACAGATTTAAATCACAAGACAAAGTTAGTTCGAACAGTTATAAGAGACAGAAGAGCAAGAAAGACAACACATATTTTTATACTGGTTCATCTCACCTCGAGACTACGTCCAGTTCTTGGCAAACCACCAAGTTCCACTAACTTTCACAAGTTACAAGTATTGTTCATTGCCACTTCTGGCTCACCCAAGTAGTTTTTCACACTTAGTCTCTCCAAGCTAAAAACCCAAATATTCTTTACTACCAAGCCATTTCTGGCTCTAAAACAAATCACAAGATTTGTTTTTGAAAGGGCGCACAGATTTTTTAACTATCGTCTTACAGATGGATATACAAGATTAAGAACTAAGTCTTTTTCTCTCAGGATATACAAAGTGATTTGACAGTTTTTTAACAAAAGAATATTTACAAGAGAAAGAAAGAAGGCTTGAAAGAATGTTTGAATTTTGAATTCAGTTGGTGTGTCGTATTCAGCACTTCAAATCTTCTTTTATATATAGACTTGCTGAGGAAGTAATCGTTGTCTCTAAACGGTCTTCTTTCTTGTGTCTAACCAGCGCCTGAAGGAGGGTGATTGAGGGTCATTTAATGCGAACATTAAATGCTTGTTGTAACACCCTAAAAATTTACACTTGTCATGTCTATCATGTGTGAAGTGGTATGATTTCAATTAAGTATCTGTGAAATTATTTTCATTAAATGAAAATAATTAAAATTTGTGTGAATTATAGTCAAGTACATAATTTATATCTTTAATTAATTATTTCTTTGTTAAATCAATTCTCAGTGTTTGAATAATTAAAGAAATACAATTACTGATGAAAATAAATTTAGTGAAGATTTAATTAATTAATTAATTAAACATGCTTTAGAAAAATATTAAATAGAATAAGAGTGAATTAAAAATCCTTTTTCTTGTTGGTTAAAAACCAGATGACCACATCCCGCAGAGACCCAAAACCCTCAACTGAAAATACCCTAACCCTAGACCTAGTGGGTCCAAGTGGGCCCAACACAAACAAAACCCTAGCTAAGGACATAGGGAGAATTTTTTTAAAAGTTCACTTTTCTCTCTCTTCCTTTTTAGGGTTTGCAAGAGAGTTTTTCTCTCATTTCATCTTTTCTTCTTCCCTAAGTTTCTTATTTTCTCCTCCTTCTCTCTAAAATTCTGCACCTTCTCTCTAAGATTTAAGTACTCAAATCAAAGTTTTCACCGATTAAATTCGGATATATTGTTGAGGAAGGCAAGGGCTACCCAACAACACAATTTTTGCTTCTTTTGAGTGAAGAACCAAAGAGGTATGGAGGGGTTTCTATTTTTCCTAAGCTATTTCTTGTTTCTCTTGATGTTTTTGGGCTGTTAATGTGATTGAGTCTCTTGATACCATGAGTGTCTCAAAAGCATGTGAAACATGTTGAAATGTGTTGTTTGTAAATTGTGCACTGCAGCTGTTTTCAATTTTTTTGAAAATATTTTTGTGCATTATTTTTGCAATGTAAAGATGTTTTCCTATGTTTTGACACCTCTGGATATCATGGTATTTTTTTCAGAATTTTCTGAACAGTGGAATTATTTTGTTTGGAATTATTTTCAAATGTTGCTGATTCTGTAAAAGTGGATGTTTCGAATTTTATAAAAATTTTGATATATGTTTTTGGAAAACTGGGCTCATGGCTTCGATTTATATGTTATGAGGGTCATTCCTGAATTTTTGTAAAGTCAAAAAAAATCGGAAAGCATTTTTAGGAAATTAATGTTGTGAAAATCGAAAAACTGGACAACAGAGTATTTAAATGTATAAAATATCTTTTTTATGAGAATTTTGCTTTGAGAAAATTTTGAGAAAATTAATTACGTACTGTCATTTTAGTTCTTGAAAGCACTTTCAAATTTTCAATTAAGTTTCATGTTGCATGTAAATTATTAGCATAAACATTATCGTATTCCCTCACTTCCATTTTTTATCCCTCATATTTTTCAACTTCCTCTTACCAATTCTGTCATTTAAATTATACTATAAATATGAAACTAATTTATGAGTGACAACATAGTAATAGTTAGCAACTAAATCTAGGACATTGCTAACAAGATTCTATAAGGTTTCAAACCATATCTTCTACCCAAATCAAGCTATTACCTTATATGCTATTAATGTGTATCGAATGTTAACTTAATTATTTAATTAATCTATTTTATGAAATAACATTAATCACGAGAAGACAGTGTAAAGGTAAAAATCACAAGAAGGGGGGTTGAATTGTGATTTATAAAAATTTTCGCAAACTTTTTATAAATAACGTATACTGTCTGTTAGTCAATAGAGATCATTTTTGAAGAAAACGTTTTAACAGATGATAGTACATAGATGAAAGCCCTTTTTAAGAAAACAGATTTAAATCACAAGACAAAGTCAGTTCGAACAGTTATAAGACACAAAAGAGCAAGAAAGACAACACGGATTTATACTGGTTCATCTCACTCCAAGACTACGTCCAGTTCTTGGCAAACCACCAAGTTCCACTAACTTTCACAAGTTACAAGTATTGTTCATTGCCACTTCTGACTCACCCAAATAGTTTTTCACACTTAGCCTCTCCAAGCTAAAAACCCAAGTATTTTTTACTACCAAGCCACTTCTGGCTCTAAAACAAATCACAAGATTTGTTTTTGAAAGGGCGCACAAACTTTTTAACTATCGTCTTACAGACGGATATACAAGATTAAGAACTAAGTCTTTTTCTCTTAGGATATACAAAGTGATTTGAGGGCATTTTAACAAAAGAATTTTTACAAGAGAAAGAAAGAAGGCTTGAATTTTGAATTTAGTTGGTGTGTCGTATTCAGCACTTCAAATCTTCTTTTATATATAGACTTGCTGAGGAAGTAACCGTTGTCTCTAAACGGTTTCTTTCTTGTGTCTAACCAGCGTTTGAAGGAGGGTGGTTGAGGGGGATTTAATGCGAGCATTAAATACTTGTTGTAACACCCTAAAAATTTACACTTGTTATGTCTATCATGTGTGAAGTGGTATGATTTCGATTAAGTATCTGTGGAATTATTTTCATTAAATGAAAATAATTAAAATTTGTGTGAATTAGAGTCAAGTACATAATTTATATCTTTAATTAATTATTTCTTTGTTAAATCAATTCTCAGTGTTTGAATAATTAAAGAAATACAATTACTGATGAAAATAAATTTAGTGAAGATTTATTTAATTAATTAATTAATTAATTAAATATGCTTTAGAAAAATATTAAATAGAATGAGAGTGAATTAAAAATCCTTTTTCTTGTTGATTAAAGACCAGATGACCAAATCCCGCAGATACCCAAAACCCAAAACTGAAAATATCCTAACCCTAGACCTAGTCGGTCCATGTGGGCCCAACACAAACAAAACCCTAGCTAAGGACATAGGGGGAATTTTTTTAAAAGTTCACTTTTCTCTCTCTTCCTTTTTAGGATTTGCAAGAGAGTTTTTCTCTCATTTCATCTTTTCTTCTTCCCTAAGTTTCTTATTTTCTCCTCATTCTCTATAAAATTCTGCACCTTCTCTCTAAGATTTAAGTACTCAAATCAAAGTTTCCACCGATTAAATTCGGATATATTGTTGAGGAAGGCAAGGGCTACCCAACAACACCATTTTTGCTTCTTTTGAGTGAAGAACCAAAGAGGTATGGAGGGATTTCTATTTTTCCTAAGCTATTTCTTGTTTCTCTTGATGTTTTTGGGCTGTTAATGTGATTGTGAGTCTCTTGACACCATGGGTGTCTCAAGAGCATGTGAAACATGTTGAAATGTGTTGTTTGTAAATTGTGCACTGCAGCTATTTTCAATTTTTTTGAAAATATTTTTGTGCATTATTTTTGCAATATAAAGATGTTTTCCTATGTTTTGGCACCTCTGGATATCATGGTATTTTTTTCAGAGTTTTATGAATAGTGGAACTATTTTGTTTGGAATTATTTTCAAATGTTGCTGATTCTGTAAAAGGGGATGTTTCGAATTTTATAAAAATTTTGAGATATGTTTTTGGAAAACTGGGCTCATGGATTAGATTTATATGTTATGAGGGTCATTCCTAAATTTTTTTAAAGTAAAAAAAAATCGGAAAGCATTTTTAGGAAATTAATGTTGTGAAAACCGAAAAACTGGACAGCAGAGTATTTAAATGTATAAATATCTTTTTTATGAAAATTTTGCTTTGAGTAAATTTTTAACACTATATGGACTATTTGGACTGTCTATGAATTTTCTGAGAATTTTATGAACACTTTTGTAATTATTTACTTTTTTGTATGGAAAACTCTGTTCTGAAGCAATAATGTTTTAGAAATATAAAAGGGCATTTTCGGTAGGAATTTAGTGCTGAGAAAATTCTATGTGTTTTCCCAAGTGTTAGGGACATTCCCTGTGAATTGGTACAGAAAACAGAGTTGATTTGCTATTTACCAAAAATGTAGAAGTGCACTTTAAAGAGCATGTCCAGCAACCATAAGTAATTCAAAAATAATATTTATGGATTGAATTTTTGGGAGACAAATTTATATAATGAAATATATGTGATGTATTATGTCTATGTAAAATCTCACGAAATTCTAAGTTAATTTTCTAAGTTAAATAAGTTTTGGTGTGTGTGCACAGCTATAGGTATATGCATGAAATTTAATTGTGTAATTGTGTCTAATGCCATTAGTTGGATTTGCTAATGGACATTTCACCTCAAAAGGGAAAATTCTATTGAAAATGTGTGTGTAATTTTATTTAATGGTTTATGTTGAATTATTGTTTGTTAATGATTATTATGTTATTAACTGCAAATTGGAGACCGGGAGGAGCGTGATCCTCGGGCAAAGAGTGCTGAAATTTTCTCATGCATTTGACTTGTTTGCAATGTTTTGTGGTTGTGGGGACAAGAATAATTAATTCTTGTGTGGGAGCAAGTGAACACCAAACGGAGTACACTTGTAGACACTAGAAAGTACTCTAGTGATTAATGACATTCACTATGTGCAATAGTGAATTAATTATAATTAAAGAGTGAGAACTTAATAATATTACGAGTTAATAACTAGGAATTTTCTATGTACATGGAGGACATCGAATAATGGACTTAGAAAGAAATCTAGGACCCTTGCATGGATTTGGACAAAATGACTTAAGTAAGCATAAAACGTGAGAGTGAGTGAGGATTTCAATAAAACAAAGTAAGACAGTTAAGATCATAATGTGGGTCATGATTGGGTAACATGCAATATGCACATATGATTGAAAATTTATAAATTTTGATTGTCCGAATCGTGGTGAGAACCGAAAGGAGGAAGGAACCTCCAGCGCTAAGTCGTGTGAGACGGTTGAACGAATTTGTTCGTGGACAAAGCTGGAATGGACAATTGTGGAAGAGGTTGTGTGGGGGCTTCACCTGTGGTGAGAAATATGCTCGTGAGGAATGGGGTCGGAGTGTGTGACCACTGTAGTGGTGGAGAGTGGATCTCCGTATGGTATGTCGGGGACATACGTCATGGAAGACCGTCGGTCAGTACCTTTGGCAGAGAAGCCACACCAACTTACAAGAGATTAACCCAATGAGAGGGGGTGGTTGAGGAGTCAGTCCTTAGAGATTGGATGACCTCACAGAGTGGTACCTGAGGTGTGCTCGCTGACTTGCTGTTTCTTAGGAATCTGGTACCGAGTTTGTGGTCGTGTTTCCACAGTGCCGACTTGGCAATCCCGACAAATGCGAGGCACAACCATGTTGGTGAGAGCCCTGCCATTGTACTGTGGTGAAGGGTGTACTCCCAGCAAGTCATCTGACTTAAATTGTGTAAGTCCACTCAGTTCTGGGAGTTCCAGTGGCAGCGGGCCCGAGTTATGTTAAGATGGTATGATCTAGAGAAATAGTATAATATCAGGAACTTCGAGTGGGACTCATGAGAGCATATTTGCAATGTAGTTGATTGTTGTATGTTGCTTGAGACCGTCTACCATTTGTTTGTTAGTTTAGTGGAAGAGAGGGACTCACTCCATACATTTATTTTTCCAGATATCGATGGCGCAGCAAAGGCCCTCCACGAGGGTAGGGTTTAGAAATGACTGCTCTGAGTTATAGGTTTTTCTCTTCTTTTGTACTTTGATATGGGTAGGCCTAGATTAAGAAATTTTGTATGTTGTTTCAGTCATCTATTTTCTTATTTCGGTGTATTTACTACTTTAGACTTGGGCTGTACATGATATTAATCCTGTGCGTGAGACACTTCTAACCCTTATTCTCAGAAACTTATTTATATATGTATATTTTGGTGGCCACGGAGGCAAACCTTGTTTATATCTATTTTACGTTGTTATTCCAATGAATGTTTATTTTCGACATAAGGGTCGTGCGACTTTTATAAAATGTGGTTTTGCGCTAAATTATTTTACTGCAAGTTGAGTTTGAAAATGTTTTAAATCTACTACTATTTTTGTTTAATTACTTGTCTCTTTCATGTTCCAACGAATGCGAAATTGAACAAATTGATCGCGTTTTATTAATGTAAAATAAAATAAATGGATTATATGTAAACCCAGATTTAGGGGGTTACACTTGTCACCAACTAGTCATTCTAAACTGATAAAGCAATCTGCTTATCTTTCTTAAGATATACTCCATATCCTTTTATTGCAGTGGTCACGTTGCTTGCTCAGACAAGTACTCATTGCTATTTGTAGCGCCTCTTTTGAAGCAAGGGAAACTTCTGAAACTTTGACTCTTCTTCAGAGACTTCTGAAACTTTTGCCCATAGTTCAGCGTACAGGTCATAGACTTCTTCTTCAGAGATGGGAGGTTTGTATGGCACAATGGCCTCATCATCTTCTGGTTCTTGCATAATGCCCAGAATAAGCGTGGAGAAGAAGAAGGTGGAATATGGCAGCTTCACAACAAAGGAGAAGTCCCTATCAGATTGACAGTAGAAAGTGAACTTCCAGGGCATGATGTCGGAAGGGTCAGATGAAGATGGGAAAGTCTGATGTCTATGGCATTGATAACATCTTCCTATCTTCAGATGATACCCATCTGCAGGAGGCTTGTCTTCAGGTTCCAGACCAGAGCAGAAAGCATCAAACTTCTTGACGCGTCTGATGGTCTTTCAGTCTTCAGACGTTCTTTCAACAGCTGATTTCTGAAAGATGGCTTCAATCTCTCGTTTGAAGGGTCTGCCTCTTCTCACGCGAATGTATCTTTGGGGAGTATCGTCGTCTTTAACTTTCTCTTTACCCTTATAATTCAAGATAGGAAGGATAGGGATAACCTTGTCTAGAGCAAGCTTGAATTGGGTTTGATTTGAGGCCACACAGTGAAATTGTGTGCCGAGAAAGTGAGGCAACGTCTGTGCTCATATTTGGATCTGTCTAAAGGAGTTTTGCCTCTTTTGCAGCTTCATACGCAACTCTGCAGAGCAGTCTGAAGATTCCCATAGATTGAAAGTTGAACTTGCTTCTAGATCGTCCAAGTTGAGATCTTCATAATAGACAGAATGTCCTGGTTCAGCGTGATTCCAGGGAAGAATCACATTTAGATAGGCAAGCAAACCCATCATCTGTTGAAGGTTGACAGGCTCATAAAAGGGTACTTCATCGGTTAGTACTGAGAATCGTCGCCAGACTGAGGCTTCAGAGGGGTAGCTTCGTCTGCCACGTGGGTTGTGCTTGAAGATAATGGAGTTTGGGTCTGGTGCTGCCGCCTATCGAGGAGGGAAGATTCTGAATTAAGGTTCTTCCTTATAACATGAGAGAGTAGGCATTTCTTCGTCTGGAAGAACTTCAGAGTTGGGAAGATTGAAGGGATCAATCCCAAGAACACCTTTCTTCCACAACTCTATGAAGTTGATGGAATTAAGCAAGAAGGCTTGATCCTCATCAGTGCAAATTCCCTTCCTCCTCCATTCCTTGTTGTAGAGTTCCCATTCATTGACTCTGGGTCGCTTCCACCCACCGTAGTATCTGACGTTGACGTCTGGGTCTGTTGGTGGTTGCACCGGAGGAAGTGGGATGTTGGGGCTGCGTCTGATGGTCTAGTCCTAGCCTTTATACTTAGGAGCTAAGTCTAGAGCTAGACTTTCATATATGTACCCTAGAGAGAGAGTTGCCTTGGCAGCACACCTTCTGCGTCTAAACAATTCATCTTTAGTCAGAGTCTAGAATTCTTCTGCAATCTGAGTCTGAAGTTCATAAGTGGATTCAGATGATGAGCCATCATTGATGGCCATCTTCCTTGCAGCGCAATCTGCATCAGACTGTGTCAGGTGCTTGTCTACTCGCCTTTCGTCCTCTTTAGTGACTGGTTTGTAGATGGTACGAGGACTAGTGTCATCAACTTCAACAAGGTATTCTCCAATATCGAGACCTTGGGCGCTTGCCTCCAAAGAAGACTAAAGAAGTGCTTCATTCAGTTCTTATATCTCAGCTTCTTCTGCGTCGTCGTCTATTAGGAGCGTCTGAAGCTCCGTTTGCTTATAGGCCATTTCTGCAGACGCTATTTCGACAGCTTGAATCAAGGCAGATTCAATTCTCATGAGATCTTCCATAACTGCCTGCCTCTGTTCATCTTCCGATAGAGTCTTGATGGACTTGAGAACAACTTCTTCTATCGCTTCATCTTCTGCAGCATCGTCTGCAGGAACCAAAGCTTATTCATCAGCCTTGTTCTTTAATTCTTCAACAGATAGAGTCTTGATAGAATTTACCACAAATTGTTCTTACTCAATTTGTTCCTTCTCCTCAAGGCTTTTTATCTAGCTTGGACTTCTTGGCAGCTTCCTTGCGAGATAATTCCTGAGCCATCCTGATTATGGCTGCTTCTTTCTTGTTAGCCGGTGGAGGAAAAGATGAAGTTTTGGGCTTGGGTGCAGGCTTGGACTTTGGTGAGGTGTGAGGTTGAGGAGGTGAAGGTTGAGGTTCAGGTTGGGATTCAGGTGAGGTGGTGAGTTTGGCTTTGGTGACGATGCGAATTTTGGTAGTTCTAGTGAAAGGCTTTTTGAGGGGAGGTTCAGGGATTAGTTCAGATGGTGCATCTGAAACTTTTCTTTTTAGGGATGAGAGAGGATCTTAAGGTGGTTGTTGTTTGGGCTTTTTGGGTTGGTCTGAGAAAGGAGGTTGGGTGCGTCTAGTGGTTGGTTTGGTCTGGGGTAGAGTCTGTGCGACAGACGTAGGTTCGTCAAATGATTCCTCCTTGGGCTCCTTCTTTACCTTGGTTCCCTGCTTCTTTACCCATTCAGGGAACTTGTGAGCGATACCCATCCTCACAAAAGTGGTTCCTGTCACCTGTGTGGGTCCGCCAGAAGCTTCAAACTCCGTCAGATCAACACCAGCATCCCTCATTAGTTGAGTGAACAACATACAATAAGGGATGGGGTTCTTCTGCTTCTTAGAGGAGAATCTGTCTTTGGAGGATTGCTCCAGATGATAGAAGATAAGATCTGGGAGATTGATCTTCTCTCCTATGACAATGTTGTAGATGCAGAATCTGTCCTTTTCGCTCACGTGGTCTCTTGACCCTGTCTTTGGGAGCACGATGTTGAAGAGCATGTTGTGAAAGAGTCTGCAGATGTGGGTCATGTTGGCAGACCGAAGAAAGATCTTCATGGCTGCAGCTCTCTTCTTGGGGTCTTCATCTGCAGGTCTCACCCTATCATAGAGAAGTTTGTCCACCGTCTCCTAAGTGATGGTCTTCTCCCAGTCTTTGTCGAAGATCAGTCCCTCTTCAGCACAACCAATAGCCTTGGCTATGGTTGCAGGGCTGATTTCCACTATTGTCAGACCAATCGTGCCCCTAATGCATTGGTCATCCTCCATCTTTGCTGTCCCCCATAAGAGGGCATAAGGACCATGGTACCAGACGCTGTGTTTTCCAACAAAGTTGGTCCACCCAACTCTGGTGAACATGTCCAAGACATCAAAAACCTCATTTGCCAGCTCATTCAAACTCACCAACTTTCCAGGGATAAAAAGCTCTTCTGGAAAGATTGTAGTGGCTTCGTCCATGTTGCGGATGAGAGTAGCAGAAGATAAGACTTGCCTTTTTGGTGCCATTGTTCACAGAAAGATTATGTTTTTAGAAAAGAAGAGATGAGAAAGTTTTAATCTTTGAAGTCTTTGAGAAACTCAAAAAATTTCAGAGAGATTAGAAAGATCAAAGGAACCTTCTTCTTTAGGCACTTCGTCCTTTTATACCAGAGGAGATGAGAAGAGAAAGAGAATCATAAAAAGAGTGGTTTTAAAATCATTAAAAACTTTTTGAAAACTGTCTTATCATGGCGAAAAGGGCAGCGCACGTTTTGAGTGAAAACGAAAAGACTTATAACCGTTGTGAACACAGGCACTCTAATGTTTGTACACTTGAACACACATTAGTTCCAACATATTAATGAAGAAAATAAGACGAAAGGTATCGTCTGATGAATGCAAGCATTAATTTGAAAACATGTGCATATGCAGATGATCCCTAATACAGACAAAATGTTCTTCAGACAAAGGTTTTGTAAAGATATAAGCCTGTTGGTGATCTGTATCTACAAACTTAATATCAAAAATACCTTTTTGAACATAATCACGAATGAAATGATATCTGATTTCAATGTGTTTTGCCTTAGAATGTTGTATGGGATTTTTTGATAAATTGATTGCACTAGTATTGTCACAATATACAAGTATATTGTTTTCAAAACTAGGTAATCTTCTAATTGATATTTTACCCATAGCAGCTGTGAGCAGCAACTTGTAGCAGACACATATTCAGCTTCTGCGGTAGACAAGGCAATTGAGTTCTGCTTCTTGCTAGCCCATGAAATGAGACACGATCCTATAAAGTGGCATCCTCCACTTGCACTTTTTCGTTCAACTCTGTCTCCTGCATAGTCTGCGTCGCAGTATCCTACTAACCTGAAATCTTGAATTTTCTTATAGATCAAACTAAGGTTAGTAGTGCCTACTAGATAACGTAAGATCCTTTTAACAGCTTTAAGATGAGACTCTCTAGGAACTGACTGAAATCTAGCGCACAGACAGACGCTATGCATAATATCAGGTCTACTGGCTGTAAGATAAAGAAGTGAACTAATCATACCTATGTAGATCGTCTGATCTACTGGTTTACCTGATTCGTCTTTGCTCAAGGGGCTGGAAGCATGCATAGGTGTTTTCATAGGTTTAGCATCTTCCATTTTGAATTTCTTAAGAAGCTCCCTTGTATACTTCTACTGATGAATGTAGATTCATTTGCTGTCTTGTTTGATCTGAAGTCCTAAGAAGAACTTAAGTTCTCCCATCATACTCATTTCAAACTCATTTTTCATCACATCAGAAAAATCCTTGCACAGAGATTCATTAGTAGCTCCAAAAATAATATCATCTACATAAATTTGAACTATAATGAAATCTTGGCCCACTTCTCTTCTGAAAAGAGTAGTGTCTACTTTCCCTCTCATAAAACCATTTTCTAAAAGAAAATAGCTCAGTCTGTCATACCAAGCATGAGGTGCTTGCTTCAGACCATACAGAGCCTTTTTGAGTTTAAACACGTGATCTGTAAGAGTGGGATCTTCAAAACCAGGAGGTTGTTTAACATAAACTTCTTCTTCGATAAAACCATTTAAAAAGGCACTCTTAACATCCATTTGAAAAAGCTTAATGTTTTTATAAGCAACAAATGCAAACATGATTCTTATAGCTTCTAATCTAGCTACAGGAGCAAAGGTTTCAGTGAAGTCTATACCTTCCTGCTGATTATAGCCTTGAGCTACTAATCTAGCTTTCTTTCTTACTACCTTTCCTTGCTCATCCAGTTTGTTTCTGAAGACCCATCTTGTTCCAATGATACTTTTATTCTTAGGCTTAGGAACTAGGGTTCAGACGTCATTTCTGGTAAACTGATTCAATTCTTCTTCCATGGCTAAGATCCAGTCATCGTCTGTCAGGGCTTCGTCTATCATTTTTGGTTCTATTTATAAGACGAAGGCATAAGATGCTTGATCTTTGAAGGATGATTTGGTATTTACGCCTTCTTTCTTATCTCCTATGATCTGATCTTGTGGATGATAGGTTACGAATTTTCAGTCCCTTGTTTATGGTTGAGAGTCAGACGCTCTTTCAATCTGAGGAAGAATTTCCTGAGGAGGTTGAATTTCGTCTAACTTTGGTGCCACAGACGGACATATATGCATATATACAAAATCATCCTCAAGATCTGATAGTCTCCTATCAGACATTAGTCCATCATTGAACTTAACATGGATAGATTCTTCTATAACTAAGGTTCTTGAATTGAAAACTCTATAAGTCTTAGATGTATCAGAATATCCTAGAAAGACACCTTTATCAACCTTAGAATCAAATTTTCCCAATTGATCTTTGGTGTTTAAGATGTAACACTCACATCTGAAAGGATGAAAGTAAGCAATGTTAGGTCTTCTTCCTCTCCGTAGTTCATAAAAAGTCTTTTCAATCATAGGTTTGATCAATACTCTATTTTGGACATAACAAGCAATGTTCACGGCCTCTGCCCAGAAGTGTTTAGGTAGAGAGTTTTCACAGAGCATGGTTCTAGCCATCTCTTGCAGAGTTCGGGTTTTCCTTTCAACTACCCCATTTTGTTGAGGTGTTCTCGGTGAAGAAAAGTTGTGGAAAATCTCATTCTTTTCGTAGAAATATTTGAACTCAGCATTCTCAAACTCAGTTCCATGGTCACTTTTGATGCTAGAGATGCAAAAACCCTTTTGATTTTGAACTCGTTTACAGAATATTTCAAAGACCTTGAAAGACTTATGTTTATGGCCTAGGAAGTATACCCATGTGTATCTTGAATAGTCATCTACAATGACTAAGCCATATTTCTTTCCGCCCAGACTTAGCGTTCTAGTAGGACAAAATAAATCCATATGCAAGAGTTGTAACGGTCTAGAGGTGGAAACAACTTTTTAGATTTAAAAGAAGTTTTAATCTGTTTCCCCTTTGACATGCTTCACAGAGAAGATGGGTTTTCCAAGAAATCTCGGGCAATCCTCTTACTAAACCCTTTTTCAAAAATTTTTAAATGTGTTTCAGATTTACATGCCCAAGCTTTTTATGCCAAATCCATCTTTCATCTTCTCTAGATAGCAAACACGTTACCTTTTGCTTGCTAAGATCTATAAGATCAATTTCCTACAGATTGTTGTGTCGTCTGGCAGAAAAGACAGACTTGTCATCACCTGTTTTGACTATACATATGTCCTTGTTGAAGGAGACTATATAACCATTGTCACATAATTGACTTATGCTTAATAGGTTATACCTCAGACATTCAACATATGGGACATTGTCTATGGAGGTTAGGGAGGACATACCAATTTTACCTACTCCTGTGATGCGTCCTTTTCCCATGCCTCCAAAGGCAACTGCTCTCCTTTAACTGGCTTTAGGTCTAGGAACATAGACCTTTCTCCCGTCATGTGTCATGAGCAACCACTGTCCATGTACCAGCTCAAACCCTTGCCTTTTCCTACCAAGGATATCTGAAATAGGAATAATCTGAGACTTTGGTACCCAAATCTTCTTGGGTCCAATAGCATTAGTGCCCTTAGACATTTGCTTCTTCTTGTGTATGCATATGAACTTGGAGTGTCCAGACTTTCCACAGAAGTCACATTTGTCTGGGTAAGACTGAGTAGAAGCAGATGCATCTTTTTCTAAGCCTAAACCAAATTTATCATGGGGATGTTGATGATATTTTAAAAGCATAGTGAGAGTGTTAGGACTCTCCAGAAACTTCCCAAAATCCTTAGTTAAACAGGCTACTTCTTCCTTTAGTTTTTCAACTATGGATGAATCGTCTGTTTGACTAGGGGTACTGGTTTGACTTAGGCTCTCTTCTAGAGTCTTGACTTTTTCTTCTAGTTCTTCATTTGATTTCTTCAGCAATTCTATTTCACAAACAAATTGTTTGAGTTTTTGTTTAAATTTTTTTACATTGCTAAGAGATCATATGACAGTTCTGAAGTAAAATGTCATAAGACATATCTTCTTCATCGTCTGATGAAGAACCAGATAAACTTTTAGATTCATAACAAGTTTTTACCTCAACTTTTTCTTCTATTTCTGCCATCAGACAGATGTTTGCTTGTTCATCGTCTGAGCTGCTGCTTTGCTCATTGTCTGAGTCGTCCCATGTGGCCATCAGACTCTTCTTCTTTTTCTTGCCACTAAAGGATTTCTTTTTCTTTAACCTCAGACACTCAGACTTCATATGTCCTGGCTTTCTGCATTCGAAGCAAATGATCTCCTGACTGTCCTCCTTGTCTTTTCTTTTGAATCTGAAGTCTTTCTTTCTAGAGGACTGTCTGAACTTGTTTTTCTTTTTCAGCATCTGCTTGAATTTCCTAGCCATGAGGACAACCTCATCATCTGTAGATTCGGCAGAGCTTTCATCTGATTCTTCTGTTTGAGCTTTCAGAGCTTTGGGGGCTCTTTCTTTTCTTCCTTGATGGTGCTGGTTTCGTCAACTTTGAGAGCAGCGAAATTGTTAGCCTTATTTGTAAGCAGTTGGTCTCGGTTCTGCAGGTGTACTTCATGCACTTGTAGAACTCCCAGCAACTCATCCCAAGACAAGGTTCTCATGTTCCTTGCTTCTTGGATAGTTGTGGTCTTGGGTTCCCACACTTTGGGCATACTATCAAGAATCTTTAGATTAATCTGAGCTTTAGTATACGTGTGCCCAAGAGTTCCAGGTCTGAGAAAAGAACCTGAAGTCTCCCAAACATGTCGTCGACACTTTCTCCTTCTTTCATGGAGAAACTCTCATAGTGTCTGGTCAGAGTGACAACTTTCCTCAGTTGAACATCTTCCGTTCCCTCATAGTTGGTGCAGAGGGAATCCAAATCTCCTTGGGCGATTTTAGTTTACGTATCTTCTTATACTCATTTCTGGTTAAGGCGCAAGTCAGAGTATATCTGGCTTTGTTATTGAGTTGAAGAATGTTGTAGTCATCTTGAATCCATAGATCTTCAGGCCTTGTAATGGGAATATCTCCATATATGATGATGTTCCATAGTTGATATTAGTTAGACTTGATGTACATCTCCATGTGGTCTTTCCAGTTGGGAAAGTCATCTCCAAGAAAGGTTGGACGCGTTGTTAGAGAGGCTCCTTCGGGAATGAACTGATTGTCGTGACTAGCCATCTGGATCTTTTCCTCTAGACACGGTCAGGTGCTCAACTCTTAGAGGCTGAGCTCTGATACCAAACTGTAAAGGCAAAAATCATAAGAAGGGGGGTTGAATTGTGATTTATAAAAATTTTCGCAAACTTTCTATAAACAACATATACCGTCTGTTAATCAAAAGAGATCATTTTCGAAGAAAATGTTTTAACAGACGATAGTACACAAATGAAAGCCCTTTTTAAGAAAATAGGTTTAAATCACAAGACAAAGTCAGTTCGAACAGTTATGTGAGACAAAAGAGCAAGAAAGACAACACAAATTTTTATACTGGTTCGTCTCACCCCGAGACTACGTCTAGTTCTTGGCAAACTACCAAGTTCCACTAACTTTCACAAGTTACAAGTATTTTTCACTGCCACTTCTGGTTCACCCAAGTAGTTTTTCACCCTTAGCCTCTCCAAGCTAAAAATCCAAGTATTCTTTACTACCAAGCCACTTCTGGCTCTAAAACAAATCACAAGATTTGTTTTTAAAAGGGCGCACAGACTTTTTAACTATCATCTTACAGACGGATATACAAGATTGAGAACTAAGTCTTTTTCTCTCAGGATATACGAAGTGATTTGAGAGCTTTTTAACATAAGAATTTTTACAAGAGAAAGAAAGAAGGCTTGAATTTTGAATTCAGTTGGTGTGTCGTATTCAACACTTCAAATCTTCTTCTATATATAGACTTGCTGAGGAAGTAACCGTTATCTCTAAACGGTCTTCTTTCTTGTGTCTGATCAGCGTCTGAAGGAGGGTGGTTGATGGGCATTTAATGCGAGCATTAAATACTTGTCACCAACTAGTCATTCTAAACTGATAAAGCAATCTACTTATCTTTCTTGAGATATACTCCATATCCTTCTGTTGTAGTGGTCACATCGCTTGCTCAGACAAGTACTCATTGCTAGTTGTAGCACGTCTTTTGAGGCGAGGGAAACTTCTTAAACTTTGACTCTTTTTTTTGTTCCCCTTTATGCACTTCGACAGATCCTAGGAGGATGTTCTATGAATATACTCTGCAAAACATATTACAAAAAGATAGTGCATTTGCTATGTCTTTTAAATGCTTCTTCAGACCTAAGCATCTGTCTACGTATCATTTGTATATTACAGACGCAGATACAACGTTTTCGTCTGTTGACATATGTAAGACGCAATCATTTTATTTAATATTTGTTTTGCATAAAATCAAAATAATTGATGGTCCTGATTCGTCTTATGACTCAACAGGCAATTAAAAAAACTTGAGAATCACGAAAGGGAGAAAAATGAAAGTGTTAGAACCATTTGCTTACATACCCTTTTGATGGGGCAATACGAAAGTTGTGTGGTTTTCATAGACTACTACCGCAATGTATATATAGACATCAAAGAATTTTAAATGTAGTGGTTACTTGAGAGTGTTGCTATTTGAAAATTTTAATTCAATAAAATGTAATTTTTTAAAGAAGCTAGACAATGTTTATTAAGGAAAAAAATTAAATAGTTTTTTTTAATATGTTTTTGTGATATTTTCCTATTAGAATTGATGTTTCAGTTGAATAAATGACGAACTTTGCATGCAGATGGTGAAGGTGAAAGTCAAGATGAACTACAAAGTGTGGAAGAGGAAGGTGAAAATATGAGGGATATGGAATGGAATGAAAGTAAGGGGATATGGTGATGACTATGTTAATAATTTATATGTAACGTAAGACTTAATTAAAAATTCAAAAGTACTTTCGGGGACCAAAATGACAGTCCATAATTAAGTTCAGGGATCAAAATGTTAGTAAGTAGTTAAGTTCAAGGACTAAAATGACAGCAAGTTATTAAGTTCAACTTTTAGACACGTGGCAGTCATGTGGATAACACATGACAACTGTCAATTGTCACGTCATCACCGAAGTGCCACATAGGCACATCCGTTAAGGTTAACGGAGATGAGTTAACGGCATGACTAATTTGTTACATGTTTTGCACATTCGGGGATTAAATTTAAATTTTTCATTTTTCAGGGACCAATCTGTCAGTATCACACACTTTTAGGGACCAAAATCGATATTTACCCTAAAGTAATAAATAATATTATGAGTTAAATTTAATTAAACTCAAGTAACATTAATTTTATACACAAAGTATAAAAAACTAATACAATTAAACAGTTAACTAATTAACAATTAATTAATCTAAGATTTTTAATATGGTATCTATACTAAATAATAAAACATATACTTACAATATAATTATGATGAAATAATTTATTCAAACATATATTTAAAGTGTATATTTATTTGAGTACAGTTAATTAATAAATCAAATTTAGAAGGTGTACCTAATCATTCAGTTAACTATTTTTTTATGAAATATTTATAATCTTAATATTTAATGTACATATAAAAATTACTCATTCTTGACATTTTATTTAGCCTATATTTTAATAAAATGTGATTTAAATTTGTCTTCTTTTAATTAATTAATTAATTAAATAAATTTAATAATATTGAAATTGCCACATAAAAATCTCATTACATTTAGTAATGTATAAATTCGAATAAAAAAGTTCAATTTAAAAATATGAAAAAAATTAATAATGAATAATGAATAATATTAAATAAATGTATATATTTAGATTAGATTACCTTATTCTCAGTCTTTTTTGTTTGTTTGTTTTTACCTACGGATTAGTTATCCTACCTGAAGGCCCAGAGACAGAGACGTGAAGAGCATAGGATCTAGCCATCTAGGGTAGGTCTACCACTAACCTCCCAACCAAAAAAAACCAAAGCAGATATGACTCATGCTTCACTACGCATAACAGGTTGTTCCAGCAATAATTCATGGGAAATTAAATATGCAAAAACTGTAAAATTACGATTTAATTTGACATATTTTTAACGATAAGTTATTTTATACAATTATTTCATTTTTTTTCTTTTAACATATTTTTAATAAATTTATCCTGTAAAAAACATTTTAGATATCATGATAATACGTTGTAATTAGATGTAAATGCAAATCTTTTATTGATAATATATCAAAATTATTTTTTAAATACATGGTTTTATGAATTCAATGTTTGATGTGGTATAAGTGCATAGCCTTTTAATATTATCGTCGAATACTCGAACATTGGTATATTATAAATGTTTTGTTTGAATGTAGTGAATTTTTTTTTGACAATATTTACCCTCAATTTTTTATTTTATGGCAAATTTTACTCCTAACAAATTAATTTGGCTTATTTTACCCCCAACTTTTTAAAAAGTTATAAATTTTACCTTTCAAAATTTTGCTGATGTGACATGCTAAAATAATTGTATTTTTTATTCCTATATTTTTATTTTTTGACAAATTTTACCCATAACTTTTTCATTTTTTGATAAATTTTATTCCTAATTTTTTATTTTTTGGTGAATTTTATCCCCATTTTTTATGCTTATGTCTGCATGTCACATCAGCACAACAGTAAAAGATAAAATTTGTAACTTTTTTAAAAAATTGGAGGTAAAATGCGTTAAATTAATTTGTTGGAGGTAAAATTTACCAAAAAATAAAAAATTTGGGGTAAAAATTGTAATTAAGCATTTTTTTAAAAAAAAAATGAGAAAAAACTATTTTCTGTTATATTATTTAGATAAAAAAAGAAAAAATTGTATTGAAAAATATTTAAACTTTTGGATGACATGTTAATACAGGGTACCTCTAATGATAACGTCTTTCGGAATAAATCATTTATTGCAGTTAAATTTAATATGAAAGATATGTGTGAAAACAAGTGTAATTATGGAAATTAGAATTATAAGAAAAGAGTGATAATATTTTACTATTCCAAAGACATTACTTTTTAGGAAGTTTGATTATTATGACCTTAAGTCAGTAAGTATTCATTATGATGTTAACTCTCAATCTTAAAAAATAGAGGATGTTCAATTAATCAATCTCAATATGATCAATTCATGTGAAGTCAAAAGGAAATTTAGTACCTTTCAAAAAAAAAAAAAAAGGAAATTTAGTAGATCGTCTGATTATCAACATTAATATATAAGATTTATATACACACTTGCCCGAAATAAACACAGTTTTTTGCATTTTAAAATTGTCCTCTCCCTTCTTTGTATCACAGATTTTTTTGAACTTCCCAAATTTTTTTAAAAAATTTGCTAGTTAGTTTTGATACCCCTATCTTTTAGTTGGAAAGAACCTATTATATTTTGAGGCATTTGGGCATTATGTGAATAAATTCTTGAAGACTATGTGATCCTCACATATCTCAAGTGTTCCATTTAACAGTTCATGACTTTTCGCATTCAAAAACAGTTTTAACACAAGAAGGAAGATCAGTGTGATAATCACATCAATCAGGAAAGAAGAAAGTGTAATTAATTCAATAGTATTAATGTTGCATAAAGAATAATGTGTACTGGGTCATTCAAATCTTTCACTTTTTGATTTCTCCTCCACTGTCCGTCACTATGCGTGGGTTTGAATGTTATTGGCCCATGACCCATGCACTTCAAAATTATACGCAACAAGTGCGCAATTGGCCCCATTGATGGGGTCACGCAGAAACACAACCCAACCAAATAGCGGAACGTACGAGGGAAAAAAGAAAAGAAAAGAAAAAGTATTGTTGTGTTGTGTTAGTACGATTTATTTATTTTTTCGTAAAAAATACCAATCCAACTCGTTAATATTTTATTGGATAAATATGTAAGTTTTTTTTTAGGAAGGATAAATATAAATATGGAAGTTACAAAACAAGTAAAATTGAAAATTTGTGAAGGAAATTATGCCACCTTAATTGTATATGACTTCTGTATAAATAAATTTGGGTTAATTATCATTTTTTTTTAAAAATAAGGATTTTATATTTAATGCATATATAGGTTAATTTATTTTAAAATTGATTATTTAACTATAATTTATTGATTTTTAATATTAATTATTTTTTTAGAAAAACTTCACAAAGATGTACTTAAAATAAGTTGTTATTTTAATTACATACACACTTATATATCATTAACTTGATTATCTAAAAAAAAAAACTTGATTCTCTAAAAAATTTCAATTATTTAATTATAAAAATTAACAACATTAAAATGGTTCTTATGATCATAGACACAAATGAGGAATTAATTTGATGCCATTTTTTTTTTCTATAATTGATGTTTAAATGAATCTATATGTCAAAAAAAAAATGTTTAAATGAATCTACGTATTTATAACTGATATCATTTTCAATTATTATTAGAATAAATTATATTATTAATAAAAAATAATTAATGGTATTTTTATAAATTAATTTTTACCAAAACTAAACTAATAATATTTTTATGATCAAGAAAATAAATTAAAAGTATTTATTTATTAAAAATGAAAATAAATTTATTTGTGACTTCAGAAATTAAAATGAATGCTTGCCTTTCAAATTTATCATGTAAAAATAAACCATAAATTTCATGAATATGATTATATCATTACAACTTATAATTTTTTGCCTTTAATAAATTGGAAATTTATGAATTTCTATATTATAAATGTAAGTCCTCATTCTTGAATGAAAATATTTTTAGGAACTATTTTTAATTTTGTTAAGTCACATGACTTTTTTTTTTACATTAATAATTTAATTTAAATTTTTCCTTTCAGATATTATTTTTTAAATTTAATTTCAGTTTTAATTTGAATGAAATTTTAAATTTTGATACTAGTATTAAATTGAATTTTTTTTACAAAAAATTAAATATTGAAATTATTATAATCTCAATCAGTCATAAATTAAATTTGATTTTTCAAGTTTTAATATTATATCATATCAATAAAGAACATTATATTTTCATAGTTTTTCTTTAGTTTTAAAAGTTTCATATCTTTAATTTATTCTTATTTAAAATAATAGAATATTAAGTATTAATAATAAAAATATATTTATTAATAATAAAAAAATATATTTCTTCAATAAAATAATAAAAATATATACTATTTTCTTTATTAATAACAAAAATTTATTAATCTTTTTTCCCATTTAAAAACATCTATGCAACTAAAGGAAAACTTGCTAATTTTAACCCAAATGTATTTTTTTTTATCTTTTAACATTTAACTTTTATCATTAACTAACTTTTTAAAACTAGTTTTCAAAACTTAAATATAAAAATATACTATTATATTACTGAAATAAATTTATTCTTGCATTGTAGGCCTAACTATTAACAAAATAAATGCATAGATGCAAGAGATAAGTTATTGGCTTATCCATTGTCATAAGATAAGTTATTGACTTATTCGTTGTTGCTTTAGAGACTTACTCATTGTGATAATAATAAACTTAAAACGACTAAAACAGGATTAAATCTTTCTGATTTTTTAATTAAATAAGAGATTATATATATATATATATATATATATATATATTTCCTTTCACGTAATCATATATATATATATATATATATATCCTTTCACGTAATCATGATAGAATATATATATATATTTCCTTTCACGTAATCATGATAGAATATTTTGTTGACGAGACGATAGCAATGTAAGTAAGCAGTGACAGTAAACACGACTGTTGTTAATATATAATAATAATACAAAAATAATTAGTACTCTCTCGTGTTTTTTTATACAGACAAAAATATTAATAAATAGATAAAAAAAAAAAATTTTACGAAGAGTTAAAATAACAATTATTTTTTATAAACAAAAATGACACTTTTTTTTTATACTATATTTATTATGAGATACAGGGAGTATATAATTACATTAATATTATTGACTTCTTTGTTACATGAATATTACATCAATGTCGTAATATTACATTAATATTTATTTTTTAATTTCTATTCAAAGGAAAATTAGTTCTCCCTCCCTTTCCCAAAGAATAAAATAAGTACCAAAAAATAAAATAAAAAAAACCAATCATTTAAAATTTATACTTGAGCAGTACAGTGTGTAGTAGAACCCCAGCATTATTCCGTTGTCTTCCTTCTCCGTTCCTCACACCCTTTCTCTCTCTCTCTCTCTCTCTCTCTCTCTCTCTCTATGTGGAATTTTAACCTAGATCAAAGATGACGGTGCCGTGAGAAAAGCGTGAGAGAAAGAGAGAGCAACAAATTCACAAAGCATCCGAGGAACACGTGAATTCCGACATGAAACGGTCGAAAGCTGTAACCCACGACGACGAATTTGGATCTGTCGTTTACAACCATCGCCGATCTCTGCCGTAAACGACGCTTCACTGAAACCACCACACTCTTTCTCCTCACCGTTTTACAACTTACAACTCTCTCGTTCTTTTCACAGCTTCTGCGTAGTGTTCTACTTTTCCTGTTACTGTCAGAAGACCGCTGAGCCACGAGGGTAATCTTATCTTATCGTTTTTTTTTCTGCATGGTGGAATCGATTGTGGCCATCGGAAAACCGGTTGTTTCTACTGTGTACTCGATTCTGCAACACACCAAAGACAAAATAGAAGTTTTTTTTTTTTTTGGAGAATTTGGTTGACTTGTGTGGGAATGTTGATACTGTGAGTGGTTTGTAGGCACTAGCTAGGTAGTATGATCCTCTTGTTACCCTATCTCTTCCCGTGATTCACTCTGGGTTTGACTTTTTATGTGAGAATATTTAAGGGGTTTTTTTTTTTTTTTTTTTTTCTGTTTCAGCAACCACTGTTTCTTTACCCTTACTATTTCATGGAAAAGGAAAAAAATAAATGTTGAAAGTCAGAGTTTTTTGCTATTAATTAAATTTTTTGATGATGTGGGTGGGTGGGTGTCTTTGTCTAACGCTGGTGCAGAATAAGCACTTAAAACAATTTTGACTTGTAATTTAATTTGTATGATTTGTGGTTGTTTTTTGATGTAGTTCGGACTCGTTTGTGAAGGTTTTGCAATGAGTTGGGCACTTTTTATTAGAGCATGGAAAATGGTTGTGAAAAGAATCGATGCTTTGCATTTTTATTTTATTTTACTTTTTCTTTCTGAGAATCTAATGTTGTTTAGGGAACTACAGATGAATCGGTCTTTTGGGTGCTGATTACTGATCTGATATATGACTTGTGTGCAGTTTTGAAGTGGTTTTCTTGCTTCAGCTACCTGATGAGGAATTGATTTGTTGATCTATGAGGTTGTTGTTCTAATTTATCAAGCATGGATAAAGTTTCATCAGACTGTCCGTACCCGGGATGCTTCTTTTGTGTCATGAAGGAAGGGAATCCAAGCAAGCGCAGAGCAAGTGTACTGAAATTCTTTAGAGAACTTCCGTGTCAAGATGATGATGGTCAGGTTCTCCCTATCAGTGGCCTTTGGAACACAGCTATGGCACATCCAAATGACCCTGAATTCATCGAGCTAGGGATATTTGAATGCATGTCTGCTCTAATATGGAAGGGACTGAAGAACCGGCGCTGGCTTTCTCATGACCAAAATATATACATTCCTTATTATGCAGCTCATATAATTGGTTCCTACACAATGAATATGGAGGAATTTGCAGAAAGTGCTGTGCATGCCGGGGTAATTCCTCCTTTGGTTGAGCTTTTAAGAGGTAGATTAACTTGGGTTGAGCAGAGGGTGGCGGTTAGAGCATTGGGACACTTAGCTACATATGCCAGCACTTTTCCTGCCATAGCAAGTCATGGTGAAATTCTCGAGCTCTCCATCCAATTGGCAATGAGTTCCCTGGAAATAGTTTATTCACACTTTTACCAATATGTTGATAGAAGGCTTAGTTATCATTGTGATCTGCTTACACGTGGCATGGGTGGTGTTGAAATGGAGTCCAGGAAGGCTGAGGAATGGGCTAGTCAGTTGCAGTGTTGGTCCCTTCAGCTAATTAATTGCTTTGCTTTTAAACATGAATTTCTTCCTACCATATGCAAACCTGAATTTCTGATAAAACTACCTGGCATGTGGGGTGGACTTGTGAATGAGAATTCACCAGCTGGCATTGGCTTATTAAGAACAATTTGTCATCAAAAGCTTGGTAGGGGACCTGTTGCCAGTTGCCCTGGTATTATTGATGCATTGTGCAATATTGCTCGGTCTTCAGATGATTGGCAGTATATGGCTATTGATTGCCTCCTATGGCTGCTTCAAGATCCCAATACATGTCACAAGGTAAAACTTCCCTAACTTTGCATTGGCATCTGGTTCTGTTACTTCACATCTATTGAGCTTGTTTGCACTGATGAACACTAAGGATTAAGAAATACTACTGATTGTCTGGGAAAGAATACTTTGATTAGCATGTGAATGAAACTTGACTCTTATGCATTAACTAACTTCAATTAAAGAAAAATGAAAATCAAAGTAAGAGCCATTACGCTGCTTGGACCTTCGCCTTGTGATTTATCACACTGCTTGCCTCTTATTTGTGTTTCTCCTTGGTTGAAAAAGTTTCTCAAATTTCACCTGCAAATTCCATTGATAGTTGAGGTCTGATGAGGGAAATCTACTGGATGAGATGATTTCTGCATACAAGAATGGTAGTCTGTTGAGAAGGAACTAAAGAATGGTTTTAGCTAAGTATTTTGTTTTGTATAGCAATTTCATTTGAACATGTAAAGACATTGCTGTTGGGAATAATTTTTCAAGCTCGTGGTCATGTGTAGGCTACTTACATAAAACTAGTTATTGCTTCCCTACATCAGTGTCCCCAAAGGAAGGTGGCTGGTCCTTGTCAAGACACCAATGTATTTGTAGAGTGTAAGCTAGATGCATACTAACAATACCTTATGTCCAAAGAATTACTCATTTTAAAATTTCTCCTTATTGGCCTGATGCTTTCATTTATACAAAACACCAATTGCTAGAGATTATGACTGAGTTTAGATCATTTGAATATTGAAAATTGATTGCTGTGTTTGATAAGGCCTTGGCATATATTATGTAGGTGATTGATAAAGTGGTGCCTGCATTAGTTGACCTTGCGGAGATTACAACTCTGGGTGATCATAAAAAGCTTGGTGATTCAATTGTTAATGTTCTTCAAGAGTGCATCCAGTCTCAAGGGTCGGGACGAAGCTCAATTAGTAGTCGCACTAAAGAACAGATTGAGGATATATTAAATGCAAAGCAAAGATTAAAGTGGGAAAAGAATATGCCCAAGGAAGATCTACATATTAAGCAGGCTGCAGCGCTGGTTGTCAAGCTTGAAGGAAATTCCCTGTTCTCATCTGGAAATATTGCTGGAGCTGCATCAAAATACTCCGAAGCATTGGCATTGTGTCCTATGAGATCCAGGAAGGAGAGAGTTGTTCTATATAGTAATCGTGCTCAATGCCATCTTTTGCTGCAACAACCTTTGGCTGCCATAAGTGATGCTACCCGTGCACTATGTCTCCATAAACCTGTCAATCGTCATGCCAAAAGCCTCTGGAGACGAGCACAAGCTTATGACATGCTTGGATTAGCAAAAGAGAGTTTATTGGATGCTATTTTATTTATAAATGAGTGCTCTCAGTCAAATGATCCTGATCTCTCACTTAGGCAAAACAAGGTTCCAGATTATGCCGAGCGTTTAGTTAAGAAGCAGATGCGTGCTGCTTGGTTATTTCGAGAGGCAGCTATTAAGCATGGTGGGGTCCATAGTCAGGGTGATGGTGGTGATATGTATGGCCCAGAGACTGATGATTCTGAATGGGAGACAGCTAGTGAAAGTGATATAGGAAATGATGGAAGGGATGATATGGGCGATGACGACGACGGTGATTGGAATAATGATGATGAAAGGAAAGATTATGACAAACCTTCAATGAAAGGTATTTTCACTATAAATTTCCTATTTTATATGCTTTATCAATAATTTCCATTATTATGTGATCCCACTTCATGCTTGTGATTATGCATATTTGATTTTGGGGACTGGAATTGGCTAATATGCAAAAGAGTTTGCATTTTAAAGTAAAAGGCAAAAATAATAGGTCCTATCAACTTGAAATATAGATATGCAAATTCTTGTGGATGACATTGTCCCACCCTAAAGGAACACCAACTGTCTATTTGGTCAAACTTAAACAGCAACGTTGAACTTTTCAGTTTGCTAAGATATGTATATGGTGGAGATTTATGTTCAATGTTGGGTTCAGGCGAATATAAACTGTATCTTTTCGGCTTTAGTTTAGACTTGTTGACAAAAATAGTGACTCTGGATTTTAGGTTTTAGTTATTATAGTGGACAAATTGATGCAAACTCTTTTACTCGAGTAACCAGCCTTTCCTTGTTTGTAGCATCACCTGGCCACCCTTCATAACCCTGATCATCAGCCGAAAGCTTGTTCTATCAGCCAGACTTCCTGTACTTGCCTTGCTACTAGTCTGATAAAACCATTGAATAGTTCAGCTCGTTGCCCTTTATAATGTTAGACAAGCTGCGATTTATACACATGCAAATGAGTAAATTTGATCGAATAGGTTTTACACACAAGATTTAAAAAGAAAAGAATAATTGTTGAAAAAAGTTAATATGCCATTGCTTACAAAAACAACTACACCCTTAATTGCGTAGTTTTGAATTACTGAATCAAGATGCAAATTGCAATATTATATATGGCATTTTCTTGCAAGTGGTGTAATGCCTAATCTTCAAAAGTTTGGTTTCATCCAGATATAAAGCATGGATACAATGTGCAGCTTGCGGAAGAAGAACCTTGACATAGTAATCCTTGCATTTGGTGCAATTGTTCTCTCTGGCATGAATGAAGCAGGGTTGGCCGCTGTGACTATTCTAACTCTACATGCTTTGTAGGCTTTAAAAGAGAAAATTCTAAGTCGCTCGTTGTAGTAAGTGGCGGGTTGAAAGTGATGGCTGAGTTTTTGGTCTTGCTATTATTTCAGGTTGAGATTTTATATAAAGTTTTCCATGTTCCATATTTGTTCTCCTCATTTTTCTTGTCAAGTGTAAAAATTGAAGATTTCAAGTTTGGAGAACTACATAGCGTTTGGAGGATGTGAAGTTTTTTTTCTCTTTCTTTTTTCGGAGGTTTGTGTATATAAACCCTTTGTCTCTTTTGAGTCCGTTTCCACTATTATTTTGATTGCAGTTTGCCTGATTAGTGGGCCGTGTTATATTTTCTTTCAGCCATCCTGATGATCGGTTTCTAATTCACAAAATAATTGTTTTTTTAAATTATTTTAAAAAGCTGTTGAATAAGTGATTTTTTTTAATTAAGCTAATTCAAACATGTGCCAATTGAATAATAAGTTACTGAATACATCAATGTGGAGTAATAGAATTTGTTTTTTAAACCTAACGGGGTCTGTGGGATATATATATATATATATATATATATATATATATTTTTTTTTTGTATCAATGTGGAGTAATTGTTGCATGCAGTGTTTACAAAATGCTTTATTTGTATTGAAATTAATTAATTTTTAATATTTACATTATAAGTATTGTGTTTGTCAAAATCACTTGATTAATTCGACTAAATGACGATTTGCTTCATGTTTCCGTTTTCAATTTGTAATCCATGCCCACAAAAGTTATGATGATTCTCAATACAAGATTGCTCAGAAATTTAAAGAACTGCATACTACAATTTTAAGCTAATAAATAAGGGATGCGAAGAAACTAGTAGCGAATTGGGTGGGACTTTTGGGACAAACCTGGTCGCATGCATGCTTGCCACTTGCCACTTTGAGGAGTGGTTTCTAATTAACCGATAACCAACCGACTGCATATTTATTACTTATAAACCACTACTTATGAAGTCATGAAATGCACAGGTGTAACAGTAATACAACTGTTCAATTGAATGCGTTTGGTGATTTCTTCCAATCAATGTCCTTAAAAAGTTGGAAACGGGTTAGCTGTTGGTTTGGTTTGGTCATTGGTGCGTGTTCCATCGATCCTTAAATTCTTAGGTAAGACTATTTTGTTTTTTTTATATACATGTACTTTTTTTTTTTTGACTAAAAAAGGTATTCATTCATTCAAATAAGTAGAGCCATACATCAAGAACAATACAAATTCAATCTCGCTAAAAACTGAAAAGGATAAATATGTGAATAAACTCATATCATCCAGGTTAATAGCATAACACGGCAAAATGCCTACAAGAGTGACAAAATCAAAGTGACCGGACATGTACTTTTAAAATATACTTTTGTTCTTTATTTATCTTTTTATAAATTTGAGATAATATTAATTGTTACTTTTAATTATATTTAGTTTTTAAATTTTTCATACACTTATTATAGATGAAGATAATAATAATGTCATTAAAAATTAAAAATATTTTTAATATAAATGAAAATATTAGTTATATTTTTAATCCATATATTATATTTCAAAATAGAGAAATAAAAAGGAACAAAAACAATAACATTTATTATTTTTTTAAAAATGTGATTGTTTTAAAGTAAACAAATGCAATTTTGTTTGTTTAAATTTTTAAAAATATTATATTATAATGATTTTTTAAAAAAAAATATTAGTTTTAGTTTTTCAAAAAAAAACTTTGCTTTGATTTTCTTTTAAAACTTGTCTAATTGTTAAATTTTAAAGAGAAAATAAACTATGTGCTAACAATATAAAATGATTTTACACTTTCATCTAATCACAACACATAATATATAGTAAGTTTGTTGACTTTTATAATAATTAGTTAATTACTTTGAAAGTCATATTAATAATAATTTTTTATTGGTTTGAGGGTGTAAAAATATTTTACACTGTTAGTACATGACCACTAAATTAAATTTTAAAACATTTTTCTTTTTAAAATATAAACACATTCTTTAAGAGAAGTGCACTCAATCCTATCATTTATTATAACCTAATTTGTAATTGACACAATTTTTTGAATTATGTCAGATAGTTAGAGATTTGAATAGGTGAATTAGGTATACATTTTTAATATGCTACATATAAACTATAGATATATTGGTTGGAATGGTTATAAATATGGAGCATATTGGTAAGAATATGACAAATTGGAAGGGTTTAATTTATTTATTTTTAATTTAAATAATGTACATTTTTAATCTTTTAAGTTTCAAGCTTCTTTTTGAATTAATTAAGTTTTTTTTTAAATTAAGTAAAATTGGTGTCTATCATTTTTTTCTATCTAAAACTTTCAAATTCTTACCTTCTACTTAAAACATTCACAAATTAAATTAATTATATTATTTTACACATTCTATAACTCAAAATTCACCAATCACAATATCAAAATTTTCCTAAAATAAACTAAAAAAAAAAAACTCAATTCCCCCCTCCCCTTTCCAACCACAATAATTACCCAGTTTCGAAACCACCAAGCAGATGGATATTCTTATCTTACATCATTAAGGTCAATCTCTATCTTACTTATCTTCACTTGTTTATTTATTTAAATTTAATAAATAAGTAAATGCATGTTTATTTATTATCCTTTGTTATAATTTAATTTATTGTTTGACACATTTTCTGAGTTGACATGTTTAGTTAGATGTGTGAATCTGCGAATTACGTGCACATTTCTAATTTGCGACACATAACTATAGATATATTGACTTGAAGGGTTATAATAAAAGTTAAAGTGTAAGCATAAATTGGAACCCGACCCGATTTGTAACCGGCCATGGTAGAGAAGAAGACCACTCGTGTGGAACACGTTGGTGTCTTGCGTTCCACACTCTAATCCCTTGCACCTATCTTCACATATCTAACCAACTCTTTCTCTTCTTCTCTTCTCCTCTTCGTTTCGGTTCGGTTCGGTTCGGTTCTACCTTGTTCGTCTTTTTTTGTCTCAGCCATGTTAGTATTTTATAATTGACTAGAGAGATTTTTATTGTATACAATTCGCGAAACCAAACACGTACCTCTTAAACCTCCTTTTCTCTATTGAATACCAGTGACTCACTTGTTGTTGGTGCAAAGCTGCGTATGATCAATTTTCGTGTTTCCTTCTTCGTTCCCAGCTTCAGCCACCGAATGAGGATTGGATTAATTATCAGTAATATATTAGGTTTGTTTGACTTCAATTCGATGCGTGTGAAAAACAATTTCTCTATTGTATAAAATAAAACTTCGGATGCGCTTATCGAGCTTTTGCAGTGATCAAATCATGTTATTGCAGAATCTGAGACGTTATTCTGATCGCTGCTGAGGACTCACGTTCACGAACAATCGAAGATGTTCGCTGTTATTGAACTAGAATATTCTATTTTGTAGCAAGTATGTTCTATTACGAAGCTTTAGATAATTTGAATGCCTTGAGATTGAAAATTCCCACCTTTCTGGCTGCTGATCTGTCATTTTTCTGTGGATTTTAAATTCGGCAAGATTTTGTTGCTCCTGAAGATATGAGGAGCAATTGCAACACGTTTATTTGTTGGTAAAAGAGAGGTTGATCTTCCGCCATGTCTTCACTTCAACTGTTCCAATTAACTCAGCATGGCCGGAGTTTTCTGGCTTCGAGGAGGTATATTAATTTTTTCTCTGAATGTTTTTGGTGACGAGTAAGTTCATTTTGATGTTGATGTTGACTTGCCACTTAATTTGTTTGCCTATTGACCTGCTACATCAAGTTTATGCTTTTCTCAGCTTTTTTTTTTTTTCCTTTTCTTTATGCCTCTAAGCCTAAACTATGTTTTATGCTTGAGGAGAATATTTGATCACATTCTCCTAATCAGAAATAGTCAAACAGAATACATAATGCTCAAAGCTCAAAAGTTTGACCCGTTAAAGAATTGTTGAGGTTTTAAATTTAAATTAAACTCCAAAACTGCAATTGCAGTGGTAAAGTCAAAGTTTATCGGTTTTTTAAAACCGCATTGTGACCACAATTGCATTTGCATCAATAACATTTATCTACAATTTTCCGCAATATCAAGGTTTTTCCGAAATTGTAATTGCAATCACAATTTAAAACCTTTGCAACTTTGCTCAATACTAATACGTTTGATCCAAAAAATACCGAATATATAGGATAAGATAATGGTTTTGCTACATCAAAATCCCTGTGTTGGAATCTCAAGACTTATAATTCTACATGTGTTTAAATCCTTAGAAACAGGTGCCTATTAAGTATTGTCAAAATTAGTAATTATCAAGAATTTTCATTATAAGTAAAATGGTTGACCCTTAAACTTGCATTCTTTGGGTATGATTTCCACGTGAAACATATGCTTAAAGGCTTATCTTTAGAGATCAGAAAAGCAACAAAACTTGTCCTAATAGAACCATTGGTAAGAAATTTCTTTATTTTTTATTGATCTTAAAATTTATTTCTCTAAGGTTCTGCTTCTTTAAGGGTAATGTATGTTGTGGTTGATTGTTTTTACATGAAATATTGATGTATTCTTCTTGAGTTTAACGTTGCTATCTTACATTTATCTGATAAATATTTTTCCACCTCGATTATAGCCTTGTATCTTCGTATTAGTAGTATCTTGTTTTGCATTATACACTATTTTGTTTGCTGAGTGGTATTAATAAAATCACTACAATGTTGTACTAGTTTTATATGTAAATTATTATCTTGTTGATTCATTGTCCTTGTGTGCTATGACAGAAAAACTTTGCTACTTGCAACTGGTATCTTAGTTGCTGGTGGAACTGCAGCTTATGTGCAATCAAGGCTTAGAGATAATAGACATGATTTATTAGGTGATTCCTATGAGCACAATAATGATAAAGAACTCACAAAGGAGGAGGTTACGAAAGGAACTTCTGCACCAAAAAATAAACAAAAAAAAGGAGGTTTGAAGTCACTTCAAGTCCTTGCTGCAATTCTTTTATCTGAGATGGGCCAATTAGGTGCAAAGAACCTTTTAGCTTTAGTTTCTATAGTGGTAAGTCTATTTTGTTATGGGTAATTATGCTTTGTGCTTATCTTCAACATTTCAATGCAGAATGGCATTATTTATTCATGTATTCATTGTGATATTTTACTCTGTCAACTTATCTTTGAAATTAAAGGGTCAACGCTGGACTTTGTGAGGTATCATTCGTGAACATGTCATGTATACCCAGTTGCCAGTTACCCACTGTGTAGATGAAATATATTAATCAAAATGATTTTTTCTCCAATCTGTCATTCAGTTTTTTGGACTAGTCTGAAGTTTCATCTGATGCATACCTTCAGTCAGCAGATATGGTTCTTCTGCTGTATGCATCAACAGGAGGGATTGAACTCTTGTATGTTCTGTATATAATGGAATTTTATACCTGTTGGACTGGTAACTGTGACTGCAGTTGAAAATATTTACGTTTTTCTTTTTTTCCCCCTTTTCTTTATATGATTGGATGTGAGGATTTTCTTCTTTAAATAGTGTGGTTGGCTTCCCCAAGGGAACTTTAAAAAGCGTGAAAGGACTAGGTTGTAAATTGCAATTAGACAGAACAGTCATATTTTAAGTCTATAACTAAAATGTATGACAAAAAAATTATGCAAACATACACTAGCTTAAGAACATTGCTTTGGAAATGTCATGAAGACATACACCTGACAATATGCTCATGAATTGACAAAGACAGTCATAGAGTTATTTAGGTTTTTTTCTCCTCTTTGGAGGGGATGGGGGAGCTTGTTGGTTCATAGAAACTACTGAAGGTGTAATGCATAAAAGAGCATATAGGAAAGTGCTCTCTATTTTTTGGATATTGGAAAAGGATTGAACGGAATGGAGAGGGTTTATTAAGAGAAGGTATATAAAGAATGTAACAAACAACAACCAAACTATGAAGCCCAAATACTCCAGAATTGGCAAAGTACTGGTGTTGTACACATATCCGATACTGATATGTGTACAATGTGCCTAGTTACACATCCATTGAGTATCCTCTGATTTTTTTATAAGTTTTACTGGCTGATATGTTTGAGATACAACTTACCTTAACTAGATATGACTTAACCGTACAAAATATGATCCTTCTTCTTCTTCTTTTTTTCACAAAAAATTGAAACAACTATTTCAATATAAAATATAAATATAAAATATGATACATTGGGGGAACATATGTAATTTTTTAGACACATTTATAGGGGGAAGAGTATATTCTAATATGGGTGAGGAAAAGATATGTAACTATGTTTTTTTAGCTATGATCACAAGTATCTTTTAGTAGATTGTGGTAATCATCTACTCATATGGTTATGGATTAATGAGAAATGATTAATTTCTCTTTACAAAATATGATCATTATCTAATCATATGGTTATGTCTTATTTGTTCTTGTAAATAGGTATTAAGTGCTCATTCTCTACTCTTGGCATTTTGTTAGACATTATTATCTCGCAAGTAATATCTTTCTCCCCTAAACAATTTTAAACTTGAAAAAAAAAAAATTAAAACAACAATGCTAAACTTCAGTAGGCAATATATTATTTGGTTGAATTGCTTTACCAAAGCCCATCTTCTTTAATACTTCCTTTAAACTCTCCAAGTCTCATTGAATGCAGAAATAACTCCTCCATCCTTTCTTCATTTGTTGCTTAATTACCAAAACTCTTCCATCTTTGCTCTTAATGTATTTCACTAGGTTTAAGTCTCTGTTTATTTTTCTTTTCCTATGGTAAGCTTGTAATCATGTCTTTCCCTATTTTTGCATGAAGATTGATTCAGAAGCTTTGGCTTTTGCCTGGCTAACTGCCTTTTAGTATCTTTGTTTGCTACTTGATACTTCTGTTACACAAAGGTGTAATGCTTTAAATCACTCTCTTTTAATTTTATGATTCTCTTGGATTCCATCACCATGATTCTTACTTAGATTGAAACCCTTTTTGCTTCACCAATAACTACTTCTGTTACCTCTCAAATCCCTCTAGTTTCTTTATATGGTTTGGAAGGTAAAATATAAGACTTGTATAGTATAAATTATAAGACTAGCTATGCTCTCGGTTCTGATCTTAAGTATGATTTGACTTTATTATTGTGTATGCTTATACAAGTTTGCTAAGACATTTTATGTACAAAATTGCATAAGAATGCAACTTGTACTTGCATGCATGAAGGAGTGTCAATGTGTAAACACAGTAGACTGTTCAAGTAAGTTGAGGAAAAAGAGATGAATTTTTTAATTGAATACAAAAACCACAATTGACTGTTCAAGTTTGTATGAAAACAAATGTATGAATATCAGACAAGAAAATGTGTTGGTTGAGGTTGACTCACCAGAAATAAATAAGAATGACATTTAGTCAATAACATTTAAATTTCACATATTTGCAGGTGCTGCGAACCACTTTGAGCAACAGGCTAGCAAAAGTGCAAGGCTTCCTATTTCGTGCTGCTTTTCTTCGACGTGTGCCGTTGTTTTTGCGGCTAATTTCAGAAAATATTCTTTTGTGTTTCCTCTTATCAACCATGCAGTCTACATCAAAGTACATTACTGGGACTTTGAGTCTGCACTTCCGGAAAATATTGACTAAACTTATCCATTCTCACTATTTTGAGGTAGATATTGTTGAATTGTGTGTAAAAGCTTACTATATTTGATTGTCTGTACTAAGCTTGTTATCCATTTATGCATTCCTCCTGTCATATGAAGTATCTGTATATTTACTTATGAACTAAAATCTTTCCAAGTTGTTTTTACCTGTTTATAAGTCTAGTCTGTTTTCTTCTTTATTTGCAATGTATGAAAGTTCAATATGCAATGCTTCCAGAATTTTCCTGTCAGCCTTAAGTTCTGTCGTGTCCTTATACTGCTTAAAGAGGACAATAGTTGTTGTTACAGACTCTTAATCAGCTGGGTACATGGCTTTGAGTTTATTAATAATTAATAAAAAAAGGGGGAAAGGGGTGTTGTGGTTTAGTTCTTGTTTTGGGCATAGCTTTGGGATCTTGGACTGGTCCTGACTAGAGCATTCCAGATTATTTTCTACATCTTGTATTATGTGGAAAGTTACTTCAGTAGTTGTGAAAGAAAAAAGTATTAAGCTATCCCTCCAGGTACTTTGAACTACTGTTCAATCTTTTCCCAAAATAAGAATAACTATCCAGAATCTTGTTTTTTCCTTTTTTTTTAATTGCAAGTGTGCCAATCACCATCCCATGCGCTATTACACATATTTTTGGTGGTTATAGGAAGAGTAGTCCATGTCTCAACAACTGTTATAATGTTCTATTTAGTTTTTGTCAGCTTTCTGTTTATCATTTACTTTTATTTCAGAACATGGTGTATTACAAAATATCACATGTTGATGGTCGGATAACTAATCCAGAACAAAGAATTGCCAGTGATGTGCCAAGGTTCTGTTCTGAGTTGAGTGAGATTGTACAGGATGATCTAACTGCGGTGACTGATGGACTGCTATACACTTGGAGGCTGTGTTCGTACGCAAGCCCTAAATATATTGTCTGGATATTGGTAACAATAATTAAACTGTACTGTTTCACAGATTTCTCACTGGCAGCTATTGTTCATAATTTTTTTTGAGTTGCCGATGACTGGAACCTGTTTGATGTAATGTTAAGTTCAGTGGTTGTCTTTTTGATAACTGTTGTTTCCTTTGCAGGCCTACGTACTCGGAGCTGGGACTGCAATCAGAAACTTCTCTCCTGCATTTGGTAAACTTATGTCCAGAGAGCAGGAATTGGAAGGAGAGTATCGACAGCTTCACTCGCGGTTAAGGACTCACTCGGAAAGTATAGCATTTTATGGTGGAGAGAGAAGGGAAGAAGCTCATATTCAGCAGAAGTTTAGGACCTTAGTTAGACATATTAATAGAGTGCTACATGACCATTGGTGGTTTGGCATGATTCAGGATTTTTTATTGAAGTACCTTGGTGCTACTGTTGCTGTTATTTTGATCATTGAACCTTTCTTTTCTGGCCATCTAAGGCCTGACAGTTCAACTTTAGGGCGTGCAGAGATGCTAAGCAATCTAAGATATCATACTAGTGTCATTATTTCCCTATTTCAATCTCTGGGAACTCTTTCTATCAGTGCAAGACGGCTCAACCGACTCAGGTATATTTGACCGGTCATTTGTCCCTTTAGAATTTGATATTAGAGGACATGCCTTGTATGCTATTCCTTTCTAGGTTTTATTTTGTTTGTATACAAATATTTTAGTTATCTGTATGATTTACAGTGGTTATGCTGATCGCATTCACGAGTTAATGGCCATATCAAGAGAGCTAAGCCTGGAGAATGGGAAATTTTCGCTGCAAAGACAAGGAAGTAGAAATTGCATAAGTGAAGCTAACTATGTTGGATTTTATGGTGTCAAGGCTAGTGAATTCTGCTGAACTATTTATGAACATTTACTTCTCTTTATGTTTTTCATATCTTGATTGTGGTGTTGCTCCCAAAATTCAGGTTGTGACCCCCACTGGTAATGTATTAGTGGATGATCTGACTCTTAAGGTTGAGTCAGGATCAAATCTTTTGATTACAGGTAGTCATATGAACTCTCTGCTTTCTGGTCATTTCTAATTTTACTTTGTTTTTTGTGGTTGAGTCAACCTTGATAATTGATGTTACTTCATTATCCTTTCTTTTCTTTTGTTGAAATAATCTTTCTCTTGCGTATCGGATTTGGGGGGGGGGGGGGGAGTTGTAATTTTTAATGCATTTTGGGGCTTAATTTTTATTATGTGCATTCATAGTGTCTAGAAAGGTTATGCATATTTTTTGTACATACACCTTTGTGCTTGTATCTACATGGCTGGAAATATAGTAAGGGTTGTGTACTATTGACTCCAAATTCTCTGAAAGTACTATGTTTCACTTGTATAATTGGATTTTAAAATAAGAATGGTTAATTGTTTTGACACATAATTCACAATTATTTTGCTGAAGGTCCAAATGGCAGTGGAAAGAGCTCGTTATTCCGGGTTTTAGGAGGTCTTTGGCCCTTGGTATCTGGACATATTGTGAAACCTGGAGTTGGATCTGATCTTAATAAGGAAATCTTTTATGTGCCACAAAGACCATATACTGCAGTAGGAACACTTCGTGATCAGTTAATTTACCCTCTTACTGCTGATCAAGAGGTTGAGCCACTTACAGATAGCAGGATGGTGGAGCTATTGAAAAATGTGAAACTCACATCTAATCCTACTTCTATCTCAGTGCCACATTAATGTTTAGTGTATGATGATTATATGTTATTTTAATCATTATTATTCATCTGAATTGCTTGTACATGTGTTCAAGGTTGATCTTGAGTATCTATTGGATCGGTACCCGCCTGAAAAAGAGGTAAACTGGGGTGATGAACTTTCGTTGGGCGAGCAACAACGATTGGGCATGGCCAGACTTTTCTACCATAAGCCTAAATTTGCCATTCTTGATGAGTGCACGAGTGCTGTCACAACTGATATGGAAGAACGGTTTTGTGCTAATGTTCTGGCTATGGGAACATCATGTATTACCATATCACATCGTCCAGCATTAGTTGCATTCCATGATGTGGTTTTGTCCTTAGATGGTGAGGGAGGCTGGAGTGTTCATCATAGAAGGTTGGAACTTTACTGTGCTGCTTATTAGTGTTTTACTTTGACACTGTAATTAAATATAAGATTGAAATTTAAACTCCAGGGAGGAGTCTTCTACTGAATTGGGGAATGATACAATGAAGGCTTTGGAGACAAAAAGACAGAGTGATGCCAAGGCCGTTCAACGAGCATTTGCTATGAATAAAAAGGTTTAGATATTTTGTGATTCTGGTGTTTTTGGTTTCTTCATGGTTCATTTATATTGATAATGAAAGCTTCCCTATTTTTTTCTGTTGTTTCTTTGCCTAGGATTCTGCATTCTCAAATTCAAAGGCCCAATCAGATATTACAGAAGTGATAATAGCATCATCTCCATCTATGAAGCGTAATACTTCACCATTTGCTGTTCCCCAACTTCATAGTAATACAAGGGCATTACCGATGAGAGTAGCTGCCATGTGCAAAGTATTGGTAAGTATCTTCAATAGATATGCTCTTGTAAGATTTTTACTTTATATATATATATTTGTAAGTGAACAACTTTTCCATCATATTGAATTATTGATTAATTCTATATGCTTTTGAGTAAATTATTTATGAAAATCTTACGTGTTGTTATTTTTCTGTGTTAATTATAAATTTATAAGTCTAAATATTTCTACCTAGATCTTTTCAGTCAATTTAATGTACTATAGTTCTAAATCCCTGCAACCTGCAGTTCTAGTATACTGCTGATCGATAGTGACATTGTTATGTAGGTTGGCTTACTTGCAGTTTTGTTTTTAGACTTTTGTTGGTTGCAAAATTGATGCAATTATAATTCTCTCAAACTATATGACCTTGCTAGCGAAGTTATGCAAAATCAGGATGTCCGATCAACAAATTCAGTTTTTAGGCAAGCCTTAGGTTTGACTAACAGTGGTAATGAGTTTATTGAATCTGAGGTTATCTTAAGATCAGAGTGACTTGCTAAAATTGAATGTTCTTTTAGTTTTAGGACTATGATGGTAGAGCCTGCTGGAGGTTTTAGGCTAGGAAGATTTAAACTAGGAACCAACTAGAGCTTTGAAACAAAGAAATAGAATTATTTAAATTTCTGGATAACAGAACACATCTGGCCAAGTTCTTAACAAGTAGCTTCAATACTGAAAAGGGGGGATGATAAACTTTTCAATTCACAAAGATAGCAACTTTATTCCATTAATAGTATGGGGGCCTAGAAATCTCTGACAGTCTGACTTACCTTATTGAAGAATTATTATCAAAGACCAACTCTTCCAAAAGCTTTTTAAGCTGTTTGGTGGAGGTCTATAGTGGTTTATAATCTTAACTGACTAGAACCCCTCCCCCCAATGCGAGAGCCCTATGGGCTTGGAGATCTTGTGCTTAAATTTAATTTAATCCTTCAAAATGAGGGCAACAATTACCAAACTCTTGATCGCTTGGTTATTCTTGGAAGATATTAGGGTTATGAAGTTATTAGTCTTATTGTTAGTGGGGTTGGGCTTCTGTTTGTAACACTAGTACTTAACCTAATTATCAGTATAAATGACAGTATAAGGTTTGGGTAATGCAATGGCTTACTATCAATCTTATAATACATTGTTACCTGTTTTTCTCTTTTCCCTTTTCCATGTCTAATCCCTGAAGCAGTTAGAATGGCTTTGATATTATATCAAAGGGTAACTCTCCCAAAATCTTGAGCTGTTTGGTGTAGGCTCATGAATGGTTTATATTTCTATCAAATTACAATAGTACCTATTTAAAAAAGTTAATATCATTTAGATTTCTTTACTTATTAAGCTTATATTTCACTGATGCGTCTGCAGTCAAGTGTCTAACACAGTGAAACAAATGAAACTATGCAGTCATTTGTGCACTATCTCCTTGATGACTTACTATGAGCCAACATCCTTTTAAAAGGACGCATTGTGCACATTAGTTAATCCATAAATATGATAGATCTCAGGTGCATTTTTTTATGTGTACTGCATGCTTTCAGGTGCCCACCATATTTGATAAACAAGGAGCACGACTACTTGCTGTTGTTTTTCTTGTTGTTTCAAGGACATGGGTCTCAGATCGTATTGCATCACTGAATGGTATTTTCCTATCTTTGACTTTTCATTATTAAGAGAGATCATATGTATAATGTTCCAGGGTATTTATGTTCTCAGGTACTACTGTGAAGCTTGTTTTGGAGCAGGATAAAGCTGCCTTTATTCGATTAATTGGTATAAGTGTTCTTCAAAGTGCTGCATCTTCTTTCATTGCACCTTCTATAAGGTAATTTGGCATTCACATGAAACACAGGAAACAGCTTTGCTAAAATCCATCTGTATTTGGATTTGTGTCTAAATTGATCCTTCCATGAATGAATTTTTTTTTTGGGGGGGGTGAAATTAGGTATTTGATCTTCAGTTTATGACTGGAATGGATATCTCAATACTTTTTGACATATTACCATTTACCATTCAATTTTTGGGCAAAGAGTCATGATTCCACAATAAATACATGAAATTCTTCAATAAATTGATCTTAGATGCTTATGAAGTGTTTCTCTATTATTAAACGGAGCCTAAGTCTTGGTAACCTGCTTATTGTTTTTTATACATGACAACTGCTGTCTTTCAACGTAATTCTTGACTTGACAGAGAAGAACTTGAAAAGAAAAGAACTGAATATTACTTAGTGTGTTTTGCAATACACGAACAAATCCCTATTTATAGGCTAAACTTATTAAAGAAAATAAGGAAACTAAACATATCAAAGGAAAGAGGGAAATAGGAAAAAAATTATCCTAATAATTGCAAATATATATATTCTAAAGGCTTAAATATGTTTTTAGTCCCTCAAATGTGGGTCATTATTTTTTTAGTCCTTGGAATTCGCAAAATGTTCTTTTTAGTCCCTCTGCACAGTGTGACCCAAACGGGGAATAAAAGATTAGCAATTTGTGACGACTTTTGATCGCCAGAATTTGATTTTCTATTTAAAATTTTAAAGTTCAATTTCTATTCTAGCAGTTTAAAATCGCTAGAATCAAGTCAATAAAAGAAATTAAAGCAGTATTTAAAACAGTTAATGGATTTTTAATTTTTTTATTAACTTGATTCTAGCAGTTTTTAACTGCCAGAAAATCATACTTTAAAATATAAAATAGAAAATCAAATTATGACGGTCAAAAAGTTGTCATAAATTGCGAATCTCTTATTCCCTGTTTGGCTCATACGGTGCAGAGGGACTAAAAAGAGCATTTTGCGAATTCCAGGGATTAAAAAAAGCAATTTCAAATTTGGAGGACTAAAAAAATAATGACTCACGTTTGAGGGACTAAAAACATATTTAAGCCTATTCTAAATATATAAAAGGAGATTCTATCCTAAATTAGTGCCTATTTACAATGGCCTGTGATGTAGTTCAACTGCCCCCTTTTGTTGACTTTACATCCCATTGTTTTTTATATTCTATTATTCATAAATTATTGATAGCAATTAAAATATGAAAAATATTAGATAGTTTGTAGATAGTTCAAAGCATTGAAACTGGGAAAAAGTTTGAATAGGTTGACCTAACAAGAGTCTTTCAAAAAGTAAATTTAAAATGTTGTGTCTTGTTCTACAGACACTTGACTGCGAGGCTGGCCCTTGGGGGGCGGATTCATTTGACACAACATCTACTCAAGACCTACTTAAGAAACAATGCATTCTACAAGGTAAACTATTCATTCCTCAGCTTCACTTATTTAATTTTTTTCATACTATAAACTTGTTTTTGTGTTCATAACTCCATATCTATGCTTGAATAATTACTAGTTCCTGATGAATCACAATCACATATTGTTTTATTTTTATATGTGGAACCTTTTATTGAAATAATTTTGTATCTCAGTCTTATTGCTATCATTTCATTCTACTATTTCCCCTTCAAATTTAACTCATTTTTCAATTTTGTTCCTTGACCTCTTCATAGTTCCACGGTGTCATACATATATGGCAAGTTGGCAATTTTTAAGGGGGAAAAGGCATAGAGGATGAGTATTAATGATTGGATGGGGGTAGTAGGTAGATATTCTCATAAAATGTGGCAAAATAAAAATTAATTAGCTCAGGAATTTGACACTCCCTAGGGATGATATCCCAGGAATCTTACTGAGCCACATACCAAATTGCCCCATGTCAATAGTTTGAGAACATAGACTAGGTTTTAATATCACAAACAAAAAATATGATGTGTTATTGTCATTATGTTATGAATAATAAATATATTATTCACCTTGCTTTTAAGCTATTTAGGCAGATGCTGGATGACTGGGGCTTGGTCCCGAATTCACATTACATATCTTTGTAGGTCTTCCACATGGCAAGCAAAAATATTGATGCTGATCAGAGGATAACTCATGACTTGGAGAAGTTAACAACAGACTTGTCAGGACTGGTCACTGGAATGGTAAAGCCATCTGTGGATATTTTGTGGTGAGTACTTCATTTGCTTAATAGAGTTATTATGCTACTATGGTGTATTTTACTAGTACATGGTGAATTAACATATTGATGCATGCTCTTTGTTTTCATTTACTTACTGAGTACTTTCGTTATTCTAAAGGTTCACTTGGAGAATGAAGTTGTTAACAGGTCGGAGGGGAGTTGCCATACTCTATGCTTACATGTTACTCGGTCTAGGATTTCTAAGAACTGTTACTCCCGATTTTGGTGATTTGATAAGTCGAGAACAACAACTTGAAGGAACATTTAGGTAAACTTATTCTACTGTCTGCTAACAATCCAGGTACTAGTCAAATAGTGCTGTTGAAATTATTCTGATCTGTATCTCTTTATGATTTTCTAGGTTCATGCATGAAAGACTTTGTACTCATGCTGAATCTGTTGCTTTCTTTGGAGGTGGTGCTCGAGAAAAAGCTGTGAGCATCCTAACTCAGCAATATTGAATGTATTTTCTTTAAGTGTGTGCTTGTTTGACGACATGAAAAGGTTGAAATGAAACTTGATGCTTTTTCACAATAAAAATGTGGGAGGACTGAAACTAGGTGCCAATCCACCATCCAAATTTTGGACACTCCTGTTGCTTGAAAGTGAGTTGAAAGTATTGTTATCCTTTTGGATGCAATAAAGGGCGGTTGAGTTATAACTATGAGTGGAGAGGTTGTTTCTGCAATTAGAAATTTGACTGTCTGGTCATAAGCGACTGTACCATTATGATGGGGTTCATCATCACCCTTTACCAAGTCTTAGAATGTTAGAGAGAGACTAATTTGAGAGAAAAAGAAGATGATTGTATTAACTAACTCAACTCTCACAGAGTACATTCATGTATTTATATATACAGTTGTCCCAACGACAGCTGTCAAAACTAACTCTATATTAAGATCCTTAGTTAACTGAGACTGCAGTTGAATAACTGCAACTCTTTACAATATACTCTAATACCCCCCCTCAAACTCAAGGGGGTTGAGACTTTGACAAAGTCTCAACTACATTGAGTTTGGTTCTTAAGAACAAAAACCGCGTTGGAGATAGAGGCTTAGTCAAAGCATCTGCCCACTGGTCAAGTGCAGGAATATGATAAACTTGTAGCTGTTTGGCTAAAACTTTTTCTCTGACAAAAAACACATCAATTTCCATGTGTTTTGTTCTGGCATGAAGAACTGGATTGTGTGCTAGAGCAACAGCACTTTGATTATCACACAGAATTTGAGGAGTGGTAAAGTGGACACCCAACTCAGATAATAAAGTCTGAATCCATTGGATTTCAGCTGTAGTTTGAGCAAGACTCCTATATTCTGCCTCTGTAGAGGATCTAGCAACAACTTGTTGTTTGCGAGACCACCAGGAGATTAAGTTTGGTCCAAAAAAAATAGCTGCACCAGAGGTGGATCTTCTGTCATCAATATCTGATGCCCAATCCGCATCACAAAGAGCTTGTATAGTGAAGGGTTTGCCTAAAACAGCAAGTTTCAAATGTAGTCCACAGTAAACAGTTCCCTTTAGATATCTCAGAATTCTCTTAACAGCTGTCCAATGCGACTCAAGAGGGTTTGCCATGAACTGACAAACTTTATTGACTGCAAAACTAATCTCAGGTCTGGTTATAGTAGTATACTGTAGAGCTCCTACAACTGAGCGATACATAGTAGGATCAGAAAATAAGTCTGTACCAGACTTAGTGAGTTTGCAATTAGCTGTCATGGGAGAGGCCATAGATTGAGCTTCAGTCATCTTAGTTTTCTGAAGTAGATCCCGAATGTATTTACTTTGAGTGAGAACCAGAGACTTGTCTGCCATGGTTTTGACTTCTATTCCCAAGAAATAATCTAGTTTCCCAAGTTGCTTGAGAGAAAAACTAGAATTAAGTTTGCTGGTGAGGTGTTGAATCAGCTGAGGAGAACTTCCAGTGATGATGATATCATCAACATAAACTAAAAGATAGACCGTATGAGAATCGACTTTATAGATGAATAGGGAAGGATCACATTTACTTGCTTTAAACCCATACTGAATTAGAGTAGATTGTAGTCTATCAAACCATTGTCTCGGTGCTTGTTTGAGCCCATAAAGAGCTTTGTTCAATTTGCAAACCAAAGATTTATCTGTGGTTTCAAAACCAGGAGGCTGGACCATGTAGATAGTTTCAGTGAGTAAGCCATTAAGAAAGGCATTGTTCACATCTAATTGAAAGAGATCCCACTGGTTGGTCAAAGAGAGGGTGAGAATAAGCCTGATAGTGACAGGCTTAATAACTGGAGAAAATGTTTCATGAAAATCAAACCCTTGAACTTGATGAAAACCTTTAGCCACTAGTCTTGCTTTATATCTGTTTACAGACCCATCAACATTTTCTTTTACTCGAAATACCCATTTACAACCAATAGCTTTCCTGTTAGCTGGGAGAGGAACTAAATCCCACGTATTATTATTTATAAGAGCTGTATACTCCTGTTGCATGGCCGAAAGCCAATTAGAATCAGTTAAAGCTTGCTTTACACTCTTAGGTTCACAGTGAGTGAGAAAGAGGGATGGATGAATTCTGGTTTGAGGAATACCAGACTTAGACCTAGTTTGCATAGGATGGACATTAGGAGGTCGAGGTGGAGAGTGAACAGTGTCAGATGTAGAAGAGCTGGACTGTGACAGTGAAGGAAGAGCAGGAACAACAGTTTGTGGTGATGCAGTGGTAGGGAGTAGTGCATTGTCAGAACTGGCATTATCATCAGACTGAGCAGGGCTAGAAACAGGATGAGAGGTGTTGGAATCAGGTGTAGTGATCTGTGGGGTTAAGACAGTGGTATTTGGAATGGATGTAACAATAGGAATAGAGGCTATTGGAAAATTAGTAGGGAAATGTGGTGGAGGTTGAGACACAGAGGATGATGAAAACAATTCAGTATAAGGGAACCTGAATTCATTGAACACAACATCTTTGGAAATAAAAAATTTTCCTGTGGGAGAGAGACACTTGTATCCTTTGTGACTGCTAGAGTAGCCCAAGAAAACACACTCATGGGACCTGAAATTCAGTTTATGGGTATTATATGGTCTAAGGAAGGGAAAGCAGGCACAACCAAAGGTCTTGAGAAGGCTGTAATCTGGATTCTGTTTAAACAAAGTGGTATAGGGAACAGCAAACTTAAGAGATGTTGTAGGAAGTCTATTGATAAGGTAAACAGCAGTGGTAAAGGCAAAGTCCCAAAGTTTTAGAGGTAAAGAGGCATGACTTAGTAGAGTAAGGCCAAGTTCTACAATATGGCGATGCTTTCTCTCAACAACACCATTTTGGTGATGAGTGTGTGGACAAATGAGTCTATGATTAATTCCCAGGTTAGCTAGATATTTGGATAAGGGTCTAAACTCTCCTCCCCAATCAGTTTGTAAGTTTTTGATTTTGGCATTAAATTGAAGTTCTGCCATGGCCTTAAACTGTTGAAAAACAGTGAATGTCTCAGATTTAGTTTTAAGAAGATAAATCCAAGTGAACCTCGAGAAAGCATCAACAAAGGTAATGTAATATAAGAAACCATTCATAGAAGGAATGGGAGAGGGACCCCAAAGATCACTATACACCAATTCCAAAGGGGAATGATAAACAGTTTCTGACACAGAAGAGGGAAGTCTATGAGACTTGCCAGCACAACAAGCAGAACAAAAATCATCAATTTTATTGAAAATGGGAATATTACAATGATTCAAAACAAGTTTGAGTACATGATGATTAGGGTGGCCAAGTCTATTGTGCCACAAAGTATTAGATTTCTGTGGACTATGTACATCAGTATTTACAGAATTAGAAATGTAACAAGATGCTGCAGCAGCAGAAGGATCTTGCAGCTTGAGATTAGGGAAGGAGTATAGCCCATCAGGACCAACAGTGCCTTGAAGTAAAAGCTCATTGGAAACCTGAGATTTCACAGCACAATAATTGGAGTGAAACTCAAAGTAAACATCATTATCTTTAGCAAACTTACTGACACTGATTAGATTTTTTGTTATGGAAGGAACATGTAAAAGTTGATTGAGGGATAATGACACATTAGAGTTATATGGGGACACAAAACTAGAAGAACCAGAAGAGTGTATATGCAAACCTTGGCCATTGCCAATAAAGATCTGATCAGGGCCTTCAAAGGGACCTTGTTGCTGGATATTCTGAGATTCACCAGTAACATGGAAAGATGCACCCGAGTCTGGAAACCAAGTAGAAGGAGAGTGTTGCTGAGTAGTTGAATTTGTCAACATGGCACTTGGTAACACCATAGCACTGTGATCAGACTGATGCTGCTGATACTGATTTGGTCTGTAAGAGCTATTCATCCAGATATTGGATGGACGATAACCTTGATTCTGTCCAAAAGCACCATTAGAGGTGCTCAAATATGAGTACTGAGAAGGCCGTTGATAGCTTTGTGTGGATGATTCTTGAAGACTTAGTGAAGGATTTGGTTGAAAATGCTGGTCAAACCGATAATAGCAGAAGGAAGCAGTGTGTCCAAACTTGAGACACACCTGACACTGAATATTAGCAAAGCGGCCACCGCGACCTCGACCACTGCCGCGCCGGCCACCACGACCAAAGGTACTACCTCGACCAAAACCACCACGCGAGTTAGACTGAAAATTATCATCAGGGGCTTGCGAGCCTTTGTTCGACACAGTATATTGATCAGAACGGGTTGACGATGAAGAATTGGGATTATTAGGATTCACCGGAGTAGCTTGCGACAAATTAATAGGTGGCGAATCAGAAGCAAGTTTCTTACGAAACTTCTGTAACCGAGCTTCATGCGCAAGTAATAGAGCTTCGACCTCTTCGATAGGAAGAGGTTCAAAGTGACTCTCGATAATAGAGATGACAGAACCGTATTCTTGAGGAAGGCCTTCAAGAATAACATCAACATGTTCTTGATGCGAAATCGGATTTCCTACTGAAGCAAGAGAATCAGCAATAGCTTTAACTCGAAGAAGAAACTCGCGCATCGATTTATCATCAAGATTGGTTGCACGCAGTTCGGTTCGGAGTTGCCTCGCTTTCGCTCGTGTTTGTTTGTGAAAATAATCGTGGATCTTCTCCCATACCTGATACGAGTGAATCGATCCTAAAATTCGAGATAGAAACGACGAAGAAAGCGTCGATTAGAGCCATGTGAGAAGAATCTGATCTTGTTGTTCCCACGACAGATACGCAGGATTCTCGTTACCTATTTCACGATCTTCTTCGGTGAGAAATCGCGGCGGTATCACAGGGTTTGCAACAAACCTCTGAAGTCGATGAGATTTAATTACTGGTTCTACTTGTTGCCGCCATAGAAGAAAATTAGAGTCATCAAGTTTTTCTGTAATAGCATGTGAGAAGGTTTGGGGAGCGGAAGAGGTGGGAAGAGGATTGTTAGCTACAGCCATGATCGATTACTGAGCTCTGGATACCATCTTAGAATGTTAGAGAGAGACTAATTTGAGAGAAAAAGAAGATGATTGCATTAACTAACTCAACTCTCACAGAGTACATTCATGTATTTATATATACAGTTGTCCCAACGACAGCTGTCAAAACTAACTCTATATTAAGATCCTTAGTTAACTGAGACTGCAGTTGAATAACTGCAACTCTTTACAATATACTCTAATACCAAGCAATAAAGAGTAAAACTCAAAGCCTCCATCCCCGTGTTCAGTCCTCTCACAACTTTCCACTTTCTCATTTTCCACCTCCTTGATTAAGCATACCCTAAATTGTATACATGTTTTTGTGTTTGATCAAATTTTATATAACGTAGGGCTCTAATATGGGGAAGTTGGAAGTGGGTTTCAGTTTGACAGGAAAAGATCAGCAAATTTATTTTTCTTTTTAGCTCCTTTTAATGTTATGATAATGGCTGGATGACACTACTTTTAATAACAGGAGCAGATTAAAACTATGGTTATCATGTAAATTTTACTCTCTTAATGTTGAGCAGATGGTCGAGTCTAGATTCAGGGAGCTTCTCACCCACTCCAAGTACCTTTTAAAAAAGAAGTGGCTGTTTGGCATCCTGGATGATTTTATCACAAAGCAACTTCCACATAATGTGACTTGGGGCTTGAGCTTGTTCTATGCCATGGAACACAAGGGAGACCGTGCATCAGTAACTACTCAGGGTAAGATATTTGCATCGAGTCATTTACTCTCTTTGTATTTCTCTTGTTGCTCTCCTCTCTCACAGCCAGTACTATACTAATAGGTGAGCTAGCACATGCACTGAGATTTTTGGCTTCTGTTGTTTCTCAAAGCTTTTTAGCTTTCGGTGATATTCTTGAATTGCATAGAAAGTTTGTAGAGCTCTCTGGTGGAATTAATCGGATTTTTGAGCTTGAAGAACTTCTGGATGCAGCACAGTCTGGTATTTAATTATCCTTCTTTAGTTTTATAATCAATCATATCAAACAATATTTTGCTGTTTCTATGGCAGTAACTTTCTTTAATAGCCATCACGTTATGTGTTAATATGACCTTGTATTGTACAGAGAATTTCACGAGTGTTAGTGCTATACCTCCAGTGAGGGATGTTCATTCCAGTGATGTCATTTCCTTCTCAAAAGTTGATATCATAACCCCTGCTCAAAAGATGTTGGCAAGGGAGTTAATATGTGACATTAAGCGTGGGGGAAGCCTACTTGTTACTGGTTGGTATAGTCATTATTTTATTTGTTTTGTCCCTTCAGAAGAGGGAATTCTAATGTGATTTAAATTTTGGTCTTACATGTATCTTATTTTTAAAAGGTCCAAATGGAAGTGGAAAAAGTTCCATTTTCAGAGTTCTTAGAGGACTCTGGCCAATTACCAGTGGAAGACTCTCTAGACCATCTGAAGTTGTGGATGAAGAGGCTGGATCTGGTTGTGGCATCTTCTATGTTCCTCAACGGCCATATACATGTTTGGGAACCCTAAGGGATCAAATTATATATCCCCTTTCCCGTGAGGAAGCAGAGGTTAAAGCACTGAAGATGTATGGAAAAGGTAAATATCTAGGGTGGAAGAAATAAGGCGGGCCTTAGAAATGTCATTATGGGTAAAAATGAAGTTTCTGACTATACATTAACATAAGCAAGTAGCAAGTTGGTAAATCCACTTTGATTCTATATTAACCAATAATTTTGGACTTTTACCATGGTTAAAGTGAATAGTTTGAAGTCTAGACACAGTGTGGTACTCTTTCTAGCACTATGTTAATAAAAAAATGAAATATCCCCTCTTAGATGGGGGGGGTGTCCTCAACAAGGCTTTATCTTATAGTTAGGGGATTGCAACAAAACCTTGTTTTTATCTCTACTGCTTACTCCTTTTAGTATTTGACTCAACTAAAGTTTATAACAATGCTACTGTGTTACTTTTCATTAATCACCACTAGCTGAGAATAAGTTCTCTTCTGAGCTGTTCTAAGGTTGTGGCAATTCAATAGAATGATGGTCATGCTGATATTGTTGAAAATTTCTCTTTTGCTTACATTTTATTTGGGGTTTAGGGTAAGGGTTTTGTTGTTACTTGCTTTTTATTTGGGGAAAATTACTCTGGTCAGTTTCCTTTTACAGATCAACAACAATTTCTTGTTCTCTTCTCAAACTGTTTTAAAGTGTGCATTTTATTATTTTGCTTTTCCATTTTAGCTCTGATAATTATAATCTTGCTAATTCAGGTGAAAAGCATGCTGACACCAGAAGTTTGTTAGACACACAGTTAAAAGTTATCCTAGAGAGTGTTCGGTTGAATTATCTTCTAGAAAGGGAGGGAAGCAACTGGGATGCCAATTTAAAATGGGAAGACATTCTTTCTCTTGGAGAACAGCAAAGATTGGGGATGGTATGTGAATCTAATCTATTGTAATTTTTAGACAATTTTTTAAATTTCTTAAATATTTTTGTTTCATACAGCACGCCCTTTAAAGACTTCAATTCCTTAAAGGAAGACATTTATTATAATTTAGAATATTCTCTTTTATTGTTTTTAACGTTGCACATTCTGTTCTGTAAGGCACGCTTGTTCTTTCATAAGCCCAAATTTGGTATCCTTGACGAGTGCACCAAGTATGTATTATTTGCCTTTGCCTTTGCCTTTGCCTTTTCCTATTCAGAGAAATTGTTGCTTCTTATTCATTGTTAAACTTGTTTCATATCCTAAAAAAATAATGTTGGCAGTGCAACTAGTGTTGATGTCGAAGAACACCTATACGGGCTTGCGAAAGATATGGGAATCACGGTTGTTACTTCCTCACAAGTAAGTTAATTCTATAAGTATATTTGGGGGAAAAAAAATACTGTCATGGTAAATTTAGTGAATCAAGAGTAGTTCACTAATTAGTTGTTTTGAGCTTGCCTCATTTCCTTCCTACTTCGCAGTGTACACTTGTTTAATTTCTTTAGATCTAGATAAACCAGTTATTAACTTGTCTAACTTTAAACAAGCATGTTAGCCATAATAATGTGTGATCAAACTAAATAAATATCTCTGCTCCTGCCCCCCAGCGTCCTGCATTAATACCGTTTCATTCCATGGAATTGCGGCTGATTGATGGTGAAGGTAATTGGAAGCTTCGATTGATTAAGCAGTGAGTTCACTAAAGCTTGTGTTGCTGCATGGACTCAGAATACCATTGGAGATGTTGTCGAGTCTATCACAAGCTGGCTGTTTGCAAGCATAAATTAGGTTTGCCAACAAAGGTCAATCCTATATACTTTTATTTTGAGTTTTCCATACTCTCCAAGATTCAATGTTTACTAGGGGACTAACAAACAAACAGCTGAAACAGCCAAAATTGTTGATAATAAGTTCGAGCACACAACCATTGCATGATCTCTGCAGTGTATAGTGATCAATCATGTACAGTTTTCCTCCTTTCTTCTTAGGTAGTTGATATTGGTTCATATGTTGTAGCCATTGGATGTAATGATTAATATTTAAATTGTTTTATCAATAAAACAGCAGGAAAGAAGGGCTCTTCGAGCTAGTTTGTTACCTTCAAAAAACCCCATGCTATTGTGTAAGATTTTTTCTTTTCCGTGTTCTTTACTCTTATACTACCTGAATTGCTTTCATCTCATCCATTCGTGTTGCCTTCAGTGTTCCTATGTGGTCATGTTGTATAACTGAATTACTCGGGCAATAATACGAAGCTTACAAAAAATCTAATTCTTGGTCAAATTTTGGAGATTGGGCTAGAGTAGGACCTAAGTATTCCAATTTCAGTTGGATCTTTTCGCATACAAAATTTGTGTTTGTACTTTAGTTGGTTAATTAGCTATTTATAATTTGGACTATTATGTATCATGATGGAATGTTTAATACTTTGATAAGTTTTTTCATTATATTTAATTATATACTTGATGGTTTGTTTAACATGTATTTTTATAAAAAGCAAAAAACTGAATAATTAATTTAAGTATTAGATTAAATTTGATATTGTATTTAAACTGATTTAAATTGAATACCAATTTATTTTGCTTAAGACGGGATACAGTTTTCTTATAATTCACATTAATGCTAAAAAGCTTCTCAAACCTCCATACACCAAGGAAAAGGGGGATCGAAGAAAGAGTAAGAAACTAAAAAGTAAAATTGGGTGGGAAATGACCTCTGAGAATTGAGGTAATATTTACCTAATAAATATTATCCTATAAAATTTATCGTTTATTACTAGTGATACAAATATACTTTTTAAAATGATTAAATTATAATTTTGATTTCTATGCACTTTTTTTCTTAAGATGAGATATGAAAAAAGTTTACATTTTAAGGGTTCATTAAATCTTATGATATAAACACTTGTGTAAGTGTTTATGAGATCAAATAAAAATAAATTGTGATATATTCATAAGCTGTTTTAAACTTATTTTAATAAATTATCTGAGGTAACTTAAAAAAATAACTTATAACTTATTCAAAAGTGATTAAAATATTAAATAAATTAATATACTTTTTTATATATAAAGACTTAGCAAAAACGTGTTAATTATAAAGATTAAATCATGATTTAACTTTAAAAAGTGTACGCTACTACCTCAGTCCTCCCACACCAAACATAACAAAATAGTATTGTTTTTTGTGTTTCGTAACTCGAGAATATTCTGGGAGTTTACATGTATTAAATCAGTTCATATATTGGCTTTATCAATTTTTGAAATACTAGAAAAACATATATTGTATTTCATATCCATTTCATATATAAAATCTTACTGTGAAATGCTGGCACCATATTTTTTAATTAAATTTTAGCATCTTATTTTCATTTGAACGTGTTTGGTATATAATCAAAAGTCTAATGTTAAACTATCAATAAATGACAGTTAGCTAGGTCCTACACTGTGAACTAAATTTCTTTTGAGAACTGATCATTCACCTCGAGGCTTCTCGTAAAATGACGCGTGAACGATCATTTGTTCCTTGCTATTCCTCCCTTTTAAAAATTGTATTCATTATTATATTTTAGGTTAGAAACCGCGTTTGTGTTCACGTCATTCGATAACTAGTTTTGCATAAACTTTTGGCAGGGTATTTTTCATGTTACTATTATAGTATGTTTCATAAGCAACATAAATTATATAGATTCATCATCAAATTTAAGAATAATGATGCGTAGCTAAAGAATATTTTGGTAGAATTGCGATAAAATTTGTCAAATTTAAATATATCTTTTATTATTACATAAATGAAAGTAATGAAATTGACTCATGTATTCAATAATTAATAATAATACTAATTCATTCATATAAAATTTTTCTCTGAAGGCACAAACAACAGTTTTCAACGCATAACAAATAACTCTCCATTGCCAACAATGGTTCATTGAAGATTTTTCTTCCGTTCTGTGCTCTTTCCCTTCTTTGTTTAATCTTTCAAAATCCACCCTGAATTCATTGCATGTATCAATGTGAGTTGTCACAATATAAATATGGTGGAACACCCAAATACAACAACTTTTGCCAACTTTGCCGTCCACTTCCCTTGAATTCTTTAACAAAGACGTATGGTTCGTGTGGTTAAGGTTTTAATTTATGAGGGTATCTATCTATTATCTATAACTCACGACTCTAATAATTTTTGTCTTAGCACTTAGATCTACCAACTATAAATTATAAAAACCTGTTTCTTCCGTTATTAACAATTAATTAATAAACGAAATTGATTAGTCGATAGACAATTAAAAGTGGAAGGGTCATTGCCGTTATTGTTGTTGATTTGTTGGCTATCCAAACCACAATTGTCGTCCCATTTCACTGTTGTTAATTAGGGTGATGACTGACGAATTGCAACACATTACACAGGGCCTCTTCTTCATAAGTTCATGTTGATGAAGGGAGCTATGGCCACCAAAATTTTTGAATACTTCGTGTGTAAGTTTAAAAAATACATATACATACACCCCTTTCAAATATCAAAGTACTGTATGACCACCTGAAATGTTTTAGACAAGATCATCCGGCCGTCATTTAATAAATTTGAGATTTGTGAATTCCCATTTTTTTTTTTTTTTGTCTCTTGTTATGTCTCTCTACATTTGGTATTAAGATTTAACCCTACTCTATCTTCATCAAACTAAAACGTAACCTTAAATTATAGGGAAAATGTTACTCTAAGATAGTTTTTTCCTCAAGGATATATATATTTTTCACAAACTTTTGTTCCCGTATAAAATCTCAACTGTTTTTGTAAGTTTAAGTACAATATAATTGCATTTTTTTTTTCTTTTATCTTTAACTTTTATAGGTAAAGTTTGCCTATAATTACAATTCACTTCTAGTGCGAACAATCACTCATAAGTAAAAAGTATTTTTCATATAGGTGTTTATATAGATAACTTGATTAAAGACCAAAATTTTATTTGAGTTGTGTACATTAGTGAAATATATAGATATAGATCAGACATGCATAATCCTGTTCAGAGATTGTAGAATGCATAAATACTAATTGAGTATAAATGTAAGAAAAAGAGAATCACCAAACACGAATTAAAGTACCTTTAAAGTCAACTTCTATTTACTTAAAACTAATTGCTTTTTTGTGTTCTCTCATTGTATGTATTAAAAGTTACTTGAGTATAACTTTCCTTAAGATGAAATAAGAAGCCACAAAAAATGGGAAGTAAAATACCGTGCTTTGGCGTTTTGCGGCCGTGACTGATAGAGTTAGAGTGGTCTATTTACTCTTTTTAGTTTTTACTTTACTTACCCAAAAAAGACAATATTAAATTGCTAGAAGGAGATAATTAAGAAACACGGAATAATTAATTGTCAGCTACGTTTATAAACAAAACTTTCAGGAATCTGGAAAGAGAAATTGCCGTAAGTGTTGATATATCACTTTAACTCTAAGAGGGGAACGTCTAAGCTACTCATTTAGAGATATACCCACCAATTATTAAGTGTTGATATCATAATTAACAGCAGATTACTAGTTCTCTCTCTCTAGGCTCTCTAATTAATCTCTCTCCTTAAATAATGTTTTGTCTTAATTAAGCATAATTCCGATAATGATTTATAATTATAATTTGAAAATTGAAATGGTTAAATTATCATCTTTTCTAGACTAAGATGGAAAGTCATATAAAATATTTAAGGTAAAATATATTTTTAGTCCCTCAAAATATTTTAAAATTTACTTTAGTTTTTATAAAATTTAATATAATTTTAATCCCTAAATTTATCAAAAATGACGTGACTTTAATATCTCATTATAAACTAATAACATGTGATTATGTTAAAATATAAGAACTAAAAATATATTAATTTTTTATTTTATAGAAACTAAAACTAACATTTAAAATATTTCGAAAGACTAAAAACATATTTTACTTAAATATTTATATCTTTTCATAATTTTAATTGTTAATTTTTAGTCAATAATTATAAATATATTTTATCTTTCAAAGTATGTCTTTTCATTTTAAAGGAGTTAATTACTTAAAAAGAAGAAATTAAATATTTTTATAATTACAATGTTTTCCTTCATAAAAAAAAATCACAATATTTCTTGTATTATTTATTTATTTATTTTTGTGGCCACAAATATTCTTTATAAGGAGAAATTTTGTTTGAGGCAAGAACAGCCATAATATGGTAGAGCTAATTTTCCCAACACAATCTTTTATATATACAAAATTTAAACTTAAAACTTTATTTAAGAAAAATTAAACATACATTACCTAAATCCATAACTTTTTAGACTTCGGTTGTTTATTTTTATTTAGATTATTAAAAAAATTGACTAAAACAAACTTTCTAATAACTTGATTGGTCAATTTGTTTTCTTTCCCGCGGGGGGGGGGGGGGGGGGGGGGGGTGGATGGGGATTAGCAATTAAAATTTAATATTTTTAAAATTGGACTAGAAATTATTTCGATGAAAGTAATAGTTCATAATTCATTTATTTAACTATGCTTGAATTTTCTGTAAAAAAACTATGCTTGAATTAAAATTAAATCAATAATAATTAAAATTATATTTATTTCATTATATATTAAATAATAAATTAATAAACATTAAGTTAAGTAAAACTTTAAATAAAGGATCATATTGCATGTTATATAAGATAAAAAAAAAGTTTACAATAAATAACTAAACAATGGTAATCTATATATAAATCTCCTATATAAACCTTTTATTTAAATATATCAGAATAATAAATTATAAAGAAAGATTTTTTTTTAAAAAAAAACATCTGATTCAAATTAGTTTCGTTTTTTTGTTTTTGTTATCTAATTTTGATGGAATATTGCCGATTTTTTACTCTACCATTTTTTAAATTGTCTAAAACAAAGACCTAACCTATTATAGGTCTAACCAGTCGACTAGAAGAGTTTGGTCCATTTTTTTAAAATTACGGCAACATTCCATTGCTACATTAAAAGAACTATTTGACACATCATGATATCAATCAAAATTAAAAAGGAATAAAAAAAAGAGAAAGAAAAAAAACATGAAATAAAATAAATAATGTAATGTAAGAAAATATATTAGAAAAATAATGTTGTAAAAATATTATATAAAATCATTACACAAATTAGTACTGAGTACTTTTTATTTTTAGCAACAACAAATATACTCTATAGAAAACTATCTTATTGGATAAAATTATTATGTACTAGAAAATTTTCTTTCTCAGTATTTAAGCTAAAAGAATGTTATGTCAGTTAATTTATTTTTGAAATAAATATATTTTTAGTCTTTATATTTTATAAAAAAAATTGTTTTAGTCTCTGTATTTCACTATCAAATATTTTGGTCCTGATTTTTAAAAAATATATTTTTAGATTAAAAATAATGATTTTTAAAAGTTTAAAGGTCAAAATGGTCGATGATGAATACATGAATTAAAACAAATTTTTTTATAAATTACCTTGACTAAAAACATATTTTATTTTTTTATTTTTTTACTCACATCTAAAATCATTTTTTAATATATTTTCACTTGTTATGTTGGAAAGATGCAGCAGTACTGAACTACAACTACTACTCAAAGTAGTTATATAATGGAGTGGAATGACACATGTAGAGCGCGTATGCATTTCTAGGTGTCATAACTCCAGAGTTTGTTTTGTTATATTATTATTCGTAAATTGTAGGTGCCATAGTTAGTTGCAGTTGGAAATCGAAACAAGAGAAGAGAAGAGAAGAGAAATTGGATAGTGATCATTTCGGTTCGTTATCGTTGAAACGTTTTTTCAAATCTGGTGTGGTGTGGTGTGGTGAATAACATCACTCATCACCCTCTCACTCACAAACACACACACACACACACACTTCATTTCTCACTCCAAAATGCAGAGCCAGAGAAGCACGCCGCTAAGAAACCCTCACACCTCCACCTCCGATCTCCTAACATGGTCCGAACAACCTCCGCCAGAGTTCTCCCCCGCCGTCTCCGCCTCCGGCCACCGCTCTCGCCAGGTTACTACTTTTATTTACTCACTCTGTTTTTTTTTTTTTTTTTTTTTTAAGTAGACAGTTTTATTTAAGCATCGGTTTAGTTGCTTCAATTCAATCTCTCTGAAGATATGCAATGAGTTTGTCTGTTTGTTCTTCAAATCACAGCCTTCTGATAAAATCGGTGAGGTTCTCCGCGGAAGCCAGCTCACCGAGGAAGAAGCACAGAGTCTAACAAAAACGTAGTACTCCATCATCTTTTCTTTTTCAATTTTTATCGCAGTGTTGGTTGTTGAGTCTGCATTAGATCCGCTATTGTTTTTGTTCTAACTTTTTAATCGGTTCCTTCTGTGATCCGATTCAGTGTTTCTTTATGTGGCTTGGCTGCGGTATCGATGATCTGTTTGTAATCTTGGAAACACCATGGGTTTTTCAATTAGTAGTTTCTGTCGATTTTTTAATTGCTGTTATTTTGTACGCTTAAGCATGATTAATTAAAGGAACATCTGTTATTAGAATAATTCTAAATCCTCCTATAAATTTTTCCTACGCACTTTATTTATATTGGCAAATATTGAATGGATTTTATGTTCCAAAACATTAAATATATTTACTTTTTCATTCAATACTTTCTTTATAAAACATTAAGGAAATTTTATAAAATTTAGCATTGCTCTTATTCTTAATTATTTTAAATATTAAAATTTCATTAAAATGTAATAATAAAAGTGTAAGAGTTTAATTTTTTAATTAGAAATCATTTCAAATATGACTTTTAAAGTAATTATTTTAGAAGTCAACAAGCATATTATACATGTCATATGACAAATTATGAGTACATTCTAATTAAATTATTACTTTAAAAATCATATTTACTATTTAAAGTGATTCCTAATTGGTTAACATTGAAAAAATCTTTAACGTGATAGTACATCAAAATTAAACTAGAAATAACGAATTTAAACTATAATACTCCCTCCGGACTGAAATATAAGCAACAAAAACTACATGTGTGTTGGACTAAAATATAAGCAAATTTTAACTAACTATCTCTTATTTAATGATACCATCTCCAAAATACCCTTCATTTAATTAGAGTTTTGTTTCTAACAACCTTCTGTTTTTTTGTCCTATGCAATTAAATGTAAGGGGTACTTTAGGAAGTGTGTTAATTATTTTATTGAGACTATCAAAATTAAATGATGCTAACTAATTTTCTTAAAGAATGTGAATCAGTTTTTTTTTTCTTATATTTCAGTCCGGAGAAAGTAATATGTTTGCTACTAGTTAAGTTTCAAAGGTTCATGTTATATAATCTTGTTGTCAAACATATCTTTCCATGTGTTTTACTGTTAAGGGATTAGTTTTTAGTTTTTAATCTGTTTATTTTCTGTTATTAGCTGTCATGGCTAGTTGTTTCTGCTATTAGTTGGTAGGTTTATTTTTCTGTTCTGTTGTGATGGTAAACTACCTTTAACTGCCTTATTTTTCTTCTTATAGCTTTATGGCAGTTTATATAAATAGGCTTCCAGCCCAATGAATGAAGTCAAATTCCATCTTGTTCATCCTACTATTTTTTTCGTTTTCTCTCTTCTAACATGGTATCAGAGTAATCCCATCCCTTCTACTTGATATTCAGGAAACCATGCTCGGGATATAAAATGAAAGAGATGACTGGAAGTGGTATATTTTCGGGTAATGCTGAAGATACCACATCAGAAGCCAATTCTGCAAATTCAAAAAACAGAACAAGCATACGCGTATATCAGGTACAAAGCAATTTGAGATTTGACCATATGAATATAAATGATTCTTAAATATGAACTCCATAGTGATAACAGTATTCTTGTTTTATTTCCCTGCAATTGCATCTCAGCAAGCAATGAATGGAATCAGTCAGATATCATTCAGCACTGAAAGAAACATTTCTCCTAAGAAACCAACCTCACTACCCGAGATAGCAAAGCAGCGTGAACTTAGTGGAACAAATCAAAGCGAATCAGTCACGAAGATCAACAAGCAAACATCAAGTGCCAAGACCAAGGAGCTCAGCGGAAGTGATATATTTGCCCCTCCTCCTAAAATTGTGCCTCGTTCATTTGCTGCTGCACACACTTTGGAATCAAAAGCAAGTAAAGACACGAGAGAAACTGTTCCACAAAAGGTGCGCGCATCTGCACAAGTTTCTAATGTAAGTGTCTTCTGGGCATGAAGACCATTCACGAGTCATCTTACCTATCATTTATATTGGATGAATGTCTAAAGAAATTTTTATTGTTCTGATTCCCTCTTATAAACTTTTTACCTTGGTGGTGCAAAAATGTCACCTTATGATTTCCTGAAAGGCAAAATTTAAATGCAGGTCAATTGGTCTAATTTTGTGAAGATATATTTATAACGTTCCCACATTAGGTTTCTTCCTTTTAGATATCACTTTTTTTTTAGGATTTTTTGTTGAAACAAATAGATGTTTTCTTAGTTTTACAATAAGGGCACAAACTTTTCTTTTCTTTTCTTTTTTTCTAAAATAAGATGTATATTCATCCATTTCTTTTCCATGTGTTTCCCCCTTTAGCTCAAGTGCCTTTTCCCTCCTCCTTATGATTACATTTTGACCCTAGTTTTACTATTGTTGTAGCCTGCTGGTGGCAAAAGTAATATGTTATTCCATGAAGAACCAGTTAAGAAGACATTAAGGAAAAAAATACATGACCAGAAGTTTGCAGAGCTAACAGGCAATAATATTTTCAAGGGAGACATTCCCGCAGGATCGCCAGAAAAGCCTTTGAGCAGAGCTAAACTTAGAGAAATGGCTGGGAATGACATATTTGCTGATGGAAAGGCAGAAACCAGAGACTATATACGAGGTGCCCGCAGACCCCCAGGTGGAGGAAGCAGCATTGCCCTGCTTTAAATTTGATTATCTAAATTCGTCCCATTAACTGTGTGCGTTCTATAAATTCCTCTGAAGTTCCGTGATTAGGAGGATCAGTGTGTTGGATTGTCAACATTGTATATTTATGGTATAACCCCCGACACAGAATAATTAGCGTTACCATAATGGGTGCAAATGTTTATTTATGTTGATGTTGATATACACAATCATATATGGGATAAATAAAATTGTTAAGATTTTTTTTTTTGTAATAAGAAATTATTTGCTATATCTGGTTTATGCTTTTCATTAGATAATTGTTGAGAAGTATATTTGCTGATGTATTGTTGAGAAAAGTTAACAATTATAGTTGCCTTTATCTAGACCAACATTTTGTGAAGTGTGATGATATGCTGGTAGGAATAATTGATCCTTAATAACAGTAGAAAAAGACGCAGCAAATATTTTATTATTTAAAAGAGGTGAAGCGCCATGTCTTGAATTTTCGACATTCAAAACATATTATTCTAAAACAGCAGGATAGTTTATACGCCTCATAATAAGCAGCGTTACCAGCAAGCCACTGAATTCCTCTGTCCAGTCCAGAGATCCACAGCAATATCATATTGATGATAAGAGGAAAAGCAAATAGCCTAACCAGCAATCCCATGACAACTGAACAGAGTAAGAAAGAACACTTAATCCTCATGTCCAACCAGTGCAAGGAGAATGCTCTGATAGTCTCCAGAAGTGTCACCAGCTATTGCACGGTCCAGAGGAATGCTATTTCTTCTTTGGTATTCCTCAGCAATTCGCTGCAAATCAACCTCAGCTCTGGTTGTCACCACTCTAGTAAGGGCCCCTTCATCAGTTCCCAGCTTGTTTATAGCCAGCCTCAAGATTTTTGCAAAATATTTCTCAGGGTAAGTCAAGCACTTAATGGCTGCCCTCAATAATTGCAGATATTCATCTTTTGGATCAGTTTTCAGATCCTGCAGCCATAAGCCAATTGTCAGTTCAACTACAAGTCACTGATTAATCTAAATTCACTTAATGACAAATTCTATCTTGTCTTTATATTTTTTTGTTTTGAAGTAAGCGCAGAATATAATTCTTTAAAATGTAGTAATTGATTCATCTACAACAAGATTATCACTGCAAATCATGTTTCTTAAAGTGAACAGTAACATTGTCGGCAACATAAGTTCAGCACTATGTCTGCGTAAGTGCTGTAGTAGGTACTCAAACAAAAAGCAGATGTCAGGTTAAAAACATAGAAATGAGTCATAGACAACCAAAACGTCTATACCTTGTTTATGGCATTCCCGAACTCATTGTTGTACTGATTTAGTGTTGCTGTTAACTGTGCTTTACTCCTTGTTGACAAAATCCTGATCAGGTCCTCATCATTGTAGGCCTTGTCTGCAATCTTCTCGTGAAGCAGTTTAGCCTCAGATTTTGCCAATGTCATGTTCACCTCATCCCCCTCATAACGGAATGTGCTCACAAGAGGAACCAATAGCTGTTATTGACGTATCAGAAACAAAGTTTCATCAGATAATAGGGAAAAAAATGTGTGAAAAAAATTGTTAGATCAAATGCATGTTTGGAATTGCTTATTTTTTTTAAAAGTTATCTCAGGAACCTAGAAAAAAATAAGCACCTTTTTCTTCAAAATAAGTTGAACTGAACATGCATCTAGACATAGCATAATAATGTAAAAAAAAAAAATGTTGATAAGCTTTTAAATCTAGCAATTCAATTGAATGGATATATCCATCTTCCCAAGGGGCGCATATTTCTGAAACATACTCGTCTTTTGGACATAAATCAAGGACACATCTCTCCTAAACAAAGGTTCTCTTTCAAGTTGAAAAAGTGTATGTATTTTGGAAATTTTTTATTGATGAAGAAATGACATCAAGCAGAGGCATCAAACTTTTGAATATTATGTAAAAATATGCAACTTTTTCTCTATCAAGACTCGAGATAAACAAGTACATTAGAAAGTTAAGGTTTTACCTTTCGGACGTCCCCTTTAGTATGATAGGCAACGTCTTCTTCAAGGGACTTTTTGAAACGGGCTTGATATGCTTGCTTTGCCTTAAGGAGGTCAAGTGAAGATCTAGTGGAAGCAATTTCCAAAATGACCCAATTGTTTGAAGTCAACCTCTTAGTGGCTTCATTAGCTAAAAAGGCATCACGCTCAGCAGGATCCAATGTCCACAACAACACAACCCTCTTTTATATCCAAAACATTAAAACATTAGACAGGAAACTAACTTTATAACTACAACTATCCATTTCCTTTTGTCAAGTTTATCAGTATAGAACACTGAAATGGAGTATTATGAAAAATGAAAAGTCGATAAATGATTGTGAAATTGAAAATTCTAAGTTCTGACAAACGAAATGGGCGTCAAATTGAGATTTACATAAACAAGCCAGTTATCAAAAGATTTAAACTGACCTCAAAGTCACTTGAAAGTTCTTTGTCTAAATCTTTAAGAAGATCTTCTCCGTGGGTTGCACTATAAGCTTCGCGAATCAACTTACGCTGAATTGCATTTCTATGACCCAGGATAGATATTATCAATCCTTCATTCGTTCCCCACCCTGCAAAGACATGTCACAGTGACAACAACTGGATCGACAAAGAAACAACTCGTGCAATGATTTATTTGAGCACTTCTGAATTATTCAAATTCCAATTTCACTATGTATTAATTTTCTGTAATAGTTATCTTCACTTATTTCAGAGATTGAACACACACACATTAGTATTACTGCATTAACACTGTAATAAAACGTGCATGAAACCGTTCCATTTAGTTCTTAAAAACACAAGAGAGTTAACACCATCGGCAAAAGATTTACATACTAATTTAGCTTATTTCATTTTTTTTTTTTTTTCTTCTTGTACTTATTGGAAAAGTTTATCCAACCAGGCCATAAGAATGAAACTTAAATTAAAAAAAAAAAAAAATGAAACCAACCAAATCTCAACGATCATAATCCCTGCAGTCAAATTTTCTACGTATTCACGCAGTTAGCAAATTGTAACCGTTGGATGAAGATCAAAAGGCTTGTATTCTATCTTGTAAATTGAACTTAAAACACTTATTCGAGACCTGAGTTGTCTGATGTTCATCCAACGGTCACAATTTACTAACTGCGTGAATGTGTGAAAAACATGACTGCACCAAATGCAGTTCCAGCATTCATCAAGCAGAAATAACTAACAGTGACTGCATAAACCAAACACAATAATTCATTCCATGATCTAAATAAGAATTGATACATTATAAAACCCGCACAATCAGATCATGAACACACCAAAAGCCTTAAATCCAAACGAGATAGATCGAGAAAATGCTAAACAGATCGATGATCTAACAACAAAATAAAAGTCAACAAAATCAAAGAAATGAATGAGTGGTGGTGACCTTGAAAAGCTTTTTTCAATTGCTCACAGTCTTCCACGGGAGAAGGAACTTGAGCAGGAACCTTCAACGTCGCCATTTTCGCTCACGATCTCTGTGCGCTATGTGATGCAGAAAATTGAGAGCAATGTGAGGAGTTGGTGCCAGCTTAACCATTTATACAAGGAATGGTAAGAACCTATTCTCGACCACAAAGGAAAAAAAATTTAAAAAAAATTAATCATAACCATAATTGGCTGCATATGTATGATAGTAATTGATAAGACATTGTTGACTTTTGTAACAAATATTAATAAATACTCAAAGGACGAAACTTAGATCTATTTTTTTTATTTTTTTATTTTAAGTGTTGTTTATACTATTAAACAATTAGAATTGGAGTTTTATTTTGATAGTTCTCTTAACAAAAGTTTGCATTAAAAGGTTACACAAATTATCAAGATGAAAATTTAATTCTTATTGGATAATAGAACTAAAGAAAATGGTTTGTCATTTATTATTTTTTAAATTCAGCTTTATTTTAATTTCTGTGCATTTAATTAAAATGCAGTAACAATGTATGAATTATTATGTATGATAAATTTATTAACTCTCATAATAATTACCTTAAAAGTATAAGATTACATTTGATTAATTGACTATGTAATATCGCAATTAAACTCTAATTTCCATACTAAGAAATTCATTATTAAAAAAAAAACTTCGTAGATTATTATTACACAATCAGGTGTTAAAATTAAAATATGGTTACAGTGTAAATGTTTTATCTCATTCAATTACATATTATTATGTATAATAAATTTATTAAATTTCATAATAATTATCTTAAAAATTATATAGTATGTAAATATTTCTGATTATTTGATAGTGTAATAATGCATAACAATTAAATTTTATACATTAATTTAATTTATTCCTAATTATAACCTTTTTCCATGGAAGTATGAAAAACGTGACATAGGTTTGAAATAAATAAAACGTGACATTGGCTTCAAATAAATAAAACGTGAGATTGGTTGTGCCAGGAATCTATACTATACGTTCAAAATTCAAACGACGTGTTCTAATTTGCAGACAAAAATGAGTACGTTCACTAATTTTTCGGTTTCTTGATCGCCATGCACATGGAAGTGGAACAACCCCGCAATCCTTGACCATCACTATTTTTTTTAACGGGGAAAAACCAATGCAATAGATTCGGGTCCAGAAAGTGTGATTCACTGTCACTTAGGTCCCTGAAAGTCTAAAACTGTCAATTAGATACCTGAAAGTGTGATTTGTTTGTCACTTTAGTCCTTCCATTAAAAAACTTTCTTTAAAATTAATGTTTGTACCTATATTACATGCTATCTAACTACGTGGCAATTGACGGTGTACACGTGGATAACATGTCTCGTTGGCAAATAGTATGTTAAGTGGGCATGAACGTTAATTTTAAAGAAAGTTTTTTATCAAAAGGACTAAAGTGACAAACAAATTGCACTTTCAGGGACCTAATTGACAATTTAATACTTTCAGGTACCTAAGTGACAATGGATTACACTTTCGGTACTAAAAATGTAATTTACCCCCAATAGATTCCAACAACCATGATTTTAGTTTCTAAATGATCAATTGAAAAAATAATAATAAATTCAAATTCAACACATAACTGGCAATTAATTAAACATTTATTGCAAAATAAAGTGAATATAATTTTTCCAAATTAAAAAATTATCAACTGTAATTTATTTATAAAATTTACTAAAGTTTCCTTTCCTTTATGTTACTATGTAAGCCTGTAATGAGAGTCACAGATAGGTGTATGGTATGCACCAATGTTATCATTTGGTGGAGGAGATTAATAGGAACGGATCCTCTCCCGTTAAAAATAATTGGAGAGTCTCCAACTTGAGAAAGGTAGGTCGTTGGATTAAATGTGCGGCTGGAATTCCCTCAATTAAACTCACTGTTTTACTAAAAGCTCTCAAACCTTTCTCTCCTAAGCTCACCGTTTCACTAAAAGAAGACTTAAACCCTAATTTTCGATTTTCCCCTTTCCAAATCGCGACTCTAGCTCTTCGCGGCGACGACGTCGAAGCTGTTTGGAAGCTGAATCTGCTTGTGTTCTTCATCGAAGTCTGATTTCGATGCGCATTGCACCTTTTCGTTCTCTTCCGGCATGTTCCACTCCACGAAGGAGACTTTTTGCTTAGACTACGAGAAGATGGAGGAGGAGTTCAAGGTGTTTGTGTATCCCGACGGAGATCCTGAAACCTATTTCACACGTTGAGGAAACTTGCCAGCAAATATGCGAGCGAAGGATATTTCTTCAAGAACTTCAGAGAGATCCAATTCTTCACCGAGGATCCACGTCGAGCTCACCTCTTCTTCCTTATAAATATTTTACAATCTATCCATGTTAATGAAATTTTGGTATGCTATATTTATGTTACAATTGCTATAGCTGAATGGTTCTTCTAAAGTCTGATTATTTTCACGGAGAATGAGTCACAACATATGTATAACGGAGACGCTTACTGTCACGGAGAATGAGTTTGCCGAAAAAAATGAGAAGAAATAGAGACGTGTTCATTAGAAAAGCCATTAAGGGAGTCTTGTTTTTTTTTTTTTTTATAAAAAAAAACAACAATAAATGGACTTGGCACGTGTTTTACTAACTCCTGGACTTGAGGTTTCTTTTAGTGAAACGGTGAGTTTAGGGGAGAATATATCCTAGCCACTCATCTCATCCAACGGCTGCAAATACGCTAATTGGAGATTCTCCAATTATTTTTAATGGGAGAGGATCCATTCTCGAGATTAATAGGTCGCAATACTCATTTCAGTTTTGTAGCTTCTACCACGTTATGAGAGAGGCAGATGTGATGGTTGATAGTTTTGCTAAATTTGGTATTTCTTTGGATGACCACATTGACGAGTTCTAGCGTGCATGACCTTCATAGGTCTTGCACGGTGGGAAAATAATTTTGAGCCGTGTGATTAAAATGAAGGATCAGAAGAGTGAGAGTGCACCGGATGGGGAAAGTACAATGTTATTGGTTTTTTTTGTTTTAATAGTAATAATGCAGTAATGTGTAATTGGTTTCTCTCTCTCTCACCTTCACTTCCCCTTTCACCTTCAAAACACATTCCGGACTGAGCAAGGCACCGTTGATGCTCTTATTTTCTCCACTTGCGAAGACGAACTTCGACCAGCACCAGCTTCCTCACCTTCCCATTGTTCCTCACTCCTCCTTCCCTTTCTGGAACCATGAACTGTTCGACATAATCTCCCCCGTGTCACCACCCTCTCTAAGTTCATTGGCGACAGCACCATCGTGAAGTCAGAGACTTTGTAGTTCACGGTGGGGTTTGCTACTACCAGCATCGACGACGGTTTCCATTTTGGATCTGTGAACACCTTTCGCGGTTGGGTCAAATCTACTTCGGAAAAACCAAGATTAAAAGGCTCTGTTTCTGTTTCGAAAATGGGGTTTTCTACAAATTAGGATTCCAATGTAGTGTTTTATACTTTGATTCATTGGAATTGAAAATCTAATGTTACAGTTGTGAATCAATTGTGAATCCTGAATATTTTTTTGCTTCTTTTTACCAATGAAAATATGATGAATTTTGAAGCGTAGGTCCTTGTGTGGCTGAGGTCGGAGAAGGTGGTGGCTGTATTTTTAAGTCCTTGTGTAATTTTATTTTTTTTAAAATAAAAAATTATATACTACTTTCACCTTCCCATGCACCCTTGCATATTTAGCCCTTCATTTTAATCATACGGTTTAAAAATATTTTCCCACCGTGCAAGACCTATGAAGGTCACGCACGCTAGAATCCGTCTTCTTTGGATACTGAATGTGTTGTTTTTAACTCAATTCCTGATCTTGGTTTGGTCCCCTGCATGGGAGACCAGTCTTGTAATTTGCCCACTAATGGCTTTTAATTGATTTCTGGTTTGGGGGTTTCTTTTCCCAACCCATTTAGAAGAAAAAAAAGCCTGTAATGAGAGTCTTGCCAACAGAGAGAGAGAGAGAGAGATGAAACACAAATTGAAAACTAGCATTGCTAAGCAACCAAACAAGAGTATACCCTGATCAATTTTTTTAACTAAAGAAACATGAGGAATGAATGCATTTGGCAAGCAATTTATGTGTTCAGTGCACTCAAAAGAAAAGAGTCAAGTTACACCAAGATAGACTACTTTGATTGTGATTTTTTTTATAGAACATTGTGAATTAGTTTGACGTAATTAACTTGTACGAATAAACAAAGAATTAAAAATACAATTTTCCAAACATGTGGTTGTCTCTATTATATTCATTAATAACATGACAAGTCACTAAGTTATTAAAGTGACTATTATATTATAGAGTTTAATGGTGATACATTGATAGTACATAATCCGTCATGTATGGTAAGTTTGTTGACTTTTAAAAAATTATCTTAAAAGTCATATCAACAATGATTTGTCATTGAATGACAATGTAAAACTATTTTACACTATCAGTGTATAGTCTTTTTTCTCTATATTATATTAGTTAATACTATTGTTTGATAGTAGAGACTAAAACTGTTAACAAAGAAAAAATATAGAAACTAAAAATGTTAAAATTTTTGTTTAGAAACTAAAAGTGAAATTACAAAAAATTTAGAAATTAAAAACATAATTAACCATTTACTGTATCTTATCACAATGTGACAAATCAATATTCAAATTTCTTCTAAGATAAGTGTTCACATTTTGTATTCAAGTGTGCCTCAAATAAAATTGGCTTAAAAAAAAAGTTGCAACGTCAAAGCATGTAAATCATTTTCATTTGCTTGCGCATGTTTTTTGAATTATACGCATATGTTTACAATTTTTTTTCTCTTAATCAATCATCAATACTATGGATGAGAGAATTATTTTTAGTCCCTCACTTTATAAATTGTGTCATAATTGAATCTAATTATTGTCCGTTAATTAGTGTTAACCGTAATTTAATTTTAAGTGATAAAAAAATGCTATAAGATATGAATTATAGATTACAAAATATAAATTACAAAATGTGACAATTTTTAAGTACCACAAAAATCACACTGCCACATATTACCTTTGTTTACGGCGGCGAGAATGCCAAAGTACTTGGTGTTGTGATTTTTGTGGTGGTTAAATACCACCACATTTTGGAACAAAAAAAAAAAAAAGAGTCACATTTTGTAATTTATATTTTGAAATCTATAATTCACATTTTATAGTGATTTTTTATCGCTAAAAATTAAATCATCATTAACACTTTTTTCGATACAAAAATTATCGTCTAGTTGACAGAGTCAATAACTAAATTTAATTGTGACATATTTTATAAAATGAGAAAATAAAAATCAACAATTTAAAATAAAGAAACTAAAATTGAACTTTTCAATATTTACATGCCTATAAAAATATGTTTAACCCCATATTTTTTTTTCATGTTTTCTGTCCCCTCCCTCTCTCCCTTCCATCAAACAAAGGCTTAATTTCTCTCTCTTTTCCCTTCCTTTCTTTTGCATTTTAAATTTCAAAGTGAAAATTCCATTTAATTAAAAATTAGTATATAACTATTTATTATTTAAAAACTAACATGAAAATATATTAAATTAAAATCGAGACGAATAATAAATATGAAATAGTGCGGTAGATAATAAATTTATTTTAATAATTTCTACGTATGGGAGGTGTATTTTTTTTTTCAGTTTGAACTTGAAGCCTGAAGGATACCTTTTTTTTTTTTTTTTACTTTTTATTATAAAGGATGGATACCTTTGCTGGCAGACAAAAAATGTTACTAACATATTTTTCTAAAATAAAGAAAATTTGGTCAACATTATGATATTTAATTTGATTGAATTTAATAATAAAAATAAAAATTATATACGTGCTAAGTTAAGGATGTGATATCGTTTTGAGTCGTCGTCTATAGCCGTCGCCATTTCCCGGCCCCTTCCTCCCACCATAAGTCAACACACTCTGCTCTGTAGAACGCAGCGTTTAACTGGTAATTGCTCATTCCTTTTATTTATTTTTTTTCAAGTTTTTCGTTCTGCTCTGTTTGAAGTTTTTGTTCCTTTAAGGTTTGCATTATCTAAGATTGCTGCTCATTCGGATTTAACTTTGTTGAATTGTAGTATGAAATTCTAGTCACTGTTAAATTCAGTTACTATTGTTATTTTGGGTACATGATACTATACTTATTTTTGCGGGTTAGAATTTTTTTGTTTCTGTCATTATTATAATTTATAACTGTTCATTTCTTTTGTGCCTAAAAGCTGGGGGTTTGAGTGAGTGTCATGTATATTTTAGGCTTAATTACAATTTTGGTCTCCTTATTTTGCACAATCCGTAATTTTAGTCCCCCTATTTTAAAATAAAGACATTTAGTCCCTCTATTTTGCACAATCCATAATTTTGGTCCCTCTATTTTAAAATAGAGACATTTAGTCCCCCAATTTTGTAAAATCCGTAATTTTGGTCCCTCTATTTTAAAATAGAGACATTTAGTTTTCCAATTTTGTAAAATCCGTAATTTTGGTTCTTCTATCAAATTGAAAGCATTGACCCTTAAAAGATTAACGTCAGTCTTGACGTGGCCCAAATATAATGATGTGATACAAATTTATTTGTTTAGTTTTTAATTATTCTAAATACTGAGTAGAATAATTGATGAAAAACATATTTTAAAAAAAGGTAAAACTATTTACTTTAATGGACAATAGTAGTCGTAAGTCCTAATATGAAAATTACGAGTCTTAATAATTTATTTTAAACAAATTCTACGTCACTGAAGCACATACCACATCGTAGTCAACGTTAATCTCTTAATGATCAACGTTTTTAATTTGACGAAAGGACAAAAATCACGAATTTTACAAAATTGAGGGATTAAATGTCTTTATTTTAAAATATGGGGACTAAAATTGTGAATTGTGCAAAATGGAGGGACTAAATGTCTATATTTTAAAATACGGGGACAAAAATTGAGGATTGTGCAAAATAGAGGGACTAAATGTCTCTATTTTAAAATAGATGGACTAAAATTACGGATTGTGTAAAATAGAGGGACCAAAAATGCATTTAAGCCTATATTTTACACTTATTTATTTTATTTTTATGGAGAATCATATTACATGGTAATTTCTGTCTTACTCTTTTATTCAAACGTTGTTTATTTGAATTATTATCTGATGATTCTATTAATTAAAACCAATGTTCTCAAAATCAAACCGGACCAGACCGGCCGGTTCGATCGGGAACCGGTCTGGTGACCGATCCGGATACTCTATAAAATCGGAGGAGCTCGGAACCGGTGGGAACCGGTCAAGAATCGGTCAAACCGGGCCAAAACCGGTCAAGAATCGGTATCCAAAACCGGTTTGAATCGGTATTTTTTTACTTTTTTTTAATTTTTATTTTTTTTATTTAAAATTTTAAATTTAATATAAAATATTTTAAAGATAAATAAAAACACATATTTAATAAATATCTCAAATAGTTATAAATTATTTTATCAATTATTATTATTATTTTCTTGTAAAACATATAATTTGCTCATTTATATTAATTTATAATTTTTTTATATATTGATTTTTGATAATTTTATATTATATTAATTTGTCATTTTCTTTCTTTATTCTAAATGTAAATTTGTTATTATTAATGAACATTATTTTATTTTAATAAAATTTGAACTTAAGTATTATGATATATTTAATTAAACTTTTGTATATTTTTTTGAATGTTAAAACATTGTAAAGTGATGTTTTAAGTTTTATTATAGTTTTTAAGGTTTATGTGATATTATATTTATTTAATATTATTTTATAAATTATTTTATTATTATTATTTTATTAATACCGATTCAACCGCGATTCAACCACGGTTGAACAATTGAACCTTGAACCATTGTCATGACCATGAAGTAAAATGTCTGATCATTATCAGATTTTAATTTATTCATATAATTATGAAGAAAGAACAGAAATCTGATAATACATTTAACTAATTGGACAAGCAAATTATATGTTTTAATTCATATAATGATCAGACATTTTACTTCATGGTCAAGGCACTGATTCAAGGTTCAATGGTTCAATCGTTGTTGAATCGCGGTTGAACCGGTATTAATAAAATAATAATAATAAAATAATTTATAAAATAATATTAAATAAATATAATATCACATAAACATTAAAAACTATAATAAAACTTAAAACAACACTTTACAAGATTTTAACATTCAAAAAATATATAAAAGTTTAATTAAATATATCATAATACTTAAGTTCAAATTTTAATAAAATAAAATAATGTCCATTAACAATAACAAATTTACATTTAGAATAAAGAAAGAAAATGACAAATTAATATAATATAAAATTATCAAAAATCAAGATATAAAAAAATTATAAATTAAAATAAATGAGCAAATTATATGTTTTACAAGAAAATAATAATAATAATTGATAAAATAATTTATAACTATTTGATATATTTATTAAATATATTTTTTTATTTATCTTTAAAATATTTTATATTAAATTTAAAATTTTAAATAAAAAAATAAAAATTAAAAAAAAGTAAAAAAAATACTGGTTCAAATCGGTTTTGCATACCGATTCTTGACCGATTTTGGTCCGGTTTGACCGGTTCCCACCGGTTCCGAGCTCCTCCGATTTTATAGAGTATCCGGACCGGTCACCAGACCGGTTCCCGATCGAACCGGCCGTCCGGTCCGATTTTGAGAACATTGGAAATTAGAATGATATTAGCATTTCTTGCACGAGATGATATAAATGTCTAATTCATCCATGTTGCTTGGTTATTTTTATTTGGATCTTTAGACGGCGTATAATAAAATTGTCCCAACTCCCTAGAGATAAGAAGCTCTTGTTTTAGCTAGAATATTGGGCTTCACATTTGAGAATGACATTATTTGAAAATAGCTTAAAAATAAAGTCTCAAAATTGGTTTTGGGGAAAAAAACCAGTTTCAAAACTGGTATTGAAAAAAAATAAGTTTTATAATTGGTTTTGGAGAAAAAAACTGAAAAAAAATTAAAATGGTTCTAAATCCGGTTTTGGTTTATAACTGTTTTTAAACTGGTTTTAGGTTTAGAACCAGTTTAAAAACTGGTTTGGAACCAGTTCATAAATATTCCAAACTGGTTTTGCGAAAAGAGTAATTTGGTTTTATTAAAAAACTTGACCATTTTAATGGTTTGGTTGGGTTTTGGTATGGAAAAACCAAACCATGTCCACCCAGTACTTAGTGATTGGGAGTGCCTTCATGAATTCTTCCATTGAAATGTTATAAGTTTGACTTGAGTGACCCTTTCATGTTGATGAATTATGAAATTCTGAAGATCAAGTTCTGTGAGCTGTCCTTCCCAATATTGAAAGGGCCTAACCATATTTGTATATGACTTGACCCTTTTGTTTTAATTTTCTCTTTTGTATGTTACAGGTCGTTTGATTTGATGTTGACATTATAACATGATATTGCACAAGCTTCGCCATGTCTTGGGCAACCATGAGAGGCTGTAATCAATTCGAAGGATGAACCACTGGACTTGTCTACTTTAATTTTTGAGGGAAGAAAAGGTTCTAATAAAGCTGGATTTTTGTTCCAACATCATATTATCTGATTTCTGGTAGAAAATGGCTGCTGAAAATGATAAAGATCTTGTTGAAATCTTGGAAAACCTGAATCCAATAGATGTTGCTAAATACATGAATTTTGTCAGTGCCCCCCAAGCTGGTGCTATAGCTACATTTTCAGGCACAACACGCGACGCCTTTGAAGGAAAAACAGTCTTGGAGTTGAGATATGAAGCTTATGTTCCAATGGCAATACGTTGTATCAAGTCAATCTGTTCATCTGCTAGAGCATCCTGGAATCTACATTCGGTTGCTGTCGCTCATTGTGTAGGCACAGTGCCTGTAGGTGAAACAAGTGTCTTCGTTGCAGTCTCGTCTGTGCACAGCCCAGGGCTGATGCACTAGAGGCTTGTAGATTTTTGATAGATGAGATAAAAGCACAGGTTCCTATTTGGAAGAAGGAGGTCTATTCAAATGGAGAGGTTTGGAAGGAGAACAGTGAGTTCCTAGAGAGGAGGTCTGGTAATAAGGATGCAGATTGTTGTGGGAAAAAGACAGAAATTAAAGAGCACATAAAAAAGTCCTGCTGTGGGACTAAGGTTCGGGTTGATGATGAAGGTAGCCATGAGGTTTTAAATTGCGGTCGCGGTCATGGTTGCGGTCGTATTAAGGTTTTCACGATTACGGATATTGTGGATTTTGCGATACGGATTGCGGTGGTTGCAGTGTGAATGTTTCACAATTATGCTTAAAATTATATGAAAATGTCTTGTATCATTATATAATTAATAATCATCTATAATAAATATTTTTTCATTATTATAAGATATCCAAAGTAAAAGAAACTAATTAAAAAATATTAAAATTAAATTAAATCAGTAGATACTACATTAAAAAACATTCATTAATATTCAAAAAAAATTTATTAGCATTAAAAGACATATTTTTCACTTAGTAATTAATTGCAAATCAAACCTATATCACTACATCCCTTAAAATTTCCCACGTCTCCCTCCCTCAATTCCTTATGAATATGAAATTTTAACTTTCACTTTCTCTCACGGATCCACCATTCCCAATTATTTTTCCCACATCTCACGTGTCCCACTCACAATCACTCATTAATAAATTTCAAATTTCAATTTTTAACTTTTAATTTCTCTCTCAATTCCTAATTTTTTCTTCACTTCACACGTCTCACTCCCCTTCACTAATAATTCCAAATTCAGATTTCTCCCTCAATTCCCAATTCTTCTTCACTCGTAGAGTCACACAACATAAGCCCCTTCTCTCAATTTTATTTTGTTTCTCAAGGCGTCACCTTTTTGTTTTCTTTCTCTCTCAATGGCACAAATCAACTTCTACTTGGTGGCCACATCCCACTAACTATGAAAAATCGGAACAAGCCAAGCATCATCAAAATCTAATTATTTAAGTGAAGATCGAAACAGAGTAGATGGCATGACTGTGGCAGTTATTTGAATCTTCGGTTTCTTCCTAGTTTCTCGTGGTGTTTTGGGTTAAAAAAGATCTAGTAAAGGGTTGCCTTGCATCTATTTGCGTCTGTCGCTGACGTAACGGCTTTTCGTTGCGGCCGTTACACATGATTTATGCTCTCAACCCAATATCGGTATGAAACGGTAACATTGTCCTCCGATACCGTGATATTGTGGACGATACAGCCGATACACAACGATATTTAAAACCTTGGCCAGGACTAATGTCAATGTTGGGGGATCAAAGATACACTAGAGTAATTGCAATAATTGTAGTTTGAAGAATATCTCCCTGTTCCTTCTTCCCTTTTGCCCAATCTGTTGATAAGATTGCATTTAAACTTTGAAATTGAAGACAATAAGCTATATTGAGATAGATAGGCTACTGAGATATCTCATTCTGCATTTTTTTTAGTTTATTGTGAACAAAGGTGATAATGACAGTAAGAATTTAATAGTAGACAGTTAATTCCAAGACATAATGAGGTCAATGATAAGTGGTAGGATGAAACTGAAAGCAAGACATGAGTAAGAATGCTGGCTACCTTTTCATATGATGCTTCCCAGGGATGAGAAAACTGAGATTTCCCAATGCAAATTTCAGTCATTTTTGGTGGTTTTTTGAAATCTATCGTGCACTAGTGAAAAAAAAATGAGGGAACTCAATTAGCATGGAAAAACTTTACAGGAACAAAGCTTCTCAATTAATTAGATATGAATTAACCAACAACACATACACATCTCTTACTAATCGCTTATTCAAGTTGCCTTTCACTAATTCACTCAACAAAAGACCGTTAAAACCAGTATTATCCCACCTATAATTAAAAAAATACAAAGGTTAGTTTATTCTATTTATTCAAATTTATCAAATATGTACTAAGAAAACTCACTTTTCAATTCCATTTTTATCCGTAAAGGAGAAGTTACTACATTTTATTGGCTACTACTAGTATTATGCTCTCAAAATATTTCCCCAATGTTCTTATCTAACTTTTCATCTATTTTTCTTCCAGCGACATATTAATTGATTTTTGCTAGAAAATGCCTGCTGAAAATGATAAGAATCTTGTTGAAATCTTAGATGACTATTAATATTTTTTTAAAAATAATTTAAATCAAATCACATCTTATTTTAAATTATTAGAATTTTTGAAAATTTAAATTAAATTGTATTAATTATTATTGTTATCTTCAAATTTAAATCAAATTAAGTATTTTTTACTTTTTATAGCAATTTAATTTATTAAAAGGACATAATAAAGTAATTTTAATTTGTACAATTATATAATTGTATACAAAATCCAATTTAAAATAATAAATTGACCATTTATAACAATAATAATATTTATGTTTTAAATTTAAAAAATAACTGTAGTATTATTTTTCGTCTTTTGCTGAACAGGGAGCATCTCTGTATGAAGGCTTTAGGGTTCCAAATTTCTCGTCCTTTCTCATTCGCGGCTCCTTCACCTACCAGATACCAACGCTTCACTCGTCCAAGACCGTCTTACTGTCGCACTTAAAGGTAAAATTGTTATACCCATTTTTCCCTGTACTCGTCCCCTTCTTCTAAGTTCGGTTTCAGATTGGCAAAGGTTCTCATAGTGATATTAAGCATGGAAGGATCGAATCCCTGGATTGTTTTTATATGACTGCAAACGCACAAAAATGCTACGAAATATTGGTATATTAAACAACTGAATAATCCGACATTATAAACGAAAACTGCATACAAATGCACTAGGTATTATATTGCCTGCTACTTCACTGTATTATATTTGGTTGGATGTCATGCAATTGGATCTCAGGTACTTTGGGCAGTATGTTGGTTCAACTGTTCTTGGTAGATCATTATGCAGTAGGGGATGGGATAATGCTACAGAGCTGTAAAATATGCTCTGCCTCGGAATGGTGATCCCATTGGTCTTTTGATAACAAATTAATTATGATGCAGCAGCAAGGTTTTGGTGACAGCCTTGTGGCCTATCCAGTAGGTTGATTTGGTATGGAGTATGGTTCCTAGTTGGCTGTGAATTTCGTGCAGGTGGGGTGGGTTAGTCTCAGTTGACTGCAATTCTACTGGCAGAATTTGGTAGTTTGGATTTGGGAAACATGTGATTTGGTTTGCTAAAATGTACGTACATCGGGATGGGGATATTCATAGGAGTTTGGGATGTATTTCTCTTTTGCTTAGTAACTAAGTAGGTTGGCTAATTTTTTTAGGTTCTGTTTTAATATGCCATGTATTTTGTGTACCCCTGGTAATACAAATCTTTTTGCTTGGCTGATAAAAAAAAACCTGCTCTGTTATTATATAACTTGTCAAAATCCACTAGGATTGGCCTAGTGATGGGGTTTGGATAGTTTTGCATGAGATTTTAGGGTCAAACCTTGGTGCCATCATTGTACACCAGAAAGATAACTTGTCAAAACCTGTTGAACTGAAGGCAATCTGTGATAATTTCCTAGAGACTTCTGAACCATCAATTTGCTTAAATCCAGCTCCTTTTTTGCATTACCTTTTTAATTTATAGTTTCCTCCTTGAACCTTTCTAATTAGCCTCTAATAGTAATACAACTTGCAAGATTATACATTGCACAAAGAGAGTTCATTATACTTTTAGTATATTCAATGAATGAACATTTGATTCTTGAAACATTAGTAGAAGAAAACTGATGGGAATCTAGTATTTCCCCAACCTCAGAAGAAAGCTTTGGTTCTCTGTTTGAATCGTATCTCTGCTGCAACAAAGATCCTATTTAGAAGGGATGATTATAATTTTGTCATAGTGTGTGTACAGAGGATCCAAGCTTTTTAAGACATCCATTTGAACCTTTTTTTTTTTCTTCTTATTTGTGTTTTTAGTTTCATAATTTGATGTAGTTTGTGACTTATAATCATTTCCCCTATATCTCTTTTCTCTTTCATTTTTCAATGCAGTGATGGGAAAGATGTATAAGAATAGGAAACAAGCTGGCGGGCATGGACCTCCAAGAGAACAAACTGATATGCAGGAACAAGAAATGGACATAAGGAAGATTATGAAAGATGTTGAAAATTTTAGTAATATCCATTTTCTATTTTTCATTTTGACTTTCTTTCCCTTTTTCTTGACTGTTGTCTTTATCTTTTCTTTGAATCTGCTTTCTCTGGTTGATGCGTTTTGAATATTCAACTCAATAGAAGACATGCATTATGAAAAGTGGATGATTATGTTTTTGCTTCTTAGTATAATATTTCATATAATTAGGTTGGATTTCTTTGGTCTGCTCTGATGCAGCTAGATTCTTGAATAGCTGTACAATGCATACTTGGTAGCTGAACTCTTTGATTTTAAAGCACCGTATTGATTTATGTGGCTACTGGCTGGATAGATGTGATAGGGATGCTGACACTGATTTCATAGTTTAGAAGCTTAGTGTCATATGAACAGATGACATCACATTGCTAAAGGTAGTTAGGAATTATGATTGTATGTTTCAATTGACTTTTTGTTTATGGATTTGTAAGTTCATGGAGGAGTTAGTAACGTTTAAAATTCTTAATTTTGTTGGTCAAGGAATGAACTTTCATGGGTATAATCCTCTTCGTTATAAAGTCTCTTCTTTTTTGTGCAAAACATGAATTATTCATAGTTGAAATTGTCTCAACCTAAACTTCTAATTTAGGATATGTGGCAATGGCTGCAATTTACCACTGTGCTTTCATGTTCTCTTGTAACATTTAGGGTCAAATGTAACTGTTATTTATGTTAATTTTGCAGTTATCTATAACTATAGCTTTCTTAACCAGGATGATTTAGAGGATTGAATTCTATAGTTGATTGCCAGTTATATAAATGTTCTTGAGGTTTTTGTTGTTGGAAATATAAAAACACTACTTAGAAATTGTTGAGTAATATACGGGCTAAAATTGGTTATTTTGCATTGGATGTTTGAATATAAGAAAATGTTTGGTCCTTTATTTTAATTTTGGGGTGTTAGAGCTGAAATATTTTTTGGTAATCATACCCAGTTCACCTGGTTTTGTTTGCCTTTCCACTATGTCCCAGCAAATATGGGAGTGCAGTTGCTTCTTATAAGGCTGCTAATTTTCGTATTATTTTCCAGGCTACTCACATATGACATGGAAAGAACGCAAAAAGATTGAAAATAGGAATGTCGTTTCTCTTGGTGGGAAGGTGAGGACTATTGTTGATGTTCTATTTTGTTTGCCATGTGCCAATGCAAATACTAGTTCAAGGATGCTCAGGAAACAAATTTCTTAGTGTTTATCATTTCCCATATGTAGCCTCCCAAGAATCAGAGATTACCTTTAAGTGTGGCACGACCAATGATGAAGAAACAAAAGGAGAGGGAGCAGAAAATGCTCCAAGAGGTAATTAATTTCTATCATTCCCCACTTTTATCCCCCCGTTATTTTTTTGTCTGTCTATTACTGACATTATTCATTATAATATGTACCAACCACTTTGTGGCTTTTAGCGTTTGATTCTTGGACAATTTGGGGGAAAGCTTGGTGGTAGCAGTAAAAGATCAGCTGGGAAGCACAAGCCAGAGAACAGGGGTCTGAAGTCAAGTGAAGGTCATTTTAGAAATGGCATACTCAATGTGAAGCATATGTTAAATTCGGCACCATCAAGAGATCATGAAACTGGAACCAATATGTCCAATACAAGGAAAGGGAAAGGTGGTAAGAATAAACATGGTAAAAAGGGTGCCGGTAAGAAGCACCGTTGATCACATCCTTGTGAATAACGTGTTTTAGGAATATTGAGGAGTCATTTTTTAATATGTATGACCTTTATAAATCTAGTATGACCCTTGGGTAAGCTTTTGACAGAGTAAAATGGAATAGAATAGAAAACAGGACAAATGTCTTGTGTATTATGGTAATTATAAAACTGAACAAGACGGACCTTGTGTCTTGTTTTGCGTTATTTTGCTTATCAAACCGATTAGGACCTTTGACCGAGTACAATGGAATAGAATATATATTCTTGTCCTGTTTGAAATGTAGTTTATGATTATTAATGTGCTGTATTTTAGTTCATATAGAAATTATTAACCTTTTGATAAAATAAATCTTTTGACGTTGAGTTGTTTTGAATTTATAAAGATATATTTCATAAATTATTACAAAAAGGTCACTTTATGGGGTTTGATTAAGAATTCTAAACTAATCTGTTTGTTTTAAAGTCGATTAAAATTAATTTTGATAAAATTAAATTAAAATGATTAAATGTAATTAAAATGTGTTTAAATTAATCTTAATTATAAATTTATATTAGAACGTGTACAACGGGGGGACATAATTGATTCAAGGTGCAATTAGCAAAGGCACCCTGTCCTCTAGAGACCTTTTTCCACAATATTTCTCGTAACATAGCTTTGGATTTCAAATAATGATTGTTTTGGTAAGTAGTTCTTTGCAAAATACATTTTTAAATTATTAAACGTTTTGCTTTTATTATACAAATAGAAGTTATAACTAATAATTTAGTAAAAAGAGTATAAACCATAAAGTATATATGAAACATAAACAGATATGTTCAATTACGAGAATAAAAATTAATAAAAAAACATTTGAAAGACTAAAATTGCATGAAATAATTTGTCAAATAAAATTGCAAAACATCACTTTTCGATATGAGTACGACCATGTCCAACCAAAGAGTGAGAGAAAAGCAAGATAAAGACGACTTCACTGGAGATCGAACACAGAATCTCTGGTTCCGTAGACCAGCGCCTTATCCATTGGGCCATGAAGTCCTTTTGATTACTGTTCACGATTAACATCAGTAAAATTGACTTATATTTCATTCAAGTTAAGCTGTTCCTCTCTTTGCCACCGAGTGATCGAACCGAACCAAGGAGCCAAGCTCGGGAGCTGCACTGCAACTGCAAGCGTTTTGCGCATACAAGTTTGGTGACGACGCACCAACCTGAAATCGAAATCACTTCTTCACCAAGCCACCACCAACTATACTATTTTTATTATTATTATTATTATTCTCTGCCGGCGTGGTTTTCTTTCGCCTTTTATAAAAGTCATATCATAATAGTAATAATAATAATCGAGTTCGCCGCAGAGAAAAAAAGGGAGGAATGAATGACTCAGAGCATAAGTGGAGGCTGGGAATATAGGAATCCAATCCTACTTCTTTTGTATTTTTATTTTTAGCGGTGGAAATTCAACATCGATCGCATCTATTCCATAAATAGCAATAAGAAAAAAAAAATGGGTAAAAAGCAATCGTTTCGGAGCAAAGCAGCACACTTTGTTTCTGATCTCACCACTGTTCTTCTCAACCCTATTTCTGACAACAACAAACCCCTCTCTTTCCCTCCTTCCGTAAGTTCTCTCTAAATATTCACTCTTATTATTATTAATTTATTATCGAATTGAATTGAATTAATACTATGTAGTAATTTTTAAATTTTGACTATCTTATTATTATTATTGAATTGAATTGAATTGAATTAATCCTATGTAGTAATTTCTAGACACGTTTTTGTGAAATCCATATGATTGTTGTTCAGGGAGAAGAAGAAGAAGAAGAAGAAGAGGAGGAGGAGGGTGAGTCAAAGGGTGGTAGTGATGATGATGTAATAATTGATGGGCCTGATACTTCGTCCTTCACTGCGTTTCTCTATTCTCTGTTGTCTTCTTCGGATTCCGGGGATAACGTTGTTGAAGCTGATGAGGTGGCAGGTGATGACTCTTTATTATCAGACTCTGCCACGAAGGAAAGTTTTATTGTGAAGAAAAGTTTGTTTTCCAGGGGCAAGCATTCACTTGGTAGGGCCATAGTGGGTGGATTTCGCAATAATAGGGATAGTAATTACACCCAAGGCAAGTTCGACGAAGGTGGCGTTGAAATGAAGTGCATTGTGAAAGAGCCTGTGGCTGTGGTTCATGATCCTCTGCCTGAAATTTCTGAGCCTTCAATGCTAGTTTCCGAGGGTGTGAGGAATGCGGTGTATGCGTCACTTCCGGCACTTATTCACGGCCGGAAATGGCATATGCTGTACAGGTATATATGTCTAAGGATGAAGATGAAGATTCATTGGCATTTGGCTGATACCAGATTGTGCTGTTGTGTGTACAAGTTTGAAACTCTTGTTGTTGGTTAATGTTTGTGTGTTACCTTTTTGTGTTTTATGCAGCACTTGGAAGCATGGCATATCACTTTCAACTCTTTACCGGAGAAGCATGCTTTGGCCTGGACTGAGTTTGCTGGTACAGCTTCATTGACCTTGTGCAGATTATCAATCTTATGCATGCATTTATGAATTATCTATGTATATTCTGCATTTGACAATTCTTTTATATAAAATAAAGAAGTTAGCAGTCAAATACACTTCTTTTTTCCCTTTTCTGAGTAGACTAGTTGATGCCTGCTTGGACTTTATTTGATTGATAAATTGAGTGGTGCATTGAATTTGTGATAGGTTCTGCATCATGCTTACTTCCAATTTACTTAAAACTTTCTTGGTTATTTCCAATTCAACAGGCACGAGGTACATATTTTAAACGTGAACAAGCTGTTAATTTGAGTTTGCCTGAAGCAGAAAGAAACAACTATTACTTTTGGTGACAAAGACCCTTTTTTTTTATTATTATTATTGAAACTTGCTGAACTAATGGATACTAACATATGGTTCTGTGGTACCTAAATAGAATTCTCTTGCCTCTAGATTTGAGCTATAAATGATAATAAAGTTCCACGGAGATTACTTTTGTGTCAAAACTATTTCAATGTGACTTATTAACAATATATTGTGTTGGTTCAAGGTGATTTTATTTTATTTTTCTTTTCAGTTTATATTTGTCAACTTGATGATTTTGTATGGAAGAATGAGTCTATTTTTAATCCCAACTGTTCTGCTTGCTGCCTAGCACTGATTCATTGATGATTGCAGTTTAGTTTGTATTTGTATATCAAATACAAAGTTTTGACCTTGTAATTAATAGTACTACAGAATCATGCAGTAGTTTAAGATGACTATGTGTTGAAGTCCCATGTTTGTAAGCTTACTGGTTAATAGTGTATGTTATCCAATTATAAAGCCACATCTTGGAATTCTGTTATTTTACCACAGGTTGGCTCGATCTTATCTGGATTAGCAAAGATACATGCATTGTGTCCTTTGATCAGAAAGACTAATTTCTAATTTCTACTCTCTACAATCATGGATTGGTTCTCAATATCAGCTATTTTGTTCCAGGTTGTTGGAGACCGTAAAGGAGCAGTGTTTGGTGGCTTGGTTGAAGCTCCTCTTAGACCATCCAACAAGAGAAAATACCAGGTCACCTCTTATCTCTACTAACCAATGTTGTTGGGCATTGGCTGCTTCATTTTGCAAAATGTTAATTTTATTTATTTTTTATCTTGTTGGCATTAAATTTTGCACAGGGAACAAACAATTCATTTGTTTTCACAAACACCTCTGGTTGTCCTGTTATATATCACCCAACAGGTATCTATTTTTCAATGAGTTTGAATATGCCATTCTTTATCTTTCTTTTGCTTTTATCACTATACTGTATTTTGCTTGATATCAAAATCAATGATTAATTTGTTCTATTTGTCAACAAACTATTTCAATGAGTTTGAATATGCTATTCTATTTGGCTGGATGGCTAAATAAAAAAATGAACATTTTAATTTATTTTTTTTTATCTCAAAGCTATGTGGAATGAGAGAATTGAAGTGGATTTAATGAGATGAAAATGAATATCTGGCTTGGCTTGGTTTGGAATTCCATATGTTTCATTTCTCTTTACTAGCTACACTGAATTAACCACAACATTGCAGGAGTAAACCGCTACTTCACACTTTGCACCACTGACTTTCTAGCAATTGGTGGAGGAAGTCATTTTGCACTTTATTTGGAGGGTGATCTGTAAGAACTTTGTTCTTTCATTATGCCATCTATTCTATCGTTCTCTCGAACAAATCATTAGCTTACCCTCTATAATATCATTGGCCTGAATTTTGTTTATTTGTTTTTGTGGGTTCCAATTTTTGACATATCTACTCAAGATTGAACGGATCAAGTTCAGTTTCAGAAACTTATGGGAATCCTTGCCTTGCACATTCTCAAGAATTTCAAGTGAAGGAAGTAGAGGTGCACATAAAGCTCCCCGACCTACACAAACCCCTTACTCACATTCACCTGAGTCCCCCTTTCCCCTTTTATCTATTTGTTTTAGTTGATTAGTTGCCCACCAAATCCAAATCTATTAATTGTAGAGATATTTACTCCCAAATAAAATAAAATAAAACTAATTAGCAAATGCTCTTTCATCCATGCAGTTGTGGGGCTTTGTATTTCCTTCAAAGTATGAGGAAATAGTGGAATTGAGCAGAACAGAGGCACCTGGGATCTGTCGCTGGTAAATATCTCTGGATATGTGTCAATGCCTTGCTGATTGCGTTTTATTGAATGGTCATGCTGAGTCATAAACATGACAATTTCTGATAGAAAGGAATTCAAAGTTGATTGATAGACAATATGATGAAGAAATTCCATGTATTCACTCATGTTACGACTATGTAACATGCTTGTAAATATTTGCAAGGTTGTATATACAGGTTCATACCCATATTACAAAATGGCCCATTTTGTGTGATATAAACATTGGTGCAAATTTATGTGTTTGCATACTTAATTAAAGCAGATGAAGGAAAACGAAGGATAACCCTATGGCTCAACTATTGAAGTTAGCTGTTCTGCAAGCCTAGAACCAAGATGCTTTAGAAGAAAGAGGATGTCTTTTACAGCATGCGTAAGAGGTGTTCACAATGGATATTTTGATAGGCTGGACTATATTTCTATATCTACTGCCATTGCTTCCTTCATATGCAGCAGTTCCATGTCAGGATTTTTTTTTTTTTTGCCATTCTGCATCGCATTACATAGTTTTTGCAGTCTGCATGAGACACTAAGACCACCTGGAACTGTTGCACTGGCATTTGTTCTGATCAAAATGGTTGAGCATAATTAGAGGTAGGTTAGCCAGGTTTAACATCTCAGCTCCTTCTGCGCAAATAAAAAGCTAGGCTCTCCATGTACTCAAAAAGAAAAAGAAAAGAAAAGAAAAGAAGCTAGCCTCTCCTTAGTGGCACGGTCCAAGTTTCTGAAGAGCATGATAAAAGAAATGAATTGTATATATTCTTTTAGCTAAAACTGAAAATCCACCTTCAGTGTCCCAGGAATTGTCTCAATTTTTTACATATCTAATGTGTTTGGATTGGATTATTTTTTGATATTATTTCAACAATTAAGTTTTATGTTTGGATGTTAAGTGAAAAATAATTTTAAAATAATCATTTAATTTGAATTGTCTAAAATAATCAATTGTTTATAGTAAAATTTAAAAAATAAAGTGAAGTTAATAGTTAATTCCTTATTTAAATTAATCAATTGTTATGAATTTATGAATAAATAGGAAAACATAATCTGATAGTTTTTAATTATACTTTTTAAAATCTTGTTTATCGAAAAACATTTCCCTATATAATAGAAATAATCTAAGATTATAATTTGATTTCTTCTATCAAACTTATCACAATCAAATGGGATTGCTTAAAATATAAGAGTAGCATTATATTTTCTTATAAATCTTTTTAACTTTTATAAAGCAAATATTAAATGAAAAAATAAATACATTTAACATGTTTGAATTTGAAAGAAAAATATATTTAACTCATTGTTTAGTAGTAAGAGGATTTGTTAGAACAAAATGCAGGTGAGTTTAGAATTACTCTTAAAATAAGCTATAGATGTAGGTCTCTACTGGTTATGATGTTGCTAGTGTCTTGTTTGTTTGTTAGTTTGTTCTCTAAAGCCAGCTACACAGCTGTACACAACATCACTTATGTTCCTTCTCCCTGTACAATATGAGCCATTGTCCCCCCACCACCCAAAAAAGAAGAGGAAAAGATTTCAGAAATGAGAAATTATTCAAGGCATACATGATGCAATTGCACAAATGTGCCGGCAAATAGAAAGAGATGATGAGCAAAACGATTAGGCATGCCGCATTAGTGGATACACTCACTTTTGGTAAATATATTGATACATCATCTAATGCATGCATGCGCAAGAACTACTTATATATATAGCTTTTCAAGATCAGGCCTTGTCTGCCCAATTTGACACACACTAAATGTGGCTGAGAAAAAAAGTCAAGAAGGACTCAATTATTTAATTTTTTTTTTCTGAGAAAAACCCACTTTCAATTAAAAAATGTTTTTAAAAGATTATAACAATTCAGCTAATCTGTAAAAAAGAAAAACAATTCAGTTAATAAATATTGCAACGTTCAATTAAAAAGCACTTTCAAATCAATAACTTGAAAAATATTGCAACGTTGTAATATCATTATCTCTGTTTATAATATTACAATATTGCTCAAGACGGGTATTATAGATTGGATATTGTTTTCTTATGATATGTAAATAAGTATAATTAATAATTAAAATATTTTCAAATGTTCACAATTCTTTTTTTGACTGCAAATGTTTACATTTCTAATAATGTGGAATATTTGTTCACACTTGTTAGTTAATATGATAGATAAACAAGGGGTGAGGCTAAAGTGGAGTTTAAATATGCTGAGGCACCGGTGAGAATGATCTTGTTACCTGCTGCAGCAGGTTAGTTATCTATTTTTAACCTGCTATAGCAGGTAATCAGGAGAGAAAAAATAAAAAATATTTTTTATTTAAAAAATAAAATTATATAAAATTGTTATAATAAAATTTTTTTCTTTTTTTAAAAAAGTGAGAACCACCGGAAAAAAGTGGAAACCACCAGTGATGCTTGAATGAACAAATTACCTATTATAATATGTTGGTTAACTGGGAGAAAAAAAATTATTTTTTATTTCTTTTATGCTCCACAGAGAGAAAAAAAATGTTACGGTTATATAATTTCATTTAATAAAAAAATGATTTTTTCTTCCGGTTAACCAACCTATTATAATAGGTAATTTGTTCAAGTACCACTGATGGTTTCCATTTTTTTTTAAAAATAGAAAATTTTTATTCTAATTTTTATTATAATAATTTTATATAATACGTAATTTGTTTAAGTACCACCGATAATTTCCACTTTTTCAAAAAAAAGAAAAAAAAATTATTATAACAATTTTATATAATTTTATTTTTTAAATAAAAATATTTTTTTATTTTTTCTCTCCTGATTACCTGCTATAGCAGGTTAAAAATGAATGACTAACCTGCTGCAGCAGGTAACAAGACCATTCTCACCGGTGCCTCAGCAGATTTAAACTCAACTTTAGCCTCACCCGATAAACAAGTATAAGTATTATAAACATTTAAGATGAATTAAAATTTAAAGATTGTGAGTGATTAATCATTATTATTTAGAGAAACAATAAATGCTTTATCACTTAACAAAACTTATATATAAATTATATGAAATATGCTGAATTTGTTGCTCTCCTGAAAGGCTGAACCAGTACTGGTGAAGCAACGATGTCGTTTAGTAGCAGGCGTGGCAAGTAACGTTTGCGGGCGTTACGTGGAGTGAGTATCTTGTGTTCTATATCTATATTTACCGTCAAATCGGAGAATCGCAGTCGGAGGAATCAGAATCCGAAGCCCTGAATGGCGCCACCGCCACCGCCACCAGCGAAGTCAAGAGGGGCCACTCAGGGTCAGGGGATCAATAATGCAACGATTAACTTCTATTCCATTCTCCTCGCTCTCCAATATGGAGCTCAACCTTTGATCTCCAAACGCTTCATCAGGTTTTCATTTTTCAACCTTAACAATTTCAATTCTTTACTTTTCTTCTCGATTCACGATACTGTTGTAATTGTAGTTACCGTCGCCAACTTCCCAACCATTTATCATCTTTTTTTAAAGTAGTAAAAAAATTAAAATCCTGGACCAGACCTGGATTTAGTTATCATTTTTTCGATTAAGAGTAGAAAATAATCGCTATTTTAATTATCGTTAGTAGAATTAATTATCTTCTCCGTTTGATCTATGCTGCTGTGGTTGTTGGGAAGATTGGTTAGTAGTATTACTTTTTTTTTTTTTTTTTTTTTTTTTTTTTTGGTGAATAGTTAGTAGTATTCCTTGAAACAAAGGAAAAGAATAAGAGTCTCTAAACAGTAGAAGAAATCCAGTTTATCAAATATGAAGTATAAATAATAAATCCTTTGAATGTATCCTTTCCTTTTATGTTGATGCTTGGACATATGGAATTTGAATGTGAAGCGTGTATTATAACCTATTTTCCCCTCTTCCTGCAGACGTGAAGTTATTGTGACTTCATCTGTTTTGGCATGTGAGATTGCAAAGGTAACTCTTGAACTGTTCTACATAGTTTTGGCCTACTTTTCTTATTTTTTTATTGGGAACATTCATCGATCTCTGTAATCTGCCTTTTAGGTTATATGTGCAGTGTTTTTCATGGCAAAAGATGGTAGTCTGAGGAGAGTGTATAAAGAGTGGACTTTGGTTGGTGCATTGACTGCATCAGGACTTCCTGCAGCTATATATGCATTGCAAAATAGTTTGCTGCAAATTTCTTACAGGAATCTTGATTCGCTCACATTCTCAATGCTGAATCAGACAAAAATATTTTTCACTGCATTCTTTACATATTTCATATTGAGGTATGTTCCCACAATTACAACTATTAATATTTCTGCTATTTTTGACAACCCATTCGTTCACATGTGTGAAAGAGGATATACTAAGTTGTTATCTATGTTTGTTAAGCAAGTGATTTCACTCAATAGCTGTTGTGTCAATATAGAAAACTCAAATAATTTGTTCTGAGGAGCAGGAGTTGTCCCAGTTTCTTGTGGTTTTGGCTGGCCAAGGTATAATTTTAGTGTTGTTTAGGTTGTTTTCTTTGAACCTACTTATATTCTTGAAGTCTATGAGTTGGATTGAGGTCATAGATGTGCACTTGGTGCTTTCCGGAACCTTCAACTATATTTTGTTAGGTTTGGTGTATTCCACTCACTTTTTACTTTTAGGTGTTTTCGATGATGTTGATTTCTTGTTCTGTTGTTTGTGTGCTTCTGCAACACTTTCAGAGGTTGATTATAGGGGGACTCTTCTGAGAGGCTTTTCTTCTCTTCTCTTGCTGGATGGATTTCTGCATTTCTTCCTTATGCTTTGTTTGGGTTGACCATTGTTTCTTTTCTTTGCTGTGTTTGGATGGTTCAATGTCTTTCATTTTGCTGGTTTCTTTTCCTTCTTCGTGGTAACTTCTGTTAAAATGGGTTGTGTTTATTTTTGTTATTCTGCTACTTGTAACAAACTAAAGCTTAGTGTTATAAGGCTATTAGCTTGAGGGGGAGTGTAAAGAAATTAGTATTATAGGGTCTTATCGTTGTGGGCTTGACCTTATACTAGTACTAATAGTACGTAATCTAATTATTAGCATAAATAGGAATATTGGATTAGGGGTTTGTAACAACATCCATAATCATATTTTCATTAACTGTTAGCCATCAGTATCTCTTTTCCTTCTCTAACCTTGGACCTATAATGCTAACATTGTACACTACATGGAATCTGGTAATGGTTCGTACAGGCAAAAACAATCGATTGAGCAAATTGGGGCCTTGTTCTTGTTAATAGTTGCGGCAGTTCTTCTAAGTGTTGGCGAAGGCTCTAGCAAAGGTTCTTCTAGTGGTAATGCTGATCAAATTTTATTCTATGGAATTATTCCTGTATTAGTTGCTTCAGTGCTCTCTGGACTGGCTTCTTCTTTGTGTCAGTGGGCCTCTCAGGTAACGAGAACATCCAATTTTCTGTTCAAATTTATACTTCCTTGATTGATTAATATTAATATTTATTCATTGATTCCTTCTATTACAGGTTAAGAAACACTCATCATACTTGATGACTATAGAAATGTCTATTGTTGGAAGTCTATGTTTGCTTGCCAGTACTTTGAAATCTCCAGATGGGGAAGCTATGAGACAACATGGATTTTTCTATGGTTGGACTCCTCTTACTTTGGTAATGTTCTTACTATTGTTTGACTTTTGTGATATAATTCTTAGAACTGTTGGATTTTTGTCATGCTTATGCATGTACAGAAGAAGTCAATACAACCAACACATAGAAAACTGAGGTTCAAATTTTGGTATTCTGCTATCTGTGCCAAGCACATGCATATACATGTAAATTTGGACCTATACTTTTTCGTGTCAGGATTGGTAACAGTTAATTTTTTTGTTGGGGGGCAGGGGTTTGATTAATTCCCGTACATTCTAGTTGATGACAAACCTTTAATTAACTGCATTAGTGAATAATGAGAATGATAATTACTTGCAAATTCATAATATGAACGCTTTAGTGCCTTGTTCTGGCCATTTTTATTAATATGCAAGAGTGATTGTGCCTTTAATAGACATAGACATTGATGTACATTAACTTTAAAAAGTCACATATTTTTTTATTCAATTCAGATCCCAGTAATTTTCAATGCCCTTGGTGGAATTCTTGTTGGTTTAGTTACAAGCCATGCTGGTGGTGTTAGAAAGGTATGTTTAACTTTGTGAACTATTACTGAATTACTTTTGGGATGCACTTTCCTCAGATGACAGATAAAATGGTGATCAGATGTAGTCGGTCCTTATTGTTAGTTTACAATGTTCCTACATCACGAAATAATCAGGAGGTTAATTGGATGAAACATATTGCATGCATTTGTTTTATCATGGCTTTTGGGGGATTTAATCTAAATTCTAACATGCATTATCAATTTTGACTAAGAGAAATTATTATTGCACCTTATGGGGTGGAGCAGTAGAGGCAGTAACTTCACAAACTTTTGGTACTTAGAGTAATTGCTAATTTGCTAGTGGGACAACATACAATTATTGATGGCAATTCTGACTTTCAAGTTTCAAAATCCTTTCATAGGGAATATTAGGGGTAAAAACTCTTCCCATTTTCTGTTTTAGACGAATGTACTTACAGTGGCATTCATTCAATGTGGTTGCAGGGGTTTGTCATTGTCTTTGCTTTACTCATTACGGCATGGCTACAGTTTATTTTCGATGGAAAACTACCTTCATTGTATTGCGTTGTGGCTCTTCCACTAGTGGGCACTAGCATTGCAATATACCAGAAATACCCCTACCAGGTTAAGAAGAAGGAGTCCTAGAATCAAGAAGGAGTCCTAGAATCTGACCATTATAACATGGGGAATTTATTTCTTTAGTTCCCCACTGAAACTTCTTTGTTTTTTATCCAGAATATATTAGCATATTGTAAATGATAGAACATAGAAGGCAAGCATTCTTTTCGATGTCTTCTCGATCTCGATAGAATTAGGATGTTATACAGAGCTCTTTTTTTCTTTTTAATATTCTGGAATCTTTAAACGATCATTTATTTGTCTCGTCTTCATTGGGTGGATAACAGGATTTCAATTTGAAATTTATATCGTAGGAGACAATGCCTGTATCACCAATGAAATTTACGCAGAAAAATATTTATTGTCGTTTAATCCTTTTTCTCTGATGAACTGAAGCATTAGGAGTTTTTTATCCATTCCTACTTGAATAGCACAACATGGTGTCTCTGTTCTAACAGGACCATATGTCGTTATTCAAGAACATGAGAAAGGCCATAAATGTAACATCATTTGGATACACACGACATCAGTTCTCATCACATTAAAGAGACACTGCATTCCGATTACTAATTACTAATTAGCTGAAAAACAGCTATTGCATCTTTAGGGACCTCACGTTTTGAATAACTTGACATCAAAACATTGCAAACAAACTGAGACATGTGTTCCATATCCCACTTTCTGGGTCAATCACTACAAAAATTAAAAAAAAAAAAAAGAAAGAAAGAAAAATTAATTTGCACATCTATTTATTACCAATCAAAATTTATAAAAAAAAAAAAAGTCATTTTTATCAAATTTCTTAAATCAATTATAAAAAGATACTACTAAATCCTATGTAAGTGAATAATATTCTTTGGTACAATATGTAAGTGAATAACATAAGCTATATTGTTTTTTTCTTTTCTTTCCACTTATTTTAACTTTTTTTTTTTTTATAGATTTTGTAAAATTAAACAATATTTAAGCTTAAATATTTTCATAAGCTTAATTATATAAGTTTTTATATATTTAAGCTTATGAAAATAATTTTTGTGGTAATACAAATATTTTTATTCTTTAATTTCTTCTATATACTCAAAAAAAAAAAAAAAAAAACTTATCTGTACAAATTTAAGAAAACAAAACAGAGAGAGACAAAAACAGGTGGCTGCATTGAGCAGAGGAAGAGGGTTTTGTTTTGGTCGTTGGCAGGGTTTAAGGAAGCGCGGAGAAAGGTTGTCTTGAAGGAAGTGTTCACTGTTCAAATCAAAAATCGATGGCACATATCGCAAACCTTCCCATGACGCCACTGATGCCCACCACGTCCTCAAACGACATCAAAGAAATCGCGTTTAAGACCGCCCCTTCAGCTTCCAAGGCCGAAATCAAGCGCGTCCTCGAAACCTTCTACGGCTTCGAGGTCCAAAAGGTGCGAACTTTGAACATGAAGGGCAAGAAGAAGCGTTACGCGGGATCGTTGGTCGCAAAACCCGATTACAAGAAGGCCTACGTCACCCTCAAGAACCCACTTTCCTTCTCCCAGGACCCTTACCCCTTTCGTTCCACCCTCCAAGACAAGAGGAATGAGAAGATGTTGACCACTCAGTCCTAGGTGTGTAGTTTTGGGAGTTTGAGAATTCTCTTGTCACTGTCATGTTCACTCTTTTCTTTTTTTTGTTGGTTCCATTTGAGGATGGTACAGTGGTTTCTTGGAGTTTATTGATTAATGAGGATTGTGCTGTATAAGGATTTGAAAAAATGTCTGTAATTTTGGCTGCAACGCCAAGGTTTCAAACCTCTGCGACCGCAACACAACCGCAATTGTGGCTGCATCGATCATATTTGTCAGTAATTTTCTGCTATATCAAGGATTGTAACGAAATTGCAACTGCGACCACAATTTAAAACCGCAATTTAAACCCTTTACACCCGAACTTGGTGTATCTATATGCCCTGCAAATCTACCATTCCAGGTCCAATTGTGTCAGCGGTATTTTTTTTTTTTTTCAGTTTAATTCAACATTGATGTTGGAAATGATAAATTAATCTATTTATTTTAGAAAATGATAATTTGAATTAATATAATTCATTTGACCCTTGTATGAATAGTAACAATAATGTAAAAGCTGGAATTTGAGCTTGGAAAATTTGAAAGCTGGGTGCAGTTTTGTTGTCTACCATAAACATCAAGAATCTAGTTGCTATGAACAATATGACTATGATTCCGAGAATCTTTGTTTATGAAATGACTGAGTGCTCAGCTGATAGAAGGAACTTGTTAATCACAAATGGCTAAATGAGTGTAAGCAAACATCCTAAATAAAAATTTGATTGTGAATTCTATAAATTAGCAGCATATATTTGAACTCTTGCAGAGATTGTTTCCTCTCAAGTTGCATTTTTTTTTTTGCAGTGCTAGACATTTTGTTTTCCCTTCATCTGCATTTTTATGGTTCATTCCTGAACTTATAAGTTGATGTTCTATCAACTATATGTTCTTAGGGTCCATGAACTTGTATAAGGAATCTAATCATTTTTTCTGTTTTCTACTTAGGTATGTATACTTGTATTGCTGCATTTGGAAGTCTTTATCTGTATATGGAAGCTACAGCCTACAGCCTATAAGAAACTTTTCTATCTTTAAAGTCAACAATTTTGATACAAAATTTAGACTATATGCTTCATATAAAGAATGCTAGCTAGGTGTTTTTACTACAGTACTTTGTATGTTGAAAATTGAAAAATTAAATACTTTTAAGACATAGACAGCCTTCTTCTAGGGTTTATTCTACGTAGAATGTTGTTTGGTGACTTGAGTCTATCCTGTGTGTCTCCAATTTCAATTCCTGCTGGTTTTGTATGTAAGGAGTTCTTAATCTTCCGCCAATTTAAGCTCCACCCTGATGAATTCTTTGGCTTGTTGCTTAACTTTTCATACTCCTGTTGCAATTCAAAATAGTCATTCTGCAGTTCTACCATTTTGGACTTTACATTCTCAAGTTCTAATTTGAGTGCCTTAATGTCCATAGTTGCAGATGTCTGGTTTCCTTCTTGTTCAGTTTGGATTCCACTTTGTGCTGGCTCCTTATCTTGCATTGCTGCCCTCATCTTTACTTGCTCTGAAAATAGAACCTGCATGTCGTGTATACTTTCCTTCAGGCTGCAGCTTTTATGCTGAATCATCACTCTGGTCATATTAGCTCTAAAAATGCTATGTAATTATAACTATAATTTGTTGTGCTACCATACTATCTTACAAGGATGTATATTATGTGAACCAGTTCCTCAATGCTGTTCTGTAGAATTCAATTTTCATATTAAAATTGACTTGGAAAATATTTAGTTCTTTCTGTTGATTCACCTCATGTGATGATTGTCATATCTCAACATTTTTGGTCTTTAAACTGCTCTTCTAAACCAATTATGTTTTACTACAATTTTAAGAGAATTTTATTTCTAAATCACTGTATATGAGTAAAACACAATGTCACAATCTTTGTGTATAGAGGAAATAATTTGTAGAGTTTTCTGTCTACTATTTTCCATTGAGGGATTGTTTTTCTGGCCTCTCCTTGAGCACATGGTTTCAAGGAGGGATTTGGGAGTATTGCTGTTTTGTTTTTATTTTTCTGCTTATATGGAGAATTTGTATTATCTTGCCTCTATATGATCTTTCTTTCCTTCTAATAAAGTTTCTTCTTTCATTAAAAAATTGCCATTCACCTATAGATTCCGTTAGTATTTAAGGGTTTTCCTATTGAAAGTTAAAGTAAAAGGTCTGTGAAGTTACAATTATTAATGTATTGAATAATATCATTTATCCTAAATTGGTTCTAATGTTTAATTTGGTTACTGTGTTTCTAGATGGCCTTTTAACAGATGCTGCTAAATCTGAATTCTGATTTGTGCTATATAATCATCACACCAATTTTTGCTTTTTTATTGGTGGAATCTGAAATTCTCAAAACTGCGGTTAATGATTATTTGTTAATTTATCATGTATGAAGCTGAAATAGTTTGATTCCAGAGATTGCAAACTTTACCTGGACAACAGTTCTTAGGGGCAATCTCTCATTTTGTGCAGCATGCAGACATGCATCAAGTGAGAGTTTTTCACAGTTCATTATTTTGCAGAGTCTTTTACGGTCATGCTCAGTCAGTGAAGGATGGGTCTGGAGAGATGTCAATATCAGAATGTCAAAACTTTGTTTTGAAATGCCTTTAGTTAAAACAGGAAACTGAAACAGAAGAAAATAAGAATTAAAATGATGACCTTGAGGTAGGTGTCGATCGCTCTATATAGACCATCATCATATGATCGAGTATTTTCTGGTAGCAATTCAGCGAAAACTTGGAACTTGGTAATTGAAAGATTTGGATCTCTTGCAATTTCAGCTAGGTAACTGTCCAAGAGCCTACTAATATTGAATTTCCTAGTCTTCTGTTGCTGTTGCATCTGCTGTTGTTCATGCATCAAGAAGTATTCAACAATTCGTTGCACTACATCTATGTCTAGCATGGTGCATTCTTCAGATGAATTAGTCATGTTACTAATGAGGGGGGAAAAAGACAAAAGATAGATATTAGTGTCATTGGTCATTTTCATAACTCTTGGGTTCTTTTTCTTTTTTGGTTTAGAGGATTGCAGAGTTAAATTTGACCTTTGGCATTAATGCCAATTCCAATGTGCGAAAAAAAAGGAGAATTGTAGCATACTCACATGACCGTTTTTCCTTGATCTCCATTTTGATATCTTGGAATTAGAAGATCATTCACCTCAGCATCTTCCAACACCAAACTCACTCTCTTTTCAAGGTCTGTTGTGAGAGCTGGTGATATAGAATACATCATGGCCATCTTTAACATCTGCAACATGAACTTACATGAGACGGCATCTTGCTGAGGAGGAATAATGCTTATTAGGCTTTCAATAATTGTCTTTTGCTCCTTGCTGTGTCCACTGCTTTCTTTCTTCTTTCCACTAAAAATACTGAACTGTAGGTTACACTTTTCATGCCCATATCCTCTTAGCCCTTCTAACTCCACCTCCATTCCTGGCAGCCATCTCTTGGCATATTGCATGATACATTTACCAATGATCTCTGGTTTGGTTCCCTTTGCCCTTATTGCAGAAGTGATCCGCATAAAATGATCAATGCGGAAGGTGGCCACATCACTGAACCACCAGCTTTCTTGATTAGGTGCTGCATCCTCACTTGTGAGGTCATCTTTAGAAGCCTTCCATGCAATGGAGTCACAGCATCTTCTTACAATTTGAAGGTTTTCAGCCCATGGAGATAAGTTTTCACAAGATTTCAGAACAGTGATAGTGTCTTTCCATGAAGAAAGCACAACAAAGGTGAGGAAAGCTTCAGTCTTGGAAATGAGGTTTCCATCTTCTAGTTCTTCAGTCATCTCTAGGAACTCTGATGCACATCTTAGTTCAGCTATGTTATCTGGGCTGAAGTCTATAGGGAGGCCATAACAGAACTTCAGAATTGTTTCAAATGTTTCAGATCCACCTGGGAAGTTTTCAAGCTTGAGTGGATTGCCAGAATTTGAGATCAAAGGCTGAATTTCCAATCGTCCTATGTAACCGCACTTTGATATCAAGGGGTACTGTTGTTACAGAAAAAGTGACCAACGTACGTAATGATGTTACAGCAAAAGTAGCTATCATACAAAAATGATTGAGACATGAAGTTGCTGGTCTGTTTGATTTCTTTTATTTTTATTACTACAAAAATGTAAACTTTTTTTCATTATATTTCTTGTTTTTGTTTAAGGAAATAGTAAGTCGTGTTTTGTTATTTTCACTATTTCCTTCAATGAGATCTTTAAAACAAGAAACAAAATAAAAATAATGCTACATTTTTTTTTATAATTACCAGTGAAAACATATAAATTGTAAATGCTACTAAAAAAAAATCAAATGCCCCGTTAGTTTTCCCATGTTTTTGCTGTTCTGTTTTCAGGACTCTTAAACCGTCTCTAATGTTTTGTGCTTTCTATCTCTCGAGTAACTTTTTTTACCCTATCCAAAAAGGTAAAAAGACACGTGCACACACAAATACACACACGACACACCACAAAGAAAAGGAATGTGCGGTTGTTATGGTCCCTATGATAGAACTAAATTCTACACCAGTCAATGTCACTCATTGAGATAAGAGTCTGGTTATAGACAGTGTTATGATGTTACCGATTTCTTGTGCTCTATATACCCCGCTGATGATTGTTCGGAAATACTACTATGTTATTAAACCAATTCAGAGGGAGAGGTCAATGATTTTCTGCATTTACAAGGCTTTAAATATGTCAAAGAGTTTGTCCATACCTTGTGAACATTATAAGTGGTTTCCTGGACTTGAATGGAAAAGTCTGTTGGGATTTGAGGAGCAATGAACCTGCACAAGACCAAACCAGACAAGAAACAAAAAGAAGAAAAAGAAAACACAAACATAAGTGGTAGAAGCTAGAAAAGAATGGGAACTATAGGAAGAAAAAACAAGAAGGGTGGGGGTGGGGGTGGGGGAGTACCATACTTGGTTAGACATGTAGATATTGTTATTACTGAATTTTTAGCTGTATAATCTATAAAAAGATGTTATTCTAGTTGTACCATGAATGTTCTCCTTTGAAGCTATCAGCTATAGCGATGAGTTTGTTGGGAACTACAATGCTTTTGTCTGAAACCTTATCACTTCCATCAGTGTGACTCCCGGAGTCTTGTTGTGCTTGCCCTACTTGAAGGGACTTCATGGTGATGGTTTAGCTAATTGCAGTAAACTTGGAATTGGATAGACACTCCATTTTTTATGACTAAATGATGCAAGAGACCAATTGATATTTGATACAAGACCCGTGATGTTGTCTATCTAAATTAATGCTGGAAATCGATTATGTGGTCAGTGTAGGGTTGTAGTTATGACGGTTGGTGACTTGTTTCTTTCCTTCTAGGTTATCAACTTTAATAACATTCTGTTGTTGTGTTGAAATAATAACCGTGTGAATGTTTGAGGCCAAATATGCATACGGTGCATGGTTTTGTCTACGTCGCTTTACTTTATCTGAATTTTCTCTTAAATATGAAATCTACTCTTATATTATGAATTTCGGTAGGGCAAGCACAATACCCGGAGTCTTATTACAATGTTTTTGTATAATTTTTTTATTAGGTTTACATTCCCTTGTTCTCTCACCTAGTATTTTTACCCCCCACCATAAAGTAGTTTTTTACGATCAAAATAATAATTTTAAAAATATTAAAAATAGTTTATATTGTTGCAAAAAAAAAATTATAGGATAGATCTCTGTCCTTTCTTCTAACCCCCCCCCCCCCCCCCCAAATAAAAAAAAAATCATTTTTACATATATTTTTGGGGGTCAAAATCATTGTAAAATCTATCTTTGATTATTATGAAGGATTTGGGCCCTTATTTGTCCCCCTTCAACCTTACAATAGTGTGATCGATTGGCGACTTGTGGCTTACAGGCATTGTACGTCTATTTGGCATTTATGGCAACTCACAAATTCTTCTACATGATTAGTTTTTTTTTTTTTTTTTTAATAATAACGTTCATAAAATCGTAATTTACCCTCTTTGGGGTAAAAATAAGGTACATAAAATCATAACAAACAACCTCTATTTTTATCCTATTTTTTTTCTTTTCTTTACTCACATGTTCATTAGACCCAATCATTTCGATTATTGATACTGACTTGAGTATTGATTTTATGATTTAAAATTCAATGACTCGTTATCAAATCATCTATTAAACTGATCTTCCTTTATACACACAATATGATATCAATTCACTTAAAGGGGATAGTTATTCGAATTAATCAACTCAAATCTCTTATCTTATTTTATTATTATTATTTTTATAGTTCTTCTCTCATTTTATTTTACTTATATATGCACAATACAATATTGTTTTAACTAAATTGATGGCTTGTTTTTTCAAAGTAATTAATTTAAACTCCGTCTTTTTTTAAAACCGGAAAAATTCAAACATGATAAATTAAACCAAATCAACACGTTCTTTATTACAAAAAAGTTATAAACCAAGCTAACTATTTTAATTGATTTAGATTCTTTTTTCTTCCCTAAAACAAACTAAACTAGCTTGTTACTATTCCTAATTACACTTTATGTTCTGTCAACTTGAATGATGTTTCTATTAGTACTATTTTGCATGGTTTTAAAACCCGGACCGACCCGACCGGTCGGGCTGGGACCCGGTGGTTAGACCAGGTCGAGTCGGTCATCGGACCGGTCATGCTTTCGACCAGGTCAAATACGGTGTGACCCGGTCAAACCCGGTGTGACCCGGGGTTAAACCGGTGACCCGACCCGGTCACACTTTTTTTTTTTAAATTGCTTTTTGGATAAAAAACCAAAAGAAAGAAAGATTTTGTGGCTGTGAGTGTTTGCCAAAACATTGCTTGCTGTGTCGCGTTTGTGAGTTTGTGATTTTTCTTCTTCAAACTTCAAAGTGCACACAGATAAATCCTAAGGCCGTCATCTCAATCACATCGATCCACACCACATGATTCTATATAATCCAACTTGAATGTTATTTTTAGTTGATTCTGTTTTATTATTTATGAGTAGTGATTCTTACGTAATTGATACTGTGATTCTGTCACTGTGAATTTTGTTTGAAGAAGTATGGTACAGTTGATAGTGTGATTCTATTATTTTAAATTCTGTTTAAACTTTAAAAAAGTTTAATAAGTAATTTATAATGTGATTTTGTTACTGTAAATATCAATGGATTTGAACTTGAAAAATGAGCTTGTGAAATTATATTAATTTGTTATGTGATTTTTTTTTACCTTTTTAAGGCATGTATAAAATTTTCAAATTTTTTAATACAGATCAGGTCATGCGGGTCAATTAGTGACCCACCGATTCGACCACTGACCCAGTGACCCAATGCCTTGACCGGATCGGTCACCGGATCGGTTTTTAAAACTATGCTATTTTGCATGACATTGTTTTTTCTACTCAAATATGATTTAAATAATTAATCATGTTGATGTGGTTCACTATTGCTGCTAAGCGAAGTTCATTTCTCTCACCAAAAAAAAGCGAAGTTCATTTCATTTGGCACTTCATAAGAGAAAAAAATACTTACCGATGATAATATGTCACATTATTAAAATATTTTTAACAAAAAAATAATTAATTTAGTGTGTTTAATAAAATAAAAAACATTATTAACTTTGTTTTCTTTGGGGGAAATATTTCCTTTCACTTGTATGAGAAAAAACTTTTTTTCCATGCCTTTCTTAAATGTCTACTGCAAGGAAATACAATCGGATAATAAAATACGATTTTTTTTATACTATTGTTACTTCTTACGAACTCAATTATAAACAAATTTAACTATCTTACACAATAAAAAATCGTACTATTTCATTATCGGATTGTATTTCCTTGTATTTAATTGCATTTCATTCGCCATTAATTAATATCCATTCAAATATTGGCGGCTACGGTTCAAGTTGAAGAGGGTTACGTCTATAAAAACGCCGTTTTTCTTCATTAATTTCTCATATCAAACGGATACTTGTCTGAATACAAAAATTTCAAATTACAATAAACTGACTCAAAATTTCAGATTGTCATCATCTTCTCAGTTGTTTGTTTTTCGAGGGATCATTAGCACTCAAGAAAAAGTGACCACATTGCTTTCCTCAAGGTTCAATCGCACTCTTCTCTTCTTCACCCATTCACGTTTTCTATTTTTTCAAAGTTTTAATTACCACTTTAAAACTGCACAAGTAACTTTTCAGGTTTTATATTTCTTTGTTCAATAGTGTAAAATATCTCTGGAACCACATTTCCCTGTGTGTGGCAAAATAAAATAATCCATTTTCAACATTCCATTCTTTACATTTTTGGTTTTTCCTTCTTTTTATGCTTTGAACATGGTGCTTTTCTTGTCTTCCTTTTATCGTTTAATTGTGTTTCACTGTTTTGTATCATAGATCACTTGGAGCATTGTTTCATGACAAAAACTTGCATCCATTGAGAAATTAATTCATTGTCCAAAAGGGTACGCTTCATTTTCTTCCCATGAAAACCCACAAGTATTTCATTAATTCTCTTGCTTTATATCTCAAAAATTCTCATAAAAAATTATTTCATATACTTGAGACCACATTTCCATGATCCTAACTAATCTTCATATAATAGTAACCAAGTTTTATTAACTCTTTCTTGTAAATTGAAAAACTAAGCTAAGTCTTATATACGTAGAGATTGACCGAGACTATAGACATGTAATGGTGTCAGACCACAATAATTCCTTATGTTCTCATTCATTCATTCAGGGTTTTGTTGGTTTTGCAGAATTTTGCAAAGATGAATGATCTGATGACAAAATCATTCCTAAGTTACGTGGAACTGAAGAAACAGTCTGAGAAGGACGACCTTGAAGACTCTCATGACATTGAAGCAGGGAAACTCAACAACCCCACGGAAGACCACAACCTCTCTAATTTCTTCCAAGAAGTTGGAGCAATCAAGGTTGAAATGAAAGAGATCACCAACCTCTTACTCGACCTTTGGCAACGACATGAAGAGACAAAGTGCACTCACAGTGCCAAAGTCCTACGTGGCCTAAGGGATCGCATGGAGTCCGACATGGTTGCCTTGCTTCGCAAGGCAAGGATCATCAAGTCAAGGCTTGAGGTTCTCGACCAATCCAACATAACCAATCGCACTTTATCAGAATCCTACAAAGAAGGGAGCACTATTGATAGAACCAGAATTTCTATCACAAATGATTTGAGGGTCAAACTTAGGGACATGATGATGTATGAGTTTCAGTCCTTGAGAGACAAGGTTCTATCTGATCACAAGGATGATTTAAAGAGAAGGTACCATACAGCAACAGGTGAGGTTCCTAGTGAGGAAGTGATGGAGAAAATGATTTCGGGGAGTCTCAAAGTTGAGTTTATGGCTGCAGGGAAAACGGATAATAATGCTGATTTTGGTGTTAGGCATGAGGCAGTGATGGATATCCAGAGGAGTTTGAATAAGCTTCACCAGGTTTTTCTTGACATGGCTATTTTGGTTGAGACACAAGGAGAAAACTTGGATAGCATTGAGGATAATGTGGCAAGTGCGGCTAACTTCATCCACGGTGGGACTAATAGTCTTTACTATGCCAACCAGATGAAGAAGAAGAACAACACCACCACAAAATGGGTCTGTTGGGTTCTTGCTGTGGTGCTGCTGATTGTGTTATTCAATGTAATGTTGTCTTCTTGACTGGAGCAATTTGGAGGGACTGGTTTAGAGTTTGGAGGCAGTTTAATGTTTCAAAGGTTTTTGGATTGTTGGGAACAGTTTAATTGATTCAAAATTGTTCATGAGAGATTGAGAACTAAAATTTACTGAACAGAGTTGATTGGTAACATGCGGGGAATTATGTCACCTGTATCAAGAAACTCGGTTGTTGCAATATTTGGAGAATTAAAATCAAATTCATTTATAGGAAATAAAAAACATATTTAAGTTGTTTGTTAAATCGCAATTCCTAATCTGTCCAGAATGATGTTTGAGGCGTTTAGGTAATGGTGTTAGACAATGTGGATTACTCTTCGGTGAAGTGTTCTATTTTAAGTCATCTATTTATTCTGTTGTAAATCAAGTTGGGTCTTTGGATGATTTTAATTCAACGGAATTGCTATTCTCACCCCAAAATTTGCTATTCTCACCACCCACGTGGGTGACTTTTTTGTTATTATGAAACTATCCTTTCCACGGAATCATGATTCCGTTGCATAATTTTTTTTCACCACCACACTACACAACGGAATCACGATTTCGTTGTGTAGTGTGGTGGTGAAAAAAAAATTATGTAACGGAATCACGATTCTGTTATACATGTTTTTTAATTTATTTTAAATTTTTCTAAGTTTTTTTGTTTTTTAATATTGAGTAATGTTTTTTAAATGTATAATTTTAGGTTTTAAATATTGAGCAGAAACAAACATACCAATTTAATGCACATTGATCGATGTATCTTATAGGATTAATATAGACCGTTGCTTTTTTTGCAACAAAAAGACCAAGTTGTTAATGTCCATCTGACAGGCAAACAGTAAGTATGTGATAATTGAAGTATCGATGTTGTCTAAACCCTATATTTTGTCGGTGCAATCTTGGTCGTTGCCTTTTGTTAAACAAAGTACAGAGTATGTGATAATTGAATAACAGAGTGAGTCACAGATGAACAGTAAATATTGTAGTATAAAATATCAGTGTTGTAGGTATAAGGCAGCTCATTCCGGTGTGTTTATATTGGGTATATTGGTTGAAAGATGGAGGGATCTCTTGCTGTTGTGTATTACAATGGTGACTTGATTTCAACTTCTGAGGGGGTAAAGTTTGAATGTCCCCATGGTCCTAAATTCATTAGAATAAGCGAGGACATGTCGCTTGCTACTTTGAAAAAAATAGTAAAGGATGCCATCGGAGGTAGCAGAATGGTACTTGACATCTATTACCGTCAACCTGTATATGTAGGTAATGGTTGTGTTGAGTACGACTGCATGGAGCTTAAAGACGACAATGATGTGGGTAAGATGTTTTTCATGTTTTGTGAATTTTGTTCAAAAGGACCGATTGAATTATATACAACATTTGGCTGGTCTCCTGAAGAAATCATTGCCCTGATGCGTAAACCCAGATCTGCCGAACAGATTATTGCTCTTATGCGTGAGACAATGGCGACAAGTAGCTCTAATGAAAAAAAAGTGTATGTAGTAAAATAACAACTATGTTTAAGTTTTATTATGTTGGTTGTTGTTGTTGTTATTTTCTATGAAATATGTGTAGAAGTGCTATTATGTTACACATTGTTGTTGTTGTTATTGTTGTTGTTCGTTCTATGATTTTAGTGGAGAAATCGTTCCTTCTTTCATTATAATACCTGATGCCACCTCTCAATAAAGGCATTGACGAAGCCTTTATTCGCGATATACCGCACATGATAAAGGCCTGTCAAGCTAGATTGATCGACGTATGCCCAGACCTGTGGCTAGGTAGGGTAGGGAATCAACTTTCCAGTGTGGCTGACGACCTTTAGCTCCTCCCGATGCTCGCCGGTTCATATATGTCCAGCAACGTGGTCCTTATAGGACCTCAGTAGTGTATCAACTATAGGACCACCAGGAAATGACAGTCCAATGATCCGGTCAACAAATGGGATCTCTGGGGCTGGCTGTGGTACCTCTACTACCTCTGTATCAGGCTAAGGAACCTCTGGCTCAGGCAGCGGCACGTATGGACCAAGCTGTGGCACGTCTGCCTCAGCATGTACACCCTCTGCATCCTTTGCCTCATGTTGTTGTACTCCTCCAACAGCACGAGTATCATCTACCCGACGACGACAAGCAGATGTTGTCACACATCGCTGATCTGCCCTGGATGGCTAGGCAAGCTTACTAGCGTCTGCAGTAGCATCTTCCTCCAATGTGGAGGGATCATGTCGACGATCGTATGAAACATACTTCGTCCGAGCCATAATAAATCTGCAAAAAATTAACTAAAATAATTAAAACTGAATAAAGAAAAATAGACTAAAATACTATATAACTAAATAAACAAAAAACAAACTAATACTGTAAATATAATGCTATCATAACAAAAAATATAAATAATAAATACATTTAAAAATATAAAATATAAAATTTTTAATTGAATAAAATTTTTAAATTAAATAAAAAATTATTGAATTAAATAATAAATTTTATTTAAAAATTAAATATTAAAAATAATACCATAAATATACTACAAATATAAATAAATATTTTCTTTTAAAAAATTACATTAGAAATGAAAAATTCAAAATATTTTTTTTAAAAAAAATTATGTATTACACAACAAAATCATGATTCCATTGCACTGCAAAAAAAATGAAAAAAAAAATAGGCACAGGAAAGAGGACGAACCTTGGAACCCGTGGGGAGGAGAGGGAGAAGGAAGAATGTGAAGTTGGGGAGGAGAGGTAGAAGGAAGTGGGGGAGGAGAGGGGGGTGGGAAGAAGGAGAGGGAAGGGGCGGGAAGGGGTGAGGGGGTGGGAAGAAAGTTAATAGGATAATTTCCTAGGATTTTTAAAATTAAGGGATGAGAATAGCAAAGCCCTTAATTCAAGTGTTGTGGTTTCACTTACATACGGGATAAATTCTAGTTGGGCCTTGGCTACTATATACACTCTGCCGGTTTGATGTGAGTTTTAATTTATTTTTTCTTCTATCCTTTGCGTGCCTATTTCATGTTTTTTTTGGTTGTGTAAATTAAAGATATTCTCGAGAATAATCATTTCAAAACATAAAAAGGGGTCTAAAGTGAATTTTAACTCTTATTTCACTCATCATTAAATATACAATCATACGCTAAATGTATTTTTTTTTTACCGTTTTATAGTTATTTTAGTGGGTTAATATGACTGATGAATGACTTTTTCTAGCCATTTTCATGTTTATTATATGCAAATAAATGAATGTGCAATGCATCCCAAAAAATAATGGAATGTCTTTATAAGCATTGAAGAACGTTTATTAGATAACTTTTTTGTCTTTAGAATTTTTTTTTATATAAATAAGAATCGAATTCATTTAGGTACTATAAATTTACAATAATTTATGCATGTTGCTCAATCAATTAATTGAGCTAGATCTCTTAATTTTTAGCTTAGAAATATAAGTATCCTTGTTAGAAATAATATGATAAATTTAATATTTTTACTGAGTTTTTTTTTTTACTTGAATCAAGACTTTGGGTCCGTTTGATACACATCAGAATACAGTATAAGAAGAATAGCACAGGACAAATCTTAAGTTACATGACAACTTTTTTATCCTGTAATTTGTTTGGTAAACAAAGGACATCACAAGTAAAATAATATAAAATTTACTATAATACACTCTATAATATTAATTATTTTTATATAATTCATATGATTATTATTATATATTATATAATAATATATATTTTAATATATATCGTAAATATTATATATAATATATAAATATATTTTAATTAATTTTCCTTGTAATATGCTTTGAAAGACTTCATAGACATTCACCATTCAAATGGCATCTTCTTCCCAGGGTAGCAGAGCAACGAGGATGAGGATGGGACATGGGAAGACCAACAACGTTGAAGAGTGGCACAAAACTAGACTTTGTCTAAGGTGGGAAAGTGACATAGGTCACTCACCATGGGAAAGTGACGACGTCCGTCGGATAAAGGGTCAAAAAAATATGTGGCTCAAATTGAAGTAATGATTTACATTAGGGTTTTCGCACCTTAGATGTCGTCACAAAACTAAACCAGTTCAGTTTTTTAACGCAACATGAGAGTGGGAGAGAGAGAAGTTAGTGGGGAGCGAGAAAGAGCGTGGGAGGAATGGGTGGGTATTTGTGTCATTTGATTATTTAGTACTTGGGACAAAAAGTTGTCCCACGGTTTAGCTAGTAACAAAAAGTTAAGCTTTTGTGCTGTTCATTAGAATTTTTCTTGTGCTGTCTCAAGATCACTTTTCAAATCAAACGTGGAATAGTTACATTTGTATTGTCGTGTACCATAATTTTTAACAAATCAAACGGACTCTTTATTTAGAAAAAGGGATATGTTTTATAAACACCCCAATTCTCATTTGTACCTAGAGAGAGATAGAAACATAAAGGAGACAAATAATAACATAATAAATAGTATAATATGATAAGAAAAGAGAAATAAAAAAGAAATTGAAAGTGTTAAATAAATGTTTACAATATTAAGATGTGCATGTATTAAATGTATTAATGTTCTTTTAAAAAAAAAAATCAGACATGTATTCTCTGAAATAAAGAATGGAATAAAGAAAATGGGGGCAACGTTTGAAGTGACTTATTCTTATTTAGGTGTGATAGGATACAAATTAGAAAGTTCGCGTGACGCGGTCCTCACAGTCATCGTGGTTGGCGGTTTCTAGTCCCCCTATATATATATAACGCATTGCATTGCACTCCAAATTACGTTAAATTTGCTCATCCTTCTTCATTTCTCTCTCTCTCTCTGTTTGTGAGTTTTGTTGTTGCGGGAAGAGAATTCGGGAGATTCAGATCTGCGTTGCGTCTCTGAGAATAGTGAGAAATGGCGACGGTGTCCCCTCTCGCCAAATACAAGCTGGTTTTCTTGGGCGATCAATCCGTTGGCAAAACGAGCATAATCACCCGCTTCATGTACGACAAATTCGACACCACCTACCAGGTCACACTCACATCCATTCTCTCAATCTCAATTTGATCTCTCTCATTTACGACATGCGTTTTATATGTGCATGTGATTTCACTCACGTCAATCAATCTGTGATGACGCCATCATATATATATATATATTTTTAATTGGGAAATGCGTTCCGCAATAAATTTTGTTTGATTTGAATTTGTTAAGACGTTTTGATCGATCAATGGTGATTTGGACTTGGGAGGATCAAGAGGAGATAGATAAATGTGCTCCGATATATACTTTTGTGGCTATCTAAACTCTATCGTATGAATAAATTGAGGATCGAGTGTTGAAACTTACCCCTCAATTTTTCACGCGCATTTTAAAGGGGAAGCTAAAGTGGTGCCTAGGAATTAAACCATTTGTTTGAAAACTCGTTGTCACATTAACCATTCTGGGATCGGGATCCACATTTGAGATTGTTTTAGTCATTCAGAAGAGCTAGACTCAATATCCACATTGTATTGATTTTTAAGAGGCTTTTTTTATGAGATTTCTGATTGCTTATAATGCTTCTTGTTTAGGGAAATCATTGGTATACACTCCATGGGTGTATTCACCTAGTGAAAGATAGGAAAAGAAAGAGAGAAATGAAAGATATGAAAACTGATGTGACTTAACATAAAGAGAGAAATAGAGAGAAAAATGAAGTGGAAGTACTATGTATGTAGGTGTGGTGTATGAAGGTGTATGAATATCATTGTTGTCTTGTTTATATTAGCCATCATATAAAATTACTTAAAATGGACATGGAGGCTTGTTTTCTTGGTATAGTTTTTTGTTCCATCAACGATTCACAGTTTTTATTCTTCCTGCTGCTAGATTGCTGCTGACAAAAAAAATGTTATGTAAATTTCAGGCAACTATTGGTATCGACTTTTTGTCAAAAACAATGTACCTTGAAGATAGAACTGTTCGCTTGCAGCTTTGGTAGGATGAATTCCTCTACAAATCATATATAAAAGCTCAGTCTATTTATATTTGTTTATTTATTTTTCAAAAATTATATTAGAGCATACATTACTGGTCGTATACCCTTGTAGGCATTTGTTTTTATTTCAGCTGTTATTTTTTAAATTTCTGAGCTTAGTATTTGTTAACTTCACAGGGATACTGCAGGGCAAGAAAGATTTAGAAGTCTCATTCCAAGCTACATCAGAGATTCTTCTGTTGCAGTTATAGTATATGATGTTGCTAGTGAGTTTTATATGTTCTTTTTAATACCACTTTCATTATCTAATTAACAGGATTTTTTCTGGATCTTTATCAATTTTCTCATGACATAAGTTGTCCAAGTTAGTTGACCAAGTCATCCAGAAAAAGGTTTTGTAGCACATGAATGCATTCTGTAATATATATAAGTGTGAGCGATTGTTCTGATCTTATTTTCTAAGACACATTATGTTGTTATTACATCCATCTCCCTCCCTGTTTGTGTTTGTTTGTGCTTGCTTGCATTCATGCCTCTTCTCATGTGTGTTCTTTTTATCTTAAATGTGTTTGCATGAAGATTTGGAAGTGCTTTAGTGTTCATTTTTCATATAAGTAATGATATATTTAACAGCAATTTATAATTATTTAACCTAGGTATGCTGTACTTATGCAGACAGGCAATCATTTCTGAACACTAACAAGTGGGTTGAGGAGGTTCGCACAGAACGTGGCAGTGATGTTATTATTGTCTTGGTTGGAAACAAAACTGATCTTGTTGATAAAAGGTGAGTACTAATTTTGGTCTATATGATTCTTTATATAAAAAAAAAAGTTAAATTCTTAACTGTTTTGCTGACTGGATATGTTTTAGTATTTGTCTATTATGATAAAGGGGTTTCCATATTATGTTTAGATATTCTGTTTGTGTTTCCACGTTCTGTTTCATCAGAAAACTGTAAAAGTCTGGTAGAAATCGTAGTTAATCCATTTACCAGGCGGCTTGCCCTTGGTGTTTGCCATTCGAGCATTGTCATGTTACCATCTAAGTTTTTTTTACAAGGCCATTTTGATACTTAAACAGGCAAGTTTCTATAGAGGAGGGTGATGCAAAGTCCCGTGAGTTCGGAATCATGTTCATAGAAACCAGTGCAAAAGCAGGCTTCAATATCAAGGTGAAAATTAGTGAATTCTTCAGTCATCCCGATATCTAGTTTATTAGAGAATTCTTCTGAACTATGATGCCCGTGATCTATCATATCTTCAAATCGATGATCTACTATCTTTGTTTCTCAAGTTTATCTTTTTTTCACATGTTGGTTCTTGTGTCTAATGTTTTCTGTCAATCCAAATTGCAGCCTTTGTTTCGTAAGATTGCTGCTGCCTTGCCAGGGATGGAAACTCTTTCTTCTACAAAGCAGGAAGACATGGTCGATGTAAATTTAAAACCCACGGTGAATTCATCCCAGACAGAGCAGCAAGGAGGAGGTTGCTCGTGCTAGAGAAGACTATTCTCAAAACAGCCAATAATTTATTCACTGAATATAATTCTGGGATTGGCTGCTTAAATGGAATGATGGAGCTGGAGGAGAAGTGCTTTCATATCAATGATCCTATCCTTCAGTTTTTGGGTGAGGGGGACAAATTGCAGTAATGGTTTTGATGTTCGACACAGATATTGATAGTTATTTCTTTTATTTGTTATACAATTAGTCCCTTGATGTAAGAATACAGGTAATAAACAAGCTCTATAAAATTGTTCCTCTTAGGTTTATGTTATACCACCCTCCATCTAGCCCTTTTCTTTTGGTGGCACCCATCGTCCTATCCAAAGCAGAATTGCCTGCTTTGGAGTGGTGATCATGGATCTTGCTTGACTCAGACCCGACCAACCTGAGTACTGGCTGAACCATTCTATAAAATATGGTTTGTACAGCATTGAAAAATTGATTTTTATTTAACCTAAACTAACTCAATCTCGATGGATTAGGATCTTGGGTTTTGATTTTCTCAACTTAATTGGACCCGAACTAATATAATCGCTCATGAAATTTTACTTTTTAAGTATATTATTATAAAATATTATTGTATGTTTTTAAGAAATTCTAATTTAGGATCATGTTATTTTGGTTTATTTTAAAAATAATAATAATAAATATCACTTGATTCTAATCAAAGCAACCATAATTAGATTGAATTGATAAAACTGTACCAAAGTATTCTTAAATTAACAACTAGAACTAATCTATTTGAGATGTAAAGATTATTAGTAGCACAATAATTGCGTGAAGCTTTTAATAATTAATAGTACAATACTTTTAGTTAATGGCAAGTCTATTGTTATTATGTTTGAATGGATTAAAAACAGTATCCTGGAAAAGTGATCCTAAACCAAGAAAAAGGCTTCATAAAGAAATTGAAAAAATAGTCATTTGTTTTCCATTTGAGCTTAGTGAGATGAAATTTGAGGTAACTTATAGTATGTTTAGTGATAAATTCATAGTCAACATATTGTATAAATAATTTTTGGAAGTTGGAAGATATACCATGTAGACATGGGGATTTATTGAAGGCACCTCCGTTTTTTCCTGGTACACCCCATTAAAATTAATTAAGACTATTTTACCCTTTTTCCTTGTATATAGTATTACGGATTCATCAATCCGTAAATTATATAAAATACATTACGAATTTTATTAATCCGTAATTGTATAAAGTATTACGGATTATACAATCCGTAATAATATTAATACAATTACGGATTATGCAATCCATATATAATCTGTAAATGAATATTGAGTGTAAGCTACGGATTGTCTAATCCGTAAGCCTTTCCGCGGGGGTGTATTATAAAGCTACGGATTGTCTAATCCGTAGCCCGGGGGGGGGGGGGGGGGGGGGGGCGGTTACGGATTGTCTAATCCGTGAGGGGGGGTTACGGATTGAGAGGGGGGGCGGGGGGTTTACGGATTGTCTAATCCATGGGCGCGGGGGGCGGGGGGCGGGGGGGGGGGGGTTACGGATTGAGAGAGGGTTGGGGGGGGGGGGGTAAACCTTAGCTAATTTTTTTTTTTTAAGAACGCATCACACCTCTCTTTAATTTTCTCCTATAAAATTACAAATTAAATTATGTTAAATATCATGTTATACAATTAAAAATTAAATTATACAAATTTTTATTTCTTACGGATTATCAAATCCGAAATGTTTAGGGTATTCCGGAAATGTATTATGGAATACCCATTTCGTAATATATTGTTATATTACGGAATGGGTATTCCGTAATACATTTCCAGAATACCCTAAACATTCTGGATTGTATAATCCGTAATATTCAGTTGTACTACGGAATAGGCATTCCGTAACATAACATATATTACGGATTACTCATTCCGTAATATATGCTATGTTATGGAATGCCATAGTACAACTACGGATTGCATAATCCGTCAATCCTAAAAAAAATTGGGGTGCGCTGCATATAGGGAATAAAGGGAGGAAAAGGGCAAAATAGTCTCTACAAGGGATTTTTTATTTTCAATGGGGTGCCCCCAGGAAAAAATTGAGGTGCCTTAAACAATTCCCGTAGACATGATGTGACAACAATATGCATGAGAGGGATGATCCAAAGGAATATATGTTCATCAGAATTATTTGGTGGACACATACGCATTTTTTTTTTAATCTTGACACCTTAGTTTTGGGACATGTTGTTGATGAAGTTGACAATACTTTGTAATTACAAATAGGGAGTTGCTATTCTCACCCACCTTTTGCTATTCTCACCCCACACATTTGTGAAATCTCCCTTTTGCCCACTCCTAAATCCCTACATTCCTCAGACTTCCTACTCCCCTAACCTGTACCAAGCAATGTCACCCCACCTCGTGCCACGCCACACTGCGCCACCCTCGCGCCACCGCGCGCCACCCTGAATCGTCCACACACCACCCCGCGACGTCTGCGAGCCCACCACGACGACCCTGCGCCAGCGCGACGTCCCTGCCCCATCGCTCGCCCACTGCGTCATCACCGAGTCATCCCCTCCCCACCGCGTGCCACCAGTGTAATGTCGTAATTTCTTTCAAGTGTTTGATTGATAAATACAAGAGGAAATTAAATTTAAAGCTATATTATGTATAAAAGAATTAATAAATAGATTGTGTTGTTATGTGCTATAATGTTGTTGATAATATTTCATGTAAGGTCGGGCTTAGAAGGTAAGGTTGTTGTTAGGAATTTTACGTAAATTTCGTAAGTTGTAGAAGAAGAAAAAAATAAGAAAAGGGGGTGCTTTTTAGAGGAAATAGAGGTGTTACTAGCAAAATTTCATGCAAATCTCTTAAGTGAACGTGTCAGGCTTCCTGTTTCTTCCATTCTCCTCCATTCTTATCTTTCTTTTTCTATAAGTTTCCTTACCGTGAGTGAGAGAGCTATTTTCTACCTGAACTTGAAGATTTATTTTCTTCTTTCCTAGAGATTTCTTAGCTGATTTTAAGTTGGTGTCTCCTAGTTGATTCTGTAACAAAACTTGAGGGCAGATCACTCGAGAACCTCAAAGTTATCCTCTCTAGCTTTTTCTTCTTCACGGTTTGAGTCAAGAGCTGTAGGTAAGGGAAGCTTTAAACTTGTTTGACTGATATGGTGGTGATATGTTTGGAATTCTGTTTCTGTTTGGATGCTTTAAAGATCTGTTATGATGATGTGATGATTTTTGCTCTCTTGATGTTTTGATGATCTGAGCTGAGTTTGTTGTGATAATATGTTGTTGTGCTTTGGAATGATATTGTAAGTGTTGGAAAATGGTTTCAAAATCTTTGAAGCATGTGTTCGTAATGGGTTTTGAAAGGTTCTGGGTTCTGCAGAAGACCACTCGTCCAAAGGAAACCATCGTCCATCTATCTATACTACAACTAAAAAACCAACGTCCAGTGAATACTAGAGTGTAGTAAAACCAGCGTCCAATGACCCAGTGGTTAGTGACCAGCGTCCAATGATCCATTGTTTAATAACCCGCGTCCAGCGACACCTTGTGTTCAGTAAAGTCTGATGTCCAGTTACGGTGGTTGTGAAATTCTGAGGGTGTGTTTAGCAGGAAACCAGAACCTAGTCTTGTTACGAACGAGGATGTTGGATCTGCCACCACTTTGGTTCTAGAACTATGTTAGAAAATTCACCCTTAGTGAAATTTAGTGTTGTGTGGTGAGTAAGGATTCGAGGTGTGAGAATGCCTTACTTGTGCTTATTGAATTGCTGGATGGGTTCATAAGCTTGATTTGAGAAAAATGGTGAATTTATAACATAGAGAGAACGTGTGACAATCAGAGTTGTTGAGTTGTGCATAATATTGCATAAGGGTAGGCACGTAAGTTGAGGGTGCTAGGTGGGCTCTCAACCTAGTGCTGGAGGATTTCGTGATGGCCAATGGCGGGCATATAGAATAGACAAGTGGGCGAATTCCTAAAGATGGAAGGTTTTGCAAACCTGACAGAGGTAAGCCAATACCAACACTTGTCTATATCGGATTAAATTCACACTTCCTCCACATGGTGGCTCAAGGGACTCCCTGAATGGTCTAAGGCGAGACTAATGGTAGGGGATGGGGCCTATGGGGACCGCCCGAAAGTTGTTGAAATCTCCATGGAGTCGAGTCAGCATAATGTTGCATGATGATATTGATGTATGGAATGATACCTGAAGTAAACTGAATGTTTATTGTGAATGATGTTGATTGAAATTGTGTATATTATATCATTCTTTTTATAAATAAGCTTACCCTTGCAATTTGTGTTTGTATTGTTTTACTGCAATGATCGTGTGGTTAACACGGGAGCAGGTAGCAGTGATGGTGCTGACTCTCATGCTAGTCACGATTGAAGATTGGACGATCCTCCTACTATGTTGATTGGACGATCCTAAGATTGGACGATCCTCCTGTTTTGCTAATTTTGTTCTAGTATATATATACATATTAGAGGGACCAACTTAGGATTTTGTATAAATATTAAGATTAGTGTGAACGTTCTCTACAAGGGGATCTTTCTTCTGATGTTATATGTATCCTCGTATTTTAAGGTGTAAATCGGTATATTATATTTGGACGATGCGATGATGAACGTTTTATGTAGGTACATATGTATGTAATTTAAATGTGAAAAATTTATACGTTCTTTCACCTGATAATAATTAAATAGCGAGTTTAGTATAACATATCTGTAACGAAGTTAGGTCGTTACAACCAGCGTCGTCCGTGCGCCACCCCATGTAGCCCGTGCGCCACCATGCGTCGTCCCAGCACCACCTCGCGCCCTCCAACTGTAATGTCGTGATTTTTTTTAAGTGTATGATCAAGTGTTTGATTGATAATACAAGAGGAAATTAAATTTAAAGCTATATTATATATAAAAGAATTAATAAATAGATTGTTTTGTTATGTGCTATAATGTTGTTGATAATATTTCATGTTAGGTCGGGCTTAGAAGGTAAGGTTGTTGTTAGGAATTTTACGTAAATTTCGTAAGTTGTAGAAGAAGAAAAAAATAAGAAAAAGGGGTGCTTTTAGAGGAAATAGAGGTGTTACTAGCAAAATTTCATGCAAATCTCTTAAGTGAACGTGTCAAGCTTCCTGTTTCTTCCATTCTCCTTCATTCTTATCTTTCTTTTTCTATAAGTTTCCTTACCGTGAGAGAGAGAGGTATTTTTTTTTACCTGAACTTGAAGATTTATTTCTTCTTTCCTAGAGAGTTCTTGGCTGATTTTAAGTTGGTGTCTCCTAGTTGATTCTGTAACAAAACTTGAGGGCATATCACTCGAGAACCTCAAAGTTATCCTCTCTAGCTTTTTCTTCTTCACGGTTTGAGTCAAGAGCTGTAGGTAAGGGAAGCTTCATAACTGTTTGAAATGATCTGGTGGTGATATGTTTTGAAATTCTGTTTCTGTTTAATGTTTTAAAGAATTGTTATGATGATTTTTACTCTCTTGATGTTTTGATGATTTGAGCTGAGTTTGTTGTAATAATATGTTGTTGTGCTTTGGAATGATATTCTAAGTGATGGAAATGGTTTCAAAATCTTTGAAACATGTGTTCGTAATGGGTTTTGAAAGGTTCTGGATTCAGCAGAAAACCCCTCGTCCAAAGAAAACCATCGTCCATCTACCTATACTACAACTAAAAAAAAAAAACCAGCGTCCAATGACCCAGTGTCTAGTGACCAGCGTCCAATGATCCATTGTTTAATAACCCGCGTCCAGCGACACCTTGTGTTCAGTAAAGTCTGACGTCCAACGATGGTGGTTGTGAAATTTTGAGGGTGTGTTTAACAGAGAATCAGAAACTAGTCTTGTTACGATCGAGGATGTTGGATCTGCCACCACTTTGGTTCTAGAATTATGTTAGGAAATTCACCTTAGTGAAATTTAGTGTTGTGTTGTAAGTAAGGATTCGAGGTGTGAGAATGCCTTACTTGTGCTTATTGAACTGCTGGATGGGTTCATAAGCTTGATTTGAGAAAAATGGTGAATTTATAACATAGAGAGAACGTGTGGCAATCAGAGTTGTTGAGTTATGCATGATATTGCATAAGGGTAGGCACGTAAGTTGAGGGTGCTAGGTGGGCTCTCAACCTAGTGCTGGAGGATTTCGTGGTGGCCAATGGCGGGCATATAGAATAGACAAGTGGGCGAATTCCTAAAGATGGAAGGTTTTGCAAACCTGACAGAGGTAAGCCAATACCAACACTTGTCTATATCGGATTAAATTCACACTTCCTCCACATGGTGGCTCAAGGGACTCCCTGAATGGTCTAAGGCGAGACTAATGGTAGGGGATGGGGCCTATGAGGACCGCCCGAAAGTTGTTGAAATCTCCATGGAGTCGAGTCAGCATAATGTTGCATGATGACATTGATGTATGGAATGATACCTGAAGTGAACTGAATGTTTATTGTGAATGATGTGATTGAAATTGTGTATATTATATCATTCTTTTTATAAGTAAGCTTACCCTTGCAATTTGTGTTTGTATTGTTTTACTGCAATGATCGTGTGGTTAACACGGGAGCAGGTAGCAGTGATGGTGCTGGCTTTCATGCTAGTCACGATTGAAGATTGGACGATTCTCCTGCTATGTTGATTGGACGATCCTAAGATTGGACGATTCTCCTGTTTTGCTAATTTTGTTCTAGTATATATGTACAAATTAGTGGGACCAACTTAGGATTTTGTATAAATATTAAGATTAGTGTGAACGTTCTCTACAAGGGAATATTTCTTCTGATGTTATATGTATCCTCGTATATTAAGGTGTAAATCGGTATATTACATTTGGACGATGCGGTGATAAACGTTTTATATAGGTACATATGTATGTATTTTTAAATGTGAAAAATTTATACGTTCTTTCACATGATAATAATTAAATAGAGAGTTTAGTATAACATATCTGTAACGAAGTTGGGTCGTTACTGTAACGACCCAACTTCGTTACATATATGTTATACTAAACTCTCTATTGAATTATTATCATGTGAAAGAACGTATAAATTTTTCACATTTAAAATACATACATATGTACTTATATAAAACGTTCATCACCGCATCGTCCAAGTGTAATATGCCAATTTACACCTTAAAATACGAGGATACATATAACATCAGAAGGAAGATTCCCTTGTAGAGGACGTTCACACTAATCTTTATATTTATACAAAATCCTAAGTTGGTCCCCTTAAAATGTACATATATATACTAGAACAAAATTAGCAAAACAGGAGGATCGTCCAATCTTAGGATCGTCCAATCAACATAGCAGGAGAATCGTCCAATCTTCAATCATGACTAGCATGAAAGCCAGCACCATCACTGCTACCTGCTCCCGTGTTAACCACACGATCATTGCAGTAAAACAATACAAACACAAATTGCAAGGGTAAGCTTACTTATAAAAAGAATGAGATAATATACACAATTTCAATCAACATCATTCACAATAAACATTCAGTTCACTTTGGGTATCATTCCATACATCAATATCATCATGCAACATTATGCTGACTCGACTCCATGGAGATTTCAACAACTTTCGGGCGGTTCCCATAGGCCCCATCCCCTACCATTAGTCTCGCCTTAGACCATTCAGGGAGTCCCTTGAGCCACCATGTGGAGGAAGTGTGAATTTAATCCGATATAGACAAGTGTTGGTATTGGCTTACCTCTGTCAGGTTTGCAAAACCTTCCATCTTTAGGAATTCGCCCACTTGTCTATTCTATATGCCCGCCATTGGCCACCACGAAATCCTCCAGCACTAGGTTGAGAGCCCACCTAGCACCCTCAACTTACGTGCCTACCCTTATGCAATATCATGCACAACTCAACAACTCTGATTGCCACACGTTCTCTCTATGTTATAAATTCACCATTTTTCTCAAATCAAGCTTATGAACCCAATCTAGCAGTTCAGTAAGCACAAGTAAGGCATTCTCACACCTCGAATCCTTACTCACAACACAACACTAAATTTAACTAAGGGTGAATTTCCTAACATAGTTCTAGAACCAAAGTGTTGGCAGATCCAACATCCTCGTTCGTAAAAGGACTAGGTTCTGATTCTCTGTCAAACACACCCTCAAAATTTCACAACCACCATCGTTGGACGTCAGACTTTACTGAACATAAGGCACCACTGGACGCGGGTCATTATACACTGAATCATTGGACGCTGGTCACTAGACACTGGGTCATTGGACGCTGGTTTTACTACACTCTAGTATTCACTGGACGTTGGCTTTTAGTCGTAGTATAGATAGATGGACGATGGTTTTCTTTGGACGAGTGGTTTTCTGCAGAGCCCAGAACCTTTCAAAAACCCATTACGAACACATGTTTCAAAGATTTTGAAACCATTTTCCAACACTTACAATATCATTCCAAAGCACAACAACATATTATCACAACAAACTCAGCTCAGATCATCAAAACATCAAGAGAGCAAAAATCATCACATCATCATAACAGATCTTTAAAGCATCCAAAACAGAAACAGAATTCCAAACATATCACCACCAGATCAGTAAAACAAGTTTAAAGCTTCCCTTACCTACAGCTCTTGATTCAAACCGTGAAGAAGAAAAAGCTAGAGAGGATAACTTTGAGGTTCTCGAGTAATCTGCCCTCAAGTTTTGTTACAGAATCAACTAGGAGACACCAACTTAAAATCAGCCAAGAACTCTCTAGGAAAGAAGAAATAAATCTTCAAGTTCAGGTAGAAAAATAGCTCTCTCACTCACGGTAAGGAAACTTATAGAAAAAGAAAGATAAGAATGAAGGAGAATGGAAGAAACAGGAAGCTTGACACTTTCACTTAAGAGATTTGCATGAAATTTTGCTAGCAACACCTCTATTTCCTCTAAAAGCACCCCCTTTTCTTATTTTTTTCTTCTTCTACAACTTATGAAATTTACGTAAAATTCCTAACAACAACCTTACCTTCTAAGCCCAACCTTACATGAAATATTATCAACAACATTATAGCACATAACAACACAATCTATTTATTAATTCTTTTATACATAATATAACTTTAAATTTAATTTCCTCTTGTATTATCAATCAAACACTTGAAAGAAATCACGACATTACAGTTACAACCACCAAGAGTAGTATTCTTCGCTTTTGATAAGGTGTGTGAGGGACTCGGGGGCGTTGGCAACCCACGTTTTGTTAGCTTCGATGCTCTTTGTATTTTCCCCAAATTTTTGTTCATTTTGTTGAATGGAAATGTCGTGGTCATTGGCTGGTGAGTCGTGAATTTGTTGGCACTGTATGGAGAAGGGGTGCTGGGTACTACGGTTCCTCCACAGAATCATAGTTTCGTTTTGGAGGTGAAAAAAAAAAAAAAAACAACGGAAGCATGATTCCATTCTACAAGTGTACAACGGAAGCATGATTCCATTGTACAAGTGTACAACGAAATCGTGTTTTCATTATTTTTTTGTCCGCCCCATTAACTACAACGGAAACACGATTTCGTTGTACAAGTGTATAACGGAATCATGTTTTCGTTGTTTTTTTTTCACCCCATATATTGCAACGGAAACACGATTTCGTTGTACACTTGTACAACGGAATCGTGTTTCCGTTGTGTATTTTTGTTTGCCACCCCATTCATTGCAACGGAATCGTATTTCCGTGGGAAGGGCATTTTTGGAAATCAATAAAAAGTCATCCATGTGGATGGTGAGAATAGCAATTCTTGAGGTGAGAATAGCAACACCCTTGCAAACAAATGGGATGTGCTTTTGGATCATTATCGAATCGTTACTAAGCATAACTTCAAATTGGCCGCATACTGAATTTTTTTTTGTAAGTACCAACATACACAATTGACACATGATTGTTGGAATATCAAGTGTGAAAAGTTAGTTCCGTATTGGTTAAGAAAGGATTTAGCCCATGTTTGGAAATCTGTTGGCAAGAGGTTTAACATAGGGAAGACAAAGTGTACCCGGACCTTATGGGTACCCGCAAAAATATCCGCAAGCGGGTCGGGTAAATATCCGCTTATTGGGACTGGGGCTGGGGTCGGGGCCGGGTATTTACCCACAATTTTTTGCGGGTGCAGGTACTGGTATGGGTACTATAGTACCCGCCCCGCACCTACCATATATATATATAATTAAAATAACTTAAATAAATAATTATGTTATATATATACTTTTCTGTAAAAAAAATAATTTTATATTTTCCATAAACTAACACTAATAGTAAAAGATTTATGTTATAACTTATAATAATTTTATATTTTTAATATTATGTGTGGATGCTTTTAATGTTAAGTTTGAATTATTTAAGCATGAATTTTCAATTTATTTGTAATAATTTTTTTAATTAATATTTTTATAGCTTAAATGCAATTTTGGTTAATCTATTTTGCACAATCCGCAATTTTGGTCTCCCTATTTTAAAATAGAGACGTTTAGTCTCCCAATTTTGTAAAATATGTAATTTTGGTCCTTTCATCAAATTGAAAGCGTTGACTGTTAAGATATTAACATTAACCTTAACGTGATCCAAATATAGTGACGTGACATGAGATTATTTATTTAGTTTTTAATTATTTTAAATATTGAGTAGAATAATTGATGAAAAATATATTTTAAAAAAAAGTAATATCATTTATTTGACTACGATGTGCCATGTACTTCAACAATGTAGAACTAGTTTAAAATAAATGATTAAGACTTATGATTTCTATTTTAGGACTCACGACTACCCCAACCATTAAAATTAACGTAATATGTGCTTTAGTGACGTAGATAAACAAATAATTATTTCTCAGTATTTAAAATAATTAAAAAATAAATAAATAATCTCGTGTCACATCACTATATTTGGGTCATGTCAAGGTCAATGTTAATCTCTTAACTGTCAATGCTTTCAATTTGATGAAAAGACCAAAATTACGGATTTTACAAAATTGGGAGACTAAATGTCTCTATATATGGACCAAGATTGCTGATTGTGCAAAATAGGAGGACTAAATGTCTCTATTTTAAAATAGGATGACTAAAATTACGGATTATGCAAAATAGGGGGACCAAAATTACATTTAAGTCTATTTTTTTTATTGATTTATTAACTTCATACATAAGTAAAGTGCGGGTATGGGTATATAGGTACCCAGCGGATACGGGGATGGGAATTAAAGTTGCTACCCGCGCGAGTATGAGGCCGGGTACGGATATTTTTTTTAAACGCGGGTATGGGGACGGGTATTATAGGACCCTACCCCATACCCTACCCATTGTCATCCCTAGTTTAACATATGTTGAGAAAAGGAACACTCTTGTTACTTTTGAATTGAAAGTCCGTTTACAGCTTTTTCAATAGATTTCCAAACATACCTCTGAATGATATATAAGAAATGTGATCCATATACCAAATGTTCTAAAATTGGGTAAAGATACGAGTGTCTGGTTTCTTTGGTAGTCCTTATTATTAGTCCATTAACTCTTCTTTCAAGTGTTCTTTTGACTCCTCAACAATTATTGGTCTCAGGTCAATCACCTTTACCCATAAATACCAAGACCCCTTTTCATAAGTGTTACTACCTTTTCAAATGCGTTACTCCATATTATGTTGTGGTTAGAGTAACAACTCACCTAAAGAACCACCCAATTTAGGCGTGGACCAATTTCCTTAGAACCATCTCAGAGCAGATATCATGGTTTTTCATTAATAATAACTTATGATTTGTTGGTGAATACTTGTGGATCTCATTATAAAAAAATTGGAACAATATACAAGGAATGAAATTAAACACGTTCATAAAAGTTGTCAAAATATACGTATATGGACTTGGGCATTCCCAAAACATTTGTTTGATCTAATTAGGTTGTTTGAAAGATTAAAAACAAAAAAAATACAAATAACTTTAAAATGGTTCATATAATAAGATAAAATAATTTTGTTTCATAATTTATATAAACTTCTATTATTCTGTCAAAATAAATAAATAAACTTCTATTATCTTCAACTTTATTTTATCTACATCTAGGCAAATTCTACGGTGGACTAGTAAATAAGTGGTTCATGAGTGAACCTCCACTTTTCAAGATTTATTATTATTATTTTTTATTTTCAAAAATCACATTTACCCTCATCAAACTCTAGCCATTACATTTATGCCACCCAACACAGATCCACTCCGCGTCGCCACACCTGTTATCCAAACTCACTCGATTGTTCACCAGATTCAACCACTGAATAATTATTAAACAGACCCACGCCACCGCCAGAAGCAACCACTGATTTAGAATTCCGATTAGCACCTCACCCCGAAATCATTACCTTTAACCACCGACGAAAGAGTGAGCGGCGACGATGTTCCCTTCGCGCTTCGAGCATGATGACGACGAAATCCTTCACGGACGAGTGAAACATAAAGATTGAAATTCCAGATCTGAGTTTTTTTTTTTTCAGATCTGAAGTTGGTGATAACTGATGTGTGGTTAGTGAGAGAATATGCGTCGAATATGGATTTGTAACTCAAGCAGCGGTGGAATGTGGAAGAACGACAGAGTGTGAAAGAGGAAGGGGAGAATGTTTTGCGGCACAATCTATATTTTGGAACAATGCAGTGATTCACAAAACACCGTCGGCATAACCTGAATCGCGGAGCAGTTATGGGAGAGAGATTCAGAGAGAAAAAAGTGTGATTAATGGATTAATTAATTTTAATTAACAAATAAAAAATAATTATAAATTTTTTAATATGTTGAATCTGGTGGGTTCGTTTCAATTTTTTGCTTTCCTAATGGTGAAGGTGAATGCATTTGTGATGAGTGATTTTTAGTTTCAATTTTTGTTTGTATCGTTGAGATGATGAATAATGTTTTTGGCACTTCCCAGTTTCCGGTGGATGGCTCGATGGTGGGGTTGGAAAGGATGGGATGAAAGTGATAGGGATAAAGATGTCTTTTTAATATTTTCTGTTAACTTATTTAATAATTATTAAGATAAAATCTCAACCATTCAAATATTTAATGATAAATCTAAGGGTTCATAATGGTGGTACACCCATGCACCATTTGACATGCTTCTTCACGCTAGAATCCGCCCTACATTTATGTATGATACGCATTGGGCAAATTTTTCAACCAGAGGCATTTGTCTGATTAGACACAAAAGATTAATGTGTTTATATATATATATATATATATATATATATATATATATATATATATATATATATATATATATATATATATATATATAAAAGAGGCAAAGAGATATGGGTGTCATTTAAACAAAACTAAAAGTTGTTTACCAACAAAATAACTCTTTTAAAATATGTATCTAAAAAAAAACTTGTTTAAATTGAATTGAGATTTATACTTAAATAATAATAAAAATGCCACAATATAAAGTTGTCAAAGTTTTATAGTACATATCCTATTAATTTATTATTGTGTGTCTTGGTTACATGGAGGGGCACTATGCCCCAATAAGAAAAAGAAAGATACGTGACAACCGTGTGAAGGAAAGAGACACCAACTACAATCTGAAGGAGAGGATCACAGTTCCAGCAGGTGGAAGCCTAATTTAGTGCAGGTTGTGAGAAAGATAAGCCAAGAAATTCAGAACTCGTCGCCTTGCCACAAGCAATTAATGGACTAACTCTAACCCAATTCCTTCAAGAGCTTGATGGAGCAAGCACTAGAGGCACAGTGTGAGAGGATACACATGAAAAAAAAAAATTGAAAAATGCTAAGATGTCAAACGCCTTGGATAAAATACCGGGATACTACCGACATCGACATGTTTTTGGTCCGAATGAAACTGGATTTAAATCTTATAAATAAGGTTTTAAATTCGAGACCAACGAAGGTTGGCACAAACGGTTGGTGGTTTGTAAGCCACGCTCAAGGTCCCGGGTTCGACCCTGCCTTGGAGTGTAAAAAATCCTTGTCGGGAGGGGTAACACCGCCCGTACGACCCCGAACTCGGAGTAGTCGCATAGCCTGTCCAATGTGGCGGTGATGCGGACACCGAGTGCTCCCACTGGGCCCCAAAGGGGCTAATTACGGTGGGTCAGCAAAAAAAAAAAAAGGTTTAAATTTGAGTTTCATATATGAAAAATTGTGGTTGGAATTGGAAACCCTTCATTAAATGTAGTTAACTAATTTTGTTAGTTAAAATAAATTATTAATAAAGTTAATAGATATTTTACATCAATATTGATAATAAAAAAATATCGTAATACTTTTACTAGAATAGAAATTAAAGTAATTATGTTTGTTTGATCGACCGTCTGAAAACTTAGTTTACACTTTAGACAACAAAAAATCGTTTTCTTCGATGTGAATATTACATGTCTAATATATTACTCTTCTCGGTTTTATTTGTCCAATTTGTTCTTCGTAATGGACAAATAAAAAATGAAAAAATACAAAAGGATAAGACATACTATTTGTAATTAAGGCCTTAATCAACAGTTTAGAGGAATCATATATTTTAACGAGAATATAATTCATATGCATTAATTGCTTCACAGCTAGTGGTATTAGGAGTTGTCATCTTATCTGTGACACGAGATTAAAGTAAAACTTTTAAATTTAGAAAGAAAAAAAATTAAAACAAAAAATTCAGAGTTATGGTGACAAAAAAAAACAAAAAAATTCAGATGAAGGACTAAAATTATATTTTAGGTCTATTTTTATAAAATATTAAAAATCAATAGAAAAATATATAAATTTAGGAGATGAAACCATAATTTTGAATCTAAAAACGTATTTAGTTTAATTTATTTTAAAATAAAAATTATAAAAACAAATAATTATTTCCTTAAATTTAAGTTATATATCACATATGCCGTAATTTTAGGTATGCAACTGTATTAAATTTTGATAGGAAAAACTTTATGAGAAAAATAACTATGCATTGACATTGTAAAATAGTTTTACATTGCCATCCAATCATAAACAACTATTTATGATAAGTTTGTTAACTTTTACAAAATTATTTTAAAAGTCATACAAACTGTGATTTGTGATTTGATGACGGTGTAAAATTATTTTACACTGTCAATGTATCACTATTAAACTCAAACTTTATTGTCCATAATAATTTTATCTAATGAGTAAGATTATTTCTTGTGAAAGATAAGTGTAATTTAAAAAAAACAAAACACGTTATAATCAGAAATATCAATATCATTGACGAAGGTCAGGCCATTAGATGAGCAGAGGAAGTTCAAACTAGTTAAAGTTAAATAAGAACACTACACGTGAAAATAACTAGATGAGTCGCAGTGCCGCGTACACGAAGCCCACAAACAAACAAACAAGGGGGTGGGTTTTGCTACTTTTAGGCCCACTGCACTGGCCACAAGAACGTGAACTGTACGCGTGAGAAACCGACAAGGCCACGCACGCACCATCAAAATTATACCATACTAGGCTATTAAGTTATAATAACAAAGGAAAGTTGGAAAATCCTATTACCCCAGGACGACTTCTACCGTGGAGAAGGATTCCAAATGGTTTATGGTGGACCACAAGTAATAACCGTTGGATCAATCGTGTTTCCATATCACTATAGTAGACCCTTCACACGATATTTCTTCTCCCTCTCTGTGGAACTTGTCGACGCCGTGCGCGGGACTGCTTCGGTGGCGCCCTCCTCACAGAGCTCCACCGTACCGGTATTCCTTCTCCCTCTACTGTTATTCTTCCCAGCTCGTATAACCCGTCGTCGCCGTACTCGCCGAGGTCCGAGGACATGCACCAGCAAGCCATGTTCTGCCTCGAGCATGAGTTCTGCTACTCATGGAGCACGACGACGAGTCATTCAACCTCACTTAAGTGGTCAGATATTTTTTGCTAGCGAAGACGAGTTCTGCTCACTCATATGGAGCACGGTGGCGAGTCATTCAGCCCCACTCGAGTGGTCGAAGATTTTTGCCACCGAGGCGGATCTCTGTGACGGTGCCACCAGAGTAGTAAATTTCTAGCCTGGCACGGTGGAGCTCCGTGAGGGCGTCGCCGAAGCACTCTGGCACGTAGCAATGAGGAGTTCCACAGAGAGGGAGAAGGAATACTATGTGAAGGGTCTACCATAATAATATGGGGACGCGATTAATCCAACAGTTATTACTTGTAGTCCACTATAATTTATTTGGAATCCTTCTATACAGTAGAAGTTGTCATTACCCAATATTTAAACAAGAAAAATCATCTCTCTTAAAAAAAAAAAATCATCAATGAAAAATTAAAGGAAATGGAAAGTCGAAACACAAACCAAATTCTAATAATAATAAATATAATATGTACTAATACATTTATTCATTCCTAATCATGTTGGATTCTTCATAATTATGTTAAAATATTAGTTAATTTTGAGTTTAGAAAATTTTTCACATGTTTAGTTTTATATTGAAAAATTAATTCTAAACTTAGAATTAATTATGAGTTAAAGTAATTGTAGATAGCTTTTACGTTAAATAAAAAATTTATACTGATAAAAATATTTTGCTTTTATGATAAAAATATTCAAAATCGTGAATTGGATCATTATAGATAGAGAAAACGTTATTTGAAGTACTATATTAAAAATGCTTTAGTCAAGTTTCTTAATAGAAATTAATTACCAAAATTTGTGGATATTTTGTATTAAAAGATAGTAAAAAATAGTTATATATATATATAATAAAATTAATTATTAATTTTTATAATAAATATTCTAAAAGTTATAAAAAATATAAATTTTATAATGAGTATTTTAAAAATTATGAAAACTTGTTTAATAATTATACATTAATATTTTAAAATAATTTTATATTATCACTTAATTATAAATCATTATTAATATAATTAAATAAATCACTGATGATATAATTTTTAAAATAATTATTATAAAAATCAATGAAGTTATCCTTCACCAGTTTAAAACTAAATGAAATGTTTTTTTTTTTTTTCTCAAAAACTTTACCCATTAATCTCAAGAGAGAAACAAACGTTTTTGGCATTTGAAAATGAAGACGCAGGATCCCACCAACCTCGACGAAGGCCAGCATTGTAGATGCGGCGATGGAAGCTATACACATTCCCTTTCCTATTTATTTATTTGAACTCTCACGTTATTGTATTTTTCTCTCCCCAAATCACTCCCAGATCCTTTTAAACCAAACCAAACCACTCGTACGTCGTACCAAACACAAACACAACCTGAAACAATGCCCCACTTAATCACACAACCGGAATCCTCCGATTCGTTCTTCCCCGGTGGTCTCTTCCTCCACGCTTACACACTTCCTTCCTCCTTCGCCTCCTTCATTCCTTCTTCCGACCCCGTAACAGTATCGTGTTTTTGTTGGAAAACAAGTTTGAGGGTGGAAAAGAGAGTGTGTGGCGGTGCGTTCCTGTCGTTGAGTCTGTCCTTAAACGGAAGCGGTGCGGATCAGGGGTATGGTCGAGAATCTGGTGAAATTCTGGGGCAGCATCACAACAAGGTGGAAGATGATGATGCTGTGTGTGAAGAAGAGAAAGACAAGGTTGGGCTCAATGGATCCGGTGCTTTCAACATGACCAAACATCTTTGGGCTGGTGCTTTCGCTGCCATGGTTTCAAGGTCTTCTATACTCTCACACACGTTAACTCACTTTTGCTTACTTTTCACAATTTTCTTCACTCAAGTTCCGTCATCTATCATATTTGCTTACTGCACTGCTTCTTTTACTAGTTTAATAGGTATGCACTGTTAGTGTAAACTTTATATTGTTAACTAATCAGAGATCATCTTTGGTATTACTTTTACGGTAATGAGAAATGCTGGCAACCTGTCTCTAATATACTCTTTTGTTTTGAGCGAGAAATTATTACATGGTCTGCAACTACCAAGTGAACCAATTTTTTTGGTTTACAGGAAAGAGTTAATAAGACTCGGTTATGTGTCAAGCGGAGATTGACAAGGACTGTGGTGGTCCAAGAATATGTAATCATTTCTCCTTTTAGACACACTATGTGATTTTGTAGTTTCCAATAAATTGTAACCAATAAGAGAGTGTGTTAGAAGAGCGTGTTACTAGCACTTCTCTTAAGATAGTTATTATAAAAGTTAACAAACTTATAATATATGGTGATATCTGATGAGATGACAGTATAAAAGACCTTATTATTTATTCATCTTTTGTTTATTATTTTTACACTGCCAGTTTGCTTAAGGATAAAAGAAGCTTTTTTTTGTTTTGAAGCTTTTTAACAAATTTAAAAGGAGCATGCAAAATGGTATAAGTTTGTTATGTGGCTTATTCTGTTTGGTGTATCAGGACTTTTGTTGCGCCTCTTGAGAGACTTAAGCTGGAGTACATAGTTCGTGGTGAACAGAAGAATCTTCATGAGCTCATTCAGGCAATTGCAGCTTCTCAAGGGTTGAGGGGTTTTTGGAAAGGGAATTTTGTGAATATTCTTCGGACAGCACCCTTTAAGGCTATAAATTTTTATGCATATGATACGTATAGAAATAAGCTGACAAGGATGTTGGGGAATGAAGAATCTACTAATTTTGAGAGATTTGTTGCGGGTGCTGCAGCTGGGATTACAGCCACCTTGCTTTGCTTGCCCATGGACACTGTGAGTGGAAATTCAGGATCATGTTACTTGTATCGGTTCTCTCTTGTGTTTACGTTTTGAATTGTGATGCTCTGAGGAGCAATATGATAGGATAGGACTTGTATAACTTTATTGCTAATGTTCAAGTATAGATAAACTTTCTTTGGATTGTGATGCTCTAAAGTATGATATGATGGGTATGAATTAACACAGGCTTGTCTAGTGTGGTGTTTATAGACAGATTTGATGTGATTGCATAGTTCCTACTTACCCAATGAGTTTTAATTTGCAAAATGCTGTAGCTTGCTACATTTCAACTTCAATATCTTTTAACTGGTGTACTTTATGCTAGCTAGTTGACAAAACTAAAGAGGATTGGTTGCTGCTCTTCTTATCTACCCATCTTTCTAAAGTGATTCTATGAGTTCACTGGATCCTCTCTCCCAATGTTATCTGCTAACCAACTATGGTTGTTTAGAGCTCTTAACATTTGCTTCATAGACTTTTGGAAGTTGTAAGCATGTCTTTGGTCTTAATTCTTGCATTCTTACCTTTGATGTATATGTTCCTCCATGATGCTTCTTGTTTATGGTGTAATCATTGTTAAATAACAAAAACTGAAATTTGAATCATATTAATTATTGACTTTTAAGAAAAAAAAAAACATGCTTAAGATTTTATTTGAATACCAATGTTCATGGTCTGTTGCACAAAAAAGTCCTTGTCAAGAATTTCATGTAGCCTACTCAAGCAAACTATTTCAATGTAGTACATTTTTTTTTATTGAATTTTGTTGTACTTGCATTCTAAGAGTGATTTCTTTCAGATCAGGACAGTAATGGTAGCACCTGGTGGTGAAGCCTTGGGAGGTGTGATTGGTGCCTTCCGCCACATGATCAAAACAGAGGGCTTCTTTTCTCTTTACAAGGGTTTAGTACCCTCCATTATCAGCATGGCACCTTCAGGTGCTGTCTACTATGGTATTTATGATATTTTAAAGTCAGCATATCTGCATTCACCTGAAGGAATGAAAAGAATCCAACACATGAAAGAAGAGGCTGAAGAGCTGAATGCATTGGAACAACTGGAATTGGGTCCTATCAGAACTTTATTATATGGTGCTATTGCTGGTTGTTGTTCTGAAGCTGCTACTTACCCCTTTGAAGTTGTAAGGAGACAGCTTCAAATGCAAGCTCGGGCAACAAGGTTGAATGCACTGGCAACTTGTATCAAGATTGTTGAGCAAGGAGGTGTTCCCGCCCTCTATTCAGGACTAATTCCTAGTTTATTGCAGGTATGGCTTTTGTCTTGATAATATGCTTTGTTCCATAAAAGCTGTTCTTTAAATTTCAGTAAACAGGTAAAACGAGTGCATGATAATTGATAAAGTGAACTTATATTTCATAAAATTTGAGCATATGCCCCAGTCAATGAAATTTTGTTTTTTAATCAGTGCATTAAGCAAAATGGCCTGGCATGTACAATGGTTGGTTTCGATGAAGTTTCTAACTTGAACATAAAATTCCTATGAAGTTGTGTATTGTCATGCACACTGCACAGAAGCTGCTTTACAACCATAGCTGTGCAAATAACAGCACTGTGAAGTAGTTACTAACAATTTTTAAGAAAATAACTGCTTTTCTCCTTGGCTATGGAGGATAACCTATGAAATTTTCAGACCTATCCATGGCATCCAAGTAGTGCATATCTGCAAGATAAGAGAGGATTTACGAATTATTTTACATGTATTAACCATGTGTAGATTGGATTAATTGTTCCAAAGCATCCCAAAGTCCATAGGATGGACTTGTATGGAACTTCTCTATTCTTTTTGTTTCACCAAGTTTTGAGAGTTGGTTTTCATCCTAGTCCATTTATGACAAGTACTTAAGAAGTGGCAATCCTTTTATTGATGTTTTAATATTGTATTTTCAATTTTGTGACTTTTCAGGTGTTACCATCAGCTGCTATTAGTTATTTTGTTTACGAGTTCATGAAGATAGTTCTCAAAGTAGAATCAACATAGATGATTATGCCAGCAATACTAACGCCAGATATATATTTGAGAAAAAAGTTTCATAGATACCCATTGTGCTATGAGACACCTAGGGAGAGGGAGAAAAATATAAATATTATAGGGTTTATGATGTAATAGGAAGAGAGATATAGAGATAAATGAGAAGTGTTAATGAGGTGTTTAAAATAAATGGATGTATGTGTACCATTACTCTATATTTGATATTTGAAGATGGGAGTTTCTCCTCATTTCCTTAATCATTGTCTTGGTGTTGGAATGTTGATTTTATGCTGTTTACTGGTAATAATCTGAAGAAAGAAAAAGGAGTGGGGCATAAAAAAAGGTTTAATTGTAAATTTTACCATCCAACTTTCATAATTTTGCGAATTTTACCATCCAAGTTTTTTTTTTGCGAATTTTACCACCTAAGTTTTCAATTTTTGCACATTTTATCACTTTGATATTTCACAAAAAAAAAAGTTAAAGAATTCAAAAAAAAAATTTGTGAAACATTAGGGTGGTAAAATGTGCAAAAATTGAAAACTTAGATGGTAAAATTCGTAAAATGATGAAAGTTGAATGGTAAAATTTGCTAGAAAATAACTTGAATGGTAAAATTCGCAAAATTATGAAAGTTGGATGGTAAAATTCGCAAAAAAAAAAAACTTGGGTGGTAAAATTCGCAAAATTATGAAAGTTTGATGGTAAAATTTGCGATTAAGCCTAAAAAAAATTGATGCATGGTTAATTAGATTTGAATCTTCATAAGAAAATCGAACCAAACCATTTGACGTGACGAGTATATTACAAACCTTTTATATAAAGTACGTTGTGAATTATCTAAAAGTCTAACACATATAGAATCACATATAATTATTATTTAAATTAAGTCGTTACTTAAGTTAGAATAATAAGATTTTGGCTTAAATGTAATTTTGGTCCTCCTATTTTGTACAATCTGTAATTTTAATCCCTTTATTTTAAAATAAAGACATTTAGTCCCTCTATTTTGCACAATCCGTAATTTTGGTCCCTCTATTTTAAAATAGAGACATTTAGTCCCCCAATTTTGTAAAATCCACAATTTTGGTCCCTCTATTTTAAAATAGAGACATTTAGTCATCCAATTTTGTAAAATCTGTAATTTTGGTCATTCCATCAAATTGAAAGCATTGACCATTAAAAGATTAACGTCAACCTTGACGTGGCCCAAATAAAGTAATGTGATACAAATTTATTTGTTTAGTTTTTAATTATTCTAAATACTGAGTAGAATAATTGATGAAAAATATATTTTACAAAAAGGTAAAATCATTTATTTTAATGGCCGAGAGTAGTCGTAAGTCCTAATATGAAAATCACAAGTCTTAATAATTTATTTTAAACAAATTCCACGTTACTAAAGCACATACCACATCGTAGTCAACGTTAATCTCTTAATGATCAACGCTTTTAATTTGATGAAAGAACAAAAATCACGGATTTTACAAAATTGAGGGATTAAATGTCTTTATTTTAAAATATGGGGACTAAAATTACGAATTGTGCAAAATGGAAGGACTAAATGTCTATATTTTAAAATAGAGGAACTAAAATTGCGGATTGTACAAAATAGAGGAACTAAATGTCTCTATTTTAAAATAGATGGACTAAAATTACGAATTGTATAAAATAGAGGGACCAAAATTGCATTTAAGCCTAAGATTTTATATGGAAGTATAAAAGAAAAATCAATTTAAGTATACTTTTAGGGATTTAACTCCTCTAAAGTGAGGGAGTATTTAGAGGATAAAGTGTACTTATAATCATTAATTGAAAAATCAATAGTTAAATATCATGATAAAATTAAAAACATCTTTAATAAAATCTAAAATTAATTATAATCTCAACAGTTGATTTTTCAAACAACTCATTATACTCCATGACTAATTTATTAAAACGTAATTATAAAACTATGAATAAATTATAAAATTATGACATTGTCATAGCATGACTAATATTGTATACTAAATTTTGCTACTAAATTATTTTTATAATAGAAATATTCAAACATAAATTTATATCACTTCAAATTCAAAAAAGGAGTGGGGGAATAAAAAAAATTGATTTTGAAGTGGTATAAATTTATGTTTGAATATTTTTATTATAAAAATAAGTTAGTAACAAAATTTTGCATACAATATTTTATCTAACACAAAAATTATCTAAAATTATTTAATTCGAAATCAATTTTATACCTAAAATTAGTTTTTTAATGTGATTTTACGTAAATTTTTACACCTTATAAAAACATGTAAAAATTTACATAAAATTGCTTTAATTAGTATTTCAACATGATTTTAGAAAATTCAACATGAAACCAAACAATATTAAATTTAAGAATATACGTCTATAATTTTAAATAATTGACACTATACTTTCTGTTAAAAAAAATAATTGACACTATACTATTTATTAGGACATAGCAAAATGACGTCATATAATCCCTGAGTTTACGCCAGACAAAAAATCTGAGAAGCTGCGACGAAAAAGGAAGGATAAGCCAAATATCAGTCAAACTGGAAGCACAAAAATGGCCTTTGACTTAGACAACCTTTTATGTATGTCTTTTTCTTCTCTTCTATCTATTCGATGCAATACAACAATGCTTTCACAGTCTCACAGACAAGTTCCCGCGTTGAAAACTTTTCTTTTTTTGGTTCATTGGTATTTGGTACATCCTCTTAACTCTCTCTCCGCGTTAAAAAAACTACTACTGAACTTTCCTAGTTATTACAATTTATTACACAACCCATCTCCATCTCTCTTTTTGTTTGCCTTAGATTTAGAAACAGAGACTTGTTCAAGTGCTCGTTTACCTCAAACCTCAAAAACATTCAGCAATCACTTTTTGTTTTCTTTTGTCTGAATCTTCTCACTTCCATGGCTGAGGCCAGACACTACGTTCTCCCCTCTCAATTCGGTCAGCTTTTCTTCACTTTATTTTCTCTCTATATATCATTTGACATTCGCAAAATTCAAACTATGTGAAGAAAGCAACCTTTTTTAAATAGTGAAGCATTGAAATCCAACCTCTTTATTTTTCAACATTTCCTTCTACGTACTTATTGTTGCTGACTATGTTTTGAATTTCTTTGCTTTGATGGACATAGATATTAAGCAAATTATTTCAGAAGCACAGCATCGATGGCTACGTCCGGCTGAAATTTGTGCAATTCTCAGTAATCATAACAAGTTTCGAATTGCTCCAGAACCTGCACATATGCCACCAAGTATGATTTCTCTTCTGCCAAAAGATAACACGAGTTATCTTAATTTCTCAATATTAGCTTCATTTGGAGAAAAGGATTTATAAAATTGTGTTTATTTTCAATTTGAAGGGGGAAGGGGGAGGCTTAGGATTTTAATCTATTCGAAAAATCTGTATCTTCTGAGACTGGGACCTGCATGAAACTTGACACAATTATGCCCAATATCTAATTGCAAAATGGTCATCCTCAGGGGTCTTAGTGAGTGTTTGGGTGAGCGTATGTAAAATTGATTTTGGTTAAAATTAATTTTAAGTGAAGTGATTTATAGTTAGATAATTTTTTTCTAAAAGCAAGTTAACAAGAAAACACAGTATAATCAGTTTCTCAATGTGAGACTAAACATGTGAGTATTTACCTAAAATTACTTTAGCTGATATTTCAACGTGATTTTGGATGATCCTTCCAAACACGCACTAACCATATTTTTCCTTGACTTTAGGTGGTTCACTTTTCTTATTTGATCGGAAGGTGCTGAGATACTTCAGAAAGGATGGCCATAACTGGAGGAAGAAAAAAGATGGAAAAACAGTGAGAGAAGCTCATGAGAGACTAAAGGTAAATATGCTGCATCTAAGGTTAAAAGACTTGAGCACTGTTACAATCACATCTAACTTGGCCCTAAAATGAGAAACAAAGGTGTTGTAAGCTTTATTTATTATCATTAATGTTAATTCTGCTTTGGGAAGTAAAATGTATTGAGAGAATCTTTCTTCTTTATAAACTGTTGCATTGAATTAGTCATGATATGATGCTTTCAGGCTGGAAGTATGGATGTGTTGCACTGCTACTATGCCCATGGAGAAGAAAATGAAAGTTTTCAAAGACGCACGTATTGGATGCTTGAAGAGTAAGTGTTTCTGTTTAATATTTTCAAAGTTCAGTATAAAAAATCCCCTTTTTATTTAATGTTCTATCTTCATTTGCCTGATCATGCTCTGTCTTCTTCTCACCTCCTCCTAACTGTCTGCCTTCCCTCATTCTCGGTCTCACAAACATACAGTAATATCCCGAAAGGAATGAAAAAAACCTTTGCTTTTCTTCTAATGTGTTTGTTCTTGCTTGAGGATGGTGTGCTTTAAACTAGAACTAATGAGATACATCCTGTAAATGTTGATCACATTCTATTGGTTTAAACTAATTATATGATAGGCTTCTAGAAATTGCTAATTTGTTTTCTATGGTTCTTATCTGTGGAATGGGCTCTTCTTCTCACCCTTTTTATTCAACATTGTTGCAGGGAACTCTCTCACATTGTTCTCGTTCATTATCGACAAGTGAAGGTAACATGTTATGATTTTATTAGTATTTTTTGCCTAATTGTTATTTGTTAAAAGCTCAAGAAGAATTGCTTACTTTTACATTCCCAGTACAATTAAGAGAACAATGAACTAGTAACATGTAATTGTGTTGCAGAATTATATATGAAGTAGGAAAGTAAAACATGGAAATTCCATCCTAACATGAGTATTGTATTCCCCCAAATCATGTAACTAGACTTTCCATGCTAATAATATATACTGCCTAGAAATAACAAAGCTGGCATTGCTTCCTTATTCAATACTTGGTCTGATAAGTTTCAACACCAGACGATTTTCTTGAATGTTAGATGCTATAAATTGGTGACATATTATTCCTTTCTAAGACTATGCACAATGTTAGATGCTATAAATTGGTGACATATTATTCCTTTCTAAGACTATGCACAATTCTCTTTTCTCTTGTCTCAGATGTTGACTTTGTACTCTGATCCTTAAAAAATAAAAAAGGCTAACATTCTCATCAGGAGTGAATTTTTGAACTATGTAATTAAATATAATCATGATCTGCTATATCTTCCCATCTATGAATAATTTCATTTTGGGCCTTCATTCCTTTCTCTCATCTGTCTTGTTCAAAATAATCAGGGAACCAAGGCAAATTTTACATGTGCTAAAGAAAATGAAGAATCCCTTCCTTATGCTCAACAAACTGATAAAATTATGCCCAAAACAGAGATGGACACTTCTTTATCTTCTACTCTTCATCCACATAGTTACCAGGTTCCTTCACAAACTATGGATACAAGCATGAACAGTGCCCAAGCATCAGAATATGAAGAAGCTAAATCTGGTATTTCTTTTGTGCACATTAATAATTTAAAATGTTATGTTTTCAATTTTTCATATCTAGAGGACATTCTGAGTAGCCTTTTTTATGACTTTGTTCTTCAGTATCACTTTTTCTTGTGTGTATTTAAATTTTTTAACTTGATGTAATTTTTACAGCATTCAATAACCATGCAAATTCTGAGTTTTATTCTTTCCTCAAGTTACAACGCCCTGTTGAGAAGATTACACCTCAACCTGCTGATTCTTATTCTCCTCGGCCACTCATAAGTAAATTTCTTCATTTTAAATTGTTCATGAGTTTAACTTTGATGCATTGTCACTGTAAATTTACACTATCACTCAGTCATACATTGTCATATCATTAAAAGAGTATGACTTTTTTGAGCTAATTATAAGAATCAAACCTTTTTAAATGATGTGACAGTGCATGATTGAATGATAGTGTAAAAAACTTTACACTAATAATGTATCAAAATCAAATACCTTGTTTAATATCTTCCATACATACTGACCTTTTCATCAGGAAAGTCTCTACCTAACATGAATTGTAATATTGAAACTGGGACAGATGATCAAGAGAAGTTGCCTGTCATTCCTGGGGTGAATTATATCTCACTCACTCAAGACAATAAAATCAAAGACATTCATAATGTTGGATTGACATATGAATCCCCAAAACCCCTTGGCTTTTCCTCATGGGAAGGTATCTTAGAAAATAATGCTGGAAGTCAACATGTGCCTTTTCAGCCCTTATTTCCTGGAACACAACCTGATAACATGGGAATAAATAGCAATTTTTCTCAAGGAGATGAGATAATGGTGCCATATTTGATCACCAGCATTGCTAAGCAGCATGAGAATGGAAGTCTCATACAAGCTGAAGGAAATTGGCAGGTATTGTGTACTAGTAAAATTGGTACTTCATCTGCTAGTGGTACTCATTTGTTGCAATGTTTTATGTTATATAATAATATTTAGTACTAAACAAATATCCAGGCTCTGCAGTATGTTCTGTAGGAGCTTTGACAAGGTACTATATCTTTATGACAAAAGTCAAAAGACTCAAAACTAATATGTCACTACAAAGTGATGTTGGTATGATGCTGTAAATATTTTTGACATCTTAATTGTTTCGCATTTCTGTAGAAAAAATATATAATCAAGCAATGGATTTTGCTTTATGTGTGACTACTTTGTAAACATGTTACATGTTTCTTAATTTTTATTTCTTTCCTTGAAACTCATCTAATTGATTAAAGCTTAATCATCCTTGTTAACAGGCTTATGATGTTGATTCTTTACGCATGTCCAGTTGGCCTATAGATAGTGCTTATTCAGGCTCAACATGTAAGGTAAGTTGTAGCAACCGTGAGCAGGAAGTTAATGAAGTTGATTTTCAGAAATCCTTGGAACAGTGTCTTCTACATCCACACAAACAAAACAATGTTCTCATGCAAAATGATCCTCAAGAAAAACTTTTGAATGAAAAAGGAAAGATAAAATCAGATCTAGAGGCCAATAGAATCCTGGATGGAATAGAAGACACATATTTCACTTTTAAAAGGACTCTGTTAGATGGATCTCCACCAGAAGAGGGTCTGAAGAAGCTTGACAGTTTCAACCAATGGATGAGTAAAGAGCTTGGAGATGTGGAAGAATCAAATAAACCATCCACTTCTGGTGGTTATTGGGATACAGTTGAAAGCGAAAATGAGGTTGGCAACACAACTATTCCTTCCCAAGGGCACCTGGACACCTATGTATTGGATCCATCTGTTTCCCATGATCAGCTTTTTAGCATAATTGACTATTCCCCAAGCTGGGCATTTGAAGCGTCAGAAATTAAGGTATTTTCTTTTGATATTCTGCACTTGCTATCAGTTTTGATCATATGTTCATTGAATTGTTGTAGTTGCTTTTTTGCTTATACAATATTCTGATTATTTATTTCTTCATTTATGAAAAAAATTGTATAGGTTATCATTTCTGGACGATTCTTAAGAAGTCAACATGAAGCAGAACAATGTAAATGGTCATGCATGTTCGGCGAAGTAGAAGTGCCAGCAGAGATCATTGCAAAAGGTGTTCTTTGTTGTCATACTCCTCCACACAAGGCTGGGAGGGTACCTTTCTATGTAACTTGTTCCAATAGATTAGCATGTAGTGAAGTGCGAGAATTTGATTTCCAAGTCAACTATACTCGAGAAGTTAACACTGCAGGTGAGAATAGAGGCAGCACTTTCGATACTTTTAGTATCCGATTTGGAGAACTTTTGTCGCTGGGGCATGCCTTTCCTCAGAATTCAGATTCAATTAGTGTAAGTGAGAAATCTCAACTGAGAAGTAAAATCAATTCTTTACTGAGGGAGGAGGATGATGATTGGGACAAGCTACTGAAACTTACTCTAGAGAAAGATTTTTCTCCAGAAAATTTACAGGAGCAGCTGCTTCAAAATCTTCTGAAAGATAAGTTACATGCATGGCTCCTTCACAAAATAACTGAAGAAGGGAAAGGCCCTAATGTATTAGATGAGGGTGGCCAAGGTGTGCTTCATTTTGCAGCTGCTCTTGGCTATGATTGGGCCCTAGAACCCACAATAGTTGCTGGTGTGAATGTGAACTTTCGTGATGTAAATGGATGGACTGCTCTTCATTGGGCAGCATTTTGTGGCAGGTGAGTACCTCGGCGCTTGTGCATAAACACGTTTTATCAGAATTGAATTTATACATAACATCCTTGACATTACATTAACTTAATAGGATGGGTCACTGATATTAATTGCAACTTTGCAAGAGTGACAGTATGTGAGAAAAAATAGATTAGTGCCAAGAGAAAATATGTGAAATGTGCCTAAAAGAAGTTAGAATGCTCTTACTTGTTGATACTCGATATACTTCATTATAGGTTTGAAGGATGGAATGCCATTGATGAAGAAACTATAAGAAAAAATCTACTGAAAAAACCTATAGTATACTATGATGGGACGCACCTGAGTCTTTTGTTATGAATGAAAACATCTAGGGGATAAACTGACTAGAAAGAATCAATACTGTTAGTGCTTTGAGTTTCTTTTTCATTTTCTTGCATACTCGTCATCTTTCATTAAGTTCTTGCATCTTACTTTATCAGGGAGCGCACGGTTGCTTTCCTCATCTCTCTTGGCGCTGCACCCGGAGCACTGACTGATCCATGTCCAGAACATCCTTCTGGTAGAGCACCAGCTGACCTAGCTTCTGCAAATGGACACAAAGGAATTGCAGGGTATCTTGCAGAATCTTCACTGAGTGCACTCCTCACAACTCTTGATTTGAACAGGGACATGGGAGAAAATTCTGGAGCAAAAGTAGTCCAAAGACTCCAAAACATTGCTCAAGTTAATGATCTTGATGGTCCATCATATGAACTGTCATTGAAAGATTCACTGGCTGCAGTGTGTAACGCCACCCAAGCTGCAGCTCGTATTCATCAAGTTTTCAGAATGCAATCATTCCAGAGAAAACAACTGAAGGAATATGGTAATGACAAACTTGGAATATCTGATGAACGTGCTCTTTCACTTGTAACAATGAATGTGAAATCACACAAGTCTGGACCACGTGATGAGCCTGTACATGCTGCTGCAATACGAATCCAGAACAAATTCCGCAGTTGGAAGGGAAGAAGAGAGTTTTTGACGATTCGACAACATATAGTAAAAATTCAGGTACATTTGTCTCTAACATGTGCAATGTGTAGTATTTATTGTTTGTGTTCAATGTTTAATCTTATTCTCCTTTTGGCTCCTTTTAATTGGACCCAATTTATAACGTGTCTATTTCCATGGTTATAGGCTCACGTGAGAGGTCACCAGGTTAGGAAAAGCTGTGGGAAGATAATTTGGTCCGTTGGAATCCTGGAGAAGGTTATTTTACGTTGGCGTCGAAAAGGTAGTGGTTTGCGTGGATTTAAATCGGAGGCCAATTCTGAGGGAACTATGATACAAGATGTATCTTCAACAGAGGATGACGATGATTTCTTAAAAGAAGGCAGGAAGCAAACAGAGCAAAGGTTGCAGAAAGCCCTAGCTAGGGTGAAGTCAATGGCTCAGTATCCAGAGGCAAGAGACCAATACCATAGGCTGTTGAATGTTGTAACTGAGATTCAAGAAAATCAGGTATTTTACCTATTTGTGTATATTTTAAAAAAAGTTTCTTCAATTGTCTCTGGTAACATTACTTACTCCCACCTCAACCTGTTGCTGAGTCCCTAAAGCAAAACAAACTACCAGATTTACAAGGGGGGGAAATTTCGCAACACCCCAGCAATTGACATCATGAATAGTTTCTTCTTGTGACTGGCAGTAGAGCTTAGACTTCTGTATGTCTTTTGCAGGTAAAGCATGAGAGCAGTTTTAACAATTCAGAAGAACCAAGAGAATTCGGTGACCTCATTGATCTTGAAGCATTGTTGGACGAAGATATTTTCATGCCTACAGCGGCTTAGAAGTTGGCTTTCGTTGTTAATTGTATGACTTAGAATTTTACAGCAGAGTTAGGTGATGAACTGTCTTACTTTGATCGTTATAGTAATCTTAATTCTCATTCTTTTCTTAAGGTGTCATTTGCTAACATTTAACAGAAAAATAAATAATTCATAACCGTTAAAACCATTCTCACAATGCAAAATAAACACATCAGGTTTTCTTCCCAGTTAGATATTGCGGGTGCTCAAAAAAGTTAAACCGAACTTCACTGTATAAGAACTGAACTGATAAAACCCGAGCCGAATTAAATTGTTCAATTTTTATTTTTTTTTCATTTTTGTTTTTTCAAACCCGAACCGAATTATTTTTTTGTACTGGTACAAAGAAAAAAGATGGGAAGTAATAGAAATTTTGTTCCTTTATAAAAATAATTTTTTCAAATTGAATAGTTCGGTTTTATGATTCAAATCAGTTCAGTTTTGTTCTCTAACGATTCGCTTCAGTTTTTTATAAAAACAATTCGGTTCAATTTTTTTAGTTCAAATTTTATAGATTAGTTAGATTTGATTCAGTTTTAACACCCCTACCCCCGGTTAACGGGAATGTGCAAAATTAGATTTGGAACCTATTCGAAATAAGTGATAATGGTAGTTTTGCACTCCGGAAGACAGGGCTGTTAATTCTCCAAAGAATGCCCAATTATAACCAAAGTGTTCGTCAAACTATAAAATATAAAACAATCTAACACGAGTTAGGACCAATTTCCTTGTGTTTCTAATGTTGGTTGAACGCTTGCAACCATGAATACACATCGTTGGTGAAATTTTCACCCGATATATATACTGTTCTTATTGTGAGAAAGAGGAAAAAGAGAGGACAGTGCTAGCTAGCACTATCCACACTGTACATGCCAACCACCTAAGTATACATTTTCACAACCCGTATCCTCTGGAGGATGTAACAGCTCCTCCAACAGGTTGAATAAAGGGAAAACGGTAGAAAGGAAAATAAATATGGAAACCAGGTGAAAAAGAAGTCCAAATGATTTAAAGAGTTGTAGAACTCCTCCGTCTAATTCCTGTTACCAGAGCCAAGGCTCTCATAGAACAAAATGTACCCATGGTCTGTATTACTTGAATATTCCTGTGATGATCCAAAGAACGTCTGCACAGCAGACTCGTCAATCATCTCTACATTTTCGTCATCAAAAAATAACCAGTGGTTATGGCTTTTCACAAGGCTGACATAATGCCCGTGGTTGGGCCCACTCCCAACATGGACAACTACTGCAAATAGAGAATACTCGATATCCGCATCTTCAACGGTGTTACTCAACTTCAGCTCAAGGGGAAAAACAACCCGGTAAGACAGCTTCTTGTAGCGGCCCAGCTGTTCCATGTACTTAAACCGCTTGAGATGGATGACCAAGATGTGAGGTGGTTTCTTTATCTTCATCCTCTTCTGAGCTTCTTGCAAACTAATACCACAAGAAAGTTGGCATCTTGGTCATCAGAATGGTGAATGGACATGAAAAACAAGAGAACAGAGTACATACATATTTTTACACACTAAACTGACATGGCTACCAAATCCCACTCAGATAACAGGTAGAAGAAAATGTCAATCAATGGAAAAATGAACATATCATGGTTTGTTTCTTTTAAATTGTAGTATTAGTCAATAAACATGAATAGCATTCCAATTTTTTATTTTTTATTAAAAGGAGATGAAATTTTCTATAAACCAAAAGATGATATTCAAGCTATTTGACATGTGTTTGATCACAACAATTTATTTCACTCCAGTTAAAATGGGTAGAAGATGTACCTAAGAAAACTTTAGGAGAAACTACTAAAAATGATCTTGATCCAAATGATTTTCTGAAAATTTGGTTTTCAATAAAGTCAATGACATCAATTAATCCATGCAGTCAATTCAATCTAGTGGGATAAGGCTTTATTGCTGTTGTTCTTAGATAAAGAAGCAGAAGATTAGTTCAGCTACACACGTGATTCAAAATGGTTGAACAGGCTCTTAAACTTTTCCAGAACACTCAAGAAACCAAGCAAAGCAACAACTGATGCCGCAGAAGTAGTATTTGGGATTTCACATAATTATAGAAACATAATTTGTGCCTAAAAGCCATATATATACCTGCAACATTTGTCACAAAAAAATTTGTCTTCAGCATTCAGTGTCTCAGTGGAACTGAAATTTTTCAAACAGCTTGTAATTGAACTGTTTTGCTCAATATCAAGACTCAAGTCAAAAAATGTTTCATCTCTAGCTGTCACTGTTTCACATTGCAAGCACCTTGTCTCATTGGTGAGTATTCCCTGATCAGAGCAAGTTACAACAATAAAATTCCTCAAAATAAAAGTAAATCTTATTTTTCGGATCACTACAGAGTACAGAGTAAGAGCAACAACACCCCTTCCCCCACAAGAAAAATACATAAAAATTGACAAAGTGAAATTACTATTTTTTACATTGTTTAATAATAAAGTTCATCTATAATAAATTAATACTATAATAGTATCTTAGATAATGTGCACAGATTTCCATTATAATTCACATAAAAGCCAATACGAATGGATTATCTTTAACTGTAACAAACCTAAACTATTAAGCAACAATACATGCCCACTTAAAAAGATAACACTAATTAACTGGATCCAATAGAAAGTTTTCTATTTATGGTCCCTCCAAATTTTGTTGCAGGCAAAATGCAAAAATTGAAAACATTGAATTGACAATGCAAGGTCACCTGAAAATTTTTGTGTACCCAAGTAACTAAAGGCTCTTTGTGAACACCATCAGCTTGACCATTCTTGGGCCCATTAACAGCCTTTTCAGAAGGTGGAGATGTCTCCTGATCAGTTTTTGCAGCCTGAGCCTCTTTTTCCAGAATGTCCACAAGTTCATTCAGCAAAAAGTTCAAGAATTCATGGGCATCCTACCAAGAGAAGACTCACAATAACAATGTTGTCTCTAATGAAAACTATGACAAAATAAGAGACATTATGCAATCAATGAAACATTGAATTTAACAGATAATAACAATCAATGAGGAGGAAGATCACATCGAGGATGACTATCCTGATTTTAATTTGAATGCTCTTCTAGTCTAGTGTGTTTGTATTAAGTAATTTGAACTTATTATGAGTTATGTTATGACTTGTCACTTATGAACCTATTTTGAATTGTGTGTTATGTATTGGATCTTAATCTTTATGATTTATTATGAGTTGAGTTATTTTTCTTGTCTATTATGTATGTGCATGTCTATATATATATAATTTTGCATATATGCAAAACTCTTACGGGTTGAGTTACGATTTTTTACCCCCCCACCCCCCTCCGATCCTTGAGTTTGACAACATTGGAATACACTTATATAGCACACTGAGTTCAGTAACATTTATGGTAAACAACCTCATTCAAAAGTAACAAATTGTAATTTAAATAATTTACCTCAAAACATAGCCAGCTGGAAATCTTTAATACATATGATAGCATCTCTAGTTATTTAAATAAGCCGATACTTGGGAGCAAGGGCACATGTGTATGGTGAAAGATGCCCATAAGCATAGCATCCTTTCATAAGCATGGAGAAACACATACATAGCAACATTGTGTGTGTGACTATGATAAAAACTAATCTCCTGATTATAATATAAACATCACTGTCGAAAGAAATTTACAGGTTTTCTAGAATCACCTTTCTGCACAGGAAGTTCTTTCTTGACAGTTTAAAGTTAAAAACATACCTGGTGCATATAGCTACGGAAGAGTTCATTCTGTTTTTTCAACCTCTGTACAAATCGTTTGGGAGCAATGACACCAGTTTTTTTCTTCTGGGAACTTATCTACACCAAAAGAAATAAATGTGTTACATTCACGACCAAGAAAGAAATAAATAGGCATGCAAATGCCATTAAATGGACATTTGATTAACAATAATAATTGGAAAATATTATTCAGGATATACAAAATGAAGATACTTACAAAAAGCACACTACAAATATCTTGAAGTAAGTTCTCGGGCATAAGTGATAGGCATGTTTGCCCATTAAATAGACATGTGTTTATTAATTAGACATTTGAAACAATGAATAGAGCAAAAATTTATTTCTTGCAAAAGCACGCTGAAATAGCGCAGAGCCATTTTCAGGCACACATAACACAGATATACTTGAGCATACTACAAAGCAGATTTAGGGAAGCATAAAAAATTACCTAAACCAATTTCACATAACTTGAAGGCAAACAGAAAGCGGGAAAACAAATAAAAAATGGGCTAAACGTACATAAAACACACTGCAGATAAATGAAGCAATTTCTAAAGGAGAAATAATAGCATTTATACTCAAGCATACTACAACGCAAAATTTAGATAAGCATGGAATCCCCTAGGTCAATTCCGTGACTCTCAGACAAAGCAACTAAAAAAAATAGAACGGCTAACAAAAAAAATGTCAGCTAGCTGGGCATATATATTTTAGGCATTATAAGTAGCTAGTCATGTTTTGATAAACTTCAAATGGTCAATATAATAAAACCCACAGTATGGTTTGCTAGGAAGAACTGAAGCACTAAATAAATCGACATGCAGATTTCTATGTTACAAGCGCATCTTTCATCAACATACTAAAAGTCCTTCCATAAAACCGTTAGAAAAAGGAAATCTACAAGGAACAGCAAGTGCTTAACTGCGATCACGAGAACGAGATTTTGGAGTAAATGGAGGCAATGTATTTGTCCAAGTTTTTTCAGAGCAATCTATTTAATGGTCAATATTATTAAAGAATGCGAAATTAGAAATTCAGTAGCCAATGTTATTAAAGAACACATGGTTACAAATTCAACACTAAAGATAACAAGAACTACAATGAAGCATTCAAAGAACAAAAATGTACTTGTTTCATATGATTAAATAAATGAAGAATCAAACAAAGCTAGGAAATCAACAGCTTATTTCATGAGAGTCCAAGGCAAGCAATATAGCCACAACTAGTGAAGACAGTACAACTTTCAAATGGTGAATCGTGCTTGACCCAATCAAATATGAACAAGCTTAGAGGCATCAAGCATGTATCGCTGAGAAATTTCCAAACTACAGACTGATTACCTGCGAAAATAAGTCCGCTAAGCAAGTTAAAAGATTTTCTTCCGCGTCCAATATGCTTTTGTTATTTCCATAATACTCTAGTAATTGTTCGCGAAACGGAACACAAAAGTATAGTGCCTGTACAAGGAGGCAAAATGAGAAACTTGTTAGCAAAGAACCCTAAAAGCCTTTACAAAAAAAAAAAAAAAAAAACTCTAGTGTGCTTATTGATATTTTAGAGATGGTAAACATATTGAGTGCAACAAGACAACAACTACTTTTAAATTGACGTATGCACCTAAAGAGACGCTGATAATACTATTGAATGAAACATGTAAAAGCAAATCCAACTTTAAATTTTATTAAAACTAAGAATCATTTTAAACAAAAATCCAGCGCTTAAGAAAATCTGCTAAACAGGTCAACAGAATGTCCAAAACAATAATATACATTAAAGTACTGAACTCTCTTGACAGATACATATGAAACTGCAACAAAATTTGCATGGAATCAATAAACCATCAACACAGGCAAAAATAACTCCAACATCGATAGAACGCGATAAATAGAATGAAAAAGAAAAAAAAAAAAAAAACGTAAATCGGATTGAAGACCTGCAAGACGCTGTTGCAGTAACAAGTGTTGCCGAAATTCTCGAGGCCAAAGTAACGTTCTCCTTCGGGGAATTGGTCGCCGAGAGCCTTCTCAAGCTTGGAGCCCGCAGCACCCATGACCGCGTCAACCGATCACAAACTCAGATTCCTATCCGATTCAACTCAGTGACTCGCACCATGAAATGCTCAATGACTGTTTCGTTTCGATCGTTAGGGTTTGTCGCAGAACAAACCTTTTCTGGTGTCTGGTTTTCTCTATATGATAACAGGGAATGAAACAAGGGTTTCGCGTGAAAGAGGGCACGGATCCTCTCCAATAGATAAAAACTGGAGAGTCTCCAATTAAAGAAATGTCAACCGTGTATTACAATGAACGGTGGAGATTTATTTTTTTTCTTATGCTCAGATGGGAACGTACAACACATATATAAATTCCTGAACTGAATAAAAGGAATTATGCATTTTTTTCTTATTTGGTTAAAACAGTAAGAAGGAAAATAAAAAGAAAGAAATATTGATCTCTGAAAATATTTATATTTTTTAATTCAAGATTTAAAATACAGAAAATTTGAGGAAAAATAAATAAAGAAAAAACGGATTTGTTTTATCATTTTCTGTCTGCGTGTATCTTTGACAATTTTTTATTTTAATTTTCGAAACTTCAAATTATTCGTGTGAAATAAACTTCAAAGTTATCTGAAGCATTTCAACTCAACGAAAATTCAATAAAATTAAGTAGGATTAAAGAAAAGTAAACGCAAATTATCACTTTTTTCTGTGAGGTAGAGGTTTTGGTAATAATTAAAATGTAAATAACCCATCTATTATAGATATTTTTATAAATATAATTTAAAAAAGTTTAAGAGAAAATAATTCAATAAATAAATATTATCCAATAATAATTTTAAGTTTTGAATTCATTTAAATTGTATTTGATAAATCATTTTATGGTTAAACCTAAAATGCTTTTATTGTGGTTGTCTCTATTTTCCTTCTCTAAAATTTATGAGTTTCTGAACTCTGTTAATTTATTCTTGCTAGCTTTGTTGCCTTGATACACATTGAGAGAGACCTAATATTATCTTGGGCACTTGTGCACTATATAGACAAGTCTTTGAGGATAGTGTGACTATCATGCATCTCAAATTTCCATCTTTATTTATGTTCAAATGTCTTTGGTCTTCAACTACAAAAACTACAATATCAAGGACTTATGGCTGAAGATACGAACGTCAAATCCTACATTCCATAACATGTTGCTTTTGTCATTATGTTGGTCAAGTATGCCAAATTGTTCCATACCATATCAAAGATCAAGCTCTTGTTGGCCAAAACTTTCTTAGATATGAAGAATGCATCTATAGAGTGTTGGGCATGCATGGAGTTGCATCTACTTTTACATACTCGAAGCCCAACCCCATTACAAATCATAAAAAATCAATGAGTTGCCATATGCCAATAAGGTATGTCAACACACCATAACTAGTACTTTGTTTAACAAACTCTTCGATGACTACTATTCATATAAGGAAACGAAAAGGATCTAGGACTTTATGATCCTGAAGTACATCACTAAAGATGTTGGCAAACAGAGGCTTATGATCGAAAATAAATTACTATCTTTGGAAGATGACAAGAGACAAAAACATCAAAGTTCAAATCAATGAGTATCACAAACAACTTGAAGATTTTAAGGCAAAAAATATTTTCCTCCCGGGTAAGTTTATATCAAAGTTACTAATTGAGAAGCTACCAAAATCATGGACAAACTACAAGCAACAACTGAAATACAGACACAAGTAAATGTCACTACTAGACTTGATCACACACATATCATTATTAAAGACACCAACAAAAAAAATGTTAAGTTGTAAAGGCAAAGACTTTATTTTCCTAGTCAAATATTGTGTAGGACAAGTCGACACACGGAAAAATATTGGCGAGAAACAACAATCCTCCTAAGCCTAGGGTCAACTTGACTAAAGGAGATGTTATTGTTACAGTTGTTTCTTAGGTGAATATTGTGACCAATGTGAACAAATTGTGATAGACTATAAAGGGCTACCCGACATATGTGTGCAAACAAAAATGTGTTTACCTACTATACTCCTGTAAGGCATAGGAAAAAAACATGTTTTATTTTGGTGATTATAAGATTACTCCAGCTTTGGAAAAAAGAAAAAGTTATTCTAAAGCTTACTTATGGGAAGACTTTGGTCCTAAGTGACGTGCTACATGTGTCCTCCATTAGACTTAATTTGATTTTTGTAGCACTATTGTGAAAGGTTGGGATTAAAGTGTCATTTGAATTTGACAAGATTGTAATGACAAATAATAATGTTTTATGAAAAAAAAAAGTATTGTGATCAAGGACTTTTTGTACTTATTTTATGAAACTGATAATGAATTTGCATCGTCTTATGCTTATTTGATCAATTCGTATGATATGCGACATGGTAGATTGGGACATATAAGTTCCTCATATGTTATGAAAATACGACTAAAAATAATTACTTTGCGTGATAAACAACTTAGAAAATGAGATGTATGTGTTAAATAAAAAAATAACTAAGAAATTATATCCCTTATGTAATGTGAATATGAATGTCTTAGTTTAATACATTTAAACTTAGCATATTTAAAACAAACAATGTCAAGATAAAATGGAAATGATTTCATAACCTTTATAAATGGTTTTTCTAAATATACTAAGGTTTATTTAATCAAACACAAGGATGAAACCTTATACATGTTTATCTCATATAAAGTAGAAGTTGAAAATCAATTAAATAAGAATAAAAAAGATTAAATCAGATAATGGTAGTGAGTACACTTTATTTAATGACTTTTGTGAGAATAATATAATACATTATGTAACTTCGCGTTATTCACCCAAATCTAATGGAATGGTTTTTTTTTTTACATAAACAGTATCAAGTCATTTAATTAATGATCAAATTGTAAATACAAGTAGGTATCTGTGGAAAAATTTTGAGGCTTGCATAATCTGTTGCCGCCCTTGCAAGAAAGTGAGCTAGAACATCAGCATGTCTCTTAACAAACTCAATTGAAAAGTTTGGATATTGGGAGAGCAAGTATCTAATAGAATGGCTAAGAAAAAAATTAGAAGCCTTAATAAAATGATGAATGCAATATAGTTAGTTCCTATACCTTGACAGCCTTTGAGGACAAGCTATTATGACTATTTTTTTTTTTTTTTACAAATAGGATCCTACACAAGAAGATTGGTAAAACATCCTATAAATTATGAAAAAAGTTATTAGTTAAGAAAATAATTAAAACCCTTAAAAGTGTTGTTAGCATTTCTCTAAAAATATGCACCAACAAAAGTGTGTTAAAAAGTGTTTATGTCAGCACCACTCCTCACGTTCTACTTATTATTTGGCTAAAATTTACTTCTATGTCTTTTATTTTTATACTGAAATTCGTTTGGGTCCTTTTATATTTTAAAATATTTATTTTGGTTATTTATCTCTTAAATTGGGTTAATGTTGCATTTCTGAAACAATGGTTGTTTTTTAGTTATTTTTTTTAGTAGTAGTTTAAATGTTAGTTAAAATTTATAATTTTTACGTAGGTGAATTTATAAGTTTTACGTCTTAAATTAGTATAAATTTTTTTAAAATTTGTGTTCCAAAATGAAAAAGGGAAGCAATGATTCGAATTTAAGAGATAAAAAAAACCAAAATAATTATTTAAAAAAAATAAAGGACGAAGACGAATTTTAATACAATAAATAACAGGAATAAATAAATAATAGGAATGAAAAATACTTTAGCTTTATTATTTCTTTCCCCGAAAAAGAAGAATAAATAAAAGGGAAAATTCGGGTAGCACAGGGTAGGCGATAAAAGAAGACGAAGTTGCATCTTATCTGTAAACACTCTGTATCCACTTCGCTGGTAATAAGAGAAAAGAGAGAGCGCGCTCGGAGAATGTTGAGTCTCTCAGTTGCTTCACCTTCTTCTTTTCTCCCAAAGCCGTTACCGTTAAAATCTTCCTTCAGTGGCATTCAGCTCCGTCGCTCAGCCACATGCTCCATTCCACCGACGAAACGCAGCGCTTCGGTGCCGGTGGTGATGATGTCTAAGAGGACGGAGGAATTGAAGGAAATTAGACAAATGACCACCGAACAAATTAACGAAGAGGTTGTCGACCTTAAGGGCGAGCTTGTCATGCTTCGCCTTCAGAAATCGGCTCGCAACGAGTTCAAGTCCAGCGAATTCGGTCGCATGCGCAAGAGGGTACTTCATTTTTGCTTCACTCATTTTATTTTTCTTCTCAATTTTTAGGGACAAGTCTTTTGTTGTTGTTCTGTTTAAGTTCTCTTGTCATGATTTTGATTATAAGCTCTTTTGAACTCAAATGGGAGTTTGTGAGAGAACTTAGTTTGGTTTTCTCTGCTTTAATGATGAAATTAACTAGTGAGATTAGCTTGAGAATGTTTTAAATTGCGGTTGCGGGCATGGTTTTGTCGCAATCCTTGATATTGTGGACAAATGTGGCGGATGAGGCCACAATTGTGGTTGTGGAGACCCAAAAAACCTTGAGCGTTGTGGGTGCAATTTTTTTGCAATCCTTGATATTGCAGATAAATGCAGCCGATGCAGCTACAATTGCGGTCGAAAACTTACTCGAGTGTTAGCTTCACTCGTGTTTGGTAAATGGAAATGTAGAGGAAAGAAGCCTAGACCCACATCCCGTTTCCATACTTTTCTCTGTCTATTGGGGTAAATTTTGTAACCAAAAGGTAATTTCATCCGGTGCAACAATGAATTGAACATTGGATGGCAAGGTGAAAGGCTCCAATTCGGTAGTAATTTAGGAGGCGTTTGGTTGAACTTATGATGAGCTTACTTGAGCTTCTAGAAATAGCTTATAACTCTAATAAGTTGTTTTTAGCTTATTTCAATAAACTTCTTAGTGTAACTTGTTAAAATAAGCTCTTTTTAACTTTAATAAGTTTTATGATTAAATTTATGACACAAGTCCTCATATGATAAGAGCTTATTGAGGAAACAACTAAACACATAATTAAGTTGTTTATCCAAATGCACCCTTAATATAGCTCATGTACTCAGCTAATCATGTATTTTACTTCATGAAGTGGTAAAGGGTGAGCTTGGCGTGCTCTGTGCTCAAATTATGCATAGACAAATTCATCCATTACCTTCTGCTTCCTTTTCTTTTTTCATGCTTCAATATGTTTATATTCATGTAAACTGTTTTCTTCCCTTTATGGATTACTTTTCCCATTCCAGCCACTGTATATGATGGCTTGATAACTCAGTTGTTTTGTTTGGTTAGATTCACATAGATTAATCCAATATAAGGTCATAAATTTGAATCTCCTATTCCATACTGTCTTAGCTCTCTGGGTCTCCGAAGAGAGAGACAGCTCACTTAGAAACAAAATTGTCATTTGTCACTGACAGCTAGCTTGATCAGAGTAAGACTAGCAGCTAATTTCATGGTAATCTGGGCTTGGCACACCCATCTGCTACTAGATTGAGAAATGACACTACTATGCTCTATGCTTGATGATTGACCAAGTAAAGAGGCCTAGAGATCTATGCCCTATAATGAATTGAATGGTCCTTCGACCCCTACATTTTATTCCAATTTCTGGCATAGATCTAAATAACGAGACCTGCCAACTTTTACTTCAAAAGTAAAATTCTAGCATCACACCTCTCTGGAAGCATCAATCCTTCACCTCGCTGGAAGGTCATTTGGGACTGAGCAATACCTCCCTCTAAATCCTTTCTCCTCTGGAGAATTATGCATGGAAAAATGCCCACTGATGAAAATCTTACTAAAAAAGGTTGCATTACAGTGTCGGCCTGTAGCTTGTGTCTCAGGAACTCAGAGTCTACAGAGCATCTTTTTCTTCAATGTGATTTCTCAAAATCCCTATGGAACTGGATGTCATCTGAATTCAACTCCTGTGTGGATCTGTCTTCTTTTGACTCGCTGCTATCTTTTGTTAATCATAAAGCTAGTCATCAACTTCGAGTGGTCAGGCTTGCTGCTATCACTACGGTCATTTGGGGAATATGGCATTGTCGCAATTATCTCCAATTCAAGAACTTGCATATCTCCTTTCAGAATATTTCTTCTCTGATCTCGGCAAACATCTGCATGACTGGTAATTTGACAACTGCTAACATGAGGTGTTCTATTCAAGAGTTCTGTTCCCTTAAAGCCTTCAGCATTACATGTCACCCGCCTAAAGCTCCTTCTATAAAGGAGGTGCAGTGGCTGAAACCCCCTGCTGGGTGGATTAAGTGCAACACAGATGGATCAGCGAGAGGCGGCCCGGGGCATGCTGGCTGTGGTGGTATTTTTCGCAATCATAGGGGTGAGGCTATGGGGTGCTTTGCTAATTACATTGGTATTGCTACCGCCTTGGAAGCTGAACTGATGGGGGTGATTATAGCAATTGAAACTGCTTTTAGTAAGCGCTGGAATCCCTTTTGGCTGGAATGTGATTCATCCTTGGTGCTCCAAGCTGTTCATAATCCTTCTTAAGTACCGTGGAAAATTAGTATCAGATGGGCAAACTGTATGCACATAATCTCTCTGTTAACTTTTAGGATATCTCATATTTATAGGGAAGGCAATCATTGTGCAGATCGTATTGCCAATTTTGCTGTGGATAACAGACAATGTCTTTGGTGGGATTCAGTCCCTTCTTTTTGTTTTTTTAAGTATACCCGGAATTTTAATGGGTTACCTGAATACAGATTCTGCTTCCCTTAACATGGGTTTTGGTATAGTCCCCCCATGTTCTTTTGTGTATTTCTGTTTTCTTAATAAATTTGGGTCGGTGGTAGTATAGGATCTTTTGGGACGTGCCAACATAGTTGGGATGTTTCTCCCCATTGTGATGCTGCTGCCTTCCTTTTTCAAAAAAAAAAGCATCACACCTCTCTATGCTATGAGCAGGAAAATACTGTGAGAAATAGATATACTTGTGTGCAAAGTAATTCAACATGCATGTAGGAATGCTTGAACTAGGTTTTTCTTTTGCTTGATCAGGTATTCCTCTTATATGCATGTTTTTTGAGTTCTGCTAGATGCACTTCAGTTTCTTTGTGAAGTGGTGTGCAATGTCTTTAACTCCTGTTCCCAGGTGTGTCCAATCAGGTTTCTGATGCTCATTTGGTCATGTTATAATTTTGACTCAATTGAGCTGTAATAGATAAATATGTCAATCTTTTTCTGTATCTTAGTCCCTGTTTTGCAATCATTTTATTTTGTTTTTACTCTTAAAGCCACTATCTAATCAAATAACCTTATTTTCTGTTTACAGAGTATTGAAGGGGCTCTGCCCTGTCCCTTTGTCTTGCTTTCTCTTTTGGTTTTCTTTTGTGGTAACCACACGTCAATATCAAATTTAAATCCCCAATAAAATTCAATTGTCCTGCCATTTTCCATTTCCTTCTTTTAAATTATATTGACCTTCTCCACATCTCCAACTGATATTCTGTGAGAACTGAAATTGTCATTCTATCAGGGTCCATATCTCTCCTTTTAAAAAAAAAAAAAAAAAACTCTAGTTAGGGAGAGGGGGCATTTGGATTCAGTTGTTGAAGAAACAGCGCACTGGGATCACAGTGCTTTGATACCATGTTGAATACAATATGTGCCTAATGGAAAGTGCGAAGAGAATTTCAATCTTGCCTTACTGATCTAGCCTCATCTCTATAATTTATTAGTATTTACTGTATTTCCTTTACGTATAACTTCAAATGATGAAATGATACTAGAGGGCTTTACTAACAAATAAGGTCCTTCTCTGGAGTCTGCATAATGCTGTGCATTTCTTGTCTATATGTTATTTTTGGATGAATGATGATATGACTGCAAATATCCATACAGATTGCTCGCATGCTTACTGTGAAGCGGGAAAGAGAAATTGAGGAAGGTATCAATAAGAGGTTGTCCAGAAAGCTTGATAAAAAATGGAAGAAAAGCATTGTTGTAAGACCACCTCCGTCTTTAATGAAGCTTCGGGAGGAAGAAGCGGCAGCAGAAGCTGCAGAAGCTGAAAAAGCTGCATGAGCTAACACATAAATATGCAAGTTACAGAGGTCAATGGTTAAAATTGTTGTTCAGTCATAATTTTCTTGTTTAGATGGAGGTTGTTATCACGTGTATAATATCTTGTTGGTAGTAATTTATGTTTGTTCCTGCCAGAAGGTTCATGCCTTTTATGTTCTGATTAAAGATACATGATTATCAAAATCATGATTCACATCCTGCAAATTAGGCTGAACAATTTTTTTGAACTCGGAATTTCAATTTCATTAAAAAATTTCTTTTAATTTGTTGTATGAATGGCCATCATTTTTTGGAGTTTCGAAGTCACAAAAATTGTCAATCAGATTGGTGATGCATATCTGTTTTTGAAAGGGCAAGTGATTACGTAAATTACTTGTTTTTACATTATTATTCAATCATGTGCCTAAGCCATGGTAGGGTATGAATGGCAGTATCAATGACAAGCATCAACGGGAACGTTGAATTGTATAAGTGATTATTATTATTATACGTTTATCCTATCATATTATATCTTATCCAATCTTATTTTATTATGGTCACCAAACAAGTCTTTAGAATGCGATAACACGATAAACTAATTAAGCAACAGTTACCTATAAGATGTGCTTTTGATACAATAATTTATACATTATTTTTGTATCTCTCTTTTCATATCATTTATTATATTTTATATTTTTCTTTTTTTTTGACAGAAATATTTCATATTTTTCTCTAACTTGTAAAATTTGTTGTATAAATATTTTTTTTTGGTTGACCATGTTATTGGTCGGCGATGACTAAACTCTATCAGGGACTATGAGTCCACACCAAGGGACACAAGTCGTTACCATTTGTGTCAATCAATGTTGGTATAATATTTTTCTTTTCAATATAAGATATCATATTCTGTGACTAAAAGTGAAAATGGACTCATTTCATTTTGTACCACCGAAGAAGATGCGGTGATTGTACATAGGCTTAAATAACTTTTAGGTCTTTGAAAAATTTTCGTTTTTTGCTTTGAGTCCCTGAAAAATTTTTGTGTTGTTCCGGGTCCCTAATATATTAAAAATTTTGTTTCAAGTCTCTGTTGTCAGTTAAGTGATGACGTGTCCGTTAAAAATTTTAAAATGTGATTTCTGGCGGCTAAAAAGCCGCCACTTTACAATTTCTGACGATTAAAAACCACCAGAATCAATTAAAAAAGGCTTAAATATCTTTTAGGTCTCTGAAAAATTAGCAATTTTTGTTCTGGGTCCCTATAAAATTTTTCCGTTGTTCTGAATACCTGATATATTAAAATTTTTGTTTTGGATCTCTGCCATCAGTTAAGTGATGACATGTCCGTTAAAAATTTTAAAATGTGATTTCTCAATGGATCCTCAACCCCCAGCAACAAGCGCATTTTCAAAACCCTCACAATCTTAGCCCCTAAAACCATCCCCTCCGACAACAGACATTCTCCATTTCAAATTTTCAATTGCATTCTCAAAACCCTCACATCGTCAACCCCTCCCATCTTAGCCCCACCACACTCTTCCCCAAACCCTAACCCTAGCCCAGGCCTAAGCCCAATTTAAGCACCGAACCCCAAACCCCCAACTCCCATGCCTCCCCAACCTCGCCCTCCGCAACCCTTCAACTACACCTTTTAACGGACACATCATCACTTAACTGACGGCAGGGATCCAAAACAAAATTTTTAATATATCAGGTATCTAGAATATCGAAAAAATTTTATAGGGACCCAGAACAAAAATCACTAATTTTTCAGGGACCTAAAAGATATTTAAGCCTTATTTTTTTTCTTTCATTAATTCTGCCGGTTTTTAACCGTCAGAAATTGTAGTTTAAATTTTAAAATAAATAGTGACGATTTTTTAGCTGCTAGAAATCGCATTTTAAAATTTTTAACGGACACGTCATCACTTAACTGATTGCAAGAACTTGAAACATAATTTTTAATATATTAGGGACCCGGAACAACGCAAAAATTTTTTAAAGACTCAAAACAAAAAAGGGATTTTTTCAGGGGACCTAAAAGTTATTTAAGCATTGTACATAAATAAGTGTAAAAACTTAAATTCAAATTTCAAATTTAATATAAAAATTAAATTGAATCATGGATATAAAAAATATGAATGAGCATCACTACAAATCACATCGATGACCAATAAAAAAATCATTTTATTATAGAATCACATTCAGATTTGTTAGGATGCTCATTCAGAATTTTAGTAATATGCAAATTGTAAGTACCACATGTATTAACAATGTCAATTGTAGATATAAAAAATCAAAATGAGCATCATTACAAATAACACATATAACCAATAAAACAAAATTGAAAATATCATAGGACCACATAGTGGATACACAACATGCATTGTTATAAACTCACCAACAATTATATTACTTTTTCAAAAAATTATATTATACTACAAATCAAACCGATGACCAATAAAAAAATTCATTTTATTATAGTATTTTAATTAAACATTAGAAATGAAGTTTAATTAAATTAAATATATTATTCTAACATTAAGAGACAGTAAAATATACAACATAAATAAGTGTAGCAGTAAAAAAACATAAATAAGTGTATAAAATTTAATCTATTACATGCATGCAATAAGAACTTTTCCTATATATTTGCTGATAAAAAATAAAAATAAAAGAACTTTTCCTATATGAGCATCATTCTCAATTAAAAATCAGATTGTACATATAACATTGCACATATAGAAATTAGCAGTCTAAGTACACACTCATTTTCGCTCTAGCGTGGTGTTAGCTAGTATTGTTCCGCTCTGCTAGGGTTTTGAAAGAGCAATCAGTGTAGCCGATGGCGCTCCCTCTCCCTCAGGAGCTGATAGTGGAAATTCTGTCATGGGTTCCGGTCGAGTCCCTCGTGCGTTTCTAAGACTTGGAATTCCCTTATCCTCCACCCCACCTTCGTGAAATTGCACCTTCAAAGGTCACCCAGAAACACCCACATCCTGATAACGCACAAAGAAGAAGAAGATCCCGACGATGAAGAAAAAGAAACTGACAGTCATGAAAGAGCCTCACCCTGCTCCACACGTCGTTTGTTTGAGAATCCATCGTCCGCTCTTGACGATCGTTACCAATTCGATGACGCTTACTCTTTCGTAGGTTCCTGCAATGGGTTGGTTTGCTTGTGTTATTCTGGTATGGGAGTAGGTTTATTTCGAGAATTCTGGGTACGATTCTGGAACCCTGCCACAAGGATCATGTCCGAAGATTCACCACGCATACGTCTCCATCCATGTCATTATAGAGTTTTTGATAATGAAGTGAAGTTTGGATTTGGTTATGATGATTGGAGTGACACTTACAAGGTGGTGGCACTCCTCTTCAATGAATCGCAGAACTGGGAGGTGAGAGTTCACTGCATGGGCGACACTTGTTGGAGAAATATTTTAACTTGCCCTGCATTTCCCATTAGTCGTCAGAGATTACATGACGGACATCTTGTCAGCGGCACCGTTAACTGGTTAGCATTTCGCATGTTAGGTTTTGATTATCAATGGAAAATCGTCACTATCAATCAATTAGTAATTTTTTCATATGATCTAAATAGGGAGACATATAGATACTTGCCGATGCCTGATGGTCTTTCTGAAGTTCCTGATTATGCTCCTCAGGTTGGGGTTTTGAAGGGTTGTATGTGTCTTTCCTATGGTCATAGAAGAACCCATTTCGTTGTTTGGCTAATGAGGGAATTTAGAGATGAAAAATCTTGGACTCAGTTGCTGAATGTAAGTTATGAGCAGCATCTTCAACACTTTCCAACTCATGAATCGGTTTTTTTAACGCCTGGGGTGGTGCCTTTGTGCATGTCTGAAAATGATGATGTCATGTTGCTGGCAAACTTCCTATATGGTGAATTTGTTCTCTATAATCGAAGAGATAATAGAATAGACCGTACTGAAGTTTACAACGACAAAGAGCCATTGTGCTCCTTTGATTATGTTCAAAACTTGGTTTTTCCATATCGTAATTAAGCTACCCTGCACTTGCTTATATGTATGAATGTATGTTAAATTATGTTAATGGTTTCAGAACCTTAGCCATTTAATGTATGGACATGACAGAGAGCATGAATACTTTTGGTGGTTCCTTAGTTTGATTACTTTGTTGCCTTGTTGGATGATTCTATTGGCTATTGCTAATTGTGTAGTTTGATTACTTTGTTGGATGATTCTATTGTCTATTGCTAATTGTGTGTCTGCTTTGGTTTTGGCTGCATTTTCTTTTCCTGGTTGGTACCTTGTTCTCAATCTCCTTAACTCGAACATTTTCTCTTGTAGTGGAATCATATTTTCCTTGGAAAATATTATGTTGGCAAAAAATTTTAGCAAAACATGAGTTGTGTACATGCTATATCTTTTCGCTTTGGCATCTCATCTCATGTATACAAATTTCACCTCTTTTTTCAGTCTTAAGTTGTACCCTTCCAATATACACAGCTTGTTGAATTCTTTTAATCCTATGACTGTTTTATTAGGGAAAGTAACTTTTGCTACGGTATCACTCCCCAGTCTAACAAGATTATTTTCAAATTATAAATCTGCAACCTCAACTTCAATAACTTTGCATTTTTCAGGCCATGTGGAGGGATAGTAGGAGGAAGAAGGTGGCGTATTGTAGCTATGATTTTAGATTAGTTCTAGGTTCCTTTTGATTACTACTTAACAATTATGTTGTTTGCAACTTCACTCATAGTGTAATGGTAAGCAGATGACTTGCCTTTAGCAAGTAATCTAGGTGTACTTCTTATAATATTTTCTGGGTCTAGGAAATGGTAAGCAGATGCCTTGCCTTTTAAATGCCCTGGCAGTATCTGATGATAAGGATAAAAAATCCAAATAGATGAAAACTTGGTTCACCCTGCAGCAAAAAAATTACTGGAAATTATGTTGAGTTTTGAGGCTAATTGGTTTGCCAGTTAACTCGTAATGTCCAAGGAAAAAAAAAGAGTTAGTAAATTGAAATTTTAAGGTTTCAATGATAAGCATCAAGAGGCATTGGAGGTGTTAGGAGAAATGATGAAAATTGGTGTGGTTCCGAATGAATCTTCCTTCACCAGTGCTTTGAATTCTTGTTTTGGATTTGAGGATCTTGAGTGGGGGAAAGTGATCCATGTTACAGCAGTTAAGATGGGTTTAGAAAGTGGCGTATATGTGGGGAGGTTCTCTTGTTGTCATGTATAGTAAATTAATGTGGTTATATCAGTAAATGGAGTTATGAAGCAACCAGGATCCAGTCGGCTAACCTTAAAAGGATGAAATTACGAATTTCTCTTTGCAGATAGGTCACATCCTCTTACTGAGAAGATTTATCAAAAGCTAGACCAGTTAGGAGTGAAGTTAATAGAATTAGGTTATGTTCCATATCAACGTTTTGCTTTGCATGATGTTGAAATTGAGCTAAAAGAAAAAATGATGTCTTACCACAGTGAAAGTCTTGCAAATTGCAATTGCATTTGGGTTGCTTAGCACTGTGGAAGGCAGTACAATAACACTAATGAAAAATCTACGTGTATGTGGCAATTGTCATAATGCAATAAAGCTTATGGCAAAGATTGTTGACCGTGAGATTGTAGTACGTGATTCTAGCTGTTGTCATCACTTTAAGAATGGCCTATGTTCGTGCGGGCATCATAATTCTTGAAAAAACTGAGGAAGGAAAAATACTATGAATGGGAGTGACATTTGTTTGCTCAGCATTGCAGATCCTTGATAACAAAGGAGGAAGAGAAAACTTCCCTATTACATTGATTGTCGTTGGTAATCTGTTCAACAAAGAGACAAGATTATTCGTTACAGAAAATTGTAACAATCATTTATGATGGAGTTCTTTATTTCCATTTTTATCTGAGATAAGTTAGAAAACCCCCTCTTCTTTTATTACATTTTAATTCTCAACTTTTTCATTTAATTCCTTAATTTTTTTTTCTATTGCACTAATCCATTCAAACATTCATTCACATTTTGTTGCCTACAATCTCAACCCCATTAATTGGAATAGAGAAGTTGTCTAAAATCATTTAGCCATCATCTTAACGCTTTGAAATGAAGTTGATGTATCACCTTAAGGTATTCAAGGGAACCAAGGTTCCATGAAGGCGAAATTTTTTTAGCTATATTCATGATAACATTCTTACGAATCTTTTAAATATACCAGATACATTTGTAACATTCATGATAACATTATGATTTCTAAGAAACATGATTCTTGATAAGCATAACTCTTTGGAATGAAATTTTTTTTCTAATTATCAAACCCTCCCTTGAGAACAAAACAAAAACAGTATAATTTAAATTGAAAGAATTGATGAGAGACGCTGCACAAGCAACGCTAGACCTCATCATACCATTATCATGATAAACTGGGACTGAAATAAATTGTATATAAGAAACTAGTTGTTGAAGCTTTCAAAAATGTTGATTTGGTTCCTTGGAGTATCATAAATAGGTGAAGGAATGCTACCCATTTGACTACAGTGATGCGTTTTTTATTAGGTCACATCTACTGTGAGGGAAACACTTGGACAGATACTTTGACCTCTCACGGTAGCAACATAGTTGGATTTTGTTGGTGGGATTCCACACCCTCTTTTTTACAGATTTTTTTTTTCTAAAGGATAGGCAAGCTCTACCTTGTTTTAGGTTTAAGTAGAGCTCCTTTGCTTGTTTTGCTCCCATGGGTTTGGTTTATGCCCCTCTTGGTTTTGTGATCTTGTTTCTTTTATTTTATATATTCATGGTGTGTTGTTTGGGTTGGGTGGTTGAGGGGGTGTCAACCTAGTTGGGATCATTTCAACCATTCTTTCTCCCTTGCTTGCACTTCTTTTAGCTTATATAAGACATGAGAATGTGAGAATAAACAAGGACTAAAATACAAATAATTTTGGACTACATGAAAAAATTTTAAAAATTAGAACTAAAGTAATCCATCTTAAAATTTCATGAAATAAAAGTATACTCATTGTTTTGCCAACAAAGCTAAATTAAAATCTAAAACTTTTGAAAACCCATTCCTCATCTTTGGTTTTTGGAAGGGACACAATCTCTCAAATTTTAAATATTCTTTGATAATTAATCAAACTTAAAAAGTTGGTTTTTGAATTTTTAATAAATGTTAAGACAAGTTAATTTTTTAATAGGGTAAAGTATGTTTTCAATTCTTGTACTTTTGGTGAAATTTGGTTTTAGTCTCTAAACTTCAACTTTAATAAATTTGGTATCTAAACTTTACAAAAAGTTGTGCGTCCTTCCTCAAAGTGAAAATCGTCTATAATAAGGGATGAAACCTCCTGTTTTTCTAAATTTTACGGACCAAATTGATCAAAGTTAAAGTATAGGGATTAATACCAATTTTTAGCGAAAGTATAGGGACTAAAAATATATTTAACATTGTAAGTCAATGGACTCTGTCAATGTCGTCGTTGTTGTTACGTCATCATTTAACGTTGTTATTTGACAATAGAGACTAAAAAAATATCTTTAAAAGACTAAAATTAAAAAAAATATTTAAATAAATTATTTTAGTAGAGATCAACAATCAAAAAATAACTTATACAGAATTTACACAATCATATTCATATGAGATGTTACCACTTCATTAGAAAACATTAAAAAATACTTAGCAATAAAATAATATTAAATTAAAAAGAAAAAAGTTGTTTCTTCTCTTACATTTTATAGGTTCTCCCTCTCGGTTGAAGGAACCTCTGGACTATGGAGAAGACAGTGTGGTGGTCTCGTTCCCTCTCTTTTTCGCTCTAGTTTCTCTCTCTGTTTCGCGGGCCGCAATAGAACCGAGAAGTTTCAGGAAGGGGGTGCCTTTTATACGCAAACGGGACTGTTGGTGTTAGTATGGTTCCGCTCTGCAAGGGTTTTGAAAGAGCATCAGTGTAGCCAACTAAGATGGCGAAGGCGCTCCCTCAGGACCTGATAATGGAAATTCTGTCATGGGTTCCGGTCAAGTCTTTCATGCATTTCAGGTGCATTTCTAAGACTTGGAATTCCCTTATCTTCTACCCCACCTTCGTGAAACTGCACCTTCAAAGGTCATCCAAGAACACCCACGTCCTGTTAACGTACAAAAAAGGTCTCGAACAGCGTGAAAGAGCTACACCATGCTCTATACGTCGTTTACTTGAGAATCCATCATCCGCTATTGATGATTGTTACCACCACTTCAGGTTATTTACTCATTTCTTAGGTTCCTGCAATGGGTTGGTTTGCTTTCGTTATTGTTCTATTAGAGATGGATTTGTAGAATACCGGGTCCGATTTTGGAACCCAGCCACAAGGATCATGTCCGAAGATTCGCCACACTTGCCTCCCCATCGACGTGATTATAGACTTCATGCAGGTTGTGTCAAGTTTGGGTTTGGTTACGATGATTGGAGTGACACTTACAAGGTGGTGGTAGTCGTTTTCAATATTAAATCGCAGAATTGGGAGGTGAGAGTTCACTCCATGGGTGACACTTGTTGGAGAAATATTTTAACTTTCCCTATTTTTTCAGTTCCAAGAGTAAATGATGGACACCTTGTCAGCGGCACTGTTAACTGGTTAGCATTTCGCACGTTGGGTTTTGAATATCAATGGGAAACTGTCACTGTCGATCAATTAGCAATTTTTTCGTATGATCTAAAGAAGGAGACATATAGATATTTGTTGATGCCTGATGCTTTTTCTGAAGTTCCTGATTATCCTCCTTGGCTTGGGGTTTTGAAGGGTTGCCTATGTCTTTCCTACAATCACTGGAGAACCCATTTTGTTGTTTGGCTAATGAGGGAATTTGGAGTTGAAAAATCTTGGACTCAATTGCTGAATTTAAGTTATGAGCATCTTGAAATCCCTCCAACTCATGACTCAGATGAATTAGTGGTGGCACCTTTGTGCATGTCTGAAAATGATGATATCGTGTTGCTGGCAAACTTCATATATGATGAATTTGTTCTCTATAATCGAAGAGATAATAGAATAGACCGTACTGAATTTTTCAACGGCAAAGTGCCATGTTCTCCTATGATTATGTTCAAAGCTTGGTTTTGCCATATCGAAATTAAGCTACCCTGCACTTGCTTGTATGGTTTCAGAACCTTAGCCATTTAATGTATGGACAGTACAAAGAGCGTCAATATTTTTGGTGGTTCCTTAGTTTGATTACTTTGTTGGATGATTCTATTGGCTATTGCTAATTGTGTGTTTGCTTTGGTTTTGGCTACATTTTCTTTTCCTGGTTGATACCTTGTTCTCAATCTCCTTAATTCCTTCATTTTCTCTTGTAGTAGAATCTTATTTTCCATGGAAAATATTACGTTGGCAAAAAAAAATTTAGCAAGACATGGGTTGTGTACATGCTATATCTTTCCACTTTGGCATCTCATCTCATGTATAAAAATTTCACCTCTTTTTTCAGTCTTGGCCTTTAAAGTTGTACCCTTCCAATATGTAAGCTTTTTGAATTGTTTTTTTAATCCTCTGACTGTTTTATTAGGGAAAGTAACTTCTGCTACACTATCACTCCCCAATCTAACAAGATTATTTTCAAATTATAAATGTGCAACCTCAGCTTCAATAACTTTGTGCATCTTTCAGGCCATGTGGAGGGATAGTAGGAGGAAGAAGGTGGTGTATTGTAGCTATGATTTTAAATTAGTTATAGGTTCCTTTTGATTACTACTTAACAATTATGTTGTTTTGCAACTTCACTCATAGTGTAATGGTAAGCAGATGACTTGTCTCTTAGCAAGTAATCTAGGTGTACTTCTTGTAATATTTTCTGGGTCTAGGAAATGGTGAGCAGATGACTTGCCTTTTAAATGCCCTTGCAGTATCTGATGATACAGATAAAAAAATCCAAGTAGATGGAAAGCTTGGTTCACCCTACAGCAAAAAAATTACTGGAAATCATTAGCTTTGAGGCTAATTGGTCTGTTAGTTAACTCATAATGACTAAGGAAAAAACAGAGTGAGTAAGTTGAAATTTTAAGGTTTCAACGATAAGCATCGAGAGGCAATGGAGGTGTTTGGAGAAATGATGAGAATTGGTGTGGTTCTGAATGAATCTTCCTTCACCAGTGCTTTGAATTCTTGTTGTGGATTGGAGGATCTTGAGAGGGGGAAAGTGATCCATGCTGCAGTGGTTAAGATGGGTTTAGAAAGTGGCGTATATGTGGGAGGTTCTCTTGTTGTCATGTATAGTAAATGCGGTTATATCAGTAAATGGAGTTGTGAAGCAACCAGGATCCAGTTAGCCAACCTTAAAAAGATGAATTTACAAATTTCTTTCTGTAGATAGGTCACATCCTCTTACTGAGAAGATTTATCAAAAGCTAGATTGGTTAGGAGTGAAGTTAAAAGAATTAGGTTTTGTTCCATATCAACATTTCGCTTTGCATGATGTTGAAAATTTCAAATTGAGCGAAACGAAGAAATGCTGTCTTACCACAGTGAAAGTCTTGCAAATTGCAATTGCATTTGGGTTGCTTAGCACTGTGGAAGGCAGTACAATAACATTTATGATGGAGTTCTTTATTTCCATTTTTATTTGAGATAAGTTAGAAAACCCCCTATTCTTGTATTACATTTTAATTCTCAACCTTTTCATTTAATTCCTTAAATTATTTTCTATTGCACTAAATATTACTGTGTACAAATCCATCCAAACATTCATATTTTGTTGCCTACAATCTCAACCCCGTTAGTTGGAACAAAGAAGTTGTCTAAAATCCCATCATCTTAACGCTTCGAAATGAAATTGATGTATCACCTATGATATTCAAGAGAACCAAGGTTCCATGAAGGTGAAATGTTTTTAGCTATATTCATGATAACATTCTTACAATTCTTTTAAATATACCAGATATAATTGTAACATTCTCAGAAATTATGACTTTTAAGAAACATGATTCTTGATAAACATAATTCTTAGGAATGAAAAAAATATTCTAATATATCAAACGCTCCCTTGAAAACAAAAGAGAAAGTATAATTTAACGTGAAAGAATTGATGGGAGACGCTACACAAGCAAAGCTAGACCTTATCATACCATGATAAACAAGGACAGAATAAGACACGAGAATGTGATAATAAACAAGGACTAAAATACAAATAATTTTGGACTGCATAAAATTTTTTTTATAAAAAAAATAGAACTAAAGTAATCCATACTTATAATTTCACAAAATAACTTAAAGTTTACTCATTGTTTTGCTAACAAAGCTAAATTAAAATCTAAAATTTTTATACATTTTTGGTTATTGGAAGGGGCACAATTTATCAAATTTTAAATATTCTTTGTTTGGTAATAATCAAACTTAAAGTTAGTTTTTAAATTTTTAGTTTAAAAAATATTAACACAAGTTAATTTTTTAAAATGAGTTAATTTATCTAAAACAGCCCAAAGCAGCCCAGCTAGAGAAATACAAATACCATATGCGCGGGCGGGCGGGCGGGCGCGAGTGTGTGGTTAGCTTCTGTATTCATCCACACCCAGATCTTAATTCTGAACACCAACCCCTTTCCAATTAGCTCAACCAGTAAAAGACCAACATTCATTGACCGATGGACGAGGAGGCGGAGAAACAGAAGAAGCACTTGGCAATGCTGGAGCGCCTTTCGAAACGCACCCAAACCCGTTCACAAAACCCCGAATCCTCATCAGAATCCACTTCCTCCATCCTCTCACGCTTCTCCCACTTAAAATCCTCCATAGAGTCCCAACTCGCCCAATCCCAATCCCTTTCCTCCGACCCCTCCAACCTCAAACTCCACTTCAACAAAATCTCCCAATCAATCTCCGATTTAGAAAAACTCGTCGCCCAAAACTCCTACTCCCTACCCTCCTACGACGTCCGAACCTCCCTCAAAACCGTCTCCGATTTAAAACACTCCCTCGACGACCTCACTTCCCAGCTTCTCCCCAAAAAGAAATTCTCATTCAAAAATAAAACCACAAAAAAGGACAAGGACAAGGACTCCGCTATTCCACAACCCCCTCAACTCTCCACTCGCGATTCCGATTTACCCACGCGCCTTGTGCCGCGTCACTCGCCGGGGTTCAGAAACAAAACCGGTCAGCTTCTAATTGGGGAGTTCAGGGATTCGGAGGTTGGGGAATTCACCCTTTCGGATCTCGATTCCTGCGAAGTCAGGATAATAGGTTCCGTGAGGGCGCTTTTCGTTCATAGGTTGAAGAATTCTAAGGTTTACGTGGGCCCCGTGATGGGGTCGGTTCTCATTGAGGGAGCGGAGGGTTGCGTGTTCGCGTTGGCGTCGCATCAGATTCGGATTCACGGTGTGAAAAGAAGCGATTTCTACCTTAGGGTTAGGAGCAGGCCCATAATTGAGGACTGTAACGGCGTGAGGTTTGCTCCCTATTGTTTGAGTTATGAAAGGATTGAAGAGGATCTTCGTGGCGCCGGTCTCGACGCTGAGACCGGAAATTGGAGCAATGTGGATGATTTCTGGTGGCTGCGCGCGGTGCAGTCTCCGAATTGGTCGGTTTTGCCGGAGAATGAGAGGGTTGGGATTGTTGAGATATCCAATTTGAAAAATGAGGATAAGGAGATTTGATTTTGAGTCTCAACATTGTTTCTTTTATGTGTCATTGGGCTGTTATTGAGTCTAGGAATGTTCTGTTTCCGGAAATTGAGGTTGAGAACTTGAGATTAATGTGATTTTGGTAATACAAATGGTTTTGGATATGTTCCTTTTCAGGTAGGAATGAGTTTTCTGTGTGTTGCTTCCATGAGAACTTCAGCAATATGTTTCTCTTTTCTATTATTGCATGGATTTTGGATTTTGATAGTATTAGTTTGCTTTTACCTTGATACGGGAATTGCTGGTTATTAATTAGTATTTATTTGTTTGCTTTTCAAATTCGTTGGTCACAAACGGTTGGAATGTCTCATCTTGGGAGCTACTACCTCTATATTGCTGAAGTAATATGCTTATCATAATTATGAAATGCCACATTGTTTGTGGATGTGTTATGTTTGTTTTAGGCATGACAATGCTCAGTTAGTACTAGACTAGTAGTTAAAAGATGGGAATAGATAACTGTAACGATGCTTTTGAGTTCATTTCAAGTTAATAAAAAAAGATGGAGTTAACAGTTGGCGGGTATAGTGATTGGTTGAAAACATCATATCCTGATCTGAACTTTGTTGGGTGGATGATCAATTGTTTCCATTTTTATTTATCCCATAGAGCCAGCCAGTTGGGGGATTGCAATTTAAGAAATAAGGGAAGTGAAATTCTACTGGGAATGGCTCCAAAACTGAAAAATATATAGGAATTTCCTTTAATAACATTATCATCTATCAAGTTACATGCTGGGATTTCTGTGCTATTCATTTCTATGACGCAGGTCATTTAAAAAATTATCTAAGGAGTGTTCTTCATTGGATATCAATGAAGCGTTTGAAAGATTCTGTGCCAACTGATTGCAATAAGTCATGTAGTAGAAGCTCCTTTCCATTATTAGATACGAACTGCTGGATTGACCTGTCAAAATTAGTTCTCACAAAGGAAAAAAAAATGAGGGAGCCTCAGATATGTGCTGCATCAAATAACCCCAAGTGAATCGGCTGCAATCATCAACGATTGTGAGAAAGAAAAAAGAACCGATTGCGATCATGTGTGGGGTGTTGATAAAAAGGGCATACAAAACAACATATCAAAAGAGGAAGGAACCTCAACGGAGATTTTATTGCACAGGATTTTTAGGACTTTGTGTGATTACTCCCTAATCTAGAGTGCCATAGGCTCAAAGAATCATCATGTACAACTTTTAAAAATGTGATCAATAGTATCAAATTGCGGAACGTGTAAAGCCTGAGACTTTTGATTGAGGCATTGTGCCATCACGTCTCAAGGAGGTAGAGGCCCTGGTGTAATTCAACCTTTACAATCTTCCTCAAAGGTTGGTTGTCCTGGATTACAAAACAGGGGATATAGTAAATAACAAGCTGAAATTAAATTGACTCGAAAACAGGGTATATAGTCATATACAACACATTTGCCAGTGTAACTTTGTAAGACTATATGTTAATTGAATATTGCCAAATAGCTGAAACCTTAACTGAAAAATTATCAAGCAGAGTTACAAACTTATTTTGTTAAGAACAAAAACTAGTGAAAATATCTAATGGGGAAGAGATATGAGAGGTAATACCAGAATCTAAAAAACCTTTTGTGAGGATTATGGTGGAAATTGTACGGACTAGGATAAAAAATGCTTATACCCATAGATGATGGGGATTCCATTTAATATTGGGAAGATATTGAGGTTCGAGTCATTTGAAACTGCAGCATAGCTATTACTTTGTTGACGGAGGCTAGGGTGGGAAAGCTAACAAGTTTCCCACCATGGGAAAGTTTTTTTTTCCACCGTTAGATCTATTAAATTTTAAACAGAGGGTTCAGATTTTTTTCTTTTTACTTTTTCTTTTCTTTTTCTTTGTCTTCCCCGATATGTCCCTGCAACTTCGCTGCGACCCTGCCCCTCTCACCTACTCCTGCACCGTATTCACATGACAAAGCTTCATTTTCTGAAGTACTACCAGTTATATGTTTTCGATTTCAAGACAACTAAACCTGAGATGTGAAATTAAGTAAATATATAGACATGCATAAGATCCTTTCGTTTCAATTTGTTACACACAGGCACAATTGCTTACATTTTTTTCTTGATCCCTTTCAAAAAAATAAAATTAAAAAAATGAAAAGCAACATCTAAACTTGGTGCCAATAGCACAAGTCACCAACACTCCGCCATGTGTTTTCCTTTCATCGTGTTCTGGATCTGGTATAGGGGCTTAGGATTGGTGATTTTTTTCTTGGCGATTCAGATCTCTCGGAGGAGCGCACTGTGCACAGTGGTGGAGTTCAACTCGTCGAGCGCGTCGACTCCTCCGTCGCCGCGTAGCAATCCCTATGTTACGCTCGTCGTTGTGAATCGCGACTCCATCGACGCCCAATGCAGGAAACCCCTCCCTTCTCTCTCCCCTTCTTGCAACTCTCACTCTCTCTCTTGGATGTTGTGACCACCCGGTGGTTGCTTTGATATCATGTTGCCCGTGGACTGTGTGGATTGGAGAAAGGAAATCAGTCGATGAAAGTCGTTGGAGATGTGGTCGGTCGCCGGAAAGGAGGTGGAAAGGAAGAAGGTGGGTCGTTGAGGATGAAGGTAGATCGACGAAGAGAAAGGGGTTGTTGAACAGTTGAAGGGACAAATTGGGAAAAATGAAAGAAAAAGAGAAAAAAAAATGAAAAAGAAAAATTCATTTCAACCGTAGGTTTAAAAGTAGTGGAATCTAACGTTGTAGAAAAAACTTTCCCATGGTGAGAAACTTGAGAAACTTGTTTTGAGAGGTTGGAAAGAAATATTTCACTAAACTTTGTTAAGCCATTACGTAATGTGGATCCTTGCCAATTTTATCTAAGGTGAAACTTTTACGTTACACTTACACTCCAACAAATTGCCTTATACTTACTAACTTTTTTGCATAATCATCAGTTGAGCCGTCTTAGCTCAGTGGTAGAGCGCGTGGCTTTTAACCACGTGGTCGTGGGTTCGATCCCCACAGACGGCGTTTTTTCATTCTTTTTTCTATTTATAGGCAAACTGAATAAATTATCCTGGGTGGGCCAATTTGATCTCGCTCATTTATATAAGCGCTCCTAGCTAGTGCATCAATTATCCAACTAAATAACTAACTGCAATATTGAATTTATTAATTTTGTGACAAATTGAGTTTCTATTTTTTGGTATAAATAAATATGCACATTCTTCTACATACAGTATTAAGAGGCACTTGAATTCAAAGAAAATTCAACATGACTCATTGTGGAATTCATTGCATGATGGAGTGCAAGCGCGTGTTTGGTTGCCTGTTGAAGACATGCGGTTTTTTTTATTTCTTTTTTTTTTTTCACGTCAAACAGATGGAAAAATGCAAAGGTTACTGTTTATAGAGAGAGATCAAACGTATCCTTCGTAATAGATAATTTTCGTTCAAATCAAGTAGAATCATTATAAGCCTCAAAACTCTCTTCTAAAAAAATATGGCTAAATTAGATAAAAATGACTTACAATTGAATAATTAATAAATTATTTTTTTTTTTGTCCTTGGTTAGAGACCACGGGTGTCCCCCAATTCACTGGGTTAGAGACTAATCCCACTCGCGATGCGTGGCTATCGCTGGTCCAAGGAAATTTTGCACACGTCCGGATGAAATCGAACACGGGTTATCACACTTAGTAAATTACTATTAATTATCAATATTTTATTAAAACAATTATTTTTTGTCACCATTTAATTAGTACAAAATATTTCTTGACATTGTTAATGATTAATCTTTGCTGGAAAGTTGGCTAATCACTTTTAGTGAAATATTTCTTTCCAACCTCTCAAAACAATTGATAATAAATATACTTTATCTTCTAACTTTTTTCAATTATCATATTCCTAATTTGACTTATTTACGTTCTTGAAAATCAAAATTTCCAACTTGTTAAACAGACGTGATGTTCTTTCACTGATATTACTAATTACTAATGGATTAATTCTACCTTTATTCTTAAATTACATTAACAATGCTTTGTCACTTGAAATGATAATATTGATAGAATTAGCTTCTTTTTTTTTTAAATTATGCAAAAGTAGTCTTTAAAAAATAGTGTTAATTTAATAATTTAGATAACTATTTTGAAATAAAAATAAATTTATAAGTATAAAAAATAAAATATGCTTGTTATCAAAATAATTTTTTTTCAATTATCAAAATATAAATACTTTGCGTACCAAATATCCATATGTTATGACGTTCTCAAATCTCAAGTAGTACACCAAAAAAAGAAAAAGAAATTGTGAAGTAAAGTCCTAAACGGCGGACAGTAGAGGCCCACGACCGCCAATTTAATATAATTGGCTGTTTGAGGCTTTTAATTTTAATTTTGGGTCGTGATTTCATTCAGAAGCTGTAAAGTGGAAACTAGAAAGGAATCAAGCTCGGAAGAAAAAATGAAATAAAAGAATAATTAAAAGGAGACCAGCTTAATACCTTCATTAGGGTGATGCAATCATGCAAGTAATATAATCGGTATGGGTGCTCAATAAAGAAAGTCTCACAGATTGACACCAAAGAAAACAAGACATCTAATAAAGATGCAAAAACTATATGAGATAACTAGCTTGTTTGCTTCTACATTTCTGACATAATATTTTACATTTTAAATGTAATTTTTTAAAAGTTAACAATTATAACTGTAATTTTTCATTTTTAATGAGATGCTTATGCCAAACATGCTTCACTTTGAACGTGAAAAATTACGTAAAAGACGCATGATTAAACATGTTGTAAATAGACTTCAAAAGTGTCCAAGAAAAAAAAAATACAAAATATGACTTGTCATCTTTTAATTTATTTACAAGTTCAATGATCGTTCACTGATAATGAAAAATAGTTTTATAGTGTAAAGTAATTTTACATTATCATTCAATTACAAATTATTATTAATATGATTTATAAAGTAATTATTCAACAAGTTTCATTTTTTATTTACTAAAACTCATAAATTTTTATCAATAATAAAATATATCATAAAAAATGTGTTAAACTGTATTGTTAACAGTTCCATCTTAAAAATATCTCAGCCTTCTTATATGCATACATGCAATGCAGCACTTCCATTAATTTACTTTTACTGGACATTTAATATTTATTTAAACAAAAAGCACGTAGCATTTCTATTTTGGAAATATCTCAGCCATTATTCATATAGTAGATGAATTCATGCACCTAATATTTGTTTAAACGAAAAATAATATCGTAAAGGAACAAGAAACATACCTAATAAGTAATAAGGCAAAAGTTGGCCGTCTGTTATGACCAAATCTCCTCGAAGAAGCAAGTGAGAAAGCGAGTCTTCAACTTGATTTTGATCATTCAGGTTTCGTTCATAATATAATATTACAGAGCAGAAACCAGGGTCCACCTTGTCTAGCACTCTAGCTTAAGCTTAATTTTGAATCAAATTATACGTTACCATTAAATTTTAAAGGAAAAAGAGCATTAAGCCCCCTTAAACTTTACTTCTTTTGCAAATAGACATCCTAAACTTTAATTTTGTCTCAATTAATCCTTAAACTTTGTCTCTTTTGCAAATAGACACCATGAACTTTAAATTTATTATGATTGATACTTTGATTTTAACTTTTTTGTAAATAGACACCTTAAACTTTAATTGCATTTTAATTTATCTTTAACATTTATCTTTTTTACAAATAGTTTGTTTCAAGTTATTTATCTTAAATGTTAATCATTTATTAATTTTTTATTACAACTAATTTTTTAATATTTAAAATATAATAAATAATATGAATTTAGAAGGTATATAAAAAGGAGAAATAATAACATTAATCAAAAAAGTATTTATTTGATTTTTAATTTTTAATTTTATTATGTTTTAATGTTTGGAAAAGTAATCAGAGAAAGGTCCGAGGCACACGTTTGCGGTTTGGTGAGGATTTAATAGCTATACAATTAGTATAGAAATTTAGGAGTGAAATTGTATTGTAATATGTAAATGTTAGCTTCAGTTTACTGTATATTTTTTATGCAGTAACTTGCTCTTGTAATGAGTCTTATTTTGGGCACCTCTTGTGCTCATAACAAGTAATCTTATATTAATGAATTATTTAGCTTATAAAACAAATGTTTGGAAAAGTGATTTAAAAAAATAAAACTAATAAATAGTTAAGATTAAACAAATAATCAGTTGAGATTTTTTTTATTAGTAATTTAACTCTAACTTAATATAAAAAATTATTTATGAAGTTAGTAAATTTTAAGAATTAATTGAGATGAAATTGAAATTTAGGTGTCTATATGTAAAAGAGGTAAAGTTTAAGGATTGATTGAAACAAAATTAAAGTTTATGGTGTTTATTTGTAAAAGAAATAAAGTTTAAGGATCAATTTGCACAAAATTAAAGTTTAGGGTGTCTATTTATAAAAGAAGTAAAGTTTAGGTAGGCTGAATGCTCTTTTCCCAATTTTAAAAAATGTAACCACTTTACAATTATTGGTTTTATGATGGTGGTTTGGATTCTTGTTTTCTAAATTTGAAATTTCATTACACGGTTCATGCATCAAATTAACGTTGGAGTGTGTGTAATCATTTCAACGTACTATTGTTTATCTTATTCTAATCGTAACATTTTTACACTGGGGGGCTGCCAATTCCCCCTCCCTCCGCCCCTGCATAGGTACCTCCTAACCCACTGAATCAGAAATTAATCTCGCTAATTATGTGTGGCTGTCGCTGGTTCAAAGAAATTTTACATACGCAGAAAATCGAACACGGGTTCTTCCACTAAATGAATTGTTCCCTTACATATAAATGCAGCGAAACCTTGCACCACTGTACCAAATCTTAGATTACATCCAAGAAGGTATTAAAAAATGATTAAACACACACACACAACTTTTTTAAGTAGACATATGATTATTAACTAACTTTTAATCTTAATTCATATATAATTATACGACCCATATTTAGAATTTTAATTTTTCACAATAAGAAGTTATCTTTTGATGCATTTTACATGATTTATGACTTAAAATACATTTCACATCTTATCATTATAAGAGTAAATTAATACTATACACAAAAAATTAAAATTATTAAATAAATAAATAAATAAAGGGATATCAACTTTTTTTAGACTATCAAATTAATTAGCTTTTTTATTATGATTGAGATCGTAAACTAATATAATTACTTTTAGAAAGCGATATCTATTTAACTTTGTTTTTTTTTTTATATATATATATAGATATGCCAAGAAATGCACGAACGTTTTTTGTTTTTTTTTTATCAGTATGCACGAACGTTTGAATACTTATATATAGTTTTATTTAGTTATATTGATATTTATTTGACTTTAAGATGGATAAATGTTGATCATTAAAATTTATTATGAATGATAAAAACTAAAACATATATATAAGTTATGTAGCTAATGATAGCGACTTTTATTAGTTGATTGTGAAAGGAATAAACACCGATCATTAAATTTTAGTATAAATGATAAAAAAAATAAAAGGTTTAAATATTTTTTTAGTCATTGTAATTTAATATTTTTTATTTTTCATTCTTGTAATTTTTTTTTGTTTTAGTCCTTGTAAATTATGTTTGTTTTATTTTTCGTTTTTAAAATAGTTTAGATAACATTTTTTTACTGTTCAAAGTATTTTTTTTATTGTTCAAAATACTATCTAAATCGCTTTAAGAACGAAAAAAAATATAATTTGTAATGATTAAAAAAAATTTTGCAAAAATAAAAAATAAAAAATATTAAATTATAAAGATTAAAAAAGTATTTAAGTCAAATTAAAATATATGAATGGGTGCTTTTTTTTTTAAAAAAAAAAAGTCATATTACTTGATTTGCTATACGAAATAACATAAAAAGACCGCGTCTGTTCGTGATGGGCGATGGTGACCGTAAGATGTGACATGCATGGATAAGATCCAGCTAGATATTGGCGAATGCGCTATGAGAATTGTGCTACAAATAATTTATTGGTGAATGTTTTACGAGAATAATGTTGAATTCCATTAGTCAAAAAAAAAATGTTGAATTCCAAGTTAGAATTCTTAACGCGTTGTAGTTTAGGAAGGATATTTTTGGTACACAGTTTTCTTATTATAAAGCTTAATTAACTAATTTATTAAGATTAAAAAATTAGTTAATTTAATTAAGAATATTCATTTTTATCTTAAATTTGTATTTTTTTTTCTAAAATTATTCTCTTGAACAAAATTAACAAACATTAATAGATTATATTTCTCTCACTATCACTTTATGATTAACTTTAATTAAATGTTTTTTGTGAAAAACAATTCATGCTGAAAACATTTTAGATTGAATCTCATAAAAAAGATCAAATCATATTTTTAATTTAGATTTTATAATAAGGATAAAAGAAATTATATTATATTATATTATATTATCCCCTTTATATAATAAAGTCTGAAAAATTGAACTGAGCAGAAAAAAGAAAAAAAAAATAGAACTCGGGATTAAGAATTAATAATTAATAATTCAGATATGGCTGCTGGCCGGCGGAATAGGATTGAAAGGTCGATTATCTTTTTAAGGATATGTTCTATTATGAAAAAAAAAAATTATTAGTTAAATTTGGATTGAAAAATATTATTGTGCATAAAAATTTAAGAGAAAAAAGACTATTCACTATCACTAATAATATAAAACAGTTTTATACAAGAGAATTTCTATGATATCTCTAATAATTTTAAAAATTTTGATACTGTTATTTTTTTAACCAATCAAATTGCATATCATATTTCTTCTTATTAATTAATAAAAACTCTTGTTATTTTCAAATTAATCCTTGATTAATTAAAATATTATTTTTTTAAATAACAACTATTTTAAATTAAAAAATCTTATTAAACTTTAAACATAAAAATATGAAATCACTTTTTCTAATTTTCTTCATCTCCTTCGTCCATAAATCAAATCTGAACCCTAATATTTTTTACATTTTTCACCGATAAATTAAATTTGAATTATAATCTCCTTTACATCTGATTCTGACCATTTATTTCCTTTTTATAACGTACTGCTGGCGTATGGAGCTGGAATCATATGGTTAGACGTGATTACTGGGAATGATGCAGTTGAAATTAAATATAGAAATATAGATGGGTACCAGATAAAGAATATGAGTTATTTTCTTTTGATGGGATCACATGCTTTTGAAGCCTGAAACGTGTATTGTTGTAGCCAAGTTTTGCCACACTTTTTTTTTTTTTTTTATAGGCAAATATAGCTTTATTAAATAAAAATCAGACCCAAACACAAGTCGTGTCCAGGACTGAAAGACAACAGTAAATACAAATACATATGAAAACTCCTTCCGAATCCAACCTATATTCCAGAGATATTTGTAACCCCTGCTAAAATGAAAAGGTTCATATTTAAATATTTTTTTGGTTCTTATAATTTAGTATTTTTTTATTTTTTATCCTTGTAATTTTTTATTTATTTCAGTCTTTACAAATTATGTTTGTTTTACTTTTTGTTTTTATAGTAGTTTAGATAGAACTTTTTTTACTGTTCAAAACGTTATCTAAATCACTATAAAGATGAAAAATAAAATAAACATAATTTGTAAGGACTAAAATAAAAAAAAATTATAAAAACAAAAAACAAAAAAATACTAAATTACAATAACAAAAAAGATATTTAAGCCAAAGGTTTATCATACATTAATATCCTTGAAACACAAAACCCGATACTGTCAATATCCACGAATCTGAATCTTTAATATTTGTCAACACCTTATCTAGCTGCATTACCTTTGGCTATCACTTGCATCCTTTGATTTAGATGCGAATGATATTAGGATTTAAATTTGATTTATTGGCGAAAGAGATTAGGGTTCTGATTTGGTTTATTGGTGATGGAAGTGAAGAAGATTAAGAAAAGTGATTTTACCTTCTTATATATTTTTTAATTTAAAATAATTGTTATTTTAAAAAATAATATTTTAATTAATCAATGACTAATTTGAAATTAACAAAAGTTTTTATTAATTAATGAGAAGAAAGATAATACGTAATCTGATTGATTAAAAAAAATAGTATCAATACTTCCAAAATTATTGGGGGTACCATAGAAACTCTTTTTATACAATTATTTAATTACTAATTATCATATATGATAAGTTTGTTGACTTATACAACAGAGATAATAGGTGATGTACTGATAGTATAAAAAAATTTTACACCGTCATTCAATTATAATCCACCATATATGACAAGTTTGTTCACTTTTACAATAATCATCTTAAAAGTCATACCAACAGTTATTTGTGATTGATTCACAGTGTAAAATAGTTATTATACTGTCAGTGTATCACCATTAAACTCTTTACAATAATTGTCTTAAAAGTCATAAGAGTGAATTGTGATTGTATGACTATGTAATATTGTTTTACATTTTCAGTACATCACTATTAAACCCTAAATTTAATTAGAATATATTAATAATATAAATTTCTTAGGTTATTTAATCATAATTATTATATAATTACAAATTATTAATTTAATATATTTACTTTAAAAATTATATTTAGAATGAGTTGTAATTAATTATTTAATTAGTAATGTAAAGATCTTTATAATAACACAATATATCAAAACTAAACTCCATCTCCCTGTCTATATTTACACACACACAAAAATCTCTGTATATAATACATATAGAATTTTTTTTTTATAATAAATAATAAACGCATAAATGAATAACTTATTTTTTTAGCAGAGTATCCTCATATAAATGACTAACAATACAAAATCAATCCTACTACGTACCAATTACCAAACTAACTTGCGAAGGTTTTTTGAATTAGTTGACACACACATATGGAGACAAGAAGGATCAACTCAGGACAAGTTGATTAACAAAGAATCCTCTACAGATGAATAATAATACAAAATCGTTACTACTACTAAAACGAACTTAGAAAAATTATTTTCTGTGTTCTTTTTTGACTTATGTAACATAGATTTATTGACATGTGTGTGTATAAACACATACACGAAGAAAGAACTTATATATGTATGAATTTTTAACACTCTTCTATTAATTAATAATTTTTATTAAATAATTTTATTCCAAAATTCAACACTAAATTCAAAGTTATGATCATATATACCATAATACAAAAAATTACATTAATTCAAAATTATCTAACACGTCATTAACATGTATCAAAATTTGTTTTTATAATATATAAAAATAAAAATTATTATTATTTAATTCCTAAAAAAATTTATTTAATGTTATGTATACAGTTTGAATACCAACAGAACTTAGGTCTAGCTGAAAGAATTAGTCCCATACAATATAAATGAATCAAGGTTCGAATTTTCACTAAAAATTGTATGCTTTTTTAATGATAATTTTAACTTTTTTTTAAATAATGTATATCTATTTAATTAGGTGTCACTAAATATGACGTGTTAATTTTATGCCCGTGTAATAATTGCTATACAAACTAATTCAAAATCTGAGTAATATTTTGTGTATACTCGTATGTCTGCCTACATGAAAGTAAGAGAAATGCAAATGGATAGAAGTAAGAGAAATGCTAGTAATACATTCTCTATCACACTCTTTTGAATACACTCTCTATTATTGATTAAAATTTATTAGAAATCACAATTTTTTATAGGTCCCACTTGTTATTTAATGACTATCTATCATGATTTTATAATTTTTAATAAATTTCAACCAATGATAGAATGTGTATTGAAAAAAATGTGTTAAATAGTGTATTACTATCACTTCTCTAGAAGTAAAGTAGTGAATCTTTCATTCTACTGTACTATTTAAAAAGTGGTTCAAGGGGAAAAAAATTATGAACCCACTCATATTTTCAACCATTCCAAGTGGTTCAAGATTAAGTTATCCTTATCTTTACATACTTCGCTTTTTTATTATGGGTATTTACTTCATTTCATTTTACATTCAAGTTTAACTTTTCTTCCTTTCATCTTTTATACTGAACAATTTATAATATTAATCATCTCACTTTTCACTCTCTTTTTTCTTTTTCCTATCTTTCCTGATTAATTTACTTTCTTTCCTTCCATTTTATTCTTAAACCAAACATACTATTAGAGATAAAGAAATAAAAATAAAAAATAATAATATAATGAGTAATGTGATACGATAAGAATAAAAAGAGAAAAAACATTTAGAATATTTGAATTGAATCCCATTTTGGGATGGATTGAGGTAAAAAGAAGAGAAAAATGAGAGCAAAAATTATATATATATATATATATATATATAATATGACAAAAATGTATAGAAAAATAGAAAGTAAAATAGAATATATAAAAGTGAGTTACAAAAGTAGGATGTTTCTTTTTAGTATATAATGGTCGTACATATATTAAAATTTAGGCTAAATTACTTTGTTGGTTCCTTATCTTTATTTTATATTGTAATTTGATCATTTATTTATTAAAAGTTGTAAAATGATCCCTTATCTTTATTTTGAGTTGTAATTTGGTTCTTTATTTTTAAAAGTTACAAAATTGTACCTTAAGTAATTTTTTTAGCATGTTTACCCCTGAAGTAATGTATTTTTTAATTTTTTTTGGAATAAACATATTCTAAAAAAATTACTTAATGGACCATTTTGTAACTTTTAAAAAATAAATGGTTAAATTATAACTTAAAATAAAGATACGGGATATTTTGTAACTTTTAAAAAATAAAATACTAAATTACAGCATAAAATAAAAATAAGAAATCATATGAATAATTTAATCTAAAATTTTTAATCTTATGCATACTATTATGCATACTATCTAATGATGCCAACTCTATCGGGTTAGAGAGTACAGTTAATGTTTATTTATAATGACTCTGATATCTTGTAATCCTGTATCATTTTTTCTTCAAAATTTCTAACGACACTCACATAAAAAAAAATTAAATTATAAAATAAAATAGAAAAAACAATTGACATTACCACGACTTTTCGTGTAACAACTAATAATAATAAAATACAAAAATAAAGTCAAAAAAGTTGTAAGACAAGACAGTGCTGTTTTGTGCCCATTGACACAACGTAATCAACACGTGCTGCATGTATCGACAAAAGCAACGTGCCCTCATATTTTCAAGTTTGTACAACAATCATCATCTCATCTCATACCATATATAAGAGGTCTTTGCTGCATCATCTTACTCATCAAATCACTCACTCTCACACCAACAATCCACAAGAACTAGCTACATAAAGAATACAAGATTATTAACCATTCGCAATTAACCAACCACACATGCCAAACACCACTGAACAATTCTCAAAATTCAACAGCTTCGAGTCCCTTCATGTTTCCCTTCGCAACCTCTCCGAACTCAGCACCCGAATGGATTCGCTTCAAAGCTTCGTGTCCCAATCAATCCAATCCCACACTCTCCTCACTCACCACCAAATGAATATAGTCTCCAACGAGATCCTCGCAGCCATTCGCCACGTCATCACCAACGCCGCCGCCCTAGTCGCCGCCTCCGAAAACGTGCTCCCTCACTCGGAGACTCCAACGTTGGAATCTCCGAACCTCAACAACAACGTGGTGGAGCTCGACGCGATGGAGCTGCTGGCGAAGCACCTTCACTTCTGCGAGGTGTGCGGGAAAGGCTTCACGCGCGACGCGAACCTGAGAATGCACATGCGCGCGCACGGGGACGAGTTCAAGACCCCGGAAGCGCTGGCAAACAAGGCGAGTGGGGAGACGCGCTTCAAGGCGACGCGGTTTTCGTGCCCCTTCGAGGGTTGTAACCGTAACAAGACGCACAAGAAGTTCAGGCCGTTGAAGTCGGTGTTCTGTCTGAGGAACCACTTCAAGAGGAGCCACTGTCCCAAAACGCTGTCGTGCGAGCGGTGTCGGAAGAAGAGCTTCGCGGTGCTGTCGGACCTGAGGAGCCACGTGAAGCAGTGTCGGGGAGAGGCCACGTGGAAGTGCTCGTGCGGGACCACGTTTTCGAGGAAGGACAAGCTGTTCAGACACGTGGCGCTGTTCGAGGGGCATTCGCCGATGCTTGAAGAGGAGAGAGAGACGGAGACCCCAGTGGTGGCGGCGGCGGAAGAGTTGGTGAAAGCAATTGACGGTGGTTTGGATGGGTTGCCTGAAGGGTTCTTTGATGGTTTGGATGAATTTGGGTTTGGATCCATTCAAAACAACGTGTCATGACAGGAGGAAACTTGGCCTTGGGGCTTCCCACAAATAATTTAGATGGGAACTCTCTTTTTCTAATATTCATCTAAAGAGATTTGTTGCAAGTATTTGATTTACTTGTTAAGAAAATAAAAGTAATAAATATTAGTAAAAGAAGAGTAAAACATTTTTTTTATGTTATATCATAAAAATATTTAATTTTTAACTTCTAAAATACGAGTTTCATTTTCATGTAAAGTTGAATTAGAAATTATTTAAAATATGACTTTTAAATAAATGTTATAAGATGAGTGCTAACTATACAACACACTAACATGTTATTTTAAATATACTTTCTATAATTGATTAAAATTTTTAAAGATTATAAAATTATTAGTTACATTTATTAAATAAGAATTAAGAAGGGCTAGACTCATAAATTTTTATGATTTCAAATAATGATATTCAATAATAGAGGCACGAAAATCATCTGTCTCACAGTTCCTATCCCACCAATTAAATGTCACCACATCAATTAAAAATCCACGTGGGCTCACGTTCTCACCCACCCATTCACCATATCTCATGACCCAAATCCGAAACTCTTGACCTATAAAACTTCAACTGCACCAGTCGATAGGAGAGTCAGTTACAATGGTCATTCCTTGTCGGCCATGGCCATTCAGGTCACTGAACTCCCCGACGGCATCTTTAATGCCTATGCCATCAATCACACTGCCACTGATGCTACCTCCTTTCGGAATTTCTTTATTACCTTCTCGCAGACCAGTAGAGGATCCATTATTTGCCTTTGCAAAATCCTAAACTTTCTCCGCGAGTCCGTTCTAATCTCCGACTCCGTTCTCCGGCTACCAAAGGGCGAACCTCATGTGACGTTCGAGAGGATTTTAGCTTCAGTTGTGAAGCCATTCAAGGGCTGAATGCTAATGCAAACAACCGCCCGTAGACGAAGAATAGCAACGCTGCCGAGTTGGTGCGGAAGCAAAGTAGCAATTATCACCTGAAGGAGCACGAGAAGGCTAATTCAATTGACGTGAAATTTTAATTGAAGTGGGCCGGGTCAGGAGTTTTGGATATGGGATGAGATGGGTGGGTGAGAGGGAGAGTGAGTCCATGTGGATTTTTAATTGACGTGGCGGCATTTAATTGGTGGGACAGGAACTGTGAGACAGGAAAAGAGACAGGTGATTTCTATCCATAATAGAGAGTGTTAAAAAAATATGTTAATAACTAACAAAAATTGGTCTAGTTAATAAGAATCAGAATCATATCCCATAAGAATCTGAGTTCGAATCTCACTACTAATACAAGGACTTTATATATAATTTGTAAATATTATTTGAATCTTGAAGTCTGTCTTAATCCTAGCAAATTGAGACTCAACTCACCAAAACTTTTTGACACCTCAAAAGAATATGTTAGAAAGTATATAATTAGCATTTTATTTATTAGAAAAGTCAACAATGTATATAACCATACTTAAGTTTTTAGTTAGATGACAATGTAAAAAAGTTTTACACAATATATTTAAATTAAATCTTTAAAATAATTAAAATATGGTCGACAAAAAGACAACAACATTTTATACTTTTTGTGATTGAGTTTTCAAATCTTATAATATTATTAGAAAACTAATAAGTGTCTTGTGGATAAATTATCATAAGTTCTAAATTTTTGAAAATTAAGTTGTTAAAAAGTTGACCTAATATTTTTTTGTAACAAAAAAAAAATTAATTAATCACACTTAAAATTATAAATAAAATAAGAACATAAAACTTAATCTTAATATGTTTAAAACCATTATGAATCTTCTTTATTGCTGTACAAATTAACAACTCCATATATAACTATGGAATGGATTAACTAATGATGAATTACTTGAATAATTTATTATTTATAAGCTTTGATCAGCTGTATCATTATCAAGTAAATTTGTAAGAATATTTAATTAGGAATCAAAGGAACTAATTGATTGAAACCTTTTACATATATTAGAATTAATTAGTAAGAAACTTTTGTATATATTCGGAGTTAATTTAGAAGCTAAATAATAAAAAAATTATATATATTGTAGTGCAGCATATGAATAAAAGGGGCTGATTGACCATTTTGAGTCATTTTTATAAACAAAATATCAATATGGATCTGTTCTAAAACTAATTACCGGCATGGATCTGTTTTGATCGTTGACCGGTCAAACTTACAAGTTTTGACACGTGTCATGTTCTCCTTAAATTTGTCAGTCAAACTTGTGAGTTTGATTGGTCAACGGTCAAAACAGACCCATGCCGGTAATTAGTTTTAGAACAGACCCATATTGATATTTTGTTTATAAAAATGACCCAAAATGGTCAATCAGCCGAATAAAAGGTAGAAACTTCTCTCTTAAACTGTTAGAAGTGTTTTTAAAATTTATTATATTTATGTTAATTATACTCTTAGTTCACATATTTTACCTTATGTGTTATTTTAATCTCTCTAATTTTGATTGCTCATATTTAATTTTTTATAATTTTTTAACTATTTAAATTAAGTTCTCGCCATAAAAACTCAATCAATAATTAGTATAAGTATAACAAAAATGTGAATATCACTAATTTATATAAAGTGATAAAGAGAAAATATATAGAAAATTAAATAAATAAAATGTTATGAAAGCAATATGGGAGGTGCAGAATACATTCTAGTCTGGATGTTATTCTCAACTTCAGAATCGACACTTGTTCTACCCTACATCCTTTGATATTTCAAATTACATATTATATATGTTTTTTTTTTTTGACAGAAACATATTATACATGTTAAACTTTGAAACATGTTGTTTGTAACAACCCTCAGATCCAGCGTCTCAGCGGTTCCACTCCACGACACTTCGCTGAACTCCTTATTAGTCAGAACCCTCCACCGATCAGAACCCTCCGTGGATAGCTCTTTCCGAGACATTCGGCCGCTTTCAGGATCATTGATCCTCACTCGCACACTTCTCAAGAAACTTTTCAGGAGGTCACCCATCACATAATTGCCATAATTGCTCCAAGCCAAACATGGTTAAAAATTCTTAAGTGATGAGCTATCAAAAAGTATATGCATTTTGTTAGTATAGGTAGTACCAATTAATTTCTTTAAGTCATCCTTAATTGTACAGTCTCACACCTGTACAGTCTTTAGATCCCTCTCATTCTATTGTGATTCGCTCGGGGTGTTACATTGTTAGCTAAAAAAACCTTTGAAACATGGCAGCTTCCAAAAGACACACATCAATGGTCCAGTTTTCTAATTTTCTTTGTTAAGAGGAACAAGCTAGTCCTCATCCTGCAACACGCCACTATCACTATCAATGCATGCGAAACGCATTAAAAAACAATTTCATTTGTTAACGAATCACACTTGATCTTGGAGAGTGCGTTTGAATTGAGTCAATTGTTTCCCCTGCCATCAACCCGGTGTCTTCGTCAGCTTTCAAAATTGAATAACACGCTGTGGCACGTTCCGAGGCTATCCAACCTTCAATCCCGGTCTAACCCTTTTATTTCAGGATTGTATGGGATGAGCCCCCTCATTGAATATGTTTAAAAAAAATATATATAGTTATTATATGGGATAGATACTGAATCTGATAAAAAAAATTATGGGATAGTGGGACACTTTATGGGTTTAAGACTGAATTAATAGCTTTTATTTATTTTTTATTTGAAAAATTGAAGACAAATATTAAAAATTTATAACAACTCATCTACCCTAAGTAACCTGAGTTAGATCCCCTAGTACTGAATTATAAAATAAGTAGAACTAAATTAACAACTCTACTTATTATAAAATAAGTTTAAACAAATTATATATAAGTTTTTTTTTAAACTCACCCTAAAGATGTATCCAACAAATTATAAATAATTTTTTGGATTAATTAAATTTTTAGTTTTTCTAAAATTTTAAATTTTTATATTTTTTTTAATACTATTTTTGCTTTTTAATCCCTCATTTATTTTTATTCATTAATATTAATCTCTCCTAAGGATTAACTTTTGCCTAATTTTAGTCTCTTTCAAAAAACTAATATTAATGAATAAAAATAAATAAATAAAGTTAAGTTAAAATTATTTACACGTTAAAATTATTAGATTTAAAATAAAGAGTAAATTACACAGACCCCCCTGAGGTTTGTCCTAATTACACTTGATACCTCTCCATTTTTGAATCCTATAGAAATCACCCCAATTTTTAGATTTTTGTTACACCGATCCCCCTTCTTAAGTTTAAATTGTTACACCGATCTCCCCTCTTAAGTTTGAAAAATCTTACACAGACTCTCCTTAGGGGTACTCAAAGTAATATCAAAAAATGGAGAGGTACTAAGTGTAATAAGAATAAATCTTAGGAGGAATTAATGTAATTAATTCTAAAATAAATGAATGTTGAGAATAAAGTTAAAATTATTAGAATAACTTATCTTCATTTTTTATTTTATTTTTAGGTGTCAAATAAAATGTAAGTCTCGATGCATCATTGTTCTCGTTGACTAAAAAGTCGTGATTAATGCCAGAGAACTGACGGTAACAAAAAGATATGAATTATGATGGTGTGCTGACGGCCACGAAACGGAGGGTATAGAACGCGCTATGATGGTGATGCTGTGCTGACGGCTACAAAAATAGATTGCAGGGTATAGAACGCGCTTGTTACTTTTACACGAAATAAAGGGTAAGCTTCCACCTTCCAGTATAAGAATTCATAACAAAAATAATTGAAACCTAGTGAGAAAGATAAAAACAAATTAACTATTGTTTTAAGGCGACGTCTAACGTGAACCATTTGTTCACTTGATTTACTGTGAACTACTTATATTTATCGTTATCTTTCATACACTGATACGATGCATCTTCCGTATTAGATTTTTCTCTTTGTCCCTCTCCCTCCTCTCTGTTCTCCGACTATCGATCATCGTTGTTGGAGGCGATTTTCGACGACGGCACCTCCGGCAGCGACCCTCGCTCCTTTTTTTTTTTAACTTTTCCTCTATCCTTCTCAAACACCTTTGAGAAACCTCTCAATCCCATCATCCACAAGAATGAAATTAATTAAATACTTATTCTAAAATGAATTTATCTTGTAGCAGAGGAGAGATCCATGAGGGATTCCCATCATTCGCACCTTTGAATCCGGCAAGAACCACTGCAAGGGATCTGCATCCAACGCTCCGAAATCTGCTTGTTCAAGGCGTGCCCACACCGCCCCAAATCCACGGTGTCGTTGACTTCGCCGGAGCCACACCAAACTGAAGCACTGACTTTGTTACCTTCATTATTCGAAGAACCACGGCAAGTGGGTGCCAACACCACGATGCCGTCAAGCTGCGACGCATCGAGGAGGACCAGGAGAGCGTCGTGGAGAGTCTTGCTCAGAGACAAAGTGATTTCAGATTTTCGACAAAGAGGAGGGCATCGAGTTTGGGAGTGAGGAAAACGTGAGGAAGTGTGGTGGCGGCGATGGTGACTCAGTGAGGAAGAAGGGAAAGTGGAGGAGAAAGAAGAAATGTTTCAGTGGAGGAGGCTTTATGATAACATTGTACATCTTGATGTATCTAATGGCTGTAAAAATGGTGCACAATGGACCACATGACCAAGTGGTCTACGCTAGAGGTGGCCTTGTTTTAATAGCTTATTAATTTGTCTGACATATTCTGTACCAAAAAAAATTGTCTGACATAGATAAGAAATTAAAACAAAATTTAAAAAAAAAAAGGGTTCTGCTGTCAAACTTTTTAATAAGGTGGTAAGTAACTAAACTGTCAATGTCGTTATTACTTCACTGGTTAATGTTGTTATTTATCAGTAAAAAGTATTAAAAAAAATCACAAAAGAGATATTACGCACAGTTTACATAAAATACAGGAGCGTGAACAGAGGGGAGGGATGCCCGATATTATTCGAGACAATAAATTATAGAATTTTTTGGTAGGGTTACATAACAGAGGTATTAAGTATAATAAATAGAAATTTTAAGGAGATATGTGTAATTTACTTTTTCTTTTTATTGGTGAAAAAGGAAGAAAATAAGAAGAAACATAAAGATAAAAAACAAAAGTGTACCAATACATTTCTCTTTTTAAAAGAGCAACAATTTTTCTGTACCAAAAGAAAGTAATTTTTAAATATCTCATTTTCTTAATATATACTTCATTAACACGTCAATTTATTTTTATATTTTTTCTTCTATTACGTTATATCACTTATTATAATATTTATCTATATTTTTCTTTTATCTCCTTTTTATGTGTCAAATAGATTGTTGAGTGTTAAAAATCATTTTGCTTTCAAAAACATTGTCACATATACGGTCTCACTTCCAACACGATGTTATCTGATTTAGGAAACAAATTACTTGTGAGCTTGTATATATCACCAACACACACGAACGAAAAATAACTATAGACATTAATTCCGAGTTCCGTATTCGAAATTATTCTGAATGGTAACATGTTACACTCTCGAGATATTCATGATAGGTACTTAACCCTCCAACGCAACTTTCAGATGTCAAATTCACCTTTGAAGAATAGTCAGGAGATGTAAATTTGAGGTCAGGAATGGAGCTAGCTAATTAATTTGCCTCAACTCATCCATATATGTCATGTGATTCATCAGCATAATCAAATTTTAAGTTTGACCTCCAAGCAATATTCCGCACCTGATTTCATTTTTATTTATACAACCACGTGAAATGTGTTAGAGGGCACAAAGTGCTCTATAGGAAACGGTCCTTGTCTATATAAATTGTTGTGCACAAACTTCACATCACATCACAACCAAAACAATTCAACAATTTGAGCAATCTGAGGCACAACATATACTTAGTAAACAACAACAACATTGTTTCTATCAATAGTGCAGTGACAATGTTGATTTCTTTAGAGGCTTTGGCGATGGCAGGCGCAAGTAATGTCCAATTTGCCATGGATATTGAAGAATGGGAACGCAGAGATTCGGAGCAGAATCCACCACCCCATTTGCTGGCTGAAGAATATTACAAGGAAGAATATTTTGTCACCTTCACAAATCATCAAGAAAAGGTAGATAGAACTGGGGAAACGAGGAAACGAAAATGCATGAAGTCAATAAAAACAATGCTGCGAGCACTTGTAACATCATGCATGGTCATGAGTGATATATGCAGACGTGGTTCACGTAGTAGGCAGAAGCATTAATAATTTGAGATATTATATGTTTATTGGGCAACAAGGAGTATGATTTATGTTGCACCTCATGCATCATCCGGGGGCCCAAAAATTTCTGGTAAATAAAGGCTACAAATTAATGCCAAAACTGCCAACTGGTACTAGCTAGACTGCAAGTTATAAATCCTTGTTGAGAAATGGAAACGTATTACAGACTTTTCTTTCTTTATTGGCAACTAATTAAAAGTGTTGAATTCTTGTATTCAAAAAATGAAATTTAGGTGCGTATAATTAAATTTTGGTAGGTTTGTGTCTTCACATGTTTTTGAACAATAAGTAAAACGAGAAAAATACTTTTTGTTTGGTGGAGGTCAAACTCTATGACACACCAAAAGAGAGGGAAAAAAAAAAGACAAGTATAGAATGATAAATGATATGATGTGATAATAAGAAAAGAAATTAAAAAAATAATAAGTTTAATGGAATGTTTAAAATGTAAAAGTGTCTCTTTTCAAAAAATGTAAAAGTGTCTATATTATTGCTCTTTTTTCAATGTAACTAACGGACCTATAATCAATGGAATCAAATATTCCCTATCTAATTTTCTGTCCCTCTAAATGGAATCGAATCTCCCCTTATCTAATTGAAAAAAAAAAGGGGTAATATTTTAGTAAAATAAAAAAATTAACAATTAGAGAGAAAATATTGTCTTAAAAAATTATTCAAATGTCTTTTTCAATTAGACAGTGTAGAGAAGAGACAAAACTAGAGCAACGTATTTTTCTTTTGGCCAAAGAGCAACTGATTTAAACTGAAAGGAATTGATAGAATTTGTAAGATCACCAAAATGTTATCCAATCAAGACTCTAGCAACCAAAGTTTTTCAGGCAACGTTGGCTGCTAGACAAAACTAGTACATGAATGAACCTCGCAAATTTTGAAAGTTATTCATGACGACGATGAGAATCGTGCAAGGAAAAAAAAAGTTTAATACAATTAGTAAGTTTCCGAACTTTTTAAATTATTTTAATTATTATTAAACTAAAAAGATTTATAATTGGGTCTTTGATCTTATAAAATTTTTGTAATTGGATCCTTGTAGTTAGTTTATGGACCTTCATAAGAAAAATCAAATGAAAAACAGGGTAGGCATCTCAAGGAACCACTCAGAAAAAAGATGGTAGATTCACTGAAAACATGGGATATGGAACTAATTGTTACCAACTTTAGTACTTTAGCTGAGGTACCTAGCTGACCTTGAACTAGATTCCAAGAACACGGTTTCTCAGTTTCAGAAAGACCAACTCAAATTTACACCACTTTGCACATCTTTGTCCATCGTCCCAGGTTTTATTATTCCTGATGCAACGATACTTTAATATTTGAGTTTTAGCAAATGTACACTAAAAAAGTTTTATGCTCATCTACTAGAATATTTTGAGATTCAGACAGTATCCAACCTTTAAGTGCCAAATCATTGTTTGACAAGTCGCAATATACCTTGTTGTAATTGACAGGTACTCCGGTAATGGGATAACAGCTGAATCTTAACAAACATATTTTTCTAATAAATTCCTGATTTTTATCCCAACAACAAAAAAAAAAAAGAAAACCACAAGAACGTTGGAACATCAAAATTTTACAACTATTTCCCCCTTTTTTACAGTTGGAAAACAAGAAAAATTACATTTCTAATCAAGCTTAACCTACCAAAAAAAGATATTGAGGTACACCATACAACATAAATGTTTTAAATTTATAGATCCCCTCTCATCTCCCACCAGACAACTCAATGGCATCTTGATTATAGACCGAATCTTCTCCCCAATCAAATCTTCTTTGTAATCTCTCGTATTCTTGCCTACGATTGACCTCCACATGCTGCCATTCCTCCCACCTTTCAGCCAACCCTTCTCCTTCTAGCATTCTTACAACCTCAGACATTGGAGGACGGTCCTCTGGTGTTGCTTGAGTACAGAGCAATGCAACTTGTATCATCATTTCTACCTCTTGTATGTTGTAATTTTTATTTAGGTTGCGGTCAACAATTGCATCTAGTCTTTTCTCCCGTTCTAATTTCTTAACCTGTAGAGCACAAAAATACAGCAAAAACAGTAATCAAGTAACCAACAACTATAAACTGATAAACGGTAGATTTTGGTTTTTGAATAAAGATGAACACAAGCACCATGTACACAAATGCAGAACTCTATAAAACACCGTAGTTCACCTTTTCTTCATCAAAATTATCATATAAACAACACACTTCAACTTATTTCCAGCTTAATAAAAATGCAGAGGTACAATTATAACTAAATGAACTTCCTTGGCTCACTGCAACGATTACTCCTGTCAAAAGAGGTTAGGATACTCTTTAGGTGGAGCAACTATGACGGGCTGATCCTTATCTACGTGATGAAATACCAAAAGTGACATCACCATTCACCAAACCATCCAAGAGGCGCACACAAGTTCTAAATTCTAAGCATGCTACAAAAACAAGAAACAGACAAAAAAACACAGAATCAAACAAGGAGGCTATGATGTTAGAAAGAGATCTTACATGGTCAAGTAACAGCACATCATCTTCCTCTTCTAAACGTGAAAAGTCAATTGCTCGTTGACCTGTAACAAGCTCCAAAAGCATAATCCCATAACCAAAAACATCAGTCCTTTCCGAAGACTTTCCAGTGGACAAATACTCTGGAGCTATGTGGCCCATTGTCCCACGAACTTGAGTTGTCACATTAGTTTTTCGAACATCAACTAACTTTGCTAAGCCAAAATCACCAACAACAGCTTCAAAATCTTCATCTAGTAATACATTAGCTGCCTTCACATCCCGATGAATAATCTTAGGATTGCAATGCTCATGAAGATATTCTAAGCCACGGGCCGTTCCCAAAGCCACTCGTTTTCTTGTAGGCCAGACCAGAACAGGTTCACCAGGTTTGAGTTCTGCATCAGTATTAGTAAAACATCACTACAAAAGATGCCAGATTTTACTTGCAAACAAAATATGGAAATTCAACCTACCCAAACATATTAAAACAAAGTATACAAAAATCATATTTATATTGTTAATAATTTAATATCGATATTAATTGATGTTTATGTGGCAGTGTTGGTGACGAGACACAAATCTTTTGAATACAAATCAGATTTCACAAGTAATTTACAACAAAAGAATTTTCTTTTGAACAGATCAACCAAACAGGTTGAACCACTAATAGCACCCCATACAGTTAGGGTTGAACAGTCAAACTACCCTGGCATTCACAAAACAAGTGAAAACCAGCTAAAAAAGGAGAACTAGATTGGTTTACAAACCCAGTTCTGCAAAACTAAAATTAGGACTTGGTTGGATCAGAAGTCAAGTCAGGATAAGGGTTTGGTTCTCAACGTTTTCAATGGTTTGTGGAGTTTTGGTTGAGTTTAAAACTATACAAATAAATAAAGGAAAAATAAAATAAGGTTATCTAATTCTTTGATGTTATTCTTTCCTGTCATTTTGAAGTTTCCATTTGCTGATATACTTTTGTATATATTATTATATATATTATATAATTTATCTAATTAAGTTTAAATGTATTTATGACTAGCCTGGTTCAACCACCAAAATACCCTTTTATCTAGTTCTCCAGTTTACAGTTCCTTCAAATCATTGTTCCAAGGTGTTGGATAAATCCTAAAAATTGTTGGCATATATCCTAAAATGTGTAGTTCAAATATTTGAAAACTTTCTTCAGCCAATTAATTCTATCCAGTTCCGGTTACAAAAACAATAATTTCTATTTTGTAGCAAATCAAATTGATTACTTAGCATACCAGTGATGCCAAAATGCATTGTAACGTTTTACCTCGAAGACGATAGGCTACACTTAAGTTCTGCATAAAGGGATAAACTAAGAGGCGCTCGGTTGGGGTAGTACAAAACCCAATTAGCCGTAACAGGTTCCTATGCACTGCTACACTTATCATCTCAACCTCACGCTGGAAAGCTGCATCTCCCCCAGGACTTTCATAATCAGTTAACCTTTTGACAGCAACTTTTGTGTTATCAGCAAGAACACCTTTATAAACCTTTCCAAAGCCTCCCTGTCCTAAAACATTTTTCTCACTGAAGTTGTCTGTAGCTATCTGTAGTTCTCTCCATGCAAATCTTTTTAGTTGGCCAAATGCAATTCGCCGATCAACTTCACCTGATGAAACGAAAAAAATAATAATGATAGGAATAGTAATTTATAGTTAGCATTGGCAGTTTTAAAAATGAGAAAGTTCACATTGATCTCGATTTTAGTGTAGCTAGCTATTGCACTATTTCAACAAGCATTCACAATTAAAAGATTACAGAATAGGTTCAACCAGTAAAATCTCTTCTATCACTCCAAAATTTGATCATATCCCACATTCATTGGACACGAAAGGTTTAGAGTAAAAGAGGTAGATGAATATATTCCAATGTTTAGTTTTAAGGACCAGTCCAAAATCCAAATCCAAATGCTTAACATACTAGGGGAGCCAAGATTGTATTAGATCCCTAACATCTAGCCATTAGGTCCTGGAGGCCCCAGGAGGTACAGACACTAAAAAGAGGGAAACCCATGAGAAAAACATATTGGCAATAAAAGGAGAAAGTTACTTGAAGAACCAAGACTACTAAATACCATATTAATTCAGGACTTTACAGTATTGGAGCATTTTGAAACTGAATGCATAGGTAGAGTTTCCAAATCAATATTTTTAAATGCTACAACTACAATCATATTAATGTCTATATCCACATTTCACTTAAGAGAAGCCTAATACAATAAAATTGCAATGTAAAACAGAAACTCAAACCTGCAACATCTACAAAAACTTCACGTCTGTAGCCCTTGTGTCTACCCTTGCACCAAAAGAACAGCAGACCACTAAGGAAAAGGATAACAACTAACCCTATCACAATTCCAACTATGAGGCCAGTTTTTGGTTTATGTGATGAACCTGCCAATAGGAGGCAAATTAGTATTCAGCTTGTAGAGAGGAAGTGGGGAATAGATAACAGCACATCAAAAGGATGGAATAAATATTCCAATCAAGTAACCTTGATCTGCATTATCAGTTTCGCAAGGTTGATGATAATTCGCACCACAATTCAAATTATTTCCAGTGAAACTGCAATAAGGAGCACAGTTAAAATAGTGAAATGTAACGGTATAACATATATATGTTAAAAATGGAAAAACATCTCATGCACCTAAATTCAAATAATATTCTATCCAAGGACTCCATAGACAACATGGCATATGGACACACCAGATAACAGGGGGAATAACAAGTTTCAAATTGGTATATAACTTAAAAGGTAAAAGCTCTGTATTTTAACCACCACCAAACAATATAATGAAGCATTTTTTTTATCATTATTGCTCCTGTTTGTTACACTTTATGATGTTGAGTTCCTTAACATGGTATTGGATCCACATTGACCAAGCGGTTGAGAGTTCAATCCTCAGTACCCCTTTATTCTAATTTTAAAACAACTTGTGGCAGAAAATATCAGTTGGCAAAGGCTTTGTCCATGCTTCAGGATCAAAAGGTAACACCAGTTCTAGGCTTTTAAGCAAAAACCTAAACTTTTTTAGGGTGACTGATTCCTTATTTCTTCCCATTTCTTTACACTTCCTTAATAATGGGAATATAAAACTCCACTCTGACACCTGTGATTCAACAGCATTAATCATATAAAGGAGTTTGTGTCCAATAAATTGTATTTCCTAGATGTTGGAAACATGGAAATTAGTCAAGCTACAAGAACTAAACTAAGTTTGTTGAAACAAAATTTCAAATGCAAATAAAGAAGTGGAACCAGAAATGAACATTAGAATCATCTACTACCGCTTGATTGGAATATGTTAGTAATTGTTAAATGAAATTCTAGATCTGGACTCTTTGGATGTATGTCACCACTTTTTAAGTGTTTCATGGGAACACATTGTCCTTGTAATCAGGGTTAGAAAGACAAGTTTAATTGGTGCTTTAAATGCATCATATACTAATTTTACGGTTTTACCATCCATACTTGTATTTAGGAACCTTAAATAACTGCTCTGGGATTTGGCCACTCAGATTATTTGAATCTAGCAGACTGCAGAAGAGAAGTTTGAATAATCAATCAGATACTAAATTAATGAAATATACTTTAAGAAAACAGCAAAGTTCTAGAAACCATTATTTTACATACACATTGATTAAGATTGGAAGACTGGCAAGTGATTCAGGAATAGTCCCACTGAGATTGTTTTGACTCAATGTTCTGGTTGCAGGACAAAAAACAGACACTTTTAAACATTACACAAAAAAATACATGCTAAGGCCTAAGACTCATTATATATCTGTAGAACCTAGCAAACAGAATGCCATACTTACAAGAATTGAAGCTTTTTAAGATTACCAAGGGAAGAGGGTATTTCTCCAGTTAATTTGTTGCTTTCCAAATCCAACCTGCTCAAGCTTGTCAGGTTTCCTAACTCTTTTGGTATGTTGCCAGAAATGCCATTCCCTTGCAAAGAACTAATACAAGTATAATATACATCAATTTACTTCCCCATCATAAAAAATAGAGCGAGTAGAATGCCAAAAATAATTTTTAGTATTATGGAGTTGACCAAGATTGTGTGGATATTTTTTGTGATAGAAATCCTTACAGAGCTGTAAGATATTTTAGAACTCCTATTCTTGGCGTCAAGTATCCTGTGAATCCCATATATGCTAGTGATCTGCAATGAAGCAATCTATATAATTACACAGCAAGCACGAATTCAAGATTTAAAAATGTGAAATATATAATGTAAATATATAATTTACTACAATGAGTAATGAGTAATGACAGCCAACATCTTCAGCAAACCAAATAATTAAAAGAAAACAACAACATAAAATATTAAAATATCTTACACTTGCATGACATTGTTGTTTGAGTCACAGTAAACACGTGACCAAGTACAAGGATTCACTTGATTTTGATTCCAGTCAGTAAGCTGGTGAGCTGAAGCATTCAATGATATCTTCAATGCAAATAGTGCATCTCCTGAAATGAATAAGAACATCACACACCCACTAGAACCAAGACCAAAAGTCCAAAACCATAGCAGTTTTGGAAAATATGAGGCATCCATTCAATTCTGTTAATAAACAGTTGTATGTATCCATTCAATTGGAAATTAATGTTTGAAAAAGCTGTGTTTTATCCCCATAAAAAGAAAATCAATGTATGTACGTTTAGCAGTTAAATTTTACATAGCTTATATGCTTTTCTAATGGGTTGAGTAGCATAAGAACAAAAGATTGTACCTTGCGTATCAGGCAACACAAAAGAACATAAGCAACCCAATAGCAATAGCACAAATATGAAGTCCATTTCTACTGGCATCAACCACTGACACAATGTCCATGAAAATCAATTAACATACAAGCAATCTCCATCTCTGCAGCACAGAATCATCAAAACCATTAAGCTGTGAAAATTGAAAAACAGTGGCAAATGCCATACAAAGATAAACAATGCAGAACAAATTACTAGAGTGATGAAAACAATTTTATTGCAGAACAAGGTATATACGATCAACCATGAAGTTAAGCCCGTTCAAGGAAATAGGAAGAGTACTTTTCATAGCCACATTAAAATGGGTCACAAGATATGGAGTTCTATTTTATGTTTAGTTCCAAGGCAAAAAGAAGAAAACCTTTTTGTTTCATTCTGTTATGTACATACACTAAGTCTTATTGCAACACATAGAGTACTCTGTACTTCAAAAACTATTTGGTGATGTGAAATAACTGTGCAGACCTAGACAGCCGCAGCTAAACTATCTGTTTCACCCACTCACCAGTCTAACCCCCCCTAGAAAGGAAAGATGATATAGAAAAATCAATCACTCTGAATGTAACAACCAATCTAGTAGCTAATTGACACTTTTCAGTTCTCTTCTGGTGACCCAGTAAAAGGGAAGGTCAATCATAAGTTCATCCTAAGGAATGGAAATACTGATAAGGATCAATTGCCAACTACTGACACTTCGTCTAATCCTAGAACCAAAAAAAAAAAAAGTACAGAAAATCACCAAAGGTGAAGAAATAAGCAGTCTCAAGACAACCAATTTCAGTGAACTTGTAATTTTATCTGGAAATAAAAAAAAATGCAGAAATAATTAAAAATCACCAAAGAAATAATTGAAAATCACCAAAGTCCCATCTAAAAAAACCGTGCAGGATTTATTGATGAACAATAAAATAGTCCACTACACTAAACACTCACAAATAAGAGAGTCTTAACAGAAAAAACACTGATGTGATCTGAACCAGACCAAACAAAACTAATGGACAAAAAAAAATGAGAAGACAAATTCCAGAAAGTTCAATTAGATGCCGGAAAAATCAGCCAAGAGGAGGGAGAAAATCGAATCGAGTAGGCACCGAATCGCTCGCAGAAAAGGACAAAGCAATGCATATATGCCCAAACATGGGTCAAAAACAAAAGCCTTAGGCAAAAAGAGAGCAGAACAGTAAACAGTATACACCACCGTTAACAAACACGATTCAGATAACAAACAAAATAATAATAATAATAATTAAAAAAAGAAAGAAGAAACTAAACTGGAAATCGGAATCAGGTACGGGAATAGCCGGTACTAGGTCATGGAAGGTGAAGTTGCAGTGAAGAGAAGGGAGGTTTGTTAGTGAAAAGGAAAGAGAGAAAGGGAAAGTTGAGTAGCGGGCGAAGTGTTAAAGTGAAAGACAGCTAACTAAACCGAGTGATACTCGTAGCTGGCAGAATGGGCGAAACTGGCGGTGTGACACCAAATCTGGAACCGAACCTTCTATCCCTCCTTTCACTCTTTCTCTTTGGTTTAGTTAAAGGCGAGAGTTGCTTTGTAATAATTCCTTTTTGCGTTTTTACTACTAGATTTGACTATCTGTCTCACACTCACAGGTTTTTTTTGCTTCTCTTTCTTCCTTGCGCTGAGACGAGGAGTTTGCAATTAAATAGGACTGAAAAAGAAAAGCAAGTTGCGATAATTATTGGGTCTCTTTCTCTCAGTCTCACAACACACTCCTATTGGACTGCTCTGTCGCACTTGCGTCTCTCGCTGGCTGGTTTCCAATGGATTTTTATTGCCTTGAAAATGTCACCCATTATTTAATGTCGACTGTCGACATGTCCTCGCCCCACCTTTCATATAAGTATAAATTATACTAATCAAATTTTAATGTCTCTATTATATTTTACCTTAATTATAAGGATTTTAAAAATATTATGACACTATTTTCTTGTTACTAGTAAAAAATAGTACTAGTAGCAGTACAAACATTTAAAGTATGTTTGAATTAATCACAAATGAAACATGGAATAAGATGAATTTAGTGTAGGATTTAGTCAAACTATTTATTCTAGTCTTAAAAGAGACTATTTATAATCTTCTCCAATCAGTCATAACTCGTAGTAGTACTAACAATTGAAAGCTACTACTCGTAAGATTTAAAGAGACTATTTATTATCCTATTCAATGAGCTATAATAATTAAAAGTCAAATTATATAAGCAAACTATTCTTAAAAATACTAAGGGAGTCTAATAATGGAACAATACGCGTGAATTATTATAAATCATCTTATATAAAATTTAACTCATCAATTATCATATATTATTATTATTATTTTTTATTTATATGAAAATGTATAGATCAGTAAAAATATAATTTTAAAAAGCTCGATGGACTGGCTCGACCCAGTTCGCCATCAACCATTTTTTAGCAGGCCATAATAGAAAGAGTTATGCAAACTAGTGGATTGAAATCTCCCACACAATTAGTCAAAATTAGCAAGTTAAATAACTTAACCCAATGAACTCAACTCATTTTATGGCCCCTAATTAAAATTTTGTGTATTTTATATCTAATATGTTCGCTAATTGTCAAAATTTAATTCTTCTGTACTTCACATCATTTAGAATATATTTTACTTTATATTTTTATTTTTCTTTATGTCGATTTTAGGGACAGGGGTCTAGACTCTCATATCTCACCAAAGATGTTTTCTTAAAACTTTACAAGGATAGTTGAAATAAGTATAATTGATTACATCGAAATAATTGTTGACTAACCTAAAATTTGCTTACTTGTTAATTTTCATCATGAATGTGAAATGTTAACAAATTAAGACTTTTTTTTAAGTGTTTAATATTATTGTATCTTTGATCTTTTAGATTTTCATTAAATTTATAGTTTGACTACTCCCAAAAAATACTTTTTCGCACTCTTTAAGGGTTATGAAATGGAAAGTAATTATTATTATTCACTATTTTACTTACGTAAAAACAATGCGTGGAAAGGGGGGAAAAAAAAGGAAACGATGCTTTCACAAACAAGTCAAGTACACAAATGAATGAATGATACTACTATAAATAAAGTGCGCATGTTTTGTTTTAGTTTTTTTTACTAATCATTAGAAAGACTTTTGAAATATATGTTAAAATTAGTTTTTACTATAGGTATTTAAGGTGAAAAAACTAAAAATAATAAGTATTTTTTTTATTACATAACATTGGTACAAAATATCCATCAGTTTTATTTTGCTGATGACTCATCTGTGAAATCAATGTTAATATCACTCGTACCAATGACTTATTGACACTAAAAATAATAAGTACGAGAGATAATATAAAATGAATTATGATAAAATTGTGTAAAAATTTTGAGTTGAAGAAAGTAAGAAAAATATACTACTGCCTAGTGCCCAACAAAAGTATCAGGTGCTGAAAATCCAAAGGAGAATTCTTGCACTCAATGTAGGGAGATGCACAAGCACGATCCTGCGCTGTGTTCCAGTTGTTATTTTCAGCAAAGTGAGCAAACCACGTGATAATTGAATAATTGACAAAGGTGAATATTTGAAAAACATTCCGCCAAAAACACGTGCGTGCACACACAGTCTGTCACAGATTTTTTCTTGCAAAGAATAGTATTTGGTTCAAGTTAGTTATTTTACATATTAATTATTTTAACATTAAATCATTGATACTATATGTAAGATTTAAATACGTTTTTAATTTAACGAAAAAAATAGTATGTTCTAAATTTATGTGAATATAGTCAAATTTGATTATAATTTTTAAAAATATTTTATTAAAATTAATTTCATAAATTTTATATTTTATATATAATTTATATCATTATTTATTAGTCACAAGGAATATATCTTTTTCTTTTAGGAATGACATATCAATAACCATTATAAAGTGGCTTTTATATGTTTAGAATCATCTCACATCGTCGGAGCGGTGAGTAATAATAAGGTTTGTTTTTAAAATTTTGTAAAAATTAAAACTAATAAAAAACTGAGGATTAAAATTTAATTTAACTATATTTATTAAGACTAAAAGAATATTTTATCCTATAATAATTATGTTTATTTCTTGTTATTTTTTATCTTTTAAGTTTGTTCTTGTGCCAAAAACATTTTTAAAATTAAAAAAGTTTATTACCAAGCGCGTGGATCAAATGATAAGGGATTGTTTCGGCTTAACAGTGTCTTGAGTTTGAGTTCTGAAGATGTAGCTACATTAAATACTTTTGCCACAATAAAAGAAATAAACATAAACAAAATTAATAATTGAACTAAAATTACATATTTGACAATGTCTCTATTTTAAAATAAGGGAATCAAAGCTGCATTTAAAAAAGATAACAAAAATTATCACACTTTAACTACATAAAAAAAAAATTATATAAAATACTTTCTATACTTTTCCAGATTACGTTGGTGTTGGTAAACGTGGTTAAATACTGCGAACTTATGTCTTTACTAATATAAGTTTTGCCCTTTTAATAACATTTCATGCCAGCATAGTATGCTGAGAGAAATTAATCACCTTTACAGTGCTAGTTTGTAATTTGGACCTAAGAAATCACACTTATTATAGCATGTTTGGATTAACATTCTCAACTGCCAAATGTACTTTTAAATAAAGAAACTCTCGTATGTTTTGCTTTGGGTGCTTTCCAAAAATAATCCAAACATGCATGCTATATTTTGTTAGATCAACATCTTAAATTATATAAATTTGCAACTAGGCTTAAATGCAAAAGTAGTTATATATGTCTGTAAAAGTTTTTAACGAGTTCAATTACAGACAACGTGGCACAAGATCGTGTTGCTTTCTTCAATTAACAAATGTTAACTTTTTTTTTTTTGAAAAGAACAAATGTTAATTAAAAAACAAACAATTGGAAATAAATCATATCAAGCAATTTTATCTCAAAAAAAAAAAAAATCATATCAAGCAATTCGTGACGGCTTTCGTAGAATGTCTTTCGTACCAGTTATCGTTGCTCTAAACGTATTTATTAAATTTGAAGTTAATCATGTTGGGTTTGCGTATAATCCACAAATACATTCCCAGATAAATGATTTTTCCATGTGAGGGAATCATGCCTCGATGAAATCGAATTCTTTTTGTTGTTCATGAACAATAATCAATTACTACTTGAAAATTTTGACAAAAGAAGGGTCCCGCGGCGGTGCTTTGTTACAAGTTTTGTCTTCTCGTTTAAGGTTCATCTAATCCAAACTTAATGTCTTTGTATGTGACATCTGGTGATTGATTAGCCATGGAGATGTATGTAGGTGAGAGCTACTTTGTCTCTTATGCCTAATCGATAGAGAGATTATTATGTAGTTTGAGATTATTATAGTCCTTGTTAATTTTTACATGACATATAATTAAATATAATTAGTTTTTTTATTAAGTTAAAACAATTAAATACAACGTAGTTGAAATTATATATAGGCATATAGACTAAGGAGTCATATGATAGTGTGGTAGTTAAGAAAAGAAGCATAAGCATTAAAGTAATAAAAAAAGTCATGAGTTCGAATCATTCCATTAATATAACATATTAATCGTTAATATTTATTGATAAGGGTATGTTATATAGCATACTAGCAAACAATACTACATGGCTACATGCTGATTGTTCACCCAATGAATCAACGTGCGTGGGGTGGTGAATGGCAGACAGGCAGACAAAATTTGGCAAGGGTTGGAATTCTATGCCTATTAGGCTATTAGCCTACATTTTAATTTAACGAATAGAATAGTATACCATTTTCGTTTTTGAAAGATAAAAAAAAATAGTTAATTTATGCTTTTTAGTATCAATTTAGTCTTTGAAGAGGAATAGTGTGATTTGACTGATTTCTATCTTTGAAGGATTAATGTAACTAATCTCAAATCTTTTAGTTTAATGAACAAAAACATCATTTTAGTCTTCACAATATTTAGAGTCAAATATATTAATTCTTAAAAGATGAAAATAACTGTCTTTAATTTCTACTGCATAAAAAAAAAGATGAAAATAACTAATTTCAATAGAAAAAGATAAAAAAATCTGAACCAGAAGCAAACGAAAACACGTTTCCATTTCATGGCACGGGGTCAGGGAAGGGGAAAGGGTAGGGGATAAATTTGTAAATTAGTTTTTTTTAATTTAAAGTTGGAGGGTGTGGTTAGCAAAAAGAGCGTGCGAATGAGAAAGCCCTTAATGAGTGTGTTAGTAGTACACTAGACCTATGGTTTGGGCAAAAACAATTCGTAGATAATAAATCCAAAGTGGAATAAAATAAACCATGTGAGGCAAAGCCTATTTTTGTATGTTTAACACTACCCAAGCCCAAATTAATTTGTAATTACCTGAAGGCTATTACTATTTCCACTCCCCCTTTATACTAATGCACTCTCCCTTTTCATTTTTATCCCCAAACTATGCCGCAAACACACTTTCCTTATCTCTTTCTCCCTCTCATATAATTTTTTTTGGAAAAAAGAAAAAAACACTCCCCCCTACAGCAACACATTTAACAAACTAATTAGTGTCACAATGTTCTTTAACATCACAAATTAATTGTCTGCTTTCGATCTATCTCATTGTAGCTATCCTTATTTCCAAAATTTTCAGACCCTCTCCGGTGGCTTCCAAAATTGAACCCCAGAAACCAAAAATCTTGATCTAAGTTTTCTCATAAAAGCATATTCACTTGGAAATGCAGCTCCCAATATCCAAATTACTTCCCCAATATCTAATCTAATCTCTAAATTAACATTCCAAAACTTTCATTCCCTCGTCTTGCACTTTTATTTTTCCACAATGTTTTTCATAATTGAAAAGAAATCAAACCATAAATTTTTCACCGACAAAATTTCACACTAACATCCACACATTAACACAAAAAGATATACATTAATCCACTAAACGAGAAATACATTAGTATTACGCAATGCTAATATTATTTATCTCGTTGTAAATAATTGAATTGAGAAATTAAAAATAAAAAAAAAAAGCACCTCTTAGATCATTTGTGTCGAGGTTTGCGTTGAGGCTTTGCCACTTCACTAAACGGACTACCCTCGGATGCAGGGACGGAGCTATTTGATGCCACCCCCTAACTTTTTTTTTTTCTAATTTATTTTTGTTAATATATAATATTTTAATATTAATTAATTATTTTTTAGGAATTTAATTGTGGAAATAATTGTATTTAAGAGTTGTTTATTTTTTTATTCTCTGATAAAATATTTTATTATCTTTTTATAGTATTTATTGTGAAGATAATAAGATTTTTTCCTCTTTTTAGAAAAATCTATTATTTTCCTTTCTATAGTATTTGTTGTAGAGATAATTACATTTTTTTCTCTTTTTAGATAAAATATTTTAGTATTATTAATTTCTTCTTTTAACTTTTATATTTTATTAGTGTTCTTTTAAAGACTATAAATGATTGCATTACCAATCAATTAACTTTATTAGTTTTTCTTTTATATTTATTTGATTATAATAGATTTGAGACTTAAAAGTTATTTATTATTAACCTTTACTAATGGGTGAAGTTACTACAATATTATATAAGAAATAAACAACTTACACCAACAAATATTCTATTTTTCTATCACTATTTTTTGTATATACACTTTTGTTTACTTTCTCTCCTCTTTGTTCTTCTTGCATTTGTTTATGAGGCTAATGTGCTTCTGACTTTGAGTGTACAAGTCCAGGCACACTAAATGTTCATTGAAATTTGCTTTCTAATGGCACAATACAACATTTTTCTTACTTTCCAAAATTTTAGAAACAATTTTTTTTTAGTATTTGTTGGTTACTATTGTTATAAAAGATATCTAGTGATTAACACAATTCATTTTAATTTAGTATATTCATAGAGTCAATATGATTATATTGTAAAAAATTATAGTTACTATAGATAATAATTTTTATTACAAATTCATGAAGATTTTTATTTTGTGTATATACGATGGCATCAAAAAAATCTGCATGAATCAATATCAATATCAATGTATATAAAATTTACGAATTCAAAAATAGCTTCCAAAAACAGGTAGCGAAACAAGGTTGCTTCTCAAGCATTGAATGACACGTGTCATCATGCTTCGGAATTATTTGGTTCGGTCACGAACCAAATTCAAATTCAAATACATTTAAGTCTTAATAATTCAAAAATTAATTCAAAATATTACATAATAATTTTCTTTTTTGATATCCTATTTATATTATTTATCTTTATTTTAAACTAGTTTGGTGACCCATGCCATACACCGGCGAATTATTTTACTCATTGGCATAATTTGTTATTAAATTAAATATTAAAATATATAAGATAAAATAATTTTAATATATATATATATATCTGAGAGAAATATGTATACATTTTTTTATTTTAATTGTATATGAATTCTATAACATCCTTTTTTTAATTTAAGTAATATGAAAATATAATATTATTTTAATAATAAATAGTATTGTTGATTTTGTAACAGTTTTTGAAGTTATGTTTTTATAAATAAGAATTTGAAAGTAAAGTTATTTATTTAAATTTAAAGAAAATTTGCATTTTACTTTGCTTGTTATTGTTTTAGTTAATATTTTAATAATGGTATTTGCAATTAATTATGAGATTATATTTCAACTAAGTCCAAATAATTAAAATAATTTATAATAATAGGGTTATATATATATATATATGTGTGTGTGTGTGTGAGAGAGAGAGAGAGAGAGAGAGAGAGAAGGAGAGTGTGTGTATAGAAATAATTAGTTAGTTTATTTCTTTTTATGGACCAAAAACACATGAAACCCAATTAGTGTAACACTTATCCATTAGATAGCATGTGAGTATCGGAGAAGTTTCTTCTCGTCTCCAAAGTGGGTACCGTAAAGAAGAAAAAGTAGAACAATATTTTGAGATAAAATAAAATAAAATAAATTTTAAGAATTTTATATTTGTTAGCAAAATTCCAGTAATTTAAATTATAGGGATTTAAAATTTTTTTTTATAAGAAATTTATAGTTCCATTTATTTTAGTAGGAATTTTTTTTATTCATTTCTTTTCATTTTCCTTAAACACGTTGACTAATCTATTGAGTATATTTTAACTACTGGTCTTATTTGTATTATCATTACTCTTTTTATTTTTTTTTAGCCATTAATTTTAGTAATTAATCTCTCCAAATTATATTAACTCATGTTAGTTTTCTTTCTCTAAAAAGAAAATAATACATATGGAAATGGGTTTTGTAGTTTAAATATATTGCAACTATAATAATTAAAAATATTAATATAGTATAAACATTAATATGCAGTATTTTTGTTTCCGCATTCACTGGGCTATAAGCACTACGTCTTTGAATATAATAGAGTTAACATGAAATGTGACTAAGATAATATTCCCAGCCTCAGTCCACGTTAACTTGTGATCTATTTAAATTTATTACTCACTAAACCAATTGAAATATCACATCTCAGCCTATTATTCTTTCAGTTAATTAAATTAGATTTTGACACCTTGTGTGAGCAAAGTTGGTGCCACAAACTTTAGGAATTCCTAGCCGTTGGATTTGTGAGTAAATGATACCCTATTGCCTTCAAATTCAAACCATCCTTATCTTCATGTACGGGAATAGTTTTCATCTCTCTCATGGCATGCCACTCCACCGAAAACAGATACTCATCCTCTCAACCTCTAAATAAAACAATTCTATCAAACCTCTTTAGGATCTTTCTTCTTGCTTCTGTTGTGGTGAGGTTGTGCAACAACTTCGTGTTCAGTTGCGTAGAAGGAGTGAAGCATCTCAGATTCTCAGTGGTGGAAATTTGAAGGTGGGGGAGGAGGTTTAGGCCTCAATTGGTATTTTTTGTTTGTGTTTCATCATTTTGTTGTGTGTTAATCTCTTTGCTTGATTATTATTGTTTGTGATTGAGGATATTTTAGATCTTTGCTCCTCTCTTAAATTTTATGTTTGTGCTCTGTTTTGATTTGGTTACTGTTGGTGAAGTTGATGTGAAGTGAGTCATGAATGAAGTTTTGGTATTTATTTTTCCTCTTCCTCTTTCTCTGTTGTGTGGAACCAGAACCGAGAGAGAAAGTTACAATTTTTTTTTATTAACAACAGAGGAGACGATGAGAGAGAGATCTGAATATTGTGGCTTCTGCTACTTGATGAGGAAAGTGATGAAGTTCAATTAGCCTGTAAGGGTGAGATATTATGGATGGAAGAGTAGGTACACAGGGGGTGTTGGCACGAATGTAATAATAAAGTATGAAAGGAGGAAAAACAATTTTTCTTTTATTTGGCCTTGTAGGATTGAGTTTTGGTGAGGATTAATTACATATTTAGACTAACTTTACGTGTCTATATATATATATATATATATATATATATATATATATATATATAAGCTTTATGCACAATCCAACTGATACCATTTTCCTCGCTGGTAGTAGCTCTAGTTTTGACTCACAAAATGCTGCCATAGGATTTAAACACAGTTCAATAAAGAATTATAATTATATCTTATTAAAACTTAGTTAAAGAATGATAGGAACAAATAAAAAAAATGGGTTTATATGAAAATGTACGAATATACATATGTATACACACTGCTAAATAATAATAATAATTAATAATAATAATAATAATTAAATAAATTAAGGAAAATTGAGTGTAAAGTAAGAACTCCATAAAACTTAAAAGGGATTAAAAGTTAAGATATTTTGTTTAAGAGAAATTCTTCTCACAAAAATTATTAAGTAACAATAAAACTAAAAATTTTAAAGAGACGAGTGAAAGTAAGGATTAAGCATAAGATTTTCGTATAAATGGATTTATTTCCTTATTATTATGGTGATTGAATTCTTTGAGTGAGTTGACATATTGTCGTATACATGACTATTAGTCTTTTCTGTTATAGTTGATATCAAGAAAATTGATACCTCTGGTTAAAAAAGGACTTGTTGAGAAACCTGTTATTGGCATATTGGTAATTTTATTGAGGAAAGGGAGATTTCTCTAGTGAAATTATTAGTGGATATCAACTCTAATAAGATTGGTTGTAATTGTATCATAGTCTGTCCGGAGTAGCTACACCCTGTGATGGGGTGTGAGTTTTGTAGTGGAGGCCAAGGTGACCTTGAGGATGTTTAGGGCACGTCATCCCACAAACGACCAGAGGGTCGAGACTCTTTGTCATGGGTAAGGCGATTGACGCACTAGCATTCCTGACGGATGACTATAATTTATCCACAATTAGTGTAGTGTACTACCACGTACCCATTTTTCACCAAAGACTATTTCCATTATAGCTTTAGTTGGTGATTCACCTAATGTTATTCTCATTCTAGATTAGGTGAATATTGATATTGATATTGATTTGCATGCTTGGGTCAGTGGAGTAAGAGCTTCTGATTATGCTACTCTGTTGTAAAGTCCTCAATGGAGATGAGTCAGTATCCGTGTATTGAAATGAGTCAGTGTCCTTACATTGAGAAGAGACAGTGTCTAGGTACTTGTGCATTATGTCACATTAATTAATATCTTTATTGTAATATGAATTGTTTATTATAATTGATTGTGATTGCTTGTTAGATTAGACCCCGTGGATGTTATTACCATATTGATGCTTTAAGTTAGAACCCCACTCTCTGTCTTGTCTTTCTGTGTATATTTTCCTTTTCTTTTTGCTTGTTTCCTGTTGTGTGCTTCCCCAACCCTTAGATGGTAGCAGTTGACATCAGTACAATGCTACAGGAGCTTGGAAGAATCTCTCGGCTTTATTCTCGAAGTATTTATCTGTTACTTTGTTTTTATCAAGTAGAATTTTATTGTTATTAGATATGGCCAGCTTTAGGAAATTGTAATAAAGTATTTATATCTTTATGTATCTATTGTTTGTAAGGCCTAAAAAAAACACTCAGTATTTTCAAGTATAAGACAAAAGTTACATATATGTCACTCGTTATTAATATTATTTTAGTTAAATATTTTGGGATGTTTCAAATTCCTTTACATTTTAAGTAGACCGGATAATATAGAATAATATTAAAAGGTTCTTAATATTTTAAAAGGTGTATTGATTAATATTTCAAAGATTTAATATATGATCGGTATTTGTGATTTTAATGTTTTAAAATAAAATTATATATTATATATTTTTTATATTTAACGTGTCCCCCTCGAAAAAATTAGATTTTTTAAGCATTGGCCACCCTTAAGAAAAATAGTAAAATAAAAAGAAATATTCATAAAACTTTTGTCTCCTGTAAAGATTTTGTTAATCTTCTATCAATTTTATCCCAAGTAAAAAAATTGACTCAATGATTTCCCTTTTCATTTATATATAACTTACTCGATTATATGAAGGGTAAATTATTCATATTAATATTTTTTTACTCATATTCATATTAATATTAATAATAAGAATTAATGAAAATAATTAGTTAAAAATTAGGTAATTGGGAAAGTTCACGCATACTAAACTTTAATTACATTTAAATCAAAATCTTAAATCTACCTACAATATTTATTTTATGTTTTTTCCTTTCAAATTTCATTTTCAAATGTTTATTATGTTTATGTTTATGATTTGTTTTCATTTTCATAATATTCAGCACAACAAAATTATATTATTATATAATTATATAATTTATTTTCTAAATAAAATTCAATTAACGTACTTGAACATGTATTAAACAAATTGAAAATTTATCTTATTTTTTAAAAATTTGAAATTCATTTCATTTTATATATTTAATATAATTATAAATATTTATATATAATTTATAATTATATATATAATTACAAATTTATATCAATTAGTACAATGCACGGGTCATCAAACTAGTTTGTTCTACATTTTAACGATATTTATGTTTTATTATAATTTCTAATTTCTAATTTTCTTCCATTTTCCATAAACTATTGCGCCAAATAATAAATTAAGGTTAGTATTTCTAATTCCTCCCCTCTTAGATTGTCTTTATTTAACTTAATATTTTGTGCATATGTCATGTTATTGTATTGCAACTGAAGAAACTGTTTTCATCTCTTGTTATTACAAATTTTAGGTAATTTGTCAATGGAGTGCACAATTGCTTATGAATCCTATTTGAACAAAGTAACCATTGTTGAAGAATTAATATCTCAAGATATCCCAAAGCTACAAGACGAAGTTAGAATGTCTCAATGAGAAACTTCATGAAATGAAAGCAAAGCATATAACAAAGCCAAATGTATATCAATTTAATGGATGCATCTAAAACAAGGGATATATGTTTTCTATAAATTCCTCTTTTGTATCATTTTTTTATGCGTCCCTCTTGTATCTATTGTACATAATATAGTTTATAAAAAAATATAGCTTATAAAGATTATAAGTTTTGTCCTCTTCTCTAATTTATTATTTTTTAAATTTCAATATGAATATTTTTTTTTTAGTGTTTTCTCATTTAAATTTATTGAAGATTTTTTTTTTATCCAAATGAATTTGATTATTTTTTTTGCTTAATTGACTCATATTCAATTTGATAATATATTAAAATTAATTTATGTGTTTATTTCTATCTTTTCCATGTAAATTAAATTTAGACTCCAAATTATTTTATTCTTTTAAATAGTTTCTTTAACTTATTGTTATAATAATTAAATACAAATTTCTATATTTACATTTCCAATTTAAATATTAGTTACATTGTAATTATTTTTTAAATAAAATAGATTATTTTAACTGTTTAGTACTTAAAAAATAGGCTAAATTATTTATATGATCCCTTATCTTTATTTTAGGTTGTAATTTGATCATTTATTTTTTAAAAGTTGCAAAATGGCCCCTTAAGTAATTTTTTATAGCATGTTTATCCAAAATAAAAAAGTTAAAAAATACATTACTTCAGGGGTAAACATGCTATAAAAAAATTACTTAAGAGACCATTTTGTAACTTTTAAAAAATAAAGTACCAAATTACAACTTAAAATAAGAATAAGGGACCATTTTGAAACTTTTAAAAAATAAAGTTTCAAATTACAACATAAAATAAAGATAAGGGACTAGCAAAGTAATTTAGCCTAAAAAATAAAGGACAATTAATGATTAAACATATAAGAGCTAATATTACGTGTTATTAAATTAGTATAAAATATCTTAAAGAGTTAATGAAATCAAATATAAACTTTCTATTAAAGATTAATAATAATTTTAACATATAATAATGATAATTATTCATATCAGCCTAGCCATAAAATCATACCTGAATGGTTAAAATTAAAAAGTAAACATTATGTATTTATCTTTATTGTTAAATTTAAGACTTAATGGTAAAATTTTGCACATCTAACTTTCATACAGAAAATGTTTGCTCATTTGATATATCATTCTTAATTATTAAATAAAATCTTTGGAAAATGTGAAGTTTGATTTTTTTGTCAAGGATGTCTTTTTTTTTTTTAATGTAAAGAAAGTCTGCATTTTAAATAGTCAATTTTAATTCTACCATGAGTCAAGTAATTAAATTCTAATCAATGACATTATTTTTCGAAAATTAATGTCTAATGTCTAATTGATCCACAATATTTTCTTTAGTAAACATATTAAATGGAAAATTAAAATAAAATTTGGCATAAGAAAGTTTTTATTAACAAATTGCTTAACTCATAAATATCCTCCCTCTCTCCCTCCTATATTTAATACAAAGTTAAGCAAGTCATGAGGAATAGTTGCTTATATAAGTATCTCTCAAATTTTAAGCAACTCAAAATCACATGTGACACACCAAAATGATATTTTTTGTGATAAACAACCCATTAAGTAACTTCCACGGTAGATGCTCTAATCAGCAATTAAATTGTCATTAATTTTTTTTTATGTTTAATAATATTATTTTTTTGTTTAATGCTTATAATTTAAAATATATATCATGCATAATATTAATATTTATTTTCATTACTAAACTAAATCACTAATTTTGTCTATTTAAAAATGCAATTTAAAATTAAAAGACATGACAAAAAAACATATAATATAAAATTATAACATGATTTAAATTTAAAAATATGGACATCATTAATATTTGTATACAATAAATTGATCATAATTTTACTATATGGAGGACACCAAATAACTTACTCATTAAATTCCAAAGTTCATTAGAAAAGAAATAGTCCAACTTTACTGGACCTTAGTCATGGTGAATATATATATATATATATATATATATATATATATATATATATATATATATATATATATATATATATATATAAAGAGAGAGAGAGAGAGAGACATTTGCTAAAATATGTTATCTACTATTAAAATATACATTAATATAAAAAGTAATGTTATTTAGTGCTAGAGAATATTTACGAAATTGAGTACGAACCACAGGAACTAATGACTATACATGATGGGTCTATATAAAGATGACTTTATGTTATTAAAAGTCCCACTTTTTCATTTTTAGCAAATCGGGTTGATTTGCACAAATTTTTGTCAAAAGAAAAACACCAATCGGGTTGATTCATAAAGTTTCATGAATTTATTTTTTGTACAAAACAACATTTTTCTAACATAAATATCTATTAATACATCTAATACAATACAAATATAAATATATTTATCAAGATAAAATTTTCTTCAAAAACAAGTTTATATAAATAAATAAAAAATTATTTGATATATTTAATATTCAAATTATTTCTTTCTTTAGAAATATTCACAATTATTTTCGCACATATATTTATTTAGATATACATTAAAGTTGTAATAATATAAAATTTATTTATTTTTGTATTTATAAATTAACACCTGTGCATGACATGGTTATTAAAAAAATATTATGAAGATATTTTATAGCATGTGAAACTGTATATTAACCTTTGTAATTATAAACCTTTAAAAAGTGTTTATTTTTTCTTATATATAAATTAATTTTGGCCCCCCTATCATATATTCTGCCTCCGTCCCTGCTCGGATGGCAGATTTCTACCGCTAGACACTCAGTATCATATGAATGTTATATATTAATTATGTTCCCATCTTACTCCGGTGATCATGGTTGTGGGGGCTAGTAAGATGGGGGAGGGTGTGTTTCTTTAGTGGGGAAGAAAGGGAGAAGGGGAGTGTGCTTTGCTCGCAGGGTAGTTTGGGGAAAAAAAATAAGAAAGGGGAGTGTATCAGTATAAAAGGGGAGTGTATATAGCAGCTGCCTTACCTGAAGCCTTAATCAAAATCCAAAAAATAGAACTTGGGCACATTCATGGGCTGTTGAATACATTAAATGAAACCTTATATAAATAAGCACTCAAAGGAGGAATTAAAATTTAACGAAATAATGTCAGTGTGTGAGGACTAATCAATTTAAATATAGAAAAATTTAAAAGTATTAGTAATAATAAGAATAATAGAAGAGAGAAAATTATATATATTATTAAAGAAAAAATTTCATCAAGCCTTAAAGAATAATAATAATAATATAATTGCAATAATAATAATTAATAGTAATAATAATAAGAAAACATAGTCTATACACTTTTTACACTGTCATTTAATTACAAATCTCTCTATATAATAAGTTTATTGATATTGATAATAATTATCTTAAAAGTTTTAGTACTTATCATGATGACTTTTAATTAGTTAACAATGTAAAATATTTTATACTGACAATGCATAAAAAATTAATATATATATATATATATATAACATTTTTTTCATTTTTTACTGGACATTTGTGCATTTTGTATATAATTGTAATAGTAATACTTTTCAAATCAAATGCTTAAACGCTATTTTGCAAACAAAAGAATTAAAAAAAAAAAAAATTGACTTGACCAGTTTTACTATATGCAGCGTTAGCTTAATCGATGCTAACCAACATCAGTTTAACCAGTACCAAAGTTAGCATGAGGTGATGTGGCCCAATGAGAGAGTGTGTGGTTATGGGAGTGTATTAGAGAGTGTGACCATAACATTCCTCAAGTTAGCATTAACAATTTCAAACACAACTATAATAATAATTACGTGTATGTTTAAATTTTAGCTGTGAGAGTTTAAAAGTATTTTTATTTTCAAAGTAATAACTTTTTCTTTCTTTATTTTGCACATTATTTGCAAAAATATTTTTTCTACATGTATTCAAACATGCCTTTCAAAAAAAAAAAAAACGTGTATTCAAACATAACATGCTTGATCTATAAGCAAATGATCTAGTCCTAACTTGCTTCTAGATCATTTACCAATTGCTATAATGGTCTTGAATGTGGTTATCTCAATTTCACCTAAAAGGATCAATTGGTAGTAAGTGCCCAAACAAGCTCTCGTTGCAATGTACTACATCAATTGTGTAACACCGTGATTTTTCTAATATATGATAAAATGGTTAAAAATAATTACAAGAGACAATTCAATTTAATTTCATGAAGAAAATTTAATAAATAAACATGTGTGATTTTTCTGTGTAATTTCAGTAGAAAATTCTATTGAAGTCGGGATTGCGTTACACACTAACAATGTAATAATACACTGCGAAAACAAGAAAATAGTAAAGAAAAGTGAAATATTTAATTATAATTAGTCTCTAATAATTATAATTAGGTTTATGTGAAATTTTTATTTTATTTCGTTACCGTTGATCAAAATAATAATATTTTAAATGCGATTAAATAAGTGTAATTTTGAAAACTTTTCAGTAATTAAAAAAATTATGAGACATTCTAAAATTTCTTAGATATCCTAAATTAAAATTATTAAGTCATACATTTACTAATTTATACTTAATAATTTAATTAGACTGATTTATATTTTGTTACTTTTCCATTTTTAATTCAACCTAATTTAAACTTTGGATACCAATCCACACGTTTGAAAATTTTAATTTGGCTAAAAACTTCATAAGACTTTGCCACGGAAGCTGTGCAAGATTGATTCAATCTCACGTTTTCTTCAAGTAAAAAAAAAATAAATTAGGCCATCATTACCTATTGCTAGCCATAGCACATGTCTTAAAAAAATAAAAATCCAGCTATTTACTTGTTCCCCACTTCAAGATATGTCAAAATTTCAAACACAAATACCCTTTAATCTTGCTGACAAAGGTGGCATTGGTGGACAAAAGAACTCCCACCTTTTTTTTTTCCATTCTATTACTTAGCTATGCAAATTAAAAAAAAAAAGAAAAAATCATTTTTCTATAAAGGAATGGTAACGTGAATTATATTCACGTCGTGACACTCCCTCAACGAGGCTTCAGCAATCTCCAATCCCTCCCTCCTTCATTTTATTTCTTTTTGTCTCCCAGATTACTCACATCCAGCCATACAAACACAAATTCAAGGAGCATAAAAATTTAAAATAATTATTTCTTTTTTTTTACTTGAGTTATTCTTAATATTGGTAAGTTACTCTCAATATTTTTCTCCTTCTCTTTTCCTTATAAAATCTGAACATTTTTTTTCTCCTAACCATTTCTATTTTTATTTTGTTCAAGGAAATGGTTCGTTGTTAGATCTAAGATAATTTATTCAAGACCTTGTCTAATGAACTAAGTTATTTTACCTCTTACTCTTCAAAGACTCTAATATTTTAGCATATCTTTCAGGTAAGAAAAGCTTATTTACTTTTATTAATTTTGATTGAAATAAATGTTGATTTGGATGTAAGTATGATGGTGTGATTTACGGTGATGTAAGTTTAATATTTGATATATATATATATACTTGCTGGAAAACATGATGGTATGAATATTATTATTATTACTATTATTATTATTATTATTAAAATAAATAGATTACAATCATATATGTGAAGGTTTAAAAAAAAATGTTCAATTTGCGGTATGTCCAGGCTCTTCCTTCCACGGATAGTAAATTCCCAAACCACCAAAAGTTGCTATACGGTGCATATCTCCCTGCATGTTATTATTAATAAGTATAATATTAAAAAAATTTATGTCAGTGGAATGAGAAAAATTTCAAAGATAATGAAGTTATTTTAGGGCACACATCACTATGGAGGAAAAATCCAATTCCTAAATTGAGATTGAGGTTCTAACCTTTTATTTCTTTTGATAAAGAAAAAGCGAAACACTAAATCTCTACGTGATTTTGTCAAACTTTAAAAAAAAAAAAAATTCTTTTAACACTTTTTGAACGTGATTTATCAAACTCAAAATAATTTCCTTATAACATTTATCTTTTATAAGTTTAATTATTTATTACTTAATTAATTTTTATGAGTTGTTGAGTATTCTATTAATAGTTGTTGGACATAATTCTCATGAAAATATATTCGTATTCGTTGAGACATATATATTACTAGAAACTATACAAGTTTAAAATTTTAAGTTAGATTTTTATATTTAAAATGATAATAATAATTTAAGCTGATGTGTATGTTTCGTGGAACAATTCTCTATAAGTTTAATGGTTTCTATAGTTCACAATAGAATTTTTCAAAATAAAATAAGTTCATTTGATTTGTTGTTTTTTTTAAATTTTGAAGTTATTAAGTTTAATGAAAAACTAGTGATATTTTAGTAAATTGAATTTTCTTTTTAAGTTATTACGAGAGTATGATTTTAAAGATGAAAATAATTAATGTTAGTAGTAATATAAAAATATTTAAAAGATTCAAGAGGAATAAATTTTAAAATACCTACAAAAAATTTTATAACGAACGTTATTCCGTCGTTGACGAAAAACGTTAAACCATGAGGAGAAATTAGGTGTGATAAAAGGTAGATTGTTGTTGTTGCTAGATTGTACATGCGTGAATCCATAGTGGATGATGACTATGGATGGTTGTTGTTGTTGTTGGATTTGTACATGCATACATGCATGAATCCACAGTGGATGATGACTGTGGATATGAGTTGACACGTAAGTTGAGAGTGGGAGTGTAGCCCTCAACCTAGTGTCGGAAAGATTGGTGGGATCGTGTACATGGATCCAGGGGATAGGATGGACGGGCGATTCCACATTAAGGTCAAGGTCATTGCAAGCCTTGTGTTGTGGTAAGCCACTACTCACGTACGCCTATCTTGACAAAGTCATTAATTTCTTTCCAAGACTAGTATCGGCGTTTCCCCCAATGGTCGGATTGGACTATGTTAAGGGTTTTGACTGTGCTGGTCGCTCAACTGGTGAAAATCTCCATGGAGTCGTGTCTGCATATAGGACAAAACTAGTTCATATTGTTTGAGGATATACTGGTGATTGACACAATGAAATGTATTTTACCATATGTCATTATTGTTTACCTTTGTGAATATGTTAGTTTAATATTTTATTTGAAATGTATGTTTGTTTTGTGAGCTTACCCTTGCACTACTTGTTTGTATGTGGTTGACTATGATGATCGTGATTCTTCGCGGGAGCAAACGGCGGGCTACCAATGGATCAAGTTCTTCACGGTTGAAGTTATAGGAGATCCGCTTCTTCTGTTTTCTCCTTTTTCGCATATTGTCCTAATTTCAATTAAGGGTACTATTTAGTTGTGACCAGCTAGTAGGGAGTGAGTCGTAATATGTATCCCTTCACTTTTGTTGTATGTACTTACTGATGGATACATTTGTATTGGCACTCACACATCCTTCACTCTTTTGAGCTATGTTGATGTGGTTAGCAGATGAGTTGTAGTGCCAGAAGGCACAATACTTATATTTTATGCTAGTTATGGTTGCTACGCATGTGAATCAGTATATGCTTGTATTACTTTGAATCTTTAAGTTACTACTAGTTTAAAAAAAAAATTACACGTATGTTCATAAACAAATTAATTAAGAGTTTTAAATTACTAAAATAAATTCCATTTTTGGTCAAAATGTGTCATGTAGCAAAAGTGGGTTGTTACAAATTGGTAGTATTTATTTAACTATAAATATGTCTTAGTTCGACACTTTGTCTATTGCTCACTTTAGGTAAACGATCTATGAAGAGGTAGGTACCGCCCAACACCTAAAGTCTCAACACTTTTAAAAAAATAAAAAAAAATAAAAAATCTCAACACTTTATCTATTGCTCGGCTATCAGCTAGGCAAACGATCCATGGAGAGGTAGGTACCGCCCAACATGGAGTTTCTTTTCTCATCAGTTTCTTTTATATTCTAGTAAATATTTTGCCCATTTTTTCATATTCTCTTAATTTATATATGTCATTTCTGCTAACACAATTTTTTTTCCTAATCTATTGTTTTTTTTTACGAGGAATCTATTGTTTTATTATATAAATCGAAAAATATAAAATAAATGTTAAAAAATGAAATATCAAATATAAATTTGTTAAATTTTAGGAGATGTAAGTATAGTTTATTTTAAAACTCATTCTTCAAATTTGTTAATTATTAATATATATTTAATAATTAATAAATTTATCAATTTTTGGTAACTGTTATTTTAAGAAAAACTATTTTTTCTTTAAACTTTCCCCCACAACTGTAAACATAATATTTTACTAAAATAAGTTTACTAAACACACAAAATTATTTTTACTAGTATTAACTTTTATTTGGAAATGTAATATAAATGAGAATATAGTAGTTTGGTAAAATTTTGACTTTTCTTATTTTCTCATATTGACATTCACTTATTACAATAGAGTCATAATATTTGTCCACATCATTTTGAGAGGGATTGGGATGAATAAAAGAGAGAGATGGAGAGAAAAGAAAAAAAAAATAGAGAAAGAAAATGATAAATGTGTTAAGTAGAGTGATAAAAAAATGAAAAAAGAGACAAAAAGAAAAATAATAGTAGAATGAAAGGGGATGGAAGAGAAAACATATGCATTAGTATTTGTACATTCCAATCACCATTAGGTTGAACCCAATGAATAATAAAGCGGTTATCCACTTTGCTTTGTTTTTAGTTTCTTCATGTTTATGCATTTGAATATCAGGGACTAGTACCCTCTGATTGTCATAGGGCTGAGCCCAACGAGTGATGAAGTATGTCGGAACTCGACCACCCGACCTATATAGTTGATGGAGATTTTGGCATCTACTTAGATTAATATTCGTTCGATATCATATCATATTTTATCATATCTCATCATGTTTTATTGTATCTTATCATATCTCATATCTCCAAGAATTATGGAAGATATGATTAGATCATAATTCTAATAAACTATTATATAATTCCTACGGGACCTAGAGAAGAGGCAGATTCACACACATTCATGCTGTGAATAAGTAATCACAAATTCTAGAAGAATCCTATGCTAGGACAGTATCATTTTTCATTACAACTAGTTAGTTACCCGTGCGTTCGCACGGATTGATCTACTTTCCACGCATTTTTTGTGAAAAAATATTAATTTTGACAGAAAAACTCCAACATGTAACAAAAATTTGTTCTTAAGTTTTATTTATAGTCATAACAAAATACATCAAAAAGAAAAAATTAACATGTTACTCTTTGAAATTTCAATAGTCATATGATAAAAAATATACTTTTTTACATGAACTCAATGACTTCTAATAAATTTTGCATAAATAGCTTCATTATTTCATTGATAGTATTAAAATATTTTTCTAAAAAATATAATTATTTTTAAATCAATTTTATGTTAAATTTATAATATATATATATAATGATATAATGATGTGACATTTTTTTAAAAAAATAATACTTTATTGATATAATTTTCCTAAATTTAGCTTTATTAAATTTATCATACATGCACTGGTATATTAAAAAAAAAAAACTTATACAAATAATTTGTTCAATGCACACTTAAAAAAGAGAAATATTTAATAGTACCAACATTAATTAAACTTGTTATATGCAGATAAATAATATATTGTTAATTTTTAAGTTTTTTTATAATATATACTTTCCTTTTTTTGTTATATTTTTTTTCGTAATTATAAAAGAAAGTGTAGAAATTTGTTATATAAAATGATTTTTATATATAAGACTTGTGGCAGTTCAGCAGCTGGTAGTCAAAAAGCCAATCTGATAGAATATAACGCCTTTAATTTTGTTTGCTTTGCTAGAGGAAGCAACACTTGTGACAAATAATGTAATTCAGGATCATGAACCTAAAATTAAAGGAGGGAAATTCAAATATTAATAACATGTTCACATTTTTTTTTTAATGGTAAAAGATATTTTATTGATACCACTTAGTTTAGCACAAGTGGTGCCCAACCAAGCCAAAAGACATTACAATATTAGATTGTTCATAAGAACAAAGGGAACAAAAAGATAAATAAACATGCATCCTGAGCCATATGCCATAACTTATATATACATTTGTATTGTGCTTTTCACTACTCATTTCTTCATAATGTCCTAAAACAAATATAGCCAATCCTGCTACCAATATCATCTCAGCACGTCCTTCTTTCTTCCAACAGCAGGAGCAACAAATGCTGTGATTGTTTGAAACCAACTAAAAATCCCAAGTGGTATACCTCCCCAAAGCAACACATACACGAACCTTTTGTATCTGATCATAAATTGTTTGTTAAAATGTCAAACCCATCAAATCCTGATACACTGATCTGCAACACTACATAAATTTTTCCTTCTTCAAAATAACATGTTCACACGATAAAGCAAAAAGTATTACAAATCAAATAACTTATCAACCAACACAATTTTTTTCATAATGTCCTAAAACTAATATAGCCAAGCAGAGCAAACAAAACACAAATAGGGACCAAACAATAAGAGCTTTCTCAAAGTACCGAATCATCAAAAATCAACCTTTTATAAACCACAACATAACAGAAGCCACAACCAACCTTTTATCTTTGAATCATAAAAAATCTTATAAGCCACCTAACTTTAATAAAAAAAAAAACTGAACCCGCAAAGCCTACAATGCATGAGAATTTGAAATAGTCCCCATTACATAATGTCCGGTAAGAGAATTGATTATAACAATTTGAAATATTCACCATTACAATAAAATAAAGCTAAGAACATACCCAGTTAAAACAAAGCTAAGATAGCATTGAGCTTTTACATGTTTTTCCTATACACAAAAAAGTAAGCTCGTTTAGTTTTTGATAAAAAAAAAAATAATAAGTAAAATAAAATGACAAAAATAGAAGGAATAAACATGAACATCTAGTTCTCTTTCTCGTGTTCTTTCCCTTACGTAAACTATCCTTGCCGCTCTAGCAGAAATTGAAAAAAAATCTCTCTCTAAACTATTAGGATGATTAAACTCAGCAATGTACACTATACACACTAAAAAGGACGGCCACATACAAATCAAAACATAACTATTAGATAAGACTAAAAATTACCTTGGTTAGGAATAAATTAGAAATAAATTATCAGCAAAATAGTATAGCAAAGCTTGAAATTGGCATGCATACCTACACTTAGTGACTTGGTAGCTTCAGTGAGATTAAAGGACAATCAATACCTTGTGAGCCTAAAACACATTCACAATCCTTCATGAAAGACTTGCACATTGGAAATAATTACCCATTCTTCCAAAAAAAGAGTGAAATAGGAAAAGAAAACAAAAATTAGAGTAAATGAAAATTTATAGAAATAAAAGAAATGAGCAAAAAATCTAAACGGTAATAGAATTCAAAGTTCAATATCACATATCAAGTCACAGAATAAAAATCTAAATGCAAAAGAGTTTCAAAAATTTAATATTCTAGAAAGTTAAAGATATAAAGGCAAATGAACACTTAAATAATGATAAATGCCTTGGAAATACTTGCACAGTTGGGGAACTACATGGCCAGTTCACTACTTTTCCAACACGACACATTCCACAAATGTCATATTGGATGGAACCATAAGAATTAAAAAATTATGTCATATAGCCACGAAATTTCAAAACCACCTACTTTTAGCTTTGTTAAAACAAAAATAAAGACCTTACTTACTGTACATAGATGTCCCTTCACAAACCAGTTTGTATCCCCACACAAAACCCATTGCATGACATTTACAAATTTTGTATAAGGAGTTGATATATAGCCAACACTCCCACTCAATAAACGTCCCTTCACAGACCAGTTTGTATCCTCCATTTGTTGCCCCCAAAGATAAAACTTAAATTGAGGCACATGTGCAACTAATATAAATTAATTGAATAACATTTGGACTTGCATACTATCAACTTGAAAGAATTGAGAATGTAATCTGCTACCTTTGTGAGCGCTATGCCTTCGTTTTAAAACTTCCCAGTAACAAATAATTTGGAATGTGCCCGCCACCTGTTCAACAAATAATTTACCCCCAACTTCTCAAATTCGTTGGTTCCTTCTAAACTCAGCTTAAGCACCGGTGACGTTCCCACCCCAAACAGGATTCAAATTGCAATCTCATTACTAAAAAAATAAAAAAGAAATAAAAAAATTCACAACTCGTACAAAAGTGACAATAGAAGCAAGAAGAACAATTCTAGGAAGTGGAAGATGTGAGGGAAATGTCTTTCACCAACCTGTTTATATAGCCCATAGTGTGCCTAAAATTGTTATAAGCCATATAAATTTTGTAAAGTTCAGGAGAGATAAGAAGTATTAAACAAACCAATATAGATAAAAGATTATTGAAGCAATAGACCATTTGATATTTGAAAAAATTAATCCATTTAAGGCAACAAAGATTGCAGAAGCAATAGAAAGGCAGCAAGTAGTACTGCTCCAATGCCCAATCCATCTTCAGTGACCTTAAGAACTACATTAGCAATGTTTCCCCCCAGTGATAAAAGAAATTCACAATAGTTGTGTATAAAATTAAATTTACTTAAAAGCAAACATAGTTATCGCTCTATAAAAAAAGATATACGATTAAAAAATGTATAATTAAGTTTTTAAAAAAGTTGAATTGTTTTTTTTTATGAGAGTAAATTAAGAAATAAAATAAACATCCTAACAGTTTTATATAGGCATCTCTGTTATGAAAAAGGTACAGCCCTAATGTAATTTATATGCAACTAACCTTTCACTCCTTTTTCTCACAAACAAATCCTTCACTCTCATCTTTCTTTTTTCTCTTCCCTTTTTCTTCAAAACTTTTCACTGAGATTGATATCTCTTTTTCTCACTCACAATAATCAACCCCTGTATATCAGAGATTCTAGCACCAGAAAAATATCAACATTTTTCCATTCAAATTTACAAAATAATCAACCCGTGTATATATGTTCAACACAACTCAAAAACAGTGATTTACGTATATTGTTCAGCTCAACTCTAGCAGAGAAAATGTATTATAAATGAAACCAACCAAAAATTTCTCCCTGATAATGCCTATCTCTTTTAATGTAAAGAATATAAATTTAAACATGACACAATTGACAAATTAGCATATAAAGTAAAAAGAAATTTTAGTTCACATATCACACTAAATGCATACTAAATTGATTCGTTACTGATGTATTTTCTTTGAGACAATATTTTTAAGCTGTAAAACATTTATAGATCCAAAGTTATATAATTATAATAAAATATAAGAGAAATGAAAGTAATTTAATGAATTAGATATGTTACCTGCTAAGAAGCTATTAGCTGCAATGGCTACCTCTTTTATGATAGGGCCTCAACTTCTTGAATATTGTAAGAACGTGGAAGGAAATGAGTAGTTGCAGCCAAAATTTGGCCTTCATGATCTTTGAATATGACTCCAAGTCTCGTGCCAACTCCTTTCCTAATTGCTGCATCAAAATTAGCCTTGATCTGGTTTGGTTCAGGTGCCTGGCACAGAACATTTTGGCAGAGAGAAGATTGGGAGAGACAGAATACTTCCTGCAGAAGTTGAAAAGAAAAAAAAATGAGAAACTTGAGAGAAAAAAGGAAAAAGGAAACATAGAAAGAAAAGATGAAGGAAGAAATGTGCATGTGCTAGTGGAGATTCAGAACTGTCTCCCAAAGCATCCACAACAAAAGAAACATGATTCTGTCTTCCTATGAATGAGAGTTCAGTGTGATCTTGTAGGCAGTTGGTAACACATTCAATGAGAGTGTGTATTTTGGATGAATAAGATAGAAACTTAAGCAATTTCATGCTTATAACATGAGAATGAGATGTTGTTAGTTGGTTATAATCAAGTTATAGAAACATTTGCAAAAGTCGTGTGCATTTGCTTTATAAAAAAAATTATATTCCTAATTGATTGTCATTTTGCTTATGATGCTCCCATTTTTGTCTTCAAACTTTATGTTCCCCTTGTCTTGTTTCCTTATCTTTACTTTTCATGTTATTTTCCCTACATAACACGTCTTTAAATGAAAGAGATCAAGAATTTTAAAAAAGAAAGAATTTTTAACATTTATAACCTTTTTATGACATCAAGCACTCTACAGCTTGATTAAAAAAGATTATAGGTTGCCCCTTTAGTAAGTAGTATAATACTAACCTGTGCTTTTTCTTTTTCTAGTTTTGATCTTCCTCTGTTTTGTTTTCCTAAAGGTGCCTTATCCTTGTTTCTCTGCAACAATGGAACATTAAAAATTGTCAAGTTGTTGCTCAACTAAATATAAATTCTCAATATCTGAACAAAATCTTTTAAATAGAAAAAAAGAAAAAAAATATTTTACATTCAATGATTCATATATTTACTTTTGGGAAAGCACAATGTGATAAAATACACATTATACTCTATCTATCATCTCCATTAATTTCCCTTATTTCAACTACTAAGGAAGATAAGATCATGTGAAGAAGTTTAGTCAAGCCTCTTTGTTTTAATATATATCCTACAAAAATATATACATTAAAGGGTATCACATTTATCTATTAAACCCTTATTTGAAATATAAAAATTAATAGAAAATTATTTTAATAATTATATTAACTTTGTTTCTTATTAAAATACAATATATAAGGACGGACACTTAGCTATGCATAACCCAATGTCAAAGGAAATGAAAATGCTTATATCTCAAAATCAAATAGCATATCAAATCAAATAACTGCGCACCACTATGTTATAAGTATATATCAAATATGTCACTCAAATAGAGTAATGATTTCCTATATATTGATTGTTGAAAATTTAAATGTTCACATTATAGTTTAACCCAGAAAATTTTTATACATCCACTGGTCAAACTAAATTTGTATACTATTTTCTTAATCTTTGTGATAAAAATCAGTGTAGAGAAATGAAACGAAGAAAATCAAGCTAAGTACCTCAAATTAAATTACAGAGAAACCTTGTGAATAATCTAGTAGACTTGTTGGGTATGTTTTCTGCATCTTTTATGGAACCTTGAGTGTGCTTCATAGGACTACAACCAAAATAAAGTTAAAATTGGCATGAGGAGCTCTGGAAATAATTATAGTTATACAAATTATATAATAATTTGATCCAATGTATGAATATTCAATACATTTGACACGTGAAATATGCATTGTTATAGAGATTGATAACTCAAATAATAATAGAATCACCAAAGAGAATAATGCCCCCAAACATCAAAGAGAAAGCCAAACCAATGCTCAAAATTAACTTAATCCTACTCCAAAGTAATCCAATTCCCTAAACAGCTCACAATAAATATAGGAAAAATGAAAAAAAAATCTTCTGCCTTATCTTGTTTTTTTCCCCTTTCTCTAGTTGAAATTGCAATAGAAGGAAGAGAAATCAAAATTTTACTTCATTATATAATCAAAAGAAAGTAAATATCCATAAAAAAAAGTGATGGTTTGTCTCTTGTTCTAAATCTGCTTAAAAGGGAATAGAACAAAATAATCAAGCTAAGAAGGAAAGAGGATCACCTGCTTTACAAAAAAAAGATGAGGATCCCTTGATCTTGCAACTAAACAAATAAGAAATATGATATTCATCAATTCATAAGGTTGATAATTTTGCAAGTCACAATTCAATTATGTTAGGTAATGAAAAGTATCTGAATTGATTCAAAACATATATTTATAGACTATGAAATTTGGAGTGATATATCCAATTTTTCAACACTGTTATTCAGCGACACAAGGACTTATTGTTTGTGCCTTGGGTAAGTTGTCTTCTTAATGCATACTTTTGGCTCTAGGTAGATAAAGAAACTGACAGTATGAAATCAGAATATTGTCAAAGGGAGTTTTTGAATTATGAACGGAATTAAGGAGACCTAAAGCTAAAGCTGATACTATAAAATCAAACCAAGGGTAATATCTTTTCTAATACCAATCCCAATTCATAAACTAAGCAACACATTAATAACAAAGAGCAACATGACCAAATCTAGTTGCATGAAGTTGTATCAATCCCAATCCCAATCTGTTTTACACAAATAAGTGACAAACCATAGTCAAAGAATAAAAACTATTTCTATTTATCACACACACATATATATATAGCACTTTGACTTTAAATTTCTTCTTATTTATGGTTTAGTTTATTTATTTTTTACTTTGAGCATAAATAAAATATTTTTTATGTACTTACGGTAATACAAAATTTTAACTCGGGCTGTAGTAGGAATACCTTCCAAAGGACTATCTCATAACTATTGTTAAGGTTAGTTCCAGCCAGCAAGTATACATTATAGAAACAACCAAAATATGAACTAACCCACATACGATAAAAAGAAGAAGAAGATATAGGTTGAGTCATTCAAAAGAGTTTAAAAACAAAAACATTCTAAAACCACTATAATGAAAATCTTAGACTATCAAAGCCACACATAATTTCAAATCACTAATAAAAGCAAATAACTTTAAGAGCCATAACCACTTACCTATATAAAATGGTATAGGATATTATGACAGTATGGTATCAAAGTAGCATTTTAAGACTCTCTAAGCCATTGCCTCAACAAACTGAAAAATCCACAATTTTCAATTATTTTCATTCATTCACTCAACTTGCTAAGTCGAAAGCAAAAGAGTAAAGCAATTCAGTGCAAACCTCAGTGACTTGGTTTCCATATTCTACAACTTCTACAATAAAGAAATAACACAAACTGAGATTTCATTGAAACAATCATTTATACAAGCGCATAAGAAATGAAACACCAAAAAATGCATAAGTCGTATCCAGAAGTCGTTTTAATAGTTCAAATACGATCCAGAGAGAAGGAAAGAAAATACTGCTAATATAGAAAAAATGCAGTACTCAGTGTATTTGTTTGGTGTTGGCTGGAACAAAATATAATGTGAAAGATATGTTAGCAGCACCATATGTGAACCAAGAAAAGACGAAGAAGATCAAATCCAAAGTAAAATATTTGTCATGGTTACAATATTCATCTTATCCCTTGGTGTTTATGATGACGATGTAATAAAGGAAGAAAAGCAACAAATATCAAAATAGAATACAAAAAGTAAGAAGTGTAGAAGAAAGAAACTTCTTCTCTCCTTTTAAAAATTGAAAGAAAGAAAAAAAAAATGCTTATAGCAACACAACATTGTTTGAAAGAGAAAATGATACCTTGTTTGGATTGGATGAATGCCAAGGTCATATCTATTATACATTCTTCCAAAAAATGCTGAAATCATAGAAGAACAATGAAAATGAGAAGAAATGAACATTTATTATAGACAAAAAAAATAAAATAGTAAGTGTGAAAAAAATGAACACATGCCAACAATCAGTGAATCCCAAAGCCCTCATTCGTCATCAAGCCAAACCCGCTCCATTTCACATTAGTTCTGCACCGCATCAGATGGGGTAAGGTCAAAGCAAAACAACACACACCAAATGTGCGTTTTAGAAGAGACGAAGAGAGGAGAGGTCATTAGAGGCCGTGAGCTAGGAGGGAGTGGGATGCCACGGTTAAGCGGCGACAGTGGTGAAGGAGCAGGTTTGCAAAAAGGGAGAAGAATAAATGGAAAAGGAGAGAGGGAGTAGGTTTCGAGAGAGTGGAAGAATCAGTTTAAAAGAAAAGGTTAAAAGACAAAAATAGCCCTTAAAAAGTACACGTGTCATTAAAGTAAGAAGGATTAGATTTGTATTTTTCATAGTCTAAAAATTGCTTATATAGATATTAGATTATATAGATATTAGATAAGCATCTTATCTGGAGACATTTGTCTCTTACACATTCACTTGTCCGGTTCTTCTCAGTCCTGTGACTGTGTCCTCTAGAATCTCTCACTCTGCACAACACACGCAAAAACACCCTCCTTTACTTCCTTCATCATCAACCAATCATTTCACTCCCCCACCCATGATCCCACACAACCCCCAATCCCCTTAACCTCAACTCTCTCAAAGTGAAACCCATCCAAATTCCAAACCAAAACAACAGAACACAACACAACATGGCGGGGTGTATCAGCTTCACTGCCACGCGCGACCGCTGCTTCCGCTTCTCCTTCTCCAACGCGGGCCTGAAATCCGCGACCACGGACCTCGGCAACGGCACCATCATGCACTGCTGGGCCCCCAAGGCCCACAAGGACTCCAAGCCCAACCTCCTCCTCATCCACGGCTTCGGAGCCAACGCAATGTGGCAGTGGAACGACTTCCTCTCGCCCCTCACGCGCCGCTTCAACGTCTACGTCCCGGACCTCCTCTTCTTCGGGGACTCCCACACGGCCCTCCCCGACCGCTCCGAGGCCTTCCAGGCCCAGTGCGTGGCGGCCATCCTCCAGGCCCACGGGGTCCAAAGAACAAGCGTCGTGGGAATAAGCTACGGTGGGTTCGTGGCGTACAGTATGGCAGCGCAGTTCCCAGAGCGCGTGGAGAAGGTGGTGCTATGCTGCGCCGGGGTGTGCTTCGAAGAGAAGGACTTGGATGAAGGGATGTTCCAGGTGAAAACTGTGGATGAGGCTGCCGACATTTTGCTGCCACAGACGCCGAAAAAGTTGAGGCAGCTTATGCAGCTCGCGTTTGCTAAGCCTGTCAAAGTCATGCCCACTTGCTTCCTCAATGATTACATTAACGTGAGTGCCACTGCTTAATTTAATTTTTGTCGTAAAATTAAAGCGAATTGGTTTTTGTTCAATGGGTTCTTGCTTGTTTGAATATATGACCGGACAAGTTGATTTGATGCTTCAAGCCTTCAATTTTATTTGATTTCTTATGAAATTTATAATGCTGTTTTGATGTTCTGGCTTCACACAATTCGTGTGAATTTGCTTAAAAAGCGGAAGTTCTGTTTTCCTTCCTGATATTTTTTTGGTCTGCTTCTTCCCGATGATTGTATCATGGTTGATTATACTTATACACTATATTTATGTGTCATCTTAGATTTGACCATCATGGTGCTCAATAAGGTAAAACTATTGTTAACGAATAAAAAGAAAAAGTTAAAAGAACAATAATAGGAATCGGAATATTGAGAATTGGGAGGGCTTGTGCATGTGATCTAAACGCTTCCCGGCGATATCAGACTAAATTAAATTTTGTCGTCAATGTCATTGTTGATGCTTAGAAAGTTCAACTGGTTTTTTTGGGCAATTCTTTGTGCACTAGATGGTTCAAGTGTTTTTTCAACTTGATTTTGGACATTTGTATTGGAGATTATCTCTTTGAGCAATTATGTTTGGACACCTAACAGTGCAAATACCCCATTAACAGACATTTTATTCTCTTTTTGTTACATTATACACACAAACAGCATTCGGAGGTCCAATGCATCATTTTCCTATCTCCTTTTCAGTTGTCCTTTTGCTTGAAAATAAGTCGTGTCTGCTTGTATGTCTGATTGCTGGATTTGGATTCTCTAGTCTCTTCTACAAAATATAGTCCTCTTATTGAGAAAAGGACACAAATACAATAAGCATGATATGGAAGTCTTTAGTATTAGTTAAAAATTGCGTCTTTCTCTCTTTAATTCCAACCATACATGATTACTCAAAAATAAGAGAGGATCCAAACTTCTGATTGGCTATCCCTTGACGTGAATACACAAGCATGGATTGCCAATTTACCAAAGTTTGTTACTGAAACTGGTTTTACTTGCAGGTGATGTGTACTGAAAACCGCCAAGAGAGGAAAGAACTAATCGAAACATTACATAAGGATAGAAAACTGTCTAATTTTCCTAAGATAACCCAGGTTTGTTCTTCTCTTCTGACTTAACATTATGGGTTAATTTCACCATGTTTGCAATCTTTCACTGAACTTCTCAAATGGCACAACTTTTCGATGATGCAGCCTACGTTAATAATCTGGGGAGAAAAGGACTTGGTATTCCCAATGGAATTAGCTCATAGACTAAAAAGGTAATTTCAAATAATTTTAGGACACTATTAATTTTATCTTCAAAGCATCTCTAATGCCTTCAGATTTGCTGTCTTATGTCGTGAAGTTTTGGAAAAGACACCAAATGGAGTAATGGCAATCCAGATATCAGTATAACTTGAAAGCATAAACCAAATATTTTTATTACATTTTTACTAACTTCAAATCTCATTTTTTTTCCTGATGTTTAGGCATTTGGGAGAGAACGCGCAACTAGTGGTTATTAAGAATGCAGGGCATGCTCTCAATGTAGAGAAGCCCAAGGAGATGTACAAAAATTTAAAATCCTTCCTCATTGATCCCACTACTCCTCCAACTGAGCAAAAAAACCACAGTAATGGTAGCTAAGTGGATTAGCAGAGAAATGGAAGAGATTTATTTTTCAGCATTGTGAATATGCTTGTGTTTCTATTTGTTTATACGCTGTTATCAGCCATGCGGTAATTTTTTCTCGGATAGGACGAGAAGGGATAGTTGTGAAACTGGTTCTTTGTAGAGTAAAAGAAAGAGTGCATCTGCTGCCAATTTAAAGAATGTAGATGAGCACTGAAAAGAAATTTTACAGATCATCCACTGTAAACTCATAATTCAAGAAACTCGGCTACGGATAGAATCTGATTCAGAGGAAATTGTTGCTATGGAAACAGGAATTGCATATGTAATATCATGAGCTGGTGTGTGTATTTCAACACTTCAATGTCTATGCTTTTCAGGTGTTCATATTGCATATATATATGTTATCTATTTGTGTCTCCCTGCTTTAGTGTACCATTTTATTTGGATACTCGTTTGGAAAAAAAAAAATCATATTGGTATTACAGTGCTGACTGCCAATGACTAATTAGTCACTGTCCTATTTGGCAGTTTAAAAGGGAGATAAAAAAAGAAAGGAAACATAACCATTAATAGGAGAAGGGAGAAGAAGCAAGGAATAAAGTGGAGGGTTAATAAAGAACCCCTTTGGGCCTTTGGCCTCCTTTATGCACAATCTTACCCATCCAACCACTGTGAAATTCTCCATTTTTTTTTATCCATCCTTTTTTCGGGTATGAGTCGGATAAGTTCACCAAAGCGAAAAATAGTAAGTAATGTAAAATGAAATAAAGTCACAAAAGATAAAAAAAAAACACATAATAAAAAATATTACCTGCGTTTTACTAGAACATATTTTACTCCAAAGTAATTGAATTCTAGTTACTAAAATATCCACAAACACTACGGATGAAGGTAGGTTATTCTCCCCTGTTTAATGCTAGCTTCTTTGGTAATAAACTATCTTAACAGAGAAAAACGAATCCACAAAGACTACGATATAGGAATGGATGCGGAATACCTTTATTCCTTTTGATTAAATATACTTTTCTAAAGCAACTTTTGCTAATTAAAAAAGGTTGATGATTGCCTCCATTGAATGGCTCCCCTGAATCCTGATCAAACTAAGCTCAAAATGATACCAGCCAAAATAGAACTCCAAACATGCCAAGCTGCTAAACATTCACACAGAACAGATGATTAATGATAACTATAAGTTTTTTTTTTTTCTTTCCGAAAAGCCAGATATAACTATAAGTATAACTATATAAATATATATTTTTTCTTTGCTAGAGAGAAGATTATTATAAAGCGTTGCACTTTCGCATCCAATTCCTTGTACGTATACATGAAAAAATTTACTCATTACTTTGGTCATATTAGTTTTACACCACTTTTGTTTTAAGTAATAAAATTATAAATAAAAAAAACACATTTCCTAATATGTTTTTTTTTCTTCTTTTTATTTTTCACCCAAATGAGAATATTGTTGTGTAAAAAAAAAAAGAATCTTCACCGTATATAATTATAACGAATGATTTCAAGAACTTACAAAATGATTAAATGGTTGTTTATCTTCAATAAGAACTTGAACCAAACAAAACAAGTACTATTAATTATTATTATTATTATTGTGTGTGTGTGTGTGAAGAGGTACGTACGTAGGAAGAAGATTATTTTCATACCAAAATAACAGGAAAAATTACTTGTTAAACCTTACAACGAGCGATTATATGTGACATATTTAAGTGATTATATAACTTAAAATGTCATTTGATCTTATCATTCATAATTTCATACGTATATGGATAAGATATACTACTTCTATTATCATATAAGAATATCACTCACTATTCACTATACCCAGTCATTTTCCTTGCGTACTTGTAGGAATATATGAAAGGTGAAAGAGTGAAGAACAGGAACAAAAGGAGACAACATTTTGACATTGTTTGAAAAAAAAAAAAAAAAAAAGGAAAAAGTAACTTACAGGTGAAGATAATGGGATAAGCAGAGGAAGAGTCCCAAACGTAGTCCTGGTTCTGGTTGTAAATATTGGAGCAATCCAAGCTGGTGTTATAGCCTCCGTTACAGACACACACAAAGCCATTCCCGGGGGGCGCAAACCCGCACACCCCACCGCTACTCTCGCAGCCGCTGCACTTGGTAGTGACATAGTTATTATCCAAAGCACCACCAAAAGAGTACTTCAAGGCCACTCCGTAGACCCAGTGAGTTGGATCAGTGGGGTTGTCCCCGAGCGACACAACAGAAGCATAGGCGCCGCACTTCATGGCTTTCAGGTCAAGCTCTCCCTTGGAGTCGAGGTTGGCGGGGGAGTAGACGCAGCAGGTGTTGGTGGGCGGGAAGAGGGGGAGACCGAGGGAGACGACGGCGGGACACGTGTAGAGGGAGGCGCAGAGGTAGTCGAAGGAAGGGTCACAGATGGGTGAGGATAGGAAGGAAGGGGAGGGTTGGCATGAGAGGAGGAGGAAGGTGGAGGAGGCGATTTGGAAGGGGGAGGTCCAGTCGAGGCCGAAGTTGGTGGAGGAAGGGTGCATGGCGGTGCAGGAGGACATGGAGGGAGGGGTGAGGGTGAGGGTGGAGGTGCTGTAGGAGATGGTGGTGATTGGGTAGGAGCCGGTGTGGGTTTTGAGGAAGAGCTGGTCGCCGGTGCCGTTGGAGGCGCAGGTTATGTAGGGGCTAAAGAGAGGGGAGCCGCAGCCGTGGCCCGTGCCCAAGGGGTACTTCACCTGGGTTGAGCCGCACGTGTCGCGGCATGCTGCGGATGGGGATGATGGAGAGGTTAGGGAGAGAAGGGTAGTGAGGAGGAGGAGAGTAGGAACAAGAGGTGGTGCCATGCTTTGATCTTGCTCTTTTTTTCTCTTTCAGGACTGGACTGGACTGGACTGGTGGATGAAAGAATAGATGCCCCGGCTAGCTAGATAGCAGATACTGAGCTTGACATGCACAATTGCACATCTAATACGGAAGATAAAAGATAGATAAAGGAAAATTCTTAGAGACACTACTAGTATTATAGGCTTTTTCACCAGTATAGTAATAAAAAAAAAGTAATTATCAAACTAAAATTAAAAAAAAATTATTTATCTATTATGGGTGATTTTGGACACGTAGATAAATAAGTGTGAAGAAAGAGTCACTACTGTTGACGCTTTACACAATGTCAGCTTTCTCCCATTCTCACGCGTGCATGTGATTGCTTCATGTTCTTTTTGATTGTGGTGTATTCTTCTGGAGGAGTCAACTGCCCTGACGCTTTGAGTAGAACTTCTGGGAAGAGTCAAGGCTATTGACGCTTTGAATGAAAATTTACTGTTTACGTGCTTGCCCGTGACCATTGTAATACACTACGGCAAGATAGGAATCCATATTCTTGGTGAATGGTGAAGGGTGGGAGCTTCTACTTATAAAAGTCCACATTCTATTCACGGGTGATTGTATGAATCAATGTGTTGTCATTTTTTCATCAGATAAAGGAACGACTAATATTGCATCTACAAAATTAACGATCCATATGTCCCCGATTGCAGTGTATTTACTGTTCATGTGTCAGTGCATCGTTAATTGTGTTGTCCCTTTTCCTCAGATAAAGAAACGACTAAGATTGCATCTACAAAATTAACGATCCATATGTCCCCGATTGCAGTGTATTTACTGTTCATGTGTCAGTGCATCGTTAAATGTGTTGTCCCTTTTCCTCAGATAAAGAAACGACTAAGATTGCATCTACAAAATTAACGATCCAAATGTCTCCAATTGCAGTGTAACTACTATTGATGTGTCAGTGCATTGTTCAACGTGTTGTCCCTTTTCGTCAGATAAAGAAACGACTAATATTGCATCGACAAAATTAACGATCTAGATGTCCCTGATTGCAGTGTATTTGCAACGTGTTGTCACTTTTCATCAAACAAAGGAACAACTTAGATTGCGTACAGAAAACATATGCTTCTTAATTTTAGAAAAAATTAAACAACTAGTTGATAATTTTAGAAATGAGAAAAAATTACTCACGGGAGAGCAGTAAATTTATGCTCAAAGAGTAATGGCTCTTGACTCTTCCCATTACGCTCAAAGAGTCATGTCTCTTGACTCTTCCCAACAATTCCTGATTCCCCATGCGCAGTGTTCGACTTGACGGCACATTCACGGGGAAGCACGTAAACAGTAAATTTTCATTCAAAGCGTCAACAGCCTTGACTCTTCCCAGAAGTTCTACTCAAAGCGTCAGGGCAGTTGACTCCTCCAGAAGAATACACCACAATCAAAAGGAACATGAAGCAGTCACATGCACGCGTGAGAATGGGAGAAAGCTGACATTGTGTAAAGCGTCAACAGTAGTGACTCTTTCTTCACACTTGTTTATTTACGTGTCCAAAACCACCCATGATAGGTAAATAGTTTTTTTTTAATTTTAGTTTGATAATTACTTTTTTTTATTACTATACTGGTGAAAAAGCCAGTATTATAAGTATGATTTTGTTGATGTTATTTTCTAATTTGAATTAGAATTTTATCTATTTAATACACCATGATATTTTATGAAATATGTTATTATACAAATTATTTTGGGTGAAACTTAAATTCTAATTGGTAAACAGTGATATAGATTTTGTCCAAAGATAAATGGATATTTACAATATTATGAGGCACTTAATGAGAGAGAATAAAAAGAGAAAAATATAAATATTGTAGAGTTTATAATGTGATAATAAGAGAGACAAATGAGAAGTTTAGGTGAGTGTTTAAATAAAAAAGTATTCAAATATCATTACTTAATAAGAAAATCATTTTTTGAAAAAATGTTAAATTATTTTTTTCTGACTTATTAAATGATTCTAAATTAATAATAAAAAAACAAATTATTAAAGAAATCAAAATGTCACATGAATGTTATGTTTTTTTTACTGTGAGTAGCAACCATTTCGAGTCCTATTTCATTGCTCTTGGAAAATTGTTTTTTATGCCTACTGTATTAAAATAAACAGTGTCATATTCTTTTTTTCTTGATAGAGATTGTATGTCATTTAATTTAATTGTAAGTTGACTGACCACACGTTGTTAATTAATTGCCGAAAATTCAGTGTTTTATGATTGACCAAACGTCAACTGATCAAAACAAGCTACTTTGTTTGTAGTTTGTGGAAGCCACGAAAGTTAAAAAAAATTCCGACCTGCCGGATTCGAACCAGCGACCTAAGGATATCAGCACGGGAAACCCAACTACAGTCCTCCGCTCTACCAACTGAGCTAAGGTCGGTTGTTGATGGCCATTGAACCAAATATAAATAGGAAATATAATTGTCAACTTTGGGAATATTTAACTAATTCACACTCACATAATAATTACTACTGTGCATGTAAATAATTAGTACTGTAAATTTTATCTTGTCCTCTTGGAGTTTTCTAATTTAAATTTTAAATATGTAAGGCATGAAAACATAATTATTAAAAAATAATAATAATAAAATTACTTCATTCAAGAAAAAAAAATAAAATAATGGATGTCTTTATTATTAATAATGACAAATTATTTTATTAAATACTAATAAGTGAAATAAATAAAACATTTGAAGTTGAAAAAATATGAAAATAAATTAGTTGAATTATTTGTATATCTATTAATTTAATATGTTGTATTAAAATTTAAAAATAAAATTCAAATTCAAATTAAAAATATTTATTAAGTTTAAGTATTATTATTTGAGAGAAATAAAACAATATAAATAAAATGTGGTACTTAGTGGAGAAAAAATTATATGATATATTAAAAAATAATACTTACAAGTTTTCATGTTAAAGAACGAATATTCATATTTATTATACATAAATAAATTAGAGTTTAATGGTAATGCATTGACAATGTAAAATAATTTTATACAGTCATTTAATCATAAATCACCGTTGGTATAACTTTTAAGATAATTTTTTAAAAGTGAACAAACTTACCATACATGATGAATTGTGATTGAATGACAGTGTAAATCTATTTTACACTGTCAATGCATAGTCATTTTCTCAATAAATTAACATATCATTTATTCAAAGTATAATATTTTTTTTTATATATAAATCACAAAGCTCTTCTTTTATGTATTTAAAGTAGTTACATAGTTATTGACTCAAACACGGGACATTGATTAAACTAGAGTAATCCTACACCAACTCATCTACATAATTGGTGGTACAATATTATTTTTTTTAGTTTAATGGTGATACACTGACAGTGTAAAATAATTTTACACTGTTATCTAATTATAAGTCATCGTTGTGATGACTTTTAAAATAATTTTGTAAAAGTCAACAAATTTATCATATATAGTAGTTTGTGATTGGATGAGTGTATAGTTTTTTTAATTTAAAGCTAAATGATCATTTTGGTTATTTATCTTATCTATTTTGTTTAAACTGATCATTTATCTTTTAAAAAATTTACTTTGGTTCTTTATCTTATTTAAAAGGTTAAAGATGATAATTTATCTTTTAAAAAGTTTACTTTGATACTTTATTTTATTTAAAAGATTTAAAATATTTTTTAATTATTTAAATATATTCAACTTTATGCTTCGAATAACATTAAAATAAAAGATCATTTTGAATTTTTTAAGTAAGATGATGTACTAAAGTGAATTTTTTAAAAGATAAAAATTAAAATATTTTCTTTTTAAAGATGAATGACCAAACTGGAAAAAAAATTAAAAATGTCATTTAGCTTTTTATTTATTTTTTATTTTTTTTAAAGATTGTGTCAATATTCTTATTTCAATAGATAAAACATTTTTGTTTTAAGAATCTTAATTTACTTTTTAAGTAATTAATTAAGTTTTAAAATTAGAATAAATTATTTTTTTAACAAAGAATAAAATATCTTAAAACCTGATAAAAGTGATTTGTTTTTTATCCATAAAAATAAAAACAAGTATAAAAAAGATTTACAACAACTCTGCTGAACGAGTTAAAGCCCTTGTTACCTGATAAAAGTAACTGAAATGAATTGTTTTAGCTTGTTAAATTCCACTTTTTTATCGACAGAAAAGGTTTAAATATCTTAAGAATGGAGCAAAGACAAATATCGGAAGAAAACGAGTTAGGGGCGAGACTGGTACATGCATTTTAATAACCACAATAAATCAAACGGCGAGGAACAACCCAAGGGAGAAAGCAATATTTGGGTGTCCACCATCGATTGGCAAAGAGAACGAGCGAGGCAAGGCAAAAGCAATAGCCTCATCCTTCAACTCAGTGTTGTGTGTTTCACTGCCCTCACCTTTTCCCCTCTCTGTTCACACTCAGAGAGAGCGAAGCAGCTAAGGTTAAGGTTAATAAAAAGGGAACCACAACAACCACCAGGTTTCTCTCTATCTATTCCAGTATTTACATTCCCCACTCCAACAAATTAACCAAACTAATAACTCTTCATTGCTAATTGATTGTCACGCTTACATATTTTGATTCTTCACTCACTTTTTTGTCGCATAGGCTAGATTATTCCAGTGTTATCGTTTCTACTCTTTATTTTAATGCAGCTTACTATTGTACTTGTTGTTGTGTTTCGAATTAATATTATTTCTTATGGTATGTGATTTTCGGTGTTTTATTGGTTTCTGGTGTATGAAACTTGAATAGCTTGCAATTCATTCCTAGGTTCACTTGGCAATTCGATTCGATAGTGTTTTGTTTTTGCTGGTCTGGTAATCTTTTTTTTTTTTTTTATCTTGTTCCTTCTTTGAACTCACCAAACTCTACGTTTTTTTGTGTGTATATTTTAGAGGTTATATTCAGTGTTTTATTTGGTATTTATTTGGATATCGGTTTGCATTTTGTGGTAATTGATTCAAGATGCATTTTCAGTGTTTTGAATAGTTAAGAAATAGGTTTCATTTGATTTAGAAAATGCTTTCCATGTTCGAGATCATTATAAGAAATAGGACTTGAATTGGTGTCCATAGTTGTCAATCCTGGATAGTGGCGCGTATCTGTCAACCCCATAATAAATGCTATAGCGGTATAGTGTATGGCGGGATGACCGGATATTTAAAACTATAAACGCATAAATGCTGGAAAATTAAACAAATTACTCAAAATTCATGAAACATACAGTTAGCAATAAAAAGTCACAGGTCTTCAAATCCGCGTGGTGTGCAAGTCTCCCAGGATATGGCAAGTCCTTCCCGATAATAGTTGGGGTAATAGAAGTGACACGTTGTTAGTGATAGTAACTCAGGCTCTCAGAATCTTCAGAGAAGGAGAAGAGGAATAGAGCGGTTTCGAAAAATAATGGTTAAGCCAAAAAAACAGTTCTGCAGATAACCTTCAGAGAAGGAGAAGTGGTTTTGAAAAATAATGGTTAAGCCAAAAAAAAAAAGTCATAGGTCCTGTGTTTGGTTAAGAGGAAGATGTCATAACTACTGACAAGTGAGGAGGATAACAACACAAGTCAGAAGAGAAAAAGAAACAGAAGCTGCTGGCTGCCGCTGGAAACAAAAAAAGAGAAGAGAAGGAGAACAAAGAGAAAGAAGAGACCTGCAAGGTGCTGCTTGGGTTTGCAGGAGAACAAAGAGAAAGCAGAGAAAGAAAAAGAGAGGGAGTGGGCACGCCGGAATGGAAGTGGGTTCAGCAGAGGCCGGGTCACTGGAAACCAGAGCTTGGGTTGCCGGAAATGAAGGCTATGAGAGGAGGGACTCAAGGGAGTGGGTTCAGAGAAGAGAAGGGTGGAATGGTTTCAGAGAAGAGAACGTCATTGAGAAAGAAGATACCTCATTGTTGACTCCGAAAAGCCCCATTGCTGCAAAAAGATCAATTGACCAAAAGCCCCTAAACATCCCTCTACAACACCCACATTTTAAAGGTATTTTAGGTTTTTCAACGTCTCTCTCCTGGTGTGGCCCTGTAGCCCATCTGAGGTGGGATAGCGGGCTCAATTTCAGCCTGTGATTGTGGCCACTATGGCCACACCTTCAAACTGCGATGCAACAGCTTCTGAATAGTTGGGAGCCACTGCTCTGCCCTGCTGCTATAGCATGCTATTCGCAACATAGTTGGTTTCCAAATCAATTTCTGTTGTTCATTTTATTTAATAACTTCGCTTTATTACCCTTGCTTATAAATGTGAGAAACATAAACAATTAGGGTAAAGTCATCAATTCATATAGTTAAAATTAAGATCAAAATAAGAAATCAAATTGATTTGAGTGGAATTCAACATGTGCACAACTAAAAATAAAATAATTTCAAAATCAATTTAATTCCTATTTTATAACCTTAAAGCAAAAAAATTCATTTACAAATCTAATCAATCCTCAAAATGTGTGCCAATCATTGCTGTTAAATGACGGCACCATGGCGGATTTTTTGCCAACTGTCATAGGCAATTTGTGAAGGGAGGCCTGCTATGGTTTATTGTATTTCTCACCTATTGAGAATTTCTACACACTATAAATGTAAGAGAATATTCTTTTTAAGAATGGATCTGATAGTGATCAATATTCAATAGCAGTGAACAGCTGCTGATGACAACTCAAGAGGGGGCCAATTCAACTTCTGTAGATATACAACTAATTCTTAATAGTATAAACAAATTAATTCTATTTTTTAAATTTACTTCCATAATTTGTGAAATCTTGTGGTTGAAAAGATTTTTCATCGTTTCAAGGTTTTTTTCCTTACAAGTCTTACATCATATGCTCATTATGTGACGTGGCAACTTGAACAGTTGAACTATCCTTCCCCTCAAGTTGCATTCTAAATCTATTTTTTTCTTTACTTGTTTGCTTCTGTTTAGATGGTCTCTTACCATGCTACTGATGCTAGCATATTAAATTTCAGTATACAATTTTTTTCAGCTAGCAGAAGTTCATCAACGAAGGTCATATATTAGATGGCAATAACACCTTTTGGTAGTACTTCTGCTGCACAATGGGGAATTCATCCTCAGCTATTACTAAGATCCAGTATCACAGGCAAGGTTGCATCATCCAGCCACAAGTGAGTTCTATGATTGAATATTTGTTTTGTAGAATGGAAGTAGTAAAGGTGTGCCATTAATAACAATTTATGAGCCACTCATTGCATATAACAACAATAGGTCCGTGGTTTGCATCCCCAAAAATCCTTTTCATGATTCATGTTGATGCACTTATATTGCACCATGGGAAAGGAATATATTACTTTTTAACATTGTTTTCTCTATCATATTGATCAACAGTGATATGTAATCATAAGTTAGGTGTAATTTGTGATTTAGTTGCTTTAATTGTCATTGACAGTAATTTTATTGTTGGATATGGTCTGAATTTCTCAGAAACTAGGGAATGCTTTCTATCCTATCTGTCTTTGAGTATTGCTAGATTTAGAGGGGGAGGAAGAAGGAGAAAGTGAGAGAAAATAATCTAGAGAGAATTTAGAGAAGGGAAATGCTTTCTTATTCTCCTTGAGTACATAGTTTATGCAAGACATCCCTATATATAGGCTTTTAATAGACTTGGTGGAGACTTTTTCCTAGGTTAATATTAATCATAGTTATCAATCTCAAATAGCAGCATGTAGTGGCTAGCTTTGAAAATGGGGGATGGCTGTTGTTTTAAATATTATAGGACTCAAAATTTCAGCCTAGTTCATTGTGCTGGATTTTGTAATTTCTTTAAGTCACCTTCCTTGCAGTGCTACCGGCAGGGTAAGCTTTATGGCTGCAACAAGTTCAAGCTTTTTTTCTCGAGACACACTACTTAATGTGGGTGCGCCCCAAACTTTTAATCGTCGGAAGGGATCAAGGTTGATTGTTAGAGCAGATGGTGTAAGTTTGAAATGCACTCTTCAGCAACGATGAGTTCCTTTTGTGTGTGTGTGTTTTAAATATATGATTGTACTTTGTGAAAGGATGCCTCTTATTTAAACTGTATAAAGCCCTTGTGAACTATTCAATATATTACACTGAATATCCTTTATTTGTCAACATGCAGGATTATTATTCTGTCCTTGGGGTTTCAAGAAATGCTAGTAAATCTGAAATTAAGAGTGGTATTTTCTATTTGTTCCCTTATCAGCTACATGATAATATCTCCATTATTAATTTATTATAATTTATTATAAGTTGAAATGTTTGAATGCAGTGTATTGATTTGTTAATAACCTGTTTTTTTCGTAGCCATCTCTATGTAAGCAAAATAATTAGCACAGTAACTTTAGTCTGTTGACTATTAATGATTACCCACTTTTTTGTAACTCTTTCTGCTTCCTTTGACCTTTAAGAAATCAAAATACTTTTACTCTAGGTGTGAAGGTGCATCTAGGATATATATAAAGCATTATGTCTAAGTGTTTATTAGCACATCAAATAGCTGACTTCACCTAGTGAGATAAGGTTTTTGTTGTTGTTTATAATGTGAAGTATGTCTCAGTTTTCTCTTATCCATGTAATACCTAAACTTGAACAATTGTGATTGAGAAATTGTCATTAATCAGAATCTGCATATTATTTGCTTGGTTGTGCATATTATTTACTGTGATTAGTGACCTAGTATGTCATAGCAATATCAAAGCTCTTTACTTTTGATATTTCAGCTTATCGGAAGCTTGCCCGGAATTATCATCCAGATGTCAACAAGTGAGTTATTTTTTTCCCTGATTTCACATATTGGACTTTGTCACATCATATTTTGATAATATTTTGTTCATTATTATATACTAAACAATAATGCTTATTTTGTTACTGTAATTTGCATATATAGAAGTTTACTGGCAAGCAAAATGACAATGTTCAAATTCATTTTTGGGGGGGGGGGGGGGGGGGAGGACTTAAAAACAGAAAATGCAATTCAAATTGAGTTTCATTTTTCAAGCAGTTATATATATATATTGGTGTGTGTACTCATACTAAAAAAACAAGTGCATGTATGTTAGCAAATCCCATATATATATATATATATATATATATAACAGCTGAAATTGAGAAAAATAAGTTGTCTCAAACACAGTTTTGCTAGTTGCATAATTTTCTGGTGTCATCTGAATCGTTTTATAGTTGTTGCTTATTGTTAAACCATTGTCTGTATTTTCTTGTGTTGCAGAGAACCTGGAGCTGAACAAAAATTTAAGGAAATTAGCAATGCATATGAGGTAAAACTACAGATTATTAAACTCAGCTTGCCCTTATGCATATGTCTAACAATAACTTGTCTTCTGTGAATAAATTCCATTGCAGGTGTTATCAGATGATGAGAAACGATCCATATATGACAGATTTGGAGAGGCTGGGCTTAAAGGTTCTGGAATGGGGATGGGGGTAAGTTACCTCTGATGGTGATGTATAATTTTATTTTGTTATTCTTGTTTCTCAATGAATGATTTCTCTCTGTTATGCCAGGATTTCAGCAATCCATTTGATCTGTTTGAATCACTGTTTGAGGGCATGAATCGCGGTGCAGGTTCCAGAGGTTCTTGGAATGGAGCAATTGATGGTGAAGATGAGTATTACAGTCTTGTTTTGAACTTTAAAGAAGCAGTTTTTGGCATAGAAAAAGAGATAGAGATAAGCCGATTAGAGAGCTGTGGAACTTGCAACGGTTCAGGGGCTAAACCAGGGACTACACCATCCAGATGTAACACTTGTGGAGGTCAAGGCCGGGTTGTCTCGTCAACCAGAACTCCATTAGGCATCTTCCAGCAGTCAATGACATGCTCTTCATGCAATGGGACTGGAGAAATTTCAACACCTTGCAATACATGTTCTGGTGATGGTCGGGTGAGGAAATCGAAACGGATAAGTCTGAAGGTCCCAGCTGGTGTGGACTCTGGTAGTCGTCTAAGGGTCCGAAATGAGGGGAATGCTGGAAGGAAAGGTGGTTCCCCTGGCGACCTCTTTGTAGTTATTGAGGTTATCCCAGATCCTGTCCTTAAACGTGATGACACCAACATTTTATACACCTGCAAGGTTTCGTATATTGATGCAATCCTGGGGACTACAATTAAGGTTCCTACTGTAGACGGAACGGTCGATTTGAAAATTCCTGCTGGGACACAACCGAACACAACACTTGTTATGGCTAAGAAAGGTGTTCCCTTCCTGAATAAAGACAATATGAGGGGTGATCAGTTGGTTCGTGTGCAAGTTGAAATCCCTAAAAGACTGAGCAATGATGAGAGAAAGCTTATTGAGGAACTTTCTGATTTAAGCAAAGGCAAGACTGCCACTGGTAGGAGATAATATTTTGTTGGAACCTGTGTATCTATCCAAATATTCTTCTTTCTCAGATGCATCATTCTTGATTACACAATTACTGACGACAGCTGAACAGCTATTATACTCTGGGAGGGATTAAATTGTGTTTGGTGGAGGTTGTTTATTTGTCCTTGGAAACAAGCGGAGATGAAGAGCAGAAGAACTTGGAGATCTTTTTCTTCGTTGGAACTTATGCTCTTTTTGTAATTTATTTTGGGGTGGGGTGATATTGAATTATGCTTTAGGTTCAATGCTATCTTTATTTCCAAAAATTAGATGCTCTGAGAACAAACCAAATAATTATTATTTAATCCCATATATCGAAAGATTATATATTCCTTGTTACCAGACATGCAAAGTTGGAAGTTGAGGACAGTGGCGGACGTTGAGGGACGCTCTTATTGACCGTAGGTGGCAACAATTTTTGCTTTGTTGTTCTCGGCATGAGGCCACTATTGACTAGATTGAATATTAAAGGTGAATACTTTATCGGATAAATAAAATGTCAAAATTTGGTGGAATTAGTGTAAGTCGCAATCGTATCATAAGTTCATAAACTATATTTAGATTGTTGCTACTCCATACTAAATGGTTAAGGAAACTACACCTTTGACCTTTTATACATGTACAGGAAAAGAGCAATGTTAATATCACTTTTAACATTTTTTTTCTTCTAAGTATTGAATTTAAAAGAATTCATTAATATTCTTAGTTGCACTTTCAGTTGTTTTTATATGATTTGGTTTTCATATATTGAATTGCACAAATTCGGATATCGTACATTTTAGGATTTTTAATTTGGGTCCCTCTCTCCATTTTCCATCTGATAATTAACAGTAGGCTAATAGATTTGTTGACACTACAAAAAAACAAAAAAATTAACAAAATAAATAATGTTTCACCCAATTTTATGATTTTAATATATTAAAAAGTATGAAGAAGATCACTTAAAAAAAAAAAAAAGTATGAAGACAAAATGGTTCGAAACTTCGAATTTTCCTACGACCATATTGTTAAAATGAGGCAGGATGACCAGACCCAACTCTCATGAGCACCATGATCAGGGGAAAGAACATAACGTATTTTATATTATAACTTATTTCTTATAATAAAGATCCGATATAGTATTATTATTATTATTTATTATTGTTATTATTTAGTATTATTTAATGGCAGCAAAGTGACGTTAAGAAAGTTGAGAGGCACGGATCAGGTGGACATTACAGTTTTCTCACCACTTTCATCTCATTTTTTAGATGAAATACTATTTTGTGGAACCTATTTTTTTTTATAACTTTTATCTTACTTTCATATCTACCAAACACACTTTATTTTCATTTTTATCTCTTTTCATTTTTACCCCTCCTCCTTTCATGTCTACCAAATGGATTAAAAGTCCTTCCAACTATAATTGCTTTCTCCTTATTAGTTTTTCTTATCTAGTTATCCTAAAAGTAAATAGTTTTTTTTTTAATCAAGTAAAGAGTTAAATGATCATACATTAATAATGTAACTGTTATTCAATTATAAATTATTATTGAATTTTTTTAAAGATATTTATTGTAAAAATGAACAAACTTATCATTAATGAAAATTGTGATTGAATGGCATTTAGATTGTGAGTGCATTTGCATCAAGCAAAAAACAAATTTTAATATGTGGCACTTACACGGTTAATTGTTGCAATTTGTAAATGTTATTTATAATTAAGCTCATTGTAATCAAAAGGGGTGGCGGCGCAGTTGGCTAGCGTTCGAAAGAATTGTTGTCACATCTTAACTTGCATGTATACATCATCGGCTATCAATTAATATATGAAAAAAATGTCTTTTTTTTCAGAGAGAGATCTTAACCTTGTGGTAAACATCAAATATTTCAATCCATTTTCCTGATAGAAACCACTGCAGGGCAGCTAAAATAGCAACATTTCCGAGGCACAAGCAAATCTTCTATTTAGCAGCTACTACATTTTGAAGTAGTAATTCCAAATCTTTCAATCTGCATGATGGTTCGCACAATTTTAGTAGCTGAGTCTAAATGAAAAAAAAGAAAACCATAATACCTTCAGCTGTTAGCAATGCATTATACCTTACGTTACTCAAGTCGGGGTAGATTGCTATGGCTTCTTTGAAATCCTACATTAGATCCAAAATATAATCCAGGTACATCATCTTGCAGCCAGTTTAAATGGATAGTAATTCCCCTCCATGTTCAATATTAAATTAATTGGCATTTTCTTGTTGAATTTATTTGAAGGTTAACTTAACTGTCTCACCTGCTCTGCTGTGGAAGGTGTGTAGGTAACCACGCATGACATCCCTGCTTGTGTTGCTGCCTATAGAGGTTAATTTAGATCAGATGATAGTTTGAGCATTTTTGTTAGTTAAATAACATGATTATATGCAATTTGGTGAAATAAGGAACAAAATGAAGATCTTGTAATTGAAATTCCATATGTTTAAGCTCATCTATTGATGTTGTTATATCAAATAACACAAATGAGATTGGTCAGTTTTCTTTTCTTTTTATACAGCATATACCATTTAATGAAATTGGTTAAATATCAAGGATATAGAAAATTGATAACACGAGAAAATCTACCTGTAACCCAATTACACTATCCTCTATCACCAAGCAGTCTTTGTCTGGTATACCTAGCTTCTGCAATGCTCATGTAAATTATGCTCACTCTGTCAGTGCATAAAAGAAATTTTAGAATTTCACGTCTCAAAATTCTTGATCATATTGTCATATTAAAACCTTGGAAGCTGCCAGGTATATTGATGGGTCAGGCTTCTTTTCCTTCACATCATCACCTGCAAGTTTAAATAAATGGACAGATAGATTTAAACTTAAGTACCCAAAGTACTGGCACATAAAAAAATCAATAAAATTTACAAGCAGAGTGGTGGATGTTATCAACAAGGAAAACCTTTTCTACACATGTATACTAGAACTAGAACTAATGTTATGAGAATGTGTTATCCAATTTTCTTATAGGATGAAAAAATAAACTTAGATGCAAAATTTAACTTGGTGTTTTGATGCCTCAGCGGGCGCTGCAGCATGGTGTAAGTTTTGTTGCACAATACTTGAGCAGGAAACATGTGTCTCAAATGTTAAATGACCAATAAAAGGATATGTACCAGCAAGGAAGCAATCAAGGCCTTGAAAGCGCTCCTACAACAGAGAAAATAGCTCGGTTGAGTGCAAATTAATAAATAAATTTCTACTCCCAATAGTGAGAATATATAAAAAAATGGGCTTACAATTCCTATAAGGTTTTCAAGACAGAGAATAACTGAACTTTTAGTCGCTGCTGAGCAAACAGCTAGCTTTTTCCCCTGCAACAGCAATTGGGCAAAAAATGACAAACTTACAAGCTAATATCCCTAACCAACATAATATGAGTTAGAACAATAACCAAAACAGCTCAGATTGAAGACATCCCATCAGAAGCAAAGCAAGTAATACATCAGGTAATGAAACTGAAACTAGAGATCAGTATAGTGCTAGAACACATATATAACCGTTATCTTACTGCATCTTTGGCCTCATCCATCAATCTCAGAACTCCAGGTCTGGGTTTTACCTGTGTCAAATTGTACGAGTATTTAACAGTAGCTTACCAACAACACAGATACCAATTTCACAGTTTAGGAACGTGGAACACGAGGATAGGAAATATATAGAAGTTCACTCACAGTTCCCGACTTGATTATTTCTTTGTATCTTTCGGTCTTCCAATCCTACATGATCAATACAAGAAAAATGCAATGACATCATATTCCAAATGAAATGACATCAAAATATGTCATTCATGCATGCATAAATTTGATTTGCCATCTCAAAATAGTTGTAAAGGAATAAGAAGCAATTCTCATGAGCATAATTTTGTTAGTTCTCTAATTCATTAATAAAGGAAGGAAATAAACATCTCTAGTTCTCATACTTTGGGAATCTTCTATATGCAAATTGAATAGCCAAAAAGAAAAAGAAGTAATGGCAACGAATGTTGACTCCATTTTTCCAAACTAGGATTGAAATGGGGGTAAAATTCCATGTCCAAAAGCTTATGATTGGATGACAGTCTAAAAAGCTTCTACACTGCAAATGCATTCTAATTAAAATTCTAAATAGTAACCAATGTTCAGTAGAGTGAGTGACATTCATATTTCCAAACCCAAGTCCCAACTCGTGGAGAAAGAGAAACTTGGTAACTGAATTACGAAGCACCTAAAACTAACAACTACGTAATGAAGCTATGCAATATATATACACTAATTAACTTACTCTGAGTGCCAAAGACAGACAAGTGAAAAAGGTAAGAAGACATAAACACCTGAAGAGTGTCAATCAACTTGGCACGATCCTCATCATTAGTCGGAGGCGTCTCGAACAACGTGGACGTAGGCCACCCATGTTCCTTAAAGTACCTTAAAATCCCCAAAAACGGAACAACATAACACAATCACAAGATAAGTAAACTCCAACAGCAAAACATTGAAGAAGGGGAAAGATAAACAAATAAAAAAACAAAAAGAGAACCATCGCATTTTGGGTTTGCCTCCACCAATGAGGTTCTGAAGTTCGTCGTAGAATTGAACGTCCCAGTTGAGTGGGCCCGGAGAAGAAGAAGAGGGGCAGCGAACGTTGAAGTGAACAAAGGCATCGTTGTAGGCCTGGCGATGCAGGTGCTCAGACTCGAGGATCACGCCATCGCAGTCGAATATGAGAGCCTGAAGCGAATTTGAAGAAGAGGAAGCAGAAGCTGAGACGGAGAAGGCACGGTGCTTGGAGTTGGAGGAGAATAACTTAATTCTAGGACATGGAAACCGGTGTTTGGTGTTGGGAAGATAGGAGTAGGAGGTGGTGGTGGAGGAGAGGCTGAGAGTGAGAGTGAGAGTGAGAGCGAGAGTAGAAGAAGCCATGTGATGTCCCACACCGCTAACCGTTGTTCACCACATCCATCACTTTAGTGAATGCTCACTCTTTCTATTCTATTTTGTGTGGCTGTGCATTGCCATTCTCGTTGGCCTCTCCTACCTATTGCTTCAAACCTTCTAATCTCTATTTTAGTCACCATTCCTCTTTTCTTTTACCAAATTTTGTTACCGTGTCCCTGTCACTAATCACTCTCTCATACAGCTAATTTTAATTTTTTCAGAAAGGGTAGATTAATGTTTTAAAATTTAATTCAGTTAAATCAGATATGAGCTGAAATTGTGGACATATGAAAACAAAATTAAAATGTAGTATATGTTAAGTTTATAAATAAAATAATTAAAAACCTGAGAAATATATTTTACTATTTTTAACAATTTGTTTTTTTTATTTTAAATAAGTACATATTTGTATTACCGTTCAATTGCTTGAACTGACTAGGATCAGCTTAGAAGCAGGAGATTTGGAATATTATATAAAGTCATAGGTTCTAATATCCTTTCTTACTTATGCGTCCAAAGGACATATTAAAATTCATGTTACCACAATTTTAATGGCAATACAAACATACCTATATATCTAACAGCCACTTTCTCACACACTTTCTTCTATTAAATAAAATTTATATGGGTCACATTGGATTTTACTCTCAAACTACTGTTAACTTACTAATATATACTAGTGCCAACATATGAGTATGTAGAAGGGAGGAAGTAAAAGTTCTGGTTGTAAAATAATCGATTGCTTCTATTAATCCCACGTTATACAAATTAATAAAAAGTAAATCGGTTGAAGTTAAGTTTCGAGTTTTGGTTATGAGTCCACATTATAGCTTTCTGTTAACAATTTTTTTTTGCTAAAGTGATTGATTCTAAAACAATTGACAATATTTTTATGAGGTCGGGAGCATGTGAGAAGGCAGGATGGGATGTCTTGTGTGCTGGAGTGAGTGTCAAGGAACCATGGAAGGAGTCAAACTTTCATATGACATTGCTCTGTAGGTCTTGTGTCAGCAAAATGAGTTGTAAGTGATACAAAAAACCTCATTCTTTTGCTGTTTGCAATAACTAATTTACCGGAAGACTATAAAATACAAGCAATGATTCAGTGTATGAATGAATAATCAGTTCACTCATTTAATCTCACACTTCTTCTGATACTGATGATCCAAGCAAAGAATCTTGCCATTCTTCAGTTGAGAAGAGAGATAAATTGTGAAATTAACAAGATGGTAATTGTGGCACATGGAATTCTACTCTACTCTTTCTTCTATTTGAGCCAATTAAGCTACTCTACACTCAGAAACTTCTGGTAGCATGATGCTTAATATCAAAACAAAGTGCCCCATTCTTTGACCGGTCTCCAAACAAATTTTCTAGCTAAACATTCGTAGCTCATTCTGTTTTTAATTTATTGCTTCATCCCTACTCAAAAATAGAAATAGAATTTTCATGCTGTAGTGTAGACAGGAAACTAAATTTATTGTAAGCTTGTCATTTGACGAAAACTATTGTTCACAATTTATTCCTGATCAAAAGTTCAGATAAGTAGTCCTACATTGTTTTTGGCACATGGAAGTATAAAGATTTCCCACTCTGCACATCATGTACATTATTCAAATTCTCATCACTAACTCTACATAAAAACAAATTCATCACTATTTCACAGCAAATTATCTCCAAGTTCCATTCTTCCACGAATCATTTTGCAAGATCTTTACCTGATTCCTCATCAGCTTTCTTCTCCATTTTTCTCTCCTTGCAATCAGAAAAGTAAACCATGCACGACACCCATTTCAGTGTGTTTAACACAGTGAGCAACCCAATTTGTACAAATATCCCATACCCTCCTTTATAGCATCCAAGGGAGACACATGACAACCTTAAACAAAGTCCCAAAGCAAAGAAAACAAGCATCAAAAGTAGTCCTCTCTTCTGATTACCTCTGCTGAGGTAATATGAGACTCGGAAAGCCCCAATACCATATATACCATCCACGACTGATATCACAAAACTCATATTCCAAATAGCACTCCATTCCAAATAAACCTTCAACAGCTTTGCAAAAGCCAAAAAAGAAATTACTGCAAAAAATATGTAGTACCCTAAATCCCTGAAGAGCATATAACAGTTACCTACTATCCATGGGAATGCAATCAAAAGGCAAGTTGACCAAAAGAGCATATACAAAGAGGTGATAAATGTGCCTTTCATTATTGATATGTCAATGGATCTTTCAAACATATCCTTGAGACTCATGTTATTCTCTTCTGAGCGCAGCTTTGAAGCCGAATCCATGGTTACAACCGCAGTGCAGAACTCTAGAACATGAAGAGGCACCAAGTAAATGACTCCAAGTTGAATCAAAACAGGCAAATAATCCTTGGTAAAACTTTTATCAGGTATGTCTGTGTCGACGACGCCATAAAGGTTAATATGATATACATAATTGTAATATACATGAGTTCGTTCATGAAAAGGTAGAAGTGATAAAATTTCTGGGGTCTCAACCATGGTTTCCTGGAACAAAATTTCAAAGTAAACCATGGCAAAAAAGAAAGGAAGGGAAGTGAGACAGGTGAAGATGATGAAGTTGATGTTTTTGACATAGAATGTTACAGCTTCCTTGAGGATATCCAAGACCCCCAGCTTCTGGTTAACTTGGTTGCTTTCACTCTCCATATTCAACACTAATTCTAATTGAACTTGAACCCCTCATGCTCATTGCATATTCTCATCATAAATAGAACTTTTCACTTGTTTCTACTTTCCTGGAAATGCACCATTTGCAGAAGACTTTGACTTCATTATTATGACTTGAATAATTGTTTTTAATTAAAATGAAAGGACTCTTTCTCCAACACCTTTGCCAGCCATACTTTGTCGGTGTCTATTATTTTGTGACATGAAATAGTAGTTTTTTTTTTTTTTTTTTAAAAGCTATTTCAAGAGCAAGTTATTAGGTTTTAGCAATATATTTTGTAATTTATTTATTTTTATATCTTTTTATCTTATTACTTATTTTATCTAAAAGTCTTTTTTTATCTTCTCTTCATATTTCTCTTTTTGTATTTGCTATGCAAATTTATGCAAGGAGTATTGTTATCCTTTCTTCAACACCGTTGAAATTTAATACCTTTAACTTCCAAACTTCTTTCCCTGTTGTCATCATAGAAATTGTATTAATTAATCCACACTATGTGGATGGGACTAAATGTGTTTGGTAAAACTTTCTTTAAGAAAAATAATAATTTACTTTAAATTGATAAATTTTTTTTTAAAATAAGTCAAATTAAATATATATTAAAGCTTAATACGGATTATCTTTTAGTTTATAGGAATTTTTTAAATATAATTTTCTATCATTAAGACTTTTTTAAGACAAGAAAAGTTTATTTATACTCATAAAAAAGTCAGGTAAAAAAAACTTTAAAAAAGTTAAAGTGTATAGGTTAATTTTAATTTATATAAAAAAATTATTTTATTTAACATTCTTAATTTATACTGTGTAAGTTATTGAGAAGTTGAGTCAAAAAGAAAAAAGTTATGGAGAAGTTTATACAAGTTGACTCAATTTAATGTAGTAGTATAAAGGAAAGTCGATGATAGAGATTGAGAAAGTGTTAGGAACCTTACACGTACGTGAGGGATAACGATTTTTCCTACACCCAACGCTACGAAGACACCATGGCCATATCTTCAATCAAACAAATTGAGTTGACCTATAGTCATCTATAACCGACCATAGCTAGCTACGTCATATTTTCTTGTTGGTTCATTTCAAAGGTGAACTGTCTCACGAACACAGCTGTCATTTTAATCCTTTGAAAATACATAACAAAACGTAACGTTAGTGGAGACGGCAAATTTGACTCGATCCCATTAATTTATATTGTGAAGACGGCAAATTTAGTGGGCACAGAAGCACGGGGTAAGTGTTGATACACTACTCTCTGTGTAGGAAACTTCAATGTTACATGACCAACATGTTAAAGTGTACAAAATAAACCGGCAAGGAATAAGCCTTTCAAAGTTTCCCACAATATGTAAAGTTAGTGGAATGCAAATTGAAAATTAATATCTATACCCAAATACTGAGAATGTATAATCAAATTTATTAGTAGGCCAAATTTCATTCGCACCCTATCAGCATCAAGCAAGTCCCTATGAAAATTTCAAGAGAGAGCTGCAGAGTGAAAACCTATGAAACTTTCAAGAAAGATCATGCACTTCAACAGCTATTCGACAAAATAACAAAAAGGAAGGAAAAGGAACATAAAACTAATTAACATAAAAGAAGGAAAAGGAACATGAAATCAAATTAACATAAAATAACGAAAGAATGAATTCTTTGGCATCATTTTATACTTGCGCCTTTTATGTTGATTTTGTGGTTTTGAACTCATGATTATTGAATCATTATGTGATCTCACCTAGCTGAGTCATAGATTGTGTTAATAATATAAAGTACTAAGTTCATATTCTATTTTGCTTGGGCAAAAAAAATGGTTCTCCTATTGAAACCTGAAGCCTTAAAATTAAAAGGCTAGCCTAAGCATCCACTACTTGAGTACTAAATTGCACCAACTCCACATTTGTCATATTTTTGGGACCCAACCTGCAAACATAGTTCAAGTACCCCCAAAAAGAACTTGTCTACACAAATTCATTTTAATCAAACTCAGAATGATCAAATTGGGTAAGCCATCCAGTTGCTAATTGTGGCCTAATAGAGATCCCAAGGAACTAACATGCAAAAATCCCAGTTGGAGTGAGCTTTTGAACTAGGGTTTTCTCAGTTTCTTCTACAGTTTTGGATTACCAAACCCAGTTTAACTTCCAAATTTGAGGTCAAAAGAACTAGTATAACTCAATTAGACCTCAATATCCCTTTTCATTCAGACTCATCTGTCAAAATTATCAGTATTATGCAGCAAGCAACAAGCTTAAACCAAGTAGCTATCCTTGCTTCATTAATTGTGGTTGAAAGCATCCATTATCCATGGTTAAAACAGGATTTGTTAGACTTGGATGGTTCCTGGTAGACCAAACAAATAACAAGCAAATTTAACAAGTAGCTATCCTTAGGGCTACAGAAACCAGAAAGCTAGTTCAACTGACAGCGCCAAACTGCTGATATAAGAAGTCCCACATCGCTCAAGAGAAATAACAAGCACTGAAGACTCAACTATAAAACAAACATTATTTCTGTAAACAAAGCATACCTTTCTCGGCCTTTTGGCTAAGATCAAGTGTAGTATCTGTTCTTATCAGTTTAATATCTGATATGTGGACCATTGGTTCACACGATATTAAATTAATTTTTTGAGGGGGAGGGTGCACTACAGTAGCTTGCTGCTGGGGCTCTCAGGTGTCGCCCATGCGTTGCACTGTTGCACGGGCCTGGCACACCCCACCAAATCAGTGTTAAATTTGCGTTTACTGAGTTGAAAATTCTGCTATGTTGATTCTAGTGTAAGTCTGTAATGGGATAATAGAGTCCTTGTGACATAAAATAATCTTGTCGATTTTACAAATTTATCTGTCCTCAAGTGAAGAACGACAATAGACTTTCCTTCTCCATTTGATTCATTCAGACACTGAAGCACACTCTCGTTATTATTTTATGTAAACATAATCCTTAAGCGTTCTAACTTCTAATAAACAGGAAAAAAAAAATGAGGTTCTCCATCCACCATTGCATGAATGGATTAAATAGCGGATTGGCAAATAACGCGTAGACCTCAACTGCGTATCTTATTATGGTTTTATTTTGCAATGGTCAAAATTTTTGCAAACATGGCTCAGCTCAGCAGGAGCATGAATTCCACCTTCCAAGATATTATGGATCTAAACAATACAATCAGCACTATAATTTCCTTTCCAAGGGATATAATGAATACCAACATCCCAATTTGAAGAAATTGACAAACATCCAGCAAGATATATCACAAGTATGAGTATAATCGCTGCATGAATCAAGTTAATGGATTTTTACAGAATATTCTTTGAAAATATAGTTGCAGAGGAGGTTCCATTTATTAGTTAGTAAATTTGGATTTAGGAGTGATATTTGCAGACCCTGTTACAATTGAGAGATAAGTTTATGGTCTTTGCAGGAGTGGCTTTGGTCCTCTCTACTATGCAGAGCAAGAATATACCAGTCTCGATGACTAATTCAGACTCATCTGTCATAATTACTAGTACTATGCAGCAAGCAACAAGCTTGAACCAATTAGCTATCCTGGCTTTGTTAATTCTGGTTGAAGCATCCATTATCAAAGGTTAGAACAAGATTTGTTAGACTTGGATGGTTGCTGGTCGACCAAATAAATAGTCCCCAAGACTACAGAAACTATAGTCCAACTGACAAACTGACAGTGTTAACGAAGTACCACATTGCTCAAGAGAAATAACAAGCGATGAAGACTGAACTATAAAAGAAGCATTATTTCGTTGTTCAAAGCATACCTTTCTCGGCCTTTTGGCTAAGATCAAGTGTAGTATCTGTTCTTATCAGTTTAATATCTGATATGTGGACCATTGGTCCACACGATATTAAATTAATTTTTTGAGGGGGAGAGTCCACTACAGTAGCTTGCTACTGGGGCTTTCAGGTGTCGCCCATGTGTTGCACTATTGCACGGGCCTGGCACACCCCACCAAATCAGTTTCTAAGCATTTGTTGTTTATATTAAGGGATGAACGAATGGGTAAGCCTGGTCAGGCAATAAAAACAAATGAGGTAGGAATGTTTGACTGGAAAAATTGTTTAGAGACCTGTGAAGAATAAGCACTTTGTTTTGATATTTAGGCATCATGCTACCAGAAGTTTTCGGAGCATAGAGTAGCTTAATTGGCTCAGATACAAGAAATAATAGGGTAGAGTTCCTTGAGGAAGCGGGAATGTTAACCAAAGGGTTGTGTTTTTTCCAATAGGAAGCCCTATCTAAATTTGCATTACATGAGTTCCCTGATGGTGCTTTATATCCAAATGTCATTATAAAAATTACATTAGTAACAATAACGCTTTCTTAAAATTGGTGTCTTTATTATTGAAGTGAGATGTTATTTGGTTTTTTATTCATAATAGCGCTTTCCAGTGTAAAATAGATCACCTCCCATGTTCATTAGTACTGTGTCTTCTCCCTCACTTCCATGTCCTTCCTTTCTCGCTGCTCACTGGTACTCTTGCCTCTGGTGCCTTTCTTGCATTTCTGCTTGCTCACAGGTTACCTTTCTTTTCATGCATTGCATTTTCAATATTCAATCATCTTGGTCAAATAATATACAAGGTTAGGTTGAGCATAAAAGTGTCCTGAGTGTTGTCTCCAATTACTATTTTATCTCCTGTAGTATTAGCTTGCTCTTCACATTGTCTTGCTGCTTTTATGTTGATTTGGTGGTTTTGGATTCATGATTACTGATTCATTGTGTTCTCACCTAGTTTCACTTGTTATAACTTTCTCTCCTAACGAGTTCTTAGCTAGGTCATATTATGTAAATATACAGAGCACGTGACTTTCTATACTAACATAAAGCTCTTTTCACGAGTTCATATTCTATTTTGCTTGGGCAAAAAATGTTCTGATATTGAAACCTTAGTCTTAAAATGCTATCCTAAGCACCAACAACTTGAGTACACCAACTCCACATTTGTAATAATTTTGGGACCCAAGCTGCAAACATAATTGAAGTACCCCAAAAAGAACATGTCTGCTAAATTTCAGTTTAATCAAACTCAGAATGCTCAAATTGGGTAAGCCAGTTGCCAATTGTGGCTTAAAATAGATCCCAAGGAACTAGCTTGCAGAAATCCCAGTTGGCCTAAAACACAGGAAACCGTCCTAGGAAAAGATTGTTCCTAGACCAGTAAAACCTGTAAAAAACAGCAGAAAACCGATGCTTCTTCGGGTTCAATCGGTTAGGTTAAAAAACCTTGGAACAGTCATAGAGTAGCTTGAAATAACCACAAATCATCTCTGAATAGATTATAAATGACAGATAAATGTGAAACTTCAAGCGAGTAGAGTAAACTTTGTGGCCAATATGGGACTTAGCTGTGCAGCGTGCAAGACTGTCTATCGATGTGGGACTTAACAGTGCAATACAGTCCTTCCTTTTAACTGATGTGGGACTAATAATTAACAATATAAAACCATTTTAAGTTTCCTCTTTCCTTAAAGACATTTGACAATCTTGAACTGAGTAAATCCTTGGGCTGCATCATACAGATATTTGCAATCAGTCTCAAAACTGACCCTTTCAAAGGTGGAACTCTAATTGCTCATCTCAGACACACAGCTTCCCCCTCCTTAGGTTCGTAGCAGAAATTGTATAACATTATTATTGTAACTGCCAGAATTTCTCCATTATGAGGAATGCTTTTGACTCTGCATGTTGGCCTGTGTATTTGATAGAGGTGGTTCAAATCTAACACTGGCTGCCTTGCGAAGAACCTGGTACAAATATTTGATTCGTCTAAAATTTAGTGTGATCATTGAGTTAATATTAAAATATTTAATGGTTGATTAATAAATTTAATATATATAAATATTCATTCAAAAATAAACTTTACTATGAGTTACCTCTATAAAAATCCCTTATATATATATATTTGGGTATTTCATTCAGAGAGAGGTATTTGGTGAAAACATTAAGTTGAAATGGATTAGTACATCAAATGCCATAATAGACACCCCACGTGTCGGTGGATTCAGTCCCGATTATTGATTGGTAGGTTGAGAGCTTAAAAACCACGTGATAAAGCTTTTCTTTGTGTGGACAAGGTTTATATTATTGTCGGGTTAATTTTCAAGTAAAAAATAATATATGATTTTTCAATTTAATAACTCTTTAATTAACAGTTTTAAATGATAAAACATATTTTTATCATTTAATTGAAAAAGTTGATAATATAATATGACAAATTTGATATAAATTGTATCATGTACACTGTCCACCACTACTGCAAATTTGTTGGATGGGACATAATATATCCAATCAATAAATTAGCCTCTGAAAACCAAATTGCTTGGATAATAACTACTGAGCAATAAAATATGCACCTTGCACTCATCCTATCCATATAATGTGTAACCCTTCTTTATATATATATATATATATTCAGAAACAATCTTATCTAAGATACAGTCAAACATTAAATATGAATATCTCTCTTAACAAAAATTCAAATATTGATTTATAATATTACATAAGACTAATTCCTTCTATTAAACTTAATCCCTGTTAATTCACTGGCCCCTTTACAAGAATGCTGCATGTGTTATTTGTGATCTTATTTTTAATACTTTTTTTATAGTATTTTGTATTTTTTTTTATGAATTTTGATGGGTTAACCTATTAACCCACCATTTTACAATTACCAACCCATCATCCACCTCTAAACAAAGTGAGTAATATTTTTCAACTAACTTTTTGTTAGGTGGTCAATCTGCCCCCACCGTAGGCAGGCAAGTTGAAAGCACACAAGGCAGATCGGAACAGGTTCATTGGCTTTGCCATTTAATTTTCTCAACACCAATCCAACTGTGTATTTCAAGCTTTAATGTTCTATCTTACAATACGACTTTTTAATTTTAATTTTTACATTATTTTTGCAAATTTATAGGTATTTTTCTTGAAAGACAGTCCTATTTAGGTAGAATTGATGGCTTAAATTCTTACATTTTTTTATTAAAAAAAAGTATATTTTTTATTCTTTACTAAAAGCTAAAATCATGTGATTTTATACTAAAAACAAATAAAAATTAATTTAAAAGACGTCATAACAAATAAACATGATTAATTCTATTTTTAACATTGTTACACCATCATGAACGGTAAATTTATCAAAATTATTTAACAAACAAAATAATGTTCTCTTGTTATGTTAATGTCTATCACATGATTGTAATTATTTTTTCCCGCTTTACTTACCTTAATACTAGATAGGGCACAATTAGTACAAATTTATTGCTCAGCTAATTTGTACCATTAAATGAATATTATTAAAACAATACTACTAGTAACATTGAACTTAATAAGTACGACACATTGGTAACTCATAATTAATAAACATTTGATGATCATTCACAGTTTAGAGAAATCTTTTGCTCTAATAACATTCAAGAATGAGTAAAGTATACAGACAAGGTAGGGGAGCACTCATAGGACCATGAGACACATAAAAACAACGGTGTGAACATGTACTGTCTCACAGGCAATGAAAATTCCAAGATTAGCAAAAAAGGTTATGAGACAGATTCACAGTATGATAGGTTCCAAAAACCAAAAAGAAATCAGGGAAAAGAAAAGACATTAGCAATGGACAAGACACAACCCCTCTTGCTGTCTGTTCTGGTTGGACACAAAATTAGCAATTAATCCTTAAGGAGATTATAAGAAACCCCTTAATAAAACAGACACAAAAACAGGAAAAGGAAAGTTTATCAAAATTTAGACGCAACATAATATAATAAAGTTGGAATTCATGAGGTCTGTAACAAACTCTGTACAAGTGTATCAAACTCCAATGTATACGATCCATGCTGACGCAAGTGACGCAAATCTGTTACCCTAGCTAGCTGACCCCTAAGCAACAAATACTAAAATTTAACCAACAAAAAATAAGAGGGCCAATTACAATTTCCATTTTACAAATCAAGGGTTGAAGAAGTGGTCACCACAATGGCATTTCCACCCCAATGGCTTGTAATTGGAGTACCTGTTGCCTTGGGGAGAAGGGTTAAGAAAAGTTGCCATGGCAGCAGTTTTGGTTAGATCTGGAGGGTTAGAGTCATGGCTAGGCAAAGTTGGCACTTGAACTGCCATGCATGGATGACAATCATTGCACTTGTTGTGACAGCTAGGAGGAATTGAACCTAGCCTGTTTTTCTCCTCAAATAACAGTTCCTGCACATAACAAACACATAGCCTTATTAGACCATATTTTACACACAAACACACACTTAAAAAGCAGTTATACGAAGAAGAGTAGAGGAACAAACAAATGAACATGGCTTAGATTAAAGCTTACCCTTGGAGAAATTGCAGGCTGAGGATGATTGGAGGCAGAAATTAGAGAGAGCAAATTATGAAACAGAAGTATGATAAGCAAGGAGGTGGTTGTGTAGTAATGATATGAATTAAGTGAAGCCATGAATGCATATCATGTCACCACCCCTTGAAGTCATTCCCCATCTAAAAGAGAAAACTAGGTGGCAAAATTTAATGTAAGTTAACTGAGATCCGAATGCCAGTCCTTGTGTGAAGAACCAAACCAAGAGAGAGGCAGAAAGAGAAAAAAAGATGAAAAGGAAGAAGGCTTTTACTTATTTTCTAGTGTTGTAGAGTAGTGCTTTTCTTCTCATGGCGTATAGCCTGAAGAAAGAGGAGAAGAGAGGTACATAAATTGGAAGAAGTGTTGGCATCAAGCAAGTAGAGAGAGAGAGAGAGAGTGCAGAGAGCAGAGTGTAGCAGAAAAGTGAAAGGAACGACTCAAGAGGGTTAAGCAAATTAGGAGAATCCACATCAGTATCAAGGGCCCCCCCCTTGGACAGCGTTTCTATTAGTAGTTTGAGGCTTGAGACTTTGAGCCTGGTTATTAGAAACTGCGTGGATAACAAATGCCCTTGTCCTTTCTGTGTGTTTAAAAATATCACAGACAGGACGGGGTAGTTCAAATTGGCATTTATTATGCTAACTAATTTTTGTCTCAGTTCTCAGTTTAGAGTTTTATCTGTTTGACTTTGATTACTTACATTCAGCACTTTGCTTGCACCTGATTATGGCGGCTAGTGCAAATGGCAAATGCCTTGTCTTTGTTAACAGAAAAATGTGGTGTAAATTAATGAATCATTTGATTCAATCAAATGGAGGATTTTGGATTTTGCATGTAAAGTATGGATTACTGTTACTACTACTGAGTACTGACCCCTCGAGTTTGTATACTGAATAGAGGACGAAGAAATTGAATGATTAAGTACTTGTATTTATTACCTATTTTCTTTCAAATACAACTCCTACAGAAGTGGTCCCGTAGTTAATATCATGTTAAATTGATTTGAAGGGGACTCGTATTAAATTCAACTTTATGAATTTTACAAATTGTAAACATTTTATCTCAAAATCATTTAACTTCTTAATCCAAAACAGCAAAGGAATTATATACCTAAGATATACATAGTTAATTAATTCTAATCACAATTAGTAAAATGGTGTTGCCATTTTTTCTGCTGCAAAAATAATTTTGAGACCAAAATGCCATATAAAGTTGTTGAAATCTCGAGTAAATTATTTAGTGGCGTGTGGGGATTCTTTTTTTTTTTTTTTTGTTTATCGCCTTATAGACGGAATCCCAACGGTTCACCGTCACAGGTTGTGTGGGGATTCATTTAAATATAGAAGTGTAAGACTTTGTTAAAAAAAATTACACAATAAGAATCAATTTGAAAATTTAATGAAACAACAACAACAACAACAATAATAATAATAATAATTGCATTTTTACTTGCTTTCATTTTTTTGTGTAACACCATCGATTTTAGTACATAGATTATAACATTCTCATACTTTCTAACGATAAACACACATTTTAACATAAGCTGTTTATGAACATTTTGGAAATCAATTCCATGGCTGCCACATATCCAAAAAGGTGAATTTCTAAAATTGATCTAGCACACATCAAGAAAGCATTTCACACCAAATAAGTTGAAAGGGCATGTGAAACTATTCTGGTTTCAGTTTCCTTTTCGAGGTTTCGGGATTCCTTGCTGTGACTCTACAGCTTTCAATTAGTCAAAGCTGCCATTAGGGTATTGACATTGCACTGTGAGGGATTGTGACTGTGTGAGTGACCAGACGTACGCATCTTTTTTGCCACCGAGAGGACGAAAAAGATGTGTCTGCAAAGATGAAAATGTTTCCATTTTCTACAGCTTTACGCATTTTTCTAAACTCTACCCAGTCACAAATGAAATGATGTGCTGATCATCATCAAAAAAACAAGTAAAGCAATATTTTCTTTGCTTCATTGCTTTTTTTCCTGAGTTTTCTAATCGATGATTCAATTATTTTTACCATTAGCGGAGTAAAAGGGTCGCGCTAAAGACAAGGACACTCACGCTGCCTCTCTTACATCTATTTTTAATGTACCTTCCAAATCCTTGCTTGTTCTGAATACTGAATATACATTTTATTATTTTTTTGAAAACAAAGTACTATGGGTTCACACACATTCACATGCAATCCCGGATTTAGTGGCGTTGATAGTTTCGACAATTGTGACCACAAACAAGGAAATGAATGAATAATTGCAATGTGCATTGTAGCCTTGTAGGCAATCCAAATTCCAAACCAGTTTAGCGTAGCACCCGAAGAAAAAAAATGTTAAGACAAGTTTAACCTCTTCGATTCACCTGTTCAATAAGCTTTGTTTGGTAAAGAAAAAGTTTTCAACCAGTAATTTTGAGTGAGTCTTGGACATGTAGTTGCATTAAATACTTGGAAGTTAATTTACAAACTTTTAAACTGTAAAAATTTACCTAGAAAAATAATAAAAATGTAAAAACCTAATGGAAATTAACCCAAAATTAAATCAGCCGTGTGAAACGTGAGAGCATACATCGACAAAGAAGCACGGATGGGATTGTGCTACACCATGTCCCCGTGAATGACTTTGAAACCTAAAACATTCTCTGTCGACTGACCTTGTCTAGAATTTTTGAACATCTATACCAAATTCTATTTGTTCATTGAAGGAAGGTGCATAAGGGCTTTAACTTCAGCGGGGAAGCTGGGTTTAGTGAGGAATGAGGATATTCTAGGTAAGATCGATCTACTTTTTACTTAATTTTGTAGTACATATATACTTTATAGACGGGTTCTAGCATGCGTGAGTGAAACATGTCACGCAGCCAAAGAATTTTTTGACGGTCAAATATAAATGTAAAAGAATTAACGATTGCGATCGTGAGGGAGTACGGTGTAGGAAACATATAGGAGTGATTTTCTTTTAAAGTCTAGATGGAGTCACGTGACTCATATTTGGTCTTTCATTACAACCCGACTCATGGTGGAAAGTAAGTTGCAATCTGAATGTTAAACCCTTTACTCCGCAGCGACAGTGTGCGTCGTCGATTGAGCGGAGTCAAAAACCCTCAGGCAACTTCCGTTTGTTATTTGAGCTGTATTGAGTTGTGATTTGAGTTGTGTTGAGTTGTGTGTGCGTGTGCGATATTTTAACCAAGCCTTTTTGCGATTTCTTGTTGTGACTACTGGAAAAGGATTTCCTTTTGGTGAGTGGTGGTAATGAGATCGACACCAGTGATAGAGAAAGAGTAAAGCATGAATGTATGGGTAGTGTGTTTTAGAGATTTTTAATTCAAAATAAAATTGGAAATCAAAAAGAAATATTTTTTTTTTTGTGATTTTCGTGATCTAAAACGTCAGAATGACCCGTCTTGAGGTAGAAGATGACCTTAGAAAACATTATTGTAAATATAAAATTCAATACCAGAGCATTTTATAATTTTCTATATAGTGTATTGGTAGACTTCTATATCTACGTTGTTAGGTGATAGGATATCTACGTTGTTAGGTGATAGGTTCGATTCCACTAGGTGATTGTTTTTGTTTTTTTTTATAAGTTCATTTATTTTGGTAAAAACATAAGCACCAAAACACTAGGGGGTTAGGACTCGAGCTCCGCTACAGAGATTATTTTACTGTGGATCTACCACCAAGCCAACCTCAAAAACATTTTGACATGGTAAAACAATAAAATATATTATTGTACGCTTAATTGTATTTTAAATTTTTTCTTTATCATTTTTGCAACTAAATTTTTTTATACATTAAAAAAATATATATCCATTTTTTATCCATTATTACAGAAATATTCCACTTAAATATAATTATAAATTATTTTTTAATTTTTTAAAATATTTAGAAATTTCCAATAAAATAATTTTTAATCAACTTAATGAATTTTTAAATTTTTAAAATAATTTTTTAATACATACATAGTTTTAATTTAATTGATATTATTAAAAATATATTATTATAATTTACCTAATGTCTGATTAAAATGTATTTAAGGATATTAGTTGTTACTCTTATCTCTCCTATTCTTATGCATACGAATATTAGATCGTTTATAAAATAATTTAAGGGGTTTTAATTTAGTTGGTTGACCATTGTGCATAATTTGTTGTAAATATCTTGGTATCGGAGTTTGATTTCTCCCTTTGAATAATCAAACTTTGATTAATATTATCATAGTTGTTAAAAAAATAAAATAAGATTCGATAATTTATATTAAATTAAATATTCATTAAAAAAATGTGTAAAACCTTACAATTTCTTTACCACGACTCTTTACTTAAGGAATATGTCAAAAGTGGGTACGGATATATAGATACTCAATGGATACGAGGATGAAGATTAAAATTGCTACCTAACGAGTATGCAAAGGTGAAGATACTCTATCCGAGACAAAGTTAAAGATACTCTGACCAAGGTTGAGTTGAAGATACTTTGATCGAGGCAGAAGTGATGATACTATGGCTGAGACTGAGGTGAATATACTCTAGCTTAGGTATATTTTTATTATATTAAATATGTTTTATTACAATTAATATTTTTATTGTGATTTTAAAAATTAATATATAATCCTAAATAATTAAAGATATTGTGATTAATATTTAATTTATTAAAATTATATTAATAATTTATCATTAATTAATTCCTTATGAAAAGTCAAGTATTTGGATAATATCATCAACTTGGCCTCAGTCGAAGTATATTTGCCTTTGTCTTTACCAGAGTATCCTTCCATGTGCTTAGGCCAAAGTAATTGGACATTGGCCTAAGCCGAAGTATCTTTACCTCTGCCTTGGGCAGAGTATCTTCAACTTCCTCTTAACCTTAACCAAAGTATCTTCAACTCAGTATCGGTCAAAGTAATTTGACCTTTGATTTTGCCAGAGTAATTTTACCTCAACCCAAGTCAAAATATCTTAATCTCTACCTCAGTCAAAGTAGGGGTGTTCATAAATCGATCTAATCCAATGAAAACCGAAAAAACTGATCCAAAAAATAAAAAATCGAACAGATAAAAAAATTGAAAAATCAAAATTTTTTATTGGATTGAATCAAATTTCGGATTTGATTTTCAAAACCGATTCAATCCAATATAAATTGAACTTTTAGATATGTATATATTTTTATTCATAAATTGATAATATCACTTGAATTTATATTTTTATTTCTTATATATTTGTAAAATTATCGCACAATTTATACGTATTTATAAAAATATTTAATTAAAGATAATTTGACCTTTGCCTTCACTTGGATATTTTGACTTCTACCTAAGCCAGAGAATCTTCACATCTACCTCTACCAATAACATACCAATAAGGTTAGTATACTTGTACCCGCAGGTAGTAATTTTAATCTTTATCCTCGTATCCACTGGGTACCTATATATTCGTACCCACTATCAACATATTCCTTAAGTATAGAGTCATGGTAAAAAAATTCTAATGTTTTACACATTTTTTTTTATTGAATATTTAATTAAATATAAATTCTCGAATCTCATTTTATTTTTTTAACAACTATGATATTATTAACCAAAGTTTGTTCAATTAAAGAGAGAAATCAAACTCTGATACCAAGACACTTACAACAAATCATGCACAATGGTCAACCAAATGAGCTAAATCCCCCTTAAATTATTTTATAAACGATCTAATATTTATATGCATAGGATAGGAGAAATAAGAGTAACAACTGATATCTTTAAACACATTTTAATCAGACATTAGGTAAATTATAATAATCTATTTTTAATAATATCAATTAAATTAAAACTATGTATCTATTAAAAAAATTATTTTAAAAATTTAAAAATTCATTAAGTTGATTTTTTAAGCCAATTCATTAAGTTGATTAAAAATTGTTTTATTGGAAATTTCTAAAGATTTTAAAAATTAACAAATAATTTATAATTATATTTAAGTGCAATATTTATGTAATAATGGATAAAAAAAATGGATATAATACTGTATGAAAAAATTTAAGTGCAAAAATGGATAAAAAAAAATATTTAAAATGCAATTAAGTGTATATTAATATAATTTATTGTTTTACTATACCGTTATGTTGATCATCTTGGCTTGATCATCCTCGAACCAGTAACCTAACGACACAACCAAAGAAGTCTCTGCCACTACACCACATAGGAAATTGTGTAATACTTTAGTGTCCATTTTTATATTTACAATAATGATTTATAGGGTCGTCTTCTACCTCAAGACGGGTCTTGTTACAACCCATATGAAGACCCAACTGTTTCTTGCCATTTTCAACATAGAACAGAGCGCTTTAGATCACGAAAATTACAGAAGAAATTATTTCATGTTGATTTCCAATTTTATTTTGGATTAAGAATCTTTAAAACACAATACCCATACATCTTTACTCTTTCTCTGTCACTGAACTGCAGCGATCCCATTACCACCACTCACCAAAAGAAAATCCTTTTCCAGTAGCCGCAACAAGAAATCGCAAAAATGCTTGGTTAAAACACCACACACGCATGCACAACTCAAATCACAAACGGAAGTTGCCTGAGGGCTTTTGACTCCGTTCAATTGACGACGCACACTGCCGCTGCGGGGTTAAATGTTTAACATTCAGATTGCAACGTTACTTTCCACCGCAGGTCGGGTTGTTATGAAAGACCAAATACGGGTCACGTGACTCCACCAAAACTTTAAAAAAAAATCACTCTTATACGTTATCCTACACCGTACTTCCTCACGATCACAACCGTTAATTCTTTTACATTTATATCCGACCGTCGAAAAAATCTTTTGCACCGTGCGTGACATGTTTTACTCACGCACGCTAGAACCCGTCATACTTTATATGAATTCCATTTCACTAAGTCAATTAAACATTGGTTGAAATTATTTTAAAAAAAACACACTTTTTTAGAAGCTCTAAAAGTTAACAAAATAATTATTTCTCCTCCAAAATAAACTAAAAGATGCACTACATGTAAGAGTGTGTTGAAAAAAACGTTTTGCTAACTAACGTTCCATTAAATGTAAACCAGAGAATCACTCCCCACTAAAATCCTCTTGAAACCTCTAGATAGTGTGAGCTGTAGTCCCTTATGAATACCCCAAAGCTCCGCCTTTATGACGGTACATGATCCCAAAGATGACGTGAGGCCTACTATAAAATGGCCAAGGTGATCCCTTAGGATGCAACCTGCAAACAGCCTTCCAAGTTTGCAAATTCAGAGTCCCATCACAGTTGAGTTTCACAAATTCTTCACGAGGAGGTGCAAGAGACGGTTTACTTTGAACATAGCTAGCATTGGACGATGTTTAAGGTGGAGGCTGGAAAGGATTGCTACTGATTAAGTAAAGCTAGACATCTACCCATCAGTTGGGATTCAATCGTCCAAATTAAGATCAGTGAAAATAAACTGGTTTCTTTTAGTCCAGAGTTCATGGAGAACTAGCCCGAAAAGGATGTTTAGCAGTTGGAGGGTCCAATAGGCTGGGCAGAAACCATTCGTTGAAATGCTGATTTTAGAAAACAGATCTTATATTACGAGGGATAAAAAGATCCTTCGACTATAAATCTTAAAAATATCCACAATTTTAAAGTTTTTTTTTCGCTGTCAACAGTGGAGTTCAATGTATAGGAGATGCTGAAGCCTCGAATAGATTTTACTTTGGGTAATTACCTTGAAAGGATACGAGCCCTTTACTACACGGCCTTAACCAATTAAAATTTTCAATATTTATCAATGAATATTGAAGGTTCATTTTAATATGATACAGAAACATGCAGGGGATCTATCAAAAAAATAAAAAAAGAAACATGCAGGGGAGAGAAAAAAATTGTTATACCGACCCTTTATAACCACCAACATAAGCATGTAGAAAGAAAATTGATGAAGAACAGCTTATAAACTTGAATTCAAGGTACATGCACAAGCACAAAGAACCCAAAAGATACGTTCCTGAACTTTTACCACAGAACTGGACAGAGTTCAACAAATGCTCCCACCTTAGTTTGTCTTGACTCTCGAGTAATCTCATCTCTTCTAACCTGTATCCACTGCAAATTTGAGGTACTCTGGAAAAAACGAGTAATCATTATTTATGTGCTGATAAAATTCTGGTAATTTTGATTTTTGTGTAACAATCGATGATTCAGTGTACACAGCAAAAAACAAAGAATATTGCACCACGATTTGCCACTTCGAAATTTCAGGAATTTCCTCTTATTTTAATCCAATCTTCATATTTGGTGCACCTCCTGTTTTACCTCATCCTCAGCTGAATTAGACATTTCTAATGTATCATGTCGTTCACTGGTTTCTTGCTTGTTTTCCCATAGCTTACCAGCCTTCCCAATTGCAAGAATCAGATCAAGTTGTTTTCGCTGTTGCTCCTACATGAACGCTCAGACACAACCAACACAATTCAAACTCAATGATTAAAAAAAATGAGGATACTTTGGAAAGTACAGCGGTCAAGAAAATTTTTACTATGCCATATATGGTCAAACTGGATCCATGCTCAATGTATAACTTTTTACATTACCAGAAAATACAAAAATGATGTTATATTTGAACGCAGTAAAAGATTTAGTAGTTTGTGTTTTAGCATTTGGGGGAGAGGGGTGGGGATTGCTAAAATACACCCAAGAATCTATTTCCCACACTGCACATGTTCCAAGTGCAAAATTTGTTACAGTAATTTGCATAAATATCCCAATTATGTTGAGTATAAGTTAACGCCCATAATTCTACCCAACTTTAAAACAAACAAGCCAATAGTTTGCTAACATACACCCACATACTTCTAAAAAATAAAGAGATGAATATAAATTTTAGGTTTAAATACATTTTTTGTCCCTATAGTCTACTCGAATTTGGTTTTGGTCCCTATGTTTTAAAAGTTTGGTTTTTGGTCCCTAAAGTTTAATTTTTTTTTTTTTAGGTTTTAGTTCCTGCTATCAGCAATACGCCACTTACCCTTCAAGAGATAGCCTACACTATAGAGACCAAAAACATTTTTAAGCTAAATTATATAATACAATAACATGCATATTTGATTTGTAAATTGTGCCTGCACTGTCATGCAGAGTTTAAATAACATAGGAGGGGAGGATTACCTGCATTGCTAGTAAAACCTGTTGAATTTCACCAAGTTCCTTCTCCAAAATGTCTGATTGAACTGCTAATGCTCTAGCAGCCTCAGAATTCTTCTGGGCCAAAGCTGCAGTCTTCAAGAAACGAACAAACAATTAGATATCTTTTCCAGTCAGATTTTTCAATATATTAAACTTCAACCATTCATTCAAAATGTTACTAAGGAGAGGCTGATAAACATTTAGTGTACATTTTCTTAATTTTTACAAACAAAAAAGCATTTGAAATTTCCTTGTACTAGCAATTGAATTAACATGAAATGCAGTTAGAAAAAACTTATTCCAATTCAGTACATGCCACACCACGGACATGGGTTTAATCAATACCTGTGGCTGTGGCACAGTTATGGCCATATGGGTATGTCATATGTATTGTATCCAAGATGATATAAATGGCAATGCAGAATTTTTAAAAAAAAAATAGTGTACAGAAAGATATAAAGAACAAATATTAAAAATGATTTAAATATGAATAAAGTTAATAAAGAATATTTTACAATACATTTCATTTAGAAGTACCAAAGACAAATTCAAGTGTTTTTGCTGCACTGTAAATCATAAATCATAATGTAAACAAAATAATTGGTTTTAAGCGACCACTGACTATTAGCAGCTTAGGGTTTTGTAAACAAACCAAATTTGAGAAGAATTAGTGAAGGATCACCAAAGATGGGTATTGAACCATGTATAAATGAGCATGTTGAAGATGAATTCTTCTATGGGGATGACAATGAAGAACTGATACATGAATAATGGCAACTAGCAAGGGCAGCTGGTGTTAAAGAAGAAAGTAAAAATACCTGAAACTTGAGCCAAATGGCTAACACAAGCTTAGTAAGGAGCAAAAGGATACCAAAGAGATGGAGCTTGATTCGAATGACACATAAAATGATGTTTAAGAAAGACCAAAATCTAATGAAAAAGGAGATGAAAGTTTGGACACCTGTTAGATATAAACCCATCCACCTAACTTAAGCTTTTGGGATAAGTTTTAGTATTTAAAATGATTCCAAGGCATCTATAACTAAGTGTGTGTCTGGTTGCGCTTCCGCAACGCACATATTGACAGATTTCCACATTCAATCCATAAAATTGACGCAAAAGCTAGTATAATTTGCTTCAACAGGATGTGCATCAATCTTCTCTAATCTCTGATGTACAACCAAACACACTACAAGAGTGCAAGTGATTAGGATTGCCACCACCACTCTAAATGAAGTTAAACTTCAATGCAAGATAAAATAAGCCTGTGCATAGCACATACTACAAGCTCAAAGGGCTCTAGTGTAAGAGAGTGTGCAAGATATAAAAATCATTCATGGGCTTCTACCTAACAGCTTAAATTGGAAAGCTGATCCTTGACTACAGCTATGGAACTGAATCCAGTGATGATTCCACGAATCTATTTTTCTAATAAGGACTGTGGGCAGCAAACATAGATTATTTATGTCTTTTTGTTATGAATTTTAATTTGAAGGCTGGCAAATTTGGTTATGAAGTTTGTCAGCAACTTATTATTGTTAAAATAATAAAGCTCTTCCGCTATCAACCTTATTGTATCAAGAGGCTTCCTCTCACTACTACTTGACCTAAGTACTAGTATCATCGAACAAACTCACTTCATATCACACTAAAACCCTGAACTCGCACCTAATTATCAGTAATGTATCATCAAACAAACTCACACCATATTACCCTACACTTTCAAAAGCTCAGTTGTCATTATTCAGAATTTTTAACCATTCGAAGTTGCCAATCACGCATTACATATAGGATCCTCACAATGCTCGGTGAAGGAAATCCCAACAAACTCACTCACCAACCACTTTCCACACACGAACACGTACGAAACCAGAATCACAAGACTATTATTGCATAAACAGAGTAGTTACCTCAGTTATGGGATCCTTCAAGGCCTTCCTCGTAACCCTAAACCTAACCCCCAATTTCTCGAGCTGTCTCGACAAAACCCTAACAACCGTCGCGGAACTCCTCAAATCCACTTCCAACTTCTCAATCCTCTCCAGCAAGTTGACCTCCAACCCACCCTTCCCGTTCTCCACACACACGCGCCTCCACTGCCGCCTCCGAATCCACGCGCCGATCAAAACCCCGACCACGAGAAACGCGACGCCGAACGGAGCAGCTCTGGCACCGATCCCTGCGAGGAGCTCCTTCTTGGAACCAGCGACCGCGGCAGCGGCGGCGGACGCGACGGCGGAAGAAAGCAGGCACGAGAACTCGAGCAGCGAGAGGAGCGAATCGAAATTGGAATCGCCGGCGACATGTTCGGATCGGAGGCGAAATGAGTCGGCGCGGACTGTGAGGGAATCGAAGCGGTGCGCGGTGAGGTTAAGGTTTTGCGTTGTGAGGTGGAGGGGGCGCGAGGTTATGATAGAGTGGTTGCAGTTTCTAATTGTGGTGCAGAGTGAGTGGGTTGAGGTTGAAGAAAGCATGTGTGGGAAGGGGTGGTGGTAACACGTGAGTAGCATTGTTGGTTGCAAGTTGCAAAGTGTGTTAGTGTGTATGGAGTAGAAGAAGCAACATTGATTGGATTGGAGTATGGTTATGGTTATGGTTATAGTAGAGATATCATATCGTGGTAGGTCTCTGAGCTTTGGTGTCTGGTGACGATAGCTTCGAGGGGTTGAGTATTTGCATTTTGCAGCGCTCCCATATCACTGCTCAGTAGCTGAACTAGATTTCATTTGATCATTTTGTCCACATTTTTCTTTCTTTCAACAGCATTTGGGAAATGTGATCTTTCTTTCTTCAGCTTATTTAAATGTTGTCTTTAATTGGTTGGCTAAAATACAATTTTACTGTTTCTATTTTGTATATAGTAATTCACAATTTTATTCTCTCAATTTTAAAAAAGACATTTAATCCCTCATTGGTTGAAATATAATTTTTTATTCTTATGAATAAAAAAAAATATTTAATCTCCAATTTTTAAAAATAAGTAATTTTAATTTAATTTTCAATTTTATATACGTTTTATTTTTTTATTTTAATCCAATTAAACCATAATTCTAACATATTCATTTAAGATATAATCAAAAAATTATTAAATTAATTAAAATGTAAGAAAAGATTAAACAAAATAGAGGACTAAAGTTATATTTTAGCCTAATTGATTTTCATATTTAAACTGATTTTTTAATATTTTATATAAAAAAGAATTGAATGAAAATAAAAATACTTCATATTTCAAAAGTATAAAAAACGTTTAGTATTTTCTTTACTTAGTAAATAGAAAAATTAGCAAGATTATACTGTAGGAAAAATTGGAACTATTTTAATATTAAAATTTCAAACTATTATTTATCAAATAATTTCGTTTAATTTTTCTTTAATTATTAGAGTTGAGACTTTTTCAATGACTTTAATATAATTTAAATATAAGATAAATTGCAAACAACCCCTTCAATGTTTTAACTATTTCGGTCTTATACATAAATATTTTATAAGCCTCGGCATCCTGTAGTATGGGTTAAAATGAACAGTTATGAAATTATGATAATTAAGCATGAGAGCTTTACTCAACTCATTAGCACAACGCATGTGACATTAACCCAATGTCAACTCAAAGAAATTACGTGTTGTAAAATAAACTTCGGCACAGAAATTAGAAGGAATCATCCCGAACCCGAACCCGAACCTATCTTTCTTCTCAGTCTCACCTGAATGGAAACAATTCATTTCCTCTGTCACGTTGCTTAATAGATCACATCGACAGTCAACAACATCAAAAGTGGCAACAAATTATATTTGGACATAGACAGATTCATAAATCACAAAACTCAAAATTATGAACCAGCCTAGAATTAGAGCTTCAAAACATTTTATACAGGCTTTCCTCTGCCTCCATTGAATAAACACGTTTCTAATTAATCAGATAATAAATTTGCCATAAAAAATTAGCGTCACCTATTCAAACCAGAGACCAACCAGAGAAAGGTCAGCTATTAGGGATTTAGGGTTCACAAACCTTTAAAATTGCAATTAGGGATTTAGAGTTCACAATTCGAACTTTCGAAGAACAAACGGTTGGAATTCTAAAATGGAGAACTGAAAAACAGAGAAACGGTTTTATGTGTCTATACTAAAATAAATAATTGGTTATCTAACCATTTCAGAAAAATAAAATACCAAATTTTAACTTAAATATAAAAGTTAATTTTATAATCAATTTTAATTAACTAGTTATTATAAAACTGATTAAATATAATTATGGTTAAATTTTATAAAACCAGTTAAAATGAACACCCTACTATAAAAGGGAAGGGACGCAAGATAGAAATTGTCTTAGACCTATATGCCATAAATCATAACCCAAAATGCTCCAGTAAAACGCCATTCATATTTCAACTCTGATGCGATGATATGAATTTAAATTAGAGATTTGACAAATTTTGGTGCCACCAGACAGAGGAGGAGGCCAGATGAGTTTACCAAAGGGTACACATCTTTGGTTAGTATAAACTATAAAGACTGAAAAAGTCACTAACATAATATTCAATGGCAACTGTAAACCATCTTCCAAGAACTACACGTTCAAGAGCATCCTAAGACAAATTCACAGTAATATTCTCAATCGCAGATTATATAATACTGAATGAAGATAGTATCAATGCCCAAATCAAAAAAAAATTTGCTCCAGGATGCACCATCTTCACATTTTAACACGTTCCGTACGAAACTTCTAGTAGTACGGCATGTAACGATTTGGCCTTCTAAACCTAGGAACCTTCCTGCAGGATATTTAATGGAAAATGAAGAAAAAAAAATTCAGAACATCAATCAAAACAACAGAGGGTATAACATGCAAATTTAGACAAGGCACGCAACATACCCATATCCATAAGCGGAGTAAAAGTAAGGAGGAGTATATGGCCTCCTGAAGCCATATGCCATGTAAGGATTAAAGCGCCTAGGACGAAATTGTTTCATTCCAGGAACATTGGTCCTCTTTGGCAAAACCTGGAAATACAAGTATCCAAATGATTAAATGATAAATACTACTAATTTAAAAGAATGATCTCTTGGCTGATTGAAACAATAGCAATTGAAACAAACAATAGTAACCTAGTTCAAATAATAACTCAATTGAAAGAAATGTACCTTCAATTGACGGCCATGCAATTCAGATTCATTCAACAGGAGAGCCTCTTGAATAGCTTCAACTTCAACAAATTCCACATAAGCAAAACCTTTAGGCTGGCCAAACTTGTCTGTCAGAATAGTTACCCTGTTCACAGTACCACAGGATTGAAAGTGTTGCTGCACTTCTTCTGGTGTGCATGCATAATCAACCTGTAAAACACAAATCAATTTCAAGGGATTTTGATGCCAATAATATCATGTTAAATTGTTAATTCAAAAGGAGCTTACACCTGATTCAGTTATCATAAGAAACTAGATTCCAGAATTACATCATTACAGATCACGTATATGACAATATTGTTCCAGTAAAAATTTATAATATTACCCAAATATCTGTAGTTACAGCCACTCTTAGTAAAAATGAAAATATAAAAGGTTATAACTTAATTAATGAACTATTTAATTGGGAATTGCATAAATTACTCAGGACAATTTATATGAGAAACTCCAGCACATAATTTCTATCCTTCAATTCTATCTTTACATTATTACTTTTTTTTATTGAAATCTATACATAATTACTTTTGTCTCTAAGAAAGGAACACAAAATAAAAGCATAAAAATTCAGACAGACCTCTGAAAACATCAGAACATAACCATTCTAACCTAAAAATCAAGGTGACTCAGTTTATTTTATTTTTTTAAAGGATGACAGGCCACCCTCTTACATCTCAAACTTTAGTGCAACTCATCTACAGAAATATGAATTTTCCCAACTCTCAAACAACAGAAGAATTCCACTGGTTCTAATTCCATAAACCCTTTCAAACTGACTAATTCTATTTTATTCAAAAAGGATGCCAGGCCACACTCTTAGATTTCAAACGTTAATGAACATTTATTATCTCTAACCACAACATCAACAGAAATATACATTTTCCCAACTCCTCAAACATCAGAAGAATTTCATCAATTCCAACTCCATAAACCGCCAACTAGAATCAACATGACATCCCAAACACAAAACCTAACCAGGCTATGCACCCCATAGATGTAATTTTAATTATTGTTTATAGTCATTTTACAAGCTCTTCTCAAACTCTAGGTAAACCTCTTGCCTTCTACTCTTTAGTTTCATCCTCCTTGTAGCAATTCACAATAGCACCAACTTTTTCTGGTCTACAAGTAACCCCCAAGAATGAGCAAGGAAGTAATGCTCACCAATAAAGGATGACTGAGCAAAGCTTTAACATATTGGTCAGAATTCTAACCCTTTTCGTAAAAATTGCACTATTTGAATTGTGTAAGATGTGATAGAAGAGGGATAAAGGGAATAAAGAATGTAAAATAACCATTCACTTGCAACTTAATGATTTTGAAATGACTTGAAACAAGAAAGAAAAAGCCTCAAATATCATGTAGTCTAATTCACAGAGATGAAAACAATTATTAGATAAAAAGCCAGTAGGGAAGCAGCAGCTGCATACCCATTGGCACGTTGGCCAAATGACACACAACAAAGGCACCACAGACCTCACTGCAGTCAACAATAGGGCTCTATGACTAGGAGCAAGCCCAACACTTACAGAATGTTCTTCCAAAAGAACCACAAGCTGTCTCCTCCAGGAGTGAAGTTGATGCATCTTTAACACATTCTACTCCAGCTGTACCAGTTTCAGCCATCCATGAAATGCCAGTCACAGTTTCCTCAACATATTTTTTATTTTTTTTTTCTCTTCTATTTTCTCATTTCTTTCTTTTTTTCTCAAATTGATCTATTTTTCCTTCTGTACAATGTTTTTTCATTTCTTTCCTTTTTTCTTTTCAGAAACTTAGTTTTTTTTCTCCTCAATCTTTTTTGTCTTTGTTTTCCTTCCTGTGATATCTTATATTAAATTTCATAAGCACAATTACTTTCTTTTTTTCCCTCTAGTACAACCCTAAGAAACACCAATTACATTGTTCCACACACAAAATACAATGTAAGCATCCCAGCGCTAATTATAGAACCTGAGTAATAAGAATGACCCTGCGATCATAGTCAGACAAAAGTCAAACCCTGTCTCTGAAGATTAACAGTATTCACTCCAAAACAAAAGAACATGCAGTTTCAAATATATCATAGTAAAAGAATACAACACAAAATAAGCGTTAACCCATTCAACCAAAGTTTCTATTGATACAACTAATAGAATTACAGAATGCTTCAAAACAGGCCAGATTAATAGATGATGGAGATATGCATTGAATAAATAGCCTAACTCAGGACAAGTTTGTTGTCTCTGGTGATAAACAAGGGCAAGAAATTTCAAATTTTAGAATTACCAAAGGTCAATCAAAGGACAGTCACAGGAAAAAACTACATAAAGGTACAAGGGAAGGTTTGCTAAATATTTTACATGAAATCTTTCATAGATCACTGCTAACTTCCTAACATAGCATTAGCAAAACCTAAAGATTAGAAAATACTCAATGAAACTCAAATTTTCAATTTAATAGGCTTATTTCTATTTTCTAGTGGATTTGGATCGCAGCCTCCAATTACCAAAGTCTCTTACGTGTTTTTCACTACTTTTTCCTTGTACCACACACAAATACCCAGGATCAGCAGGACAATTTGAACCACATCTATGAGCCCAATCACTAGTCTAAGGGAAAAGCACCAAGATAAATAATTTATCCAACTTAAACAGTCATGGACGATAATACAATTGAAAAACTAATGACAATAAAAAACAGGATAGGATGATTCATACATTGCCAACAAAAACAGACCGAGAATCTGCCTCCTCCTTGTTTGCCTGGGAAGCAGCTGCATTAGCAGGATCTGCAAAAGAGATTCAATCTAAAAGTTAAAATAATAATAATAATAATGATGCAACTCTATTTAGATAGTAGGCACACAATTTGGTAAAATCAATAGACTTCACAAAAACATACTTCGACAGAAGACATTTAGTATCATGTTTTGCCAAGATTTTAACCATTGTCAAGGAACATACAAATAAAGAATATTTCAAATAAATTACCTTCATTAGAAACATCAAATGAACCCTAAGGTCTCATAAAACTTTAATTTGTTGATTTTGATGACAACATTATCAAACAATTTGAAGCGACGTTGTCATTCAAGCTCTGACGAGTTTTACATTTTATCAATAATCACAGATATAAGTTTAAAGAGGTTGTCATTCAAGCTCTAGTATGTTTTAGGTTTTATCAATAATCACAAGTAAGTTTTTAAAAAATGGTTGGCAAGCGTGATTTTGGTCACATCATCAAGCTTTTTGGGTGTCCACAATCACAATTGTGGCCTCATCGGCTGCATTTATCTGCAATTTCCCCAATATCAAGGAACAAGACAAAACCACAACTGCAATTTAAAACCACAAACACAATTGAAAACCTTGATCACAAGGATGAGTTTAAAGAGATTTTTATTCAAGCTCTGGCATGCTTTAGAATTTATCAATAATCATAAAAAATGAGTTTAAAGTGGCTGTTATTCAAGCCCTGGTGAGTTTAGATTTTATCAATAATCCTAAAAGATGCGTTTGAAGAGGTTGTAGCTCGAGCTCTGGCGAGTTTTAGGTTTCATCAATAATCATAAAATATGAGTTTAAAAGCAAAATTGATGTTTAGCTATGAATAAAGCCCATACGTATCGCATTCTGATAACTGAACAATTTCACGTTCCGGAAAAAAAAAATTAGAAAACGATGATGATGATAGTACTCTCCAGCGCGACCAAACCGTCACGGCTCGAAGAAGATTCGAAAACCACGAGATGAGAAAAGTCGAGGAACGGTTCCGAACAAGAATGAAACCATAAGCTTCTGAATAGTGATTAATCGAAAGAGTATGAGATGAAATTGACGAATTAAAATGAGGATAATGAAAAGATGTGAAGAGAAACCTTGAACGCTGCCAATCTCCTTCTCGACCTTGGCTTGCATCTCGCGAAGCGCTGCGGCTTCCTCTTCCATTTCCTTCAATCGGCGCTTCATTTCGTCGAGCTCCTTGACGGCGGCGTCATCGTCGGCGGCGGACATGTCAACGTCTCCTTCCATCTCTCCCTCGTCGGGGATCTCTCCTCCGTACACCTCGTGCTCTTCCTCCTCCATCTTTCTTTCGATTCTACGCAACTCAACGCAATCTGCCCTACACAATTGCAATGAAAATTAGGGTTCTTATTCTTTGATTATTTATAATAGATTTTACATGTTTGATTTGGGAATTACACGATAGCACTGTGTGGAGTTTGGAGTTTTACTTTTTTTTTTTTTTGACAGCCATTGTAGTTTTACTTTTACTACTAGGATTTTAGGACCTGCGATAAATATTTATTTTTTTAGAGAGAAAGGACTATGTACTCACAGTGTAAATTTTACATTATCATTCAATCATAACCCACCATATATGAAAAGTTTGTTGATTTTTACAAAATTATCTTAAAAGTCATATCAACGGTGATTTGTGACTGGATGACAGTGTAAAATTATTTTACACCGTCAATGCATTACCACTAAACTTTATTTTTTATATAATTAATTTATAATAAATAATATATTTAAATATGGGGAATGCTAATGCACTCACACTATTTTTTTTAGTATGAGTACATTAGCAACCAACACCATAACATTTGGTCAAAAAATCAATGAACTTATTTGTTGTAATAAATTTAAGGTTTAATTACTCTGTAGGTCCCTAGACTTTTACTAAATCTTCAATTAGGTCTTTGAACTTTTTTTTCTTTTAATTTGATCCTTGGGCTTTTATTTATTTTTCAATTGGGTCTTGAACTTTTATTTGTTTTTCAATTGGATCATTTCATCTAATTGTCGTTATAAAAAATTAACCTCAGACACTTAATTAGAGGTACAAACAATGAACTAATGCTTCTAGAATGTGTTATAAGTCTAATTAAGTCAATTCTGATAATTTTCTGCAAAGTTTTAACATTTTGCAAAAGTAAATAATTGTGAAAGAATGCTTGAGTTAAATTGACATGTAGAAGTTGAAACTTTGCATAAATGTTTCAAAATTGATTCAGTTGTGCTTACAACACATTCCACAAGCATCAACTCACTGTCTGCATCTCTAATTAAGTGTTTGCGGTTAGTTTTTCATAACAACAATTAGATGAGGGATTCAATTGAAAAAAAAATTAGGGATCCAATTAAAAGAAAAAAAAGTTTAGGAACCTAATTAAAAATTTGATAAAAGTATAGAGACCTGCAGATTAATTTAACCTAAATTTAACTTAAAGATATTATAATACTTTATTATTCAATTTAAAAAATAATTTCTCTCTCCTATTTGACCATCATTAAATTTTTCAAATACTCTCTTCTCTCGTAAACATTAAATTTTCAATCTTTATTTCCTCTCTCCTCTCCCATCATCAAATAATAAATATATTATGAAAATAACTGTATATTCTGATTTATTTATTTTTTATAATTTCAAAAACATATTAAAGGGAAGTAAATGAAATTAATATGAAAAAAGTTGATTTCTATATAACACACAATAATCATACAATTAAATATGAAGAAATGATGGCGTGAAAAAATATAAAGAAAAGATTACCTATTTTTTCAAAAGAAATGAAAAATAATTGTTTTTAATATAAATTGAATAAGCATAACATCAAGATTAAAAAAAGTTCTTTTTTTAAAGAAAAATATGACTCACAGAGGTCATCAACAATTTGGTTGAAAAAATATAAAAGACAGTAATTTATTATTATTTTTTACTATAAATTATTTTTAGAAAAATAGTTAATTTTCAAATTCATTTAAATAGTACAATTATTACTATATTTTAAAATAAATTTGAATCGATCGCACTTATTATTTTTTAAATAAATGTATATTTTAATTTATAGTGTTTTTTCATAATACACAATTTTTTATAATACATTTATTATATTATGGTGAGAGAGGTGAGAGATTAAAAATTTAATGTCTATGAGAGAGGAGAGAGAAGAGAGTATTTGAAAAATTTAATACTGGTCAGAGAGGAGAGAGAAATGATTTTTAAATTGAATAATAAAATACTATAATATCCTTAAATTAAATTTATTACAACAAAGAAGTTCATTGATTTTTTTGTTCAAATTTTATGGTGTTGGTTGCTAATGCACTCATACTAAAAAAAGGATGTGAGTGTGTTAGCATTCCCCTTTAAATATATATTAAATTATAATTAAATTTTATACTAACTAAATATTTTAAATATATAAATTATATTCAAGTATATAATGAAAAATTAGTTTGTTATATAAGGTTAATTTTAATTATTGATATTTTTTAAAAAAAAAACTATAGAAAATTAGTTTAGAGATATTAATGAAATATGTAGAATAGAAAATAAAGAAATCAAGTATACAGGTTAAGATAAGAATAGGACAATTTGAAATAATTGGAAAAAAATTATTAATTATAGTGCGTGAAATACGCTTTAAAGAGACCCAAAAAATAATAACATAAAAAATAAAACTCTAATTTCAATTAAAAATAATATTAAAAGTGTAGTTAAGTTTGAATACTTTGTTTATCTTAGATTTAATTGCATTTTTCTCATTACTTTTATGATTTTGATTATTTTGTCACTTTTTTTTTCACACATTTTCCTCATTAGTTTCAAAATTTTGTGAATTTTGTAATTTGTTAATTGATCATCCATTTTAGGCAAAGTGTTTAAGCGGGAGATTTGAATTTAATTAATTCTAACTTTTGTAACACCCTAAATCCGGGTTTACAAATATTCTCATTTTTAAACTTATTTTAATTCAATAAGCATGTTAACTAACTTTAATTTTTTCCAAAAACTGTGAAGTTAGTAAAACATAGATCGGAAATTTATCGGATGTTTAAAATTTTTCATTAATTAATTTTGGAAGTTGTGTATCACCGCCTCAATTATAAGTATACCTGAAATAGAGATTTTCATATCCCAAATACTTTTCGGAATAATAGTAATATATACATTTCCAAAGCGTATATCAAATACATAGGATAATAGAGTACAAAGACTAAATATACATGCCAGCAATCTGAAGCCTAGGTCTACTCATGCCAAGATACATGAAAAAAAAAAGGGTCCTAGGACTCAGAGCAGACATCACTAATACCCAATCCTGCATGTTAGACCAACCTCCAAACGAAAAGTGACGAAGCTGATGAAGATAATGTCTTCATGACATCTACAGGTACTGCCACCGGTTCCTAAAAAAATAAACAGAGGGTGAACTCTCTGCTTCATCAAGCAATACACACAGAACGACTTTAGAAGTCACAAACACCTACAATCAACCACGTCGATGTGGTTATCTACCGATCACACTCGGTACCTAATCGTTTTCATCACTATAACAATTTACTTATATTTTACTGGCCAGTTGCCATTGGAACTCCCAGAACTCAATGGTCTTACACATTTTTGAGTTGGATGACTGTTGGGAGTACACCTCTCACCATGGTACTATGGCGGGCTCTCACCAACCGATGATGTCTCGTATTTTTGTCAGGGTGGCCGAGTCAGCTATGTGATCTATCGTCACAACTCAGTGCCTTACCCTCCAAGGTCAACTTGCCTTACGATCATCTCCCAGGTACCAAGTGGTCATCCATTACTCCGAGGACTGACTCCTCAACACTCTCCTCACAGAGTTTATTTTCTTTCTTCGTCGCATGTGGGTTTCTCGCTGCACATGGTATAGGTGCGGACGAATTGACGCCGAGCTAAAGGTACCACCTCTACGCTCACATATGCATATATAAATAAGGACTTTGCCTTTATCGCTACATCGTAACGATCTCATCACCCCAAGTGACGCGTCATTCGCAATCCGACCTTAGTTCACAGATAACTTGCAGCTGAAATATCCCACGCGACCTTTTACAGGTCTGTGTGAGCTTTTCTACCAAAGGTACTCGACGGCGGTCCTCAATCAACATATGTCCCAGACATACAACACGGAGATCAAACTCCCCCACTATCACAGGGGTTAAACATTACGACCCTGTCATCTTACAAGCACAATGCTCACCGTAGATAAAGCCTCCACACGACCTCTCAACACTTGCCCATTTGGCTTCCGGTCACGTAAGATTCCTTCTAAATCGACGCGTAGCATTTATCCACTACACCAGTCACACGTGACCCCCAACGAAAAGGTTTCCCTTCTCATTCGATCCTCACCAACACAAAACAAGGATCACAGAATTACTTATGTCAACCATCAATTACTAAGTTCACACTCTTTTTACGGATTAATTCATTACTTTATGTCATTTTTATCACAAAATCACCGTTTTCCACAAATGTGCTCCGCATGGAGTTTATTTGTTCCCACGAAGATTATAAATCCTCACCCCCACATTCAACATCCACAACACATCAAAATCATGCGCACACAACTTTTCCACAATGCCCAGGGTTCACACCCCCCAGGTCTCAGTCCACAATATACATAGTACAGTTAATTTGTATAATGAATCAAGTCACAGATAATTAGTCAACACATAGCATATTGATGAATATTCACCTTTAGATGTAGAATATCATCTCTCAAGCTTAAATATATCATATCACATTAACAAAATTGACCAAATGAGGTCGATTTTTCTTTGATAGTACTGAATGTGAGCTCTCACTGATACAAGCAAATGACCTCAGAATTTAAAACTTTTTATATCAAATCGAAGCTCTTGAAATCTATTTTATAGAAAGGTATCCCACTTATAAAATCAACATCTAGAAAATTTTATAAAAATTTTCTAAGTCAGCAGCCCTGTATTTTGAGTGCTCACTAAACATCGCTCAAAGAAATGTAAATTTCTCCCACTTCCCAAATTCGTTTTGAGATGAATTTTTTTTAATAGAAAGCTAACATCTTTATATTTCTAAAAAGGTAACCCTGCCTCCAAATTCTTTCCCTATTGTTCCCAGTAAATTTGTTTCTCACAGCCTAAGTTTCAGACTCAAAACTGAGCTCAAAACCCTTGCCCTGTTTCTTTTTAAAAAGTTAATTTAGAAATTGGGCATGATAGTTTTTTGTAATTTATATGGTTAAAAAGCTTGTCTTGTCTAGTTTTTATTGATTCAAAAACGAAAAAGAAACATTAAGCACAAAACTAGGAATTTGAGAAAAACCGAGACATGTTCCAGGGAAACTTGAAAACAGAACAGTCATTTTGAAAGCCACGGATGAACTTCAAAACGAGGTTTTCTCTCCATGGTGTCAAAATAAAAGTTGTTCCTTTTTGTGTATATTTTCATTCAAAATAAATTTCGTAAAAAACCAACGGTTAGATCTCCCAAAAATCACAAAACCGTGGGATCTGTCCAGGGACACACGAACCTGACAGCCACTGTTCCATTGTTTTGGAGTTTGTTTTCAACATACAACCTTCGTCAATTAATTCTATGAAAATTGGGCATGGATTCTCTTGTTCCAGGGACCTTCCCACTCAGTTTCAAAAGAACAAAACAACACTAAAACCAGGACATGCACTCACACAGCCACTGCCAAGGGTTTCAAACTCATTTCATCAACTTTTCACATTCAAACATTCAAACAAACACACACAACAGCCAAGAGAGACGTACATGTTGTAGGTAGTTGAGTCCCCTAGCTCTCAACCACCCTTAAACTAAAAATAGAATTCACAAATAGTCCCCCTCACCTTAGATTTTTGGCTCAGTTGAGAGAGAAAGAGAAGACAAGTTGTTGGTGATGAAGAGAGGACCTCAAAGCCTTGTATGTAACCAGCCAAACAACAACAAAAACAAAAAAAAAAATGTCTTCCCTTCTTCGGACCAGGAGCAGAAAAAAGAAACAGAGAGCCGCGGGAGAGAAACAATAAAAGGAAGAGAAAGAAGCAAAGCCGTTCATTTAAGTATTTGAGTAAATTACAATGACCCCCCTTGAGGTTTGCTTAAATTATACCTAACACCCCTATCTTTTTTACCATTATTTTTAGCCCCCTAAGGTAAACACCGTTACTTAACTGTAACGTAAAATGTTAGTTGACAAAATTACCCCTTCAAATTTGGTGAGAACCCAAATTTACCCTTACTTTAGGGTTCCCTCGGTGATTAGCTCTTTCAACATCATCATCACCTTCCCATCGATCTCAACCACCTGCGTCTGGAACTCCACCCCTATTGTCGCCTTCAAGTTGCTATCAAACTCATTCCGCGCAAAACTCGACAACAAATTTGACTTCTCTGTTGCGGAGTCCCCAATCAGTACTATCTTGAACAGGTACTCCTCGCCGCATTCGTCGTTCTCATCCATCGCTTGTGATTCCCAACGAGTGAAGGTGAGTGGATAGGGTGGGGGTTCTTAAACGGTGAAATGAGGAGTGGTGTTGGTGTCACTTTTGCGTGTGAAAGGAAGAAACAGAGTTTGTGTGTGTGTGGATTTTGGCGTTGGGCTGCTGCTGGAAAGGGCGGAGTACACAGTGCCGACGATGATTAAGGGGTGCCGACGGGACGCAAGTCGCAGCTTTGAATTGAACCAGTTTTCCACAAATTTTTTGGTTGCTTCAAAGGTGGGGTTGGAGTAGTGGTGCTATTTAGCGATTTCATGGTTGCTTCAGAGGTGGGGTTGGATTTCACGTTGCCTTGACTCATGTGCATAAGGCTATTGGGGATTTACTTCATTGTGTGTTTGAGAAGGATATTCATTTACCGGTAGTATGTGTTAATGCCACGAATCAGTTTCTTACATATTTGTGCTTGCTTGCTCTGCACTTTGAGTTGCTTCCAATTTTGAGATTAACAGTATTCTTGATAGTGTTCTTGAAAATCTGGAGGAAAAATACCCTCTGTTTGTGCAAACGTAAAATTTCATTTTTTTTCCAAGGAACCAGTGGTGTGTTTAAAGGAGAGAGATGAGGGTATTTTCGGTAAAAAAAAAGTCATTAAAACTCATGTGCTGATCACATGAGCTTTTCCCGTAACGGTTCTAATGTCCAAAACGTTTAGGGGGCTCATTGTAACAGACAAGCAAAAAGTAAGGTGTTTAATGTAGGAACCCAAAATTGAGGGATGTCAAGTGTAATTCAAGCAAACCTCAGGGATGGTAATTGTAATTTACTCTAAGTATTTGGATAAAATTTGCAATTTTGCTATTTGTACCCTCACTCCTCTAAGGACACCCCCTTTCTCTTTTTTTTTTCTACAACTTACGGAACTCACGTAAAAGTTCCAAAAATCTTACAATAACTATATGACACATAACAAAACATAGAACTTGAGTTATTTATTATATCAATCAACATAATTTAAATTTAGTTGGCTCTTTCCTTATTAATCAAACATTTATTCATATAATTAGGAAAACCACAATGTTACAATTTTTTCCAACAAGAAAATTTTCTAATTAAATTTCTCATGTTCATACTTATTGGGTTGAAATTTTCGGGGTGTTACAACTTTTAGATTTGAAAGAAAATTTAATTAAATTAATTTCTATAATTATTTGATTTTGTTATTTTAATTGAATTATTAGAATCATCTTTACCCTTGTAAAAAAAACATTTTTATTTACCTACATAATGTGATATGATAGATAGATAATTATGTCCCTTAAATATACAATCAAAAATTTGATCCAAAAGTTATGTATTGAAGATTATAAGTATTTTGGAAAAAGTCAACTCTTTAAATGAGTTTTCATATTTGAAAGTGAATTTGACTCTCGATTGAAAGATACTCAGAAAGACATTTTTTTTGTTAATTTATTTTGAATGTTATTCTAAAATAATTGTCATTTTTATAATTTTGGTCCAAATTCAAAAAGAGAATTAAATGGGCTTGAAACACTATAAGAAAGTTCATAACTACATAACAAAATAATAAAAATGTTATATACAGATTTTTATTATTTTGGATTTTATTATTTTCAAGATTTAGATTTGAAAATATATTCAATTTAATTAGTTTATTAAATGTTTTATTATTTTAACTTAATTTTTATTTTATTTGAATTGACCTAACTCTACTTAAAATTTATGTTCAAATTCAAAAAAAGATAATCAAATAAATTGAGACATTATAAGAAAGTTCATAAATACGCATAAATGATTGATGTGGAAAATTTGTAGACAATGTGTTTAAAAGAGAGATTTTGATTTAATTAATTATAACTTTTAGATTTGAAAGAGAATACAATTCAATTAATTTTCAATTATATGATTTTGTTATTTTAATTGAATTTATTTGTCTTAAACACCAGTAGTACATTCATCTTTATTTTATTAATCTTGACTAAATATACTAAGAATGAGTTTGGTTGCATTGAATACAAAGAAATGGAATGAAATTGAGAACAAATATTTAAATTAGTAATAGAGGTGTGAGACCCACACTAAATTTTAAAAACTTCCCCTCCTTTCCTTCCTCTTTCCTTTCATTCAAACAAGTATGAAGTCTTCGTTTTGGGTGCTTGTAAGTTTTTAGTTTATTTTAAAAAATAATTTTGAAAAGTAAAACATGTTTGGATAAAAAAGGATCGAAATAAATTTTTAAAAAATTTTAAAACTATTTCAACTTACTTTCATAAATAAGAAAAAAAAATAGTTATAGTATTCTTTTAATGAAAAAAAATTTGTTATAGTTTTAAACTTTTAGAAATTGTTTTGTCCTTTTCAATATTCTTCCCCATCCTTTTCCGTATCTTGAACAATTTTCTCTAGTCCACGTTTAGTCTTAATTAGATATGGCAAAATTGGTTAGGTTAATCGAATTGGTCTGAATCCATTGATGAGACGTGAGGCTTAAGTTTAAAATGTTGAGCAAGAATTAAATTCAGGTTATTTTAACATCTAATCATGACCTGATATGGACTTAGATCACAAAACCCATACACATTAGGCTTTGGTCTTATTTTAAAAGCTCAAGTTGATTTTGGACTTTTTGTCTTAGCCTAATATAGCCTTTGACCTACATCAAACCTACATCTAGTCCCACCCGAGCCTACTTGATAAAATATTGCGCTTAATCTTTAAATTTCAAGCACAAACTAAATTTAGGCCATTTTAGCCCGATTTGGGTTTAGCTAGCCAAAAGTTTATACAAATCGGGTTTTCAACATGTTGTTTGAGCCTCATTTCAAAAACCCAAGTTGAATATAAGCATTGACCTACTATAACTCATCTATATCAAGCCTTTAACTAGGCCAACCTAAACTTGTGTTGATGAAATGTTGGGTTTAAACTTTAAATTTTGAGCATGAAAAAATTATGGGTCATTTTAACCCAATTGATCTTAGTTCACAGAAAATCAATGCAGACCATATCTTATTTCAGAAACCTAAATTGAATTTAGACTTTCTAACCTAATCTATTGTTGACAATGACTTGCGTCAAGTTTGTGATCAACTTAGCTCGAACTCACTCGATGAAATATAAGGTTGGAGTTTTAAATTTTAAAAATAGGTTAAATTTGGACCTTCCTAGCACGATCCAAGCCCAATATGTGCTTAGCCTACAAAAAACTTAAAAATTAGGCTTCCATTGAGCTTGATGCTTAGTTTAAAAGCTCAAAGTTTTTTTTTTTTACTTCCTATAACTCGTGACTGGCTCTGGCCGAACCCACCCAATGAAACATAGGACTCTAAATGCAAATTTTGAACACACTAAATGTAGGTCTTTCCAGTCTAATTTGATCATTGCCCAATTCAAACTTAACACACAAAACAAAATAATTTGGACTTTCAGTGAGCTTGGGCCTCTACTTAAACGCTTAAATCTAATAGGGGAATTTTAGCCCAACTTGCTATAGCCCGCAATCAACTTGATCTGAACCTGTTTGATTAAATGTGGGCTTGAGCTTTATAGTTTGCGTACAAATAAAATGTGTACATTTTTAGGTAGTGTTCAACCCAACTTTTTTCTAGTTTTTTCTTCTCCTTAAAATGAAAAGTTAGGTCAAACACCTTTTATAAAAAAAAACTTAAAAATAAGTGTTTTATTTTTCATGAACAAATAATAAAAAATAAGCTTTTATAAAAGCTAATACAAAGAGCTTATATTTAACTTACATGGAGCTTTTTTTAAGTTTATATTTTGATTCTCATCAATGACACTATGAATGAAATTTGTTCAATAATAATAAAACAACGGGTGCCAATTTTTTTTTTTTGGTAACAACGTGCTGTTTGAGTCAGCAAGCAAAGGGAAAGATAAAAACTGAGGAATATAGTAAAAAAATCCTATCACAACTAATCATGCGGAGACTATAATTGGCTAAGTAGTCAACAACTTGATTCCCCTCTCTAAATATGTGCTTTAACAGTAACTGACCTTCCTTAGCCATAAAAGCCCAAATATGATAGACAAGAACACTACTAGGATTGGTTTGAGAACATCCATTGGAAACAAGAAAAATAACTAATGCAAAATTAGACTTAACAATAATTTGTCTAAAGCTACAATTCCAAGTAAGGGTTAATCCATGATGAATTCCTTAAAGTTCAAGAATTAACACAAAGAATACACCAATCTTAAGAGAAAATGTTGTTAAAAAACTAACATTCTAATATCTTAAGGCTATAGCATATCCGACTAGTCTATTGTGGCAAAAAACAACACCATCAATATTAAGCTTAACCTAAAGAGAAGGAGGGGAATGCTAACAGATTGGTATAAAGGAAGGTAAATTCGGAATCGTGCTAAGATGAAGTACCAAAACCAGTGCCTCATCCATGTACCATTGTTTATAACCGTACAATATATTATTAAAGAATTGAACAACTATAATTTTTTACTGATTACCTGCAAGTGAAATTAGATAGAGTTTATGTGGTTGCGGTTGTATAGTGTTCAGTTCTTTGTGAACCCATGTCTTCTTCGTCCACGGCACACGGCAAAGTGCAGCGGTTTCAGTTCTATTTTTCATTTTTTTGATTTGGCTTAAGGTTTTGGATGTTTGTATGTACTTCGATTTGGAAGAAAAAGTCATCGTTGCAATATTAACACGACTTCAAACCCCAAATCAACAATGAAATATTAACTTAAAATCAACGCAATATTATAACACAGCAAAACAATTTAAATTTAAAATCAACAAATCTCCCAAAAATTAATCAATTCATTCCAAATTTCAAATCCCAAATTCAATTTATCTCTACAATTCAGAGCAAAAAATCCAGAAAATAACAACAAAAAATCAAGCAAACAATGTCGTTAACAGTAACGGCTCGGAGGGTTAACTCAATCCGCTCCTTCAATGGCTTCGATTCAATGCCCGGCGAGTTCGGGGTTGTTGAAGGGAGGAGATCCGGCAATGGAAGAGAGGAAGAGGAAGCAGATGGAGTCAAGCGACGAATCCTCGAGTGGAAGTGCAAAGGACGTTCGTAACAAGGTTGAGGAGGGAGAGGAAGGCGCGGAGGGAGGGGTCCTGCTCCGTGGCGAAGGTGGCTTTGAAGGCGGAGCTGGATGTCGATGACGGAGCTGGAGACAAATCAAATTTGAAAGATAAAAATCAAAAGAAAAAGATAAAACGAAATTGAAAAACTGAACCAGAGAGATGCCAAAAAAAATAAAATTTTTAAATTTTTTATTTTATTTTTTTCTTCCGGTAAAAAACTTGTTGCTACCAGTCACTTTAGTGGTACATGTTTGAAACTTATACAACCACAATTGCGGTTGTATAGTTCAATTCTTCGTGAGCATCAAGTGAGCAAACAACTGAGATCTAAAGTCAAACAGCTGAAACTTAAAACACGAACAAACAACAAAGCACGCAGCTGAGAAAATCTAAGTGAAATTGAAAGGTAGATAGATCTAATAATAATAATAATAAAAAGCATGAACCAGTGAATCCAAGCACGAATAGAAGTTTCTAGTGGATGGGAAAATCGACAAACGGTAACAAAGATTGGAGGTAGATGTAAACGAATATTTTTTGAGCAAATCTTTTCCGACACTGGCGATACCGCGCGATTTGCAACCAGAATCATCGGCTCCATGACGGTGCTCTCCGCGTTGTGTCTCTTTCGCGACGATGAACTTTTTCCACTCCTCTGTGCCGCTGCACTTCGACATGGCACAATGCATCAGCTACCGCTTGTTCGTGCAAATCAACAATCGAACTCGCGTGGACCTTGGTTGCTATGGCGACGGCTTCCTCCTGGATGCGGTGGCGGCAACGCAACTAAAGAAAGAAGGAGCTCCGATCTCGTTGTCAGGCATAGAACATAAAATTTTATTTTATTTTTTAATATTTCTTATTAAAAAATATATTAAATAATTTTTAATTATTTTTTTATCTGGTAAAAAACCTATTGTATCAGGTCAATTTATTGCTACATAGGTGAGGCACCTTTTGAAGTACTTCACCTTAGACGGATTTGTAAATTTGTACCACCTGAGATATAATAGGACGCACAAGTATAATAGCCTAGTCATGTGTATTTGTAATTTTCAATAAAACTTAACTATGTTAAGTAGGTTAGACAATGTGTAGCTAGCACTTCTACAACCATATATAAATGGTTAGAATTAAAAATCATTTAATATTCACACGTGATCATTTAAAATAGTAAAATGACTTTGTGTATTAATTTTAACTATTTATGTTTTATTATATGCAAATCTCATGGGACTCTAACTAAAACACAAAATAAATTCTCTCTATATATGGAATAAAAAAATATTTAACCGTTAATTTTTTTTTCTCAAATTATATCTTAGAGCATCTCCAATGGGTGTAATTTTTTTTTGATTCGTGGGAATCGAAGACAGGTACCAGGAGGTTTACAACAACTCACACACTCTGCTCAACCAACTGAGATACACCCCTTGGTCCAATGGGTGTAATTTAAACAGTGCATTTTGAGCTATTAATTGGTCCCCGCAATGCCACATCAAAGTTAAGCAACTCGTACACATTTTGCTCCAATGTATAGTTTTAAGCAACTCTTAAATGATTCATCTTTAAATGACTCCAAAATGACTCACCCTTAAAATGAAAAGAAAATATTTTTTTTAAGCACAAGCAACGGTTGCTTATAGAAGCAATGCTGCTTAATTTTAAGCAATCCAACATGACACATGTATTACCTCCAATGCTAAAAAAAAAAACCAAGCAACAATGCTTTAACATAAGCAACGAGCATTGGAGATGCTATTAATGAAAGTTTAAGTTTAACAATATTTATTTATAAATACAAATCAAATTAATTTATCTAAAAGAAATAATGCTGTGATAAACTTGTGGATTTTTTAAATAACGGCTAAAATATGTTTTAGGTCCCTAATAAAAAAAAATTGCGCTAAATCCCTGATATATTAAAAATTTTGTTCTGGGTCCCTACTTCAGTTAAGTGATGACGTAACTGTTAAAAATTTTAAAATGCAATTTTTGGCGGTTTTAGTATTCATTTAAAAATTTAAATTACAATTTCTGACGGTTTTTAGTTGCCATAATCAATTAAAAAAGTTAAAATATGTTTTAGGTCCCTAATAAATTAGCAAGTTTTGTTTTAGGTCCCTAATAATTTTTTTCTTTGCGTTAGATCCTTGATATATTAAAATTTTTGTTTTGGGTCATTGCCTTCAATTAAGTGATGATGTGGTCGTTAAAAATTTTAAAATGCGATTTTTGGCGGTTTCTAAAAGAGCCAATAGTCATTTAACAATTTAAATTACAATTTCTTATGGCTAAAAACCGCCAGAATCAATTAAAGCAAAAAAAAGATTAAAAAAAAATAGATTTGAAACTTATACACCTTTCCATTATCAACTTATATGTCAAACCATATCTGAAACTCAGATCTGAACCTTATACATTAGATCTGAATCATTATCCAAGCAAAACATAAACCAAAATAACTCAACCAAGATAAAAAAAAAAAACTCATATATGAACCTTTATCCATTAGATCTATACACACAAGAACAAACCTTTATCCACTAGATCTATAAACCCAAGATCTATACACCCAACATACGTTAAATTAGTTTTTGGTTAAATATGAGTTTGAAGTGATTTATGTATTTGAAATTTTCATCTCTTGCATCGTTGCTTCGTTCCATCTAGGATTCGAAAGGCGAGGTGGTGTTTTTGTTACCTGTTATTGTGCATTAATTTGTGTATGAATTTGATCCAAGTATAGCAATTTCTGGTGGTTTTTAGCCACTAAAAATTACATTTTAAAATTTTTAGCAGCCATATTATCACTTAACCGAAGGCAGGGATCTAAAACAAAATTTTTAATATATCATAGATCTAATGCAATTTTTTTTATTAGGGACCTAAAACAAAATTTGCTAATTTATTAGGGAACTAAAATATATTTTAGCCTTTTTAATTGATTATGGCGACTTTTAGCCGCCAGAGATTGTAATTTAAATTTTTAAATAAATACTGGCGGTTTTAGAAACCGCTAAAAATTGCATTTTAAAATTTTTAAGGGTCACGCCATCACTTAACTAATGACAGAGATCCAAAATAAAATTTTTAATTAATCAGGAATCTAACGCAAAAAAAATAAAATTATTAGGGACCTAAAATAAAATTGACTGATTTATTAGGTATTTAAAACATATTTTAATCTTAAATAATTTATTTGAAACATTAATGTATGGGCATGACGCGAAATATCTGTATTTGTGTCAACAGTACCAATCAGACAACTCACCCGAGAAATCCGCAACGCGGGGAGCGCTCGAAAGTAAAATCTTAAGAGCTGTCCTCAACCGTTCTTCTTCTCATTCACCAACCGGGAACACAGATCATGATCCTCTCCCACCGCAATCAGTTTTCTGTGTACAAACACCCAACACTCTTTATGCAAACCTGCCACTTCTCATTGGTGGGGATACGCGCTTCTTCATTCTCATCTGATTCTTGCACGTGTCATGTGACACGTGTCCCACCCTCTCCACTCCAATAATCACACACGTAACGTACTAGTATAAGAGATATACAATCAATCATTCAATAAATAAATAAATAAATAAATCAACAAACAAATAAGTGTTACTTTAATCAAAAAGCCAATAACGAAAAAGAGTCCCGATCGCCTTTAATTGGTTTTAACCTTAAAGCGAAAGAAACACCAAAACAGAGACACTATATATGTCTATGTATGTAAGTTGAAGATACTGTGATAAAAAAGAGTGGAAATGGCAGGTGCGGGTGCGGGTGCGGGTGCAGGAGGAGGGTATGGGGACGCGAACCAGAGGATAGACTACGTGTTCAAGGTGGTGCTGATAGGGGACTCGGCGGTGGGGAAGTCACAGATTCTAGCTCGGTTTGCGAGGAACGAGTTCAGCTTGGACTCGAAGTCCACCATCGGTGTTGAATTTCAGACACGGACTTTGGTCATAGATCACAAAACCGTTAAGGCTCAGATCTGGGACACTGCCGGCCAAGAACGGTACTCCATAACTAACTTCTTTTCGTTTTCCATAGTTTGTTAATTGTTAGTTTTACTTTGAATCTGTTATCTGCGTCACGACGACGTCGTTTCGCGCGTGATCTGATCGGCGCGGCGGCGAAGGATCGCGTGGATTTTTTGTGTGTTAACTAAGGTTACTGAGCTGATCTATTGTGATCATCACGTTGTATGTGACTGAAGCACGAAAAGGAAAAAGAGACGGTATAGAACATGGACTAGGCTGAGTCTCGGGAATTTACCACGAAACAAGGGAAATTCGATCCAATAATATTCATAAAGTGCAAAGGAAATTTCTTATTGGTACGAATTCGTGTTCCACGAACACTACATAGCTGATCACCGTGATTTCCGTTAATTATGAAAAAAAAATTATTTATTTAATTTACAGTTGAGCCAATTATATTAAAACGTCTGTTTCGTAAAATAAAAGTTTTCTTTCTACAAATTTTCGTACCATTTAGTATCGCTAGAGTGGAAAACATACGATAAGCCGTTTTGTAGTTTACTGTCATTTCATTGATCACTTCTTTGTCTCGTCCATATTTGTGGATAAGGTTTTAAATTGCAGACACACTCATAGATGCAGTTTCGTCGTATTTTTTTATATTGAGAAAAATTGTTAACAAATCTGGCTTATATGGCCACAATTGCAGTCGCAAAGACTAAAAAAAAAACTTGATTTTGGGACTGTAGTTATGATTGCAAACAACTTTCTAAAACCTTGAATAAGGTTTTAAATTGTGATGCGGTCATAGCTGCAGTTTTGTCACAATCCTGGATATTGAGAAAAATTGTAGACAAATATCGTTGATATGGCTGCAATTGCAGCTGCAAAGACTGGAAAAATCTTGACCTTGTGGCTACAGATATGATTGTGGACTATTTTTAAAACTTTGGTTGTGAATTAGAATTAGTTATTTGTACTGATGATTTTGAGTTGTGACTGTGGTCTTGGTTACCGAAATTTCCGGGATTCTGTTAATTCCTCCACTTTGTTTTTTTGAAGTTTGCAACAGTATTTTTTTAGTGAAAAAACTGCAGTGGAACGAATTTCTGGCCACAATGCCGTTGTGTTGCTGCCTTTTTTTTGTGGATGATGCAGTTATTATGTAAAACTCCAAGCTATATATAATATCGTTAGATTTAAGCTTCCATTGCTGGTTGCTGCTATTGTCTTTTCTTTTTTGGTCGATCGTTGCTGCTATTGTCTATGTTCTGAACTTCTGATAAATTTATGTCAACTTTAAAGGAATTGATACTAATGCATTTTGATAAATCGTTATACAAAGTTGTTGACTTTGAAGCTGATGCATCTCTGCGCTTGGTTTTTCTTGCTCGCCTTATAAGTTATAATACTCTAAATTCAGAAGCTATATGGCAAATAATAATTATACAAAAGGAAAAAGAAAACAGAATTTGGAACATCGCATGCATGTGTAAATTTTGGTATTATTTTGGGATGGGATTCCAACTGATAGTAATGCATGAAATATTGCATAAGCTGTTTAATGTGATATGATGTGACGTTTTACAGAGTATAGAAAAATAAGTTGCTTAAATTTGTAAGGAAGACATAGAATCTCATTATATTTCCCATTTTCAACTAGCAGTCACCATTCTCCATTTATTGAGATTTTAAAATAACTGATTTTCCAATATGAAGTACAACAAGCCTCAGTTTAAAACCGTTGTCTATCTTGAGATTTAGCGCACACAGACAGAACTCAGAACAAGCTGTGACAGACCATCCATGAAAGTGGCTGCATGGACAATCTATGCAAATGGTTTTTACTTGAAGAGTGCTTTGGGTATCACAAAATATTATTCTTTTCACCATCTATCATCTCAATCTTTCAGAACTTTTTTATTATTATTATTGTTTGATCTTTCAGAAACTTTAATAGTAAGTGTTTTAGAACTTGTCAATTTTGATCAAGTAGCTTTAGCACGGGGCATCATTTAGTTAAATTGTACTTGCTAACATAATTAGTTTGGACATGTTTTCCTTTTTCTCACTTATTAGTAATCAACAGTGTAGAATAGAACTATTTTTTCTTGCATGCAATTTATATCTAGTTAGTGCTTCTTCGCATGATTAATTACGATTATTTCTTATCATGTCTTGGTGGTTCGAATGGTTGACTTACAAGTACATTAAATGCCAAATTTCAGTTTGACCTAATATTTCAATGGTTTTATGATACAGATACAGAGCAGTTACAAGTGCATACTACAGGGGTGCTGTGGGGGCAATGTTGGTTTATGACATCACTAAACGCCAAACCTTTGATCACATACCCCGTTGGTTAGAAGAACTGCGTAACCATGCTGACAAGAACATAGTCATCATTCTTATAGGAAACAAATGTGATCTTGAGAACCAGCGTGATGTGCCCACCGAGGATGCAAAAGAGTTTGCTGAGAAAGAAGGGTTGTTTTTCTTAGAGACCTCAGCACTAGAAGCAACTAATGTTGAAACAGCTTTCATAACTGTCTTGACAGAAATATACAACATTGTCAACAAGAAGAGCCTAACTGCTGATGAAAATCAGGGAAATGGGAACTCAGCATCTTTGTCTGGCCAGAAGATTATTGTTCCAGGCCCCGCACAGGAAATCCCTGCTAAGAGGAATATGTGTTGTCAATCATCTTGACTCTATTTATAATTTGTTTCTATTTAGTTTATTTCACGGTTGTGTTCTTATTACCAATTTTTAAAGGTTTGGCGCATTGCTTTTTGTACATTTAAATTTAATTTGTTTGGGTTGCCGAGTAAAGCACTAAAATTGAAGGCAGATACAAATTGCTCCTTTTTTTCTTTGAACAATTTGCTTGGTTCAATAATTTTGTAGGTGAATTGGTCAGGACTTGGAACTTTATCGAATGTGAAAATGTCATCACTCGTGCTTATAGTTTGACATGGTTCCAATGGGGTCATTTTTTGTAATCCCTGCAATCATGAACTTACGTACAAGGTTTCTTCATAAGCGTGGAACTTGTTAGAGGATAAAGACAAAGCTAAACAATATTGGTTTAGTAATGTGCTAATCGTCAATTAAGATATGGATATGTAGATAATGGGTTTGTCTAATTTAGATTTTATAAAATTATTTTTGAAAGAATCAAAGAATTGAAGTTAAAAAAAACTTTGATTTGTTTAAAAATAATATTTTAAAGGAACTATTTTTTTTACAAATAAATAAAAACTGAAATTACGTTTAAACATGCAGTTATTACAATAAAATATTTTTATAATTTAAATTAGATTTAATGTTTGTTAATCTACTGATGAATTTTGATTTTATTCTTCTAGTCCTTATAAGTTTTAAAAGTTTTAAAAACAATTCTTATACCTATTTATTAATAACATGCAACTAAATATGTCATATCACGTGTCATTTTAAAGTAATTATTGATATGATATTTAGATATATGTCACTTCATCACTAAATAATAATAGAGATTACTTTAACAGTTTTTCATACATCATTAATGTAAAATTTTTATAGTCAATCAATTAAAAATTATAATCAATCAAAAACATTCTTATTATACATGATAATTTATAATTAAATGATGATATAATGATATGAAATCATTTTGAAAAATTAAATTTATGAAGATGAAAAACAACATTTTTTAAAAAGATTAAAACAAAAAATTCATCTTATTTACATAGATTAAAAACGTATCTAAAAGTGAATTTTACTTTTATGGCATGTTTGGTAGAGTTGAAGAGAAAGGAGAAAATAAAGAGATATTAAAAACGTGTCTCGTTTGGTTTTGTGGAGATGAAGGAGCAACCCACACCTTTTTATTTCTTCGCAAAAGAGTACAGAAATAGACGAAAAAATACATTGATAACAAGAAATAGTTGATTATGTTGTTTATTGTTTATGGAGACTGAGTTTCAACTATAATCATCAACAACATAATCAAATTGATTACACTCACACTCACTTAATTGATCCCCCTATCCTCGAGCACCTAAATAATTACCTCTCCCTCCCCCCTCCCAAAAAAAAAAAAAATCAAACAACCTTATCCTCCACCACACAAAATCAAATAACCTCGTTTCTATTTCTCTTTTCTTTCCTACCTACTTCTCCCTCTATTTTTTTCTCTCTCTCTGCATACTTGGTTCAATGTCAAACGCTTGATAGCATGTTTGTTTTCCCATCACGTATATTTCAATCCGCGTTTATATAGTTTCTATGTTTATTTTGCTATTTGACGCCAATGACGCACGTATTAGATGTGGTACCAAACATGCATTAAATGTATCGTGCGCCAATACGAATTGATTTCAACTGCCAGCAACCTAGTATGTCCAACGGAAAAGTACGTCAAACATTGCACGTAGAGTATCATCAATGTTAACTACCGCAATGGACATTTTAAGCATCTCAAACTAAAAACAAACACATTGTAGCTAGGACGGTACCTAGATATAATTGTGGACTTTATTCCCGAAAAATAAACGGCATCTGAGTTCGACTAAAATCTCCTTCCAACACACTTACAGAGAAGCCAATCAGTCTGCGGATTGGTTGGCCAAACATGCGCTTCGACTAACGCTCTCTGTCAAGTCTGGGATTCTTGCCCTCCGGAACTTAGCTCTTCTTGTGTTGCGGATGCCCTAGGCATTACCTTTGTTAGGAGTTAATTTTTGTTTTTTTGTTTTCCTTCACTAATCAAAAAAATCTACCAGTTACATGTCAATATTAACCTGGATGCGCTAGGAACAATTTTCACATGTTGAACCTCTAAACCGTATAGCAACACAGTTTCTCAGAAGCAATTTATGAAACCAAACTATAGAATAATATTAATACAAATATGGACCAGCGTCTGTGTCTATGAAAATAATGACGGTGTTAACAAAAACAAGCAATTTTTTCATAGGTGAAGGACAAAATCACCATTTCTGTAAATGACAAATAGCATAAATATCTGTTACAACAGAGTAAAGAATATCTGTTAAGTAGTCACTTTTAACTCACAGTAACTATCTCATCATCATCATCATCATCATCTTTATTGTTCAACTCTTGCACAGGCTGTACTTCATCCACATCATTAGAGGATTTGTCCACATGCCCAGAGGAACCCTTTTCAGTGTCAAAACGTATTAACAGCCTTTCAAGTAGTTCTTGGCAGTCCATTGCAGTAACCATCACTGACAATCTCGCCCTACCCTTCCAGCATCCAATGGCTATCGTAGACTCATCCACTTTGAGAGACTCTGCAGCAACTGTGTTCCCTGCAGAAAAAGAAGGCCCTATAAACAAATATGTCGATGCCGATCGGTATTAAACTTCTCTATGGCGTGGTGATACATACCTATGTGAAGAATTACCACACAACAACCTGGCAATAGGTTTGCTGCCTTTTCACCAAACTTGGCATCAGTAAAATCTTCAAATTTTACTTCTTTGTTCTGCAGAAGATTCTTGAAGTCTACGGGAGATGCATGCAGAGTCTGTTTGGTTATGTATGGGAGAATAAGGGGCAATCCTTCAGATGATATCCGGAAAGCACATGGTGCAGAGCTACCTTGGAGCGCTGTTTGTCTTTCCTGTAAGATGAAAGTATATTTCACTCAGTCATAAGAAGTAATCAAAGCTCATTTATCACAGACAGACAAGGACTGAACAATAAATATTTCCCAATACAAGTAGGGATGAAATAAAAATTTATTTATTATAAATGGTGTAGATTGTGCCAATAACTAGCAGAATGCATGCCACTTGTGATATTCTAGAATGATCCAAAAAGAAATTTGGTTTGTAAAACAGTTATACATGAATTATTTGTTTATTATATTACATAATTAATCCTTACCACCATATGTCAAAATTAAATGAGCAAATGACTATAATTCATATCTGACAAAAATCAACATGAATTTAAAAATTCTGTCAACAAAACAAAAATAGAAATGCCTAGGTACTGAAACAATTTATGAAACGACTCAGAATTACTATTCTCTAACTAATAGTAGCCATAAACAATAGTATAGTCTATTGACTTCTTTAACATCAAAATGTCAAAAATAAATTATACACTTCACTTTTACTAATCAAATTCCGACTAAATTTGTCTCCCTTGCCTAGATCAATCTCCTATGCCTGTACGATTATCTACCTACCTATGTTTTTGGACCCCTTCTAGTGAAGAAATTATTAACATCAACATAAATTAATTTTTACAATTAGTAGCATGGAGGATAAATAAATCAATCATATAAAATAATAATACTAACAAAAACAACAATATCTCTTAATTGAGAATAAATTATACTTACAAACATCTTCAGGCCAATTGATGTTATTTTAAGTTGCTGCCCAACTTTGAAGTTCAACTCAAGAACATCCTTGACTGACTTGGAGATATAATAAATTCTTTTCACATGATTTGTATCACTGTTTCTTGTAACCAGGTGACCATTGAATGGAAAACGCTCATCAATTCCATAGAAATCCCTTATACTATTAATAATTGTTTCATCTTTGAAAAAGACAACAGGGTCAACACCCCTCCATTTGCCTTGAATTTGTAGCTTTCTTTTGCCTGGAACCCTCTTCACTGTGTTTTGTACATTATCGGGCTCTTGAGTTTCCTTGGAATTCTGTTCTTCACATGTAACAGGACCAACTTCCAAATCTTCGGTATTGGGTTCATTGTCATCTACATTTTCCTCTGAAACTGCTTTCAAGACTTCTTCATGTTCACTTTCTGGTGAAGTAATCTGCGGTACTTGTGCATCATTAAGACTCTGGTTTGCTGGTTCTACATATTGCTCATCAATTTTTATTTTAGTTTGTTGTGTAATTGCTTCAAGAAAAAAATAAAAAACCTATTATGGCAAGCAAAAAATGAACATAAACAAGGAAGAAATGGAAACTTGGAATTATTTTCCTATGTTCACCAAAATTTCCTGTTTATCAGTTAACAGAATGAGAGAGAGAGAGAAACAAATGTAGTCATAAGAAAAACTACCTGGCAGAGGAGAAACTTTTTGCAGTACAGCAATGAAGAAGGCTCCAGTGTTCTGATCATGAGGCACTACCCTCATGCAATGCTCTAGAGGGAAATCGCAAACTTCCTCAGCAGACTCAGATATCACAGGATTCTCTACTGCTTGAACACCATCTCCAGCATTTCCATTAATACCATTAGTAATGTCCTCTGGGTCAACACTACAACTACCATCAACAAGATCATGATGGCCTCTGCCAGAAGGAAACATACTGGAAAGAATTACACTTCTACGATACTTAGGAACATCTTTATAAGAGACCAACCAAGTGCCCTTGTCATATACCTGCATCTCCAAAATCAAACACCTTTAAAAAAATTTAAATGCATGCAGCTACAAAACAAAGTTAACCCCTTCCACATTTGAAGCCACAAACAGAATCACAAGCCGAACCAACAGCTTCTATTAGAATACATGTTTGAGATGGATAAACTTAAGAATTTTCTGTTTAGAAAGTTTAAAACTTGATTTTATACCATGGACATGAATGTTGGTATAACTTGATGGATATCCAACATATCAAATAGCAGAAATTTGATTAGAAAGAATTCATTACCAGTCACATTCCAAATAAAAACAAATCAGCATAACAGCATTTCAAGTCCACCAAAATTCAAATAGCAAGAAATAACACCTATAACTGATGAAACAAACATTTTCAGCCTGGCAGTCCCGGGTTGGAATAGGAAGAAACATGGCTGCTAGGCTGCACCAAGTTTTTTTTAACCACAGCTAACGTAAGGAAAGTACACTACATTGGAACACTGAATATCATCCGGAAGAAAGAACAAAGGAAAATAAGAAAGCCAGCCACCCTTAACATTGTCAAATCACATAATGTAAGAGGGCATTGTCTCCAAGAGAATCCACAAAGATGAGATACACACTAAAACTTTGGCATGTATAGGTAGGGATCATATTTGTTTCTTAATATTACATATATTTTCTTCAAAACTCTAACTCCTTAAAAAGATAAATGGTAAGTTGGTCACAGCAAACACAAACCTTCCATCTCTTGAGACCTGGCCGACGAATAAGTTGTGGAAGCTCACTAGAGACATCAACAAGTTTAACAGACCCTCCACACCTTCGCAAAACCTGCAACATGACAGAAAAAGGGTATAAAGAAAAAAAGGATTGATCAGGGCTTCTCTTTATATTCTCATTTGTCTTTTTTTAAAAGAAAAAAAAATGCTTTTTAATTAAAAAATTGACTAAAAAAGTTGTAAGCTAGAAACTAGAAAGAATAGCTTTTGAAAAAGCTAAAAAACTGTATTCTGGAAATGTGCCAAATCCTTCACTGGATTCTAGCAAAAACTTCAGTGGTAAAATAAATACTCATAAACTTAATTCACTGGTTATTAGTCATAACTTACCACCCAAAATACTTTTTAAAAAATTTCGGGAGTGAGAGAGAGAGAAATAATTCAAGTAACATGGGAGAAAAAACATTTATCTGGTTTTGTCAGGAAGTGAAAGGGAGAGAAAACTAAATAGAATCGCTACACTGCAAAAAGCCACACCAGAGAATGAGGAATGGGATGCTTTTGGAGTAGAGAGGAAAAGAAACAAAAAGAAAAGGTGGAACTTTTATGAGGAATCAATGTAATTAGTCTTTTTGTTGATCTTAATATATCAAAGCACTTTTATGAGGAAAGCTCAAAAAAAGCACAGCTGCAACAAAGTATAGAGCTTTCAAGGTAGATTACCTCAGCAACCACAGCTTCATTCTCAATAGGATTCATTGAGCACGTTGAATAGACCATTCTTCCGCCAATTTTAAGTAGAGATAAACCTGAGAATAACATTATTCAGTTAAGATTGACAAAATCATCTTAGATAAATATCACAAACCCTAGTTAATTTCTATCCAGCTAAGACAAAAAAACAGGAGTTTTTTTACCCCACTAATCTGTTTATTAAAGTTTTAGAATGAGCAAAAAGAGAAAATCAATTTAAAGTACATAATATGAAACTATTCCTTGGTGTAAGAATGTCTTTCATCTTCAGAAGACACATAATAAGCATGATAATGATACATTGAGAAATGAGGAGTGCTAGTAACACTTTCATTCTAACACATCATTATTGGTTTAAATTAATCGGAAATTACAAAATCATGTGGAAGGCTTATTAAATAAGGAATAAGACATAATTTCATGATTTTCAATAAATTTCAGTCAATAATAGTGTGTTAAAGAGATTGATGGAGGGTCATAAGCCTTTGAAAGTAAATGTCAGGAGAAATAAGAAATAGGTTTTAGCAGTAATTCTCACTATTTCTGTGCTGAACCGTTACGTGTGGGTTACGTGGAAGTTATTTGTGTGGTTTATTTGGCAGTTATTTGTTAATTGTGGGTTGGACAGTTATTATTTTCTGTTTTATGTGTGTTCTAGAATTGGGGGTGGATTATTCAGAGTGTAGTTTTGTTGCTTGCTGTGTATCGAAGGAGAATACTTCTCGAAGGGAAAACCCTTGTGTGCTGAGTACCTGTACAGCAAATCTGGTCATTAAAACCAGATTTTTTCTGACATACAATCACTATTTTTGTGTTTCTAAATTCTTGAAAAATTACTGGTTTGGTCCTTCAGGCTCAGTATAATGCAAGTGTGTTCTCTTTCAAAGATTAGGAAAGAATCACAGAACAATAATTTATAAAGAAAACTTAATCTGGAAGCACAAAAAGTTTCACTTAATGATCCTGGTCAATTTAAACACACACACACAGAATAGAGCAGCTCAAATCACCATGAACATCTTATAACTAAACCTAATTGCCCATGCTAGACAAGTCTAGTTGAGTTCAATTTATAATTATCTGCTAGTTAACAAAACTCTAACAAGCATATCATAGACTTAAGTCATCTTATAATCAATCTTCTTTTTTAATGGCTACAAAATTTTTCAGGTTGAGGAGAGGCTATCCATGATCCAAGGCAAGGACAGACCACCAACTTCAGCAAGGATTTCTAGTGATTAGTGAAATAATATATTGCCTAAAGCAAATGTCTTGAAGAAAAGGTCAATGTGAGACAACCCCTGTTTGCTATTACTAATTTTCTAGCTGGAAAAAAAAGAGTATGATGACAGCACCATATAAGGAAACAGAACACAAGACTAATGTTGGCAGGCCCTAAATTAGAAACAGAAAGCAATCAAAAAGCACCTCGCATAGCAATTAAAACTTGTAGGCTGTGAAGGCCATGTCCCATCCCTGGGTTCCTGCAAAAAGGTAAAATAAGTATTCAAAAATAATTTGGTGATTGAAAAGAAAAGAAAAAAAAAAAAAAAGTGGAGCTAGATAAAGGAATAAAAACTACCATTTCCTCCAGAGATCAGGTGCCTTACGAAGGGTACCATCTCCGCTGCATGGGACATCACACAGAACACGATCAAATAACAGTTGGCCAATATTGTGATCTAACTCCATCCTTTCATAATTCCTGTTTAAACGGCATCCTGGGAAGTGCTGAGCTTCGTGATTTGTAACAATTAGGTTGGCTGTGCACATTCTTTTTGTTTGGTGGATGAGAAGATTACATCTTTGGACATCGAGATCATTTGCTACAACCTAATTATAAAAAAGACATTACGCTGCTAACCACCAATACATGATAAAAACAATGAATAAAGGGCAAAGAAACAGAGAGCAACATTTTTGTAATTAAAATGACACAAACCATTCCATCAGGTAGTGACCCTGCTTTAGATGATTGGTGTATAATCTCAAGCAATTGAAATGTTTTTGAACCTGGTGCAGCACACACTGAAAAAAGGAAAGAAAAAATAAAATAGTCAGAAATGCTGAAGTTTGAATTCCAAATTAAGCAAATATAAAATAAGGGCTGGTAAAACAACAAAAAGTACTTTCTACACTAGAAGTTGCTTACTATCAAGCACAAAATGATCTGAATGCACATCCAAGAAGAGGGGAGGAACCTATGTTTCAAACAACCATTAGTTAAATTCTCGAAAGGTTAGAACAATTAGTAACCAACAGGCACTAAAGCATTAAAAATTCTACAAGAAAAGAAAATCATTTTGTATGATCATGAAGATTGAAAGAGTATATAAAGTGACGCACCATACTGACAGCTTCCTGTCTTGTGATATTTCCAATCTCATTTTCTAGCTTTAAGAATTCATGGAACCTGCAAGATTTAACATAATCAGAGGCAGCAATTAGCATAACATTTCAATTCATTATTTGGCAGTAGCATGTTCATGTATTTCATTTCAATAAATACAAAAACAAGAGTTCCCCAATCATAATTGAGGTGGCTCCATCAACGCCACACCATCAAATATAACGTATAGATCGTCAGAAATTGTATTCACCTCTCAAGTGTTCGGTTCTTCCTGAGCTGCATCCTAGAAAAATTCGAATGCCAAGCAAAGTTCCCAGGGTACCACAGCAACGGCCGAATAGCCTCCGTCTCGCCTCCTTCAGCAACCTACGAACAATTCACAACCAAAAATAAACACTAACATAAAAAACCAAAAACAAAAAAATCGGTAGCAGGTAACATACCTCGTCGCGAAGAGAATGCAGGAAGTCATTCTCCAATTGAGAACGAATGTCGTCGGAAAACTGGCTACTGCAATCGCGAAACAAAACGACATGCGAATGAGTATAGAGAATAGAATAGAAGAGTTTGTAATTGATAGTGTTACCTAGAGTTGATTCTGAAGGTTGCGGGCAATGGAGTTCTGAGAACTGAGACGAATTGGTCCCACTGTTGCGGGTCCACTATCCCCTGCTCTTTGTAGTAGAAATCGAAAGCGGCGTTCTCAGTGGCGAAGGGAGTCCACATGGGATTGTTGCTTTCGGTTGAAGAAGGATCGGGATCCGATTTGGAACGCTTCCACACGTTCTCTCTGCTCTGGCGGAAGTGCTTTCTTTGAGTGCGGGACCTGCCTCCTCTCCCGCCACCACCCATCGTTATCGTCGCTGATTGCTTCTGCTTCACCGGGCAGTTCGGTTTTTGGTAGGGTTTTGGCAAATCGTGCGGTCAGTGTGATTGGGCTTTTCTGTCTCAATACTTGACCCAAATATACCTGGACCTGTGCCCATCCAAACTCCAAACTTCTTTTTTACTTTCATTAATTAAACTTTGTTCCAACATAGAGTATTTACGAAATAATTGAATTTTACTCCTTGTTCCGTGATTTTTAATACATTTATTTCATTAATTAAACTTTGTTCCAACATAGAGCATTTACGAAATAATATGAATTTTACTCATCGTTCCATGATTTTTAATAGATTTTAATTAGGATAAAATATAATTTTAGTCTCTCGTTTTATAAAAAAAAAATTATCTTAGTCTAAAAAATACAATTTTAGTCCTTCATTTTATTTTTTATTTTCAGCTTGATTCTATAAATTTAAAAAGTTTCACTTTGATTTAGATTTAATTAAAAACTCTCTTAATATATTTGCATTTCTATTTTTTTCATTTTATTATTGAAATTACATTTAATATGTTTATACATGAAAATAATTATACACAAGTTTAATTTTTAACTATGTTTAATATATATAATATTTATTTATCATCACGTTATTAAAAAAACTGTCAATTAAACTATACAATAGTTATAAATATTTTATTTAAATGTTGTATAATACAAACTTACACGTAACTATCAAGTATCAATTAATGTTTAAAATGTTATTAGCACTTTGGATTAGATTCCTCTAAAACGCACAACTTGCATGTCATATCTTAACTATTCATAACAATTAATGATTTAAATTATTACAAGTAATTTAAATATCACTAAAACACTTGTCGTCTCCACCATTATAGTCATTACTATCACTGTTACCACTACCACCACTGCAATTCCAATCACTTCCATTGCTGCCACCATTATCATCATTGCCACTTCCATTATGTGGTAGTAGTGGTGGCGATGATGATAGTGATGACAATTGTGGTAAAAGTAGTGACAATAGTGATATACACATTAGTTAGAATGATTCAAATCATTTATTATTCCGAATGATTAGGATATACATATTTTATCTTTTAATGAGTAGACTACATGCACATTCATATAGATTGTTTGTTATTAAGAAGAGCCCAATCCTATCGTTTTATATAGACATTCGTTGTACCTTTTTTTAATCTAAGACTCCCAATATTTATAAATCATATTAAATTTTTATCAAGAGTCTAGCTCAGTTGGTTGAGCATGATGAATGAATTATTATAAACTTCTAATATCTGTCTTTGATTCTTATGGATAAAAAAATCATTTTAAATTTTGACTAATTCAAATCGAATTAAAAGGCATAAAACTTTTTTAGCATTTATTTTTCTATTTGCAAAATTCATATATAAAAATTCACTTAAAAGTAAAGCAAGCTTAAGTATTTTTAAAAAATTAACCCTTTTTAAAAAATGTTTAAATATATATAAACTCAAAAAGTAAATAAAGATTAAAAGAATCAACATATTAATTTGTTAATAATCTCATCATTGTCTGAACCGTTAAAGTTAACCTTAAAGATATATATCCTCAATTTAAAAAAAAAAAAACCAACAAAAGATTAATATTTTAATTTTCAAGCTTCCATGAACGAGCAGCATGATGCATCAGCAATCAGCATCGCTCTTATTACATTAGTTGTCTAGTGCTTTCATCCGATGCCGATACAATGACAATGATAGATCACATATTATTCAAATGTGAATTTGTCATTTCTCGTTTATAATAATTACGAGAAAAAGAAAGGACATCGCAAATAATATTATTTAAATTAAAAGAGAGAAGGAGAAGGGAATGATCATGCAACAGAAACCCAAACTATATTACTAGTATTAATATATTAATTATTACACGAGAACATATCTTACAGTAGTCTGATTTTTTGGCTAAGAGCGAAAGCATTAAACCAAGAAATCAGTAACATTCCCTTATTCCCACGTAGGCAGAGATCAAGACAAGCTAACTTCCAATCAAAGGAAAACCAAAAACCATGGTTTTGTTTGATTCCCTATCTATCTCGTTAAGGAACATCTTATCTTAAACTGCTTTTCAGGGAGAAGTGGTGTGCAAAGTGCAACATTGCAAGCATCATCATTCACATTCACAATGCACAGACAAAATCACCGCTTGTTTCAATGTCATCGATGTCAGCATCCGCATCAATATCATCAAGGTCCATGCTGCCCCCAACAAATTGCTCACCAACTTTTGGGCCCTCACCCGGTTTCCTAGCCTCTTGAATTATGGACAGTATTTCTTCAATGCTCTGAGTCTCAGATGAGTCATTACTCACATCATTTTGCAACACCCCTTCACCCTCGTCCATAAATTCTAGTGGCAAGTTCTTTAGGAACCAAGGGTGCATTTTAATCTCTGGTATGGTAATTCTCTGCTTCAAATAATATAACCCAAAGTTAACATCATAAAAAAAAAATGTTATTATGTTATGCAACAGACATAAATAATTGTTACCTTTTCCGGGTTGGCCACAAAAATTCGAGACAAAAGGTGCCTACACTCTTTACTGATACGAACATAGTCTGGAATAGAATAGTGGACACTAAGAATTCGCTGTCAAAATTATCCAAAATAAGTTAATTAATTGTGTGGTTAATTAGTTATATTACACTTGGACAAGTAAAGGGAACTCATATTATTATTATTGGTCCAACTAACCTGAAGTGTTTTTCTGAAGTTTCTTGGGTCTTCTGGGTCTTCAAAAGGATATGCTCCAACCAACATCACATACAAGGTCACCCCACAAGACCAAACATCCGCGACCTAATCATTCTCAAGGAAAAGAACATTTCAGTGGCCAAACATTAGCTCCAAATGAGTGAAGCCAAGATTACATGATTGGAAAGAAAGGGAATTTTAGAAGTAAAGTTAATTACCTTCCCATCATATTCTCTTCTTGACAAAACCTCTGGTGCAATATAGGCGGGGGTTCCTACAGTAGATTTTGGCTGGGAGTGCAAAACAGATGACTGAAGAAAGATAGGAACACCGCTTAGTAATTAACCAGACTTTGAAACATTATGTTAAATGAAATTAACTGATGAGTTCTTGCCTTTGAGTAACCGAAGTCACAGATTTTAAGTCGTGGTGCTGAGCTTCCATCTAGAAGTGTGTTTTCCAGCTTAAGATCTCTATGGCAAATTTCCTGCAACAAAATTACATCTTCAATTCAGCTAGTTAAAGTAGTATATGACTTAATTTGAATCATTCATTGAAAAATAAACCATTTGGATTCAGATTGGACAAGAATATGGTACCATAGAATGGCAATAGCTGACTCCAGAAATCAATTGCTGAAAGAAATATCTCGCCTATGCAAACAAAAGGAGAAATTACGATGAAATTTTCTGTTTACAAGTATCTAGAATGTGAAATACAGAAACACTATGTATAAAATAAAATAAAAATAAAAAGAACAAAGTCTAGATACGATGTCCAAATTCAATAGTAACAATCTGTTAAATATAAAAAATAAAATTATTAGAAAGCAGCCAACAGGCCATCAACCTGCCATTCGAAATTTCACACACTAATATGTATGTGTATTTGTTTAAAGAAGAAACAGTACTCCTACTTTGTTTCATGCAGCAAGTACAGTTGATGCAATCTTAATTTATTACTGTTTTGGAATCTAAAAAGTTAAGTAATACAATGGCCATCTTGGACAAAAGCACTATCATAAAGCCACTGAAGCTTTTCGTTATCAATTATTAGAAATGATTTAAATCTAATCTACCTCGTCCTCACTGAATCTCCCAGCACTGCATATTCTTTCAAACAGTTCTCCCCCGGCAGCATATTCCATGACTATTGCAAGATGAGTTGGAGTAAGTAACACCTGCGATGAATGGTCATTTCATATGTCACAAATCAGCATCAAAGGCAAGACGCAAACGTGTTGTAGATCCCACCTCGACCAATTATATAGTCACAATAATGTATATAAATAAGGGACAACAAGAAATAAATTGAGCAATGAATGAAGGAGGAACGTAACATCTCCTCTTGCAAGAGAGTAAAGAAGGAAAAGATGTTTCTTCTCCTTCTTTCGAGGTTCCCATCTTTTGTTGTCCCCTACATGCACTATTTTGGACATATTAGTATGACAAAAATGTGTAAGTAAATTTCTTGTTCAGTTCTTCTTTACAAGATTCTGGAAATTCCGTTTACCAAAAAAATGACCCTGAATATTGAGATCCTTCAGGGAACTGTATATGGTAGAGAATAAAACTGAATTATGAGGAAGATAGAAAGAAACCGTGCTTTCATAACCCGTCTCGAATATTTATTCCATTCTGGGACAAAGTTGAATTTAGGACGATAGAGTTTAGGTGTATATGTCACTGGATGCATATATATTTTCACAAAGTTGGTAAGAAGTAGTTAAAGAAAGGGAAGGATTTTCTTCAGAGAAGGCAAATAATTACACTTTGAGTTTATATACTCGTTGAAACCAAAAACGTCTCCAATTCCGTACCTCTTTAAATCTAATGATATTGGGGTGCTTCAAGGATCTATGATTTATAATCTCTCTTTTCACGTGCTCATCAATCTGCAAAAACCCAATACAACCCCATTAACTAAGTAAGGACAATCCAAAGTGCATATGTACAAGATATGACAACAGAAAAGATACATGGAGTTTGAAAATAGAAACCTTGAAGCCTCTCTCAATGAACTTGACAGCATATAATTCACCACTCCATTTTTCCTTGACCAGCTTTGCCACACCAAAGTTCCCTGACCCAATATCTTTAATTATCTCATACCGTTCCATGGTTAAGCTTCCAAGCTTGAATTGAACTCTCTATATAACTATGAGCAACAGGGTGTTGTATTAATTGAGGTGTAGTTTGAGCTAGCTAGCCAGAGAATTGGCCAATCTTTCTATCTTGCTTTTCTTATTGGACTTGTACTACTACTTGCTTGCGTGTAGCATCGCATCTTTTTTATGGCCTCCAAATTCCAATGCGGAAAAGTTTGCAATAAAAGATGATTGGGTTCTGGGTTTAGATGCCCTTATTGCAAATTACAATTGGACTGTCACTATGCCTTCAGACACAGGACTTTGTATGTCAGAAATATATAGTATTTAGTTTAGGTAGGTATAATTTATTTATGAGAGATGACATATCTTTCACTATTTTTCTTGATAATCATCTTAATATCTTATAAAAAAAACAAACATATTTAATATTTTGAAAACATAAAAATTATTCGAAATTTACTTTATTTAATAGTTAGAGAATATTGTAAAAGAATAAAAACTAGTATTTACTAGTATATCTTATTATTACATCTTTTAAGTAATTGAATTATTATTTGATATGTATAAATACCATATTTGTATTATACGTGAAAATTTTACGCATTCATATCAGATAATAATCCTCACATAAAGCATCTCACTAATCCGAGCATAAAGGATAAAACTCTTTTTCCAAGTTTTTAATATAATTACTTTTTAAAAAATGATTTAAAAATAATAGTTAAATTTATAATAAGATGCTTCAATCAAAAAGAAAATTTGAAGTTATATATTTTTGTATATAGTGAAAAAATGAAAAGAAAGGAAGCAAAAATTTGAAGTAAGACTATTGGTTTATTAAACATATGAAAAAAAAGGAATATTATAGTAATAAATATTCCTTCTATTCTCTTCAAAAAAAAAATTCCTTCTATTCAACGTTTTAAAAAACAGTTTGTGGTTGTAATTTTAATGTTCGTGTTTTTTAAGTGTCTGTCTCTACATTTGTGAGCATATTAGTCACATTATTCCGTGATTTATGATAAATTCATGAAACATGAGAAAATTAGGATCGTAATTTAAAACCTTGTTATTATTAAAAAAATATTATATGAATAATAATATAAATTAAATAAAATATCAGAACGATAAAAAAAGTGACACATGGCGTGAATTGATTGGTTGAAAGTAGTAGCAGACAAACAAAGATTTGATCCGACGATGCAGTGGATTGTTTCCAGACCAAACGTCCGGTAAGGACAGCAACGCGTACTCGCCCTTCCATGAACATGCGTGTTCATACTCAGAACGTGAGTCAACTGGTGTTGACCATTTTTAGCGTCAGGAACGCGAGTATAGAAGTTTGCTACTCTCGGCGAGTGGTTGTGGGTGCGCACTACAGAGAAGTAATATGCGAATGAATGGGGTACGAGTTACGACTTACGAGGTGGAGGAGCAGAGACACGTCAGGTCAGGTCACAACCATGCTTAAACTTAGACAAATTTGGAGAAGGGCTTATCTGACACCTCATATAAATTTAAAATGCATGATGTATCACTTTTATTTGGTAAAAAAAATTATTAGCAATTATATTAGCGAGATTTTGTAAAATTCCATAATTTTTTTTCTGTATTTTTAATATTTACAATAACTTCTTACATAGGAGAGCACACTATAATAATATTTACAAAAGTTCAGTACTAATTAGCATTCCTTCGTTCCAAAATAATACTCTTTTTAGTTTTGAATATAAGAAAAAAAAGTTCAGTTTTGAAACAATACACCACATGAAATGTAAAACAAAAGGAAAATTTGGAGAGCTAGCCTCAAAAATTGATATTAGCAAAGTGTTTGATAAAGTTGATTGGATGTATTTGAATGCTTTATTGCTCAAGATAGGTTTTGATCCTAAGTGGGTTGCTTGGATGAGGATGTGTATGGAAACAGTAAATTTTAATGTGTTAGTTAAGGGGGAGAGTGTTGGTCCTATTTTTTTAGGGAGAGATCTTAGATAGGGTGACCCATTGTCGCCCTATCTTTTTATTTTATGCATGGAGGGTCTAACAACACTCTTGAAAAAAGCAGAAGCCCGAGGCAATCTTCATGGTGTTAAAGTGTGTAGAGGAGCTCCTCTCCTTACACACTTGCTTTTTGTTGATGATTGTTTTCTTTTTTGCAGGACTAATGAAAATGAGGTTGAATTATTGCATAACATTTTAGGAGTTTTTGAAAATTCATCAGGTCTTGCAGTGAATTTTCAAAAGTCAGAGATTTTCTTCAGCAAAAATACACCTCAAGATATCAAAAGTCATATTGCACAATCACTTGGAGTATCAGAATGTCTTGGCACAGGGAAGTACCTTGGTATGCCCTCTATTATTGGTAGCAAGAAGAAATCCATTTTTAATTATCTGAGAGATAGAGTATGGAGGAAAATTCAACATTGGTCTAGCAAACATCTCTCAAAGGCAGGAAGAGAAATACTCATTAAAGTAGTTGCTCAAGCAATTCCATCTTATGAGCACGTTTCTTCTTCCAACTTCACTTCAAGAAGAGATTCAAAGGATGCTGAACTCCTTTTGGTGGGGATCAAATAAAAAAATCAGGAAGAGGAATAAACTGGCTCAGTTGGGACCGTATGTCAATGAGAAAAGAACATGGAGGTATGGGGTTTAGACATCTTTATGCTTTTAATTTGGCCATGCTAGGGAAGCAGGGATGGAAGTTTATTTCTGATCCAGATGCTATAGTGACACGTGTTTTCAAAGCTAAATATTTTTCAAAGGAAGACTTTTTGGGTTCGAAGCTAGGAAATAACCCAAGTTATACATGGCGTAGCATCTTCGCTTCACAGGTAGTGGTTAAAGAAGGTTTAAGGTGGAGTGTTGGGAATGGTAAATCAATCAATGTTTGGAACACTCCATTGTTACGAACAATAGGTGATTCATATGTCCAAACTATACAAGTTCCTGGTTTAGAGGATTTAAAAGTTTGTGATTTATTTGATCAATCAACAGGTACTTGGGCTTCAACTCTCATTCATGATATATTTAATCCGCATGATGCACAACATATCTTATCTATGCCCATTTGTTTGCCAACTGTTGAAGATAAAGTCACTTGGAAGCTTAGCAAGGATGGTTGTTTTTCTGTGAAGTCGGCCTACTATCATATTATGGAGAAGTTAATTGACAATAATAGTTTTCGTGAGAATGGTGAATGGATGTCTATATGGAATCTTCATATTCCTCAAAAAATGAAGATTTTAATTTGGAGAATGACAAGGGGTTGTTTACCTACAAGGCTGCGGTTAACTTCCAGGGGGGTACAATGTCCCATTATATGTCCTCTTCGTGAGCTTGATGTTGAAACAGATTTGCATGTCTTCTTTGACTGTAAATCTGCGAAGGACGTTTGGTTAGAATCTGGAGTTTGGGGGAGCTTAAGCCCACATGTTGAACATGCAGAAGATATGAGGAATTTATTGTTTCTTATTGTAAAAAGTTTCACTCCATCTCAGATAGAAACAGTGGTTGCTGCAATATGGTGCTTATGGAAGAGAAGAAATGAAAAATTGTGGGAAGGAGTTCAGAAACCAGCACACATCTCTTTTCATATTGCGGATCAATTTCTCAATGATTGGAAGGCTTTACGTATTCAAAGAGTGCCACCTGCAATAAAAAATTCAGAACATGAAATCTTTAAATGGACAAAGCCGCAGCAGGGATATCTGGAGTGCAATTCTGACGTAGCCATTTTCAGTGATATAGGTTTGTTTGGAGTGGCAGCATGTATTCGTGACCATCATGGCAGCTTTGTTGCAGCATTCTCATCCTGGTTCCATGGATCACCAACTCCATCCGAGGCAGAGGCATTATCATTTCTCATGTCATCATCAAAGAATCTGGAAAACATTACTTTTGAGCTTGATTGTAAGCACATTCTGGATTGCATGCATGCTAATAAATACTCAAATAATGAGTTTGGAGATATTTTGAAATCCTGTGAAGAAAACCTTTCATCCATTACAAACTGCAATGTTCAGTTTGTACATCAACAAACAAATTGAGTCGTTCATTGCTTAACAATAGAGTCTAGGTTTCATGCTAGTATGCATGTTTATGATTACACTCCAACTTGTATTGTTTCTCTTTTATTGAATGATATAATATGAGCATCTTTTTTTCAAAAAAAAAATATAAGAAAAAAAAAATATCTTATGGGTTGATTTTAAATATAAATAAATCTCAACTAATTTTATCTCATCTAATGAGATTATTTTCAAAATACTCTTTATTTAATAGGATTTTAATTCTAATAACTCATTTTCATTGATATCAAGTTTCAATTAAAGACAGTTTAAGAAAATAACTTATTTTTTAATTGAGATTAGTACAAATAAATGTTGATAATCAAATTTCTAAGTTAGCGTGAATCAATTTTTTTCCTTATATTTAAGGCAAATGCTAACCAGTGTCCTGGTTAAGGAATTAAAAAGAGAAAGGTTTTTATTAGGATGTGAAAAATTGTGCTGTCCATTTTTTTTTTTGCGTTTTCCTATGAATTTCACAATAAATACTTTCTTCTTTTAATTCCTTAACCAGTGCCATAAGGGCCACTGGTTAGCAAGACCCTATATTTAAAACCAAAGGGAGTAGTCTTTTAAGGTTATGATACATTGATTAAGAAACATTTAATTAATACAAGTTTAGACGAAAATATCATCAATTTTTCAACTACCATTTTCATAAATTATCTCACTATCCACCAATAACAAATACATTCTATTACCCACCAACTTATTTTTATGGCATATGACTCTTTTCAATGCAAGTATTAATTGATATTTGTAATTATGTTTAGGTGCATTGTTAAAAAAATTAGCTTAAAAAAGTTAAAAGGACTATTATTTTGGAACAGAGAAATTATAATTTACTCTTTTTTTTTTGGAGAAAAAAAGGATTATGTGTTGATAGTGTAAAATAGTTTTACACTGTCATCCAATCACAATCCACCATGTATGATAAATTTGTTGACTTTTACAAAATTACCTTAATATATAGAGTGTTTGGTAAAGTGGAATGAAATGGAATGAAAGTAAATTTAGATAAAAGTTTTGAATTAAAACAAAGTGTAAAAGTGTAGATCCCACCTTTCGCTACTAGTATTTTTCAACTCACGTTCAGTGCAAGCAAATAGGGACTAAAAGCCATGCCAACGATAATTTATGACTAAATGACAGTATAAGATTGTTTTACACTATGAGCAAGCATTTTGACACGTTGCTAGTGAATAAGGTAACAAATAATTTTTAAAATAACATAAAAATTTGTAAATACAATCTATATGAAAGAAACTTTAAATCTAATAGTGAGTTTTGACTTTTGAGATGAAATTATCATGTTAAAAGTTATTAAATAATATAATAATTGGTATAAGTTATATATATATATATATATATATATATATATATAATCGAAAAATAGTTTTTATTAATGAAAATCTCCCAAAAACCAAGTTCGAATGAGATGGATGAGTAACTTACACTAATTAGTGAAAATAAAAGTAATTAAGATGTATCTTTATCACTAATGGTTATGAGGGTTTTTAACGAACATCTTTAAATATTGGCGAGTTCTATTTATCCTTGTATAATAAATAAGAGTAAATAATATTTGGTGTTATAGTAATATTTTTTTAACATTTTTTATTCACAATATTTGTTAAAAATTATTAAAATTACAAAATATGAATAAATCAAATTAAATAAGACGTGAGACTCACAATATTTTATAATTTTCAATAATTTTTAGCAAAATATAAAGAGTGTGTAAGAGAATGTTATTAACATTTCTCTGATTTTAATTTTAAAGCATAAGTTTTATAAAAAGCTAAAAGTACTTGATAATTTTATATATCTTTAATTTAAAAATCACTTTTAAGTTAAAATTATTTTAATTTAAAAGTTGTTTTTAAGTTAAAAATTTAACTGTTCTTTAATCTTAAGATTTTAATTAAGAAATGGAATGATTTTAAAATTTACTTATCTAAAAACTCTCTTTTTAAAAAAAATATTAAAAGAAATTCCTGTTTAGATGGAATTTTGACACGGGAATGACTAGTTTGGATGTCAAATTAAAAGAATTTTTAAAATAATAGGAGATTTTTTTTTCAAGAAAAATGAAAAAAAATCAAATAACACATAAAATAATTTTTGAACATTATGAAAATTAAATTACTTTATCTAAACAAAAAAGTTGAAACATAAGAAATTCAAATTGCTTTATTCAGATAAAATATTTTGAAAATAAAATAAATTAATTGAAGTAATTAAATTTCCATACATTTAAAATTTTTTAAAATAAAAAAATGCAAACACTACCTTAAGTTTCAAAGTTTTTAAATTCTTATAAATAGAAGAAAAATCCAATTAAAATTAGTCAAACACAATCTCACTCTCTTTCTTATTAGTTATGTATTTATGTCATTTCGTGTCATATGTCTTTTTAATTTTTATATTAAATCAAACGAGTATTTTTTAAAACTAAGACCTATCTTGTGAGCAGGGTCAGCTAGAGAGGTTATACTGAAATTTCTTTGACCTACACTCATTTTTTCAATTAATATTATGTTCAATAGAATATTTATAAATCCTCACAAAAAAATAGAATATTTATAAATAATTAATAAAATAATATTCTCTCAGTAAAATTAATATTTAATTTAAAAAAATATAATAATTAATATTTCATTAACCAAATAAAGATTTTAAATACTTTAGTTTATAGTTTTTCATATTTTATTTATATTTAAAATTATTTACATGATAGATGTTCCAAAAAAAACATTCACGTGAAACACGAGATACTTAAAGCAGGACAATAACCTGTATACCTTCGTAGAGGGCGTATTTATTGTTGTATATTCGATGTATCTATTTTATTGTATCTAGTCTAGTCTTCATTTTTTGTTGAGATACATGTTTCCAACTTTGGAGTCTATCTGCATGTTTGGAAATGATTTCAAAACCTCATTTGACGTGATAAACCACGTCTTTCCAGAAGCAACAAATAGTAGCGTTAACAAATTTTGCCTATTGGACGTGGAGAGAGAGTGCGGATCCATGTTGGTTAATTTTTTCCAAACACACACTATCATATCCTGAATCCATGCCTCGCCGAGTTTTAGTGAATGTTTGGATACGTATGTGTAGATTTGATTTTGAATAAATGTGATTTTATATAATTGATTTTAAGTAAATAAGATTATTTTGTAATGTGATTTTTGTTTGGATAATAAATATTAAAAAATTAATTTTATTACAAAAAGTTGTTTGAAAATTTGCATTTAAAATTGATTTTAGATGTATAATTACCAAAATGATTTTAATAGCCATAACCCTGCTGCATATTACTTTTATTAGTATCTCAATATTAAGAGTATACTTGGAATAGATTTTGTGACTCAAATTCAAGTTGACGTAGAAGCTACTTTCAATTGCTTCAATGAGACTTGAGTCTAAAATTTAAAATTATGTTTCCAACACTCATTCAAACATCTTGGTCAATACAAAAATTATATTTGACTCATCAAAGACTCAAGTTTAAAGCTCCAAACGCACATCAAAACACAACACACCCTTAATGGATTGTTTGATTACCTTTGAAGGGTACATTTTCAAACATGCTCTCTTAGTGGTTGTTTGTATAATTTGTCAAACGGAATTGAACGCAGTGTTTGGTTCAATAGATTTATAGGAGAATTATTTTGAAATTGGTAAGACTCACTGTATTATTCTTACTTTTTTTTATTCACAGAATTCTTACTTATTTTCACTCATCTTTCTATTCTTTTTCTCATCACTTTTCTATTTCTTCACCAAACACTTTTATTTTCACTTTATTTCTCAATTATTTTTACTCATCATTTTTATTTTCATCAAACTTATTTCTCTCATCTCTACCAAACAGGGTGCAAGAAAGAAGTTATCCAGTAAAAACAAAATTTAATAATGGCTAAAAATAGGGACTAACTTATTTTAATTATAAAAATAAAAGGACGAAAAGATAATGATATTAAATACTCCCTCCGGTACTTTATATAAGAAACAAATAACTAAATCGTCAAGACCAATAAAAATAGTTAAGTTAGTTAGTTATAATTAATAATGTCACAAATTTTAATTTTATTCCAAAAGTACCCCTTAAATTGATTGGTTTAAGTAGTGGTTACATTAATGACACTGCACGTCCACCAATAAGTATAACTTGTATTGTTAATAGACCAATAAATGCATGAGAAATGAGTATGTGTCTCATTAATGGATTTCACAATATGAAGGATAAAAAAGAACACTAGCAATTAATATATCTTAAAGTAAATTTATGTTTCTTATAATTAGGACAAAAAAAAGAACACAATTTTGTTTCTTATAAAAAGGACCAGATGAAGTAGTATATATTTATATTGGGTCTTGCTAATCAGTGTCTTAAGGATAATAATTAAAGAATTAAAATGAAAAAATATTTATTGTGAAATTCATTAAAAAACACAAAAAAAAATTAAAAACAATGTAATTTTTCATCTTCCAATTTTTTTTTTCTTTTAATTCCTTAATCACTATCCTAAAAATACTTGTTACCATTTGTCATTTATATTATTTCAAAGTCAAGATATGATGCATTTGCACCTCTCAAATCAAAATCCTATGCAGGCCTGCTACTACTGCCAGTCTGCCACATCAATTATGAGCCAAAGATCCTACCAAGACAACCTCCCCAACGGCCATCATCTCAACAAATTTAGCCTAAATGATATTTAAACCACCCATCTCCGGACCACTCTATTGGGAAACTCTTTTAGGCTGTTGTATTAAAAATAGTTTCCCCAAAAAATTGTAAGAACACAAACATTTGATATAAATTTTTATTATGTAGGAGTAAAACTACAGCTTTAATTAGAGAGTAATATATAAAAATACATATAATGCTAAGCTTAAATTTTGTGGAGTAACATAGAATACGTTCCTAGAAGATCAGGTGGTATTTGACTATTTATATAGTATTTGAGTTCATGATCAAACAAATGTATATATTATTCTTCAAACATGAATTCATAAATAAATTATGAACGTCTTTTCAAATTTATAATTAAAAACCTCCAAACACACACATTTCGTAAATTATAGTATTTCTTTTATGTGTATGAGGTTTGGAAGTTGTAAGTTGTAGTAACATGGAATCATAGTTGAATGTTTGTGTGGATTGAATGAATTGAGGAGTTGGAGTGTAAGCAATATTTTTGGGAAGTGGGCGGTGGGTGGGTGTGGTGGGGACCAGCACTGTCCTTGGGAGATGGAAGGTGGTGGGGCCCACATTTTCTTTGGTTTGGGGACTCGTGGAAGAAAGTGAAGGAAGGAAAAGTGTGCATCATATCAACGGTTGTGGTGAGTGTCATGAGAAGGAGGAAATGTAAGTGGGTACTTTTCTTCAACTTCGGTTTCAGAGAGAAAAACACTGCAGCCATCCTCATGACATTTCCTTTTCATGGATTTCTGTGACCTTACCCGGATTTCAGTTAATACCACATGCTGGTTTAAAGGTATGTTGGATAGGGTGAAATCAAATAGAATAAAAGTGAAATGAGATGAAAATTTTGAATTAAAGTAAAATATAAAAGTGTAAATATCATTTTATTTTACTTATTATTTCATTTCTTTTTCGTTCTCTTTCAATATAAACGAATGGAGTGTAAGCTTATAAGTTAGTTAATTAAAAATAAGTGAGTATCTCGGTGATATACTTTATAATAAATTAAAAATGTATATAAAATTAACAATAATTACATATAAAAATAAGTTTATGTTTATTATAATTATGAAAAAAAATATACTTATTTATTTCTTATCAAAAGGACTAAAGGGAATATAACTTATGTGTTTATGAAAGTTTATTTACAACTTTTTTAAGTTTATTTTATGATATAAATACTTATATAAATAATTGAGAGAACTTATGAAAATAGTTTATGATATGTCTATAAGTTATTTTCAACAAGCATTATTGAGTGCATGAATCAAATAGTTTCGAGTTCGAACTTGGATATACAATTATCTTAAATACTGAAGGGGAGGCTTTATATCTCACAATGATCTTACCTAGTTTGAATAAAATTAGCTCATGTAGAAAATATTTTTAGTATCTAAAAAAATAACTTATTTTATTAAGCTATGCAAAATGTTTTATAAGAATAGCTTACAACTTATATAAAAACAATTCAACATTATTTCCTTTTTGTTATAAAAATCAACTTAAAACTATAAACTATACTAGAAGGGAGACATAGAATTATGAGAACAATAGAATGTGGAGAAGGAAGATTCTTGTGATATTTTTAGAAATGGGGGTAACCATGGGCTTCGGCCCTCCTGTTCAAAAAAAGAAGAAAAAGAAATGGGGTAACCTATTTACAATTACAAACTCTACCTATTCAGTTACAAATTGTTTAATAGTATTAAAGTGGAATATATATAAATATTCATAATTTACAATGAATATGGACAATCACCTAATAAATATTCATGAAACTTTTCGATTATAAAAACAACTTATACATAAATATTTACATAATAAAAAGTTTAATAAGCACTTGATTAAGCTATTTACAAGTTGCTTATCGCCTATAAACTTATAAATTAGTGAAATAAGTTTGTTTACCGACACCTTATTTAACCAAATGCAACTTTAATTCAGTTTATTTTTATAAAATATTTTTTTAGATTTTTGGGATTTTTAAAAAAAAAAACAAATAACTATTTCTCTACAATTAAACTGAAGAATATGCTAATGTCATGTTGTGTCTTAGAAATAATTTTCCTTCTTCCTATTTTTTTCTTAAACAAATGGTTAAAATTAGATATTTTTATCCTATGTCTTTCACTCTTTCCTTTCTATTTTCATCTGTTGTATGTCTATTCAAAGAAACATGGTGTAAGTGATAGGGTGATATTACATCTTTCCCAATAATTTTGAGTTCCTTACGTCTTATCTCCCAATTCTTCATTTCATTATTGTATGTAATGATCATATACTATGTATTCTCCAACATATATCCAACAAACCTCATTTTGTTGAGTGTGTAGTGAATGACTGATTGCCGAGTTTTTTGAAAGTTAACACATTTGGATGGTGACAGCATAATCTTGAAATTTTCAGCATATTGGGTAGGAAAGCCTAATAAGATAGTCCAACCTAATTATGGGGAAAATGAAATTTGTCATAACGACTATTAACTAATTTTAATGTTAATCTCTGTAAGCCAAGTGAGAATGGGTAGTCGGATAAAAAAAAAGTGAGAATTAAGGGGTAGTATTAGTTGGATTGTGCTTTTTTAAAATGAATGGTGTGTTTAGAGGATAAAGTTAATTTAAAATTATAACAGTTATTAAAAAAATTAACTGTTGACATTTAAGAATTTATTTTATATAGGTATTTTATCATAATTTTAACTATTAATTTTTAATTAAAGAATTGATTTATATTTATTCTTTAAAATAAAGAATGTGTTAAAAAAATGTTATGAGCATTCTTCAAGTTCTCAAATTAAATTGAGGCACTTCAACAGATAGGAGACAGGTAAACAATTTTTTTTTAAATCTAACCCATATTCAAAATACGAAAAATAAATCACTTAAAGCAATACTAGGATTTAGACAAACAAGAATACTTTCTAAGCATCGGCCATCAAAGTGTGTACTTAACTATTCTACATTGCATATTCCAAACCCAGAATTCTCAGAACTAAACACTGGAAACAACATTCTCATAGGAAAAATACTAACTCATATCTTAATACTGCAGAATCAACAGCTGAAAAATCACATAGGTTGCTTCCCAGAATCTAGGACAAGAGGGATCTCAAGCTACCAAGTCTTGTCCCTAATAGTGTAATTTTTCCTTCTTATAGAAACCCATAAAAGGATAACATTCTATCAGTGTCCATGTTGTCTATACTATAAACATTATGGAAGCCTGTGTCTTATTCAACTACAGCGTATTCATCTCAAATAAAAAGCATTTTTCAGTTACACCAAATTTTGCAAGCAGCTTCCAGAACCACACTTTCAGCTAATATTTTGAAGGGATCACATTCTATAATCTCAATTCAATAACATCCTACATTTTTCAATTTGATTTTAGGGAAAAAAAAATACTTATCAGGAGAGGAAAATACAAGACAGCATGATATCTTATGTGACAAGATCCCCCACCCTTATTTTGTTTAAATGCTATATGCATTAATTTTTTCTTATCTCACAATTCAAAGATATTTGGCCCCACTATCAGACAAAATTTGTGGTTGATTGAGAATTTAATTTTTTTTTAAAAAAATAAAATAAATTCAACTTTCAAGAGATATATCTATCGATTCTTTTTCAATTGAGATATTGGATGAATTCATGAGTTGTGTTTATATAGATCCTGTTCATGTATTAACAAAAATGTGCAAAAACTCTATTTGCTTCTTTCATTCTATTTGAGTCACTTCCTTTTTGTGTATGGCATTGGCACTCCCTTTAGTAGCATCCACTAATTCGAAACTTATAAAGAATGTTGTAAAAAATTGTTGTATAAATAATATAACATATGATATTATTATGGGGAGAGAGAATCCTATAGCTAAATATGGACCACATCAATTTACCAATGTTGTCATCCCTTAGATGAGTTAGATCTTCCCAGCCCCCTACTATAAATTATTAAATTGAACATTTGGCTTGAAATTTCTCATTCCCAGATTTTTATCTGTAAAAGTTAGAGCTACTATGGTAATAAGTGCTGAAGCTTAAAGTTAGAGCTATTATGACATCTCCATCTTAACTTGCAGCCTTTTACAAGATAATTTCTTCATAGTCACTTTTTACCTTCATATGTAATGTTATTCTCCTTAAAGCAACATGAATATCATTAATATTAGGATGTGATGGATCCCCTCCAACGAAACAATGGGTTTTGTTTCCAATCTGCAACCAACTATAAGCTCTCTGTTTCTTAACTCCTTGCTCTTTCATCAGAACCCTGATTCTATGGACATCCTTCCACTTGCCAGCAGCAGCATATATATTAGACAGCATAACATAGGCACCAGAATTAAAAGGATCCAAATTCAAAATTCTTCCAGCTGCCAGTTCCCCCAATTCCACGTTTAAATGAACACTACAGGCTGCAAGCACAGCACCCCAGATGCTGGAATCTGCCTTGAATGGCATGTCATTGATTATTTTGCAAGCTCTCTGCAACTGACCTGCTCGACTCATCACGTCAACTAAGCAAGCATAGTGTTCAGACCTTGGTGGAATACCATAATTATGAACCATCAAACTAAATAGATTCATGCTCTCATCAACCTTCCCAGCACGACAACACGCAGATAGTAAACTGAGAAAAGTTATGCCATCAGGTTGAACACTGACTATCACCATCTGGTCAAAGTAGGAGCGTGCTTTGTCATAGAGACCATGCTGTGCAAATGCAGCAATGATAGTGTTCCATGAAACGAGGTCCGGATGGGAAATTTGTCCAAAAACTAACTCAGAATCAACAATTCCACCACATTTGCTGTGCATAGTAATCAGGGCATTACTCACTGACAAATCTGAATCAAAGCCATGCTTAATTACAAGAGCATGCGCCTGTCTTCCTTCTTCGAGTGATGCAAGACTTGCACAGGCAATGTAAACTGAAACAAAAGTCAAGTCATCTGGTTGCATACCGGTCCTGATCATTTGTGAAAACAAATTCAGTGCCTCTTCCCCTCTCCCATTTTGGGCATAACCTACAAAGGGTGAATCAGTTGTGAAAAGATGGAATAATAAAGAAAACAAATGTAATGACAGAGTAGAAGAAAAAAACCTCCTCCTCCTAGAACCACAAGTTATTGTTTTTTTCTCAACAATTTAATCAAAATATGCTATAAACGGATAAGGCTTTTCTAAATTGAGCTTAATTTTAGAGCAAGCAAGGAATACTCCCATTTGGTTTAATTTAAATGTATTGTAATCTAGGTGTGTTTACTGAAATTTAGGCCTGTACACATTTTTTACATCAGAGACGGGTTTGTTTGTTTATGCTTAAAAAATGATTATGTGATCCAACGTGTTTTAGATTCTTTTAAAAGCTACTATTTTTAGCTTAGGAGAAAAGCAATGATACGGTTTTTTTTTTTTTTAAAAAAAAGATAATAAAATTATATTAGAGAAAAAAAAGGCATAATTCTTATCGGATATAACTAATCGATCTTAGAAGTTAATTATAACAACTCCTTTTCTGATAAAAAAAAGAGTATCTCTATTTAATATAACTATATTAATATTACTTACATTACATAACAGGCGGAGAGGATCCGATTTTTTTTTTTTCTTTTCAAAAGACTTACATATAGTTACATGATTATTATACACTTTAATAGAACTAGAGACTCCAATGGAATAAGTCAGACAGTTAGGCTTCTAGTTGTTATTCATTCCTTTTTTAAAATAAGTAAAGATTTAATGAAAGCTTTCCCATAGAAAGAGCATCTACATCTACTCTAGCATGCACTTTGGCTAGAATATGCAGCAACATGAAATGAGCAGCTACATCATCATGGCTAAGAACAGCCGTGAGATGTCTTAGCAATGCTCCCCCAATGCTGTTGACCAAGTTGAACTTTGGCTCTACAATAGGATTATTTTGAAGGAAGTCCAGAACCCACTGTCGGAATCTCTAGTTCTATTACATTTTGTAAAACACATAAAAAAATAAAATAAAAAACACAAACGAACGGGTTTAAACTTTAAACTAGCTTTAGAAGCTTGACGTACCCGTTATGATTATATTCCAGGAAACGCGATCTCTGCACCGAATCTCTTCAAACAAAGTCCTCGCCTCTTCCATCCTCCCTTCTTTACAAAACCCAGTAATCATAGCGGTCCTCACCACATCATTCTTCTGCGGCATTCTCACAAACACTTCCCACGCTTCCTCGCACAACCCGTTCTCCACCAAACCATTGATCATCACAACCCACGACACCGCGTTCCTCCGAGGCATCGCTTCGAACAGCGCCCTCGCGCGCCCAATCCCTCCCTCCACCCTCGCGTACCCATCCACCATCGCGGTGTACGACACCACGTTCGGACGCGGCATCTCCTCGAAGAGCCTCTGCGCGCCCCCCACGCGCCCGCGCCTCGCGAGTCCCGAAATCAGGGCGTTGTACGAGGCGGCGTTCTTCTCCGGCGCCGCCGCGAAGTAGCGGAACGCGTCGTCGAGGTCGTCGTTTTGGACGCAGGCGGCGATCATGGAGTTCCAGGAGACGACGTTCCGGAGCGGCATGGAGTGGAAGAGTGTTTTGGAGTGTTGGAGAAGGCCGTTTTGCCAGTAGGCGGAGAGCATGGAGTTCCACGTGACAACGTCTTTTGTGGGCATTTCGTCGAACAGTTTGCGCGCGGCGTCGAGGTCTCCGGCGCGTGAGAGGGCGGCGATGTCGAGGTTCGCGTGGTACACATCGCGAGTGGAGGAGAAAAGGGTGGCGAGCACGAAGAAGGAGTGGCGTTGGCGCGCAAAGGTTGGGTTTAGCAGTGAAACTGGGACTGGGACTGGGACTAGGCTAGTGAGCATGGAGTGTGTGCACGTGCAACACACCAACCGCTAAATCCTAATGACAAAATCTACGGTGTTTTCATATTTCATATTTCAAATAGCAGTGATAAACGTATTCCTCAAATTTGGGATGTATGGGTGAAAATAAGAGAGATAGAAAGAAAAAAATAAAATAAAGGAAGAGAGACAAAATAATTAATGTGACAAATAGAAAATTGATTCTTAGACACCTTGAAAGAAATAGGAAGAGATGAAAGATAAATGATTAATAAGATTGATGATATGATGTGATAATAAAAAGAAATGAAAAATATTGATAGGGTGTTTGTAAATTTTGGATGTTCAAATATCACGATAAAATATGAAGAGTGAGATAGAGAAAAAAAAATGAGGTGGAAATGAAATGGAAGAGAGACTAGATGAATATTTAATTTTTTTTCTTATTTTAAATTCAAAGGCTACATGTATATTTTTTTTTTAGAAATGTTACTAACACATTTTTTTATTGAGTTTAATGATCATGTATAAAAAAAATTTACATTGTCAATCAATAATAATTTATGATATATATGACTTTTAAGTAGTTTGTGTAAAAGTTAATAATTTTTTTAAAATAAGTGGATTTCTAAATGTATGACAATGTAAAAAATCTTTACAATGTGTCTAGATGTTCATGTCAGAGAAGGCCACCCCCTACGGAGGAGCTCCTGAAACCTCTCGCAAGCTATTGCCCTAACGTGAACATGAGACAAGGGTGGTGCCCTTCCTTTTATTTAAAGTGGGCGTCCCTTGGTGGTTGAGGATGATCACTCCTCTCCTTAGGGTGCAAGGTGGCAACCACACATTGGTGTAGTACTTGTTTTTGTGTGTAGTGTTCCCTTGTCTTGTCACCACGTTCTGGCGTTGCAGTGTCGCCTTGCTTTTGACATGTCAGGGCATGGTGTTCTTTGTCAGGTGTTATAGTAAGTCATCCTTTCAAATCTCCGTCCTCTACTCCAAGTAACTCAAACCTTTTAGCTTTACTTAAGATATGGTCATATAATGGCCTCTCGGCCTTCCCTTCCTGGGAGGATGGTCCAATAGGTAAAATACATGCATTTGTTTCTTGTTAGCTTCACAGCTTGGACGAAGCTACCTCTTTTCCCTTCAAATATATATTTCACACTAACATATGTCACACACCCGCTAATCTCTGCTGTAACACCCTAAAAATTACAACTCAATAAATATATATTTGTGTGATTGAGTTATGATTTAATTGAAATTTGTTTCTTTTAAATAAGAAAATGTATGTTTGAGTAATTAAAATATAGTTAGTATTATTGTGAGGAGTTTCATTACGTGAGTTCCGTAAGTTGTAGAAAAAAAAAAAAGAGAAGGGGGGTGTCTTTATAGGAAGTGTGGTGCAAATAGCAAAATTGGAAAAAAATCCCACGTTCAGGATGCTTCTTTATTTTTCATTTTTTCTTCCTCGGCCGAGGCGGTCTTTTCCCTGCTTCTCTCTAAATATTTCGTATATTCTCTCTAATATTTGAGCATCCAAATCAAAGTTTCTACCGATTAATCTTGAATATATCATAGAGGGGGACTAGAGCTTCAATACCCACCGATTGGATTTCGATTTCATCGAGGTATGGAGGGGTTTCTTTTTTTTTCCCTAAGCTATTTCCTTATTTTCTTGTTAAATATGAATTGTGGCTGTTGTTGATAGTCTATAAATAATTTTGAAAACCCGAAATAAGCTACTTGATATTTGGGTCCTGTGACTGTGTGGATTTTTCGTCTCGGTTTTCGTGCATGTTTTTGAGGATGTAAATATATTTTTCTCTGTTTTGATGCCTCTGGATGTCGTGGTATTTTTCTCAGATTTTTTTGAGCACTGTAACTATTTTTACCAGAATTATTTTCGAAAACTGTTAATTCTGAGAATGGGACTGTTTTGATTTTTACAAGAATTTTGGGACATGATTTTGGAAAACTGGAACCATAAGTTCATTTTATGTATCATGAGGGTCATCTCTGAATTTTTTTAAGGTTAGGAAAAGTCGGAAAGTAATTTTAGAAAATTATTATTGTGAAACACCAAAACTGGACAGTGGAGAATTTAAATGGGGAAAATATCCTTTTTGAGCGAATTTGGCTATGAAAAAACTTTGTAACCTTATTTGAATTATGTAGAATATCTGTGAATTTTATCAGAATTTTATAGGAAATTTTGGTAATTATTTATGTTTTTATATGGGAGACTCTGTTCTGAGACATAAATGCTTTAAAAATTCAAAAAGGGTATTTTTGGTGGGTTTTTGATACTGAGGAAATTATATGTGATGGTACACATATTGGAGATATTCTCTGTAAAATTTCACATAAAAAGAATTTGATATGCTATTTTCTAAAAATATGGAATTGTGTTTTACAGAGCATGTACAGACACTGTTTTTAATTCAAAAATAATATTTGTGGGTTAAATTTTCGTGAGATAAATTTATATGATGAAATATATGTGATGTATTAGGTTCCTGTAAAATTTCACGAAATTCTAAGTTAATTTGCTAGGTCAAATAATTTTTGGTATGTATGTACAACTATAAGTATATGCATGAAAATTAATTAAGTGATTTCGTAATTATGCCTAATGTCATTCGTTGGACTTGTTAATGGATATTTCACCTCAAAAGGGAAATTCCTATAGAAAATGTGTGTATGATGTTGTTTAATGGATTATGTTGAGTTATTGAATTATTGATTATTAATGATTGTTCTATTATTAACTGTGAATTGGAGACCGGGAGGAATGTGATCCTCGGGCAAAGAGTGCTGGAATTTGTTTGTGCATGTGAATTGCTTGTGATGGTTTATTGATTGTGGGAACGAGAATAATTCATTCTTGTGTGGGAGCAAATGAACTCCAAATGGAGTACATTTGTGAATACTAGAAGGTCATTCTAGTAATCAATAATATTCACTACGAGCAATAGTGAATCAACTATAATTAAGAGTGTGAACTTAATAACATTATGGATTAGCAATTAGGAATTTCCTATGCACATGGAGGATGCCGGATGTTTGGACTTAGAAAGGAATTTAGGACCCTTGCATGGATTTGGACAAAATGACTGAAGTAAGCATAAAATGTGAGAGTGGGTGAGGATTTCCATAAAACAAAGTAAGAAAGTTAAGAATCATGATGTGGGTCATGATTGGGAAAAGTGCGATACGCACATGTGTTTGAAAGTTTGTGAACTGTGATTGTTCAAATCGTGGTGAGAATCGAAAGGAGGAAGGAACCTCCAACGCTAAGTCGTGTGAGACGGTTGAACGGATTTGTTCGTGGACAAAGCTTGAACGGATAATTGTGAGACAGGTCGTGTGAAGGCTTTATCTACGGTGAGCATTGTGTTGTGAGATGACGGGGTCGTAATGTTTAACCACTGTGATAGTGGGGGAGTTTGACCTCCGTGCTGTATGTCTGGGACATGTGTTGATTGAGGACTGCCGTCGAGTACCTTTGGTAGAAAAGCTCACACAAACCTGTAAAAGGTCGCGTGGGATATTTCAGCTGCGAGCTATCTGTGAACCAAGGTCGGATTGCGAATGACGCGTCACTTGAGGTGATGAGATCGTTACGATGTAGCGATAAAGGCAAAGTCCTTATTTATATATGCATATGTGAGCGTAGAGGTGGTACCTTTAGCTCGGCGTCAATTCGTCCGCACCTGTACCATGTGCAGCGGGAAACCCACATGCGACGAAGAAAGAAAATAAACTCTGTGAGAGAGTGTTGAGGAGTCAGTCCTCGGAGTAATGGATGACCACAGTTGGTACCTGGGAGATGATCGTAAGGCAGGTTGTTCTTGGAGGGTAAGGCACTGAGTTGTGACGATAGATCACGTAGCTGACTCGGCCACCCTGACAAAAATACGAGCCATCATCAGTTGGTGAGAGCCCGCCATTGTACCATGGTGAAGGGTGTACTCCCAACAGTCATCCAACTCAAAAATATGTAAGACCACTGAGTTCTGGAAGTTCCAGTGGCAGCTGGCCAGTGTGAAATAATTTACAAGAATAGTTGTGGAAACGAATAGGTTTCGAGTGAGACTCGCGAGAGCACCACTGTGAAGTGGTTGATATTGTATGTTTGTTTGAGACCGGAAGGTCGTTTGGTTGTTGGTTTAGAGGAGGAGAGAGACTCACTCCATACGCCTTTATTTTTTTCAGATTTAGACAAATGATCTTATGCAGACAACAAAGATGGAACGAAAGGCTACAACAATCACTGTGAACACGAGTGGATGTTTTAAGAGAAAGAAGAGGATCCTTCTAGGATGTTACTTGGGTTAATTGGGTATTTTTTTGAAATTTTCATTGAGTCACTGCTCTGAGTCTTAGTACTTTCTTGTATAAAAAGGGGTAGACTTGGTTTTAATATTATGATGTACAACTCTTTATACGTGGCTCAAATGAATAATGTGTTATATTCCAAGATTTTAAATGCATAAGTGTATTATGTGTAATAGAATAGTATAATGGTGGATTTGAGGATGTTCTTAATTAAAGAAGATTTTGGTTATGTTTCATGGTTTGCATCTAAGTTAATGTCTTATAACATGAGTCTGATTTATTAAGACTGATATTTCATTAACAGGAATTTTTTTTTATATATTAATAAGTTATTGTGGATGATGGTTGTTTGGAGTTTTAAGTAACAACTTTTTTTTTTAAAGAAAAAACAAATCTTCCCGAATTATAAAGGCTATTTTCAATAATTGGATATTGAATTACTTCACAAATTTCTTAATTAATAAGAAAATCTTTAATAGTAAAATGGGGTGTTACATCTGCTAGCAACTGGTTTTCTCGAACTTAATAGAGCATTGTGTGAGTGTTTACTCGTTCGTCTGTGTGGTTCAATAAGGCCTTAGAGCATTGTGTGGTCTAATAGGAAGGGTGCAGATTGACCAGATTGAAAGTCGAAATAGCCTATGTTACAGTTACACCATCTTGGACTTGACCGTAGATGTGAAGTAGCAATGCTATACTTTGATGTTATGGAACCAAATTAACCAAGCAAGGCAAATACTTATCAGCTTTTTATGCCAATGCAAGGCAGATGAGAAAAAAGGAGTTAGGAAAGGACAATGTGATCAGATTGGGATGGTAGGAATCTACTCAGTGTTATCAGACCCGGCCCGGTCATCGACTCGGCCGGGGTACTGGGTCATTGGGTCAGGGGTCAACTCGGTGAGTCAACAGTTGACCCGCATGACTCGGCCTATATTAAAAAATAAAAAAAATTCATAACCTGTAAACTTTTTAATAAATTTTTTTTAATAATTTCATAACCTGTAAACTTGTACACTTTTTTTTGTGTGCAGAAAAGATAGCTTATAAACTTATACCCTTAAATATTTAAAGTTTAACAAAATTCAACACATTTATAAGCATAGTTATGAACTTGTTTAATAATCTTGAGCAACATATTTTTTTCTAAAATTCAACATACACAACCTTAAGTTATAATTTAAAATATATCATTATCATCTATTTATTAAAAGTTAAAACTATCATTGTTGTACACCGGCAGACATAATCTAATATATATATATATATATATATATATATATATATATATATATATATATATATATATATATATAAACCTATTTTATTTAGACAATACAATTTTTTCATTCATCCTATTATTGCTCTGATAAAAAATAATAATTTTTCAAACCAGTAACTATATTGGATGAGATAAGATAAATACAAGTTTTACTCGTAGATAACAATATAAGCCAAGGAGAAAAGGCAAAATTGGAAGTGACAATAGTTTTATGATTTTATCATCTTAAATCCTAACATGCGGTTATGCTTGGTAAAAAAAAGTAAGCAACTATATAAATAACATAAGTGTAAGATATAAATTAAATTTTCTTATATGAGTGTTATTGTTCTCCTGTAAAAAAAAAAAAAAAAAAAACCAAAATTCGTGATCCGCCGAGTCAACCGAGTCACCGGGTCAACCTCAAAACCGGCCGAGTCAACCCGGGTCACACCGGGTCGATTGTATAACCGATCCGATTGGTGACTCGGACCGGTTGGGTGACCGGTTCCCGGGTCAATGGATCGACCCGGCCGGTCCGAGCCGAGTCTGATAACTATGAATCTACTAAGCTAGAAGTGATGGTCCTATGGGACTCTTGGCCAACAAGATTGCACAATTAATTAGTTATTATCGATATTCTATAATAAACATGCATTAGTAATTTGTTTTGACGTCGTCGCATGTACATATCTAACCGTCACATAATTAATTAAATGTTTCGAATTTTGATTCTCCTGAGATTAGATCCCATAATTTTTCATTGATATGGATCCGTTTGCTTTCCACGCTTTCATGAGGTCAGTGTTTTCTTCAATTTTTGGATATACATTTTGAATTTTGATCTACAAATATACAAATGTTGTTCATTGTCCGGGGAATGCAGTCTTGTTGATAATTTTAACTAAGTTGTTAGTTAAAAAGTAATTATGAAAAAGTTTATCAAAACATGCCTTATCTCAAAAGACATACAAACTCTTGTCATATTCTCTTTATTTTTGAAATAAAATATTCCAAAGGAAAATGTTTGATAAATACCTAATATACTATCCAACGTTTAGAATATATATATATATATATATATATATATAATTTATGATGTGATAGAAAAATAAAAATAAATAAAATTAAAAAATATTGATGAAATATTTAAAATAAAAAAATATTTATATATATTACTCTGTTCCAAATGATATATGACATGATTTTCAGCTTTGTTGTCCTCTTCCTCCGGTCTTCTCTTGCCTTCAATATTCCAAATGACCGTTAGTGGATGACTAGCGAATATTCAAACACAATAATCTCTGATTCTCTGTCACCTATGTACTCTGAAGCTCACCTTAGATAAGGATAGGAGTACTATGGTGACTTTCTTGTCTTGTCAGAAAAGAATAATGGTAAAATCATAAACTATATTATGATCAAGATAATTACGTGTTGATTAGCTCATTTAGCTGAGTTGGAAAATTTGGAGATTCAACTCTTTAATATAAAATTTTCGGTATCATAGACGTAATATCCAGCGTGATTTTGGGTGATTTATAGAAAATTATGTAAGTTTGTATTAAAATACTGAGGTTATTCATCCTCTAGATTTTTTCTCTTCTTCCTTTCCTTGAGTTTCAAGCAAAATTTCTTCTAGAAGGTCATAGTCAAACAAAACAACTGATGTGCCAGAAAATTACGCTAATCACCGGCCAAACCCAGTTTTTCTTTCATTCTATTCTTGCCCACTCTCCTTTCTCCATCACATTTCCCTTTCATTTCTTGCCCAATATTCTTCTATCTCTTCATTTCGATCTCTCTAGAAGGATAAAGGAGAAAGAAGAGTGTCAAAATCCTTCTATATTATGTATAGGCTTTGAGCCTTTACAGAACACATTAAAGAAACTATAGAAAAAAAGTGTTATATGTTTGTGTTGTCGCGTTAAATTTTATATTAGCCGAATGGATCAGCTTAGAAGTGTTTGCGGATAGGATTTGATCGGTTTTGAAGGAAAAAATCATCCGATCCAATTACTTAGATTTTCCTAATTCATCATCCAATCGATTTTGTTCAAGATTTTAATCCGATCCAATTTAAAGCGTTTGAATTGGATCAGTTTCCGATTTTAATCTTAATTTTATTTTTTAAGAAAATATTAAATAAATAATAAGATATATATAATACATATAATAAAAAATAATTCAAAATATCAAATATTTCATTTATACTTCATTATATAACTATATCAAAAATAAATATTATACAACTTGATAATTATATTTATGCATCTTAACTCAAATAGTTAGTAAAAAATTATCTTTAATTAAATATTTTTTTTAAATAGGTATAAATTATGTGATAATTTTACAAATATATAAGAAATAAAAATATAAACATGAGTAATATTATCAATTTATGAATAAAAATATATACATATATAAAATTTCGGTTTGGATTGAATTGGATCGGCTTTGAAAATCAAATCCGAAATCCGATCCAATCCAATAAAAATTTCGATTATTTAAATTTTTGATCTGTTCGGTTTTCGGTTTATTCAATTTTTGGTTTTTTGGATTGGTTTTTATTGGATTGGATACACCCCTAAATCAGCTATTCAAAGCTCCCACATAATTCCAAAATACACGATTAGACTATGTGGAAGAGGGAAATATGCATATACAACAATAGATTCCAAAGCTGCAATACATGTTAACGTCAGACCACTACTACAGGTTTGTATAACTAGATGCTTCATTATGTCTTCATTATCCAAGACTTTCTGATCCCCATGATTCGAGCAGCTATCATTTTAATTTCATGTAACACTTTTTAATTAGTATCTTTTTTAATGTTTTCTGCATAGGCTCGAGGCCTATATATAGAGCGATTTCGACACTCAATCAATTGCTCTCTTTCTCAGCTTTCTCTAGTTTCTCTCCTACATTCTTCTTTCTCCTTTTCTCTAATTTTCTTAACCCTTTTTCTGGGAAAGAGTTACGTAGTTATGGATATCAAGATTAAGTACCTTGTGTGCAGCTTTCATAAGTTGCAGTTTCTGAAACTCATGGGGAAGACTCCTCCTATTTTGCTGGGTGGAAAGCCTATGATGAGAACCCTTATGTGAATTAACAAACTCTTCCGGAGTTATTCAAATGGGATTGGCAGAAAATCAAGTAAGTAACGTATATATGAATTCAAAATATTTACAACCATATAGCAGAAGATTAGATGAATTCTATGTATAGTGCATCTAATTAATCTTCTTATATTGTACCCTTCAGGTTTCATTTGATTTGCTTGAAGAAGAAGAGGCCCAGTAATGCCCCTGGCACAGTCTATGTCTCTGTTTTAAACTATCAAGAAGTCTAGTTCAGTTAATTGAGTATGGTGCGTGAATTGTTGTAAACTCTTTGGTACCTGTTCGATTCCTACGAATCAAAACAAAATTTGCAAAGAATTGGAGAGAACTAATTCGCATAAGTACCACGAATTTACCAATTTGGGGTTCGATGGGATGGGGAGTGAATTATGTGACTATGCTCTATCCTAGCCCATATTCAAGAAATAGAATTCTTACAAAGTTTTCATACACATGAAAGAGTCCTTAGACCATTCAAAAAAAAAAAACAAAGAAAAACCCTTTACCTTCACATTTAACCATGACCAAAATCTAAATTTAATCAAATCCATCACATACTATGCATTTGCAACGTCTCTCCATTAAATTACATATTCTCTCCAATGCCATTTAGCATGCGCTCACTCATGTTTGCAAAGCACACCCTGAACCAACCTGGTTCAGAACAATGGCAAGAAGACCCCAGAGAGATATTAAGTTTCACTTCATGCAAACTGGCATTTCAAAGCTCCAATTCTCCTTCCCTAGCTGCCTTCTCCAACAGTGGACTCGGATTCATCTAGCAAAACAATCCTGCATTCCCTTTCAAGCACTCTATCCCAACACTTTTCAATCCTTCAATGATCATTTGTTACCTCTTCCTTGGCCTCTCTCTGTTGGTCTAAACATAGTTCTCCGTGAACTTGTTATCAGACAATATAGAAGCCAAAAAGTGCTGTGTCTGAGAGGATATTAAGGTGAAACTTGACATCCTTCTCGCTGTGATCTCAACTCAACCTTATCCTTGTATGAATAAATTGTGCCAACTCTGAAATCAGAAAGGCCAGGGTCTTTGGAGAGGCTATAGACTATGTGAACTCTTTCTTGTATTGACGATGAGCTTCAAGGATTTCTGCTATACTCTCAAACTCGTAGGAGGAGAACACTGAGCCTGAGCAGATTGTTTTGTCTGAGACAAGGTGGATGGATGTTCTTGCGAGTCACAGAATCCAGAATGTCCTCCAGAACCGAGCATTGAATTGTTACACCTAACGGGTTTGATGGGTTTGTGATCGATACTCGTCTCACTTTTGTGTTCTTAGGCTTCTGCTTCTTTATATGCAGCCTCTAAAGTTGGGGAATGATTTGGAAATTGTTTGAGCTGTCACAATGGATTGGAACTATGTTCACCCCAGTTCTCCACCTTAAATCTCTATCAAATTTGTCAAGAGTTCATTGGGGAAAAGTACTTGGAAGAACGCTTTGTGCCAACACTATCATGGACTTGAATCATTCAGAACAACAATGATGTTCTCGGTAGGTTTCAAGATAATATTAATTCATTTGTTTTTTCTTTTTTCTATCACTCAACGGTTTTACTTTTCTAAGTTTCTCTAAATCATAGGTTTCTCATGTGGGCAGTGTTTTTTTTTTTTTTTTTTTTATATTCTTTTTGTTAAAAAGATTGATTTTTTATCTAAAATTTCTATTGTAGATTAGGTTGTGTTGCATGTGTATTTCGATTCTCGAATCTTTGCATTCAATGTTGGATCCTGAAAAGAGGGAAGAGATATTCGGAAAGTGGGTTTTTATGATCCAAAACCAAACCTATTTAAATATTTCTCTTATTTAAGTATTTGATTTAGAAGTCCAAGTTTTTTATTAATTTTTTTTCGTTTTTTTAATAGATTGCCCACGTTGACTCAGCCAGTTACAACACTGAGTACAATCATCAAGTACTTCCTTCCTCGCAACAAGAAAACACTTATTACAGTGTGACAAGGATTTGCAACGCATGTTCAGTTTCCTTGGGGATGCTAACACAGTTGATGTCAGAGGAAGGAGCAGCTCGAAATAACAATTCCAACATGCCTGGTAGTAAGTAGTTATTCACAAGTTCTGTTTGTTTATCGTTCATTCTGTTTCTCTTACATAGACTTCCCTAGAAACTGATAGACATTTATTGTTTATATAGTTTAATTGGCCCATAAATGCTGAAATTATGATGATAAAGAGTTGTACAATTTTTTTAATACCGTGTTTTCCTGTTGTCTCGAGTTGAAGATGTCACCTACATAATTGGGATGCTCTGGCTATGACCAAATGTGAATGGTCATATGATATGTTAGATTCACATGCATTCTCTCCTGTGCTTTATTTTGGAAATTTTATAGAACACTTGTTATTGCAGATCAAGTTGCAAGGTTGAAGATAAATAATAACCAATTTGACAGAGATTTGAGGTGGAGAACAGGGATGAACATAGTTCCAATCCGTTGTGATAGCTCAAACAATTTCCAAATCATTCCCTAAGCTTTAAAGGCTGCATACAAAGAAGCAGAAGCCAAGAACACAAATATTGATCACAAACCCGTCAAACCCATTAGGTGCAACAATTCAATGCTCGGAGGATATTCTCTATTTCTTGACTCACAAGAACATCCACCTTCTCTCAGAAGAAATCTACTCAGGTTCAGTGTTCTCCTCTGAGTTCTTGAGTGTAGCAGAAACCACTGAAGCTCGTCAATACAAAAATGCAAAGAGTTAACATAGTTTATAGCTTCTCTCCAAAGACCTTGTCCTTCTTGGTTTCAGAGTTGGCACCATTTATTCATACAAGGATAAGGTTGAGACCACAGCGAGAAAGATGTCAAGTTTCACCTTAAAATCCTCTCAGACACAGCACTTTTTGGCTTCTATAGTTTGATAACAAGTTCACAGAGAACTACGTTTAGACCAACAGAGAGAGGCTGAGGAAGAGGTATCAAATGATCATTGAAGGGTTGACAAGTTCTGGGATAGAGTGCTTGAAAGGGAATGCAGGATTGTTTGCTGGATGAATCTGAGTCCACTGTTGGAGAAGCCATCTAGGGAAGGAGAATTGGAGCTTTGGAATGCCATTTTGCATGAAGTGAAACTTAATATCTCTCCGGGGTCTTCTTGCCATTGTTCTGAATGAACCGGGTTGTTTCAGGGTGTGCTTTGCAAATATGAGTGAGCACACGCTGGAAGTGGTATTGGAGAGAATATGGAACTTCATGGAGCGATTGCAAACGCACAGCATGTGATGAAGTTAATTAAATTTTGATCTCAGTCATGGTTAAATGTTAAGTAAAGGGTTTTTCTTTTTTCTTTTTTTTTTAATGGTCTAAGGACCTTTTGCTGTATGAAAGTTTTGTAGGAATTCTGTTTCTTTTGTATGGGTTGGGTTAGATACCCTTGTACCCCTATCTAATACTAGTATTATGTGCCTTGGCTGATAAAAAAATGGAACGAATAACGAAAGAGTAATGGTGTTTTAATAAGTTCTATATATTGTTGTTGTTATAATATATTGTTGGTTCTGGCCATTTTTATAAATTCTTTAGTTTTTCCTTTATTATTGCAAGTTTGGAACAAGCTATTCTAAAAGCATTAAGGTATTCGTCTGTATGATTATAGTTTGGGCCTAAGGAGGTCCACGAGAAATAAAATAATTGTTGGCTTAAGGATTCTATATGTTAGACTTATAGTATTAGGATTTACGATGTTATTTATAATTTTATTTAATTTTTAGGATCATGTTAAACAGTGCCCTTCTAATGTACTAATTAATGAATCAATAAATAGAAAGATTTTATTGGGAGAGTGCATTATAAATCATGAGAGAGTGTGCTGCAACACTTATCAAATTTCTACTTTTGATTCCTTAACGGTACTGGTTAGTATTTTTCTATTTTTTTTTAATTCCCTAAAGTAAAGACTAGATGATGACGCTTGTATCATTATCATTTATTAGATATGTTATTTAATGTAGACTAAATTACAATTTTTGTTCCTCCTGTATTTTTTGATCCGCAATTTTAGCCTTCTTATTTTTTTTCCTGCGATTTAAGTTCTCATATTTTAAAAAATATACAATTTTGATCCAATTCACAATTTTGCATACATTTATTTATTTTATTTTTTACATTTTAATTAATTAAATTATTTCTTGATAGTCCCTTAAATAAATGTTAGGTCTAGAGATTAATGCGACAAAAAAAAAAACGCATGCAAAATTAAGAATTGAACAAAAATTATAGATTTTCCAAAATCCAAGAACTAATTATAGAAAAAAAATAAGAATGAAAATCACAGATAAGAAATTAAAGAACTAAAATTGTAATTTAGTCTTTAACGTATGATTTGCACTGTGTATCAAGGCATTAATGAAAATTATCACTCTTTGTATCCTTTTTATCTTCTCTTTAGCTTTTAATAATGGTAGTCTTCTTAATATTTACAGTTGATAGCTATTCGTTGTCTATCAGATTGTATTATCATAAGAACCGTATCATATTTTGTGCTATGTTTCTATATAAAAATATGGTAAAACTCTAAAATTGAATATACAGGGTAAGTAATTTACCTTTGACGGAATTCGTTCTTCCCAGAATACATGGTCCTCAATCAATGCTGTTTCAATACCGTCCAATTCTGCTCAAAAAAGGTAAAATTAACAATGCCTTCCTTTTTTTTCCCCCTCCTTTTCAAAGCTATGAAGTATGAACAAATACAACTAATTTTTAAACTAACAACTATCTTGCCACGTTACAAAAACAAAATTATCTTGCCACGACCAAACACATGAAAAGTCACCAGGCACCCATCACGACCTAACCTTAACATTACATAGCAAACCACCAAGGTGGGGTCGAATTAAGCAACAACAACAAGCAGAGGCAACCATCACCAACAATTTCTTTTTCCAGCAGACAGCCCAGGCCCCACAATAAATACTCTTGTCCTGTCGCCCGAAAGGTCAACTCATATTATGTTTTGTATTCCTTTGCTCTGGGAATCCTTAGCTTCCAAAGCCTGCATCATGTAAGCCTAACATTTTACTCGTTACTTTTTAAAGTCCCAAAATCTTATGTTTCAGTAAAGTGAAAGGAGTCAGCAGCGTCAAAGTGCATGGCAAGTTGCACAACAGCAGAACGCACGGCTTCAGACGTTGGTGCAACAGAACTGGGTAGATGGGGTAAACAAAGGGGCAGATACTGTTCATTTTCCTCAGGTGGGCAGAAAAAAGATATCACGGATCGGCAGAATATGAATCTGTACATAAATGATACCATGTCATACAGCAAGTCCATTCAATAAAATTTAATAGCGCTTGAAGTCCAAATAGCAGTCAACAGCTATTTTGTCAGTCTCCAAAACAAACACCAATTAAAATAAATAAATAAATAAAGAAAAAAAACTATATTGGCTAAAAAGTAGAGAGCAAATACCTTAGAATAAGCCGCCTTAGAAATGGATCACTTATAACCTGCGCCCATACTAAATCCATGGTAGTTGATGAGCAAAGAGTTATTTCCCACTCAGTGAAAGCATTAGCGATTATGTTCTCTGCTTCGATATAGACATCCTACAGGTTAACACAAAATTAGACCAACAAGAAGAATTAAAGTTGATTTGAGAAAGGTTAAAGATTATTCGTGTATGCTTACTGTATCAGCCTCATTGGGGGAGAGACCAATCATTTGGCAAAATGCTGACAAAGGAGCAGTCAAAAAAAAGGTAAATTGGCTTCCATTATTTGAATTTACATCAGATGGATTCTTGAAAATCGGTCTTAAAGGTGAAAGAAATAGAGCAGCCGTTTCACCCCTTTCAGCCCCATGTAAAACCTGCAATAATTTATGACGTACACAATCAATCAAGGCATTGTCAAAGTAAATAACATGGTCAATAAATTCTCAAGCCTAAAAAAGACAGCATCTTCTAATTCCTATCAATTCCAGTATACATTTAAAATGGGACAAGCCAAGAAACAAATATTCTACAGTGACCCCCCCCCCCCCCCCCCCCAAAAATCACAGTCACAAAGTTATTATAACCCAGAAAGATGCAGTATTTGTTCCACCCATTACACTCTGTCCTTGGAGAAAATTCTACATTCATATTCAAATTGTTGAAGAAATTCAAAAGGGCAGGGTTTTCTGTGGTTAGTGAGTTAAAATTCAATTTAAAGTGTTACAACAAACCTCAGACTACACGGTAATAAACTAATTACAAATGTCACCAGCCATTAACAAGTAAATATTAGATTCAAGGAATATCCTGAACAGCTCCACCTAACAAAGTTCACAGGCAACTTATACACAAGTTCTGAGTTTTGACAAACCTGCCTTGAATGCATGGCTGTTATCACTGTCAATAATCAGGAAAAGAGGTTTCCTAGTGAAGGGGATAAGATCACCAGGGTAGAGATTATTTGAACCTGATAATTCAAATAAAGCACATGTAAGTGCAGCTACAACAGAGATAATTGTTTCTTATATAACATTTAATTAAAACTAACCCAAAAAATGAAGAGAAAATATAACATTTTTGAAACATTTCCTAGAACAATCTGAACTGAAATTTGACATAGAATAGACTCAACGCAGGTACTTACCACTATTTCCCTTGAGACCAAACCACAGATAATTGTCATAATAGCTCAGTTCTCTCTTGCCATTATTTTGAGTTTCGGAAGGTCCAGAATTCTGTCCTTGGGAAGTCTGAGAAAGGACTTTATGTCTTGAATATTTGGATGAACCGCCAGAATTTTCCACCTGAGAGACATTATTAAGACCAGCCTTCCCTGCATGAGTGATCATTTAGGTAACTAACCTAGTATAACAGGACATGAGAGAGAGACTACACTTGAAAAGACATAGCAAATGTAAACCTGAGGCTGAAAGATATACTAGCACAACACAGTCTGGTGGCAGATCCTCACAAATTGTAGCCAAAACCTGCATAACATCATGTAGCTTATATAAGAAATAACAAATTGTGTTCAACAACCTGAGAAAGATTGCATATCAATAAGATGTAAACAGCCATTTTTAACAAGTTAAAATTTTGGCATCAATTCATGAATCAGATCATACAGCACAAAGGAAAAAACAAACACAACCACATGTATGTGTGCATGAACAGACAAGAAAGCATATTAAAATATACACAAGAACCAATGAAGCACACCAAAGGCAACCAAGAATATCCAAGTCGTGGTAAGAGAAGCCATAAAATAGCCAAGAAATATTATTTGATATTTGCAAGGCCTAGTTACCAGAACCGCCTATAGATTTTAGTAAATAAACAAGCAAGTATGTAACATAAACTTTCCAATAGGCTTGAAAACTCACTGCTATCACATGTGTCACAGGTGGACGGTACAGGGTAGCCTTTCTAGGATTAGGAGGTATAGTTGGATCAGTCATATCTGCAGTAAGATTCATGTCTATTATCCCAGAAGCTCCTGAATGATCAATTATGTCACCATTCTCCTTAGGTTTAAATGTATGCTTTTGGTAGAATGTTCCACTAGGCTCCCATTCTAAACATTGTATCATTCTATAGATGTCCAATGTAAGCTCAGCAAACTTGACCTGTAAGTGAGAATATATAAAGATTCAAAAGCTTCAGTCCTTTCAGCTACTAAAGTAATTTATTAATCCAAATTTAAAAACCACCTCAGCAACATGAATCAGTATTAACCTCATTTCGATGATAGCTTGTCAACAGTGCATCTTGAAATTTCAAAACCCTCTTTGCATGAAAACGAGCCACATAAGGAAGAGAAGCTCGATGAGTATCAAATGTGGCACAATAACGCATGGGCCTGAAACTAAAGCCCTTATCAACTTTTGTGAAACGGTTAATTTCTGTCACCACTTGCCTCCATTCCTTAAAGTTAGTTTCCTGAAAAGAAATGATTCACATTTATAAGTCAAACAGGTAATATAGATATATTGTTTTCTCCAGATGAATAGTGGAATACAAAGCATCAACAAACTATATTATAGCGAAGTTTCATGAGATTTTTTTTTATCTTAAAGAAAAACACAAAGTTCAATGATAATAATGAACAGTATGAGTTAAAAAGTGAAATTATAAAAAACAATCAGATTGAGAAGTGGAAGCTTGACTTTCAATCCTAAATAACAACAATCAAACATGTAAAATAATGTAATGAAATAAATTTGTAAGTGATGAACACCTGAAGCAGAACAATGCAGTCTTATGCAGAGATGATCAAGGTCTCAGGCCAGAGATAAAAAGTTCAGGTAATTATACAAAAATGACCAAATATAGTCAATAGGACTGTTGTCACCATGCAAATAATTAAGTATCGTTATTTCAAGCATAACACTTTTATTCTCTTGGTCTGTGATCTACTTATCAAATCAACACATGTAAATATGTAATGCATTTAAGAACTTCAGAACCTTTTGTTTTGGTTTGCCAACTGAAAACAATTTGTTTTTATTATTATGTGCTTACTGACAAGAATTTCATATCAGACTTTCAACAAATCGATCATTGAACTGTGTGCATAGGACTGTAGGAGCATATCAGGTGAGAGCATGCTCTTATGAGAGGAACTGATTTTGACCATAAAATTATAAATAGATAACCAGTATTAGATTTAAGTAAAACAATCTTGACTATCCATGTTTACTAGTATGGTCAAAAAGATTGATTCTTCCTACATCTCACGCTCTCATTAGTTACACACCCTATATATAGATAGGGTTTGGAAAGAAAATCATATTTGCACCAACAATGTTATTCTGGAAAACTTCCCCCCATAGTTGGTATAATTTAGGAACTTCTGAATCATTTGTTTTGTTTTGCCCACTGACAGCAATTTATTTCTTTATTATTATATACTTGCTGACAAGAACTCATATAACATTTGAAAAGAAAATCATCACTGCACCAACAATTTATTCTAGAAAACTGGCCCCCGCAGTCAGTATAGCATAGTAGTGTACAACTTGAAATTCATTTGATCCAGCATTAATATGGTTCTAAAATGAGAGGCTATTTCTTTAAAAAAAAAAAATCACCACTTGCTTTTCTTTATTACTTTAAAACTGAGTAACTTTAATAACCTTGATATATATCCTATTCCAGAACACCACTGTGATCACTGTCATAGTTCATACACTAGGAGGTGTAACCAAAAGAGAATCTTGCTGCTAAGGCTATGAAAATAACCTATTCTAAAACAAGGGGAACGGAAAGTTTGCTTAAATTAATATCCATTAGATACCAATCAATTTTATCCTGTGGAATCAGATGTCAATGAAACAAAGATTACATTACTAATTACAGAAATCTCCTACAATGGCATTGCCATCAAACGATGAGACTAACATAATTTAGTGACACGGATTCTATCCAAAAACCAACCATGAATTCTACCAACCATATCACATGGAAGAACAACCGAGGCTAGGTGGGGTCTGTACACAGATCAAGTCCTCAAATCCTCGCTGTTCTGTTCTATCATATAGCCCAAAACAAGAGAAACTATTCTAATCATCCTCAGATGAAACCTACTACGGACCCTAAATCAAGTATCATACAATGGCCAGTAACCAATTGATCCACACAGAGCAGCTTCTTACTTAATCTCTAAGTTAAAGTATTTTCACTTTTCAGCGTCGAACACAAGAAAGGAAACACCAAGCATATCACACATCGTTTTACTCCTAACAACTTCATTAGCAAAATCAAGAAAAGAAAATAACCACACACGCAAAAAAAAAAAAAAAATGAATATTATTAGTTCAGTTTCCTTTGTGAAAGGTGAAACAAAAAATTAAGCGAAATTGAGAAGTGAAACAATGCATTACCCGAAAGGTACTCCTGCAATCCTCAACCAAAGCCCCAAAGCGTTCGACGAGGTGGTTAACCATCTCGGTGCGGTTGAGAATGACCGAAACGAGCAAAAAGCGCGCGTAGAACCTCAACTCCTTGGAGCGAACTCCGAGATCTTTGGCGTTGGGTTCGGATCCCTGGAAGTACCTTCTGCTGAGAATGGCCTCGTAGAAGACGTAGGCCTCGACGAGGAACCTGGACTCGCTGGTCCTCATGTACTGCCCGAAGTATAGCTGCCCGATTCGGCTCGCGATCTCGCCGATTTCCCAGCGCCTCAAGCCGCACTCCACCAGCTTCCCGCGGTTCTCCTGCTGGTACTTCCACAGCCGCGTGTACGCCTTGAACACCTTCTGGAACGCGTGGTGGTGCTGCTGCTGCTGGCTCGCGCCGCCGCCGTACGCCTGCACGTCGCGCACCCTCCCGAACTTCCGGTCCGCGCTCTCCACCAGCGCGCGGAACGTCTGCAGCGCCAGGTCCGGGTTCTCGGACATGCCTGCCGGAGAATGAGCGAGCGAGAGCGAGAGAGAGAGAGCTCGTTTTAGGTCTCCGACAGGTGACGCTCGTCGCCGCCGGTCATCGGAGAATTCGGGAAAGCGAGTGGTAGTCGGGAAATAGAAACAAAATGTGTGTGTGTTTGTGCGCGTCGGAAAAAGAGAGAAACGGTGAAGACTGGAGAGGGCGGTTACACTTTTTGTTTGTCAAACACTGTGCAAGAAAAGTAGTACGTATATAATATAATTATTAATTAATATATAGTATAATATAAATAAGATTTAAATACCTTTTTAGTCCTTGTAATTTAAGATTTTTTTACTTTTGGTCCTTTCAAAATATTTTTTTTTATTTTGGTCCTTACAAATTATGTTTATTTTATTTTTCGTCTTTAAAGTGGTTTAGATAACACTTTTTTTACGGTTCAAAACGCTATCTAAACTTTTTTAAAGACGAAAAGTAAAACAAACATAATTTACAAAGACTAAAACAAAAAAAAAATTACAAGAACAAAAAGTAAAAAAATATTAAATTACAAAAACTAAAAACATATTTAAACCTATAAATGAATAAGCTATGCGTACACTGTATAATTTTCCTATAAACTCTTTTTGGAAAACGATAGATGTCTCTAATCTCTAAATATTAAACACTTCTAATTTTTTTCTATTACTTTTCTTATTACATTATACTATTTATCATATGTCAAAGAGAATTTAGTTAAATAGAATACATAAATTATTATAAATTCTCTAATACTGTCTCTATTTCTACACATAAAAAATATTATTTATTGTATTTATATTTTTCTCTATCCTCTCCGTATCTCTCTAAATGTCATATAGCATTGGGTGTCTTTTTTTCCATTATTTACACTAAATCATTAAATATAATAAAATTATTAACTTTCATAATAATTATATTATATCAAGAACACCAAATGCATAAATTAATTAATGCATAATTGTTTCAGCTTAATTCATAATCTCAAGATATGTAATTGTATTAAATGTTCATTGGGAGTACTACTAACAATGGTCCTACACTATGGTCACTGTTAAGTATATATGAATTAATTGACATAAAATTATTTCAACTTAATATGTGACAATATTCAACGATTTTGCATTTGAATTCTAAATATTTGATAATATTAAATACTTAAAAAAAGAACTTTGTCATTTTTATTGTGATTATATCTAATCATATCCATCAACAAACATAAAAGGCTAATTTCTCATAGCATCACAAACCAAAGTTTTAATTTTTGTTGAAAGATTTGTTCATATATATAGTTTTCAATAGTGTTTCAAACAATATTATCTTAAAAAAAAAAAACTAATCATATCTTACTTAAACACAATTATCTTTGATGAATGATACATGTAATCTTATTAAAAATAAATAAATGTCTAATATATTTATATTATATTAGATATTAGAATATTAGGCTATGACTATGCAGTTTTTTATTCTTTGATGGAGGTGTGACTGGTCTCGATGTTTTCTTTAGAAGAAAAAAAGAAATTTGAAAATTGCTGTTTCTTTCGCTTTTGCTTTTTTTGGTTTTCTTTTTCGCTGTTTAGGAGAGAACCGAATGATGGTGTTAAGATTTTGGATTATTTGATGAAGGGACTTTCTTTCCAGCCAATTTATTTTGGCTTTTGTACTAGAGAGGCAACAATTGATTTTCTTTCTTTTATTTTTAGGTTACGTGAGAAATGAAAGCAATAGCAAAAATGAAAAAACTACGGCCTTACAAATGAAATCCCAACAACGTCAGCCAAAACAAACGTTGCTATGGGGTTGGCTCTTTCCAAGTTTGGGGACAGCTCTAATAGGCGAGAATTTATTTTATTATCACGAGTTAATTAATTACTTGTATGTAGATTAAACAATGGATGAATAATGATGCTCAGAAGAACACTGGTGTGTCTGGAGTCTTAATTTTTCAGATTTTTAAAAAGATTAACGTAATTATTATTTTAATTAAACAATCTACGTATTAGTTTTAAATGTGGTAGGTTCTATTATTATTTTTCTAGCCGTGTTTATACGCAAAATTAAAATTAGTCAAACTTTGAAATACAGGTATATTTCAATAAAGAAACTGTTCTGGTAAACCAAAGATAGAGACACTCTTTTAAGTTCCTTGCTGGCACCAAACGTGGAACTAATTTCTTTTTCGTGAAAAATGTCAAACTAATTGCGAAGCAACGCTTGCTCCTTCTCTCTCTATCCCTTCATGATGCGTTGGCTCGTATTTAATTGAGCCATCGTCCATTCGTTACACCATAAGTGCAGTTTTTGAGTGGTGGACCTTAATTGATTCATCATGATATCCATTAATTTGGAATTTAGTTATATGTCATTTTCACGCATGTATTTACACAACTGATAGAAACTTCACATTAGAGTATATATATCTATAGCGCTATTGTTTTCTTTCAAAGTGTAATGTACGTTTAGAAAAAGAAAAACAGTGTGATGTACGTTTACAAATAACAAGATATATGGATAACGATTCAGCAGAATTAGATATTGTTTCTGAGGAATATCTCACCATAAAAATCAGAAGTAAATCTCAAATAAGAATTACAAGTATATCGCAATTTGATGGAATCAGAACGAGTTGAAGTAAAAAAAAAAAAAAAATTATACTTTTATGATTAATTGCAAGTAAAAGTTAAGGTTGTTAACTGGCATGCATTCAGAAAGTTTGTATATTTTAATGTAACATTTTGTTTTTGGCAACACTTGGGTCTAATTTGCTTATAGGTCCATCATATAAACTTCTGCAATTGGGTTGGTGCGTGAAGATTTGTGCATAATGTGGCCAATGATATTAAACAATAATAATCTTAATCATTCTCTAATTGCTCGCAAAGGCATATGAGTTAATAATTGGGTTATGAAGTAGGAAACACCCTAGCAGTGTTGATGAATGATGTCAGCATTAGGAACACCATTCACAGTCTTCCTTGGTTGTTTTGATTAGTTCAACCAACGTGTACAGATTGGAAATTCTTTTAATAATCTAGAACATGCCACTCTATTGAAAATCTTTTAATAATCTAGAACATGCCACTCTATTGAAAATCCGAGCTTGGAATTTGGGAAGAGAACTTCAACATTGACCTGGGATTCTTGGTAATAATGATTTCTCTTTTTCCTTTCATTCTTTTTCCCCTTTTTTGGTCTAAAAAGAGAGAGGGTCGATAAATCATGATAGTATTTGCGGTCCAAATAAAAGTAGTCAATTTATTAATGTGCCATGTATTTGAGTGAGAAACTTTGCTCGTGTTAAAAATGGAAAAACATGGGGCAGGTCTGTGTTTGATTGTAGCCAAAAAGGTGTGTGATGATAATACAACTAAACTAGTAAACTCGTTTTTTTCTAGCCTCACTTTAAAATAGGATAATTAGAAATCAACATAATTGTGGTTATAATATGCCAAATTTGTTTGGCCTGATTCACTGAGCTCGGTGATTCACAAGTTTAGAACTCGACAACCATCATGTGACTTGGTTGACATCATTCACTATCTCATAGCCCCATCAAAATGAACAGCTAAAATACCTTTGACAGACACCACACGTCCCGAAGTTAGATGTTGTGGGTTCAGATGGTTACTACGTTGTACAAAATTCGTAGAAAACAAGGGCATGCAGGTTTAATCTGAAAAAAAAAATAATAAGTTTTTTAATTACTAATTATAAAATATCATCTTTTTTACTTTATTTTTTTTGGTAATGTTTTTGACTTCATTTTTTGAAATATTACAATGAAAATTATTTAAATAAAAATATTAATTTTTACTATTTTTTGTACATTTAAAAACAAAAAATAAAGTGAAAATCACATGATATTTTTATAATTATTTTTAAAATAGAAAATATTTTTCAGGTAACCAAGTGAAATGAAGTACGGTTACCTCATTTATTTATTTGTTGGGTTTGGAACTCACTAAAACAAAGGAATAGGATGTCACACTCAACTATCCTCTATCACAAGAAGGTGCTTGTAAGATTTGCTTCCTCTTCTTTTTCATATGAGTTTACAGGTATTTTTTTAATTGGAAATAATCTTATTTAAGTCGGATAAGATAATTATAGATAACAAAACTTTCTTTGATCACTAATAATTCATAATTAAGATTATTATAAAATATAATTTATAGACTATAAATGCATATATGTAATAAATTATAAAGTTATTACATTTTTAATCATTATTTTTTCTAATAAGTGCACTTTCTCACTTAAAGAAGTTAAATCTAAAAGTGTAAAAAATGAGAAAATTTATGTGCAATATTTTAATTAGTTAAAAATGACTTAAAATAAAAAGGAGGAGCAAAAATAGTATAAACAACACTGAACAAAACACTGCATAAAAAATTTGTTCAAATATAAATTCGACCTCATCATATACAACAAACATAATTGGTAGGTAGACAAGGGGGTTTGATGAAAATATGGCAAAATTATACACAGCATATCCGGACAGTGTTGACAAATCAGCCCTGTATGCATAATGAAGCTCCACTTGCCCAAAACAATAGCTAGCTTATAGAGTATTAGAAAAGTTCGATCATCAATTTGGGAAAAATTTCAAACAATTCGATCCATTACTTTTGAGATTCTTAGGTGTAATGGAAGCATTTTTCAATTGGTTGACTTTGATAGAAAAAAGGCACATGAGGAGCCTGAAATCTGTGAAGAGTGTGGCCATTATATTCTGCCCGACCAAATAATTCACCTTTTTCTATGTTTCCAAATTCAACCATCTCGATAATTGGATCTCTTAATTTTCCCAGCTGTCTACTCATCGTTAATCTGCAAAATATGTTGATCTCTCTCCTCCCCCCATTATATTGAGTGGTTAAATTCAGTTACTATTATGCTTGTCTGATAGATTAAACGGGACCTCTTTCATCCACACAACTTGTTTTATTGTTTATGGGTAGTCATATTTAGCTACAATTTCCATCCAACAATTATCAGAGTTGTTGCTGCCTACAATAAAATCTGGAGTTGTTGCATCACGATGAGTGTTTATTGTCCCGATTGGGCCACTGGGCCCATGGCGTATTATTTTATCATTTTTATTACAAATAAAGTAGATATATCGTATATAAATAAGTAGTACTATATCTTCTTTTTTTTTCAAATAAAAGAACTTTTGTTTTTTGGATTGAATGAGATAAAACTTAAAAAGTCATCTAATTTGGCCCATCGCTTCCAGCGTGGGTTTTTAAGTTTCAAAGAAGTCATTTTCTCTTGCTTTATTAGGTAGAACCTTTCCCTACTCATTAATATCTTGTTCCTTTCATGGGACATGTCCGGTCATGCTACAAGCCGAAACCAGCATTTAAAAATATATCCACTTTTCATTCATTCAAATCCCAGCTGAGAAGCATATGAATATTTTGGCGTTATCAATTACAGCAGTAACAAATTTCCAGAAATACACTTGTATTATTATTTTTTGCCAACACTTGGCGCACTTGATTCAATAAGAGTTAGATTCAAATACACGAATATGAGCGCGTGTATGAGTTATTGTTCACAAGCCTCAAAAGTATGTTTGTGGAAGGATGTCACTCATTACTTATACGTTAATAGTGCATCAAAATTAATGCTACTAAGTTACAACGGGGATACAAACATGAGTTTATTTATTGCAACATTTTCTTTTTGTGTTGTTGATCATTGATCAGTCAAGTTTTTTTTTTTTTTTGAAACTTGATTGTTCTGTATAAATAACAAGGCTGAATACCTGATTCGACCCTTGATCGGATAATCCAATTATCACTTGATTGTCTTCGACATAAGGATTGTTACCGTCCAATTACCTATCGCTATCAATCATATTGCCTTTACTGTTATTACACCAAACGGTCATTGCAACCGCAAAGTCCTGCGTATGATAGGACTATTGCGGCATCTTGAGACCCATACTATTGACTGAAGGGACAAATTTATCCTCACCTTAGGACTATGACCTAGGAAAAACCATTGATAAAGAGAACCTCTTACCACTTGAACCAGGAACACAATCTTACTATAAGTGTCGTTATTCTATCACACTCTAACTTAAGAATTAGAATCTTTATAGATACGCACCCCTGTTATAGATTAAGAGCATAAAGAAACCATGGATGCATGAAATTGGACACATGTGCAAGAGAACTACATTGCAGGAATTGTGTGACCAACCACTCTTAATTGTCTCAGAACATTGATTTTAATGTTTATACATCAAATGATTTTTTTACACATATACTTTTTTTTTAGTGTTGATAAATACTTCTCAGAAAACTTATTTTGTATCTAAAAAAAATTATACTGAGAAAGGGTATTTAGGAAAGGATTTAATTAGAATACATTGACAATGTAATTTTTTTACATTATTAACTAATTAAAAATGATTATGTATGGTAAAATTGTTAATCTTAGTAATAACTAGAGTGTGAACCTATGTTTAGGAAGAGTAATTTTTTACATGAATAAAAAAGTATATTAACATCTTTATATTGTTAGAAAAAGACCTCATATTAGTTAAAATTCCTGCAATAACTAATAAGGTACCTATTAATTTAGCATATTACTATAGAAGAATAACACATGAATTTATTCATTGATAAGAAAAAATATAAGATAATTGAATCCAATTATTTTGTGATACAATTATAACATTTGATGGTGATATTGGATACGCACAATTTATAAACAAAGTATGTAGTAATCATAATATGTATATATCATAATAAAAATTTACATTTAATTAAGGCTTAAATATATTTTTAGTCCATCAAATATAGGGGTATATCTGTTTTAGTCCCCCAAATTAAAAGTCACTTTTTTTAGTCCCCTCAAAATCGAGTAATGTTTTTTTAGTCATTCTATCATGACGCCGTTAACTAGGTCTGTGACGTGGCAAATGGTGTTGCAATTTGTGACGATTTTTTATTGCCAAAATTTTATTTTTTAATTCACTCATTAATTATAGTTTCTGGGACTAAAAGCTGCCAAAATATGTAAATAAATAAATAAAAAACATGAGTATCTCTAAACATCACAACCCATTATTCAAAAAAACCTAAGGCCCAGATTAGTAAAATGAAGATCTTAATCTTATCTGCAGAAACAAATATTATCTGTAGAACCAACAACCAGTCAACTCATAACAATCCATAAGCCCCAATCAATAAAATGAAGGTCTTAATCTTTTTCACCCTCCTGTTTTTCGATTTGCCGAAACTAATCATGATTTGCTAAAACCCATCGTTGCCGACGGCAAACCAAGGGGCTCTTTATCTCCTCCACCCTTGCTATCGCACGCCGCCACTTGCGATGGAGCGCAAAACTGAACACCGACACGACGAGGCAAACCACCGCAAAGGATTAAGTGAACCCACCAACAAAGCATCAAGACTCAACATATGCAGAAGCCATAGATAAAATAAGAAACCCGAAATTTGGGGAAAAAGGATTAGGAAGCGAAAGTAAATGAAGGGTTGTTTTGGGACGATGAATTGAAGTCGCAGAGGTCGGACAAGTTCGTGAACCCCGTTGGCGCGTTGGAACCGAAGAAGAGGACCCTATGCGAGAACTAGGAGCCTTTTTATCTCCACCCTCACTTATGTGCGCCGTAGAGCCTATGCGAAGAAGAAAGCTGCAGAGCTTCCACAAAATTATCCATTTTGTATGCTTCCCAGCTTTCACCGCATTGCCTCTTTATCTTAATTTTGAACTTTTATGTAATAAGATTCTATTAATTAATTAATTCATTAAATTATTTACTCAAATTCACTTACAAAAGATTCAATAGGCATAGCTTTATTTTAATGGGTGAGGGGTGTTAATGTTACAAGAGGGAAGAGAAAAAGTGAAAAGATATGTGTCGGGGTGTGGTTCCAGATCGTGAAAAAGAAAAAGAAAAGATATTGTCAAAAAATTTCTAATTTGATTTGATTCTGGCAGTTTCTGAACCGCCAGAAATTGTATTTGAAATTTAAATTACAAAATTCAAATTTTGGTGGCTAAAAACTGTCACAAATTGTAAAACGTTAGCCATGTCACATGCCCAGTTAACACCGTCTTGACAGAAAGACTAAAAAAGACATTTCTCATATTTAAAGAACTAAAAAATACAACTTTTAATTTGGAGAACTAAAAAAAATAGATTCCAATTTTGAAGGACTAAAAATATATTTAAGTCTTTAATTAACATGTACCACAAAAATAAAAATGATATTTTTTTTATCTAAAAACAACAAGTCCTTCAATTAGTGATCCTAATATAAATGTTGTTGTGATCATTTTTATATTTTTCAAAACGAATAATATTTTTTTTTTATTTGGCCATTGTATTACTCAATTTTTTCCATTCACTTATTAAGCAACTCTCATTTTTTTGTCCTCTATAGCCATTTAAGGCTGCAAGGCCACCTTTTGTGGCTTTCATCCTCTAACACATGTTTTATATTTGGTAGGAACTGTCACAACAATAAAGCCAACGGGCAAACACTATAGCAGTTATATTATATCATAGGCATTTAGGTCTTATTTGAATTAAATAATAATTTTTTTATCGATATGTTGTTGGTTCAAATAGTACTAGACTCAAATTTATTAAGCAAAATCTTGGGTTTGAATCTTGTAGATGAAAAAAACGTAATTAGAAAGAAAATTCTCACTAAAGATGGTCATTCAGATTCTTCGACGTAGATTTATCATCAACAAAGCTGATAAAATTTAATACTCCCTCTGTTCCTGTTTATAATTAACTTTTTTATCGATAATTTACTAAATAACCCTATAGACTATACAAAAAGTAAAAGTGGATTAATTAAGAGATACACTTTTATGTACCATTTCTCTAAACTTAGCATGATTTGCGCTTTCGTATTGATTACGATGACTGATTCAAAGAAGAATTTAGAAAGTTGACATTTCTTTAAAAACTTGTCTCTTATGACTATTTTAACTTACGTTCGTTCCTAGTTAATCTGTTCCCAAATCTCAAGTGCGTAAGTGTAATTTCGCGAGTGACACGGCATCCACAAATGAGAGAACAGAATTGGAGCATAGGTTGGAGGTGCAAGCTCGCTTTGGCAATGTTGTCATGTCGCACACACACACAAAGTAGAATCCAATGGCAGTGAAAGGAAGTGGGGAAAACTTTTCTACATGCTGATTGTGGTTTAAAGAATCTTCTTAGTGTTCACTTGGGGGAGTCAAAAGAGGGTGAAGGTAGGCCTACAAAAGCATACCTAATGAATGAATGATATGATTATGAGAGTGAAGGGAAGCTTCAAAATTCGGCAGTTTGTGTGACTGATGTCCTCTCTACATTAATTGTCCACGGCTTGTGGGGCAAAATATTTATTAGTGATAGTTAGTGCCCAAAATCAAACAATAACACATTCGTTAAGCCTTCGTTTATTTGCATAGAAAGATAGCAAAAAATGAGTGCAATGAACAATAAAATGATGTGAGACCTACATTTTTACACTCTATTTTAATTTAAAACTTTCATTTCAATTCATTTTCATTTTATTTCAATCTATCAAACACTCTATAAATACCAAAACTGAGCTATTAAACGGGAGAGGCTTTTGAGTTTACCTTTGGGAAAAAGAAATACAAATAACATATTTTAATAGAGTTTAATAGTGATGCACCGAAAATTCAATCACAAATTATTGTTAGTATGACTTTTAAGATAATTTTTTAAAGTTAACAAACTTATCATTCATGGTGAGTTGTAATTGGATGACGGTGTAAAATTATTTTACGTTGTCCGTCCATAATTTTTTAATATATTATTTATTGTATTAGACAAATTACATTTGGATTTTACATTTGAGTGGTACTAGACTCGGTTCTTTAATGTTTCAGGTTCGAGTTGTATGAAAAAAAATGTGGTGGGAGGGAGACCTTACCAAATGTGGTCAATCAAGTTTTCTGACAGAAATTAATTATCGACAAAATTGATGAATATTTTGTATTAATACATTTCTAATAAAAAAATGCATTTATATTAATGTATTTAATACTACGGACTTATATTAAAAGTGAAAGGAAGCGTCACAACTATCACAAAAGAGACTGTAACGAGGAGGCTATCGAAGTTTAAAATAAGATTGCACTCACGATTAATTGCTTTGTCTATTAAAGCATCATTTGCATTCTAGAATTTAGGTTTAAGGATTGATTAGGAGTGTAGAATGTATGAACACCATACACGTCTACTCTAGGAGTGACAACTTATAAATTTAATGTTGTCTCTAAAATCAACTAGTTTGTCCTTTATAAATAAACTATTTAATTTTTTTAGATGTACTATCATTTTGTCTTGCATATTAGTAGTATTAAGAATGATAGGTGACTGTCCGAGTGAATGGGTGGTTAAATAACCTTTATTTTATAGAGAAGATTTAATCTCCATAATATATTATGATATATTGAAAAATCAAGAAAAAGGTATTTTACAAAATAATAAAGAAGAAAAAAGAAGAAGATTTTTTTTAAACATAATAGTAGTAATAATAGTTAAATATAATAATATTTTCTGCGAGAAAAAAAACTATTTAAGATATTTCTAAAAATAAAATCTCAACTTAGCATAATTGTGAGAATATGCAAAATTATTCACATTTGTTATTGTTATTGTTTTTATTAAAAAAGTAATTATGTTTAATTTATATAAGATAACTTTTTTAGAAATTAAAATGTACTAATGTATTATATCTTTTCATTTTTATTGTCATTTATTGTGTATTTAAATTTGAATTTTAATATTTATTCTGACCTATTATTATTCCTGTTCTAATTATTTTTTCATTATTATGTTTGGCAAAACTAACTGAAAAGTTGAAAGCTTATAAGTTAACTGATTTTAAAAATGTTTGATAAGATTAACTAATAAGCTAGCTGATAAATATTAAATGACATAAAAGAACTTTTTTAGTTATTTGATTATATATATAATTTTTTCTAATAACTTGTCATCTTAAAAAGTAGGAGAATAATTTTCTTTAATTTTGTATTATAAAAAATGGGTAAAAAGTGTGATTCCAAAATCGATATGATTACAAAGAATTATAAACTTAAACTATGCGATGCAAGTTAAAGAATGCGTTAAAAGATAACATAATAGCAATGAACGGAGTAGCGGTGACCGTTGACAAATTGATTGTCGTGTGTGTGAAAGTGATAAAATAGACAAAAAGATTTTTAAATTCAAAAAAAGGTGAAAAGGGATTTCAAATAAAATAGTGAAGACAAAATTGAGGGGGGAAAAACTAGTAGCTTAAAAACTAACTTATTTTTATAAGCTACTTGAAGTAACTTATGAACATAAGATATGAGCTATTAAAATCAGTTCATGTACCCAAATTGGCTTATAAGCTAGTTAAAATAGCTTATAAACTACTAAAGTGCCTTACCAAATAATCTAACATAACTTGTTATATTTTTTCATTTGTTATGACCTATTATTACTCGTTTCAATTTTTTTTCCATTATTTTTACTTAAATTCTTATATGTATTGTAAATTGTAATTTGTCACATAATCTTTAATTTCTTTTAATTCATTCATTCCATTTATTGACAATTTGAATTTTAACATTATTTTAATCTATTATTATTTTCGTTCTAATTATTTTTACCTAAATTCTTATATGTATTGTAATTTGTTATATAATTTGTTATATCTTTCCATATTTTTTTCATTTATTGTCAATTTAAACTTGAATTTTAACATTTATTTGATCTATTACTAGTGTATGTACCTGTGCCATAATTTTGAAAACTGTGTATTTTATTAAAATATAGTTCTAAAAATTACTTTTCGAAATTGATATATGTTATTCTGGAAAGTAATTTTTGAAAGTATGTTTTAACAAATAAAAGGGTATAATTGATAATAAAAAATAGAGTTAATTACACTGACCTCCCCTAAGGTTTACTCTTATTACACTTAGTACCCCTCTATTTTTTGACATTACTTTGAGTACCCCTGAGGGAGGGTCAGTGTAAGATTTTTCAAATTTAAGAGGGGATCGGTGTAACAATTTAAACTTAAGAGGGGGGTTGATGTAACGAAAATCCAAAAATTAGGGGGGGTTTCTGTAGGGTTCAAAAATGGAGGAGTACCAGGTGTAATTAGGGCAAACCTCAGGGGGGTCCATGTAATTTACTCTAAAAAATATAAAGAGAAGGAAGGGAGTGTACTTAGCAAAATGGTGTGTAAATAGCAAGTGCCTTTTGGTGGATATTTGGGAACCCAGTTTGCCGGGGTACAGTTAGGCAAATGGTTTCGGGCTTCAGGTTTGCAGACATAACTCAATTGCTATTTATACCTTCTAATTACTAAACAAACATATTCTCCCTTTTTTTATATATTTTTTGTTATCTGAAATACCGTTTTACATGAAAATTGAATAAATCTTACTTTTTGCACTCCATCTTCATTGTTCTTTAAATCTTTTCACTTATTTTCTTCCTTCTCCTTCTTCTCTCTCTCAAATGTATTAGAATTTTATGATTTTATCTTAATCTCATGCCATTGCAATCCGATCATTCTCAAACTTTTCAATCAAACTGATACTGTGAGCACTGTGATATGGTGTGTTTGCGTTTTTTTAATCCTTCTAGAAATTACCTCTGGAACAAAATATAACTATTCTGGAAAGTAATTTTCAGAATTCATTTTTAGTTTAAACAATTAATAGTTGAACTTAACGAAAACATCACATCCCTCTATGGACACATTGCATGAATTTAAAGTATGCAAAAATACACGATCTTTATTATTTCCAATGTAGTATTAATAATATTAGTTGATGTTTACCAAACTTTTTCCTAAATTTAATGCCTTGTCCCTGTACCATTCATAGCTGCTTCACCGTAGCATTGACATACATTAAGTGGCCATTTACTCTATTAAAGCATAGACTTATGCATTGTCTTTGAACCTCATCTTACTCTTGCTCAGCATTACAAACAGGAAAAATCAGAGATGAGTAATTTTGCAGAGAGAAAGCCACATGCTGTGTTGACTCCATATCCACTCCAAGGCCATATTAATCCAATGTTCAAACTAGCAAAGCTGCTTCACCTTAGAGGCTTTCACATTACCTTTGTGCACACTGATTACAACCACAAACGCTTGCTCAAAACAAGGGGTGCTAATGCCCTTGATGACCTTCCTGACTTTAGCTTTGAGACCATCCCAGATGGTCTTTCCCCTATGGAAGGTGATGGCGATGTTAGCCAAAACGTACCCTCTCTTACTGAATCAGTCACTAAGAACTGCCTCCTCCCCTTTCGTGACCTTCTTGATAGACTTAAAAACAATGCCAATGCTGGTCATGCCCCCCCAGTAACTTGCTTAGTTTCTGATATTGCCATGTCCTTTACTATACAAGCTGCCGAAGAACTTGCACTCCCAATTGTTCTCCTTTGTCCAGCCAGTGCCAGTTTTTTCTTGTCTATGGTGCACTTTCCTACACTGTTGGAAAAAGGTCTCATTCCACTAAAAGGTAGCAATTTATGTTCTTTAATTTATTTCTCCAGAGCTTATAGTATGTGACTATGTGTATAGTACGATAAAACTTAGATCCAGTTTCTTAAATGTTGTTCTTTGATTAGAATTGGAGTTTTTTATATAATCCTTTAATACAAACATTTATTATGTAGATTACTAAAATAAAACTCTAATTCTAATCGGAGAACAACGCCTAAAAAATCATATCTAAGTTTTTTCCATATATGTATTCATACATGTATGGAGCATCAAGCTATTAACTTCTATAATTATGGTATGCAGATGAGAGTTATTTGACAAATGGATATTTGGACACTATAGTTGACTGCATTCCGGGTGTGCAAAACTTTCGACTGAAGGACCTGCCTACTTTCATAAGGACAACAGACCCCAATGATTTTATGTTAAAATATTTCATTGAAGAGATATATATGCTTCACAGAGCCTCGGCTATTGTTTTAAATACTTCTAATGAACTTGAGAGTGACATGATAAATGCTCTCTCTTCTATGATCCCTTCTATTTACCCCATTGGCCCTATACCTTTATTTTTAAATCAAAGTTCGCAGAACGAATTGGCATCTAATTTAGGTTCCAATCTTTGGAAAGAAGATACCAAGTGTCTTGAATGGCTTGAATCAAAGGAACCAAAGTCTGTTGTTTATGTGAATTTTGGTAGCATGACAGTTATGTCTCCAGAGCAATTCTTGGAGTTTGCTTGGAGTTTGGCGAACAGCAAGAAACCCTTTCTGTGGATCATTAGGCCTGACCTTGTCTTTGGTGGCTCTGAGATTTTGTCATCTGAGTTTGTGAATGAAACATCAGATAGAGGCCTAATAGCAAGTTGGTGTCCACAAGAGCAGGTGCTGAACCACCCTTCAATTGGTGGATTCTTGACTCATTGTGGGTGGAACTCAACTATTGAAAGCATCAGTGCAGGAGTGCCAATGTTGTGTAAACCATTTGCTGCTGATCAGCCAACAAACTGCAGATGTATTTGCAATGAGTGGGATATTGGTATTGAAATTGACACCAATGTGAAGAGAGAAGAGGTGGAGAAGCTGATCAATGAATTGATAGTGGGAGAGAAAGGAAAGAATATGAGGCAAAAAACCAATGAGTTGAAGAAAAAGGTAGAGGAGGACACTAGACCTGGTGGTGTTTCATATATGAACCTGGACAAAGTTATTAAAGAGGTGTTGCTTAAACAATATTAGATTGAAGTGCTTTTATTTTATGAAAGAGATTGATGTACTAGTTTGTTGTGTCAAGCAACTGTGATCTTGTATTTTTTTTTATCCGTAGAAATCGAAGACAGTACCAAGGAATTTATAACACTCACGCACCCTGTTAAAGCAACAGCTCTAGAACTCTTTGGTAACTGTGATGTTATATTTAAAACGTAAGCTATCAATCGCACTGTATTTTTCACCATGTACCGTTTCAATATTCAAAAAAAGGGATTAGCACCACGTGAAGCTTCAAGAATTTTCATGCAAATGGTGAGGGTCCCGGTCCCGGTCACATTATAAAGGTCAATATTATAATTAGAGTTTAATTTAGATACATTAAAAATGTAACAAAAGTTTTATTTTATACTATTATTTAATATTATATTACCTCATATCGTTTAAAAATTAAGGAGGTACTGCCTAAACAAAATTAGATAGGTTTTCCATTCATATTTCCCCTTTAAAGTCACGAAGCAATCCAAAAGGAAATTTACATGGAGGTTTTGAAGAGTTTATCAAAACGTTATACTCACTTAATTAACCACCAAGCCAAGATGGAGCTCCTTTACAAGCAAGCTACTACCCATTGAATCTCAATCTTGGAGAGGATGATTGCTTTAGCTCACCCCTTAATCCTCCATAGGAGAGCATTTAAATTGAAAATTGTTAATATGCAAAGGAAAATTAAAAGCAAAACGAATTTTAAAGAAACTAGAACTTTAAAGTTTACAGAAATTTAGAGTGTGTGGAAAGTAAATGTGCAATAAAATAAATTTAAAAAGCAATGTAAAGTTCTGGAAAAGTTAATTTATAAGAACGGAAATGACATGTACCAGTTATTAGTCTTTAATTTAACAGGCATGTGGATGATATTGAAAGAATTGAGATTTGATTGGTTTATAGTGAAAATTGTTATAAATTACATGCTTATATACAATAAATTATAAAATTATTAAAATTTATTTGATTAAATTTTCAATTAATGTTTATTATTATTGTTGTTGTTGATAAATACATTTTTTTAAAAAGAATTAAACTCAAAAAAGATAATGATGAAAAAATAATTATATTTTTAATTCCTCTATTAAATTTAATGTATAATATTGGTCTCTTAATAATTTTTCATTTGAAATTTATTCCTAAATTATTTAATTTTTACAATCAGATTATTCAATCTTTTTATTGCTACAATCAAATCCTTTCATTAATTTCTTTACCTAAAATTCTCAATTTTTCTAGTCAAAATCTCCAACTCATTAAATTATCTTAAAACTCTTTCACTCAAAATTCATATCTTATGAAGTCATTTAAATTTAATTAAATTTTTGACTTGTGTGTACCTTTTATATAGACATGATAATTAAATCTAAATTCGCAAATTTTTGTTCGATCTGGACTTAATTTTGACAAAGAAAACTTGTTTTGACAAGAGTTGGATTCAGATTTTTTCCGACTTATGAAAGTAGGGTTGAGTTCGGAGACGTAACTCCTCGTTAGGGATGGCAAAGTGTACCCGGATCCTATGGGTATCCGCAAAAATATCCACAACAGGGTCGGGTAAATATCCGCTTATTGGGACTGGGGCCGGGTATTTACCCGTAATTTTTTGCTGGTGCGGGTACGGGTACTATAGTACCCGCCCCGCACCTATCATATATATATAATTAAAATAACTTAAATAAATAATTATGTTATATATATATATATATATATATATATATATATATATATATACTTTTTTGTAAAAAAAATAATTTTATATTTTCCATAAACTAACACTAATAGTAAAATATTTATGTTATACTCCCTCTGGACTGAAATATAAGCAAAAAAAAACTGAATCACATCCTTTAAGAAAGTTAGTTAGCATCATTTAATTTTGATAGTCTCAATAAAAAGATTAACTCATTTCCTAAAGTACCCCTTACATTTAATTGCATAGGACAAAAAAAGAGAAAGTGGTTGAAAATAAAACTAGGGTATTTTGGAGATGATATCATTAAATAGGAGAGAGTTAGTTAAAATTTGCTTATATTTTAGTCCAACACACATGCAATTTTTTTTGCTTATATTTCAGTCCGGAGGGAATAACTTACAATAATTTTATATTTTTAATATTATGTGTGAATGCTTTTAATGTTAAGTTTGAATTATTTAAGCGTGAATTTTCAATTTATTTGTAATAATTTTTTAATTAATATTTTTATAGCTTAAATGCAATTTTGGTTCATCTATTTTGCATAATCCGCAATTTTGGTCTCCCTATTTTAAAATAGAGACGTTTAGTCTCCCAATTTTCTAAAATATGTAATTTTGGTTCTTCCATCAAATTGAAAGCGTTGACTGTTAAGAGATTAACGTTAACCTTAACGTGGTCCAAATATAATGACGTGACACGAGATTATCTATTTAGTTTTTAATTATTTTAAATACTGAGTAGAATAATTGATGAAAAATATATTTTATAAAAAGGTAATATCATTCATTTGACTATAATGTGCCATGTATTTCAACAATGTAGAACTAATTTAAAATAAATGATTAAGACTTGTGATTTCTATTTTAGGACTCACGATTACCCCAACCATTAAAATCGACATGACATGTGTTTTAGTGACGTAGATAAACAAATAATTATTACTCATTATTTAAAATAATTAAAAAATAAATAAATAATCTCGTGTTACATCACTATATTTGGGCCACGTCAAGGTCAACATTAATCTCTTAACTGCCAATGCTTTCAATTTGATGAAATGACCAAAATTACGGATTTTACAAAATTGGGAGACTAAATGTCTCTATAGAGGGACCAAGATTGCTGATTGTGCAAAATAAGATGACTAAATGTCTCTATTTTAAAATAGGATGACTAAAATTACGGATTGTGCAAAATAGGGGATCAAAATTACATTTAAGCCTATTTTTTATTGATTTATTAACTCCATACATAAGTAAAGTGCGGGTAGTGTAACATCCTGAAAATTTCAACTCAGTTATATAAGTATATACGTATATATATTTATAATATGTATATATTTATATATTTCTCTGTAAGTAACTCTTTGGAATTAATTTTCTACAATTAATTATTTGTAGTTACTTTCGTGTGTTTTTGTTTGTAAGTTGCTATAGAATTGTGTGTGATTGAATTGTCCATGTTGTTTATTTATTTATTTATTTGTGCAGTGTAATATGTACTTCATGATCAAGTACGTATATTGTGTGTGTATGCTTATCTGCTATGCCTGCTAGTAATTAATTGAGCTGATATTAATTACTAGTAGTAAAATATTTATAATATCTATTGCTATGTACTACTTAATTTATTATTTGCAAATTATTTTAAATATTTTAATTATATTAAATTCTAGTAACTTGCACACCAAGTTACCTCTTATAAAGTTTATCTGTAAATAATTTCTTTACAGAGAAAAATTTATTTGAGCTACTAGAAAAGTTTTTATTACTATAAGTTTTATAAAATTAATTAAATGTTTGAAAGTAAGTTTTAAAATTTTAAAACACACCTCTTTATGATTACACAGTATAAAATTACACTGTGTAAATTAAACTGGGTAACCAAATTCCCTAATCTTAATTTCATGACACCTAATCTATAATGCATGCATGTAATTAACACAAAATTAACACCTAATCAACCTAATTGACACCTAGAACTATATGCATGAGATGAAATCAACACCTAGCAACCATCATGAACACTTAATTAACCAAGGAACCCCACGGCCAACACCAAGCAAACCATCCAAAGCTTTTCATTTTTCTTTCTTCAAAACATCTTCAACACTAAAATATCAAATTCTCTCATCTCTCTCTTCTTCTCTTCTGGACCGAGAGCTAAGGAAGGCAAAGAAAGCCATGGTTGTGAAGCTTTGAAGCTTGCATGTGCACCAAGACACAACCTCTTCATCCTCACATTCAAGTTTTCTCTTCACTTCTTCATCTCTTCTCCTTGCTTAATTGCTTTTGGAACTTGGTAAGGGGAACTCTCTTGTGGAATCTTGATTTTAAATTCTTTATTGAGATTATGGTTAAGGGTTGGGGCTTTAACCATAAGTATACATGCATGCCCCATTGCTGGAAATTGATATATGTTTGAATGTTTGTTGAGATTGAAATTGGATGAATGTTGTTAAATTTTCTATGGCTGTGATTGTGAGCTTTTGCATGTAAGGAATAAGGTCATTTTATCTTGTAAATTGAATGAGAATGGCTCTGGAAACAAGTGAAGTTAGGCATCTCTTTCTAAAAGTTGGTTTTTGATCAAATCTCCTTTGGAAAATTTTAGCTAAAAAACTAGAAACAGTGGCTGTTCTTTCGTTTAGATGGAACAACCCTCACTGTTTTGCTATTTCTGAAAGATCTAACTGTTGGTTTTTCTTCAAACTTGTTTTCAATAAAAATAGACATAAAATGAAACAACTTTTGTTTTGATGTATTCGAAAAATAAAGTCATCTTCAGGTTCATCCATGGCTTGAGATTAGACTGCCCTGTTTTGGAGTTTCACTGGAACAATGCTCGATTTTTGTTAAAATTCTCCTTGTGTACTGAATGTTTTTTTAAATGAAATTACACCTTTAAAAACTAGACACAATAAGCTTTTTAACCATGTATATTACAAAAATTTCCAAGCATAATTTATAAATGAATTTTTTTCAAAAGAAACAGAACAATGGTTTAAGACTCTGTTTTGAGGTCAAAATCTTAGGTTGTTAGTAATGTTTTTCCTGGGAACAATAGAAAATGAATTTGGAAGCAAGAAATACCTTTTTGGAAATATCAAGGAGTTAGCTTTAAGCTGTAAAAATTTTCAGTTAATTTAGTTTTGGGAAGTGGGAGAAAATTTAATTTCTTTGGGTTATGTTCAATGAGTACTAAAAATATGGAGTTACTGACTTAGAAAATTTTTATAAAATTTTCTAGATGTTTATTTTATAAGTGGTACACCTTTCTATAAACTAGATTTCAAGAGCTTCAATTTGATATAAAAATTATTAAATTCCAAGGTCATTTTCTTGTTTCAGTAAGAGCTCACATTCAGTACTGCCAATGAAAATTTGACTCTATATGAAAATTTGATATTAATATGTATGCTTTTATTATTTTACTTTTAATTACTATTTTGATGCTGTGAGATAATGGACATAATATAACTAATGTTTGGAGTGATTCAATTAAGTCTCAGGGAGGAAAACCTGGAGCACTTGATATTGAATGTGTGAATTTCTCTGTTTTGGTGATACGGTCTGTTGACTGTAGTTTGAATTTTGTGATAAAATTGTTTGTCTGTGTGATGTGTTCACAAGACTCGGGCGCGAGTACTTGTGAGGACTAAAACTATGTTCTAGTGTTTGTGGCTAGATTGTCATGTAACAGATAAATGAAACTTGAACAGTGAGCACAATTAATTAGGCTAAAAGATTTTTTTTTTATTTTTATTAAATAGAAATTAATTAACGAACTCTTTATTTTTATGCATTGGACATAGAAATAAACTTAGGACCTTTGCGTGGAGGAAAAAATGGTAAGTTGACACTTTATAAAAGTGTAAAGTTTTGAGAGAGCAAGGAAATACATAAAACATAATAAAATTTTCTACACATTGTGAATCATGTTGATTTCTGAGAGTCGTGCAATGGAACTGCGTGTGCGCGGTGATTCGTGGGAACTGCAAGATGAAAAGAGAGTCACGTGGAGTGTTCCAGCTGTGAGAATAACAAAGAGAGGGGACGGAGTTCGAAAGACGTGTCACGACGTAATGTGACGGTCACCCATAGAAAGGTGATGGAGGCAAATGTCCTCGTACATATGATTTTTGAGTAGAGACGGGGTCTCAAGCTCGGCGTCTATTCGACCGTCCAGTACCATGTGCAGCGGAACCCTACTGTGACGAGAAAGAATAATCCGTGTGAGGAGAGTTGTGGAGGAGTCAATCCTCCGAGTATTTGATGATCACAGTTGGTACCTGGGAGATGATCGTAAGGCATTGCGACCTTGGAGGGTAAGGCACTGAGTTGTGACGATAGATCACATAGCTGACTCGGCCACCCTGACAAAAATACCAGACATCATCGGTTGGTGAGAGCCCACCATAGTACCATGGTGAGAGGTGTACTCCCAACAATCATCCGACTCAATTGTGTAAGACCATTGAGTTCTGGGAGTTCCAGTGGCAGCTGGCCAGTAAGAAAGGATTTACAGAATTAGTGAAATGAAACAATTAGGACTGCGAGTGTGAACGTTAGAAAACCACATGGCGATGGTGGACAAGATTTTGTTTGTGACTTGTAAAGTGGTTGTTTGTGTGCTGCTTGATGAAGCAGAGAGTTCACCCTTCTGTTTATTTTCTTTTAGGGGCAGATGACAACGGAGGAATCAACCCTCCATTGGAGGATTGAGAACATCTTTAGGAGATGGGTAGCAGTTGTGGGCGTAGATCACATCTTGGGCTACATTCGATTCGCATGAACACTCACGTATGATCCTTGGGGCTTAGGATCTCTGCATAGAGTGAGAGTTAGATGATGACTACTCTGAGTCCTAGGACTTTCTTTTCTTTGTCATGTATCTCGTTGGGGTAGACCTAAGCACTCATATTTCTTTTGTTATGTGTATATGTCAGTCATCATGTCATATGATTATGTTTTAGTTTTTCAGTACTTTGCCTTTCCACGTGTTGACTATTATGCTCCAGGATACATTATTTTAAACACTTTCAGAGATACATATATTATATTTCAGTCATAATTATCATTTGTATTTACTTATTTCTACTTCTTCGAAAACTTAAAATCGCTCTTTTACAATCAAAATAACGCCACAACCTTTTATTTCAAATTATATTAACATGTTATAAGTATTAAAACGAAGTACAACTTTCGAAATTAAAATTGAGGAAAAAGTTTGTTTATTGTTTTAGAAAAGAAAAATATATCCATAAAATCTCAATCAAGCTTTCTTAATTTCACTAGATTTTCGTAAGTAAATTAATAAAAATGCGTTATGAAATAATTAATTGAATTAAACCTCGCATATTTACCATTATAGAAATTAGGGTGTTACAAGTAGCGGGTGCGGGTATGGGTATATAGGTACCCAGCGGGTACGGAGATGGGGACTAAAGTTGCTACCCGCACGGGTATGGGGCCGGATGCGGGTATTTTTTTTAAACGCGGATATGGGAACGGGTATTATAGAATCCTACCCAGACCCTATCTATTGCCATTCCTACTCCTCGTCTTGCTATATATTATTATATTAATTATATTATATACGAGTTAGGATTTTATTTTAAATACTTTTATTTTTTATATTGATTAAAATATAACTTAATTATTTTAATAATTAAATAATTTAAATTACAATAATTATAAAAGAATAAAATTAGAATTATATATTTAACAAAAAAATTGATTCAGTTCTTAATTTTTTATTTTTAAAATTTTAATTTATTATTTTTTATATATTATTTGTATTACAACGTAATTAAGAACTTAATGTAAAATTTATTTAAAAATAAATAAGTAAATTAAATGATAAAAAAAATGAGAGAAGTTTTTTGAGAATTTTTCTAAAAATGATAAAACTCGACAAAAATGGAATTGAGTTTAAATTTTTTAAACTCGCCTTTTCTAATCCTTAACCTAAAACCTTTCTGCTTCCGACGGAGTCAGGACAAGGAGAGTCAAACTTTATTTAAATTTTTTTTATCATTTTCCATTTCAAATCTACATCATAAACTTTTAATTACTTGAATAAAAAAACAATAATTATGTAAAGAAAAAGTGAACAAAAAACTCAATTATTGTAAGTGAACAAAACTAGTAGCAAGAGAAGGATGCGGGCCCTGGAGGCCCAGATAAAAATAAGGCGCGAAGCCCAGAGGGAAGCGTTGCGTGTTGCGTAGTGGTGGTGCGGTTCGTATACGATACTTTACCAGAAAGTGAGTCAGTCATCGCCATTCGCCACTACCATACCACTGGGTCTGGTCTGGGATCCATCGAGAGAGAGATGTGGGTGTTTTACCTGATCTCTTTGCCCCTCACAGTGGGAATGGTACTATTCACGCTGAGATACTACGCTGCCCCACACGTGCCTCGCTACGTGCTTCTCACCGTTGGATATACCTGGCTCTCTTCCCTCTCCATCATCATCCTCGTCCCCGCTGACATTTGGACGGTACTCACTAACCATTCTATTTCGTTAAGATTTTCAAATGATAAAGTATTTAATTAATTCATAGGTAGAAACAATTCACATTTTGGTAATTTGAATTTCTTAGGAGGATTTGGAATTTTAAGTTTGATGCCTTGTTAGTGTAGAAAAACTTGTACACCTACAGGCTACATCTCTTGTAGTTGTTGACATAGAGTGTGTTTGTTTTGCGGCATTTCCACTGCCCAAAGCTCGTTCATGCCAATCCTTTTCTCCTCACGCTGGATTGGTGTTGAACGGCTTCTCAAACACCACAGCCATAGTCTAACTCTTTTAGAGGTGTTAAAGCAAGATTGGATGATACTGTATGCATGAAACAACGGGGGTTGGGTCTAGTGGAAGGGGCAAGTCCCCATAACATGCTAAACCAACTGGGGTTTGAATCTCTATTGTGAAAGGTGCTCATCTTTATTGGCCAACCGTGCCTCAAACATGTTGCTTCCAAACAATGTGGGAAACTAAAAAATTAAGGGTCTTGCTAACCAGTGCCCTAAGGGCACTGGTTAAGGAGTTAAAAGGAGAAAGTTTTTATTGGAAATCATATGGGAGCGCAATTAAAAATCATAGGTGAGCGCAATTTTTTGCATCCCAATAAAAAACTTTCTTCTTTTACCTCCTTAACCAGTGCCCTGAGGGCACTGGTTAGCATTTGCCATATTACTAGAGGATATTATATATTATATTATTGTTTTTAATGGGGTAATTCCATATCTCGAATGGGCATGAGCATGTGAGGTGGTTGAGCGATCTCCAGTGAGCAGCGGAACTTGCAAACACCTGCACAAACACTCCGACGCACAAGTCAGTAAGTGTAGGAGGTGTGTAAAATGAGGCATGATAAAATACTTGAAGGCCTGTGATGCCTTATATAGTGATAGAGTGGTGGGAAAAGCGGTTGGGTGGTTACTGCAGGTCACGAGCATGTAGCCAGGCCCAAAATGGCTCCAGAACAGGGGTATTCTCGTAATAAGTAAAGCACCCTTTTGATCTTGTACAATGTGCAATTGACAGATATTGATGTCTCATGTACAATTCTTTTGCAAACTGTTTTTGAAACTTCTTTTAACAAACAATGTTTTGTTTTGTTTTGTTTTCAAAAACAATACTGAAAACAAATTTTAAAAACTTTATTGCAAACGAGTTGTGAAAGTAAAAAACTAGAATTATTTCAAACATGCCCTTATGTTGTGGACAGACTGACTTTGTAATAGTGTAAAGACAACAGCCTCTGATTTCAGACAAAACTATTGTGCTACCTTATGTTGTGGACAAGGCAGATGTATGACCTTTTATTTGTACTTAAGCCTGTCATTTCCTTTTTCTTTTTCTACTTCAATTTGACATTTCTTGGCTAATACATAATATATCTCCTTCCCTTCAAAAGGAAGGATTTTGGAATTTAATTTGTTAAACGCTGAATAGAATTGCGGATCATTGAAGAATTATATGTGCAATTATTTCATTTGTATAATGGTGTTTCTTTCTTTGACACCTACAGACAATATCTTCCAACCATGAGAACGGAGGCATTTCTTTCTTTTGGAGCTGGTCATATTGGAGTACGTTTTTGCTTACATGGTACGCATCATGTAAAAGTTTTTACCATTATTTGAGAAGGGCCAATTTTTAGCTCCATGTATTGGATGATGGTACAAGTTTTCATTGACCTCCTTCTGTTTATCTTGTCACTGTTATTTTGGTCTCTCTTTGGTTGGCAATAAAACATTACTCCGGTCTCCTTATTTGAATCAATGAACTATGTACTCTGTAATGCATATGATGTGGAATGGGATTAAGCTGAAATAACTGTTAAATGTGAATATGAATGTTGTTTATAAAAAAAAAAACTGTCAAATGCAAATGCCTATAATTTTCATCACAGCATATATGATTAAATTAAGATTATTTTCTTTTGGTTGTGTTACAGACCCAAGAGAAAGAGTTGAGAGATAAAGAACAGAGAAAAAATACAGCTGTTTTGTGATAGTAGATTGAATGGCAAACAGAAAAAACATAGAATTCTCTTTCCAAGAGTTTTGCTTCAACAAAGGGTTTCCCCTTTTTATGACTGAGCTACTGCTCGGTTCACTTATACCAGCTGTTCTAAATTAATCCCCTTCTACCCTCTCCTATTATATCTAAGCCAAGCCCTTTTAAAAACATTAACTGCCTAACCCACTCTGTATTCTGTAACTGCTCTTAACCACTTAGCCAATTATGTAACTACTCTAATTGCTTTGCCTGGTTTTCCTTTATTCTTGTATCTAGGCCCCATCAGGTTGGTACTGTAATATGATATCTTTTGTTTTCAATTTCTTGATAATATATAATGCATGCATGTTGACATTTTTTTGCTATGGAATAAACTTTGAGGCTTTGAGCCATTCTGTAAGTAGTAATGACTAACAAAACATGAATAGTTATTATGAGTGCTTGTGAAACTTAGATTTTGTGTATGTGCTATTATTCTATTTGTTTTATTGTTACTTGTCTTCTCATATGCTTGCCTACATACCAAGCATTGCAAGGAAGTATTTGAATGGAACTTACAAAACAGAAAGGCAAATTTGCTCATGTATTTATGTTATGTTATCCTGAGCAGGGCTGTTGTGCCCCTTATTCAGGGTTTTGAAGATGCTGGGGACTTCACTGTATCAGAAAGATTGAAGACTAGTTTACATGTTAACTTGATCTTTTATCTAATTGTGGGATCCATTGGCCTTTTTGGATTTATTCTTCTCATTATGATGCATAAGCACTGGTTGGTTCTCACCCTCTTAATCTTAGTTGTTTTGAAATATATTAAAAAAATTTGTTGCATGAAATTAGCTCTAAGATATTGCTTCCTAGAGTTTTCTAATTAGTTTTTCTTTTTCTTTTTTTTTTTCCTGCTAAAGATTCCTATTTCACTTAAGAGTTCTATTGTTTCCTCACATCCACAGACATAACATATCATAACAACTAACTTCTTGAATATTTACCATACCATAATGTGGACCTGCTTTTGTAGGCAATATTTGGCTTCATATTTTGTCATGGCTGATGTATTCCAGAAGCTTTCCCTAATAATCTTTCTTACACTTTTGTAATTGTGAATAATGATGATTCGTGCGAACCATTTTTCATGAGACATCCATAATGCACTACTTTATCTGTTAAAGCCATGCAGTAACAAGTCAGATTTTAATCCAATGCATGTAGTTTTTTTTTTTTTTTTTTTTTTTTTTGACATTTTTGCATTTATTCCTAGAGGCTATCACATTTACTCCGTGGGACACTTAACCCATGGCAACCAAGCCCAGTCTTTCAACTTTCAACACATATTAAAAAGCTGTGGGACATTTTGGGAAATCATGGATTTACTAAAGTTACATATAAGCCACTGCTTTTCAAAACACTGAATCAGTAGTTTGTATGGTTTTCAAGTCATGGACACATAAATGCCTACCTTCTGTCCAATCACTTTATATTTTTTGACATGGCGGTCATAATTGGCAAATTAACTTTCAATTAACCTTTTTCATTTCTACCGACGTGTGTGTATGTTTCTTGGTTTCAAGTGAAGTCCCACTTTGTTTTTTAAATAATTTCTAGTTGGTTGATTCTTCTAAAAACAGGAGAGGAGGTCTTTTGGGATTAGCCATGGCTTGCTCGAATACTTTTGGACTTGTTACTGGTGCATTTCTTCTTGGCTTCGGTTTAAGCGAAATTCCCAAAAGCATTTGGAGAAATGCTGACTGGACAATCCGCCAGAAAGTTCTTTCCCACAAAATTGCTAAAATGGCTGTTAGACTTGATGATGCTCACCAAGAACTTTCAAATGCAATTGTTGTAAGTGGTTTGTACGAGGCAGGAGAATTTCTTTTGTAGTTTTAAATTTTTATCTCATTTATTTTCTCAATCTGCAGTTCTGCACATGCAAGCTTGAAAATTTTGTTGATCTCTTGCAAGCAAAATAAGAACTGATTATTCTTGTTTGTGATTTGTGTCTTATTCTTATGATCTTATAATTGACCCCCCCCCCCCCCCCCCCCCAAGTTGTCTTCCCCAAATCTAGTTGATTTACTTTGAAGTTCTGGATACATTGGAAATATGGTAATTTTTAAACTAATAAGCAAAGCAAAGTGGCATTATATAGGTAATTCGGAATCATGGAAACTGAATTGAGTTTGGCATATGATACCTTGCTTGTGCCTTTCTCTTGGTAAGATATTGTCTCTTACCAAGCAACAACAACAAAAGCCTTATCCCATTAGGTGAGGTCGGCTACATGGATCATATGACATCCCTACGAAATCCCTATTAACAACTTCCTCCAATTTCCTTGGTCTCTCCCCCCTTTCTCATAAGACTAAAATATGCAATCTACTCTCCTCACCAATGCTTCCAATTGCCTTTTTTGTATATGCGCAAACCACCTTAATTGATTTCCAGTCATCTTTTCCTCAATTGATGCCGTACCAATATCTTTTACCAAGAATACTGATAAGTTGATTGTTGCTAGTCATGGTAAATTTTTAAGGAAAGCATTGGTGAAGGACATTCCTATTTTAGGGCGACTCCATTATAGATGTCTTTGCTCTTTCGGAGAGGTGTTACTATTCAGCAGTATTTTGGCGGTTTTGTTGTTCTAGTAAAAACTGTTTCTTAAATACAAATTGTCTCTCCATCTGTGACAACTATATAGTATTGGACATGTTTGGTTTATTTACTTCATGCCATGTGCACTACTTTTTTTTTCCTTTCTTTGTGTGTGAAAATAAGAAAAAACTGTACCTAGCTGACTGTCAAAGGTCCCACTAGCCCTCTCCTGACACAAGATCAGTCCATCACCAGTAAATGCATGCCAGTCATCTGAATCAACCAAAGGTGGCAGCTACAGCAGCTGCCGGCTTAACTTGGTTTGTACCTAGGTCTTGATGCTGCTGCTGGTGTATGTTCTTTTTTTTTGGGAAACAGGAAAAAAATTGGGAGAAAATGAAAGAGGGGGACAAACTAGAGAGCTCATAATACTATGTAAAAATAAGTCTGTACCCAACATTGGTGTATGACATGTATTCATATACAGTAAACTGGGCTTTTAGTACAGTACACTGCAAAGGACATAATTACCCTCAAGCGCACAATATTAATACACTATAATTAGTAATGTGGGCAGGGGGAAGATGAAAAATAGATATTGCTCTATCCAGTTTAGTTGAACTTTAGGGTAACCCTGACTTTAATGATGGGGTTTATTTCTGTAGGTTGCTCAAGACACATCCAACCAAATGTCCAAGCGTGATCCTCTGAGACGTTACATGGATGTAATTGATGATATGCTAACTCAAATGGTATTGAGCTTAGATTTCTTGATTAATATTCTGAGTACACAACCTGGACCTTTGTTTGGATATAACCTTCAATTTTCCAGTTTAAGGAAGATCCATCCTTCAAACCACAAGGTGGCCGATTAGGGGAAAGCGATATAGATTATGATACTGACGAGAAGTCAATGGCAACACTAAGACGTCATCTTCGAGGAGCTACTGAGGAGTACTACAGGTATAAAAGGTAACCAAATGATCAGCTCAGTCTTTTAAGTGGGGTTATTCGAAAAATTGTTCTTGAATCCATTATAGCTGTCATGAATGGTAAATTCAATTGTTATATTCTTCCAAGGAGGATAAACACCTAATAGAGTAATATTCATTTATTTTTTCTTGTTAATGACTATACCCACTGTTTAGTCATATTCAATTAATATAAAAATTCCCTTTCTTACATGGACCACGCATGTTAGTTTATTGGCAGTAACTGTATCCACTTGTGAACCTTCTTATAATGGCTCTGGTTAATTGGTTTTACTTGAATGAAGAACAGTTTTATCTTTGGTTCCTAGCTTGTAAGAATAGGAATGACCTTGTAAAACTTGGCTTTCTGGTGGTATCCAATGAGGAAACATGTTTCTACTTGCCACATATAGGATGAGCATTGAAGAGATCAGGTTGTAGAAAAGACTTTCACATACTGAAATATTTTTATGCATATAATTCATACTGGCTTTGATGGATTGATTATTAATTCCTTTTGTCATTGGCATTGTCTGACACTTTCACAGCATCACAGCAGTCTGTTGACTAGGTATGTATTACAGCTTGATTATTTGGTTTTATCTCTTACTTCTTTCGCATCTTTGTAGTGTGTATATGACTTACGTGTTAGAAGCCCTTGAATTGGAAGACAAGATAAAGAATTATGAACGCCGCAACTCAACTGGATGGTTTGCTTTTAATTATGTTTTCTTTTATGTTGTTTATTTTTTGCCCCCTTTCAATATCCTTCTATAGTAAATATATTAAAGGTTTTTCCAGCTCACCTTACTCATTTTTTTATGCTTTCATTACAGGAAATATATTTCAAGCTTTAGACCTGCTCGGACTGGCAAGTTTGGGTCTTTATGTGACACTTTAGGTAATTAAGGACTATTAACCTATTTGTTCTTAACTTTAGTAAATCCTTTTCCCCATGCAACTAGAATTGTATTTACCAGTTTTAACTGGCAATATTGCTTCTATCTTAGAATTTGGGCTTAGGGCCTAACTTAACCCCCCTACAATACCCGCGTAGAAGGTGGGGACTGCCCAAGCTTTATAAGTACTACTTAGGCCTTATCTTTAGTTGATGTGAGCTTTAAACCCCCTAAGAGCTGACCTCCTGACGGTTGTACTATTATACTTCACTTAGCCTTTCTGGTCAACCTCTTCATAGGTAGCCCTTTCCGAGACATTAGCAATTAACTCTAATAGGCCACAACTAAGGCAACTTTCCAACACACCCCCTCGCACCTAGGGATATAGGCCTAGAGCGTGGAAATGCAAGTTGCCCAATAATGATTCTAGGATAAGCTCTGATATTATATTAGAATTTAGGCTTAGGGCATAACTCAACCCCACAAAAACTAGCTTGTAAGATGAGGATTGCCCAAGTTTTATAAGCACTATTTAGGCCGTATCTCTAGACGATGTGGGATCTTAACCCCCCAAGAGTCGATGTCTCGATGATATACAATGCAGCTCCATTGGAACCCAATACAGCTGAGAGATGGACACATGTCAGTAACACTGTGATACCTATTTTAAACGTATGATATTCGGGAGATAGTGTAGGTCTTGTGTACAGACAATTGATTTTTTATATATATGAAGAGTGCATTAAGAACATGAGCTAATCAAGGACTAACGGAGCAAATTGACAGCTATTAACAGCAGTCATAATTATAGTTGACTAATATTCTAATATGTACTAAATGTGGTAATAAATTTAAACTATTATTCTGACAGTACATAATTATGGATTCGACTTCTTTAAAGTGTTGAAAATGATAAAGAAAGAGTGCATTAATCTTTGATTTCAAGTGAGTTAAGTTTACAAGATTTTAACTGAAATCAACACTGGATACATGATACCTTCCTCACTTTACACGCTTTCTCATTTTAGAGAAGACAAATCCATTAATTGTTTATGCATATAGAGTAGAGTGAATTAGTATTCAATACAATTATGCATATTACAGTCATTTAAAACATTGAAGTTTGTCAATGGAGGTTTCCCTAGGTTTTGAAACAATGGAGAATTTGAATCTAATATTTGCAAACCTGGTGGGAAGTCTATGTAATTTGGTCACACATATATGCTGTCTTTGGCTTTAAAGATTCTTAAATTTCATTTTGCTTCTGTCTTATGATATGTTTTTCCTTTCTTGGTTAGGTTTCCTGCTGCATTTAATGTTGCATCATTTCATCATGACATCATGTACTCCTTTTATCTGCTGCATTTAATGTTGCATCATTTCATCATGACATCATGTACTCCTTTTATGAATGTGGAATATAATAATTAGGGGCATTTGGCATAGGCTTCTGAATAAACGGTTGTTCTTTGCAGAATTTTTCTGGCGATGCATTTTAAGAAATCAAGTTCAGAAAGGCTTGGCTGTTATACTTGGTGTCATGTCTGTTACAATTCTTTTAGCTGAGGCAACTCTTCTACCTAGTGTTGATCTATCACTTTTCTCGATTCTTATAAAATCTGTTGGAACACAGGAGGTGCTTGTGCAGGTAGATCAAGTTTCTAAGAGATTTAGTGTTTGTAGTAAATGTGGACACCGAGATGCTGTATATATATTTGAAATCTTCTTTTACCTTGTCAAAAGAAAGTTTGGATGAAGATTTAATTTTAGAATATTGAAAATCTTATAACAATTTAAAGAAAATTGAAGTCTATCAGGTCTCATGAACTTCTGTGATCGAGTAACATGAGCTCTTTTTGTGTGCATATTGGTCAACTGCACATGTTTTATTTTTAATGGTCAGTTCTCTGCCTATCTTTTTCTAGAAAATTAAACTTGCTTCTTTTTGGTTTAAGGCTGTAATTCAATTCCTGTGAAATTGTTACTGACATCATATCTAGTTAACAAAAGGTTTGAAATTGAATTCAATTTTGGAGTTGGGTTACACATGAAATTAATGCAAACAAATAAGTCATGTAATCTGACAGTATGTGTCTTTTCTTTGATGAAATGCTTTCTTCCATATTTAAAATGAAGACAGGCTGCCTTTTGAATCCCATTTCTTCAATTTCTTGCTTAGGCATTTGCTTTTGTTCCTCTCATGTATATGTGCATCTGCACATACTACTCCTTGTTCAGAATTGGAACGTTGGTGTTTTACTCATTGACACCCCAACAGACCAGCTCAGTTAGCTTGCTTATGATATGCTCGTAAGATTTTATTCACTACCGCTACTTATTTCTGTTTCTTGAATTGCTGGTGCTATCGTGCAAATATCATTTATTTTCTATCTCATTCCCAGTATGATTGCTCGATATGCTCCCCCCATCTCATACAACTTTCTCAATCTCATTCGCCTTGGTTTTGATAAAACAACTATATTTGAACAGGTGAGTCTTTTTTCATGGTTTAATGTATTGCTTTCTTCTTTATTTTATTGTACTAGATATATGTACTTATTTTTCTAAGTGCCTGATGTTTTTTCTTACCTATACATAAATGTTCACGTTATTCCCATAAGCCAAACTATTAAATCATTGACAGCTGTGAATCAACATTTTTGCTTTCTTTCCTTCCTATTGGTTCTTTTTTACTAATTTGGTGCATTACATGACTGATTGCAGCGAATGGGGAACATTGATAATGCTGTCCCTTTCTTTGGAGATAAGTTTAACAGAATCTATCCACTTATTATGGTTATATACACCATTTTGGTTGCAAGCAATTTCTTTGATAGGGTATTTGATTCTCTTGGGAGCTGGAAAAGATATGTTTTTGAAACTGAAGCTGAAGATATGGATGGCTTTGATCCATCAGGGTTAATTATCTTGCAGAAAGGTATGCAAGCTAAGAATTCTGTAGTTGTCAAAACTTTAGCTCAAAACATTAAATGATAAATCATGTCTTAATTAGTGAACTTTGTTCAAATGTGGGATTTGTTAATTACTTATGCTGATTATCAATTCATATAATTTGTAGAAAGATATTGGGTTGAACAAGGATGCAATGTAGGCGAGCAAGTTGTTCCACTAGTGAGGAATTTTAATGGAATTGATGTTGAATCTAGTGACAATATTATGGTATGTCAACACCCCACCAAAAAGAAAATGGAAGCAATCTTCTCTCACTATTTTCATCTTTCATGCAACATTATCATGACTTTGATGGCTGCAAGATATGTCATTTGTTACTCTTCTTGTTGTGGTCAAAGTTCAAACAGTTCACTCACTTTATAGCTGATATGGTTCAGGTGAAGAATGGTCTTGAAATGAAGGGAACTTCAGCTTTAGATGGAAATCTGCCTAAAACTTTGAAGGAAGAGACAAGGAGATATAGCTCGAGCAGGGAAGCCATCAGCAGCAAGTATGCTGCTGTCAGACAGCAAAGTGGATTAGCATCTAAATTGAAGGCAGAAGAGGAAAACTTAGCATCTGCTAAGGTTTCCTTGCTTGATCACGGCAATACTCATTCTAGTAATGCTGCTGGAACTTCAGGCTTGTCTTCGACATTGCAAACAATGAAAACAGGTTTTCAGAGTTTCAGGGCTAACTTAGGGGGCAAAGGGTTTTTACCCATACGGCAAACAAAGGAAGCTAAGATCTCTCGTGCATCCTCATCTGAGTCCCTTGATGATATATTTCAAAGACTGAAACGGCCTGCATTGGACCAAAATATTCACAATGACAAGGATTATTTGTGGGGGGGCAATATTTCTGGTCCTTCCAGATGATATCCATAATTTGGGCGAGAAGTTGCAAGTATTCTATTATTGATCATTCAAAATCATATTATCATGTACAGTTTCTTGTTTCCTTTGGTAGCTTATACCTCAAATGCATTTTAAAGATAGATGGATAGTCTTTGATACAGGAACTCATACTCGGTACAAATCAATCTCACATCAAATATAGATGATCCATAGAAGGAATACTTCAAATTGCACCATTATACAGCATTGCAGATATTTGTTCTGTTCTGACTCATAATCTCATTTCACTTACCCGCTTAGCATACCGCACCATTATATCGTTACAGATCTCATGTTTTGCTTGTGTATGTACACCCTGATTAAGTTTTCTTCTTTTAAAGTCACAGTGGATATTAAAAATGACAAGTATGCTGATTGTCAAATTACACATCTAGGGTAAAGAATGAAAATAATTTTAATCCGATTTATGTTGAGGGGGTGGAAGACCGTGCTCATCCCATCCTCTCATTCAGAGTCGAGTTTAACATTGATTTACATTACGATCTAATTTTTGTTGTTGAATTACATAACAGAAACAAAACTAAAAGCCTTAAGAAAAACTAGTACAAGCAGCATCAATCCTTAAGGCATTTAGAATAAAATTTGGAACTGCATCAAAAACCCGTTTTTGATCTTGTTGGAGACTAAGCCCGTATTTAGCCAATGCGTCAACAACTTGATTTGTTTATCGAAAAACACCATCCAAAGAGATACAACTAACTAGATTGTAACAAGGGAGAAGTTAGCAACAACCTTTAGACAGTAAATTGATTGTATTCCTAGAATCCAAATACACATTTATCATACAGAAACTTCTGCTCCAAGCCAATTGCAACTCAATCAGAATCCCCCATAATTATGTGTAGTTACATCAATTAAAAAAGTGGATCTAAATTAACTAATTAAAAATGCCAACTCTTTCCCTCCCTGATGGTCCTGGAATGCATGAAGGCCTCCTTGGTGTTGTTCTTTTTGGTCAATTTGAGCAGCTTGGACCAAATACCCCTTTTCTTACTTCCCCTGTTGCTTCCATTGACTTCCCTATCTATGACTTGGCTTCTTGAAGCAAAGGCAACGGAGTTGCTCTTCTTCAACCCATAATTGAAGCTAGCCATGGAAGAAACCAAATCGGTCACGTTAGAACTATGGCGGCGGTGGCAGCGAGACACATAAGAAGGAAAAGGTTGAGGAGGAGGAGGAGGACAAGGGAGAGGATAAGTTGGATTAGTGTTGTCATAGAGCTTCAAGAGTTTTTCTCTTAAGCAAGAGGGACAAACACCCGGTAGTTGGTTGTTATTTGGGTGGTACTTGCACCCTCCTCCTACTGCTTCTAACTTCATATCTAATGGTACTTTTTCAAAGTATATATCTAAATTCTAATGGTACTTGTTTTGTTCATTTGTGTGCCTTCTTTCTCAATTTATAGATTCATTAGTCGTTGATGCAATGCATAGGAAATGCACAAGTATGACTTTCCTCGAAGTTCCTTGTTAATAAAGGAATCAACTTCTATGACTGCGTCCAATATCGTATCTCTGGGTGTTACTTTTTTTCCCTTAAATGATTTTTTTATGTAATCTTTAAAAGAAAATGACGTAAACCAATTTAAGAAAATTGCATCCGTGATCATCATAGTATTATTATGAATAATACTGGTCAAAATCATTACATCACAACATCTACAAGCCTGTTCGTATAACAAATAAAACTTCCTTTTCACGAATGTCAAGACTTCTATATGTAATAACGTGTTTTTTTGCAAAGGAAAAAAATCTCACCAATTGAAAGCGGAGGTTATAACGGGAAATTATGTCCCTTAAATACATATGTAATTAAATACTTGTGTGTCTTAATCAAGTTGTCCAGGTTCTGACTTTAGATATAGAATAAACCATGTTGAAAAAGGGGAATACTCATCTTGTATGCGCTCACGGTCCCAACGAAGATTAATTACTGTTTCTGACAGTGAATATTCGTACCAATACCATGGTCAACAAAAAAAAAGAGAAATTAAATAATTTTCATTTTGGGTATCTATTGATTTTAACCAATTTTTTTTTTTAAAACATTTTTAACCAATTTCCAAAAAATCAAATTTGAACATATTAATTTAGTTTGACTTAGTTTATATGTTTGGGTTCAAATTGAATTAAATTAATAAAATTCAGATATTGATTTTGTAATTTAAGGTTTGTTGACTGGTTACTTGAATCATTTATTGGGGTTGATTATAAACCAGGAAATAAATCTGCTGTGAATTAAGAATATGATTATTGTATATATGTTTCTGATTTTTTGTGTATCATTAAATTAGGAAACAAAATTGCTATAAATTAAGGATATGATTGTAATATATATTTATGATAGCTTGTGTATTATTAAGAAATAAATCTACTATAAATTAAGAAACAAATCTGTCTATTTCTATACATGTATAATATGATTTTTGGCTAAAAGAAATGATTATTTGAATCAATCAGTTTAAATATTTACTTAGATTTCATTTTATTTTTGCTTATAATGCACTATGACATCTTTTTATTAAAAGGAATGTTTTTTTAAAGCTTATTAAAAAAATTATTACTTGAACCAATTAACTTAAATTTTATCTGTTTTTTTTTAATTCAAAATATAAATCGAACTTGTTGAAACGATGCAACACAAGTTATACAACTTGTATTAATTGGATTAATGCAATATGTGTTTGACAAAAAAAAAATTATAAAATTAACTAATTTATTTTAATTGATTCGAATTATTTCTTTCATAAAAATAAACTAAAAACCCCGAAGACATTCATAATTTTTATTATACAATTATAGTTGATTTCCCTTTATATGCATTTTTTTTTTTTGTTTTAACAACTTTTCTTCCTTAAGAAAGGGGTTTCCTTAAAAAAAATATGCTTTCTAATTGACTACTAACTTCAAGTTAATGCATTAGAATCTCAATAATAATAATAAAAAAAAAAAAGTTAATGCATTAGAGTTAAATGATGCATTTCAGTCCTTGACAAATCAAATACTGTATGTGGACAGTATTATGTGAAGAATGTTTCTAAGAAACTCACGAAGACAAAGGCAGCTAAATAAACGTTTGTCCTTTGACTATGAAGAAAAATATGTAGCAAGTCAAGGTAGCGCACGTGTGATGAATAAATAAATGATTTCTAGGTTTCGTACGACCAAAAAAACTGGGAGAAAAGATGACCCACGCAAAAATCAAGGTTTGTCTGAAAAAAAACTCTGATAATGGTATATTTATTTTTAATTTAATTTAAAATATATTAATTTATGTATTTTACTAGTATTAATTTATTCATATTAATTGGTAGTATCTTAATAATATTAATTAAAAACATTTAATTATCTAAAATATAAATATTTTTTGTGTTTTTATATAACAATATATTTTTTATTTATTTTAAATACACTGGTTAATATTCTTCTTTAAACTTATTTTAAGTTTATGATGATAGATTGCTAAGCAATGAACCCACACGTCCGGATATTCTCTACACGTTGCGCAATATAATGATTCTCGTTTCTTGAAATGGTCAAGGAAGAAGGAGACATATTAACGTAAAAGCCCATTTTGGCGATCGAAACACTAGTCACCACAAAATATAAAAAAGAAAAAGAAAAAGAAAAAAGAAGCTGAATGTATTGAATTGAATAGGGATGTTTCCGTAAATTGGTTCAATTCAATGTAAATTATAAAAGATAAATAAAAATTTATACATCGCATCTAAAAATTAAAATTTATACAAAATAAAGATTCAAAAAATTAAAATTGTTTAGTGGATTAATTTAGATTTCATATTAAAATTTTAAAGTTAATTCAATCTACTTCAAGGACCATTTTGTTTATATAAGTACACATAATTTTGTTTATAAAATTACTGTATAAATTGTATAAGTAAATATTTATGATATGACTACGTTAATTTTTTTTTACGGTTTCACTATTAAATTGCGTCTTATTATTGTACTATTTTGTGTAAGTTTATTAATTATGAATAATCAGTTTAATTTTTTATCTGATATTTTTTTATTATATAACTTTTGTATTTCATATTGAAGAATAAATTTAAATAAAAAAATAAATATAAGAAACAAAATACTTAAATTTAAGTATAGTCCTCCCCAAATTAATAAATGAATATATTAATGTTATGTTTCAATTTAAATATGATTTTTTAGTATATTTAGAATAACACGTTATTCATATATAAATTGAATATGACCGTGCTTGCATCTTAATATTTGTATTATTTCAATAAGTTTTATTTATATTTGCTCATTTTGCAATAATGTTCGTGCAATGTATATTTTATCTTTTACTCTAGTAAAAAATTGTTAAAATTTGTTTGTTTCTTCAATGATTGTGTGCCTTAAATATGATTTTGCACTTTATGTTATCTTTTAGTATTGATTTAAATTTGAAAAAAAATAGCCAATCTCCTATTAGTAGGTAATTTTATGTGTCTTTAAAAAGAAAAATATTCTATTTTTTTTTAGTTTAATGGTGATACACTGACGATATAAAACTATTTTACACGGTCATCCAATCATAAATCACTGTTGATATTGCTTTTAAGGTAATTTTGTAAAAGTCAATAAACTTACCATACATAGTGGGTTGTGATTGGATGACGGTGTAAAATTTTTTTACACTGTCAGTACATAACGTTTTTTCTCTTCTTTTTTTTTTCCTTTATTTTATGGTCAGCTATCGCTCGTTATTTCAAAATTTAAATGACAAAACAATAGGGCCGTTGTAATTTTCGTTGGGTCATTAGAGATACGAACATTTGCTTTGGCCCTTGCTATTCTCACCCCCTGAATTGCTATTCCCATCCCCTACATACAGGAAAAGACCCCCTTACCCCTCGGTCCTCCTCCCACCCCACCTCACCCTCTTCCCCCCACCCCCTCACCTTCCCCGCGCCCATACCCACCTTCTTCTCACCCCCTTCCCCACTCTCTCCGTCTCATTGCCTCTCCCTCACCGCTCTCCCTCAGTCACCCCAGTCTCTTCCTCTTATTGTCCTTCATCTCTCCCTCTCATTGTCCCCATTTTCCTCCATCTCTCCCTTGCAATAGGTTGGTGGTTGCTTTTTTTTTTTTTAATTTATCGCAATACAACGGAATCGCGATTCAGTTGTACTGTTTGGAAAAACAGCACAACGGAATAGCGATTCCATTGTGTTAATTTTCAAGCAACACAATGGAATTGTGATTCCGTTGTGTTATTCGTATAAAATTTTATTTTGTATATACATTTTATTATATAAATGATATTGAATTTTCAGTTTATTACATTTTTCTTTGTAAACTCTATAAACAACACGCACGCGCCTGCTAATATAATGAAAGAACGAACGATTTCTCTATTAAAATTATATAACAAACAACAATAACAACAACAACAATGTGCAACATCATAGTACTAACAAAATATAGGATTTTTGCCAAGTATTGTTTTTGCCAACTATTTAAAACCAATTATCTATATGAATCCTATAAGATACATCAACCAATGTGCATTAAATTAGTATATTTATTTTGGCCAAGTCTTTGAAACCTAAATTTATACATTTCAAAAAACATTACTCAATATAAAAAATAAAAAAAATAGAATAAATTAAAAAAATTGTGCAACAGAATCGTGATTCCGTTGTACAACGTTGTACACTTGTACAACGAAATCACGATTCCGCTGTACACTGTACAACGGAATCACGATTTCGTTGTACACTGTACAACGGAATTGCGATTCCGTTTTGCAAGGGGGTGAAACAAATTTGTACAACGGAATCGTGATTCCGTTATACACTTGTTTTCCACCTCTTGCATAACGGAATCACGATTCCGCTGTACACTTATCAACGGAATCACGATTTCGTTGTATAGTGTACAGCGTTGTACAAGGGTATTTTGGAAAATAACAAAAACCCATTCACATTGGTGGTGAGAATAGCAAATTGGGGGTGAGAATAGCAAAGCCCTTTGCTTTTCAGCACCCATAAGAGGGGTGGGCCTAATGGGTTTTTGAATGGCACAATGCGGGCCTCCTCTAAGAACTCTATGAACCTAAAACAAAAGCTTTATAGAAATGACCTTTCCTTTATTAAACTAAAATATATGCAATTGAAGTATATATATGATATGATAATCCCATGGTGGATATATTGAACATGGAGCTCCCTCTTAATAAATTATTAGGTAGTTCAAGACCACCATTTATTTATAATCTCAACTAATTTCTATATGATATATATTTAAGTTTTTAAGTTTATGAAAATTAATTAATAACACTTGATTACATGTCATGTAAAGATTAATTAAAAAAATCATAATAATCCTATACTATTTAATAATTTATCCTAAATCAGACTATTTTGCGTAAAGTCTATTTAAAATTATGATAACTTATTACAAGGTTATCCAGTTGTCCTATCAGCTTAATCACTGGATTTTGTAAAGCTTCCTACACCACATTTTGGCTTGAATTGTTGCCTTCAATCTAATGTGAAGCTTCCAAACTATCCATTGAGTTGTGTCACTGCTAATGTAATGTACATTTCAGTGTCCTCATCTTGAAAGCCTCGCGGGAATGGATTATGTTCACAGGATATGTTCTAAGAGAACGACACAAATTATTTGTACAAGAGTGGCGTCATAGAAAGCTTCATTGCAGGTCCATTGGTCAACGGTCAAATATCTGTCTGGTTGCCTTAGTTTTGAATAAATGCTCACTAATTAATACCCGAAGTACACTAGTATCTTGTTGTATTAGCTGAAGGGTGGATGGTCCTAACTTTTTGGTATGGCATATTTATAATATCGATCAGTTTCACTATATTTCATACGGAGTTTTGTCCATCATATTGTCATATATAGAGTCCTTTCATTTATAATCAAGTCTTTTCATCCTTATTTTATCTAATATTTAACGAAATTAGCTATGTAACAGTTTGGGCTAACATGATACCACCAACTAAAAAATTACGTAAAATATAGAATTTAAATTAAGTACAATTACCTAAAAAGTTGCTAATTTTTAACACTATATATAATTTATTATAATCTTAATAATTGACTTTACAAATAACAAAAATTATTACACTTTATTTTTAAAGTGCACCTCACTCTAAAAAAAATCGTAGAAATTAATCTTTCATTCACAGGAACTGTCAAAATCAAATGTCATTAAAAATAGAATAATGTTAATACCCAAAAAAAAATAGAATAATGTTTACTTACAACAAATTAAATTCTCAAAAAACATTTTATAATTAATTTTTCTTTTTATTTTTGTCACACTGTTCACCTTATCATACATTTCTTTCTTTTATTTTCTTATTTTTCTCTTAAATTATAAGAGTTGTTTCTCTCCTAAATTGTGAAAAGAATTGTGTAAAAGTAACATTTCTCTTAAAAATAATACAATAACGAGGAAAATGAATTAAGGACTAAGGAGAATGCATGCATGTATGTTGTTGAGTACAAGCAAGCAATTAGCAATGTTGGGTACGACTACGTACTTGGCTCTATCTAGCTTTCGGCTCGGCTGAAAAGAAAAGTACGTTAACTTGATGGGATGGGATCCAATCCAATGGGCCAATACAACTGCAGCCTGCTCAATGTTTTGTTTATTAATGTTGAATTGAATCCCACTAAAGAAAAAAAAATGCACAGAAATCTAGGGGCATAGCATAGCTAGCTACTCTTTTATTATGTGATGAGTTGAGTCTGTGGACACTGGACAGGGATCAAAAGAGGTGGGCCAACAAAAGAAAAAGAAAGGAAAAGGATATGTGTTCTGCTCTGCTCTGCTCTGCTGACATTAGAATCTTTTCAGTGACCGTGCGTGGCCGATAAGTTAGAGCCAAATTTCACAACGAACCTCAAAAACCAAAATTACCGTAGCTAGGGAGAGATTATGATCAAGAACCCAATATAACATATAAATCAAAACTAGATTTAGATTCCTTAAATTAAGTTTTGTTCTTACCAAATTTTGGTAAATCTTCTGGAGCGGTGGCTCCGCCGGGATCGCCTCGGTAACTGGTAGGAGGTGTACCTCCAAAAACACTCCGACGCTCAAGTTAGAGACGCAGAGGAAGAGACAGGTATCACAATTGGGATTAGAATTTCGTACCTCGATTGGGATGGACTGTTTTGTGTTTATAGAGTGTAAAGAGATAGATTTGATAGGGTTATTTTTCTATCAAATCTCCTCAAATCTCGTGATGAAGATAGAGATAATTCTATCTTCTATCCTTATCTTATGACCTGATCTTTCTCTATCTTATTATATAGTAAAATTTGTTCTTTCTGTTATTATCTTCCGAGTCCGAGTGAGAGTTTTTACTCGGCCAACTGGACTACTCGGTGGAGTGCCGAGTTCGAGTAGTACAAGTTTGAGATTCGATTTTCAGCTTCAACATTAAGTTATAACTAAAAATACTATTTTACTCTGAAATGGATCTACTTATTTAAGATTGAGATATGAAAACAAAATTTAATGTTTAATTCCCTACTAAATTACTTATGATTTGTTCTATCTAAATACTTGGAACATAAAGAAAAATACACCAATTTCCCAATCCCTATGAGATCTGGAAAGTATTGGGTGGATTCAAAAGTCATTCTTGCTTTAATTTTTTTTGGCATTTCACTTTCATCTTCTCTCTCATGTAATGTGTTAGATGTGACCTAATAAGACGCTCTGTATATAGTTTTGGCCTTCTGGGGTCTACTTGATACTTCCCACCAACCATGTCCATCTATATGGACAGTGAGACTCAGCCTCCTTGCACCTAGACTCCTTTGAAGTCCAAGATGCATCCATGCATCTTTAATTGACGTCACCTTACATAACTTAATATTTTATATTAATATTCATCACTTAATTATGTTTTAGCCATACATCTAATATATATTATTATTTGGTAGTTAACTTTTATCCTTGGGTCTAATTTCAACTTGCCATTCATGTCTTGCAAGAAACAGATGGAAGTAGCTATCTTCCTGGGCCATAGTACTCAACCTCCTCAGCGCCGCCGCTTATGGAAATTTTCTAGTCACCGACGGGCATACAAACACCTTATAGGAGAAACTCCAACCCAAACATAAAACAAAGCCATATTGTTACCATAAAATCCCACAATTTTCGATCCAATTCATCATCTTCCCATTAGAATTGTTGAAGGAGGGCATGTTGTCACTTGTCAGTGAGTGATGAACTAAAGTGGGACGTATCGTATATAGATGTTAATTAGGCAGTGGAATTTTGAAAAGGAAAAGTATAAATAATATTATTTTGTAATTAAGTTATATAAGATTTGTAGTCATTGTCGTTCTAACGTCTATCTAAGTTTTTTTTTTTTAAGTTAAAAATTTAGAGGAAGGGGATGGTGTCCTAGTCCAAGACAAGAAAAGTCTCTAGGCTCAAAGAGCGCTTACAAATACTTATATTTATCTCATTCTAAGGAGACGAGTAGGACTCAAACATGCAACTTATTAGATGTGATATCCTATTTTGTTCCATTTGATCAATCCCTTAGAAGTCTAAGTATAAAACAAATTCTAAAATAAAATCTTTTAAAATAAGTAAAGGAAATTTATGAAAATTAAATACTTCTAATGGACTAATTTATTTTTCAATAAAGGGAGAGAATAAAAGGACAAATAGATATGAAACCTTTTTTTATGGAAAGAAAAAAACAGTCATAATCAGAAGAGAAATTTAATTTTTCAGAAAAAAAATATTTAGTTACACGTATTAAACTAATATTATTTATCGGATATTTTTTTAATTTTGTTAAAAATATTATTAATATTAATATTTAGAAATATTTTTGGGAAATTTAATGCGTTTGTCCATGCTTAAACCCATAACTGCTGAAAACGACCTTGAGGCAAGGTGCACCATGGGTGTGGAAGTTTATCTATCTATGGGATCGATTCTTAAGCCCAATAACGCACGCAGCAAATTTCTGGCTGCAGAAACAGGCTCCTAGTTTGAGCTAGAGTTAGTCAACTTGTTTTAGAAAAATAATTGTTTATATATTTGTCAATTTGTTGAAAAATGTGATTATTTTTTCAAAATTAATCGCAACCAAATATTGACCCATCCATCTAAATGGAATCACTTCCATTATTAGTATAAAGTATTGAATGAATGTTTTTTTTTTTAAGGGAATTGAATGAATGGTTATTAATCATTAGATTACTGATCACATGTAGAAAAAGGAAGGACATCTATATATCATATCAATAATCAATGCTTACCATAATAATTGAAGTTTGCATCAGATGACGGTAACTACAATTAAATTGCTCGAGTTTAATAACACTGACAGATGTCCATTTTTTTTATGTGTGCTCGAAAGATTCCTTGACCTAAGTTGTGAATTTGGTTTAGTTTGAGATCTATTAGTATTTAGGGAAAACCAGGTTAAATATGATCAATCAATATTATTCATTTCTTTTCCTACATATCTAACAGCTAAAACCAAAAGGAGTATGGATATGCTTCCTTCTTTAAAAAGCACATATAATATAATTTTTTTAAAACATAAATGAATACAACTTACTATTTGCATATGTATGAATGTCTAACTCATTTAAAATTTAATGTATATGTAATCACTAAAAAATATGATCATAGTTGCATTAATCAAATTCAAATTCTGAACAAGTTATTGAAGAGTATCGGTGTAAGAGACTTATATATAAACAAAACAAAGTATAAGAAAACATGGTTATATTACAATGATGAGTATGTATTTTATATGTTATATAGTATTGTATATAGAGACAAAGTTTATCTTATTTTGTTACTTCTTAACCCACTTATCAGCTCTCACATCTCAAATAAAAAATAAACCAAACTTACAAGATAAGATAAGAAATAGGATAAGATTATTATATCGTATTGGCACAACAAACAATTTATTACGATATGATACAATAGTTATCCCATCATATCTTGGCTACTAAATAGATTCTTAGTGTTAACTTGAAACAATTTATAACAAAAGGGGATGAAACGAAAATAAAAAATAAATCTTTTCACCATTTGACAATTTGTCAAGAAGGACAAAAACTTAAAAAAGTAAGTGGGGCTAACTATTTTACAATCCACCCATTTTGGACAAAAAGGTGGGGAAGGTTGCTTTTGTGAAATAAAAATATAAAATTATTCTTATTTTTGCACAATTTTTTTATTATACATGTTTTTTCTTTCTTTCTATTTTTTACACAATCAAACAAGAGAAAACTTTTGTTTTTCTTATCTTTTATTTTCTCTTTTACCGGACAATTTAAAAATTATCTTTTTTTATTTTTTTTTCTTTCTCTTTCTTTTCCAAATCAAACAAAGCATTAATATATTATGTTTTTGAATTAGATATAGAAAATTTACTTGTATAGTAATATAGTTTGTTGATGGTTCGTTCATGGCATTTTTCAAAGAAATGTATATACTCCAGTTCATTATGATATTTGTATGGGGTAAAATATTTATAATCTAAATTATTTTAAACAATGAACATTATTAAAATTTATCATGAATTCTAATGCAATACTCCAGTCTCCAATTAAGACAAAGTATCTTGCGATCAAGCTTTCACAGCATAGAACTTAGTGCCTATCAATGGGGCCCTATTTTGCCCCGTTTATTATGTGTTGGGCCCACTTGTCCCTACCACCCGCTGAGAGCTACTTTCTTTATGGGCCTTACCTAAAGCAACCTTTATGACCATCGGAAGAAAAATTCTTAAATATCAGAGTACTACACTCAACAATTAAAATTTGATTTAAATTGTATTACTAAAATATTACAACTTGAATTTCATGGAACTTATAAATATGATGTTTAAAAGTTTCTTTTTTTAGTAAAATAACTATACTGTTTTTCCTCTTCAAAAAAAAAAAAAAACTATACTATTTTTCTATAATTTCTTGTTTAAAATCAAAATGTACAAGAAAAGGTGTTTTAAGTATATTATTCAAGGTGTATCTAAAAATTCTCGTTTTAATTACTCATTTTGTCCAAATACACCTACACATTTTTTATGTTTTAGTCTCCACACTTAAAAATTACTCATTTTAATCTTTACATATATATTTTTTAATCTATTTTAATCTGCCGTCTAAAATTATAAGGACTAAAACGAATTAAAAAAATTAAAAATAAAACATAAAGATTGTATAAATATAGTGACCAAATTAATAGTAATTAAATAAAATATCTCAATGGATGGGCCGAGGCAGGGCCCTTTCTCAGAATCCTTGTATCTGTTTCTACCTAGGACGTCATCACGCACTGATCAGTGCCAATACTAGAACTATATTGGCTACGGCTTCATTCACACACCAAACTTTTAAAAAGTTTTATGCTAAATTTGAGATGTTTAATAAAAGTTTAAATGAGGTCTAGTTAGCAGTGTTGGCTCAGGCGCTCAGCTCTAGAGTTCAGAAGCTGAGTTATAACTAGAATAATCATTAGTGGAAAATGTAAAAACCTTTAACCAAATTATATTTCACTAAACTACGAGTAAACTGTTCAAATTTGTGAGACATAATGTTGCCGGGCTCATCTGGTGAGAATAAAAATTTTATTTTCATGGACCATAGTTCGATTTACTCAGGGCCACAAAATGAATGAGAAATAACATTTGTATAATTTTTTTTATGTAACGGACCTATAAACATGTGTGATTCCGAAAACTGGTGTAACATGTAGCAATGCTCAAATTTAAAACACAATTTGAAACACTTCCTATTTAAACTGTTATGTGTTTTAATTGACGTCACTGTTAGGAAACTATACAAGGTTATATTCATTTGCTTATCTTTATCATTGATATATAATGGGTGAATTCGTTTGGATAGTTTAGACGTTGGAACCCTTAATAACATTACTTTGCTGAATAAAAGAAGTATTTTAGAACAACCTTTTAAGAAGTCCTATTCTTTGTAATGTATATATTACAAACTAGCAAATGAATTCAGTTAATTTTCTTAAAGTCTTACCATGAGTGTATGATTAATCAACAGAGTGTTGTTATATCTTCATAGTTTTGAGTTTGAATTTTGGGTGTATACTGCGTTATCCAAAAGTTTCGTTGTTTATATAGTGTAAGAAAAATAAGCATGAAGCAATTATAATATTATATGAAATTATGACAATGAATTTCTACTTGTTGAAAGTTTAAACCATGACCATTAATATTGTTGCACCACAAATTTCCTGAATATGAAGATGAAAAGGGCAAGTCATTTGCTGCTTGATCACACTTTCAACTTCAGCTATTGATGGAACAAGCTGTAGAGCAAATTATTGTAATCACCATGATGGCAGAGGAGACCTAGGCACAAATATATATTATTAACTCTAGACACTTCCTATTGTGAGTATAAAGGTTAAGGTCTATATTATTGTCTACATGGATCAAAATTAAGTTTTCAAAATCCATTGTCAAATGATCACTACATCAGTTAGCTTGAATATCAAATATCATCTAATAAATTATGACATTAGCCTATTTTTCATAAATTCAAAAGCTACAATTGATTGAAGTACACGTGAATTATGAAAAATATTCTAACACACACAATTATTCTACCTTACTCAAATTGACTTGTACTTACACGAAAGTTGTGAGGTACTTTCTTCCTCTATGTGTTGATATCTCCTCGTCCTTATTCTTAATGTTTGGCCTTCTAGATGACGGCGAGGTAGATATCTGAAAAGACATTCGGACGTTCAAGTTAGGAGGATGGTGTACTAACAAGTAGGTGTAAGAGAGTAATAAAATAGTGTTATCTCAAAAATCTAACGCTTTATATACACATATTTATGGTCTTCAAGGTCCATGGACCTTATCTCTTGTTTAAAGGGATGCATAGATTTAAGATAGAATTAAGATAAGATAAGCTAATTTATTTAATCTTAACCAGATTAAGATGTATTCAGACGATCAGCGTGTATCCAACCCTATATCAGCTTAAGGACCTTCCCAGTCTAGGGCATGGCTGATGATTTCTCAGCCATATCAGTACAAGACTTACCTCTCATAAGAGATTATTGTGGTTCATATAAAATAAAATAAAATAATAATAATAATAATAATAATAATAATAATAATAATAATAAATAAATAATTAATTAATTAATTAAAAAAACCTTGATGTCTAGTTCTTTCTTGCACTCTTTAACGTGCGCCAGCTGAATTCCACCAATACTGCTCAATTAGTATCTAGCCAGCAAAAATATATTTTGTACTTTAATTTGTTCTTGCACTCCATATTCTGCAAAAACTTGAGGCGCCAAACTGCGCGCTCACAGGCAATTCATTTTATCGTCTTGCTGTTGAATTTAGCATTTTTATCAAACAAAAGAAGAACAAGAAAAATATAAACGAGAACAAAAAGGGAACAATTGACGCTGAAGATACCAACCAGATAGCTTTTGTTTTTGACACACTTGATGACCACATAGCTGTTTTGTTCCATGCATTTTGCGCGAAAAATGTCGTTTTAAGATTTAACCACAAAGTGCCGACATTGCACAAATCGAGGAAGTGCGTCTTTCATGTATCGTTTTGCTTTTCATTTTTTAATTTTTTTGGGCTGCCAAGTTTGTTTATGCAATGTTTTAAAAATTGGACCGGACCGGCCGGTCCGACCGAAATCCGGTGGTATAACCGGTTCGGTTCGACAATAGGACCGGATATGCATCTGACCCGGTACGACCCGGGTCGAACCGGCAGGTTTTTACAAAAAACCGGTGACTCGGGTTGAACCGGGTTGTGATATGATTTTTTTTTTTTTGAAAAAAAAGTGCTGAAATGATGTGTTTCAATTTATTTTTTATTTTTTTTTGTATATAAAACTTATTTATGGACTTGTATTGTCATGATTATTGGTTGTTATTTCTTATTTGGAATATTAGGTACTTTATAATGATAATAATTTAAAATTTGAAATGTTAAATGATTAAATTATGTTAACTATATTATATATTTTTTTAATTTTTTAATATATATTGAGTCAAACCGGTCCGACCAATGATCCATTAACCCAGTACCTCGACCGGTTCGATGACCGGTCCGGTTCTTAAAACATGTGTTTATGTTCTGTTCTGTATTCTTCCTCCAAACCAAACATGTGCACACTATTGCTATGTGTCGGCAGGTTTGATGACCACAATCTTGTTCTCTATTTAGAATTTGTTCAAAACCCCTTGTTTTAATATTTTATTCCAGCCTAGATGGTGACAACTACTGGGTATGAATTTTCAATCCAATAAACTATGGGACGAAATCTGTTGAAAAAGCACAAAATCTAGTATTTAATTCTTATTCCAATATGAAAGTATTTTCAGCATTTAAACATTGTACCCTATCTTTCTTAACTATTTTTTTTCAGACATATATTACATCGCAGCCAAATACGAAGTTCATACTCTAGGAAACATTTAAATATTGTTCATGTGATTTATAAGTTATTTATTTAGCAGAAATATAAACACGCAACTAAGATGTCACAACTAATCGTTGATCAAAGTAATCAGTTAATTAGTTTTTTTTAGTTAAAGTATTCAATTTGAGTTTTGTGAATGAAAGGAACAAACATTAAAAGAGTTTTTTAAATGAAAATAAGAATAGTTATCAAACGATTTTTTGAAATGTGTAAAGTGTTACTGTTAGCCTGTGATACTATTTTCTCATTATATTTTTTTTACCATTTTATTAGTAAGAAATATCTACCGATCTAATTGATAATTAATCTTAAAAAAATAATAATTAAGTAATCACATATTTAGTAGGATTTCCCTTCTCAATCATTTTTTTTCATCCACAAATATTCAAACTCAAGTCCTTATTTAGAGTTAGAAATTTGAATTTAATTTCACTTGAACTAACAAATCGTTGGTTTCTCTAATTATAATTTTGACATGCAGCGTTATAATTTCTTATATTACATGTCATTAATACTAAACTAAAAAATTTAATAACATTGCATGAGTGTTTTTATGTTTAAATAATTAAAAATAATAATATTATTTATTAATAATGGATATCGTGAAAATAAAATATTTAAATAATGGAACATTATTTTTATATTTATTAATTTAAGGTTTAAATAAATTTTAAGTCCCTATAAAATATATTTTTTTCATGTAGTTTTTATTTTCACTTTTGATCTAAAGATGATAAATAAACATTCTTAACTTCAGAATTATAAGAAATTAAAAAAAAAAATTATACCAAACACTTTAAGAGATTGATGACTAATCTCTTTAAGGACTATTATTTTGAATTATTAGGTATCAAAGCAAGAATTCATTTTAATTAATGATTTTTTTTACACATATATTTTGAAATAAAATTTAATAACACTATATATTTAAGATATTTGAATCTGTTTCACTCGCAGCAATAGACGGACAAGAGATTATTGCTTTGCTTGAGCAGTGAGCACCCCCTCTCTCCCTTTTTAAAACTCAGGCTAAATTGCACATGATCAGAAAATTGAGTGGAATTTTTTTCTGTTTTACATTTTATCTTGCAAACGTTTATGCAATGCATTAAATAAAAACACTTTCTTAATCAGTACTCATGATTAACACATAGCTGAGTAAAAAAATAAAAAAGCTACAAATTAATTTAAAGCCAGTTTATTAGCCGAGCCAGACAAAGCATACCTGGCTCGGATGCTGCTATTTAGCAGCAGCGCCAAAAAATAAAAATATGGCCAGATAGAGACGTAAGTGAAATTTAATGGTGATAACGAATTTATTATTTTCCAATGCAGCTTCATTAGTGCGCTCTCTCTCTCTCTTATGTATGTACTTGCATTTGCATTGCTTTTCAACGGCATGTCCCCACCCCCGATATAAGACACGTACCAAACTCCAAATTTAAAAAAAAAAAAGTTGGAAATGGGAGTCGCTATAACATAAAAAAAGTATTACCCTGGTAATTAAAACTCTGCCGGATGAAACAAAAGAAAAATGAGAAGTCTTTTTCATGCATGAGTTGTATTGAAAAATAAACATGTGTTTGGATTACCTGAAGTTCAAGTTACAAGTGTAATTAAAGAGAGAAAATAAAAATGGGTTTCACAAATATTTTCTTTCTTTTCTCTTGAACTTTCTGTTATAATGCAAGCGACCAAAATTTTAATAATAACTGTTATATATTATTTATTAGATATTTGAAATATTTTTTTGATATGTAATTAAAGAGTAAATTCGTAACGTTTTATTAATATGATCATTTTTTTTTAATCTCTGATCCTTATTACCTCCTATATTTTTATTTATTTTTATCATGCTATAAATACGAAATATTTATAGACTTTACCAATGATTCCTCTAAAAAAAATACTTTATCAATGATTAATTTCTGTCGAAAAATTTAACTAATTACTCTTTTACTTACCCTCTGTTTGAATCAATTACTGTAGCAAGAAAATGAGATGAAAATTTTAAATTTTTCAGTGGATCCCACACTTTACCACATTACTTTAATTCAAATTTTTCCTCTCCATTTCATTCCATTCTACTCAACCAAACATTAGTGTTTGGTTGGAGGGAAATGAAGAGAATCAGAGAGAGGGAGGATTTTTTTTAAAACTTTTATTGTTTAGTTCAACTTTTAGGAGAAGAATGAAGGAAAATGGTGGGAAGCAAAATTTCTTTTCATCTAATTTTTACTCCCTTCCAATATTTGGGGATTTGGAGAGTAAAGGGGTTTAAAACAATCAACTGTAATGACTAACATATTTTATGTTTTGAAATTTAAAATTATAAGATACAAAAGTAAATTAATTTTGGTATTGTTAACTAGTGCCCAAGGGCACTGATTAAAAAATTAAAACAAGAATTTTTTTTTATTGAAAATCATATGGGAGTACATTTAAAAATTATAAAAAAACGCATTTTTATGCATTCCAATAAAAAATTGTTTTATTTCCTTAATTTTTAAAAACCCTCTAGTTTCATTGTGAATCAAATAAGAAAGTAGTTACCTTTTTTGCTCTCCATTAAAATGTCCCCTCCTCTCAATCAAACATAATGTCTAATTAAAATTCATCTCCTTCCTTTCCTTTCCTTCCCCTCCCCTCCCATCCATTAAAATTCTCTCATATTCTCTTTTGAACCAAGCAGTCATTTAGTGAAATATTTTCTATCATCTTGTAATATAGTAAATATATATATATATATATATATATATATATGAAATACATTTTTTGTTAATCGCGATAAACGGCTTAAGTAGTAAACAAATTTAAATTTAGTGACTGATCAATAGTGTATAACATTTTCATTTTTATCTTTTATAGATAAAGTAATTTAGTTTGGAGTTAATTATCTTAAGGGTATTCTAGTAATTATAAATTAATTTAGGGTAAAATATGTTTTTGGTCTCTGTACTTTCAGAAAAATATGATTTTAATGCTTTTACTTTCGAATCAACAATATTAGTCCTCAAGCTTTGAAAAACATTTGTTTTTAGTCTCTTCCTTCTAATGGTGTTAATATTGTTAACGAAAATACAATTTTCGGCTGCTATAAATCGCTACAAAATACACATTCCTCATATATTTAAACTCAACATTATTGGCGGCTAAAAATCGTAACAAAGATTATTAAAAAAATAGACTCAAACTCAACGAGAAACTCGTCTCTTCCATTATCGACGACACCTTATGTGTCTATTTTTTTTTAATAATTTGTGGTAGTTTTTAGCCGCTAATGATGTTGAGTTTAAATACATGATAAATGTGTATTTTGTAGCGGTTTATAACCGTGGAAATTGTATTTTCGTTAACATTATTAACACCATTAGAGGGGAGGGACTAAAAGCAAGTGTTTTTCAAAGTTTGAGTACTAAAATAGTTGATTTGAAAGTACAGGGACTAAAATCAAATTTTTCTGAAAGTAGAGGAACTAAAAACATATTTTACCCATTAATTTATTATCTTATTATTTTTATTTTTATATAAAAATAAAATCATTCTGCATACTTTCTACTTACTATTTATATCTAACAGTTTTTTTCAATTTAAAACCAACATTAGTAAAGTCTAACCTTGGTTGGCCTATGAACAATTTAGAAATATCTTTTTGCATTAAATTCATTTTTGTCCCATAGTTTTATGGTTGTGCAATTTTTTATTTTGAAAAAAAAATTATTACATATTTGATTCTTTGCATTTTTAAAATTAAGCAATTTTGATTCATAATTAATTTATCGTCAAATTTTTAACAAAAATGACTAATATAACACATTACACAATGACATAACATTGGCATAATGACATGACAGTCTGACACATGTATTAATGTAATACTAACATGCTGACATCAACACACTATAAATATTATGTCAGCATTCGTGTTAGACTATCAATGTCATATCATTACTAACGTGTCACATTAATAATTTTTTTTACGTTGTGTTTGGTTCAGCGGTGAGAAATAATATAGGGGGATAAATATAATTTTGGGTGTTTGATTGAGGAGAAATAAGGTGAAAATAAGTTTAAAAATAGTGGGATCCACCTATACTATTTTTCGTCATTTCCACTTATCTTTCTATCTTTCTTCTCATCTCTTTCTATTTCTCTTCAACTAAATAAGTTTATTTTTTACTTTATTTCTCATCTATTTCTATTTTTTTTTCCATCTATTTTATTTCTCTCCTCTGTGTCACACATAAGAAACATGTGTTGTCCCACCGGAAAGAGTACTGGGTTCATCAAACTAAAAAGCATGCGAGAGAAAGTTGGTTCCTTTTTTTATGGACTATCCGTACACAATTGAACCTATTTTTCATAAGGAGCGGTTGAAACCTAAGAAAAATTACATTATCACCAATTTAAGCTGACTCATTAATTGTTTATCTATCATCTAAGTATAGTAGAGTGGTCCATAATTCATAAAAGCCCCATGAACATGAAGAGGTGATGAACAGCGAAGGTCAAATGTAGAGATATCTGTATGCACAAGCTAGCAAGTGACAAATCGCAGTCTCATAAATAGTAGTCCGAGTTTTTTGTCATAAACTGTGACGTCTCTCTCATTCCCCTTTCCCTATTCTATCCCATGGTTCTTGTCAGTTGTCACACCTCATGGCTCCCTCCCACACGCTACTTGTTTTCAACACTGCGACTTGATTAATAATTATCTCTTCTCCAATCTTCACAATTCACTATCTTAATTTAGATTTTCATTGTAAAACTATAAATTTAGACATATTTAAAAAAAAAAAAAAAACTCTTATCAATGTTTCCCATCGATATACTTGGATAAATACTTATTTTTTCTGCAATAAGCCAATAACTGAGAGTCTGAGACATCTTACATTCCAAATGGTCACATCAAGGAAAATTGTCATTTTTTTCATTCTAAAATAAAATCACCCACCCCTAAGTAACTAAATGAATCCATGTTATCAACTAATAGGTTTCTCAAATAATATTTTTTCAGCTAAAATCACATGACGACTTCAAGTGTCAATTGTTTCAACTGTTAAATAATTCCAATAACTCAACTAGAGGGTTTTTTAGCTTGGTACCTAAGATACTTTTTAGCCAATAAACTTCTTTGTCGATATTTTCCTTGGTACCAAGCTTTTTAGCTAAAGTTTTTTTTTTTTTTTTTAACCAAAAGGTGTCTGGAATTTTTTATTTGACATTCAACTAATCTTCATCTTATTTGATCGGCTCATTTTGGAATAAAGTTGTACCTCCAATTGTGACTTCATGTCCAAACTAGAAATCAAATCCCAAATTTTAATTAATTAATAACTGAAATGTCAAACCACTTGTGTCAACAACTTTTGGTTCTTAACTATAGGTCCTATCAGTTAAACAATTAGTCTCTTTTATCAATAATTTTATGCTTATTTCAATTTCATTCAGCTCATTAGCTCAGTTAGTTGAACAGAGTGTGTAGTTTATTGTAAACTTTATGGTATTTATCTTTGATTCCTATGGATCAAAAAATTATACCCAAATAAAGCCATGTTTGGATATTTTTTTTCTATAAACATTTAAAGGAGGAAAAAAAAGAAAAATAATTTATAAATTAAATTTAACTTATGCATAAATTAAAATAACCTTTTTAAAGAAGTTAAATGATTTTAACTTCTCCAAAAAGTTAATTTTAACATAGACATAAATTAATTTTAGTTTGTGGGAGAAATTTATTTTATTTTAATTTTTAATTTTCTTCTCTTATAAATATTAGTAGAGAAACTTAACTCTAAATATTTTTTACTTACCCGTCAGTCCTCAATTTATAGCTAATTACTTTATTTAACTAAGTAATTTTTCGATATTAACAACTAAAAACCTTCGATGGTGCATAAGGAGACGGAAAGCTACCCTCTTCCCCACCTCTTTGGCTTGGGTTCCTTTCTGCGTGTTTCATACTCCCTCTCATTTTTATTTTTTGTAGTTGTTGTTAGATCCCCAATTAAGTTTAATGACAAGATTAATCTGTCTTCTTAGATCAAACTTAATTTAGTAATTACCTACAATTAAGAATTATTAATTTTGTGATGTAGTATAATATTCGGCCGTTGCGCCGATATTATGACTAGTTCGTGCTAGCATTTGGTCTAGAAGTTTGGACAGATAATGGGGTATTAAAGTGTACATCCACAACCACTCATGGGCCCAGAAAGAAAAGGATAGATAAAGAAATATTATAGGTGAGTAGTAGTCATACTCAATAGCCATGACGAACCTCTAACTAGGGCACATCATCTTACATCAAAGCATAATAATATTACCGCATATATTTCTAATAAACATTTTTAATAAAATATTTCTAATTTCAACTACTTAAAATAAGTTTTAAAAGCTGATATTAATTAATAAAATTATTTTTATTATATAAGCAGAAACGTAAGGAGATGGAAGATTTAATGATGCTTAGCATATTTTAAAGTCATATTATCTTCAAAATCAATCATAAACTAAGACGCAGCCGTAACTTATTGCAATTGATCTTCTAATTAATCTTGACTATATTTTTGTTGGGCAGTCTGGACGGCTTTCCTATACTATGTTTCAATTTCAACTATGTTTATTTTATGTAATATTTTTTTCTGGGTGGGTTTTATTACTCGTTGAATTTTAAGAATGTGAATAAGCTCAATTTTTAACTTTTTTTAACAGCCAAAAAGAGAATTTTATTAAAATAGGCACTGCATAGGATGAATAAGCTCGAATTGATTAGAAGTTATTAAAAAAATTCAATAAATTAAGCACACAAAAATGTGCGTTATGAGAGAATAAATTCCTTTTATATTAAATTTTTACATGACTCAGTCATAAGTAAAAAAATTTCATAAAATTTACTATATTAATAAGAAGATATACGTTTTAATTAGTGCTTTAAGATACAGATTAATAAATTAATGAATAGAAATTTTTTACTAGTAATCATGGTTGGATTGTATTGAAAATTACAATGGAATGTGTCCATAATATTTTTTTTATTATTTATACTTAAATTGCTCTATCATGATTTAAAGAGAAAATCATGAGAATTTCAAAGGGTTGGTCAAGTGAAATAAAACAAGATCTCGTATCTGACAAGATGCTAATTTGAACCTACTTATCTCAGAGAAGTAAGTGCAAGTACCTCTATAAAGGAAAAACTTACAGTTCTAAAGATATTGTTTGTGTTATTTTTCAATTAGAATAAGATTTTCACCTCAGTAATATACATAATTTTTTTAATGCAAATCTTTATTTCGTATATTATTAGATAAAACTCTATTTCTAATTAAAAAATAGTACAAACAATACATATATATGGAACAATGGCGGAGACTAGCGTGGGAAAGCTGGCCAAGTTTCCCACCATGGGAAACGAATTTAGGACCGTTGGATTTGTTGAGTCTTAAATCGATGGTTAATAATTTTTTTCTTTTTTCTTTTTTATTTTCTCTTTTTCCCCTTTGTTTTATCGATTTGTCCCTATCTTTTTTCTTTTTTCTTTTTTCCTTTTCTCTTTTTCTCTTCCCATTTCCCATTTTTCAATTGAGTTTTTGAAGATCACAACCTCACGAGTCACGTGCATCCACCCACACCTCAAAAATCCCTGCCAACAATGCCGTCGTGGGATGAGGAATAAGAAAAATCAGGAAAAGAGTGAACAAATGAAAGAAAAAACAAATGGAATGTGAAGGTTTTTCTGGCTTGGGTTGATTGCGTTTTTTTCTGCAGATCTAAGAAGGGTTGCTCTTTTTTTTTTTTTCTGGTTTGAGAAAGGGAGGGTAGTTTGCGATTTTCAGATCTGAGAACGGGAGGGAGGTCGCGGTGGTGTCGCCGCCGTTGGCTTGGAAGGGAGGGTAGTTTGCGATTTTCAGATTTGAGAATGGGAGGGAGGTTGCGGTGGTGTCGCTGCTGTTGGCTTGGAAGGGAGAGTCGTTACGGTGGAGGTGTTGTCGTTGCCGTTTTCGTTGCCATTGCCGCCGTGGTGGTTGCCGATGTGTTGTCGCCGTTGGCTTGGAAGGGAGAGTCGTTGCAATGGTTTCGTCGTTGTCGTCGTTGTAGTTGGCTTCCTTCGATGCCTTCGTCGTGGTGGTTGCGGTGGTGTCGCCGCCGTTAGCTCTTGGTGGTGTCGATGTGGGGTGGTTGCTGCTGGTGGATGGGGATGGGAACAGATGGGCAAAGTGGAAAAGGGAGAAAACGAAGAAAAAGTAAAAAATAAAAAAGATGAAAAAATCTTGGCCTTTGATTTAACAAATTGTATATTCAATGGTTAGAAAAAACTTTTCCATCTTGGGAAACTTGGCCAGCTTTCCCACGCTAGTCTCCGCCATGGAACTATATGTAAGTTTTGTTCTCTTTATAAAAGCTTTTTAAGCTTAAAGGCTATCCTTACCTTAGACTTGTGCACCATCCCTCCTCCAAATCATCCTTACCTTAGACCTGTGCACCATCCCTCCTCCAAATCATTTATGTATATATATAAAAAAATAAAAATAAAAAGAGAGAGAGAGAAAATCAAGATTAAAATTGTATACTTAACGTAACAATTTAAAAAAATCATATTCAATAAGAACATTGATATCAAACATGCAAGATGTTTATAAATCTAGCTATTTTTTTTTTTTTGGAGAGCCAAAAGAAATGTTATATATACGACTGGGGATGTCACCAGTGGTGCCAAACCCGAGCCCAAGAAAACTACAGGCTATCAGCTGTGTGTAATAACAGTTTTGTGTAACATAAACTGTTATATACCCACAGCTGCATGTTCGTTTCTGCAAAAAAATGTTTCACAGCCAACCAATTTAATTACATGCCCTCCCTATAAATCCACAAAAAAAAAAAAAAAAAAAACAACATGTACTTCCCAAAAGTAAACAACTAGACAAAGTTGTGCTCTCCATCAGTACTTTCCTGCTCTTCCCAGCAGATTATGCTAGCATAGATAAGCATATCACTGGCTCCATAGTCCACTTATACAGTGACGAATTGAAGCCTCTAAATTTAGCTTTCAACCAACTCCAAGCTCTATATTTGATGAGATCTATAAGTGCCTCCACATTACAAGTTTCCTCATTAAACAGAATTCCATTTCTCATAATCCATAAGGACCATATAATTGCCAACCATACCACATCCCATGCTTGATTTGCCTTTTTTCCTTGTATACTACCCCCGTGTTGCAAGAAGTGATCTTTACACCCCAAGGGTAGTACCCTTTGTTCTCCAATCCAGTTATAACACCTATTCCATACTTGCAGAGAAATATTACAGCCAAAAAACAAGTGGTTTGTTGTCTCAAGACCATTGTTGCAGAGTATACAACTCAGATTATTCCCTGCAGGTAAGATGTTCCTTTTGTGTAGGTTGTCCTTTGTCTGGATACGGTTATGCATAAGCTTCCAAGCGAATCCTTGCACCTTTGATGGGGCTGAAGTTCTCCACAGAGTTTTGAAGAAGTCTGCATCTGTTGTTTGTCCCTGAATATTGAGCTGATCATAAACCAGTTTCACAGAATACTTCTTTTCCTTACCTGTAATCCAATTCCACCCATCTATGTTACCTCTCACAGGTCCCGCCAATTGTATATCATCCCAAAACTGCTTTACCATTTCCTGTTCCCATTCGAACCCTGGCCTTCTCCATACTAGTGACCAACTCCATCCGTTATCTGTCCAACTTCCCATATCCCTGACACAGCCCCTTTTTTGTTCTGAATTGGCAAAAATTCTACTAAATTTCTCTCTTAACGTAGATTGTCCCACCCAACATTCATTCCAGAAGCTCACATCTCCCCCTTCCCCTAACTCCATTTTTATGTTTGATTGGAACCATCCCCTATTTACTCCTTCAACTTCACATATCCTCAATACATCCCTCCACCATTGGGAGTATTTATTATAAGTGTTCCCTCTAATTCCACTATTCAAATTTATGTCCCCGTATTTTTCTTTTAGCACCCTAGCCCATAGACTGTTATTTTCAACTAGAAATCTCTATAGCCATTTTTCCACTAGAGACTTGTTAAATAATTTTACACTCTTCACCCTAACCCCCCTTTCTCTTTTGGTGAACAAATCACGTCCCACTTTACCCAACTCAGTTTTTTTTGTCACTCTTGGCCCCTCACAAAAAGTTCCTTTGTAACTTATTCAAGATCTCAATTACCTTTTTAGGTGCACGGAAGAAAGAAAGAAAATACAGAGGTATAGAGGAGAGCACTGACTTGATCAAGCATATTCTTCCTCCCAATGATAGATGCCTCATACTCCACTGATCTAAACGTCTTCTCAGCTTATAAATTACCGGCTGCCTAGTAGTTACTTTCCTTGCGTCTGCCCCTATCGGTAACCCCAAGTACACAAACGGTATGTCCATGGTCTTACAATTTAAAATAGCTGCTCCCTGCATTATCAGTTGTTGGTTTGCCAAAATTCCAGCAAGCTTACTTTTATGGAAATTGACTTTCAAGCCAGATGCTAGTTCAAAGGTTCTCAAAATTCCCTTCAACGTAATAACTTCCCTCATACTTGGCTGTGCAAAGAATATAACATCATCCGCAAACTACAGTATGGACAGCTTGAGTCCTCCATTTCCAACTTCCACTCCTTTCAATAATCCCTTCACTTCTGCTGCTGTTACCAAACCATTGAGGCCCTCCGCAACTATCAGAAACAGAAAAGGGGTGAGGGGGTCGCCCTGTCTTAGGCCCTTTTGGACTCCAAACTCCTCCGTGGGGCTCCCATTGACCAACACTAAAATTGTTGATGATTGCAGGCAATTCTTCACCCATTTTATCCATATATCCCCAAAACCCATCATTTTCATCATGAATATTAGAAAGTCCCATCTCACATAGTCATACGCCTTTTCAAAGTCTACTTTGAAGATAAGACATGGTCTTCTTTTCACCTTAGCTTCATGTACCACTTCGTTTGCAATCAAAACCCCATCAAACATATTCCTATCTCCTATAAATGTTGATTGTCTCTCATCCACAACTCCCTTCAAGACTTTTCTTAGCCTCTTTGATAAGATATTGGCAATAATTTTGTAAAGGCAACCAATAAGAGAAATGGGTCTGAAATCGCTAAGCTCCTGCGGGTTCTCCCTTTTGGGTATCAGCGAAAGGAAAGAAGTGTTGACTCCTCTAGGCAGGGAACCATATGTGTGGAATTCTGATATCGCTCTACAGATGTCACTTTTCACCACTGACCAACAACTTTTGATAAAGTGGAAGTTGTAGCCATCAGGATCGGGGCTCTTGTTTCCCTCACAGTCCCAAACAGCCTGTTTCACCTCTTCCTCTTGAAAACCTGCAGTGAGCATAAGATTGTCCTCCATAGAGATCGTTTGGAAGCCAACCCCTTCAAGCTCAACTTTCATGGTGCTATCCTCCGAAAATCTACTTTGGAAGTGCTTTTTTATCTCCTCTTTAACTATGTGTGGGTCATTCGTCCACCTACCATCCACTATCAATCCATTGATGTTTCTTGTTCTTCTTTTCCAATTGACCGTGTTATGGAAGAACCTGGTGTTCGCATCTCCCTCCGACAGCCACTTCACCCTTGCTTTCTGACACCAAGTAGATTCCTGGATTCTTGCATTTTTCCAGAAGTCTTTTATCATATCTTCTCTCTCCAATACCTCATGCAAGTTCAAACCTCCTAATTCTTCCGTTACATCCACTTCATTTATTTTGCAGACTAGTTCCTCCATTCTGTTATTTCCCTGCCTTACATTTTCCTTACACCAGTCCTTGATGTCTTTCTTCAAAAGCTTCATCTTTTCTTTCACTACATAGGCTCCCCACCCCTGAACTTCGTATGATTCGTACTTCCTCTTTACCATTTCAAGAAAGCCTGGTTCCGATAGCCACCAATTAAACACTTTGAAGGGTTTTGGTCCCTAGTCAAGGTGTTTATGTTGTAGGATGATAGGACAATGGTCCGAGATTGATCTTTCCAGCACAGGTTGTCTTGATTCTGGCCACCGTTGTAACCATCCAGCTGAGACCATAATTCTATCTAATCTACTCATGGCGTTGCCCCCGCACGAAACCATGTAAATCTTCGCCCTATCATTGGCAAGTCAAAAAGCTCCATCCTGTCAATGAAGTCATTGAATTCATACGTGTCTTGTCTTCCTTGTGACCCAACTCCTACAATGCCTTTCCTCTCCTCCACTTTTCTCACAGCGTTGAAATCTCCAAGAACACACCACACCCCGTCACCCACCTTGTTTTTCAGTTGAACTAATTCTTCCCATAGAACTCTTTTGTCAACTAGCCCACACGACGAGTAGACATTAAGAACGTTGATAATATCTGCTGCTCCTTTCCAAATTCCCCTATTGAACAGAAACCCACTACCTGAAAGGCAATCCTGAACCTGAAAACTTCCAATCCCCCACATACACAATAACCCCCCCCCCCCGCTAGGGGTGTTCATAAACCGATCCAATCCAATAAAAACCGAAAAAACCGATCCAAAAAATCGAAAACCGAACTGATAAAAAATTTGAAAAATTGAAATTTTTTATTGGATTGGATCGGATTTCGGATTTGATTTTCAAAACCGATTCAATCCAATCCAAACCGAACTTTTATATATGTATATATTTTTATTCATAAATTGATAATATCACTCATGTTTATATTTTTATTTCTTATATATTTGTAAACTTATCACATAATTTATACCTATTTATAAAAATATTTAATTAAAGATAATTTTTTACTAACTATTTGAGTTAAGATGCATAAATATAATTATCAAGTTGTATAAAATTTATTTTTGATATAGTTATATAATGACGTATAAATGAAATATTTGATATTTTGAATTATTTTTTATTATATGTATTATATATCTTACCATTTATTTAATATTTTCTTAAAAAAATAAAATTAAGATTAAAATCGAAAACCGATCCAATCCAAACCGCTTTAAATTGGATCGGATCGAATCGGATTAAAATCTTGAAGAAAACTGATTGGATGATGAATTAGGAAAATCGAAGTGATTAGATCGGATGATTTTTTCCTTCAAAACCGATCCAATCCAATCCGCGAACACCCCTACCCCCCGCAGACTGTCGAGCCAGTGATGCTTTCCATTCCACAAAGGGATCTCCCCATATAGCTCTGCATGTGATGTCTTTCACAGTTTCCATCTTTGTCTCCTGTAAGCAAACTAAGTCCACCTCTTCTTTAGTAATCAAATTTTTAATCACCCTCCATTTGATCCTACTCCCCAACCCTCTTGTATTGAAAGACATGATCTTCATAATACACCTTCACCTCCCTTCGGATTGTTCTTATCCTGTTTTGCAGACACATCACCGTTATCTCTTTTTTCAAGCTCTGTCATTTTTTGAATAAATTCCTCCCTTTTTCCATTAAATTTTACTCAAAGCTGATCAGCGATCTCGCACAATTATGTTGATCCCCCACCTCATCCTTTAGCCATGTCACATCTCTACCGATCAAGGTACCTGCTGAGTGAGATGTTTCCACTTGCTTCGATTTGTCCTCCTTCTTTGACATCTCCCTCTGATGCAAAACCATCTTCCCCTCGTATTGCGCTTGTCCCCGTTCCATATTTCCTTTACTCATATTTCCTTTCATCTCTTCTATGTAGTTGTTGGTATTATGGATCTTGTTCGATCTTGTTTTCATTGGCCTCACCTGATTTCCCACAATACTCCTCTTTCTCCACTTTATGTTGTATCTCGGCTTCTGGGTTTCCTTTTTGGTGTTCTTCTCCCTTATCTTTTGTGTTTCGCTTTGAAAATTCCCTTTCAGTCGATCATCTTCTGTTTCCCCACCTTTGGTACTGGCTATGTTGTCCAATCCTGCCACTCTAAGCTTCGCATTGCCCGTTTCCAAGAGACTCCTTGATGCACCCGTCGCCTCCCCTTAAGTGTAATTTGGTGGCCCCATCTGCTGATTACATGTCATATCGTAATTCACATTTCTTCCTTCAGAGTTGGGCCCTTCTATTCCCTTCGGTCCACTTTCACAATTCTCCCTTGCCTCTACAACCCCCACTTGTTGTGTGATGGGACTTTCCACGTTTGTTGGGCCCACTACAGTATTTACCTCTGTTTGGCTAGGCCCACTCACCATATTCCCCTTTTGTCTTTCTTTGCGCATTGCATCAAAAAGAGGAAAAAGTACTTCACAAGTTTGGTTTGTCCATACTGCACCCCATCCCTGATCCTTTTGGCTTAGGCTCGTCGTAGCCGCTCCTATGTCCCCAAGCGTCTGTTTCAACTTTCCATTTTCTTGATAAGTCTTTTGCTCCCCCTTTTCCTTGCTTCGCACTTCCTTACTTTCTAGAGTGCCTTTTGTCGGAAGTTGGTGGTTGAGCTCTGCCGACTGTTGTCCTTTTCCTATCCCCTTAACAGGGCTAGATTTTACCGTTGAGTGCGCGACTTTTGATGCCATCGGAATAGGCCATTCCTCCTCCACACTATCGTTGTTTCTCCACTTTTCGGTGACTTCCTCTTCCGCTCCGTCCAAAGACCAATCAGACATTGATGATCCCAGCCATTCGCCCTTCGCACTGACTTCCGAGGCCATGTCTGAAACTGACCCCCTTGATCTCTTGCACCACCCACATTTATACTCCTCTCCGGAATGGGTTTCCTCCACCAAACTGAACCCGAAAATGATTCCATTAATCATGTATCTTTGCCGATGTTGTATAATGTTAACATTCGGAGTTCGAGCCAGTATTCTTGCTGAGTCAATCTTATCCAACTTGTCTGTTTCTTCTGTGAGCTTAATGTACGTCCCTACTGGTCCCACAATTTTAGTAAAGGTTTCTTCATTCCAGAATTGAATTGGTACCCATGTGCATCTAAGCCGCACCAACCTATATCCCGGTACATCTATGGGTTGCCACGGAGTGATAGACTCGAACCAATCTAATAAACACTTTTTGTTTTCCCTAATCACTTCGTCCCAGCAAACGTCTTCACTTCCCGAGAGTAGGGTAAGATTACCCCCCATGGGTCTAATCCGAATTGCCTAAATCCTATGCAGAAAGAATGCATCCTGTATGTTAAGGATGGTGTCCTCCTTCTTCAATCGTCCCACCATACATTGTTGTAACCAACTTGTATTGGTTTCTTTTATCGTCAAATCCATACCTTTCCACGGTTCCTCTTCATGTAGACTATGATATCTCCGTGCTCCCTCTTTCTTCCCCGTCTTTAGTCACCTGTGCGTAAGACATCCCTCCCCTCCTTTCAGCCATTCTGCTTCGCATTTGCTGACCCTCCCTCATGTTATTCTCAACCCTTTCCTCAACGATCCTTGGTTGGCCATGCCGAGTGAACTTGGGTAAGTTTACTCTCATTTTTTTACTCCCAATGGTTATCGCATCCAGATGTTTCTCAAGTGCCATGGGATCCTCCACATTACTAAATCTGACGAAGCCAAAACGGTGTCCCGTTTTCGTCCTTCTAGGAGATATGAATACCTCCAATACTTTACCCCACCGTTGGAAGATGCCCCATAAATTGGATTGCACAAAATCATCAGGAAAATGAGAAAAAAAAGAAGGTAGTAGTCCTTCTTCCGAAGTGTCTTCCGTACTAGCCATTGTTCCTAAACCCCCTTTCCGACTCTCTCTCTCTCTGTTGCTCTCCCTCGCCTCACTAGGCTTCTTCTCCTGAATCTCTCACGCTTTCTCTCTCTCATCTCACAATAGTTGGATTAATTTTTTTTTTTTTATAAATCTAGCTATAACCTTATCCAATGTGAAATGTTGGCCAAGAAAACTACAATAAAATTATTCATACAAAAATAATTAAAGTTCAATTCCTAACAAGATGACCATAGCATCCAATTAAGGATTTTACTGGGCGATCCTACAAAATTTTATAAGAAATAAGAATGAAATAAATAAAATTTGAAGAAATGTATGCTAATATATAGTGACAAATTAATAATTTAACTCCGTCACTGATATAGGTACTTTTATACTCATGTTCGCTTCGTTTATAAGCTAGGTAAAAATATTCACTTACTTTATTTACAGATATCCATTTAAAAATCCAAACCTAACAACGGTCTAATATCCATATATGAGTGTTTTTTTCATCCTAATCCCTAACTCTGTCGAACAGACATCCACAGGTTCTCACTCTTGTCATCGTGCATGAAATTCTTTCTTCTTCTTCTTCTTTTTTCGGTGATTGTCATCATCTAATTCATGATTGAGCAACAACTCTTGTATAAAAAGCTGCAAAGGTCGTGAATATGAAAATTGAGCACCCACGGAAAGAGCTTTTAGCAGTCATTTTCTTATCCGTTAATGTCCAACTCCCAACACCCCTATGTTCCTAGTTAGCTTCACATCATTAAATATTTAAATAATACATCACCAACTACTTGCCATTGAGCTTGAGCGTGTGGCCACAGTATATGAACACAAGAGAAACTGTTTGATATCAATAAAAAAATATATCATTTATTAACAATTTAGTTTTAAATTGATGTTATTACTTATTAGCATAATTTTTTAATGCTATAAAAAAGAAAAACATAATTTTTCTAATGAAAGATAACTTATCAATATAAACATTATATATTTTTATAAATATCAGGATATATTACTAACAAATAATTTTGTGAATGTAAAATATTAATATATGTTATTAATACATTAAATATTAATATAATAAATCATGTTATTAGTAGAGATTTCCAAAGTTCATATTAATAATTTTGGTTTTGTTAAACAAAAATTATACTAATAAAAACAATTTTAACACTTAATAATTTTTATCTTTTAACAAAGACTTAAATATATTTTTAGTTCCTATAATTTGGGTATTTTGTTTTTGAAAAAAAAGAGATATACACTAACAATGTAAATTTTTTTGACACTGTCATCTAATCACAAATAATTATGTATGGTAAGTTCGTTTGATAATAATCGTCTTAAAAGTCATTCCAAAGCTTATTTTTAATTGCTTGACAATGTAAAATCTTTTTCAATGAGAATGTGTATTTATTAAACTCTTTGTCTTTTTAGTCCTCTTAAAATTATTTTGGTCATTTGAATCCTTGAAATATTATTGTTGTAGTCCCCACCATTAGAGAAGCTCTATTAAAAGATAACATAACAAACGAAGTGTAATCTCATCGCACCAATTAACTTTTACATAGCCATGTTTTAGGAACTAAAATGACCAAAATAATTTTATGGAGATTAAACAATAAAATATTCAAGTTATAGGGATTAAAATGACCAAAATAACCATTGTACCTGTATACATCAATGCTAAAAAAAATAAAGTATGCAAGAATGGGATGGGAGATTGCATAATTACCTAATATAAAACATGAGACACAGGGTAATTTAGTAATAGAACGAGACAATTGCTCTAGTTTTAATGGCATCAGATGGGGAAACACGAATGGGATAAAATGTAAGATATTATCCCCAATCAAGATTTAAAGGGATGGATTGGAAGGTTAGACAAAGATGGAACGGTGATCCTTATTTAGGGTGATATGAATAAAATATGTATTTTTCAAACCCATAATAAGCAACAGGGATAATATGTACATATTCATTTTGGATAGAAAAAAAATAGTCAAACATCATTTCAAATTATGACTTGTTTTCAATAAGTTTAATTTTTACGACAAAAATTGTTTGAATTTTATACATTTTACTTTCTCTTTTATTTATCTTTTTCTTATTTCAACTCTTTGGTCCTTAAGCTTTCAAGTGCCTCAAATTTCATGGGTAAACTGGAACTGCTTTCTTTTTATAAATTTTTTTTTTACACAATTATTTAAATATTTAATTTCTAATAAATAATTATTTAATAAATTATGAGTAACAAAAATATTTATTATTAATTTTGTGTAAAGCTAGACATAAAATTCACTACTAAAAAACAATTAAGTAAACATCAACTTAATATCCTATTTTTTATTATTTTTTTTATTTTTCTTCTTCTTTTTTTTTCCTTTCACATATACAAATAATATTGAGGGAGGGGGGCAAGGCCCTGCTTGCCCCGTTGAATCCGTCACTGCCTACAACATTTACCATTTTGAAATGCCAATTGATTATCACCATTTAGAGTCTGCCGCAGAGTGCAGACGATGCACCGTATTTACTATGATTTTTGAAATTCTCATAATTATGATGCTTTTTACATGTCATCACATGTTTCGTGTATCTCATATGCTACAATGAAAATAGCACATTGAAAATATTATATTATTTGGATGAAAAATATTGATGCATAAACACGACTGGCATGGAAGTAGATGATAACCATGAAGAGAATAGTAATAGAAACTAAAATTGAAAAATCCACAAAAGTTTTCAGGGGTAATAACAGATCGCTGGTCTAGAACAAGTTTGAGAACCCCATCTAGGGCTGTTCATAAACCGATCCAATCCAATAAAAATCGAAAAAACCGATCCAAAAAACCGAAAATCGAACGGATAAAAAATTTGAAAAACCGAAATTTTTTATTGGATTGGATTGGATTTCGGATTTGATTTTCAAAATCGATTCAATCCAATCCAAACCGAACTTTTATATATGTATATATTTTTATTCATAAATTGATAATATCACTCATGTTTATATTTTTATTTCTTATATATTTGTAAAATTATCACATAATTTATACCTATTTATAAAAATATTTAATTAAAGATAATTTTTTACTAACTATTTGAGTTAAGATGCATAAATATAATTATCAAGTTGTATAAAATTTATTTTTGATATAGTTATATAATGACGTATAAATGAAATATTTGATATTTTGAATTATTTTTTATTATATGTATTATATATCTTACCATTTATTTAATATTTTCTTAAAAAAATAAAATTAAGATTAAAACCGAAAACCGATCCAATCCAAACCGCTTTAAATTGGATTGGATCGGATCGGATTAAAATATTGAAAAAAACTGATTGGATGATGAATTAGGAAAATCGAAGTGATTGGATCGGATGATTTTTTCCTTCAAAACCGATCCAATCCAATCCGCGAACACCCCTAACCCCATCTGTTAAGATGGTTAACTTTAAGAGAATTTTTATGGTACCTTCATAAATTTTGGGGGTTTTGGTACTGTTAATTTTTAAACCAATAGTTATTAAGTTACATTATCATATTATTTTAGTAATAAATTTATTATATATTTCAATCTAGTCCTTGTATAATTAAAATATTTTTTTTCTGTTATTTGGATTAAATTTCTAATTTGTGGCAAAAATTCTCTCGCGTGTTGTGTTTCTTGAGGGGATCATCAGAATAATTATGATTTACGAATACAAATACGCAGTTTGTGAAGCTACGCATCTCTATCACTTTAAACATCGATCAATTAATAACTTATCTCTTATTCTATGATTGACGAAGACATACAAAAGCATTGTTCATGTATTCATAATTCCAGCAACTCTCTCACTTTCCAATTTAGCAACTCATGCAAGAGTTTCTCATTTTACACTTAATGGAAAATAATAGCCTGATTCGATTTTTAGATGTGTAGGGTATCTCTTGACACTAAGAATTACATATTAGTCTCTCCAAATATACAGATTTATTTAAGAGATTAATCTCTTTTTATATATGTTTTTCCACAGAGACTGAACCACATATTTAGGGTTTGGTTATATGCCCAGAAAAAATATTTTAATTAAATAAGGATTAGATTGAAATATATAATAAATTTATTATTAAATATTAAAATAATTATATAACAATTAAACTTAATAACTATTGGTTTAAAAACTAACAGTACCAAAACCCCCAAAATTTATGGGGGTACCATAGAAATTCTCTAACTTTAATTAATAATATCATAAATTTAAATCTTATTCTAAAAATATTAATAAAATGAAATGCTTTATTTGGTACTTATACTTAATGACATTACTTATTATTCAAAAGATCATTTTTCAATTAATAAATATGACTTATATTATTAATATATCAAAAAACGATTGACATTTCATTAATAAACTTCACAATAAATAAACTAAGGGTATAAAAAATTAGCAATTAATGTATTTTAAGTAGACATATGTTTATATTTGAACATCAATTGAGTTTCATAGTTTTAATATAAGTGAATCTATTAGTACAAGTTTCATGTATCGAATTAGTCAAAAAATAGTTCAAAATCATGTCCTGAAATAAAAAATGATTATTGTTTCGAAATAACCATTTTGATTCCTTTTAAAAACACAAAAGACTAAATTGAACTTTTAAAACATTAAAGACCAAATTGATTATAATCTAAAATATAAAAGACTAAAAGTATATTTTAGCCTATAACTGGACTAAATCATTTTAACTTTAACAACAACTCTAGCATTATTGCTTATCTCAGTTTTTTATAATTAAGTCTTAGTGTTTAGTTAGTTTTAGCATTATAATAAGTGAGTTCACGTTACTTATTTTAATAAGGTTGTTTATTTGAGTAATGTTGCTTAATAATTTTTAATAATAAATAATTATTTTTCAATAAATAATTTCAATGGCATCCGTTTAAGCAATTCATTTCATTGAAAAAAAATAATAATAAAAGTTCTTTAAGTGTAATGTAGTGTATAAGACTTACCAAAACTCAATTAAGCAACTCAACACTATAATATAAGTGCATTATTGTTTTTGCGTTGGGAGATTCTGAATGGACTTTCAATCAAATACTCTAAATTCTCACTTCTCACAAACGTGCATTGAAACGTATATCCGTTTAATTTAATGTTTTTCCAAATACACCCTAAATACTCTAAATTTTTCAATATTACTCGTTTACGGGAGTGTTCAATGTTATTAAAATTTATGTTTAAATTAATCCTAACCATAAGTTATATTAAAACATATATTATATCATGTAAAATTAATTTTAAATGGTAAACAAATAAGCATTGAATATTTACTTCACTACACATCCCAGTTAATTTCTTTGACTACATCATATACTGTATTTTTTTTTTATCAGTACTACATCATATATATATTCACGTAATATAAAATTAAATTAATTTAAACATATATGTTAATTAGATTTAATTATAAAATCAATCAATCAATTAATTTGATCGAGTGCTTTGTTAATCTGAGATTTTCTTCAACTTTTGTTTAAAAAAATAAAAAAAGAAGAAAACAAAAATCTGTGTCTTTAGAGGTGCCAAGTTTATTAGGTAGATGAGCTGTCAGCAATCGTGGCGTCCAAAGAAGGAACACTGTACACATTCTCGTCTTCCAGCTTCCAGCTTTGTTGCAATTTTTACGTGACGGTGACCCCTTCAAATTGACATGTTCGATGCAGCGCGGGACCCACATCACATGGCTCTACCAACACAGGAATCAAAGCTAGGGGCGCGTAGGACCCACTTCCATCTAGGGGACCACTGTCGTTTCCTTTTTTTAATATTTTTTTTGTTTTCCTTCGAGGGTACCGCATTTCTTTTCTCTATCTGGCCCAATTCACCTTACCCTCACAATAATACTAAACTCCGAATTAGAAATTAGAAAATAGCTCAAAGCAATGGGTATTGGGAAATCAAGGATCAAGAAGCTTGAAATGGAATCTGCTCGTGTTTTATACGCTGATGATAGAAAAGAAAACATCCACATAATAATAATAATAATAATATAATATCAATGTCATTACGATAAATTACAAATTTAAAGTAACCAGACAAAAAATAGCGTCCCATCCCTCCAACTTGGACTGGGACCCTCTCCGAATTGGTGTTTGGAATTTCTCAAAGGCCAAGGAAAAACAAAACAGTGTTTCCCCGTATCACCACATCACCCTTTATTGGTTTCGTTGGGGATTTTAAATATTAACGCTATGGCTAAAGAAATAAAAATGAACAAACTGAATTACCCGTTATTTCCACTGTTTTGTTTTGCTTTGGTTTGGAATATGGAAATTATTTTTTGAAGGGGGAAAGGAAAAGATTGGTACCTATAGTTTCAGAAAGTACTAATTAAATGTGTTTGTCAAATATGGTGCCATGACTACGCAGTCGTGTTCATGATGAGGGACCGTTTGGACAGAGTGGTGGACCAGCCCCATCACCGTACACGTGTACAATGAATGGGTTTCAAGAAATAGAACACGTACTCGTACGCACGATCACAAAAGTTAAGTGCAGAATATCAGAGAGAGAGAAGAGAGGAGCGGTGCCATGTGCGACCCTGCAATGCAAGTGGGGTTTATCGAGTGTGCTGATCCCCATTGCTCGATCCGTACACCCCACAATAAAATGTTGTTTTGTTTTCTTGTTTTGCTTTAAGAAAATATAATAATAATAAAAAATGAAAGGCGATTTGCATTTTCAGGAAGCAAACACAAACTACGTGTCGTGCATCATCTTATTGGCTGTTCGTGGGGTTGCTTTCTCTTACTTTATTTTTTTTTCATAATATTATTAAAAGAAATTTTCTTCTTTTAAATAAGGAGTACATTGACCCCGATGCATATGCTTCGATCCTACATGATAGAAAATCGAAAAATACTGTGTGTTGGGGGATTTTTTATTTTTATTTTCAGTTTTTAACCTTGACAAATGTTAACCAATATCTTAAGAGTATTGATTAAGAAATTAAAAGAAAACAAATTTATATTAAAATATGTAAAATTGTGCTGTTCATAATTTTTTTTACACTATTCTATAATTTTTATAATAAATATATTTTTTTTAATTTCTTAATAAGTATCTTTAAGATACTGGTTACCAAGAACTTTAACCTTTAACATAAAAGTGAAGGACGTTAATGTTACGAAGCAGATCCAATCATACGGCACAGCTTTTTAGGGACGTTCTCTTTAATCATATTTTGTCTTTTTCTTTTTTAGCATCAGATTTGATTAAAGTAGTAGTAAAGGTCGTAAAGGAAACACACATACCTACTAGTACTACTAGCTCCCAAAATTCATGCACGACTATTAGGTGGCATATTGGACAACATTTAGTTTAATAAAGTAGTTCAAATGAGTTTAATTTAATCTAAATCGGAATAGTACGTCGAAGTAATCCTTAAATTTATAATAAGTTACCTTGCTTTGTATTTTTCACGAGCCTTGCTGCTGGCAAATAAAGAGACGCATATTCCCTTGATCATCACTGGGATAGCTTTAGAAATCTACTGCAGCAACACTCGTGCATATATTAAGATAAAAGCCAATCTCGTGCAAAAAAAAAAAAAAATGGACAATGTTGAAGATTAGTTGCCATTTGTTTTTTTTTTTAGTCGTTTGAGGTTTGTTTTAATATAGTTTCGTTAATATATGTTTGGAACCATTTTGAACCATTATCACTATTTAATTAAGTTTCTCAATTAATTTTTTAAGAAACGGTTTAAACTATAAACCATTTTTTACCTTTAAATTGTTTTCTTAAAAAACAGTTAAAATAAAATAAAAAATATATATAATTAAGTTGTATTTAAAAATATTTTTAAACTATTTTTTATTTAAAAAATCCACTAGTATCTGCTTAACGGGTATCCACACAGGTAATGAGACGAATATTTATTTGATCCGACGGAATGGATAGCAGGTATCTACTATTCGTATCTGTTCCGTCTAGTTGTCATCCCTAGTTACAAGTCACAACAATTACATGAGTTGTTTAAGTTGACCACATGGTGACATCATTTTAGTGTGAAAATTAACATCTCTTCTAGTAAAATAATTCATTTTTATTTAAACTTCAAACGCATTTAGCAATTTATAACAAATCAAAATGTGCATTTTTCTTTTTGTAACTATGTAATGTCTTCATAGTTGCATATGAATTTTTGTGTTTATAGCAAACTATTTGAAAGGGGGAAAAATCAAAATGCATATACAATATAACTATTGAAAAGTTGTATCAAATGCCATTTGAAAAAAGTAAGGAAAATATTGTTTTTATAAAATTGTAAAATAATTTTTAATTTTTTGCCCATTGATCAATTCAAATCAACCCATTATTGATCAGGTTAGTTCAATTCATATTTGATAACCCAACTCAACTCAAACTATTTTGATCGAGTTGAGTAACAAATTTGATGAAACCTAACCCAATCTTACCCTACCCACTAACACCCCTAAATCAGCCAAGGCAATCTAATGAATGAAAGAAATAATTTTTTTAAAAAAATAAATGAAATAATAGTCTAATAAATATAATGAGACAATTGTAATGGAAGCAGTTTCACATTATATGTAGATAGGAAAAAATTGAGAAGCTTATTCTAAGCTCTGCAAATTAAGGATACACTTTACAATTTCTTTTTTCAAAAAAAGGTGTTTATAAAATTTAAAAACTATCTTTTTTATAGATTAAATGAAAAACCTAAAACTAGTTTTTGGAATTTTAATGTTTAAAATTTTCTATTTTCTCTTAACTTTTGTAAAAAATAATTTTAATTAAAACTTACCTTTTTTTTCCCTTTAATATATTAACATTTTCGTTTTTCGTAGTTATTCCTTTAATAAAAACTTGTTTATAGTCAAAACTGGTTGGATAAGAGCGATAACGCCTAGTGGCTGCTACCAACAGATGATTATGGAACTTAGTTTGTCCTTTATAGTCTTGCTGATAAAGATAGTGGGGGAGCAAAAACGTCACAAATGGATGAAGGTGATGGAATATTCTTCGCTACATAATTTTTCAGGATCTAAATTCTCTTCCGCTAGCTATGTTTGTGAGATGTGAAGTTCGTCAATTATAAAGGTTTGGTGAATTTTAAGGTGAGGAGCCAAAAAAAAAACTTTCTTATTCATGTGGGTTAAAAATAATCGTTAGACATATTATTTAAATAAATAAATGACTGAGATTGAATATATTTAACGATTTGTTTAATCCTTCATAAGTGAGAGGCTTGTTTTTGCCTCTCCCCTTAGAATTCACATTTGCCAACTTTTTTCAGACTTGAAAGTTATTTTAAAGTTTAAATTATAAGAATTTTAAAAATAGATGAACAATGCTTGGTAATTTAACATTTGGTAACATATTATCACTGTGACTAGTCAAAAAATATTTTTTAATTATCTCAAACTATCCTCATTTTATCTTTAGTTCTCTATCTTAATTATTTTTCATTTTCAATCTATAATATTTTATCACTATTTCTTAATTATCTTTAATTTTTTTTCTACATAGTATTAATTTAGGTCAAAGTAAGGTTTTAAAGTGATAATTTATCAACATTGTTTTTTCCTTTATCGAGAGTCTTCTAAAGGTAAAAGTCATACTCCCTCAATTCCAAAATAAATGTTATCCTAGATTGTTTTATATAAACAAAGAAAAGCTAATAAATAAATGAAAGTAAGTTGTAATTTTACAAAACTAACTTTAGTATTAATATTATATTGAAAAGCTAACATAACACTTATTTTGGAACAATTTTTTTTTTCTCAAATGTAATAACTATTTTGGAACAGATGGAGTACTTTAAAAGAAGACAAAATTGTTAATAACACATTATTTAATCTATTCTTTTTAACACACTATTATTAATTAAAATATATTAGAAATTATAAAATTGTGTGGCTCACACTCTTTATTTACGAACCTCACTTGTGATTTTGTAAATTTCAACATAATAAAAATATATATTGAAAAGAAATGTGATAAAAAAAATGTGTTATTATTACTCTTTAAAGAGAATGGGTCTCTTTGTTTAAACTTATTTTTTTTAAATGTATTTTTTTTTTATAAAATAAGTAGTTTTATATATATTTTTAGTGTGTTAGTCTAAACTATTTTTTCTTTAAAATTTTTTTTTTGTTTTTTTTGAAAAATACTTTTATGAAAAAAAAATTAAATTGTTTTTTTAAGTTTAAATAAATGGACCCAATATATTTGTAACAATTGTTTAAAAGATTAACAACTAAAAATTGTGATAAAATACAAATTAATGTATGATAAACTTTAAATTATTATAATTTTAGCCACCTGAATCAGATGTTATAATGATACTTTATCCTTTTCCCTCTATTTCTATACAAATGAAATGGAAAGAAATGCTAACGAAGATAGGATAAAAGTATTAAATTTTTACTTTTTGTTCAAGTTAAAAAAATGGAAGGAGCGAAGTTATTTTTGTGGACTTTCCCTCCCTTCAACCGGCTTGAAATGAGAAAAATGATCTTTTTCATTTTTTCTTATTTTTTAAAAATTATTTTTTTTTATATTTTTGCCTAAATTAAAATTTCTGTCTGTCTTTAATTCTCGATTCACAATGTTTTTGATTATTCTATTTTTATCTTTTACTTTGATTCAATTGAACTCTAAATCTAATAAATTCATTTAAAGTACCATCAATAAATGATTTAATTAATTAAAATATACAAAAGAAAAGAAAAAATGTATGTAAAATTGACAATTAAATTAAAATTGCGAATTTTCTAAAATATAAAGACTAAAATCATGAAAAACACTAGAGGGATCAAAATTGCGAATAAAGAATTAAAGGGGATTAAAATTACAATTTAGCCTATATTTTTTTAAAAATGGATAATTTTATGTTAAAAAATACTTGAATAAAATGTTATGCTTCAATTAGTACAAAAATATTTTGATACTTATTTTTTTACTATATTTTCCACTCATCTAAAGTCTAAACAAGCATAAAAAAAACTTGTTCACTTCATTTTTAGTTTTATTACCTTTTTGTTCATATAGTTGCAACAATTTTCTTTTCTAGTCTATATTGTTTAAAGCATCCAATTTTGGTCCCTATAGTTACATTTTTTTTACTCTTTTGGTTCTCGCTATTAAGTGTTGATTAAGGTTGTTTAAAATGAATGTGACATGACTCATTTAATTCGCGTTCATCTCAAATGACGTTAGGTGAATTTAGACGAGAACCAAAATGGTAAAGAAAATGACAACTATTAGTTCCAAAATAAGATATTTTAAACTATAGAGACTAAAGAAAAAAAATGTTGCAACTATAGAGTCCAAATGAGTAATTAAAAATTATTTTTTTATTGTTTTTATGAGTAAATTACACTAATCATCACTAAATTTTCGTGAAATTACATAAAATTTTCCTATTATTTTAACATTTACAACAACCTCCCTTATAGGGAAAAACGGTGTAATAATTTTTAAATAATCAAGGGAGATTACTGTAATACTCCCTCCGTTCCAGATTATATGACGTTTTAGAGAAAAAAATTTGTTCCAAAATAGATGACGTTTTACAAAACCAATGCTGCATTAAATATCTTTTTCCAAAACTACCCTTAATTAATACTCAGTGGGAGTAGTGTAGTATGAGTGATTAATTAGAGAGATAAAGGGTATATTAAAAAATTCCTAATGTTTTCTAGGAAATTCAACAAATTAATTGCATTTCTTAATACCTGTGTCAAAACCTTAAACGTCATATAAATTGAAACAGAGGGAGTATATAAGAGGTGTTGATGTAATGTTTTTCAAACAGTTAAGAAGAGAAAAAGCAAAGGAAGTTTGTGTAATTCCACGAAATTTTATGAATAGTTAGTGTAATTAATTATATTTTTATTGATTTCAACAACACATCTTTGCTACTCTATTTTTTTTTTGGGTAGTCCCTGAAAGAAAGAAAATTTTGATTTTATCATTGGATATGTAAAAAGTGCAACAATTATATCTTATCAAACAACTTTATGACAAATTAGTTCCTTAACTTTATAACTTAATGTCAAATTAATCATTGGACATTACAGCTTAATAACTTAATGACAAAATAGTCTTACAAAAATTTAACGTCATGACATAATCGTTGCATTTTTACATATCCAGGGATTAAATTAGAATTTCTATTTTTTCAAGAAGTAAATGGTCACGGATTTACACATTTAGGGGTCAAAATAATTATTTACCCTTTTTTATTTCTATTTTTATTTTTTTATTTTTCCTTTGCCTAAATCCTAATTTATTCATTGCATTAAAGTATTTAGTATAGAAGTTTTTTTAGTATTCATAAACCTTAATGTCAAAAAAAAAAATATAAACCTTAAAGTCAAATTAAAAAAAGTCAATACATAAATGTAATTCTTTAAATACTTTTAGTATGCTAATAAAAATAAAAATTTTATCTCAATATTTTAGAAAATAAAATTTTACATTAAATTTTAATATAAGTTATCTCAAATTCTTTAAAAAGCCATAATACTTAATTTTAATCTTAAAAAACTTACGGCTTTTGATAAAAGAAAGACAAATGAATGTAGATAAAAATACAAAAAGCCGATAAAACTGGTGTGAGAGAGAAAGGAAGGTGGAAGCAGAGGTGAATTGTGGATTTTTACAGCATTACTAGACAGATGCATTACGACCTAATCATTATTTATTATTCATAAATTACCCCCTTTCCCCGCACGGCCAAGAGATTGATGATTTATTATTATTACCCCTTTTATCGTCATCAACCTCTCATCTCCGACCCCACGCCATGCGTGCTTCAACCCCCTCCTCTCTCTCTCTCTCTCAAACTCTTCTTCCATTCTCTTCATCTTCACCATTTCATTTTTACAAAGCTTCTCTCTCCATTACTATACACCCTGCAAAATGCATTATTCTTCTTTCTATTCCCTCCTCTCAATTAAATCTCATTAAGGTCTTCTTCTTCTTCTTGTTTGTTTTCTTAATTTCTTCCTCTTAAGTCTTAACTCCACTCCTCTGAACAGTACCACTGCAGCGTGGGCGCTTGTTCATCGGAGAAGAAATTGCAGGCCTCGTCGGCACTGAGAAAATTGTGCTCCTCCATCTTCACGTACTGCGTCGTCGTCGGGTACTGTTTCTGAAACTGGAAACAGTTGATCGACGAAGGCGACGACAAAAGCCCGTGACTCTGCAGAACCCCACCATACGAAGAAATCGCCGCGTTGTTGGGGCTGTGGTTGTTGTTGTTCTCCTCGTTCAAGATCGCGCTGGAGTCGCTGTCGGAGGAACCGTCTTTGAAATCCACAGGGAACACAACAGAACCCGTTCCCACTTCAACATCACTCTTGTTATTATTAAAACACTCGTAACTCAACTCCTTAGACTCCGATCCAGGAATGCCCGTTTCACAAAGCGGGTTACTATCCTCCTGCAGCGTTGTTATCATCTCTTCCTTCACCGAAACATCGCTTTCAGTGTTGTTGTTGTTGTTCTCTTCTTGCTGCAGCCTCGATTTCAATTCCTTTATCTGCAGACAAAACAAACAACCTTTCAATACCCTTTCTCCAAAAGGAAATTGAGTGAGTTACTAAGTGCAATTTAACCATTTAGAACTGTACCTCTTTGAGTAAGGCTTCGTTGTCTTGTTGGAGAGTGTCATGGTTAAGTTTAAGTGAATCATAATTGGCTCTGAGGACGCCGTAATCTCTTTCCAATTGCTTTGTTTTCCACCTGGCACGACGGTTTTGGAACCAAACCGCGACTTGTCTTGGTTGCAAGCCGAGTTCTTGTGCCAGCTTCACCTTTCGGTCAGGTTCGAGTTTGTTCTCTACTTCGAAGTTCTTCTCCAAAGCCTTAACCTGATCCACGCTTAGTCGTCGTTTTTTCTCGGAGTGGTGCCCTGGTTCCTCCACGCACCCTTCTTCGTCGAGGCCTTCCAGCATGGACTGGAACTCCCTGCCATACACGTGGTTTTTCCTCGGACTGTGTTCGTCTGTTCAAATCGGACATAATCATGGTTAGTTAGTGTAACTGTTGTTGTGGTCTCTTGAAACAAACGCACATAGCATAATTCAACATGATGAGTTATAATGCATTACAAAAAAACAAAGGACAGAATAAGGATTTTGGGTATAAAAAAATGGAAAAGTTTGAGTAATTGATCGTGAAAAAAGTTGGGACAAGACAAGGGGGCACAAACATGAAACACGCATCATGGATCTGTCTGAATTTTGAAACAAAAATGGAAACAAAGTTAAAAACGGAAATTTCAATTTCAATTAACCTGTTGGTGGACAAATCGTCATGAGAGGAGCACCCAGAGAATCTGAACTGCCAAGTCTCTTCATGAGTAGAAAAGCACGGATCTTATTAGATCAAGGAACTTAAATTTGATCCTTTTTATTTTTTAGTCAAATGAAATGTATATTAAGATCTCAAGAAGAAAAGCTGGGAGAACAAGTTTTGTTTTTGTTTAGTGTTTTTCACTTAAAAGGAGGCATGGAACAGGAATTCTGGTGTCTTAAAGGGCGCCAATTTGCACAACAAGTACTATACAACCACTCATTTCCATAAACTCCCATGTGTTGTTCCTTCTCTCTTGTGACCTCTTCTCCCTCTTCACCCATCAACAAATTCCAACACAAAGAACAAATTAAAACAAACAAACCCACACAAAGAAGTGACCAATCTCTTTCTTACTGCACACTGGTCTCTTTTTATTCTTTCTTCTCTATCTACATCATCACAGAAGGGTTGGGGGGGAAAGGGGTGGAACTGTGGAAGTGAATAGAAAGAGAAAGGGAGTGAGGAGAAGGGAAGGGTGAACTGGTTCACAGGCCAGGGTGGATGAGAGTTTGTGTCTTTAAATAAACCAAGGTGGGTTAGAATCTGACTGGGGTTAGGTGACTGCTACTGCGGTTGGCTGTGAAATGAACCCAAATTCAACCCAAATGCAACTTTATGGGGTACCGGGTTAGCCAGTTACGCTTCAGTTTTTTCGACCGTTTCCTCGAGGAGCGCACAGTGTGGACAGATGAAAATGGAAACGGCGTGGCTTTCGGCAGCTTGCGTCCACTATTTAAGCCGGCTTAAGGTTTGCGTTACGTCAGTGTATTAATACTATTTTACTATCACGCGCTGCTCTAGCAAGTGAATCACAACTCGCCTTACCTTATCTCACCATGTATTTTCATTTCTTTATTTTATATTTTCAATGCTTTATAAATATAACAAATTTTAACTTTAGTCTTTCAAAATTTTTATTTTTTAAAATTATCACAATTATTATCTAATAATTAGGTAATATATATTATCTCAAAAGAAATAAAATTAGGTAACATATATTTAGACATGTTACATTAATATTTACCGACATGTGAGGTAACATGTCTAAATATATGTCATATTATTATTAAATATTACTCTCTTTATTTTAAAATAAATGGCATTTAAGGCTTTTTTTACAACAAAAATTAACAAAATAATAACTACTAACAGAAATTGGTCTAATTGGTCAAAATATAATTCATATCCTACAAAAAATGTGAGTTCATATCTAATTATCAATATCAAAACTTTATTGATGGATAATTTGTAATTAACAAAAATAATGACTTTCTTAACTTATAGGAAAGTAAAAAAAAAAAAAGACAGAGAGAACAAGCAAACTAACCTTTGATAGTTACAGTGCCTAGAGCATCTAATCCTTTGTTTGATAGAGGAGAATTAGAGAGGAGAGGAAAAAAATAGGTGAAAATAAAATAAAAATGTTTGGATGAGGGAAAATGACAGTGGAAAGAAATTTAAAGTTATGGGACCTATTAGTTATTTTTCTTCTATTTCTTATCTATTTTCATTCACATATTTATCTTTTCTTATTTTTCTTAAACCAATCTTTTTTTTTTTTATTTTATTTTTCACTTATTTTCATTCACCTTCTTTATTTCCATTCACCCTTTTTATTTCCTTCTTATTAAACAGACAATAAGAGAGGTAGGACAAGTATTACAAAAAACTAGAGCCTCATGAGATGATACACCATGTTTAGCAAGCCAATTCACATAATAGTTATCTTAATGGTACGTGTGCTTCAACGAGAGTTCCGAAACAAAATTCATATACCAACAAATGTTGCAAATCATTGGCTTATAAGGATGGAAAGGATGAGTGTCATTTACTAACGTGCAAGACGTTAATCTCCCAATCCTTAGAAATCCAAGATCGTTTCCTCAAAAAAGATCGTTTCCTCAACAAAAAAAAAAAAAATCCAAGATCGTATTGTTTCCACTATGGACCTATATTGATGACAATTGCTTACTCCTTAGATGACAAATTGCATAGCAATATTGGAGTCATCATATTCTAAGTTCAAACCAAACTTTTTTAAGTTTTGTTTAGATAATTTTTTTATAAGTATTTATAAGAAAATAAATATGAAAAAAAAGTCATAAATTGAAATTAATTTATACATAAATTAAAATTAACTTTTTGAAAAAGCTAATATGTATGTATAAGGTAATTTTAACTTATGCTAAAGCTTATTTCACTCCTTCTTCCAGATGCGGATGCACGTATGGGGTAGTGGGGGCAATTGACCCCACAAAGATTATTTTTTTTTAACCTAGACATATTTAACAAAAAAATTGCCCCCCATAAAAAAAAAAGTGTTGCCCCCATAAAATAATTTTTTTAAAATGAATGTAAAAAGTTATAAGAGATAAAAGAGAGAAAAAATTTGTACTAATTTTATCACTTTATCCTTTCGATTTTTATTGTTTTTGCTTCTCTAATACTAAACACACATAGTGAAATGTTGATTTGTTTGGCTAAGTTTTATCCATTGGAATTTTCTTGTCGAGCTTTTGGGACTTGATAGTCAACTTGAAATTTTTGTTATAGATATTGTTTTGATGATCAATTTTCGAAGTTAAATAGGATCATTAATAGGAGTTATAAGATTGACTTGATGGTTGAAAATAGGGGATTAAGGGAGGAGGGGGGAGAGGTTGTGGGTTCTAATCCTCCCACTAACATTCTAATAAAAACTAACAACTAACATTGAGTGATAAAGAAATTAGGATCCTTGATCTTTCTAAAGTGTTAGTGAAAACTAGAAAGTATATTGTGTATCCGATGATATTTTACTTTTGATTTTTGAAGTTAGCTTTGAGTTTGCTCGTGGCAACTACAACGATTGAAACATTTTTCTCTGCAATGAATTTTCTAAAGAATGGAATGCACAATCATACAAGAGATGAATGGTTGAATGATTATTTGGTTACATTAAGAATGATATATTTTATAGTATTGACAATAAAAAAATCATATATTTTCAAAATATGAAAATGCATAGAGGGCCATTGTAATTTGAAAAATATTAAGTATTTTGGATTTTTTGCTATAAGATTATGTATTTTATAAAAGCTTATAATACATCATTGGAAATGGTTAAAGAGACTAAACTTCATACCGAGAATTAGTCTTATATCTGATCAAAAGAACCAAAGTTCATGAGGATATTTTAGGGTCCCGTTGAAGGGACAAAGACTCTAATTACGATAATATAAAAAATAATATTCTTCTTCTGTCAAAAAAATATTATAACTATTTTTTTGCTCCTACTAAAGAAATTTTCTGTATCCGTCACTGCCTTCTTCCCATTTTTTTTCCTCCTATTTTGAAGAAATTTATCCATAACTCTAATGCCAGTAGTTCACGCCACCTCAAGATCCAAAAGCAATCCCCCAAAGCTCCGACATGATGAAAATTGATGAGCCTATGTTGTACATGAGGCTATGAAGGTCTTCTTGCAAGAGGCTAGAATGGGCATCCAAACTGAGAAGGGAGAGCAGGCTTTCTTGGGTACCTTTACAAGCAAACACAAATTCTCTGGCCAACCAAAATAGAACCAGAAATCCACAACTAACCATCCCACATTAGAATTCAAACAAAATATACAGGTCTATAACATTTTTATATAATATTTCTTTTAGTTTAATTTTCATATTTTGTCAATATATATTTTTTACATTATCAATTAATCAGAAATCATGTTAGGTATGATTTTAAAATAATTATTAGAAAAAGGAACAAAAATATCATACATGATAATATGTGATTCAATGATAAGGTAAAAATCTTTTACATTGTAAGTACTTTTAAATTAAATTCATATATGTATACTATAATATAATTCACTAAGATTTAATAATTTTATCACGTAATCTTACTTATTAATATAACGTGGCATTAGGATAATTTTTATTAGATGTATGAATAAAAAAAATTCACGCCCACAATAAATCTAAACTAAACTCATAAGTATGATTTCTCAAGTATATATTCATTTGCTACTCCCCATATTATTGAATTAATTAATGCACCAGGCACCCAATCTTGAGGCTAATATCTCGCTACTCCCCATTTTGCAATCATCAAATGGCAACGTAATAGTAGCAATTTAGGTCATAATTAACCTTACAACCTGGTTCCACCATGAGAGTCGGCATTAGTTATCTTGTTGAGCTTGAATTAGTCTTGTACTTCAAAATGCATTAATTGTTTGCTATATTTTCCGCTCAAAATGAGAATTTAACACTGCATCCGCTTGAGTTTGCTTTGGCATGCAACTTTCAACAATTCATCACTTGATGTTTTCTAAAACCTAGTCCACGCTTGTGCTTTCTTAACCATCTAAAACCTAGTCCACGCTTGTGCTTTCTTAACTAACAAAGGAGACTTTTCAACCATCATCAAAGAATTCGGCTACGTTGCATTATGCATGAGGAACAGAGAGAAGAGAGAGGGAAAGAATTTTGGCACCATAGAAATAATGTATTGATAGTTTATGATACGTGAAAGTGTCCAAATATCATCAAATAAAATTGTAGGTAGGAATGGAGGAGGCAGCAATTGATTAGGCAAGGGTATTGCGTCCTAAAAATTACTACTCGTTTTGTGTTGTGTCTCATTCCATCTCTCTTTAACTGAAAAATAATATATTATTTTTAAAAAATAACATTTTTTATCCTGATTGTTAATTTTTTATTATTGGAGTTTGTAATTTTTAATTGAAGTGGGAAAAAAATAAATGAGTTGAGTGCCCTGCATATTTCATCAATAAATTAAATCACTGGTCTTCCCCCTATTCTCACTACGACTCTACGGTAAATTACACATTAATTGAAACAGAGGCCTAGATGGTTCATGCTGGACCATGTTGCAGGTATAGGTACAATCCAAATCCGTAATGCAAAAGAAACCACTCTCCAATTGACTATTAATTTCTACAAAACAAAAGACAAATTGACTATTAATTGCATATAATGGCATTCTCTTATCAAATACGACTATAGAAACCTTACACAGTACTCCTCATTAATTACTTATCATTTGGGTTGTTTAATTTAATAAGTTGAGTGTTGGATTTGAATACATAGGTCTTCCTGCCTGACTTCTTTACAAATTTATTAGAATATAGGGATTATAACGTTTGAAAAGTCATTTTTTTAAAGTAAAGAAGCACTACCTACTAGCTAGTATATATATGAATAGTTGGATAACCACCGAGCATATGGATCAACTGGTGTGAGGATTATTTTAACTTGACCTGAAGTTTCGAATTGAAGTTTTGATATGTTGTGTTAAATACTTAGAAGGAGAATTTTGTTGTTCATAGTAGTCTTATCCGACTCAAACATTATTATTACTTTATGTGATCTTTAAAAAAATATGAATGGTTGGATTTTTTTTTTCTTCCCTGGTTAACTATCCATTAATTGCAAATAATTTAACCATCTAATTCAATTATAACTTCTCTAGTGTTTAGATTGTCTCTCTCAAGTAATGGTCTATCACGATATATATATATATATATATATATATATATATATATATATATATATATATACACAGATTTATTGATACAAGAAACATCCTCCCTTTATATATATATATATATATATATATATATAAAGAAAAAGAAACATCCTCCCTTAGATTTCACCGACTTAATTAGCAATGTGAGACATAGATTAATTAAACAAACCAGAATGTATTTTATCTTCGTCTCTCTTAGATCTCAAGCTCAGTAAACCACTCCATAATTCACTATTCCACATAGTAAAACAGTCAAATAACACTTTGCTCACTTTTTTCATAAAATAAAAAGGTGAATAAGTTAGCACATCGCAATTCGTGACAGGCGCCAATGAAAACCTTCAACAACCATGCAACCCTTTTTGTCACGAAGCTTAATTTTACCAGTTGAATCGACCCTCACTGGCCTCACTATTTTCCCCTCTTTCAGCTAAAGATTCATGTTCATCTCATTTAAATAAATAAACAACTGATCTCAAATCATAAGGTATTTGACGATTTGTCCCGCCTACAGACACACACATCCTTTTCATTGTACATGATATATCACTCCCTTTGAAAAAGAGTATTGTTATTGATATAAATTTAATTATAATACGTTTACAGTGTAAACATTTTTTACAATATTATTCAATTGCAAAATATTATGTATGATATTTTTTGTTTTTTTATTTGCTTTTAGTAACTAGTTTAAAAGTCATATTTAGAATAAATTTGAATTAGTTGATAGTTTTGTTAGATAAAGTAACCAGAATTCTAAACAGATAAACATACAAACATAAACACAAGATTTAACAAAGTTCATCAAGTGTGTTTACATCCTTGAGAGTAAAACGGTCATTTTTATTATTGATAGAACAAATAAAATTACATAAGTTATATAGAATAAATCATGATACAGATTTATAATATCACCTTGTACTGAATGTTGGAGGTTTCATCCCTACACCCCCAATTCACGTTGTAACCAACAAACAAGTGTGTGTTTGGTTTTCTGTTGAGAGACCCTCAAATAATCATTGAATTAAAAAAATTTGAACTCTTACTTCTCACAAAATATGTATTGAAATGTGTGTTCGTTCAACCTAACATTAAACCAAACACACCACAAGTAGCTTAAGTCCAAACTCATAGAATATGAGCCATACTCAACAAGTTTAATAATATATGGAAAATAAGCTGTAAATATATATATGTATACTAACAATTCCTTACAAATTTATCATGATTTGACACTAGACAACTCCTTCAAGAATGTAGATTCTAGAGTCACGAACATGGGTGAGGATCGGTATTTCATTGGCAAATCCTCCTGAATAAGAATATTTACATGGCAAAAGGGAAGGCATGGTGATATTGCGAAAGCAAAGTGCATGAGACCCCCACACTTACTTTTCCCTAAACATATGGCACATGTGATATATGAGGTGGTAAATATTGTCGTGTGTCCAGCTTTGATATGTGTGGACAATTGTACTAATGTGCTCCATTCCATTCTACGCAATTTCAGGCCCTTTCAAAGCAGTTGCCGACCAGTGACAGGCAAGCATGAAAGGAATGGAATGGGAATTGGGAGAAGAGGGAGAAACCAGAAAGTGAGTTTCGGCACAAAAGTATGGCCATTACTCCCTGGGCCCCACTTCCATGGAAAAAAACAAAAATCAAAAAGAAAAATATGCATACTTTATGTCCAATGGGACCCACTTTTGTAAATTGGTAGCAACACGTGTGTGGTGGGTCATGGGATAGATAACCCCACGGGAAGGGAAACTGTTGTGATGAGTTCATCGGTTGAAAGCGTGAGAAGCAACCTTGCAAGTTGCAATCGCAGTTACTTGGTTAATTAAAGTCGCATCTGACAGTGATTCGAGTTAAAAGTGGAGCGAATTATACGGAAGAACTTCGGTTCAATTTTAGCTGGCTTAATTTTAGACTTAATTTTTTTTTACTCCCTGATTTAAATTGTGGGTGATTTTAGATCCTTAATTTTTTTAATAAATTAAGCTTTTTTCTAAAATTAAAACATTTCTACTTAAAATCTTCAAAATCTTTTTTTATTTTTTATTCACATGGTTAGGAATTTATAGATTCGATATATCAAATGAATTTTTATTCTTTCCAATATGGACCTAGCTGACGTGTTCAAGGTAGATTGAGCTTCGGGGGATCCTGAATGTGATGTGCTTCATGTAGATTGAGGTATGCAATTTTTTGAGTTCAATTAGCACTCTGACAAGGCTAAGACATTGTAGAATTGGCTGAGCATTTGTAAAAGACAATCTAGGCTCAAGGTCAATACGAATTCCACAAGAGTTACGAAGTATATTAAGTGTTTATCTACTATAATAATAACATTGATAGTATTTGTAAGGATCTAAAGTGAGTTGAATTCCTTCACACAAGGTCTAATGCATATCATGAGAAACAATACTTTGCTTTGATGTACCAATATATAACAACTTTACTTCTAGTTGAAATGTGATCCACAACTCACATTTGTATGTTAAGGCTCTTGTTCCTAGTATTGACCTCAATCAATACTTGTGATTTTGGGCAAATCTAGTGTTAGGTCATGATGGAACAATTTACAAACTGTTCCTAAGTCCAATTTGTAACAATTTTAAAAATTTATAATTTAAATTTGATAGAAATTTAATAAAATTTGAAAGATTTAGTAGAATGTGAAATTAAGATTAGAAGAGGGAGAACATTTGAGATTTTTATTTTATTTTATGTAGGGTACCATTTGATATTTTGGTTAGTAATTTTTTAGTGAAAGAAAATTTAAAATAATTTAATAAATACAATTTGTGAAGATTTTGACTAAAAACGAAATTTTAAAAGTTTTAAATAAAAAAGTAATGGAGAGATTTAGTTGCAATAATTAAAATAATGAAGGATTATATTTCCTAAAAAAAGAATGAAAAAAATGTTTAGGGAATCAAAATTACACATGAACTATAGTATACAACTAAAAGAGTAATTAACCATTTAATTTAAAGAGTATAATTTTGATACATTGTAAAATTTTAGACTGTTAATCAATTAGAAATCACTTTAAATATGTTTTTTAAAAATTATTATTATCAAAGTCAAGAATATTACCATACATGATAATTTATGATTGATTGATAATGTAAAAAATATTTAAATATTGGTCCATTGTAATTAAGTTCTAATTTAAATCAGCTATTCAAAATTAACGATATTAAAAAATAGAGTTTAATTTTCATAGGCTATGAGTGGAATTTTTTTTACATTGTTAATAAATTATAAATCTCTCTAGATATGATTTTTAAAGTAATCATTATAAAAATTAATAATTTTACTATATATGTTAATCTATTATTTAATGATAATGTAAAAAATATTTACACCGTCAATATATTTTAATTAAATTTTAAAAATATTCACAATTGGAATTTCTTTTACGAAATGTTAAAATAAATATTGAGCAAGCAGGCCGGTGATGACCGTTTTAATAACGAGGTAGGAACATAACAAACAAAATGACCGTTTTACAAGCTGATCCGGCCCATACAATGTTTTCAACTTTCCAGCATTGTATCTCACATTAAAATTCGGATAAATATTCAACAAAGATATTCGAGAAATATATATATATATATATATATATATATATATATATATATATATATATATATATATATATATATATATATATGGGATAGGATCCGTTTACATTAGGTGTAAGTTTAAAAACTTATACTAAATCTACATCGTTAATAAAAATTAATCATACGGTTTATAATATATTAATAAATATGGTAATTTTATCATATTTTATGACAATCAATTAGTTAAGTTTAATCGATTAATTAGATCATTTGATTAATTTGATTTTCTTGATTAATTATTTATAAAAATTATTCAAAAATTAATATTTTCTACCAATTTTTCATGTAATAAAGTCTATATTTATTTTTCTCTATTTATTATATATACATAACAAATTGTAAATAAGTGTATTGATTCTTATTGAGTTAAAAATAATTGTATTGATTCTTAATACAATAGCTGGTTCTTAACAAATCATAAAAAAAATTGTTGCTATGTAAATAATAAATAGAGACAAATAAACATATACTTTATTACATGAAAAATTAGTAAAAAAAAATATTAATTGTTCAACAGTTTTCATAAATAATCAATACAGAAAATTAAATCAATTAATTAAATCAATCAAATGATCTAATTGATTGATTAAACATAACTAATTGATTGTCATAAATTATGATAAAGTTACCATTTATTAAGATATTATAAATCGTAGGATTAACTTATATTAACAGTGTAAATTTGGTGTAAGTCTTTTAGACTTACACATTGTGTAAACGGATTCTATTTCTCTCTCTATCTCTCTCTCTCTCTCTCTATATATATATATATATATATATATATATATATATATTATATCATTCGTTCGACAAATAATTACTGCATATACTTTGGCCTCATAGACATACAGATTTCGAAGTTGAACCATGGGTTCATAAGACGTGAGATTAAAAGAAACAAAATAAACGAATGAGATTATGAATCACTAGGTCTTTGTATAGATGTAAGTATTTGTTTGGGTGAGAATGTACAAAATTAATTTTAAGTGACCTCAACTTTATAAAATTAAACTCTAAACCCTAAATCTAAATCTTAATTTGGAAATAAAATACTTTTATTTAAAAAATTAATTTAAAAAATAAGTTTATAATTGTTTCAAACATAACATAGTCTAGGTCCAATTCAGTCCAATAAACCCGAAACACCTAAAATTAGAAATCGGGCAAGTTAAGGGCGAAGAACAGATACATATAACAGATAGTCCTCATTTTTTTTTCTTAAACATCATTAGAAAGACCTACAAAGATCACCTATATAATAACAAGCAATAGGTATGACCTCAATCTTACTTAGTCTCTTAACTCTAGACCTCACTGATTTAAGCGTCCAAATTTCTACAAATAGCACTCTCAACATCTAGCTTAAAGACACACAAACATTGACCCATAGGCTTTTGTGGGAGGCACATGATAATCTGTCTAGGATTGATTTAAAATGCATTAAGACAAAACAACTTATTTAAACTTTTAGTAAGCTTCTATCACATTTTTTGACAGAGTAAGCTTCTATCAGATAAGAAGTTATGTTATAAATTTAATTTATAAAACATTTATATAACCTAAAAAATCATTTTAATAAGTTTTAACAATAAATTTATTAAAATAAGTTAAAAAAGATTATAAGAGTTATAAATTATTTTTATAGGGCCGAAGCCCTAACTCATAAGCTACTCCTTAGTTAAAACCATCCAAACAAGTTTTTTTTTTCTAACAAAATCACGTTACACATGCTCAATCGTGGGTTTGGATGCAAAACCGAACATAACCACAAGAAGAGATTGCAGGGAGCTCAAAACCTTGGATGGGGGTAAAAGACATGTCCCTCCGCTTCAGTAGCAATATGTTTCGTGAACCTATGATTTAAGAAGTGAGAACAGAGCATTTCCGACAAGGGCGTCATTTTTGTGAATTACAATGAGATGTCAACATGTAATGAATCCATGTGCGCTAGATAGAACGTGAACCCTATCCTAAGATTGCGTAAGAATAAGTCTTCAATAAGCCCCTGCATGGTCACTGAGGAGTATTGGTATGGGACATAATTATTCGTGTCGCTGACTTGTGCAAAAAGCATCTGGGTAAGGCTCTGTTTGTTTTCTAACACTAATCATTTTTGAATGGATATCCCACTCCCACGAATCCAACTTCTCCAACTGGGTTTAATTTCCCGATTTGGTTATTAAGCACTCCCCTCCTCATACAAGCTGAAAGAACCTTGAAATGTAAATTAAAGAAAAGAAAAGGGTTTTGTCAACACAGCAGGAAGAGAAACCCCAAAAATAAATAAATAAAATAAGTAATTGTATATTAAATTAAAAATATTCAATACTTTTAGTAATTAAAATAATTTAATAAAGTATCAAATTTTCCTTAACCTATATCCTTATAACTCACTTGTTAACATTTAATTGTTGTTAATTTTTTTTGAACTCTTTAATTGTTAATAAAGAATAAAGAACTACTTGGGTGACGACACATAATTATTATGGAAAATAAAATAAATATTAATTAATACTATTAAATCCTATTTTGAATATTTAAAATGAAAATATAAATATAAATGAATTTATTAAATAATTATGTGACCCTTAACTTTTTTAAAATTGACCATCTATAAATTCTTGAAAGGTTCTCACATTTTTAAAAAGAAAGTATTTCTTATTTTTTTTGTCCTAGATCAGAGACTAATCCCGTTTGCAGTACGTGACTGCCGCTAGTCCAAGGAAATTTTGGAATCGAACACAGATTCTCCCGCTAAATAGATCGTTCCTCCTCATGTGAATGCAGCGATACCTTACACCATTACGCCAACCCCTTTGGGTTAAGTATTTCTTATTATATATGCCCTTGTCAACAAAACCCATAAAATAGAGGATATAGATATGGAAAGTCTGGACTCTCACTTTCAGCAAACTAATAATTGCATGGGGTGACAATTTAGTCCATTTATTTACAACCATCAATTCATCCATATATAAATTTAACCAATCCGTCCTATTATAAAAATAAAACAATTAAAAGATTAGCTAGATTAGATCACTATATTTTCTTGGATGATGAATGATGAATCAGTTGACGTATTTTTATAATACATTAGGTTAAGTAATTCAAAGTTCATTGGTTGAACATAGGACTTTATGGGACAAATCTTAGACTTTACAACATTTAGAATTTTAGACCCAAGAATGTGTATAACTATTAAACTTTATTTTATAAAAATATTGTTTAAAAAATAAAATATAATATACTTGAAATGGATGGATTAGACATTCATCCTTAAAAAAATAATTAAAGCTTAATTTTTATGCTCTATTAGTATAAAAAATTTTACATTGTTAATCAATTAAAATTAATTGTTGATATGACTTGTGATGTAGTTATTATAAAAATCATCAAACTTATTATTCTTAATTGTTTATGATTAGATAGCAATGTAAAAGATTGTTTATATATATATATTTATTCAAATAATTTATAGATGGGTTAGATATATATATATATATATATATATATATATATATATATTTTTAATAAACTAGGCATGCACAGATTAATTTTTAATAGATTTTTCACAGATTATGAATATAGATTAATGGTTTATTTTTAACTGGTATATTATATATTATATATTATATTTCAATATAAAATTTATCCAATGCATTCGTTTGACACTTCTCCGAGAAAATATATAAAGTATATTATATATTATATATTATATTTCAATATAAAATTTATCCAATGCATTCGTTTGACACTTCTCCGAGAAAATATATAAAAAAGGTAATGCAAAGTGCAAACAATATTTTTCCAAAAACTAGAAGAGGTTAAACCAAACGTGTATAACGCGTTACCTAGCCGAATTTCACCAAAATTAAAATTCTACTACCAAACAAGACCAGATTTGAGCACATGTAGAAAAAAAGTGAGTTCAATTAGGTACAAGAAACGCCATCGTGGGTAGAACTGCCAAAAAGCAGAACAGGCTTGCAAGTAGAGCTTTCTATAAAGACAGAATCTGTTAATTAAGATTTGTTTAGGAACCAAAAGCTAGTCTGATTAATAGAGAAAAAGTTATTTCTAGGGTGCATGATTTTCATTTTTCAACACTGCATGGGCTGTGTTCACACTTGGCAAAATTGACAAACATGATTGATGTCCAAAAATTCTAGACTCCTAGCAAAATCTCTAGTCTCAACTTGTTCTATAAGACAGAGACAGTAAACTTAGGACCCACAACACAACCTTGGTAATGCGTAAAAACGTTGCCCTTGCCCCCCTCCCTTGTCTGATCGTACACAAACAAGAACACAAGACAGTGTGAGTTTAAGGTGGAGAGACAAAATTTGTGGTTGCATGGAGGGAGAGGAAAACTTTGAATTTGCAACTTGCAATAAGTGCATGATTCATGAACATTAAATTTTTGGGGGCAAAGCTAACACCAACTTAGCTAACTTGTGAAATACACTGATCCAACAACATGATCAATAAGCCAATCACATGGCTTCTTCACTAAAGTGATTTTCATTAGTTAGTTCCAATGGTTTGGAAAGTAAGAAAGAGAGAGGCCTTTTTGATTTGGTAAGGACCTACCAGTTACTGTGCATGGAACACAACAAAGATACACACAAAGGAAGAAACGGTGAGAGAAAATTAATAGATGAATTGAATTGAATCCCCCCACCAAAGAAAAAGAAGGCTTGATTTTGATTAGGTGAGAGGTTTTGTCAGACAGCGCATAACACCTAGTGGTAGGCAACTTTGTTCTCTTTTCTAACTTGTGAGTTGTGAATTGTGAGTGCTAGCTATCCAAATCAAAGAATAAGCAAAAGTTACGGGAAAGAAAAACAGAATCTTGACGAGGGCTTCCTTTTTCCATTAGAGAATTATTATTATTATTATTATTATTTCTTCTCTTTCTTCCAAGACAATTGAAAATTACGTCTGGTTAATAAACCGTTCAATTTGGGTCGATCTGCTTTACAAAGACAACCCAAATGATCACCTCAAAACATGTAACAGCTTTCTCCTCTGTTTCGGTTCAAAGGGAATTGTTATGACTAATAGCTTGTTCGAATTTACGTAAGATGATTTAAAGTCACAGTAAAATACCAATTAACCTTAATTTAGTTAAATATTCACATGTTTAGTTTTATGTTAAAAAATTAATTCTGAGTATATAATTGATTTTGAATTGAATTTTTTTTAAGCAATTTTTTTTTGAATTGAAATAATTTTTAAGTAACTTTTGCACTAAAAAAAAAATATAAATAAATCACATCACTTCAAAATTAATTTTAACCAAAATCAATTTTGTAAATATTCTCCCAATTCCCCAAACACACTAGTGCATGTTTGCTTTACGTTGAAATATTGGTAGTATGAATTCCCATGCACTTGAAGAAGTAACAAGGGATTGCTTTGGTAAAAGTACGTTGGAAGCACAGCTAGCAGCATCAACCAACGCTAACCCAGACATACTCTAAGTGATAAGGCTGTTTTTTCGAAGTACATGTACGAGCTTTTGCAATTTTTTTGTCTGTTTGGTTGCATCCAAGTAAAACCAAGTTTACTCCTATTAGTACGTATGCCTAGAAGTGAAAAATGTAGCTTTTGGAGTGAGTTGAGAGATTCTTACAAAGTTTTACTCTATACTTCCTTTTGGGATAAAATTTTCTAACATAAATCAATTCATTTCAATTTTTATTTTAAGCAAAATCAATTTTTTAAAATGAAGATCTATAAAACTAATTCCTGATCACATCAGTAACAGTCAACTCATTGAGCCTTAACTCTGTCGTCATAAGACCAAAAATTCATGGCAGAACACAAACAAACAAATGGAACAAATACGATGAGAGAAAAAGTAACAGTTAAAAATATGAATATATTTTGTTCAAATATGAACTTGCCTCATAATTGAGTCCATACATGATACATTTCTCAAAACTATAAACAAAATAACATCACCACATAAATTTTTTAACGAAAATGAAAAAGTCAATAACTTAAAATGCAGAAGCCATAGCAACAAGATTAAAACAATATTGAGATTCAAGTGTTCAAGAATCAGTGCAGTTATCCCTTTACTAATACATTGAACTAAAAGGAAGAAAGTTTGTATTACACTAATTAAGGTTTTTAAAGTATAACATGGTGGATCCCCTACCAACCATTTGTCATTCCTTTCTGCAAACCAAAACAATGAACATAAATAAAAGAAATGAATCCGATACCTATAGTCACTATGATCCATTTATGAAATGGAAAGTGTATAATTAATGAAATTCGTACACAATGAGGCAGAGTATCAAGACACCCATTTTTTCCCTTCAACCACAATCCTTTCCTTATTTGGATGTTATATTTACATTTCAAGCTCATTCCACCAATGATCTTTCCTTTGTATCCCCCACCAAGCATCTAAGCAAATAGAAAATTGCTTCATTCCCTTCCCTTTCTATTCCTTTGTGGACCATTCTATACTACGGCACCCCACTCAGAACTACCACCTATACAATTAGTCCTTCTCTTTTCCACAATCAATTACATCACAAGAGGTCATATACCTAAACACAACACAAAGTAAACATATAATATTTCCATGAATTATTGACAAATATTAGATATTAGTGATCTAGATCTAGAGGAGAATTTAGATGAGTCAATTGTATAGTAGTGTACTTATAATATTGTAAATAAATTTATAGGACAATGTTAAATTGTTTACAATACCTTACTGTTCTGACACTTCTGACCAGGGTCTTGAGATTGCTTCTAGTCAGATACTCAGATGCTTCAGTTAGTCCCAAAACGAAGTGTAGGTAGAAAGGTGGCATACTTGAGGTACCCCTTGATGTATTTATATAGGCTATTGAAGATGATCCACTAAACAAAATTACTGCCTATATGATTAGGTGTGGTAACCATCCATTTGAAATTTTGAACAAGTAGGGTAACAGCCTATATGGCTAGGAGGAACACATTACACATGCAATATATTCTTCTATATTTGATTATATTGCTAATTTAGGAAGAAGATGAGCCTAGGTGTAACAATAAGGTTGCAGCCTTGTGATCTCATGATCATGATCACGAGTTCTTCTCTAACTCATGGAGGTAAGGCTGCATGCATTTGATCCTCCACACTTGAACAGTGCTTTTTAATATTGCTGATTCAGGAGATATTCACATTATATAACATGTAGGGAAATAAAGCCACATACTTTAATCTTCATGTCAGGTCTATGATGCTAGACAGGATGCTTTATTTCATAAAAATCGCACAGGGCACATATGCACCTAGGTCAATGAGCCAAAAAAGACAGAAAGCTACTTTCGGAGAATGTTTCAGCATCTGTTGTATAGCCAATTATTCTTCTTCCCCTACTCAACTGCTTTTCTCATTGCCCAAACACATGCCTTTAACCGAACCTATGATAAGAAAATGAACTTGAACAAGAGTGACAGCAAAGCTGAAAGTGGACTTGATTTCAAGATATAAAAAAAAAGGTAGTGTATTTTCTTATAATATATTTCTACTTTGGATCCAAGTCACATGAAATGTTCAGTGATCGTGACAACATTTTACAATAACACCAAGACAGGGTTCATAATTTACATGCCTACATATTAATCACAACTTTTGATAGTTCTCAGTTGTCATACCCTGAACACTACAATTGAACGCATCTCATTGGGCTTGAGCTCACAGACGGAGAAAAGAATCAAATATTAAATTACCAGTGCCAGAAATTTCAGCTTATAAAATTTACCTAAGGTTGAGAAAAAAACAAAATTATCCTCTAAAGCATTGGCTTGGACAAACGTAAATGATTCTAGGATTAAGCTATGTATGTATGATTCTAAGCGAATGCTAAATTGGAAATATTTAACCAAAGTCTCACGGCATTCGGGAATTTAAATGTCCTAAAGTCCTACCAAGGAAAATTAAATTTATTTACATTGAGGGAACATAAAACGAATATAATGAAAAGGATTTGGTATTGGCATTGGTATGGAATCTAACCAGGGTGGCCATTCCATAATCCATAACCACTGACATTGCCCTTTTCAGCGACGGAAATGGCCTTTAGACTAACCTGTGTTGCCTTTCCAGGTAGGTAGGGGTAGGAGTCAGGAGATGAGAATGAGATCACCACATCGATTGAAAAACGTTTTTTTTTGTCATTTTCGTTTTATAGCAGGAGCCAGGAGGACTATTTATTATATCATTTTCATTTTTCAATTTTTTTTTTGCTAAAGTGGGCCTCATTTCAAATAATTAAACAGGTTAAATTCCTTATTAGGTTTATAAATGGGTTCGAGTCTTGGGTATGGAAAAAATCTCAGCTGGGAGGGATTCCACCCATCGAGGTGCCGAACAAATTCCCGTGGGAGACTAGTCCCCGTCTCGTGCAGGCGGTGAAAAACTCCTCGTCGTAGGACAAAAAAAAAATATTTTTCTTTTTAATTAAGTCATTAATCATGTAAATTTTTTTAATTGAGTTTTTAGAATTTTTAAAATTGCTACAAATGATCATTTTGTGATGATTTTAAACTGTAAAAAAGTAACTTTATGGACCTACTTTTTTAATTTAGAGATCCAATTAAAAAAATATTTTAGAGACCTATTTATTTAAAAATTCTGAAAGTTTAAGAATCTATTGAATAATTTAACCAATTAAATACATATTAAAGGATAAATTATAATTTTAAATGATGATTAACTGTTAAAATTCAAATAGTATTATATTTTTTGATGTATAATGATAGAAAATATCCAAACTCTCCACCAAATTATGATGATTAATATCCTTAAGGAATTACTCCCTCTGTCCCTATTTATAAGACCCTTTTAACTAATTCATACTTCTTAAGAAAAGTAGTTAATCTAGTTAATTACATTAAATTTGTCAATAATGTGTAATGTACTTCCAAAAGTACCCTTAATTTTTTTTGAACTGAATCGTCTCTTTACACTTAATTGTTTCTCATCTAATTAATTAATGTTTGGAGAGAGAATAATTAATTAAGGGTACTTTAGGAAAAAAATAATTAATGCATCTAGAAATCAGAAAAAGATCTTATAAAAAGGGACAAACAATTTTCCTTATAAATAAGGACGAAGGGAGTAGTTTTATAGAAAAAGATTAGATATTGTATATGACAAGTCACACGTTAGAATCCTCACTTGTCTATCTTAGATTGGGAGTTATTCCCTCCCCCATTAAGCTCTAGTGAAAATCTCACCATCCAAGTTGTGCATTTTATAATATTGGAATAAATAATACTTTTATTGAGTACTTTTTTATAAAAAAAAAATGATAAAAAATACTTTTTTAAATAAAATATTAAAAAGGATCAGTAAACGAATATTATAAGAAAATATTTTATTGAAGACTAATATAAACCCCTGAATTTGTCTTTAGTGAATATGATAATATGAAAATTATATATTAATGGGTACTTGTATATTTGATTGAAATAATTAATGCTTGATGTTCTTTGAATAAGACGTCAAACATGAGTATTGTGAACGAAAAAAATTAGTAGACCCGCTAATCCGTGTCATGAAAATGATTTTCTGACTTTGTAAACCAAAGCAAATTTTGTACATTTTCACATTCTTGCTTACCAAAGGTCACGTAAAAATTTCTCTAGGAAAGCACGTAAAAGGTGTAAACAAACAAGGCAATTGGATTTGTAAGCGGTCATGAAGAGACAAGTGCCACCTCAGCGGAGCTACCAATATATCGCGGAACCATATGTTGCAGATGAATCTCTGTTGGTGTTCGCTCTTCTTATCTTACGTACCTTTGTCCGTATCTACCAGACACTGAATGGCTTTCATCAATTTTCATTGCTCTTCCATGTCCCTGCACACATGTTCCAAGTGAGCTTTCAGCCTTTAATTATATTCCCTTTTTCTTTCCATGACCACGTACCTTCCACTTTTGGCATATGTAAGACGTACCCTACATCACTTTATATAGTGTCGTTCATATATAGGAAACATTAATTGGGATTGATATGAAAATGAATCAAATGGATTACAAGCACTACATTAATCTATATTATTGAATATGCACACTATAATTAGAGAGTTGGAGCGAGTCTGACACAAGTGCAAAGTAATACCTGCAGATTTCTAAATCCATCTCGCTAATATTTGAATTTTAGGATTGTGTGCCTGGGATTTTTAGACAGTTTTTATTGTTATAATGTAAATAAAACGGAGATTCCTTGCATTTTATTGAAACACGAGTGATGTCAATATTTGCATGCATGTAAAATAAAACGTTGGCTTGTCATTTTTTTTTTCCATATGTTCAGTCCAAGAATCAGGTTTAGGGTGTACCTGTCCCCAGGCGGAAGAATGGTAGGTAGGTAAGATGGTGATTTTCCCAATTCCAATGCACAAGTTCTCAAGTTAGACGTAGGCAACACTAGGGGGTTTCTATGTGAGGTGAAAGATCCCTTATATGCAGGCTTGGCTAGACGAATATATGGCGGTGAAGTAACATTGCGAGTGATAATCGCTATTATTTGGAAATTTGATCATTTATTACTTGGTACTAGTAGATTCATTTGGTATCATCTTAGAACAACTTGTAGCAGATTTAATTTGGCTGGGTTATCTTGGGGCTGAGATGGGCCAATTTACTATAGGTTTGTGGAAACAATTCTACTTCAGCCAAGTATATATCCTATCTGTATGCATTGAGCTTATTACTTATTGCCAATTTATTCATTTTTAAGCATTGTTGTCACTTTGTTCTGCTGCTTCCACTTGTGTAATTGGATGGTTGCTTCTTCTGTTTAGAAGGCAGTGTCTTGCAAGTGGCATGCCCCCACTCAATGGAAACGGGTATAAATCTGATTTCATGTTGGCTAGTCCCATTAGAAAAGTGAAATTCAGTTTCAAGGTTGATAAAGTGAGGGCTGTGATATCTGGAGAAGGAGATCTGCTATCCCATCCTAACAACTTTACCAGTCCAAGACAAGATGTCTTAATAGACAAACTACCAGAAGAACCAATTAGAATTAGACAGCAACTTGATACATTTGCTTTTGGAACAGTCTCTGATGAGATAAATCCTGCAATCAATGGCTTCTTTACTGATAGAAATGAACACGATCTGGGTTGTCCTACACAAGGGTTTTCTTCTATCCCAGAGGCCATTGAAGATATTCGTCAGGGAAAGGTTGAGTAATCTGTTGTTTTGTTGATCAATTCTTTATCCTTCAAGGGTACCATGTTAAGAAATTCACTTATTTGGGACAAATTTGCAGTTAGTTATTGTTGTAGATGATGAAGATAGAGAAAACGAGGGAGATCTAATAATGGCAGCTTCAATGGTGACACCAAAAGCAATTGCATTTATTGTCAAGTATGGAACTGGGATAGTGTGTGTAAGCATGAAAGAAGAAGACTTAGAGAGGCTGCAACTCCCATTGATGGTGACACAGAAGGATAATGAAGAAAAACTTTGCACTGCATTCACAGTGACAGTGGTATATAGGCTTTTCATTCTTGATTGATAATCCTCTTGTAAGAGAAAATAGGATAATGATATTTAAGCACATTATTTTTTTTGTAAAGAGCAGGATATGTGTTTTCAAGTATAATGTTGATTTGATTTCTTATCTGATACCAAAACAATTGCGTATTATAGGATGCAAAGCAAGGCACTACAACAGGAGTATCTGCTCAAGATAGAGCAACAACAATCCTGAAACTTGCATCAAGAAATTCGAGGCCTGATGATTTCAATCGCCCAGGTCATATATTTCCCCTGAAGTACAGAGAGGGAGGGGTTCTTAAAAGACCTGGACACACAGAAGCTTCAGTTGATCTTGCTGTGTTGGCTGGCTTGGAACCTGCTGCAGTTTTATGTGAGATAGTAGACGATGATGGTTCAATGGCTAGGTTACCAAAGCTTCAACAAATGGCAAAGCAAGAAAACTTCAAAATCATATCCATTGGTGATTTAATAAGGTAATTTTTAAGAAATCACCATCATAGTTACAGAATTCTCTCAATAACCCTGCATCCCTTGTACTGAATTCACTGCATCATGTGCTACATACTGGTTTCTCATGAAAGGAAGTCTAGTATGAATGATGTAAAAAGTGATGAATCATGTAACTACACGAACCGGACACCTGTACCGCATACTTGGTAACTATGATCACCAGATTTTTCATAGAATAATCTCTCATAGTAGCTACTGATCGAAGTGTAGGTCTCCACACATTTCCTTAGTTGTGATTGTGACACATACTTGTTCCAATGTTTAGACTCACCACTGATCAAATTGCGGTCCCATATTTAGATTTTTGAAAGTATGCCATCTCAAATTATCATTAGGAAGATAGACTTAACAACTTCAATGAGTGCATCGCTAATATTTGCATGGTTTGAACTAGCAGATACAGAAGAAAGAGAGAGAAGTTGGTAGACTGTGCTTCAGCTGCACTGATACCCACCATGTGGGGACCTTTCAAAGCCTATTGCTATCGGTCATGCCTAGATGGGATTGAGCATATTGCAATGGTTAAAGTAAGCACCTCACTAATAGTTGTATGCTTAACAGCATCTTGAACTGCAACTGTCAAATTACAATTTCCTTTAAATAAATGTACACGTTATAATTTGATTTCGTGGATCACAGTTTGCGTGATATAATCCTTGGTTTGCTCTAATTAGTTGGATTGATCTTCAATCATGTTTCTAGATAAAATAATCTTTACATCTTTATTGCTTGTGGCTGTGCTCTGCCTCACGAGAATTCGAACCTTTTTTTTTTTTTTTTCCAACGAAGGAATTCTGATATAAATGCATTACAAGCTTTGGCTCCTCGAATAAAAATCAGTCCAATTTCTTGACTACGTTCACTTCTGGGGCAAGGGTGAAATTTTGAGATATTTGACTATTGTTCTTGTGTTAGACTGTTAGTGACTATAATAACATGCTTTTGATATTAACAGGGTGAGATAGGTGATGGGCATGACGTACTTGTGAGAGTACATTCAGAATGTCTCTTAGGTGACATTTTTGGGGCTAAAACGTGTCAATGTGGAAACCAGTTAGCACTTGCACTGAAGCAAATTGAAGCAGAAGGAAGGGGTGTCTTAGTGTATCTCCGAGGACATGAAGGTAGAGGTATTGGCTTAGGCCACACGGAAGCTGAAAAGTATGAGAACTTGCAGTTACCTGGTGATTCTAGCGAGTATGGTATTGGAGCACAGGTACTGTTTGGTTTGCAATTAACTATGCACATTGAAAAGTTTCCTCCACTATTACTGTTTGCTCAGAAACTTAATCAACTTTCTTAGGACATGTAAGTTATGCTACTGTTTAAATCAGAAATTAAAAGAATACAAAGTGATGAACTACTTCAAACTTGTAGGATTCATGAAACCAAATAAATCAGTAAAAGTAAAATTTGAGATCAGCAAATGATAAATTTACAAGTAATAATGGAAATGTGTAATACGACATATTAGATTCCATCTTAAAACCAACTGAAATGGACTACTGGCTCTGATTCTATCTTGAAATAATGAAATCATTTGATATTAAGTTAGTCCACAGGTATATAAACTGCACCCTAATTGAGGTAGGGTGTGTAACACTTTTCAATAGAACAAAGATTGAAGGTAAAACATGGCAAATGGAAGTAAATTTTAACAGCAACATGTAGTATATCATGATTCATGGCAGTCGAAAATAAATTGGTGGAATGCAAATGAAAGCAGAACAAGAAAGTAATAAATTGGAATGAAATTGCTGAAAATGATAAATTGAATAGAAATGTACTAAAAACAGTAAATTATGCTTGAATGTAAGAGCTAAAGAATGCAAGTAAATCAAAGCATGCAATTTTGATGATTATCTGATGAAAATATGAAGAAGATTTGCAATGAAATCTATAGAAAATGAACCTTTATTGAAGCTATCAGGATGGAAGATATACTTACTAATCTCAGAACCTGAGATGTGTAAGTATTTAGATTAAGATCATGATGTCTCTCATGCGGTTTCTGATAAACTTCTGATAGCTAACATTTTGAATTTCAAATGCTTGATATTTGAATTCCAAATCTTGCACTCGCTCAAAACTTCCACTTCCTTCAAACCTTTCTTATTTTTTAAGAATTTAAATAAGGCCTTAAATTCTTGGATTCATTTGTATTCTTGTCATCTTTAATACCTAGTTGTCTTGAGTCATTTCCTAATTAATCAATAAATCTTTATCTTCTGGATAGATACTTTAACAATAAAAAATAAAAGTTAAATTTGATATTAACATGCAATTACATTGTAAGGCTAGCACTGTTGGACATTTGAAAAATATGATAAAATTTTGACATATCTTGTCTTATTATATATGACTTTAAATTTCCAACCATTTCATCCAGAACATTGAAAACCAAAAGAAATATATTTAATATTTTAGTGTCCCTTTATCCTTGTCAGCTGTCATGTTGTATGTAACAATTTATTTTCGCTCATGTCCATTGGAAAATGTTTCATCTTAAACTATTGTTTCATTTTGGCTGCATATAAGCATTATTTTTCAACTAATTGAATGATACATCTATATATGACAGATACTACGAGATCTAGGGGTTCATACAATAAGGTTAATGACAAAATATCCTGCTGAGTACGAGGGGCTCAAAGGTTATGGCTTAACAATTGCAGGAATAGTTCCTCTTTTGACGCCACTAACTGGACACCGCCTAGAGAGATCATGAAATACTTGAAAATTAAACATTTAAATTTGATATGTTTGATTGGTATTGGATTTCAACAATCATATGAATACAGCATTATTATTACGAAAAAATGAAATAATGGTCAACTGCTCCTCTGATGATGGTATATATATAAGTAGGTCAATTTTGGGTAAATTTTTACATGTAATATATCATACCTTGATCTGTCAACAGTTATAAAGTGATGCTATTATTTGATTACTGTCATAAGTGACGTGCACATTATTTTTATGTTGACTATATATGTTTTTGGTTTCGTCTTGCATTATTTGATCTTGAGAAGAGAAGACGGGGATTACGCGGGAAGGGCTGCGGGGTTTTGAACGTGGAGGGATTTAAGGTAGTACTTAAAAAACTAGCTAATAAATTCGTTAGTTGAAAATTGATAAACTAGATTATTTAACTAGATGCATTTGGTTGATTTATTCCTTAAATAAGGTATTGAATTTGAGTCTTAGGAAAAAAATCCTTTTATATTATTCTTCTGATACAATTTTTCTTTTTATACTACTCTTTTTATACAAATATATGTCCATGAAAAATAACAATTTATTTTTGTTTGGAAAATCATTGTAAAGTAATTGAATTATTTTAAAAATTCATATTTCAAAATTACAACAACATTTATATTTAAGTGTAATATTTAATTCAATATAATATATTTAATCATTTTAACATTTAATAGCAATAGAAAAGTTATTTAAAGTTATATATTATTTAAAATATTTAAATTTACAGTTTATTATACTCAAAATTTTAATTATAAGAAAAACATATATTTATCATTATATAACGTGAGATGCACATAATTCCTTTCTGCCAAGATATTAAACGGTGTTAAACAGATATGGGAGCACATTGTAATGTTTGGTAAACATTTAGGGGGGATTTTGTAGGTATTGAAAATGAAGGAGAGGTTTGAGTAATTTTGACAAACTTGTGAGGAGGTTTGTGTAATTTACTCATTAATAAATCATAATTAGTAAATACTAGTACTATTTTTTTTTCTTAAATATAGTTTAAAGCAAGTAATATACATGATGTAACTGTGATAACGAAGGAATTATGTGACTCCGGAGTCTATTAATAAATCAAGATTAGTAAATATTATGTATTGTATAAATATTTTTAGATTTAAATAAAATTAAAAATTAATAAAAATATCTACAATTATGAATAGTATACATTATTTACTTGAAATAATTTTACTTTAAAATGATAAAAAATAAGAATAATAGGTATTATTTTTCAAATGAAATAAAATAAGAAAATACACTAGCTTTAAGAAAACATCCTTTAATTTAACATATAAATATAAATTACTTAAAAATATTGATATTTGATATAATTAACAAATGTAAAAAATATTGATGAAAATCATAACATTTATTTTTTCCTGTGAATTAAGTGCAAAAAAGATGAATATTAATTAATTATTATATACTTGATATAATACGTATGTAAAAAGTTTTAAATATTTCCTTCTTTAACTATTAGTACTTTCTTTTCTGTAAAAAAAAAAAAAAAAACTATTACTTTCTTAAATAGGAAAATATTTTTGTCTAGAGAATAGCTACTTGGCATAAAGTGTCCATGTCCATGATCATTCAAGGCGGTGGTGGCGGTGGAAGTAAGAAAATTAATATCCACAATAATTTTTTATACACAAGCGTACGGATCTCTCGTTTTTTTAATTTATACAGTATTTTTTTATGAATTTAATTTTTATTCACCGTTAACATAAAAACTTTCATATTATTAACCAATTAAAAATTGGGGTGAGTATGACCTAACCTGACCCGCCAACCTAGTCCAGCCTGAGATTGATTTGAATGGATTTTAGTTTTAAAAATAGACTCAATGCATTTTTTAAGATGGGTTTAGATTGTGGTTCGGGTCATCCCAACTGGTTTAGTATTAATATTTTTTTTAAAAAGTATATATATATTTTAATTATTATGTATTAATAAAAAAACTTTTTATTTAATATATAATATTTCATATAATATGATATTATATTTATAATAAAATTATTCATTTTAAAATATATCTTATTTTAATTTTATACTTCTTTTATTTTATGATTTAACTATATATAATATAAAGATGATATATTATATAAAAAATCGGGTTGATATGATTTCGTCCCATTTATTTTGGATTTTGATCAGGTTGGATTTGAGTTTAAATAAATGGCCTAATCAAAATTTTGGGTTGGATAGGGACATAAATAAACCCTTTCCAACTCGTCCATTGCTTAATTCTTATCAAAACCTATGTTAAATATGAGTTTTAAGGTAATTATTATAAAAATCAACAAAATTATCTTTTATAATAGTTTGGGACTAAAAGTGTAAATTTTTTAATAATAATACTTGGACATATCTCTATTTTAAATATTTCATCAACATTTATTGTTTTTCTTTATTTCTCTTTTCATCAACATCTATAACACTTATATTTTTCTCTCTCTCACTAGGTCTTAAATAGTATTTGGAGTGTCCATGTATACTTTCTCTAAATTTTTTATATATGTATCTCAAGAATTAAGAATGTTATTTTGAAATAAAGTTAGAAAAAATTGCCAAATATTTATTGAAAAAAAGAAGTAAGTTTCCGTAATGAAAGGGATTGGATAGATGAAAAGAATCTGGTAACGCCCCACCAGCATTAAAGTTAACGCGGAAACCATCACAAAGTCGATTGACTTGGAACATAGCATAGACAAAAAGAAACCACTAAGTAAATTCGCGAGTGAGTCTGAGTCTCCAATTGAAAACGAAATGGAAATGGTCCCATGAATAAGCCTAAAATTCTTATTTTACCATTTAATCATGCCACTGTCTATGCAAAAACAAATGCAACATTTTCCACATTCATTCTCATTTCCATAGTATAGAATACTTCACCCCTTAACACCTCCCCTGTTTCTCACTTAATGGCTTCTCTTCCTAAAAAACCACCACCTCCTCCGAATCATGGTTGCCCACCACCTTCCCCTCAAAAATCACCAGGCCCACTTGTTAAACCAGACCCTGCGAATATACCCCACTCCTTTCAAGAACATCACAGACATGTTCTTCAACTCGCCATGATTGTCATGGCATGCATGGTTGGCGTCATCATGCTTCTCTGCACCGTGTCCGTACTCATAAGGTACTTCTACTCAAGAAGATATAGCCGCAACCAAAACAGAAGAGCCGCTCCTATATTGTTCGATTTGAACGGAGATCCTCCGAGTTCGGATAACGATGATGACGTGGAGGAAGAGCCGTTAGCGGTTGTCCACCCGATATGGTACATCCGCACGGTGGGTCTCCAACAATCGCTCATAGACTCCATCACCGTCTTCAAATACAAGAAAGACGAAGGCATCATTGACGGCACCGAGTGCTCCGTTTGCCTCGGAGAGTTCGAGCATGACGAGAGTCTGAGGTTGTTGCCCAAGTGCAGCCACGCGTTTCACATCCCTTGCATTGACACGTGGCTCGCCTCGCACAAAAATTGTCCCCTGTGTCGTGCTCCTGTGGTCCGTGAAGGCACAGAAATCAGAGCCGTTGACCAGAACAATCACACGGATTCAAATGTGTCTGATCATCAGAGTCTTCAGAACCTAGAGGCCGGCCAGGTGGAGAATTCTCGTGATCATGAGAGGGTTGAAGATGATGATGGTGATGGTGTGTCTTCTTCGGTAGTGGAAGTGGAAGAGGAAACACAGCCTCTGAGAAGATCGGTTTCCATGGATTCTTCTTCTGCTAATTCAATGGTGTTATTTCGTGATGCGGTGGTGGATTTAGATAGTACCCATTATGGTGAAAAAGTGAATTCAAGTGGGAAGGATATGAGTATTGAGAAGCATGGTAATGGGAGTTCAACTTCAACAACCATTAACAAGTTGGCTTCAATTGGACGTGCGTTGCAGAAGAAGCCGGTCTCAATGAGAAGATCGTTTTCGCATAACACGAAGTTTTTGTTTCCCAGACACAGTAGGAGTCAGAGTTCAACGCTTCCATTGTAAAGCACTAAGGACTCTAGTGGAAAGGTCAACTTTAAAGATCAAGGGCAAGAGCTGTTGTGTAACGAATGTTGATGGTTCCAAAGCAGTTATGCCTCCACAATCCACAAAATTAGGTGATGAACGTTTTTCCAAAGCAGTTATGCCTCCACAAATGTCTCTGTCTGTCTTCCCTTGCAGATTATCAGTATATAGTGATACAATTATACCAAAAGTTTGACCACTGTTTTGTCTGTTACTTTCTACATGAGCTTTCTGAGATGTATAGTTGCTCGATCGATTTCTTTTTTATTCTATAAAAGATAAGAGATTATAAGTTCACGACGACTTCTAGCATGCGTGCGGCAAACGTGTTTCGCACCGTGCAAAACAAAAAAAAAAAATTCTCTCTTTGCCAATTTTGCCCTTTGTCTTTTTTTTTTTTTCTCTTTCTCTCTCCTACGACCACCGGTTGCTGCGGCCTGAGATTCCACCCTTCTCTTCCACCACCCACACCGTGAACCATCAAGCCCACCAATCACCACCGTGAATCATCCCCTTCCTTTTTGAGACAAACCACCATGGAGACCATCGATCTCCACTGCAGACACTCCAAAACCCACAACCACGACATCGCAACGCATCCATTCACCACAATAGTCCTCGGCCAAGCCCGTACCGTACGATGGTCGTGCTACCATGCTTGGAGCCACTACCATCGAGTTCGCGGCGGTTGTCAGTTTCGAAGGGAGGCGGAGGGGCATTGCCGACAGGGAGAGCAGTTGTCGATCTTAAACCCAGATTGCACAAATCTAACAACATAAAACACAAATCTAACAAAATAAAGCTCGGATCTATCTTTGTCTTTTGTTCTCAGTTCTCACCACAAATTTCCCACTTGGTATTTTGCCAAACGGGTGCGGAAGCCTTGGTCGATGGCGGTGGCATAGTTGAGAGGTGGCGGCGGTAATGCGGAGAGGTGGCCTGTGGTGGAGAGGATTCAGAGTTCAGACGCTAGGTAAAGGGACAAAGTGGGAAAGGGGAGAAAAATAGAAAAAAGAAAAAAAGGAAAAAAGAAAAAATTCCAGCCTTTGATTAAAAGTATAATTTTATCTAACGGTTAATATGGGCTTTTGCACCTGCGAAACTCGTTTCCCTCACGCACCCTAGACGTCGTCTAAGTTCACATCGAAACCTTCCCCATCCTTTTCCCTTTTTTTTTTTCCCTAACCATGCATCAAACTTGCTTGCCTATGTTTGGTTAACTTGTATGAAACATGCCTTCCAAACCAATGGATTTATATGCCTCAAGTTGATCAAATTGTGCATCGAACTTGTTTTCATAAAAATTATATATACTTGTCGCTTAAAAAAAATTGGGATTAAACATATTTTTAGTCCCTATAAATATTGAAAAGTTCGTTTTTAATTCCTTAATTTTAAATTGACAATTTTTAGTCCTTCATTTTATAAAATGTGTCACAATTGAATTCAGTTACTAACTCTGTCAACTAGCGTTAACGGTGATTTAATTTTTAGCTGTAAAAAAAAGCTACAAAATGTGAATTATAGATTACAAAATGTGATGGTTTTTAACCACCACAGAAATCACAACGTCACATATTCAGACATCCTCACCGTCTTTGACGTCGTCGTGAACGAAGGTAATATGTGGTGTTGTAAATTTTGTGGTGGTTAAAAACTGACACATTTTGTAATTTAAATTTTGTAATCTATAATTCACATTTTTGTAGCGGTTTTTTACCACTAAAAATTAAATCACCATTAATGCTAGTTAACAGAGTTAGTAACTGGGTTCAATTGTGACACATTTTATAAAATGGGGGATTAAAAATCGTCAATTTAAAATTGAGGAACTAAAAATGAACTTTTCAATATTTATAGGGACTAAAAATATGTTTAACCCAAAAAATTGTATTAAACACGTTTTATATAGATCTATGAATAAACAATGCTTTGTAAATATTTAATTTATCATTAAATTAGTTCCACAGAGTTTTAAAATATAATCATATTAGTCTTTACGAACAACTAAAGTGGTTAAAAAGAGTCTTTAAGTTTAAGAGTCTAATTTGGTGATAAAATTAGTCTTTGAGAGAAAAGATGTTAAATTTCACCAGATTGATCTTTGTGAATGACTAAATAAAACCTTTGAGAGACTAAATAAATCTTCAAAGGATTCATATGATCACAAAATCTTTTCGAGGATTAAAGCAGTGACAAAAAAAAACTTTTGAGGGACTTATATTCTACACTTCAACGTAAAACCTATCCTATGTGTGTAATGTTTAAGAAATAGGATACGCTTTGTATAGTGACTCAATACATGTAATAATTAAAAATAATTTTGTCAAATTTATACCGAAAAAAAATAATTCTAGATTTAAGTGTAGCATGCTATAAAAATAAGAGAGTTTTGTGTAAAAACTACAATATAAAAGGAAGGCTTGAACAATTTACTCTAAAGATTATAACTTTACTTCTCGCAAAAAAAATTAAAATGCATTTTAAAGTAAATGGTTTCTACTTCTTTTATTTATTTATTGATTTATTTTAGTTTTCTTGTAGTGCTACTCAAATTTATTACTATTTTTTTTTTACAAAGTCTTCTTTTATCTTTTTATTTTTATTTTTGGTGAAACCTATTTTATCATTTACTTCATTGTTTTAGCCTTGCAATATTATCCTTAACTTTTCCTCTTCTTACATTGTATTTCGTTCCCACAAAATCTAAAGTAGATTTGCTATTGACAAAATGTTAATGGGGATCAACATTTTACTGAATTTTACATTTTTACTCCTTTCAAAAAGTTACATTCTAAACATTCATTCTTCTTTTAAATAGGAAATCAGCACATCATAAGGAAGAAAGTGGTTAAATAAACGTAGTTAGAGTAACAATGTTCATTTGCTTTTTGCATAGATCTGAAATTCTTTTTTCTATTGCCTGCATATAGTTATTGTCTATCATGGCAAGAGTATAGCACATGGTTCTATGGTGTAGTGGTTAGCACTCTGGACTTTGAATCCAGCGACCTGGGTTCGACTCCCGGTAGGACCTCTTCCACCTTTTTATGAAGGGCTTTTTATTGTTCAACGTTCTAAAAGAAAGAAGAATGAACCATTTTCTAATTTTTAATAAATAAGGGACTAAATTGTAATTTAAAATAAAATTAAGGGACACGTAAGTAATTTAGCCTAATTTTTTCAATTCTCTCTGAATAATCTCTAGTAAATAATTTAAGTGTCTTATCAAATACACACTAAACCAGTTTTGTTAATTAATGCAAATGCAGGCAAGTAGAATATTTCAAATGTTCCACATGTTTTTATATATAGATGCTTATTGTCTGAAGGTGATAAGCGGATCAAGAACTGATAGCACAAATAGAAAAATGACAGGAAGCACTGGAATTTCGGACGGAAAATTATTAAATTAGCTAAATATAGTATACAAAATTTTAATGCAGGTATTATTCATTCATGAATGTTATTCCTATTGTTTTGAAATCTGTAGGATACAATTACAACAATGTTGGATGTATCACGAAAAATCTCTACATGATATTGACTTCATAACAGCATTTCATGCAAACAAAACTGGGATGAAAAAGTTTGATATTCAAAGCCACCTCTTATAAACCAATATGTAAATTCTCTTAACCACCTGGCCAACTGTAAAATACCCCAGAAAAAGAAGTACCAAAAATCCAAAATATGAGAGAGGTAGAACGGAGAATTCCATGACCTTCCCAATGGGTGTCATAGGAAGTGCAATTCCAACTGCAGATGTCACAACAGTGGAGAAAATCACAGGCCAAGATGCAACATCCTGTATGAAAGGGATTTTCTCTGTCCTGATCAAGTGGATGATGAGGGTCTGCAATAGGAGACCTTCAATGAACCAAGCTGAATGGAAAAACTTCTGAGTCACATCAGTGTAAGCCTTGTAATAAAACCAAAGAAATATGAGTGTTGCCACATCACAAAGGGTGCACACTGGTCCATTCCACAATATGAACATGGTCAAGCCTCTCTCTGAGGACTTGTGAGGTGTCTTAACATACTCTTCATCCATCTTGTCCCAAGCAATGGCAATCTGTCCCACACTGTAGATGAAATTCTGAGTAAGAAGCTGTCTAGAAGTCAAAGGCTGATACTTGAATAACAGTGTTGCTATGAGGAGTGAAATGACACTTCCCAAGTTAGCAATCACTGACATCTTAACATACTTCATTGTGTTGCCAAAAGAGAGTCTACCATGCTCCACTCCTGCAACAAGCACGTTGAGGTCTTTCTCAAGTAAGATAATATCAGCCATGTCTTTGGCAATGGCTACACCTGAATCCACAGATATGCTTACATTGGCAGCATCTAAAGCCAGTGAATCATTCACTCCATCTCCTAAGAACCCAACAACATGGTTTCCAAATGTTTGCAAGGATTGCACCACTCGGAGTTTCTGAATTGGGGTGAGGCGAGCTAGTACTGTGGCTCTTTTAACTGTCTCATGGAAAGTGTCTTGGTCAAGTTGCTCTAGTTCAGGACCTGTTATTACATGAGTGGTACTTATGCCAACTTCCCTGCATACCCTTGTTGTCAAGGAGAGGGAGTCACCAGTTAGAACCTTGGCTTTCACTCCTTTCTCAGACAAACGCCACAGTGCTTGTTTTGCTGAGTCCTTGGGTGGGTCGAAAAACGTTATGAGGCCAAGGAACACCATGTCTCTTTCAATATCCTCCTCTTCTCTCTTGCTTCCATTACTCGTTTCGCATATTTGCTGCTGCAATGTCACATATAAATTGAAATTGAAAGTGAGTCAGCCACAGCCAATGAGGTGCTCCTTCTTCTCTTATCCTCTCGTATTGAATTTTTACATAACCTTGTGTGGAAACTTTGTTTCTATCTCTCTCCATAAATATTCACAAATACTAATAAGGTTCCACCTATTTAATGCTTATGATGAGAGAGATAGACATAACTTTGTCATGTAAAAATTCAACATGAGATGACCGTTCCCTACAAGAATAAGAAATTATTGTATGGTTCAGAACTGCTACATATCCATAGTCTCAGCCAATTTCCACATGACACATAGCTGAATTTTATTAAATCTTTTCTTGTACATTGGAAAAAAAAAATCAGTTATGTGTTATGTAGAAATTGACCAGACTATAAATATGTGGTGGTCCTGGACCATACAATAATTTCACCTAAGAGAATAGTTTTGTTGAAACAATCTTTATAGGTTGGTACTCCAACATAAAGATTGTTGGAACAAATTGGTGGTAATGGCTCCACAACAATGAAGAAATACCAAAGAAGAAACCATTAATGGTAATAATCCTGCAAGAAAGAAGAAACAACCAAGAAAGACGCAATTCTCCAAGGCGTGTGTAAAACACTAACCTTTAGGTTCGATTCGCCCCCACCAATCTCTATAGAATTGGATGCAATAGGGTGTTTTGACGAATCCCCTTCAGGATACAATGGAGTCCGTTGACATGGTTTGCACACCCACATCAACCGTATCGTCAATGGTAGTTTACAGAATAATAGTTTCCTTAATTCTCTCTGAGCATAAGGGAAGAAAGGAAATGATTTAGATACAGAGAATTTGGTGATTTCTATGTTTGTTGTTATATTTTTTTTTGTTGTCTTTTTCTGCATGTAGATTGGTTCTATTTATAGACCATCTCATGTCTTTTAGTGAAAAGATTTAACCTTTCAAAGAGACACATCTCATGACCCTTAGTGAAGAGTCACATCTCGTGACTCTTGACGAAGAGTTTCATCTCATGTCTCTTGAAGAAGAGTCGTATCTATTCATACTTACACATTTATATGAATAGACACATAACTTCATGAAAGGGTACAACCTTTCATTAATTTTGAAAATCTCTCACAATCCCCCACCATTTTCAAAATATATCCAAATCCCATTATTCCGAAAATCACATGGTTTCAGATAAAGGTATCTTACGTTTTGAACCTTTACTTAGTAAGTCATGGGTTTCACTCATCCCGAATATTATGGTAGACAAGCTTTGAACCAAATAATCATTAGAACAAGCGTGCATAACTTACACATGCAATCTCGGTACCATTGAACGAATTGTTAAAGTGACACATTTGATAAGGCCTTGTGTCATGTATCCTTTTCATGAGAGCTTTAAGAGTCAAGCCCTTAACTCCAAGAAGCGGCCACACTTCACTTCCATATAGGTAGACTTTATCAAAAGTGCCCCATAAATAAACACTCCAGCACATACATGCTATAAGTCCATTAAGAACAAATGTTCAACCTTTCCCTTTTATTTACTTTATGGTCCAAGTACTTTTAAAACCTTTGAGATGTATCTATTATTGTTAAGTACTTGCAATCACTCTAATAATGTACTTTCACCATTGAACTCAAGACTTGATGCTACTCAAGTGTGAGTAGGGTTTCCATCATTGGTGATCAATTAGATATGGGCTTGCATATCACCCCTAATGGTGTTTTACACACCATATCCCTTGTCAATCCTTTCGTCAAAGGATTTTCAAGATTTCTTTATGCTTTCATAAAGACTATGGATATCATTTCATTTGCAATTAGATCCTTCACATAGCTATGTTTAAGTCCAATGTCTTTGGACTTTCCATTATTATCAAAATATAAGTACAAAAGAGTCTCAAGTAAGTGCACAAATCATGTTCGCCGGTTAACCAAACAACTAAAACAACAAACATACAAATAGAGAATCAAGAAGATGAAAGTATCAAAAATTTCGTACACAGTGCGTATTGAATATCTCTTACCACGGGCAACCAATCAACGATCTAACCGTTCAGATTTAAGAATCATGTATCCTGAACGGGATCACAAAATTCCAACCCAATCCAACGGTTAACAAAGTTGTAAATGTAATTTTACTGTAACTGCCCTGTGAAACTACGAGAATAACAAAATCTCGCTTCCTTTTCTTAGATAAATTACCCCCATGTACTTTCCTCGATTACATACACCTTTTCTTGAACATATAAATCCTTGGTACCATTTTATTATGATACTCTTCTTCAAAACGAAAATGATTGCCTCAATTGTTCAAGAAAAGAATCATCTTTTAGATGTTTTAGACTTTTTAAAGTCTTTCCATGAGGAAAGAACTTTGTCAATGGTTGAAGATACAACCATATTATGTTTGTTTGTAGATATTAATAGTACATTCAATATCATATACTTTCATCTATACGTATGTATATTATGTTTGTTTGTAGATATTAATAGTACATTCAATATCATGCATTTGTTTCAAGAGAGGCCTACTATCAATCATCTTATAATTATAAAAATAATTAACAAGAAACTTCTTACTTGTTATGTTTCCCATCATGTACCTTAATATAGAGTTTTGACACATCAAACAAAGTGTCACATACCATTTAAATTGTGTCTCATGCAAATATAGTTATCATTATCCCTCTTGTTTTCTAACAGGTTTTAGCAATGATCTCATCTTCCTTATTTGTTAGTCTTAGGATGTTCAAGACATACATCACCTTTAAAGTAGTACGAAGGAACTCTATCTTCGTTTGCCAATGAACAAACTTTTCACCATCAAATCTCTCAAGTTTGACAATATTAGAAGTCATCTTTTTCAAAGTTGCAGTCATTGTTGTCATAAGCAAAATCGAACATAAAGATTGTTCAATCTTTATAGGCTGGTACTCCAACCTAAAGATTGTTGGAACAAATTGGTGGTAATGGCTCCACAACAATGAAGAAATACCAAAGAAGAAACCATTGATGGTAATAATCCTGCAAGAAAGAAGAAACAACCAAGAAATGCGCAATTCTCCAAGGCGTGTGTAAAACACTATCCTTTAGGTTCGATTTGCCCCCACCAATCTCTATAGAATTGGATGCAATAGGGTGTTTTGGCGAATCCCCTTCAGGATACCATGGAGTCTGTTGACATGGTTTGCACACCCACATCAACCGTATCGTCAATGGTAGTTTACAGAATAATAGTTTCCTTAATTCTCTCTGCGCATAAGGAAAGAAAGAAAATGATTTGGATACAGAGAATTTGGTGATTTCTATGTTTGTTGTTATATTTATTTATTTTTTTGTCTTTTTCTGCATGTAGATTGGTTCTATTTATAGACCATCTCATGTCTTTTAGTGAAGAGATTTAACCTTTGAAAGAGACACATCTCATGACCCTTGGTGAAGAGTCACATCTCGTGACTCTTGACGAAGAGTCTCATCTCATGTCTCTTGAAGAAGAGTCGTATCTATTCATACTTACACATTTATATGAATAGACACATAACTTCATGAAATTGTACAACCTTTCATTAATTTTGAAAATCTCTCACAATTCTGGTGATTTCTCTATTTTGTTGTTCTATTTTTTGTTGTTGTCTTTTTTTGCATGTAGATTGGTTCTATTTATAGATCATCTCATGTCTTTTAGTGAAGAGATTTAGCCTTTCAAAGGGTACAACCTTTCATTAATTTTGAAAATCTCTCACAAGTTTTGATAATGTGGTTTTTTTAGTTAACTTGTCCTATCTAACATGGGAAGAGAAATTTAAAGAAGACACAAGAAGTGATTCTAATCCTGTTAAACTATCTAGATGCAAAATCAATGTCATTGGCATGAAAAGAAAGAATGCAAGAAGAAAAGACACACCATTTCCAGCTTCCTTATAGCTACTGCTATAACCCTTAACCCCTCATTGCTCAAATCTTCTGAGAGATTTAAAATCTGCTGATAATCATCTGAAGAGAAGGGCGAAATTTCATCTTTATCGAAATTCTCAATGAAAGAACAAACTCTCAATACTTCTAACAGTGCTCCTTTTGTTACCATGAACCTGCCAAAGAATTGTGAGTGTCCGTCTTCTGTTTCTAAGATGACAGATACTCTTCTTCTTATGAAGTCAAAAGGAATCTCATCTATCTTCCTCCACTTAGACGGCTGAAACCTGAATCCATTTGAATATACAAATGCCAGAATAGCATCATCCAGAGGATACTTCTGATCACTCTTAAAGTAAGAGTTGAGGAAGGCATAGCGTAAAACTTTTTCTTGGGATAAACCCCTGCCGTCAAGGTGATTAACCATGATTGCGTGATTCATTGTAAGGGAGCCTGTCTTATCAATACAAAGAATATCCCTGCAACATTAAAAAGTATAAGTACACAGAAAAAGAATTTGCTAGAAAGATGCATATTTGGATTAAAACAAGACTTAGTCTTATATTCCTTGCAATATTTTTGGACCTTATGTTTTCATTCATTGTTAATGATGCTGTTGCATCCTTTTCTTTCTTTTAACTTTGATGTGCATTTTTACGTTCTTTTGGGGATTTGGGTGTGGGTTCAATTATTGATATACTAGAAGTTTAGCACCACGTATGCATTAGCACAATTGATTAGAAGTTAGAACACAATTTAGACCCAGTTATCAATTTCTCTATTTTTTACTACAAGTTCATATTATTCATAATGTTTCTAATACATAATTCCTATATTTATGTCTTGATAATGATAGATTTTTACATTCTGGTTTCCCCTAGTTTAATCTGCAAAATTAAAATGCATGCTAATCTAATCAATAATTGTAGGTTCCGATTCTCTTTTACCCTTTCTTTGATTTTGATGGTAGAGACAGGGGAAGGGTAGCTAAATCTGGGTCAGAATGGAAACTTGAATCCATAATTTATGATAAGTTGGTTCAAATGTGTGCAACTGCATATGAATTTAGTGTCCAAGACATCAATCAGTTGATTTTTAATGTGAATTATACTTACATTGATCCCATCTGGCGTATAGATGTTAAACTCTTTACTATACATCTGTCTTTAGCCATAGCAAGTGCTCCTTTTGCAAGACATGTGTTAATGATGAGGGGAAGCATCTGAGGATTGAGGGCTGATGCAACTGAGATGGCAAAAAGAACACTCCGGCTCAAATTAAGAGATGTAGTGTAATTTATCACAAACATGATGGTAACAACTACTAGCATGACAGAAATAAGCAAGTAAAATATCCGTCTGAGATCCCTTTCAAATTCATCTGGTGGCTTCTTCTTCCCAACTTTTGAAAACATGGTGCTCATGTAAGTATTGGATCCAGTTGAAACCACTAGGCCTGTTCCAGTACCTGATACCACGTTTGTGCCCTGTGATGTTAATAACTAATCATTTCTCAGCAAAATTCTCCATTCAATCAGACTATCTCTGATCGGAAATTTAATATTTTTGAGGGCTACAATATCTTATAAATATTGGAAATTACAAAATTCTAAAATCACATCCTCTCCTTCTCTTATGTTTTAAAAATCTATATATAAAGCAATGTTGAGCTTACTTTCTTCTTAGGGATAAAAACAAATTTCATGATTCAATACTTGGATGAAGAAGGGGGAAAAAAAGTAATGCTAGACAGCAACTTGGTCTTGTTATTTGGGCTTTGACTTGACATTGGAGGAGTATTGGGCTTTGGAGTTGCATTTGGGTTTGTTTCTTAGATTGGACCACTTGACCAAAATATAATTGGATGGTTTAGGTCCTTTCCAATTTTATAGAGTATTCAAGTTCCACCAAATTTTGTTCTGTAAATTGAAGCTATAACTTCCACTGAAACAACAATACAAACAGGGAATTGTGTTACTAACTAACTCACCATAAAGCAGATGTTCTTTAAATCCAATAAAGGAGTGCTGTGATCTTCTCTGATTTCAGCAGTCTTGTCAATTGTCCAAGATTCCCCAGTTAGTGATGCCTGGCTGTTAACAAGGTAAGAAATCACCATGTGATATTTAGTTAAGCTGAAAAGGCAAAAGGAAGAATAACAAGTGTCTACTATCTATCATCATCAACTAAACGAGCAGATTTTCCAGTTGACAAAATAACATACCTTACAACAAGTTGTTTAGAAGATAACAACCTGATATCTCCAGGAAAGAGGTCACCAGGTTCAAAAATCACAATATCACCTGGAACTACATCCCTCTGATCAACTTGAACTATAAGTTCTTTCTGAACAACTCTACCAGCGCATCTTTGAACTTTTATTGGACATTTTACAAATTCTGAAAGCTTCATTGCTGCTTTTGAGCTGCTGTATTCCTAATAGACACAACAAAGGTCCCAGATTAGAGTAAAGGGAAGAGAAATACTAACTCCACTGTTTCAATGCAAGTGCAACCAACTAATGTAGAAAAACCTGATAGAAACGGAGGGTGACACTGATGAAAACCAATATGAGCATGATAAATCCATTTGGACTGTCACAGGTAATGAATGACAGAACAGACAAAACAATCAGAATGATATTGAAAGGATGGAAAAGAGCGTTCCACAGAAGATGCCACCATTTTGGAAAGGAATACTCAAGTGGAACATTTGGCCCATTTTCCCGCAGTCTCCTCTCGGCTTCTGTGAAACTTAAGCCTGCAAAGAATTGAAAAATACCTTTCATATGACACAAAACTAGAGGGTGGTGTTTAATTCAGTGATCACAACAATGAAAAGCTGAAAACACTGGACCCTGCAGTCTAGTTTACATGTAATCAAAACCCATTAGCGTCGACTTAATGGAGTTTGGATAGTTTGTACGAACTACGAAGTCAGAAGTTCAAACTTTAGTGCCAAAACACATAAAAAATGTTACATGTAATCATGTATCATTAACATAACACATAGATATGATTGCCTTATGGGGTAAGGAAGTAGACATTTTCTTTCAGTATTAATTTACAATTCACAAAGTACTGCAGAGTGCAGACACTTGCCTCTCTCAGTGGACCTAACGTACTCGAAGACCAAGTTTTTGTAAGACTGAGCCAAGGTGTATAACCAAGAGTAGACTTTCTCCTCTTCCTCAGTTTTTGAGCCCCCATCAACTTTTCCTACAATTGAACTCAACCCAGATAAGTAAAACACACACACACAAAAAAAAAACCTTAGTATATAATATAACAGTAACTATTAACTAGCTAGAGAGAAGTGTGAATAAAAGGGAGCGAAAATGGAAGAAGTTATGGCAAGGAATACTTGAATGAATGAGGCGCCGGAATAATCCAAAGAGTGAAAAGGGGAACCGATCTTTGTGGGTATTTGGCCTGTTCACAAGAGTTTGTCTTATGGTGTTGGAATAAGGAAGCATGTAATTGTTATGGTTATTGGCAAAGAGGGTGGAAACTTTGGTTCTTTCCATAGTAGCATTGAAATAATGGGAGAGGAAGAGAAAAACAGGAGTTGAGAAAAAGAGAGGAGCATGTACATGTTGTTCGTTCGATCTATGGTTGGAGATTTGAATAGAAGGTGGACATTGCATGCAAATTTTGTCAATCTAAGGTTACTTCCCGTCCATGCTTCTAACTAACGAACCACTCACGACAGTTAGGTGAGTCACCGTGAGTGCTTGCTTGACTAATTAATCATTATGGAGTATGCATGCATCATTAAAAGAAATTATTACATCATAATTAAGTATTATTAATTTTTTTATATTAATATATATAAAATTTATAAATTCAAAAATAACTTCGAAAGACATAAGAAGAAAATTCATATATCAATAAAAAAGGTCAAGATTTTGGTGAGAGATCAAAAGGTGGAGATAAGAAATCACTACATTACATGGACATTACATACAGGGACGGATTTAAGAGGGGACAAGCATGGGCCTTAGCGCCCCCCCTCCCTCATGACTTCCATGGTTTATATATGCACAGCTTTTATTTTTTTTTCTCGAGCACAACATACCATTGCCCAACATCTTTTACTTTGCTTATCAATGCTCACTCCAATTCCTCCCCAAGAGTTTGGTCTTCACGCTCCATTGGAATCTCTCGAGCCTCTATGGGACCCTCTCACCATATCATCCTCACCTAGCCTTCATTGGTGAGTGAAAGACACGCGCGCCCAGGTTCTTGATTGGGTGATGTCTTTATGTTAGGATGAGTCAATGCCACCACTTGAGGCAAATTCTATTTTTGTCAATAACAAAAAGGGAACAAATAAAATACTTTACACACTTCTTTTGTTTCATTTACTATTTTAATAAATTAAAAATAATAAACAAATTAATAAATAGATAAAATATCTGTACAGACTAATCAATAATTTAATAAATTTATATTAAACAGTTATTATAATATTCAATAATATTATATAAATAATTATTATATTTCTTTTTTTTTTGAAATAATTGATATCCTGATAATTAAAGAAATTTTTATTGTTTAAAATAGAATTTTTCAGTGATAGAAATATTTATTACATTTTTTTATTTTTATCATTTGAAATTAAAATCAGTTTTAATTCTATGTGTAAAATGAGTAAATATTCTATAAAAATAATTATTTATTAAAAATTAGACATTTAAATAATTGTAGAAGAAAAAAAAATTTCAACCCCCCTCTAGTAGAGCTCTGGATCCGTCCCTGATTACATAACAACATATTAGGCATATTAATGTTTTCGGCCTTATTATTTATTCTATTCTTTATGCAAATGTCTCATTTGTTCATCTTTTTTGGTTACTCATTTTACTTTTTTTTCCATTATAAATTAAAAATTTTAAATTATTACTTTGATTGAATAATAAATTAAAAAATATTATATTTTTTGCAATAAGGTACTCTTCTATAAACTAAAATCTTTTAATTTGATAATCAATTAAAAATATTTTAAAAAAATAGTCTAAAGCAAACTTTTAGGCACAAATTAAAAAATTATTATATTAAAAAAAGTAGTCTAAAAAAATATTCTTTCTTTCAACGTTGATTATAAAATTTGAACCACTATTTTGAATTTCAAATTAATGTGAATATATGAGGAAGATTTCATTTTATAATTACTAAAATTTCATTATTCTATTATAATGATTTCCATATCTAAATACAAATTTCATTATCCTACCACTATAATAAAGGTAACTATATTATTTTACAATATAAAATTAAAGTAATTAATATAATAAATAAATATAATTAAGGTAATTATTTTCTATAATAAAAGACCTAATTATTTTCTATACATAAGAATGAAAATGTTATATCAAAGTCAAACTATAAATAAATAAATAAATAAGTAGAACTAGAAATAAACTAAACTAACTTGAAATCACTAAAGAAAAAATTATTGGTCTATCAGTTGTTATTAAGCATTAACTAAAACAAACCAAGATTAACAAAATTATTATACAAAGCATCATCTTATTTTGTACTCATCATTATTTTTTTATTGAAATATGTGACTTCAAATACTACTCACAAACCTACTTTTTTTTCCGTAATTAATGTTAATAATTTAATAATTTTTTCAAAAATGTTAATAACTTAAATAGAAACTGTCGTTTTTAATATTAAAATTATAAGTACTTATATTAACACAAGAGAAAAAGAAAATATGAAAATACAATGAGATAATAATATTTATTGGAAATATAATTTCTTTAAGTGATGAATTAAATTTCAAAGAAAAAAGAAAAGAAAAGGCCTAACAAAATTGTAGGTAGGGATGACAATGGGTGTTGGACCAGTGGGTATCCACAAAAATTACCTATGATGGATAGGGTAATTATCTACTTAATGGGTATAAGGTCGGGTACGGGTAATTACCTACAAATTTTAATAATTAATTATGCGAGTAGGGTGTCTTAGTACCCAACCTTATCCATAGGCTCCACAATAATAATAATAATATAAATCATGTTTCCTAATTTACAAAAATAAAATCACGTTCCTTTTTTTTTTATGGAACAAAATCACGTTCCTTAAACCTTATTTGCTAACAGATACGTCACATTCCTTAATTCACAAAAAAAAAAAAAAAAAAAAACATGTTCCCTATTTGCTAAAAAATTATGTTTTGTAAAAGATCTTTGAATAATATTTTAATTTTTGTGGTGTTTTATGTTTATGATTATGTTTTTATTGAAAGATCTTTAAATGAAATTTTAATTTAATAACTATCATATTTTTAATTGTTTATTTATCAATTTTCGTATTAATTAAAGTGTCAACAATGGATATGGGTATGAGCATTAAGGTACCCAACGGGAAAAATGATATGAATATTAAAGTTATTATCTACACGGGTATAGATTCGTGTATGAGAATTTTTTAAAAGTGTGTCTATGGGTCTGGGTACTACAGTACCCTAAATAGATTATACCATTTGTCGTCCCTAATTATAGGAAATAAAATTTAACATTGTAATATATTATACATATGAAATACTAATCATAATTTCAATTATTTTTATATTTTTCCTCATGTTTTATTTTAAATATAATAAGTAATTAATATTCAACCAATTATTTATACTGTACAATAGTAATTAATAATTTAAAAATTACTGTGTAAAAAAAATTTAAAAATTTTATACTTTATGATACATGATTGATATGTAGTACAAAACTCTTATTAATTTTAGTTCATAACTCCTATTTTAAATTTTCACAAATCTTTAAATGTTTAAAATTTAAAACATTTTGCAGTAAAAAAAATTAAAATATTTTATAGCATTGTCCACAATAGACTTCTTGCATAACATGCATAGCTTGAATCTAGATTTTCATTTAAAAATATATAGTTAAAAAAATCATTTCAAAAAAATATTTTGTTTTCATTTTTTTTATTGTAACTAAGAACTTTTACTTTAGATTGCTTGAAATATTATTTCACAATAATTATTTAAATTACTACATTACCTAACACATAATTAATTTTTTACTTTTCTCATTTATTTATTTTAAAAATCATAATCTACTATATATAATCAACTATATATGTATAATAGACAACAATAATTAATAATTAAAAATATTATACTTTAATTGTAAATAATTCTTAATACAAATTTAAGAAAATATTTATATATTTAAAATATTTTTTAAAAATATTGATAAAATATATATTTAATCCGTGCATGGCACGTGTCACTCACTCTAGTAAATTAAAAATTTTGCTTACATGTCATATAAAAAGTGATTGAAATCATGAATGTGTGAAAAAGAAATGGTCACGTTATTAAAAGTGAAAACAAAGTTAAAAACGAGAGTGGAGGATGTAATTTCAAGAGGAAGGAAGTATTTATCATAAATTGCCAATTACATAAGCGTGTCTTGAGATGAAAACGAGAAGAGTAAGAAAAACAAGGAAGGAGACATTAAGAATATTTAAATTTTACGTATGGGACGCAATGTATGTATGATACGAGCCCAATTGTTAGTGAAGAATGGAAGACAGTTTCAGTGTTCGAAAGTTGAAAGGCCCAAAACACAGGGGATGATCATTGATCAAGTCCTTGGGCTTGGGTTGGTGAAAAATATAAATAATCTTATTCCGCGTGTTATATTTTGTGGAGGGCCATACATATATTCCAATTTTTTTTATAAAAAATGTATATAATTATTAATTACATCTGATCAAAGTGAACGAAAAATAATAGGTGGTGTAGTAGACAGGGGATGACCAAGTCGAAAACTACATCCATAGTTAGAATGCAGTACAAGTCAAAAGTATAGTTTCTTCAACGTAGACACAGATAAAATTATATCGAACATGGCCACATATGTTTTAGTTACAAACACCGGTGCAGTTAATAAGCCGGTCAATAAAAATTACTGGTACAGTTAATAACTAATGTAATTGGGCCTTGAACATATTCATTTAATTTCATGTGATTTATGAGTTATGTCTTGGGTATTGGGCTTAAGTTAGCTCTTTTTCTTTTTAAACAACACAAGAGAAACTTTTACTCTTTTTCTTGAAGAGAAACTTTTACTCTCCTCTTCAAAAAAAGCTTTACATTAGTGTAGAACATCGTTGAATAGAGGCTGTTTCTGTCCTTATCTACATATAGAAAGGATGGATTTATCACCATTATGTAGCATAAGTAAATATATAAGTCGTAATCTCTTATTCAATTTTGTTCCTAAAAAAGCCGGAGATATAACAAAATAGAAATCTTTTTTAACTATGAAATGTACTGTTTTGCACTAAAGATGACCAATAAAAGGAAATATTTCAGTACATGATATTCATTATCTCTTTCCCATACATGTATTCAGACTGATTGATAAATTCCAAATTTGTCTGATCGTAGCATCAAAATTCGTACTAAATAGTAAAGCTGAAAAAATATGGAAGATCCAAGTTTTTTTCCTGTGACCAGTCTTCAGTACCCGACAAATAAGAGAAAGGAAATGGGAGGACAAGAGTGGAGCAACCAGGCTAGAAAGCTAAAAACATCCACATTTTTTTAGCCTCCACACCAACACACTTTGCCCCCAAAGTTCATCTCACATGCTATATGCAAAAAAATAATACATGAAAATAAGATTTAGTGCTAGTTTTGTGGGTCTGCTATAATAAGTCCGACATATTGTTTTTTTCTCTTTTTATTTTGGTGAGGCAGGTCTTATCATTGAGGAAAAGCATAAAAAGATGCTCGTGTATGTGTGTATATGGTAAATTAAATAAGAGTTGAACAGTGTGTATGAATTTGGAGTTTTATGGCCTGAAATCTAGTGGCCTAATGATTGAATGATAGTGAATTGGTGGGTTATGACTGTACGGAAATCTCTCCGAAATTTTCTACATTTTTCAATGGCTGAAATCAAAGTTTCATCACACAAAAAAAAAGAGAAAGAAGACACCTAATTATTTACATATTAATTATTTTCAGATATAGCTGCTCCAGCGTGCTACAGGTACTTTTGTCCACAAACGAAAAGAAAAGAAGGCTCAAAGAATAAGGAAATGAAATGAGAAAAGCTGGGCACAGAACTATCCACTGAAAGCGTGTGCATGAGTTGTTTCAGAATCAAGCAACGGGGTTGCATTAGATAACCCTTTTAGTTGGCAGCCCAAAAATGTTGAACCCCATTGGCTAACTCCACACCATTCGACACATGTCACTGTGATCCGTGAATTTGTGGATTTCTTTTGAACAAGTGTGCATGAGGTCAACCGTACGTTAAATATTTAAAACAAAAAAACTAAAAGGACAACAATTTTTATATATATCAACTAAATAAATAAGAGTTTAATGGTGATATACAAATTGTGTAAAACTATTTTCTTAAAAGTCATCTAATTATAAATAATCGTTGATATTACTTTTATATATATCAACAATTTTTGTATATATCAACTAAATAAACTATTTTACACAGTTATCCAATCATAAATCACCGTTGATATTATTTTTATGATAATTTCTTAAAAGTCAACAAACTTATCATACATGGTGAATTGTAATTGGATGATGGTGTAAAACTTTTTTACACTGTCAGTGCATAGCCTTTTTTCTCAATAAATAAACTATTTATTCATTTTTGGTCATCACAATAACATAAATGACATCTAATATTATATAAAAGAAAAGATGCTACATTTTGTTGATTGATCTAAAGAAAAACAAAGTATTAATATTTTTGGTATGACAGAAAATAATTTTGTTCAATTTATATAGAATCATATTATATTATAAGTTACAAACGTTTTCATATGAATATTTAACATAATTGTATATATAAAACTTAAATCCAAGACTACTAATCATATATTAACTTGAAATAATCATATATTAGCTGATTCACGTATTTAATGATAAATATGTACTAAGAATAATGTATTATGTATTATATTAATATATACTAATATATTGTTTTAGTGTGTGTCACATATCATCCATGTATTATATAAACAAACCCTAAACCATGGTGAAGAGGTAGCTATAGACTGAAACAATAGCATAACAAGTTAGATCTACATGGCCAGTGGAGTGACTACAGTGGACTGCGAGAAACAAGTTAGATCATGGAGGCTGCTACGTTCTCTCATGCAACTACTAATCCCTACGTGCAACTGCGCCACCATTATAGACGACCAAGACGAGTGCCTCCAATACACAACCAAATATTCATCATCATCGCGCATGAACTCCACCACCACCATCACAGGCACGATCTTCGGATACCGAAGAGGAAAGGTGAGCTTCTGCATTCAGGCAAACGCCAACTCCACCAACCCAATTCTCCTGCTGGAGCTGGCAGTTCCAACAACCATCTTGGCCAAGGAAATGAGAGGAGGAACCCTCAGAATCGCACTAGAGAGTGGTAGCGGTAGTGACAGTGGTGGTGGTGGTGACAACGACGGCGAAGCGGACACACTTTTGTCCACGCCTTTGTGGACTATGTACTGCAACGGAAGGAAAGTGGGGTATGCCGTTAAGCGCAGGCCCTCCAACACTGATTTCGAAGCACTAAGGTTGATGCGTTCGGTTGTTGTCGGAACTGGGGTTATAAGCTGCAACGAGTTCGTGAACAAAGAAGATGATCAACTAATGTACCTCAGAGCGAGTTTTCAGAGGGTTCGTGGCTCAGACAACTGTGAATCTTTCCACTTGATTGATCCAGAGGGAGACATGGATCAGGAGCTTAGTGTTTTCTTTTTTAGGTCCAGGTGACCTTTTGTTTTATTTTATTTTTTATTTTTCCTTTTCTACCACTTTCACTTTCCTTAGCTTTTTGAGCTGTGCTTAATGATTATGGTCAACCAGACCAGAGCTAGAATATATAGCTAGCTAGCTAGCATGGCTTTTAATTAGTTATCCTTCGAACTCTTTCTTCATTTTATTCGCCCCCGTGTTGTGTAGGGCATCATGGCCAGATTGTGATGGTTTCGGAGGAGAACGGTATGTATGCTGATGATACCGTTTTTTTGGCCTTTCCCTGAAATTATTATAACCGGCCACTTGGTTTTACTTTTGTTGATTCTGGTTTTTGCAGAATAAAAATGAATTGAGTACTGTGTTAATTTTGTCTGAAATCTGAACGATACATGGATTTTATACTTACTTTTGTTTCTCTCTCTAAATAATCATTCTTCACTCAATTTTTTATACTTATTTCTGCACTTTCTACTTTCCACTTATTGACTTTAACGGATAACAAAAAACTGGATTGGTTTTCACCATTCAAAGTCAATTTTAAAGATAACTCATTGTATGCATGACCAAACAGAATCATTGGCTCATGATCGAATCAATTAATAGTGCCATCAAGTTTTCTCAACCATAATTTAATCAAAGGTGATTTTTTTTTTTTTAGGACCTTCAAGTTCTGGTCTAGAGTTATTATAACAAATTTTTTTTTATCAGTCAAATATTAATTAGTTATTAATTTATTAGTTTCTTTTAGGGGATTCGAATCCATAATTTATCACTTCCTTCCTTCTTCTTTCACCACCAAACCAATTTTATTATTGATTTTACACAAACAAACTGGTCATGAACTTGGTTCTTCGTGGAATCCATCAATTCGATCAAGATTCTTCAACCTTGATTTAATTAAAGAATATTTTTACTTTCTTAATTTTTTTTCCTTACTGTTTAGGACCATTGAAATATAGATATATTGGAGATTTAACTAATTTAGGTTGAGCCGAATGAAATCACTATAGGTTAAAAAAAAAAAAAAAAACTTACCTTCTAAATTACTAACACAATTGTATTCTTAGAGATTCAAATTTGAAATTCATGGTTAGCACAACTCTCGCCAAGTACTCATTGGCAGTGTGACTAGAATAAGGGAAATAATTGGAATTGAAGCAAAAATGAGATTTCATAAGGGCAATTGTGGTTACTTATAAACCTAAACGTGGGTGATTTATCTATGATTGAAATGAAGTCTGAGTGAAACTAAGTGAAAGTGCAAACAATTGATGTTAAAGAGTATAAGTAGATGGATTGCGATTAGGGGTGAAATGTCACTTGAACTTAGAGCTAGCTAACTCTTCACAAAATGCATTAAGGCACAAAAAGCTGAATGGACATCTAAGGGTAAACCACTATTTTGATATAAGCCATATCAAATCAAGACAAATTTTGAGTACTAGATATAACTTCAAAATAACAAAACACACCCTGAGTATCTTCACACTTAATGGTATTTCTTTAATTTTTTTAATCTACACTTAAACTCTTTTAATCAATATCAGACATAATGAAATATTACCAAATCAAACCTAAAATATTTTTTTATTAATTGGATTTTTTTAGAATTTTTCAGAATCAAAGTTTCAAATGTCTTTGTATTTCTATATTGTAATTTATATTTTTATTGAGAAATAATATCTCATCGATTGAATTAATATTTTCTATTTTTTTAATTCATATTTTTATATTTAATTTAATATATAAATATATGAATAATATAGAATATTTGGTAAGTTTTGCAAATCTTGTGTCGACCTTTTCATGCCCGACAAATGTCTTCGGATAATTAATCAACTTTAATTTAAAAGTTTATGTTGTAAAGTTATATAGAATTGGGACATCGTTTTAGCTAGCCCAACGTCAGTGAGAATATCCTGTATTTCATATTTCATATAATCAAGCATCCAAAGCATTTTTACGCGGAATCGACAGCTCATAATATTCTCCTTGTAACTATTATTGCGTAAAAGCAATCTTAGAGAAATTCTATCCATGTTTACAGCTTTAGCACTTCATATTTAAAACAGAATCCGAAAGTCATGCATGGAGTAGAATCCATGAGTTACTGATTTTGAAACAAGAGTAGAATCCATGAATTTGAGACAAGTATGATTAATTTATATAATACTGGTATTTCTTTTGCGACCATTAATTTTAAAAGGCCAACATCTATTTTGGATGGAGGTATTGAGAGTAAGGACGTTTAAGAGTGAACTGTTTACTAGACTAGAAGCCGATGTGGAGCATTTTCCTTCTTTAAAATCGGTATCTAATTGCATGAGTTGTTTCTGATTCATTATGTCGTTTGATCGGGAATTACTCAATTAGACACACTTGTCACACCACCAAGCTCATAATTTTGAAAAATAATCTGTCTCAACTTTGTAATATTCATAACTCAAGTAATGGATTGTCAATTTGTAATCTGATACTTTCATATTGACATACAATCGAAAATACCTTCAACTTCTTGTTCTCTATTCAACTCTTTCTTTTTTTTTTTTTTTTAAAAGTACATCATCTTAATCAAACTCTCTAGCTTAATTTCGTAAATTTTAGGGACTCTTACTTCCTGCATCCCACTTTTGCTTCCGGAACTCCCTTTCCGGAAAAGAAAATTGCTTCCGGAAAGGGGTGCAGGAAGCCAAAAATGGGGTGCAGGATATAAAAGCCAATTTTAGGTATGTTACACCAACAATCTGCTTTGGAACATTATAAAAAAAAGAAAAAAATCTGTTTTGGACTTTCACTTCGCCCCCTTTCTGGCTTTTCTGTCTTTCAAAACAATCCCCCGGCCCTTCACATTATCAGATTAGTTCATGGGCTTCAACAGCGGTCCTTTAACGGTCTTTTCTCACGTGCTTGTATATATAAACACAAACACAAATCATATAAGAATCCAGGTTCGGAATCAGCCCCGTTCATTGTAACATGTACCCAAAGAAGAAAAAAAACAAAAAAAAAACGTTGATAAAAACATTAGTCATTTGTGCTCTTGTACACCCATACTTGCTATCCATTCCATTTCCATATTCCATAACGGTAAATGCTTGTTTTGGGGAGGGGTGGTGATAAGCATATGCTTTTTTATTTTGCATTATGTCAATAAAATAAAATGTTTGTGATAATTGTAGTATGAAGAGTGTTCCAGTGTGTCAAAAAGTTCCACATTTTTTAAGAGTTGAGGCTAAAAATAATTAATAAACTCAGCGAATAATATTTCAAATATGATGACCTAACGATGAGACTTTCTTAAACTAAAATTAAAATAAGTTGCTTATGTTTTCACGACGGGTTATATTTCTTATGCACACAAGTCCACCTCTCTTAGTTGTCTAAAGATTCTTAAATCAAGTTGGTATACAAACACTAAAAAAAAATGTTAAACCAAGCAATATGGGATATGAGCCTTTTGAAATACCAAAAATCCCAACAAAAAACACTTGTAGCTATTAGTCTAAAATTATTGGCATTCACAAAAAAAAGAAGTCTAAAATTATATATTAAAAATTATAAAATCATAATTAATGAGTGAAACTAATTAAATGAGATGTACTGAAAGGGTCTAGTTCAATTGATTTAGCAGGTGCATGAGTAGGGATGACAAAGTGTACCCGGACCCTATGGATATTCGCAAAAATATCCGCAAGCGGGTCGGGTAAATACCCGCTTATTGGGACTGGGGCCGGGGTCCGGTATTTACCCGCAATTTTTTGCAGTGCGGGTACTGTAACGACCCAACTTCGTTACATATATATTATACTAAACTCTCTATTTAAATTTTATCATGTAAAAAAAAACGTATAAATTTTTCTCATTTAAAATACATACATATGTACTTATATACAACGTTCGTCACCGCATCGTCCAAGTATGATATTCCAATTTACACCTTAAAATACGAGGATACATATAACATCAGAAAGAAGATTTCCTTGTAGAGGAAGTTCACACTAATCTTTATTTCTATACAAAATCCTAAGTTGGTCCCCTTGAAAGTACATATATATATATACTAGAACAAAATTAGCAAAACAGGAGGATCGTCCAATCTTAGGATCGTCCAATCAACATAGCAGGAGAATCGTCCACTCTTCAACCATGACTAGCATGAGAACCAGCACCATCACTGCTACCTGCTCCCGTGTTAACCACACGATCATTGCAGTAAAACAATACAAACACAAATTGCAAGGGTAAGCTTCTTATAAAAAGAATGATAGATTATACACCAAATTTCAATTAACATCATTCACACTAAACATTCAGTTCATTTCATATGTCACTCCATACATCAATATCATCATACAATATTATGCTGACTCGACTCCATGGAGATTTCAACAACTTTCGGGCGGTTCCCATAGGCCCCATCCCCTACCATTAGTCTCGCCTTAGACCATTCAGGGAGTCCCTTGAGCCACCATGTGGAGGAAGTGTGAATTTAATCCGATATAGACAAGTGTTGGTATTGGCTTACCTCTGTCAGGTTTGCAAAACCTTCCATCTTTAGGAATTCGCCCACTTGTCTATTCTATATGCCCGCCATTGGCCACCACGAAATCCTCCAGCACTAGGTTGAGAGCCCACCTAGCACCCTCAACTTACGTGCCTACCCTTATGCAATATCATGCACAACTCAACAACTCTGATTGCCACACGTTCTCTCTATGTTATAAATTCACCATTTTTCTCAAGTCAAGCTTATGAACCCAATCTAGCAGTTCAGTAAGCACAAGTAAGGCGTTCTCACACCTCGAATCCTTACTCACTACACAACACTAAATTTAACTAAGGGTGAATTTCCTAACATAGTTCTAGAACCAAAGTGTTGGCAGATCCAACATCCTCGTTCGTAACAAGACTAGGTTCTGATTCTCCGTTAAACACACCCTCAAAATTTCACAACTACCATCGTTGGACGTCAGACTTTACTGAACATAAGGCACCACTGGACGCGGTCATTATACACTGAATCATTGGACGCTGGTCACTAGACACTGGGTCATTGGACGCTGGTTTTACTACACTCTAGTATTCACTGGACTTTGGTTTTTTAGTCGTAGTATAGATAGATGGACGATGGTTTTCTTTGGACGAGTGGTTTTCTGCAGAGCCCAGAACCTTTCAAAAACCCATTACGAACACATGTTTCAAAGGTTTTGAAACCATTTTCCAACACTTACAATATCATTCCAAAGCACAACAACATATTATCACAACAAACTCAGCTCAGATCATCAAAACATCAAGAGAGCAAAATCATTACATCATCATAACAGATATTTAAAGCATCCAAAACAGAAACAGAATTCCAAACATATCACCACCATATCAGTAAAACAAGTTTAAAGCTTCCCTTACCTTCAGCTCTTGACTCAAACCGTGAAGAAGAAAAAGCTAGAGAGGATAACTTTGAGGTTCTCGAGTAATCTGCCCTCAAGTTTCGTTACAGAATCAACTAGGAGACACCAACTTAAAATCAGCTAAGAACTCTCTAGGAAAGAAGAAATAATTCTTCAAGTTCAGGTAGGAAAATATCTCTCTCATTCACGGTAAGGAAACTTATAGAAAAAGAAAGATAAGAATGAAGGAAAATAGAAGAAATAAGAAGCTTGACACGTTCACTTAAGAGATTTGCATGAAATTTTGCTAGTAACACCTCTATTTCCTCTAAAAGCACCCCTTTTTCTTATTTTTTTCTTCTTCTACAACTTACGAAATTTACGTAAAAATTCCTAACAACAACCTTACCTTCTAAGCCCAACCTTACATGAAATATTATTAACGACATTATAGTACATAACAACACAATCTATTTATTAATTCTTTTATACATAATATAACTTTAAATTTAAATTTCCTCTTGTATTATCAATCAAACACTTGAAATAAATCACGACATTACAATTCTCCCCAACAAGAAAATTTTCGTCCTCGAAAATTCGCTTACCTGGAAAGAGATAAGGGTATTGTTCACGCATTTTATCTTCAAGTTCCCATGTAACATCACCCGCAGTATCATTCCATATAACTTTAACCAAACTAATAGCTTTGCCCCTAAGCTATTTAGTTTCTTGATTCTCAATCCTGACTGGACGAGTCTCAAGCGTCCAGTCCTCTCGTACTTGTATTACATCCGGCTCAAGGATATGAGTAGGATCAGAAACATATTTCCTCAATTGAGACACATGTAATACATTGTGCAAATTGGCTAGAGTAGGTGGTAAAGCCATTTCATAAGCCACTGGACCTATGCGTCTAAGGATTTGATAGGGTCCAATGAACTTAGGTGTAAGCTTCCTCGACTTAATTGATCGTCCAATACCCGTAGTTGGTGTAACCCTTAGAAATACATGATCGCCCGCTTCAAACTCAAGTGGCCTTCTACGTTTGTCCGCATAAGATTTCTGTCTACTTTGTGAGGCCTTCATCCTTTCTTGAATTAACTTAATCTTTTCTGTAGTCTGTTGTAACATCTCTGGCCCTACTACCATATTCGTTCCATCTTGGTACCAACAAAGAGGTGTTTTACACCTTCTACCATACAAAGCTTCAAATGGTGCCATACCAATACTAGCATGAAAACTGTTGTTGTAGGTGAATTCTACCAAAGGTAAAACTTCATCCCAACTTCCAAGATGATACAAAACACATGCCCGCAACAGATCTTCTAGTGATTGGATCGTTCTCTCAGATTGTCCATCAGTCTGTGGGTGATAAGCAGAACTAAATCTTAACTTAGTTCCTAAGGCTTTTTGCAAACTTTGCCAAAATCTTGAAGTAAATCTTGGGTCTCTGTCCGAAATGATACTAGATGGCACTCCATGCAATCTTACTATCTCTCTGATATACAATTGAGTGAACTTCTCCAAAGAATACTTCATGTTAACAGGTAAGAAATGAGCACACTTTGTTAATCTGTCAACTATCACCCATATGGCATCGCAACCTCTAGTTGTCCTAGGCAAACTGGATACAAAATCCATGGTAATACTGTCCCATTTCCATTCTGGAATCTCCATTGCTTGCAACAAACCACCGGGCCTCTGATGTTCTACTTTAGCCTTCTGACAAGTTAAACATGTTGCAACATATTGTACTACATCTCTCTTCATACCGGACCACCAAAACATCTTCCTTAAATCTTGATACATCTTATTCATACCGGGATGTAGACTAAGTTTACTTTTATGACCTTCGTCCAATATGAGCCTTTTTAACTCAATGTCTTGTGGTACACAAATTCTACCTTTAAATCTCAAAATTCCATCATCACCCAAACTAAAGTCTATTCCTTTATCTGTACCCAACAACTCCATTGTTCTACTCAAGCTAGGATCCAATAACTGTTTCTCCTTAATCATTCCCAGAAAATTATTAGTCACAGTTAACATACCACAACTAAGGTGATCGTAGGTCACTTCAACATACAAGTTCAAATCTCTAAACTTCTCCACTAATTCTAACTCTTTCACCATCAAAGTGGACATCTGGATGGTCCTTCTGCTAAGGGCATCAGCTACCACGTTAGCTTTACCCGGATGGTACATCAATTGAAAATCATAATCCTTCAAAAACTCCACCCATCGCCTTTGTCTCATATTGAGCTCCTTCTGATCAAACAAGTATTTTAAACTCTTGTGATCACTAAATACATAGAATTTAGCTCCATAAAGATAATGTCTCCATATTTTCAAGGCAAACACCACTGCTGCTAACTCCAAATCATGAGTGGGATAGTTCCTCTCATGAGTCTTCAACTGTCTTGAGGCATAAGCCACAACTTTCCTTCCTTGCATCAACACACAACCCAATCCTTGATGAGATGCATCACAATAAACTTCAAAAGGTTCACTAGTATCCGGTATTATAAGGACAGGAGAAGAAGTCAACCTTTGCTTCAATTCTAGAAAACTCTGTTCACAAGCTTCAGTCCATGCAAATGGTTGGTCCTTGCGAGTAAGTTGGGTCAATGGTGTTACTATCTTAGAGAATCCTTCTATGAATCTCCGATAGTATCCAGCTAGTCCAACAAAACTTCTAATCTCTGTGGCTGTCTTTGGACGTTTCCATTGCAAAACTGCTTCTACCTTTGAAGGATCCACTGCAATTCCTTCAGCTGAGATTACATGACCCAAGAACTTCACTTCTTCTAGCCAAAACTCACACTTGGAGAGTTTTGCATACAATTGCTTTTCTCTCAAAATCTCCAATACAACTCTTAAATGGTCTTCATGCTCTTCACGAGTACGGGAATAGATAAGAATGTCGTCGATGAACACCACAACAAACTTATCCAAGAATGGACGAAAGATCCTATTCATGTAATCCATGAATATAGCAGGAGCATTCGTCACTCCAAAAGGCATGACCACATACTCATAATGTCCATACCGAGTTCGAAAAGCTGTTTTCGGTATGTCCTCATCTTTCACCCTTATCTGATGATACCCCGACTTCAAATCAATTTTTGAGAAAATCTTTGCTCCACACAACTGGTCCATCAAATCATCTATCCTTGGCAAAGGATATTTATTCTTGATAGTGAGCTTATTCAATTGACGATAGTCAACACATAGTCTAGAACCACCATCTTTCTTCTTGACCAGTAACACAGGTGCTCCCCAAGGAGAAACACTTGGTCTGATCATTTCCTTCTCCAACAAATCTTCAATTTGTTTCTTCAGTTCAGCTAATTCAGCGGGTGCCATCCTATAAGGAGTTATTGACACTGGTCCCACACCTGGAACTAGTTCGATAGCAAACTCAACCTCTCTTTGTGGAGGCAAGCCAGGTACTTCTTCAGGAAAGACTTCCGAAAAATCTCTAACAACTGCTATAGAGTTCAAGTCAAGATCACCCTTGACTTCCAAGAAAGAAAAGACTACATAACACGAAGCTCCTTCATTCAAAGAAACTTGTGCTTGCTTTGCAGAAATAAATTCAAGATCTTCGTGATCAGGGAATACAAGAGTCTTTTGAGCACAATCTATAAGAATACGATTGGAGGACAACCAATCCATTCCTAAGATTATGTCCAAATCCATCAAAGGAAGGCAAATCAAGTTAACCTTGTACTTGCGTCCATTGATTAAAACAGGACACCCCACGCATACTAAAGAAGTCACCATAGGGGTGGCTGTGGGAGTAGAGACATGCAAATCAAACAACAAAGGACACGTAGACAATTTCAATCTTTTCACACAATCATAAGAAATGAAGGAATGTGTAGCTCCAGAATCAAACAAAACAGATAAGGAGTTACCGTCCACTTCACACACACCTTGCACAAGATCATCAGATTTGGACGCTTCCGCTCCATTCATAGCAAAAACTCTTCCAGCTACCTTAGACTTCTCAACCTTTGGTGCATTTCTTGCTGGTGCAGCTCTATTATTAACTTGGCAATCTCTTGCTATATGCCCGGGCTTCTGACATTTGAAACAAATTATCTCCTTATAAGTACATTGAGTGCTGTAATGTGGACCACCACACCTAAAGCATCTAATGCCTTGAGCTCCTGATTGAGCTACAACTACACTTCCCCGAGGCTGTTGGGGTCTAAAATAGGGTTTCTTCTGAAAATTTCCCTTTCTACTGCCTGAGGGTCCATCACCATGAGTCCTTATTACTCTACTACCACCCTCTAGGCGTTCCACAGTCTTCGCCTTCTCTACTAATGCAGGAAACTCCCTAATAGCCATAGGGACAATCATCCGTTTCACCTCTTGCTTCAAGCCTTCTTCGAATTTTCTACACCTCCAAGCTTCAGTAGTAGCTTGAGAATAAAAACGAGCTAGGTGTTCAAACTTAGTCGCATATTCATGAACTGTTAGGTTGCCTTGCTCTAACTTCATGAATTCTGCCTCTTTAGCATATCTAGCACTATCTGGAAAATACCTCTCCAGAAAGCGCTCCCTGAAGTTTCCCCAAGTAAGGGGTTCTCCACGTGCTTCCATCATTTGTAGAGTTCCATGCCACCAGAACTCTGCTTCATCAGTTAACATATATGTGGCATAAGTAACCTTTCTATCTTCAGGACATGTCATTGCCCTAAAGATCTTTTCTAAAACTCTTATCCAGTTATCAGCTACATCCGGATCAGAGTTTCCTTTAAATGATGGTGGATCATTCTTCCTAAATTCAGCCAATCCTTGATATTCAGGTGGGATTACTGTTCTAGCTGCTTGGGCAGCAACCTGAGTGGCCTCTAACTGTGCCAAGGCTGCTTGATGCTGATGAGCCATAGTAGCACTCTGTTGTTGCATCGCAGCTGCCATAACTTCCATAGCATAGGCCATTTGGGCCATATCTGAGGGAGGAGGAGGAACAGGAGGTCTAGGTGGTCTCACCATCCTAACAGAAGACCAAACCAAGTTAGAGAATAACATTGGTTAAAGCCTTCCACTCATCATGTCAATCACACACAGCAAAAACATAATAGACCTATCCCCATAGGTTCGTCCAAAAGATACTTAGCAGGAAATTTCAAGAGAAACTATCCTTGATCTCGGTTTTCGCCTGCCATAACATCCTATTCGTCGCTCAAAGTATTGGGATGGCCAATCTCAATATTTCACGACAGTACAACTAGGATTCATGGTATAACGAACAACCAAAACATTCAACATCCTCAAATAACTTCACAACAACCACATAAGAAACATAGAAGACACATAACACACAGTCCGATTTGAATCGAACTGCTCTGATACAACTATTGTAACGACCCAACTTCGTTACATATATATTATACTAAACTCTCTATTTAAATTTTATCATGTAAAAAAAACGTATAAATTTTTCTCATTTAAAATACATACATATGTACTTATATACAACGTTCGTCACCGCATCGTCCAAGTATGATATTCCAATTTACACCTTAAAATACGAGGATACATATAACATCAGAAAGAAGATTTCCTTGTAGAGGAAGTTCACACTAATCTTTATTTCTATACAAAATCCTAAGTTGGTCCCCTTGAAAGTACATATATATATATACTAGAACAAAATTAGCAAAACAGGAGGATCGTCCAATCTTAGGATCGTCCAATCAACATAGCAGGAGAATCGTCCACTCTTCAACCATGACTAGCATGAGAACCAGCACCATCACTGCTACCTGCTCCCGTGTTAACCACACGATCATTGCAGTAAAACAATACAAACACAAATTGCAAGGGTAAGCTTCTTATAAAAAGAATGATAGATTATACACCAAATTTCAATTAACATCATTCACACTAAACATTCAGTTCATTTCATATGTCACTCCATACATCAATATCATCATACAATATTATGCTGACTCGACTCCATGGAGATTTCAACAACTTTCGGGCGGTTCCCATAGGCCCCATCCCCTACCATTAGTCTCGCCTTAGACCATTCAGGGAGTCCCTTGAGCCACCATGTGGAGGAAGTGTGAATTTAATCCGATATAGACAAGTGTTGGTATTGGCTTACCTCTGTCAGGTTTGCAAAACCTTCCATCTTTAGGAATTCGCCCACTTGTCTATTCTATATGCCCGCCATTGGCCACCACGAAATCCTCCAGCACTAGGTTGAGAGCCCACCTAGCACCCTCAACTTACGTGCCTACCCTTATGCAATATCATGCACAACTCAACAACTCTGATTGCCACACGTTCTCTCTATGTTATAAATTCACCATTTTTCTCAAGTCAAGCTTATGAACCCAATCTAGCAGTTCAGTAAGCACAAGTAAGGCGTTCTCACACCTCGAATCCTTACTCACTACACAACACTAAATTTAACTAAGGGTGAATTTCCTAACATAGTTCTAGAACCAAAGTGTTGGCAGATCCAACATCCTCGTTCGTAACAAGACTAGGTTCTGATTCTCCGTTAAACACACCCTCAAAATTTCACAACTACCATCGTTGGACGTCAGACTTTACTGAACATAAGGCACCACTGGACACGGTCATTATACACTGAATCATTGGACGCTGGTCACTAGACACTGGGTCATTGGACGCTGGTTTTACTACACTCTAGTATTCACTGGACTTTGGTTTTTTAGTCGTAGTATAGATAGATGGACGATGGTTTTCTTTGGACGAGTGGTTTTCTGCAGAGCCCAGAACCTTTCAAAAACCCATTACGAACACATGTTTCAAAGGTTTTGAAACCATTTTCCAACACTTACAATATCATTCCAAAGCACAACAACATATTATCACAACAAACTCAGCTCAGATCATCAAAACATCAAGAGAGCAAAATCATTACATCATCATAACAGATCTTTAAAGCATCCAAAACAGAAACAGAATTCCAAACATATCACCACCATATCAGTAAAACAAGTTTAAAGCTTCCCTTACCTTCAGCTCTTGACTCAAACCGTGAAGAAGAAAAAGCTAGAGAGGATAACTTTGAGGTTCTCGAGTAATCTGCCCTCAAGTTTCGTTACAGAATCAACTAGGAGACACCAACTTAAAATCAGCTAAGAACTCTCTAGGAAAGAAGAAATAATTCTTCAAGTTCAGGTAGGAAAATATCTCTCTCACTCACGGTAAGGAAACTTATAGAAAAAGAAAGATAAGAATGAAGGAAAATAGAAGAAATAAGAAGCTTGACACGTTCACTTAAGAGATTTGCATGAAATTTTGCTAGTAACACCTCTATTTCCTCTAAAAGCACCCCTTTTTCTTATTTTTTTCTTCTTCTACAACTTACGAAATTTACGTAAAAATTCCTAACAACAACCTTACCTTCTAAGCCCAACCTTACATGAAATATTATTAACGACATTATAGTACATAACAACACAATCTATTTATTAATTCTTTTATACATAATATAACTTTAAATTTAAATTTCCTCTTGTATTATCAATCAAACACTTGAAATAAATCACGACATTACAGGTACGGGTACGGGTACTATAGTACCCGCCCTGCACCTATCATATATATATAATTAAAATAACTTAAATAAATAATTGTGCTATATATATACTTTTTTGTAAAAAAAATAATTTTATATTTTTCATAAACTAACACTAATAGTAAAAGATTTATGTTATAACTTACAATATTTTTATATTTTATATTTTTAATATTATGTGTGAATGCTTTTAATGTTAAGTTTGAATTATTTAAGCGTGAATTTTCAATTTATTTGTAATAATTTTTTAATTAATATTTTTATAGCTTAAATGCAATTTTGGTTCATCTATTTTGCATAATCCGCAATTTTGGTCTCCCTATTTTAAAATAGAGACGTTTAGTCTCCCAATTTTCTAAAATATGTAATTTTGGTTCTTCCATCAAATTGAAAGAGTTGACTGTTAAGAGATTAACGTTAATCTTAGCGTGGTCCAAATATAATGACGTGACACGAGATTATCTATTTAGTTTTTAATTATTTTAAATACTGAGTAGAATAATTGATGAAAAATATATTTTATAAAAAGGTAATATCATTTATTTGACTACGATGTGTCATGTATTTCAACAATGTAGAACTAATTTAAAATAAATGATTAAGACTTGTGATTTCTATTTTAGGACTCACGATTACCCCAATCATTAAAATCGACGTGACATGTGTTTTAGTGACGTAGATAAACAAATAATTATTACTCATTATTTAAAATAATTATAAATAAATAAATAATCTCGTGTCACATCACTATATTTAGGCCACGTCAAGGTCAACATTAATATGTTAACTGTCAATGCTTTCAATTTGATGAAAGGACCAAAATAACGGATTTTACAAAATTGGGATACTAAATGTCTCTATAGAGGGACCAAGATTGCTGATTGTGCAAAATAGGAAGACTAAATGTTTCTATTTTAAAATATGATGACTAAAATTACGGATTGTGCAAAATAGGGGGATCAAAATTACGTTTAAGCCTATTTTTTATTGATTTATTAACTTCATACATAAGTAAAGTGCGGGTAGCGGGTGTGGGTATGGGTATATAGGTACCCAGCAGATACGAAAATGGGGATTAAAGTTGCTACCCGCGCGGGTATGGGGACGGGTACTATAGGACCCTACCCAGACCCTACCCATTGCCATCCCTATGCATGAGTTGTTGTAAACCCCCGATACCTGTTTTTGATTCCCACATATAAAAAAATTAAATGAGATGTGAGATCCATATATTTTTGTGATTTTTAACTTGAATAAAATTAAAATTTAAAATCTAGTTAATTAAATGATAAAATAAAATAATAATAACAAAATTCAATTAAATTACATCTCTCTTTCAACGTAATCCAATTGAATAGACGAACCTTTCAATTGGCACTATTTGCAGGGACGGATCCAGAAACCTATTAAAGGGGGGGCTGGATTTTTTTTTTCTTCCTTTATAATTGCTTAAATTTTTAAATTTTAATAAATGATAATTTTTTAAAAATATTTACTATTTTTACAAGAAAAATTGAAATTAATTTTTATATTAAATGATAATAACCTTAACTATTATCATAATAACAACAAACACAACTAGTTTTACATAATTTTACACTAGTTATCATTTTAACTATTACAATAATAACAACAAATACAACTAATTTTACATAATTTTATACTAGTTAATCTTAACTAGTTATATAATAACAACATACATAATTAATTTTATATAATTTTATATTAATAAATTTAAAAATATATACATGTACACGAAAAATCTAGAGAGAGAGGGGGTACCCCCTTGTATCCGTCCCTGACTGTTTGTATATATTTAGTAGCATATGGACAATCAATCGTTATTTTTATTCGGTTTACAAAGTCTACGATAATTAGATTAGTCTTAGAAGAAACTACCGGTCAACTGTTCCTTTTCTTCGTTATTACATTTTTTATGTGCAATCCAATATAATATAATTTTCAATATCAATAGCTCATATATTTCAATACCAAAACAATACAATAACCTATCACTGCGTGACCTTTCATGCTTCATAATAAAATGTTAATTTTGACCAAGAAAAGTAATAGACTCATGGCATGTTATGGACGGGGAGAAAAGAAAAATAAATAAATATACGATAGCAATAAAATTGCAGTTATGGACTTGTAAACTTTGGAAGAAGCTGAGAAACAAGTTATTTAATATAGAAAATCAAAGTACTATTTTAGAGTAATTATTAATTTAGTCAATTAAATTGGTTTCTGGAATTTATAAAATGTTTATCAATCAATTTAATTTTTGAAATTGTAATAATTAATTAAATTGGTTTCTAAATTAAAAAGAAATACAAATTTTAATCCTTTCGTTGTTAAGTAGTGTCATCTAACACCATTAAAAAAATAGTTAAATTGACATTTTAAGTGTCCACGGCTATCATTCAAAAAAAAAAAAGAAGATGTCCACAGCTAAGTGAGATTTGTGATTTGATTAAGATTAACAATGAACTGAATCAACTTAAAATTAGTTTGAGATTTGATTCGATAAGTGATTTGTGTTGAACCAAATTGGACTTAACTCCACTCATTTTTAACCTTATGGTTGACTACACCTAAGCATAAAAATTATCAAAACATTAGTGGAATAATAATAATGATAATAATAATAATAATAATAATAATAATTTTTCACTTTCATACATTTTTATTTTGAGTGTAATCATATATTGTCGATGTGAAAACTTTTACATTATCAATTAATCAAAAATTACCATTCTTATTACTTTTAACACTTAAAATAATTATTGTAAAAGTTAATAAATTTATCATAAATGATAATTTAGATTTGTGATTAAACCACAACGTAAAACTGTTTCGCAATATCAATGCATAAGCTACTTTTTCTTATTCTTTATCTACGTTTTAGTTACCAGCTGAGGTTGGTGTGAGGGGTTAAGGCCTCGACATTTTAAGTGTCCACGGCTATCATTCAAAAAAAAAAAAGGTGTCCACAACTAAGTGAGATTTGTGATTTGATTAAGATTAACAATGAACTGAATCAACTTAAAATTAGTTTGAGATTTGATTCGATAAGTGATTTGTGTTGAACCAAACTGGACTTAACTCAACTCATTTTTAACCTTATGGTTGACTACACCTAAGCATAAAAATTATCAAAACATTAGTGGAATAATAGTAATGATAATAATAATAATAATAATAATTTTTCACTTTCATACATTTTTATTTTGAGTGTAATCATATATTGTCGATGTGAAAATTTTACATTATCAATTAATCAAAATTACCATTCTTATTACTTTTAACACTTAAAATAATTATTGTAAAAGTTAATAAATTTATCATAAATGATAATTTAGATTTGTGATTAAACCACAACGTAAAACTGTTTCGCAATATCAATGCATAAGCTACTTTTTCCTATTCTTTATCTACCTTTTAGTTACCAACTGAGGTTAGTGTGAGTGGTTAAGGCATCTCGCCCCTTAACCAAGGTCTCGGGTTCGAGCCTTGGATATGGAAAAAATCTCAGCTGGAAGGGATACCACCCATCAAGGTGCCGAACAAACTCCCGCGGGAGACTAGTCCCCGTTTCTTGCAGGCGGTGAAAAACTCCTCGTCGTAGGACCAAAAAAAAAATCTGCCTTTTAGTTTTTGTATTTTGTATTAATCTTCTCATCTACGCGACTTAATTCTCATATATGACTGATTGACCATTTTGGGTCATTTTTATAAACAAAATATCAATATGGGTCTGTTCTAAAACTAATTACCGGCATGGATCTGTTTTGACCGTTGATCGGTCAAACTTGTTTGACCGACAAATTTAAGAAAAATATGACAGTTTGACCGACAAATTTAAGAAAAATATGACACGTGTCAAAATGACCCATATTGATATTTTGTTTATAAAAATGACCCAAAATGGTCAATCAGCCCTCATATATATCTCCTATCTATTTCACTCACATATGACAAACTTAGGTTATAAGTATCCCTTTCCTAAAAAATATAAGTATCCCTGTAAATAAAAAAAAAAAAAAAAAAAGACGACTCTAGTCTCTAGATATTAAAAAACAAAATAAATTTAATTATAATGAAAAAATAAAAATAAAAACAATACAACACGTAAGTGAATATGTACAACGTTCTAGAGTCATCAACCACTGGATTGAACATGCGCAAATGTGAACTGCGCATAAATAAATAAAAATAAAATAAAAATCTGGGTCTGACCTTTATAGCAGAGAAAGCAACATCATTTCATAATCATATCATATCCCACCACCGCCAAGACAGCTAACTACTATACATTGCCATTAATTCAATTCCCAACCCCAACGCCAAACGCTCTCTTTCCAATTTCAAACACCATGCGCGAGTGGTGACTCACTGTGTCTGTGTTTTTATCTTTGAACACGCGACAAAAAAAAAAAAAAACAAAAACATGACAAAACTCACGCAGCTAATTGGGATAATCAAGGACAAAGCATCGCAGAGCAAGGCTGCGCTTCTGTCCAAACGCAGCACGCTGTCTCTCCTACGCGCCACGAGCCACGACAGCTCCACGCCCCCCACGCGCAAGCACCTGGCCACGCTCCTCTCCTCGGGGGACGGATCACGCGCCACCGCCTCGGCCGCCGTGGAGGTCCTGATGGACCGGCTGCAGGGCACAAACAACGCCGCCGTGGCCCTGAAGTGCCTCATCGCCGTCCACCACATCATCCACCACGGCAGCTTCATCCTCCAGGACCAGCTCTCCGTGTACCCCTCCGCAGGGGGCAGAAACTACCTTAACCTCTCCAACTTCCGACACAACACCGACCCCACCTCCTGGGAGCTCTCCTCCTGGGTCCGCTGGTTCGCGCAGCACATCGAGCAGCTCCTCTGCACTTCCAGGATCCTCGGATTCTTCCTCACCGACAGAGAAGACTCAGAAGCCAGGGTGTCGGGTCTCACCAACGCGGACCTGTTGACCGAGTTTGACTCCTTACTGGCTTTGGTAGAAGGTGTTTGCAAGAGGCCCGAGCCCAACGGGAACAGGTTAGTGGAGGAGATTGTGGGCCTGGCGCGTGGGGATTGGGGCGTGGCGCAAATCGAGGTGCGCGTGAGGGTGAGCGAGTTTAAGGAGAGGTTGGGAGGGTTTAAGTTTGGGGAAGGGGTGGAGTTGGTTTGTTGTTTGAAGAGGTTGGAGCAGTGCCAAGAGAGGATTGTGGGTATCATGGATGGGGCAAGAGAACTTAGACTCTGGGATTTGGTTAGAGAGGTGAAGGATAAAGCTGAGATTGAGGTCTATAGAGAAGAGGGTAAGTTGCGAAGGGAAAGTACAAAATTAAGGGTTAGTGAATCCGATCGGTTCTCTGCTCGGGTTCTCAATTCACGTGATTTTCTCCGGTTTCCCTCCGGGAGGTTGTTGTAACTTGTAAGACAACATTTTTATGTTCATGTAAATATCACAATTAAACAAACACAATTTTTTTTATTTACCATTTTCTCTTCTTGTTATATGATTGTGGGGATTGGGGATGGGTTTTTTGTGATTAGGATTGCATGTCATTTGAATTATTGTATGGTTTGTGAGAAGGAAAAAAAATTGTTGCCATGTGTTGAATCAAAGGAATATAGAGGAAATGATAAGTAGTCGAGAGGAATCTTCCACAGGTGCACTCGAGATACCAGCTCGTTTTTTTTTCAAACACACTCACAAAGATATCAACTTGTTTTTAATTGATTAGAAGGGCCTAACATGAGTTGTGATTACTAACTTGTTTAACATGAGCCTAACAAAATGAGTTGTAACTTCAGGTTCCCCGCAATATGCAACAAACCAGTATAAATAAATAACTATACATTCATGCATTTATCAGTTGTATTCCCTACTTTATTATTCTAGTTTTCTTTTTTTCTCTATTGTAATAGCACATTATATATTATATTTTCATTTTTTTTTCTTTTTTCTTTTTTCTTTTCTTTCTCCTTTCTATTCCCTATGCCTTGAAGATGATGAGGTTGTATCCATATCTGTCATTTTCCATAAATAAATACGCTACCGGCTACCCCAGCTAAAAAAAAAAAAGACAATAGCACCACTTGACTCGTGTTAGTGTGTTATACCAATTAGATGGTTATGAAATAAATAGGCAGTATAAGTGCCACCTACCATAAATTCATGGGCAAGCAGCAAAAAAAATAAAAATCATGGGCATGGTCGAAGTGTTTGAAGATATAGAATTGGATATTGGATTGTCCGACCGAGAGTGTTCCATAAGGGCCGATTTCCACATCGGATAAAACTTAGATATAGTGTTATTGATGTTCTTCTCCGATGAAATTTGGAGTTTCATCTCGATATTACACTTGATGACATTTAATGAATTTCTTTATTTCGCATATTAACAAAATAAAACTCCAAATCTGATTAAATAATAGCACCATAAATACAGTATCTAAGTTTTTTTCATTGAGTATACCATGACTCTTAGGGAGGCTTTAGACACTAAAGTGAGTAAAACTGATAAAGTCTTTTATTTGATTTTCAGTTGAGTCGGACACTAAACTGAGTTTTTCTTTAATTCTACTTTCAACTCAGTTTAAAAGAGAAGGAAATGAAAGGTTACTTTTACAAATTCAATTTATAAAATGAAGTTTATTCAAGTTTAAGTTTGCAAATTTTAATTTTTTTTATACGGCAAATTTTAATCTAATTAGACAGAACAAGATTCCAATGATCAAAGATGTTACGCCAACACTAACACCATTGTGGGAAACATGATCGAGTATGTTATCACACAACACCATCATTAGTTTTAAGCATGTTAAATGTAGGGACAACAAATACACAAAACTGTAGCCAAAACATGCGTGATATTTTATTTATTAGGGCATTAGTCAGAATTCAATATGCAAGCCAAATTTGTGAGGATGCATATCAGGTAAGAGATCTGGAATGCCGTCCCAGTTATTCATTCGGGAATTGCTATTCTCACCCCACAATTTGCTATACTCACCACCCACATGGATGGTTTTTTATTGATTTTCCAAAATACCGCTGTACAACGGAATCATGATTCTGTTGTACAAGGATACAACGGAATCACGATTCTATAGTACAAGGGTACAACGTTGTACAACGGAATCACGATTCCGTTGCACATTTTTTTTTAATTTTTTCTAATTTTTTCTAAGTTTTTTTTTAATTTTTTATATTGAGTAATATTTTTTGAAATGTATAAATTTAGGTTTTAAAGACTTGGCCAAAATAAATACACCAATCAAATGCACATTGGTTGATGTATCTTATAGGATTCATATAGACCGTTGGTTTAAATAGTTGGCAAAAACAATATTTGGCAAAAAATAAACATACCAATTTAACATACTTGGCAAAAATCCTATATTTTGTTGGTACTATGATGTTGCACATTGTTGTTGTTGTTATTGTTGTTTGTTTTATGATTTTAATAGAGAAATCGTTCATTCTTTCATTATATTACCAAGCGTGTGCGTGTTGTTTATAGAGTTTACAAAGAAAAATATAATAAACTGAAAACATCAACATCATTTATATAATAAAATTTATATACAAAATAAAAGTTTAGATACAAATATAAAAAAATACATCATAAATCAATCGTCTCTACGGCCACCGCCGTCGGTCCTCCTCCTATGTCTGCGTCCTTGGCTGTTGCACCCAACACCTAAGCCACCCTGTGATATGTGCAATAGCCGTTGCACCAACTCATGGTCATGCGTGCCCTCAGGAATGGCTCTAGTATGCAACAACCTCTCTGCAATCGCAGACATCATTTGGTACCGATCCTACATAAACAAAAATTAAAATTAATAATTTCAAATTGAAAAAAATGTAAAGAATTATGGAAAAAGTGTTTGCATTATATTACCTCGCACGAGTAATCTACACCATCTACAAACTCTGGCAGAGGGTCACCAAGCTGAGGCTGAGGAATGGGGTCGGGCATACGTACTGGGCTCCGTGCTGCCTCTCCTTCCTCTGACGGAATCACATATGGATGTGAATGCTCATAATACCACGCCAAGTAGTCGGAGGTGCAGGCCCATGGAGCATCCTCTGGCACATGCTCGCCCAGCTGCACTGTATGCTGCTCCCACTCGACCCACATCTGAATGGATGTCTCAAATGGAGGACGAGGAGGTGGTGGTGGAGGGATCCCTTGTATGTAGCCAAACTGCCTCAAAACCCTCTCTGACAGATAGGGTCGCATGTGGAAGGTGCATGTCTCCTGATGCCACCTCTCAATAAAGGCATTGACGAAGCCTTTATTCGCGATATATCGCGCATGATAAAGGTCCGTCAAGCCAGACTAATCCACATATGCCCGAACCTGTGGCTGGGTAGGGTAGGGAATCAACTTCCTAGTGTGGCTGACCACTTTCAGCTCCTCCCGAGGCTGATCAATCCAAATATGTCCAGCGACGTGGTCCTTGTAGGACCCCAACAGTGTATCAACTGCAGGACCACCAGGAAATGACAGTCCAATGATCCGGTCAACAAACGGAATCACTGCAGCTACTGATTGTGGTACCTCCGCCACCTCTGCATCAGGCTGTGGCACGTCTGCCTCAGTATTGACATGCTCTGCAGCCTCTGGCTTGTCGTGTTGTACTCCTCCAATAGCACGAGTATCCTCTGTCCGATGACGACGAGCAGATGCTGTCACACATCGCTGGTCTGCCCTAGATGGCTGGGCAGGCTGACCAGCATCTGCAACAGCATCTTCCTCCAAAGTGGAGGGATCCTGTCGGCAATCGTACGAAACATATTTCGTCCGAGCCATAATAAATCTGCAAAAAATTAACTAAAATACTTAAAACTCGATAAACAAAAAATAAAGTCAAATATTATATAACTAAACAAAAAAATAAATAAACAAACTTACACTGTAAATATAACACATTTAAAATTTTAAAATTTTTATTTTATTATTTTTTAATTAAAAAAAATCAATTAAATAATTATTTTAATTTAAAAATTAAATATTAAAAATAATACTGTAAATATATAATACAAATATAATTAAATATTTTTGTTTTAAAAAAAAAATTTACTTTACAAATTCAAAATTCAAAATTAAAAAAAAAATTCAAACAGCACAACGGAATCATGATTATGTTGTGTTGTTTGAAAAATTAAACAACGGAATCGTGATTCCGTTGTGCTATTTGAAAAGCAATACAACGGAATCACGATTCCGTTGTGCTGTTTAAAAAATAACACTACGGAATCATGATTTTGTTGTGCTATTTTTTCAAACAGTACAACGGAATCGCGATTCCGTTGTACTGCGCTAAATTGAAAAAAATAAGCAACTGGGGACGAACCTGTTGCGAGGAGAATGGGGAGAGAGGTGAGGGAGAGATGTGAGGACAATGGGGACACAAGTGACTGGTGAAGGAGAGCGTTGTGAGGGAGAGAGAATGAGAGGGAGAGAATGGGGAAAGGGGTGAGAAGAATGGGTGGGTATGGGGGCGGGGAAGGTGAGGGGGTGGGGGGAAGAGGGAGAGGTGGGGTGGGAGGATGCTGAGGGGTAAGGGGGTCTTTTTAAATTTTTAGGGGTGAGAATAACAATTCCTTATTCATTCGAAAGCATTAGCCCGTTCATTTATATATCCTAATTATAGCCCATTCAATACAGTAAAATGGAGCTAATTACAAACTGTCAAATGCATATCGATGGAGCCAATTTAGTGTCATCGTGGGACTTGCGATTGTCAGAACTAAATATAGACCCGTTTACAATAAGAGAAAAAGGTTCATGCTGTAAAATGTTTTACACTGTCATCCAATCATAACCAATCATTTATGGTAAGTTTATTGACTTTTAAAAAATATCTTAAAAGTCATTCAAACGGTGTTTTGTGATTGGATGACAATGTAAAACTATTTTACACTGTTAGTGCATCACCATTAAACTCTTACAATAAAAAATAATAATGTGTCCTTAAATATATGTTTTTTTTTTTGTCGCATGAGTAGCGAATCTAGGACCCTAAGTTAGGGGGAGCAAAATATACACATTCGAAATAGAATAAGAGATATGATAATGTTATCATATCTTATTAGCGCAATAAACAATGAATTATAATAGGAGATAATAATTATCCTATAGTATCTTATCCTATTGAGTTAATTGGAAAAAAAATAAATTAAAATTTTAAATTAAATGCTTAAATAAAAATAACAAATACATGAAAGGAATAAAAAATTAGGAGCAGGGGATTCAAATATATAAAATTAGGAGAGCAAAATATACACATTTAAGATATTTATATGTAATTTTTTAAAAGTGAGGGGGTGCAAGTTCACCCCCTGAATTATATGTGCATCTGCCACTAGGTTGCATGGTTCTCATCCTAAAATAATCACATTAAGAGCCTAGTTCACACACTGGATTAGATATGATAAAATAAATTAATATATTAGAAAAAAAGGCTACACTGACAGTGTAAAAAAAATTATACTGTCATCTAATCACAAATTATTATATATGATAAATTTATTAATTTTTAAGATAATTATCTTAAAAGTCACACTAACTATATGAGCATTAAATTGTTGTACAAATTATATTATATAAGTTTATCAGTTAAATATCTCTTATACATTGAAATAATAGATAACTTAATTAAGCCTTAGTGTGTGAGATTAAACTTGATTGGATTTTGAATATATAAATTAGTATTTTAGTATGTACATTGCACATAAATGTTTATTTTGATATATAAACTTTTGACCCATTTTATATAATAAGAAATTTAGTTAGTACCGGTGACGATTAACGAAAATGTCATCCTCCGGCAAACTTTTTTTTTTTTTTTTTTTTGTCTAAAAGGTGTATGTAAGTCATGCTGGGCTCAATACAGATATTAATGGTCCATCAAAATAAAAGGTTTTGGTTAACGGCTTTTCTATTCTCACCCCAGATTTTGTTATTTTCACCACCCATGTGGGTGGTTTTTTATGAATTTCCAAAAATACTCTTTCCAACGGAATCATGATTCCGTTGTAGTAAGAGGGGGTGTGGAGAAATTGTACAATGGAATCATAATTCTGTTGTACAATTTTGCCGCACCCCTCTTGCTACAACGAAATCATGATTCTGTTGAAAAAGGTATTACAGAATCGTGATTCCATTGTAGATTTGTACAACATAATTGTAATTAGAAAATATTTTATGATAGGGACCTAATATATCAACAAAATACCATCAATCAGTCACAATACAATACAGTTTTGTAAAAAATGTCCAGCAACCGAAACATTACATAAAGAAAGTCCTCTAATAACAATTATTAATAGAAGATTAATTAACTAAAATGAATCCCTAGTAATGTCTACTATATATTAAGATCCTCTAGTTGTTAAATGAAATGGTATTGAGTTGAATTCATACATGTGTTGCATGTATGATTTTTGCCACGAATGAGCTTCAACAGTGCAGTATGTTCTCCATTGAGGTGCAATAGGAGGCAGGGACAATCATATTTTAAAAATAGCTAAACAATGAAAATTAAACTAGTAAGGTTCAATTAGTGAACAAATTTGCATAGTTAATAGTTTAGTATATTATGTATACCTGCAAAAAGTGATTTCCATTAACAAATCCAATAGCTATAAGACATTTTACATATCAACAACTCATCTCGCTCTTGAAAAGCCTAAAAACAAAATGCATTCCTTCACTAACAAAACACACATATACAAAAAATTATCATATACATAAAAACACTAATTATTTAATAAACCTCACCAGTTATGAAATTATTGGAGAAGTCGAGATAATTGTGCTGAGGTTAAATGTCCATCACATAATCATTTGCTCGCATTTCATTTTGTTGAACGGGTTGGTCAAAAGCATTTTCACTTGTATCAATCATATTTCCCCACATACTTGACATCGTAACTTCATCAGAAATAAGAGTATTCCAATCCATTGTTACCACTAAAAAGAAACAAAAATAATTCAAAATTTAATAAATGAATAACAGGGAAAAAAACCAAATATTGTCTGCGTACACAACGGAATCACGATTCCGTTGTGTATGCCATTTTTCATGCAAAACAGAATCACAATTCTGTTGTACATGAAAAATGGCATACACAACAGAATTGTGATTCCGTTGTGTATGATAAAAAAAATAAAGACAAATAATTCAACACAGTGGAACCATGATTCCGTTGATCTAACAAAGTTACCAGTGTGAGTGTAGGAACGTGAAGGAGGATAAGGAGACTGTCAGGAGAGGGGATGGGAGTGGGGGTGGACAGTGTGAGGAGAAGGGAGTGGGGTGGGTGTAAGAAATAGAGGAGGGATAGTAGGGTAATTTTACAATGTTAGGGGGTGAGAATAGCAAATTGAGGGGGGTGAGAATAGCAACTCCCTTTGGTTAATTTGTTTAAGCCCAGCAAAGGGAAAACCAAACCATCTTAATTTTTCAGTAAGAGAAATGTTAGGAATATAACTCTTTTTTATTGATTAAAATTTATCAAAATTGTAAAATTTTGTAGGTCCTACATTCTATTGAATGATTATCTATCTTGATTGGATAGTTTACAATAATTTTTAACCAATAAAAAAAAGTATGTTAGGAGAAGTGTGTTACTAGCCTTCTCTTTTTATCAAAGAACCCACGAAAAGTTTGATTTATCAATCATAATCAAAATTTATTTTGCATTTTTTTCTGTCACAAGAGGATCAGAGCTTGTTTGATCATACTGAGTAAAAAAAATCTAATATGTAACTAATCTTAAATGGAACAATTCTTATAGTATATAGTTATAACTAATTAAGAGTGCATTTTTGTTCAGAATATTAAAAAAAGTACTTTTTTAACAAATTACTTCTCAAATATTTTGAATCTTTATGTAAGATTTTAAAAATATAAAATTTGTAAAATAAAAACACTTCTCAAATATTCAGCTCATTAGCTAAGTTGGTAATATATATATGAGGAGGGATCAAATGACACCGATGTAACTTACACAAATTGTTACACCATTCAATTACTTGATATAGAATGTAATTTTTATCGATCCAACAGTTGAATTGTATTTACATATTACCAATATTGTCTGTGTCAAATTTTGTCAAGATTGAACAACAAGAAGAAGGTGATCAAATGATCCGTGTTTTAGTATATTTTGAAAAGTTTATATTGCGTCGATTTTAATATATATGAATGAGGTAGCAAATAATTTTGGATTAATATGAAATTTTGTATATATGATATATGTGGAAGAATCTTTCAATCCAATGATGGATTTTAAGAAAACATCATGCAATTTAAGTTATTAAATAGTGTAACAATTGATGTAAGTTACACCTATGTCATTTGATCTCTCTCTCTATATATAAAATTCAACCCAATCCAATTCAATCATATTTCATTAGGTTACGTCTTAAAATAGATAAAATTCAACCTGATCAAACTTAACTATATCCCTAAAAAGAAGAAAGGAGATTATAAATGATAATGACATTTCTTTAAAATTTTTGTACCAATTTTTTACTCATAAGAGTTGAGTTTAGGTACAAAAAATTTACAATAATTCATGCATACTACTAAACCAACGCTAGACCATTGGTTTAATTTTTCTACTCTAACACTAGTATTTCACTTTTCATTTAATACCAATTTTAGTTTATTATGGTGGTGGGAAATTTGATATGTTAATTTTCAACACTTTTGCTTGTAGTTGGTGAACTAGTATTAATTCCTTAAGGTTGAGTGTGTCTGGGTCAGTCTGGTTGGCGACGCTTCTGCGTCTCTTTTGCATAACTGCTGCGCAAGACTTTCTCTATTTAATCATAGGATATGATAGAGTGCAGGCTGTCTTGCTTCCTCCGTAGGGGCAACGGTAGACAGCCACTATCCTTCATTACCAACTGATGTTGGCGTGAGTGGTTAAGGCATTTCGTCCCTTAATCAAGGTTTCGGATTCGAGTATTGGATATAAAAAAAATCTCAGCTAGGAGGGATGTCATCCATTGAGGTGCCAAACAAACTCCCGTCAGAGACTAGTCCCCGTTTCGTGCAGACGGTGAAAAACTCCTTGTCGTAGGACAAAAAAAAAAACTATCCTTCATTTAATTCATATATATCCGCGTAATAAATTTAACCTCACTGCGTAATATATATCCACATTTAAATAAAAATTATTTTAAAAAATATCCGCATTTAAATGATGATTTTCATTTAAAATGAATTAATAAGACATATATTATAATTTTTAAATATTAAATTGGGAATTTATTTTATAATTTAATAATGAACTTTTCTCGTGCGTTAGTGTATACAATTATTGCTGAGTTTCCCTTACTCAAAAAGTATACCATCCAATATCTATTATGCATTAAGAATAATGTTTTAATTATAAACAAGTTTTTTTTTTCATATATTAGTTACACAGGAATTTTTAAATTTAAGTAAATTTTTATAAATACAAAATATACATAGGGATGACAAAGTGTACCCGGACCCTACGGGTACCCACAAAAATATCTGCAAGCGAGTCGGATAAATACCCTCTTATTGGGGCTGAGGCCGGGTATTTACCCGCAATTTTTGCGGGTGCAGGTACGGGTACGGTAACTATAGTACCCACCCCACCCCGCCCCGCACCGCACCGCACCTACCATATATATATATAATTAAAATAACTTAAATAAATAATTATGTTATATATATACTTTTATGTAAAAAAATAATTTTATATTTGCCATAAACTAACACTTATAGTAAAAGATTTATGTTATAACTTGCAATAATTTTATATTTTTAATATTATGTGTGGATACTTTTAATGTTAAGTTTGAATTATTTAAGAATGAATTTTCAATTTATTTGTAATAATTTTTTTAATTAATATTTTTATAGCTTAAATGCAATTTTGGTTCATCTATTTTGCACAACCCACAATTTTGGTTCCCTATTTTAAAATAGAGACGTTTAGTCTCCCAATTTTGTAAAATATGTAATTTTGGTCCTTCAATCAAATTGAAAGCGTTGACTGTTAAGAGATTAACATTAACCTTAACGTGATCCAAATATAGTGACGTGACATGAGATTATTTATTTAGTTTTTAATTATTTTAAATATTGAGTAGAATAATTGATAAAAATTTATTTTAAAAAAAAGTAATATCATTTATTTGACTTCGATGTGCCATGTATTTCAACAATGTAGAACTAGTTTAAAATAAATGATTAAGACTTGTGATTTCTATTTTATGACTCACGACTACCCCAACCAACGTAATATGTGCTTTAGTGACGTAGATAAACAAATAATTATTTCTCAATATTTAAAATAATTAAAAAATAAATAAATAATCTCGTGTCACATCACTATATTTGGGTCACGTCAAGGTCAATGTTAATTTCTTAACTATCAATGCTTTCAATTTGATGAAAGGACCAAAATTACGGATTTTACAAAATTGGGGGACTAAATGTCTCTGTATAGGGACCAAGATTGTTAATTGTGCAAAATAGGAGGACTAAATGTCTCTATTTTAAAATAGGATGACTAAAATTGTGGATTGTGCAAAATAGGGGGACCAAAATTACATTTAAGTCTATTTTTTATTGATTTATTAACTTCATACACAAGTAAAGTGCGGGTAGCGGGTGCGGGTATGGGTATATAGGTACCCAGCGGGTACAGGGATGAGGATTAAAGTTGCTACCTGCACGGGTATGGGGCCGGGTACGTTATTTTTTTTAAACGCGGGTATGGGGACGGGTACTATAAGACCCTACCCAGACCCTACCCATTGCCATCCCTAAATATACAAGAGATAAAATACTATCATTGGAAAATAAAGGTAAAATGACATTTTTTTGGGCTTGTACGTTGTGTGAAGGGGCACATCTTGCGCTTTTTTACTTCACTGTCTCATTTAATAAAATTGTCTCTAGCTTTTTTTTTAAAAAAAAAATATTAGAGTTAAATAAATAGTCATTTTCTATTGTAAAAGTAATTTGACTTTTGACTTGGTCTTTTAGTCATTTCTCAAGGGTTCCATTTCCTATATAAATGGTTTCCTTTCTCTTATGAGTGTGTGTGAAAACAATCAGTAATACAATTCTGTTTTCTCCTTTCTGTACACTGAGTTATGATAATATGGTATCAGTTTATCATTGGGCTTCCGCATTTCATTAGCTTCATCCTTCATCACCAATCATGGCCGATTCATCCTTTTCCAGTGATGTTGAATCAATTACGACAACAAATCCTGATCCTTCATGTACTAGTTGGGGTATTCGACAACACATATAAACCGAATACCCCCCCGACAGTATGAACAGGTGTTCGGTATCCAAAGCATAGCCGAACACCCCAACGCCGTACGGTCCGTTCGGCAGACAGGAGTATTCGACATTTATAAAGCCGAAGACCCCTAACCCCTCACCTCAGGGGCCTAAATTGTAGTATTCGGCACATGCAGGCCGAACACCGGTAGAGGTATATACACCATTAGCAACTCATGGCAACGTAAACCTAAGACTAAAAGGTAATTAAGTATTCTTAACTACCACAGACATATGATTAAGAAAAAGGCCAAGGCCCATGAGGGCCCAAGCCCAATAAGATAAGTATAAAAAGGGGATCCGCTCCCCAAGGTAAGGGGGTCTGAATTCTCATTTATTACACACATTAAATACTCTGCGCCGAACCCTAACTTAAACGTTGGAGTGTTTCTTGCAGGTACCCCACCTTCCGGACAAATTACAAAAAGATCTTAGAACACAAAGCGACTTCTGAAGACCTCCCCTTATTCCACGACAGGAACACTTTGGCGCCCACCGTGGGGCCCGGTAAAACTTTTCCCGCAGCCTCACAAGGAATGGTTACTACTCGAAGTCACGCGCATATGGAAGAACAACGTCTCGTCGACGAAAACCTGGTGGAAGATCAGACAAATCTTTCGTCAGAGCTAAGACAGTTGCGAGCCGACATTTCGGCAATAAGGCAGCAGCATGCTCAGGAGTTGTCGGCCCTCCGCCAAGAAAATGCCGATTTGAGAGACTTGAACCGATCCAGGAGACCTGAAAATCAGCAACCAGACAAACATCACGAAGACGAGTCGATCATCAACCTTAGCGTGCAGGGTACAACAAATCGGCCTTCCTTTTCTACCTTCAACACTCAGTCACGCCCCTGTAGGCACCCTTTTGTCTCCGGGATTATGGAAACTCCCCTTCCTCAAAACTGGAAGAACCTTAGTCTGGACCGATACGATGGTAGCACAGATCCGGATGAACATGTAGATGTGTATGTAACCCAAATCAGTTTATACACCGTCGAAGATGTCGTTTTATGTAGGGTGTTCCCCACCTCCCTCAAAGGACACGCCCTTAGTTGGTTTACCTGCCTACCACCTAACTCTATCGACAATTTCGAGACGTTGGTAACGAGATTCGGCAATCAATTTGCAACTAGCAGACCTCATCATCTAACTTCAGTGGCACTAGTCAATATTCGGCAGGAAAAAGGGAAATCTCTAAGAGTGTTCATGGAAAGGTTTGGCAGGACTGCTTTAAACATCCGAAACCTAGACTCGGCAGTGGCCATGCACCAGTTAGTGACGACTCTTAGGCCAGGAGCCTTCGTCAACAGTCTCTGCAAAAAGTCGGCTCTTGACATGGATGACCTCTGGCGACGAGCAGCAAAGTACATGCAAATGGAAGAATTATCCGATTACAGGAACCAGGTCCAAGCAGAGGCCAACCCAAGGAAGAGGGAACAGGAAAAGGATTATCAAGGAAAGGGAAAAGACAAGATCAGCAAGGAGAAGGAGTACCGTGGCTCCAGGTATACGACTTACACGCCGCTCAACGCTAGTCGATCCCGAATACTCGAACAGGCCCTGGCTACAAAAATATTGGCCATGCCAAAAAGGGCCAATACTCCTCCTAAGGCCGACTACAGCAAACAATGCCGATACCACCGCAATAAAGGTCACTCCACTGAAGAATGCGCCGCCCTTAAAGACAAAATCGAGGACCTCATCAAAATGGGGCACCTTAGAGACTTCGTCCATGATCCGAGGACCGAAAAGTCTCAATTTTGGAGAAATAAAGACAATGACAGAACCTATAGAATGGACCTTAGCCACAGCAGGAGGGACGAAAGACAAAGGAGCAGGTCCAGGGAATGGCAAGACATAAAACCCCTCTAATCCCCGAAGGGTCATCAACACGATTGCCGGGGGATTTGCGGGAGGAGGAAGTACTTCGTCGGCCCGAAAAAAGCACCTCCGGCTAGTCCGGTCAGTCAACATGACTTCGACTGCAAACAAGCTCAAAATGCCACCCATCACTTTCACAGATGCGGACTTTCAGGGGTCCGACCCAATGCAAGATGATCCAATGGTCATTAGTGTAGATGTGGCCGATTGCACAGTCCGGAAGACCCTGATAGATCAAGGAAGCTCGGCCGACATCATATACTGGAACACCTTCAAACAACTGGACATACCAGAGAAGAAGCTCATGCAGTATGACGAACCCTTAGTCGGATTCTCTGGCGAGAGGGTTAACACCAGAGGATGTATAGAGTTGGACACGACCTTCGGGTATGAGGGAAAGAAGTACAAGACCATAAGAGTGAGATACATTGTGGTGCACGCCAACACCTCGTACAACATACTACTCGGACGACCGTCGTTGAACACTCTTGGAGCCGTAGTCTCCACTCCACATCTAGCCATGAAATTTCCATCAAACCGAGGCATGGTCGTTACGGTCCACGCGGACCAAAAGGCGGCCAGAGAATGCTACTTAGCCAGTCTCAAGGTTACTCAACTAAAGGAAGACGACTGCAAGTCAGTACACATGGTCTCGGCGGCTGAACCCTCGCACCAAACTTTGGATCTCGATCCCAGAATCGAGGACAAGCGGGTAAAGCCGAATGAGGAAGTCCATGCATTTCAAATTGGGAAAGAAAAAACTCAAACTACATACCTCGGAAACAACCTGTCCGAAGAGGGCAGGTTTCAGATTCAAAGAGTAGTAGAACGAAACGTCGATCTCTTTGCCTGGAAGGCCGCCGACATGCCTGGCATTGACCCAAAATTCCATTGCCACAAATTGGCAATATGCCGAGAAGTAAGACCAATTTTGCAAAAGAAAAGGAAGATGGGGGAGGATAGGAGGAGAGCAGTAGAAGAAGAAGTGTCCAAGTTGCTAGTCGCTAATTTTATCCGAGAGGTTAAGTATTCCACTTGGTTAGCCAATGTGGTCATGGTGAAGAAGGAAAATGGAAGATGGAGGATGTGTACCGACTACACGGATTTGAATAAAGCTTGACCAAAAGATGCCTACCCGCTACCAAACATTGACAGATTGGTCGATGGGGCAGCTGGACATCGTTGTCTTAGTTTTTTGGATGCTTATTCAGGGTACAACCAAATCCGAATGCACCCTCCCGATGAAGATAAGACCGCTTTCATAACCAAATCAACCAATTTTTGCTACCAAGTAATGCCCTTCGGCCTGAAAAATGCAGGAGCCACTTATCAAAGATTGATGGACAAAGTTTTTCAAAAACAGCTAGGACGAAACCTAGAGATGTATGTTGACGACATGGTTGTTAAGTCTTCCATGCCTGACGAACACGCAAGGGACCTCGAAGAGATCTTCGCCGAACTCAGGAAACATAACATGCGCCTAAACCCCGAAAAATGTGTCTTCGGCGTCCAAGGGGGAAAATTCTTGGGCTTCATGTTAACATGCCGAGGCATAGAAGCCAACCCTGATAAATGCGAAGCGGTTATTCGTATCAAAAGCCCAAGAACCCCAAAGGATGTCCAGAGACTCACAGGGAGAATTGCCTCTCTATCACGATTCCTGCCTAGAATCGCCGAGAAGGTAAAACCCATCATGTGTTTGCTAAAAACAACCAAGAACTTTTCATGGAACCAACAATGTGAAGAGACATTTCAAGAGCTAAAAAAGACCCTCTCGGCCCCGCCCATACTAAAAAAACCGGAACCTACAAAAGATCTAGTGCTTTACATCTCGGTTTCCCAAGCAGCCATAAGTGTGGTTTTAGTGCAGAAACATGAAGAAGGTCAGGCACCCATATACTTCACTAGCCGAGTACTACAAGAAACTGAGACCAGGTACCAGATGATTGAGAAGGCTGCCCTAGCATTAGTAAATGCTGCAAGACGCCTGAGACAATACTTTCAAGGACATCGGGTAATTGTAAAAACTGATTGCCCAATTGAAAAGGTATTAAGGAAACCAGAATTAGCAGGGAGAATGATGGCATGGTCAATAGAACTCTCCGAGTTCGACTTAAAGTACGAATCGAGGGGACCAGTCAAGGCACAGTGTCTGGCAGATTTTATCAATGAACTACACCCTGCTGAAACCTTTGAAGAAGAGTGGTGGGTAGTACATGTTGATGGATCATCAAACCGAAGGGGAAGTGGTGCAGGCATCATACTGGAAGGACCCAACCAAATACGTTTGGAACAGTCATTACGATTCGGTTTTAAAGCATCCAACAATCAGGCCGAGTACGAGGCCTTATTAGCTGGGCTCAGACTGGCAAGAGAGATGGGAGCCCGAAAGGTACAATGTTGGAGTGATTCGCAAGTAGCGGCCGAACAGATCAACAGTGGTTTCCAAGTCAAAGACCCTCAGTTGCTGAAGTACTATCATACTTTCATACAACTGAAACAAGAGTTCGAGGAAATTCGGGTAAATCATTTAGTCCGAGAACACAACGACAGGGCAGATCGACTCGCTAAATTAGCTACTACCCAAAAACCTGGACAGTTGAGAACCTTCATCCCAGAGACGTTGCCCGAACCAAGTGTAACCACCGAAGAATGCATGCAGCTTTCGGCAGCCAGAAGTACGTGGACAACTGAAATACAACAGTATTTGGCACAAGGAATCCTTCCGGAGAATAAAGAAAAAGCCAAAAGATTGCGAATCAATGCTTCAAGATACATTGTGATAGCCAAAGAGTTATACATAAGGGGATTTTCCACACCCTTATTAAAGTGTCTTGAGAAAGAGCAAGCAGAATACGTGATGAAGGAGCTGTATGAAGGAATCTGTGGCATGTACTCTGGAGCACGAACGATGGCAACTCGGGTTCTGCGAGTAGGATATTACTGGTCGACCCTCAAAACTGACTGCGCCGAACACGTAAAAAGGTGTAGCCAGTGCCAAAAACATGCAAACCTTATCCACCAACCAGCGGATAAATTGCACTCCATCTCTTCACCTTGGCCTTTTCCTGTATGGGGAACCGACATCTTAGGTCCTTTCCCTATAGCCACAGGACAGCGCAAGTTCTTGATAGTAGTTGTCGACTACTTCACAAAATGGATAGAGGCCGAGCCTTTGGCAATCATCTCGGCTCAGAACGTACATAAATTTTTGTGGAAAAATGTCATCACTCGCTTCGGCATTCCGTATGCAATCGTCACAGATAACGATCTACAATTCACGGACAAGAAGTTAAACGCTTTCCTTGAAGGTTTGGGAATAAAGCATAAAGTTACCTCGGTCGAGCACCCCCAAACAAACGGACAAGCAGAAGCCGCAAACAAAGTCATCTTGGGAGAACTGAAAAGGAGGTTGGGAACAGCCAAAGGGGCTTGGGCCGAAGAGATACCCGAAATATTATGGGCATACAGGTGCACCCCACAATCAACTATCAAAGAAACACCTTTCAGAATGGTTTATGGAACCGAAGCAATGATCCCAGTCGAAGTAGGAGAACCCTCTTTCCGAAGACAAAACTTCGAGACTTCCGAAAATGAAAGTTCCATGAGATGCGAACTAGACTTGGTTGAAGAAATACGTGACCGAGCACGTCTCAAGGCCGAAGCATGCAGACAGAGAATGATTCGAAGATTCAACTTAAAGCTGAAGCCACGAGACTTTAAAGAAGGAGACCTAATCCTTAGGGTGCAAGGTGAAGCCCGAAGAGACTCCAAGGAAAATTGGTAGCCAATTGGGACGACCCATTCAGAGTTTGGCAAAATCTCAACAATGGAGCGTACAGGTTGGAAGAATTGTTAGGAAAAACAATACTGAGAACCTGGAATTCCACTCATCTTAAATATTACTTCCGTTGATGTATTTTCACTATGTATTCAAATGTTGTACTCTCTTCCCTATTCATTTTTTAATCCCTACAAAAATGTAGAAGGGTGTTTTCGGATAAGGTTTTTAGGAGGCATACCTCCAAAAGAATTCTAATAAGAACGGCTGACACTTCGCCATCATTATTTGAGTGCACCATTCGAATTTTCTTCAAAATGACTTCCCTCCCGAGTGCTCCCACTCGGCTAAGGATGCACCATTCGGATTTTCTTCAAAATGGTTTCTCTCCCGAGTGCTCCCACTCGACTAAGGATGCACCATTCGGTTCCCCACACCCATTTTTATGACAAACGTCGATGTATTACTCGCAAGCGCTTCCTAGAAGAACACATACAGTTCTACTTCGCCCAAAAATAAAAACGCAAGTATTACAAGACAAGAGTAAAAATGCGAAATAAACTAAACTAATACCGAAAAGAAGAATGTATATTTCATTGATTATCAAAAAAAGGGTTAACTCCATATACAAAACATCAAAAGGCTCTAACGGCCTGAAACTACAAAAAATTATTCTATTCTGCCTAGTCCTCATGAACCTCGGCGTCAGTAGCTTCATCATCCCCCCCGTCGTCAGCGGCCCCAGGATCCGCACCACCATCAACAGTCGAACCATAGAGAGGATTCTCTAGAATGGCATCCTCCGGAATGTCATCAATAGGCACTAGCTGCCCTTGATAAACATCCTTCTCCATGTCAAAAATGCTGTGGTCACGAACATTATAATAATGTGTTATTTGTCGCAATCTGTGGAGAAAACCAGCCTCGTGTTCGGCTAGAATCTTATCTTCGGCCGAAGAAAGAATCCTCTCCTTGGCAGCCCGCTCGGCGTCCCATTCTTCCTGGGCCTCGGCCAACAGAGCCCTTAGCCGCTCAATCTCATCAGATTGAAGTTTGGAATCCTTCTCGGCCATTATTACTTTGGTATTTAAATCATGCACATTGGCCGAGAGGTCCTTAACTTCCTCCTTCAAACGGCCATTTTCGTCGGCCAGAACCACGTTGGCCTCCAACACTTGTTTATTAGATGCCTGGGCCTCCTCCAAACTCTCCTTCAACTTATCGGCCTCTTTCAAAGGATTTGCGAACATATGATATGCAATGGCCAAAGCCCTTGCCTGAAATTCGCAATAGGCCGACCAGTTAGCAGCAGCATCGGCCTTGTTAAGGATGGCCTTCCCAGTATCCGAGATATCGCTGGAGCTCACCATCCTCTTCGGTCGAAAATCTTTGGCAAAAAAGCCTTCGGCGGTCAAGGTATTGATAGAAGATAAAGACGCCAAAGCAGGAAAACCTAAAGTCTGTTGCTTCAGCTTCTTAACCCTTTCTTCCTCCGAAGCCTCACGACTTCGGTGCCTTTTCTTGTGATCTCTATCTTTGCTTTTCTTTTCTCCCGCCGGAGGAGGCACAATATCTACTGGGGTTGGCCGAGGGGTCGGTTGTTTGGGAATGGGGGGCACTAAAGCGATTCCAGATTTGTTCCCTACAGCTTGAGCCCGATTCCTCCGGGCATTCCGGAATGAAAGCACATCTCCTCCAGCATCGGCCATAATACCTACACAAAAAACACTTAGTCAGTGACAAAAGCTAAACTTTGAAACACTAGGAAAGAAAGAACAAAAATCTTACCACACATGTCGGCTAAAACAGTGGAAGAATTTAACAAGGCCACAAGCTGCCTAGCAGGGAGCTTTCGGGGGAGAGACTCAAGAAAAAGGAGATCCTCGCGTTCCGTTTCGGTCATCATGGATTTTGGAAACTTGTCATAACGCCGAGGGTTTTGCTCCCAATAGAACGGAAATAGGGACTTTCCACTTGTATCATAAAGATGGTTGGTCCCTATGTTCGGCCTAACAACTACCTTAAAGAAATCGGTTTTGAAATTTTTATAGGAGGTAGTAAGAGACTGGAAAAGAGGCATCTTCGGTTTTCTTATCAAGGAAACCCATAAACCATCTTTGGGCCGAGTACAAAAATAATACAAAAACACGCTTACTGAAGGCTCTATAAAGTTAAAAATACAGAGAGTTCGGAATGCTTGGATAGCAGCCCACCCATTCGGATGCAACTGCGAGGGTGCCACGTTTAAAACCCGAAGCACCCCCATAGTGAAGTCGTCAAAAGGAACCTTCACATGTAGATCATGAAATACGCAATCATACATGTAAAAGAAGTCCCTTGTCGAGTTGCCTTTCCCCATGAAAACGAATTCAGGATTCAGCTCTCGCCGACAGCACTGTAACCCTACGGGACAAAATTCATCTTCGGCAATAGAAGACACATCTACATAATTTACAAAGTTACATACGCTACGCCTATCGTCATATCGAGACCAATAGGCCCCAACTTCTCCAGCAACCCAAGTTTACCCTTCCAGGGTAATGGGTGCAAAAACTCTTTTCGCTTGAGCAACCCGGGGTTTACGCTTAGGTTTTGCTCCAGATGCCTCCCCCGTCGAAGAGGCAGAAGGGGCCGAAGGACCCATGACACTCTCACCCACCCCCTCTCGGACAGGAGACGAAGAAGGGGACACTGAAGAAGAAGAAAGAAAGGACGAAGACGACGAGACAGTCGAAGACCCCTCGTTAGAATCCCCACTACTTGAGGAAGCGGACGGAATGTCAACTACCTCGGTTCCCCCAGAAAGCTCAAGGCTAGCTGAACTCATAATGATAAAAAGAAAAAGAAATAGCCGAACTCTCGTACCTTAATTAAGACGAGAAGAATGAGGCTAGAAGTAACTATTCGGCCGAGAGCAAGAGAAGAAGATTTTCAAGAAATCGTAAATATGGGGAACGAGGACGACATCCTTCACCCTATTTATAGGGCCCAGGCCCATAACGGTCCAAAACCCCCAACCGTTAGATCCACTAAGATCTAACGGTCCACATAGCACAACGCTTTGATCCCTCCAACCCAACGGCTTTATTCTGCCATAAATGACAGTAATTTCAAACGACACAACAATAAAGCACCAGCATCAACAATAAACCTCTTCGCTATCCTCCTTCGCTCGAGGCTGGGGGGCATGTGTACTAGTTGGGGTATTCGACAACACATATAAACCGAATACCCCCCCGACAGTATGAACAGGTGTTCGGTGTCCAAAGCATAGCAGAACACCCCAACACCGTACGGTCCGTTCGGCAGACAGGAGTATTCGACATCTATAAAGACGAAGATCCCTAATCCCTCACCTCAGGGGCCTAAATTGTACTATTCGGCACATGCAGGCCGAACACCGGTAAAGGTATATACACCATTAGCAACTCATGGCAACGTAAACCTAAGGCTAAAAGGTAATTAAGTATTCTTAACTACCACAAACATATGATTAAGAAAAGGGCCAAGGCCCATGAGGGCCAAGGCCCATGAGGGCCCAAGCCCAATAAGATAAGTATAAAAAGGGGATCCGCTCCCCAAGGTAAGGGGGTCTGAATTCTCATTTATTACACACATTAAATACTCTGCGCCGAACCCTAACTTGAACGTTAGAGTGTTTCTTGCAGGTACCCCACCTTCCGAACAAATTACAAAAAGATCTTAGAACGCAAAGCGACTTCCGAAGACCTCCCCTTATTCCACGACAGGAACACTTCACATAATCCAATAAGCCCCTATTATCTACATCCTGGTGAAAACCCATGAGCCATTTTTGTATCACCACCTTTCAATGGTGACAATTTCCATTCTTGGAGTCGTGCCATGCGACTAGCTCTCTTGACCAAGAACAAACACAAGTTCATCAATGGAACCATCATTGCCCCTGTTAAAAATGACCCTCTCTTTGATACCTGGGAATGTTGCAATACTCTTGTCATTTCATGGATCAACAGAAGTCTTATCGCTCACATTGCACAGAGTACCGTATACATCGACGACGCTAGATCTTTATGGCTGGACCTGCAAGATCGCTATTCAAGGGGCAACCATTTTCGCATATCCGATATCCTTCAAGAGATGCACTCGATGCACCAAGGTGAGAGAATTGTTTCTACCTTCTTTACTGATTTAAAAATCCTTTGGGATGAGTTAGAATCTTTACGCCCCACCCCATCTTGCGTCTGCAATTCACCTTGCCCTTGTAACCTCACCAAGTCATTTTCTATTAGAGTTAAATAAATAGTCATTTTCTATTGTAAAAGTAGTTTGACTTTTGACTTGGTCTTTTAGTCATTTCTCAAGGGTTCCATTTTCTATATAAATGGTTCCCTTTCTCTTATGAGTGTGTGTGAAAACAATCAGTAATACAATTATGTTTTCTCCTTTCTGTACACTGAGTTATGATAATAAAAAAAAGGAGTTTAACAAAAGATGTTTTCATTGTTAATAAAGAAGATTTCATTATATATTAATAAATTAAATACATAAAATTTTAAAATTTAGCATCTATTTGATTAAGATTAATTGTTTACTTTTTTAAAAACTCTCTCTAGAAATTAGAAAAATAAGAATTTTTTTATAAAATAAATTGAATCAAACATACAATATGAAGAAAATTATAAACATAAATTATTAACTAAAAAGTGTAATTTTTATGCTTATTCATTTGACATAATGTGTCAAAATATTGATTTAAATTAAGATTAATTAAATAAGATAAACAAAAAATAAAAATAAATGTAAAATGAATAATATAGAAAAAGTTAAGTGATTTATTAAAAACAAAACAAATCTTAAAGATGTACTCATTTAAAAATGAGCTTGTGATAATCATTGAAACGATATTAAAATCTACTTTGATCCCGAAATACATATTTTTTAATTTTTTTTAGGAAACATATTTTTTAATTTTATGTGATAATATTTATTATTATTGAATTAATAAGACAGGTATTGTATCTGTAACAAATAAAATTGGGAGTTTATTTTTGTATCATCTGATTGTCTATTGACTAAGTACTTCTTAAGTTATAGACTCGATTGTCGACCGACCCTAGTCCCACACGGGGTATTAGTAGGCTACATATTCTTGTGATTATAAACATGTGCTACTATTGCAACTAGTTAGGTTTTACGCCTAAAGATCACGAAGGACAATCAAGTTACGATACGAAAAACTATTCTAAAAAATTCAAGAAACGTACTGAGATACGAAGTGGAATAAAACCCTAACCCTAACTTGAGAAAGACAATTATACACTCGAATGTTTTGAATTGGCAACCTCTAACCCTAAACGAGGATGCTTATACCCATACAAATTTATAATTTAATAGTGAACTTTTACCTATGATTATGATAGACGTTATCCTCACGCATAAAGAAGACCATCAATTTTGAGCTAACTCAACGATCATTTAAATACTACAAATGGAGCAATTCAAATTAGTAAGTTGTTCCGGTCATGATCGTAGTAGACTCGTTAATTGCCAATTTGCAAGGTGGAATCGTTCCATGGTCTCCCACATGTGTATTATGCCACTTGCATTGTCGGATATCTGAAGGGAACGATATTGGAATATAATACGTAATCCGTTAATAGTAAAGTTATTAATCCACTGGCTAAGCTATATGCTATTAATAAATAGTTGGGTTATCATTAATCGGTAAAAAAATGAGAAGAGTGTATTCCAAATGATGTAATATTTTCGTTTATAAAATTTTTGTTTCTAACTCTTTAATAGTAGTATCTTTTTGCTTCCTTTAGCCTCGCATGCAAGTCGGCTCATCATGTTAATTTCCTACATCTACATCATGGATGAGAGAAACAATAACGTGCCTATGTGTTATTAGTTCAAGAATAAACAAGTGCCAAACAAACCCATATAATTTTGTAAGTTGTTTCATCCTTAACCATTTTGGAAGGATAAAAAGTAAAACATAGGGTGTAATTTCAAAAAGAATTTCATTAAAATATATTGATTTCATAAATATTTTTATATTTTTATTTAATTATAAATTGTCGTAGGATTAAAATTTATTAACTATTGTAAAAATTAATTATAAAGTCACATATAAGGTGATTTTTTTTCTTTTTATAAAATATAAGGTGATTTCTAATATGTGACAAGTACAAAACTGTTAAGTTTTGAGCCTTTGATTACAAGTAGCTTGTAATAGAACTCCGGTTTTTAATTTAAATATTTTTATTGACAATATTTTGTTGTTGAATTTTTTATAGAGTAATTTTAGTCTATATATTAACTAGACATCTAATATTTAATAAAAATATTGACGTAACATTTTATTTTGCAACTATATCAATATGTTTGTTAAATATTATATGTCAATTTAGTGGATGCATCAAAATTAGGCAATAAAAATAAGAAGATCGATTTATTTTTTTAAAGAGAGACCGAATTACAAAACGACAATGATAAAGAAACAAAAAGTACAATTTAGGCAAAGATATTGTAGTCTAGATAGAAAGTAATATGTAATTTTTTTTTTTCAGTTGATTAAGATATTCCGCATCAATGATTCTTTTTTATTTTTGTCAATCACATTGGTAATTCTCAATAATAATAATAAAGTATTGGGCCTTTTGCAAGAAGGCATTGGTTAAAGCGTGACTTGGTTGGCGGTTCGAGGGCAGGCCCACATCCTAACGAAGCGGACCAAACGGTAAGCGACAAGCTCGTGGTGGGGGCCCACAATACAACCAGTTTCCACCGCATTGCCAAACTGGCCCCACTCCTAACGTGTTCCTCTTATACATACTTGTCAACTTGTCATTATTATTTGAGTAAATTACACTGATCTTTTCTAAACTTTACATATATTATATCGATATTTTTTGTTTTTTTAAATATTATTTTTAATTTCATGTAATTAAAAAAAAGTAGGGATATGGGTATAAATATAAATAAAATTTAGAAGGATCTATGTAATATAAATAAAATTTAGGAGGAGTCCATGTAATTTAGAACCAACAAATAGGAGATTTTTTGTATGGTTTAAAAAGACAGAAGATATTGATATAATATATGTAAAATTAGAGGGGATCATTGTAATTTACTCTTATTATTATAATTAGTTTAACTTAATGCTCCCAAATCCCTTTATCATTGCAACCTTCGTCGTGCCAGTCTTGGATTGGACTGTTCCAGGAATCCAGCACACATTTAAGCCGAAATCGACTTTGCCGTTTTCTTTTACAACGTCCTCTTTGAAACGACGACGTCGTCTCCGCTTCCATTACCCGGAAACTTACGCGTAACAACTAACAATCTTCCTTTTGATCATCAAGTGTAACCAAGACAAATATTTTTTGTTACAAATTGTAACCAAGACAAATGTCAGTTGTATACTCTCTGCATATTCTTCATTCTTTTCAATATAAGAGTCTTTTAATTAATTCACAAAGTTGATTAATTTAATTAATAGTGTTAAATTTATTAGCAATTTATATTATGTTTTAAAAGAGAGAATGCATTTATATTATTAATTTATGATTATAACACTATTATTTATTAACTATAGATAAAATAATTAAAGATATTTAGATATAAAAAAATGTCTTATATATAAAAATAAAGATAGCAAAATTTATTAAAAATCACATAATTTGTAAGTTTCACTTTTTTTTGTAACATAAAATTTAGGTGAGTTAAGTTACAAGAACTGAGAATTGCCTTAAAAAAAGTCTTCAAGTCGGTAGCAGGATTTTATTGGCAGGTTTCGCTTTATATTTAAAGAGTTACTTAATTTTTAATAAATTCTAAACGATGATATATAATATGTTAGTAAGAATGTATGAAAAAAAAAATTGTAACCAAAAGAAGAATGTATAAAAAAGAAGTGAACTAGAGAAAGTGTTTGTTTGTGTAACGAATATTTTGTGTTGAATATAATAAAGCAAAACCGGGCACACATACGCTGGCTGCCACGTGTAGTGTAGCCTTGAAAAATTCTGAAAATGCCAAGCGAATAAATACCCTCTTGTTTCGGTATTTAGATCAAATAATAAGTAACACGTATTAGCACACAGAACCAGTTGTCGCGAGCGAGTCAATACACACAACAACGCGTGGAGCAGAGAGACTCAGTAAAAGTAGAGAGGTCAAGACTTTAGGTTATAAATAAATATTCCGATAAACGAATATTATTGCTAGTAATAACCAAAAGCAACACAGAGAATATAAAGAAATTAAGAATACTAGAGAAAGGGGAATCATCAATTGTAACGGAACTTTTTTTTATCAGTTCCATAGCTAGCTGTGTGAAGACGACAACTGCCACCCATTCCAACATACAGAGAAGCTATTACCAATTACTTTACCTCGTTGTTTGTTCCGTCCTATACTCTCTTCGTGTGTGAACAAACATATAAACCTCGGATTTTGCTTCCTCTGCTGTGTGTTAACGACCACGCGTTTCTTTGCTTATACACTAAGATTTCATTCCAAACGCCCCGCGGCTAAACTAAACGGCGATCCGTGGACGCCAAACGACAATTCGTTTTGCGATCTGGTTTTGTTTTGATTGATTCGGACGTTGGAGTGTCAAACGCACGCGAAAATGTGGTGGATGATGGGCGAGACTGGAGGCAATTACTGTTCTAAGAAGAGCGATGATTTGTGCAGCAATGTTTGTGGTCAGGTATATATCATCGAAAATTAATTAAATATATTTTTTATTTTTATTTTTATTAAATTAAATTAAATGTTACTTTTCCGTTTATGTGGTCTCGATGTAAGTTAATCTCTCTGCTGTGGCTTCGATTCGCCTATTTAATTTATGGATTTTGTGATTTTGGAAAAAAAATTAAGTCAATTTGAATGGTAAACCGTTGATGTGGATTGTCATGTAATCTATCAGTGGATTCTGATGAAAATTTTGTCCTAGATTTGCTCTTTTTAGGTGTTGTTTGTTGAATTGTTGTTGTGTTGCTATTTTTTTTAAAATTTATTTTTTGGTGTGTGCGAGATTTTCGTGATCTGAATTTAGGTATGGGATAAGGTTGCGTTTTGGATGTTTTAGCGGTTATTTTTTTTTATTTTTTCTAATTTTAGCAAACCTGCTGATCTATTTTTTGTGGTTTGTGTGAAAGCAAACGAAGACACCCTTTTTCTCCTTCTTGTTCCCATTTTTGGGAGATTCATTTGGGAGGGAAAGTGGTTTCGTTTCTGTTGTAGCCATAATTGGATTTAAACGGGTGCAAGGTTTCTCGCATGAACAGCCTGCATTTTGGGGTTTTTTCGGGGGCATGTTTCTTATCTCTTCATGATACAGCTTTGGCTTTATGATTACAATTGGGGATTTAAGTTATATGATGCTTGAAAATTTTCACCAATAGAGAGAGAGGAGCATTGGGTTTTTGATAAGATTGTGTATGTTTTAATGAAGCGATATTTATTTCATGATTTTTCATTCTTGAAGCTGGATTTTTTTGCTGTTTTCTTATATGTTTGTTCCTTAATTATGCAGGAATCAAGTCAAGTATCAGGCATGTCACGAATTCGCTGTATTCTGCGTGGTTTGGATGTGAAAACCTATATATTCATGTTTGCTGTTGTCCCAATGTGCGTCTTTGGATTCTATATACATGGGCAGAAGATCTCCTACTTTCTGCGGCCGCTATGGGAAAAAGCACCAAAGCCTTTCCATGTCATCCCTCATTACTATAACGAAAATGTCACCATGGAGAATCTCTGCAGACTTCATGGCTGGGGAGTCCGGGAGTACCCTAGGCGTGTTTATGATGCTGTGTTGTTTAGCAATGAGTTGGAAATACTAACCTTGCGCTGGAAAGAATTGTACCCTTACATAACTGAATTTGTTCTCCTTGAGTCAAATTCTACCTTCACCGGATTGCCTAAGCCTCTGGTTTTCAATATCAATAAGGAGCAGTTCAAATTTGTTGAGCCCCGGTTAACTTATGGAACAATTGGTGGAAGATTTAAGAAAGGAGAAAACCCATTTGTTGAGGAGGCGTATCAGCGTGTGGCGTTGGACCAGCTCCTCAAGATAGCTGGTATCACTGATGATGACTTGTTGATTATGTCTGATGTGGATGAGATACCAAGTGCTCACACTATTAACCTCCTGAGGTGGTGTGATGAAGTGCCCTCAATCCTTCATCTGCAGCTGAAAAATTATCTCTATTCATTTGAATTTCACGTGGATGATAAGAGCTGGAGGGCTTCAATTCACAGGTATCAGACTGGTAAGACGAGGTATGCACATTATCGCCAGTCTGATGACATATTGGCAGATGCTGGCTGGCATTGTAGCTTTTGCTTCCGTCGAATCAGCGATTTCATTTTCAAGATGAAAGCCTACAGCCATTATGACAGAGTCAGGTTCTCTCATTATTTAAATCCTGAAAGAATTCAGAGGGTAATCTGCAAAGGGGCCGATTTATTTGATATGCTGCCGGAGGAGTACACTTTCAAGGATATCATTGGTAAAATGGGACCAATACCCCATTCTTATTCTGCAGTTCATCTTCCTGCTTTCCTTCTGGAAAATTCTGAGAAGTATAAATTTCTTTTGCCTGGAAATTGCAAGAGAGAGAGATGATCTTGGAAAGTCATTGATGATACTGGCTTGTTTCTAAGCTTGTAGCTTGTACAGCTCAAGTGACTCTCCTCTCTCGGAGGTTTTAACTGAGGTTGTGATGATTGTATGTCACTCGTATAGCTGTATGATTGTCCAGTGAGATATTCTTTGGGAATTCATTGATTTCTGAAAAATTCTTTGATCTAGGGGGAATTCTGTATATATTTTAGAGCTGGACTTTTATTCAAGGGGAGCAGCATCTCTACTGACGAGGACTGAAAGTGCTGTTTGAGAACAGGCTTGCCTTCATGATATGTGTTTATTTGGTATTAGTGTGATTGATCCCCAGATATACGAGAGTAGTTTGAAATTCCCCACTTTTTCCTGTTTGGGAAGTTTTGTTTTGCGGACCAATTTATTTTCTTATTATTCTTTGTTTATGCTAAATATTTAATCCGATTGGTTGGTCTATATTCATAACAATGCTGACTCAGTTCTTTGCATTATATACATATAGTTTGGTTGCTTTCAATTAGATACCGTTCCAATATGTGATATTACTGAGGCGCAACTTATTTTGCTTTATTTTATGTTATTTCCTTTTCCTTCTGTAGAATGGTAATTTCCAATTTGGAATCTCTTGGAATCTACCAACATTGATTTTGCTATTTACTGAAGTCTTATCTTCTAAAGTCTTCTATTAGACTAATTTTAACCGGTTAACATCAATGAAGTGCTTTTGTTGAAAACCAAAACGTGCAGGACCTGATATTTGTTCAGCCTTCCCTTTGGGCCCTTTTCATTGTATACAGGGTCAAGGTAGATTTTTATATTAGAATTTTCTTTACACCAGGATTTGTAAGGGTGATCGGAGAGTGAATTTCTTTGTGCGAGATGTTTTTGCTGTTAAGTCTTTATGTGAAAAATCATTAGTGGGTTTAATTTTTCTATAATTTAAGAGATAGCTGCTTAGTTGCTTTTAATATATTTCTATAATTCATTGTATCTATACATTTGATATAGTGGAGAATTTGTCGGTGCTTTTGAATGTATATAACCCATCATTTTGGTTTCCTCTCTCTCTTCTACTATTACAATTTTATTTTGTATTATTTCATTTTAATTTTACTATTGAATGTAAGGAGAGGATTTTTTTTTTTTTTTAATTTTACTGCCTTTGATTAAAAAATTTAAATGTGAGGGAGGAAAAATGAGGGGACTAAACTTCCTTTATTCTCATTTTTTTCTCTTCTCCAATATCTTGGAGATCAGAGAGATTTGCAATGGAGGAAAAATAGCTCATAGCAATTCATATAATAAAAAAGAGATAAAAAAAACGATGAAAGAAAAGCATAGGATAAATAATTAATATAATAAAAAAGCAATATTATATAATTTTAAGGAGATAATTAGCTTCATTAAAAAAGCAATATTATGTAATTAGGACATTCAATCTCTCTTAGACCTTGGGATCATAAGCTGAACAACATTCACACAGATGGCTTAGTTACTGAAATCTTCTTCCTCCCATTTGCATTAAACCTCTTTATACATGGCTTATTCAGTGTTAGCCTCGGGGGTTGTTTTGAAGTGCGACCGCACAGGACTCATAGTTGAAGGAAACCTAAAAAAAATTGAGACAATTTTAATGTGAGGAGATTTTTTTTTTTTTGGTAATAACTTCAAAATTCATTCAATTCTCAAATTTCAACTTATCCAAGTATTATCTAGTATAAAATTTACTTTATTGGGAGAGGCAAAACTACTCCTGATCTCCATGCCTAGAAAAGAATTAGACTCCAATTATTGTTTGGAGAATATTCTTGATGAAAAAAAAAGCTAATAAAATTTTTTCTATCAAAAAATTAAATGTCTATTCATATGTAATATGTTGTATTTGTACGTATTTATGAGTAGAAAAAATATTTTTTATGTAATAAAATGTATCATTTTTAATAAAATTGTATGTCTATTTTTTATAGAATATATATTTATAATACTTATACATAAAGGAGCTCTATTTATTCTTTTGCCTTGGATCTATACAATGTCAAAATCGGTCCTGGACTTTCTTAATTGATTTCTTTGGTCAACATATGACTCATGTCACTGAGCCAACTTCCACTAGCACTTATCCCCATTGTCCTCTAAATGAACCTGAAAGCATTGCCTCTCAGAGTCCAGGAAAATGTTTTATTTTAGGTAGAGGAATAAAATCGATGAACCACCAGTTCTGATAAAATTTCACAGTTATTGACTAGTTCACTGAATTTTTGGCTAGTTTTAATAAGTACTATTTCCAAGTGTCTTTCTCGCCAAATGAGAGACCAATTACTAGTCCAATTGGTCAAACCAACTAGTTTAGTTGGGCTTTTACTAATTCAGTCAGGGCAATTTCTTAAGGCACCTCGTTTTTTTTCCGGCGCACCCCATAAATCTATATATTCCTATTATACCCCTATTTATTATAAAGAATTCTCTATGTCGCTGTCTCTCCTTCGCACCCCATTCGGATCAAGCAATCCGTAATGTAATTCATTGAACAATGTCACGGAATGATGGATCCGTAATAGAATATACATTACGGAATGTTCAATCCGTAATTGTATAAGAATTATTACGGAATGACTAATCCGTAATTATTGTAATATAATTACAGATTGAGCAATCCGTAATGTATATTGTATTACGGAATGTTCAATCCGTAATTGTATTATAACAATTACGGAATGTTCAATCCGTATTTGTATTATAACAATTACGGATTATACAATCCGTATTAATACAATTACGGATTGTATAATCCATAAATGAATATTGATTGTAAGGTGCTTGATCCATCTATTATAAAGCTAGCAATTTAATAACTATATTATAAAGCTACGGATTGCTTGATCCGTGTATTATAAAGCTACGGATTGTCTAATCCGTAAGCCTTCCGCGGGGGGGATATGGCTATGCAAGGACGTACCTACGCTGTTCACTTGAATCTTAATTAAACCTTAGCTATTTATTTTTTAAGAACGCATCACACCCCTCTTTAATTTTCTCCTATAAAATTACAAATTAAATTATGTTAAATATCATATTACAAATTAAATTATGTTAAATATCATGTTATACAATTAGAAATTAAATTATACAATTTTTATTTGTTACGGATTATCAAATCCGGAATGTTTAGGGTATTCTGGAAATGTATTACGGAATACACATTCCCTAATATATTGTTATATTATGGAATGGATATTCCGTAATACAATTCTGGAATACCCTAAACATTCTGGATTGTATAATCCGTAATATTCAGTTGTACTACAGAATAGGCATTCCGTAACATAACAACATATATTACGGATTACTCATTTCGCAATATATGCTATGTTATGGAATGGCATAGTACAACTACGGATTGTATAATCCGTGAATCCTAAGAAAAAAATTGGGGTGCGCTGCATATAGGGAATAAAGGGAGGAAAAGGGCAAAATAGTCTCTACAAGGAATTTTTTATTTTCAATGGGGTGCCCTAGGAAAAAATTGAGTTGCCTTAAACAATTGCCTTTAGTCAGGTACAACACCTGAATTCATTTTTTGGTACAAAACAAAAACTAACAAGCAAGATTAACCAATTACTGGTCCAACCCAAATGCTTTGTAGTTGAAAGAAGGAATATTGGTATGCCATTTAATTTCCTCCACAAATTAGGAATCAAATTTAACTTTTTTCTTCCATCCCCTTCGTGGTGGATATAGAGAATCGAAGAAGACTGATGTTCTAATATTTTTTTTTATTCGTAAGAATCGAAGACAATATCAAGAAATTTATAATATTTATACACCCTGTTCAACTAACTGATGTTCTAATATGACTTGAAAAGAAAATTACATGTCATCAATTTCTTATGTACATAATAATGATAATGATGACTTTGGTTTTGTTATCTACATGATCATTTAAGAAAAACTCACTAATTGATGAAATACATCAAACTGATCAAAGTTACACATTTTCAAAAAAGAAAAGACTAAATACTAAACAACTTTTTTTAGAAACTAAAATAAAAACATGCACTTATATATATTTGCAGTGAGTAAAAAATTATTTTATCCTTTCATTATTATTTTTTTTAATTTAGTCATCGTTTATAGATTAGGATCATCTGCAAGTATTTTAAAATTGCATGAGATTTTATCTCTACACGCTTTATTAAAGATTTTTTTTAAATTACAGTCCAATCAAGTTTATAATTGTAGGATAAATTATAAATTATCATTCATCAGATGCGTTAAATATTGGATTGAACGGAGAATTTTGTCTCTCATACTAGTTTTATCCAACTTGAGTATAAATGCTTTTCGGAAAAGCTACATGTAGTTCCATACAAAAATATAATTATATGATAAATTTAAATTTTGGAATTCAAGTTTAATAAATTGAATGGTAAAATCATGAATTGCACTCGTCGTAATCATATGAATGTATCTGTGGAAACATTAAAACTTGCATTGCATGAATATAGCCTGGGGCAGTGGGGCCTAAATGGGCTATGTCCCCTATATCACATTTTTTCAACAATAATGTTTTATATATACACTTTTTCTTTTCTTTTCAGAAAATAAAAAAAGTACAGTAAAATATATTGAGATGTGAACTCTTTTTCTTCTTCTTTCTCCCACTCTCTCTTTTCAACAAAAAAAGTAAATAAGCAGAGAGATACATGACTATGGACATTGAATCACATTATTATTGTTTCAATTTACAACTTAGATCCCAAATAGAGTCTCCCTTAAAAAAAGATCTGCAAGGTGTTAATAAATAATGTACTTTTACAAACGTCAGTTTCTGAAGTGTTTGCCATGCCACTAAAATAAAATTCCAAATTGAACAAGAAAGTGTGATATTATTATTTTTTGAACCAATTGTACATTATCAACTTGGCAATTCGTGAGAAGTGAAGCGAATCGAATTTCATCCGAGTGGTGCTATATTCGAACAAATTAAAGTTGGTTAAATGCTGGTGGCGCTGGAATTTTTGAACAGTACCGAATTGGATGCTCCATGCACAAATATCTCCTCCTTGTCCGAATACCCTTCTGCATGCCGTAAGACAGAGAGAAGAATTAAATTCTAAATTCTTTCTTATCATCATGGAATAATAAAAACTATAAATAGTAGCTGAAATTAAGATGAAGTTACAGCACAACCTCAACAACCATTTATACACATTACCCTCAAATTGTAAGAAATGGCATACCAAAACTACAATAGGAACAACTATGGGTGGCGATGCCCCTCTGATGAGTACCAAGTGTACGACCCCCCAGTAGAGGCTACATATCCTAGGCATCACAAGAAGGGTCATGTGGAATTCAGAACCAACTATGAGGACCCTGTAGCTGAAGTAGAGTCCAACTTTGAGGCTCGTGAGCAAGGTTACGAAAGTACCAGGTTTAATCACAATCACAATACTTATAAAAGTGTGGACCAAGAGGCTGAGGCGTTTATTCAGTATGAGCATAGGAGGATGGAATTAGCCAGGCTCATGTCAACAAGGGGTGCCTGAGCCTCTGTACGTTGTATATTATTATACATATAGGGGCCTCGTGTGCATTGTTATTTGTGTAGGGTTGATTTGTTGTACCCTTAAAATGGTTAATAGATTTTGGGGTGAGACTTTTATAATAAAGTTTTATGAATAATTCATCCCTCAATTTTTTTAACTCCATTTTTAACATGGTATCAAATTAACTCGTAGCCATATTACCCACATCTCACATAAATAATGTACAACTGAAGTACTACTCAGGGACTTTTTTTTTTTTTTTAATAAATGCACCAAGGCCTCACACTCATATGGCGTGTTGTAATTGTTTCAGTCCTCTCCTTTCAATTTTATTAGAGTTATAATTGGTTGTTGCTATAGATTTCCCCCAATTGCTGTTGTGTCCCAAAGTAACAAAAAATAAATAACTCACAACTAAAATAAGATATGAGAAAAATAGAAATTGACATACAATATTTTAACGTGAAAAACCCTCAACGAATAAGGAAAAAATCACGGGCAAGACCAGAGAAATAATTTTACTAAGTGGAAGAAAATTACAATCTCTCTATAACTATAAGAATCGACACCATGCAAACTTGTTTGTATTGATAGGCTTCGTCATAACATCTGCTAGGTTATCTTTGGTGTGAATCTTTTGCATGTCCACGCTTCCTTCCTCTACTACTTCTCTGACAAAGTGATATTGAACACCTATGTGCTTTGTCCTGGAATGAAAGGCTGGATTCCTTGCAATGTGCAAGGCACTCTGACTGTCACAATACACAGTAATCTTCTGCTGCTTGTGCCTAAGTTCCTCCAATAGCCTGTGAATCCAAATAGCTTCTTTGCATGCTTGGGTAGCTGCCATGTACTTAGCTTCTGTAGTAGACAAAGCTACAACAGTCTGTAATTTGGATAACCAGCTCACCGCTCCTCCTGCAAGTGTAAACACATAGCCAGTAGTAGACTTTCTTTTATCAAGATCACCTGTAAAATCTGAATCAACATAGCCCCTGACAATAAGTTCCGATCCTTCAAAACATAATGCAACCTCCGAGGATCCTTTGATGTATCTAAGGATCCTCTTAACAACATTTCAGTGCTCTCTACCAGGATCTGCCATGAACCTACTAACCGCTCCTGTAACACCCCGAAAATTACAATCAAATAAGTATGAACGTGAGAGATTTAATTAGAAAATTTTCTTGTTGGAGAGAATTGTAACGTTGTAGTTTTCTTAATTTTATGATTAAGTGTTTGATTAATAATGAAAGAACAAACTAAATTTAAATTATGTTGATTGATATAATAATTAACTTAAGTTCTATGTTTTGTTATGGCCATAGTGTTATTGTGAATTTTTTTAGAATTTTACGTGAGTTTCGTAAGTTGTAGAAAAAAAAATAAAAAAAGGGGACGTCGTTAGAGGAAAGGTGGGTGCAAATAGCAAAACTTCAAATTTTATCATTTTCTCATTTATTCTGTTCATTATAAGCTCTCTTCTCTCTTTTTCTCTCTGCTGGTTGAGAGCTAGCAAGGGAGAAGGGAAGCCATTTTTGTTGCTTGGCTGGTTGTATACAAAGCTGGGAGGTCCTCTCTTCATCACCAACAACTTGTCTTCTCTTCCTCTCTCTCAGCTGAACCAAAAATCCAAGGTGAGGGGGACTCTTTGTGAATTCTATTTTTAGTCTAAGGGTGGTTGAGAGTTAGGGGACTCAACTACCTACAACATGCATGCCCCTCTTTGGCTGTTGTGTGTGTTTGTTTGAATGCTTGAATGTAAAAAGTTGATGAAATGGGTTTGAAACCCTTAGCAGTGGCTGTGTGAGTGCATGTCCTGGCTTTAGTGTTATTTTTGTTCTTTTGAAACTGAGTGGGAAGGCCCCTGGAACAAGGGAATCCATGCCCAATTTTCGTAGAATTAATTGATGAAGGTTGTATGTTGAAAACAAACTCCAAAACAATGGAACAATGACTGTTAGGTTCGTGTGTCCCTGGATAGCTCCCATGGTTTTATGATTTTTGGAAGATCTAACCGTTGGTTTTTCACGAAATTTGTTTTGTATGAAAATATACACAAAAAGGAACAACTTTTATTTTTAAACCATGGAGATAAAATCTCTTCTTGAAGTTCATCCATGGCTTTCAAAATGGATGTTCTGTTTTCAAGTTTCCTTAGAACATGTCTCAGTTTTTCTCAAATTTCCACTTGTGTGCTTAATGTTTCTTTTTAGTTTTTGAACCATTCAAAACTAGAAAAAACAAGCTTTTTAACCATATAAATTATAAAAATTATCATGCCCAATTTCTAAATTAACCTTTTAAAAAGAAACAGGGCAAAGATTTTTGAGCTCTGTTTTGAGTCTGAAACTTAGGCTGTTAGAAATAAATTTATTGGGAACAATAGGAAAAGAATTTGGAGGCAAGGGTTACCTTTTCAGAAAGATAAAGATGTTACCTTTCTACTGTAAAAATTTCAGCTTAAAACAAGTTTGGAAAGTGGGATAAATTTACATTTCTTTGAGCTATGTTCAGTGAGCACTCAAAATTCAGGGCTGCTGACTTAGAAATTTTTTATAAAATTTGTTATATGTTGATTTTTTAAGTGGGATACCTTTCTATAAAATATATTTCAAGAGCTTCGATTTGATATAAAAAATTTTAAATTCTGAGGTCATTTGCTAGTATCAGTGAGAGCTCACATTCAGTACTGCCAATGAAAATTTGACTAAATAGTCAAATGTGATTGTTAACACTTGTATTTTTATAACTTTACCTTCAATTAATATTTTGATTCTGTGAGATAATGGATAGAATACAACCGCTATTATGATTGATTCATTCAAGTCTCAGGGAGGAAAACCTTGAGTATTTGATATTTGAAAGTGTAATTTTATCTGTTTTGGTGATACGATCTGTTAATTGTAGTTTGAATCTTGTGGTGAATTGTTTGTTGGTGTGATGTGTTTACAAGACTTGATGCGAGTACTTGTAATAACTAGAATTAATTTCTAGTGTCAATAGCATGATTGCTATTCAAAGATAAATATATTTCTTTTATCAAATCATAAGACATTTGAGAGGGTAAGGAATATATAAAACATAATAAAATTGTCCGAATCGTGGTGAGAACCGAAAAGAGGAAGGAACCTCTAGTGCTAAGTCGTGTAAGATGGTTAAATGAATGTGTTCGTGGACAAAGTTTGAATGGACAATTGTGAAAGAGGTTGTATGGGGGCTTCAACTGTGGTGAGCGATATGCTCGTAAGGAATGGGGTCGGAATGTGTGACCACTGTGGTGGTGGAGAGTGGATATCCGTATGGTATGTCAGGGACATACGTTGTGAAAGACCGCCGTTCAGTACCTTTGGCAGTGAACCCAGACCAACCTATAAGAGATGAACCCGATGAGGGGGAGTGGTTGAGGAGTCAGTCCTCAGAGATTGGATGACCTCAAAGAGTGGTACCTGAGGTGTGCTAGCTGACTTGCTGTTTCTTGGGGATCTGGCGCCGAGTTTATGGTCGTGCTTCCACAGTGCTGACTTGGCAATCCCGACAAATGCGAGGCACAACCGTGTTGGTGAGAGCCCTGCCATTGTACCATGGTGAAGGGTGTACTCCCAGCAAGTCATCTGACTTAAATATGTGTAAGACCACTGAGTTCTGGGAGTTCCAGTGGCAGCTGGCCAGTGTGAAATAATTTACAAGAATAGTTGGGGAAACGAATAGGTTTCGAGTGTGACCGTTAGAGAACCACATCGTGGTGGCTAGTAGGATTGTGTATGTGACTGTTAAGTCGCTCTGTGTGTACTGCTTGATGAAGCAGAGAGTTCACCCTCTGTTTATTTTTTCTTTTAGGAACCGATGGCAATACCTGTGGATGTCATGAAGATGTTATCTTCACCAGCTTCATCACTTTTCATTTGGAGGTTGGTCTAACATGCAGGGTTGAGTTTAGAGATGACTGCTCTGAGACTAGGTTTTCCCTTTTTATGTATTTGAATATGGGTAGACTTAGGTTTCAGATTTGTGGTATGTACATTCAGCTTTCGTACTCTATTACCCTATGTATTTGAAATACCCTTTGAAAATGTACATATTACTATTACTTTGGAAAATATTTGTGTTATGAAAATCCCTATTTCATGTATATATGTATATTTTATAGCTAGAGCTATTTACTTTATTAACTTCATAGTTTTTGAAAAAATTAAAGTTAGTTAACATGCCTATTGAATTAAAATAAGTTTTAAAAATGAGAATATATGTAAATCCGGATTTAGGGTGTTACAGCTCCCATTGCTTGTGCAATGTCTGGTCTTGTACAAATCATGGCGTACATAAGGCTTCCCACCGCTGATTGTAACCCCCTATCTAATTAATTAATTTCTATCTAAAATCCATAAACACTAAATTTACAATTAAAATAAATACACTCCATTAAGCTTAAAGTTTGTCATTATAATTTACATTATTAAAATTTACAGAAAATACTACCACCAAATTATTTCTAATTAATACAAAAGTATCTAAAGCCAAAACCCCCTATTCCTATAGCTCTGGAACATGTCTGCATCTGTAACTTCTAATTAATCTTTCAAATACCTGCAATCACACTCCCCTAGAATCTGGGGACAGCATTACCGGATCAGGCATTTAATTTCTAATACATAAAAAAAACAATCACAATCAATGACATTTCATTTCATAACTAAGAATTCACATAAATAATGCAAATGCAATATGCTTTATGAAAATGCAAGTTTATAAAACACATGCAGTTTTGACTCAAAATCCTTTTGACTCAAAATCATTTTGACCCTGCTCCATGGAGACTTCCCCTTTGAGTGTTTAGTAAGTAACTGGCCTACCATTACGCACTGCAATTCAGCTATCAGCCCCTACTAAACGCGAATAAGCTAGCAGAATTAGGAGATCAGGATACCCGGAAGGCCACCACGGCAGCATCTCTGTCCAGATTACAGCCACATGTGGAATTGCCAATATCCCTCATCCCACAGACTATATAATCACAGACTATACAGTCCTGTCTAACTTACTCTGCTCACCCATTTCTCAGGACTATCATATTCTCTGTTCATAATCTCAATCATATTTTCAAATACATGACTACCGCAGTCCGGTCAGTCAACACAGTTCTCTGTTCATAGTCTCAATCATATTTTCAAATACATGACTACCGCAGTCCGGTCAGTCAACACAGTCCTGGAAATCAATTCCCCAAAAATACTCATTTTTCATGACTACCATAGTCCCGGTTAGTCAACAAAATCATTTCTCATTTAAAAACTCATTTCTCATTTGAAATCTTTGTATTTTCCAAGAACTCAGGCTTATGCAATATGATAATGATGCTAATAAACAAATAATTAATATTAATCAAGCACATAAAAATTATAAAAATTCACTAATTAACATTATAACATCAATACCTTAATAAAATACTAACTAGTCCTTTACTAGCAAAAATTACTAAACTTTTACTAAAATTACCAATTATTCTTTACTATGGAAATTACTACAATACCCCTGTCTTTTTCTAAAATTCCAATTTTGCCCTCAAAGGATGAAATTACCAAATTATCCTTACTATTTTCTAAAATTTCCCATTTTGCCCTTGATCTTTTTATGAAATTCCAAATATGTCCTTAATAGTTCTAGAATCTATGAAATTACCTAATTAACCTCAATCTTTTTATAAAATTTCAATTGTATCCTCTAAATGTGAAATTACCTAATTAACCTCAATCTTTTTATAAAATTCCAATTGTATCCTCTAAATGTGAAATTACCTAATTACCCTTATACTTTTTAATTATTGCCGAAAATGCCCTTAAACTTTTTCTAAAATTCCCAATGTGTCCCTACATGTGAAATGACTATTTTACCCTTGGTCATTTGAAAAATTCCACATGATATCCCTATCATTCTCATCATGGCCGTATGGCCTCCTTCACATTTCCAACAACATTTCCAAAACAACCAAGCAACTTTCCAATCAATAATCAACCAAATCAAGAAATCTCAATCAAGAACAAATTTCAATTTCCAATCAAGAACAAGCCAATCAATTAATTCCAATCCATCACAACACATCATGAATTCAATCAAACATGGATTCAAACAACAATTTCAAGCTTCTAACATCAATCATCTAAAAGCCCTAAATCAATTTCATCTTTTATTGAATCTTGATCAAATCTTGAAATTAGACCTAAGAACATGTTTCTATTAACTCCAATTGGTTTAAATTGAAATTAAATGCCAAGATCCTTACCTTAGATCCTTAATTTGATGGAGAACTCTTGAATTTCTTTTCTCCCTTTCTCCCTTGGTTTCTTGAAATTTTGGGGTTTTCCTCCTAAATCTTTCTCTTTGGCCAAAGGTATATTGAAATTTGGGAGATTTTGGTTGGTTTATTTCTTAATTTTAGAAGAAAGGATGAAGAAGAAATGGAGGGGCAGCTGCAGCAAGTCTCACGGTTTTGGGTTGGAGAGAAAATGAGTTATGTGTGTTTTTCTTCTTTAACTTGGTTTCTTATATGTTAAAAAATTTTCCTACACCCAATTCAATTTATTTCTCATGTCCAGCTGCTGCTACAAGGCAGCCCCTTTTGTCAAAGTCTCCAGCCATTTGAACGTGCCACACTTAGTGCCTTGTGTGACTTGCTTTCTAATTAGTCAAATAGTCAAAATTGTAGCATTTTGTAGACTTTTCTAGAATCTTTTTAGGGTTTTTAATTATCTTACAAACTAATTAGAATTTGAAGAAACTAACACCACCATTGGATTCCTCACCATCAAAAACCTTGGGATAGTGTCTTACTTATCTCTTAATCCAAGTCTAATTAGCTTAATTTAGTTAGATTAGAAACTTTGAGTTGTCAAATTTTGATTGGTTAATACTTTTATTTTTAATTTTTCTTAGTTAAACAATTTTTATAATTATTCTAAGTATATTATAATTATTAGATAATTCCATAGATGTCATACAAATTTTATCTTAATTTTCTACCTTAAAATTTTATCGTAATAATTTCTCAAAGTTCTAACTTTCAGAAAATTATAACAATTTGAAACTAGCATTTTAATTTTTCAACTGTATATATTTTTAATCTATATTCAATTACCTTTTTATTAAGTTACAGATTAGTCCAAAATTTTACACTTGAAAATTTATCCTGGACAGCTGTCTGACACAACGGTCCAGTCAACAAGTAATTCATTTCTCAACTGTATATATTTTAATTCTACATTAAATTCTTTATTTATTAGAGTACAGTTTAATTCAAAATGTTATACTGAAAATCTTATCCTGGACAGCTGTCTGACACAACTGTCCGGTCAACAAGAAATTTAGGTATGAACAAAAGTATTAAAAGACTTAGAAAATTTTACTGAATAGCACTGTATTAATTTTATTATGAAAATAGGTACAGAAAGTTTCTATAAAATACAGTACATCATTTCTCATAATATTTATATAAAAATATTTACAAATGGTAAAATAATAAAATTGAGGGTGTTACACTGATGCATACGGTACTCGAGACATTTCTATCCTTTCTGCTTCATTGCTAGGACTCATACTTGAGGATAACTTATAATTGACAGGAAATGGGGTAGAAATTGGCTTACAGTCTTGCATGTTGAAGCGCCGCAAGACCTTCTGTAAGTAATTCTTTTGAGAAAGCCAAAGCTTCCTATGTTTTCTGTCTTGGTGAATTTGCATCCCTAAAATCTTGTTTGTGGGTCCCAAGTCCTTCATATCAAACTCCCTAGCCAACTCTGCCTTCAATTCTTGGATTCGATCTTTGTTGGGGCCTACCACCAACATGTCATCCACATACAACAGCAAAATGATGAAATCATTATCATCAAACCTATTGTAGTATGTACAATGGTCTGAACTTAGTCTGTTGTAACCAAGGCTAATAATGAAGGAATCAAATCTCTTGTACCAACATCTTGGCACCTACTTTAGACCGTACGGAGATTTGGTCAACCTACAAACCAAGTTTTCCTTTGCTTGTTCTTTAAAGCCTTCAGGTTGGAGCATATATATATCCTCTTCAAGTTCTCCATGGAGAAAAGCAGTCTTTACATCAAGTTGCTCAAGATGTAAATCAAATGCAGCACACATAGTCAGAACAACTCTAATTGTTGTCAATCGAACAACTGGCGAGAATATCTCATTGAAATCAACACCTTCTTTTTGAGCATATCCTTTGACCACCAATCTTGCACGATATCGTTCCACTTGATCATTGCCATCTCGTTTGATCTTGTATACCCATTTGTTTCCGATGGCTTTTCGACCCTTTGGAAGTTCAATAAGTTCCCATGTCTTGTTTCTATGCAAGGCTTCCATTTCTTCATGCATTGTTGCCATCCATTGAGAAGCATCCGAACTACTTAGGGCCTCTTGAAAGGTTGATGGTTCTCCTTCTTCAGTTAAAAGACAGTACGCATCATGGCTTGCCATGACAAACTGTGAGTGCTAACTTGGTTTAGATTTTTGTCTTGTTGATCGTCGAAGACCTCCTACGTCATTGACCTCATTTGGCTCTTGTTCTTCGTGCTCTTGTTCTGCTTTAGAAAAGTCATCTTCTCCAGACATATTCTCTATCTGCACTATAGTAGTGTCTTTGGTAGTGCTGTCATTTTTCTGCTCACTCTACAATTCATTTTCTTCAAAAACTACATTCTGCTAACAACAACCTTGCGGGCAGTGGGATCCCACAAGCGATACCCCTTAACATTGTCAGCATAACCCAAGAATATACATTTCTTGGATTTTGGATCCAACTTTGTTCTTTCTTGGGAGTTGTACATCACATACACAGGACATCCAAACACATGTAAGGAAGAATAGTCAGCTGGTTTGCCTTTCCACATCTCCAATGGCGTCTTTAAACCAACCGCTGCTGATGGTGATCGATTTATCACAAAATAGGCGGTTTTAACTGCTTCTGCCTATAAAGATTTGGCTACTTCTGCTGTTCTTAGCATAGCTCTTGTTCTATCTAGGAGAGTTCTGTTCATCCGCTCTGCCACACCATTCTGCTGAGGTGTATGTGGAACCGTGAATTGTCTTAAAATACCCTTTTGTTTGCAGAATGCTAAAAAGTCACCATCTACATATTCTCCTCCATTGTCTGTCCTCAAGCACTTAATTCTTTTTCCAGTTTTAAGCTCCACTTGTGCTTTGAATTCCTTGAATACTGGAAACACATCTGACTTCTTCTTGATTGGGTACACCCACAATCTCCTGGAGTAATCATCAATGAATGATACAAAATACTTTGCTCCTCCTAGGGATAATTCTGGTGATTCCCACACATCCGAATGGACCAAGTCTAGTATGTGTTTGCTTCTAGTAGTTACTTTAGCAAACTTCAACTTATGTTGCTTACTTATCACACAATGATCACAAAACGGTAAATTGACCGTTTTGAGCCCAGGCAGGAGATTACGTTCTGCAAGGACTTTCAGGCCTCGTTTTGTCATATGTCCAAGTCTACGATGCCACATCATCTTTGCTTCTTCTTGACTTGCTGCTGCAACTGATGCATCAGCTTCTTGCAACGTATCTCCCAAAAGCATGTATAGATTAGCTGTGATCTTCTCAGCTTTCATCACTACAAGATTGCCTTTCACTACCTTTAATATCCCACCTTCAGTATGGATCTTGCACCCGAGATCATCCAATTGCCCAACGGACAATAAGTTCTTCTTCAAGCCCTTCACATGGCGTACCCCTTGAAGTGTGCGAACAGTACCATTGTACATTTTTAATTTGACAGTACCGACTCCAGCAATTTCCAAGGCATGATCATTTCCCATGAACACGGATCCTTCTGAGATAGGCTTATAAGTGCAAAACCAATCTCGACGTGGAGTCATGTGCCAGGTTGCACCGAATCCAATATCCAACAATCATGAAGTTGTCTTCCGCCTTTAGAACTAATTGCCGCTTCACTATACAAGACTTCTCCATTATCTGAGGTACTTGCAACGCAACCTTGAGAGGTTGATGCTTCAGAATTCTTTCCTCCATTCTTCTTGTGCCAACAATCTTTCTTCAAGTGCCCTCTCATGCCACAATTGTAGCATTTGATGTTCTTCCTTCTTCGAGACTTTGATCTACCATGATTTTGACTCCCACTAGAGCCACGTTCCATTGATCTACCTCTCGTCATCGTTAAAGCTTCTGCTTGCTTGGAATTTTTCAGCCTATCTTCCTTATTCTTTCGCCTGGATTCTTCTTCAAGAATAGCTCCGACAACATCATCAAAGGTTAGACGGCTGACAATATTATTGTTTGTTATGTTGATGATGAGTTGATCATACGAATCCGATAAACTTTGAAGTAGAAGCTCTGCCCGCTCATTTTCTTCTACATTGAAATCTGACGTAGAAAGTTGAGCCAATAAAGTATTCAGATTGTTGATGTGGTCCGTCACTGAAGTGGACTCACTCATTCTAAGAGTGTAGAGTTTCCTATTTAAGAATATTCTGGTGTGAAGTGACTTGATCTCGTACAATTTGTGGAGAGTATCCTAAGTCTCCTTCGCGGTCTTCTTCTCCGCAACACTGAACAAAACTGAATCTGCCATTGCTAAGTGAAAATTGGCAACAACATTGTCATCCATCTCTTTCCACCTTTCATTAGTGATCTCCGCAGGTCTACCTTCAATTGCATCTTGACAATTGTCCTTCCTCAAAATTGCCTTTATCCTCAATTTCCACAGGGAGAAATTATTCCCGTTGAACTTCTCAATCTCGTATTTTGCTGTCATGGCTTCACACTTAAAGGACTAACTTACACAACTTCCACCGTATATAGTACCGCCTACTGGAACACTGATTGTAGACCGTGAACTAGTACACCAGGTAAGTTCCCAGGAAAGAGAGGTGGGTCACCAACGGACACGCTTAAATACCAAGTCTTTCTTTAGCCAGAACTTTCTTAGACATGCACTTTCACACTACCTCACTTTATATCCAGTAACAAGAATAATTCTTTTCTGATGTGGTAGATCAGACTATACCGCAACCACAGAGCATACAAAGAATTTTCTCAGGCACTATACCAGCGTACTAGTGTGTATCGCAGCGGAACAATATCATAACCTATTGGCTCTGATACCACTGTTGTGTCCCAAAGTAACAAAAAATAATAACTCACAACTAAAATAAGATATGAGAAAAATAGGAATTGACACACAATATTTTAACGTGGAAAATTCTCAACAGATAAGGGAAAAACCACGGGCAAGACCAGAGAAATAATTTTACTAAGTGGAAGAAAATTACAACCTCTCTCTAATTATAAAGAGAGAACAATTACACTCTCTCTTATAATAAAAGAACTCATACTACTAGTATTTCTAACTCTCTCTAAAATTACTACAATTATAGTGGGAATACAAAGCAGAGCAAGATGACTTGCTATTTATAGACACAAATCAAAATATATGCATTAAATGTCACCACAAGATTTCTACCGTTCAACCAATTTGCAAGCACAACCATTTCGTTTTTGTTTTTTTTTCCACCGTTTCTTTGACTTACATGCCACAAAAAGTGGCTTTACACTGCCCATGACGTCACAATTGCAGTATGTTATGTAGAATGCAAACAAGAAGCAATGTTACGTTATATAAGATCGTGTGTTCTAAATAAATTCCAAGTACAATTTGTTCTAAATAATGAGGACCTGTTTGAAAATTTCAGCTCAGCAATGTATATATGCCCAGTGTTTAATTAGCTTATCATGTTTGGTATCTTTCAACCGAATACACCAATCTTCAGGGTTTTTTTTTTTTTTTTTTAGGTTACCAATCTTCAGGTTTGAGTTGGTAGAAATATATTTCAAGGAAACTATCGTCTCTAACATTCATGTATTGCTTATGATATGTTATTTTTCTCGTAGATCCCTCATCATGCAATATGTTATGATGCCATCTGCATTAATTATAGTAATTGCACAATATATATTAAAATCTGAAGTTGCTGGCAATAGTAATTTGGCTTAATTGCAGATTTTACCACCAAACTTTCATAATTTTGTGAATTTTACCACTCAAGTTTTAATTTTGTAAATTTTACCACTCAACTTTCATAATTTTGCGAATTTTACCACCCAAGTTTTAATTTTGCAAATTTTACCACCCAAATTTTCAATTTTTGCACATTTTACCACCTAAGTTTTCAATTTTTGTACATTTTACCACCTTGATGTTTCACAAAATTTTTTTTTTTTTGAATTTTTTAACTTTTTTTTGGTAAAATATCAGAGTGGTAAAATGTGCAAAAATTGAAAACTTGGGTGGTAAAATTTGCAAAATTAAAACTTGGGTGGTAAAATTCACAAAATTATGAAAGTTGGGTGGTAAAATTTGCAATTAAGCCTAGTAATTTTTCAACCCAAGAACAAAGAAAGGAAGGAGAAGAGGAGTTTTGGAAAAGTGAATTGTTTTTCAGATAAAGACGTTCTCTGTGAGGCATATTATCGCAATATATCAAGTCCACAAGGCCAAAACTAATGTATGGGAGATTGGGAGTCCTGTGTCTGTGCTAGACACTTTAAAATCTCTAAAAAAATTGATATAAACAAAGAAAAAAATGTATAGCTAGATAACGCGGGACTCTTGCCTCTAAAATACCACTAAATTACAACACTTGCTTGGATAAATAGTTGAATTAAATATTTATTTAATGAAAATTGTTGTATGAGTACCTGTCCACGAACTTAAGATGGTGAAAAAAATTGTTTTGCTGTAATAAACTTTTCCAAAAAACATTATTTTAAATAACACAAAATCCATGAATTGTGCGAAAGTTGATGCAGAATGGTGACATTGTTTAAATAAATATTGATTAAAAAAATAGAAAAAAATATAAAATTAGGTTTTACGCAAATCTAAGTCGTTTAGTTTTAGTACTTTTCTTTGCGGACTATATATATTGTATTCTCTTAGCTTAATTACCAATTTAGTCCTCAAATTTATTTATTAACGTCAATTTGGTCCCCAAGTTTTTAAAATGTGTCAATTTTGTCCCCAAATTTTTAAAAACATCAATTTGCTCCCCAAATTTTTAAAAATATGTCAATTTGGTCCCATTAAATAAAGTCACATCAGTGCCACGCCACATATTTTCGTCAGTTAAATTAACGGAATCTGACGGTGGGGACCAAATTGACACATTTTTAAAAATTTGGGGACCAAATTGACACATTTTTAAAAACTTGAGGACCAAATTAACACATTTTTCAAAACTTGGAGATCAAATTGACGTTTTAAAAAATATGGGAACCAAATTGACGTTAATAAATAAATTTGAGGACCAAATTGGTAATTAAGCCTATTCTCTTTATTACTTAAAATCGTTCAAGGAAAGGAAAGCAAAGTGTTAACTAGATTGCGAACTTTCTGCGTTATCATTCTATTAAAAAATCCATCTTCTTAATATGTTCAAAGATCAATGGAGTATCTTTGAAGGAAAGATAATTTATGATTTAAGGAATCTGGCTGACTTGTCACCGGACATATAAATTATAGTATTTGAACTTAATTATTAATAGTAATGGTAGAAATTATAAAAAATAAATTGATAAATCAGTTGCCACGGCCCACAGCAACCATGAGAAAAGGAATCTAGAAATTTCGTGAGACATAAACATCATGTGTTGATGGCTTAAATGTAGCCACACGAAAAGAATAGAAAAATTCATATAACTAAACCAATACATCAGACTTTGTAAAGGATTCTGTTAACTTGTCCCGATAGAAGGTTTATATATTCATTTAATCAAATGCATGAGTTACACAGTATGATTTTTCTTTGCTTACTATTTTCTCGCTTTCGACTACGAATTTATATTATAGATCGAATGTATTAGGACGTGTTTAGTTCCCTATCGACTCTAAATTGTTATTATAAGTAATAGTATTTGGTGCACTTTAAATTAGTTTCTGACTTAAAAAATTAATTAAGTATTTTGATTTTTAACTTCCAAAAGTGTACTTATTAATTTATGGCTAAATTGCATATTTGATCCCCCTATTTTTCCAAAATCACGATTTTGATCCCCTTGAATTTTATTGTAACATTTGGTCCCCTGGTTTCCAAACTTTGCGATTTTGGCCCATCCGTTAATTTTTATGCGTTGACCGTTATGTTATTATCGTTGACCGTCTATTAGATGACATGACATGTTTAAGATGAGTTTATTAAAGCATAAATGTGATTATTGTTTAATTAAATTAAGTTAAAATTAATTAAAAATAAATAAACGAATTTTTTAGACCTCCTTCTTCCCATGTTTCCCTCTTCCCTCTTCTATGGCAGCAGCAACATCAAAGCTGAAAACCAAAACAACCCCACCATGCCAAAAAGACCTAAATAATCCACATGGACAAGTCCACCATGTCTTTAACTTTCACCAAACCACCTCAGCTGGTTCGACTTATCGCTCAAATCAGCATCACCCTTTGCGAAGATTCTCTAGACACTCCGCAAGAAGCAAACGCACTCGCGAAACTGTAACACCCCGAAAATTACAACCCAATAAGTATGAAAGTGAGAGATTTAATTAGAAAATTTTCTTGTTGGGGAGAATTGTAACACTGTGATTTTTCGTAACGTATATTAAGTGCTTGATAAATACTGAAAAAGGAAATTAAATTTAAATTCATAGTGTTATTGTGAATTTTTTTAGACTTTTACGTAAGTTCCGTAAGTTGTAAAAAAAAAAAAAAAAGAAGGGGGTGTCCTTAGAGGAATGGTGGCTGCAAATAGTAAAATATGAAATTTTATCCAAATTTATACATGAACAAGCTTCTTTCTTCCAAAAAATTTCTTCATTCTCCCGCATGCTCTCTGTTCTCTCCTCCTTCTCTCTAAATATTTTGCATCTCTCTAATATTTGAGCCTCCAAATCAAAGTTTCTACCGATTAAAATTGGATATATCATAGAGGGAGACTAGAGCTTCAAAACCCACCGATTGGATTTCAATTTCGTCGAGGTATGGAGGGGTTTCTTTTTTTTCCCTAAGCTATTTTCTTGTTTTCTTGTTAAATATGGATTGTGGCTGTTGTTGATGGTTTGTAAATACCATGGTTATTTTGAAAAATCCGAAATAAGCTAGTTGTGATTTGTGTCCTGTGACTGTCTGGACTTTTCGTCTCCATTTTCGTGCATGTTTTTGAGAATATAAATACATTTTCCTATGTTTTGATGCCTCTGGATATCGTGGTATTTTTTTCTGATTTTTTTGAGTACTGTAACTATTTTTACCGGAATTATTTTAGAAAACTGTTGATTCTGAGAATGAGACTGTTTTGATTTTTACAAGAATTTTGGGACGCGATTTTGAAAAACTGGAACCATGAGTTCATTTTATGTATCATGAGGGTCATCTATAAAATTTTGTAAGGTCAGAAAAGCCTGGGAAGTATTTTTAGTGATTTAATGTTGGAAAAACCGAAAAGCTGGACAGCAGAGAAATTAAATGTAGAAAATTACTTTTTGTGAGAATTTGGTCTTGAGAAAATTTATTAATACTGTTTTGACCATGTCTAATATCCATGGATTTTCTCAGAATTTTGTAAGTACCTTTTGTAATTAATTACATTTTCTTATTGAAAAATGTGTTCTGGAGGAATAATGATTTGGAAATTCAAAATGGGTATTTTTGGTGGATTTTTGGTACTGAGGAAATTATATGTGATGGTAAACATGTTGGAGACATTCTCTGTAAAATTGTACATAAAACGAATTTGATATGCTATTTTCTAAAAATATGGAATTGTGTTTTACAGAGTATGTCCAGCCACTGTTTTTAATTCAAAAATAATATTTGGGGGTTGAATTTTCGTGAGATAAATTTATATGATGAAATATGAATGATGTATAGTTTCTCTGTAAAATCTCATGAAATTTCAAATTGATATGATGTATCAAATAATTTTTGGTGTGTGTGTACAGCTCTATGTGTCCACAAGAAATTTAATTGTATTAATTGTGTATTTGGTTTTAATGCCTTTAATTGTACTTGTTAAGGAATAATTTCACCTAAAAAGGAAAGTTTCCATAGAAATATGAATGCAATGATTTGTGATGGATTGAGTTTGAGTTATTGGATTATTGGTTATTAATGATTGTTCTATTATTAACTGTGAATTGGAGACCTGGAGGAATGTGATCCTTGGGCAAAGAGTGCTGGAATTTGTCTGTGCATGTGAATTGCTTGTATCAGTGAGAACTCATATTCAGTACTCTCAAAGAGAAATATTTGGGAGAAAAATCCTAAAATTTCAAGAAGACAAAGGAGAAAGGGAGAAAAGAGATTCAAAGGTTTCTCCATCAAACTAAGGATTCTAGGTAAGGATCATGGCATTTAATTTCATTTTAGACCATTTGGAATGTAGAAAAACATGTTGTTAAGTTTAGATTCAAGATTTAATCAAGAACCATGAAAAGATGAAATTGATTTTGGGTTTTTATATAATTGATATTAGAAGCTTGAAATAATTGTTTGGAACCATGTTTGATTGATTGGATGATATGTTGTGATGGATTGAAATTGATTGGTTGGTTTGTTGTTGGATTGAAATTGCTTGATTTGGCTTGATTGTGTTGTGAATGATGTTGGAAATTGTTGAATGTTTATATTTTTGTAGGTGATTGTTTAAAATTACTTATTTAATTGTGATTATTAACATATTGCATATGCATGAGTCTTTTTGGGGGATTTATAAAGATTCAAGTGAAAAATAATTGATGTTGGCTAACCGGGACTGCATTAGCCATGAAAATGAAAAAGAAGAAAGAAAAGAAAAGAAAAGAAAAGAAAGGAAAGAAAAGAAAAGAAAGAAAAGAAAGAATAAATGTTAACTAACCGGGACTGCGGTAGTCATGAGAAATGATTTTGACAGATGAGAAATGAATCTTTGGGGTGAGCAGAGTAAGTTAGACAGGACTGTATAGTATGTGATTATATAGTCTGTGGGGTGAAGGATATTGACAATTCCACATGTGGCTGGAAACTGGACTGAGTTGCGGTCGTGGTGGCCTTCCTGGGTATCCTGATCTTCCAATTCTGTCTAGTTTATTCGCGTTTAGTAGGGGCTGATAGCTGAATTGCAGTGCGTAATGGTAGGCCAGTTTCTTACTAAACACTCAAAGGGAAAGTCTCCATGGAGCAGGGTCAAAATGATTTAGAGTCAAAACTACATTTGCATAAATCATACTGCATTTGCTTATGTATGTGATTGATTAATTATTATATGAAATGTACATGGTTGATATGGATTCTAATTGTATGAGAAATTAAATGCCTGATCCGGTAATGCTGTCCCTAGATTCTAGGGGAGTGTGAATTGCAGGTATTTTGAAGATTAATTAGAAGTTAAAGATGCAGATATTTTCCAGAGCTATAGGAATGGGTGTTTTTGGCTTTAGATACTTTTGTATTAATTAGAAGAAAATTGGTAGTAGTATTTTCTGTAAATTTTAATAATGTAAATTATAATGACAAACTTTAAATTTTAATGGAATGTATTTATTTTAATGGTAAATTCTTTTTATGGATTTTAGATGGAAATTAATTAATTAGAAGGGGGGTTATAGAAACAACCTGAAATCCTCTCCGTCATCCCCAAGCTCGTCTTTCCTTGGAACCTTAATTCGTCATCCTCTAACCTTTCCCCTCTCCCCCAACGCTTGTCCCCTCTTGTCGAACCCGTCTCTCCATCGAACCCGAACCCAGCCACTGCTCCTTCTCCAGCGTCCTCTGCGACGCAAACTCCCGCATTGTCACCGTCAATGCCACTGGTGCCTGATTGAATGGTTTGGCTGGTGAATCCGCTTGGTGGGGTTATTCGAAGAGAGATTGGGGAGAATATTTGTTTTATTCACGATTTTGAGGATCCTTTTGTTTTGGTGTAGAGATTGAAGATTGATTTTGAGGACAATCTCAAATTTCTAAATCGATGGGGTTATGAGATCTGAGAGGACCAAAACAAAGAGGGGAAACATGGGAAGAAGGGGTTTCGACAATTCCTTTATTTTTTTTTGTTTTTTTAATTAGTTTTGACTTAATTTAATTAAACAATAATCATATTTATGTTTTAATAAACTCATCTTAAACGTGTCATGTCATATAATAGACGGTCAACGCATAAAAATTAACGGAGGGACCAAAATCGCAAAGTTTGGAAACCTGGGGGATCAACTGTTGCAATAAAATTTCAGAGGAATCAAAATCGTGATTTTGGAAAAATAAGGGGACCAAATGTGCAATTTAGCCTTAATTTATTTATAGGTACTTATGAGAACAAGCTTAACATTGTTTCTTATCTCAGTTTGTTTTTTATAAAGTAAGTAACGGCTACATGTAGATAAAATTGTCTGTATAAGCAGCTATGCTAATTGAAAAAAGCACGGGAGGGGAGGGGTGGAATATACTTTTCACTGCTTAATTAGTTAATTTCTGAAGAGAAAATCAGTGAGAGATAAGAGCAACATTGCACAATAAGAGTTCCCATGAAGGAATCGAAAAGGTTGAGGTAATAGAAGTTTGATCTATTTTAGAACTTAATTTTAATATACTATTAATCTGGGGTTTTTTATTCTATCAATTAATTAAATAATATCTAGTCTTAAGTATAATTTTTAAAATAAACATTACAATAGTAATTTTTAATTATATAACAATTTACGATTAGTTAATCGTGTAAAAAAATCTTTATTATATTATTTCAATTAAATCATTCGTTTATCTTCTTAATTTTTTTCTTCTGTTTATTGAATAATTTATCCACACTTTTTCTTACAAGATTTAAACAATCATATATCAAAATAATCATCTCGAAAACAAAAACAACGGTAGCGATGTATGTGTAAGAATTTGGTGCTGTCCCCTAATTATGAACGAGCAAATTAGAAAAATCAATTCCCTTGGACTTGTAATATCCCTTTTCCGCGTTGGTCAACCTACCCTGGAACATCCTCCACTCCATGCCACACCTCTCCTTCACCTGCCACCAATACCACATGGAATCAACCACATATTTCAGAATCAAAGTTCATTAAAAAAAAAACAAATTATAACACTGCTTATCGATCAATTTAGAAATTTATGTGATAGTTCTAATGTGAGAAAAAGAAGAAAAAGCTATTGATATATTATTTTTGCGGTGTATGCACAACTTTGATACCACTGATGGATTATATGCGGAAAAGATATATCTGTAAAAGAAGAAAAATGAAATATTGTATAAAGGAGGAGCTTCATAGATATTTTATTCATCTTCATTATAAGTTTTTGTGGAACTTGCATATCTATGAACATATTACAAGTTTTTATGGAGAAGGAAAAACTTGCAAACTTATTTATATTCATATGCATTACAAGTTTTGTGGAACTTGCAAACCATGGACATATTACAAGTTTTTAAGGAAAACTTGCAAACCATTTCTTCATGTGACCTCCCTCTCATCTAGGGTGTTTATTCTTATATCAAGAGCATTTATTTATAGGCTTAATTTCCTAATCTTAAAAATAAAACAAATCCTTAATAATATCTTTAAATCTAAACAATATCCTAGAAATAATTTTAAGTCTAAACAATATCCTAAATATTTGAAACAAATAACAAATTCCTAAAAGATAAACTAAATTATTCAAATATCTAAACTAAAGATTTCAGACGTATTTTTCAACAGTTATGTGCTCAAGAAAGAATATCCTAAACAACTACTAATTATACAAAGAGAAATGCCAGTAATACACTCTTTTAAACACATTCTACAAATTTTTGTAGGTTTCATCCTTCATTTAACGAGTATCTCTTTTGATTTTGTAGATTTTAATAAATTTTAACCAATAATAAAATGTGGGTTAAAAAAGTGTATTAGAAAATGTATTGTTAACTCTCTTTATAATAAAGGATCATAACATACCGCCCGCCATGCAGGTATCCCAGTTGTTTGTGCTTCTCCCTACCAAGCAGAAAACGAATAAGTATTATATATACAGCTGCATTTGAGTGAAATAATTAACATTAAATATAATAGGAATAATCATGGAAAAATAATTACCTGATTCCCTAGTGAGGGAATACCTTGGTGAACAATCCATTGAGCATCAACAACTCCAATCCTCTCATGGGCAGGCTATATCATAGAAAATATCAGTTTAATATTTCATATAGTACATCAGTTTCATAGGAAGTAATCAGGTAATAGGCTCACCTCAACACATTTTCTAAAGGCAAAATCAAGACCCCACCCGTGGACAAATTCATTCTGCAATGATCAGTGTGTGTTACAATCATAATTCATTGGAAGGAATAAACAATTGAGTAATTCTAGCATGCATGAGCAATTTTATTAGATACAACCAATCAAAATCTTAAGATACATTTAAATAACAATCTAAAATTATTTCAATGTCATCCTGATATTTTTATTGGGTATGAAGTGCTCATGCAAGGATTGTTCTCAATAACTAATAGATATATTTGAAAAAATAAAATAGAGTAACCATTGAACCTGAATCATATGCCACACACAGCGCCATGCATTTCGTGAAAACACTGGAGCCATAATCTCAACAAACCTGCATGTTGACACTATTAATACAGCATGGTGGAAGCAGATAAAGATGGAACAAGAATTCGTACCCCCCTGTCCCCCCCCAAAAAAAAAGCAATAACTCTTAAACAGCTACTTACGCTGCACAAGGAGGCAGAAGAGGGTACTTACATCTTCCTGGTTCCACTGCTTCTCTAGTAGAAATCAAACAAATAAACAGTCAACACACACACTCACATTAACACACAACACAAGAAAACTGGTGCCAGGTTCACATCACCCTTACTTGTGAACTTCACTATGTTCCCTTCTCCTTGTCATATTCCAACACACCGCTTTGTTAGTTTTACTAGGTTCCAAGGCAGGCTGTGATATCTCCAAGCCATGTTTCCTCACCAGTTTTAGGTATCTGCAATTGGAATTAAAGGGACAGTGAAACTTCCTTAACAAAGCCAAAATTAAAAGAAGATACACATACATCATATATCTAATACTTACTCTTCAGCATTGAAATTCTCAACCCCCAGGTCTTCATCCCACATGAAAATATAGTCATATGGTGCCACAATGTCTGGATGTAGAAACCTCTTGGCATACCACCTAAGAGGAGAAAGAAATAACAAACCACTTTAAGTTTGGTAAACAATATTAACTGGAAATGCCACAATGAAAATTTAAGCAGAGAACTTTTACCATTTGGTTTGTTTGTGAACACTTATATGAATGGCCTGTTTTGACCACTCAAATTCATCCCATTCCGTTGTTCGGCCATCATAATGAAATAGAAGGATTGTGAAGTCCTTTGAAAACTGTTCAAGCGACATATCTAGTTTAAACAAGTGTACTCAAGCCTATGCAGAGAAAGAGAGAGAGAGAGAGAGAGAGAGAACCTTTTTCACAGCTGCATCGATATTCTTTTTCTGCTCATACCCAACAGTAAATGTCACAAGGTACTTTGGCTTAAAGGTCAAATCCTGCAAGTGGAAATTTAATCAAATTCTCTGTATATGGAGAACCTCGCAACAAAAATATCAGAGGCACCCCTAGTCCAAGATAATAAAGAACATCATAAAGAGAAAACAGAAAATATAGCTAGAAAGAAAAATCACAGTCACTATTCCTCCTCAAATTATTTCAATGTTGTCTTTAGGGTGTCATAGCTTGTTTCCTCCATAGAAAGCAAGCGAACAATCTTGTCAAAGAGTCCTAAGAGCAAGACTTTTACAATTTTAATAATTAGCATAATGTTTAACAGCACATTAATCTGTGTTTAGCTGCATTTTTTTTTATTATATTTGAAGGGTGTAACTACATTGAGCACATAAATAAACTGTTGTAGTAGACTTCACCTCACTGGGAACACCCCACAATCTGCGCAAAAATAAGTCTGATTCTGCTTTGACAATCCCAGGAGGTAATCTTTCTGCACCTCTTGGATTTGTTGGTACCCAAATCTGCACACAACCATGAAAACAAGTAGCAATTGTCTGAGCATCATGCAGACTTTAACAAGCCATATTTTCAAATATTACATAATATGAAATCATAGTTGAAAATTAAAATCCTTTTACAGTTATATAATTGATTAATGAATAAGATGAGGATGGAGAGGAAAATGAGAGGCAAGAGGCTTTTTGAGTCTCACGTTGCTATATTAAATTTTCCTTTTCCACTCTTGTCGGATAACCGCATAAAATTCTAACAATATCTCATTTCTTCCTTATATATTCTGATAATCATTTGGTTTGATCAATTATTGAAGGAACACTGTTTCTGTTCACAAGGCATTCTGCTTTCAATAACAGTGTTTAATGATCATACTTAAGTTCTACATGGGCATAAGCATCTCTAATCTCTATTTCCTTCTGAATTAAAGCCAATCACTTTGCACACCATTTACACAGAATCTAAATTTACCCTCTACTCTCTCCGAAGACCTTAACTGCTACAACCCTTTGAAGCATGATGCTCATATAATTAGGTGCAAAATCTTTCTTGACTTTATGGATTTCATTCCAACTACATAATTGAATAAAATCTGTTTTTTCCCCTAACTTTCTTGAATCACTGCACACCCTACAATTTTCGAGTCCTACACATGGATGACAAGAAAAGATGCATACCTTTGTTGCATCACTTGGAAACTGATCTTGGGATGCGGTGCTGCTATCTATGTATTTTTCCTGTATACAAGAGAGATGAAGCAGGCCATATGGTAGATTCAACTGCGAATTGTTAAGCACCATTAGAGTTCCATTATCAAGTTAAATAACATAAACCAGAAGCAGGAATAAGATATTCAATTTCTGCACCTTTGTTATTGACAGTGGTGGGAGTGATAATCCTATAAATAAACCGAAAAAGCCCCCAACAAAAAGTAACACAATATGCCTCATACTTTCATTCGGTTTCCTAATAGTAAAACTGCAGGCAACAAAATGCAAATTAATGTCAATTTAAGGGAGTTGCTGACTTTAATTATAGCATATACAAAATTTCTTAAGAACAAGCATAATAATTAACAAATTATCTATCTCCAACGATTAGACCTGCGAGTAGCTTTCACCATTATATCCAAGCTTTTCTGATATTTTCCTCCATATAAGAAACCAAGATGCTAATTAAATGAATACGAGCCCTGTTTAAAGTGAAAAGAAGACAACTAAATGGTTTAATAAATGGAACCAGATATAACCATTCAGAAGAACAAAAGGAAAACACACACATAAATGGTATGAGAGAAAGAAATCATACTTTGGAATATACAACCCCAAATATTTATCTAGTGGGATTAACAAATCAGATTAGTTATATTTCCACTATGAAGGTGTTCGTTCCACTTCCACAATCCAAGTGGAAAAGTAACATGCCATCACGAGATTTTCTTTAAGTTTTTTCCAACATATAAAGTGACAATTGTGAAAGTCTGAACACCTCTAGAAAGCACACCTTATAAGTGTGACCCAAGAAATAGCACAAGGAACCAAATAAAAAAAGCAGCCATTGTTCAAACAGATGAACCATAATTAACTAAGTAACGCATGTGCTTTTCCCCTAAATAACCTCCGCAAGTAACTTATGCGGTTTCATTTACAAAATGAGATGCACAATCACGTGACGTGATATCTCCAGCTTAGAGCTCAACAATTAAAAAACTATGTGCACTTTCTTTCTAATACAAGAAATATATTGAAACCTTGGTGGATCCTCTCCCTTTGTTGAGCTAGCAACTCACAATTTTTTCAACACGATCTTTATTATTATTAAGTGAAATTTACGATAGTCTTCCTAAATAACGTGGATACATATTTAGTGAGTCTCACTCCTAAATTAGTGGGTTCTATATGAATTTCATCCAAAATAAGAAAAATGTATTAAAAATTGTTGTATTACAGTCATATAAATAAGAGATAGAAAGTGAGAGATTGTATTACATTTTATTGGATAGAACTGTTTAGTACCATCAGGAACACCACGAACAAATTCAACTGGTTAATCATGTCCACGCATTTTTTCAACCGGATTTCTGGTCTTTTTCAACTTTACAAAAGGTAACATCGTATTCGTACAAATTTGGATGGCGATTGCATCAGTTTATCTACTAATCATCTAATTTATTCATGTATAAATTCAACCAATCCATTTAATCAGTTGGGGGATATACTTGATGTAAGTCAAAAAAAAAAAAAAAAATTCTTTTTTACCATTCATTTTAGTTTAATTCAAAATTTATCCAAACCATACATTTTACAACCTTAAACTTTCGTGAAAAAAAAAAAAATCAACAACAATGTTGTATGTTATCAGCATTTCTCATCCCTTTTTTTTACAAGCAATTTTTTAAGAGAGAAAAATAGATCAACGCTTATATAATAATTTTGAGTACAATTGTTAATGGGAGCTATTTTCTTTTTCACAATGGGCTTCTCTTACATTTAATATTGTATACAGTATTTTTTTTATTTTATATTTTTCTATTACCACTAAAATATGAGACAGCATAAATTATGGCTTATTGCATTTACGATATTCCTAATCTAAGCCCGTATTTATTTCGGCTTCGAAGATAAAATAAAAATAAAAAATGTAGTTACAGGAAAGCCACATTTGAAGGTCTCTGCTGTTTGTGATTTTCATGTCTAGCCAATACGTGTATAGTTGTTCTTATAGAACTCTGTTGTGATGATATCTACGTTATTTCCAATGGCTTGTGTGTAAAACAAAACAATGTTAACTCCATTTTGCCAGAATTAAAAAATAATTGCTTTGGTAAAACATGTTTTGGGATGTGTTTCTCCGTTACAATTTAGAAACAAACTGCTTTCAGTTTGACATCCCTTCGCAAATCGTGGACTACAATGCAAGTTAAAATCTTTCAAGGAAAGCAGGGTGTAGTTACATTGCAAAGCTAAAATGTGCCAACACGTGATTGAGAAATCTGTCTCCTTAATATTGGCAAACTTGAAGGACCATTGAAGCAAAGAAAAGCACGATTCAAGGAACCTCGTTGACCTGTCACCTACCATAATGTTACCACTTTACTTGAATTGAGTAATAATGATTCAAAAAAGGCACAAACAAAAGAATAATCCGTGACCACAACAATCACAGGAAAAGGTAGAAAACTTCGCATTTTCTGCTCAAATTCCACCTGAAATTGTGGAAAAGCACTTCGTGACTCATGACCTGTATCTTTGTTTGAGTATAAACATAGAGAAAAGTAATGAAGAGAAGAGAAATGGAATAGAAAAATTTAATTTTAATTGTTTACTTGAGAAGAAAAATAAGAATTTTTTTACTCTCACGTATGAGAAAATTTCTCCTCAGTTGCCATGAACCGATGAAAGCATAGGAAAACGTTTTTAAATTTAATTTAAATGCATTATCAATAAAAAATTTACATCGTTATATAATAACAAATTATTATATATGACAAATTTATTAATTTTTATAATTACTTTAAAATTCATATTTAGCATAATTTATGATTAAAAAAATTTACACTAACAGTACATAATTTAGATTCATTTTTTACATTTGACCTTTTTTATGTTAGTTTTTTTTATTTTTATTTTATTTTTTATAAAGTTATAACATAAAAATTATGTTTAGTTGCATTCATATTTCCTGCAAGCAAACGTTCCTAAAAGAATATTATAATCAAATACACTACTTACACAGTGAGTTTTATTTACGTATATATATTATCTAATTCTCTAACTTTCACCACTGGAATCCCACATTGAACTGTTGTTGTTTGGTCCTTAGCTAGGACTCAGAATTATAAGTGCAAGTAACTAGTGCCACAAACTTAAAAAATAAAACTTATATATCAAGCAAAAATGGAACTCAATAATGGTGATGGCTGTGTACAAATCAACTTCCGTCGTTGTCCCCCACTAAGTAGTCGAATTAAACACATCAACTCCCACGGCCTTGTAATATGCATCTTCTGCATTTGCCAACCGACTCTGGAACATTGTCCACTCCCTTTTACACCTCTCCCTCACCTGCCCCCAACACCATGGTTCATCAACATGCATATTTAGTAGTCAAAGTATTTGCATAAAATAACAGTTCCATCCATTGTATTTCAGCTTCTTGATTAAGTTAAGAGTTATAATGTTAAACAAGTATTCAAGCAAAATGTTATATGTATGAAACATGCATAACATTAACATACCCCTTGCCATGGTGCTTTCCCAGATTGTGATTCTCCCTACAAAAAGCACAGAAAAACATACATATCTTACATCGGCAATATGAGTAAAATTATTGAATCTAACAGTAATAATCATGGAAAACAAATTACCTGATTCCCTAGTGAGGGAACACTTTGATGAATAATCCACTGGGAATCAACAACTCCAATTTTCTCATGGGCAGGCTACATGATAGTGAGAGATATTAGTTTAATGTTCTATAGCATAGCAATTGCAATTAAAAAAAAAATGAAATTAGATGAATTTAAGTAATGAGACAACAAACTCACCTCGACGCATTTTCTAAGAGCAAAATCAAGGCCCCAGCCATGGACCAAATCATTCTGAAATGCACAGAATGGTACAATCATAATTAATTGTTAGACTCTAATGGGTGCTTAAACAGACATTAAACAACAAACCAATGGATATTTAAAAAATAATTATAAACATTTAACCTGAATCATATGCCACACACAACGCCATGCATCTCGTGAGAACACTGGAGCCATAATCTCAACAAACCTGCATGCATAACATAATTCGATACAGTTTGGTACGGGTAGATAATACAAAACTAATGCTTCAACTGATACTTACGCTGCACAAGGAGGCAGATGGGGGTCACTGCACCATCCTGGTTTCTCCTCTGTTTCTCTAATAGAAGTCACAAAAATAAACAGTTAGTACACATTCATTTACAAAACAAGTACCAGAAGAAAACTAACAAAGGATTCTTGTCTTACTTGTGAACTTCACGATCACCTCTTCTCTTTGTCATCTGCCATGTCAATCCTTTATTAGGTTCCAAACCAGGCTGTGAAATCTCCAACCCATGCTTCTTCACCAGTTTTAAGTATCTGCGATTGAAATTAGAGCATATCAAACTTCATGAGTAAAATTAAAAATAAATCCTTAGGTATATAAATATACATGTTTTTGATTTTGATCTGCTATCCATTATAGAAGTTTCTAACACTATCATCTAATCACATCACGTATTACCACATTTGACAAGTTAGATCATGACAAACTAACTTAAAAGTCAAAATCTTTTAGTGAAGAATTAACAAATAATTGGATGATAGTGTAAAACTTTACATAGATATCAAAATTAAACTGTGTGTATTGTATCATATTAAATACTCACTCCTCTGCATTAAAATGTTCAACGCCCAGATCTTCATCCCATATAAAAATATAGTCATATGGTGCCACAATGTCAGGATGCAGAAACCGCTTGGCATACCACCTAGGAGGGAAAACAATTAAATGCTTAATATCATAACATAATTGAATTAGCAGAACACTTTTGATTTTAGTTAGGCAAACAATAATAATGGTAAAAGTTGCAAGGAAAATTTGTCATCCAATACTTATGATTGAGCGCAATGGATTCTTACCATTTGGTCTGTTTGCGAACACTCACATGAATTGCCCGCTTTGACCACTCAAACTCATCCCATTCAGTTGTTTGGCCATCATAATGAAATAGAAGTATTGTAAAGTTCTCTGAGAACTGTTCCAAGTAATGGAGCTAGTTTAAAGACCCATACACAAGCTTATGCATCAGAAAGAAAAAGAAACTAACATATGACCTTTTTCACATTTGCATCAATGTTATATCTCTGATTATAACCAACAGTGAAAGTCACAAGGTACTTTGGCTTTGACGTTAAATCCTGCAAGCAGCAACTTAATCAAATACTCTGTATATAGATGGTAACCACAATAAAAACATCAGATTTGGCCAAATAACAGAAACAGAAAAAAAATCAAACTAGAAGAAAAATGCACATGTGGCAAGCAACATAAGTTTTCTATGTCACTATTCTTTCCCAAATTGTCTCAATCTTGGATTTGGGGTGTTATATCAAGTTTCCTTCATCAAAACAAACAAAGAATCTGGTCAAAACATGTAAGTCTTCTTTAACAAGTTTATTAACAACAGTAGCAGGACCTTAATTTGTATTTAGATGCATTTTTCTAGGCATGCAAAAAGAACAAGTTTTCTATGTTTCAACCCCCAGATGCTCCCAAAAATAGAATGAAAAATAAAAAGAAATAAGAAAATTGTTTTAGGATACACACCTCACTGGGCTGACCCCACAATCTACGCAAATAAAAGTCTGTCTCAGCTTCAATAATCTCAGGAGGTAATCTTTCTGCACCTCTTGGGTTTGATGGAACCCATATCTGCAATGCAGAGAATCATGAAAATATGCAGCGATCATTATTCAGACTTTAACAAACCATTTTCCCAATATTATATAATACAAAATCATACTCAAAAGCTCTTAACAAAAGAAGCATGTGTCTTTCTGATTCTCATTGTTGCTATGTGCTTGATCTTATTTTATTTTTCCAATTTTGTAACATCACCACAGAAGTAATTTCTTAATAGTCCTTACATTTGAATCAATATTTTATCAATTAATCAAAGCACCCTGTTTCTTTTCATAAGGAATTTTGCTTTCTACATTTCAACTTCTCCAGATTGTTGATGGTGAAATAGTTTGTGTGTGTGAAAGCGAGAGAGACAGAGAGAGTGAGAGCTTTTCCAAGCATATACAGCTGTATTTCCTTTGGAATAAATAAATAAATAAATAAAAGGGAAGCAGAAGACTAATAACAGAAAATGAATAATTCCAGCACCTCATTTCCTCAGAAACTCAAGTTTCCATCTACTGAATCTGAAGTGCCTATCCACTACAACCCATTAAAGCATGGTTCTTAAAACCTTAAAGATTTAAAATTGTAAACTAACATTAATTGATAAAATTTACTTCATTCCTCTGGCCCACTTACTCATCCCACTTTCTATACCATCCTTCATTCAACAAATAATGTGCATGAATCTTTGATGAGATTATGAAACCTATTCCAACTATTTTATTCAATTAAATCTTTTTCCTTCTCAATGAAAGAAGTTATAAAGATATTAACTTTCTTGAATCCAGCAACTTTAATGTCGTTCACAAGGCTGACATGAGATGTGTACCTTCAATGTATCATTTATTAACCGATGCTTTGATGAGATGCTGTTATTATTCTTCACAAAAGACGGTGCATTGCCACCTGCATATTTCTCTTGAATGTAAGAAATATCAATGGCGGGAAGCAGGCTGGATGGGAGATTCAACTGCAAATTGTTAAAGCACCATTAGAGTTCCATTATTAAGTCCAACAACATTTAACCATCACTTGCCAAAGGACAAGGTATGCGTAACAAGAAGATACTAAAAGTCTGCACCTTTGTAGTCAATGCCGGAAATGATACTCCTATAAAGAAGCCAAAAACTATTCCAATAAAAGTTGTCACAATCAGCCTCATACTATCACTCGGTTTTCTATTGGTAGAACTGCAGCCAACAAGATGCAAATATCAATCAATCAGAGTTTCTGATGTTAACTAGCACATACAAAATTTCTTAAAAAAACAAACAGCATAAACAAAGTTAGCCATCTCTGAAGACTAGACCTGCGAGAACTGATCCCCATTATATCCAAGCTTTTCTAATTGTATGCTCATAAAACTATACACAAGAGCTGTTCTTCTTCACTAGTTAGCCAGTGGCATGTATCCTCCTTATAAGAAGCAAAGATACTTGTTATAAGAAAACAGGCCCTGTAGAAAGTACAAAGAACAACTAAACATGTTAATAAATGGAACAAGAAAATGGTTCAAATAAAAAAAGCAGGAAAATACACCATTGTATGAGATAAAAAGATTAGACTTCAGATACAATACCCCAAATATCCTTTTAGAATATTAGAAATTGTTGCAAGTTTGCCCTTAATTTTGTATCAATTATTTCCTAATTTATGCTTTGATTTGATTTTGTAATTTATCCTAGATCCATTGTTGGGCCATTTGCATTTGTAACGCACCATGTTGGTAGCCCTGAGCATGAGGAGGAGTGTTGAAAAACTGCCTTAATTGCAGTCATCCCTAGCCTGCCTTAGTTGTGGCCTCTTTCGGGCTGCCTTAAATGCTAACTTATTTCACCCCTGTTGGCTATGCTTCCCTACCACTGGGGTGTGTTCTCTTCCAACCACAAGCTGTTTTCAAGCCATATTTAGTATTCAAGGTTATTGAAGCTCCAGAATTCTTGATGTTTGAAGCTTCCAAATGTTTTTTCTAACTAATTTGTAGAGTTTATGCCTTCAAGTGTATGATTGTTTGTCAAGAAATTTCTGCAGCACCTCTTTCTGTCAGTGTCCCCTCATCCTTGGCCATGCAACATTCTGACCAGCTCTTCAGACTGTCAACCACCCCAGTCATCATGTTTTGTTGTTTCTCTAGCAGTTATTGAGTGTTTGCAATGTCTCATTTGGCTACGTTGTCTTTCCAGCCTCTCTTCAGCACTATTCATGATGGAGAAAACATTAATTTTTTAGGATTGTCTTTCAGTGTGCTTATTTGTAACAGGCGAAGATATCTTAGTGAGCATCAACTTGAAGGGAAGCGTTAGAATATCAAAACTATTAGTGTTTTAGGAGTCATACTTATATTACTAATCTCATTGACTTCACCATGTACTAGTCGTACTACATTAGTACTCGACCTACCAAAAGTGAGGAGTTATGTCCCTTAATGAGAAAATAGATTCAAACAACTTCATAAATTGTTATAAATCATGTGGATACAATTTGTCACAATCTAAACACGTCAGTCACATCAATTATCCAGCTCAATTTTTCCTTTCCCATATAACCCCAGAATTTCAACAGTTAGTCAACTTGAATCCTCCTATTATATGGTGTTTCATTCCCACACCCCAATTGTTGGAAAATAAAATAAAATAAACCATAAGCAAGAAAAACACGTGCTTTTCTCCTAATAACCTCCGCAAGCAACCAGTTAATATCCCCAAAATGCTCCACAGTTAAGTAAACATGTGTCATTTTCGTGAATTACGGAGAACACCAAAGGAAAATTAAATAAATGCAAATGGCATAATAATATATATAAATGATTTCTAAAAACCGTAAAAAGACAACAGAAGAGGGGCGAAAGAGAAGCGCACCTGGAATTGGAAGCAAGATCTGGCGAAGAGAGTGGGTTTTAAGAAGAAAAAGTGAAAAACAACACTTTTTCAAGTTGCTGGTAACTGAAATCTGAGGTTTGTGGCAATGGCGGTGGTGATCGGGAGAGAAACAAAGGTGAAAAAGAAGAGATTTAGCAGCGGACACAAAAAGAGACCACAATTGTCCTATGGAATCTTCTCTCTTAGGTTTGGGTTTGTAGCACCACACCACCAAACCAAACATACGGATTTGTTTTGCTTTTGGTACTTTGGTCTCGGTGTGTTGTTGGTTTTGGTGCAACTTCCTTCTGGGAAAAAATAGAGTTTATAAAATATATAAAACGGACACGAAAATTTGAATTTGTTATTACTACTGTTGCAGTAATTTTTTTTTTGTTTTCGCCTGATTCTGTTCGGACAATTGTCGGACCCTTTTCAACTGCAGGGTATGCAGTCGTCATCTAACGGACCAAAATTTTTAAAGTTACATTTTGATTTATTACATTTAATATATAATTTAATTTTAATGGCCAGAATTTCATGCACTCACAAAAAGTGAGTGCAGAGAATCAATCCCCATCTATAATTGTCAGTGCGGGAATTGAAGCGGAATAATGTTAGGTGACTCATTTCAACTAATTTTCTTCCATGTGTCTTTTACCGGTTTACGGCTCCTCCTGAGTCCTGACACATGTCTTGAAACTTCATATTCAGACAGTTTTCTCTTCATTCAGGAAAAAAAAAAAATTTGACTGATATCGAAAAAAAAAGAAGAAAAAAATTGACTTATTGTTTTATTAGTAATTAGTAATAAAAATATAAATTAAAATATGCAAAAACATACATCTAAATTTTTTATTTTAAAATATCTTAAAAATTAATTTAATTAATGAAATATTTGTAGAATAATAACAATAATTTACAAAGTCAAACATCTCATTATACTTAATGTAAATTAAGGAAATATGATTATTGATTAAAATAATTAAGGAAACTAATTTTTTCTTTGACTGAAGTTGGCGTGAGTGGTTAAGACCTCTCGTCCCTTAACCAAGGTCTCGGGTTCGAGCCTTGGATATGGAAAAAATCTCAGCTAGGAGGGATGCCACCCATCAAGGTGCCGAACAAACTCCCGCGGGAGACTAGTCCCCGTCTCGTGCAGGCGGTGAGAAACTCCTCGTCGTAGGACAAAAAAAAAATATTAATTTGATTTGATGCAAAAATTCACATAAAATAAGAAAGATACATGACTACAAAGGAAAGAAAATAAATATAAAAGTTATTTCATTTTCAAAAACAATGACCAGATGAATAAGACTTTATTTTAACAATTCATTAAACGAAGAGTATAATAATATAATTATTTAAATAACACAGTAATTAAATTAGTATATTCTTATAATAATAGAAACAATAACAATACAATTAAAATTTATAGTCTTGTGACATAGAATAAGAAACTAAATTTTTTTTTGCAGAATAAGAAACTAATTTAAAAACTATATATCAATATATGTAAATTAAAGAAATATTAATACTGGTCGATCCAAAATGGATTATTGGGCCTAATGCGGGTCAGTCCAAAGTCAACCCAATACAAATTGTGTGCTACAATAATAGGTTGGCTTTTTCATCCTCCGCCTTGTAAAAGTAGTTGCTATTCTCACTCCAAAATTTGCTATTCTCACACCATGTGGATGGGTTTTTTTATTTCTGAAATTGTCCTTTCCACGGAATCATGATTCTGTTGTGCAATATGTATAGCGGAATCACGATTCTGTTCTAAGATTCTTTTCACCTCCACGTAACACAATGGAATCATGATTCCGTTATGCATAACATAACGGAATCATGATTCCGTTGTGTTACATGGAGGTGAAAAAATTTAATTCAACGGAATCATGATTCCGTTGTACATTTGTACAACAGAATCATGATTCCGTTGTGGTTAATGAGGCGGATAAAAATTAAACAACGGAATTATGTTACCGTTACATTAAAGGGGTGTAAAAAAATTGTAACGGAAACACAATTCCGTTTTATTGAATTTCCGAATATTCAACGGAAATGTGTTTTCGTTTCAAGTTTTTTTTTCCAGCAGTTCCAAAGAAAAGGAATTACATTTCTGTTATATTCCATAAATTTAATTAAACGGAAATGTAATTCCGTTGAAGGGAAGATTTAAATTTTATAACTTTTGCTATTTGAAGAACCTTTTTCTTTCTTTGTCATCTTTATTTTTAGTTTTATGAAATTTACTTTTAATAAATATGAATATTAAAAAATTTAAATATCAATAACCATGTTAAAACTTAAAAATTCATATATATAAAATATTAAAAATTTAAATTAACAAAAAATATAAATGGCTTAAATACAATTTCGGTTCTTTTATTTTTTAAAATCCATAATTTTGGTCATTCTATTTTAAAATAAATACATTCATCCTCATATTTTTCAAAATCCACAATTTTAGTCCCTCTATTTTAAAAAAATTATAGATTTTAAAAAATAAGTAGACCAAAATTGTATTTATTAATTATATAACTTAATATATATATATATATATAACATAAAAATCTAAACAACTTACATAATGAATACATATAATATATACATATATCACACAATTTTAAAACAATTTAAGTTGAAATATATCTATACAAAATTTTAATAAAATTTAAAGTTAAAAAAAATTAGAAAAACATAAAATATTACGTGGGAGTGTGAAGAAAAGATAGAAAAGGAGAGAGAGAGAAAGCAGCGGAAGTAGAGGAGGAAGGGAGGGGGAAGGGGGTGTGAGGAAATGGTAACAAGGACAAGAATGTCTTTTCATGAAATTTTGAAAAAGTAGGGGATGAGAATAGCAACACCCCTTGTAAAACTTATCCTACACCCCCTTCTCACTTAAAATTTACGCGTGACTATCAAAATACCCTTCATTGTTTATTCTAGATCACAAGCTGCATAATTATTTTTGAATATATTATGAATAGACATTCTAAAAGTATGGTATTTTGGTTATAAAATAAGTGTTCTAAAAGAATTACACCTATATGTATGGTGTTCTAGAATATCTCTTCCATAATTATTTTGAATGAATTTTTTTTTTGAGAAGGACTATTTTGAATGTATTATCGAATAGACATCCCAAAAGTATGATATTTTAGTTACAAAATAGGTGTTAATGGATGAAATGGATGAATTATACCCATCTGTAAGGTGTTTTGGAACACCTCTTTGGTAATTATTTTTTAATGTATTAATAAATAAACATTCCAAAAGTATGTTATTTTTGGTTACAAAATAGGTGTTATGGAAAAACAACATTCATAACGTGTTTCGGAATACCTCTTCTGTAACAAATTTAAAATATCATTGCAGATTAGGTAATCTGTAAAGAGGAACATTTCCGAGAAAAAAAATGTGCATACGTGTTAACTTAGGAATTTTGAAAATATAAAAAGAAGAATGAAGTGTAGGATGAGTTTTATGGACTGCGGAAGAAAAGGGGTGGAACTGTCACTTTGGTCTCCGAAAGTGTAATCCACTGTTACTTAAGTCTCTGAAAGTATGAAACTGTCACTTTAGTCCCTGAAAGTGCAATTTGTTTGTCACTTTAGTCCTTTTGATAAAAAAAATTTCTTTAAAATTAACGTTTGTGCCTACATTACACGTTATCTTGAATAACATGTCGCGTAGGTAAATAGCATATCACGTAAGCACGAACGTTAATTTTAAAGAAATTTTTTTTATCAAAAAGACTAAAATGACAGACAAATTACACTTTCAGGGACTAAAGTGACAGTTTCATACTTTCAGGGACTTAAGTGACAGTGGATTACACTTTCAGGTACTAAAAAGGTAATTTACCCCAGAAAAGACCTAATAGCTTAGTGCATTGGATACAAATTGGACTTTAAAAAATGAAACGCAAGTTCATATTAAAACTCAAATTTTACATAAGTTTTATATTATTATTAAATCATAAATTACCGTATATAATAGATTTATTGATTTTTATAATAATTATATTATAAATCATACAAACAGTAAATTATGATTAAATGACTATATAAAATTGTTTCATATACTATTCATATATGATCATTAAACTCTAAAAAAATTCACATTTAGTACATACTGAAGATTTAAAACTCAAATTCTACATGATATGTGCCTGATCCATTTTTGTCACCATATGTCACAAACAGAAATATATAACCTCAATAGAAAGAAAAAATGTATAAGAGTTATTATATTTTTAAGAATAATGACCTGTGAATAATAATATAATTATTTTCTCACTCTTCTCGATATGTGATATGTCCCTCGGTCCCATCCACACATAATATATTAGTGAAGAACTTTTAATTATTGTAAAAAATGATAATATTTATATTAGAATTTACTATTTAGATCAAATATTTAATTATAAATCTCCTTATATATGTGTATTATATATAAGAATCAAAATAGCATTTTGCTATATATATATTACTTTTATTTTTTTATATTGATATTAAGAATCAAAATAAATAACATTTTACTAAATCATAAATTAAAATAGAAGTTTTAAAATTTTTGAAATTAATATAATCTACGTTTATAATTTCAAAAACCAAAATACATTTACTCTTTTAAATTCTATTTGACTTTCTCATGTTGAGCACAAAAACACAACTCTCATTAATCTTTTTTTTCTTTCTTAATTGCACTTTTGATCTTTTAAGTTTGGCATATATGTGATTTGGGTAATTGCATTTTAAAAATGAACTAATTGAAACTTTAAAAGTTACTTGATGACTAATTATTACCGAAAAACTTAATCACCCCTTCTAACAACATTTTTTCATTCACATGACTCAAATTTAAAATTTTACTTAAAAGATCCAAACCAGTACCATTCATATCAACTATTTGTTGATAATTTAGCCTAAATCATATAAGAATGCTACAAAAACTTATATTTTTTTTAAAAAAAAAATGTGTAAGAGGTTGCATTTGTCCTTTTCTGTTAAATACCATTTTCTGCCCCAAATCAATGTATACTATTTTCTTGTGTCTTTTTCCATCTGTCCAAAAGACCTTGTTGTATATACCTTTATGAAAGATGTGACATTCTTGAATTTACCTGATATAATAGGTTTTACATAAAATTGGCAAAAATTCCTGCGGGTATATATCCCTTTATGGAAAATGTGAAGGTGTGTATACTACATGTTTTCTTCACAATGCAGCACGTAAATCTCACTAATTTGCTATTGTAAATTTTTTAGTTTGTCTTTTTTTGTCATCAATGTTACTGCTCTCCAATCCCAATGTTGCTTGAACTAACCTACAGAAAATAAAACCAGTAATCCTAATAACGTAAAATAACCTGCAACTCATTTAATTAGCTTTTTAGCCTGTATCTCCATAAATCAATATTATCCCTTCAAGAAGCTACGTGTCCCTCTCCTAGTCGCTAGCCCACCAACTGGTTGTTTAATGATAACCTATTTATAGCTTCTGCACAAAAAGCTTAAACGTGTGTAAGTTTAATTTGCACAATAATAATCCAATCGCCCGAATTGAACATAACCAACTGAGACTCAATTAACCTAAATTGGTGGAAATTTCATTCCGGGTTAATCCATCATAATCACAATCACAATCACAAATTACACGTATCACAATTTTTGCATGACTAATTGGGGTTTTTAATATTATTATTATGTATATTTAATATTTAATAAAATAACTGAAGATTGATAACCTTGACAGAAAAGTTTCCCACGTCTCCTCTCCCTATAAATAGCTTCCCATTGCTACCACTTTTCATCACCATAAGCTGAGACATGACTTTTGTTCTACACTCACTAGTGTTGCTCCTGCTGCTTGGAGTGGGGGTTCTCACCACTCCAGTGCTGGCTGATTTCAAGCCATCGTTTTTTGAGCCTGACCCAAGAGGTGGTTTCTCATCCAGAGCACCCCCTAATCCAAAATCCACCACTCCATTCAAGCCATCATCATCCAGAGTACCCCCTAATCCAAAATCCACCACTACATTCAAGCCATCATTTTTTGAGCCTGCCCCAAAAAATGATTTTGAGAAACCACTCACCACCACTCCATTCAAACCATCATCCAGAGTACCCCCTAAACCACCCACCACCACTCCATTCAAACCATCATCCAAAGCACCTCCTAATCCAAATTAAAATCATTCACATATGAACCTACCCACTTATGAGCGCTTAGGAATACCACCACAACCATTTCATAATATATATATAAGCCCCCACCACCCTTCATATGAGAAGCCACCGATTTAAGATGGGAAGTACAATCTGCCCCTTTGCATGCATTAGTTCTTCAAAATAAAGGCTCTATGCCTATGTGTAATCATTTCAATTTCCCTTTCACCAACCATATTGTAATGTCAATTATATATTAGTGGCTTTATCTATGCATGGCTACAATATGTTTATTTTTCTTTGTGCTTTAAATCTTCTCTCTTTACACGTGAAAATAATAAAAATTAAACATATGTAATTCTGTCTGTACTTGTCAAACTTAATCTAACAGAGACATGTGTATATTCTTGACTTTTTCAACTAAGGTTTTAAATTGCATTCATCCATGGTCGCAGACAGTTTTTTAAATTCTTTGGTGCAGCTTTGCACAATCAAATTAAGACTGATTTGCATACATAGAAGTTTCAACCCAATAATATCTTGCTTAATTTTGATAAGAGGCTGAATTTTCAAACATGGCCTCGGAAGCATCTTCCTGTGCAAGAGAATTCGTGCAAATAAAAAAATATCGTACCGTTAATGGTAGAAGCAGATCCTGGTCAAGAATGTTATTTGATCTAATTTAACTCGCAGATATCATTTGAAAAATTGGTAGCTTAATTTATATGTATGTATGTATGTTCAAGTAGTCCTGGCTACTCGAAAACCTTTGTGGATCTCACGTATTGCTAGTTTAACTGTGTTCTGCCGTTAGAAAGCGTTGTGGGATAGACAGCATCGCGTGATCTAATAAAAACTTTAATATATCTTAATTTCATGTGAGATTTGATTAACAGTTTAATAAATATCTTAATTTTCATGATTCATCTTCAGCCACACTATGATCGACAAGTTATATAAGCTTAACAATTTTTGAACAAATAAGGTAAATAGGCATATTGATAGTTTCTAGTAATTAAGCAAAGCATTTGAAAACACTCAATATCGTCTTTCTTTCCCTAGTTAAACATCTATATTTGTCTCTAAGCCTCATCATATCCCAAGAGGGTACGTACGTTTGTCCAAGATGTCTCTAAAAAAGAACCAAAACATTCATGTTTAACATTTTAACAAAATGGGTTGAGATTCTTTTTTTAAAAAAAGAATATGTCCAAAAATATATCGTCTTTTATAGAAATGCTTTTCATTTGAAAAAATTTGGTAGAGGTTGGTGGAGAGGTATATTGTACTTTCACCTAACGTCTTAAAGTTTTATGTTGAATGTAGTTTCATATTACTTGTATGGTTTGAATGAGCTTGTTGATGGCAAACTCCACAATGTTTTAGTCCTCTTAGAATGACTTGAGATTATTTCTCTCTTGAACCAAATAAAGGTTAAAAAGACTCAAGTGCTTCCTGTGCTTTTCTCATTTTGAGATTTAGGGAGAATATAGTTGACAAAAGATTTTTTTTTATCAGCATTGACAAAAGAATTTATACACTACTAAATTTTATCAATATCTATTTTAACTTTTATTTAATTAAATTTTATAATATTCTTTCTAAAATATTTATTTAATCAACAAAAAAGAATGATATCTTGGTGGAGAAACAAACCTCTTTACACATAATGAGGATTAAAGGATAAAACCATAGTTATCAGACCCGGCTCGGACCGGCCGGGTCGACCCATTGACCCGGGAACCGGTTACCCAACCGGTCCGAGTCACCAATCGGATCGGTTATGCAATCGACCCGGTGTGACCTGGGTTGACTCGGCCGGTTTTGAGGTTGACCCGGTGACTCGATTGACTCGGCGGGTCACGAATTTTGATTTTTTTTTTTACAGGAGAACAATAACACTCATATAAGAAAATTTAATTTATATCTTACACTTATGTTATTTATATATTTGCTTACTTTTTTTTACCAAGCATAACCGCATGTTAGGATTTAAGATGATAAAATCATAAAACTATTGTCACTTCCAATTTTGCCTTTTCTCCTTGGCTTATATTGTTATCTACAAGTAAAACTTGTATTTATCTTATCTCATCCAATATAGTTATTGATTTGAAAAATTATTATTTTTTATCAGAGCAATAATGGGATGAATGAAAAAATTGTATTGTCTAAATAAAATAGGTTTATATATATATATATATATATATATATATTAGATTATGTCTACCGGTGTACAACAATTATAGTTTTAACTTTTAATAAATAGATGATAATGATATATTTTAAATTATAACTTAAGGTTGTGTATGTTGAATTTTAGAAAAAAATATGCTGCTCAAGATTATTAAACAAGTTCATAACTATGCTTATAAATGTGTTGAATTTTGTTAAACTTTAAATATTTAAGGGTATAAGTTTATAAGCTATCTTTTCTGCACACAAAAAAAAGTGTACAAGTTTACAGGTTATGAAATTATTAAAAAAAATTTATTAAAAAGTTTACAGGTTATGAATTTTTTATTATTTTTTAATACATGCCAAGTCATGCGGGTCAACTGTTGATTCACCGAGTTGACCCCTGACCCAGTGACCCAGTACCCCGGCCGAGTCGATGACCGGGCCGAGTCTGATAACACTGGATAAAACATATAAACAACATCACATAATAGAAAATAGCGAAAGAACATAGATTTGGTACCTCTTATTTATGTTCACGTGAACATCTCAATAATATTCATTCTCTCAAATTAGATTACAAGTTTTTTAGACAAATTTAAAAAACATTTCCTTCACATGACATCCTCTTTAGTAGGGGTGTTCGTGGAATGGATTGAATTAGTTTTGAAAAGAAAAATCATCTAATTTAATCACTTTAATTTTTTTAATTAATAATCCAATCGGTTTAGTTAAAAATTTAAATTTGATCCAATTTAAAGCGGTTTAGATTGAATTGATTTTCAGTTTTAATCTTATTTTTATTTTTCTTTGGAAAAAAGTATTAAATAAATGATAAAATATATCATAAACATAATACAAAGTAATTTAAAATATTAAATATCTTATTTATAAGTCAATAAACAACTAATAATGATATAACTTTTCAAATATATATTATTAAAAATAAATTTGCACAACTTAATAATTATCTCATGTATTGATACGAGAGACGTGTTAGGACTTAGGAAGTACAAGTGCTCAATCGATCCCTCGCACTTTTCTCAATTGCTTCATGTCAAGTGGTTATAAAAATACAAGGAAAAACTTGTGCAACCTATTTTTTTTTTTTTTTTTTTGTATTGGAATTGGAAGGGGCTAAAGCCCAAAAAGAAATTACACAGAAATAAACCTGGGAGTCTCAACTCCCATCTTATCAAACAAAAGCAACTGCCTTAGAAAGGCTAGAGGTTGCTTGAAAACCACACTGTCTTCCTCCATCCAATAAGCTCCATTTGCTAGAGCATCAGCACACTGGTTGGCTTCTCTGTATATGTGAATGAAATTCACTTCACACTGTTGCAGCAATAACTTCCTGATGGCTGAGATAATTAGCCTTGCACCTGTTACCTACTTTACAATGTCCATTTAAATGTTTTGTTTAGAGAGACACACATATGTACACTTTATTAAACAACTTTTTTGCTGTCAATATAAATTAAGATAAACTTTGGGCAGCATTCACCTATTTATAGTTCCGTTTAGGGGTGGGAAAAAAACTGAACTTATATAAAATAACTAAACTTTTTTTAATAAAAATTGAACTGAACTTTTGTACAGTTCAACCATTTCTGAAAAAAAAGTGCACCAAACTGAGCCATGAGAGACTAGCGCAGCTTTCACTATTTGTCTTTGGTCTACTCGCTCACTTATAATATTTTTGTCAATCCAATGGGAGAAAGAGAATAGACTTTGTGCACACACGCTTACATAAAGTTCAGTATTGTAGTCCAATTGTCCAAATAAAGTTGGTATACAATCCTAATTCTTACACTATATTAATTTATATTCATATAATTTTTTATCATTAATTATAATTAGTTTCACTTCGTTATTTATAAATTTACACTAGTTCTGTTAATCATTATATTATAAATGACCTGGTCCTCATTATTTTACACAAAGACATCTTTTATTACATTTTTTCCTTATAATAGGTGTTTTTATCATTATTTAATAATTGTTTATATATTTTAAAATTTTAAAATTATTGTTGGTTTTCAATTTTTTTTTATTATATTAAAATTAATTTCTCAAATCATAACTTTAATTAATTTTACATTTTACTTTTTGTAAAAAAAAATTCATTCCAAACATCACTGTTATATTTTATAATTATTTTTCTTATTTTTTTAAATTGACTACTTTTCTCTAAATATAAAGCATTTATATTTTTATAGTTACTAATTTGAATTAATTATTTATCCTATAGTTTAAAAATTTTCTCTTATCCTTTAGTTTTTAATTTTAGGTTAAATTATACACACATAATATGACGTGTTAATAATTTATTGATCCAGTTTACTTACTAGAATTTACACACACTAAATTTACAAGTATAGTCTAAAATGTGTTTTCTTATTTTTAACAATAAATTAAGTAATTACTGAAAAACAACTATAAGCTAATTAACGATACAGAATTTAATGAATACAAAATAAATAATAAATAAATGAGTTAATGATAAAATTTCCTCAGAGTTAAGCAATGGAAAATAATTTAAATGCATTATAATGACCTTCCACGTTTTTTTAATTGCCACCGTAGATGAAAATGTCTTATAATTTAAATGCATTATATTGAAAACAATAAATTTGTTTGACTATTTCTTTTAAAATCTGTAAAAATGAGAAGCAAAACTAAAAAAATGTGGTATTATTGTAATTAAAAGTAAAAATAAAAAAAATATGTTCTCAAAATAAATGACTCTTAGATCGGAATAGTTTAAATAGTAGTTCAGTGCACGTATAAAATAGTTTAGTTCGATTCGTCCAAATTGTTTTACAATTCAGTTCAGTTTGAGTGCGAACTACATTTACAGTTTTTGATACAATTCACTGCATTTCAATTCAGTCAAGTCCAATTTGATTTGAAAAACCCTAGTTCTGTCATCTATATGATGCAAATTCAACTGATATTTTTGTATCATTTTAGATAACCTATTTATACCACCAAGCTTGTGAATTTATTATCATTGATTGTTCAGCTTAACCAGTCTCAAGTTTTAGTATTGTGTATGTAGTTCCGTAACTTGTGTTAAATATTCGGAAAAAGAATTTGTCACCAATAACAAGGAGCATGATTTCCTCCTGTAAAAAATCTTATTTATAACTTCTATTTTTATAAACAAATATAACTTTTTTTTTATTGATAATAATCTCAGCAACACAAGATGCATGCATTGCATGCTGGATTACAAAGAGAAAGTACGTGTAACTAACAAGCAGCAACAAAACCGGCTGCACTATTCACATGAGCTCTCTCCATGTGTGTATACTACATGTTTTCTTCACAATGCAGCACGTAAATCCCACTAATTTGTTATTCTACATTTGTGAGTCTGTCATTTTTTGTCATCTATGTTACTGCTCCCCAATCCCAATGTTGCTTACTAACCAACAGGAAAATAAGACCTGTAATCCTCATAACGTAAAATAACATGCAACTCATTTAATTAGCTTTTAAGCCTGTATCTCCATAAATCATTATTTCCCTTCAAGAAGCTACGTGTCCTTCTCCTAGTCGTTAGCCCACCAATTTATAGCTTCTGCACAAAAAACCTAAACGTGTGTAAGTTTAATTTGCACAATAATAATCCCATTGGCCGAATTGAACATAACCAACTGAGAGTCAATTAACCTAAATTGGTGGAAATTTCATTCCGGGTTAATCCGCATCATAATCACAAATTACACGTACCATAATATTTGCATTACTAATTGGGGGTTTTAATATTATGTATATAATAAAATAACTGAAGATTGATGACCTTGACAGAAAAACTTCCCTTGTCTCTCTCTATAAATAGCTTCCCATTGTTACAACTTTTCATCACCACAAGCTGAGACATGACTTCTGTACTACACTCACCCGTGTTGCTCCTGCTGCTTGGAGTGGTGGTTCTCACCACTCCAGTGCTGGCAAATTTCAAGCCATCATTTTTTGAGCCTGCCACAAAAGATGGTTATGAGAAACCACTCACCACCACTCCATTAATGCCATCATCCAAAGCACCCCCCAAACCAACCACCACCACTCCATTATTGCCATCATCCAGAGTACCCCCTAATCCAAAATCAACCACTCCATTCATGCCATCATCCAGAGCACCCCCTAATCCAAAATCCACCACTCCATTTAAGCCATCATTTTTTGAGCCTGACCCAGACGATGGTTTTGAGAAACCACTCGCCACCACTCCATTCATGCCATCATCCAGAGTACCCCCTAAACCACCCACCACCACTTCATTCATGCCATCATCCAGAGCACCCCCTAATCTGAAATCCACCACTCCATTCATGCCATCATCCAAAGCACCCCCAAATCCGAAATCATTCACATATGAACCTACCCACCTATGAGCGCTTACGAATACCACCACAGCCATTTCTTAATTATATATATAAGCCCCCACCACCCTTCATATGAGAAGCCACCGATTTAAGATGGGAAGTACAATCTGCCCCTTCTGCATGCACTAGTTCTTCAAAATAAAGGCTCTATATATGCCTATGTGTAATAATTTCAATTTCCCTTTTAGCAACGATATTGTAATGTCAATTATATATTAGTGGCTTTATCTATGGCTACAATATGTTTAACTTTCTTTGTGTTGTCCATGGCATCTAAAATCACAATCAAATAAGTCTGAGACGTATGTTAGACACACTAACACATTGTTCTCAAGGATTTATCCGCGTAAAGCGCAAATCCCCCAGGATTTAACAGACTCTTCCCAATGATAGATTGAGGCAACAGAACTAACAAGTTTTCAGTGAGATTAACCCAAGAACTCAGAAGGTGAAAAAGAAAAAAAAACTTTGTAAAACCATCTGAAGCATAAGTATTTATAAAGAAAAGATAAGGTTTCTCAAACCACCCAAGACCAAGTCAAAGATAAGGTGAAACATAGTCTGTTTCTAAAACCACCCAAAACCAAGTTAAAGATAAGGTGAGACCTAGTCTAATTAACCAAGTCAACAAGACCAAGTCAAACAAAAGAAATTGTTTTTAATAAACAATAAATTAATTTAAAAAAGATTTTTTATATTTAATTAAATAGACATGTTAACCTTTTGAAATATCAACAAAATATACAACAATCCCCCACATATTTCAAAAGGTTAAATAAAAAGTTTTCAGAAAATATAAGAAATTCTTGGGTTCTCTTTCTCTTGGATGTAATGCATCGAACCTAGTGTAGCAAACTATATGAACCAGACCTAGACTGATAAGACTTAACACACAATGTAATTGGTGTAGCAAGCTATATGAACCAAAGACACTTGGTGTATGTTAGAGGTCTACCAATCACACTACACCCCCACAATCCTTGTCGTTATCGCTGTTGTGCGCCAATAGGCCATGCGCGTGCCTGGTATTCATGAGTGCTCTAGAGATTTTGCCAGGATTTCATACAAGCGGCTCCACTTGACACTCATATAGGTGATTTCATCAAGTGTATGCTGCAAATCATACACCACCCATAAGGGATATGAAAATCATTAAAAACTTTATAAGTTGTTAAGCTTTCTCACAACCATGTAAAACTTAACTATAAAGTTTAACCTCTCAATAATACAATGTCTAGCACTTTCTCACACCATAGGAAGGGACTAAAAATTAAAAATTGATTAAAATCAATTTTAGTGCTAGCAGAACTGACAAGTGACTTGTTCTTACCCATATGAACCTTCTTCATGGGATCTCCAATCACAGAGGTTGGGTTACCATCACTTGTTTGTTTTCAAGTGGCTTAATAAAGTCCCATTCCCCTTGATGTTTCATACAATAATCTCTTCCCTAGGGGTTTAAGTCTAAGGATCGGCCGAATCCATTAATGACTTCACATAATCAAAAGATTTTTATCTTTTAAGCAATTGCTTTATCACATTATTTCTCAATTTATATTCCAAAGGAATATTTGCTTAAGTGATTTTTTCAACCACTAAGCCTCATAATCAACCATCTCTACATTAATAAACTTTGACTCGATTATTATTTGTTTGGTTGATCTCTAAGTAATGTACCACAACCAAGTGCAATAGCACAACCTCTAGTGGATTTTGTCTCATATGGATCAAAGATCCATTTAACATCACTGTATTTTCTAATACAATGGAAAATCCACTATGTTCAATACCATAACTTGTGGTACCTCTCAAGTGTCTCATATTATGCAAATAGTATAGAGAACTCACACTTGACACTACATCCAAGCAAAATTAATTACTCAGAATATTGCTGATAGTTCACACAGTTCATGCTAACTTATGTCACAAATGACAATTGCTTTCAAAAGCAAAATGCAGAGAACTCACATCTCAAATAGTTCGTGGAGGTATTGTCTCATAATAAGAACTAGAATTTGTTTTCTTGAGAAGCTGACAAATGTATACAAATTATAGACACTTCTATCTTTTAAAAAAAAAACATAAAGTCAATGAAATATCACATCACTACTATTTTCCTTTGTTCACCGCATGCTTCTGACAAAGTTCCATATTAACAAGCCATAAAGATATATAGTAAGTTAAAATCGAAAACAATACCATTTTAAAGCCAAAGACACGTAACTTATTTGTGATTTATTATTATCATAACCAAACTTTATATGGCATTGATTTCTCCATAACCGAAACAATATTAATCACTATTGTTTTCAAGCACAATTTCTAGCAAAAATAATAATAATAATAATAATAATAATAATAATAATAATAATAATAATAAATCACCAAGATACCAACCAATGAGTAATCACCAGTAATAAACGAATAAAACTATTCCACGTCAACACTTTAAGTCTTACCAAAATCCCATACAAATTGCTTCTCTCTAGTTCCAATTTTGGCCCACTGCTCTCAACACTAATCAATTCCTCAAAACAATAGGCCATTCACATTTTAATCAAATCCATATTAAACCTCCAATCACGTATAACAAAATGACAATCTCAGCAAAACTCATTGACATATCGAAAGAAAGAAAGCATGCCCACAAAGCTACAGAAAGGGGCAAACAAGTTTAAAAGCCAAAGAAAGTCACGTATCGGGAACAACTGTTCTGATTATCATAAAAATTATTAGTTATCTTCAAAGGTTTTAACTTAAATATATATAAAGCCTCTCAATGAAGTCACCACTGTCAACCTCCCAAAGAATACATAATGAAAAAAAAAATATTTGAAAGGGAGACATACCTGTATGGTTATGTTTTTGATCTCAAAAAGCTCATAATTCCTCTTGGCAACTATGCGCATACTGTAGATAAAGATCTTTCGTAATTGCATAACCATATATGGATCCACACGTTGGTCTTAAGCACTTATATCAAGACCCGCTTTAGAAAATTAGTGGTCATTGGTCTCAAGCCCTGTCCTCCCACACAACTATAATAAACAGCTTAAAGGAACAAAACCAGCACACATCCGTCAGTTATCTACTAACAGCACAGCATCAATATCCAAATTTACTAGGGAAATTCACTGATAGTTATGGTGCTTCAACTCTGCAAGTCACGCAGCCACAACGTAACCACATCAACCCTCATGGCATAGCAACGACCTTATCTTAACACCAGTACCTGATTCCAATGCTGAAATAATCGTCGCTTCCAACTCCACCCCAAACGAAAAAACCATGAATTACTTGTGAGCAAAATTCTATAACAGAACTGCCTCTATTGCAAGTTCTAACATGGGGTTCTCTACTATGACACCTCTATTGAGTTCTCACCACAAAATTTCAAAACAACAGTTTCTTAACATCGTGGTAGTGCCGTAAACATCTTTAGCCATGCAAAATCTCAATAATCATAAAATACTATCTAGCTGAAAAGATTGTATCTTGCAAACTAATTGACACATAATTTGGCAAATAATGTTATATATTGCATTCAACATTGATAAGCACTCAATAACCGTAAACTTTTCAATTACAATTCACTAATCATAATAATCAATCACAGCAAACACAATCTTCCATAAACATATCCACCACATTTAACTTTCACTAAAATTACATACATTCATTTCCCCACAATTTTGCTTCATCCAATCAATAAAATACAACTCAATTTGGGTACTATGTATGCAGTAAATTATAATGAACCAACCAAGCAAACAATTATATCACCAGGCAATTCACTAATTAATCACCCAAAAACAAATAAATTATCAACGAAGCTCAAATGTATGCTTCCCCCACATAAGAATTTGGGTTTTCGGAAATCCCTATGTCCATAATATATATATATATATATATATATATATATATATATATATATATATATATATATATATATTCTTTTTAATATATAAAACGCACTCAAATTTTAAATGGAGGCACATAACAAACACGAACACCATATGATATAAGAAGTTTCATTTTCTTTGAAGATTCTCTTTTATCTAAAACAATATAAGAATATTATATTGATAATAAAAAGATAATAACGTACCTGGTTTTCTTTCAAATAAGTTATACCATGAGTTTTGAATAAATAGGCAATAAACAAATTGTGGACTTGCCATTTTACACGTGGTGCAGCTTCTCAATATCACCATGGAGTATAAAATGCTTTCACGATTTCGTTTTCATCCAGTTCAGTGTTGATTTATCCAACCGATCCAAGCACTCAATGACGAGTTTGGCGTTCCCGGAATGCACATCACGATGAATGAGTGATCGACGCCTTGGAGAGTGAGGGTTTAGATGGCATCACTGTAGGACCTAAATATCTGGAATGTAGCACATTTTTTTTTATACGAACCCTAACCCCAATTTGGGGTCAAATGCATAGACGACGACTAACATGGACAACTTTAAATCCTTTAGATTGTTGTCCATGGCATCTAAAATCACAATCAAATAAGTCTGAGACGTGTGTTAGACACACTGTCCTCAAGGATTTATCTGCGTAAAACGCAAATTCCCCAGGATTTAACAGACTCTTCCCAATAATAGATTGGGGCAACAGAACTAACAAGTTTTCAGTGAGATTAACCCAAGAACTCAGAAGGTGGAAAAGGAAAAAAAAACTCTGTAAAACCATCTGAAGCATAAGTATTTATAAAGAAAAGATAAGGTTTCTCAAACCACCCAAGACCAAGTCAAAGATAAGGTGAAACCTAGTCTGTTTCTAAAACCACTCAAAACCAAGTTAAAGATAAGGTGAGACCTAGTCTAATTAATTTAAAAAAGATTTTTTATATTTAATTAAATAGACATGTTAACCTTTTGAAATATCAACAAAATATACAACACTTTGTGCTTAAATCTTCTCTCTTTACACGTTAAAATAATAAAAATTAAACATATATAATGTTGTCTGTACTTGTTAAACTTAATCTGACAGAGACGTGTATATTCTTGACATGCATGCATGGCTCGTTCAACTAAGGTTTTAAATTGCATTCATCCACGGTCGCAGACCGTTTTTTAAAATCTAGGGGTGCAACTTTACAAATCAAATTAAGACTGATTTGCATACATATAAGTTTCCACCCAAGAATATCTGGCTTAATTTTGATAAGAGGCTGAATTTTCAAACATGGCCTTGGAAGCTTCTCTTCCTGTGAAAGAGAATTCACGCAAGAGTGTTATTTGATTTAATTTAATTCACAGATATTATTTGAAACATTGGTACGTAGCTTAATTTATATGTATGTATGTTCAAGTAGTCCTGGCTACTGGAAAACCTTTGTGGTTCTCACGTCAAGCTACCTATGCAATCAAGGAGATTTGCTAGTTAATTTAACTACGTTCTGCCGTTAGAAAGCGTGGTGGGGTCGACATAATTGCATGATCTAATAAACACTTTAACATATCTTAATTTCATGTGAGATTTGATTAACACTTTAATATATCTTAATTTCATGCATGATTCATCTTCAGGCACTATGATCAACATGTTATATATAAGCTTAATTACCAACTTTTGAACAAATAAGGTAAATAGACATATTGGTCCTTCTAGTAATTAAGCAAAGCATTTAAAATCACTCAATGTCTTTCTTTCCCTAGTTAAACATCTACATATTTGTCTCTAAGCCTCGTATCGCAAGAGGGTACTTAAGTTTGTCCAAAATGTTCTAAAAAAGAACCAAAACTTTCTTATTTAACATTTTACAAAAAAGTGGTGTTGAGATTTTTTTTTTTAAAAAAAGAATCTGTCCAAAAGTATATTGTCTTTTATAGCAATGCTTTTCATTTGAAAATTTTTAGTGGAGGTTGGTGGAGAGTAGAGCTAGGCATTTGGGTTTGGGCCCGTAGGCCGCCCGTATAACCCGCAACCCGTACGGTTAAAATGCGAGCTTTTTAACCTGACCTGTTTAACCGCGGACTTCACGGGTAGTCTACGGGCTTTACATATTTTAATTTAAAAAATAAAATTTTAATACTTTAATAAAATGTAAAGTAAAATAAAAAATATTTTGATTTAGTATTGATTGAGTAGTACTTGCGTATTGATTAAGTAAAGATGATGTTTGTTTTGAGTTTATTCCTTTTGATAAATTTGATTTTTAACTTCTTTAATTTAATTGTTTTGAGTTTACTCCATTATATTTTGGGTTGAAGAAATATATGAATGTATGTGATATTGCTAAAATATATGAATGTGACATTGGTGGAATATAATTTTTAAACTATCATAATAAAGCATTTCACTTTTTCCAAAAAAAAAAAAGGGTTTAAAAAATGCTTAAATTTTAGTTTTCAAAATTTAATTTTTAGTTTTTTTTTTTGCGGATGGGGGCCGGCCCGTTTAACCCGCAGGCTAAACAGTACGGTTGCGGACTCACTAAAACAGAGCCCGTTTAAATTACGGGCTTTGCGGGCGGATTAAACGTTTTGCGGGCTTTACGAGTACGGGCCTAAACAGGCGGACTAGCCCGTTTGCCTAGTTCTAGTGGAGAGGTATATTGTACTTTCACCTAACGTCCTAAAGTTTTATATTGAATGTATCCATATTACTTGTATAGTTTGAATCGGTTTGATCTTAGCTTGTTGATAGCAAATTCCACATAATGTTTTAGCTCTCCTAGAATGACCTAAAGATTAGATACAATATCTTTAAATTTAGACAACATCCTAAAAATTAGATATAATATTCTCATGTTAACATTAGATTATGTTACTATGTAGAGAGTCCCAACAAGCAATTGAATTTCTCAAGTTAAGATTGACAGTTAAGAAAATAAGTTTCCATCCAATATGTAACACATGAATGAAATGCATCACTTGAAATACCTGTCTATTTTTTTATTTTGAAAGCCAAAACAAAATTATATTCATGGTAAGAAGACACATATTCAACACATGTAATGCATCCCTCCAAGCACTCCCACTTTGTCTGCCATCACAATCAAAGTATCAAAAAGTATTGTTCCTGTGATGGCCTCTACCCCCATGCACACCCAGATTTGGCCTTCAAGGTCCATGACGCCACTGTTTCACTAGGTAGACCCATCCATACACACAATGGGATTTGTTAGCCAGCACTTTAAGGGGGTAACTAAACCCCCTCTTCCTGGCCTTCACCCAATTCCAACACACGAGATTTTAGCAACCTCCAGTACCCGTTGAGTCTGCAAGGGTTTGTCATTGAAAATGTTGTTCTTTCTTGCCTGCCATATAACCTCCAAATACCCGTCTTGAACTAAAGAAAAAAAAAAAAAACCAAACAAATAATGCCCCTGTTCCTACTTAATTCACAACTAATTAATTAAATACAAGAATAAAAAACGTAATGGAATGTGGCGCGCATACCATGATCACGAAGAAACCCTTTATGAATGATGTGAAGGTGTGCAAGCATTCTTGAATTTACCCGTTATAATAGGTTTAACAAAACTTTGGCAAAAATTCGTGCACCCACAGGTTGTGTGCCAGTGTGATTACCCATTAAACGGGAGACGTCTACAGCCTACTCACTCTATAAAGAATAATGCTGCTGAAACATTAATTTTATATAATAATTATACAATCAATTTTATAATTTAGGAGAGAGATAAAAAAAATTGATATATGTTTACCATTACTCTTTATTTTATAAATCAGAATGTGAATATATAGATGCTTCAATATGAAGCGGACTTAAACCAAAAAGTAAAAAAAAAAAAAAAAGGAGAATACTTAACATATATCAGCTTTATATTTCATCTTATTTTAATTTCATTTTCTTTCTAGTTGAAAGAGATAGATAAGTAAGAAAAGAGATTTTTTTTTTACAAATTGTAAGAATAAGATGTGAAATACAAATATAAAGAAGAGAAAAGAAATAATATTTAAAAAGTAGTCTTACCAATAAAGAGAGGATAGTACGAGACGTGGTATTCTAATTCTAATTCTAATTTATAATATAAGTCTATGAATTTATTTAAGAAAAAGCCTTACAAGTCTATATATGGACAACTAGTCCTCTTTTACTTTTTTGTTATATAAAAATATTATAGAGCTAATAAAATAATTAAGCGTAACAAAAAAAACTAATATATAACTTTAGTAGATTATAAAGGATAAATTAAAAAATTTAAATAGGCTCCGTTGGAAAATCATTTGGATCATCCAGAGTTTTAAAACAACTGCACTGGCCATAATATAGTTGCAATCTAATGATATATATTATTATCAAAATTATATATATTTATTAGTATTTCTTTGTGTTGAAGATTATTTTTTTGTTAGTGAGACTTTTTTACATTTTTTTTAAATTCAGAAATGTTAGTAATATATTGTTGTTAGATGAAATTTTATGACAATTTTGTTAAATATCTCGGTGTTGTGTTTTATTATAGAATTAATATGACCATGGAATAAGAAAAATAAATAAAAATAAGGTGTTTAGTAAAAATAAAAGTTTATTATATAAAAAAATTATAAATCGTTTGATACTTATTTTTTGAAATAGTAGATATTGCTAAAAGTTACACAAAATCCATAAAGTTTATACTTAGCTGGAAAAGAATCCCACATAAAAGTCAGTAAATACTTTATCTGGTAATAATGTTATTTTCATGTATTTGAAACCAGAGACGTGTTAGCTAGCAGGTACTAGTGCTCAATCCCTCGCACTTATCCCCATTGCTTCATGACTAATGTTACAAATACAAGGACAACCTGTGTGCAACCTATTTTACAATATCAATATCCATTTTACCATTTATATAAACTTTTTTATTTAGAGAGTAACGTACACACATATACACTTTATTAAAACAACTTCTTTGCTGTGAATGAAGATAAAGCTTCGGCAGCATTAAGCTATTTATAGTTCCATCATCTTTTATATGACGCAAATTCAACTTTAATATTTGCGTATCATTTCAGATAACCTATTTATAGTTACACAGCCACTATTTAAATTTCTGACCAAAAAACTTAAATGTGTGTTTAGTTATTTTGCACAATAATTAATCCCACATTGCCCACTTTGAACATAACCAACTGGAGTCCATTAAAGCTAAAAGGGTGGAAAGTTCATTCTGGGTTAATGCGCATCATAATCACAAATTACACCTACCAGCTACCACATTTTTTACTTGAGTTGGGAATTTTAGTATTATGTATACCATAATAAAACAACACAATTAAGATTGATGAGCTTGACATGCAGAAAAAATTGCCATGTTTCTCCCTATAAATAGTTCCACATTGTGACCAGTTTTCTTCACCACAAGCTTAGACAATAGACATGACTTCTTTACATTCACTCGTGTTGTTCCTGCTGCTTGGAGTGGTGGTTCTCACCACTCCGGTGCTGGCCAATTTCAAGCCATTATCCGAACCTAATCCTCCCCCCACAACTGACATTGTGAAACCACTCAATGATACTCCCCCAGGCCCACCAAAGAATCATAATAGTGTGAAACCACTCACCGAAGCTCCCCCAGGCCCACCAGAGAATCATGATATTGTGAAACCACTCACTGATACTCCCCCAGGCCCATCAGATACTGTGAAACCAGTCAGTGATACTCCCCCAGGCCCATCAGATACTGTGAAACCACCCACCGATACTCCTCCAGGCCCACCAGAAAATCTTTATAGTGTGAAACCACTCGCTGATACTCCCCCGGATGATAAGAAAAATAAAATTGTGAAACCACTCACCACCACTCCAGGGCTGGCTAATTTCAAGCCATCCTTTCTTGAGCCTGATCCGGAGAAATAGTGAGAAGCCACCCATTTGAGATGGGAAGTACAATATGCTCCTTTTGCATGCACTGGTTCTTCAAATAAAGGCTCTATGACTCTCTATCTGTAATAACTTTAATTTCCCTTTTACCAACGATATTGTAATGTCAATTATATATCACTGGTTACTGGCTTTATCTATGCTCTACAATAAGCTTTTCTCTGTGCTTAAATCTTCTGTTTTTACACGTTAAAAAATTAATTAAATAAAAGTTAAACATATTTCTGTTTGTACTTGTTATACATAATCTAACAGAGACGTGTATTTTTGACACGTTCAACTAAGGTTTTAAATTGCATTCATCCACGGTCGTCACAGACAGTTTTTTAAAATCTTGGGTGCAACTTTACAAAATCAAATTAGGACTCATTTGCATACATAGAAGTTTCCACCCAAGAATATATCTTGCTTAATATTTGATCATCAGAGGCTGAATTTTTAAACATGGCCTTGGAAGCATTCCTGTGTAAAAAAATTCATGCAAATAAAAAAATATCGTTCCGTTAATGGTAGAAGCAGATCCTTCTCAAGAATGTCATTTGATCTAATTTAATTCTCATTTTGAAAAATTGGATCGACAGCATTGCATGATCTAATAAAAACACTTTAATATATCTTAATTTCATGTGAGATTTGATTAACACTTTAATATATATCTTAATTTCATGATTCATCTTCAGCCATTATGATCAACAAGTTATACAAGCTTTCCAATTTTTGAACAAATTAATAAGGTAAATAGACATATAGGTCGTTTCTGGTAATTAAGCAAAGCATTTTTAATTTTTTTTTATCAGTAGGAATGCTAGGCAACAGAAACTAGAATCTACTAAAAGAAACCCGAGCAGCATCGCCATGCAATCTCTGCAGGACAAGAAGCGAAAGCGGTTGAGCCAAGTCCATGAAAGATGGCATGTAAGTCCGAATTCATGTTTTGTAGTAGATCCACATCGTCCCGAGAAATTAACCGGAGTCCATTGACCAAGGCAGTTTCAAAATAAACCACCATATCCAGCGAACTTCCTTAAGCAAAGCATTTGAAATTAATCACTCAATATCGTCTTTCTTTCCCTAGTTAAACATCTATATTTGTCTCTAAGCCTCGCATTCCAAGAGGGTACGTAAGTTAATTTGTCCAAGATGTCTCTAAAAAATAACCAAAACTTTCATATTTAACATTTTACAAAATTTGGGTTGAGATATATTTTTTTTTTTAAAAAAAGAAGAATATTTCCAAAAATATATGGTCTTTTATAGCAATGCTTTTCATTTGAAATTTTTTAGTGGAGGTTGGTGGAGAGGTTTACTAATTACTATACTTTCACCTATTATCTTAAAGTTTTACGTTGAATGTAGTGTTTACTTGTATAGTTTGATCTTGGCCTGTTGATGGCAAACTCCATATAATATTTCCTAGAATATTGTTTAAACCAAATAAAGGTTAATTAAAAAGGCTCAAGTAATTCCGGTGCTTTTTCGTCTTATTTAAGGAGAATATTATTGAATTTTTTTTTTATAAAACTCAAAGGGTTGACGCAGAGGTGTAAAATCTTGTTACGTTCATGTGTGAGAAAATGATTTATTTAGCGGAAGAATCTGTATTCGATTCTATCCGTGTGCACAATTTCCTTAAACCAGCGACAGCCACACACCGCTAGCAGGATTAGTCTATGATCCAGTTGTGAATTGGAGACATAAGTGATCTCTAACCCAAGACAAAAAAAAAGACAAAAGAATTTATAAAAGCTACTTGGAGTAGCTTATGAAAATAAGTTATAACCTACTTAAATAAGTTCCTGTATTAAACAAACTTATTTTGGTCAAAGTAATTTAGAAATCAGTTAAAGTAATAGGTTAAATGGTGATGCACTGAGTCACTGATAGTGTAAAATAATTTTACATTGTCATCCAATTGTAAACCACCGTTGATATAACTTTTAAGATAATTTTATAAAAGTCAATAAACTTATACCATACATGGATCATTGCTGTTTTATCAAACACAATCATACACGGTTAAATTTTATGAATATCTATTGCAATTTTTATTTAATTAAATTTTATAATTATTTCTAAAATATTTATTTAATCGATAAAGAGGAATGATATCTATAAATTTTATAATTATTTCTAAAATATTTTTTTAATCGACAAAGAGGAATGATATCTTGTTGGGGAAACAAAATCCCTCTACGCACAATAACAATTAATTAAAGGATAAAATATACAAACAACACCACAAAGCAGAAATACCATAAGAACATAAATTTGAGGTGGTTTGTAGCAGAAGAATATGATTCAATGAAAATTCCTCTACATTAATAACATAGTCTAACATTCAAAGTTTGTTTCTGTGGAAAAAAAATATTCAAAGTTTGTTTAATAGAAAATATAGTTTGTTATGGAGCCTAAAAAGACCATATATATGGAGTTCGTGGTCTTTTTCGAACATATATGAAATTCTTGTTAGTGTTATTTGTCTTTGATATCAATCTGACCCTTGAAAGTATTTAGCGGAAATTCCTTCCTTGAGCCATATATCATCTTTGCTACGGTGCAAAGTTGTGATATTGCCACATCCAAAAGGCAAGGCCTAAAGGATTTGCAAGACATCTTCTCGCGTGTCTCCCAATATGAAATACTTGCTACCAATTCTATTAAAGTTTTCTCATTCCTCATGATGGTAAGAGAATAATGCAGGCTTAGAGTTGAAAAAGACAAATAAAAGAGGAAATGGTTGTGAGATTATTAAACAAAAAACTTTACGATAAAAAGAAGAGTGTGGAAGAGTGAAAGGTCGTCATATAAAAATTAAAGATGAGATTACGATAATTTTAAAAATGATTTAATTAAATTATAAAAGATATAACTATTTGAAAATAGAGTTTAATGGTCATACATCCTTTATCCTTTATTACTTAAAGGAATATACATTGGAGGAACAAAAATCCCGCCAAAAACTACAAGGATCGTTTTGTAATTTTACATCCATTGATTAAAACAGTTTAAGAAATTATCTAATTCAAATATAATAGCCAATCAATACAATTTCAAATTAACATTTAAAATTTAAATTTAATTTTAATTAATTCTATTAAACATCCAATGAAACATAAAAACAACCAATCAATTCAAATATGTCAATCAAATCAATTCTATTAAAATTCCAACAATCAATCAATTTACCTGATTTAACAACCGCTAATTACTACAAATTCCCTCAAATTTGCTAATTGAATTAAAAAAAACTGAATAAAAAGTTTCCTCAAATACACTAGAGTGACAGAAAAATTGTATATATGAAAAAAAAATTAAATTGGAAACGTTTCAAGTGGAAGAGTGACTCTATTTCATCCTATAAAGGCATAAAAAGGTTGCAGAAGGTGGGAACGATCAATATTCAGTATTTTTTTTTTGTATAAAGATCAATGCTTTGTTTCTATCTTTTGGGATTTATTTTTATCACATATATAACTATTCAATTGTTCACAAGTATGGGAATTTTTTTGCACAAAATAAGGGACTAAGTTTTCTTACTAGCTGATAACTCCTTGGCAAGTGAACTAAATCGTACAAGTAATATCTTGGTAAGTCCAAGTATCGTATCCACAGGGACTTGTTCAATATTTGGCAAAATAGCAACATTCACTAACTATGGCTATCAAAAACAATTATTTTAATTGGAATGCAATAATGTAAATAGCAAGAACTTAAATAAACATAAAACTAAAGAGTAAAGTAACAGGAAATCTTTTTGGGGAATTTTTACGAACACTTGGAATGTGATAAAAAAGGATAAAACAACAATGCATAAAAGTGTTGGGATTGACTTCACCAAACCATCTCCTCATGCCTACAAAGGTCACTCATCTAGTTTAAGGTTCATTTATTATCACCAACTCACAAAATACTCAAACCCCAATTCCTTGGATGGAAAGAGCCTAAGTCCCTTAACCAAACTATCAATCCCTTGCATAGCTTAGCCAAGTAACTTGCTTTAAGAACAAGAGTTAAAAGATGACTGATAAGCTTTGATCTATTCCTAGCAACAAAACCCATTAGGTGTTCTTCTCCATTTCTAGGTTTAAAAACATTTTCCAATCGGATTCAAACCACAAAATCAAGCAAAGGGTGATCAAGCCTAGGCAAGCATTAAGCACAGAAGAAAACACTTAATAATGAACAATAAACATAGATTAATAACTAGAATGCATACATGAAGATGGTTCAATTACATTAAACCCAACAAGGGTGAACCTAACTACCTAGCTACAAGAAGAAGAAGAGAAAAGGATGCACAAAATGATGAGACTTGGTAGGGAAACCATGGAGAACAAGTGAGAGCTTCCCAGCCCCTCACAATGCCCCAGATAGTTCCCCCACACAAATCTCCCAAATTCCCCTTCAATTGGGCCTTTTATCCTTTTGTTTTAGGCTTATTAATGCCACCTCAGGAGTCCTCACGCCCAGCCTCAAGTTTTCCCACACTCAGCTTCAGAAAAGGCATCAGGGGTGCAACTCGAAGGTCCTCACGCCCAGTCTCAGCATTCTCACGCCCAGCCTCAGGTTGACAGCAAGCAAAGGGAAATTTCTTCATTCTCAGGCCTAGCCTCAAATCTCTCAAGCCCGACCTCAGCAAGAAAAAAGGAAGATGTTGGCTTTTGGCTTTCAAAATATGCTTTCAAAGATGTTTTGACTTGTTCCTCCAAATGGTATTCTTCCAAAATCTTCAATTCTTCTTCTTTTCCTACAATTAAACATAAAAAGCTAATAAAAGTTCTAAAAGGTTAAAAACATTAAACCTACTCCTAATTAATAGCTAGATTAACATAAAAGTGATGAAAACAAAGTTCCATGTCATGAAGATGTAAGATAAATGCCAAGATATATAAGCATATAAGACATTTATCAAAACACCCCAAACTTAAAGCTTTGCTTGTCCTCAAGCAAAATAAAACTAAACAACCAGACATAAACAACTTACTTATAACATCAACTTAAAATAAAATTATGCAAAGAGAACTGAACATGGTTTGAAATTAAGCACTACGTCATATCCATCCATACATGCTTTCAAAACTCAAATCTTTGAACAAGAATTTCCAAGATGAACAACCATACACTGTGGTGCCCACATAAAAGTTCACAACAAAGATACAAATGCAGATAATTCCTCAAGAGACTAACAATGGCAATGACAGAAAATGAGAAACCGAAGAGCACTTGTTTCCTCACAGAAAAGGTGTTTCTCTAAAGCACACAAGTGTATCCAGGCAAGTGTATCACTCAAACTCACACATTGAAACCACACAATTTAGTTTTGCTTTTCATCTCTATAGAAACCATAAAACCCCACATGCATGCAAAGATCACAAAGGTCTTTATTGGGTTGAAACTTGGCTAGGCTACAAAGAATATTGGTTTTTTCCAGATAAGCAAATTACACCACAAGAGAATAGGAGAGCATCTTCTAATGATCACAATTCATTCAACAATTCCAACTTCTCGAGTTCAATGAGAACCTCCATTCCATGCATCCCAATGCTAAAAACAACCTTGACCAACATCAAAACAATAATTTTTGAGCCACCTTGTTTACTTTTTTAATATTTTTTTTTCATTTTCATTTTTTTTTCATTTTTCTAATTTTTTTTTTTGAATAATGACACAAGGGTGGCTTGAAAATAAGAAACCACATAAAGATTCCCAATATTGCTATCCTTTCTTGGTAATCACACAGAAAACCCCAAACTTAAACTCTTGCAATCCACTATCAAAAATAACTTGCTCTCCTATCCCTAAGGTGTGGGAAGCAATTGTCTTTCTTTTAGGCTCAAGGATTCAAGAATAAAAAATGTGTTTAGCTCAAAGGGGGTCATGCAAAGGACAACAAATTGTTAGGTTAGCTATTTGGTCCAGTGGCTAAAATTTACACAAAAACATGCCTTGATCACTTCTCAACAAGCATATGCAATTCAAGGTAACAAAGATTCAAGCAAAACCAATTGTACGCATTCCAATGGTGGCACTCAATCAAATAAATCAATGGAAGCTCAAATACTCACACGGTTAAAACAAGTACTCAATGATTTTCAACAACATCATGCCAAACTTATTAATCGCACGGAATACTACAAAGCATCCAATTATGAATATCGGAGTACAACCGCGAGCATATAATCATATCACAATGGAATTTAACATCATCAAGAACTCATGCAATGGATGAACTGAAATTGTGCCAAAATCTCAAACCACACACTTAACACATGTTCAATCTAAAAACACATTAACTGGAAATTAAAATCTAGGACATCACACAAGTTAAACAATAACAACTAAATACAACATAAACAGAAGACAAAACACATAAAACATAAAACACAATATGACTCCCTCAACATCAGGCTAAGAGATTAGCCTTCCTCCACTCCTTCCTCTTCCAAGTGTGCATCAACAGCAGCAGCAGACCCTCTTCCTCCCTGGGGATTATCCTGGTCCCCAGGATATTGTGACCAATCCACATGGGAAGAGAATTCAACAACCGCCAGGATAGATATCTTCATGAGATTTAGAAACAAAAGTTTCATCATCAAAATCCAGAGGTAGTGCTTGTCTAGAAGGGTGGGAGCATTGGGTCTTAGTGGATTTTCTGCTCTTGTAAACCTTGGTTTGAGGAGTAGCCATCCTAAAGCAAACACACAAAAGAACACAACAATAAGAAAACTCAACAACTGAAAAATAAGAAACCCAAACTTAATTTAAACAACAAGAAACGAGTTATAACATCAACACAAGCTAACAATAAAGAAGAAAAGTAACTACAGAAAAAGGAAACAACTAAGAACACAAATGAAATAAAGAAAGAAAAACATAATTAAGAAAGAAAGTAGCAAAACACAACAAGATTCAACAAAATAAAACTAACCCTAAACACACTAAGTCAAGAGAAAGTGAAGTTAAGCCTAAGGATCACAGAACAAGTGAGAAATCACAAGAAATTTTCACTTAGGCATTTCACCAAACACTTAAAAGGCACACTTAAAAATAAAAGGAAAAAGAAGAACTAGAACATGTGTAAAACCACAAATTTGAAAAACAAAGAAAGAGAACAATCCAATAGCAAAAATCAATAAGAAACACTAAGAAAAGCAACTAATAACACATTCAAAGAAAAACACAAGCAACAACATTCAAATAAATAAAGAAAGAAAAACATGTTACAACCTAAGAACAAAGTAAAAACAAGAGAAACGGGATGAGAGAAATGCACCAGGATGAAACAAGACAGGGAAAGAAGAAATGAACTCACAATGATCAAGCTTGAAATGATATGAAAAAGAAAAGAAGAAAATGGCGTGAAGAATGTGTTGTGCATGTGGATCGAAAGAAAAAGAAGAAAGCTGGAGAAAGAGTTAAGTTGGAGAGAGTGAAATGAAGTGTAAAAAAATTTTCAGGTGCATAAGTAAGCAAAGCTCAAGCCCAGCTTGGTAAAATTGAGGCCCGGCCTCAAATGGGCAGAGAATAATTGCAAAATTTGCACTTCAATTCCAATTGCTCATGCTGGGCTTGGGACTATTGATGCTGGGCGTCACTGAGGCAGTGGCCAATTGCAAGAATTGCATCTCAAATAATTGATCCCTGGAGCAAAAATAAAAGCCACGCTTGGCTGCCTAACATGTGACGCTTGGTGTCAATTTGGCTGAGAGGATTTGGGTCCCTGGGAGCAATTTTATGCAGAAAAAAATTCATGCCATCTAATGGCATCACTTTGGCAATAAGCTTGCACAAATTAATGGCTCTAGGGACTTGAACTTGCCACATTAGGCATGAGAATGTACAAAGCTAAGTATCTAAATGGCAACAATTATGAAATAATTCCACACTTAGCTTGAAATTGACAGAATTTCTTTTTTTTTTTTTTACTCAATTTACAACAAAAAGATGCAGCTTTTTAAATTAAATTCCACATGAGTCAAGCCTTGAACACCTCAAACTTAAATTAATCAACTCCCTTAACTCTTTCTCAGTAGAAACAAATAAAACAAACAGAAAGCAATTTGCTAAATCAATACTCAAACACTTTGCACCAATGATTTCACTAGTTGAGACAAATTAAGCTTTTCCAAATTAGTTCGAGCTATAAAAACTCAGCTGCATAATTTTTTTTCTGCAGAATTTTCTTCAACAAAATGAGCAAGAACTACCAAGGAAAAACTTGTTTAGCACTCATTCAACATGTGCACCAAAGATGCTAAGTGATCATGAGCAATTAACACTCCAAAAAGAAAACATAATAGAAAATTCAAACAACACAAAGCAATTAATAGTTGAACTAACTCAAATTACAGAAAATTAAAAAGATAAGTTTAAAAATGCTTGGTTTCCTCCCAATACACTAGCTTGATAGGTTGAAGATTAGTTGTTCGACTGGGACGGCACCTTGCATTCAAAGAAAACACAAAAATAATATAGCAACTAAGTTAGCCAAAGATTGAAAATAACAAATGCAGAAAATTAAAAACAAAGGGATGGAAGGAAAAAAGCCTAAGATAGCAAACGATGCAAAATTGCCTAGTATTGAGACACAAGTCCCCGGCAACGGCGCCAAAAACTTGATAACTCCTTGGCAAGTGAACCAAATCGTACAAGTAATATCTTGGTAAGTCCAAGTATCGTATTCACAGGGACTTGTTCAATATTTGGCAAAATAGCAACATTCACAAACTATGGCTATCAAAAACAATTATTTTAATTGGAATGCAATAATGTAAATAGCAAGAACTTAAATAAACATAAAACTAAAGAGTAAAGTAACAGGAAATCTTTTTGGGGAATTTTTACGAACACTTGGAATGCGATAAAAAAGGATAAAACAACAATGCATAAAAGTGTTGGGATTGACTTCACCAAACCATCTCCTCATGCCTACAAAGGTCACTCATCTAGTTTAAGGTTCATTTATTATCATCAACTCACAAAATACTCAAACCCCAATTCCTTGGATGGAAAGAGCCTAAGTCCCTTAACCAAACTATCAATCCCTTGCATAGCTTAGCCAAGTAACTTGCTTTAAGAACAAGAGTTAAAAGATGACTGATAAGCTTTGATCTATTCCTAGCAACAAAACCCATTAGGTGTTCTTCTCCATTTCTAGGTTTAAAAACATTTTTCAATCGGATTCAAACCACAAAATCAAGCAAAGGGTGATCAAGCCTAGGCAAGCATTAAGCACAGAAGAAAACACTTAATAATGAACAATAAACATAGATTAATAACTAGAATGCATACATGAAGATGGTTCAATTACATCAAACCCAACAAGGGTGAACCTAACTACCTAGCTACAAGAAGAAGAAGAGAAAAGGATGCACAAAATGATGAGACTTGGTAGGAAAACCATGGAGAACAAGTGAGAGCTTCCCAGCCCCTCACAATGCCCCAGATAGTTCCCCCACACAAATCTCCCAAATTCCCCTTCAATTGGGCTTTTATCCTTTTGTTTTAGGCTTATTAATGCCACCTCAGGAGTCCTCACGCCCAGTCTCAGCATTCTCACGCCCAGCCTCAGGTTGACAGCAAGCAAAGGGAAATTTCTTCATTCTCAGGCCCAGCCTCAAATCTCTCAAGCCCGGCCTCAGCAAGAAAAAAGGAAGATGTTGGCTTTTGGCTTTCAAAATATGCTTTCAAAGATGTTTTGACTTGTTCCTCCAAATGGTATTCTTCCAAAATCTTCAATTCTTCTTCTTTTCCTACAATTAAACATAAAAAGCTAATAAAAGTTCTAAAAGGTTAAAAACATTAAACCTACTCCTAATTAATAGCTAGATTAACATAAAAGTGATGAAAACAAAGTTCCATGTCATGAAGATGTAAGATAAATGCCAAGATATATAAGCATATAAGACATTTATCACTAGCCACCATTTAATCTAAAATGGTGTATACAAAGGTTAGTATAGAATTAGATTTCATTTGTGTTTATAATATTTCTTTTATTCTCTTTAATTTTCATTTTCATTTTCATTTTGATTATGATTAGGTTTCTGGCAATATTTTTTTATAAATTGATGGTTGGATTATAGAGCTCTTTGTAACATTCTTATATGATCCTTCTATTTTTCAAATTCAAACATAAGCACTATCTGCCAAATCTATTTTTTTTATTAGCATTATCAGGTTGATTTCAAGCAAAAGTGATTGGCTTCACTTTTTTTAACATTTCTATTGTTGTTAAAAATTTCTACTTCTATGCTTCTTAATTTTTGTATTGTCATATTATTTTTATGTATACATGTGCGTTATTTACTTATGCATGAAGCACTTTTTTTAGTGCTAGCTTAGCAGTGTCAAATTAGTTATTTTTTTAAAAATTATTTCTTGATTATTTCATGCTAATCTTATCCATATGAACTCATTGGTTTTATGTACTTTCTTAAGATGTTTTATAAAGATGTTTTAGCACTTTATGTATATTGTCATTGATTATTTATAAAGATGTTTGACAATTTTTTGTACTTTCTTAAGAAGATGTGCCTTCATGAAGGATTCAAGGTAATGCGGTATATATATGCATAAGGATAGGTGATTCTGGCGTTAACAGAAGGGACCAACTTCAGTATCTATTTTGGTGAACGGTAGCCCAACAACGGAGTTTAGTACACAGAGAGGTTTGAGACAAGGTGATCCACTAGCTCCTTTCCTCTTCTTGATGGTAGCAGAAGGATTGACGGGTCTTATGAGACAAGCAGTGGATGGAAATCATTTTTCTGGAATCAGGGTGGGTGGGGAAAGGATAATGGTGTCTTTGTTACAGTTTGCGGATGATACACTTATGTTTGCTAAGCCTTCTTTGGAAAATGTGATGTGTATGAAAGGAGTTCTTAGATGTTTTGAATTGGTTTCTGGGCTCAAGGTGAATTTTCACAAAAGCAAGCTTGCAGGAATTGGGGTGGATGAAGGTGTTATTGGGAGATACTCTTCTCTTCTTAATTGTAGATCTATGGCAATTCCCTTTATATATTTGGGGATTCCCATAGGAGCAAATCCAAGGAGAGAAGACATGTGGTTACCTATTCTTCAAAATATTAGGAGTCGGTTGGCGGGGTGGAAGCAAAGACAACTATCTTTTGGTGGTAGGTTGTGCCTTATTAAGTCTGTTTTGACTTCTCTTCCTCTCCATTTCCTATCCTTTTTTAGGATGCCACAAAAGGTAATTAAAAAGGTAATTAGTATGCAAAGATCCTTTTTATGGGGAGGAGGTGAGGAGGTAAGAAAATTGGCTTGGGTGAGCTGGGAGAAGATATGCAAAACTAAAGAGGAAGGAGGGCTAGGGGTCAAAAGCATTAAGGAATTTAATGAAGCCTTGTTATCAAAATGGAGGTGGAGGATGTTTGTGTGTAAGGAGAGTTTGTGGTGTAAGATCCTTTTGGCTAGATATGGGGAGCCGAGTGTCGGGAATGGAAATTTAAATATTAGGAAAGCTTCAACTTGGTGGAAGGATATAATAAAAGCTAGTGGAGGTATCAATGTTGGTGGATGGTTTGAGGGAAATTCTAGATGGAAGGTTGGAAATGGAGAAGTGGTAAGCTTATGGCACCACAGATGGAAGGACAACTATTCTCTTTTAGACAAGTATCCAAGGATCTTCTCTAATTCTGAAAACAAATCTGCCAAGATTAGTGAAGCAGGAAGGTGGGTTGAGGGTAGATGGTGTTGGGATTTAAAGTGGAGACGACAGTGGTTTGAGTGGGAGAGACCAATTTTTGAAACTTTTTTGGCTGATCTGCAATGTGCTAATATGAAACAGTTTGAAATGGATTCATATGAGTGGACAGCATGTGGTTCTGGTACTTATTCTGTCAGCAGTGCTTATAAGGTGTTGAGAAGCTACCAAGGGGTGGAGGAAACAGTACCTATTTTTAAAGGCTTGTGGCAGCAACCTATACCTTCAAATGTGGGGTTTCTAGCTTGGAGGATCATACAAGATAAGGTTCCAACTAAGGATAATTTGAGAAAGAGGAATGTGGTGATATCTAATATGGATTATTTATGTCCCTTATGTAAGGCTGAAGATGAAACAGTGAAGCATCTTCTTTTCTTGTGTCCTTTTGCCTCTTCAATTTGGTATAGATGTTATAATTGGATTGGTGTTGATACGGTACAACATGGTAATCCCTGTGATCACTTTCTCCAACATAGCCCTGGATCAATGAACAGTATTGCGTTTGACAAGTGGAAAGTTCTCTGGTTGTGTTTGGTTATTTTGTATTTATGACCGCACAATTTTCATAAATACTCTGCAACCTTAATCAATCTTGGGAGCCATGTGCTTTTTACCTTTGTACTTTGGGTTGGTTATCAATTATACCTGACCCTGTTTTGAATATTATTTTTTCTTTTGCTGATAAAAAAAAAAAGTAAATGGCTATATAAATTGTAACTGTCGTCTTTGGAAGTCAATAATCATTAAAAAATATGGCATTTTACATCTTATTTTAATGCGGTTTCATGGGGGCTGAATGCCTGAATGTGTTATCATTAATAAGGCTGCTGTCAAAATATAGCACCTGCGTTGGCTCTGTTGGAAAGTAGTATCTGATTAATTTTTTGGTTGATATTGTTTAGGTGATTATTGGATATATGAGGTGGATAGTCAAAGGTAGAAGGAAAGGTGTGTTAAGTTGCTTTTTGTAGTTACATATTTTTAGGTGCCACGAAATTGTTACTGATGTATTCTGATGGTGTTTCAATTCGGGCACTACTTGTGCTAAGAATTGGTTATTAATAATATTACTTAATAACCTAATAGTATTACTTTATTTGCCTTTTAAAAAAAAAATGTGCAATTGGCAAACAAATGTATCTTTCTATGTAACTTGATTTTTTTTCTTTTGTGTATGTGAAAAAATAATTTGCAGTGATATAAAGAACCAATTTCAAAAGAAATTTTTGAATTTAGCTGTCTATAATGGAAAAGTAAGATTGCTACTCTTTATTTAAAGGCTTAAAGCAATTTTTATAGTATTCCTTTAATCAATAGATTACTTCCTGTTATGTTTATTAAGTTTTTTTTTTTGTTTATTTGAATGAATTCAGAACTTGACAGAAAGACAGTATACGAGACCAACAAGTGTGGCTGTATTGTAAAATGAATTAGTATTGAAAACATATTCAATAAATAATTAATTAACTCTCAGTAATTGATAGATGCCTCCAAAATCATGATGTGTTTTATTATAATGAAATGCAAAGGAGATAAATTTGATAGGAGATGAAGAATAGTAATTGCAAAGAAATATACACCATGCGGTTAAGACGTCCTGCACAGTGATGACATCGAATGCCTTTTTATTTTAAAATACAAGTGAATTATATATAAATATTTTTTTACATCTTTAATTTGCTTAAATGATAATAAAAATATTAAATTATTAATATTTTTATTTTGTCATCAATTTATGTTTTAAATATAATTTATTTATTAAAATAATAAAAAATATCACTTTCCAAAATTTTGCCCGTACGTCACTCATATACAACCACTAATTACTACATATTCTCTCAAATTTGATAGCTGGATAAAAAAGTAACTAAATCAAAAAAATCTCCTCAAATACGTTAAAGTGAGAGCAAATTTGTATTTCTGACAAAAAAAATTGTCATAATATATATAAAGTCGATCATTATGATCGGCAGAATAAAGGGCAATTTAACATATTTTATCATGCAAATTTGTATATCAATTTACTTTGATTTAAAATTAAAAATGATTATAAAAAATTCTAATGTTGGTATTAACTTATTTTTATATCAAATCAGTTGATAAGTTGATTAAAAATTTATATTTTTGAATAAAATTATTTAAATGTCGTTAAAATTAACTATGTGTGTGTGTGTATATATATATATATATATACACACACACACATAATATGTCAATATGTTTTTTTTTGGAAAATAAGTTAAATTAAGAGTTTATTCTAAGATTATTATTGACACCTAATAATAGAATTCATTTTAAATTTTAGTGTAAACAAATTTCAATTACTCTTTCTTTTGTTGTGACAATAGATAAGAGTTAAGAACAACCTCTTGAATTTTGAATGAAATCATACGACAAGCTAAAATAGATTTTGTCATAGTAATTTTTATAAAAATATATTTTTATTTTTTTATTTTTCAAGTTTTAATTTTGTTTCAAAGTAATAAAAAATATTACTTTTTTATAAATAATTTGTCCCGTGCATCGCACGGGAGCATGCACTAGTTGTTAAAATAAAACTTTTACACTGTCAATTAAATAAAAATAACCGTTAATATAATTTTTAAAATAATTATTGTAAAAATCAATAAACTTACCATAGATGATGACTTATGATTAGATGACAATGTAAAATTACTTTACACTGTTATTGCATAATATATTTTCTTTTGAAAATGTTAGATTTGATTATATTTATTTACTGTTAGCAAGTTTTAAATTAATATAAGCTAAATTACACTTTTAGTCCCCCATAATTTTCAATCTGCAATCTTGATCCCCAAATTTTTATTTTTGTGATTTTAGTTTTCCAATTTTGTAAAATCTGGAATTTTGGTCAAACCGTTAAATGTTTGTATGTCGATCGTTAAAATTATAACATTGACCATGACCTAACATTAAGTAAATGACATAGCAATTAGTATTTAATAATATTTAGGTTAAATGACACTTTTTGTTCCCTTATAATAACCAATTTGTAATTTTGACTCTTTTTTTTAATTACACAATTTTATTCTTCCAACAACATTTATGATTTAGAAAATGGTTAAACTTATTTAGGAGAGATTTGAACTCGAGGCATTCTCCTTTTCTATCACCACCTAAATTTATTTTCTAAATAGATTATCCCCGCTGACTCTGGATCCTAGATCTACCATTGGTTGTGCATTAAATAGTTAGATCAAAAAAATTACACATTCTATGAAATTGGCATACTAAAATCACATAATTAAATATTTTCGAAGACCAAAATTACATATTAGGAATTATAGGGGGAATAAAAGTGTAATTTATCCTTTAAAATATATATCATAGGTCCTTATATTGCTTAACATTCTATCATGGTTTTGAATCCTAATAACTACTACAACTTAATTGTGATCTCTTTTTTTTGGAGTTATCAGAATAGTATTTCAAAACTAAAATTAGTTGAGAAAAATAAGAATTAATACATAATATTTTAATGTGAAAAACCCTCAACCGATAAGGAAAAAATCACATATACAAGACTAAAGAAATACTTTCATTAAGTGAAAGAAAAATTATAATCTCTCTAAATATATAAGGAAAGAACAATTACACACACTCTTATAAATAAGAGAATACACCTATCTCTTTCTAAGAAATTGGAGAAACACTCAAATAACTCTTGTTTTTCTCTCCTGGGATGATACAATTGTTGTACGTGAATATTTTTTTAATGTTTAATAAAAATAAAAGTTTATTATATAAAATATTTATAAATTGTTTGATATATACTTATACTTTGAATAATACATATTACTAAAATTTACACAAAATCCATTAAGTTTCTACTTAAGAGGATAAGAATCCCACATAAAAATCAGTGTAAATACTTTATCTGTTAATAATATTATTTTCATGCATTTGAAACCAGAGACGTGTTAGCAAGTACAAGTGCTCAATCCCACCCACTTATCTCCATTGCTAGATGTCTAATGGTTATAAATACAAATGCAACCTATTTTACAATATCCATTTATATAAACGTTTCTGTCTAGAGAGAAACACACACACGTGTACACTTTATTAAAACAACAATTATTTGCAGATAAACCCTGGGCAGCATTCACCTATTTGTAGTTCTATCATCTATATACTATGATGCAAATTCAACTTCGATATTTGGGTATCATTTTAGATAACCCATTTATATTTAGACAGACATTAATTGAATTTCTGCACAAAGAACTTAAACGCGTGAGTTTAATTTGCAGAATAATTAACCCAATTGCCCGAGTTGAACATAACCTGTCAATTAATTAAACCGCATCAGAATTACAAATTACATCCACCAACTACCACATTTTTTACTTGAGTTAGGGATTTTAATGTTATGTATAAAATAAAACAACAAAATTAAGATTGATGAGCTTGACATGTCTCTAATCCCTGTAAATAGTTTGTCACTGTTACGAGTTTTGTTCACCACAAGCACAAGCTTAGACAATAGACATGAGTTGTTTACATTCACTGGTGTTGGTCCTGCTGATTGGAGTGGTGGTTCTCCCTTCACCGCCACTTTTGTTCACCACAGGGCAGATTGTTGTTCATAAATATACGCCTCCCCCAAAAACTGATAGTGTGAAACCACTCATGAATACTGCAGATCCCCCAAATGACCTTGATAGTGTGAAACCACTCCACAAAAGTGACAAAACTATCATCCCGATTCTCCCCCCACGAATACCAACACGTCGTCCACCACCTGATGAACCTCCACTACCCTTCATATGAGAAGCCACCGATCTAAGATGGGAATAAGTGCAATCCGCCCCTTCTCCATGCATTAATGTTCTTCCAAATAAATGCTCTATGCCTCTCTGTAATCATTTCAATAATTTCCCTTTCACCAACCATATTGTAATTAATGTCAATTATATATTAGTGGCTTTATCTATGTCTACAATATTACTATGTTTCATTTTCTTTGTGCTTGAATATTCTCTCTTTACACGTTAAGATAATAAATATTAAACATTTATATATAATTCTATATCTATCAAGTTGAACTGGAGCGTAAACATCTATATTTGTCTCCAAGCCTCATATCCCAAGAGGGTACGTTATCTATCAAGTTGAATTAGAGCGTAGAGCCTCTGTTTAAACCATGAACTTTTTTTAACTAAAGTTATTATATGATATTATGAGAAAATTAATTAAATTAAATTGTGTGACAAAACTCGAATTAAATTCATTATATAAATTTAACAAATAATGAAAAGGATGTCATGTTTTTTGTGCTTGTGTGTTTTATAAGATAGTGATTGATTATCATAGATAGTGAATCGCAATATCAATATTGCATTTAACTTCAAAACATTGACGTGTAATCTTGGAATTTAAGCAGGACGATATATTCATACACATTTTTAATAGTAATTACATTAGTAGAAGAAGTAATGATATCATGTAAAAGTAATAACATTTTTTCAAAAAAATAATAACTTTCCGGGCCATAACTCATCCCCGCCTGTCAAGCATGACATGTTAGATAAGCTATTGAGTTGAATTACCTTACCCGTCCTGTCATTTTTTATAGGCTAGGCAGATTCACCTACAAAATGTAATCCGCTTTGCCACTTCTAATTTTTAGGTTGATTAAGAATTTCTCCTAGATGTTTTCCTTTAATATTAGATTATAGTATGTAGAGTCCCAATAATCAATTGAATTTCTCTTGTTAAGATTCACAGTTAAGAAATTAAATTTCCATCCAATAACACATATGAATGAAATACAATGCATACAAAAAAAAAAAAAAAATACAATGCATGAAATGCAACTCTCCAAATACCCGTCTAGAACAAAAGAAATAAAAAAACTATAAAGCCAAACAAAATTTTGATATTAACAAAATAAATATCTGTACAATTTGCCAAAGGTGACGGCAAGTAATCTCACTTTTCCAACTTAATTCACAACACTAATTCAATATATACAAGAATAAAGAAGGTGATGGAATGTGATTCCTACGATCTGACGAACAATCACTTCTTTTATGCTTTTTTAATTAAAATCTCTAAAAAAAATCACTAAATTACTTTATACAAAAATCACTTCCTTTTTAATCTTAAACAAATTGAGCGAAATAAATATTATATTATATATAATAAAAATAAATATAATTTTTTTAAGTACTTATTCAATGTTAAATCTAATTTAAAAATAATAAATTTATAAAATAAAAGTAAATATAAGTTTTTAATATATATTTTATAATTTATTATTATTTTATATAATAAATATAAACATATATTCACTTTTGTCTTTCATTGCAAAAAGTTTGATTTTGATGTTAAATCGGAAACCGGAATCAGTGCACAGCACACTGATTTTGGTACACGCTCGACTTTTCAACTGTAAAATTACTAAATAATACCCTTCAGCACATGCAACCATAATTTGTAAATATTCAAAAAATAACGCCAACAAGGTTCGAACCTTGTACCCTTTACCTGTAAAAGAATCTCTTTGATTAGTGTCACTAGGCTACAGTTAGGCTAAATGATTATTTTGGTCTTTTATCTTATTTATTTTATTTAAAATAGTCATACCCTTTACCTGTAAAAGAATCTCTTTGATTAGTGTCACTAGGCTACAGTTAGGCTAAATAATTATTTTGGTCTTTTATCTTATTTATTTTATTTAAAATAGTCATTTATCTTTTAAAAAATTCACTTTGATCCTTTATCTTATTTAAAAGATTCAAAATGATCCGTTATCTTTTAAAAAGTTTACTTTAGTACCTTATTTTATTTAAAATATTCAAAATAGTCCTTAAACTATCAAAATATATTCGACTTTGTCCTTCGAATAACACTCAAATAAAAGACTATTTTGAATATATTTAAATAGTTGAAAGATCATTTTTAACCTTTTAAATAAGATAAAAAATCAAAGTAAACTTTTTAAAAGATAAATGATCATTTTTAACAAAATAAATAAGATAAAGAACCAAAATAAACTTTTTAAAAGATAAATAGCCAAAGTGAACAAAATAAATAAGATAAAGGATCAAAATAATCATTTAACCCTACATTTACATTTAAGTACGCCAAGTACACCTACCTTATACTTTATATTACTTTTCATATTACTTTATTTTATATCAGTTCATACGATTTAATTAGTCATTTATTGGTCTAATCATTAACTCATTGACTCAGTATCTTCACCCTGATCAATAACCAATCTGATTTTTATATCACTACCAAAAAGTAAAGAAAAGAATGAAAATACTTAACATATATCAACTTTATATTTCATCTTATTTTAACTTCTTCTTTTTTTCTAGTTGAAAGAGATAGATAATTAAAAAAAAGAGATTTTTTTTTACTAGCGGTAAGAATAGGATGTGAAATACAAATCTAAAGAAGAGAAAAGAAATAATATTTAAAAAGTCTTACCAAGAAAGAGAGGATAGTAAGAGACGTGGTATTCTAATTGTAATTCTAATTTATAATATAAGTCTATGAATTTATTTAAGAAAAAGCCTTACAAGTCTATATACTGACAACTAGTCCTCTTTTACTTTTTATGTTATATAAAACTATTATAGAGCTAATAAAATCATTAAGCATAACAAAAAAAAACTAATAACTTTAGTAGATTATAAAGGATAAATTAAAAAAATTAAATAAGCTCCGTTGGAAAATCATTTGGACCATCCAGAGTTTAAAACAAGCAGCACTGGCCATAATATAGTTGCAATCTAATGATATATATTATTATCAAAATTAATTATATTTATTAGTATTTCTTTGTGTTGAAGACTATTTTTTCGTTAGTGAGACGTTTTTACATTTTTTTAAAAATTAATTCTGCAAAAAGATTGATGTATATTGAAAAGGAATATGGTGTCGAGGTCAACATAACAAATATACCCAGGAAATGTTAGTAATATATTATTGTTAGATGAAATTTTATGACATTTTATTAAATATATCGGTGTTGTGTTTTATTATAGAATTAATATGACCAATAAGAAAAATAAATAAAAATAATGTGTTTAGTAAAAATAAATTATTATATAAAAAAATATAAATCGTTTTTTTTTACAGCAAAAAATTATAAATCGTTTGATACTTATTTTTTGAAATAGTTCATATTGCTAAAAGTTACACAAAATCCATAAAGTTTATACTTAGCTGGAAAAGAATCCCACATAATTAAAAGTCAGCAATTAAATACTTTATTTGGTAATAATGTTATTTTCATGTATTTATTGAAACCAGAGACGTGTGGGCGTGGTTATAAAGACAAGTGCTCAATTCCTCCCCCTTATCCCCATAGTGCTTCATGACAAATGGTTATAATACAAGGACAACTTGTGTGCAACCTATTTTACAATATCAATATCCATTTATATAAACTTTTTTGTTCAGAGAGAGTAACGCACACACAACTTCTTTGCTGTCAATGAAGATAACCTATTTATAGTTACATATATGCATTACGCAAATTCAACTTTGAAAATTTGCGTACCATTTTTTATAACCTACTTATACTTACACAGTCACTATTTAAATTTCTGAAGAAAAAACTTAAACGTGTGTTTAATTATTTTGCACAATAATTAATCCCATATTGCTCAACTTGAACATAGCCAACGAGAGTCAATTAAAGCTAAATTGGTGTAAATTTCATTCTGAGTTAATGCGCATCATAATCACAAATTAAAACTACACCTACCGCCAGCTACCACATTATAATAAAACAAGAGAATTAAGATTGATGAGCATGAGATGCAGAAAAATTTGGCATGTCTCTCCCTATAAATAGTTCCCCAATTGTTATCACTTCTTCACCACAACCACAAGCTTAGACAATTAATAGAGATGGCTTCTTTACATTCACTGGTGTTGCTCCTGGTGCTTGGAATGGTGGTTCTGGGCAATTTCAAGCCATCATCCGAATAAAATCCTTCCCCAAAAAGTCCCCCAAAACCACCAGATAATCATGTTAGTGAAACCACTCATCAAAACTCCCCGAGGCCCACAAGAGAATCCTGATCCTGATCACTGGATACCACCACGTCCAGTGCTGGCTGCTGATTCCATGAAACCACTCGCCAAAACTCCCCTGGCCGATTCTCCCACCACCATTTCATAAGCCCACACCACCCTTCACATGAGAAGACACCCATTTAAGATGGGAATAAGTACTATCTTCCCCTTCTGCATGCATCCACTACTTCTTCAAATTAAATAAAGGCTCTATATATGCCTATTCATAATCATTTCAATTTCCCTTTCACCAACCATATTATTGTAATGTCAATCATATATCAGTTGCTTTATCTATGGCTATAAGATGTTTTTATTTTTCTTTGTGCTTAAATCTCCTCTCTCTTTACACTTTAAAATGATAAAAATTAAACATATATATATATATATATATATATATATATATATAATTCTGCTGTACTTGTTAAACATAATCTAACAGATCCTGCTCATCAAGAATGTCATTTGATCTAATTTGATTCACAAATGTCATTTGAAAAATTGGTAGCTTTGTATGTATGCATGTTCAAGTAGTCCGGGCGCTACTCGAAAACTTTTGCCTTGGATTGGATCTCACGTCGAGCTACGTACCTATATATACAATCAAGGAGAATTGCTAGTTTAACTGTGTTCTTCCATTAGAAAGCGTGCATGGCGGGTTTATATAATTAGATAAAGCAATGTTTTTCCGAGCGTCTTCATGTTTGGAGTTTAACGTGCCTTTATTCAAAACGTCTCATGTTAATTGTGGTAGCTTTATGGGCGCAAAAACTTCATTAAGTTCCTTACTTTTGGAAAAATTATTAGGCAGTCCAAAACCATCCAATGTTCATTGTCTCAATCAATTTATACATGACACAGAAGCTCTAATATGTAAAATCTTATTAATGGTGTATGTGTACTCATCTTGTTCAAACATAACTCAAAAGTCTTGTTTGAAGACCACCTTAGTCTGACTATAAAAAACATGAAAATGTCAAGTGAGATTTAATCAATACTTTAACATAATTAATTTCATGATTCATCTTCAATTACTATGATCAACGCGAGTTATAATGTTATATAAGCTTGCCAAATTTTGAACAAATAAGGTAAATCATATTAGTAATTAAGCAAAGCATTTGAAAACACTCAATGTCTTTCCTCCTAGCTGAACATCTATATTTTTTTTTTTTTTGGTTGGAAAACCAGGGACCACCCCCAAAGAAACTAACATTAGAAACTACGTGGAAAAGCGGTAGAAATTACATATGCCAAAACAGCAGTAGAAATGAAAACAGGAACATCATCAAAACCTTTCAAACTACAGTTCATGGATAATCCATAACTAGCAAGACAATCAGCTACTTGATTGCCTTCTCTCAAAGAGTGAGACCAAATGAATGAACCACCTTTCAACTCAAACTCCTTAATTCCTTGGATAAGCCTGAAACAAGGATGAATCCTAAGACATCCTTTCTTGAGTAAACTGATTGAAATCAGAGAATCAGACTCAACAATAAACTTTTTGAATTCACGACTCCAAGCTAATTGAATTCCAAATAAAATAGCCCAAAGTTCAGCATCCACCACAGAACACACTCCAACATCTGCTGCAAATGAGAAAATGACAGAACCTTGATGGTTTCGAAAGACTCCTCCAGCAGCATCCTTATGCGAAACTTGCTGCACAGCAGCATCACAATTTAACTTAAATTCATTATAAGGAGGGTGGACCCAACAAGCATAAGAATTATCATTCACTCCCCTAGCAGCTGTGAGATTCAACTGATTTATATGATGAAGGCTAATAGAAATAGCTTCAACCTTTCTCCATATGTGATCAACAATGACCTCTGGTTGAAATAGAGAGTTCTCAAAAATGAATTGATTCCTGTTATACCATATGCAGTCCAATCCCACCGCATAGATACAAGACCAATTACTCCCTTTCACAATCAACTTCTCTTTAAGATTCAACAACAACCAGTCATTAAAGAAGCTGAACATCTATATTTGTCTCCAAGCCTCATATCCCAAGAGGGTACTTTATCTATCAAGTTGAACTGGAGCGTAGAGCCTCTGTTTAAACCATGAACTTTTTTTAACTAAAGTTATTATATGATATTATGAGAAAACTAATTAAATTAAATTGTGTGACATGACTCGAATTAAATTCATATATAAATTTAACAAATAATGAAAAGGATGTCAGGTTTTTTGTGTACGTGTGTTTTATAAGATAGTGATTATCATATATAGTGAATCGCAATATCAATATTGCATTTAACTTCAAAATTTTGACGTCTGATCTTGGAATTTAAGCATGACGATATATATTCATACTCATTTTTAATAGTAATTACATTGGTAGAAGAAGTAATGGCATCATGTAAAAGTAATAACATTTTTTTTAAAATAATAACTTTTCGGGCCTATGTGTAATCATTTCAATTTCCCTTTCACCAACCATATTGTAATGTCAATTATATATTAGTGGCTACAATATGTTTATTTTTCTTTGTGCTTAAATCTTCTCTATTTACACGCTAAAATAATAAAAGTTAAACATTTATAATTCTGTCTGTACTTGTTACACATATGTGTTCTTGACATGGCACGTGCAACTAAGATTTTAAATTGCATTCCTTGATATTATTGTGGTCAGGAAGACAGTCTTTAAAATCTTGCGTGCAACTTTACACAATCATACCGTTAATGGTAGAAACAGACCCTGCTCAAGAATGTCATTTGATCTAATTTAATTCTAAAAAATCATTTGAAAAATTGGTAGCTTAAATTATATGCATGTATATATTCAACACTAGAATTGTGGTTGCTTTATATCAACTTCATTACGTCTCTCTACTTTTTAGTCGCTTCTCTGTCACAGAAACTCCAAATCTTATAAATGAGGTATGTGTATTCATCTTGTTCGAACGTAATGTTTGAAGACAAGCTTAGTCTGACTATAAAAAATATTAAATTTTCATGTGAGATTTTATTAACACTTTAATACTATCTTAATTTCTTGATTAATCTTCAGCCACCATGATCGACGAGTTATATAAGCAAATAAGGTAAATAGACATATTGGTCGTTCAAGTAATTAAGCGAAGCATTTTAAAACACTAAATGTCTTTCTTTCCTTGGCTAAACATCTATATTTGTCTCTAAGGCTCATATCCCAAAGAGGGTACGTAAGTTTGTCCAAGATGTCTATAAAAAAGAACTAAAACTTTCATATTTAACATACTTTACAAAAAAAAATGGGTTGAGAGTTTTTTAAATAAAGAATCTGTCCAAAAAAATATTGTCTTTTACAGCAATGCTTTTCATTTGAAAAAAAAAATAGTGGAGGTTGGTAGAGAGGTATATGTTGTACTTTCACGTAACATCTTAAAGTTTTATGTTGAATGTAATATTGAAATTACTTGTATGGTTTGAATCCTTTGATCTTAGCTTGTTGATGGCAATCCATAATGTTAACCCTCGTGGAATGACTTGAGATTTATCTCTCTTAAACCAAATAAATGGTTAAAGATTCAAGTGCTCTCGATGTTTTTCTTGTTTTGAGATTTAGGGAGAATATCGTTGACCAAAGAATTTATACACTAATAAATTTTATGAATACCTATTGTAACTTTATTTAATTAAATTTTATAAATATTTTTAAAATATTTATTTAATTAACAAAGAAGAATTATATTGTGTTGGGGAAACAAACCCCTTTACATACAATAAGGATTAAATGATAGAACATATACAAACAACACCACAAAACAAAAATAACATAAGAACATAAATTTATCATGGTTTGATACCACTTCCGTTCATGGGAGTACATCTCGCTTAGGTGATTTTTCTAGTCTCAAGAAATATCTATTTATACACCTTATATCCTAATCTATCTTAAATTATTCTTCCAACATAATTTTGAATAATTTCTTTTTTGAACAATAGATACATGAAAGTGCTAACAAATATTCTTCTAAAATTAAAGTCATCCTAAGAAAAATTAAAGTAACATTTTTTTTCTATAATGCATTAATTAAGTACAATTGTACAATTAAGCACAATCAATGTCATTAGAAACCTAAGATATAACATTTTTTTGGCAGAGATGGAAAAGCGGCTAGCCTAGCCTGTTTTATCCTGTCCCATCGGCCAATAGCCAAAGGGTCGTGGCAGGCTGGCCTGCCTTTAGTTAGTGGGTTAGTTGTTTTGGCCCACCTCGTTTATGAATGGATTGGCAGACTGACCAGCCAAAATAAGATAAAAAAAAAGTTTAAATAAATTGAGTTATACTACTAATATACTTGCTTTCACATACTCACTTATTCCAATACGCGAAAACACAATAACTACTGACAATTTTGATTTAAAAAGACAATATATGATAGGATAACTCTTAATTGTTAATTTTGATTTAAAGGCTATTGAATTTTTTTGTGGTATAAGGTGTTGTGCAGTAAGTATGGAGAGGCTGTAGTATAGAGGTTGGAGGGTGGGAGGAAAGTTTCGGGGTGATGGAAGGATATGGTGTTATTAGAGGAGGATCATGGTGGAGGTCCATTTAATTGGTTCTCAAACAATATTATATATAAAAAAGTGGGAAGTGGGTTAAACACTTATTTTTGGAAAGATCCTTGAGTGAGAGGGGAGATTTTGAGTTTAAAATATTCAAGGTTATTTTCTTTAGCAGTAGAGAAGGATGTTAAGGTTGGAGAATTGGGTTTTTGGAGAGATGAGACATTTTCATGGGAATGGAGGGGGCGGAGGAATTTGTTTGAATGGGAAAAGGAGAGTTGGTGAAACAATTAGAGACACAATTGGAGTCAGTGGTAGTGTGTGAGGGGGAGGTGGAGGACAAATGGATTTGGAAGAGGGATGCTTTGAGTGGATATAATGTGAAGTCAACCTATCAAGTTCTTATGTTAAATATAGTGGAGGTTCAGCAACAAGATATCAGGTGGGTTTGGCAAAGATATGCGCCTCTAAAAATCCAAGGATTTGCTTGGAAGGTTCTGCAAAATCGAATTCCTTCTTTACAAAACTTGGTAAGGTGACAAGTGATTCAGGTTCATTAAGGAGTGTGTAGTAGGTGCAATAATCAGCAAGAGATAACAAAACATATTTTTTTAGAATGTAAAGCTTCTGCTGATGTATGGCAGAAAATACTAGCTTGGTGGGGAATTGAGGCTCCATTACATGGGGATATGTCTTCATTTTTTCTACAATTTAGAGGTTTAATCTCTTGTTCTAGGAAAAATGTAGATATTTGGTATGTGGTATGGTTTGCTGCTTTGTGGATTATGTGGAAGAATAGAAATGGTTGAGTGTTTTCAGCAAAAGAACAAACGATAGATAAAATGATGGAGTTAGTCAAACTAATGTCGTGGCAGTGGCTTCATACTAATGGAGTTATTAATTATTCTTTTTCATGTTGGTGTTATGAGCCACGGAAATGCTTTTCAGAGATTAGAGGTTGAATAATTATGCTTAATATGATGTTCACATGATAATATTTAGTCTCGGGTTGGTATTGGAATTTTGTCATACAGATGGTGCGCAATGTATATGAGCATTGACACGTATTGATTGGGAATGGTGGATTTGGCACAATTATATATGCAGAAACAGACAAAGCTTTTTTTTATCAAGGTGGTGTTGTACAGGTAAACACCGGCTTGTTTGCAGTTACAGAGAAAACAGAGTGCGGAAACTTAGAAAGGCAGGGGATGAGAAGTTCGTGTGATGGTAGCGTTAATTGACATGTGGTTATTTGTTTTGGTTGGCTTTTGGGTTGTGATGATTATGTACAGGTTGCAACCAAGGCTTCATTGGAATTTTTTATTCTGTCAGATTATTGATGGTATAGGCTTATGTATAGATGGGGGGTATTCTGTCAGGACTTGTTTTTAATACTTTGCATTTTGGTTCGGGTTGTTGTCTATTATAACGGTGACAGCTTTGTACATATTGGTGTGACGTACTCATGGCTACACTATTGCTATCTTTTAATGAAATTGTTTTGCTTATTAAAAAAAAATTTAAAGGTTATTAAATATTAATTTGAATTCGTATTTATCTTTATAATTGTTTGATGTGAAAAATCCTTAAATTACTTGTGAGAAAATTTTTATCCACTTTTTATACGAAATTATTTAACTGAGTGACAAAGAAAGAAAGAGAAAAAATATTCATAATTTAATAAATGATTAACTCATTAATCCATTATATGGTCAATCTTATCATAATTTCATCCAAAATATTCATAATCTACATATGATAATTATTATATCTTTAATTGTCAAATAATGATACTGAAAAATAATATAATAATTATTTATTGATTTTAATTCATAAAAATTATTTTAACAAAAAATACTGCATTGATAACAAAGTATAAACAAATAGAAACACAAGCATATTCACAATACTGAAAAATAAATCTCTTCCATTTCTCTGCTAATCCACTAAGCCACCATTACTGTGGTTTTTTATGCACAGTTGGAGTAACGGGAACAATGAGGAAGGATTTTAAATTCTTGTATATCTCCTTGGGATTGAGAGCATGCCCGGCATTCTTAATAACCACTAGTTGCGCGTTCTCTCCCAAATGCCTAAACATCAGGAAAAAAAAAAATTGGCATTTGAAGTTAGTAAAAGATAATAAAAATATATGGTTTATGCTTTCATGTTATACTGATTTCTGGATTGCCATTACTCCATTGGTGTCTTTTCCAAAACTTCAAGACATAAGCCAGCAAAGCTGAAGGAATTAGAGATGCTTTGAAGAGTATGGTAAAATTATTTGAAATTACCTTTGTAGCCTATGAGCTAATTCCAATGGGAATATCCGGTCATTTTCTCCCCAGATTATTAACGTAGGCTGCATCATCGAAATGTTATGTCATTTGAGAAAAAGTTTAGTGAAAGATTGCAAACATAGTGAAATTAATCCATAATGTAAAGTCAGAAGAGAAGAAAATACCTGGGTTATCTTAGGAAGATTAGACAGTTTTCTATCCTTATGCAATTCCTCGGTTAGTTCTTTCCTCTGTTGCCAGTTTTCCGTACACATCACCTGCAAGTAACAAAACTTGGTAAATTGGCAATTCTTGATATGACGTAACAAAAAAGAAACTAAGCAGTGGCACTCACGTTAATGTAATCATTGATCAAACAAGTAGGCAAGAAGACTTTGACAGGCTGGGCAAACATGAGCTGCGCGAGCTGCTTAAACTTTTCCGGCGTTCGTGGCAGCAAAATGTCGACAGCCTCATCGACAGTCTTCACCGGGAACAGCCCTTCATCCAAGTCCTTCTCTTCCAAGCACACCCCAGCGCAGCATAGCACCACCTTCTCCACGCGCTCCGGGAACTGCGCCGCCAGGCTATACGCCACGAACCCGCCGTAGCTTACCCCGACAACGCTGGTTCTTTGGACCCCGAGGGCCTGGAGGAGGGCCGCCACGCACTGGGCTTGGAAGGCCTCGGAGCGCTCGGGGCGGGCCGTGTCGGAGTCACCGAAGAAGAGGAGGTCCGGGACGTAGACGTTGAAGCGCCGCGTCAGGGGCGAGATGAAGTCGTTCCAATGCCACATTCCGTTGGCTCCCAAGCCGTGGATGAGGAGGAGATTGGGCTTCGAGTCCTTGTGGGCCTTGGGGCCCCAGCAGTGCATGGTGGTGCCGTCGCCGAGGTCCCTTGTCGCAGATTTCAGACCCGCTTTGGAGAAGAAGAAGCGGAAGCAGCGGTCTTGCGTGGCAACGAGGCTGAACCACCCCGCCATGTTGTTTTTGGTTTGGAATTTGGATGGGTTTCAGAGAGTTTAAGGTTTAGGGAATTTGGTTGATGATGGAGGACGTAAAGGAGACTGTTTTGTAGTAAGTATATTGAAACAGGAGGGGTAGGAATAAAAGGTAAAAATTTAAAGAAAAATATTTTTTTCTTAAAACAATAGTTACCAAACATTGAAATTTTTTAATAATTAACAAATTCCAAGAATAAAATTATTTTTATTCGTTACACGAATAATGTATAAAATATACGTCTAATATAAGGAAAGTACAAATCCCAAGGGAAAAAATTATACATTTAACATAGAAAAGAGATTTTTTTTTTTTTTTTTTGAAAATGTCAATATCAGAATGTAAGGAAAGTACAAATTTTACTTTCCAAGTTATATATCCTAATTTATAATATATTTTCAATTAAAAGTTAAAACTAGTAAAAGTAATTTATTGTGCATTTAGTAAACTTGATTTTCGTAAAATATTATGCTTACTGTTGTGGGAAAAAATTTAAAGAAAAATATTTTTTTCTTAAAATATTAGTTACGAAAAACATTGAAATTTTTTAGTAATTATTAAAAATATATTAAAAATTAACAAATTTGAAGAATATTTTTTTTATCAGTTACAAGAATAATGTATAAAATATGCATCTAATATTGAAAAGAGAAAAATATATATATGGAAAATGTCAATATGAGAATGTAAGAAAAGTAAAATTTTTACTTTCCAAGTTATAATTTATAATATATTTTCTATTAAAAGTTAAAACTAGTAAAAATAATTTTGTGTGTATTTAGTAAACTCTATTTTAGTAAAATATATATATGGAAAATGTCAATATGAGAATGTAAGAAAAGTAAAAATTTTACTTTCCAAGTTATAATTTATAATATATTTTCTATTAAAAGTTAAAACTAGTAAAAATAATTTTGTGTGTATTTAGTAAACTCTATTTTAGTAAAATATATATATGGAAAATGTCAATATGAGAATGTAAGAAAAGTAAAATTTTTACTTTCCAAGTTATAATTTATAATATATTTTCTATTAAAAGTTAAAACTAGTCAAAATAATTTTGTGTGTATTTAGTAAACTCTATTTTAGTAAAATACTAGATTTTATATCCGTGCAATGCACATGTTCAATTAAATTATATATTTTATATATTTTTATTTAGTATTTATATAAAAAGTATGTACATTAATTAAATTAATTTTTAAAATATTTAGTAGCATATTAAATATTATTATATGAAAATTGAGGAAGATAATTAATTATTTCTTATTGAGGAGATGTTGTCTTAAAAAATATAAAGCCTATTGAAATTTATTTTGATTTGTTCTTTCTCTAAATAATAATAGTGATGTAATACCTATATGAAATGTATAAATTAAAAAATATAATAAACATAAATTTATAATTAATAATATTTTTACATGTACTTGAATTTTATGTGTTTATAATTAATATTATTTAAATATTTTTATTGTAAAAATTTAATTTTATTATAAGGATATTTTAATCATTTTAAGATATTAGTTTTAATATATAATATTGTTGAAGTTTTGAATTGGTTAACCTCATTATTACTTAAATTGAACACTCTCGGGTCTCTATCAATACGATGACATTTGTCTATAATAAAAAAAATATAATATTCAATGTTATTATTATAATAATAATTTTAGTTGGCATAGGTTCGTTGTATGTTTGATAGGATCGGGTTTTGTTTCAGATTGGTAGAAGGACTGTGAGTGGTGGTGGTGGTTTGCATCATGTATGCTTTGTAATCTGTTTTGGTCCTACAAGGCAAATCGTGTGCTATCATTTGGACTTATTAATAAATTGTTTTGTCTATAAAAAAATTATTATAATCATTTTAAAATTCATTTAATCCTGTAAATAATAATAATAATAATAATAATAATAATAATAATAATAATAATAATAGTGCATAACATATTTTTTTTAAATATTAGATTTGACTATATTTATTTACTGTTAGCAAGATTTAAATTAAAATAGACTAAATTACACTTTTTGTCCCTTATCATTTCCAATATGCAATCTTGATCCTCAAATTTTTATTTCTGCAATTTTAGTCTCCAAATTTTGTAAAAATTTGCAATATTTTTTGGGTGAACCCAGGTATCCTTCTGTCGAAAATGAAAGACTAATCCCTCAAGGTATTAGACTCATTTAAGGGGTTGACCTCTCCAACAGATTTTTTCCATACGCACCGGCCAGGTATCGAACACCTGATTACATGCTTAAGGGACAAGATTATCTACCAACCATGACACATCATGTTGATTTTAAAAATCTGCAATTTTTGTCAAACCTCTGTGTTGATCGATAAAATTATAATGTTGATCATGATTTAACATTAAGTAAATGACGTAGCAATTAATATTCAATAATATTTAGGATAAATTGTACTTTTTATCCCCCTATGATATCCAATCTGTAATTTTTTTTTTAATTATTCGATTTTAGTCTTCCAACAAAATTTATGATTAAAAAAATGGTTAAACTTATTTAGAAGACATTTGAACCGGTAGCCTTCTCCTTTTCTATCACCACCTAAGCTATTAAGTCATGCCATTTAACTTGTTTAAGTCATAATGGACTCATTTGTTTAAGTTTTCTTTTTTAGCAAAGAATCGCTTCTTTTTTGAAAAAAATCATTTCTTTTATTCTTTTTTAAAATTTTTAAAAAATATTCACTAAATTATTTTATACCAAAATCACTTCTTTTTTAATCTTAAACAAATTGGGTGAAATAAACAATATATTATATTTTATAAAACAAAAATAAATATAATTTTTTAAGTACTTATTCAATGTTAAATCTTATTTAAAAATAATAATTTTATATAATAAAAGTAAATATAAGTTTTTTTAATAAATGTTATATAATTTTTTTATATAATAAATATAAAAATACATTCACTTTTGCCTTTCATCTTCTTTTTTACCCTATTTTCTTCTCATCTTTTTAAACACATCGCTAGTATTATATTATTCATTTAATATTATAATATTCATATTATTTAATATATTAAATAATATACTATTTTATTTATTTTAATATAGCATAAGGGATGTAGTAGAAAAAGAATAAAAAGATTGGAAGAAAATATATTATTTATTTTTGCATACAATAAATATAAACATATGCAATCACTTTTCTCTTCCCATCTTTCTATTTTTTTTCTACTACATCACTTATTCTATATTAAAATAATATTACAAAATTGACTGCATGTTTATATTTTTGTATAAAAAGATAGATTAAATAATAAATTATATAATTTATTTATTAAAAATTATATTTATTTTTGTTAGATAAATTTATTATCTAATATTTTTAAACTAGATTTAATTAACATTGAATAATTATTTGAAGAAGTGTTATATATATATATATATATATATATATATATATATATATATATATATATATATATATACTATGACGTAAACAAGTAAAGTAATTTAGTGGTTTAAGTGGTAAAAGAAAATGGAAAGATCATGGGTTGAAATCTTCTCTCAATTACTTTTACCATTTTTTAAATCATAAATTTTGTTGAAAGACTAAAATTGCGTAATTGAAAAATGGGGACCAAAAGTGCATAATTTAGTCTAAATATTATTGAATCTTAATTGTTATATCATGGTCAACATTACAATGTTAATGGTTAAAAAATAGGCATTAAACAATTAGACCAAAATTACGCATTTTATGAAAATTAGTAGACTAAAATTGTAGAATTAAAGTTTTTGGGAGACCAAAATTACAAATTAGGTATTATAGAAGAGCAAAAGTGTAATTTACCCTTCAAAATGTTATAGGTCCTTATATTGCTTTACATTCTATCATAGTTTTGAATCCTAATAACTACTACAACTTAATTGTGATATCTTTTTTGTGTTGGGTACAAGAGTATTAGAATAATATTTCACAACTAAAATTAGAGTTGAGAAAATTAGGAATTGATCATAATATATATTAACATGAAAAATCCTCAACGTATATAAGAAAAAATCACAAATAAAACTAGATAAATATTTTTAGTAAATGGAAGAAAAACTACAATATCTCTAAATATATACATACTATCTCTCTTATAAATAAGAGAATACACATATCTCTCTAAGAAATAGGATAAACATTCAAATAAATCTGTAGTTTTTTTTTTTTCTCTTGGTTACAATTGTTGAAATACATTTACACCTACCTTTTTTTTATTTTTTTATTTTTAAGAAACATACGTGAATATTTTTTTTTAAAAAAATGTTTAATAAAAATAAAAGTTTATTATATAAATTGTTTGATATATACTTATATTTTGAAATAATACATATTACTAAAATTTACACAAAATCCATAACATTTCTACTTAAGAGGAAAAAAATCCCACATAAAAATCAGTAAATACTTTATCTGCTAAGAATATTATTTTCATGCATTTGAAACCATAGACGACGTGTTAGGAAGTACAAGTGCTCAATCCCCACCCACTTATCTCCATTGCTTCATGTATGTCTAGTGGTTATAAATACAAGTGCAACCTATTTTTCAATATCCATTTATATAAACGTTTCTGTCTAGAGAGAAACACACACACATGTACACTTTATTAAAACAACAATTCTTTGCTGTCAATGAAGATAAACCCTGGGCAGCATTCACCTATTTGTAGTTCCATCATCTATATATTATGATGCAAATTCAACTTTGATGTTTGCGTATCATTTTAGATAACCTATTTATATTTAGACAGTCATTCATTATTTGAATTTCTGCACAAAAAACTTAATCGCGAGTTTAATTTGCACAATAATTAATCCAATTGCCCGAATTAAACACAACCTGTCAATTAAACCGCATCAGAATCACAAATTACACCTACCAACTACCACATTTTTTACTTGAGTTGGGGATTTTAATATAAATTATGTATATAATAAAGGAACAAAATTAAGATTGATGAGCTTGACATGTCTCTCCCTATAAATAGTTTGGCATTGTTACGAGTTTTGTTCACCACAAGCACAAGCACAAGCACAAGCTTAGACATGAGTTGTTTACATTCATTGGTGTTGGTCCTGCTGATTGGAGTGGTGGTTCTCCCTTCACCGCCACTTTTGTTCACCACAGGGAGATTGCTGTTCATAAATATAAGCCTCCCCCCAAAAACTGATAGTGTGAAACCACTCATCAATACTGCACATCCCCCAAATGACCTTGATAGTGTGAAACCACTCCACAAAAGTGACGACGATACTCTCCCCCCACGTCGTCGTCGTCCACCACCACCCTTCATATGATAAGTCACCCATTTAAGATGGGAATAAGTGCAATCTGCCCCTTCTGCATGCATGCACTAGTTTTTCAAAATAAAGGCTCTATGCCTCTGTGTAATCATTTCAATTTCCCTTTCACCAACCACATTGTAATGTCAATTATAAATTAGTCGCTACAATATCTTTGTTTTTCTTTGTGCTTAAATCCTCTCTATTTACACGCTAAAATAATAAAAGTTAAACATTTATAATTTTGTCTGTACTTGTTACACATAATCTAACAGCAATATATGTGTTCTTGACGTGGCACGTGCAACTAAGATTTTAAATTGCATTCCTTGATATTATTGTGGTTGGGAAGACACGTACAAGTTTAATTTCCACCCAAGAATAGTATCTTGCTTTATATGTATGTATGTATGTTCAAGTAGTCCTGGCTACTCGAAAACCTTTGCCTTGGATCTCACGTCGAGCTACCTATACAATCAAGGAGCTAGAATTGCTAGTTTAACTGTGTTCTTCCGTTAGAAAGCGTGGTGGGTTTATAATTATTAGATAATGCAATGCTTTTCCGAACGTCTTCAAGTGTTTGGAGTTTAACTTGCATGCCTTTATTCAAAACGTCTCATGTTAATTATAGGACATCTCTTAATGCCTGACGCTACAATCAACACTAGAATTGTAGTAGCTTTATCGGCGGAAAAACTTCATTATGTTCCTCTACTTCAGGAAAAACAGAACCATCCAATATTTATGGTCTCAATCAATTTATACATGACCCAGAAGCTCTGATATGTAAAATCTTATTAATGGTGTATGTGTACTCATCTTGTTCAAACATAACTCAAAAGTCTTGGTTGAAGACCACCTTAGTCTGACCATAAAAAGCACATGAAAATTTCAAGTGAAATTTAATAATTAACACTTTAATATATCTTAATTTCATGATTCATCAACTACTATGATCGACGAGTTATATAAGCTTGCCAAATTTTGAAAAAATAAGGTAAATCATATTAGTAATTAAGCAAAGCATTTGAAAACGACACTCATCAATGTCTTTCCTTCACTTGCTAAACATCTATATTTGTCTCCAAGCCTCATATCCCAAGAGGGTACATTATCTATCAAGTTGAACTAGAGCATGGAGCCTGTGTTTAATCCATGAACTTTTTTTAACTAAAGTTATTATATGATATTATGAGAAAAATAATTAAATTAAATTAAATTGTGTGACATAACTCGTATTAAATTCATACATAAATTTAACAAATAATGAAAAGGATGTCAGGTTTTTTGTGCATGTGTGTTTTATAATGTAATCTTGGAATTTAAGCAGGATAATATATTCATACACATTTTTAATAGTAATTACATTGGTAGAAGAAGTAATGACATAATGTAAAGGTAATAACATTTAAAAAAAAAAAAAAACTTTGCTGGCCAACTCGTCCTGACTAATGGTGATTTTGGCAAGTGTACCAAATCAAATTGTGTAAGTAACAAAGGATAAGTAGAGTATTGTATCCACAGGGACTTATACGATAATTGGATAATTAAAAGTATATTTTATAACTAAAAAATTTAGAGAAATTTGGTAACCAAAATTAAAAGCAAATGCACAAAAATAAAAGGTAAAATAGAAGAAATTTGGTTTTAGAAAATTAGCGAACACTCGGTGTGCGCAGAAAATGTGATTTAAATCAATTAAAATAAATCGTTGGAGTTTAACTTCGTTGGACTTCCTAACATGCAATCACAACTCATTCCTATTCAATTAAATTTTAGTTATCATCAACCCATAAAATTACTCAAACCTTAATTCCTTAAGTGAAATAGCCTAAATCCCTTGATTCCACTATCAATCCCTTGAATTAGTGTAACCAAGGTATTTGCATTAAGAAAAAGGGTTTCAGTGATGACCAATCCTCTTTACCCTATCCCTAGGCATAAAAGCGATTGGTTGTCTTCTTCAGTTCGTAATTCAAAAGAATTTTCCAATTACAATTGAAATCATAGAATCATGCAATTGGTTGATCAGGCCAAACACAAGCATTAAGAATAGAAGAAGAGCAATAACAATACTTAATTGAAATAAGAGAAAAGTGTAATTACATGAAATTTGGTCCAACTACATTAAACCCCAACAAAAAGAGAACTTAGTTACGCATAGCCATGGGGGAAGGAGCAAAAGATGGAGAAAGAATGAAAGATGAACCCAAACGCATCAAAGTCGTCACGCATGTCTCAGAATTCTCTTTCTTTTCGTTACACGACGTTCGGAACCCTAGGACAGACTAGAAAATCCCTATTTAAAGCTATGGGCCAAAAAAGGTTCAAGCCCAAACAAAAGATAAAACAGAAAAGTAAGAAATATTCTTGCAATGCGCGATGCACGGATCGTTGCACAGCCTGTGCAAGGCTTCCTACAAGCTTCTTTTGCTTCCGCAAGACCTTCAAGGCGTTAAACTTCAACCCAATTGATCCTTAACGCATCATTTATTCTTGAGACCTCTCCAAACTTACTCCATGCTTCCAAAAGCTCCTAAAAACATAAGAAAATAAACCAAGGATCAAGTGTAAAAGGGTAAAAACTAAAATTCCTAATTAAACAAAGTTTTTATTAAAAACACAACTAAAATGAACATAACAAAGCTCAAAAGCATGAAAAATATCAAATAATTGTCCCTAAACTACTACAAAAGGTAAGAATATAAGGCAATTATCACCGACCCACCGAGTTGACATGTTAATTGAGCTGAGCCATCTTACCCGTCCTATCATTTTTGGCATATTAGACAAATTCAACTACCAAATTCCATCTGCTTTGCCATTTCTAATTTTTAAATTGATTAAGAATTTTTCTCAAATATTCTCGGTTAACATTAGATTATGTAGTATGTAGAGAGTCTCAATAATCAATTGAATTTGTCTTGTTAAGATTCACAGTTAAGAAATTAAATTTCCATCCAACAACAATATGAATGAAATACAATGCATGAACACACAAAAAATAAAAATACAATACATGAAATGCAACTCTCCAAATAATCAATCGAATTTCTCTTGTTAAGATTCACAGTTAAGAAATTAAATTTCCATCCAACAACAATATAAATGAAATACAATGCATGCACACACACACACAAAATAAAAATACAATACATGAAATGCAACTCTCCAAATACCCGTCTAGAACTAAAGAAATAAAAAAACTATAAAGCCAAACAAAATTTTGATATTAACAAAATAAATATCTGTACATTTTGCCAAAGGTAACGGCAAGTAATCTCACTGTTCCTACTTAATTCACAACATTAATTCAATATACAAGAATAAAGAAGGTGATGGAATGTGTTTTCTACGATTCCACCAAAACAAAATGTGTTTCCTACGATCTGACCAATAATCAACCGTTATCAAAATCTTCAGTCACCTAACAGTTGTCCAGCCATCGGATTCTGACCAATCCGCGGGCCTCTGATCGGTGATCAGTCGCTGGAGCCGATTCACTGGCGAAGACGACGAACCAAATTCTCGCTCACGGCACTTGTCGGAATCTGGTGAACATGGAAGCGAAGCTGTTACGGTGGAAGCCCAGTTAGGGAAATCGAAGTGGGTCCTTGGTGACGGCGACGGTAACGGCTCCTTCACTTTCTGGAATGAAACAGTGTCATGATTGGCAATGAAAGGGTGGTTCAAAAGCATCTCAGCGCTCCACCTCTTCTGAGGATCCTTAACGAAACACTTTTCCAAAAAATCCTTCCCCTCTTCCGACAATTCTTCTGGAATCTTCGGCAATTCCTCTCCAACCCCAATTCGAATCAACAACGACCATATATTCGACCCCCTAGGAACGTCCCAGGCGGGTTTTCCGGTAGCCATCTCCACGACGGCGCAGCCCAGGGCCCATATATCCGCCGGCGACTCGTACTCGTTGTCGTTCACCGATTCCGGCGACATAAACAACGGCGTTCCCCTGCACTCGCACTTGCCCTGTTTTTCTCCTTTCTCCTTTGCGAGCCCAAAGTCCGCGATCTTAACAACGTCTTCATTGTCGAAAACGAGAATGTTCTGGAGCTTCACATCGCAGTGGACGAAGCCCTTGGCGTGAATGTGCTTGAGACCTTCTACGATCGACCTCGTGTATTGCTGAACATCACGCTCCAGGAATCTACCACCGTGTTTTTTGAGCCGATCCGCGAGGGAACCACCGGCAGCATACTCGAGGAAAATGTTGTAGAACTCCTCGCCATCTTCGAAGGTGTGATCGTGGCCGAAACAGTTGATGATATATGGGGAATATCCAACGCGATCGAGTATATCTTTCTCGTTCTTGAGCATGTACGAGGTGTCAACGTCGGAGGTTTTGACGGCGGTGGGAGAAGGAAACCGAGTGGAACCGTTTGAAGGTATGACTACGTTCACGGTAGCAAAGCTACCACTGCCGAGGGAGTGCCCGCGAACCCAATTCATGTTTGTATGGTGTGGGTGTAATCTGTATTGTGATGTGTGTTTCTCTCTTTTGAAGAAGGGTAATGATATTGATATATATATATATATCACAACTAACTATTTGATATTGATGTTGATTCTATCTCTCTTTTTTTATCCTATCATATCCTCTGTTATATCTATGTTGCTCTCTGTTTGATAAATCAAGTGCTGTGAGCGTTGGCGGGACTGAAATTGGCGGTAAAGGAATGAATATTTGAAGCACGTGATAGTTAATTAGGATAATTTGAAGCACGTGATTGTTAAGGATATTTTCCTTTGACGGCGCGTTTCCTGATTCATGCGCTGTGTCGTTTTAGCGTACACCTGTCCGGCTGTCCTGAACCAGTTCGTTTTGCTGTTAGACTTTGGAGTAGATGTCAAAGTTGAGTTCTTTTCGCCATTTTCAAATGGGTTTGAAATGCATGTGGAGATGTATAATCATAACTAACTTATCAATTGACTGCGCTTTGAAAACCAATCCTGTTTAAAGTTGGTTTGTTTGATCAATTCAAATATATCCTTAAGAATTAAGATATTCTCCTAGCTTGTTTGAATATTCTTATTATCCTTAATATATATATATACAAAAGAAATATTCTTATTATCCATTGATAATTCAAACCCCTCTCCTTGAATTCATCTTGTTTTTTTTAATGTAGTCCCGTGACTTATAGTTTTACTGAGCGTTTTTATGATTTTATTATACTAGTATTTAACATCTTTTACGACTTTTTACTTTAATGGTAAAATTACTTAAAAATTTAAAATAAGTCTTATATATTACCCACATTTTTATATTGTGCTAAAAAATGATATTGTAATATTAAGAACCATTTTTATGCCTTCCAACTCAGTCTCCCTCCCTCACCCTCCTAGTACGTGGTCTGTCTGCAACCTAGTCTAATGGTTTGCTTATATTGCAATACCATTAATGGTCTCAGCAGGTTCGAGACAAGACGGGCCCTTTCACAATCACAACCAAACCCTCTTAGTAGGTGAATAATTTTTTTTTAAAAAAGTGTTTAATAAAAATAAAAGTTTATTATATAAAAATTTTATAGATCGTTTGATATATGCTTATTTTGTTAAATAATACGTTTTACTAAAATTTACACAAACTCCATAAAGTTTCAACTTATGAGGAAAAGAATCCCACATAAAAATCAGTAAATATTTTATCGGCTAATAATAATATTATTTCCATGCATTTGAAACTAGAGACGTGTTCGCAACTACAAGTGCTCAATCCCTCCCACCATTGCTTCATGTCTAGTGGTTATAAATACAAGTGCAACCTATTTTACAATACCCATTTACATAAACGTTTCTGTTTAGAGAGAAACACACACATGTACACTTTATCAAAACAACAATTCTTTGCTGTCAATGAAAATAAACCTTGGGCAGCATTAATTCACCTATTTATAGTTCCATCATCAGATGGTGCAAATTCAACTTTGATATTTGCGTATCATTTTAGATATATTTACAAAGTCACTATTTGAATTTCTGCACAAAAAACTTAAACGCGTGAGTTTAATTCGCACAATAATTATTATTTAATCCAGTTGCCCGAATTGAACATAATCTGTCAATTAAACCGCAATATCAGAATCACAAATTACACCTACCAACTACCACATTTTTTACTTGAGTTGGGGATTTTAATATTATATAATAAAACAGCAAAATTAAGATTGATGAGCTTGACATCTATAAATAGTTTGGCATTGTTACGAGTTTTGTTCACCACAACCACAAGCACAAGCACAAGCTTAGACATGACTTGTTCACATTCACTGGTGTTGCTCCTGCTGCTTGGAGTGGTGGTTCTCCCTTCACCTCCATTTTTGTTCACCACAGGGCAGATTGTTGTTCATAAAAATAAGCCTCCCCCAAAAACTGATAGTGTGAAACCACTCAACGCGGGTCCCCCAGGCCCTGATGACCTTGATACTGTGAAACCACTCCACAAAGGTGACGACGATACTGTTGGGTACCAGAGTAACAAAATAATAACTCGCAACTAAAATAAGAGATGAGAAATATAAGAATTAACACTCAATATTTTAACGTGGAAAATCCTCAACGAATAAGGGAAAAACCACGGGCAAGACCAGAAAAATATTTTTACTAAGTGGAAGAAAATTACAACCTCTCTCTAACTATAAGGAGAGAACAATTTCACTCTCTCTTACAATAGGAGAACACACACACTACTAGTGTTGCTACCTCTCTCTCTAAGATTACTACAATTGTAGTGGGATACTAAGATGAGCAAAATGGTTTGCTATTTATAGGCAAAGATGGGAGCTCAAGCATTTAATGCATTGCAATATTTTCCTCCATCCAACCAATTTTGCATGCCTACCATAGTAGAGTTAGAATTTTTTTTTTTTTACTCCAAGCCTTTCTTTTTGACTTATGCCACAAAAGTGGCTTACGGCTTCACAATCTCCCACTTAAAGCTACTTTTGTGAGTTTTCAAATATCTCTCTATCTTGCCATTTCCTTGCTGCTTACGTTTTCGATAGGCCAAAGGAGGATCAGCACCATGTAAACTTGTTTGTATTGATTGGCTTCGTCAAAACATCTGCTAGGTTATCTTTAGTGTGAATCTTCTGCATGTCCACGCTTCCTTCCTCTACTACTTCTCTGACAAAGTGATATTGAACACCTATGTGCTTTGTCCTAGAATGAAAGGCTGGATTCCTTGCAATGTGCAAGGCACTTTGACTATCACAATACACAGTAGTCTTCTGCTGCTTGTGCCCAATTTCTTCCAATAGCCTTTGAATCCAAATAGCTTCCTTGCATGCCTGGGTAGCTGCCATGTACTCAGCTTTTGTAGTAGACAAAGCTACAACAGTTTGTAATTTGGATAACCAGCTCACTGCCCCTCCTGCAAGTGTAAACACATACCCAGTAGTAGACTTTCTTTTATCAAGATCACCTACAAAATTTGAATCAACATAACCCCTGACAATAAATTTCGATCCTTCAAAACATAATGCAACATCCGAGGATCCTTTGATGCATCTAAGGGTCCTCTTAACAGCATTCCAGTGCTCTCTACCAGGATCTGCCATGAACCTACTAACCGCTCCCACTGCTTGTGCAATGTCTGGTCTTGTACAAATCATGGCGTACATAAGGCTTCCCACCGCTAATGCATACGGTACTCGAGACATTTCTATCCTCTCTGCTTCATTGCTAGGACTCATACTTGAGGATAACTTATAATTGATAGGAAATGGGGTAGAAATTGGCTTACAGTCTTGCATGTTGAAGCGCCGCAAGACCTTCTGTAAGTAATTCTTTTGAGAAAGCCAAAGCTTCCTATCTTTTCTGTCTCGGTGAATTTGCATCCCTAAAATCTTGTTTGCGGGTCCCAAGTCCTTCATATCAAACTCCCTAGCCAACTCTTCCTTCAATTCTTGGATTCGATCTTTGTTGGGGCCTACCACCAACATGTCATCCACATACAACAGCAAAATGATGAAATCATTATCATCAAACCTATTGTAGTATGTACAATGGTCTGAACTCAGTCTGTTGTAACCAAGGCTAATAATGAAGGAATCAAATCTCTTGTACCAACATCTTGGCGCCTGCTTTAGACCGTACAGAGATTTGGTCAACCTATAAACCAAGTTTTCTTTTTCTTGTTCTTTAAAGCCTTCCAGTTGGAGCATATATATCTCCTCTTCAAGTTCTCCATGGAGAAAAGCAGTCTTTACATCAAGTTGCTCAATATGTAAATCAAATGCAGCACACATAGCCAAAACAACTCTAATTGTTGTCAATCGAACAACTGGCGAGAATATCTCATTGAAATCAACACCTTCTTTCTGAGCATATCCTTTGACCACCAGTCTTGCATGATATCGTTCCACTTGATCATTGCCATCTCGTTTGATCTTGTATACCCATTTGTTTCCGATGGCTTTTCGACCCTTTGGAAGTTCAACAAGTTCCCATGTCATGTTTCTATGCAAGGCTTCCATTTCTTCATGCATTGCTGCCATCCATTGAGAAGCATCCGAACTACTCACGGCCTCTTGAAAGGTTGATGGTTCTCCTTCCTCAGTTAGAAGACAGTACGCATCATGGCTTGCCATGACAAACTGTGAGTGCCAACTTGGTTTAGATTTTTGTCTTGTTGATCGTCGAAGACCTCCTCCATCATTAACCTCATTTGGCTCTTGTTCTTCATGCTCCTGTTCTGCTTCAGAAAAGTCATCTTCTCCAGACATCTTCTCTATCTGCACTATAGTAGTGTCTTTGGTAGTGCTGTCATTTTTCTGCTCACTCTGCAATTCATTTTCTCCAAAAACTACATCTCTGCTAACAACAACCTTGCGGGCAGTGGGATCCCAAAGCGATACCCCTTAACATTGTCAGCATAACCCAAGAATATACATTTCCTGGATTTTGGATCCAACTTTGTTCTTTCTTGGGAGTTGTACATCACGTACACAGGACATCCAAACACATGTAAGGAAGAATAATCAGCTGGTTTGCCTTTCCACATCTCCATCGGCATCTTTAAACCAATCGTTGTTGATGGTGATCGATTTATCACAAAACAGGCGGTTTTAACTGCTTCTGCCCAGAAAGATTTGGCTACTTCTGTTGTTCTCAGCATAGCTCTTGTTCTATCTAGGAGAGTTCTGTTCATCCGCTCTGCCACACCATTCTGCTGAGGTGTATGTGGAACTGTGAATTGTCTTAAAATACCCTCTTGTTTGCAGAATGCTAAAAAGTCACCATCTACATATTCTCCTCCATTGTCTATCCTCAAGCACTTAATTCTTTTTCCAGTTTCAAGCTCCACTTGTGCTTTGAATTCCTTGAATACTGGAAACACATCTGACTTCTTCTTAATTGGGTACACCCACAATCTCCTAGAATAATCATCAATGAATGATACAAAATACTTTGCTCCTCCCAGGGATACTTCTAGTGATTCCCACACATCCGAATGGACCAAGTCTAGTATGTGTTTGCTTCTAGTAGTTACTTTAGCAAACTTCAACCTATGTTGCTTACTTATCACACAATGCTCACAAAATGGTAAATTGACCGTTTTGAGCCCAGGCAGGAGATTACGTTCCGCAAGGACTTTCAGGCCTCGTTCTGACATATGTCCAAGTCTACGATGCCACATCATCGTTGCTTCTTCTTGACTTGCTGTTGCAACTGATGCATCTGCTTCTTGCAACGTATCTCCCAAAAGCATGTATAGATTAGCTGTGATCTTCTCAGCTTTCATCACTACAAGATTGCCTTTCACTACCTTTAAGATCCCACCTTCAGTATGGATCTTGCAACCGAGATCATCCAATTGTCCAACGGACAATAAGTTCTTCTTCAAGCCCTTCACATGGCGTACCCCTTGAAGTGTGCGAACAGTACCATCGTACATTATTAATTGGACAGTACCGACTCCAGCAATTTCCAAGGCATGATCATTTCCCATGAACACAGATCCTTCCGAGATAGGTTTATAAGTGCAAAACCAATCTCGACGTGGAGTCATGTGCCAGGTTGCACCCGAATCCAATATCCAACAATCATGAAGTTGTCTTCCGCCTTTAGAACTAATTGCTGCTTCACTATACAAGACTTCTCCATTATCTGAGGTACTTGCAACGCAACCTTGAGAGGTTGATGCTTCAGAATTCTTTCCTCCATTCTTCTTGTGCCAACAATCTTTCTTCAAGTGTCCTCTCATGCCACAATTGTAGCATTTGATGTTCTTCCTTCTTCGAGACTTTGATCTACCATGATTTTGACTCCCACTAGAGCCACGTTCCGTTGATCTGCCTCTCGTCATCGTTAAAGCTTCTGCTTGCTTGGAATTTTCCAGCCTGTCTTCCTTATTCTTTCGCCTGGATTCTTCTTCAAGAATAGCTCCGGCAACATCATCAAAGGTTAGACGGCCGAAAATATTATTGTTTGTTATGTTGATGATGAGTTGATCATACGAATCTGGTAAACTTTGAAGTAGAAGCTCTGCCCGCTCATTTTCTTCTACATTGAAATCTGACGCAGAAAGTTGAGCGAATAGAGTATTCAGATTGTTGATGTGGTCCGTCACTGAAGTGGACTCACTCATTCTAAGAGTGTAGAGTTTCCTCTTTAAGAATATTCTGGTGTGAAGTGACTTGATCTCGTACAATTTGTGGAGAGTATCCCAAATCTCCTTCGCGGTCTTCTTCTCCGCAACACTGGACAAAACCGAATCCGCCATTGCTAAGTGCAAATTGGAAATAGCATTGTCATCCATCTCTTTCCACCTTTCATTAGTGATCTCCGTAGGTCTGCCTTCAATTGCATCTTGACAATTGTCCTTCATCAAAATTGCTTTTATCCTCAATTTCCATAGGGAGAAATTATTCCCGTTGAACTTCTCAATCTCGTATTTTGCTGCCATGGTTTCACACTAAAGAACTGACTTACACAACTTCCACCGTATATAGTACCGCCTACTGGAACAGTGACTGTAGACCGTGAACCAGTGCACCAGGTAAGTTCCCAGGAAAGAGAGGTGGGTCACCAACGGACACGCTTAAATACCAAGTCTTTCCTTAGCCAGAACTTTCCTAGACATGCACTTTCACACTACCTCACTCTATATCCAGTAACAAGAATAATTCTTTTCTGATGTGGTAGATCAGACTATACCGCAACCACAGAGCATACTAAGAATTTTCTCCGACATTATACCAGCGTACCAGCGTGTATCGCAGCGGAACAATATCAGAACCTATTGGCTCTGATACCACTGTTGGGTACCAGAGTAACAAAATAATAACTCGCAACTAAAATAAGAGATGAGAAATATAAGAATTGACACTTAATATTTTAACGTGGAAAACCCTCAACGAATAAGGGAAAAACCACGGGCAAGACCAGAAAAATATTTTTACTAAGTGGAAGAAAATTACAACCTCTCTCTAACTATAAGGAGAGAACAATTTCACTCTTTCTTACAATAGGAGAACACACACACTACTAGTGTTGCTACCTCTCTCTCTAAGATTACTACAATTGTAGTGGGATACTAAGATGAGCAAAATGGCTTGCTATTTATAGGCAAAGATGGGAGCTCAAACATTTAATGCATTGCAATATTTTCCTCCATCCAACCAATTTTGCATGCCTACCATAGTAGAGTTAGAATTTTTTTTTTTTTACTCCAAATCTTTCTTTTTGACTTATGCCACAAAAGTGGCTTACGGCTTCACAGATACTCTCCCCCACGTCGTCCACCACCACCCTTCATATGAGAAGCCACCCATTTAAGATGGGAATAAGTGCAATCCGCCCCTTCTGCATATGCATTGTTCTTTCAAATAAAGGCTCTATGCCTCTGTGTAATCATTTCAATAATTTCCCTTTCGCCAACCATATTGTAATTAATGTCAATTATATATTAGTGGCTTTATTTATGGCTACAATGTCAATATGTTTTTCTCTGTGCTTAAATCTTCTCTCTTTACACGTTAAGATAATAAAAATTAAACATATATAATTCTCTGTCTATAGTTGCTAAACATAATCTAATAGAGACATGTATATTATTGACATGGCACGTGCAACTAAGATTTTAAATTGCATCCCTTGATATTTGCGGATAAATGTGGCCATGCGCCTACAATTGTGGTCGCAAAGCCAGTTTTTTAAAATCACAACCAAATTAATCTGATTTGCATGCATAGAAGTTTAATTTCCACCCAAGAATTTCTTGCTTATTTTTTATGAGAGGCTGAATTTTTAAACATGGCCTAGAAGCTAGCATCCAATATGTCTCTAAAAACAGAACCAAAACTTTCATATTTAAACATTTTACAAGAATTTGGTTGAGATTTTTTAAAAGAAAAAAAATTGTCCAAGAAAATATTGTCTTTTATAGCAATGCTCTTCATTTGAAAAAATTTAGTGGAGGTTGGTGGAGAGATATATTGTACTTTCACTTATCCTTTTAAAGTTTTAGTGCACATATATATTATTTGTATGGTTTGAATAGTTTGACCTTAGCTTGTTATTGCAAATCCTATAATGTTTTAGTCCTCCAAGAATGACTTTGAGATTTATTTCTCTTAAACCAAATAAGGTTAATTAAAAAGACTCAAGTGATCAAAGAATTTATGCACTACTAAATTTTATGAATACCTATTGTAACTTTTATTTAACTAAATTTTATAATTCTTTTTAAAATATTTATTAATTAATTAAAAAAGAAGAATGATATCGTGTTGGGGAAACAGACATATTAAATTCTTAACAAAGCATTGTAGGAAAACTCACTTGAGTTTTTTACTATCAAAGTTGTTTTTAATCAAGAATCAATAGTTGCTGGAAAACTCGTTGAGTTTTTAAAGATCAAAGTAGTTTTTAATACGGGAAGTTGTAAGCAAAAGAAGAGAAATTAACCATGTTTTAGGGATTTTTATGCCCGGTCTTATGCCTAGTTAATTGTTTTGCTGGACCCTATGGTGTTTCCTTAATGATTGATTGTTTCATTGTTTCAAAGTATATTGGTCTAAGAAATAGCTGTTCGAAAACAGTTATATTTACGAGGGTACCGTAGTAACTCTCGATTAATAATCGTGTCTATTGTATACACTTTTAGGATCCAGACTCACTAGGTGATTCTTGACGCTAGTAAAGAAGTGAATGAAACCTCGATCTTTGAATTCAAAGGGAAAACCAACTTAAGAAAAAAGAAAAATAAAACCAAACAAAATTTTGATGATATTAAGAAAATGAATCTCTGTACACTTGGCCAACCGCAAGGCAAGTAATCCCCTATTCCTCCTTAATTCACATTTCACAACAAATTAAATACAAGAATAAGGAACATGATGGAAAGTGATCGATGACGAAGAATCAAACGCTATCAAAACTGCAATAACTGTCACCTAACACTTCCGATTCTGACCAATCCACCGGCCTCTGATCGGTGACCAGTCGCCGGAGCCGATCCACCGGCGAAGAAGACAAACCGAATTCCGGCTGACGGCACTTGTCGGAATCCGTTGCGGTGGAAGCCCAGTGAGGGAAATCAAAGTGAGTCCTCGGCGACGGTAACGGCTCCTTCATTTTCTCGAATGAATCAGTGTCATCATCATCCGCAATGAAAGGGTGGTTCAAAAGCATCTCAGCGCTCCACCGCTTCTGAGGATCCTTAACGAAACACTTTTCCAAAAAATCCTTCCCCTCTTCCGACAACTCTTCTGGAATCTTCGGCAATTCATCTCCAACCCCAATTCGAATCAACAACGACCATATATTCGACCCCCTAGGAACGTCCCAGGCGGGTTTTCCGGTAGCCATCTCCACGACGGCGCAGCCCAGGGCCCATATATCCGCCGGCGACTCATACTCGTTGTCGTTCACTGATTCCGGCGACATAAACAAGGGCGTTCCCATGCACTCGCACTTGCCCTGTTTCTCTCCTTTCTCCTTCGCGAGCCCAAAGTCCGCAATCTTAACGTTGCCATCGTCGAAAACAAGAATGTTCTGGAGCTTCACATCGCAGTGGACGAAGCCCTTGGCGTGAATGTGCTTGAGACCTTCTACGATTGACCTCGTGATTTGCCGAACGTCTGGCTCCAGGAATCTGCCACCGTGTTTTTTGAGCTGATCGGCGAGGGAACCACCGGCAGCGTATTCGAGGAAAATGTTGTAGAACTCCTCCCCGTCTTCGAAGGTGTGATCGTGGCCGAAACAATTGATGATATAAGGGGAATATCCAAGGCGATCGAGTATATCTTTCTCGTTCTTGAGCATGTACGAGGTGTCAAGATACGAGGATTTGACGGCGGTGGGAAAAGGAAACTGAGTGGAACCGTTTGTGGGTAGGACTATGTTCACGGTGGCAAAGCTGCCACTGCCGAGGGAGTGTCCTCGAACCCAATTCATGTTTCTATGGTGTGGGTTTAATCTGCACTGTGATGTGTGTTTCTCTCTTTTGAAGAAAAAGGCTAACGATATATGCACACTCTTTTTTTTTTTTTATCTCATCATACCACTTATATATCTCTATGATAATTGATAAGTGTGATAAGAAAAAAAAAATAAGGTTAGATGAATATTTGTGATATATATCTTTTCCCAAAGATAAAGCACAACAAAAGAGTCGCGTGAAGTTGATAATTCAAGTACTGTATGCGTTGGTGGGAATGAAATTGGCGGCAAAGGAATGAATATTTCAAGCACGTGACAGTTAATTAGGATAATTTGAAGCACGTGATTGTTAAGAATATTTTGCTGATTCATGTGCTGTTTTAGTGAACACTGTCCCGAACGAGTTCGTTTTGCTGTTACTTATTAGACTTTGGAGTAGATGTCAAAGTTGAGTTCTTTCCGCCATTTTCAACGGATTTGATCGTAAACACAAGATGCATGCATAGACATATAGTGTGCGTTTGGATACGAATTGAATTTAACGCAATTGATTTAAAAAAAAAAAAAAACTTTTCTCACATAATTTTTGAATTTTTGTCTTGGAATGCATAATTTTACTGTTCAACTTGATTTCAACGTCAATCCAGACATACCCATAATCATAAATCATAACTAACTTATCAATAATTGACTGCGCTTTGAAAACTAATCTTGTTTAAAGATAATTAAGATGAGATGACGATAATTTTAAAAGTGATTTAATTTAATTATAAAAGACAAAGCTCCTATAAAAAAATTATAAAAGATATAGCTATAATTGAAAATATGATATTTGACGATATAATTTATTTATTGTTATTAACTAGTTTAATTTAAAATATCAGTGTAATACTCTGTTACATTAGACACAACTCACACTAATGTTTGATCTGTTTTAGTTATTATAAAATAAGGGTGAATTTTTCGCGATTAAATAAAACATTCATAAAGCATATTTAGCATATAGAAAATATTTTATAAAGAACCATGATCTTCTTTTAAATAAACATCAGTTCATATCACAAAATAAATACAGAGAAATTATGTACTAGCTAATCCCAACCCATACATCAAATAATCCTAGTCAGAGCAGTACACAATTTCTACCCAAAAACAGGAATGAATAAAACTAGCCTCTCGTATCTTCTCGTCAATCTCCGCAATCTCTGGAATAACCGTATCCGCAAGAGAGTTCGATCGTTGGGCATGACCGTCATCTTCACGTATCCAATCAACAAGTACATACACAACAAGAAAGAGAAAGGAGTGAGACTTGATTCTAATATATATATGTATTACTAACGGTATAATACCGTCAATTAATAATAGCAGGGGAACCTAGTATTCATCTAGTCATAACGTCCCAATTCCTATCGACTCAAACCTCTAGACGCAATATGGATCCATACTCCCCGGTTGGAAGTGATTGGGAGTACATACGCCTCAACCCATGGCAAAAACTTTCATCTTCCACAGATGGACTCAATTCAGGACATCCACAGTCCTACATAACTCAGGACATCCACAGTCCTATATAACTCAGACGTACTCTCGCACCAATTAATGGAATGCTGAGCAATTGTTGGGGTTGCCAAGCTTGGTTAGATGAAATCCCTGACACAGGGTGCTCCCCCTGGCCCTTTAGTTACTTCATCACTCAACATCATACCCCCTAGACTTTCGTCAGTGAGTTCCTGCCTTTCATTCCTCAGCTTGCCAGGCTATGTCTTCCACTATAGACAACATGCCGTTGCATGTTCCTCTCTTAACAGTACTCACTCTAGAGTACTCACAATTCACTTTACTCATCATCATTTGGCATAACATCTCTGTCCCTCAGACAGATAAACAATATATATCCAATATACTTCACCATTCACTATATCACATCTAACATAACTGGTCTCCTTCATTGAGCACCAGTACAGGATAACAACACTTCTGTCTTACAGACAGATAAATAACATTGCTAGAATACAATCATCATATCATGTCAACACATCCAATTCATCATATCACATATGCATTGCACCACATCAAGACATCTTATCATATATTAAGTTTCTAATATAAAGATTTGTATAATATTACAAGGCATTTAAGCAAGACATTAGATACTTAATTTTTTTAACTTTACTAATCATTATTTTAATAATTAGCTAATATTTAATTAATCACTATTTGTATTAAAATCTTATTTAAAACTTGTCAAGTTAAATTTATTTGTTTTATCTTTTTCTATGTCTAATCCTTTAAAAGAAATGACTTTTTAACTTACTATAAAGTATTTTTTGTACAAGCATAAATAGATTTTTAATATTGAAAAATTCCTTTCTGGTGTGAAAGATCAAATTAAACTGCAACCACAGAGCATACTCGGAGTTTTTCGCATATTAAGTTTAAAAGAAACATAAATATATTTTTAATATTGGAAAATTCCTTTCTGATGTGAAAGATCAGATTAGACTGCAACCGCAGAGCATACTCAAAATTTTCTATAGACTAAGTTTAATTATAAACTAATAGTAAGGAAATCCTTTTTCTGATGTGGAAGGTCAGATAAAACTACGACCACATAGCATACTTTGAATTTTATTCTATTAATTTAAAAACTTAGTTTATTTAAGAAAAAGCTAATTTATTTCAAGAATTACTTTACCGTGGCTTATATTCTAATTTTAAATTGAAATATTGTAAAGTTCCAAATTTTTACTTTACCCTCCATCTACCGAGACAATTTTCATGGCAAAACTAATTCTTGTTTCCAGATTTTTCACTCATGACTTGGGGAGTAAATTAAAAATAGATAGATAAGAAACTTTGAATCAAAACTCCTGAAAACTAATCATGTGGCCGTGTTTTATAAGTTCTAAAAGTGTGAAAAGTAATTTTACTTTTTCATAAAAAAAACAGCCCTTGATAAAAATAATAATAATAATAACTTCCTCCCGTTTTAACCAACCCGAGACCACCTGGTAGCAAAACCAAGTCTTCTTTCCAAATTTTTATTTTATATAGAAATCAAATTTAAAATAAATAAATTGAAAACTTTGAATAAGAAACTTTTGTAAATGGCAGAATAGGCCGTGAGTTATCAACTCAAAAAGAAGCATTCAAGTTCAATTTTCTTTTGTTAAAGGCTTAAAGTGCTAGAAATCTCAAAGTGGGATTTAAGTCAAAATATATATTCCAATTCTTTGTTTCCTTAAAAAAAAACTGAATCACTGTTTTGAACCAATAAATATTTCATCCATTTGATTCAATACATTTAAGTAATTGATACATTACTTTAAATGAAATTTAGTTTCAAATCTTCTTTTCTCCAAAACACACATATTTAATTCATTATGTTTCTCCTACTGAATCTAAGTGTGTCTAAGGAATTGTGTTCAGCTTTTAAAAGAAACAGAAATTTCCTAATTCTAAACCTCCCATCCTTAACGAACCTATATACTAACAGCCAGGAGCCCAAGTTATTTTCTTCTCTGTCTTATATCCCTTTTTAGTGAAGGCTATTTGGTCTTAGAATAAAACAACTCCTTTCCCCTTTTGTATTCTCACTTTGACCGGACCACACACTCACTGCCCCACCAGGTTTTTTTTTTCTTTTTTTTTTTTAGTATAAACTTAAGAGAAAAACTCGTCTCTTTGTTGTGCAACCTAACCGAACAAAGTGAAAAAAAATGGCTTTTGGCTTAACTTGTTTTGCTCACTTACGTGACCAAATTTTTGGTGCAAAACAAGGTATCCGATCCCTCTTTCCCTTGTGCAGTGGAGACTGAGATTATTATAGGGTGTTTAGGTTGAGGAAATTAAATTTTTAAGTTGATAAACACATAAGGATGATTATAGCTTCATAATACAATAAATAAACATGACTAAAGAACAAAATCAAGAATAAAATTTGGCAGAGTCTCCCCTTAAGGAGAGGCTCCCAAAACAGTCCCAAGAACAAGAACAATTACAAGGAAACAAGAATACAACAGAATACTAAGTAAGAAATTAAAGGAATACAAAAAATGAATCAAGAGAAGGAAGTATACATCAAAATAACATAAAATAAGATGGAAATAACAATAAATCAAGATAGAAGCAACAAGGAATCAAGGCTTCACTCCCCCCTTACCAAGAGAGTGATTTCGGTACAGCAAGGAGAAAGGAAGGAAGAAATCTTGCTTCAAGATTGCTTCTTGGTGGAGGAGGAAGGTAACTTTTGGTGGTGGGTGATGGAGGTTTGTTGTTGGTAGTGAGGGGTTTGTGAGAAGAAGAAGAAGAAGAAGCAGCAGCAGTGAGAAAGGGAAAGACTGAAGAGAGAAGGCAGAGAGAAGAGAAATGGTTCGTGAGGGAGGTGAGTGAAAAATGGTGCATTTTATAGACTTAGGTTCCCTTTTTAATTTCTTTAATTAAAATTAAAATGGCACATGTTTATCTGTTGGAGTAAGATAACTACGTGAGAGAGAGTGTGAGTGAGAGCAGACGGAAAATTAGTGGGGCAAGGATCTACACAGATAAAATATTATCTGTGTTTTTTCTAGCTTTTTAATCAAATAAATTTGTTTTTAGTTAAAACATTTTAGGGGACTTACATTATATGCATCATTAATTATTATGACTTAAAATTATATTTTTATAATTATTTTTAACATAAGTGAATTAGATCGATATTTTTAGTCAATAATTCATAGTAATTTCGTTTTAGCTCTATAAATAACCAAATTTTATCAAAAATTATATTTTTATATATGTGACTTAAAAATGAACTGACTTTATTAGTTTCATCAAGTTTTGATATTAATCTTATACAGACTGACCTATTAGCAGTATGTCTAAAGCGTTCTGTAAAATTTTCTCAGAAGTCTTCTAAAATTTCTGAGAAAATTATCTTAACTATATTTAAGCCTATAAAACATGATTTTAAGTTCAAATAATTATTTATAATTATTTGAGACTTATCCTCACGTTTGTCACAAATATTGATAATTCAGTATAATTGTCGTTCTAATAGTTATTTCAGATTTTCATCTGGAATAATTATTAAAATTTTCAATTATATATAGTATAAAATGTCAGTCACAATAATGTGATTAATATCTTATTATCCTATTTTGATTTTTCAATTCTCAAAAACACGATTAAAAATAAATAAATAATTAATTACGGAAAGCAAAAATAATGTGTTACAATCAGATCCTTTACTACTCAAAGATATCAGTTAGTAGGAGGATAGCATTTAGGGGTCTTTTGCTGTGCATGATGGTAGATTGGTAGTGTACCTTTAACCCTGGAATGCTTATGCAAACTTAGTCTAGCCTTTTGTATTTGGCTGCTTTGTTCTGTAGGCATTTTATATATATAGGTGGTTTGGTCAGATTTATTCACTGCCTTTTATAAGGGTATTTTAGTTGGAAGGGTCTTATGCTTTATTTGTTTTACTTCTACATAACTCTGTATCAGACTTTTTGAAGCTTGGTAAGTGGCATTTTATACCTTGGTCCAGTTTTTTTTCTTTTAATAAAATTCTTTTTGCCTATAAAAAAAACAGTTAGGTATAAGCAAGAAAAATACAATGACCATATTTTCAAGAAAATCTCAATACACTACTAGAATTTTTTTTATTATGTGTAGATTTTCCTGCGAATTATACATAAAATTTTGTAGGAAATAAATTTCCTACAGCTCATAAGCAATATTTTCATTGATAATAAATTTCTTCTAGATTTCAAAATCTCTCACTAAATACGTTCTCAAAGTGTTGTATATATCTTCTCTTTAATTCATTTAACAAATAGGTGATTGTTTTTTACCTTGAATTTTAAGAGGGTATCAATGCCTTTTCATCCTAAACCAATGGAAATGAGTTAAAATTTTATTTTCATGGTGTTTTAAATTTTATAATTGCAAAAAATTCCATCAACGTTTATTTCAATTTTTTTAATTCAATATTAAACATGAAAAATATACAAATATAAATGAAATGAACAACAAAAGTAACCTAAAGATCATTTAGCAATTCAAAAATAATAATCCTGTCATTCTCGAGCAATCATGTCATTTAGCAACAAAAGTTTCCTTTATCTTTATCAAAATTAGATCAAATGTCATTCTTGAGAAGGATCTGCTTTTCCCATTAAACAGTATTTTTAATTAGATCAAATGCCATTCTTTAATATACTGTACAAGACAGTTATTGGTTCTGTGGTCTGGTTGTGAAATTATGTAGGAGTATTCTGAAAGGATATTATGAAAGGAATTAAGGTTGTCATTGTATAGATGGGCTTGGGTAGGAAAGCAGCAAATTATGCAGCCAGGATTGATTTTCTTGCTGTTTGGGAGTTTAGCAATGCTTTTAATGCCTTATGCTATGGTTGTAATGTTTTGTTTTGGTTTGCCCACACCTTGTACTCCATCCAAAATTTTTAATAAAGTCATTTTTTGAAAATTCAGCCTCTCATCAAAATTAATCAAGACATTCTTGGGTGGAAACCAAATCAGTCTTAATTTGACTGTGTAAAGTTGCACGTGCCATATCAAGAGTACACATATCTCTGTTAGTACTACATTGATGTCAGAAAAGAAAAAAATCAACATTGATGTCAAATATAGATTTGCATGACCCGCCCATATCATTGTTGACGAGGATATATAAATATTTGTATAGACCTTATTTTAAGCAGACTAATCAATCAACAACTAACATTCTTGTATTGTATAATACTAGTAATATAATTCTTTATACCATGTAAAAATATGTCTATTATGATAAGTTTAGTCTCCCATTTTGAATAAACAAGGTACACAAGAGTATTTCTCATTGACAGGTGCAGAGATATGCGTATTTAAACATACACACCATGTAATTTTACACATTGTCATTACTCGCCGGTAATTATGTTTTTATCTTTTATAAACGTGCCAAGACTGAAGATTTAAGCACAAAGAAAATCTTATATTATAGCCATAGATAGACACTATAATTGACAATACAATATGGTTGCTGAAAGGGAAATAGAAGTTATTACACAGAGGCATAGAGAGCCTTTATTTTGAGGAACTAGTTCATGCAGGAGGGGCAGATTACACTTCACATCTTAAAAGTGCTTCCTAAACGCAAACAAAAAACTTTATATGACAAACGACAGGTCTAACTTCGAGTAGACCAAAGCATGAGACGCTGGCCACTGGTTATTATTTTATCTTGGATGGTGGATAGTGGCCATAAGGTGGGGGATTGTAGATTGGTGGCTTCACCAAAGGAGGTGGATCATAAACTGGTGGTTTCTCGTAAGGAGGTTTGTAAATAGGTGGCTTCTCATGAGGAGGTTGGTAAACTGGTGGTGGTGGATACACTACTGGGGGTGGCTTCTCATAAGGGGGTTCATACACTGGGGGTGGTTTCTCATAAGGGGGTTCGTACACTGGTGGTGGCTTTTCATGAGGTGGTTGGTATTCTGGGGGTGGTTTCTCATGAGGTGGTTGGTATTCTGGTGGTGGCTTCTCATGGGGAGGTGGAAGTTGATATTCTGGTGGTGGTTTCTCATGTGGTGGCTTTTCATGAGGAGGTTGGTATTCTGGTGGTGGCTTCTCATGTGGAGGTGGAAGTTGATATTCTGGTGGTGGTTTCTCATGTGGTGGCTTTTCATGAGGAGGTTGGTATTCTGGTGGTGGCTTCTCATGTGGAGGTTTCTCATGAGGAGGTTGGTACTCTGGTGGTGGTTTCTCATGTGGAGGTTGGTGTTCTGGTGGTGGCTTCTCATGAGGAGGCTGATATTCTGGTGGAGGTTTCTCATGGGGAGGTTGGTATTCTGGTGGTGGCTTCTCATGAGGAGGTTGGTATTCTGGTGGTGGCTTCTCATGGGGAGGTTGATATTCTGGTGGTGGTTTCTCATGTGGTGGCTTTTCATGAGGAGGTTGGTATTCTGGTGGTGGCTTCTCATGAGGAGGTTGATATTCTGGTGGTGGTTTCTCATGTGGTGGCTTCTCATGAGGTGGTTGGTACTCTGGGGGTGGTTTTTCATGGGGTGGTTGGTACTCTGGTGGTGGCTTTTCATGAGGTGGTGGTGGCTTCTCATGGGGTGGTTTTTCATGAGGTGGTGGTGGCTTCTCATATGGAGGGTGGTGCACTGGTGGTGGGTAGAATGGGGGCTTATAAAACGGTGGGGGTTCATAGGTGGGTGGAGGTTCATATGTGGGTGGTTTCTCAATTGGGGGAGGCTCATAGATACGTACACGTCGCTTGAAATTAGCAAGCACTGGAGTGGTGAGAACCACCACTCCAAACAGGAGCAACACGAGTGAGTGTAGTAGAGAAGTCATGTCTAAGCTTGTGGTGAAGAAAAATGCTAACAATGGGAAACTATTTATAGACAGAGGAGACATGGAAAATTTTTCTGTCTAGCTCATCAATCTTTTGTTATTTTATTATGATATACATAACATTAAAATCCCCAACTCAACCTCCGAATTAGTGAATTAACTGTCATGATGTTTTACCTTAACTAGTAATTTTAAGTTTAAATTTTAATATATTTCACAAGAGAGTCAAACTTTATGTTCATACTTTACTCAAATAAAATTACTTCCAATAAAATATATGTGTGCAAAAAAAAATGAGTTCTTATATTTATATATATACTTTCTCTTTCATCCTATTTTTATTTTATTTTTATTTTTTTCTCTATTTCTCGTCACATTTTCTATTATATCTATTATTTTTTCTCTCTTTTTCTTTTTTCCTTCGGCTCATATATCCAAATATGGGGTGTATGTTGCATTTTTCCAGAAAAAAAAAAATCCCCAATGTCAAAATGTTCATGGTAGGTGTAATTTGTGATTCTGAAATCTGATACGGATTAAGAATGATGATGATGATGAAGAATTAATCTAGCTAAACAAAATCGTTTATATATATAAATGGATCTCGTAAAATAGGTTGCATCAGTTGTCGTTGTATTTATAACCACTAGCTAGACATGAAGCAAAGCAATTGAGATAAACGGGCCGGGAGGGACTGAGCATTTGTGCTTGTACCTGGGTACAAGTCTCTGGTTTTCAAATACATGAAAAGAATACAATTACCAGAGAAAGTATTTACTGATTTTTATGTGGGATTCTTTTCCACCTAGGTAGAAACTTTATGGATTTTGTGTGATTTTAACAATATGTATTATTTCAAAAAACAAGTATCAAACGATTTTTAATCTTTTTATATAATAAACTATTTTTTAAAATTAATGTTCCTCATAAACCCGTTAATATTTATTTTCTTATTAGTCATGTTACTTCTAATTCTATAATAAAAAATGAGTCCAAATGTTTAATAAAGTTGTCATAAATTTTATCTAACAATAAGTTATTACTGACACTTATCAGTATCTGTTCATCCTCAACAATATTTTTTTTTTCCAACACACAACAATCATTTGCAGAATTTTAAAAAATTGACAAAAGAGTACTAAATCATCTTAAACTTTACTCTTCTTATAAATATACACCCTAAATTTTAATTTTGTATCCATTGATCCTTAACTTGTATTCCTTGTACGAATAGATATCATAAACTTTAATTTAATTTTATTAAAATCGACCTTTAAACTTTACTCCTTCTTTTATATAAATAGGCACCTTGAATTTTAATTTTATTTTAATTGATCTTTAAACATTATCCACGAATAACTTTTTATATCAAGTTAGTTAAATTATTTATCTTAAATATCAATCATTCATTAATCTTGTTTTTGTTTAATACAATTCATTTATTGTATATTAAAATATAATTAAAAATCATTCAGCAAAAACAATATAATTAAAAATTTGAATTTAGAAAAATAAAAAGAAAATAATAGTAATAATAAGAAATTAAAGAGTCTTTATTTTTTTTTAATTCTTAATTTTATTATGTTTTAATGTTTAGAAAAGTGATTTATAAAAGTAAAACTAATAAATGATTGGAATTAAAGCAAAAATGGTTGAGATTCTGTTTATTAGAATTAGTAATTTAACCCTAATTTAATATAAGAGACTATAGTAAATTTTAAGGATTAATTTAGAGGAAATTAAAATTTAAGTGTCTATATACAATTTCTGTCAAAAAAAAGAGTGTCTATATACAAAAAGAGGTTAAATTTAAAGATTAATGGAGAAAAATTAAAATTTAAGGAATTTATTTAAAAAAGAGTAAAATTTAAAGATAAATTGAGACTGAGCTAAAGTTTAAAGCTTCTTTCTATCTAAAAAAAAGATAAGTTTAGGAGAATTAAATATTCTTTTCCTTAAAAAATGTCTCAAGTTTCTTTCAGCAACATGAAGTACGACTGTACGAGTTCCACCGCCACACCGCCACAGGTTCAAATTATAGAGGCCAAAAATTTTGTCACTTGTATTAGCAAAAGGATTTTTTTAATTTTTTCTTTTGGTAATAGTTAGTAAAGGCTTTTGTTTTCTACTAGTAAAGGCTTTTTTTTACTTGCACGTAACTGACGAGTATATAAGGTCATAAATCATATTTCTGGAGCTTCTGTAGTTGCGAAAAAAATTCCAAACCTTAAGCAATATAAAAAATGTGGGATTATATTTATATTTAATGTGCCACAGGAACTTGCTGCGTTGGCCTAATTTGGATTTATAAGGTTTCAGGGTCCATAATTGCTGGCAAACTTAAGCACAGTATTTCCAACACATCAAAGTTGATGTATCTAGATCAAGTCTTATGAAAAAGATTTTACTCAAAGAGATTATATCCTATTTGGTATTCTTTTCATTTCAGAAGGGATTAGTTTTTTATTATGGGCTGAAGTTAATTTTAATGTACATCAAAATTTAGATCAATTCTTTATTCATACTTTACTATAGCCTTACCAAAACTTTAGCATGTAGCCATATTTAGATGCATGTATGTTTTGTCGGAGAAAGTGATATGTTAACTAATCTTTGAAAATAATTGGAGCAATCCTCAAAAAAGAAAATAATTGGAGCACGTATAGGTAGTCTTGCTTGTTAGCGAAAGGTCAATAAACTGTTCATTTTTTCAAGGTTAAATTAATATGCAGGTGTTATACTTTTACCAAATTTTCAATTAGATTTCTGAATTTTTTTTTTTCTTTTAATTGGATCCCTAAACTTTTTTTTTCAATTGAGTCCTTCATCTAATTATTGTTATGAAAAACTAACTCATACACTTAATTAGAGGTGCCGAGAATGAGTTGATGCTTCTGGAATATGTTGTAAGCACAATTGAATCAATTTTGAAAGATTTCTTCACAGTTTCAACGTCTACAGGTCAATATAACTCAAACATTCTTTCATAATTATTTGGCTCTGCAGAAGGTTAAAATTTTCAGAAAACTTTCAGAATTGACTCAGTTTGCCTTACAACACATTCTAGAAGTATTAGTTCACTGTTTGCACCTCTAATTTAGTATCTGCGATTAATTTTTTATAACGACAATTAAACAGAAGGACCCAATTGAAAAACAAATAAAAGTTCAGGGACCTAATTGAAAAATAAATCAAAGTTCAGGGGCCCAATTAAAAGAAAAAAAAAGTTCAAGAACCTAATTGAAAATTTGGTAAAAGTAAAGGGACCTACAGAGTAATTAAACCTTTTTTTAAATGCTTGTTAGCCATCACTGAACAAAGATTAACTATGAATAAGATGTTATTATGAGAATGGGGTGGTCTTGTAGAGCCAATCAATAATAGTTGGATATAAATTTAATTTATTTTTTTAAAAATAAAATATATTTAAAGGGAAAAAATGTTATAATTATTAGAATTTAATTTAAATGCACTGAAACTATAAAAGAGTTTTTATACACTGTTATATATATATATATATATATATATATATATATATATATATATATAGAGAGAGAGAGAGAGAGAGAGAGAGAGAGAGAGAGAGGTAAGTGAAAACCTCATACAATGGTAGCATGAGTTTAATAACATGTCTAGCTCATTTTAAAAAAGAAGATAATATCCAAACAAAGACGCTGGCTATCTTGGGGGACCTGGTAATGTCCCCCACGGTGCGTAAGTTATGTTAACCGTTGAATATGTGAATTTTTCGAGATTGATGTGGGACTATCATACAACTGCTTACACTTGATTATTATTTTTTTTTTAAAAAAAAAACTACCCTTCTTCTCCGTTATTGCTTTGCTTCTGAATTAAATTACAAACATTATCATAAAAAAAGTGAAATATATAAAAACTAAACTGAAATAAAAAAAAATACATATGTATTTTTTTCTTTTTTTTGAGATTGATGTGAAACTATCATACAACTGCTTACACTAGATTATTTTTTTTTTTTTAAAAAAAAGCGATCTTTCTTCTCCGTTGTTGCTTTGCTTCTGAATTAAATTACAAACATTATCATAAAAAAAGTGAAATATATAAAAACTAAACTGAAATAAAAAAAAATACATATCCTACGGTTGTATTTTTTCTTTCTTTTTTTTATTTCAGTTTAGTTTTTATATATTTCACTTTTTTTATGATAATGTTTGTAATTTAATTCAGAAGCAAAGCAACAACGGAGAAGAATGGTCACTTTTTTAAAAAAATAATAATAATAATAATCTAGTGTAAGCAGTTGTATGATAGTCCCATATCAATCTCAAAAAATTCACATATCCAACGGCCAACATAACTTACGCACCGTGCGAAACATTACCAAGTCTCCCAAAATAGCCAGCATCTCCAAACAAATACATTTAGGTTTCATGAAAGAAGTTTGAATCCATAGACAAGGTGGAGGCTAGCATGGGAAACTTAAACATGTCTCCCACCATGGACAAGGATTTTTCATTGTTAGATTAGATGTTTTTGAAATCAATGGTTAAGATTTTTTTTTTTTTCTCTCTCTTTCTAACTATTCCTCCTTTCTCATCAACACGGTTTCTCTCCCCTCCCTTCTCCCTTGCACACATGACCAATAAATAAATCTCAACAATTGATTTCAAAAACATTTAATCTAACGGATGAGAAACCCATGCCCATAATGGGAGATATGTTTAGATCTCTTACCCCAGCCTCTACCGATATTCTATTTTTGTCCTGTTCATTTACCAAAAAACACTACCAATGGCAATGACCTTTTATACATATTAATTAAATTTAAATTTAGTATAAAGTTTTACTTTAATTTTTGAAATATGTATGCGTTATTACTTGTCTGTCATTCTGATAAACCTCAAAGCATAGTTATAAAACTTGGCTCGGACCAGCCGGTTGGACCGGTTCGACTGGGAACCGAACCATTGAACGGTTCGGATTTGTTATTGGATCGGATAAGCAATTGACCAGATGATAACGTCATCAAACCGGTCAAAAATCTGATCCAACCGGCATAACCAAAAATTAATTTGCCGTTCAAAACCATGTGCCTTAAGCAACAAGTTTCTTCGTTTCCTGTGTGTGAACATGCAAAATCAAAAAAGAAATAAAATTGTAATACCAACTGGGATCGAAGGCATGACCATAGGGTCATCTGAGCAGCATTTAACCACTAAGTTGTTGCATTAACTTGGTATTCATATACAAAAAATAATACATATATTATGTATTGCGAAAATTCTTAGCATACTATATTTTTTTAATTTTTTAATATATACCAGGCCAAACCGGTTCAATTAGTGACCCACCGGTTCGACCACTGACCCATCAACCCAGTGCCTTGACCGGGTCAATCACTGGGTCGGTTTTCACAATACTGCCTCAAAGTATAACTCAGGAAATTTTAATTCATTTTATCTATTATCTAGGACTTGTTTGCGTAAACTTATTAAGAAACACTTTCATATAAAGAAAATAAAAAGAAAAAAAATGAAATAAATTTCTCTATAAACTAAATTTAACTTATGCATAAACTAATTTATAAAAACTATCTCATATAACTTCTCTAAAAAATGAGAGTTTCTACATATTAGCTTATGCATAAGTTAATTTGAACTCATAGAAAAGCTCATTTCATTTTTTTCTTTTTATTTTCTTCTTCTGCTAATGTTTTTGGATAAGTTTACCAAATAGACCACTATAAGAATAATAAAACAATGATTTTGTTATTGTTATTTCTTAGTCAGTGAAAGAAAAAAAATGTAAAAGGAATTAAAGAATAATAGTTACATGTCATTTTACATTTGATAATTTGCTTGATCCTTAAAAAAAATTAAAAAAACCTTAATCGGTTGATATTTTAAAATTGAAAGAGTACAAAATTAAAATACTTCCATAGTTCCATTTAAATTTTAATCAAATAAATCTCGTTCATATATTTTATTTTTAACTAGTACACTTCTGTCTGTGTACTGCTCCTCAGACAAATCAACAATACATAAGGATAGTAATTACGAGTCATTCCGGAAACTGATAGTATTTATATTGGATTAAGGGGATTCAAATTGTACAAATGCTGAAGCTTCAGATACGTGGTCTCTTGTAAACCCAATAAGTTTTCCTGTCACGTATTATGCATAAAATGTTTATTATGTTAAAAATAATGTTTACATGATGACACACAGCAAAGTCATAAAATTAACTCTGTACCAAAGAAATCTTTACGAGCTATATACAGAATGGGATACTTATCTTTAGCAACGACGGAGAAAGAACTAGTAATATTTACCACCCCTTAATTTCACAATCTTATACCGGCCAAGTGCTCCAATGTAGAATTCTATGAGAATGGATGTATTTATCTTCAATGGGAACTTCAAACTCACACTACACCTCTTGGGCGTGGCTGCTCAAATCAGATTTTACTATTGACGAAGGAAGCCAGAGTTCTACACGAGTTCCCCCAGCTCCAAGCGGAGCATCTTTAATCCGAGGCGAAACAATGCGGACGACACAGCCATAACTCTCTAGTATTTCACGAGCAACAGTCAACCCAGCAACAAAGTTCCAAGTCATATTGTCTTCAATCATATCATCAGACAACAGTTCTTGTCCATAAGGGGTGAGTGAGTGCATCTGAGTCTGCAGATAAGTTCATAACCAACAACAATTAATTTCCATTTTTACAAAAAAATTCAATTCCCCTTGCAACAAAGCACTCAATCGAAGAATTGTTTGAATAGAAGCAACAAGGAAGTGTTTGAAAGATGTCATAGATTCAAATCCTTGTGCTATCTATGTGTACCACAAAGGAAGTGTTCAAATATCGACAATATTATGGTAATTTTATGGAGGGCTCCACATCTCCATAGACTTATGATTATGAATCATGCAAATTATACGTTGGGAAAAGCTGCAATATTTTCTCACATTAATATCCTTAAACTAAGCACTAATTCCCTCACAAAATGGCATCAATACGCTGTTTACCAAGCCCAAGGCATTAAATGTTCCTAAGTTTCCCATGGAGATGCTTCAAATTTGCAAATTACATGCATAAAAAAGAAAAGTGAGTAAGCACAGCAGGGAGTGGGAGTGGACTGAAGTTACCATATAGTGCATATCAGGTCCATCATCATCAATAAGTACAAGGGTACCGCCAGCTGGTGCTGCAGTAGATACAATTTCAACCTTTCCTCCAACATGTGTGCGTAGTAAAGCACCTTCAATAAGATTGCTGAAAGCCTGGCGCAATGCAGGTTCTTCTACAGCAGCCAGCAAAGGTGATGAGAGTTCACTTAGTTCTACTACACGTTTTTGACTCTGGGCAAGTGGTCTCACTGAATCAACCAATTCTGCCAATACTTCAGAAACATTGCATGATCTTCCTGACATTAATAAAAAGCATAAGCAAAATAAATACAGAAAACATTTAACTGTTGAAAGAAAAAGAAATAAATATCTAAAAGCATAGCTGAAAGCTAATGAAAGAAACTAAATATATAAGATGTTATTGATGCAACAAAAAGTGCTAGTAGTTTATTTAGGTTTCGAGTGGGATATCACAGAACCGATTGAATATTATATATATATATATATATATATATATATATATAGAAGATGGAATCAACCAATGAAACCTACCTGATTCCATGTTGCAATGGAGCAAGGGCCAGAGGTGGTAGTGGCATCTCTATATCCTGGACAGCAGTACTTAGAGAAAGTGACTCACTAGATTTTTTCATTTTATTTGCAGAGACATCCCCTGGAGAGCTATCTAACAACTGAGATCTCGCTGATTCAGCAAGTATGTGAGTAGAACCATTCATTTTCTTGATTGCTTCTTCATTGTAGCGCACTATATTTGTCTACATATTGGACAAAAATTGAACATCAGAGGCACTGGTTTCTATAAGTGTTTGCTTGCCTTTTTTGTTTATTTCTAAAATGCTTACTGAGTTTTGCATGTATGCATGAATATAAATACAAGAGAAAGAAGTACCTTTGTCAAATAAACAGCATCCTGTAGTTGTTTGAAAACATCCCTCAGACGATCACCTTGCACCAAGAGGTCTTCAACAATGTCATATGAAATCTGTATAGATACCGATTATAAGACATTCTTGACATCCAATAACCATAAAGTATGAACAACTATAGTTGAGATTCAACATCCTTTGAGATCGAACTCTTTATTTCATCTTGCAGCATGTTTACTCTAATTTACTGGATAGATCATTTTCATTTAGTAATTTTTTTATCAAACATCTCCTATATCCTTGCATTTAAAACTATGATAGAACTCGATTCAAGGCATCATGAATAAGATAGCCACCAATCTCCAACTCACTGAAGTAAGCACATTCAGTACACATAAAGTGCATGATGAAACAAAGGCTTTTCAGAATATTAAATCCACCTAAAAAAGTGATTTAATGATACTTTAAATACGTGCACTTGTAGAGTCACAGACTAGACATGATCATGTTTCAGTTCAACTCATGGGCTGACCTGGTTTAATTAAACAGTTCATTGTAAAACTAACATATGAATATATAGTTAGCTTTTAGAAAAGTGACTTATAATTAACATGGTAATGACAGTTTTTATTGTTGCAATAAAATAACTATCATAGTACACATTTTACAACCCCGTCCACACACACAAACACACAAAAAAAAAAAAATAGTGTTCCCCCACCAGACCAGGGTTTTATCCATCAGCTTGGATCATATGGCCTGACCCATACCATTGGCCCAAACATGATTCAGCTTGGACCTTGTCCAACCTGGCTATTGGTTCCCCAAGTACAGAAATGTAAGTGTATGTGAATTTACATTTCATCAGGTACAATTTAGACAATTTTCAAACCTGAGTTCTCTTTGTCTGTGTAGACAGGATTTTACTTAAGGTTTGAATACTTGAAAGTGGACCACGGATCTGTATAAATTAAAAAGAAATGAAAATTAGAACAGGATGAAAATGAGAGATTAAAGGAATGCAACAACAGTCAATAACTCATACTTGCTCAACCAGATTACCCATCCTGACATTATTTTGCCATGTTGATTGCTGAAGTAACATTGCTTTCTGTAAAAGGAGCATAACCATGAGCTAGAAATTTAGGCCCATACAAGGTGTCAAAGCTATTCTTATAACAGTCGTGAAACCATACAACAAAGTTATAGAGAAATAAATTAAAAGACTTGCATTGCATGCTAAAAAATAACAGTCAGTCAGTCTTACTCGAGTGATAGATAAAATAATTGTGAACTTCAATGCAACAACTTCCAATGCACACATTCAAGTAGCAAATGTTATGAAATGCAAATTTCAAGACAACTCCCACAAAATTCGAGCAGCATCAAACTTTCTAGCATTTCATATTTGAAGAGTAATGTGTTAGTGTCATGGTTTTTCTTTTTTTTCTTTCAGGGAAGAAAAGATGCAGTATATAAACCTGATCCATGACATATGCCATAGCTAGAGACTGTGAAATGTTGACAGCATTTGATCTTTGCTCAGAAGTGAAGTTACGCATACCAACTGCCTCATCCTTGACCCGAAGAGTCTGAATTTCCTTTGACTTCTTATCTAAATCCAAAAAGGGAGGCAACGAATAAGGTTCCTCAACAGAATTGAGGTTTTCTGGCCCATGACTTTGAGGTTTCTGACACTGTTCCTGCTCCACCAATGGAAGCTCAGCAACCAAGAAACCAACAACAAATGGGTGTTTCACCATTGGAAGAACCACAGCCTTACATTCAGGGACAACATTAACCTACAATTAACATTCACACTTATATTAACATTCATCCTACCCAACAAGAATAATCAGGCACAGTGGAACAGAAGCAGAAGGACAGTGTGTGGTCAAGATATTCAACACACTTGCAAATTGGAAAGCGTGGCCTCGGCAGCACGCAAGCCTGCGGGAATATTAAAATGACCCACAAGAATGACAATGCTCTCTGCCTCTGACTCTGCATCTGCAGGGTACAGTGCAACCCGCCGCAGCTCCAACCGATCCATCACATAACTACCAGCCGGTCTAACATACACCTGAACAACAACAACATAGCTTGTTAACCACATCACTGAGTTCAAATTTAAGCAAACAAACATTTTAGTCCTCCTTACTTAGAAATGTCAATTTAATCCCTTAAACGAGTAAAAAACATCAATTTAGTTTCTAAATTTGTCAATAACAGCCAACCAATTTTAATTTGAAGAGTTATTCAATATTAGAAAGAGTACTTAGCATGATTTCTAATACTTAGGGGATTAGTTATATAATTTTTTTTTTAACTTGGATTGACTTATAATTGAACCTAAAGAAGGATGAAGAAGAAGGAAAAGAGAATAGGAACCGAGAGGAGGGCTTCGGGAACGATTCTGCGAAAGAGGTGGAGCTGGTGGAGGCAGAGTCGGTGGAAGTCGGTGCTGGGAAGCACGAGTCCGGTCTGGCGGTCGTCCTGGAGCCGCTGGGTGAATTGGACGGGGGAGGTGGAGGCTTTGCGAATGGCGGCGGCGACTGCGGCGGCGGAAGGCACGGTGAGGCGGAGGGCGTCATCGGAATCGGAGGAGGTAGGGTTGGCGTTGATGGTTTGGAGGATGCAGGAAGGGGTGTGTGAGAGAGGGAGGCTCAAGCTCAGGGAATTTGAGAAAAGTCGTTGGGATTTGGAGAAAGTGAGTGTGTGTGGAGGAGTGTGAGTGACACCTGAGCTCGCTGCACAGACAAGCATTTGCCTTTAGCTTAGTTTAGCTACAATACAATACAACCAACCACAAACTAACGCTACTACTGCCCTACTGTAATGTAATTAAAAATTGTGGCGTGGCGTGGCAGCAGGACGGTTAGTTGCAACAAGTGCGCAGAAAAAGAGAGACACCGGGATAAGACAATTCTCATTTTATCATTCCTCTAGAGGTATATATGTTATCCCACCAGAAAAAAAGTCTTTAAATGACCAGAGATTTAAATAAATGATGTGACATTAAATTCAACAATATATCTTATCCACAAGTCTAATCGCTTTTGTATTTATTTTACACTTTTTTTTTATATTTTATCACTTCATTTGTTATATTTAGGTTTAAATAAATTTTTATCTTTTTATTTTGATGAGTTTTGGTTTGGGATAATTTAGGAACATTATATAAATGATTGGATTGAATTTTTAGACACGTCAATAAATTTTCTATTTCTTTCATTATTTTTTGTAATTATATTCTTTTTGTTTTGTTTTTTTTTGGGGGTGGACAAATAGAGACCAAAGAAATTTATCGCCATCATATATTCTTATTTTTATTCTTTTCTATTTTTTGACATTTTGCGACGAAAGTTCACAATGAATTAAAAAACTCGTTCTAAAGCCAAAAGCGAGAGCATTACCCAACGTCATGTTCCTCCGTTAGTTTGCCAATTGAGGATTGCTCACGAGCTTATTAAGGTATACAAATTAGGTTTGTACTATATTTTAATTTCTTTTACCCTATGTTTGAAATAAACCAAAACCAATTTGTACCCATAACACACCACGTGAATTACAGCCTTCCTAATGAAGTGTGGAACAAAAGGAAACCCGCATGTGGAAAGGTGAGGGTCTCAACTCTCAATGGCCCAAGCAAAGCATTTATATAGAGCTTGCGTGAAACCATGTCTGAGACTCTGCTTTGTGCCATTGCTGTGCTCTAAGTAAACGACAACTGTAGCACGTCCTTGCATTGTGTAGCATGAAAGAGGAAAAAGCAAGAAACAGGGGAAAGAGAAATTTGTCTGATGCCCAGGATAGCATAATATGATCATGTGTCATCTCGCTTCATTGATTTGTATTTTGTTCTTTTTCTTTTTTCAGACTCTTTGTTTGCAAGGTGTATACATTCAAGTCTTAACTTAGCATGTTAATAAGTGCATGTTTAACACGTAATAATCATAATTAACATGCTAAATCTCATAAATATACATCAACGATAAATAAAATTTGCCAAACATAATTCATTAAACACTATATAAGACCTGCTACTTTAAGCACATGGATCAAAATTCACTCTTACAAGAACGTGAATTTATATCTCCTAATGGATTAATCATCGCAGTGGATGGGTGAATTAGCATAACAAGCCCTTTTTAAAGAGTTAGGTGGATCTGAAAAGGAGCCATTGACTATATGTTGGAAGATCCAATTATTAGCAGCTTCGGTATAATGGATTCCGTCCCAAATAATCCTTACACTAGGATCTTTGCACGAATTGGCTATCACAATCTCTGTCCCATTCACCATCTTGGTTGCTCCACATCTCTCTGTATTATTGAAGTTGTATTTCCCACCGTGTCCACAGCATGTTATCACCCCCTGCTCAAAACCTTTCCATTCCAAACATTGCATATTACTATTTCACTACATTTTCCACGTTTAAATATGCAACAACAATTGAAGAAAATTTCAAAACCCTCTACATGTGGTATTTTTTGTTGCTTACCGTATTTTTGGGCATGGCTGATGAGGGTGTACTTCACCGTATACACATCAACATAGGTGATTGCAGCCTCTGGCAATTCTTCCCTCAGTTGCTCAACGACTTCTTTTAATTTACGGTTAAAATATTGGGCCACCTCGTTGAATGGTTTGGCACACCCAAACTCATCCATTTGGGCTGGTTTCATGGGATAGCGATCCAGCATGTATGGCAGACAGCCCAATGGGCCTGTGTTGTGTATCCAAAAAGACCTTCCACCTTCCCCATACACACCCTACTTCATATGAATAATGACAACACCATGCTTCAGTAAATTTCATGCACCACTTCAAATTATCAAAGTTGGATAACCCAAAAAAAGAAAGGATATATAAATGAGTGACCTTTATGACATTGGAGAACTGGCCCAATACATCTGGTATATATGCCTTCACTTGTTCTGTGGTCAAGTTAAGTTTGTAGCCAGCAGTGAGATCATTTTGGCCAATATCAAATGTATATAGAGCCTGAGAAAAATACTCCTCCTTGGGCAATAATTCCTTAAACACCCCTCCTGTAGCACATTAAAACAATATATCATTTAGCACCTTTTATTAGTTTGTTCAATTTTAATTAATAAACCAACTAATTTTCTTTCTTTAGTTGAAAACAAGGTGTAGAAATCCAATCTAAGCCTTCTTTCATAGGAGACATTATTGTTATTAGAAAAATGTTACTAACACACTATTTAATACTGCACACTTTATCTAATTTTCATATTAGATAAAATTTACGTGAATTTTACTAAATACATTGATTTAATCTCTAGATTAGTGAGACTCATAACATAATTGTATACAATGACAGCAGTAAAATTAGAAACTAAACATTTATACAAACTCTTGATCGCTACACCGACCTAATAAGTTAGATTCAATCATTCACATGGGTTTTAACCAATAATAAAAATTAACATTAATTTAAGTTGATAAGGTGTGTAATGCACCTTGTTGGCGAACGAGTTTGGATCTGGCTTTGAAATCAGAGAACTGCACAAACTGAACGTCTAGGGAAATGGGACTGTATCCGCTTGTGTTCTGAGGTCTGACAGTGGATCCGGCTGTTGCGAAATTGGCTCCGTGACTGAAGTTCGACCCCACCGAGTCCAAGTAAGCACTGAGATAACTCAACCCCAACCTCTCCGCTGTTCAAATTAATTTTCATCAGAAAGTTATTGAAATTTAATTGGGGCCCATCCCACGCACTAATAAATGTTTATGTGATGCTGCTGCTGCTGCAGTAACCAACCAAACAGATCTAATTTGTACCTATAAAATCGATGATGAGTCGACCATCGGAGAAGCGTCCGTGAGGGGAGTGGAAGAAAGTGATTCCATTGGGAGGAGGAGCTTGTCCGAACGCTGCTGAGAGACCGCCTGTGTCCGAATTCGAGTCTCCCAAGTTGAAGATCGCTGGAAAACTGCACTCGCTTTCACTTCCACTCCCATAGATGACACCACTCCGCATTAATGTTGTTGAAATTACAACCCACGTCACAATTTGTATCCATTTTTCTCCCACCGCCTCCATAACTTCCATTCATGGAAGAAAATTTTCAACTACTTTACACTTGTATCCCCGAATTCCGCCGAAAGAAAAATAAACAAATACGGGGTCATTTTATTTTAACTAGTATTTTAGCCCGTGCGATGTACGGATTTATTAAAATTTTTACTATCTTATTTATATAATCAATAGAAAGAAATTTGAAAAAAAAAATATATAACACATTGAAAGAAATTTTAAAAAATAGATAATTATAAAAAAAATTAGAAACTATAAAATTAAAAAAATATATAAGGGAAGATGTAATAATATAATTTTAATTTTTTAATATTTACTTTGAAAATTGAAAATTAAATTGAATTAAGGATTTAGAATTATTGACTAAAGAAATAAATCTTTGGAATTAAAAAATAGAGTTAAAAAATCTGACCAAAAAAATATTAAAAAAATATATTAGAGAGTATAAAATTTGAAAAAAAAATTATATAGTACATCAAAAAAAACTTTGAAAATGAGATAATTATAAAAGAAATTAGAAACTATAATTTTTTTTAAAGAAAAAAAGATGTAATGATGTAACTTCAATTTTTTTAATATTAAATTTGAAAATTGAAAAGTAATTTGAATCAAGGATTTGGAATTATTAATGAAAGAGAGAAATCTTCGAAATTAAAAAATAGAGTTAGAAAATCAGATAAAAGAAATATTAAAAAAAAGTCCAAAAGATTAGAGAGTATAAAATTTGAAAAAAAAAAAAAGAATTATATAGCAAATTGAAAGAAATTTTGAAAAAGAGATAATTATAAAAAAAAATTAGAAACTATAAGGTTTTTTTAAAAGAAAAATAAAAGATAAAGGAAGATATAATGATGTAACTTTAATTTTTTAAAATAACTTTAAAAATTGAAGAGTAAACTGAATTAAAGATTTGAAATTATTTATGAAAGAGAGAAATCTTCGAAATTAAAAAATAAAGTTAAAAAAACTGATAAAAAAATATTTTAAAAAATATAGCATCAGATAAAGAAGTGAATGGAGGTAATTATAGAAATATTGTGAATGTGAGGTAGTTACAAAAATTAATAAGAGAAATTTTAGGAAAAGTAGAAGAATCAAGAATGCATGTCACGAGAACGAACTACACCACTCTATGAGAGGAGAGTATTCAAATAAGAGTGAATGTGAGAGAGAGTGGGGAGAGTGAAGCAGGGAGATGAGAGAATCTCTTAGTTATTTATATATATAAGGAGATATACAAGGGGTGTCGTAGTCACATCCAATATACAAAATTATTGGTTTGTGTGATGTTTACGGTTTTTTTTTTAATGATAATATAAAAAAAATTATTGATAATGTGTCAAAATTAAATATTTTTATAAAATTAATGAAATGTTCTAATTTTATACTATTGTTTAATTAAAGATTATCATGAGCGATAAAATTATTAATTAATAATTACTTAAAAAATTATATTCATGATCATTTTTAATTAGATAATATTAATAACGTAAAGGTATTTACATTCACATTATGTAAAACTAATCTCTTTTTCAGAAAGATTTTTTGTTTTAAAAAAAATCATGATGATAATTACACCGTAAACAGGTAGCTTTTTTTTAAATTAATTAAAGTTAACATTTTTAAGAGTAATTCAAGTTAATTTTAAATCATTATATTTAACTAAATATATATTTAAACTAACTCTAGTCATAAATTTATATTAAAATGTATTTTTTATTATTAAGTATTTATTTAGGAGATAAGAGAAAATAAAATCTTGGAATAATTTAATCTATATAATTCAAAAATTATAAATTACTTTTCCTCTCCAAATTTTCTCAATATTCAACGAAAAACAAAATAAGAGAAGAAAAATATTAGTCTCTTTATTTCTTTTCTTCCTTTTCCTCCAAATTTCTAAATCAAATAAGGTAAAAAAAAATTAAAAAAATGTCCTTCCCTCTTCATTTTCCTCCAACTAGGAATGTTGATGACCCATTCCATTTCACCAATCTAGCCTGGTTCGAAGGGACTTTTGACATATTTGAGTTTAAGAAATTAGTCCCTATGTATTTTAAAAACTAATATAAGTTATATACTGAATCGTCCCAACTTGGTCCAATGTTATATATTCTCTCAAAAAGTATAATTTTTTAAACAATTATATATTAATATTAAAAGTTTGACTTAATAAATAATGTTTTGTTTAAAATGATATTATGTTTATATTGATATCATTTAACTTAAAAAAATATATTGTAAAATATAACTTAATTATAATTGTATAGTTCTTTAATTCTACGAATAAGTTTTAAATTTAAAAATGATTTTATTTGTCTACTATAAACATAAGCTAAATTTTAAATTCTCCCATTCTTTTAAAAACTAAACAAGAAGCCCTAGTCTTTCCCTTCCTTTGAACCACATGCCGTTAGAAATCATCATGCGGGCTGAACGACGTTAAGCTTCAATCTTAAACCACCATTGATGAAAAGAACCACTACCACCTCAACTTTTCAAGCAGGTATGAACATGCATATTTAAACCAACCAATGAAACAATGTTACGGAACCAGTTTATAGAAAAAGCAAAGATAACCCTAGACGTTACAATAACTATTAACTTACTCAGTGTCATCTATCACTCTTTCAAACTTTATCCTAAGGTTGGTGATATCAGATTCAGGAGATAAAAACAACGAACCACTTTCCATCAAGTGGCATAAGTACTTTTAGGGATTGTTTGATCCAGTGATAAAATCATAAGCAGGCCACTTAGTAGCATGCACTTTCCATCCCTTTCTCTACACCATGTCAAAGACCTCTAGGGAGTAAAAGGTACTTTCCTGTATTAAGGACGGCACGGGGGTAATACATAAATACTGGGATGACATCAATTTTCAAACAAATATATGATACTAAAAATCTCCAGTCACCAACATCACCCTTCACAGGTAGAGGGAAAGCGGCTTTAAGCTACCAATGTTACCGAACTAAACTGGCCAATACCGTGCAGATGCAAAATTGAAGAAAAATAATTTTATATCAGAATTCAGAACAATATCACATTAACATTAACTAGCAAGTTCCATGATTCTCAATAAAAATTTAGTCCTAATAAAATTACAGGCTTTCTGCCTTCATCCAGACACCCAAAAAATTACCAGAAGGGGAAAAACAAATTTACAATGTTTCGAGATCCAATAACAGATTAGGCAAAAGTTTTAGTGCCAGTACTCAATGATTGTTGCTCCAATTGCCTGGAGTAAAATGAACAAAACGATTAGAAAAGACAAGTAATAAAATAGTATTAGGTTCTGATCATCAAAAGTTGAAGATAACTCTTAATCCACACAAAACTGCTGTTCACCATCTCTCTCTTGACGTTGACCTGTAAGACAACAAATATCAGCATTCTCAAACACTTCTTCCCAAAATGTAAAAGCTATATATGTCAAATAATACAAGAGAAGAAACAAGATTGAATTCAAAGCCACTGTCAAGTGTCAATTTTGTACCTTAACCAGTTGCCATAAATAATGTATGAATAACACATCACAACCAAAGTAAGCAAACTACCAGAAGTGGCAAGACTGGAAAGGTGAATAAACTTGAGAGATAACATTGCAAATACATAATTGTGTATTTCTCACCTATTCAAGTCTCTGGTGCCAGAAAACCATCCCCTTTCCCTGCTACCTTGAAACTGTCTTCTGTCATCACTAGGACGCATCCACATATCTCCTGTACCACGAGAACGAGGTCTGTCTGTAAAATCCACACTTCTAGAATCCTCAAAGGAGCCAGATCTAGAAGGTGGCCTATCAGAATAACTAGAAGACTTTCCTGCTGATGAACCTGGCCTTTCAACGGCTTTCTGCCCAAAACGAACTTTGTCGTCCAAATCACGGATAAGAAGTTCCAGCTCCTTTTCTTTCTGTTGTAATATTGCATGTGTACTGGTTTGGTCTCCACCAGCCTCATCCGCAGATTCTTTGTTTGAATTTATTGTAGACTCTTTCTCAAGTTCCTTCTTCAAATTATCAATTTCTTCTTTTAATAATTTTTCCTCCATTGTCTCAGGCCTGAAATGTTATTCAGGAGTCAATAAGGTAACTTATATTTTTAAAGACAATAATTCACAAATAAAGCATGGCCTAATTAATTATACAAAATTACGTAGCAATGTTGCGCATAACTTGGCAAGGTGAACAAAATAAACAAGGAGAAGATTGAGATTTATGAAAGCCAAATCCTGATTAATGCCAAACTATTAGGAGTAAATGATATACAATGATTAAACTATTAGCAATTCACCTGTTGGAATTATAAGGTTTAGTTGAGGAAGAAGAAAAAGATAGAAAGATAACTGATATACTGAAATTGATACATAGCTTCCGTACAATACCACAATCTAATACTTCTATTTATATTAAAAAATGTGTCTAGTACTGGTACAACTTCTACAAGCCCAAGGGAAATAACACTGAAACTTAGTAATCCTAATACTCTGACACTCCCTCAAGCTTAAGCACTTAAGCTTGTTACAAATAGCAAAATCATGGGCATAAGACAAACAACACAACCCATCTCAATTAAAGAATTTAGGCTACTAGTCCTGAATATCAAAATATTGACATCCTAGGTAGACAGCTGCTACAAGCTTTTGACCTTTCTCCTTAAGGGTCCCCCTCAACATACAAACTGATATCTAAACACTGGATTGGTTTAATACTACCCAGTACCCAAATTCTTGATAGCCAAAAAAACAGCAAATTCCAATATCCAGGTAAAAGAAAAAACCCACACAAAAAATACTCCAAAGCCCCAAACAGCATCTATGTCCAAAATCAAACAAGTCATGCCAAGGCATAACAAACACCACAGAGACCAAAAAGAAGTGAGGTGACAACAGCAACCAAGCATGCCAAACACAGGAATAAAACAATAAAAGACACCAGAGAGTGATAAATTGAGGCAGAAAACAAGGCATATCTAACCACAAACAAGAAACAAAAAGCTAGAAAGAAAGAGAGAAATGCCACCCGTAAGCAGAACAGAGGTGAAAGAAGCAGAATCCAAAACATAAAACAGGAATAAAACACAGTTTGAAACAAACTCAGAAAAAAACAAGCTGGAGCAAGCGAACTGATGCCTTTCACCATCAACATCAACTCCCCAAGGGACTCCAGTTCCAGTGGCAGCCTAACATTGCAACTCTGGCTACTTCCAACCTTAAATAAGGCTGAAACAGAACTCACTGGTCAGAGTTCAATAACAGAGTGCATGAAACCTCGTATGCAGCCAGAAAAACAGCCGGTTAGCCATAGCCAGCAGATCATCTCATACAGGCTGACCAAAAGTGACTTGCAAACTCCAGCAACCGCCCCAGGGTCACTTAAACAGCTGGACACCAACCAAGTGATATTCTGCCGTGTTTAGGACACGACCTTAGGTCACATTGTCACAACAAGGATTAGAGACTTAAAAAATAAAAAAAGCATAGATCAGAAAACACAATTTTGAAGAGCTCGACGAAGCAAAAAAGACAGATCCTTATCAAAAAGAAACATACAGATCTAATACCATGTTGGAATTATAGGTTAAGAGTTAGAAGAGAAAGACTGGGGGAAAAAAAACAATATTTATGCCAATAACTTGAAGAATTACTAGCACTGCAAGTACAATCACAACACTGCAACACTAGAACTTAATACAACAACAATCAAGCCTTTTCCCACTAATCAGCTAAATGGATCAAATGACAAGACAATTTTCTATAGTAAATCATGGCTCTATACACAAACCATTAACCTCTAAATCCTTCTTAATGGTTTCTCGTATAGTTTTCTCAGTTTCCTTTTGTCTCTAGTGATTAGGATCCCCTCATCTAATCTACTCTCCTAATAGGGTCTTCTATAGGTCTTCTCCACATATGCCCAAACAAACAACCTAAGGCAACATTCTACCAATTTTTCTACATTAGGTACTACCCCAACTGTCTCTTTGATGTTATCAACTTATCATTCTTAATCTTATCTTGTCTAGTAGGCATACTTATCCAAGCAACATTCTCATCTGTTATATTGATTTTATTCTCTAATAACTTTAACCACCCAACATTCGATGCCATACAACATAGCAAATCTTATAGCTTTGCAGTAACTTTTTCCCTTAAGCTAGAGTCCTATGGTTAACATCTGACTCAATTTCTCCTTTTGTTTGGTATGAGGGATCTAAGATACTTAAACCATGTGATTTGTGGTACAGTGTGGCCTCTAATTTTCACTTCTAAACTGAGATTGATGCCTATTTGGCCTCCTACTAAATTTACAGAATTCCATATGCTTAGTTTTACTTTTACATAAGCAAGAGCGATGTGAATCCAAAGCTTGTCTCAACATCCAAACTTCCATTTATTTCCTCTCGGCTCTTCAATTAGGATTATATCATTTGCAAAAAGTGTTCATCGTGGCACCAGCTCTTAGATATGTTCAGTAAGCACATTCAAGACCAAGAAAACCAAAATAGGGGCTCAACACTGAACCTTGGAGCAGTCCTATAGCTAGAGGAAAGAAATCTCTGGCCCAAAGTTGACCCCGTCCAACACTAGGACTTGATGCCCCTAATATTCTAACACCAACAAATATTTATTTTTCAACTTAATTCTGTTTTGAAAAAATATCAACGGATCTAATCAATTATTTGCTTCATTCTGTAATCCCTAAGACATGACGAGAACACAAGATATAGAAGATGGGGCTAGGTATCACTCCCTTGGATGACCTAGTATTCACTACAAATTAACCCCAGAATTTACCGGAAGCCAACTAAAAACACTTTTCAATAATAATCAAAGGTGAGAGGTATACGTATACCAGCATAAAAAGCCCCAGCATAATTTTCACATGGGTTCCACACATGGTTGTTGTGGTGCATCCACCATGGGCATTGTCCTCATTCAAGAAATTTTCAATAACTGAAGAAATAAGGCGATGATCATTTTACAGATAGCAAGTCTTTTATAGGCATAATAAAACTTGACTGGTAAGTCAGCAGTCTTCTATGAAATCCATAATTCATGTATAATCCTAATAAGATTTGATTTCTTTCATAAGATTTATCTGAAATAACAACATATAGCTCTAGAAACCTGATAGTTCTGAATTTAACAATGAAAATTAGAAGGAAGCCTCATTATCGTAGCAATTTATTACATGAATACCTTTCTTATTTTTCATAACCACTATATGACATCCACAGTTAGCTCTTGATCTAGGATTAGAATATATATTATATAGTAACCATTTACCATTAAACCATCACAAATAATGATGTTCACGCTCTTCTCTTACTCCCATTAAAATCTTACTAGTTAGTGTAGTAAAAAAACGACCACCCTCTAATCAGTTCAATGTGACCCCCCATCTCCCATTCACTTCCATCAAAATACAACCTGCCTGGGATGAGGACCTCCAAATTTGAAGGGAAAATACAGTGTCAAATGGATCAGTATAGTTATAATCATATGTTTCATCATCCATTGAACAACACGACCAAAATCTGTACCAAAAGCATTTCCAACTCTAAATAAGCCATTACCAACGATTTATTGACCAGTCTGATGAAATATCATTGCTTTAATCCAACCCTAGTGTAGACTATTGATTAAATTTTAGCTACAAATCATGCCATATGATTTGCCTAATCTGTAAATGCTGCCAAAAATCAAACAAATTCAACACACCACAACAATCCACCATTAAAGCGCATTCATGGTCCTTGTTGCATAATGGGGACGAAGGCTCCTTTGGTATGACCAGACACAAATTCAAGTTCAAACAAAAGCCTAGAGGCCAATCTAAGACCATACCAATCCTCCACTACAAACAAGGCAACACTGACAAATTCAAACAACGGATCAAAGAAGAAACAATAAAAGCATCAATTGACGAAAAAAACAAAACTAAACCTGTCAACAGAGCGATGCTCCAATTCAAGATCAATTTTCCTCCAATCCATGCCTCGCTCGCCCAGCAGAACCTCTCTAGGCTTGGCATCCCCAAAGGGGTTCACCTTGGGCCTCGATTTCACCACAGCATCGGTCCCCTGCAACCCGGGACCCTCAGAGCGATTGGACTGAGCACTGGAAGGCCTGCTAGAGTGCGAACTCGTGGGCCGGCTCGTCTTCTTCGCCTCAATCTCCGAATCCATCTTTTTCCAATCCAAACCCTTCTCAGCCAACACCTCCTCCCGCGGCCTTGCCGCGCCAAACGGATTTGCCTTATTCATTGCCTTCACCGGAGCCTCATTCACCAAACCATCACCTCGCGGCGGATCCAACACCAGCCTCGGCCGCTCCGTCCGCTCAATCTCACGCGGCGGACCGCCCCTCGTCCACCGATCAGGCTCCACACCAGAATCGCGAAAACCGGAGCCGAAATTGGAAGATCTAACAGGAACAGGCTTCTTACCAACCGCCCAATTGTCCACACCATCAGCCCTAGAAGCACCACCAAAACCGCCACCGCCACCAAAACCGCCGCCGCCACCACCACCACCACCACCACCACCAAAACCGCCGCCACCACCACCACCGAAGCGATTCTGGCGACCAGAATCGAACGCAGGGAGAGATTTCTTCACGGACGCCCAATTGTCCACCTCATCAGCCCTCGACGGCTGATCGAGTTCGGAAACCCTAGGATTCGGACCCCTGCGTTCCTCGTCGAATCCGCCGTAGGATCTTCTCCCTCCTCCGCCCCAGGAACCGTCGTTGTTGCCGCCGTCGCGGTCGCGCGAGCGACCGCCGGAGCGGTCGTAGGAGGAGAAACCGCCGCCGAGGCGGTTGAACTGCATTTCCTCGGCAGAACGCTCCTTGGGACCGGTCGGAAGCGCCAGCATCTCGTCACGCGTTAGGCCCTGGTCGAAACCGACACGGTTGAACTGGGAAAGCGGGATGGTGGTTCCCTTCTTCTTCTTGGGCTTGGAGTTGACGGCCTCCTTGAGGCTGGGAAAGCTTTGGGCCTCGACGGCAGCGGCCGCGGCCTGGGCCTCGCGCTCCTCGGCCTCGGCCCGCTCGGAATCGGCGGCCCAGGCTCCGATGTTGCCCCAGGGTTTCGACATTTGGAGATCTCGAAAGGGAAGAGAGAATGGAGTTAGGCAAAAAATAGGTTTGAACTGAGCCGGGGCTCCGCTAGTGGAGCCGGAGCTCCGAGAACATGCAACGAACGAAGAGGAAAGGGATTAGGAGAGCGTGCGTTGGTGCGAAATGAGAATGAGAATGAGAATGTGAATGAGATGGAGGTTGAAGGAAGGGAAGATTAGCGTGTGTTTGGGAGCGTGGGCGCGTGGGTTTGGGAAATGCTCACGCGCGGATGAGGGGTGCACGGTTTTCTGGAGCAATGCGTCGTCGTGTTACCCACCTTCTTTTTCGTTTACCTTTTTTTATTTTAGGCAATTTTTCAGTGCAAAACAGGATAGATATTTTTAGTACTTTTTTAAATTAAAAGTACAATTTTTATTATTTCATTTTATTATACTATTTTTTTTTTTTTGCTGATTTTTTATTATACTATTTTAATAAGATAGTACTAGTAGTTATGTAATGCATATAAAATTTTGTTAAAAGCTTAGAAGCACTTGCAGGTATTACACTTAATTTATTTTTTCGTTTTGACTTTCTTTCTCTTGGTACTTTACCACCTTACCAGTTAAGTTTTGACCTCTTTTTCATTAGATGATTGTTATTTATAGAGTAAATTTTCACAACTATTTTTATGTAAATGAAAGAAAAAAAAGATGAAATAAATAAATAAATACTATGTTAGAAAAATATTATTATGAAAATAAATATGTAAATAATAATAGCTTTTTTCGTACGTCATTTCAATTTACTTTACATCTTCTTTTAGTTGAAAAATAATACTAATAGCTTTTTTCATTTAAAATTATGCTTCTTAAATGTCGGCCTTTTAAAATTCAAATCAATCATTAAAATGATGAAAGTATTTATTCAAACTTTATTGATGAAAGTAATAATAAAGACCGTTAATTTAATTTAAAAAAAATCATTTGTTTATTTCAAATAATAGCATACAGATTAAGAATTCACCAAAAAAAAAAAGGATACAGATTAAGAAAAATTAATATTTTTATTTATATAAAAATATTTTTAACTTTACAATACATCTTTCACTATTATTTGTCTTCTTTTTACCATAAATCATTTGTTTATTTCAAATAATAGCATACAGATTAAGAAAAAATTAATATTTGTATTTATGTAAAAATATTTTTAACTTTATAATACATCTTTCACTATTATTTGTCGTCTTCTTTTTTACCATAAACGTATAAAACATAAAGACCAATATTACTAGTATTAAAGGAAAGAATCAAAAGTAAGAGTTTATATTGAAAAAGTGTAATATTTAATGTTATAAATATATTTTCACTATGACTTCTAATAAAAGCTTTTACTTTTTAAATTTTTTTAATGATTGTTCTTAAGGAATACATAATAGAGATTATTATCATATCAAATTAATTTGATTAACCCAATAATTCAAATAAAATCAATTAAATTTATTTAAGTTAGTTTAGTTTTTTTTTTTTTTTACTTCAAATTTAAACCAAATTAATTATAATCGATTCACTTCTCATATTTATCTTTCTTCAACTCGAACCAATCTAGTGCTTGATCAATTACTTTTTAATTAATACTAGAGATGTTCATAAACTGATCTATTCCAATAAAAATCAAAGAACATCTATCTAAAAAGCAAAAAAAATGAAAATTTTTATTGTATTGAATCATATTTCGAATTTGATTTTTAAAAATCGATTAAATCCAATCCAAACTGAACTTATACATATATTTATATTTTATGACTTTAATAGCTATGCTTTATTAATATAATTGTGAGACTAATATTCTATGTTGTGTTACTGATTGCAGATATTTTTTTTTTTAATTTTAGACTACTTTTATTGTGATGATATTTTTTTTCTTGTTTTTCACATGTATTTTTTTTCCAAAGGTAAATTATATTTGAGGTATAGTCAACTATTAAATATAAACACTTCTTTAAGCAAAAATTTAAAGTTTGGTTTATTGGTTGTGAAAATGTAGTTCCTTCCATTTGACCTAACCCTCATTAGTAGATCATGATGTTTTTAATAAAATACGTTTAAAAATGACAGCAACACACTTTTTTTATACACTCTTTATTATTAGTTAAAATTTATTTGAAAGCACAAAATTTATTGGCTCCAATTTTTATTTAATGAGTTTTATTCATGATTTTATAATTTTCGATAAATTTTAACAAATGATTGAGTGTATTAGAAGATATGTGTTCAAAAATATATTACTGATACTCTTCAAATATATATTAACCTCTATTTTTAACTTAATTTTTATATTAATTTGTTTTCACAATTTAAACCTATGATTTTTCTTTTATAAATTAGCCACATTAATTATGGTGAATAGTATACTTACATGTCAGTGAAATATCACATTAATTTTTAATATTTTGGATGTCGATGAAGGATATCAATGAACAATAAGAAATTTTTTTAGGCATAAAAATTATTAAAAATGATTTTTTTCACCATGTTATTATTATAAAGTATCTATCACTTTTATAGATGATTAATATTTGTTGACGAACCTAACTAACATTTTTAGTAAGGTCTCCCCACAACTATATTTTTTCTATCAACAAGGGGGCGTTTGTTTCACGGAATCTTGTTGGATTTTTGGGAATGTTATTCCTATAAATATTAGATGAGAATGACATTCCTGGGTATTTCAACAAAAATATGTTTGGTTAAATTGTAAAATTGGTTGGAAATGTTTTTTATACTCCCGGAAATATTTAAAATATATGTTTGGTTCACATTATTTTTTCCTAGGAATATATGTTATACTAGCTTAATAACCCATGCCCTGCACGGGTGTTAAATATATAATCTACATTTTTTATATTATTGTATTTTTGTGTATTTCTTAATTATTTTAAATTTTACATAAATATATATGTTAGCAAATATATATTTAATATATAAAAAATATATAAAATAATTATGAATATTGATATATATTAAAATAATTTTATATTTATATATTTCCTATATAATTTTAATATATATATATATATATAAATGTTTGTTTTTAAAAATTATTATCTTTATAGATGTTTAGGGATGACAATAGGTAAGGTTTGGTTAGGGTACTATAGTATTCGTCTCCATACCGTACTTTAAAAAAAATTCTCATATCCAGACCCACACTCTCTAGATAGTAACTTTAATACCCGTGTCTTTCCCCGTTGGGTATATAAATGTTTGTACCTAATCCGTACCTATTACCCGTACTTTAATTAATTATGAAAACTTGATAAATAAAATATTGATTAAAAATACAATAGTAACCAAATTAAAATATCATTCAAAGATTTTTATCAAACATAATAAATAGAAAAAAAAAAGCACATAAGGAAGGTATTTTTTTTTTAATTAAGAAACATGATCTATATCTAAGTAAATAAGGATCATCATGATTTATCTCTATAAAAAATAATATTGTTATTTTTGATGAATTAAAGAACGTGATCTATCTCTTAACAGATAAAAAACGTAATATTTTTATTTTTTACTTTTGATGGATTAAGGAACAAATTTAAAATAAAATTTGAATCAAAATATATATTAGTGTTATTAATTAATTTGAATAAGAGTATATAATTATATTGTTAATAATTAGAATATTCTAGTCATGCTTGATTACCGTAATTACATATTTTATAAATAAACAACCATCTTAATTACCATAAACAAATTTGTATGAATTAAAAATAAAATAGAATTATTTAATGGCATTATGGAGGGAAAAGAATGAATATGATGTTGCCACGTGGCATTTGCCTAGTGGCAAAATCTTCTTTTATACAATATAAAATAAAATAAAATTGAATTTAATGAATTGATAATTTTATTATTATTATTACTATTATTATTATTATTATTATTATTATTATAAAATTGTGATAATAAAAATAATTTTATAATTAAACAATTTGAATTTAAAAATATTTTATATTTTAAAATGGAAATTTGAATTTAGAATTTAAATTAATGTTGTGAATTAATATGAATTAAACAATTTAAAATTTCAAATCATAAATATCTTAAAATATTGATAATGTTCAAATTTTATTATCATCCACACATGTATATATAGATATTATTTAAATTATCAATTATATATTTACATTATAAAATTATGAGATAAAAAAATCTAATTGCACGATTTTTTTATTTTAATTTGTTATACTTTTGAATTTAAATTAGTGTTATCAATTAATATGAATTAAACAATTTAAAATTTTAAATCATAAATATCTTAAAATATTGATCACGTTTAAATTTGAATATGAATATGAATTTAAGTTAGTGTTATCAATTAATATGAATTAAACAATTTAAAATTACTATAAAATAAAATCGTCTTCATTTTGGCCGAAAAAAAATATCAATATAGTGTTGTCACGTGGCATCAACCTACGTGGCAAAATCTTCTTTTATATAATATAATTGATTACTAAAATATCCTTTTTTGTATTAAAGAAATCATTATATTTTATATCAACAATCAATTTTTTTAGAGTTGAATGATGATGCACTGACAGTGTAAAAGAGTTTTACACTGTTATCCAATCACAAATCACCGTTGATATGACTTTTAAGATAATTTTGTAAAAGTCAACAAACTTACCATACATGGTGGGTTGTGATTGGATAACAGTGTAAAATTATTTTACATTGAGTGCATGACCCTTTTTCTTATTTTTTTTAATGCTTCTCGTGAGTCCATGCATTGTAATTACCAATTTTCAATATAAAACAAACGCATCACAGCACAACGATTATATCAAAAAAACTTGGTTTAGAACAAAGCATGCATCTCAATCATTGGAGGTTATAAAGCAATATGTGTGAATAAAATTCACACGAGTATTATTTAAGCGGGAATAAAATCAAATTTACACAATAGCGAGAATAATAAAGCAGCATAAAACAGTAGCGAAAATAAAATCAGAGGTAGGTTGAGAGGTAGTGGGGTAGTGGGTATTGATTGATAGTGAGGGTATAATAGAATTTTTACATAGTAAATATGATTCACACCACACACGAATTCACATTCCCACCCTCTTTCCATGAGAATAAGATTAATATAAGATCAAAATAAGCATGAGAATCTCATTTTTCTGATAATAGAAGATACTCAGAAATCTTTTTCGATTAACAAATATGGGAATGTATATTTCCATCTCCACATTCCTGAGAATCCAACACGATTCCGTGAAATAAATGCACCCCAAAATTTAAACTTGAGACCTTTATTTTGACTCTTTTAATACAGTTGTTTATATATATAGAATTAAAAATTAAGCTTTAATCAACATGTTTAAAATACTTAAGGTTAAACATATAATTTATTCTCTAAATGTATTGTAGATTCTCATTGTTTTATAATTAAATAATTATAGTGAAATACTTTATTAGTAAATCTTATTTTTCCTCTCAAATCACGAGAATTTATACTTGTACTTTGAGCTAAATATGTCAAATGCAACTTCGTAAATTTTTATTCGCGGACAAATTATTTCCTTCAGCAAGAAACATAAAAAGTTAAAAACAGAACTTTCTCTGTTTTATCACGTTGGAACGGCAACCCTCAGCGACCATAAAATGCTATTAGTTGAGAAATAAAAACGTAAGAAAAATTAATATTAATTATTTATATAGCTTAAATAGATGTTTTGTCTGAATTTATTAATTTAAATAGATATTTAAAATTAAAATTAATTAAAATAATTTTAATTGTTTAAATATGAAATTTGTTAATTTGTTAAAATATTCCTTTTAAAAATTAAGTGAGTGTAAATTAACAATTCTGGTGTGTGTATCATAGTTGAATTGTTAAGATTAAAAAATAATGTATTTGATTTTTTAAGTAGTAATATGATGATTAACTTTTAATATTGATTATCCACTGTATGATTATATTGCTTATATTTATGAATCAAATTTACAATTTTTTTAGAAAGTTTTAAAAACTAGTTGACACTTTACTAACTAAATTCAAATTATTTATAAAGTTAACATTTTTCTAAAATAATTATTCTTTGTATTATGAAAATTGAGAACTATAAATTTATGTCATTCAATTATACATAATAATTAAAATTAAAAATTAATTAGTTAGTACTTAGTAGTCACACAATCATATAAAAGAAGTCACTTGCATATATGATATAATGGTCTCTCTCCCCCTATATATAACAAAATTAATAAGTTAATCATTTCCAAAATGAGTAAGCAAGTACAGGATGGAAAAATAAAAAAAGTTGAATGTTGAGAATGACAAATAACTAATTTCGTCCATCGTTTAAGTCTCCTCCCTTGTTTTGGTCTCTCTCTAAGAAAAACGTCCATCGTTTATTTAATGTCAAAACTAAATCATTATTGACTACTTAACTCTTGTTAATCTAATTAGCGAATGATTAGTATAACGCATCATAAACTATGATTTTCGACATTGCTGGCACTCAACTAACTTATTAGTACTTGTCTCTGAATATCTACTTGTTTGGGATTGGTTGCGAAGACTTTGTCGAATAATTGCAATGTAATGCTTCACGGGCAAATAAAGATTTAATCTTCCATCAAGAAAGAACATCCGAATATTACTATAAATATGTTAATAATATGTCTAAGTCTACATTGTTCTCAGTCAAATGGTACAACGAGTTTAAATTTGAAAAATAACAACAATAATTACATTGTTAAAGTAATTTTGTTTTATTTTATATGTTTAATTTTGATACGATATTAGTATAATTTTTTTTACAATCCAATCAATTAGCTAATACTTTAAGTATGATTTTGAAAAGAGTGATCGCAGAAGTTAATGTTTTTCAATAACAATATAACATAACAATTTTTTATTGGTTGAACAAGTGTATTCTAATTTTCACGCTACAAGTGCATTTCACTTAAATCCTTCATTTATTAAATACTAATATGTTTGTTTAATATTTTATTTCAAACATTTTCCTGTACATTTGCATCTAAGGGAAGGCCAATTATAGGGTGGACCACATAGTAAGTGGTCCATTTTGCACCAAAAATTTTGACCTTCAGATTAATCTTATATTCACTATAATACTGTGCACCTTCCACAGCATATTATTTCTCCCTCCCCAAATTTAAGCCACCTCCAGCCATGCTTAGCTGCCATCACCGTGCACCGTCGTTGGAGGTGATGTTCGGCGACAACGTTTCAGCTTCCCCCTCTTTTCTCCTCCTCTCTTCAAGATTCACCACGCGGTCTCCACTCGCATCGATTTGGCTCCCTGACTCCCCTACGTCGCGTCACTTTCCACGCCCGCTCTCCCCTTCGCTGTCGTCTCTTTGCACCGCAGCGTCACCATGTCGTCCTCTAAGTCCCTCGACGTCGACGACTCCTTCTTGCCGGAAGATGGCAACGACGTTGCCTACGACCTCCACCACGACTTCTCGCCGCAGCGTCGTCGACAATTACAGCCATTGAAAGTGCATGGAATGTGGTGTTTTCTTTGTCTAAATGTGATAGAGTTTGTGGAGTTGAACCATGTCAGGAATTTGTTAGTTTTGCACCCCCCCACCCCCCCCCAACAAAAAAAGAGTAAAAGATAAGAATGTAAGAAGAATGAATCTTAATTGTATAATTCAAACAGATAGTTAAAATTAAAATTAATTAATACAATTTTAACTATTTATATAATAATTATATAACCAAGATTTATTTCATCCTTCTCACATTCTTGTCTTTTACTTATATGTTAGCGTGACAAATAAAAGAAATAAATCTTAATCATATAATTGTATATGAATAGTCAATATTGTTTTAGTTAATTTTAATTTTAACCATTCATTTTAATTATACGATTGAAATTCCCTTCTCTTATATTTTTATCTCTCACCTAATATTATTTTCATATATATAATGTTAACCAAATGCATATTGTCAATTCATCTTTCCTTCCTTCCAAGTGCTCATTTAACTTGTGCTTAAAAGTAAGAATTTCAATCAAGTCATTCAAAAATTTAAATTATGTTAATTTGATTATTGATTTTGACAATTATCAGTGTCAAATACTAGTATAAAAAACTAATTAACCATGACTATTAAATTTAGAGACTAAATTAAAATTGTAATATTAAAAATCAAATTAATTAGTGATTTTAATTTTAATGTCTAAATTAATTGATATCAAAATCAAGGTACTAAATTATGTTTTTCTAATATAAAAAATTAAATTAATAGCTAGTTATACTTTCAAACTCTAACTTAGAATAACACATTTATGGTCAACATAGTGGTGGAGGATTAAAGTAGATGCACGAGAATTTAAGTTTCATCCTCATTTTTGTCATTATACAAATCCCTCCAAAAAAAAAATCTAACTTGGATACTACTCAATTTCAATGCATTGGATGTTGCTAACATATTTAGTAAAACGTGAATTTTACCAGTGTTATTAGAAATTAACATTTGTATGGCTGTGTGTTTAAATTCATATAGGCAGTAACATGTAAGAGTTGGATTGTCGTATAATGAGCCTAAAAAAGTCAGATTGAGGTAACACAAACCTATTAACCCTCAGTAGAAATAGATTAGAGAGAAGAAATGAAAAATAAAAAAGTAAATATGTTTAGTAAAAAAATGAGAAAAGAAAGAAATTTTAAGGTATAAAGATCCACTAATTATTTTTACTATATTTCTCAATAATTTTCCTATTTTTCTTAAATCAAATACCTTTATTTTTTTTTCTGTTTCTCACATTTTCATTCATCTTCCCTATATAACATAGTGAGGCGACTGAACTAGCACGAAAAGAAAATCGTATTAATGGCCAAAACCGTTTGAAGGTAGTAGGTATCATCAGCACAAATTCTATCAGGCAGTGAATAAAAAAGAGAAAAGACAGTGAGACAATTATTTTGAAAAAGGAAATAATCAGTAAAACCCAATACCATTTAGGTCACAGCACAAAACTCTATCTGAAGAAGTTCAATGTACCATTAACTGAGGCAAACAAATACTACTACAATTTATAGGATGAAACACTAAAAGCCATTTTCCATCAAAACTCAATAAAAAGCAGAAAAACTCTAATCAAACAGTCCCAATCCCATATCATCATCGGACTCTTCCTCCACCTTCTCTTCCTTTTTCTCAGCAGCCGGGGCAGCATCGCCAGCTGCAGCAGCACCCCCTGCAGGTGCAGCTGCAACAGCACCACCACCACCTCCAACGAATACTGCACCACCCACTATCACCTGAACAAAACAATCAACAAAGTAAAAATAACATCAATGCTTGAATCCAAAAGGTTATACCACCAAGGCAGAAAAGCCACCAACATCCATCCCAATAACAAAAGTATTCATCAACCAACAAACACATGTATACAGTTCCTTATGGACATTAGGTACTATTGTTCAATTTGAATTAGAGTTTTACTTTGATAATCTGCATAATACTGATTTGTATTAAAGATCTACATAGACTATTGATTTTAAACACCAGTTTTAATTGAAGAATTGCATCTAAGTTCTATCCTTCATCAACAAGCATGAGTGCACAAATTATACTTTTAGGTAATGCACCATGAAGCTTCAAAAGTCATAGCACTCAAACCTATAGTTCTCTTCAAGTCAGCGCATATTCTCAGAATAATCCGAATGAAAAAACAAAAAATACAATAAAGAAAAAAAGTACATCCAAACTAGTAATTCCTAAGCAGAATCTTACAAATGAATAACATGAACCAAACTAGCTACATCCTCGGATTCAGCACATTCATCAATGAAAAACAGTATAACGAAAGCCTAAGCAACACTACAAAAGACACAATGCAATGACACATAGAAATCCTAATATTCTACGGAATCAAAATAATACATATGAAAATAATAAATAGAATAAAAAGCATCAAAGATGAACGCAGGATAAACATAAACCGTGAGGTTTTATTTCTGCAATCGTTAGGAACGTGAAAAGGTGTACCTGGAACACAGCGGAGGTAGGAGACACGGGAGAGAAAGAGGACTGAACTCCACCGGAGGAATCAACGGCGAGGGCGGCTTGCACGAGCTTCCGTTGGAGATCGAAGGTGGAGTCGGCGGAGGCCTCGATGTCGCCGGAATGTTGCTTGGCGGTCCATTCACCGCCGGATTTGCGGACGACAAAGGTGAAGACTCCCATGGTTACTCTAAGCGAAAACCCAATTGGAAATTGAAGCCAAGCAGAGAGCAAAGATGCAGTGACGGCAATTTGAGTTGAACGAATCGTTTATGTACTAGTGAGGTTTTGGAACCCTAGTGCTGTGTATGTGAAAAGTCCATTTAGTCCATTCGGATATTATAATAATATTTGCAAATCTTATAGTATTAGCGTGCATAGTTATATGTGTAAATAGAAGAAAAAAAAATTAATCAAAATATAGTACTATTTATTCAATTAAAATGTGATATATAATAAGATTTTTAATTTTTACAATGATTATTTTAAAAATATAATTAAGATAAATTTTAATTAATTAACAGTACAAAATTTATATTGACTGTACATAAAAATTAGACTAAAAAAAACAAACAGTTTTTAGTTTCTAACATTACTCTTCGTTTTGTGTTTAGTTCTTGAATATACTATTGTACATGTGAGTTATTATCATAAATTACAAAACATGTATAAATTTAGTTTTTTTATTCGTTGTAAAGAATGATTGAATTAACAAGAGTTTTTTTTTTTTTTTTTTTTTACAACAAGAAAATCATATCCTTTTCATTTCAATAACATGATGGATACAATGTGAAACTTAATAAACATGAAAGAATGAGGAAAAGTAATTGACTTCCTAGCTAAAATATGGGCTACAGAATTATAAAAGAGTTTTATAGATATAAGAATTAACTTATATAATTAATCAATATTGGTATATTATATGAATATTTGTAAATATTAATAAAATATATTTCAAATATTTTAAGAGAATATTAGTTTTTATTTATAATTAAAAATAAATTGAAATATAAACATTTAAAACTTTAATTTTGAAAATTTAAATATATATTAATTAGTAGAATATTACTTTCATATTAATTAGTAGAATATTACTTTCATATTCTACTAAACATTTAAAATTTAAATGAATGTTGTTACAAATTACAATAAGTGAAAGAGGAATGTTTAGGTTTAGGTAACAGTGTAATGAAGACATGCTTGAGGTCAAGGCTGGACGAAAAGAAGAAGAGGAATCACGCTAAACAAGATCAGAATATTTTACCTAAAATACTTGAGAATCACAATTTTTTTTTATTTCTTTTCTTTTTATTTATATTTCACAAGTATTTCCTTGAATATCACAATTCACAATGCGATCGCTTTACGGAGAAGTTTTTTTTTTTTTTTTTTTCTGATACACTTAATTATTTTTTTCATCAAGGGGCTACAAACAAACAATCGTGTTTTCTAACCAGGATAGAACAGACAAACCATAATTTTCTTTTGGTTAAAAAAAAAAATGCAAGTTTCATGTAGCACTGAACGGTAAGTGGTGCAGTATTGTTAATTTCCTAACTACAAGTAGTTTCCAGTTTGGATACTTCGTTTTGGTTTTCACTACAGACCATCATGTCCTTTAAGTCATCCTACATTCATGACAGTGATCTATGGAGCCCTAACAACACCACTACATTACATGACACCCTATTAGGCCACGATTTTATTTAAAAAATAAAATGTGTTCTTTCAAAGTAACCATCGCGTACTTGGAAAAGCATGAGGCTGACTAACATACTACTACTATAATCACCTATGTAGTTTGTCTAAACACGGTGCGGTCCAACAGTTACGTACCGCACTGCACTGCATTAACATATACAAATTTCACCTAACCCCAACCAAAGGAAGAGTAATAATTAAATAGAGGGGAAAAAAAGCCTCAACAATGTGATGCTATTTTCTTTTCCTTTTCTTTTTTAAATAATTGGGAGCTAGACTAGTTGCAATTTAGAACAAATAGTGCACATCCATGAATTTCCACGTTCATTGATATCGTCCCCTGCGTTGTTATTACGTCTGTTCCGGTCCACACTTCCTTGCCCTTGCATGAAGTGATGCTTTTGTCAGGAAGAACCTTAGCCAGATATGATGTCTTTGCATATATCTCCGTCTTCTGTTCGCTTAGATTGAAGAAAGCAAGATAGATTTCCCCTGAATAGAGATATAAGATTAATATAAAAGAATAAATATAGGATTTGACTTTGACTCCTCTTAGAGGGTGAAGTGGGTGAAATTATAGTAGTTGATTGGACCCTTATTTAAGAGTCAGATGGTACTCATGATTAAGCAAATTATATAATATATATATGTTATTTAAGTTCTTAAATGGTACTCATGATTATTTAAGCAATTAGCATTTTTCCAATTTTGATGCTTTGCAGTTGCAGAAAAGAAGAAAATTCTTGACATCCATCCAAGTGTTTGTTAGAAAGTAGAGAGAGACCTGTTCTTCCTGTTGCGATCCAAGAGCGAATCCCACCAGAATTAACGTTAGCTGCATGAGTGGCCAATTTGCTTTATGAGTGATAAATTCAAGGAAAGGGGGGAAAAGAAAAGAAGAAATGTACAACCCCAGGAAACCAGTTCTAAAAAGTGGTAAACGTTTACAAAATTTTACCTTCAACATACTCTACTGTTGCACAAAGACCGGAGTAACTATTTACCATGGTCCCATTGGAGTTCAGTTCCCAGATCTGTAGAAGACCAGATAGATCAGCTTCCAACAGAATCAATAAAATACAAATTGGCCAAGGCATATGATACTCAATAGGGGCAAAAATAATAATATGCACATAACAAAGTTGTTTCAACTTTCAATGAATCACACACAGGACTCCCTTCCTGAAGATTAAGAGCCACATGCTACTCTTGTACATGAAATATGGACTTCAACATACCTGATTTGAATCCCATCTGCATGGAGAAAATGTACCTCTCTTGAACTCTTTAGAAGTAACCTTTCGTTTTGGAGAAGCGTCCAAGCAAAATTTCATTCTGTCAGTTGCAACTAATTGATGTTTCCCTCGATAGTCCTCTTGATACATACTCTCCCCATCCCTGTAACAATACCAATGTAACAATTTCTGTTGTTAACAGCAACACAAATATTTAAATGGAAGTTGGATAAATGGAAAAGAGAAAGAGAAGGCATGATTACAATCTGAATTGAAGTTCTCTCTTGTGTACGCAGAAGGGGGCTTGATGCTTGTTTTCTACACTCTTTTTCCAACAGATTCTTTCAAGATCTTGGTTAAAACTTTCAATAGACCAACCACTTGCCTTTGATTCACTGCAGCCAGTCAAACCTAATGAATGTGTATATGATGCTTTTATTCCTTTCTTAGGTCTTCTTTTTTTCCCTCCAGGGTGCTTCAAGTTATTTGAGCTTGTGACGTAAGGAAACTGTCATTGCAGTAAAGTGAAATGATTCATGATAAGTTTTATGCCTCACGTGCCTATTATTCCCTAAAAAGTTAGATGGCTCACATGCCTCCATATTATTTGAGCTGAAGTAATTAATCTCAAGCAGGGTAGGATTTGTGATAAGTTCATATGTGGTAGGATCGATCTTCCGCACATCCCCCCCATACATAAGGGGAGACTTCGCCAAAGACCACAAAGTCATCTGTCAGATAAGAATAGATTCACTCAGAGTCTATCATAATGCATGTACGCAGATCAAAATAGATACATGAATATATAGGAAAGCAACTCAGTTATGCTTTTTTTTATCAATACCTGTGTCCTTTTTTCTTCTAGAGTGAGTTTACTAAACCTGTGTGGACCTTCATTTGAACCTACAGATAGAATAGGGGGAAAAGAAATAATTCCATAATCCATATTCCAATAACATGAGGATTCTAGTTCACACAAATGAATAATAGATAAACGCAGTTACTGGATCAATAAATACATACTAATAAGGAATAACCAACCCATGCACAGTATGAGGGTCATGACATTCATAATGGGCAAATAAAAAAGTAGCAGCCCAGTCTCATTACCTGGATCAGTTAGCCATCCAAATGGTAGCATGTCCAAATCAGGCCAGGAATTTCCCTTTAAACCTTTTCCTCCTATCATATTAGCTGTAGAAAAATCCCTGGTTCAGGATTAAATGAACTAAAGTTATGTAATATATATGGTGATGGAATAACAGAATGTATATGGAGTAGTAGCACGATTGCAACATACTGTGAAGACTACATCTTAAACAGAAAATTAAACAGCTTAATCACCTTGTTACATCAAAATGAGCCTTGACATCCTCCCATATATCCCAGTCATCTCCTGTTATTCGATACATGTTGACTAGTCCACTGACATCCTTGGCCATGGCTGGTGTCACACTGGTTCCAGGAGACAGAGAATACACAATAGGGCGATTAAGCTCACTGAGAACCTGGCATGACATGTCATATGATATGTTAGCCAATAAATCATTGGCAAAATATTACCAATCTCAGTGTTTATATGAGAATGAGAGGTAGGGAAGAGGGTAAGAGGGAGAGGAAACTGCAGAATACCTCCGACACATAGCTTATTTCATTTAAATCCAAGTCATCACCAAACACACAGTCATGTTTCACTGCAAGGACAGCAGAAAATCTATCAACATTACTGCCAAAGCATAGGCATAATTTGCTTATATATATATATATATATATATTGTCGTAGATCATAATGAAAATCCACAGTTAAGAGACCACTAAGTAATTTCTATTGCATTTTTTTTCTATGTAAATCCTGAATTAGCACATGAGTGAATAATCCATCAATGTTTTAAAGGCTTACTCAATTTTAGAGGCTTAGAATGGATGAAAAAGGAAACTGTAGTAAACAAAGTACAAGTGTGGCCCAAGGAAGTGGGCTGTGTTGATTTTATCTTTAGTGAAAATAGAAGCTCCTTGATATGATAACATTACTTAAAGTCTATTGGACCGTTAAAATACCAATTTTGTCTGCTAAGTCTACCTATGAAAAAAAAAAGTACAACTGTTTCACTTACTAGACTTAGGTGAAGATAGTGCAAAAAATTATTTAAATTCATCATGATTGTTGTCTGTGACATGATGCAAGTCCTGATAGTGCATAATAAGCAGACTATAAAGTAGTAGTCCTAGTACCGAGATCAACACCCCATGCAGCATATTGCTCATAAAGGGATTTCAAAAAAGCTCTCCCAGCTCCCAACTTCGTATTTACACTCATGAAACCGTGAGGCATCCAAGCACAAGCCCTTTCTGGCATTGCTATGTCTTTTGCACGCCACACTCGACCAGATTCTTGATAAGCACCTCCCTAGGAAATTGCAAAGAGGAGGAAATCAAGGTCAACAAGAACTTCCAATTGAGATAAAACAATATTCTCATATTCTGCCTGTCATTTTGATTTTCAGAAAACAATTTATTATGTAAGGCATCCATCACTACAAATTTCTAATACTGAAGTAAAGAAAAAAACCAAGTCATAGCAGAAATGCACAGAACACCTTTGTTGTATCTAGGATAGGGGTGTTTGCATTGACAGCTTGTGTGCTTATCCCTCTCATAACATGAATCCCAAACTTCAAACCCAAACTATGTACTTTATTAGCTACTTCACTGAATCCCTTCCCACCTATGGAAGAAGGCCACCTTCCTGGGTCAGGGAGCATCCTTCCCCATTCATCAATAACGTCAAATCCAAGAGAATCAGGATAAGCACCCTTGACTTTCTTCCTATACCAGAGGTAATCCACCACAACAAACTACAAGAGTTGATGGAAAGAAATCAGTCTATATCTAACCAAAGCACTGCTAACACAGTTAAATCATCCACAAGTTATTGTTCTTTGCAGTATCTATACCTGATATCCATGAGCCTTGAGACGTTGAGAAACTATTTCAGCACTTTGTAAGAATTCTTCTTCAGAAATTGTCCAGCAAAAGGAATCATAGGAATTCCAACCTCTTGGTGGGAGGCTAGCTTGCTGTAGGCCACTCTCGGATATATTTTGAGATGACACACTGAAATGACACACTCAGATATATCATATATATTATGTTATATCTTTCTTTACTTTTATTGTCTAATATATGACAAATAAGATTAAGGAATACTAGTTGCACTTAAGATATGATTGAACAACATAGGTTTCAATTTTTTTTTTTTTTAAGAAACCTAGGTTTCAATTTAATATACTTTCAATTTATATTTTTTGCAATTAATTTGGACAAAATTGAAGCCTGCTTGTAAGGTTTAAAAGTCATTCCACGCACACTGCTCTAATTGAAACTAGTTTATATTCTATATTAATTCAAAATCACATTCGGAATAGTAAACGTTAATGTTAAAACCTATGCTGAGTTTCTATGTCTACTTCTCCAAATTAAACTAATCGAAATTAACCAGACTTGGGCTTCCTGGATTTGACATCGAGGACCCAAGTCAAAAGTGACATTATTATGTTACTGATTTTAAAGGTTGCCATAGGTATATGATTACCATAAACGATATTTAATGCAACTTTTGTAAACAGCTTTTGACATTTAGCTACCAAATACTATATTTAAAGCAATGCATAAAACCAACTTCTGAAATCACCCAGCAATACCAAATCCACCCCAAATGTGAGTGAGCTCTATACCTTTCCGTATTCATATAAATTCAGGAAATAATGACAACAGTGCTCCAAATGCACTATAAATTTTTCATTTATTAATAATAATAAAAATTATTTTCTGTTCGAGAACAAATATGTAAGTAGATTTTTCCTTTTGGAGTAAGAATTTACACATCCAAACCGACAATGGCTAAAAATGCAAAATCTGAGTTGAATTATCTGAGTATCATTAGACTAATAGACAACAGCAGCAGCACTCCAACTACATATTCAACTTGATAATTCCAAAAAGCAGTGGAAAGTTTGAATATTCGGTAAATCACTATTTCTGTTCACTCACAAGGCAGATTTCTGTGCACAGATCCACCAGAGTAATTAAACCAGTGTGAATCAGTCCATTTGACAAGCTCAAGCAGCAAGCAATGGCAATGCGAATGAATAAAAAAGCAGAACACTTTATTCATAGGATCTGGATTCAAGCCTCCAATTAACCAGAAATTACCAATCAAGCATATCTTAACAATGTTCAAACCAAAATGTACCATAAAGGAGTATGCTAGTGAAACTCAGAATCAACTAAACAATAGTAAGAGAAGCAGAAGATTCCATGGTTGCATACCTCAGAAAACAGAGAGCAAGGAGAACCCATAAAGAGGCTAAGGACACAGAGAAACACTCCATCATTGCGGGCACCTCTGTTCCACCAAACAACAGTTCCCACTCAGTTAAATACTGATAAATCTCCAACTTCTTAGTACATTATTTATAAATAAATTAAATTCGAAAAAGCAAATATAATATAATAAAATAATGATAATGCGTTGATGTGTTGTATACCATATATATATATATATGTACATGATGCATAATCATATCACATGACATTGAAAGCAACGTAATAACGGTGACGTTTATCTGTTTTACTTGAATACAATCGTGGCTTTCTTCGAAGGGATGCGCATTTTGGTTTTGTCGCGACCTTGTTTAACCCCTTGACACTTGCTTACGTTACGCTACGCGCATGATCCCAATTGCAGAGGAGTAAACGTATCTCCCACCTCCAAAAATGCTGCAACAATTCATTCCAAAATTCGGATTTGTATGCATGTCAGCGCGCAACGATCAATGAAGAGCGGTTTCGGTGATTGAAAAGTGCACGAAATTTGTAGTTCAAAAGGGAAATTTTGTAGTAATAATATGGTAGAGGGAGAGAAGAAAAAGAAAAAGAGCGATAAGAAGATGGTAATAAAAATTGACGAGAGTGGAAGAGGGGTCAGTTTCACACATGCGGTGTGAGGGAACATGATATCATGTGTGGTTTGATGTCGGGCACGTGTCTAGAAAATTGCGGGGTGTGGCGCGTGGGCGTAGATTCCTCCGCACAAGACAAGATACAGCTAAAGTAAAAGACCTTTCCTTTGGTTTTGCCTCTGCTTAATCTTTGTCTGTTCTAGATAATTTCACAACTCATTAAATGCTAACATTCATAAATTATATTTATTATGCTTATGATACGGAAGCTATAGTTAATCCGTGTTCTAACCGTCAAAGAAAAACTACGCTTTCATTTTGCCTTTTTAGATTTTCACATGCAAAGAAGAAAAAAGTGTTTCTCTTAATATTTGAATCGTGATTTATCATTTTGTAAGGAATTAGTCACTTCCTTTGGACCTAATTAATAAGAAAAACTAATCTATATAATTGAGGGGCATTTACTGTTTATAGAAAATCACTGAGACTTTGTCTTTGATCAAGTTTTTCTTAAGACTTGATCATGTGTTGAACCAAAATAGTTTCCAACAACTAATAACTATTATTGCGAAATTAATTTTATTTCATAAATTGCTCTTTATGATAATCATCTAACCTTCTCCTCTCTTAAATTTTTTTTTTTTTTATTTTTGTCTATATTATTCTCATACAATTTATTATCTTGGTAGGGTGAGGCGCGTTGGGTGATTTTTTGCTTCTTAACCAAAACTTTTCGTCTAACATAAATAAATGAGATTCTATATATAGGTGAAGTTTTAAAAATTGGAACATGATCATTTCTATGATATAGTTGGCAAAATTTAATCACGACGTATGCCACGAGAGAATCTCATCCAACCACCGTTTCATTCTATTCGTTGGAATTATTCTTGGTAGATTTGCAAAAATAGGAACTGAATCAAGCACCTAACTTAAAAAAATCAATATTGTATGGAGTAGCTGGGGAAAGGAACATTACAGACCCATGCTATAGCTTACACCGAGTTTTGGCAAGAAGTGGTTTACATATGGTGGGTCATCAATCTACTTCTCAAGAAAATTTACGCAATTTTCACCATACAAAACAATATCAAAATCCATCCAGGATTGAGGGGAAAAATATTACCGTTCTATGCAAACTAAAAGACGACGACAAGCTTTCACAAAAATGAAAACCAACTAACAGTCAAATCTTATTTCTTGCGCAGGGCCAATGGTCACAAGAGGGAACCATTCTGGCTTCTTAGACCAACTTTAACGCAGCGTTTGGGTGGCACAATGCTAAGCAAGCAACGTTGCTTTCTTGACTTTTCTCATTGTAGGAAGCGTGCAGGAAGTTGCCAATAAGCACCGGTTGTTTCACCAAGCACTGGTGCTTCAGTTTTTTTAAAATAAAAAAAAATTAGTATTTCCGTTACTTTTAGCCGTTGTGAAGAAAAAATTTGTCATTTATGTCGTGCTATTTGTGTAATGCTAGATATTTTCATCATTTTAAATAAAATATAATTTAATTATGTTTTTATTTTATTTTTATCTTATTAAAAAATATTTTAATTAATAATAGTTTAAAAAAATTCTTAATTTTAAAAATTTAATTGATTTATAAATAAGATAATTATAACATAATAAATAAGTTATTAATAAAATGTAATGATGTAAGCTTTTTGGTGGGACCCATTGGAAGCACCCAAGAAGAGTTGCTCCATTGGAGAGAATAAATGCTTAGAGGTGCTTGTATTGGGAAGAGTAAAAATGAATGATGTGTACAAGTGGGTCCCATTGGAAGCACTTAAAGAGAGTTGCTCCATTAAAAATGCTCTTAGGGTTCACTTTTCTCTTTTTATAACTTCTTAGGGTCCACTTTAATATATACAAATTTAGTAGTATGGCACCTTATACCGCCCAAACCACTCCTTTATGTTGTGTTTGGTTGAGAGGATATAAATAGAAGAGAGATATTTGAATTAAAGTAGAGTGTAGAAGGTATGGAGCCCACATGGAGCCCACACAATTTCTTCTCTTTTTGTCTCCTTCCTCCTCAAACCAAACAGAGCATTAGTCTTTTTTCCTGCACTCTGCCATTTTAGCCTTTTCCTTTTCTCTATACCAAAAATCATAGAATGGTAGAACCAAGAAGGCCTAACCCAATAAAAATAACACGGAACAATCTAGTAAATAGTAAGCTTAGAGTGTATTATCAAAAAAGAAAAAAGTAAGCTTATAGTGTGTTTGGTTAATTGGTTAAGCCTTTATTGTCATTGGATCCACACGTCCACTTGAAGTAATATTTTGTTACTTCTGTGTTATCTTCATATTTTGATGTGAAAAAGTAGCCTGACTCACGTACATGATGTCAAAGCGAACACCCTATTAATGTAATGTGCACTGTACAGTCAGAGTGCAAACTTCAGGCAATTAGCAGCACCTAAAGATAGCATAATGTGTTTTTTTTAGGCCAAATGATCTATTTGGTCCCTAACTTATTTTTTTTGTTCACTTTGGTCCTTAAACTTTTAAAAGTTCATTTTGGTCATTTATCTTTTCAAATTGATTCAGAATGGTCCTTCTGTCAGTTTAAAGTTAACACTGTTAATAATATTCACATATTGATGGCTAAAAATCCCACAAAACGAAAAATAGTTTCATCCTGCAAACCCTAATCCCTTTTCCCCCAAATTAATCACATTCCCTTTTGCACCACCACCAAATCCTTTAATTACCTCTCCCAAATCCCTGGTTCTAGTTCCTTCTACCTCCCTTGCGTCACCAGTGCCCTCTTCACATCTCGCGGCTGCATCTCCTCTTCCCACAACCCTGTTTCACGTGCCAACATCTTTGGCTTCGATGGCATCCAATCCGATTTTGAAGCCCTTGACGTGCCCTGGTGTAAGATTTGTGACGCGGAGTGTGGATCTATGATGCGGAGTGCATATCTATGACGCAGAGTGCGGATTTGTGATGCGGAGTGCAGATCTGTGATGGTGGTTGGCGACAACACAAGACACACGGTCATTGACAACATAGAACGCAACGATGGAGAGGGTAGGAGAACTTAGTGGCATGGGGCGATTTTGGGTTTTGTGAAAGGGGAACCGTCGTCTCCGACGTGGTGCTGTGATGGTGTTTCATTTCTTCTATTTTTTCTATGCTTTCCTTATTTTGGCAGTGGAAAAATTTGTGTTCTTGATTTGTGGTTCCGATCAATAGTGCAGTGGCTCCAATCAAGTTCCTAATTTGTGTTTTGGTCTATTTGTGATTTGGGTGTAGAGTGAAAATTTATGTGGAATTTGATAAATTATTGTTGCAATTTGTGATTTGGTCTTAGCTTATCATCTTCTATTTCAATCTCATTTCTGCTAGGGTGGTGGATTGAAAAGAGAGAGGATGAGGGAGTAGAGGGAGAAGAAGAGGAAGAAGAAGTAACATTTTGCGGCGGTTTTTAGCCGCTAATATTTTTATTTCATTAACAACGTCAACTTCAAATGGACGGAAGGACCATTTTGAATCGATTTAAAAAGATAAAAGACCAAAATGAACTTTTTAAAAGTTTAAGGACCAAAGTGAACAAAAATAAATAAATTTAGGGACCAAATAGGTCATTTGGCCTTTTTTTTACCATGTTATTGGTACGAAGTATCTACCGACTTTGTCGATAATTAATCTCAGTCGGAGAACCTAATTGGCCACATTTAGTGGGATTCTCCCCTCTCAACCTCTTTTTTTCCATCCACAAGGCTCGAACCCGAGACCTTGCTTAAGGGGACCAAATCCAACATCACTCGGACCAATGACTTGTTAGTACAACATAATGTATTTAAATTGTCATAAAAAAAATACATCCACTAAGTAAAAAAACTTTTGACTTCTATCCTTGTATTAGATTGATTGAAAAAATTTTCAAAATCCAAATCAAATTAGCCTGATTAAATATGATTGATTTGATTTTGATTTTGTCATTTTACTCTCATTTTGAATTGATCTAACTTATAAAACACCCTTATATATTTTAAAAAATAAATTAATTGCATTTTTTTATCCGCCACCATACTTAGGGCTTTGGGCTTCCTGGTGGGACCTCGAGGTATCCCCATAAACTTCGACCATTTGGGGCGGCTATTGTAACGACCCAACTTCGTTACCATTATATTATACTAAACTCTTATTGAATTATTATCATGTGAAAGAACTTAAAAATTTTTTTCATTTATAATACATACACAAGTACTTATATATATAACGTTCATCACTACATCGTCCAAATGTAAAATACCGATGTGCACTTTAAGATATAATGATACATATAATATCAGAAGAAGTATTCAATTGTAGAGAACCTTCACACTAATCTTAATATTTGTACAAAATCCTAAGTTGGTTTCCCTTTAGTATGTACATATATACTCAAACAAACTAAACAAAACAGGAGGATCGTCCAGTCTCTAGATCGTCCAATCCAAAGGAACAAAGGGATCGTCCAATCTTCAACCTTGACTATCATGGAAGCCTGCGCCATCACTATTATCTGCTCCCGTGTCAATACACGATCATTGCAGTAATACAATACAAACACAAATTGCAAGGGTAAGCTTACTTAGATATAAGAAAATTGATATAGTATATACAGTTTCAATCACATCATTCACAATAAACATTTCAGTTATCATTCCACACATCAATATCATCATGCAACAGTATGCTGACTCGACTCCATGGAGATTTCAACCACTTTCGGGCGGTTCCCATAGGCCCCATCCCCTACCATTAGTCTCGCCTTAGACCATTCAGGGAGTCCCTTGAGCCACCATGTGGAGGAAGTGTGAATTTAATCCGATATAGACAAGTGTTATTATTGGCTTACCTCTGTCAGGTTTGCAAAACCTTCCATCTTTAGGAATTCGCCCACTTGTCTATTCTATATGCCCGCCATTGGCCACCACGAAATCCTCCAGCACTAGGTTGAGAGCCCACCTAGCACCCTCAACTTACGTGCCTACCCTTATGCAATATCATGCACAACTCAATCACTCTGATTGCCACACGCTCTCTCTATGTTATAAATTCACCATTTTTCTCAATTCAAGCTTATGAACCCATCCCGCAGTTCAATAAGCACAAGTAAATCGTTCTCATTACTGGACTCCTTACTCACAACTCATCATCCACGTTAACCAAAAGGTGAATTTCCTAACATAGCTCTAGAACCAAAATAGTGGCAAATCAAACATCCTCGTTCGTAACAAGACTAGGTTCTGATTCTCTGTTAAACACACTCTCAAAATTTCACAACCACCATCGTTGGACGTCAGACTTTACTGTACCTAAGGTACTACTAGACGCGATTCATTATACAATGACTCATTGGACGCTGGTCACTAGACGCTGGGTCATTGAACGCTGGCTTTACTACACTCTAGTATTCACTGGACGTTGGTTTTTAGTCGTAGTATAGATAGATGGACGATGGTTTTTCTTTGGACGAGTGGTTTTCTGCAGAGCCCAGAACCTTTCAAAAACCCATTACGAACACATGTTTCAAAGGTTTTGAAACCATTTTCCAACACTTACAATATCATTCCAAAGCACAACAACATATTATCACAACAAACTCAGCTCATATCATCAAAACATCAAGAGAGCAAAATCATTACATCATCATAACAGATCTTTAAAGCATCCAAAACAGAAACAGAATTCCAAACATATCACCACCATATCAGTAAAACAAGTTTAAAGCTTCCCTTACCTACAGTTCTTGATTCAACCCGTGAAGAAGAAAAGTTAGAGAGGATAACTTTGAGATTCTCGAGTGATCTGCCCTTAAGTTTTGCTACAGAATCGACTAAGAGACACCGACTTAAACTCAGCCAAGAACTCTCTAGGAAAGAAGAAATAAATCTTCAAGTTCAGGGAGAAAATAGCTCTTTCTCACTTACGGTAAGGATATTTATATAAAAAGAATGATAAGAATGAAGAAGACTAGAAGAAACAGGAAGCTTTACACGTTTAGTAAGAAGATTTGCATGGAATTTTGCTATTTGTCCCCACCTTTCCTATAAAGACACTCCCTTCTCTTATTATTTTCTTCTACAACTTACGTAAAATCCTAAAAATCTCCCTACACACACTCTGAGCCTAACACCTTATTAAATTCCAAGATTAATACCACATCACATATCACAACATATAACTTAAGTTAATTATCATATTATTTCAACATAATTTAATTTTCTCTTGTATTATCAATCAAACACTTAAAAAAAAAATATCACGACATTACAATTCTCCCCAACAAGAAAAATTTTCGTCCTCGAAAATTCGCGTACCTGAGAAGAGATAAGGATATTGTTCACGCATTTTCTCTTCAAGTTCCCATGTAGCATCACCCGTAGTATCACTCCATTTAACTTTAACCAAACTAATAGCTTTGCCCCTAAGCTGTTTAGTTTCTCGATACTCAATCCTGACTGGACGAGTCTCAAGCGTCCAGTCCTCTCGTAATTGTATCACATCCGGCTCAAGGATATGAGTAGGATCAGAAACATATTTCCTCAATTGAGACACATGTAATACATTGTGCAATTTGGCTAGAGTAGGGGGTAAAGCCATTTCATAAGCCACTGGACCTATGCGTCTAAGGACTTGATAGGGTCCAATGAACTTAGGTGTAAGCTTCTTCGACTTAATTGATCGTCCAATACCCGTAGTTGGCGTAACCTTTAGAAACACATGATCGCCGGCTTCAAACTCAAGTGGCCTTCTACGTTTGTCCGCATAAGATTTCTGTCTACTTTGTGAGGCCTTCATCCTTTCTTGAATTAACTTAATCTTTTCTGTAGTCTGTTGTAACATCTCTGGCCCTACTATCATATTCGTTCCATTTTGGTATCAACAAAGAGGTGTTCTACACCTTCTACCATACAAAGCTTCAAATGGTGCCATACCAATACTAGCATGAAAACTGTTGTTGTAGGTAAATTCTACCAAAGGTAAAACTTCATCCCAACCTCCAAGATGATCCAAAACACATGCCCGCAACAGATCTTCGAGTGATTGGATCGTTCTCTCAGATTGTCCATCAGTCTGTGGGTGATAAGAAGAACTAAATCTCAACTTAGTTCCTAAGGCTTTTTGCAACCTTTGCCAAAATCTTGAAGTAAATCTTGGGTCTCTGTCAGAAATGATACTAGATGGCACTCCATGCAATCTTACTATCTCTCTGATATACAATTGAGTGAACTTCTCCAAAGAATACTTCATATTAACAGGTAAGAAATGAGCACACTTTGTTAATCTGTCAACTATCACCCATATGGCATCACCACCTTTAGTTGTCCTAGGCAAACTGGTTACAAAATCCATGGTAATACTGTCCCATTTCCACTCTGGAATCTCCATTGCTTGTAACAAACCACCGGGCCTCTGATGTTCTACTTTAGCCTTCTGACAAGTTAAACATGCTGCCACATATTGTACCACATCTCTTTTCATACCAGACCACCAAAATATCTTCCTCAAATCTTGATACATCTTAATCATACCGGGATGTAGACTAAGTTTACTTTTATGACCTTCGTCCAATAGGAGTCTTTTTAATTCCATGTCTTGTGGTACACAAATTCTACCTTTAAATCTCAAAATTCCATCATCACCCAAACTAAAGTCTATTGCTTTATTCGTACCCAACAACTCCATTGTTCTACTCAAGCTAGGATCCAATAACTGTTTCTCCTTAATCATTCCTAGAAAATTATTAGTCACAGTTAGCATACCACAACTAAGGTGATCGTAGGTCATTTCAACATACAAGTTCATATCTCTAAACTTCTCCACCAATTCTAACTCTTTTATCATCAAAGTGGACATCTGGACGGTCCTTCTACTAAGGGCATCAGCTACCACGTTAGCTTTACCCGGATGGTACATCAATTGAAAATCATAATCCTTCAAAAACTCCATCCATCGCCTTTGTCTCATATTGAGCTCCTTTTGATCAAATAAGTATTTTAAACTCTTATGATCACTAAATACATCGAATTTAGCTCCATAAAGATAATGTCTCCATATTTTCAAAGCAAACACCACTGCTGCTAACTCCAAATCATGAGTGGGATAGTTCCTCTCATGAGTCTTTATCTGTCTTGAGGCATAAGCCACAACTTTCCTTCCTTGCATCAATACACAACCCAATCCTTGATGAGATGCATCACAATAAACTTCAAAAGGTTCACTAGTATCCGGTATTATAAGGACAGGAGAAGAAGTCAACCTTTTCTTCAATTCTATAAAACTCTGTTCACAAGCTTCAGTCCATGCAAATGGTTGGTCCTTGCGAGTAAGTTGGGTCAATGGTGTTACTATCTTAGAGAATCCTTCTATGAATCTTCGATAGTATCCAGCTAATCCAACAAAACTTCTAATCTCTGTGGCTGTCTTTGGACGTTCCCATTGCAAAACTGCTTCTACTTTTGAAGGATCCACTGCAATCCCTTCAGCTGAGATTACATGACCCAAGAACTTAACTTCTTCTAGCCAAAACTCACACTTGGAGAGTCTTGCATACAATTGCTTTTCTCTCAGAATTTCCAATACAACTCTTAAATGGTCTTCATGCTCTTCACGAGTACGGGAATAGATAAGAATGTCGTCGATGAACACCACAACAAACTTATCCAAGAATGGACGAAAGATCCTATTCATGTAATCCATGAATATAGCAGGAGCATTCGTCACTCCAAAAGGCATGACCACATACTCATAATGTCCATACCGAGTTCGAAAAGCTGTTTTCGGTATGTCCTCATCTTTCACCCTTATCTGATGATACCCCGACTTCAAATCAATTTTTGAGAAAATCTTTGCTCCACACAACTGGTCCATCAAATCATCTATCCTTGGCAAAGGATATTTATTCTTGATAGTGAGCTTATTCAATTGACGATAGTCAACACATAATCTAGAACCACCATCTTTCTTCTTGACCAGTAACACAGGTGCTCCCCAAGGAGAAACACTTGGTCTGATCATTTCCTTCTCCAACAAATCTTCAATTTGTTTCTTCAGTTCAGCTAATTCAGCGGGTGCCATCCTATAAGGAGTTATTGACACTGGTCCCACACCTGGAACTAGTTCGATAGCAAACTCAACCTCTCTTTGTGGAGGCAAGCCAGGTACTTCTTCAGGAAAGACTTCCGAAAAATCTCTAACAACTGCTATAGAGTTCAAGTCAAGATCACCCTTGACTTCCAAGAAAGAAAAGACTACATAACACGAAGCTCCTTCATTCAAAGAAACTTGTGCTTGCTTTGCAGAAATAAATTCAAGATCTTCGTGATCAGGGAATACAAGAGTCTTTTGAGCACAATCTATAAGAATACGATTGGAGGACAACCAATCCATTCCTAAGATTATGTCCAAATCCATCAAAGGAAGGCAAATCAAGTTAACCTTGTACTTGCGTCCATTGATTAAAACAGGACACCCCACGCATACTAAAGAAGTCACCACAGGGGTGGCTGTAGGAGTAGAGACATGCAAATCAAACAACAAAGGACATGTAGACAATTTCAATCTTTTCACACAATCATAAGAAATGAAAGAATGTGTAGCTCGAGAGTCAAACAAAACAGATAAGGAGTTACCGTCCACTTCACACACACCTTGCACAAGATCATCAGATTTGGACGCTTCCGCTCCATTCATAGCAAAAACTCTTCCAGCTACCTTAGGCTTCTCAACCTTTGGTGCATTTCTTGCTGGTGCAGCTCTATTATTAACTTGGCAATCTCTTGCTATATGCCCGGGCTTCTGACATTTGAAACAAATTATCTCCTTATAAGTACATTGAGTGCTGTAATGTGAACCACCACACCTAAAGCATCTAATGCCTTGAGCTCCTGATTGAGCTACAACTACACTTCCCCGAGGCTGTTGGGGTCTAAAATAGGGTTTCTTCTGAAAATTTCCTTTTCTACTGCCTGAGGGTCCATCACCATAAGTCCTTATTACTCTACTACCACCCTCTAGGCGTTCCACAGTCTTCGCCTTCTCTACTAATGCAGGAAACTCCCTAATAGCCATAGGGACAATCATTCGCTTCACCTCTTGCTTCAAGCCTTCTTCGAATTTTCTACACCTCCAAGCTTCAGTAGTAACTTGAGAATAAAAACGAGCTAAGTGTTCAAACTTAGTCGCATATTCATGAACTGTTAGGTTGCCTTGCTCTAACTTCATGAATTCTGCCTCTTTAGCATATCTAGCACTATCTGGAAAATACCTCTCCAGAAAGCGATCCCTGAAGTTTTCCCAAGTAATGGGTTCTCCACGTGCTTCCATCATTTGTAGAGTTCCATGCCACCAGAACTCTGCTTCATCAGTTAACATATATGTGGCATAAGTAACCTTTCTATCTTCAGGACATGCCATTGCCCTAAAGATCTTTTCTAAAACTCTTATCCAGTTATCAGCTACATCCGGATCAGAGTTTCCTTTAAATGATGGTGGATCATTCTTCCTAAATTCAGCCAATCCTTGATATTCAGGTGGGATTACTGTTCTAGCTGCTTGGGCAGCAACCTGAGTGGCCTCTAACTGTGCCAAGGCTGCTTGATGCTGATGAGCCATAGTAGCACTCTGTTGTTGCATCGCAGCTGCCATTACTTCCATAGCATGGGCCATTTGGGCCATATCAGAGGGAGGAGGAGGAACAGGAGGTCTAGGTGGTCTCACCATCCTAACAGAAGACCAAACCAAGTTAGAGGATAACATTGGTTAAAGCCTTCTACTCATCATGTCAATCATACACAGCAAAAACATAATAGACCTATCCCCATAGGTTCGTCCAAAAGATACTTAGCAGGAAATTTCAAGAGAAGCTATCCTTGATCTCGGTTTTCGCCTGCCATAATATCCTATTCGTCGCTCAAAATATTGGGATGGCCAATCTCAATATTTCACGACAGTACAACTAGGATTCATGGTATAACGAACAACCAAAACATACAACATCCTTAAATAACTTCACAACAACCACATAAGAAACATAGAAGACACATAACGCACAGTCCGATTTGAATCGAACTGCTCTGATACCATTATTGTAATGACCCAACTTCGTTACCATTATATTATACTAAACTCTTATTGAATTATTATCATGTGAAAGAACTTAAAAATTTTTTTCATTTATAATACATACACAAGTACTTATATATATAACGTTCATCACTACATCGTCCAAATGTAAAATACCGATGTGCACTTTAAGATATAATGATACATATAATATCAGAAGAAGTATTCAATTGTAGAGAACCTTCACACTAATCTTAATATTTGTACAAAATCCTAAGTTGGTTTCCCTTTAGTATGTACATATATACTCAAACAAACTAAACAAAACAGGAGGATCGTCCAGTCTCTAGATCGTCCAATCCAAAGGAACAAAGGGATCGTCCAATCTTCAACCTTGACTATCATGGAAGCCTGCGCCATCACTATTATCTGCTCCCGTGTCAATACACGATCATTGCAGTAATACAATACAAACACAAATTGCAAGGGTAAGCTTACTTAGATATAAGAAAATTGATATAGTATATACAGTTTCAATCACATCATTCACAATAAACATTTCAGTTATCATTCCACACATCAATATCATCATGCAACAGTATGCTGACTCGACTCCATGGAGATTTCAACCACTTTCGGGCGGTTCCCATAGGCCCCATCCCCTACCATTAGTCTCGCCTTAGACCATTCAGGGAGTCCCTTGAGCCACCATGTGGAGGAAGTGTGAATTTAATCCGATATAGACAAGTGTTGTTATTGGCTTACCTCTGTCAGGTTTGCAAAACCTTCCATCTTTAGGAATTCGCCCACTTGTCTATTCTATATGCCCGCCATTGGCCACCACGAAATCCTCCAGCACTAGGTTGAGAGCCCACCTAGCACCCTCAACTTACGTGCCTACCCTTATGCAATATCATGCACAACTCAATCACTCTGATTGCCACACGCTCTCTCTATGTTATAAATTCACCATTTTTCTCAATTCAAGCTTATGAACCCATCCCGCAGTTCAATAAGCACAAGTAAATCGTTCTCATTACTGGACTCCTTACTCACAACTCATCATCCACGTTAACCAAAAGGTGAATTTCCTAACATAGCTCTAGAACCAAAATAGTGGCAAATCAAACATCCTCGTTCGTAACAAGACTAGGTTCTGATTCTCTGTTAAACACACTCTCAAAATTTCACAACCACCATCGTTGGACGTCAGACTTTACTGTACCTAAGGTACTACTAGACGCGATTCATTATACAATGACTCATTGGACGCTGGTCACTAGACGCTGGGTCATTGAACGCTGGCTTTACTACACTCTAGTATTCACTGGACGTTGGTTTTTAGTCGTAGTATAGATAGATGGACGATGGTTTTTCTTTGGACGAGTGGTTTTCTGCAGAGCCCAGAACCTTTCAAAAACCCATTACGAACACATGTTTCAAAGGTTTTGAAACCATTTTCCAACACTTACAATATCATTCCAAAGCACAACAACATATTATCACAACAAACTCAGCTCATATCATCAAAACATCAAGAGAGCAAAATCATTACATCATCATAACAGATCTTTAAAGCATCCAAAACAGAAACAGAATTCCAAACATATCACCACCATATCAGTAAAACAAGTTTAAAGCTTCCCTTACCTACAGTTCTTGATTCAACCCGTGAAGAAGAAAAGTTAGAGAGGATAACTTTGAGATTCTCGAGTGATCTGCCCTTAAGTTTTGCTACAGAATCGACTAAGAGACACTGACTTAAACTCAGCCAAGAACTCTCTAGGAAAGAAGAAATAAATCTTCAAGTTCAGGGAGAAAATAGCTCTTTCTCACTTACGGTAAGGATATTTATATAAAAAGAATGATAAGAATGAAGAAGACTAGAAGAAACAGGAAGCTTTACACGTTTAGTAAGAAGATTTGCATGGAATTTTGCTATTTGTCCCCACCTTTCCTATAAAGACACTCCCTTCTCTTATTATTTTCTTCTACAACTTACGTAAAATCCTAAAAATCTCCCTACACACACTCTGAGCCTAACACCTTATTAAATTCCAAGATTAATACCACATCACATATCACAACATATAACTTAAGTTAATTATCATATTATTTCAACATAATTTAATTTTCTCTTGTATTATCAATCAAACACTTAAAAAAAAAAATATCACGACATTACAGCTATGAGACTAATCCTCGGTCCGGGTCTTAGTCACACTTAAAGCTCATCGCCCATCTCCAAAAGTGTATTCTGCGGGGATCGAACCTAGGTTCTCACCCACAAACTCAGCGTGTGTTGCCAACTGAGCTACACCCATTGGGTAAATTAATTACATTTACTTGTGTTCATAAGAACATCAATTTATAATATACGCATAGCAGATTTTACACTAACATAGTTAACTTAACGCATGTATTAATTTGTTAACACATGTGCTGATAGTATCCATTATCATAACGGGGATTTGTCTATTTTAACGTAAATAAAAGTAAAATAAATAATCTTAATTATTGATAAAAAAAATATGTGAATATAATATTAACAATTATTTATTTTATGAGTTTAATGATGATGCACTGACAATGTAAAATAATTTTACACTGTCATTCAATCACAAATTATCGTTGATATGACTTTTAAGATAATTTTGTAAAAGTCAACAAACTTATCATATATCGTGAATTATGATTGGATAACAGTGTAAAATAGTTTTACACTGTCAATGCATGACCCTTTTTCTCTTATTTTATTAGCCACCAATTTTTTTTCTTTTAAAATGAGATGCTCACATTAAACAGATCGAATTTTTCTAAAGTATAATTTTTTAACAAGAAAGGTATGGATTGTAATCTTGACATTATTCGGTGGGAAGTTACCCTTATGAAGAAAAAGAACTTAAATACAATTTTTAAAATATTTTTAAGTACTATTTTCTAATAACTGTGGTAATTTTTTATCACGTGCGAAACATCAATCTTAATTGAAAAATAATAGGTAAGAAATTAATTTGTTGTATTGTCATTTACTCGAAACAAAATGGATTTTTTTGGGAGAGTTCTACTCACTTCATCTTTCTTAGAGGAATTAAAAATCAAAATAGATTAATGTAGTGCTGATGGCGCCATTCAGCACCGTCACACCGCGCACCGTCACCGTCACCTCCTTCCTCCTATATGATGTCTTTCACTCACCTCTCTCACTCTCTAATTCAGTCTCTTTCCTCCCATTTCCATCTATTATCCAACAAAAATGAGAAAATGCACTGTTCAGGCATTGGGACTTGCCATTGTTCTCTTCCTTTTACTCATCCTCCTAACCCCATCCATTCCTCAGCCTCAGCGATACCATGATTTCGCTGACAAGCGCCAATTCTTTGGTAATTCCCTTATGAAAACTATTTGTTACCCTTTCATTTCTAGTCAAGTAACCTTAAAAATGTGAACTTGGTTGTGTAGAGGAGTTTATGTCAACTGGGCAGAGGAGGGTCTTTCATTTTCCATTCAGTTTGTTGGCAAATTTCGAAAAGTAAAAACAATAAGGATTTCTTTTTCTGAATTTAATTAGAATACATTACACTGAGTGAACAAACATATAAGGATTTCTAATCATAAATCGTCGTATAATGTAATATTGTTAAACTTAAGAAGAGTTCAATTGACAATTTCTATATACATTCAATCCGTCAACTAATCAGAAGTATAAAATTTAAGATAATTACCATAAAAGTGAATAAACTTATCATGTTTTTATCAGATAACAATGTAAATATTCTTTATTATTAAAAATATATATTTAAATGAGTTCACAATGTAAAAATCTTTGCCGTAATAGTATATTAAAATTAAACTTTTTTTTTTCTTCTTTTTGATTGTTCTTCAGGCATACCCAATGCAGTTAACGTGATATCAAATTTCCCATTCATGGTTATTGGTCTCATTGGCCTTGTGCTTTGCCACCGTAGGAACTATTTTAACATCAGGTATTTTTATTTTGTCACCATCAATTTCTTTAGCTTACGTGATTGTTGTCGTCAATTATATAATTAAGATATGTAGCATCAGTTTGCAAGGTGAACTATGGGGTTGGACATGCTTTTATGTTGCTGTGACTTCAGTTGCTTTTGGGTCTTCATACTATCATCTTGGCCCAAATGATGCAGGCCTTGTGTGGGACAGGTTGCCGGTGAGTTTCTCCTATGGAAGTTGAATTCAATTCAGCCATTGGTTTCGTAATTTTGATTCCTTGATTATTGTCTGTTCTTGGAGATGTCTGTTGCTTTCGCGTCTCTGTTGGCAATCCTCATCATTGAAAGGATTGATGCAAAGAAGGGAACAATTTCAATTGTCCCTCTAATTATGGCGGGCATAATTAGCAGTGTGTATTGGAGGCAAGCCTACTTCTTCATTCCTTCTATTTGCATGAGTTTTTTTTTTCTTTACCCTATTGCATTAGTTGGACATTAACTCATTGATTCAGTCCTTCTTCTATAAGTGAACAAAATTGATCATCATACGGATAAAAAGTTGGACAAAACTTAGTTGCAATTCATTATATGTTTTTTAATCTTGTTCTTCATCTCGTCATTCAGTGCCAACTTTAAATGTCAACATTTGTTGTGAGTTATGAAGATGAAACTCCAATTTTAATTGGAAAATAACACCGAAAGGCACTTAAGGAATTGCATTATTGTCCTATAAATTGCCAACTCTATAAATGTACTTATCATAAAGATATAGGATTTATTGTGAGTGACAACATCATGGATTGGTTAAGATAATGCCAAAAGTTAGGCTAGTTTTTAACCTTGAAGTAACTGAGCATCCAGTTTACTGAACTTTAGCTCTTGAGAATAGTTGCTAGTGCTACTTTTCTCACTCATTCTTTTATAATGAAGGTTCTTTGGTGACATCCGTTTATATCTTCTGGCCCAAAGTGCATCATGCATTTCCATACCTCTCATGGCTAATTTATTGCCTCCAATGTACACGCATTCACCATATTGGCTCTGTGCTTCAGGTTTGTATTTTTGGTATTGTATAATAGCTGTTTCGATGTAATACAGATACTCTTTTCAATTAACTTCAATTTCAATTTAAACCTTGACAGGATTTTATCTTCTAGCTATGCTGCAAGAGGCTGCCGATAGAGTGATTTATCTATTGTCTTTTCACATTGTCAGTGGTCACACACTCAAGCATTTGTCTGCTGCAATGGTTCCTGTCATCCTAACAGTCATGCTTGCAAAGAGAAGTGTTTACTCGGAGAAGCTTTTGCATGTACGCAACATTCAGCTCCATCCAATACAAATTTGAATTCTATGAAAGATTTTGGACTAAAATTTCAGTGAAAAGAGTCTTGACATTGTCAACACAAAATGAGTTAGCATTGCCGCCCAGGTTATGGATATGTTATGAATGGTTCCCCTTTCTCATCAAAACTCTTTGCTGTCTTTTATATATGGATCCCAAACCATTAAAAAAAATAAAACTAAAAAAGGAATTGGGGAATATTTTTTTTTTTTATATTTATTACCAAATTTTCCAAAACTATCTTGGAGGTTTTTTGCACTTGAAATAATTTCAGTCCAATTTTCTTGAGGCAATATGCTACATTTCTACAACTTTTGTTGGTAAAGCATTCTGCATTTGTTTCCTTTACCCAACTAAAATCACTTTTTGGATATTATGATATCATTTTGAGTTATTACTTAATAATGGAAACTGTGTTTGGTAGTTCCTTCCTTTATTGTTGTTGTTATCTCCACCTCCCCTCTTGCAAAGGATGATTTTCATTTACGTCTTCCTATAATGACTAGAATCTTAACCTCACGTGGTTGATGTGGTCTGTATGCAGGCAAAGTCTGCTTAACACGTAAAGCATTTCCCAGACTATGATCAAAGAAGGCATTTGGTTTTAATGTGCAGGTTGTGGAATCTCAATAATGTGGTCCTTTCTCTCCCACTGAAGAAAAAAGAGAAAGGTTAAGCTGCTAAGGGAAGTTTAGTGGTGTATGGAGCATAAGTAGTTTGTTAAATATTTTATGTTGATAAACTTTTGTGCTTTAGTTGTACTAAAAAAGAAAAAGAAGGTAGGTGGATGGAACAAATCACAGTCACACCCTATCAATTGTGATACAGTAACATTCACCTTAATTAGCTTCTTGTTTGTACAGTCCTGATCTTCAATTTATAGCTAGTATTAAAATAGAAGAGATAGACCAAGTAGACGAAGAACGGAATCTTGACTCACTCAGTCACTGTTCTCTGATTTGTATGGAAGAACCTTTGGCAGCTGCAAAATATATGAGAATAGAAATTAAAACTAGTGATACAGTAACTAAAATCAGTAAGACTCAACGGTAGGGGTGTTAATGAACTGATCCAATTCAATCAAAACCGAAAAAATCGATCCAAAAAACTGAAAATTGAATAAACCGAAAACGAGAATGGATCAAAAATTGAAAAAATCGAAATTTTTTATTAGATTGGATCGGATTTGATTTTGAAATTCATTCCAAACCGAAGTTTTATATATATATACATTTTTATTTATAAATTTATGATATTACTCATGTTTATATTTTTATTTCTTATATATTTATAAAATTATTACATAACTTATATTATTTGTGAAACATCTATTTAATTGAAGATATTTTTTTTAGTAACTATTTGATTAAAGGTACAAAAGTATAATTATTAAGTTATATAAATTTACTTTTAATAGTATATATTTGAAGAATTATACTATTATTAGTTGTTTATTGACTTATAAAGAAGATATTTAATATTTTAAATTATCTTTTATTATGTTTATTATATATATTATCATTTTTTTAATACTTTCTCCAAAAAAAATATAAACAAGACTAAAACCAAAAATCGATCTAATCTAAACCGATTTAAATTGGATCGGATTGGATTGGATTTAAATTTTTTATCAAACCGATTGGATGATTAATTAAGAAAATCGAAATGTTTGAATCGGATGATTTTTCTCTTCAAAATCGATCTAATCCCATTGGCAAACACCCCTTCTCAACGGTAGGTCGGTAGCATTCCCATATTATAATAGCTAGGATCCTCACACTCGAGTTTTAAAATACTCTCTATTTTTTGTTGGTAATTAATATTTGCACTGGTTTTTTTAGCTTCGCACCTACAAACTAACGAACAAGCACAGCTGTGAAAATTCTACTATTAAGAGTACGTTTGGATAAATTTTTTCATAAGTAATTTTAGAAAAAGAAAATGAGAAGAAAAAATGAAATGTTTTTAATAAGTAATTTTAGGAAAAGAAAATGAGAAAAAAAAATGAAATGAGTTTTTCAATAAATTAAAATTAATTTATGTATAAACTAATTTGTAAAAACTCTTTCATATTAACTTTTTTTTTAAAGTTTATTTTTAACTTGTATATAAGTTAATTTTAGTTTATCGAGAAGTTTATTTTGTTTTTTTTTCTTATTTATTCTTCTGAAAGTGTTTATAAAAAAGTTTATTCAAACATGTCCAAAACTATTAACCATACTCTTGCCAATAAAGACAAGTAAGTCATCCAATAAGCACACTTGCTTAGCATAAACAGAGTAAGGATTTCAGGGGAACCATGTGCGATGAAACAAGGTGCATATTTGTTACATTTTGTGTATATAATGCTTAACTTGTGCGTTACAGGATGACTATAGGCACTTCAATCAAGATTGGCCCTGCATTCAGAATGCTGAAGAGAAGCATGCTAGCCATTTAGATCTTGATTATAGAATAGAAGCTTGTTCTTGTGGCATGTCTTAGAGTGTGTTTTGTTTTTCGTTAGAAAGCTTGAAACGGATGTTGAGTCCAATGAGGATTGAGTTGAACATAATTTGGAATGTATGTCAACAGAAACCAAATACACACTTAGTCATCTAATCCCCAGAAAAGTTAAGAACCAGTGGCAGTGTTTCAGTTTTTTCAGTTGCTTCTTTTGATACCATTCATATTGTCGTTAATTTTCATAATATGATATTAATCGATAACTTGTATTCGTATGGCTTATTAAATGACTTCTTCGTGTACTTCAGGATGGTGATGTAATTGCGTGATCTTGGACTATTGTACAAAAATTCCGCATAAGTTTATCCTACCGTGTAGCTTTTGTCTAATTAACTAGATATTTCTAAGGATTAAAATCGCACACAGTTTAAATTAAAGGAACCAAAATTAAACAAAAAGCAAAAAACCAAAAAAAAAAATGCACTTGGAAACGGCCAAATGTGCACATGGTTGGCAACTCAGATTCAGCAAATTAGTCGCTTTCACTTTTGATGATTGATGCAACAAAAGCAACTAATGGTGGCATTGATGAACAACTCGTGGGTAGTCAAACTGCTGAGGGAATTTGCATTCAACTATCTTAAGCAAAAGGTCACATGTCTCTACCAAAGGTTTGCACTAGAAATACAAATACGTCACGTCGTGTGGCTCTCTTTGAAGGAAATGGTCCCATGATGCCATTTTCAAAGGCTATGTCTGCTCTGTTTGTTCCTTTTGCGTAGATTATACATATATTTCAATGTATGGACAAATTATCCACATTACCCTTTGCCGTGCATGCTTCATTTCATTATCAGATTCTGGTACCAGTATAATATTTGGAAAGAAATTTGGAGTCTTATAATACATCTTTCAAATGTCAATAGGTGCAGTGTCCCTGAAAACTAAGTAGGAATTTGAATCCACTGCTAGACAAAGTCTCAGTGTCTTCCAGGGGTGCCAGCCCCTATCCTAAATGAGTAAAGAATAATTGTGTTTATAGATTAAATGCTTCACTTTGACTGAGATGACTGGTTCGCATACATTTACTGTTAAGATTATATCCTGTAAGCTAAGTTGGAGAATACTATTGGAGTTTAGATGTACAGTAGTAGCTGATGCCATTCATATAAACCACGAAATTAGAATAAACCATCTGGCAACATCAAGTAAATGAAATATTGTTTCTGAAACTTGGTTTTAATTTATTAGTGGAAACAGTAACTAGTAAAGGATGATGATAACATGCATAACAATATCAGCTAGTATATCTGCTACATGATTCCCTACAAAGGTGATCTTTTAGCACTAATTTTATATCAATTTTGCTAACCATTGCCCTTTTCAAAAGATAATGATTATGAAATTATAAATGAATTTTTTTTATTAAAAAATGTAGCATTTAATATTATATCATTCATACTGGCAGGTAGCTGGAACAAACAAGAACAAGAAAAACAGCCAAAAATGAAGAGAAAAATAGACTTTATATTCACTTAAATTTGATAATTGTTATGTACTTGAGATGCTATCAGTGCATTGCCTGCATGTATTGTGTGGTTATTATTGCTCAGCCTACTACTACACCTAGCAGGCATGCACCAATATTCAAACAGGAGTGAAAGTTCACCTCCAAAAATAGATCATTTGAGCCAACTATGGCTATATCTATACAAGAAGAAACTGAACAATTGTAATAAAGTTAACTTTCTCTTAGAAGTCTTCTACTTCAAGCATAACAACCTATCTTAACATGACACAGTACCATATTACAATGATCCTCTGCCATTAACCTTAGTCTCAACAGCTGTACTAATGATATCAACATCTCACGTTAGCAAATTTCCACTGTTTTCACGGTCAGATTGCTTGCAACTAACATCCTTGATCAGAGTATCATCCAAGGCAGGCAATGAGATTGACCTGGATCTTACCCGGATCTTGCTGGCACGGGATGATTCACTGGCCAAGGGTAGCATCATGCGAGGTGGCGGGTTACTCCCTCTGCGCTCTGCAATGGAGGGGGAAGATCCTTTGCGCGGCAAACTGGATTTTGCCCCTACCAAGGTGTGATTAGCCAAAAATACCTCCGAAGATGAAGAGACACCTTCTTTCTGAAGCAAAGAGCAACTCTCTGAGTAAGATGCATCTTTAACATGAAAGGGCTCAGCTGATTCCAGACCAGAAGGCGATGGCTGCCGAGAAGACAAGATCGACAAGTCAGTCGATGTAGGCGAAAATGTAAAGGAACTGCCATAATCAGAACTGGTGGGCGAAAGCGTTGGCGACTTGGAACAGAATTTGGGGCTGCTCCTTAGAAAACAAGCAAAAGAATCCGATGCTCGATGAGGGGATGGTGGTGGCAGTGAAGAACCAACACTAGGAACAACAAAATTATCTTTTCCCCTCTCCGAGCCATTATCTACAAAACACTCACACTCAAAGGAACCCCGCGAAACAACCACATTGTTACAAGATGGTGGCAAAGGATCAACATTCTTATGTTGATTTTCCTCACTAGACTCACAACACTTAGAAGACGTGAACAATCCTTTCATGATACCACTAGCAAGCTTCCTTGTCAGTCTCCCCCACCCATTTTCCCTAGCAGGAAGACAATTTTCAGATCCAGCATTAGACAAAGAAAAAGGCGGAACAACCCCACCAGCAAGCGCCTTATGAAAAATCCCAAAATCCAAATCATACTCCTCAACTCTCCTGGGACGAATCCCCACATCAATCTCCATTCTTTTCACCTCTCCCTTCTCCACCAACACTTCCTTGTTATCAGAAAGCGCAACCCAAAAGTCCTTCGGCTCTTCATCCTCAACCACACTAACAACCTTCCCCGTAGCCTTCTCATATCGAACAACCTGAGCAGCCGCTGATCTTGCATTGCAACACATCACCGAGCCACACTCCTTCCCAATCCACACGTATATAGCAGAAGGCACGTGCACAACAAACGCCCCACGCGAATCAAGCGCGCGTGCGGAAGGGTGGTTAACCGTCTTAGGAACAAGATGAAGAGGATCATAAGGAGAATGAGGAGCCATCCGATACATCCTGAGAACAGAACTAGGACTCGCGGGCATAGCATGCACTCGCTTCTGACACTGCAGTAGCTGACACGCGAAACCCATGTTGGGGTTCGTGACGCCACGCGCGTTCTTCACGTAGTGAAACGCGTCCTCGAAGCTCTGGCCTTCCCTCCACATGAGATACGCGATGACCAGCGAGGTCGACCGCGACACTCCCTGGCAGCAGTGGACGAACACGCGCCCGCCCTGCTGGCGAACATCCTCGAAGTAATCGAAGACGTCGTAGAGAATGCTGGTGATGTCCTCCGAGGGAGAGTCCCGCAGCCAGAGCGTTTTGTAGACGAACTCCGTTTTGAAATACTCGGGGCACACGAACCCGACACAATTGAGCACGTGCGTGATCCCGTGCCGCCGCAGAAGCTCGTCGCTCTTCGCCACCGTGTCACTCCCCAGGTACACGTGCTCTGCGATTCTCGAACATTCCTTGTCGTAGAACGCCAAGTAGTCTCTCTTGAACTGAAAAACTTGACCCGAATCTGGTGTTTTGGTGGACCCTCTTGGAGTCTGTGGCAGAGGCCAATCGCCGAGATCGTCGCAGCCGGCGCTCGGCCACTCCAAAACGCTGCGTTTGTTGATGGCGAGAGGCTGAAGCGGCCGCGGAGGTTTCCGGGTAACCGGAGACCGGTCGGTCCAGGAAACTGATCGGGAATGTGTTTTCCGGTGACCGCCGGCGTGGTCGTTGTTGTTGCTCTCGTCTCCCAACATGGGTAGAAAGCAAACTCGCAAGACGCGAACTTTTTTAATTGGGTTTCAAACCCATTAACAGAAGTGATAATGGGTTGAAAGCAAAAGCTTGGAACGGTAAAATGGTAGTAGGTGTTGTGTTGCGGCTAGTTTCGAGTTTTTTTCTCACCTAAAACCATTGACCGTGACCCACTCACTCTCTGACTCGTTCTTGTTATAAAGAGATGAAAATTCAAACACAGACACTTAGAGAGAGGTGGATCTTGCAGAGAGAAGAGAGACGTGGTGTGTTGTTTGTGTGAAACAGAAGAAGCAGAGCGAAGTGAACAAGAGTTTGGAGTTTGCTTAGAAATGGAAAAAAAAAGTGAGGCTTGGTGGTCATGGTCTTTCAATTTGACCGAGACATATAATGCGTCAAAGTGCCACCTCGGTTTTGGAACATTTTTTCTCAAATAATAATAATAGTGTGTTTCTTTAAATCTGCATTTATTGTCACACATTTTGAATTTATTTTTAATTGACTTCCTTTCTCCCCTATTAATTATATTATCAGTTTTAATAATATTTATATAAGGGAGCAATTGTAATGTGCATTTAAAAACCAGTTTTGGTTATATTTTTATTATATATATTCGGTCATTACTGTGTTTTTGAAACGGTTTTAATATTTTAGATTTTTTTTTCATCTGGCAGTCAAACTGTTATAATAGTTCTTTATTAGTAGATGTTACAATGAAAAAAAGTTTGACCAGAGAAATAATTGTTTGTTCTAGAATATGGATTTGAATTGATTTTATTTATCATCTGTAAAATTTCTTTTTATACTAGTATCAACATTAAAACATCATTAAAAGAGTTCATATTTATTTTGTCAAAATTTTGTAATAATTCAATACTATAAATAATAATTTGAAATCAGATACTTATTTTTAAACAAATATTATCATTATTATTATCAAAATGTTTTATTAATGGGATAATATTTCTTTATAATCAAATTTGGTCAACGGGTTTTTTTTATGTGGGTTCCTTAAAATTATGCAACATTGTTTAACTAAATTTATGGTCAAAGCAAATAAAGTGTATTCTTTATATGAATATTGTTGTGTGTATAAACAATGTTTCTTGAGAATTTTTTTGTTTTTAATAATAAAAAATGAATCTTTTACACTTAAAATCAACAAACAAGGGAAGAAAATTAACAAACACATAAAAATCATAGTCAAAATATTGTTTAAAATAAAATCAAAGCACAGTAAATCTCAAAATCACAAAATCATATTTCTAAATCACATTCACAATAAAATCACAAAATCAAACTCACTTTCACTGCATAATGAACTTGGTGAAATCTATACTAAAGAAACTCAAACTGCAAAGAGATGTTGGAGAGACTCGAACGCACCGATGACGCATCAAACCCGATCTGCACTAGAAGCTTGAACTCTTTGGAAGAAAAAAAAGACAAAGTCTCAAACGTGACAAAGGCGTTGAGCCACATCTTGGCTTGGAGATGTGGCAAAGAGAAGTGGTTGCGCTTAAGAGCTTTTTGAGAGAAATAGTGGCATCAAAGTGGAGACACAGTGGAGAAAAACAGTTGTGTTTGATAACATTTTGAGTGAGAGAGAATGTTTTGAAAGCGAGCTTGAAATGGATGCGGAAAGAGAGAAAGGGGGCATTCTAATTGAAATAAGCGTGAATGTGAAAAAACTGATGGGAAAGCCTGAAGAAATTGAGCATGAAACGAACGTTTTAGAAAAAAATAAATACCATTGTGCACAGTTTAACCAAATTTAAGAAAAAAATATAGTTGAATCTTCTGGTTAAAAATCATATGAATATTTACTGTAATAAAATTACCGTTGTGATTGAATTTGTGTGTTCCAATGAGTGTATAAATGTTCTATAAATCGTGCTTCAAATTACACTCAACTCACAATTTTTTTCAAGCCAATTTTATTTGGTATCGTTATTCTTCTCAGGTTACATTTTTTTTTGTTCCTCTCAGGTTGATTTTATTTCCTGCTATTGTTATTTTCAAATCACAATTTTTTTATTGTTACTAAATGGGTGTTACAAACCCGTCTAGGTCACCAGTTTTGAGAAAACCCAGTTGAGTCTCACCGGGTTTATCCGAGTTGCATGCATGATCGATTTGATCCAGGTTCTTATCAATTTTGCACACAATTTCTTAATCCATAATTCTATTTTCCTTGTTTTTATCAAGCCCCGATCTTTCCTGTTTTTTGTTATGGGTCCCAATCAATTTAATTATCAATGATACATAATTTATTTGAAAAACCAACCACCTCCTACCTGCGACAATTATCAAAATCCTCAGTATTTTATGTATCCTGCGACAATTATCAAAATCCTCAGTATTTTATGTATCCACCACCCCCAACCAACCATGCCATGTGGTATAGGCCTTTTTTATCCAATGCGGAAGCCTCCCAACAATGAACCCGAATCACCATTCGGGTCCATGTCTCAGTCTCAAGTAGGTATGGAAAATATTATGCTAGATGAAGGAGTAGAAAACTCTACTCAGAAAAAAAAATCATGTTAGGTTCTCAGTGGAAGAGGACACAATTATTATTCGATCATGACTCAACCTGTCAAAGGATGCAATTGTGGAAGTTGACCAAACAACAATTGGTTTTTAGTTAAGAATTAGATACACATATAACAATGACCACAAGCAGTTTTCAGAGAGGGAAGCAATTCAATTAAAATCTAGATGACATCAAATCAACCCTACGGTTCAAAAGTTTATCAGTTGCTACAAACAAGTTGTTCATCAAAAGAAAAGTGGGATCTCAAATAAGGACATTATGACTCAACCTGTCAAAGGATGCAATTGTGGAAGTTGACCAAACAACAATTGGTTTTTAGTTAAGAATTAGATACACATATAACAATGACCACAAGCAGTTTTCAGAGAGGGAAGCAATTCAATTAAAATCTCGATGACATCAAATCAACCCTACGGTTCAAAAGTTTATCGGTTGCTACAAACAAGTTGTTCATCTAAAGAAAAGTGGGATCTCAAATAAGGACATTATGACTCAACCTGTCAAAGGATGCAATTGTGGAAGTTGACCAAACAACAATTGGTTTTTAGTTAAGAATTAGATACACATATGACAATGACCACAAGCAGTTTTCAAAGAGGGAAGCAATTCAATTAAAATCTCGATGACATCAAATCAACCCTACGGTTCAAAAGTTTATTGGTTGCTACAAACAAGTTGTTCATCAAAAGAAAAGAGGGATCTCAAATAAGGACATTATGGCTGACGCGTATATGATTTTTTTCTCATGATTCAGGTAAAAAAATTTGAATTTGAGCATGCATGGCAGTTGTTGAGAGATGAACCAAAATGGAACACATAATTTATGGGAAACTATTCAAAAAGAATATGCAAAGGAAAAGGAGCTACAACCGCTTCTAGCAATGTCGATTTGTTTGGCATGGAAAATGCTATAAGGGAAAAAATGTTGTCACAACAAAAGTAAATAAGGCAAAGGAGACAAAGAATATGTGCATATTGCATGAAATCCTTGTGAGGACACGTCTGCCATGTCTGAGAGTCAACGTCAAAACCATGAATTATTTTGTAGCTTTATTAGGCACAAGTTAGGAAACTAGCCCAATGTTGTATTTTTATTTAAAGTAGTTGTTATATAGAGCTATCAAAATGGATTGTCCGTCCCGACGGGCCAAGCATGAAAAGTGGGTCTGCCCAACCCGACCCGAATTTCTTATGGGCTGCATTTTTGGTGGCCTGGCTTGGTCTAGTGGTCAGTGGGGTCAGGCCAAATTGGCTTGTTTTGTTTTATTTTGTCTAAATTTGTATAAATTTAAAAGGAAAAATAAAAAAATTAAAATAATATCGAGCCAAAATAGGCTTGGTGGTGATCGTTGGGATTTCATACAACTAGCTCGATGTTATATTTTTATTTAGAGCAAATTACAGCGATACCCCCTAAATTTTACACTAATTACACATGAACCCCCTCATTTTTTTGACATTACTTTGACATCCCTTATGTTAACAGTGTTAAGCAACGATTCTAATTTAATGTTAAATGAATAAATTGTCCTATCTTTTATGTGTGAAACCGAAAATACCCTCTAACTTAACCCTAAGGCATCTCCAACTCCAACCAAATAATGCAGCCGTCCAAATCAAAGTTTCCAGGCCAAAACGAAGGCGTCAATTGTTAGATAAAATGACTTAAAATACAGTAAATCCAATAGGGGGTGAATTGGATTCTTTCAATTTTTCTTTAAGTTTCAATTTACTTAGTGAAAACTTTTGCAACTTTCAAATTCTTTTTGAATCCTTTTAGAAGTTGAAAGTGTATGTTTAACTTGTGTTAACCATCTCTTATTTCCAATACTAGTTTTTTACCAAAAAGATCAAGATCAAATATGAGCAAGTAAGATCAAGATATTTAAGAGATAAGGAAAGAAGGAGAAGGTGACACAAAAATTTATACTGGTTCATTTCAACCTGAAATCTACATCCAGTGTTATCCAAAGCAAACCTAGCTTGGACCTTTTCCACTATTAGAATTTGTACACGCAAACTCACAAGCACATGCAACACATATGCTATGCAACTTCTTGAAAGCCTATCAAGAAACACTACAATGTAGAAAACCTATCTACATGCAATGCAGCTAGGGAAACCTACCCTATATCTCAATTACAACAAAAGTAAAAGGAAAGAAATCACCTAAAACGTGAAGATATGAAAAGTTGAAGTTCTTCCTTATTTGCCTTCTTATTCCCTTCATGTAGCTCCAAAGAGATTCATTGTTTTCTTAAGAATTAGAAAAAGTTTGATTCAATGAATCTTTGTGAAGATGACACACTTTCAGAGTTCTCTCAGATGAAAAAGATGAAGTAAAATGAGAGAGAATTGTGTCACTTGCGATTTCCATTTGAAAGGTTAGTTATATAGATATCAAAATAGAGATAATCAATTATTGCTCAAGATAATAGATTATTTCGTTCTTATCAAAATCTGGAAACGCTGAAGATCAAAATAGTCGATTATATCATGAGATAATCGATTAACTGCGAAAGGCTCATTTTTCTTTCAGAGCTAGATAATCGATTATTTTAAGTGGATGATCGATTATCTGCGAACGAGTGACAAATTTAAAAAAACAAAGCCACGAGATAATCAATTAATTTGTTCATGTAATCGATTATTTTATTTTTGGATTGAAATCTTAGAATTTTACAAAAGGTTTTCGCCCAGATTCAATCCTTGAACAAAATATATAGAGATACAATGATTAATTGATGCATTCATGAGGGAATAGAAGTATAACTAGCGTAGATGCATGATGCACACACATTCACACACTAGTATTCTCAAAATTTATAAGGAGCGAATCTAAACTATTGCAATTTCATCATCATCAAAACAAAATAGAGATGAATACAAGGCTAAGGGGTCTTCATAGATTTACATCAATGTGTGCACGGCAGAAAACGACGACGCAGATCATAGAACAACGTCATCACCGACCACGACATCGTCGTCAAATGCACCAAGATACAGAGCTCCATCTCCGAAGGTAACCTAACCTCTCTAGTTTAGATCTAAGCCTCTACTTCTGAGATCTGTTCTCGTCAGAGAAATCTTTAGTACCATCTCGGACGCCAGTGTGTCTAAACCTCTCCGCACACATTTACTTAGTTAGTCTCAAGCGATCAAGGTTTGGTGAGAATCAAGTTTTCCTTATTGTTTTACTAATCGGGATTTGCATTAATGGGATTTAAGAAAAAAATTATGCTTTTTAATCCCCTTTTGTTAGTTACGTTGATTTATTATTCTATTGCTAAGTTTCTTTTATTTAGGTGGAATAATACTATCCACTGGTTGCTGATTTTTACTTTCTAATGTGACAAATTCATGGCTTTGTCCCAGGGTGCTTTTAAAGGTGTAGGCTTTGGACTTGGAAGGCATTTTGCTGTAAAAAAAAAGGAAATTTGGAGTCGCATCATGAATTATGCTGGTTTATGTTACAGTAGGGTGTTGTCATTTTGATAGCAATATGGCTGTACAATTTTTTCTTCCCTTTGAAGAATTTTGTTTTGAGAATTTTGTTAAACACTTCATTATGATAATTTTGTTTTGCTTTATCTGTTTAATATTCTTTTCCTCCAAATTTTGTGTGGATTTTTATTATTTTTTTGGAGGGGTTGTTTTGATTTTGTTTTGTGTTATGGGGTTTAAGCTCCCTTGTTCATTAGCCTATGCATTTTCATCAAATCTTCTAACATTTTTCTTGTAACACCCTCATTTTTATTTCTATCTATTTTCTTTTTATTAATAATTTAATATTGAGAAATCAAGACAAAATATTGAAATATTGATTCACACTATTGTGATCAAGATTTCATGTTCTACTTAATCATGAATTTTAATAATTATTTCTGGTCAAAGTTCGAGTAACTATTAAAATAACGATTAAGTACATAATTGTTTGTCTCTATGACAGACATGAGCAAAATTCTCAAACAATTACAAAATAATTATTTGAGCTTAGAATCATGTTTTATAGGTCTAAATAAGGTTAGGATAATTTTCTTAGAGAATTTAGATCTTTCTGAGAAAATTTTACAAAACGCTCTAGACTTGATGAAACTGACAAAGTCAGTTCATTTTTGGGTTAAATACATAAAACTATAATTTCCATAAAAATTTGAGAATCTATATATGATTTTTTTGACTAAAAAATAAATATTAAAAATTTGAAATTAATTATAAAAAATTAATTTTAATTCATGGTAATTAATAATAAATATAATTTAAGTCTCTTAAAAATTTTCAACTCAAAATAAATTTATTCAATTAAAAAATTTAAAATTACGTGTATAAACTTATACCGATAATGCGTATAAACTAACGGATACGAGTAGTGTGACCCAAATAAAAATTTTATTTGGACCAGGCTTTCTCCAAGCCTAATCCGTCAGCTCCCATCTCCACACACCACTTGTGCCAATTCAAATTTCACAATAAAATAAAAAGCCTAAAAATAAGCCTATAAATGAGAAACCTTCAATCACTTTCCTCTACACTTTCTCTCTCTCTTGATCGACGCTCTCTCTTCAGTCTCTCTTCTCTCACTCATATTCTTCCTCGCAAAACAGACCTAAAACTCCATTGTTGAGTTCCAAAGCTTCCTCCTTTCAATTCCAAGCACCATTAAGCCACAAAAACGTGAAGCCTCTTGCCTTCCTTTCCTCTCCTTGCTGAATCCGAATCTCTTTCCTTGGTAAAGGGGGAGTGAGGCCTTGATTCCTTTATTGTTTCATGTTATATTTATTATTTTGGTTTGTATTTCTTTTATTTCCTTGTATTTATTTGATTTTCCTGTATTTCTTTGATTCTTGTTGATGTATTGTATTTGGGACTTTGTAAATTTTATTCTTCCCCTTCCTTTGTTCTGTCACTTATTCGTTGGAATGGCCTCTCTTAGGGGAGACCATGTCAAAATTTCCACTTAATCTCTTGTGCTTGTGATCTTGATTCTTTGTTTCTTTTACTTTAACAGCTTAAAATTTTGAATTGAATCTTAAACTCTAAAAAGCTCAGAGTTCTGTATGTCAACGGAGAGTAATCTTTTATTTTTATTTTTGTATCTTCTAAAGATGTTTTAAGTCATAAAATGAAGTTTAATAATTATTACTTGAGAAAAATTACATCTTTACAAGAACGTAAGCCATAAAAGTGAAGAGTTTTCTTCTTTTCCTTTTATCTTTGATTTTCACGGTACTAAATCATAGGCTATGGTTCTGTTTTCTTTTTCTGGTTGTAACAAGAGTTTTTTTAGAGACATGTGTTAATAGTTGAAAAGTTGAAAAAATTTCTCCCCCTTTGGATCAAACAAAGTCACGATTTAATGTGAGAAAGAGAGAGGTTAAAATTCTAAAACTTCTTGAATCAACTAAGTTTAATTTAAGTTTAAAAAGGGATGGTTAGAAGTTAGAACAGAGTTAAAAACTTTGTAATTGATCAATATTCTATTTTCTGATTTTAGATTTAAATATCTTTTCCAAATTAACAACTTGAAGATAAAAACAACTTTTTAAATATAGTGCGTATGTTCGGTGATTAATGTAAAAAGAAAATAAATGAAAGTTCATTTCTTGAATCATAAAACAAATTTCTTAAAGACGAAAATTAAATTGGGAATATTCAAATATATATATATATATATATATATATATATATATATATATATATATATATATATATATATATATATATTGACATGGCTGTTTAATTTGGTAGAAGATTTTATCTTGTTTCAACTTATACGTATTTCAATATTTGGAATAATAAATATTGTTTAAATAAGTCTTAAGATATGATTTTCATATATATGGTACACAGTTTTCATTAGAGAAGAAGGAAAATAGTATTTGATTATATAAATAAATATATACCAGTTTCCAGATTGGATAAAAGTTAGAAGTAGAAATTTTACTTTAATAGCATTCGGAACATTAGCAATTAATATTTTGAGTAAAGGAATAAGAAATAAGAATTATTATTATTATTTTTTAAACCTTTGAACTTGAAAATTTATATTTTGGACTAGAAACATGTTACCGAAAAATGAAAATTTTCAATTTTAAGCCAATGTTATTTTGGTCTAATTGGTAAGTTTTATAGGGTTCTATAGGGTTGCATGGAATTAAGATTTAAAAATTGATTTCACAACTACAGGTCTTTTGAACACTTAAATAAGTTTTAAAATAATTTCAAATAATTTTTTTTCGGGTTTGACAAGGGATAAGAAACAAGGAATTAATATTTTTGTTAGTCATTTAAACACCTAATCATATTAGGCAGAATCAGATTTTAAAAAATTAAATACTTGAATTCTTCTTGTTATAGTCTCGGTTTGGATAAGAAAGAAGAAGCATAAGTATTATTTCCAAACACCTAGTTATATTGTTTATAATTAAGATAAATAAAAATTTTGAGTTAATTTTCCTTCAAGCTTTTTCAGGTTTTTTTGAAGAAGGAGAATAACCAAGTCTTTAATTTATTTTAGTAAAATTAGTATCTCTTAATTTTAAGATGGATGACTATAAGTGATTAAGGTTGGTAGATTAAAATTTAAGCATCTAAAAATTTCATAATGTTTTGATAGTTACTTATATTAAATACTTAAGGTACATATTCCTGAAAATATCATTGGATGCAATGATTTAATTGTGATTTTGTATATCTATATTCCGTCTATACCATTTGTCTGTCAGAAAGACAGAAATGTTATTCTCTGTAATTTTGGTACTCAGTGATTATACGCTAGTTATACTTTTTTTCTATCTGAGGGACATAAATGTCATTGGTGCTCAGTAATTGAGACCAAATAATGATGAGTAAAGTAAATTGTGAGTACTCTAGTGTGAGTACTATTAAGAGAGGAACATGTAGCGGCATGTTGCCTACAGTGGAAGACACAGCCTGACAAGCTGAGGAATGAACGGCAGGGACTCACTTACGGAAGTCTTGGGGATACGGTGCTAAGTGATGAAGTACCTAAAGGGCCAAGGCAGCACCCTGTGTCGGGAACTTCATCTGACCAAGCTTGGCAATCCTGATTACTGCTTAGCATTCCATTGATTGGTGCAAGAGTACACTTGAGTTATAGGATTGTGGATGTCTTGAATTGAGATATTTTGAGTTCATCTAAGGAAGATGAAGGTATTGCCATGGGTTAAGGCGTATGTACTCCCAATCACTTCCAATCGAGGAGTGTGGATCCATACTGCGTCTAGAGGATTGAGTTGTTAAGAGTTTGAGAGGTTATGACTAGAGAAACATTAGGTCCCCTGCTATTATATAATTATTTAACTGACGGTAGTTACTACCGTTAGTGATACATATATATATTAGAATCGGGTCTCACTCCTTTGCTTTTCTTTTCTTTGTATGTACTTGTTGGATGGATACGCGAAGATGATGACCATGCCTAGCGATCAAGTCTCTCCGCCGGTGCAGATGGTTCATAGGTTACAGAGGACGATGCGAGGATGCCAACTTCGAAGGCCAGTTTTATTATTATGTTTAGGTTAGGGTAGAATTCATGTACTGCTCTGACTAGGATAATTAATGTTTGGGTTAAGACTAGCTAGTACATGATTAAACTATGTATTTATTCTTGTATTATGTCATACATCACTTTTATTATTTCATTGTTTTTAATAAGTTTTATAAACATTTCTTTTAATTGCGAAAAATTTACCCTCAATTTATAATAACTAAAATAAATAAAAATATTAGTGTGGTTTATGTCTAATGTAATGGGGTGTTACATTTCTCAGCAAACACAAGGAAGGGGATGAGGGCTTTTCGGGATTTTTTTTTTACTTAAAAATCATGTGCCAATCATGTGACCCCTATATCTAATAGAGTTAACCTCATTTAACGGAGAGGGGGTACAAGTGTAATGAGAATGAAAAAGTTAGGGCTTTTTTTGTAGAGTAAAAAAAAAGGAGGGGTGCATGTGTAATTAGTATAAAACTCAGGGGGTGTCACTGTAATTTATTCTTTTATTTAAAATAATTGTTATATAAAGCTATCAAAATGAGCTACCCCAATCGACGGGCCAAGCGTGAAAAGTAGGTCAGCCTAGCCCAAATTTCTTATGGGCCGTGTTTTTTGTGGCCCGATGGTTAGTTTGGTCAAGCCAAATTGGGCCATTTTATTTTATTTTGTCTAAATTTGTATAAATTTAAAAGGAAAAAATAAAAAATAAAAATATTATCAGGCCAAAATAGGCCCAATGGTGTTTGGGCCTACAATTCTTGAGCCCAATTTGCCCTGCTGGGCCCATCGGGCTAGGCCAAATTGGTTCTATTCTATTTAGGCCACAATTTTTATAGCTCAGCCCGGTCTAGTGGGCCAACTCGACAGGCCTAACCCATTTTGTTAACTCTAATATACTAGTTGTTATAAAACTAGTCGTTATGAAACTAGCCGTTATAAAACTAGCCGTTATAAAACTAGCCGTTATGAATCATCCTATATAATTGTGCAATCTTCTCTCATTCTTGCATCTTCTTATCAAATTGTGCAATCTTCTTTTCTCATTTTCTTACACTTCTATCATCCATATAATGGATCCAAACATCGACTTTGATACACTTTGGAAACATATCGTAGATGAACAACTTGAGGATAACATTGAAGAAGAAGTCATGAGGTTCATACTCGAGAGGCAACAACAAGTTGACAACACCACTAGGTGCAGACAAAAAAGATCAATGATAGATCGAAGTTGTGAAGAAGGACATAATGTCGATTTGTCTGGCATGGAAAATGTTATAAGAGAAAAAAATGTTGTCATGACAAAAGTAGCTGAGGCAAAGGAGATAGAGAATATACGCATGTCATATGAAATTCTCATGAAGGACACGTCTACCATGTCTGAGAATCAACGACAAGACCATGAATTATATTGTAACTTTATTAGGCGCAAGTTAAGACATTAGCCCAATGTTATATTTTTATTTAAATTAGTCATTATGTGCTAGCCATTATGGAACTAGCTGCTATGTACTAGCCATTACGACATTAGTCGTTATGAATCATCCTATAAATTTTTTGGTACTTGGTTCAAGTCCTATACATTTCAATTAAATATACATAAAAAAAATTAATTTTAATTTACATTTCAATTATACGTCCTATGCATAAAAAATAATAATTAAATATACATTTCAATTAGTTTAAATGATTCAAATTTAATTTTATCGAACTTTAAAAAAAAATAATTTTACCAAAATCAAAATTTCCAAAGTTGAAAACAAATAACCAACCATACCACAATTGACAAATTGTAGAAATGACTTCAAGTTACAATTGAATTTTATTTGGCAGTTGATGCAGCAGCAGCCACTAGCCAGCCCCAAAACCTCCGAGTCCCAGCCCAATCAGGCGCTGAATGCTTTCACAATCACAACCGTAGCAGTAATTAATTAGTCATATAAAAAGAAAGAAAAAACCTTCTCTTCCCTCCCCTCCCCTCCGGTTGCAGTCGGAGCGAGAAGAGAATAGGGAAAACAAATTGAGAGAGCGATAGGCAGCAGTGGAGGTTTATGCTATGATATGATATGTATCAGAGCAGCATTGGCGCACACCGCCTCGCATACCGCTCTCAGATATCGAACTTGGTAAAAGCCGGTCTCATCAACCAAGCCATCCACCTGTTCGACCAAATGACCGAATCGAATTGCCGCGTCTTCAGCGTCGACTACAACCGCTTCATCGGCGTCCTCCTCCGCCACTCCCGCCTCCACCTCGCCCACCACTACTACCACCGCCACGTCATCCCTCGCGGCTTCTCCCTCCTCCCCTTCACCTACTCCCGCTTCATCTCCGCCCTCTGCTCCGCTCCCAACAACCTCCCCCTCATCCACAGCCTCTTCCTCGACATGGACGCATTGGGCTTCGTCCCCGACATTTGGGCCTTCAACCATTACCTCAACCTCTTATGCCGCGAGAATCGCTTAGAAACCGCCCTCGAACTCTTCCATTCCATGCCTTCCAAGGGAACAGAGCCCGACGTCGTTTCCTACACTATCATCGTTGACGCTTTGTGCAAAGCTAAGCGCTTTGACGAGGCTGCTAGGGTTTGGCGTCGTTTGATTGACAAAGGCTTGAGCCCTGATTATAAAGCCTGTGTTGCTCTTGTTGTTGGGTTGTGCGGTGGGGGGCGCGTTGATTTGGCTTATGAGCTTCTTGTTGGTGTGATCAAGTGTGGGGTGAAGGTTAGTAGCTTGGTTTACAATGCTTTGATTGATGGGTTTTGTAGGATGGGGAGGGTTGATAAGGCCATGAAGATTAAGGCGTTTATGAGCCGGAACGGGTGTGTGCCGGATTTGGTTACTTATAACATTCTGTTGAATTACTGTTGTGATGAGGGGATGGTGGATGAGGCCATGAGGTTGGTGGAGACCATGGAGAGGAGTGGGGTGGAGCCGGATTTGTATAGCTATAACGAGCTGTTGAAGGGTTTTTGCAAGGCGAATATGGTGGATAGGGCTTATATGATGATGGTGGAGAGGATGCAGACCAGAGGGATGTGTGATGTTGTTTCGTATAATACTGTGATCACGGCATTCTGTAAGGCGCGCCGGACTAGGAGGGGTTATGAGTTGTTTGAGGAGATGTGTGGGAAGGGGATTAGGCCGGATATGGTTACGTTTAATATACTTATAGATGCGTTTCTGAGAGAAGGGAGTACCCATGTGGTTAAGAAGCTGCTTGATGAAATGACAAGGATGCGTATTCTTCCTGATCGCATATTCTATACAGCAGTGGTTGATCATCTGTGCAAAAATGGGAAGGTTGATGTGGCTCATAGTGTTTTTCGAGACATGGTGGAGAATGGGGTAAATCCGGATGTCATCTCATACAATGCACTCGTAAATGGGTTTTGTAAGGCTTCTAGAGTTATGGATGCCATGCGTCTATATGATGAAATGCAGAGGAAAGGTTTGTACCCTGATGAGGTAACTTACAAGTTGATAGTTGGAGGGCTTATAAGGGGAAAAAAGCTTTCACTGGCCTGTAGGGTTTGGGATCAGATGATGGAGAAAGGCTTTACACTTGACAGACAGCTTTCTGAGACTCTAGTCAATGCCATTCAATCAAGTGATGGCACAACATGACACTAGTTTGTGTTTTGATCCTCCTCTCAAATTCATCACACCTTTCTTTCAAATGTGGGAAACCTGACTTAAAACGTTTTCTTCGGATATAATACACAAAGGCTTAGCAAACCTGACCTGAAACGTTTTCTGCAGGTAATGACACCTGTAAATTGGTATATCCTATTTTTATGATGCTCATGGTGCAATCCCATACCTTTATGTGTCTCTGTGCTCCCATATACTTATGTGCCATATAACATACTAATTCACAGGCCAACTTCTTGTAAAGGATCCATACAGAGGGCAGTGCTGTAATGGTTTCTTGCTACCAATGGAAGTAATGGTATCCAAGTTTTGTTTCATTTTGTCAACAGACTATTCACTTGGCGGATTGTATTTGTCAATACAATAGAGCATTCATTTACTTTTGGCAAGTGTTATACATTGAGAGCTATGGATTTGTTTCTCACCCAGCACAACTAATATCAGTAATTGATGATTTGGTTGGAATCACTCCAGCTGCCTATTCAAATACCAATTGTTGTTTCTTCAGAGTTCATGTTGAGGGTGGCTTTGAGTTAGTCTTATGCTGTCTTGATACTATTTGAGTAAATCTTTGACCAGTGGTAGCTCAATTCAGATTGACTCATGTCCAGCCTTGCATAGCAGAAACATTGATGATGAACATGTTATGTCATTTTATGGTTCTAACTATTAATAATAGTATAGCACCCTTCTTGGGATAACAACTCCTTAATGTTGGTAAAAAGATGTCTTGTTGCATCAAGATGAAGTTTGTGGTTGCAGAGCATAGTTTGAACGATGAAGATTTGCTTTCATTGGTGATCTCACCTTGGTGTGGCTTATGCCTAGTTCCTTGCTACTTTGCTTCCTATCCTAGCAAATTGTTGAACAATGAACTCAGGTTTCATACCACAAGCATTCTGGAACCTTTATTTACAGATCATTGATTTACTATTTGTGTATATGTCTAGACACATGTAACTCAGTGGAGAATTGTGGATGTGGAAAAAAGATTCACTAGGTAGCCTTGTTAGGTTTCAAGATTCAAATTTATCAGTTTCTGAAAAACTGTGATGCTGGCACAAATTATGTATGGCTTCTGAAATTTGGATTAGCATACAAGAATACATATCTGTAGGATTATACCGTTACAAAATTCAACTTGTCTGACCTTTATTAGCATTATTTTCTGGTAAATTATGATGCTTCTGCCAGTATCTGCAGCATGGAGCTTTTCCAACGAAATATCACTGTGATCATGACATTTATCCAAAGTATGTTTCTACTCCTTTAATTTCAGCACATTCTTTTGTTAGAGAACCATGATATTCAATATGATTTTGTCCACTTTTGCCCTTGCTAACTCCTATATGAAACAAAACAAACAATATAATGTAAGAGAGAAAAAAGTGGATGCATGAATCATTTAAAGGTTGCATAGTATTTTTGAAGGCTGCTGAATCAATGGAGACTGACTGGAAACTGCCATATGTTATGCAGGAGAATCTTATATACTTTCTGCAGTTGTTACATTTAGTTAGATAATGTTACAGTGATGTGTATTCTCTGTAGTTGCATTGAACCTAAGGAAGGAGTCAGAACATGGTTTCACTGCAACTTTGATTATATGTATTTTTTTGCATGGTATTAATCCCCATACCTCTCACATGTCTATGAAACAAAATAAGTTCCTTAGTCGTTATTTTTATATAATGATATTAATTTACCCTGGTTCATTGCATGCTGGTATTTCCTTGCCAATAGATTCTACCCAAGACAATGTTGCACTTTGGAACAGGAGTGTAGCTGAAGGACAAGTACAACCAGCACAACAAGCAATTTGCAGATTGGTTTGATGGAAAATTGGAGAAGAAATAGAAAGAACAAGGGAGGGCAAAGAGAAAGTACAGATGAAGGACATACGTCTGGATTCTTGATGATTTCCAAATGGAAATGAATCATCTAGGGTCCACCATCCAAGCAACTTCTGGAGTATGAAAGAAAAATTGGAAATAGTTAAGAAAATGCCATGGTGGTGGCTAAATGTCAGAAAATGCGTTGTATTAGGAAACTAGTTTCAAAACTGCTACATCTTAGAATTAGTTTGGAAAAGTGTAGTATTGAAATTGAAACTGGGTTGACAAATCCTTTCTTCATTCATTCACTCACTCACTCTCTTCACTGTGTATTTCTCGAAGATTTTCATTTCAATAATAAATCTTTCTCCAACTTGTGGTATCTCAAGTACTTCATTCACACATATTGAGAATCCACTTCTAACTCATGTGGTATTTCAATAATAATCCTGTTTAATGAAGTTCATCAATGTAATTTACGCTGTCACCGATAAAATGAGTTTGTTATATTATGGGCATATACCTTTCTTTTTTGCCAATTTTGAAATTGTTTCATACACTTGTCTCTTTTTGATGAAATGAGTATGTAAGGCTGTTCTTATATTTAACATATTGCTTTATTTATTTATGCTGAAAATATTGATTTCTTTTAAATTGATCGAATGATGACTCATAAGTCATAAGTCATAACGAGTTCCTCTCTTCAATCGGCAGTTCTTAACTTTTTAAAGTGTGCTCGAATTTGCAGTGTGTGTTTGGGGTCCACGTATTTTGGACCAAAGTAGGGGAAAGGTATCTTCCGCAGTCTGTTTGTGTGCATGTAAATTGTGGTACAAGAAACTGAAAGTGCTAGAGAATTAGAATGTATGTTTTCGCCTTGCATGATCAAGTCTTTTCCGTAACCTTTACAATTTGAAGGAGATTTTATAATAAATTTTGAAATCTTCATAGTCCAAGAATCCATGCCATCTGTAAATTCACACAAGATCTCTTGTTCTCAAATGTGGATTCAAATTCTCTATATTATAGACAATAATAAGCTCAGCAACTCGCGTCTAAATTTCACACTGAGCTAAGCATAGCATCCATAAGTGATACTGATACATCGGGTGTTAATATTTAAAATAAAGAATTGAAACATTTTGCACCACATAAGTGGCTTATGTTTGATTCTTTGCCTTTATATGAATCATCCTTGAAGTTCACATGAAGTCATTCCCATTCCCTTTATATGCTTTAATTTTTGTTTTAGGCTTGATTTGTCCTAGTTTCCATTAGCTTAATAACATTCTCATATCACTGCCTTTCTGTTTCTCTTCATTTTCCTCACATTTTTCCACAACCACCATGTCTCGTCGAGAAACCAACCCTCATTTTTCTAGATCATCACAGCCTGAATATGTAGATGATCATGATCATGATACCGAACCTTATCCACTTGTGCCACGCCGAAAACGCCGTGGCCAACCATCCACACAAGTAGCTGCACCTATACCAGATGTAGTGCGACCTAAGCATGAAGATCGTGTTCCATTAAGAACACGACCTCAGCATGAAGACCATGTTCCATTGCAAACTGCAGTAGAAGATCATCCACACCCACCATCTATTCTGCAAGAGCCACGCCATGGCAAATCACAGCCAACAAATCAAGGTTTCCGGCCAGTTAAGTCGACAAAGGTAAATTTTCAAGAGCCACCTTCCTCGGCCGATGCCCCGCCAGCGCTGCCACCGCCGGACCATCCCCCTGAGCCTCTGCAGCAGCAACATGATCCCCCCCGCTACAGTGGTATAAAGTTGCCTAAGGAACAAAAGTCTCAACCCTTGACATGGTTAGGTGCTTGCTTGTGTGTAATATTTTGGCTTATCATAATCATAGGAGGCTTAATAGTCCTTATAGTGTACTTTGTTTTTCGCCCCCAAAGTCCTCATTTTGATGTGTCTAGTGTCACCTTGAATGCTGCATACCTTGACCTTGGATATCTACTCAATGCTGATCTAACCTTGCTGGCTAACTTCACAAATCCAAACAAGAAGGTGCATGTGGACTTCAGCTCAGTGATCATTTATCTCTACTATGGAAGTACCCTTATTGCCACTGAATATGTTGAGCCTTTCTCAGCTGCAAGGCTTCAATCAAGGTTTGCATATATCCACATGGTCTCTAGTCAAGTTCAGCTGCCATTTAAAGAGAGTCAGAGGCTAGTGAAACAAATGGAAGGCAATGGCGTTATTCTTGAAGTGAGGGGAGTTTTCAGGGCAAGGTCCAAATTGGGAAGCATCTTAAGGTATTCATATAATCTTTATGGCCGTTGCAGCGTCATGCTAACACGCCCTCCTGATGGCATTTTGCTCAAAAAGAAATGCAGAACAAAACGCTGAAGCAATAATTTAGCACCACAGATTATTCTATATGTCATTGGTATTCTTTTTTTTAGTCCTCGGAGATTGGGGGGTTTTGGTCTTGTTAATTTGCCTATTCCTCCTGAAAATAACATCTTTGAAGGTTAGCCTTTTTTTCCCCCCTCCCCACTACATGTAGTTTTGTTAAACCACAAATTTGTATCTTATTTTTTTCTTCTCGAGAATTATTAGAGATTATTATAAACTAATAACAACATCCTTAACATTAATCAGTTCATACTATTAAGTAGTAATAGTTTCTTAAGTATGTGTGGCTTTTTAAGATCTCACGCCAAGTATGATCAATCGTGTTAGGGGACTTCAATTTAATGTGACATGTGTAGCTAATGGCCAGAGAGTGATTACTATAAATTTTATCTTATCCCACAAGGCACAGACCAGCTGGTCCAAGATTTGTCCTAAAAAGTGAAATGCTTATACATTACATTTTCATCGTACCAAATTGGACAGCGAAAAATAGGGTGCGTATAACATGCTCCAAGTTTAATTAATGCTTCACCATCATGCCTCAGCCACCGGTGCAACTTCACTGAAAGATTTAGCGCGTTAGGTTTCACGTTTCAGATGTGATTTTTTTTTTTATAAACTAATAGTTATAACTTTCATATACCAAATACAATTCCTCAATTGTCAACATATTTCCAAATGCTAGTCTATACGAACTTGAGCACCATCGTTGGTGTTGCGCTGGGACTTGAGATGTCTAAAACATTACTACCTGTCTGTTAAAAAGATGGTTCCATCAATGAATTTGTCTACACCTAAGAAGCGAAATGTAAACAGCATATCTTGCCATTAAACCAACATATGTCGACTAGATTACAAGACATCATTTTTCTTAATCACATCATTCATGATTGTTTAATTCACGCCACTAATTTAGTCGTCCTACTTGGGTCCAATTTTAGTTAAACCCGTATATTTCCATATTTCTTCAAATCTAATGTCATCAAAGTTTAAGACTGAGTGAAGATCTAACCCGGTTGAGGAACACCCCTTAATGCAGTCTCTTTTTTAGAACATTTGTTAGAAAACCTTCTTCTGCAAAATCTAGATCTATTTGGTACTAAAAGTAAAATAAAGGTAAAATAAATCATAGTTAATTTTATTAGTAAAATTGTATTGAATCTTCGATAATAAAACAAAAGGAGTGAAAATTGAATATCGTCCAACGATGTTGAAACCGCTATAGTTTCTAGAGATTTGACAGGCTGAGTGGTTAATCGACCCACTTGTTCCACCTGTTCCAATAGACTTGCTTGGGAGAGACTGACGAATCCTTAGATCCCTCAAAAGCCAATTTGCTCAATGGAAGAATTGGCCATACAGAAGCTGACAATGTTGTAACTCAATTGACAATTAGGCACCGACCCAAAAAAATGCAATATATTGAGCAGATACAGAAACCATGGTTACGCACCTTCCCGTAGCCATGTATAGAGTTCTTCATTGAACAATCATGTCTAGACTTTGCCTTGAGTGTAATGTAATGACAGTGTATTTGTTTATTGCTTTCATGCAATGTTCGTTCAAAACAACCAGAAGTGCAATAGCAAGCTACTCAAGCCAGAAGCAGGTGCAACATGATAATGCAGGGAAACAGCTTATCTGAAGTGAGAAAACCTCTAAAGTGAATAAGTGAAGATGCATTTTATGTTAATTAAAATTAAAGTGTTTGATGAACTTAACCTACTTTAATTCAAGCGTGAACACATCCTCACTTGTATACTTCAGACTTCAGAGACTTTCTCACTTTACAGGAGCCTAATGCTCAACCAATAACCACCATGGCTGCATATTTTAAGAGATGGTGGAACATGTTGATGGTATAAACTACAACTTTGTAACATTAATTTGAAGAAATCAACATAAATACACAAAAGAAAATAAAAAAAAGAAAAGAAAAGAAAAGGCCCAATTATAAGAGAGGTTCGGAAAGTTCCATTTCGTTAGAAGCCTCCTGTTGTGTATCAGGTCGCTGCTGAAATCCAACAAAGTCCATGCCGAGCCACTGCCATGGCCAACACACATATCTAGGCCGATTACGGCTCCTTGAATCTTCCCTGTTCTCAAACTCTTCGAGCTGATGAGTAAGCTCCTCTACTCTGTCTCTTAGTCTAGATGACCTCAAGTCTGCTAACTTAAGAGACTTTTCTGCTGCATCTCTGGCTGCCATGGCAGCAGCAGCTGTCTCTTCTTTGAATTTTAGCTTCTTCTCTGATTCTAACATGGATTGCTTTGCCTCTTCAAGTTCCTGCTTAAGTGCTGACAACTGCAGATTTGCAGACAGCAATTATGACTAGGAAAATTCGATGAAAACATACAATAGCAGTGAAAAAATAAAATCCACCAACAGGTGGCTTTGTATGATCTCAACTTAAAATATCAACTTGCTGCAGTTACAGCAATAAATTTTTCAGTGAGACAATAATGCTAGAGAGCCAAGGGAGCATCAGAATATGAATGCACAAAAATGATTGCAGTAACGGAATTCATGGAAAAAAGATGTCATTAGTAGTAGATATAAAGCCAGCCTTCAACTATAAAATTAGATTTGTTTGGTTTGAGAAATCAGAAAATAAGGCAACATTTTTATGATTAAAGTAAAAAGCAGAAAATATTTTCCCAAACCAAACTGATTACTTAAATTCTTGGGATAATTAGCTCATGACATGGTGTACTAAAGTGTTTACGGCCATAGGGTCTAGGGTTTGATTTTCGTAGTCCCCATTCTTCTAAATAAAAAGTGAAAAATTTAAATTTCAGCTCAAGGTAGGACGAGTGATAGCTCTTATGTATCAGAGACATGACAAGCAGAAAAGGGACAATGAATGGAGGAATAGAAGAATCACGGCCTCACGAACTATTCTTATTGGTCATTATGAAAAGCATGCATTAGCTTGCCTTATGCTTATTTATACACAAGAACATAACAACTCAGCGGGTAGCATTTGCAACCATTCTAACCATCCAAATGACTCACTGGACTCAGTCACAACAAACTAACAACTACTGCTATTCACGCGATCATTCAGCTCTTCTCCCTGAGATTCCTATCAGTGAACCTGCACGTTATCCACACTATAGGCCCAAAGGGTTCTTTCATGAGGGGACACATTAGATATATAAAATCATCCATTTGCTTCCACCCAATATCTAAAGCTTTTGAGATAGTTGGTTCATGACCACTAGCAACCAGCTACTAGCTAATGTATTTAAGCCCCATTTATTTTAATGTTGAGTAGAATTGATCTTGAAAAGATTAATTTTGAACCAATGAACATAATTAGGATGTGTTTTCAAATTAATCTGTCATAAATTTACATTGGAACATGTGTTTTTCATTTGAAAGTGCAAGAATTGATTTTTCACACCAAAACAAGTGGGCTTCATTAAATGCAATTTTTCAACTCCGCAATTCACCATTGCACAATCAAAGTTGGACTTAAAAAAATAATAAATCAAATTTTCTTTTTGGTCACATCCTCCAAATATAGCAAATGTGTCAACAAATATTGGTAATAGATAGCATACCTGAGCCACAAATTCTTGTTCGACGCCTCTGCCTGCAGCAGCTTCTTGCTCTGCTGCCACTTTCCATCTGTTAATTTCTTCTTCAGCAGCAGCAATGTCCATCATTAGCCCCTCAATCTACATTACAAATAGGGCAAGTTGTTACTTTGTGACAGAGAAGTACAAACAATCAAATGTCCCTTACAAATTATCCACAACCTAGGATACACAACAAAATTCTATGTTCTACAATATACAAATGTAAAAGATAAAACTGTCCATGGTTAAGGAACTAGATCAAATTAAACTTATATAAAACAAATTTAAGCTTACATTTTCATTTGCCACTCTCTCCTTCTCTTCAAGTTCCTCTATCCGATGCATTCTATGGTCAAGCTCCTTGGCCTGAACTTCTATATGCTGCTTAAGTAAGCTCAACTCTGCCCTTAATGCAGTTAAGCAATATGCAAAGAAAAAAAGTTATGATGTCAACACAACTGGAAATTGCAAATATGCAAGTTCTTCAGTATCGCAGGGTACGATTTTCATTTATCAAACTTAAAACTGGACAAATAGCAAACAACTGTGCATTTAATTTTGATGTTAAGTACCTTAATTCACCGACAGTATGCTTCAGCTCAATGATCTCAAGCTGAGATGCCTTAACAACATCCTCCAAAGCACCAGCCTGCACACAATTCATGCATAGAGAATTCATCAAGGAGCCTTCAAAATGCAAACTAAGATGAGAACAAGTTTCATTAAAAACTAGAAAGAGAAATGAATGCCTAACCAAGGAGTATATTTCATCCTCTTCTTTTTCCGTTGTATCTGACTTGTCATTTGAAGCTGCAACCTTTCCATCTCCAAGAAGCTTACTGAATTTGAAATCTATCCCAGCCTCCCTCAACCCATTCTCTGCAGCTTGAAACAGCTCATTCTTTCTAGAAGACGGATCAACTGCCATTCTCTTAGACAAAGCACTCCTAAGCAAAGAACCAATTTGATCCTTCTCCCTAACCAACCGAGCCACCGTCTCATCTAAACTCTTAATCTCACGATCCTTCTCCTCAAGCACATCCTTAGCTTTCTGAACAACAATCTTAGTCAACTCATGTATGGACTCCATCCCAGCCAAAGAAGCACGTATATTCTCCTCAACGTCCGTTTCTTGTGGGACAAACAACGATTCAGACAGCTCCTCGGTGCTACTGTGGTCAATTATCTTAACAACATTGCAAATCTGGTTATGAATTTTGGAAACATAACTCAACTGATCAATCAACAAAGGCCTTTGTGATTCCATTCGGGATTCCAACTTACTCAACTTGTCCTCACACTCACCAACAAACTCCTTCAACTGCAAAGCCTCACTTTGCTCCTTACTCAAATTCTCCGAAACCTCATTCAGCCTCTGATCCCTAACAGCCAAATCCCTCTCCAAACCCTCAACAATTGAAACCTTCTTCTCAACCTCATCCCTCAAGCCACTGATCGTGGCCTCAAGCTGAGAAACCTCAATGGCAATCTCGTAATTCCGCTGCTCCATCTGCTCCCTAGCCTCGTTCCTAGCCTTCGCAGTCGTCTCGTTCTGCTTCAAAAGCTCCTCCACGATCTCGTTCGCGCGCTTGATTACGCCGTACGCCACCGCCGCCATGCCGGTGTATTTCTGCGACCGAGGCAGCGGCAGCGCGTTGCCGGCGAAGCTGCTCACCTTCGCCGAGATCTTCTCCATGCCGGTGACGAGCATGTGGCTCGAATTCCCAATCTCCGATCGCAGCGCGTCGCGTTCCTTCGCGGTTTCTTCTAATTGCTTCGCCGTCTCTTCCTTCTCCCGAACGGCGTCGTCTCGCTGGCGACCGAACTCGTCGCGCTTCTTTATCGCCTCGTGTGCCAGCGCCTTCAATCGGTTGAACGAAACTTGCAATTCCGACTTCGCATTTTCTGCAGTGACGCGCGCTTGCCGCTCCCGATCGAGCTCCGCGATAACCTCCCGGAGTTTCTCGACGGAGACGTCTTCCGGCGATGGAGCCTTCTCCGCGATCGGAATCGGATCGCCGCCGTCGTCCTCGACGTCGCTGAGCACCGCATCGGCATCTGGGTCGCCGGCGCCGGCCATTTAATTTAATAACATATATGATATAATAATATATGTGATAAACCCTAGAAATTGGAGCTAACCAACAACATGGGACGAGTAGGAAGTAGGAACTCTAATCTAATGTGAAATTGTCTTAGGTTTTGGTTTTAGGGTGCTGATGATTATAGATTGATGAAGAAACACCGCCACAACGTACCTACCAGTCAGCCTCTGAAGAATTTAGGAATTTCAGATTGAGGATCGATAATTAAGAATTTATCTATTTTTTGGAATTTCAATTCAAAAAATAGTGCAGGTGTGGTGTTAAAATAAAAAATGATTGATTGATTGTCAGTTTATCTCGTTTTTAATTGATGAATGAATGTGTAAGTCAAGGAAATAAATAAAAACTAGAAAAGAAAGGATTATGGGTCGTGGTGGAAGTGTGTTTTACGGCGATGTGATTGGACGGGCTTGATTTAGGATTGGGGAAGTGAAGATAGCAATGGTAGGCGTGAGCCCAGGGGATTGGAGTGATGGTAGGTGGGAACAAAGGAAGGAAACTTCGTTTGCAAGGGATGGCGAGTGGCGACGAGCGTGTTCCTTGATGCACGGAACGCATAATCATTATCAATTATTTTTTTTTCTATAATAGTATAATCATTATCTATTACTAGAGGAAAAAGAGGCTATCTATATTTTTTAAATAAAAAAAAAGAAAGAAGTTAAATATTAAAAAAAAAAATGCGAATGTGCATGGGGTTAAATTTTAGGTTTGACGTAAAAAAATAATTAAATTTTATTTCTAGTTATTTATATTTTCAATCATATTCAATTTAGTCTATTATCTTACACACAAAAAAAGTTTAATCTATTATCTTTTTAAAATGAGTCAAAATATTCTTTTTAAAACAATGATCATTTTCGATTTCAGAAGATAATTTTTAATAAATTTTAATAAATCACAAAGTAAAGTACTGGAAAGAGAGTGTCGTTAACATTCTTCATGTCTGAAAATTATAAATCCTAATACAATTTTTTGTTCTAGTTGGTTTATGTTTTTGATATATATCTATTTTATTATTATTATTCAATTTGATTATTTATTTTGTTTCAGAATCTCATCTTTTTTATCTTCTTTCTTTAAGGTGATCTTTTAACTTTTTTTATTCTCCTTGAGTAAATTTTAACTTTTAATATTTTAAATATGACATTTGCATGATATTATCTTATTGTTTATTATTGTTTGAGTTACTAAGATGATAAAAAAGATTAATTAATTAAAATTGTAAAAAATACCTAAAAAGTCAATCAATATTCATTAATCTTGATTAAATTTAAATTTTAATTAACTTGAACAATACAAATTATTAACATTAACGTAGAACTAATTCATTCAAATGTATAATTTAATAATGTAGTATGATATATATTACTTTTCTTTCGAATTATAAGATATAAATCACATTTTTACGTGATGCTAATTACATAAATTATAGATGAAGTATACTCATTTATTTTCATACTTGATATGTTCAATCAACATATTGTTAGTCCGAGTAAAACTAAGTTTAGATCTCTTAAGTAAGATATCAAGTTCGAGTATTATGAATATGAAATGCAGATAATCACACTAGAAGGGAGGTTGAATAGTGTGTTAGATAAAACTTTAAAATCTTTTCACAAAGATGGAGATATCTTAACTTAGATTTTACAAAAAACTTGTAAAACAGAGAGTTGTAGATATCGTCCAATGGTTTAAAATGACAGTTCAATAAAACTGCATTTTTTAGATTGTAGTCCAAGCGAGAAACAAATACTTTTCGCAAATAAGTTTATAAAGAAACTTGTGCATCTAATGCGAAGAAATAACTCTAGAGATAATCGGTAAGCTAAAAAACCATAGAGTAAAAACACTTGTTTTATACTGGTTTACTCAAACTGAGCTACGTCCAGTTCTCCTTCAAAAATAACCTTTTGAAGGGTTTCACTAATCAAAACTTTGATTACAAACAAGTGTTCTCTACCCTGTCACTTCTGGCTACAAGTATTCTTTAGGCCACTTTTGACACACCTTTAATCTCCCCCTAAGATGATTAAAGAACATCCAAGTATTCTTTGTTACTAAGCCACTCCTGGCTTTCCAAGTGTTGATTGTCCAAACGTTTTGACAGAGTTTCAGCTCTTTGAAAACTTGAATGCTTCATTATTGATTTCGTGAGCTTGATCATCTATTTATAGGCTACTGAGTGAATGTATAAGTTGTGGGATCTGAGCCTTTGTCGAAAATCGTTCTCTCACAATCATATGACCATTACCACGTGTCAGCTTGGGGTGGAGAGAGAGATGAGACAGCAGTACATGCAGCACCTCCACTACTGTACGATTTTTGCAGAGAGAAGCTTTTCTATCTCCTGTGGTATACTTTTGAATATTCAAATGAAATGTCACATATGATAAGAGAGGGAATAATAGAACATTTCAGAGAATCATCATCGAAAAACTTAAGTGTACTTTTGGACATAATGGACGCATTATATAATTGTTTGATAGAAAAGGTAGTGTAAGTTATATAAGCGAGTGGACGCTTTTCAAATGGACGCAGTGTTTGCAAACTGGTTTTCATAATGCATTGGACGCTTATTTCATTAACAATGCATTAGACGCTGGATTTACACTTATATAAAAAAAAATAAGTTTCAGTTACTCATTGGACGTGATAAGCATATAGAGATATATAGTTTGAGCTTAAGAAATACAATACCACTTAGGCATTGGACGGTTAGTACCTATAATACTCAAACATAAATCATTAGTTACTTCAAATTTTATTCTCATTTGTTATCATCAAAATCGAAGTTTGAGGGGTTGAACATTGTCCAAAGTCTTAGACTCCAACATAATATAGAAAAAATGAAGTTGAGTGGAAAGATCCTACTAAAGAATGACAGTTCCCAACGAAAATTAGTCATCGATAAAGATAGCTAACTTTGCAACTAGGAGTATTCACGAGTATAGATAACACGCAAATTCGAATTGACACAATCACTTTGTGGTAAAAGACTAGGAAGCTTCAAAGGGGAAAAAGGCTTCAAGCTAAAATTGAGCCAACTCTTAGATTAAAAATATGGGTTAATTATGTTTTTGGTCCCTGAACTTTTTCGAGTTTTCACTTTTAGTTCCTAAACAAAATTTTGACTGGTCTTAGTCCTTGAACTTTTTTCCTTCAATGTTTTTTGTCCCTCAACTTTTCTCAATTTTTGTTTTTAGTCCCTAAACAAATATTTGACCGGTCTTAGTCCCTGAACTTTTTTTTTCTTCAATGTTTTTAGTCCCTAAACTTTTTTTCTATTTTTGTTTTTAGTCCCTAAACAAATATTTGACCGGTCTTAATCCCTGAACTTTTTTTTCTGTCAATATTTTTAGTCCCTCAGGGACTTTTTATGGTAGGGTATCGTCTGATGAATGCAAACATTAATCTGAAAGCATGTGAATATGCAGATGATCCCTTATACAGACAAAACGTTCTTCAGACAAAGGCTTTGTAAAGATATCAGCCCATTGGTTATCTGTATCTACAAACTTGATATCGAAAATGTCTTTTTGAACATAATCACGAATGAAATGATATTTGATTTCAATATGCTTTGCCTTAGAATGTTGTATAGGATTTTTTGATAGATTAATTGCGCTAGCTCATTTATTATCATCAACTCACAAAATACTCAAACCCCAATTCCTTGGATGGAAAGAGCCTAAGTCCCTTAACCAAACTATCAATCCCTTGCATAGCTCAGCCAAGTAACTTGCTTTAAGAACAAGAGTTAAAAGATGACTAACAAGCTTTGCTCTATTCCTAGCAACAAACCCCATTAGGTGCTCTTCTCCATTTCTAGGTTTAAAAACATTTTCCAATCGGATTCAAACCACAAAAATCAAGCAAAGGGTGATCAAGCCAAGGCAAGCATTAAGCACAGAAGAGAATACTTAATAATGAACAATAAACATAGATTAATAACTACAATGCATACATGATGATGGGTTCAGTTACATCAACCCCAACAAGGGTGAACCTAACTACCTAGCTACAAGAAGAAGAAAAAGAAGAGAAAAGGATGCACAAAAATGATGAGACTTGGTAGGGAAACCATGGAGAACAAGTGGGAGCTTCCCAGCCCCTCACAATGCCCCAGATAGCTCCCCCACACAAATCTCTCGAATTCCCCTTTAATTGGGCCTTTTATCCTTTTGTTTCAGGCTCATTAACGCCACCTCAGCAGTCTCACGCCCAGCCTCAAGTCTTCCCACGCTCAGCTTCAGAAAAGGCATCAGGGGTGCAACTCGAAGGTCCTCACGCCCAGCCTCAGCATTCTCACGCCCAGCCTTAGGTTGACAGCAAGCAAAAGGGAAATTTCTTCATTCTCAGGCCCAGCCTCAAATCTCTCAAGCCCGGCCTCAGCAAGATAAAAGGAAGATGTTGGCTTTTGGCTTTCAAAATATGCTTCAAAAGATGTTGGCTTGAACTTCAAATGACTCATGCTCCAAAATCTTTAATTCTTCTTCTATTCCTACAACAAAATATCAAAAGCTAGTAAAACTCCTAAAGGATTAGCAATATTACCACTACTTCTAAATAATAGTTAAATTAGCCTAAAATTGATTAAAACAAAGTTCTAAGTCATGAAAAATGTAAGATAAATGTTAAGATATGTAAGCATATAAAGCATCTATCACCCATGAGATGAGATAGGGCCCTATGAAGTGACATCCTCCACTTGTACTTTTTCGTTCAACTCTGTCTCCTGCATAGTCTACGTCGCAATATCCTACTAACCTGAAATCTTGATTTTTCTTATAGAACAGACTAAGGTTAGTGGTTCCCACTAGATAATGTAAGATCCTTTTAACAGCTTTAAGATGAGACTCTCTAGGATCTGACTGAAATCTAGCGCACAGACAGACGCTATGCATAATATCAGGTCTACTGGCTGTAAGATAAAGAAGTGAGCCAATCATACCTCTGTAGATCGTCTGATCTACTGGTTTACCTGATTCGTCTTTGCTCAAAGGACTGGAAGCATGCGTAGGTGTTTTCATTGGTTTAACATCTACCATTTTGAATTTCTTAAGAAGCTCCTTTATATACTTCTGCTGAAGGATGTAGATACCCTTACTGTCTTGTTTGATCTGAAGTCCTAAGAAGAACTTAAGTTCTCCCATCATACTCATTTCAAACTCGCTTTTCATCAAATCAGAAAAATCCTTGCAAAGAGATTCATTAGTAGCTCCAAAGATAATATCATCAACATAAATTTGAACTATGATGAAATCTTTGCGAACTTCTCTTCCGAAAAGAGTAGTATCTACTTTGCCTCTCATAAAATTATTTTCTAAAAGAAAAGAGCTCAGTCTATCATACCAAGCACGAGGTGCTTGTTTCAGACCATACAGAGCCTTCTTGAGTTTAAAGACATGATCTGTAAGAGTGGGATCTTCAAAACCAGGAGGTTGTTTAACATAAACTTCCTCTTCAATGAAACCATTTAAAAAGGCACTCTTAACATCCATTTGAAAAAGCTTATGTTTTTATGAGCAGCAAATGCAAGCATGGTTCTTATAGCTTCTTATCTAGCTATAGGAGCAAAGGTTTCAGTGAAGTTTATACCTTCCTGCTGATTATAGTCTTGAGCTACTAATCTAGCTTTGTTTCTTACCACTTTTCCTTGCTCATCTAGTTTATTTCTGAAGACCCATCGATGATGCTTTTGTTCTTTGGTTTGGGGACTAGGGTCCAGACGTCATTTCTGGTAAACTGGTTCAATTCTTCTTCCATGGCTAAGATCCAATCATCGTCTGTCAGGGCTTCGTCTATTGTTTTTTGCTCTATTTCTGAGACGAAAGCGTATGATGCTTGATCTCTGAAGGATGATCTGGTCTTTACGCCTTCTTTCTGGTCTCCTATGATCTGACCTTGTGGATGATAAGTTACGAACTTCCAGTCTCTTGTCTGTGATTGAGATTCAGACGCTTCTTCAATTTGAGGAAGAGTTTCCTGAGAGGGTTGAATATCGTCTGACTTTGGTGTTGCAGATGGACCTATCTGCATATCTGCAAAATCATCCTCAAGATTTGATAGTCTCCTATCAGATGTTAGTCCAACATTGAACTTAACATGGATAGATTCTTCTACAACTAAGGTCCTTGTATTAAAAACTCTGTAAACCTTAGATGTATCATAATATCCTACAAAGACACCTTTATTCACTTTAGAATCAAATTTTCCCAATTGATCTTTGGTGTTTAAGATGTAACACTCACATTCGAAAGGATGAAAGTAAACAATGTTGGGTCTTCTTCCTCTCCATAGTTCATAGGGAGTCTTTTCAATCATAGGTTTGATCAATACTCTGTTTTGAACATAACAAGCAGTGTTTATAGCCTCTGCCCAAAAATGTTTAGGAAGAGAGTTCTCACAGAGCATGGTTCTAGCCATCTCTTGCAGAGTTCGATTTTTCCTTTCAACTACCCCATTTTGCTGAGGTGTTCTCGGTAAAGAGAAGTTGTGAAAAATTCCATTCTTTTTGCAGAAAGATTTGAACTCAGCATTTTCAAACTCAATTCCATGATCACTTTTGATGCTATAGATGCAAAAGCCCTTTTCATTTTGAACTCGTTTATAGAATATTTCAAAGACTTTGAAAGACTCATGTTTATGGCCTAGGAAGTATACCCATGTATATCTTGAATAGTCATCAATAATAACTAAGCCATATTTCTTTCCGCTCAGACTCAACATTCTAGTAGGACCAAATAAATCCATATGCAAGAGTTGCAATGGTCTGGAGGTGGAAACAACATTTTTAGATTTAAAAGAAGTTTTAATTTGTTTTCCCTTTTGACATGCTTCACAGAGAAGATGAGTTTTCTAAGAAATCTCGGGCAATCCTCTTACTAAACCCCTTTTCGAAATTTTCGAAATGTGTTTCAGATTCATGTGCCCAAGCTTTTTATGCCAAATCCATCTTTCATCCTCTCTGGATAGCAGACATGTTACCTTCTGCTTGCTAAGATCTATAAGATCAATTTCATATAAATTGTTGTGTCGTCTGACAGAAAAGACAGACTTGCCATCATATATTTTGACTATGCATATGTCCTTGTTGAAAGAGACTATATAACCATTGTCACACAATTGACTTATGCTCAGTAGGTTATACCTCAAACCTTCAACATATAGGTCGTTGTCTATGGAGGTTAGAGAGGACATACCAACTTTACCTACGCCTGAGATGCGTCCTTTTCCCATGCCTCCAAAGGCAACTGCTCTGCCTTCAACTGGCTTTAGGTCTAGGAACATAGACCTTTCTCCCGTCATGTGTCGTGAGCAGCCACTGTCCAGGTACTAGCTCAAACCCTTGCCTTTTGCTACCAAGGATATCTGAAATAGGAATAATCTGAGACTTTGCTACCCAAATCTTTTTGGGTCCAATAACATTAGTGCCCTTAGACATTTGCTTCTTCTTGTGTATGCATCTGAACTTGGAGTGTCCAGATTTTTCACAGAAGTCACATTTGTCTGGATCAGACTGAATATAAGCAGATGCATCTTTTTCTAAGCCTAAACCATATTTATCATGAGGATGTTGATGATATTTTAAAAGCATAGTGAGAGTGTTAGAACTCTCCAGAAACTTTCCAAAATCCTTAGTTAAGCAGGCTACTTCTTCCCTTAGTTTTTCAACTATGGATGAATCGTCTGTTTGACTAGGGGTGCTGGTTTGACTTAGGCTCTCTTCTAGAGTCTTGAATTTTTCTTCTAGTTCTGTATTTGATTTCTTCAGCAATTCTATTTCACAAACAGATTGTTTGAGTTTTTGTTTAAATTTTTTACATTGCTGAGAGATCATATGACAGTTCTAAAGTAAAACGTCATAAGGCATCTCCTCTTCATCGTCTGATGAAGAACCAGATGAGGTTTCGATTTAGAACAAGTTTTTACCTCAACTTTCTCTTATGTCTCTGCCATTAGACATATGTTTGCTTGTTCATCGTTTGAGCTGCTGCTTTGCTCACTGTCTGAATCGTCTCATGTGGCCATCAGACTCTTCTTCTTTTTCTTGCCACTATAGGACTTTTTTTTCTTTAACCTTGGACATTCAGACTTCATATGTCTTGGTTTTCTACATTCGAAGCAGATGATCTCTTGACTGTCCTCCTTATCTTTCTTCTTGAATCTAGAATCCTTTTTCCTGGAAGATTGTCTGAATTTGTTTTTCTTTTTCAGCATCTGCTTGAACTTTCTTACCATGAGGACAACCTCATCATCTGTAGATCCGGCAGAGCTTTCGTCTGATTCTTCTTTTTGAACTTTCAGAGCCTTGGGGACTCTTGTCTTTTCTTCCTTGATGGTGCCGGTTTCACCAACTTTGAGAGCAGTGGATTTGATAGCGTTGTTTATAGGAAGTTGGTCACGGTTCTACAGTTGCACTTCATGCACACATAGAACTCCCAGCAAGTCATCCCAAGACAAGGTTCTCATGTTCCTTGCTTCTTAGATAGTTGTGGTCTTGGGTTCCCACACTTTGGGCATGCTGTCAAGAATCTTCAGGTTGACCTGAGCTTTAGTGTATGTGTGCCCAAGAGATTCCAGGTCTGATAGAAGAACCTGAAGTCTCCCAAACATGTCATTGACACTCTCTCCTTCTTTCATGGAGAAACTTTCATGGTGTCTGGTCAGAGTGACAACTTTTCTTAGTTGAACATCTTCTGTTCCTTCATAGTTGGTGTAGAGAGAATCCCAAATCTCCTTGGCCGATTTCAGCCTACGCACCTTCTTGTACTCATTTCTGGTTAAAGCACAGGTTAGAGTATATATGGCCTTGTTGTTGAGTTGAAGGATGTTGTAGTCATCTTGAGTCCATTGATCCTCGGGCCTTATAATGGGAATATCCCATTTATGATGATGTTCCATAGTTGATACTGATTGGACTTGATGTACATCTCCATGCGATCTTTCCAGTAGGGATAGTCATCTCCAAGAAAGGCTGGAGACCTTGTTAGAGAGGCTCCCTCAGGAATGAACTGATTGTCGTGACTGACCATCTGGATCTTTTCCTCTAGACACAGTCAGGTGCTGAACCCTTAGAGGTTGAGCTCTGATACCAAACTGTAAAGGCAAAAATCACAAGAAGGGGGGTTGAATTGTGATTTATAAAAATTTTCGCAAACTTTTTAAACAGCTTGTAACGTCTGTTGAGCAAAAGGAGATCGTTTTTGAGAAAAATCGTTTCACAAAGGATACTGCACAGATGAAATCCTTTTTAAGAAAAACAGGTTTAAATCACAAGACAAAGTCAGTTCAAGCAGTTATAAGCAGAGAAAGGGCAGAAAAGATAACACAGAAATTTATACTGGTTCGTCTCACCTCGAGACTACGTCCAGTTCTTGGCAAACCACCAAGTTCCACTAACTTTTACAAGTTACAAATATTGTTCACTGCCACTTCTGGCTCACCCAAGTAGTTTTTCACACTTAGCTTCTCCAAGCTAAAAATCCAAGTATTCTTTACTACCAAGCCACTTCTGGCTCTAAAACAAATCACAAGATTTATTTTTGAAAGGGCACACAGACTTTTTAACTATCGTCTTACAGACGGATATACAAGATTAAGAACTAAATCTTTTTCTCTCAGGATACACAAGGTGATTTGAGAGCTTTTACAAAGAGAATTTTTACAAAAGAAAGAAAGCTTTGAAAGAATGCTTGAATATGAATTCAGTTCATGTGTTGTTCTATGTGCAGCACTTCAAAACTTCTTCTATATATAGACTTGCTGAGAAAGTAACCGTTGTCTCTAAACAGTCTTCTTTCTTGCGTCTAACCATTATCTGAAGGAAGGTGGTTGAGGGGCATTTAATGCGAGCATTAAATGCTTGTCATCAACTAGTCATTCTAAGCTGATAAAACATTCTGCTTATCTTTCTTAAGATATACTCCAAATCCTTCTGCTGCAGTGATCACATCACTTGCTCAGACAAGTACTCATTGCTAGCTGTAACGCGTCTTTTGAGGCGAGGGAAACTTCTAAAACTTTGACTCTTCTTTCTGTTCCCTTTTATGCACTTCGACAGATCCTAGGAGGATGTTCTATGAACATTCCCTGCAAAACAGATAGCAACACAATAGTGCATTTACTATGCCTTTAAATGCTTTTTCAGACTTAAGCGTCTGTCTGCGTATCATCTGTATCTTACATACGCAAATACAACGTTTTCGTCTATTGGCATTTATAAGACGCAATCTTTTTACTTAATATTTGTTTTGCATAAAATCAAAATAATTGAGGGTCCTGATTCGTCTTATGACTCAACAGTTATCATCAAAATCGAAGTTTGAGGGGTTGGACATCGTCCAAAGTCTTAGACTCTAACAGAATAGAAAAAAAAATGAAGTTGAGTGGAAAGATCCTACTAAAGAATGTCAGTTCTCAACAAAAATTAGTCATCGATAAAGATAGATAACTCTGCAACTAGGAGTATTCGCGGGTATAGATAACCCGCAAATTCGAATTGACACAAATTGACCCAATCACTTTGTGGTAAAGGACTAGGAAGCTTCAAAGGGGAAAGAGGCTTCAAGATAAATTTGAGCCAACTCTTAGATTAAAAATATTGTATAAAATTTTATATTGGGTCTTTATTAGGCTTTTTGTGATTTTTTATGTTTGTGTAATTTTTGTTGGTTTAGCAAGGCTTTCATTGGGCCTATGTGGTTGGTTTTTAAAAGTTAGTTTGTTAGAATGTTTAATTGGTTTGCTTGTTGGGCCAAGTGTCAAGTGGACCTTGTTAGGTAGAGTATAAATAAGAACTTTATATAGTGAGAGAGCTTATCTTATATGAGTGTGAGAGGAATAAATATTGACCTCTAGATCTTATCTTAAATGGTCAAGATTAAACAAATTAAGTCATGTGAGTTTTTTAAAAAGTCATATAACATTAAATTATCCTCCATGTATGGTTATTTTAATCCTCTAAATGCATCTTAAATGGAGTTACTTAAATTAGTTTAAGCAACTTAAAAATACAATTAGAGTATATGGGTTGGTTTAGAGTTCTTATAGAAATTGCTTATACAAGCAGCAAGTATCACCAAAGTTGCTTAACTATTTAAAAATGTTGTTTTAAGTTAAAATGAGAGTTATTGTACGAGTAAAGAGATAAAATCATACCTACTAAAAATAAGTTAAAATCTTAAGTTGAACTCTATTATTAAAATAAAAATTAATGAATGTTCTTAAATCCTACTTCCTCCGTCCCAATATGAGTGGCGCATTTGACTTTTCAAAATAATATTAATTACTTTTTTCCACTAATACCATTAATAAGTGTCACTTTAGTTTTTCAATGAAATATTAATAATGAAATATTAATAATAAGGTTAGTTTTATAAAATTACTTCTCACTCATTTTGGGAGAGAGGGAGTACTTCACAATAGAGATCCATTAAAATGGAGTTAATTGAGTTCTTGCATTAAAGCCCCTAGTAGCGTAATTGATGTAGTTTGGTTGATTGACGAGGCATTTCTTGGAAGTTTCGGTCCTTTCGAATAGTGGGACTCGTCAACGTAGCAAAATGTATATTGACATTTCTTATCAGCGTGTAAATATCTACATGATAACGCCTACTTACGGAGAAGGATCGAGGAAAAACACAAAGTGACTTCGACTTCCACTTCCAATTGAACGAACGAATAAATAAATAAAAAGACAATTTCTTGTCTCAATTTGCAAATTGACAAATATACAATTGCTTACTTGTTAGCAGAATATTCATTTACTTATTAAATGCCGATGTAAACAAAGCTTCTCAACTAAACTGTTAATTAATTTGTCCTGAAGTATGATTTTAAGGCTTTCACATTTTTTGATGTAGATAGATGTTTGAATAGGAAGAAAAGATTATATAGTTGCTGTTGACTTGACCTTGCTAGCTAGTTTCCTTCTAACAGGAGCTTTCTTAATTCGTTGTCCTCTTCCTTCTATTTAGTTCAACAAGGAGAAGCTATTCTACTTGACGTGATTAGCGTGAGACATTAACATCCAGCGTGTTTTTAATTCTCTCACAATTCATTTGCAAATTCTTGTGTGGAAACAATGCTTCTAGAGGTATGGAAAAAATGTTCTGAGTTTTAAGTTTCAATATAGCATTTGTGGAAAGGTTTGATTCAGTCATCAATCTTCATTGCTCCGTAGTTCGGCGCCTGAGTTTATTTTTCTTGGTCTTCTCTTTCATATTTCGTGACCCAATTTTGGGATGCATCATTAAGTTTTAGTTTCCCAGAATTTGTAGTTTGCATAATTTTATTACCAGTCAAAGTTGTAAGGTTTTGTTTTCTTCCTTATTCAGTGTTCTCTAGTTTGGTTCATCCGTGGACATATATAAGTGATGTTCTTAATTTAACATGTTTGCAATTGCAGCTAGAGACTTGGACAGCTTTGGTTGTTTTGTTTTTGCTTGTGTTGATTCTAAAGGAGTCGATCATGGGAGGTAAGAGTTCAAAAGGGTCTGATAGAAGGCATGTTTCATCGCATGGATCTGCTGGTTCTTCATCTTCATGGGATAACTTTGGATACCCTCAATCACCACATGCATACCCACAACAAAATCCATATCATACGCCTCTTCACCACCGTGCACCAGCTCCGGCTCCATTCCACGACTATTCACAGCCAAAAAGGAAATTGGATAGGAGATATTCAAGAATAGCTGATGATTACCATTCACTGGATGAGGTAATTGTTGTGATTTGCTTCCGTATATTTGTGTTTTTGTGACTTTCTTAGGTATAATTGTGCTTTTGTGTATGGATATATGAGCATTTTTTCATCATTTTTGGTTTGGTCTGTTTACATCATTGACTTTTGTGCTTGGTAAGAAAGGGGGATAGGGACCTTGGGGTTAGGGACATAATGACATTGACTTGAACTAGTCTATGTCTATCTACCTTCCACAAGGTCATGTGAATAGCATCGATGAAAAAAGTTCAAGTCTCAGCAGTCAGCACAAAAGGGAGGTAAAGAAAGAAGGGGAATCAGTTATGTTCTTTCTGAAATCAGACTTCAAATTTCTGCCTATGGTGGCCCACGTTTTGAAAATCGAAATATTTAGTCTCTTGAGTCTTAACAAGGATTCAGTGTGACAACAAACATGTGAAGTGTTACAAGCAAAAACAAACATGTGAACTACCTCTTTTTGTTATATCTTTATTTTTTTCCCCACAGAAAAAGGGTGTTGGAATCAGTGACAGAGCTGGACCACCAAAAGGATCTTGTTTGCGGACCATGTTCAAGAAAAAAAAAAAGCATAAAATACTGAATTTTGAAAAAAACTGGCGAGACTCTTGCTTAGAATTGTTACATTTTTATTAGAGTCTATGAGTAAAACCTTCATATATACTTCAGCTGATCTTGAAACTTGTCATGAGATTAAATTCAAGCCACAGAATATAGTTAAACAAGTTCAGCTGAAATGAAGTGGCTTAAGAAAAGCTGCTATGTAAAGAGACTAATGTTTCTCATTTGTACTGTTCTTCCTGATCATGCATGCATGAATCAGAAGAGCATCCATCAATTCATTTTATAATATGAGTAGCAGTATAGATGTTATCAACGTCTGATATGGCCAAACATGGTTAAGAGATAACTTGGTCAGTAGCCAGTACATTTTCCCAGAACAAACTAGTCCAAGAGTGCAACGTTTGAGAAAATATTTGGATGATGCTTACTGTAGCTTGCTTTATTTTACTTTTTTCTTTTCTCATAGTGCAACAAGACCAGCATGAGAAAATTCTTATTGGTTGTTTTCACTCCCCAAAATTACCATTCATACGGTTACTACTTACTACTCACAGAAAAACACCTTATTTTGTCAAATAATGAAATAATTTCTCACAGGTTACCACCGCTCTTTCCCATGCTGGCCTGGAATCTTCTAATCTCATTGTTGGCATTGATTTTACAAAGAGCAACGAGTGGACAGGTTTTATCTCTTACTCATATATTGATGCTTGGATTTCTTGTTAGTTTTGATACTAAATTTGCATAATTCACTTTGAAATCAGGGAAGAGGTCATTCAACCGAAAAAGTTTACATCATATAGGAAGTGGTCATAATCCTTATGAACAAGCAATCTCGATTATTGGAAAAACTTTAAGTGCTTTTGACGAGGATAACTTGATTCCTTGTTTTGGATTTGGAGATGGTAATTCCAGATAAAAATCTTCATGCTTTCAAATTGCTTATGTTTCCAAATTGCAAACTTGATTGTGTTTCTTTTTGTCTTTTTTCCCTGTCAGCATCAACGCATGATCAAGATGTCTTTAGTTTCCATTCAGATGAGAGGTTCTGCAATGGATTTGAGGAAGTTCTGTCACGATATAGAGATATTGTTCCTCGCCTGCGTCTAGCAGGTGTTGCCTTCTCCAATAATCTTAGATAGCATTTTTTAATCAGGATCAGCAAACTAATTGAATTTATGTGACAGGACCCACTTCATTTGCCCCTATTATTGAGATGGCCATGACTATAGTTGAGCAAGGTGGCGGCCAATATCATGTGTTGCTAATAATTGCTGATGGACAGGTGTCTTTAATACATATTTCATACTATTGAAAAGAACGTTTTTTCAACTAGTTTAAATATGCACTAGTCATCAAATGTTTCTTTGGCAGCTATCACGCTACCTTTATGAATATGACTCTGTAGCATAGATAAAAGGAAGATAAAATGCTATAGTAGTTTCATGACAGCAATTTTTTGTTTGGTTTGGGTTGTTAGTGATAATAATAATATCTACCTTAACTCAAAAGCATCTTGTCATTGACAGCAGCAGCAGACAACTGATAATTGTTAGATAGCAAAATCGATGTCTGAAATACGTCTGTTCCCTACTTCCCTACAATATTTTGCTATGATTAATTGACTACATGGATATATATATGAACTAAAGATGAACTTGAAAAGGCAGTACTATAGTGATACACATCATTGGACAAATATTTATATCTGGGAGGTTATTAGAGAAACGGTGTTCCTTATTTATATATCAAGGGGTGCTGGACCTTTAATAAATATATTGTTGGTTTTTGGAGCTGCAAACATTTCCATTTGTCACAACTTTCATTAGCGTTCTTTTTGGACTGTAGTTTGGTCCGTCAAAGCCTCTGCCAGAATGAGCAGGGCTCCTATGCTATCCCCTTCCCATCAAATTACATACAACAGAAAGATTTGGTAAAGTAAAAATGATAATTGTCTAGAATGGTCAATGGCTGTGTGCATAAAATGTAGGGTCTTCTGTATTAATATATGAGATATCTAATGTGTTCAATTGGTATGAAATGTCCTTAATTTTGTCAGTGCTTCAATAAATGACTAATCTTTTACTCTAGGTGCTCCTTTTTTTTCATCCATGTGTAAGAACTAAAAAAAATGATACTTAAAATTTGGCCACAGGTGACCAGAAGCGTTGACACACAACATGGACAGCTAAGTCCTCAGGAACAGAAGACAATTGATGCAATTGTAAAAGCCAGGTAAATTTTGTAGTTTTCTCTCCTTAGGAATGCCACCCTGCATTCTTACACTCTCTTTAAATTCCAGTGAGTATCCACTTTCAATAGTTTTGGTGGGGGTTGGAGACGGACCATGGGATATGATGAGGGAATTTGATGATAACATTCCAGCTCGAGCATTTGACAATTTTCAGGTTTGGTGTTAATTCACTTAGTAATATTGACTTGCCATATTTACATCTTCATATTATGCTGAAATGTGAATATTTTATATTTTTGGCTGCTGTGTAGTTTGTGAATTTTACCGAAATAATGTCAAAGAGTATAGACTCAGGCAGAAAAGAGACAGAGTTTGCTCTATCAGCTTTGATGGAGATACCTTCTCAATATAAGGCAACCATAGATCATGGCATATTGGGGTAATAAATGAATATTATATAGAAAAATATGGTACTTAGAGCCTATTATAGAATATTTTAATAAGGTATATTAACTGAATTTGCTTCGTGTCTTCATTGATGAAAGTAGTGCACGGAGAGGACATTCACCAGACAGGGTTCCTCTACCTCCACCTCATTATGAGAGGGCTTCTAGCAGCAGCACAACATCTTTGCGTTCAAACAGTTTTCAGCAGAGCACACCTACATATTCTGGCTATGATAATAATGTTAACGCAGAATCATCTTCAAGAAGCTTGTATGATAACAAGGTATTTAGACCATTCTTTTTTCAACTTAAGATGTGACTTTCATATAACATGATTCATGATGTTTCTATGTCACTTACAACAAGTCTACAGTGGTTTACATATGACACGGTTAACTGCAGGTTTGCCCGATTTGTCTTACTAATGGGAAGGATATGGCCTTTGGTTGCGGGCACCAGGTAACATGTTGAATATATTATATGCTACCGATTCATCTTGAATCTAAGACTATATGATTAGGACATTATATTAACTTTTCTTCCCACTCTTGTTATTTTCTCACATTTGGCAGACTTGTTGTGACTGTGGAGAAAACCTCGAATTCTGCCCCATTTGCCGAAGCACAATCACTACCAGAATAAAGCTTTACTAGTTAACCTTGCATTGCATGGCAGAAGGTTAGTTACGTTTTAACAATGTCATAAACTGAGTGCTTAATTGATTCAATAAGTCAAAAACTAACGTGATACTATATCATAGGCAGGGTAGCAAATGGAGGAGCAGGGTTAGCCTGGATCATGATGGATAGCTTTTTTGCCTTGTTATTGTACACAAAACTACATTCCGCAATTTTGAACAAGAATAAATTATTATGCCAGGGTAGGAGGAGTTGTGAATGCGCGTACATATATGAAGTCTGTGCGTCCCAAAGGTTTCATGTTTTGATGTAAGCTGCTTGTAAAAAATTTCTTAGGATTTTTTTTGTTTTAGTTTTCTTCTTGTATGTAAATGATACATGTCTTGGTCGCACTGGAGCATAAGAAACTAAATCTGCGAAGTTTAATTAGATTAATTAGTGTATGCAATTCACTGTGTTTGTGCTATGTAACAATTCTGATGAGCATTTGAAATTCTAGGGTGTTAAAATAAAGCATTGTCTTTCCTACAAATTAATTTTCCAACGGTCTTTAAGTTCATTCAGTTAACTGTTTTTGCACACTTATTTGTTGTCTGTGTACCTTTCCAATTCTATTTATGATTAAATTTGAAACTCAAGAATGGATTTCTAAAATCTGAATCAAATTATTTTTAATTTTTTAAATTTCAAACAGCAACAAAAAAATAAAATAAATAAAGTCATGAAGAAAGAGATGCGCAATCATGCAAAGACACGGGTATAAGTTATAACTGTATAACGCACGAAAACGACAAAATGGAGCACGGCACAGATTGTAGTAAGCAATAGCCATAGGTACCAAAATAAGAAGCAATGGCCAGTTTTTTCCACTTCCTTGCATTGCAAGTGTTGCAGTGTTCACCGCAATTCAAGTATGAACTTTGGTAGCCGTTAATATTTCCTTTTTCTCTGGAAGCGAAACTATGGAGTGCACGCACGATACAAATTAATAAGTTGGCATTTTCAGCAGAAAGAATGTCGCCAAAGGTTGCGTGATATCACCTACCCTGGTTGGTATTGGCACCACGTTTAAGTTCAAGTGTTTATTAAACTACAAACTAGCAAACCAGATGGAGTCACGGTATGTCTACAGTACTACGCAATCGCATGATGCATTTAGGATATAAAAATACTTCTTTTTTTCACATCTCATTTTTTTTTTTATATTTCTCTAACTTTTTCTTTACATCACTAATTACTTATCATATCTATATTATTTTTATCTTCTTCTTTTTTTCTTCCTATCTTTCTTCCTCTGTCTCAATCCATCCTAAAATGGAGTGTAGTGTACATTTTTCCATGAATTTATGATGCTAATAATGCAATACAATACGTAGGTGTCACTCAATCTATCCAAACTATTTTCTTTAGCGGAGAAAATCATGACAGATGGTTTGATTTTACAAGTAACAAGTTAAATTAATAAACAATTATTTTTTTTGGTATGTAATAAACAATTATTTTGCTTTTGCTTTTACGTCGTAATATAATATTAAGATGCTGCAGTTAGCAAAAAAAAAAAAAAAGTATATAAGAAGAAGCAATCAACGACATTTTACTAAAAATTAATAGGATGTTAATTAAACATAAAAATTAAAGCCTGTGTCATATTGTTGGAGTCACTAGTATGAGTCTGTATTTTTTTTTATGCAGTTAGTATGAGTCTGTATGAATAAAGAAGTGTCATATTGAATAGGAAAAAGAAAGTTGAGCAAAATATAAACGACAGAGACTCACACGTAATTTCATAAGAGTTTGGGTTAAAGATCTGGTATTAAATTCACTAGTTTATTCATGCCTTGTTTAATGGAGATGTGAAGTGAAAGTTGTCTCTTGAAGTTAGAGGTATTCATTAAAAGAAAAAAAAAATCAATTGAGTTCCTTAACCAATCAACTCAAATTTCCTTATTAATTTATTTTATTTTTATTTATATGCATAATACAATGTCATTTTGGTCCAAAAGAATAATTATGATCAGAACCAAGTAATATAAATTTCTTCTCTAATTTTAAAAATAATATATATAACAAATCTAATAAATCAAACCATACGTCCATTCTTGATTGATTGAGTTTTTTTGGTGTGAATTTATTAAAAAATGACAAATTAAACTAATCTATTTTATTTGTTTAATTTTTTCTTTTTTAAACCTAAATCAAACCCATTTTAACCCTAATTGAGGTTGAGTAACCGTCACAGAAAGGAAAATAAATAAGAGACAATCATGCTCGGAAAAAAAGGAGAAAAAAAAGTTCTAACTATTTACGGAGTCAGGATTTTCAAATGGACCAGTTCAACATGATTGGTGAAGGATCCGAATCAAAATTTTACGTATTTAAATGGGTTAAAAAAATCCGATTAGTCGTGCAGGTTGCATCATCTCAATAATCAAATTACCACATTTTTTTTTACCTTTACTTATATTTAAATTAACATTGCATGACTTGAAGGATGAAATGTGTTGTAAGTTATAATTTTTTTTTTCACTTGAAGTTAAAATAAAAGTGCCCTTTTGTATGTACCAAAAAAAAAAGCAGTGTATTTTTTAGCAGTGAAATAAAATTCATAAATATATAAAAGAAATATTTCATTATCATAAAAATATAAAAATTAATAAATATGCAAGTAGCCCTGACCTTAAACAAGTCACCTTATTCACTTGATGAGATATAGAAATTGAATTCTCTTATATTATCAAAATTTTGTTCTAACATGATAGAAATTGACACATTTTTTTTATCAAATACGAACCTAACATGATAGGTTGTAGGATCCATAAATTAAATTTAATCAAAATTTTGTCTTTCTTCTTTCAATATGATCATATTATGTTAATAAATAACATGAAGAGATTTAAATCCTTGAGTTTAATAGGATAGTCTAATTGGTTTGTATTTTTTTTTTCTAAAACAATAAATTTATAAAATTATTTTTTAAAGGAAATATAATTTTCAAAGTAAAAAATAATAATTACAGAATGTAATTTAAAATATTTTTTATTATTAATATTTCTTATTCAAATTGTGTATATATCTAAGTTATATACAATAAAATAATAAATATATTTATAAACTAATATTTTTAAAATACACATTTATATAAATTAAAATGATATAAGATAATTGTAAATATATAATCATTTGAATATATATATATATATATATATATATATTCATCACTATTTATATACTTTTTGTAAATATTTAAATATATACATTTTCTTTTGGAAAAAATGCGGGGCTAAGGCCCAATATTTAAATATATATATCTACTAACACATATATTTATAAAATTATTAAATAATAAAGAAATACATTTAAAATTATAATTAATATATTATAAAAAGAAATTATAGATACATTATTATACTAAAGACTAAAGTTACGATTATTCGTTAAACTGTACATATATGTCAGAAAAAGTCTACAACACACATGTAAAGTGGAGAAAAAGATGTACATCTCTGAAATCAGTATGTTACAAGGAATAAATTAATGATGAGGATTAACACTACTAAAAACAACAAGTTGCTTCAAAACTCATTTTGCCTCATGAACAATCCCACATCCTCAATATATATATATATATTGACTTGTTCCGCCGTGCAGAGAATGTCACAAGTGCGGAATATCATGCCACAGGCATACAATATATGATACAAAAGAAACACGAAATGGCTAGGTGGTCCTGCACTTTGGTCTTCAAATTTTTCTCTGCACTAATAATAATATTAATATTGCTCTCCGGAGCCATAGTTGAAGTTAAGGGTCTTCCACTTCACACTGATTCACGATGGATCGTGAACGAAGATGGGCAAAGGGTGAAGCTGGCATGTGTGAATTGGGTGTCCCATTTGGAAGCTGTGGTGGCTGAGGGGCTCAGTAAGCAGCCCGTGGATGTGATTTCCAATGGAATAAAGTCCATGGGCTTCAACTGTGTTAGGCTCACTTGGCCTATACTTTTGGTCACCAATGATTCTCTTGCTTCTCTCACAGTTAGAAGCTCCTTTCAGAACCTTGGCCTCCTTGAATCCATTGCTGGTGTCCAAACCAACAACCCCTCCATCATCGATCTTCCCCTCATCCAAGCTTTTCAGGTTAATTATTTTATTTTTTATTATCCAATTCAATTATTTCCTTAGCCTAATCAGTCTGTTGAATAATTTGAATTATCTCATCATCCTTAATTAATCCTTATCCTCTTAGTTAGCTATTAATCTTATCACTCATGTGTTGGCGCATATCTGATGGCGATTGACTTATGGTGGTTATCGATAATTAAGTAGCTCCAACTAACTTCCTTAGTAATTGCCATTTATGCTGCAAATATTGATAGAATATGTTTTTGTTATTTGTCTTTACAAACAAATTCTCGTTTTACTTTCTAAGTCGGAGATATATATATAGTCAGGTGTGTTTTTCATTTTATAGTATCACTTTTCGAATTTTTAAATTAATTTAATATTTTAACGTTTCATTTAGAGTTTAACAATGTAAAATTTTTTTATACTGTCGTCAGTGTATTACCTATTTTCTCTTCATTTATCTTATTAATAAAAGAATTATTCTTTAATTAATACTCAAAATTCATGATCAACGTTGAGCATGATAAAATATTTACAAAATAATTAATAAAAACGTGAATAAATTAATTTTTAAATACCCCATACTTTTATTTTTATGATAAAAATTTTTATAATTAAATTAATTTCTCTCTTAAATTTTATTTTATTTTTTTATTTGATCAAATATTTTAACTTTTTTATTTTTACATTTGACGGTTTCTTAGTGGGTATTTTTTAAGAGTACAAACCAGTCTCTCAACTAACTTACGTATAGTATGAGTCTTCAAGCTTGAGTTGAGTGTGGGCAACATTTTTGTGATGACTATAGGCAGTGGTGAAAAGTCTTGGGGACAACGATGTGATGGTGATATTGGACAACCACATAACCCAGCCAGGGTGGTGCTGCAGTAACTCCGACGGCAATGGGTTCTTCGGTGACAAATTCTTCGACCCAAACCAGTGGATATTGGGCCTCACCAAGATGGCCACACTTTTCAATGGAGTCACTAATGTGGTGGGCATGAGCTTGAGGAATGAGCTCCGAGGGCCCAAACAGAATGTCAACGATTGGTACAAGTAAGTGGCAGCAACTATAACTGCATTGACCAAAAAATAAATAATACACTAATTTGCCCAAATGAAATTTCCGGGCACAGTCCCAGTTTATATAATATTTCAATAATCTAAAAATAATTATATCAGTATTGTCATTGTGGGTTGAATAGTATGCGATTTAACAAAATTAGAGTAAAATATTGTTTTTACATGTTAATAGTCTTTCTTTTGTCTGTTTTAATTAACTTGTGCTAGTGTAAATACAGTTTAGTCCTTGTAAATGTGTTCCTGTTGGCTCCCTCATTATCATGTTTTTAAACAATAACCCGATCATTCAATTTGGTGACGAAATGTGAAAGACAAATAAAATGACAATTTTCTCATCAAATTAAATAATTAGTATTTTTCTTAGAAAAACAGAAATGACAAGTGACAACTATGAAGAACAAAAGGGAAAAAGAATACTCAATGCAAATGTATTCTGAGCCTTGAGGGATAAAACCATGGTTTAGTTACAAAAGACAAATAAAAAACGAAAGAGAAATCCCATGTGACTGATATGTTTTTGTTCTGAACTAAAGGTACATGGTGAAAGGAGCAGAAGCGATTCATGCAGCAAATCCTGATGTTCTTGTCATTCTATCTGGCCTAAATTTTGACAAAGACTTGTCTTTCGTTCAAAAACAGCCAGTGAGCCTCACATTCAAGGGAAAATTAGTATTTGAGGCTCATTGGTATGCCTTCACTGATGGTCAAGCTTGGGTTAATGGTAACCCAAACCAAGTATGTGGACAAGTGGCAGGAAATGTGATGAGAACCTCAGGCTTCTTGGTGAACCAAGGATGGCCATTGTTTATTAGTGAGTTTGGTGTTGACTTGAGAGGTACCAATGTGAACGACAACCGCTACCTTAACTGCTTCTTGGCAATGGCAGCTGAGCATGACTTAGATTTTGCCTTGTGGACACTCGTTGGTAGCTACTACTTTAGACAAGGAGTTGTAGGAATGGAAGAGTTTTATGGGATTCTTAGTTGGGACTGGACCCAAGTTAGAAATACCACTTTCTTAAATAGAATCTCTGCCCTCCAACTTCCATTTCGAGGTATGTAATTTGTGCAAATATTCTTTTCCTAACTCTACACTATTAGTTGGTTGGAAAATATCATTACCAATTTACTACTATATGAAAACTTTGATAAAGCTATGATATTTTCTTTTTTGGCTGAATTCTACCTAAAAGATAGAAACTAATCTTTTGAAATACTAAGATTTATGGAAAGGATTAACTTTTCTCAAAAAATGTTTTTCCATACACACAGACATGAAGATTGAACCCCTGATTATATACTTCAAGATTATAATTATCTGTCAATCATACAATACACCTCGGTAAAGATGTGATATAAAATTGTTCATGTTACTACCAAAAGTATTGAGTTTGCCATCATTGATGTACATGTTATTTAAGAGAAATTAAATTGCCAATATATATAGTGTAGGTCCAAACTCCAAACCACCAATTTAGCACTTTATGAAAACTTGAATAATGTTTCTCTTTAACAACATGCAGGTCCAGGCATAACAAGAGGCAATCCATACAAATTGATATTCCATCCTCTGACGGGTCTGTGTGTCATAAGAAAGTCACTACTAGACCCATTGACATTGGGTCCTTGCTATTTATCTGATGGCTGGAAATACACACCCCAGAAAGTTCTGTCAATAAAGGGTACTTACTTCTGCATAGTAGCGGAGAATGAAGGGATGCCTGCAAAACTTGGGATAATATGCTCAGATCCTAACTCTAGATGGGAAATGATCTCAGATTCGAAGTTGCACCTTTCATCTAAACTCAGCGATGGTTCTAATGTGTGCCTAGATGTAGACGACAACAACAACATTGTGACCAATGCTTGCAGATGCTTAAGCAGAGACCGTACGTGTGACCCTAGTAGCCAATGGTTCAAACTTATTGACAGCGGAAGGAGGTCAATGTTGACAACCTCAACATCATCCATGCTAAATTCATCGGACCTTTTATGGGAACCATTAAGCTCAGCATAAGTTGTTTTAAAATTTCTCTAACCATGTACACTTATGTTTTAATAGCAGGAAAGTGATGCATTAAGCATATGCTATATCCATATATATGAATATTGAATTCAATACATATTATATTATATCACTACTAAAATAATGTACAGAATTACTGTAAAAAAAAAAAAATGTACAGAATTTACTAACGTTGGCTGGGATTTTTGGCTCAAGGGCGTCAATGCTACATAATACCAAAATCCACATAGTACATTGTGTCATAGAGAATATTATTTTAGGATGTGATAAACGCTAGAGATGGTGAATTATGTAAAAAAAAATGATTAATCAAAATTTTAGTCTCTTACGTGAATTTTGACTTTTAGTTCTTTATAAAAAAAATTATCGATCATGATTTTCCATAAATTTTTTGTTCTGTTTTTAGTCTTTATCCTTAACTTGAATTGTTTTTAGTCTCTGCATGTAATAGGTGTGTTTTCTCTCTCCTTTAAAATATTTAGTATCATTTCTAATAATTAAGGAGTTGCTTATATAATTTGTTTATTTTAGGTACTATTTGGAAGAAAGTAATATTTAGGAACGAAATTAATGATTTATTCTAAAAAAAATAGTTAACTATTCCAAAAATAAATAGTTAAGACAGACATAATTATGCATGTGATATTAGCGATTACATATTAATAATTTTTGAAACATTATCAAACTTGTACACTGCAAATAATTAATGACAAATGAAATATTAATTATTGATTAATACATTTAGTTCTAATCATTTTAAAGGATTTAGGGTTTAAGTTTTAGATGTTAAATTTAAACTAATAACTTAAAAAATTAAATTTTATTAAATAAAAGAAAACATTCAAATAAATTAGTTAAGTCATAAAATATTAAGGAAGAGAAAAGTAAATATATATATATATATATATATATATATATATATATATATATATATATATATATATATATATACTACAATTATTGTAATATTAGATTAAAAATGACTAAAATTATAATAGAACATAATTTCTTCCAAATAATTCAAATGTTAATATAATTTATAAAATCAAATTAAATTCATGTCATCGTTATTATTTTCTCTCTGAAAAAAATAATGTTTTAAAACAATTTTTAGGCAAATCATTATTAATTTATTATTTATTATCTTCTGACTTAAATTATTCAACATTTTCTTTTACCAAGATAAATTTTAATTTTGTTCACATTGATACGTTTATGTATATTTATTAAAATAGATATTATATATAAAATATAATACACTAGGGTAAACATTTTTTTTATAAATGGAGTTTATTAAAATAGATGTTAATGTGCTTTATCTTTACTGATATAACAAATTGATTGAATTTTTTATTTTATCTAACATAGAAAGTGTAAATAAAATATAATGAATGGGAATGAAAATCTTCCATGAATGTATGAAAATAAATTTACCTTAAATTACCTTAAATTGAATTACTTAAAAGAAATTATGCTCTATTATAATTTTAGACTTTTTAAATTATTGTTATAATAATTTTAATATAAATGTATTTTTCTCTTCTTACTATCTTTTAACATTAACTAATATAATAAATGTTTTATCTTATTTAATCAAATTTTAATTTTCTATTAAGTAATTAGTTTGCATTTAATTAAATGACAAAAACTAAAATTCAATTTTAAAAATTGTTTTAATTTTTTACATGATATTTAAATTTTAAAATCATAAAAAATTGTAGATAAATCATTATTCTTTTCTTATTTTTTATACATTAAAATTTATTTGTAAATTTATTAGCATAAAAAATATGTGCATAAAACATAACACAAGAGAAAAAACACTTTGCAAAAAAGCACATTAGCATATGAATTATTATAAATTTTATATTTTTATTTTATTATAATTTATACTTTAAACTTATTTATTTCATTTTTAAATACAAAAAAATTAGACATTATCTATAACATACACAATATCGAACTCTCCAATTTGACATCAAATTATTTTTAACAATAAATTTAATTTTACTCTTATCAATATTTAACACAAAAGTATATTGTTAACACTCAACTTAAAATATTCATTAATAAACTTTCTATATCATCGTCTCCGTGCAACCTCGTGTGTTGCACGTAGGGTTGGCAAAACGGGCCAGTCCGGCCCGTTTAGGCCCGACCCGCCTGTGGCCCGCCGAAAACGGGCCGGGCCAGGCTGGCCCGCCTAGCTACGGCGGGCTGCTGGTCCTGGCCTGTCCCGCCAGTTTTTTTTTTTTTTAAATTATTGTAAATAAGATATAAATAAAATGATCTTGTATCACTTGTATCATAAGAGGACAATAGAGAGTATTTGTGTTACTGTGAAGTGTGAACACAATTAAAAATAATTGTAATATTGTTTCATTTTCTTCAATAAATCACAAACTAATAGTCTTTTAACACCACAAGTTCAATATCATCATGAATAACATCTTAAAAATGCTTACCACAAACTAATAGTCTTTTAAAAATACATCACAAAATATTAATAGTCCCTAATAACTTATATTATTTTATATATATTAATTTAAAAAAAAAAAAAAAAGGGCTAGCGGACTGGCGGGCCGGCCCGCCCCGCCCCGCCTCTGGTCCGGCGGGTTGGCGGGTCAGGCGGGCCGGGCCTAAGCGGGCCAGCGGGCCAAAAATCCCAACCCGCCCCACCTATTTTGTAGTGGGCTGGCGGGCCGGCCCGCCAGGCCCGACCCGCTTTGCCATCCCTAGTTGCACGGATATTGTACGGGTACTAACATTAGTATTATTATATATAAAGATAATTTTCAGGAACATTTTTCATCTCTAAAGTTCTATTAGATTTGTTGGGCTCAATCTGTCTAAAATGATGCACACATGCACTTGTATATGTATGTATTTTATTTACTCAACGTGAATTACAATGAAAATATTTAAATGGCATCATTACTTGATTAATTAATTTAATATACTTCCAAGTATAATAAATTATTTCTACGCATATTTTTTCACTTGGATTACAATGTTGAAGAAGTTGAAGTCAACTTTGGTCATGATAGTCCTCATATGACTATGAAAGTACAAAGGTCATCCCTTATAGGCCTCTTCTAGTGGTGAGTGAGGATGAATCTAATGAGTATGTTTTATGAATAATAATAATAATTTTTTAAAGTATAATTAAATTTAGAATAATTCTCAATAATTTATCTAAAATAATAATTATGAATAGAAATTAATAGATAAATTATTATACATAGATAGATATATGGTAAATGGTCATGGCTAATGAGTTCTCTGTGAAAACTTTTCATTTTTCTGAAATTACTATACTTTAGTGAAATAATTGGGTTTTTTTTTTCATTAATAAGAAATAAAAACAAAAACTACAACCTAGAAATAGACCTTGACAAAATTGTGTGAAGAAGGGAAACAAAGAGCAACATCAGCCAGGCAAGAACACAAATCAGTCAAAGATTTTTTAGAAGAAGAGCCTCTTTTAGCAAGCTAGTCTGCAACCAAATTCCCTACTCTAACGGTATGTTGGAACTTCAGAGTTTAAGGGTTAAGTTAATTTAGTCTAAAAGTCTATTTAAAATTGTTCTTTATATTTTAATAAAGGGTAAAATATATTTTTGGTACCTCATTTTATCTTGATTTTTGTTTTTAGTCCCTCATAAATTTTTTCTCTGTTTTTAGTCCCTAAAAAATTATTTTATTTTGTTTTTAGTCCCTAACATTAATTTCAATTGTTAAGTGATGTCGGGAGAACAAAATTTGCGCTTGAAAAAATTTTGTTCAAGTTTCTAGTAGTTTTTAACTGCTACAAATTTTCTGGCATACTAAAATCGTCAAAAATGATAAAAAATAATAAAATAATCTAATCAAAATCTCGAACACCAGATTTTCTGAAATCACAAGAAATGTTACAAAAGTAAACATTTCTGACCGCCAAAAAATTTGTAGCAGTTAAAAGCCACTAGAAACTTAATCAGAAAATTTTTATACACAGTTTATGTCCGTTACATGATCACTTAACACTTGAAATTAATGTCAAGGACTAAAAACAGAAGAAAACAATTTATGAGGGACTAAAAACAGTAAAAAAATTTATGAGGGACTAAAAATAGAAATCAAGATAAAATGAGGGACCAAAAACATATTTTACCCTTTAATAAAATATTTTTCATATCTTATATTTATTTTAACACAAATTATTAATTTTATCACTTAATTATCTAAAGATTAGAGTCAAATATTGAGCTTGGATCATAGTTTTCTTTCTTTTGTTTGAGTGAGAATTCCTATAACCGTTCGATCGGTCTCCATCATTGATCATTTGCATTCCATTTCCAAATTAAGAGATTATTGATTTGCTGTAGTTATTGTAACACCCCATTACATTAGACACAATCTATACTAATTATTTTATATGTTTTAGTTATTTAAATGAGGAAATGAGGAAGATTTTTTTTTCGCAATTAAATGAAACATTTATCAACCACATTTAGAATACAGAAAGTGTTATATAAAGAACCATGATCATCTTACAATCAAATACCAGTTCATGACACTAAATTAAATACAGGAAAATTATGTACTAGCTAATCTCAACCCATACATTAGATAACCTAGTCAGAGCAGTACACAATTTCTACCCTAGCCCAAATATAGGAATAAATAAAACTAGTCTTCAAATTCTGCATTGTCGCATCATCATCTGCAACTTCTAAAATATCTACATCAGTGGGGAGATTTGATCACGAGGCATGAATGTCATCTTCACATATCCAATCGACAAGTACATACACAGAAAGAAAGATAGAGGAGTGAGATATGGTTCTATATATATAAGTATCACTGACGGTAAAAATTGCCGTCAATTAATTAATAGCGGGGGACCTAAGATTTACTCTAAATATACTTGTCCTAACAACTAAAACCTTTAGACGCAGTATGGATCCATACCCCCCGATTGGAAGTGACTAGGAGTACATACGCCTCAACCTATGGCAAAACCTTCATCTTCCATAGATGAACTCAATTTATCTAATTTCAGGACATCCACAGTCCTATATAACTCAGGCGTACTCTCGCACCAATCAATGGAATGTTGAGCAGTTGTTGGGGTTACCAAGCTTGGTCAGATGAAGTCTCCGACACAGGGTGCTCCCCTGGCCTTTAGTTACTTCATCACTCGACACCGTACCCCCTAGACTTCCGTCAGTGAGTCCCTGCCTTTCATTCCTCAGCTTGCCAGGTTGTGTCTTCCACTATAGACAACATGCCGCTGCATGTTCATCTCTTAACAGTACTCACACTAGAGTACTCACAATTTACTTATCAACCTTTGGTCTCAATCACTGAGCACGGACATAGGATAATAATATTTTTGTCCCTTAGACAGATAAATAGTATAACTATCGTATGATCACATTTCAGTGTGCTATATCTAACATCACTGAGTATCAAAATTTCAAAGGATCAAATTTCTGTCATTCCGACAGACAAATAGAATACACAGTACATAGATATGCAAAATCACAATTTAATCATTACATCCAATAATATTTTCAGAATTATATATACTTTAAGTATCTATTATAAAATAATCATTACAATATTATGAAATTATTAGATACTTAATTTTAATTCTTCTAACTTTAATTACTTATTAAGACTTATAGTCACCCATCTTAAAATTAAAATATACTAATATTACTTAATTAGATACAAGGAATTGATATTAAATGAATTGAAGTCTTAGTTAATTTCATATAGTTAGAAACGTGAGGAATTTATGAGGAAATTAATTCACAAGTTTGATTCAAACAGCATAGTTAAGTGTTTAGAATTTTATTTGTATAAATAACCATAGTCAAGTCTAAATTTTTAAAATCTAATTCTAAGTAGTAGGATTAAATACTTAATATAAATTTTGACTAGTTGTATTTTTTTATTCCTTGTCAGACCCGAGAACTAACCTATAAAGAAAAACATGATTAACTTTGGTTATTATTATCATTATTATGAATGTTATTATTATTATTTATTTGACATGATGAAGTCTAAATTAAAAATTTTCTTGCTTTTACTGCCAGGGACCGAAACTATATAGTAGAGAAGGTAATGGTTTATATCTTTTAACAAAAGTCAATTTTCTTGTTTCGGTATTTCATCATCACCGAAACTAGTGATTGGGTTGGCCAAATTTCAAGCTCTTCATTATTTCTAGTTGTGTCACGTAAGGAAAGATGAAGTGCTAAAAAGGAAGTATATTGGTTCTAATTCTCTGGTAACTGGCACACACACTCAAGTAGAAACTCCAAAGTTGACTTTTGTTGTTTTTTTTTTCTTTAACTTTTGTAGCAGAAACTTTTCTTAAAAAAAGACAAGCTTACTTTCTTTGTGGTCCCCTACATATAAGTCCACATCCTTTGTTTCTTTTCTGCCTTCTTTCTTTTTAATATAAAACATGCTATTTAAAAAAGATAGAAACTTACTTCTTTGTTGATTGACAGGGAAACGAAACTGTCAAGGGAAGGAAGGAGTATTTCCTTTGGCTTCTACTGTTTTATGAAGGAAGAGATTAATGCTTGGTTTAAAGACTAAACCAAAAACAGCACAACCTTTCTTGCTATTAACCTAGACCATGAACTTTTTGGACCAAAAGAAAGGATATATTTTCAATTCTTCAGGTTTGTAAGTGTTGAGTTCAATGTTAGATTATCTAAGAGTCAAGAGTCAAAAGGTAACTCAGCAAAAGTCCCCTTAAAGGTGAACTTAACAGCACAGCAAAACAATACAAGGAGCAGAGAAAAATTCACATTTCAGCTTCATATGGGTAAGAAATAAAGGAAAACAGCAGGAACTACAAGGTTAGTGTCATACAACATCATGAAATAAACAAGAATTTGAAGAGAACAACAAGAAAGAACCACCTCACTCCCCCCTTACCTTACAGTCACGTGCAGCAGGGAATAAGAGGAGGAAGGGCTGCTGTTTGCTCCTTGAAGAGTGGAGAATGAAGTCTCCTATGGTTTTTGCTTCACGGTGGAAGAAGAGGAAAATGAATTAAGGGTGCATGTATGTTATTGGGACCCATCAACTGAAGTAGAGAAATAAAAGTTGGAAAAGTGTGTGTGAGTTTTTCTGAAGTGAGGAATATGCTTAAATAGAAGATGGGGATTATGGGATATGTCATGTAGTTTCTTCTAGTCACATGGGGCAGTTTGACTAATTGAAGAAACAATTACTTCACCTGAACAAGTGGTTGTAAACTGAAGGAAGGAAGAAAAAAAATGCATCTCATGAGTCTTTGGGGTCAGAGGGATTAGGTTTCTATTTCAACTTTCAAAGGTATTAGGTGAATTGTGTGAAGTGTGTCTTGTTAGGTGAGTATTAGATTTTTAACGGTTAGGTGAGAATTTAGTTTTAAAACTGAAAACTTGTTTTGTTATCTTTGTTAACTGTTGCATGATCGAGAGTTGTGGAGAAATGGTTCAGCACTTTCATAACTTATTTTATTATTATTATTATTATTATTATTATTATTATAAAATATATTTTTAAGTCCAATTAATTATTTCATAATTATTTGTGACTCATTCTCGCGTTTGTCACAAATACTAGTAACTCTGTATAATTGTCACTTTAATAATTATTTCAGATTTTCATCTAGAATAATTTTTAAAATTTTCAATTATATAGATCATAAAATATTTGTCATAATAATGTAATTTAATATCTTATTATCCTATTTAGGGTTATCAATTCTTAAAAATAATATTAAGAATTAAACAAACAATCAAATATAGAAAGCGAAAATGAGGGTGTTACAGATATCATGCCTTTCTCCTCCTCCTTCTTTTCTTATATATATATATATTTCATCACATACATTACGTTTTCCTCTGTTTGCAAAGAAGAAGATGAAGAAGATGAAGAAGATTGAATCTTTCCTTTGCGTTTCTATGTTGCTCATGTTCACCCTCTTAGGCGAAGGCCAAAAGGAGCTCCTTATGGACCGTGTCATGGCGCCCACCGTCGACGATGCCCCCACGCTGATGTCGACCCATTTTGCCTCCTTTGAGATGGCCACTCTCGTTGACGACGCAGACACCATCCTCATGGGCCCCACACCATCGCTTTCCTGCTAACTGTGAGAATGGTCGCAATGGTAGGGATTACACTACTCTCTTCGTCATCGTGGTCATAGTTCTTGCCGTAATTGGGATGATGTTCTTAGGGATTGGGTTGTATCGCTGGTTATCAACCAACTTGCAAAGTGAGTGTCAGATTTGGTAATCACCTAAATTAGCCACCACTTATTATTATTAGGGAGAAGTTAATGCAATGGGTGATCTTAATACTACCTCATGTCTTATATATAAGATACAAATTGTGTTTTTCTTTGGCCCTAATTATAAGAAACAAAGACTAGTTTTCAAACTTACTTAAGGTTAAATTTCTTTTATACCCTTACTTTATTGTTAACTCTATTTACTAGACATTCACTCATTGGATTATGAGTACTAGTATTAAATATGACCATCACTTACATCGTTTAAACTTAAGGGAATTTTTTAAAAAAACTTTTGAATTTATGATAGCATTAATTAAAAATAATTTATTTAACCACTTTTCTTCGTCTTGATAATTTGTCCTATGTTTTATAGGATGGGAGGTAGTAAAATAGATGACTGTTAGATATGATTGATTAAGTAGTGAGGTTGGTATTAGATTGTGGGTTGTTATCTATATTGTAAAGCTCATTTCTTCCCCTTAAATCTGGGTCGTAATATGTACATAATTGTTGCAACCGAGAACCTAAATTCAATTTTCAGTGATGCTATATTACGAATAGTTTTTGCATGAAGCCACTTGTTTTAATTTCATTGGATAGATATTAAATTAAAAAATAATAAAAAGTAGAACTTTGCTGGAAATCAAGAGGGTGGTTTTATATAACTGCTTCGTGCAACACGAATTCGTGCAAACTAGCATTTTCCATCAATTTTTTCTATTGAAGGGAACTCGGTTGGGGTAAGACTGTTGTTGGGTTTTACATGTTTGGACTATAATGTTAATGTTATTAGGCAATGACTAATAATTTTTACCGTTGGATATTTTTCTTTTAAAATATTTATTTATTCATTTTTTTCCTTTTCTTTTTTTACATCTTTTTCCCGTTTAACCCTTTTCCAGCATCTTAATCCATTGCCTCCTCCACTATTTTTCCCTCTTCTCTGCAACTACATTGCATGCAAGGTAATGTCCAAGAATGAACTTTGTAAGATTGCTCAAGAGTTCACGTTTCTCTTCATCGCGTGTGATTCATAAATTATGTGATGTGATAATAGTATTTCATTAATAACAATGGGTGTTACATCATAACCTAAGTGTGAGAGTACAAAACTACACACTATAACAAGATAAATTATGTGAAAATAATAATTTATTAATTATTAAGAGGGACTTAGACGTGGTGACTTAACTGTTACTGTATGTGCGAGAGTATTGTTTCTCCAACAAACTTTTCTCTCACCATGTATTATTTTTTCTCTCCATCTTTGATGAATTAAGGGTCTAGATTGGGTGGAGAGGAATTTGGCTGGGGAGGGTCTAAATTAGAAGAGGATAGTAAACCACAAAACCTACGTAATAACACAGCCACAATAAACAGCACAAGGATAGCCCCCATTATAGCAACGCCGACAATTAGCATCTTAGAAATAAGATTGTTTCGATCTTTGGTTGAAACAATGAGTGACTTCACTTTTAAAAGACTCATTCGTCACCAAAAGTCACTTATCATAAAGGTGCACCCGATAGAACTCGCCCGCAGGCTCCAGCTATCCTGAGGGAAACTTCGGAGGGAACCAGCTACTAGATGGTTCGATTAGTCTTTTGCCCCTATACCCAAGTCAGACGAACGATTTGCACGTCAGTATCACTGCGGGCCTCCACCAGAGTTTCCTCTCGCTTCGCCCCGCTCAGGCATAGTTCACCATCTTTCGGGTCCCGACAGGTATGCTCTCACTCGAACCCTTCACAGAAGATCAGGGTCGGTCGGCGGTGCAACCCACAAGGGGATCCCACCAATCAACTTCCTTGCGCCTTCTGACTCTGCACGAAGAAGTCAACGAGGATGGAGGAGGGAAGGGTTAGAGTGTGTGTCTTCTTCCTTCAGACATGTGACCGAGGTGGTCGCTGACAATGTTGTTGCTTCTGCTACGAAGAGGGTGATGATGATGGACATGCTATTTGAGAGTGGCTTTGTCGACATTGTATGTGTTGCAACGAGTGCATATTGGAAAATTAAATGCTTTATTGATAAATCATATTTTGTACGTGATAATTATCACGTACAAAATATGATTTATCTATAGAGCATTTAATTTTGGCCCTGAAAATGCTTTATTTTATGTGGAATACAAATATTCAAAATCTAGTTATGGTATCCAATTCATTAACTGTTTCACTTATACTCTCTAAATTCAAGAACATAATTTAAGCAAACAATATGGCATGTTCCCTTTATCAAGCCATATTATTGCTCACATTGATCAAAGATAACCTTGAAGAAAAATATTTGGGTGTAGGAAAAGGGCAATGTAGAGAAGAATTTAAGCGAAGTATTATAAAATAGCAACATAAATTATGTGAAAATAGTATTTCATTAATAATGATTTAATTACATCATGACCTAACTGTGTGAGTAAAAAACTATGTGCTAAATAATAATTTATTAATTATTAAGCGGAGACTTAAATGTGGTGGTCTAACTGTTACTGTATATGTGAGAGTAGTGTTTTCCTAGCAATTTTTTCTCTCCAACATATCAATATTAAGGGTCTAGAAAATTTGACACATGATGAGAACATACAATTATAATGACATAATTCACAATAGCCAGCAGAAGGCTAACCCCCATGAGAACAATGGCGACAATTAGCATATTTTTAATGTGACAAGTATCGTTGTGATCTCCCTTTGACTCTGCATTGGAAACCTGAAGAAGTTGGTGAGATGACAAATGTTTTAATGTTCACCATATGGTGGTCGAGCAAGATGATATTTTATCCAATAAACTTTAGAGCAAATTACATCCACCTCTCCTCTATTTTAGATTTATTACACTTGCCTCCCCTCCTTATTTGTCCCTACACAAAATCCCCTCACATAAATTTGGACAAAATTGTCCTTGTCTTCTTCTCAATTGCAAATCTGGGAAAAAACCTAACACATCTAAATGCAGAGACTGCTCTCAGCAGCCTCCTTAGTCCTTCCGCTCGGCAGCGGTCTTGAACTCGACAAGGTACATGTGGTAAGCGGAGGACGAGAACAAGAAAGGAGAGCGACGGAGCGGAACGATGGAGCGGAGCGATGACGAATCTGACGGAGATGGCGTCCAATCTCGAATCTTTCTAGAAGCTTCTCACCAAAGTTGTCTTCGTCAACGACAACACCTTCTCCAAAGCCTCCCTCGTCGCCGACCAAGCCCGCACCATCAAGCTTCTCCAGCAACGAGTCGAGACCTTAGAGATAGAAGTCGACGCTGCCGGAGAAGGAAGAAGTGGCGCCGGAAGATGTAAGGAAGGTGCTTAGAGCACTGCAAATCGAAATCGAAGCTAAGAAAAATTCCGCAGAGTTGCATAACGTATTCGGAGTTCATTCGAATGTGCGCGCAAGAATTGCACCGATCAAGAGCAAGAGAGGAGCGTTGCGAAGCAGCTCGACGATTCAGTGTTGGTTATTATCATAGGCAATGTCGTGTTCCTCAGACCCGAACAACTTAATTTCTTTTCCTCTTTTTTATTTTCAGTTTTAAAATTTAATTTATTCAATTTAATTTTTTCTATTTTATGTTCTTGTTGTGTTGGGTTGTGTTTTAATGTGTGGGTTGATATATACATAGATGTTGATGGTGGAGAATAAGAAATTAAGATCAAGGAAACAAGGCGCTGAAAGGTAAAGACAACAACGAAAATGGAGTGGACACTGTTATTTATGTCGTGCAAGACCATGCGTCCAAGTTCTTTTGTTCCTAATTTGAAGGAATTTGTAAAGAATCAAATTACCAAGGGGAAGGCTACCATTGTTGGGATTGGGGAACTAATTTTATTTTTTTGTTTTCCTTCCTTGTTGATACTAACGTCTGCTGGTTTTCTTGGCTTTTTTTTTTTTTTTTTGCTGTATGGTTTTCTTGGCTTTGATATCAGTAGCAATATCACTGTATCTAATAACGGGTACCACTGGTACCCTCACATTAATAATATATCATTTCTTTTGGTTGAAAAAAAAAATTGGTGTTGAAGATTAGGAATGAAGAGAAGGGTGGAAAAAACACAGAAAAGTGTATTTTGGACCTATCACTAAAAACTTAACACTGTTAGTTAACGGTTAGGCTTAGGGGGTGCAAAGTAATGGATTTTAAAGGAAAGGATGCATGTGTAATAAGTTCTAAATACAAGAGGACTGAGTGTAATTTGTTCTAAACTTTATGATAATTGATAACCAAGCCTTATAAAAAAAAACTTTTATAAAAGAAAAAGTTCTTTATTACAAAGTCAACTTCTCTCTTTTTTTTTTTTTTTTTTTTAAGTTACTAAGCATAGAATATAAATAAATAAAAAAAGAGAAAAACACAAATTTTTTATGTTAATTCATCTCACAAATTGAGACTATGCCCAAATCTTAATTTTTCTCCAAAATTTTACTAAGAAGCAAATGTTTCGAGGAAAAACTTATTTCTTCACCATTCAGATATTCTTTACAATTGTCTCAATTATTTTATTGATGATTAATTTTGTTTAATAAATTTTAGATACTCATTTTTTTTACTGCTTTAGATACTCATTTTAAAACTATCAATTAGTACAAAGTTGAAAACTTCCTACACGTGTGTTTCTTTACTACCTATACGCCACCATGACAGAGGATTTTACTTCTTGATATTGTACAACCTTTCAAAGCTAATAAAGAAGAGTTATTCACCTTTATGTGTAAGATGAATTATATATGTAGAGATAGAATTATATTGACTTAATAACTACACTTTTTCTTTTCCTAATGGTTGCCATATACTTTAGAGGGGTCAATCCAGTGAAGCTACTTGGTACATTTACTTTCTTAATAGTGGGTTAGACTTTGTTTCATAAACATTTATAAGTGAAAATGAAATAAAGTTCGCTCGAAAATTAAAATTAACTTATATAAAAGTTAAAATAAGTTTTTTAAGAAATTAAATAAGAAAATTTTTATAAATTAATTTATACATATAAAATAATTTTAGTATATATAAGAAGTTTATTTTATTTTTTTTCTTCTTATAAGAGTTTGTAGATAAATTTATCCAAACATAATCTTAGATATATTTTTTAGAATTCATTGCATCTTGTTTTCTTTATCAATGTTCGAATTATATATGTTTTGTAATTTTCTTAATAAGATGTCATATATACATAATTGTACAAAATTGACACGAAAGAACTCTCTGTAAGTTTTTTTTTTATCGCAATGGTATTTTTAATTTTAAATAAAATTTAAAGAAAATAAAAGATATTTTTATTATTAATAATGAATATTTTATAGTATTAAATAGGAATAAATAAAGAAATAAAAAATTAAAATCAGAAAGAAACTATGAAATTAAATTATTAATACCAAGATACATAATTTTTATTAATATAGTGTGTCAAAAATTTAAAAAAATAAATTTATATAATAAACAGTACATAAAGTGAAAAAGTTAATGAATACTCTGTATCAACATCGGCGGTGGCAATAAAATAAAATTTAAGATAATTAAGAAACACTTGGCAGGTAAACAACAAGATATACCGCTCCAAAAGGGAATACTTCAATAAACACGATGAAAAAGAAAATGACAAAAGAACAATACACAGAAGCAGAAATTTGCCGCATGTATAAATAGACAAAATCTATGTCCTCAATATATACATATCGGTGTGTTTTGCCGTGCAGACTGTCTGATTAGCTAGCGTGGAATATCGTATGATATGGGTAGGTGGTGGTCGTGGACGTTGGTTTTCACTTTTCTCTCTGCGCTAATAGTAATAATAGCATTGCTCCCCGGAGAGACAGTAGTCGAAGAAGTTGATCGTGATCACACAGTGGCTGCGACGGGTCTTCTTCACACCGATTCCCGATGGATCGTGAACCAAGATGGGCAAAGAGTGAAGCTGGCCTGTGTGAATTGGGTGGCCCATTTGGAAGTTGCGGTGGCCGAAGGGCTCAGCAAAAAGCCCGTGGATGTGATTTCCAAGGGAATAAAGTCCATGGGCTTCAACTGTGTCAGGCTCACTTGGCCCACACTTTTGGTCACCAATGACTCTCTCGCTTCTCTCACCGTTAGACGCTCCTTTCAGAGCCTTGGCCTCCTTGAATCCGTTGCTGGTGTCCAAACCAACAACCCCTCCATCATCGATCTTCCCCTTATCCAAGCCTTTCAGGTAAGTTTAAGTTTAAGTTTAAGTTAATTATTTGTTACCCAATTCAGTTAATTCATAAATCAACCTTACCAATTCGTTGACTAATTGGAATTACCTCAGGCTTATCGTACGTGTATTTTTAGTTATTAATCTTGTCACTGATCAATGATGTGATCGATGACGCTTATCCGATGGTGATTGACTTGTTGTAGTTATTGATAATTGAGTGCTTCGACTAATTTGCTTTGTGCCAGCTTGCCACGTATATTGCCTTATTAAATTCATCATTGTTGACGTGAGCAGTGGGCTAACCTATTTTTATTCTTCCGTTAGTTTCTTATTACGTCATGAATGATTGTATTAATTGAATTTTCAATGATTAAAAATATTCGCTCTGTAAAAATGTTTTTCTGACTTAATTATATTTGTTGTTCGTTTAATTTGAAATATGTATAATTTTGGTTTGAGCTCATCTAATTTCTGGTTTTAAAATTAAATAAATTTAATTCTTCTATTGATTTTCTTCTACTTAAACATTTTAAATTATTATTGTTTTATTCAAATGTTTTAGAGGCTAATGATTTAGTGAAAATTTAATTAAATTTTAGAAATTAATTTTGTAGGATAATGATTAAGGTTAAAGAGGAAAGAAATTGATTTTTATTTCAAACAAAATTTGATATTTTAGTGAGTGAGTTTTGAGTTAAAGAATATTTATAACAATTTAATCATTCAATTTGTAAGATTTAAAATTAAAGAGATTATCAGATTTAGCTTAGTTGATTGAGTAAGTGTGAGGAACTAAAATCTCACATAATTCAAACTAAAGAGATTAATAATGTAATTAAACTATAATAAAACTAAAGAGCTTATGATGTGACATAATTAAGACATAACCTTGTGTTTTAAGTATGTAATCATGAGTTTAATCTCTATATAGTGCATAAGAAAATTATGTGTTAAAAGAGACCAATCCTTTAAATGAATCTTATTAATTTGAGAAATTAAATCCTTAACTTGGGACTTAAAATAGTTCTGAATATCTGTATGACGAGTTTCTGTAGCCATGAGTTGAGTGTGGGGCAACATTTTGTGATGTGTCCAGGCAGTGGTGAAGAGTCTTGGGGACAACGATGTGATGGTGATTTTGGACAACCACGTGACCCAGCCAGGATGGTGCTGCGGTAACACGGACGGTAATGGCTTCTTCGGTGACAAATTTCTCGACCCAAACCAGTGGATATTGGGCCTCACCAAGATAACCACCCTTTTCAAAGGAGTTACAGCAGTAGTGGGCATAAGCTTGAGGAATGAACTCCGAGGATCTAAACAGAATGTTAATGATTGGTACAAGTAAGTAAGTGGTAACAAGTAACAACTATATATAATTCCATCTTACACTATGTAGATGATAAGTTGTTATTCTGAATTGAAGGTACATGGTGAAAGGAGCAGAAGCTGTTCATGCAGCAAACCCAGATGTTCTTGTCATTCTATCTGGCCTAAACTTTGACACGGACTTATCATTCATTCGGGATCGACCAGTGAGCCTCACGTTCAAAGGGAAGCTAGTATTTGAGGTGCACAGATATGGCTTCACTGATGGTGGAGCTTGGGCTGATGGGAACCCAAACCAAGTGTGTGGAAAAGTGACAGCAGATATAAAGAAAACATCTGGCTTCTTGGTGGACCAAGGATGGCCATTGTTTGTGAGTGAGTTTGGTGGGGACTTGAGAGGTACCAACGTGAATGACAACCGATACCTTAACTGTTTTCTGGCGCTGGTAGCTGAGCTTGACTTGGATTGGGCCTATTGGACACTTGTTGGCAGTTACTACTTTAGAGAAGGGGTTATAGGAATGGAAGAGTTTTATGGGCTTCTCACTTGGGATTGGACTCAGGTTAGGAGTACCAGTTTCTTAAAGAGAATCGCTGCCCTCCAACTTCCATTTCGAGGTATGACTGTGACCATAATAAACACTCTTTATACTTCCTTGATTCATGTTTTTGTCTTGAGTAGTATTAATAACACATTTTCTAACACACTTCTTATAACACTAATAAATTTCAACCAATAAAAAAAATGTGTTCAAAAAAGTGTGTATGATAATGCATTTCTAGCATTTGTTTTGTGCCTTTTGCTTTTGTAGTTTGTACTCACCCTTTTCTATTAAAGCTATTTTTGAATGATCCAATTTTACACAAACTTCACATAATTTGTGTAAATATTCTTTTCCTATCTTTGCACAATTAGATGGCTAGAAAATATCATTATTACTAATTTAGCACTTTATTGTTTGACATTGTGCAGGACCTGGCATCATACAAGGCAATCCACACAAACTGATATTCCACCCTTTGACAGGTCTCTGCGTCATAAGTAAATCACAGCTAACATCACTAACGTTGGGTCCTTGCTCTTCTTCTGATGGCTGGACATACACACCTCAAAAGACCCTATTGATAAACAATACAAACTTCTGCATACATGCAGAGAAAGAAAGGAAGCCTGCAACACTTAGCATGACATGCTCAGATCCTAACTCTAAATGGGAAATTATCTCAGATTCGAACATGCACCTTTCATCTGAACTAAGCGACGGTTCAAACTTGTGTCTAGATGTAGATGATAACAACATCATTGTGACCAATGCTTGTAAATGCTTGAGCAAAGATAAGACATGTGACCCTGGAAGCCAATGGTTCAAATTTATTGATAGTGGAAGGAGGTCAATCTCGACAACCTCAACATTATCCATGCTGAACTCACAGGACCTTTTGTGGAAACCTTGTGTAACGATATGATGTTGTACTCATGAAAGGTATCCCTTGCTTACGTTTTAATTGCATGAAAATGATGCAGTAAATAAGTATATCCGTGTGAATATTCAGTACATATTCTATTGTAGTGAAAAATGTACAAATTTATTAATGTTAGCTAGGATTTTTGGCTTAAGGTGCTTGAATGTTGCCCAAAACCAAAATCAACAAGATGTTGTGGAGAATCTTGTTTTAGGAGATGATAAAGACTCAGATAAAATTATCTATGTGGATGAGATTTTCACGAATTCAATAACACAAATATGCCCCCCTAGCTAGCTTGGATCTTAAAGTTATGTCTGGTGTTATATAAGGGTTTTATCTGTCGTTTTAAAATTTAACCTTAACCAATAATTTGTAGTGAATGTTTTTTTCCAAAATTTTCATGAGGGGGAGCTATGAGTTGTCAAATGCCAAGAGGAATCCCACAAGGTAGAAGTTTCCCAGATGTACATATGGATGTGTTGTTTAACACTGAAAATGAAAAAAGATTATAAATTAAAAACAACTGAATGAGAGTATAAGTTGGCATATGAACAACATTAATTTTGTTAGAAGCTATTGCTAATAGCATAAGGGTTTAAATGAAAATTTTCCACGAGTTCATCTCTCTTCTTCCCAAGCCACTACATCAGGTGTAAACATGGCGTCTTGGATTAAAAAGGTAACATACAGTAACCCTTACCTTGTTAATTTGTCTAATAATGAAAAATGAAAAAAAAAAAAAAAAAAAAAACCATAGATCCTATTTACAATCTATAAAATTAATCTCCATTGCACGTACATATAAAGTTTGCCATACATTCCTGGCTGTGGTTCGACAAAAGTACATGCTAAAACCTTTGTTGGAAAGTAACAGACCAAATTCCCTCCTGTGTGAACGCAAAATACACACTATCCAAAAGTAAATTTAAGTATCGGATATGTCTGTATTAAAAATATTCAATACTCAATTTATAAGTATGTATTAATTTAACTTAAATACTAATCATTCCATGCGCAAATACCAAATCTTGTGGTTAAATTATCTGGTTTGCTGTTAAATGAAACAATTTTCTTTTCCAATTATGTTTCTTTTTCTAAAAAATATTTTTGTTAACTTGATATATTTTATGGAGTTTTGTTGAGATATCCATGTACAAAATTATAAAATCTAATATTTATCATATAATTTAAGTACTTGACTTTTTTATTTTATATTTATATATGATTTTTTTTCATACTTGTAATTTTTAAAAATTGTCATGCCATACCCGTATATATTCCAATTTTACAAACATTCATGCAACTTACGTTGTGGACCCAACCTAAAACTTTATCTTATAAATTAAATCGAACAAAGTTTGTTTTCGCAAATCCTTTACATGTTCCCATTAATTAAGTTATTGAACAGCGCTTTAGTTCCAGTTAAATCCTGCAAGTTTCGAATGGTCAATGTCATCGCAAAGTGACAACAATACTTGCAACTACTTTCACACTTTAATAAATAGTAATGGTTCTTTTGCATCATAGAAGTTGCAAAAAATTTATACCTTTCTTGCAATAACTCAGCCTGTGATTCGTCTTTGTGAATTTATTATACTTTTTGTGTTGGTAATTTTTGCAATGTGTTTGGTTAAATGTGCATGTGATATTACCAGAAAAAAAAAAAAAAAAAAAAGAGCGTGTGATAAAACTACTGATAGACTAACAGGCCGGTTGCAAATATATGAAAGTTACGAATGAAATACCATTAAAGTTTACAGCACCCGTGTGATTTTTTTATTTTTATTTTTTTTATTTGACAGAAGATTCCAACAATAAGAAAGCCATAACCGATGAAGGTATAAATTCGACAAATCCTTTATCCGATATTCCAATTCCCTTTCTTACTTTATGTGGTTTGAACCCAAATACAAGTAAGGTAGAGATTCAACTGAATTTGGCATCAATAACTATATAAGAAGCCACTGGCAGTCTAGCACTAACCAAACCCAAATTCAATAACCCATTAGTGCTTCTAAACATTATCTATTGATCCTTCCTTTCTTTCATCCTTAATTTCCGTTAAAGAAAATGGCAATGGTGCCCCGGAAGATGCAATCCAGGCCTAGCCGCCATATTTTTTCAGCATCAGATGACACTACAATGACCAAACATATTCGTGCCACTCATGCTCCCGTTGATGGACACATTGACGTTAGACCTCTTCTTCGTGTTGTTGAAGACATTTTTCACCGTGCTGCCTCTCTCATCCCTGGCATTGTTCAGGTATATATGTGTGTTCCCTCTCCCTCTCTCTAGAAATTATTGTATGATCTTCGATCGGCACATGTTTATGGTCTCAATCAAACGTGATACATAGTCAAAAATTCTAATTTACTAAAAAGAATTAATAAAGTTTGACCACGTATTAAGTGGAGATTAATAGAAACCATATATAGTGGTCTTGGAACTTACAATAATTTCTCTCCTCTCTTACTTTGCATTTTGGTTCGTAATTAACTTGTTTTCTGAGTGTGGTTGTTGTGAAAATTTTCACAGGGAAAACAAGTGCAAATGGATGTCATGAAGGACAGTGCATATCAATCTGATTTAGCTGACGTGCTAGATATTTCGTACCACACAATAAACAAAATTTCCTGCGAGGTTTTCTTATTCCTAGCATTAAATCTTCTCTTAAAATTCTAATACCATATCTCCCTCTGTATAAATATTGATGATAGCCACACCTATTTAAACGCCTACAACAATAATACTACTTTAACTCTTGGTTCAAGCGTGTATTGGATTAAGATTTTAAAAGATTATTTTGACATAAAAAAATTCTACGGATTTTAAAAGACTTTATATAGGAATATAATGACTTTTAAGATTTTTTTAAAAGACTTTTATGATTAAGATTTTGTAATTTGGATTTTAATGAATTTATAACATATGAATTGATAAGATTTGAAAGAACTTTATGGATTTACAAGATTTTAAAGGATTTCATGAATTTTTATAAAACATTCAAAATTATAAAGAGTCGATGAAAAAGATAACAAATAAATGATAAGATTTTGATAAAGAAAAGTAAAATCGATACAAATTTTTTCAATATTTTAATAACTAATTGATTATAAAGATATATTACCCTTTCATGCATTAGCATCTTCTCGTTGCTCCTTTTGAATCTGAGCAATAGATTTAAAATTATGATTTTTGTTAACTGGTAGATTCGTCTATTGATTCAATTGGAAATTCATCATAACGACATTCTTTGCGAAGAAAGTTATGAATATTTACATTGCCTTCAACGGAGAGAGAAGAAATTATGTGTAATGAGAGAAAGAAAAGTCTCATAACCGGTAGAAAAAGAAAGAAAGGAAATATGGGAAAATCTCAAGGGTTTGGGTGCGATTGTTTGATGGGTGTAGTATTTATATTTTCTACTAAAAAGTCTCATGAAATCTATCGAAATCCATTTTAAAAAAAAAATCATCGAAATTTGTATACTTTTGAATACCAGAAAACTTTTTAATAAGTTGTAAAAAATCTTAATCAAATACCAACAAATTTTATTGCACTCCTTAAAAAATCTTAATAATCTTGATCTAATACAACAAGATTTATTTTTGTCATTTAAAAATCTTGATTGAATACCACTAGATTTTTTTATAAAAAAGAAAGTCTTTTAAAATCCCTTGAAATCCTAATTGAATACATCCCCCTTATTCATGTTTTCATGCTTGTGTCATAGATATGTTGCAAGTATTCGAGTGGTGGAGATGTACATGCCACGACCATGGGAATACTGAGCTTGCTCTCAAGGTATTCATGGGATGCCAAGGTGGTGATAGCGTTAGCAGCATTTGCAGCCAACTTCGGGGAGTTTTGGCTGGTGGCTCAGGTTTATGACACCAACCGTCTTGCCAAGTGTGTTGCGAAGTTGAAGCTCATTCATGAAACACTGGAACAAGTGGATGATTTGGGACCAAAATTTGAAACAATCAACAACCTCCTCAAGGCAATGTTGGATGTAACCAATTACATTGTGCAATTCCATGAGCTTCCCTCTCAGTACATTGACCCTGAGGCACCAGAGATGATGACTGCCTCCACTCTTATTCCTGGTGCTGTCTATTGGACCATTCGGAGTATTGTCTCCTGTGCATCGCATATTTTAGGCATAACTGGCTTGGGTCAAGGGTATGCCTCCATTGTTAATGTCACATTATAATATTCACAACTTTATCTTAGTAACTCTTGTTATCATTAATCAAACTCTTAATTGAACTTGTCCGTTTTGTTATCATTATTATTAACTTTCCTGGGTTGATTTTAGATATATGACATCAACAACAGAGACTTGGGAGCTTTCCAGCTTGGCCCATAAGCTTGATAACATAAACAGTCACCTTCGGAAGCAACTCACCCTTTGTCGTCAGCATTTAGGTAAGCCAATCTTATTACTCGGTTACTTCATTTATGCAAATGGGGAAGCATTTTCTGGCTTTTCTTACTATAAAATATCTCTATTGTATTTTGCTTGGGAACATCATCTTATATATGATGCAGGTGACAACAAACAGAGAGAAGCATTTGAAACACTTCGGCTCCTTTTTGAGACATCCCACCAAGATAATTTGAAGGTTCTCAAAGCTATGTTTTGCAGCAACGATGATCCGTTGCCACTGTTTGATGGTTCTTCTAAACAACGGGTTAACCCTGAAACCGTTCTCTCTTCCTCTCACTCTCACTCTCTTATCTTTAATGTAGACTTGTTAGGAATGATATGAATGCAATCTATTGCATCAATTTGAATTGACTATGCTACATTATTCTAGTTAGTTCAAAACTCAAGATGTTTGTTTGGATGAATTACAAAATTACTTAAAATTGTTTTAACTCAATCAATTTTACTCAAAATTAACCCCTCTAGGATCAAACATGGAAACATTTGCTTAAAATTACGTTAATTGGTAGTTCAACTGTGATTTTGGATTATTTAAGGTGAATCCAAACATGTAGTCAAAACTTTTGGTAAATGGCCCAATAAGAGGAAAATATATTATATTTACATACGGTGGTCTTGTTCCAACCTTAAAGGTATTTATCTTCAGGTTAGCATTGAGGTGTTGAGCAGGAAAATTGTGCTACTGTACATAACGGACCTACATAACGTCCCTGATCAAGAGCTTGTGATTTTTGAACAAATGCACCAAGAGTCACGTCAGGAATCAACCAGGTTTGAGAGTCAATACGAACTCGTTTGGATTCCAGTTGTGGACAAAGCAATACCATGGACTGACGTGAAACCAAAGTTTGAGAAGCTGCAATCAATGATGTCCTGTTACTCACTGTATGACCCTTCTCTATTGGAGCCCGCAACCATCAGGTACATTAAAGAGGTATGGCTTTTCAAAATGAAGCCTATTCTTGTGGTGTTGGATCCCCTAGGGAAGGTAGTGAATCTGAATGCAATACCCATGATGTGGATTTGGGGAAGCTTGGCTTATCCTTTCTCTAGCTTAAGGGAGGAAGCACTGTGGAATGAGGAAACATGGGGACTTCTACTATTGGCAGATTCAATTGATCCATCGCTTTTGGAATGGGTTAGTCATTACATTCTTTTCTCTTTCTTTTATACAACTGCATATATATGATTATGCAAACTAGTACTATAGTATAACGTATAGTCCAACTTGAAGAATGAAAAGTCTATGAGAAGATCACATAAAAATCAACACCAAGATTGGTTGTGTAATATTGACAAATCTAAAAAACTGTATTTAATTAAATGTTAAGTATGCAACCTTATTTCTTATGGATATTAATACTCCTTGAACCGTGATGAATGAATGTACAATGATCTTATGCATACTTGGTTTAGATGTCAGAAGGCAAATATATATGCTTGTACGGAGGGGACGATATGGAGTGGATCCGTAAATTCACAAGCACTGCATATTCACTGACAAGAGCTCTGCAACTACCACTAGAGATGATTTATGTGGGGAAAAGCAATCCAGGGAAGAAAGTTCAAGAAATAAGCAATGCCATACTAGCAGAAAAATTGAACAGCATACTTCCTGACATCACCACAATTTGGTTCTTCTGGGTTAGGCTAGAGAGCATGTGGCACTCCAAATCACAGCAGAACAAAACAGTAGAGAATGACCACATAATGCATGAAGTAATGAGAATCCTAACCTACGATAGCGGTGACCCCGGATGGGCAGTGATTAGTCAGGGCACAGGAAAGACGGCACAGGGCATGGGAGATGCATTTCTAAGGTGCCTGAATGAACATGAGCAATGGAAGGACGCAGCAAAAGATAAAGGGCTTTTGCCAGCAATGGATGATTATATAAAAGGACTACAAACCCCTCACCACTGCAATCGCTTGATACTCCCAGGAACCAGTGGCGGGATACCAGACAAAGTGACCTGTGCAGAATGTGGCCGAACAATGGAAAAGTTCTACATGTATCGCTGCTGCAACGAGTAAACACTTAATGTTGCCCACATCACCAAATGTATGTAATAAGTATATTTGAAAGAGTGTGTTAACAGGGAATCTAGCACATTCATGCCAATTGAAACTATTGGATGAAGATATATGTTATCTTATCTAAAATAAAATACATAGACTAAAAATAAATTAAATATTTGAACCACAAATCTTCATCCAACAACTTCAATTCACTGACTGCATGAATGTGTTGAATTCCTTTAAGAATTATAGGTCAGTGTTGCTTAATCTAGGTTTTCAATTCAGGTGCATGGCTTCTACTATTGCTTATGTATTATTTGTATGCTAAACTTGTTCAAGTCATTTCTTTATTAAATTAGCTCCTCCATGTGCCTTTTGAAAGCAAGAATTATAATGACATAAAAAATGCTAGCACAGTTTTTTTCATTGAAAAATATTCTACCAACTAATAATTACAAACATAATGAGAATTTAAAGTATCATTGTGGGGAAGATTTAGTGGCAGTGGAAACAGAGTTCCATATCTGAGCCAGAGGGGCAACAATATGAGGCACAATTGCACCAATCCCTTTGAGGGCTGCACCTGAGGCAAGCCCAATTGCGAATGTCTCAACATAACCAGGTTTGGAATCAAGCTTCATGTCAAGAACAGTGAGTCTACTGCTAATTGCATCAACCTTCCTAGAAGACTCAGTCAATAGCCTGTCGTGTTTACCTTTGCCAGAGGATATGACTCCAAACAGCGCCTTCTGAAGATCCTCAATGACCTTCATCGACGCTTCTTGTGAGTCCATACCCTGAGATTCATAGTGTGATATCAGCTCCTTCGCTGTCGGAAGCTTCACTTTCTTCGACGGTTTTGGTCCAACTTTCGGTAACGTTACATTTGGCAGTTCCATTTCTACATTTTTGATAGCCAAGAGTTAGTGTTTATTACTTTACTGTAATTGTTCAAATTCTCATTTTCAGTTTCTGAAATTTAAAAATTAATTTCATTAGAACGTCATTATACTGCTCTTAAGGTTCAGAATTTAGAAACAAAAATAGTGGGAAATGAATATATATAGTAATGAATTGGATGTACCAGGAGACAGGTAGCATAGTGTAGCTTAGAAAATTACACCACGCTGTTTAAAACTGGTTATTCGAGACGAATTAATTTATATATGCTTCGGAAACTAGAACAACTCCCATTGATAATAAGGGAGAGTTCACCAAAAGAAGCAACCACTGAAAAACAAAATTGAATTAAAGGAATGGCACAACGAGACCATGGAACAGACTACGACGGAAATAATACGTAGCTGTTTTAAGTCACAAAAGTGACTTCAAAACAGGTCAACATTGCAATTCGTATACGCTTTCGTTGACACGTCCTTCGGCATTAGTAACTGACGAAGAACGCAACGCCTATCAAAAGCGAAAATTGCAGAACAGTTAGTTCAGGAAATGAGAAACGAGTAAACCCTAAAGGAGAAAACATACTTCAAAGTTCAAGCAGTGTTTGATGCAGAAATTCGGATGAGTGTTGCCTTGGCCTCGCGGCGCTAGGGTTTATCCCTTTATAGAACAAATCAGGGGTTCTGCCTCTGCTTTTTATAAAGAAACAGAGCTAAACCTACAATCTAAGATAGAGGCCAAATTGGGCTTAGGCCCCGTTGAGATAAAAAAAAAAAAAAAAAACGGTAGCCGAATGGGTTTTGGCCATTGATAAACATACTTCCCATCATTATAAAACATACCTCCTTTCTTTATTTTTTTTACTTAAATTTACTTAGATATTCTTACCTCTTACCTCCTCTCCTTTTTTTCGTATGTTTGGATTGGCTTTAAAATCATGGTAGAGATGGATCAAACTTGATTTTGACCAAAATTTTACATGTTTGGTTATCTTAGTAGAATCAATTTTGATAAAAAAAAAAAAATCATGGTGGAGTTAAGCAAGTAGGAGTAGTTTCTACTTCTACCAAAATCAATTCTAGTTAAATTTTGTCTAATTTATCCTCACATCAAATTGATTTTAAAAGTATACACAGACATTAAAACTCATTTTGGTCATTACACCTTCAAAATCAATTTTGATTCAAAGTATCCAAATCAGTGTTGTAAAAATCGGCCCGGTCATCGACCCGGTCAAGGTACTGGGTCAATGGGTCAGTGGTTGAACCGGTGGGTCACTTATTAAATCGGTTGACTCGGTATATATTAAAAATTATATATATATATATATATATATATATATATATATATATATATATATATATATATATATATATAACTAATAAAGTGTGATTAATTCATATAATAAAAAATAGAAGAAATGTATATATATTTGTATTTGCATCTTTATATCAATTGAGTGTAGTAGTTTAGTGGTTATCTATAGTGTAGCTTACATTGAGGTCATGGGTTCGATTCGATTCACATGTGTGTTAACTATGTTTATGTTTATTTTTTTTAAAGTAAAGGAAACAGCCAACAAAGAACGTGGACAGCAACAGTAACCAGTCACAGCGCATTGGACCGTGCGCCCAGCAGAAACTGCAGCAACTTGGCACCATCGCATTGGGCCACGTGCGCAACCAGTTACCATCACTTGGGCCACGTGTTTCACAATTTCACCGGATTAACTTGTCCTTCAAACCGAATTTTGCCGGTTTAACCCGGTTCAAAGGCAGTTTGATGACATCATCAACGGGTCGACTGCATGTTCGGTCTGAAATACAGTTGGTTCGGTGTGATGTCCGATTTCCGATCGAACCGGCTGGTCCGAGCCGTGTTTCACAACTATGATCCAAACAACATTCTCTTAAAAAATTACTTTTCTGATATCTATTATCTAAACAAAAACACATTACTTCATAACCAATTCTAACCATAATCAATTATGTAAAATCAATTTTATTTAAAATTAATTTTGTCACCGCTAATCCAAAACACACGTCCTCTCACATCTCTCTCAATTAAACTACTGAACAATTCAACGACTAACAAATTGACTACCAAAAGAGCAAGGTCATTCACCTTCAATTGGAGGAAGATCTCTTCCCAAATCTTCCTACCGTCTTTTTTTATCTTTTGTTCATTTCAATCTCTTGTTGCCTCCCTTTTTAGTATTTGTTTCTTTTGTGTGGGATTTGTGTTGTGTCTCATTCAAAGAAATCATGTCAATTGCTTTTCCTTGTTTCAACATCGAAACAGCAACCCCAAATCATAGCTAGTTTTATACTCTTTCCAGGACGAAGTCTACGGTGGGAAATACAAACAGGTTTCCCACCATGGGAAACAAAGCAAATCCGTCCGATGCAATTTTTATTGTGGGAGTACCTACACCAGATTAAATTAAAAAAATATTTTTTTTTCTTTCTCTCTCTTTCAATGTTTCAGAATAAAAAAATACAATAAAAAATCTCACCAAAAAACCTAATCCCCACCGCACGAAATCCTAATCCCCGCCACAATTGTCGTTGCTGCCACCATCTCAACCCCAATTCTAATCCCAAAACCCACACACCCCAACAACAAGAAGATCAACAATTTGAGAACCCTCATTGGTCGCCTTCAACAATCTCAGAACCCTCGTTGGCCCTCGTGGCGGCGCCGACGTGTCAACGACCGCCACCTCCCTCACCGTCCTCATCGCGCGACGGATCTGGAAAAGCACTCCCACATCGGGTCCAGAAACGCACTCGTTCCTCAGATCTCAAAACGCACCTGCATCTCTTCGATAAATCCCTGGCCTCGCACACAACAGATGTGAAATCCTTTGTCACACACCGCTCTGCCAATCTACCGTCGGCACGTCGGAAGCTGCCCCTTTTTCGGTTGTCGTCCATCGCAAGCGGCACACTTAACCAGTTGGAAATATGGAACATCGTGGGAGAGAGTAAGACGTGAGAGAGAGAGAAAAGAAAAAGGAAAAGAAAAAAAAATATTTTTTTAATTTGATCTGGTGTAGGCACTTCCACCATAGTCTTATGTTGGGGATAAGCGTGTATGCCCAAGACTTAATCCATCATGTAACCAATTCCAGTTCTAATAATGAAGTATTATTAGAGATAAAGTAGTTTATTTGATAAGGTCATTCATTAAAATTATGGACTTGTTATCATAATAGAGATTATGATAATGAGAAACAAGTCCTTTATAATTTTAATCTAAATTGTTCTTGATCATATGATTATTGTAAATAAGATATCAATAATCCGGATAGATCAATATATATGTGATGATCTTTACTGGATAAAGATTAATAGATCTCATTTATTAAATTGCATATATAGATGATGCACATGTGGATGTCATCATTGAACTGACTCAATTGAGATTTTCTAATGGTTAACATTACCTCAAGCTGTCAATAGGAAATTCTCAAGAAAAAATATAATAATTTCCTTTGACCTGAGATTATCATAGTAATTAACAAGTTATTTATTATACTTTAATACCAGACACCTAATGCCTTAGGACACTAGTTGAATGGACATTGGGTATGATTAAATACTTGTAGAATTAATGATTAATCAAGAAGGAATCCATCAACTCTTGGTAATGAGTTTGAGTTCTACGATATAATTAATATAATTAAGACCTTGGCCAGGGCAATTGAATGAAAGAAGAAATGAGTTTCTTAAGTCATTCACTAAATAAATATAATGTTTTAACTTATTAGAGTTTGACAGTAATACCATACTCTAGAGTTAACATGGAGCTGTAAATGATGGAAGGAAATATTACATTATTCTTCTAGTGGTTCTTGAATGTAAATGATGTTACTTCATGCTATCCGGATGTTAAGGAGTGTTGCTAGACGCCTACCTTGATTAGTAAATTAATTATGATTAATTTACTACCGGTTTAGTATTGAACCTACGGGGTCAAACACACACGAGTGTTCCAATCTTTGCATAAGAAAATAATTTATTTGATAATTAAATTAGAGAATTTAATTTAATCAAATAAATGATTTAGTGGAATATTATTATATTCTTTGCTAGCACCAAGAATATAATTAATATAAATATAAAGAGTATCACCTTCTTAAATGTGGAAGTTGTCCACAAGATAAGAATCAGATTCTATTGCTACATATCAGGATTAAATCATGTGATTAGTTATCGTAATTAATCATGTGATTATTTGAAAATTATCTTTTCCTTCAATCAGGAAAGTTGTTGAAATAAAGAGATATGAGATTATTTTAAACCAAATATCTCCTTTTGAAAAAGCCCAAATCCTTATCTTTTTAACAATATAAATAGAAGCATCTGCCTAAGAGCAGAGTGTGTCAGACACAAACTAGAAAAGTCTAGTACGTCTAAACCTGAAAAATAGAAAAGTAGAAAGAAAGAGGGTTTACTCTTTTAGAGTTCCACTCATCAAAGAGTTGATAGTAGAGATTGGTTTCGATATGGATACACGTAGAGTCTTCACACAATTGAAGAAGTTTTTCTTACTTCAAGAACGCACATCCAGGTACACAATTCTAAATGTATCTCATTTTTAGTATTGTAGTATATTTTGAATGCAAAATAGATCATATTATTCCGCTGCGAGTGTTAGGAACGCTCACAGATAACTATCATCTTACACTAATCTCAAAAAATAATTGTATCAGATGGACTAGCTTTGTTTCCATGGTGGGAAACCTATTTACCTTTCCCACCGTAGACTTTGTCCTCTTTCTAGACCAAAGTATTGATGTTTTAATTTCTTATTTTTTGTTTTAAAATTTTTTATGTTTTATATATTTTAAGTCTCATTAATTATTTTCTTCTATATATATCCATTCTTATTTAACATGATTTACATTTTCACAATTTTTTCCATCATAAGCATTAAATGAGTGTATTTTAGACTAGATATATTATTTTTTAGTAATACTAAATATTTCTTAAAATGTGTGTATTAATCTTAAACATCAAATTTTTTTATAAGAAAAATATATAATTATTTATAAAAGAGTAAATTATACAGTAATTAATGAAATTTCGACGAATCTGAAGCGAATCTTAGGCTTTGTTTGGTTGAGGGGGAGGAGAGAAATGAAGGAGAAATAGGGTGGGTCACATGTGAGATCCACACCTTTTGCAATCTACTTTAATTCAAATATTTTTCTTCTATTCCCATCCTCTCAACCAAACATAACATTAGTGCATCAAAAATATGGTATTAATAAGTAGGTGGCAAGGGAATAAGGGGTTAAATTGGGCATGTGTTTCTACGTTGATATTTTATTTGATATGTTATAGCCTTGGGGTCTATGGCACGCAAGGCATTCTAGTTCCTGTAAATGTTTCGATTGTATGCACTCCTTTTTTTTTTATTCAGATTTTTTTTTTATTCAGTGTGTGCACTCCTTCTGTTGCAATCTTTACTTTTTGTTTTTTTTTTACAGTCAATCTTTACGTTTTCAATCAGTAAAATTCATTAGCCTTTACCAAAAAAAAAAAGAAAAATAGACTAATGGAATTGTCGACATAAGAAAAAATTGTAATTCATGTACCTATATCTATTTTCTTTTAAAAAGAATCAAGTTATTTTGGGCTCAAGACCCGGAGTGAGTAACAAATGATGAGGAATTAATTAAGCCCATTGTTATTTACACTCCTTATTAATAAAAATACCTCCTTTTACTCTTATTTTATATTTTTATTATCAAACATACCTTTTATATAAAACAGTATAAACTCTATTTTTGCACCTCATATTCGATAATTTTAAAATCATGTTTTTTAAAAACTCATCTTCATTGTTATTTAAACCCTATTTTTACACCATGTCTCCATTATTCTTTAAATCCTATTTTTACATTCTCATTTTCATTATTCTTTAAATCTTTTACATTTATTTTCATAATAAAATTTTGCCATAATTTAATTCACTGCATTGAATACAAAATTTTCCATCAAACTAGATAGACACATAGTTTCCCATCAAAGTGATACTTTGTGTTTTCCATCCAACTTATATGTGATATTGTGTGTTTTTCTTAGGAAGTAACATTGTGTTTTCAAGGTATGTTTGAATTTGATTTTTTAATACTATCAAAAAACATTTTTCAGAACAAATATATACTTATTTTGAAAGTAATTTTTGAAACTGTGTTATTTCTATTAAAAACATAATTTCATAAATTATTTTAAGAATAGGTATATGTTTATTCCAAAGTAATTTTTGGTACCTTAATTTGTATGAATTTCAAAAACTATATGTATTTCTTTGTTCATTTACTTATAACCTAACATTAGTTTTTATTGATTCAGCAAAAAAAAAAAAAACATTAGTTTTTATTGTATTTATCTCTGCATTCAATGAGATTTCAAAAAAAGTCAGTTGAAATCATTTATAAACTAAACATCAAGGTTGTTGTCCCTAATCTAGGAGATGGTGCCTAGTGGTGATTTTGATGTTAGGTGACCATGAGGGGGAAGTGATGGTGGTAGGCTGGTAGTGATATTTCTTTCCTTAACATTGTCCTTTCCTACTTTAATAGAGACAATGGATATCAAGACAAAATGATTAGAAGAGAGGGTGGTGTTGGAAGAAAGGTGTGATTAGATGTTAGAGAGGGTGGCTTAAATAGTTGTTTAGTCCCTACAATATAAGGTTGTGTTCATTTTGATCTTTTTTAATTTTGGCTTAAACAAGGGATCAACCCATCTCACCTTGCCTTCAATCCACCAAGTTAAGCGGGACAAGTTGGTGGGTTGAAACACTTAACCTGCCCTACCGTTTTTGGCGAGCTAAAGAGATTGACTTAGTGGTTTCAACCTACTCTACCACCCCTACATAATTTATTACATTTGTTTTATGCATTTCATTCACAACAATCATCTTTCCTGTTATACGAAAAATGTAAATGATCTTATTTTATTAATAGAAACAATATTAACTAAATTGTATATATTTGTTTCATTTTGCATGAAACACGTCTTTTTTAATTGACAGGAACTATTTTAAAATGTTTTTTTCTTCTCAAAACGTTACTAATGAGCCAAAAAAAAAAACAAAAACTTTCAAGGCCACAAGATTGTTGTGACAATGACAAATTACCTAATTAAAGACTCACAACAAAAGTATCACCATTAAATAAGTGTGAGAATTCCTAATATACACATTGCATGAAAAGGAAGCATAAAAATAAGACATGAAAATAATAAGTAGTAGAACTAAGAAATAAGGTAAATAATGTCCATACTATATATTTTATAAAAAAATAAGGATTAATTAAGTTTTTAGTCCTCATATTTTTTTTCATAACTTTTAGTCCTTCATTAATCTTCCGTCAACATTTGTATTCTCTCTAAAATGTTTTGCCCATTTTTAGTCCCTTGTTTATTTTTATTACTCAAATTAGTCTCAAATATAAAATAAATGATGGACTAAAGATGGACAAAAAAATTTAAAGGGACTAAAAATATTGACAAAAAATTAATGGATGACTGACATTTGTTAGTTTTTTTTTTAGAAACTAAAAATTAGAATTTAAAAAAGTTAAGAGACTAAAAACTTAATTAATTAAAAAAATAATATATCCTAATAATGACTAGACTTTGCAATAGGGCGAGGCAAGGGCAGGTTTTGCCTTCTTGACCCTCCAAAAGATCTCGATCTCCGCTGAGGATAAAATAATGGTTATTTCTTGTCTCCAGTTGTAAAGATTCCCCAACCCTGAGCCTGATCTCACCGCTTATCCCCCACCCATGAATCATTTTTTTTTTTTTTTATCAAAAGGGTTTGCAACCAAATTTCATTCCCATTTGATCGGGTAAACAAACCTTCGAATTGATAGTATTCATCCCCATATTCGCACTCCAAGCTGTTAGGCCAAGAAAAAAAATCAGGATTTTGGATCATTTGTAGCAAAAGTGTGTCCAACAAATTTTGGACCATTAGATGTATCTAAATGGTTGAGATTAAATGTTATAAAAAAAATTCATTCCAATATAAACGTTAGTCATTGAATTAAAACTTTAAAAAGTATGTACACAATACTAAGGTCTTCAAATCCACCTCCAAAATCAAACCCAAGTCTGTCACATTTCCCCCAATGCTTTTCCCTTTCCATTCATATTGATTCCTGTACAGATAAAAAAATCTTGTATAATGTTTATAACTAGTATCTCTACCCGGTAATGTCAGGGTCTTTTTACATTCTTAAAGGAGTAAATATAATTTATACTTGTTAGAACACTTCTAGTGTTTTTGCCCTGCGATGCTAGAGATTTTTTTTATTTATCTTTAAAATATAAAAAAATGAGCTTGATATAAAATTAAATTATTTTTTGTTAAGATTATATTTATTTCTTAAATTTAATTAAAAGTATTAGGGGTTAGCAAAAATTACTGACCCGTCCGTAACCCGAAGTAATTGAATGAAAAAATACACTTTTTGGACAGATTAATATGGGTATCGAGTTGAATTGAACAAAAAGTAGGTAAGCTCAAGCGAGTGCGGGTCAAAAAAAAAAAAATATATAATAAAGCATAATTTAAATATGAAGTAGAAAGTATTGGACGTGCTGTGTATTCCTTTTAGCTTTTTATTTAAGGCTATAGCAGTGAGCAAGACGTGTTGCACAACAATGAGACTTAACTTGCTACCATAACCAGTGGATAAATAAGTCTAAAAATTATAAATTATAAAATCTATCAAAATATAATGTATTGATTTTTTTTAATTCAACCAGAGTTAAATAAATTTTTTTATTAATGGATGATGCTTAAAAAAATTATTTTATGAATAAAAAATTTGTTAATTAATTAAGAATACTTTAAGAAAAATAATTAATGTAACACATAATTAGAAAAAAAATTATAAAAGAGACAAACAATTTTCTTAAAATAGTCTTTAAAATAAAAGGAGGTAGAGAGTACTTCTTTTGTTCATTATTTTCCCTTTTCATCTATCATCAATTTTCTAGAAATTTAATTCTTGATCATATTTTACATTGTCAATATTAAATAAGTTTTAAAAGAAAAATTCAGGTATAATTGATCTCACATCACTTCCACAATTTTACAAAAAGAGAAATTTTGTATATTTATAAATGAAATTTACAATAAAAAGAAATAAAAAAAATAATGGAAAGACCAAAAAAGTGTTGTAAAAAAATTGGATTGTGTTTTTATAGCTGCCATCAAGATCACAAAAATCATGACATAGATGTCATCCTCGTATACATATTTTCATACTCACAACTCGGTACTTTTTTCTTCATTGTTTCCTACTTTTCCCTTTTCGTCTATCATCAATTTTCTAGGAATTCAATTCTCGATCATGACTGACTCGTGATAGAAACCTGCCAAACCTTTATCTCTCCATCAAGAGAGCCACTGAAAACCGAGACGCTACCATTGGGTGAAGTTTGATCATACTCCGGGATTGCCGCCAAGGATTTCACCGGTTTCCGGTGACCGTCGAGGACGGCAAGGCATCCAAACCGTCCATCATAAGCGCGCTTCCAAATCCTGACCGTCCGATCAGCCGACCCGCTGAAGAGCAAATCAGAGACGTTGACCAAGCACAGTATCGCTTTCTGGTGCCCCCTCAGAGCCCCACTCACCACCATATGGTTCGCACTGTCCTCCCTCTCCCACACCAATATGGAACGGTCACACGCACCCGAAAACAGCACCGAAGCGTCGTCGTTTAGGGCGAGCGCGTTCACCGCGGACTTGTGCTTCTCCAACTGGGCCACCAGCACGTGCCGCTTCTCTCCCGCGGGCCTCGCCCACACGCGTATGCGCCTGTCCGCGGATCCGGTGTAGACGGTCCCATCGTTGGACACTGCGACCGCGTTGACCGCGTCCTCGTGCGCCTTCAACGACTCCACGCAGCGAAAATCAGAGAGCCGCCATATCTTGAGAGTCCTGTCCCACGAAACGGAGTAGATAGCGCCGTTAGTAACGGCAAGGCCGGTAACAGCGTCCACGTGCTCAATCCAGAGCCGCTTGTCGTGGCGGCGGATTGCGACGTAGTTCTTCGGGAGGAGGAAACAGCGGAGACGGTCGTTGACGGTGGGGAGAGTGGTTAGCATGCGGTGGTGGTTCTTGTGGTTTTGCCACACGCGTATCTTGCAGTCTTGGTGGGTGGTGAGGATGGTGTTATTAGAGAAGGTGATGGTTTTGGTGGAGTTGGAGGTGGGTTGGGCATTGAAGGTGTGGAAGGTGGTGCACGTGTGGCGGTCGTAGACGTTGATTTCGTGGTCGGTGGCGGCGTAGAGGAGGTTGTTGATAACGGCGAGGGAGGTGACGGGGCGAGAGGGGTTTGGTGTGAGGGTGGTGACGCAATGGTGGGAGACGGAGAAGGTGAAGTTTTGTGGAGAGAGGTTTTGGAGAGAGGGAACGGATGGGAGGGTTTGTATGGAGAGGTTGCTTTCGAGAGAGAAAGTGCTGTTGTTAGAGGTTGTGGAAGAGGGTGCTTCGGAAATGGAGGAGGAGCTGATAGAATCACATGCATGTTTTTGTTGTTGTGGTTTTTGTTTGTGGAGTGAGATTGTTGAGTGGTGGTTGGCGGTGGCGCAGTTGGCGGAGGAGCATGTGTTTAGCCACGACTGGATCCGCATGATTTCTGTTTTAGATAACGTAGCGAGGGAGGAACTGCGAGTTAAGATAAAGGGAGAAAACAGAAAAGAGAAAAGGGAAAGGTTTAGCTTAAGAGGGTGGGAATGGGATCACGAAGAAGGAAAAAAGGGTAAGTAAGAGTAGGGAACGATGGGTTCGAGGTTCTTATGCGACGGACGAAGGCATCTATATTTTATTGCATGTTGTGTAGTGTGTATGGAGACAGAGGGAGTATTTACTGTGGTGCCGGAGCATCCATGAGAAAACGCCAAAACAATTGATTGGTGGGCCCATTCATGTTTTTCTTCTTTTTCTTTTTGTTTTTTTTCTTCTATTGGTTGGAAAGTTTGCAATTTTTTAATTATTCTATGCAATGTCACCTCATAAGAAAAAAAATATTACTCCCTCCGGTCCTTTATATAAGAAACAAATAACTAAATTGTCAAGACCAATAAAAATAGTTAAGTTAGTTAGTTATAATTAATAATGTCATAAATTTTAATTTTATTCCAAAAGTACCCCTTAAATTGATTGGTTTAAGTAGTGGTTACATTAATGACACTGCACCTCCACCAATAAGTTTAACTTGTATGGTTAATAGACCAATAAATGCATAAGAAATGAGTAAGTGTCTCATTAATGGATTTCAAGGGATGAAGGGTAAAAAAGAAAACTAGTAATTAATACAGCTTAAAGTGGGTCTATGTTTCTTATAATTAGGACCAAAGAATAACACTCTTTTGTTTCTTATAAAAAGGACCGGAGGGAGTATTAAGCTACCATCAATCATATTATCTCAAATATTTCCTTTAATAGTTAATGTTATAGAAATATTATTTAAATGTTAATGCAAAGTTATCCATGATAGTATCCTCACTTTTGTCAATTTTTATGATTTTCGCAATTATGAATAAGTATTTAGTAGTGGATTGTTGTATTTTTAGCGACATTTATAATTTTAAAAATAGAGTTAAAATTCTGTGTTTGGTATTTCATTTTTGGAAGTTCATCTCTTCTCTTTGTTGGGAACTCACCAGCTACACACAGTTGGGGAGTGTGTAGAATACCGCGTCTTGGCTCGCTTCGTTGTGGTTGCCAAAAATCCAAGTTGGCCATATTTTACACTTCCCACACATGCAGTCGTGTAGATACAGTCGAGACAAAAGACCGTACCCTCTTCTGTGCACAATTTGCATTTTTTTTAATAAAAATAATACAAAGACGGTTTTTGTGGTGTTCTTCTTGTTCTTGGTTTCACCAGCGACAGCGAGGCTAGCTATGTTCATTTATTGAAGCAATTGCCAGTTTTTCGTGATACTAACTGCCAATGGGAGTCGCAAGACGTGACATCAAAACTCTATAGGCAACTCAGCCACAAGCCTCCAAATTAGAAAAATTTTCATAATTTCATCACGAAGATATTTTACTTGGATAAGGGGATGACTTTTTTTTTTTCTTTATATCATAAGGGGATGACCTTTATTTTGACGTTAAGCAAACGGGCTATAGGTCCAGACGTGAAACACCTCACAAACGATGCTATATTTATAATCTATTCTCGTGTCTCTATAAATTACTAGCACTTTTTCTTTCAAGAAATATATATCTTCAAAAAGATCAGAACATTTAATTATCATCCTACCCTCGCATGTTTGACTAAACAATAATTCACGATTATATTTATTTTCTTGTAATAGTAATCTGCGCTTTTTCTTTTATTTGATCCAGCAAAAAAAAAAGTAATCTGCGCTTTTAAATTATTTATTATGCTCCCTCCTTTCTTTTCTATAAGTCATTTTTAATCAATTTATATAAATTAAGAAAATTGATTAAATTAGTTAACAATCTTAAATTTAAAAAAATAATCTTACTTTTTTAAAATCACCCTAATTAGAAAAGTGACAATTGACTCCTCGAACAACTTATGAAGGATCCTCCCAATTGCAACTTGAGACAGGTGCAGGTTAGAGAAAATAATTGGCCGGGCCTAGTGTGCTGTAGTCAAATTGTAGGCTGGAACAATGGTTTGGCAATTACTTAATCCACCCGTTATTTGCTTGGTCCACCTCCAAAAATTTTAAAATCCCCATCTTACCCTTCTTCTCCCAAGTAAACCTAGTCGTCTCTCCCCCAAACATCCATGACCACCTCACCTCACCTCCACCCAACCACCCAACACCACCGCACCCAAACACCACAACCACGCCGCCACCCAACACCACCACGAGCATCACTGTGACCAAACCCACCATCGCATTGCATCACCCCCATATAATGTATTACGGACTGAGCAATCCGTAACACATTTGTTTTACAAATTACTCAATCCGTAATACATTATATGGGGTGATGAGGCGCAAGGGTGTGGAGGTTTGTGGGTCAGTGGTGCGCGTGATTTGGCGGTGGGTTTGGTTTGGTATGGTGGTGGTGTTAGGTGGTTGCGTGGTGGTGTTTGGGTGCAGCGAAGGTGTTGGGTGGGTGGAGGTGGGATGCGGTGGTCATGGAGGTTTGGGGGAGAGGCAACTAGGTTTGCTTGGGAGAAGAAGGATGAGAGAAAGGGTAAGATTGGGACTTTATAAATTTTGGAGGTGCACAAGCAAAAAAGGGGTGCATTAAGTAATTGTCCAGTGGTTTTTGCATGGGAGTTGGGCCACACAGTAAGCACGAGCCCAAGCAAACTGCGGATCACGACGTCACATTCTCGTTCCATCTTATACGCAGAAGAAGAAGAAGCCGAAGAGGGGAAAGCAGAGATTTGATTACAAGGGAAAAAGGAAGGAGAATCTGAAACTAAATCGAAGCAGAGAAGAAGAAGAAAGAAAGATGGTGAGAGTGGCGACGTACTTCGCGATGACGCTGGGAGCTTTCGTGTTCTGGCAGTCCATGGACAAACTCCATGTCTGGATCGCTCTCCGTCAAGACGAAAAGGTTCATTCCCTTCTCTTCTTCAACTTTCTCTCAATTCCCTCCTCCAATTTCACTCTCCGTCAATAAAAAAACCCTAGATGTCATCTAACAAATGATTATTATAATTTCATACCTAACTGAATTTAACTTTACTTTAGGATTTCATTTCGTATACACATTATTTTGAACCTTTCAGCAATGTTTCGTGTTATTTGATCTAGCTGTGCTGTGTCTATATGCTTGCATTTCTTATATAATACGCGAATTATTTCCGTGCGCCTGTGCAACTTTAAGTATGAATGTTATTTGTTTTGGCTTTATAATCTGTCTCAGAGAGAGAGATTGGAGAAGGAAGCGGAGATCAGAAGGGTTAGAGAAGAATTATTGCAGCAGCAGGCCAGTCACAAGGATGCTCTTTCTTGAATTGGAATTTGTTGTAATTTTGCTTTGTAATTTCCGTTGCTTTTGTTTTTCCAATGCAATGTCTTGTGCTCAAATAAAATCTGGTACTCGAGAGCACTACAAATTTAGTTGCGTGGATTTCTAATGTGTTCCTTTACACATGCACTTGTTTCATAAAATGCTATGTGTCAGTAATTGTTGGAACATACAACTCAGGTTATGAAGCAGATTTTAAGCGTTTAGATGGATTGTTTCAGTCATACTTGAACCTTTATTCTTCTTTGAAAGTATGAGATTTGGAATTCAACCATCGGACCATGTGTTGAAGTAACTGGAATAAAAGTCTCTAAACTCTCTAGTTTGTTGATCTGACTGTGGTGCTTAATTCATTTGCTGCTGTTGCTTCTCCTGAATAGTGAATATAGTCTTACTTGCTTTACAATTTCCTCATTTTTTGCGGTTTATTCATATATACAAGTATAATTGGACAGATTGGCCTTCTTAAAAATAAATTGTAGAGTGGAGAATTAGTATCAAACCATTGTCTGCAGCCTTTCTTCAACCTCTTTCTCATACTTGTCCTACAGAATTTTGAGGTTAAATTGAGCCATTGAAGAATTATGAAGAAGTGGCAATACTAACTGGAATAAGGAAGTGTCAAAATGATGTTTTACATACTTAACTCTTGCTAAGGTCTTAAACATTATTGCAATCGTAGGCAAGTGCTTGGAGTAGAAGTAGATTTTCTTGTTGGTCTTTGCAGTCTAGAATAGAAAGATTTTAAACAGAATAGTGAATAATGGGGTGCCACTATTGTGCTATGGCTGAGCATTGCAGCTGCCAGTCACTACAGGGAACTGCTAGCATCGCATGGATAGTGGCTGAATTGCAGGCTTCTATCTGGATCGACTGCTACAAAAAAACTCTAGAGTAGTACTCTCAACGGCTAAATTCAGGTTTTGTTAAATAATATTTGAAATTCAATCCAACACCTGTATTGTTATGTATGCTACATGTTACAATTTAATTGGACTGAATTGTTACTCGTACATAAGAACTTCAATAGAGACACTAACTTCCTCTCTCTGGTATATGTAGTCATGAGCTAATTGAGTTGTCTGCTTTTCTGTTGATGGTTAATGTTATGATAAGGTAACTACATTTAAATCATGTATGCAGTAAGTATTTTTTGTGGATTTTACCTATTGGGCGGAATCATGTATTTGTTATGGATATTCCTAGTTTCTGTGGAACAAGTAAAAATAAGATGTTAGGTTGATTTCTCTGGACATGTTCTATTAGCATTTTGCCACAGAATATTTCACTCTTGCCCTTTACTAGCTATCAGTGATAGAGGTGATACTCTTTCTCTCTCTCTCTCTCTCGTTGTCTAGTATATGGCAACTACCTAGTGCAAAGGTGGAATATAATGGATGGCTGATGTCTATAGTGCATGTGTATGTTAGTGCTGAGAATGTTTACTCTTAGCTGCACAACTTGTTTGTTGCCTTGTATATTGCAATTACCTAATGCTAGGGTAGAACTGGAATGTGATGGATGGGTGATGTCTATGGTGCTTATTAATAATGAGAAAGGCAAAATGATTGCCCTTTTCCAAATGGTGAAGGGAAATACACAAATACACAAGTTTCCAACTTCAGGCCCCTGGGTCCTCTCTCTCTCTCTCTCTCTCTCTCTCTCCCCACTAGGTTTATATCACACTTAGGGCATATAAGTAATCGATAAGGAGAATAATGGTTAATTCGTGCGGACTTGATTCATTCATCCTGTGCTATACCGTGCAAATCCGACATGAGACCATTGAAGTTTAGTTTACTTTTACCCGATAAGATAGGGATAGAAAGAAAAAAGAGAGAGAGAGAGAGAGAGAGAGAGAGAGAGAGAGAGAGAGAGAGAGAGAGAGAGAGAGAGAGAGAGAGAGAGAGAGAGAGAGAGAGAAACTTATATGTACTAAATTATCTAATTGAAAAGGAAGAGAAAGATAGGAAATAAATGGGGTGAGAAAGGAAATGAAAGAGAAAATGAGTGTATGAATATAATTAACTGTGGGTTCACCTTTCGTGGATTGTTCACCAAATGGACAATGATGTGAAAATTATCAGCTTCATAGGGGCAATATATATTTTTTTAATTCCAATAATGCTCTTTACACATAAAATGTTTCTTTCATAACTTTTGCATTTCTCATCAATGACATTTATTTCTCTTTTAATCGCTCTTTTATTCATCAGTATCAATGATGAACAAGTCCCTTTGTCTATGCGAATTGCACTTGCACATAATTTATATTTCACAAACAATTCAAAGCCTAGTTCAATATTGGTCTTTATGTGACTTCCTTTGGAGTTCTTATACACAAGTTTCTCTTAAAACCTTACCACTCCTTTCTATATTACTAGTTTTTCTGTGAGGCCACATAAAAGGTTTTTGGTCCTCATATATATGTAGGAGTCAATGGCTTTGTGGGCACGTGACAAAACACGTTTGTGAGATTTTGATGTCTCCAGTTTGTAAATGTCAGCATACATTTTTAGTTCTTTTGCGGGGGGTTATAATTCCTTTCCTCTGATTATGATGTTTAAGAGAAAAACACAAATGTTAATATGGTACGACTGCTTTTCTTTAACTTATTGTAACATTATGGTTTGAGGTAAATGAGAGGGTTCACATGTGTGTTTTTGTTTAAGATTTGATGAATTGCTGATAGTAAATTGATAAGCATAATTGTTGAGAATCCAAATATGACAAATTCTTGCTTGCTTTTATAGTCATTTGGGCGTACCACTTGAACTCAGATATCTTGCAAAGAGTAGTAATCTGCGAATACCTAATCACCTTAAACGATCGGATGAAAAATATGTAAGCATTAACCTTTGATAAGAGATATTTTATGCTTACATTTCTTTTTTCTAGGTGTTTGACTCACACCTGCTTTCGAGTAAGCTAAACAATTAAATCATGATATGAAGTTCGATCGTATTGGTTTTTTTTTTATTTAAAAAAATGTTCAAATCATAATGATTTTGGATTGTATGATACCACAAAAATATATATTTCTTTATCTGTGGATTTTTTTTTATTTAACCTAGTTTTTAAACATCCATTAATTAAGCTCTATTGCTTGTTTTAATATCTCAGCCTACATCAAGAATAACCTACTATATTTGGAGTATTTTTGCATGTCACTAGATAAGCCCTTTAGAGCATCTTTAATGGAGCAACCCTCTATGAGTGCTTCCAATGGAATCCACTTGTACACATCATTTATTTTTACTCTTTCCAATATAAGTACCTCTAAACACTTAATTTCCTCTAATGGAGCAACTCTCCTTAGGTGCTTCCAATGGGACCCACCCAAAAGTTTACATCATTATATTATATTAATAACTTATTTATTACATTATGGTTATCTTATTTATATATTAATTAAATTTTAGAGATTAATAAATTTTTAGACTATTATTATGTAAAATATTTTTTTATAATAGCAAAATAAAAATAAAAGTATAATTAAATTATAGTTTATTTAAAATGATGAAAATAGCTAAGCTCACACAAATAACACGATATAAAAGACAATAATAGAAATTACATAATTAAAACAATAACTAATTTTGCTGATTATCGCGTCCAAAACGCTCCCAAATATGTTCCACAAGGTCCGCTTGAAGTTGTTGATGACGCCTGTTATCATGAACTTCTTCTCTCCTTCGCAGATATGCTTCAAGGACCGGATGAGGACCAATATGTATGTCAGTTGTCGAGACATCATTGATGGAAAGTTCATAAGAATGGTTAAAATTACCATTATATGTGTGTCGTTCATCTTCTACAATCATGTTATGCAATATGATGCATGCATATAATATATGCTTGATTGTGTCCATCTGCCAAGCACGTGTAGGGCCACGTACAATTGCAAACCGAGATTGAAGCACTCCAAACGCACACTTTACATCCTTTCTTGCTGCTTCATGATATTGAGCAAACAATTTTCTTTTATCGCCTTGTGGCCTTGGGAATGTCTTCACAAGTGTCGCCCATTCTGGATAAATACATCTGCTAGATAGTACCCCATGTCATATGGGGTTCTATTTACTGTATACTGCACTGTAGGGGCTTCTCCCTCCATAATTTCATTAAACACAGGAGATTCGTTTAACACGTTGATGTCGTTGTTTGAACTCGGAACCCCAAAAAATGCATGCTAAATCCATAAGTCTTGTGATGCCACAGCTTCAAGCATGATTGTGGGCTTGCCATCACCACGACAAAATTGACCTTTCCATGCTACAGGACAATTTTTCCATTCCTAATGCATACAATCAATGCTACCTAACATACCTGGAAAACCACGATTCTCACCTATTTGCAATAGGTATTGAATGTCATTATTGTTGGGCCTTCTTAAGTATTCAGATCCAAATATATTGTAGACACCCCTTACAAACTTATCCAAGCATTGCAATGCCGTGATTTCTCCAATTCAAACATAATCATCGACACTATCCACAGCTGATCCATATGCCAATATACGAATAGCAGCAGTGCATTTCTGCAATGGAGAAAGACCCATCCTTCCAGTTGCATTAACTCTCATACGAAAATACTCATCGTGATTGCTAAGGGCTTGTACAATGCGAAGGAAGACATCCCTTCGCATTCTAAATCTTCGTCGGAATTGTTCATCTGTGTATATTGCATTGTTGGAGAAGTAGTCATTGAACAATTGAACATGTCCTTCTTCATGACTCCTTTCAATGTGTTGTCGTCTACGCCTACTTCTCGTAGCGGCTTGTTGTTGTAGTTGCCTTTCCATCACCAACCTCATGTATTGTTCTTCGTACTCATCATTTATTAAATCTTCGATGAGTTCATCTTCACGAGATGAATCGCTGGAGTCCATCTTAAGCAACACCGTAGAGTTATAGTTTTCTGAAAATTTGATACTTATTTGTACAATTGAGATGTGTGAAAATCTATCAACAAGTAAACAATATATAGAGAGTTACAACATAACAGCTAGTTTTACCAACGATGTTGTGTTTCAGATGGTTCTTCTTCTTCTCCTCATTCACTGACCACAATATTATCCAATCCAACTTGGGTGAAAAATGATGGAACTTGAGATTCTGACGCGAAGTCGGATGGTGTGCCATGCTCTCTTTCATTACATTGGTCGCCACTAGTACCCATTGAAGACCCTTGATCCATGGTGGGAATGTTAGTTGGTGGTGATTGAAACATAGGAAATTGATATGGAAATGGGAATGTATGAAATTGAAAATTGACCATATTTGGATTATTTTGTGGGTTTAGTAATTGTGGGGAATTTTGAAAATTTGGATTTGTGGGAAGTTGATAATTTGGCATGAAATTAAAATAGGGGTTCATATTGAATTGATTTTGGTTTGGTTCCATTGAATCAAAACAAATCAAAGAGGTAGTTGAGAATTTTATGATAGTAAGAATGAGAGAAATTTGATAGGTTTAGTTGTGTAAAAAAAAAAAATGAAGTACCCCTATTTATATACATGGTCAAAATAAAAAAAAAATTGCAACTGCCTAAAATTTTAACGTTAAAAGTTGTTGCAACGGTAAAAAAAAATTCGTTAACGGCTAAATTTTTTTTATCGGCAACGGCTAGCATATTTTCGTTGACAACAGTTAAAAAGCAACGGTAATATTAAAATATATATTTTTTATTTTTTTAAAAAACTGAAGCACCGGTGCTTGGTGAAGCAACCGGTGCTTGTGTGCAACTTTTCGTACGTTGCCTATAGTGGAAAAAGCCAGGGAAGCATAGTTGCTTGGCTAGCATTGTGCCACAGTAGCACTGCGATAAAGTTGCTCTTAGGATAGTGTCAACACGCATCAAGTTTCTTAGTTGTATTCTTTGGTGTTGCATTCAACATAAAGCTATAAATTATGTAATTGTAGATAATGTTTAATGGTCCTTGTAACATAGAATTAAATCACGAAGTAGCATTAAAAAAATATATATATATCACGAAGTAGCATTAGTGGGCTACAATTTGAAACATGATGAAACAAAGTACTGAATTGTAAAGAACCCGTGGGGACTAAATTGGGAGAGGGTGGGTATACAAGGATTAATTAAATTAAATTTTGAATTGAGCTTATCTAGAAAAATAGATTTTGTACATGATTTTTTTTTTTTACTAATTTAGCCCCCTATGATTTTTTTTATACTAATTTAGCCCCCAAAAAAACACGGTTTAGTGGAGACAACATTGCTGAGTTGTGTTGTGGATCCCACCAAAGCTTGGTAAAGAATACTGGTTTTGAGGAGCCTGTAGAGATTTTTGGGAGAGAATAGGGTAAATACCCAAATTAGTCCTTGAAAGTGTGAAACGCTAACACTTAGGTCCCAGAAAGATGTAAAATTAAATTTTAGTCCCTAAATGTGTAAAAAGAGCGACATAATGGTCTTGTCGTTAAATCCGTCCGTTATCACAAACGGAGTAGCCTACGTGGCATGTCGGTTGGTTATGTGGCACTCCATGTGTGCAAACGAATTGCCACGTCGTTGATGACTCAGATGGACTAATTTGTCACAAATATGACGAAGGACTAATTTTTCATTTTGGAACATTGAAATTTTTTTACTGCACATTATTACCATTGAAAGCCAAACGGCTACTTTCCCATCTCCTTTATATGTTATTCTCTCTGCTTCTCAATGAACTTCAAATTTCGCTTTCTACTTCTTTGTTTCCGTTCAAGGCCAAGAACCGATCAATCATTTCATGGGTTGCTATTCAATGGGTGGAGAGACAGAGGTTGGGTTCGGTGGAAACAGAAGGAAAATGAGAGTGCATGGTGGTGGCAGCCATGGTGAATGTCAGTCTTCCAGCAAGAGTGAATTCAATGGGTGTAATGTTGAATGTCATTGTGGGAGGAAGGCTATCATCCGAACTTCAAGAACAACTGCTAACCTAGGGAGGCTTTTCTACACTTGCCCATTGCCAAAGGTTGTTTCCAATAATGTCGTAAGTTTTGTTTGTTGTTGCTCCTATTATTGTTGCTTTGTTATTTGTTAAAAAAAAAATCAATGAGTTAGTATCCATTGTTGACGTGCAGGATGGTGGAAAATGCGATTTTTTTGATTGGGTGAATCGTATTGATGAGAGGTGGATGAAAAAGATGATGGTGAAGATTGATGGCTTGCATAAGGAGCTGAAGATTATAAAATATTGTCTTTGTTGTTTGTTTTGTATTTTGGTGGTTTGTTACTTGGTGTGACTACCTTAGGGATGTTGTAATGTTGCAACTGGGTTCATTTTAGTTGGTGAGGTTGTTTTAAGGTTTATGTAATTGGTTGGTCACTATGTTTACAGATGTTGCAGATGTTGTCATGAGGTTTAAACTAATGTAATGCGTTTCGTGGACTATTTTGGCAGTTAGTTGTATATTCGAAGGACTATAATGACATTAAGTGGTAAATTTCAGGGACTTATTTGTCAGCGATTTGAAAGAATACTTGATTTGACTTTACATTTGGTTTATTTCGTGTAGCATAAATATTTACTATAACATAACCTGGACAAACATTGCATGGTATTCATAATGACTAATGAAGCATGCTGAACTTAAGTACTTTAATATTAATCAAGATACCACAATAAACTGAATGTTAAACTGTGAAATAAAGAAAATTTCTACTGTGACAGTACCACCAAACTTCAAAAAACTGTCAATGCTGTCACAACAGAAATTCCACAAAAAACATTGCAATTAATCCCAAAGTATCATTTGTTACAACTTTGCATAATACATCATAATTAAAGCAAAAAAGTGAGACACAGATCCCAAAGCATCACTTCTTCATATCTCCAGGTCGTGGCAGCCTCGGTGTTGGAATGAAGCTCATGAAATTTGGTTGGATTATCCTTGGTGATGGTGCAGCTGGGAATGGTATTCTAATAGGTGCTGGAGGCCTAATTAGAGGTGGCCTAAATGCAGGTGTTGAATGTACAGCCATGAAGTTTGGTTCCTGCATTGGATGTTAAAAGTCATAAAATTAGTGTAAGTACATAAACAGAAGGAAACAAATGACATTGATGTTGACTAACAACTGCTGGTGGTGGAAGTGTTTGTTGAGAAACAAGGCCTTCTGCAGGCTGAACATGAGCAATATCATTTGGAAGTTCTTCAATTGGTGGTGTAGATTGAGAGCAATCAGTCTCATCCTAATCATAAGTTATATTGAAAATAAGAATTAAAATAACTAACAATAAAAAAAATGTAAACAATAATGTGTTAATTAGAAAACTATTACTGCATTCTCTGCTATTGTATTCCCAGTAGACTCAGGTTGAGGTGTTGGTTTCCATTTCTTGGGTGGTGGTGTAACTCCTCCATTTTGGCATCCCCTACTATTGTGACCACTAACACCACATCTTAAGCAGACCACTTGTTTGTATGACCTTTTCAATCTATTGTTGCTAACTTGACCCTCATTTTCATCCTTTCTTCTTGCCTTTTTTGGTCGTCCAGATCTTCTTTTGATTGCTGGTGGTGTTGGCTTTGCAAAATTTGTTTTGTGCCAATACTCTTGGCTCTTTGTTGGGTGAATGTAGTACTCGTAGGTTGCATTATAGGAACCAATTGTTAGCATTCCATCAGAGTAGTCTTCTGGTTTGTGGCCATTAAATCTGATGGCAGCAATGTCATGTCTACAAGGCAAACCTATTTACATAAACTATATCAAGTCAAAGAAATAATCCATGAATACAAATATTCAAAGGGCAAATATGAATTCAGAGAATTACCTATCAACTGCCACATCCTGCAGGTACAAGACTGTTTATGTAAGTCCATATCCACTTTGGTTTGGTCAAAATGCACTTCAAATCTGTTGCCTTCTTGATCACCAGCCCAATGTGCAGTCCACTTGTTGTTTTCAATTTTGTCTTTTACTAATCTTGACTGTTGCATAGGTACCAAAGGTCCTACTCTTGCAGCCATCTTAAGCTTAGTAGCAGTCATCTTTCTCATAATGTAACACCTTATATCTTCACACAAACTCAGAATTGGCTTGCTCCTAAACTTCGGAATCTTTGCATTGAAAGTCTCACAGTTGTTGTTTATGATGCTGTCAACTTTAGAATTCTCACTGAAGTAGGCTTTAGTCCATGATTCTTTATCCCACTTATCCAAATAAGCCCACGCTTTTTCATTTTTCTTTTAACAGCTTCCATACACAAATTGAATTTTTGTACAGTTGATGACCTTGCACACCGCCAAACTAAGCCTCTTAATTCCCTATCCTTCCATTGCTTAGAAAAATTGCGCCACAGATGCATGACACAAAATCTGTGTGCAACACTAGGCATCACCTCCTGCATAGCAGGAACCAAACCCTACATGGTACAAACATAGAGGTCGTCAAATATCTACCCTAAATGTTTGTTGTTTCTAACAAAATAGTCCTTCAATGTTACAACTTAATGACAACTTCATCCTTATAGAATATATCGTACTGACAAATCAATCCAAGAAAAATATACACGTACACACAAATTACAATAATTTCTACATGAGTGTAGTAACAAAAAATATACACATATAAACAATATTGTATAAGGAATAGCAATTTACCTTCTGAATATCAGACACGAAATTCCAACCAAATTGTTTATAGTCCCCAAGATCTTCATGTAGCAGTGTCAGAAACCACCTCCAGTTGTCTTTGTTTTCAACATCAACAATTGGATAGGCAATAACAAATATTGCATTGTTGGCATCTTGTCCAACAGCAGAAAGCAAATATCCACCGCAGTATCCTTTTAAAAAACACTCATCAAGACCAATAAATGGTCTACAACCAGCCTTGAACCCTCTCTTGCATGCATCAAGATAGATATACATTCTTTGAAACTCTGGTGGTGATCGAGGTACAGGGATGCAATTAATAAGAATACTTGATCCTTCATTGCTTTTGCGCAGCTCATGAGAATAGTCCTATTTCCTTGCATATTGTTGTTTAATATTGCCCTCAATCATCATCCTTGCTTCTTTCAAAGCCCTAAACATCTTCCTTTCATCTATATGTACACCATAGTCAACTTTCATGTGTTCATGTGCTTCAACATGAGTTAAAGTAGGATGAACCCTTAGCTTATCAGCTAATTTTTTTACAGCCCATTTCATGGTAGCTTGACTGTTTTTGAACACCCTACCACAATTGTGCTCTTCCACAAAAGTTTTGATTTGGAAGCATTTATTAGTTTCGGCCCATGCACAATATATTTCCCACGGACACCCTTTTTCTTTACATACTGCTCTAGCTCTAATTTTATCATTCTTCTTCCAAGTAATATCCCTGCCATGGTAAATGGTGTAGTCCTTAACAGCATGAATGAACATTCTCACACTGTCAAATTCCATCCCTACCTCCAAGTGCAAATTGCCAAAACGATTTTGTGGATTGAATTGAGGGAACACAACTTTGTGGATGTTATCTCCTCATCATCACTACTAGGTAACGAGTGGAGCTCTTCAGAATGGTAACTATAGTTGCTACTGTCACTTGATTGCCCATCATCATCAACTGGAGATATATAAACATAATCAGGGTCACTTTCCTCACCATCAGAAGACCCTAAATCAGGATTCTGCTCATCATCAATTCCAGCTTCATTGTTTTGAACATCAATTCCAGCTTCATTGTTTTGAAAACCAGCCTCATCTTGACCAACTTCAGTTTGCACTCTATCACTTGAGTCCTCACCAACTGCAGTTTGCACTCTATCACTTGACTCCTCACGAACTTGAGTTTGCACTCTATCACTTGACTCCTCACCAACTTCAGTTTGCAGTACATCATCAACATTAATTTCCAACGATTCATTCAAATTACTACACATTTTTATCAATTCCTTAGCCAAGGGCTCTTGTCCAATAGGCTCTTCAACTTGACTAGATACTTTGTTGGCAATCTTTCCTATTTCTTTTTCAAGCTCAGCACCAATACCTTCATCAGGCTCCTCAAGCTCGTCATTTACATTAACAGCATCTGGCATAACATCATACAAAATCTGAGGCATTTCATCCACCACATCTTCAAAGTACACGTGGACATCATTGTCAGCATCAGTAAGACTTATTTTGCGCATGTCCAGCACATCCTTGTCACTCTTTAGTCGCATCAAACCAGCATCGAAACCTCTTCTTGGCACCAAATAATGCACAGCAACAAACTTCTGATAACCTCCACAAGATTTGCACATGTCGTGCACTGTCCAAATGGTCATCAAATCTGTATAAAAACCTTCCCAAACACAATACTCACCATCCACATACTCCAATCTGCCATGCTCATTTAATTTGAAATCTCCCTTGTGGTGCACAATAACATTGATGTAACCATCCATCTTGCAACTCATCAAAACAATGCTAATGTCAATTTCTTCACATACAAGATTCACCTTGCTATATTTGACAGTCAGTGTCCACACCATGTCAGGGGTAACAACAAGCACACGTATCCAAAACACAAATACACGTTATTACACTATAACAACAACCACATTACAAACCCTAAGCCCCATCATCATACACACACATTTAAGTCAGGATCAAAACAAAGTGCACCAACAACAAATAAATAGACATATCAGTAAAAACCCTAAACCCTAACTTACTTTCCATGAGCACAAAGCGACATCAGTTTTACCCCCAAAGATGTTTTTGGCAAAAACCAAAGTTCATCCAATAACCAAAACAGAGCCACGCACAGCCAAACAACTTTGAAACTTATAAAAAATTAACCAACACAACTTTATTTCATGTTTTACCTTATCACGCAGTGTAGAAGAGGAAAGGGTTGTCTTCGTCTTCAAAAATCGCGCTGAAAAAAGCTCCGTCACGGTGGCTATGGTGTCGTCGGAGTTGGTCGTCGGTTCAGACAAGGCGGGAAGAGGAAACGATGCAACACTTTGCCATTGGTGAAATGAGGTAACTATCTTTGTCAGTTACCAAGTAGTAAAAGTAAATCTTTTTTCATGACAATCTAGTACTGCTAATTCCCCAATGTCATTTTAGTCCCGAGATGCCACGTGAGCAACAATTTCAAATAATAGTTAAGTCCTAACATGCCACGTAGACTACTCCATTTGTGATAACGGACGGATTTAACGACAGGAGCATTATGTCGCTCTTTTTACACATTCAGGGACTAAAATTTAATTTTACATCTTTCAGGGACCCAAGTGTCAGCGTTTCACACTTTCAAAGACTAATTTGGGGTATTTACCCGGAGAGAATATTATGTAATCATGGTTGATTACAATAAAAAAAAATCCTGCAATGATAGAGACTAGACGTAGCCTAAGTGATTGGTAAGTAAATCAATAAAAACCCTTTGTGTAGTATTCTTCTTCCCTACACTTTTATATTTATGCACCTGTACTGTCATTAATTATAAATTTAAATATTTTTTTAGTCTTTACAATTTAATATTTTTTTATTTTTCATCCTTGTAATTTTTTTGTTTTAGTCCTTGCAAATTATATTTATTTAGTTTTTTGTCCTTAAAGCGGTTTAAATAGCATTTTTTTCGCTTTTTAAAGCGATATCTAAACTGCTTTAAAGACGAAAAATAAAACAAACATAATTTGCAAAGACTAAAACAAAAAAATACTAAATTATAAAGAATAAAAATGTATTTAAGCCTTAATTATATAACTTTTGATATGATATTTTGCTTCTAAACAAATATACTACTCTGTATAAGTTAAGAGAAATGCTATAGCCTCCGAAGTGAATCCTCCGAACCATTGATCAATTGACACTTGTCTATTATATTTGATTGTAAAATATTGATTTAAATTTGGGTTCTTTCCAAATATACCCTTTCTTGTACGATCAAGCAAGCCATTCGCCCCGACACATGCCGCGATACTGGGAGGAGTGGCTGCTGCATGTCGACATCGGCGAAGTGGTGGAGACTGAGGAAGTGGATGGGCTCAAAGGCCTTGAAGCGGAGGATCTCCAGTTCCACCGCCGTCTCCTTCCAAAGTGCCGCACGAGGCACTGGCTCGGCACCTTCGACACTGTCGAAGAAGATGCTTTGGCTTTCAAGGTGACTTTGCGAGACTCAACTTCCCAAACCGGAGGCAATGGTTGATCATTGTTGTCGGTGGAAGTCGCCCACCTTACCTGGGTTTCGTTGAAGTTGCCATTATTGGTGGTGATGTGTTAGTATGAAAAGATTCACAAAGTAACAAGGATTTCTTTTATAAGCCATTGCCATTAAGATTAAGATTCAGAACCATCAATACTCAGATTCCCAATTCTCCCCGACTAGAAAATCAATTAAAAAAACAATGTTAATGCTATTGTTCTTGATAAGTTACAGCTTAAGTTTTTCTTTGATATTAAATCAACTAAATGAGTCTTAACCTGTGACTTGAGAAAGAAACATTGCATCAGATAGTTGATTTGATTTTAAAACCAATTATGTGGTTTAAATTTTAAAACCAAATCCTTTACTTTTTCAAAATTAATTTGATTTTTTCCAAATTGGTTTCGTATCAGTAGTTCAATTGTTCATGGACAATTGAATTTAGTTTTCAATTCAAAGCTGGTTTCAAAACCATTTTTAAATTCAAAACTTGTTTTTAAAACCAAGATTTACTTTGAAAATGATTCAAAACCAGTTGTTTTTTTGCCAGGCAAAATGAAATTTTATTATAAATGCCATTGGATTAGCACAAGATGTGCCTAAGACCCAAGGACAAGAAAACAAATACATTAATATTTCTTGCACTTCTATGACAACAACACATTTAAATCCAAGTCTCACCCTAATTGCCCTGCTTCCTAACAATATTGATCCATAAATCACCTAAAAGTATAACATAGATATTTATACATCAGTACCAACTTAGTTTTCCTATCAATTCCACATATCCAGCTGCTATTCCACTCTACCACGTCCACGCATCCTCTGACCACCACATACATTACTCTCTCACAATCATCATATTAATCAAATTGTCATATTTAGCACCGGATTGCACTATTCCTTCACATTGTTATATTTAGCAATTTTGTAGCTTTACATAAATGAAGCTGCATCACTTTATCATGACAAACCCATCTACATCGCACCAGAAAAATATGTGCTGCAATTGATACACCAAAACACTACAGCATCCGCCAGCTGTCAAACCCCCTACTTTGCTAAGCACTCCAAAGGATGAATATTCTAAATAAAATGGATTCAAAACCACTTTTAGTTAAAAATTAGTTTTAATTAAAAACCATAACCAGTTTTTAATCAAACACAATTTTTAAAATTGGATAACTTAACCATTTATTAAGAAGTAAAGCATGCGGTTTAAAAATCATGTTTTCACCTAGAAACACTATCTCCTACCACTGCACTAAATTATTATTACCCACAACACAAGACTCCACCAAATATGTTTTCACAGAGAATCCCAATCAATCAAGGCTACTAACACCAATGGATCCCTCACTCTCAGGCTTGCAAGAAAGATTCAGGTTCACAACGAGCTGGTGGCGCCAAAGCATCTCCGTCGTTAGTTCCAGATCTATCTTAGCCACCAGAGCATCGCGCATTATCGTCGTTTAGACGTCTACCTCGTTCCAAGTAGCTACGTGTGGGACTAACGAGGCCCAACGGGGTGTGCTCGTTAATTAGAAAGGGGCAAATTTGGAAAGGTATCAAATTTTAAACATGAATATTTTATAATAAAATCTGTAGACAGGTGTCAAAGTTTTAATGGTTCGGATTATTATTCGACCTGTCAAATTCGGAGGCCATAACATTTCTCATTTTCTCATAAGTTAATTAATAGGCTTAATTACTAATTTGGTCCCCAAATTATTTTAAAAGAGTCAATTTAGTCTCTAAATTTCTAAAAGTTTCAATTTGGTCCTCATATTTCTAAAAATGTTTCAATTAGGTCCTTTCCATCCAACTTGATTGATGCTGTTAGAATTGTCAATTTCGGCGATTTTGTTTACGAATAGTGGTGGTTTTTAACCGTCACTATATTTATTATTATTTTAAAAAACCGCCACTATATTTATTATTATTTTAAAAAAATAAAAAGCTTCCATCTGCGAGAAGAAGCACCAGATCCATACCGCCGTGGTCGACAATGGTGAAGATCATTGTCAAAGAGAAGAATGAGAAGAAGGAGCCAAGTGTGCAACGATATCAACATCACAATGGTGAAGATCCCCTATGCACCCCAGGCAACCAGTTCCGTACTGCCACTGTCCACATTGGACCCGTTCCGCAACAGAATGCTGACGATGGAAGGGCTCTACGAGTGGCGGAGCTTTTTTGAGATGCAGAGGGCGCGGATGGAGTGCTGGAGGTTGACGCCGTCGAGGACCGTGAAGCTGCGATTTTGAGGTTGAAGCCGTTGTGCGGGGCGGTGCCCAACTGCTTCACGGTGCCCGTTTCCTCCACGATATCAATGAATAGGCATATGGGTGCGGCGGGGCTTGATGTGAGGGGAGGAAGATTTGGTTGTGGGGAAGGTCCGGAAACGGGGTTGAATTTGAGAGAGGGGGTTTGGGAATGGTTGTTGCAGCAATTGTTGGGGTGGAGAGGAAGAAATTGGCATTTTGGATTTGTTGTGTCGTGTTGGAACATTCTTGGTCAAGTAGCTGTAAGCAAGTAGCAATAACATTGTTATTGTTATTTTAAAATAATAATAAATATAGTGGCGGATAAAAACCGCCACTTTTCGTAAACAAAACCGTCGGAATTGACAATCCTAACGGCGTCAGTCAAGTTGGATGGAAATGACCTAATTGAAGTATTTTTAAAAATTTGAGGACCAAATTGAAACTTTTAGAAATTTAGGGACCAAATTGACTCTTTTTAAATAATTTGGGGACCAAATTAGTAATTAAGCCTAATTAATAATCAGATTTGAAAAGTTTAATAAAAAAATATTTTATCTTCTGAAGCAAAGTTATAATAGTCTATTAAGTGAAAATCCATCTTTTTCAAAAGCATACTTTTAAATATAGAAACTAAAATCTTGCTTTTGAACAACTAAGCACAATTGTATTATCTTTGTGGAACTACGTACTAATCCTTGTAACTGTACATTAATTCATTGAATAACGTTGTGTTTTTTTAATGATTTTTTGATAGCTAAGAAGGAATCTTAAGCATATATATAAGAAGAATTTCAATCTTGCAGGTTAATTAAGCCAAAAATTACCAATATTCACAATTTAATTATCTTTATTGTGATTCTTTGAACCACACTTTAAGATATATACATGACATTATGAAAGTTCGAATGAAGTCATTCTAGATCTAGAAGAATTTTGTAGATAGTGAGCCATTTAATTTTGAGGAAGTTGTGAAAGATAAAAGATGCAGAACTACCTAAGAAGAAAGGGATCAACTCAATTAAGAAGAACAACACTCAAGAATTAACAACTCTACCCAAGGGTCAGGAAACAATTTGAGTAAAATGGGTGTACAAAGGTGGAAAGACACAAAACAAGGTTTGCCATAAAAGGCTACAGATATAAGCACGGGGGTTGACTATAGAGAAGTTTATGCACCCATTGCCCACAAGGAATTGTGAATTTCTTTGGGAGCTCAAGTGAAATGGAAAATCTATCAACTTCATATGAAGTGTGCATTCTTAAATCGCTATTTTGAAGAAGTCCACATTGAGCACCTTTAGGCTATGTTGTTAAAGGACATGGAGAAAAAGTTCTAGAATTGAAGAAAGTTTTGTATGGTTTGAAGCAAACATCAAGGGTATGGAATAGAGTCACATTGACAAATACTTTCAAGACAATGAGTTTGCTTACTGAAAATGAGTATGCTCTTTATGTAAAAACATTTGAAAATTGAGATATTTTAAATCTTTGTCTCTATACAAATAATCTTATACTCATTAGTAACCACTCAAGTTTGTTTGTAGAATTTAAAAAGATGATGCATGCCACTTGAGTTTGCGATGACAGACATAGGGCTCATGTCATATTATCATGGTCTAAAAGTGAAGCAATTTGAAGAAGGTATCATCATTTATCAAGAAAGTTATGCAAAGGAAGTTTTGAATAAACTTAAATTTTTTTATTTTAATCATGTAAACACACCAATGGAAACCGAGATAATTGTCAAAATTTGAAGATGAAGAAAAGGAAGATCCTACTCTATTCAAAAGCCTCGTAGAAAGTTTTAGGTACTCAACATGTAAAAAGTTTGAAATCCTTTATGCAGTTGGAGTAATGAGTTGTTTCATGGAAACTCCTATTTCTTCACACCTTTGTTATCTAAAAAGTACACTTGATTTTAGGCTATTTTTTTTTAATAATTTTAGTCTCCTTGAATTTTGTGATAGTGACATTGTGAAAGATATTAATAATAGAAAGAGATATTTTTCATGGGTGATTATCCTTTTCACGGACTTCAAATAAATAACTCATTGCCACACTTTAAACATGTGAATCACAATATGTAATAATAAATGTCAATTCGAGTAGAGTTTGAGCTGAAAAAGAAAATTCATATCAAACTAGAGTCAAGTTACAAGCTAAGTTAATTCTTATCAAGTGGAGTCAAGTTGAGTTCAACTTGATTCAGTTAGACTCATTTCCAACCTTACTTACAACAAGCATATAGATACGAGGTATCATTTCATAAAAGAACGCATTATTAGAAAGAAAGTAAAGCTTAAGTATATGTCAAGGCTCAAGATTAAATTTTGGATAATTTTACGAAACCATTAAAATTTAAAAAGTTTGAAAGATTGAAAGTAATGTTTGATATAAAAAAGAAAAATTCAAATTAAGAAGAAATGTTACATATAATTTGAAATTAGAAAATAAAAAATGACTAATAAATATTTTATGTGAAAATTTCTAAAGTTTGGTCTGTACTCACACGATCCACTTCACCAGAAGCTGTTCTTGCGTCATCATCACCTTGAATGCCACCGATCTGGCTTCTGCTGCTGGTAAACATGTCTTCCGAAGCCCCTCCCTTATCTGGAACAAAGGGAAGGATCATGGTTTGATGTTTTTGACCAACTATTGGAAATGGTTCTGTTAGTTGCCTCCCGTCTCGAGGCGGGGAAAACATCACTGGCAGGTACTGCTCTATCTCGTATGGGAACTTCGAGTTCTTGAAGTGCTCTTTCAATGCTTTCAATCCCTTTCACAATAAATAAACAATAATAATAATTTCATTTTTTATATCCTATTGTTTTTATCTATCTTATGGATTTATATTCCCTACATTCACTTTTCAACAGAAATCACGTTCAACATGTCTTAAAACGCGAAATTTATATAAAACAAACACAGTTAACAATTCATGAAGATCGATAGAGTCATAGTTTATCTAAATCAATCAACTTATAATACATATTTGAAATCTCACTCATTTGATCTTCATCCATAAGTTATAAATATGCTAAATATATATGCATGAATACGTACAAAAATGACAAGAATGAATCCAGTTTCCTATCTTAATTATACCTTCTTTTTTAATTTTCCAACGCATCCAGTTATATATTACATGAACATTTGTTAGAATGTCTAAGCTATCATTTTCAATAATAATAATAATAATAATTAATTCATGCCATGTTACCGATGAATCAAGATGAATGAATTATTTATTTATTTATTTTGCTATCAGAGAGGAATTTTAAGAATTATTGTAAATAATAATAAAATACCTGGACTCTGGCATAGGTCACCTCGCATATTTTTCTTGAATTGAACACTTCCCAGGGTTGAAGATGGAAAGCGTTATACAGCCTCAGGGTTGCCTCCGGAGACGTCATGTTCACGAACCCATATCCCACATTACACTTGTTGCTGTTTCAATGAGAAAAACAATAATTTGATGTATATACAATGATAGTCATCATTAATCAATAATGCACGGGAAAAAAATTAATTAAGGAGAACGAACGAGGGTCATGGAAAAAGGAAAATACTTAAAATCAATGGGAAGGTACACAAAATCGTAGGATGATAATGGCTGGTCATTGCCATCGCCAATCTGCTCGTTGCAGTGAATGCAGTGGTTGTCCAACATGCTCAATAATAGCTTCTGGCTGCAACAAGGTCAAAAACATAATAATAATAATAATAATAATAATAATAATAGCATATATGTATAAAAAAAATACGTTCAAATACTTAAATACTGTAGACATTTTATTAAACATGAAGTAGAATTAATTAATAGGCGAACCGCGAACCTGTACTTGTTGGGTATGTTTTTGATCATCACAGTAGTTCTAGAATCTACACAACTAGACTCCACCGTAGCATCTTCCTTAATCAGAAACCGCGTTTCATGCTTCTGAACTTGCTTTCCTCTCCAATAATGCCTGCTTTGTTTCTTAACGGAATTTCTCTTGGGGGAATGCCTCTCTTCAACCCCGTTCCCAACTTGCTCACCCAAATTCAAAGAACCCATCGCTACACCAACATCATTTACTCTCTTGTCGTCATGACTTCCCTCGCTAACAACTGATTTCTTGGAAGATAATTCGGGTTGAGGAAAACATTGTGAGCTATTTGTTGTAGCAGTAGTACGAGGAGCGAAATGAGGCCAGAATTTGGACGTGGAGATGGTAGACGAAGCTGCTTGCAAGAACTTCCTTCCGTCACTAAATTGAATAACCTCTTGTTTCCCATGAATTTCCTTGCCGTTCATCTGCTTCAAAGCCATAGCCGCGTCTCTTGTGTCAAAGAACTCCACGAATCTCTGGTCCTTTTCTGATGGGGCATGTCGTATTTCCTTTACAGGACCTATATTTTAAGTAAGTCAAAGATAAACCTGAGAAAAGTTGACTCATACATACATCAAAATTCATCTCTCTCTATATTAACCAAAACAGTAACATCCCTGTCACATAAATAAAAGGACCACAACAGCTTTCTATTTTTAAATCACAACTTTTCGGATCTCACTTCATAATTCACTGCTGCTGACCGAAATAATTCATAGCAAAAAAATTAAAAAAAATAAGTATATATATTATATACCGAAAGCTTCAAAGATTTCTTGGATAGTCTCAGAATCCACCTCCGAATCCAAATTGAAAACCACGATAGTTCCTTGGTTCTGCGCGTCGGCGTCGGCGTCGCTCGCTAGGAGGGTGTAGTGGGCCCACACTGCCCCACTGGCAAGTACACCACGCGCCGGCGAGGGAAGTGCTCCCCACGGCGTTAACGATGCGTGGTGCTGCATGTGGTGGCAACGGATCGCCGTGAACGCCGTCTCCGCGTGTCTGAGGTCGTAGAACTGAACGGTGACGACTCCGTAACGGAACCGTTCCATCTGCACTCCTCTGACGTCGCCGAACACCTCCAACTCCCTCCTCAACGCGGATTCGCTAACCACTGTCTCTGACGGAGCGAAGCTCAGCAGGAGCGACCTCGTTGGTGACCTGGACAGTGGCAGCGGAAGAGAGCACAACTGCGTCTGTGGAAAAGGAAAAGGAACAGCACCACCATAATACAAAAACGCCACCGTTTCGACTCCTCCGCGGAACGCATAAGGGAAGCACGGTTGGGCTTCGCGGTTAGGGTTTCTGGGCCTGAACTCTTGGGCCGTGGGGTCTAACCTTCCCATGGAGATTAATAGCAAAACAAACCTCTCTTCGATTTTCTCTAGTGGGTATAATTAGCAATTTTAATGCGTGTGTATATTTGGAGATTGTGTGAGTGTCTCTAAGAATCCCTGTCCGGGATGCACAGTGAAGAAGAGAGAAGTAGAGATGACTTGGTTTTTGCCTTTCAACGCCAAAGTTGAATGCACTCTGTTTCTCAGTTTTTTTGTCTTTGCAGTTTAAATAGTAGCAGTAGTAGTATTCTACTACAAGGAGATTACTATACTGCCCTGCCTGTTACAGCCTAGGAAGCATGATAGGATATACAAATATGACAAATTTTAAAAATTATATATATAAAACATTATACGTTACAATATATGATAATACAAAAATGATTCTTGAATATCAATAGTGATCTACCTTACAATAGTATCCCATTTCGTATGTGAATGTGCATCGTACACGTGGCGGAGGATGATGCAAAGAATTGCTATTTACACATAGTCACAGATATGGACCATAAGGTTGGGTAAAGCCGGACAACGATAATTGAATGTTGCTGTGGTGCTTGTGAATTGTGATCCGTATACTTTTTTCCGACGACTCATATATAGTAATAATGCTTTACCATTTTTGATTTGTGAACACTCCCTCACTCTATTTCTCCTACTGCCAACAACTGCTCTTTATGTCGAGTGTGGTTAGTGCCCATAAAACAAAAACAAAATGAAACACATGATCCATAAGTAACTACATAACTATAACGTACTTATAACTCACATTATCTATTATCAAAAACAGATGAATATCTGTCCATTCATTATACATGTATATCATGTAATGTTTTCTTGTGTTAATAATCTATTTGGATGCGGATGAGCTTGATTGCTTATTACACTTCGCTGGAACTAGTAGGTTTTACCTCTTGGCTTTGTGGCTTATATATGTTTCCTTTATTGTTCACTTACCCTAGACATATATTACTCATTCCTACCGACAGAAATAGTGTTTCAACATTGATGATATATATCATTATGTGACATGGTTAACAAATAATTATATCCCTTAAGTATGTGGTAAAAAAGATGATATATATCATTATGTGACATGGTTAACAAATAATTATATCCCTTAAGTATGTGGTAAAAAAAAATTGACATATGCAACCAACTAACAATCATAATGATGTTTAACACCTACAATTTTCATGTTTGAATTAGTTTGAATTTAATTTAGATTTTTTAAGAAAAATCTTTAAATATATCTCACACACTATATATGTTATATACACATCTTTATAAAATTTTAACAATTTTTTTATCCGTAGAAATCGAATCAACTTACAATCAACTGAGCTAGACTCTCTCGATTACAATTTTAACCATTTGATTACATATAACTGTTTTTATATTAGTTTTGATTTTTTTTTCTTATTTACATCCATGCTTTAATTCTATTACATGTTTCATATAAATAGGTAAGAAAGATTTTTCAAAATTTTGATCATATGCTATATTTTATGTCATATCAAACAGCGTAAGTAAAACCCTGCACGTACTCATTCATTTATGTCATGATCTGCACACATTTAATGACATTTATTTTACATCTGGTGTGTGTGTGTGTGTATATATATATATATATACACGAATCATTTATATCATATGTGAACGTAAATCTTCCAGTTTATATTATGGTATTTCAAAAATTTAACCTCGAGCATTCTAGACAATGTAATTGTCCTCAGCCACTGCAATAAATTTAATAGCATATACGAATACAATTAATATATGGTTACGAGGAAAACAGTGTTCAATGTTGGTAAAGATTTAATTTGAAGCCATCATATGCTGCTTGGCTGCAACCGAAGAAGGAATTAAATGCAAACTAAGTTCGCAAGGTATATTCAGATGCAGAAGAAGAGAAAATTATTATTATCATCATTATAATATATTGAAAAACGAAAGATGAATTATGCTAATAGTTTCTGCCAATAATTAATCAATTCCACAAGATATTGCAAGAATTATGGGGTAGTTGTGGCCTTACGATAAGTTTGAGGATTGTGTCGAGTTGGGTTTCGAATCTCTGGTGGAAGTGGAACGCGAGACTTCCCAAGTTGTCCTAACCTCACTGTCTGAGTCTCCACAATCTAAAATCAAAATATTTTATTCTGAGTATTTGATTCTTTGCATGATGTTGTCACTCCCTCCCATTGTCCTTTGCCTAACCTCTATCCATTCCAAGCACTCTTCTCTTCCATCTATTTCTCCTTTTCAATCTATGTATATATACTTTTACTTTTGAACCAGTATATAGTATCATATACTTGGATGCTACCATATCCAAAACACGAATGACAAAAAAAGAAAAGAGATCAACACGTCGCTTTTATGTAAATTAATGTTTCTTTATGAAATTAGGAATAAAATTAAAAAGATCTTTTCACTGGACAAACTACTGGATGCACTTTTCCGCGCACTTATGGCTTTATTAATTGGGTCAGGTAACGTTATTTAGCAAAGTTGCATCTGTTTAGTAAGAGACGACCAACATGTGTTAACCGTGTTTAAATCATTGTGTGTTTGTAAAATTGATTTTGTATCAACAATGTTTTTACATAATTGAACTTTAGTAGAGTAATTAGCATTTCTTCAATTTGCTAAACATGCATGTTGGTCAAAGAGGCAAAATCAAGTTTAATAGTTTCTAACGTGGAAGTAAACAAATACTTAATCTTATATTAGGCTATGTTCAGCTTAAAGAAAAATAATCAATACTATTTTACTACCCTAATAAACATTATAAAAAGTACAAAGTTTGGTAATCGATCACGTTTACGACAGAACAAGACAAGGTAGATATCTGTGCTCCCCATTTTCTTTACAGATATTTATATGCAGGGTCCACTATGACTTCACTCCTTTTTCCCTCTCTTCTGCTATCCATTGAATAAGAGTATAAAACCCTTTTCATGTGGCCTCGAAAAGGTACTGAAGCTGACATTACCTTTGTTGCTCATGCACCACCCCTTTAATTTATTTTTTAATAAGGGTTGCAACTTGCAATGCAAGCACATTCTGTTTCGTTTGCCGAGTAAATCGATCAACCTCTTCTTTGTTAGATTGTTACCTTTATTTAATTTATATCGCTTTCGAATTTAATTTTTAACCGATTAAGGTATTATTTCCTTTGCAGTACGTACCTCTAGCATACCTTCCCATTTCATGGCATATGCATTGGCCATTAATGAACGATATGAATTGAGGATCGAAGTAATTAAATATGAAAAATCATGCCTAAATTGTGTTACAATAATTATTTAATTATACTACTTAAATTATTAAAAGAGAATCTCTTTTATTATCCACTTTTTAGACCAGTGCTACGTGCAAATAAGAAGAAATAACCGCGATGGAAGCAGACACACTTTAATTAATATTTTTGTAAGGAAAAAGATTTGTTTTTCATACTCCAAAATCTTACACCGAATTTTATATTAATCATGTTTTTTAACACCCCAATTTTTATATTTACTTTTCACTTTTTTTATCTCTCACTTTTCATACTTGAGATTGTATATATAACTTAATGTGTCATATGATTATTATTCTTCTTACTTTTTTTTTTTTTACTATTTAAGTATGTATTTTCTCTCTGTTTTCTGTTGGAATTTCGTGTTTCAATAATTAATGTGGGCTAATATTATAAGTCAATTATATTAGCTATTTATCATTAGTGAACTTTATTTTATGTGGTCAAATTAAGTGAACATGTTAGACTACTAAATAAGGTGATATATGAGTTTAAAGGAGCAGATGTCAGTGTTGGTTCATTAGGAGATAATGAGAACCCTATTAGGCTAACACACTATAAGAAGGCTATGGTCCCCAATATACCGAGCCGCCACACATAATTTCTCTTCTCCCCCATCTGAAGAGTCACGAAGGTCCCATTGAGGAATAAAGAAGCTCCGGTTGAGGAAGAACCATATAAAGCCGTCGGCTACGTTCATCGGTTGTTCGTGATTCTGCAATAATTGTTCAAGAATGCTTAGATCAGAAATCAACTACTACGAATCCAGGTATTTTATTTAATCCTTAATAATCAAGCATGTTGTAGATCCTAGGACTTTTGGATTATTGTTCTGGGATATGTACCTGTGAATTTTGGCTTCCAAATAAAGAATAAAGAATACTAAAGAAAAGGGATAAAGATTAAAATTCCAACATTTTCCTCACACACAAATATACATTTATGTTATTATTAATTTTTCTTTTCTCTACACATAAATATATACCAGTTTAGGGGTAAAAACAATTAAATTATTTTTGTAACAGGGTAAATTTTGATAGATGAGACTTCCAAAACAAAAAGAAAAAGGTACTCATGTGTGTTGATTAACATTTTGAGAATGTACAAATGACCATGTGAAGTAGGAGATGTATTAAGAAAGTCATTTTTATACATGAGAGAAGCAAATTTGAGTTGTACAATTATATATAACTAGTCAAGATTAGTATTTTTAAAGTCACATGTTAATTTAAAAAACTCACGTGATCTGTGTATTTTAATCTTAAATAATTCATAATGTGATATATTAATAATTAATTAATATTTGTTTTTCCCACTCTCATATAAAAAATCCTTTATTAGATACATTTTCGGATAAGTATATGTAAATATTTATGAATTGCATGTAAGACGAAAGTTTTAACAATTAATATAAAATTTCAAATTAGTATAAAATTAATTGAATAGCTGATGAATTAATTAACACTATTTTTTATTGAGATCACAAATAATTTCTCCATTTTTTCTTTTGCAATTATATGGAAATTCTCAACAAATATTCAGTGGTTAATTTAACCTTTTTTTTACAAGGCGTGTAAAGTTCAATTATTTGCATATTTTTAAAGCTTAATTATTCCACAAGTAATTCCAATTTAAAAGTTAATCTCACAACAAAAAAAATCCAAGTTAAGAGGTTGTATATTATAATTAATTGTTTTCGTTACAAATTAATTTAGACCATGCTCATCATGTTTATATAGGAAGAAACTACCTTGAGCATTTTGGTTAAAACAATTAATTAATTAGGCCAAAACCTACGAGGATTTATTTTCTAAACAAAAGCTGATGTGGGGGGTGCTTCTTTAATATTGTCTAGAAAAAAAAACAAAAAGGACTTGTATGTTTACTCTTCAATATAACAAGGAAAAAAAAAGGTATAATGAACCCTTTAATCATAAATTAGGATTTTAAAAATTCTCCATGATTCGAAAATTTACCTCTCTAAACTTACTAAATATATAAAGTAATACAAAATTAATTAACCATATATCTATGAGTACGTATGATGTATAAAAAGTAGAAAGTCAAAAAAAAAATTAAATACTTTTTTTTTTCAGTAAAAAAAAAAAAAGTAGAAAGTCAAAAATTCGATAAGCATGATTTGATGATTTAAACGAGTCAAAAGTATTTAATTTTAAATCAAAATATTCTGAAGGTGACTTATGATTAAAGAAGATATTTTGTGTTTTAGCGTAGGGGAAAAAATAGACCCAAATATACCCCAGCATTAATTTTATTTTAAGCTTATACAAGAGAGATAATTATGCTAGGGCAGGCACGTGTTGTGCATGAAGTTTAATTAGGGATGTTAAATTAAATGGAGACAGAAAGAAGTGGGGAAGGTTACCATGCTTGTTTGTTCCTGGAATGTTTGCGGTGAACATGGGTGTGTGGCCTAATACCTAAACTATAGTGAAAAGACGTTTATGCTTCGGACAACAGTTTCACTTAAGAATTAAGGGTTTGATGGATAAGTTTATGCATAAATATTCTGTTGGAGAAGAAAAAAATAAAATAAGATTTTTTATAAATTTAAATTAACTTATTTATTAGTTAATCTAATTTATAGTAGCTTTTTCATGTTTTAGAAAAGCTATGAAAGAGAATTTTTATAAATTAATTTATACATAAGTTAATTTTACATTATGAAAAAGCTTATTTCATTTTTTTTTCCTAAAAATGAAACAGATCCTAATTATTTTTTTAGTAACTTAGCTTTAGCTAACAGGATTTTTAGTAAAAGGATTTTTTCTTCTTTTTATCAAGCGTATCCCTTCTCTTTAACAATCCCCTATTCTTCAATCAAAACATCATAAGGATTTGGAGCTATTATTTTATGATGAACTGTACCAAGTACCAACAAAACCTTGGGAACTTTGGGATGAAACAAGATGCAATTTAATGGAAGGATTATGAGAACCTTCAAAAGCTCATTGAGTTTAAGAGAAAATGAGAAGAAATTGTCCTGGACTAGAATCTGTGATGCACCTTGATTTTTGTTCTTCAATCAGAAACGCAGTACATGCAGTGCGAGAAAGATTGCTTTGCTACGTGGGGACTGTGTTGTTTCAAATATTTTTGGTGCGTCAGCTTCACATTGGGATGATATGGGCTACACGTGGATGTTTCTCTACTTGGGAAGAAAATTGAAAGGGAAGAAAGGGGTTGCTGTCATGAAACTCGGGTGCAATTGGTAAATTTTGGATGAAAGGTGTGAAGGTAAAGGGGGAACACGTGGTAGCTAGAGTGCTAGATTGAGTAGGTATTTTCGTTTTTGGTAGAGGACTGAATGCTCCCTGGGCTTGATGTGTTGTTGGGCTGCCCAGTTATCTCATTAAGTGCATGTTTGAATATATATTTGTAGAATTTAATTTGAATCAACGCAATTTTATAGAATTGACTTTTAATCAATATAATATTAAAAATTTGATTTTGATATACAATGTAGTTTGAAAATTTGTAATTAAAATTAATTTTAAGTGTGTAATTATCAAAATAACTTGGGTCTAATTAAGGTATACATGAAAAAAATAATATAACTAATTAAAGGTATATGCATAAAACAAATAACATGACTCACATTTGTGTCAAAGCAAAAGCTACTTCTAATAGTTTCAATGAGACTTAAGTTTAAAATTTAGCTTATGACTGGTAATGATATTATAAAGATGTGATAGAATTTGATTAAAATTTGTCAAGAAATTGAATTATGTGTGTTTTTACAATTTTTATTAAATGTTTGTTTAATAAGTTTTTTATCACATGAATTTTTTTTATCCCAGATTTGATTATATATATTTTTTAAATTAATTAAAGAGAGTTTATTTTAATAAGCTATAAAAAAATATTTTAAAAAATTAAAAATAGTTTATAATGGTCATAAGCTATCTTTATAAGTTTTAAATAATTTTTTAATAAACTCTTCTAAATGTCCTTTAGAGCATCTCCGTTGTTTAATGAGTTGCTTAGTTTTTTTTTTTACCGCCGGAAGAGATCTACTTGTCATGTTAATGGATTGCTTAAAATTAAACTCCATTTCTTCTATAAGCAATTATTGCTTATGATTATAAAAATAAAATTTTATTGTCTCAATTAAAATAATTGAAGTAAAAATTTAATAGAAATAAAAGTAAGCGTAAATAAAAAAGTATAAAAATTGTGGGTCATTTAAGGATTGCTTAAAATTATACTGTTGAAGCAAAATGTGTGTAAGTTCCTTAAATATGATGTGACATTCTGAGGATTAATTAATAGAAGATATAAAAACTCAAGATAAGTTGCTTAAATTACACTTATTAAATATGCTCTTAAGTAAAAAAAAAATAATAGAAATATAAATAATAGGATGGGTTAGGTCAATCTTTTATAAGACTTTAGTTTGGCCTACTTTCCAAATCAAATATTAGAGTCTGGCTTTTTTTATTTATTTTAAAGCAAAATAAAATTTATTCATAAAATAGCATGGTTTGAGCACAAGGTGTGTCATAACCAAGCCAAACCAAAAAATACAAGATGAGTATCAATTTAGCTCAACAACCAGAACACCTAACTATATCTGGTTACATAATATTAGTCCCCCACCCATGCATATCAACACACCATGAATCAGTATAATGAATCCCAAATACCACCAATGTGTAATTTAACTCGAAAGCATGTTTAAAAGTTTATACAATAACAAACATGATTGCTTTTTACATTATCATGTTGTTCTAATTGCACCGTTCCCTTTTTTTTTTTTTTTATCCCGAAATTAATTTTTTTACTTAAATCATATATGATTTTTTTTAAATAGATATAAGATTAATATAAGTGATATGTCTGAATTAGCGGGTAACTTGAACTATAAACCCAACTTATTTTTTATTTGTTATTTTTTTTTAAGAAAGTTAAATTGTTTTATGCTTAGATTATTATTGTTCATATTTTTTTTTGGCTTATTTCTATTTTGAGGTAAAGTATCATTTCTATCTATTAAATATAAATTTTAATTAATTAATTATTATAGTTTATACCCAATAAAAAGGACTCCATGAATCACACGGATACAGATGCTAGTTTTATTTAAATTAAAAATTAAAAACTACCGACAGTTTTTTTTTTTTTTTTTTTTCTTGATGGAGGTTCGTGTCAGAGTACCACGAAAGCAGCAGGAAAGAAAAAAGTTACAAACCTCTTAAATATTCGTTTTGGGTGGGTCCCGACAACAGGTCCTTCAAATCACTTGGCTTGAGATCAAGTAGAGCCCCATTTGTTGGCAGCAACGACAAATGAATTTGCCGTCATGCCGTGCCGTTGAATTATTGCTAATTATTGAATTAAAATAAAAAATTAAAAATAATAAAAGAAAGAGAAAACAACAGAGTCAGAATAGAGACTAGAGAGAGAAGGGAAGGGTGAAGGGTCGGTTGTTGTTTAAAGCATGTTTGGGAAACGAACAGAATGATGATCAAGTTAATGGGACCTGCACCTTTCAGTTGAAATGGATGTAGCAATCACCAACCATTCCCATTTGTCTATTTCCTCCTTTCACTTGGGATCAAAGCCTCTGTCACCATCATATTTACCTTCACTTACACCTTCTTCTTCTTCTTCCTTGTTGCGCTCTTCACGACCATGATCCTCTGCTTCACACTCACTCTCGGATCTCAGTCGCAGATCCACTTTCGACGTTCACCATCACCTTTTCAATCTTTCTCATGGATCCCTCTACTTCTCGTCCAGCTGTAGTCATCGATAATGGCTCCGGGTACCCTTTTCCTCCATTTCTATCACCCAATTTCCCTTCAACGCAATTTTTTTCTTCAATTATGTGGACACCATGTGCTTGTTGAAATGCCCCAATGGGGTTTTCTTAGTTTTATGACTATAATTGTCTGTCATATTAGTTGACCCGAATTCCTGAATTTGGAAATGATGTTTTTTTTTGCAGGTATACTAAGATGGGGTTTGCTGGTAATGTTGAGCCATGTTTTATTATTCCGACAGTAGTTGCAATTAACGAGTCTTTTCTTAATCAATCGAGGAGCTCTTCTAAAGGAAATTGGGTTGCCCAGCACAATGCCGGTGTAATGGCGGATCTTGATTTCTTCATTGGCGATGAGGCACTTTCCAAGTCTCGATCTAGCAGCACTTATAATCTCAGCTACCCAATTCAGCATGGCCAGGTTGAGAATTGGGATGCCATGGAGCGCTTCTGGCAGCAGTGCATATTCAACTATTTGAGGTGTGATCCGGAGGATCATTATTTCCTCTTGACCGAGAGTCCATTGACTTCGCCCGAGAGTCGTGAGTATACTGGGGAAATCATGTTTGAGACTTTTAACGTACCTGGACTTTACATTGGTGTGAATTCTGTGCTTGCTCTTGCAGCTGGTTACACAACATCTAAGGTTAGTAATTGTTACACACGGAAAAAAAAAATGGGAATTATGTTGAATATAGAATTGGATTTGGATGATTAATCTTGAATGTTTTACATGTTTAAATGATCTCAGCAATTTTGGTAGTTATCTAAACACAAAATGCACCAGATGTTTCATCAGCCCCTGCAATTTGACGCATTTGGATGCTTTCACTTAAAACCAAGAGTGACCGTACTGTAGAATATGAACTGTTGTGGTTGTTTTGCATTATTACTAGTGCATATGATAATTTATCAGCTTCCCTCACTATGTTGAATATAAAATGTTAAGTTGGCTATGCATAATTATACTTGAACTTGATAACAGTACCATATGAGCTATCAAGAATTTTTGTTTCTTATATCTCTCTTACTTTAAGAATATTTTTCTTTTAGGCTGATCTGAAATTCTTCTTAGTGTGAGATGACAGGAGTTGTAGTGGATGTTGGAGATGGGGCTGCTCATGTTGTACCCGTTGCAGACGGCTATGTTATTGGTAGTAGCATCAAATCGATTCCTATTTCTGGAAAGGATGTTACTCTTTTTGTGCAGCAGCTTATGCGGGTAGGAAATCCTTGTGGTATAAAATTAAAAGCATGCTAGTATTGTTCCCATATTTAAATATCTTTGAATTTCTGTAAACCTCTTAATGTTGAAGGATCTCACAAATTACCATTTACGTAGTAGCTAGTGAAACCAATCATGTATAAATTCTAATTATGGATGAACAGGGTGTGATGCACTTTTGATAGCATTAGTTACATTTTTAGTAGTTAATAAATAGAATTGAAATTTACTTATTTCATGATTAAGTATGAAACTTATTCGTGTATTCAGCTATAATTTTTTGTTGAACTGACTGAGATTGTAATAATCCATATCCAATTGTCAATCTTCATTTTGCTAAGCCAGATTCATGAACTGTCTTGTGTTGACATTGCTTCATGCAGGAAAGAGGAGAGAATGTACCACCAGAAGACTCTTTTGAAGTGGCACGGAAAGTGAAGGAAATGTATTGCTACACCTGCTCTGACATTGTGAAGGTTGTCTTTAGTTCAATACTTAGTTCTTTGACAGAATCATTTGAGGAGTTTGTGGTGCCCCTCTGCCAATAGTCTTGTTGCCTCTGCCATTAGCATGTCGAGTGTCAATAAATTCTCACTACTTTAATTTGCTTTTCTGTTTTGTGAATCACGGGATGTAACTAAAGTTATCTTTTGAACTTATTAGTTTTCCTACATAACAATAGCTCAATTTTTCTCAGGAATTTAATAAGCATGACAAAGAACCAGCCAAGTATATCAAGCATTGGAGAGGCATTAAACCAAAGACTGGGGCACCATATTCCTGTGATATTGGCTATGAACGATTTCTTGGCCCCGAGGTTTGTTCTATGGCTGCTCTTTATATTTTCTCTATTATGGGTACCTAGATTTCTCTTAGGAGGCCTCTTGATTTGAAATATTTATATCTACTTGTTTTATACCTATTTTTAGTATGATTTTTCCCTTGTGAATACCTGAACCTATCTCATGAACTGATGAATTAATTAAATATATACTTGATTAGCTCTTGACTTCCTATTATTAATATCCAGCTTAACAGAGGGGGGCTATACAGAAAAATGGTAAAGAATTAAAGTGATATTATGCATTTTTCCTTGCTCTGAACCTTCTCTTTAGAAGGTCAGAATTTTTGCCTTTTTCTTTTTGGGTTATAAAAAGAGGTCCAAGAACTAGTGTTGGAAGGGGCAATGGAGGCTTAAATGCAGGCAGTGTTGACTGGCTGGGGTTTGAACCTGGGATGAACTGATCAAGTAGTCTCTATCTCTAAGAGTCTAGATATCACTTAGCTATATATAGCTATTGGTTCCACTTGAGTTTGTTCCTTAAACAACTGAAGAATTAATGAAAATGTAGTAGTGCCTTGGTCTAATTGTGGAGCTAATCCATGGGTTCAGTTTGGGTCATTATATTAACAGGATCACAGTCAAATTAACACATCTGTTTGTTTTCCCCTTTGATTTCTGCAGATTTTCTTTAATCCTGAGATATATGGCAGTGACTTTACCACCCCTTTGCCAGTTGTAATAGACAAGTGCATTCAGTCTGCGCCAATTGACACAAGGAGATCATTATACAAGGTGAAGTACCTTTACTTATTGACATGTATGTAAATAAGCCCCAAGAGTGCTTTTAAATTTTAGTGAACCACTTTTTATCATAAAATTAGGGTTTGTCTTAGGCTCAATGTTAAGCTTGGGGCATTTTTTGATGTTGGCCAGATGGAATACAATAGTGTCAAATGTTATATCAGTTCACCAGCCCACCCATGATATTTAATTTCTGATCATATAAATTTCAAGCCCTTTAGTTTACATGTTCTTAATGATTGAATTCTTCACCTCTTTCCTATTTTGTCTTTTTTATTTCAGAATGTAGTGTTGTCTGGAGGTTCAACCATGTTCAAGGATTTTCACAGGAGGTTGCAACGTGATCTAAAAAAAATAGTGGATGCTCGTGTCCTTTTATCTGAAGCACGCTTCAATGGAGAGATAAAAGTAAGAGTTAATAGGTACCTTTAAGCCATATTTACATTGATGATTCTCTTCCTCTCGCACACACGGATGAGAAATTCTTTATATAAACCTTGCTTGCACTAGTTTTATGGACTAAGCCAATCAACAACCAGTACATCATTATGTTGTATTAAATAATTACATAAATCCTTGTCATGTAATTATTTTCCATTGAAAATAGTGGTGTGTTGATTGTTAATTGGTTTTATGGAAGGCCAGACTGCTATATATTTATTGCTTTGGCCTGGCATTTACTTTTTCATATTTGGAGCCTACAGTCGCAGCCAGTGGAGGTAAATGTACTCAGCAATCCAATCCAGAGATTTGCAGTTTGGTTTGGAGGATCAGTGCTTGCATCAACACCTGAATTTTTTGCGGTATGCATTTCTGATTCTGACATTTTTTTGGGCGGGGGGGTAGGAGGTTCAGTGCTTGCATCATTCCATAAGCTAGCAGTTGTAGTTGGACCCCACACTAGAATCCCATACTTCCAATGTGGGACTAAAGTTCCATACCTTACAATTTGATCCTAACATCCCACCTCGCTCCACAGCCCCGGTGCCCATGCAGGCTGGCTGTCAGTGTGATGTCTGTAGTTGGTTATCAATGCCTCTTTGTCTGGCATTAATAACCAGGATTTTTGTACTTTGCCATATGATTAAATGAATTTATGATTGCATATATGATAACAAAATACATGGTATTGTTTGCTAAGTATAGAAATATAAAACTTGACCAATGTAAAAATATGATAGCGAGTTTTGTTTTTTTTGCCATCCCTGTGGACTGAGATCTGTTTTCTTGTGATAATGTCATTCTCCTAGTGAGTGTCTATAATTTCTCAATCTTTCTTTAATCCTTCCGATAAATCTCAAATAACTGCAGGCTTGTCATACAAAGGCAGAATATGAGGAGTATGGAGCAAGCATTTGCCGGACAAATCCTGTTTTCAAGGGAATGTATTAAATCAACGACAAATTTGTTGATTATGGACGCAGTTATTTGATAAGACTGTTTAATGAATGTCTGGCTGGTTATCGTTATCCTCAATTCACTTCCTGGTCTTTCTTCCCACCTATATTCAGGGTGGCAGAAGTGAGTGTAAAATATGTATATTAAGTGAAAATATGCATTTGTTTTTATTCCAGCAGTCTCCCTAGGCAGTCAGTTTCACGCGGTTAATACAGTTGCCACTTGCCAGCAGGTCCAGACAGTACTTAATGGTTAGATAGAAATTGATCTTTGACAAAGCTGGCTGAGCTGAATTGCAACTTTTGGTGTTCAGCTTATTTGATGAAGTTCTGCATTTTTTGTCATTCATTGTTGGGTCTGATAATTCCATGAAGTACTTTTCTAGGTAGGAAGTTAAATTCATTTTTATTGAATTGTAATAAGCACCAGTGCAGGTTAGATTTGTGTTTACGTGAATCATATATTTTTGCATTTTTTGGTACATAATGTACAATTTGTATTTTGTTTACTGATGATCAACGCCAGAAATAATTCTTGTCGCGTTAACTATTCGTGATTTGTGATGTACTTCAGGTAATATAATAATGGCTATTTTCTTTCTGGTAGCACATTGACCTGTTGGTGAAAGTGGCTGAACTCTGAAGGCCTAGCCATTTGAATCTGCTATTCTCTTGTCCTATTCGTTGCTGGTAAAAATGATCCCATTTAAATTAAATTCAAATAATTCTTCTTAGTCAGTGTCGAATAAATTTCTTAATAAGTATTTTTAAGAAAAAAAAATTAAGAGTAAAATAAATCAAACTTATCATGGAAGCCTTTTTTTAAATAAAATAAAATAAAAAATCCTCTAACTTTTTATACGAATCTATAATTTTAATAGAAATTGACGTCACATGTCTTGATATGTAAGGTGTGCTCTCCTTGGAACATTTTAATTCACGTGCATACAATGATATCTAATAAAACACATTGACCATTATTATAGCAAAAAAACCACATTGACCATTACGCAAAAAATGGAAAAAGTAGACCCGGTAGTTTTTTTTTTTTTTTTTTTGATGATTAAGTAGACCCGGTAGTTTGAAGTTGTACTAATCGTTCTTTCTCATTGATGAGAAATATTTATAAAAAAAATAATCATTTTGATTTTTTTTTCTCAAAAGACCATTAATTAAAATATGATTATTTATTAAAATCAGCTAATTCAAATACTTTATGATAATATTTTCAAGAAATCTGTCAGGGAGACACCTCAATGTCTTTACAACGCAATAAATTTTGCATTTCACAGCATTATATTTATATTATTTTATTTTGAGAAAAAAAATATAGATGCATTCCCATATGTATTTTTTTTTCTAATCATATTATTAAAAATCATAAATAAATCACGTGTAAATATTATTAATTTATTACAATTCAACTATCTCAATTTCGACACGTTTTTATCTTGCCTCTTAAGCTTTATTCTAAATTTTAAACATTCATTATTCATTAATTGATAGGTGATATGTAACTAATCAAGTATACAAAAGAGAAAATTAGGTTGCCATAACTAATCTATGTCATTTCCCGTCGTATTTATCGCGAGAAATAACTTTAAACCTTTCGATAACATTTTAATTTATTTTTTTTAGGAATCACATATATTTTAAGCAATTCTTTTCGAGCTAGATAAGTTTATATATGTCTGACAAAAATTCTTTTTTAATATTTAATGCATTTAGTTGTATACAGTATACTTAACGCTCAAATTTAAAATTTTCAATTAAATTGAAACAATTTCAAATCAATTGATCTACACATTTGAGAGTTTCAATTAAACTGAAATAATTTCACATCAATTAATCTACACACTTTAGATCTTGGTGGAATAACATTTTAATATTAATTCCTTTGAATAAAATATAAAAAATATATTAAATACAATTATATATTTGCATGCTCTTCCTTTGCATAATTGCATGCAACCTTTCCGAGCGGCGACGAGAACTCAGAAGTAGAAGAAGCCAGCAAGAGCAGCGGAGGCAGCTCCGGCGACGGCGGAGAAGTGGGCGAGGGAGGAGGAGGCGGCGCTGGGAGCAGAGTCACCACCCTTGGCATTGTCGAAAGCACCGGGAGGCACGGGTCCACCAAGGGGTGCAGCGACGACACTGTTGGGTGAAGAAGCAGCTTCGCTTTCGAGGGCTCCAATGGAGTAATCGTCGTCTTCATAGTCATCGGCAGAGGCATCTGGTGTGGCTGCCTTATCTGCAGCGCAGGCTAGGCCAATGATGGCGAACATCACGAGGGCAAGAACCACAACATGGCGTGCACGTGCCATTTTTTTTTTTTTTAAATAATAATTAATTTGTTGTTTTGGTTGTGCAGTTTTTCTCTAAGGAAGGGGGAGTATTAGAGAAACTCTGCAATGAATGGAATAATATATTGTGGTTGCGGAAAGGTTGTGAGGAGAGGGTTCGTATATTATAGGGCACGTACAACGTAGTAGGGGGTGTTGCGTTGCGATGTGTGAGGGAAGCCGTTGGTTACGGTTAAGGGGTTTGACCTATTTAAAGGTAAGGAATGTATGGTGGTTAGTTATAATGGGAATGGGAAACAAAACAACGTTGTTGGATTTGTTTGTTAAGTTAAGGTTGTACTATATTATGGTGTGCTAAATAAATCTTCATTTCCCTTTCCGGAATGCGGCATGGCAACAATGGCAAAGAATATAGGGGACAGGGACATCCTTGCTTTGCTGGCCGTTCATAAATTAGCAAGTTTTTTCCTGGGGTGTATAAATATCTTTTCAATCTAAGTAATTTCTATAAATAAAAACAAATTAAAATGAATCAATATTTTAATATTAAATACTAGTAAATATTTTTATTTGTTATATTTGTTAGATGGGGATTAATTAAAGAGATAAGATTTCAAAGAGAATTTAATCTCAATACACACTATCATTATGAAAACACTTTTACATTGTGAATGAATTAAAAATCAAACTAAGAGTATTTTTAAAACAATTATTATAAATTCTGTAAAAAAAATTAATTATTATAAAAGTCAATCATCCTTATAATATATAATAATTTATAATTACATAACTCTTTGGAAAAAAAATGTTCTTTACATTATTTGTTCATTCTAATTAAATTCTTTTTAAGATGAAAATAAATATTATAGAAATGAATTATTTGAATCAAGAAATGTAATATTTATAGATATAATATGTGAAATTAAAAAAAAAATAGATTTAAATTAAGATTATAACAATTTTAAAATTTATCTAAAAAATACCTTCTCTTTGATATAATGTATTAAAATTCAAATAAAATGTTCCATGTTAGAAAAGTCACGTGGTTTAATCAGGAAGTAAATAACAGAGTCTTTGACAATACTTTTATTTAAGAGTAAGAATTCAAATTTATAATATAGAAGTGAATTAAAATAATAAACCAATAACAATATATATATATATATATATAGGGATATATTACTTGTATTTAACAATTTTAACTTTTTTTTCTGATAATGAATAACCACAAAATTTAATTCTACTTCCTTTCATATATTAAATAACAGAAATTTCCTTCATACTTTTGAGTGTGTGGATAAATTTGTAAAGTTGTTCTAATTTAATTAGTAATTTCAAATTCAACACTTGGATATGCATCTATAAGTTAAATGCTTGGAAAAATAATTTAATTTCTTATCCATAATAATTCTACTTGACTTAATCATAATTACTTCTTGTGAAATGAAAGATATATGTGATTCATAAAAATAAAAATAAAAATCTTCCATAGGAAATAAAGTATTCTTTTGATATGCCATGATTTGTTTTACAATGAATATTTGATAGAAACTTTAGCAAATTTTATATTTTATTTTGAAAAAAATATTAATAGTTTTAAAAAATAAATTAAATTTCATTTTAATCATTTAAATTTTTGTATAAATTAACTTCGTTTTAATAAAAGGAAAAAAATAGTGTTTTGTTTTACTAAAAAGAATATTATTAGTTTTTATTTATTTAGAATAAAATCATTAAAGATAATAAATGTATATATTTTTGTTTAATAAATTAATTTTTTTTTAAAACATACTATATGAACTAATAAACATATAAATGTATTTCACAAATTATTCCATAATTCATAACAAATTATTTACAAATTAATATGCAAGAAAAATATTTTTTCAATGGTTACATAATTCATAAATAGATAAGCAGCATTAGTTACTCTTATGTAAGTGGAAATCCTTAGCCGTCTCCAAAGTTCAAGTTAAGTATTAACCTTTTCTCTTGATTCTTCAATCAAAATTAAATAATCTACAAATTAGTAATAATCTTTTGTACACATTGGTAAGTACATCCAAAACTAGATTAAACAAGTAAAAACTCAAGGCTATGAGCTCTGATGTAATTTTATCCTTCTAGAGAAATCCTTAGTCTTGCCTCTAGAAGTTCTCACATTAGTAGTTACCATATCATACATGTCTTGTGTAGCTTAGAGCCTCTAGAAGTTTTTACATTAGTAATTACCCTGTCATATATGTCTTGTGTAGCTTAGATATACATCAAGTGAACACCTTTCTTGAAGTCTTTCACAAGACTTCCTTAGTCATTTAATCATATATTTCAAATCAATAAAAATTATATGCAAGTCTCTTTCTTTGCTTTAGTACATTTCTATCAACCCCCATAAACGATAAAAGATAAGTGACTTCTATAAACCTTTCTAGTTCCTAGTATAAAACCAAATTAATTCTCTACAATTAATCTATGCTCAATTACCTATTTTCTCACAATTTCATAACGTGACTCATAATTATTCTTTTTCTAATATGCACAATTTTAAATATCTCCATTGTTTTTAAATATAGGAACAAAAGTGTTCCTCCTCCACTTAATGAGGCACAAATTTCAATAAGAATACTATCAAAACAAACAAGTTTACCATTATTCATCCTCTTAAGTCCTAAGAACCTTTTTTTTATCTCTAACATGAATTCTGTACTTGATAGTAAATCAAATTTTGTTCGCCTTCTTATATTTTTAAACCCTCCATATTATAAGTCGATTCTCGTCTGTCATTCAAAAGTTTATAAAAATAATTCTCTCATCTCTCTTCAATATCTTGATCTATAACCAAAATTTTTCCTTCTTCATCCTTAATCTTACTTGTCCAAATCTCTTGTTTTCATTTTTCTATTTTTAACAAACTTATATATTTTACATTTTTCTTCCTAAGGTCTTGGTAAAAATTTAGATTGTACCTCAACTTTCCTAGTCTCATTTCTATTACTTCAATACTTTGCTTTATTTTCTGCATTAGGACACTTGTGTAAGGCCTTGATTTTAGATGAGATAAATCCAACCATTAAAATCAAGAAATGGTGATATCAAGTGAATGGCAATTTAGTAACACCAACTTTATCTAAGCAAATGATCCTAGGATAACCAAATTCAAAAGTCAAGACAACTAAACTGTATATGAACCTTCACCATTTTCAACTATGATGATCTAGTTGAAGCCTAAGATTGATATCAACAACCGCAGAAGTAGCTGTAGGTGAGGCCCTTGTTATCTGTTGCCTAGCTTGGACCTTATCGATGCATTCTTTGATTCTATTTACAGAATAAACAAAGGATTAAAACACTAAATGCTATGCATGGTGAGCATAAATTAAAGGATGACATGGTGTAAATAATTGGGTTGCACCGGCACATAGTTAACCAAGATCAATATCAACCCGCTCTGGCTTTCCTCTTTCAGTCTGGTTGGCACCAAGCTCTACACCTAGTTGTCCTTTGTCCCCAGCCCCAAAGGCATACAGCTTCCCTGATTCAGTTAGGGCAAAGGTATGAGCATTCCAATATATGGAATTGGTCAGACTAATCTGTACCACCTGTTCATTGATCTGTTTCATTGAAGTGACTAGCTTTGGAGTTAACACATTTGCATGGATGTCTTCCTGCACAAGTACAAACATAATATTGTTTATTAACTTCATTTATATTAGGATTTTCAGAATGAATAATTGACATGGAAAGATTAACTTTAAGAGAATGCACTATAGTCACCAATATAAATTTAGATTTGTGCTACTTGTGCCCTGGCTCTAAGGACATTTACAAGAAAATGTCATCCAGAGTTCACTGTAGACTTTACACATGAATTTGATAGTGTAATGCTAGTCCATCATTGAGATTTGGGCATAAACTAGCGCATACTGCATAATATGACCTTAACAAAGGTAAGCTTCAACTAGAAGCTTCATTCTGAAACTGGATCAGTTTGGAACTCATCTGAAAGTTCCAATTATTGTAAAGCAGTAACCACTAACCACTAACCAGTTCATCATATCATGATTGCGCAAAAATCAGAGGAAGGACACTTCCTTTGGACCAAATCAAACAAGCAATTCACAAATCAAACAAGGAGAAAGGCATAAGCAAAGCAGACCTGCTCATGATTTTCAGGGTCATGGCCAAGACTACCAGATTCTCCACAACCAAATGAATACACATCACCGTTATCAGACACTACAAAGGTGGTGTAATCTCCTGCAGCAACGTGAACTGCTTTGACATTTCTCAGCTCTTCCACCACCTTAGGTACTAATTCACATTCTTCATTTCCATGACCCAAGCAGCCATAACGGCCCCAACCCCATGTGCAAACACGGCCATCCTGCCCCACCACAGCTGCATGCCAAGAACCAGCAGCAATTGCCATGGGCTGAAGGTTTAACAGCTGGAATTGTTCAATCAAACGAGGGTACTTCTCATCAGTTTTTGTTCCATGTCCAAGCTTCCCACCCAAACCACACCCAACCGAGTACACTGACCTATTAAGATTTCAGAGAAGGATCACATAATCAATAAACATATAGATAGTTATTACAATAAAAATGAAATGAAATGTAAAAACTAGTTTACTTAAGATTAAAAAATCAGCAATGCTTAAGCATTTTCATAAATCTTGAAGTTGTGGACTTATGATGCAAATACATGAAGAAAACAGAATGGAAGATATATGTCTTGCCAATCAAGGAATAAATCATAAAACAAGGAAGTTCTCTTTTCTCTCTAGAAACATTAATACGCATACAAAAAAAAAATGAAGTATGGAAGAGTGCCTAATTTGCATCATATGATATAACTCAATTCAATTCTTGTGAAAAAAGAATTGCAGCAGTTGAGGTAAGGAGATTAAGCTGAAGCTCACATTCCACTTGGTTGACAAGCCAAACAAAGCAGGTAGCAGAATCCAGCAGCTATTTGCACTACTGGTATGTGTTCCAGAGCTCCTACTAAAGGATGGGGTTCCACATCGTTTGGATCAGTTTGATGACAGAGTTTTCCATCACTACCCCAAGAAAATGTATAAACCCTGCCTTCTCTAGACAATACGGCTGTGAAATAGTTTCCAATTGCAGCTTGCACAACAAATATATCTTTCAAAGATTCGACTAACTGTGGAGTTGTAGCCATTTTAGATCCTTGATTTCCAATCTCAGCTTCACCAAAAGAGTCTTTCCCAAAGGCATAAACCTGCCCAGAATCACTGATCAACATTGTCCTCCCAGTAGCAGCAGTAGCTTGCATAATTCGGATGCCTTGCAAAGCTCTGCAGCATAATTGAGTTATGTTAACTTCAATTCAACTAGTTCACTTTCCACTTAAGTTAGTAGGATAAGCTATAAGAACTGTGGAAAGTACTAACTAAAGTTCCAACCTGATTGGCTGAGGTTGCCATCCATCTTCAGTGGTGCCATGCCCAAGTTGTCCTGAACTATTGGACCCAAATGAATAAACAACCCCTTTTGATGTCACAGCAATGCTATGACCAGGACCTGCTATTACCTGTGATTTCTCCCTTCTGCAACATGCTTCTCCAGCCAGCAAAAACCTCAGAACCAATTTCCAAGAACCGCCACATCTTTGCTTCAAATGTTGCCGTTGTTCTGCTGTCATTGGCTTAAAAATGGCTCTCTTCTGGCACATGTCCAATGCAGCCAGCTCTGACAAGGACAAATCAAAATCTGGAGCAAAGTTTGCCGGCTGCTTGAAGAAGGAGCATGTTGCCTACAAAACACCACATCAGAAATGAAACCTGCAGTATTAGAATTGGTACTTTCAATTAAAAACTTAAGAGCTGAAATGCAGATAAGCACAGCACTTGCCTCAAGTTTAGCAAGGTCTTGAGGATACAAGTTACATGTTGTAAGGACATGAAGGACAATGGAGGGATTAGCGGACAATGGAAACTCTCCTGGACTGGAGTCCCCGAAGCAATGGCGTTGCTGCCGTTGAAATGTTGGCAATTGGGTGGCAACAATGGTAGTAATTGGCTGATCAGGGATGTTATGGTATTGGATAGTTGGGGTTCCACTGGTAGAGGCATCCATGGGCACTGCCAACCTTATACAGTGCCCAAACACAGCAGAAGAGAATATCTAACACTTCTGGTAATTATGAAAATACGTGCAAATGTATTACTACATTAATTAATTTATGTTTCTCCAATTAAAGCATCTGAAACTCTGCACATTATGTACCTCAAGAAAATATTTGACTAGCAAATCTCAGGTCTCAAACCTACAAAGAAAAAACACGCTTATAAAAATATATGTGACATAGTTTTTTTTTTAATCACAGCTGAATTACATGATTATCTGTATCCATTTACAATGGCATTATAAATCAAAGACACCAGAAGGCAAGTATTTAGTCATGAAACTGAGGATCATCAGAAAGACAAAAAGATTTCACTTTTCACAAATACCAAACTAAAAAATCTGGAGCAATCGTTTTATTGATTAAGGGTGAACCATATGAAGAAAATTGAGGATGATAATAAGGTGAAGGAATCCAAAGAAGAAAACTTTGAGAAGTACACTATTCTCAGATGATGGGATATTCTACAATCATGCAAAACGAAAACAAAAAAACAAAAAAGGAAAGAACTTCCTGATCAAAGTTGAAATAATCGTCACTCATCAAAGGTTGATCATCCCAATCAAAATGAATCAAATTACAAAATACCCTCTTCCATACAGAAACCAAAAACCCTTTTTTTGACTTTCCCAGATCAGGGAATCACAAGTAACCCAATGAACAAGTACACTTGTTGGATACGCAACCATAAAAAAGGGTAGAGCAAAAATTTTGAAAAGAAAAAAGAATCAGGGGAAGCGGAAAATAAAACACGATGATAAACAAGTTTTGGGTGAATGGCATTCATTATGATCGTTATAGATCGAAGCAGAGGCACGTGGAAACGGTGATTACGTATGAGAGGGATCAACAACGATTTCTCAAACTGAGTCTTTACCATCGGTGGAGAATTGTACAGAGAGTTGCCAACTTATTTTAATGAAACAAGGGAAAAAGTGGGTATCTGATCAAATAGCGCAGTGGTGAGAATCGGATTGAGAGAGAGAAAGAGAGTAGAAGTTTTGGGAGTGAGTGGATGAATCAATAATTTTATCGTTTCCTCAAATGAAAGGGTCTCTCTTCTCTATGCCCACTGCTACTATATACTTTCTACTTATTTATTTGTTTATTTTCTGATGAAGCAATGATGATGATGAGGTGTCGCTACTGTTACGTAGCAGCAATTTTTTTGCTTAGTTTTTTTGGTATATTTGACAAGAGATTATTTATAGTTAGCACTATAATAGTATAAGATATAATATGTTTTTTCCTCAAAATATTTTGAAAGTTTAGTTTTGGTACTATAAAAATTCAAGATGTTTTTAGTCCTTATCTATTAATACCAACACGTGTTTTTAATATCTAATGAGCAGGAATGTTCAAAATCAAACCAAGTTGTTTTAAATTATAAAATTGTTAAAAAAAAATCAAAAACTGATTATATCAAAATTCAAAAAAATTGAAATCTGGAATATTACATTTGTTATTTCTGTTGGATTTGGATTTCAATTCCTATTACCAAAATCAAAGAAAATCAAACCAAACTGTATATCATACTTTTGTTATTTTTTTTATATCCTCTTATACAATATCTCATTATCCTAACTTAAAACATAATTCAATTTGAGGAATGCTAACACATCCTCTAATTAGTTAAAATTTATTAAAAACTACAAAATCAGGATAGAGAATCATTAAATATGATGTGAAACTTTCAAAATTTTATCATTTTTAATAAATTTCAACCAATAAAAAATAATGTGTTAGAGAATATATCCATAGCATTTCTCATTCAATTTTGATTAAGGATATCAACGGGATGTGACAAACATAAGTAGTAATCTCCTATTATTTGTCTTGTCAAATAAATATCTATCTCGTGTCTGTCCATACCCATACTAGTATCTATCCATAATATTTATTAAAAGATAATAATACTTGCTTAGTTCCCTAATATAAACATGTTTTTTCTCTCTAATGAGTAAGACAGTTCAAAATCAAATCAAGTTGTTTTAAACTGCCAAATCGTTCAAAAAGAAAAATCAAAATTGATCATATCAAGAATGAAAAAAAAAATTGAAAATTGAAAAACCTATATTTGTTATTGCGGTTGGGTTCGAATTTCAATTCCTATTATGAAATCAGAACCAAACCGCTTATCATACTTCTATTAATTTTTTATATATCCTCTTACATATATCTGAGTAGCCTAACTTAATGCATAATTCAATTTTGATTAGGATATCAACGATTTGTCTTGTGTGCCCAACTCATACCCATGCAGGTATCCCTGAATATTTATTTATTTATTAAAAATAGCTTAAAGATATTTTAAAAAATACTTTAAATATATTTTTTATTTATTCTAACAATTTCTTTAAAAAATAATTCAAAGGTCAAAAGTAAAATTAGTCAAATATTTTGCATAACTAGTGTATATACCCATATAATACACTGGACAAAATATGAATCAAGGAGTAATATTTTTCTATAATATTAAAGAGATATAAATTTAAAATTTGAAAATAATATTTGTTATAAAATTAAAAAATTTTAAAAATAATATGACATTATACATAAATTTATTTTAGCTTGGTTAAATAACCTTTAATATCATTATTTAACAGTTGAATGACTTTCAAAAATTGTAATTATATGACTTTGGAAAAGAATACTATATGAGCATCATTCATTAATAAAAATAACTATCATTCATAAATTTATCCTACTAATATTTAATTAATCTGTCAAAAAAACTAATTAATAAATTATGTAGTTAGTATAATTTTAGTACAACTTGGGATTTAAACATTTTAAATGGCTAAGCCAGTCAAAAGTATAAATCATAATTTTACACTAATGTGATGATATTGTAAAAGACTTTCACATTGTAAGTTTATACGAGAATTAGGATGGATGTACTCAGTTGCATTGCATCGGCGAGTTTGCATGTGTGCCAGTTGTGGAAGAGAACCACTCCACTCCAAAGGATGAATGTCGAGCCCTGTCCGATAGTCGGGGACAATCCATCCCCATGTACTGTCACCAAACTAAGAAACATTTGCGATTATCCCTGCTAAACTAAACGCTATCAAAATCATTGACGTAAAACTCTCATTGAATTTAGGTAACCACTTCAATTTACAACGTACTACCCTGCTTGACATTGTCTCAGGATTTTTTCAGTGAATTATTTTAAAAATTATACTTAAAATAAATTCTGATTCATTTGACAATATAAAAATGTTTACACTAATAATATACAAAAATTAAATTTATTTAACAATTGATAATAAAATATGGGCTTTGCTATTCTCACCACCAACGTTGGTGGTTTTTTTATTGATTTTCCAAAATACCCTTGTACAACGGAATCTCGATTCCGTTATACAAGAGTACAACGTTGTACAATGGAATCACGATTCCGTTGCACATATTTTTTTAATTTGTTCTAATTTATTCTAAGTTTTTTTTTATATATATTGAGTAATATTTTTTGAAATGTATAAATTTAGGTTTTAAAGACTTGACGAAAACAAACATACCAATTTAAAGCACATTGGTTGATGTATCTTATAGGATTAATATAGACCGTTGATTTTAAATAGTTGGCAAAACCAATCTTGGCAAAAAACAAACATATCAATTTAACATACTTGGCAAAAATCCTATATTTTGTTGGTGCTATTATGTTGCACCTTGTTGTTGTTGTTGTTATTGTTGTTTGTTCTATGATTTTAATAGAGAAATCGTTCCTTCTTTCATTATATTACCAGGTGCGCGCGTGTTGTTTATAGAGTTTATAAAAAAAATGTAATAAACTGAAAACATCAACATCATTTATATAATAAAATGTATATACAAAATAAAAGTTTAGATACAAATATAAAAAAAAATACATCATAAACCAACCGCCTCTGTGGCCACCACCCTCGGTCCTCCTCCTCTGTCTGCGTCCTTGGGTGCTGCACCCAGCACCTAAGCCACTCTATGCTATGCGCAATAGCCGCTGCACCAACTCATGGTCATGCGTGCCCTCAGGAATGGCTCTGGTATGCAACAACCTCTCTGCAATCGCAGACATCATCTGGTACCGATCCTACATAAACGAAAATTAAAATTAATAATTTCAAATCGAAAAAAATATAAACAATTATGGAAAAAGTGTTTGCATTATATTACCTCGCACGAATAATCTACACCATCTACAAACTCTGGCAGAGGGTCACCAGGCTGAGGCTGAGGCTGAGGAATGGGGTCGGGCATACGTACTGGGCTTCATGCTGCCTCTCCTTCCTCTGGCGGAATTACATATGGATGTGAATGCTCATAATACCATGCCAAGTAGTCGGAGGTGTAGGCCCATGGAGCATCCTCTGGCACATGCTCGCCCAGCTGCACTCTATGCTGCTCCCACTCGGCCCACGTCTGAATAGATGTCTAAAATGGAGGACGAGGAGGTGGTGGTTGAGGGATCCCTTATACGAAGCCGAACTGCCTCAAAACCCTCTCTGGCAAATATGGTCGCATGTCTGTGCCCCACCTGATGTATTAACTACAGGACCACCAGCAGTGTATCAACTACAGGACCACCAGGAAATGACGGTCCAATGATCCGGTCAGCAAACGGGATCACTGGGGCTGTTGGCTGTGGTACCTCCGCTACCTCTGCATCAGGCTGAGGAACCTCTGGCTCAGACAGCGACACGTCTGCATCAGGCTGTGGCACGTCTGCCTCAGCATGTACATGCTCTGCATCCTCTGGTTCATCGTGTTGTACTCCTCCAACAGCACGAGTATCATCTGCCTGACGATGGCGAGCAGATGCTGTCACACATCGTTGGTCTGCCCTGGATGGCTGGGCAGGCTGACCAGCATCTGCAACAGCATCTTCCTCCAAAGTGGAGGGATCATGTCGGCGATCGTAGGAAACATACTTCATCCGAGCCATAATAAATCTGCAAAAAATTAACTAAAATACTTAGAACTCAATAAACAAAAAATAAAGTCAAATACTGTAAATTATTTTAATACATTTAAATAAACAAATAAATAAACAAACTTACACTGTAAATAAACAAATATAAAATATAAAATTTTTATTTTAAATAAACAAATAAACAAATAAATAAATAAACAAACTTACACTGTAAATATAATACATTTAAAAATATAAAATATAAATTTTTCATTTTAATACTTTTTTAATTAAAAAAATTATTGAATTAAATAATAATTTTAATTTAAAAATTAAATATTAAAAATAATACTGTAAATATATAATACAAGTATAATTAAATATTTTTCTTTTAAAAAAAATTACTTTACAAATTCAAAATTTTAAAAAAAAATTCAAGCAACACAATGGAATCGTGATTTCGTTGTACTGTTTGAAAAAACAACACAACGGAATCACGATTATGTTGTGTTGCTTTTCAAACAACACAATGGAATTGTGATTCCGCTGTGTTGTTTAAAAAATCAAACAGTACAACGGAATCGCGATTCCATTGTACTGCGTTAAATTGGAAAACAAAAAGGGGGGAGGGGACGAACCTGTTAGGGAGACTTTGGGGAGAGAGGTGAGGGAGAGACGTTGCAGAGGGCTTGTGAGGGAGAGACGTTGAAGAGGGAGACAATGTGAGGAGAATGGGGAAGGGTGAGAAGAAGGGGTGGGTATGGAGCGGGGAAGGTGAGGGGGGTGGGGGGAAGAGGGAGAGGTGGGGTGGGAGGTTGCTGACAGGGGTAAGGGGGTCTCTTCACCTTTTTTGGGGTGAGAATAGCAATCCCCTAGAATATAGGACTTATAACTTTAGAGGAACGGGAAGCTCGAAGCCCGATTCATTTGGGCCTAGGACACAACTATTTTCTCTGAGCATAATGACCTGGCCGTCTCATTTCAATAGAACTATGCATGATAATCTACCGGGGATTGCTATTCTCATCCCACAATTTGCTATTCTCACCACCCATGTGGATGGTTTTTTTATTGATTTCCCAAATATCCTTGTACAATGGAATCGTGATTTCATCTTACAAGTGTACAACGAAATCACGATTCCGTTGTACAAGGGTACAACGAAATCACGAATCCGTTGCACATTTTTTTTAATTTATTCTAATTTTTTCTAAAGTTTTTTTTATACTGAGTAATATTTTTTGAAATATATAAATTTAGGTTTTAAAGACTTGGCCAAAACACCAATTTAATGCACATTGATTTTAAATAGTTGGCAAAACAATACTTGGCAAAAAAAAACATACCAATTTAACTTACTTGGCAAAAATCCTATATTTTGTTGGTACTATTATGTTGCACATTGTTGTTGTTGTTGTTATTGTTGTTTGTTCTATGATTTTAATAGAGAAATCGTTCATTCTTTCATTATATTACCAGACGCTCACGTGTTGTTTATAGAGTTTATAAAGAAAAATGTAATAAACTAAAAACATCAACATCATTTATATAATAAAATATATATACAAAATAAAAGTTTAGATACAAATATAAAAAAATACATCATAAATCAACCGTCTCTGCGGCCACCACCCTCGGTCCTCCTCCTCTGTCTGCGTCCTTGGGTGCTGCACCCAACACTTAAGCCACTCTGTGCTATGCGCAATAGCCGCTGCACCAACTCATGATCATGCGTACCCTCAGGAATGACTCTGGTATGCAACAACTTCTCTGCAATCGCAGACATCATCTGGTACCGATCCTACGTAAACGAAAATTAAAATTAATAATTTCAAATCGAAAAAAATGTAAACAATTATGGAAAAAGTGTTTGCATTACATTACCTCGCACGAGTAATCTACACCATCTACAAACTCTGGCAGAGGGTCACCAGGCTGAGGCTGAGGCTGAGGAATGGGGTCGGGCATACGTACTGGGCTTCGTGCTGCCTCTCCTTCCTTTGGCGGAATCACATATGGATATGAATGCTCATAATACCACGCCAAGTAGTCGGAGGTGCAGGCCCATGGAGCATCCTCTAGCACATGCTCGCCTAGCTGCACTCTATGCTACTCCCACTCGGCCCAGGTCTGAATGGATGTATCAAATGGAGGACGAGGAGGTGGTGGTGGAGGGATCCCTTGTACGTAGCCAAACTGCCTTAAAACCCTCTCTGATAGATTGGGTCGCATGTTTGTTCCACACCTTATGTTGCCAGAATAATATGTCTGCTCCAAGAAGGGTCTCTCAGCGACAGTCCTGTATCCATCATCATATGGGGACCAGATGATGTCCTCCATCTACAACATATCCACCTGGTCCCCCAAGCCTTGCCGGTACCCCTCATCGTCCTCCATCTGGCAGCAAAGGGAAGCCTGAGGTCATAAGCGACATGCTCCCATCTGCCAACTGACAGCAGATGTGCAAACGCCCATGCCTGTAAAATAAAGAAAATAAATTATGTTAACATTTGTATTAAAAATTACACAAACAAATATGTAAACAACAAATAAATAATTTCTTACCATCAGTAATGTCATACAACCTCCACACTACTTGCTCTCCCGCAAGCTCGCATAGGAGAGATTGTCGTAAAGATACACCAATGCAGATACTCCCCAAGCATACTGTGAGCAGGTGGACAGATCGCTGAGGTAGCAGAGATAGAAAATGTTCACATGTGTGGAGCTCTTGTCGGCGAAGATGGTACAGCCAAGCAAGTGCAACAAGTACGCCCGTGCGACCCACACATATGAACCAAACTGCACATACCTCACATATACCTCCCTCAGCCATGTGAGACGTACCCTAGCTCCTGCTGTCGTAGCAGCATCAACCTCATCGTCAGACACCAGGCCTAGCATGGTCCTCAGCAACATCCTAATGTTAGCCTTTGAAAAGGCGGTCGTTGGGCCGACAATCTGCAAGCTTGTAATAGGCAACCGCAACAAACATGACACATCATCTAGAGTGATGGTCATCTCTGCAACGGGCAGGTGGAAGGTGCATGTCTCCTGATGCCACCTCTCAATAAAGGCATTGACGAAGCCTTTATTCGCGATATATCGCGCATGATAAAGGCTCGTCAAGCCAGACTGATCCACATAAGCCTGGACTTGTGGCTGGGTAGGGTAGGAAATCAACTTCCCAGTGTGACTGACCACCTTCAGCTCCTCCCAAGGTTGATCAATCCAAATATGTCCAACGACGTGGTCCTTGTAGGACCCTAGCAGTGTATCAACTACAGGACCACTAGAAAATGGCGGTCCAATGATTTGGTCAGCAAACGGGATCACCGGGGCTGCTGGCTGTGGTACCTCTGCTACCTCTGCATCAGGCTGTGGCACGTCTGCCTCAGCATGTACATACTCTACATCCTCTGGCTCATCGTGCTGTACTCCTCCAACAACACGAGTATCATCTGCCCGACGAGGGCGAGCAGATGTTATCACACATCGCTGGTCTGCCCTGGATGGCTAGGCAGGTTGATCAGCATCTACAACAACATCTTCCTCCAAAGTGGAGGGATCCTGTCGGCGATCGTACGAAACATACTTCGTCCGAGCCATAATCAATCTGCAAAAAATTAACTAAAATACTTAGAACTTGATAAACAAAAAATAAAGTCAAATACTATATAACTAAATAAACAAATAAATAAACAAACTTACACTGTAAATATAATACATTTAAAAATATAAGTTTTTTATTTTAATATTTTTTTAATTAAAAAAATTATTGAATTAAATAATAATTTTAATTTAAAAATTAAATATTAAAAATAATACTGTAAATATATAATACAAATATTTTTGTTTTAAAACAAATTTACTTTACAAATTCAAAATGCAAAATTTAAAAAAAAAATTCAAACAACACAACGGAATCGTGATTCCGTTGTGATGTTTTTCAACATCAAACAACACAACGAAATCACGATTTCGTTGTGCTGTGCCAAACTGGAAAAAAAAAAAAGCAAGGGGAAGAACACAAACCTGGTTCGACGGCGCGAGGAGAGGAATATGTCTAGCGAGGTGAAGGGGTAAGAGTGGGTATGAAGGAGAATGTGAAAGGAGGAAAGGAAGAAGGTAGAAGGAAGAATGAGAAGTGACAGGGGGTGTGAAGAAGGAGAGGGAAGGGGCGCGGGAAAGGTGAAGGGGTGGGGTAAAGAGGGAGAGGTGGGGTGGGAGGGAACTGATAAGGATAAAGGGGTAAACTCACCTAATTTGGGGTGAGAATAGCAAAATAAAGGAGTGAGAATAACAAATCCCTAATCAACCACGTGTGTTTGTAGAATTTTACCTGAGCCCAAAATTTTCAGTCATACTTGACTTTTCTTATTGTTAAATGTATTATTTTTATTAAATTTTATTTAAATGCATTTTTTTTCCACATGTTCAGATACTTTTCTCTTTCCTTTTCCCTTAACTTCTCACTGTTCAGATATTGACGCTCTTCATTTTTTTTTTCTATCTTTTTTAATTGTTTGACTCTTTCTTCTTCAATAATATTTTTTCTTCATGACGCTATTTTCCAGTGAGACAAAACAAAGAGAAAAAGAGAAGTAGGTTTAATAATAAGGATTAAGGAATACGTTTAGCTAACCGTTTAGCAATTGTCCAACATCTAACTTATACATGTACGCTGCCTTCGTTACCCATTAACACAAGCTCTCCCCCAAATGCATGACTGCAAATAGTATAAGTATGACCCAATAAAATTTTCATTTCCTCAAGAAATCTGTGGTAAAGATAAAGAGGGTTTGGAAGGATACAATTCATATGAAAGGTACGTAAAGTCGTGTATTTGGACAGTACCTCATTCCAAATACATCAGTTGCAATTTTATTTTTTTTGGTTGCATTTAGTCATTCCCAACATTTTTGCAGCCCAAGATTTAACACTCTCCTCTTATTCGTCTCATGGCATAATATAGTCTACAAAAATGTCCATTTACTTTTTAATTGTAAACACAGGAAAATTAAAAGAGGAAGGAAGAGAACAAAATTACAGGCGAGAGAAGAGGTCCTTTTTATTATAAGTAAAAATTATTAATATTAATAATTAGATAAAGATTTGCCAAATCAGAAATTTTCTAACGTTTAATGATAAAATTAAAATAATTAAATCAAGGAAATTTTTTGTAAGGCAATTTTGAATCAACTGTCAAAATGTTCCTGTTTAATTTATAAGCTTGACTCAAACTTCTTAAAAGCTTTTGAAGTACTTCAAAATATTCAACATTAGATTTAGTAGTTGTTAAAAGAGTTATGATATTCCTACATCCCAAAATAGGATTTGGGGTGGAAATAAGAGATAGATAAAAAAATAAAAGAAAAAAATAAAGAAAAAAAATAATAGATATGATAGATGAAATAATACTAAAAAAGGAGGAGAGAAATAAAAAAAAAATATGAAAGTGAGATATAAAAGAAAGTAGATAGATGAATACTATTTTCTCTTTTCTATTAATCTTAGGAATGTGAACAAACAAATATTTGTCACATTTCTATCAATGATGTAGATGCCTTCATTTTAGTTATTTATTATTGTAGATGAGTAAAAGTACAATATATACGACGTAGCAGGTTACGAACAAAGACAAGAAAATATTGCATTTGAGCAGCGCAAGTGATAAGAGAGGCAAGAATAAGAGGTCGAAATCTCATCTATCCCCCTATTCGGATAAGAGAAGAATCTAGAAATCACAATCCCATTGGACCTCATTTCTCCGACGTGGCTTTTTCCAAACGCTAAATTGCTACTCCACAATCAGAGCCACGTTCCCTCAGTTCCTCTGCCACTGCCATAACCATTCTCAACACCAGCACCTCACTCACCAATGGCATCAACAGTATCAGCAGTGGCCATGATCAACGCAAAATGCGTGAACCCCGCGTCACCAAAGTTCCCCAGGCTCACACCATCAAAACCTTCCCTTCAGATCAACCTCCCAAAGGGCCTCATAGCCTCACCCGAAAGCACCAAACTTTCCCTCTCCACTTCATCAGCAATCGCAGGAGCAATATTCACAACCCTCGGAACCTGCGACGCCGCTTTCGCTGTTCAGCAAATAGCCGACATAGCAGAAGGCGACAACCGTGGTTTAGCACTGTTGCTTCCCATAATCCCGGCCATAGCGTGGGTTCTGTTCAACATTCTGCAGCCGGCGCTTAACCAGCTGAACCGCATGCGCAGCACCAAAGGCGTCATCATTGGGTTGGGGCTTGGTGGCTTGGCTGGGTTGGTGGCGGCGCCGCATGCGTCGGCTTCTGAAGTTGGCGCGATCGCTGAAGCGGCTGCGAGTGACAACAGGGGACAGCTTCTGCTGTTTGTGGTTACACCGGCTATTGCTTGGGTGCTTTACAACATCTTGCAGCCTGCTCTCAACCAGCTCAACAGGATGAGATCCCAGTGATGCATGACTTAATGTTTCTGAAATTATTAAAATAGGGAAGGGCTTAAATGCTGTGGGATATCATCATACCAATAGTTCTCTTGTAACTTGTTGTTTGTTTGCAACCTGTATCTAATGCTATATCTGCTTGCTTATCTTATATGTCTTGGGCCTTCTATTTTTTATTTTTTATTTTTGGTTATTTCCTTGATTCCATTCCCAAGCCAGTGGTTTCTTTTTGTTGCAACTGTTAAGGTACCTTCCCTTTTCAGATTATAGATCTGATTGAGTTCAAGTTTGTACCTTCTTTCTGTTGCATGCCGATTTCTGAATTATGCTGCCTGCAGTTTTGAGAAGTTGATGTTATTATGCCTCCTTTGCATGTTGCCTGTGCAACAATTTGAAACAAGAACGGAAAAGAGAATTGATTTTGGAACACTGATACTTACTTGATTTCTAATCTATTCGGTTTAGTTTTAACAATCATAAATTGTAGACATTAATACAGAACAGAAATAAATATAATATAAACTGATTAAAATTTGAAAATAGGGATTGAATTAAATACTATCTTAATAATTAATTTCTATTGAAAGACATTTAAACGAAACACAGATTGCAGGCATCATATTGTTTTGATGTTTTCATTATCAGAACTCCATCTCATCTCCGAGTGTATGGAAAGTATTTATTTATTTTGAGAGAAGTCAACTCTGTAAATAAATTATTATTATTATTGTTCTTACTAAAATTGTTCTTACCAAATTTTAGTAAGTTTTTCGGTGTGATGGTTCTACCGGAATCTTCTCTGTGACTGGTGGGAGTGTACCTGCAAAGACACTCCGACGTTCAAGTTAGAGGCGTAGACGTAGGAGACAGGTATCACAATTGAGATTAGAGTTTTTTCGTACCTCGATTGGAATGAATAGTTCTGTATTTATAGGGTGTAAGAGATAGATTTGATAGGGTTATTTTCCTATAAAATCTCCTCAAATCTTGTGGTGAATATAGAGATAATTCTATCTTCTAGTGAAGATAGAGATAATTCTATCTTCTATCATTATCTTATGACCTGATCTTTCTCTATCTTATTGTATAGTAAAATCTGTTCTCTGTTGCTATTCCCTGGGTTCGGGTGAGTCTCTACTCGGTCAGCTCAACTACTCGGTGGAATGTCGAGTCCGAGTAGTACACATGCCCCACAAGCTCTGAAGTTATGTAGGAGCTTAAGTATGGTTGTACCGACTTCGGATTTTACTTAGCGAGACGAGTTTATTCGTTCCATTTGGACGGGTCCGAGTTCGATTCTCGAAGCGTCACGTCATCTGGTGATGGTGTCGTTTCAGACTTATTAAAGTCGTAACGTTTCCCAAGGGCGGCGTCAATAATTGTTTTTGAATTTTGAAAAGATCTAGGGATTCCCAAAGGTCTTAAGCCTTCCTAGCCGTTGATTGGCCTGGTGAGGGGTCTTGATCCAACGATTCGGACCGTTTCGCCTTTTCGTATTCGAAGCGCTTGGGGCCCTATATAAAGGGCATTATTGGCGCCAGTGTTCACTTTCTTCTTTGCGTTTTATTTTCCTGGCGAGATTTTCCTTCCTTCTATCATTTTGTCCTCCTTCTTCTAGCTTTTTCTTTTTCCTTGTTCAGGTACGCCCTTCTCCTCTCTATTTCTCTTCTCTGTTATTCTAGAATGTCTTCTTTTTCCGGGGACACGGGGCGTTCCGGCGGAGTTCGTATGCTTGTGCCGGAGGTTCACCTCATCGGAGAGGGCACCGATGATGGTTCTCCTTTGCGCCGCTCTAATTCTGGTGGAATTAGTGATGGTGCGTCGGCGGCAAATGCCGCCGTCGAGGGTGTCGGGGTGGTTCGTCCATCCGTCGACCCTGCGCAGGTACCTTTAGTTGTTCCTGCTAGGGGGTGGTGGTTCTGGATGATTCCGAGGCTACTAAGGATCATCCTCTTGAGACTCGGCGTGCTCGACCTCTTTTTCCTCCCACTCACCCCAGCCTGTAGACTATAGGGGCAACAAAAAGGTTTATCCACCTGTTACTGCTTCCGGTTATTCCTGGGTAGCTTGAGAGGTGGGTGCGTATGCCTCTCGGTATCAGACCGAGGAGGCTTTGTCTTCCCTTCTTGAAACGATTGATTTGTGCCATTTGGAAAGGCCGAGTATGGTCCATGCCGAGCCCTGTGGGCCTGATGATCGAGTCTTCATGTCTGTTGTCCCTCACCAGCCTCATTTTACCTTTGTGTATAAGGCTTTATTTTCGGTTCTCGGCATCACGGTGCCGTTTGACCAATTCGAAGCCAACGTTCTTCGGGAATTGAATGTCGCTCCTACGCAGTTGCATCCGAATTCCTGGGCTTCGTTACAGGCTTTTCGGGTGCTCTGCAGTAAATTTTTTATTACTCCTACTGCTCCCAAATTCTTATATCATTACAAGGTTAAGGAGAGTCAGAAGGGCGGCTGGGTCTCCTTGACCGGGATTCCTGGTCAGTCCATCCTTAGTTCGTATACCTCCTCTTGGAAAATTTTCAAGAGTGATTTCTTTCGTGTTTAGACCGAGTCCGGAAGGGGAGGTCGAGTTTTTTGATAGTCGTGGGAGGCCGAGGTTCCCTCTTTATTGGACCCGTTCCCCAAACAAACGGTTGTCTTGGCAGGTCGTGGACATGTCTCCTGAAGATCAGGATGACATGGTTACGCTGTGCAAGTTGCCACGTTCTCTATCTTGTAAGACAGTTGTGGGGATTCATACTTCTCGGACTCCGAGAGAGGACTGGGATGGTGAGTATCTTCTTGTTATTCGGTCTTCTTTCTTTACTTTGTTTTTTACTTATGTTTGCTTCTTTTGCAGTTGTGATGGGGAAGTTTGACTATAAGACGGCCAAGAAGCAAAGGCTAGAGAAGCTGAAGAGCAAGGAGCCTGCCGCCGAGGCTATCTAAGTTGCTCCTTCCGCTCCTCCTCCTTCTCCTCCTCCTCCTCCTCCTCTGAAGAGGAATCAACAAGAGGTTGTTCTTGAGGGGGGTGGCCCTTCCAAGAAGTCGAAGCCAAGTCCACCTGGAGTTCAAGCTGCGGGTTCTGCTGTTGAGAAACATCCAGCTTTTCTTTCTATGAAAGATGGACGGACTTCACTTTGGGGGAAGGACTTCAACCCCGGGGTTCTCATCTGCGCCGACAATCTCGGTCAAGCCGATCGGAATATGTTGAGGGATGTTGGGCCGCTACTTTCTATGGAGGTTGTTTGTTGCTTCCAGGCTCGTTCATGGGCTATTGCCCAATATTGGGCCGAGGAGTTCGACGGCGGCCACCGGGAGCTGGTCATGGTGAAGGAGGCTGCCGCTAAAGCCGAGCAGGCCTTGGTGGAGACTACCCGGGCCAACAAGACTCTTCTTCAGTTTGCTGAGGAGTCTCAGAGGTCCCAGGAGGGGGTGGAGGCTAAGTTAAAGGAAGCTGAGGGCCGGGAGGAAAATTTAAAGCTTTCCTTAGCTGCTTCCGAGGAATCGACCCGGGAGTTGCAGGCTGAGGTGGATAGGCTTATTCTCGAGCTTGCGCAGACGAAGGCTGAGGCCGCCAAATTTGAGGCTAAGCTTAAAGCCGATTTAGGCGAGGCCCTAGATGAGATCGTTACGACCCATGAGGCCGGGTTCAGCAAGGCACTTCGCCAAGTTCGCTATTTCTTCAAGGATGCCGACACCTCTCTTTTTGATGTTGATAAGGATATCAATAAAGAGGGACAGTTGGTGGAGGAGTCTGCTCTTGGGGGTGAGGCTGCTCCCCGTTGCTCTACTCGGGAGGGGGAAGATGCTCCCGGCAGCCTTACTCAGCCTGCTGCTTAGTCTTAGGAAATTTTCTCTTTTCTTGTAATGTTGGCGCCCGGCCTACTGAATAGGGTGTTTTAATGAATTTATTTTTCTCTTTAAGTATTGTATCATTTTACAAGGTCTACTCGGTTTTTTACGTTAACTTGCTTTTTGTATCCTTTATAAAGGTCTACGCGGTTTTGTACATTAACTCGCTTTTCGTATCCTCATAAAGGTCTACGCGGTTAGTTACGTTAACTCGCTTTTTGTATCCTCATAAAGGTCTACGCGGTTAGTTAACTCATTTTTTGTATCCTCATAAAGGTCTACGCGGTTAGTTAAATCACTTTTTGTATCCTCATAAAGGTCTATTCGGTCCTTCTCTTTTCGGGATGCCGAGTATTGCTCACTGAGTGGCGTTTAATGCCGGTACTCGATTGATCTACTCGGTCAAATATAAATGGATAATTTAAAGAAAGTTTTATTAACAGAAGAAATAAGGTGTGCCTCGTTAAAACCTCTCTGACAAAAAATCTCTTGGGAAAAAAATGTCAAAGTAGGAAAAAGAGTACACCACCACTTACAATTTTCTAGCTGTAATAAAACTTTAGATGCGTTGCATTCCAAGTTCGGGGGATGGCTTTGCCAGATGGATGCTCTAATCGGTAGGCTCCATTTCCCAGTGATTCGGTTACTCTGAAGGGGCCTTCCTAGTTTGTTGCCAGCTTGCCCTCTCCTGTTGCTTTCCTAGCTTCTCCGCACTTTCTCCAAACCAGATCTCCAACTTCGAAGTTTCTTGGTTTGACCTTGGTGTTATATCTCTTCTCGACTCTTCTTTTACAAGCCTCTATTCTGATTCGAACCCCGTTGAGGGTCTCTTCGGTCATGTCGAGTGCGTGCCTTAGTAATTGATCATTGTTTTCCTGGACGAAATTTGCTCTTCGTAGAGAGGGTTCCCCGACTTCTACTGGTATCATGGTGTCTGATCCATATGAGAGTCTGAAAGTTGTTTCCCTCGTTGTTGATTGCGATGTGCAACGATATGCCCAAAGGATTGCGGGAAGCTCTTCGGCCCAACTTCCTTTGGCGTCGCCTACTCGTTTCTTTAGTTCTCCGAGTATCACCTTATTTGCGGCTTCAGTTTGTCCGTTGGTCTGCGGGTGTTCCACTGAGGTCACTCGGTGCCGAATCTCTAGATTTTTGAAGAACTCCTCAAGGTTCTTCTCGGTAAACTGTGTTCCGTTGTCAGATATTATCGAGTGGGGGATGCCGAATCGGCATATGATATTCTTTCATATGAATTTTTGCACGTTATGGGCGGTGATGGTGGCCAAGGGTTCGGCTTCGATCCACTTCGTAAAGTAGTCGATTCCAACGAGGAGGAACTTCACTTGTCCCTTAGCAAGTGGAAAAGGGCCTAATATGTCTACTCCCCATATGGCGAAGGGCCATGGTACTGTGACATTATGTAATTCTTCTGCTGGTAGGTGGGATATGTTGCCAAATTTCTGGCATTCTTCACATTTTTTGACGTATTCGGCGCAGTCGTGGCGCATTGTCTGCCAGTAGTATCCGGCTCATAGGATTCGGGCTGCCATGGCTTTTCCTCCTGAGTGCATTCCACATATTCCTTTATGCATCTCGTTTACCACGTACTCGGCCTGAATCTTCGTGATACATTTCAGTAGTGGTGTGGTGAAGCCTCTTCTATAAAGGTCATCTCCCTCTATGACATAGTAGCTGGCCTTTCTTCTGATTTTTCTAGCCTCTTCTCGATTTTCTGGGAGGGTTCCCTCTCTCAGAAAGTTCCATATCTCGGTCATCCACTCCCGATCTGCCAAGCTGACACTAGAGATGACTTGGTCGATACTTGGAGTAGACACTATTTCCTGTATGACGGTTCGGTGTTGGTCTTTCTTCTTAGTACTTGCCAATTTTGAAAGTAAGTCGACCCTTTCATTATGTTCTCTTAGAATATGGTTGAGTTCGAATTCGGTGAACTCGTTCTTCAACTGGGAGGCCAGGTGGTAGTATTTTGTCATCGGGGGTCCTTTGTTTGATAGGATCCGTTCATTTGCCCAGTGACCAGTTTTGAGTCGCTCCAACATCTAAGGTGTTTCGCCCCCACCTCTTTAGCGAGCTTCAGTCCTGCTAGTAGGGCTTCGTACTCGGCTTGGTTGTTAGATGCGTCGAAGTCAAATCTGAGTGATTGTTCCAAGATGATCCCTTCAGGGCTCTCGATCATGACTCCTGCTCCGCTACCTTTCGCGTTTGAGGAACCGTCTACGTAGAGGGTCCACCATGGGGATGGTGCCTCTTCTACTGGTGCTAGTTCCACAATGAAGTCGGCTAGGCATTGTGCTTTGATAGGTCCTCTCGATTTATACTTGATGTCGAACTCGGATAATTCGACTGACCATGCTATCATTCTTCCGGCTAATTCTGGCTTCCTCAGTATTTGTCGTATTGGGTGATCTGTTCGCACCACTACCTGATGGCTTTGAAAGTATGGCCGTAGCCGTCGTGCTGAAGTGACCAGGGCTAGCGCTAGTTTTTCTATCATCTGGTACCTGGTTTCGGCATCTTTCAACACTCGGCTTATGTAGTAGACTGACTTTTGCGTCTGATTCTCTTCTTGAATGATGACCGAACTGATTGCGTCGCCCGAGACGGCTAGGTATAATACTAAATCCTTGTCGGGTTCCGGTCGTGTTAGGATTGGTGGTGACGAGAGTAGTGTTTTTATCTTAAGAAAGTTAGCTTCACACTCTTCATTCCATTCAAACACTTGTTGCTTCTTGAGCAGTTGGAAAAGGGGTTTGGCTACCTCTGCCGATTTTGGCAAGAAACGGGATAGGGATGCCAGCCTTCCAGTTAGCCTTTGTACTTCTTTCATGTTACTCGGGCTTCTCATGTTTATGATAGCTGCACACTTCTCCGGATTGGCTTCTATGCCTCTATGGGTGAGCATGAGTCCTAAGAATTTTTCACCATGTACTCCGAATACACATTTCTCAGGATTTAGCCTCGTGTTATGTTTTCTGACCTCGTCGAAGATTTCAGCTAAGTCTCCTGAATGAGAGTTCGGGTCTCAGCTCTTCACCACCATGTCGTCGACGTAGACTTCAAGATTCTGTCCGAGCTGGTCTGCGAAAATTTTGTCCATTAGACGCTGGTATGTTGCTCCTGCATTTTTTAGTCTGAAAGGGATTACCGTGTAACAGTAGTTGGCCGTGTCGGTTATAAACGCTGTCTTTTCTTCGTCTGGTGGGAACATGGGTATCTGGTTGTATCCGGAGTATGAGTCCAGAAAGCTCAGGATCGGGTAGCCGGCTGCTCCATCTACCAGCTTATCGATGCTTGGCAACGGGTATGAGTCTTTTGGACATGCTTTGTTAAGGTCTGTGTAGTCAGTACACATCCTTCATTTGCTGTTTGCTTTCTTTACCATTACCACATTTGCAAGCCATGTGGTGTATTGCACTTCTCTTATAAAACCGGCACTGAGTAGTTTTTCAGTTTCTTCTTTGATCGCTTTTCCTCTTTCGGCTCCGAGTTTCCTCTTCTTTTGGGAGATTGGCTTGGCCTCTGGACAGATGGCAAGCTTGTGGCAATGGAAGCTCGGGTTGATCCCGGGCATGTCGGCAGCTGACCATGCGAACAAGTCGGCATTATCTAACAGGACTTTGGCGATTGCTTTCTCGGTCTCGTTTGCTAACTGAGTGTCGAGTTTTGTGCATTGCCTTGGTTTTCTTCCTATTTGGAAGGATTTTACCTCCTCTGTAGGCTCTGCTCTCGGCTCGGCCTCCCTGGGGTCGAGATCGGCTTCCTCTATTGGTGTTGCGAGCGAGGCGCATGCTACGTGTTTTACTGTCGGTTCTAGGACCTTTTTGCCGCTAGCTATCTTTAGACTTTCTAAGTAGCATTCGCGGGCTGCCTCCTGATCAGCCTTGACTGTCACTATCTTCCCTTCTGAATTTGGGAATTTCATCGCCAGGTGTGGAGTTGAGATTACTGCCCCTAGTTTGTTGAGTGTCGGCCTGCCTATGAGAATGTTGTATGAAGTAAGGGCGTTGACTAAGAGGTACTAAACGTGATAGTCTTGGACCCCTTCTCCTCATCTCCAAAGGTAGTGAGGAGGTCAATGTTGTAACACCTTAAATCCGGTTGTACATATATTCTCATTTACAAACTTATTTTAAGTCAATAGGCATGTTAACTAACTTTAATTTTTCCAAAAAAAACTGTGAAGTTAATAAAACATAGATCGTAATTTTACTAAATTTTTAAAACTTTTGATTAATTAATTTCGGAAGTTGTTTATCCTCACCTTAAATATAAATATACATTTTAAAACGAGTAAAACATAATAAATAAAGTAAATAACTCTATCTATACATATATACATGAAATAGAGAATTTCATAACCCAAATATTTATCGGAGTAATAGTAATATATATACCTTTCCAAAGTGTATACCAAATACATAGGATAATAGAGTTCGAAAACTGAATATACATGCCAACAATCTGAAACCTAGGTTTACTCATGCCAAGATACATGAAAAGGAAAAAGGGTCCTAGGACTCAGAGCAGACATCACTAATACCCAACCCTGCATGTTAGACCAACCTCCAAACGAAAAGTGACGAAGCTGATGAAGATAACATCTTTATGACATCTACAGGTACTGCCACCGGTTCCTAAAAGAAAAATAAACAGAGGGTGAACTCTCTGCTTTATCAAGCAGTACACACAAAACGACTTGACACTCATATACACAATCCTACTAGCCACCACGATGTGTTTCTCTAACGGTCACACCCGAAACCTATTCGTTTCCACAGCTATTCTTGTAAATTATTTCACACTGGCCAACTGTCACTGGAACTCCCAGAACTCAGTGGTCTTACACATTTTAAGTCGGATGACTTGCTGGGAGTACACCCTTCACCACGGTACAATGGCAGGACTCTCACCAAGACGGTTGTGCCTCGCATTTGTCGGGATTGCCAAGTCGGCACTATGGAAGCACGATCACAAACTCGGCACCAGATCCCCAAGAAATAGCAAGTCAGCGAGCACACCTCAGGTACCACTCTGTGAGGTCATCCAATCTCTGAGAACTGACTCCTCAACCACTCCCTCTCATCGGGTTATCTCTTATAGGTTGGTGTGGGTTCACTGCCAAAGGTACTGAACGACGATCTTCCACGACGTATGTCCCCGACATACCATACGGAGATCCACTCTCCACCACCACAGTGGTCACACATTCCGACCCCATTCCTCACGAGCATATTGCTCACCATGGGTGAAGCCCCCACACAACCTCTTCCACAATTGTCCAATCAAGTTTTGTCCACGAACACATTCGTTCAACCGTCTCACACGACTTGGAGCTGGAGGTTCCTTCATCCTTTTGGTTCTCACCACAATTCGGACAATTTTATTATGTTTTATATATTCCTTACCCTCTCAAATGTCTTATGATTTGATAAAAGAAAGATATTTATACTTACCCTTATTCTTCCACGCAAAGGTCCTAAATTATTTTTTATGTCCAATGCATAAAAATAAGGAGTTAATTAATTTATTTAATAAAATAAAATCTTACATCCTAATTAATTGTGCTCTCTATTAATGTTTCATTTATCTTTAAATGGAAATCTTGCCATGAACACTAGAAAAAAGTTCTAGTCTTCACAAGTACTCGCGTCCGAGTCTTATGAGCACATCACAGAGGCAAACAACATTGTCACAAAATCTATCCTACAGTCAAAAGACTGTATCACACATGCATTTCCAAAACATATTTCAAATTTTAAATATCCAAGATTCACATCCTTGAGACTTAAAATGAAACAGAATAGGTCAATGGATATTATATATCCACTGCCTTACAAAATTCACACTTCAATAAACAAATATCACAATTCAATAATTTTATCACATTAACAAAATTGACCAAATGAGGTCGATTTCTCTTTGGCAGTACTGAATGTGAGCTCTCACTGATACAAGCAAATGACCTCGGAATTTAAATTTTTTTTATGTCAAATCGAAGCTCTTGAAATCTATTTTATAGAAAGTTGTCCCACTTATAAAATCAACATCTAGAAAATTTTATAAAAATTTTCTAAGTCAGCAGCCCTGAATTTTGAGTACTCACTGAACATAGCTCAAAGAAATGTAAATTTCTCCCACTTCCCAAACTTGTTTTGAGCTGAACTTTTTACAATATAAAGTTAACATCTTTATCTTTCTAAAAAGGTAACCCTTGCCTCCAAATTCTTTCCCTATTGTTCCCAGTAAATTTGTTTCTAACAGCCTAGTTTCAGACTCAAAACAAAGCTCAAAAACCTTTGCCCTGTTTCTTTTTAAAAGGTTAATTTAGAAATTGGGCATGATAATTTTTGTAATTTATATGGTTAAAAATCTTATTTTGTCTAGTTTTGAATGGTTCAAAAACGAAAAAGAAGCATTAAGCACACAAGTGAAAATTTGAGAAAAACCGAGAAATTTGAGTCCCCTAACTCTGAACCACCCTTAGACTAAAAATATAATCCACAAAGAGTTCCCCTCACCTTGGGTTTTTGGTTAAGCTGAGAGAGAGGAAAAGAAGATAAGTTGTTGGTGATGAAGAGAGGACCTCCCAACTTGCATGCAACCAGCCAAGCAACAAAAATGGCTTCCCTTCTCCCTTGGTAGCTCTCGGCCAGCAGAGAAAAAAAAGAAAGAAGAGAGCTTCGGGTGCAAGGAATGAACAGAATGAGAGAAAGAAGGAAACTTGTGGATAAAATTTGAAGTTTTGCTATTTGCACTCACCATTCCTTTAAGGACACCCCTCTTCTCTTTTTTTTTTTTACAACTTACGGAACTCACGTAAAAGTTCCAAAAATCTCACAATAACACTATGGTCCATAACAAAACATAGAACTTAAGTTAATTATTATATCAATCAACTTAATTTAAATTTAGTTGGCTCTCTCATTATTAATTAAACACTTAATCATACAATTAAGAAAACCACAACGTTAAAATTCTCCCCAACAAGAAAATTTTCTAATTAAATCTCTCACGTTCATACTTATTGGGTTGTAATTTTCGGGGTGTTACAAACGTAGCCTCTGGTATCGACCTTTTTGCCTGCAAAATCAACTAACTGCCCGGTGTATGGTTGTATCTTACTTTCGGGGATGTCTAGTTGTTGGAAAGTGGACCAGTACAGGATATCCTCTGAGCTGCCTTGGTCGACTAAGACTTTGCACACCAACCAGTTTGCGACCTCAACCTTGACCACCATCGGGTCATCGTGATTGGGTTCTATGCCTTCGAAATCTGCGTCCGTGAAAGTTATAAGAGGCATTTTCCTGTGTATTCTAGGGCTTGTTGAAGCCGAGTTGATTGATTGGAGGTTGCGTAGGTGTCTCTTCCTTGCCGAGCTCGAGCTTCCTCCTCCAGCAAATCCTCCTGCTATTGTGTTGATAACACCTCGGAGTCGAGTCTCGGGGGGTTTAGTCGGTTGCTCCTGGCGGGGCTCCTCCGTGCATCTGGTTTTTCTGTCGCGATCGTCCTCCTATCCCGAGTTCGTTCTCGCTCGGACTTTCGGCTGTCGTCTCGAACGAAGCGTCGTAATTTTCCCTGTTAGATAAGTTTTTCAATCTTATCTTTCAGGGTGGTGCAATCCTCTGTGGCGTGCCCGTGCACTCGATGGTATTTGCAAAACTTAGACCTATCTGCTTTCTCTGGGGAGCGGTTCCGAGTAGGCAGGCTTATCAGCTCGGCACTGCAGGCTTCTTCTAGGACTCGTGCTCTACTATCTGTTAGAGGGATATAATGGGTAAACCTTGCGTGAGGTGGTATCTCGCCTCTAGGTTTGCTACTCCGCTCTCGGTCTGTTCTTGGTTTCTCTTGTTCCTCCTGCTTTTTATAGGACTCGCCCCTGACTCGTTCCCTGAACTTGGTCATTTCTTCCATCTGAATGTATCCTGCTGTTATAGCTCTGAGCTCGTCCATGTCATGTGGTGGCTTCTTGCAGAGGCTGTCCAAGAAAGGACCGGACTTTAGCGCCATAAGCATGGCGGTCAGTGCTACCTGTGGATTCAAGTCTCGGATCTTGACGGAGATTTCGGCGAATCTCTCCATGAAGTCCCTGAGAGACTCGTTGTCCTCTTGCCGAATGTTGGCTAGTGCTACTGCCGTCAGATGATGGGATCAACTCGTAGCGTATTGAGCGCCGAAACAAGCGACTAACGTGGCAAAAGAGTCGATCGAGTGAGGGGGAAGTCATGTGTACCAGTTCAACGCTGCCCCCTTCAAGGTTGTTGGAAACACACGGCACATGATGACGTCGTCATTTGTGTACAGGTTCACCTGCGTGACGAACGCGTCGATGTGCTCATCAGGGTCGGTCAGCCCGTCATATCGGTCCATGGAAAATGGCTTCCACCCGGCCGGTAGTGGAGTCTCCATGATTCCATCTACGAACGGGTGTCGCCTCGTTGTCTCAGGTATTGCACTTCGTCTTGGGGGTGCCCGCGATCCTGAGGCGAGTCTGGACTCTAGATGGGTTGTTGTTCGGCTTGCCTCGCTCCAGGTGGTGTCTTCCTGCTCTGTTCGGTCAGGATGTATATTGGTGGTTGCGTGAGCTGCCGATAGTCTGTTGGTAGCGGCGTGGGCTGCCGAGAGTCCATTTCGGTCCTCTTGCAGTTTCTAGTACTGCTCTCGGAGGGTGGCGTTCTCCTTGCGGAGGTCGTCTATCTCCTTAGCATTGTTCTGCTTTAACGTGTTGACTTCCCTTTGCAGGGCTTGGATCAACCGGTGATTCTCAAGCGCCTGACGCGGGAATGGCGCCACGTTGTTGGGGTTACTTCCCTGGGTATACCCAAGATTTGGCTTTCCGCCCCCTGTGGTCGCTTTTCGTGGTTCGCTGTTTTGCTCTGGGTTGTCGCCATTATGTCGTCTCGATTGGTGTGGCTGGGAATAGTTTCACCGTGCCCCACGGTGGGCACCAAATGTTCTTACCAAATTTTGGTAAGTTTTTCGGTGCGGTGGTTCCGCCGGGATCTCCTCTGTGACTGGTGGGGTGTACCTACAAAGACACTCCGACGCTCAAGTTAGAGACGCAGAGGTAGGAGACAGGTATCACAATTGAGATTAGAGTTTTTTTGTACCTCAATTGGAATGAATAGCTCTGTATTTATAGGATGTAAAGAGATAGATTTGATAGGGTTATTTTCCTATCAAATCTCCTCAAATCTTGTGGTGAAGATAGAGATAATTCTATCTTCTATCATTATCTTATGACCTGATCTTTGTCTATCTTATCGTATAGTAAAATCTGTTCTCTGTTGCTATTCCCTGGGTTCGGGTGAGTCTCTACTCGGCCAGCTCGACTACTCGGTGGAATGCCGAGTCTGAGTAGTACAATTATTATTGGGCCATATTAGTTGCGTCATTATGTTTTGCGGTGGTTTTTTTTATAGTAGGGGAAACTAAAACAAAAATTAAAGAGGCAAAGAAATATCCTTCTCGTGTAAGCAAGAAGAATGCCATCAGGTAGAGAATTCCAAAGCTGATCCCAACGATCATTGTGAGCTCCCCATCTAGCTACTGCGTTAGCATCTCGTGGGACATTGGCGCTGCATGATCTCTCGAATTATCTGTGTAACGAAACCGAAACCACGGCTTGGTTCCAATCTAAGCATTGGGTTATGTCCATTGTATATATATCATTTACTTGAATACTTATGATACATTTGATTTAGAAAAAAAAAGTGAAAAGAAAAGAAAGGAAGAAAGAAGAAAAACGAAAACAAAAGTGTGTTATAGAGTTGTTTGATATAAAATGATATTTGCAAACTGATAATTTTTTTAGAGTTGGTGTGAAAAGAAGAAATGATGATTTTTGTTTAAACTTTTTATTTGATTGTATAAAAAATTGAAAAGAAATTATATAAGATAACATAAATATTCTTAAAAACAAAAAAGTAAATAAAAGTAAAAGTATTTTCATCTTCTTTACTACACTACTACACTTTTCCTTCCCCCTTCTCTCCCATTTTGGGTGGAAAGCTTGCAGCAATGAGACCCACATTTTTTTTATCCATTCCTCTCACTTTGATACCAAATGAAGGAGAGATTAAGACAAATACTCTTTCCCCAATCTCTCATTCATTTCCCTCTTAACAAACAAACTCTTAATTCAAAAATATTTGCAAACTGTTGCTGTGAAAATCTATTGGCTGATTACCAATAAATGATTCCCTTTAAGCGACCAACTCAAGGAAATGATTCTATTCCTTGATTGGGTTCCTAGTCCACTCCAAAGAGAGCTTTCTAGTAGTCATTGAACTGAAGTTTTCTAATGCTAGGCTACTCCTATGAAATTTGCGGTAAAAGAAAGTTGTAAACGGCTGAAAACGGTAAAGGAAAAGTTGTAAATAAAGCGATAAATAAAGGATAAATAATTGGAAAAGATATAATTTGACTTATTTTCGTTCAGGCCTGTTTACATTGTGATTCCTACTATTTATAATGTTTTCTAATCAAGCATCATTTGTTTACAAGACACGTCAGCTGTAAGCTGTTTTCTAATAACTGCCAATGATCTTAGATTTTAGGGAGATCATGTGTTACATGATCATAAGATATTTTCCACTAACCATTTCTCCTATTTTTTTTAGGAAATCATGGATCTTTATGCATTTAGCCTTGGAAAAACTGCTTGTAACTGCCTTTCACGTTCAAATATATTTTTTTTAAAGCAAAATAGGGGATAGTTGCAGTTAGATCACTATTGACATCCAAACTATGTTAGCACCCCAATAATCAGCTAACAGAAACAACACTCCCATGAATATATTATAAGAAAATGATAAACAGATGAACAACCATGGGGGGGGGGGGGGGGGGGGCATAGAACCAAACCCATGAAATATTCCTTCCAACTTGGTCTTCCTTAAAATAAGTTTGTTTCAACTCTGCTGCATTAGCCAACAAAAGTAGCTGTTAGTCGACAGAAATAGTTGTTAGCCGTTAGAAACAATTCTTTTAGTCGTTAGCCATTAGTAACGACTATTTTAGTCATCAATCATCTTTAGCACTGAGATAAGCTAGAATCCATTGAGTCGCATAAGTCGATGATCATCGACGGCTAGTCTCAATATCAAATATTTTTAGAGCGAACACAAACTAAAAAAGATAATATCATTTCTAAACGTTTGTTAATAATTAATAAATTTATAAAATATGCATTTTATTACTCTTCATTATTCCCAGATAAATGAATGAACAAAATATGAATTTTATAAATATAACCATTAAACTATATAATGTCATCTTGATAATTATGCTTTTCGAATATCATTGTGAATCCAACCTCACAATCAATCACGATTCACAATAAAAAACATATTCAAACAATTTCAAACTAATACTATCAATATATCTCATAAAACTTTTCAATTTATCGCACACACATACATAAACTTCACCTAATTAATAAATAATTAACAATTTATCTTTATGAAATAATGTTTTCAAATAATCCCAATACGAAAAATCGTAAAATAGAAATTAATTCCTTATTTTTAAAAAATCCTCATTTCTTTCCTTAGAAACTCAAAATAATCCTCCTTTGAACATCAAAAACATAATTTACAGACGACGAAATCAAAATCAATTTCATGTCTACGGAGTAAATTAAAAAATAATTGTAAAATGTAAAAGTTAAGTAAAAGGGGTGTTCAGCACTTGAAGACCACATGATGTTATAGACCAAATCGACTAGGATCTGTTTTTCTCTTTCTAGCTTCTTGTCTTTATAAGGAATCCTATAAAGAAGAATATGCGATACAAAGTTTTTTTTTTAAACTTATTTTACCTATGGGGTTAGGATTTTAATTAAGGATAAACAGGCTTATCAATTATCACCAAGAAATTGAGTTTAATCTAATTTTATGAACTTAGATGTTAAACCCATGAATTGAATGAGATTATATTGGAGGGATTCCAGCACCTAGCCATCCTTAGTTATTAAATCCAATTCATAGTTTTGTATAATTTTAAAATATATATTATAAAGTTTACCTTAATTTTATAATTATATATTTTTTAATTCTATAATTTAACTATATATAATTTTAAAATTAATATATTACGTCAAATTAACCAAATTTATTATACTATTATATATATATATATATTGTCATGTCTTAATCGAATTTAATTAATGTTAAAAAATTAATCTTATTAAAATTTTGAGTCAAGTGAAAATACAGGTAAACTCATACTACCAGCACCCCTAATTATTTGATTTTATTTTTATGCATGTATTTTAAAAATACCAAATCATTAAACATTGTTTATCTTTTGTATTATAAATTAAATTACATATATTATTTATTTAAATGAACATATTATTTTTCTTATTATTATTTAAATATTTTCTTTTATAGTACTAGTACTATTTTAAATTTATTTAAATTAAAAACTATCGACATTTTTTTTTTCAATGGAGGTTCACCGTTCATGAATTCATCGTACCAGGGCAGGCAACAGGAAAGAAAAGGTTCGCGTGTAAGAAAGAAATCAAACAAGTTAAATATTCATGTTGGGTGGGTCCCCGCAAGTGGTGCTCGAAATCACACGGCTTGAGATTAAGCATCCCCATTTGTTCCTACCAACACGCCAACGACAATTGAAGTTGCCGTTTGTTTTGTTTGATTGCCAAGGAAAGCATCTTTGGGAAACGAACAGAATGATGTTCGAGTAAATGGGACCTGCACCTGCACTTCTACCCGCTGCTGTGTTGAGTTTACACTTGAAATGGGTTTAGCTATCACCAACCATTCCCTTTTGTCTTTTATCTTCTTTCACTTCGGATCAAAGTCTGCGTCACCATCATCTCTACTCTTACCTACACCTTATTCTTCTTCTTCCTCCTCCTTATTGCGCTCTTCACGACCATGATCCTCTGCCTCACACTCACTCTCGGATCTCAGTCGCAGATCCACCTTCAACGTTCACCATCACTACCACTAATTAGTTTTTTCTCATGGACCCATCTACTTCTCGTCCAGCTGTAGTCATCGATAATGGCTCCGGGTACCCTTTTTCCTCCATTTCTGTCACCCACTTTCTATTCTAGCTTTTTGTTGTTGTATCTTTTATGTGGACAGCATTTGTTTGTTGAAATGCCCCACTGATGTTTGCTTAGTTTTTTGTGACTAGAATTCTCTGTAATTCATTGACCCCAATTGGGTTTACCCTGAATTTGGAAATGATGTTTTTTTTTTTTTTTTTTTTTTTGCAGGTATACGAAGATGGGGTTTGCTGGTAATGTTGAGCCATGTTTTATTGCTCCGACAGTGGTTGCAGTTAATGAGTCGTTTCTGAATCAATCGAGGGGCTCTTCTAAAGGCAATTGGGTGGCCCAGCACAATGCTGGGGTTATGGCAGATCTTGATTTCTTCATTGGGGATGAAGCACTTTCCAAGTCGCGGTCTAGCAGCACTTACAATCTCAGCTACCCGATTCGGCATGGCCAGGTTGAGAATTGGGATGCCATGGAGCGCTTCTGGCAGCAATGCATTTTCAATTATTTGAGGTGTGATCCGGAGGATCACTATTTCCTCTTGACCGAGAGTCCATTGACTGCGCCTGAGAGTCGCGAGTATACTGGGGAGATCATGTTTGAGACTTTTAACGTGCCTGGACTTTACATTGCTGTGAATTCTGTGCTTGCTCTTGCAGCTGGATACACGACATCCAAGGTTGGTAATTGGTATACCCGAAAAAGATTGGGAATTATGCTGAATATAGAATTGGAATTGGATGATTAATCTTGAATGCTTTACATATTTAGTATGGCCTCAGCAGCAACAAGTTTGGTAGCTATATAAACACAAAATGCACTGGATGTTTCATCAGCCCCTGCAATTTGACGCTCTTGGATGCTTTCACTTGAAACCAAAAGTGAACCGTACTGTAGAATATGAATGAACTGTTGTGGTGGTTTTGCATTATTACTAGCGCATAGGATAATTCATCAGCTCCCCTCATTATGTTGAATATAAAATGTTAAGTTGACTCTGGATAGTTATACTTATACTTGAATTTGATAACAGTACCATAGGAGCTTTGAAGAAATTTTGTTTCTTGTTTCTTATTATATCTGTCTTATTTTAAGAATATTTTCCTTTTAGGCTGATCTGGAATTCTTCTCAGTGTGAGATGACAGGAGTTGTAGTGGATGTTGGAGATGGGGCTACTCATGTTGTACCTGTTGCAGACGGCTATGTTATTGGAAGTAGCATCAAATCGATTCCTATTGCTGGAAAGGATGTTACCCTTTTTGTTCAGCAGCTTATGCGGGTGGGTTATCCTTCTGGTATAAAATTAAAAGGTTATTGTGCTGGTATTGTTCCCAACTTCCCATATTTGAATATCTGTGAATTTTTGTAAACCTCTTTTTAATGTTGAAAGATCTCATAAATTACCATTTACACTAGCTAGTGAAGCCAATCATGTATAAATGCTAATCTGGATGAACAGGGTGTGATGCACTTATGATAGTATTTTTGTTACATATTTAATATAAATAGAAGTGAAGTTTACTTATTTCATGATTGATTATGAAACTTATTCGTGTATTTAGCTATATTTTTTTTGTTTAACTGACCGAGATTGTAATAATCCATATCCAATTGTCAATCTGCATTTTGCTAAGCCAGATTCACAAACTGTTGTGTTCACATTGCTTCGTGCAGGAAAGAGGAGAAAATGTACCACCGGAAGACTCTTTTGAAGTGGCACGGAAAATGAAGGAAATGTATTGCTACACCTGCTCTGACATTGTGAAGGTTGTCTTTATTTCAATTCTTTGACAGAATTATTTGAGGAGTTTGTGGTGCACCTCTGCCAATAGTTTTGTTGCATCTTCCATTTGCATGTTGAAAGTCAATAAATTCTTTAATTTGCTATTCTTTTTGTGAATCAAGTGATGTAACTAAAGTGATCTTTTAAACTTTATAGTTTTCCTACATAACATTAGCTCAATTTCTCTCAGGAATTTAATAAGCATGACAAAGAACCAGGCAAGTACATCAAGCATTGGAGAGGCATTAAACCAAAGACGGGGGCACCATATTCATGTGATATTGGCTATGAACGATTTCTTGGTCCTGAGGTTTGTTCTTTGTCACTCTTTAGATTTTCTGTATTATGTCGTTTTTTTTTTTGGGGGGGGGAGGGGGGGTTGGTGATATTTATATCTACTTGTCATATACCTATTTTTAGTATGATTTTTCTGTTGTGAGTACCTGAACCTATCTCAAGAATTAACTAAATATATACATGATTAGTTTCTGACTTCCTGTCATTAATATCTATAGCTGAAACAGAGAGGTCTATATGAGAAAATGGTAAAAAATTAAAGTGATATTATGCATTTTGCCTTGATCCAAACCTTCTCTTCAGAAGGTCAGAATTTTTTCCTTTTCCTTTTTGGGTTATAAAAGAGGTCCATGAAGTAGTTTGGGAAGGGGCAAGGGAGGCTTAAGTGCAGGCAGTGTAGCCTGGCTACCGCTGGGATTTGAACCTGGGATCAACTGATCATGTAGTCTCTATCTCTAAGAGTCTTGGTATCACCTAGCCATAGCTATTGGTTCCTCTTGAGTTTGTTCCTTTAACTATTTAAGAATTGATGAAAATGTAGTAATGCCTTGGTGTAATTCCTGAGCTAATCTATAGGTTCAGTTGGGGTCATTATATCAACAGGACCAGTCAATTTAACATCTGTATGTTTTCCTATGATTTCTGCAGATTTTCTTTAATCCTGAGATATATAGCAGTGACTTTACAACCCCTTTGCCAGTTGTAATAGACAAGTGCATTCAGTCTGCGCCAATTGACACAAGGAGATCATTATATAAGGTCAAGTACTTTACTGACATGTATATAAATAAGCCCTAAAAGTGCTTTTAAATTTTAGTGAACCATCACTTCTAATCATATAATTAGGGATCTTCCAAGCCTCAATTTAAGCCTGGGGCATTTTTTATTGTTGGCCCAGATGGAGTACATTAGTGTCAAGTGTTATATCAGTCCATCAGTCCACCCACGATATTTAATTTTTGATCATATGAATTTCAAGCCCTTTAATTTACATTTTCTTAATGATTGATCTCTTTATCTCTTGCCCATTTTGTCTTTTTTATTTCAGAATATAGTGTTGTCTGGAGGTTCAACCATGTTCAAGGATTTTCATAGGAGGTTGCAACGTGATCTTAAAAAAATAGTGGATGCTCGTGTCCTTTCATCTGAAGCACGCTTAAATGGGGAGATAAAAGTAAGTTAATAGGTACCTTTAAACCATCTTTAAATTGATCATTGTCTCCCTCTTACACAGAGATGAGAAATTCTTACGTAAACCTGTTTGCACTGGTTGTATAGACTAAAACCAATCAACAATAAATAGATCATTATGTTGTATTAAATAATTACGTAAATTCTTTTGTCACATAATTATTTTACATTTAAAATAGTGTTGTGCTGCTTGTTGATTGGTTTGGTTATGGAACTTGTGCTGACAAGGTCTTAACTCAAGTCCCCCCTCCCCCATGGCCCAACACATGCATGGACAAAATTATCACATTGATATAGTTATGGCAGGCTGGACTGCTATATATTTATTGCTTTGGTCTTGCATTTACTTTTTTTACTTCATTAATTTGGAGCCTACAGTCACAGCCAGTGGAGGTAAATGTACTCAGCCATCCAATCCAGAGATTTGCAGTTTGGTTTGGAGGATCAGTACTTGCATCAACACCTGAATTTTTTACGGTATGCATTTCTGACATTGTTTTTGGGGGGGTTAGGTGGTTCAGTGTGTGCATCCCATAATCACTGATTTTGTGTACTAATAATGTGTTCTTCCGTGTAATGGGGGAGGGGAGGGGGTGGTGCTTGTTCAATGACTAACTTTCTTCCTTGCTATAACTTCTAAGTACCATGCCCTGAAACAAAGAAAAAAATCTCTTTTGACCTTGAGCACATTGGTCTGAGACAATTTATTGAATAGTATGTATGTATTTGTAGGTTTGAGATGTACCTTATTTGTTGACAATAAATCTTTTATTATTTCTTGTCTATGAGAAAGCAATGGTGGATGGATTGCATGTAGTTGGTTGTCTATGCCTCTTTGAGATGTACCTTTATTTGTTGACAATAAATCCTAGATTATTTCTTGTCCATGACATGAGAAAGCAATGGTGGATGGATTACATGTCGATGTCACATTTGTAGTTGGTTGTCTATGCCTCTGTTTGACATCAATAACCTGAATTTTGTATGCTTTGCCAGGTTAAACGAATCTATGATTGCATACATGGTAACAAAATATATGGTATTGTTTGCTAAGTTTAGAAATATGATTCTTGAACGGTGTAAAAATATGACATCAGAGTTTTTTTTTTTTTTTTTTTCTTTTGGTTTGCCATCCGTGTGGACTGCAATGTGTTGTCTTGCTATAATGTTCTCCCAGTGAGAGTATGCATAATTTCTTAATGTTTCTTAAATCCTTCCGATAACTCTCAATGCAAAACAAGAATAATTTTACAATTTCTGTTCCAATGTACAGGCTTGTCATACAAAGGCAGAATATGAGGAGTATGGAGCAAGCATTTGCCGCACAAATCCCGTTTTCAAGGGGATGTATTAAAGCAACGACGAATTAGTTGATCATGGATGCAGTTACTTGATAAGCAGTTGAATGAATGTCCGGTTATTTTGATCCTCAATTCCCCTCCTGTATTCGTGGTGGCAGGAGTGAGTGTAACATATGTATATTCAGTGAAAATATGCATTTGTTTTTATTCCAGCAGTCTTCCTAGGCAGTCAGTTTCACATGGTTAATACAGTTGCCAGCAGGTCCATATGGTACTTAATGGTTAGATAGAAATTGATCCTTGACTAAGTTAGCCGAGCTGAATTGCAATTTTTGGTGTAGAGATTAGAGATTGATCAAGTTCTGTATTTTTTGTCACTCATTGTTGGGACTGATAATTCCATTAAGGGCAGTTTGTTGGGAGCATGATAAGGGACATAAGATATGATAAACTATCATATCCAATCTTAATTCATGGTTTGGTGAGTTCGTAAGATATGATAAAATAATCCTATTTTTGTATCATATCCTATTTACCGGTCAAAATTTTATCCTATGGTCAAGGTTAGAATTCAACATGATATGATTAAGAAATATTTTTCTTACTCACCCTTCAGTCCCTTCTGATTGTCTCCCCCGCCCTTTTCTCTCCCAACACATTTCGATTGAACTCATTTGGTTGAATTATCAATTCGGGCTAATCCAGCAGTTGACTAACAATGGATTACCATATTTTTAACTCAAGTTGGGTTGAGTCAATTTAATTTTGAGCTGGTAATTTTCTAATCTAACTTGTGAACTCATGTTTATCATTTATGTTAAATAATCATTTTATAATACGTTATACTATTCTTTCTATAAAAAAAAAGTTATACTATTCTAATGACTCTAATGACTGATTATAGCATCATCATACTTTTAAATTAATGCATTAAATATAACTATTTAATAGGTAATATATTCACTAGTCACAACTTGATGAAGTCCACCACACAAAATAAACATACAACTCTTTACAAAAGAATTTCTTTTCAATTCTCTATCTACTCTTATATTTTAAATAGGTAATTAGACATTTTGAATATTCTGAATAAGACCTGACTTATGTTTTGTTGTCCACAAGCTCAGTCAACATATCTCTAACACTTTGAAGAGTCATCAGGATGTAGCAGTTCAGATCCTCAAATTTCCTTAGCCCAAGATGACTTTCAATCACACATTACATGCAAACCTAACTCTGTTAGACTGTTACATTACAACTTTCAATAAAAATTCCAAATAATGTATGGGTATGGGTAAAGTTTAATATTTAGAAGTTAATATAATATGAAGTCTTTAACCTTATTATCTTGACAATGTACCGTATCTAAGTGCTTTGTTAATCATACCAATGACACTATGTAAAAGCAATCATAAATCAGTAAGCAAAGTTACTAAAGTCAGCCTCCCTCAAAGATGAAACACAAGCAGAGGACTAATATAAAAAAAAAAATTACCTTTTATGTATAAAAGCAATTCAGGGACTAACAAATAATTATGAGAACTTTATTGAGGCATTCTATTGGTCTTGTTTTGTAATGTGGGTCTGTTTTTCAGCTTTGGATATGGGGTGGTGCTGTTTTTTGTTTCACGTGGTTATCTAGTATTTGTGGAAATTTATGTCACAAATATTTTATAACCATTTGATTCAATTGTTGCTGCTTTATGGTGTAGGTACCACTGGTACCATGTTTCTGTTTCAATTTATATACAAATGGTTTTTGCTGATAAAAAAAATATATGAGAACTTTAGTCACGAACTGTAGCCAGTAAAACAATCTTGTGTGTACGGTGCACAAATTTCATAACTTTTGCACCCTATAATTCACGGACTTGGATCTTCTATCCAATTCTTCAGGTCTCTTTATATCTCTAATTTCACTTTATTTCTCAATCATCTACTTTCATTTCTCCATTTTTTTTTTCTTTTCTTATGCTTTTAATTTTTTTGTTGCAGAAGCAGGAGAATAAGAGATGATCTAATTTCATAATTCACCCTTTTATTTGCAATACCTTAGTTTACTTGAATGGGACGGCTACCTTAATATGATTTCTTTAATTTGAAATAATGAAGAATGGGATCATCTATGTTAAGACGATCATTTGTAGCAATTCATTCCATTACGGCCTGTTCCCTACTTACCCCAACAATCATGGTTTTGTCTAATGATTTTCGTCACTTAATTTGTTGGCCCGAGATTGGACCCATTAGCACCTTATTTAGTTCCATTTTCTTTTTCCGGTTTGGCACGCGATCAAACGTAAATCACAGATGGATACGCAATGCGGATGAACTTGATAAAAAAAATAAAATTGGAGTGCGGCTTAATTAAAGTTAACAAAATTTACAAAAGCAATAGTAAAACAGAAGAAACGGTGCCACTTGATTCATTTACATGCGCTCTACGCGACGTATACTTGCGGCTGTCATTTTATATTGAACTAGTGCGTTGGCCCGTACAATGCACGGGTGAACATTTTGATAAGAAATGAAGTAAATTTTTGAATTTATAACAACATATAAAAACAATTATATATCTAATTTAAAAAATTTTAATATATGGTAGTATTTTAAGAATTTTGCTAAAAAAATTGTCATCCAAATCTATATCATATAAATATATAATTAAGTGATTTTTTATTTTTTAAAAGCATAAGCATGTATTATTATAATTAAAGAGTAAAATATATTTGTAAATTATAATGATGTTATATTGCCCCACTTAAATAAGGATTTAATTGTTCCTATACACAATACTAAAAATATAGAAAAGAATAAAGCTTTATCTTGAAAATAAATTATTATAAATAAGAGTAGTGATAAACAGACACTCTAATTTTGGGGTGTATGGGTAAAAATAAGAAAGAGATAGAGAGAAAAATAATGCAATAGAGAAAATATTTGATGTAACAAAAAAATGAAGAGAGAGAGAGAGAAAAATGGGAGTGGAAGTGAGATGGAAGAAAGAGTACATATGTGTTTAGTTTTTTCTACAAATAAGGAAACAGTAAAGTGGTGTTACAGTAAATTTCCTTTATGATGATTGTTTCAATTTCCTTTATGTTGAATGAATGCACATTTAAAATACATTTATTATTTTCCTTTTAATTTTATTTTAAATTTTTGTGACTGTTTTAATGCACTTAATACCAAAATGATATTCAGCAACAAAAAAAAAACCAAAATATCCCTTAAACTTTTTGGGGGAAAATTGTTGGGAACAGTATATATTACTTTAAGTAAGAAAGGAAAGTATTGAAAGAAAAAGGAAATTGCATTATTCCTTCTCACTCATTGATTAACCCACAAAAAGATAGATGAAAATATAAAATACATAAAACAAAATGTAAATCCCTTTAAACATTAATAAGTATGATTTTCATTTTGGGCATTTTAAAGTACATAAAAGAACAATCCTTTTCTTATCAACCTTAATAATAAAACTACGATTGATATGACACAATCTGATAATACATAAAAGAATATTACTCATTAAAATTCGAGAACACAAACTCAAAGACGATAGAAAACACAATGTGTTATAACTACTTTGGGGGAGAAACATGAAAGTAGCTAGATAAACATTTTACTAAAATAAACAAAGGAATATACCTAGTTCTACCAATTTTTAAATTATTATAAAGGTGTTGCTCAAATTAAGATGAGTAATAATTCATAAGACGTGAATACACAATTATAATAAAGGGCAAATAATTATAAACAAATATATAATCCTATTCAAAGGCTTATACATCTAAAATTAGCAACCTTTCATCTTGTATACTTGTTTAATTTAAGGTATAGCGCATAAAAAACGTCCCAACCCCAAGCTTAAGTTCCACCTGAGATTAAAAGGGAGTTAGAAAGATTACTGAATTTGATAAACTAATGGAATTAAGAATGAAAAAATGGAAATTTGTTAGAACATATATTTATTTAAATTATTAACATGTATGAAAATAGAATATTTATTCATTAATCCAAACAGTCTATTTGAAAGATAAACCAATAAACTAATAAACTTATTTTGAAATACCTCTAAATAATATATAATATTGCAACATTTCACCATACGTATACAAACCAATAAACATCTAAACTTAAACAAAAATATAAACTAACACATGTTAACAAATCTAATGCTTGGTGCATGTAGGTTTTTTTTTTTCCCCCTTCTAAAAGCAAGGTATCCCCATAGCTGAAAGCCATGAGACTAACCCCCAAGGTGTAGAAATCACCTAAGTGGGTTTTGCCTCTCCCAACAAAGTCTTTTCCGTACGTATGATCAGAAAATCGAATCCCTGTCAACATGCTTAAGGAATCCAGCCATCTACCAACTTTGCTGGGCTCTGTCAATCCTCTTTGTTTCTACTGCACAATGACCTTAAAATTCAAGAACAATAAGCCAATAACTGAGCTGCAATATAGTAATAAACCGAGACATATAACACGTTATTAATTTAATTGGACACTAAAAAACTAATGTGTATACAAAAATTTTATTTTAAGATATTTCAAAAAAGTTAAAAAAAAAAAACAATTAAGACAATAAATATAGTTGTTATATAAAAAAAAATACAGTTGTTATAATTGTTCAAATTAATATTACATAAGCTATTTGATAATGCACGATTAAGCATTGAAAAGAAAAGAGAAATGCATTAGTCTTTCTCACCCATTGATTAACCTAGAAAAGGAGGTGAAGAAAATGTCCTATCGTATTGTGATGAATTCAATCTTTATGTATACAACATCCATACATTCCTTTTTCCATTAATTGAAAACCCCACCTCTGCAGATTTATTTTTTGAAAACAAAACTGAATTAAAAACAAAGAGATAGCAGTTTTTTTTTTTTTTTGAAAAACAATTGAATTAAAAACAAAAAGATAGCAAACAATAATAAGCATTGAAAAGAAAAGAGAAATGCATTATTCTTTCTCACCCATTGATTAACCTAGAAAAGGAGGTGAAGAAAACGTCCTATCATATTGTGATGAATTCAATCTTTATGTATACAACATCCATACATTCCTTTTTCCATTAATTGAAAACCCCACCTCTGCAGGTTTATTTTTTGAAAACAAAACTGAATTAAAAATAAAGAGATAGCAGTTTTTTTTTTTTTTAAAAAAAACAATTGAATTAAAAACAAAGAGATAGCAAACAATAACTCACCAAAAATCGGTTGATGAAAGACTTGCTTCACTCAAATTAATTTTAAAAAATATCATCGAAAGTCCTTGAGGTTTTTCTTTTTGATAGCCTTTCAATATTAATGTAAGATAATTTATTTATTTTTTCAAAACCTAATTTAGGTATTTGCTAAAAAATAAAGTTGAATAGCTTTATAACTAGGATATAATTACTAATTTAGATGATAAAAGATAATATGAAATGATAGAGTTTATAGAAATATTTTGAATTTTTTTTAAAATCCTTTTGAAACTTAAACTAATTTTAAAATTGTCCATTTCAAAACTGAAACTGATTTTAACTGATCATTTTAAATAAGTAACTACCCATTTTGAACTATACATCATGTTCACCTATTCACCAATAAAAAAATTGTTCATTATCATGCTCATTTTAAACTATGCATTTTAACTTCAACGATCTGTTCACATATCAGCGTTTTAAAGGTGATGATAAAGGAAAAAAAAATTAAAACGAAAAATAATTTTAAAAAATTTCTAAAATGGAATTTTGATTTTTAAAACGTTTTTTTTATAATTTCCTTAATTTATTCTTAAAAAAAACACTCCAATATCACAAACATAAGAAAAGAAACAAAAATAGAAGAATTGGAAATTTTCCTCCGTGTGCAAAATTCCCTTGAGCTAGCGGTAGCCACGCACCGCGAGCGGGATTAGTCTCTGACCTAGTGGGTTTGAGGACACCATGGTCTCTGACCCAGGACAAAAAAAACAAAAATAGAAGATAGACAGAAAAAAGAAGAAGAGAAAAAAAAGAAGAAAAAGTACAAAAAGAAAATGCAAACGAAGATAATAGAAAGAAAAATGGTTAGTACTACCTTGCTCCAATTCATAGTGGTACGTATTATGAATTTTTCAAGTCTAGGTTTGCCTAATTGATCCGATCAGTGGTAATACATAGGCAGAAAAAGCAATGACGTCTGGCAATAGAAGGGAATGGTGCAACAACATATAGAACGAAGGTTGTTCTGTTGATTAGAAATTGATGGAATGAAAAGTGATTACTAAAGGATTTAATAATTAAAAAAAAAACAGCAAAAACAATTATATTTCATGGTAGCAAAAAACAAAACCTGAAAGTAATAACATGTAGACCTTGATGCAACATCGGAAATCTTGAGAAGTCGATCCACTCTGCAAAGCAAAAGCAAATTTCAAGATAAAACAGCAACACAAAAATAGGTAAAAAAAAAATCAATTCAATAAAGAAATCAAATGAATTACCTGAAATTTGAATCAATTCCTACGGATAAAAAAAATATCATTTTAATTATTGATTTTTTAAAAGTTATTAAAATTTAATTTAGAAATAAAAGAAGGTGGATTAAGATAGATAGATAATTTAAAAGATCAAACATATAGATAAAAATAAAAAAATGATAATTTAAATAGTCGAAAAAAATAGATTAGTTACAAAAATAATGTACATAAATAAAGATAATATTGACGATATAAAGAAAGTAAAGAGGGTGAGTTGGCAAAACTTATCATCTAAAATCAAAACTCAACCTGAAAATCACTTATTAAATTCCAACAACCCTAAATCCGTTAATGCCCTCTATGCCTTTAGTTAGTAACTAAAAAGTATAAACGGCTTATCTATCATCCTTTATCAGCTTTATTTGACTGAAATATTTTCGTTTTCTTATTGATTTCTTCGTTTCTTCCTCTCTCGGTCTTCAAATTAAATTTTTCAGAAACTTTCGATGTCCCACACCCCTTTCAAATCCAAAACAATGCACAAAGCTACGTTCATGAGCATGAGCATGTTCCGTTATTGTTGTCCATAGCATGAAAGCGACATGCATGTGGGAATGAACATCACACTCACAAAACCGTTAATCCTAAGATGCTTTGTCATCACCTTCTTCCTCTCCCTCCCTTTCATCTTCCTCTTCTTCCAGCTCCTCTCTCCGCAACAACAACCCCGCCACGTCACCACCACCACCTCAACCAACGACCTCAGAATCCGACCCGGTTACTCCTCCTACGACTCCTACATCCAGCGCCAGCTCAACAAGACCCTCAACCCACGCCTCCGAAAAATATGGACCACCCGCGACTGGAACCGCAAAATCCCGGTTTTCGCGCGCTTCTTCGAGGACCTTAAGGAAAAAAACCTTCTCCACAGCGCGTCGAAGGCACTCTGCATAGGCGCGCGCGTGGGCCAAGAGGTCGAGGCGCTGAGGCGAATCGGCATTTCTGACTCCGTTGGAATGGACCTCGTTCCGTACCCGCCGCTCGTCGTTAAGGGTGACTTTCACAACCAACCGTTTGATAACGGCACGTTTGATTTCGAATTCTCGAACGTGTTCGATCACGCGCTGTACCCGGAACGGTTCGTGGCCGAGATCGAACGCACGTTGAAGCCCAACGGCGTGTGCGTGCTGCACGTGGCGCTGTCCAGGCGTGCGGATAAGTACTCCGCTAACGACCTCTACAGCGTCGAGCCCCTCGTAGCGCTGTTTAAGAACTCCGCTTTGGTTCACGTTCGTAGCGTCGATGGTTTTGGGTTGGACACCGAGGTTGCGTTTCGTAAGAACATGGAACCTCCTTCACACCCTTTCCGTTAATGTTTTTTTTTCTTCTCTCCTTTCTCTTTTGTTTTCATTTTTCTTCTCTCTTTCTTTCCTTTTTGGGATGTATGTATTTGAATTTTGTTTATTTTTATAAAGTGTTGCTGAATGATTGAGCGGTGTTACGGTGGGTGATGATCAAAGTTGCTTATTGCACTGTGCATTTTGCTTAGGTGACGATACATATAGGATAGGGTAGCATAGTAGTACGTTTTATTGAAAGCAATGTACAAGAACTCCAGCATGTATTTTAAGCAATGTTAATTTTTTTCAATCTTGTTTTTTTTTTTTATATATTTATTCTGCAATAGTATTTTTTTAAAAATAATAGATTTTTATAGAATATTTGAAATATTAAAGTGTTTTATATAATCGCTTATGCATAATATAAGGATAAGGATATGGCGTCATCTACTCATCCATCAATCTGTGCCCTTTTGCTTATAGCTAACATGTGATTCAACTACGGGTCAGTCCCATGTTTTTTTTTTCTCCTGAGTCACAGATAATTGGTGTTCCTCAATTTGCTGGATCAGATACTAATTCTGTTTGCGGTGCGTGCCTATCACTGGCTAATTTTGCATACAAAGAGAATTAAATACGGATTCTTCCAATAGATTGTTCTTCCTCATGGCGGGACCTTACACCACTGCGTCAATTCTGAGTTTGGTCAGTCCCATATTAGTTGTACTAATAATAAAAACAAAATTATTCATAAATTTAATTATATAATTATTACAAATTGAAACTGGTCAAATTCGTTTAGGTTCAACCAAGTATGACGTAGTTTAAAAAGGAAAATAGTAGAGAGGTATTCATATTCTATTTAACATTTATAACAAATGATATAATATCAAGAGATATAAAAAAAATAATGAATATGAATACAATGGTTGTAATAGAGAGGTGTTTATATATTATTTCTCTTTGTAAATGTAAAACTTAAATATAACATAGACCATTTTCATATTTACTTCTATATTATAAATTTGAATTCTTATCTTTATACAAGAACGTTTTTAGGAGTTATTCTTGAATAAGAGTACTTGTAATCTATATGAATTATCTGTGAGCATTTATTCTTATTGAGCATCATGTCCTATTCTTATATATCATAATCTTATATATTATATATATAGTTTTATTTTTTTAATTATTTATTCCTTTAAAATATGTTTCTTAATTTAATTTTAAATTTAATTTGATTTAAAAACTAGTCCAAAAAATTCTTTCTCAACTATCTTAACCACTTACCTTTTATTTTTATTTGTATACGTAATTTTTTAACAACTTATTTCTTTCAATTAATCATTTTTATCTTTATTTCTAAATTGAATTTTAAATTTTTTTTAAAATAAATTGTTAATACTTAAAAATAATCTTGTATTATAATATAAATTATTTATTATAAATTTATTCATTATGAATTTATATTTAAGTGCATGATCCATGGGGACAAGGCGAAGCCATGTTTTCCACTAAAAGGAAAAAAAAAATGAACAGTTAAGATATACCATCACATTCACATATCTATATATTATTGAAAATAAAATTAAAACATATTGTATACTAACAATTCGATCATACAATTAAAATTCATGTGAGAAATGATTCCTAATGATAGTGAGGAACGTAGTCCTTAATTTAATTCACTCCCCCTTTTGATTCCTGCGGCGCATACCAATGGAGAAGCGCCAAGTATCAAGTAGTGGGTCAGGGATTAAGTTTGCGAAATACCACTGAATAGAGTGAGCCCAGTAAGGTGTGCACCTTGGTTTGTACCCAATTTCACCAATTGCAGCTCTTGCATAAGCCTCAGCTGTTGGTACGAACAATGAATCTCTCTCAATAGATGCCACCCTTGATACCATATTCGTTGCAACGTACAGTGGTACCTTCATTCATCAGTAGTATATATTAAGATTAAGGCAAATATTAACTGTTTTAATGATACTAGTTAATAAATTAAAAAAAGAAAGTTTAGTTAAAAAATTAAAAGAAGAAAATAAATTTTTTTCTTTTAATTTCTCAACTAGTGTCTAACAAGATCCTAAGATTAATCATACTAGTTTAAAGAAAATAATTGCAAAAACAAAACATTCTAACTACATATTTGTAACTACCTGACATTGCACATGAATCCCGTAATGTCCATACTCCACGTACAGAGATCTTGATAACTGATCAACGTAACTGCATGTTTCCATCGATGAGTTCAGTACACGCCGGGACCCCCCGGGAGCTTGGGCGTAATAAAGACAGTATGCATTTTTTTTTTTTTTTTTTGACAGAGACAGTATGCATAAATTTTCAATTATTTTATTTGACTTATGATTTTATATACTTTTAATATTGGTTTAACGATATGCTGTATATTTATATGCTTATTCAATTAGAAATTATCTTATATTTCAATTCGACTTATAAAACAACTATTATAAAAATTAACCATTTTTATTTAGAATAAATAATATATGTGTACTATTTATAGTGTAAAGATTTTTTCATTATCATTTAATAACAAATTGTCATATATGATACATAAGTTTGTTGAGTTTTTGATCAACATAACATTACATATTATATTATTTTTAAAAATATAATATTATGTCTTAAAAATATTAGCTATGTTTTTTTTGCATCTCCATATACACTAGCTCTTAGAACTTTTTATTCACAAAAGAAAAGCTCCTAGAATTTTTTTTTAAATAATATAAAATGTCAGATTATCATATCAAAATATAATAATATTACACTTACAATAAAATTTTACAATATTTTTATAATTATTTTTTATTTTTTATTACATTACTCGTATTTTGTAATTTTTTAAATTATAAGAATTATTGTGAATTTTTTTTTTAAGAATAAGATTGCTCATTAAAATATAGTTGAGTGATGTGAGAATTGCTGTCTCTCTTAAATGAGAGTTCAGTCTCCTTTACAACAAATACTAACATTGCTCATTAAAATAAAGTTGAGTGATGTGAGAATTGCTGTCTCTCTTAAATGAGAGTTCAGGCTCCTTTACGACAGTCACCCGAATACCCGATATAATAACCACGTACTAAAGAATATTTCTGAAATTTTTGTGAGCACTTGTTGAAGCATGAATATACTTGATAATTTAAAATAAAAATAAGAACAGAAGAAAATTTTAAATTAATATAAAATTTGGAGAATAAAAATACCATAAGAAGAAATGTAAAGAAAAAACTACGTTCTATATTTTTATCTCTCATTTCACTGTCACAGCACTTTTTTTTTTTGGAGAGGAGTCACAGCACTTATTATATTAATACTTTTCTTGCTTTCTTTCTTTTTTTCATCTAAATCCTTTTCAAGATGCATACCTCACAAGGATTAAAAACATATTATCACTGATCCTAATTATAAATAATAAAGTAATTTTTTCTTTGATCCTAATTATAAGCAACAATCACTAGTTTTTAAAGTAAATTTTTTTTGTACTCTTATTTTATTGTTTATTCTATTCCCTATACACTATAACAACCACTTAAAGTAAATGGTGTTTTTGGAATAAAAATTAAATTTTTGGCAGAATTAATTAAAAAAAACTGTAGTAATTATTTTCATTGGTATTGATGATTTGTTTTATGTTGCTTATAATTAGGACAAGAGCTAGTATCATTTTTGTTATCGCTGATATCACCATTACAACTTGTTGTTGGGTTTGAGCTTTGTCGTCTAGTGGTGGAATATTGGTTTAGCTTACATTAACGAACACGATGAAAATAAAAGTTTTTTTCGTTCTTATTCTTTCCGTTTCAAATTATATGACGTTTTAGAAAAAAAAATTATTCTAAAATAAAAGTCATTTTATAAAATCAATATTGTATTAAGTATCTTTTTCCAAGACTATCCTTAATTAATACTTAATGGAATAGTGTACTATGAATAATTAATTAGAGAGATAAAAGATATATTAGAAAGTTACCTAATGTTTTCTAAAAAATTTAATAAATTAATTATATTTCTTAATACTTGTGTCAAAATCTTAAACATCATATAAACTGTAACGGAAGGAGTATTTTTTTCATAATAAAAAAAAATATCTTCCTTATGAACAATATTAATCATCTTTTCAATCATAATTACTTTATAAAAGCATTTTTTTCAATTAGAAAGAAAAAAAAGGGAATAATTAAAATGATCACCAGAAGGGGGTTTAGAAAAGCTTACGCCTTTGTAGCAGCATAGATTGTAAAGAGAGGATGAGAAGGCACAACCACAGCAGCACCTGATCCAATGTTAACAATGGCACCCTTTCTCCTCTGTAACATCCCATGCAAAACACATTTTGTTACTCTCGTGGTTCCTTCGACGTTGACCTTAACAATGTTCCTCCACACCTTCTCCTCCACCTCGTGAAAGAACATCGCCCTCGGGTACGTGATCCCCACGTTGTTGACCAAAACGCCAACGTCCAAACCCTCACTCGCCTCCTCCACGCGCCGGAGACCCTCCGACATCTCGCCGCCGGCGAAGTCCATCTCAACGATCTTCACGCGCGTGTCGGGGTATTTCGCTTTGATCTCACGCGCAACCGTTTCGAGCTTCTGGAAGGTTCTGCTCACGAGAATGAGGTTGAGTCCTCTCTGCGCCAGCTGGTGGGCGAAGGCTTTTCCGATCCCGTCGGTGGCTCCGGTGACCAGAGCCCACGAACCGTAGCTTCGGACGAGGTTCTTCTCGGATCGGAAACAAGTTCGGAAGATCCATGTGAAGAGTGAGATGAGGCTGTTGAAAGTGACGATCAAACCGAGGAATGAGATTATGAGTAGTGTGACTGTGAGGGGCTGGTACTCATCAACGTTGCTGCATGTAATAACTATACGTGGCATTGGTATGAGTAGTTTTTTGCGCGTTTTCCTATTTGATTGGGCACAACTATGGTGACAGAGGCACTGGGTTGCTTTAAATATTGTAACAGTCACATGTACGGAGGTTGGGAATTCATTTAATGAATACTAAACAAAATTAGCTTTCCTACACCTAACGCACCATATAAACATATCCTTCGCATACCTAGTAAATACTAGTATCATCTAGCCAAACCTTTATTTTTAAAAGACTCGTGGGATCTACTTCAGAAGAAGTGAAAAAGGTTGCTAGCTAGACCACCTAGACCTGCTGGTGCAATAAATTAAGGAAAAATATATTTGGAAACCCAAATGTCCTTTGACACTTAAAAAGAGAATGAAAAAAGAGAAAAAAAAATATAGATATGATAGATAGTATAATGTGATAAAAAAAGAGAGATAGAGAAAAATTAGAAGTGTTGATGGAGTGTTTAAAATATAAGAGTGTTCAAATATAACTACTCATAAATTAATAATGTTTTAGCCTGTTTGATTTCATGTTGGTGGACAAAGACGTAATTTTGCACAATTAATTTCTTATCTTCTTTGTATTGTCTAGAGTAACTAATTCGTATAATTGGTAATTAAGGAATGCATCAAAATGATGGAGGGATTTATGTGACTTAGAACTTTATATATTAAAAATATATAGTATATATCATTAGTATTTGGTAATTGCACTTTTGGTTTTGTTTATATTTATTGTAAGAAAAAAATATTAAAAGTTAGGATGATAAATTTATTTATTAAATATATAAAATTCTTTATTAATTAAATTATATAATATTTATAAACTTATTTATTAAATATTTTATTTCTGAATAACTACCCTACAAATAAAAGGGTAGAAGATGTATGAATAATTTATAAATAATAATTAATTTTATATAAATAAACAAATAATTTTTTTATAATTAAAGTAAAAATATTAATAAATAAACTTAACATCTTAACTTTTTATATTTTTCATACAAATATAAATATACTCTTAGGGAAGCAAAAGTGTAATTAACAAATGCGATAAAGGTGTATATAATATAGTTTTTTTTATATAAATTAAATAATTTAAATAACTTGGTGACTTTGATGGTAAAGGAGAAAGAAGGAGTAGGGGTTCAAATCTCACTTCTAAGTTCTAACAATTTTACCACCATTTTTAAAATGTTTAATTGTACTTTAGAAACAAAATACGTGAAATTTTGAAAAAACATGCAAAATTATGTAAGTTTAGGGTCAAAATGTACTAGAAAAAAAAAATTTAAGGACATAATTTGCAAAACTTTAAAACTTTGAAAAAAAAATGTGCAATTAAGTGTTTTTAATTTTAGGGACCAATTTGATCAATTATTACAATTCTAGAGACTAAATTAATTGATAATTTATAATTTTAGAGATTATTTTACCATTTTATTTATTTTAGGGACTAACATCTATTACCATTTCAGGGCTAAATTGTTGACATATACGTACTACAAGTGTAATGAAGTTGGCAAAATATAAGCAACTAGCAGTTGTATCAATTAATGATTCAACTTGTTCTAAATTGAACGGCCTAATCCGTTTTGCATGAACTGAGCAATAAGAGGAGTCACGTGAGTCGTACAACTACTCAACTATAGAGTATAGACCAACCACCCCGGCAGATGCTACTCGCGAGTTCCAACTTCCAACAACCACCAATGGTCGCGATTTAAGTCCAACCTCATTCTTTTTGTTTCTCAGTTGTTTTTCTTTTTCGCATGTTTACTTGTGATGATTCTTCATACGAATCCTAACTCTATTGCTTGAATTTTATGCTTTAACTTAATTTGTATATTGTTTTGTCTTAGACCTCTGGATTGGACCTCGGTGATTAATTTTTTGCTTAAATATATTTGTAATCTTTCTAAATATGACAAGTTTAGTTTTAGTCATTCAAAAAATTTTGGTTGCTTTTAATATTCATAAATTTATTTATTTTTTAAATGATTTTTAGTGAGCATCTGAATCTGTAAGGATTAAGGATTTCATTATTGATTCATTGAGAACGTAAGAAATTATGTATAAATAGAAAAACCAAAAAGCTCCAATTATTTCTTTTTTAATAATAAAAGCTGTCCCCGTCGTAATTAATATGGAATATATAAATAAATAATTTAATTAAGTATTTAGGATGCGTTTGCGTTTGGAAAAGTTTATAGATAATTTATTTGATTTTTTATTATATGTTACCTAGTAATATGTTTCCTTCTATAATGATAAGTAGTGATTGAATTTTCATATTTTTTTATACTTATATTTATTTATATATGTCAGTGGTGAAATTTTTAAGTTTATATCTTGATTTTATATATGATTTTAATTTTAACACCTTAATGTATATTTTAATCATATTTTGGTTATTAAATATTTTAATTTTTAAATTTATTGATAGGTGTGTGGCGACTTTTTTTTATGGAACTGATTTTAAATGTTTAAATTTATTATTAATAAATTGTAATGATATGAGATAGGATGCACAAAGAGAAATGCCAAACCACATAGTAATACGCTACACCGAGTAAAACCGAGTTTCTCTAGCAATTAATTTTGACTGGATGATATTTTTGAGTTTTTCATCCTGAAAGTTGTCATGGCAAATTGATTGGTGGTGATTTCCTACTTCCCAACATAATCAGCTTAGACATTATTACCCCAAACTCCATCTGTCTGATTAGGTACCAATTTTAAATGACACCAAAATTCTAAATCCCTCACCATTAACCTTCATAGTAGTTAAATATTGGTTTTCACTGCCAATAGCTGAAAATGAAACGAATAACAAATAAGTACCATGTTTCACTTGATATGGCTTGATTTTGACACATCTTGTGCTCAAAACTAGGCTCTTTCTCTTAAAATATTTTTGCCCTTTTTTTAAAATAAAAAAAAAGTACCATGTTTCACTTTCACCTCTAATATTGTAGCCCATGTTTTGCGGCATTTAACAACATTGCTCTGCATCAAGTCATTCAATAATAATATAGTATAATTATATATTAAAAATGTATTCAATACATAACATCATCAGTTTCAAACGTTGTCAGCAATATGCTGCTGGCTTGAAGAATCAAAGTTGTCTTCATTCAACAACAACCCCAGTAGTAATCGTCATATTTAAATAATAATAAAAAAAATTAAAAAAAAAGCCTCCAGAAAGATGGCACAAGCTGAAAAACGGGTAGACAAAAAATTGCCTAGTTGAGCTCATCAACATCATGAAAGTAACAAAAACAAACATATCTGCATAATTTCTGTCATTGCACAAGGTATTCTCCTATTTACATATTATTACTTTGTGCCGGTGCGTACAAGTAGAAGTGAAAACGTGTTAATAACTAGAAGCTACAACGATGATTTGAGATGGCTGCAACTATTTTCTTTCTTTTCTTTTTATCTCTAATCCGTGGTGGTCTGGAGACAGATGAGGCCTCAGAAGAAAACTGAAGAGAATCATGGCATACGTCCCAAGCAGCGAGAAAAACAACCTTATCATTGTTTAGGGTCCAAAGCAAAACCACTTTTTCTGCACCCAAAATATTTTTTGATTTTGTTATTGCAAAAAGAAACAACCGTACAAACTCATTCCCATGATTTCTGTGAAATGGGCAAGTTTATTTTTTCTGTTTTTAACTTTCAAATAACCAATAACATACACATGCACATGTATTGGTGCAAAATTTATACTATTGTTTGTCAAATTTTCATACTAAATAGCATAACACTATATTATTGATATGTACCTTGGATTTATCATCTTCCTTTCGCGAATTATTTCTTCGCTGTGATGTAACGCGCACTGATCCTCCTCCTCCGCCAGTTTTTTTCTCATCTCTGGCCTTGTTGAATATAACAGTGAATCCTTCAGCTGAGGCAGGATCATTCACATCCCATTCCCCGAACTTGGGTAGTGGCTTTCCTCCTTCTTGTTCATACTGCATAATACATGCAAAGATAAATGCTTACGTCAAAACATAGATTAATTATTCACAGAAAATGATAAATAATAAGACCCTTTTGCTCATCATTAACGACAAGGAATTGCTGGAAACCTCGGTACATAGCTAAACCTCATTTCAGTTTTGTTTTTGATAAAAATGATGAAAATAAAAAATAAATGTTTGGCATTGTTTAAAATTTGGCTAGAAATGAATATACATTATTAAATTGACATGGTGGGAGGATCTTAATTCTTACCGAAGCCATGAAGATCGAAGCTTTGTGATATATGGTGGTTACCCAAATTTCAGGGGAAAAGGATCAGACAACTAAGAGAAGAGAAGAGATTGAAAAGAATTAGAATGGTTTAGAAAAAAGGTTGGTAAGTGCGGCATTTAATAAGGGGGTAAGGAATAGAAAGAGGAGCGCAACCCAAGTTTGTTGGGTCTTACCTTCCTGCGTGTCACACTCGTCCAAAACGCGGCTGATTTGGTTTTCTGTTTATTTATCGTTTTATTTTTAGGGGAATATTCCTTCAAAAGCTTGAGTTCCAAGCCAATGAGGCCATATTCCAAAAATGGGAGACTAACAAAGCCAAATTACAGTTATCTATTTACGGTAAATAAATTACATGGCATGTTTTTTTAAGAGAACTACAACAGAAATCTATATATAATGTGTAATATACAAACTTGAATTTTTCCTTAAACAATGGAGGAGAGAGCAGTGCTGCCATTAGTCGCTGTGCATTTGCAAACATACTTCTTGGATTGGTCTCTAACTCTGATTTCTGTATCACAACTCTTATACAACATCAAACCCGGGGCAGGGAGGGTTAGATGTATAGAGATGCGGTGACTATCCATGAAGATGGCAATCACTCATTTAATTTCTGGTTTGGTGTGTTTGATGTGTACCGCCATAAAAGCCCTCCAATCAGGTTGTTCACTGCATGAGAAGCCATGGGAACCGCAACACTAGAGGATAAAATTGTAGCATATCCATAAGCAAGACCAACAAAGGTTGCCCTGAAACACAAACAACAATCTTATTGTAATTCAATCGGAACTAACAACACAGTAATGGAAAATAGATGTGATCTACAGGACACAGGGTGGTCCAGGAGGATATTATAATGGAATTAAAATTGGCAAAACAATTTTCAAGAAATGGGGAAAAAGAGAGAGATGAGTGGGGAAAGGGGTGAAATCGGAAAGATATGCACCAGATGGCAAAGGAATACTTTCGACCATTGCCTAGGTGTAAAACACCAAAAATCAAGGCAGCAATCCCAATACTATTCCAGCTCATTCCCAAAAGTGGAAGAATCGCTCCTCGGAAAAGTAGTTCCTGGAATTTAAGATGATAATTAATATGTGATATCAGTCAAATGATGAAAAATAAACAAGAAAGATGAAATAAACCAAGAAGAGTGTCTCTGATTTAACCTCACTAATACCAGGCAAAAATGCAACAATGACATAATCCAAAGGCTGAAGTGAGCTAAGGACCTGATTCAGAAAGCAAAATATTTCCAGAGTTAAGCAAAGCATCCATGTACTGTTACAGACACAGAAGCAACAGACTTGCAAGAAAAGTTATCTCAAGTAGGAATGATTTCTAGTCTGATGCACTACCTTTTTACTCAACTAACTATGATCTTCTATAGAATATTCATGTTTTAAATGGCAATCCACTAACAACAAACCAAGCTTACAAAATCTTAAAGGACATTTCCAGAACCACAGCTTGATTCAGTAACCTGCTGATTGGCTGCCTCACTGGACTCAGAAAAATCTGGCCACGTCTTCAATAGCAAATAGCGACATGATGATATTAATACTACAAGTCCTGTAATCAACTCAAGATGCCACATTTCAAAACCAACTGCAGACCAAAAAAACATCACAAAAATCATGATCAGATCAATTAGAAGTTCATGTCACATTAGCCTTAAAAGTTACACTAGAAGAATGGAATAATTAGAATTTCATGTCAATATTCATGAAAATGTCATAATAAATAGATCCATACACGTGTAGACTTTCTCCAAATATATTAAAAAAAAAAAAAAGGAAAACACAGGGAAGGTTGTACTTTCATGCCTTATTGTTAAAAAATTCCAAATTTATCAAACCCTGGTTCAATAATATTCACCAAGATACCGCTTGAAAATCCAGCATTGCCATATGCATTTCAGTGTTTCACAAATGTCAGTGCAGGTCTACAATAAAAGCACATTTCTCTGATGAGATTGAGAGCAGTTATTTTATGCACTTAAGATTTCAAAAATAGTTCTTGATATCCAATATTTTTTATGACTCCCTTCCAATGAAAGAGAATCCATGTAAGTCTAAACCACAAACTGATAGTAAGAACTAAGGAGTAAATATGAGTGTAATACATGATACTTCTGTAGAGCAGTCCAAGACTGGCAATCCTTTCACTGACGCAACATGAGACACCTGCACATTGCAAAAACAGAATGAAGTACAAAATGAACATGACATCCTTGTTATGTAAATTTCTTAGTCTAACAATCTTCAGCCAAATAGTGATAAACTTAAGAACTCTCCTCTTTTGAAGAAAATAAAAACTTCATATGCAATTAAAACTAGGTTCTAAAGAATAAAACTTTCAATCTGAATTGAACTTCTCCCAAATAATGTGGTGTAAGGAAGTAAAGATCAGACTGAAATACTCTCCATGATGGTTAAATAAAACATAGATAAATTTCATATGAAATCCTGTTTTTATCATTAAGATAGCCAACAATGTTGGGAAGATGCAAGTGCAACAAAGGGGGAAACTGATCTAGCAATGCATAAAAGGAAGAGCACCTGCCGAATCACTATTCCCAAAGCAGCTATGAGACCAGAAGTTATTATGCAAGCTTGAAGCACAGCACTCCTGGAAGGTAAAGGGTTAGAATTCTGGGCAGCTGGATTAAGAGGAGTGTCCAAGTTGTCATTTTGAACAAATTTATCATCTAAGACATCTCCAGGTGCCTCTGGTGCATCTCTTCTGGATTTCTTCAATGACTTTTTGGCAAAAGAACATGTGCTATATCTACTCCCTATGAAAAAAAAGAAAAAGCTCTTATGAAATATCCCTCCCAAAAATTTAAGCTATTAGGTGAAGGCTCATGAATGTTTTATATTACATCTCTATCACAGCTCCTCACACAAAACCCCCTTAGACTTGAAGAAAAGCATGAATAATGATACACCAGAAATGATAAAGGGTACAAAAACGAATTTGGTAATCAACTTTTCTTTCTCTTACCCATTAAACCAATCCCCCACTCTGATTGGTTAATGCTATCATCTTATAGGTTAAAATCCATTTCCTGCAAAGATGATGCACAAACCCACCAATCTTATGCTTAAATTCAACTTTTTTATGATAAGAATCGGAGAAGGATGAATCGAACTATTTAGTCATAGAGGCTCCAATACCATGTCATAAACCAACTACCCCAAAAAGTAAAGCCATTAGATGAAGACACGTGAATAGTTTTATCTTACATCTCCAATAAAAACAATGTAGTTTGTAAGTTTTCTGAAGCTGCTGGAACTTTTACAGATAAAAAATTCACATGGGATGTTTTGGGCGGTAAGAGGCAGCTGGGATGCATTGCAAAGAACAGTGAAATTTCTATGTATATCTAGTACAGAAAAAGTGGAATTTGAGGCGTGAGCACCATCATGGTTAGTTCCTTTTAGTTTTAGGTAATTGCAACTCAAATTAAATTTAATGAATTGACCAAACTTACAAACAAATTGACTGGGCTTTCTCTTCATCTATTCTATTTACTAATTAGGGTAAATAAAAATACATCAATAAAAACAACGAAAGAAACAGAAGCGGTTGAGGAAGTTTGAACTAACTGCGACCGAGACTGGCGAAGGTAGAAGAAAATCTGATCATGTGAGCATGTTCCACGGTACTCCAATAGTTAAGAGTGAGCGAAAGCGTAGCCATACAGTGAGAGTGAGCTTTTTCTCATTCCATTTGAGATTTTTTGCCCTTCAAAACGCTAACGAACATGCGATTGTTATTGTTATTATGACAAAGAAAATTTGCTAGTTTTGGATGGTATCGCGTTGCGCTTCTGATTTTTATTTTCAGACACACCCTTCCTTCCACCACTGGTCCACTTTTCCCCTATCTTTGTTACGAGAGAAATAAAAGGGGAGGAAAGAGAAAAATTTATCTTTTTAGTTTGGATCTTATATTTTTTACACTCTAATTTAATCTAAATATATATTTTTTATTTTTATCCTCTATACCAAATAAAATCTTATGAAGCTAAGTGATAAAACAGAAGGATTTTGATTTTCTTCAAATAAAATCTTCAAGTTGAGATTTGTGAATGAAATAAACACATACTACTTCTATTTCATTACTTTATTCATTCCCAAAATGAGTGTCATCCTAGGTTATTTTACACAAACTAAGAAAAATTAATAAATAGATGAAAAAGAATAGTAATTTTACAAAAGTAACCTTAGCATTAATATTACATTAAAAAGTTAAAGTGATATTTATTAGGAATATTAGTGAAAAAAAGCAATTAAAATTACATTGAAAAACTAACATGACATTTATTTTGAGACAAAAAAAAAATTCAAATACGACACTCATTTTGGGACAGATGGAGTATATTAGTTTGACTGGATTTAAATTAATTAAAATATAATACAATTTTTTAGATATAGAAAATCTAAAAGAAATGATAAAACTATAGTTTTATTTTCATATTTGATTAATTGATTGAATGTTGTTTATTGTATTAGTAGTGGTGTCACTTTTATACTAATATCATGGTAAACTAATTATTTTATTTAAGAAATTTACTTATGATAAATTAGTAATTTAGAGATAAATTAAAAAGTATTTCGTTTATTATATGAGATTTTTTAATTATAAGTAAAATATAAAAGTATAAAAAAATATTTAAGAGAAAAATGTGTCCGGGCTGGCACCCAGATAAACCCAAAACTCTCTAGATAAATATCAGCCCAATAAGATAATTGAGTGATACTCCCGCGAAACACAGGAGCCGGATCCAAAAATATCAAATAAAGACTCCTGGAAGCCAAGGAAACATTAGGGATTGTGTATCATCATTCCATTAAACATGGATGGCACTTACCATGCACTTAGTATATATAGATTATAGAATTCTTATAAGTAACTAACGACCGTCTTTTGTTGGATTTTGGAAGCATAACCCAGGATTACCCAACCATCGTCTTATTGTAAAGTGTAAACATTTATGATTGGCAAAATGTTCTTTATTAGGTTTTAAAGCTATTTTTGCAAGAGTTACTTTGAATTCTAGAATTTTAATGTTGGATATCCTTTACAATTATTGTTGAAATTACGTGATTTTAGGTATAGAAGGAAAACGAGAGATAAAAAAAGAATGAAATACTAAATTAATACTAACTAAGATGTATTACAATGTATTGATACTTTCAATATGTTCATAAAACCTAGCATATTATGATAATCACAATCCTAACTAATTAAAACAAATCATGATAAAAAAAAACATGGGAAAGAATACTTAGAAAAAATAAGAAAATCGAAAAACTAAACCTAGAGATTTGGAATAAAAAATGAGAACGGATCACGTTCAAGAACAAAAACTCTAATTTAATATATAATTATTGATTAAAATTAAAATTAAAATTAAAATTTTACGGAGGTCGGTCCGATTTACATTGCAGTTGAATGAGATGTTGTGAGTTTAAGTAATTGTTAATTGTATAATTATCTCTATGAAGGACAAGTCTATGCCCTATGGTTTGGGTTCAATTCCTAAAATGTTCTATTTGGTTATTTATAAGTCCATGTAACTAAAAAGGAATTGAATTGTAATTTAACTTTTTCTTAACACTCCCACTTCTATATAGGTGTGAAATGACCTAGCAATGCGAAGCCTTACTGAATATTAGTATTCACAACAATGACTTTGATTTTCTCCTCAAACTCTTCCTCTTTTTCATCTTTTTGTTTTCTTGAAGTAATTGAAGTATCAACCGAACTAATGTCTATTTCTTCTCAATCCACAACCCTCTTAAACTGTACTTCTGTTAATTCTTTTCTTATCAACATGATTAATTGCTTACATGCAACTAACTTTTAAGTGTACGTTTCTATCATTCTAATCATAGAAACAAAACATAAATGGTGCAGATGAGACTACCTAGAATTCTTCCGCTCATACCAGTTAACTTTTGAAAAGAAAAAAAAAAAACACTGTTGATCAACTAGTGAAGTATCCAGAAAATGTGCAAAGAATAGGCTGTCAGCATTTTGCGTACAACACAGGGAATTTTTGGTACAATTATAAATCAGCTAGAAGGCAGGGAAAACTTACTAGTGAAAAGGAAAACCCAACCTTATGTAGACAATTTGGGGGAATTACTGTTCCTAGAACATCTGCCACAGAGGATGAGCAACCACCCAAGCTCAACATTGCTACTTACAGGTTTTTAAAATTTTTCTGGTTCTACTGCCTTCTTTCATAAAGTAACAGATGCAGAGCAATGATCTGCAGTTCTAGTTGGTACTCATAGGAAATGGTTTTATTCCTAAAATATTGTGATGAACCGTGTTTTGGTTTAGACACATTCGAATTAGCAATTGATCCAAAGTCCAAAGTCCAAACATTGACTAAATACTATTTCAACAGTTTATCAGATAAAATAACACTTTAATGATGTAACAGTAAACAAGGTAAAAAAAAACATTCAAAACACAGTCTATGCATCCTTTGAGCACAAAATTGATTGATATCAAACCTCCAGCAGTATGGCATCTAGCCATGCAAGCCTGCCACATAGCATCTAATTCTTAAGAACAAGCTAGACACAAGATGCAAACGTGTCCAGATGCATACAAGAGTTCACATATTAAAGCAAAACCACTCATGATATAGAAGGTGTGTATATTTGAAAATTATGACTTCATATACTTAAAACATTACTTACCTCAGTTTCTGCAGTTGACTTCTGTACAAGTTGCTTTAGAAATCCTTAAAACAAATAATATCACACACACGAATAATAACACAAAAATCAGAATCAGATCCAGAAATTAGAATTTAGAATATACATGAATATCAACAAAATAGATCCAGATATAGTTGTCAGAAAATAAGAACCAAAAAAGAAAAGAAAAATGATAGGGAGAGATTCAAGAGTAGCGAGAAAGAAATTTTACATAGTCCAAAGAGAAGAGAAGAGAAGAGCTCAATCGTGGAAGATCCAAGGGAGAAGAGCACAGAGAAAGCCAGAGAAGCTCAGGCAACAGAGACAGAGAGAGAGAGAGTCAGGAGCATGTCACGGTGAGAATTAGCAAGGGTGAGAACATGTGAGGGTCAATGAGTCGCAAACAAGAGCGAGGGTAGTGATGGTCAGAGAGAATTTACAAATTCTCTTAGTTTTGGTGTTATTTGAAATTCTCTCATTTTACTTTTAAACAAATCACTTATAAAATCCACATTATTTTAAAAAATCTTTGAATTTGATACAACAATATATTTTAACACTTGGCATTTTAGACCCCTTTAAAAATTGAACTTCACTTCCAAAACTCCCTATCCAAAACATAGAATCTAAAACAATAGAGCATTATTGACGAGAAAAAATGATGTTGTATTAATTTTCTGCATCTCATAATTTACAACAATGCCTTTGGTCAGATAGCATTCCATGTCTTAGATCATCTAATAAGATACTATGAAACTAACCATACAGAACCTACATGGATCCACAAAAAAGCTTTCACCTTGTAAAGTTTGATTTCTTCTATTCTGGGAAGAAGTGTAAAAAAAATAAGAGTAACAGCTAGAGTGGAGTAACTATATAACCTATTCTTTTGAAGATGTATCACTATAGGTACTATATGCTGCAGAAAAACTACTCTATATAGAAACTAGAAAGCAACATATGTCAAAAAAAAAAAGAGATTGTAAGTGCCTCCCTTTTCACCTCCGACAACACCTCATAACTAATACAGAAGCCTGCCAGCCCGCAGATTAAACGTGAAATTTGCAAAAATTGGGTTAACTGTCTATCAGAACAGATAATGCAATTTTATCTGTTCAATGGTTCTAACTGGACTTCCATTCTCACAGAGGGTTGCAACTCTTTATCTGCAGTTGTTCTGGTTGTGCTCAAGAGATCAACTGAATCATCTTCCTCAAGATTACCAAGCACCCAATTGCTTCTTCCAGATACCTGCTTCCTTATTCGATGCCTTTCATGGAATTCTAAATAAATAACAATCAATGCACCAATTAAGAACCAAATTGCCATAGCCCATTTGAGTCCATGGACATTTTCCACATCATATCTGTCTCCTAGATGCTTCATCCCAGTAAAAAGTGCAGCAATGCCAACAACAATGGCACATCTACCAACAATTGCGTGGAAATATTCCCAAATAACCCTCTTGGAGGATGCCTGCTCCCCATTCGCTGGTTTTTGAGGCCTTAGGAAAGCATTTACTGGCTGTATACAAGCCAAAATTATAGTAGCAAATCCAAATTTAACATGTGTCGAGCTGAAATAAAATCCCCTAAGCTCAGCCACGGCAAAAAGAAGGGCAAGTAGCACAATTACTAACCCTGAGTATTGCAAGTAAACATGACTCCGGTACCATCCATCACCCTTGAGATGTTTTAAGTATCTGGCTGCCAATATCCCTCCAGGAAGCAGGATACCCCATGCAACAAACATCATAAATCCATGCACAGCCAAAACAGGAAGTAAATCCTGCTCTGCTTCTGCTGACCCACGCATCAGGTGTACAAGGATAGGCCTATTACTTGTACTAGAATGCATATTCCTGTCAGTAAGATGATCATTACTCCATTTAGCACCCATTGCCCAAACAACTTTGAGTGGAGTTGTGGGATCAATGATATTTTTACATTCTACCCTCTTTTCCCGCTTACAAGATGGGTCCAAGGGACGAGTGAACTCCAAAGTAATGATGCCATTTTCTGTTTTACACCTCACATGTGTCAAATTCTCCTGCGTGCGATTTATGCTTGAAGCATCCTTTCCATCAATCCAGTAACTGTTTACATGTCCTATACCAGTATCATCAATCCAACCCACATACACATAGCTGTTCACCATTCCACTTCCAAATCCTATGGCAATATACCCACTTTTTTTCTCGCCACGAGCTGCAATAGATATGGAATCCTTTGACAGTGTCCAAAAGAAGGTAACCTGTTGATCATCCAAAATGACACTGTTATTATACATGTCCGATAGACCCCCATCAACCACCTCAACCTTCCAACCCATTTTCTGATCGTACAAGGAATGATAGTAGACGTGATCAGGAGTGTTCCTGTCAGGAGCCCAAACTAATTCTGTAGGACTGGCTTGAACTCCGTGGGCCTCTGGACCTCCAGCATAAATAATCTCAGTCAGATTCCTCGTCGTAGCATTTCCACCAAGTGGATCCGAAGTAATATAAAGTGCAACATCGTGCCCGGCTTGGATCGAAAACTTGACTGGCACCCCTCTTTCCACTCTCAAGACAGGAGCTTCCTTTTTGTTGATAAAAAGAACCTTTTCGGGATTTGGAGGGTTGGGGTAATGCATTGCTGGAGCAGCAGAAACCACTAATGGAACATTTGCATCTGCAATGATGAGACCTTGATCTTCTTTGTTTTCAGCATCCAAGGGACCTGTACACTCATTCACATGCTCCGAGACATTCAAAACCAAATGACCATAATTTTCAGCCCCATGATTCTGAGGAAGATAGTAAGGATTAATAGAATCAGGAGGCTTAATACGCCCCAGAGCCCAAATAACCTTCATATTCGCTGAATGGTTCACAGGAAGATCATACTTTCCATCGACCTTAGTCAAATGCCTCCGGTATCTAACAAAGGTCACCCCATCCTTCCTATGGCCATAAACCAACATTGAATTGTTGACTAAACCCACCCCATCAGGGCCTTCATAAAAGGAATCAGGACAAACCCCTTGAGCAACTCCATCACTATTTCTCACACACTCACTATACTTAGTAATGAAAAAATCATCCACAAAGGGCAAACCATCCTCCTTGAACCCTGCAACAGCAACATCAGCACCAATCATGAGATCAGAATCTTCAGCACTGGGATTAGCCCACCCAAAAGCCATGTAATTGGTGATCCCAGTTGCAGCCTCCAACCCAATTTCGAGGGAATCCTCGGACTCATTCAAACTCCACCTCAACCTGAAATTCTTCGACAAAACCTTGCAATTCTCGAACACCGTCGGAGGCGGCATCGCCGGGGCCTCCTTGAGGAGCACGACGTGGCCGAAATCGGAGGCGGTGGCGCGATCCCAGACGGCGAGGACGTTGATCATGCTCCAGGAAACATTGGTCAACAAATGCACATCGAAGGTGGAGTTGTTGTAGGTTCCGTTCAATCCGTCGTTGGAAACAATGAATCCGGCGGTGAGGTTATCGAAATCGGAAGCCTGCGCCCCCCACCAGTGGACGTCGAAACCGGGAAGCATGTCGAATTGGGAAACCCTAAAGGAGCAATCGTCCCTGATTTTCAGCGATCCTCGGAGTTGGTGTTGAACCATTTGGAACTCGGACTCCGAATTGACGACGGAGCTGACCCGGGTGCAGTTCGGAGCAGGATCCGCATACCCGAACAACAACAAGTGGAAGAGAAAGGGTACTACGAAGAGGGTTTTGCGAAGCATGACGGGTGCAATTGTTGCACTGTCACGCAAATTCTGTGGATCGGAATCCACGATGACAAAACCTTGAGGATCGGATCGTAACTATGTTGTGTTGTGTGTGCGTGACGGAGGGGTTAAGGTAGGCGTAGGTCACAAGTTGTGTTATTCTTCTTTCGGGTGGGAGAAATTACTCAAATAAAGTCAATGGTTGTTGTATTGAATTTTCACTATCAGTTGATGGATCCTGACTCATACCTCACCCTAATTAATACACTTGTTCTACTGAGGGATCTACGTGGATTCCTATTTCCCAAGTCCTGCTCTATAATCTTTAATTTATAATTTTTTATGATATATTTTACCCATTTTTAACTTGATATAATCTTTAAATAATTATTATAAAAATTAAAAAAATGAATTATAGTTTGTGAGTAGATATACACTGTCAATCAATGTGTGTATTTATATGGAACATACCTTTTTATGTGAAAGTGAAGAATATAAATATTAATCATTAGATATATCATAAATGGTCAAGATAAAGACATGTGATATTTTTAAAAAACTTACATAATCTTTTTTAATTAGTCATATGAAACTAAATGTTTTTTTTGAAGAGATATGAAACTAAATGTTGATCATCTATAAAAGATTAATATTGATCATTAGATCTTATCATAAATGATTAATATTAAGAATATAAAGATGTGGTTTTTTTTTTTAAAAAGTTACATGATCTTTTAAGTTATCACATGATTCCTTTTTAAGAAACTATATTCTAGAAATAACATGTGAGTTGTTCTTGATGGTTAATGTTTTATAGATGATCCACACTTCTATTTGATTCACGGTAGATATATTAAAAGCTAATGAAGCCTAAACTTTGGCTTAATCGCTTTATGTTATGCAAGAAATCGGCACAATGGTGAAACCTTAAGCAATCAAGTTTAATGTCATATGACAAAGCACCAAAACTCGTCAACGATCTTCATTCTTCCATGGCTAGCTTTTAGAGGTGAATTTTGAATCTTTTAGGTCTATACCACTTCAAAATGGTGTTGAAGATATGTTTTGATGGAGCGTCAACTTAACCTCCAATAAACTCCCATAAGTTAACTCAATAGTGAACACTTCACCATGGTAAAAGCACCAAGGCAATTGATCATCACCATCTTGCATTTTAGAAGGCTTGACCTGTTATCTATTAACAAATTTTCGAGGAGCTATCGTCTCAATGATTCTTAATTCTACTCTTTGTGGTTGCTAAAGAAGGAAAATAGTTAGTTTGAATGTCACCCCTCAATCTTATAGGTAATTCAATCGATAAGTCTATTAACTCCCAACATCTAAAAAGGTCCTACCCCAAGGGAGCGTTTGTTTCACGGATAATTTTTTTAGTCCCGGAAGTACAGGGGTGTAAAAATTTACCCCACGTTTGTTACGAAATAATAAAATAATTAATCTCAGGTATATTTTTTCCTGGGAAAGCCATAATCCCACATTTCAATCAATATTTAATCCCGGTGGAGGGATAGGGAAAATTTATTCCCGTGGATAAAGGCTATATTTGGTAAAACTAGCTTATAAGCTAGCTAAAAGCTTATAAATTATAAGTTAAAAGCTGAAAGCTTATAAGTTAGCTGATTTAATTGAAAATGTTTGGTAAGATTAGCTGATAAGCTAGCTGATAAATGTCAAATGATGTAAAATGACATAGTTAATATTTTTAATATTTGAATTTATTTCTAATGACTTACTATCATCTTAAAAAGTAGGATAATAATTTTTAAAATTTTGTATTATAAAAAAATGGTAAAGATTTGGTGATTTTACTCATTGTTTAAAATCAAATTTTTAATAAACTAATATTGTTTTAATTTTTTTCTTTTTTTTTTTGAAAAAAAAAGTATAATTAAATTAAATGAACTTATATCGTTTAAAATCATTTTTTTAATATTTAAATATTTTATTAATAATATTATTTTATAACAAAAAATAAAAATTGTTTTTTCTTAACTTAACAAACGGTGTAGCAATGACAATTGACAAGTTGACTGTCGTGTGTGCGCATCTCGTGAGTGTGCGTCTCGTGAAAAAATATTAAAATAGGTTAAAGAGTTTCAAATAAATTAGAGAGAATAAAATTGAGAAGAAAAAAAAAACCTAATAGCTTATAAGCTAGCTTATTTTCCATAAGCTACTTCAAGTAGCTTACCAAAATAAGCTATAACCTACTAAAATAAGCTCGTGTACCAAACAAGCTTATTTTGATCAAAGTAGCTTATAAGCTAGTCAAATAAGCTTATAAGCTCTTCAAAAGCCTTACCAAACACACTCTCCCATCTTTATGAGTAAAAATCCAAATATACCATTTTCCACAAATTTTGTTCCTCCATCTTGTGCCATTTAATTTAACTACTATAATAACCCATGCCATGCATGGGTATTAATTTATAAGTATGAAAAAAATATAATGTACATTTTAATTTTACAAATATATATATATATATATATATATATATATATATATATATATATATATTTAAAAAATATGTGTAAACATAATTGTTAATATTAAAATATATTCAAATAATTTTATTTTTATAATAAAAAACGTGTTATATTTATTTATTTATATCAACATTTTTTAAGAAAATTATTATCTTTGTAAATATATTTATATTTGTATTGTATTAGATGTGTTAATAGATAATTATGTTAATATATATTTTAATAGTAGATAAGATATTTTTATTTTTAGCAAATATCTTTCTCTCTCTCTAAGGTCTAGTTGGAATATTTCTCCTTCATTAAACTTTGGAATTTAATGAGAAAGTTATTTAGTATCCTGCATTTAATTAAGATTATCAACATATAGTAAATCTAAGATAAATTTACTATATAAAAATATTAACGATGTGGTGAGTACATTGAAGAATATAATTTATATTCATTTATTTATGATAACAAAAATTTTATTTAATTTAAATTAATTTCAATTGTTATTGTAAATTTTAATTTGAATGGGGTGCGTCAGTGATGCAGACATATTCATAACAAAACTGTAAATCTAAATGAATGAATGGATCAGAATTTCAAAATTAATAACTCATCATTCCTCATCATTTAAGTGACCAGAAACATATTTAAGAACTTGTTAAATATACGTTAATAACCTAAGTGTTTGACATCAATTTGTGGTTTATTATAAATTTGAAAAGATTTATTTTAAAACAAAATGAAATCAATTAAATGATTTATAAAATTTGAAAATCCTCTCAAGCATAGTATAGTTTTGTATCAATAAAAAATCACACTACTTACATTTTTTTACTAATACCAAATTTTAACTATTGTATATGTATCACAATGTTATTTGGTGTCCATTGTATTTATTTTTTGCACACAATTTAATTGATTTGAATGAAATAAAAATAAATTTTCAAAATGATTGGAAAACTTGCAACACTTTCCCACGCCTCACCTACAAAGTGGTCTCATACACATTTCTATTTATTTATAATTTTATCATCATTAGTTTTAACAATATTAGAAGGTTATATATATATATATATACAAACAAACAAAGTATCATGCTTTGCAATTAAAAGAAACTTACTACTATAAAACTTAATTATTCAGTTAGATATATAAATACCCATATACAACACATAGACAAAAATTGTTGTAAAAAAAAACTATAATAGATAATGTTAAAAAAATTTGATGCCATGATGATGATGCAATGTTTATTTGATAGCGGTTTAATTTAGAAGTTTTTAATGATTGCATATTTTATATATTAATGTGCATTTTTATTATAAAAAACTTTTTTAATATATATATATATATATATATATATATATATTATAAATACTTGTAAATATATAATTTTTTTTAATATATAATGTTAATCATTGTTTATTCATTTATGTATTCAGAATAATATATAAAAATTTTACAATTAATTAGCAAATAACATTATTAGAATTATCCTCTAAAAAAACATTATTAGAATTAGCAATTAGTGGTCATTCTATCAATGATTGGATAACTTATATTATTAAATTTATATTACTAGTATAATAACCCGTGCCATGCATGGGTATTAATTTATAAGTACAAAAAAATATAATTTTATATTATTATAATTTTAATGTACATTTTAATTTTACAAATATATATATATTTTAATTAATAATCTAAATAAAATAATTAAATTGTTATAAACTATCAATAAGAATGCGAAAACAATATATTAAGATTATTTCAATTGACGATATCAAGTCAAAGATCTTTTATTTTTTAAAAATATTTTAATTAATATTCAAAATTATTTTATAATGCTTGTAAATATATAGTTTTTTACAATTAATTAGAAAATAACATTATTAGAATTAGCTATTGGTGGTCATTCTATCAATAATTGTAGATATATTTCTCTTATTTTGAAATTTTAATAGATTATTCAAATAAATTATTTCAATTTTTTTGCATATTATGAATCATAATGCAAAATAATATATTAAGATTTTTTTATTCGTTATAAAAAAGATTTTTTAATTCATTATCCAGTCAATTTTTTTAAAAACTAATACTCAATTTCATAATTAGCATCAAATATAAAGATACATATTCAAAGTATTGATTATTTGATCAATTAAAATTAATTTTTAAACTTTGTAAATTAAAAGTTTTGAATGACTTTTATATATTAATTTATATTTTAATATCCATAAATTAAAATTTTAAATACGTTAAAATAAACATATTTTTTTCACATTCTATATGTATTTATAGATACTTGAATAGATTGATAAATTTTAGTTTATTTAATTAGAATGTCGTATTAAAATAAACATATACCTTATGTAAAATCCTAGTTTATTGATATTAAAAATATAAATTAATTTGAGTAAAAAAAATGAATATAAAAGTCTTTGCAAATACTTTGATCGATTGATAAATTTTAGTTTATTAAAACATTCTAATTCAGATATGACATTTTTTTTATAACTCAAATATGACATTTTTAAATATGCTTTTTTAGAAGTAAATGAATATTATTATTGAAAGGTTTAAATATCTTTTTGGTCCTTGCAATTTAGTATTTTTTTGCTTTTCGTCCTTGTAATTTTTTTTTTGTTTCAGTCCTTGCAAATTATGTTTGTTTTGCTTTTCATCCTTATAGTGGTTTAGATAGCGCTTTTTTCACTGTTCAAAGCGCTATCTAAACCACTATAAGGGCGAAAAACAAAACAAACATAATTTGAAAGGACTAAAATAAAATAAAAAATGCAAGGACGAAAAGCAAAAAAATACTAAATTACAATGACCAAAAAGATATTTAAGCCTTATTGAGATAGGTCATTTTCTAAGCATAAAATGTGTAAGAAGACCCAACTACCATACAAAAATCTTATAACAACCCATGTTTGTACAACAACAAATACAATTAGCTAGCTATACAAAATGCTCAAAAATTTTAGATAAAACATAAGAACAAAAACTATCGCCTTCATTACAACTTTCATTGACCTACTATCAACTCCACGTGACAATCTACTCTAAGCCTCCTTAAAAGCTCGCTTGTGTCTTCTTGATGCCATGATGTTATTTTTTCCATCCCAACCAATATACTTCCAAACCCATGAAAATTCCAATATAATCTAGATCAATACAACAAAAAATGTTAAATATTAAAAAAATTAAAATATATTTAGGAGAATCAATGATAGATGGTGATAACTTATCTTAAAGAAAGAAGATAAGAAAAGGATGAAATTATAAAAAAAAAAATGACAACAAAAGAAATAATGATAGATGATGAATTAAATAATTTTAATATTTTTATGAATATGCAATGATCAAATTTAAAATTAAGTGATCCGTGGTATCACTCCACATGCCATCCCTTATATCTAACTAATATTAAAATATTAATTATAATTTTAAAATCAAGTGACCCAAAAAATTATTAATTTTCAATTAAAATTAATCAATTTTTAAAAGTATAATAATAATAATAATAATAATAATAATAATAATAATAATAATAATAATTATTATTATTATTATTATTATTATTATTATAAACAATGTTTTTGGGGCAATCAATTAAAATTGATTGATAAAATAATCGATTAATAATATTAATTGATTTGTATTTAAAATTCAATTAAAATTATTTTATGAGACAATCGATTCAAATGATTAATTGATTTACTGAAGCTGTTTTATATATTGATATTGATTGATATTGATATTGATTCCTAATAAATTAATGAGACTTAAATGTATTTAAATTTGAATTTGGTTCGTAATCGAACAAAACAATTTCGAAGCATAAAATGATGACACGTGTCATCCAATGCTTGAGAGGCAACTTTGTTTCGCCACATGTTTTTTGAAACTGTTTTTGCATTCGTAAATTTTATATATATTGATATTGATTGATTATGCAATTTCATTCACCGCCAATTTCATTCCTAAAGCCTGTGTAGGAATAAAAGGGTGAGGAAGGAGGGAATATATTAGTGGTAGCAGACGTGTGTGGTAGATATTGTTGTTAAAACATATTATGGATGGGATTGATGTACAGTTTGCCACAAGGTGTGGGAATGGGAAGGGGATGAGGGGTGTAATAAGAGTTTTTGGAAGAGGATTAAGAATGACTCAGAGGACGAGTGTCAAGTAGTTGGTATGCAAAAAAATGAAAGACTAAAATGGCTTACAAGTCATATATACTTGTGGAAGATACTCAATTACATGTTGGAGGGTTATGTGTATATTGTTAGATAGGAAACTTGTTTTACATCTTTATATTAATAAAAGTAAATAAGTCTTGGAGGAAATTCTTATACATTTAAGCGGAAATTTTTTAGAGAAATTTTTTATCTATTTTTTAATTCATAAATTTATATAAATATAGTAACTAAGGTAATTATGATAAGTATATATATTATAATTTGAAATTCTGAATAATTAAATTAATTATTATAAACACATATAAATCTTTAGAGAAAATTTTTATCTATTTTTAATTCATAAAACTATATAAATATAGTAATTAAGATAATTATGATAAGTATATATATTCTGATTTGAAATTCTTAATAATTAAATTAATTATTATCAACACATATAAATTTTTAGAGAAAAAATTTATCTATTTTTAATTCATAAAACTAAATAAACATAATAATTAAGGTAATGAGGTAATTATGATAAGTATATATATTCTTATTTGAAAATTTGAATAATTAAGTTGATTATTATTGCTAACACTCAAAATTTTAAGATAAGCCAAAATTTGAAGATTGGCAAAAAATTAGGTAAAGATAAGATTTGAATCTGTTTTGGTTAGATATTTGAATTTTTCGGTTCATATAATTTAAAAGATAAATTAATTTTACCTTTTAAAATTTAATTTAAAAAGAGGTTGACGAGTGTTGCCATAAATCAAGGAGATAAGGTGATTTCGGTTTGAAGTTAGTGGTGATAGTGATTTAGCTTAGCACGATCATAAACGATTATTTCAGACTTTCAGTGTATAGGTTGTTAGAATTATAATTAGTATAAATAAATAACACTAAATTAAACAATGTGAAGGACCTCTAATCAATCAATCAAACAAATTTACTATTTTCCAGCAGTTTACAATTTCAGTTTGTTATCTTTTCATCATTGCCCTTAAATTTCAAAAAAATTTCTTATCTTTTTTTTTTCTGCTATCATTTCCGTTTTCACTTTATTCAAATTTCAAACACACTTTGCAGTGGTATGAGAACCCATAGTCGAAAGACAGATTTTCCCTTTTAATGTTTTTGTTTGATTATTTTGGAATTGTGTTGGAGCTAAGAGTTAGTCGAATTCCACTTTGGCTAGCAATTTCATTCACGTGACAACAATTATCAATGTAATTATGACAAGTATTTGAAATTATGAATAATTAAATTAATTATTATCAATATATATTTGTAAATAAATACAGTTTTGATTTTGTTGGATGACAAGGTAAGAGCATAAAATTGAAAAGCATATAACTTTTTTTTCCTTCTTTATTTGATTTGTTTTTTTTTTTTTTTTTTTTTGCAGTCTACTAAAATCCATACTACCATAAGGAAGGATTATAATTTGAGAATCTTCTGCACAAGGATATATAATGGAGAACTTTATTTAGGTCGTCTAGAGAAAACAATGGAGAGTTACTAATCACAAATGGAAGTTAACTTTCATATCAACTACCAAAGTAACAGAGGCGAAGTGTGACAGCACTCCGATGAACTTTTATGAATTTGTTCCATTTTGAAGAATACTTTCCACCTTTGATGAAGTATATTTGATGGGTGTTCATTTTTTAATTCTTAAATTGTTACACGGTATGTCAACAAATTATTTGAATTTTTTTATCCTACATTATTTTTGGTGAATTCTTACTTTTTTTTTTTTTTTTATTAAACTAGATGTGATTGGCCACATGGTTGAAAAGGATAGTTTGAGAGAAACAGAGAATAATGAAAAAATGAGGAAACATATTGATGTGATACTTAAAAATTTAGAGTTAATAATTTAATGTTTTTTTTCCAATTATAGTACTATGATTTATAAATTAGAAAATTATGACCGGATCAAAATGATGCCTTACATTTTACTATTTATTTAAAATTTCATACTTTAAGTATACTTTGTACATTAATTAGTGGTAAATAATTGACATTTTATGTAATACTTTTTAATATAGGAATGAAAGAATTGTTTGTAATCATTATTCTATATTTTATGTTTTATAACTCTTCAATAATATAAAATAAACATAAATTGAAATAACAATTTCAATATTTTAAAACACAATATCAGACCCGTGCATCGCACGGGTCAACATACTAGTTTAGTAAAAAAAAAGCATCTTTTAACACAATAAGAATATTTTAATAATTATAATATATATTCCCTGTGAATATAAAAAATATTCCCAACCAATTTTAATAGTTAACCAAACACATTTTTTAATAATACCCAGGAATAACATTCCCATGTTATATTCCTAGGAAAAAATATTTCTAGGACTAAAAAAGTTATCTGTGAAACAAACACCCCATAAGGCTTGGATTGAGGGGCGATGGCACTGGCTCTTGACTGAAGGGGGCCCAAAAAAATAAAAATAAAAACTATTATGAGGAGGGAAAAGAGTAATATTTTTTAGTATGTAATATTTTGTATTTGTATGTATTTTTTAGTAGAGAAAATATTTTGTATGTATATATCATTTTAATAAAATTACATGTCTATTTTTTTATAAAATGTATGTTTATATTTTATAGTAGGTTTAAATATGTTTTTGGTCCTTCAAATTTGGGTCACTGTTGTTTTTGGTCCCCTAAATTTAAAATTATTTTTTTATTCTCTCAATTTCAAAAAATGTTTTTTTTTAATCTCTCCTTGTTGATTTTTGGCGGTTTGGATGCACAATTTGTGGCATTTTTTTTTACCATATGAGGGACTGAAAAAGTATTTTTTGGATTAAAAAAATAAATTTAAATGTAGGGAACAAAAGAAAAAATATCAGTAACCTAAATTTAATGGTCCAAAAACATATTTAATCATTTACAATACTTGTATATAAAGGGTCCTTATGTATTGTTTCACCTTGAGCAAACAAAATGTCACGACCAGTCCTGACATCTAAGGATCATACCAAATATGCATAGAATGGTTGTTATCCATTACACGATAAGTTTACCATACACTATAATTATTAAAGTCAATAAATTTATCATACATAATCATTTGTAATTGGATTAAAGTGTAAAAATTTGACACTATCATTACATACATTATTTTTTAGGAATGTTCATATCCGATCTAATCTAAAAATGAAAACTTATTTTTCTTAGATTGTTTTGGACAATTTTTTTCATAACTATTTAAATGAATTTTTGGTTAGTGTTTGTAAAATTGAACCAATTATTTTTAATACACTTATGTTATTACCCAATAGTTGGAGCTAAAAATATTTAATAATAGAAAATTAAGATGTTGATAAAAATTAAATTATTCAATCTAATTCAAATCGCATTTTATGAATTGAATAATTTTTTTTTTTAAGAAAACAGTCTAATTTAAACCAAATCAAGCCAAACTTGCAAATTATTTTAATCTTTTGTATTAAATGACCTTTTAACTCAAGATGGATTTTTTTTTTGACAGCAACTCAAGATGGATTGAAAACCATTGTAAATATCCCTACTATTTTCCCTGAATAAACATTGGGAGACAGGTAAAAAAATGATATTATCGCATCAAATATTTGAAATACAATTTTCACCAAAAAGATGCTTTCTGCATAATCCTAATTTATTTAACCTAATAGTAATTTTTGTTGGTGCATCACCTTTTTCCACCGTTAGATATATTATTATTTTAATTAACGTTTCATATTCATTACCTGTTATCGGATTTGTGTAGGTGGTTAAGTTGGACTTAAGTGTAAATATTAATTTTTAAATTGCATTTTAGGGCCTCTGAAAGAAAGGGGTGATGAGCGTTGGTGTCGCCTGGGTTGCTCAACACGCTCTTCGTTTCCGTTGCGAGTGGCGATGATGGGCGTGTGGTGGAAGCGCGTGAAGAAGAACACGGTGGTGACAATGATGATGCAGGTGGCTTCCACAACAGTGGAGAGAAATGTGTTTAGGGTTTGGAGAAGCAGGGGTAGGAAGGGGGCATTTCTTTGGTTGCGAACGCGGGGTCGTTTAGGTAGAGGAGGAGGCTCTGATGGAAGGTAACCTAAATGACAAAGAGGGGAAGTGGGGTGGCAGTAGGGAGCGGAGAGAGAGGGAGGAGGAGGATAAGGGCGTCCAGCAAGTCCAAACACTGTATCCTCAGTGGCACAGTCACCAACGTCAGTCTCTGGTGATCGCGGTTGGTGCTGGGTTTGCGGGTTTGGTTTCGACGAGGCAAATTTGTGTTAAATTTGTGTTTGAAATTCGTGTGCCAATTGCTTGCAGATCTGATTTTAATTCCAAGTTTGTTTTTGATTCCATATATTGTGATGTCTTCCCTGGTGCATATGTACCTTAAATGTCACCAAATCAACTAATCAAGGATGCCCATAAACTGTTAGATAAGATGCCTAAGAAGGATGTAATTCATTGGTTGTACTCCTTGGTTCATATGTAATGATGTTTTCTGCTACTGTATGATCAATGAAATTTCTTGAGAAAAAGTTGTATTTAAATTTTACTTATTTTTTCTGAAAATCAGATTTGCACTTTGAAGCCAAATAACTTGGTATGTATTTATAACTGAAATGTTATCATAGTCTTAATTAATGCCAATGGTATTTACGATATTCATGTGCAGTATTGTGAAGAAAATAGCTTATGGGGATGGCGTCAAATGCCAAATTCGCATGAATGATGTTACGGGTTGTGTTTGAGATCCCCGGAGCCAGCAAAGCTAGCTAGCTTTTGTTTTTGTTTTACCGTCATGCATTTTCACATAAGCCCATGTCTTTAAACAAGAGCCCCATATTAGCAAATTTAAATTTTAGGCAACCGGTTGATGACTGGCTATTATAGGTAAAATATACATGTCTCGTGGTGATGCACTAGTGTACCAGTTTTTTACTACTTCACGCCAGCTATCGCCATTTTTGTTGCCTAGAAGTTAAAACTAGTATAGAATAGAGAATAGAAATTAGGAATCCAAGTAAAACCCTGACTAAGGACAATTGTTTCAGATCTATTCTATGAGCTGATAGTGATACAACAACATTTCATTTTTACTCATGAAAATGAGGAAAACGTTGTTAATTTCTCCCACCGGAACGTGTGAGTTGTGACCTACCTGAATCCCTGCGCCACGCCCACAGATCATACTTACGATCCGATCCGATCCTGAAAGGTTCGTCATCGTCACCGTGGATTCCGATCCACACAATTTGCGTGACAGTGCAACATTTGCCCCCGTCATGCTTCGCAGATCCCTCTTCGTAGTACCCTTCCTCTTCCACTTCTTGTTGTTGTTCGGGTATGTGGATCCCGCTCCGAATTGCACCCGGGTCAGCTCCGTCGTCAATTCGGAGTCCGAGTTCCAAATGATTCAACACCAGCTCCGAGGATCGCTGAAAATCAGGGACGATTGCTCCTTTAGGGTTTCCCAATTCGACATGCTTCCCGGTTCCGACGTCCACTGGTGGGGCGCCCAGGCTTCCGATTTCGATAACCTCACCGCCGGATTCATTGTTTCCAACGACGGATTGAACGGAACCTACAACAACTCCACCTTCGATGTGCATTTGTTGACCAATGTTTCCTGGAGCATGATCAACGTCCTCGCCGTCTGGGATCGCGCCACCGCCTCCGATTTTGGCCACGTCGTGCTCCACAAGGAGGCCCCGGCGACGCTACCTCCGACGGTGTTCGAGAATTGCAAGGTTTTGTCGAAGAATTTCAGGTTGAGGTGGAGTTTGAATGCGTCCGAGGATACCATTGAAATTGGGTTGGAGGCTGCAACTGGGATCACCAATTACATGGCTTTTGGGTGGGCTAATCCCAGTGCTGAAGATTCTGATCTCATGATTGGTGCTGATGTTGCTGTTGCAGGGATTAAGGAGGATGGTTTGCCCTTTGTGGATGATTTTTTCATTACTAAGTATAGTGAGTGTGTGAAAAATAGTGATGGAGTAGCTCAAGGAGTTTGTCCTGATTCCTTTTATGAAGGCCCTGATGGGGTGGGTTTAGTCAACAATTCAATGTTGGTTTATGGCCATAGGAAGGATGGGGTGACCTTTGTTAGATACCGCAGGCATTTGACTAAGGTCGATGGAAAGTATGATCATCCTGTGAACCATTCAGCAAATATGAAGGTTATTTGGGCTTTGGGGCGTATTAAGCCTCCTGATTCTATTAATCCTTACTATCTTCCTCAGAATCATGGAGCTGAGAATTATGGTCATTTGGTTTTGAATGTCTCGGAGCATGTGAATGAGTGTACAGGTCCCTTGGATGCTGAAAACAAAGAAGATCAAGGTCTCATCATTGCAGATGCAAATGTTCCATTGGTGGTTTCTGCTGCTCCAGCAATGCATTACCCCAACCCTCCAAATCCCGAAAAGGTTCTTTTTATCAACAAAAAGGAAGCTCCTGTCTTGAGAGTGGAAAGAGGGGTGCCAGTCAAGTTTTCGATCCAAGCTGGGCATGATGTTGCACTTTATATTACTTCGGATCCGCTAGGTGGAAATGCTACGATGAGGAATCTGACCGAGACTATTTATGCTGGAGGTCCAGAGGCCCACGGAGTTCAAGCCAGTCCTACTGAATTAGTTTGGGCCCCTGACAGGAACACTCCTGATCATGTCTACTATCATTCCTTGTACGACCAGAAAATGGGTTGGAAGGTCGAGGTGGTTGATGGGGGTCTATCGGACATGTATAATAACAGTGTCATTTTGGATGATCAACAGGTTACCTTCTTTTGGACACTGTCAAAGGATTCCATATCTATTGCAGCTCGTGGCGAGAAAAAAAGTGGTTATCTTGCCATAGGATTTGGAAGTGGAATGGTGAACAGCTATGCGTATGTGGGTTGGATTGATGATACTGGTATAGGACATGTAAACAGTTATTGGATTGATGGAAAGGATGCTTTAAGCATACATCGAACACAGGAGAATTTGACACATGTGAGATGTAAAACAGAAAATGGCATCATTACTTGGGAGTTTACACGTCCCTTGGACCCATCTTGTATACGGGAAAAGAGGGTTGAATGTAAAAATATTGTTGATCCCACAACTCCACTCAAAGTTGTTTGGGCAATGGGTGCTAAATGGACCAATGCCCATCTTACTGACAGGAATATGCATTCTAGTACAAGTAACAGGCCTATCCGTGTACACCTGATGCGTGGGTCAGCAGAAGCAGAGCAGGATTTACTTCCTGTTTTGGCTGTGCATGGATTTATGATGTTTGTTGCATGGGGTATCCTGCTTCCTGGAGGGATATTGGCAGCCAGATACTTAAAACATCTTAAGGGTGATGGATGGTACCGGATTCATGTTTACTTGCAATACTCAGGGTTAGTAATTGTTCTACTTGCCCTTCTTTTTGCTGTGGCTGAGCTTAGGGGATTTTATTTCAGCTCAACACATGTTAAATTTGGATTTGCTGCTATATTGTTGGCTTGCATACAGCTAGTAAATGCTTTCCTAAGGCCTCAAAAACCAGCGAATGGGGAGCAGCCATCCTCCAAGAGGGTTTTTTGGGAATATTTCCATGCAATTGTTGGTAGATGTGCCGTTGTTGTTGGCATTGCTGCACTTTTTACTGGAATGAAGCATCTAGGAGACAGATATGATGTGGAAAATGTCCATGGACTCAAATGGGCTATGGCAATTTGGTTCTTAATTGGTGCATTGATTGTTATTTATTTGGAATACCATGGAAGGCGGCGAATAAGGCGGCAGGTATCTGGAAGAAGCAATTGGGTGCTTGGTAATCTTGAGGAAGATGATTCAGTTGATCTCTTGAGGCCAACCAGAACAACCGCAGATAAAGAGTTACAACCCTCTGTGAGAATGGAAGTCCAGTTAGAACCTTTGAACAGATAAAATTGCATTCATGAAGTTCTGATAGAAAGTTGCCATTCTGGCCCAATTTTTGCAAATTTTGCATTTAATCTGTGAGCTGGCATTCTTCTTTATTAGTGTTATGAGGCGTTTTTTGAGGTGAAAAGGGTGGCAATTACTTATCAATCTCTTTTTTCAACAAATGTTGCTTTCTAATTTCTATGAAGAGTAGCTTTCCTGCAGCATATATTTCCTATAGTGATACATCTTCAACAGAAAAGATTATATCGATTCTTCACTCCTGCGGCTACACATTTCTTTTACTACTTCATCTCAAAATAGAAGAAATCAAATTTTATGAGGTGAAAGCTTTCTTGTTGATCAATGTAGGTTCTGTATGGTTAGTTTGACAGTATCATAATAGATGATTTGAGACTTGGAATGCTATCTGGCCGAAGGCATTGTTGTAAATTATGAGATGCAGAAAGTTAATACATCATTTTTTCTTGTCCATAATTTTATATGGTTTTAGATTCTTTGTGATTGCATGTTTCATCTGTGGTTCTCTTAATGTCTGCATGAGCCTTCCTAGAAATATTAATTTTAACTATAAAAGGTAAATAATACAAATTGACTTTAGAGTTTAGACTTTAGACGCCTTTTAAGCTTGAAAATGGTTAAAGTACCAGTTGAAATTATTGCAATTCCAGCAGTTACTAGAAGCAGCTTATGTAAACTGGCAATATTTACAATAAGCACGTGTGGAGATTTAAGCATTGTATAGAACTTCGTTATAGTAACTTGATGTGATGGAAATTAGAGGAAACTTGGGATCTTGCCTTTTGTTGTGAGTAATTTTTTGTTTCAGTTAATCAATTAAGCATAGCATTATTGAGAAAGACAATTTTTCTTACAACTCACTAAAAGTTTGTTTTGTTTTAGATTCCTAACCCACCTTGAATATGTTAGAGTTGCGAGAGTTTGCCTTTGAAATTTAAATAAGTCTTGGATAGATTTAGTCTTTTTTGCTATTATTACACTTTTCTGCACCTTATTTTTCTGTTTTAGTTAGCTATTGTAATCCCAATAAAATCTCATAGTAGTTGAGATTTTTTAGCAAATTTCAAATTGGTCGTAAGCCTATAAATATGCATTCTCGTGTATGAAATATTGTATTCTTTCTTCAATTTTTATCTCTGCTAGTTCCAGTATTATGGTTTTTTTCAAATCTGATATTTAACTGTGGTATCAAGAATTGGCTTCCTTTGTGTTTGGAAGCAAAGAGGTTGAGTGCAAGCATTGGTGAGGTTAACCAATTCATTTTTCAGTCATCTGGGTGAAAATATATCCACTTCTAGCAATTCGTCTATAATTCCTGTGTTTAAAGGTGAAAATTATCACATTTGGATCATGCAACTAGAAGGCTGAGGTTGCTGGTCAAGAACACAGTTTACAGACTACACAAGGATTTCCATGGTATGAAGCAAGCACCAAGGGCCTAGTATAGCAAAATTGACTCTTAATCGGACTTGGATTCAGGAGTGAAAATGAAACAACTCTGTATTTGAAACAAAATGATTGTGGTTTGTAACTCGTAGTGTCAATTTATGTTTGATGACATGCTTGTGATAGGAAGCAATTTACTTTGCTGGCCAAGTTCAAAATGGAAATGCAAGATATATTTGAGATGATTGATCTTGGCGTCATGAATTACTTCATTGGAATGGAAATATTCCAATGTAGCTCAGGTATTTTCATTTCACAAAGAAAATATGTTGTTTATAATCTCAAGAAGTGTAGGTTAGAATCATGCAAAGAAGTAGCAACATTGCTTACACAAAATTAGAAAAATTCTAAGAGTGATGGTGAGAAACTTGAAGAACCCTCTGCATATAGTAGAAGCTTGGTAGGGGTGGTATACAGTACTTTCAAGGTTCATGAGTTCACCAAACAATGTTTTGATGGGAATTGCAAAGAGTGCCGAAATATGTTAAAGGTACAACAAATTTTGACATCTAGTATTTAAGACATCATGACTTATTAAGCTAAATGGCTATGTTGACAGTGAGTGGGCAGGAAGTGTAGATGACATGAAGAGCAATTCAAGCTATGTAGTTACAATTGTTTCATGTGTTATTCTCTGGAATGCAAAAAAATGCATGTAGTGGAACAATCATTTGCTAGAGCAGAGTATGTCTCCCTAGCAACTATTGTTGTTAAACTCTCGAGTTAATTCATAGACTTTTACAAGTTTACAACTCTAGGTAGAGAAAACAAATTAATTTGCCGTCAAACTCTTTTCCGGATAAATTAAAATAGGATCGGCAAAGTAGTACAAACTAGCATGAACCCTCGAGTTAAGAAGGGAATCTAAAATCAATGTAATCCCCGCTCCCCAATTGACCCAGCAGTGATACTGTTTTATGCTACCCATGCACTGTTTCTGAAGCCAATGTAAATGTGACATTTTATTAGGGTTCAAATCAATTACACAAATTGATCAAACCCTCACCATTGTCCATTTTCTGCTAACTAATCAAAGCTCAGTCGAAGCATGTAGTTTTGTTTGTTGTCAACTTGCCGTCCTTCTTCTATCACAACGATGCCTATGAACCCAACACCCATTGTAACCCATCACCAAAAGAACTGTGTTGTCAACCCATCTTGAAGGAAGAAGGATATGTGCTAAATTGAGGGCTTTGCACAAACATTAAGGATTAAGCTACTGTGATTTGATATGGAATACTTTCTAGACAAACCCCTATATCCTTCTACTATGCCATTACACGAAATGTAATATAACTATAGTTTGTCTCATCTTAAGAACACTATGAATGGACAATGACACTCTTAGTGCCTATTTGGGTTGCTGGTGTGGCAAACCCAACGTACGTTTACAAAAGTATCAACTTTGATACTTCTGCGGTAGAACAGCATGGGACTTCGTGCTGCCAAGATTCTGTTGCAAATATAAACATGCCTTTAGTAAGCATGGAGATGTTTTAAAGAATTCTACAGAATCGACAATGACACTCGGATCAATTTTCATGGGGGTGATATGTGACATCCTTTCAGAATTGCAAGACAGGGTTCTCCATAAAATTACAGAAAATGAGCTGCATTACATGATTGCTTTTGCAAATGACATGAAAAATATGAAAGTGAACATTGAGTGGCATCACCTGAGACTGGAAGAGATACTTGAGGCAAGACAGATTCTTAAACAGTCTAGCATGCTAAAAGTGGAAAAAGATAGGAACAAAAAGGTTATTGAATCTGTCCAGAAAGAATTGGAATGTTGTGAGGCAGAAAAGAAGGCACTGGAAGCAAAGTTCCAACAATTACGTGATAGAATATGTGACAAAGAGACTGCTTGCAAGGAGAATCTGACTAGAACACAAGATGAGTCTGCTAGGATATCTCAAACTATCACAAATGCTAAATCTAAAGTGAGCCGCTTTGTTAATTACTCTCTGGCAGATGGTTTGCTTTAGTTTTGCAATTTCATCATCCCCTCTCTCTGCTTTCTATTCTCCATGACAGCGATTATAGGATGGTTTAGTGGGTTATATTCATGGATGTTTGCAGTTGATTATGTTAATCATTGTTTAAATCTGTACTAAAGCTGTTAGCTTCCATTTTTATAGCTATATGTGGTATTTCTAGTGGCCCACCAATATACTGTTTCATAGTAGTTTCGAATAGGTTGCTATGGAAACTTGTTGGAAAATTAAATTTCTGAAAGAGCCAATGGTTTCATAAAAAAGTTTACATATCAATTAAACTTTTAAGATTTTTTTAACATTATAGTTGATGAAGAATGGCTTACTAAGTTTGTTCATGATTTTAGTTGGGAATTGGGATTCGCTTGTTTTATAAATCTGCCCCTGGTTGTGATGGTCATCTGTTGAAGGATCTTGTTAGTGCCTCTTTAATTTTTAAGGAGTTTTTTTTATTAAGGGCCTTGCCACTTCTTAGCATTTAGAGAGAGAGAGCTTTTGATAAAAAAATCTTTAATTTTTTAAAGTTTAAACAATTATTGAACTAAACTATTAGCAGCGAATATGTTTGTTTTGTTAACAATAGCGTTTAATCATGCATTGCCAGATCATTATGAAAGTGAGTTTTCATAAGGACGGAGTCGTTGACATTATGTTTAAGTATTAACAAATTTATACTTTTAATAATAAAGTTTAATGGCTATATATGGTCAGTGTAAATTTTTTTAATCTTAATCACGTTATTTTATTTTAATGTGTAATTAAGTCTTTACTATTGTTTGTCAAAAAAAAGTCTTTACTATTAAATACATATGAATGTCTATTATCTAAAAATAGAAGGGCATGTGTGTTGTTGAACTTCAGGTTGATTCAGAAGCTGTTGTTATAAGTCTTCAAGGGGCTAATATCGGTAGTTCTGTGGGAAGTAGGCTGCTGCAGGCTATTCGGAAAATGATCACTGCAGATTGTCAGATTAAGATCAGTCACATATACATAGAAGGAAACTTATGTGCTGATGCTTTGGCTAATGCAGCACATAATTTGGAGATGGAGATCATGATATATGAGCAACCACTTGCTCTTGTGAGCCTGTTGTTTCTAGCTGATGTTGTTGGGATTTCTTTCCCACGTTTAATTTCCTTATAGTTCCCGTTTTTTGGGCTTAAGCCCCTTTTCAATTAAAGAAAAAAAAATTAAGTTAGTTATCAATCAATAAAAAATGTCATTAGTATAACTTTTAAATTAATTATTACAATAATTAACAAACATATCTTATATGATTGTTTGTAATTAGATGGGAGTGTAAAACTACTTTACACTATTAATGTAAAAAACTTATATTGTCAACTAATAAGAAATCACAATTAGTATGACTTTTAAGCTAATTAGTGTAAAAGTTAATAAAACTTACTATACATGATAATTTATTATTAGATGACAATGACAATGTAAAATTACTTTATACTATCAATGTAAAAACTTTTACACTGTCAACCAATAAAAAATCACTGTTAGTATCACCTTTAAGCTAGTTATTTAAAACTCAACAAACTTATTATACATAACGGTTTATGATTGAATGATGTAAAACTACTTTACATTATCAATGTATAACCTATTTTTTTCTTAAGCATAGAGTTTAATGGCTATGCACTATCACCATAATTTACAAATGAAAAAAATTATCAATTCATCTATTGAAAATTTTCACAAAATAAATCAAATTTACAAAATTTCATTTAAATTTAAAATGAATTAATACTTAATCACATCATTTTATTTTAATGTGTAATTAAATCTTACTATTAAATACATATTTAGGACTTATGAATGTCTATTATTTAAAATTTGGTATACATTTTTTTGTGTGAATGAAAGATATTATTAAAGGTTAAAAGCCTCTGAGAAAACTAATATAAGTTAAATTTGCCCTTAAGACGTGATAAATATAATCAGGAACAACAACATCAAAGACACACTCACACATCTAAAATTGTATGAAGATCTTACTCATACTTAGCTAAAGCATCAACATACATGATCGTTAGATAATATCGTGTGATTCAGTAATTGAATTGATAAATTTTATCATTTAAATAAAAATACTTTTAACTGTGTTAATTTATTAAAACTTATGCAATGTTCAGGGTAGTTGAACCCAAAATCCATTTTATAAAATGACCAAGTGTGTGTTTCTTTTTTAGTTGTCCCACTTTCTAATGCAATTCAATATAAAAGAGAGAAAATATTGAATTTGCATTCAATTGGATTTCAAACGACCAAAGGGGTCTAGCTGTTAGTTGAGCACGATGTGTGAGTATTATAAATTTCTTGGTATTGTCTTCGATTCCTACGGATAAAAAAAAATTGAATTTCAAACGTAAAAACAAACATTTTGGCTAATAATACAGAGGGTAATTGAACCCAAAATACTTTTGATGTACGCTTAATTTTCCTAGTTAATTCAACTTTATATATTAGTTTATCATTAACTTGAAGCTAACTTAATATGTAATTAAGTTTATTATATCTACCAAAGATTATTACATTTTTTTTACATAATGGTAAAATTGATGTAAAGCATTAACTTCTTAATAAATATTTATAATAGAAGAAAAAAATAATGAAAATCATTCAAATTTTTCTATAAGTTAAAATTAACTTATATACTTTAATTCTTTTGAACAAATTAGATAAGAAAATTTCTAAAAAAAAAATAAGATATATAAGTTAATTTTAACAGAGAAATTTGATCATTCTATCTTTTATTTTATTTTCTTATAAATATTTATTGAAAAATTTATCCATATTGAATCATGCTATTAAAGTTCAAGTTAATTTCGAATAAAAAAAAAAAGGATCAAGTTAATTACGAGAGTAACAACTAAACAAAATGTTACTGTGAATTTAATATTTAATGATCATCACCTGCTCTAACATTTTGCCCCCTGCTTTAATGAAAGTGCAAGCGGATGATGAGAAAAGCTTACTTAGACGAATGATTGGAAGCGCATTATAACATTAAACCCGATACTATTGAGCTACAAACTCATCAATTTAACTATTTCAACCAACTTTCTAGATAAAAAAAAAAACTATTTGAACTAACTTTCAACCAGGAAAAAAAATACTCCCTCCGGTCCTTTTTATAAGAAACAAATAACTAAATCATCAAGACCAATAAAAATAGTTAAGTTAGTTAGTTATAATTAATAATGTCATAAATTTTAATTTTATTCCAAAAGTACCCCTTAATTGATTGGTTTAAATAGTGGTTACATTAATGGCATTGCACTTCCACCAATAAGTGTAACTTGTATTGTTAATAGACCAATAAATACATGAGAAATGAGTATGTGTCTCATTAATGGATTTTACAAGATGAAGGGCAAAAAAGAAAACTAGCAATTAATACATCTTAAAGTGGGTCTATGTTTCTTATATTAAGGACCAAAAAAGAACATCATTTTGTTTCTTATAAAAAGGACCGGAGGGAGTATTGAACAAGACAAAGTGACAATTACATGTTTTAATTAATTAAATATTTTATTTTAGTGAATTTCAACCATAGGCTTTCTACATAGTGATAAAATACGGTCCAAGCAGACAAAAGGGATTCTTAGAAACGTAAGTGATAAATTGGTGAACTCACTTGTCTGGGAGAGAAAAGAGCTTCGGACATTCTAAAGCGTGACAAAGAGAAAAGAGAAATATTAAAGCTCTATGGATGAGATTTGATATGACGGTATTTGATGGAATGAACATATCTGTAAAGGCTGAAAGTAGCAATTTAAAGCAGAAAACAGAATTTTAATGAGCTGGGGGATGTACGTACATGCTCATAAAAATCTTGAGGCACACATCGTGAACAAGTTGTAAATGATGGTATATAATTATTTATATTTATACGTTGCATGCTGCGACATGTTTAAACATATCGTATTAAAGTCTTGCAATTCTTTACGTGAGTCGCACATTATGGTCAACATTCTCTCTATTAAGTTAGATGTATATATGGCCAATAAAGAAAAACAAATAGAAGCGTTTTATATGACATTTATATACTAGTTAGGAAGTTTTCATCATACCCATTAAATGAAAATTTTTGATGCTATTGACATCCTATATATATTGTGTATTACATCCACGAGTGGAAAAATAAATGAATATTGACCATTAATGCAAGAAAGTCACGCACATTTCTTTATCTATATAGTATAATATTTCTATGCACGTTTCTTTATGCTGTTTTCCCTTTGTTCCCTGTGTTGAGGCAGAAGCAAGTAAAAAACTAGAGTCCAATTACGTACTACTCTTTAATTAGGTCAATGGTGAGTTGTAAACTTGACCTTTTCTTTCTCAGTTTGGCATTTCAAAAATTTTCTTGCTTTAGGCAGGAATAGAATATAAAATCGCTTGATATTTTATTATACGTTTTCCAAATAAACGACGATAATTGCATACTTACCAAATTACATTTGTCTATGTTAACGAATTTCGATTTACACAGAATATTGACTTTATGTCCTTATGATGCATAAACAAATCAAAATTGACGTTCGAATTAGAACCGTAATAATATTTCTTTTGACTGCTCTAGTGTGTGGGGGGAGGAGGAAAAGATATTAAGCAACGAATCTTCTTCATTTAGAATTGTCCAACTATTTTTCCACAGTGTATCCTGTAAGCCTTTCTATAAGAGGAAATAGAGAACCAAGTTCAGCTTTTAAAGCCACCTATCTACGATGATTCCGCATAGGGCAAGCAACCAAAAAGAAACAACACGATCCCACTTCCCACCCTTTTCATTTCACTTCTCGTTTTCGTCGACATAATAAACTACTAAAAAAATAAATATTAATGTAAATATTTTTATTTTACTAATTCATATAAAAATAAAAATAAAAATAAAAAAGGACCGCTCCAATATACAATACGTCACTGAAGACGTGGCACAAAACCTTTCGAATTTCGATCGTATTTTTTTTTAGAAGTAAAAGCTAAACGACGCCGTCTGTTGTTGTTTATTTTCGTTGGTGACGGGGTACAGCGACGTCGTTTTGGTCCTTCTGGAGCCAGGCACTTCGGGCGGCGTCTGCATGCGAATCAGCGCCAAGTTGAGCCCTTTGAAGAAGGGGTGCTTCTTGACGTCAGCGGCGCCGCGCTTCGAGCCGAGCCGGAGCGCCGGGTCCTTGTTCAGCAAGCCGGATATCAAATCCCGCGCGTGGAGTTCAAGGCTGCTCGCGGGCGTGGCCGTGGGGAACGCCAGGGGTTTCTTTACGATGTTCCGCAGCGTAGCCTCCTTCGATGGACCCGCATACGGCGTGCGACCGTAGATGAGCTCGTAGATAAATACCCCAAACGACCACCAGTCCACGGCGTTGCCGTGCGAACGGCCGGAAGCAACCTCCGGGGAGATGTACTCGTGGGTCCCGACAAAGGAACAGGACCGAGCCGAAACCGGTTCGGCCACGAAGAGGCGGTTCGGTTCAATGACTCGAACCTCGCGCGAGCGGGGAACCCGGTTGGAGAAGCAGGAGAATGGACGGATGAAAGAATGCGAGCGAGTGTAAGAAGTGTAAGGTAATGCATTTGGAGATGGTAAGGAATCTGAGGATTCAACGGCTGGGATTGCATCTGAGCAAAGAGAAAGATCGAAATCGGAGAGCATGATGTGACCGTCAGATCTGACCAACACGTTCTCGGGCTTTAAATCTCTGTAGATGATTCCCAGCATGTGGAGGTATTCCAACGCCACCAGCACCTCCGCGGCATAAAATCTGAGGAAAAAGAGTTTAACATTTGTGAGTGTTTTCTGTTTTACAAAACAGAGTAAACGTCATCGTTTTGGATAACGGTTTTTTGTTTTTTGTTTTACCTTGCGGAGGAGAGAGGGAAACGGTTGTGAGGGTGCTTGAAGCGCATGGAGTGCAAGTCTCCACCGGAACAAAACTCCATGACGATGCAAGAGAAATGAGAAGCTTCGAACTCGGCGTAGAGCGTAGGGAGGAACGGGTGGTCGAGCATCTTGAGGATTTTTCTCTCCATTTCCGCTCTCTGCGACTTCTTCTTCAATGCCACTGCGTCTTTGTCCACCACCTTCATGGCGTATATACAGGAAACGTCTTCTTCCTCGTCTTCTTCGTGGTTGCTGAATTGGCTGTTGTTGTTGTTGGCGTTGCGGAGGCGGCAGAGGTAGACGGTGCCGATGTCGCCGGCGCCGATGCGGCGGAGTAGGTGGAAGTCGCGGAAAGTGAGGGCGGCCTTGCGGCGGAAGGTGGCGGAGCGGATGGCGGAGTAGGCGAAGTCGGAGGAGCGGTGAGGCTTGAGGGAGAGACTCTCCGGCGAGGGCGGGAGGAGATCGAAGGAGAGACGGCTGAAACTGGTGCTGCAAATGCTGTCGCTGCTCATGGAGCTTCCGAGTGTGGAAGAATTCACGGTCTCCAAACTCGCCTCGGAATCACGTTCACCACCACAACCACTCTCTAACATGGTAGTAGTACAACACGAAAAAAGAAAGAGAAAGAAGCTCGGAAATTGGAATGGCAACAGTGGTTTGTGTGAAATGAATGAAAGTTTCTGTTTAGTGCAGGCTTTATGAAGAAGGGTTAGGGTTTAGCTAGCTAGCGAGCGAGCGAGCGAGCACAAAAACATTGAAAGAACAATAAAAGTTGGATGGTACAGAGCAATAAGAGAGGCACAGGTTGGAAGCGATACAGGAGAAGGTAGTTGTGTTGTATTTATGCTCAACACGTATGCAGGGAAGGAGGCACGTGAGAGGGGGAGTTTTGGCACGTGCGGAGTGATAGAGAAAAAAGAGTGGGAACTATAGTATTAGTAGGGTAGGGGTGTTGGTGTTGGTGTTTGTGAGGATGATGACGAATTGAGGAGCGGAGGGGTTGTCACGTGGCAGAGGTTTCTTTGGAGCATTGCTTAAGCTTTGACAAATTACTGAGCAATCACTAATGAGCGTGTGCTGCTGCAGCTTGGGAGAAGCTTTTTCCTTGTGCAGGTTTTTTACAGTGATTATTGCAATGACAGAAACGCCCCTCTGAAACCGTTCGGTTAACCATGCAACGGTCAACCCTATTTATGACCAAACACAGAAGATCGTGTTCCGTCAACGTCGCTCCGCTTATCCTTGACTTTATATGTTTTTTTTACCATAAATCAAATAACCTTTCTGTCACGTAAAAAAATAAGAAAAAACATTTTTGTTTGAAGTTTAATAAAATTATTACTAGTAGTATTTTGAAAGAAATTGGTTAGAGTTATTGGTACTCAACGATCAGATTAAATATTTTACGGATTTAAATTGAGATAAGTACACATATTATGGACAGTCAGGTTAGGTAGACATAGTGGTATTATGGATAGTAAAGTTACCCATCTCTAAGATTACGATCAAAACCTCATAAAAGATTAGGATCACGGTTTTGTTTAGTCGGATTTTCAACTGCGTGAATCCCTACCATTCAAAATAAGTTTTATAAATTAAATTTATAAAGTAAAATGTATGTTGAAATTTTCTATATCATTAGATTTGAAACTGTATGACCGTGAAGTTCTTTTTGAACCATAGGTGATCCGTGATCCTGTTCCTGTTGCAAAGATACGTTGATTTGGATGCAAGTTATATGTAAGTTGTCATTCAGGTCAACTTACTGCATGATTAATATATTTCAATTTCTTAAAACTCATTTCCACTATATATTACTGCTTCTTTAACAAATGTATAAAATCAATTCTTTTTAATACAACATTTAACTTAAAATATATAATTAATATTAAACATATATTTTAATTATATTTTAGAGTTATTCTAACATAAATAAGTTTAATCCTTTGATTCAATCAATTTGAAGAATTTTCAACTGCAATCAAGGCACAAAACTAAAAAGAAAAGAAAAAAGATAGAAAGAGTCTAATAATTGACTTAGCAAGAACCACGAATTTGGGGTTGGAATGAAACTAGCTTTTGGCGTCGATAGAGAGTCATGTCAAATGAAAAGAAAGGTGATGAATGACAATATAATGCCTGTAGATGCAGAGACACAGTGAAGGATAATGTTCACGCAAATATGCCCGTCTTTTGATTCTAATTCTTGAGCAAAGTTGTTTTTGCTGAAAAAGAATAGCGATGTTTTTGGACTCATATACTAACACCCAAGCACCGTCAACGCCAGAAGTGGGATCAAGTGGTGGTACTGACTACTGACCCTGATATTTTGTATGGCTTGAGAAAAAAAATTTAAAAAGAAACTAGTGAAAAATAAATAAGTTTTTTAAGTTATTTAATATGATAACGATAATGAAAGAAAATATTTTTATTTAAATAGTTCTACTTTTGTACTTTAATAAAATATAATTATGTGTAATATAAGTTTATCTTTTTCATAATTTTTTTATATTCTCTCATATATTTTCTTTCTTTCTCTCCTATGTTTACACTAAAATTATTTTTATAAAATGTATTTTTTATCTTTACTTTATCTTTCTTGACAAACTTTTGTTTACCAAAACAATTTGCGTCTTGATATGGCCTTTCTGACTATAACCCCTTTCAAAGCTACTGCATGGCATGGGAATCTTCTTGTGCGAGATTAGCCTGTGTCGGAAATTGAGTCTATCATTACAGTACCAAAATTCTTTCTTATACATTTTTTTTATAAAATATTTCTAAAATATGTAATGTTTAATTTTCGTTTCTCTAAAAAAAAAATTGTCCCTTTAATTTTGAAATATTTGGTTTTTCATCTAATGTTATGGAGAGAAAAAAAAATAGTTTAGATAGCACTTAAAGGATCAAAAGTGATACATTTCAAAATTAGAGGACAAAAATAGACAATTTTTTTTAAAAGAAACTAAAACCAAACTTTGTATATTTTAAAAAGACCAGGAACGTATTTAACTTTTTTTTATATATAAATCATGTATAAAGTGAGTAAATGGTAAGTCTATTAAATATTTACTTTTACTGTATCTCTATTATACAATTATTAATGCCTAAGGTTAATGTACACATATTAAAAAATATTTAATAAATATAAAATATTAATGCATTTTATTTAATATATTATGGGCATATGAGGAACATTTGGTATCATATATAGAAATCAATATATAAAGTTCATCTGTGTATGAGCATGTACACATCACATGGACTGAGAGAAAGGAAACAATAACTAGTTAAAGTTACCACCTGAAAAAAGGATAAATTATCTTCCTTCAACGTGTTAAGGAATTAGGTAAGAGTTTGCCACACTACAACTGCACCCTCAAGGCGATAAGATGAGATGAAAGACATGTGATGTTGCCCCTACTCCTACAGCCACTCCTGTGGCAGCTTCTTTAGTGTGTGTTGGATGTCCTGTTGTGGTGAGTGGATGCAATTACAAGGTCAATTTGATTTGTCTTCCTTTGTATGATTTGGACATGATCTTAGGAATGGATTGGTTATCTTTCAATCGTTTTCTTATAGAGTGTGCTCAAAAGACTCTTATGTTCCTTGATAATGAAGATATTGATTTTATTTCTGCCAAGGAAGCACAAGTTTCTTTAAAGGAAGGAGTCTCATGTTTTGTGGTCCTTTCTTTCTTGGAAGTCAAGGCTAATCTTGACTTGAAGTCTATAAATGTTGTTAGAGACTTTCCTGAAGAAGTACCTAGTTTGCCTACACAAAGAGAGATTGAATTTGCCATTGACCTAGTCTCAGGTGCGGGGCCAGTGTCAATAGCTCCTTATAAGATGACACCAGCTGAATTAAAGAATTAAGTTGAAGATCTACTTGAGAAAAAGATGATTAGGCCTAGTGTTTCCCCGTGGGGAGCACCTGTGTTACTGGTCAAGAAGAAAGATGGTGGCTCAAGATTATGTGTTGATTATCGCCAGTTGAATAAGCTTACTATCAAGAATAAATATCCTTTACCAAGGATAGATGATTTGATGGATCAGTTGAGATGAGAGACAATTTTCTCAATGATTGATTTGAAGTCGGGATATCATTAGATAAGGGTGAAAGATTAGGATATACCCAAGACGGCTTTTCGAACTTGATATGGACATTATGAGTATGTGGTCATGCCTTTTGGAGTGACAAATGCTCCTGCTATATTCATGGATTACATGAATAGGATCTTTCGTCCCTTCTTGGATAAGTTTGTTGTTGTGTTTATCGACGACATTCTAATTTATTCTTGTACTCGTGAAGAGCATAAAGAACACTTGAGAGTTGTATTGGAGATTTAAAGAGAAAAGCAATTGTTTGCTAGACTCTCTAAGTGTGAGTTTTGGCTTTAAGAAGTAAAGTTCTTGGGTCATGTGATCTCAACCAAAGGGATTACAGTGGATCCTTCTAAAGTAGAAGCTGTTTTGCAATGGGAGTGTCCTAAGACGACTACAAAGATTAGAAGTTTTGTTGGATTAGCTGGATATTATCAAAGATTCATAGAAGGATGCTCTAAGATAGTAGCACCATTGACTCAACTCACTCATAAGGACCAATCATTTGCATGGACTGAAGTCTGTGAGCACAATTTTCTAGAGTTAAAGCAGAGGCTGACTACTTCTCCTGTTCTTGTAATACTTGATCCTAGTGAAACTTTTGAAGTTTACTGTGACGCATCTCATTAGGGATTGGGTTGTGTGTTGATGCAAGGGAGAAAAGTTGTAGCTTATGCCTCAAGACAATTGAAAACTCATGAAAAGAACTATCCCACTCATGATCTGGAGTTAGCAGCTGTGGTGTTTGCTCTGAAGATATGGAGACATTATCTTTATGGAGCTAAATTTGATGTATTCAGTGATCACAAGAGCTTGAAGTATCTGTTTGATAAGAAGGAACTCAATATGCGACAAAGGCGATGGATCGAATTTTTGAAGGATTATGATTTTCAGTTGATGTACCATCCAGGTAAAGCTAATGTTGTAGCTGATGCCCTTAATAGAAAAACTATTCAGATGTCCGCCCTAATGGTGAAGGAGTTAGAATTGGTGGAGAAGCTTAGAGACTTGAACTTATATGTAGAGATGGCTCATGATCACATTAGTTGTGGTATGTTAACCATGACTAATGAATTTCTCATAATGATTAAGGAGAAACAATTATTAGATCCAAGCTTGTGTAGAACAGTGGAGTTATTGGGTTCAGAGAAAGCAGTAGACTTCAGTATAGGTGATGATGGCATTTTGAGATTCAAAGGAAGAGTTTGTGTGCCACAAGATGTTGAGTTGTAAAAACTTATTTTAGATTAAGGTCATAAAAGTAAACTTAGTCTACATCCTGGTATGACTAAGATGTATCAAGATTTGAAGAAGATATTTTGGTGGTCTGGTATGAAGAGGGATGTGGAACAGTATGTGGTAGCATGCTTAACTTGTCAGAAGGCTAAAGTAGAACATCAAAGACCTGGTGGTTTATTGCAGGCATTGGAGATCCCAGAGTGGAAGTGGGATAGTATCACTATGGATTTTGTATCAAGTTTTCCTAGGACAGTAGGGGTTGTGATGCTATATGGGTGATTGTTGATAGGTTGACGAAGTGTGCTCACTTCTTACCTGTTAACATGAAGTATTCCTTGGAAAAGTTCACTCAATTGTATATTAGAGAGATTGTGCGGTTGCATGAAGTGCCTTCTAGCATTATTTCTGATAGAGATCCAAGATTTACTTCAAGGTTTTGGCAGAGTTTGCAAGAGGCTTTAGGAACTAAGTTAAGGCTTAGTTTTGCTTATCACCCACAGACGGATGGGCAATTCGAATAAACGATCCAATCATTAGAAGATTTGTTGCGAGCATGTGTGTTAGATCATCTTGGAAGCTGGGATGACGTCTTGACATTGGTGGAATTCACATATAATAATAGTTTTCATGCTAGTATTGGTATGGCACCATTTGAAGCTTTGTATGGAAGAAGGTGTAGAACACCTCTTTGTTGGTACCAAGATGGAGTGCATATGGTAGTAGGGCCAGAGATGTTACAACAAACCATAGAGAAGATTAAGTTGATTCAAGAAAGGATGAAAGCCTCCCAAAGTAGACAAAAGTCTTATGCGGACAAACATAGGAGACCACTTAAGTTTGAAGCAGGTGATCAAGTGTTTCTGAAGGTTACACCAACCACTGGTGTAGGCCGAGCGATCAAGTCGAAGAAACTTACTCCTAAGTTCATTGGACCTTATCAGATTCTTAGATGTATAGGTTCTGTGGCTTATGAGATAGCTTTACCACCTTTTCTAGCCAACTTGCAGAATGTATTTCATGTGTCTCAGTTGAGAAAATATGTTCCAAATCCTACTCACATCATTGAGCCAGATGTGATACAAGTGCGAGAGGATTTGACATATGAGACTCATCCAGTAAGGATTGAGGACCGAATGACTAAGCAACTTAGGGGCAAAGCAATCAGTTTAGTAAAAGTCATATGGAGTGATATTACGGGCGATGCTACATGGGAACTTGAAGATAAAATTCGTGAACAATATCCTTATCTCTTCCCAGGTAAGCGAATTTTCGAGGACAAAAATTTTCTTGTTGGGGAGAATTGTAACGTTGTAGTTTTTCTAATTATGTGACTAAGTGTTTGATTAATAATATTAGAGAAAACTAAATTTAAATTATGTTATTTGATATAATAATTAATTAAAGTTTTACGTTTTTGATTATGTGCAATAGTGTTATTGTTAGATTTTCATGAAATGTTGGACCTATAGTGTGGGTTGTGAGATTGTTGAAACTTATAAGTGAGTTACTGTAGTTATAAAAAAAAAAGGGTGTCTTTAGAGATAACATGGGTGCAAATAGAAAGAAATATAAGGCACCCAAAACTTTAAACATTGGCAGCTTCACTCCCTCCCTTGTTTCCTTCATTCTCCTTTCTTTTCTTCCGAAGCATCTCCTTCTCCTCCTCTCTAGAGCTAGAGTGCTGGGTACTACACTTAAGGGATTTGTTTCTCTCCCTCTCGAGAGCTCCTTTGATTGATTTCTAGTTGGTAAGCACCCATCTTCTTCTCCTTTGGTCTCTTAAGTTCATTTTCTTCTCCCACCAAGTAGACATGAAATGGGTTTCACTTTAAATTTTGATAGGTAGATGAAATCTTGATTGAAGCTTATTTTGATGTTGGTTTAGGTTTCCCCTAGTTGATTCCATAGCATAAATTGAGGAAAAATCACTCAAAAGCCACAAAGTGTCTCTCTTTAACTCCTATCAAGGAAATCTCACAATTGTAGGGTAAAGGAAGCCAAAACCTTAATTGATTTAATGATTTGAATGGTCCATTGAATAGCTTGGGTAACCATTAATGGTGTAAAAAGATTGGATTTGCGGAGAAATTATAGTGCAGAATTCGCAGTTTTAGCTTAAGCTAAAATTTTTAGCTCAAGCTAAATTTCGTTAAAATTAGGTCTGCACAAATTTAGCTTAAGCTAAAATTTTGAGCTCAAGCTAAATTTTGATGAAAGATTTGGTTTGCACAAATTTATTAAGTCTGCACAAATTTAGCTTAAGCTAAAATTTTGAGCTTAAGTTAAATTTTGATGAAAGATTTGGTCTGCACAAATTTATTAAGTCTGCACGAATTTAGCTTAAGCTAAAATTTTTAGCTCAAGCTAAATTTTGACGAAATTGGGTCTGCACAAATTTAGCTCAAGCTAAAATTTTGAGCTCAAGCTAAAGCTAAATTTTCTAGCTTAAGCTAAATTAAGGCAGAATTTTTGTTTCACCTTGAATGTTTTCTTGAGAGTTTTCTAGCGAATTCCAAGTGTATATATAATTGTTTTATGAATTATATGGAAGAAGTAAAGTTGGTTTTCTATTAATGTTATAAAATTCATTATTCATAAGGATTTTTGGTGTGGTAATTGTAAGGATTCATGGTGTTGAATGCTTTACCATGCTTGAGAACTGCTGGATGGGTTCTTAAGTGTGAAGAAATATGAATGGTGAATTTATAACATGATGAACTTGTGGTAGTGAAAGTTATGAATGTTTATATGCTTGGTGTGTATTATGTAGTTGGTTGTACGTGCACATTCCTATATGATGTATAGATGGCATTGCATATGGGTAGGCACATAAGTTGAGGGTGCTCGGTGGGCCCTAAACCTAGTGCTGGGGTTTTCGTGGTGGCTAACGAGAATGGGCCTATAGAATAGATGAGTGGGCGAACCCCTATAGATGTAAGGTCTTGCAAACCTTACAGAGGTAAGCCAATACCCACACTTGTCTATTTTCGATACAACCACATTTCCTCCATAGGATCAACTGTAGGTCTTGCCCGAATGGTCAAAGCATGGGACTGTGTTAAGGGATGTATCTATGTTGATTGCCCAAAGGTGAAAATCTCCATGGAGTTGTGTCTGCATAATATTATATGATGTATTTGTATGTAAGATTGAAGTATAAATTTGAGTTTGTTTGATTAATTCAAATTTTGTTTTAACCTAAATCTATCTTTCTTTTACACCTTTATATAACTTTTTTTTTTAAATAAGCTTACCATTGCACTTTGTTCATGTGTGATGACACGGGAGCAGATAGTACTGATGCTGCAGGAGATCATGTAGTCCTTTGAAGATTTGGACCTAGGTGGTGGACTTGAAGTCTAGATCCTTCTTTTGTTGTTTTTTTTTTTTGCTTATATTATGTTAGTGGGGACCAGCTTAGGGTCTTATGTACATATTTAGTTTGTTGTAATTATCTCCCATAAAGGAAATCTTTTTGGGTACTTAAATTTACTACTATAGAAATGTTTTGTAAAGTCATATAACTCACTATCCTTATGTCTTGAGATGCACTACCTAATGTTTTGTGATGAACAATGCTTGATGAATGTAAATATATGTTTGGAAAAAAAATTTAGGTATTTTCGAAGGAATTGAAGTAGCTTAAATGGAATATTAGTTATAGTTAAACTTGTAACGAAGGTGGGTCGTTACATAAAAGGCCCAAACCCAACTGTTTCATAACAAAAATGAAAGAAAAGAGAAATCACATCAAAGAAATAAGAAAAAGATGAGGCCCTATCATAAGGAAGACAAATTGGACTTAAAACCACATAAAGGACCCATCACCACTGAAAAAATGGTAAAACAGAACCCCAACAATACGAGGGCACGAGGACACATAGGAAGGCCATAACTTGCATGTCTTTAATACGTTCAATATACAATGCTTGGTATTTTTAGGCAATAGCCATTAGGCAACACTCATTGCGATTTTGAAATTAAAAAATGATAATGGTTATCGCCCAAATGAGAGGAATATCCACACCTCTTAAGCTATCCACATACTCAAAGATAAGTTAATTGCCCAACACAAGCTTGCCACCCCAACTCAAATTCGAGATAACAACACTTCAATAACACAACTCTTGTACTTCGATTTACCAAGCTAAGGGACAATTGTTTCAAACTGGGTCCCCTCTAACGGCACACACCGAGTGAAGTCAAAATGAATTAATAAACCCCTAAATTGGGCACCACCCCATACTCGACTAGGAAGGAATCACATGTCACATGCAATCCTACACCCTAGATTTGACACTTAGGTAGGGTAGTGTGAGAACCCAAGTGCATTCCATCTCAAAAGGATCTTCCTTACTCAAGGAATGTTAAAAACATCATAGTCATAACTTTTTAACTAAAAGGACCTAAGACACACCCCGATCATTAATCATAATCAAGAAGGACATTCATCCAATGACTCATACTCTTACCCGGGGACCTAGCCTATGTCTATGGTGTTGTTCAATCTAAATAGGCAACTACCTCATATTGAATTGTTCACCTCGTTGGCAAGCGCACCAATCGGTGTAGTATTTTCGATATTTTGAGTACAAAGTCGTATCCACAGGGACTTGTTCGTACTAGGCTTTTGTGTAAAATTAAGATCTAGGCAAAAAGAATATGTTGTTTTAGTGAAAATGGTTTGGGAAATAAATTCTAAATTCTAAAATAAACTACTAAAAACAGGACAATTTTCAAATAGGCAAAAGTTCAAACAGTTGGTGTGTAGCGGCTGAAAGCAACGATAAAACGGACTAGTTGGGGTATTCGGTGATACTTAGCAAACATCTCAGTAATAAAATCATTTTTCTCCATTTAATGAAAACCCTAATGCTATCTCAACCCACTTAAGTCTTTTAACCTTGACTCCTCAAGTGAAAGAAGCTAACGCATTTAACTCTACTCCTAATCCCTTAGCAAGTGAAGTTAAATGATTTGTTCAAGGATCATTAAGAGACTAACAAACATCACTTCATTCCTAGATGAGACATTCATTAGACACCATTCTCAAATCTTAGTTTTCAAAGCATTTTCTAATGACAATAAAAACAAATAGAAAAATGCTTGGGTGATCAAGTCAAGAACCAACATTAAACACAGAATGGCATTCACACTGAATATTCATTAAATAGATAGTAAGAAATAGTTACATGAGATTTGCTAGTACACCAAATCCCCCAACAGGGTAAACTAGCCTCTCATTGTCATGAAAGGCATCCCAAAAGCTTAAAAATACAAAAATGGAGAAGAGAAAATGGAGAGGATGGAGTAGGTTAGGGCTGGAGGCACAACACAAAACCCTAAAATGATGCCCCTCTGATCCTAATGAAAGGACTCTTTAAATAGGCTGAGAATCTCCATTTTGTCGCTTATGCATAAAGGCACAACTCACTTAGCGAGCAACAACTCGCTAAGCGAATTACAATAAATTCCATTTCTCCCTTAGGCAGAGAGGTTAATTCACTTAGCGAGCATGAGCTCGCTCAGCGACCTTGACATGTCCAAGTTGCCTCTTCGGCTTCCAACCCAACTAAGCGAACAGAACTTCTCGCTTAGTCTTCAACTTGCCACGTGTCCTCTTCAAAGCGACCTTTCTCACTAAGCAACATCATCAGCTCGCTGAGCGAGTTGTCTTGAATTTCTCAACTTCAACTCTTCTTCCAGTGTACTAGAACTCTTCAAAAACACGGGTAAAAAACTAATAAGTTCCTAAAACTAACTACATGAAAACTAAATCCTAAAAGGAAGTAATTCCTAACTAAAAGGGACCAATCAAAGCACTAAATTAGAAGAAAGTGAGATAATTGCTGTGAAAATTAAGTGCAAATATAAGTATGCACAACAATTATCAAACTCCCCCAAATTTATAGCTTTGCTTGTCCTTAAGCAAAAGTAAACTAAAACTAAACCGAACTAGACTAAGTTAGATTAATGACAAGACCAAAGACTAGGATCAATCACATTTCCCAAGACACAAGCATGCTTATCCAAAACAAGTCGGTCACACAACTCAAGGTCACACTTACAATGGTGCTCATTATCAAATCATAAAAAAGAATGCATTCAAGAGATCAAGAAGTATGGCAATTAGCAGTGAAAATATGAAGAACACTTCGCTCCTCACAAAGCTAATATTTCACTCAAGAACACAAGTGTTTCAGCTGCAAGAGAATTTCAATCAATCCCAATTGGAATCAAATAACCCAACTTTGCACGTCATCTCAATCAATGCAATTGCATGCACACAACATGGATCACTAAGGATTTATTAAGGCTGTAACTTGGCTGGGCTGCAAAAGAAAATTGGTTTTTCTAGAAATTCAAAGCACCTAAGGATCTAGGAGAGCACTCACTAATCCCTTTTTCAAATTCTGAGGCAACCAACTTCACTTTATTTCCCAACCTTTTATTTACAAACTTAAAACAGCAGCACAAAGACTTGAAATTGTTTTTGCTTTTGAATTTTTGAATTTTTTTTAACACTGTAGCTTTGCCAACTGTGTATGCTGCCAATTCACATCAACTTCCTACACATGAACAAACTCCCCCAAATTTGGAACAAATTTGCCTCAAACCATGATATGCTCTCCTATTCCCTGAGGTAAGGTATGCATCTTGTTTTCTTCTTTTAGGCTCAAAGGTTCAAGAACAAAATTATTTCACTGTATTGGCTCAAAGGGGTTAGCAAGGGACTTCATCATGCAAAACAGGTTGGCTTTTTGGCTAAGTGACTGAAAATTAAAACAAACAATGCCTTGATCATGTCCTTATCATGTTGCACTAAAAAAAAATCCAAGAATCATGCAAAATCAAGTATGAAAACCAACAGTTTCTCTCAGCAGTAAAGATTCACACAGCTCACACGGGTAAATGCGAAGCATTCAAAAACTATTTCACAAAAAGCTGCATGCCATACAAATTAACCGCAATCACTCACGCACATTTTAATTATGAAATTATCAACACAACCACTATGCATGCTCACTCAAGATCACGATTTTCACAAAGCAATTTTTTTTTCCAAAACAAACATGCATTATATCATAGAAAACAACCAGCTGATCCCATCATCCAACATCATGTCCCAAAATGTATGTCAAAATATACCATCATGCATCCACATACCAAAATCTAACTATACCAACATAAACAAAAACACCATAAGCTAAGACAGAAAATAAAGTGCAGGAAAATAAAACCAAATGCAGAAAAATAAAATATGTCCTGAAATCAATAAAAATGGCCTAAGATAGATGGCCAAGGCCTCCAAGCTCCCTCTGCAGTGTCCTCAGCAACTCCCCCAGCATCAACATCCTCCACAACAGTCCCACTTACTCCAGCACCAGCAGATGCAGTTCTACCCCCTCCAAAAGAACTAGGCCTGTCCCCAGGCCAGGCAAGATGAGCAGAAGTCCTCAAGGGTCATCACAGGCTGCTGGAGGTAGAGGTTGTGCCTGTGGATGAGGCTGAGGTTGAGGGTTGGGTGCCCTCCGCTTCCTTAATGTGCCAGCTGCTTGGGGTTTTGGAGGAGCCATCTGTACCATATGACACAAAAAGCAAGTTAGAAATAGAAGAGGAAAAAGAAAATGAACAAGTATGAGATTTGAAAGAATTAAAACCAATAGAGGAAAGATGCAGACATGATGAACTCACTTAGCGACACAAGTGTTGCTTAGCGAGTGATGCAAAATACAAGAGAAATAGACATATGTCGCTTAGCGAACAACAGGTTGCTTAGCGAATTCAATGCAATTTCAAATAAAAAACTAGTCAGAGAATAATGGTCACTTAGCGAGCTATGCTCACTTAGCGAATTCAAAAGAAAAACAATTAGAACAAACAAAAACTTGATAGAGAGATTAGCTCGCTAAGCTAGCAGAGCTCGCTTAGCGAGTTATGCATAATGAACAAAAGCATTAAATGAATTATGCATACTCGCTTAGCAACAATGGTGTTGCTTAGCGAGTTGGTTACTGGGAGCAAAAACATAAGCAATTCGCTTATCAAGACTGAGCTCGCTTAACGAGTTGGTTCAAAAACATAGACTTTAAACACAAGCAAACATGACAAAAATTATGCAAACACAAATACTAATATGAAAATGCAAGAGTAAGGGATAGAAATCTTGGGTTGCCTCCCAGTAAGAACTTCTTTAACGTCATGAGCTTGACGAAACAATGTTGCTTAAGGTGGCATATAAGTCATGAAGAACACATCCTCCTTGCACTTCCGCTTCTTAGTTAAAACCTCTGTGAAAATCATGGATCCATGAAGCGACTTCCACTCAGCTGCAGATGAAGTGTTTATAAATAAGGAAAATATGGCATATAAGGATTTGTCATGTTCTTCATGCCTTTCCTCCTTGCTAATCAGTTGAATGAGAGAGATATTGACTTGCATAAGGCTTTCTTGTTGGATATCTACTTGCAAGCATGTCTCACACTGTTGTCGTGCTTTCTCCTCGTATTTCTCTTCTTTTTTCTCACTCTTTTCTTTTGAAGCATGCACTTCTTCAAGACTCTCGTCATGTGTTTTAACCTCTGCTAAATTTTCTTCCTTTAAGGCCATAGAAGACCTTTCGGCAATTTGTCTTGCTAGCTCACCAACTTGAATCTCAAGATTTTTAATTGAATTTTGATTGGCTTCAAAGCTAGCTTGGGAAGCTTCCATGAATTGCATCAACACATTCTCAAGATTGGAAAGTCTATTTTCTTCAAGTTCATTACAAGGGTGTGACTCTTGCCCCCACCAAGGATTTTCCACGAAGTAATGATGACAATCACCATTTAAGTGCTCTCCTCCACAAAAATCACAATTGATAGGTTGTGGGAGACTGATCCTCAGCGGCATGATTGCAAGATGTGCAGACAAAATGACTAATTGAGTACTAAGAAGCCCTTGTTGTGTGAGCATAATACTCCAAAAATCTTCCATGGATCGAGTTTCTCAAATATTGCACCCTGCATACATGGACTCAAAAGAAAAGAGTAATATTTTTTTTCAAAAGCAATAAAGATAATAAAAAATAGAACCTATAAACAAAGAAGGAAAGAATAAAGAATCTATGCCTAGAATATGAAAATAGCACAAATTGCCTAATACGAGAAACAAGTCCCCGGCAATGGCGCCAGAAAACTTGTTCACCTAGTTGGCAAGCGCACCAATCAGTGTAGTATTTTCGATATTTTGAGTACAAAGTCGTCTCCACAGGGACTTGTTCGTACTAGGTTTTTGTGTAAAATCAAGATCTAGGCAAAAGAATATGTTGTTTTAGTGAAAATGGTTCAGGAAATAAATTCTAAGTTCTAAAATAAACTACTAAAAACAGGACAGATTTCAAATAGGCAAAAGATCAAACAGTTGGTGTGTAGCGGCTGAAAGCAACAATAAAACGGACGAATTGGGGTATTCGATGATACTTAGCAAACATCTCAGTAATAAAAATGATTTTTCTCCATTTAATGAAAACCCTAATGCTATCTCAACTCACTTAAGCCTTATAACATTGATTCCTCAAGTGAAAGAAGCTAAAGCTTTTAACTCTACTCCTAATCCCTTAGCAAGTGAAGTTAAATGATTTGTTTAAGAGTAAGGATCATTAAGAGACTAATAAACATCACTCCATTCCTAGATGAGACATTCATTAGACACCATTCTCAAATATCAGTTTTCAAAGCATTTTCCAATGACAATAAAAACAAATAGAAAAGTGCTTGGGTGATCAAGTCAATAACCAACATTAAACACAAAGAATGGCATTAACACTGAATATTCATTAAATAGATAGTAAGAAATAGTTACATGAGAGTTGCTAGTACACAAAATCCCCCAACAAGGGTAAACTAGCCTCTCATTGTTATGAGAGGCATCCCAAAAGCTCAAAAATACAAAAATGGAGAAGAGAAAATGAAGAGGATGGAGTAGGTAAGGGCTGAAGGCGCATCACAAAACCCTAAAATGAAGCCCCTCTGATCCCAATGAAAGGACTCTTTAAATAGGCTGAGAATCTCTGTTTTGTCGCTTCTGCATAAAGGCACAGCTCGCTTAGCGAGCAACAACTCGCTAAGCGAATTACAATAAATTCCATTTCTCCTTCAGGCAGAGAGATTAATTCGCTTAGCGAGCATGAGCTCGCTAAGCGACCTTGACGTGTCCAAGTTGCCTCTTCAGCTTCCAACCCCCGCTAAGCGAACAGAACTTCTTGCTTAGCCTTCAACTTGCCACGTGTCCTCTTCAGAGTGACCTTTCTCGCTAAGCGACATCATCAGCTCACTAAGAGAGTTGTCTTGAATTTCTCAACTTCAACTCTTCTTCCAGCATACTAGAACTCTGCAAAAACACAGGTAAAAGGCTAATAAGTTCCTAAAACTAACTACATGAAAACTAAATCCTAAAAGGAAGTAATTCCTAACTAAAAGGGACCAATCAAAGCAATAAATGAGAAGAAAGTGACATAATTGCTATGAAATTTAAGTGCAAATGTAAGTATGTACAGCAATTATCATGAATCTATATCCAACTTGCACCTATAAATACTGGTGTCACTCTACCACAAAGTCAAAGTACTTAATTTCTAACACACTGTTTACACCACAAATTTTGACCAACTTGAATGTCAAAGTTTACACAAATGTTACATCTTTTACCTATGGGCTTCTCAAAGTTAATCTTCTGATTTGTTGATAATTTTGATTTGTTGATAATTAATCTCTTATCGTGATTTTTTTTTTAATAATTGTGTAACATTTGTTTGTATAATTAAACGAATGGACACATGAAATTTTAGAAAGTTCCTGATTGAATTTATATTTTTTTTAAAAATACAGATTTTTAAGTTTTTAAAATAATAGTAATAAATAAATTATTTTAAATACAAACTAAAATCATTAAGACACGTCCTTATTAAAAACCAACATTCAAAACTTATCTCGTGTAATCATTTGATGTGATATGAAAATGATGTAATAATAGGTAAAAAACAAAAAATGTGTAACTATCACAGTTCATTTTTTCAACAGATATGCGAAGGCGGTACCTGCGTGAACGTATTCGGTCTAGAGGGTAGGGAGCAGCGGGACTAATAATGGCAATTAAATGCTCAGCTTCACCCTCCTACGTCTTTTGCAACACAAAATAAAGAAAACGAAAGAAAGTTTTAAAAAAAAAAAAAATTAAAGAACTTTTTAAAAAAAATAAAAATTAAAGACATGATTTTTTTAAAGTTAATATATATTTTTCTTTTCAATTAAACAAAATAATATATTATTATTTATATTTTTTCTTTTTGCCCAATCAAGTATAATCGGTCTCACACTTCTTAAAAGGATATATTATGAAAATTTTATTTAATTAAATAGGTTTAATATATTAGTAAATTTTTAAACTTTTTGCTAATTTTTTATTAGGTCTTTAAACTAAAAAATTTATAATTAAATCCTTAATTTTCTACAATTTCGCAATTTGGTTCTTAGAATTAGTTTATGTGACTTGAAATTACTAGAACAGTAACAATTTGGGACGGTTTTATTAATTTCAGGAACTTAATTTTAAAAATTATAGAAGATTAATAACTTAATTATAAAAATCTTTAATTTAAGAACTTGATTAAAAGTTCTCAAATAATTGAAGAACCTACTAAAATATTAATTATAAAAACAAATTAAATATGTAAAGGCTTTATCTTCATTCAATTTCAAAATTAATTTCCAGTTTTATGATACTTTATCTTCTTTTTAAAAATCACAAATAAGTAACTATATATAACAGACCACGTAAAGTAATATATACCTTCCTTATATAATTAACACTTGAAGTTTTTTTATTTGGTGTGTAACACTTGAAACAATAGAAACACAAACCCTTTTCTAATTAAGTGTCCAATTATACTATTACATTAAAACAAAAGAAAATAACTCTTGGCCACTACATTTTAATTTAACTTTTATATTACCTCCATTCCTTTTTTTTTTAAGTGTCTTTTAAAATTATTGTACACAAATTTTAAAATATAACTGACATTCTTATTTTTATTAAGATTTTTATTCAAAATTTTTATTATAGTTTTTCTTCACTTTGTTGAATAATTTTTTTATCATTTATTATTTTTCATTTTCTCTCTTTAGTTTCATGATAAATGTATATAAAATAACTTAAAATTAGTTTAAAATAAAGATATAAGTAATAAAATAATAAATAATATTGTCTTAAACTTTTAATATAACGAGGAAAAATATTTTAAAAAAAGACACTTGAAAGTGTTTGGTTTACACAGAGAATTACATGTGATTTATTGTTTTTAGGTTAAATTTTGTGGCGTCAAAGTTACAGATGACAAGGTGAGTCAGCGTGAAAAATTGATTTAGTGCCTAAACAATCTTAATGATATGATGATTTATGAAATTTCTCCTATAAAGAACATATATTATTCCAAATGAACAACACGTACAGAAGAGGATGGAAAAGTGCGGTCCATGCATGCAGTTGATGGGAAATAATAGGGTCCCAATAAAAAAGGAATAATTCCCTAAAACCCCTACATGGTATTTGTATTATTTGATGCTCACCCTCTCTCACTATAGTTGATGTAGATGTAGAAGAAATTGTTCATAAGGGACCCATGATTGTTTGGACGGGAATTGGTGTTTTGGGAAAGAACAACAAAAAGTGTATCAAAGGGAATTGTTGTGCCCGGGGGGCCAACGTTATCCCAAAAAGGGAAACCCAAATATACATTACTATTGATGTAATTTTGTTTGCTTTTGTGGTCCATGACAAAAATTTGAAACACTGTACTGACGCAATGCAAGGAACCTAGCTAACTTTCATATACACATATTGACGTACCAACCACACCCTTCCATGCGCTTTAATCAATTCCTACTTTTTGTTGATAATTATAATTATGTTCATAAAAGATAAACAAGAAGACAGAACTTATCTCAGCCTTTCTTTACTACTATAAATTATCATTTTTTGCTTAAGTTTGAGATAATTATATTAAATAATAATACTTAATTTGTTAGGGCTTAAAAAGAAATTATTAGATATTAGATTTAATTTAATAAAAAAATTAGAAAATTTTCCGACCTCTTAATACTTTCTTTTGCCCGAGATTAAAATGTTACTTCAAGTGACTCATAGCTATAAAGTATATATTTCATTCCATTAAATTTAGATACACTTATTTTTACTATTGTCTATACTGGTTATATATTGTTTGTCAAATTCGATTACTCTCATCTTTCTTTTTGTTTTTTCAATTATTTTTCACCTAAATCTGATAAGAATCTCGTACCTGGCCAAAAAATTGCTTAATTACTCCCCAAAAAAATTATACGAAGCCATGAAAGAATGTGCCATAAAATCTTTTAAAGAAAACTAGTATGCAACTGCCTAAACGCACGAGAGGGACCAATAATTAATTGTCCCGATGGCACAAACCATATTCTTAAGCAGACTAAATTATCAGCTGATAGATAGGGTCATATCTACCAATAAATCTGATTTAGCAAAACAGAAGATAACAAATCAAATTATGTTGTATTAAAACCATGGATTTTCACGGGCTAGATAACTATAAGACAATTATAATGAATGGCTCAAATTCTAACTAATCTCACTCAAAAGATATTTGTGGGCCAAATTAAACTCACTTATTGTCTTCTACTTTTTGCGGTATTTGCCGTCTTCACAAGCAACTATCATATTTTTAGGGATTATTACAAACAACTATCATATTTTTAGGGATTACAATTAGTACATTTAGCAAGAGTATTATAATATTGAGTGATGATATATAAACATGTTACAATAAATTATCAAAATAGCGGTGGACCAAAAGCAATAACCTCAAGGCTATTTCAAATTTTCGTTAGTAAAATTAGCGCAGAAGTATAATTTTATTTTAAAAAAAACGTAAACAACTATTTGTAAATTTTGTTAAAAAAAGAAAAGAAAGTTAAGTGACAGTTAGGCCGTCGCTGATAATTTCTTAAAGGGAAGCAATAATCTAGTTGTCGATGATAACTTGAGCACCAAAACTAAAAAAAATCTCACCTCTTTATCCCACATTTTCCTCTTTTTTAAAATTTTGAAAATTTAGAGTAAGCAATGGCCAAAATTGATTTGTTTTCATGGCGTTGAAATCAAATTATCCTCTTATCACACCATACACATATTATGTCTCTGTTTGATAGGTAAGAAATTGGGGGGAGAGGAGTAGAAAAAAATTATTAAACTTGTTTGGTGGAGAAGATTTAGAGGATAATTAATTTTAAAATTGGTAGGATATACTATACTATTTTTTTTTACCTATTTTCACTCATCTCTTTTCCATTTGTTTTCAACAAAACACTTTTAATTATATTTTATCTCTCACTTATTTTTTCTTATCATTTTTTATTTTCATCCAACATATTTCATTTCTCTCTACCAAACAAGACATATACTTTTTTTTCTTCTCTCTTTTCCTCTTTTGATGTTGAACAGAGTTTGATATCCACCAAACTTTTTCTTCCTATAATGTGTGCGTGTGTGTAATCACACGATTCTTATATTCATGAATGATTATTTACGTTCTCAATCTCTTCTATCTTATAGATATCTTATATTATTTGTATATTTTTTTGGTCTATTAATTTCATACTCCTTCTCATATATACTCCAAAGAAATTCCTAATATAAATGTTTACATCGCAATCGTTTATAACAAGACAATCAAAACTTTCATTATCGTTAAGATGTAGTTATCCTATCATTAATTTCTTACTTAAGAAACAAATCCTGCACAAATTCCTTTCGTGTCATTATCGTAAATATATTTAAAACCAATAAATTAAATAAAAACTATAAGTATGTATCAAAAGAGTCAATTGAACCCATAACAATCATGAAATGAATAACACGTGCAGAAGTCACTTGTCTAGTTGTCTTGCATACTTAAAATTTTCATGTATACTTAAAACTCATTATATAAATCGACTATTTTTTTCCCTTACATCTATTCTCCAAAAATTAATTTTGTTCAAAACACGGACATTAAATCAACTTTTTCTTGTGCCTTATAGTTATTTATGATACTACATGTAAACATTCTTAATCTTCAAATATTAAAATACTTATCTTCCTCCATAAAAAACGGAATTTTTTATTTTATTTTTCATTCATATAAAAATTAAATAATGAAAGAAATTTATCTGTAGTGGAGTTTAAAATGTAACAGGCTAAAAAAATGGAAGATGAAGCAAGGAAAATAAACGTCCTAAATAATTAATATAAAATTTGGAGAATATTGTGATCATAAGCAAATTATTGTGCAAGAATCAAAGGACAATTACAAGGAAGCACCGTCTGTGGTAGAAAAGAAAACACCCACCAATATTCCCGCTATATTGATAGGCCGACAATCAGACAAAATATGTCACATTAGACAGGAACTCATCCTTGATGTAAAATTAAACTAAGTTGAAGAAATAAATGACATCATGCCACACCAACTTAAGATAATTAAAAATAAAAAAACCAGCATGCATCTTTCATGTTCTTTACGTATTATCTTGTCTACGATTTATTATAAATAAAAGAAAGTTTAATCATTGTCTAATTAGATTATAGTTTCATATATGAATGTCTAGGAAATCCAGTGGAAAAAAAAAACGTAATGACTGAATAAAAAACAATCCATACAAAAAAAAAAGGATTTTGATATTCATTACCTTTGAGATAATTATTAAATAGCTAAAAATATAATAAACAGATTTTTTTATTAAAAATGATAGTTAATTTTTTTTTTCATTTTTTTCCTTCTGTGACCATGGCTTTTAAAATAATGTTTAGCAAAATCCATGGAAAATTTGATGTGGAATCTCAGTTTCTCCTCCTCGGTACCATAATAATATGATGTCCACGCCGTATGTTCCCGAATTGTTCTACATTGTTTCTATGTCTTCTTTGGTTTTATAATATAAAAAATGGTTCATCAGTGGTTGTTCATCTAACTACAGATTTTGTCCCACCATATATGATATTAAACCTAGAATCCAAATTTAATCATGTGATTAGTAAGGTATTACTACGTCACGATTTTCCGCAACAAAGAATTTTAAATGGGTCAGATCGATTTAGAGTCAACCGGTTTTAAGGGCTTTAACTGTCTTTATAACATAGATTTTGGAGAAGATGTTAGTCAATTTGCTGCCGTATCTATTTTTAATACGACTACTTTGTTTACTATATTACTTTAATATATAATGTTGGAAACTCATTAAGCTTGGTTTCATTTATGAAATTTGAGTCACATGTACTCTTCATGTGGTAGTATTAATATAGATGCGTTTTAACTTTTTAACATATTAAGCTGTAAAAAAACAAAATTTAACATATAAAAATCAGTCTTTAATTAGTGACATACTTTAGTTCATAAAAATGGTATGATTGTATGCTTTTAGTTTCTGAGTATCTTCTTATCAGATATATGGGCGAGAAAATAATCACTTAAAATATGGTCAGCTCAGATGTTAAAGGGTAGAACTCTTCTTAATTGATAATATATTTTTTATATACATATAATTATCATGATTTAAGTCAAAATTATATGTTTAAGGGGCTTGAAATCGTTCTGTTTGTACTATTTAATTAACACACCTTAATTACTAAAAAAATATATGAATATGATACTTAAATAATTAATTTATAATGCATATTTTGATTATATTTAAAAATTAAAATTAATTTTATTAAAATCAATTTCATGAAATTACAAACTGAACAAAGTGAAATAGTACACCCCATTAATTAGATAATTGATTGATGTTGTTCTTCTCAAGGCCCAAAGCTGTCGTGAAGTTCTTGGTCGAAGAGTGATTACAAGTCCACATTTTGAAGACGTGTCCAGACACTAGTCTGGTTGAAACTGAAAGTTCTACGTTTCTGCACACTTGCAACTGTGCAACATGCATGTTGATGTGGGTTTGGGTGATTTTTTACAGATTAATTTTTAATGTAATTAATTTTTATTAAAATTGATTTTGAAATATAGTGATTTATGTTTGGATATTTTTATATTAAAAGTAAATTTGATGTAAAACTTAAAAGTTTTTTTTTTCGTTTCTAGTTAATCAAAATTTTAGAAACAAAATCAATTTTACCTAAAAAATAATCAAACATACATATCTTTACTAACATTACGTTTTACAAGAGATAAAATCAATTCAATTTTAATACTTTCTACCATAAAACCAAACAAATGCTAAAATCCCCCAACTCCATTTTATAATGTGGAAATTGACTCAGGATACGCACAGAGGGATAATAATTGAACACAGATTAAACGAATACTCACAAAAATTAGGAAAATGTGTATTTAATATAGATATAGATTCTTTAAGTACATATTAATACTTTTGTGACAGAAGAGATAATAGTAGATACGGGAAAAGAGAAAAAAAAATGACAAATATAGTGTAATAAAAAAAAAAAGAGGTAATTATATGAAATGAATGTAAAAAATGTGTAAAAAAAAAAAAACAGACTTTCTAAAAATTAATCATAATGATTTGGTTGTATTAATTAAATAAGTCTAGATTAATTGAGCCTAGATAATTATTTGCAAAATTTAATACCTAACTCATTTTATACCCGTATGTACTCACACACGCGTATGAACCTTGAAATTATGTACGACTATAAGTTTAGTTACGATTATTTTTTATATATAAGTATGGGCATAAGTATATTAGTACATTACCCAAACCATATTTATCATCATTAATGCTTATAAATGTCTATTTCTACCTATAAAATGAGAGAAATTAAGCACAAAAACAGACTAATTTTTTTGTAAAAGAGTTTTTCATTTTTATTATTTTTAAATATTATAATGACGGTTAAAATCATCACTATATTAATTACGTATGCATAAATATGTTCAGGTTAGTAAATATTATTTTGTGATTATTTTTATCAATTATTATGTTGAAATTATTAACGAAATTAATTTTAAACTAATAAAAAGTTTTTTTTGGTACAAAAACTAATAAAAAATTAAATTGACCTAAATTTAAAACATAAATAACTAAATTATTTTTAAAAAAAAATAAGAGACCATACTAAATATATAAAATAATATAAAAGATTAAATGTGTAATTTAACATTTTCACAGCCATGTAGACTGGATTGGAACGAATCGCTGTCACCGCTTACACAAGTTGGTATAGATTCAGGCTCTGTTACTGTTAAGCTTGGTAATGGAAAAGATGCTCTGAACAGTTGTAGTAAAAGCTTTTAATATCAGGAACTTATTGAAGCTCTTGTTCGTTTTAAACAACGTTGTGTTTTGGCAATTTTTTGGTCCCAAGGTCAGTTAGTAAATTCTCTCTTCATTTATTGATGTTATGTGAGATGTGACAACAAATTTATCTTATTGCAGTTTGTGATATTCTTATCCGGCTGCTCAAAAATCTCATCAGGTAAGTAATGTAGTCTGGTAAAAATATAAATATAAATACAGCAGGGCCAAAATTAGTAAAACTAACACATTGAACTCGTTTTTTGGTCTAAACCAACGCATTGAACATTTTTGTTTTGGTCCTTACAATACACTTAGAAGTTAGAAATTAATGAGAAAGCGAGTGGTGTTCCCAAATGGGCCTCTGTTGAGTTAGGTTCCATCATATGACATTTGATACTTCTCATTTGTCCAGATGTTTTAGGCCCAATCCTTCTTATAATAGCCCACCTTCGTGTGTAATTAATAGTTTGAGTGCAATTAATTTCTATCTAGTTAGATATTAAAGACAATACTCATTTCAATAATATTTTTTTTATATACATGAATCTTAAAATCCAACCAAATATCAACTACTTAATTTTAAATGATAGTGATTTTATAAAGAATAAATAATACATGCATTATGCAATGGTTTTTTTATAATGTTATTCAATTACAAATCATAATAAATTTGTTAATTTTTATAATAATTATTTTAAAAATGATTCCTTATTGATTGATAGTAAAAAAACGGTTACACTGGTAATGCATGTTATTAAACTTCATTATAAATTCAATTTTACTAAAACTTGAGTTCAAAATAAGGTATTTTATTTAGAATTTTATTTCACAAAAATAAATTAATTATAAAACTTACCGTATGTTTGAGTTGACATCACAGAAGAGGACGCATGTCAAAGTGGAAGCAGCAAACACTAACTAACTATTACATTTTTTAAACTCTACCAAACACAACATAAAGGATATGGTTTTTAACATTTAGATAGAAGTTACTGGTTGTAGCTACTAGATAGAAGCTACCTCATTAATTTTTTATTCGTTTTCAAATAAATAAAAATCTTTTTTTTACTATATTTTTAATTTTATACCTCATGTTTAATCACTTAATTTCGAGACAAGAGAAATTATATTATAAATGTAAAACCTATTTTTTTCCATAAATTCCAATTATAACAATGTTTTTTCAAATAAATTTTTTTATAATGAGTTTGAAACATAATGTTGAATTTTTAGATCAAATCAAATTACACTAATTTAATTAAATCAAATGAGACTATTTATAATTTTTTTATAACAAATTTAATTTGGGTGCACTGTATCAAATAATATCAATTAATCAATTGATAAAAACATAGGCTTTTATATTACATGCTGGACTCTACTGCCTTTTGAAGCTGCGTGAGCGTGAAAAGGCTCAAATGTTTCCTCTGCTGTAGCCTGTCAAAGGTAGTACTTGCTTCAGAAGGATGCATTCTTCTTCATCATAAATAATTTTAAAATCACAAAAAGTGAAAAAGAAAAAAAATAAAATGAAATCTTCCTTCAAGTAATCGGTGATTCCATTGACACACTATTGCTCTTATAGCACTAGTGATTGCGCTCCAGCTTTCTTCAGGCTCATTCAGAGTGAGAGTACTAAGTAAAACTTGGAATATTAAGTTCTATATAATATAACCTTTGGAGCAACTTGGTCATTTGTAGCTGCAAACATGAGAAACAAAATGTGCCTTTTCCTGTTCCTGTTCCTGTTTTTTATGGAATGCTATCTGGGTATGTCATGCTTCTCCTTTGTTTGTACTAGTTTGGTCTTGTTTGTGTTCTTCTCTTCATAGCAAGCTATAACTCGGTTTTGCTTTTCCTCTTCTTGTTTGCACTTTCTTTGATTTTTGTGTGTGTGTGTGTGTGTTTTTTTTTTTTCCATTTTGGATTTTAGACTAGTTTTTGAGTGTCTTGCTATGCAGTTTGCTAGTTTTAGGATCACTTTTTTTTTTTGTTGCTATAAGGATCACCTTTTCTTAAAACTTACTCAGTTCAGCAGATCTTAGTGTTCTCTGCCTCTTGCTAACTAATCAATAATATCTCCTTTTTTTTTTTTCCTTTTTTATTTGGGGATACTTCCATTTTTCCATTGCAATACTAAATTTTATAGCTTTTTCTGGTGTGTGTGTGTGTGTTGGGGGGGGGGGGGGGGGGGGGAGGGGGGGGTGTTCATGGGTTTTTGTTGTCCAGGTAGGCAAAATGGTGTGACTTATGTTGATTTTAATATTTAGCATGGGAAAAAGAGTAGGCTTTGACTCTTAAAACAAATCAGAGGAAGTATGCTTAATGTTCCTCCTTGTACTCTTCTTGTCAAGTGGGAGAGACTAATTAAATAATAATAATCCTCAAAAACTACCCAACCACCCCTTTTCACCTTGTAGTCTTGTAAACAGGAAAAAGGGATAACATGATTTTTTTTTAATCCTTTGTTGAGTTGCATTTCTGAGTATGGTGAAGTTGTGATCAAATATTTGCTGAATGTCGCTTGAGTCATTATTTGTAACCTTTTTTTTTCTTTTGGGGGCTTTAAAGTTTAAACCCTAAACCCACTAATTTATTTATTTATTATGACCAAACTCTGGCAATTTTTTTGATAGTTTTTAGTTTGAAAAGGGGGGATAAAAGGATGAGAATGATGGGGTTCAAATTCTTTACTTCCTTCATGCCGCAATCATCTTTCCTTTGTTCACTTGTTCTTTTTCATGTGTTGTTTATCGGTGGACCAACGGTTGATGCTAACACATGATTTTCTCGAAATACAATACTATTGAATGATTGGTTTGGTGGTTTCTGTATTTAATAATTAGTATATTATGTTTTTACTGGTTCTATGTCTGCAAAAATATTTAGCCATGGCAAGGGAAATTGTGGTGCAACAAAAGTCAGAAGCTGTAATCCCAGTGACAACAATGTCACCACCTGAAGGTAACACCACATTCATTGATGGCACAACTTGGTGTGTGGCTCTTGCTGGTGTTTCCCAAGCTGACTTGCAGAATGCTCTTGATTGGGCTTGTGGACTTGGAATGGCAGATTGCACAGCCATACAAAAAGGTGGACCATGTTTTCAACCAAACACACTAGTTTCTCATGCATCCTTTGCTTTCAACAGCTACTATCAGATAAATGGGAATTCTGATATTGCATGCAATTTTGGAGGAACTGCTGCTTTGACCAAACGTGACCCCAGTAAGTTAAATGTTAATGTCACTCAAATTCTGGCCCAGTTTGGATAAATTTTTCCATAAACATTTAAAAAAAATAAAAAGGTAAAATGATTAAGTTTTTCTCTTAAGTTATGCATAAGTTATAATCAGTTTTTAGATAAATTAAATAAGAGAGCTTTTATAATTTAGATAGATTAAATGAGAAAGCTTTTATAAAAATTGAAGTGTATAGATTGATTTTAACTTATGGAAGAAACTTAATTTATTTTATCTTCTTATTTTCTTCGCCTATAAGTGCTATTGAAAAGTTTATCTAAATATGATCTATATTTAGTGCTGTGGGAAGTTTATATTATGAAATATGGGATTAAGATTCCGTAGCCCCACCATAAAAGATGTGGATGCATAATGGGAAGATCACAAGTAGCAAACAGTTTTGCCTCTTGGATCTTGGGAACTTTAGTACTTTACCTCTTTGTCATTTTTGTTTTGATGTCTACGTAGCATCCTTTCCCTTTTGGTACCATAGTGATGCTTTTGCAGTGTGTAATGAATAACGTTTGTTGTAGTGTGATCCTTACTGAATTTCTTTCTGGTTGATGAATATAAATATATTTATATATTGATCATCTGGTTGATGAATATCATTGTGTTAAAGATTTCTGGAACTTTCGGCATTTATCTTTCGTTCTTTTTTGTTTGAGAAGGGTGTGAGGTGTTGAAAAGACAGGTGCTTAAGCAACTAATTCCATCCAATCAAGTAATTTACTTTTGTTTGTGTGCTTTCTTTTTTGCATTTGCATTATTCTAGTTTCTTTAAAGTTTAAAATTAATTAATTAACTAGTTTTCTGTGTAAAACTGCAAAAGTTTTTTATAACATGAAGTGCTGTGATGTGATATTCTTTTAGAAGATACCAGAAGGTTTACTTTTGAATAAGCAATTGTTTTGAGTAGATATATATAATAAGTAGGTACATACTTTGGATTATATTCCTGATGACATAAAGAGTACATTATACGCAATATTTGTTGGATGCTTTCTGAAAATTACGTGCAGAATAGTAGGCAGCTTGTTTTCTTCCCCTAACTTTTATTCCAGCTTCGTGGAATTTTGATCTTAGTCTTTCTAGATGAATTACTTAATACTCAAACATTGGAGTGTTCCCCGAGAATGTTCATACTTGGATTTTGAAATAGAATTCGTTCTTAACTTATATGTTTCTTTTCTCTTCAGGTTATGGAAAATGTGTCTATTCTACATCTGGGTATGTATGATATTTATAGCATAACTACTTTGCCTAAATTGAAAGAAGCTTGTATATACACTTTATTTAATCACAATTATATCATTATTTTTTTATGTGACAGATCTTTAGTTTCTTCTGTGCCACCTTCACTGAGGAAGCATAACCAAAACCTCGTTTGGTCGAAACTGGCTGCCCTGTTACTGCTTTCATACTTTTGGATGTGAGTATGGTCGGCCAAACCGTGGACAAAAGGAAAAGGAAAAGGGATTTAGAGGAAGGTTAGGGAATGTACCTTTGTTAGCATTTTGTAATTGTGTTTTTGTTGCTAAGGTATTCTTAGCTTTCATGTTGGGAAAGGACAAGAATCTCTAATTGTGCAAATAATCTCTTTTTGCAGTTTAATTTGTACATTATTCGTTCCGTTGCTGTTTAATGTTCCTTTTCTCTGCTTACTGCCTCTGTGGCCCCTTTTCTTTGTTATTGGCACTACATGTTTTTGTTTTTTTTAAATAGTTATTATTGTAATTTTTAAGATAAAAAATGTGTTTGTCTCCGTGTTTTATTTCTTTTCTATATATTTTTTTAAAATATTTAGTAAATTTAATTACTTAGTCATCAATAAATAAATTCAAAAATACAATTCCTATATTGACACTCACTTAAAGCACGATGAATGTTAAAAACTTTAATCGTCAAAGCATTAAATTGGACAATAGGACCATATTTCTTGACTTTTGAAAATTGGGGACTAAATGCATTTAATAGGAGGATCAAAATTATGGATCGAAAAAAATAGAGGGACTAAAATTATATTTTAGTCAATATTTAATGAAGAATTAAATTACTTACATTAATATTTATTATAGAAATTTGATAGCCATAATTAAGTTAATAATATATATTTTAAATCAGATTCATACATAATTGTTTATGAAACTTAATCAGATTTAATGGATCTAATTTTACAATAATCCATGCATTCTGCTCAACCAACTGAGTTAGACCCCCTCGGTACTCATATATATTTAATTATGAATAAAAAAAATAAAAAAAACTCATATATATTTAATTATTAAGCAAATATTCAAATATGGTAAAAAGAAAAAAACCAAAAATAATGTACCTTAATTTTATTTTAATTTTCATGTAAGAATTTTTTTTGAGAGAGAGAGAATGTAAGAAATGTTAATAATTAATTGCAATAATTTATTTTCATTTATAATAATAATAATAATAATAATAATAATTTCTTCATATTTGCAAACTCAAATATTAAATTAATTTTTATCAATATTTTATTATAATATGAACAAACCTAATTATCATGATAAAAAATATGAAGTTTAAAAATGAAAGAACCTAATATCCAACTGTATCTTTATTTTATTTAAATTTTCGTATAAGATATTTCAATTTATTTTTTGACTAATGATTAGCTTTTATTTTTATAAATCTTAAATATTACTATTTTATTAAAATCTTAAATATTTTGAAAATTTTATAATAATAATAATAATAATTATTATTATTATTTAATGTAATTGTATACTTAAGACTCGAACTCAAGACTTTGAGTTAAGCTAAAATAATCCTATACTAATTGATCCGCACACTCATTCATATTGTTAATTAACATAATAACAATAATAAATATAATTTTTCTATGTCTATAATAGTCAAATATTAAATCAAATTTCATGAATATTTTATTGAAAATATGAATGAACTTAATTATAAAGATTAAAAACCTGAAATATATTTAAGAATGAACAAACCTAATTATTTCAAAAATAACATTTTGATTGAATAGATTAATTGCAAAATATTCATGGATAAAAGATATAATTGCAATGCAAGTGCAGTGTTTAATATAAACAAATATTAAATATGTATTAATAAATATTGATAAAAAAATTAAAAGTTAATAAAATGTTATTACAATTATTGTACCAATAATAATAATAACAATAATAATAATAGTAAATATAAATAAATTTAATTCATATTCATAACACTCAAATAAAATATTATATTTTTATTACCAAAAATTTATATCTTAAATACTGATAAATAAAATAACTATATAATATTTTCTGTTGAAAATTAATCATTTATATTATATCTAATAATCAACATTGGTATCATATTTTTAATAAGCCAATTAAAATATAATTAAATTGTTCATGTTAATCTTATTTGCTATATAACTTTTATAATTGAAAGTTAATAGTATATATTTTAAAATCAAAAGATAGTAGAAAAAGGTAGATATATAAATACTATAATAATAACATTAAATATTATATTAATAATTATGTTAAAGTTTATTTATTTATTAATTTAGTTACTTTAAAATCTATTTCACGAACAATAATATTTGAAAGCAATGATTTTATAAATATGTAGTTAGATTTTAAATAATTTATAATATTTTATTTTAATAAATAATTAATTATAGAAATTAAATTAAATTAAATTAAATAAAAATTAAAAAATTAATCTTAAAAGAATTCAAGGATGAATCTACAATTCAAAATATTAAAATTCAACAATTTTGATAACATGTGTTTTATATATTATTTAAAAGGTTTATATATTTTAATAGTTTATACATGCACTAATTATGTAAAGAGTTTTTATATTATCATTCGATCATAAATTGTCATATAAAATAAATTTATTGAGTTTGACAATAACTATCTTAAAAGTCATACTTCTTATGATTTATGACTGGTTGATACTGTAAAGTTTTTTATGCTAAAAATGCATGAAAATAAACTCTTAGAAAATATGAGAAAATGATTATGTATTGACAGTGTAAAATAGTTTTTCACTGTCATCAATCACAAGTCATCATATATGGTAAGTTTGTTGACTTTTACCAAATTATCTTAAAAGTCATGTTAATGGTGATTTGTTATTGGATAACAGTGTAACATTGTTTTATACTGTCAGTGCATCATCATTAACCTAAAAAAAATATATAACAATATATTTTATGTTAGTGATATAATATTTTTTTAATATTTTATTTATCATGACCATGTAAATTTAATTTAAATCGTTATAAATTATTTGTTTCATTTAATCATTCTATTACATATAAAAATAACAACAAATAATAAAGGGTCTCCACGGAGATCTCCGACATTGAATTATTAAGTACACCTAGCTTGCAATTCTTTTGGACTGTTTCTTTGTATATTTTACAAGCACAATAATGTTATTTCTATATTAATAATATTAGCTTATTTTGCCTTAAAAAAAATGTGGAGTACACACAGTCATTTATTGAAATTAAATGTTATATTCATGAAAAGTATTTTATAATATGCATTTTTTCTACTTTTAATAACTTATAAGTCTAACAAAATATTTTTGAAAAAAAAAGTTCAATATTATTTCTTCTCAATTTTATATAAAAATAATTCAATTTAACTATGTTGTATAATCAAAAGTAACATAACTTTAGTTTTAAAGTAAACATTTGTAATTCTATATATGTTTTAAATTATTATTTATTTATTACGTATATTTTAATTTATTATTTTTATATTAAATCATCCATGGACAAAAAATGAAAAAAAAATATTTGATCATACTTTTTCTTTCTTACTTAATATCAATCGTATGAAGATGAATCACTCACAATATTATTTTGGTGGAATCACTCTTAACATTATTATGATTATATATTATAAAACTAAACTCATATCTTTTTTTTTTTTACTAAACTAAACTCATATCTTTAATGATTATAGAGTTGGGTTAATTATTTTATATTTTTATTTTTAAAATATTTATAAATTTGAGATATCTTTATATATTTAAAGTAAGTAAGTCTTATCTAATCCTAGAGTCTTTTCCCACTTAAAATATGGACAAAATCATCTTTTCACTATAGTAAACTCTAGGGATGTGTTTTGTTGCCCTATGTGTCTATTTAATTAACATTTACTTTTTCGCTGAGTTATTGACTTAACTAGCACGTCTAATTATTCTCTCTAAAAATCATATTGAAGAAAAATATAAATATTAAATAAATAATATTTTATCTTTATTGTCAGGTAATGTTATGCAATGCTTATTTAAATACATATAATTTTTATGAATTTTTTTAATATATCAAGAAAAGACTTATTAAATTATAATTTATAGTTTTGATCATATCTTAATACAAAAAAATTCAATGATTATTTATAAAGAAACAATCTTAGTATTATGATTATTATATATAATTTTCAATCATATTCTTTTAATTATATTTATTTCTTATACAGTCAAATATCATTATTATAAAATTATTTATGATTTTTACATGATTCTCATTTCTAATATATATTTTTCTCATATATAAAGATTTTATATTATAAAATATAATAATTTAAATTATAAAGAATGATAAATTAAAATATTATATAATTATTTTCTAATGTGAAATAATAATCATTTTTTTTGTAAAATATAATTATTTAAAAAAATAAATTATATATAATTTAAAAACTAATATTATTATTTTTACAATATTTAAATTATTACTTTTATTTACATAACTTAAATATCTTGTACATTGCACGTGTAGAACAACCAATACCATAACAAAGATACAAAAATAATTTGTCTAAATCTCACCACGACGCTGTAGTATTGAGTCATGTAACATTTTAGACATATTTTCAATCATGTCATACTGTCAAAAAAAAAAATCATGCCATGGTCAGGCCATTGAGAAAAGTTAAGTCTGTAACTCAGCGAAAAAGTAAATGTGAATTAAATAGCAAAGAAATACTCTAAACATGGGAGAGATTGATAAGCTAAAAGGTGAACATGATTGGTATGTTTTACGCTAAGCGTTGAAGTCTTAGTCTTTACCTTACTCCTCTGTCCTATAGAAGGTAGGTAGGTTCATCTATGTAATGCTTTTGAAGAGAAAAATTGAACGAGGGTATGAATGTTATTAATATCTTAAATTTAATTTCAAATCTTAATTTGATTTAAATGTTATAACTTATACATTATTCAATCTCAAATTTTTCCAAACATTTATTTTTTTTATCTAAATTTTCGTAAACATCTACTTTTACTATTTTTTTTTTCAAACGACTATCTTTTTATCTAATCTAAATCAAATCCTTATGTAAAGAAATTTACTTGCTAGAGATTTGGTGAAATCTACAAGACATAAATTATCAAAGGAATTGGGGTGAAACAATGGAATGAATCATGATCCATCATCTTTTAGTATGTTTCATTCCATTTTTTCAAACCAAGCAATAGAATAATTTCCCCTTTTGCTCCATCGCTCTCTATTCCATCCTCTACCATTGATCCAAACATACCCTAAAAGTCTTGTTGGAATTAGAGATGGGCATTTGGATTTGGGCCCGCGGATTAACCCGTTTACCCGCACCTATACGGTATACGGGCTGAACTTTTTCGAGCCCATTTAAAATGCGGGCTTTTTAGCCCGGCCCGTTTAACCCGTGGGATAAAACGGGTTTATTTAACCTGCGGGCTAAACGAGTAGTCTGCAGGCTTATGTATTTTACTTTAAAAATTTAAAGAAAAAAAGGACTATGCACTGACAGTGTAAAAAATTTTACACTGTCATCCAATCACAATCTACCATGTATGGTAAGTTTGTTGACTTTTAAAAAATTATCTTAAAATCCATACCAATGGTGATTTGTGATTGAATGACTGTGTAAAATAGTTTTACACTGACAGTGCATCACCATTAAACTCTAATTTAAATACCTTAATAAAATTTAAATTAAAATAAAATAAAACAGGACGGTCGTGGGATAGGTGCCGCTGCATATGTATATAAAATTTTTTGCCTTTTTTTTTTTTTTAAAAAAAAGAAAGATTTAAAAAATGGTTAAATTTTAGTTTAAAATTTTTAATTTTTTAATTTTTTTCCCTGTTTGCTGGTCGGCCCGTTTAGCCCGCGGGCTAAACGGGACAGTCGCGGGCTCGAAAATTCAGAGCCCATTTAAAATGCGGGATAAACGGGCGGGCTAAACGGTTTACAGGCTAAATGGGTGGGCTTACCCGTTTGCCCACCTCTACTTGGAATCATAATTTGTTTTTCTTCAAATTATTAGTTGAACCTTATTTTTTATTGTTGAGATAATTAATCGTAAAAGTCTTATCTAATCAATCACTCTTAAATGAATTAGTGATGAAACACGTGAATGCTTGATTGTTGCATGAACACACCATAATTCTTGATTTTTAATAATGGTTTAATTACCCTTTTGGTACCTATAGTTGCCTAATGCCCATCCAAATCCTTTAAAATCGCTACAAAATTATAATTGGTGCTTTAAAATCACCAATGAAAATTTTGGTAGTTTTTAATTGCCATAAATTAAAAAATGAAGTTTTTTTTTCTCTTTTTCTTTCCCTCTCCCAATAAATAAGGTTAGTGTCTGCCATGGCTAGGGCAAAGCCACATGCGGCTATTTTCATGAACGAGTTAAGAGCCTTGCTTGAAGCGCTTCCCCCCACCGGAGCAATACCATCGCTTCCCGCAACAGCTGTAGCGCCTTCTACCACGAACAACACCCTGATGATGTTGCATAGAGGTTTAGGTCGTCAAAAAAGATTGCGATCTTCACCAGCACGTCATATGGGAGCACCGAAGTCGTCGCTGGGAAAGGACAATCGAAACAACTAGCTGGAATGTGTGACAGAGAATTTGGAAGTGGTTAGAAGTAAAAGAGAATCCTTGGTGGCGAGGGAAGGAATGGGAAAAATAAAATCGAGAAAATAAATGTTTTTTAATTTATGGCGGTTAAAAACTGCCAAATATTTTTAACAGCTTTACACCACCAACTTTAGTTTTGTAGCATTTTTACAGGATCTATATGTAATGATGTTAGGTGACTTTAGATGTAATGACCAAAATAGTTAAAAACTTGTAACTATAGAGACCAAAACGGGATGTTTTAAACTATAGAGACTAAAAGAAAAGTTGTTTCAACTATAGTAGCCAAAAAGATAATTAAACTTTTAATAATTTATTAAATATCAACTTTTTGAATTCTTTATTTTTTTTTAACTTATGCCTTACATGATCAAATATTCAAATTGGATATTTTGATTAAAGAAGAGAACATTATAAATCTGAATATACGTGAAAACATAACTTTCAAATATTTAATTACAATTGAATTATTTTATTCGATAATTTTTTTTTATTTTCTAAAATTTGAGATAAATATATTTTTGGTCTCCCAAATTCAAAAAAAAAAATTATAGTTCTTATAATTTCCAAAAATCCTAGTTTAGTCTCTAGCTAGAGCCGGACATTTGGGTTTGGGCACCCGCATAATCCGCAGCCCACACGGTATATGCGCTTCAATTTTTTGAGCCCATTTAAATTTCGGGCTTTTTAGTCCGGCTCGTTTAACCCACGAGTTAAACGGACTTGACCGCGGATAAAAGTAAAATAAAAATTGAAACTAAACTAATAAAATAAAAGAATTGTCGTCATTCTACTTGAAATTAAATACATTTCTAATTAATCAATACCAAACTAAAACCCATAAAAAATAATTCTCATACATCTAATATTAATTGAACTATAAAATGATAATAAAAGGATTTTTAATTTGATTTTTAGTCATTTTTTTAATTTGATTTTTTTGTAGACAATTCTTTTAAAGAAAAGTTTGAAAATGGGTTAAATTTCATATTTTGATTTTCTTTTTTTAATTTTTTTTTGCAGATGCGGGTTGGCCTGTTTAATCCGCAGGCTAAATGGTGCGATTGCAGGCTCATTAAAACAGTCGTTTAAATTGTAGGCTTAAACGGGCGGACTTACTCGTTTCCCAGCTCTATCTATAGCCACTAACAACGTTAGTGGTATTACTTACATGGCTACCGGAGGACATGTCAGCTTATGCCACGTGAATTTGAATATGACACAATAACGTTATTGATTCAAGTGAAATTGGACTTGATTTCTTAAGTAAAGTCTCGAGCTCGGAGCTTGTGAATGAAAAAAATGTGGTTGAAAAGGAAAATCTCACTAAAAGTGGTCAGTCAAGTTCCTTTACGAAAATTAATCACTTGCAATATCGGTGGATACTCTGTACCAATAACATGGTTATCCAAAAAAATCTTTTGATCCTTCAACTTTCGGTCAAGTATTCTTTTGGTTCTCCAAATTTAAAAGTGATTTTTTTAGACTCCAAATTTAAAAATGATATTTTTAGTCCCCCAATTTAAAGGTTATTTTTAGTCCCCTTAATTTGAAAATAACTCATTTTGATCCTTACAGTTAAGGCTATTAAAAATTATGCTATCATGGTTAATGATTTTTTTTCCTAATGATTTTAAAAATATGATTTATGTAAATTTTAACCTAAAAAAATCTAAACTAATGAATAATGTTTTAAAATATGTTTTATGTGTGTTAATTTGTCCAGAGGAATGAGAACAAGAAGAGAGAGAAAGAAGGTTATGGTGACATTAGGTGATGAAATTTATAATACTTAAATTATTTTCATTATATTGTTATTAATATCTTAAATTTGATTTCAAATCTTAATTTTTTTAAAATGGGCAAAGATAATTTATTAATGAAAACACATTGGGCAAATCACAAGTTGTGATTAAAACCCAAGTAAAAAAGAATACAAAAGGTTCCACAGAATACAAAGAAACATATAAATCCTATGAGTCTCCCCTACTTTGCATGTGCTGCATAACACATGTAAATATGTTTCCCCCGCTTTTGCTAACAAAGAAAGTGTACAATCCGCAATATACACATATCCACCTCTCTTTTCCACATGTCGTAAATCCCCCATACGTCAATATATATAATGTGGTGCATATGTTTCTGCATATAGTGCCAAGCTTGTATTGGCCCTTTCACCTGATGCTTAATTATCCAAACCAGATAAAACACTCACTTATCCCCCAAGTGACTCTTATTGTGTTCTTGACTGAGTCCAAAATGTCACATTACTTGCTTGGTAGTACATTGCCTCTCAACCAGGCGGATCAAATATACTCCCTTCATAGTAGAATTTCTGTCAATTTTACCTCGGTGCAGTTACATCCTTATATTATGCTATATTTCCTGCAGCATAGAGTCCCTCCTTAACCTTCTAAGCAGGTGTTAGTCCAAGACAAGCACCTGGATTTGCCAACCACACTGTCAACGAGTATGAAAATCCTTTCTTTCTTGCCTTGAGCCATTTTCAAGAATGGACTTTTGCTATCTCCACAATGTCTGGAGCCAACATCTCTTTTTTGGTCTGAAAACCATATTTATACTTAGCCAAATAGCGTGCACCACAACAAACCAATTAACCTCCCATCTCGACATTGGCCTATGGCTTAGCCTACAAAAGGCCTAGGTCAGGCCAAACTTTTTTAAAAAATAAAGGTTTAAATAATTTTTAGGTTCCTAATAAATTTTCAAATTTTGTTTTGAGTCTATATATAAATTTTTTCATTGTTTTGAGTTTTTGATATATTAAAATTTTGTTTTTGGTCATTGCTGTCAGTTAAGTGATGACTTGACACCATCTCAACGGTTGTTATATATTGAAAAAATCTGTTCGGATGGTGTCACGTCATCATTTAACTGACGGTAGGGACTCAAAACAAAAATTTTGATATATCAGGGACTCAAAACAATGAAAATTTTTATCAGGTATCCAAAACAAAATTTGGAAATTTATCAGAAACCTAAAAGTTATTTAAACCAAAAATAAATCAAGCTATGACTTTTATTAAAGCCTATTTAGTTAAAAATGTCAGGCCATAGGCCATTCAAAAAGCCTTTTAGGCTTAACAAGCCGACCTATTTAAAAAACAGAAATAAATATTCATCACCATCATTATTATTATTATTATTATTATTATTATTATTATTATTATTATTATTATTATTATTATTTGTTACATTACATTAAATCTTACATTTAGTTTGTCTTTTTAAATGTTAAACATGTTGATCTACATAAAAAAGTCAAGCTAAAGCTTATAATTAACTTTATTGAAAGATAAATATTTGCCTTATTTAAAAGTCTTATTACAATTTTTTTTTATATAAATTATCATGAATGTTATATTAAACCTTAAAAATATGTCTATATCGTATAAACAAAATAAATTCGAATCTCATAAAGCCTAACATACACATTTTGACATGTATCTTGGTGTTAAATTATTACGTAGTAGGCCCTTAAATAGGCTTGTAGGTCAGACCATGCTTTCATGCGGGCCAGGCCAGGCCTTTAAAAAAAGGTCTCTGACAGGTAAACAGGCCAGTGGGCTCAGGCCTAGTAAAGTCTAGCTCAGTTCAACCTATTTCCACCCCTAAAACTGACAGTCTATGACATTGTGCACAACAGTAGAAACGCCCAACCATGATAAACACTGATACCAAACTTGAGAGAACCAATCCAATTTGTAGAATAGATGTTTGATAGTCTCAAACTCCCCTTGACAGCTAACACCTACACACTTCCTTCACTTGACAAAATGCCTCTACGCCTCAAATTGTCCTTTGTTAGTATTCTTTCTTGCATTGCTTGCCACATGAACAGGGAACCACCTTATTCCATATTTTTCTCCATGGTATTTGTTTGTTCATTGATCCCATCTCCATGAGCACCTTATATGCTGAGCTAACTATATAAACATCCGACAACTCTTTATTCCACTCCCACTTGTCCTTTCCACTTTGTGACAAGACAGTTAGTGCCACCACCTAATTTCACACCTGGAATAGACCCATTCCCACTGGAAAAAACCTCTTCTCCACGACCATTTCCATACCTATTTTCCTTCCTCCCAACATTATGGTTTAAATGCACAATTTGTGGTGATTTTGTACTGTAAGAGAGACTAAGAAAAACATTTCTTGAGTTTAATGGACTAAAAAAAAAGCAAATTTAGGAAACAAAAACAACAATAACCTAATTTTACCGAAGGGGTCTAGCTCAGTTGATTGAACAGGATGTGTGAATTATTGTAAACTCTCAATACATGTCTGCGATTCTTACGGATAAAAAAAATAATAACCTAATTTCAAGGAACCAAAAACATATTAAAGCCTTTACAATACTTGTATATAAAGGGTCACTACATATTATTTCACCCCGGGCTCATAAAATGTCAGGACCGACCCTGGTGGTTAGGAGGAAAAACTCCACTAAAGGTGGGTAACTAAGTTTCTCGATAGAGATTAATTATTGATTAATTGGAAATACTTTATACTTATAACTCGATAACCCAAAAAAGAAAGGAGAAAATAAGACTAAAAGGATAAAAAGAAAATACAAAAGCACGATAAAAAGGATTAAACCTTCACATTCACTATTCATATTTGGTAGCTTATACAAGTAAGCTAACTTAATGAGACAAAAACTACCTTTAAAAACTTAAATTTATGCTCCACAAAATCTTTAGAATTCATATGATTTTTGGCTTTTAAACATTATAAATCATTTTTCATTTCAAATTGAGATTTTTAATCTTTGATTTCTTAAGTATAAAATAAGAATTTTGGAGTTTTATATAAAAAACAAAAATTTAATTGTAACAAAAATTGAGAAATCGTTTACTTGCAATTTTATTTTTTATTTTCAATTTTTAATTATAAAATTATCACCTTATTTTTAATCTATTTTATGTTTTCAAATATTTGTATAAAAAATAATGAAAATAAGAAAAAAATTAAAAATAAGATGACAATTTTATAATTAAAAAATAAAAATAAAAAATGAAAACAAAAGATAAAATTGCAAATAAACAGTCCCTAATCAATCATCATCCTTCTTCTCTCCTTCAATTGGCTTTCTCTCGTGGATGTGATAATGAATGGTTGTTGTTGTTTTGAATTTATGTTTTTATTGTTTAAACTAAAACCACTTAAATTTTTTTCCTTCATAATTATTACATATATATATATATATTTTGATTTTATAATTTTAAAGTATACTTAAATTAAAAAGAATTCATACAATATAAACAATCATTATTACTATATTCTAATTTCAATATTAGAAAACGACGAGGGCAATTTGTTGGGTTGGGTAATAAAGGAAAATAAGCATCTCACTCACTTTACCTGGCGCATCTTCGAGACGAGACGAGACGAGACGAGACGAGGGCAAAAGGCAAAAGCCGCTCGAGGGTCTGACAGAAAGAGAGTGTGTGTGTCTGCGTATGTGTGAGTGAGGTGCTTCTTGTTGCGTTGTGGCGGAAGCGGTTAACCGCTCAGAACCCAAACGAAACCCTATTCAATTTAACATCGCAGAACCAGAGTGTGTGTGTAAGAGAAACAAGAGAAGAGAACGATGAGTATATGGAACTACGTAGTCACAGCTCACAAGCCTACCAACGTCACTCACTCCTGCGTCGGCAATTTCACCAGTCCTCAAGACCTCAATCTCATTATCGCGTATTCATTCATTCCCTTTTAGGGTTTTTTTTCTTCTTCTCTTTTTATTTCGTTACAGTTTATTTACCCTTTCACTTCGTTTTTCCTTCAGGAAATGCACGCGCATCGAGATTCATTTGCTTTCTCCCCAGGGCTTGCAGGTTTTTTCTCTCTCTTCCACTAATAGGCTACTTGTTTGAATGAATATGTATTATTTGGATTTTGTTGTCTTCTTTTTTGGACGAATACTTAATAGAATCACATAAATGTGAAACCGAAACCTATCTCTGCAGCCTATGTTGGACGTGCCGATATATGGAAGAATTGCAACACTTGAACTCTTCCGCCCTCATGTAAGAAAATTGAATGCATCCGTGTTTTTTGAGTTATTGTCTAATATTTTTGTTTTATTCTTCCATAATTTTATTTTGCTTGTTTTTGTCTCTAACAGGGTGAAGCACAGGATTATCTCTTTATTGCAACTGAAAGATACAAATTCTGTGTTCTTCAATGGGATTCTGAGACTGCTGAGCTTGTTACGCGGTATGTGTGAGGAAGCACCAATTCTTTGCTTTGGAGTGGACTTATGTGTAGGACTGTTTTTGTATATATTGAAATCAACATTATATTGAAATCGACATTGTTTTATATCAATGTGAATTTTGTAATGCAATAATCCAATTAGTTTAGAATAGGGAACTTTGTATGCAATGTGTAAAGGAGAGTTTCATAACTTTGAAGCAGTACCTTTGTTAATAGATTAGCTACTTCATTAGTTATTACTGCTAAGCTTTCTGGTGTTGCCAGATGAAGGACTGGGGAGAAAATATGTTTCTGACATGTATTTTGTATGTGCTTGCACTTAACATAGCATTTTCTTTATGTATGACCAGAAAATCCAGATTGATATATTTTGTATAACCTCTTTCTGAGGAGTTAGAACTTATGAAGAAGGAAATTACTAATTAGTATCCCTTAGAACTTGGGAGGGGAAACTTTAGTTGTTGGGTAAATTGCATACATCTGACCTCTCCAGACTGGGTCTTGTGCATTAGGCTGCCTCTTTTACTTTCTTTTGAGTGGGATTATTGGTTGATAACTTTGTGGTTTTGAGTGGGATTATTGGTTGATAACCATGTCTTAAGCATATAAGCTAGGAATTTCTGTGAAAAATGAAGATTGAAATGTTTTCCTCAGTCCTGACATTACCTTGTGTTAATTGAACAGGTCTTGTCTGGGTCATTTCATTTGGGACCCAAACAGGACTTTGGAGTTGGAGTTAAGTTGAGAATTGTAAGTCAAAATAAGAACGGGATCCTAGATCCCTACTTAAACGTGTGTGTGGTGTAGTCTGAAAGAGAATGTACATATGGGGCAGGGGAGGAAATCCTCCTAAAAAATGAAAACAAATGACATAGTGATCCAAAATAGCTCAAAGAAACTGTAAGGCTTTCCAATTTCTGTATATTATATTATAAACTGAATATCCTAGTAAGGGCATTAACGGTTGTGTTGTTTATTTGTTTAATTCTTTATGTTATTGTCATCCAGGGCAATGGGGGATGTTTCTGACCGGATAGGACGTCCCACAGATAACGGTCAGGTATTTAAATTGTTTTACTTCTATCTACTAATAAAACTTGGGGTAGTTATTGTATTCTTTCAGTTTTGATATTTTTAACGTTAATGCTTTATCTAGTCTAGGATCAGATGAAAGTTGTTCTGTGCATTTCAGCTGTTATCCCATTCTGTTTCTGCAGATTGGCATTATTGATCCTGATTGTAGGTTGATTGGACTCCACTTGTATGATGGTTTGTTTAAAGTATGTAACTTCTTCTCATTCACTATCCTGTAAAAATATTATATTAGAATGACAATATGTTTCGGTTTTCAGTGTCATGTTAAAGTATCACTGTTCATTGATCTTCCAGGTTATTCCCTTCGACAATAAAGGACAACTCAAGGAAGCATTTAATATAAGGTAATCGTATTATTCTCTTGGTTTTCTACACATGGATTCTATTTACAATATTTTGCTAGGTATGCATAAATGTAGTACTAGTAACTATGGGCCTATGACCTTGATTAATGTTTACCAGTTACCAGAGTCCTAATTGTGTAAGAATGAACTGTGACCTTGATGTATTTGTTTTCAGGCTTGAGGAGCTCCAAGTTTTGGATATCAAATTTCTTTATGGTTGTTCAAAACCAACTATTGTGGTTCTTTACCAGGTTTCTAATTTTATTCTACCTATTGTTTTAGGGTTATTAGTTGATTAGTTCATTGAATAGACTCTGAGTTGTTATCTTGTTTTGCTTCTTTTCTTTCCTCTTCTCTTTCTAATTTAGTCTTTGGGTCCATGCTAAATGCGTTAGAAATCTAGAGCTCTATATAAGGAGGCTAAATTTGTGTTATCTTGAATAGACTCTGAGGTGTTATTAGTTAATTAGTTCATTGAAAATGTCTGCTGCATATTTTTTTTTGCATTTCCTTTATGCAATATATTTGGTTGGAAATTAATGATGTTTAGCATAACAATTTTGATTATGATGGATTGATATTATATTTTCATCAATGACAGGATAATAAAGATGCTCGTCATGTTAAAACATATGAGGTTGCACTGAAGGATAAAGATTTTGTTGAAGGTCCATGGTCCCAGAACAACCTTGATAATGGGGCTGATTTATTGATACCAGTTCCCCCACCTCTTTGTGGTGTGCTTATTATTGGAGAAGAAACCATAGTATATTGCAGTGCTAATGCTTTCAAGGCTATCCCGATCAGACCTGTATGTTCAAAATTATTTTTTGTACTTCCATTTAAATCATCTGCTGTGAAATTTTGAATTTTCACAAACTGTATTTATACAATATGGGTTTTTGGACTTCCCTTCCATCTTAATTATACCTTATGTGCTTTTCAGTCAATTACAAAAGCCTATGGAAGAGTTGATCCTGATGGTTCTAGATATTTACTTGGTGACCATACAGGGTTGCTTAGCCTACTTGTAATAACCCATGAGAAAGAAAAGTATGTGATCTCTCATTCTCTTTTTCATGTTGGCTTGACAGATTATTACTGTCTTGGGTATCAGTATATTTATTGAATAAACAATCTGTATTTTATCAAAAAGAAAAACCAATGGACCACTATTTTAACTGTTGAATCTTATGGTTTGTCATGTACATTTATTTTGTAGGGTTACAGGACTCAAAATTGAGCCCCTTGGGGAGACTTCCATTGCATCTACAATATCATACCTTGATAATGCATTCGTCTACATTGGTTCAAGTTATGGAGATTCACAGGTGGGGTGATGAACTAGAAAATTACTTTATAAATTTTCATCTTGTGAGATCATAACTTGAAAGTTAATTATTTCCAAATTTCTGTCTCCCCATTTACTAGTTTTGAACTGGTATGGAGGCTATGACTTCATTATTTTTATATGAAATGGAATCTGTATCTTTTATGTTGGGTTGATTGCTTATTAATTGTATTGAGATTTGAGAATTTGACTCTTGAATGCACTTGTTTAAATATAGGTTAGAGAGCATATTTTTGTTTATACAGTAAATAGCAAAAACTTGAGTTGTAAACTTGAAGAGACTTTTGAAATATTACTTAAAACCTATCCTGGTACCCCAAACATAATTTAACAGCATATATAATAAATATTCTGACATTCCAAGTTCATAACAAAGCAAATGAAATAGTATAGTAAGAACATAAAGCAATAAGACAATACAAGAGGGAGCTGCTTCACCAAATAATCAAGTTCTTTTCTTCTAATATTTTTACTCTGTAATATAAGATAACAAGGGAGGGAAAGAACAAATCTGTATCAGGAAGCTTTTGCAATATGTGAAGTGTTTTCTTCGTTGTTTCCTCAATTCATGTTGCTTTAAAGACTTTGGAAGTGTAGTATGGCATATCCATAGCTGAATCTGAATACTTTTGCTTACATATTCAGACATAACATATTGACAATTTCTGATGGCAAAATGCAGCTTATAAAATTAAATCTACAGCCTGATGCAAAAGGTTCTTATGTGGAAGTACTAGAAAGGTATGTCAATTTGGGGCCTATTGTTGACTTCTGTGTGGTAGACCTTGAAAGGCAGGGCCAAGGTCAGGTTGTAACTTGCTCTGGAGCTTACAAGGATGGTTCTCTTCGCGTTGTTCGTAATGGAATAGGGATTAATGAACAGGTCAGCTCCCCTTCCTCTCACCTCTGGAAAATTTGCACCCAAGACACATTCAAAAGGAAAGGAAAAATAAATCTTTATATCAACGACACACGCCTTACAAAATATTAATTTTTTAATGCATGTATTTGATATAGGCATCTGTAGAACTTCAAGGTATCAAAGGAATGTGGTCACTTAGATCCTCAACAGATGATCCTTTTGATACTTTTCTGGTTGTGAGTTTTATAAGTGAAACAAGAATCTTAGCAATGAATCTTGAGGATGAGCTGGAAGAAACTGAGATTGAGGGATTCTGTTCTCAAGTGCAGACATTATTTTGCCATGATGCAGTTCATAATCAACTTGTTCAAGTAGGTTCTTGCCTTATTTTCTTACCATGTTGGTTTTCTTTACTTCTTGATTTAACAGCTACATCTCTCTGACTAAATTTAAGAAAAATGGTTGTTAAGAAAGCTATTTATAGCTTCAGAATTTTTGTCATTTGGATATGGTTTTACAATCAAATTTTACTGTTAGGCTGTCTATTTATTATATTTTTTCTACAGGATTGCTTTCCTTTAATTTTCAACTGTTTCTCAACCAACCCAATATTGATCACTATAAATATATACCCTTTTTGGTATAATAAAACCTTTTCTTTTTGTTTTCTATAATAATTAGTGGCATGTTTAATCTTCTGCACCCCTATATAAAAATTACCTGGCATCAAAATATCAATATAGATGTGTGTTTGTGTTATATTTTCATGTTTTCAATTTTGACAAATTTTGCTTTCCTGTCAAAAAACAAAAAAAATTATATCTTACTACACAAGACAGGAGACAGGACTATGATGTTTGTTTTCAACAGGGGTTTCCTCAAAATATTTGTGTCAGCTTACTTTCTTTGTTTTAAAAAAAATTGTCCATTTTGTGAAAAATAAGAAATTTTTGTTTAGAGTTTTTGGATAATACAAAACTGTGGATATGTCATAATCGGAATCAAACAAAAAGAATCAAAATACATTGGAATTTTAAAGAAATAAAGATTTAAACTTATACTTAATGTGTTAATATTCTTGAAGCTTCTTGTGTAAGCTTAAGTTTTGCATGATCCTTTGTAGTTAATATTGTTGCCATGAATTAATGCTCTTCTGCTGTACTCTTCTATGCTTTTTTAGTTTTTTTTTATTTATTTTTTATTATTATTTTTTTTTATGGCAGTCACCTGCCATTAGCTAATAAACCTACATTACAGGTCACTTCAAGCTCTGTCAGACTGGTCAGTTCCACAACTAGAGAGCTCCGGAATGAATGGCATGCACCATCAGGCTATTCAGTAAATGTAGCTACAGCAAATGCTACCCAGGTGTGTTTTGGATGCTTTATAAAGATGTTATCTTTTCAAATTATAGGCGATATTTGCTTGGTTTTTTAATTGCAATGGGTTCTCTCATCAATGTGGCATTTCTGAGTAGAGGCAGATCATGTTCTTTTATTTTCCAAGGATTGTTTCTGGTGTTCAGTGAAGCTCCAATATTAAATATTTGACATGATAAGAATGTCTTTTATGCTGATAAATTTATTTCTGTTTTCTGTTTTGATATCTTAATTCAGATATTGTAATATTTATTTTGCCCTATGTTGTTTTTAGTAATATAAAACAATAAGCCGGTAACAGTGGAAAGTTAAAGCTAAAAAAAGTTAATGACCAAGTGACGATGCATATTTTACTTATTTTAATTCCTTAAAAGTTGAAATGATTTTCCATCACTGAAAGACTCCTCTCCAAAGGTTGGAGAATTCCAGATTCGGATACTCTTAAAGCTACAGACTACAGTCTACAAAGTAATATAATTTGTGCCAAATTCCTTAGAATAAGTTTTATATCTGACTGTTCAGCCAAACATAATTTTGTTTAATTGGTATAGAAATACTAGAATTAATTTTGGCCAGAATTATCAATATTTTTGCTGCTAGCCAAATAAATTTTGTGCTTGGCTGCAACTTCAAAACTTGGCCTTTGATAGTATTTCTGGATCTCCATCAGTAGTTTTGGTATGGTATCCAATCAACCCTACTAAAGTTACCATTCAAGAGAATTTGCTTCAATCTACTTGATTTCTTTTACACTACACACATTTCCATTGTTGGATTTTATTATGACAATACACATTGAGTTTGCAGTTAAATTGGTAATTATCATTACACTTGGACACAGGTTTTGTTGGCCACAGGAGGAGGGCATTTGGTTTACCTTGAAATTGGAGATGGTATATTACAGGAAGTAAAGCATGCTCAGCTGGAGTATGAGATTTCATGCCTGGACATAAATCCCATTGGGGAAAACCCCAATCACAGTCATCTAGCAGCAGTTGGAATGTGGACGGACATAAGTGTTAGAATTTTTTCTCTTCCTGACCTGAATCTCATCACAAAGGAACAATTGGGAGGGGAGATCATACCTCGTTCTGTTCTTCTTTGTGCCTTTGAAGGGGTAGGCTTTCCTTCAGTTATTTTTTGTACTTGCTTTCATTTTATTTATTCTGGCATTCTGCGTAGTTATTTTATTTCTGAAATGCCTGATTATGTTTTTAAATGCTCATGTCTTGTAAGTTAAATTTTTGTAGTGGAGATTTTGGATTTTTACATGTGCGGCAGTTGTGAGGGATATACTAGATCAGCAACATTAATATCTTTTTTCTCTTATGCTCATGTTAAATTGAGGCATTGCTAAACTTCCAATGTCACAAGTTTAATGGTAGTTTCCTTGTTAAAAATATCCTATTAAAGTGTGTTGCTTTTTTCATTTTATTCTCCAGATATCTTACTTGCTATGTGCCCTCGGTGATGGCCATCTCTTAAACTTTATGTTGAACACAAGTACTGGTGAATTAACAGATAGGAAAAAGGTATCTCTTGGGACACAACCTATTACACTACGGACGTTCTCCTCCAAGAATACTACTCATGTATTTGCTGCATCTGATCGGCCAACTGTGATTTATAGTAGTAACAAAAAATTACTTTATAGTAATGTGAATCTGAAGGAAGTGAGTCACATGTGTCCTTTCAATTCTGCTGCTTTTCCAGACAGGTATCTTTGTCTTTGTTAGTTTGACTTCCTAGAGTTATTGACATATCCCCTTGTGCTGTTTTTGGATCTTGTACAATTTAATGTAAAATCCTTTACTGGTGATGGTACTCATCTACTGTTAATAACTTGAACAGTTTGGCAATTGCAAAAGAAGGTGAGCTTACTATTGGCACCATTGATGATATACAAAAACTTCATATTCGCTCTATTCCGCTGGGGGAGCATGCACGACGAATCTGCCACCAGGAGCAATCTAGGACTTTTGCTATTTGTAGTTTGAAATACAACCCAACAAGTGGTGAAGACTCTGAAATGCACTTTGTCCGCTTGCTGGATGACCAGACTTTTGAGTTCATATCAACTTATTCTCTTGACACTTATGAGTATGGTTGCTTCATAATTAGCTGCTCCTTCTCAGATGACAATAATGTGTATTACTGTGTTGGAACTGCATATGTATTGCCAGAGGAAAATGAACCAACCAAAGTAAGTTGAGAAATTTGTATTTTTTTCAGCATTGTTCTAGTCAAAGCTTCTGATATCCTGCTTCCTTTGGCCATTTTAAAACATGTAGGGAAGAATTCTTGTTTTTACTGTTGAAGATGGAAAACTACAGCTAATTGCCGAGAAGGAGACAAAAGGAGCTGTTTATTGCTTGAATGCATTTAATGGTAAATTGCTTGCTGCTATTAATCAAAAAATTCAGCTGTATAAATGGGTGCTCCGGGATGATGGTACCCATGAATTGCAGTCTGAATGTGGACATCATGGACACATCCTAGCACTTTATGTTCAAACTAGAGGAGATTTTATTGTAGTTGGTGATCTGATGAAGTCAATTTCCTTGTTAATCTACAAGGTAAATTTTAAACTGTTGTGACACTAGTTTCTTCCTGGTTTTGTTAAATTTTAAACTGTTGTGCTCCTTATCGTTTTGGATGAATAACTGACTTTTGTATATATAATGAGTACACCATGTTCTTTTGGAATGATAAATTGTTCTTTATTGTTAGCATGAAGAAGGTGCTATTGAGGAAAGAGCTCGTGACTACAATGCAAATTGGATGTCAGCCGTTGAAATCCTTGATGATGACATATACCTAGGTGCAGAAAACAGTTTTAATCTGTTCACTGTTCGGAAAAATAGTGAAGGTGCCACTGATGAAGAGCGAGGTCGGCTTGAAGTGGTTGGTGAGTATCACCTTGGAGAATTTGTCAATCGGTTCCGGCATGGCTCCCTTGTCATGCGCTTGCCAGATTCTGATGTGGGCCAGATTCCAACTGTTATCTTTGGCACCATTAATGGTGTTATTGGGGTAATTGCTTCTCTTCCGCATGAACAATATGTTTTCTTGGAGAAACTTCAGTCAAATTTGAGGAAGGTAATTAAAGGCGTTGGAGGGCTCAGCCATGAGCAATGGAGATCATTTAACAATGAGAAGAAAACTGTTGAAGCCAGAAACTTTTTGGATGGAGATTTGATCGAATCATTTCTCGATCTTAACCGCATTAAGATGGATGAAATTTCCAAGGCAATGGATGTTTCAGTAGAGGAGTTATGCAAGAGAGTAGAAGAGTTGACAAGGTTGCACTGAGTTTATATTAATTTGTAGCTTTGTTGTTTGTTTATTTTATTTTTTCTCATTTAATTTGTTCTTCTTCTTTTTTTTTTTTTTTGAGGGGTTGGATGGGGGTTAAAACAACATATTATATGTTTGTATTTTCCCCCCGCCTTTACCTTCGGTTTGCATGTTACAATACATGGATCACAAATTGTGTGATATGAATGTATTGTTCTAGTGCATAATAGTGCTTTCCATTTGACACTTTTGGACACTATCATTTTCCTAATATTTGCTTTCAAGTTAGTTATACTTTGCAGTTCTGTCATGTTAACAAGTGAATCACGCATAAAAGAAAATCTGGTCAGATCTGACGTCCAATATCAAGTTGTATTTTAACGTTGTTCGAATAGTTTTGGTTGAATATTACAAAATGTTTTTGGTTGAATATTACAAAATGGTCATTCGAAAGATTTTCCAGGCATAAATTTGGTCATTGAAAAATCGGTAAACCAAGTTGATTTTCAATCATTGAAGGACTTTGATTTCACTAAGCGGTAGTCTTTTTAATTATTTTAAGGGTTATTATCATTGTAGTCTTTAAACTTTTTAAGACTTCTATTTTTAGTCTCTGAATTTTTTATTTTTTAGTCTCTTAACTTTTTTTTGTCCTTACTTTCAAAGTAAAGATAAAAAAAAAAGGTTAAAGGATTAAAAAGTAAAAACAGATAAAAAGAAGTTCAAGGATAAAAAATAAAAATTCTATAAAGTTAAAAGACTAAAAAGATAGTAAACCCTTATTTTAATTTCAACGTATTTTAGATTTAAGGACAATATAAATGACATATATATAATATCTTACTCGACAAAATTTAACTTTTGGGACGTGAGGACAAATGCAAGAGTAAGAATACCACTCGTTGGTTAGTATGAATTCCCCTTTTATGTAATAACAGGCGAGAGTAGTTATGATATAATTTGGTTAAAATATGCTTGTTAATGCATTTGGTTTATGGCAAAATAGTAAGGTTCAACAATTTTTCAATATGAATTGACAATGTGCACTCTAAGAATTAAAATAAAATAATTATCATGATTGTTACAATTTTTATACTATCATGCATTTATAAGGTATATAGGTATATAGGTACATGTACCTCAAAGAAAAGGTATATAGGTACATGCATATTTACAACTTAATTATAATCCGATCTTAAAACAATCAACCTCTCGTTACCTTTCAGGAACTAGTTGTTTTCTGTTTTGTTTTGTTTTTGTTTTTGTTTTTTTTTTTTGTTTTAAGATAGGGCTTAAAGACGTATATCAGCTTATCTTTATTGTGTGTGCGAATTTGAAGTGAGAAAAAAACTATACAATCTTCTCTAATTACAGGGATGAAGATGCTTCGATTACTTGCCATTCTATTCGTATTTAGTCTTAATGGGTGGGGGTTTGAACTTAGAGCCCTGTTGTGTGTATATATATATATATATAACGGCAAAACTTCCACTTGGGCATAATGAACAAATTCATACGAATTTGTTTTACAAAAAGATTATGTGATTTTTGTAAAATCACCTTCAATAAACCCCTGAAAAAAAAAAAGGATGCTTTTGAACTAGGTATCTAGTCATAGTTTTTATGCTACATTTTCAACTCCCATAAAGATTTTGAGATACCATAAATTTCTTACAGTGAATTGAATTGTAGCTATACCTGTGTCTATCTAATCTCTAACGAAATTGAGCTGTAACCCTTATTCCAGAATATTACATGTAATCAGAAAATGCTCTCCCTTGCTAAGATGATAGCATTGCTGATATATTTGGATATTGACAGATCTTCACAAGTGGCAGAAGTGGGTGAACAGTAGTAATATGCAAACATCCATCTAGGCCAGATTTCAAGATTGCCACTAAGCCAAACCACATTAACATAATGGCTAAAGAGAAATACCACATTTACATATATCAGCAAGAGTTTTGTAGAGGGCCATCTGAATCATATTCAGAAAACATGGAATCCGATTCATCCTTAGAACTAAGCTGGTTAGTTTCTTCAGCAATGCAAACCTCCTTTCTCAGTCCCTCCACCAAATTAGTATCTTTGCTTTTTTTGTACACACCCCTACTCCTATCCAATAGCCCTTTCTTTAGTAGGCTTGCGAATTCCTCTCTAATTTGTACAAGGGGATGATTCTGCACAGGTTCCTGACCATTATATGCCTCCCTAAGAACAACTGTTTGGGTATCACTCTTCTTGGAAATATAAAAAATACCAGGATGACGCTCAAACGCTTTAGTAAACTTCTGAGGTAGGGCCAAGGGTCTACGCAAGTTGCTAACATTTTTGCGCTCAGTTTGCTTATGAAGTGTAAGGTGAAGGAGTTCATGGAAGACTCCAACTATCCTTTTCTCAGATACATCAGTACGGGGATCCAAATGAGAGGCATTGGTGTAAGGTGAAGTATAGGGGAGTTTCTGCCACTCTTTCAACCACTCCATGCATTTTCTTTTCAAACCAAAACCCCTAGTGAAACTAATTGGAAATGCTAAGGATCCATTTTTAATGTCTTCTGCCTTTTGTTGTAGAGAAGTATTTTTCTGCAACTCTGAGATGGCAAGCTTGTCATCCCAAAATAACAATTTCAAGCCAACACGATCATCAGGAAGGTGAACATATGAGAACCATTCAGGGTGATTTGGAACAAAAGAATGCTGGTAATCATATGGTAAACCCAAGTCCCATTTTAACTGGTCAATGGTTTGTAGTGGAAGGATCCTATCAGTTGTGAGCATAAGCAATTTGCACAGCCTATCCCTGAGTTCCAACTGATTTTGCTGAAGGATGTTGACTTCCTCGCGATGGAGCTCCAAGGCTTCAGGACTCAAACTGAAACATGGGACAGGAGAGCCTCCACTATCAAGAAAAGAGGACTCAATAAATACATTGGGATATCTTCTGATATAGGTGGAGAGTTTGAGGTCACTGGGAAGACCGAGCTGTCCACGGTGGCGAGAAAGATGGTATATTGGAAGGCAGCAGCATTCAGAAGAAGAATAAATGATGGAGAGAAGGATCCCAGCTGCCTTAAGATCCCTCTGACCAGCAACAACAGCATCCAATGTCCTATCTTTCACCCATTTCAACTTTATGTTCACCAGACTAAACTTCTGCTGGTAAATGTATCCTTGTTGATAACCACCAACAAAAGCACAATTTCTTGCAATACCAAATAGCCAATGGAACATATTATAAACTGATTACAGAAAGATGCCCTTTGCCCTTGTAGTTAACTTATCAGAATCCACACTCTGCATTATGTAAAATTTGGATTTAAGAGAATTTAAACAAAGTAAGAAATATTGTCCTACCACTAGGAACAAGGAAGCCAGTACTCAATACAAAATCAGATCTGAAACTAAACCTAGAAATATGATGCTTTTTTAGAGCAGATGCAGTACCAAATTGTTTGACGGAACGGTAGCTCAGTCAGGCGTCCACCGCCACTTCAGCAGCAACTCCGCGCCGGCGAGGTTCAGACTCGGACTTCACAGAGGGCGGCGAGGCGAGATTGAATCGAATGGACTATAGAGAATGGTACAATGGGCTGGGCTGGGCTGGGTCGGGTCATAACCCGAGAGAATCACAGATTAACCGTTCAATTCAATCGAAGACTTTTTTCCAATGACCAGCAAGTTTTAAAAAATTAATTCCCCAATTGGCAATGTTTTGAAATTATTTACCCAAATAGCATCATTCACTATTTACGGTGTGAATTTGGGTTTGACATCCCCGAATTCACAACAGCTTTTTTTTTTTTCTTTTTCCTGTGTAGTTTAGAAATCGGGTTTGGTTTCTCACCTGATTTTTTTTCTCTCGAAATTCTATTTTAAAACTTTCTCTTTACTTTTGCTGTTAAGTTCTAAACTCGTGGCAGTGGAATGAGTGGCCAGGATTTCTCCGATCAATGCCGATGATCGAGATTGTCCAAATTCAAACGTCATTACTATTTAAGCATCATGAATTCATCCAGAGATTTATCTTTTATGACAGGGAATGGAAAAAGAAGCAACAAACATGTTTTTTATATTCAAACAACGTATATCAAATCAACATAATAAAAATGATAATCCTCCAAATTCATGTTAAGTAGACTGAAAATCACAATGGCCTTTACATAAAACCAAAAATTATAATGAGATTTTCATATTTGTAATTTAAAAAAAAATTGTATAAAAAACACATCATTTTGTAATTTAACTTTAGACTAATTTTTATTATTCTACCAATAATAATTAACCAAAATTTTCTAAAAAAATTAATTTATTATCAAAATTTGAAGATTCTAAAAAAAAATATTTAAATAAAAAATCTCTACCTATTAAATTTAAATAGGATACATTTTTAGTTAATTGTATATATAATTAAATATTATTTTTATTTTAATAATAATAAATTAATTCATCAAAGAAAATAAAAGAATTAAGAAAAAAAAAAACCAAATGAGAAGTCAGGAGTGTCAAACCCGGTATCTAAACTGCAAAAGGAAAAAAAATAAAAAAAAAAGCTTGTGGAAATTCGGGGGTCCCAAACCCGAATTCACACTGTGAATAGTGAATGATGCTACTTGGGTAAATAATTCCAAAATGTTGCTAATTGGGAAATTAATTTTTAAAAACTTGCTAGTGATGGAAAAAAGTCTTCAATTGAATCAATACGAGATAAGTATTTTCTTATATTTTAATTAAATTTATAAAATGGTAAAGTATACTTATGTTTTTTTTATTCAGTATTTTTTTTTGTTTACATAGTTTAATATTCTTTAAATAATTTTATCTTATTTTTTTTATAATCACCAAAAAAAAAAAATTGTATTATATAACTTATATTAAAAATTTTAAAATTATAAACATCTTTTGGGTTCAAATCCGCAGGCAATACCATTAATCGTTAGTTTGTGTAACACTACCAGAGTTTGATCAAACTGCAGGTGGATTCTAGGGTGGGAAACTTCATCAAATCTTCCACCGTGGGAAACAAATGTAGCACGTTAGATATGAGCCTTTTACAACCAACGGCTAAGATAAGTGAGCTACCATAGAGATACATGCACTGGAATATTTAAAAATAATAATAATTGTACCCAAAGGTCTCAAACCCTCTGTCGTTTCTTTCTCTCGAGCTTCTTCTCCAACGCCCCAACCCACCGTCCCTTTCTCCGACTACCATTTGCCACCCAAGAATCGCCCATCCTCATTGGCATCCTCCACCGTTGCCTCTGCAGAGCCGTCGTTGAAGTCAATGGTGAGTCGTATCGCCCTCGAGTGCTCCCGTGTCTGTCCCAACTCCGCCATGTGTTCCCTCCGCTTCGTCCCCCTCTGGATCGCCTTCTGTAATGGCAAAAATACCAGCAAAGGAGTTACCTCCTCAATGCGAGAAAGGTTAAGTTGAAGGCGATTGTTGATCCAAGTGAGAATCTCATTTTTGTCGACAAAGTAAGCGTTATCCATCATCCCTATACTCGACGCCATTTCTTTTCCACAAACAAAGAACAACAAGAACAAGAAGAAGAACAACCCCAATGGGAAAAAAACCAAGAAGGACGCTTAATCTCAGGGTGGGGTTCCACGTTTGAAGCAAAGCTCTGATTTTTATTTTCGGGGAGAAGAAAAATAGAAAGGGAATTGAATGAATGAATGAACAGTGAAGGATTGATTTGATTTGATTCTTCTGCTTTCCAAAATTTTTTTTTTCAAAGAAGGAGTGGTTGGAGTTGCAGAGAAATGGTTGCCGGTTGATGTGAAGGGGAGAAGTAATTTTTTTTAAAGATATTCCAGTGTGTGCATCCTTATGGTAGTCTCTTCTTATCTCAGCCGTTCATTGTAAAAGACTCATATCTAACGCATTATATTTGTTTCCCACAATGGGAGATTTGACAAGCTTTCCCACCCTAGAATCCACCCAAACTGCAAGGACCATATCTCTATTCATTCTTATCTGGATCAAAGTCGCTCATCCTTTTCAGCAACTATTAATTAATAATTTTTAAAGAGTAAGTCATAAGCTTATTCTCATGATTATTAACATTTTTTTTTGTCTAGAAAAGGAAATTGCAAAAGATTTTTTTCCCCTAGATCAGGTGTCTCCCAATCCACTGGGTCAGAGACTAATCCTGCTCGAGGTGCATGACTGCTGTTGGCCAAGAAAATTTTGCATACAGAGGGAATCGAACACGAATTCTCCCACTAAATATATCATTTTTTCTCGTATGAACGCAGCGGGACCTTACACCACTGCGCCAATCCTTGGGTTAAACTGCAAAAGAATTTAGCTTATATATCTAAGACATTTTTTTGCGTAAAAAAACTAAAAAAAGAAAACGTAAACATGTGATAAGCAAAGTAATAAATTAGTAATAACTTTGGCATAGTTTTTTTTTGGTATAGATTGTAGCTTGGTACCAATTTTTTTTTAATAATATATAGTGCTTTGCATATATTTTCTTGCATTCTAATAATGCATTTTGATTGTTTTTTGCCAAATGTCATTCTCATATACAATGGCTTCTAATACACTCTTCTACCCCTTTCTTAAAATAGAAAAAATTCAAAATTTTCATTTCAAATTATTTTTTTAAATTCTGATTGGTATCTAATTATTAAAAATTTGAATTTGATTAATTTGTGAGCTTTCATAAAAATATAATTAATGTATTGTTTTCATGGTCTTACTCTCTCTTCATTTACATCATCATACGTTCTCTCTCTCCACTTTCCAATTTCACACTTTCACGTTCCATCTTCTCTTCTTCCCTAATTCTTCTTCTTCTTCTTCACTGATTCTTTCTTCTGGGAGTCTTTTGACAATGCTGAAACCTAATCTTCTCCTACTATTATGGCGATGTTGAGATCCACCGACCATTGTAGGCGGCGCCTCCATTTCCGATGGTTCATTCTCTGTTTCTGATTTTGTATTTCCTTTTCTCAACCTTTCTTCTCCTTTTACAGGTTGGGGGGCTACGTACGATAATTGAAAATGCTGACGCCGTTTTGGGTCTCTATAGACCACCATTTGGAAAAAAATTAACTGACTACAATGCTTCCTATATTTGTTTGTACGTTTCCCCAATATTTTTTTTAAACTACCTTTACTAAACCATGGGTTACTGATTTATCTGGCCAGAGTCAGGAGGCTTCTCGTCGTTGACAAAGGCGTCATCTGGATCGCATGTTGGCGAAAGGAATTGGGTTCACTATTTGTGCAGGATTGCAATCGGTCATTTTATATAGAAGATAGAGGTATGATGTATTTCTTTCTTTTACATTCAAATATTTATGTATTGTTTCAATTATTTTCTTTTCTCAAAGTTTTGATTAATTATTAATTATAAAATTATTGAATTATTTGGTGAGTACGTGGGAGAAGGGAATTGGGTTCACAGATTTTACGAGTGTGAATTGGTGTTGCCTGAGTCCTGAATCTAAAAGTGTATGTGGGTTGTAGCTGTAAGTACCATTTTTTGCTTTGAATCTATTGTTTATATAATTATTTCTTCATTCTTTTTTATTAATGGAATCCATCTTACGACTTCGACGAACAATTGTTCATGTTTTATGTATCTGTTACTTCATATTTTCTACTGATTTGATAAAAAAAATCATTGTTATTAGATTGAAGAAAGATGATTGCTGCAAGAAAATGAGAAAAGGTAAGTGGACAAAATCTATTATTATAGCAAGATTGCAGCAAGAAAAGCTGGTTGCATTTTTCATAACTTTTTATGATTTAAAATTTATGTATCGATCTATAGTGCTTTTTATTTTTTTATTTTTTATTTATTTATGATTTTTCATGAGGATCAAAGTTGCTTCGTTGATTGGTTGAACCATAATATTGGAATATGAAATGAAATTGGTGGAGTTGTTGTTGCTTGCAAGATAACCCTCATTTGCTGCTGTACCAGGTGTTTTATTTGAAATTGTTTCTTTTTGAAGTTCCTGCTAATTTTAATCATCATCATCACCTGTTGCAGCTCTTTACGTGGCTGAGGTATATTAGTTAATATCGACAATTTTGTTCCTTTATAGTTTGAGATCATTATATTTTTTTAATAAAGGTCTTTTCATTTAAATTAAATCCAACTTGCATTTATAGCTCTCACCTCTGGTTGTATGGTGTGTTTTTGGGGCCAAATTGCAACGTGTCTTGCTTGCACTAATGGATTCTCTCTTTACAGGAACCCAGGCAAGGAAATAGTCAGTTGGTATGCATTGTTAAATAGGCTTGGGTAAGTTCACGAACATGTGTTTATTTGTAGCATTATAGGCCAATTCAATTTTCAGTTACTTTTTCTAATTTAAGCAATATTTTGTGTTGAAATTATGTGAACAGGTGATGGATTTGTTTCTTGGTGTCTGTCATTCCTGCTATAATACTTGTCCTTTTTATGGAGATTTGTACATGAGTCCTCGTTGACTTATACATATTTAAGTATGAACTTAATCTGTTATGATATATAAAATTTAATGCTGCAAATATACGTATACATAAGAGAAAGAGAGAATGCTAATAGAGAGAATGAGAGGTGAATTTCATTTTTTTTTGTCTTCTGTCTCCTTTCCTCTATTTATCATATTCAGGTTTGAGGTCTATCCTTTCCTTTGTTTGACACAGAACTTCAAGGTACAATTTTTTCTTACTTTTTATGCATATGTTACTTCTTTCTTCTACTGATTTTGTCAAACTTTCAAATTGAAAAGAGAGCCTGCAGTAGTAAAATAAAAATAAAAGTAGGTGGATAAAATTTATTGTAATTTATTGTTTCTTATATCTTTTAATTGATAAACCATATATTGTTGAAATGGGATCCAACCAAGGTAATCTCTTCATTAATGTAACTTTCTCAAACCGTTTCATTTTGGTTTGCTCTTGATTTTGCTTCTTTCACTCTCTGTTGTTCAGACGTAATACAGTCAAATAAGATGACATTTTTGGAAAAGTCATTTCTTTAATTTAATAATTCTGTCATTTATTTTATGTTCCGACAGGATTATTATCACGATTGTGAGCTTGATATCTTAATTTATGCAACTGATGTATGTTAGGCATTGTCATATTTATTTACTTTGTAAAAATTAAATTTCATTCTCATCGGACATTTTTCATATTGTTTCGGTAGGAAACTTCCTAAGTCTATATCTATATTATTATAATGTTTACTGAGAATATTTTTCCATTTCATTGCAGGAACACTGTTAAAAAAAATTTGGGTCATACTGTGATACTACTTTTGTTGTTAAATCTTACTCAATTAATATTCTTTAACTAGCTTTGTTAAATTGTGATACTCTGCCATGTTGAGAGTCTTAGATTTCAAACGCATTAAGAATAATTTATTAGATTTCAAACGCATTAAGAATAATTTTTTTTTATTAAACTATCTAAGAATGTGTAAACTTGCTTTTGTAGTAGATAAAATAAAACATTCAATATTTTCTTTTTACTGTGTAAATTCAAATGTTCTTTTATATATGTAAATTTATTGATATAGAAATTAAATACAAAATAAAAGATATGGGAATGAATATTTTTTTTAATGAAAGTATGGAGGGAAATTTAAATTTATTCACCGGGATGAACACTTTATTTTAAACCATATCAACATCATTTATTTCTTATTTATTATCTTTTCACCGATGAAAATTATGGAAGATTTACTTTTACTTTCATAAATTTAAAATTTCTCTTATATGTTGATGTTATATGTAAATTTATTAATTTATCTACTATATTAATTTATTAATATAAAATAAAATTCATGGGGATAAACTTTTTTTTATTAAATCAATTAGGGAAATTTATGAAAACACATGATTAATGCATTTATATGAAAATATAAAATTTTGGTAGCAAAATGAATATGATCGGTCATATATATAACAATAACTTTGTAAATTTCATACCTTTAACATGATGGAGTTGAGTTATTTGTATTCATGGGTTGAGGAAAGCAAGTGAACGACCAAATTTTAATAAAGAAGGTTCAAAAGTTATATTTGTTGAACATAAAAAATATAAATAAAAAAACAAATAAAGTTAAAAGGAGGGTGAAGCATTTGGAACGAACAGATATAGATAATATGGTTGAAGGAGTAGTATGAAGAAAGAGAAGAGAAGGAGAAAAAGTGTAAGAGAATACTGAAAAATTGGAAATCAATAGAAAGCAAAGAAATAGTGTAAATAAATGAAGAATGTGTGAACTTTGAAGAGAATAATGGTAGGTTAAAGTTAGATAATGTGTGAAGAGAAAAATTCATTAGAAATTGTTGCAAAATTAGTAGTTATACTATATTTTTAAATTTATTTTTCTGGAAATTAGTAATCATATATTTTAATAATTTAAATTCTAAAAAAAATTATAACAATACATATAAATACTTCTTATAAATTCACAATAAAGATACATAATTTTAATTTTTACATGTTGGAAACGTTAATATTTTTTTTTGAATACTTGTAAACACTTTTTTTTTATTGAAATAGACTCATTATTATCAATAATTAATTTTGATAGAGAAAAATTCACTTAAAATGAAAAAATTAATTTCTATTTTTTTGTGTTTAAATTTATGACCAGTTTTAATCATTAGATTTTCTTATTTAATATTTATATTATGGTCTCTTTGCTTCCAAACAATCATTTTGGTTAAAATATTGCTATATGTAATATATATTCAAAGAATAAAGAATGTGTTTGGACATTAGTTGTTATAAGGACCTTGTCTGAATCAAGATTTCAAAAAAAAAGAAAAAGGGCGGGAGGGGGGGGACCATGATTGCGATTGGATTATAAGGATTATTATTTCAAGATAGGTAAAACAAGAAAATTTAGATATCTAAAGTGATGACAAGTTGCTATATGTGATAGTTGAAGATTATTGTCTTTAATTCTTTGGTTACATTTGGAATATTACAATTTTGTTATTGTTATAATTATAATATTACTATATTTTTAACTAGCTTATTGCAAAAGATGTAATTCACTTTGATTCTTTGATTGAATAATAATAACTACTATTTAGCTGTAAAATAAAAGTGCAAGTTGAAACAAGTTTAAATTATAATAAGGATCACAAAGAGTATTATCTATGTACATATTGTTTTAAAATTTAGAAACTATTTAATTTATTTATTTATATTTTTATATTTATTTTTATATATTATATATTTATAATTTTAAAATTATTTTATTTTATCATATACATAGTAATAACTAAAACAATAGTCTGTGTATGGCACTGGTACAAAAATTAGTTACAATATATAAAGCACTATATATTTTCTTACAATAAATAATACTTCGCATATATATTCTTCTCACATACTGCAGCAAAAAAAAAAAAAAAAATCTCACATACATAACCATGCGAGACTAATTCTTAGTGTGGTAGATCTTTAATCTAATTTAAGACGATTACGGTGCGAAAGTTATTTTCGACTATCAAACATAAAGGTAAAGCAATTAATGGTCACGATTACGAAGGAGTACCATATAGAAAAAGTATAGGAAAGCGCGTTATACGAACTGCAAAGTAACGTAACGGGTTCGACTCCACCCATTGATGATTTCAATTTTTTTTCTTTTTTTTTACTGCTTTTTTTCTTCTTTTTTTCTTTTTAAAGTTTAAATTTAATTTATTTTGGTAATTAAAAAACACAAAGCATCGAACCAAATAGGATACGAACCCCACTACAGCCATTAATTTACTAAGCTATCATCGCTTTAATGCCTTGTTAAAACAATTATACATCTTATTATTTGCCTAATTTCATTTTAAATACTTATTTTCATCCATTTTTGCACTTAAATTTTTTGATACATTATTATTTCATTTTTATCCATTATTACATAAATATTGCACTTAAATATAATTATAAATTATTTGGTAATTTTTTTAAAAATCTTTAGAAATTTCCAATAAAAGTTTTTAATCAACTTAATGAATTTTTTAACTTTTAAAATATTTTTTTTAATATATACATTGTTTTAATTTAATTTATATTATTAAAAAAATTCTTATAAATTACCTAATTTTTTATTAAAATATATTCGAGGATACAGATTTTTATTCTTATTTCTCCTATTCCTATGCATACGAACATGATATTGTTTCTAAAATAATCTAAAGGATCTAGCATAGTTGGTTGAGCATTGTGTATGAGCTTTTGTAAATGTCTTGGTACCAGAGTTTGATTTCTCCCTTTGAATAAACAAACTTTGATTAATAACATCGTAGTTGTTCAAAAAATAAAATAAAATGAGATTTGATCATTTACATTAAATTAAATATTCAATAAATTTTTGGTCTAAAACCTTGGAATTTTTTTACCATGACTCTGCATTTAAGGAATATGTCGATAATAAGTACGCATATATAGGTATTCAGTGGATATGGGGATGGAGATTAAAATTATTACATAACAAGTTTGTAGAGGTGAAGATACTCTGTTCGAGACAAAGTTAAAGATATTCTGATTGAGGTAAAGTTGAAAATACTCTAACCAATGTCGACTTGAAGATATTTTGATAGAGGCAAAAGTGATGATATTATGGTTGAGGTTTAGGTGAAGATATTTTAGCTTAGGTCGAGATCAAATTACTCCGGCTGATGTAGAGGTCAAATTACTCTAGCTAAGGCAGAGGTGAAGATACTCTATCCAAGACAAAGTTGAATATACTATGGCTAATGCAAAGTTGAAGATACTCTAGCCATGACAGAGTTGAAGATCCTCTACCCAAGACAAAGTAAAGATACTATAGCCGAGACAGAGGTGAAGCCACATTGGTCAAGGCCAAGCTGAAGTGAAGATACTCTAGATGAGGCAAAGGTAAAGATACTCTATATGAGGTAGAGGTGAAGATACTCCAGCTTAGCTTGAGGTCAAATTACTCTAATTAAGATAAAACAATTTCTTTTTTCTTTCTTCCCAAATTATTTTGACCTAAATAAACGGGTATATTTTATTATATTGCATATGTATTTTATATTTCATCCTAACTAATAATACAAATGTAATAAAATATTCGGGCTTATTTTATTATTTTACATATGATTAATTACAATTAATATTTCTAGTGTGATTTTAAAAATTAATATAGAATCCAAAATAATTAAGGATATTGTGAGTATTATCTAATTTATTCAAATTATATTAAGTGCAATTATCATTAATTAATTCCTAATAAAGAGTCAAGTATTTGGATAATATCATCAACTCGACCTCAATCAAAGTATATTTGCTTCTGCCTTGGCCAAAGTGTCTTCCTTTATGCTTAGGTCAGAGTAATTTGACCTTGGCCTAATTAAGCCCAAGTATCTTTACCTCTGCCTTGGACAGAGTATCTTCAACTCGCTCATAGCCTTAGCCAAAGTATCTTTAACTCAACCTAGGACAAAGTAAATTAACCTTTCACTCGGCTAGAGTAATTTTACCTTAGCCTAAGTAGAAGTATCTTCACCTATACCTCAGTCAGAGTATCTTTACCTCGATGACAACCTCAATTAGAGTATCTTTAACTCGGCCTCAACCAAAGCAATTGCACCTTTGCCTCGGCTAGAGTATTTTGACATCGACCTAAGTCGGAGAATCTTCACATTTTCCTCCACCAATAACATACTAATAATGTTATTATACCTGTACCCGCATATAGCAATTTTAATCTCTATCCGTATACTCGTTAAGTACCTACATACTCATATCCATTATCGACATATTCCTTAATTGTAGAGTTGCAGTAAAAAAATGCTAAGGTTTTAGACAAATTTTTTATATTGAATATTTAATTTAATATAAATGATCAAATCTCATTTTATTTTTTTTAACAACTATGATATTATTAATCAAAGTTTGTTTATTCAAAAGGAGAAATCAAACTTTGATACCAAGACATTTACCATAATGTATCAAAAAAATATGATATTATTAACAACTATGACATTTACCATGCACAATGTTCAATCAATTAAGCTAGATAATTATTAATCTCATTTTTAACTTACATACGAATATTATATTTAAGTGTAATATTTATGTAATAATGGATAAAAATGAAATAATAATGTATCAAAAAATTTAAGTGCAAAAATGGAAGAAAATAAGTATTTAAAATGAAATTAGGCAAGTAATAAGATGTATAATTGTTTTAACAAGGCATTAAAGCAATGATAGCTTAGTAAATTAATCGCTGTAATGGGGTTCGTATCCTATTTGGTTCGATGCTTTGTATTTTTACCAAAATAAATGAAATTTAAACTTTAAAAAGAAAAAAAAGAGCAATAAAAAAAAGAACTAAAATCATCAATGAGTTGAGTCAAACCCATTACGTTACTTTGCAGTTTGCATAACATGCTTTCCTATACTTTTCCTATACGATACTCCTTCACGATTATGATCATTAATTACTTTATCTTTATATCTGATGGTTCAAAAATAACTTTTTCACCGTGCTTAAATAGTTTTACTTAGGCACGTCATACTTCCTCCTAATTTAATTTCAGATGTATGTACACATGTGAATCTTTACGTTCACCCACAACAGAAACAACTTTTTACCTATGTAATCTTTTCGGTTTGCACTATCTGTTCCACCTGGTTCAACTCTTGGTCAACCTGAATAGTATTACTCTTACTTCCACTCTCAAACTCCTTTGCTGTGTCATAAGAAGCATGTAGCCCAACAAGAGCATAGTAAACCAAGAGCAACGCTGTCCACACCCCAAACCTGATATACGAGTCCACGTCGATAGAGCCAAGAAGGAATATGTTAATGAAAATAGACAAAGCAGGTAGCCACGGAACCAAAGGCACCCCCCAAAGTTTCGGTTTCTTCGCCATTGGAACACCAAACCGAAGTCCTCCAGTTCCTAAAACCCACAACGGCACACAGATCACATACCCAACAACACCATCTCTGTTTGCCCAATAAGCCGAAATGCCACACGAGGACCCAAATATCAGCACAAGGCACACGATAAGCTTCACTTGGTTCACCTTCGTGGTCACCCCACTCGAGTAATATCGCCGCACAAGAAGCGCCACTGCCACGAGCATGAAGATAAGGAGAGTGGAAATCGACAAGAGGTTGGAGAGGATGCGAAAGTTTGTGAAGAAAGCAATCACTGATGTTGCCGTGAGCATAGCTATTGTAGCATTCACGGGCGTCCCGGTCTTGTCATCAACGTGGCCAAACCAAGGAGGCATCATGTGAGTACGTGAAATGTGGGTTAAGTAATGAGACTCACCCACTATAGTCACCAACAACACAGTGGTCATTCCTTTTAACGCACCCAATGCGACAATGTACTTAGCCCAATCCCACCCCACAGCGTTAAACGCCACGGAGAACGGTGCATCCACGTCGATATCCTTGTAGGACTGCACGAGACATAGTGTTAAAGACAGTAAGCAATACACCAGCGTTGTTATCATCATTGATCCGACGAGTCCGATGGGAATGTCCCTGGTGGGGTTCTTGGTTTCCTCTGCCATTGTCGACACCGCGTCGAAGCCTAAGTAGGCGAAGAAGAGAACCGCGGAGGCCTTGAAGACGCCGCGCGCGCCGAAGGGGGCGAAGGGGGTGAGGTTTCGGGGGTTGGCGTTGATGAGGCCGGCAACGATGATGAAGATGATGACGAGGAAGTGGACGATGGTGGCGATGTTGTTGAAGATGGAGGAGCCTTTGGTGCTGCACATTGTGAGGGTGGCTATGGCTACCAGGGCCACCACGGCTATGGGGTCCAGGTGGCCGTAGTCGGGGTTCATGTTGGGGACTGTTATGCGGAAGTCGTCTGGGTGGTGGTTGCACAGCGTCGCGAAGTACGAGGTCCATGACCGCGATATGGCGGCGCCGCCGATCACGTACTCCAGGAGGATGTTTCCGGCGGCTATGAAGGCCACGAAGTCTCCCAGTTCCACTCTTAAGTACGCAAATGACCCACCTGAAAATCACACCACATTAGATCCTTTTATTATTAAGGTAAATTAGTGAAACTATAATTTTGATTGAAAAACAAAAATACTAAATAATCGCATCTAAATTTTGTGATAAGAATTACCGTACAAGCTGATAATATTAAGAAAAAAAACTAAAATATAGTTTTTTTAAGTATTTTTAGCATTGTTTTGTAATTGAAGATTTGTCCCATTAATCTGTATAATAAAAAATTACATTAAAAGTTAACACTATTCACTAACATAAAATTCCGATTCATATTAGAAATGAATGAAAACTTATTATATGTTCCATGATCACTACAAAATCTATAGTCTTTGTCACAATTATTTAACATGTAACCACTTCATTAAGTAGTATGGAGGTTGATTGATCATTTTAGGTTAATTTTATAAACAAAATATTAACATAAGTCTGTTCTAAAATTATTTATTGACATGAATCTGTTTTGATCATTGATCGATCAAAATTACAAGTTTAATCAGCAGATTGTGTCATATTCTTCTTACAAGTTTAATCAGCAGATTGTGTCATATTCTTCTTAAATTTATTGGTTAAATTTATAATTTTGACAAGTGAATGCTCAAAACAGAAATAGATAATATTGATATTTTGTTTAAAAAAATGATCCAAAATAATTTTTCCAAATTAATACCAAACTGCAACTAAATTTTGTCTTAATAACTATTTGGCAGAGAAAAAACCTGCTACGGGAATTTCGACGGCGAATTCGGTGTAGCAGAAGACGGAGAGCAAGGCGGAGATGCCGGAAACAATGTAAGAGAAGACGACAGCTGGACCGGCAGCGTCACGTGCCTCGAGGCCGGTGATGACGAATATGCCGGAGCCGATGACGGCGCCGATACCGAACCATATGAGGTCCCAGGCGTTGAGCGTCTTCTTCATTTCGAAGTTGCTCCGGCCCTTCATCTCCACGAGCTCCGTCTCGTCCTTGGATCGGGTCATGACCCGATCCTTAAACCTGGACGGTGTCTCCCGCAACGCTTTTCGGTAGTTACCCCAGCTCTTAAACGATTCCTCTGGGAAGAAATCGTTCTTCTGAAACGTGCATCCCCTTCTCCGTGCAGTACCCCTGCTCCCACCTTCCATTTCTTCCATTCTGCTCCTCTCTCATGCACCTAAAAAATCGATTCAGTATAAACAAAAACCTTAATTAGCATTTTGTCATGTTATTATTAATTTTTATGTTTTTTTCTCCTCTTATGTCATGACATGCATGATGTTCTCGTGTTACTTACTAATACGACAGAATCCAAGTCTAAGACAGCAATATAGATGCACGCATATACAACATGTTTGGAAACTCGCTGAGATGAGATGGATAAATCATGTTTGGGATATAAAAATTATATATATAATTATTAGTTTCTGAAAATCATACCGTGAAAAACTGAAATGTATCTAGAACTAAACACGCTAATGTTTACACACAAAAGGTGTCTTCTTCTCAATGCTTAATTCTCAAGAAGCAAATATGCAGAAAAAACATTAATTTTGGGTGATGCAGAAAATTTGACCATTGTAATAAAATAATATTATTGTGACCGTGTGAATGTATGTATACGGAAACTACTAAGTAAAATACTTACAGACGATTATGGAGGGGAACATGTAAAAACTATTGGAATGAATTAAGGAAGTGAAAGTGGAGATAACAGCGATCATCTAGTGCGTGAGAGAGAAAGAAAGCTTTTTAAGGGTAGGAGGGCGGGGGAGACCCTTGGGAGGACGTGCTGTGATTTATATATGGATTATGATATTTGAACATTCATTTACTTTAAATACTCCAGTCAAAATTTTTTATTTTTTTCTATTTTTCTCTTCTTATCCCATTATATTACCTTTTATAATAATATTTTTCTTTCTTTTCTCTCTTTCACCTTCACCTTTTATAGGAGTGGAATTAGGCATTAGCCTTAAGGGGCTGCCGCCCCCTTAAGAACAAAACTCTTTCAATCTTTACAAGTAAAAAAATAAATCATCCCTCAAATATTTTTCATTCATGAGTAGAATGTATCCTTTCTTTGAAAATCTCTATTTTTGCCCCCTAAATATTATTTGCTAGTTCTGCCCGTGATGTTAACTAAGTGTCTAAAAAAATTGGATGTTGAAATATCTTGACAATAATAAGTAATGACATAATCCCAACAAAAGAAATATTAAAGGAAAAATGTTTTTTTTTTACCTAATTCTGATCAGAATCTCTGCAAATATGCATGCACTAATACACTTCATGGTGAGATTATGTTCATACCTTCGATGATGGCTTTCATTCCGATGCCTTTCTATAAGCTATCCATGCTCATGTGGACCTTTCCAACAGCCTTCCCAGATCCAGTAGCATATACCCGAGATTGGTTCATATGAATGATCACGATATTAATCAATTAAGGGCTATATATATATATATATATATTGTTTTTTCATTGTATATATTATTATATTTGTATTATTCTTAGCATTTGATTAATAATTTGGCACTTATAATGCTTAGACGTGTATATATAATGCAATCTTGAAAAAATAAATAAAACCTTTTATATAAATAATGTCATCAGCAATTAAAAATATATATAATAAAATAATTGCAGCCAAACCGCAATAAATATTAATACGTGGCCAATGGCCATGTTAAAAGGCTACGTGCCACGGGAAAACTTGACCCCAATTTTCAACACCCAACTTGCCACAATAAGAATTTTCGATGGTCCAATCAACTGAATCAAGTAATTGTCAGAAACTAGGTGCTAAAAAAAAATAATTTTTTCATGAATAAGACTGGGATACAATTTTATGTTGATTTTTAATTAAAAATAATATTTCCTAAATAAGGTTTTTTTTCAGCAAACAAACACTTAATATTTTTTTTATCAGCAATGCAATAGATTTTATCAGAATAGTGGGTACCAGTAATACCCAAAACCAGCTACATCGACATAAAAATCCGAGGGGGGAGGGGGACAATGCACACCAAAGGTTGTCAAGCATTTATTTGATTACATTCAAATAAATACAAATTAACCCGAGGCAACACCTACAAAATTCTATTCTAATTGGCCCACCAACAGCAAATAGTTACAATACCGATACCATTTTCCTTCCACTCAGGACCACTATAATAATATAATAAATAAGTCATGACCATCCCATTCCACCAATTATAAGCCAACACGACTACCAAATATCAGTTAGCAGACACTGATTTCCAGCACCAACAAAATGCTATTAGATAAATTATAGTCTCCTATTTAGTGCCACCTCGCCATACAGCCACCTGTTCAGAAAAACCCACCTGTACCAAGTCTCTAGTCTACACCTGGTAGCGTCTTGTGAGATTCAATTAATCAAACTTTATATCAACACTGCACAAATCCTTAGCCTTGCACTATGCAGCTTCCTGGATTTACCTCCCACTGTATGAATGTGTAGTCGAACCCCTGACCACAGCTCTTAAGCCAAGTCCACGAATTGAACTTGATTTGCTGTTCAATCAACTGCTTATCAAATTGCCCATTTCTGAAAACACATGTATTCCTATTCTTCCAGATAGCCCACGCTACAGGGTACCACAAAACTCTCCATAATTCATTGACTTTCCTACTCTGGCCACGAGAAATTTTGCCAGAAATGACACACTGGGTTTTTTGGTAAGACCATATTAAAACCACACCAGTTACAGCATTTATACCACACGTCCAAAGCATAAGGGCAGCCAAACAAAACATGCTCACTAGCAAAAATGAATGATTTTAGATGGAACCTTAATCGACCACAGTGCTTCGTATATCTCCTCAGATCGACTCCCAATTCTGCTGCTATAAAGATAGTTGTACGCAGTTCTGACATTGTATTCTCCCGATGCATCCACTAACCAAAGCCATTGGTCCGAAGTACCCTGAATGGGTTTAAGTTGATCAACCTCTTGTTCAAAACTGCGTAGCAAATTCAGCTCCCACTCGAACCAGTTTCTGTGCCAAGAAAAGACCCAACTCCAACTCCCTTCCTCCCAACGTCCCATTTCCTCTATGAACAAACTATGCTGATTGGAATTTAAAAAAATCCTCTCTACTTCTTTGCCATGCATTGTCCACCCACCCATCCATCCTTCCAGAATTTAAATAATTTCTCGTCTCCCAATTTCCAATCCATCAAAGAATCAAACCACTTGGATTGATTGTCACCACCGCAAATACTTCTAAGGTCCCTCCACCAAATGGATGAATTAGAGCATAATTCCTCATGAAGAAGACCCCTCCAACCACCATATTTGGATTCTAATACTGTCACCCAAAAGGTATCACTTTGTTGGAATAGTCCCCATCTCCACTTTGCCATCAAAGCTTCATTAAACAAGAAAATATCCCTAATACCCAACCCTCTATGACTCTTTGGGCCACACATCCTCTTCCAACTCACCCATGGAATTTTATGCCTTCCACCTTCCTCCTCACCCCACAAGAATCTCCTTTGAATACTAACAATCCTTCTACCTACCCCTTGTGACATCTAGAAAAAAGACCAAAAGAACAAAGGCAAGGATGATATTACCGAGTTAATAAGGCAGATTCTCCCTGCAAAAGAAAGTTGCTTATGCTTCCAACTAGACAATTTTTTCTTGATCTTCCTTATAATAGGCTCCCATGTATCACTAGGTAACCCCAAATAAGTAAACATAAGACAAAGAATCTTACAATTAAGCAAATCCATATACTTATTCACCTCCAATATGCCGTCATCCCGAAGCCTCCAATATGCAAAAATTGACTTTCAACCCCGAAGCTAGCTCATAACACTGCATAATACTCTTTAGCACCAACACATTATTAAGATTTGCCTCCCCAAAAAATATTGTGTCGTCAGCATATTGAAGTAAGGACACTTCCACGTTATCCCTTCCCACACGAACACTTGTATATATATAAAAAAGAGATTGGGTATAAGAGATACCCGTGAAGCTTTACATCAACAACACTGAAGCACTAAAGTTTTTTTTTTTATATATATAAGCATTTCCTAAATAAGGGTTAAATTTGTCATTTAAAAAAATTAAATTTAAATTTTAGTCATTAATAAAAAATTTACATAAATATTGTCCCTTATTAATTCAATGTATGCCAAACTAGTCCTCTCCATTAATAGTGTTATATCTCCAATTAAACATGACAAACGAAAAAAGTTAAATATGTTTTCCAATAAGATTAGTAAATTTCGATTTGGATCCCTGTTGATTTTTCCTTTATTTTGATTCGTATTTAATCTAAAATTTCCATAATTGATCCTCGCCATTAATAAATATTTGTTAAGTTATAATTAAGTTGTTTAATAGATATTCATGTTAATATACTACTCATCATACACATGCCATTATTAAAGGTCATCGATCCAAATTTTATACAACTAAGCAAGTCATGTGATTTATATGTGACTTCTCTTTTCTTTGTCCCATTTGCCGAACTCAACTCTATTAATTTTTTTTGCCAGATATCGCCATTTTAGAGTTGAATCAAAATTATTGCAGCATAATTGGGTTGATTAGTTCAATTTATTTTTTCCAATTAATATTATATTAAATAAAAATGTGATATGTTAAAGGACCCGTGCATCGCACGGGCCTCTGACTAGTCTATACTTTAACAAGTAAGAATGCTTTGGAAGGCTTATTTTCCTGTTCATATAACAGTGTTGTTCCCTTATTGCCCTTTTTATTGAGTACTACATATTTTACCATGCAATTATACTTTGGTTGTGATAATGTCATAGTTGTAAAAATCGGACCGGTCGGTCGGACCGGTTCAACCGGGAACCGGAGCCCTGTTCGGGCCAGTTTAGCTATCATACCGGATATGTCATCGACCTGATTTGACCTGGATCAATCCGGTTTGAACCGGCCGATTTTGGTCAAAATCGGTGACCCGGGCCGATTGGTTGACCCGGTTTTTTTTCTTCAATTTTTTTTAATAAATTTCTTGTAACAAATGTTGTTATTTGGAATTCTTTTTATAGTACCATTTAAAAATTGAAACCATAACAAAAACTAATTTCTAAATAATATATAATATAATAATATACTCCTATAACATTTTAATTAAATTGTTAATAGTTAATTACTGAATAGTATATAATAATATGCTCCTATAATATTATTTTGATGTTGACAATAATATATAATAGCTAATTATTATTGTTTTAATCTTGATATACTATGGTCCTCCGACAACTTTTATATTTAGCCGTGAAAAATAACAAGAGTTTCCTTAATAATTTAATGATAACATCCAACAAAATAATTTATAGTAATAAATGATTATGTAAAATTTATAGTTTGATCATGATTGATTTTAATTTTAGAATATAAATTATGGATTGGTCTCATTTTGTTAGATATATTATATATATTTTTTAATTTTTTAATATACATCGGGTCAAACCGAGTCAATTAGTAATCCACCGATTCGACCACTGACCCATCAATCTAGTGCCTCGACTGGGTCGATGACCGGTCCGATTTTCTCAGCACTGGATAATGTACAGGGACTATTGGTTGACTTTCACCATACAATTATACTTGTCCTTTTTCAACTCAATGAAAGTTTTACTAATTATCAGTAGTAGCCTTATTCACGTGTGAAAGTGAGTTCTTTCACTTTACATGAAAATATATTTGTCACTATCCACTTCAAGGTACAATTGTACTACACTTGCTTTCCATGTTTGTTAATGATGAATGTGCAGTTGTCCATATTTGGGGTGCATTTGTCTCTATTTAAATGACTTTGAATATGAGCCAATTTCAATTTGGTTGTTGTAGTCCCGTGAACTGCACCTGGACATATAGGTTTGGGTACCTGTCTGACATTTACTATTTCCAAGTGTTTTTGAAAAGTGTGATGTACGGGGTTGTTGTGTAGACTATATTTTAGTATGTGAGGTGAGGTGATTTACGTGTTTGTCATACACAAGTCCTAATAATAATATATCATGTATAATGTATACGTCTAATTCTCAATGCCTTCCGTTTCACTTTAAATCAAGTTTTAGCATTCATTTTGTATATTTCTCTGTGTGAGTTTCTTATTATATGTCCTTATATTGTCATCCTGGTGGCACACTGATAATCTTTCAGGTTTTGCCATGATGATATTACACAGCAAAAGCACCATGATTTTAGGAATTTGAATTTGAATTGGAAGTTGATCCCGCCTACACACATTTGTAGAGTTGTTCCATCTCTATAAATATGTATTATCTGTATTGTTCTATACAAGCATCCAAGCCTCAATCTTTTCATTTCTAGAAATTTTCTTACCATGAGTGAAACATTTGATAGGGTGGCCAGTGTAAACAATGAGAAGCAAACATGGAGACTCAAAGTCAGGGTGATGCGTATTTGGAATATGTATCCTCTTGATGATCCTCATCAAGCTTATGCCATAGAGATGGTGCTAATTGAGAGTGAGGTGATTTTTTTACGTGTTTTCTTATTGTTAATAGTTACAGATAATTTTCTTTCTAAATCCTATTCTCTTTGTATCTCATCTGAAGGTTTGTTGGGTCATTTTAATTTATTGTTTTTAGGGTGTAAAGATCCAAGTAGGTATCCGAAAGCCTATGATGAGAAGATTTAAAAATGGTGTTTCAGAGAATGAGGTGTATGAGATGAGCTACTTTGGGGTTGTTGGTAATAGGGGGTCTTATCGTGCGACCGATCATAGATTTAAGTTAATCTTTCAACCTAAGACCTCCATTGTCAAAATTGATGATATGTCAATCCCAATGAATGTTATGAACTTCATGAACTCTGAAGAAATCGCTTGTACCAACGGAAACTTTGCTTATCTAATTGGTATGTTTTTCCAAAATACTAATCATAAATCCATGAATATGTTATATTGAGTTAGAGAAGTTGCATTGCGAATCCCATGAACTCTACGGCAGTGAAGCTGGCGAAGGACGCGGAGGCGCTAACCATGGGGAAATATGACGTGCAGAGGATCATGGGAGTGTTTTACAAACTGTTACACAAGGTGGTGATGTCATGCGACAGCAAGTGGCTCATGTTTTTGTGTGATTGAAGCTTCCGGTGACCGACGACATACTTGATCGGAGTAATCATACGACGACATACTTAACATGGCTTTAATTTCAATTCTGACCAGCTCATGGGTGATAGATTCCCATGATGTAAATGGCAAGACAGTGCTTTTCCTTTTGATTTCATCTAGAGAAATTTTTTGGGTTACGGTTTTGTGTAATTTCTTTAAGCCAATTTCCTTTGTCCTTTGATTGATGGAGAGGAAAGGGGAAATGTGTAAAAGGGTATAGGCTGGACATGGGGAATGAAGGAGAACTACTGATTGCCAGTTGCCTATTTCTTAAAGCTAATTTGTTTTCCATCATGACAGGGTATGATTTTGCTAAATTGGGGGAATAGGTGATGGTATGCACTCATGATTTGCTTCGAGGTAATATTGATTGAATTGATTAAGGAGAATTCACTATGCAATGGTTAATGGTTTAGTTATCATATGTGAACCCGTAAAGCCACTTTGTGGCATAAGTCAAAAAAGGCTTGGAGGAAAAATTTCAACTCTACTATGCTAGGCTGTAAAATTGGTTGGAAGGGTAGAAATTTTGTTGTAACATTTAATGCATATACTCGAAGCTTTGCCTATAAATAGCAAGCCATTTTACACATCTTAGCATCCCACTACAATTGTAGTAATCTTAGAGAGAGAGGTAGCAACACTAGTAGTGTGTTCTTCTATTGTAAGAGAGAGTGTAATTGTTCTCTCCTTATAGTTAGAGAGATGTTGTAATTTTCTTCCACTTAGTAAAAATATTTCTCTGGTCTTGCCCGTGATTTTTCCCTTATCCGTTGAGGGTTTTCCACATTAAAATATTGTGTGTCAATTCCTATTTTTCTCATCTCTTATTTTAGTTGTGAGTTATTATTTTGTTACTCTGGTACCCAACAGTGGTATCAGAGCCAATAGGTTCTGATATTGTTCCGCTACGATACACGCTGGTACGCTGGTATAGTGCCAGAGAAAATTCTTAGTATGCTCTGTGGTTGCGGTATAGTCTGATCTACCACATCAGAAAAGAATTATTCTTGTTACTGGATATAGAGTGAGGTAGTGTGAAAGTGCATGTCTAGGAAAGTTCTGGCTAAGGAAAGACTTGGTATTTAAGCGTGTCCGTTGGTGACCCACCTCTCTTTCCTGGGAACTTACCTGGTGCACTGGTTCACGGTCTACAGTCACTGTTCCAGTAGGCGGTACTATATACGGTGGAAGTTGTGTAAGTCAGTTCTTTAGTGTGAAACCATGGCAGCAAAATACGAGATTGAGAAGTTCAACGGGAATAATTTCTCCCTATGGAAATTGAGGATAAAAGCAATTTTGATGAAGGACAATTGTCAAGATGCAATTGAAGACAGACCTGCGGAGATCACTAATGAAAGGTGGAAAGAGATGGATGACAATGTTGTTGCCAATTTGCACTTAGCAATGGCGGATTCGGTTTTGTCCAGTGTTGCGGAGAAGAAGACCACGAAGGAGATTTGGGATACTCTCCACAAATTGTACGAGATCAAGTCACTTCACACCAGAATATTCTTAAAGAGGAAACTCTACACTCTTAGAATAAGTGAGTCCACTTCAGTGACGGACCACATCAACAATCTGAATACTCTATTCGCTCAACTTTCTGCGTCAGATTTCAATGTAGAAGAAAATGAGCGGGCAAAGCTTCTACTTCAAAGTTTACCAGATTCGTATGATCAACTCATCATCAACATAACAAACAATAATATTGTCGGCCGTCTAACCTTTGATGATGTTGCCGGAGCTATTCTTGAAGAAGAATCCAGGCGAAAGAATAAGGAAGATAGGCTGGAAAATTCCAAGCAAGCAGAAGCTTTAACGATGATGAGAGGCAGATCAACGGAACGTGGCTCTAGTGGGAGTCAAAATCATGGTAGATCAAAGTCTCGAAGAAGGAAGAACATCAAATGCTACAATTGTGGCATGAGAGGGTGTAACGACCCAACTTCGTTACAGATATGTTATACTAAACTCTTTATTTAATCATTATCATGTGAAAGAACGTATAAATTTTTCACATTTAAAATACATACATATGTACCTACATAAAACGTTCATCACCGCATCGTCTAAATATAATATACCCATTTACACTTTAAAATACTATGATACATATAACATCAGAAGAAATATCCCCTTGTAGAGAACGTTTACACTAATCTTAATATTTATACAAAATCCTAAATTGGTCACCCTAATCTGTACATATATACTAGAACAAAATTAGCAAAACAGGAGGATCGTCCAATCTTAGGATCGTCCAATCAACATAACAGGAGGGTCGTCCAATCTTCAATCGTGACTAGCATAAGAGCCAACACAATCACTGCTACCTGCTCCCGTGTTAACCACACGATCATTGCAGTAAAACAATACAAACACAAATTGCAAGGGTAAGCTTACTTATAAAAAGAATGATATAATATACACAATTTCAATCAACATCATTCACAATAAACATTCAGTTCACTTCAGGTATCATTCCATACATCAATATCATCATGCAACATTATGCTGACTCGACTCCATGGAGATTTCAACAACTTTCGGGCGGTCCCCATAGGCCCCACCCCCTACCATTAGTCTCGCCTTAGACCATTCAGGGAGTCCCTTGAGCCACCATGTGGAGGAAGTGTGAATTTAATCTAATATAGACAAGTGTTGGTATTGGCTTACCTCTGTCAGGTTTGCAAAACCTTCCATCTTTAGGAATTTGCCCACTTGTCTATTCTATATGCCCACCATTGGCCATCACGAAATCCTCCAGCACTAGGTTGGGAGCCCACCTAGCACCCTCAACTTACGTGCCTACCCGCATGCAATATCATGTACAACTCTGATTGCCACCCGTTCCCTCTATGTTATAAATTCACCATTTTTCTCAAATCAAGCTTATGAACCCATCCAACAGTTCAATAAGCACAAGTAAGGCATTCTCAACAATTAAATCCTTACTCACAACTCAGCATCAATGTTAACCAAAAATGTGAATTTTCTAACATAGTTCTAGAACCAAATTAGTGGCATATCCCACATCCTTGTTCCTAATAAGACTAGGTTCTGGTTCCCTGCTAAACACACCCTCAGAATTTCACAACCACCGTAACTGGACGTCAGACTTTACTGAACACAAGGTGTCGCTGGACGCGGGTTATTAAACAATGGATCATTGGACGCTGGTCACTAGACACTGGGTCATTGGACGCTGGTTTTACTACACTCTAGTATTCACTGGACGTTGGTTTTTAGTTGTAGTATAGATAGATGGACGATGGTTTTCTTTGGACGAGTGGTCTTCTGCAGAGCCCAGAACCTTTCAAAACCCATTACGAACACATGCTTCAAAAATTTTGAAACCATTTTCCAACACTTACAATATCATTCCAAAGCACAACAACATATTATCACAACAAACTCAGCTCAGATCATCAAAACATCAAGAGAGCAAAAATCCTCACATCATCATAACAGATCTTTAAAGCATCCAAACATAAATAGAATTCCAAACATATCACCACCAGATCATTTCAAACAGTTATGAAGCTTCCCTTACCTACAGCTCTTGATTCAAACCGTGAAGAAGAAAAAGGCTAGAGAGAATAACTTTGAGGTTCTCGAGTGATCTGTCCTCAAATTTTGTTACAGAATCAACTAGGAGACACCTATAACAACATCAAAGTAAACTCAAAAAATCAAGATTTTTCTCATCTATTAAAATCTAACCAATACCTATTTCTCATGTTCTTGGGAAGAGATGAGAAAGATACGTAGAAATCAAGAATAGGAAGAAACTGGACTTACCAACTTAAAATCAGCTAAGGAATCTCTAGGAAAGAAGAAATCAAGCTTCAAGCTAAGGTAGAAAATAAATCTCTCACTCACGGTAAAGAAACTTATAGAAAAAGAAGGATAAGGATGAAGGAGAATGGAAGAAACAGGAAGCTTTGCACGTTTAATAAGAAGATTTGCATGGAATTTTGCTATTTGTCCCCACCTTTCCTCTAAAGACACTCCCTTCTCTTATTATTTTCTCCTACAACTTACGTAAAAATCCTGAAAATCTCCCAACACACACTCTGAGCCTAACTCCTCATTAAATTCCAAGAGTAATACCACATCACATAGCACAACGTATAACTTAAGTTAATTATCATATTATTTCAACATAATTTAATTTTAATTTTTCTTTTGCATTATTAGTCAAACACTTAATCATTCAATTAGGCAAACTACAACGCTACAATTCTCCCCAACAAGAAAATTTTCGTCCTCGAAAATTCGCTTACCTGGAAAGAGATAAGGGTATTGTTCGCGCATTTTATCTTCAAGTTCCCATGTAGCATCACCCGTAGTATCACTCCATATAAATTTAACCAAACTAATAGCTTTGCCCCTAAGCTGTTTAGTCTCTTGATCCTCAATCCTGACTGGACGAGTCTCAAGCGTCCAGTCCTCTCATACTTGTATCACATCTGGCTCAAGGATATGAGTAGGATCAGAAACATATTTCCTCAATTGAGACACATGTAATACATTGTGCAAGTTGGCTAGAGTAGGTGGTAAAGCCATATCATAAGCCACTGGACCTATGCGTCTAAGGATTTGATAGGGTCCAATGAACTTAGGTGTAAGCTTCTTCGACTTAATTGATCGTCCAATACCCGTAGTTGGTGTAACCTTTAGAAATACATGATCGCCCGCTTCAAACTCAAGTGGCCTTCTACGTTTGTCCGCATAAGATTTCTGTCTACTTTGTGAGGCCTTCATCCTTTCTTGAATTAACTTAATCTTTTCTGTAGTCTGTTGTAACATCTCTGGCCCTACTACCATATTCGTTCCATCTTGATACCAACAAAGAGGTGTTCTACACCTTCTACCATACAAAGCTTCAAATGGTGCCATACCAATACTAGCATGAAAACTGTTGTTGTAGGTGAATTCTACCAAAGGTAAAACTTCATCCCAACTTCCAAGATGATCCAAAACACATGCCCGCAACAGATCTTCTAGTGATTGGATCGTTCTCTCAGATTGTCCATCAGTCTGTGGGTGATAAGCAGAACTAAATCTCAACTTAGTTCCTAAGGCTTTTTGCAAACTTTGCCAAAATCTTGAAGTAAATCTTGGGTCTCTGTCCGAAATGATACTAGACGGCACTCCATGCAATCTTACTATCTCTCTGATATACAATTGAGTGAACTTCTCCAAAGAATACTTCATGTTAACAGGTAAGAAATGAGCACACTTTGTTAATCTGTCAACTATCACCCATATGGCATCACAACCTCTAGTTGTCCTAGGCAAACTGGATACAAAATCCATGGTAATACTGTCCCATTTCCACTCTGGAATCTCCATTGCTTGTAACAAACCACCGGGCCTCTGATGTTCTACTTTAGCCTTCTGACAAGTTAAACATGCTGCCACATATTGTACTACATCTCTCTTCATACCGGACCACCAAAACATCTTCTTCAAATCTTGATACATCTTAGTCATACCGGGATGTAGACTAAGTTTACTTTTATGACCTTCGTCCAATATGAGTCTTTTTAACTCAATGTCTTGTGGTACACAAATTCTACCTTTAAATCTCAAAATTCCATCATCACCCAAACTAAAGTCTATTGCTTTATCCGTACCCAACAACTCCATTGTTCTACTCAAGCTAGGATCCAATAACTGTTTCTCCTTAATCATTCCCAGAAAATTATTAGTCACAGTTAACATACCACAACTAAGGTGATCGTAGGTCACTTCAACATACAAGTTCAAATCTCTAAACTTCTCCACCAATTCTAACTCTTTCACCATCAAAGTGGACATCTGGACGGTCCTTCTGCTAAGGGCATCAGCTACCACATTAGCTTTACCCGGATGGTACATCAATTGAAAATCATAATTCCATCCATCGCCTTTGTCTCATATTGAGCTCCTTCTGATCAAACAAGTATTTTAAACTCTTGTGATCACTAAATACATCGAATTTAGCTCCATAAAGATAATGTCTCCATATTTTCAAGGCAAACACCACTGCTGCTAACTCCAAATCATGAGTAGGATAGTTCCTCTCATGAGTCTTCAACTGTCTTGAGGCATAAGCCACAAATTTCCTTCCTTGCATCAACACACAACCCAAACCTTGATGAGATGCATCACAGTAAACTTCAAAAGGTTCACTAGTATCAGGTATTACAAGGACAGGAGAAGAAGTCAACCTTTGCTTCAATTCGAGAAAACTCTGTTCACAAGCTTCAGTCCATGCAAATGGTTGGTCCTTGCGAGTAAGTTGGGTCAATGGTGTTACTATCTTAGAGAATCCTTCTATGAATCTACGATAGTATCCAGCTAATCCAACAAAACTTCTAATCTCTGTGGCTGTCTTTGGACGTTCCCATTGCAAAACTGCTTCTACTTTTGAAGGATCCACTGCAATCCCTTCAGTTGAGATTACATGACCTAAGAACTTCACTTCTTCTAGCCAAAACTCACACTTGGAGAGTCTTGCATACAATTGTTTTTCTCTCAAAATCTCCAATACAACTCTTAAATGGTCTTCATGCTCTTCACGAGTACGGGAATAGATAAGAATGTCGTCGATGAACACCACAACAAACTTATCCAAGAATGGACGAAAGATCCTATTCATGTAATCCATGAATATAGCAGGAGCATTCGTCACTCCAAAAGGCATGACCACATACTCATAATGTCCATACCGAGTCCGAAAAGTTGTTTTCGGTATATCCTCATCTTTCACTCTTATCTGATGATACCCTGACTTCAAATCAATTTTTGAGAAAATCTTCGCTCCACGCAACTGGTCCATCAAATCATCTATCCTTGGCAAAGGATATTTATTCTTGATAGTGAGCTTATTCAACTGGCGATAATCAACACATAATCTAGAACCACCATCTTTCTTCTTGACCAGTAACACAGGTGCTCCCCAAGGAGAAACACTAGGTCTGATAATTTCCTTCTCCAACAAATCTTCAATTTGTTTCTTCAGTTCAGCTAATTCAGCGGGTGCCATCCTATAAGGAGTTATTGACACTGGTCCCACACCTGGAACTAGTTCAATAGCAAACTCAACCTCTCTTTGTGGAGGCAAGCCAGGTACTTCTTCATGAAAGACTTCAGGAAAATCCCTAACAACTGCTATAGAATTCAAGTCAAGATCACCCTTGACTTCCAAGAAAGAAAAGACCACAAAACACGAAGCTCCTTCCTTCAAAGAAACTTGTGCTTGCTTTGCAGAAATAAAATCAAGATCTTCATGATCAGGGAATACAAGAGTCTTTTGAGCACAATCTATAAGAATACGATTGGAGGACAACCAATCCATTCCTAAGATTATGTCCAAATCCATCAAAGGGAGGCAAATCAAGTTAACCTTGTACTTGCGTCCATTGACTAAAACAGGACACCCCACGCATACTAAAGAAGTCACCACAGGGGTGGCTGTAGGAGTAGAGACATGCAAATCAAACAACAAAGGACATGTAGACAATTTCAATCTTTTCACACAATCATAAGAAATGAAGGAATGTGTAGCTCCAGAATCAAACAAAACAGATAAAGAGTTACCGTCCACTCCACACACACCTTGCACAAGATCATCAGATTTGGACGCTTCCGCTCCATTCATAGCAAAAACCCTTCCAGCTACCTTAGGCTTCTCAACCTTTGGTGCATTTCTTGCTGGTGCAGCTCTATCATTAACTTGACAATCTCTTGCTATATGTCCGGGCTTCTGACATTTGAAACAAATTATCTCCTTATAAGTACAACGAGTGCTGTAATGTGGACCACCACACCTGAAGCATCTAATTCCTTAAGCTCCTGATTGAGCTACAACTAGACTTCCCCGAGACTGTTGGGGTCTAAAATAAGGTTTCTTCTAAAAATTTCCCTTTCTACTGCCTGAGGGTCCATCACCATGAGTCCTTATTACTCTACTACCACCCTCTAGGCGTTCCACAGTCTTCGCCTTCTCTACTAATGCAGGAAACTTCCTAATAGCCATAGGGACAATCATCCGCTTCACCTCTTGCTTCAAGCCTTCTTCAAATTTTCTACACCTCCAAGCTTCAGTAGTAGCTTGAGAATAAAAACGAGCTAAGTGTTCAAACTTAGTCGCATATTCATGAACTGTTAGGTTGCCTTGCTCTAACTTCATGAATTCTGCCTCTTTAGCATATCTAGTACTATCTGGAAAATACCTCTCCAGAAAGCGCTCCCTGAAATTTCCCCAAGTGAGGGGTTCTCCACGTGCTTCCATCATTTGTCGAGTTCCATGCCACCAGAACTCTGCTTCATCAGTTAACATATATGTGGCATAAGTAACCTTTCTATCTTCAGGACATGCCATTGCCCTAAAGATCTTTTCTAAAACTCTTATCCAGTTATCAGCTACATCCGGATCAGAGTTTCCTTTAAATAGTGGTGGATCATTCTTCCTAAATTCAGCCAATCCTTGATATTCAGGTGGGATTACTGTTCTTGCTGCTTGGGCAGCAACCTGAGTGGCCTCTAACTGTGCCAAGGCTGCTTGATGTTGATGAGCCATAGTAGCACTCTGTTGTTGCATCGCGGCTGCCATTACTTCCATGGCATGGGCCATTTGGGCCATATCAGAGGGAGGAGGAGGAACAGGAGGTCTAGGTGGTCTCACCATCCTAACAGAAGACCAAACCAAGTTAGAGAATAACATTGGTTAAAGCCTTCTACTCATCATGTCAATCACACACAGCAAAAACATAATAGACCTATCCCCATAGGTTCGTCCAAAAGATACTAGCAGGAAATTTCAAGAGAAACTATCCTTGATCTCGGTTTTCGCCTGCCATAATGTCCTATTCGTCGCTCAAAGTATTGAGATGGCCAGTCTCAATATTTCACGACAGTGCAACTAGGATTTATGGTATAACGAACAACCAAAACATTCAACATCCCCAAATAACTTCACAACAACTACATAAGAAACATAGAAGACACATAACACACAGTCCGATTTGAATCGAACTGCTCTGATACCACTATTGTAACGACCAAACTTCGTTACAGATATGTTATACTAAACTCTTTATTTAATCATTATCATGTGAAAGAACGTATAAATTTTTCACATTTAAAATACATACATATGTACCTACATAAAACGTTCATCACCGCATCGTCCAAATATAATATACCCATTTACACTTTAAAATACTATGATACATATAACATCAGAAGAAATATCCCCTTGTAGAGAACGTTTACACTAATCTTAATATTTATACAAAATCCTAAATTGGTCACCCTAATCTGTACATATATACTAGAACAAAATTAGCAAAACAGGAGGATCGTCCAATCTTAGGATCGTCCAATCAACATAACAGGAGGGTCGTCCAATCTTCAATCGTGACTAGCATAAGAGCCAACACAATCACTGCTACCTGCTCCCGTGTTAACCACACGATCATTGCAGTAAAACAATACAAACACAAATTGCAAGGGTAAGCTTACTTATAAAAAGAATGATATAATATACACAATTTCAATCAACATCATTCACAATAAACATTCAGTTCACTTCAGGTATCATTCCATACATCAATATCATCATGCAACATTATGCTGACTCGACTCCATGGAGATTTCAACAACTTTCGGGCGGTCCCCATAGGCCCCACCCCCTACCATTAGTCTCGCCTTAGACCATTCAGGGAGTCCCTTGAGCCACCATGTGGAGGAAGTGTGAATTTAATCTAATATAGACAAGTGTTGGTATTGGCTTACCTCTGTCAGGTTTGCAAAACCTTCCATCTTTAGGAATTTGCCCACTTGTCTATTCTATATGCCCACCATTGGCCATCACGAAATCCTCCAGCACTAGGTTGAGAGGCCACCTAGCACCCTCAACTTACGTGCCTACCCGCATGCAATATCATGTACAACTCTGATTGCCACCCGTTCCCTCTATGTTATAAATTCACCATTTTTCTCAAATCAAGCTTATGAACCCATCCAGCAGTTCAATAAGCACAAGTAAGGCATTCTCAACAATTAAATCCTTACTCACAACTCAGCATCAATGTTAACCAAAAATGTGAATTTTCTAACATAGTTCTAGAACCAAATTAGTGGCATATCCCACATCCTTGTTCCTAATAAGACTAGGTTCTGGTTCCCTGCTAAACACACCCTCAGAATTTCACAACCACCGTAACTGGACGTCAGACTTTACTGAACACAAGGTGTCGCTGGACGCGGGTTATTAAACAATGGATCATTGGACGCTGGTCACTAGACACTGGGTCATTGGACGCTGGTTTTACTACACTCTAGTATTCACTGGACGTTGGTTTTTAGTTGTAGTATAGATAGATGGACGATGGTTTTCTTTGGACGAGTGGTCTTCTGCAGAGCCCAGAACCTTTCAAAACCCATTACGAACACATGCTTCAAAAATTTTGAAACCATTTTCCAACACTTACAATATCATTCCAAAGCACAACAACATATTATCACAACAAACTCAGCTCAGATCATCAAAACATCAAGAGAGCAAAAATCCTCACATCATCATAACAGATCTTTAAAGCATCCAAACATAAATAGAATTCCAAACATATCACCACCAGATCATTTCAAACAGTTATGAAGCTTCCCTTACCTACAGCTCTTGATTCAAACCGTGAAGAAGAAAAAGGCTAGAGAGAATAACTTTGAGGTTCTCGAGTGATCTGTCCTCAAATTTTGTTACAGAACCAACTAGGAGACACCTATAACAACATCAAAGTAAACTCAAAAAATCAAGATTTCTCTCATCTATTAAAATCTAACCAATACCTATTTCTCATGTTCTTGGGAAGAGATGAGAAAGATACGTAGAAATCAAGAATAGGAAGAAACTGGACTTACCAACTTAAAATCAGCTAAGGAATCTCTAGGAAAGAAGAAATCAAGCTTCAAGCTAAGGTAGAAAATAAATCTCTCACTCACGGTAAAGAAACTTATAGAAAAAGAAGAATAAGGATGAAGGAGAATGGAAGAAACAGGAAGCTTTGCACGTTTAATAAGAAGATTTGCATGGAATTTTGCTATTTGTCCCCACCTTTCCTCTAAAGACACTCCCTTCTCTTATTATTTTCTCCTACAACTTACGTAAAAATCCTGAAAATCTCCCAACACACACTCTGAGCCTAACTCCTCATTAAATTCCAAGAGTAATACCACATCACATAGCACAACGTATAACTTAAGTTAATTATCATATTATTTCAACATAATTTAATTTTAATTTTTCTCTTGCATTATTAGTCAAACACTTAATCATTCAATTAGGCAAACTACAACGCTACAGAGGGCACTTGAAGAAAGATTGTTGGCACAAGAAGAATGGAGGAAAGAATTTTGAAGCATCAACTTCTCAAGGTTGCGTTGCAAGTACCTCAGATAATGGAGAAGTCTTGTATAGTGAAGCAACAATTAGTTCTAAAGGCGGAAGACAACTTCATGATTGTTGGATATTGGATTCGGGTGCAACCTGGCACATGACTCCACGTCGAGATTGGTTTTGCACTTATAAACCTATCTCGGAAGGATCCGTGTTCATGGGAAATGATCATGCCTTGGAAATTGCTGGAGTTGGTACTGTCAAATTAAAAATGTACGATGGTACTGTTCGCACACTTCAAGGGGTACGCCATGTGAAGGGCTTGAAGAAGAACTTATTGTCCGTTGGGCAATTGGATGATCTCGGGTGCAAGATCCATACTGAAGGTGGGATCTTAAAGGTAGTGAAAGGCAATCTTGTAGTGATGAAAGCTGAGAAGATCACAGCTAATCTATACATGCTTTTGGGAGATACGTTGCAAGAAGCAGATGCATCAGTTGCAACAGCAAGTCAAGAAGAAGCAACGATGATGTGGCATCGTAGACTTGGACATATGTCAGAACGAGGCCTGAAAGTCCTTGCGGAACGTAATCTCCTGCCTGGGCTCAAAACGGTCAATTTACCATTTTGTGAGCATTGTGTGATAAGTAAGCAACATAGGTTGAAGTTTGCTAAAGTAACTACTAGAAGCAAACACATACTAGACTTGGTCCATTCGGATGTGTGGGAATCACCAGAAGTATCCCTGGGAGGAGCAAAGTATTTTGTATCATTCATTGATGATTATTCCAGGAGATTGTGGGTGTACCCAATTAAGAAGAAGTCAGATGTATTTCCAGTATTCAAGGAATTCAAAGCACAAGTGGAGCTTGAAACTGGAAAAAGAATTAAGTGCTTGAGGACAGATAATGGAGGAGAATATGTAGATGGTGACTTTTTAGCATTCTGCAAACAAGAGGGTATTTTAAGACAATTCACAGTTCCACATACACCTCAGCAGAATGGTGTGGCAGAGCGGATGAACAGAACTCTCCTAGATAGAACAAGAGCTATGTTGAGAACAACAGAAGTAGCCAAATCTTTCTGGGCAGAAGCAGTTAAAATCGCCTGTTTTGTGATAAATCGATCACCATCAACAGCGATTGGTTTAAAGACGCCGATGGAGATGTGGAAAGGCAAACCAGCTGATTATTCTTCCTTACATGTGTTTGGATGTCCTGTGTACGTGATGTACAACTCCCAAGAAAGAACAAAGTTGGATCCAAAATCCAGGAAATGTATATCCTTGGGTTATGCTGACAATGTTAAGGGGTATCGCTTATGGGATCCCACTGCCCGCAAGGTTGTTGTTAGCAGAGATGTAGTTTTTGGAGAAAATGAATTGCAAAGTGAGCAGAAAAATGACAGCACTACCAAAGACACTACTATAGTGCAGATAGAGAAGATGTCTGGAGAAGATGACTTTTCTGAAGCAGAACAAGAGCACGAAGAACAAGAACCAAATGAGGTCAATGACGAAGGAGGTCTTCGACGATCAACACGACAAAAATCTAAACCAAGTTGGCACTCACAGTTTGTCATGGCAAGCCATGATGCATACTGTCTTCTAACTGAAGAGGGAGAACCATCAACCTTTCAAGAGGCTTTGAGCAATTCAGATGCTTCTCAATGGATGGCAGCAATGCATGAAGAAATGGAAGCCTTGAATAGAAACAAGACATGGGAACTTGTTGAACTTCCAAAGGTCGAAAAGCCATCGGAAACAAATGGGTATACAAGATCAAACGAGATGGCAATGATCAAGTGGAACGATATCGTGCAAGACTGGTGGTCAAAGGATATGCTCAGAAAGAAGGTGTTGATTTCAATGAGATATTCTCACCAGTTGTTCGATTGACAACAATTAGAGTTGTTCTGGCTATGTGTGCTGCATTTGATTTACATCTTGAGCAACTTGATGTAAAGACTGCTTTTCTCCATGGAGAACTTGAAGAGGAGATATATATGCTCCAACCAGAAGGCTTTAAAGAACAAGGAAAAGAAAACTTGGTTTGTAGGTTGACCAAATCTCTGTACGGTCTAAAGCAGGCGCCAAGATGTTGGTACAAGAGATTTGATTCCTTCATTATTAGCCTTGGTTACAACAGACTGAGTTCAGACCATTGTACGTACTACAATAGGTTTGGTGATAATGATTTCATCATTTTGCTGTTGTATGTGGATGACATGTTGGTGGTAGGCCCCAACAAAGATCGAATCCAAGAATTGAAGGCAGAGTTGGCTAGGGAGTTTGATATGAAGGACTTGGGACCTGCAAACAAGATTTTAGGGATGCAAATTCACCGAGACAGAAAAGATAGGAAGCTTTGGCTTTCACAGAAGAATTACTTACAAAAGGTCTTGCGGCGCTTCAACATGCAAGACTGTAAGCCAATTTCTACCCCATTTCCTGTCAATTATAAGTTATCCTCAAGTATGAGTCCTAGCAATGAAGCAGAGAGGATGGAAATGTCTCGAGTACCGTATGCATCAGCGGTGGAAAGCCTTATGTATGCCATGATTTGTACAAGACCAGGCATTGCACAAGCAGTGGGAGCGGTTAGTAGGTTCATGGCAGATCCTGGTAGAGAGCCCTGGAATGCTGTTAAGAGGACCCTTAGATACATCAAAGGAACCTCAGATGTTGCATTATGTTTTGAAGGATCGAAATTTATTGTCAGGGGCTATGTTGATTCAGATTTTGCAGGTGATCTTGATAAAAGAAAGTCTACTACTGGCTATGTGTTTACACTTGTAGGAGGGGCAGTGAGCTGGTTATCCAAATTACAGACTGTTGTAGCTTTGGCTACTACAGAAGCTGAGTACATGGCAGCTACCCAGGCATGCAAGGAAGCTATTTGGATTCAAAGGCTATTGGAAGAACTTGGGCACAAGCAACAGAAGACTACTGTGTATTGTGACAGTCAAAGTGCCTTGCACATTGCAAGGAATCCAGCCTTTCATTCCAGGACAAAGCACATAGGTGTTCAATATCACTTTGTCAGAGAAGTAGTAGAGGAAGGAAGCATGGACATGCAGAAGATTCACACCAAAGATAACCTAGCAGATGTTATGACAAAGCCAATCAATACAAACAAGTTTACATGGTGTCGATCCTCCTTTGGCCTATTAGAAACGTAAGCAACAAAGAAATGGCAAGGTAGAGAGATATTTGAAAGCTCACAAAAGTAGCTTTAAGTGGGAGATTGTGAACCCGTAAAGCCACTTTGTGGCATAAGTCAAAAAAGGCTTGGAGGAAAAATTTCAACTCTACTATGCTAGGCTGTAAAATTGGTTGGAAGGGTAGAAATTTTGTTGTAACATTTAATGCATATGCTCGAAGCTTTGCCTATAAATAGCAAGCCATTTTACACATCTTAGCATCCCATTACAATTGTAGTAATCTTAGAGAGAGAGGTAGCAACACTAGTAGTGTGTTCTTCTATTGTAAGAGAGAGTGTAATTGTTCTCTCCTTATAGTTAGAGAGAGGTTGTAATTTTCTTCCACTTAGTAAAAATATTTCTCTGGTCTTGCCCGTGGTTTTTTCCTTATCCGTTGAGGGTTTTCCACATTAAAATATTGTGTGTCAATTCCGATTTTTCTCATCTCTTATTTTAGTTGTGAGTTATTATTTTGTTACTCTGGTACCCAACATCATACTGCAAATTAAATTGCAGATTAAAAAGAACATTGTGAACTTTAATATAACGAATTTATGGTGGTTTAAAAGCCTGTTGATCTTTTAGAATTTTTCATTTGCAATTCAATTGCTGCACGATCATAGTAATAATCTGTTTGCAAGATCACAAATGTGTTTCGTGAACCTGTTTTATGGGTAATTGTTAGGTAAATTTTATCTTGTTTTTGGTTCAATATTTTTAGCTTTCTGAATAGATGACAATACTTTGGGCTAATTTCACGCAGCAGATTTTTTATAGGTCTGAATTTTTCTGCTTCTCTTCTCATGTTGCTGCTGCATCCTGTCGCACCATTACTTTTGGTATGTTCTATTGCTCTTATGCTTCACATTTGGCTTCCCTGCTTTTCCTTGTGCTTCTTCAATGAGGTACTCATATGTTAGCTTCCCTTCATAAGATTTTTCTTCAAGATTATCATGATGGCCATATTTCTAATGTTGATAAGTCATATGCTTTCCCAAATGTTCCAAGATATGGCTGAGACACGTGTTGTGTTTTCATTAAGTTTTGTCATGTCTATTTTCATCTCTCATTTTAATCATTGATTGGCAGCAGCTACTCTGAGGAGGCCGAGACAGTTTACCCTCAATGTGAATTTTTTTGGGTTTAAATTTACGCAATCAAATCCAGACGGTTTAATTGTATTCAAAACAATGGACTTTCAAATGTTACGGTTTTTTCCTCTGGGGTGCATGTGAGCAAAAAGTAGTTGACTTTTTAATATATGCTGGATACTTTGTACTTTTATTGTACCTTTATCCTATTATGACTATTGTGTTATTCATAAATTCTACCTACTCATTGCTCCAAGTAGTGTTTTGTCCGTGGGTTGCACACCCTCATGCATTTCTCTTTTTGGTTTCTGGATGAACTTCAAGGAAGGTGGGTTCTGACTTTGGGGCTGAAATTTTGCTACAAAGGTTGAATTTTCAGGCTTAGTCTCAATATCAAGTACAATTAAAATATTTGAGCATCGCAGGTATGTCACTATATTTGACAGATTTTTGAATTTTGAATCTTGGAGCCAAAATTGTTCTATGTTATAGTTTGAGTGTCCCAGCCTAAACGGTAGTTTGAGTTTGCATTTGCGTGTGCCCTATTTATAAATGCATCATGGATACAGATGATGCAGGTGAAACCTAGAGCTTTGAATGAAAAGGATGAATTTATTAGAAGGATCAAAGAAGGAGTTCAAAGTAAGCATTTGAATTCTTTCATGTTTATTTAATTTCCTTTTCTCTTCTGAGTTATATGGTATTTTTTACTTCTTCGAAGGTTACACAGTGAACCCACCACATCATTCTTTTGATTAATTTCTTTGCTCTTCTTTTCCTATTGAATTTTCTTGGATGATTCTAGGTTTGGAATGGATGCCTTTGTTTTGATGGATGTTGCTCGATTCTGATTTGATGGTGGTGGAAGGGTAGATTTGAGTTTAGTGGATGGTGATGTGGTGAGTTCACTTTGTGTGGTTCATTTCTGTGTGGCTTTGTGTGATTTCAGGTGAAGTTCATTTGGCTTTGTTTTGGTGATGTTCAACTTGAGTCTTTATTCTTTTTGGTGCTTCTGTTAAATATGAACCCACTTTAATTAGGTTTCAAGAGATTTTCATTATTTTTTCTCTGCAATAACTAGAAATATGTGGGGGCAAATCTACGATATGTGGGATGCTAATATCATTGTCTTCTACTCTGGCCATTGGCGGACCCATGATACTCAGTTACCCATTTCTGGTTTTGTTCTCTTTTAATCAGCTTCCACAATTTAATTGCATATTGACTTGCTATTTTTTCCTTACTTTTACTTGGACTCTAAAATTAGTTAAAGCCTGATTCTAACTGGAAATATGTATTACTTAAGATTTGCTAACTTGCCAAGGTCCTATCTCATATGTATAATCAAGCAACATAACCTATAGAAACAAGTTATAAACACCAAATGCATAGTTGTGCGATTGATATCTTATATTTAGTATTTTGTTCAATCATAGTTTCCTGTTTACAAGTTATGTGGATGTTGTCATTCTCTGTGCATAACTGACATAAGAAACAATTAATCACCTCCAACTGATATTTATATTTAAATTTTCAATGTGAATTGATTTATCAGGTAATTAATATTATTTATATAAACTTGTCACTTTCCTTTATTAAATTTAAGTTTTTCTTTTATTTTTAAGCTATATTATTCCTATTTATCTTTTAGTTTTTTAATGTCATCTATGTGGTTTTTAATATAAATTCTACACAGATGCACTACCAAATAATACAAATGAGAATTGGATGGAGCTATTTTTATCTTGTACTCAAGCAGCTGCTGTTAGAGGGGTTATTAGAGACCATCATGGCCATTTTATTTGCAGTTTGCTTGCGCTTTGGGTTGTTGTTCCATCATCATAGCTGAGCTCTGGGCTATTCTTCTTGCTAAAATTGGCTCTATCCAGAGGCTTTTCTCACCTTAGTGTTGAAAGTGACTCAAAAACTGCCATCAATTGGATCAACTGTGGATGTCATGCCTAGCACCATTGCTACACTCTTGTGAGTGCTATCAAGGATATGCTTAGGAGTGCCACTCAAGCTTCATGTGTTCACATCTATAGAGAGATTAATTCTACTACAGATGTCCCTGCTAAACATGGGCTTAGTATGGATTTAAACATGAGGATTTTTATCATCCTCCAGGCTTATTAATATAATTTACAATATGATTAACATTTTTTAAAATACAATGTTTAGGCAGTTGACTAAAATGTTTTGGTGGCGAGGATACTTTGTTGCCAAAAATCAAACACATGGTGGGCAGGAGTATGTGTTTAGGGCGTGTGTGTGTGCAGAAAATGATATTGCTATTATTTATCAGACAAAGCAGTGCATGTTTTATAAAACGATATCGAGATTTGTGAGTTGGAAACATAAGGGACATTTACTTGCGATTTTATTTTCTGTTTTTAATTTTTAATTATAAAATTGTCATCTTATTTTTATTTTATTTTTTATTTTTTAAGATTTGTACAGAAAATACTAAAAATAATTTTTTTTTATTTTTTCTGTTTCCTGTAGAAATCTTAAAAAATAAAAAATAAAATAAAAATAAGATAATAGTTTTATAATTAAAAATTAAAAATAAAAAATAAAAACAGAAAATAGAATTACAAATAACCACCACGGTTGCGTTTTTTTATAATTGACATTGTTTCCAGAATTGGGAAGGTGTAAATTTCGCACAAAGACACGTGACATTGTGGATGTGATTGAAGTCAAGGAAAGTTGGGTTCCAGCCACTTTTGTTTTTCCGTCTGGGTTTATATGGATTATGTCAGCATTTGTTGTTTATTTTGACTGTTAAAGGGTGGTTTTGGGTGAGTTTTAACTTTTATGTACGGGATTTGGGTGCTGGCAGCTGCTATGCTTCATGGTCTAATTGTAACTTTGTTTGTGATGCACTGATATAGGCAATCCTTGTGCTTATTTCACTTTAATAAAATTATTGCTTTTTTTTATAAAAAAAAGAAAGAAAGAAAAGGCAATCAACTAACATTTGAGTTAAAATTTTAAGTAATAAACAATCATTAACAATTGCATTCAAGGCATTCCAAGTAAGTTTTTATAATAAACAATCTCTCAAGCAAATTATAAAGTTAGGCAAACAAGAAATGGAAATATTGAAAATTTTAATGAGAAATGACTACGTACGTAGTACAACTTTGATAACCAAATATGCAAATTAAATAAATAAAGAAGAGGGAGACACAAATATGGGAACAATCAACAGATAATAGACACGTTAATCTACTTATAAAGAATAAAGTTCTTTATAAATTGTGTTTATTTGGAAAATGTAAAAAGAACTAATCAACCACTGAAAGTAAAATGAAAAAAATAGCAAAAAGAAAATCTATTAATTTTTAATCACAATTATTTTAATCTTACTTTGAAAGAATTATTTCACTTCGTGATCAATTTATTTTGTTTGTTTTTGTTAAATATTTTTTATTTTATAATATTGAATTGTAAAAACAAAAAAATATTGCAAATAAAAAATAAGAACATATTTATCATTAATTTAAAAATAATTAGACTAGAAATATTTAATTATATAATATGTATAATTAATTATATTTGATTATACTAATTAGAGCATCTATAATGTATGATTGCTTAAGTAAGTTGCTTATGATAAATTTGTGAGCCCTACGTCACATATATTTAAGAACTTTACACAAAAAATTATTCAAATACTAAAGTTGTTAGAGTGAGTGCTTAACTTGAGTCACATTAAATTGGTGATTGAAAAAATAATTCTTTTTTTCTTTGTAAGAATCAATTAAGCAACGATTGCTTATATAAACAATTCACTTAAGCAATGCATTGCCATGCCATATGCTCCAATAAAAAAAATTGTTAATCAACATTGCTTAACTATACTTTTCGCTTATTCACCTAACCTAAATGTCATGTGCATTATTGTCAATCACAGGATGTTATTGTCAAAGAAATTGGAGAATATTATTGCCAACTGAATCAGTTGTTTTTTTTGCAAACTCTGATGTATAATGACTAACAAGCTTCCTTGATAATGTTTCTTTTATAAAATTATTGGTCAAGATATTCAGGATGCAAAGATGTTAATACTGTTAATTGAATTTATAATTTTTCATACAAATGCTCTCTCTTTCAGTACTTTTACTAACGAAGTATCACTCTCGCATTTCTCCCTTTCATTCATCTCTCTTCTTCTCACTTAATCAATCTCCGACCTTTTATGTGCTATTTTTTTCTATTTCATATACATTCTTGGCATGTATTTGACACATCTTGTCTTCAAATTAATGTATTCTTATTAATAAATATTTATATTTGCCTTTCAAAAAAATTATTATGTTACTAGTAAATTAATTACACTGCTCAAAATTTACCATTTCCCACTACTATTTTGGGCAAAAAGTAAGTAGCATCCTCCTAAGGCCCAACATTGCACATGGCTCCTACATTTTTATTTTCTTTCGTTTAAATTAAATGTTGTGTTATAAGTCCAATTTTAGGCCTAACGAAATATTAGCATTCCCAACCCGTTTCTCTATACACGTTTTCCCTTTTGCAACTCTCGAGCACCACTTCTTCAAAATGAAATACCAGTTTAATTTAACATTTTGTGGAATCAAGAATCAACTATTTATTTTATGTCCTGTTTGGTAGAAAGAAGAGAAATATGATAGATGAAAATAAAAAGATAAATAAAAATAGATGAAAAATAAATTAGAAAGTAAATGTGTTTGGTTAAAGAGGAATAGAGAAGAGATGAGAAGGAAGATAAAAAGATGAATGAAAATAGATGAAAAATAAACTTGTGAGTCCCGTCTTTTTTAAAATTATTATTTCCACCTTCTCTCCTTCCTATCAAACAACCCAAAATAATTTTATTTTCTTTCTCCCTTTAAATTCTCCTTTACCAAATAGTGTTCTAGTTTTCTTTTATTTTGTTTCCATTTTATATTAGAATAATCGTAAGATTTAAGCTATTTTAACTTTCCTTAATTTTATTTTTGATATGGGGCATTAACTTTAAAGGAGTAACAAGATTTGATTCTTTTCCTTTTATCAACTTTAAAGGCTCGTTTGTTACAGTTTTTTCTTAAAAAAAACTTTTTTTTTAAAATTACTATTAAAAGTTTTTATGCATCTTTTTTTGGTATTGAACGAAATAAACAACAATCCAAAAACAAGGAGGAGTCTAGTAGCAAAATTCCTAATAATGCATCAGGAGGGGAAGTCCATCTCCTAGTATCAACCGAGGATTGCATTCCCCATTTAGCTAAAGTATCTGCAGCATTATTTGCTTCCCGATTTATAGTATGAATCTCTATCTCCCAATCTCTTTGCAGCAATTCCTTAATACTGAATATCTTCTCTGCATATTTATATCCGGAAATTCAGCTGATGACAGATGAATCATTCGGTGTTTAGGCTTTTGAAAATAATCTGAAGATGAAAAGAATAGAAAATCTGACTAAAATCAAAAGCTATTTCAGCTTCGAAAAAAAAAAAAAGCAGCAGTTTTTTTTTTAAAATAATTTATATGATTTTTTTTATCCTAGGTCAATTTATATGATTGAAAAAAATATAAATTAGCTTATGTTTTATTTTAAATCTTCAAAAAATAATCACTAGTAAAACAAATATAAATCAATTTATAAATTAGCCTACTTATATCAAAATTTTATTTGTAATTAGCTACACAAATCTAGTAAAACACACATAATTGACTTTTAATTGGAAGCCTGAAACAATTCCGTGCTAATTAATCCATACGCTCATTTGTAAATGGATTATTAGGCTATATATTTGGCAAAACTAGCTGTAAAATTATTTGAAAGCTGAAAACTGGAAAGTTATCCGAAAGATGAAAAGCTATCGATAAATCTTTTAACAATTGTGAATAATTATAAAGTATTTGTCAATGATATTATAACTTTTTCTATAAATTTTAATATCAATAATAACTAATTTTGAATATCTCATAATTAAGTATATTATTCTAAAAAATAAAATGAAGTTTTAAATATCTTTAATATTAACTTTAAAAAGTAAATTGAAATAAGGATTTAAAATTATTGATGAAAGACTGAGGGGGTCTATCTCAGTTGGTTGAGCAGGATGTGTGAGTTTTGCAAACCCCCAGTACCTGTGTTCGATTACTACGGATCATTGAAATTGATAAGAGAAATTTTAGGAAAAGTTGCAAACATAAATACTGATAGGAGCAACAATACAAAAAAAAAAAGAAGCAGTGAAAGTATATGAGAGTGAATTTGAGAGAGAGTGAGAAGAGTGGAGTAATGAGAGCATATATAGACTTTATAAAAGCAATATATAAGGAGATTCTATAAAAGTCAACAAACTTACTATATATGGTGAGAAACTTACTATATATGGTGAGTTGTGATTGGATGAGAGTGTAAAATTATTTTAGGTTTAGGGGAGTGGAGCAATGAGAGCACATATAGATTTTATAAAATTATTTTACACTGCATAGTACTTTTTCTCATTATATAATATATGGAAAAATTAATATATTTATATATGTATATATAATGAAATCAATATGAATTAATAAATTAGAAAAAAATAATTAATTAAAATTCATATAATATACAAAGCTTCATTAAATCATGTCTTTATATATATATATATATATATATATATATATATATATATATATATATATATATAATTTCTTTCCATATGTAAAAATAATTAACACACACACACACATTCACACACACACACACACACACACACACACACACACACATATATATATATATATATATATATATATATATTTATATGAATATTATATATAAATAAATAAATATTTTTTTTTCCATCTATCGTGTGTGTGTACTCTTAAAGACAGGAATTAGTTTTTTCTACATGTATAAAGACATTGATAAATATATATTATTTGTGAAATAATTTCTTATCTATTTATCTAACTTTGATTATCTACAAAAATTTCTTAGCTACACATTAGAGTAAACTAAAATAATCTCTACGTGGATCAGGTGAAGGATATGTTAGTTTAAACTAAAATTTTAAATTTATTATAAGGTCAAATGGTTGCAGTATAAGCACTTTTTTTTTTGTCACATCCTTTGACTTCATAGTTCATACTGTCTCCACGTGATTCTTTCTTCGTTTCCGGCTCTGACGACCTTTTTCATCAAACCCACTTACTTCATTCCCTCAACCCTTATTTTTTTCTTAATTATTTTCATAACAAGGGGCTAAGCACATCGCATGTGTATTAATTGTGCAAATGGAGACATCATTTATTTATTTATTATAGAATAAAAAGACAATTTTATCTTTTCCTAAAACGGTGGGAACATATCATGACAGCTAAAAGTGAATACAATAATGCGAAATAAAGTCTTCACTCGTTGTATTTTTTTTCCAAACATGGTACCTATTTTTCTCCCTTATTATTTTCCATGTCTTCAATAATTTAAAATTTATTATTATTTAGGTCAACGATTTCGGATTTTCTACATCATGCAAATTATAAGTCTCCACTCTAAATAAATATCCATTATATTCTCCTCACGAGAGACTGCATATTCTCTTCTCATTTCGGATCCATAACCGCTTTTCAGTTTTCAGTACGTAGTAGTGAGAACAAAAACGCAGCGTCGTTTTGTTTTGTTTTTTTATTTCCGTTATGACTGTCTGACACGGACACCTTGCATTTCGCAGGATGGGAGGCGACGGCGCGATAGACGGCGGAGTGCGGCGGAGAGGATGCACGTTCCGGCGAAACGACTTCTTTCCGGAGGAGTCGTTTAAGAGTTGGGGAAACTACGCTAGAGCGGTGATGGAGACGCCGTGGAGGTTGAAGGATCGCGTGCTGACGCGATCGGAGGACCACACGGAGGTTGTGGAGATGAAGGCTCGGAGCAGCCACGAGATGAAGAAGACGCTGAACTGGTGGGACCTCATGTGGTTCGGAATCGGCGCCGTCATCGGCTCCGGCATATTCGTCCTCACCGGCCTCGAGGCCAGGACGGAGGCCGGACCCGCCGTGGTGCTGTCCTACGTCGTCTCCGGCGTCTCCGCCTTGTTCTCGGTGTTCTGCTACACCGAGTTCGCCGTCGAAATTCCCGTCGCAGGTTCCGTCTCTTGCACTCTTGCTTTTTAGTTTTTACCTATTTCGTTCACGCGGTTTATTATTATTTTGCGATCTCAGCAATTAATTTAGAATATCAAAACAAAAGATTGCCATGTACTGTCATGCAGTGTGTACCGTAAAATGCGTCCTCCTAATTGACAACTGTTCTTACAAGAGTATTCAATAAAAAAAATTAATAAATGAAAATAATTATACGACAGTGGGTTGGTGGATCAACGGATTATCAACTAGGTAAGAATATTGGGTTAGTGTGTAATAACTAAGTCACTAACGAATTGCATGTAACTCATTATATGCTATTTTTTTTCTTAAAAAATCATAATTTTAAATTTTCACATTTTAAAAAATTATAAAAAATATAATATGCCTTAATTTTTTTTTAAATTACAACTATTGAATTATTGATTCACTTAAAAAATTTGTTCTGTAATGTACGGTTTAAGCGGGACTCTTCTGTGGTCAAGGTCAAGCACACCAACAAATTTTCTTCCTCCAATAGTCATATTAATAAGAATTCATAATTATTAGTACAAGACCCACACAACCAATGAAACAACATATATTAAAGGATCATACTTTTTGAATAATAAAATGGGACGATAATTTTTTTTTCTTTAACTTTATGCTATATGACAATTTTAGTAGAATAGTTTTTATATCATATTGTGTAGATTGGTAAGTTGGTAACTGTATTTATCTGTTTCAATGAAAACGGATTTAATACATTCATACAGTAACATAGCAAAAGCAAAACTAAAATCTAGGGTCATTTTATTTTTATGGCGAGTGTACTAGTCCAATGTGTTAGCCCAGAGAAAATAAAGTCGACCAAACGTGTACGTAGAAGAATGTGTTGGTCCAAAGAAAATAGCGTCCACAAAACTATATGAAAGAGACGAACAACTCACTTAATAATGTTAATCAACGTTGGAGTCAAAGATTTAGGCACAAAGAAAAGTAAGACAAAATGCAAGTGTGATAAATACAATAACGGGTCAAATTACCCTATCCTCTAGGACCCTCTTTTGTCGGCATGCTTGTTATAATAACGAATGTTGTGACACACGAAGTCACAAATGTGTAGTGTGTACACAAGAATCTGTGTCTCCAAATTTCTCGAGAAAACATACGATTGGCTCTTGTAAGGTGGGAGAAGAAAAATTTGTACTATAGTAACCTTTTTAGTTACAACTAATAACCGCCTAATAATGATATTTCAACATCTTATTATTTAAACATTTATTAATATTTTTTTTTCAATTATATCATATTATTTATTATACCTATATTTTTTCTATTTTTTTTTTCATCTAAGTATCAAATAGAACTACGTAAGGTGTCCATGTATATTTTTTCTAACAATCCTCTGTCCTTTTCGTTTTTGTCAGGTGGATCATTTGCGTACTTAAGAGTAGAACTGGGAGACTTTGTGGCCTACATAGCTGCCGGAAACATCCTCCTCGAGTATGTAATAGGCGGCGCCGCCGTGGCTCGGTCATGGACCTCTTATTTCGCCACCCTCTGCGGCAAACACCCTGATGACTTTCGTATAATAGTCCGCAACATGAACCCCGACTATGGCCATCTTGACCCTATATCCATTGGAGTCCTCATAGCCATCACTATCCTTGCAGTGTACAGCACCAAAGGCTCTTCCATCTTCAACTTCATTGCCACAATCTTTCACTTAATTGTCATTGCCTTCATCATCATCGCAGGCCTCACCAAGGCCAACCCCGAAAACTACACCACCGACTTTGCTCCTTTTGGAGTTCGTGGCGTGTTCAAAGCTTCAGCTGTTCTTTTCTTTGCCTATGTGGGCTTCGATGCAGTCTCAACCATGGCTGAAGAGACTAAGAACCCTGCCAAGGACATTCCCATTGGTCTTGTGGGCTCAATGGTGATTACCACCTCGGCATATTGCTTGCTAGCAGTGACACTATGCCTCATGCAAAACTACAATGACATTGACAAAGATGCTCCCTATTCGGTTGCGTTTAGTGCTGTGGGAATGGATTGGGCTAAGTACATTGTTGCATTTGGGGCCTTGAAGGGAATGACCACTGTGTTGTTGGTGAGTGCAGTGGGTCAAGCTCGTTACCTAACCCACATTGCACGTACCCACATGATGCCTCCTTGGTTTGCTCACGTTGATGAGAGGACTGGGACACCCATGAATGCCACAATCTCAATGCTTGCAGCCACAGCTGTGATTGCTTTCTTCACTGATCTTGGGATTCTCTCCAGCCTCTTGTCAATTTCTACTCTCTTCATCTTCATGCTTGTGGCTGTGGCGCTTCTGGTGCGCCGCTATTACTCAAGTGGGGTAACCACAAAAGAGAATCAAGTGAAGTTCATTGTGTGCCTTGTGCTGATTGTGGGGTCTTCATGTGGCATTTCTGCTTATTGGGCAAGCAGTGATGGTTGGGTTGGGTATGCAGTTACTGTGCCGTTGTGGATTTTAGGGACTGGGGGTCTTTGGCTTTTTGTTCCACAGGCAAAGCAACCGAAACTTTGGGGAGTGCCTTTGGTTCCATGGCTACCTTCTTTATCTATTGCTATTAACATATTCCTTCTTGGCTCTATTGATAAATATTCATTTATCAGGTTTGGGGTGTGGACAGGGTTTCTCTTGGTATACTATGTGCTATTGGGGTTACATGCTTCTTATGACACAGCAAAAGGGTTCGAGAGCAATAAAACTTCTGTGGATGTTGACAAGCAGTGGAACAAGGTGGAAGAAGGGGCAAAAGGGGAAGTATCTCTTACAGCAGTTTCAAATGATTAATTGAACTGTAAAAAGGTTGCTGTAACTAGACAACAGGCTTCTGCAAATTATTTCTTTACGGTTATAATATTCCAATTAGTTATGGATGTGTATTCGTCAAAAAAAATTGTTGTGGCGCGTGTGAATAAGTTTGTTATTTGTGATGCTAAATTATTTGTAGATTGATAATCTTTGGATACCTCTCTCCATTTTGAATATCTTTTTAATTTTTTATAAGCATAAAGTATATTAACGTGAGTACAAAGGATACTCAAATCCAAGTACAGTCAGGTATCTTAAAGAAAAGAAAGATTTCTAAAAGAGATGCAATCTAGGGGGATAGAACACCAATTTGAATTGACAGAATTTCCTTTTGTCACATGCCGTAAGCTAAGACCAAGACTTACTTGAGTTTCCTAAACTTGTTTTCCTCTAATAATAGATCTATGTTCAAGGTAATATTGCATCATTAGGGATGGCGGTAGAGATTCCCATCCATATATGCATAGACCCGATACCAAACCTGTTGAACTATAAAACAAGAACGATGTGATTCACAAGCAGAGAACACATGTCATTCTGTGCAAATTTGTAATGATATTTTGTCGTAACAGATTGTGCTAGATTGTTAGCCTATTAAGAAGTAAGCGACACGAAAATGCTAGTATTTTTAAAGGAACATTACACTGCCAGAAGTGTTTGAAGACCACCACCTGTTGAGGAGTGTTTCCAACAATATCTATAGAATTAAAGGGTTATATGATTTAACTGTGAAAGTCCCTGAACCATCTTCCATCCATACTCAAGTATCAGTTGCATGCTGATTAAGGGAAACAGAGATTAAAATCTTAGAGATCCTCCTAATTCCTATTGCTAATACTTTGATAGAGAAATTCACGAGTACACCATGTTGAAGCAATAACCCACAACAAAAATAAGAGGATAAAAGGCTTTGAGTAAAACAAAATTTCAATTTTTTTTTTGTTTGAAATGTAATCCTCACAATTCCTTTGCTCCCTAAACAAACATACTTGACCTTCCAATATTTGGGACCGTAAGTGTTCCATACATAAGCCTTTTAATTTGTGGAAATGGTCATTTTGAAACATTTTGCTACAGCACTTGGTAAACCTCAAACAGAAACTTACAAAGCTTAATATAGTGGCATATGAAGTATACATACATCAAGATAAAGCTCAATGTGCAAATTATGAGAGAAAGCAAAAAGAGGGAGAAGATATGGCAAATCTAAAGCAAACCATCGGCCAGAGAGCAATTAGCAAATTGTCTCACTTTAGATGTAGCATCTGTTAAAGTTTGAGATATCTTAGCATACTCATCCTCTGCTCTAGCCAGTGACTCCTTGCAAGCAGTCTCTTTATCACATAATAATTGGAACCTTGCTGCCACTGAATTCTTTTTTTCTTCACATTCTTCCAATTCTCTCTTGACAGTTTCAACAATCTTTTTGCTGATATGTTTTTTCTCTTTTAGCTTGGTAGACTGATTAATACTCTGCCTTGCCTCGAGTATCTCTTCCAGTCTCAAGTGAAGCCACTCAATGTTCACTTTCATATCTTTCATATCATTTGCAAGACCAATCATAGTATGTAGCTTATCTTCTGTGATTTCATAGAGATCCTTGTCTTGCAAGTCTGAGATGATGTCACATATCATCTCCAATAACATCGAACGGAATATCATTGTCGATACCGTACAATTCTCAAAAACGTTTCCATGCTTTATGAGAAATTTTCTTACTATGGACTCCAATTCTGGCCTTACTTGATATCCTTCAACTTCAACTGTGTCCATTGATGAGCTTTGTCCAACAGAATTAGCCTCATCACCTTCATTGTCCATTTCAGTACAGTTGAGGCTGAAAAGTGAGAATGGATGTTCAGAAATAGACTCGCTCTTGTTCTTGTTTCCTCTTTCCTTAGGCCTAGAGTTACATGATGCTTGAATATCCTCAGCCAAAGGCTCCTGCTCAGGAGGGCACTCCAAAGACTTTGACTGAACATTGAACACAAACCAATAATGTGCAAATTAGAAATAAAGCAATGACAAGGGAAAGAGAAAAATCAGGTCAATGCACATCCTTTTATTATGTTACAGACATTCACAAGAATGAAAAATACATTTGCAGTTTGAGTATCAAACATACAAGTACAAGTCTTATTGATCCTTCATCTCCCCTTAACAAAACACACTTTTTAGATGTGGAGACTGAACTAAATAACTTTTGTGCAGCTTTGCTACATTTTCCATAACTTACGGGTAGTTGCAGTTGGCAAGGAATAGGGACGGGTCATAGTCAAATTTTCTTGAATCAATAAAATAAGGGGATGATAAGCAATCTTGGACCTATTGAAGAGGTTTTGCATTGTTATAAACAAAACAACCATAAGAGTTGCATGAAAGCTCGCTTGTACACTAGTAAATGAAGAAAATTTCCTTTTACACTTTCTAAGTTATGTGAGTTTGGAGACTTTTTTTTTTTTTTTTTTTCCAACTTTCTAAAGAGTGCCAAAGGAGTGGTTTAACACATATCAACGTTTTGATTGATGCAAGCGAGCAAGTGAGGAAAAAGAAATGTGCATTAACTTGGGTACAATGTTAAAAATATAAATAAATAACTCTCATGGTCAACAAATATATATAATAGAGTGAGAGTGAAGCTTATGACCCAGGCTGATAAATCAAGAAAAGTTGTAGTAGGGACATTAAAAATCATACATGCATGTCACGGAGCTGCTAATCAAACCAATATAACAGAGAAGAATAAAGGAAATGACAATAAAGTTCATTACTTTCCATGAGTGGTGGAGAAAAATCAACCTCCACCCTAACAGAGGACCTTGATTAGAAACTTGCTAGCACAATCAAGAAGAAGCAGAGACTTTGATTATGCTTCCAAGTTCATGTTTTTACTATTTTATTTCTACAACAATGCCTTCACTAAACCATTTTCATTTTTTTTTTTGTAGAATAAATCATAGTACTCACACACACACAGATGCTGCAAGCTAGGCTCATGCATAAGCACATACAACATTTGGAAACATAACTTACCTGGTTGGTGGGTGCATCAGAGTGAGAAGACATGATCAGTCCAAGAAACTAAGAGTCTTATAGCTCTATCAAAGGCTCTGTGTGAACCAGTGATCAGCTCCCCAAATCAAAAGCCACCAAGAAATTAATTAAAGCACCATTCTCTCGTTCTCCATTTGTGGTAAAAGCATCAGCACAGTTTACCAGGACACAGCTAGCTGAGTGAGTAGGTGACAGTCCTCTTACTCTTACTTCGTGTCAGAGTATCTCCATCCCAATATTTTTATTTGGCTTCCTAAATGGGTCACATATATACATATCATTCATTTTTATTCTTTCCAACACAAACACCTCAAAAACACTCATTCTCTCCAACCCAATACCTATATTTAGGTTCTTATTTAGGTCCCACAAAATAACTCACATCTTTACATTTTATTAATAATTTATTTATGTTATGTTATAATTATCTTATTTATAAAATATTTAAAAAATATAATTAAAAATATGAAAATAATTTTTTTTATCACAACATAAAATATCTCTCATGCATATAATACAAAATAAAAATTAATGGTTATAACAATATTTTTTGATAATACAAAAAACATAATTAAATTAAATTTTATTTAAAATTATGAAAATAGCTAAAATCACACAATTATCACAACATTAAAAACTGACTTTAAGATAATAAAAATTATATAATTAAAATAATAATTAATTTTGTGATCTATCACGTCCAAAATGTTCCCAAATATGCTCCACAAGGTCAGCTAAGAGTTGATGATGACATCGCTTATCATAAACTTCTGCTCTTCTTCGTAGGTATGGTTGAATATCCAGATGAGGACCACTATGTATGTTAGTTGTGGACACATCATCATTGTTGGGATGATCATAAGAATAATCAAAATGTCCAACGTATATGTGTCGTTCATTTTCCAGAATCATGTTATGCAATATGATGCATGCATATAATATATGCTTGATTGTGTCCATATGCCAAGCACGCACAGGGCCACGTACAATTGCGAACCAAGCTTGAAGCACTCCAAACGCACGCTCCACATCCTTTCTTGCTGCGTCTTGACGTTGGACAAACAATTTTCTTTTCTCGCCTTGTGGCATTGAGATGCTCTTGACAATCGTTGCCCAATCCAGATAAATACCATTTGCTAGATAGTACCCCATGTTATATTGGGTTCTATTCACCGTATATTGCACTACAGGGGTCTGTCACTCTAAAATGTCATTAAGCACAGGAGATTGATTTAGCACGTTGATGTCGTTGTTTGAACTCACAACCCCAAAAAATGTATGCCAAATCCATAAGTCTTGTGATGTCACTGCTTCAAGCATGATTGTGGGCTTTCCATGATCACCACGAGTAAATTGACCTTTCTATGCTACTGGACACTTTTTCCAAACCCAATACATACAATCAATGCTACCTAACATACCTGGAAAACCACGTCTCTCCCCGATTTGTAGTAGGCGTTGAATGTCATTATTGTTGGGCCTTCTTAAGTATTCAGATCCAAATATATCATAGACACCCCTTACAAACTTATCCAAGCATTGCAATGCAGTGCTTTCGCCAATTCGCACATAATCATCAACACTATTAGCAGGTGATCCATATGCCAATATACGAATAGCAGCAGTGCATTTCTGCAACAGGGAAAGACTCATTCTTCCAGTTGCATCAACCCTCATTTGAAAATACTCATCATGATTGCCGAGGGCTTGTACAATGCGAAGGAAGACATCCCTTCGCATTCGAAATCTTCGTCGGAATTGCTCCTATATATATACTGAATTGTTGGAGAAATAGTCATTGAACAATCGAGCATGCCCTTCTTCACAACTCATTTCTTTGTGGATTCATCTACGTCTATGTGTACGTGTAGCGGCTTGTTGTTGCATTAGCCTCTCCATTATGAATTTGTCGAGAAGTTCTTCGTAGTCATCATTTATGAAATCTTCAATGATTTCATCTTCAAGATCCTCTTCAAAGGATGAATCACTGGAGTCCATTGCAAGGAACATAATAGATGTTGATACTGTTGAGAGAATTTGAGGAGAAGATGAAACTTGTTTGCACAAATGAGAGATGTGAAAAATCATGTTACATGTGAAGAATATATAAAGACAAACAACACAATTGCTAGTTTGAATAACGGCTAGTTTTAGTAACAGCTAGTTTGACCAACAAATTAATTTCTAAAATTACATGTAAAAATATAACAAAATAATAAAAACTTAACATAATTCATCTCATAATTAATAAAAACTACATAATTAATTAAAATGATATAATCAATAAAAATTACATAATTAATTAAAATGACGTAATTTATAAAAATGACTTAATTAAAACAAACACAACTACTTTCACTAACATCATTACAGAAGTCCATATTTTTCTCTAATTTTGTAACACAACTTTTCATGGTATCGTAGTTGTGTAACATTCATAGTAGATGAATATCTGAAGAGGATTTGAATTTCCAAATCTTTCTCCTTGACCTTCGCCTCCAATTTGAGCTCTTTTTCCTTTATCTTGAACTGATACTCAAGTTCTTTCTCCTTAATGCTCAACGCTTTCTCCTTCAACTTGTTACGATTAAGCTTGGCATGTGCTAAATCTTCCATTGTTTTTGCTTTTGACTTTTGTGTATCACCCAGTGCAGTTGATCAATGTAGGTAGAAGATGTTTCATTTGCTTTTGCTTTTGCCTTTGCCTTTCTCTTTGTTGCTTTTGTTCCCATTAGACAAATCATGGTTGGTGAACCTGGGTCGTAACTTGATGGTGTATTTGGAATAGAGGAGGACGAGTAAGCTCCAGAAGCAGAAACTTTTGTTCTTTTATTAGCTCCTTCAAACAATTGATCTCTAAATTTAGGTTGGTTTTTCACCACGTGCCATGCATACTCCAATTTGAATTGTTTGCCTACATCTTGAAAATAAATTTTATATGCATCGCTCATGACATCAACCTCGGAGCTACCACTTTTCTTTCTTTGGTTTGCTTGTTTGTAGCACACTGAAAATTTTTGAAGTGCTAGATTCAACTTTTGTCATCGAGATTTCAACTGTGATGCTTCCCTCGCTTCCAAATCACCACGATCCTCATTGTAATTATGTTTCACCCTTGACCAAGAAGCATGTTTACTTTGGTTATTCCCCACAATTGCATCTTTAGAAACATTTAGCCATGACTGGACGAGAAGTAAATCTTCATCCATGGTGAACCACATTTTTTTTTGTGTTTCAGTTGGTGTTTCTCTTTCTTCTTCATCGAGCGCAATATTATCCAACCCAATTTGAGTGAAAAATAGCGAAGCTTGAGATTCAGATGGTGTTTCTTGATCTTTTTCAGAAGATTGCCCTCCACCAGTACCCATAGAAGTGCCATGATCCATGGTGGGATTAATTGGTAGTGATTGAAACATGGGAAATTGATAGGGGAATGGGAGGACAGGAAATTGAAAATTCATCATATTTTGGTTATTTTGTGGGTTTGGTGGTGGGTTTTGTGGAAGTGAAGGATTTTGAAAATTTGGATTGGTTGGATATTGATAATTTTGCTTGAAATTTAACTAATGATTGGAATTGGTTTGGATCCATCGGATGAAAATAAATAAAAAGAGAAAGTTGAGAATTTGGGAGATGTGAGTAAAAAAATTGGATGAGATTGAACTTTGAGTAAAAGAGCAACTTTGAGAAGAATGATTGTGTAAAAGAAAATTTCATGTTACTCATATTTATATACATACTAATATTAATATTTAAATAGTTAATGGTAAAAAAAAATTCAGAAGAAAAATACTGTGTAACGATAAGATTTTAATGGTAAGAATTTTTTTTTCAAGACTTTATTATTTGCTTAATATATATTTTTATTTTTTTAAAAGGAAAAAAATGGCCTACTCATATCCTTCCCACGGTTACGTACTTAGCTCATTCAGTTTTATTTTTTTTAAGAAAAAACTTCACATTGACCCACCATTAGAAAAGTTGGAACCGGTTCTCAATTGGAAACCTCAGTTGAGATGCGATTCTCATGCAGCGGAGATCCAAATTAAGCACCTAAATTTTTCTCTCAAATACCATGTCCGATACTGCCGATGCAAATGGTCTTAGTCTTACTATTACCTGCCTTCAAGACTTTATAAGGCTAAGAAGATGCCTTCTTCAAGACAAAAGAGCACTTATTTATGTCCTGTTTGGTAGGAGAAAAATAGGAGGAGTCAGAAAATAATATTGGTTATAGTTGAATGGAAATAGAGTGAGGTTCATTAATATTTTTTTAGTTTATTTTTCATATATATTAATTAATTTCTATTAGGATATTTAAAAAAATCTCTATTTCCTGAAATATCTAATGCAAATCTCCCATTCCTGAAATATAGTTTCCTGATTTCTAGAAATACAGTTTCTCTTAAAAAAAAAAACAATACAGTTTCTTAATTTCCTGAAATATTCTAATAATTTCTTTATCTTTCTTCTTATTTCTTCTCTTTTTTTTCCCCAATCGAACACCTTTAATTTTTATTTTATTTTTCACCTATTTTCATTCATTTTTTTTTATTTTCATTAACTCTATTTCTTTCTTCTATACCAACCCTTAAACATCACGAGAAGTAAAAGTTGTATCACTTGTATGAATATGACTATATGAGTCTTAAAGCTGCACTTGCGCTGCAATTAATGTGTGCTATAAAATGCTGTTGTTTCATCTCTTACAATTTTTTTTTTTCATACCGCCATATTTATTTGAAGAAAATTTAAATACAATTTCTGAAGTGCTGTTTGAATTATTTTTCAATTAAAATTAAAATTTTACTTAACAATTCGCATAATAAAAATTTATATTAAAAAATTATACATACTACTAAGGTAAAACTTTAATTAATTCTAATTAAATAAACAGTACAAATAGCAGTTAAAACAACTCTATCTAAGTTTTTGTCCTATTTAATATGCACAGCAAGGACAACAGTGACACTTTCGTTTTTTAACCAAAAATGTATATTTGGGCCTGACCAACGTGTGCCGAAAACAAGCAAAGAATTAAGTATCGAATATTGGGGTTTCCTTGTCAATATTTATGAAACCTGAATCAATTAATACTTTTCTGAAATTCAAATAAATACTTTAAAGTAATTTTAGTATAAAGTTATTGACAAACATAATCAATGTCTTTAAGACACTAATTAAAAGATTAAAAAAAGCTTTATTTAAAAAGGTTATTAATATATTTTTAGGGATGATTTTTAATATATCTCTAATATGTTTTTAAGGAAATTTTTTTATTTATTAATTTTGTAACCAATACCATAACAATACTGGCTAGCAAGACCCAAAATTATTTTATATGAAAATTTCATGAACTTTTCAAAAATTTATGTATAAACATTTTCAAAAAGAAAAAGATAGTGTTGACTTTGTAATCATAAGATTTTTAATATTATTAAAAAACAAAAACAAAAATGTTTTCTAAAATTAAACTATATGTGTGTGTTGCATAATAAACATTTCATTAATTTTTTTACTCAAAATATAATAAAATAATTACATAATAAATACAACCAAATTAAGACACTTGGTAACACTAGATAAGATTATAAGAAGATCAAATTGAACGAAGAAGTAAAAAAAACACAAATAGAAAAAAAAATTAAGTACCAAAGTTTAAAATACATTAATGTAAAGTTAAAAAATAATTGATCAGACATTAGGTTGATTTGGGTTAAAAAAAAATCCATGAATTGAATCAATTATAATTAGTTTAGTTCAAATGTAAAATAAAAAAAAAATCAATTAACTGAAACAACCCAAACCAACTTAATTGATTTGAATTGTTAGGTTCATCGGATCAATCTAATCTGATTAACACCCCTACTTGATTATTTATATAGCTGTTACCATAAGGACTATTAGAGATGAGTCCTATGTCCACATAATAGCTATTAGCTAGATTTTTTATTTTTATTTTTTATAAGCTAGTTAGTACGTAATTGTTTAGAAAGTTGTGTGTGATAGTTTTCTTCTCATTTATGGAGATCAAATATTTTGTATTTTTTACAAGCATATATTTGTCAAGCTTAGTAACTTTTTTCTTTCCCATTTTCTTTTTATTATTGTAAAAAATAATTGTAAAGCATGGCTAAAATCATGTTACTACTTAACTTCAATTGCCATTTGTTTGTTTACCTTTCCTTGGATTTTAGGTTCTAGTGCCAACCCGACTTAGCTAGCATTTTTCTTGTACTATTCAAACTTAATTTCACTAAAATTTAAAATATTCATATTTAACAAATCACAATCACGCAAGCTGCCAAGTTACTCATTCTTGTTCTTAAACAAAAAGTTTTAAGACTATCTGTTTTAGTAATCCCTCTCTAGCTCTCTTCACATTCCATACTAGCCACAAAATCACAATCATGCAGGTTGTCAACTTATTACATGCTTTCATTCTTTTGTTTTTCAAACAGAAAACGAAAAGGGGTAGATTAACAATTACACAAATTAAGCTAATTCATTGTACAAGCAACATAAGGGTAGGTTGTTTGATATATAGAGCACTGAAGACATAAGGGGTAGATTAACAATTAAGCTAATTCATTGTACAAGCAACATAAGGGTAGGTTGTTTGATATATAGAGCACTGAAGACATAATTTGACCAACCATATACGGATATTTGGTTTCGTGTTAACTACAAAAAGATCAAAGCATGTTTCCAAGTGATGTCAATGGTGCTAGCTGGATATCAAAATGAAATTAATAAACCCAACAAAGACTTAACGTATCTAGTTAGAAAAATCACATTACAATCAATCAACAATGTTGAAAAATCTGGCTAGACTCTGCATTCAATAAAAAAATTGACTAATCACATTATCCTCCGTTTTTAGTTGATTATTCAGCTACTCTTGCCTTTGTTTGCTTTTTTATTGGCCTTTTAGTTGTTGAATTTTCCTGAATAACAACCAACAAACCAGATTTTCCTGAATTTTAAAATTTTAAAGTAGCACCAACTAGTCTCAACTCTCCACATGATTCTGAGTGAGGGAAAACTAGTGGCCAGGACAACATGCCAAAAAAAATTACTTCAGTGCAATAATGAAGTTAACAATAAGATGACTGCAGAAGTCACCTAAATTTACATTAAAATGGAGACCAGATCAAGGAACAAAAAAATCACTTGAATTTTATTTTAAAACCTTCGAAGCATTTTGAGACTAAAAAGTCAAAGTCCAGATTAACACAGTTCTATCAGTAAAATCTTACACTGACATTAGTAATGTAGTGACAGAGCACATTTGACTGAGGGAGCTCCATAAGCATTAGTTATTAGATGCTTTATAATGCAGATACAAAACACAGTTCTATCAGTAACAACTAATTGAATAATAAGCATAGTCGCATAGATATAACAGGATTTCGTCATTGGACTGACATGAGGATAAGAAAACAGAACCGATTAAAGCAACATAACATTAGGGAGGTATGGTAGATTGATAATTTCACAAATTAAGCTAACTCATTGTACGAACAACATAAGAGTAGATTCTTTGACAGAGAACTAAAGACATAATTTGACAAACTAAATATATCCCTAGAGGTGAAAAAGATCACTCATTGAACAATCCTAAAATAACTATCATTGAGAAAGGAGAGAGGGGGAGATGAAATGGCAAAACTAGAGCAAGACATCCACCAGAGAGCAATTAACAAAGCGCCTCACTTTAGATTTAGCATTTGTGATAGTTTGAGATATCCTAGCAGACTCATCTTGTATTCTAGCCAGATTCTCCTTGCAAGCAGTCTCTTTGTCACATATTCTATCAAGTAATTGTTGGAACTTTGCTTCCAGTGCCTTCTTTTCTGCCTCACAACATTCCAATTCTTTCTGGAAAGATTCCATAGCCCTTTTGTTCCTATCTTTTGTTAGAAAATAAATAAATAAAAACATAAAGCAAACAGACCAGAGAAGAGAGCACAGGGATAATAGTAGCAAAGATTAGACAGAAACAGAAAAACAATCAACAAGCACAAAGGATAAAAATAATATTCAGAGGAGGAGTTTTAGAATAGTCTAGGTTGAAGCGTGCTATGTGCTATCCTTAGAGAGAACAGGTCCCCACTGCACTGGTAAAAAATAATGTTGCTCTACGTTCCTCTCCCAAGATACATCAACCCATCAGTCCCATCGTGTGCAGCGAAAGGAACCCCGAACCTTATGAACACCAATGCTCTTGTATTTAAAAATAAACTTTAAAAGAATAGGAACTGTTTTGAGAAGTGCTGGTGCCTTTTAGTTTCACTGCGCAGCAGCAGAATGCTTTTTTCTTTGTGTCTATTGCTCAATGGAAAGAGATATATATAGGCAAAGAACCTCAACATTCAGTAACAAAATGATACATGCATCAGCCTAAAAAATCTGAATAAAAACTACCACTTTTGTGAACGTTGCCCTCCCAACATGCAGTACAAGAAAAAATCCTTATATTTTATTAACGTTGCATACAGTACGTGCAGTTTAAGGAAATATCCATCAAAATACAATCCTTAAAAATAAGGAATTAATCAACGGAACATAAAGTGAGCATATATATTTTTAAAACAAACTGATTTGGAAAAGATATTTTATATATAAAATTTTAAATTACAAATAAAAATAATTACTAACAAAATATTTACCAACATCCCCCCACATAATTTAAAATTTTAAAACAACTTATATATATATATAAAATTAAAATTTATAAAAGGAAAGAGCATGTAATATTGTATTTCAGTATAAGGAACCTTCCGAGTTTGAGACTTATACCTAGTGTTATGAACTTCCACCCGAGAAAAATGTAGAGACATGATTGTCTTGAACTACATCTTCTCTAACCGGGTTTTAGTACACAACCCCTACAATATGGTGTTCATTTAGGTTCTAATTAGTGGTTGCACATTACGGCCTTGCACATGTATCTTGTTTCGTGAGTGTCACTTAGAGATTAACCCATATCTCACAGTGGCGGACCCACCACCACACTCACTAGGTGAACCCTCAAAGGATGGTTTGTGACCCCCACCCCTACAACTATTGTCATCGGGTCCATTAAGAGGTATTTTAAAAATTAAACACAACAACATATATTTGTAAATACCTCAACCTTATTATTGCCACAATTTAGAGTACACCTCGCCATAGGAATGGAACATAAAAAATTTACAAAATAAATTGGTGTACTTTAGTCAACAAACAACTTTGTTGTTACCCATTGAACTCCATTCATGGGATCGCCAATCACACAGAGACGGGTGTCCATTGTTGCAACTAATTGATAGACTTTAATCCCATTCCCCTTGACGACTCAAGTACTTGTTGACGTGTCAACCCTTTTGTAAGCGGATCCGCAATATTACTTTCTAACCTAACAAAATCAAGAGAGATAACACCGTGAGATATCAAATTTCTAATAGACTTATGTCTCACTCTAAGGTGTCTTCTTTTTTCATTAAAATTTTTGCTAGTAACTTTAGATATAGCAACCTGGCTATCACAATGCATTGAAATTGGAGGTATAGGTTTATCCAAAAAAGGCAAGTCACATAGCAAATATTTAAGAAACTCAGCCTCACTACTAGCAGTATCTAAGGCAATAATCTCTGCTTCCATGGTAGAACGTGAAATAATAGTTTGTTTAGCAGATTTCCACGATATTGCACCTCCAACTAAAGTAAAAGCATAACCACTAGTAGATTTAGTTTCATCGGAATCAGAAATCCAATTTGCATCACTAAACCCCTCAATTACAACAGGAAAACGTGTATAATGAATGCCATAATTAATGGTTCCTTTTAGATATCTAAAAACCCTTTCCAATGCAATCCAATGAGAATGATCAGGATTATGAGTATACCTTCCTAATCTACCAACTGCATATGAAATGTCAGGCCTAGAGAAATTTGTCAAATGCAATAAAGAACCAATAATCTGAGAATATTTATGAGGAGAAACACCTTCCCTCAAATTTTTCTTTAACTTAATGGATGAGTCATAAGGCGTTGAAACAGGCTTCACATCAAAATAATTAAACTTCTTTAATAACTTTTCAACATAATGTGATTGAGTCAAAACAATGCCATCGTGCTTCTTTATTAGCTTAATACCCAAAATCACATCTACAGAACCAAGGTCCCTCATGTCAAAGTTACTAGACAAGAAAGATTTCACATCTTTTATAACATGCAAACTACTCCCAAATATTAATATATCATCCACATACAAACATAAAATGACACATCCACCATCATCAAATTGCTTCACATACACACATTTATCACTATTATTGATTTGAAAACCATATGATAGAACAACTTGATCAAACTTTTCATGCCATTGCTTTGGTGCTTGTTTCAAACCATATAAAGATTTAACAAGTTTGCAAACTTTCTTTTCTTTACCCAATTCTACAAAGCCTTCGGGTTGGTTCATATAGATTTCTTCTTCTAAATCACCATTTAAAAAAGCAGTTTTTACATCCATTTGGTGAATTTCTAAATTAAAAACACATGCAATAGCAATTAAAACTCTAATGGTAGTAACTTTAGAAACAGGAGAATATGTATAAAGGAAATCTACACCTTCTACTTGTTTACAACCAATAACAACAAGTCTTGCCTTAAATTTTTCTATAGATCCATTAGTTCTTAGTTTCTTTCGAAAAACCCACTTACAACTTATACTTTTACAACCAGGGGGAAGATCAGTAAGAAACCAAGTTTGATTAGCTTTAAGAGAATTCATTCATCATTAATGGCATCTTTCCAAAAAGGTGCGTCGATAGACCTCATTGCCTCACCGTAAGTTTTGGGATCATCCTCAAGCAAAAAAGAACAAAATTCAGGACCAAATTCCTTAGCCTTTTTTGTTCTTTTACTCCTTCTAGGTTCAACAACAACTTCTTTAAAAGCATTACTACTAGACGGTAAATCAGAACAAGAAGCATCATAAACAGGTTTAGACACTTTATTCTTCAAAGGAAAAACATTTTCAAAGAAAATAGCATCTCTAGATTCCATAATGGTGTTATTAGAAATTTCAGCCACTTCAGAATTAATAACCAAGAATCTATAAGTAGTACTATGCAAAGAATATCCAACAAAAACACAATCAACGGTTTTGGGTCCTATTTTTCTTTTCTTATTAAAAGGAATGTTAACCTTTGCAAGACACCCCCACACTTTAAGATATTTCAAATTTGGTTCTCTTTTTCTCCATAACTCAGGGGTTTTCTCAGAATTTTTATGAGGAATTCTATTAAGAATATGACATGCAGAATATAAAGCTTCACCCCACATATTCTTAGGCAAACCAGAACTTATAAGCATAACATTCACCATATTAAGCAATGTTCGATTTTTCTTTCAGCAATACCATTAGATTGAGGAGCATATGGTGGTGTCACTTCATGAATAATACCATGCATTTCACAAAAATTACTCATTTCTAAAGACGTGTATTCTTCACCTCTATCAGAATGAAGAATTTTGATTTTCCTTTCTAATTGATTTTCTACTTCTATTTTATATACTTTGAATTTATCAAACAACTCACTTTTGTGATTAATTAAATACACATAGCAATATTTAGAGAAATCATCAATGAAAGTAATGAAGTATCTTTTACCACCACGTGTTAACACATCATTACTATCACATACATCACTATGTACCAATTCAAGCAAGATAGTTTCTCTTTCAATACATGTATTAAAACCCTTTCTTGGTTGTCTTGCTTGAATACATATTTCACACTTTTGTTTCAAATTAACAGAGGTTTTGGGAATAAGATTAAGAGACATCATTCTTTTGATAGAATTCAAATTCACATGTCCAAGCCTAGCATGCCACATATCACAACATTCAATATTTGCAACAAAAGAAGAAATGCTAGATTTTTTATTAATAGAGAAAGGCAAAAGATTTAACTTAAACAAGCCATCACAAATGTAGCCTTTACCAATAAAAACACCATGTCTAGTAATAACAACTCTATTGGACTCAAAAACAACCTTGTACCCTTGTTGGACTAACAAAGAAGTACTTATTAAATTTTTCCTAATATCAGAAACATGATAGACTCAATCTAAAACAAGAAAATTCCCTGAAGACAACTCTAACTTCACTTGACCTTCTCCTAGCACATGTGCCATGCTCCCATTCCCCATGCTTACAGTACGTGTGCTTGATTCCTGATATAAAGAAAATAATTTCTTATCAGCACACACATGAACATTAGCCCCTGAGTCTATAAACCAATCATTTGAGTTAAAAACACAATTTAACTCAGGGCTAGTGACATGGTACCTGTCAGATGGGGAATCAGAGGCAGCACCAACAGTAACAACATTAGCCTCAGGTTTAGGGGTAGACATAGGTTGGCGACGACGTTGAAAACAGTTCTTGGCCAAATGATTAGCTCGCCCACAAACAAAGCAAAAAAACTCATTCCCCTTATTTTTATCCTTAGGCTTATTGTTGTTACTAAAAGCATTGTTTTTATTTTTAGAAAAAGGAGGCTTTTTACCAAACTTATTTTTGTTAAACCCATGCTTCTTAAAGGACTTAGAGTTTGGCTTAGTAGAGCTCTCAACAAGGTAGACCTTAGACTGAGAATCATATTTTTGCAAATATTTTAGAGAGAAACGATGTTTATCCTCAATACGAAGACAAACAAGCAGATCATCAAAGGTGAAACCTTCAGGTTTATGTTTCAAACTTCTGGCAAAATCAGACCATGAAGGAGGCAATTTTGAAATCATGAAAGCCACAAGCATGATGTCAAGCAAAACAATTCCTTTCAATTTCATGTCATAAACAATGTTTTCAAAATCATGAATCTGGTCTGAAATAGGTTTTCCATCAACCATTTGAAACTCAATCATTTTTTCACAAGAGTATCGACTTAAACCTTTTTCAGCAGACCCATATTTCAAATCAAGTGCTTCCCATAACTCAACAGCAGTTTTAGTATGGCAAAAAATCTTATATATATTATCAGCCAAAGCACTTAAAATGCGTCCATGACATAAAATATCTTTATCAGAAACATCATGCTTAGTGGTAGAAGATATGGTACCATCAGAGGTAGTAGATTTGCCACCATAAGTTTGAACTATATCAATAGAGGAAGTAGATGTTTTTATTTCTGTTTTAGAAATAGAAATCACAGAGAATAAGTCCAATTCAGTAAGCCAAAATTTCATTTGTTGTTTCCAACAAAAAAAGTTTTCACCAGTAAATTTTTCAGGCTTACTAGAAAGGGAAATCATATCCATGGCAGACATCTTGACAAAACAAAAATGCTACTGCAGAAGAAAACAAAGACTGTGCAGGAAGAAATTTGTTCTCTCTAAGACTATTAGAAAATAAATAAATAAAAACATAAAGCAAACAGACCAGAGAAGAGAGCACAGGGATAACAGTAGCAAAGATTAGACAGAAACAGAAAAACAATCAACAAGCACAAAGGATAAAAATAATATTCAGAGGAGGAGTTTTAGAATAGCCTGGGTTGAAGCGCGCTATGTGCTATCCTTAGAGAGAACACGTCCCCACTGCACTGGTAAAAAATAATGTTGCTCTACGTTCCTCTCCCAAGATACATCAACTCGTCAGTCCCATCGTGTGCAGCGAAAGGAACCCCGAACCTTATGAACACCAATGCTCTTGTATTTAAAAATAAACTTTAAAAGAATAGGAAGAAACTGTTTTGAGAAGTGCTGGTGCCTTTTAGTTTCACTGTGCAGCAGCAGAATGTTTTTTTCTGTGTGTCTATTGCTCAATGGAAAGAGATATATATAGGCAAAGAACCTCAACGTTCAGTAACAAAATGATACATACATCAGCCTAAAAAATCTGAATAAAAACTACCACTTTTGTGAACGTTGCCCTCCCAACGTGCAGTACAAGAAAAAATCCTTATAACAACAGAAACAATATTTTATTAACGTTGCATACAGTACGTGCAGTTTAAGGAAATCTCCATCAAAATACAATCCCTAAAAATAAGGAATTAATCAACGGAACATAAAGTGAGCATATATATTTTTAAAACAAACTGATTTGGAAAAGATATTTTATATATAAAATTTTAAATTACAAATAAAAATATTTACTAACAAAATATTTACCAACATCTTTTTCCTCTTTTAGCTTGCCAGACTGTTTAAGAATCTGCCTTGCCTCAAGTATCTCTTCCAGTCTCGGGTGAAGCCACTCAATGTTCACTTTCATATTTTTCATTTCATTTGCAAGACCAATCATGTTATGCAGCTCATCTTCTGTAATTTTATTGAGACCCTTGTCTTCCAATTCTGAGAGGATGTCACATATCACCTCTGAGAACATTGATCGGAATTTCATTGTTGATACCATAGAATTCTCAAAAACATCTCCATGCCTACTCAGAATTTTTCTTAGCATGGGCATGAATTTAGGCTTCACTTGGTATCCTTCAACTGTGTACTTTGGTGAGCTTTGTCCAAAAAAATTAACCTCATCACCATCATTATCCCACATATTAACCATTTCAGTAAGGTTAAGGCTGAAACGTGAGGATGTATGTCCAGCCACTGAAATAGACTTGATATTGTTCTTGTCAGCTCTTTCCCTAGAGTTACTTGATGCTTGAATACCCTCAGCCAAAGGTTCCAGCCCAAGAGGGATACATTGTGCTTCAAATGCATTGTGCCCTTCCATTTGAGTTGAGTGATTAACCATATGCTTCTCAGCCTCACTCATTTGCTCCATTTCAGCTACAACAACTAAGCAGTTCTCTGGAGCAACAGAATCTCCAACCTCTTCAGTCTCTTCATGTCTGATTTCTAGTGCAAATGTGGAAGGATGAACAACTTGTCTTGGAGGGGATTCTGGTTCTGGTACAAAAGAACATTGTGGAACTTGGTAAGCCTGCACAGATGTTGTTCTAGTTTCAGCAAACTTCTTTGCCTATCTCAAAGAGGCACAGCGGGCATGAACTACAGCGGAATCTGAAACTTGGTTATCCTGCACAGATGTTGGTGTAGTTTCAATATTCTTCTTTGCTAATAATCTCAACGAGGCACGGCAGGGAGAAATGATAGGGGAATCTGGAATCAAATGCTTTTTCCCAGAAGGAGGGCAGATCCAAGACTCTGACTGAACATTGAACACAGGCCAACAATGTGCAAATTAGAACTAAACCAATGATAAGGGTAAGAGAAAAAAAAACAGGTCACTGCATATCCTTTTATTATGTTACTGAAAAATTCATTTGCATTTTGAGTACCAAACGTACAAGTCTTATTGATCCTTCATCTCTCCTTAACAAAACATAAACTTTTTTTGGACGTGGAGAGACTAAACTAAATATTTCTGTATTTTTTTGTGCAACAATGAGTATTCACATTTCCTCAAATTTCAAGATGGCAGAAAAGAAGATCAAACTAGTATGGTGGGGAAAAATCAACAATGAGTATTCATATTTCTGTATCCTATTCCTACGTGTCATGCAGCTGCAAATGAAACTAGTATTTAGTCCTCAACTTTAATATAACAGAGAAGCAGATCAAGGAAATGACATTAAAGCTACTTTTCATGGGTGATAGAGAAAAATCAGCCTCCACCCTTACAAAGAGCATTCAAGTCTTTCAAAATATTTAGAAAGTTGCTACCACAATCATGTACTTTAGAAACACATCAAACAACATCAGATAGAGTGAGATTTTTGTTTTGATAATGGGTTCTTCAACCTCATGTGGGTGAAAATTGAGAAGTAGAGATTATGATTCTATTCCAATTTCACATTTTTACCATTTTATTTCTACAAAAATGCTTCCATTGAACCATTTTCATTCTTTGTTGAAAAAATCATTTTAGCCACAAATATGCTGCATCATTTGGAAACAAAGTGGATGATAGCACTAGCATGTCTTACATACCTGGCTGTTTGCTGAATGAGATTGAGAAGATTGAGAAGAATCCGTATCCCGGACCTGCTTCCCCTTCTTTTTTGTTGTTCTTCTTCCTCCAGGCATGTTTAGTGTCAATGTTCTTCTTCTTACTAAACCTCAAAGCAAGACACACTTGCACAGCACAGGTCCTAACACTCGGGCTGACCCAGCGAAAGAAGTTAGGAGGGGGCCAAATATAACTTAAAAATCTACATTAATTATTTATTTTATAAAAAAGACCAAAATCTATTAAAGTAAATTTTGACAATGTCTTCTACAACTTAATATTTGATTTGGTTTTTCAAAGTTTATATATGATGTTTGGATTCATAAATTTGAAACTAGACTCATATACTCGAAGAGTAACTATAAGAGAGTTACTCATTATCTTCAAATCTAATGATTGTAATAAGTAACTAAATTTAACCATTATATTTCAAAAAAATGAATACTAAGGATGAGGAGTAATCCTCTTAAACTTACTCTTGGAGTAAGTGGATGAATATATATATATATATATATATATATATATATATAATGAGAGGATTTATCTTATATGAGAGTGAGATGAATAAATATTGATCATCTTATCTTGAATAGTCAAGATTAAAACACACTAAGTCATGTGAGTTTTTTAAAAAGTCACATGACTTTTTTAAGTAGTCACATAATATTAAATCTTGATTTCTCCATCTCACTCTCATATAAGATGTCTTCCTCTTATAAGATATGTCTTCAGTGTGAACACCTAATTTTTCCATCTTTTATTTTATTTTATTTTGAAGAAAATAATAAAAAATCTCTCTTTTAATTTGCTGTGTTTGCTTGAACAATTCCCTTTTTTGTATTAATTAAAAAAAGGAATATATTGCCCCGTTTATAACAAAAAAAAAGGAATATATTTTATCTATCCTTTTCTGAAAGAAAATAAAATAAAAATGTTTAAAAAGAGAGAGAAAAAAGCAAAGATAATAATAATAATAAAAACAAAAAAGAGAGAGAGAAAAAACAAGATTGGTGCGGGATCGTGGAGGTTGAACTTTGAAGGCTATTTTTAGTTTTAGCCAAATGCTCTTTTGGCTTGTCTTTGCTTTTTTTCCATTTATTCCCACATAGTCAGTCACTGTTGTACTTGTACACCCATCCACCACTCCACTCTCCCTGCTGCCAGCAACGGCAATACAGAACTTGTCTCTCAATACAAACAAAACAAAGAGAGTGAATTCAATTGTAGACCATTTTAACAAAAATGAGGTCAAAATCTGAATATATACTTAATTCTGTCTTTTATATTATATATATTATACAATATACAGTGGCCATGTATTAGTATGAAATCGTTTTTGATTCTCTCAGTCTCACTTTGTACTAGTGTTTTCTTCCTTTTTAATTGGTACAATGTTTTTTTCTTTTTTGCTACCTCGGGATTGAAACCTGTGTTGTATCTTGGACTACACCACACACTCTGTGTGGGGGATACTATGCCACATTTGTGCTGCTTGAGGAATTAACGGGGTCTGAGAAGGATTTGACCAGGTTATAATCACTTTGGATCTATTTTGGACACAACTCACTTTTTTTTTCCTTTTATCATTTGAGTGTAAAATTTTAGCATCAAAGCAAGTTTCAAAGCTCATGCCTGAATTCCTGCTGCTGCTATCATCTAATAATATAAGTTAAAAGTAATTTTTTAAAATATATAAAAAATAAAATATATGTAAAAAAAAAGAGAAAGAAATCTTGAATGACTACATGTCTAAGGCAACGGCACACACAAATCATCTATCTAATAATCTAGTAATATAAGTTAAAAGTAACTTTTTTAAAATATATTTAAAAAAAAGAAAGAAAGAAATCTTGTATGACTAGATGTCTAAGGCAACGGCGTCACTGAGGCAGGTGCCTGGTAACTTAATATTCTTCTTATTATCTCATATAATATCCAATTTGAAATTGTTTTTCCTTCAAATGCAGATTTATTTTTTTCATGTCCAAATTTAATTAGAAGGCACCCATTTATCTTTATCTAAATTATACATTTGCTTACACTTTGATATCGAATATTGTTAGACTACAGTAAATAGAGGTAACATTAACTGTACTTTGATATCTAAACTACACTTATATTGGACACAAACCTACTTTCTATGTGATTTGCTGGATATGAATTCACAAAAAGAAAATTATTACAAAGAAAAGGTTCCAAAATTTACAAAAATATATTTTTTTTTTCTACTTTTTTCGTTTGAGGCTTCAAAGCCATGCATTATTTTAACTTTCTGCTGGTTGTTTTTTAGAGAAATGCTAGCAACACACTTTCTATCACATTCTTTTGAACACACTCTTCATAATTGTTTAAAATTTATTGAAAATCACAAATTTTTATAGGTCCACTTGTTATTTAATGACTCTTTCTCTTGATTTTGTAGTTTTTAATAAATTATAACCAATGATAGAATGTGTTAGAGAGTGTGTTGCTAACACTTCTTTGTTTTTTAACATTCTGAATGATAAAATAATAATAATAATAAGCCATGCATTCAGTGTTTTAAGAACCGGACCGGACCGGCCGGTCCGACCGGTTCGACCGGAACCCGGTGGCTTAACCGGTTCGGTTCGATAAAAGGATCGGATGTGCATCTGACCCGGTACGACCCGGGTTGAACCGGCCGGTTTTTGAAAAAAAAACCGGGTTGAACCAGGTTGTGATATGATTTTTTTTTTTTAAAAAAAAGTGCTGAAATGATGTGTTTTAATTTATTTTTTTTGTGTATGAAACTTATTTATGGACTTGTATTGTCATGATTATTGGTTGTTATTTCTTATTTGGAATATTAGGTACTTTATAATGACAATAATTTAAATTTTGAAGTATTAAATGATTAAATTATGTTAGTTATATTATATATTTTTAATTTTTTAATATATATCGAGTCAAACCGGTCCGACCAGTGACCCACCGGTCCGACCAGTGACCCATTAACCCAGTACCTCGACCGGTTCGATGACCGGTCCGTTCTTAAAACACTGCATGCATTATTCTCGTCATTTTGTCCATTTCTGTTTCATTTGTGATCCTCCATTCTCTCCATTGTCCAACATCCATTCATCAACCTAGGAACCCAGTTGTCACCTTTTCTGTAAAGCATTTTGGCAAAACCAAACCTCATTTCAGTCAACAGACCCAATGAGTTCAAGGTCTCAATCACAGTGCCATAGATACATTTGGTTTTTTGTTTACATCAAATTTGCTTGGTCTTAGCTTCATTTAAGTCTTGCAGAAAAGGCTAAGGAATTAGACACTTCGATTTCAAAACTCTGGTACACAGGTAAAGTTATAGCAAGAAGCAGGGTGAGGGTCAAAAGCTCCTAGAATCAATCAAGGTTGTCAAAATCATAGATCATAACTTGGATCAGACAGGGGAGGTAGAAATGTAAAAGTGAAACTGTACCATGAGACGTTAGATCCTGCCTATTATCTATATATATTCATCAATATATTTGTACATGTAAAATGAGACAAGGCCAAATGACAATGAAGTTGCGATCACCTTAATGCACCCCTTGCTGACCCCTACACCAGGATTTGGTAACACCATTCATGATTAACCGCCAAGTAATCCAACAAAACATCACCACAATTATAAAATAGATGATTTATAAGCAACTTAACATACAGTCCACAAAATCAATGCTAAACCACTAAGCATCACATCACATGTCAAGCAACATACTAACATGTAGTACCTCTGGAACAAGGTTTACAGCCATCCACCAGAGAGCAACTAAATATATTCAAAGAGGAGAGCATTCATAAAAGATAACTCGTTAAACAATCCTAAAATCAGTACAGAAAGGAGAAAGGGGGAGAAGAAATGGCAAAACTAAAGCAAGCCATCCGCCAGAGAGCAATCAACAAAGCGCCTCACTTTGGATTTAGCACTTCTGATAATTTGAGATATCCTAACAGAATCATTCTGTGCACTAGCCAGTGTCTCCTTGCAAGTAGTCTCTTGATCACATATTCTATCAAGTAATGAATGGAATGATTGCAACTTTTCTTTCACTGCCTTCTTTTCTGCTTCACAACATTCCAATTCTTTCTTGACAGATTCAATGACCTTTTTGTTGCTATCTTTCTCCTCTTTTAGCGTGCTAGACTGTTTAAGAATCTGCCTTGCCTCAAGTATTTCTTCTAGTCTCAAGTGAAGCCACTCAATGTTCACTTTCTTACTTTTCATTTCATTTGCAAAAGCAACCATGTCATGCAGCTCATCTTCTGTGATTTCATGGAGACCCTTGTCTTGCAATTTTGAGATGATCTCACATATCATCTCCAAAAACATTGATCGGAAATTCATTGTCAGTACCACAGAATTCTTAAAAACATCTCCATGCTTACTCAGAATTTTTCTTACTATGGGGATGAAATCTAGCTGCTTCACTTGGTATCCTTCAACTGTGTCCATCGGTGAGCTTTGTCCAACAGAATTAACCTCATCACCAAAATTGTTCCACATATTAACCATTTCAGTAAGGTTGAGGCTGAAACATGAGGATGGATGTCCAGCCATTGAAATAGACTTGCTATTGTTGTTGTCTGCTCTTTCCTTAGAGTTACATGATACTTGAATACCCTCAGCCATAGGTTCCGGCTCAAGAGAGATACATTGTGCTTCAAATGCATTGTGCCCTTCCATTTCAGTTGAGTGATTAACCATAGGGTTCTCAGCCTCACTCACTCCCTCCATTTCAGCTACATCAACTGAGAAGTTCTCTGGAGCAACAGAATCTCCAACCTTCTCAGTCTCTTCATGTCTGATTTCCAGTGCAAAGGTGGAAGGATGAGGATGAACATCTTGTCTTGGAGGAGAATCTAATTCTACTACAGGACATTCTGGAACTTGGTAAGCCTGCACAGGTGTTGTTCTAGTTTCAATAAACTTATTTGCTAATCTCAAAGAGGCACGGCGGGCACGAATTACAGTGGAATCTGGAATCAAACTCTTTCTGGCAGAAGGAGGGCTCCAAGACTCTGACTGAACATTGAACACAAACCAACAATGTGCAAATTAGAAGTAAACCAATGATAAGGGAAAGAGAAAAAACAAGTCATTGCACATCCTTTCATTATGCTACTGACATTCACAAGAATGAAAAATACATTTGTATTTTGAGTATCAAATGTTTAAGTCTTATTGATCCTTCATCTCCCCTTAACAAAGCATATACCTTTTAGATGTGGAGACTGACCTATCCTATTCCTACATCTACACCTGATACCTTGTGTAGCTAAACAAGAAGCATCTCATGGAAAACCCATATCGAAATTTAAAATCTTAAAAAGAAAACCAGAAGCAACCCAGCAATCCAAAACAGAAACAGTCAAAAGGCACACTTCATATGATGATATATCAAGAAAATAGGCTTCACCTTCATGATTATATAATATCATTATCATTATTAATTATAATTGCAAGTTATGACACTTTCACCATTCAAAAACCAACAACAAAAAACAGCAACTCTAAACAACATCTATGATACACAGCATCCAAAATAGACCCTAAAATTACAATATCAGAGGCAATGTTCAATCACCCATTTTGGGCCCACAAAGATCATGGAACTGAACAAGGGTAACATAACATACAATCACATCGCTACGATCTCTTGGAAGAGTTAGAGACATGTGCCTCCAAAGGTAATATAACATAACATATCAGGTTTCTTCTTGTAAGAAAAAATCCACACCATTTTTCATTCTTTGTAGAAAAATAAAAAAATCATTTTGCACACACAAATGCAGCAATATTCATGCATACCCCCACAACTACATTTGGAAACAAGCTTATGGTGGATGGCATAAGCATGTCTTATACCTGGTCCTGGTCGTTTGCTGAATAAGATTGAGAAGTACCCATATCCCGAACCTGCTTCCCCTTCTTTTTTGTTGTTGTTCTTCTCCCTCTAGGCATTTTTAGTGTCAATGTTTCTTCTTACTAAACCTCAAACTCAAAGCACACTTGCACTGGCACTTGCACAGGTCCGGAACTCAAACTGAACTGGACTTGTTTAAGCGGAACTCAAGCACTCGTTTCAACTAAATATAAATTTCAAACTCACAACATATTTATTCAAAGTTCAAACTTGCTTTTTAACCAAAAATGTCAGTACCTTCTTTATGAACGTATACACAAAAGAGGAAAGGAAATCAACCAAGAATCAGGTTTGGTAAGAGTTCTCTGAACGTACACAGAAAATACCAATGAAAATAGTTAAGAAACAACCGGTGAGTGCCAGTTTCATCCGGTTTATACCTTATTTTATTTTCCTCCCCATTTTTTTTTCCCTTCTAAATAGCATCTGTTTCCTGTGATTTATTAAAGGAGGAAATAGAGACGTTGCATAAAGCTCGAGGTCCCTCGGACAAAACCATTAGTCCATTGGAAAAGAAAAATGATTAATGGACAGTCGTTTCCTATTTAATACTCCATCCGTTCCCGATTATATGACGTTTTAGAGAAAAAAATTTGTTTCAAAATATATGACGTTTTACAAACCCAATGCTGCATTAAATATCTTTTTCCAAGATTATCCTTAATAAATACTTAGTGGGAGTAGTATACTCCCTCCGTTCCAGTTTATATGACGTTTAAGGTTTTGGCACAGGTATTAAGGAATGCAATTAATTTGTTAAATTTCCTAAAAAATATTAGGTAACTTCCTAGTATACCCTTTATCTCTCTAATTAATTACTCATTATATACTACTCCCACTAAGTATTTATTAAGGGTAATATTGGAAAAAGATATTTAATGCAGCATTGGGTTTGTAAAACGTCATATATTTTGGAACAAATTTTTTTCTCTAAAACGTCATATAATCTGGAACGGAGGGAGTATAATGAGTAATTAATTAGAGAGATAAAGGCTATACTAGGAAGTTACCTAATATTTTTTAGGAAATTTAACAAATTAATTGCATTCCTTAATACCTGTGTCAAAACCTTAAACGTCATATAAACTGGAACGGAGGGAGTACCTGAGAGATAAAAAAAAAAAAAATAGAAGAAAGAGAAATGTAGACATGACAGATATTATGATGGATATTGATGGAATGTTTATAATAGAAAGTGGTTCATGTATCACTACTCATTGAAAAATCATAATGGCATCTGATTTACATTGCACACTAAATTATTGTCCAATTTTTCTTAATCAAACAATATCATGCAAACATTGTATTGTATTATGTGTTCACTTTATGTTAATAAAAATAATCAAATAGCTGAAATTTTTTAGATGTATATAGATATTGTTGTAATTAATTATTCAAGAAGTTTTATTAATTATTTAAAAAATTATATATGGAAAATTATTTTTTATTTGCTTTAAACTTAAATAAAAAAAACAATTGGCATTAATAAAATGAATATAGAGATTAAGTTTTATAAAAATATATAGTATGATATATATAAAAAAAAAAAAACTATTTTGATAAAAATGGTAGTGATGAGATTTAACATTCAGTTGAAGATTAATTAATTATCTTGGTTCTGATAAAAAAAATTCTTCTGGTTTTGAATATTTTTTATATATATGTCAAATCAATTTACTGTTTTTTATTCATAACTCAGTTGAACAAATTTTCAAATATGAAACCACATTTTACTTTTTTTATTTGAGTCCCAATTGTAAAAAAATTTAAAAGACAATGAATTGGAAAAAAAAATATTACTCTTGAAACTTAGTGATCATTAATTTGATATTAGGGTACAATTAAAAGTATTAAACCATATTAAAATTGTATAGGAATAAATTAATGTCTTATTAAAAATATTAAACACGTAGTTTTTACTTGCTTCTGCCTCAACAAAGGGAACGGAAGGAAAAACAGAATAAAGAATTTAAACGTGCATAGAAATATATAGATAAAGAAATGCGACTCTCTTGCATTAATCAATATTCATTTGTTTTTTCTCTCGTGGATATATACACGATATAGGATGTTAATGGATACCATGAAAACCTCTTAAGTCATATATAAATGTCATATAAACCTCTATAGATTATATTTTAGATGACATATTGTTGTTTTTCTTTATTGAGATAATGTTGACCATAATGTGCGATTCACGTAATGTTGACCATGTGTTTTTAATAGGATATGTTTAAACATGCATGTCGGTAGCATGCAACTTTAACGTATAATTATAAATAATTATATATATTATATATACCATCATTTACAAGTTAGTATGGGAAACTTGCACAACTGGCTATTGAAGAGCCTCCCTCCTGTGGAGAATTTCAACAATGAAATGGCCCTTCCATTTTGCCATGATCATTGACGCGATTTGGTGTGCAAGGAATAATTTTGTTTGGAATGCTAATTTTATTTCCCTTGCAGAGGTGCAGTAGCAGTTGTTGGCAAAGCTCTTACAGACTAAATAATTAACACCATACTTCTTCAATATTATCTCCTTTAAATAGACACTCTCATACTACTAACGATCTTAATGCAATTACGTGGAGCCTTCATCCCATGAATTGGATCACATATTCTCCTAACACCTATTGCTAATACTTTGCTAGAGAAATTCATGAGTGTACCATGTTGAAGCAATAACCCAACAAAAATAAATAGTACAATACTTGACCGTAAGTTCCATTCATATTTTTAATCTGTGGAATTGGTCATTCCTCAACTAATTGTAAACCGCAATCAGAGAATTACAAAGCTTAATGTAGTGGCATAGGAAGTACGCATACATCAGGATCAAGCTGAATGTGCTAAACTATGAGATTCACTACCATGGAGAATAAATAGTAAAACTAAAGTAAATCATCTGCCAAAGAGCGATTGAAAAAGGGTCTAACTATAGATTTAGCACAAGTGACACATACCTCTATCCTATTGGACTCATCATCTGCTTTGGCCAATTTCTCCTTGCAAGCACTCTCTTTATCACATACTGATTGCAACTTTGCTGTCAGTGCCTTCTTTTCTGCTTCACATTCTTCCAATTCTCTCTTCACAGTTTCAATGATCTTCTTGTTGCTATCTTTTTTCTCTTTCAGCTTGCCAGACTGTTTAAGAATCTGCCTTGCCTCAAGTATCTCTTCCAGTCTCAGCTGAAGCCACCCAATGTTCACTTTCATATCTTCTATTACACTCACTCGTGCAATCATGTTATGCAGCTCATCTTCTTTGATTCTACGGAGATCCTTGTCTTGCAATTCTGAGATGATGTCACATATCACCTCCAAGAACATTGATCGGAATGGCATAGATTCGGTACAATTCTCAAAAATATCTTCATGCTTAGTGAGAATTTTTCTTAATATGGGCTTGAATTTTGGCTTCACTTGGTATCCTATCAGTGATCCTTGTCCAACAGAATCAACCTCGTCACCTAAATTGTCCCACACATTAACCATTTCAGTAAGGTTGAGGCTGAATTGTGAGGATGAATTTCCAACCTTTGAAGTAGACTTGCTATTTTTCTTGTGTGCTTTTTCCCTAGAGTTACATGATGTTTGAATACCCTCAGGCAAAGGTTCCTCCTCAAGAGGGAGAGGTGGTTGTGCTTCAAATCCATTGTGCCCTTCCATTGGAGTTGAGTGATCAGCCATTGGGTTCTCATCCTCACTCACTTCCTCCATTTCAGCTACATCAACAGTCTTTTCAGTCTCTTCATGTCTGATTTCTGGCTCAAAGGTAGAACTAGAAGGATGAGCAACTTGTGTTGAAAAGGATTCTAGTTCTACTACAGAATATTCTGAATCTGAAACTTGGTGGTAAGTCTTCTTCACAGATGTTTTTGGAGTTCCAATAACCTTGCTTGCTGATCTCAACCTAGCACGACGCCCACAAATTATAGTTGAATCTGGAATCAAACGCTCTTTGGCAGAAGGAGTGCCCTTCCACCAAGACCCTGACTGACATTGAACACAGGCCAACAATGTGCAAATTAGAAATACATACATAGTTGTCATAATATATTTCCTAATATACAGATCAAATGTTCAGAATGAAGCAAAGGTTGGAACTTGGAACCCAAAATAGAGAAGCCTCAGTGTGTGTGAAACAAGAGGCACGCTTCTCTTCTCTGTTGGTGAGTGGTAGAAAAATAATACCCCATCGGAAATTAAAATAATTTTTGGTAATCAAATTTGTAACAGACTAAAATTAAGAATCATTTATACGTGTCATGCAGCTACTAATCAAACAAACTGGTATCTAATCCTCGCCTTCAATACAACAGAGAAGATCAAGGAAATAACACGAAAGTTACTTTCTGTGTGTGGTGGAGAAAAATCAAGTACTTCAAAATATTTAGAAACTCATAACACATGAAACAATATCAAAGAGAGAGATTTTTCTGATAATGGGTTTTCTATAAGCTTGGACCTCATGTGAGATAAATGGATGGAGAGTATGATTCTATTCCAAGTTCACATTTTTACCTTTTGTTTCTACAAAAATGCTTCCATTAAATCATTTTCATTCTTGGTAGAAAAAAAAAAGAAGTCATTTTACCTACAAATATGCTGCATCATTTGGAAACAAGTTACATACCTGGTTGTTTGATGAGTAAGAGTGAGAAGAATCCATATCCTGGACCTGCTTCCCCTTCTTTTCTGTTGTTCTTCGTTTAGGCATGTTGTGATGTGTCAATGCTCTTTTCTTACTAAACCGCAAAGCAAAGCAATGTACACTTGTTGTAGTTGTAGAGGAGATCCGGAACTGAAACTCAACTGATGTTAACTGCGGAACTCAAGGCACTTTGTATAAACTGCGGAATGTAAATTTTCAACTCTGAACAATATATTTGCTTTTTAACCAAAAATGTCAGTCATAACCTTTATGAATGTATAACCAAAAAGGGACTTCTCAAAAAAAAAAAAAAAAAAAAAAAAAAAAAACCAAAAAGGGAAAAGAATCAACTAATTGGACTAAAGTCTGTGAACGTACACAGACAATGACAATGAAAACATTGACACATCATGCATGGACTTTTTTGTATTATTATCACACACTTAAGTGATATGATGGAGAGAAATGAAGAGGGTAAACTAATAATTACGTGTATTACAGTGTCCATGTATTAGTATGAAATCGTTTTTGATTCTCTTGCACTAGTGTTTTCTTCCTTTTTGTTTGGTAAAATGTTTTTTCTTTTTTGCTACCTTGGGAATAAAATAAAGACCGTGTCTTATTAACTCAACCAATTGTCTCCTATATATAATTGAAACAATATGCGGTATATCTCATTTATGCTGTTTGAGGAATTAAGGGTTATAATTCACTTTGGATCTATTTTGGACACAACTCACTTTTTTTCCCTTTTATCATTAGAGTGTAAATTTGGAGCATCAAAGCAGGTTTCAAAGCTTTTGCCTGTGTTCTGTCCAAAAAAAAAAAGCTTATGCCTGCGTTCCCGTCGCTGCTATCATAGACGTGTTTAAAATTTTTTAGACTATAGGCAAATTTTATGTTTGAGTTTTAATATATTATAAGTTACCATTTTCACTTTATTATTTTACTTTTTTAAATGTAAAATTATTTCAAATTTGGATATTATATGAGATGACAAGGAAAATGTTAAGTTACCAGGCACCTGCCTCATTGACGTAGCTGCCTTTAAGATTTCTTTATATTTATATATATAAAATGAGGAGGGATCAAATTACAGCAGTGTAACTATGAAAGAGTTATACTATTTTAATAACTTGATATATAATGAAATTTTTATCGATTCAACCGTTGAATTATATCTACATATTACCAAGATTGTTTGTGTCAAATTTTGTTAAAATTGAACAACAAAGTAATCAAATGATCCATATTTTAATATATTTTGAAAAGTTTATATTACGTCGATTTTAATCTATATGAATGAGGTAGCAAATAATTTTGGATTAATTTGAAATTTTGTATACATGATCTATGTGAAAGAAACTTTCAATCCAGCGGTGAATTTTAAGAAAACATCATCTAGTTAAAAGTTATTGAATGGTGTAATAATTATTTAAGTTACACCGATATAATTTGATTTCTCCTCATATAAAATTAATTCAGCTTAAATGATTAGATGATATGGGTCCTTGTGACAATTTCAGTTTGTTACTTAAAATCTGAGTCTAAATTGGGAGCACAAAAGTGCTACTTGAGCATCATCTCATGAAAAATACAAAAATATTTTTTTTATAATCAATATCTTAAATATAAAAAATTCTTAGCTAAAATGATGTCCAACACAACACTTGTTAGCACTCAAGTTTTTTTTTTTTTAACCGATAAACAAATGAAAAGTTTTTTCGTTGCCTCCCCTCCCCCCATATCAAACAAATAAACAATAAATTATATTACGCTTTAGGTCAAAATGTCAAAAAAAAAAAAAGATTTAAATGAAAAATACCATAACTATGGTTTAAACCGTTACTAATAAGGCTCCAATTAGTTAATTAAGCAGAGTTAGCAACATTTAATGGTTGTTTTAAACCAAGCTTTAGGAAAATTTTGGTGAAGTAAAAAAAAAATGAAAATAAGTTAAAATGAGAAATCATAAGAGGGCAAATTGTAATTAATCTTAAAAATTAATTTAACTTGTTAACGAACAGTAGATTTTAACGGGAGCAAAGAGCCACAAAGTTATCTTGGATATTCATCCACACAAGCAACGATGCACTTGATACCCTAACATTATATAAACATTCAAATTAACGTTTATAAAATCTTCAAAATTTGGTCACATTCTAACATGACTAACAACTTAAAAGATATCCGTTATTTATTTAGCATGTGTTGATTGAAACACGATTTCAAAGAAAAATCACGATCTATGAAATACCATTAAAGTGATTCTACCAAAAGATTTCTCCTTTTTATTTGATTTTCTATTTTCAGGTAATTAAAAAAGATTTCTCATAAAGAAATGCCAGCCAACAGGATTTGAGCACAAGTAATCGCAAATGTTCAACATTTTCCTGGAAATGTTTTTCAACAGCTTTTTTGTGTTTACCTAAAAGTCAAATGAAGATAATTGGTATATAATCAAATTTTCAAAGCAGCCTGGGTCTTATCCAAATTTTTCAAATGACTGGTAAAAATCTATCATATCAGTAATTTTATCAAGCAATGCTTGCACAAGATCATCAAATATTACAACATATGTAACTAACAGACCACCAAGAAAAGCACAAGCTTCACAAGCCATGAAAGAAATAGTAGCATTTACTAGTCTAGGACTTGTAAGTCAACATATAATCTGAATGAACCAATTGATCTGGGTATGGGTACCAAGGAAACAACAAAGTAGGCTCTGGCAATCACACAAAACAGGTTTTATGCCCTTTTCATGACTTTGTCCGCCTCATATACATACATTCATACATACATGATACTCGTCCAACTCTTATATTGGAAAAATATTGATTTCAATTAAACCATTGCAGGCTGCAATATCATATATATTCATATACACAAACAATATCTTCCTGTGACAGCAACTGTAGTAATGCGTCGTAACATGTTCTGTACCTTTTATATGAGATGGCGTTATTTCTTATCTGTTGTAACGCCAACAACAACATTGCTCACCTGTGACATGTCAACTTCTTTTAAGGAAAACTTGCTATGCTCAAAAGCAACAGGAGAATCATATATGCAGAAAGAAAATGCATGTCCAAACTAAAAATGAAAAGCAATAACAATTACCAATTTCCCGCTTGAATCAACAGACATTGGATTTTCTACCACCACTGTTTGACTTTGAGACTGGGGCATTGCCTGCAGGTAGTGAAATAGAACGATATAATCAGAACAGAAAACCGCCAATACATCCTTATTATGAATAATCACAAAAATTAAAAATAAAAGCATACTGCTGAAGTAGAAGGTAATGTTCCAGCATTTGTTGTCCCATTGGGTCTTTGGACAGGGATTGGAAGCCTTCCATTGTTCGTCTACAAAAGACAGGAAGGAGGAGCAAAAGCGAGGAAACAGTATAAAAATCAACTCCAAAAAATTAAACATACAAAATAGATACACACATCATATTCACAAGAAACAGAAGATGAGAATGACAATCTCATAATTATGTATTCAGTATATCATAACCCTTTACAGATGCATCCAATGTTGAACAAGATCCTAGTAAGTTAGCCAAGAGGTAGGGCATATAAGTGGGGGTTTTAACACCTTATAGGCTCCAATCTTTTAGACTGGATCCCAATCTCTGATAGCAAGCATGAGATTGCTCAAATGATCATGCTTGTGAAGAATAAACAGGACACGGATGGTAACAATAAGACAAATATGAAAGCCTTTCATATTAGAAAACACAGGTTAAATATAAATACCTACACGCAACATACACCACCCCGTACCAATTATTTAGCCTAAAAAGTCAATGCTCAGATAACATAGTTCTATCAATAAAAACTTACACTCACATTAGTAATATAGTGACAGAGAGCACATTTGACTGAGGGAGCTCCATAAGGATACACGAGTGTTGTCCGGCAGTTCCCACAATGGACATGAGCTACTTGATTAGATGCTTTATAATGCAGATAAAAAGCCCATCAACAGATAGTCAGTAAACAACTAATTGAATAATAAGCATTGGTTATTAAAATATAACAAGGAACTCATCATTGGACAGACATGAGTATAAGAAAACAGAACCAATTAAAGCAACATAGCACAAGGACCCCAACATCTTGTAGCATGAGCAAGTAAGATTTTATGCATATAAGGTCCTTGTGGTAGCTCTAAAGATTAAAAATTGCATTCATCAATACAAACACCGTCATGTTGTTACATCTGTGATTAAGATTGTTCGGGGGGGGGGGGGGGGGGGCCTCCTCCATTGTCCAACATCCATTCATCAGCTTAGGAGCCCAATTGCCACCTTTTTTGGAAAGCATTTTGGCAACACCAAACCTCATTTCAGTCAAAAGACCCAATGAGTTCAAGGTCTCAATCACAGTGCCATATATATATTGGGTTTTGTTTTACATCAAATATGCTTGTTTTTAGCTTCATTTAAGTCTTGCAAAAAAGGCTAAGGAATAAGACACTTCGATTTCAAACTCTAGTACAATGGCAGAGAATGACAAATATAAAACCCAAAACCAGTAGTATATAACAGGATAAAAACAAAGGAATTCAGAATAGATTAAATAACAGGAACTCAAGTCAAGAAATAATGGCAGATCTTGACCAAATATTGAGGGAGCCAAAATAGTTAAATGATATACTCGAAAGAACTCTCAGTCACCCTCCATCTCAAAGCCAAAGTCTCTGGAAGGAAGGGAGAAGGTTCAAAGGAACTGTGTGAAAGGTGAAATTAGGTTTAAGTTTGGGTGAAAATAGGTCCCAAAGCAGAGTAAAGAAGTTGACATTTTAGTATGGGTATATGAAAAACTTCCAATCTGGACTCTATTTTCTTTTTGCCCAAACCATCAGCATGCTTTTGGTGGAAGTCTGAGACTTGAAAACACATGAATGAGCTCCAACGGAAGCCACCATAACTTTTGCCCAAACCCCAGCCATTGCTGTGAATGCAGTAGATGCTGCAAATCATCCAGTACCATAGATAGATTAGTTCCAAAGGAAACCACCATAACCATTTTTCCACTAGAGTAATGTTCTTAGAAACTAAACCGCCAAGACTAAGACCTCATCCTTTTTTAGCCTTACAGCAAACTCACAAATAACCAGATGACCCCTATTACAATCTCCAAACCCATGCGAAAGGAATCTCACATAATTTTTTCAATCTTATCCTCCACCCTAAAAGAATTTTGAACAAAGTGAGATAGTAAAAAGGGATACAAGATGAGGAAGACTGAGTCGAGGTTACATGGTCATGACCTCCCTCAAAAAGAGAAATCTTCTTTCTAATAGTCAAGCTGGTAACAATCTTCTTAAGCGACAGGCCAGAAGCATCCCAAAGGATACACAGGAAATAAAAAAAAAAAAACAAAGGATCACCTTAATGCACCCCTTGCTGACCCCTACATGTAACACTGTTCATGATTTAACCATGTTCAGCCACCAAGTAATCCAACAAAACATCACCACAATTATAAAATAGAAGATTTATATTAACAAGCAAATTTACATACAGTCCACCAAAATCAATGCTAAACCACTAAGCCTCACATCACATGTCAGGCAAATTACTAACATGTAGTACCTGGAGGAACAAGGTTTACAGTGTGACAGCAGGAACATCTCACACTTGTAGCTCCACGTGTGTACATTAGCAATGTCCTACAGCCTCCACAATAAAGTTGAGACATTTCCATCCCTGCAGGGGCATTGAGGTAAAGGTCCTCAGAATACTACATGTAAATATTAAATCCAGCAGGTAACATGATTTTTAGCTTAATCTCCCACATTTGTTCCAAATTGAATAAATAGCACATGCCAATAGATAAAGACGGGAGACACACCAATATATAACATGTAAGTTTATCTAATCTTAAAATTTCAACAACAGAAACAGCCAATGAGCTTACCAGGTGGAGGAACAGAGGTGATTGTGTTGCACAATGCACAACAAACATTGGTTGCCCCTCTTGGGTAAAGCAGAAGGCTCCTACAACCATTGCACACAAGTTGGCTCTGCATAGCTGCAAAGTTAAAGACCATTCACCTAAGAGTCACACGCAATTGAATCAATAACCAATTGAACCAAAATTCCCACTAATTTGTTTTACAAGTACAACAGGAAACCAGACACCAGAATGCCTGATCCAAATCAAAAACATGTAGCACCTGCTCCGCAGACAAATATGACCAACCCCAACATTCGAGAATCAACATGTTCAATAAAATATGTTCCAAAACCAAAACCAGACACATATATATGTTCCATAACCAAACAAAACACACCCTAAACAGAATTAAAACAAATAAAATAATAGAAATAACAAAGGATCTGACAATACCTGTGGCTCCCGACCCTGCTGCAACAACCGATTCAGACAACCAAGTCAAATAACAAAAACAAGAAAATAAAACAAAAATAAAATCTCTGTTGTTTTTGTTTCGGAGAAAACGAGGATGCCAAAGGGGAAAAAGAGAAAAGATTGAGAGATGAATGAAGAAATCTGAAGATATGTGCGTAATGAGGATTGAGATTAGATTCTCTTTAGAAAAAGGAAGAAGAAAACCAATCCAACCCTCTCTCTCTCTCTCTCTCTCTCTCTCTCTTCAATTTCTTCTACCAATGTTTCCTCATCATCTTCTCATCCCACACACACTTTCGGAAATTTCTTCAGCGACTATTAGTCTACCTTTTTATTTTATTCATTTTTAAATCATCATAAAAGTATAAAACATCGGTCGCTTTATTTTATTTTACGGTTAATTAAATATTAAAAACTAATCTATTTAATTCACTGTTATTATTTTTTTTCTGTCGTATCACTGTTATTATTATTTAGATATAATAAAATAGATTAATTTCATCAATAACTTCTTATTTTTCATTACGTTAATGAATACAAATCTACCTCATAAAGTTAATGATAGATGTAAGGTGTTGTTATATTTTCCACACAACATGTACTAATAAATTGGGATTTACAGTTTTTTTTTAATATAATGATATGTAATAATTATACTTACAAAATTTATGTAAAGTATATTATAAAAATAATATTATATTATAATTTAAATTAATAAAGTTATGGATAAATTTATGAAAATATTTTTTATATTTCGACATCAATACTTTATCTGTGAATGATATAATATATACGACATACAAAAATGACAATAGCGTATTGTCAAAACAAATAAAAGGACATAATCCATACTTAAATCAAATAAGAAAAAAAAAAGGAATAGAAGTAAATGTTAAAAAGAATAATTACTTACAAATTATAAAACTTCAAATAAAATAAGACAAATCTTTAGTAAAGAAATTCTACTAAAAAATATTATCAATATGTTTTTACCATGATTTTTAATGCACTTTTACACAATTTTTTATATTGTTTATTTATTACTTTCTTACTAAGTGTCCGAACGATATTCATGAAATAAATAAATAAGTATATATATATATATATATATATATATATATATATATATATATATATATATAAGTACAATTTTTTTTTTACAGGAACAAGTACAATTTCTTTTATTATATATAAGTACAAAATTTTAAAAGATGTAAATGAGATTGAAAATCATAAAATATAATTTACTTGTTCGTAACGCATACGCGATGTCCCTTGACAGCAATTCGAAGTCACCATTATTTTTAACCTTATCACAATTCACAAACCTTGTTGTTTATTATAGAAACAGAATGACAAACATTTAGAGTATTCAAGAATTTATTTTTTCAAACTGTTCAAAATTAGCAGACTGATCTAAAAAAATAAAAATCGAATAAATCATAAAAATCGTTTGATGAAAAAAATGAAAACAAACAAAATTCAGGTCAATTTTATTTTTTTGTTTTAATGTTCAAAATTGAAATAAATTAAATAAAATCATAAATATAGTAAACTTGTAATAGTTTCTTATTCTACCTTAAAATAAACTTGGAATTATTTTAACTTGTAATTTGTAATTTATATCAAGTTATATATCGTTTGTTCAGAAATTTAGTATCTGAACAAGTTTTTTATATTTATTTTAATTTTTATTTAATAAGTATTTTTCCTTGAATGAAAAATTAACTAATAGAGGAATTTATATACCGGTTCAAATTATAATCTTATGAAATTTCATTTGTTTACTGATTAAAAAATAAAGAGTTGTCCCTTAAAAAAATAAAATAAAAATTTGAAATAATTCATTTAATCGAAATTATAAAATATTTGATTAATTAAATTTGATTTTCTTTGAAGTATAGGTTTTTCTAAAATGATCAGATGAAATAAATTTTATCCTCAAAATCAATCTAATCCAAACCATAAACCACGTTGAATTTGTTGATATACTTGTTTAATGATGGCGACTGTGTTTTTATTATACAAGTAACTTATTGAAGATGATGTATTTGTTTAAAATGGTCCTTCATTGCCAACAGCGTTGAATTTAAAAATAATCTTCTCATAATGTGGATTAAAATTTAAAAAGTCACATCTACAGTTTTTTATTTTATTTTTTATTTTATCGTGATTACGGTGATTTGTATCTAAAGTCTAAACAAGCGTAGTAAAAGAGAAATAATTAGTAAATTTTTTATTTATGAAACTTTTTAATATTCAATCAATATATTGATCTAGTAATAAAATTTATATCAATTAAGTTTACTTGTATCAAAATATTCTGTCTCGTGTATAATTTGCGAAAAATACCTTTAATGTAGTGTAGATAAAACATTTAAATATAAAAAATAATACTTATATTGTTGAGAGAATGAGACATGTGAAAGAAAAGAGAGATTGCAACTTGCAAGTGCATTAAATTGAGATAAAGTTCAAAGCACAAAATAAAACACACCGTTAAAATAGTACAAAATTAAAATTATTTGTCTTACCATCAAATTAAAACACACCATTAAATATATTTATCTACATCCAAAAAAATAAAATAAAGTGACTTGCTCATTTAGAGAAGCCGGTACAGTAGTTAATGAGACCCACCCCACGCACATCTTCATTTATTCAATGTCAAAGTTAAATGAGGCAAAGTTAATATAAATAAAGTTTGATGATGTAACAATATTTCAATTTATTCATACGTTACATACTCATCGATTACTAAATCAATCGCATGGATTTATATTTTTTCCTCATCTAAGGAAACACATAATAATAATAATAATAATAATAATAATAATAATAATAATAATAATAATAATAATTTTCGTGTCTATATTCAGACACGTACGAGTGTATGTGTGTGTGATATACGAAACACTACTTTCTCTTTTATTTTTTATAATAAATAATTAAATTAAAATTTTGGAGTTGCAGCAGCTACTCACATATTTCTCACCAATTAACAACAACTGAATTTAGTTGGTTCGACAACCATAGGAATTTACAGATAGAACCCACACTTGGCTTCTTAGACTTAACAATGATATGGTTGATCAATTTGCTTTATCCTATCTATATAATAACTCACCCCTTTACGACATTTGCATTATATCCAATCATTTTTCTCACTGGGGGCAAATACTTGCACAATGGCCTCAGAAAATGGAGACAAACTAGAGCTAGCTTTCAGGGCTGTTCCTAATCCCAAGCCCAAGAAGGATTGGGTCCTTTTGTCCCTCAGGGTGGTTGCATTTTTGGCCACAGCATCTGCTACACTTGTTATGGCATTCAACAAACAAACCAAAAGCTTCGTAGTTGCCACCATTGGCACCAACCCAGTGACAATTACTCTTACTGCAATGTTTCAGCACACTCCAGCTTTTATGTTAGTTCTACAAATTTTGATTTAATTTCCCTTTGTTTTGCAATATTATACTAGTACTATATTAGACATTTTGACCTTCTTATATATATGCTATTATGGTGAGGCAGATTCTTCGTGATAGTCAATGCAATTGCCAGTCTCTATAACTTGGTGGTGATAGCAGTGGACATATTAGGACCCCAATATGATCACAAAGGACTTCGTCTTGGACTGATTGCAATATTAGATGTGGTACAAATGAGTTCTTTATTTTTTATTAGTCACCTTCAATTTTAAGATTAAATCAAATGAAAAATGCAATTTTTTTTTTTAAAGATTTGTTAAAAATATATCATTTGCTCAGTGTAATAAAACATATCATCAATTTTTAGTGAAATTAGGTGTTTATTTTCATATGCAATATATGTTTACATTTTAAAACACTTATATATAAAGAAGTCTTATCTATTTCCATAAAATATTAAAACTGACCCTGATCGTAAATCATTGTATAATTAAACATTGTTAACTTTTATAATAATTATTTTAAAAGTTATATTTTTAATAAGATTTTCTAATTATTTTATACTAACAGTGTGTATGAAACTTAAATTCTTAAATTAATTAATAATATATGAAAACTATTTGACTATATATACTAATTTTGGTTGAAGATGACGATGGCACTAGCAGCAACTGGAGATGGTGCAGCAACATTCATGGCAGAATTAGGAAGGAAAGGTAATTCACATGCAAGGTGGGATAAGATATGTGACAAATTCGAAGCATACTGCAACCGAGGTGGTGCTGCCCTCATTGCCTCTTTCATTGGCATCATTCTCCTCCTCGTTGTTACAGTCATGTCCATCACCAAGCTGCTCAAGCTAAATCGCATTTAGCACCTAATTCATGCATGATATATATCCTGCTTAATTTCTATATTCACCATGTTTGATGAGTGCATGCCAGCTTGTGATATATATATGTATTTAGTTGTGTCAGGATCACAAATAAATACGTTGATTACATGGACTTTTATAAATTTTTCATAGTTTTGTATAAAATGTTGGTGGCATGAATTGTAAGATAAATATTTTACCAAGAACGGCACAATTTATATGAATTTAGAACACCGATAAATAGATAGAAATTTACTCACTTGTTGAAGACATGATTAAGAGTGATGAGAATTGTCTGTGCGTTGCGCAACCTTCAGAAATCCAAAAGCCAAGTCTTCCTTTGCCTAATCACAGGCTCCACGTTCTAGAGTTCTCAATGGAACAAACCCTAGTGAGCAGTTGAATGACGTGACGGCAAACGGGACTTAGCCTCTCTATTTATTGACCCTAGGCACCTCCCATTATGGGCCTAGTGGTTCAGCCCACACTGTTTCCCACACTGATCAAAATTAGGTGTACAAAGCCCGTAAAAATCAATCACATTATTAGTGGGCTTAAGTATCATCAAATGGATCATAATATTAGCCCGTTTTTGGCAAAACAAAATATTACAATTAATTGTAGCCCACATAAATTCATAGGAAAATTCTAACATTCTCCCACTTAGGCAAAATTAATTGTGTATCTTTGATTTTAAAACATTTTCGAAAACGACTCTTGGGCTAATAACATACTGTGGCCACAAAACATATGATCCCAAGATACAACACCTAATTAAGACTCCATCCAACAAAAGCCATGTAACACCGAATCATGGCGGTAATTGCATCCCTTATTGACGCAACACCTTCCATGGTTACAAAAATTACCGACTTTGTCGACTAGTCATCAATGTGGAGTGTAACAAGAAAATGACGTGCTAATGTGATTAAAAGGCCATACCGCCATTTTCTTCGTCAGTCCTCAATTTCTCTCAAGTGCTTGAAAGCCAGAGAAATTACATGGTTTACTTGGAAACCATCATGCCTGAGCTCCAATCCTGGTGTCGATCACTGGCACAGTGATCCCAACAACACCGAGCTTTAATATTATTATGCCTCAGCTCCAACCTTGGTGTCGATCACCGGCATAGTGACCCCAACAACACCGAGCTTTAATATTATTACATTTGATATACACATACAAAAGATATCATAATGAAATTCATCTAATCATTTATTCATCAAATCAAATGTAAAATGTCATCAATATACAATTCCCAAAATTCAAAATAAGGATCGAACATTATATATATAAAAAAAAAAAGGAAATAACATAAATCTAAAACTCCCACTAACCAAGCATATCAAAAGAACTCACAATGCCCATGTTTTCAACATGTCGTTTGAAAACAACAGGCTTAAGTCCCTTGGTCAAGGGATCAGCCAGCATGGAATATGTGTCCACATGCTCTACAACTATGGAACCATCTTTCACAAGATCTCTAATAGTCAGGTACTTCAACTCTAAGTGCTTAGATCCACTAGAGGTCTTATTATTCTTTGTATAAGACACTGCAGCACTGTTATCACAGAAAATCCTCAGTGGCCTAGCAATGGAGTCCACAATACGAAGTCCCGTCATAAGGTTTCTTAATCAAACAGCATGAGTAGCGGCAACAAAACAAGCAATGAACTATGCTTGCATAGTGGAAGAGGCAACAAGAGTCTGCTTCTTACTCTTCCAGGATATCGCACCCCCGGCCATCATAAAGATGTATCCAGAAGTCGATTTACTGTCATCGGGGCACCCGCCAAGATCTGAATCTGTGTACCCTACGACCTCCAAGTTGTCAACTCTCCTATACACAAGCATATACTCCTTAGTCTTCTGAAGGTACCTCATCACCTTCTTAGCAGCTATCCAGTGATCATTCCCAGGGTTCGACTGGTATCTACCAAGAACACCAACTATGAAAGCGATGTCAGGCCTAGTACATACCTGAGCATACATGAGGCTGCCCAGGGCACTCGCAAAAGGTCTCTCGCTCATCTCTACTCATTCAATCTCATTCTTAGGACATTGATCCTTGTTGAATTTGTCACCTTTCACAACTGGAACGTCTCCAGGTTTACAATTCTGCATATTGAATCTCTCTAAGACTCTATTGATGTAAGCCTTTTGAGATAATCCAAGTGTATGACGTGATCTATCTCTGTGAATCTCAATCCCCAACACATAAGAGGCCTTACCAAGATCTTTCATGTCAAAAGATCTTGCTAGCATTTGCTTTGTCTCATGCAGCAATCCAAGGTCATTAGAAGCCAACAATATATCATCCACATATAATACAAGGAAGATGAATTTGCTCCCACTGACCTTGAGGTATATGCATTGATCAACTTTATTCTCCTCAAATCCCATAGAAGTCACCACTTCATCAAATTTTAGGTACCACTGTCTAAATGCTTGTTTCAAGCCATAAATTGACTTATTCAGTTTACAAACCAAGTCCTTATTACCACCAATATGGAAACCTTCAGGTTGCTGCATGTATACTGTCTCACTCAAATCACCATTCAGAAAAGCTGTCTTCACATCCATTTGGTGCAACTCCAAATCAAAGTGAGCTACGAGGGCCATGATGATTCTAAAAGAATCCTTTGTAGATACAGGCGAAAAGGTCTCATTAAAGTCAATGCCCTCTTTCTGTGTAAAACCCTTTGCCACTAGTCTGGCCTTAAATCTCTCAATGTTACCATTTGAGTTCTTCTTTGTCTTAAAGACCCATTTACAACCTATTGCTTTACAATTCTCAGGCAACTCAATAAGCTCCCATACTCCATTAACTGACATAGACTGCATCTCTTCATTCATTGCATGCTTCCACATATCTGACTGAGGGCAAGAAACGGCTTCCTGATAGCTCTTTGGATCAACAATATCTCCAATGTCATACGCATCCTCACTAAGATAGACTTGAAAGTCATCACTAATAGTGGGTCTCTTCTCTCTAGTCGACCTCCTCAAAGGAACCTGTGGAACCTGCTCAATTGGTTGTGGAATTTCATCCACAGTAGGAGGATCGAACACGTCATTGGCCTAGGAGCCAACTATATCTTCTGTCTCAACTACAGTCTCAACTGGAATAATCGGAACGCTAGTCTCAGTTGGGACGATCAGATCCCCAGTCTCAATCGGAACAACACTCGAAACACTAACAACTGGAACAGGTAGTGGTAAAGAAACAGTCTCAAGCGACTCAGCATCAATATCATCAGATGGAACAATAGGATCTGCCACATCAAGCTCCAAAAACTTAGCATTCATGGACTCTACAATTTTGCTCCCCTTACCAGGACAGAAGAACCTGTATCCTTTAGCGCGATCTGGATATCCAATGAAAAAGCAACGACTCGTCTTGGGGTCCGTCTTTTTCTGCAAGGGATTATAAATTTTGACCTCAGCTGGGCAACCCCAAACTCGAAGATGGTTCAGGCTAGGTTTTCTTCCTGTCCAAAGTTCAAAAGGAGTTTTAGGAACATATTTACTAGGAACTCTGTTTAGGATGTAAAGGGCTGTTTTCAAGGCTTCACCCCACAGAAATTCCGGCAAGTTACATCTACTCATCATGCTTCTCATCATATCTTTGAGTGTCCTATTGCGCCTTTCGGCTACACCATTTTGTTCAGGAGTCCCAGGCATGGTGTATTGTGGAACAATTCCACAATCTTGCAAGTATAAGGCAAACGGTCCCATATGCTGTCCTGTGCTACCATATTTACCATAATACTCTCCACCACGGTCAGACCTTACAATTTTGATTATTTTTCCCAATTGCTTTTCCACTTCGGTTTTAAAAATTTTGAACTTTTCAAGTGCTTCAGACTTTTCTTTAATCAAGTAAAGATAGCCATATCGGGAAAAAATCATCAATGAATGTAATGAAAAACTTGTTACCACAAATTGTAGGAGTTAGGGGCCCACTAATGTCTGTATGAATGATCTCTAAGAGATCTAAACTTCTAGTTGCACCTTTCTTTTTGGTTTTAGTGAACTTTCCCCTTATACAATCCACACAAGTACCCAAGTCATCAAAATCCACGGGAGGTAGAATATGCCCCTTTGACAATCTCTCAACCCTTTCCCTAGAAATATGACCTAAGCGCTTGTGCCACAACGTGAAGGATTTTTCCTCAATTTTAGACCGTTTAGCAACAGAATTCTCAACGACCAGGGATGAAGAAATATTATCACAATCCAAAGACAATTTATATAAACCATCAACTAAAGATCCATAACCAATAATTTGGGAGTTCAACATCAGATTTATCTTCCTATCACCAAAAGTAAAACTGAAACCAAGTTTGTCTAAACAAGAAACAGAAATCAAATTTCTCCTAAAAGAAGGTACATAAAAGGTATCCTTCAAAACCAATTCAAAACCAGAAGCTAAAACCAGGTTGACGTCTCCCACTTTCTCCACAAAGACTTCGAGATCATTTCCTACCCTTAGCTTGTTTTCCCTCAGACTGGGCTCCCTCAGATTTCTGAACCCCTGTAAAGACACAGCAATATGGGTTGTGGAACCACCATCAAGCCACCAAGAATCTATAGGAACATCAACTAGATTAGACTCAAGACAAACAAAAACTAAGTTATTACCTCCTGATTTCTGCTTGTTCTCTAGCCAAGCCTTGAACTTTCCACAATCAGTTTTCTTATGCCCCTTCTCCTTACACCAGAAGCACCAAATACCCTTCTTAAAGGTAGTTGGCTTAGGACCTCCTACACTGTGGTGCTGACCCTTACCTGGTTTTCCTGAACCTCGATATCTATGAAAAGCATTAGATGCACTCTTTGTATTTTTCCAGTGTCCCTTGCCAGAAGTGGGTTTGCCATGGACAGATAACAGGGCTATGTCACTCTTTTCTTTCTTGAGTTTCTCTTTCTCAGCGACACACTTGGTAATAAGGTCATTCACAGTCCATTTCTGACCAAGGGTATTGTGGGCAGTTTTAATTTGTGTGAAATCAGCGGGTAGGCAATTTAAGGCATGTTCGACAATGAACCTTTCATTAAGGACAATTTCGTGAGATTTCAGCTTGGTTTGGATGTGAACCATCTTCATAATGAATTCCCTTACGCCCCCAACATTATCATATCTCATGTCCGTTAACTGCTTCATCAGACATCTAGACTCAGCGTTGTCAGATACCTGGTACCTCTCCCCCAGAGCGTCAAGGAGCTCCTTAGCCGTCCCTTTCTCTGGCAGACCACTCAGAAGATGTTCAGAAACGGTCCTCTTGATAGCAATCAGACTCAACCTATCAGACCTCTCCCACTTAGCCAAAAGTTCCTTCTGTTCAGGTGTGCTCTCCGCATTAATCACAGGCTTCTCCTCACGTAAAGCTAAATCAAGATCAGAAATTCCCAAAGAGAATTCCAAATCTTGCTTCCATTTGCCATAATTTGATCCATTCAAGATCTCAATGGAAGCAGAACAGTTGTTCACAGAAAAGTTCACTGTTAAGTCAAAACAAGAATGCATTAGGACATACAGGACAAGATATAGCTGAAAGTGAAACAAGCTATCAAGGTGAGGCCAGTATAATAGCACATTCCCCTTTGTGCAGAATGCACAAACCAAGGTTACAACCTAGGTCAAAACCTCAGATGGGTTAATCCATGAGCACACACAAAGTTCAGAAAATTATCCCCTTTGGACAGACAAATCTCTCAACTTGGTGCATTCCCCAATAACTCCATCCATTCTCAACTCTCAATCCAAACATACAACAACCCCCTTTGGGCAGGCAATTGCATGCAAAGATCAAAAGCATTCCTCAAAATACAAAAAATTTCCATGAACCAATACAAGTGGTTCCACTTTGGCGGTAACGACTCGTACTAACCCATGAAAATTCTCGTACAGGAATCAATATTCTCTTGTCCAAAACCATGATCCAGTCAACATGCAAATGCATTAAAAGAGCATCCTTACTGGTCACAAATCAATTATCAAGAGCATTCCCAATATGTTTTATACTTAAACAGTGATAAAGCATTCTAATTTTAAAAGAAATCTAACTAGATAAATATTAACAATATTCATAGCAGTGGAAATTAAATAATCAAAATTAAACTTAAAACATAAGATCAATATACAATTATATGTTTAAAGAAATATTGCAATTGAATGATAAAAGATGTTTGGGAAAGATTTATCTTATCTTTTCCTTTCAAATATTTGATTTATCTTATCTTATCTTATTATCTTAAAAAAAATAAGATAATGCCAAATAAACAAAAGTATTATCTTATTATCTTAAAAAAAAATATTTGATCGAAATATTGGGCTAATATTATTATCTTATTATCTTAAAAAAATAAGATAATGCCAAATAAACAAAAGTATTATCTTATTATCTTAAAAAAAATATTTGATCAAAATATTTATCTTATTATCTTTCTTTATCTTATCTTTTATCTTTAAAAAAAAAGGAAACATAATGCCAAATAAACAAAAGTGAATCTAAACATAGACTGCAAAATAATGAAAACAAAAGTGACTCGAAGTTAAGGAATTAAACATTATTGGTGAATCTAAACAGTAAATATGAATTAAGCCTCAATGAATCGAGCCTCAACATAGTGAATCGAGTTTGGGATTTTGGAAAATTCTAACATGAATCTCCTCTTTGTCTTTTTTGCTTTAATTGTTTTTTATTGTTGTCCTTGATTAATAATGAATTAAGCCTACTTGATGAATTAATTCGTACTGTTATGTGCACAACAATGAATTGTTACATCGTGTATAAATTATTTATTAATTTCTTTCCCTAATTATTAATTTAAAACACAAATTGTATGATAAAAATATTTTACCGTAAAAATGTGCATAAACTATATAATAAAAAGCATTAAGATAAATCATTTAAGCCTTTATTAATGTTAAATCAGATTCTCAAATCAACTACTATTATGGAATTAAAAATTCGTTCAACAGCTCTAAAATATTAAAGTAAAGTTTACTTATATATACAAATTAATTAATCAGTCTATTGACCTACTGACCAAAAAAAAAAAATCAGTCGATTGACCATATTTACATGTTAAAAGTCCAATGAGAATGTTTTACTTTTCTTATTCTACCATTTAATAAAAAAAATGATTTTATTTAAATTGATATTTAATTTTTAATTAATCATATATATATATATATATATATTTGTAAAGATTTTAATATTTTCTACTTTAATATATTTTTATTTTAATAATTTATTTCTAAAAATTTTCTCTTCAATTTTAAAAAAAATTATCTCTTTAATTTAATTATAATTAAAAAAAACTGAACATTTATTATTAATAATATAAATATATATTATATTACTTCAAACAATTTCCATTCGTCACAGTGTCACACCATGCCACCTGTGTTATTTTTTTATTTACACCATATCACTTCTATTGATACCTCAATTATATGTATATTTTTTTTTCACATGCAATAATGATTTACATATTTATATAATATTTTACTCTTTTTTTACTTTATTTTTAAATCTTTCCATCATATTACATCACATCATTTATTATTATTATTTGGTAATATAGAAATTAATTATTAAAATAAAAAATATATAAAAATATAGATTAAAGTAGAAAAATCTTAGAATCCTTACAAATATATATATGATTAATTTAAATTAAATAGCAATTTCAATAAAATCATTAATTATCATTTATTACATTTTTTATTTTTATTTTTATTTTACTCTTTCTTCTGTTCTATTTCTTATACTAAAGCACAAAAATGCACTCATTATTTACTTTTCACATATTACATTGGTGTGGGACTTTCATAGGGTCACGTGGCAAAGCATATGTGGGTTGATACACCTCACTTTTTATGTAAAAAATATATTTTCTTTTTATGGGATAAATTACGTTTTCCTTTAATTAATGACAATATTTTCAGTTATGTCAATTTTTTCATTAAAAAATTATTATTTGTCAAAAATACCCATAAATTGTTAATTGGACAAACCTACCCTTCTTTGGGTTTATAAAAGTTCTAGGGAGTCAAGAAAAGAAGAAAAAACAAGTTCTGCTCTCAAATTTCACAAAATTCATCAAAGGTTAGCTTCTTCTCACTTTAGCTTCAATTTTTTTTTCAACTCTTAAAACATCTCATGTCGCACATATTTGATTAGTCTTAAGCAAACTCTGTCACTTTTTGTTGCGACTGCGATAATCTTTTTGTGATTTTTTTTTTTATTTTTCATGTATGACTGCATTTTAAATATTTTATTAATTTTTATTTTCTGCCATGAAGTGAATCATCATCTCCAAACAAGATCTACAAGTGAAGATAACATTAATGTTAAAGAGATCTGCAAGGTCACGGTATGATACTTCTGTACTACTTTAAGAATTGAATTAATCTTTTTTTTTTTTTTTTTAAATTATCATACACCATTTTATTGTTGATCTTGAATTGCTTCAAATTAAAAAGGTAAAAATTTCTTGATATTATGTAGTTGATTCTTGATTTCTTTTGGATATAACTATCAAATGATACACATGCTTGTGAGGTTTGGGAAGATATTCCCAAATTTCTTTTAGGGTAATAAACATGTATAATTATTTATGTAAAATTTTTCTTTAAATCTTTTCAATTATATTGCATGTATTTTAAATTTATTTTTGTGTGAAAATTTGAATTTTTTATTATATAATTGATTGCTCGTTCATAGATATATTATTGAATGACGGATATAATGACGTCAAGATAAGACGTTAATACGTAAGTCAAGAAAAGACATTAAAAGTTATCGTATTTTACGCTTATTTTTGTCGTATGTCTAGATAAAATATTTTTAAATTAAAAAAATAGAGGTATTAAATTTCATCAATTCATTTTTTTATTTGCAAAATCATTTGTTTATGTATTTATTTGTTCAATGAAAAGGGAAAATTAGCATGAAATATCAATGAATTTTAAACTAGATCAAACTTATGAGAAGGGTGCATGAGAAAGCATAGTCTTTAACCCAATTGATTGTAGATTCAAGCAAGAGCAGTTGAGGGGATTAAAATTCAACCCTGTCAATGCTAATTAATTAATGTGAATTCAAAATTGACCCTATTTGTTTCTTGAACCACCACCTTAAACCATACTACTTCGGAAAATGAGATACATATGTAACAAAGGAGAAAGGTGGAATGTTGAGGAAAGAGAGGTTTGATATGACTATGAGGAAAGAAAGAAATTAATGTTTTGAGGATAAAGAAGAAAATTCAGAGAGATAAAGTATAATTCATAAGGATGTTAGCAACCTGATGGTTATAAAAAGTGAGAATATAAAAAAAATATTTTTAAACTTAATTGTAAAAGTATTTTTTTACTGGCGAGGTTGCACAACTATAGAAGATTCAAACTCGACGATATGTGGGAGAAAATGTATAAGTTAAACCAATTTGTATACGTCTTTAGAAATTCCTTTAAGTTTTTCGTTTATAAGTTAAACCAATTTATATACTTCAAAGTTTTTTTTTTTTTTTAAAAAAAATCTCTTTTGTTTAACTTATCCAAAATTTGAGGTAAAAATATGCTAAAAATATATTAATAAAATAATAGTTTTAAATATCCTTCATGAAATAATTCTATATATTCTTAGTTTAATTTCATTTTTTTTCAACTCAAGATATTTATGAATCTTACACTTCATTTATTACATACTAGCATAAAGACATAAACCAAATTACTATATAAAAAAAAGATGGATTCTACTGTGCATCACTACTTCATGCGGTCTATATTGCACCTTTATTAATAGCCTTTAAATTAAACTATAGTGTACCTTCTTATCATGGACTTTCTACATTTGATTGTTACTCCTCCTTTGTCGGCACCACTCTCCATCGTGCACTACCATCGAATGTGATTTCTAGCGACGACGCCATTCTTTTTCCTCTTTCTTTAGCATTTTTTGCCCCTCCTTCCTCTTCTCTGCTCCATACTCTCCCTTTCTCTCCACTACCTCTGGTTGTCCCTCCACCATTTTCTTCGATCCCTTATTTCTCCTCCTTCTTAATTGTCTTGGTTTTTGTTACTCAAAGGGAGATAGATAAATATAACCTCAATGTGGGTTAAAGTTAAATTTGAATATGATCTAACAATTTTCATTATAGGTATTTCGATCTGTATTTGTGGTCTTTTAATACTTTCATTCAATTTGTTTGATTCGTTCTTCAATCGAACAATTGTGTTTAGGTTTTGTTTTGTTAAGCGTGTGATTATTAGGGGGTTTTGAAAAGCATGGAATAATACATTTGATGCTCGTTGATCTCCATCTGGTTCCTTCTTTGACCATTTTCCATGGAGGATGCAGTTGGTCTCCTCAATAAGGTTCTAGTTGACAGTGTTGACATCAGAGAAGCTAAGGTTGATGTTGATGGTGCTGCAAAGTATATAGTCAATGGAGGGGCTGCCGAAGGCGATAGAGAGGGAAGGGGAGTAAGGAGTGGGGAAAGGGAAGGAGAGGGAGAAGAAGTAAAAATAAGAAGAAAAAAAAGTGGGGCTACTGCCAGAAATCACCTCCGACAATAGCGTACGGTGGAGAGCTATGCTGACGAGGGAGAAGTAAGAATCAAATGTGGAGAATCCATGATAAAAGGTTGCACCGTAAATTAATCTAAATGTTATTAACAATGATGCATCATAGACTACATGAAATAGTCGTGTACCGTAGTATTTGTTAAAAAAAAAAAAGACAAATATAATATTTTGAGAGAAAAGATAAATAAAAGCACGAGAAAGGGAGAGTAACTCATGTGAAGGGGTAGGACCGTAAGAGAAAAAGGAAAGTTTTGAAGAAGTGCGAATAAGAAAATTAAAAGGCAAAAAAAAATGTGGAAGAGAGAGAATGCTGAATAAAAAATGAAAAAGGTAAAATCAATTATAATGTAGTTAAAAGGTAAGTAAAATTGTCAAAGAAAATTGTATGCCAAAAGATTTTCTATTGTCTTTATGTATGTTTATGTTATAGATAGATTTAGGGACGCATCCAAGAGGGGGCAAGTAGGGGCCTTGACCCCCTTCCTCAAGACCCTTTATGTATATATTAAAGAAAAAGAAAAGGAAAATTTTTTAAAATACTAATAGAGAAAAATGAATAAGAAAAATAGATTTTTGAATTGATATTTGTTTAATTTTCTTCTAGAAGTGGATTCTATTTCTAGTTTTACATATAAAATTAATAATAAATATTTTTGTTAAGTTTATTATTAATTAAATAATTATTTATTAAAAGTTAGATATGTAGTGGACAAATTAATGTTAAACTCATGTTTAGATAATCGTTTTGAATATATTTGTAGGTGTTGAATGTTCTTTAAAAAAAAAAAAACTTTTTATATATTTTTTATTCCGAACATATTTTGGTTATCCAAACGTGGTCTTATTTGGCGAAGCAAAGGACAAATGTTGCAAACGCCAGTTTGTTGGGGAATGTGGAGGAGTAGGAAGGCCAACGTGTAAACCAAACGAGACTCAGCAAGACAGCAACGTGCCATTCATTCAGTGGTTTGTTGGTTTGTTTCATCGCTTTCAGTTAATACTTCGCGCACTACACCACCTTCACCTTTAAAATTAACTTCCACTTAGTCTTAGATTACTTTGTTTGGTACAACTTAGACTACGTGGAATTTATCAAAAATAAATCTACTAACAACTTTTTAAATGTTTCAGTAAAAAAAAAAAAAACAAATTTTAAATGTTTGAGGAATTTTGTCAACAATAAATCTACTAATTTATATATTTATATATAAATTATATATAAAAATTAGTAATGTTATGAAAGCGTGTAATGCTATTTTTGAGAGTGATGATTAATTTTTATTTTATATATTATTGATGATGGGTTTTTTTTATTGAGAGGATTATTGATGATGGTTGATACTAAAGTTAGTAAATTAAATGTTTCTGTCAAAAAAAAAAAAGTTAGTAAATTAAATGTTAGTGAGATCTAAATTGTTGGTATAAAATCGTTTATCTACATTTTACAAAACATGATTTTTTTTTTTTTTCTTTTACAAAACATTATTATCTTAGAAGTAGATAATTAAGATTTATAAAACGACAACAAATTTTATTAGAGCAAAAGAGTTCAAGTACACTTACACGTCTTTCAGTTTAGGATCTTAGCCGCTACCCGCTGCCACAGCAGACAGCAGTTCACTTTCTTTTGTGTCCCCTTATTTTATCAAAGATATAAAAAAGATTTCTTTTTCTTTTTCAGAATGATAATAATAATAATATTTTTTATTATTAATATCATTGTCGTTTATTCGGTACAAAATATTTATTATCATTATTTAATGGAATTAAAATCTTTTGTAGTGTAGTGTAACTGTGTAGTGCAACCACTATTGGGTTTTCACCTGGGACTTCGTATCCATCCCATTATTTTCAATAACTATTAATTTAATTTTGTTTCCCATTACACCTGTCAAAATATATTACATGGTTTATACGCCCACTTTATTCTTTTTGTTTCTATTTTTATCTTACGTGCCTCTGCAGCTATTTGATATTGGGCATTAGAATTTAGAATCCAAGATTTGTAGAATTTTTATTCTTTTGCAATTTTACAACAAATTTTGGGGTTGGCTATATTCATTGGTACATACATAGATATAATAATAATAATATATATACATGCAATTGAATTTGCATTTTGGTTTTCGTTGATTTGTGAAGGAATTTTCGTGGTTAATTCTTTTGTACGCAACTGCTGTGTTTTCCTTCAGAACGTGGAAACAACTTTTTGGGGGAAGAATTTTGCTGCATTGAGTACGTTTGTGTTCTGCATTTGTTTTGTTGTTTTTTTCTTTTTCTTTTTGTTTTTAGCAGTTTTTAAGGTTTGTTTGGGGTCAGTTAGTTGGGTAATAGATAAGTGGGAAACTGTTTTGTGGAATGTCTCTTTGGTTAATTGGGACTCTGATAAGGTTAGTTACAATGGTCTCTGTTCTTGTTGCAGGCTCAATAACTTATTCAATTGGGTTTATCTTTCATTTTGCATTGAATGAAACAGTTGAAATTGGCTGCAGAATCTCACGCCAAAGAGGTTGGTTTTTTCTTTTCTTTCTTTTTTCTCATTTGGTGATTTAAACCTTGACAATGTGGTATGTGTTCTAGTGCGCTTTTAATTCATGTGCTGCTCCTCTGTTCAATTTTTCTGTTCTCTGATATTATGGATCATCACAAATTGCAGATCTTTTCCTTGTTTATGGAATTTGAAAACTGTTGTTATTTTTGTGTATCTTTTCCTTCCTTCCTTCCTTCCTTTCTTTCTTTTTAGTTTTTTCTCATTCTGTTTAAGACATTGTGATTGTGTGTTTTCGATCGTGATAGCTATTGTTGTGTCATGCTTAATGTTTCCAGTTTAGTTCCTGTGCTAATTTCTGCTCCCGAGAAGGATGATGTTAATTTACCCAGGAATTGTAAACCCCTAATTTTTTTTACTGGTGGTGGTGACTGGTTTGTTTAGCTTTTTGGAATGTTTTATGTCTGGCATTGGATCGCCTAATCTTTTGATGGTTCCTGTTTTTGTATTGAATTGCATTTACATTATTTGGTTTCAAGAGCATTGCATGCATTTGAAATTTGAAATATTAATCTAATGCTCTATCAGTCTATCTTATTAAAGCTTAAAATATGAGGTAACTTTTTTTTTGTTTTGAGCTATAAAAATGTGATTCACTTAAATTTAGTGAATATTTTTGTTACCGTTTGAAGTGTTTTTATTCGACTATGATGTAACTAACCTGAATGATGCCAAAGTATGAAAACTGTTTTGGTTTTACATTTGATACTGAAATTTTGTTTCTACAAGATTGCATCCTGTTATCTTTTAATTCTGAGAGCTATCTCCAACCTTGCATCAATGATGAGTCAATAGCAGATAATTGATTTTTGGAGATAGCTTATGCAGATAAGAGGTCCTAGTTGAGGCTTCAATCAAACTTAAAATCTGTCTCATGGCATACACTGCTGAGTGCTGATACCTTACCAGCATAAGCAAATGAAGGGCATCAATGTTGTATAACTTGTTTTAGAAGATTAGATGGCACTAACTGCATGATTGAGTCGCTGTTCTGCCTTTACCAGAAACTCCAGAATTTTCACATGATTTCTAGCTGGTGTAACATAAATGCTTGAAATTAAGCTGTTACAGTGTTTGAATCAATCCTTTGGAAAGGACATTTGTGTTAAACTTTGCTAGACTTTGATGTTTCTCCCAATCAATTTTTATCGAGTCAACAAATTTAGCATTCTTACATGTGATATTTTGCAGGATAATCCTCTTAGGCATAAGCCAGAAATGGAAAACACACTTGAGTCTTCTGGCAGTCAAAGGCATAGAAAGGTATTTAGCATGATCTACTGTGCTGTGAATGTGTCTTGGTATACTCAATGTCAGATACTAATTTCAGTCTTTTAAACATATTTCCTATAAATATCAGTTTGGATATTCAGAAGAAAAATTGATTTAAAAATTACTATGCATATATATTGTTGTCATGTTGCAGATATCAGCCAGATGGGATCCAGTTGAAGCATGTCGGCCTATAGTTGATGAAGCACCTGTGTTTTATCCAACTATTGAGGTACTTATAATTATCAATATCATAGTATTACAGTTGTTGGTGGTGGTTATATTGTATTTTGAATTAACTTTTTTGTTTATACTCTTCTTATCAGGAGTTTGAGGACACACTTGGTTACATAGCTAAGATTCGCCCCCAAGCTGAACCTTATGGCATATGTAGGATTGTCCCTCCAGCTTGCTGGGTACCACCTTGCCCTCTTAAGGAGAAAGATTTATGGGAAAATGCAAAATTTCCCACTCGTATTCAGCAAATTGACTTGCTTCAGAACAGGGAGCCCATGAGAAAGAAAACTAGGGGAAGGAAACGAAAACGTAGAAAGCAGTCAAAGATGGGCATGGGTAGGAGAACTGCCAAATCAGGTTCTGAAGCTAATGTTGCTTCTGAGCCTGAGGAGAAGTTTGGATTCCAATCAGGGTCAGAGTTCACACTTAAAGACTTTCAGCAATATGCTATTGTTTTTAAAGATTGCTACTTTGGATTGAATGATGCCAATGAACATGAAAAAGTTAGTGATAATAGTCACCAGCAGAGATGGAAGCCCTCTGTGGAGGAAATTGAAGGCGAATACTGGCGAATAGTAGAGCAACCAACTGATGAGGTTGAGGTACTAATTGCGGTTCATTGATAACATTGTTAGTCTTACTGTCGCACAATTAAGCAAAAAATTATATGTTATTCTGTTATTTTTGTAGGTGTATTATGGAGCTGACGTGGAAACTGGATCACTTGGAAGTGGTTTTCCTAAGACATCGTCCTTAACTAAGAATGATTCAGATACATATGCCCTGTCTGGCTGGAATCTGAATAACTTCCCGAGACTACCAGGTTCTGCATTATGTTTTGAAGGAAGTGATATCTCAGGAGTTGTAGTTCCATGGCTGTATGTTGGAATGTGCTTTTCCTCATTTTGCTGGGTAAGTAGTGAGAATTACATTTTCTTCAAGTCCAAATCTATGAAAGAAACAAAGTTTAAGGCCATAACAGATAATATTACTAATTTTCTTTTTAATCACTTTCTGTATCTGTCTGTGGAGTTTAGAGTTTAAGTTATTTATCATGAAAGCTGAGTTGAAACATTAACATCTGTCTGTTTTATAAAAAAAAAAATTAATTAAAGGTCCAATGGAGAAAATAAATGACTAGAACTATTATTAGACAAAGACTAGAATCTAGATAGGGGTCGCTACCAACTGCATAATTATTGAACCATGTCTAATATAATAGAATCCTCAGTATGTTTGCATTCACAATAATTTAGGACTTAGGTTCCACTGCTTTATGTTGATTTGTTTGAAATATTGAGCTATAAAACAAGTAATAATGTCTTGAATTTTGCATTTCTTTTGTTTCAGATCTTCATACTTTCATATAAAAACTAACACCTTTTTCTTGTTTCTTTCTCCTTGGAACAGCATGTTGAGGACCATCACCTCTATTCACTTAATTATCTGCATTGGGGTGACCCAAAAGTATGGTATGGAGTACCTGGAAGCCATGCTCCAGGTTTGGAAGATGCAATGAGAAAGCACTTGCCTGATTTATTTGAAGAACAACCAAATCTACTCAATGAATTGGTATACTACTCGGAATTGTACTTTCCTCGTTGATTTCAGTTTTTTGGTTGCTTTCATTCTGTTTCCATATAGAGATTTCATAAAGACACAGAGATTCTAGTTGATGCTAAATGTGTATTTTGTTGGAAGTTTGCTAGGAACTTTGAATGCACTTGTGATAGTTAAGAAACTAAAACCATGATGACATTTTGAAATCTTCAGACTTCAGAGTGTTACTTCATGTTTATTTAGTTAAAGGTGTGACACTCTGATTAATTTAGTGTATGATACTTTTATATGTAAATATATATAGCAGAAGCTAGAGTTATTAGGTATATCAATTTATGAGTAAGGCAGAGATGACCACCCCCCCAGTTTATTCTCCCTGTGTTGGAGATGAAAAACTATTCTTGGGCCTCCACTTGACAAAAGTTTTTAGGATATCCTTGACATAGTATTTGAGCCACTATGAACAAGTGATCAAGATTTTGATCCTTATTGCCCCCATTCTTTAGAATTAAGTTCAATTTGCACTAGGTATGATGGACTTATGCACTATCGACACTTCAAGCCTTAGTGGCCCTTGTGTGAGGCATCTTGTAGATATAAAATTATTATTACATTTCCACCTAATAACTTAAGCTTCTATAAGAGTTAATCCTTGGCCTTCCCAAGAATCAAAATTCATAGTTCAGTACAGAGTCTACCTGGTAAGCTCCTATTGTGTTTGGGAGAAAGTGTTGATTAAGAGTAAGCATCATCTAAATGATTTAATGGTTTCTGTTGACAAATGTCCTGCGTGATGTATTCTGTATGGCACATAAGTTTCAGCTCTATTGTTAATTTGTTATTGCAGTAGTGCTCTTATGTATTGTACTAACTTAGGCTATAGGCTATGCACATGTTTCATACCTGGTTATGTTTTGTATTAATTGTATCTAAACTCTTTAGATATTTCCTCTCTTGAGGAGCCTTGTTAATATGTCCAATGGGTCACGATGGTGCATGTTGGGTTTGGGTTCAACCTGATAGCATGTGCCCAATGGCTTGAATAGGGAAATGCCTGCATCTGATGTAGGGTGTTATATGTTAAAAGTTGTGCCTCTGCTAACAGTTTAGTCTTTTGGCATGGTGGTAAGTGTTCTTGGTTATATCATTTGGAATTAGAGTCAACACGGGTTCAAATCATAGGTTTGATATAATTCCAATTATCTTAAGGTTCCAGGGTGAACCTTCTCTTAGAGGGACAAAATGATATGTCCAAAGGGTTGCGAGGGTTGGGTTCAACCTAGTGGCTTATGCCTAATAATGGCTTAAATAGGGAATGGTCTGCGTCTAATGTAGGATGCTAAATGTCAAAAGTTTCACCTTTGCTAATAGATCAAGCTTTTGGCATGGTGGTAAACGCTCCTGGTCATATCACCTGCATTTGTCAAGTTATCCTTAGTTCCTTACAAGTCTATTAAAATTATGGTATAGTTATGTGTTTTATGACCTTGCTCTCGTTATGTAGTATGCTGAACTTTGACAATTCTGTTTCTATCAAAGCGACACTACCTTATCTCTCCAGAACTCTCTAGCACATCTGTTCATCTCTCGTACAAGTGTTAGATATTTTAGTACTCTTTGTGTAGTACATAGAGTTTGGGAACTGTATTATGATTCTAGTGGTTATGATTTCATCTTTGAGCAGGTGACTCAGTTATCTCCTTCAATTCTTAAATCCAAGGGGGTGCCTGTACATCGCACTGTCCAGCATTCAGGGGAATTTGTTGTTACCTTTCCAAGGGCATACCACTGTGGCTTCAATTGTGGCTTCAACTGTGCAGAGGCTGTGAATGTGGCTCCTGTTGATTGGCTTGTGCATGGCCAGAATGCTGCTGAGCTTTACAGTTTGCAGTGCCGTAAGACTTCATTGTCTCATGACAAGTTATTATTTGGATGTGCTCAGGAAGCCGTGCATGCCCTTGCAGAGCTAACTCTTCATGGAAAAGAAAATCTAAAATATATAAAGTGGAGAAGTGCTTGTGGGAAAGATGGAATTCTTACCAAGGCAGTTAAGGTAATGATTCTTGCATACTCTTTATCTTTGATCATAACCCATTCCACATATTTAGAAAGCTTCATAACACTTCAGTTGGCATTTATTATTTAATTTTAGTTCCCATGCAGATATCTGTTCTTCATTTCATTATTTTTTTTCACATTTTCTTACCCTTATTTTTGACAGACAAGGATAACTATGGAAAAGGAGAGGCTTGACTGTCTTCCAACTCATTTAAAGATGCTGAAGATGGACAGTGAGTTTGATTTGTTTGAGGAAAGAGAATGCTTCTCTTGCTTCTATGACTTGCACCTATCTGCCGTAGGTTGCAAGTGCTCTCCTGACAGTTATTCTTGTCTCAAACACTCAAATTTGTTTTGCTCATGTGAAATGGACAAAAGATTTATTCTGTTTCGTTATACTATGAATGAACTAAGTACATTGGTTGAAGCATTAGAAGGAGAATCACATGCTATTGAAGTGTGGGCAAATAGAAACACTGGAATGGTTTCTGCTAATGCCAAGGATGCTTGCATTTATAAACAAGATGTGGAGAGTGCCATGTGCCAAACCCAGAGTTACAAAGAAGGGAAAAACTCAACATATTGTGCAGGAACTAATGATAAGCCAAATTCAAATATACCTAGCAGTTCTTACAGCCACATTTCAGCAGAGTTAGTCCACTCAGAGTTTCACCATGAATCTTTTAGTGCACCATATGGCACTAAAGATTGTCATAAAGATAATTTGAATGAAAAAAATTTGGTCATGGACAATAAAGTTATGGTGGAGAAAGGAGGTTCGGTGGATTTGAATATTGATGTTATGTCTGGTGAACCTGAAAATTATTTTCTGCATGCTGCTGATTTCCATCATAGTAAGGGTGTTCCATATGTGGAAAAAGTCTGCTATCCAGAGGCCAGAAAGGAACAAGACAACATGGAACCTGGGGCTGATTGTATTGCTGCCTTGGAGAAAGAATTTTCCTCTTGTTCAAGGGATGTTCAAAATTCTTGTACACTTGATGGTTGTAAATTGTTTGGGGTGGATCTGCAGATGCATTCTGATTCAGTAGAGCAACTCAACGGTGTATCTAAAATGGGTGATGTCGAAACCTCCAATACAAGTATATCTTTGACAAACCAAAGCTTAATGCAGAAGTTTGGTATTTCTGTTGAGCCTGTAAATTTGGGCTCTGTTATATGTGGAAAGTTGTGGTGCAGTAAGCATGCAATATATCCAAAAGGTAAGCTGCAGTGTAGGATCTTTTCTGGGCTTGTATTATATCTTCAATTATTTTTTGTGGGAGTTTAACATTTCATTTGTTTTGGTACATTTATGAAGGATTCAAGAGTCGTGTTAAGTTCTTTAGCATTCTTGATCCACCAAGAATTTGTAACTATGTTTCTGAAGTCTATGATGCTGGATTTCTTGGGCCTCTTTTCAAGGTATCATTCCTGACCTTGTTTCTGTTTTATTTTTAAAATCATATGTACTACACAACCTATTTAATAATATAAATAGGAGTTAAGGTGTATAAGGCAATTCACTTACTCATTTACAAAAATCAAGGGTATCTCTCCACAATCCTTTTTCTACTCTCTCTGGGGGCGGTAGGCTTGTAATTTTTTGTTCAAGTCTGCTGTTGGCTAAACTGCTAAAGTATGGTGCATTTGGCTTAAACATTTTCAGAGAAGACTTTTATCTACACAATGTTTGTGGGATAGGTTGCTTTCTTAGGTTTTTGTGTGGGTTTCAGTTGATGTTTTCTTTAGAGGGGGAAGGGATTCTCTTTCTAGCTTGCACAAGGATTTGGGAGTTGAGCTATTATATTTTCATTATTTATTCTCTTTATTTAAATTATTTTAATCACCCTAGAAAATGTCTCTTTATGCTGCAGCGATACTCCATTTTTAATAAGTTATAGTTGTTCCATTTTATATTGTTGGGATAACTATTGTGCTGTCTTCTTATTTGCATTTTTTTCTTGGATATTTTCTGGAGAAACTCAGCTGCTGCTAATTTTTCACTGAACAGAATAGTTTATGCTCAGTTGCTGTCTGAAAATTCATGGAATCTGACAATCTAAAATAATATTAATGGAACTAAGTGATAATTGATTTCTTGTTATTCTATTTTTAATTTTATGGTATTTGCATGGACATATTTTTCAGTTGGAAGTATATTTCTTTCTCATTCAGTAAAATATCTTTCAGGTTACCATGGAAGAACATCCAAATGAGGCTTTCACAAACACCTCAGCAGATAAGTGCTGGGAAATAGTTCTTGACAGACTAAATCATGAAATCAAGAGGCGAAGGAGTCAAGGTGAAACAGAACTTCCTCCCTTGGAACTTCTGCAAAGCATTAACGGTCACGAAATGTTTGGATTCCTTTCACCATCCATTATTCAGGTAATGCAAACTCATGAATGTTTAAGATATTCACACCCTTGTTTTGCTAAAATTAATATCACTGGTGTATTCTTTTCTAATATAGACTTATAGTCATGCATTTTGGAATTCGGATCTTATCTTTAGCCAGTTTTGTTGAACTAGTTTAATGTAGCTCATCATGTTCTGACTTTTGATGTTTTAATCCATTCTGAAAAAATTTTCCAGGCCTTTGAAGCTCAGGATCCCAATCATCAATGCGTCGAGTACTGGAATCACAAAGAAGTTGTCTCTGAATCTTCAGGCAGTGCCATTGATGACTGTCTTGGTTCAAGTAACTCTCTAGGTGATGTCAAGACCAAGCTTTTTGGTGCCGGTTTGATAAAGCAGGAGCAAGATAGCATCAGAGGAAGTTGTGATTCTTTTGAAGAGATGAAATTGGTGCTACAAGGATTCTTGAAAAAGGCAAGTCCTGATGAATTGAGTGCCATGCATAAGTTATTCAGCTCTGATGCACAGTTCACTAATTGGAGAGCAGCATTTGTAACGCTGATAGAGGAAATCCAGAAAGCTTGTGCATAAAGTATAACATCTCAACTCTATCTGACTTTGGATAGTCATATTTCAATTTAGTCCTTAGTGAAGTTCTTTCTTTCAGTGACCAATTAAACTGAAGATGATGCTGGGTGAAAGTCAAGATAAAATTTTGCTACTTGCCCAGTGTCAATGACCTGTTTAGAGATGGATAATGACATTGACCCATTGTAGGTGCTAATGCCATTGACCCATTCCAACTTCCTTTAGAGTTTATATTTACTTTTGATGGCCTAGCCTGCAGCTTTGGTAGTATTTAGGTTTTACATCTTTCGTCCTTAGTGATCTCCATACTCTCCAATTTATGTATATAAACAGAAAAACTAATGTTACTGCTATAAATGAAGACGAGAGTAGGAATAATACAGGGAGAGTTTGTAATTTGGAATAAGTTTCCTTCTTGGTCAGAATTTACATAAGATAATAGCAATTTCATTTTTCAACTCATCCGATTTATGGGATCAATAACTTTGCTACATATAGCATTGAAAAAGAAGCATAGTTTGGTTAGGGAGCGTCTTAATTTTTTGGCAATATGTCATGAATAGCCATTGGTAATAGTTATTACATCAAGGTAGGATAATCATGAAACTTTAAGTCGATTAATTTTTATCTTTCAATAACACAAACTTCCTAACATTCAAAGAATACCCTTATGGCATTTTATGAAATGTAAACAGTCACAAAGCTTATTCTTTCCTTTTTAGACAATGTATGAGAAGCTAAGGGCAAATAAGTTATCTTACCTACTGTCTATGGAGTTAGCTCCTATTCCCTATTGCAATTAAATCTAGTCTACCATTCACACCATCCTTTTATCTTGTATGTTAAGAAGTGTTTCGATTACACTATCACAGACATTTTTTTTTTCTACACACATTACATCAATATTGTGCCTCACATCAAAACATCACCATATATGGAAGATAAGAGAAAATAGACCTTTTCTTCTATACATTTTTCTCAGTTGAGTGCTTTTGAGTTTTACCAAGTACAACATTGATGTGCTTCACATGTTGATAAACTCCTCTTTAGTTAAGGCCTCTAGAGCATTTTTATATTCTTGAAAGCCATCAAAAGTTTCTCTTAATCTATTACAGGGGGCGATTGTGTATGAGAAAACTCTTATATAGCCAAGATATATTGTCTTTCTTCCATGTTGAAGTTGATGGTAGTTTGTTTCTTCCTTACAAATAAGACATGCGTTATGCCCCTTAACACTATATCCGGACAAGTTTTCATATATTGGAAAGACATTTATAGTACAAAATAACATGATACGCATCTTATTAAATGGATCTTTCTCGTACGTGCAAAAGACATTAACACCATCCTCCTACAACATTTTCAGGTCTTCAATTAACGATTGTAAGTAAATATCTATTTTGTGTCCTGATTGTTTTGGGCCTGAAATCATTATAGGCAACATCATATACTTACTCTTTATGCACAACCAAGGAGATAGATTGTAAATTACCAATATAACGACTCATGAACTGTGTGAACTACTAAGATTACCATAGAGATTTATTTTATCAGTACAAGTTGCAAGACGAAGGTTTCTTAGTTCATTGTCGAACTCAGGAAATAATTGATCAATTTCCTTCCATTGAGGAAAATCAACTTAATGGCAAAGTGAATGAATCAAAGTAGTTTTGAATGAGCTAAAACTCTTTATTCTCTAACACCATATAAAGTTAATTGAATAAATGATTCTGCTATATTATTCATTCATTCTGTTAGTGCAGTGTATATACTACACACAGTTTTAATGTTTAAATAAAGATTAGTTGTACAATCAAATAAAAGTTAGCATTATAAAACAGAAAAAATAGCAATTGAAATAATTGATGAGATTGCAATTTGTTACAAAAGAAAAGGGTACATAGAGGTGGAGCAATTACATCAACACATTTGGTTGCTGGCCTATGTTATATCCTTTCTTTTATCGGTTTTTCTAATATGAAAAATATAAGATTATTTTAATAATTATAAGTATTGTTAGTGGTTGCAACTGTTTTTGAAATTGTTTTTTTAATAGGTATTATTTATTTAATTTTTTTTAGAAAATTCTATAAATTTAAATAAATTGAGAGTTTGCATGACATTTTCTCTTTCCTATTTTCTTTATTTGCAAAATGAATAAATTAGTATTTTTGTTTGTTATTATTTTAATTTATAGTTTTAATAATTGTGTTGCAATTATATTTTAACAAAAATAAAATAATTAGAAGAAATTATATTAATGGGGTTTGAAAAAAATGTATCGTGCATTTAGATAAAGTAAAAATATATATATAGGAATGCTGTTTAAAAAAATACATGAAGTATTGTTTGTGTATGAAAATAATTAAGTCAAGATAAATTAACCAATTAGACGAAATTAATATCAAATTACGTAATTAATTAGGTGAGGATTAAAGTAAATTAAGTAAGTGGATGGATAAGTAAATGATTAGTTGAATTGTTTTATTTTTTCTCTCGTAAGTTTTCAAAAAACTGCATGCCCTAATGCTCTTTGAAGTGTGTATTTCTTTCCCTTCTGAATCTGCTGGGCCAACTGCACACCCCAAGTTAGGGATGGTAAAGTGTATCCGGACCCTACAGGTACCCGCAAAAATATTCGCAAGCGGGTCGGGTAAATACCCGCTTATTGGGACTGGAGCCGGGGCCGGGTATTTACCCGTAATTTTTTGCGGGTGCGGGTACGGGTACGGGTACTATAGTATCCGCCCCGTCCCGTCCCGCACCTATCATATATATATAATTAAAATAACTTAAATAAATAATTATGTTATATATATACTTTTTTGTAAAAAAAATAATTTTATATTTTCCATAAACTAACACTAATAGTAAAAGATTTATGTTATAACTTACAATAATTTTATATTTTATATTTTTAATATTATGTGTGAATGTTTTTAATGTTAAGTTTGAATTATTTAAGCGTGAATTTTCAATTTATTTGTAATAATTTTTTAATTAATATTTTTATAGCTTAAATGCAATTTCGGTTCATCTATTTTGCATAATCGGCAATTTTGGTCCCCCTATTTTAAAATAGAGATGTTTAGTCTTCCAATTTTCTAAAATATGTAATTTTGGTTCTTCCATCAAATTGAAAGCGTTGACTGTTAAGAGATTAACGTTAACCTTAACGTGGTCCAAATATAATGACGTGACACGAAATTATTTATTTAGTTTTTAATTATTTTAAATACTGAGTAGAATAATTGATGAAAAATATATTTTATAAAAAGGTAATATCATTTATTTGACTACGATGTGCCATGTATTTCAACAATGTAGAACTAATTTAAAATAAATGATTAAGACTTGTGATTTCTATTTTAGGACTCACGATTACCCCAACCATTAAAATCGACGTGACATGTGTTTTAGTGACGTAGATAAACAAATAATTATTACTCATTATTTAAAATAATTAAAAAATAAATAAATAATCTCATGTCACATCACTATATTTGGGTCACGTCAAGGTCAACATTAATCTCTTAACTGTCAATGCTTTCAATTTGATGAAAGGACCAAAATTATGGATTTTACAAAATTGGGAGACTAAATGTCTCTATAGAGGGACCAAGATTGCTGATTGTGCAAAATAGGAGGACTAAATGTCTCTATTTTAAAATAGGATGACTAAAATTGCGGATTGTGCAAAATAGGGGGATCAAAATTACATTTAAGCCTATTTTTTATTGATTTATTAACTTCATACATAAGTAAAGTGCAGGTAGCAGGTGCGGGTATGGGTATATAGGTACCCAGCGGGTACAGGGATGAGGATTAAAGTTGCTACCCGAACGGATATGGGGGCCAGGTACGGGTATTTTTTTTAAACGCGGGTATGGAGACGGATACTATAGGACCCTACCCAGACTCTACCCATTGCCATCCTTACCCCAAGTCCAACCGATTAACGGTTGTGAGTGGAGGGTGATTGAGGACCGTTGATCATGATTTGAAATTGCGGCAGCAAAGTCGTGGACGGAGAGAAGAAAATAGGATAACGCAGCACCATTTCCTTCCTCATTCTGCATGTTTCAGCCAAGAAATTCACTACTTTTTCTCTCAAATTTTTCTTCGAAAATAAGTTAACAATTACAACTAATAACAAATAAATAAATAAAAAAGATACTTATATAATATTAACACCAAATATTATAATATTACAATAAAATATACTCTCACTTTGAGGGAAAAAAATAAATAAAAAAAAGATAAAAAAAAATTAATATATTTTTTGTTACAAAAAGTTTAAATTTAATTTGTAAAGACGCACTCCCTTGCAGAGTCAGGAAATAATAAATATAAAAGTGATGTAATGAAAAGAAAGAAAGAAAAAAAAGAGAGTAAATAGATATAAAAATTATTATTGTTTTTGAAAGTTAGACGTTTAATGTGTGTTCACGTTCACGCTCCTGCTATTGCCTCATGCATCTCTGTCTGGTTTATTTAGGTCTAGGTTTTATCTTTTTTAGGACTCAGTTAAGGCACCATTTTTGCTTGTTTTTATTTTTTTAAAATGTCGCTTGACTATTATAAATGTCTTCACGTACTCTTTTACACTTTTAGGTGAAAATTTCAAAGTAATTTAGAATGCAGAACAAGAAAAGGAAACTACTTAAAGATTGTGATTTGAAGGTCCATAAAGTTTGAAGAAAAAAAAGAATAGAATCCTGAAATTTCGGAACTTGAATGGATTGATACAAAATTGGATGGAACAGAATCTCACACCTTTTCTTCTGGCATTGGGGACACATGCACAAGGTCATCAATTGAAATAGAAAAGAAAGCCATACCATGCCAAACTGCTGATGGTTGTAGAATCCATACGAAGAAGCATTCAACAGATATTTCAAAAAGATTGTTCCGAAAGTGCAGAGAAAGATGAAATGATATCATGGCCCCTATCACTTTGACCAATGTTATTAGTTACCGAAAAAGTTAGTGAGTTTATTACTATAAGTAAATAAATATAAATGTATATATTTTTTTCTAAAAATTAATAACTTATGAGCATGATATATTTTGATTAATTAAATCAGTGGTAAATAAATACACTTTGTAAAGCGTCTAATTTTGATTTCTATTTTCATTATTAATTATTATATTTTTTATTGATAATTTAAAATGGTACTTTATTTTTTATTTTCTATTTTATAATTTGCAAGAAAATAATTAAATATTATTTTTTTTATAATTTTATTCATAAATTTTGAAAAATAGATAATATATTATTTTTATAATTATTAGTAAAATATATTACATAAAAAATAAAATACCCACTTAGTCATCTTAAAAAGGAAATTGTATTTATACAATTTTTTGTACAAAAATTTGTCTAACAAAGAGAGAAATAAAAAAAAAAGGAGATAAATGTATGAATTAGGGATGGCAAAAAAATGCGCACCCGTGGATATTCGCAGATAAAATCCGCAACGGATAGAAAATGGATATCTAAATGGATATCCGCGGGTAAAATAAATGGGTTTTTTCGTTACCCGTTTGTTAAACGGACGGGCACGTGGTATGATACTATCTGCCCCGCGGGTACCTGCGAAATGGAGAATTTCTAATATTGTATTTTTTTGTATTTGTATTTTTATTTAGACTTAAAGAAATTGAAGTACTTTAACTTGCTGTTTTTTTTATTGGACTTATGTTTTAGATAAACTAATTTTATTTGGACTTATGTTTTAAAGAGATTAATTTTATTTGAATTTATGCTTTGGAGTTATGTAATTGACATATGTTTTAAAGAGACTAATTTTATTTGGCTTTTTAGAATTTTTTTATTCTTTAATTGATGTAAAGACACTTCTTATGCTTATTCTTATGATATAATAAAATTTCTTCTTTGTTTTGCCGATCAAAAGAGAAAAAAACAGTTTTTTTAATTCTTTTTTATTTTTTTCGAATATCTATGGATATCCATGGGTATTCGTGGGTTTACAAAAAATCTGCGGATAATTGTCTATGCAGGTACTGTGGGTTCGCGGGCAAGTACGGACGGATTTTCTAGCATGCAGGGCAGGTAACGGGTAGCTACTACCCGTGCCCACCCGAACCCGTTGCCATCCCTAGTATGAATAGATGATTAATGTAGTGGGTCAGGTTCTTGTGTATAGAAAAATATTTGTTAGAAGATGTCAACTCTTTAAATAAATTTTAATATCTTAAAAGATTAGTTTTTAACTTTTAATTGAGAAATACTTTAAGTTTAAAATAAAATGATTAATTTAAGGGAAAGAGATAAGAAAGTAATATTATAAAAAAAATATTATATAAATAATATATTTCTCTTAAAAAACAATCTTTCTTTCATCAGTCTTATATCCATTATTGTAACACGTTCAAGAATGGGCATACGCATGACTTTGTTAGTAAACCATATTTTATCAGTTTACTTTGCAGTGGTCATTGCAACTCAACTATATTTTATTTACAACCAAAAAGTTCCATATCAAAACAAAATTTTATCAAAATGTGGCAATCCTGCTTCAAGGTCTCAAATAGCCACCAAGGAAAAGAAAAAAATTGAGGCATGCGTGGATCTCATAATGATAACTAATCAACAAAGTAAAAAAAGATTCCAAAACATGCAATTTTAACTTAGAATGCTATGAGAGAACACTTTTTGTACCCAGTGGTGGTGCACTATCACTATGACATGTGCGCAAAGGCACTTGCACTTGAAATGCCACCGAACCATGATGTATCCACTTTCTTTCAGGCACAGGCAAACAGCAGTGCCTTAAATATTTGTAATGTTAGGTTTAAGGCTACACGTACATGCCCCACTCACACCTTCCCTTTATAAATGTTATGTAGATTTAGGTTTAGGACAGGAATATTCAATATTACATGAGTTTAATGGTAATGCACTGATAGTACAAAATTATTTTACACTATCAACCAATTACAAATCATCATTGATATAACTTTTAAAATAATTATTGTAAAAATTAACAAATTTCTTATCATACATGGTGGGTTATGATTAAATGACAGTGTAAAACTTTCTTACACGGTTAGTGCATCATCTATTTTCTCATATTCCATTCGTCAGTATGCACTGGATTGTGTAATCTCACAAAATCTCAATATAGTTTACTTTAAATTTTATTAACATTCTCTTTTGAGTCTTCTCAATACATTCTTTTTTTTTATTTATTGAATGAGATTAAATATGTGAAGTCCATTATTTATTTAATAGATTTAAACTCATAAATTTCAACAATTAAAGAGAGGATGTATGTTAAGGCTTCTTGTTGAACAAAGAATTCATGTATTACTATATTATTACTATACTATACTATTAAAAGTGAATGGATTGTTACTTAAGAATTAGAAACGTCAAAATCCACACTTACACAGCACCCGAGATAGTTTCAGATTCTCCATACTTGACCTGTTAATTCCGAACCAACCTGCTTTAATATCAGTGTTGAGTTGGCTCCACTTTACACTTCCACATCAGACTTCAGAACAAACTGCAAAACCAGACACTGAGACACAGTTTTTCAGTGTTCACTGAACTTTCATAAATATTAAAAGTCAACAAGTCTTGCAGTTGAGGATGGACTATACGTGCTGCTGAACTGAACAATACTAGTTGTCACTCTTGTTCATGCTTGGTGGGGGCTTTGCATTCCAAAACCCAAATGGAAAACATGCATTGGTCAAACTTAATGCTACTGTGTTTCTTGGGAATGCTTCTAACGCCTTCCTTGTGTCAAAGTGATGCAAGTACAGCTGTGTACATTGTTACTCTGAGACAAGCTCCTGCTTCTCACTATCATCATGAGTTGATCACAGTGGGTAACAACTCTAGACATGGTTCATCTGGGAGAAGAAGAACAAGAACTAGAGTTCACAAACCAAGGTACCCCATCTTTGTTTTGAAGATTAACAAAGTGTGTTCAAAGTGTATTGTTACATTCCTTTATAGCTGAGGCTTCTTGTTGAAGTTATGTATTTGTGTTATGATGATAAACATTTGTTAAAATGATTGCCAATTTGCCATAGTACCTAAACAACTCGTGGACAAGTTGTTTGAAAACCTTATCATTATATTTGTTTGATACTCTAAATTCTTAGAACTTTGTACCATATTTTTATTTTCCTCCAATTTCTTGACTTTTGTGCTTAGTTATGCATTCATTTGAGAGATATGTATTGTCTTTTGGTTTTTTTTAGACATCAGAATGTTACAAAGCCAGATAGGAGACGTGGTTCATACTTTGCCCGAGTTCATGACTCGTTGTTGAATAAGGTGTTTAATGGGGAGAAATATCTGAAGCTCTATAGCTATCATTACTTGATTAATGGATTTGCTGTGTTGGTTACCCAACAGCAGGTATGCTATGGTTTTACTTTTCAACATCTTGATTATGTCCTTATTCTGTGAAGAAACAAGTGCTTGTTTGTTTTTGTTGTTTCCAATTGTGCATAGTTTGGTGTTTGTATCAATGATTTGATAAATGTATTCAAGCAACATGTTCTTGATTTTTGAAATCTTGAAGGCGGATAAACTGTCAAGGAGAAGAGAAGTGTCCAATGTGGTTTTGGATTTTTCTGTGAGGACTGCAACCACACACACTCCACAATTTTTGGGTCTGCCACAGGGAGCTTGGTTGCAAGCAGGTGGGTTTGAAACTGCTGGAGAAGGAATCACTATTGGGTTTGTTGACACTGGCATTGATCCTACACACCCTAGTTTTGCTGATGATAAATCTGAACATCCCTTCCCTGTTCCTGCTCATTTCTCTGGCGTCTGTGAGGTTACTCCGGATTTTCCGTCCGGTTCTTGCAATAGGAAGCTTGTTGGGGCCAGACATTTTGCAGCATCTGCTATAACAAGAGGAATATTTAACTCATCTCAGGACTATGCTTCTCCCTTTGACGGTGATGGCCACGGCACGTGAGTTTTTGGCATTTCCAAATGAATCTTATGTTCAATTGTTGTTAACCACAATTGGCCATTTGATCATTTTGTCCATTTCAACAAATTTATCTTTCTATAACTTTATTATCTTTTTGAAGTTCATATCTCTCTACTTGAACTTTGACGAATCATTTGTATCTAGCTTCTGTTTTTCAGAATTTTGAACTCATCAATTTGTTTTTCCCCTGTTCTTTTCAGCTTCAACAGTTTTGAAAAAATAGATTATTGAAAAATGATCTGGCATTGCTACTTGCCAATATGATTTTAGCCAATGCTTGAAAGTTGAAAATGAAGTTATATATTCATGTCAGACTATCAATCATGTTTCTTTCATTCACAAGTTCAAAATACGATAGTTATTTGAATTAAGTGTGCCACAAAACTAAAACTTCATTTTACTTGTTTTTTCACTGAATGTCCATTCTGATATATCTATAACATACAGGCACACAGCTTCTGTTGCAGCTGGAAACCATGGAATTCCAGTGGTCGTTGCTGGGCAATTTTTTGGAAATGCTAGTGGGATGGCTCCTCATTCACAGTAACTAATCTTGAACTTTATATAAGTTAAAAACTCATGTGTCATTGTTATTTGTGTGTCATTTTGGAAAATAATTGAAGATGAGATGAAATGGACCAATAGATTTGAAAGGGAAAAAAAAAAGGAAGAGAAAGTTGATATCTAGTGACAGAAAGATATAATTTATCTGAGAAACTCTTAAAGCCTTTTGCTATGCAGAGAAGTGCTCAACTAGGTGCTAAAGCTGAGTATCTATATTCTGAAAGAGGGTTCCTTGCATTGAGCTTCAAGATAACATAGGCTAGCATATCAATGCAGTTTAAAATATTAGACCTCTAGATATTTATTACTTTGCAAGGATATGTGGTTCTATGTATTAAGTCAGTGGTTTGTGCATCTAGATGATGTTTCCAAGTCATATTTACGAGATTGATTAATTATCATAAGTTCAGGATGTTTTAGAACATTTAAGGACTGTAAATAAGACTTGCAATATGATTTTCAGAAGGGGAAAATATTTCCTGTCTCTTAAAATTACATGATTTTTTACAAGAAAACTGAAGGAAAACTCCTTCAATGGTTGGGCCAGGTTCAGAACCAAAATAGGTATCTGTCATAGGAGATGGACCACTCCAATGTCCCTGTGTACATTACCTGCCATTCATGATTAAATTTTCCCTTCATTCTGTCATATTCTCTACTTTATTTTCTCTGTCTTGGTCTCTATCACTTATCTCTTTTTGTTCCCTGTGGAACGCTTCAATTCCATAGAATTGATCTCCACATACAGTAACCAACAATTTATGTAAATTTATTTGGCACTTGAAAAAGACTATAGAAAATTATAGTAACTGTGTATGTAATTCTTTTTATTCAAGAAAAAAATGAAGAGTGGATCTGTTCTAACCTGGATTTCTAATAATTTCATGCAAGCATAATTAATTTTTATTCTATATTTCTATATATGCAAACTTTGAATGCATTCCATTTCAATATTTTACAGCATTTCCATTTACAAGGCACTATACAAGAGATTTGGAGGATTTGCAGCAGATGTTGTTGCAGGTATTGACCAGGTACGTGTACTTTTATATGCCATTTATGTGTCAGCAATATTTGATAATTTTATTTGAGGTCAATTGTTGACACTTGATATATTTTCTTATTTTTTATCATCTTAAAGTTATGGCTTCCTTCCTCTAGTACGTGCCAATGTGATTGCTTGGTTAACTAAATAATTATTGTCATCCATTTTTCAACAGCCTGTTTATTGGCTTCAAATAATTCTGATTCAGTGAAGAGCATTTAATATGGATTGTATTAGGATTCTAAATTTAACCTGTGGGTTGATCCAATATCATTTGCTTTTCATTTAAAGTTTGTTAGTGTATTTATTCATTTAAATTTTCATTGAGGGTATGCATGGTCTTGAATCAAAGAGTTACTGTAAAGTACTTTCCTTGCATGTGTTCCTTTCAAAATCTGTTTACTAAATTGTATCCACAATTTTACATTTATGGTATGGCTTATAATATAATGAATTGTTTACAGGCAGCTCAGGATGGGGTTGACATAATATGCTTGTCAATCACTCCTAATAGGCGTCCTTCTGGTATTGCAACTTTCTTCAATCCAATAGATATGGCATTGCTGTCAGCTGTAAAAGCTGGTATTTTTGTAGTGCAAGCTGCTGGCAATACTGGACCATCACCTATGAGCATGTCCTCCTTCAGTCCATGGATCTTTACTGTTGGTGCCACATCTCACGATCGAGTTTATAGCAACTCCCTATGTCTTGGAAATAATGTGACCATACCTGGAGTTGGACTTGCACGTAAAATTCTGTTGCTCTAATCCTGGTTAGCTATACATACATGACTTTGTTTTAGACAAACTTGGCTTTTTGGCCTTGGTGGTGCAATTTGGTTTTGAAATTACCAAAGAAGTGCGGGTGGGGTAAATCGTATGTGAAGTGTGTGATTTCAAAAAGTGAAGTCATACTTTATATATATATATGGCTTATTATTTATTCTTTTAACAAGAAAGACATACTCTAGCATTAATACTCACATTGCCTCATTGATTTTATAAAAAAAAAAGGGGCAAAGTCGTGCTTCCTCTGCACGACTTGCCTGGTTTGTGAAAAAGAAAGTCATGCGACTTTCTTATTAAAAAAATAAAATAATAAATCGTATATAGGGTGTGTGAGTTCACTTTTTGAAGCCACGCACTTCATATACGACTTACCTCATGTAGGTAATTACTTTCTCATTCGAATTCATAATTTCAAAACCAAATTGCACCATCGGAGTCAAAAAGCCACTCTTATACTTAGGGGCTCCTATAGTGCTTCCCATGCATGAGTATAAGTTTTAGCTATGCTTCTGTATTCTTAATTTCTTATTACTTTTGTATTGTTGGATGAGAGTACACTAAGTAACTATTTTTAGTTAGATGATGAATCCCAACCTAGAATAAAGAAATCCAAGATCTAAAATTGATACTACTATATTGTGAACAACCAGTTTGTTACCTTTAAGGCCTTAATCATGTTACATTGGAGAAGTTCTTTGATGACTGATAAAATGATTCAATTGTTAATGTGTGCAAGTATAATTTTTTATATCAGTACGCCTATGGAGATTTATTAATACCCTATTTTTTTTCATTTTTCTTTTATTACTTCCCCCAGCTGGCACATATGACAACACAATGTTCAAACTGATTCATGCACGACATGCTTTGAACAAAAACATAACAGTTACTGATGGTATGTATATTGGTGAGTGTCAAGATTCAAGTAAGTTCAGTCAGGATTTGGTCCAGGGCAACCTCCTGATCTGTAGCTATTCAGTTCGATTTGTGCTTGGGCTCTCCACCATCAAACAGGCCTTAGAAACAGCCATGAACCTTAGTGCAGTTGGTGTTGTTTTCTCCATGGATCCATTTGTGACTTCTTTTCAGCTTAACCCAGTTCCAATGAAAATGCCTGGCATAATAATTCCATCTTCAAATGATTCCAAGGTGGATCATTTTCTCTCTTGCACACGCATGATTAAATGCACATGTTTACTGTCTTATTTCTTATTTTCTTGGGCATGTATGCCATCTTTGTTGCTCTATTTAAGTACTTAATGTGTGCATGAAAACCATGGTGTGGATTTGACATATATCAACAGTCAACTTATTTCTATCCCTTGCTTGCATGTGTGTGGAAATGATACCTTGATACCAACTATTCATTTTGTTTTTCAACTGGACAGATATTACTGCAATACTACAATTCTTCCCTGGAAATAGATGGGAATTCAAACAAAGTTGTTAAATTTGGGGCTGTTGCTAGCATTGGTGGTGGATTAGAAGCAAACTACAATAATGAGGCCCCAAAGGTTGTGTATTACTCTGCCAGAGGACCAGATCCAGAGGACAGTCTTCCTCATGAAGCTGACATTATGAAACCCAATTTGGTAGCTCCTGGAAATTTTATATGGGCTGCTTGGAGTTCTGTTGCCACTGATTCTGTTGAATTTCTAGGTTTGTCAATACATAAGTAGTTTGTTTTTTACTAGAAAACAAAACATAAACAAGTTTAAGGCATTCATTTGGTGTGTTCCAAGTTAAACATAACATCTTTTTAAATTATAATCTATACTAGGAAATATGAATTTTGATTTATTTATCATGTCAATATAGTGAAATATGAATATCTGATCTGCATTGTTCCAACAGGTGAGAATTTTGCAATGATGTCTGGCACAAGCATGGCTGCACCTCATGTTGCTGGTCTTGCTGCACTAATTAAGCAAAATTTTCCCAATTTTAGTCCTGCAGCCATTGGATCTGCACTTTCCACCACAGCTTCTCTGTATGACAACAATGGGAGGCCAATAATGGCACAGCGATCATATCCCTCCATAAACCAAAACCTATCTCCAGCAACTCCCTTTGACATGGGAAGTGGTTTTGTGAATGCTACTGCAGCATTAAATCCAGGATTGCTTTTTGATTCTAGTAAGTCTCACTTAACTAATGAACTTTTAAATCATTAAATATATACTAATATCCATGCAAGTTCAAATGTTTCAAAAATTCAGCAAAGATTGTTGTTCAAATGTCTCACTTAACTAGCTCAAATTTATGAAAGCTGCTTGATTAATAAACAAAACCCATTTCTGAATTTTCAAATGTGTTTACACATATTTTTCTTTGTAGGTTATGATGATTACATGTCATTCCTATGTGGTATCAATGGTTCAACTCCTACAGTGCTAAACTACACCGGTCAAAATTGCTGGACTTATAATTCAACACTATATGGCCCTGATCTGAACTTGCCCTCAATCACAATAGCAAGGTTGAACCAATCTAGAGTAATACAAAGAACAATCCAAAACATTGCTGGAAATGAAACATACAATGTTGGTTGGAGTGCTCCGTATGGAACTTCCATGAAAGTGTCTCCTAATCACTTCTCTCTTGCCAGTGGGGAGAGACTAGTCTTGTCTGTGATCTTCAATGCAACCAGCAACAGTTCTGCTGCCAGCTTTGGGAGAATTGGTTTGTATGGTAACCAAGGTCATGTTGTCAACATTCCTGTGGCAGTCATTTTTAAAATCTTATAACCAGCTAACATGGTTAGTGTCTTTAATTTCTTCTTCAGTGATTCATTTTGATTTTGCTTTGTTTTCTTAATCTAGTCTTTGTTTTATTGGGTTACAAAATGTATTAAGCTATTTTTTCATTCGTTATACTTAATAGTGTAAAGTTACGTATGTATAATAGCAAATTGTGCTATACTACTTATTAGGTCATATAGTCTGGTTGCATACCGAACACAAATACATGAGATGGGTTATTTTTGTCGGGTATGCACTTTAGACTACACCCAGCCCAAGTTGTTAACAAGGACACTACAAGTGATTAGTGATAATTCTGAGTTCTTATATGCTTTGTTGAGTAACTGTTGTTCCATCTTTATTTACCTTTATATTTTAGGGATCATGCTCCTCTAGAGCTAGCAACTCACTTTTGAAAATAAATAGCTCATTTATTATGCATAACCAATTATAAATTGGATATCAATTGTTGATTTTTTTTCATGGACCAAAATTATATTTGACATTGACCTTTTCATATATTTTTTTTTTGAAAAGACATTGACCTTTTCAGAACATTATCATTTCCCATTTATATAATGCAACACAATCCTTGACTCAGTCTTCGGCTTTTATGTTTTTGTCAACTTGGTGTTTTGCATGACGTTATCAGGTGCATACAAGTTGACCTTATCTTTTTGAGTTCTCAAAACTTTTTTTTTTAGTAGAATTAATTTTGATAGAATTAAATAATTTAACTTTCATAATTAATGGAATTAGTTTTAAATATGAGATTAAAATTTTCTTAAAACAAATTTATATTTTCAAAAATAATTATACTTCACTTTTAAAATAAAAATTTTCTTCCAAACTTATTTTAACTTATCACCTTAAATATAAATTAATTTTTACAATATTATTCCTTTTAAAATTAATTTTATAAAATATAAACTAAATGTAGTCAATCAATGCATTAAAGTTTATAGGGGCAAGTTGCTCTCTCGAGGGCAAGTATAAATATAAAACAAACACTGAATTATCTCCCGGCATATAGATGCCAATCTGAATTATTCCCAACCACAAAAGACTTTTCAATTTATGAATATTTTATTATAATTAATATTGATTAAAGAATTTTAATATAATTTAATTAAATTGTAAAATATTTTTATTAGTTTAATTAATGAAGAAAATATTAATTTAATTTAATATGAATAATTTTGTTTCTATGTGTTCTAATCATAAAAGGTATAATATAGTTTAATATGATTAATATTTTTCATCTTTTGCTCTCTCTTCACAGTAGCTTTCTGCCCAAAATAGAGAGAATAAATTTTGATATAGGACCACAATATTTTTTTCTTTCCTCTCTTGTTTTTTGTATATCAAAAGAGGAAAGTTCTTCTACAATAATTTTGTGTATCAAAAGAGGAAAATTCTTTTGACAATCGTGCTTTCCTTTATCAGTTTTTCATTCCACAACTTTTGTTTCAAACTAAGTGTAAGACTTTTTCTACTCGAGAAAAATAACATTTGCACATTAAATTTTTTTAAGACATTTCTATATCCTTTCCTTTCTAAATAATAAGATTAAAAATATTTTATGACATATTTTTATAATCATTTTCCTAATGTAACTATAGTTTTAAAAACTAAACCACTGATCAACCTGGTTAAGGCACTGTGTCAATGATCGAACTAGTAAATCACTAAATAAATCGCATGACGTGGACTATATCAAATATATAAAAATTATATATACAAAACAAATTTGTTGGCTAAGTGGTTAAAAGCATTGTGGCAAGCGTGGAAACTTGGGTTCAAGTCCAATACGTTGTCCCAAGGTGTTGAACGCACGCGCCACACACGGAAACAACTCTGCAGGAACACTCTCGCATGTACTGCTGCAGCTGGTTGGACTATTTATTATAAATAGTTAAGGCTTAATTGCAAATTTTACCATCTAACTTTCATAATTTTGCGAATTTTACCACTTAAGTTTTAATTTTGCAAATTTTACCACCCAAGTTTTCAATTTTTGCACATTTTACCACTTTGATATTTTACCAAAAAAAAAGTTAAAGAATTCAAAAAAAAAAATTGTGAAACATTAGAGTGGTAAAATGCGCAAAAATTGAAAACTTAGGTGGTAAAATGTGCAAAAATTGAAAACTTAGGTGGTAAAATGTGCAAAAATTGAAAACTTGGGTGGTAAAATTCGCAAAATTATGAAAGTTGAGTGGTAAAATTTGTAAAATTAAAACTTGGATGGTAAAATTTGCAAAATTATGAAAGTTGGATGGTAAAATATGCAATTAAGCCAATAGTTAAATACACATCTTAGTAACAAGTTAATACCATAAACAAACTAAAGTATAGCAAGTATGGCTTTGTCATCTCAACTACTTGTTCATTTTGCCTTATTACTCATCCTTGTAACACCCATTATTACTATTAAAGATTTTCTTATTAATTAAGAAATTCGTGAACTAATTTGATATTATTAAAAATAGCCTTTAAAATACGGGTAGATTTGTTTTTCCTTTAAAACTTTGTTACTTAAAATTCTAAACGACAATCATACACAATAACTTATTAATATATCAAAATCCCTTTTAATGAATTATTGGTCTTAATAAGTCAAACTCATTTTATAAGACATAAATTCGTTGCAAACAATGAAACATAACAAAATCTTTCTTAATTAAGAACATCCTCAGATCCATCAGTATACTATTCTATTACACAAAATATACTTTTGCATTTACATTCTTGGAATTTAACACATTATACATTTGAGTCACATATAAAGAATTGGTAAATCATAATATCTATACCTAGTCTACCCTCTTTTATACAAGAAAGGACTAAGACTCACAGCAGTGACTCAAAGAAAATTTCAAAATACCTAATTAACCCATGTAGCATCCTAGAAGGATCCTCTTCTTTCTCTTAAACGTCCACTCGTGTTCATAGTGCTTGTCGTAGATTTTCCATTCCATCTTTGTTGTTTGCACAAGATCATTCGTCTAAATTTGAAAAAAATAAAGGCGTATGGAGTGAGTCTCCCTTCTCCTCTAAACCAACAACCAAACGACCTTACAGTCACAAACAAACAAACAACATTAACCACTATATTGTGGTACTCTCACGAGTCTCACTCTAAATCCTGAACGCATTTCGGACTAGTCCTTAGCTCATCACATCTCGTCACAACTCAGGCCCGCTGCCACTGGAACTCCTAGAACTCAGTGGACTTGCATAATTTAAGTTGGATGACTTGCTGGGAGTACATCCTTCACCATAATACAATGGTAGGGCTCTCACCAACACGGTTATGTCTCGCATTTGTCGAGATTGCCAAGTCGACACTGTGGAAACACGACCACAAACTCGGTGCTAGATCCTCAAGAAACAGCAAGTCAACGAGCATACCTCAAGTACCACTCTGTGTGGTCATCCAATCTCTAAGGACTGACTCCTCAACCACTCTCCCTATCGAGATTTGTTTTTTACAAGTCCGTGTGGGCTTTTCTACCAAAGGTACTCGACGACGGTCCTCAATCAACATATGTCCCCGACATACAATATGGAGATCCAACTGCCCCACTATCACAGTGGTTAAACATTATGACCCCGTCATCTCATAAGCACAATGCTCACCATAGATAAAGCCTCCACACGACCTCTTAACACTTGCCCATTTGGCTTTCGATCACGTAAGGCTATCCTTCTCAATCGACGTGTAACATTCATCCACGAACAAATTACATTTCAATGGTCACGCACGAGTCAACGGTAGAGGTTCTTCCTCCTCTTTTCATTTCTCACAACGTCTAGAAGCAAACAATAACTTATTAACCACAAAACACACTTGCGTAATGCACATCACCCAATCATGACCCGATTCATGATTTTCTCTATCTTATTACATCTTATTGAATCCTTGCTTATTCTTAAGTTTTATGATTGATTTAATTATCGAGTCTCAAGGTCCATGCAAGGGTCCTAAATTTCCTTCTAAGTCCAAATATCAGGCATCCTCCACGTGCAAAGGTACTTATTAATTACCAATCCATAATATTATTAGATTCACACTCTTTAATTACAATTTATTCACTATTGTTCATAGTGAATATTATTAGTTACTAGAATTTCATCCTAGTATTCACAAATGCGCTCCATTTAGAGTTCATTTGCTCCCATCCAAGAATGCAATATTCTTGTTTCCATAATCAACAAACCATCACAAAAATTAACATGCACAAACAATATTACAGCACTCATTGCCCGAGGATCACATTCCTCTCAGTCTCTAATTTACAGTTATAAACAAGATAAATAGTAATAGTCAATCAATCATCATTCAAACACAAAAATCATTAATAATTAATACACTAACATTTATGGGAAGATCCCCCTTTTTAGGTGGAATACTTCGTCATTAACACAAATAAGCCAAACAACATCACTTAAGCAATTATTCCAAGTACATCACAATTAAACACATAGAGCTGAAATCATCAATCATAAATTATTTGATAAAGTAAATCAACTTAGAATTTCACCAAATATTGCAGAGATACTTCTCAGGATGCATATATTAACAAATAAAATTAACTCCCACAAATTCAACCCACAAGTAATATTTTTGGAATTAAAAATAGTGGTTGGATGTTGTTTACAAAACATACTTTAAGAATTTTAGAAAGTACCAATTCAACTCTTTTTTTCATGAAATTTTACAGAAAAAATCCCTATCATGTGGATTAATACATATAATTTTTTCAGTATGGTCCAACTACGAAAAATCCCATTTTTGTATTTCAGCATCAATATTGTTCCTGAACAGAGTTTACAATGAGAAAATTCACTTAAATACAAAAAGCGCTTAAAAAATTATGGAAATATTCATGGACACTCCAAATGGTCCAAAATGTGTCAGGTAATTTTCTCAGATCAAATCCCATGAAAAGATATTTTTTTTCATTTTATCTCTTAGTTATCCAGCTTTTGGGTTTTTCAAAGAGAAAATGGGTAAAAATACTCCCAAAGCTTTTCTGACTTTACAAAAATTCAGGGATGATGCTCATGGTACATAAAACGAACCCATGGTTCCAGTTTTCCAAAATAATATCCCAAATTTTTTGTAAAAATCAAAACAGCCTCATTCTCAGAATCAACAGTTTTTGAAAATAAATCCGGTAAAAATAGTTACAGTACTCAAAAAACTTTGAAAAAAATAACATGATATCCAGAGGCATAAAAACATTGAAAAATGTATTTACATTCTCAAAATCATGCACGAAAACCAAGAATAAAGAATAAAAATTAAACATAGTTGCAGAGCAAAAATAACAACTAGCTCATTTCAAGTTTTTCAAAAGTTCTTGTGACACCCATGGTGTCTATAGACTACCAACAACAGCCACAATTAATATTAAACAAGAAAACAAGAAAATAGCTTAGAGAAGAAAGAAACCCCTCCATACCTCAACGAAATCGAAATCCAATCGGTGGGTTTTAAAGCTCTTGAGCTCCTCTCTAACATATCCGAAAATGAACGGTGAAAGATGAAAATTGATGCTCAAAACTTAGAGAGAAGTTAGAGCTCTTAGAGAGAAGGTGGAGAGAAAATGGAGGAAATTTGGTGGAGAAGGAGAAGAATGAAGAAAAAAAAAGGCATATACACACACTTTTAAGAGAGAGAAAAGTGAAAAAGTAAAAAGTGCCCTTTCTCTCTCCTTTTGGTCAGCCCACACCTCTAAGCATTAGGGGTCCATGTTAGTTTTTAAATTGGGCCCATACGAGGCCCATTAGAGTTAGGGTTAGGGTTTCTCAGGGTCACTAACAATCATGTAGATGGAATTTTAATTCAATCTCACTTCAATTATTATTTTTCTAAGACATAAATTAATTAATTAAATCCCTAATAAAGTTATTTCCATCAATTTCATTAATTATTTAATTAATTTTTCACTTAGAACTAATTTAATAGTAAAACAATTTAATTAAGTTATATAAATCACTAATTCTATTTTTATTTATATCTAGTCCTTTCTAGACTTGAATTAATAAAATTGGGCTTAATTAAGTTTAATTACCTTAATTAAAATTTCTAAATCACTAACTACTTTAGAACCTTTAATTTCACTAATTAAAGTTACTACCAATTTATTAATAAGTTGTGGCATTAAAACTCTAATTTTTCATTCTAGACAAAAGTTCCACAGATTTACCATAATGCCATTAATGAGTTAACTAAATCCCTTCCCATTGACTTTTGACCAAGATGAGTCTATCTTTGACTTTTCAAATTTTGAACTTCCATCCCCAAATTTTTAATTCTCTACTTAATCATTATTAAGTAATACTTATGTTATTTATTTTTCATTATTTTTCTTAATTACTTAATTAATCACTAATTATATTTAATCACTCAAAACATATTTTTCTTATTTAAAACAAATAAATTTCAATTAAATCATAATTGAATCACACAAGTATATACTTTTTGAATTGTAATTTTTAGGGTGTTACAATCCTCCTCCCGCTTCAGTTACACAACCTTTTGATTGGTGTATTATCAGCCACTTTAAGCATCACCATAGATAGAGAAGCCTTGATTTCATTCAAGTCTCAACTGAGTAATGACACTCTTAATCCCTTATCTTCTTGGAACCACAATTCATCTCCATACAAGTGGACTGGTGTCCTGTGTGACAAGCTTAGCCAAAGAGTAACATGCCTAGATCTTTCAGGTTTGAGACTCTCAGGTCACTTAAGTCCTTATATTGGTAACCTCTCCTCTCTTCAGTCCCTCCAGTTGTAGAATAACCAACTCAGAGGAGTGATTCCTGACCAAATTGGCAACCTATTCAATCTGAGAGTTCTAAATATGAGCTCTAACATGCTAGAAGGAAAGCTTCCTTCAAACATCACCCACCTGAATGAGCTTTGGATTCTTGATTTATCCTCAAACAAGATTGTCAGCAAGATTCCTTAGGACATCAGCAGCTTGAAAAAGCTCTAGGCCTTGAAATTGCAAAGCAATAGCCTTTATGGTTCAATACCAGCATCTCTAGGAAACATTTCTTCTCTAAAAATATCAGTTTTGGCACCAACTTTCTCACTGGCTGGATTCCCAGTGAATTGGGTAGGCTCCATGATTTGATTGAGCTTGATCTCATTCTCAACAATCTCAGTGGGACTGTTCCACCAGTTATATACAACTTATCTTCCCTTGTTAACTTTGCTTTGCTGCAAACTCTTTGTGGGGTGAGATTCCTCAGGATGTTGGTCACAAGCTCCCTAAACTCATTGTGTTTAATATCTGCGTCAATTATTTCACAGGTAGAATACCATGGTCATTGCACAACATCACCATCATTCAGGTCATTCACATGCATTCCAACCATTATGAAGGGTGTTACGTCATTGGCAAGTGTACCAAGTCGTACAAGTAGTATAAAATGGAAGTCCATGTATCGTATCCACAGGGACTTGTTCAATATTTAGCAATTTACACACTTTTTACTTACTAAGCAAAATATAAAGAGAACTTGAAATGACAATGGTTAAGAGCAAAGATAAAGATAGAAACTTAGAAATAAAACTAATAAAAGGGGTTTTGATTCTCAAAGATCTAGATTGCGGAAATGAGTTGCGAGAAATGATGATGATGAGTGTTGGGGTTCGACTTCACTAAACCACTCCCTCATGCATACACAAACTATTAATCAATGTTTATTATCCGTTTGTTATCACCAACTCATAAAAATGCTCAATCCCTAATTCCTTACAAGAAGAGCCTAAGTTCATTGACTAAACTACCAATCCCTTGCATAGCTTAGCCAAGTTACTTTCTTTAAGAAAAGGAGTCAAAGATGACTAATGGGCTTTGCTCTATTCCTAGAAACAAGACCCATTAGGTGCTCTTCTCCAATTCATAGTTCAAATAAATTTTCCAAACGCATTTAAACCATAAGAATCAAGAAAATGGTGATCAAGCCAAAGCAAGCATTAAGCAAAGAAGAAAGCACGTAACGGTGAATAATAAACATAAATTAATAGCTCAAAAGATACACATGACTTTGGGTTTAGTTACATCAAACCCCAATGAAGGGGAGCTCAGCTACTCATGGGTAAGAGTAGCATCAAAATGGTGGATAAGAGATGAAGATGAAAAATGGAGTCTTGGGAGTGTTCCCCACAGCTGCACCTGTGCCCCCAACCTAGGTCAAAGAAGAATGCCCTTTTCCCTTGCAAAAAGTCCTTTTAATAGTTTTGTTTTTACCCAAAAAGTGACAGTGCGACATTTTCGGCCCAACTGAAATTATGTTTTAGCTGGGCCGAAATTTCAGTAATGTTCACTGGAATAATTCCGACTGGGCTCACCAAATGGTTAGGCTGGGTTGAACTTGCGTTATCAAAATTAGTCACTTTCTGTTAGTTTTCGAGCTGGGCTGGCCTATTGTTTCAGCTGAGCTAGAATTGCCTCCAACAAATGAAGTGCTACTGACTTGATTTCAGCTCAGCTGACACTAATTTTAGTTGGGCCAAAATTTCTTCAGAGAATGATTGCTTTCTACCTTGTGTTCAGTTGGGCTGGACAAGTTTTCAGCTGGGTCGAAGAGAACTTTCTACTTTGACCTTGATCTTGAGCTACTCCAAAACCCATCTCCAATTCTATATACGTACCAAAAAATACTAAAACATGAGACTAAATTCCAAATTTTCATAACTAAGCATATATGTAAAAACTAAATCTTTTTGAACTAAAAAGAGGTAGAAACAAGGATTTAAATAAGGGATAGATGAAATAATTACACTTATGTGTACCAAAAAGGTAAGTATAAAATGCAATTATCCAGGGACAGTGCCACTTTGGGAAATCTCCCATTTCTTCGCATGTATGATATTTCGTATAACAGGATAGCGAGTTTGGGTGTGAGAGGTCTAGACTTCATTGCATCTTTGACAAACAACACTCACCTGAGGTTTCTGGAAATTGAAGGCAATATGCTGGAAGGTGTAATTCCTGAAACCATTGGCAATCTCTCCAAGGATCTCTCACATTTATACATGGGAGGGAATCGTTTCAATGGGGGCATTCCCTCCTCCATTGGTCGTCTTAGTGGCTTGGGGTTGTTAAACATAAGCTACAATTCAATCTCTGGAGAAATCCCACAAGAGTTAGGCCAGTTGGAGGAACTACAAGAGCTATCTCTGGCTGGAAATGAGATATCAGGAGGTATTCCAAACTCCCTTGGTAATCTCCTGCAGTTAAACCAGATTGATTTGTCAAGAAACAAACTTGTGGGGAGAATACCTATCAGTTTTGGGAATTTGCGAAAACTGCGTTACATGGACTTATCCAGCAACAAACTCAGTGGCAGCATTCCTATGGAAATCCTCAATCTCCCAACATTGAGCATGGTTTTGAACTTGTCTATGAACCTTTTGAGTGGACCAATACCTCAAGTTGGGAGATTGAGTAGTGTGGCCTCCATTGACTTTTCTAGCAACCAATTGTATGGTGGCATCCCCAGCTCATTCAGCAATTGTCTCAGCTTGGAAAAACTGTTTTTGGCCCGGAATCAACTTTCAGGTCCCATTCCAAAAGCTCTAGGAGATGTGAGAGGCTTGGAAACTTTGGACCTATCCTCCAACCAACTCTCTGGAACCATTCCTATTGAACTACAAAATCTACATGTCCTTAAATTCTTAAACCTTTCATACAATGATTTAGAAGGAGCAATTCCTAGTGGTGGAGTTTTCCAAAATCTCTCTGCTGTCCATTTAGAAGGCAATAGAAAACTCTGCTTGCATTTCCCATGCATGCCTCATGGCCATGGAAGAAATGCAAGACTTTACATCATCATAGCCATCGTAGTAACATTAACAATATGTCTCACAATTGGCTTACTACTGTATATAAAGAACAAAAGAGTGAAGGTAACAGCAGCAGCAGCAACAACAACATCTGAACAGCTAAAGCCTCATGCACCAATGGTCTCTTATAATGAACTTCGTCTGGCAACTGAGGAGTTCAGCCAAGAAAACTTAATAGGAGTTGGGAGCTTTGGCTCAGTTTATAAAGGCTATCTACGACATGGAACTGCTGTTGCAGTGAAAGTTCTTGACATCCTAAGAACTCGCTCTTTAAAGAGTTTCTTTGCAGAATGTGAGGCTATGAAGAACTCAAGGCATCGGAATCTGGTTAAGCTGATCACATCATGCTCTAGTATTGACTTCAAAAACAACGATTTTCTGGCTCTGGTGTATGAGTACCTGTGTAATGGTAGCTTGGAAGATTGGATCAAGGGGAGGAGAAAGCATGCAAACGGAAATGGGTTGAACCTTATGGAGAGACTGAACATAGCTATAGATGTTGCTTGTGCATTGGATTATCTGCACAATGATAGTGAAATCCCAGTTGTGCACTGTGATTTGAAGCCTAGCAACATTCTATTGGATGAAGACATGACAGCAAAGGTTGGAGACTTTGGATTGGTTAGGTTGCTGGTTCAAAGATCAACTAGTCAAGTTTCCATTAGCTCCACTCATGTCCTTAGGGGTTCAATTGGTTACATACCTCCAGGTTAGAATCCTCATAACTTGCTTCCTCTTTAATTAAACAATAGTATAATAAATTAATGCATATGCCAATTTGTTTCTCTATTCTTTCTTTATGCACCTTTTAATTTTATTACAAATTCTGAAACATGATAAGTAATTAGTATTATTACTTTTCTGATGTGCAGAGTATGGATGGGGAGAGAAACCATCTGTAGCTGGAGATGTATATAGTTTTGGTATAGTGTTACTAGAGATATTCTCTGGGAAAAGCCCAACAGATGAGTGTTTCAGAGGAGGCCTAAGCATAAGAAGATGGGTGGAATCAGCATTGACAGACAAGACGGTGCAAGTCATTGAGCCTCAGTTGCTGTCCCTCATTTTTCATGATGAGAGACCAAATGTACAAGTACAACTCAATTGTGTGGATGCAATTGTAGGAGTTGGCATATCTTGCACTGCAGACAACCCAGTTAAACGCATTGGCATTAGAGATGCTGTTCGTCAACTAAAAGCTTCTAGAGACTCTCTTTTGAAACTGTCTGAAGAGAGTCGGACTAGAGATACCTAATCATACTTCCATGTTTTAGTAAAGTGAGCGGTAGGGAGACGAGAGGGAGATGGTTGGCACTTGGCACCGTAGGGTCCTTTGCAGCCATGTTTGACAAATAGTGCACAAGTTGAAACGTTGGGGTTGAAATATTATGAGAATATACAAAATATTTTGTTGACCTTGAAACAATCCAGTATTTTACTTTTGTCTACGTGAAATTCATGTATGTTCGAAATGCGAATGAATTTTCTCATGTAACATTTTGGTCACATAAAATTATAGCTTTTTAATTATAAGTATGAGAGAAAAAAATGAAAACATGATATTTTGATGATAAAAATTTTCACATGAAAAAATTCAAATAAAAATCTTAAATAAAAGAATACACTTCCGGTAGGAATTGAGACGCATTTCTATTTTTTACCATCAACCTATATATATATCAGGTTTAAATTTATTCTAACAGTGAATTACTTATATTTTATAAATAAATTAACTAATAGAGATATTATATTAAAATTAAAGTAAGAAAATTAAAACATAAAATTTCAAATCCTATATTTTTTTAGAATGATTCTTGCATCTATTTTTTATTCAACTGCTACAATATTTACAATTTTGTGAGCTTGGGTTTCTGCTGTTTACATTGCTAACGTACTTACACCACTTTTACAGTTGAAATACATTATTAGTAATGCACACCAAAATTTTAAGAAAAAAAAAATCAGTATCTCATTTATTTTAATTGCTATATGTTAAGGTTATTATAATAATTTAATATTTAATTTAACAAAATAAAAAGATAATTTCTTTCTCCTCTCTCCATCTCTCGTTCCCACAAAAATTCAGCAATGATTGTTGTTCAAATGTCTAATTTAACTGGATCAAAATTACCCTCCATTTGGATCTTTTACTGTAACAGAGAATTGAGATGAAATTTTCAGTGGATCTCATACCTCAACACACTATTTTCATTCAAATATTTCTTCTCCATTCCATTTCATTCCACTCAACCAAAATATGTCTTATGAAAGCTGCTTGATTAATAAACAAATCCCCATTTCTGAATTTTCAAGTGTGTTTACGTTGAATTAATAATCAACACAAAAATGTGTTTACATTTATTTTTCTTTGTAGGTTATGATGATTTTATGTCATCCCTATGTGGTATCAGTGGTTCAACTCCTGCAGTGCTAAACTACACCGGTCAAAATTGCTGGACTTATAATTCAACACTATATGGTCCTGATCTGAACTTGTCCTCAATCACAATAGCAAGGTTGAACCATCGTGGTAACATTGATACTTTATCCTTTAGAGGAATTAAATTTAAATTTTCAGTTGGTTAAGATTAATGGTATGCTTTAAATTAAATAAAAATAAACATACTTATTTAATTTAAAAATAAGCTCATTTTCACTGTGTTATACTGCTTTGATAATTACTTAGATCACTATGATAAACTATAAGTTGGAAACACAACAAATTTTAATTGAATTTTTTTTCATAAATTATAGAATTTAATTAGAATGTATTATAGTATAAATATTTTTTATACTCTTGTCTATCTTTACATTGAAAATACATCAAAATAAATTTTAAATTATATTAGTATTTTAAAATATAACTTTTGAGGGGATGACACTTCATAAACTAGTCTGACAGATTATGCCAACAAAAATAAAGTCCAAATAATTAAAAAACAAAAAACAAGGAGCTGTGAGGTTATCATATGAAAAAGGTTTAAGTGCAGCGGTAGCATGTGATGCTACTAGTGTAAGCCGTAAGGAATGGATTATACCGACACAAATACATATATAAAGCATGGCCCTCTGGGCCCTCCATGTATAATAATAATAATAATAAATAAAAAATAAAAACATATACAAAGCAGCCTACAGCCACCTAGTGAGGAAATATATTTGTCACAGTTCAAAATTCCATCGTAGCTCAAAACCTGTATCAAGCGAACCAAGAACATAATTAACGAAAGGAAAATGTTACAGGGAATGATGGACATCCAAAGTCCCATTCAACATCTAGTGAGAGAAAGAAAAAGAAGAGAAAAATATAGATAAGATAAAATTTATGATATGATAAGAAAAGAGAGATAGAAAGAAATATTGATGGATTGTTTAAAATAATGGAGTGTCTATCTATCATTATTCTTAACGAAACTTCCAAAACTTCTATTATATGCATCAAAATCCCATCACAGCACACAAAACTTGTATACTAGACCATACATAGCGTATCCTTGAACTGAGGTTATCCTTCAAAGAATCAAACACTTAAACATAGAAGGCAGGTCATCGGCAATGAAGGTCAACGACATTGACCCTTCAAGGTGAATACTAGTATGCTATGCCCTTCTCCTTGAAAGTCTAAGCTCCGGGGAACTATTGATTTGTCAATAATAAATGGTTCAACAATCTTATCTTTTAAAACATATATGAACCTCTTAGCCAAATTAATACATTAGAGAAGCATATCGAAATGAATTTATTTATAAACGCAAGACGTAATGCATGTTTGGATTAAAGTTTGCAAACATAAGTTTGAATTAAAAGTATGTTGCAAACTTAAGTTTGATAAAAACAAGTTTAATATAACATGATTTATGTTTAGGTATTTTTTGTTCAAAAGTATGTTGATAAAATGAAATATGTTTGGATAATACCAATGAAAAGTATTTTTACTTCATGTTTCTATTGTAAATAGACAAATCAAAAGTACTTTTACTTTAAAAATATCAAATTTGTTGCTTCTGATCCAAACCTGAGTTTGGCTCAAACGTAGGTTGTAAAATTAATTTTCGAAACTCCCAAACATGATGTCAAACTGAGTTTAGAACTTCAAAAATATGTTTGAGCTACCGAAACGGGTATCCAAACATACCCGTATATAGACCCAAGAGCTTGTGCCAATTCAAACCTCGCACTCGAGAAAAAGCTCCATGATTTATTAAATAAAGATCAGTTGCTAAGTTGTGGTGCTGGCATAAGCATGAAACTAGTATCCAACATCTTTGGAAGCAGCTTAATTAAAAGCATACACAATTCAGCCAATATACTTAAAAGAAAACATTTTCTTTTCAGATTTTTTTTTTCATCAAACAAGTGATGTTCAACTAAATTCATCACTCACATACCCAAACATATGCACTACCCCAACACTAACCTATTTAGAATGCCTTATCACATTTTGGATAAATTTTTCCATAAACATTTATAGAAGAACAAAATAAGCTCAAAAATATATAATTAACTTATACATAATTTAAAAAATAAACTTTCTGTCAAAAAAAATTAAAAAATAAACTTTTAGAAAAGTTAATATGAGAGAGGTTTTTCAAATTAACTTGTACATAAAATTAGCTTTTGAAGAAATTTATTTTATTTTATTTATTTTCTTCTCCTATAAATATTCATGAAAAAAGTTTATCCAAATAGACCCACAACAATCTATTATAGTCCAAGACTATATCCCTTGAAATTAAGAACATTTACAATAATAGTGACAGATAAGATATCTAATAATCTACTTTTTATATAAGAATTTTTAGGTTATTCAAAAGACAATATTAACCTTCTTAATTGAATGACATGTGTATTTTTTTTGGGTTTTTTTTGTCTTTTAACAAACTCTTTTCTCTTTTTTTCTTTTTGTCTTTTCTTCCCAGCTTTTCTTTTTTAATTTTTAAAACTTTCTCTTTCTTTCTTTTTGTCTTTTCTTTCCAGCTTTTCCTTTTTAATTTTTTTGATTTTATATTTTTCTATTATATTATCTATTGTTTATTCCTTCTCTATTTTTTTTATTCTTTTCCATTATGTTTTTTCTTTTTTCCTTTTCTTTTTATTTATTTTTTACATTATTTTTCTTTTAATGTTTTTTCTTTCCTTTTTTATTTTTATTTATTTGTAATATTAATATTTTCTGAATTTATTATAAATTTTTTATTTGTATTAAATGATACATAATTTATTTATTTATAATAATATTATAAATATAAATATTTATGTTATGATGTTGAGATTTTTGAATTAAAAATTAATTTAAGTCTAATTAATAATATATTTATTACAAATTAAAATTTTGACTCTATGTTGAATAATTTAATAAATGGATAAATAATAATAATAATAATAATATTTTTTAAATAAATAAATAATAAATATATTAAAATTAGTCTATTAAACATATTTTTATTATAAAATAATTTTAAATTACTTCATCAATAATATCATAAAACATATTTTTATTTTTCTATGGTAGAAATGACAAGTATCATTTACGGGATACAATCTTACTTGAGTCAGGTATAATCATTATAAGTGATAAAACTCTTTCTCTGAATATTTAACACAACTGCATATTAAAGACTTAATTGAATTTTTCTTCTTCTTTGAAATCCTATAAAATCATTTTACTATGAAATTGTATAAAATAATTTTAAATAATGTCATATATGAATATTTTGTTGAATAATATTTATATTATGAAGTTGAAATTTTTATACTAAACTTTAATGTAAATCTAATTAGTTATTATATTTATTACAAAATAATATTTTGACTCTATGTTTAATAACTTCAAATATAAAAACTTTGTTGATTCATATGTATATATTAATGTTAAATTTATATATATATATATATATATATATATATATATTAATTTATTAAATATATTTTTATTACATTTTTTTTAAAATTACTTTGCCAATAATATCATAAATTAAATATTTTCTATGGTAGAGTCAATATGTATCATTTACGATAGATAATTCTGCTCGAGTTAGATAGAAGCATTATAGACGACAAATATTTTTTGCTGAGTATCTAACACAACTGCATACCCAATACTCAACAGTATTTTTTTTTTTTACTATTAAATCCTATCGAATTATTTTTACTTAGAAATCATATAAAATAATTTTATACAATTTCATAAATAAATATTTTGTTGAATAATATTTATTTTATGAGGTTGAATTTTGTATACTTAAAATTAATTATAATCTAATTAGTTTATATATTTATTATAAAATAATATTTTGACTTTATGTTTAATAATTTTATATACAAAAATTTTGTTGATTAATATGTATATAATAATGTTAATTTTTTTACATAAATATAAAACAAATACATTATAATTAATTTATTAAATCTATTTTTATTACAAAATAGTTTTAAATTATTTCATCAAAAATATCATTAATTAAGTTAGTTTTAATTTTTTATGACAAAGACTACAAATATTATTTACGGGAGACAATCCTACTCGAGTTAGGTAGGACCATTATGGACGATAAATCCTTTCTTCGAGTATTTAACATAATTGCATGTTTAAGACTCAACAATATTTTTTTTTTACTTTTAAATCTTATAAAATCATTTTTACTTAGAAATTGTATAAAATAATTTTAAATAATTTCATAAATGAATATTTTGTTGAATAATATTTATTTTGCAAGGATAAAATTTTTATACTGAAAATTAATTTAAATCTAATTAGTTAATATATTTATTATAAAATAATTTTTTGACTTTATGTTTAATAAGTTCATATACACAAATTTTGTTGATTAGTATCTATATAATAATGTTAAATTTATATATATATATATATATATATATATATATATATAATAAATATATTAAAATTAATTTATTGAGAATATTTTTATTAAAATAATTGTTTTAAATTATTTCATCAATAATATCATGTATTAATTCTTCTTTATATTTTTTAATGATAGGGACCACATGTATTTTTCAATGATTTTTTCCACACAAAAAAAGTGTAGTAGCCCCAAGTAGGTGTTTTAATGTTGTAACTTTCCAGAGATAGAAATAAATAAGCTAAATTACTAAGTTGAAATATATAAACAATATTATGTTAATTTAAAGATTAAATATTATTAATCAAATTATGAATAAGTGTATTTGATCTAATTTATAATTTATTTAGCCAAATATATAATTATGCAATGATTTACTTAAATCTTAAATATAATTAACTATATCCAGAATTGAAACTAAAATAATTTTATATTATATTATTCTTTTTTAAAAATATATAATTTTGCTGTAAATTAAAAAACTTTATTTTGAAATTAACTTTATTTTATATTGTTATTTTTAATATACTTATGATATATAATATTATTATAAATCTTTAATGAAAATTTGATCAAAATAGTTTGACAAAAATATTAGTCTTTTGAGTATTTGTTACAACTAATATATTTTTTTGTAATTAGTAATATTGCATGATTATGTTAATTTAGGAGAAAAAATACATTTATTAGAGAAGTTAATAGTTAGTAACGTTGTACATTTTCTTCTCACAGGACTAAAATAATACTAAACACCTATAATAATACATCTTACATAAGTGCTAATGAAATATAAATTGTCTTTTTGAGATTAAAATAATAATTTATTTTAGGTAATATTGATTTCAATAGTTTGCATCTAATTTAATTAATTTTATATTTTAAATTATTCAAAATATTGTTTATAAACTATAATATTATAAAATTTAAATTTTTTATTTACAATATAGTTGTAAAATAATTGAATTATTTTGTCATTTCATATTTTAAAATTAAAAATATTTAAATTTAATAAAAGTTAAATTCTTTTTAAATATTTATACATAATAAATTTCTCATACAATTTTATAAATATTTTAAATAAAATTAGAAGTATAAGTGAGACTATAACTAAATATATTTTTTTTGCTTGAATACTCTCTCTCAATTTTTCTGCTATTTTGGAGAACTTAATTAACTAATTATATTTGTATAAATAAAAATATTTAATTTTATAAATTAATGTATTTTTGAATGTGCGTCAAAACAGGAATGACCCGTGCGAATGCAATCAAATAAGTATGGAATGAAATCAAATAAACGGGAATGCACGGGTACCTTGCTAGTAAGTATGGAATGAAATCAAATAAAATAGAGTAGTGGAAACTAATGAAAAAAATAAATAGATATTAATGAATGTATGTACTGCAAAAAAGGATCAATTTATAAGGGTATAAATCAAAATTACTCTTATTTCATTATTTTCCATCACATAATTTTATAACAAAATTTACTGTTGAAATTCTTACCATATAAATCACATTCATAAAATCTTATATTAATTCAAAATTATTTAATATTTATCAATATACATTAAGATTAATGTGATAACGCTTTTAAAATTTATAAATATAAAAAATTATTATTATTATTATTATTATTATTATTATTATTATTATTATTCAATTTTTGTGAGATTTGATATAAACAATTAAGATAATAGACTGAAAAGAAAAAGGTTACTTTGCCATAAAAGATAATAGATAACTATAATTTAACAATTAAATAGATAAAAATATATTTTATGTAAAGATATGAATAATATAGGATTGTTAGGTATTATAACAAAAACTAATAATTAACGACTAATATTTGTCGATAAAAAAAAAGGCTTAATTACTTTTTTGTTCCACTATTTATTTATTTGGATAAATTATATTATTCATCCCTGAATTTTTCGACATTTATAATTTTGATTTTTAAACTTTTTGAAGATCGATTAATGTTTCTAACTTTTTTTTTTTTTCATCATAGCTTTTAGTTCTTTCTGTTTATTTTATTTTTGGCCATTAAGTTATCGTGGGCAAGTGGTTGGGAGCAGCATTGTTTGCTGATAACTAATTACGTGGGATGTACAGGAATATGGAATTAGGAGGGGGCATTTATTAAAAACAATTTGTTTTTTAGCGGCTAAAAACCTTCAAAAATTATGTTTTCAAAATTTCATTCTCCTTAATTTCAAAATTTCGAGATACAATTTTGAAAATACAAATACAGCATGAAATTTGTACAATCACACAAATAACTGAATAAAAACACACCACTTAAAATAACAACAATAAATTGCCCAACATTAGTAATAGCAATTCTTGAGTGAGCACTCAATTGATCAAAAACACAAAACGATTATAAAAAGAATTTAATTATTTTCTTGAAATTTATTTCGATCAAACATGAACTATGGGGAAAAAAAAAAGTGCAATAACCTATTTCTATATGAACAGTTAAACGAATAGTCAGTGATGAGTGTAAAATCAACGAAAAGAAAGGTTTGAATTAGAGAGAGATAGGAAATGATCAGGGATGATTTTGTTAAATAGTTAAATGATAATATTTAATATTATCTTAAATAATTAAATAGTTAAATAAAAATAAGAGCATAATTAAATGATAATATTTAATATTATCTTAAATAATTAAATAGTTAAGTATTTTTTTTTTCAAATTGGACAAATAAGAAAAAATAGAATATTTTAGACGCACACTGTAATAAATACATGAGTCCAAATTTATTACTATTCCCTGAAGACTTAGTCAATGCATTAATGAGAATTAATTTAATGCATTGAAGACTTGAAGTCTACTTCCGGTGTAAATCATTCAACACAAAAAAAACTAGTGGACGTGGGTTTGCTGGTGCGGTATTTTTTGTGTATGTGTTTGACCTTAATATGACATTAGTGTTCACTTGCTACGTATCTCATAAGGTCCAAGTAAAAAAGAAATATTCTATTATACACTCATATTGAAAAGGTGTCCTCGTCAAGACACATGTTAATATATAAAAAAAAAAATAAAGAATAAATGATTATTTTGCTCATATAAATCGATGACAATTTAATTCTTAAAAGAACAAAAATTCTAATATAATTCTTCAATATGTAAAAAGTGCAATAATTATGTCCTAATGTACAACTTAATAGCAAATTGGTTCCTAAACTTTACAACTTAATATCAAATTAATTTTCGAAAAATATAACTTAATGACACAATGGTCCCACAAAACTTAACAGCACAACATAATTGTTCCACTTTTTACATATTTAGGAACTAAATTAGAATTTTTATTCTTTCAAGAACTAAATTATCACGGATTTACATATATAAAGATCAAAATAATTATTTAAAAAAAAAAAAAAAAAACTAGTGGAAATGCGTATGCTGGTGTTCACTCGCAAGTTGCAACGTATCTCGTAAGTAAGGTCCAAGTGAAATAGAAATCTTCTATTTACATGCCAATGGAAATCTTGCAAGATGTATCTCGTAAGTAAGGTCCAAGTGAAATAGAAATCTTCTATTTACATGCCAATGGAAATCTTGCAAGATGTATCTCGTAAGTAAGGTCCAAGTGAAATAGAAATCTTCTATTTACATGCCAATGGAAATCTTGCAAGATGTATCTCGTAAGTAAAGTCCAAGTGAAATAGAAATCTTCTATTTACATGCCAATGGAAATCTTGCAAGATGTATCTCGTAAGTAAAGTCCAAGTGAAATAGAAATCTTCTATTTACATGCCAATGGAAATCTTGCAAGATGTATCTCGTAAGTAAAGTCCAAGTGAAATAGAAATCTTCTATTTACATGCCAAAGAAATCTTACAAGATGTCCTCGTAAGGACACATGTCAATATATATGTGAAACAAAAAAACTAGTGGAAGTGCGTTTGCTGGTGCGGTATTTTTTGTCAACATGTTTGACCTTATCACATTTGATGTTCACTTGCAACGTATCTCGTAAGGTTCAAGTGAAATAGAATATTGAGTAAATTACACATTACCTATAAGAGATTTATTCTTATTACACCTAACACTTTTTTATTTTTTATATTACTAAAAGCACTCCTAAGGGTGGGTAAATATAATATTTTTTAAATTTGAGAGGGAATGTCAGTATAATGATTTATGCCTATGAGGAGGTATCGGTATAACGAAAGTCCAAAAATTATAGAGTTTTCTGTAGGATTCAAAAATGAAAGGGTGTCGGGTGTAATAAAGGCAAATCTTAGGATGTGTCCGTGTAATTTACTCTAGAATATTCTACCCCATTCGTCTCATAATAATTATTGTTCTAATTTTTTTTACACAAATAAAAAAATAATAATAAACATATAAAAGAGAATGATTCTTTTTTCTATGAAAAATGAAAAAAAAAATCTCGAGAAAATCATAACTGTTAACTATTAATTTATGAATTATTCTTAAATATTTAAATCTAAAATGATTTTTTTCTTAACAAGATAAAAAAATAAAATTGATACATAACTAATCAATATAGCTTTTTTATTGAAAAAAAAACTTCTCACATTCCAATTATAACAACGGCTAATATACATAAACTCTAAAACATAAATTTAAATTATTACACAAATATTATATAATCGAGTATCTTATCCATCCATATATATAATACCGATACTATACAAAATTTTATAAAATTAACTTTATCATCATTAATTTATTTTTAAATTTTGTTGCCCATCATTAAAATTATAAGGGATATAAATAGAAAAAAGTAATTAATATTACATTGAAAAATTAAAATGACAATTAATTTGAGACTTATTTTTTTATACGATAATTATTATGATAGAGGAAGTATTTACTATGCAGTCCTATTAAAAAAAATTAAATATCCTCGCTAGGAAACATGTCGATATATGAAACAATTTTTTCCTATCAATTTCTCCTCTAATTTGAGTAATTTCTCTCCCAAAGAGCCAAATGATCTTTGAGCGAAATAATTTATCCTATGGATATGTTTGGATAACTTTTTTATAAACATTTACATGAAAAAAAATAAGAAAAAAAATAAACTTTTTTAAAAGCTAAAATTAATTTATACATAAACTAATTTATAAAAGTTCTCTTATATTAATTTATCTAAAGGTTATTTTTTAATTTGTGCATAAGTTAATTTTAGTTTATAAAAAAACTTATTTCATTTTTTTCTCTGATTTTTTCTCCTATAAGTATTTATGAAAAAAATTTTCCAAACAAGTTTAATCTTTTGTTACATTCAAAATTAAAAAAAAGGGAAAAGAAAAGAATAAAAAGGAAGTGAATTCTATTGTTTGGTGGTTCCTATTTCAAAGTTTATTTCCTTCTGATTTTGAAAGAAAAAGAGAGAAAGTGTGAAATAAAGTGAAAAAACATAAATAACCTTAAGTAATAAAATATTTTTTCAATTTATAATTCTATTTTGTTTTTATTTTATTTTAAGTAGTATTTTTTTAATTTAATATTATTATTTTAATTTATCTTATATCTTGACTAGTTTTTGTGTATTATTGAGATCATATTTTTATATTTTTATTCTTTTTATTATATTTTATTTTTGTTTAAGGGTATTTATGTTATTTTATAAATATATCTTTTTTCTTTTTATTTTCTATCAAATCAAATAAATGAAGAGAAAATTTATATTTTTCTTTTCTTTCACTTTCTTTTCTATCAAATCAAATAAATTTATATTTTTTACCTTTTACTCTTTTTTTTTCCCTTCCACTTTCTTTTCTTCTATTTTCTTTTTCTTTCATTTTTTTATAAACCAAATTAAGGTTATTGCTATATCTCTCGTAAAAACCGATGTGGTCTTGCACCCTGCTATCATGTCCTCTGTCATTAAAAAGATTTCTTAAATCCTAATTGCTTTTTTTTTTTAAGAAAAATCTTAATTATCATTACTAAGAGTATGTTTAGATAAAATTCTCTATAAACACTTATAGGAGAAAAAATATGAAAAAAAATAAATAAATAAAGTATTTCTTTATAAGTTAAAACTAATTTATACATAAGTTAATTTGTAGAAACTTTAATCCCTTGTATTAGCTTATCCAAAAATTGATTTTTAACTCATATATAAATTAATTTTAGTTTATGATTTTTTTTATTTTTTTCTCCTAAAATTATTTATAGAAAAATTTATCCAAAACAAGAAATCAGGATGTTGAGGATACAAGGGAAATTATAACTAAATTTGTTATTCAATATAAATATTCCAAAATTATATTTTACATTGACCTTTTCATAACATTATCACCTCCCATTATATAATGCAACATAATCCTTGACCCAGACTTTTTGTCAACAACTTGGCCTTTTGCATGACGTTATTTTTTTATTTTTTAGAATCATGCATGACGTAGGTGCATACAACTTGACTCTACCTTAATTTTCTGTGGCTTTTCCATTGCTCTTCATATAATCCAATAACTCAGGGTATGTTTGGATATCCGTTTGGATACCTTAAATATATTTTTGAAGTTTCAAACTTAGTTTAATATCCTGTTTGAAAATTTCGAAAATTAATTCTGCAACCTACGTTTAGGTCAAATCCGGGCTTGGATCAGAAGCAACAAATTTGATGCTTTTAAAATAAAAGTATTTTTGATTTGTATATTTACAATAGAAATATGAAGTAAAAATATTTTTCATTGGTATTATCCAAACATATTTCATTTTATCAACATACTTTTAAACAAAAAATACCCAAACATAAATCATGTTATAATAAATTTATTTTTCTTAAACTTAAATTTACAATATACTTTTAATTCAAATTTATATTTACAAACTTTAATCCATGCGCTTAGCAGTTTGGTGCTTGCCAACTATTGCGGCCAATAAATTGGATTGTGCAGATTATCTTATTGACTTCTCAAAACTTATTTCAATTTGAGTAGAATTAATTTAGATAGAATTTAAAAATTTAACTTTCATAATTAATAGAATTAATTTTAAACGAGATTATTTTTTTTTGAAAAACATATTTATATTTTCAAAATAATTATACTTACTATTAAAGTAAAAATTTTCTTTTAAACTTGTTTTAACATCATTTTAAATATAAATGCATTTTAAAAATATTATCCTTTTAATTTTTTTGATGAATTATTATTTTTTAATTCTATAAAAATATAAACTAAAAGTAGTCAATCAATTCAATAAGTTTACTTTAGAGTCAAGTTGCTCTCGAAAATATGTGTTAAGAATCAGTCTAGTATAAATAGTCATATATAAAACAAACGCATAACCCAATCTGAAGAATTATCTCCCAACCTCAATAGACCGGTGAAGTGCGTTAGCGTGGGACTTTCATTATTTTTTTGGTAACGATCAACATTTTAATTTGTATTGTGCCACATTAGCATGTGTAATGTTAGTTAATTAAAAGCGATTATTTGACGACTAATTTCATCAACAATCTTCAATTTCAGAAATTATTTTGAAAATTTAATAATTTCACAGACTAAATTATCTTAATCTTTGCAACTAAAATGGTAATTTAATTTTGATAAATGGGTTTTGCTTAACGTATAATTCTTCCGACTTAGCTGAGGATATGGTCCAGCAGATTTACTCATCAAGTAGTATCATTTTTCTAACACGTTAAAGAAAGTCCCACGCTAACGCACTTCATCGGTCTATTGAGGTTGGGAGATAATTCTTCAGATTGGGTTATGCGTTTGTTTTATATATGACTATTTATACTAGACTGATTCTTAACATATATTTTCGAGAGCAACTTGACCCTAAAGTAAACTTAATTAATTCATTGATTACTTTTAGCTTATATTTTTATAGAATTAAAAAATAATAATTCACCAAAAAAATTAAAAGGATAATATTTTTAAAATGCATTTATATTTAAAATGATGTTAAAACAAGTTTAAAAGAAAACTTTTACTTTAATAGTAAGTATAATTATTTTGAAAATATAAATATGTTTTTCAAAACAAAAAAAAAAAATCTCGTTTAAAATTAATTCTATTAATTAAACACACTCATTGTTGTACTTTATATGATGAGAAATAAAAACTATAAATCTTCATTATAAACCTATATAACCAGATTAAATTAAAATAAATAGATGAGATTTGATGTCAAAGTTAAATTTGATACCTTAGTGTCATTTGATCCTATTCCTATATGAATAATTAAGATTATAAGTTACTTGTTAATCATATGACTGCATAAAAAGTCATACGTAATTTTCTTTTAATCTTAACTATTTTAAATATAATATCTTGGTCTATATTTATAATTTGAATAAATTACAGTAATACTTCCTGAATTTTTATCAAATTACACTTAGTTTCACTCTTTTTTATTTTTCTATACTAACCCCTCTTTAATTTTGAAAATATTACACTAACACCCTCTTATATATTTAAAAACATTACACTAACATTCCTTCAAACCTTACACTAATACCCCTATAGGGAAGGCAAAAGTAATAATTAAAAAAACAGAGAGTGCTTATGTAATTATATGAAATCTCATGGAGTGTTGTTGTAATTTGTTCTTATAATTTTTATTTCTCATAATATAACCAAGTGTTCTCATAACATGAAAACACTTGATTATTGTAAAAAATGATAATTATAAATCTCGATTATAAAATTATCTATGGATGATTAAAATTATAAATTACTTGTTGATCACATGATTATTTAAAAAATTATATGTTTTTTTTTTAATTTTGAGTATTTAAATATAAGCTAATTATCTATATATAAGTTGTTTGTTCATCACATGACTACTTAAATACTTAACAGTTAACCAAAGAACAAAATATAATTTATAAATAAGGTAGGTGTTTAAGGTCGTATTGAAAAAATTAGTAATAATATAGTGACACGTAGTTATTTACTGATTTTACTCAATCTTTTTTCTATTCGTGCGGTAAAGGTTAGACAAGTTTCACATCAGACCTTCTTCAAGTGATCTTATATTCTTAAGAGTAAATTACACACTCCATATGGGATTTGTTCTTATTACACTTAGCATTCTTTTATTTTTTTACATTATTTTGAGCATTTCTGAGAGGGAATAAGTGTAATATTTTTTTAAATTCGAGAGAGGGATCAGTGTAATGATTTATGCATATGAGGGGGTCGGTGTAACGAAAGTCAAAAAATTAGGAAATTTTCTGTAGAACTCAAAATTGGAGGGGTGCCGAGTGTAATAAAGACAAATCTCAAGAGATGCTCGTGTAATTTACTCTATTCTTGATAGTCTACCGTTCAGGCGTTCACAATTCACATTTTTAATGGTTAGAATTAAGAGATTTAATTCTATTAAGTACGGTGTATCCCGGCTAAGAGGGCAACACATTTTATTATAATATAAACTACTAGATCTTAGTAGCTTACTAGACACTCTATTTAACATTAAATATATGCAAGTTTATGTGACATATGTTAAAAGTACACCAGTTATTAAAATATGTTTATATATCTGTTTAATGTTGCATTGACTATTACGTAAGACTATTTTCTACTGGAGAAAAATAAAAGAGTTTAATAGATATCCTTTTTCAGTATAAAAGTTTTTGAGTAAACAGTGCATACTCACAGTATAAAAAGTTTTTATATTGTATTTTTTATATTGTCATTTAATTTTAACATGTATGTTAAATTTATCAACTTTTATAATAATTATTTTAAAAATTATACATATCAGAACTTTTTATTGGTTAAGTGTAATTTTTTTTTAGAGAAAACAGGTGATGTACTGACAGTGTAAAAAGTTTTACACCGTCATCCAATCACAACCCACCATGTATGATAAATTTGTTGACTTTTATAATAACTACCTTAAAAGTCATATCAACGATGATTTATGATTGGTTAACAGTGTAAAATAATTTTACACTGTCAGTACATCACCATTTAACTCTTTTTTTTATACTAAGAATACATAAAAGTTAAACTCGATTTTTATATTGACAATCAATTAAAAGTTATTATTATTTTAACTTTTAAAATAATTATTATAAAAGTCAACAAATTTATTGAATTACAGTGTAAATCTTTTATCTTAAAAGACATTTCTATATCACTTCCTTTTTAAATAATAAGATAAAAAAATATTTTAAGAAAATTTTTTATATCTATTTTCCTAATATAACAATAAAATCAGACTTTTTTTTACGTACAAATCTTGTTTTTATCTGAAATGTTTGATGCCGTTGCAAATGAAATTGCGGTCAAAATGATATCATGTTTATCAATAATAGACATCAACATTTATTAATAATAATAAGTTTACATTTAGAATAAAAAAATGATAAATATTTTAGATTGTTTTTTATTTTTTTTAAGAAAAAAATTAAAATAATGTTGTATTAAGCTTTTTTTATTGACTTGATATAAATAATTTTTTTACCGATTTTTTTTTTATCGGTTTCCCAGTTTTTTGACCGATTTTTCTTCGGGCTATTTTGTGGTTTATTTGAATCGGTTCACTAATTTTTCAGTCTGACCATTTGGTCCGATTTTCATAGTAAAAAAAGACATACAAGAAGATAAGAGAGAAAATTTTAAGATTGTGATCCAAAAGAGATTAAAAAAAAGTTAAAACAAAAAATTATTATATATAACATAACTTTACATGAAAATGATAGAACTATATTATTTATATACTTTTTTATAATATTATTTTTTTATCCTTTTCAATTATATTAATTATTTTACATCATACTTCCATTTTATTTTTTATTTTTTATTGTATAAAAATTATACAAATTTATTGTGCAATTAATATTTTTAAAGGATTTATAATTAAACAAAGTTTAATTTCTATGCATGTCAATGTAAAAAAATTTACGCACTTAACCTATAAAAAATCACGATAAAATAATTTTTAAGATAATTATTAATTTCAACAAAATTATCATATATGACAATTTGTAATTTGATAATATATATATATATATACTATCACTCAGTGTATATAGTATTTATTTTTAAATAAATATATTTATCTATTTATAATATATAAAAACTGAAACGTGTATTGTGGTATTGACATTTAAACTACTTGATTAACATAGTATGTCTTGCCACATCAATGTTTTGTCATTTGTGTTACGTCTTGGTTCAGTACTTCCCTTCCTCTCAAGAACTAGTCACACTCCCTTCAACCAATTATTTATCTTTCTTCTTAATGTATTATTTGTTACATTTCTTTCGTTATGGTATTTCAATTACTCAATTGAATGAATGTTAGTGACATATTTTTCCTGTATACACTATATTTTGTCAATTTATTAAGCGTACGCGTAACGGGCGGGTACATATAACTAAGCATCGCATCGCATTGCATTACATGCGCAGCAGCAGCTGGACTATTATAAATACACATCTTAGTAAGAAATTAATATCATAAACAAGCCAAATAAGCAAAAAGCAAAGTATGGCTTTGTTTTCTCAATTACCTGTTCATTTTGCCTTATTACTCATCCTCCTCCCGCTTCAGTTACACAACCTTTTGATTGGTGTATCATCAGCCACTTTAAGCATCACCTCAGACAGAGAAGCCTTGATCTCATTCAAGTCTCAACTGAGTAATGACACTCTCTACCCTTTATCTTCTTGGAACCATAATTCACCCCCTTGCAATTGGACTGGTGTCCAGTGTGACAGGCATGGCCAAAGAGTGACAGGCCTGGATCTTTCAGGCTTGGGACTCTCAGGTCACTTAAGCCCTTATGTTGGTAACCTCTCCTCTCTTCAGTCCCTCCAATTGCAGAATAACCAACTCAGAGGAGTGATTCCTGACCAAATTGGCAACTTATTCAGTCTGAGAGTTCTAAATATGAGCTCTAACATGTTAGAAGGAAATCTTCCTTCAAACATCACCCACCTGAATGAGCTCCAGATTCTTGATTTATCCTCAAACAAGATTGTCAGTAAGATTCCTGAGGACATCAGCAGCTTGAAAAAGCTTCAGGCTTTGAAACTGGGACGGAATAGCCTCTATGGTGCAATCCCATCATCTCTAGGGAACATTTCTTCTCTCAAAAATATCAGTTTTGGCACCAACTTTCTCATTGGCTGGATTCCCAGTGACTTGGGTAGGCTCCACAATTTGATTGAGCTTGATCTCACTCTCAACAATCTCACTGGGACTGTTCCACCAGTTATATACAACTTATCTTCCCTTGTCAACTTGGCCTTAGCTGCAAACTCTTTCTGGGGTGAGATTCCTCAAGATGTTGGTCACAAACTTCCAAAACTCCTAGTGTTCAATTTCTGCTTCAATAAATTCACAGGTGGAATTCCAGGCTCATTGCACAACCTCACCAACATTCGGGTCATTCGCATGGCTTCCAACCATTTGGAAGGAACAGTGCCACCTGGTTTGGGAAATCTCCCATTTCTTCGCATGTATAATATTGGCTATAACAGGATAGCGAGTTCAGGTGTGAGAGGTCTAGACTTCATTACTTCTTTGACAAACAGCACTCACCTGAACTTTCTGGCAATTGACGGCAATATGCTGGAAGGTGTAATTCCTGAAACCATTGGCAATCTCTCCAAGGATCTCTCAAAATTATACATGGGACAGAATCGTTTCAATGGAAGCATACCCTCCTCCATTGGTCGTCTAAGTGGCTTGAAGTTGTTAAACTTAAGCTACAATTCAATCTCTGGAGAAATCCCACAAGAGTTAGGCCAGTTAGAGGAACTACAAGAGCTATCTCTTGCTGGAAATGAGATATCAGGAGGTATTCCAAACTCCCTTGGTAATCTCCTGAAGTTAAACCTGGTTGATTTGTCAAGAAACAAACTTGTGGGGAGAATACCTACCAGTTTTGGGAATTTGCAAAACCTGCTTTACATGGACTTATCCAGCAACCAACTCGATGGAAGCATACCAATGGAAATCCTCAATCTCCCAACTTTGAGCAATGTTTTGAACCTGTCTATGAACTTTTTGAGTGGACCAATACCTCAAGTTGGGAGATTGATTACAGTTGCCTCCATTGACTTTTCTAGCAACCAATTGTTTGGTGGCATCCCCAGCTCGTTCAGCAATTGTCTCAGCTTGGAAAAATTGTTTCTGGCCCGGAATCAGCTTTCAGGTCCTATTCCAAAGGCTCTTGGAGATGTGAAAGGCTTGGAAACTTTGGACTTGTCCTCTAACCAACTCTCTGGAACCATTCCTATTGAACTTCAAAATCTACATGTCCTTAAGTTCTTAAACCTCTCGTACAATGATTTAGAAGGAGTCATTCCTAGTGGTGGAGTTTTCCAAAATCTCTCTGCTGTCCATTTAGAGGGCAACAGAAAACTCTGCTTGCATTTCGCATGCATGCCTCATGGCCATGGAAGAAATGTAAGACTTTACATCATCATAGCCATCGTGGTAACGTTAATACTATGTCTCACAATTGGCATGCTACTGTATATAAGGAACAAAAGGGTGAAGGTAACAGCAGCAGCAGCAGCAACATCTGAACAGCTAAAGCCTCATGCACCAATGGTCTCTTATGATGAACTTCGTCTGGCAACTGAGGAGTTCAGCCAAGAAAACTTAATAGGAGTTGGGAGCTTTGGCTCAGTTTATAAAGGCCATCTAAGACAGGGAACTACTGTTGCAGTGAAAGTTCTTGACATCCTAAGAACTGGCTCTTTGAAGAGTTTCTTTGCGGAATGTGAGGCTATGAAGAACTCAAGGCATCGAAATCTGGTTAAGCTCATCACATCATGCTCTAGTGTTGACTTTAAAAACAATGATTTTCTGGCTCTAGTCTATGAGTACCTGTGTAATGGTAGCTTGGAAGATTGGATCAAGGGGAGGAGACAGCATGCAAACGGAAATGGGTTGAACCTTATGGAGAGATTGAACATAGCTATAGATGTTGCTTGTGCATTGGATTACCTGCACAATGATAGTGAAATTCCAGTTGTGCACTGTGATTTGAAGCCTAGCAACATTCTATTGGATGAAGACATGACAGCAAAGGTGGGTGACTTTGGATTGGCTAGGTCGCTGAATCAAAGACCCACCAATCAAGTTTCTATTAGCTCCACTCATGTCCTTAGGGGTTCAATTGGTTACATACCCCCAGGTTAGCATCCTCATAACTTCCTTCCTCTTTAATTAAACAATAGTATAATAAATTAATGCATATGCCAATTTGTTTCTGTATTCTTTCTTTATGAACCTTTTTAATTTTATTACAAATTCTGAAACATGGTAAGTAATTAGTAGTTTTACTTGTCTAATGCAGAGTATGGATGGGGAGAGAAACCATCTGCAGCTGGTGATGTATATAGTTTTGGTATAGTGTTACTGGAACTCTTCTCTGGAAAAAGCCCAACAGATGAGTGTTTCACAGGAGGCCTAAGCATAAGAAGATGGGTGCAATCAGCATTCAAAGACAAGACAGTGCAAGTTATTGACCCTCAGTTGCTATCCCTCATTTTTCATGATGAACCTTCTAAGGGACCAAATCTAGAACACTATTGTGTGGATGCAATTGTAGGAGTTGGCATATCTTGCACTGCAGAAAACCCAGATGAACGCATTGGCATTAGAGATGCTGTTCGCCAACTAAAAGCTGCTAGAGACTCTCTTTTGAAACTGTCTGATGAGAGTCCTTCACCTACTAGAGATACCAAGCGTTACTTCCATGTTTAAGTAAAGTGAACAGAACTGTATGGGGACTAGGCAGATATGGTTGGCAGTTGCATCCTTTGCAGCTATGTTTAACAAAGACGGGGTTGAAATATGAGCAAATGATATATATAGAATAATACTTTTGTTGACCATAAAATGATAAAATATTTTACTTTTGTATGCCAAAGAATCTCTAGCCATGTATGGTGGAAATAGAGGCATTTCGACCACCAACCTTTAAATAGGGTATTAATAAATAATAATTGTGTTTATGTTTGTGGGTAACTCTGTCACTTGCAAAACTTAAGTATGGCTATAAAGAAGAATGGTGGATTATTTATGGCGTACACTTTGTGCGAACAAGATGATTATTGATACTGCTTATTAATTCAAGCAATTTTAATTAAGTTTTGTTCATTAAGTAGTTTATTTTAATTTACAATAACATTATTTATTTACACCAAGATATCTCTCTATTGACAAGAGTGTAAAGTCTAATTTCTTTGAGGTGTAGTCGTGTAGACATTACTCTAGAGGGTATTAACAAAGTCAAAGTCTTTTATTAAATATCTTAATTTCATTTTCATATTTATTAAATTTTATGGCAAGGCTTCGTGAGAATCAAATGATTCTAATCTTATTGTCTTTTAAATTTTGTGGAGAATTTTACCTTACGCTCTCATATTCTCACTTTATCTTAAAATAATAATAATAATAATAATAATAATAATAATAATTATTATTATTATTATTATTATTATTATTTTGGAATAGCAATATTAGTATTGTTGTTCTTCTTTTCTTTATCATATTATAAGTGTAAAATATTTATCGATTTTGTCGATGACTAATCTCAATAAAAAAACTTGACCAACCATTTTTAATAAAGTTTTCTCTCTTAATCATTTTTTTTTTTTTCAATTTACAAAGCTTGAACCTAAGACTTTAATTAAGAGATCTGATATAAGTTTCAATCAAATCAATGTAATAGTATTAGTTTGTTGTTACTTTTTTTATTAATTAATATCATAGTTTTGATTATTATTGTATTCATCTAAGTCCAACTGTCCAAGAAACACTAAGGATTACAAATATTCTAATTATCACTGCTACATTATTTTCATATTAAAATCAGTTATATATTTTTTTCTTGTAATCTTAATTAAGTTTTGTGATAGACCAACCCTTAATCCAACGTGAATGGCTGTTCGAAAGAAGAAAAAAAAAAATCTAGAGTTGTTGTGCCTAGCCCAGAAGCGCAGCCTGTAACTTTCTCCTTCTCCATCCTTTGGAACGCAAGCTACCATAGTCACCATCACTAAAATGAAATTTTCTCTCAGGCCACAACACTCACATTCTTTGGAACTACATGTAAATGCAGTTCTGATTGTCACACTCTGAAGCAACGAAATTTTAAACAATCCCAAGCAATGGCGTCACCGAGAATAGAAAAAAAAAAAAAAACCAAAATTTATGAAACTAAATTAAATTAATGATAGCAAACGTGCATTGGGCTAGCGGGAAAATAAAACGAAACAAATAAAGAGTGAAAACTGAAATAGGTTCAAAAGATTCAATGTCACTGAAAAAGGAAAAAATTAACGATTTCAGTGCTTCATCAAACTCATATGTTAGCATCAAGAGAGAGAAAAATGAGCCTAATTTTTTTTTATCCAAAGAATCAAACTCAGGTAACAGGCATCAATTCATGTATATAGCTCAACTAACTTAACTAAATTTTCTTCGTAGCCTAAATAGATATAAATAAAATAATTAACCTAGAAACGTAGAACAGTAATTAGTATAAATTTTAGAAATCTATTTCAAAAGGCCAAAGTCATACAAAAAAAAATCTCTTCAGCTGAAATTACAAGTTTTCTAATTATACCTTTTTAAGAGCACTACAAGAAAAGTCACCTATAGTGACAGATAAAAAGTGTCACTATAGGCATAATATATGTAGGTATAAACCTACTTGACATATATCCACACACAATTTTAGTGTTGATTTTGAATGAAATTCAACCACATATATTGTATGTCACTATAGCCTATACCTACACTTTATAGAAATTGTGGGAATAAACTTATTAACATATGCCAACATGTATTATGTGTCACTATAGCCTATACCTAAATTATGGAAAATAATTTTAATCCATTTAATATTATATAAAAAATTAAAACAATCATAAATAAATAAATTAAATTTCATTAAATAAACATAACAAATATCAATTTAGTCACTCATAAAAAAATACTATATTATCCTCCATACATAACAAAAAAAAAATGAAAATTCTTGAGTTTTTACAAACACCATTTAATATATATATATATATATATATATATATATATATATATATATATATTAAAAAAAAAAAAAGCAAGCTAGGAGCATCATTGGTTAGCCCACATGTAAATATTCATTAATAATCATCAATGCCTTGGCCTCCTCAACGAACTCCCTGATTTACCAAAAATAGAAAAAGAAACATAACCAACCTTGACTTACATAATAGCCAAAGATTTCATTAGTCACTTACCACACAAAAAACAAGAATGTGAATTAATTAAAAGGAGAAATGCTTATGAAATTATCTTTACATAAGCTATCAATGTTGGCAATAGATTCCTGGAGAAAAGGTCAGAAGGTACATATTTCAATGTTATTAAATACAAGAAAAAATTATTGATTCCATATTTAAAAAACAAAACTTACGAACTTAACCATGACAATTATAAATATTAAACAGTTGTACCACATGCAAGTAGAAGCAATTATGAGCTCATGTACAACCAAGAAACATCATAAAAAAATGTATGTAAAAGGAAAACTGTTAACCAACCAGATACATTACTAGTCTGCTGGAGTTCCACTCCCTTAACTGCTGCAGCAATGAGCAAATATATTTTGGAGCAAAATATCCATTTTTAAACTGAGCAAATGATAAATGTCTGCAAGCAAATACAAAAAAGAAACCTACAACTATGAGCATGAAATGCCTATGATACCTCATTTCCTGTCTTAGCAGTTCTCTTTATCTAAGTAATGAGCTTCTTTTCCTAATAACACGAACAAATATCCCATGTTAGATATAACATCAAAAGCTGAGATTTCAGAAAAAAGATAATCACATTCACTCATTATGTAACTATATAACATACTTCCAATTGTAATGCTCTAATTTCCCTTTCTATACCTGAAATAAGGATGTTTCCTTATTCTAACACATAAGTGGAAATGTGACACCTCTAACTTATTCTAACCAGAAATTATCATAACCACATGAAATTCTGAGGAGATTGATTGATCAAAGGGTTTATGAGGTTGACTGAAACATTACCTCTAGTAGCGGTTGCAATTTCTCATTTACTCTCCTGAAGGGCCTCTGTACAAAATAGAAACAAGGACTTTTAATCAAACCAAAACATGAAAATTGATCAGAAATGCATCCCAAACATTACCTTAGATGCTAACAAGTTATTAGTTAGATTAACAAAAAAACCAGCAAGCTCATTGTACCGACGTTAGCGTTTATCACTGGGTGAATGGTCAATTTGCCTAGGCTTGCTTCATGGGTCTACATCTTCAGGAAAGACAACTTGAATAGGATAAATATATTGCATTTCCTCTTTCCATGTCTGCATAAACACCAAGAATTGTAAGCAAGAAAGAATAAAATATGAGAGTGGTAATCATGAAAGAATGAATACAAATCAAACTGCACGTATATATGATTTGACCTCATATTGGAAAGAAATCCTCAAATTGGGAACATTTGTTTTATGAATATCATTTCCTTCAGAACCTCTCAACAAATATTTATCCCCAAGCCAGTGTGACTGTGAAAGGAGGGAAAATAAACATTATGAAAATAATGTAAACAGAAAATACATTCTTAAATAAGACAAGAACTTAGAGAAGACTGCGTGAAATCACTTTAACTGATATACTAAATGAAGACCAACAAACTCAATTTAAGCCCTCCCTGAGTGCTTACAAGTTTTAAGAATGTGCATACCTTTACAGAGCTTTAGTGCAGATGAGCAAAAACATAAAATTTCTACATTGTCATCGAATTTACCTTTGCTTGGTGTGAAAATCATATTCGTAGACAGAATTTCTAGCTATCTCACACAGGTCACAGGCAGTGAGCTTCCATACCTGCAATGAACATATTTAATTAAAATGTATGATCCCTAGTAATGACAAAACATAATATTTAACCAACTTATATTTAAGGAGGCTAGGAGTTTGGCAGAAACTAGACCTTTGCTGCAACACTATATTCTTCGAGCAGTGGCTCTTTTGTCAAATGAATTTGCAAAGGATCATCGGTAGAGAGAGAGACATTTAGACCTTGCTGGAAAAACATTGGCAATGGGTTGCGATTATAGTCCAAGAAAAAGGAATTATTACTAAGTGGTGACATAGCTAATCCAACCTAAAGTGATAACAGAATGGTATAAATATATTGTCACAGATTACCAGGATAAAGAGAAAATAATAAAGGTATTGGAAAAGAATAGGATTTCAACTTTAATTTCCCACTACATTACAGTGGACCAAAACTCAGAATAGCAGCAAAAAACCAGCAAGCTCACTTCTAGATTGGTTTTTGTGATAGTACACTAGTTACATTTACAGAACTAGTAGCATACATATCATTGCATTGTGTAGCTTTCTTATTCTGTCTCTGCACCTGCAACGAAAACACATTGATGTTAACTAAAAGGCTAAAACATTTGGATAAGCAAGTAACGAATCGTAGCAAGCTAATGCAAGACAAAAACAAAAATAAGAACATTAAGAAAATTTCTAAAATCATAGCTTTAGAAATCGCTAAAATCATAGAATCACAGGTCGACAAAAGGCAAAGTGACTGAGAATGAATCATGGACTAACCTAACTTCCATTTGGCTAAAATCTTTTAATCACTATAAAAACAAACCTCTACCAAAACTTACTAGAGGCGATTACTGATAATGAATCGTTAATGAGATTGCACAAAGTGAATGTGAATGCATAAATGGAAACTGCCATCAATCAAAGCACAAAATCAATGATTACAAGTTGAAATCGTTCAAAGATAAATTCTTATAGTGAAAAATTACAAAGACTAGAAAATAATATCTGAGAAGGAAAGAGATCGTGTTTGATTCTAACAAAGGATTCAGATCAAGTGGTTGAAGCTCACCTTCGAGGAGATAGAGAGAGAGAGCGTGCATATCGGAGAGACCGAGAAAAGAGATAGATCGCGTGCAGATCATAAACATTAGGAAAAGTGAGGCTGGAGGCTAGGGTTTCGGCGTGGTGATGAGCTCGTCATAGGAGAGGCTGTGGCCAATGGCGGCATCAATGAGGATGGTGACTGGCCTGGGCGAGTTACGGCGGAGACGGTGGCGTTCGGCGGAGGGAGGAGGAGTGATGGCTTGAGGTTGTGGAGGGTTAAGGAAGCGACAAAAAGAGAGAAACACGAGAGTGAGAGAGTGTGAGGTTTTTTCTAGAATTAAACAATAGAAAACTAAAATTAAAAAGTTTTACCCACATTCACTATCTGTAGGTAAAAGTTCTAGCTACACAAAATTATCACTGTCACCGTAGATGAGTGTAGGTATAGTTTTGCTCTTAATTTCCTATAAAAAAAAGTTGGATTTTCTAAAACATATACAAAATTTCAAGATGACAAATAAAATATTCAATAATTAAAGACTTAAATTTTATTTAAGTTGCAATTTTTTTTTTCAAAATTTACTAAATCAAATCTTTTATGATGAAATTTTTGTTTTACTGAGAAGAAGAAAAAAAATCCATTAATAGTTGCCAGAATAAAAAATAATAATAGTTATCAAAATACAGTTTTTTTTTAACAGAAAAACTAGAAAAAGGAAAAGATGTTACAGTTCGCACAAATTATATGTCATCAACCACATTCTTCTTTACTAAGTTTTAAACGTGACAAGTGACAATTACCCGTAAAGATAAACACTTATAATACATTATTAATGCCCTATTTAAAGGTTGGCGGCAGAAATGCGTTTCAATTCCTACCATACATGACTAGAGCGACTATTTGGCCTAAAATAATAGTAAAGTATTTGATCATTTACATGGTCAACAAAAGTATTATATTATATATTCTTTGCATGCGCATATTTCAACCCCAACGTTTAAACTTGTGCAATATTTGTCAAACATGGCTACAAAGTACAAAGGACCGCACGGTGCCAACCATCTCTCTGACTCTCTCGTATCTCCGTACAGTTCACTTTACTGAAACATGGACGTAAGACTTGGTCTCTCTAGTAGGTGATGGACTCTCGCCAGACTGATTCAAAAGAGAGTCTCTAGCAGTTTTTAGTTGACGAACAACATCTCTAATGCCAATGCGTTCATCTGGATTGTCTGCAGTGCAAGATATGCCAACTCCTACAATTGCATCCACACAATTGAGTTCTAGATTTGGACCCTCAGAAGGTTCATCATGAAAAATGAGGGACAGCAACTGAGGCTCAATGAGTTGCACTGTCTTGTTTTTCAATGCTGAATGCACCCATCTTCTTATGCTTAGGCCTCCTGTGAAACACTCATCTGTTGGGCTTTTACCAGAAAAGAGCTCTAGTAACACTATACCAAAACTATATACATCACCAGCTGCAGATGGTTTCTCTCCCCATCCATACTCTGCATTAGACAAGTAAAACTACTAATTACTTACCATGTTTCAGAATTTGTAATAAAATTTAAAAGGTTCATAAAGAAAGAATACAGAAACAAATTGGCATATGCATTAATTTATTATACTATTGTTTAATTAAAGAGGAAGTAAGTTATGAGGATGCTAACCTGGAGGTATGTAACCAATTGAACCCCTAAGGACATGAGTGGAGCTAATAGAAACTTGATTGGTGGGTCTTTGATTCAGCGACCTAGCCAATCCAAAGTCACCCACCTTTGCTGTCATGTCTTCATCCAATAGAATGTTGCTAGGCTTCAAATCACAGTGCACAACTGGGATTTCACTATCATTGTGCAGATAATCCAATGCACAAGCAACATCTATAGCTATGTTCAGTCTCTCCATAAGGTTCAACCCATTTCCGTTTGCATGCTGTCTCCTCCCCTTGATCCAATCTTCCAAGCTACCATTACACAAGTACTCATACACCAGAGCCAGAAAATCGTTGTTTTTAAAGTCAATACTAGAGCATGATGTGATGAGCTTAACCAGATTTCGATGCCTTGAGTTCTTCATGGCCTCACATTCTGCAAAGAAACTCTTCAAAGAGCCAGTTCTTAGGGTGTCAAGAACTTTCACTGCAACAGTAGTTCCATGACTCAGATTGCCTTTATAAACTGAGCCAAAGCTTCCAACTCCTAATAAGTTTTCCTGGCTGAACTCCTCAGTTGCCAAACGAAGCTCATCATAAGAGATCATTAGTGCATGAGGTTTCAGCTGTTCAGATGCTGCTGCTGCTACCTTCACCTTTTTGTTCTTTATATATAGCAGTAAGCCAATTGTGAAACATAGTATCAATGCTACCACAATGGCTATGATGATGTAAAGTCTTACATTTCTTCTTCCTTGGCCATGAGTCACGCATGGGAAATTCAAGCAGAGATTTCTATTGCCTTCTAAATTGACAGCAGAAAAGTTCTGGAAAACTCCACCACTAGGAATGGCTCCTTCTAAATCGTTGTACGAGAGGTTTAAGAGCTTAAGAACCTGTAGATTTTGAAGTTCAGTGGGAATGGTTCCAGAGAGTTGATTGGAGGACAGGTCCAAAGTTTCCAAGCCTCTCACATCTCCAAGAGCCTTTGGAATGGGACCCGAAAGCTGATTCCGGGCCAAAAACAATTTTTCCAAGCTAAGACAATTGCTGAATGAGCTGGGGATGCCACCATACAATTGGTTGCTGGAAAAGTCAATGGAGGAAACACTACTCAAGCTCCCAATTTCAGGTATTGGTCCACTCAAAAAGTTCATGGACAAGTTCAAAACATTGCTCAAAGTTGGAAGATTGAGGATTTCCACAGGTATGCTTCCATTGAGTTGGTTGCTGGATAAGTCCATGTAAAGCAGGTTTTGCAAATTCCCAAAACTGGTAGGTATTCTCCCCACAAGTTTGTTTCTTGACAAATCAAACAGGTTTAACTTCATGAAATTACCAAGGGAATTTGGAATACCTCCTGATATCTCATTTCCAGCCAGAGATAGCTCTTGTAATTCCTCTAAATGGCCTAACTCTTGTGGGATTTCTCCAGAGATGGAATTGTAGCTTAAGTTTAACAACTTCAAGCCACTTAGACGACCAATGGAGGAGGGTATGCTTCCATTGAAACGATTCTGTCCCATGTATAATGTTGAGAGATCCTTGGAGAGATTGCCAATGGTTTCAGGAATCACACCTTCCAGCATATTGCCATCAATTGCCAGAAAGTTCAGTTGAGTGCTGTTTGTCAAAGAAGTAATGAAATCTAGACCTCTAACACCTGAACTCACAATTCTGTTATACCCAATATTGTACATGCGAAGAAATGGGAGATTTCCCAAACCAGGTGGCACTGTTCCTTCCAAAAGGTTGGAAGCCATGCGAATGACCTGAATGTTGGTGAGGTTGTGCAAAGACCCTGGAATTCCGCCTGTGAAATAATTGAAGCAGATATTGAACACTATGAGTTTTGGTAGTTTTTGACCAACATCCTGAGGAATCTCACCCCACAGAGAGTTTGAAGCTAAGGCAAAGTTGACAAGGGAGGATAAGTTGTATATAACAGGTGGAACAGTCCCATTGAGATTGTTGAGAATGAGATCAAGCTCAATCAAATCATGGAGCCTACCCAATTCACTGGGAATCCAGCCAGTGAGAGAGTTGGTGCCGAAACTGATATTTTTGAGAGAAGAGATGTTTCCTAGAGATGCTGGTATTGAACCATAGAAGCTATTGCTTTGCAGTTTCAAAGCCTGGAGCTTTTTCAAGTTGCTGATGTCCTCAGGAATCTTGCTGACAATCTTGTTTGAGGATAAATCAAGAATCTGGAGCTCATTCAAGTGGGTGATGTTTGAAGGAAGCTTTCCTTCTAACATGTTAGAGCTCATATTTAGAACTCTCAGATTGAATAGGTTGCCAATTTGGTCAGGAATCACTCCTTTGAGTTGGTTATTGTGCAATTGGAGGGATTGAAGAGAGGAGAGGTTACCAATATAAGGACTTAAGTGACCTGAGAGTCCCAAGCCTGAAAGATCCAGGCCTGTTACTCTTTGGCCAAGCCTGTCACACTGGACACCAGTCCAATTGCAAGGAGATGAATTGTGGTTCCAAGAAGATAAGGAGTTAAGAGTGTCATTACTGAGTTGAGACTTGAATGAGATTAAGGCTTCTATGTCTGTGCTGATGCTTAAAGTGGCTGATGATACACCAATCAAAAGGTTGTGTAACTCAAGAGGGATGAGGATGAGTAATAAAGCAAAATGAACAAGAAAATGAGAGAACAAGGCCATAGTTGCTCCTTTAGTTTGGTTATGGTATAAATTTCTTACTAAGACGTGTATTTATAATGGTCCGAATGCAGCTCCAGCAGCACACTCGATGCTTCCTAACCGTGTTTGGTTTCATGTCATAGAATTGATTTCAAGTCCAAAATTAAATTTAGATAATTTTTCATATATTTACTTTTACTTTGAAAAAGAGTTTAAAATTGATTTAAAGTCTAAAATTGATTTTGAGTTAGAATAATTTTGAGTAGCTTCAGATAAAAAATTTTATACCGAATTTTATTCCTAACTTTCTTTTATAATAAAAATATCTAAACATAAATCACATCATTTCAAAATCAATTTTGCTAATGTTCATCCAAACATGTACTTCTCTTTTCTCTTTATTTAATTACAAATCCTTTCTAAAAAATATTTTTTGTGCACTAATTTTTATACAATAAAGAGAAATAAAAAAAAAGAAAAATATTAAATGAATACAGTTTTTCTTCCATGTATAACCAAAGTGTCTTTTTCATATCTCAGTTTGACCGCAGTTTCTCTTGCAACGTAGGTCATCAAACATTTCACAGGGGGAAAAGATGTCTGTACGTGAAAAAAGTCTTATTTTGTTTTTACACGACGAAAATGGTTATGAAATTATGTGTTAAAATGTGTTTTAATATATGTTTAATATTGCATTGAGTATTACATAAGACTTTTTCTACTCGTGGAAAGCATGATAACCACCTGCACATTAAAAAAAAAATTGGGACATTTTTATATCACTTCCTTTCTAAATAACTTTGCATATATTTAATGTTAAATAAAGTGTATAGTAATCTACTAGTGGTGATAAGGTTGATTCATTTTCCTAAGTTCATAATTTTCATAAGAAGTTTTCTTCATCAGCATACCAGACCCTTTCGCGATTTTAATAATAATTTTAATTCTTAAATTGATACTTTTTGAATAATAATTTTTTTAAATGGATTAATTAATAATGTAAAAATCTTTACTTTGATAATATATAAAAATTAAACTATTTATAAATTGTATTTCGTTCTTAATTTTTTTTTGTCTTTGGTTAACTGTTAATTTAAGATTAAATTTTTCTTTTAAAAAATATTCATTATTAATTATTAATTTTATAATAGAATAAAATTTTATAATTTTTTTCTCTTTACAAATCAAATTAGTTTTTTTAATAATATAGAAGTAAAAACAATATAATTTCATAAGTATTTGGAAGAGGAGTACAAGTTTAAAATGTACTTACTATTATTTGCTAAAAAGAGTAATAGAAATCGAAGTATACACAAGCCAAACTTTTTGTTTTTGTCACTATCTCAATGTGAAATGTCTACCTGAACATGGATTTCGATGTCAAAACTGAAAATGAGTTCATTGTTGCGTATAATGAATTGTCAAGAAGAAAAATGGTTTTTGTTCAACAATTCTTCTTACTTAGCTGAGAATATGGTCCAGCAGATTTATGCAATTGTCATTTTTCCAACACGCGCGTGCAAGTAAAAGTCTCATGCTAATGCACTTCACCAGTGTTTAGTGGTTGGGAGATAATTCAGATCGGTATCTAAATATTTGGAGATTATTCAGCGCTTGTTTTATATATGACTTTTTTTATTATTATTATTATTATAACTATTTATACAGGCTGTCAAAAAAAAAAAAAACTATTTATACGGGACTGATTCTTAACATATATTTTCTCCCTCGAGAGAGCAACTTGCCCCTAAAGTAAACTTTAATGCATTGATTGACTACTTTTTCTTTTTTTATAGAATTAATTTTGAAAGAATAATATTTTAAAAATTCATTTATATTTAAAATGATGTGTTAAAATAAGTTTAATTTGGAATATTTTTTTATTTTAAGAGTAAAGTATAATTATTTTAAAATATAAATGTTTTAAAAATTGTATAATCTCGTATTTAAAATTAATTCTATTAATGAAAAGTTAAAATTTTCAATTCTTTCAAAATGATTCCACTCAAAATAAGGTAAGTTTTGAGAACGCAAAAAGATAATGTAGACAATCCAATTTGTTGGCCGCAAAAGTAAGCAAGAAACAATAAACTTGTTGAATTATATAAGGAAATAAAGTTGAATGCCCAACCCAAAATTTGGGGTGCATAGGTAAAGAGAATTGAGAAATAAAATGAAAAAACAAAACAAAGTGAAAAAAATTATAAAAATTTAAAATTTGTAAAAAAACTAAAATTATAATGATCTAATAAGAAGATACTTTTATTTAAAAAATAGAATTTATATAAGAAAAGGGATCCACTTACTCCAATAATAAGTATATGAGACTTACTTTTCATCCACACCATTCATTTTCTTGAAATCTAATAGTTATAATGAGTAGCTAATCTTAACCATTAGATTTCAAGAATTGAATGGTATACAAATATGTTTTTTATGTTATTTTATACTTTTAAGCTAGTTTAACAACTAATTTTACTTAATACTTCTAATTAAATAAACTAGTTTATCAGTTTTCAAGTAATAATTTTTCAACTTTCAACTAGTTTTGTTAAAAAAAACATTATGAATATTATATAATGAAGATGAAACAAGAAACATTTATATTTTTATATGATCTATTTTTTATTTTAATATAAGGTAAATATCTCATTAAAATCTTAAATTAAAATTTTAATTATTTAAATATGATTTTTTTTAGCATTATTATTTTACAATTTTTGAAGTGTATACATTTTGGGAGAGAAGAAAAAGAGAAAAATAATAAATATAATTAGTAATTGATGCAATTAATTAAAAGAAGTAATAAATTAAAGTCTACGTGACAAAATTACTTAACAAAATTTCTACATATAATATAGATGTGAAAGGTGGAAAATGAGTTCACCTTTGCATACGGAAATTGCCAACAGCTCAGAAGAATCTTGTTCATTTTACAACTTAGGACGGTTTGATCATGCAAGATATGTTGCAAGTGAACTCCTGGCCTGGGTCATTCATTAAACGCACTTACACAAGTTTCTTTGTGTTGAATGGTTTAAACCGGAAGTAGACTTCGAATCCCAGTCTTCAATGCATATTCAATCCACAATGTGCAAATTATGCATTGAATAAGTCTTCAGAACATATAATAAATTTGAACTCATATTCGTCACTGTGTGCGTCTAAAATCTTTTTTTTTTTTTTCCGCTTTGAGGAAAAACAATATTTATCCATCCACTTAAAAGTTCAAGAAATATTAATTATTATCTTCTTGTATTTATATTTTTTTTACCTAATTTTAAAATACTTAACAAATTATCATTCAGAATAAAAATATTTGGACATCTTTTAATTACATACACCTATCAATTTTCATCATTTCTCTCTATTTTTTCCATCACATAATATCATCATCTATCACACCTATATTTTTTCTGTTATTTCTTTATTATTTTGCTAGGTGTCAAATAGCATATAAGAGCAACTCTAACGGGTTACTTTATCTCAAATTTGAGTCAAGCAATAGTGCTTAACTAGTTTAACATTGGAGCAAGTGAGTTGGCGTTGTTTATCTTGACAAAGTTGTTTAGCAATATCTTAACAATAAAAATTTTCAATTGGACCAATTTAAGCAACTCATTACATTAGAGAAAAAAATAGTAAAAGTTCTTAAGTGAGATGTGGTGTATAGGACCCACCAAAAACTCACTTAAACAACTCAATAAGCAACTTAACGTTGTTGATACTCTAAGGTGTGTCCAAAAATAATTTTTGAATCATAAAAGGAAAGAAAAATAATAATGAAAGTTATCTTAGTAAGTTAAAAATAATATACTCATACTATAAATTAGAATTCACAACCCACTACAATCAGCCTAATGATAGAAGAGTTTGGGTAGTCAATGTTTGGTCAACTTTAAGTTACTGTACTCTCTCAATAGATAAAATATTAAGGGTAAAATATTAATAGATAAAATAAATTTATGAGGGACTAAAAACAAAAATCAAGGACTAAAAACATATTTTACCCAAATATTAATCATGTGAAAAAGTAAAAAGCAAATACATAAGCATACTTGTGAACTCGTGGCTAAAACACAAGCTCCAAGAGTTGAAGTTTTACAAGATACATCTATGGAGCTTCCTTGTAATAGTCAGCGAACAATATATCTTTCTTCAAATCCAATCTCATTGAAAAAAACAGAAATTAATTGATCGTTTCACATATGAGACATGTTATATATACATGATATGTATACATCAGCCTAAGTGTTGATTGTATTAATTACACTCAGTGTATATTCTAGTTGCGGCTCTTTCCTATATCTATTCTTTTATTTGTTTCCAGGTTTCATTAGATTGTTCAGATCCAATAATTTTAGGGATCTATTCACGTTCATGGAAATTATATACTTATATCATTCCTTCATGTAAATCAATATAAAGTATTCGGTATTATTCAGTTTCAAGTACCACATCACACAAAGTATTCAGTATTATTCAGTTTCAAGTACCACATCACAAATGCTTTATTTAAACAATTAAATTAAATTTATTTTTATTTATTTATCTTTTGTTAGTATTGTATATAATACATGAAAAACCATATTTATATAATTATGACTTTTAAAAAAAAGGATAGATTTAAAAATAAAATAAAACTGAAGTAAAAAATGTAAATAGACATTTTGAATTTTAAATGTGTCAATAACCCCACCACAGCATCGGCTTTCTACCAACATACATTGGTCAACAATATAAAATAATTATACTAATAATACATTAAAATTAAACTCCTGAATATATACATTGGACAAACTACACAGATGTTCATTTATGTTAACAAGATATAATAGAAATAGACTTTAAGCAAGCGAGATTCAAGGATTCCACAACTTCATTGTGCAGTCTTCACTAAAAGTTGCAACAAGATTCCTATGGGGATGATGAGTGACACCTATAACTTCCTTCTCATGGACCCCATTAGCCAGAGAGAATTTCATTATATCACAAATTAATAAATTTATATACCAAGATAACAACCTCAGTAGAAAAGAAGCATATTGCAAGGGAACAGAATACGAGAAAATAAAATCCCATTTAACATGCACAACGTATTATCTAAAGAAATGAGCTTCAATGCATAAAAAACCACCATGAGAAGCGGGCTGATTCCAGTTCTAGTTTGTATTTACAAATTTTACACAAATCTCCATTTTTAACACAAATCTTCTCTCTCTTTCTCTATCTTAGTTGTACAAATTATTGTATAAATAATATTTCTCAGTGGTAAATACAAATACCAAAGAACGAGAGCTAATTCAAAACATGCAATACGATAATACATATATAAAAACAGTATTACAATATTGATGGAAATTGAGACCAATTTGAAACAAATTTATAGATCTAATCTCTGACTAACTCAATATACATACCTTCATTAGATATGCTCCAATTTGCCAGATTGATGGCTGAAGCAGTACATATTCCTGCATTCAATTTGCACGTCCCATGAAGAATATAACAATTTTTAGAAAGATAATTGGAGGATTAGAAATATTATTTCAACAAAATTTTTTTTACTGATTTGGAAAATGTCATGTAACAGAATTGACAGAAGCATCACCTCCCTAACAGTCCAAAGAAATCAGAAATCAGGAAAATGAACAAATTGGCTGGGATGACATCAGAAAATTGAATAGCAAAAAACCAAAATCGTAAATTATATACCTTTTTGAGAGGACTGTTTGCTCCTAATTTCCTATAAAAAAAAAACTGGATTTTCTAAAACTTATAATAAATTTAAAGAATTCAAATAAAAATATTCAATACCTCAAAATATAAATTGGCTTTTTTTTTCAAAATTAACTAAATCAAATCTTTTATCAATTTTTGTTTTATTGAGTAGAAAGAAAAAAAATCCATTAATAATAATAATAATTGTCAAAATATATTTTTTTTATAGAAAAATTAGAATAAGGAATAATATTTATCAAATATATATTTTTTATGGAAAAATTAGAAAAAGGAAAGGATGTTACAGTTCGCACAAAGTATATGCCATAAACAATCCACCATTATTCTTTCCAGTCATACATAAGTTTTTTTTTTTTTTTGACAGCAGTCATACATAAGTTTTAGAACTGACAATTACCCCCAAAAATAAACATTACAATCTATTAACAATACCCTATTTAAAGGTTGGCGGCAGAAATGCGTGTCATACCATACATGACTAGATCGATTCTTTGGCCTAAAATAGTAAAGTATTTGATCATTACATGGTCCTATGATTATATTATATATTCTTTGCTCATATATCAACCCCAACGTTTCAAATTGTTATTAAAACATGCAAGTAAGACTTGGTATCTGGAGTAGCTGTAGGACTCACATCAGACTGATTCAACAAAAGAGAGTCTCTAACAGTTTTTAGTTGAAGAACAGCATCTCTAATGCCAATGCGTTTATCTGGGTTGTCTGCAGTGCAAGATATGCCAACTCCTACAATTGCATCCACACAATACAGTTCTAGATTTGGTCCCTCTGAAGGGTCATCATGAAAAATGAGGTATAGTAACTGAGGGTCAATGACTTGCACTGTCTTGTTTTTCAATGCTGATTGCACCCATCTTCTTATGCTTAAGCCTCCTGTGAAACACTCATCTGTTGGGCTTTTACCAGAGAAGAGCTCTAGTAACACTATACCAAAACTATATACATCACCAGCTGCAGATGGTTTCTCTCCCCATCCATACTCTGCATTGGACAAGCAACAATACTAATTATTTATCATGTTTCAGAATTTGTAATAAAATTAAAAGGTTCATAAAGAAAGAATGGAGAAACAAATTGGCATATGGATTAATTTATTATACTATTGTTTAATTAAAGAGGAAGCAAGTTATGAGGATGCTAACCTGGAGGTATGTAACCAATTGAACCCCTAAGGACATGAGTGGAGCTAATAGAAACTTGATTGGTGGGTCTTTGATTCAGCGACCTAGCCAATCCAAAGTCACCCACCTTTGCTGTCATGTCTTCATCCAATAGAATGTTGCTAGGCTTCAAATCACAGTGCACAACTGGAATTTCACTATCATTGTGCAGGTAATCCAATGCACAAGCAACATCTATAGCTATGTTCAGTCTCTCCATAAGGTTCAACCCATTTCCGTTTGCATGCTGTCTCCTCCCCTTGATCCAATCTTCCAAGCTACCATTACACAGGTACTCATAGATCAGAGCCAGAAAATCATTGTTTTTGAAGTCAAGACTAGAGCAAGACGTGATCAGCTTAACCAGATTTCTATGCCTTGAGTTCTTCATAGCCTCACATTCTGCAAAGAAACTCTTCAAAGAGCCAGTTCTTAGGGTGTCAAGAACTTTCACTGCAACAGTAGTTCCATGAGTTAGATGTCCTTTATAAACTGATCCAAAGCTTCCAACTCCTAATAAGTTTTCCTGGCTGAACTCCTCAGTTGCCAAACGAAGCTCATCATAAGAGACCATCGGAACATGAGGTTTTAGCTGTTCAGGTTCTGCTATTGGTGCTACCTTCACCTTTTTGTTCTTTATATATAGCAGTAAGCCAATTGTGAGACATAGTATCAAAGTTACCAAGACGGCTATGATGATGTAAAATCTTACATTTCTTCTTCCCTGTCCACGAGTCACGCATGGGAAATTCAAGCAGAGATTCCTATTGCCTTCTAAGTGGACAGCAGAGATGTTTTGGAAAACTCCACCACTAGGAATGGCTCCTTCTATATCATTGTACGAGAGGTTTAAGAGCCTAAGCCCGTGTAAATTTTGAAGTTCAATAGGAATGGTTCCAGAGAGTTGGTTGGAGGATAGGTCCAAAGTTTCCAAGCCTCTCACATCTCCAAGAGCCTTTGGAATGGGACCTGAAAGTTGATTCCGGGCCAAAAACAGTTTTTCCAAGCTGAGACATTTGCTGAATGAGCTGGGGATGCCACCATACAATTGGTTGCTGGAAAAGTCAACGGAGGACACACTACTCAATCTCCCAACTTGAGGTATTGGTCCACTCAATAAGTTCATGGACAAGTTCAAAACATTGCTCAAAGTTGGGAGATTGAGGATTTCCATAGGCATGCTTCCATCGAGTTGGTTGCTGGATAAGTCCATGTAAAGCAGGTTTAGCAAATTCCCAAAACTGGTAGGTATTCTCCCCACAAGTTTGTTTCTTGACAAATCAACCAGGTTTAACTTCAGGAGATTACCAAGTGAGTTTGGAATACGTCCTGATATCTCATTTCCAGCCAGAGATAATTCTTGTAATTCCTCTAACTGACCTAACTCTTGTGGGATTTCTCCAGAGATGGAATTGTAGCTTAAGTTTAACAACTTCAAGCCACTAAGACGACCAATGGAGGACGGTATGCTTCCATTGAAACGATTCTGTCCCATGTATAATATTGAGAGATCCTTGGAAAGATTGCCTATGGTTTGAGGAATCACACCTTCCAGCATATTGCCATCAATTGCAAGAAAGTTCAGTTGAGTGCTGTTTGTCAAAGAAGTAATGAAGTCTAAACCTCTAACACCTGAACTCACTATCCTGTTATACCGAATATTATACACGCGAAGAAATGGGAGATTTCCCAAACCAGGTGGCACTGTTCCTTCCAAAAGGTTGGAAGCCATGCGAATGACCTGAATGTTGGTGAGGTTGTGCAATGAGCCCGGAATTCCACCTGTGAAATAATTGAAGCAGATACAGAACACTATGAGTTTTGGAAGTTTGTGACCAACATCCTGAGGAATCTCACCCCACAAAGAGTTTGAAGCTAAGGCAAAGTTAACAAGGGAAGATAAGTTGTATATAACAGGTGGAACAGTCCCACTGAGATTGTTGAGAGTGAGATCAAGCTCAATCAAATAATGGAGCCTACCCAATTCACTGGGAATCCAACCAGTGAGAAAGTTGGTGCCCAAACTGATATTTTTGAGAGAAGAAATGTTTCCTAGAGATGCTGGTATTGCACCATAGAGGCTATTCCTTCCCAGTTTCAAAACCTCAAGCTTTTTCAAGCTGCTGATGTCCTCAGGAATCTTGCTGACAATCTTGTTTGAGGATAAATCAAAAATCTGGAGCTCATTCAGGTGGGTGATGTTTGAAGGAAGCTTTCCTTCTAACATGTTAGAGCTCATATTTAGAACTCTCAGATTGAATAGGTTGCCAATTTGATCAGGAATTACTCCTGTGAGTTGGTTATTGTGCAATTGGAGGGACTGAAGAGAGGAGAGGTTACCAATATAAGGACTCAAGTGACCTGAGAGTCCCAAGCCTGAAAGATCCAGGGCTGTTACTCTTTGGCCAAGCCTGTCACATAGGACACCAGTCCAATTGCATGTGGATGAATTGTGGTTCCAAGAAGATAAAGGGTTAAGAGTGTCATTACTCAGTTGAGACTTGAATGAAATCAAGGCTTCTCTGTCTGTGGTGATGCTTAAAGTGGCTGATGATACACCAATCAAAAGGTTGTGTAACTCAAGAGGGAGGAGGATGAGTAATAAGGCAAAATGAACAAGAAAATGTGAGAAGAAGGCCATAGTTGCTGCTTTAGTTTGGTTATGGTACAAATTTCTTGCAAGACATGAATTATAATGGTCCGAATGTAGCTCCAGCAGCACATGCGATGCTTCGTATTTATCTTTTTGTTTAATTACAAATCCTTTTTAAAAATATTATTTATACACTGATTTTTATACAATAAAGAGAAATAAAAAAAAGTATTAAATGAATAATTAATATAATGGAAACAGGTAAAAATAATATTATATAAAATATATGAAGGATATAATTCAATTTTTTTTCATGTAAAGTTATATATGTATACAATATTAAATGAATACTGTTATTCTTCCATGTATAACCAAAGTGTCATTTTCATCTTTGTTTGACCTTAGTTTTCCTTGCACGTAACCAAACATTTCACAGCGAAAGAAAGTATTTTTTTTACTGCGAAAAGAAAAAAGATGTTTGTACGTGAAAAAAGTCTTTGATCTTACACGAGGAAAATGGTTATGAAATTATGTCTTAAAATGTCTTAATATATGTTTAATTTTGCATTGGGTTATTACATTAGACTTTTTCTACTCGTGAAAAAGATAATAACTACTTGCACATTAAGAAAAAGAAGAAAAAAAAGACATCTTTATTTTTTATATATACTTGCACATTAAAGATATCTCTCAACTAATAGTTGAAGATTAATTTCTTTCAATACATAAAGATCTCTTAAATAAATTTACATTTTGATTGTGTTAATTATATCCTATCTATTCTTTGATTTGTTTTCTGGTTTCATTAGATTTGTTCAGATCCAATCCTTTTAGGGATCTATTCACGGTATTGGAAATATATACTTGTATCATTCCTTCATGTAAATCAATACAAAATATACAGTAAACAGTCTCAAGTACCACATCACAAATACTTTATTAAAAATTCAATTATTTTTTTGTTTAGTATTGCATATAATACATGAAAAAGTATATATATTTATGACTTTTCAGAAGAAAAAAAAGGATAGATTTAAAAATAAAATAAAAACTGAAGTAAAAAATGTAAATAGACATTTTGAATTTTCAATCTGTCAATAACCCCACCACAACATCAGCTTTCTACCAATATATCATTGGTCAACAATATAAAATAATTTTACAAACAATTCATTAAAATTAAACTCCTGAATATATATACATTGCACAAACTACAAATATGTTCATTTATGTTAACAAGATAGAATAGAAATAGACTTAAGGTAGACAAGATTCAAGGCTTCCACAACTTCATTGTGCAGTCTTCACTAAAAGTGGCAACAAGATTCCTATGGGGATGATGAGTGACACCTATAACTTCCTTCTCATGGACCTGCCATTAGCCAGAGAGAATTTCATTATATCATAAATAAATTTATATATCAAGATAACAACCTCAGTAGAAAAGAAGCATATTGCATGGGAACAGATTACGAGAAAATAAAATCCCATTTAACCATACGCAACGCAGAGGGTTGATCAACAGAGAATGCACAACGAACTGATTCCAGTTCTAGTTAATATTTACAAATTTTACCCAAATCCCAATTTTTAACACAAGATGTAACAAGATAAAGGTGGTAAAGAGTTGTTATTTATACAACAACTCATACAACAATATGTACAACATTTTTTTTTGTCTATCTGTCTCCATTACATCATTTATTACATTTCATATTTCTCTCTCTTTCTCTCTCTTAGCTGTACAAATTGTTGTATAAATTATTTTACAAATAACATTTCTCAGTGATGTATAAAAATACCAAAGAAAGACACTAATTCAATACGATAATATATATATAAAAAACAGTATTACAATATTGATGGAAATTGAGACCAATTTGAAACAAATTTATAGATCTAATCTCTGACTAACTCAATATAAATACCTTCATTAGATGCTCCAATTTGCCAGATTGATAGCTGAAGCAGTACATATTCCTGCATTCAATTTGCACGTCTCATGAAGAATATAACAATTTTTGGAAAGAAAATTGGAGGATTAGAAATACTATTTCAACAACAATTTTTTTTTTACTGATTTGGAAAATGTCATCGAACTCGCTTAAGTTACTGCAAAATTAGGCTAAGTTATTGTGCTTAAGGAATATGGGAAAATATCAATCATAAAGCGTATGTGATGAAGCAGTTTCCATAATGTACTTAATAAGATCTTTATCTACCAGATTAAACGAAGGAGCTGTGTTATATTATACATAAATTACGATACCTGTCTTCACCAACACAGTAAATCCATTCTCCTTTAGGTGAAACACAGGCTGCGACAAAGTCTCCACCTTCTCTTTTACCAGATGAGAAGCTCTTCACAACCTATCAATTGACAGAGAAAAGCATGCTCAGAATAGTGATGAACTCAAGTCTCATACCTTGCAATTAGATCCTAAAATGCTGTTACAACACTTGATTGTAAAAACACATGATGAGAATAATATAGCCCAAGGTTCTCCAATGCGCATGTATGTAAATGTCCACATTCGGCCAGCATGAATATGCAGAATTACATATATACTTATCCTTGTCAGAACACACAATTCATTAAGAAAGACAATGCCAACATCCTTAATACTAATATCAAGACACTAATGAAATGAGTATAAAGTATAAACAAAATAACTTCCAGTCATCCACTCTTTTATGTATACCTGTCCTTGAAGTGTCATGATATATATGGATGACGTTTTGTTACAAACAACAATGTGATCAGTATTCTTGGGGAAAATGTGAACAGAATTGACAGAAGCATCACCTCCCTAACAGTCCAAAGAAATCAGAAATTAGGAAAATGAACAAATTTGCTGGGATGACATCGGAAAATTGAATAGCAAAAAACCATAATAGTAAATTTTTTAAGACACACCCTTAAAGGAGGAGGTGGCTTAAAAGTTTGTATGCAGTCCGTAGTCTTCACATCCCAGACCTACGATAAGGAGGAAAAAATACATCTCTTATGAGCACTAGATAAACAAGAAACTTCAAGTACAATGCCAAGTAACAGACCTTGATTGTACAGTCACTTGAGGCAGTAATAACACGACTCCCATCATGTGTAAAAATTGCATCATTCACATAAGATGTATGGCCACGGAACTCTTTCAACATCTTTCCAGATTTGAGGCCATGAATTCTGTATTACAAAAAGGAACATTTCACTCACCAGTTGCTAACATTTTATCAAAGCATTTCATAATGTTAAAATATAAAATATACTGCAGTAATAAAGCATTAAAGATTTGAACAAGGAGTTGTGCTCTAAATTAAAGAACAGCACAGAAATGAGTAATTTCATTTGCAAACCCTCCAATATCTCTAATAAGAATCCTCTCACAAGCTCTAGCGCCATGTTTGGAAGAAGAATGAAGAAGAGACTATGAGGAATTGGAAGTACAGGAAAAAGGATATGTCTCACTTGAAGACATTGAAATGATGATTATATTGAGGAAGAGGAAGAATGATTATGTTTGGTTCAACTTATTTTAGAGAAATAACTGCTTTTTATTTTCCAACTTCCTGAGATAGCTTTGAAAAGAAAACAAATAAGCTATCACATCTCCTGAAAAAAAGCGTTACTAAACAAGCACTAGGTTTTCAGTTTATTCTTGTCGTGTCAAATTGATTTTACTTGGTACTTCTACTTTCTAATGACCTTGTGTTATGATGCTTATGACATTATGTTATGTTCATGTATTTAACTTGCATTATATTGTAGTTTTCCTTTAATTTTTTGATACTTTTGGTGAATTTTATTTCCTAGAATGTTCTAATTTTATTATTCTTGATAATATGTTATTACTGTTATTCATGTGCTTTCACCAAACAACTTAAACTTCTAGGATATTGGTTCATAATATGGCATTAGAGCCTTCATGATGTCTAGAATTTGATCCTTAGTGTCCAGTTCTTCTAAATAAAAGTTAAATTCTGCATCGTCTACACTTCAAGCCCAAAGCATTCTCATGTGAGGAGGCTTGTTAGATATAAAACCATTCATGTGCTTTCAGCTAGCAGTTTTAACCTTTCCAGATAGTTGGTTCATGACAATTATATTTGGTAGATTTATTTTAGCATTTGAAAAGAAAAATATATTGCAACCACCATGCTTTCTTCCATTGGCCACAACATCAACCCCACATTTGTATGGTGGATTTTAGGCTTGCTACTATCTACCAATAATAATGCCAACTTCTAATCACTTGGTCATTCATGCTCTGCTTGTTAACATGTTAAAAGAACCTTTCAAGCCTAAACTTTATGTCAGTTGAGCTAATGGCCTATAAACGGTTATCTCTAACAAAACAACGTTAAATAGGTAAAATTAAATGAACAACACCTTGCTGTGCTGTCAAATGAAGTGCTTAATAACTGGCTTCCATCACGAGAGAAGGAAACACTTGTGACACCTTGAGAATGAGCACGTTCAAGACGTCGCAAGCACTGACCAGTCCTAATACGCCAGACCTAAAATGAAATGTGAAATATACAGTTTTAAGTTTTACATATTAACAGTTGTGGTGAAAACATAAACACTTCCAAAAACAGCAACTACAACATCAACAAGAGCTGAAGCCAGCAAATATTCAAGGAACCACAAGATAAAGAGACAAAATAGGACCATATGAAGTTATAAACACAAATCATGGTGTTAATACTGTTTGGGTACAATTCACATTGTTGCAGTAATTATAGTCCAAAAAGCTGATTTTAACTTGTGCATAAATTGATTTTAACCTATGGGAGAAGCTTATTTCTTTTTTCCTTATTTTCTTCTCCTGTAAGTGCTTATGGAGAAGCTTATCCAAATAGGGTCATGCTAAAAGATAACTTTCAATTGTTTTGTTCACAAATTGATACCAATATATCCCAAGTTCCCAACCAAATGAATTATGATTACCAGCAACTTTATGAATTTTCAAGATCCCACATCCCTATTTTATGACCCCCTTTTCACTTAGTTGTACTGTGTTTCATTGTTGTCAATCCAAGGGAGCAACAGAGAGCGATCAATTCCAAAGCAATGTAGCCAGATAGTGAAATGGAATGCAAGATGGCCCAATATGCACAATAAATAATTTATACCACATGCATATAAATGCTCAATTTTTTTTAAAAAAAAAAAGAAAGATACCCAAAATTAAAGACATATTCATCATTAAAAATTAAAAATCAGCCTAGACACAATCACCACTAATCCAAGGCTTAATTTATAAGTCAATAACAACAGTCAAGTATAAGGGGAGAAAAAGACAGCCATGCAAAACAGGAAGGTGGGACAGACTAAGCTATGCAAAATAGAGGTGACAGAGCAAAGACCCGAGTACAGAAGCTCTGGCTGCCAAAAAAAAGGACAGGTTTGGCCAGAAAACACTTGGGTTGCTGGGTGGTAGCCAGAAAAGATGAGGGAAGAATACGGAGGTGCAAATACAGGGTGGGGTGGCTGGGTTTTCTGTATGGATGAAGGGATTCTAATCCTAAAATCCTACTGATGCAAAAAAAATGGTGTAAAATCACAAAAAATCTCCCTAAAAATGAGTGGCAAAAAAGGGTGGACAAAATACGTGATTTCACCCCTGCCCAAAGTTGCAGCCACTTCACGATTTTGTCCATAAAATACCACAATCTAGATTGCAATCAATGCAAAGCAAAAACACAATGCAACAACAACTTAAAGCTGCCAGAGGCCAATCTTCCCCACATCATTACTATAGTTGCACAATTTGACGCTATTCACTATTAACCTGTGCTTCATAGGCATACAATCTAAAATTCACCAAATGAATTCTGTTTGGTAGCTCAGTTCTATTTCACAGAAATATTGAAGTTATATGAGCATGCACACCTTGAAAATATAAAAATGTACAAAATCAAGAATACAAGAATTTCTTCTAAAGGTTAGCTCATGCAGCCTTAAATGCGGACATGTGTTACTCACTTTAATCTTTCCATCTTGAGACCCAGATGCAAGCATTTCTGAATCTCTGCTAAAGTCTACACAAAGCACAGCATCATCATGCATCATGAACACTTCCTGCAAGTTCATAGAATCAGAAAATGTCTAAGGCAAAGACTTTTGGTAAACTATAAGAAATTTCCTTTTATATTGATAGTATTAAAATTCTTAGACAATATAAATCAAGCAGATATGTTCATAACTTCATACACTTACTGAACACAAAGTGAGGAAGAGACAGATCATCAAAACAAGACATCACATCATGAAAGACAATACAATCGCATGAGTAAAAGGTGTAATCTGTGCATAAATTTATTTATCTATATTACAGAGCCACCATGTGTACTTAATGTTACAGCCAAAAATTACATTTGATGGTCAAAGTTGAATTCCCAAAATGACAACAGAGATCTGAGTATGAAATATCTTTTCTACAGCTTTGAGTGCAGTTATAAATGTTACCAGAGTAACAAAAGTGTTTGGTAACCTTGGGGCTAAGTAAATCTTACCAAGGAAATATATCAGCCAAATATATATTTCCAAACTCATCATCAACTAGACAACTATCACATACAATACATTTATTTATTCTTGGCAGGTAAAACCGTTCAAATAAAAACTCACTCACATCAGCCTGGTACTGCATATCTTTCTTCAGCTTTCCGCTTATGTAATCCCACACCTAGAAATATGTCCAATATATCAGGAAGAAAGCAGCTGAAAATGAAACCTTAAACTCCAATTATGTATACCTCAATAAACCCATCAACTGAGCATGATACAAGAAACTGCCCATCTGGTGAAAAGCAAGCACATTCTGCATGACTTTTTGTCCCAAACTAAACAAGCAGACACGAAACAGAAGGGTCAGATTATGCAAGCCTTAAAAAATGATAAGACAAAGGGAAAATAATGATGAATAACAAATTTCATATGAAAGAAAAATAGAGAAATGGTCAGATTATGCAACCTTCAACGTGATTTGGCAGAAGAAAACTAATGGTGAATAACAAATTTTGTATAAAAGAATAATAAAGAAATAAAAAGTGAGACAACCTCTGAAAGGTAGCATACACAGGAGGTCAAACTAATGTGATTGTTCAACTGATAAGTGATAACAAATGACACGGTAGGATATCAACATGGAAATATCACTTTTTCCAGTCATTCTAATGTGTCTCGTTCAGCATTGTTCACATCTCATCATCTTTAAAAATAACTGAAACAATGCCCTAATGAATATAGAAAGCATACCTTTATTGTGTGAGAAAGAGTTGTTGGATACATGTCATCCACATCTTGTTTCATAGCAGCTGTTCCACGAAACAAATCAAACTGCGTTCCTGGAGGAAGTAACCCTGAGAAAGCCCAAAGGAAAGCATAGCTCAATCAAGATGTTAAGATATAAGTTTTCCTATAAATAGCATCATGGCAACCAAACATTTATCATCTCTAGCAATGGCAAATTTAAAACTAGCCTTATAAGCACTACTTAGGCAGTTACGCCGTATCACTAAGCAATGCAGGACTAAACATCTGCTCACGCCCAGCACAAAGGTGTTGGAGGCTTCAATGAAGGCAAGCTAGGAGTGACCACAATTAAAGCGGCTTTCCAACAAGAAGTTTCTTTTCTGCTTTTTATTAGAGAAATGAAAGATGCATCATGCATCCATATAACTGAAATTCGAAAATTAACTTCATTCCTAGCATCTATAAGTTGCAGAAATGAACAAGTAAAGACTTTGTCCTGGCTACCAAGCCAAAAGAACAAAAAAGAAATAACACACAGTGAATTGCATTAAGAAACACAAAAAAAAAAGGGAACTTGTAAGCAGATGATCACAGTGATGATAAATCTTAATTATTATATAAAAGTTGACCATGAAAGTAATTTAATGTGGCATCAACGTGTTACCAGGCAATTACCTTGATGCTGCTGCCACTTCAAAGCCTGACCAATTAAAGCCATCAATCGGGATGGTGGCACTACAGTAACTTCTGCTGCAAGAGCTGAAAATGCAAGGAAAGAGAAGTTCTTAAAGTAAAAACCCAAAAAAAAAGAAGTTTAATAACAAACTGTATCCCTAGCAATGGAAGAATAAAACAAGAATCAGATATTCATTACAATAAAAAAAATAGCATCACAACTAGATAGTAACTACTACAGAAGTAAAAGACAGAAACCTTGGGCTATTTGTGCACGTCGCTTCTCTTTTGTTGAGTCTTGATAAGCCTGTCACATAGGACAAAAATAATTAACCCTTAAGTCCTTGAAAATTTTCCAAATTTTGGTTTTTGTCCCCAATTCTTAAAAACTATTAGTTTTCGTCCCTGTATTTTTTAAAATGCCCATACTTTAATCCCTAAAGCTAACACTTTTTCCTCTATATAGGAACCAAAATTTGGGTATTTCAAATCATTGTTATCAAATTTTTAAGGGGTGTGTGTTTGGAACAAATTGTATGAAACCCTAAAAAACTGCCATACTCCTAACAACAATTGCCTCATGGCCGTTATTGTAACTCTGCATTCTGAAAATTACTGTCATATAACTTCCATACTCCTCACAGTAACTGCCCCATGGCAGTCATTGCACTCTCTAAGCTCACGCCTGGAGCAAACTGTCCAAATGGGTGGTCTGTTTGGACTTGCATTTTATGCTTGCCTTTCATTTTCTGCTGGATATCCATCAGAATTAAAGCTGAATGATGACACAATTGTAGCAGATTGCAGAAACAAAATAGCAAAAAGGGAAATAAGTGACAAGTTGCTTAATTTAGACAACATAAAATTGCAAAAATAAAAAAGAATTACAGAATGTATTTCTAACCTCATTTGGATCAAAATAAGTTCTAACTAGGAGATGTTCAAGACGCAAATATCTTTCAGGCTGCTCTTGTTTCATTACACCCATCACTTGTGTTTGCCTTAAAATTGCACGTGCAGTATCCAGTTCTCGAAGTTCAATCATTTCTAATACAATCTGCAATGTTGTCAAAATACAAATCTATTTGAAGCATCGCTAACTTGACTGAAACAGACAACATTATTAGAGTGTTATAGAGATCAAGCATTAAAGAGTACAAGGCAAGAGTTATGAATAGCAAAGAGCCAAACACTGCTGAACAACAATTCCTGAACATCACTTGATTTGTATTTGCTCAGCTCAATACTCTTTTAGCCTGATTTGTTAGCATCACTTTCACAGTGGAGGGGAAAAAAATGATTCCTACAGTACCCTACCTCATTTGGCAACTATCAAGCATTCTCAAAGACAAGTGAAAAATTTTAGCTTATTCCATTGACAAGAATTGAATCCAGATGTGGGGCACACAATTATTTATATTTACACTTCTTATACTTTTTCATCTAACAAAATCAATTCTTCTCAACTCACTCTTAAAATATCATTTCCGGATACAAATCATATTTTTTTAACCTCAATTCTTCCAAAATCAATTCTTTCAACATCAATTTCTATCAAAATCAATTCTACCAAAATTAAAACACCCTTTATTCCACATTTCCACCCATGAGGAGAGTGGAATTAATGACTTAAATTAGTTATTGAAGTCCTTAAGATTCTCTCTTAACAAATTATATTTTAGCCAATTGGGGGGGAGGGGGGATCACACATGACACAATTCTATCCCAAAGTAAAGGAGGTTAAAAATTATTAAACTACTTATATAGCACAGAAAATATTACAACTCCCCTAAAATTTTCTTTCCTTTTTAAAAGTGCCAATCTAAATAAAGAGATTGTCAAGTCTTGAGGGAGACAACCAAATATCCTCACTAATATTGAACAGCACATAATTTAAAAAAAAAATGATTATGCACTTAAAAGCTAGTGAACCAGCTACACAAAAAGCAAATGTCAAGAAAATGAGGATCAACAACTCGATATCTAAAAGGGCACCATGCCAGTGGCCACTACTTGGTAACACTAACCAGCAACATAGTTAGGTTAGGCAGATTGATTAACAGCAACATTCAGCTAGGCAGATTGATTAGCAACAACATTCAGCACTTCCTACGTCAACTGCACCACTATTTTGACCCTCACCAGCCTTTACTTCAACATTTCAGCCTATCCTATTAATCTCAACAACACCGCCCAACCTCATTGCTCAATTAAAATATAAAGCTGTTCATATAAATGACAGGTTTTAAAAGACGTCAAAAAGTCCATAACCAGCATTGAAGTTTGTGATAGAGTGAATATACACTAAACAGTGACAAGCCATAAACCAAAGTGAGTCACACGCAAGACAAAATACCTGCTCGTACAAATCCTCCAACTTATTCCTGGGAAGCTTGAGTTGAGAAACTTGAGGCAATATAGCATCCCATCTTCCACTATTAATATCAGCAACAAAGGTTTCAATGCTGTCAACAGTGTTCAGAGAAACCTGGCATTCATTCTGCAGCGTCTGAAAAGTCTGATGCAACGAATTTTCTTTGCAAAACTGAAGCACAATTTTGATGACACTGCGAAGGGCAAACAAAAATTGATAATTACACAAAAATTATTAAAAATAAAATAAAATCTGTTGTGCGAGAGAACCATTAAACGAGCTTCAATTATACGTGAACAAAATTGAAACATGTGATTCAGTAAACGAAGAAAGTTAAATTTCCCGATTTCAAGAATTCGTAAGTGAAAACTTACTCTCGAGCTTCAATTTCGAGCGTAGACATTGCTGCTATATGGATTGGAGTTGCACCACGATGTGTGCGTAGGGTTTTAGTGCAGATTCAACGAAACTCTAGTGTTATCACTTATCACGTGCAACGTTCTTCTCAGGCCATAATCACGGTAGCAACGTTCTTTTATTGGAACCCAACTAACGAGCCCCTTTGAACAAGTGAACAAATCCTACTTGCGGATTGATCTGGGTCGGGTCAAACCTGATGACCCACATGGTTAGGGTTTTGAATTTTGATATCGTTTTTTTGGTGGGGTCTCTCTATCTCAGTTTTAGGCCTTGTTCTACTGTTGGATGGGCCTCACTACCTTAGTTGGGCTGGGCCTAGTTTCTTTATGGTTTTCTATCTTTGGGCCTTTACTTCCTGCACCCCCATTTTTACTTCCTGCACCTCCAAATAATAATAAATGCCCAAAAATACCCTTGGTTATCCCATAACCCTAACCCTACCCCACCCCACCCCTTCCCTTCCTCCCTTTCCCTTTCTTCTGTGCCGCACCCCCTTCCTCCCTATCCCTTTTCCTTTTCGGCGCACCTCCTCAATTCTCTTTCCTCAGCACACCGGCGCACTCTCTGCATTCCCTTTCCTCACGCGGCGCAGGTCATTCCATTCCTCACGGTGCACCCCATTGGAGGTAAGTCCTTTTTTCTCCCTTTCCTCCCTTCTGCATTTTAATGGGGGACTTCGGGGTTGGGTGTTGGATATGGTTCCGGTTTGACATTCCGGAAAGGCTGTTCCGGAATGCAAAATGTTCTTTCCGGAATGGCCATTTTGGAATGTCTATTTGGAAATAGCCAACCATTCCGGAATGGCCATTCCAGAATGAACATTGTAATTCTGGAATGGCCATTCCGGAATGAACATTGTAATTCCGGAATGACCATTCCGGAATGTAAATATTCTTTCCAGAATGGTCATTCCGGAATGACTTTCTGGAACCAGCCAAGCATTCCGGAAAGACTGTTCCAGAATGCAATACATTCATTCCTGAACAATCATTCCGGAATGGTTGGCTGGTTCTGGAATGCCATTCCGGAATGCGATTTCTGGAAAGAATATTTGAATTCCGGAACGGCCTTTCCGGAATGCAATACGTTCATTCCGGAACATCCATTCCAGAATGGCATTCCAGAACCAGCCAACCATTCCGGAATGGCTATTCCGGAATAAATGTATTGCATTCTGGAACAGCCTTTCCGGAATGATGTTCACGAAAGTCATTCCCGAATGGATGTTCCGGAATGAGTATTATTAATGTTTTTTTCATTGTGGTAGTATTTTTTAGTTATATAGTTTTTAGTTAAATAATAATTGCTATATTAATTTTTTGGGATGATTTATTTGTATGTGACATTTGGTTGCATTTGTTTTTTATTCTATATTTTTGTAGAGATGCCAAAAATAAGAGGTGGTTCTAGTGTTCATCGGTCCAAACGTGCGAGACCTACGACATCTGCACGTAGGCGTGGAAGAACTGAAAGAGTAGATGAAGGTGATGATCATGTGGAGTGACAACAGCCAGAAGCACTTGAAGTTGTTGTGTTTGGTGGTGGCCCTGAGGACACATCATTGCTAACATCATATGTTGATCATGTAGCTCAATGGTTGTGGGTTGGACAAGTATACTACTAAGTCATAGTGAATATTTATTCAAGTATTGATAGGTTAATGTAATTATGTAACCTGGATTGTAAATACTTGTAGGACTGGGGTGAGCTGAAGATAGTATCACATGGGCGAAAGATGAAGACCATTGGTGCCCCACATCAGCAGATAGAGGATGTGGTCAAGGGTTCTGGGTTATTCCCGTTGACTACATGCAACTATGCAACCAGAGACAAAGGATTATTATCTGCTTTTGTGGAAAGGTGGCATAAGGAGACTAACAGCTTCCATTTGCCCGTGGGTGAGATGACTATAACACTAGATGATATGTCATCATTACTACACATTCCCATTACTAGGGCCTTTTATAGTTATGACCATATGGATGTTGAGGCGGCAAAGCATGTTCTGATGGAGATGCTTGGAGTTTTAGAGCAGGATGCAACTGTAGAGACAAAGTTCACTAGAGGTGGACATGTCCGTTTAAGTTGGTTGCGAATATTGTATGAGCAAAGGTGTCAGAAGCAGTAATGGACCCAGGCAGCTAGGGCGTATTTGTTGCATCTAGTAGGTTGTACTATATTTGCTAACAAAAGTTCAACCTATGTGGATGTGACATTCTTAGGCCTTTTTCGCGACCTTGAGGGGTGTGGGGGTTATGCATGGGGCACGGCTGCATTGACACATATGTATGATCATCTGGCTGATGCTAGTTTTGGCACTACGAAGCAGCTTAGCGGATATGTCAGTCCTTTACAGGTAATTAACTATAATTAGAATAAAATTTGCTTTTATAGGCATTTCCAAAGGTATGTAGCATAACCTTTTCTTTGTTCTTGGGTGACACAGGGATGGATCTATGAGCATTTTCCTAATATTGGGGTGAGGGAGCCGGCCCCAAGATACATTGAGTTATTACCACGAGCCACTCGTTGGGTACCTACAACACTTTTATCTGTAAGTCAATACCGTAGACAAATAGATGATCTGACCATGCATGGAGTGATTTGGAGGCCATATGAGGAGCATAGGATAGCTCGTCCATTTGAGATTATATCACTGTTTTCTGGATTCGTTAGGTGGGGCCCATATATGCACCTCCATTTGCCAGAGAGGGTCTTGCGTCAATGTGGGTATTGTCAAACTATTCCTCAACACCCTTCTATGTTTACGGTTGAACCTACAACCCCGGAGCAGATTGATGAGAGGTGGTTGCATTTTGCAAATCACTTGATTCAACCAACAGTGGAAGCGGTGGAACCCTCAGACTGTGCTGCAGGGTACATGGAATGGTACTACAGGATATCCCATCCATTTATAGAACCATCTCATAGGGGTCCTCCTCCTATAGTCCCACCGGTGATGGCGGAGATGGCACATCAGGCTGATGTCATAGGGATCAACCAAGTATCTTTCACATAGTCCATAAATAAATTCCATGGTGAGCAAACAACTTCAAACTTTGTCAAACGGTCTTCATAATTAGACTGAGTAGGACAATCCATAACACTACCCCATGCATCCATCACTTGGTCCCAAGCCTCCTTTGGACTCACATACATCTTACACTTGGCTTTGACATTCTTGTCAATGTGAAATTGGCACAATAAATTATGTGACTTAGGAAACACAATTTTGACTGCATTCATTATGGCTATATCTCTGTCAGTGACAAACACTTGAGGCAATCCATCAACTCTCAAAAAAAGACCTCTCAATTTCTGAAGTGCCCAAACAAAGTTATTTTGTCGTTCAGCTGCCAAATATACAAAAGCTGCAGAGAAGGTTAAGCCAGTGGGCATGACACCAACAATCTCAAGCAATGGCAATCTATATCTGTTAGTTTTGTATGTACTATCCATCAACAATACTATGTTAAATGCATTCAATAATTTTACCGCATCAGGGTGTGTCCAAAAAATGTCACGCACAATTTCCGATGTATCATGCAATCTATGCCAATGAATATACATATCACGTTCTAGTAAATTCATTAGATGTTGCATTTCCGTTCTACACCCTCTTTCAGATGACCGATATGCACTTCTAGCATTATAAACTTGTTTTATGGTAGTCACGTTTTTTTCACTGTGCTCTTTAAATGTGAGAAGAATATTTATTGGCTTTACCATGCTCTTTGTCATATCAACAAGCACTGTCTTCTCTTTACTACTTAGTCGGCCAACATATGGATGACCAACCAATGTTTTAGCAACATCATGATTATGACAACCACAAAGTACCTTAAATGTCCATCCTTCACCATCCTTCACTGGTGTTCCTCTCAACTTGAAGGGACAGTCACATTTTCTGGTCCCAGTTGTCGTCCCAACTAAATTCTTTTTGTATTGCCTATATCTGTCACCCCTCTCGCAACCCAATAGAACAAATGTCTTCCTTCCTGCTTGGCCATTAGTTGTGTCAGACCTCAAAATGACAATGACAAAACCCAACTCAAATGCAACAGCCCGTGCCCATTTCAATAATTCATTGCGAGTACCAAATACCTACATAAACAATATACAAACTAAGATGATTAGATCACCTTTTTAGGTATTACATAAATTACATAAAAATACCTTATCATAATTACCTCCGTATTGGTAAATACATCGCTACAGTCCACATTTTGTTTACTGACTAACCCAGATTGCATTATTGTCTCTTCGTCAATTGTCACGTCAATGCTCATGTTCTCATGCATATCAACTTCATCTGACATCTTGCTTAGATACCCGTCGTCCATACAAACTAATTCACATTTCATACCAACCAACAACATTTAATTCATTAACATAAATAAAACAATGTCAAATATGTTGCTTCATTGTTGTCACACAAACTAACTTTAACAATTACAAACTTAAACTACTAACACTTATTCAGGCTAAAGGAATCCGCAATTATTTATCTAAAATTTAAATAAATAAATAAATTCATTTCGAGACAATACAAAAACATTCCGGAAACACTATTCCGGAACACATTTTTTGGCCATTCTTTCCGGAAAGGTCAATCCGGAAGCTAAAAAACACTCTTCTGGATTGACTATTCCGGAATGCAATTTTTTTAAACTGTCTCCGGAAAGGTCACTCCGGAATGATTATAAGACTATTCTGGAAAGGGCTATCCGGAATGATTGTTATATTCCGAATTAACCTTTCCGAAATGTGGAATTTATCTTCCGGAGTTCAAAAAAAACACCAAGTTCCGGAGTGCTCGTTCCGGAATGTTTTCCCAAAATGCTTCTTGCTAAAAAAAATTCACAGAAACTAACCTGGTACAGGAACTTCCTCCTTGAAGTGTACAGAAACTTCCTCCTCCAACCGAGATCACCAAAACTACCTACAACTAGGAGGCACACAACACCCAACCTAACTTGTTCATCTTCTACCAACAACGTAGTTGCGGCGACACTCTTCGACAAGCTCAAACAGAGGCAACACAAATGAAATGGGTGAAAGGGGAGAAAGCGAAGGAAGCGGCGGAACAAGACTCAGGTAGGGTACATGGGGTGTGAGGAATTAGGAGAAAGAAGGAGGATATAATAATATAAGGGTATTTTGGGGATATTCAAAAAATTGGGGGTGCAGGAAGTAATGGCCCTATCTTTGTACCACAAACCCAAAATTGTTCTTCACAAAAAAAAAAAAACTCAAAATTGTTATTCATAAAAGCATTCTAATGCTCAATTTAGTGTGGAAGAGTAATAATACTTAGAATAGATTGCATATCTAATATATCATTAATTACTCACTTTCTTATTAGATTTGGCCACAAGTGAGTCATATATATAGAGAGAGAGAAAAGATAAAATTTGACTTTCAAATTAAAATACTTGAATAAAAAAATAATAAACCTATAAGGAGAGTAAAAAATTTGGGACAGTAAGTTTAAATATATAAAAATAAATGAGGTAAAATACAAACGCTTAAGATATACTTTTACTTGTAATTTTATCAAATTCAAAAAATATATTTATATACTAATATGCCATCAATTATATATAAGCGCGTCACCGTGTCTATTTATGATTATATGGTCTAAATTTTTCTTATTATCTTCTTACATAAATACTCCTTCCACTTAATATAATCTGAGTAAATTAGACATTATAGTAGTCAAACCCACATTCATACTAAATTTTTTTGAATAGCGAGACCCATAGTGAATTATTATTTATCTATTGTAGATAATTTAAATTAATCCTCATTAGATTTGGGTCTAATTATTTTAATGGATACTTGACTTTTGCAAGCACGTATAGCTCTTATATATAAAACTTAAAAGCAGGTATTATGATTTTTATTTATATTACAGTGGGGGAGCTAGGGGGAATATTGAAACGGCAATATATATGAATGAAGGACCAGATACAGGACCACAAAGAGCATCTAAAACTAACAATGGAGACATACAAAACAATACAGAAAAAAAAAAAAAAAGTGATGCCGAGGGAAAACTAAGAATCGGGTAACAATTATAGTATGATTATTTTTTTTATGATTATTGGTGTATTAATATAGAATTAAATTGCTTGGAATAGATATCGATACAAAATATATATATATATATATATATATATATATATATATATATATAGCTTGGGATATTTTGTTAAGTTTATTATTGTTTTTCATTTTTTGCTGATGTTTGTTTTTATTTTATACGCTTATGCTGTTACATACATTCTGATTAATAATCAGTTGTCTTTATGTGTACTTGTAATTTTTTTAAGGCTTAAATACTCTTTTAGTCCTTGTAATTTAGGATTTTTTTGTTTTTCGTCCTTACAAAATATCTTTTTTTATTTTGGTCCTTGCAAATTATGTTTGTTTTGTTTTTCGTTCTTAAAGTAATTTAGATAACGCTTTTTTTTACTGTTCAAAGCGCTATCTAAACTACTTTAAGGACGAAAAACAAAACAAACATAATTTGCAAGGACTAAAACAAAAAAAAATTGTAAGGACGAAAAACAAAAAAACACTAAATTATAAGGACTAAAAACATATTTAAACCTTTTTTTTAATGCGCAAGACTATTATAATGACCTGACCACAGTAACAGATTTCCTTTTTATAGTATACATAACTTCCTATTTTCATCTTTAATTAAATGGTACAAATTAATATCATTACTTTAATTATGAATTTTGTCTATTGATAATTTTAAAAGCCATCACTTAATTTGATCCTTTCTTCATTGGCAGGTTATCTAGTAGATGATACGATGGTCTGCTATCTGATAATGTGGGTGTAGACATAACTAATTATTAGCTTACAAAAATAATTACGAGAACTAAAAATCTCTTTTGATTGAATAACTAATCAGTGAAAAAAATACTAGTTTGATTTGATATAAAACTTCGTGACATATATCATAAAATGAAAAAACATATTTAATTGAAGAATAAATATAGATTATTTTATTTTGAAAAATTCAAAATTATAATATAAAATATAGGTTATCTAAAACTCCTCTTTAATCTACCTTTTTAAGGAAAATTTTGTATGCAAGTCAATAATGATTGGAACAAATCATTGTTATCAAAATTTTAAGGTGTTAATGCATGTGTTTTAATCTTGATTATTCAAATATAATCTAACAATCTATGTTTATAGTTCTTATTTCGTGCAATAAAAAAATTCTCATATAAATATATAGGAAACATATTTAGCGAGAGTAATTTTTTTATGAGTGAAAAGAGTAATTATGTACCATAGAACCATAAACAAATGATCAAGGTTTAATATTATGTGACCACTTAAAAAAGTTATGTGACTTTTAAATTCATGAAAAAAAATTAATTATAAATATTTATTTCTTTTACTTTAAAGGCCTTCTCACTATATAAGATCCACATATATATGGGACATATTGTGAGAATGACTTTTTAATGTGATAATGAAAATGATAAATTTAAGTTATATAATTATATATGGATGATTAGGATTTAAAGTTATATGGTCACTTAAAAGAGTCAAAGACTTTTAAAAAAAATTTACATGACTTATGTGTTTTAATCTTAATCATTCATAATAAAATTTAATAAGTTACTATTTACCCTTTCATTTTCACATAAAAATGACATTTTCACTAAATATATCTTATACGGAAATCTTTTTTCATTATTTTCAAAATTAAGACAAAGTGTTTAAAAATAAAGTGAAAAACTATATCTCAATTTCCATTTTATCCTAATAGGTTCTATTTTCAATTTTATATTTTAAAACTAAAAACTGAAAATTCAATCCCACTCCAAACATGCCTAAATCAACTTAAGGAAAGAAGCATCCACGAAATTGATTACATTGATTTCATTAAAAAAAAAATGATGACATTTATCAATATTTGTCAAAAGTCAAATCTACGCCCATTGTTTTATACGTAGGATGAGAGAAAAGATAATAACCAGCAAGAAATATAAAGAAATTATATACATGCATGATGCCAACTTGAGAGATAGACAGGTACAATAGACAATTGCATGTAGTTAGAAAAGTCGCGATTTGTGGAAAAGTTTGTCTAGTGCAATCTTTGTCTAAATCAAGATCCGGGAAGCTTCAGAAAAAAAAAAAAAAAAACTTAATTACAATTTTTATCCCCAATTTTTTTTATTTTTGACGGATTTTACCTCCAACAAATTAATTTGACGTATTTTACACCCAACTTTTTGAAAAAATTGTTAATTTTACCCTCCACAGTTTTGATGACGTGATATGCTGACATAAACATAAAAAATAGGGATAAAATTCACCAAAAAATAAAAAATTAGAGGTAAAATTTGTCAAAAATAAAAAAATTAAGAATAAAATTTGTCAAAAAGTAAAAAATTGGGGATAAAAATTATAACTATTTTAGCATGCCACATCATCAAAACGGTTTGACTGTAAAATTTGCAACTTTTTTAAAAAATTGGAAATAAAATGCGCCAAATTAGTTTGTTGGGAATAAAATCTGCTAAAAATGAAAAATTTTGGGATAAAAATTACAATTAAGAAAAAAAAACACACCAAAGACATTATTGGCGACCTATATATAATAGCAGTTCAACATGCACTACCATCTAGAACTTGTGTAGTTTGAAATGGATTTTTCTTGCAATTCTTGTTGCTAATTTTAATCACCTTTGTTGATTGCATCTGTGTTTTGTAAAGAGGAAGACAATAAAAAACAATTAAATCAAACATCTTTTTTTTTTTTTTTGTAATTGGAATTATTTGTTTGTACTTTCGTGAAATTAGATTAATTAGGATTCTCGAATTTGAGTCATTACGAACGCATGTTTCTGTGTTAAAAGTTTGGACGAAAAGCTTTATCGTTTTTTTTTTTTTGTTACAAAAGAAGCTTTATCGTTTAAAATAACTTTATCCAACTGATCTTAAATTAGTCCAATATTGAATGTAGCATTCAGGTACCGTACCGATGCTCTTAAACCAAAATTTCCTCAGTTGAAAACTTATAAAAAAAAATGCAGGTAAGAAATCTTTCGATGCTGTTTTTTTTATTCATTCGAGAGTAATTTACGAGACTTAAATCCATAACCTGATAAGATTGTCATTCATGCTGTCAAAAAAAAAAGATTGTCATTCATCACTTAAGCACCTAGCGGAGCTAAATAACAATTTAGCAAACCCCAAGGAGACGTCCCTTGAATAAACATAAGTAGCATGTAGCAAGTTTAATGCACATACACAAAATTAGATAAAATTTAAGAAAAATATGTAAGATCGAGAAAATGAATAAATACCATTGATATTTAAGATACTATAATATTTTTATTATAACAAAAAATTATTAAAAATTACAATGACATGCGTTAAAATTAATAGTAAAACAACATTGTTTAACATTTTGTTTTATAATATATATCTGCATTCTCCAAAGAAAATACTTAAATACATAACATAACATCAACTATAGAAAGAGAGAGATACAGGAGCAGTTCTTTATTTATTTATTTTTACAATGAAAACAATGGGGATAGGACCATTATCACAAACACTTCTTTATTCTTTAAACCTTGTCTCATTTTCCAAAGAAAATACATCCATGATGATGTATGAATACTCATATCAAATATTTTATTAATATTTATTATTTTTCTTATCATGTCATATCATATATTATATCTATATTTCTCTTTCTTCTATATCCAAGTGTCATCTAATGTTGGGTACGGATGTCATGAATTATTTTCCAAAAAAAAAAAAAATGATATCAGCTGGAGAGAGAGAGAGAGGGTGAGAGAGATGTGGACTGGCTCAGTGACTTCTATAAAAAGAGTGTTTAACATTATAGCAAGCTTAGAACTTTGTAGCTTGAAATGGATTTTTTCATGCAATCTTTGTTACTTACTTTTCTCACCTTGATTGCATCTATCTTTGTTTTGCAGAAAAGAAGAAGACTGCTAGGTGGCACTAAAAGCTTGCCCCCAGGTAGTTTTGGGTGGCCCCTAGTGGGTGAAAACTACCAATTTTTGTTCAACAAGATTGAACATTTTCTTCATGAGAGGGTCAAAAGGTACTCCTCAGAGATCTTCCACACACACATACTTGGAGAGCCAACAGTGGTTCTTTGTGGCCCTGGTGCAAACAAATTTGTCTCAACCAATGAGCCAAAGCTTGTCAAAGTTTGGTACATGAAAACTCAGCGCAGGCTCTTCAATATTCCTGATCAAACACATGCACCTATGCCAAAACCAACACAAGAAGCTGCATCTGCTGCTCCAGTGAAGATCTTGGGGATTCTGAAACCTGAGGGAATAGCTAGGTACATGGGGGACAAGATTGAATCCACCATGCACCATCATTTCATGACACACTGGGAAGGGAAAACTGAAGTGAAGGTGTACCCTTTGGTGAAGGCCTTAACCCTCACACTGGTGTGTCAATTCTTCTTAGGCCTTGATGAACCAAAATTTGCCACTGAGTTTGAGAGCTTGTATTTTGGGATCTATTCTGTTCCTGTGAATTTTCCAGGCTCTAGATACCATAGGGCACTGAAGGCTGCAGCTGCTATAAGGAAAGAGATCCAATTTCTGATCAAAGAGAAGATTGATGCTTTGTCCAAGGGGCAAGTTGTGGATGACCTAATAGCACACGTAGTTGGTGCTGAGCAGGGTGGAAAATATGTGCCAAGACTTGAAATAAGCAACATCATCATGGGGTTGATGAATTCCAGCCACATGCCAATAGCTATCACTCTGGCTTTCATGATCAAACACATTGGACTGAGGCCCGATATCTACCAAAAAATCTTATCCGGTAATTTAAGATACTAATTGTATATAACATGGGACAAAATTTAAATACAGTTTCTTAGCTACTTTTAATACAATTCTCTAATCAGAATTGAATTTTCACCTTAATAACTTACACTAACTTTTTACCTAAATCTTTATTATGCAAAGTATTGAAGTGAAATTCTAATTTTTATCAGAAAATAATACCAAAAGTAGATAAGAAACTGCATCTAAGTTTTGTCCGTGTAAAATATTGTAGCTGTTTTAAGGTGGTGTGAGATAAAATATGATTTTGGGTTTAAGCCAGGAGAATACAGTTTGTGTTTTTGACTTTTCTTTTTGGACTCAAAATGATAGATTCTGAAACAAAATAAGGTTGACATACCACATATATAAGTGGCAGTGACAAATAAGGCCAAACAGAATTATGTATGCTTAATTTTCCTTTCTAAAATAGGCTATATATCTTGCTTCCTTTTATTTGAATCAGAACATGCTGATATTACAAAATCCAAAGGATCCAATACAGCACTAGATTGGGACAGCATACAGAAATTGAAATACACATGGGCTGTTGCACAAGAGACCATGAGACTCTACCCAACTGCACCAGGTGCATTCAGAGAGGTGATAACAGATATCACCTATGAAGGTTTTACTATTCCAAAAGGGTGGAAGGTACCTTGATCATCAAAGATTGTTAAGATATTGATACATGTAAATTAGCTTGTAAATTTAACTTGTCACTAACTTCTTTATTTACATTTTCACAGATCTTTTGGGCATTTATTGGAACAAATAAGAATCCCAAGTACTTTCATGACCCTGAAAGTTTTGATCCCTCAAGGTTTGAAGGGAATGTTCATGCTCCATTCACTTGGATACCCTTTGGAGCTGGACCAAGATCTTGCCCCGGAAAAGACTACACACGGTTTGTTGTCCTTAATTTCATTCACATTCTCATAACCAAGTTCAAGTGGGGAGTTATACTTCCCGATGAGAAAATTTTAGGTTCTTCGACACCTATACCAGCAGAGGGAATTCCTATCCGTCTTCATCACAACTAAGTTTATCTATCAGTGCAGATTATATGGAAACTATATGATCAATATCATAATAAAGTTGACACATAATGCCCCAAACAAAATGTAAAGTTGGTTATACGATTATATGTGTAATGCGATGATAATGTAATAGTAATAAGAATATTCTGAATGTATTCTTGTCATTTTCTAAAAGGAAAAAAGTGATGTTGAGTGCCTATTAGCATTTAACAACAATATGTCATAGTCTATCCGTACGTGCAAAATCCTAATAAAAGATTTGTTCATATCAATTGATGGTCCAATTAATCCCGACCCACCTGAATTTTATTTGTTATTATTATATTGAAATCAGAGTGATTAGTATATATAGTCAACTAATAATCGAAATTCATTGGACAAGGAGATACTGGACCACAGATTCATAATCCAAAAGGCGACAACGCACAACACGTAGGACACCCCGAAAGTCCTAGACCATGCATGCATAATGACAAAGACGATAATACACATCCATAAGAGCAGTTTACAGAACGAAACATCGAGAATGAAAAAAAGCATCCAAGGAGTTAAGGAGAGACAACATATGATACAATCACAGGTAATTATTGTTGAGAAAGAAGATATATATATGTATAGCTTGCCTTGGAAAGGACTACACAATGTTTGTGGTCCTCAATTTCATTCACATTCTTATCACCAAGTTCAGGTGGGAAGTTAATTATACTTCTAGATGAGAAAGTTTCAGGTGCTTTGATACTTATCCCAGCAGAGGGAATTCCTATCCAGCTGTCTTAATCACTATATATATATATATATAAAATGAGGGATCAAATTAACCAGTATATCTCTTAAAGAGTTACACCAATCCTAACCGTTATTTCATTTTAATCTAATGTTCCTACATTAGTTAGTCACGTGCTGTCTTTCGTACGTTCCCCGTCTTCTTTGTTCACTTGCTGCCCCTGGTTTCCATTGCCTTTTGTAATTTTTGGCCTCCCGCACACCTCCTTGCATCTGTTTTTAGTTTCTATTTCCCGAGAGAAATTGCATGGCACAGAACAGAGGGAAATTTTAAAATTATAATAATTTAAGTGGTTAATTAGAATTGTAGGATTTCCGTCCCTCCATGGACGTAAAACGCCAGATACTCAAACCACGAGTTCTTCCACTACAAGCTAGAATTTAATTTGAGGATATCCATGGATACAAAGTAACATTGGATCGCCACTAGAAAGGAATATATGACAAACCCCATCATTCACATGGTCCAAAAAATTTTCTCCTAGTTTTAGGTGCCGGCGTGCCGAGTTATAAATTAATGATCATTGGTGATCATATGTTTTTATAAATTAGGGATTGTGTGCGAATTCATGCGTTAAGGGGTGATTATGTGCAGCTGAATTTCATTTTTATAATTGAAATTTGATTTTTGATTTTTCACTTGCTACGACTAAACAGAGTCCTTCTCAGGTGTGCGGAAATAAGGTGCGGCTGATCAGTGCGTGGGAAGGGTTCATGATTAAGGATTGATGCAACTCTTTTTAGAGTTTTAATGCCTATATATATATATATATATATATATATATATATATATATATATAGGGTTAAGGGCAATTTTTACATCCAACTTTTTATTTTTTTGTAAATTTTACTTTTCACTGTCTTGCTGACATGTCATACTAAAATAATTGTATATACAACTTCTATGAACTATTACATCATTTGATAATTTAACATATAAATTTGATTGATCCAACAATTAAATTATAATTATATATTACCTTGATTATTTATGTCAAATTTTATAAGAATGAGATTAATTTTGATATAGAGTGTGTTTGGTAAGACTTTTTTTTTTTGTCCTACGACGAAGAGTTTTTCACTGCCTGCACGAGACGGAGACTAGTCTCCCGTGGTGTTTGGTAAGACTTTTGAATAGCTTATAAGTTACTTTGACCAAAATAAGCTTGTTTGGTACACAAACTTATTTTAATAGCTTATAGCTTATTTTGATAAGCTACTTGAAGTAGCTTATGAAAAATATGTTAGCTTATAAGTTACTACTTTTTTTTCTTCTCAATTTTATCCTCACTAATTTATTTGAAACTCCCTTTTATCCTTTTATTCAAATTTAAATATTTAGTCACTAAACAAAAGGTAATATAAAATAAAATTATAAAGAAAAAACAATTTTTATTTTTGTTATAAAATAATATTATTAATAATATATTTAAATATTAAAAAATTGATTTTAAACAATGTAAGTTCATTTAATTTAATTATACTTTTTTCAAAAAAAGAAAAAAAATGATTTAAAACAATATTAGTTTATTAAAAAATTGATTTTAAACAATGAGTAAAATCACCAAATCTTTACCATTTTTTTATAATACAAAATTTAAAAAATTATTATTCTACTTTTTAAAATGACAAGTTATTAGAAATAAATTCAAATATTAAAAATATTAACTATATTCTTTTACGTCATTTGACATTTATCAGCTATCTTATCTGCTAATTTTACTAAATATTTTCAATTAAATCAACTAGTTTATAAGCTTTTAGCTTTTCAGCTCCCAACTTATAGTTTATAAATTTTCAGCTTGCTTATCAATTAAAACCATTGTCACCGTAACAGTAATAATTATTATATAAAGTCAATCATGATTGAATGAGAGAATATATTTCAATTAAATTCTAAGAATATTCTCAATGTATTCTTATCATTTTCTAGAGAGGGAGAAAAGAACATTACATTTTAGAAGACTTAATCAGTTATATTATATGAGTAATTATAATCATATATATTTCATTTTTTTTTTCTATATATCTCTCTCTTCTTATTTATTATATCTATCATTTTCTCTCTCTCTGTCTTGTTTTTTTCATCTTCCTATCAATCTCTTCTTCTATCCCAAATTCACTTCAAATGCATGTATAGACTATAGTGAACGTTTATATATATTTTTTCCATATTATATAGCTCGAAAGGAAAATTATACAAAAGAATGCAATTAAGTCGTAGTCCATTCGTACGTATAAAATCCTAATAAAAGAGTTGTTCATATCAATCAATGGTACAATTAATCCAGACCTATCTGAATTTGATTGTTACTGAAAGCAGCGTGATTAGCACTCAACTACTAATCGGTATTCATTCAACAACGAGATACTGGACCACAAATTCATAAACCAAAAGCGACAACACGTAACACCTTAGACACCCCTCAAAAGTCTTAGACCATGCATGCATAATGACAAGGACGACAAGCATCCATATATATAAGAGCAGTTTACAAAAATAAACATTGACAATGAAACGGGGAGAGACCACAGAGAAGATACAATACCTGGTAGTAATTACAAAAATAATATAATTCATGACTCCACCTAGTGCTCATATATATACATCCAAAGAAAGAGATAGAAGAAAGAAAACTAAAGATGTAAGATGATATGACATGATAAGAGGAAAAAGATAAAAAGAAATAAATGAAAAAGAAAGAGAAAAGAGAGATGTTAATAAAAATTTACATTGTACTGTGTATCATGTATTATTATTCTAATAATTATTGTTGAGAGAGTATATATTGCTACATGTTGTAGGGTGCCATAAAATTATGTCTTATAATTTTAAAACATGTAAAGGAGAAAGAACCACCTACATTTATTAATAACCTTTTGTATAATATGAAATTAAGTAATTTAATTATTAAATTATTTAATATTATCTTTTTAATCATTACATTAAATTTTATATAATTTAGACATTTGTTGATATATTATCTAATAATGAATATTTATTTATATTTTAAATAACACATCTATCACAATAAAGTGGAAAAAAGTAGTACAGTTAAATATCAATTAATTTTTAGTTTATATGAAATTTTATAAACTTAACTTATTTTATAAAATCTTTCAATTCAATGATTAGATTACTTAATTTCATATTCTACACGACATCTGATATCAATTGATTTTATATTTGTATATTTAAAGTCAATTAATCTTATTTAATATGAAAAACATATTAAGTGAGAATTTTTTTATTATAAAAAATAATATGTATACATACATATACACAAGGGTTATCATGTGAGAATTTTTCTTATGAAATGATGTTTTTTTTTCCTATATTTCAATTCATAAGGGTAATTTATAATTATACATGTATATTACATTTAAAAATGTTTAAAAGTTAACAGTTGAAGACCATGGATCTAATCAAGAAACGATGGTCCATTAACACTCCTTCAGCCTATGCCTAGACAGTTGCTTCCAGCACTAAATTCGGAATGTAAAATTACATTTCGGATTAACCTTTTCAAAAGGTGAAGAAAGCAATTTTTAAGGGGCAGGAAGCAACTGCCTATGCCTAACGCCGAGTAGTGCAAGAACCCACGTGTGTCCCATGAATGCTTCCACTTGGGGAATTATTGTCAGTTCTCAGTAATGTCCAATTGACCAAGAGAACCTAAGGCACACCCCAACTGTTGATTCTATTCAGGCACACCAATTACTACACCACACCCTTGACAAGGAAAGAATTCAAAGATGAAAAACCATATCATTGTGGTGTAAGAGTGAAGAGAAGAAAGGGAGAGAGAGTGAAAGATATGATAAGTAATAGTATGATATAAATATCATTGTAGAAAAAAGCTATAATAGAGCCTCTGCATTATATTATTGAATTATATTATGCGGTCAATACATGTAACAAATGGACTACATGGTACCTAAACAAATACCCCAATACCAAATCACTGTGGAGTAAAAAAGAAGAAAAAAATAATATCAACCCCTATTCTAAGATATCATAGAAGTGCAGCTGAAATGGATGCTGCCGGGGTTTCTTCTAGTCTTCTGCTATGTTAGAATTCTAAGTAATTCAAGCTACTGCATTTGAAACCCCATAACCATCACGATGAGATTTCTGCCATCTCCATGCAACCTTCAAACTCTGTTGAAGATCAGTGTGCTTTGCAATCCAATTCAATTCACGTTTGATCTTTGTTGGATCACTGTACACCTCAGCATAATCACCAGGACGACGTGCAAGGTAGTCTACTTTAATTTCCACCCCTGTGGCCTTTTTACAAGCTTCCACAAACTCCTTCACTGAACTACCTGATAAACATAACACCCCATGAGAATCTTGGCACAACTAAGAAATGTGCTAAGCTATTTTACTACAAAGAAATGTACAAGGTTGCTTGGTTTAAGAAAACGTTTTTTGTTTTTATTTTCCGTTTTTACTTTATTTCTTGTTTTCAAAAGTTAATACAGAAAATATTGAAAACAACTTTTTATTTTTTCTATTTTCACTTTTTCTTGTATAAATTTAAGAAAGCAGGAAATAAAGTGAAAATAGAAGATGAAAACAGAAAATGTTTTTTCAAAATCAAACGACCCCTAAAGCACCTATTCATGATCAAAGTGTTTTAACCTACCCTTTCCAGTGCCAACATTGTAGATCCCAACTTTACTAGGTTGCGCCTTTTCCAGAGCTTTCACATGAGCATCAACCAGATCAGTTACATCAATATAATCTCGTACGCAAGTTCCATCAGCCGTCTTATAGTCTGTTCCTCTTACCTGCAAAGTGGCAGCACACAATGAGCACACTTGCAAGTACTACATGAAATGAATTCAATAAAATTGGACAAGTTTATGACATAATCATCTAGACCATTTGAGCAAATTGTAAATAATAAGTATAAGAAATAAGTTATTCTTGACGCTCAAGATTTCCATGTACCAGAAAATTAAACGTTTAAGCTTACAAACCATTTCTATGGACTTGTATGGCCAAATCCTTTTCAGATTTTGTATAGGAGTTTACAAACCTTTATCTACCAAGTTTTCAGATGAAATGCAATTGCAACAACCTCTAACAGTTAAAAAGCCATAGATAGCACACAACGAATTTGGCAGGAAACTTAGGACTAGGTCAATATCTTACATGAATACTAAAGCAGCTACAAATTAAACATATAACAGCTCGAGTTTTTCACTTGCCAGAAAAATATGTACATTATTCCTGATGTTGGAAAATTCAGTTAAACACTTATATTCTAGACTAAATGTATGGAAAAGAAAAGTAGAAGATTTATCAAGAGTTTGATGGCTCTGAAAAATATTATGGCTTAAGCTAGTTGCCCTATATTGGTTCCTCTGAAAATGAATTATATATGCACTGCAATCTCCTTAAGAAGAGTGATTTCCGATTTTGTAATGAAGTGTAATGAAATAATACTAGGTTCTATTGTTTGGTATTTGAAATAGAATGGGATGGAATGGAACTTGAATGAATGCATTTGAATCCATTCCATCCAATACTCCTGTTTCTTACCCTCTAATTTGGGGGGAAGGGGGTGTTATGTGGTACGAACTAGGGCTTACTTTTTTCCCCATTCCAAGATATCTAAAGTCTAAACAATGAAATGATAACTTTATTCCATTTAAGCCCATTTCACTCCATTCCATTCTATTTCACTTATCATTAAATATCCAAACATAGCCTGACTTCTATAAAGAATTCCTTTTTAGCCATAAGCATAAATGAAAATATCAGTATCAGCATACCTTTAAACCAGGTATAATACCACGAGCAGCATCAAAGCAGGCACCTGATATTCGACCTTGCTCTCGCAGTTCAGGCCTAGGAGCCTCACCCAATCTTCCCTCAGGGTCTGATCCAATCACGTTGAAGTATCTGGTGGTTTCCCAAAGAAAAGTTATCAATAATTACCACCATAGATAATTCTAAAATATCATCAACTTCCAATGATTGGCTATATTTCATCCATAGTCAAACCAACTGTATATGTATCAATAGTCCAAACAATATGAGGTGAGCAGTTTTGTAAAGCTGACGAATCCAAATACAATAATGTTTTTTTTTTTTTTTGTGTGTGCGTGTGTCTGTTTTCCACACAAAAAGGAACATGTTGGAAGCTCCATAAAATTTTCTCAACACATGCATTATCTATTTTTTTTTTTTTTTTTTTGGTGAAGTGCATGCATTGACTAAATGGATCAATAACACAATCATGGAATCCATTTTCAAGGTTTCCATATATTTCAGAAATAGTAAGAATCATTTACAGCTTTTGAAATAAAGGGCACATGGAATAAGATATAAAAAGCTATTTAAAATGAAGGGAAATGTAAATCCAAAATACAAACCTCAGAATCATGACTGCCATGTCTGAGTTTTTAGAAAAATCAAGGATGATATCTTCTGCCATCTTCTTGGCTTTCCCATATGGATTTATTGGGACCTGATATATAGAAATTGAACATCAATTTTAACACTAAATCACCTCAAGCAGTAAAGTCAATTCAGGATGCAATGAAAAACATAAAATGTTCTCAACCAACCCCCATAATTCAACTATCCTTAGATTCCCACCTGCTTCGTTTCTTCTGTAATGGGCATCTTTTCAGGTTCCCCGTATGTTGCACATGTACTAGAATATATCAATGTCTTCACATCATATTTAGCCATAGACTCCAATACCAACAAGGTGTTTGATGTAATATTGTGATAATACCTGGCAAACATGTGAATTAGAAATAAATTAAATTTATAAAGTAAAGCTGAAGTTGATCAATCCGACCATAAATTACCATTCTCATGACAAGAATTTGTCCAACTCTCAACAAAATCATATCTAATTACAAAGACTGGTAATAGCAACAGCAATAGCATAACGCATTTCTTAGAGTAGCAATAACAAACATGGGTGCACTCAAACCAAAAATATCCTCTAGATAAAGATGATTTTAGAAACTGAACACAAGTGCTACTTCCACAACTTATTCAGCTGAGATTAATGTGACAACAAAATCTAGAAGTGCTTACTTAAGAGGATCCATAGTGCTTTCTCCCACATATGCAACAGCAGCAAAGTGCATCACGGCATCAAATTTGTTCTCCAAAAATATTTTATTAACCTGAAAACCAGTCGAATAAACAATCTTTCATGGGCCTTCCCCACATATGCCAATAAAATAATAAAAAAAAGTGACACCAAAGTATTTCTTGTAACAAAGAGTGTAAGCATACAGATTTTGGATCTCCCAAGTCAGCATAAATAAATTGAAGCCTTCCAGGCTCTGGAAATAAGTCTTGAAGAACCTTGACGGCACCCAAATTTCCTCGTGACAGATTGTCCTGCCAGAAAAAAAAAATGTTATGTATGTAGCAACCACATTGATCAGTGCATTTAGCTTTAACAGAGAATCATCTTTTATGAATAGACATACTACTATGGTGACACGATAATTCTCCTTCAGAAGTCGTAGAGCAGCATGTGAACCAATATATCCTGCACCCCCTGTTACTAAAACATGAGTGACCCCAGGTTCGTTAACGGCAAACTGAAAAAGGGGGGAGAAACAGAAATAAAAAAAGAATTAGCAATAGCTAGATAAATAAAAGAGAAAAAAGTACAGTTGACTTAAATACATTCGTAGCGAGAAGATTGAGTGAGAGAAAGAAGAAAATTATAACTGAAAACTACTATGCAGTAGGTCTCTCAAATCTCAATGGCCTAATAAATGTCTCCAGTCTCTTTTATGAACACACACAAATACACAATGAAATGAAATATGAAAGATTATAGCTGTCAACAAAGCATTGTATTCATATGTGTAACAGGATTTATACCCACATCTCCCAAGTCTAATTGTTAGGTACAAATTTATTATAACAACAACTACAATAAACAATATAATCTAATATACAGATACAAGAGTCATACAACAAACATAACCAATGCACTAACATATGTAGGTTGACCATGGCAATGGTGTATGGCATTTTAATGGTATCAATGGTATAGGGCTTACCGGACTAGGGGAATTCAAAGATGGAGATCGCTTGATCATGATTATGCATAGTGTTGTTAATACAGCAGCAAGAAATACTTTCCCAACAAAATTGCCCTTCCTTTTTGGATCTGCATAATCCATGCCTAAAGGACAGAAAAACAGAAACTACATTTTCAAACACCAATTATATGATAAGTGGGGAAAGAATAATAACACTCATGAAACAAATTACAGGACATTGGCAATTAATGAATTCACAAACACCTTATGTTGTCAATTCATATACCCGCGCCAAGTCTATCCTATAGTCAAGTGTTACAAAAGGTAAAGCTTTCCAATCCCATTTTCAAATTGATTAATACTTTAAGCAACCAAGCTTCATTCAAGGGGAAAAAAAAAAAAGAAAGTTGGTCATACTACCATTCAATATTCATGATCAAATTTAGAGGACAGAATCATACCTCCCATTGTTGTAGCTCTGGTTGCCCTTGACTGATTTCTGGACCTGCCAAAATTTAGCATTTGCAAAATCCCTGTTGTTTAGTGTGTTGAATGAGATCCTATTCCTTAATATCAATAATCAAATAAAGCTCCACTCTCCAGACAGATCTTGAGAGACATCCTGCAGTTAAAATCACACCATGAGATATTTTCTCCTCTAGAATGCAAAACACAACCCGAAGAAGTAAAAAATGAAAAGCCACCAAACAAAAAATTTAAAAAACAAGCAAAGGGTTGACCCCAAAAAACAGAGTAAAGTAAAAAAAAGAAAAAACGATAAACATTAAAGCAAAAATAGCAAAAACCAGGCGGGGCAAATTAAGCCAATGAAAAAACATAGAATTCAAATAACCACAGCACTTTTTGCAAATGAAATTGAGCCACTGCAATTCACCAACAAATTCAAAACTGAAACTTGGTGAACCATAGAGAGGACATCCAGAATTCCAAGATCCACATAAACCAATACAAGAACAAACCCATAAAAAATTTAAAACACACACACACACACAAAGCTAAAAGTCAGGCTCTGCATAACTCATTATACATAACACTAACAAAAGACATGCACACCAAATTGTTCCTCACAGCATTAAACGCGAATAAGGAAACAAGGGAAAAGGCGAACCCCCCAGAGGACCACATTCCCATTCAACAACCCAATGATTAAAAGCTACAAATTTTGAACAACCCCAGAAGACTCTACAATTTGAAGATCCAACACATGACAAAAGCGAACAAAAATCCATCATTATCCGTTTCAGCTCAACCACACTTCAAAACAACCTAACAAACTAAAATTCAGGATCACACGAAATTCCCAGAAAACAAAAATGAATTCTAAGCTTAAATAACAGCAAGGAAGACCTTCATCAGAACCAGACCCAAAACCGCAATCAAAATTACCTCAAAGGAAAAGCAATGAAAAAAAACACGAGCTTTCACAGTTACCGACGAGATCTTAATAGAAAAAAAAATTTGAGGAGAAAAATGTGAACCAGAAGAGACGGTGGAGAGAAATAGTGGAAAATGGAAAGAGAGTTGCACACACACGAATATGGAAGGGGTCCAAAATAGAAGGGTGGTCTTGAGAGCCTTGAATATTGATGAAGAGAGAGAGAGAGAGGGAAGAGAGAGAGAGTGGCGGAGAGTTCTGTGCGTGCAGTCCATGTTGTCGAAACGTTAGAGGGAGAGAGAAAGAGAGAGCGACCCGACCCTGAATCAAAGGAACAACAACATCATAGGACTTTTTTTTTTTTTTTTTTAATTTCTTTAACTATGTCTATTTTTTTAAAAAATAGAGTTTCATTGTAGAAAATTTACGGTTAATTAAAAATTATGGTAAATATGATTTTTAAGATAAGTATAATAAATTTGTTATACATAATAATAATAATATGATTTTTAGTAAGAGTTGATTTAGTAGTGAAAAGTTTGAATATTTAATATTAAGATCTTATGTTTGGTCATCGTTATTATCATTATAAAAAAAATTGATTAAATCATTTATATTGACAGCATATAAATTATTTACTCTTTAAATAGATTTTAATTTTAATATTATGCATATAGAAATTTTCACGCAAACAAGTGAAACAACTAAGTAAAAACCATTTTATATATAACTTTTTAAAAATAAATATATATATATGAATATTTTTTAATTAGTTAAGAGGTAAAAACTTTATTGTGACAATTGAACTCTAACTTTTAAAATTATTATAAATTATAATAATTTTACCATGTATTATAATTTATAATGAGATGAAAAATACATTTTTAATTTATTTTAATTGAATTATTAAAAATATAGGAGTACTATTAAAAGTAATCAATAAGATTGAAGCAGTGATGTAAAATTTTGTTATTTTCACATGTGAGAGAACGAGTTCGATCCTAACGCATAGGATTGGCCCAGAGTTTCAATCTCCTTGATGTGTAAAATTCATTTGAATCAGTATAGTCACGTATCATAAATGGGATTAGAGCGGAATTATGGTGGGTTAGGGAACACTGTGGTATCTCACCCAACTCAGGAAAAAAAAAAGTTACTTATTAAAAGGTTTGGCAGTACTGGTACTTGAAGTTCGAAATTGCAACAGCTTTTAGAGTGTCCAATCATGTGGTAGCATTTGTCCAGTACTATACGCGAGGAACGCGGGACGGTCTTATGTAATTACAATCTGCATGGGATCATATGGGGCTGCGTTTTTCCACTTTGGGACCTACGTGTCGTGTCCCGTGAAACTCAACGTTCTATCACCACCGGTTTCTTTCAATTGCATCTTTCAAATTAATTGGTCCATGATAATATATTAATATTTATAAGTATTCTTCAAATAATTATCTTTGCTTGGTTGTTAATTTTGCATTGATTATGTTGGTTATTATTACGCTGATTATGGTATTAGTACCTCTGTTACATGAACCTACTATGAAAAAAACTTACCCAAAAATATGGAAGATTGGGTGAAGAAAGATCATCATACACTATAGAAAATTTATCACTTTTATCAAAGATGAAAGAGACTTTGGTAATATGCATGAAATCTTATATTCAAATATTAGTGGGAAAAAAAATCCGTGCTGTTTCTATTCAACATTGTGAATCCCTTTCATTTTATCTGAATATGAAAAAAAAATATTTTCTACAATGATATGGTTGTTGTTTGCTGATTATTAAATATTTTATGCATTTTTCTTATTTATGAGTATGAATTATGCTATATGAATATATTGTATGCTATTATAAAGTAGATTTAGATTTTATTTGATATTTGGTCTAACGAAATGGATTAAGTCCCTTAATATTATTACTGACAAATTATTGAAAATATCGTCATTACAGCTAAACTTCTAAAACTATGGACTACGTACTAGTATTTTGTTCCATTCCCGCAGACATTTATTTAAAAGATTAGTTAAATAAAGTTAACGAGATTCTACGCAAGGAAAGATTAATGGGATTATTGAGAAATGTCGACTTTATATTACTACTATAGGCATATAAAGTGAAATAAATTAACATATAAACAATTTCATTATTTTCTCCGATCTAGGTAAACAATAAGGTGGACTCTAATTTTTAAAGTATCCCACGTGCAAAACACATTCAATTTTTTTTTAATTTTTACTTTCTTTTCTGGACAACTAAAACTATCACGCTCTCGCACCTTTTTAATTTAAATTCATGTGCAAAAAATACACATGGCCTATTAATTTACAGAGTTTTTTATTCAACAAAATTGATGCAGAATATAGAACAGGCACAGAGCTTCTTATATAATTGTTAGTTCATTAATTACTCCAAAAACTAGGATGGGAATTTTTGTGTGTCATTGGTCCCCCACCGTCCAATCTGTGATGGATCTCTTCATCCTCTTAGTTTTTTTTGTCGTCGGTTATAAACTTACACTTTCTCAACCTCCTTCTTATATTTACATTTATTAATCATCTTCTAATCAGGCATCCTTTACGGCAAAAAAAGTCAAAGAAAAATTGATATAACCACAAGAAGGTTGGTGCCCCATTCTCAATCATGTGAAACTAAATGACCTTAATAAGAGGTCTAAATTAGTTGGTTGAGTATGATGTATGAATTATTATAAACTCTTTGGTATATGTCTTTGATTCCTACGAATCAAACAAAAAAAAATGACCTTTCAAGTTTCGTGAGCCAAATGAAGTGAAATCCGGACCTGCCCACGTAGGAGTCCAAATCCTTATTCTTTAAGAATATATTATGAAAAGAAACATAAGTTTTTATTAGCAAAGACCGAACATGTAACACCCTCATTTTCGCTTTCTATATTTGATTGTTTGTTTAATTCTTAATTTTATTTTTTAAGAATTGATAACCCTAGCTTACTTCCCAAACCATCAAGCGTTAGAAGTGCAGAACCCTTTCCAAAGTTTAGAAGGATATTTAAGAATAATGGGCTAAAAAGATTCAGGCTCAAATACAAATAAAAACTTAAAACTAAGTAAAATTCATGTCTGTCACGCGTCATGGGCGTGATTCATATCTCACGGGTGTGATCCATGCTGTTGCGATTCAACAGATAAGCAAATCAGCGCCAGTCACGATTGTAATTCATATCTCACGGCCGTGATTCCTACTGTTCGAATGTGAGAATGAGTCACAATTAATTATGAAATAATTAATTGGACTTAAAATTATATTTTATAGATAATGATAATAATAAAATAAGTTATGAAAGTGCTGAACCATTTCCATTTCTCCACAGCTCTTGGTCATGCAACAGTTAACAAAGATAACAAAACAAGTTTTCAGTTTAAAACAAAATTCTCACCTAACTGTCAAACCTCTAATACTCACCTAACCAGAAACACTTCACACAATTCACCTAACCATCAGAAATCTACCACGCAAGTTATGTTCACCTAACTTCTTTGAAAGTGGAAATAGAAATCTAAGCTGTCTGTCCCAAAGACTCACGAGAAGCATTTTTTTCCTTCTTCCTTCCTTCAGTCTACAACCACTTGTTCAGGAGAAGTAATGGTTCCTTCAATTAGTCAAACTACCCCATGTAATCAGAAGAAACTACGTGACATATCCCATAATCTCCATCTTCTATTTAAGCATATTCCTCACTTCAGAAAAAATTCAGACACACTTTTCCAACTTTCATTTTTTCACTTCAGTCATGCACCCTTAATTCATTTTCCTCTTCCTCCACCGTAAAGCAAAAACCATAGGAGACTTCATTCTCCACTCTTCAAGGAGCAAACAGCAGCCTTTCCTCCTCTTATTCCCTGCTGCACGTGACTGTAAGGTAAGGGGGGAGTGAGGTGGTTCAATACTATTGATCTTTCAATTTTTATTTCTTTTTACGATGATGTGCAGTAGTAACCTTGTAGTTACTGCTGTTTTTCTTTATTTCTTAACCATATGAAGCTGAAATATGAATTTTTCTCTACTCTTTGTATTGTTTTGCTGTGGTGTTAAGTTCACCTTTAAGGGAACTTTTGCTGAGATACCTTTTGATTCTTGACTCTTAGATAATCTAACAATGAACTCAACACTTACAAACCTGCAGAACTGAAAATATTTCCTTTCTTTTGGTCCAAAAAGTTCACTGTCTGGGTTAATAGTAAGAAAGGCTGTGTTGTTTTAGTTCAGTCTTTAAACCAAGCATTAACCTCTTTCTTCATAAAACAGCAGAAGTCAAAGGAAATACTTCTCCCTTCCCTTGACAGTTTCGTTTCCCTGTCAATCAACAAAGAAGTAAGTTTCTATTTTTTTTAATCAGCATGTTGTATATTAAAAAGAAAGAAGACAGAAAAGAAACAAAGGATGTGGACATATATGTAGGGGACCACAAAGAAAGTAAGATTTTCTTTTTCTAAGAAGAGTTTCTGCTACAAAAGTTAAAGAAAACAACAAAAGTCAACTTTATAGTTTCAACTTGAGTGTGTGCATCAGTTCTTGGAAAATTAGAACCAATATACTTTCTTCTTAGCATTTTATCTTTCCTCACGTGACACAACTAGGAATAATGAACAGTCAGAAATTTGGCCAACCCAATCACTAGTTTCGGTCATGATAAAATAAATAAACAAGAAAATTGACTTTTTTAAAAGATACAAACCATTACCTTCTCTACTATATAGTTTCGGTTCTTGGTAGTAAAAGCAAGACAAGTTCTAATTTTAGACTTCAATATGTCAGATAAATAATAATAATAACATTAAAAGTAATGATAATAATTATAGTTTAAAAACCAAATTTGACCAAGCTTTTCCTTATAGGTTAGTTCTCAGAGTTTGGTAAGGAATAAAAATACAAGGAGTCAAAAATTTAAATTAACAACTTAAGTATTTAATCCTACTACTTAGAATTAGATTTTAAAATTTAGACTTGACTATGGTTATTTCTACAAATAAATTCTAAATACTTAACTATGTTGTTTAAATAAAACTTGTGAATTAATTTCCTCACAAATTCCTCACGTTTCTAACTATATGAAATTAACTATGACTTCAATTCATTTAATATCAATTCCTTGTATCTAATTAAGTAATATTAGTATATTTTAATTTTAAGATGGGTGACTATAAATTTTAATAAGTAATTAAAGTTAGAAGAATTAAAATTAAGTACTTAATAATTTCATAATATTGTAATGATTATTTTATAATAGATACTTAAAGTATATATATTTCTAAAATTAGATGTAATGATTAAATTGTGATATATTGTGATTTTGCATATCTATGTATTGTGTATTCTATTTGTCTATCAGAATGATAGAAATTTGATCCTCTGAAATTTTAATACTCAGTGATGTTAGATATAACACACTGAAATGTGATCATATGATATTTATACTATTTATCTGTTTGAGTGACAGAAATATTATTATCCTATGTTGGTGCTCAGTGATTGAGACCAAAGGTTGATAAGTAAATTGTGAGTACTCTAGTGTGAGTATTGTTAAAAGAGGAGCATGCAGTGGCATGTTGCCTATAGTGGAAGACACAACCTGACAAGCTGAGGAATGAAAGGCAAGGACTCACTGACGGAAGTCTAGGGGGTACGGTGTCGAGTGATGAAGTAACTAAAGGCCAAGGGAGCATCCTGTGTCGGAGACTTCATTTGACCAAGCTTGGCAACCCCAACAACTGCTCAGCATTCCATTGATTGGTGCGAGAGTACGCCTGAGTTATATAGGACTGTGGATGTCCTGAAATTAGATAAATTGAGTTCATCTGTGGAAGATGAAAGTTTTGCCATAGGTTGAGGCGTATGTACTCCCAGTCACTTCCAATCGGGGGGTATGGATCCATACTGCGTCTAGAGGTTTTAGTTGTTACGACAAGTATATTAGAGTAAATCTTAGGTCCCCCACTATTAATTAACTGACGGTTGTTTTTACCGTCAGTGATATATATATATATATATATATATATATATATATATATATATATATATATATATATATATATATATATATATATATATATATATATATAACCATATCTCATTCCTCTATCTTTCTTTCTGTGTATGTACTTGTCGATTGGATACGTGAAGATGACGTTCATGCTCAGTGATCAAGTCTCCCCGTTGATGCGGATAGAAGTTGCAGATGATAAGGCGATAATACAGAATTTGAAGACTAGTTTTATTTATTTCTGTATTTGGCCTAGGGTAGAAATTGTGTACTGCTCTGACTAGGTTATCTGATGTATGGGTTGTGATTAGTTAATAAATAATTTCCCTGTATTTATTTTAGTGTCATGAGCTGGTGTTTGATTGTAAGATGATCTTAGATCTTTATATAATATTTTCTGTATTCTAAATGTGGTTGATAAATGCTTCATTTAATTGCGAAAAATTTTTCTCGTAAAATAACTAAAATAATTAGTATGGGTTGTGTCTAATGTAACGGGATGTTACAGAACACGTTAAAGTATATTTGAAAATAAGATTTTGGAGAGAAAGGAAAGTGAGATATTTTTTTTAATTAAGAGAAATGTATAATATTTTTAAGAATAAATAAAATATTAAGATATTAAATTTATGCTAATATAATATTTTTTATTTTTATTTAAAAGTATTAAATTAGAAAATATTTATTAAAAATTAAAATTTTACTTTCCTTTTTTTTTCTTTTTCTCAAAACTCAGCTTTTAAGTTGCTTAAATTTTGGTTCGACTTGATCAATAAAATTGACTGAATCATCAATTAGGTTTGATTGAATTGGTAAAATTCATGTTAGTTCCACAAAAAAGAAAAAAAAAATCATGTTAGTAACTATGATGAGATGATACATGTTTAGATATATGTTATTTCATTAGTAAATAATAATAGGAACTAATTTAAAAATTTTCAAAATTTATGAACACTAAAATTAATAATTTTTTAAGAGAAATGAAATGAAATTTAACTATATTTACAAGAATTAAAAATATATTTTATTTTTTTTATTGTTTGTGACAATAATAGGTGGCATGTTAATGCACAAGGAAGAAGTTTAGTCGTAAAAAACATGCATTGATTGATGAAATCGTCGTGAACTTGGGTAAATAATCAACTATAACGAGAAAACATTAGAAGAAACGCTACCCTGGTGCTTTCCTTGTCAAATTAGGTGGACTTTGAATTTTTAATATCTAAATGCAAATCTTTCCACCAAACATGATGTGGAATTCAAAAGCACAAAGAGACCAATTAAGAGAACAGCGTGTTGTTAAGAGACAACTCACTTTGCCCCATATGCATGTTTTGCCTTTGAACCTACTTTACTTTAAGAATAATGATATTTGAACATTTCTTATTTTTAAACAGTGTTTTAAAAACCGGACCGGATCGCCGGAACCCGGTGGTATAACCGGTTCGGTTCGATGATAGGATCGGATATGTATCTGACCCGGTACGACCCGGGTTGAACCGGCCGGTTTTTGCAAAAAATCGGTGACTCGGGTTGAACCGGGTTGTGATATGATTTTTTTTTTTGAAAAAAAAGTGCTGAAATGATGTGTTTTAATTTATTTTTTATTTTTTTTGTGTATGAAACTTATTTATGGACTTATTGTCATTATTATTGGTTGTTATTTCTTATTTGGAATATTAGGTACTTTATAATGACAATAATTTAAAATTTGAAGTGTTAAATGATTAAATTATGTTAGTTATATTATATTTTTTTAATTTTCTAATATATATCGAGTCAAACCGGTCCGACCAGTGACCCACCGGTTCGACCAATGACCCATTAACCCAGTACCATTACCGGTTCGATGACCGGTCCGGTTCTTAAAACACTGTTTTTAAACACTCTATCAATATCTCTTATTTCTTTTTATCTCTCTCTTCCTATCACATCATATCACCTATCATATCTATATTTTCCTCTCTTTTTTTTCTCTCTCACTAGGTGTCTATTAGCATTTGGGTGTCCAAATATATTTATTCTTACTTTAATAGGCATAGTGATAGCAAGGTGAGTTGAATCCGTCCGATCAACTTAGCTAACTCGTCATTTTTTTTAGTTAGATTGTATATAATAGTCTATAAATTTGGCTAAACTATCTCGCACAATGTTTGGTTGGGGCATGTTAAAATTCTACAAATTAGGCATTCCTAATGGGTCAAAAGTACAGATGTTTCTCATTACACACAATTGATTATCCTACTTTCATACCAACATTTTAAAATTAAAGAATTAAATATCAATAGTTGACTAATTAAAACAAGTTTGTATGTTGAAATAGAATAGTTTCAAATGTCTTCAAAGTGGAAAAGACAAGTCTATATGAGAATTGGATGGAAGCACGTTAGTTAAAAGTACACTGAATATTTTTTTCTCTCAAAACAGTTACATAACCAAAGCATTTTAAAACACAAGACAACCTAAGCATTTAAAATATTTATCTTCCTCTCATGATGACAAAACACACCAAAGCATCTTTAATCTATTCTTTATTTTTATCACATGGTGTGCATGATCTGTTTCGTCTCACTAATTTTAGCTCAATTCAAAATTAATTTTGGAAAATTTGAGTTATAGAAAATAGACCCAATATATATTAAGAACGAGTTCAAATTCAAATTATCCTAATCTGATCTAGTGTCTTATACTTTCTTTAAAAATATGTTTTTTTTAATAATTATGTATTAATCATAAAACTTTTTTATTTAATAGATAATATTTTGTATAAAATGATATTATATTTATATTTATATTATTTATTTTGAAATATATCTTAATTTAAATTTATAATTTTTTTATTCTATGATTTAACTATACATAATAAATCAAGTTGACCTAGTTTTGTCCCATATATTATTAGGTTTTAATTGGATTGGGTTTGAGTTCAACTAAACAACCCTATTAATATTTTGGATAGATAAACTAATATGTAATTATTTTGGCTTAATCAGTGGTATCGACTTCGGGTCTAAGTATGCAACTGTGATAAATAGTGAGAGACAATACTTTACTGCTTATAGTAACTGTAACACCCCTAATAATGTAGGTATAATATTAATAATAACTTGTGGCGCTTATGTGATATCTGTCCAATACTTGAAAATATACTGTTTTTTTTTCAAATACATCATGATATTATATACATAAATGTTTAAAAGTAGAATTTCAAACTTCTTAAAAGTTGGCCATATCTAATAATAAATAAATTTTACTTGTACAAAAATAAAGTGCCAGAGAATTGTGAAAAGAGTGTAGAGAAGTCATGCCAAACTTATGCTGTGCCACTTTCCACTTTGATCTCAATTTCCTTGATCACTGGTAATTGAGGATCTCAGCCTAATAATATGTTCTTAAGCGGCATATGTTGATCAGTATGCGGAGACTAGATCAGGAGGATGGTATCACCGTGATAGGTTGCAGTGAAAGTAGAAAGGAATGCCTTCGCTTTCGCAGAAGAGGACTTCAATCTCCATAATGCCTTCACTTTTCCTCTTCACGTTGTACAATATACACAACGTGAGAATAGAAAAAAAGAAAGAAAAAAAAAACTTGAGAACAGCAATCCCCGTTTAAGAAAACTAATCAATATGAGGCCAATATTTACCTAAACGATTAGCTGGGCTGAAGGGCCGTTTCTGGATCTCATAAACTGCACTCAAAGATTGATAGAAATGTACAAGTGAGAAATGGTTAATGTTTTGTGAGCAAAAGGACGCAAAGTCACCGATTCAAGGAGGGTTGAAAGGGAGCTTTGGGAGATTATTGCAGGTGAAAGAATGAGGAGGGAAAAGATGGAAGGGTTCTATTAGAACCTCAGAAATTTACTATAGCACCCTCCTTTCTTTATTTACCAAAACACCAAGTTTTTTAAATTTACAAGCTTCCTAATGAATATTTAATGGCAACGTATCAGAGCTCGTGCAATTTCTCGTGTAAACATTAAATACAGATTACATCTTGTTTTTGAAAACAAATGAAAATTAAAGTCTAGTTTAAATAAGCTCATAAACACAGGTAAAATAAATCAATCCTTTTACAAGTTAAAATCAAGATATATATTTTTCAACTTTTGGAGAAAATAGACGAGAAAATTAATTTTACTTCTAAGTTTTCCTTTCCTATAAGTTCTTGTTGAAAAGTTTATCCAAACTAGGCCTGACTTTATCTGACAAGATGCACACAAAAGAAGGCAATTAAAGGAAAATCTTTGATAAACCTGTTTCCATGGAATATATCTTTCAAGAAAACATGGATAAAACTACACATTTTTGTCATGCTATTTCGAATACTTTGTTCATGATACGGTTGTTTCAGCCTTCTCATCCTCCAATTGCTTCAACTCCCTACGCCAATCTTCTAGTTTTGCTAGCTTTTCCAACTGCTCTGGCTTCAGCTCTTGCTCTGCACTTTTCTGCTCCAATGCTTCTGTAAGTCGAATCTGAATTTAAAAGTCAAATGATTAGGCTAGGATAATGTGAAAGCACTATGAGATAGTTCTTTAGCAAGACGGAGAATAAAAACACATCCACTATGACATCCATTCAAATTCTCTAGATGATGGCCAAAACAATTTTACTTTTTTTTTTTTTTGGAGAAGTATTTTACATTTAATTATTGAACTAAGTTGCTTAAAAGGAATAGGACAAAATATGTTTTTAGTCCCTCAAATATTCATGCTTTTTGTTTTTAGTCCCTAAACTAATGTTTGACTGATCTTGATCCCTCATCTATTTTTCCGTTTGGTTTTTTGTCCCTGCCGTCAGTTGTCTCTGTTAAACAATGACGTGGCAGTTAATTTTTAATTATTTTAAAATTTTTGTGACGGTTTTTTTTTTCTGGCATTTAAAAACCGCCATAAATTGTTTTCCTAAGGTTCTTGCGATTTATTAGAAAAAAGAAACGGCACACCACAAAAAAGAGAAGAGAACATGCTTTAAACATCAGAGATTATAATTTTCATTCAGACAATCCAAAGTGGAATAAAGACCCCAAATCTCTCTCATGCTAATTCTCAACGTCCCTTGTTGGTCCACAATGTTTTGAAAACAATTAACCCCACGGAAGGAGCTTTGCACAAATATTTCGTGTTGTGACTTTTTGATTGTGTGGAGTGGAACGAAGGTGACGAGGAAAGTGTTTGAAGTTGCGAAAGGAAGGTTGAAGGTTGTGGGAAGAGCGGGTGTGGGCATTGACAATGTGGATCTACAAGCTGCCATTGAATTTGGTTATCGTGGTGAGCCTCCACCCCTTCTTCTCTCAAACCACCGCTATGCACCACCGCAAATCCCTAATTCCCCTTTTCCGCAAGCCCTTCCTTGATGTGGGTTTCGTGGGTTTTGTGGGAATCTGAAGAAGAGAACCTAAAAAGGCCCCCGATGCCCTCCGCATCATCAATTGGCGCAAGGGGCGACGCCACCACCATGCGAAAGGCACCCCTGACGCCACCACCAGCACCTTTCCCCGACAGTGCGAGACTCTTTGATCGTGGATCTGGCTCTGTGGATGAAAACCTGGTGTTGAAATTCATACATTTTCTTTCCATTGTTGGTGTTCTTGTTGCGACCGTGGCTGCTGTTACTTTTTTGTTGTTGATGTTTTCAATTCTTACTCATTGTGGGTTAAATTTTTTTGCTATTGTGATAGATTTTTGATTCGTCAGTACCTTAGAGATGCAATTTTTGATGGTTTTTAACAGCCAGAAAATGGGTAATGTTTCGCCTCATCAATTTCTGGCAGTTTTTAAATGCCAGAAATTCATAACCACCACAAAGATTTTAAAATAATTAAAATTTAATTGCCACGTCATCGTTTAATAGAGACAACTGATGGCAGGGACGAAAAACCAAACGGAAAAATAGATGAGGGACCAAGACCAGTCAAACATTAGTTTAAGGACTAAAAACAAAAAGCATGAATAGTTGAGGGACTAAAAACATGTTTTGCCCAAAGGAATACAAGCGCTATCAAAATATTATACTTTCTATTTCTAATTTTCATTTCTCTAATAACAAACATTCTGTTTTATAAAGCCCACAATGTCCTTCAAGTGTTTGTCTCCTTTGCAAAGTTGATTTAATTATTTGAGTTTCTGGATATTTGTCATTAATAGAGACACCTATACACATACATTTAACGAGACAAGTCAAGCAAAGTCCCAAGTGCTTCCCAGAAGGATTACGTGAATGCATGTTCTGAGAATTCTTCAACTAGACGAGAGCTAAAATATTAGCCAAATAAAATCATAAACCTACTAGATTTTGTAGAAGTGACAACAGATGGGAACGTATCCAATGCTCCAAAAGAACATACAGATTCCAAAGAATTCATTAGGAACGACATTCACTTTTCCAGCAGTCTACCTATAGCAATATTTTCTGCTGAGTCACACCAACTACAAAATTGAATATCTCCTATATGTATTGATCAAGATTCATCTCAGTATCTTACTGCAACTCACAACAAGTGAGATAATAGCCAGGATCCACCCTTGTGGTCAAAACTCAAAACAAATGAAGCTACTTAAAAATGGGACTAGTGAAGCCTTTGCATCACTAACATTGTGTTTGGTAGAAAGAAATGAAACGGAGGAGAGGGGAGGGATTTTCATAAAAATCTTTGATTCAAAAGTTTGGAAAGGAGAGGAGAGAAAATGTGCGGGTGAAAATCCCTCCCCACCACTTGCCTCCCCGTTCCTCCCTCTCTTTTAAACCAAAGAGACACTATTCGGAAGTGCTACAGGATCTTGAGTAGCAAAAGATTTAAAAGTTTGCGGAACTACATTACTTGAATATCTTCCTTCATTTTTTTTTAAACAGATATAAGAATATTAATAGAAAGAAAGGAGAGATAAGAGATCCTTTAAAGAAGGAAAAAGTAAACAGCAAGCCACAGAGGCTACAAAATGCAACAAAGCTCTTCTTTTATCCAATAAGAGAGAGAGAGAGAGAGAGGAGTGAGTAGCAGACACAAAACAAATCCTATCCCACAGCACATACAAAGTAATGAAACAGCCTTGAAAATATGGGCAATCCATGCCAACCTATACCTATGCAACTAACTCAAATACTCCTCATATATAGACAGCAGTGCCATAACCTATGAAGCATGACCTCTAACATGAACACTAGATACGACATGGGCACAATTAATGTTCAAAATATACGACACAACACACATATAACAGTCAAAATTTCAACTGCACCATTCTCTTCATCAAATTTTTTTCTATACATTAATCAATAAAGGCTAAATACAAATTTATAAATTTGAAACTGTAAAAGATGAAACTATCCTGTACTTATATCAGAACTCTAAAGGATCATATTCCCACTATGACAAGCACTTTGCCCAATCTTATCAATCATACATTTAAATACTTGTTTTATTAAAATACTTTCAGCTTCATTAATTCTACTATTGCATGTTGCAACAAGAAACACGTTAAGGACCTTCATTTTCTTCGCAATAAATAATTGAGGGACACATTAACAGGATAAGTCAGCACACTGAACAACCAAGGAACCAAAGGGGCAGGGATGCTTCCTACATTTTTAGGACATTTTTGCCAAAAGGAAATATTCGTTCATCTTATACCATTTTAAGAAAAAAGGAATTGGCTGTTTATGAGGTACTTAAAAGAGCTTAAAGGTTGTATATAGGGAGGAGAGAGAGAGAGAGAGTCAAATAAGGGAAATGTTTTGTGGACACTTCAATCTCTTCTACACCTATTGAGAGATAGAAATAGAAGAGAGAAAAGACTTAAATGTAGTAGGTGATATGTGATAAAAATATGCCCATATATCAATGCTACTCAATGCTACTCATATATCAAATAGGTGTTGTAATACTAAGATGCCCATATATCAATGCTACTCAAATATGCAAGAGACATGGAACAAAAAAAAAAAAACTTGAATTCCAAAGAAATATGAATAAAAGATCTCTAACTAACATGACGTGGTATGATTGACAGATAACTATGTCGAATTCTCAGGTTTGTGTGTGAAAAAACATATGATAGTAAAAGTCAGTCTCAAATATATCTCAGTACATCAAGAAATTATCCACAATTAATATTTATAAAATTCTTGTATATCTAACTTTATTTCCTATGATAATGACTCTCACGGGGGAGATTATTTTCCAATGTAAACACATGAAATTAATATCTCTCACGAAAGGTATATATTTAGCTAGCTCAGAATCAGAAATAACGGCGGTTCACTTTACTCTAAGCTCTGTTGAACAATGGCACTAAAATCACCTCTAATACAAAAAAGTATCAACCAAAGCACAAATGGCGCACGCACCTTCTTTTTGAGCGCTCGAATTCTCTTATCAATATCTTGACCTGAGGGCGCGGAACCCGAATCTTGCACAGCAAGCTCATTTACCTGCGAGGTCAATGCCTCCACAGATTCCTGCTTTCCACCATCTTCTTCAGTCACACTCTTTTCCTTTTCAAGCGCAGCCTGCAATAACAAGACGCACAAATTCGCATTAATCAAGATTCATTCATCAATTAAATTAAGCAGCAGCATTAATATTATTGTTCAGACCTGGAGCCGCTTTTCCTTCTTTCTCTCGTTCCTCTTGACGGACTTGGTCTTGGGCTTGGAATCGGCGTCGGGGTCGTACCCGGGAGGCCCAGCCGAGCCCATCTCCTTTTTCAACTGCAGAGAAGAAGAAGAAGAAGAAGAAGAGTGAGACATCGAGAGAGGGAAATGGAATAATAATAATAATAAGAAATTAGGGAAGGGAAGGGAAGGGAACGGACGAGTGCTCCTTTGGGCTGGTAAATGGCGACTTCGTCTTGAGGGGTGTAGCCGGCGCGGATTCGAATGGGCTTGCGGAGGGTTCCGTCGGGGCGTCTTGTTGGGCCCACGATCCTCTCTCCTTCTTTGAGGCTCTTGCTCAGCTCCGCTATTTGCTTCTTCCTTTCCTCGTCGCTCATCTTTCTTGTTTCTTCCAACTACTCCGGGGCGGGGACAAGGAGGAGAAGCTTCTTCTTGCTTTGCTTTGCTGTGCCTGTGTGACTGACTTAAGAAGCAGTTAAAGGCACCTTCTCTTTGGGGTCTCACTCTCTGATGTGATGACCCCCTTAATCCACAAAATGAAAAAAGGGCACCTTCTTATAGTCTGTCACGGGCCCCTTTCATACGCACCGTTTTATACTACTCCCTCCGGTCCTCCTTTATATAAGAAACAAATAACTAAATCGTCAAGACCAATAAAAATAGTTAAGTTAGTTAGTTATAATTAATAATGTCATAAATTTTAATTTTATTCCAAAAGTACCCCTTAAATTGAATGAGAAATGAGTAGGTGTCTCATGAATAGATTTCACAAGATGAAGGGTAAAAAAGAAAACTAGCAATTAATACAGCTAAAGTGGGTCTATGTTTCTTATAATTAGGACAAAAAAAAACACTCTTTTGTTTCTTATAAAAAGGACCGGAGAGAGTATAATTTAGTAGCCACATTGGCTAGGATGACGAATATGCTTTAACCTCTGTACAGTATAGTACAGTTTGAGTCACAATTTTAATTAAATTGCAAAATGGTTCATACTTAAATAATAGTATTGATTAAAATATTCACTTGCTCTCAATAATTATTCTTATTTTAAGTTTTAGTCTACCTAAAAAAAAATATTTTTATTTTTTTTAGTAAAATTTGTTTCGGTATTTTTTATCTTTTAAATTTGAGTTAATATTATTTTTTATCAAGTAAAAACTAACATGATTGGTATTTTACATTTAAAATAAATAATTTTAATATAGTGACGAATTTTAATCACTACTGTTTGTGAATTCCTTAAGAATCCTAAATTTTTACAAATTCAATTACTAACAAATGGAGCAACTTTTTTTAAAGATTTGATTGATGACTTTTGTAAAGCATTATAGTTTGTGCGATTTTAGTTCCTATTTTCTCTATGATCTTTTATATGTTTCATAAAATTGTTTGAGGGGTTATCACTCCTCATTTTCTGCAAAGTAATGTGTCACAGTCTCAATATGGAGAATTTAGTGTTCCATTATCGCATCCCCTTTGCGATTAATAGAGCCCGTTTTAATGCTCAAATTATCACTCATTTTCTAACTATTTGAGGGTTCTATGTCTCTCAGAAGCGATCAAAAGTCCTCAAAGTTTGTAGCAAACAACTTCTTAGTGCATTTTTGGATTAAAGTTTATAAACGTAAGTTTAAATTAAAAGTATGTTGTAAACTTAAGTTTGATAAAAATGAATTTACTATAACATGATTTATGTTTAGATATTTTTTATTCAAAAGTATGTTGATAAAATGAAACTTGTTTGGATAATAGCAATGAAAAACACTTTTACTTCATGTTTCTATTATAAATATACAAATCAAAAGTATTTTTACTTTAAAAGCATCAAATTGTTACTTCTGATCCAAACCCGAGTTTGGTCCAAACGTAAATTACAGAATTAATTTTCGGAAGTTCCAAACATGATGTCAAACTGAGTTTGGAGCTTCAAACGTAAGTTTGAAGCTCCCAAACTGCAATCCAAACATAGCCTTATATCAAAAAAAATTTACGGAATTGCAATTGGTTACTGGTGTGTATATTTTTAAAATTTAATAAAATAGAATTATTATAGTGCCGGTTAAAACCAATCGCAACTTCTCATTCTCATCATGCCCATCTACTGTCTCAAGTTTTTTTGCTAATTCCCCATCCCACACAGCATCAATTACTCCTCATCCGCATCCTTCTTGATCAGTCTCTTTCATTATTTTAGTAGGACTTGTTGATATAAACATGTTGTTAACTTCCTTACATTGCCTCGCTATATGCATAATAATGGGCTATATTCTTATACATTAACACGTTCTGGTCTATTGTTTTTACTTTTTGGATAATGAAAGTTGGTTTTGCATAGATTAGTCCAGCATCAACTGTAATACCTCAAAAATTACAACCCAATAAGTATGAATGTGAAAGATTTAATTAGAAAATTTTCTTGTTGTGATTTTCCTAATTGTATGATTAAGTATTTGATTAATAATGAAAGAGCAAACTAAATTTAAATTATGTTGATTGATATAATAATTAACTTAAGTTCTATGTTTTGTTATGGGCCATAGTGTTATTGTGAATTTTTTTGGACTTTTACGTGAGTTCCATAAGTTGTAGAAAAAAAAAATAACAATAAGAGAAGAGGGGTGTCCTTAGAGGAAGGGTGGGTGCAAATAGCAAAACTTTAAATTTATCCCAAACATGTACAAGCTTCTTTCTTTCCCTCATTCTCTTCATTCTTGTTTTTTCTCCCCCGAGCTCTCTTCTCTCCCTTGCTTCCCTCTTGACTGTGAGCAGCTACAAGGAGAAGGAAGCCATTGTTGTTGGTTTGGAAACCTTGCATGCAAGGTTGACTGTCATCCTTTCATCCTCTCAACATCAAGCTCACTTCTCTTCTATTCTTCTCTCTCAGCTGAATCTTAACAAAGGTGAGGGGAACTCTCGTGGATTCTATTTTTAGTCTAAGGGTGGTTGAGAGTTAGGGGGCTCAATCACCTACAGCATGCATGCCCCTCTTTGGCTGTTGTGTGTGCTTTGTTTGAATGCTTGAACATGAAAAGTTGATGAAATGGGTTGGAAACCCTTTGGCAGTGGCTGTGTGAGTGCATGTCCTGGCCTTAGTGTTATTTTTGTTCTTTTGAAACTGAATGGGTAAGGCCCCTGGAACAAGGGAATCAATGCCCAATTTTCGTAAAATTAATTGATGAAGGTTGCATGTTGAAAATAAACCCCAAAACAATGTAACAGTGACTGTTAGGTTCGAGTGTCCCTAGACAGCTCCCACGGTTTTGTAAGTTTTGGGAGATCTAACCATTGGTTTTTCACGAAATTTGTTTTGAATAAAAATAGACACAAAAAGGAACAACTTTTATTTTGACACCATGGAGAGAAAACCTCGTCTTGAAGTTCATCCCTGGCTTTAAAATGGCTGTTCTGTTTTCAAGTTTCCCTGGAACATGTCTCGGTTTTTCTCAAATTTCCACTTGTGTGCTTAATGTTTCTTTTTCGTATTTGAACCATTAAAAACCAGACAAAACAAGATTTTTAACCATATAAATTACAAAAATTATCATGTCTAATTTCTAAATTAACTTTTTAAAAAGAAACAGAGCAAGGGTTTTTGAGCTCTGTTTTGAGTCTGAAACTTAGGCTGTTAGAAAAAAATTTACTGGGAACAATAGGGAAATAATTTGGGGGCAAGGGTTACCTTTTTAGAAATATAAAGATATTACCTTTCTACTGTAAAAAGTTCAGCTCAAAAAAAGTTTGGAAAGTGGGAGAAATTTACATTTCTTTGAGCTATGTTCTGTGAGCACTCAAAATTCAGGACTGCTGACTTAGAAAATTTTTATAAAATTTTCTAGATGTTGATTTTATAAGTGAGATACCTTTCTATAAAATATATTTCAATAGCTTCTATTTGATATAAAAAATTTTAAATTCCGAGGTCATTTGTTTGTATCAGTAAGAGCTCACATTCAGTACTGTCAAAGAAAAATCTGCCTTTTTAGTCAATTTTGTTACTACATGTGTGTTATTTTGAATTGTGGCAATTATAATTATTAATTGTGATTTTGTAAGGTAGTGGATATGTAATATCCATAGACCTATTCTATTTTGGGTTTAAGTCCTAGAGATGTGAATTTTGGGTACTTAATCTTTAAAAGTGTGTTTTTGTATGCTTTTGTGATATAGGTTGAACTTTGTGATAAAGTTGTTTGTCTGTATGATGTGTTGTTCATAAGACTCGGTTGCGAGTACTTGTGAGAACTAGAACTATGTTCTAGTGTTTGTGGCTAGATTGCCATGTAATAGATAGATGAAACTTAAACAGTAAGTACAATTAATTAGGCTAAAAGATTTATTTTATTTTTATTAAATAGAAATTAATTAACAAACTCTTTATTTTATGCATTGGACATAAAAAGAATTTAACGCCTTTGCCTGAAAGAATAAATGGTAAGTTAACATTTATAAAATTGTAAAGTTTTGAGAGAGCAAGAAAATACATAAAACATAAATTGTCTACGCGTGGTGTATCATGTTGAGTTGAGAGTCGTACAAGGATGATACGGGCGTAGGGCAGATTGCTGGAATTGCAAGATGGCAAGAGAGTCGTGTTGGGTGTTCCAACTATGAGAATACCAAAGAGAGGGGCCAGAGTTCGAAAGACGTGTCACGACGTAATGTGACGGTCACCCATAGAAAGGTGATGGAGGCAATGTCCTCGTGTGTGTGTGTATATATATATAATTTTGAGCAGAGACGGAGTCTCAGGCTCGGCGTCTATTCAATCGTCCAGTACCATGTGCAGTGGAACCCCACTGTGACGAGAAAGAATAATCCCTGTAAGGAGGATTGTTGAGGAGTTAGTCCTCGGAGTAATGGATGACTACATTTAGTACCTGAGAGATGATCGTAAGGCATGTTGTTCTTGGAGGGTAAGGCACTGAGTTGTGACGACGATAGATCACGTAGCTGACTCGGCCACCCTGACAAAAATACGATAGGTTTCGGGTGTGACCGTTAGATAACCACATCGTGGTGGCTAGTAGGATTGTGTATGTGACTGTGAAGTCGTTCTGTGGGTACTGCTTGATGAAGCAGAGAGTTCACCCTTTGTTTATTTTTCTTTTAGGAACCGGTGACAGTACTTGTAGATGTCATAAAGACGTTATCTTCATCAGTTTCGTCACTTTTCGTTTGAAAGTTGGTCTAACATGCAGGGTTGGGTATTAGTGATGTCTGCTCTGAGTACTAGGTCCCTTTTTCCTTTTCATGTATATATGTATAGACAGAGTTATTTACTTTATTTATTATGTTTTACTCGCTTTAAAATGTATATTTATATTTAAGGTGACGATAAGCAACTTTCGAAATTAATTAATCAAAAGTTTTAAAAATTTAGTAAAATTACGATCTATGTTTTATTAACTTCACAGTTTTTTTGGAAAAATTAAAGTTAGTTAACATGCCTATTGACTTAAAATAAGTTTGTAAATGAGAATATATGTAAAACCGGATTTAGGGTATTACATCAACCAAAATATATAGTATCCAATATTAGAGGAGCTGAATATTGGGAAGGATTAGGTTTAATTAAAGCTTTCGATGTGGGAGGTCATCAGATTGCTCGAAGAGTATGGAAAGATAACTATGCTCAGATTACAAACTTTACGCTTGAGATGTTTAGAGGAGGGTGTAATGAAGATTCCACATTATCTAGTAAAATGACCAAAATAACATATATAAGTAGGAGTCAACTTTGCATTTATATGTTATCTTCTGAGACTAAGATATATCCAAACTCAAATGCTAAGAGATAAGAGTCCTTCTAGATTTATTAAGATGAAGTCTTGCAGTCGAATGTAATTATTTTTTTCCTTTTACTTGCTACATGTGGTAATATGCGTTGATAATTAATTTAGTGATTGCTGACATAGAGCTGCACTTGAGGTTTGACTTAGAATCTATGAGCTACTTCCAGCTATTAGTTAGGATGACATTTTTCAGTACTCTAACGAACAGGATTGGGATTAAGTTATTAAAAAGTAAAAAGTATTCGTCGTGGAATGTTATGAACAACTAATATGTAATTACATATTAATTATATTACTACAACTAAGCTAGAGATCTTATACTTTCCTATTTTATCAAAAAGATTTCATAAAGTTTGTTGATAGAATTCTGATATGAGAGAAAAGATTATTCTCTTAGTTGTGTATTCAAATGAATGAGTTGCACCTTAATATATATTTGAACAAGAAAGCACCAGAAGGTAGAATTTGACATCTAACAGTGTCTAACTATCCAACAAACTAATCATTACTGTACAAATTAAACTAACAGCTAATTATAACCATCTAACCACTCTGCATATTGTTGTTTATCACTTTATCTGATTCATGTGGGAGGTAGAAATCGTAGGGACTAGTGATAGCTTCCTGATAACACCTATTCACTTTAAATGGTCTGGCTAATAGTATCTTATCAGACATATTTGCTTCTGAATAATTTACGATGTAGTAACCATTAACATGTCTAACATTTAGAGCACAATACAAAGTATAATCAAATGCGTAATGTTGGCTATAGTCCAGTACGGTTGTTGAGCGCATTTGGTTATACTTTGTATTGTGCTCTAACCTAATTATTAATGATTTTTTTAACCTTTAGGGGTGTCTTTGATTTATAATAAATAAAGACTTAAATATGTTTTTAATTCCTATAAATGTGGACACTTCTTTTAATAGTTTGCCACATTGTGATGGACTATCCCATTGCACATTTGATTATACTTTGTATGTGTTCTAACCTAATGATTTTTTTTAACCTTTAGGGGTGTCTTTGATTTATAAATAAATAAAGACTTAAATATATTTTCAGTTCCTATAAAATATGCATGTTTTGATTTTGGTCTCTATAATTTTTTTTTCATCCCTCTAAAACTTAAAATTATTGATTTTAGTCCTTATAAAATAAGTATTTTTGGTTTTGGTCCCTGAAAAATATTTTTCTTTGGTTTTAATCCCTCAAAAATCTGAAATTACTATTTTTGGTCCCTAAAATTCAGTTTAAGGTAGATAAATAATAGAGGATTTCTCTAAATAATATTTATTTTAGGGATCTAGAATTTTTTTTTAAAACTATCAAATGTTGACATTGTACCACAGACACTAGCAAATATTACTTGGGATGACCACTTGATCTTCCGCTAAACAGATAAGCCATTAACGCGTGTCACATACTACCTCCTTTCTTATTATAAGGTCTAATTAATTAATTCAATAGGATTAAGAAAGCTTGTTAATTTAGTTGAGAGCATTAAATTTATCTTAAATTAATATTATTTTCCAAAGACACCCTTGTGAACAAAATTAATAAATATTAATAAATTATGTTTATCTTATTGTCACGTCATTTTATAACTGACTTTAATGAATGGTATTTTTGTAAAAAAATAATTAATGTAAGGATATTTTAAATTGGATCTTATAAAAAGAACCAAGCCACATTTTTAATTTGAACCTTATAATAAGGACCAAAGGTAGTAATAGTAAAGACCATAAACAAATTTCAACCTTTTGAGGGATGAAAACCAAATTTTTTTTATAAGAACTAAAATCAAAATTCACTAACTTTACAAGGATTAAAAACATATTTAAGCCATAAATAAATAAATAAAGGATTGAATAGAATAAAAATACTTTTTATGTTATTTTTAAAATAGACACGAGAGAAAATAAAATAAACCATGAAACACAGGAAAAAAATCTTAAAATGTGTTAGCCAACGAATAAGTAAATACTGACTTTTTGTTTAACATAGACAAAAAAATTTAAAAATGTCTAGTGCTTTCATTTCTCAAATAATATTTTTTGAGTTGTATCTAATTTCTTCTTTGTGGTAGATTATCGAGATGCATATAACATTATCTAGTAATTAAAGATTTGACGAGGCAATTTACGTTATATCATTTGATATAATATGAAATAAAAGAGTTATATTGTCCAATGAATTAGAGCGTATGAGACTTAGATTATTCAAAACAAAAACTACTCATTTCTTTGTTAGTTCAATCTCTATCTTCTTGGTTCTTTAAATACTAGATGAAGACATAGTTGCTGAGGAAGATTATCTTCCCATTCTGAATATGTATTAAATGCATGAGCACATTCTTCACACAAAGAGACATGAGATAATGTATTGTAGTATGTGCAACTGATCGTTAATACCAATACTTTTTTTTTTATTGTACGAAACGTTGTGTTACTCTCCTTATTGCTTCATGAGGTACAACTTGAATGGATAAATTGACTTGAAATATGTTTATGCTAGTACCATAAACCAGAACAAACATTGCTTTTACAATAAATGCATTAAATATTCAAATAACAAGGTAGATTCAACATTAACACTAAGTTGATTTTCGAAAAGCATTCAATTCTTATCAACGTGTGTATAAAGTATCATCCATGTTTGAAGAGACATATATGCTTTTAAGAAAACTATGGATGCTCCATTGAAAAACATGCATTGGACGCTTTGTATAAAAAACAATTTGGACATTTAGTTCAAAACATGTACTGAACACTCGGGTAGGAATGTTATTCTGAAGTACATTTTAATAATACATATATGGACTTTTGTTAAGCACAATAAAAAGCATTTTTGTAAAACATATATATGATCTGGACATTTCGTCTGACTATATTTATTATTAGAGTGTGTACATTCCAAGAGGTGTCAAATGACCATTATTTAAAAAAAGTCTCCATTTGCAAAAATTAAAAAAAAAAGTTATTAAAGAGTTTTTTCTTTTTTAGATATCAAAAAGGGTTCATAGCTCAGTGGTAGAGCATTTGACTACAAAACAAAGGGTTCATAAGTTTCTTAGTTGGTATTTCTGGGAGTCTGATGTTCCTTCCAAAGTGCTAGTTTTCTCATGGAGACTATGCTTAAACAAACTATCTACCTGCGACAAATTACATAGACGAGGGATTAACATTCCAAATTTGGAGACATATTGCTACCTGTGCGATAGAGAAATTGAAACTAGAAATCATCTGTTCTCTTCGTGTACAGTTTTGGTGGATGGGCTTTCAAACTGTTCTCCCTCAGGACATCATACAACTATATGATCACTTGGGCTTCTTTATCAAAGGGAAAAAGACGCGTAGATGGAAGTATCTGTTTTGGCATATAACATGTTGGAGTTTGTGGAATCTGAGAAACACAATCGCTTTCAGGGAAGGGTCCATGGAGTTGGGTAGTATCTTGCCAACCATAAAGGCCATTTCATGGCAGTGTTCTTATATAAGAGGGGTCATAAACCGGGTATATTCTTCTCTTCATGGTGCATGAACCCAATTCAGTGCCTGCAACAATGATTTTTTGCTGGTAACCTCCTTTCATCAGTTTTTTGGTTCTGTAGTGACTTGGACGTCTGTCCCTTAAGCATTTTTTTATGTAATTAAAACACTGTACATCTTGTACAGAGCACTGATGTAATTACCTTCTCTTTATATTACATTTCTATTTGCCTTTCAAAAAAAACAAAATAGACAATAATGCAAAATATATGTATTTATTTTTTTGTGGTGCATGGGATGAGCACTCCTTGTGCATCATCTATTTGCATATTAGTTAATAAAATTGAAAAAATAGTTTATATATTATATTATTGACATGTTACAACATTTTAATAATTAATAAAATTAAAATTAAAATAATATAATAATATATATAAAATAATTTTTAATATATAATTATTTAATGAGTTTAATGATGATACACTGACAGTGTAAAATAGTTTAACATTGTTATCCAATCACAAATCACCGTTGGTACGACTCTTAAGATAATTTTATAAAAGTTAACAAACTTACCATACATGTAAGTTGTAATTGAATCACAGTGTAAAATTAATATAATTGAAGCATACAGGAACGAGCCAGACTTCAACGAGAGGGGGCCAAAACTTAAAGTTTATCTAATTAATAAATATGTATAAAATATTATATAAAATATTCATCATTATATATTTTAAATCATGAATAATATTGACAATATATCAAAACATATTTCCTGCATATCATAACAATTATCTATAATTAAATCTACACTAAATTTTTCAGCAATTTTATTTTTATAATAAATATTTTTCTAAACAAAAATCAATATAACATGCATTATTTTCACATATTGAGAATAAACATAAAAGAAGAATATGCAAATTGTATATGGCATTTATTTATATTCAAGTCAATATATTTTTTTTCTTTCTAATATCAGTAATAAAAGAACGTATAATAGAAAATATATTTATAATAAAAAAATATTTATAATAAGACAAACTACTGGCTGTCAAGACAAACGACTGCATGTTAATTTGGTAACCTGTTGGTTACCTTGTGGACGTGGATCAGTGGAAGCAGCACAAGGTTGCTTCTACGTTTTCTTCCTGTTTTTGACGCGGAAACGAATAACAACGTGGATTAGGGATGCAGAAACAAACATGCATTAAACATCTTTTTTTATTTTTTTATATAGATCTAAGATTACATGTTAATCATCAATTTCACATGTCACAAAGAATTTTCATAAATTTGTAATATAAAATAGTATCTACATTAATCATAATTTTTTTAGTAAAATGTCCTGTTAATTTTGTTCTAAAAATCTACTCAATCAGAATAAATTATGTCACTCACTAAATTATCTTGTACTACAATAATATCCAACAACCATATATAGAAGAATAATTAACTTCATATTTTTGGAAGGAGTGGCTTTGTACACTTTATCGGGGTCTTTTATTTTGTATGTCACCATCATGCTTCTCATGTTACGTATAGTAGTTATATCATAAGTTTCTAGCTTACTTTGTATTTGCATTATAGCAAATAATGCAAAACGTATGTATTCATTTTGTGGTGCATGGATGAACACTTCTTGTGTGTCATGCATCTATTTGCAATTTGTTAATAAAATTATTTGCTTATAAAAAAATATAATCATTTTCAATAAAATTGTTTAATTACATGAAGTATTTTTTAAAATATATTTATTTAATATAATTGTTTACAATAAAAATGTTTAATTATAATTGTGTGTTTTTACTGTTATCTATTTTAAAATTTTAATATGTACAAAAATATATTTTTTCTAAAAAAATGTTACTTCTATTTTGTTATTATGTTATTGGTGCCAAGTGTTTACCGGCTTTGCCAATGACCAATCTCCGCAGAAACCTAGCTGACCACCTTTGATGGGATCTCTCCTCCTAATCATGTTTTTTTTTTCATCCACAAGTTGAACTTGAAATCTTACTTAAGGGATCTGATACCATTCAAATCAACGACATATTGGTACCCAACATGTTACTTTAATTGTGCTTAATTTTAAGGTCTTTTGTTGTAATTTTATGAAAAAAGAACACTTCTAGATTATCATCCAAACAAGTTAAAATAAAGTTTTATTTAAAAAGTGTTTTTGTAATTGTATTAACCAAACATAAATTAGTTTATACTAAATAAGAATGTCTTAAAAATAAATCACTTTTTTAAAAATTATTTTTTTAACCACAAACAAATGGACCTATAACTATGATTTTTTTAAAAATTTTATACTTACCTTATCTCTCTTTCTATTTCTTTCTTCCATTTTCATCTCACTATCTATCACATTTATTATTTTTACTCTCTTCTGATTTTTCTCTTTTGGCTTAAAGTGTGTACATCCCAAAGGTGTCGAATGATCTAAAAATTCCATTTTATTACAATTGAAGTGTTGCATAATTTGCTTAATTTTATTAATAAGTTATTCATAAAGATAATAGTGAGGTATAATAAAATGTCTTCATAAGAATAGAAAAGAAACTCTTGAAATAAAGGAAGGTATTTTTGATATGGGGGCCTTGAAGGCCCCATGTTTAGATGGGTACTACATGCAATTTTCTGCCACACACCGGGACCAAATTGGTGCGTCAGTTTGTAAAGTGAATGACCAAATTTTTAGGGATCCAACCATGGCGGAAGAAGTGAATAACATACAGATTATGCAGATTCCTAAACTGGATAACCTTACTTTCTTAAAATAGTATGGGCCCATAAGCCTATGCAACGTAATCCATAAGGTTGTCTTGTCACCAAAATCATTACTAGAAGGCTGAAGCATCACACATGGAGTTCCTTGATCATGAAAGAGCAAATTGCCTGAGTTTTGTTGGTAGAGTAACATTATAGCTCAAGCGGTCATACAAGGGGTACCTAGCTAGCTAGCAGCTACCTAGAAAGTATGATATGAACAACTTCATCTGGAATACGAAAGGGGGACAATCTTGGCAAGATTTGAGTTCCCAAGCTGAATGGGGTTTTAGGATTGAGAAACCTCCATGACTTTAATAAAGCTTTGATATAATGAACCTAGGCTGGGGTTAAATTTCTTTTCATCCCCAAACTCCGTCTGGGTCAGTGTCCTTACGGCTAAGTTATGAAGCATTCTAACAGCTCTATTAATGGCTTGAGAGAAAGGATACAGGAGGCTTTGGATAGCAAGTGACTCCGCAGTAGACCTTCTTTGTATTAAAAAAAGAAGAAGAAGAAGAAGAAGAAAAGTTTGTAACACCATATTCATTTGCCCTAACAAAGTCGGTTACACCATAAGTCTATAACCATATATGCATGGAATGTGCTGTAACACCATAAGTCTGTAACAAAGAATGTGCTGCAGCCAAAGGAGAGGCAATTTGCAGCAACAATATTCAAAACATCTCATCAAACACAACACCAACTGAAGAGACATCTTTGGCTGTTAAAAAAAAAAACCAACTGAAGAGACATAATTTAAGGCCTCTGTAAGTCTCATACAAAGGTTTGAGTTCAAAAAGTTCAATATTCAAAAACCACAGGCCACATTTAGAGAATCATGCAGAAGCATCATCATCTGGTTTAAGAAGACGACATCCAAGGCCTACTTCATTACTTGGTATGAAATTATTGACGTTATCAAACAATAACACCTCTTCTGGTGATGACTCATTGGGGTTCCCATAATTTTTCCACATCTTGAGAAGTTGTTTCTGAAACGTCTCCATTGGTGTTATTTTCTTATACACCACCCGTGAACGTTGCTTTGTAGGGATCTTACAACTCCATAAAGGTTGACCTTTCCCACCTAACAAAAATTACTAATAGTCAGAAATATAATATATGAAGCCACACAGCAAAATATTTCAAAGAAGTTAACTTATTTACTAGCATCATGACCTGTAACAAAGCTTGAAACAAGGAGATTTTTTCTATCCTTCAGATGTTTTCTACCCTTCAGTTTTTTAAGGTTATCATGGTTGGGAAAATAGTTCTCAAGGCTCCCCCATTTCCTGTATCTTGATCCACATGCGTTGCACAACACTGGCTTGTCTTCGGGTCCATTACGCCATAGTGGAGTAACTGACGGAACCATATATATGTTGGTGACTAACTCGAATAATTGGGAAGAAGATATTTTGGACAAAATAATTTGCATAAAATAAGAACAGTTTTGCTTGCTTATTCTAATTAATGGCTACCAACATCGCCTATATTCATGGAGACATGATAGTTTTGAAGTATGTTAATTTTACTTGCATAACTTTTTGTAGAGAGACACAACTGTTTCTACTTTCTAGGGCACTTTGTGTGCATGTGTGTGTGTGTATATATATATATATATATATATATATATATATATACTTTGAAAGGCTAAAAGAATTTTAATGAAAATGGCTAGTGCAGCGGAAATGAGCCAAGACGAGATTATAATCTATTGCAACTTAAATACCCCCGTATTGGCAGAGTTCCAGCAAGGGAAAAGTAAAAGAAACCCTGTTTCACTTACCATAGAATTATGACATGTTAATATGGTTTTTAATGGTTGTGTTTACATATTTAAAATAAACAAATATATACATGTCTACAGTACTGATATGTGTCTATTTATTTCAAGTTTATAACATGTCTTTCTATAGGGTCAGAATAATTATCAAGAACATATGTCTATTAATATACAAGTAATTAAATACATACACAATTAGATAGATACACAATATTGAAATCACTCATTGTAAATCATGATTTGTCATGTTCAAGAAGGTTTGGGAAACCAAAAATTGCACCCTACCTATAAATCAATTAAAAATTCAAAACAATTCTTGAATTGATAAAAAATGTTGGTATATATTTCTTTGGGTGCTTATAGAAATTAATTAATTACAGTCTGATTAAGCCCCCTCATATGCGAGTAGCTAGTAATCATCCCAAGATTTCTTTTCGGAACAAGCTGATAGGATCACAAAATCCTCTACCACGAGCTACGAATTTGATTGGGAAAAAACTCTTTAGCATTAGGCTGGAAGATGGTGATAGGCTAAAGCCAAAATGCTACATTGAGGATATATAATATTTTGTAGGAACTGGCCGTGGAAGGATGTCATGATTGTCAAACTCCTAAGGAAGAATATTGGCTTGATGAAAATCAATAACACCTTGCTCTAGATAACGTTTTCTTGTTTAGGCATGGAATATTATGTTGCTAGTGTTCTGTTAGCACTAGCATGGGAAGTTGGTCAGCTGGTGCGAATGGATATGATTACCAGTTAGTGATGACAACCCAAGGTGGAGGGGAAAATTTGGAAGAGAAGGCATGGGCTTGCATGCAAACTCTAATCCTTTGCATGGAAATCACGTTAAGTTACGGAAGATCTACATGGGAATTGATTAATAGTCAAAAAAGGAAAACACAATAACAAGGTAGTCACAATGAATGGGAGCATTAAAGAAGGAGGAAATATATGCGTGCAATGAATTAAGGCATTTAGGACCTGGTGAAAATATGTTCCATCACTATTATGCCAAGACAAGGGCAAGAAATTTGTAAGAGAGCTGTGATATTCGTACACTCCAAATAGGGGTGGATTGGAGTGAAAATAAGAGAGATAGGAAGAAAAAGAAAAAGGTTGAGAGAGAAAGTAAATGAATGTAATAGGTGAGGTGATAAAAAAGGAAGAGATAGATGGAGAGAAAAATGAGGTTGAAGTGGGATGGAAGAGTGGATGTGTGGATGAGAAGTATTTTTCTTTGTAAAAGCAATTAATGGTGTATTAAATGCTAATTATGCAGCTGAACCAGCTCAAAATGAGAAGATTTAGAAAAGGAAAAACATATCTGTAGTGCATCAAATCAGGAGGGCACTTGATGCATGGGGGAGGCCTTCGACAATATTTTTGCTAAGAAGAAACAGCTATAAGCACGTCTGGGAGGAATTCAGAGGATCTTAGAGACAATTGATTCTGTATCTCTTCTCCTTTTCCATTAGAAACTACTTCAGAAGTACGAGGACAACATTCAACGCTTGGTTAAGGATACTTTCTTGACAAGAACTTTTGACCCACAGGGTGGCTGAAACCCATCTCAGTTCTTATCCCAAAGAGTGATCACCCCATTAATTTAAGGGACTTTAGACCCATCTCCCTATATATAAGGTAATCTAGAAAATCTTCTCAAAATTTTTGGTGAATATACTGCTTTCTCCATGATATGATAAGACATTTCCAAAGTAGCTTTATTCCAAGCACGAGGGCTACAAATGAATAATTCCAATATGCTACAGAAGATTATTATTTACCACATGCAAAGGTTCAAAAAGAAGAAAGGGAATATGGATTTAAAGTTAAACTTAGAAAAGGAGTATGATACAGTAGACTTGGAGTTCCTCCATCAAACTTTGAGGAATTTTGGTTTCTCCGATGTTTTTGCCTCTCTAATTATGCATGGATTTTCATCTACCTCCATCTCTTTGTAGTGGAAGGAAAATAGGACCAAACCTTTCTCCTTTCCAAGGGTCTACCCTCTACACCTAGGGAACCGGCCCTTAATTATATATCTGTGTATCTCTACGTTCTTTGTATGGAAAAATTGGGAGAGATTGATAAACAAGGAGGTGAATGTTAGGAAATGACTCCTTATCCAGGTATCACGGGATGGATCAGGGTTTTCTCATCTCTTCTTCACCCATGATGTACTCCTATTTGCCAAAGCCAATAATCCTTCACAGGATTGTTTAATCTCACAAGTATTAGAGACTTTTTGTTCTATGTTTAGGTTGAAGGTGAGCCTCTATGTTTAGGATACACATAATGTTTAGGGGAGTGCCTAGGAGCAGACAAGAAAAAATTACCTGCTTGACTAATTAATATTCGCCTTTGCAACAAGTCTGTAGCAAAATTTGTCCTATATGTTCTCCTCGCCTAGTATACAGTTAAGTATAATACTTTTAACTAGCTAGAAAGGTATTAGGCCACTTGAGGTTTGATAGAATCAAAATATATATATTACATTTTCTTCATCACCAATCATTAGGTAGGCTAATGCTTGAATTATTATTTAAATAAAAATTCCAATGAAAACGATTTAAAGATAATATCAGACAAAATTCCTTATTATTTAAAGAAAAACATTTATTAATATCCTAACACTATTGTTTTTACTGGAACAATAATTACTTATCTCTTTATACCAAAGAATTTAAACCAATTATATTTGTTTTTAAATTCATGTTTTCTTTCAATTTTTATTTGTTTTAAAAGTCATATATATATATATATATATATATATATATATATATTTTTAAAGTCATATTCTCATCTCATCATAAATGACACTCCATTTTTTTTAATAAATAGAATTTAATATATGCATTAATTGTCCAAACTTAAAACCTCATTAAATCAAGCAATTTATATTTAGTACTTACTGTTTTTTTGTTTGCATGTATACTACCTAGACCCCACTACTATGTCGATTCTAGTGGATTACTTGATTTTGAAAAGTTAAGGACCTGTTTACTTAAGGGTCGTTGCAATTTTGTTTTCTATTTTCACCTTTTAAAAAGGAAATTGTCACCTTATTTTTAATTTATTTATTATTTTCAAATATTTATATTGGAAACACTGAAAATAACTCTTTTTTTTTTGTTTTTATTTGTTTCCTGTACAAATATTTGAAAATAGGAAACAAATTGAAAATAATGTAACGGTTTTGTAATTAAAAAGTGAAAATAAAAAATAAAAATAGAAAATAAAATTGCAAGTAAACGGCCCCTTACGTTTTCATTTCCTGTTTCACTTTATAATTACAAAATTGTTACTTTGTTTTTAATTATTCTATATTTTTAAAGATTTATACATAAAATGGAAAAAAAAAAGTTGTTTTTAGTGTTGCCTACATAAATATTTGAAAACAAGAAATCGACTAAAAATAAGGTAACAATTATATAATTAAAAAGTGAACACAAGAAGTGAAAACACAAGTAACAAAACCCTTTTTTTTTATTTGTAAAGAACACATGTATCTTCTATTATAGACAATCCTACTTAAGTTAAGTAAGATCACTATGGGAAACAATGTTCCCCTTCCAACCAAGTATTTAAAAAGTGAATTTCATGAAAAGATAATTTTATTTAGAAGTAAATAATTTAATTATATCTAAAAACTTTTATTTTAAAGAAAATTTTAATAAAATCTAGTATAAAAATTTCATCCTAATGTAAAAATTACATTTTTTTCCTTTTAATTTTTAGTTTAACATGCTTAGTTTTAGGAGTAATATATAGTAATTTTATTTAAAAATAACCAAACATCAATTTTTTTCATGAAGTTACACTTGAAGAAATCAAAGGTGAGTTTGAACTTTGGTGCAATTGAATGCTTGTCCGAACACAGGCTTAGACAAGGGGAGAAAAACTTAAGGGCTTATACATCATAAATATTTAATTAGTAAAACTTACAATTGTATAAGTTAGAACACTAAAATAATTTTTAAAGGTCAATAGTATTTATTTCTTGATGCCAATACTTTTTGACCAATTTAATTAAATCATTTGACTGATTTTGAATGCGTTAAATTTGTAAGATAAAATATTCCTCTCCTTTGAATACCATTACACTCACCTTGTTGAGTCTAACAAAAGAAACGAACCTAACAAAAGTTCTAATTAACCACAAGAAGAGGACTTACAATCAATTCCGCAATGGAAGCATGGACCGTGCTTTCTCCCCATATCCGTATAGTTCCTTTCCTCCAACGAATATAATTTTTTTAATCAGAAAAGCAACACCACAAAAACCATGAAATGAAATCCACCAATAAAAGAACGAACTTCAAAATTGTTACAGAGTTCAAGTTGTAGGAACATAGGGAGAAAGAAAGAGAACAAATCTTCAGTCAACTTAAATTACATAAAAGCATAAGATTCCATAATTTTCTTACCTTTCTGTGCGTTTATCCTTGTGATAGCTTCTTGTTCTTCCCCCTTCTCTTTCTTTTTTCTTCTTTTGGTGATAGCTTCTATACTATTCCTTTCTGTCTTTCTTTTTTGTTTAGGTGGCAGGTTCTTCTATTTCTCTTCACTCAGCCCTCTTCTCTCTTCTCTTCAAGTACTTTTGTTTGTATGCAATTGAACCGTGCTTACATAAGTTATTTAATGTGTGACAAGGCTACCTTAATTACTTGGGGGGTTTCACCATTAATCCATCATGGAAAGGGTGGCAAGTAGCTTCTTGCTCTGTAAATGTCCATTCTGTATCATCATATAAAGTACAAAAACATGCAGCCGTTACCTTGTACAACGCACATGAACTTTAATAGGCTATTAAAAAAATTAATATAATATAAAGGAGAAGAACAAAGGTGGGGTTGTCTGTAAAGTGTAAAGGATTGGAGCTGTAAAAAATTACGAGATTGTTTGGTTGTTTGTTGAATTAGAGTCCACTTAATGCTAAAAACATAGTGAATTTAATTAATGAGCTGTATATAAATACTACTTGCATATAAGTACTCTTTTTGTCCCATATAAGTATTATGTTAGAAGAAAAAATGAGTCTTAAAATAAATATCATTTTAGTTTTTTAATGTAAGTATTAATTACTTTTTTCAATTTATATGTCTAATAATATTTTGGCTTAAATAACTTTTAGGTCCCTTATAAATTTTCCAATTTTGTTTTGGGTCCCTGATAAACTTTTTCGTTGTTTTGAATCCCTGATATATCAAAACTTTTGTTTTGAGTTCTTACCGTCAGTTAAGTAATGACGTGACACCATCTGAACAGATCTTCCCAATATATATTAACTGTTGAGATGTGTCACGTTATCACTTAACTGACGGCAGGGACCCAAAACAAATTTTTTAATATATCAGGGGTTCAAAACAACAACGAAAAATTTATCAGACTCAAAGCAAAATTTGAAAATTTATCAGCAACCTAAAAGTTATTTAAACCTAATATTTTTTAGAATGTTGGTGTTATGCTACACCATTTCTAGCAAAGAAGATCCAATAATAATAAGGTTAATTTCATAAAATTGTTACACACTTTTTATCTATTTATTAGTTTTTCTTGATCTGTATAAAAAAAGATAAATTATACTTTTGGTCCTTTATATGATTTTTAAGATTCATTTTGGTCATTTATTTTTCAAAAAATTCATTTTGATCCTTAATCTTTTAAATTTGGGTCAATTTGGTCCTTTTGAAATAGTGACTGTTTTCGATTTTGGAACATAATTTTGAACTCTTTTTTGACTAATTCAAAACGTAAATATTGTTTCATTAGATTTACTTACATGAAAATCATAAAATTCAATAGATGTTCGAATAAAAAAGGGTCATAAACATGTTAAAAATTACATGAAAAATAAGTCTAACGAGCAACTGAAAATAAAAATTAACATCAAATTTTCTTTTATTATTCGTGAGACTCATTTTTCATGTGATTTGCACCATGCTTATAGCCTTTTTTTGGTTTAAACATCAGTTGGGTTCCATACTTTTTTTGTTGATGAATCTAATAATATGATAATAAAATTATTAAATTTTATGAAATCTTTTTATAATTATGATAATTATTTGTTTATATCATGTTTAAATACTAACGTACATAGTAATAATAATAATAATAATAATAATAATAATTAGATACATATTAAGAGTGTATTTAAATATATGAATTAAAAAATAAAAAATAAAGTTTGTGCAACTTTAGAAATCAAATGAGTAATTAAAACCATCTAAATATTAAGTTCCATTAAGTTTGCCTTTCTTTTATATGTTAGAACAAATTTGATGCCGATTTTGTAATACTGTAAAGATTTTACATTTTCAACAAGAGCAATTAATGATCAAATTCATGTGATGATCTCATGCTCTAATCAACCTTTACCCTTTTCTGTTTTTAAAACACTTGTTTTAGAAACAGTTTTTACAACTTAATGGATTTTGGATGAGAAATTAGTTTTCTTAATAATGTGGAATTGTTTTAAAAAACAGTTTTTAAAACTAAAAAAATCAAACAAGCCCTAACTCGCATCCTTCAGTTTAAACTTGATATAAGACCATCATTATTCCAAAGTCTGCCAATTTCATATTGGTCTATAATACTCGTCAAATCATTCATGACTACTGATTCAAATCATAAAACACGACACCCAGCGCAGAGACATAATTTAAGTCTTAAGCAAGGCTCATACAAAAGTTTGAATTCAAAAAGTTCAATATTCCAAAGCAACACAGGCCACGTTTAGAGAAACTTAACATTCTCAAGGCACATTATTAAAATATTCATGAAGGATGCATAAATAAACCCTTCTATGCAGAATCATCATCTAGTTTAAGTAGAACACAGCCAAGCCCTATTTCATTACTCGGTATGAAGTTATTGACATTATTGATCAATATGGCCTCTTCTGGTTCTTGGGATGACTTATTTGCTTTCTCTTCATTTCTCCACATCTTGAGTAGTTGTTTTTGAAACTTCTGCATTGGTGTTATCTCCATATACACCACGCGTGAACGTTTCCGTGAAGGGACATTAGGATTCCATAAACATGGATTTTTTCCACCTAACAAAAATTACAAATTGTTAGAAATATATATAAGAAGCATTCACACAGCAAATTTTTTCAAAGTTATATATTTACTAGTATCATTACTTGAATCTGTTACATAGCTTGAACCATGGAGATCATTGTTTCTACCCTCTAGATTTTTAAGGTTATCAAGGTACTCAGGTTTAAAATGGTTGGGAAAATAGTCCTGAAGGCCAATGCTTCCCCGTTTCGTGTATCTTATTCCACATGCGTTGCACAACACTGGCTTGTCTTCTGGTCCACTACGCCAATGTTGAGTAGCTGATAATAAAACCATATATATATGTTGGTGACTGGCTCAAATAATTGGGAAGATGTTTTGGACAAAATAATTTGCATAAATTAAGAATGCATGGTTAATTTGTTTGTTCATTCTTAAGGGCTACACACACCTATATTTATAGAGACATGATAGTTTTGAAGTGTCTTAATTTTACATACATAACTTTTTGTAGAGACGCAACTATTTCTAGGCGCGCTTTGTATATTGATTCAAATGAAAGAAACAAAATAAACACATGTACATGATTCTTAAGGTTACCTATTTATTTTGAATTAAAACATATGTTAATATGGTTTTGAATGGTTGTGTCCATGTATTTAAATGAAGAACAGTTTGTTTTTGAGTAGAGCTTTGCATCACATATATGGAGGAGTTGCAAAACAGATCACATTACCACAACAATTTGATACTAGTACAATGACCAAACTCTATATATATGCGTAAATATATTTATTATAATTTATATTTAAAATTTTAAAAAGTTTTTAACTAAATAAAATAACTTATTTATAATGCTTTACAATTATAAATTAATTTATATTTAAATACATATTTTCTTCGTTTACATAATTTACTTTTAATTAATATTATTTTTATTAATATTTTATCATTGATATTAGTATTATAATAGTCATCATATATTTATTAGTTTGTCCAACAAAATACATAATTAAAAATTATATTTTTTTTTTGTACTCATGACATTTGTGCGGAGTATCCACTAGTTTTGCTGATGACTAATCTCAGAGAACCTGGCTGGCCACCTTTAGTGGGATCTCCTCTCTCAACCACATTTTTTTTCATTCACAAAATTCGAACCCGATACCTTGCTTAAGGGGACCGAACCCAATACCATTCGGATCAACGATTTGTTGGTTAATAAAAAAAATGTGAATAGTAGATTTTAGTCCAAATACATAGGTATCTTGTAAATAAGGATGTAATTATTGAAATTGCTACTTTTGTGTGAGATTTTGACTCTGTGAAACTGTGTAAAGTAAAGGCATCTTTAGCATTTTGTATTTCTTAATTTAATAATTTAATATATATATATATATATATAATCAATTTAATTATATACCACGGAGGGTCGGGTTGGGTCATGGGTTCAGAATACAAAATGTGTTATCCAACCCGTACATTAACAAGTTTGAATGGTTGAGTTAGGTTTGATCCAAACCTTCAAAATATCCAAATTACCAAACTAATTCGATCGATTTAGGTCAGTTCAAGTTTACAGATTATCTGTACCCATAAACGCCCCTAAAGTTATTACCATATATAATGTTTAACAAAAAAAAATTATAACAAAAACTCTAAGCACAAGAAGAGGACTTACAATCAATTCCGCAATGGGAGCATGGACCATTCCTTTTCCCCATATCCGTGAAGTTCCTTTTGCCTTTCAAATAGAAATTTTAGTTATCAGAAAAGCAACTCCACAAAATCCTTGAAATGAAATCCCCAACTAAAAGAACAACTAAAAAAATTGTTACAGAATTCAAGTTGTAGGGACAATGGGACCGACAACAAAACTTCAATCAAGTTAAATTATATACATGCATATAAGATTTCAAAATTTTCTTACCTTTATGTGTGTTTACCCCTGTGAACCCTCTTCACAACGTCACCAACTTAGCTTCTTCCTCCCTTCTCTTTCTTTTTTCTTCTTTCTGTGATAGCTTCTTCTATTTTTCTCTTCACACTCTTTTTCTCTCTTCTCAATTTTTGTTCTTATGCAATTGAACCGTGCTTACTGAAATCATTTAAATGCGCATGAAGAGAGAGTGACAAGTAGCTTACATGCCCTGTAAATGCTTACATGTATCATCATATAGGTCCAAAACGATGCAACCGTTACCTTTGACAATACACATGAACTTTAATACTAGATTAAAAAAATATATTATAATATAAAGAAGAGGAAGAAAGGTGGGGTAGAGGATTAGAGCTCTAAAAATTTATAGTCCTTTTTTATAAGAATCAAATTAGAAATTTTTGTTTCATACTTTTTATAAGAATCAATCTAAAATGTCTCTTGCGTTAATTATTGTCACAAAAGTCCTTAATTATGAGTCATTTCTATAATTCAATAAATAGTAGGTAAAATATATTAATATGTGAGACTCTAATCTCGTATGTATGTAGAGTATTTTGAAAACATTACTTTGATTATTTACATGCATAACCAATAAAATTAAAGCAATAAATATATGATTAAGTAGAGAGATTAGAATAATTAAAGCTAATGAAAATATTTGAAAAATAAACTTAAATTTCTCTTATATAGTATTAAATATTATATTTATTAAATACAATACTCTATATAGTTAATTTTAGTAATATTATTAAATGTTAAATGTATTAAATATAATATAATTAATTTTAATTAATAATATTATTAAATGTTATATCATTAAATATAATATATTGATTGAACTTAATAAATGTAATGCTAATATATGTATATTAAACGTATAAGTTGTTAAATGAAGATATGTGTGTGCGCGTGTGTATTAAACGTATAACTTGTTATTTTATTATTATTAAAAAATAATTTATAAAATATATTTTAAAATAGAAAATTGAAATATTTATTAATATAATATTTTTTATTTGTAAGAATTACTAGTATCCTTCACAAGAGGCAAATGGGTGACAATGTTCTTTCTTTAATTATTTAACACAACTGTACATCAAACTTATACTAATTCAAAATTTTACCTAATTTGAATTCTTTTTCATATGATTTAACTCATTTAAAGGAATAAATTTATTTTATAGAGTAAAGTAATAAATTATAATAATTAATTTAAAAAATTTATATAACTACAAAATTTATTATACACACATATACTTTTAATAAAATTTCAATTATTAATTTTTTTTTGTTTAATTGCAGTTTTGGTTCATCTGGTATTGTAATTGTACAGTTTTGATTGTTTAGGTTTTAATTGTATCAATATGATCTTTCAAGTATTACAATTGTGCGAGTTTATTTAACTGTGTGTTAAATAAATAATTTATTATGTATATATAATAATAATTAATAAATGTATATTAATAAATTAATATACTAATTGTATATAATATATATATATATATATATAATATTCAAATATATTAGTTTATTATTACGTATTTACTACAATTAAATAATATTTAATAAATATAATAATTATATATATATATATATATTAATATATACATCTATTTAATATACTAATTCTATATTAAAATATTTAATAAATTATTTAATTTTAATAAATATGTAATAATAATTAAATATTATTATTAATAATTTTTATGTATTAATATTTTATTATTATTACATATTTATTAATTTATTAGTATTTAATATTTAATTTAGTAAATACTAAATTCTAATAAATATTAAATTAAATATTAAATACTAATAAATTATAAACTAAATATTATGAAATAATAAAAAATTAATTCTTATTAAATACTAATAATTACTAAATTTATAATACTAATATTGAATACTAATACATTAAAATTGATAAATATAAACTAATAATATTAAGTTAAATATATGCTAATAATATGAAAATTATAATTAATAATTTAATATTAATAAATATAAATTAATATGTACCAATATTTTTTTTACAACAATATAAATATATATGATAAGATGTAAATATATTAAAAGAAACTTAATTATAAAGATATGATATAAATATAATTTTTTTAGTGAAAAACAAAAAATGATTATGTTGATAATAACATCTTATTTCAATCACTAAACTAATAGTTATATATAATATATTTTTTATTCGTATACCAAATTAATACTTTGGTCTTGTGGTAATGATTGTATTGTTGGAGTGAAGGGGTAAGAGTTTAAACTCCACCATTTACATTTTGTAATTTTTTTTTCTAATTTTCACATACCATGTTACACATCATGTCAGTGACAAGTCAACATATGTGCTTGAATTGTCATATCATTTACTACTTTATCCTCTAATGCCACATTAGTAAAATTTGTCAATTTTATACAATTAAAATGTAGATGACTAAAATTATATAATTGTAATACGTATAAATTAAAAGTGTAATTAAACTTAATTTTTTAATAATTATTATATTCCGTCTCTTTATTCTCTAAAATAAATCTCTTCTCATATAAAAGACAAATCAATGGCTATAAAACTGGATTGTTTAATAGTTTAATGACCTGTTGTAAAAAAAAAAAAGTTTAATGACCTAGTTTTTTAAAAAAAAATTATCAACATTTTTTTTTGTTGGTGTGTAATATCCCCTATATATAACAAGTTTTCAATCCATAACAATAATGTGTATTGGTTAGAGTGGAGGGATTTAGCTTACTTAAACGTGCGAGGGGATATTATGAAAAACTAAAGAAGGTTTCAATCCATAACCTCGCACTAAATTTTTTATCAGCAGAAAAATAAAAAGTTGTACTAATAGAGAAATGACTTTTAATATTCAACTTTGTGGTCACCCAGAATAACAAAAAATATTTTTTTAATAGAGAAATTAACAAAAATTATTCTGTCAAAAAAAAAAGAATAACAAAAATTATTAATATCAAAATAATGATGAGTTGTTCTTCTTTTCAATTCGTGTGTATTTAATTATTTTTCTTTAGTCGTTACTCATTTAATAATTAAAATCTTATTATCTTCACATCACCGAAGTAATATCTGAGTAAGTTGAGTTGTTTTTTATTATATAATAATGGGGTTGCTTAAGCTCATATACATGAATCGACGTATGGTGTGTACAAAAAAAAAAAAAAAATCGAAGTATGGTTAGTTATTAAGGTTTCATTTCAAATTTTCCATATAGTATAACTAATTAACAATTTCCCTAAGCAAACGATATGTAAGCTTTTGTTGATGAAGTTTATATGGCATTTACTAAACTGAAATTGCATCATTTTTTCTTTTCCCTAGATTGAGCAAAAGAGGAAAAACTTGATGAGTTTTAGTTTCTATATATATAAAAATAATAGTTGTATCGTACTAGAAATTAAAAGACTAAAAAATTTTACCTTCAAATTGCATTTTTATCATAGGAGAGGTTTAAGAACAAGTATATGATGAGGAAAAAGAAAGGCTTTGAAGGGCCCATTACAAAATATATCTTTGTTCTCAAAATAATAATAATAAATAAATAAAATCTTTAATGGATTATTTTCTTCTTATGACTTTTTATTTATTTTTAAAATGGATAAAATAAATAAATTTAATGATAATTTTGCAAATTTAATTAACAATAACTATTTTATAGTTAGTTATGTTTGACTATGGAATGAGTGTCTGGTATTCACCGAATCTAGTTGTATTTTGTAAGCTATATAGCATTACTCATCATCAATAATGGACAGAAAATTGTTATGAGAGAATGAATCGGCTTTGGATTGTTTTCTTTTTTCATCAAAGTCGTTTGGAGATGGGTAATTGTGCTGATTTTGTACGATAAAGAAAACTTTATTATTCCAGTTGTTACTCCGGATCCCTTTCTATGAATGCTTAATTGTTTTTCATATATATTTTTTTATACAGAAAAAAAAAGAAGCTAAGTTAGCATTTTAGTTGTTTCTTGTAATTTTGTGCTCTTGATACATGTTCAAGAACTCAAGAAAATACGTGAGACCAGTTTTTGGAAGGAAAGGATATCACAATAATAACAGCTTCATCCATAGTTAGTTAGACAGTTATACTAATTGATATGGTTAAGTCAGTTTTTCTGTTATAACAACTATTGTATCTGTTGTACCTCTGTATAAAACCTGTTTGTAATGATGCAGGATATGGTGGAATATTATGATTGATTGTGTGTGTAATGCTCTGTGTTACATATGTGTCCATGCATGCAAGATTTACTTTTCTAAATGACTCAAAATAATAACTCACATCCTTCAGTGCAAACTTGATATAAGACAATCACTATTCCAAAGTCTATTATTTCATATTGAAATATTGCACTTGTCAATTCATACATGACATGACTACTGAAGTATTGAATCTAATCATCTAAACACAACACCAACTGGAGAGACATAATCTGAGGCTTCTGCAAGACTCATACAAAGGATTGAATTCAAGAAGTCCAAAAAACAACAGAATTACAAACTAGAGGATCATGCAGATTCTCACCAAAGCACGTTTTGAACATATTGATGAAGGATACACAAATGAACCCTTCTATGCAGAAGTATCATCTGCAGGTTTAAGAAGAACTCCTCCGAGGCCTAGGCCTATTTCATTACTTGGTATGAAATTATTGACGTTATTGAATAATAAGACCTCTTCTGGCTGGGATGACTCATTTGGGTTCCCATAATTTTTCCACATCTTGAGAAGTTGTTTCTGAAACCTCTCCATTGGTGTTATTTTCTTATACACCACTCGTGAACGTTGCTTTGTGGGGATCTTACAACTCCATAAATGTTGACCTTTCCCACCTAACAAAAATTACTAATAGTCAGAAATATAATATATGAAGCCACACAGCAAAATATTTCAAAGAAAAAATTAACTTATTTACTAGTATCATGACCAGTAACATAGCTTGAAACAAGAGATTTTTTCTACCCTTCAGTTTTTTAAGGTTATCATGGTTGGGAAAATAGTCCTCAAGGCTCCCCCATTTCCTGTATCTTGATCCACATGCGTTGCACAACACTGGCTTGTCTTCATGTCCATTATGCCATAGTGGAGTAACTGATGGAGCCATATATATGTTGGTGACTGACTCGAATAATTGGGAAGAAGATATTTTGGACAAAATAATTTGCATAAAATAAGAATAGTTTTGCTTGCTTATTCTTAAGGGCTACCAACGCCGCCTATATTCACGGAGACATGATAGTTTTGAAGTATCTTAATTTTACTTACATAACTTTTTGTAGAGACACAACTGTTTCTACTTTCTAGGGTACGCTGTGTGTGTGTATAGATAGATAGATAGATATATAGAGAGAGAGGCTAAAAGAATTTTTATTGAAAATGGCTGGTGCAATTACAATCTGAATACAATTTAAATACCCCCGTATTGGCAGAGGTCCAGCAAGGGAAAAGTAAAAGAAGCCCGGTTTTATTAATTTACAATAGTACTATGACATGTTAATATGGTTTTTAATGGTTGTGTTTATATATTTAAAATAAACAAAGATATACATGTCTACAATACTGATATGCGTCTATTTATTTCAAGTTTATAACACATGTCTTTCCATAGGGTCACAATAATTCTCAAGAACATATGTCTATTAACATACAAGTAATTAAATAAATACACAATTAGATAAATACACAATATTGACATCAGTCATTGTAAATCATTATTTGTCATGTTCAAGAAGGTTTGGGAAACCAAAAATTGCACCCTACCTATAAATCAATTAAAAATTCAAAACAATTCTTGAATTGATAAAAATTGTGGGTTTATATTTCTTTGGGTGCTTATAGAAATTAATTACAGTCTGATTAAGCCCCCTCACGGAGGGGCGAGTAGCTAGTAATCATCCTAAGATTTCTTTTCAGAACAAGCTGATAGGATCACAAAATCCTCTACCATGAAAGGAGCTACAAATTTGATTGGAAGAAAACTCTTTAGGATTGGGCTGGAAGATGGTGATAGGCTAAAGCCAAATTGCCTAGCTATGTGCTTAGGGGAGTGCCTAGGAGCATACCAGCTTGACTAATTAATATTGGCCCTTACAACATGGTTGGAGATAAGGAAGGAATTAGAGACCTGGAATGTGATCAAGAAGGCACTGGATAGACTCAAGTCAAGGATGGTTTTTCAGATTAAGCTAGCTAGGAAATGCATGGTCTTTCTAGTTTTTGGTACAAGTCTGTTGTTTCTCTGAATATCTATGCGAATTGAATGAGATAGCCACTACTGAGAGCTATATGGCAAAGGATTAGGATTGCTCACTCTGCGGGAAGGAAATCAACCCGTAGATTACCCACCCAAATTGGGTGCAATGATAGATATGACCAACTGGTGGTCCTAAAATGTGTGTAGATGTAAGGTAATTATGTGTGTAAGTTTGTATCACCAACTTGTTATTTTACGAAGTCTGTAGCAGAATTTGCCCTATAGAATAATTCATCCTCCTCGCCTAGTATACAGTTAATTATAATACTTTTAGCTAGCTAGAAAGGTATTTGGCTACTTGAGGTTTGATAGAATCAAAATATATAGATTACATTTTCTTCATCATTATTCATTATGTAGGCTAACGCCTTAATTACTATTTAAATAAAAAATTCGATGAAACCGATTTAAAGGTAATATTAGACAAATTCCATATTATTTAAGGGAAAACATTTATTAATATGCTAACACTATTTTTTTCACTGAAACAATAATTACTTATCTCTTTATACCAAAGAATTCAAACCAATTATATTTGATTTTAAATTCATGTTTTTCTTTCAATTTTTATTTGTTTTAAAAGTTATATTCTTTTTTTAAAACTCATATTCTCATCTCATCATAAAGGACACTCCATTTCTTTTAATGCAATTAGAATTTAATATGTGCATTAATTGTCCAAACTTAAAAGCTCATTAAATCAAGCAATTTATATTGAGTAAATTCACTTATATATATATATATATATATATATATATATATATATATATATATATATATATATATATATATATATATATATATATATAACTTATAGCGTCATGTATACTACTAGACCCCACCACTATGTCGATCCTAATGAGTTACTGATTTTGAAAAGTTAAGGAGACATTTACTTGCATTTTTGTTTCCTATTTTCATTTTTTATTTTCACTTTATAATTAAAAAAATGCCACATTGTTTCCAATCTATTTTCTATTCTCAAGTATTTGTGTAGGAAACATTAAAAACAATTTTTTTTTGCTTTCTCCATTTCTTGTACAAATCTTTGAAAACGGAAAACAGATTGAAAACAATGTAACATTTTTGTAATACAAAGTGAAAACAAAAAATAAAAATAGAAAACAAAAGTGCAAGTAAATGCTTACCCATTTACTTATGTTTTAATTTCCCATTTTCACTTTATAATTACATAATTGTTACTTTGTTTTAAATCTATTTTCTATTTTCAAAGGTTTATACAAAAAATAGAAGAAAAAAAGTTGTTTTTAGTATTTGTTATAAAAATATCTGAAAACAAGAAACATATTAAAAATAAGGTGACAGTTTTATAATTAAAAAGTGAACACAAGAAATGAACATACAAATAAATAGATCTAACTTCTTTTTTTTGTAAAGAACACATGTATCTTCTACTATTGATAGTCTTGCTCGAGTCTAGTAACATCACTATAGGGGCAAAGTTCTTCTTTATTTAAAAAATGGATCTTGCTAACCAATATCCTTAGAACACTGGTTAAAGAAGTATAAAGAGAAAATATTTATTATAAAAATCATAGAAGAGAGCAAAAAAAACTATGGACAACACAATTTTACGCATCTCAATAAAAATCTTTCTCCTTTCTTTAACCAGCGTCCTTAGAGCATTAATTAGCATTTGCCATAAAAAATTAATTTCATGAAAAGTTAATTTTATTTAGAAGTAAATAATTTATATCTAAAAACTTTTATTTTAAAGAAATTTTTTATAAAATTTAGCGTAAAAATTTCATCCTAATGTAAAAAATACATTTTTTTCTTCTTTTTCTAGTTTAACATTCTTAGTTTTAGGAGTTATATATATAGTAATTTTGGTTAAAATTAAATAACCAAACATCAATTTTTTCATGAAATTACACTTGAAGAAATCAAAGGTGAGTTTGAACTTTGGCGTAATTAAATGCTTGTCCAAACACAGGCTTAGACAAGGGGAGAAAAACTTAAGGGCTTATAGATCATAAATATTTAATTAGATTATAACTGTATAAGTTAGCACACTAAAATAATTTTTAAAGGTCAATTGATGCCAATACTTTTTGACCAATTTAATTAAATCATTTGACTAATTTTGAATGCCTTAAACTTGTTGATAAAATATTCCTCTCCTTTGAATACCATTACACTCACCATCTTCAGTCTAACAGAAGAAGCAAACGTAACAAAAGTTCTAATTAACCACAGGAAGCGGACTTACAATGAATTCCGCAATGGAAGCATGGACCATGCTTTCTCCCCATATCCGTAAAGTTCCTTTTCTCCAATGAATAGAAATTTGTGTTGTCAGAAAAGCAACACCAGAAAATCCTTGAAATGAAATCTTCAACTAAAAGAACGAACTACAAAATTGAGTTACAGAATTCAAGTTGCAGGAATAGTGGGAGAAAGAGAACAAGTCTTCAGTAAACTTTAATTACATAAAAGCATAAGATTCCATAATTTTTTTACCTTTATGTGCTTTTAATTTTTCCTTGTGATAGCTTCTTGTTCTTCCCCCTTCGATCTCTATACTTTTCCTTTATGTCTGTCTTTTTTGTTTAGGTGGCAAGTTCTTCTATTTCTCTTCACTCAGCTTTCTTCTCTCTTCACTTCAAGTACTTTTGTTTGTATACAATTGAAGCATACTTACATAAGTTATTTAATGTATGACAAGGGTACCTTAATTACTTGGGGGTTTTCACCATTAATCCATCGTGGAAAGGGTGGAAAGTAGCTTCATCTGTAAATGTCCATCTGTATCATCATATAAGTACAAAAACATGCAGCCGTTACCTTGTACAACGCACATGAACTTTAATAGGCAATTCAAAAAAATTAATATAACATAAAGGAGAAGAACAAAGGTGGGGTTGACTGTAAATTAAGGATTGGAGCTGTAAAAAAATTATGAGATTGTTGGTTGTTTGTTGAATTAGAAGTCCATTTAATACTAAAAACATAGTGAATTTAATGAATTGTATATAAATACTACTACAAGTAATAAGTAATAAATACTTCAAAATTCAAAAAAGGTCCTAATATGTATCTAATATATTTTCTTATGCTTTTAATATCAACTGAATCGTTTAACAAATATATTTTATCTTCAAAATTTAAATATGTTTCTAACATGCATATGATTTATTCTCTTATGTTTTTAAATGATTTATCTAAACATTTTATTTTTTTTCAATCTGTCATTTTTAATATCTTTGGTTCTAACTTGAATTTTAATATTATTTAAAAGAAATTATCAATAATTAAAAATAATAATATATCACCATATAAATTATTTATCATAAATCTAAAATATAATTTATATATTTAGAAATATTAGTTTATTATAAATTTTAGTTGTATAAAATAAACATTTATTTTGTGCAATGCACAAGCTAAAATACTAGTTATAATATTAATACTAATATAACAAATAATAATGATCAATATATATATTACAATATTCCATATGTATTCTTATTTAAATCTAATAACAAATATACGTTGATCAGTAGGAACCAAAATGGAAATGAAAACACTTGTATAAAGACTAAAATAGATAACTCTTAAGTATATGAACTAAAAAATAAAAAATAAAGTTTGTGCAACTATAGAAATCAAATGAGTAATTAAAATCATCTAAATATGAAGTTCCATTACGTTAGCCTCTCTTTTATATGTTAGAACATATTTTATGCCGATTTTGTAATACTGTAAAGATTTTATATTTTCAACAGAAGCAATTAATGATCAAATTCATGTGATGATCACATTCTCTAACCAACCTTTACCATTTTCATTTGTATGAGGCATTGGGTCCTTATGCTTGATTTTGCTAGTAGAGTAGTTCTTTAATATCTACTTAAGTATCGCTTTTATGCACAGGATATCTGGCCACTTTTTATTTTGTTGTTAAATAGAAGGAGGTTATAAGCCTCTAGATGAATGATTTGTTGGTCAATATAACAAAGAATGTGCAACAACCAGGGAGAGAGGTAGTTCACAGCAACAATGAAGACTGCTTTGAGCAGTGTAGTGATGACGGGATACGATGTAATTTTAAGATTGATTGTGTGTAATGTTGATGTGTTAGGTATGTTTGTTTACTATTTCTAAAAAGAGTTTACAGTTTTTTAAAATTTAAAAACTGAAAATCTAGCTTGATACATTTATTCTCAATTTAAGTTGTAAAATTGTTTCCACAACATTTAAAATAGAAACAGCTCCGTATGCAGTGCAGCACTATCTGGAAGGAATTTCCAGTACTTCCCATCTACAAGGGAACCTTCAACTACAAAGATGACGAATCCCTATTTTCTCCAACTTCTCTTTCGCTTAAATCCCTAATTTGCATTGTAGTCCTTTTGTCATACAGATAGATTTGCATTGCAAAAATAATACAGAAAAGGAAAACATTTGGAAGCTCTTTCTGTTTTTTGGTTTTTAAAACACTTGTTTTAGAAACAGTTTTTACAACTTAATGGATTTTGGATGAGAAATTAGTTTTCTTAATAGTGTGGAATTGTTTTAGAAAACAGTTTTTAAAACTAAAAATTGAGAATAGAGTCAAACAGGCCCTAACTCACATCCTTCAGTTCAATCTTGATATAAGACAGTCATTATTCCAATGTCTGCCAATTTCATATTGGTCTATAATACTTGTCAAATCATACATGACTACTGATTCAAATAATAAAACACAACAACTAGTGCAGAGACATAATTTAAGTCTTGAGCAAGGCTCATAGAAAGGTTTAAATTCAAAAAGTTCAATATTCAAAAGCAACAGGCCACGTTTAATTAGAGAAACTTACACATTCTCAAGACACATTATTAACATATTCATGAAGGACGTATAAATTCCTTCTATGCAGAAGCATCATTAGGTTTAAGAAGAACGCAGCCCAGGCCTATTTCGTTACTAGGTATGAAGTTATTGACATTATTGATCAATAAGACCTCTTCTGGTTCTTGGGATGATTCATTTGCGTTCCCGTCATTTTTAGACATCTTGACAAGTTGTTCATGAAACTTCTGCAATGGTGTTATCTCCATGTACTCCACACGTGAACGTTTACTTGAAGCGATATCAGGATTCCATAAACATGGATTTTCCCCACCTTACAAAAATTACTAATTGTTAGAAATATATATAAGAAGCGTTCACACAGCAAAAATTTTCAAAGGAGTTATATATTTACTAGTATCATTACTTGAATCTGTAACATAGCTTAAACGATGGAGACCATTGTTTCTACCCTCTAGATTTTTAAGGTTATCAAGGTACTCAAGTTTAAAATGGTTGGGAAAATAGTCCTGAATGCCACTGCTTCCCCATTTCATGTATCTTATTCCACATGCGTTGCACAACACTAGTTTGTCTTTTGGTCCATTACGCCAATGTTGAGTAGCTGACTAAACAATATATATATGTTGGTGACTGGCTCAAATAATTGGGAAAATATTTTGGACAACATAATTTGCAAAAAAAATAAGAATGGTTAATTTGTTTGTTCATTCTTAAGGGCTACATGCACCTGTACTTATAGAGACATGATAGTTGTGAAGTGTCTTAATTTTACATACATAAATTTTTTTAGAGATGCAACTATTTATAGGCGTGCTTTGTATATTGATTCAAATGAAAGAAACAAAATAAACACGTGTACGTGACTCTTAAGGTTACCTATTTATTATTTATTTTGAATTAAAACACATGTTAATATGGTTTTGAATGGTTGTGTCCATGTATTTAAATGAACAAATATGTTTGCAATACAGATATGTGTCTATTTATTTCAAGTTAATAACACATGTTTTTTCATAGGGTCACAATAATTCTCAAAAACATATGTCTATTTATTCATATATATATATAGGTAATTAGATAAATTCACTATGTTCACATCGGTCGGGTTAGGTCGGGTTGGGCTAAACTCGTAACTTAACCCAATCAAAATTCTGCATGTTGGGTTGAGTTAGATTTGTGTAATTTTATTGTCAAACCCAAACCGAACCAATCTAATAATAAATAGGTTGGTTCGGGTTGCAGTAAAAAAAAAAGTTGGTTCGGATTAGGTTAATTGGGTTTGAATATTTAAAAATTATTTTTTATTTTATAAAAATTAATATTTTTTAGAACAACAGTTTATTTTTACCTAGAGCTTTGCGTCACATATATGGAGTTGCAAATCGGATCACATTACCACAACAGTTTGATACTAGTACAATGACCAAACTCTATATATATGCATAAATATATTTATTATAATTTATATTTAAAATTTTAAAAAGTTTTTAACTAAATTTTAATTAAATAAATAATTTATTTATAATGCTTTACAATTATAAATTAATTTATATTTAAATACATATTTTCTTCGTTTACATAATTTACTTTTAATTAATGTTATTTTTTATTAATATTTTATCATCAATATTAGTATTATAATAGTAGTCATATATTTATTAGTTTGTCCAACAAATACATAATAAAAAATTATATTTAAGTTAATTAAAATGTGAATAGTAGATTTTAGTCCAAGTATATAGGTATCTTGTAAATAAGGATGTAATTATTAAAATTGCTACTTTCGTGTCAAATTTTGGCTCTGCGAAATTGTGTAAGGTAGAGGCGTTTTTAGTGTTTTGTATTTCTTAATTAATTTAATACATACATACATATATACATACACACACATATATAATCAATTTAATTATATACCACGGGTCGGATTGGGTCACGGGTTCAAAAAAAAAACTTATTACCCAACCCATACATTAACGAGTTTGAACAGTTGAGTTAGGTTTGACCCAAACCTTCAAAATATCCAAACCAAACTAATTCGGTCATTTGGGTCAATTCGAGTTTACGGATTATCTATACCCGTAAACACCCCTAAAGTTATTACCATATAATGTTCAACCCAAAAAAAAAAATGGAACAAAAATTCTAAGCACAAGAAGAGGACTTACAATCAATTCCGCAACGGAAGCATGGACCATTCCTTTTCCCCATATCCGTGAAGTTCCTTTTGTCTTTCAAATAGAAATTTTAGTTATCAGAAAAAGCAACTCCACAAAAACCTTGAAGTGAAATCCCCAACTAAAACAACAACTAAAAAAATTGTTACAGAATTCAAGTTGCAGGGATCACAATAGGACCAAGAACAAAACTTCGGTCAAGTTAAATTAATTACATGCATATAAGATTTCAAAATTTTCTTACCTTTCTGTGTTTACCCTTGTGAACCTTTTTCACAATGTCACCAACTTAGCTTCTTCCCCCTTTTCTCTTTCTTTTTTCTTCTTTCTGTGATAGCTTCTTCTATTTTTTCTCCTCACTCGCTTTTTCTCTCTTCTCAAGTTTTGTTCTTATGCAATTGAATTGTGCTTACTGAAATTTAAATGCACATGAAGAGAGAGTGACAAAGTAGCTTACATGCCCTGTAAATGCTTATCTTTATCATCATATAGGTCCAAAACGATGCAACCGTTACCTTTGACAATACACATGAACTTTAATGCAACTGTTACCTTTGACAAAACAAGCTTAATTTGATCAAAGTATCTTATAAGCTTCTTTTGGTCTAGACTACAGATATAGGTACTTACCTTTGACAATACACATGAACTTTAATGCAATCGTTACCTTTGACAAAACAAGTTTAATTTGATCAAAGTAACTTATAAGCTCCTTTTGGTCTAGACTACAGATATCCTCTACTTACCTTTGACAATACACATGAACTTTAATGCAACCATTACCTTTGACAAAACAAGCTTAATTTGATCAAAGTAGCTTATAAGCTCCTTTTGGTCTAGACTACAGATATCCTCTACTGGAGGATAGGCAATCCTATTCGAGTCGGGTAGGACCACTACTCCGAGTATTTAACGCAGCCGGGTAGAACTACTATGCGCGGCAAAGTTCTCCCTCCGAGTATTTAGTACAGCTGCATACTTAGGACTCAAACCCGAGACCTCTGGTTAAGCTGGAACAACCCCACGCCAGTTGATTCACGCCCTCAATGGTATAATATAATTAATTTTAAAAATATTATTAAGTGTTATATGTATTAAATATAATATAATAAAATTTAATAATATTATTAAATGTTATATTTTTAAATATAATATATTAATTGAACTTAATAAATGTAATGCAAATATATGTATATTGAACGTATAACTTGTTATATGAAGATATGTATGTGTGTGCTTGTATTTTTATTTTATTATTATTAAAAATAATTTATAAAACATATTTTAAAATAGAAAAAAATGAAATATTTATTAATATAATATTTTTTAATTTGTACGAATTACTAGTATCCTTCATAGGAGACATATGGGTGACAGTTTTTTCTTTAAGTATTTAACACAATTGTATATCAAACTTATAATAATTCAAAATTTTACCTAATTTGAATTCTTTTTCATATGATTTCACTCATTTAAAGGAATAAATTTATTTTATAGAGTAAAGTAATAAATTATAATAATTAATTAAAAAATTAGTGGTTCAAAAATTTATATAACTACATAATTTATTATACAGACATATACTTTTAATAAAAATTCAATTATTATTATTTTTTTGTTTAATTGCACTTTTGGTTCTTCTGGTATTGTAATTGTGCGGATTTGATTGTTCACATTTTAATTGCATGAATTTGGTCTTCCAAGTTTTTCAATTGTGCTAGCTTATTTAATTGTATATTAAATAAATAATTTATTACATATATATAATAATATTTAATAAATGTATATTAATAAATTAATATACTAAATGAGTGATTGATAGTATTTAATAAGATTTATTTTTTTATTATTTCATAATATATAATTTATAATTTGTTAGTATTTAATATTTAATTTAAGATTTATTAGCATTTAATATTTACTAAATTAATTATTAAATACTAATTAATTAATAAATATGTAATAATAATAAAATATTAATACATATAAATTATTAATAATAATATTTAATTATTTTTACATATTTATTAAAATTAAATAATATTTAATAAATAGAATAATTTAATATATATATTAATTATGTAAATATAAAAATTAATATATATATATATAATAAATATTTATATATATATATATATATTAAATTATTATTTTTATTAAATATTATTTAATTGTAATAAATATGTAATAATAAATTAATATATTAGAATATTATATATATATATATATATGTATATATATATAAATATTTATTATATATATTACTTTTTATAATAAAAAATTAAATCTTATTAAATACTAATACATAAAAATTGATAAATATATACTAATAGTATTAAGTTAAATTATTCTAATAATATGAAATTATTAATTTAATATTAATAAATATAAATTAATATGTATTAATATTCTTTTACAAAAATATAAAAGAGAAAAAGAGTTATGCACTGATAGTGTAAAACAAATAGTTTTACACTGTCATCCAATTACAACTCATCATGTATAGTAAGTTTGTTAACTTTTATAAAATTATCTTAAAAATCATACCAACGGTGATTTGGGATTGAATGACAGTGTAAAACTATTTTATACTGTAAGTGCATCACAATTAAACTCAATATATAAACATATTAAAAGAAACTTCTTCTTTTTTTTTGAATAAAAGGCAAGGGTGCTAAAACATCATCATTCTATTAATATTGATCCCAACTAGGTTGGCACCAAAGAACGGATCGAATCATTTGCAAAAGTAACCCCAAACTATTATTAAAAGAGAATAAAAAAGCAAATAACAACCATGGGAGGACAAACACCAAATTCCATGAAAAAATTACAACTTAAATTGATACGAAGGCAAACCTAAATTTTAATCTAAGAAAAAATGGGAGAAGATTCCACCACTCTTGGATGAATAACCCATAATTCGCCGATCTATTTGCACAAGAATTATCCTCACGATGGATATGAGAAATTATGAAATTATAAAGATGGGAGAAGATCCCACCACTCTTGGATGGATAACCCATAATTCGCCAATATATTTGTGCAAGAATTACCCTCATGATGGATGTGAGAAATTATGAAATTATAAAGATGGGAGAAGATCCCACCACTCTGGGATGGATAACCCATAATTTGCCAATCTATTTGCGCAAGAATTACCCTCAGGATGTGAGAAATTCTGAAATTATTAACAAGAAAACGCATCACACAATTCAAGATCACCTGTTTGGAAGGGACCAGGGAACTAACTGGGGAGAGGAATAAGCCTGAACCATTAACAGTGAATCACATTCCAACCACAAAGGAAACCAACCTCGTTTCCAGCGCTAGATATCTCCATAGCAAAGATTACTGCCATCAATTCCGCCTGGAAGGATGAAATAGATACCTAAATAAGAGGCAAACCCCCCTATGAAGCCACAACTGCAGTTCCTGGAAAGCCTCTCACCTCTCCCTAGGATAACCAGCTATAGATAACGTTTTCAAAATAGCATAGGAAAAAAAGGTGAGACGAAGACTCAGTGGCATATCCACAAAGACTGCAAACCGATACCACAATACAACCTCTAGACCTTAAATTCTTGTCAGCAGGGAGTTTGTTATAAACAAGCTAGCCTCCAAAATAACAAGGACTTAGATGGAGGAATGCATGAGCTCCATATCAACTTACTCCAACGAAGAAAATTGCCCGGAGGGTTAAGAAGCAAAAAAGCATCCTTGAAGGATAGGGTACCATAGTCCAATGTCCACCACACTAACTTATCATGACCGCATTTTTTATTTCATTAACTACATCTGGATGGTGTATCGTGTAACATCAACTCGTCTGGAATAACCCAAGAATTATTCACAATAAAGTCGCTAACTGTGGCCTGAAGATTACAAAACTATTCTGGAATTTCCAACATATCAACAATTGGTTCTGAAAGCCATCTATGTCTCCAAAAATTAATGAAAGAACCCGAACCCAACATCCAAGAAGCCTGCATATCTACCACTGCTTTGAACTTTTTAACCGACAACCAAATAGATGATTTAGCATAATGAAGCCTGTCCAGATTCAAAAAGCGAGCACGCAAACTAGAACCCCACTTGGTTTTAACAATTGCTCTTTCATTGGTGACTATAACCAGTATGGGTCACCTAGATAAGTGAAGGGTAAACTGCCGGTGCCAACTACTATGCTAGTAAAGCTACTAATATCAGCAACTCTGAGGGGACATAGAACCAGTATATAAGCCATATATATTTTTCTATACTGATATATTAAAACAAACTTAATTATAAATATATGATATAAATATAATTTTTTTAGTGAAATAAGAAAAAAAATTATTATGTAGATAATAACATCTTATTTCAATCACTAAATTAATAGTTATATATAATATATTTTTTATTCAAATACTAAACTAATACTTTGGTCTTGTGGTAATGATTGCATTAATTATTGGAATGAAGGGGAAGGAGTTTAAACTCCACCATTTTCATTTTGTAATTTTTTTTCCCTAATTTTCACATGTTATGATAACATACCATGTCACATATCATGTTAGTGACATGTCAACATATGTGTTTGGATTGTCATGTTATCTACTATTTAATTTATCCTCCAATGTTGCATTACAAAAATTTGTCAAATTTCTGCAATTAAAAGGTAGATGATCAAAGTTACACAATTATAATACGTGATAAATTAAAAGTGTAATTAAACTTAATTTTTCAATAATTGTTATATCCCATCACTTTATTCTCTAAAATAAATCTCTTCTCTTAGAAAAGTCAAATCAATGGCTATAAAATCAGATTGTTTAATTGTTTAATGACCTAGTGTTTTTTTAAAAAAAAAAATCATCAAGATTTTTTTTGTTGGTGAGTAATCCCCTGTAAATAACAAGTTTTCTATCTATAACACTAATGTTTATTGGCTAGAGTGGAGGGATTTAGCTTTCTTAAACATGCGGGGGGGATAGTATGAAAAACTAAAGAAATTTTCAATCCATAACCTTGCACTCAATTTTTTATCACCAGAAAAATAAAAAGTTGTACTAATAGAGAAATGACTTTTAATATTCAATTTTGTGGTCAACCAGAATAACAAAAATTATTAATATATATACCATTATATAAAGGGGATATAACTTTTGTTAACTGCTTTTGGTCTCCACTTTTAGTGGGACTATTTTACCCCCTACATCTATCTCTCTCTTACTATTTTATTCCTATAACTACCTTCAGAAACTCCCCACTATTATATAACTTCCATTATCTTTATTTTTTTTAAAAAAAATATAGAGATTCGTGCCTCTTTTCCCTTAGTTAAAATAATGATGACTTGTTTCTTCTTTTCAATTCGTCTGTATTTAATTATTTTTCTTTAGCTGTTATTGATTTAATAATTAAGATCTTATTGTCTTCACATCACTAGAGTAATATATGAGTAAATTGAGTTGTTTTTTATTATATAATAATGGGGTTGATTAAGCTCGTATACATGAATCGACGTATGGTATGTAACAAAAAGAAAAAAGAAAAAGAATCGATGTATAGTTAATTAGTAAGGTTTCGTTTGAAAATTTCCATATAGTATAATTTATTAACAATTTCCCTAAGCAAACAATATGTAAGCTTTTGTTGCTGAAGTTTATATGGCATTTACTAAACTGAATTTGCAACATTTTTCTTTTCCCTAGATTTAGCAAAAGAGGAAAAACTTGATGAGTTTTAGTTTCTATATAAAAAATAGTTGGGTATTAGAAATTAAACAATTCAAAAATTGTACCTTCAAATTGCATTTTTATCATAGGAGGTATAAGAACAAGTATATGATGAGGAAAAAGAAAGGCTTTGGAGTGCCCATGACAAAATATATATTTGTTCTCAAAATAATAATAATAATAAATAAATAAAATCTTCAATGGATTATTTTCTTGTTATGATTTTTTACTTATTTTTTAAATTGGATAAAATAAATAAATTTAAACATAATTTTGCAAATTCAATTAACAATAACTATTTTATAATTAATTATGTTTGACTATTGAATGAGTGTCTGGTATGCACCAATCCAACATCTTCCTCTTAATCTAGTTGTATTTTGTAAGCTATATAGCATTACTCATCGTCAATAATGGATAGAAAATTATTATGAGAGAATGAATCGCCGTTGGATTGTTTTCTTTTTTCATCAAGCTCGTTTGATTTGGAGATGGGTAATTGTGTTGATTTTGTACCATAAAGAAAACTTTACAATTATTCCAGTTGTTACTCCCTTTCCATGAATGCTTAATTGTTTTTCACATATATCTTTTTATGCAGAAAAAAAAAATCTAAGTTAGCATTTTAGATGTTTTTTGTAATCTTGTACTTGATACATGTTCAAGAACTCAGAAAATACATGAGACCAATTATTTGGAAGGAGAGGATATCACGATAATAACAGCTCCATCCATAGTTAGTTGGACAGTTATACTAGTTGATATGGTTAAGTCAGTTTTTCTGTTATAACAACTATTGTATCTGTTGTACCTCTGTATAAAACCTACTTGTAATGATGCAGGATACGGTGTAATATTATGATTGATTGTGTGTAATGTTGTGTGTTACATATCTGTCCATGCATGCAAGATTTACTTTTCTAAATAACTCAAAATAATAACTCACATCCTTCAATTCAAACTTGATATCACACAATCACTATTCCAAAGTTTGCCATTTCACATTGATATATTGCACTTGTCGATTCATACATGGCATGACTACCGAACTGAATCTAATCATCTCATAAAACACAACACCAACTGGAGAGACATAATCTGAGGCTTCTGCAAGACTCATACAAAGGATGGAATTCAAGAAGTCCAATAAATAATAGAAACAAACTAGAGAATCGTGCAGATTCTCACGAAAGCATGTTTTGAACATATCGATGAAGGATACACAAATGAACCCTTCTATGCAGAAGTTGTAGCCACTCTAGACAAAGTACACTTCATGAGGCGTGCAAGAGCACTGCCCTAAAGGACTTATCCGCGGATCTCCGCGCAAGCCCCCAAAATACAACAGGAACTTCTCAGAATGCACTGAGGCACAGAACTGGCAAGAAATAAGTTTAACCCAGGAACAGAAGAGGAAGAAAAGACGAAGAGGGTGTAATTTCGGTACTCCCCAAACGTGTAGCATGAATGGGTATTTAAAAGCGTAAAAATTAAAACGTTAATAAAATGAACGTTAAACTAAATATACGATAATATCTTCAAACGGTAAAAAACAGATACGATCGTAAATTTAAAACGGTCATAAACTGATACGATCGTACATATAAAACGGTAAAAAACAGATACGATCATACATATTAAAACGGTCATAAACGGATCTGATCATACACATAAAACGGTCATAAAATAAAATCCCTTATTTTTCGTAACCACACAACTCAATAAAACGGTAACATGAAAAACATGATTTTCGGATAAGCTTTAAATTCAAATAAACTTAAACCGAAAATAATTTTATTAAATCACAGTGTAAAAACAGTACAGAGCCCATTCTCGCACGCGCAGGGGGGGGCAAATCGACGGATTTGCACTACGAAAGGCCCATGAGGCCCAAACTCATGCGCGCGAGGCTTCCACCTCTTACTAGCCTCTTTGAGAGCTATAAACACAAAAAGATATATAAACTAGTGAGGCAAAGCTATCCTAGGCAATGTGTGACTTTGCCTTTTGTAATACTCTCCAAAACTCAAAAAATACAACAATCCCCCACATATTACAAAAGGCAAAATAAAACAATTTTTAAAAGAAAGAAGAAAAGAATTCCTGGGTTATTACATGGGATGTAATGCGTCAGACCTGGTGTAGCAAGCTATATGAACCAGACGTAGACTGATAAGACTTAACACACAGTGTAGTTGGTGTAGCAAGCTATATGAACCAAAAACACTTGACGTGTATTAGCGGTCTACCAATCACAGTACACCCCCACAATAGTTGCCGTTATCGCTGTGTTGCGCTACTAGGCCATGCGCGTGTCCGGTATTCATGAGTGCTCTAGAGATTTTGCCAGGATCTCATACAAGCGGCCCCACTTGACACTCATATAGGTGATTCCATCAAGTGTATGCTGCAAATCATACACCACCCATAAGGGATATGAAAGTCATTAAAAACTTTATAAGTTGTTAAACTTTCTCACCACCACGTAAAGCTTAACTATAAAGTTTAGCCTCTCAATAATGCAGTATCTAGCACTTTCTCACACCATAGGAAGGGACAAAAAATTAAAATTGATTAAAATCAATTTTAGTGCTAGCAGAACTGACAAGTGACTTGTTCTTACCCATATGAACCTTATTTATGGGATCTCCAATCACAAAGGTTGGGTTACCATTACTTGTTTGTTTTCAATTGGCTTAAGTCCCATTCCCCTCGATGTTTCTAATATCATGTTCCTCCCCAGGGGTTTTGTCAGAGGATCTGCTAAATTTCCTTCTGACTTCACATAATCTATGGAAATTATTCCATCCTTTAGCAGCTGCTTTACTACATTATGTCTCAATTGTATATGTCTATTTTTCCCATTGAAGATTTTGTTTTTAGCTACAGCTATTGCTGATTGAGAGTCACAATGCATAGACACTGATGGGGTTGGTTTCATTCCCAAAGGAATATTAGCTAAGAAGTTTTTCAACCACTCAGCCTCACTACCAGCCATTTCTAGAGCAACAAACTCTGACTCCATTGTTGATCTAGCTATAATAGTTTGTCTGGCTGATCTCCATGCAATCGCACCACCACCAAGTGTAAATACATAACCACTAGTGGATTTTGTCTCATCTGAATCAGAGATCCAGTTAGCATCACTGTACCCTTCCAGTACAGCAGGAAATCCACTATATTCAATACCATAGTCCATGGTACCTCTCAAGTATCTCATGAGTCTCGCAAGTGCATCCCAATGGTCCTGATTAGGACTATGAGTGTATCTACTCAATCTACCTACTGCATATGCAATGTCAGGTCTAGAGAAATTCATCAAATGCAGTAAGCTCCCAATGATTTAGGCATATTGAGTTTGATCAATTGGTTCTCCTCTATTTTTCTTCAATTGAGAGTTAGCATCATAAGGGGTACTCACTGACTTAGAGTCATAATATCCAAACTTCCTTAGAAGTTTCTCAACATAATGTCCTTGGGATAGTAATATACTATCTCCCTTCCTTATGATTTTAACTCCCAAAATTACACTTGCTTCACCCATGTCTTTCATATCAAATTTAGATGCCAAAAAGGATTTAGTTCTCAAAACTATATCATTGCATGTACCAAAAATCAGCATGTCATCCACATACAGGCATATAATGACACAATCACCATTCTCAGATTTTGTATACACGCATCTATCAGCATCACTAGCAAAAAAGCCATAATCAAGTAAAGTCTCATTAAACTTTTCATGCCATTGTTTTGGTGTCTGTTTTAAACCGTATAGGGATTTCAAAAGTTTGCACACTTTGTTTTCATGACCATGAACCACACACCCTTCAAGTTGAGTCATATAAATCTCTTCCTCTAGATCACCATTCAAGAAAGCTGTCTTCACATCCATTTGGTGAATGACTAACTTATGAATTGCCGCTAAGGCTATCAAAACTCTAATAGAGGAAATCCTGGTAACAGGCGCAAAGGTATCAAAGAAATCTATGTTTTCCTTTTGAGTGAACCCTTTAGCTACCAATCTAGCCTTATACTTATCTATTGATCCATCAGGATTATACTTTTTCTTAAAGATCCACTTGCATCCAATAGGCTTTGCTCCTTGTGGTAAATCTACTAGAGTCCAAGTATGATTTTTCACAATAGAATCAATCTCAGTCTTAATAGCTTGTTTCCAAAGGTTAGCATCAGAAGAAGTAACAGCTTCCGAAAAACTCAACGGGTCATCCTCAACAAGATATGTGTAGAAATCATCTCCAAACGATGTCTCTTTCCTTTGTCTCTTACTCCTCCTCAAATCCTCAATCATAGTTTCACTAGAAATTTCTACAGGTTGTTCAGAATCATAGGTAGACCTCAAGGGAAAAGAGTCCTCAAAGAATTCAGCATTCTTAGTCTCTACTATGGTATTGCAATCAAGCACATTACTCTTGAGGACAAGAAACCTATAGGCAGCACTATGTTCCGCATAACCAATAAACATGCAATCAGAAGTCTTAGGTCCTATTTTCCTTTTCTTAGGATCTGGTAACATCACTTTAGCTAAGCACCCCCACACTCTCAAGTATTTCAGGTTTGGTGTATATCCTTTCCATAACTCATAAGGTGTTTTCCCTGTTTTCTTATGTGGAACCCTATTTTGCAAGAAACAAGCCGTCAAAAGGGCTTCTCCCCAAAGGTTGTCAGGTGCAGAGGAACTAATAAGCAGAGCATTCATCATCTCCTTAAGGGTTCTATTTTTCCTCTCAGCTACTCCATTTGACTCAGGTGAATATGGTGGGGTTACCTCGTGGATTATACCTTCCTTTTCACAAAAGTCATTAAACAAAGTGTACTCACCACCCCTATCGGATCTTATTCTTTTAATTTTTCTATTTAACTGATTTTCCACTTCAGCTTTATAAGACAAAAACATGTTAAACGCTTCATCTTTATGTCTAATCAAATAAACTTTAGTATATCTAGAGAAATCATCTATAAAGGTTATAAAATAACTTTTACCTCCTCTAGTCATAGTTTGTTTCAAATCAGCAAGATCAGAATGAATTAAGCTAAGAGGTTCAGTTTCACGTTGCACAACAGAGCATGTTTTCTTTGTTAATTTAGATTCAACACATATATCGCATTTTCTACTTTGTTTATCATGCATGTTGATTAGGCCTAGTCGTTACAATATAACATACGAGGAATTCACATGTCCTAATCTAGCATGCCACATATCATAAGAATCAACCATATAAGCAGAAGTAGATGCAGTTTTATTCATAACTTCAGAAACATTGAGTACAAAGAGTCCCTGATCACAATACCCTTTACCCACAAACACATTGTTCTTTGTCATAACAATTTTGTCCGATTCAAAGGACACTTTCACCCCAACCTTTCCCAAAAGTGCTACAGAAACTAAATTGACTCTAATAGAGGGCACATGTAGCACATCAGTCAAAGCCAGAGTCTTCCCAGATGTGAGCTTCAGAAGAACTTTTCCTTTTCCTAGAACCGGAGTGGTCCTAGAATCACCAAGATACACATGTTCTTCTTCATCCCCCACAATATTGTAGGAGGTAAACGCATTTCTGTTTGCACAGATATGTCGGGTAGCCCCAGAATCTACCACCCATTTACTCACATCGGTCACCACATTCACTTGAGAAACAACCGCAGCTATAACATCATCCCCTTCAGCCAGGTTGACCTTAGGCTTAGGAGGGTTGTCGTTTCTCATGATGCGAAACCTGCACTGAGGTGCATAGTGTCCTGACTTTCCACAAACAAAACAGTTTCCCTTCTTCTCGAAGGTTGGGTTAGAAGAATGTGAGATATTATTTTTAAATTTATTTTTGTGATCAGGTTTCTGCTCGTATCTTTTCTTATTTGGTTTGTCCTGAACCACGTTTGCCTTGGCAGATAATGCTTTTGCCCTTGCTGCAGCACACTCCTTTCTGTTGGTGTCTCCAATAATGATATGCGTGATCAGCTCTGATAGTGACATTTGCTTGTGCTTGTGCTTCAACTGTTGCTTGTAGTCAGTCCAAGATGCAGGCAATTTTTCAATCAGCAAATCAGATACAAACTCATCTGGAAGGTTGATGTTTTCTGCTTTGAGATCTTCAATCAGCTTGTGGTATTCATTTATCTGAACCTTGATGTCCTTGCCTTCGATCATTTCCCAGCGGTAGTAGTTGCCAATAATGAACCTCTGTCTGACAACATCTTCGGCAGTGTACTTCAGGAGAATAAGAATCCCATATCTCTTTGGCCTCCTTGTAGGAACAATAGACATCGAACAAATCGTTAGATAGGGCACTGAGCAAAGTGTGACGACATACCTTATTGGCCTGAGTCCAGTCATCAATCTGTTTAGCAGTTGCAGTGGATTCTAGCTTTGGAGTGGTGAGAGCAAAAACTACTCCATGCATGTCCAACAAAGTGGAGACACGCTCCTGCCACCGGCGGAAGTTCTGTCCAGAGAACACTTCGATCTTTGAGACGTCAGGCAATGGCTTTGCATAGTTGGCGGGGATTGAACCAACATTGTTGTTGACCGGAGAAGAAGGCTGGGACATGTCAGCGGCTACGGATTTGTTTTTATCAGCCATAAGTCCTTTAGATTGTAGCCACTCTAGACAAAGTACACTTCCTGAGGCGTGTAAGAGCACTGCCCTAAAGGACTTATCCGCGGATCTCCGCGCAAGCCCCCAGGATACAACAGGAACTTCTCAGAATGCACTGAGGCACAAAACTGGCAAGAAATAAGTTTAACCCAGGAACAAAAGAGGAAGAAAAGACGAAGAGGGTGTAATTTCGGTACTCCCCAAACGTGTAGCACGAATGGGTATTTAAAAGCGTAAAAATTAAAACGTTAATAAAATGAACGTTAAACTAAATATACGATAATATCTTCAAACGGTAAAAAACAGATACGATCGTAAATTTAAAACGGTCATAAACTGATACGATCGTACATATAAAACGGTAAAAAATAGATACGATCGTACATATTAAAACGGTCACAAAATAAAATCCCTTATTTTTCGTAACCACACAACTCAATAAAACGGTAACATGAAAAACATGATTTTCGGATAAGCTTTAAATTCAAATAAACTTAAACCGAAAATAATTTTATTAAATCACAGTGTAAAAATAGTACAGAGCCCATTCTCGCACGCGCAGGGGGGGCAAATCGACGGATTTGCACTACAAAAGGCCCATGAGGCCCAAACTCATGCGCGCGAGACTTCCGCCTCTTACTAGCCTCTTTGAGAGCTATAAACACAAAAGGATATATAAACTAGTGAGGCAAAGCTATCCTAGGCAATGTGTGACTTTGCCTTTTGTAATACTCTCCAAAACTCAAAAAATACAACAGAAGTATCATTTGCATGTTTAAGAAGAACTCCTCCAAGACCTATTTCGTTACTTGGTATGAAGTTATTGACGTTGTTGAACAATAAGATCTCTTCTGATGACTAGTGTGGGTTCCCGTAATTTTTCCACATCTCGAGAAGTTGTATATGAAACTTCTTCATGGGTGTTACTGTTATCCTCTTGTACAGCGCATGTGAACCTTTCATCTTCTTGTACATCACCTCTGAACGTTTTTTTGTAGGGATCTTAAAACTCCATAAACGTGCATTTCTCCCACCTAAGAAAAATTACTAGTTGTTAGAAATACAAGAAGCACTCACACATCAAAATTTTTCAAAGAAGTTAACTTATATATTTACTAGTATGATCATTACCTGAATTTGTAGCAACGAGATTTTTTCTACCCTTCAGATTTTTCCTCGAGGCTTTCCCTTTTCCTGTAACTTGATCCATATGCCTTGCACAACGCTTGCTTATCTTCTCGTCCATTTGGCTAAAATGGTGATTGACTCAAATAATTGGGAAGATGTTTTGGACAAACTAAATTGTGTATAATGCTTATTCTTCTTAAGGGCAACATGTACATGCGCCTATATTTATAGAGACAAGATAGTTTTTGAAGTGTGAGAAATATTCAAAATGACTGAAAGGTTGTATCATTTCATGAAAATATGTGTCTATTCATGAACAGGTACATATAAGAAAAGTTGTATTCTTTTATGGAAGTGTATATTTTTTTTCATGAAAAGATATGTCAATTCATGAAAAGATACGAGTATGAAAGGTTGTATCCTTTCATAAAAATTTGTATTATTTTATTAAAGGATGTCTCTATACATCAAAAGTCATAAGATATAACTCTTCACCAAAAGTCAAAAGATGCGACTCATGAGTTGTGTCTATTTAAAATACTATATCTTTTTATCAAAAGACATAAGATGATTTATAAATATAACCAAAAGATAGACAATGAGAATAGTAAGACATTGATAATTTATTCAAATCACTTCCTTTCTTTCCTTATGTGTAAAAAAAAATTAAAAAAACTATTATTCTGTAAACAATTATTGACTATGCGCTTGACGTGGATGTATGCAAATCATGTCAAGAAATTTCATTATACCTTGAAGGGGATTCCGATAAACTCTATTAATTGCATCCAATTTTTATAGAGATTGATAGAAGTAAATCAAACCAAAAAGACCATTACCATTAATAATTTCTTACTTAATACTCTATTAACTTTTTCATTGTTGTGAAGCTATCACCACCAACGGTCTTAATTTTACATACATAACTTAATTTTCGAGAGACACAATTGTTTTTAGGACGCACTTTGTATATTGATTCAAATGGGAAAAAATAATAATAATAACTTGTGCATATTTTTAGGAGAAAAACATGTGTACATTATTCTTAGGGTTATCTATTTATTTTGAATTAAATAAAAGACATGTTAATATCATTTTTAATAGTCGTGTCTATATTTAAAATGAACAAATATGTCCAAAATACGGGGGTCTATTTATTTTAAATTAATAATACATGTCTTTCCATACATATTGGGACACATTAATTCTCAAGAACATATGTTGTTTAATATCATAAATCATAATTTGTGACATTCCATAAAGGTTTGGGAAACCGAAAATTCCTCTTCACTCTACCCATAAATCAATTAAAAATGTAAAAAAAAAAATTAAATAGATAAAATTGTAATATAGTATTTCTTTAGGTGCCTACTGAATCTAATTAAACGTGTGTCTACAGTACCACTAGCAACCATAGAACTAGAAGCATAGATAAAATGTTAAAAATTATAAACAAGACAAGGGTATAATGCAATATATAAAATTAATATGAACTTACATAGAATAAAAATTTTAAATCTTGAAGAAATTTATATTTTAAAAATGAGCATAAGTTTGTATAAACATAATAAAAATCTAAAAATTTATACAATTATTATAATATTTCAAAGTATTGGTATATATAAACATAAAAAAAGTAAAAGTAATTAAATATAACTCTTTTTACATTAAATATGAATTAAAATTGAGGAAGATTTATCAATGAGGAAGATTTATTATGCAGGAAAAAAAATCTAAGTTATCATTTTAGTTGTTTTTTGTAATCTTGTACTTGATACATGTTCAAGAACACAGAAAATACGCGGGACCAGTTTTTGGAAGGATAGGGTATCACGATAAAAACTTAATCCAAAGTTAGTTGTACAATACTAGTTGATATGGTTAAGTCAGTTTTTCTGTTATAACAACTATTGTATATATTTCTTGTACCTCTGTATGAAACTTGTTTGTAGTGATGCAGGATACAATGTAATATTATGATTGATTGTGTGTAATGCTGTGTGTTACATATGTGTCCATGCATGCAAGATTTACTTTTCTAAATGACTCAAAATAATTAATAACTCACATCCTTCAGTTCAAACTTAATATCAGACAATCACTACTCCAAAGTCTGCCATTTCACATTGATATATATTGCACTTGTCGATTCATACATGACATGACTACTGAACTGAATCTAATCATCTCATAAAACACAACACAAACTAGAGAGACATAATCTGAGGCTTCTGCAAGACTCATACAAAGGATTGAATTCAAGAAGTCCAAAAAATAACAGAAACAAACTAGAGAATCATGCAGATTCTCACCAAAGCACGTTTTGAACATATTGATGAAGGATACACAAATGAACCCTTCTATGCAGAAGTATCATCTGCAGGTTTAAGAAGAACTCCTCCAAGACCTATTTCATTACTTGGTATGAAGTTATTGATGTTGTTAAACAATAAGATCTCTTCTGATGACTCATCTGGGTTCCCGTAATTTTTCCACATCTCGAGAAGTTGTATATGAAACTTCTTCATGGGTGTCACCGTTATCCTCTTGTAAACCACTTGTGAACCTTTCATCTTCCTATACATCACCTCTGAACGTTTCTTTGTAGGGATCTTAAAACTACATAAACGTGCATTTCTCCCACCTAAGAAAAATTACTAATTGTTAGAAATATAAGAAGCGCTCACACATCAAAATTTTTCAAAGAAGTTAACTTATATATATTTAATTACTAGTATGATTATTACCTGAATTTGTAACATAGCTTGAAACATGGAGATTTTTTCTACCCTTCAGATTTTTCCTCAAGGCTTTCCCATTTCCTGTAACTTGATCCACATGCCTTGCACAACGCTTGCTTATCTTCTTGTCCATTTGGCTAAAATGGTGACTGACTCAAATAATTGGGAATAAGACGTTTTGGACAAACTAAATTGTGTATAATGCTTATTCTTCTTAAGGGCAACATCTACATGCGCCTATATTTATAGAGACATGATAGTTTTTGAAGTGTGAGAGATATTCAAAATGACTGAAAGGTTGTATCTTTTCATGAAAATATGTGTCTGTTTATGAACGGGTACATATACGTAAAGTTGTATTCTTTTATGGAAGTGTATATTTTTTTCATGAAAAGATCTGTCAATTCATGAAAAGATACGAGTATGAAGAGTTGTATCCTTTCATAAAAAATTGTATTATTTCATTAAAGGATGTCTCTATACATCAAAAGTTATAAGATGTAACCCTTCATCAAAAGTCAAAAGATGTGACTCATGAGATGTGTCTCCTTGAAATACTATATCTTTTTAGCAAAAGACATGAGATGAAAGATAGACAATGAGAATAGTAAGACATTGATAATTGAATTCAAGTCACTTCCTTTCTTTCTTTATGTGTAAAAAATCTAAGGAAACTAGTAAACTATTATTGACTATGCACTTGACGTAGGTGTGTAAACCATGTCAAGAAACTTCATTATATCTTAATTAAAGGGGATTCTGATAAACTCTATTAATTACATCCAATTTTTATAGAGACTAGTATGAGTAAATTGAACCTTAAAGATCATTACCGTCAATATTTCCTACTTAATATTAACTTTTTCATTGTGAAGCTATCACCACCAATAGTCTTAATTTTACATACATAACTTAATTTTCGAGAGACACAATTGTTTCTAGGACGCACTTTGTATATTGATTCAAATGGGAAAAAATAATAATAATAACTTGTGCATTTTTTTAGGAGAAAAACACGTGTACATTATTATTCTTAGGGTTATCTATTTATTTTGAATTAAATAAAAGACAAATCCAAAGGTTGGCGTAGTGGTGTAAGGTTTTGTTGCGTTCACATGAGGGGGAACAATCTATTTAGCGGGAGAACTCGTGTTCGATTCCCTCTGTATGAAAAATTTTCTTGGGCCAGCTGCAGCCACACACCGCAAGAGCGGGATTAGTCTCTAACCTAGTGGGTTGGAGACACCCGTGGTCTTTGACCCAAGACAAAAAAAAAAAGAATTAAATAAAAGACATGTTAATATGATTTTTAATAGTCGTGTCTATATTTAAAATGAACAATATGTCCCAAATACAGGTGTCTATTTATTTCAAATTTCAAATTAATAATATATGTCTTTCCATACTTGCAGGGACACATTAATTCTCAAGAACATATGTTGTTTAGTAGTATCATAAATCATAATTTGTGATGTTCCATAAAGGTTTTGGAAACCGAAAATTCCTCTTCACTCTACCCATAAATCAATTAAAAATTAAAAAAAAAAATCTTAAACAGATAAAATTGTAATATAGTATTTCTTTAGGTGCCTACGAAATTAATTAAACGTGTATCTACAGTACCACTAGCAACCATAGAACTAGAAGCATAGATAAAATGTTAAAATTATAAACAAGACAAGGGTATAATAATACAATATATAAAATTAATTTGAACTTACATAGAATAAAAATTTTAAATCTTGAAGAAATTTATATTTTAAAAATGAGCATAAGTTTGTATAAAAATAATAAAAATCTAAAATTTTATACAATTATTATAATATTTCAAAGTATTGGTATATATAAACATAAAAAAAAAGTAATTAAATATAACTCTTTTTACATTAAAAATGAATTAAAATTGAGGAAGATTTATTATGAACTTTGGATTGGGTTTGAACATTATGTTGCAGCCTGTTTCCTATTAGGAAATTGCTTCCTGCACCCTATAAATTTCCACCTGCACCTCCATAATTTCTAATACTCCAACATTATTCTTCTTCCTCATATAGACCACATTACTCTCGACGCCTCCATGCTCGACCTAAGGGAAGACACATCCGTCACGGTGAACTTCGTCTTCGAGTTTCACAAGCTCCTCACTCGCCCTGGCGTAATGGAGAAGGTTCTCTCTGTGGTGCGGCATATTCGACTAAAGATTCTCACCGTCATCGAGCAAGAAGCATACCACCAACAGATTGAGTTTTCTGGACCGGTTCACTAAGTTGTTGCATTATTATTTGACTTCTCTGGAATTATTTAATGCATTTGTAATGAATTTTATTTGTACTATGTTAACAATTCTTGCCTTGTTGCAGGTGATGTATCAAGGTGCCCATGTGATACATTGGTGTTTGAAGACAAATCAAAGAAGGTAAGTGATGTGTTTCTTGCTTGAGCATTAAAGTTGATGTAAATTTTACTGGACTGGTTTATTCGACTCATTGGAAGGTTCACCCCACCCCATTTCAAATTTAAGGCTTCTCAAGTTGATAGATTTGTCATTTCGAATACCTTAATCCGTATTGATGGGTTTAATTGATAGCAACATAATTTTTTTTATCACAAACCAGATACCTAGCTCAATCCGAAATACAAAATTGTTATTTCGGATTATCTAATCCAAAAATGATGGTAAATTCCAATCTTTAGGTAATCTATAAGAGACTTTTGGTTTTTTTTTTCCATTCCAAAACACGTAATTCGGAATACAAAATTGTTATTTCGGATTACCTAATATGGAATTGATGGTAAATTCCAATCTTTCGAATTAGATAATCCATAGGAGGCTTTCAATTTTTTTTTTCACTCCAAAACACGTAATTCAAAATACAAATATTTGTTTTCTGGATTGCTTGATCCAGAATTATCAGAAAGTAATTTCATATTTGCTTTTCTAGAAGGCTCTACAATTTTTATGTGTTCCAGATTCGTTATTCTAAAAAATAATCAAATAATAATTATACGCCACAGGGTAATCTTGGAATTTTGTAAAATTTTTAAAGTTAAAAAGGTGCAAGAAGCATTTCATAGGCTGCAGGAAGCAGTTGCCTTCCTGGGTGTTTAACTGATAGCAAAAGAAAGGGAGGAATGGGCTTCAAAGACTATATCCACATAACTCCAATGCTTTATGGGTTCAAATGGTTAAAGGATTATATTATTATTTATTCTCCTAATGTTGCATTTCTTAAAACTAAAAGGAGAAGGGGAGATTCCTGAATGAATTTGGCCTAGCATTGCCCAAAGGAGATATTCTATCAAGAATCGTGGGTAGTGCTCTCTAGACTCTAGCTAATGATGAATAAGTAGATATGTTTAATGAAAAATGGATTTGGGGGTGTTTTCAGATTTCATTGATGAAGTATCGATATTATTTTTTTTTTTATCGACAAATGTTAGTTGTTAATTATTAGTTTTTGTTAGCTGAGATTTTTTTTATGAAGTAACGATACTATTCTTTATTGTTTGAGAAATTTGAAAAGCTGAAACTTGTTTGTTTACCAGCGTTTTAATTCAGATCTCACGGTTACAATTAGCCTGATCTAAGATCGTGATTCGGAATATTATAATACAGTTATGACTCTTACACCTGCTAACATACACTTGGTTTATAAAATAAAATACAAATAATACAGACACTTTGAATTTCCAGCCGCTAGGTGTTTAACCAAGTAAGAAATCCAAGCAAAACCATTACTGCAAGTCTGCAACCAGCAATGTGTGTATTAAAAGAGGCAATAGAGTGCAAAATAAAACATCTTAAGAAAACCCAAAAAGCAAAAACACCCAGCATAGACATCCCCAATAATAAATCCAATTCAGCACAGTAGGAAGAACTATGAACTATCTTCATTTAATGTTTGAGAATTGAGAGTGTGGTACGCGCCGCAGACTCGAGTGGTGGATAAGATGCTCAGATGTTGTCACTCAATAGAAAACAAGTCACGTCTCGTTTAGTATACTGCCTGTTCGAACAAATTCTCTAATGTAAGTCACTATTCTTTTTAGTTTTTACATTGAACCACCACCATTATCTACAGTAGGCTGAAAAAATTGAATTAAACTAAAATCTAAAATTAAAATAATTCAAATTAAACTGCCAAAAATTGAGGTTGCGAAACAAGCACATAACGTGTTTTGGACAACCAAAAACAATTATAAACGTTAAGCTAACCGTAAGCCTCATACAATCAGCGCCTAAAGTGCGTGTGTGTGAATGTGTTCTTCTCTCACCTTCCATTAGGGTAAAATTCTCACTAAGATATAAATAATATTTTTAAAAAATGGTAAGTCGTTGAATTTTTTGCAGGATTGAAGAATCATAAAATTCGTCCCCCAACCCCACCCCCACCCCCACCTTTGGGCCATCATATGCTTATCGTTTTCCTCAGAAACTTGAGACTTTTCTTCTTTACTTTTCTTGAGGTCTTCCGGTCCCAAAGTGTAGTAAATACGACATTAAATGTCGCCGAAATTGTGGACTGTAAATTTCAAGTAGCTAGAATTTGGTCGTGGTCAATTATCATTGATTAATGGTAGAACATTTTTAAGGGAAAAGCGAGGGAAGATGCCCATGGTGGGAGGTTGGCACAGATTGTTAGTAAATGCGTTAGGCACTCCTCAAAATTTCATGGCATGCCAAAAAAAAAAATATAAAAAGTTAAAACAAAATGAAGTCAATCCACGTCCACTCACTACTGACAATTTGGAACTTAGTATAGTGGAGTTTAACTTTAACCACTATACGACATTTTATATCAAAATCAAAGTATAGCACAAGCAACAAGTTATGAAGAATGCTTAACAACTTGAATTAAGGCGGAAAACACGTACACCCAGAACTATTACGCATCGTGTAGAAGACTTCATTAATTTCTGCCCTTTGTGACATGATCCTGGCTCTTTTATGATGGAAAATGCGTTAGGATAAATAGCTTCATTAACTATTAATTTATTTAATAAATTTATCACATGAGAGCTTATATTATAAGTTAATCATATTAAAACAAGCTAAAAAACATTTTGATATAGAAAAGTTATAAATGTTGTATTTTAGGTGTTTTTAGTATTTTTTTTCAATAAAAAATAGAACTTTACCTCAATAACTCCTACAATAAAAGTTAGTCTTAAAGGTTGGTAGTGATTACCAAAATCAAACTCCAATTTTAATGAGAAAACAACAACAAAAACACTTGAAAGGATTTGTTTATTTTATTGTTGTGAAACATTAAAATAAATAAATAAATTAGAAGAAGGTTTATAAGATGTTTTAATGTTAAATATGTTTTATTTTTCTAAAAATATCATGATTTTGAGTTTAATGCATATAAAATATCTATTTATTTTTACTCTCGACATTTAATAAATTGACCTATTTTTAATCCTTCACATAAGACTAAAAGCATATCTTTTACATATTTTTTGGTGTGAGTGAATATGAGTTCAGATTCTTTAAATAAAGTCTTACAGATTTTAATTTTGTGAATGAAAAATAATATGATTAGGAAAGGAAACCCACATGGTAACTAATTTGGTAAAAATTAATTATTAGTAAAATTGATGAATATTTTGTACCTATATATAATATGATGACCCAAAAAACCATATGCAATTAATAAGAGACTAAAAATTACAATATTTTATTAAGCATTATGTCACTTATAATAATCATATAAATCTTGCTATCAAATGTCCTAAAAATACTAGTTAGAGAATTAAAATATAAAGGATTTTATTAAAAATTATATAAAAATACATTTAAAATTCATAAAAAATCATATTTTTACGTATTTTAATAAAAAAATTATTTTTTTAATTAGTATCTTAAATCCTTAGGACAAAATTTTGCATTTATCTGAAAGTAATGACCCTTGCCAGACGCACGTGGCTTGGTCACAATTTATCGGACAACGAGTCCTGCAATGACATTTACTAATTAACCAGCCAACAACCCATTAAGGGTGTGGGCCCTCCCTCACTCCTCCGTTATAAAACCTTGGCTCTTTCCTAATTCACTCACATCCACCTCCAAACAAATCTCCCTCTTTGCTTCTCTAACTCATCTGTGTGTGTTAGTTACCTTCAACTCAACTCAAAGAGATGGCTCTGGGAAGAGGCAGTGCAGTGGTGCTTCTACTTTGCTTCTTGGTGCTTCACACTGAGCTGGCTCGTGCTGCCACCTACAAAGTTGGAGATGCTGGCGGTTGGACCTTTAACACTGTTGGCTGGCCCAAAGGAAAGCGCTTCAGGGCCGGTGACACACTTGGTCAGTATTTTCCAATTACTATTCTATCCTATTCTCAGTTCTTAAATTTTTCTGATAACTGCTTTAATTTCTCGATCTGGACCACCGACAAATCTATACTTCAATTCTGAGTCTAATTAATAAATAGCTAAAATATAATTTTAGTTTCTCATAAGAAGTTTAATATTTTAAGTTTAAAAAAAATTATTTTAATTTGTTAAAATATGTCTGATAAACTTAAATAATCTTTCTGTCAAATTTTTATATTAATAATATTAATTTTGACCGACATGATAAATGCTAATCTGGCCTAGCATTTTATAGTTTGTCATGTGTGACTAACTTGATTACACAAGTGCAATAAATTGATATATAAGGCTCATATATATGTGAAGAGTGTGTTATTTTTTTTTATAAGGTGAAATTAATATAAGTCTATGTCTTCCATACAGTATAACTTATGGAAGAAGGAGTTTGCTTTTTGATAATTGTTTTATCTAATTTTTTAAAGCATGTAACCATTTATGTGTATGGGTGCAGTGTTCAATTATAGCCCTGGGGCTCACAATGTGGTGGCGGTGAACAAGGCTGGGTATGATAGCTGCAAGACTCCAAGAGGAGCCAAGGTTTATAGGTCAGGGAAGGATCAGATCAGACTAGCTAGGGGACAGAACTACTTCATCTGCAATTATGTGGGTCACTGCGAGTCTGCGATGAAAATTGCCATCAACGCTGCCTGAGTTTTAGTGTTTAATAATAATTTGGTTAACTTATTATATATCCCAAGTGCTTCTCTACTCATACGTGTTGCATTCTAATGCAAATTGCACCCCTTTAGTGGGAAGTTATCTCCTTTAAAATAAGTGGATAGATAGATATAGGTGTGTGTTAAGAAAAAAGGTAGCTACGTGTGCTCTCCTATAAATGTTACTTATCTATTAAGAATAAATGTCGGCAGTATGATCTCTCTCTCTCTTCCTAGAGTAGATCTTTCTTGATAACTTATACAGTAATGTTAAGTAAAATACAAATTAAATTTGGCTAAGGCCTCTTTCAATTTCATATACTAAAAGAAAAAAAATAGAGATTAATAATCGTACACTGACAGTGTAAAATAATTTTATATTGTTAATCAATTAAAAATTATAGGTAATATGAATTTTAAAATAATTATTATAAAAATTAACAAATTTATCATACAGAATAGTTTGTGATTGGATAATAATGTAAAATTATTTTACATTATCAATGTACAATATATATTTTTTAAAATAATTAATTTGAGTAAATATATAATTATTGAATCATTTGGTGATATTTTAACGATTATCTAATTATATATTTTAGATATATTAGATAGAATTTAATTGTTATATGCTATTGGAGTAAAAAAATTTATTAGTAAGTTACAACTTGGATTGAAATTGTTATCATACTCTTAGAGGTTGCTAATATATTGTTTGTAAAAAGATTAACATAACTATATTAATAGCTTTATTTGTTATAATGTATTCTTGCCATTAAAAAAATGTCATATACTAACCAAGAAACATAGACTTTGCATAATAAAAATCGAATTGTTTGTATAGACATTATAGATCTATATTAGCAATAGAATAAATAATATATGTATTGGTAGTTGTAAAATATAGAAAAATACAAGGAGATTTTTTTAAAAAACCAAATGAAATTTATTGATGATAAAAAGGATCAACAGTGGAGCACAAGATGTGTCCAACAAATTCATGATACTATGACTCCCCTTCAATTTATTTAAAAAAAAAAAAAATTACTACCCCCCCCCCCCCCCAATCATAGCCCATATGCGTTTTTGGCCTAACCACGAACATGTTTCCCCAATCTACTGTTAAACGCACAGATATAATCAGATCTAACTAAGAAGTTGGTTGAGTATCTATCTTTGATTTCTACGAATAAAAAAATGCATAAATATAAAAACAAAAAATCTCCATATTAATGCTACCCACTGTTACAAAAGAAAATACAAGGAGGTCGAATTGTGGTTTAAACATTTTTTTGCAAATCTTTTTTAATAAGAAGCTTTTTTAAACATTTGCTTGTTAGATTTCTTTTTAAACACGGGAATCACTTCAAAAGAGTTTAGCAAATAGCTTCTTATAAAACACTTAAGCAAGCAATATATGAGAAAAAGGAAATAAGGATAAAATACAATATTTTTTACCAATTAGTCTTAAACTCAAAACTACGTCTAGTCCTTGGTATAGTCTCAAGAATTCTACTAATAGATAATTGTTATAAAAAGTACTCTTTTTCCCGAGTCTCTTCAGACTCAACACAAATATTCTCTAACTTACTTCTCCAAGTAAACACTTAAGTATTGTTTACACACAAGTCTCTCCAAGCTCACTCCCAAGTATTGTTTAAACGTCTATATTTAATAAGTATGCGTAACCCACGATTAAATGGTCAGTTCACGGGCTAGCCTACTTTTTTTTTAAAGTTTTTTCCTTGTTAGTATTTTTTACTTATATTTTCTTTTTTATACATAATAATAATAATAATAATAATAATAATAATAATAATAATAATAATAATAATATATTATTATTATTATTATTATTATTATTATTATTATTATTATTAAAACTTTTGTGGGCAGCTAATTAATAAATTAACCAACAAGTCCACCAATTCAACTCATTTAACTTGGATAAAAACAACTCACATAAACTCTCAATTGGTGGGAGATTTCTCACTTAAACGGAACACTTTTATTTTTAGACTCAAACCCACAATTTTACATATTTATACAATCAACTTCTGAATTAAAGCCCGTATATCTTAACTTTAATGATAACTGAATTAAAATTATTATGACTCTATAGGGCTGGGGTGTAATATTTCTCTCACTAAATCGAAAGCATTATGACTCTGGCCCAATCCGTGGCCTTGAGTCATCATTTTTTAGGCCCCAGCACTATTCAACCACCCCATTACAATTGCCAGCATCTTTGGCTATAAAACCATGCTCATAAACTAATTCTTATTACAACAACAAAGTATCATTTTCTTCTTTCTCAATCTTTGCCATTATATTGCAATTAAAAACATGACCCTGGGAAGAGGCAGTGCAATTGTAGCTCTGACGCTATTATCACTTTGCTTGCTGCTTCACTTTGAGATGGCTAATTCAGCCACCTACACAGTTGGAGATGCAAATGGTTGGACCTTTAACACTGTGGGTTGGCCTAAAGGGAAGAGGTTCAGGGCCGGTGATACACTTGGTTAGTATCTTTTGGCACTTCTCTTTTTAATTTTTATTCTTTTTTAGAAATAAGGATCAAGAGAGGATTAATACATGAAACCCACTAGAACCGGCCTAATGGTTGAAGTTTGGGATAAAATATATGACTTCGTAAGTTCAAACCTCAGTGCGATCACTGTTAACAAAAAAAAAAAAAAAACATGAAACAAGAGAGTAGGCTGAAGGTGAATAGTGCCGGGTTCGATCCCAGAAACCATGGGTTGATACTCATGTATCATGCCAATAAGTCACTCAGAAACCGGCACAAATACAATGGCCTTGAAGGACTTTGATCCCAGAATTACAAATTTGGGCTAAGGTTTGGGCTTGTTTGTATCTTAATTTTCAACTATGGGCTTTGCTTGGTAGCTAGAGAAGTTTAACTATTTTTTGTAACTTTAAATTTTAAATAATTATTTTGTTGATGCTACACCAACTATTAATTGTTTATAGCTGTTGAAAATCATGAGCAAAAAATTACCATTAAATTGTTAACGGTTCATTGTCCTGACTTGTTAGTTAAATGAACTTTCAATGGCACTCTTCACATTAGTACATTCTAACGCATATGATGTATTGTAATCGCAGTTTTCAACTACAGCCCTGGGGCTCACAATATGGTGGCTGTAAATAAAGCTGGTTACAAGGCATGCAAGACCCCAAAAGGTGCCAAAACCTATAATTCAGGAAGTGATCAGATCAAGCTTGTCAAGGGACAGAACTACTTCATCTGCAATTTCGTTGGTCACTGCGAGTCTGGCACCAAAATTGCCATTAATGCTGTCTGATTTAATGGACAAAATGCAGTATCTTATATGTGGTTTTAGTATTGTTGTCTAATTAAAATTTGAAGTTTTACTTTATAACTACTACCGAATCTTGTTGTTCGGGTTACCAAATGAAATCTCAATATTTTAAGAATGGGACAACACCAAAAGTATTTAATGTATCTAAGATTCTAAGTTTTATCTTTTAGTATATTAATTTCAGATTTCGTCTAGTCTTTCTTTCTAATTTAATTATCATTCCTTAGTGCTGTTTGATAATTACTCTAGCTAGTCTCCGATTTCATACTACCTTTAAGAATTGTTGGAAAGTTTCACTTTGCCTGCCTTAATGATTGAAAATTGGTTTAAATATCTTTTGGATAGCTTTACTCTAGCTAGATATAAGTCAATGTAAGTTGACACAAGTAGTTAAAGATTCAATACGAACTCTCAACTTCTTCATAGGTGTAAGTTTGAATTCCCCTTATACCACTTTTCCTGCTTGGTAGATAATATTTCCAGAGAAATTCCCTTATACTTAGGAGCTAGTTGAGTACCTACAACTAGGTGAAATTACTTGCCATTTGAGCATTTGCAGTAATTCTTTAGATGATTCTTTGCTGGGAACCCCAACATGTCATTGACACCTTGTTCGATAGTATTAAAGTGCCTCTATATTTTACCACTTTTATGCATAAAAAATTGTGTTGTATCGTACAGAAGCAATTTATACTATCAATTTTGATTCTATTTTAATAAAATTAATTGGAATATAAAAGAATAAAAATACAATAGTAAATTTTGCAGACTTTCAATATTTACAAAAACTAAAGTTACACATCGATATCAGTTAAATTTTGCATAAGAAAATCTTATAAGACTTCTAAGGAAAAAAAATTATACAAATATAATTTATTGTCCTAAACAAATTATCTTTTTCGATATGAATTACACAGCCTTGCTATGGTAAGCCAAGTAGGGAACAACAAATAACAATAGGCTGGAAAAAAAAAAAAAAAAAAAAAAAAAGGCCGTCTTCCTTAATTTGTGTGGGGGAGTTGCTATTTCCACTCCCCCCATATTACTAATACACTTCCCTTAGTATTTTCTTCCCTAAAATACCCTAAAATTTAATCTGATTTTGCACTCCCTTTTTCCAATTCTTTCCCCCTCTTCTTCTTTAACCTGTGATTTTGCACTCCCCTCGTAATTCTTTTGGCCTCTCCAATGCCCACCGCCCCTCCACGTGTGGTTCAATTCAAGCTTAATTAATGCACCCGCTCACTCCTAATTATAATCAACCTCGTCCAACTTTGAAGAATTGCAATTATGGCGAGCCAAGCGATGTAATTGGTGTGGGAGCCGTACGACTTACCTCGACAACACCCTCAACAAGCTTCGATTCACATGTCTAGCCCAAAGGTCCTTTCACTTCATTTTCCTTCTCCAAACCAACGCACACTTCAATTGCACCAATTCAACTCCTTACTTCTATTCATTTTGATTAGAGAGACTCTTTCTTTAGTTTGCAATTGTTAATGATTTGTGTAGCAATACTGTGTTGATCCTGCAGCTTACATGCCGCACTTGAGCCTTCTCTATAGAGATCATGCAAAATCACTCATTGAAGATGATGCCAAAAGATTTAGAAAAAAGGGGAGTGCAGAATATTTAAGATTAATTTCTAGGGTATCTGAGGAAAAAAATTGTAAAAGGGAGTGTATTAGTAATAAGGGAAGTGGAAATAGTAACTCCCTTTGTGTGGAGGTGATGCACATGCCACATCCGGTGATAAAAACGGAAATGGACCAATAGGCCCAAAGCAAAATGAGTGGCTTGATCTTCTTCACATTCCTAGGCCGGAGTATTTTTTGAGGCCTTCCAATCATTGTTGCTTAATAAATTAATAACAGATATATGAAGAGCAAACATTTCAGCTGAATGCTTGCGGCTAATGTTTTCTGAAGGCTAGTGAACAAAAAAGGTAACAATTCCAATATGTCAAATGATCACATGAGATCAATATAAAACCCTTATTTATTTAAAAAAAATGTTGTAACAACATTATCCCTTGTTGATAATTTATAGCTACAGATCTAGAAGTAAGGATCTTAGCGATTCTGAATTTACTGGAGATAATATTGGTTTATTAATTAGAGAGTATAAGATACTTTAATTCATATGCACAGCAACAAACAAAACACCTAAACCTACACAGCTACACTACAATATTAATCACCTCAACTTTATGAGAAAATCACCCAAGACCTTGGCTGCACGATCAACTTATCTTAAAAAAAAACTACTCAACTTAATATACCGTATAGGACTAATACATGCAGCAACGGGAACGAGACTGAGTGAATGACAATGAATTAGGCAATTTTGCCAAAAAGAAGACCCAAAATGTAGTTTTTATTACATCCAGAAAACCCACAAAATTAATTGGCTTATTTCTAAAGATTACTCAAAGTGACCAAATAAATGTGGGCAATTGCTATTTATACCTTTTTTTTTTTTTTTACTAATACACTTTATTTTTTGAAAGTATTTTCTAAACGTTTTAAAATTTAACACTTGTCCAAGCTCATTCATTTGAACTTGCTAATGCTGACTCTTTGGGAACTTGGCTTTCAATTCTATAGAGATGCTTGAATAATTTCTTAATGTCTTCAATGCATCCTTGCGATGGTTAATGTGTATATATATTCTGGTCCTCCCATTCAGATTCAACAGGAACTTAAAGGGACATGCGTTTCTATTCTCCAGGTCTTTATCATTGTCGATCCTATACCTTTGTTAGAGAGAACCGAAGCACTTCAGGGTGTTGTATGCACAAGCGTTCTATCCCACATCGATGCGTTAGCAATAGATTCACATTAATCTTAGTCAAGTATAAACTTTTAACCCACATCAAATGTGTAAACCTGCACTGCACGTAAGCATAAAAAATGAGCTAAAACCTGAATATGATTTAAATTCGGTTTCCTTTTTTTCTTTAATTAAAATTTTAACTCTACAAAATTATTAACGACAAATAGAAGAGAGAATTTTTGTTTACAAATATTACATTGATTCAAATGAAACTGAACTCAGACCTTTTAAATAACATCTCAAGTTTTTTTTTTTTTTTGACTGCAACAACATCTCAAGTTTGAGTCATACAAAATCGATATACACTTTACATTTATAATATAATAACAAAAAAAAAGAAATAAAAATGTTTTTCAAACCACATATCATTTTTTAAGAGAAAATCATTTATGTATTATTAGTGTAAAAAGTTTTTATAATGTCATTCAATTACAAATTAACTTGCATGGTAAGTTGGTTGACTTTTATAATAATTATCTTAAAAGTTATACCTATTATAATTTCTAATTCATGGACAATGTAAAAATTTTTATACCGACAATATATTAAAAATTAAACTTTTTTAATTAAAGATGAGGAATAATTGAGATGTGATTTGATTTAATTGTTAGACAGGAATGAATTAGACTTGTATGAGTATGATGTAAAAAGTAAAAAAAAAATCAATAAATAATAAATACTCAATTAAACACACTGAAATAAAAGTTGTAGTGTAGCCCATCTATAATACAGTAATAAAAAAAAATCACGCGTAACTTAATTAAAGTCTCAAATCCAAGCACACATATTCCCAGCCAATATCCAATATGAGACAATAACCATAAAAGTAATTAATTGTAACAATAAATTCATGAGTTTGGGACTGGAAACAAAAAAAAAAAAAACATTTCTCTCTAGTTTGCAAAACAATAAACACTCATTCGTCAATATTTCTTTAAGAATTAATGAAATCAAATACTATAATTAAAAAAATAATAACTTTTTTTTTTATCCGTAAGAATTGAATACAGTACCAAGGAATTTACATCACTCACGCACCTGTTCAACCAACTGAGCTAGACCCTTTCAGTTAAACAATAACTTTTGAATACCTCATTTTTTTTTCAAATATCTAATTAATAGTATCATTTTTCTTTATCTCTCTTTCTATCACGTTATATCACTTGATATATCTGTAATTTTATCTCTAATTTATCTCTTTTATTAGATGTCAAATAGGTTTTTGTTGTCAAAAATCATTTTAATCTGAATAAAAAACGAAATCCATGATTCTAAAGATAAGCTGAATCTGGACTTTTTCATCTGCAAATTAATTGCTACTTAATATAAAATTCGTGAACCTGCCTAGTGGGGTACCAATTTAGAATATCTTTCAGAACAAATTGGCAATTGCATAATCAAGTAATCATTTTAAACTTTAACATAAGGAACTTCCTGCCATTAATTCCTTTCAGGCCTGACCCCAGTGTCTGCTAACAAAATGAAGGCTGAAGTTGGTCCCGCTAAAACAAATTAAATTATATGAAAATGTAAAGTCATGCATAGGAACAAAGATCTAGGTAGGGTAGTTCCTAAAATTGTAATCATTATGTTAGTTGCATTACATTATAGAGGTAGCTAAAATGAGAAATTAAAACTGTTTTTTTTCTGCTTTGAAATCCTGAACACTGATTCATTGTTGCATCATATGATGATATATATGTGACTGATATGTGTCAGCTCCAAAGGGCACTAATAGATTCCCCTCCCATTTACAAAGAATTGATGTAGCTGACATAATAAACCTTTTGGTTGGTGGTGGTGGGTGGTGCTGCTAGATGGTCGTGTGAGTGCATTCTGTGTGGATAATTAGGGTAGGAATTGGGTTTCCATTTGAAAACACTACAACTCATAATGGTGGTGTCAAACAGCATTGCGAAGTCTAAATTATACTCTAATGCTTCTAGGAATCCAATGCTGCAACCGCTACAATGGGTCTCAAAATATTTCTGCTAGCCAATGGATTTTGAACAAGTGGAAGCGCATGCAATTATCCACAACACTTTAATTATGTTTAAACTTGTAAAAAGGTGCAACGTTACCATCAAAGCCAAGACAAAAGTTTAGGACACTAATAAAAGGGGAAGTTAAATAAAAAGTATTTACTATTCACGTTCAAGTTCAAGTTTGGTGGTTGACTTAAGTTAACACCAACAGAATAGAATAAAATAATAGGGTATGTTCAATAATTTACGCGTCAGAGTGAATGAGAATTATTGACTTCCACCCCCAAGATCCTCTTTACTAGGAAAAACAAAAGCAAAAGCTAAATACCTTCAAACTTCAAAGCATAGTTATTTTCATGAAGTATCTGGCTTCCTTTAATTAGTAGGAACCTGCAGAAATGCAAAATAGAAACCCATTAAATTGAAACATATATATAAGAAGTTGAATAGTGCATACTGAGACCAAAATTAAAGGAAACATAGTAAATGTATAACTCATGATCAGTTAACATGTGTGCATGATGTAGAAGAAGATAATTATTCAGAAGAGATATTTATGAAAGAGAACTGAGCCCACAAGAGGGCTTCTCAGAGACAGATTCACAGAGCCCGTTTGGCCTACTGGCCACCTCCAATTGTCACCATTTTGGGTTATTCTTCCAAAACAACCCATTTAATAACGGAGGTGGACAGAATGCCAAAATGGCTATGGAATAAGACCTCTGAGGAACCCTAGAGGCTATATAGAGCAAAGAGAAAGCACAAGGAAATGGAAATTCTGGCTGAGATTTGAAGAAGAGATCATAGCTAGCTAGGTTTTGACTAAGCAATGAGGAAGAAATATAAGTTTTCTATGATGGGTTTTGAAATAAGACTGGCTTTTGTAGAAAGAAGGTGCACAAGCGTGCATGTAGTTGTACTATCTATTGGAATATTTTGGCCCCTTTGGGGCTTCTGTTGTTTTCAAAGACTTTCAAGTTTCAATCCCTTTGTTTTGTCTGTAGAAATTTGCATATATTGCACGTATATATATCTGCTTAGGGGTTGTACATTTATGACGAGAATATCCGCTTCTCATTTGCAATAAAGACTTTTGTGCCCTTAGAGTGCAACTCTTAGCTGCTAATTATCTTCTACAATCTACATGGTTGAAAATAGTGAGGCTTTCTTTGACCATGGTTGTTAAGTTGCTATTTGCTTGCATTGTGATTTCACTATGCTTTTTGACTTGCTTCAAAAGGAGGATGCAAAATGGGCTGGCCATGTCTCCCACTCAGTTTCTAATTATTTAATTTGTCAACTCACTGTTTATCTCAGTTCAACCTTTGACATTTATTGTAAAGCATATTCCAAAAGAAAACTATATATATATGTACATCGTTTACAACTATTAAATGGCTTGTTTGAATGATATTTGGTCAGTTTGGAGCCTGAATGTCTAGACATAATAAGCAAGTCTTAACAGTGGTTGGTATATAAAATAACCATCATGGAAAGAACATGCACATTTTTAAAAGATTACTGTGAATATCATTTACTGTTCCATGATTTAATTATTAGCAGTATTTTTTTTTTCTTATTTTAAAATTTTCAAATAATCATTTTCTATTACATAATCATTACACACTTTTATGGAGTGTAAAACATTCTCATTCTTACCAATCATATGCCTTTGCGTCTAATCTTTTTATTCATTAATAAAAGGCAAAACGAGATTTTCACGTATGAACCCGCAACTGCAAGTAATCTAGCACAGTGGTGAAGATTATCTGTGTCATTATGTAACTAAAAGAAATAAAGAATATTTAAATAATTTTTATTTTCATATATATAAAATATTTAAATATATATTTCATTAATTTTGATATATATCAATGAAGTGTTAAATAATTTTGAATTAACTATATTTTGTAAATATAATCTATATATGATAAAAAAAAATTAATCCAATGATAAGTTTTAGAATAAAATCATCTATATAATACTCGCTATTAGAAAATTAGTTTTCAGAGAGTTTTGAGAAGGAAAATATTCTATCTGAGAAATTACATTAAACTTTGTGATGGATTGTAGTATATAAGAGATTTCGTCCCAATTAATCTATCCATTTTGTCTGAAATGTTGGTGCTAGTTTTGCACAAAAATGCTCCCATGGTTTTTGTGAACCGGTAAAGTCACTTTTGTGGCATAAGTCAAAAAGGAATGGTTGAAAAAAAATTTACTCTACATAGCTAGGCCTGCAAATTAGTTGAAGGGTAGAAATTATGCCATGACATTTAATGCATACGTCCAATTTGTGCCTATAAATAGTAAGTCATTTTGCTCATCTTTGTATCCCACTACAATTGTAGTATTTTCATTTGAGAGAGTTAGCAACAATAGTGTTGTGTGTGTTCTTCTATTATAAGAGAGAGTATAATTGTTCTCTCCTTATATTTAGAGAGAGGTTGTAATTTTCTTCCACTTAGTAAAATATTTCTCTAGTCTTGCCCGTGGTTTTTCCCTTATTCATTGAGGGTTTTCCACGTAACAATATTGTGTGTCAATTCCTATTTTTTTCATCTCTTATTTTAGTTGTGAGTTACTATTTTGTTACTCTGGTACCCAACAGTAGTATCAGAGCCAATAGGTTATGATATTGTTCCTCTGCGATACATGTTGGTATGCTGGTATAGTGCCGGAGAAAATTCTTAGTATGCTCTGTGGTTGCGGTATAGTCTGATCTACCACATCAGAAAAGAATTATTCTTGTTACTGGATATAGAGTGAGGTAGTGTGAAAGTGCATGTTTAGGAAAGTTCTGGCTAAGGAAAGACTTGGTATTTAAGCGTGTCTGTTGGTGACCCACCTCTCTTTCCTGGGAACTTACCTGGTGCACTGGTTCACGGTCTACAATCACTGCTCTAGTAAGCGGTACTATATACGGTGGAAGTTGTGTAAGTCAGTTCTTTAGTGTGAAACTATGGTAGCAAAATATGAGATTGAGGAGTTCAACAAGAGTAATTTCTTCCTGTGGAAATTGAGGATAAAGGCAATTTGAGGAAGGACAATTGTCAAGATGCAATTGAAGGCAGACTTGCGGAGATCACTAATGAAAGGTGGAAAGAGATGGATCGCAATGCTGTTGCCAATTTGCACTTAGCAATGACAGATTCAGTTTTGTCCAGTGTTGCGGAGAAGAAGACCGCGAAGGAGATTTGGGATACTCTCCACAAATTGTACGAGGTCAAGTCACTTCACACCAGAATATTCTTAAAAAGGAAACTTTACACTCTTTGAATGAGTGAGTCCACTTCGGTGATAGACCACATCAACAATCTGAATACTCTATTCGCTCAACTTTCTGCATTAGATTTCAACGTAAAGGAAAATGAGCGGGCGGAGCTTCTACTTCAAAGTTTACCAGATTCATATGATCAACTCATCATCAACATAACGAACAATAATATTGTTGGCCATCTAACCTTTGATGATGTTGTCGGAGCTATTCTTGAAGAAGAATCCAGGTGAAAGAATAAGGAAGATAGGCTAGAAAATTCCAAGCAAGCAGAAGCTTTAACGATGACGAGAGGCAGATCAACGGAACGTGGCTCTGGTAGGAGTCAAAATCATGGTAGATCAAAGTCTAGAAGAAGGAAGAACATCAAATGCTACAATTGTGGCATGAGAGGGCACTTGAAGAAAGATTGTTAGCATAAGAAGAATGAACGAAAGAATTCTGAAGCATCAACCTCTCAAGGCTGCATTGCAAGTACCTCAGATAATGGAAAAATCCTGTATAGTGAAGCAGCAATTAGTTCTAAAGGCGGAAGACAACTTCATGATTGTTGGATATTGGATTCAGGTGTAACCTGGCACATGACTCCACGTCGAGATTGGTTTTGCTCTTATGAGCCTATTTCGGAAGGATTTTTGTTCATGGGAAATGATCATGCCTTGGAAATTGCTGGAGTCGGTACTGTCAAATTAAAAATGTATGATGGTACTATTCGCACACTTCAAGGGGTACGACATGTGAAGGGGTTGAAGAAGAACTTATTGTCCGTTGGGCAATTAGATGAGCTCGGGTGCAAGATCCATACTGAAGGTGGGATCTTAAAGGTAGTGAAAGGCAATCTTGTAGTAATGAAAGCTGAGAAGATCACAACTAATCTATACATGATTTTGGGAGATACGTTGCAAGAAGCAGATGCATAAGTTGTAGCAGCAAGTCAAGAAGAAGCAACGATGATGTGGCATGATAAACTGAATTTTCATTGTATTTTGATGTGATTTTAGATGTCATTTTCATACATTTTGAATATATTTTATTGGCAAAACTCACTGTTTGGTGTTAGTTGGTGGAAGACAGGTACTCAACAGGCTTCATGAGGAAAATAGTTGAAAATTACACTTTTTGGAGCAAAAATGCCACTGTCTTGAGGACCAAGAAAAAAAGGCCAGAATTGAAGTAACGCAAGGATCATGGCCATGGTAAATTTACCATGGCCATGCTGGTTGCGTAGCAGAATTGGACCTTGATGCAAGGACCAAGGCCGTGGTAAGTTGCACTATCAGCCCATTTAAATTTTGAATTATTATAAATAGGAGAGAGAAATCCTTTTATTTTTATCTTTTGTTCTATTTTGAAAACTAAGGATTCTGAGGGAGAAAGAGGTCCTGTGAGAGACTCTGAGCCACGGGAGGACGTAGAGAGCACCATTGGGGATCACCACTGTAAAGTTTCTTCCCTTTTGTAATATTTATGTCTTCTTTTGAGTTTTCTGGCTTAATCATGAACATGAGTGACTAGTTTCTCTTAGCCCCGGATTGTGATTTAACTGTATCTTTGTACCCCAATTCTGATTTTAATAAAACCTCGATGTTATTCAGTTATTTGTATATCTTCACTGCTCTTATTGCTTTTTAGGACCGATCAGTCTAAACATAAGTTAATCTCTTGTCTATGATCAATTGCTTGCGATTAACTGAACTGTGAAGTGATTGAATTCGTACAATTTGCATGATCAAATCTATTGTATGAATTTTCAGTAGATTAACCTGTTAATCAACCTATCTGAGACTCATCATTTGCTCTAAATTAATTCACCTATGATCAATTGGGAATTAAATTAGGGGAAATAGCATTATTAACTATGATAAATTGTTAATTAACGAATTTAAGAGGTTGCTGGCAAGTAACGCATTTAGGGATTTTATTGAGATTAGAATTGGGGGAAAAAATGGTACATTTGAAATCACAATCCTAGGCTTCTTTATTATAATTGTCTCACATTAATCTTTCTCTCCGATTCTCTTTCTTTTGAAAAGAATAATTGAATACCATTCCTCTCAATTTGATTTTAAATTCTGGATTGCTTAATTATTTGTGAAATTAATTATTTGAGAACGCGACTGGTCCTTTGGGTTCGATATCCGGACTCCTAGAGTCCACTATTACTACTACGTAGGGTATGCTTGCCCTTTTGCGAACGCATTTTACGCATCATGGCATCATAGACTTGGACATATGTCAGAACGAGGCCTGAAAGTCCTTGCTGAACGTAATCTCCTACCTGGGCTCAAAACGGTCAATTTACCGTTTTGTGAGCATTGTGTGATAAGTAAGCAACATAGATTGAAGTTTGCTAAAGTAACCACTAGAAGCAAACACATACTTGACTTGGTCCATTTGGATGTGTGGGAATCACCAGAAGTATCCCTGGGAGGAGCAAAGTATTTTGTATCATTCATCGATGATTATTCCAGGAGATTGTGGGTGTACCCAATCAAGAAGAAGTCAGATTGTTTCCAGTATTCAAGGAATTCAAAGCACAAGTGGAGCTTGAAACTGGAAAAAGAATTAAGTGCTTGAGGACAGACAATGGAGGAGAATATGTAGATGGTGACTTTCTAGTATTCTGCAAACAAGAGGGTATTTTAAGACAATTCACGATTCCACATACACCTCAACAGAATGGTGTGGCAAACTGGATGAACAAAACTCTCCTAGATAGAACAAGAGTTATGCTAAAAACAGTGGGAGTAGCCAAATCTTTATGAGCATAAGCAGTTAAAACCGCCTGTTTCGTGATAAATCGATCACCATCAACAACGATTGGTTTAAAGACGCCGATGGAGATGTGGAAAGGCAAACCAGTTGATTATTCTTCCTTACATGTGTTTGGATGTCCTGTGTACGTGATGTACAACTCCCAAGAAAGAACAAAGTTGGATCCAAAATCCAGGAAATGTATATTCTTGGGTTATGCTGACAATGTTAAGGGGTATCGCTTGTGGGATCCCACTGCCCGCAAGGTTGTTGTTAACAGGGATGTAGTTTTTGGAGAAAATGAATTGCGAAGTGAGCAGAAAAATGACAGCACTACCAAAGACACTACTATAGTGCAAATAGAGAAGGTGTCTGGAGAAGATGACTTTTCTGAAGCAGAACAGGAGCATGAAGGACAAGAGCCAAATGAGGTCAATGACGGAGGAGGTCTTCGATGATCAACAAGACAAAAATCTAAACCAAGTTGACACTCACAGTTTGTCATGGCAAGCTATGATGCGTACTATCTTCTAACTGAAGAAGGAGAACCATCAACCTTTCAAGAGGCCGTGAGTAGTTTGGATGCTTCTCAATGGATGGCAGCAATGCATGAAGAAATGGAAGCCTTGCATAGAAACAAGACTTGGGAACTTGTTGAACTTCCAAAGGGTCGAAAAGCCATCAGAAACAAATGGGTATACAAGATCAAACGAGATGGCAATGATCAAGTGGAACGATATCGTGCAAGACTGGTGGTTAAAGGATATGCTCAGAAAGAAGGTGTTGATTTTAATGAGATATTCTCACCAGTTGTTCAATTGACAACAATCAGAGTTGTTCTGGCTATGTGTGCTGCATTTGATTTACATCTTGAGCAACTTGATGTAAAGACTGCTTTTCTCCATGGTGAACTTGAATAGGAGATATATATGCTCCAACCGGAAGGCTTTAAAGAACAAGGAAAAGAAAACTTGGTTTGTAGGTTGACCAATACGGTCTAAAGCAGGCGCCAAGATGTTGGTACAAGAGATTTGATTCCTTCATTATTAGCCTTGGTTACAACAGACCGAGTTCAGACCATTATACGTACTACAATAGGTTTGATGATAATGATTTCATCATTTTATTGTTGTATGTGGATGACATGTTGGTGGTAGGCCCCAACAAAGATCAAATCCAAGAATTGAAGGCAGAATTGGCTAGGGAGTTTGATATGAAGGACTTGGGACCCGCAAACAAGATTTTAGGGATGCAAATTCACCGAGACAGAAAAGATAGGAAGCTTTGGCTTTCTCAAAAGAATTACTTACAGAAGGTCTTGCGGCGCTTTAACATGCAAGACTGTAAGCCAATTTCTACCCCCATTTCCTGTCAATTATAAGTTATCCTCAAGAATGAGTCCTAGCAATGAAGCAGAGAGGATAGAAATGTCTCGAGTACCGTATGCATCAGCAGTGGGAAGCCTTATGTACGCCATGATTTGTATAAGACCAGACATTGCACAAGCAGTGGGAGCGGTTAGTAGGTTCATGGCAAATCCTGGTAGAGAGCACTGGAATGCTGTTAAGAGGACCCTTAGATACATCAAAGGAACCTCGGATGTTGCATTATGTTTTGAAGGATCGAAATTTATTGTCAGGGGCTATGTTGATTCAGATTTTGCAGGTGATCTTGATTAAAGAAAGTCTACTACTGGCTATGTGTTTACACTTGCAGGAGGGCCGGTGAGTTGGTTATCCAAATTACAGACTGTTGTAACTTTGTCTACTACAAAAGCTGAGTACATGGCAGCTACCCAGGCATGCAAGGAAGCTATTTGGATTCAAAGGCTATTGGAAGAACTTGGGCACAAGCAGCAAAAGACTACTATGTATTGTGACAGGCAAAGTGCCTTGCACATTGCAAGAAATCCAGCCTTTCATTCCAGGACAAAGCACATAGGTGTTCAATATCACTTTGTCAGAGAAGTAGTAGAGGAAGGAAGCGTGGAGATGCAGAAGATTTACACCAAAGATAACCTAGCAAATGTTATGACCAAGCTGATCAATACAAACAAGTTCGTATGGTGTCAATCCTTATTTGACCTATCAGAAACGTAAGCAGCATGGAAATGGCAAGATAGAGAGATATTTGAAAAATCACAAAAGTAGCTTTAAGTGGGAGATTGTGAACCCGTAAAGCCACTTTTGTGGCATAAGTCAAAAAGGAACGGTTGAAAAAAATTTTACTCTACATAGTTAGGCCTGCAAATTGGTTGAAAGGGTAGAAATTGTGCCATGGCATTTAATGCATACGTTCCAATTTGTGCCTATAAATAGCAAGCCATTTTGCTCATCTTTGTATCCCACTACAATTGTAGTATTTTCATTTGAGAGAGTTAGCAACATTAGTGTTGTGTGTGTTCTCCTATTATAAGAGAGAGTGTAATTGTTCTCTCCTTATATTTAGAGAAATGTTGTAATTTTCTTCTACTTAGTAAAATATTTCTCTAGTCTTGCCCGTTGTTTTTTCCTTATCCGTTGAGGGTTTTTCACATAACAATATTGTGTGTCAATTTCTATTTTTCTCATATCTTATTTTAGTTGTGAGTTACTATTTTGTTACTCTGGTATCCAACAGTTTTCAAATAGATTGGTGATGAAAGATGTCGAGAAAAAGACTATCTAACACATGGTTTTCAAATAGATTGCTAGTTACTTCAAAACTACCATCCGAGCTTCTATCATCTGCAATCATCGTCCTCATTATCTCATTTAACTACATTCTGACCTTTCTTCTCTAGGACCTCACATCACATGGGGTGCTGCAGTTTCGGAGAGAAATGGCAAATGGGTAAAAGAAAGCTTTAGCATGCGGTGCTTGCTACCCTAGTAGTGGTTAATTTTATTACCATCATTTGAAAGTGAAGAATCTCGGATATTTACTTAAAGGAAAGGAAACTCAGGACTAAGGAAATTAGAATAACGATATAAAACAATGACACAGTTGTCTGGGTTGCTTATGTAAAATGTAAAGACATAAACTTTTGTTAAAATTATTTTGTAAAAATAGAGAGGATGTTCATGTGCTAGCTTTACTCTCTTTGGCTTTGTTGTATTGGTTTAATTTTGATTTTGTGAGTGAATTTTTTTAATATTGTTTAGAATTAGAAATCACTTTGAATATGACTTTTAAATTAATTAATACAAAAGTCAATAGTTTTTAATTATATAACGATCCATGATCGATTGATCAACTTATTCGAATTAAATTCTTCTTGTATGGCATGCCAGAGATATATAGGTTGTTTTAGCAATTTTGTATAGTTAGAGAACAACCTTTTGGATCTTTTTCCAGTTTGTGGCATCCCTATTGCTTGAAACAACATTGAACATTGTTCATTCTTTCTAAGGAAATCAGGGTTATCAATGGAACTATGCAATATATTGAAAGTGTTACCCCAATGGAAGACAATAGAATGTGCTAAACAGATCTTGGTTCATGAAGTTGCTTCCCCATCCCGTGCCTTTTTCTCTCTTTTCTTTGCAATTATAGGGCCCATCCCATGAGAAATGATGGGTGATGTTCCATTGCATTAAATATTGCATTTCTTTTGAAGGCTGATTTAAAGAGAAAGGTATCTTCCGTAAGCTTAACTCTGAATATGCTTCTTTTGTTTATGCAAATAGCTTCACATACATCCATGAGTATGCAAATTGAACTTTTTAGATGCTTTGTTAGGTTTAAGATTGCATTCAATTGTCCAGTTGATTTTTCTGTTACAACTTACAAGTCTAGTTATTAGGTGGCTTCTATTTCAATATTGTTACAAGAAATGTGCTTAATCCTAAAAATTGCAATGTGCTACATTAACATTAAATTATCGTTAACTGTAACCATTTGTATTGGTTCCAGTTCTTGGCAGGGGGTTGTGTTAGGCCCTTGGCAGCCAACGTAAAACTCATCGATTTACCAAACATAAACCACTCACGAATCACAACAGATTGTTGTATTGAGGCCTAGCTAGGATTGAAAAAAATAAGAGATAAAATTTGAACTTCCAAGGCAGAAAATTCTTTACATCATGTATTAATGCTTGAGGGCATCCTCATGTGTTTAGGTAAAAGAAAATACATTGAGAGGCATCTTCTCTGTTTTTTTTTAGCTCAAAGGAAATCAATGAACCAAAAAATTGTAACAAAGAGAAGACCTTCAATTGCATAATTGGCTAAGGTGTGATCCTTAAATTGAACATGTATGTCAATGGGAGCATCAGGACCCACCAGCTCTGCGGTATGGCTTTATAAGCTTTGGATCGATTACATACAACCTGCTTGTCATGATAGGAACATGCTGTTTGATTCCTGCATTCAACAAAAATAATCAAAAGAAGTAGTGGTGAATGATATGAGAAATATCTTGTATAATCCTACGATGCACTCAATTATAGATGTGTTCCCATTTCTTGAAACATTTAATTGTCAAGACCAAACCTACCTTAATCCACAGAATATCACAGCAAAGTCTGCTTTTGAACAAGTTATCAAACTTGTTGGGTCATCAAGTGCAAAACTATATGCTGCAGGACACACTTGTTTGAAAATTTTGGAGTAGTTTGAAGGCAAGCATGTTGCAGGGTTTCCATAAGTCCCTCTGCAGCAATACTCATCAGTATTGAAGGTGTCACACGCGCTCCGGCAAGCAATAACTTTGTCATTGTCCTTAGAAGCTAGCTCTGAAGGGCAGTTCTGCCTCAAATCTCCATCACAGCCAGCAGTGCTGCAGTTCCCTGTGCCATTAATAGCTTTCACTGCTATAGGCAAGTTGAAGCCATTCACAAGGCTAACATCATAGAAATCAGGTTCACCAAGGCTAAAGTCAGCACTTGTTGCTGGAGGGCTTCCAGGGCCAGTACAGTTCATGCTGGTGCCACAGCCACCGGTTTGGCACTTACCATTGCCACTATTGTCAAAGTTGCAGCCTGTTCTAGCCCATATTCTCCCACTCCATCCATCAGGAGCAGTATATACAGTTGATTGTCCTGATTTCAATGTGAAGCCGTCGCCACTGTGGTTGTCACTGCGTGTTATGCCAGGCCATATTGTCTCCTTGCAGTAATTTACTAAAGTGAAAGTCTTACTGCTTCCACACAGTTCAGGTGCTGCCAACCAACACATCAAATTACCAAGCATAAAAGTAAATTTCCATCTAAGAAAGCCAAATTATTTTTTTAAAAGTGAAGGAGCTCCTTGTTTTTAAGAACTTAGAATTTGGTTCAAAACTCCATGATGAGAATTTAGTATGCATGGCAATGGCAGGGGATGATTACTAGTTACCAACTATGTTAGTGATGGACCAAGAAAACTATTCAGTTGAAATTTAAAATTTTTTAGTATATTAATCCAAATAGGAATATTGAAAGTAGGGAATAGAGGACACTCTACCCATAGGACCAGCCTCACTTGTCCAATACCAAACAAAACATGTAGACCTTAAAAGACAAAACGTGTTTTTTTGTGTTGTTTTCTTATTAGAATTGGAGTTTCTTCTCGGTAACTGGCATAATAAAGGTTTATATATTAAAGGTCAACATAGGTTACTAGATGAAACTTCAATTTTGATTGGAAAATAACACTAAAAACATTTAAGTTACTATATCTAAGTTTTGTCCGACTTTAAATGCTCCTTTTGCTTCACTAAGGTTGGCAAATGGCAAGAAATAAAGCTTAAAATGAATTACCTGAGGCAATGACAATGAAGATGGAGGTGAGTTTCAGCAGTGCAATGTGTGGATTAGCCATCCGCTGATGCTCTCACTCTGTCTCTTAGTTATGTGACATTTGATGTGGTGTGAAGGGTTGTGCTATTTAAGAGTAAGATTGAAGAGGACAGTGGAAGAATACGTGAGGAAGAGAGTTTGTGTTCACTGACAGCCTAAACAAGCTTCCTTGCTTAATCGAGCAAAAAATACCTTGCCCGCTTATGTCACACTGATATCCTAAAATTCATATGTTCTGCACCTTTACGAACTTTTCACTGATCTTACAAGCCTTTCCTTTTTCTTTTTATTCTATTTTTCTCTTGTTTTATAAGAATCAAATTTGCAATGACGCTATTTATTCACTGAGATGTCTTATTATTTGTCCTAGTCCTAGCCTTGAGAAAAGGGAAGGAAAAGTTTTGTTTTGTTTTTTTTAATGTAAATAAAGGGTTATGTTTTAACTCACTTGGTTGGTCAGATCAAAATTGATTCTCAATCTCACACATGCTTTCCCTTTATTTTTTTGCTTTTCCTTTTTCAATTGTTTCGCTAAAATTATGGGAAAATGGCGCCACTTAAGATGCACAACGATATATAATGTATACTGCAGAATCACAGAATAGACATAAAAAATTACAATATTTAAAAATTGAATGACCCTGATTTCATTAGCACAAACCTTGTCTTCCCTTGAAGATGCCTATCTTGGAAAGGAACTTTTCCAGATAGAACATAGAATCTCAAAGCAAAGCATTCCAAAACTGTACACGCCATGGATCTATTTGTTTCCTTGGGTCATGACTCTGTATGTGGTCCATTCTAAGGTTCCAAACCCTCAACGTCCACAGAAAAATGCCTTATCACAAAGCTTGTACTGAACCTGGCAGGAGCTTTCCTTTTAGTAATTTTAATCTTTCTAAATTCCTCAAAAGCCAAAACGAAGTTTCTTTCTTCTCATACTTTGTTGACATCGACACTTTTCTTTTCATGGATTTTGTTGGAAAGAAACCATCTGTCTTCCTTCCAAACTGTATCATAGTGCTTGCAGATGTTTAGAGTTGATAAGCCTCTTTCTTTGCATCTCATCTTGATCCCACCCTGATGTTTCTCATGCAGATTCTATAGCTTCAATTATAATGGGCATGTAACAAGTAACAACAAAGCAAAGCCTAATGTAAACTTCTTTGAAAATCCTAGAGATCTCTCTCAAGGACTGTTCAAGAACCTTCCATTTCCCTTTCTTCTCTACAAATCTCAAGAGCTCATTAAGGACTATACAAAAACCCATTATCAGCAATTTTTAACTTAAATGGCTCTATGACTTCACCTTTGAAATTTGTCTTATAGTATGTTTGGATACACGCCTATCACCAAATGACACGCATTACTTCAAAGCCACAACACATAGTTTATGCACCTTTTTGTTAAAATTAACGTGAAAATCAGGATAAACATGCTTAATTGACATGTTATCAAACACGCACCTAGTCCTAATAAGAGAGAGACAATAAGAGCTATAGTTCTTATTACCAAATGATATGAATCCACTAAAATGAAATGATTCAATCAATAAGAGCTATGTGCAATTTTTTTTTTTTCAGAATTTTGAAATTTTGTTTATCTATCTACTTCTTTGTATCAACATTAGATCATCTTTTCTTTCTTAGGGATACTTTGCACATTTCGTGGTAGATCTTGGTACTTGACCTTCACAAATTAATATTTGGATATTACAGGAATTCTTAATATTGGTGTTGTCTGTGACTCCAAAGTCTGATAGTTGTTCGGTCTGATGAGCATCTTCTGGTACAAACTAAAGACCGTCTGATGGTCAGACAGTTGTGATAGTCTGTTTCATTAGTCTGATACGCATCGTCTGAAGAGACAATTTTCTATTATGTTTTCTGTTACAAATCCTAGAGACTTGGAGCCTATAAATAGAGGGCATGGGATCTCTGTTATAAGTGTGGGAGTAACTAACTGTATGTGAGTGAGCATAGCAGGGGTGTGAGTAGAGTTGTCAAATGGCCCGGGTTAGCCTGGCCCATCGGGCCAATTGGTGAAAACGGGCCGGCCTAGCTTGGCCCGAATCTCTAATAGGCCATACTTTTCGTGGCTCGAGCTGGCCCGTTAGGCCGAGCCAAATTGGCCCACTTATTTTTCTTTTGCTTAAATTTACACTAATTTTAAAAGGAAAAAATAAAATAAAAAATAATTTCGGGCCAAATAGGCCCGAAAGTGTTTAGGCCAAATATTTATGGGCTCAGCCTGGCCCGTTAGGCCGGGCCAAATTGGCCTGATTCCTTTTAGGCCAGCTTTTTTATAGCCTGGCCCGGCCTGGCCTGACAGGCCATCGGCCCAGCCCGTCGGGCCAGGCCAATTTTGACACCTCTAGATGTGAGTGAAAAGATAACAGAAACACTGGGTATGCAAAGGGGAGAGAGAAACAGAGTGTGAGACTTGGGTACTTGCTTAAAGTTCATCTTAAACTTGTGAGGGTAGAACCAAGGGGTTTTTTGTTGTATCTTGTAACGATTCTGGTTTCATAGTGGAGTTGTTCTTTCCCGTGGATGTAGGTTACATTGGTTGAACCACGTAATTGCGTTGTGCTCTTGATTTCTCTCAGAAACGTACTTTCTTTTGGGTTTACGTTTCTTGGTTGTTGCAGGTTCTTGGGTTTCTTGGTTTGGTTTAAATACTTGGTAGTTTTTGTTTCTTTCTTACTTGTGAACCAACAATTGGTTTGATTAGTTCTCCAAGAAATTAGTATGAGAATTAAATAGAGGAAAAAGACAATAGTAGTGAGAACATTGGAGGGAAAAGCCAAATTCTTGAATGTAAACATAGGCATGGATTAAGCAATTCTATTTGCTTGAGTCAAACACGTAAGGGAGTGTGGTGATGTCATATTTTCTTGTTAACTTCTTTTTGCAAGTAACATGGTGGGAGGCAATTATGAGTTTGAACATAAACTGCACATGGATGAGGCACTTGTTGAGGGGGGCAATAAGAGTAATTTGACAAGAAGATGGGTTGGATTGAAAGTACTCTTGAGGAATAATCACATCATACTTCTTGGAGGCGAAAATCTAATGTTAAGATGGGAACATAGACTACTATGATGGTGAAAAAGAAAATTTAGTGGGAGGTTTTCATAGGAGGCTTGAACATAATAGGAAATAGGGAAATAAGGAAGATGAAAAACTCGAGGGGCATAAAAACGAAGATAATAACATTTTAAGGCAAGTCCATTGTTCATCTTTGACTTTCACAATTATTCTGAAGCCAAGAAAATAAAACTTACTATAATTGAGTTTTTTGACTATGTTGTTACATGGTGGGACCAAATTATTCTAAATAGGAGGAGAAATATAAAACATACAATTAAGACTTGAGATGAAATGAAGGCCTCAAGGAGGAGGAGATTTGTGCCTAACCACTACTGTAGAGACTGGTACCAAATATTGCAAAGTCTTACCCTAGGTAACCATAGCATGGAGGATTACTACAAAGAGATGAAGGTAGCCATATTGGAGCCAACATGAAGGAAGATAGAGAGGCTATACTATGGTGCGATTCATGAATGGGTTGAATAAGGAGATTGCTAATGTGGAGATTGAGGAGATAATACTCATGGCCATCACAGTTTAGCAACATTTTAAACGGAAGGAATGATGTGTTTATTTTCTATTGAACTAAGCTAACGTCATTAATGAGAAAAAAGCATCACATTGCATATATTTTGACAATTAAAACATCATATTAAACATTTTCATAATAAAAAGACAAAAAAAAAGTAATTTAGCTAAAATAATTTTTAAGAAAAAAAGTTAAATTAAACATAACTTAAATTATATGAACACATTTAAGGAACTTAAGGAAGGAGGGCTCCGTACCTAATTTTCATTTGAAAGACTCAGATACAACGTCTTATTTAAGGCAAACAAAACTGATTGCCACTTAAATTGAGTATTATTCCTCCGTTGCTTTTTATGTGTCATTTAAGGTTATTATAAAGAAACAAAAAAATACAATAAATTTTTTTGATTCTAATAAAATAATTGTGGAGTTTCCTATTTTATCCCTTTTCCTTTCCACTTCACAATAAATGCATGTGTAAATAATTAAATATTAGGAGAGAAGTAAAGGTATAATTGATAAAAGAGTAATTAATGTGATCTTGAACTTTGCAAACAACAGATAAATAAAAATAAAAATTTTCCAAAAATCCGACAGTTAAAAATAAACGGAGAGAGTAATTATTAATTAACTTCATATAACGTATTAAGTTTATGATAAAAGTATTTGAAAAATATCAAGATATATCATATAACGTACTAATATTTTTAAGAAGTAATTAATGAGAGTGGCTAGTGTGAGATTTTTTAAGAAATAAATTATATGGGTCCGTTTTATTTGTTAAAATGGTGGTACTGGACAACACAGTACAAAACAAATATTGAAGTTACTGGGTATAACTTTTTTATCATGTATATTGTTTGATGAACAATGGACAACACATACAAAATAATATAAAATTTACTAAAATACCTTTTTAATATTAATTATCTTAATATAATTTGCATTATTATCACCTTATATATATAAATGAGCAAGTCTATCTATGTTCTCATTGCTCCACTCTCCTCACTCTTCCCCATATTCTTTCTCATTTAAATTCTCAATCCTCAGCTCACCGTGCATTTCACGCTCCTATTGAGAACTTACTCTTCCGCTTTTCTCTCACAACTCACTCTTCCGCTTTATGCGTTCATTTATTTATTTATTTTTATCAAAAACAACTTCCGCAGCCTCAGTTCCCTTCTCTCACTCTCCGATTATCTATAATACTTTTGTTATGAATAATCTATTTGTGGCTGTCCATATCTTTTTGTATTATCTTTTATGATCTTTCCTTATTTCTATTTATCTTTTGTAACTTCCCAATTATCTCTTGTATCTATAAATAGGCTACTCCTCCGGGAAAGAATACATACAATTATCAATATCTCTAAACTCTAGTCTCTTCTTCTTCTCTACTTTTCTCTCTACTTTCCCTGCTCCGAGTTATATTTTATTTAAAACGTTATCAGCACAATTGTCTTTCTTCCACGGGGCTTCCACAATTGGTATTGCAACCTGCAAGAAAAGGTCTTGTAAATAATTTGATTCGAGAAAATTGTTCTTTCAAATTCATATTTCAAGGTCAGATTTTCTCTTTCTCCAATTTCCTTATTCATACTATGTGTTTGATAAAATTTGTGTTCTATTTACAAATTAATTATTTGAGAGTCCTGAAGACTCAATCAAAGAAGAAAATTATTTCAGAGTCCTGAAGACTCTAGCAAAAAAAAAGAAAATTATTTGAGAGTCCTGATGACTCTATCAAAGAAGAAAATTATTTGAGAGAAGAAAATTATTTGAGAGTCCTAAAGACTCTATCAAAGAAGAAAATTATTTGAGAGTCCTGAAGACTCTGAACTGGTTATATTTCTCTATAAAAATAATTTCTCACCAGAAGTGAGAAAATAATACAAAAGTGAAAACAATTTCTCTCACCAGAAGTGAGAAAATAATGCAAAAGTAGAAATAATTTCTCTCACTAAAAGGGAGAAGGTAGTGCGAATAATTTTTCTTGATTATTTGTCCCTTGATGTTGCACCTCCTGAAGTTTAGGTGTACTACTTGACATTTAGTCAAGATATTTTGAAACTAATTTATCTATCTATTTTATCTTTTACTTTAAAAATTAATCTATTTATTATTATTATTTGATATGGGCACCTCTTTAAAATTTTGTATATGTATACGCAGTACGTTTTACAACCATTATAAATAATGGATTCAGCTTCGTACATTCCTTTAATAAATAATGGATTAAAATTTTGATCTGCTATATACGTTTTATGTGTGCTACAATGTTTACAAGTGCATTCGGTGGTTTATAATTGATTTTCAGGTTTATATGAAAATATTGCTTTATAAACACATATATGCTATGCGATGATTTAGAGAGGATTGTGAATCTATATACAGTATTTTATACGTTATGAACAATACAGTTAGATCAATGTCAGGGATATATATTACATCGTTTTATATTAATTTAAAGAAATTACTGGTATTGATTAGATGTTTATTCTGGAAAATTGCAAGCTACTATATGTTTATTTTAATTTTTATGATAGTCTTTAAACATGTCAAACCTTGTAAAACTTGAATTTGTGGCTCTTGATATTACGGGAAAGAATTATTTATCTTGGATATTAGATGCAGAAGCATTTAGCTGCAATGGGTCTTGAAGACTTTATTAAAAAAATGGAAATAAAACATCTAATCAAAACTCTATTAGATGCGAAAATACATTTAACTGCAATGGGTCTTGAATATGTTTTTAATACATAAATTACATATTATGTGTAAAAGTTTTATTTGTTGTTTTTGTAAGTTCCAATAAAGAAAGCAGACAAAAGTTTTTTCCATATACTGTATGTGAGACTTTCATTTGAGAGATTTTTTAATATGGCCATGGTTTATATATTTTGTTTAGAATATAATTGAAAATTTTTATTGTTAATGAAGTGGACCTTTACACTTTAGCCATGTGCTCCCCTTCTTGACAAATATATATATATATATATATATATATATATATATATATTAATTTCTTGCCTCCTTGCGACTAAGCAAAACAATGAGTTTTCAATGAAAAATCATGAGGCCCGCCTGATCGATTCTACTCTATTCCCAGAAGTGAGTGCAGTAATATCTTATTATTATGCTTATGGATAATCTTGTGGTCAGGGCTATATCGTGATCATGGTCGTGGACATGGTCATGAAAGAAGTTAATGATAGTACTATGATAGTTTCTATCAAGAATAATATTTTTTTCTCTTGTTTAGTAATGCGAGAAGTTAATGATATTACTATTTATGGTACTACAAATATAATTGAAAGCTCCAGAAGAGCTAATATATTGTTACCTGGAGGAACAAGGTTGCACATTAAGTTTCAAGGATATCAGTCTAAATGGATACCATATTAAAACAAATAATGAAGGAAATGTGAAATATCTTTATATCATGAGACTTAATTGTGTATTGAAAAAAAAAATTACATGCCTTTTCTTATAGTTTGTACTACGTGAATATTAGTACAATGGAAAAACATAATGTTGTAAACCAGAAGTTTACAAATCAAAATAAATTTGTTGTTTGGCATGACCGGTTGAGCCATCCCGGGTCTATTATGATGCAAAAAATATTGTAAAACTCATGTGGACACCCATTGAAGAGCCAGAAGATTCTTCAATGATTTATTATATACTACATGTTCCCAAAGGAAGTTGATAATTAGACCATCACCAGAAAAATTGGGAATGAATCCATTTCATTTTTTAGAAGGGATACATGGTGATATTTGTGGACCAATACACCCACCATGTGGACCATTTAGATATTTTATGGTTTTAATTGATGCATCAACTAGATGGTCACATGTTTGTTTGTTGTCAACTCGCAACCAGGCGTTTGCGAGATTGTTAACTCAATTAATTCGACTAAGAGCTCATTTTCCTGATTATCCAATTAAGAAAATCTGTCTTGATAATGCTGGTGAATTTACATCTCATGTTTTTAATGAGTATTGTATGTCTATTGGAATTGATATTCAACATCCTGTAGCACATGTTCATACACAAGATGGACTTGCATAATCACTTAGTAAACATCTAAAGTTGATTGCAAGACCATTATTCATGTGATCAAAACTTCCAATGGTTTATTGGGGACATGCAATCTTGCATGTTGTAGTATTGATTCGCATCACGCCAACAAGTTATAATTAGCTCACCCCATTGAAATTTATTGAGCAACCTATTAATATTTCCCATTTGAAAATTTGTGGATGCCATGTATATTCCAATTGTTATACCACAACACACTAAGATGAGTCCTAAAAGAAGGTTGGAAATATATGTTGGATATGAATCTCCGTATGTAATAAAATATGTTGAATCATCAACAATAGATGACTTGATGCGCCGATTGTTATTTTGAATTAGTTTTCCCAACATAAGGGGGAGATAATAAGCAGTTGGAAAAAGGAGATTAGTTTGAATGAATTATCATTATCTTGATCCTCGTACAAAAACATTTTGAACCAGAAGTTCAAAAGATAATTCATTTACAAAGTTTAACCAAAAGAGTGGCTTAATCATATGTATCAACTGCTAATACTCCAATAAAATTTGATATCCCTGTTGGACAATATAATATTGCAAAACGAGTCTCAGACACGCATGAAGTGTGGTAGACCCATTGGTTCCAAAGATGAAAAATCCTCAAGAAAAGGAGCTGAAAAGTAAGATGGCTAAATTGAGGTTATGAAAACTTTAAAAAATTTCTTTGACATAATTAATATTTTAGTTCCAGAAGAACTCAGGTACCTGAAATTAGTGAAAATAAAGAGATATCAAATTATGTCATGAATGGTACGATGGAACCAAAATGAAGTCAACGTTGACGAAGTGTTTGCATATAATATAGAGCTAAATGAAATAAATGATATTGAGGATCAAGTACCAAAGTTCATTAGTGATTGTCGACAAAGAAATGATTAGCCAAAATGGAAAGATGCTATTAAAGCTGAATTAGACTCGCTTGCTAAGCGAATCATTTTTGGACCTGTAGTCCATACACCTTGAAGGTGTAAAACTAATTGGATACAAATTGGTTTTTGTGCAAAAGCAAAATAAGAATGGTGAAATTGTGAGATACAAAGCACGACTAGTTGCTTAAGGATTTTCACAAAGACCCAATATTGAATTTAAAGAGACATATTCACCTGTAGTGGATGTAAGTATTTTTATATTTAATGGTTGCTCATGAAGGACTCAATTTACATCTAATGGATGTTGTTATAGCCAATTTGTACGGCTATCTGGAAAATGACATTTATATGAAACTCTCCGAAGGATTTAATTTGCCCAGTAGTGTAAGTTTTAGAGAAGATTACTCAATCAAATTGAATAAGTATCTTTATGGATTAAAGCAATCAGGATGCATGTGGTACAATCGTCTTAGTGAGTATTTGCTTAAGGAAGGATATAAAAATGATCCTATTTGTCCATGTATTTTCATGAAAAAAATCTGAAAATGGATTTGCTATAATTGTTGTTTATGTAGATGACATAAATATCATTGGAACTCCTGAAGAGCTTCTAAAAGCCATAGATTGCTTAAAGAAAGAGTTTGAAATGAAGGACCTAGGAATGACAAAATTTTGTTTGGGATTACAAATTGAATATTCAAAAGGTGGAATTTTTGTGCATCAAGAAACTTATATAACGAAGGTGCTTAAAAGGTTCTATATGGACAAATCACATCCATCGTGTACTCTAATGGTTGTAAGGTCTTTAGATGTGAACAATGACTCTTTCAGACCTAAAGAAAAGGATGAAGAACTACTTAGTCCTGAAGTACCATATCTTAAGTGCTATAGGAGCATTAATGTATCTTGCTAATTATACACAACCCGATATATCATTTGTAGTTAATTTATTAGCAAGATATAGTTCTTCACCTACACGAAGACATTGAAATGGAGTGAAGCACATACTTCGTTACCTTAGGGGCACTATGGACATGGGCTTGTTTTATTCAAATGTTTCAAAGTCAGATCTAATGGGTTATGCAGATGCAGGTTATTTATTAGATCCCCACAATGGTAGATCACAAACATGATATTTGTTTACATGCGGTGGTACAACTATTTCATGACAGTCTGTGAAACAAACCATAATAGCAACATCATCTAATCATGCAACAATTTTAGCATTACACGAGGCAAGTCGTGAATGTGTTTGGTTGAGATTTTTAATTCAACATGTGCGAGAAACTTGCAGTTTATCCTCAGGAAAAATGGCATCAACGATCATATGTGAAGACAATGCTACATGTATCGCTCAGTAGAAAGAAGGATACATACATTAAAGGAGATAAAACAAAGCATATTCTACCAAAATTCTTTTTCATTGATGATCTCCAGAAGAATGGTGACATAAATGTTCAACAAGTTCGTTCGTGTGAGAATCTAGCAGATCTCTTTACAAAGTCATTACCAAGGAAGACTTTTGAGCAGCTGGCCCACAAGATTGGACTTCGTCGTCTTAAAAATGATTGTTTGTATGAGGGGGAGAAATAAATACGTTATGCACTCTTTTTCCCTTCGCCATGGTTTTGTCCCATTGGATTTTCCTGGCAAGGTTTTTAATGAGGCAGGGGATAACGTATTGAAGGATGATGTACTCTTTTTCCTTCACTAGGGTTTTATCCCACAGGATTTTTCCTAGTAAGGTTTTCATGAGGCACATTCTTAAATAATGGACATCCAAGGGGGAGTGTTATGAATAATCTATTTATGGCTGTCCATATCTTTTTGTATTATCCTTTATGATCTTTTCTTATTTCTATTTATCTTTTGTAACTTCCCAATTATCTCTTGTATCTATAAATAGGCTACTCCTCCTGGAAAGAATACATACAATTATCATTATCTCTAAACTCTAGTCTCTTCTTCTTCTCTACTTTTCTCTCTACTTTCCCTGCTCCGAGTTATATTTTATTTAAAAACTTTATCCTTTTTTTTAATTCTTTTACTTTTCAATTTTGAAACTTACATCTACTCTTTTCTTTTATCTATGTTTTCTGTTTTTTTTTCACCTGCAAGAATGCATTAAACTACTTTATCTTTACGAGTTCTGTTTTTTTTTTTTAATGATTCTGATTTCTTTTTTACTTATTTTATGAGATTGCAGTATGAAACATGAAGTTTTATTTTTTCCCCCTAAGTTTTTTGGTGGGTCTTTGCATAATAATCATTGTGATTCAGTACTTCATGGTAGAGTTTGCTCAGGAGGTACGTGAAATTATTCAATTTGAGATGTTTTATAGTATTAGATTTAAGTATTTATTATAATTTATAATTTAAATTATTTTATTCAATTACATAAAATTACAAAAAAAAAACTATTTATTTATACCTATGCTCTATTTTTTTATCGTTAGATAGAAAAGAAAAATCATTTGACCTCTATTATATTTGTTTTCTATTTTATTTATTAGAAAAATCATTTTTTAATCATCAGAATTCTAACTCTATTTTTTAATTCCAAAGATTTATCTCTTTTATCAATAATTTCAAATCCTTAATTCAATTTACTTTTCAATTTTCAAACTTAATATTAAAAAAATTAAAATTACATCGTTACATCTTCCTTTTTTTAATTTTATAGTTTCTAATTTCTTTTATAATTATCTCTTTTTTAAAAAAAAATTGATGTCATATATAATCTTTTTTTCAAATTTTATACTATCTAATCTATTTTTTTAATATTTCTTTTATTAGATTTCTAACTCTATTTTTTAATTCTGAAGATTTTTCTCTTTAGTCAATAATTCTAAATCCTTAATTTAATTTACTTTTCAATTTTCAAAATTAATATTAAAAAATTAAAGTTACATTGTTACATCTTCCCTTATCTTTTTTATTTTTTTTAATTTTATAGTTTTTAATTTCTTTTATAATTATATCTTTTTTAAAATTTCTTTTAATGTGCTATATAATTTTTTGTTTTTTTTCTTTAAAAAAAATTATAGTTTCTAATTTCTTTCATAATTATCTCTTTTTCAAAATTTCTTTCGATGTACTATATATATTTTTTCAAATTTTATACTCTTTAATCTTTTGGACTTTTTTTTTAATATTTATTTTATCTGATTTTCTAACTCTATTTTTTAATTCCGAATATTTCTCTCTTTCATCTATAATTCCAAATCCTTAATTCAATTTTCTTTTCAATTTTCAAATTCAATATTAAAAAATTAAAGTTATATCATTACATCTTCCCTTATTTTTTTTCTTTTATGAAAATTATAGTTTCTAATTTCTTTTATAATTATCTCTTTTTCAAAATTTCTTTCCATGTACTATATAATTGTTTTTCAAATTTTATACTCTCTAATCTATTGGATTTTTTTAATATTTCTTTTATCATATTTTCTAACTTTATTTTTTAATTCTGAAGATTTCTCTCTTTAGTCAATAATTCTAAATCCTTAATTTAATTTACTTTTCAATTTTCAAAGTTAATATTAAAAAAAATAAAGTTACATTGTTACATCTTCCTTTTTTTTTTTTTTTTTTTAATTTTGCAGTTTCTAATTTTTTATTTATAATTATATCTTTTTTAAAATTTCTTTCAATGTGCTATATAAATCTTTGTTTTTTTTTTTCAAATTTTTTCTATTGACTATATAAATAAGGTAATGAAAATTTTAATAAGCCTGTGCATTGAAACACTAGTTATATATTTTGTGAATTCAAAATATAAAATATATACAAGTAAGCTAGCTAATAAATAATGTGAATTCAAAATACATAACATGATAAGGTTGTTGCAACTAGTAGATAATGTGAATTCAAAATACGTGGCATGATAAGGTTAGGTTGTTGTAGCTAACAGATAATGAGAATTCAAATGCAATGATTTAAATTCAAATGCAGATAATGGGGTATATGTCTCTTTTGAATTCTTTGCACCTGAGACAAAAAGTTGTCCCATGGTTTTCTGAGTAACAAAAAGTTGAGTTTTTGTCTTGTCCTGATTTGTTTAACTTGTGATGTTCCATAATCTTTTTTCAAATCAAACGTGGAACAAAAATATTTATCATGTACAATACCATAATTTTTATGTAGCAAATCAAATGGACCCTATATGTTTCTTAAAAAATCACTTTTTAAAAACATTTTTTTTAAAATAACTTTAAGTTTAAACTAAGGTCCGTTATCGTTGTTCATGAATCATGGAGATAGACGTGTTTGAAGAAAGATGGGTGTTTGTGTGGGTGAGGGTTGAAAAAATTGATTTTGAATATAATTGATTTTGAAGTAGTATAAATTTTGTTTAAATATTTTTATTTTAAAAATACATTAATAGTAAAACTAATTATGAAATTGTCAACGTGAATTGACACAAGACAGTCTTATTATGTCATTAATGGCGTATCTAATAAATTTAAAGATATCTCTCCATTCTACCACTTTTAAATTAAAAAAAAATATATATATAAAATCTTTTATCCAATATAAAAAATATTTAAAATCGCTTCAACTCAACTAATTTTTTAATAATGGGCAAAGAAACATTTAAAATTAGGTTAAGCTTGATATTTCAACATGAATGAAACGCATAGACAGCTGAGCAGCTTGTTGTTGTATTATTTTTTATTTAGAGAAAATATTAAAATATTGTGAGGGTATGGTTTTCAAAATTCGAAATACCGAAATAAAAACCCTGTCCTCCTCAAACTCAAACTCCCGCTCCTTCTTCTCTCTCTTCTATCTCCAATTAAGAGAGAGAAAGAGATTTCGGCTATCTTCGGCATCCAGATCTTCCATGCTACCTACCATTCATTCCCATTCCCATTTCCATTAGTAGGTAAGCTTGCTGAGTCAATTCTCACTCCCTTCATTCTTCATTCTCTCCACACACATCCTTTCCACTTTCTCATTTCTATCTAATGCTTAATTAAATCTTATCCAATGCAAAACAATGAAGTTTTTGAATGCACATCTGCACGAACTGCATCAAATCCCATCTGGGTATTCTTTTTCTACATAGAAATCAGGATTCATTGACTATTCTTTATAGTTGGTGCTTAAAAAGAAGATTGTTTAGAAGTTTAGCTTCTCTGTTACCGACAGTTAATCTAGCAGCTAAAGTTGTAAAATTTACCGTTTAATCAGTATTTCCATGTCTTGGATTTTCTAGATGTTTATTTCCTCGTTATTTAGTCCTAGAATACGTGAAAATTTGAGGGAGATTGTTGTTTCAGATTTATGGGCTCTTCCAATACTGTGCTTCCCAAATTCGTGTTTTTTCATAACTGCATAAAAGATAATCTTTGTTGTTGTTGTTGTGTGTTGTTTTCATAACTGAGCCAAATGAGATAGTGTGATCCATGTAGGCGTAGCCAACCTCACCAAGTGAGACAAGGCTTTTGTTGTTGTTGTTGTTGTTGTTGTGTGTTGTTTTCATAACCAAGGCGTATAACATGGTGTGATTCATGTAGTCAATCTCCCCTAGTGAGATAAGACTTTTGTTGTTGTGCTTGTTTTCATCATGGCTTGGTATTGATTTTGAAAGATGGTGTTGAATCTGTGTACACATTAACAATTATGTATTTGATTCTTCATTCTTGCTCTCAGCTATGGATTCTCTCCCTGATGCCATTCTCCAATGCATCTTGTCCCGAATCACCAATGCTCGTGACGTGTCATCTTGCAATTGTGTTTCCAAGCGATGGAAGGACTCCACCCCCTACATCAGAACCCTCTACTTTCCTCGCAGCTCATTTGACAGCCCTTCTTCTTCTGAGGGTGCTGACAACATCATCAAAAGAATGGTGTCAAGAGTGGTGAAGTTAGAGGAGCTAATTGTGTATAGCCCTTTTTCCCCTGATGGCCTTGCATCATGGCTCTCACTGGCGGGGCAAACTCTTCTTCAGCTCGAGCTCCGAATGGACAACCTTGCTGACAATCAGGGCTTCCATGAAAGCCCTTCCAAATTGGACTATATTGGTGCTGCTAAGAATTTGGAGTCTCTGAAACTGTGGGGTGTGTTGATGGTGCGTTCCCCCAAATGGGATGTGTTTCCTAACCTCAAAAACCTTGAAATTATTGGTGCAAGGTTGGAGGACCCTGTGTTGAGTGTGGTGCTTCATTCATGCCCGGTTCTCACCAGGTTGTTGCTGCTTGGATGTGAAGGGGTTAGATCGGTATCTATTGAGTTGCCGTGTATGGAGCAGTGCAAGCTGGATTTTTATGGCATGGGGAACTGTTCTCTCACTTTGACTTCCCCCAAAATTGAATCACTTGAGGTACAAGGCTGTAGCTGGATTAGGGTCCCTGAAACAAAGCATTTGAGGAAACTTTCCATATCCAACAGTGCAGGTAGTTAACTCATTAAAGTGGTTATTGTGTTCATATATTTGTTGTTGACTGTTGTCAGTCAGATATATAATGTAAAATCATTTGTGTCTCTACTTAAGTTTTTGGGATTGCTTGTTCATGACATGGTATGAGAGCTTTTGGGATTAAGTGCATGTTTGGTTTGGTGTCATTAAAAATGGACTCACGTTGCTTGAAGCTGGAAGAAGTAGCTTATGCTTGAAATTATGGACAGACGTACGTGTAAAATGCACAAGCAAACACACACTAAGTGGTATAGACTATAGAGTTTGATCCTTGCCTTTTATTGACAGTTCAAGCCCAAGGGCTCTTCCTTGAGTTGTGTATTAGAGATAGAATATTTGGGATTGTAAGTTCATCACATTGTCCATCTTTTTTTGTGTCCTTGTTTTCAAGTAATCTCCAGAGTTTGTCTTTGGACAAAACTTAGATACATATTCTTATATGTTTTTAGTATTTTCTTTTAATTAGAATTAGAGTTTTATTTTGATAACCTATACTGATCTTTAATGCAAATTTTTATTATATGTATTATTGAGGTGAAATTCCAGTTTTGATTAGAGAATAATACACAAAGCATATTTATGTTTATCCTTTTTATTCAGTTTAACTTACTTTCCTTTCAATTAATTTGATTTCAGGGAGAGTGTATATGGTTGATTTTGGAAATCTTTCAGCTCTGGAGTTCCTGTGTATGAGGGGAATCCAATGGTGCTGGGATGCCATATGCAAAATGCTGAAATTGGCAAGTGAGGTGCAACATCTCTATATGAAGGTTGAATTCACTGGGGACTATGATGCACTTCAACCCTTTCCAGAGATTGATTTTGTTGACTTCTTCAACAGTCATCAAAAGCTGCAAAAGTTTGATATTCATGGAGCCATGTTTGCAGCACTATGCCAGAAGAACAGTCTCAAACATGTAAGTTCATAATATTACCCTTCTGATTGAGGGTGTTGTTTAATATTTCAATTCATCTGATGAAGGTATTGCACAGGTGGATTCAGGATTTGTGATTCCATTTTTGGAGGAGGTTGTGATCACAGTGAGGTCACCTCTTAATGCTGAACAGAAAATGAGTACTCTTGAATCATTGCTGAAGTACGGGAAGAGTCTTAGGAAAATGGTTATAAAGATTCTTGAGATGAAGAGCTGCCATAGTAGTACTGATGATTTTTTTGACGAGATTTGCCGGTTCAGATACATGAATCATAACATAGTTCGAATAGAATAAAGCTCAGAAAGAGGCTACTATTTATTTCTTGATGCCTTCTTAATTTCAGACACTTTTCTTTGGAGCTAATTATTTTGTTAACTTTTCTCTGGTATACGATTTTGTTGTATTGATTTTGAACTTAATTTGAAAATTGACTCTTGTTTTAGTAAATTTGGAGAATAAATATAGCACCCCTTTCATGATTCCAAAAAATTGCAGTTGCTTTAAAGATCCTAATGATTTTTTTTGTCTGTTTAAAGGATTATACATTATTACATTATTACATTACACCATTTTCAATTATGGAAGCTATGATGAACAGTTAACCGTTGATGTGAAATGTTGTACATGAATAGTGCATATGACATACGTGGTGGTAAATATAGTAGCAGCCAGCAGGTAACGAGTTAAATATAAATAATTCTTTTACACTTCATTCACCTTTATTTTCTTTTTTCCCCCTATTATATTATTCATAATGTTTCTTATTTTCTTTTTATTCTTTTCTTTTTATCTTAATTTTTTATATCTATCTTACATTTCATAAAGGATTTGAAAAAATAACTATTGCAATAAGCAAGGAGCTTATGGTGATTAAGTTGTCTACGCATTATCTTTAATAAGAAAAATTAAATGAATTATGAATAAATTAAAAGTCCTGCTTTGTTTTGTTTGGTGTTTCATATAAAGTGTTCATTTTTTTTTTTTAAATTAGATCAATTTTGAATTACTAAATGTAATTAAAAGTGAATTAACTTGTATCATAACTTTTATATTAAAATATACACATGGTGTGAGAAATTAGTATAAAACACGCCCTAATAATTCGTGTCAAACAATGAATTGAATTGTATTGGAAAGCATCTCATACAAATTGAACTTATTGACATTGGATTTGGATGTGTTTGGAAGGATTTTGTAGAATTTATTTAAATTTATGAAAATAAATTTATATTTTTTTAAATATTTTCAGTTTATTTTAACAAATTTATTAAAATAACTTCTTTAACATATTTTAAGTAAATCAACTCTTATATGATAATTTTTTTATTTTTTATTAAATAAGAATTTTGATTTAATTCACACGTTGTCTTTTTGTTTTAATTGTTGTATTATGCTATATGTTGAATATAAGTTACCTCAAAAAAAAAATATATATATATATATATATATATATATATATATATATATATATAAGATTTACAAGGATATTTTGGTAGTTGGACATCAAATAATCGAACATAGCTCTATCATGCAATTTTTTATTTTAAATAATTATTTTAATATAAAATAGTACTACATTTTGTAAGAAATGAAAATAAAACTATATTTATTAAAAAAATCAAACACATTAGTTATAAACTAATAGCATGACCTTTTATTTACTTACGCTCCTCGCTAATTTATTTTTAATGCTGCTTTCCTGATCTATTTTTCACTGAACAAATAGGTCTTTTATTTTTATGAAGTAACAAACAGGTCTTCTGTTTTCAATACTTTGTTTTTCTCCTTAATTAGAGGATTTACGGCTTTTGAATATTGAATATACTTAAAATCTAATGTAATTGTATTAAAAATGATCTGATCAACAAAGTACTTCTTAAAAATGATCTAATATTAGTTTATATTATGAAAATGAAATAGACCTCTAAGTTATATATAATGATTGAATGATAAGTTCACCCCCAATACCAAATAAAAATTAGTTAATTAGATACTTATGATGCAAAATATCCATTCAAGACAAAAATTGCTAGTGATTGATTTAATATCATTTTTGTTAAATAATGATGTTCACATTTGGAGCGTAAATTTTGTTTACGTAACAATACTTAACTTTAGGTTGATATTTAAAACCACTAAAAAAAGAAAGAAAAGAACTACACACTATTTCAGAGAATCTTTTAATGATCAAATGAGATACAAATTGCCTCGGTATGATTTTGTAAGTTCCTAACGTTTTTCTTACGTATCTCGAAATATTTCCCTGCCAACTTTAACATCTGAATGTGTTTTTAGATTAACACCCAAAAATAAAAATTCTCTCACGTTTTCTTTTTTGTAACGTGGTCAACAACTTTTCAACCAGTAACAAAACGCAGTGTTTGGTTTGTTGTTTGCAACCCTTGCAAACGTCTGTTAACACTTTCCAAAGCTTCAAACGGAGAAGCAAGTACCCTGGTGAATTGGAAAAAATGTGGGTTACGTTCGATCCAATGTTTTCCCAAACACACCCTAAATCCCCACAAATGAAACAATCAATACTATGAAGGGCTTCCCCTAAACACAAAGCAATTAACCTAACACACCTTTACAACCTCAACAGCACTAGCAATTGAAACACTCAACCATGATTGAACACAATCCTCCTTAATGAAAACTTAATTCTTATCCTACCCTGTAGTCCCCAACACAAAATCATTCACTAAAATTCTTTCCCTCCCTTTTATCTGCCGGTTTTATATATCCCAATCATAAAGACAACTCATTGTAATAATCATCCGTGGAAAAGAAATGTTGGAAACTCTACTTGTGGTATCAAAAATTTCTGTCTACACTTGTAAATAGTGTTCATAAAAATTCTTTTAAGTTATTATATGTTTGCTATATCACTAATAAAATTAAATTAACTAATCTATATAAGCTTCTTCTTCTGGAAGTACCGCTTCAAATACCACAATTGCAAACCTGAAACTGCAATGCACATAGCCAAGGACAAAATGCTAAACCATGCCACTCTGGCATTTGTTTTTTCACTCACAGTCCTCATCTCAGCTTCCCTGAACAAATAACCCAAATAACAAAAATTAAACATATGAAAAGTTTTAAAAAAAATTATTTGCAATAAACTATATCTAGGGGAAGATGTTGATGTGATTGGAATTACCTGCCCTTAAGATAGAGCAAATTCTCATGGATGGCCTCTACTGCTCCTTCTAGCTTTCTCAGCTCAAGCTCGACTCCCTAGGTATCAATCACGTGTAGAGACAGAAATAAGCAAAGAGAAGCATTCAAGAGCAAAAGGTTTAGGTATAGATTTCAATTCAGATTTGGATCCTCTCATGTTCTCATGTTATGAGAGAGAAAGATACAAAAGCAACTATAGTAACACACCATTATTTGTGTAGGGTCCATTAAACATTATATAGTGTCTTTTCCACTCAAAACTTGAGGGGAACATCAAATAAGGAACATAAGAGGATCCAAATATTTTCAATTCACATGCAATTACTAAATCCTTTCAGCTCACAGTGCAAAACTACTTCAAGGAAACTACAAACCTAAGAAGCTCTTAAAAAAACAGTGCCTGAACTCATTTCTTATTATACCTTGAGTAAATGTCAGCCCTTGATAGGTAAAACTCTTAAGTTCTATCTACTAGATATTTATAGTATAGGGAGATTCAAAATTATACATATCTCTTGGAAGTTTACCTCAATCTTCTCTTTTCTAGCAACTGAATCCCAATCCTTGGCTGCAATTCCAATTTTCCAATCAAGGTTTACATTAACCTCACCACCTCCTTGACTATGGCTATCCACCCAGAAGCATGCAAGGTAGTTCCCAGCCTCTTGAGTCGTAAATGCGATATTACCATGTGTTGTGTTCTCCTTGTGATGAAGATTGTTTCCATATGGTGATGTCACCTAAAGGAAACAAATTACTATTAGAAACCAAGAGACAAGTAATAGACCTTTATAACAAGCTGATATCAGAAGGTTGTCATTCAAGAGCCAACCAGAATTACATCTTCATAACACATAAACACAAGCAAGTCTAAACAACAGAAATTAAACTATTATTACTTAGTAGAAATGTAAAATGTTTCCAAGTACATGTTTTTCACAATTATTCAACCTTATTTCTGTTCAGACTTGAAATTTTGTATATGAAATTATCATGCAAGGGATTCATGCCCCAGGTAGCTGAGGTATTTGATTGAACATCAATCGATAAATTAGTGCTTTTTTTATTACTGAATCACAGAATTCACACAATACGGCAAAGGTTGCTGTTCCCCAGACTTACGACTCCTATAGAGATTATTCTCTGTCCAAACTTACAGAACTACGGCACACACAACTTACTACACCCAATGTTTTTAAAACCGGACCGGTCATTGAACCGGTGAAGGTACTGGTTTAAGGTTCAATGGTTCAACCGTGGTTCAACCGGTATTAATAAAGATATTTTAAAAAATTTTAATACAATACATATAACACAATATTAAATAAAAAATAGCATAATATTCATAACTTCATAACATAAAAGTTTAATGCAGTAAAAAAACATAATAGTTTAACTTAAAAACGTCACTAGTCATAACATATACTAAATATAATTAGTAGTAAGTCAGAAGCACATTAAAAAAATAAAATAGAATTACAAAAAGAAAAGGAATAAGAAACGTAAACCATACCTGGTCTTCACTTCCTAAAATAAGAAAGGCAAAAAAAAGAATAATACTACTAAATAAATCACTAAAATCGAACCATTACACATACACACGAATCAGTAAATCACACTGTTGGACCTTAATTACGAGTCCATTAATTAAGAAATACCGCCATACAATTGATAATTGCAAAATAGAATAACAATTTGATACAGATACGTGATCAGGGTCTTCGCTGGAAACAAAAAAAGCTGTAAAATGAAGAAGGAAAGACGTGAAGACATGAAGCCGCCGAAGATGGAATAGAAAAACCATCAAAGATGGGATCGAAAAGTCGTCAGAGATGGAAAGAAATATCCCTGGAGAGAAAAGGGAAATTCTCGTGACTAATTCAGGGTTCACTGGAGTGATGCGAGTGCAAATCGTGGCCCAGAAAAAAGTTTGAAACGTTAGTTTCTGCAAACCGGGTCAACCGGTAAACCGCCGGTTTTGACCGGTTTTGCCGGTTTTATACCGGTTTCAGCGGTTTCTTACCGGTTCTAAAACAACATGGTTTTGCACCACAGTTGGACCGGACATATGACCGGTTCCCGGTTGAACCGGCCGGTCCGGTTCTGAAAACCATGACTACACCACACTACATACTTCCAACATGACAGTTATTATTACACTAACTTCTCATGACAGTTATTATTGGTTCCCATCAGTATTAAAGTCTCCAACTCTGCCATCTTTGATCTTGGCAACCACTCAACATAGCAAGAATACTACACTGCGAACCACGCTGTAAGACATTTCCACCATTATGTGTGCAAACCATATTTTAAGATGTTTCGCCTTTCCATTACCACCAGATCTCCAGTGGCGAATTATTCAATGAGCTCAATCACAATGAAATTGGACTGTCTAACCAAGAATCAGACCAGGAATTTCCAGCTGAGTAAGAAAACTTCCATCAAGCCTAACACTTAATATAGACTGGCCCACACTTGTAGACTGACCTAAGTCTGTAGACTGACCATCCAATTATAACTGTCTCGCCGTATCACATCACGGTCATAGGGCTTAAAGAGCCAGTGGGTCTTCAATCCTCAGGCCCAGTGTAGCGAGATTCTAGATTCTCCCCACACATGACTAAGGCACCATTGGCGCCATCCCCTCGCCACATGGGAGGGAGGTACCATGCACGCCACTCCCAGAAATGGTGGGAACCGTTAGAGAACACACTCATTAAATAGATGTGATCCATCCGGGTTACACCAGGTCACGCATAATAGAGGCTCACTAGGGTTTTTTGAGTTCACACCAAGCTTTAGGACTCCCTGGCGAGTGTGTTCTCTAGCGCGAACACCTAGACCATTCAGGCTCCATAAGCATATACCAAGAAATTCGGAGAAGTTTTAAGCAATAAAAATTACATTCACTGATAAATGTGTAAAAGCAAAACATTATTGTGAAAAATATCATGACCAACATAAGAAAATAGGATAATAAATTCCCAAAGATAACACCTAACAAAAAACAAATTTCCACAACATGGTCTTCCAACTAATCAGTTAAGCAGCAACGTGTCAAATACATGTTTTTTACCTTTCAAATTACCAAAGGCAGCAAGCAACACACAATAATTTTCCGAAACTGAAGAGTAATAGCAAATCCACGACAAAGCAAATCCATCAATAGGCACAAATCAAGGAACCAAACAAATCATAATACGAATGAGCAATTGGAGAAGGACCCATGACAGAAATCGCAAAAGGGTGTCTTAATGGAAGGGAAAAAGGGTACCTTGACGGCGATGGTGGGGTTGTGGGTGTGATCACTGGGGATAACGACGTAGTCGGCCAAAACGACGACGTTGTGTTGGATTTCTTCGGAGACGCACTTGGTGCCAGTGGTGGGTAAGGTGAGCCAAATAGCGAGAGCGGAAGGAACCAGATTGGTCGAGAAGAAGAAGAGGAGGAGTAGCAACGTTAACATAGCTCTGTTCCCCATAGCCTCTTCTCTCTCTCTCTCACAACAACAAAAAACAATCTTTTTCTTTCTCTCTCTGCACTCTTTGGATCTGTATCTAGGTGGGGTGCTCTATAATTTCAGTTTTTTTTTACTTCCCTCTCATTTTATTTTATTAATTAATTAATTCTTTTCTTTATTATTATTTTTTTCTCTCTCTTTCTAGTTTTAAAATATTTTTTTTAAAAAGGTAATATATTTTGGTCTATTTGACTAATTTTTTACTCAATCTGTTTTATGAATTGTCCTTATTGGACTAATTTTCAAAACTATGATTATGAGCACAATTTGAAAATCCAATTTAACTTGGTTTTTGTTGTCTTGATTCTTATTATTTTATTTATTACCTTTTTTGGTCTGTTTGACTAATTTTTTACTCCATCTATTTTCTAAAGTGTCCCTATTGGACTAATTTTCAAAACTATAATTATAAACAAAATTTGAAAAATAAAAAGAACTGGCAGTGTAAAAGGACCTATAAAAATATTTAACATAGAATTAATAATTTAAATGGTAACCGTATTAGATTTTAATTAATAGGATAAATTTTTTTATGCTGTTATATAATTACATTTTAATTAATTAATAACATAAAAATATTTACATTGATTGACAATGTATTAAAATTAAATTCATTATATATTATCTCACTTTCTAATCAAATTTATGTGTTTATCACTTAATATAAAACTATCAAACTCATTAAGAAATACGTAATTTCAATACAATTATTGTAAAAATCACTTTTGGAACTATTTATTTTAAATTAACTATTCACTTATAATATGTTAAAGTAAATTAAAAATTACATAAAAATGTAAATTAAAAATAAATTTTATAAAAAGTTTATTAAAATAATGAGTGATGTCAATCTTGTTATTTGTATATGGTAAAAGTCAGTACTCAATATAAAATTGCACAGCAATTGTGAACCCACTCACCTATTCTGTCGACATTTTTAAGGGATAAAATCAAACTTTAGTATTTTCTGTTTTTTTTTTAAATAATATTGTTTTTAATTTTATTTAAGTTAAAAATACCCTTTATAATATATATTATACTTATTAATCTGAATAGAGTTATTGGTCGTAAACTACTATTTCCGTTCTTAAATATAAGACTCTTTTTTAAAAAAAATTTATCTTTTTTTTATAAGACTTTTTTCAAGTTATTTTTTGCATTAATTATTTTTTTTTTTATCAAAATACTCTTAATCACTTTACTGCTATAAATTAATAAGATAAGTACATTCTCTCTTTCTTATGATGATTGAAAAATATGGGTAACACTCATTAATTAATTAGTAAAAAGTAATTAAATGGAAAGAGAGAAAGATGACGAGTCCCAATAATTATAAGAGTAATTTTGAAAAAATAATATAAATTGTTAACAAATTTAATATTATTAACTAAATTAACCAACTTTATTGAAAGATGTGAATTAATTAAAAAAATCTTATATTCAGAAATGGAGGTAATACATGCTTGTAATTTGATTGGTACTCATTCAATTCTTTGAAGGTTAAAAGTTTAGTCACCATTCACCTATTAGGTTATGCTTCTTCCTTCGTGATCTTGATACTTCTACCTTAGGGCTTAGGTTATGGCTGTATATGGATACCCTCTCTGGAATGATCCCTCCTGCAATATATGAAGGATTTAAAATTTTTAGCTCAGCCCTACACTCTCTCTCAATGTCTGTTATTATATGAATAATATACATAATATATCTATGATATGTATTGATTTTTTATATTAACAAATTTTTCTATTAATATAATGTATAGTATTAACTTAAGCATGATGTTTATATTAATAGTTTCATCAGTTTTATTTTTATTAAATAATGTCTATATCAATTGAAACAAGTCCATGACTAATTATTTTATGTAAATATATGATGCTTTTGTGTTCAGTGTCTAAGAGACAATAGAATAAATTAATAAAATCAAAGAAAGTGCTCCTCTTGTGCTTCGGCATGTGGTATTGAATATGATTAAGTATTGAATATGATTATGAGACTATCATTTGGAGTCGACCAATAACAGGAAACTGGGATTATTTTGATAGGGATTGAGTCACACGTTACTCTATCTACTTTTCTAATTTCTGTGTCTCAATTTCTATATACAAGTTTGGCCAGAATAAAGCCCAACTTAGGGAACTGCACTGATCACCCAAGAAACATTCCAAAGTTTATCCTAGACGCAGTTTTAGGATTTCTCAACATGGCCCTGCTAAATGAACCCGTGAATAATCAAGTGAAAATTCAAGAGAAAATAAATAAAGAAAGAAAGAAAATATCAGGTAGCTACACTAACACAGTCTACAAAAACATTTACGGTGAGTTTGGTAGGGATAAAAGAGAGAGGGATAAAAGTGAAAAGATATGAAAGTAAGATGAAAGTGAAAATAGAGTGTGTTTGATAGGAGTGAAAGTGAGATGAAAGTGAGTGAAAAATATGAGCCTCACAACATAGAAGTTTCATTCCAAATTAAAATGAAAGTCTGCTGAAATAAACAGTAATCACGTGAGCTAATGTTAAAAAATTATCGAATAAAAAAAATGACCACTGCTGTTCGATGCAAACTTTTATTCAAATGCATAGTAACCAATTATTCAAATGCATAATATGCAATCCAGACAGGTTCATCTTTTTCTTTATATAGACCCCATTTTTCTATATAAACCCCCTTTCCCTTTTTCTTATATCCCTTTAGACCCCACCCCTCTCTCCTGATGATAATAATAATAATAATAATAATAATAGAAACAAAAAGTAAAATAAATAAATAAATAAGAATAATATTAATAATAAATAAATAAGAATACTATTAACAATAAAATAATTCTATTTTTTTTACTTACCTATCAACTTTAATTCAAATCTTTTATCTCTTTTACACTTTCTTTCATCTCAATCAAGACGAAGGCTAGCGTGCCAAAGCTGCACAGGTCTTGTACCGTGCACAAGGAAATATGAACCGTCAGATGTCCTATTTAAAAATTGTACGAATACGATTTTACTATATACACTAGGTGTAAGGCTACTGAATAACATCCCTGATTTTTATAAAAAAAAAAATCACGTGGACCCAGTGTACAGTTCCTGGTTCCTCCTAGGCGCCTACATTTCTAAGTTCTAACATTTGTGAGTGCCTTACATTCATATTTCTAGGCACTATATTTCAATTAAGTGATATATAATATATTTTTTAAAATTAATTTTTTTAATGAACTTATTATATTTTTTTTAAAATCAAAATTTTTCTTTTTTTAAAAGAAACCATAATTTAATTAAATAAACTTATATTGTTTAAAATTATTTTTTAATATTTAAATAATTTGCTAACAATATTGTTTTAAAACAAAAACAAAATTATTTTTCTTTATAATTTTAATTTTTTATCAACTTTTGTTTAGTGACTAAATATTTTAATTAAAAATAAAAATAAATAACAAGCTTCTAGAAAAATGCTCTTTCCGAGAATGATTATTTTTTAAAATAGATACCAAACATGAGAAACCAGGATTTCCAATCTAAGATTCTCAGGAAATCAAAAGTTTCTCTCCTACCAAACACTTCCTAATTGAAAAGCTTGTTTGACTGTTTGATAAATAAACTCTTTTTAGTATAGCTTCTAGCATTTTTTGAGACACCACTTCAAGTAGCATTTTTAAAAACCGCTAGCTTTGTGATGTCTACTTAGAAGTAATTTTTTTTTACTTTATTTTAAATTCGATTGAAAATATTTTAGGATATAGTACAAAATGAATAGTAAAAACCACAATATGCAAAAAATATAATTAAAATAATTGATCTATAAATAAAAAATTACAAGTGTTTAATTAAAAACTAAAATTATAAATACTCCAAAATATATTTTTACCAATAAAATAAAAATGAAATTTATATGAAAATATCACATAAATATGTCCATTTTTGTCATTTTGTATTTTTTAGCTACTTCAACAAATAATTTTACCAAACACTGATTCAATAAGCCAATTTAACAACTTTCAGCTACTAGCTACAAGTAAAAATAAAATGTATCAATTGTAACAATAAATAAATACTGAAAGTAAAAAAAAAAACTTAATATTATATATTATTAACCTTAAAATAAACATTAACAACACATGCAATATTAAATTTATCAATTATGATTTTACAAATTATAAAAATAAATAATAATTAAAAAAATATGCCCACGCCCTGCCTTAGTCCACTTCGGACCAACAAAAATTCGAGCTAAGTAGAGCTGGGCCAAAATGAACTTGAGCTTAAATTTTCACAGCTAACCAATTTAATTCAAATTCCTTTTTACTTTTTTTTTTCAATCTAAAAATTTTGTTACTTATTTTAATATTCTCTCACACGCATACGACAATCAACTTGTCATTTGTCACCGTTACTTTGTTCGTTGCTACCGTGTTGTCTTTTAACACACTCTTTTACTTGCATTACACCGTTAATTATTATATTATTTATTTTATTTTTAATTGAAATATTTAACCACTAAACAAAAATTGATAAAAAAAAATGAAAATTACAAAGAAAAATATTTTTGTTTTTGTTTTAAAACAATATTACTAGCAAATTATTTAAATATTAAAAAAAATAATTTTAAACAATATAAGTTTTTTTAATTAAATTATACTTTCTTTTAAAAAAAAGAAAAAATTTGATTTTAAAAATATAATATGTTCATTAAAAAATTAATTTTAAAAAATATATTACATATCACTTAATTGAAATATAGTGCCTAGAAATATGAACGTAACGCACTCACAAATGTTAGACGTGTGGGCACTTAGGTGGAGACAGGAAAATGTAAACTGGGCCCTCGTGATATTTTTTTTTAATGAAAATCAGGGACATTATTCAATAGCCTTGCGTCCAGTATACTTATTAAAATCGTATCCGCACAATTTTCGCGTAGGACATCTTACGGACCATATTCCCTTGTGCACGGTGCAAGACCTGTGCAGCTTTGGCACGCTAGCCTCCGTCCTCAATCAAACAACCTTACTTTCTATTATCTTTCAACTCTCTTTCATCATTTTTCATTCCTTTTCATTATTCACACTTTCGTTCTTTTTCATCCCTTGCTACCAAACACATAATTAATATATAAAGTAAGAATAAAAGTTTATCTAACCTTGATTTGAATTAATCACATAACATGTTGAGATTGTTCCCCCTGTTATCACATCCCTTCTATCTTCACAATTTTCAGTATCTGTGAATCAACCGAAACACCCATCAAAGAAAAACTTTGCTCAACCACAAAACCAAATTTCCGTGGCATGCAACTACTGCACCTTTAGACATGGGTAACATATATTTGGCTTGTCGTGAAGGGGAAGTAAGTTACTATAGTGATGAGAGAGAGAGAGAGATTCAAAGAGAGAGAGCAAGGGGCAGAAAGGAGAGTGATTTTCACATAAGGAAAGACAGAGGGCGGAATGGTGAGATCTCAACCTTCTTCTTCTCAAAGTTTCCTAATGATTTTGGACTCATGGAACTATGGAGGATTTTCCAAAGATGGGGTAAAGTGTGGGAGGTCTTCATTGCAAAGCGAAGAGATAGATGGGGCAATAAATATGGCTTTGTGAGATTTCTTGGTGTTCAAAATGTTAAGCTGTTAGAACAACAACTGGATAACATATATATTGGAGCAGTGAAAATGTGAGTTAACATCCCAAAATACAGAAAAGGGGAGGTTAGGGAAGGTGTGAGATTGCCGAAAGAAAGGAACGTGAATGACAGGGCAACATGGATGAACAAACAACATGCTATTGAACATACGAAGCAAAACAATGAAATGGGGGCGAATACCAGCAATGTCAAAAGATCATACGCAAGGGTAGTGGCAGATGGAAGAAGGAACAACTACATACAATGGAGACCAAAGATCAATATTAATAAGGAATCAACGGTGAACACATGGAAGAGCTAAATCATAAATGTGGAAGAACAAGGAAAAGAGTGGTTAAAGGATTGTCTTGTGGGAAAGTTAAGGGAGCTGCAAATGTTTGATAGGATCCAAGAAACAGTATTTCTTGATCAGCATCGTGACATTAAACTGAGGTACTTGAGAGACGAACTGGTTCTTATCTCTGGGTTAGAGGAAAAAAAGGCTCAAGCTATGATTGATGATGGAGGCGAAACCTTCTTGTCCATTTTTCAATATGTTCAGAAATGGAATCATGAAATAACCACTAACAACAGGCTTGCTTGGGTACGCTGTACAGGGGTTCCACTGAACTCGTGGTCTGAAACATGTTTTTCACAAGTTGTTAATGTATTTGGATCTATGATTAGCGTGGATGAGGATATGGTGAAAATGACGAGGCTGGACTATGCTAGACTTCTTGTCAAAACGTGCTCACAACATAGCGTTGATTACTGCAGCAAAATCAAGATCAATGGTCATATATACCAGATACGCGTTGTTGAGGAGCCGGGCCCAAGGAAAGATGAATGCAAGTGTTGGCTATGGAAAGATGATATCTCGACAAAAGGGGATTTGTCAAATGAAAGTATCTGCTGGATAGAGATTATTTCATTCCAATTTGAATGTTCAGAGGATGTGTGCTTGGAGACCAAGGTCGATAGGGGTGAAAAGGGACATGACCGAGGTGTTTGCCGGCGAGGAGGGAATGAAGGCGATACTATGGAAGGACCAGTGGGTAATACAAGAAACAATCCACTGGACAATGATAAAGAATGTGGGAAAGAGTTGGAGATAATTTCAAATTTTCAAAAATGTCAAATAGTGAATGACGTTGATGTGCTAGAGATGGGAAGTCAGAAGGAGGCACAAAAGGGTGGGATACACGGTGATCAAGATTGTAAGAATAAGCAAATTTGTCAGCAGATCATACCAGTTCAAACACCAAATGTCACTCTAACGTCAAAAATTTGTGCTGGAATTCAAGTGCAAGAAAGACCAAAGATAGGCTTGACGACTGCGTTGGAGGATCTATGCACTCAAGATGTTGGGCCAAGCACAGTAATTCGGAGCAGGCCCAATAACATGGGTCAAGATACATCTCAAGATGGAACTTTGGGCTTGAAGGTAGTGGATGACACTCTTGACAATGATTCTAATATGTACGAGGGATCACAACAGAAACACAGCCCGAACATAATGGGCCTTTGTTCTGGTAAAGCAACAACAACCACAACGAATGTAAACAAAGGCTCTGTACACGTCAAAGGGGTTCATTTACTTAAAAGAATTGATCCCACGACCAGTGAACAACATAACGTTGTTGAGGAGGTGCAACAAACAGATACGGTTTCTGAGAGACAGGAGTCTTGGAAGGATGGGGTGACGAGAGGAGATCCCAAATCTAGGTATGACTGCCCCAACTTTTCGGGGTCCCGAGTCTCGGAATCATCTTGTTTGAGATTGCCAACATGCAATTATGCACTACGGAGCAGGGAGAAAGGACCAAATAGCCTCGATCTGAGTCAAAATCTGAATGATGATATTATCAGGAATTGCAACAAATTATTTTGGGAGAAGAAAAAGGTATCAGAGGCAAGCAGGCTGTGGGAGCTTGGAAAAGAAATGGGGGTATCATCCAAACAGGGAGATGAGGAGATGGTTAAAAAATTGGTTGCTATGGAAGAAAGAGACAACAGGGAAATTAAAGAAGTGAAGAGGAGGCGTCATGAGGGGTTGAAGGAGGTTAAAAAATGAAGTTACTCTCTTATAATGTCAGAGGCCTTGGTGTGAGCACCAAGTGGAGGTTTATTAGAGATTTAGTAACAAAAGAGGGTGTGGAATATTTATGTGTTCAGGAGACTAAGAAGGAAGTCATTGGCAAAGTTCTATGCCAAGCACTTTGGGGAGATAGTGAACTACAGTGGCTAGAGATGCTGGCTATTAATTCAGCGGGTGGGCTATTATGCATTTGGAGTAAGGAATGTTTGGAGGTTAAAAATTGTTTCTTCGGATTTGGCTATATTGGGGTGGAAGGGGTTTGGAAGGAGGGTGGATGGGATATTGTAATTGTCAATATTTATTCTTCCTGTGAGTTTGTAACCAAAAGGAGGCTTGGGGAAGAGCTTAAAGAGAAGAAAACGAGCAGTAACACCGACCTTTGGTGTATTGTGGGGGATTTTAATGCTATAAGAAAACCATTTGAGAAAATTGGGGTAGGGAGGGATGGACAAGAAAATGTGGAGATGAGACGCTTTAATCAATTCATCTTGGAGATGGAGTTGGAGGATGCTCCCTTGGTAGGTAGAGGCTACACTTGGTATAGGCCAAATGGTAGATCCAAAAGTAGACTTGACAGGTTCCTGATATCAAGAATGTGGTTTAACAAATGGCCGGGCAGCACTCAATTCATTCTAGAGAGGAACATATCTGACCATTGCCCCATTCTAATGAGAGACTCAAAGGTTGATTGGGGCCCCAAACCTTTCAGGGTACTAGACTATTGGTTCAAAGATAAATCTTTTGGTGGTTTTGTGGAAAAATCATGGAAGGAATTGGAGATACATGGATGGGGTGCCTATGTTTTCAAAGAGAAATTGAAAGGGCTTAAGAGAAGTCTCAAAGAGTGGAATGCTACACACTTTGGAAACACACAAAAGGCATATCAAGAAGTGGTCAAAGATCTTAATGAGCTTGACTTAAAGGAGGAAGTGCAACCATTATCCGAGGAGGAGATTTGGAGGAGCGTAGAACAACAAGAAGAGTTTTGGAAAGTGGCCAGGAGGAATGAATCTCTTCTTAGACAGAAAGCAAGATCAAAATGGTTGTTGGAGGGAGACAACAATTCTAAATATTTCCATTCGATCATAAATTGAAGGAGGAGGAAGAATGCTCTAAGGGGGTTATACATTGATGGAGCTTGGGTGAAAGATCCAACTAAAGTCAAGATTGAAGCAAAGAACTTCTTTTGCAATAGGTTCTCAGAAAGTGACAAAAACCTACCTACTTTGGATGGTGTAGGATTCCCACAAATCTCTCAAGAGGAGTATGAAGCATTGGTGGCAAAATTTGATGAGATGGAAATTAAGGAAGCGGTTTGGGATTGTTGAAGTACAAAAAGTCCTGGGCCTGATGGTTTCAATTTTAAATTTATCAAAGCTTTTTGGAATTCTTTGAAGGATGATGTCAAGCGATTTTTGGATGAATTCCATGAGTAGGGAGTATTCCCCAAAGGTTGCAATCCTTCTTTTATCACCTTGATCCCTAAGGTGGACGATCCACAGGGCCTGCGGGACTTTAGACCTATATCTCTGGTTGGCTGGATGTACAAAATCCTGGCTAAAATTTTAGCTAGAAGGCTCAGGACTGTTCTTCCTAAGGTGATTGATGAAAGACAAAGCGCTTTTCTTGAAGGAAGACACTTGTTAGATAGTGTTTTGGTAGCTAATGAAGCGGTTGATGAGGCGAAGAGATGTAGAAAGAAGTGTCTGGTGTTCAAAGTAGATTACAAGAAAGCCTACGATTCAGTTTCTTGGGAGTTCCTGTTATACATGCTTAGGAGGTTGGGGTTTGGTGACAAGTGGATTGGGTGGATCAAACAATGCTTGATATCTACTCACATGTTAGTGCTGGTGAATGGTAGCCCATCAGAAGAATTTATACCACAAAGGGGCCTGAGACAAGGAGATCCGTTAGCACCCTTTTTGTTTACAGTGGTGGCAGAAGGACTCACTGGTATGATGAGAGTTGTTGTTGCTAAAAAGTTGTTTCATGGTTTCCTTATTGGTAGGAATGCCATTGAAGTCAACCTTTTGCAGTATGCGGATGACACTGTTTTCTTTGGAGAGGCAACTAACTCTAATGTGTTGGTTATTAAGAGTATGTTGAGATGTTATGAGATGATATCTGGACTTAAAGTCAATTTTTTCAAGAGTTCTTTCGGGGCGGTGGGCATGGATAGAAACACTATGGAATTTTTTGCTAACAGTTTAAATTGCAGGTTGATGACTTTGCCTTTTGTATACTTGGGAATACCGGTGGAAGCGTGTCCTAGAAAGGTGGAGACATGGGATCCGATTTTAAAGAAGATTGACAAGAAGTTAGCAAGATGGAAGCACAAGGTTCTGTCACTTGCTAGGAGAGTGTGTCTTATCAAATCGGTTTTGTCATCTCTACCACTTTTCTTCTTATCCTTTTTTAAAATACCGAAAGGTGTGGTAAAAAAGATAAGGCAAAGGCAGAGATAGTTTCTTTGGGGGTGTGAGGAAGGTAGAAAAAAGATAGCTTGGGTGAGGTAGGAAAAAATATGTTGTCCTAGAGAGAAGGGGGGCTTAGGTGTGAAGGACATATCTATGTTTAATGAATCACTACTTGCAAAATGGAGATGGAGGATTTTTCATCATAGGGGAGGTCTATGGGCTCAAATTTTAGAGTCTAAATATGGAGGTTGGGGGGGGCTTAGAGAGGAGGGAGTATGTAAAAATGCATCTATTTGGTGGAGAGATTTGAGGAGTGTTTGTGGGGGACAAAATGAAGAGAAATGGTTCGATAATCTCGTGTGCTGGAAACTTGGTGAAGGGAGACAAACTAGATTTTGGCTTGATAGGTGGATTAGTCACGAGCCATTAGCTTCTTTATTCCCTAGACTTTTCCTTTTGTCGGAACAAAAAGAAGCTTTTGTAGTAGAGGTTGGGTCCTGGATAATGGAGGAGTGGAGGAGGGATTTCTTTGAGTGGGAAAATCAGCAGCTACAACAACTGCAAAATGTTTTAACTTCGGCGAGCCTACACAAAGGGAGGGAGGTGGATTCCTGGTGGTGGACTGCTGACCCAATAGGACAATTCTCTGTTAGATCATCCTACGCAACCTTACACAATTTAAGTTTTGGTGGTGAAGTTGATGACCTTCTCTCCCAAATGTGGGAACTTGATATTCCGCCTAAGGCAGCACACACAGTATGGAGGGTTATGAGCAACAGACTACCTACAAGGGATAATCTGCGTCAGAGAAATATACACCTGCTCATTACTTATGTGTCTTCTATCATCAAGAGGCTGAGACTGTTGGTCATACACTATTATCGTGCAAGGCTATAGATGAGATCTGGAATCAGTGGTTCCTGCGGATGAATACACTTACTGTGATGTCTAATAATCCTAGGGACCACTTTCAGCAACATCCTGGTAAGCTGAGTGCTAAAGAGGAGATAAATAGATGGAGAGTGCTCTGGTGTGCAACTATATGGTGCATTTGGAATAATAGGAACAGATGTCTCTTCCAGGATACCGTTTTTGATAAAGAGGATTTGCTGCAGAAGATACATTACACTGCTTGGGGTTGGTTATCGAGTACATCCACCAAATTATGTTATTCTTTTAAGCAGTGGTCTGTCAACCCTGGTGATTGTCTGTGCTTGTGAGTATTGCAGATCTGTCCTTCTCTGGTTTCTGGTTCTGATATGTCTGGTAGTAAGGTGCTGGCAGGCTGATAGTTGTGGGGAATTTAAATTTTGTTGTGAAAGTGTGTACATGAATTGGTGTCTGCGGGTTGCTGGTAAATCGTGAAGTCATTTTTCTTGGTGTCAGTAGGCCACATGGCTGTCTTTAGGGGGTGCAACTATATGCATCATTTATGGCTGTAAACTTTGGTGTGGATTTTTTGTGGTTAGATAAGAGGCTCGGGTAGCACTTATTGTTTTCTGCAGGTTACCTAATATTTAGTGAATTGGCTCATTAAATATATCGTAATCACTATTGTGGGGGATTTATTGTATATTTGACTTATTTTGGCTATGGTCAGATGTACTCTCACTGGGTATCACTTGTACCCATTATTAATACATATATTGCTTACCCAAAAAAAAACAATATTTCAGTATCATTGCTTCTCTTCCATTGTGCTACTAAAGACTTGTCTTCGCTTCCCTAATCAAGCTATGAAACCGTTTTTCTTTTCTAACATTTCTAATAAATGGTACTAACTAAAATAGCATGTGGACTAGTTTATTGTCCAATTGAAATAAAATGAAGTTTCATTACATACTCTTTAAGGCCACTCATGCCCTCAAAATACTTGTAATTCTAATGTTAAAAATAAAAATAAAAGACAAGATATAATAAAGGACAAAATTACAAATACATAACAGTTCATTAGGCTATCTTCATATCATTATGTAAAAAATAAAAAGTCAAAACTTCGCCAAGCTTACGTTACGAATATAATTTTATTAACATAGTGTAATAAGATTGACAAATAATTATATCTTTTCAAGCATAGGATCAGTATAGTTAAGAAGTTCGATATCATGTATGAAAAAATATATGTTGGATTGCTGGAAAAGATATGCTCTTATTTGAATTTCAATATTTTGAGAAATTACTCTTTGACTTTATGTTAGAATATCCTATTAAAGAAAGAGTTTAATTGTGATATACTGACAATGTAAAACTATTTTACACAGCTATTCAATCATAAATCACAATTGATATTACTTTTAAGGTAATTTTGTAAAAGTCAACAAACTTATCATACATGGTAGGTTGTGATTGGATGACGGTGTAAAATTTGTTTACACTGTTAGCGCATAACCCTTTTTCTCTTAAAGAAAAGTAGAGTGGAATTTTATTTAGTCATTCAGTTGTCCACTTGCTCAAACAACTCCAATTCACAGGCCAGACCAGACACCTTAACGGTCACCTAGGTGTGTTCCCCACCATTTGAGATCCTATTTCGCTCGTGAGCTATCATAATCTATCTTTGATTTCTTACCTAAATGTTTTGTTTTAGCGGCGTGAAAAAGGGTCTTTTACCTTGCACATTCACAACAATGTCACAAACACAACCAATTTCTACTTATTTTTATTTTCCTTCACATTATTTTCTACATATCTACATTATGAATGTATTCTGCTACACATGCAAATATGAGATGTGAGACTGATAATGCGTATTTTGCATTTTTCCATTCAATAAGTCCACCATCCATGCTTTGAGAAATGACAATATCATAATTTTCAAAAGCAATAGTACTCTCATTCTCCTTTCATGATTAATTAAGATTCCACGACTTTGATTAACTCTAATGGAAAGTGCTCTATAAGAAGTAACTCATATAACAACTCAAAATAATATAAAACCGTTAGAGCATAGAAAAAGAGCAACTCACGTACACTACCTGTTGCTGAAAAGAGCTTCCTCTTGCTCTTCAAATTTTTGTGAGTACCAAAATAATTGTTAATTAATTAAAAAAATAACACTGTATCTTAATTACTTTTGTGTAGTTCATTTAACAAACATTTCAGAATCGTTGAATTTAAGTAAAAAATTGATTTAGTTATTTAAAATAATAAAAATGAGAAGACATTGTGAGAAGTTATTACAAAAATTATATAAAATAGTTTTTAACAATTCGTGAAAATTACTTGAATATCAAATTGCCCTTAGATAAGAAAAGCCATCCTTCAGACAAAGTCTGCATTTAGAGAAAGCTTAACCTTATCTTATACAGTAGATGAGAAGAAAAGGAGTTCCAACGGCTCTCTAAGCCTTTTCCAGGGCATAATGAAGTCTAGTTGACATTATCTACTCGGAAATACAGGGAGGATAATTTTGGTCCTCTACTTTAATGAACTGAACCCATAAAATATAAATCCATGAAATTCTCTTTTCTTATAATACCCAAATAGAATAAAAGAGTTAAAACCTCCTTATAAAAAAATAAAATAAAAGTGCTAATAATTATATTCAACTATCTTACTGGTCTCACTGTCCCACAAGAATTTTCACTCAGATTTGGTCCAACATGGGTTAGGAACCACGTACATGACCCTACGGCAAATTCCTGCCAAAAAAAATCTTAACGTTGTAAAAAGCCAAATACCTGTCCTTTATATGCCTCACCAATCTCATTTGCTTCTTCAATTCACACTCAAAAGAAAAATGGAAACCCTCATCTCCCAGTTCACCTTTCTCTCTGATCAAGCTTTCCAAGACAAAAATTTTGATCCTTTCACAACTGAAGACCTCATGAAGCTGTTTGAGATTGAGTCATACAAGGCATGGGTGGCTGTGGAACTTGAGCAAGAGAAAGAGGTGGAAGAAGCACAGGTTACTATGCAACAAGCAGAGGATCACTTTGACTGGGTCATGGAGAGTGCCATGGAAGAGTTTAGATACTTTGAAGAAGAGCTTGAGAGCATGTCAAAAGCTGGAGTGGATAGCTTAATTGAAACTTCTGAGAGTTTAGTGGAAAATGCTGCTTCTGCTGCTTCCAAGAGGTGCATTGAGACTGCAGTTAATTCAGCCATTGCTTCTAGCAAGGTTCATCCTTCTTAGCAGCTCTTATGTGGAAAGGTATTGGAGTTAGACAAATGCTACCAACCTACTCTCTAACACATTCTTTTAGAAATCACAAAAATTTGTATGTCTTACTTTTTATTTAATAAACTTCACTAATGTTTTCATAGTTTCTAATAAATTTTAACCTATAATAAAGAATGTATTAAAATGAATGTGTTAAATAGTCTGTTGTTCTCACTCTTACATAGTAAATTGAATAATACTTCTCTTTTAACCTTTATTGCTTTGTTTTTTCAGTCCTTGTACTGCAGCTTTGGCTAGAAAAGTGGAGGGATTAGATCTGAATTGTATCAAAATTGAGATGAGATACTGATTATTCAGTAATTACTGAAGAAAGGATATTTATTATATTCATTTTACACGGAAATCCAGGTGTATTTTTTTGGGTGGATCTGATCGATACAAAGGCTTAGTATTTCAGGCAACTTAACCTGTTGAGCATTGAGCACTGTATTTAGTGGTTTAGCCCATTTTTTTCTTTTTTCTTGTTTGTTATTACTTTTTTGGTTCCGATTTCTTGACTAATTTGCGAGTAGACAAATATATACTATATTCATGCTTATTTTCTTTTTTACTAGTGCGTGTCTCCTGCAGATTTTACTGTTGAATTTTTTTTCCTTCACTTTTCAAGATTTCAATTTTGCTCTGAAGCTGTCAGCCCCCCACCCCCACAACACCTGGGCCTCTCAGATTATGCTATTCAGTGGATCTTACGTTTCCCTTATTCTATTTCGACGAATGAGTGTAATTATGATACATTGTGAGATTGTGAGAGTAAAAAAAAAAAATTATCAAAAACTTTATAATTTTATTTTCTGAATCAATGCAAATTACTTCCTCGAATCTCAGACGAACGTGCACTAAAAATAACGACATTAAAGGAAAAAATGCAACACCGCTGTGAAAAATAACAAACAAGTTATTTATAAATGAGAAAATTCAATAAAAAAAAAAAAAGAGAGAGATTGCTTATTCCTTCCAATCAATCGTAGAAATTTCATGTTCTTTACAACTGAAGAAGATAAACCATCGAAACATAATTCGCTGGTTTCAGTGAAGAACAACATATTGTTTGGTGCATACTAAATGGTAACATAGCTTAGGAGCCATGTATATCCCTTATGTATCAATAATACTATATATGAGATCGATAAACATTGTAATTAATCATAGTCTCTCGTTTTATTTTCAGAGCGAAAATCCAAATTCTCCATTGGCTTAGACCAACTGGCTTGAATCAATCATCGTCATCGTCAAGTTCTTTCAATAATGCCTTGGCATATGCTTGGGGGAGTAAATCTTCCTCGTCCTCTTCCTCGGACGTGGAACTGCCGTTGAGACTGAGGAAATTCCTGATGAACTTGACTCTCAGGAACATGTCTACGATGTTTTCGACCAGGAAGTGTCTCATCTTTAAGTTGATGAGGTTTGCAGCCATGAGCAGATCCATCAACTCCTCGTCGCTCAGCGCCGCCACGAAGAGCACGTCGAACTCCTTCAGGTTGCCGGTGCCGCGGCAGTGCTCCGAGGTGTACTCGATGATTCGGCGGAGCTCGCGGCTGGCCACGAGAGGGAGCGAAATGACTACAGAGGCGGCGTCGCCACCGTATTGAGCTTCGATGAAGGACTGCACCATCTCCATCTCTTTCACAATGCAAGGTTCCACTTCGAAGATCACTCCATCTGTCGTTTTCAGCTTAATTTTCTTCGATTCTTCTTCTCCTTCCTCTGCGGGTGTTACGGTCTTCAATTTTTCTGCCTCCGTGATCGCAACATTCTTCAGTTTTTCTGCCAGGGTGGTTAAAAACTTGTTCATGAATATTTCTTCTTCCACCGCTGGTTCTTCTCCCTCCTCCGCGGTATGCAGCATTAATGTCGTATTGGATGAGTTTGTTTCGTCTCCCATTGATGCTGGAGAGACAGAAAGAACAAGAGAAAAAAGAGAGGGGGAATTTGAGAAGTAATTTGTATGTAGGTTTGGGGTGATACATAGGAGCATTTATAAGGAGAGAAAGGTGGCCTGTTTGAAATTTTGTTAAGAAGTAATAAATGAAAGTTATAACTATTAATTTCTCATTTTTCATATTTAGAATGTGATAAATTACATTTAAAATATTTTAAAATGGCCGGATATTGTCTTTTAAATTTTTAAACTGCGAGATCCTAAAGATCCTAATAATAAGATCAAAGACAATTTTTTTTATTTTATTTTATTATGGACCAACAGTGAAAAAAATTTAATAAAGATTAAACGTAAAATTTGATCTTTTATCATATATCAAAAACATATTTAAACCTATTTTTTTGAATAAAACAATTATAATTTTATGTATTTCAAGTTCTTTGGGCGTGTTTGGTATGGCATTGAATGCCATTTGACATGTGTATAGTTGCGATAAAAGGTTGTTTTTGTGTTATAGACGTGGATTTTAAGCTGATTGCATGTAAAAGAGGCTAATCTACACATGTTTTGTTTAGATAAAGTAATTTAACATAGAGTAAATAGGTTATGTACTAAAAGAGTTTTTAATATTGTGATCTCATCACAAATCGTCATGCATAGTAATTGTTTTATCTCAAGAATTTAACCCCTTTTTATACGTATCTTAATGAGCCAAGGGTCCATGGGCTTTACTTGTGATTACCATTTTGGTTAATCAAGGCTTAGCTGTTAGTTACAAGATGATTGTATGGTTGTCAAATTATTTGCAAATTATTTGCAAATTATGTTATTTTGGTTTACTTGCGAGAAACGAATCAAGTTGCAGACTTATTGGCAAATTATGGTCAATCCTTACATAATTGTTAGAGGTTATTTGATTTTATCCCTGCTTTTATTTCTCTTGTTGTATCAGCAGATGTTTCTGTTTTCTCTCATGGATTTTAGTTTTTCTTTCATGGGACGTTAGCCATGTGATTCACAAAAAAAAAAAAAAAAAGATGATCGTTAATTTTATTATATTAGTATATTACTTAGGTGTTTTAGGTCTTGCATGGCTGAGATGTTCTCAGCCTACCGATACAACCCTTGTTGTGATCCAAGTGATCTATGTTTTTAGTGATGTGAGAGTATTCCACTACTCGACCATTTGGCCATTCCAGTATAATTTATATATAGTTTTTATTTTTTTTATAGAAGTGTAAAGTGAGAGAAAAGGAGAGAGGGAGAACACATTAAAACTTTAAGATGAGAGTGTTCGCAGTGAGATTATAAAAAACAAAGAAAGAATTTTCATTTTTTTTTATTTTAAGTATTATTTGAAATTCTTTCATTTTACTTTAAAAAATATCCTATAAAACTTTTATCATTCTAAAAATTCTTTGAAGTTATATCCGAACAATTCATTTTGATGTATAAGTTTTCCTCTCTCAAAAATTTCCATCAAAATATTTAATAATTATTATAAAAGCCAACAATTTTCAATTAAAACTTAATTAGAATGTGCATTGTCATATATAATAAGATTATTAATTTTTTAATAATTACTTCAAAAATCATATATAAAGTATTTTCTAATTGGTTAATAGTGAGGAAAAATATTGACCATTAGATTTTATTATGAATGATTAAGATTTTTTTTTTTTAAGAAATAATGGTTAAGAAGATAAACCAATGAAACATAATTCGTTGGTTAAAAAATAACATGCGCTAATAATATTGTTTACTCCTTCCAATCAACGGTAGAAATTTCATGTTCTTTACAATTGTGAAGAAGATAAACCAATGAAACATAATTCGTTGGTTTCAGTGAAGATCGAATAACATTGTTTGGTGCATGCATAGCAATTGGTAACATAGCTTTGGAGCCATGTATATCCCTTATGTATCAACACAATACTAGGAAATAACCATTTATAATCAGTCTCATTATTTTCACCACCAAAATCCCAATTCTCCAACTCTGTTTCAATCAATCATCATCAACGCCGTGCCTCATCCTATTGCCGAAGGTACTGAAGAAATTGCTGACGAACTTGAGGCTCTTGTTCTTGATCATGTCTGCAATGGTCTCGGCCATGGTGAGGTTGAGATGGTTTGCAGCAAGGAGCAGTTCCATCAACTCCTCGATGCTCAGCGCCGCCGCGAAGCGCTTGTCGAACTGCTCGAGGTCGCCAGTGCCACGGTTGTGCACCGAGCAGTACTCGATGATTCGGCCGAGCTCACGGCTGCCCACGTCGGGGAGCGGAACGACGACGTTTTCGCCGCCATGATCCTCGATGAAGGACTGCACTATCTCCATCTCTTTCGCAATGCAAGGTTCCACCTCGAAGATCACTTCATCTGACGTTTTCAGCTTAACCTTCTTCAGTTCTCCTTCTCCCTCTGCGGGTGTAACATTCTTCAATTTTTCTTCCACGGTGGTTTCAACCTTGTTCTTCGATTCTTCTTCCACCGCGGTATGCAGCATTGTCGTATTGGATGATTTTGTTTCTTCTTCCATTGGTGTTGCAGAGAGAGAGGGGGATTTGAGAAGTAATTGACTTTAGATTTGAGGTGATGCATGGGTGCTTTTATAAGGAGAGAAAGGAGGTGTGTTTAAAAACTTGTTAAGAAGTAAGAAATTAAAAAAAAAAAATTAAAATTATAACTATTAATTTTTTATTTTTCACATTTGGAATGTGAAAAATCTATCTGAAACGTGTAATCAAATAATATATTAATGTGATTTCTTTCTCAAGGCAATTCAATTTTAAACTTTTTATTTTAATTTGAAGATTTTTTTTATTTGACGGAATTAGGATTCTATTGATTTATTTATCATCCTTTATGATTTTTTTCCTTTTTATACGAGATATAAAAGGATATAATGTATTAGAGGTATTCGTTAATGTAAAGTTAATTGTGTGGTCAAGTTTTTGTTTTAAGACAGGAAAGATGTTTATTATTAGATTGGGAAAAAAATCTTCAAGAATTATTAGAAGATAATTCCTACTTTTTCTTCCTTTTTTGTGTGGATGTATTTTTAAATCTTGTTAATTAACAGTGCTTTTTTTTTTTTACTCATTAACAGTGCTTTCTTTGGTTATTGAACGATGGGAATTTATCAATTAATTCATTCTTTAATGCTTATGGTAACTAAAAAATGCCAGACAATTTTTTTTTATGACCACATGTGTGTGTGTCCTTCACTTGGAAGTAATCTTATTCGAATATTCAAGTTTAAGCTCGAGACCTCTGATTAAATTGAAGCAACCCGTATTAGTTGATCCACGTGTTCGGTAGACGGTAGTACATGCAAAATAATTTAATATTTTTTAATAATTAAAGGCATTTAATATTAAAATAGTGCATTTTTTTACATAATTAAAATAATACATTATTAAATATTTATTGATTAATCTCTTTAAAATGATTATAAAGGTGATACAATAAAAAAAAATGTTATATAATTTTTTATATTTTAATATAATAAATATATTATTTGCTGAAAACTTTAGATTTTCTTAAGAAAATTCTTGTAAGATTATTTTAAGATTGACTTTAAATAAGTTTCTTAATTGTTAAGTCTTTCAAATAAATTGTACTAGAGTGTGGACCGTGTAATGCACAAGACATTTAGGTTGTGTGTGAATAAAAATAATATTACTAATTTTTTAAAATTATATTTTATAATTTATTTCTTTAACTAATTACATAATCAAATGAATAAGACAAAAAGAATAACGAGTTATCTCAAAATTATCAAACTTTCATAATTAAAATTTGCATGGAGAATATAAGTATTTTGAATTTTTATGTAATTACTTGCTAATGTACACCCACTTGTTTTTTTAGAAAGTACTTTAACAAGTTACACTGTAGATGCCAACAAAGGTTGAACGGACTCATATCTAGGGGTGAAAATAGGTTAGGCCGCTCGACAAGAGCCTATGGCCTAGCCTACATCAGGCCCAGGCCAGGTCTTTTCAAAAAATAGGTCAGACCAAGGCTTTTAGTAAAGCCTATTTAGTTATACAGGTCAGGTCCTAGGCCATTCCAAAAGTCTTTTAAGCCTAACAGGTTGACCTATTTAAAAAATCATAAATAAATATTCATTGTTAGTGTTATTATTATATTAAATTTGTTATGATACATTAAAATCTTACATGTATTTGTCTTTTTAAATGATAATCATGTTGGTCTAAATAAAGAATCAAACTAAAGCTTATAATTAAGTTTATTGAAAAATAAATTTGTCTTGTTTCAAAATATATTTTTAAATAAGTTATCATGAATGTTATATTAAACCTTAAAAATATGTTAGATTTGATTCTTATAAAGCCTGACATACATATTTTTACCTCACCTCTATCTTGGTGTTAAATTATCACAAACTAGGCCCCTTAAACAGGCTTGTAGGCCAGGCCAAGCTTTTATGTAGGCCAGACCCAGGCCCTTAAAAAAGCTTTTGATGGGTAAATAGGCCAGGTTCAGGCCATGTATTATTAACTAAGGCCAGGCTCAGGCCTAGCAAAGTCTAGCTCGGCTCGGCCTATTTCCACCCCTACTCATATCCCACAAGGACATGGGTTTGATTCCCACTCCCAATGTGAAGACCTTATTGTTGGGTAATATGTAAATATATCTGTAAGCGCTTCTTGAACTTTCAATCATAAAAAAAAAAACTGTTACATTGTAGATGTATTTTAAGATAATTTCTAGTGCTTTTTACACACACATACATATTTTTTAACACATTCTCTTTTATTTATTAAAATTTATTAAAAATCATAAAATTTTATAGATCTCGATAAATTTTGATCAATAACAAAGTGTGTAACATTCCTCTATAGCATTGTTCAAGCCCATAATAAAAAATTATTTGCCTTCTGGCAACAATTTAGCATCAGTTTTTCTAATATTATTTGGTGTTAACAAAAGTAGTTTTGAGTCTTTTGACTTTGTAACTAAGTCTGATTGAACCAATTTGATAATGGTTTGAGACTCTAACCAAATATCAAGTAATATTGTTTTATCAAAAACTTGATCATTTTTTTTTTCTGAATCAATGTAACTACTTCGTCAAATCTTACCAACATGTGTTAATAATCATGGTATTAAAGGGGGAAAATGCCGCACCACTACTACCACTAGAAAAAAAAAAGTAATTACAAATAAGAAAATTTAATACAGTAAGAAGAAAAATGTTCACTCTTTCCAAACAATCATAGAAATCTCACATTTTCATTATTCTCACCGCCAAAATCGCAATTTTTCAGCACTTAATAGCAAAGAAGCAGTTCCTTGCAGTAGTTTTAACATTTTCTTTTCACGCAGAATAATAGGCATATGCATGTAACCTGAAACCAAGAACAACACAGTTCAACCATTCATTCATCCTCAAAATTCAACACCTTCGAAGGCCCAAGTAGTTTCTTGGCGTACCCGTGCCTCTTCCTCGGGCGTGAAATCATTGACGACGCCGAAGAAATTCCTCACAAACTCGACGCTCTTGTTCTTTATCATGTTCGCCACGCCGCTGACCGGGATGTGCTTCATGTCCAGGTAGCTCGCCGCCACGAGCAGCTCCTTCACCTCCTCGGTGCTCCGTGCCGCCACGAACCGGTCCTCGAACTTCACCAGGTCGCCGCCGCTGGCAACTTCGCGGCTGCGCTCCGAGATGTACTCGATGACTAGGCGGAGCTCGCGGCTGCAGAGATTGGGGACCGGAACGACGTCGTCGTCCTCCGCGAATGGCCGCAGCGTCCCGATCTCCTTCACAATTGAAGGCTCCACCTCGAAGATCACTTCATCTACCGTTTTCAGCTTAACCTTCTTCGGTTCTTCTTTCTTCAATTCTTGTTCTTTCTCCTCACTGATTGTAACCTTCTTCATCTCTTCTTCCACCGCGGTTACAAGCTTCATCATCAATTCTTCTCCCTCTGTGGTATTCAGCGTTATTGCCGCCGTGGTGGATGATTTTGCTTCTTCGCTCATTGCTGTTGCAGAGATAGAAAGATCGAACAAGAGATATTTGAGTTTAGGTTTGGGGTGATGCATTGCATTGCATTGCAAGGGTGCTTTTATAAGGAGAGAAAAACGCAGCACGTAAAAGGCTAAAGTAAAAGTGCATTTATATGGCTGTAATTCACTGTCCCACCTACCTCAAAGGATGAAATTGTCAATTAAATTTTTGAAAGTATAATTTGTTTGTCAGTGCACACATGATAATTGATGGTACACATATGAATAACATATCATATAAGTACGAAAGTTAATTTTAAAGAATTTTTTTTATCAAAAAAATTAAAGTGACAGGCAAATTTCACTTTCAAGAACTAAAGTGACAGTTTTATATTTTCAGACACTTAAGTGACAGTGGATTACATTTTCAGGTAATAAAAAGGTAGTTTATCCTACAATCATTGATTTGAAAATTAATGATTAAAAATTGTAATAAAATTATATGTATTTAAGATAATTCCTACTTTTTGTTCCTTTTCTTTGGTAATTGATTTTTTTTTTTACGCATTCTTTGGTAATTGATTAAGGGGGGGATTTAACAATTAATTCATTCTATAATGCATATGGTAAACTAAAAAATGTAAGGCAATTTAATATTTTTTTAATAATTAAAGGTATTTAATGTTGATATAATTAACATATTATTAAATATTTCTTGATGAATTTCTTTAAAATGATTGTGAAGGTGATACAATAATATATCTGTCAAAAAAAAAGTGATACAATAAAAAATGTTATATATTTTTTTATATTTCTTTATATTATATATATTTTTCATTAAATACTTTAGATTTTCTTAAGGAGTTCCCTGTAAGATTGTTTTAAGATTTATTTTAAATGAGTTTCTTAATTTTATAAAATTTCTTGAGTTGATAAATTTCAATTTGTTAATTAAATATGTATATATGTTATGATCTTGACTATTATTTTTAATACATAATTTTGATATGTTTATTTTGTAATTTGAATATTTTTTTACTTATATATTTTACCAAATATGTACCCACAAGGTTGGATCTAATGGAAATGATTAGTTTTTTGCAACGTGACAAACCAAGATTCGAATCCTCACTAAGAAAGACATTTAAACATGATTTGTATAGTTACACCACGAAGATGGCAGCATGCAGAATATATTAATAATACTTCTGAATTTTTTAGCAGTACCTCTAAAGGTAGTTTAAAAGGGCAGGACCTTTCAGGTGGAAAAACAGATGGAAAAGAAAATAATTTTAATAATTTAATTCTTTGGAAATTGGAAGTGAATACACATATTTGCATCAATTAATCATTTTAACTGTTTGATGATAAGTCTCTTGACCGAATTGCAGGCCTCTTCTGTAAAGAAAAGAAAAAATCTGAAAGAATTATGTAAAAAATATAACTAAACCAAATTGGTAAATCAAAATACTCTTCCTTAAGAACAATTGATTACAAAGAAGTATTAAACCAAAAAGGAAAGGTAAAATATACATATTCAAGGAGTCTCCGGCTCGGGGAAAACTTTTTTCTCCATGAAATTGATGAAACGTTCAGCATATGTCTTTGGTTCCACCACTGATATAGTCATAGGGTCATATTGCAGTGATTTGCAGGCATGCTCAAGTTTCTTTTTCACAGTGTATTCTTGCAATATATCAATTATGCCCATGTATAGGACCACATCATAAACCTCAAAAAGTTCTACTTCTGAATCCTCCACCTTGTCCTCCTGAAGTTTGCGTGTGGCTTGAGCTGGCATGTTTACTCCTAATTGCACTCTCAACCTGAGTAACACTCCATTTCATATTATGGCATGTATTATTACAATGCAACACAACAAAGCAAATGATTTCTGCTTAGAATTGTTATTAAAGAAAGTGACATGAAGTACAGTGGAAGAAAAACAATGCATGAGAATTGTTATCAAACACATGCAACTAGGACCAAAGAAGATTCTTGTAAAGGTGCTAGATTAATGAATTTGAAATTGAAACCATCAGAATGATGTTATAGAGGATACCTTGCAGTACCAGGAAGTAAAAGATCAACTTGCTTGTCACCTATGGAGTATGCCCTCAATGTATTTCCTCTAATGTGGGGTCCAGGTGCAGTGTTGACAAAGCTGGGTTCATGAGCAACTAATAACAAGCCTTTAGGAATAATCAACTGCTCCCCTTGTCTGTGTGCATCTAGTAAAGCAAAGCAAGTCAAAAAGTGCTCAATCAAAAGAAAGAAACTGAGGCACAAATGCAAGAAAATAAATCAGTTTGTAGTGAACTTGAACAGTTGAAATACAAACTTGCATATGCAAGAATTTACAAAAAAAAAAGAGTTGGAAATATATCATTGGAACAAAAGCTTGGTGCACTGTATGAACTTATGGCTAATAGGAAAGTGCTAGATAGTTCGGCTGGTCTGTTCTTTTTAGTGATTGTATGGACACGTGAAGGGATTAGTTACTTAATAAATCATGTTACCTCCCATTTTATAAGCCATTCTAATGAATGCTATTGTTAGGTGCCTTCTATAATCACTAATTTTTGAAAGAAGAATCCCATATCATGCTCTAAAATGACATCAGAGGAGGTCTTTACCATCTTCAGAAGGTAAGCTATATTGAGGCTGCATTAGTCTGGGAGGTTCCACTAAGGCCTTTAGATTCTCCGGAGCTCTAAAATGTAATCCCAACAGAAGGCTGTAATCAATTATGTGCTGAGACTCCAAGAACATGCAATCTAGAGAAATTTGTCTGCACCAGAAAAAAGAAGTTCAAGTCATAACTAGAAGCTAAACTTATTAATCCTTCAATCAATGAGTAGTCCAACAAAATTGTCATGATAAATATTTTAGTGTATATACACTCAAGCAAACAGTCACAACTCAGTTCTATAATGTGCCAGGAGAAGTGTGCTAGTGTGAAAGTAAATTGATCATAACCCAAAGGTGTCCCAGTAATTGATAGTTAGGTGAATTCCATTTAGTCATTATTAATACATGAATTATAACTTTTACCGATATATAGCTTCTCTATTGAAAGAAAAAAGAAAATTCACTGAAAGAAGTGGAACCTTTGATAACAGTTATGTAACAAATTTAATCACCCTACACTAATTATATCTAATGCAACACCTCTACAATGGTCACAATTTGGTTTTCCGATTCTAATGTAAAGTTCAGGATTAAATCTTTTCAATTTGAAAATATGAAAAGACACAACTTTCATGACTTCTGAAGTTCTTGGAAATTAACCAGATATTGTAATCAGTAAACAAGAAGCTTGATTCAAGCTAGAGATAATCCAATATATCTTTGCATTAATACTTTGAAAGGTCATCTATTTCAATTATGGGAAGTAGAGATAGCAACCAACCAGAATTTCATGCAAATTAGTCCCATAAGCTTATGTTTCAGGGGACCAATGAAACATCCTATCACAACCATGATCAATATTGTGACTAGTATTATTAATCCACAAATAAAGTAAAAAATTATTACTGTTAGATTCCATAAGCATTTCTTAGAGCAAAGCAGTTAAGCATTTCCTCTGAAATAGGCATTATATGCTCTAGAAGAACACAATTGTTATATTCTGGAAATTTGTTAACAAATACTGCTTACTTGTACAGAAAAATAAATTGCACACCGATCACTTTTAACAGAAATAGCTCTTAGAAAGTAGGAACTCACTTGAATAGGGATTCTCGTAATTTTTTATCCATATGAAATTCATATTTTAGATCAAGATCTTTCAATGTTGTATTGCTATTAATTTTATCTTCATTTGTATATCTTCCTTGAGAAGATCCCTTCAGATCATAACGACGGTGAATATGCAGTTCTGTGCAGAACATATTCCCCATGACCACAAATCGCACCTAATAAAGAAAGAAGGAAATATTTATACAACAACCAACCCGTTTCTCACTAGGTGAGGTGGAAAACAAGGATATTTATAGCTGGAGTACCAATTAAAAAGAAGAAGCTAGAGACATATTTGGTAATACCTTTTTCCCACCTCTTAGTGTTATTCGATGGAGACCAAAGAATTTTGTAATAAGAGTATTCTCATAACTTCCTACATGATGGTAGTATTTAGGAAGCATATTGAGCATAACCTACAAGAAGAGAAAAAAACATATATACATAACCATGAACTTTCGAATTGTTATTTAATTGGGTAAATCGAATTCATTATTTACTGTGAGAGATGGAGATATAAGCAATCACTGATTTCTCTGTAAAAGTGACTTTCTAACTAACATAAGAACAACTTTTCGCCAGAAGAAAACATCTAAACACAGCCTTGATTAGCCATTTTGGCATTGGATTTCATGAACTTTGCCTTTAAAAGTTGTCATCAGATTATAGGCACTAGAAGTATTATTGGTGTCTATGGAACTACAAGAGTCAGAAAGATAAGCCATCATCTATTTTGGTCTAAAAGGGCTTTTTCAATATAAAAACATGTTTATCCAGAAAAAGTGCATCATTCATAATGTGGCCTTCATTAGATATTTTGGCACTGGATTTCATGAACTTTGTCCCTGAAAATTGTCATCAAATTACTGGCACTAACAAGTCCTACTGGAGTTGATGGATTGTCAAAGATGGACTTATGAGTAAAAAATCTTTTCTCCATATAACAAAAAAATACTTCTCTTCAGAAAATGCCCATCCAAATGGCCTCAATTAGCCATTTTGGCATTGGATTTCATTGAACCTGTCCTTAAAATTTGTCATCAGATTAGTGGCACTATGGGGTTGGGTAATAGGTATCAATGGAATTGTATATCACTCTACTGTCTATATGCCATCTAATATGCTTGTATCCAACAGCAAAACTTTAAAAAGTCAAACTAATACCAGTTGATGAATTCAACACAAGATGATTAATATAAAAATGTTTCTTGATCCATCAAGGAAGAAAAAGGTGATTGCAAACCTTCAGTTCATATTTTTTCAGTGTCTTTATCACAAATCTATCATCTTGAGAAAGAAAGAAGATGCTGCCACTCTTTCCAGGTGAAGATATATCCCTTAGACCAGAATCACCACAAATGGACATCATGTACTCTGCAGCATCTAATTTGAACATCTCTCTCAAATTCCTGAAATATATGTTTATGTAATTATGCAAAGAAAGAAGAAAAAAAGGGATGCTAGAAAGCTACATGTAATTAATAAACTGGGAGGCATACATTGCACATGAAACCTTCAATTCATTAAATGGAGAAAGTGTTAATTTGAAAATATGGGGTTGTTTATGTTGAGTCTGCCAACAAATACATCTTGAAAGATCATGTGCTTCTAACCATAACCCTGACTAAATATGCCACTATAATCACAAATTCATATTATCAAGAATTTATGTATATTATTTTGATAATAACTATGTTCACATTTAAAATTGGACATATTTCCTTGCTTCATTTATACCTAAGGAAAAGGGTTGGACTAAATTTCAACATCGATTCTCCAGTTTGGAAGTTCTTCATAGGAAATAAATTATGATGCACCGTAAGTTTTATAAGCTAACACAACAAATAAAATTAATAGGAGATAATGCTTTGATGCCTTACAACTATGAAATAAATCGATCCTACTGTATCCATATGGAAAATGTTCCAATAAATTATGCTAAACATATAACTCTTCAGGTGTGCATGTAGTTAATAAATACCTGAAGACCATAGGGCAATAATCCTTCCAGTAGAAGTCCACAGAACAATGTGGAGGAGTCAACTGTGAACCCTCCTTGGGGAAGTACATCCTTATCCTAGCTCGATCTCCAAAATCAGATGACCGAACTTCACGTGCAGGCACTGGTGTAATTTTTCCAACAGTGTACCTGAGAATTCAGCCAAATTTCTTTAAATCAAACCTTCATATGAAACAAAATACCAAATGGAATAAGACACATTAACTTCGATTTAACAACCCCCCCCCCCCCCCCCCCCCCCCAATTTCTTTCATCATACTGCTGCACGATGAGAATGTCACTTGTTCGTCATTGTTTTTTCTAGTTAACTGTTTAAACATAAACTGTGGTTACAATACAAGAAATATAGTTGTGTTTATGGCTCTTAAGAGTGAAGTAAAGAGGAAGGCCTTTTGATCTTTCAGTTTTTCTTGGTGGTTTTAGTTTTTTAATAAAGTTACAGATCAACATCAGACAATAGCACTACAAGCTTTCAACAGAATATATCATTCTGTCCTCTTATTCATTCACTTTTCTGTTTTCTTCCCTCTAGAATCATCCTGAATGAGTTGCATCTAATAATCACATTACAGCACTGAAGCTAATATGAGAGCAAAAAATAATATTGTTAAAGGTGATTTAAGCCAATCATTTCTGCAAATTAAATGGCCTCCCATCTGCATTAAGGATAAGCTTTTCAATGACTCTAAAAAACCCTTGGGATTGTCACTCTATCCTCTATATTTTCTTTCGAAAAACTTGTACTTCAACATGTTTACATTCTCTATACATGAACAAATATTTCTGTCAGTATTGCTGTGAACAACATGAAACAAATCATTTATCTGATAAATCATTCCTTATCTTTAATTGGTGAATCAATCAGCAAGTATGTATCAATACACTCTAATGCATGCTAACTTCACAGAAACTTATTGAATAGTGCTCAGCCATTACTTTGTGAATTGAAGTCATCTAATTCATTAGTTGAATCACTTTCTACATATGGTATTGATTTTATTGTAATAAGTATAATGCAGTAGAAAGAATGGTGATATTACTGGTAACAATAGATACTATATCAATTGTTCCAAAATAGGTTAGAAGGGTGATGTTAAGATCATATAATTTACCTGATGCCAAGCTGCAAATTAAGCTTCAAATAATAGCTTCGGCGTCGGCCTCCAAAAATATCAATCCACGAACTCTTCTTTACTTGCTTCACACTAAACTTATTTTGCCGTTTGTTTTTATGTGGCATTTCTGAATAGTTCCTAATTCTCTCCATAATTAGAACTCCTTGCATATATTCCCTTTCATAAACCAAAGAGTTCATAGCAGATGCCTCAGATTGACTTTCATTAAAGGTCTGCGATAATGTGGGTGAGGAGTCACGACATATGCAATCTCCAGCAGGATCTTGAAGGACACAATTTGCATCTAATGAGGAAGTCCTGTGAGATATTTGACGTGAACTTTTTGATCTACCAGTGACAGAAATCTTATCGGAAAAACTACGTGTAAATTTTTGTTTTGGAGCTGTATGTTTTTCCGTATTCAATAGCAAACCACTATCATCACTGTTAAGAGAGCACAACTTCTTTAGTGATGGTTGTTTACTACCAGTAGGATAGAATATTCCTTTTCCATCCTTTAGGCCTTTACTCCATGTCCCAATATAAAGCCCCCCATCAGCAAATCTATAAACTCCAGATCCTTGTTTAAGCCCATTTAACCAACAACCGTCAAAAATATCACCATTAGCCCACTTCATAACCCCTCTGCCATCAATTTTCCCACTTTTCCAATTCCCAATATACGAATTTCCATTCTCCCAAGAATACCTTCCGCAGCCTTCACGAATTCCTTCTTTCCATAAACCTTCATATATATCTGAATTGGAATACTCCTTTCGTCCAATCCCGTGATGAGCATCCATCCTCCAGCCACCTGTATAAATGCACCCAGTAGAATGTGTAAAGGTGCCATAACCATGAAGGTAACCCCCAGAGAATTCACCCTCATACTTTGCTCCTGTTGGCCATGTAATCAGTCCTTTCCCCGTCATTTTCCCATCTACCCAATCACCTTCATATACTGTTCCATCTGACCATGTGTACTTTCCTTTGCCATGGGGAAGTATGCCCTTGATTTTACCAATGTAGGCATCCCCATTTGAAAAGGACTTTTCTTCAAACCTACACTTTACAAGAGACAGTGAATTCATAGTACATGCAAGCAGAACAGAATACAAAAACAACATAAAACACAGAACACAAGAGAATGAATGGAACAGAGAAGGAGTTTCTTTGAATATTACCTTTCACTGTCCTCCATGACTTGCAGGTTTTCAGTTTTCACTGATTTATTTGGATAACTCCAAGAAAGGTTCCATTTCCTTTAAAAGGTTAAATGTGCCACTCATTGATATAATAAGGAAATTCATCTCTGCCTTCACTGCCTTTATGACACTATTGTGCCCCTCAGTGAACTCTGAAACAGGTACAACCATCATAATTGTTATGTCATGATCAAATTGAATATTTGGAATTCAAAAACTTGCTAAAGGGAGACTTCCCCCACTGCTAGCAGGAAGGTAGTGAAGTTGGCTGGTAATATGCATGTACAGTACATATTTGAAATTTCTCTCTGGTGGTATATTAAAGATGGTGATTATGATGCAGTACTTGTTTCAATAGGTACAAAAAGTACAAATTCATATACTAACTACAGAGAACTAACCTTAAGTCCTTAACTTTGTCACAATGTTTAGGTAGGAATAATTTCTTAATGAAATAAAGAAGGACAATTAAAACCACACAAGCTGTGGATCAACAACATATAATAATATGATCTATATGTTCTTTCTACATCAAATATCCAGTCCATGCAAACACTGCCTCTGCTAAATCATTGTAAATCCTATAAAATTTACACCTAAAAAGACATGCTCATTCTTTTTAGAGCTGTGATAACCTAAGAATTTTTCTGTATTCCTCATCAAAGGAGCATAATTGACATCATATCATAAGTCAGCAAAAAATAAAAAGTGCATACCCCATTTGCGTACTATGAATCAATTCCCCGTTAACATACTATGAAACATGAATCAATACCCATTTGCATTCCGCATAAAACAAGTAACTACACCGATATTCCTCCAGAAATACTATCTGGGTCAATTCAATAAAAGGGCATCCAATCCAACAGCAGAATCTGCCGTTTATGCGACTAATCCACAACACACAAAATCCTAAATTCCACCCCAACGAAAATTCGAGATAAGAATCACTGAACTGACCTTGGATAGATAGAAGTGATGCCAACGATCAATATCCTGTGAGCTGTGATGTGAAGCAAAACAAACTGAAACCAAGAAGAAGAAGTCCCCCTAATAATCAAAACCTGTAGCAAACAAAACTTAAGGCCTTTCTAAAACAGTCTGAGACAAAGCTCACGAATCCTTGTCCAACTACCTTAGCCGACAACTGCCCCACCACCAAAAAATTTATTATTCTTTAGAATAGTTGCAACTGATTATCACCTCTCTTTTTTCTCTCTCTAGACTTATGTGTGTGTGAGAACAGTGAACCTGAAATGAAACGAACTTGGCTCTTTTTTGTGCTTTTACTAACAAAAACATAAGTACTAAACTAGTGGGTGTGGCTGTCCTTGCCATGCAAAGAAAGATGGCCCTTGTAACCCACCTGAAAAGGCTATGGCGTGGGCGTTGTTTCAAGTTTGGAATCTCCAACACGTGGCAGTTCGTTACTGTGTCAGAATCTTATGTATAAAAGGAAAAAAAAAAAAATACCACTAAACAAACAAGAATGTGGCAAGTGATCAACCGTGACAGTAGTTTTTTATTGAATGAGATTATAAAAAAATTTACATTCTCAATACATAGATTATTTTCTGAAAATGAATGTTAATTATTGATATCTTAATATATTCATGATTTATTATATCTATATACAATTTTTTTTTACAGCAATATATACAATTTTTTTAGAAGCAAATTATTATGTCAATATACATAGCATTACTAATAGCTGAGATTACTTAAAACAAAATATTTTCTCGATAATAGAATATTTAGGTGAGTTGAATTTTAAGAGTTCATCAAGATCAAAACATGCCTAAAGATTCAAGAAGACAATAGGATTTAAATTCGTGTTCTTGTGAGATATGAACTTGACATATTAGACCAATCTTTTTTTCAATATTTGTTGGCCTGAAAATAAATTAAATTATTCAATTTAGAAAAGCCAAATGTTAATTATATAATAGTATATGTGTAGGTCATCTCATTATAACACGAGAAGAAATAAAATTGTCAATACATCACACAGCTGTCCGTGATGCAAGGTACTAACAGTATCTACCACGAAAAGTATAAAGGCCAACCCCAAAGGCCCACTCCACTATGGGGCGTTGAATAACACCGAGATGCAGCGGAGTTTGCTTTTAATACACAAAATAAATATTAATTTGATCTAAACTTTAGAGTTGTTTAAGAAAAAACTAGATATGTATTCGTTGGATTAGTTATCCGTTAGTGAGTAAAAGTAATTTAAAATTGCCATATTAAGTCAATCATTTATAATCAATTCATCAAGCTTTAAAAAATGGTTTAATTGCTTAAAAATAATTTTTAAAACTCAAGTAATTCCGTGTGAAACTAAATTTTTTTGTTGAATAACTTGAATTGTCAAAACATAAATTTGAATTGTCAAAAAAAAAAACTTGAATTGAGTCAAACATAAATTGAAATATCGACTTCTTTTTTGGCTCGTGTTGATTCATGTGTATATTATTTAAGATTATCTAAAATTTAAAGAAAAACTTACATTTGTAAGTTGATAATTATGCATAATTATAAATTTTACGTACTGTAAAGGATAATATTTTATGTGTAAAAAAAATATGTGTATAGTATATGTCTTGCCCTTTATCTTTTCTCAACCTAATGTGTGTAACATTTTTTTTTTTAAATTTTCGATATAGAACATATATTGCATAAATGTTACACATTATTGTTGTTGTTGTGTTACAACATAATATCACTTAAAATTTAAAAATTTTGCAAATCAAATTATCCAAGGAAAAATGTATAATGATGAAATTTTACCTACTTTTAATGTAACCAAAAAAAAAAGTTCTATATATGTTACGTACGTAGTCAAACTATTGGTTTAATTGTTTGAAATTTTGAATTTGAATGATAAACTTCCTTCTTCTTGAATTTTTCTTCTTCTTAGATGAAAACTGAGTTTTAAAACATTTTATGACAGAGTACGTTCTTTCTGGAATTTGGGTCCCACTTTGACCCCCAAAAAAAACCTTCAAATTAGGGTTTCCTTTCCCTCTGAAACATGTAACGTGCTCAGTGCTCACATGCTGCATTATTGGCATTTGGCATCCAACGCCGGTCTACCTTCCTCAATTATCACGGAATTAAGGTAATGATCAATTTTAGATTAATTACCTTTCTCAACTATTGAGACACTTGTCCTTAATTAACTGGACTGACTATATATCTCAATCATTATATTAAAAGTCTGAACATATTTTTAATGATATATCAATGTCAATGTCAATCCACCACTTGATAATATAGTGTAAAAAAAATTATTACATCAACAATGAAAATGAAAACGTCTTATTCTGTCAAACTTAAATATGGACATGTGAGTCAACATGAATGCAAAGTTGAATTAATTATCACAGGAATACTTTAGTGTATAAGAGACAATAATAGAAAATTGCGCATGAAGAATAAGTGCATGAAGAGAGATTCTTGCCCTAAGGGAGAGGTAGGAAGTGGGGCTGTTACCAAAGCCTGCCAAACATCTGGAACAAATAACATCATATTTTTAAATAGATTGATTTAGTTAGTGCCCCAAACTTCAAGTCACGTTGGAACCAAGATTATAAGAAAAACAAAGTGGTTAATCATGTCTGAATCGCCTTGTGACAACTTTTGTTATAATTAATATATTGCTTGCTGATTCAGAAAGTTAGCTAGCATAGTATAAATTAACGTATTTCTCCATCAATGCACAATACAACAACCGCCCACATAGCATCCTATTCTTCCACAATAGACAACTTTGATCGGATGCAAAGTTAACAAAAATATATTTAATTAATTGATCACTAATTAACAATATCATAACAAAGTGTATGTATGTGTCATCTTATTCTTCCACAATATATATATACAACTTTGATCTCGGAAGCATAGATGACAATTTTTTTTTTAATTATTTCGCTAATTAAAAATTGTGAAGTTGTCAAAAATATCTTTGCTTAATTCACTAATTAATAATTTGATTAATTTCATGCCAAAGAGTGCGTGGGTGTGCATGTCATTAATTTATATTGATTTCATATAGTTTCTTTTAAGACAATTAAAATTTTGCATTCAATGGAAAAAATAATAATACATTTTGGTCTTAATGAAAAAATAAGATATTTGTGTCTTGTTTTAATCTGCATGTATTTTATGCTTTGTAAATATATTTTTAAATTAGGCTATGTTTGGTAAAATTAGCTTATAAGCTAGCTGAAAGCTTATAAGCTAACTAAAAGTTTATAAGTTATAAGCTAGGAGCTGAAAAGCTGAAAGCTTATAAGCTAGTTGATTTAATCGAAAGTATTTGGTAAGATTAACTGATAAGCTAGCTGATAAATATCAAATGACGTAAAATGACATAGTTAATATTTAGATATTTGAATTTATTTCTAATAACTTACTATCATCTTAAAAAGTAGGATAAATTTTTTTAAAATTTTGTATTATAAAAAAATGGTAAAGATTTAGTGATTTTACTCATTGTTTAAAATCAAATTTTTAATAAACTAATATTCTTTTAAATCAATTTTTTTTCTTTTTTTTTGAAAAAGGTAGAATTAAATTAAATGAACTTATATCGTTTAAAATCATTTTTTTAATATATAAATATTTTATTAATAATATTATTTTATAACAAAAAATAAAAATTGTTTTTTCTTAACTTAACAAACGGTGTAGCAATGACAATGAACAAATTGACTGTCATGTGTGCGTGTCTCGTAAAAGAATGTTAAAATAGGTTAAAGAGTTTTAAAATTGAATAAAAGGGTAAAAAGGAGTTTCAAATAAATTAGTGAGCATAAAATTGAGAAGAAGAAAAACCTAATAGCTTATAAGCTACTTGAAGTAGTTTATCAAAATAAGCTATAAGCTACTAAAATAAGCTCGTGTACCAAACAAGCTTATTTTTGTCAAAGTAGCTTATAAGTTCCTCAAAAACCTTACCAAACACACTCTTAGAGTAAATCTAAAAGGTACAATTTAAAAGAATAATATTAAAAAATATAAATGAGGTATGCATAACTAATTTACGAATAGATTTAAAAAATTTAAGATTAAAACAATAATATTAAAAATATGCATATTTAAATAAAAAAACTATAAAAAAAAACTAAGATTATGTTTGGTTGTGAGGAGAGAAATAGAGTGGATGGAAATAGAAGAGAGATAATTTAAAAAAAGAGAAATAGAGTATAAATAAAATAAAATGTTAGGTTGTTTGGTTTAAAAGAAATAAGTGAGAAATAGAGGATAAATAATATTGTAAAGTTAAATAAGATGGACAAAAATATAATTTTGCCCTTATTATTTATGATGTCCGTTGACCATGAAACGGTTATGCACATTGGATGGGGGTAGAAGCGTAAAATTACTTCTGTGTGACCATTTACACACGTGAACCAAAGTAAAAGAATGGAGGAAGTTTTGATATGAGGGGCCCACCATTCCCTACTTATTTCTCTGCTATATCAGTTCTATCAAACGACCACACTTGATAATTTAGTTGCCCATCCATGCAAATTCTTTACTATTAAACAAACGCTAAATCTTAAATTACTCAGAAGTATGTCCTCTCTAGTTAGGGAATATATTCTCTCATAAATTGTATAATTTTTTTGGTGAATGGATATATAATATAAATTTTCGAAACAACCTTATCATGTATAAATATCATATATTTAAGAGCATTCATGAATCTTGTACTTTATCATATCAAGGTGGATAAGAAATGGCAAAACGGCACACGATCCAATGTGGGTTGACCAAAGCGGGTTTTGGGTTATAGTAGGTTGAGCCCAAAAAGCTTGAATTCAATACAAGTCTTTAAAATAAAGTTCAAGTCCTATAAAAACTTAATTTTTTAGGACTTTTAGTGTGTTTTTGCAGGCTAAGCTCACATCAAGCTATGATCGGATTGGACTAAAAAGACCCACGTGTAATACAGGTTCAAAATTTAAAGTCCAAGTCCTACATTTCATCAAGTGAACTTGCATTAAACATAACTTTTGTTACTAATTATGAAGAATAACATCAATAATATGCAATTTGACGCCCTCTTTTTTAACTTTATTTTATTTATCGGGTGAGATTTCATATTGATCCCTATAACTTGAGTTAACTCTTCATTAGTAGAACCTATGTAAATTTTCACCGACAAAGAGTGTTGTAAACAAGGTCCTTTTGTTTTTTTACATAAGTAAATAAAGTTCTATTAACATTTCTTTCATCTCACTAATTTTATTATTTTTTTTTTTTGTCCTAGGTTAGAGACCATAGGGTGTCCCTCAACCTACTAGGTCAGAGACTAATCCCGCTTGCGGTGCGTGACTGCCGCTGGCCCAAGAGAATTTTGCACACGGAGGGAATCAAACACGGGTTCTACCGTTAAATAAATCGTTCCTCCTCATGTGAATCCAGCGGGACCTTACATCACTGCACCAACCCTTTGAGTTGTTGTTATTATTATTATTATTGATTTTTAATATTTGTGTTAAAGTCATGTAATGATATTTTAAAAAATGTGCCAACTAAGTAAAAATATTTTTTTAATCAACAAAATTATATAAAATTTAGAGAAAAAGGACTATGCACTGACAGTGTAAAAAAGTTTTACACCGTCATCCAATCACAATCCACCATGTATAATAAGTTTGTTGACTTTTACAAAATTACCTTAAAAGTAATATCAACGGTGATTTATGATTGGATGACTGTGTAAAATAGTTTTACACCGTTAGTGTATCACCATTAAACTCTAAAATTTATACCTATTATAACAAATTGATATGTAATTCAAAAGTATAATATTTCCAATTGATACATAATTTATAAATAGATAATAAAGTAATATTCTTTCTTTATTGAAAGCAACACGAATTGGTAAAAAAAAAAAAAAAAAAAAAGAAAGAAAGCAACACGAATATTTTTCTCTTTTTCACTAAAATCAAACTTTTGGATTCTGTTTTTATTAGATGAATAAAAATGTAAATGACTAAAACGTGTTAATAAATTTAATTAATTTGCTTTGGACATGAATAGTAAGCTCCTTGTTGTATCGGGTGAGAAGTGAATTAAAAAGGCTACTTTAACACTCCAATGTATAATAATTTATACTTCTTTTTCAAAAAGAAAATTATTCCTCAGGCCAAAGAAACATCAGCTAAACTGACATTTATGATTTATAGAGGCATCAACATTCAACAGATAAGCAATGGGAAGAAATTGTCACCACAAGGCCCAGCTGTAGGCACTGCCCAATGATTGGTTGGGAAGTTGCTCAAAATTCTGGGACGGAAGGGAATTTCGTGGAGAAATTGGGGCCGTCGCAGAATCCATGTCTGAACTTCACCCAAGTAGAACAACATACGTGTCTAATTATTATTATACTTAAATAACTTTTTAATTTTAGTCCCTATATTTAAATTTTTTTTTCGCTAACTATAATATTGGTACGGATTATTTATCGTCAGAAACAATGACTAAACTTCGTCGGAGACCGTGAGTGTACGCCAAAGTGGGTATTCCCCTTCCAATATGATTTATTTCATACCAAAAGTGACATCATCAAGAGATTATTTATATTTGATACGTGTTTACTATTAGTTTAATTTTAAAAGCAACATAATTTTTTTTTTTATATTTTTGGAGAGAATTAGAAACGGTTATTATTAAATCTTTTAGCATGTACTACATCCTATGTTGTTGTATTCTTCCTAATTGCTTTGTGCGGTGGGTATCATATTCCCGTCGTAAGAAGTTGAAATTGATATGGTTTGTCATCGACCTTATCCCTAGGAGACATGAATAGATGATAGATCTAGATTCATCTGTTTCATCTAATCAACTATTCTCTCTCTCTTTTTTCTTTTTTCTTTTTTTATGAATAATCAACTATTCTCTTAAGTCTTAACAATGCTCTTTATTGCTACATTGTTATGGATTCGGCTTGAAGCTTATTGTGAGTAGAGCTGTTAATTTTGTCTTAAGTTCTAGGGTCAATCTACTTTGTCCATTATAATAATCCTAAGTTTTCTAGTCCATTTAATGAAAGGGTCAAAAAAAGTCCTAACCCACCAAACCTCACTTTGTAAATGACCAGGACTAGGATCTTGAAGGGTCAGTCCACAAATTATAACAATTTCAAAAATATTTTTTTAGTTGACCAATCCTAGGGTATTTTTTGGCCGACTTCAACCGAGACATCTTTCGGCTTGCCTTAAATAGGGCATTTTTTGGCCAGTCTCCGCTAGGGTATTTTTTGGCCAACTTCGACTTGGATTTCTTTCAGCCAGCCTTAGTTAGTGCTTCTTTCGACCAGCCTTGGCCAAGACATTTTTCAACCAACCACAGCTATGACAGTTTTTGACTGACCTAGAACAGGGAAATTTTCGGCTGACAGTCGGGGCAGTTTTCGACGACGTTGACGAGGACAGTTTTCGATCGACGTCAGCCAAGTCTGTTTTTGAACTAACATCGGCCGGGGCAATTTTTAATCGACCTCAACCAGGGCAATTTTCAATCGACCTTAACCAGAGCTATTTTTTGGCCGACATCGGATGGGGGAGTTTTTGGGCGACATTGGCCGAGGTTATTTTCGGTCGACCTCGGTCAAGGCTGTTTTTCGGCTGACATCAACTGCGACAGTTTTTAGTCGACCTCGTCTAGGGCAGTTTTCGGCTGACCTTGGCTAGGGTTATTTTTCGGCCAAAGTCGGCTAGGGGAGTTTTTGGGTGGTGTTAGCCGAGGCAATTTTCGACCGACCTCAACTAGGGCAGTTTTTGACCAACCTTAACTAGGGCTGTTTTTTGACCAACATCAACCGCAACAGTTTTCGGCCGACCTCGGCCAGGATTGTTTTTCGGCCAAAGTCGAATGGGGGAGTTTTTGGGTGGCGTCGGCTAAGGCAGTTTTCGGCCGACCTACACTAGGGTAGTTTTCGACCGACGTTGGTTGGGGGAGTTTTTGGGCGATGTCAACCGGGGCAATTTTCGGCCGACCTCGGCCAGGTTTGTTTTTCATTCGACATCGACCATGACAGTTTTTGGTCGACCTCGACCAGGTTGATTTTCACTGGACCTCGGCTAGGGCGGTTTTCGGCCGACCTCGACCAGGGCTGTTTTTCGACCAATGGTTGCTGAGGGAGATTTTGACCAACGTCAATCGGGACAATTTTAAGCCTACCTCGACCAAAAATATTTTTCGATCGTCATCAGCCACTGCAATTTTCGTCCAACATTTGCTGCAACAATTTTCAACTGACCTCGAGCAAACCAATTGTCGGGCGACCTCGGCCAGTGTTAGCTCACAAGAAAAATTCTCTTAACTCTTAAAATTTTAATTTCTAGAAGTTGGTTGGCCCATGGGTTGACCCTAGTCCTAAGGGCTTTTTGACCCTATGGACCATTTATCATGTGAATCATTTGACCCTATGGGCCAGTTTGACCCTAACCCATGTGGGCTAGAGCCAAATAGGTTAGAGTCAGCCCATTTGACAGTTCTAATTGTGAGTAATGAACCATCTCAGCCTAAAGCATAGGACCAACCAGCTTAAATTGTAAGTGTTGATTAAAGTCAATATTCGGTACAAGGTTCGTGAAATATATCTATGACTAGTGAATTTATATATACATCGATTTAGAATAAAGTTATCATGTTGTAAATAGAATAATATTGCTTATAAATGACCTTGTATTCCATGCCAGAAAAGATAGTCCACTTCTGTTACTATAGTATCTGAGTATGGGAGTCAATAGTCGGTTATGGTTCTTCCGCAACAAAGGCATCTATGCGTTTTGTATCTGATTCTTTTGTTCCATTTATGCTCATATTTGACTTTTTGGCCAGTGCATTTTCCTCGTCCTCGCTTTTCAATTCATTACCTTTCATCTCATTTTATCAACTCAAGTACTCGTTCAGCGAAATTTCGGTTTTATCATTTCTTAATTTACTTTATTATTAGTTCTCTGTACAGAAAAGTTTATGTTGCTCATATTTAACAGATGGCCCTCTTTCTTTTACAAGGATTCCCAATGACCGAATATTGGAAACGGTCAACATTACACACTTGAGTGTTTTAAATTTTAGTATATTTAGCATGTTTATTATATATATAACAAATATTTATTTATTTTTATAAAGACCTACTTTATAATAATGTTTATAAATAGCATAATAGGAAGAATCCGTGTTTGATTCTCTCTGTGTGCAAAATTTTTTTAGACCGGCGACAGTCGCGTACCGCGAGCGAGATTAATCTCTGATTCAGTGAATTTGGGGACACATGTGGTCTCTGACCCAACTCAGGACAAAAAAAAAAAAAAATAGCACAATAGGTGTATTAATCCAAATAAGCAGATATGTTGGCAAAAATTGGAGCTAACTCATGTCAATTTTGAAATGTTACATGAACCACCGTTGGGTTAATGTTGGGTCTGTTTGCTGACAAAACGGGAATTCAATTTCCCGTTTGCGTTTGTACCCAAAAAAAAATCCAAATAAGCTAGTGGACCTATCAACATAGAGAGAACAGAAAGCCTACTAATATAAAGCGGGTTGGGCTAAAGTGGAGTTTGGATTTGGTGAGGTACAGTGAGAATGTGCTTCTTACTTGTTGTAGTAGGTTAGTCACCCATTTTTAACCTGCTGCAGCAGGTTAGCCATCAGGAGAAAAAAAATTATTTAAAAAATGAAATTATATAAAATTATTATAATAAAAATTTTCTTTTTTTTAAAAAAAGTGGAAATCACGAAAAAAAAGTGGGAACCACTAGTGGTGTTTGAACAAATTACATACTATAAGGTTGGTTAACCGGGAGAAAAAAATCATTTTTTTATTTCTCTTATGCTCCACCTGTAGAAAAAAAATAATTTTTTTTATATAATTTCATTTAATAAAAAAATGATTTTTTCTCCCGATTAACCAATCTATTATAGTAGGTAATTTGTTCAAGTACCACCGGTGGTTCCCACTTCTTTAAAAAAAAGAAAAAAAATTATTCTAATTTTTATTATAATAGGTAATTTGTTCAAGTACCACCGATGGTTTCCACTTTTTCAAAAAAAAAGAAAATTTTTATTCTAATTTTTATTATAATAATTTTATATAATTTTATTTTTAAATAAAAAATATTTTTTTTCTCCTGATGGCTAACCTGCTACAGCATGTTAAAAATCCGTGATTATAAAGGTAAGACACACATTCTTACCAGAGTCTCACCAAATCCAACTTCACTTTAGCCAAACCCATATAAAGTAGGCCATAAAACAAATTGGTTTGTCAAACCTAAAGTTAAAAAAACTTAAGAGTACTTTTTTATTCAAAAAATAACAATTTTTTTGTTTTTATTTGGTGCATTAAAAATTGTTATTGTACATTGTAATTCACAAAAGTATTTTTTCAACTTTATTGCAAACATAACCTAAGCTTTTCAACATAAACATTATTCATTTAGAGATAATAATAATAACAACCACTACTTCAAATAATAATAATAATAATAATAATAATAATAATAATAACAACCACAACAAACTATATTCGCCCAAAAGAAACACAACAGACTATTAAAAATGCTGGTCCTCAAGCTTAATAGGCTTTTCTATCTTCTTAGTAATTCTTAAAATAAAAAATATATATTTAAATAATATTAAAAATCATGTCCAGTAATCCTTCAAATATTATTTTTTTTTAAATAAATCCCAAAATTTTACTAAGAGACTAGAATAACAAATATTTAAATATTTTAAAAAAGACTTAAATAATTTTATTATTTTAAAAAGTACATAAAAAGGAGAGTAATAATAATAATTTGAGGATAAAATTAGCAATTATTCTCTGAATTTTCTTTGGCTCAAAAAGCATAATATTGTTTCACTTTTAGAAAGTCATCCAATAAAAAAAGACAGTCAGTCAGTCTCAGTGAGTGACTGAGCCAGTGTCCACTTCCACTCTCCCAAGCAAGCATCATGGGAACGCCATACCCAAACCCGATCTCACCCTCCGAAACCCGCGTCGGGTGGATCGGCATCGGCGTAATGGGCTTCGCCATGGCCTCTCGCCTCCTTTCTGCTGGCTACACCCTCTCCTTTTACGCCCGCAACCCCTCCCACCCCAACGCTCTTTCTCTCCAATCCCGAGGCGCCACTCTGGCCCAATCCCCGGCCCAACTGGCCCAACAATCCGACGTCCTCTTCACCATGGTGGGCCACCCCTCCGACGTCCGCTCCATACTCCTCGACTCCCCCACCGCCGTCGTCCCCTCCCTCCGCCCCAACTCCGTCGCCGTCGACACCACCAGCTCCCACCCCGACCTCGCCCGCGAGATCTTCTCGCAAGCACGCGGCAAAGGCGCGTGGACCGTGGACGCCCCGGTCTCCGGCGGCGACATCGGCGCGCGCGAGGGCAAGCTGGCGATCCTCGCCGCGGGGGAAAAACCAGTAGTGGAATGGCTGAACCCTCTGTTGTCGATTCTGGGAAAAGCGACGTACATGGGTCCCGCGGGGTGCGGGCAGAGCTGCAAGATCGCGAACCAGATTACGATAGGGGCGAACCTGATCGGGCTGAGCGAGGGGTTGGTGTTGGCGAAGCGCGCGGGGTTGGACCTGAAGGAATTCGTAGAAGCCATCAGAGACGGTGCTGCGGGTTCGAAGGCGCTTGAGTTGTTCGGGGAGAGGATGATTGAGAGGGATTTTCGACCAGGGGGTTTTGCGGAGTATCAGGTTAAGGATTTGGGGATGGGTGTGGATGTTGTGGAAGGAGGGGATGATGCTGATGTTGTTGTCTTGCCTGGAGCTTCGTTGTGTAAACAGTTGTTTTCTAGTATGGTGGCTAATGGGCAGGGGAAGCTTGGCGGGCAAGGGATCATCTCTGTTATTGAGAGGATCAATGGGATGAATCAATAGAATGAATGAAATTCGCACTGGTGTGTAATAAAATGGCTATGTAACATTAAAATTAGTATGTGGTGTCTACACTACAAGTCTACAACTCTCGTTTGCTTTTTCAGTTTCGCGATTGTATTTTGTATTTGTATGAGATGAGAAGCAACATGCATTTTAATGAATCGGGGTTTGGATTTTTATGTGTTTTCTATTCTTTTTTCTCTCCTATTACTGGCTTGTCCTTTCTTTCAGGGCTTTTTGTTGTTACTGAGAATGCTAATTGAAAATGAAACTCTGCAAGAAATTGTAGATAGTCCTAAACCACTTCATGTCTACAATTCTGGACAATCTTTATCTAACTTGAATTTAAATTTTTTAATTTTCCATAAAGAATTAATAATACTAAAAAAATGTGTCATATAGAGATTAATTCGAAACAAACTACTTACTAATTTCTCATCAAACAGAGAACATTCCTGCATACGCTAAGCTTCAAAAACATGGCAAGTTCATTGCAAATTCAACTCTGCAGCCGTGTTGGGAGTAATTCAATTTACTGTGTTAATTACTGTTAAGGAAAATGTTAACTAATGTTCTAAGAATACTGATAAAAGAATCAAAAGTTAATTTTTTTTTTTATTGAGAATTGTAACAGTATACTCTCCTATGATTTTCAAAGTAATATTAATGCAGTCTTCAATAAAAAAAGTTATTGATTGATTTCTTAATTTAGAATACTAGTTAACAAGATCCTAGTCATTCAACTTTTAATAGTGGTTAGTAGTTATCAGTAACCAACTCCATTAGTTGTTTGATATGATGAATGAAGTGTGACATTCTCTGGCATGAAGTTGGCTTGATAAGTAGATTTATATGGAGAAGGCAAGAACATCTCACTATGCAACAAATAAACAGATATTGAGGTATATCAAAGAGACAATTGATTTCGGGTTGCTATTTTCAACTGATTTGCAGTGTAGAAGTGCAAAGATTGTAGGATATATTTAATGATTTATGTGATGATAAGAATGATGAAAAGAGTACAATTGGTTATGTTTTCATGTGATGCAATGGATAGATTTAATGATTTATTAGTGTTCCAAAAAAGTAGAATATGGTGGCATTGTCTTCCTGCAAAGCTGAGTACATAGCTACATCTTTGGGAGCTTGTCAAGCATTGTGGCTTGAAACTTTATTGGAAGAGATGAATTTGAAAACAAGGAGACCTATGAAGCTAGGGATAGACAACAAATTAGCAATTAACTTGGCAAAGCATCCAATTGCTCATGGGAGGAGTATAAAGAGCAAGTTGCTGTGATGCCTGAAGTGTGATCAATGAATCAATGATCATTAGTCTGTCATTACTTTCTTCTCTTAAATTCTATATTTAGTATATATGTGCAAGTGAGAGCTATCATCAACGCGTGAGCAATCTTATATTAACAACTTTCACTTGCTTGTCAAAAAAAAAAAAAAAAAACAACTTTCACTTTGAAATTCGATTGAACCGAAAGTTATAACTGCTAGCCAAAATTTATAGTATTCCGATAACACGAACATTCTCAGAGAAAAGCAAATACTAAGTATCAAAAAAAGAGAAAAGCAAATACTACGAATGTAATCAGATTGTGCTCGAAGGAGAAATATGCCCAAATAAAATAAAAAAATGGTTTGGGTCTATTTTTTTTTTGACATTTCAAATTGAACACATTTAATCAAGTTAAGTAAAGCTATTGAGTTAGGATGTATTTATATATTGTTAAAAGAAAATTTCATTTAAAAATATTAAAAGATAATTTAAAAAAAAAAGTAGAGTTATAAGATTGGTCTGGTAGTTAAGGGAGAAGGGAAGGGGAAAGAGATCGTGAGTTCGAATCCCTCAACTAACAAAAACTAACAATTAACAACTAACATTTGTCGATAAAAAAAAAATTAAAAAAAGTAATTATGTACCCGTCAAGGTTTGTTGCTTTTAAAATTTTCAAACTAAAACTTTGACCCAACATAAATCAAGTTCGTCCTTTCTTAACCTCAAATAATCTGAATTAATTTTCTTTGGATCGACTTTGGTGGAGTGAATTTTCATGGACTAATTAAGTGCATGTTTGGAATGAATTTTGCAATTTGGATTATCGTTCTCTCACCACATCTATCTGAAGCAAAAGCAAAGTTGCTTCTGCATCTTTGACGTGCATCTTTGACGTGAATTTTAGAATGGATGTGATGTTATAATGTTGTTCCAAACACTATAAGTTTTGCTTAGTATAAGCTAGGACCGAATTTCTACTTTAGGTGTGAGAGGAGGGGTTAATTGGGTGTTGACTATTGAAGTTTGAACGATTTAACATATTATACTTAGTGTGTGTTTGGGTATCAGTTGGGGAAAACACAACTAGCGTTAGAAAGAAAAACTTCCCTCAAATAGCTTTTGAAATTCTGTCTTGGAACGCACAATTTTTCCGTTCAACGTGGTTTCAACGCTAATCCAAACACACTCTTACACTAGCACAAGTATTATTAGGATTAGAGTATGAGAAGTTTGAAAAATGATATGAAATCCTTCCAAATAGTAAACTATGGCGGGGAAATTAACCACACCATTGGCAAACAAAATAGCAAGCCCCTCCCCCCTGTTGCTTGTTGTCTATCGAGCAAAAGGTTCTCTTTTACGCATTTTTAGACTAATAAAAACAATATAAATTTAAAAATTACACTTTTTACTTCCTCTCTAAGATAAGAATTAGAGTAGTGGACGTGTTTAAATGGACTAACAACTTGTATTTTTGGTGTTTTATATTTGTGAATACCTTATTTTTTTGGGTGGTACCATCAGCATGTTTACATGTATGTTCTATTGCCTGTGTAGGTAGGTATGCTCTGCTTCTGCACTCCGTTCTCTTATTGCTTTGTGTTGGTTTGTTTCACTTTTTATTTTTTATTTTTTATGAGTTATCTATTGTCAATTTGATATTATCCAAATATCCCCATCCATGCATTGATCAAAGCAATTTTTACACCACGAAAAGGTATTGCTTAATTACCAGTCACCCCACTAATGCATCTATCCATATATATAGTCTACTATTACAGACCTATTAAATGATTCACAGGAAGATATACTCTACCTATAACTATGGATATAGATGAAGAATGTATATATAGTAAGTCCCGGTATGGTGCATGGTGTCCATTTTCCAACAGCAGCTGAGCCTGAGAATGTATATCTGTATGGCTAGCTGTATGCTTCAAATGGACAACATGTTCAGTATCACCTCACTTCTAACTTCCGAGGACGGTTCTCTTCGTTATGATTTTAATATCTAATTTTATGCATCTATCCCAAATCATCCTATTAAGAATCCAAATACATACTCTTGATACCAGCATTCTGCACAAACTAAAACTAAATTCATAAGCATAATGAATTTAGTCTTCATAAGCATAATGAATTTGATACCAGCAGCAAAACAATGTCCCCTGTCTTCAATAACCGTCAAAAGCTTAGTCTAATTATCAAAGCAATAAATATTGTGCAGAGAATCCAATCATTTCATTTATTAGGCAAAAGTGACAAAACCGTTTAATAAAATAGTGATATATCGAACGGCTCAAATTGGTTTGTCCACCAGCGATCCAAAACTCACACCTTGTATATAGATATGTAGATATCTAGACAAGATGTGGAAGATTTTTCTGCGTCGCATTCCAATTATTGAAATCTTGTGCGGATATGAAATGAAGACGCAAAAAAATAATCAGTGTCAATTGGTGCTAATGTCACCGTCATGCAGCTTTTGGCAATTTCAATTTCAAAATTGAGCCTCATGTAGCTATTATCGCAATGAAGAACACTGCATGTAGATAACCCACCATGCACTGAAGGGGCGAGCTAATGATAAATTTTTGTAGCCTTGTTTATATAATTTTTGCACGCGTGGTCCACCTCTGCATCCTGAGCTTATTTGTAGCTTGTGAATCGTGCAGATCACTTATTTTGTTTTGTTTGTTTCTTTGTCATTTCGTGAGTGATAGATGAGTGCATACTCTATAGTCCATACCCTCAACTTATATTTTACTTGAAATAAATTATAAAACTTATTGAGTGCATGTTTGATTTGACGGTTCATTAAAATTGAAAAGCGTTCATTTTCACGGTTAATGTAAAGCAACATTGAGCTACTTCAATTTTATCATGGCTCCTCCCATGATTTTGGTTACTGTTGTGCATCGGAGGGGGAGGAAAGATCAGGGAGATTTATACCAATGGGTCATGAGCACATCACATAAGTAGACCTGGATACCACCTTCAACCCAAAACCTTAAGGCATTAGGTTCGTGTGTCTTCCTCACTTATATGTTGCTCAACTTGTTCATTCCTATCCAAGGTGGGACTTCACCTTCACACTTGTACTCCAACAATCTCCCCCTCAAGTGTGAGTCTTTTCCACGTGGTAGCTCCCCCTTAAGCGAAAGCCATTTTCACCACGAGTATCCAATGATGGCGCCTCTAGAGCTTAACCATGGCTGCCACCACGCTCTAGTACCTTGCACCGCCGCGCTCCACTGTTTCACGACCACGGGACACACTGCCTGACCTTCATGTATGGACCCACCGCCATGAAGACTTTCGATACAAGGGATCTCCGTGTCCATGCCTGGATCCATCGCCAATCCATCTTACTCGTCTGAGCCGATCACCTGGTCGAACCATCAGCTCTGATACCAATCGTTGTGCATCGGAGGGGGAGGAAACACCGGGAAGATTTACACCAATGGACTATGAGTACACCACATGAGTGGACCTGACACCACCTTCACCGCCAAACCAAACACTCTATAAAAGATCGTATTGATCAAAGCCTTTAAAGATAGTTATATCATATTGAATATTTTAAACTAATTATAATTTTATATATTCCTGAATATTTTTTTCTTTAAATATGCATATTTAAAATTGAACATAGTTAATTATACGTTGTCTCATAATTTTAATTTTAAATTTTAGCTAAATCTAAAAATTAATACTTGTTAGTGAATAAAAATGAGACTATAAATTATCTTTAAGAAGAGTAAGGAAAGCTAAGAGAGTTTGTTAAAGTTTGTGAGAATTAAAATATTTTGCTTCAATTTAGGGTATGTTTGAAGTGGAGTTTTTTTTTTTTTTTGTCATTATGTTATCGGTGCGAAGTATTTATTAGCAAAATAATTAAAGAATTTAATCATGAAAGAAATAGATCAATTATAACATTTTTCTTCAAAACATGTTTTATTTCTCGTTCTCATATTCATTATTTTTATAATAAATAAAAAAATTATAATTATTTTTAATTTCACCATAATATATTCTAAACTTTATAAGGAAAATCTCTTTTTTTTTCTTTTAATTTATATTTTCTTGTTATCTTTTTTTCTCACAAGTATCTTGCTCTAAAGGTATGGTCAGTTACTAAATGTGAGTACTTCTCTCTCATTAAAGATTTGAAATTAGTTTGTCACGTTGGAGGGACTAGTCTCTTCCGTTAGATCCAACTCTATTAGTTTTTTTATTTATTAATTAATATAATATAATTTATTTATGAATTTTTTTTATCATCATGTAACATGATTCATGTTTTTTTTTTCTTCTATCAACCAGATTCAAAGCCAAAAATCTTACGTAAAATATCTAACCTCAGATCGACGATCAAACCAATAGCATGGTGGCATTTTTTTTTTTTTTTTCATTTTGCCCTTCTTTTTCTATAATATTACTTATTACTTATCGCTTATTTTTTTCTTTGGAGTATACGTGACTGTTCTCTATAAATAGGCCTCACATTTTATATGCCTCATTCATCCAAGTCCCCTTTTCTCGCTGAGTCTGTTGCTTTTTATTAGTCTAATCTTTATAGTTATCCTTATCCAAAGAAGGATTGTGTAAAGTTTTCGCTATATTTCTTTCTTTCTACTAAATCACATGTTGACTTAATTACTGTTTTATTCTTTAAATTTGAGAGTTGTGTTTTTTTAGTCTCTAAAATTTAAAAATATTTTTTTTAGTCCTTGAAATTTTGAAAATTATTCTTTTTAGTCCTTGAACATGATAAATTAGTAATTTGTGGCGGTTTTTAGCTACCAAAAAATTCTGACAGCTAAAAACCACCACAAATAACTGCATTTTAGCTGCCAGAATTTAATTCTGGTAAATTCTGGCAGCTATTCACAAATTGCCAATTTATCATGGTTAATGACTAAAAAGAGTAATTTTCATTCAAGGACTAAAAAAAATATTTTTAAATTTCAAGGACTAAAAAAAGTACAACCCCCAAATTCAAGGACTAAAAAAGTAATTAAGCCTCACAGGTTCGTACAAGTTTTCTAACTTTTGGTTTTTCTAATGTTTTTCATCGACCATGAGACATTTTTATTTACACCATCCTTCGCACTTAAGCGTCAGCTTTACCCTGACTTAGTGTTATGAAAATCAGACTGGTCATCGACCCGGTCGAGACACTGGGTTGATGGATCAGTGGTCGAACCGGTGGGTCACTAATTGACCCAGTTTGACCCGGTATATATTAAAAAATTAAAAATATATATATAATATAGCTAACAAAATGTGATCAATCCATAATTCATATTTTAAAATAAAAATCAATCATGATCAAACTATAAACATTACATAATCATTTATTACTATAAATTATTTTGTTGGGTATTATCATTAAATTACTAAAGAAACTCTTGTTATTTTTCACGGCTAAGTATAAAAGTTGTCAAAGGACCATTAGCAAGTGTGGTAAAGATGTATAAAACACATAAATATTAAATCATATCAAGACCAAGATAATAATAATTAATTATTATATATTATTGTCAACATCAAAATAATATTATAGGAACACATTATTATATACTATTAAGCAATTAGCTATTAACAATTTAATTAAAATGTTATAGGAGCATATTATTATATTATACTATTTAGCAATTAACTTTTGCCATGAATTTCAAATGGTACTATAGAAAGAATTCCAAATAACTACATTATTTACAAGAATTGTATAAAAAAAAAACTCAACTGGACTGGGTCAACCGAGTATGGATCACCGATTTTTTGCCAAACCCGGCCGGGTCAAACCGAGCTAATCCGAGTCAAACCGAGTCGATTGACGATAGCTGAACCGGACTCGTCAAATCATTGGTTCCCGGTCGAACCGGTCTGGTCCGATTTTTATAACTATGCCCTGACCTACTCACATATATGGTGCGACTTTTCTAACTGTAGAATGAACTAGACAAGAAATTAATTAATTTCTAATTTAATCCATGCAAACAAGCTAGCAAGCTTAGCACGATACCAATACCAAAAGGAATGCTTAGCCTACGTTTAATTAATATCTAGCGTCTATATGATATTCTGTTATTTAATTTAGCATAACACGCATTCATTTATTTGAAATACTTAATTAAGGGAAAATAAAATCAAAGGAGTTGGACTTAACACCGAAGACAGCACAACCAATGTTTGAGGGAGAAGGTGGAGGTTACTAGACTTGGTCAAGTTCTCAAATGCCAATTCTGGCTTAGACCAATGTGGATGCTGGTCGCCTTGTACTTCAGCCTAGGGCCTTCGCTCTTCCTCACTATGCTGATTCATCCAAAGTTGGTTATGTCGTTCAAGGTCACAACCTTATATATATATATATATATATATATATATATATATATATATATATATATATATATATATATATATATATATATATATATATTTTCCTTTCACTGCTATGACGTATCATTTCATTCCATTTCATCATATTTTAATCTATTCTATTTCAACTTATTTTTTTCTATTAAAATCCAAACATAGATATACAAGTTTATTAATAGAGAAAATAAGTTATGCATTAACGATATAAAATATATTTTTATATAATCATCCAATCATAAATTAGAAAGAGTGTATTACAAAGATTGTATTTATCACTCCTCAAAGTTAGAAATTGCATTACAATAATGAATGGGAATGTGAAATAAGTGAAATAACCTCATTCAAATTTTGTCAATTGTACGTGTGAGGCAGGGACTGATGGTGTAGTTGGGATGATACTTCCCAACTCAAGAGAAGAGGTAGTTCTGAAGCTTAAGAAGGGAGATGTTGTACCAGTACCTCTTGGAACTGTCTCGTGGTGGTTCAATGATGGAGACTCAGATCTCATCATTGCTTTTCTTGGGGAAACATCAAAGGCTATTATTCCTGGTCAATTCACCTATTTCTTTCTAACAGGAGCTCAAGGACTTATAGGAGGTTTCTCCACTGAGCTCACAAAAAAAGTGTATGACTTGGACAAAGAGGAAGTGAACAAGCTCACAAAAAGCCAAACTGGGATTTTGATCATCAAGCTAAAAAAGGGTCAATCCATGCCCAAGCCCCAAATGGACCTCACCAAGAAGCTAGTCTATAACATTGATGCTGCACGCCCTGACAATGGGGTCAAAGTCAAACATGGTGGATTAGTCACAACATTGACCGAAAAGGATTTTCCTTTTATTGGGGATGTTGGGTTAAGTGTGATTAGAGTGAAACTTGAACCTGATGCTATTAAGGCACCCTCATTCCCAGCCAACCCTGAGGTTCAGTTGATTTACATTGCTAGAGGAAGTGGCATGATTGAAATTGTGGGCTTGAATGGAAAACGTGCATTGGACACTCAGGTTAAGGTTGGTGATTTGCTAGTGGTGCCACAATTCTTTGTGGTTGCTGAAATTGCAGGGGAAGAAGGGATGGAGAGTTACTCCATTGTAACAACTACCAAGTAAGTTGTTTTGGATTTATATTATGAGTAAATTACACGGATTTCTGAAATTTGTTCTTATTACACTTGATATTCCTTTTTTATTTTACATTATTTTGATCTCCTTAAAGGGGGATCAATGTAAGATTTTTTCCACTTGAAAGGAGGTTAAAGGGAGTCGGTGTAACAAAAGTTCAAAAATTCAGAAATTTTTTGTAAGGTTAAAAAATAAAAGGATATTGAATATAATAAGGATAAACCTCACGAGATCTGTCTAATTTACTCTTATATTATTTAAGTTGTTTTGAAGTAGAATATGACATCTAAAATAGAATATGGTGAGCTCTGCGAGGGTTTTTGAAAAGGGTGACACAAGTTCTACCATTCAGGAGGATGATCTCCTTTTGCGTAGTACCAAAAAAGTCAAAGATGGTACGGAGGTTAGCGAGGGTGTAGGATCTTTGTCTTATGCAGATAAACTTCTTAAACCTATAGGAGGGGGTTTGGGTGTTGAGAGTCCTATGGAAGGTGTGATGGTTAATGGTGTTTTGGATGAAGTGCCGAAGGAGAACGTGAGCAGTGTGAATCAGAAACTTGATGGGCCAATCATCCCTTTATCGGATGTTGAACTTCTACGATGGGCTTCTCCATGGTTGAATACTTTGGTTGTTAATGTCTTGAACAAGCGTGTTAGTTTTCGGATGTTGGAGGCCAAATTACAACGAAGTTGGGCTCGAAGTGGAACGATACAGATCATTGATCTTCATGAAGGTTTTTATCAAGTGGTGTTCAGTAATCAGGAGGATTACAATTTTGCTTTGTTTGAAGGACCATGGATGGTGGCGGATCACTATCTTATCGTTCAACGATGGAGACCTTTCTTTCTCATGCATGCAGAAGCAACGAAGAAGGTAGCAGTGTGGATTAGAATACAGCGTCTCCCAATTGAATTGTATAACGATGTGTTTCTAAACAGAATTGGTATGAGTCTAGGAAAATTCCTCAAAGTAGATAGATTAACTTCTATCCATTCTAGAGGGAAATTCGCAAGAATATGTGTTGAGTTGGACTTGGAGAAACCTCTTGAATCTCATATCTATGTTAGAGGTTACAAGCTGAATCTGGAATATGGAGGTCTTCATTCAATTTGCTTCCGATGTGGTCGTTTTGGGCATAAAAAAGAGAATTGCATGGAGATGATGAATACTACGAATGTCATGAAGGAGCATGTTACTCAGGCGAAAGCAATGGAGGAGACGGTGGCTCCAACAGAGGTGCTTAGTGAGACTAGGGCTGACGTGGAATCTAGCATTAATCATCCTCAAATTATGGTCAATTCAAATCATGGTGATAATGATGAGAATTCCCATTATGGCAAATGGATGATTGTTCAGCGAAACAGAAGGAAAAAGGAGGTGGTTACGAAGAATAAGGAGGAATTAATTGCTGGAAGTAATAAAAAAGGCAATTATAGCTCTTCGGTTACTAAACAAGGAAATAATGCTAATATAGGAGTCAATACTGGTTCCAAATTTGAGGCTCTGGCAATGAATGAATTGCATTCAAATGAAGGCAATGGTAACAGACAACAGACCAAAGAGGGACCCATCCAAGGGAAGGAAGATATTTCAAGTAATAATGCCATCAAAGGAGGAAGTTCCATTAATCACGTGAAGAAGAATGCTAAGGATTCTTTCAATAAAGCTATGGGCCCATCAAAACATCCAGACCATGTGGCCAAAAATGACTCGAAATTGAACCAACCAACTCTGGTTCGGGTGCGCAATAATCATGGAGGAAAAAATCCGCAGGGAAATAAAGGTGGAGATCTTCATATTGGAGGAAAATCGTCTTTTAAAAAGCAAGCCCATACAGTGTTTAAACATAAAGATAAGGTCGGTATGGAGCTTATAGGGACGATGAATTTGAATGTTCAGAAAGCTAATTCAAAAACTAAAAGCTCTTATAATGAGAGTTTACAGTTATTGAAATCCCAGGAGGTGAATTCCAATATTCAACAGCTACCAATGATTTCGGTTCACATGGATGAGGATGCTATTGAATTTGTGAATCGCAAGAAACTTAAGGATCAGGTTGGGGACGTTAACTCTGCTAAGGAATTTGTGAGTGATCAGCTTGTGGTCAAGGAAAGTCAAGAATGCGTGGGCCTTCTGAAGGCCAAATCTCTACAATTGTAATCATGAATATTTTATCATGGAATTGTCGTGGAACTTGTTCACGTGGTTTTGGACCCCTTATCAGAGATATTTGTAAGGAATATGAATCTTCTCTTATTTTTCTGTTGGAGACCCATGCTAACAGAGATTCGGCAAATAGAATTATTCCAAGATTGGGATTGGATAGTCATTTTATCCAAGAAGGACGTGGTCAATCTGGTGGGATTTGGTGTCTTTGGAATTCTAATTTGTGGAAGGTTGAAGTTCTTCAAAATGATCATCAATTTGTTCACATGAAAGTTGGATGGAAAAGGCAGAATAGTTGGTTTCTTACTGCGGTATATGGAAGTCCTCAATTTCAACACCGTAAGTCCTCAATTTCAAATGCGAAATTATGGTAATTCCTGGTTGGAGGAGAGACAAAAGGCTATTTGGAAGGAATACCAAGAAGTTTTGAGACAGGAAGAAGTCTTGTGGTTTCAGAAATCTAGAGCTAAATGGCTGGCTTTTGGGGATAGGAATTCTCGGTATTTTCATGGAGTTACTGCAATAAAAAGAAGGAAAAATACGTATGAAGCTATTCAGAATGAAAATGGAGAATGGGTTGCTGATGTTGAAGCTTTAGAAAGGTTAGTCACTGATTACTTTTCTAAGCTTTTTACTGATGATACTTCTTATTTTCCTTATGGTGTTAGAGGAGCTTTTCCAGAACTGCCAGATTATAAAAGGAAGTGGTTTACAGAAGAAGTTTCTAATGAAGAGATAAAGAAGGTTATCTTTTCTATAGGAAATTATAAAGCACCGGGAGTGGATGGTTTTCAGGCTATGTTCTATAAAAGTCAGTGGGATGTGGTAGGAGATTCCTTTTGTAGACTTATTAAGAGTATATTTGATGAGCCTTCCAAAATTGAAAGCCTCAATGATACTCTTATTGCTCTCATTCCAAAGGTTGATCCAGTGATGAAGATGAAGAATTTCAGGCCAATTAGTTTGTGCAACGTGACATATAAAATAGTTACCAAGATTCTTGCTGCAAGACTTAGAAGGGTGATGGAGGAGCTCATTGATCCTTGCCAATGTAGTTTCATCCCTAATAGACACAGTGGAGATAATATTATCATTGCTCAAGAAGTAATTCATTCTATGAAGACTAAAAAGGGTCAAGGAGGATGGATGGCGATAAAAGTGGATTTGGAGAAGGCCTATGATAGGCTAAAATGGGAATTTGTTGTTGACACTCTCAGAGATATAGGATTCCCAGACATTTTTGTTAACATGGTGAATTCTTGTATTTCTTCTCCTTCTTTTCAGGTGCTATGGAATGGAGAAGCTCTTGACAAATTTAACCCATCTAGAGGAGTCCGACAAGGGGATCCTATTTCCCCTTATCTCTTTGTGCTTTGCATTGAGAGACTTTTTCACTTGATTAATTATGCAGTTGACCAAAAAGTTTGGAAGCCTATTCAACTTTCAAGAGGTGGCCCCAAGCTTTCCCACTTGGCATTTGCAGATGATCTCCTCCTTTTTGCAGAAGCAACCCTGGAACAAGCAGAAGCTGTGAACAGAATTCTTGATATTTTTTGTAAAAGCTCGGGACAGAAAGTAAATGTGGAGAAGACCAGAATTTTCTTTTCTAATAATGTTCACTGGAATATTAGAGATGAAATTCTGGATAATCTAGGATATCAAACGACGGCAGATCTTGGGAAGTATTTGGGAGTTCCCCTCCATCATGATAGAGTTTCTAAACAAAGCTATCAATTTGTTCTGGATAAGGTTAATCATAGATTGAGTAACTGGAAGGCTTCACAATTGTCCATAGCAGGTAGAGTTACTTTAACTAAAGCGGTTATTCAAGCTTTACCTAATTATGTGATGCAGACAACTCTTCTTCCTTCTACAATTTGTGAGGAGATTGATAGAAAATGCCGAAATTTTGTTTGGGGTCACTCTATGACGTCTAATAAAGTTCATTGGTGCAAGTGGGATTCTTTATGTACTCCAAAAAGGAATGGCGGTCTTGGTCTTAGAAAAGCAAGTTTGATGAATCAATCGCTTTTGATGAAGGTGGGGTGGAATCTTTGTAAGAGACCAAATGATTTGTGGGTTAGAATTATTCGAGCCAAGTACAATTGTGGAAATGATGTGCTACCTGTTATTGACCAGTGTAAACCTGGTACAAATTTATGGCGCGGGATAGTGAAGTGCTGGGAAAAGTTAGTGCCAAATATGATATGGAGATTAGGCAATGGAAGAAAGACTCGGTTTTGGGAGGATTACTGGGTACCGGGATATGGAAAACTTCAGCAACACCGTTGATAATTGCCTAATATTACTATATTTTGTAGTGATTTTGTGGGCAATTAGTTGATATTTTCCATGCTTTTGAGCTTTGTTTATCTTCATTTTAGTTGAGTTTCAATAAAAGTTTAGTTTAGTTAGGAATTTCTTGTTTTTACCCTTTTATGCTTGATCTTGGGTTGTTTTCTTGTGTTTTTAGGAACTTATGTGAAGCTTAGATTAAGCAATGGGGATGTTCCATGAGAGATTTGATGCGTTGAAGATCATTTGGGCTAAAGTTTAGAGCTTTGGAAGTCTTGCGGAGGCAAAAAGAGCATTTTTGGAAGTCCTGGGAGCTTTGCACACCTGTGCAAACCAAATCGCATGCCTGTGCAAGTGCCTGTGCAAGTTTTTAAAGTGTCTGAGAGCGTTGCACACCCGTGCACTCGGAGCGCACACCTGTGCATCGAGCTCTGCGAGATTTATCTCTATTTTTCTGTTTTGATCTCTTTTGGGCTTAAACCCTTGTTGGCCCATAGCTTTAAATAGGTTTTTCTGTTCTAGCCTAGGCATCGAAAATACCTTGTACGTGAAGGAAACAAGAGGTTCGAGACGGGAGCTTAATGCGTTTGGCTTTCTCCCTTCTTTCTCCATCTCTTGCTTCTTCCCCCATGGATATGCGTAGCTAAGTTTCTCTTTTATTTTTATGCACTTGTCTTTAATTTTGGTTACTAAATTATTCTCAATTTCGTAGTCTATAAAATTTACTTTTAATTACCCAATTATCGTACAAGTCCCTGTGGATACGATACTTTACTTACCCTTTGTTACTTGAACGATTTGGTACACTTGCCAAATTCGCAACAAGTTTCTGGCGCCGTTGCCGGGGACTTGTGTCTTGATAATTGGGCAAATTTTTAGTATATTTTGTGGACTTTAAATATTCTTTTATTCTTTCGCATTTTATTTTTAATTTTTTTTTTCTTCCTTATCCGGTGCTAACAGTCTTTCTAGTTGCTCTAGTTGTTTGTGATTTTGTGCATGCCAGGTACTATTGGTACAAGGAGCAAGACTAATCCTCAAGAGCTCCGTTTCATTCCAGAGATTGAGAAGACTGCTAGGCTGATTAGCGGTCAAACAAAAAGAGCAAAGCAACTAGCGAAGCAGTTGACATTGGAAGAGAGTTCTTCCAATCCTCACTCACTTTCCGAACATTCTTCTAGTTCAGAGGAGGAAGACATGGCAGAAGAAGAGCAACCTGCCAGGAGAACTCTTGCGGATCATATCAACAATAATGGTCCAAGAGTGTTCTCTAGTATTGCCAGGCCAAGGAACGCCAACCGCATAGTTGAAGCTAAACCAGCATTGCTCACACTTCTCAGTCAACATGCGTTTGCTGGTTTAGAGAATGAAGACCCCTACAACCATTTGACCACCTTTTATGATCTATGTGGCACAGCAGGGGTGGCCCAGAATGAAGAGGAGAGCTTATATATGAGGGTGTTCCGTTTCTCCCTCATAGGAAATGCATTGAAGTGGCTCACCAACCTTCCATCTCAGAGTCTTTCCACTTGGACTGAAGTGGAAAGAAAGTTCTTGGATCGATTTTTCCCTGAAGTGAAGAAAAGCCAAGCAAAGATTGACATATTGGGCTTCCGCCAAAGGAATGATGAGTCACTCCATGAAACTTGGGAGAGATACAAGACTCTTTTGATGAAGTGCCCCAACCATGGGATTGGACAGGTTGATCAACTCTATATTTTCCTTGGGGGTCTGAAGGGGCAAACAAAGGTGATGCTTGATGCTGCAGCTGGTGGAGGAGTGATAAAAAATAAGTCACTGGATGAAGCCATAGAGTTGATTGAAAACATGGCAGCCAGTGATTTTGAAGCTCAACATGATAGAGCTCCGAGAAGAGGAGTAATGGAGCTCAACTCTTAAGATGCTATTCTAGCCCAGGTGGAAGCACTCAAGGTGCAAGTGTCCAATCTTCCTCAACAGTTAATGAAGGCTGCGTCTTCTCAGTCACATCATCGAGTGCTCAGTTGTGAAATTTGCGGGGGTGATCACCATGTAGAGCGCTGTCCTTATACTTCCAACACACAAGAGGAAGAGGTGAATTATATGGGGAGACAGAACAACTATGGCCAAGGGAAGCAGAATTTCTACGGTAACAATTCTAACCGTAGTGGCTTTCAGACTCACCCTGTTTTTGATAAAGGAGCAGGTGAAAGATCTTTTCAACAGAAGCCTAATCTCTATGACCGCCAAACAAAGCTAGAAGATACTCTCACTGAATTCATCCAACTTTCCAATTCCAACCAGAAGAGGACTGATGCATCTTTCAAGAATTTGGAGACTCAGGTGGGTCAGTTGGCTAAGCAAGTAACAGATTTGACGGAGCAAACAAGGAGTGGTTTTTCAGCCAATACTCAAACCAATCCTAAAGGTAATTGCAGTGCTATCTGTACTAGGAGTGGTGGCGAGTATGAGAGTGTGAGTGAAAAGAAAAAGAAAGTTGAGAAGGTGGTGAGATTCAAGGAGGATGAGGAGAAAAATAATGAAAAAGAAAAAGAGAGTGAGGGTGAGGAGGAAGTAGTAGTTGAAGGTGTTGGAGTGAGAAAGGCTAAAGATATGAGTGCCAAGGAAGTGAAGTTGAAAGCCAAGACCTCCATTACTAAAGAGCTTCCCTACCCAAAGAGCCCGACCAAGAAGGATAAGGAGCGACAGTTTGCTCGTTTCCTTGAAATTTTCAAGAGGCTACAGATTAATATTCCATTCTCAGAAGCTCTGGAACAGATGCCTACATATGCTAAATTTATGAAGGAGCTCCTTACGAAGAAGATGAGGTATATTGAGAAGGATAATATTGAGCTTGAGGCGGGTTGTAGTGCAATTATTAAGAAGATGTTGCCAGCCAAACACAAGGATCCGGGTAGTTTCACCATTCCTATTACTATTAGGAATCTCTCTATTGGCCGAGCATTGCTAGATTTGGGGGCGAGTATCAATTTGATGCCCCTATGCATGTTGGAGAGAGTTGGCGATGTTGAAGTGAAGCCAACCCGCATGACACTGCAGCTTGCAGATCGTTCCATCAAACATCCCTATGGTGTGGTTGAGAACATGTTAGTTAAAGTTGACAAATTTATTTTTCCTGCAGATTTTGTCATTATGGACATGGAGGAAGATGCTGACATTCCCATCATTTTGGGAAGACCCTTCATGTTGACGGCCAAGGCCATAATTGATGTTGGCAATGGAGAATTTAGGCTTTCAGTTCAGGATGAAGTGATCAAATTTAATGTGTTTGATGCTATGACTCACCCAAATGACAATGGTGCTTGCTTCCGGGTAGATGTTCTTGATGAGACACAACAAGAGGTTCCTGCCCATCTAATTTCTCACTCTCCCATTGAGCAAGTCTTACTCAATCATTATGATGAGCTCAATGAGGAAGTTGAGGAATGTGCAAGAAGCTTGGAGGTATTAAAGGAGATTCCACCAGAAGAAGCAAAATTTGAAGAGCTGAAGAAGGATAGTATACTTGAGAAGCCCAAGCTGGAATTGAAGATGCTTCCGTCTCATCTCAAGTATGTTTTCTTGAGGATAATGATGGGAAGCCAGTAATCATCAGCAATTCTCTGTCTGCTGTAGAGGAGGAAAAGCTGATTGAAGTTCTAAGGTTGCATAAAGGAGCTCTAGGATGGCATATTTCTGATCTTAAAGGTATCAATCCTTCGTATTGTATGCATGACATCCACTTAGAGAATGATTTCAAGCCTGTTGCTCAACCCCAGAGGCGACTTAATCCTATCATGAAGGAAGAGGTGAGGAAGGAGGTATTGAAGCTTTTGGAAGCCGGGATGATCTATCCCATTTCTGACAGTGCTTGGGTCAGTCCAGTTCATGTGGTGCCAAAGAAAGGAGGTATGACTGTTGTGAGGAATGATAAGAATGAGCTTGTCCCCACAAGGACAGTCACTGGTTGGCGGATGGTTATTGATTTTAGAAGACTCAACCAAGCTACTCGAAAGGACCACTTCCCACTCCCTTTCATGGACCAGATGCTGGAAAGGCTTGCGGGGCAAGCCTATTATTGCTTTCTAGATGGATACTCCGGGTACAACCAAATTGCGGTTAATCCGGCTGATCAGGAGAAAACTGCGTTCACTTGCCCTTTTGGGATATATGCCTATAGGAAGATGCCGTTTGGCTTGTGTAATGCACCTGCCACATTCCAGAGGTGCATGTTAGCTATATTTGCAGATTTGGTGGAGAAGTGCATCGAGGTATTCATGGATGATTTCTCAGTTTTTGGCATTTCCTATGACTTGTGCCTCACCAACTTGGAGCTCGTATTGAAGAGGTGTGTGGAAGCCAACCTGATTCTAAATTGGGAGAAGTGTCACTTCATGGTCCAAGAAGGCATAGTTCTTGGTCACAAGATTTCTGCTCGTGGCATAGAGGTGGATAAGGCAAAGATTGATGTCATTGAGAAGCTTCCTCCTCCCGTTAATGAAAAAGGTGTTCGGAGTTTCTTGGGGCATGCAGGATTCTACAGGAGGTTCATCAAAGACTTCTCTAAAATAGCCAAGCCCCTTAGCAATTTGCTGGCCAAAGATATTCCCTTTGTGTTTGATACTGAGTGCCACAAGGCGTTCAATACTTTGAAAGAGAAGTTGGTTTCTGCTCCTATTATCATAGCTCCAGATTGGAAGCAAGAGTTTGAGCTTATGTGTGATGCTAGCAATTATGCAATTGGTGCAGTATTGGGACAAAGGAGAAACAAGGTGTTTCATGTTATATTCTATGCTAGCAAGGTGCTGGGTGGAGCTCAACTCAATTATGCTACCACAGAGAAGGAGATGCTTGCCATTGTCTATGCCTTGGAGAAATTTTGCTCCTATTTGATTGGTGCCAAGGTAATTATCTACACTGACCACTCCGCCATTAAATATCTTCTCACTAAGGCTGATTCTAAGCCTAGGTTGATAAGATAGGTCCTATTATTGCAAGAGTTTGACATTGAGATTCGAGATAAGAAGGGGAGTGAGAATGTAGTTGCTGACCATCTCTCTAGACTAGTAAATGAGGAAGTGACTGTGAAGGAGAAGGAGATTAGGGATGAATTCCCTGATGAGGCCTTATTCTACATCGAGGAGAGACCATGGTTTGCTGACATGGCCAATTTTAAGGCAGGGGGTGATATGCCTAATGATTTGAACTGGCATCAAAAGAAAAAATTCCTTAGAGATGCTAAACTCTATGTATGGGATGACCCATATTTGTTTAAGGTGGGTGCTGATAATCTTCTCAGGAGGTGTGTGACTCAAACCGAGGCAAATGATATCTTGTGGCATTGCCACAACTCTCCCTATGGTGGTCATTACAATGGAGAGAGAACTGCTGCTAAAGTTCTCCAGTCAGGTTTCTATTGGCCTACATTGTTCAAGGATGCACACAATCATGCCAAAAATTGTGATAATTGCCAAAGGACTGGGAACATTTCTAGGAGACATGAGATGCCACTGCAAAATATGATTGAGGTTGAGGTATTTGACTGCTGGGGGATTGACTTTGTTGGTCCCCTCCCCTCTTCTTTTTCTAATGAATACATTCTTGTGGCAGTAGACTACGTGTCTAAATGGGTGGAAGCAGTGGCTACACAGAAGGATAATGCCAAAACTATGATCAAGTTCTTGAAAAAGAATATTTTCTCTAGATATGGTGTGCCACGAGTGCTAATCAGTGATGGGGGTACTCATTTCTGCAATACACAGTTGAAGAAGGTGCTTGAGCACTACAATGTGAAGCACAAGGTGGCATCTCCATACCATCCTCAGACGAATGGTCAAGCGGAAGTCTCTAACCGCGAGATCAAGAAGATTTTGGAGAAAACAGTCGCTTCTTCCAGGAAGGATTGGTCCATCAAGTTAGACGATGCATTGTGGGCCTATAGGACAGCCTTCAAGACTCCTATAGGGCTGTCCCCGTATCAGATGGTATATGGCAAGGCTTGCCATTTACAGGTGGAGATGGAGCACAAGGCGTTTTGGGCTCTTAAGTTTCTGAATTTTGATCCTTCTCTATCCGGGGATAAGAGAAAGCAACAGCTGCATGAGTTGGAGGAGATGAGGCTTAATGCCTATGAGTCATCCAAAATCTACAAACAGAAAGCTAAGGCTTGGCATGACAGGAAGATCCTAAAGAGAGAATTTCAGCCAGGACAACAAGTCCTTTTGTACAACTCTCGACTGAAACTATTTGCAGGGAAGCTTAAATCCAAGTGGAGTGGTCCTTTCACAGTCAAGGAAGTGAGGCCCTATGGTGCATTAGTGGTGGAAGACCCTTCTTCTCAAAGGAGTTGGATTGTTAATGGTCAAAGGCTAAAGCACTACCTTGGGGGTGAGGTTGAGCGCCTTACCACAGTGATTCATCTCAGTGACCCTTAAGGTCACTCATCCGTCAAGCTAGTGACGTTAAAGGAGCGCTTACTGGGAGGCAACCCAGCTTTATCTCTCTTTACTCTTTTAATTTTGTCTTTATTTTCCTTGTTTCCGCTTGTTCTATTTTACGTTTGGGTGTTCCTTTTGTGATTGTTTCAGGTTTCTATGAACATGATGAAGACATTGGGAAAGCATCTATAAAAAAAAAAAAAAAAAAATGCAAGTTGCACAACCGTGCAATCCGAGTGCACACCCGTGCATATTGCGCTGATAGAAATACAAGAAAATGACGCAAGTTGCACAGCCGTGCAACCAAAGCGCACACCTGTGCATCTTGCGCTGATGGAGGATCAATTTTTCGACGCAAGTTGCACAATCGTGCACCCCTTTTGCACACCCTGTGCAATCCTATCTCTATTGGACTTTAATAGATGTGCACAGCCTGTGCAACCCATTGCACACCCTCTTCATCTTCTTCCTCCCTAACCGTTCTCCTCTCCCAAACACCATAACCATTACCTCAAACACCATAATCACCACCACAAACATCAGATCCACCACAATACAACCACTACAGTGCCTAATAAGCCTAGATCTGCAAGGATAACCTTACTTTTCCTCTCATCTGGACCTCTCTCCGCGCGCCTGAACCACCGCGGCACCCTCTTCTCTCTCTGCGCGATCTGCGCGCGACTCAGATCCGCGGCGCCCTCTTCTCTCTCTGTGCGACCTCCGCGCCACTCGGATCTGCGCGCCAGCTTCTCTCTCCGTGCGACCTCTGCGCGCGCGACTCCGCACCATCCTGCACAAGACGCGTGCGCCACCGCCACCCAGCCGTCGCCGCGCATCTCCATCGCGCCCCAGCCCACGCCGCTGTGAGTGTTGTCTCTACTCGACCCATTGTACTCAACCACCACGTCCCACTTTGAAACTTAGAAGACCAGATCTGAGCCACCAAGTCCAGATCCGCATCATCCAGTCAACATCCACCATGTCTGCGGGCAACAAGCGTCGGAAGAAACGCTCTGAAGCTTCTTCTTCTTCATTGAGCAATCTCCGTACCGCTCCACCACCGCTTACTCTTCTTGAGCCGCAACATCAAGAACGGTATGATACTTTGTATAAACGTCCCATTAGCCCGATGCGATACTTGAATTTTGATGTCATCAAAACTCTGGGTCTATTTGATGATTTCCAATTTATGTTGAATAATGTGGGATGGTGGAAATTCGCTTCGGCACCACAGAAGGTTTACCCAAGATTGGTGAGGGAATTTTTTAGCACTTTCACAGTCTCCTTTAGACCCAATTTTCCCGATGATCCCGGGAAGCTTACATTCAACTTGTTCAATGAAGAACGTGCAATGGAGTTAGCGGAATTTAATAGTATTTTTGGATTTCCTGCCGGTGGTCACAAGAGGGAACCCCCTATGATCTTTAAAGCATCAGATGTGTGGAGTTCATTGACCGATAAACGATGGTCAGCATCCCGATCAAGTTCCACCGCCTTGCTTCACCCAACAACCCGCATCATGCATAGGTTCTTTACATCCTCCATGTTGGGAAAGCATGAGTCTGATACTAAAGTGTCCACCACAGACCTCTTGTTTTTATGGGCTATGTTGGAACCAACAACGCCGATTGACAATGGAGCTTTCCTTGCCAAGCGGTTGTTAACTATTGCCAAGAGTGAGAAGGGGCTTATCACTTGTGGAGGTTTCGTTACTTGGATTGCCAAACACTACGGTTATTCCGAGTGGTTGACCCAATTGGAAGTGCTGGATGAAATTCCCACCATTGACTTCCAAACCTTGAAAGCCATGGGATGCATTCAGGTGTTACTTAAGGAAGCTGAGTACATGCAGGATGAATTCTACTTTTTGGTTCCTAAAATCGGATTTCGTCACAGGCTCCCCGATCCTCACTGTTCCATTAAAGTTAAGGATAATTGGAAACTTCCAATGAGGGGTCGCACTTCACAGCAAGACGAAACTGAAGAAACAACCCCAGAAGATCCTCCGGAGCCAACAACGATTGATAATGCTCAGCTTTTGGCTGTTGTTCAGGCACTCACTGATGAAGTTCATGCACTCAGAGAACAACAATCTTATTACAACCACCTGACAGAGCATATGTACAACCTTCAGGTTCATGGCTACTCTGGAAGCCAATCCCCTCCGCAATGACACATCCTCTGGTCCATGTGGATTGACCATTCACCGCTGGGGACCAGCAATTCTTGGCCAGGGGGGTGAGGATAAAATGGAAGTCCAAGTATCGTATCCACAGGGACTTGTTCAATATTTGGCAATTTACACACTTTTTACTTACTAAGCAAAATATAAAGAAAACTTGAAATAACAATGGTTAAGAGCAAAGATAAAGATAGCAACTTGGAAATAAAATTAATAAAAGGGGTTTTGATTCTCAAGGATCTAGATTGCGGAAAGTGGTTACGGGAAACAATGATAATGAACGTGGGGTTCGACTTCACTAAACCACTCCCTCGTGCACACACAAGCTATTAATCAATGTTTATCATCCATTTGTTATCACCAACTCATAAAAATACTCAATCCCTAATTCCTTACAAGAAGAGCCTAAGTTCCTTGACTAAACTACCAATCCCTTGCATAGCTTAGCCAAGTTACTTGCTTTAAGAAAAGGAGTTAAAGGTGACTAATGGGCTTTGCTCTATTCCTAGATACAAGACCCATTAGGTGCTCTTCTCCGGTTCATAGTTCAAATACATTTTCCAATCGCATTTAAACCATAAAAAAAATCATACAAGGGTTGATCAAGCCACAAGCAAGAATTAAGCAAAGGAGAAAACACGTAACGGTGAATAATAAACATGTATTAATAACTCAAAAGATACACATGAGTTTGGGTTTAGTTACATCAAACCCCAATGAAGGGGAGCTTAGCTACCCATGAGTGAGAAGAGCATCCCACGTGGTGAAGGAAGGAAGAAGATGAAAAATGGAGGAATGAGCGAGTTCCCCACAGCTGCACTTGTGCCCCCAACCTAGATCCAAGAAGAATGCCCTTTTCCCTTGCAAAATGCCCTTTTAATAGCTTTGTTTTTACCCAAAAAGTGACAGCGCGACATTTTCGGCCCAGCTGAAATTATGTTTCAGCTGGGCCGAAACTTCAATAATGCTCACTGGGACAAGCTCGGCTGGGCTCACCAACTGGTTCGGCTGGGCTGAACTTCCTTTCTCAAAATTAGGTGCTCTCTGTCAGTTTCTGAGCTGGGCTGGCCAATGTTTCAGCTGGGCCGAAGAGAACTTTCTTCCTTGACCTTGATCTTAAGCTATTCCAAAACCCATCTCCAATTTCTATGCATCAAAAAATACTAAAACATGAGACTAAATTCCAAATTTACATAACTAATTATATATCTAAAAACTAATTCTTTTTGAACTAAAAAGAGGTAGAAACAAGGATTTAAATAAGGGATAGATGAAATAATTGCACTTATGTGTACCAAAAAAGGTAAGTATAAAATGCAATTATCAGCCAACAACGATTGATAATGCTCAGCTTTTGGCTGTTGTTCAGGCACTCACTGATGAAGTTCATGCACTCAGAGAACAACAATCTTATTACAACCACCTGACAGAGCATATGTACAACCTTCAGGTTCATGGCTACTCTGGAAGCCAATCCCCTCCGCAATGACACATCCTCTGGTCCATGTGGATTGACCATTCACCGCTGGGGACCAGCAATTCTTGGCCAGGGGGGTGAGGATGGACCTGATGATGAGCAGTGAGGTAAGTTCTTCTTCTCATTCTTTTCTTTTACTGATTTTGCTTGAATTTAGTTTTGAGAAATAATGATGTGGTTTGTGTATTTGTTGGCTTGTCCCAATGAGCATGAATTGAATGATGATTGTTACAAATTGATTTTGATTTGAGACATGTTTTGTGGTTGCATTCCTGGTCATTAGTGATTGGTTCAAATTGTGATTGATGTGTTTAACATGTTGCATATGCACCCTTGTTTCTTGATGAGACCAACCACGGTGAGAAGTAACTGAATGAAATCGAGTGACACCGTTAATACCAACATATGGTTTTGCTTGAATCTCTTGAATCTTGTTGCTTACATGTTGCTTGGAAGTGATCAAGGCCATCTTTGCTGTTTTAACCATTGGCCTTTCTAGCTTACCTTTCATAATAAAATCCCTTGCACCCATCTTTGAGCCAAACAGAAAATTCTTGATGCATGTATGAACCCTTAGCCAAAATGAAAAACAATTGCTTTCCCAATCTTAGGAATAGGAGAACAATTGAGAGATGAAGTCTTGCATTAAGTTTGGGGTGTCTTGCTAGACACCCAAAAGCAAATGAAAAGGTGCTCCAAGGGACTTGAACTGTTCTAAAAAAAAAAAAAAAAAAAAATTCAGAATCAGAGAGTGTTGCTCACCCGTATCCCATAGCGTTCAGTGTTGTCAAAAAAAAAAAAGAGAAAGAAAAAGAGAAAAGAAAAGAAAAATGTGCAAAGGAATAAAGTGGGATTTGGGTGGAGCTTAATAATTGGGTTGGGTTATTGAAAAAACTTGGAGCACGAATTGTGTGTTTGTTGAGCTAAGATTGAGTTCTCTCTCTTTGTTCTCATATTCTCTAAAGATATTTGAATCCCAAGAAAAACCATTGTTGTTTGTTAGCCCAGCCACATTACAAGCTCAAAAAGTCCTTAGTGATCCTTGATGGCATGTTTGTGACATTGTACTTTGGGAGATGAAGAGCAAAACTGATATATATGTGGTGTTGACGTGTGATAGAGTGATACACTCACCTTGTTTTGTGTGCTTGAGAGATACAGTTGTGAGGACTAAGGAACGTGGGTTGTTGATTGCAATTGTGTTATTCATGTTGATTCCTTTATGAACTGTTTCATAGATGCTTTGTGTGGGCACCACAACTTGTCTTGGATTGAAATTAGCAAACTGAACTTGTGAGAAATAAAGCATGCTAAGTGGTGATGAGTCTGTGAATACTTGAGTCATGTCTTGTTAATTTTTATTAGGAATTGAATCTAGGTTGTTTTAATGTCTTTTTGTTCTATGCCTTGTTTTGTTGCTCGAGGACGAGCAAAGTTCTAAGTTTGGGGTGCTGATAATTGCCTAATATTACTATATTTTGTAGTGATTTTTTGGGCAATTAGTTTATATTTTCCATGCTTTTGAGCTTTGTTTATCTTCATTTTAGTTGAGTTTCAATAAAAGTTTAGTTTAGTTAGGAATTTCTTGTTTTTACCCTTTTATGCTTGATCTTGGGTTGTTTTCTTGTGTTTTTAGGAACTTATGTGAAGCTTAGATTAAGCAATGGGGATGTTCCATGAGAGATTTGATGCGTTGAAGATCATTTGGGCTAAAGTTTAGAGCTTTGGAAGTCTTGCGGAGGCAAAAAGAGCATTTTTGGAAGTCCTGGGAGCTTTGCACACCTGTGCAAACCAAATCGCATGCCTGTGCAAGTTTTTAAAGTGTCTGAGAGCGTTGCACACCCTTGCACTCGGAGCGCACACCTGTGCATCGAGCTCTGCGAGATTTATCTCTATTTTTCTGTTTTGATCTCTTTTGGGCTTAAACCCTTGTTGGCCCATAGCTTTAAATAGGTTTTTCTGTTCTAGCCTAGGCATCGAAAATACCTTGTACGTGAAGGAAACAAGAGGTCCGAGACGGGAGCTTAATGCGTTTGGCTTTCTCCCTTCTTTCTCCATCTCTTGCTTCTTCCCCCATGGATATGCGTAGCTAAGTTTCTCTTTTCGTTGGGGTTTAATGTAGTTGGACCTAATTTCATGTAATTACACTCTTCTCTTTATTCAATTTTAGTATTGTTATTGTTCTTCTTCCACTCTTAATGCTTGTGTTTGGCCTGATCAACCAATTGCATGATTCTATGATTTCAATTGTAATTGGGAAATTCTTTTGAATTGTGAACTGAAGAAGACAACCAATCATTTTTATGCCTAGGGATAGGGTAAAGAGGATTGGTCATCACTAAAACCCTTTTTCTTAATGCAAATACCTTGGTTACACTAATTCAAGGGATTGATAGTGGAATCAAGGGATTTAGGCTCTTTTGCTTAAGGAATTAAGATTTGAGTAATTTTGTGGGTTGATGATAACTAAAATTTAAATTGAATAGGATTGAGTTGTGATTGCATGTTAGGAAGTCCAACGAAGTTAAACCCCGGCGATTTATTTTAATTGATTTAAACACATTTTCTGTGCACACCAAGTGTTCGCTAATTTTCTAAAACCAAATTTCTTCCTTTTACTCTTTTATTTTTATGCACTTGTCTTTAATTTTGGTTACTAAATTATTCTCAATTTCGTAGTCTATAAAATTTACTTTTAATTACCCAATTATCGTACAAGTCCCTGTGGATACGATACTTTACTTACCCTTTGTTACTTGAACGATTTGGTATACTTGCCAAATTCGCAACAAGTTTCTGGCGCCGTTGCCAAATTATTCAAACCAGATATGGGGAGAATAGTTCGGTGTGTTTCTTTGTGAATTGTAAGGGAGACTGGGACATTGATAGAATTGCTTCTGAACTTCCCCCGGATATTGTTCAACGTATCCAACTCCTGAAGGCTCCTTGCAGCTCTAATCGAGAGGATTATATAGATTGGGATAATTCTAGTGACGGGAATTTTTCTACCCGTGAAGCTTACCTCAGTTTATCAAAGTCCCGTAATCTTGAAGACAGCCAGCTGTTTAGAAGTATATGGAAATGGGATGGGCCTGAGCGTATCAAGTTTCATCTTTGGAAGATAGGACAAGAAGTGTTACCCACAAATGAGCTGCGATTTCGCCGTCATATGACTACTGATAATTTCTGTCCGCTGTGTAATGACAAAGTTGAAACATTGGTGCATACATTAAGAGATTGCAAGTGGGTTAAAGAGGTTTGGTTAAACTTCAACTTTACTGATAATTCTGTGTTTTTTCAACAAGAATTTATTGGTTGGTTTAGCTTGAACTGTTGCAGTAAGAAGGTTATAGGAGACACTAAATGGAGTACTTTGTTTGGTGTTATTTTGGATAGACTATGGTGGAGGCGAAATGAGTTTGTGTTTCGTAACAAGTGGATTAACACAAATGGTTTAGTAGTATCAGCTTGGGCCCTTATCCGAGACATTATCAGCAGTAAGAACTTGCAGCATATGTTAATGCCTGATATTATGAGTGCCAATATAGATGATTCAGGGATTTGGAAGAGACCTGGGGAGGATTTTGCTAAACTTAATTGTGATGGAGCTTACTTTCAAACAGCTGCAGTAGCATCTTGTGGTGCTGTCTTGCGAAATAATAAAGGTGAGTTTATGAAAGCCTTTTCAAGAAGATTAGGCCACTGCTCGGTGCTGGAAGCAGAATTATGGGCCATTTTTTATGGTTTGATCATGGCACGTGAAATGGGAATTAATAAGCTGGTAGTGGAGACAGATTGCATGGATGCTTTTAAGCTCTTGAATGAGAAGAATCATTATGGAGGCCAATTTCAAGATCTTATTTCTGAGATTTTGAAAGAGAAAGATAATGTCCAGCAGTTTTTTATGTTTCATATTTCTAGGGAAGCAAATAAGATGGCAGATGCTTTTGCCAAATTTGGTTTTTCTTTGAGTTTGGATGTCTGTTTCTATAACAGTATTCCAAGTTTTGCTGCAAATTCCTTCACGGAAGATGCTGCTGTACAAAGTTCTCATTTGAATTTTAATCTCTTTGTCTAGGGTGCTTTTGCCCAGGCAATTCAGCAAAAAAAAAGTAGAATATGGCATGCACCAATAACAATAAATTTGATGGATTATAGTATATTATTTGAAAGTATCTTTGACACAAGATCTAATAAAAATAATTGGATATGTATTTATTTATTTTGCAGGCCTTTGGTTGAAGAGTTGGCTGGCAGGGCATCAGTTTGGGGTGCTTTGTCACCTGCAGTGCAACAAGTGGCTCTAAACGTGGATTCAGAATTTCAGAAGTTTTTCATATCTAAGATTAAGGAAACCACAAATCTCATCCCCCCAACTGATTAGTCGGTTCTATATGCATGGATGTGGTTTCAAAGATATATATTAAATATCCTATTAAAATTATAAATAACACCAAATCTTCAAGATATGGTCAAGTGTGAAGATGAATTTATCCTAAAGCATGTATACATGTGTGTGGTTTGATGTCGACACGAAAAGAGAGATGGAATGCAAATAATTTGGTGTGTCAATGTATTCACTTGTTTTGGTTTACATGTATTTGTCATTTTGAAAATGTTTTTCAACATCACAAATTTTCACAGTATTCTTATACACAGCCTCTTTTTTATGATGAAAAATGCGAGAGAGAAGTTTAAATTCAAATTTACACTTCTCTCCTATTATTTTTAACATAAAAGAAAAAAATTTAGCGTAATATAAAAAAAAGTAAATGTAAAATATTAAAAGTGAAACAAAAAATTTGGACCGTTAATGCATTTGTTTTTGTTGTTAGTTTAATTAATAGCCATATTTTTTATTTTTTTAATAGGGAAAACTTGATTTTTTCCGTGTCCAAAATTTTCTTAGACCAGCAACAGCCATGCACCACGAGCGGGTCTGACCCAATGGATTGGGACATCCGTGATCTCTAATCCAACATAAAAAAAAATGATATTGTTATAAAAAGGACTACTCAATGAATCGATTTTAACTCAAGTGGTAGTGTTGAGTTTGAACTTAATATAGTTTGGTTCAATTATGGTCATTTGACATTAATGTGTTGTACATGAGTCAAGTTTCGAAAAACATTATCTAATCCAATTAAGTTGGGTTTAGATCAATTTTAGCAATTCTTTTTCAATAAACTCAAACTAACTAAAATTTTAGTTATAGGTTGAGTCATGAGATTATATAATAATATATGTTTATTTTTATTTATTAAAAATAAAATATTATATTATAATAATTAATATATATATATATATATATATATATATATATATATATATATATATTTAATTGTTTAAAAGAAACCATATTAATAAAAAAATAAAATAAAATATAAAGAATAAAAAAATTAAAATATAATAAAGATTCATATCAGGTTAAGTTTAATTAAACTCAAACTGTCAAACATATACAAACTCAATATGCAATCTTATTAATTGGTTTTAACCAATATAATCCAACTTTTATAGATTGGATTGGGTTGATCTAGTTAGTCCACGTGTGTACAGCCAAATACCACTAATTTAAATTATAACCATTTAAAGAAAAAAAAATTGTAACAAAAAGAAATGAGATGATGAAACGATTCATTCACAACCATTTCCAGTTGCACTTGATGGAACCAACATTTTGGCAATTCTTCTTTCTTTGTGCTGTTGACATTTTTTAGTCATTGTTCCTCAGTTAAACCTAGCCCACGACTCATTTCACCAAAGCAGAAGCAGCAATGTTGTTTTGAGGGGGGGAAAAAAAAGAGGTTAATTTTGGAGCAATGAACTATATCTGACGATAGTGATACCACGGACAGAGGGAAAACTTGAATGAATCGCTTGCAATTTCTAATCTTATTGAATGAATATAATTATATTATATTATATATGATAATAGTGGATTGGGATATTTGCACAAAGATTAGGTTCCATCTTCATTGTCACTATATCTTCATCATATAGGTGTGACACCTATGAGTGCAATAGAAATCATGGAGCACTTTGGCTACGATCGTAACGATACATGTTAGAATGGCCCCAATATATATCTGTTCTGTTGTGTGATTATTTACTATCGCTCTCAACACAGTTGTACCATTAAAGTCGACTTTTCTAGTAGTGTACAATTATGAGAAGGAGAACACAGTAAACATTTCTTTTACAAAAAAGTTTAGGAAAGTAAGTCTGGTGCTCACTAAAGTCACAGTAGGATTAATTTACAGCTCAAAGAATATTTACAAAGCTAAATATATACAAATTGTCTACTAACGAATTCTCATAAACATTGAGATCTAAAATCATATTCTTATTCACTAAACCAATATTTATGGGCTAGTAAACAATTATGGCTTAGTTCTTTAAATATGTTTCGAGCGCTCTTATTTATTTCTTTTATGAGTGCTAATAAACATTTCTTGGATGGATAGATTAAGATAGAAAGAGGAGATATATAGAAAACAGAAAAAAAATAAGATAAAAAGAAAAGATAAAAGATAACAAGAGCACTTGCTCTTCTTCCATGATGTTTTATCTATTTGTTCTTAATCTATTTTTTAACCATATTATAAGAGTAAAATATTCATTAATTTTGTTGATGACTAATTTTTATAAAAAAAAAAATATGATTGATCATTTTTAGCAAGATTTTCTTTTTTAATTATATTTTTTCATCTATAAACTCAAATTTAAGACATTATTTAAACAATACAAACCTAATTTAACTCAGATCAACAATATTTTGTTGGTTATTTATTCCTAACCTTACAACAACTATATAAAAATTGGATAATAATATATGAATAATTATACATCACGTTTTATATTTTATTTTTTATTTTTTATATTATATTATATTATTTATCATATTTATATTTTTTTTTCATACCAAACAAATTAGATGACGTGTTGTTCGCACATCTTTATCCATAAAAACTTTACCAAATTAAGTTCTACCTCATAAAGATAATTAAAAAAGTAAATGTTAAAAGTTTAAAAAACCTATCATAGAAAGTCACGGATCACTTTGGATAGATCCATGGTGGATGGGGCCCAATAATTGTTGCGACTATTAACTACCCTGTCTCGAATTATTTATGGGCAATTTCTTAGGGCACCTCGCTTTTTTCCCGGTGCACCCCATAAATTTATATATTCCTATTATACCCTTATTGATTATAATGATATACTGCACCTCTCTCTCATTCGCACCTCATTCTTCTTCTTCACTGCAACTAATCCGTAATGTTGTAATTGCATTACGAATTGTGTAATCCGTAATGTATATTGTAATATACATTACGGATTACACAATCCGTAATGCAATTACAAGACTTACGGATTGTCTAATCCGTAATGTTGTAATTGCATTACGGATTGTGTAATCCGTAATGTATATTGTAATATACATTACGGATTACACAATCCGTAATGCAATTACAACATTACGGATTAGACAATCCGTAAGTCTTGTAATTGCATTACGGATTGTGTAATCCGTAATGTATATTGTAATATACATTACGGATTACACAATCAGTAATATAGCTAGGAATTTTGTAAAAGAAACTGTATTTGCTGTGATTAACCTGTTTAAGTTCAATGAGTTGAAATTGTATTTATAATGCCTGTTTAGTTAATAATAATTAAATTATTGTTGTTAACAATGTGGGCAATTTGTTGGATGATTTTTTGTGTTTATTCAATTGAGTATTATTTTTTTTGAAATATTAGATTTTATGGAGGACCATTATATGTCGGATGAAGTAGACATCGATGTTGATCAGACAATGGTTGAATATATAATGATGCAATTAAAAATTAAATTATAGATTTTCTCTTAATTACGGATTATTAAATCCGGAGTATATATTGAAATCCAGAATTGTATTACGGAATACCCATTCCGTAATACATTGTTGCATTACGGAATAGGAATTCCGTAATAGCTTTTCGGAGTTCCATATATACTACGGATTATCCAATCCGTAAACCACTAATAAGTGTGTCTTGCATTACGGAAAAGGAATTCCATAATAGGTTTCATATATAGTACGGATTATCCAATCCGTAATAACACAAGGGGTGTGTGTTGCATTACGGAAAAGGATATCTGTAATAACACAAAAGGGAAGAAGGGTAGAATTGTCTCATAAGGTGGATAATTATTTTTCATGGGGTGCACCGAGAAAAAAATGGAGTGCCTTAAGAAAAAGCCTTATTTATGCTCTGATAGTCTGTCGGAGTAATAGTAAACAATTATGGCTTATGTGGGCTTCGGCCATCCTTTGAATAACAAAAAAAGAAAAAAGAATTATGGCTTAGTTTTTTAAGGCATGTTCCACGTGCCCTCATTTATTGTTTTTATAAGAATAAGAATTAATTATATCTTTAATTTTTTTTATAAATTTTACTTTTAGTTCTTAAATAAAAATGAGTGTTTTTGTCCATATTTTTTTCTTAATAATTTTAGTCCTTATTGTTAAGTGACAATATTAACTAATGACGTAATAGTTACATTAATAGTTTAGTGGCTTGCTACATCATCAAAGAATTCAAATAACCACATGATTTTTTTTTGTAAGTTGTGTTTTTAATCTTTTTTTTTTGTATAAATCAATTGATGATATCAGACTAGTTGATAAGAGAATAAGAATAAAATTTACAAAAAAATTTACACATGTTTGTCTAGTCAAACTCATTGATAATATGACAAATCATTAGACTGTCAATATGGCTATTACGTAATCAATTTACATAGCTACTTGATAGCATGGACTAAAATTCTTAATAAAGGAAAAGTATAAGCTAAAATACTAAAAGTTTTGTTTAATGAGTAAAAGTAAAATTTGCAAAAAGTTTAGAATAAAAAGCATAATTAACCTTTTTAAAATTTTTCTTCCGTGTATAAATTTTCTTGAGCCAACCGTAGTTATACACCGTAAATGAAATTAGTCTCTTGAGTCAATGATCACGCACCAAAAACGGGATTAGTCTTTGACCCATCGAAGGAAATCGAAAAGCTTTGTTGCTTCTTATTTATTAGACCATCACTGTGCCACTATCCATTCTAAACTCTATAAATAGCCCTCATTTCTATGCCTTTTGACGCGTATCAGTCTTCTTCCATTCCTTTCTTCCAGATCACAGGTATGTATTTATACATGTCTCCCCGAATCTTTGGTTTTTCTCTCTCTCTTTTTTTTTTTTTCCACAAGATCACGACATATTTTTACACACTACTCTATCACTTACATTTAATTGTGAATTCTACCTTGATCACACGCTGCAGCTTTTCTGATATAGGATGAACTAGATATGAAATTTCTAATTAGTTTGATATACATGCAAATGCAAATTACAAACTAGCTCGATCACGAGATCGATCAGTACCAAAAAAGAATAAATGACCAAATAGTTAAGGATTTTTTTTTTTGATAAAGGATATTCTTACCTTAATGACTTGTGTAATTTTGTTTAATTTCTCTGTGACTTTAAAAATATGAAGTACTTCAGAAATTTTTGTGGTGTGTTGAAGTGGTTTATTTATAAAAAAATTAACTCCTCTAAGATGATTAAATAAGAAGATATATAAAGTGAAAAGATAAAATAAATTTTCTTAATTTTAAATGAGTTAAAATGAGAAAATATGTCAAATCAAATTTAAGCTAGATGCACTTTTATTTTCTCCTTTTTATAATTAATTTTTAACTAAGGGACACTATTTTTTATTTGAAATGCTTTCATGAGCAAAGGAAAAATCAAATCAATGGAGTTGGACTTGACACCAAAGACAGCAGAAGTGTTGTTTGAGGGAGATGGTGGAGGTTACTACACTTGGTGGAGTTCTAAAGTGCCACTGCTGGCCAAGACCAATGTGGGTGCTGGTCGCTTAATGCTTCAGCCTCAGGGCTTTGCTCTTCCTCATTATTCAGATATATCGAAAGTAGGTTATGTGCTTCAAGGTCAGAGCCTAATCTTATAATATTTTTTTCTTTTCTTTCTGTAACAACAAAAGATTAGTCTCCCTATATATATCATGCTACTATAAGACCAACTCATCTTCTTTTTAAATTTAATGTTCATGTACTATGAATATAAAGTGTTAATTAATAATCTGAAATCATAATTTTTAAATTAATTGCTATGCGATAATATGGAAGAGCATCATTGTATGTAAAGAGACTATTTTTTTATTTGATCCCATATGATCAATCGGTCACTAAAATGCAACTTTACTGTTAGATCATGGCTCACCCTCTTTTAAAGTTATTATTATAAGAATAAAAAATCTTACCTTATATAATAATTTATGATTAAACACACATATGCACAGGGAATGATGGTGTAGCTGGGATGGTACTCCGCAACACTAGAGAAGAGGTGGTTGTGAAGCTTAAGAAGGGAGATGTTATACCAGTACCTATTGGGAGTGTCTCGTGGTGGTTCAATGATGGAGACTCGGATCTTGTCATTGTTTTTCTTGGGGAAACTTCAAAGGCTCTTATTCCTGGTGAAATCAGCTATTTCTTTCTAACCGGGCTTCAAGGAGTTATAGGAGGCTTCTCTACTGAGCTCACAAGCAAAATATATGGCTTGGACAAAGATGGGGTGGAAAAACTCACAAAAAGCCAAAGTGGGGTTGTGATCATCAAGCTAGACAAAAGCCAACCTTTGCCTAAGCCCCAATTGGACATCACCAAAAAGCTAGTCTATAATATAGATGTTGCACACCCCGAAAATGTTGTGGAAAATGCTGGATTAATCAAAACCTTAACGGAGCAAGATTTCCCTTTTATTGGGGATGTTGGGTTAAGTGTGATTAGAGTGAAACTTGAACCGGGTGCTATTAAGGCACCATCATACCCAGTCAACCCTACGGTTCAGTTGATTTACATTGCTAGAGGAAGTGGCAAGATTGAAATTGTGGACTTTAGTGGAAAGAGTGTATTAGACTCTCCAGTTGAGGCTGGTCATTTGCTTGTTGTGCCACAATTCTTTGTGGTTGCACAAATTGCTGGGGAAGAAGGAATGGAGAGTATCTCTATTGTCACAACTACAAAGTAAGTTGTTGGTTTATCATATTTTTAAAAGTATGATACAATGTGAGTACTGACAACAATAATTGATTGCATTATTTGTAGGCCTTTATTTGAAGAGTTAGGTGGAAGGGCATCGATTTGGAGCGCTTTGTCACCTTCTGTGCAACAAGCATCTCTTAACGTGGATTCAGAATTTCAAAGCCTTTTCATATCCAAGATCAAGGAAACCACAAATCTCATTCCTCCCACTACTTAGTTGCACTTGTTTATGCATATATTTTATGTATTTTTAATGCGTGATGTTGAGTGTTTACTTATCCACGGGTTGCTTTTGGAGAAAAAGCCTATGTTGCAATCACCCAGAAATGTTAAAATAAACTGAGTGTGACAACCTATTTCCAATAATTTCATAAAATATGAGTTTTATTAGCTAATAAAGTTGAGGATTGGATATATTTTTGGCCCAAATGATCTATCTCCATTTGATATCTATATTTCAAAGGTTTAACTTTCAATTCTTAGAGTGCATTTGTTTTATGGATTATAAGTTTATTTTCGGAAATGTAATATTTTCATGTTTGTTATAAGTTTTAAAAATTTATTCTCTAGTATTGTTAATTCCTAGGAATGTTATAACTTTATTTTTTATTACTATATTTTTTCATACTTTTATTTTCATGAAGAAGAATGGAAATGTGATATTTTCATGGGAATTTTTTCTCTAATACATATGTAACTTCCATTTTTATTTTTATTTAAACTATTTTGAATTTAAAAAATAATTCTAAGAATATTAAAATGTAACTAAATACATTTTTAAATATACCTAAGAATAACATTCCTAATTATATACTTCTTGGAAATATGCTTCCTGAAAATACAATATCATTATGTGAAACAAGCGCCTAATTTTTTTAGATTTTTATGTTAAGTCTTGGTTCATATAATATACTGGACATCAGGGACGGAACTAGGCATACACTTACAATTAAGTAAAGAAAGTTCGCCCCCTCTCATATTCATTCCTAAACCACTGTGACTAGAATAAGTTTGCTGTATATTTATATTCCAATAAGATTGTTACAGAGTTAGACCTTTTCCCGCAAATCTGTACAGAAAATATATGGATGCACGTGTACGTAACAATCAAAACCCCAATTTTATTGTCATAAGTTCATTCTTTCAATCCAAGATTTACAATTAAAATTAGGAAATGATTTTAGTCTTGATGATCAAACTAAAGTGTTACTCAGAACAAAACAATCATAGAATACCATGTGTTAAATTTACTTTTATATGATATATGATATTTTATATGTTTTCCTTAGATTAAATTTTAAATAATCATTAATAGTAAAAATTTATTATATTTTCATTAATATTTGATTTTACTTACTGTTTAAAATTTTTTCTCCCCTACTAGTTTTTTCTAGTTCCGTCCCTGCTAGACATTGATCTTGATCTTTTTTAAGCAATATATATGATGACGTATTATCAAAATGAAAAAAAAAATAGAACAGAAATATAGTGAATAAAAAACCAAACTTTAATTTAAAGAATATAAATCAAAAGCATACTTAAGATAAAATACAAGAACCAAAATATATTTTAATAAAAAATTAAACCAAAAAAAAAGTAATTTTCATCTAATTCGGCTTGACCCAATTTGATCTAATTAATCTCATATAGGTCGGATATTAAAAGTATATTATTTTCCGAAAAATTTATACATCACACACATGCATAATGTGTTAGACTAACTAGCAGTAGTAGGTGGCTGGGATGAGATTAGTGGATGTTTTTTTTATTGGATATATAAACAATTTTTGAAATTCTAAATTCATGTTAATAGCCACTTGTTGCACAGAAGATGACAAACTGATGCAATGTGTGTTAATAATGTTATTTTAATTTTTGAATGTAATATTAATAATAAAGTTAGTTTTGTAAAATTATTTTTCTCTTTTTTCTATTTAATATTTTTTCCGATCCTTTTTATAAGAAATAAATAACTAAATCATCAAAATCAATAAAAATAATTAAGTTAATTAGTTATAATTAATAATGTCATAAATTTTAATTGTATTCCAAAAGTATCCCTTAAATTGATTGGTTTAAGTAGTGATTATATTAATGACATTGCACCTCCACTAATAAGTGTAACTTGTATTGTTAATAGACCAATAAATGCATGAAAAATGAGTAGATGTCTCATTAATGGATTTCATAAGATGAAGGATAAAAAAGAAAACTAACAATTAATACATCTTAAAATGGATCTATGTTTCTTATAATTAGGACAAAAAAAGAATGTTTCTTATAAAAAGGACATGAGGGAATAGTTTTTTTTTATAATTGTAAAAAATTCTAGGACGATATTCATTTTGAAACATGGAAAGTATCATTTTTAATTAATGTTATTGCATGCTATAAAAACTATTTTATATAAAATCCCAACAACTTACTTTGTAGTGGTTACATTTACAATGAAGTACTAACGCTCAATTCCTTCTTCCCTTACAAAGAATCGTAGTACGACAAGAAATTTTACCAGTCTCAACTTGAGTACCATCGTATCCCAATTCCCAACTACAGTACTTTCGGTCCCTGCACATGTGCCATAAAATTGAGGAAATTAATTTGGCTTGGTAATCAACAAAGTTAATTCGTTCTAAGAAAATTAACACTAACACCGCGAATCATTTTAAGTTTACTACACGATTGAATAAGTATTAATCTACTGTCTGAGAGCATAAATTATTATTATTACTCGCAGTAAGAATACGAGTATAGGCGAGGTAGCACTGCCCACGTGTCATTTTGCATGCCTAGCTATTCTAAGAAGCACTGTCCACGTGGCCTTTTGCATGCCTAATGTCCGCGTGTCGTTTTCCTTGACTATTCTAAAAATTTTGACCAGGACTTTTAATTTGCATGCCTATTCTAAGAAGTACTGTCCACGTGTCCTTATTGAACACAGATCATTTTTTTTTTTTGGTGAAATAAAAGGGAAAAAAATCCCCTAAGAACACAGATCATTTGCTATCTCTGCAGCAACATTTTCTCTGCAATAAAAATCCAAACCCTTTCTTCAAAAAAAATAAATCCAAACCCTTGATTAATTATTGTAACAGTTGTTACAGATGAGAGAGAATGTGATGATTGAAATTTTTGCTGGAGAGAAAATGCGGCTATATGAAGGATCTATTCTGGTCCTTATTGCTTGCCTATTCTAAGAGAGTTTCGAACCTTTGATTAAGAATGGTTTAATAATTTTAAATATTATGATATATTAAATTTCATTTTTTATTTCCTTAAATATTTTTAGAGCACTTGTAAACAATTTTTATAAGAGACTGTAGCTAACATTCTTCTTTTCGTAATACGTTATGATGATTTTATAATATGAAAAAGCCTAATCATAGGACTTGATTACAATAATTGCAAAAAATAAACTGGAAAAATTAAATATTAAAATTACGCATTAATCACTGTAAAAGTATTCAAAATTCATGATAGAAATTATATATCTAAGTCTTTTCTTATACAGAACAGTATTAAAAAATTTAGTTGAACTTTTTAATCATTAAATAAAATATTGAACATTTTATATTTATAGAATATTTTATATATTTTTATATTTAATACTCTTTATTATTTAATACTCTTTATGAAATAATAAAAATAATTTAAGTGAATAGAATAAATCTATAAGTGTATAAGGTACAAAATCTATAATAATTTTGTGTTTATCTTTATTTTTCGTAGACTTTATAAATTTAGTCCTAATAATATTTTGTTTTTTTTTACAGAATAATTTATTTATTTATTTTTGAAATAGTCTTTTTGAAAAATACTACATGTTGCAAACTAGGTTTTTGCCCCTGCAAAGCATGGGCTCTAAATTTATATTTTTAAAATTTCTTTATAAATATTCTTTATTTTCAAACTTGAGTCACTTAAATGTCTGAACATTAATAAATAATGCTCTTTTATAATGTAATTTGGCTTAAATTCTTTCTAACCACTCTCAATTCAAAAAGATTCGTGTTCTTGCCTGCTAACAAAATATTAGATAATTCAATTATTAGTTAAACAACAGTATATATTTGAGGAACACAGATATCTCTAAATTGAGAATTATCGGAAAAATAATATAATTAAAAAAAATCAATATTCACACATTTAAGTAGTTCACAGTTTGAAGTGATAAAAATTTTTTACAAATATAATTTTTGTGCCTGTGCAATAACCCGATTTGTTACAAAATAAAACTTCATTTTTTTTTTAACAATATGTGCAAATTAAACATCATTTTTGTTATAAAGTTTTTACCCCCCATAATATAAAACTAAATGGTTTTATGGAAAATAAAATATTCATCTTGTATTATATTATATTATATAAATATTTAAAAGAATAAAATCATTAATTTAATTATTTTAAATAATAGAAATCTATATTTTATGTAATAGCTCAAGTCAAGAGGAGAATGTATATATTTGATATCGTCAATTACCATTGCATCTTTTTTTTTTTTTTTTTTTGATAGGCAAGATAAAAAATTTATTGCTTTGGACCAACACAACGTACAAGCCACAAGGTGTACATAGGTTGGAATCACAAGATTTCTTTACATGAATTGCAACCATTCAGCATAACTCCACAAAACACCTATTCACACTTACTACCTATATAAAGCTCATGAGCATTTTTGCATACCAGCACCTGACCCCGACGCCCCACACAAAAGTACCATTGTATTTTAGATTTTTCTCCCTTCACCCATAACAGCAAGACAATGCTAAACCCAGCACCTACAGGACGCTAACAAACCACAATACAACCCCCTAACAATCTCATTACACACAAAAACCTCGAGACTTCACCCCACCAATATTTACAATTTTCCAACTTGACTCGTGTTGGACTTTCTGACTCTGATTATATTATGCATTGAACTATGATTTCTTCAAAACCTATTACAATATTTTGAACGCAAAAAAAAGAATCATAAATAAATGGAACAGCAACAGCACAAAAGTAAGCATTAATTTAAAATTAAAACTTAAATTCAACTACAATTGTATTCTAATACTCTTAATTTGCTTCCTTTAGTTACTTACTTTATTATACACAAAAAAGTTTCTCATTTCAAAACAAAAATAAAAGAAAACATGCCACTTACACATATATAATGTTAGAAGTCTCAGTAAGAAAAAGAAAGGGACTTGAATCAAAACCTTATAGCAGCAAGGATAAACTCCAACAAAATCCAAAATCCATTACTGTATTGGGCTAATTCAAGCACAACAACATACTCAACCCACAAATTTTTTTTTTTTTTTTTTTTTAAAATAATGATACGAACTGAAATTTACCATAGAAGAGTATATGCTAAATGAGGAGTCTAGCAACTTACAATCAGAGGTAGCCCTCTGTACATAACACAAGCAGGCTGTTGCATCACAAAAAATCGAAAAGTTGCAGAAACATTGAAGAGGTGACCTCTAGCATTTCCTCCACAGTAAGCACATTTTCATTTTCTCCAATTCTCCGTTGCATCTCCTTTTATACACATGTAGACCATCACTCTTATTCAGCCCGTCTTTCTTTTTTATAGCATAAACATGTGATATGGGTGTATCAAATATCTTTTAGAACTCAATAAGGAAAATGATGAATATAATATGGAACAATCCAAAAGATAGGAAGTGATTGAAGAAATGAAGTGGCAATATAAACAGCTTGAAGGTATAATATCAAGCTTCAAAGGTATAAAAGCAATGACAATTTTTAATTATCCCTAAAAGCCTATAAAAGGTTTCAAATCTCTCTTCTTTCCTCGTGTTGTTTCTTTTTCCAAATTCCAAACTCATTATAGCTAAAGGTACATTACCTCATGAAGAACATCCACATAAGAACTCATGTTTATGAGTATCACAAGTATGTGCCTGACACATTGTTGAGTCATAATACGAATCAGAACCCTCAATAATTTTGATTAAATGCAAAACAAATATTAAGTAAAAAGACTGCGTCTTATAAATGTCAACAGACGAAAAACGTTATATTTGCTTCTGAATGTTATAGATGATACGCAGACAGATGCTTAAGTCTAATGAAGCATTTAAAAGGCATAATAAATGTACTGTCGTTTTGTAATCTGTATTTTAAACTTAGGTAATGTCATGGAACATCCTCCTAAGATATGTTGAAGTGCATAATGGAAACAGAAAGAAAAGTCAAAGTAGCAGAAGTTTTCCTCGCCTCAAAAGACACGCTACTGTCATCATGAGTACTTGTCTGAATAAGCGACGTGAGCACTGCACCTGAAAGATATGGAGTACATCTCAAGAAAGATAAGCAAAGTGCTTTATCAAATCAGAATGACTAGTTGCTGACAAGCTCTAAAACCACCTCTCAAACCACCTTGTGTATTCTGAGAGAAAAATACTGTGATCTTAACATTGTATATCCGTCTGTAAGACGATAGTTAAAGTCTGTGTACCCTTTTCAAAACAAATCTTGTGATTTGTTGTAGAGCCAGAAGTGGCTTGATAGTAAAGAATACTTAGGTTTTAGCTTGGAAAGGCTAAGTGTAAGAACTACTTGGATAGAGCCAGAAGTGGCAGTGAATAATACACGTAACTTGTGAAAGTTAATGAAACTTGGTGGTTTGCCAAGAACTGGACGTAGTCTCGAGATGAGATGAACCAGTATAAAATCTTGTGTTGTCTTTCCTGCTTTTTATTTCCTATATCTGCTTGAACTGACATTGTCTTGTAATTTAAACTTGTTTTCTTAAAAAGGCTTTCATTTGTCGTTATCGTTTGTAAAACGTTTTCTTCAAAACAGTTTCTCTCTTTTCGCTACAGACGAAACACACATCTTATAAAAAGTTTGCAAAAATTTTTATAAATCACAGTTCAACCCCCCTTCTTGTGACTTTTGCCTTTACACACATTCATAAGACAAATATTCAGCAGTAATAAGAGCAATGCAAGGAGTGATAATACACTCAATTGTAGGATAATTTACCTAAAGTAAATCACATAATCACAATAGCAAGAGAACATACATTTTAGGGATTAACTCATTCAAGAAAGTCATGAAATCAAATATCCAAAATTATCAGTAGAAGCCTCATTTGAATTTCATTTCTAATAAGGAAAAAAAAGTGTCATATATAAATGTATCACCTTGTACTCCTCATGCAACCAAACCAACCATGTATTGCAAGCAAGCTCAGTCCAGCACCCAGGGTTCGTGCTCTTTGTTTACGCCCATAGCCAAACCACCTGAAGCCATAAAATCAGTTGGGGCACCACCATCAGAAAGCCGCAAACCCCAACCTCATCCACCATCACTGAGTTGTGACCACCAACATTACAAAGGTTGAACCTTGCCCGGCTCACAAAACCATCAAAACGCGCATCCACGTCGATTTTTGACACCACATTCATCAAATTTCTTCAGCTTAAAGCTCAAGCACAGAACCACTACCTCCAAGCCCGACGGACCCAAATCGCGAATGCACATCAAGAGAAGTCACTCCAAACCACAATCGTGCAAGCCACAAGCCCAGACCAACAATCCATCTCATCGTCGCAGCATCATGCATCAGAACCTACCATCGAAGGGTTTGGACAGGAGAAAATGATTTGTAACTATTCTGATTCTGTTTCTAATAGTGTGTCTTCTGAGTTGAGATGCTTTTAATGGTATTCAAATTCAAATTTTATACGTAATTTCTCAAACAAAAACAAAAAAAGAATGGCGCACCCAATATAGGGATGGCAAAGTGTACCCGGACCCTACGGGTACCCACAAAAATATCCGCAAGCGGGTCGGGTAAATACCTGCTTATTGGGGCTGGGACCGGGTATTTACCCGCAATTTTTTGCGGGTGCGGGTACAGGTACAGGTACTATAGTACCCGCCCCGCCCCGCACCTACCATATATATATATAATTAAAATAACTTAAATAAATAATTATGTTATATATATACTTTTCTGAAAAAAAAATTATATTTTCCATAAACTAACACTAATAGTAAAAGATTTATGTTATAACTTATAATTATTTTATATTTTATATTTTTAATATTATGTGTGGATATTTTTAATGTTAAGTGTGAATTATTTAAGCGTGAATTTTCAATTTATTTGTAATAATTTTTAATTAATATTTTTATAGCTTAAATGCAATTTTGGTTCATCTATTTTGCACAATCCGCAATTTTGGTCTCCCTATTTTAAAATAGAGACGTTTAGTCTCCCAATTTCGTAAAATATGTAATTGTGGTCCTTCCATCAAATTAAAAGCGTTGACTGTTAAGATATTAACGTTAACCTTAACGTGGTCCAAATATAGTGACGTGACACGAGATTATTTTTTTAGTTTTTAATTATTTTAAATACTGAGTAGAATAATTGATGAAAAATATATTTAAAAAAAAGTAATATCATGTATTTGATTATGATGTGCCATGTACTTCAACAATGTAGAATTAGTTTAAAATAAATTATTAAGACTTGTGATTTTTATTTTAGAACTCACGACTACCCCAACCATTAAAATCGACGTGACATGTGCTTTAGTGACATAGATAAACAAATAATTATTACTCAGTATTTAAAATAATAAATAAATAAATAAATAATCTCGTATCACATCACTATATTTGGACCACGTCAAAGTCAACGTTAATCTCTTAACTGTCAAGGCTTTCAATTTGATGAAATGACCAAAATTACGAATTTTACAAAATTGGGGGACTAAATGTCTCTATAGAGGGACCAAGATTGCTGATTGTGCAAAATAGGAGGACTAAATGTCTCTATTTTAAAATAGGATGACTAAAATTGTGGATTGTGCAAAATAGGGGGGACCAAAATTACATTTAAGCCTATTTTTTATTGATCTATTAACTTCATACATAAGTAAAGTGCGGGTATGGGTATAGAGGTACCCAGCGGGTACGGAAATGGGGATTAAAGTTGCTACCCACGGATATGGGACCGGGTACGGATATTTTTTTTAAACACGGGTATGGGGACGGGTACTATAGGACTCTACCCAGACCCTACCCATTGTCATCCCTAACCCAATAGTCATAGCTACACGTATAGGGATGGCAAAGCGGACCGGGCCAGGCGGGCCGACCCGCCAGCCCGCTGTCAATATGGCGGGGAGGGATGGGGTTTGCAGCCCGCCGGCCCGCTTTGGCCCGCCCCGCCTGGCCCGCCGGGCCACAGGCGGGGCTGGCCGGCCCGCCAGCCCGCCAGCCTTTTTTTTTTAAATAATATATATAAAATAATATAAGTTATTAGGGACTATTAATATTTTGTGATGTATTTTTGAAAGTCTATTAGTTTGTGGTAAGCCTTATGTTTAATGTTTAATCAAATTTTTTAATTTAAAATAGTTGTAAATTTAAATTTTAAAAAAATTAATTAATCAAGGACTAATTTGAAAAAAATATAAGTTTTTATTAATTAATGAGAAGAAAGATATGCGCAATTTAATTGGTTAAAAAATTAACAGTATCAAAATTCTCAAAATTATCGAAGATACCATAAAAACTCTTTTATTGGGTCAAACACATTCAACATTTCATTAATATTTCGTTCATTTTATTGCTAAATATAACTTAAAGCGGTATTGTTACAAAAACATATCCTTTAAAAATGAAAGGAATACAAATGACACATCAACTTCCATCCCTATCTCCGGGATTAACATCAAACTAACAGTTTTCACGTAGAAAGATAGTATTTTCACATATATCATCATCTGAAATTTTAAACAAACAAATACATCATTACATCACACACATACATAATGCATCAGACCAACTAGTAGGTGGGTGGGATGAGATTAGTGGATTTCTTGATCTTGGATATGAACAACTCTTGAAATTCTGAATCCACGTTAAGAGCCACTTGTTGCACGGTAGATGACAACGCACCCCAAATTGATGTTTTGCCACCTAACTCTTCAAACAAAGGCCTACAAATAATATAATCAATCATTTTTGTTAGTACTAATCATACTTTCAAATAATATAATCAACCATTTTTAATGTTACTGCATGCTATAGAAATTATTTTATATAAAATCCCAACAACTTACATGGTAGTTGTTACAATGGAGTAACTTTCCATTCCTTCATCTCCTGCAATTTGGGTAACCACAAAAAATTGTGGCACCACAAGCAAATCACCAGCCTTAACTTGAGAGTCTAATACACTCTTTCCATTCAAGCCCACAATTTCAATCTTGCCACTTCCTCTGGCAATGTAAATTAACTGAACTGCAGTGTTGGTTGGGTATGATGGTGCCTTAATAGCACCCGGTTCAAGTTTCACTCTGATCACACTTAACCCAACAGCCCCAATAAAAGGAAAATGTTTCCCCGTTAAGGTTTTGACTAATCCAGCATTTTCCACAACATTTTGTGCATGTGCAGCATCTATATTGTAGACTAGCTTTTTGGTCATGTCCAATTGTGGCTTAGGCATTGGTTGACTTTTGTCTAGCTTGATGATCAAAACCCCAGTTTGACTTTTTGTGAGCTTTTCCACCTCATCTGTGTCCAAGTCATATACTTTGCTTGTGAGTTCATTGGAGAAACCTCCTATAACTCCTTGAGCTCCAGTTAGAAAGAAATAGGTGAATTCGCCAGGAACAAGAGCCTTTGAAGTTTCTCCAAGAAAAGCAATGATAAGATCAGAGTCTCCATCATTGAACCACCACGAGACAGCTCCAATAGGCACTGGTATAACATCTCCCTGCTTAAGCTTCAAAACCACCTCTTCTCCACTGTTAGGGAGTACCATCCCAACTACGCCATCGGTCCCTGCACGTGTACCATAAATTTTATAACTTAGTATTTTTTTTATTTGTAAGAATTAAAGACAGGTATCAAGAATAATAACTCACGCACCTTACTCAACCAAATGAGCTAGACTCGCTTAGTTATAACTTCTTAGTTTACATAGTAGTACAGGGGAAAAAAAATAGTAAAGATATAGAGGGGCTCTGACCTTGAACGACATAGCCTATTTTTGATGAATCTGCATAATGAGGAAGGGCAAAGCCACGAGGCTGAAGCACAAGGCGACCTGCACCCACATTAGTCTTAGCCAGAATGGGCATTTGAGAACTTGACCAAGTGTAGTAACCTCCACCTTCTCCCTCAAACATTGGTTGTGCTGTCTTTGGCGTTAAATGTAACTCCATTGATTTGATTTTCCCTTTCTTCATGAAAAATATTTCAAACACATGAATGCATGTTAGTTAAAATAAGTAGTTATGCTAAATTAAATAACCAAAAATCACATGCTAGACGTATGGAGAAATCAAATTAGAGGAGTCATGAAGGCAACAGATTAAACCAACAAAACAGTACTATTAGGCTAAGTATTCTCTTTGATATTGTAGAACTTAAATTTAACCTATGTTTTTTAACTTTCGGCATCAAGCATGCATATCTTAAAATTAGAAAATTCATATCTAGTGTATTCCAAAAGTTATAAGTGAAAATGATTGCACTCAAAAGAGTATTAATTGTATATATAACTATCTCTTTATCTTACAATGCAACAAATCAAAGATCAGAAAAACCATATTCATAATAAGTCATGTATTGTACCTCAGTATCTGTGATTTAGAGGCGAAAGAAATATAACAGAGACTTTCCTCACCCTGTTTTTATTTTTATATCAAAAGAAAGAAACTAAGAAAAAGCAGCGAACTCAGCAATAAGGGAATTTAGTTGATCAATGATTTGGCCAAGACATGAAGAACGAGGGCTATATATAAATATAGCTCTTGGCAATTAATTTGGATACTGCTTTCTGTCCAATTAAGAAGAAAAAACGTATATCACTTTTCTTGTTAGAAAAATACCAACAGAATGTGGGACATGGCTCGTGCTGACTTTTATTGCCACGTTACGTATACAGAAACCATTAATTTAGAGTTTACTTTCTAAAACTACATGCAAATAAACACCAATAATCAACTTACCCTGATCAAAAGTCAAACTTAATAAACAGTTCAATAAAAACCAACTAACGTGGAAAGCTCGTGGAGCTTGATCTTGTGTTGCTCACGCATCAAAACAATTGTAGAATTAATGAGGGCCATGCGTCGAAGCTGGAATGGATGGAATTAGTAATCATCTTGTGATATTTGTAAATTAAATCCACAAAATGTTTTTTTAATTTAAATTGTATAAGTTTTATTTTGATATGAGATAAAAATATATTTTCTTACTACTATTTCATCATTAAAGTACCTATTGAATAAACCTATATTGATTATATATATATATATATATATATATATATATATATATATATGTAACAAATTTCCATGTAAATTGAATATTACGAAAAATACAATTTAACTCGGCACATTGTTTGGGATGTTCTTTTAATTATATAGGAATTTTAATTTGTCAATGGAGTTATAAGCTTATTTATTTGTGTTTTCGTTTATGATTTAATTTTTTTTTGACAGAATTTGATTTTTTTTTTTGAAGAGTTATTGTTAAGAAGAATTCTTGTATTAGATTTTGTGTGGGTAAATTTCTTTTAAAATACTTATATAAGAAGAAAATAAGAAGATAGGATAAATTTTTCTCAAAAATTAAAATATTAAAATCAATTTATGATATTAATTTTTAAAAAAAAATTAAATGTGAGATTTTTTATTAAAATTAAGTGCAGAAGTTGATTTTAGTTTTAAAAAAAAAATATTTCATTATTTTTTTTCTCTGTAAGTATTTTTATTAAAAAGATATTTAACTATTTTTCAAAAGATTAATCTCTCATTGTTATCCTCCATCTACCCAAAAAAGGATTAATCTCTTACCTGTTGAGGGAAGAAATACTCTAAAATAAAAATAAAAATAAGATTAAACAGTCCTATTAAAAATAATTAGTATATTTCTCTTATATACTTTAATATGATTGGTCGTAGATACAAAACTTTTAAAATTAAAATTCTTATTTATTTGACTGCTATAACGTATGGTTGTGGTGTGTGTTTTTCTCTTTTGCTTTGACGTGCGGGGGTGTGTGAAAAGGTTTTTGTGAAAATGTCCAAACCGACAGATGCAGCGGCGGCGGTAAGCGCTTCCCATCAGGAAAACTGGAACGCAACGCAATGAGAAGCCAAGTCACCATGACTGTGGCGCGAAAAAAACAAAAAAAAACGTGTTGAGCTACTTCCCTAGCTAGGACAATTAATTACTGTCCGGTGCGGTGGTTCATGCCGAATTCATTGTGAGATTCAGCTAGTACTATACTAGTATATATCGACAACCTTCTTCTTCAAAGTAATTATTACATATCATGCTTGTTTTCCCCTGACCCTGATACATTTCATTAATGATATCTCAGTACAAAAGCCTCCTGTATAAGCTTCAACCATGTTTACAAGGAAGCCAGCCAATTTCAACAAAGTAGTAAAAATCTAACACAGTTGGTAAATAAGAATTAAGAAGATTTAACTCCGTTAGTTGAACAAAATATCTGTCTGAGTTGCTGTGAACTCCTCTTACTTGAATTCGATTTCTACATATAAAAATATTAATAAGAATTCAATTGTTGAACATGTGAATAGAAAAAATTGTGTTCAGACAAGTTTTATTTCGATTCTGATCTCTGGGTCTTAAAAAAAATTAGACTCTAGCTATCTATAAAAGAATATGATTTAAAACAAATAACAGTAGCCAATTTCATTGCAGACACGTTAACTAAACATGGTCCTCTCATTGGATTATAAGGCAAAAAGTGTTTGAGATTAATTCCTCCTACTTCTTTTATCTGTTCCTTTGACCGCGATGCTTCTGCATCCATATATTGTAGATAATCTCTTTTTATCGTTTGACCTTTAGCCCCTTTTTTTAGTGTTTGAGATTAATTCCTCCTACTTCTTTTATCTGTTCCTTTGATCGCGATGCTTCTGCAACCATATATTGTAGATAACCTCTTTTTATCGTTTGACCTTTAGTCCCTTTTATTAAAAAAATAATAAAAATTAAGTGCATGGTTATTTACTTTTGTTTCATTTTTCTAGAAAAATAGTGTTAATTGGAAGACATATTTAAAAATGTGTTTAAGTTACATTTTAATATTTTTGGAGATATATTTTAAAATTCAAAATAATTTTAATAGAAAAGAAAGTTACTGATATTTTAAGAAATAACTTTCCTTGTTGTCATGAGAAATATCTCTCTCTCATCCCTCCTCATGAAAATAAAAGTGTAGAAAAGTATGATAAAAATTGAAGCTACAAGTTTTCCGGAAATTAATAATATCTGGAAATAATTTTGCAAAGTGTGTAAAAAACATAAGAATGTAACATTCTCATGTTTTCATTTTCAGGAATCAACTTTCAATCCATAAAACAAACACTCTTAAATGTTTGAATAAGAAAAGTTCAACTAACAATACATCTAAAATAAACTCTAACAATAAAAATAAAAATAAAGTTCTGAAAATAAACACACTCATAAAACTTGTTTATTTAAAAAATGTTTTTATTTGTGTTTCTTATTTTCACTTTTAATTCTATAAATATTATATTTATTTATTTTTTAAAATATATAAAAATATTTTGAAATAATAAACCTGGTTTTAATATTATGTAAATCCTTAAAAGTATAAAAAAATTATAAAAAATATTTCCTGAAATTAAATGTGTTCTTATATTCTTATTTGCATGTTTGTTAATTGTTGATGCAACCACCATCAGGAAGATTAAATGGCAATGAAGACAACTTCTAAAGGTTGAAGAAGTGCTTCCCCCCACTTCTACCTCTTATATATAAAAATATAATTTTGTGTTTATCTTTATTTTTAATAGATTTTATATATTTAACATTTATTAAAAATAAAATACTGAACTTTAAATAAAATTATTTTGTACATAGTTTGGATTCTTTGGAAGCCTTAATTTGAGTCTTTAGGATATAATTGTTTCGAAAATGCATTTTATAATAAAAATGATAAAAATACATTACTTTATTTTATTTTGAAAAAAATTGTATAAATAGAGAATAACTATACATTGGTATGGTTGACGAGGGATCGTTTTCTATGTTGTGGTTTTCTTTTTCTCAACAGTTTGCTTTCACGTGCACCTACCGGAGGAGGCCGTGGATGAAAATGAAGTTACGTTACGTGAAAAGGATTTTTGTGAAAAAAGTCCAAATTGACAGAAGTTTGAGATATGATAACTATTATTAACTTCTAAAAGTTACGTTTAATTAAAGGTAAACTCTATGGTGCCGTCCAACGGGTTTTGGTACCGTCACGTATGCAAATAATTAGTTTTATAAAAAAAAAACAATTTATATAATGACAAAAATGATTTAAGTTTAAGAATTCATATAAACAACTCAAACCCTTTACTATTAGGACGATACTTTCTTTAACTTCCCACCAACAACAAAGTGGAGTTTCTGCTCTCTAGGAGGACACCTCATACCTCCAAAACATTAATTGAGGATGGAATTCAAATAGGCTTTGTGTAATTACAGCAGCATTCCATGAGGTTTCGTGTAATTACACATAACCTTACTCTTTTTATTTTTCTACACTAACCCCCTTTAAGTTTAAAAATATTACACTGGCAACTCCTGATATGTTTGTAAATATTACAATGACACCCCTTCAAACCTTACACTAACATCCCCTATAGGAAAGGCGAAAGTAATGCTTAAAAAAACAGAAAATGCATGTGTAATACATGAAACCTCAGGAATGTTGCCGGAATTTGCTCTTAATTTTCCTTATGCGGTTCATTTCAATTGCAGTGATAGAATTTGAGGAGATATACAAATGCCAGCACTATGATCCGTTCTACTTTTATTTCACTACTACTGCTGCTCTTCAATCTGCAATTTCCCTCCCAGTTGAAGGCCTTTTCCGAAGAGTTTATTTTTTATGTTAGATCTAAAATCTATGTCCCGATGAAATGTAATACACATCGTATCCATATAGTTTATATACATGACAATAAAAAAATATCGTAACGGCATCCAAACCCGTCAACTTAAAACAATACCAAAGCAAGCACCTTAATTAAAACTTTAATAATTACATTTAAAACGTAAAAGCAAACATACTAGAAGCCGTAGAATGATGACACTGTGACGAGAAAAAAAAAAAAAAAAAAAAAAACGTGTTGAGATTAAGTGCATGTATGTATAACTATAAGCTACTGCACTAGGACAATGTACGGTGGGGTGGTTCACCCCGAATTCATTGTGAGATTCAGCTAGCACTACTGTTTAAAATAGCTTCTTCTTGAAAGTGATTACGACGTATCATGCTTGTTTTTAACTGATACATGCATTTCTTTAATGATCTATGATCTCAGTACAAAAGCCTCCTGTACACGTTCCTGTATAATCTTCACGCACATTTACAGGAAACCAATTCCGTTGTTGCAGTTGCAGACACGTTTACTTAACATGTTTTGTCGTTGGATACAATGCAAAAAATATTTGAGGTTCGGCACTAGCTAACTTCAAGTCCCAGTTAGGTGGATTAATTTTTTTTTTTTAAATGATGGCAATGAAATTAGAAATTAATTACTATGCCGATTTTAGTGGGTTTAGGTGGATTACCCATAGAGCACAGGAGCAGTAATTTTTACATGTAATAGATGATAAATGGCCGATGATTTAAAAAGTTAAATTTGTTATATAGTAGGTCTCTTTATTTGCAGAAAGTACTATATGTTAAAATGAACCGGTAACATATGACATAAGTGAGTTGTATTGTCGAGAACAAGTGTGAAGAAGACATTCTCATAGTAGTTAAAAAAAAAAAGACATTCTCATAGCCGTTATTGCGAGGTAATAGGGTTCCGTCAATAATATCAGTGGTCATTGTCTAATTAATTGGGAAGTAATTTCTGTTGTAACAGGGTTAGGTTTTCGTGTAACGTTTTCTGTTAGAGATATGATGGAGAATGGAAAGCAACAAGCTTGAGGGAAGCAAGGAGATTTTTTTTTATTCGTACGAATCCAAGATAAATACTAGAAATTTATAATAATTCACGTACCATGTTCAACTAACTGAGCTAGACTTTGCTCAAGCAAGAGGGGATTTAGGCTGTGTTAGGTAAAGTGGGAATAGAGGGGGAGAGGAAGGAAGAGAGTGAAAATGAGAAAATGTTGGTTGTTTTTGGACTTTGGAACTTGGAAGCGTGAAAGTGTGGTGAAATTTTTAAAAAAAAAAGGTGGACCCATGTAAAAAAAACAATCTGCACAAATAAACACGAAATTGCAAAATATATATATATATATATATATATATATATATGTGTGTGTGTGTGTGTGAGAGAGAGAGAGAGAGAGAGGAGCAAACATGTTTTGCATTATGTTGCACATTAACAACATTGGTTGCATTATGTTGCACGTTTTAACAACAAAAAGGCCAACTCCCAACATGCCACATCATTTCCTAAAATATTTCTTCTAGAAACATCTTCAACATGGTAACGTGGTATTATTCAGTTGGCTAAGTGAATCTCATTTTGGGGTTACTCAGTGTTTCTAACATTTGTTATCTAATCAATATTAGATTATGAGCAATACAATAACATTTGTTAAGTGAATCAATGTTTTCAACATTTCGAGTATTTGATATATAAATGTAATAAATATTTAAAAGTATTATCACCTATAATAATTTTACACAATTTGAATAAAATTATCTACCATAAAAAATACATGTGTTTTTATAAAAAATAAAAATAGATCATGAGAGCATCAACAATTCAACTGATATATAGTTGTTGTTTCAATCAAAGAAATTGTTATTGTAATTAGTTATTGGGTCAACAAATTCACCCTTTCATTCATTTATTGCTCAAACTCGGCACTCCACCGAGTAGTCCAGTTGGCCAAGTAGAAACTCTCACTCGGACTCGGAGGATAATAACGGAAAGAACAGTTTACTATATGATAAGATAGATAAGGATAGAAGATATAATTATCTCTATCTTCATCACGAGATTTGAGGAGATTTGATAGGAAAATAACTCTATCAAATCTATCTCTTTACACTCTATAAAATCATAACAACCCATCCCAATCGAGGTACGACATTCTAATCCCAATCGTGATACCTGTTTCTTCCTCATCGCCTCTAATTTGAGCGTCGGAATGCCTTTGCAGGTACACCCCCACCAGTCACGGAGGCGATCCCGGCGGAGCCACCGCACCGGAAGACTTACCAAAATTTGGTAAGAACATTTGGCGCCCACCGTGGGGCTCGGTGAAACTATTCCCAGCCACACCAATCACAACAACATTATTCCAATGACGACAACCCAGAGTAAAACAACGAACCACGAAAAGCGACCACAGGGGGTGGAAACCCAAATCATGGGTGTACCACCTCCAGGGGATACCCAGGGAGGTAACCCCGACAACGTGGCGCCCTTTCCGCGTCAGACGCTTGAGGATCACCCGTTGATCCAAGCCCTGCAAAGGGAAGTCAACATGCTGAAGCAGAACAACGCTAAGGAGATAGAAGACCTCCGCAAGGAGAACGCTACCCTCCGAGAGCAGTATCAAAAATTGCGAGAGGACCGGAATGGACTTTCGACAGCCCACGCCGCTATCAACGGGCTCTCGGCAGCCCACGCCGCTACCAACGGACTATCGTCGGCTCATGCAACCGCCAACAGACAGCCTGACCGAACAGAGCAGGAAGATACCACTTGGAGCGAGGCAGACCGAGCAACAACCCATTTAGAGTCAAGACCCGCCTCAGGATCGCGAGCGCCCCCAAGACGAAGTATGATACCTGAGACAACGAGGCGACACCCATTTGTAGATGGAATCATGGAAACTCCACTACCGGCCGGGTGGAAGCCGTTATCCATGGACAGATACGATGGGCTAACCAACCCTGATGAGCACATTGACGCATTCGTCACACAGGTGAACCTATACACAAACGACGACGCCATCATGTGCCGGGTATTCCAACGACCTTGAAGGGAGCAACGTTGAACTGGTACACACGACTCCCCCCACTCAATCGACTCTTTTGCCACACTAGTCACTCGTTTCGGCGCTCAATACGCTACGAGTCGACCCCACCACCTGACGGCAGTAGCACTGGCCAACATACGGCAAGAAGACAACGAGTCTCTCAGGGATTTCATGGAAAGATTCGCCGAGATCTCCGTCAAGATCCGAGACTTGAATCCACAGGTGGCATTGACCGCCATGCTTATGGCGCTAAAATCCGGACCTTTTTCGGACAGCCTCTGCAGGAAACCACCACATGACATGGACGAGCTCAGAGCTAGAGCCACAGGATACATTCAAATGGAAGAAATGACCAAGTTCAGGGAACGGGTCAGGGGCGAATCCTATAAAAAACAGGAAGAACGAGATAAACCAGGAGCAAACCGAGAGTGGAGTAGCAAACCTAAAAGCGACAGACCACCCCGTGCAAGGTTTGCCCATTATACCCCTCTAACAGATAGCAAAGCGTGAGTTCTGGAAGAAGCCTGCAGCGCCGAGCTGATAAGCCTGCCTACTCGAAACCGCTCCCCAGAGAAAGCAGATAGGTCCAAATTTTACAGATACCATAGAGTACACGGACACACTACAGAGGATTACACCACCCTGAAGGATAAGATTGAAAAACTTATCCAACAAGGCAAATTACGACGCTTAGTCCGAGACGATAGCCGAAAGCCCGTGCGAGAACGAACCCGGGATAGGGAAGACGATCGCGATAGAAAAGCCAGACGCACGGAAGAGCCCCGCCAGGAACAACAGACCAAACCTCCCGAAGCTCGACTCCGAGGCGTTATCAACACAATAGCAAGAGGATTCGCTGGAGGAAGAAGTTCGAGCTCGGCAAGGAAGAGACACCTGCGCAGCCTCCGATCAATCAACTTGGCTTTAGCAAACCCCAGAGTACACAGGAAAATGTCCCCTATAACTTTCACAGACGCAGATTTCGAAGGCATAGAGCCCAATCATGATGACCCGGTGGTGGTCAAAGTTGAAGTCGTAAACTGGTTAGTGTGCAAAGTTTTAGTCGACCAAGGCAGCTCGGTGGATATCCTGTACTGGTCGACTTTCCAACAGCTAGACATCCCCGAAAATAAGGTACAACCATACACCGAGCAGTTAGTCAGTTTTGCAAGCGAAAAGGTTGATACCAGAGGCTATATTGACCTCCTCACCACTTTTGGAGATGAGGTGGGGTCCAAGACTATCACGGTCAAGTATCTCTTAGTCAACGTCCTCACTTCATACAACATTCTTATAGGCAGGCCAGCACTCAACAAACTAGGGGCAATAATCTCAACTCCACATCTGGCAATGAAATTCCCAAATTCAGAAGGGAAGATAGTGACAGTCAAAGCTGATCAGGAGGCAGCCCTCGAGTGCTACTTAGAAAGTCTAAAAATAGCCAGCGGCAAAAAGGTACCAGAACTGACGATAAAACACGTAGCATGCGCCTCCCTTGCAACACCAATAGAGGAGGCCGACCTCGACCCCAGGGAGGCCGAGCCAAGAGCAGAACCCACAGAACAGGTAAAATCCTTCCAAATAGGAAGAGAATCAAGGCAATGCATAAAACTCAGGACTCAGCTAGAAAGCGAGACCGAAAAACCAATTGCCAAAGTCCTGTTAGACAACGCCGACTTGTTCGCATGGTCAGCCGCCGACATGCCCGGAATCGACCCGAGCTTCCATTGCCACAAGCTTGCCATCTACCCAGAGGCCAAACCAATCTCCCAAAAGAAGAGGAAACTCGGAGCTGAAAGAGGAAAAGCGGTAAAAGAATAAACTGAAAAACTACTCGGCGCCGGCTGCATAAGGGAAGTACAATACACCACATGGCTCGCAAATGTGGTGATGGTAAAGAAGGCAAACGGAAGATGGAGAATGTGTACTGACTACACAGACCTTAACAAAGCATGCCCAAAAGACTCATACCCGTTGCCAAGCATAGACAAGTTAGTAGATGGAGCAGCCGGCTATCCGATCCTGAGCTTTCTGGATGCATACTCCGGGTACAACCAGATACCAATGTACCCACCGGATGAGGAAAAAATGGCATTCATAACTGACACGGCCAATTACTGCTACACGGTAATGCCATTCGGACTGAAGAATGCAGGAGCAACATACCAGCGTCTAATGGACAAGATCTTTACAGAGCAACTCGGCAGAAACCTGGAAGTCTACGTCGACGACATGGTGGTTAAAAGCAGAGAACCAAAATCACATCCAGGAGACCTAGCTGAAATTTTTGACGATATCAGAAAACATAATATGAGGCTAAACCCTGAGAAATGCGTGTTCGGGGTGCATGGCGAAAAATTTTTAGGATTCATGCTCACCCACAGGGGCATAAAAGCCAATCCGGAGAAATGTGCGGCTATCATAGGCATGAGAAGTCCGGGTAATATAAAAGAAGTACAACGGCTAACTGGAAGACTGGCATCCCTGTCCCGTTTCTTGCCAAAAGCAGCAGAAATAGCCAGACCCTTTTTTCAACTACTCAAGAAACAACAGGGCTTCGGATGGGATGAAAAGTGTGAAGAAAACTTCATAAAGATAAAAACACTACGCTCATCACCACCAATTCTAATGAGACCCGAACCCGGCAAGGACTTAATATTATACCTAGCCGTCTCGAGAGACGCAATCAGTTTAGTCATCATCCAAGAAGAAAATCAGACGCAAAAACCAGTCTACTACATAAGCCGAGTGTTGAAAGATGCCGAAACCAGATATCAAATGATAGAAAAGCTAGCGCTAGCCCTGGTCACCTCAGCACGACGGCTACGACCATACTTTCAAAGCCACCCAATAGTGGTACGAACAGACCACCCAATACGACAGATACTGAGGAAACCAGAGCTAGCCGGACGAATGATAGCATGGTCGGTTGAATTATCCGAGTTTGACATCAAGTACGAACCGAGATGACCTATCAAAGCATAGTGCCTAGCCGACTTTATTGCTGAGCTAGCACCAGTAGCGGAAGCGCCCCTCCCATGTTGGACCCTTTATGTGGATGACTCCTCGAACGAAAAAGGCAGCGGAGCAGGAGTCATAATTGAAAGCCCTGAAGGGATTATCTTGAAACAATCACTCAGGTTCGATTTCAACGCGTCCAACAACCAAGTCGAGTATGAAGCCCTACTAGCAAGACTAAAACTCGCCAAGGAAGTGGGGGCGAAACACCTTAGATGCTGGAGCGATTCAAAATTAGTCACTGGGCAAATGAATGGATCCTACCAAACAAAGGACCCCCAGATGACAAGATATTACCACTTGGCCTCCCAGTTGAAGAACGAGTTCATTAGTTGCGAGCTCGACCACATTTCGAGAGAACAAAATGAAAGAGCCGACCTGCTATCAAAATTGGCAAGTACAAAGAAGAAAGGCCAACACCGAACTGTCATACAGGAAACAATATCCGCTCCGAGCATCGAGAAGATTGTCTCTAACATCAACTCTACTGACAGAGAATGGATGACCGAGATATGGAACTTTCTGAAGAAAGGAACCCTCCCAGAAAATCAGGAAGAAGCTAAAAAGATCAGAAGAAGGGCCAGTCACTATGTCATAGAGGGAGAAGACCTTTATAGGAGAGGCTTCACTGCACCACTGCTAAAATGTATCACGAAGGTTCAAGCCGAATACATGGTAAATGAGATGCACAAAGGAATATGCGGAATGCACTCAGGAGGAAAAGCTATGGCTGCCCGAACTCTAAGAGCCGGGTACTACTGGCCAACAATGCGCCGCGACTGCGCCGAGTACGTCAAAAAATGCGAAGAATGCCAAAAATATGGCAACTTATCCCATCTACTGTAACACCCTGTTACATTAGACACAACTTACACTAATGTTTGATCTGTTTTAGTTATTATAAAATGAGGGTGAATTTTTCGCGATTAAGTAAAACATTCATAAAGCATATTTAGCATATAGAAAATATTTTATAAAGAGCCATGATCTTCTTTTAAATAAACATCAGTTCATATCACAAAATAGATACAGAGAAATTATGTACTGACTAATCCCAACCCATACGTTAAATAATCCTAGTCAGAGCAGTACACAATTTCTACCCAAATACAGGAATGAATAAAACTAGCCTTTAAGTCTCGTATCTTCTCGTCAGTCTTCACAATCTCTGGAATAACCATATCCGCAGGAGAGCTCGATTGTTGGGCATGACCATCATCTTCACGTATCCAATCAACAAGTACATACACAACAAGAAAGAAAAAGGAGTGAGACTTGATTCTAATATATATATATGTATTACTAACGGTATAACTACCGTCAATTAATAATAGCGGGGGAACCTAATAGTCATCTATTCATAACTTCCCAATTCTCGTCAACTCAAACCTCTAGACGCAGTATGGATCCATATACCATGATTGATCAATCATCAATCATAATACCACATTCGGGAAGCGATGGGGAGTAAGTATACCTCAACCGCTGCCACACTCCCATACCTGTACAGCTCCACAATCCACATGGTACTTGACACCATTCTCGGTGTCGCTCAATATCACATCAGTATGCATACTTAAACCACGGGGCAATCTCCCCACGGGTCACATCCCCGTCACATCAGAGGTATACCCTCCGCGTCATCATGAAGTTGTCTCTGCGCTTATCGAGGTGTACGAGCTGGCACTATCAGTCCCGGAACGTAGGGGGCCGACCTACCCATTGGGACATCACACACTCGATGCCTTCCACCCCTTAGACCTTAGCCAAGGTCACGCATATCAACTCGCGGCGTACCAAACCGTAACTTCCCGCTCCATCTCCCATCAGGCCTTCCGCCTAACTTGGCTACACCAAGTTACGCAACTAAAATGTACTCTCGGAATACATCCGCATAGACTTATTCATCTTTCATAGTTCGTTCTAAAATATATCTCTACCTTAATCAAGCAAAGGTTCATCATCATTGCTTAGAGATACATCAAAACATAACAATCATAAAATTCAGAGATATTTCTAGTTTCAGCTACTCTGAACACCAACACAGAATATCAACACATATCTACCTTACAGATAGATAAGCAATGTTGTCAAAGTACAATCATCACATCAAGTTATTTTATCATATATTAAGTATCTAATATAAGGATTTATGTAATATCAGAAGGCATTTAAGCAAAACATTAGATTCTTAATTTGTAACTTGACTATTAAACAATATCTTAACATCAAATAATTTGTTTGTAAACTCATATCTAATAAAAACTAAGTGAATTCAAAATATTATGACTAAGTGTTTAGAATTATTGATAGTAAAAATAATAATTCTCCTCTCCTTTCTCACCCAACCCGAAAACAAAACAAGAAGAAAATTAAATCCCAATTTAAATTCTAGTCCATGGTAGCAGGATTAAGTGTCTAAGATATTAACATGAAATTTGACTCATTGTTTCTTCTTTTCTCGTCAAAACCCGAGACTAAAAGGGTAAGACAAAACCCAATATCTATTTGTAAAATGATGTCTTGTGAACAATTAAAAAGGCCTAAGGATGAAATTTGAATTATCAAAGATCTATAGCCATAAGGCCGTGGCCTTTAAAGATAAAAAATTCCAAGTTTATTTTCTTATAAAACATTCTAATTAAAATTCATTTTCATGACAGTTTTTTTATTTATTTAAAAAAAAACATTTGAAAGATTATTATGCATTATATAAAAAGTTGTGGAGTCAAAAACTCATCTTTTTCCTTAAATCCTCAAAACAGAATGACAACAGGCCAAAGATGTAAAGCTTGTTATTAATAAATGGATTTCAGACAGATTTTTCGCAACCCTTAGTAGTTTTTTAAAAAAATTTGAAACCTATTCTTCTCACAATACGAGATTTGCACCCACGTAAAAAGAAAAATCATTTTATTTTATAGAGCCCAAATCAATTTGAGTAATAATTTATTTTTATTCCATTTATTTTTTTTTTTGACAAATTTATTTCTCAACTTAGACCCATTTTACAGGAGTCCTGATCTGTTAGACTAGAAAGGAGCAATTAACAAAAACTAGTCCCCACCCTTCTGGTCTCCCAAACTCGAGGCACACACTAAACATAATAAGGTTAAAAAGTTCCCTTTTTATTTATAGTTGATTTCTGGTAAAAAGATTGTTACTTGAAATAGAAAGAAAACAAACAAGCTTCCTTTTCTTATTCTTTCCCTAGTTGACCGAACCCCTCAATACATTCACACCATATTATCTTTCTGCGTATACTGTAAATAGGTTTACTTGGGAAATACTTTGTTTTCTTGTGAAAGATCAAAACGGAAAAGAAGCAAGGAAAGGAAAAAGAGATATTAGGTTCCTTTCTCTTGTTTATTCCAAAGGTTAAGTTTAAAACTTGAAACAAGAAGATTAACCAAGTGTTGGGCAAAAACAAGAACACCCCTCTATCATTTAGCCAAAGCCGTGGCTCCAAAAGACCAAAAAGAAACAATTTTTATTTCATTATCCATTGTTAGGTTGTTGTAGACCAAGGAAATCAAAGAAAATTCAGCAGAGTCCCCTGGTAGGTGGACTCAACATCACAGCCATGAACAATATAAGCGAGAAGAAAAACTTTACATTTCAACCGCACGTGAGTAAGAAGAATTAAATGAAATAGTATCCCCCAAGACAGGGACACTTATAGCAACCATTAACAGTACAAAGGAACCATTCAAAAATGAAACTGAGACAAGGAAATAAGCAAAGGTTAAGGAGATACAAGAAAGGGATAGAGATATTAAAAATTATACATCATAACACATAAATTAGAAGGAATTAGCAAGAGATTTAAGTGAAAATTTAAGCATGCCTCCTCTAGGGAAGACCAATTTAACGTGACAGTAATCTGAACCAAAGGAAGGGAAAAATAAAATCACAGAGCCCCAACACAATTAATCAACAAGAACCAAAGTAATTACAGAGAAATGAAAGAAATACAATCAAAGGGAATACATGAACAACAAAGGAATCAAAGCCTCACTCCCCCCTTACCAAGAGAGTGATTTTCGTCCAGCAAGAGGAAGGGAGAAAGAAGAAATCGGCTTCTTGGTGGTGGAGGAAGGTAGCTTTGATGGTGGGTTATGGAGGTTGAAGAGTTGTGGTGTGTTTTGTGAGAAGAAGAAGAAGAAGAAGAAGAAGAAGGGGCAGCAGCAGCAAGAAAGGGAAAACTGCAGAGAGAAGGCAGAGTGGTTTCGTGAGTGAACAGAGAGAGAATTGAAATTGTGAAGAGAAAAGGCTTTGTAATTGGCCTTTTATAGACTAGGCTCTCTTTTTCATTTTTATTATTATTTTTTTTTTCCTTTTCTTGTAAAAGAAGAAGATTGCAACGAGGGAGTGCAGCTGAGCTGAGGTAAGAACGTGTGTGAGAGAAAAATGAATGAAATTTTATCTCTATCTTCTTATACTGCCTGTATAGATTTTTCGTCTAAAAGTTTTTCGTCTAAAAGTTTTGTAATTTTTTTAGCTTTTTGATCAAATAATTTTGTTTTAAGTGGAAACTTTTTAAGAGACTTAAATCATATGCATCATTAATTATTATGACTTAAAATTATATTTTTATAATTATTTTCAAAATATGTGAATTAGATCGATATTTTTAGTTAATAATTCATAGTAATTTCATTTTAGCTCTATAAATATTCAAATTTTACCACAAATTATATTTTTATATATGTGACTTAAAAATAAACTGACTTTGTCAGTTTCATCAAGTTTTAATATTTTTTATATACTGACTGACATATTAGCAGTCTGTTTAAAGCGTTCTGTAAAATTTTCTCAGAAGTCTTCTAAAATTTCTGAGAAAATTTCCCTAACCATATTTAAACCTATAAAACATTATTTTAAGTTCAAATAATTATTTCATAATTATTTGACACTTGTTTTCACGTTTGTCACAACGTTGATAATTCAGTATAATTGTCGTTCTAATAGTTATTTCAGATTTTCATCTGGAATAATTATTAAAATTTTCAATTATAAAAATATAAATATCAATCACAATAATGTGATTTAATATTTTATTATCCTTATTTGAGATTATCAATTCTTTAAAAACAAGATTAAGAATAAATAAACAATTAATTACGGAAAGTAAAAATGAGGGTGTTACATCTACCAGCAGAGGAATTGCACAATATCACAGCACCATGGCCCTTCGCCCTATGGGGAGTCGACATATTAGGCCATTTTCCACTCGCTAAAGGACAAGTGAAGTTCCTCCTCGTCGGAATTGATTACTTCACAAAGTGGATTGAGGCCGAACCCTTGGCAACTATCACCGCCCACAATGTGCAAAAATTCATATGGAAAAATATCATATGTCGGTTCGGCATCCCTCACTCAGTAATATCCGACAACGGTAGACAGTTCACCGAAAAGAACCTGGAAGAGTTCTTCAAAAACCTCGGGATTCGGCACCGAGTGACCTCAGTGGAACATCCGCAGACCAACGGACAAACTGAAGCCGCAACTAAAGTGATACTCGGAGAACTGAAGAAGCAAGTAGGTGACGCTAAAGGAAGTTGGGCCGAGGAACTTCCCGCAATCCTATGGGCATATCGTTGCACACCACAATCAACAACGGGGGAAATCCCTTTCAGACTCTCATACGGATCAGACGCCATGATACCAGTAGAAGTCGGAGAACCCTCCCTACGAAGAACAAATTTCGTCCAGGAAAACAATGACCAATCACTAAGACATGCACTCGACATAACCGAAGAGACGCTCAACGAGGTCCAAGTCAGAATAGAGGCCTGTAAAAGAAGAGCCGAGAGGAGGTATAACACCAAGGTCAAGCCAAGAAACTTCGAAGCTGGAGACCTGGTTTGGAGAAAATGCAGGGAAGCCAGAAAAGCTACAGGAGAGGGTAAATTGGCAGCCAACTGGGAAGGCCCCTTCAGAATAATCGAGTCACTGGGAAATGGAGCCTACCGATTGGAGCACCTATCCGGCAAAACCATCCCCCGAACTTGGAACGCGACACACCTAAAGTTTTACTACAGTTAGAAAAATTGTAAGTGGTGATGTACTCTTTTTCCTACTTTGACATTTTTTTCCCAAGAGGTTTTTTGTCAAAGAGGTTTTAACGAGGCACACCCAATTTCTCTCATTAATAAAACTCTTTTCTTCAAATTATCTATTTAGAGTTACAATTAACCGCGTAGACCTTTACAAGAATACAAAGGCGAGTTACAATTAACCGCGTAGACCTTTACAAGGATACAAAGAGCGAGTTAGATTTAACCGCGTAGACCTTTACAAGGATACAAAAAAGTGAGTTAGACCTAACCGAGTAAAGGATACAAAAGGCGAGTTACAATTAACCGCGTAGACCTTTACAAAGATACAAAAAAACGAGTGAGACCTAACCGAGTAAACCTCGGATACAAAAGGCGAATTAGCCACGTAGACCTTTATAAGGGTAGAAAAAGCGAGCTACGCTTAACCGCGCAGACCTCTTGCGAGTTAGCGAAAAATCGCGAAAAAGGACCACACAAGTAACGAAGAAAATTCATCAAACACCCTATTCGGAAGGTCGGGTGCGAGCCTTGCAAATAAATTTCATTAAGTACCCTATTCGATAGGCCGGGTACGAGCCTTACAAGAAGCAAGGAAAATTAAAAGACTAAAAAGCAGGAGCATCTCCCTCCTCCTGAGTAGAACAGCCCGGAGCATCCTCACCATCAAGTGCAGACTCCTCAACCAATTGCCCCTCTTTATTGACATCCTTATCAACGTCAAAAAGAGAAGTGTCGGCATCCTTGAAGAAATAACGAACTTAGCGAAGTGCCTTGCTGAACCCGGCCTCATGGGTCTTAACAATCTCATCCAAGGCCTCACCCAGATCGGCTTTCAGCTTAGCCTCGGACTCGGCAGCCTCAATCTTCGCCTGAGCAAGCTCGAAAACGAGCCTATCCACCTCAGCCTGCAACTCCCGAGCCGAGTTCTCAGACGCAGTTAAGGAAAGTTTTAAATCCTCCTCACGACTCTCAACTCCCCTTAACTTAGCCTCCACTCCCTCCTGGGACCTTCGAGATTCTTCAGCAGATTGGAGAACAGTCTCGTTGGCCCAGGTAGCCTCCAACAGGGCCTGCTCGGCTTTTGCAGCAGCCTCTTTCACCATAGCTAACTCCCGGTGGCCGCGGTAAAACTCCTCGGCCCAATACTGAGTAATGGCTCATGACCGAGCTTGGAAGCGACAAACAGCCTCCATAGAGAGCACCGGCCCAGCATCCCTCAACATATCCCGATCAGCTTGACCGAGATTGTAGGCAGAGATGAGGGCCCCGGGGTTGAAGTCCTTTCCCCAAAGCGAGGTCAGCCCATCTTTCATAGAAAGGAAAGTCGGATGCCTCTCAACAGCAGACCCCGCAGCTTGAGCACCGAGCGGACTCGGTTTCGACTTCTTGGAGGGGCCATCCCCCCCTTGAACAACCTCTCGCTGATCCCTCTTCAGAGAAGGAGGAGGGACGGGCGGAGCAACTCGAACTGCCTCAGCAGCGGGCTCCTTACTCTTCAACTTCTCCAGCCTTTGCTTCTTGGCCGTCTTATAATCAAATTTCCCCATCACAGCTGCAAAAGAAACAAGCATCAGTAAAAAACAAAGTAAAAGAAGAAAAATCGAATAAGTAGAAGGTACTCACCGTCCCAATCCTCTCTCGGAGTCCGAGAAGTAGGAATTCCCACAATTGTCTTACAAGATAAAGAACGCGGCAACTTGCACAGCGTAACCATGTCATCCTGATCCTCAGGAGACATGTCCACGACCTTCCAAGACAGTCGTTTGTTTGGGGAACGGGTCCAATAAAGAGGGAACCTCGGCTTCCCACGGCTATCAAAAAACTCGACCTCCCCTTCCGGACCCGGTCGGACACGAAAGAAACCACTCTTGAAATTTTTCCAAGAAGAGGTATAGGGACTAAGGATTGACCGACCAGGAATCCCCGTCAGGGAGACCCAGCCCCCCTTCTGACTCTCTTTAACTTTATAGTGATACAAGAATTTAGGAGCAGTAGGAGTAATAAAGAATTTACTGCAGAGCACCCGGAAAGCCTGTAGAGAAGCCCAGGAGTTCGGATGCAACTGCGTTGGAGCGACATTCAGTGCCCGAAGAACGTCAGCCTCGAACTGATCAAACGGCACTGTAATGCCGAGAACTGAGAATAAGGCTTCATATACAAAAGTAAAATAAGGTTGGTGCGGGTCAGCAGACATAACGACTCGGTCATCGGGCCCACAAGGCCCGGCATGGACCATACCCGACCCTTCCGAATGACACAAATCAATAGTTTCAAGAAGGGCAGACAAAGCCTCCTCGGTCTGATACCGAGAAGCATACGCACCCACCTCCCCAGCCACCCAAGAATAGCCGGAAGTAGTAACAGGAGGATATAGCTTTTTGTTACCCCTAGACTCACTAGGCTGGGGAAGGGAGGGAGGAAATAGAAGACGAGTACGCCGAGTCTCAAGAGGACGAACCTCAGTGGCCTCGGAATCGTCTAGAACCACCACCCCCCCAACAGGAACGACCAAAGGTACTTGTGCAGGGTCGACGGATGGACGAACCACCCCGACACCCGCGTCGGCAACGTTTGTCGCTGACGCACCATCGCTAATTCCATCAGAACTAGAGTGGTGCAAAGGAGAACCACCATCGGAACCCTCTCCGATAAGGTGAACCTCCGGCGTAAGCATACGACCCCCGCCGGAAAGCCCAGAATCCCCAGAAAAAGAAGACATTATAGAATCACAAAAGAGAAATGGAAAGGAGAAGGGCGTACCTGAACAAGGAAAAAGAAAAAGCTAGAAGGAGGACAAAATGGCAGAAGGGAGAGAAATCTCGCAGGAAGACAAAACACGCAGAAATGAAAATGAACGCCAGTGTCAACAGTACCCTTTATATAGAACCCCAAGCGTCGCGAATACGAAAGGGCGAAACGGTCCGAACCGTTGGATCAAGACCTCTCACTAGGCCAATCAACGGCTAGGAAGGCTTGAGACCTTTGGGAATCCCTAGACCGTTTCAAAATTCAAAAAAGCAATCACTGACGCCGCCCTTGGGAATCGTTACGACTTCAATAAGTCTGAAACGACATCATCACCAAATGACGTGACGCTTCAAGAACCGAACTCGGACCCGTCCAAAACGAACAAACTTGTCTCGGCCAAATAAAATCCGAAATTGGTATAACCATACTTAAGCTCCTACATTACTTCAGAGCTTGGGGGGCATGTGTACTACTCGAACTCGGCACTCCACCGAGTAGTCCAGTTGGCCGAGTAGAAACTCTCACTCGGACTCGGAGGATAATAACGGAAAGAACAGTTTACTATATGATAAGGATAGAAGATAGAATTATCTCTATCTTCATCACGAGATTTGAGGAGATTTGATAGGAAAATAACCCTATCAAATCTATCTCTTTACACTCTATAAAATCATAACAACCCATCCCAATCGAAGTACGACATTCTAATCCCAATCGTGATACCTGTTTCTTCCTCATCGCCTCTAACTTGAGCGTCGGAATGCCTTTGCAGGTACACCCCCCACCAGTCACGGAGACGATCCCGGCGGAGCCACCGCACCGGAAGACTTACCAAAATTTGGTAATAACATAAATGTAATAAATATTTAAAAGTATTATCACCTACACAATTTGAGTAAGATTATCTACCATAAAAAATACATGTGTTTTATAAAAAACAAAAATAGATCATGAGAGCATCAACAATTCAACTGATATATAGTTGTTGTTTCAATCAAAGAAATTGTGATTGTAATTAGTAATTGGGTCAACAAATTCACCCTTTCATTCATTTATTGCTCAATAAAACTTAAAGAAGTATTGTTACGAAAATATTTCTCTTTTAATAAAAAAAACAAAAGCAATACAACGACATAACTTATAGAAAGATAAGTTTAGAATTTTCTTGTACATCGATCATCATCTGAAAATTATACATAAACAAATACGTTACCACATCACACGTATCGAACTAAACAGTAGGTGGGATGAGGTTGGTGGATTCCTTGATCTTGGATATGAAAAACTTTTGAAAATCAGAATCCACGTTAAGAGCCACTTGTTGCAGTGTAGGCGATAAGGCGCTCCAAATTGATCCCCTTCCACCCAATTCTTCAAACAATGGCCTGCAAATAAATAAAAAAATCAATCATTTTTAATGTTATTGCATGCCATGTGCTACTTCTTGGATTCTTAAATGAATAATATTATAATTATATTAAATTGTTTTCTATAAAATCATATCCCAAGAACTTACTTTGTAGTTGTTACGATGGAGTAAAACTCAATTCCTTCTTCCCCCGCAATTTGAGCAACCACAAAGAATTGTGGCACGACAAGCAAATGACCAGCCTCAACTTGAGTGTTCAATACACTTTTTCCACTGAAGTCCACAATTTCAATCTTGCCACTTCCTCTAGCAATGTAAATCAACTGAACCGTAGGGTTGGCTGGGTATGAGGGTGCCTTAATAGCACCCGGTTCAAGTTTCACCCTAATCACACTTAACCCTACATCCCCAATAAAAGGGAAATCTTTATCCGTTAAGGTTTTGACTAATCCAGCATTTTCCACAACATTTTCTGGGCGTGCAGCATCTATATTGTAAACTAGCTTTTTGGTACTGATGCCAATTTGGGGCTTGGGCATGGGTTGACTTTTGTCTAGCTTGATGATCAAAACCCCAGTTTGGCTTTTTGTGAGCTTTTCCACCTTGTCTTTGTCCAAGCCATATACTTTGCTTGCGAGTTCAGGAGAGAAGCCTCCTATAAGTCCTAGAGCCCCAGTTAGAAAGAAATAGGTGAATTGGCCAGCAATAAGAGCCTTTGAAGTTTCACCAAGAAAAACAATGATGAGATCAGAGTCTCCGTCGTTGAACCACCACGAGACAGCTCCAATAGGCACTGGTATAACATCTCCCTTCTTAAGCTTCAACACCACCTCTTCTTTAGTGTTGGGGAGTACCATCCCAACTACGCCATCAGTCCCTGCATGTGTGCCATGAAATTGAGGAAATTAATTTGAGTCAGTAATCAACAAAGTTCTAAGAAAACATGAAGTGCTATATCTGACAATATGTCATTTTTTTTTTTTTATCGATAAATATTAGTCATTAATTATTATTATTTTTTTTTTGTTAGTGAAAGGCAATTAAATCCGCGACCTCTCCTCCTCTTATAACTCCATATATCGTATGCATATATGTGAATATTATTAAATTAAACTCATGTATATAACTTGTAATAGGAGGGAAAAAAATAGAAAAGATATGATGATATCTACGGGGTCTGACCTTGAATGACATAACCTAGTTTGGATGAATCTGCATAATGAGGAAGGGCAAAGCCACGAGGCTGAAGCAGAAGGCGACCTGCACCAACATTATTCTTAGCCAGAAGTGGCACTTGAGAACTTGACCAAGTGTAGTAACCTCCACCTTCTCCCTCAAACAATGCTTCTGCTGTCTTCGGTGTTAAGTCCAACTCCATTGATTTTATTTAATTTCCCTTTGCTCATGAAAAAACGTTAGTGTCACTTGGTTAATTAAAAGAAAGTAATGCTATATATATACCACAAAAATTTACAGAAGTGATAGATAGATATTTAAACTCTTAGAGAAATAAAATTAGGTATTCATTAGAAAGTATATCTAGCCAGTTTTTTTGCATGCACTCTAGGATACAGGAACAAATTCCTAGGACCACCTAAAAAACTGACTCTTTAATTTCATAATCTTTTGGTACTCTGCTTTTATATTATCTCCAACAATAATCTCAAAGCTAACCACATATATATATATATATATATATATATATATATATATATATATATATATATATGGTTAGTTCCCTTAGCTAAAATTACAGTACTTATGTTTCTTAACTTTCTGTATCATGCAAATCTAATTAAAATTAGAAATTTCATATCAAGTATATTCCAAAGCTCTATAATTAAGACTACTCTCACACTCAAAAAGTGTATATATAACTATCTCTTTATCTTACAAAAAATCATGCATGGTAGTTGAATCGGGATTCAAATCGTGAATCGGAAGGCTCATTTTCTAAATTGTGAATCGAATCGTATCGTGAATCGTAAGATTCATGATCAATAATAAAACATAGTATATGCAACTAACAAAAACATATTAAAGCACACATTCATGATCAATAACTAAACAAACATAACTTTAGGAGCATGAGTTTTGTTAAATCTGAGTTTGTGAAGCCTTTCTTTTAGTAAAATGGAAACGAAGCAATTAAATAGCTAAATAGAGTACATGCATTAAATGAGTGAGCAACAAATAAAGTAGTCGAATAATCAAATAGGATAAGTTCATAAGTGTTTTTTCAATTTCTTTTCATTTAATAATTTAAGCTTATATGACTTTTCAATTTTTTCATGAGAATTGGTGAAAGAAAACTAAAATATAACGAATCGTTAGATCTTGTGAATCGTAAGATTCACATAATTCATTCATGTATCGTAAGATACAAAATCTTTTAAGATTCATCTTAAGATACATATCGGTTGGTAGTCGAATCGTATCGAATTGTAAGATTTAAATTGTGAATCATAAGATTCTAATAACTATGCAAGAAATTAAATATCAAAATATAACTACAAATTCATAGTAAGCCATGTATGTACCTGTGATCTAGAGGAGAAGAAATATAACGAAGACTTTCCTCAATCCGTCTTTCTATTTGAAGATAACTAATGGAAAGAAAGAAACTAAGAAAAAGCAGCGAACTGAGCAATAAGGGGATTTAGATAGATCATCAACGACCTGGCCGAGACATAATCACAACCGAGAGAGAGAGAGCTATATACAGATAAATGGCTCTTGACAATTTATTTGGATACTTTTCTGTGTGAGAAGAGAAAACGGATATAACTTTTCGTGTTAGAGTAATACCAACGAAACAAACACCAAATAAAATAGAATTACCGAATATGTACAGCAACTAACACAGATTATTTCAGCTTCAAACAGTGGTCTTCAGTTCAAGTTTTGTATGCATTCAAAAATAAACAACTCCATAACATATCTCTTCAGTCTTATAGCTACGCTAAAAGAGGAAAAAAGTCTTTGACTCTTCCAATCTTAAAATAGTATTCTTAATTATAAAATTAACATATCAGTCCCGATAATGTATTGGTATATCTTTGACTCTGTCAGATTAAGAATTCAATATTGCACTCGTGCTATAAAGTAATAGGTAATGATTTATACGTGGATATCTTTTTTCTATAAACACTGATTTGATATGGATCTCTTTTTCTTTGTTACGTTATACATCACAGTATATTTAATTCACTGGAATCGATTTAGTAATGAAGTTAAGATAATATGCATGTGATATTATATTCTAATCTCATGGTCACCGTTATGTACAAGAAAAAAATACCACATTTCATTTGTTATTTTCTCTCTTTTATGTCTTAAATTTCTCTAGATATTGATGAGCATATAAGTGTTTTCACCAAACATTAATTATTTTTAGGCCAAATGACCTTTTTAGTCCCTAAACTTTTTTTTTTTTGTTCACTTTGGTCCTTATACTTTTAAAAAGTTCATTTTGATCCTTTATGTATTTAAAATGGTACAAAATGGTCCTTGACGTGACAGAATTAACAGAAAAACGTTAATGAGAAATAGTAGGGGTTCTTCATCCCCAAATTGAAGAATTAGGGTTCCTGGGTTTTATATGTTCTTCCCCAAAATCTGAAACTAGAATACCAATTTCCTTCTAACAGCCATGGAGTCAAGTGCATCTAGGTGTAGGTCGAGTTCCTCCAGAGGCACGGGTTCACAAGCTACATTCATGAATGGCGCAAACAATTGGTCGCCTCGTTGTGACTGTGGAGATTTTTCAGTTTTGAGAACTGCTAGAACAACGGACAACCTAGGGAGGAGGTTGAAATATAGAGAAATACACTAGAAGGGGGGTTGAATAGTGTATTTAAAATTTCTTTGGAAAACTTTTACTAATGTGAAGATAGTATATCTTTTAGTTTTACAAGAACTTAGTAAAACAGAAGATTATGCTATCGTCCAGCAGTTTAAAAAATAACAGTCCAATGAAACTACTCTTCTTGCTTTTAGTTAGAACACACGTAATAAATAATCTTAGATAAAATGTGTAAAGAATCACTTTCGTAGTATGCTGAAGAGATAGTTTAATGAATATGCAAGTAAGCTAGAAAGCGAGAGAATAGAACACTTAGTTTTATACTGGTTCACCCAACTGAGCTACGTCCAGTTCTCCTTCAAAAACTTTTGAAGGGTTCTACTAATCAAGATTTGATTACTCTCAACTATTCTAACTTTGCCACTTCTGGCTACAAGTATTCTCTAGGCCACTTCTGGCACACCCTTAATCTCCCCTTGAGATTAAACACAAACTCAAGTATTTTTTAACACTAAGCCACTCCTGGCTTTCCAAACAGAATTGTTTGAGTATAGAAAGTAAGACTCAACTCTCACAGAGGGGATATTACAGTCAGTACGAATATACAGAATCGCTTAGCAAAGCTAAGAAGAATGCCCTTTTTGCTTAAGTATAGATCGTCCAGTCGTTTTGACAGAGATTCAGCTCTTTTTGAATTTTTCGTCAGTCTGATACAAGAGCTCATTCCTCTATTTATAGTCAGCTTGTTGAAAGGTATCCGTTGAGGGATCTATTCCTTTGCCAAGAGCGGTTCTCTCCATAGCATGTGACCGTTGTCACGTTTTGACTTAGGGTGAAGAGATAGAAGTGACAGCCGTACTTTTAGCGCCTCTCCTACTTGTACTTTTTCTGCAGAGAGAAGCTTCTTCTTTTCCTGTTCAGTACTATTCGAAAAGACAAATAGAATGGCATATTAAAATATGAGAGAGTGACCGTTGCCTTATATTGAATCAACATTGAAAACGTATTTCCTTATAATATTATTTTAAAGATAGAAACTACAGAGATGGTTATTCAATCGTTGGACGCTTGCTTTCACAGGAGCATTGGACGCTGCCTGTAGAATTCTTGCAAAACACATTTGGACGCTTTTCTTATTAAAAACATAAAGTCCAAGTTTGAGAGATACAATACCATTGCAGAATTGGACGACGTAAATCCTATAACACTCAAACTAGATCATTAGATACTTCAAAATTTATCCTTTAGTTGTTATCATCAAAATCGAAATTCGAGGGGTTGGACATCGTCCAAGGTCTTAGAACCTAACAATCTCCCCCTTTTTGATGATGACAAATAATGGTAAATTTTGATGTTAACAGACACATAATCATATTAGAATACAATGAATCAAGTTAGCGATGATTATGTTATGCCAGTGTATAAAATTGAAATGAAGTACTCCCCCTGAGTTCAACATTTCTTATGCATCTGATAACAGAGAAATATAAAAGGCAAGTATATATCATGTATAACAGATATCAGAGTGAAAAACATATCAGGGATATGGATGCGGAATCTATGAAATAAACACCTCATGTTTTGATAAAGAAGTCAATATATGCCAATATATTTTATATACAGAGTGTTTAGCTATTTACTTCTATGACATCAAAATTCCAATTTCTCCCTCTTTGTCATTAACAAAAAGGTTTGAAAGATGGAAAATGATTGGGCCATCATGGTCACCTTATGGCTGTGGAGGTGGTTCTTGTGGTGGTGGTGGTTGTTCTGGTGGTGCTTGTATTGGTGGTGCTGGTTGTGGAGGTTGTGGTTGGATGGGTGGAACTGCATGAGCAACTTGTCCAAGCAAAGTGGCTGCTGTATTTTGAATCTGGTTCACAAGCGTCTGGGAGAGACTCATGAACTGCTCAGTGATGGCATTTTGCAGCATCAGACGATGTTGATCAGCCTCAGCCTGTTGCCTTTGCTGAAAAGCTTGAAAAGCGGCTTCGGTCTCCAGCTGTTGTTGCCTCAGAGCCTGTTGCACTATCTCGTGAACACGATCTTCTGAGACTCCTTGAGGTTCAGCAAATCGCAAGGGTTGGATGCCCCTTGGACTTGAAGATCCGGTGGGAACCAGTTGTCGTGTGCCCGAATGTGCTTTAGTAGATGCATCAACAATGGGGAAGCTGGTGATATCTCCAGCAATAGGCTGTGCTGCAGTTGCTTCCATTGGCTTGGATGCTTCAACAACGAGCTCTCTATCATCCTCGGACTTACCAGATTGGACGGTAGGTTCTTCATGTGACGTGACAAAGTGTTCCACGTCCACTGGTACAGATGAGTCCAGGTCAAGATGAGCTAGCACCTTTGTTACTTTGGCAGATGCTTCATCCAGCTCTGCCTGTGTAGCTTTCGACTTAGCAACCGTATCTTCCTTTTCTATGGTTACGGTCTCAACTTCCTCAAGAGCCAGCTACTCTAGACGAGCTTGTTCTGCAGCTGTGGCTTCTTCTGCTTTGTACTCCTCATGCAGAGTTTGGAGTTCCTCCACAAACTCTGTGCGATCCAGTGTTCGAAGATCAAACACTTTGTTGCTTCTGATTTTTGGCAAAGTCTTTATTAACTCCAGATAATCATCTGAATCTTTCAGAAAGCAGGCAAAGGTGTCTGAGAAGTGGTGAGTCTTGACTAGACGCAACACCTCTATACCATGAGGGGGATGAACAAAGTCATCCTTGGAGCTGCCTGAGGATGAGGCTTGCTGGGAATCGTTCCATAAGATCTGGCGCCAAAAGGTAATGAAATCAAAGGTTCCGAGTGAACGCGTAAGCTTACCAGTCTTGTCGAATAGATGACCCCAGGTGTGAGAGGATTTTTGCAGGGTTTCAACTTTCTCTTCCCTGCTGGGCATCTCAATGCCGTAGAATTTGTAGCCTTTCTTGCGACCAGCATCATATACAGGTAGTCTAGGACATACCCTGTCTGGTACAAACTTTATTTCTGTGGCGCGGCTTATGTGAAGGTTTGGTGGGTAGGCGATGGCTTGGTTTGGTATATACATTTGTTGCAGAAGTTTTCCAAGTTCATCATAGTCGCCTGGCTGGAAGTTTAGCAATGGAGTTCCAGCTGGTAGAGGCAGGAACTTTGTGATTGGAGTCCAGATTTGAACATCCTTGACCCACCCTGCATCTGGACGCTGCCTCGTTATAGAAGGGTCCAGGCTTTCTTTAATGACCAACTGCAACTCTGCAGCCAGTTCAATATCCTTGTTAACAGAGGACTTCTTGGACGGTGCTTTCATCTTTCTTGGAGCCTTCCCTTTCTGCTCCGCAACCGTCTTGGTGAATCGAGAGGCAACTTCCACCTCTGGTTTCTGCAGATCTTCTGCTGCTGGACGCACTCTTTGCTGAGTTCCAGTTGGACAGGAGTAAGGATGAGGCATGAGTATCAAGTGTGGGTACACTTCTCTCGTCCAATTGGGCAGAGGGTTGCTGATGATCGTTCCTTTTGGCATAGCATAATAAGCAGCTGAAAAAGGTTAAGTGCAAACATACCTCGTCCACTCTGGTGCTGAGACAGTAGTAAAATGCCGCTTCAAAGGCTCTTGCAGAGGCCTCTGGATTACATCACCTTTCTTACAGTAATCCTGGTCATTGCGTGTAAGGAATGCAACCGGGAAACGTTCTCTGTCTTTTTCTTCTTTGGTTTTCTGCTTGGGGGGTATAGTCCATGGGGACCATGTATCCCTCCATGCATCCCTTAGACGCACAAACTTGGACAGGTCCAAGCTAAGAGGTGGATGCTGGGTTGTTGATGTGGATGGAGCACTGGGTGTTGTTGGTAGTAGGGTGCTGGTGGATATGTTGTCGGTGTCTTGAGAGGAAGTTGGTAGAACTGCAATTCTCTTTGGCCTTGCTGCCTGAGTCTTTACTCGTCGTGGCACGTTAGTAGGAAAGGGAGTTGGTTTAGCAGGTTGTGCCTTCTGCTTCTTTTTCTGAGGACCCTCTATCTCCTCTGCCTTCTTCATGATTTGACCAATTGGTATCTGGTCATCATCATCAGAGTCGTCCAGTAGTTGAAGCTTTCGTACCTTTTGCTTTTCTGGAGCAAGCTTTACTGGTTCTGCCTTTGGACGCCTCTCAGCTTGAGCAGGTTTGGACGTATCAGTCCTTGGACGCTTCCCCTGCTGGGGACTGAGCAGTAGATGTCTCAGCATGTCTTTTCTTGGTTCTTCTCTCCTTTTCAGCATCTTCCTCATGCTTCTGAGACATTTGGCGTGTGATCTTTCTGCCCTCCTGTTCCTCCATCAGCCTTTTGATCTTTCTGCCAATACCAAGAAGATCAATCTCTTCTTCTTCATCATTGGAGATGATCTTGCTCTGTTCATGTCGTTGCTTGTTGATGGTGTCCTCGTCCAGGTCCCTTAAGACCTTGGCTGTTAGCTTGATCTTCATAGGTTTTATGTTGGACTCACCAAACAGTTGTTGTGTTGCTACCATTGGCCCTTTCTTCACAATAGCTTCGTATGCTTCTTCTTCCAGTTCATCAAAGAAGCGTTGATAGACCTTCTGATCCCAGAAGATCTTGTTCATCAGGGCGGCGTAGAAAATGTCATCATTGCCACCCACAGACTTCATCATTCTCACGATATTGACGTAGATGATGTGAGGGAGATTGAAGGGAATGCCTTCCATAAGATGAAATATCACAAACTTGTGTAAGTCTGTGACTGAGTCCTTAGACCCAGCTTTGTGCAGGATACTCTTGTTGCACACCTGCTGCCAGATTTTTGCTTCCTCACACAGGTTCCTGTATTTAATCTTTATTGACTCGGTGGATTTGGACTTACAAAGCACGGTCACAACGTGATTGCCGTACTGCTTGGCCCAGTCTGTTCTGTACTGGTTCTGCTCCCTAATGCAACCAGTCACCTTTGCAATGGTCTCGATGGACAGAGTCACCTCTCGTCCAAGAATCGTGGCCACGAGCTCCCTTGAGCTCTGGAACTTGGCATTCCTCCAGAACATTCTGATCAACTCAGGGAATATCTTCTGGTTTTCATTGAAGTAGCCTCTGATTCCACACTTCAGAAGGCTCTCGTTCAGGTTTAGTCCCAGCTTCTCAAGCTTTTCGATGTCGAAGAAGTGCTCAATGTGCACTGTAGCAGCTCCTTGGCACACAATAGTGGTTTCAGGGTAGGTGAGGACGTCGAGGTCTGAGTTGCTTGAGTTTGCAGAGTTTGCCATGCTAGTAAAGTTTGGATTTTTAGGTTTTCTGAGAGGGTTTTGGGTTTCTGAGAGAAAGAGAGAGAGTGTGTTTAGGGTGATGATATTCTCAGAGAAGGTTGATATGGTTGTGTTTTTCTGTGATGAATTGATAAGAGTATATTTGGACTTTGTTTGGAGGATATGAAACGGTTTTGGGCTTTTTGAATATTTGAAAAAGTAACTGATGCCATAAAACCCGCCATGATGAGACGTGCGAAGAATGTGGATAACTGTGTACGGTTACAGGCATTTTGATGACTCAGCATAGAGTATTAGCTCATACTTACTTCTTAAAACGATCCGTTTTGATTATTTGAATCAAAAGAGAAGATTAAGATAAAAAAAAAAAACGCATCGTCCACATATTGGACTTAAGTGAAATATATGTAATGCATGTGCATGACTCTAGTGTTCCTTGGACGACATGTCCTTTGGACACTATGGTTTTATTGGACGCATCATGTAGATGTTAATCATTCCTTTACAGAGTCCATGCCAAGTTTGTCCCTCAGAAGGATTAACTTGTCTTCAGTAAGGGGTTTGGTGAATATATCAGCAAGCTGATTATCTGTGGTTACAAAGTGTAATTCCACAGTACCCTTTTGAACATAGTCTCTTATAAAGTGATGTTTAATCTCTATATGTTTGGCCCTTGAATGCAATATGGGATTTTTAGAAAGATTTATGGCAGCTTTACTATCACAGAAGATAGGAATGTTACTCTCATATATCTTGTAGTCCTCAAGTTGATGTTTGATCCACAAGATTTGAGAACAGCATTTTGCAGCTGAAATATACTCTGCTTCAGCAGTGGACAGAGCAATGGTTCCTTGCTTCTTGCATGTCCAGGAGACTAGATTACCACTGATGAAGTGACTCCCTCCACTGGTGCTTTTTCTTTCAATTCGATCTCCAGCATAATCAGCATCACAGTATCCTATTAGCCTGAAAATTTTCTACCTTTTGAAATATAACCCAAGGTTAGTGGTTCCAGCAAGATATCGAAAGATTCTTTTAACAGTAGTTAAGTGAACTTCCCTTGGGTCAGATTGAAATCTGCCACATAAGCATACGCTGAACATGGTGTCAGGTCTGGACGCTGTGAGGTATAGGAGTGATCCTATCATACCTCTGTATAAAGTATTATCTACTTTCTTTGAGTTGTCGTCCAGTCCAAGTACTGTTGTTGGATGCATAGGAGTTTTCATTGGTTTTGCATCGTCCATCTTGTACTTCTTTAGCAGCTCTTTGACATACTTAGTCTGATGTATATATATTCCCTTTTCAGTTTGTTTGATTTGGAGTCCAAGGAAGAATTTCAGCTCACCCATCATGCTTATCTCGAACTCTGTTTGCATTAATTTGGCAAAATCTTCACAGAGAGACTCATTAGTGGCACCAAATATGATATCATCAACATATATTTGTGCAATAATAAAATCAGAAGAGTAGTCTTTGCGAAATAGCGTAGTGTCTACTTTTCTTCTTGAAAAACCATTTTCTGACAGAAATGTGCTGAGTTTTTCATACCAAGCTCTAGGGGCTTGTTTCAACCCATATAAGGCTTTGTTAAGTTTAAAAACATGGTTTGGAAAATCATCACTTTCAAATCCTGGGGGTTGTTCCACATAGACTTCTTCCTTTATGAGTCCATTGAGGAATGCACTTTTTACGTCCATTTGATATAGCTTCATATTGCTATGAGCTGCAAATGACAGTAGAATGCGGATTGCCTCCAGACATGCAACGGGAGCATAAGTTTCAGTATAATCTATACCTTCTTGTTGTGAGTAACCTTTTGCTACCAACCTTGCTTTGTTTCTCACAACATTACCTGCTTCGTCCAGCTTGTTTCTGAACACCCACTTTGCTCCTACCGCTTCTTTGTAGTTGGGGAGTTCTACTAGCTTCCAGACATTGTTCTTTTGAAATTGGTCAAGTTCTTCTGGCATTGCTTTGACCCAGCCTTCATCTTCTAAGGCATCGTCCACAGTCTTAGGTTCTATTTGAGATATGAATGCTGTGTGACCTTGCTGTTGTTGAAGTGAAGATCTGGTTTTGACTCTGTCTTTTGGATCTCCAATAATTTGCTCCTGTGGATGATGTTTCTTCATTTGCCAGTTACGTCCATTTGGTTCTCTTTGTTCTGCGACTGAATCGTCCAGTGGTGCATTTGATTCTTCAACTGAGACATCATGGTTGGACGAATCTGATGACTTACTTGCATCATCCAATCTGAGATCTGCAAATGATTTGTCCAGTTCTGATAATTCCTTATCAGGCTTATTGTCATTAAACTTCACATGGATAGCTTCTTCAACAACTAAGGTTCTAGAGTTATAAACTCTGTATGCCTTTGAAGTTTCAGAATATCCAAGCAGTGTTCCTTCATCACACTTAGAATCAAATTTTCCTAGGTTATCCTTAGTGTTCAGAATGAAACATTGACATCCAAATGGATGGAAGTAGGATATGTTGGGTCTTCTACCCTTCCACAATTCATATGGAGTCTTTTTCAATATCGGCCTTATATAGATTCTGTTTTGCAAATAGCAGGCAGTATTCACTGCTTCAGCCCAGAAGTGTTTAGGGGTTGAATTATCATTCAACATGGTTATGGCCATCTCCTGGAGCGACCTATTTTTCCTCTCAACTACACCATTTTGTTGTGGTGTTCTAGGTGTTGAGAAGTTGTGAAGGATACCGTTATCCTCACAGAACCTTTGAAAACTTTCGTTTTCGAATTCACCCCTGTGATCACTTCTGATAGAAGTAATGCATACTCCTCTTTCATTTTGAACTCTTTTGCAGAGGTTATAAAAAGCCTTAAAGGACTCATCTTTGTGGGATAGGAATAAGACCCATGTCCATCTAGTATAGTCGTCCACTATAACTAATCCATATCTTTTACCACTTACCGAGGTTGTTCTTGTGGGTCCAAACAGATCAATATGTAATAGCTCAAGAGGTCTAGAAGTGGAAACAATGTTTTTACTTTGAAAAGAACTTTTCACTTGTTTCCCTTTCTGACAAGCTTCACAAAGAAGATCATCTTTATATGACATACTTGATAGTCCTCTTACGAGGTTGTGCCTGTTCAGCTTTGAGATCAACCTCAAGCTTGCATGACCAAGTCTTTTATGCCATAACCAATGATTTTCTTATACAGAAACTAGGCATGATACATTTTGACTTGATAGTTCCCCAAGTTTAATCTTATACAGATTGCCTTGCCTCTTTGCGGTAAAGAGAAGGGACCCATCAAAGTTTTCGACTGTACATTCACCTTTGTTAAAGGCAACATTATATCCACTGTCACATAATTGGCTTATGCAAAGTAGATTATGTTTAAGACCTTTAACATAAAGAACTTTATCAATACAAGGATAGGGTGGTATACCAATCTTACCTATGCCAGCTATCATCCCTTTCTGATTCCCTCCAAAAGTGACTGTCCCACCAGTCTTAGGTAGGAGGCTTTGGAACATACACCTTTCTCCTGTCATGTGATGTGAGCACCCACTGTCCAGGTACCATGATTGGAGTTTCTTTCCTGTTGTTAAGCATGTCTGCAACAGGAACAATTTTATCCTTAGGTACCCAGATTGACTTGGGTCCTTTTTTGTTAGCTCGAAGGGCATTGAATACTCCCTTCTTAGGCAGGTGTCTGCATTTGGACGTTATATGTCCAGGTTTCCCACAGAAGTAGCAAACTTCTGTTTCCTCATCATGAATATATTTCTTTCCCTTATATCCATGTCCTGACCTGTCATTTGGTCTCTTACAACCTTCATATTTTAAAAGATTTTTGAGGTTGTCAGAGCCCTTGACAAAGTTTGACAGATCCTTCTTTAGGTTGTCAATTTCTTCATGAAGTTTTACAACATCATGTGGTTGACCTCTTAAGGAAGTATCTGCTTCAACTTTCAGAAGCTTCTCAACTAGCCTTTTGTTTTCTGCGTTGAGATTTTGAATCTCTATGGAAAGATTTCTTTCTCTAGCCTTTGAATCCTCATAGGATTTATAGGCTTGAGCAGCATCATTCCAGAGAGTTCGCCTCTCCATATTTGTAGTTTCATTTTGCCTTGAGAGCTCTGTAAACTTTTTCTGTAAATCCTCCTTTTCACTTTCCAGTTGTCTAACTCTTTTTTCTAAAACTTCTTTTTCTTTTGAAAGTGATTTGGATGATTTCTTTAAAGTTCTATAGGCCTTTGACAAAATAGAAGAGTTTGAAAGTAGTTCATGATAAGCTTCTTGAATTGAATCTATGTCATTAAAATCTACCTCATCTTCTTCTTTTGGTTCAGAAGAATCAGTTAAGGTGTCTGCCATCAGACATATGTGTGCTTCCTCTTCTTCTCCATCGTCCGATGATGAGTCATCGTCCAGGTCTTCCCATGTGGACATCAGAACTTTCTTGCCCTTTCCTTTGCTGAAGAATTTCTTCTTCTTGTCCTTGTTTTTGTCGAGATCTGGGCATTCTGATTTGAAGTGTCCTGGCTTTTTGCATTCGTAGCATACAATTGGACTCTTCTCCTTCTTTTCTTTGAAGTCTTTCCTCTTTAGGTTTCTCCATCTGGATCCACCTTTCTTCTTCCACATAGCATGTATCCTTTTGGATATAAAGGATAGTTCATCATTCTCGTCTAAGTCATCATCTTCATATTGTTCGTCTGATGATGTTTCAGCTTGCATGGCTTTGGACGATGATGCTTTCCTTGGCTTCTGGACGCTTAGCGCCAGAGACTTATTTTTTTTACCATCACTATCTTGATGCAATTCTAATTCATGCACCTTGAGAGTTCCCACGAGTTCTTCTAGGGACATATCGTCCAGTTCCTTTTTTGTTCTCAAGGCTGTAACCTGTGGTCTCCATTTCTTAGGCAAACTTCTTAGAATTTTGTCAATATGTTCATAGTTATTGTAATCTTTACCATGTGCTCTAAGTTCATCTAGTATGGTTTGAAACCGTCCAAACATACTTTGTATGTCCTCGTTTTCTTCCATACTAAACAACTCATATTGACGGGTAAGGAGACTGAGTTTGTTACGTTTTACCTGAGTGGAACCCTCATATGTTAATGCAAGAGTGTCCCACATTTGTTTTGCGCTTTTGAGACTGTGCACCTTGTTGTATTCTTGTTCGCTCAGTGCACACATGATGATATTTCTGGCTCTGGAGTTGAGATAAAATCTTTGTTTTTGCTCTTCCGTCCATCTAGCCTTTGGGATTTCGTTGAGGCTCGCATCAAGTGGAATATAGTCGCCTATCTCCACAACTTCCCACATGTCAATATTGCTAGATTCAAAGAATGCTATCATTCTTTGTTTCCAGTAATCATATTTGACACCCTTGAAGAGTGGTGGTCTGTTCACAGCTTGTCCTTCGTTTTCCATCTTTCTTAGGATCTTTCCTCTGTACTGCTAAGTACTCAACCCAAGAGGTCGAGCTCTGATGCCAACTAAAATATAGAGAAATACACTAGAAGGGGGGTTGAATAGTGTATTTAAAATTTCTTTGGAAAACTTTTACTAATGTGAAGATAGTATATCTTTTAGTTTTACAAGAACTTAGTAAAACAGGAGATTATGCTATCGTCCAGCAGTTTAAAAAACAACAGTCCAATGAAACTACTCTTCTTGCTTTTAGTTAGAACACACGTAATAAATAATCTTAGATAAAATGTGTAAAGAATCACTTTCGTAGTATGTTGAAGAGATAGTTTAATGAATATGCAAGTAAGCTAGAAAGCGAGAGAATAGAACACTTAGTTTTATACTGGTTCACTCAACTGAGATACGTCCAGTTCTCCTTCAAAAACTTTTGAAGGGTTCTACTAATCAAGATCTGATTACTCTCAAGTATTCTAACTTTGCCACTTCTGGCTACAAGTATTCTCTAGGCCACTTCTGGCACACCCTTAATCTCCCCTTGAGATTAGACACAAACCCAAGTATTCTTTAACACTAAGCCACTCCTGGCTTTCCAAACAGAATTGTTTGAGTATAGAAAGTAAGACTCAACTCTCACAGAGAGGATATTACAGTCAGTACGAATATACAGAATCGCTTAGCAAAGCTAAGAAGAATGCTCTTTTTGCTTAAGTATAGATTGTCCAGTCGTTTTGACAGAGATTCAGCTCTTTTTGAATTTTTCGTCAGTCTGATACAAGAGCTCATTCCTCTATTTATAGTCAGCTTGTTGAAAGGTATCCGTTGAGGGATCTGTTCCTTTGCCAAGAGCGGTTCTCTCCATAGCATGTGACCGTTGTCACGTTTTGACTTAGGGTGAAGAGATAGAAGTGACAGCCGTACTTTTAGCGCCTCTCCTACTTGTACTTTTTCTGCAGAGAGAAGCTTCTTCTTTTCCTGTTTAGTACTATTCGAAAAGACAAATAGAATGGCATATTAAAATATGAGAGAGTGACCGTTGCCTTATATTGAATCAACATTGAAAACGTATTTCCTTATAATATTATTTTAAAGATAGAAACTACAGAGATGGTTATTCAATCGTTGGACGCTTGCTTTCACAGGAGCATTGGACGCTGCCTGTAGAATTCTTGCAAAACACATTTGGACGCTTTTCTTATTAAAAACATAAAGTCCAAGTTTGAGAGATACAATACTATTGCAGAATTGGACGACGTAAATCCTATAACACTCAAACTAGATCATTAGATACTTCAAAATTTATTCTTTAGTTGTTATCATCAAAACCGAAATTCGAGGGGTTGGACATCGTCCAAGGTCTTAGAACCTAACAGAGGTTCTGGGGTTGCAAATATTTCATGGTAAGTTGTTTGTGTTTTGAATTATTTGAAAATATGAGCTATCCAATCTGATTATTGATTCATTTTTCATGTTAGAAAGGGGTTGCAGATAGTGGCTATGGCCTTTTTCATTAGTATTCTAAGGAGAGTGTTGATGAAAAAGACATGCTTATTTTGAGACAAAGGAGAAGGATATTGAATCTGCAGAATTCATTGAGCAGCAGTAGGAAATGGTTGTTAACGGACCAATTTTAAATCTGCACAAAAAATTTAAAGGACCAATTTGAACATTTTTAAAAACTTAAAAGACCAATTTGAACCTTTTATGTTGTTCCGTTTAGGCTGTTAACGGAAGTGACAGTTCAGTAACGGCAGGGACCAATTTGAATCGTTTTAAATACATCAATGACAAAAATGAACCTTTTAAAAGTTTAAGGACCAAAGTGGAAAAAAAAATAAGTTTAGGGACTAAAAAGGTTATTTGGCCTTATTTTTATGAAAGTTACCTAAATGAATAAAATATTTTCTCTTTAGTGGCAAATCTTTTACGCTCTGTTCGGTTGAACAGATGGAAACAAAAGACCGCCGACGGAAATGCGATTTGAGTGTTTGGTACCAAAAAGTTTGAAGAGAGTTAAGTTACAAATTTCTATCTTCTCAAAAATCATTTCAAATAGTAAAAATCGATTATTTCACTTAAATAATCGATTTTTGTCCAATTTAATCGATTATTTGTACATCATAATCGATTTTAAGTGTTACAACATCAATTTAATCGATTATTTGTGTATTATAATCAATTATTTGATCATTTTAATCGATTATTTGTGTATTATAATCGATTTTTGTGTGTCTATTTATTTCTCTCCTCTCTATTTTATCTATATCAAACAACTTTATAATATTATCTCTACTCTATTTCTCACTCATTTCTCTTAAAACAAATAACACAACATACAATTTTATTTCTACTTTATTTTTTCTTTTTCAAATTATCTCTTTTCTATTTTCATCTGCTTCATTTTTTTTCTCTAAACCAAACACAGCATTAAAGAGATTTGGTGACTACTGCACCAAACAAAAAAATCTCTTCGAGATTTGATGAGTAATCATCGCGGTACTATAGTTGAAAAAGTAAATAAAAACATTACAATAGAAAAAAAATATTCGGAACAATTATAAATAATGTTATAGTGACATCATCAATAGAATAAAAAAATAAAAGGACACAACATTCAGAACAATTATTCACATCTATAAAATAAAATATAAGCAAATTGATCTTATTATAAAATTTATAGCTAGCCTGTCATAGTGTAAGGCTTATGCAATTTTATATCAGCAATGACTTTGGTGATTTGAAAAAGACTAAACAAGTTTTTTAAATGTCTGTCTTAATTTTCAAGTAACATATTCATCTTTTTTCTCCAAGTTAAAAGTAGAAACCGAAGGTGATTATAATAGTAGTATATCTAGCTTATTCCTATTTTATTTGCAACAGATGGAAAGTTTGGCTTCATCAACGGCTAAAACATTTATAGAAAACTGTATTTGTTTGTTGAACCATGCAGGGTAAGTTCATCTTGCTAAAAAATATTTAATTTATTTATTTTGTTTGACATATTTCTACTAATTAACTAAAACTTAAATGTTAGTATCATATTTTGTTCGTTGGAATATGTGCAGCTTCAAACTTATTTTTATCATCTACTTAAGGATGATCTTTCTATTAGAGTGTATTGACAACGGAAGAACCAAATTGGTCTAATTCTTATTCTTCGTAAGTATAATGATGACAGTGGAAATTTAACATAGGGTTTGCACAATATCCTTAAATACTACTATTCCTTAATGGATGGAGCATGGCTAAAGCTGAAATACATGGTGAGAGAAGAGTTTAGAATGAAAGTTAATTTTTGTCTTTATATGAAGTTCGTTATAAACAATCCCAGAAAACTGTAGACTTTGAAATTAAACATCTTGCAACCTATGTTCTCGATCAAATTAACAAGTGGTCGTCGTCTTGAAGACACAAATTATTTAAGATTCTGGAATGTATGCTTGAATCATTCTCAATTAACCAGTGATGTAAGATTCCGCTGCGTTTATATGTGGAAAAACGATTTATTTAGTAGGAGAAACCGTATTCAATTATCTTTATGTTCAAAATTTACTTGGGCTAGGGGCAGTCACGCACCACGAGTGGGATTAGTCTCTAACTCAGTAGGTTAGGGACGCCCGTGGTATCTGACACAAGACAAAAAAAAATTAACAACATATGATATTTCAACTTAATGTGTCAGATTTATAATTAAGTCCTACTGATGTCTAATAGTAGTAATTGTTTATTTTCCTTCAAATGCAGAGTTTGCCTTCCAAATTGGTTAACAAGGTCATGAAACCATTTGTCATTAAGGTCCTTCAAATGCAGAGGGCTTTTGATTGTGAAGTTCGTTAGAGGAAATCAGTTGGAGAAGCATATTTAAGGAAGAGTGAGTTAATTTTTGTGCAACAAATGGATTAAAGGAAGGCAGCATAATTGAATTCACAAATTATCTCCGTGACGCATATCGATTTTATTGTTCTATAATCTCGCCAACTGAAAAAGTTCCGGTTATTGGACTCTCTTTTTTTATTTATTTTATTTTAAGGATCAATTGTTTGACTCTCTATTCATGTACTTTGGATTTTCTTTTTGAATATCTATGTTTAATGGGAGATATTGTAAATCGCAGATATTTGTTGCCCCCGTTAATTATATTTTGGATAATATCTTTAAGTTTATTTCGTATATATTTTAATTGGAAATTTATATATTTACAGTTTGTTTCAATGATATTTTTCATTGTTTGTGTTCTATTGCTTTGGTTTTTCTTTTTCTGAATGTTTATATATGATTTGTGTTTTAGAAGATATGTAAAGATTTGCATATTTATAATATGTTTTTATAATAACTATCTGCATAATAATTTTAATTTCTAAATGCTTATTTTTACTTTCTTGGTAATATACATGTCATTTTTAATAAGTTAAAAAATTATTACAATCACAATGCAAATTAAATTTACCCATGTATTGGGTACATGTTGTAATAATAATATATTATATACTTTTATAAATAGGTATGACATTTTTTTACTTAAATGAGCTTCTTAAAAAGTCCAAACTTGACCTTTTTAATAAAGAAGTTAGGCTAGACCAAACATTATGTAGGGTAGACCATATATAGGTTTCTGATAAGTTGTCTAGCCTATTTTCACCCTTAATTATCATACTCTTTGTGCTCCATTAGTGACTGCAGTAACTAAAACATGTGTACATAGAAAAAATAGAATAGAACAAGAATGACATAAGACAACAACAATGATAGACCGTATTAATTTAGACAAACAAAACGAGATATTAAACCTACAACTTCAACAAAGATACAAAGTAGAATAGAGTTACTTCAATAAAGGCAGCGTGATGAAGAGACAATGGTGGAGAGAATGAGTTGGTGAATGAATCAACTAACAAAATTACATTTAAGGTTAGGAAAAATGTGTTTGTAATCCATATACTTTCGGTCAAATGTGGTCAAGTCAATGTACTTTCATATTAATGAGTTTTGTCCTCAAGTATTAAGAAACACGTGAATTTAGTTCATCGTAACTGTAAAAAAAATGATGAATTCTTAAATTGAATAGACTAAATCCACTTTTTTTTTAAGTTTAAGGACCAAATTCAATAATATGAAAGTATAGAGACTTTAACTACATTTAACTTAAAATATAAACACTAAAAACACATTTTTTATTTAAGGTTTGTTATTTTTTGCGTAAACAATTTTGACTTTTACTTTATTTTAATACTCTCTCCATCCCATTTCTTTAGTTGTTTTAATCTTTTTTTTTTTTTTCTCAAAACAGTTGTTGTTTTAGAGTTTTAAAGTCTACTTAATGTTTTTTTTTTCTTAAATATACCCTCATTTAATATCCACGGTTAATAGTGCAAATATCAAAATATTAAATAAAGATATTTTAGTCCAAATATAATAATATTTTACTTCCATTAAATATTTATTAATCTATATACGTTAACTTTAAATAACTAAATTAAAGGAATTGGAGGAAGGGAGGATAATTTAACGGAAATTCACATAGAAGAGCTTTTTGTTTTTTATAAAGAACCGTGATACACGTACACCTGTACAGTAGCCCCACCCAATTGACACCCGCCTACGTGGCATTTTTTAATCAATCAATTATTTATTTTAAAATAAAAAAAAATAAAGGGGTAAATTGGGAAACATCGATCGTTTCTTTCTCCCGCGCTCCTCTTTCTCTCTCATTCCTCTTTCTCTCACGCTCCTCTTTCTCTCCCGATACCATCTTCATTCTCTGAACAAGCCATCATCATCATTCTCCCAACCCACCGTTTGCACATCATCCATGCCATAGCAGGTAGTTTCTCCCTCTTTCGCACGCACCTTCGTATTCAAGTTCGTCTCACTCGCACACACACACGTTGATATGTTTCTTTGTATCACAAGGGTTGAGGTTCTCATACGTTTGTGTGAATCACTGGTTAAGGTTCATCTCTCTCAGGTCAGGGTTGTCTCTATCTCATACGTGCATTCATTCTCTAATTTGATATAGAGTTTATTATGAATTTGTATTCTGATTTGATACGAGGTTTGTTCCTTTTGATTCTAATGGGGTTTGGTCATTCTCTAACGAGATATGATTAGGTCGCATTAGCAAACATAGTTAACCATTTTCACTAACAATATTAACCATTTCACTAGAAATGTGAATAGGTTTAAAGTTTGTTTACTCTGCTCGAAAGGGCTTATAGTCACTCATTGGTTTCCAATTCTTGTTTGAGGCCATTGGGCTTTCCATTGCATATATGATTAGTTTGCATTAGTAAACATAGTTAACCATTTTCACTAACAATGTTAACCATTTTCACTAGAAATATGAATAGGTTTGAAGTTTGTTTACTCTGCTCCCATAGGGCTTATAGTCACTCCTTGGTTTCCAATCCTTGTTTGATGCCATGGGGCTTTCCGTTGCAGATATGATTAGTTCGCATTAGTAAACATAGTTAACCATTTTCACTAACAATGTTAACCATTTTCACTAGAAATATGAATAGGTTTGAAGTTTGTTTACTCTGCTCTCAGAGGGCTTATAGTCACTCATTGGTTTCTAATCCTTGTTTGATGCCATGTGGCTTTCCGTTGTAGATATGATTAGTTCGCATTAGTAAACATAGTTAACCATTTTCACTAACAATGTTAACCATTTTCACTAGAAATGTGAATAGGTTTAAATTTTGTTTACTCTGCTCCTAGAGGGCTTATAATCACTATTTCCAATCCTTGTTTGAGGCCATGGGGCTTTCCGTTGCAGATATGATTAGTTTGCATTAGTAAACATAGTTAACCATTTTCACTAACAATGTTAACCATTTTCACTAGAAATGTGAATAGGTTTAAAGTTTGTTTACTCTGCTCCCAAAGGGCTTATAGTCACTCCTTAGTTTCCAATTCTTGTTTGAGGCCATGGGGCTTTCCGTTGCAGATATGATTACTTCGCATTAGTAAATATAGTTAACCATTTTCCCTAACAATGTGAATAGGTTTAAATTTTGTTTACTCTGCTCCCAGAGGGCTTATAATCACTCCTTGGTTTCCAATCCTTATTTAAGGCCATAGGGCTTTCCGTTGCAAATATGATTAGGTCGCATTAGTAAACATAGTTAATCATTTTCACTAACAATGTTAACTATTTTCACTAGAAATGTGAATAGGTTTAAAGTTTGTTTACTCTGCTCCCATAGGACTTATAGTCACTCCTTAGTTTCCAATTCTTGTGGGGCTTTCCATTGCATATATAGTTTGCATTAGTAAACATAGTTAACCATTTTCACTAACAATGTTAACCATTTTCACTAGAAGTGTGAATAGGTTTAAAGTTTATTTACTCTGCTCCCAGAGGGCTTATAGTCATTCCTTGGTTTCCAATCCTTGTTTGATGCCATGGGGTTTTCCGTTGCAGATATGATTAGGTCGCATTAGTACACATAGTTAACCATTTTCACTAAAAATGTTAACCATTTTCACTAGAAATGTGAATAGGTTTAAAGTTTGGTTACTCTACTCCCAATGGGCTTATAGTCACTCATTAGTTTCCAATTCTTGTTTGAGGCCATGTGGCTTTCTGTTGCAGATATGATTAGGTCGCATTAGTAAACATAGTTAACCATTTCCACTAACAATGTCAACCATTTTCACTAGAAATGTGAATATGTTTAAAGTTTGTTTACTCTGCTCCCAAAGGGCTTATAGTCACTCCTTGGTTTCCAATCCTTGTTTAAGGTCATGGGCTTTCCGTTGCAGATGTCAATGTTTGAGGCATTGGGCCAACTGTGTAAATTTACCTTGAAAATGATTTTTGGCAAACATATAAGCTCAGAATTAAGTAACAATTTTGATGCATAGTGTTGATTATTATGTAACAATTTTGCTTTTGTATAAGTAGTATATGAGTTTGATAATGCGATTGTATTGTAGATTTGAGCTTTGGATCATCTCTCTTTACGTGATGAAAAAAATACACTTGGTGTAAAGTCTTTTCCTCGATTGTTAAATTGGCAGTATATTAACAAGCGAGGGATTAAAATTGTAGCAGTATTTCGTAATAATTTAGTAAGTGTGAAATGAATTATATTGTTCTTTTTACAAATCACTAGTTGTAATTTTTTTATCAGTTGAAATATTTGTTCAATTTTCAGTAATTGTCTGGATTTTTTTTACCAATTACAGATCGTTGAAGATTTATGTGCAACGAATGAAGAGGTTAAACATGAAGTCATTCGAGAAGCATTGCAAAATCGACCAAAAAGCTTTATCCATTGGCGGAAAAGTAGGTTGGATTTGGAAACTCTTATGCAAGAACATGAAAAGGTAGTTGCATTAAAGAAGCAATTGGATGATAGGATATGTGCAGTAGAGGATGAAGTTAACATGATAAAGCAATCGACATCACAACCAAGTTCATCAATTGCGCAACCTTCATTGTGTAGAAGTGAAGAAAAAGAAAACACATTTTTTTATGATAATGACAATTGGAATCAGTGTATGAGTATCGTATCGTTCATGTTGGTAAGTTAGGTATAGTTGAACATTATAAATAATTTGTTGAACAATGTTCTAGATTTACACATTGCATGATGTGTTCATAAATGGTGTAGGTAAATTATATGTTGAAGGCGAATTAGAAGAGACAGTCAATAATCAAACATCAAATATATGCACACAACTTAAAGACCATCCAAGGATGCGTGTGAAAAGTGCAGTTACTCAAACACCTTAGGTGACATATCATCGGAGAAAGAAAATGACTCAGAAGTGATGAAAACCAAGTTTCAATTTGAATGTTGGGAAACTTTAATATTTTTTTGGAATGTAATTGTATTAATAGTAAATGGTGTACAATGTGCTAATATTGACAATAGAACTTCCGTTTTGTGAAAACTCATTACACATATGTCATGGAAATGATATTAACTATGTTAAACACATGTTAGTCAAAGTTAACCATATATACAAATGTAGTTAACTATCCTTGTGAAACAAAGTTATTAAAACCTGTATAACTGATATAGTGACCTTAATTTATTGATAACCACTTTCTATGCAATGTTAGCATTAAATTTATCTGTAGTTAACCACTTATCACAATTAATAACATTATAGAAGTATTAATCACATGTTAGTCAAAGTTAACCATACACACAAATATAGTTAACTATCCTTGTGAAACAAAGTTATTAAAACCTCGATAACTGATTCAATGACCTTAATTTATTGATAATCACTTTCTATGCAATGTTAACATTAATCTTATATGTAGTGAACCAAGTATAAAAATTAATAACATTATTGAAGTATTAATCACATGTTAGTTGTAACACCCTACCGGGTACTACCCTCTAACGTACATTTTAGTCATCAACATGGATAATATAACATAATATGATATCATTGTTCAAAGGTCTACATCATTCTTAAGTAATTACATCATATACAGTAATTACATCATGTACATAAAAAGTAATCCCCATATATGGGATCCTATGCCAAAAGAATACATAAAAAGCTATTTTAACAAAAACTAGCCTATAAAGATATTGCTACATAAACATAATATCTTCTAGGCTTCTTGTCTCCATACTTCAAACCTGTTTAATCTGGAACATAAACACTAAACTAATGAGACAGGGTATCAGTGAGTGTTAAAAACATGCATCATAATATTTCATCATTCATAAAGGTACTATAAAGTACTATCATATGCTACTTTTACATCTCTATTGACATAATCGTAACATTTATTCTACATGCTTTAAGTTAACTTTCTTTATTCTTTTTTCGTCCTACGGCATCTATTGAGCTCAATATATAGAAAGGCATCCCTTTCCTTTTATGCCATGGCCTCGTATTATTCTCCTCCGGCTCGATGAGCATGGCCTAGTATTATTCTCCTTCGGCCCGAGGAGCTATGCCACATCTTTGGAAGGTAGGAAGTGACGGAAGATCCCGCCTACCTTCTGAAGCGGACAAATAATTTCATTTTGCATGCTTAACTTATCAAAATATATCACTTTCTTTGATCCCCAAAGGAATCCCCTCTTTCTTAAATTAAACATATCATTATCCTCATATATCATGTAAACATACAAAAGTGTATTAAGGAAAATAACTTGGAAAAGATAGAACTCAACATATTGCTCCAGGGGTCAGTCGCTTAAGCCAAAAATCCTATGCTTAAGCCAGCCTGACCCTGGCACCTCGCGCTTAAGTGCCAAATCCTGGTGCTTAAGCGTCAGAGCACCACGCTTAAGCGCAAAAAACTTGCGCTTAAGCGTCAGAGTCCTGCACTTAATCTTAATCCCTGGAGCTTCTCGCTTAAGTGCCAGGAATCCTCGCTTAAGCGAGAATCATAGAACATACTTCCAACTCTAGGGGCTCCTGGCTTAAGTGCCAAACATAGCTCGCTTAAGCGATGGTTTGCGACTCTACAGGTCATATGGGTCGTGATTGTGCATAACCCCTTTACCATAAATGCTACCCAACAACCCAAATCCTCACATTAATGCAATTTAATGATGAATCTCATGCCAAACAAGCAAGACAACTATGATTTATGCATCTCTCACACTAAACCCAAGGATTGGGGGTTGGAGCTCCTTTCCATGGAAAGAAACCTAACCCACCAACAATCTCCACCCAAATAATAGATGAGGGGATAGAGAAGGGTACATAAACACTCACCAAAGACCTTTGGACTAAGGATGACAAGCGGGGTGTTGTGTTGTCCTAGGTTCCTCCTTCTTTTTTTCCTTCTTCTCTCTTCTCCTCCTTCTCTCTCTAAAATTCTGATTGTGTGTGTGGTGTGGGGTGGGGAAGTGTTTTGGGCCTTATATATAGCTAGTATTGGTTTTATGGTTCCTTACTCTATAAGTTACTCTAATGCACACATTGCACTAAAATACCACAAAAAGCTAATTATAAGGATATTATAAAACAAATAGACATTATCACATTTTATTATTATCATTATTATTTATGGGGATGTTACATTAGTCAAAGTTAATCATACATACAAATGTAGTTAATTATCCTTGTCAAACAAAGTTATTAAAACCTATATAAATGATACAATGACCTTAATAATAACCACTTTCTATGCAATGTTAACATTAAATTTATGTGTAGTTAACCACGTATTACAATTAATAACATTATACCACATGTAAGTCAAAGTTAACTATCCATACAAGTGTAGTTAACAATCCTTGTGAAGCAATGTTAACTACCAACAGTCATTAAAATGCATTGACTGTATTAGGTATAACCTCATAATCATATATAATAAAGTTCATAGCGTTTAAATTATTTGTGAGACTAAATTAACAATTTATATACAAAATCTTATTATGCATCATATGTGGTTAACTATATATGTAAACGTAGTCAACTTTGCTTTGCAATTGGTTATATATAAATGATTGACTAAATCAATTATTCTTGTGCTCAATAGTAAATTTTTTGTTGAGGTAGTTGTTCACAAATGTAATCCTAATTCACTTGGGAGACAAAGTTAATCATCGTTACAAATTTTGAAAAGTTAAACAAGTTATTAAAACCTCGATAACTTATTCAATGACCTTAATTTTTGGATAACTGTTTTCTATGCAATGTTAACATTTATTTTATATGTAATTAATCACGTATTACAATTAATAACATTTTATCACATGTAAGTCAAAATTGACCATCCATACAAGTGTAATTAACAATCCTTGTGAAGCAATGTTAACTACCAACATTCATTAAAATGCGTTGACTATATTAGGTATAACCTCATAACCATATACAATAAAGTTCATAGCGTTTAAATTATTTGTGAGACTAACTTAACAATTTATATACATAATCTTATTGTGCATCATATGTGGTTAACTATATATGTAAAAGTAGTCAACTTTGCTTTGCAATTGGTTATAAATAAATGATTGACTAAATCAATTATTCTTGTGCTCAATAATAATTTTTTGGTTGAGGTAGTTGTTCACAAATGTAGTCCTAATTCACTTGGGAGACAAAGTTAATCATGGTTACAAATTTTGAAAAGTTGAACAAGTTATTAAAACCTTAATAACTTATTCAATGACCTTAATTTATGGATAACCACTTTCTATGCAATGTTAACATTAATTTTATATGTAGTTAACCACATATTACAACTAATAACATTATATCACATGTAAGTCAAAGTTGATCATTCATACAAGTGTAGTTAACAATTCTTGTGAAGCAATGTTAACTACCAACAGTCATTCAAATGCATTGTTCGTATTAAGTATAACCTCATAACCATATAAAACAAAGTTCAAATTATTTGTGAGACTAATTTAACAATTTATATACATAGTCTTATTGTGCGTCATATGGGGTTAACTATATATGTAAACGTAGTCAACTTTGTTTCGCAATTGGTTAAAATAAATGATTGACTAAATCAATTAATCTTGTGCTCAATAGTATTTTTTTCGTTGATGTAGTTGTTCACTTATGTAAGCATAATTCACTTGGGAGACAAAGTTAATCATCGTTACATATTTCGAAAAGTTGAACAAGTTATTAAAATCTCGAAACTTATTCAATGACCTTAATTTATGGATAATCATTTTCTATGCAATGTTAACATTAATTTTATATGTAGTTAACCACATATTACAATTAATAACATTATACCACATGTAAGTCAAAGTTGACCATCCATAAAAGGGTAGTTAACAATCTTTGTGAAGCAATGTTAACTACCAACAGTTATTCAAATGCATTTACCGTATTAAGTATAACCTCATAACCATATATAATAAAGTTTGCAGCGTTTAAATTATTTGGGAGACTAACTTAACAATTTATATACATAATCTTATTGTGCGTCATATGTGGTTAACTATATATGTAAACGTAGTCAACTTTGCTTTGCAATTGATTATAAACAAATGATTGACTAAATCAATTATTCTTGTACTCAATAGTATTTTTTTCGTTGAGGTAGTTGTTTACATATGTAATCCTAATTCACCTAAGAGACAAATTTAATCATCGTTACAAATTTCAAAAAGTTAAACACAATTTAGAACCTCGATAACTGATTCAATGACCTTAATTTATTGATAACCACTTTCTATGCAATATTAAGATTAAATTTATATGTGGTTAACCACGTATTACAATTAATAACATTATACCACATGTAAGTCAAAGTTGACCATCCATACAAGTGTAGTTAACAAAACAAAGTTAACTACTAATAGTCATTCAAATGCATTGATTGTATTAGGTATAACTTCATAACCATATACAATAAAGTTCATTGTGTTTAAACCATTTGTGAGACTAACTTAACTATTTATATACATACAATTAACAACATATTCAGAAGCATGTCAGATGCAGTGGGTCAGAGAGAGAATAACCACCTTCACACAGGTGCCAAACAGGAGAAGCGGTTGCGTGAAGGGAACGAGAATCAGGGGCAAGGGCGACTAGAATGACAATCGGCACGAGTGCGGGGAGAACCACGACAAGGTCGGGGAGAAGGAGAAGCAACACGTGGAGAAGAACAAGCGCGAGAAGAAGAATGCATTTGAGTTTTTTTCACTCCTTACCCTTTTCCCTCTTTTGATTTATTTATTTTTATTTTATCTTTTTTATTATTTAGTTTTTCTTTTATTAAAAATATTAAATAATATAATAATAATTTTAATTCCACCTCATCGGGTGTCTAACAGGAGTTTATCACTGTTGGGTGTACGTTTGAACTTTTCCTTTTATAAAACTAGTGGGGTGTTATTTAAGCAAACCTAGAAGAGGTTAATACAATTTCCCCTGTACTATTTTACAATAACTCTATTTTAGTATTTTCCTTGTAATTTTGGGACAATTTGTTGAATCAGCCTCCGTGGGAAAGTACTGGGCGGGAAAATGGTCACCAATTTAATTTAATTTCGCGGTTGTAGACTTGCGTTGTAGTCTCGTCTCGCATGAATTGAAACCTGAATTCTTGAGTTGTGCCTGTGTTTGGACCTGGAAGAAGAAGATGGCGGAGTCGAATTACGAGTACCCAAGGCTCCGGCGGTCGGAAATAGTCACAATCTTAGCGCAGTTGCAGATCGCCAACCTCACCGAGCAGGACTTCACCAACCCCAACCCTGACCTGATCTTCGACCTCTACACCCGCCTCCTCGTTCATCTCGACATTCTCCTCGAGTCTCTCTCTCTCTCTCTCCTCTTTTCGCACTTTCTCCATTTCCACATTCCTCACTCAATTTCTCATTCTCTTCATTTTCCGCAGGGAAGACAACGAGCAACTCGAGTTCTACTCCCTAGAGGACCTCGAAAACCCCGATTTCCACGTCGAATCCGTTCGCGCCGTCAAACTATACGACAAGATCAGCGAGGTCCTCACCACGCTCGAGTGCCCGCGCAAATTCACCCTCGCCGATCTTCTCATGCCGGATCCTCACCGAACCGACCTCTTCCTCGGCGCTCTTCTCAATTTCTGCCTCGATAGGTCACTCCCTTAACCTCTTCGATTAATTGCCTCGCTAAGAGAAAACCTAATCGTCATTTTCTTTTTTCGGTCTCAGGGACGCGAGGATGAGCTCCGTGTCGGAAATTGTGGAGGAAGTGAACGCGCTAGAGGCGAAGCGAACGGAGTTGGAGGAGAATAAGATGTTGCAGGTCTGTATTGGAATCTCAATCTCAGTTTTTAAACTCGTTTTGAGGTTTTAACTGAGCGTGTGTTTCGCTGAGTGGTTTCTTTTTGTTGTAGTTGAAAGCGGAGATTTTGGAATGCAATGAGGCGAAGGAGAGGGAGATGCCTCTTGTTCAGGAGGTGGAGGCCAAAGTTAAAGAGCTGAAGCAAACGATTGCGGCGCTGAACAGCAACCAGAGTTCTTTGAGAAGTACTTTGAGGAAGTTGAAGGAGAAGACTGGGGAAATGGATGAGAAGGTCAGTGATTGTCTGTCATCTAATGCTTTGGCCAATAATGGAAGCTTGGTTGATGAATCTTACATGCCTTTATGTTGGTGATTTTGGATGGTGTGTGAAAGAAACAATGGTAGAGGACTAAAAGGTTTTCTAAAATCTAAACAGTTTGCATAGACTTGTAGAGTTGAATCTTTGGACAATGTGACTTGTAAGTGCATTGTGAGCTGCATTTTTGGGCTGACTTGGTGTTCTTCATGTGCTTGTAACCATCAGCAATTAATGCTTTAAACAGATTAATTATATTTAGTTGGATATTAGTGTTTCTTCAGTTGTGTAGACACCGGACATGGCTTTGGTTTTGATAAGTTGCGGCTGTAGTAGGTCTTTACTCTTGTGCATATTACATTTTGGTCCGACTCTTGTTAGCACTGTTTTCAGTTTGGTGATTGAGATTCCTTTCTTTGTCTACTAACTTCAACTCCCAATCCTTCTGAAAGTTTGACTACTTGGTATGTAAATTATTTTAATTCTTATTCATCCTATTTTCCTTTCTTTGCCCAGATTTCAAATGCTGAATTTACGTTGGTACAAAATGTTCAAGAAAATGCAAATCTACGTTCAAAAATCGGTCAATCACCTGATAAAGTACAGGTATGTTGTTTATTTATGTTGTTAGAATCACTTGCAATCTAAATTCATTTATGTTGTTTATTTTGCTCTTATATTGTAGGCATAATCAAAGTTAATTGGTTTTATTTATGTTTTCGGCTACAAAAATGTGGCATAAGTTGCATTTTTCCAAACAATCTGCTTGTGTGAATATTATATTGGCGATTATTGGACTACCCTGCTTTTTTGTTAGTTCCACAATTTGATCTGATACTAGTTTTGGAAAACATTGGCAGTTGTAAACTTTTGCCCTTTTCCTGCAATTCGTAGTGGATTTTTACCAATGTGAGAAAATATTCTATTGTAATGCCAAAATTTTGTTCTAGACACTTAATTAGTTGTTCTCAAAAGTTTGAAACAAAAAACTGTCCAGAGGCTTTCCGTCATTCAGGTATCTACTTGATTCAATTTAACTTCAAATATGCTTCAATTGTGATTCTTGGTCTATCTCATATGGTGATAGATTCAGACAAATCTACACACACATTTTCCTGGAAATAACTCTCTTATTTCATGAATGAACTTCCAAAAAACAGTAATAGTACACGGATTTCTGGAAGGAAATGAGTATGGAAAAGAAAACAATTAAATGGTATAAGATAAGAAATCTTACGACTACCAGAACTGAGAGCCCAAGCTATAAAAAGTCCTAGCTGCTTCCTTTCTGCCTTCTCTCCCCCTCCCCCTCTCTATGACTGACTCCCTTTTTACAATTTTGTATTAACGCTCCTCCCGTCTCCATTCTTTCTCTTGCTGTAATCCTGCCAAATTCTAGGCTAATTAACTTGGGTTACTAATTGGCCCGTATTCCTTTCACGCGGTATTCTGTTACTGCACAAACATTCTTATTTTTTCCTGTTTGTGTTTTAACAGTATATGGAAAGGTTATCTTTTATCTTTTTACTGTAACGATATTTTTTTTTTTAAATAATTGGTGTTAAGAGAAAGGGAAAGAAAGGTTTTATGGAGAAAATGCATTGTTTACTTGTTGGCTCTGGAGGATTGCATAAAAGGCTAAACCAAGAATAAGCTTACATTACACCTTTCAGATATCATGAAGAACTCACAGATGCTTAGCTCAGCTGTTTGCATTAATCTAGGTTAAATTAAAATTTTGGTCTTTGTAGTTTGTATCCATTTTCAATTTGGTCTCTGGATTTCTTTTATTTTTTTTTTAACTCTGCAAAAATTTTCAATGTAACCATAACATCTTTATAACTGTGAAGTTGAATGCTTGGTTTAGATGTTTTTGCTGTTAGAGAGTTCTAGGATTTTTTTCTCTGCCAATACTTATGTAAATTTGGTCTCTGATTTGCCATGAAGAGGGCTTTAGAGGAAAAGAAATTAGCTCGAGAGGAGGCAAGGAATGCTGAAAGATTAGCAATGCAAGCTTTTCACGATAAGACTGCCCTTGTTGAAGTTTTTTCCAAGGTATTTTGTCGCAGACTGGGTCTTTTTTTATCCCCCTTTCATCTGCATTTTAGGTCACAGTAAAGTGATCTTATATTATTACTACACTTCTAGGCAAACTTTCCATTAGAATTTTTGGATTGGAATTGAAAGGAAAGTGGAAGGAAAGAAAATTTTGAATTTTTGTTTCTAAACTTTTCTCTTTCTTTTCTTCTCACTTTCTCTCTAATCAGATGAAAGAAAATACATTGTTATCTGTATTTTTTTTCACACTATTTTGTTTCCTTCCGACCAAACATTCCATTGAGATTTACTTTAGGATGCAATTGCAATTTGCAACATAAATTCAAATTTTCTTAAGCCTCGACCTCTTGAGTTGTATGGCACATGTATCCACTGAGTTGTTAATTAGTTGATGCCGTTGCTGAAACTGGATCGGGCTTATGCAAGCTGAATCATCCCTTGAATTGTGACTGGAAGATCAAATGTCAGTTGACTGATGGAATTTGCCATGGATACTGTGGGTTCAATCTTTAATATCTACAATACTTAAATAATTTATGCACTGATATTCTGGCCATTTACTGATTATTGCAGAAGGCAAACTACAATGTAAACAGCTGTAACACATGGATAAATTCATGATGTTTTGTCCTTGAATGTAGATACATTATCTTTTATCTTCTTGTTTAGGTGTACAAGAAAATGTCAAAACACTACAAGCTGATGCAGGCTATACAAGAACAGGTATTAACATATGCTTGTTAGTTGACATCTGCTCTGGCGTTTATCAGTATGGTTGAAATTTTATTATGAATTCACCCTGTATACTGTGGCAAGAAGCTTTTTCGGTTTTTTATTTTTTATTTGGATGGAGCTTATAATTGGAGTGCTGTCTTAGAGTTAGAGATATGAGATCTATTATGGACTTCTTCACATTCCAAAGATTATTACCGTTCAAAACCTTGTTTGATGTCAGTTGTGCCTTCTATAGGTAAATTCTGCTAAATCTATTGAAAAGGATCTTAAAGCATTGAAAGCTAAACTTAGTGATGAAGAAATATTGGAGAAGTCACTTGAGGCCAAATTGGTTGAAAGACAAAGTAAAGGTATGTTCTTGTGCAAGCAATGCTGTGTCTCCATTTTCAGCTAGATGGTTTAAGCATGAGTAATGGTAATTTTTTACGAAACACATTCTGCAAAAGCTGTTCACAAGTAATCTCCAATAATTTTGTTTTCCTTTTATCTCTTTTAAATGGCTTTTGCTGACTGAAAAGCAGCACAACTGTACGCCACATTATTTTTTAATGATTTTTGTCGAAAACTTTGATGCTACATAGAACTGCTCTTTAAGCATGAATATTTGTTATGTTTTACCTTCAACTTTTTCTACTTGTTTTTCCTTCCTCAGTTGAGCAGATGGAAGAATTGAGGAAGCAGTTGGAGAAAGAGTGCAATATTATGTGGGAAGATGCAACTAAATACTTGAGTAGTACAAAATCAGAGGTGGAATCTAAGAGATCTGATTCAGAAACAAGGCAGAGAAATGTCGAGGCTGTGTTATCTGAGGTGCATTTCTTAAGTTTCATGATAAATCGATTATATTTGGTGAAAGAATAAATTGTTATTTCTTATCTGTAATTGACAGGTGGATGCCGTAAATACTAAAATTACATCAGTAAAAGAATCTGGAGCAGTTAAAGTGGAACTTCTAGCGCGCAAATGTGAAGAGCTAATTGAAGCGGTAAATAGTCATTTATCTTATTCTTGAGACCTATGTGATCTAATCACCATGCTTGGTTTAAAAATCTTCAAATTGCACCCATAGTTCCTCCATGAAAGAAAAATTAAATTTAAAAAGTTTCTAAAGTTGGCCAATACGGTTACAACTTTCACGTGAGCTCTACTTTTATTTTACTGTTTAATTTTTGTGATGAACTAGCTGGAATCCTTGATCGTAGCACTATCCGTGTTTTGCTTTGTTATAGTGAATGAGAAATAATTGAATTACTGCGTGTGGATTTTACAGTTTCACAACTATGCAAACCCGATTGCGCGGTTGATTGAAGCTGAGCAAAAAGGACTCAAGAGTCAAGGCCACTAATGTTCCGTTTGTTTGTGATGAAAGAAAATGTAAAAAGAGTGAAATAAATAGTAAAAAGGGATGGGATATAAACTTTTACACTCTACCAAATACTGTGTAAAGGAGGTGGATTTGACATTTCAGATCCGGTTTAATTATGTGTGCATTCCTAATATTTATAAGATTTTTATGATGATCATTACAAAATTCAACAATATAAGTTGATTTGTGATTGAATGATAGTGTAAAAAAGTTTTGTATTGTCGGTATATATTATTTATTCTTATGAAAAAATCATGAAATCAATATTAAAATTAAGACACATTATTTTAGGGATGTGCATGGCTCGTCATATCCCATAGCCTCAGGATTGATTTCGATAGATTCAAGTTTATAATATAGACTCAATCACAAATTCAAGTTATACTTGATATAGTCTCAACCTAATTTGGTATCTTATATATTTTTTTTTAAAATGAAAGTTTTGATTTAATAAAGGTTTAAATATGTTTTTAGTCCTTGTAATTTAGTGTTTTTTTACTTCTTGTCCTTGTAATTTTTTTTTTTATTTTAATCATTGCAAATTATGTTTGTTTTATTTTTCGTTTTTAAAGTAGTTTAGATAGTGCTTTGAACAGTAAAATAAGTGCTATCTAAACTGTTTTAAAAACGAAAAACAAAACAAATATAATTTGCAGGAACTAAAACAAAAAAAAAATATTTGTAAGGATGAAAAGAAAAAAATCCTAAATTACAAGGATTAAAAAAATATTTAAGCCTTTAATAAATAATATTTTATTTAATGTAAATTATTATAAAAGTTAACGAATATCATACAAGGTGATTTATGTTGCAATTAGAGTCATGTAGAATGACAAAAGAAGAATTAAAAACAGAGGAATTGCCACTAATGCTTATTAAATGAAGACAATAAAAAAATTCTTTTAAAAAAAATGGTTTTTGAAATTAAATTTGAGTTTGAGAGTTTGTTATGCATAAGGAATGTGTTAGTATTCTATGTTCATCTTAAGATGATTATCTATAATTAAATGTGTAAAATTAATGTTAATTTAAATTTATTTATTATCTTACAAAGCTATTTTAATTATTTCATATTTTGAAAAAAAAGGAAATATTATTTATTCATTTATTTATTTGAAAAAGGAATTTTTATTATTAAAACCTATTTTATTATTTTTTCAAAAAGGAGTATTATTATCTTTTATATTTTTAAATCGATAAGTATGGGTTTTTTCTCCTATGTATCTTTGAGTGTAATGAGAATAAAGTTATGTAGTTCTTTAGTAGAAAATGATTGTATGTTGAAGTTGACGGCTTCTATGGTGGACAAGGGTAACAGATGGTTTATTGTGAACCATTCTTTTATACCATTAGATTCATCTCATGCACACAATAATTTGGTGGACCTATCATACCAAATTTTTTCTTCTTTCTCTCTCCCTCCTCCAATTTTGACTGGTAATCACCTCTGTTCTTTGATCTACCATCAATCACCCTTGTCGGAGCTGACTTCCGGCGACGACGACCCTCCCTTCCTACCTCTTAGTATTTTTTTCCCTTTCTTTTCCTATCTTCTTCTCTTTTCTCATTCTTCTCCCTTTTTCTTCCTCTTTCTTTGACTATCTCCACCCAAACTAACAGTTAAAACAAAACACCAGAAATTGCGAACGTCACCGTTACATGGAAGCAGTGACAAAGCCAAACTCAAAAATCGAGATGGTGGTGTTTAAGGGTCGAGGAACCTCAATGGCATCCAAATCCGTCGTGTACGCCGCTAGGTTTTAGATCTGCCGCTCACATCGTTAGGGGTCCAAATCTGTCGTGCATGTCAACGACGTCCAAATCTGTTACTCACGCCACCTGCGTTTAGATCTGCGGTGTCTTTATTGATGATGTGCAGAAGGGTAGAAGGAGGAGCAGGTGGTGGGTCGATGACAGAGCAAAATAGAGGAAGGAGAGGAAACAAAAAAAAAGAAGGAATAAAATGGAGCTGCCGGAAATCGCCTCTGATGACGGCGCGCAACGGAGAAGCAATGTCGGCGAGGAAGGAGCATGGATCTGGTGTTGAAAATCCATGATAAGAAAATAGACTGTTGATTAATCTAAAGACTATGTATAATGGTCTACTAGAGGTGGGCAAATGGGCTCGGGCCCGCGGACTAACCCGTTAACCCGCAGCCTGTACGGTATACGGACTGCGTTTTTTCGAGTCCGTTTAAAATGCGGGCTTTTTAGCCCGACGCGTTTAACCCACGGGCTAAACGGGTTTTAACCGCGGGTTAAACGGGCTGCCCGCGGGTTTTTTTTTTCTTTTAAATTTAGGATGTTGTTATTTAAATATTCAATGAACTATCTATTTGTATTATATTTGTGTACATTTAAAATTTGCACTTGACTTGTTTGGATCTAGACTTGACACACTTGACAAATTAACTACTTTTTATATGGTTGGTGATATAATATTTTGATTTAGTATTGATTGAGTAGTGCTTGAGTATTAATTAATTGAGTAGTGCTTGAGTATTAATTGATTTGTGTATATCAAAACCTTTGATATTGATTTTGTGATAGGTGCCGCTACATATGTATATAAATTTTTTTGGCCTTTTTTTTTAAAAAGAAAGATTTAAAAAATGGTTAAATTTTAGTTTAAAAAATTTATTTTTCAGTTTTTTTTTTTAAAAAAAATTATTTGCGGGCCGGCCCGTTTAGCCCGCGGGCTAAACGAGCCGGTTGCGGGCTTGAAAAATCCGAGACCGTTTTAAATGCGGGCTAAACGGGTTACGGGCTAAACGGGCGGGCCAACCCGTTTGCCCGCCTCTATGGTCTACCATAAACCATTTGAATCACTTGTCCATGGTAGATGAAGTCGTTGAAGTTTTTAGTTTTGAATTTTAATTATTATTTGGTAAGGCTTTTACAATAATCAACTAGGAAGGAGATTCAAATGTGATAACCTCAATTTTTTATTTTTAATAATCAAATGGAAAGGAGATTTAAATGGTTACTACTATTAGCATTTATTTTTGTAGAAAAAAACATTTTTTTAAAAAAAGGCTAGATTTGAATTAAAAAAAAAAAAACTCTCAATTGATATTGGAAAACAAGATTTTTCTTTCATACTTCTAGCCAACTATCTTTTTGGTAGTTTTATAGGATAGATTTTATGTATGGAAGGTTGACATATTTCAGAGTAATGTTTTTATACCTTTATTCATGCTTTTTGTATTTATCATTTTTTTAATTAAAAATTGGATTGTCCATCGTGCAAAGCATGGCGACTATTCTAATAGTTCTAATAGTAAATAAAACCCTTTTCACTTATGATCCCAAAACGAGTAATGTGCATGTTTGAGACAAAACCTATTAGGGGGCGTATGTTTCAACTCATCTTCTTTTATTCCCAGGAATGTGAGAGTAAGAATGAATATACCCATGTTTGTTATAAGGGTATGACAATATATTCCCGGGTATATTTTATTTCCAGGAAAGTTGGGCTCTCTTGTTGTAAGCAGTTTGTATTTCCATGACTAGGGGGTGGGTATCTATATTCCCATGGGAATAGAAAATAACTACCTATTCCCACTACTCTCTTTTACCATTCTCTTTCACTTTTATTTTTATTTTTTAAAATTTTTAATTAAATAAATTTTAACTTTTTTTTTCAAAATTACTTAATGCCAACCAAACATATTCATGGGAAAAGCATTCCTAGATATAATATTCTTAGGAATGCGATTCCTAGAAATATAAAATTATACCGTGAAACAAACGTCCACTTATTAATTATCTAATCCGAAACGATAATGATGGTGCCATTTGCAGCTTGGTTGAACCCTCCCCAAAACCAAGCATTAGCATGACATCTTAATCTCTTTCTAAACTCAACTCTTATTAATAATAAACGAGTTTAATGATTATGTATTGATATCAAAACTTTTATACTATCAAGTAATAAAAAATCATCATTGATATGATTCTTTAAATAATTATATACAAAAACTAACCAACTTATCAAAGATAATATTAGTTTGTTATTGAATTTTTTTCTCATAATAATAAAAAATGCATTAAAAAAAGTATTATAATATATTACTACTACTAGTTTGTAATTGGATGTATTTTCTCATAATAAAAAAATGCACTAAAAAAAAGTATGTTATAAAATGTGTTGCTGCCATTCGCGACACAAGAAAAGTAAACTTAAATCCCGAACAGAGTAGTTTTGTGGGAGAGAGAGAGAGACAGAGAGAGATTCTGTTGTCCATTATCTAATCCGAAATGACAACAACGGTGGTGCCAGTGGCAGCAGCGTCTTCAGCTTGTCCTCGAAACCAAGCATTAACATGGCGTCTCTCTGTATTGCCCCGAAACGCTGCGTTTTGGTCCCACCATCTCATGAAGGAGAAGAAGAAGAAGCTAATGTCTTGGTCAATTTGTGCTCAGTCCTTACCTTTCGACCTCTCTCCTCCTCCCATCGACCATGACTTCCTGGTAATTTTCCAACACTTCTAAACTTGATTTCTTATTTCTTGCTTTCCACGCTTCTCAACAGCGCCGCTATAGCGGCGTCGCGGCGCGATTCAGCGTCGCCGGAATAGCGGGGTGTAGCGGCGCTAGCGCGGCGCACCCGTAACATTCCATAAGATTCCAAAAAAGCCCTCAAGTTAGGGTTTTTTTGGGGGCTATATTAGGGATTTCGCTGTTGCTGATAAAACCCGGCGAAATAGGTTTTTCAGTCTCGACCTAGCTTTGCCTCTCTTCTCTCCGTTCCGGCGAGTTTTTCTCTTCTCTCCGGCAACCTGTGCCTATTTCTTCTCAGTCATGGCAATGTCCTCGCAACAGGAAGGGTCTGTATCAGTGTCTTCCCCTCAACAAGGGGAAGATGATGCTTACAACGTGAATGGGTTGCTAGAACATGAGATGGAAGAAATGCAGGAAATTTGGAATCTCCGAAGAGGGAGAAGGCCTCTAACATCAAGTGAGGTCTTTTTACCTTATGGGAATGAGTTACAAGAACGTCACATGGAAGAAATGCGGGAAATTTGGAATCTTCGAAGAGGGAAAAGACCTCTAGCAACAAGTGAGGTCTCTGCGCCTGCTGCGAATGAGTTACAAGAAATGCGGGAAATTAGGAAAAGGCCTCTAACATCAAGTAAGGTCTCTTTACGTGCTGGGAAGAAGACCCGTAATGTTCAAGGCCCTGAGACAACCGTCAAATTGGGGAAAACCAAGAGGCAAACAAGCATAAATGGTGCTTCTGACAGGAAAGCTAGAGCAAGAGTTGTTCAATATATAGTACGATTCTTGGTTACAAACGGGATTCCTCTTAATGTTGTGAGATCGGAAAGTTTCAAATTGATGATTGAGGCTATTGGAAATTTTGGTCCTCATATGAAGGTTCCAAGCTACAATGAGTTTAGAGGTCCACTCCTTAAAAAGGAGTTGGAATACACAAAGGGATTGCTGAAGAATCATGAAGAAGAACGGGCAATGTATGGATGTTCAGTTATGTTAGATGCATTGATGGATAGAAGGAATAGAACCTTGATAAAAATTTTGGTGAATTGTCCAAGGGGATCGATGTTTGTGAGGAGCGTTGATGCTTCTAGGTGCATGAAGGCTGAGGTGAGAATATTTGAGCTCTTGGATAGTTTTGTTGAGGAGATTGGAGAAAAAAATGTGGTGCAAGTGATCACGGACTGTGGAAGTAATTACGTGTTAGCTGGTAAGAATTATTCTTAATATTTTTCACAATTTTAATTGTTAACTGTTAGTTTGTTACTCATTTTAAGTTTATTGATTTCGGTCTTAGGGAAATTTTTAGAAATCAAGAGGGAGCATTTGTTTTGGACTCCATGTGCTTCCCATTGCATAGACTTGATGCATGAGGACATTGGGAAGATGGCTGAAGTTAAAAAAACAATACAAAGAGGCATCAGTCTTGTTAGTTTTATCTATAACCACACATTGGCTTTGAACATGATGAGAAAGTTCACAAACAAGATGGAATTGGTTAGACATGGAGTGACAAGGTTTGTTACTTCATTCCTTACTTTGCAAAGGCTGCATAATCAGAAAAATAATCTTAGAAGAATGTTCACTTCAGATGAATGGATGAAGTCTAATGTTGCTAAAGATCGTGAGGCGAAGAGGGCAGCTGGCATTGTTCTTATGCCTTCATTTTGGAATGATGTTGTTTACATCCTTAAGGCTATGGGGCCTATTATGCATGTGCTTAGGCTAGTTAATAATGAGAAAAAGCCTGCAATGGGTTACATTTATAAAGCAATGGATAGAGCCAAGGAGACAATTCAACGTTCTTTCAAAGGGAACGAAGAAAAGTACAAAGAAATCTTTGCAATCATTGATAGAAGATGGAAATGTCAACTCCATCATCCATTGCATGCAACAGGTCATTTTCTAAACCCTGAGTTCTTCTACAAAAATCCAAGACTTGGTCTTGATCCTGAAGTGATGGAAGGACTTTATAGGTGCATTGAGAGGCTTAGTGAAGATAACGAACTTGTAGATAAGATTTCAAGTGAGTTGTCTACATATAAGAGGGCAGAAGGCCTCTTTGGGTTTAAAGTGGCAATAAGGCAAAGGGCTACGGTGGCTCCGGGTAAGTGTGAAACTGCATTTCCTTTTAAAAATTTAATTTCACAACAATTCATTTAAGTTAGTAGCCCTAATAAATAAGGTGTTGCATTGCATTACAGCTGAGTGGTGGAGGAACTTTGGATTGCATACTCCAAATCTTCAAAAACTTGCCATTAAAGTACTGAGCTTAACTTGTAGTTCATGGGGATGTGAGCGTAATTGGAGTACTTTTGAGCATGTAAGTTAATATTAAAAGATTTAAATATATAGAATTTTCATACAATGATTGCGAAACTAACTTTTTTTAATTATAATATAGATTTATTTGAAGAAGAGAAGTAGGCTTGAGCATCAAAAGGTTCAAGACTTGGTTTATATTAAATATAACCAAGCTCTTAAGCAACGCTTTGACACTCGTGATGTCATTGATCCCATTCTCCTAGATGATATTGATGGTAGTAACGAATGGTTAGTGGGAGAAATGAAAAGAGATGGCGAGGATGCTGAAGATGATTTGGCTTTTGGTTATGACAACAACTTGACTGGGGGAGATGTTGCCGATTTAGCTGGTGTGGGTGAGACTTCAGCATGTACTAGGCAGCGAACAAGACTGAGGAGAGGTGCTGCACCTTTAGCAGAAGAATTAGAAATTGATGAAGTTCAAGAGGAGGAAGAGGAAGAAATCTACAGCTGTAATAGTAGTGAAAATGATGAAGAAGACGACTTGGATTTAGAAGATGATGATTGATGATTCATATCTAGGGAACTTGTATTTGAATTTTAATGTTTAGACAATGTAGTTACTTCTTAAACTGCCTGGTTAGTAGGTAGTGGTTATCAATTATCATGACTTTTGTTGGTATTTACTTGTATGTTTTGTTTAAGTCACCTATGACTTTTTATTGTTAATTATGAATGTCATGAATTTTAAGTAATTTTTATTAGTTTTGAGAATTTATATTTATATAGAATACATTATATATTATATAAACTGTAAAAAATTTCAGAATAGTGGCCATGCTTCTATAGCGTTTTTGGAGTTAGCAGCTATGTGCCGTTATTTGGGATTGATAACTTATGGCAGTAGAGAACTCGATTTTACAATTTTTTTAAGAAAAAAACAGATGATTTGCCTTTAGAAGGTTCAAATACATTTTTGTCCCATGCACATTACATCATTCATATTTTGGTTCCTAATTGAAAAAAGCTTTCAATTTAGTCTCTATTTGTATAATAAATTTCAATGTTGTTCTTGCTGTTTGTTGCCGTTTCATACAGTGAGACTGGTATGGAGTTACTATCAAGTATACATAGGGATCAAATTGAAAATGATTGTCACTACAAAAATTATAGTATTTCTGATCCCTACATTTTTTTTTTGGTTCTTACACTTCATTGTGTTTTACCTCCTACAGACAATATCATATCAACCGTAGACAATTTAAAGGATACGTGTAGGGACTGAACTGAAAGTTTATATCATTATCATATGAGAACCAAATTAAAAATGAGTGTAATGTATAAGGATAAGGACTAAAAATACATATCAACTTTTGTTTTTTGAAATACCCTTATGATATTGCTTGAGAGAAGAGAAATCAGGTGGCTAAGTGCAATTTTTTTATTGTCAAATTATAATTTTTGCTCATTGCAGGATACTGTCAAAACTGCAGGCGCAGAGATTTCTGGGGAAGGGATCATTGAGACATTTCATAATGATGATGAAGCACTGGATGCTGTGGACAATGGGGTTGTGGTATGTATTATATTTTGTTTTTTATTTTTATGCCTGTAGCTTAATGCACTTTCTCATTCTCTCTGCTTGAGCAACTTCATTTGGTAGAAACAATATAAACCACAAGATTCAATGCATATTCTAATTATTTACTTCTTTGAATTGATTAATTTATGGTTCTAGAGATGCTTCATGATATAAGCGAAAGAAAATATGGTAAATCTTCACTGCTTATTTCGTTGGCACTTAATTCTTTTACTTTGGTGGTTCGCTTTGTTACTCCCTCTAAAAAATGGAGTAATGTACATTTTTATTTTTTGAAATTTCAGTACAGACTTTATATCACGTTACAAATTTAAAGTAAAAGATACAGACTCAGAGTATAATCATTTTGAAATTGAAGACTTTATGCCAAATGTTACAAACTGAGTAATAGAAGTTATAAACTTATACAAGTTATTGATTTAGTAATAAAAGTTACAAACTCATAAAAAATTACAGACTTCAAATTTTCAATCTGTAACTTTTATTACTTACTCTGGAACTTTTATTATTCAGTCTGTAATTTAAAAAAAAAAAAAGTAATACAGTACTCCCTTTTTCAGAGGGAGTACTGAAGTAGACTCTTAAACACACTTATCTAATTTTATTTCAATCTGACTTTGTACTTTCCAACTTTACAAAAAGTGAACTAGCCTACATGGCTTTTGTGGGCTTGGATTAGCTCAAGGTTGTAGATTATTGAATTGTAATTCTAGAGTTTCTACAAAATATTATGTGATAGCTTGCTATCAAGTTTTGTAAAAGCTAATACAAATTTGAAGTCTTACAGTTGCATGCTTACCAATTTGTAAAGGTATGTTAATATTTTGTTAGATAGGATTTAGTTGTTTGCTTAAATTAATTCTTTATGACATCTAATGGCATAGGTTGTGGATCTTTCACACTTTGGCCGGATAAGAGGTACTTGCTTTTCCTGTACCATTGCCTCTCCACACAAGAGCAATGCATTTTCACAGCCATATTGGGATTATATAAAATTAAATTGCTGCAAACAAGTATAATAGAGCTACTAACAAAAAAAGGTAGAAATACTTTTCTTTTTAAGTGAATAGTTTGATGTTGTAAAATGTCTTTAAGATAGAATAAATAGTTCAGCTACTGTTTTAGAGAAGAGCCACACATGACCCATGTGTCAAGAGAGTGAGCTTTAAGGTTCTTCTAATTTGCAGCTTAGTTACCAATACCCAATATCTTATTGAGAACTGCAGTCCATATAAAATACTAAAGCTTGGAGGGATCTTTGAATGTCCATAGACCATAGGGTTTTTCTGTGGTTCAGAAAGTAAAAGTAGGATTTAGACAAAAGTTCACCAGTGTTATTAAGAGTTTGCACTTTTCGTCCAAGTCAGGGGACATTAAATGACTCTAGCATCTTCAAGAGTCATTTCAGTTCTGCAGCTAATCTTATCATTCAGGTTTCTCTGGAAATGCAAATTCCTAAGACTATTGGCATTTTGGAGTTATATATCGTAGTTCTTATATTCAGGTTTCTCTGGAAATGCAAATTCCTGACACTATTAGCAATTTGTTGTTACAAACTCTTCATGTTAGTGAGTCACTTAGTTCAGTTTTTCAATTTGGAGTTTCAAGATACAGTGACACAAATTAATGAATCCTTGTGTCTGAGAAACAACCAAAGTGGAGCTTGGTCATTATTGATTGATGCCCTCAGAATCCAAACTTGTTGTCCACTTAGGGTCTGTTTGATTCGTTAAAATGATGGTACTGGACAACACAGTACAGAACAAATATTGAAGTTACTATACAATTTTTTTATCATGTACATTGTTTGATGAACAATAGACAGTACAAGCAAAATAATATAAAATTTACTAAAATACCTTTTTAATGTTAATTATTTTAATATAATTTGCATTATTATTATAAATTATGTGAATTCAAAATACAGAATATATACAAGCAAGCTAGCTAGTAGATAATGTGAATTCAAAATACATGACATGATAAGGTTGTTGCAACTAGTAGATAATGTGAATTCAAAATACATGGCATGATAAGGTTGTTGTATCCAGCAAATAATGGGAATTCAAATGCAGATAATAGGGTATATGTATATTTTGAATACTTTGTACCTGGAAAAAAAAGTTGTCCCATGGTTTTCTGAGTAACAAAAAGTTGAGTTTTTGTCCTGTCTTCATCTATTTAATTTGTGCTGTCCCATAATCATTTTTCAAATCAAACGTGGAACAAAAATATTTGTCCTGTCTAGTACCATAATTTTTAGCGAATCGAACAGGCTCTTAGTATAATTATTCATATAGATAAGTCAAAACTACTATAAATGGGCTACATGTCATAGAATCCAGCTCAAACTTCAGTGATGGGGAAAGTGATGCTTCAATTACTATTAAATATAAAATGGTAAAACATGTAGCTACTCATTTGGTTGAAGTTTTTACTGAGTATATGTGCAATATATGTTAGTATATTTTCTGATTTAAAAATTTACTGGTTACTCTCATGGTATAAAAAATAAACTGTGTGCGCGCTTGTACTTTAGTAGAAGATGGTTAAATTCCAATACTTGTTCAACATTTCATAAATGTTGTGTGCTTTACTTCACGTGTTACAAAAACTGATTCTTCTTCAAATAAAACACAAGTTTATTTTGCCACATTTTTATCACTTGCTTTCAATTAGCAGTGGCTGGAGTCTTGATGTTTTCATTTTCCTTTTATGATTGGTATGGTGATTATTTAGTTAATTATTAATAAAGTGAGATATAAAATCAATCATGAGCCTTAACCTTATAACATCAGCTATTGGGAGAGTTGGTCCTGATCATGGTACCACAGCCTCCATGAGATGTTGAATTTTAGCACAAGGTAGAGTGGGTTTGTGCACTGTCCATTTTCAAGGGGCTCATGTGTGAATGGGCGTGTTAGAGATATAAAACCAATAACAACTCTTCACCTTATCTCTTGGGCTATTGAGAGTTGGTCCTTGACATATTTTAACGTTTTCTTAATTTTACATGGAAATATGTTGGCTCACCTGAAACAAAGTCAGTGGAGAAGATCGCATTCAGTTCCTTCACAACCAGAGTACCGCAAACTTTGAATGTCTACACGAAGGACAAGTACGTATTGGTAGAAAGTAGCATTGTTTCTACATTTATGTGTTATTTGCAAGTTCTTGTCAATTTATTTTTATATTTCATATTATAATACAGGATTAAGTAATTGGATCTCTAACTGAAATGCTTAGGGATGTGACACTGTTTTTGTAACACCAACAGCTCGAACAATAGATATTGCACATGCATGGCTCATGGTAATTTTCTTTTCTTCATCCTTCTCACAAAATTCGTTTGTGTTTGTTTTTTCTACAATTATCTTAATTATCATGTTGCTCAGTAGCTGACCACTTTCTCTTGTTGCTGTTTGATAGAAAAATGCGATAACATTAGTGGTTTCACCAGATACCTGTAGGACCATTACTGAAATGCTGAACAAGTAGGTAATTTCTTGTTAGTTGTAGTGTAAGGATTTATCAACAGGAGTAAAACTAAAAGGATAAAGAGAGAAAACAAATAGTTGTCTTTCCTGATGAATATTATCAAATACATGAACTAAATCTTTTACATGTAATGATTTTAAGGTACATATTTTTTGCCGATAAGGTAGAGATTCAAGACATAACTAAGCAAACCAGCTTTTTTGTTTTGGTGGGACCCAAAAGTGGCCAAGTAAGTTACATTATTATACCTATTTAGTGTCGAGAATGACAGTTTGTAATTTTCAGTATAATGAAATGAGCAGGTGATGGAGAACTTGAACCTTGGTGGTCTTGTTGGAAAACCATATGGCACACATCAACATTTTAATGTAAGCTTGATCAAACTGGTTATTTTTGTGAAGCATGTGTACTAAATTACTAGTTGTATTTCTCATCACCAGTTTCTCTCTACAAGATACAACTGGTCATGAATGTTTGATGATGACTGCATAGTTTTATGTCTGCCTTTATTTATTTATTTATTTATTATTTTTGTACAAAAACAACTTACATGATCAATCATGTCTTATTTGCTGGTTTTTAGCTTCATGTATTTGTTCCTCATAGATAACTTTCTTTCTGTAAGAAATGCATATCTTGGTTGTTTACATTGCCAATGAGTATATATAATGACTTTTGTAATTACAACTTTTGTTTTTGGCAACAAGTTTCCATGGTTCATGGTTGCATCTTTTACAAAACTTAAAAATTTAGAATGTGTTAAAGAGGAGTGTTAACAACACACTCTCTTATTAGTTAAAATTTATGGAAAACTACAAAATCATGGATGATCTTCATTAAATAAGGAGTGGCCTACACAATTTTTGTGATTTTCATTAAATTTTAGCCAATAGTAGAGAGTTCACTAAAAAGAGTATGCTAGAGAGTGTATTGTTAGTATTTCTCATGTGTATATATATTAATGTTACTTCCAAAGTAGTAAACTTCCAATACCAAAAAAAAATAGTAAACTTTCAACTGCAATACCAAAAACTTATAATTCTTTTTTTTTTTCCAATTGTTTTTCCCTTTTGTTGAAAAGCTTAAAGACCTGCATAATCTTTTATTTTTATCGTGAACACATTCTCTCAAATATTTTTGTAATTTGTAGGTTGATAAGCAGCCTGTAACTATAGGGGTTGGAAGCATCGTTTCTGAAGGTGGTTTTTCATTACTGACGTCTCCAGCTGCTGCTCCATCCATTTGGAAAGCTATTCTTACTCAAGGGGCTATCCCAATGGGTTCTAATGCATGGAATAAATTACGGATTATTCGAGGTACTGAATTGTTTAGATTATGTGCATATTTCTATGTCTTTGTCATTGGTTTCTACAGTTGAATAATATAGTTCGCCAACTTATTTACTGCATAGTTATTGTTTCTGTTGTAATTTAGGAGTTATTTAGGATTAGTCTTGGAGACTAAGTCATGTTACTGGCATAAATATATCTCTGTTCTTTTTCCCCAAGAGCCGATTTTCCAGTGATGAACATGGAGGTTGCACAGTTACACACTGGAACTAGGAGTTATGACACTACTTGAATTCTCATCACGATGTTATTATTCACCTAATTCTTCCGGTGTATGTAAAAAACGCTTCAAGCCATGCAGACTTTTGGTGCAAGAAAGAACTTAATTGCAGTTAAGAGTGTCAATTCTGGAGTGCACAATTTCCTTCTATTTAAGAATAGCTAGTATTACCAATGATGGTTGGATCTAGCGGAAGATAGTCCTCCATAATGTAGTGAACTACAGTTTTAGTCTCTATTAGGAGAGGTGTTCACATTTTGTGTTTGATCGTGCCTCAAGCAAATTGCTTCTTATGGAGGATATTTGTGTAAAACCAAAAAATGAATGACTGGTTTTTATAAATACTACTACCTCTGGTCCTATTTATAAGCAACAAATTGGATTTTCATTTGGTCCTAAATATAAGCAACAATCACCTTTTTGTAAAATTACTCAGGATAAAATTTCTTTTATACCCTTACTTTATTGTTAACTCTATTTTCTATGCATTCACATTAATAAAGTAAAGGGTACTTTTGAAATAAAATTTGAATTCATTATAAAATTAATTAAAAATAACTACTTTAACTACTCACCTTGATTTTGATGATTTGTCCTATGTTGCTTATAATTAGGACCAGAGGTAATATTAGATTTGTAAGCATATAATATTTGTCTGAGTTGAATGGTATATTTCTATTGGATAATGAAACTGGGAAAAACTATTGAAATGTGAGTAATTTATTTATTTACTTTTTGTGTGTGTGTGTGTGTGTGTATATATAGTTTCACTCCCCATGATTCATTTATCCACTTTTGATCATAACTTGACTTCTTAGGAAGGCCCGCTCCTGGAATGGAGCTTACAAATGAATTCAATGTCTTGGAGGCCTGTCTTTGGAACTCGGTTTCTCTAAATAAGGGTGTGTAACTGGTCTTTTGCCACTACCCATCTGCATAAAATGTTGAAAATAGTTAGCCTGATTATGAGTTTTCAGGTTGTTACAAAGGACAGGAGACTATATCTAGGCTCATAACATATGATGGAATCAAGCAGAGGTTATGGGGATTTCATCTTTCTGCTGCTGCAGAACCTGGCAGCATTATTACAGTTGATGGGAAAAAGGTGCTATATAATTTCTTTTGAAAATGTTCACTATTTTTTTCTTCAGTCCTTATGTATTTGGTTAAAGAGGAAGATGGAAATTTGCACACAGTAATTCCCAGTTGAAACTAAAGATGACATGTACGTGGTGAAAACTCCAGTTACAATGTCTCTCTGGAGAAAACCATCTTGTCAAAGAAATGGATAACTAATAGTGGTTCCCTGAATGAGTTGGAAGAAAATTGATGGTTTTTGCAAGTTTTGCAGGTTGGAAAGTTAACTAGCTACACATCTGGAAGGAAGCAATCTGAACACTTTGGATTAGGTTACATCAAGAGGCGAGCTGCTTCAGAAGGAGACACTGTAATTGTTGGAGACAACATCAAGGGAACAGTGGTGGAAGTATCATTTCTTTCTCAGCAGCGCCCACCATCTACTGGTTGAACTTCCTGATTAAGGGGGCATGGAATGTAGATATCATTATTGTGCTTCAGTGTGGTGGCTGGTGATTATTGGTGGTGTTGAAGAAACACATGCATAATAGTACTAGTAAATTTGTTAAACTGTTAGTGTTAGTGAAGGTCTTTTCTTTTATTTTTTTGTTATCTTTATCATGTTTGCAGTGAATCAATGCATCTGAATACAACTGTGGTCAATAGCAACAATCTTGGATAAGATTAAATCTTTCTGTTCATCTCTTTTTCTTGGAGGTTGCCTCATACACTCTGCAATGACATTTCTACGGTCCAACCAGAGGAATTAGAATGGAGCAACCTGTGAGTCCATTCAATATAGGAGTCTCAATAACTTTCCAATTCGTGACCATGTCTTCTAAACTAAAAGGTATTTCGTTTCGCCAGTTAAGACTTAAGACTACAGCAGGCAGTCATTTGACGTTGTTTTCTCATCATCCTTTCGGTCAAAATGCAAACCATAGTTCCTTTTCTTTCATTCTTTAGAATCTAGAATGTTATAGAATTAGAAAACAAAATTTTGCTACGTTATTCTTAGTAGATCTTTCAAACAAACCTCCAATTAATTCAAAATAATATCACGATTAATCTTGGGATGACCAAAAGATTGCTTGCCTGGATACCAACCTGAGATGTCACCTGTGGACCAAAGTCAGTTGTTACAGTGCGTGTTTGGTTTTACAAATTCATAATTGATTCCAAATTCATAATTTATTTTAGGTAAATTTTTATATGTTTGGTTTTACGTTGAATAAGAGCTCGGAATTGATTTTGAGTTCAGAATTGATTCTAAGTTGAAATAATTTTGGATAGCTTTTGCGTTGGATAAATTTTTTTTTATAGAGTTTTACTCCTAACTTGATTTTATAATAAAAATATTTAAACATAAATTATGTCACTTTAAAATTAATTTTGTAAAATTAATTTAATTTAAAATCAATTTTGTTAATGTTTATCAACATGCACATAATCGAGGGATGAACAATTACTCCCTCCGATCTCGAATATAAAAAAAATAAATCACATGTTTAACTAACTTTACCTTATTTAATGTATCTCCTAAATACCCTTTTCAATGAAGGTTGTGTTTCTAATGATCCTTTTGTATTTTTAATATCAAATTTCAATGAAGAATAATTTAGGAAAAAAAAGTATTTTTAAATGAGATTATACAATTAAATGATGTTTAACTAACTTTTTTAATAAACATAAAAGTATTTTTTTTCCGTATTTGTTAACAAAATTAACTTTGCTATCAAGACATAGTTTTATAGAATGAAATTAATTTCATTTTGTTATGTTGTTCTTTTCTATATTTCTTCAATTAAATATTAATTATTCTATAAAAAAAATCTTTATGACAAAAATTTATATCTCAGTAAAGGTTCTTCATTTTTAAATTTCTTAACGAGCTGTTAGAATTTAATTGAAAAGACGCGAAAGAGACATTAAAAAAAAGAAAGACTTTTCATTTTTGGTGACATAAAAAGACTTTTCAACTAAATTATTTTTAGAAGACTTGATTCTTAAATTTTATATGTTGAACAAGGAAGTTTAACTTTTCACCTACTCGGTTTGATGAACTTCAATTCCATTCAAAGACAAATTAAGCACATCAGCAGTGAAATGCGACTTGTTAATTTATGAACAACCTTTTTTTTTTTTCTTTTTCCTTTTTGTGATTATGAACAACCTTTTATACTTTAAGCACATGAGCAGTGAAATGCGACTTTTCCCCTTAAAAAATGCAAAATAAGTAAAGAACGAAGGGAGTTGTTGTATATCCAATCCATGGGTTCTCCTCTTCTGCATGTCATGTTTGACCAAATGTCAGGAATCTTTCACGTTTGCTGTGTCTTGTGTCTTGGTTGAAAACTGCGTGCGGAAAACATCTTTTCATCTTTTCATAATATAAAATGAGAAAAAGTACTGTATATTAACAGTATAAAAAGTTTTATACCCTTATCTCATCATATCCATCTTATATAATAAATTTATTAATTTTTAAAAAATTATCTTAAAAATCATACTAAGAGTGATTTATAATTGAATGACTGTGTAAAATAATTTTACATTATCAGTGCATCACTATTAAACTCATATAAAATTATATCAGAGTAACTTGTATTAATTATTATAGGTTTAAATTTATACTCTTCAATATTTTTAATTGGATAATTATCTGAAAATTGCCGAATTAAAATTTTATTTTATATAAATCATATATATAGAAATTTATATTAATATAAAATTATTAGATACTTCATTCATATATATCAAAATTAATATAATATGTAATTTTAAAATGTAAAAATATAAATAATTTGATTAACTTATTATTGTATAATTTCAATAAAATTTGAAAAAGATCAAAGTAATATATAAATATAATTTAACGTTAGATCGATAAAATTATTTTTTTACAAAATTATTAATAATAATAGTTAATATAAATTATATTAATGTAATTTGATATTTCTCTTCATATATTGAAAAGGTCAGTTTTAACTTAGAAATGAACATCTTTTTCATTTAGTTATATAGTTTATAAGGAAAATTTTCAATGATTTACTTTTATTATATACACACAAGAATAAAATTTAACATGCTTAAAGACACATAGAATATGATAAAAAAAAATGTAATTTGAGTGCTTATCATATATATTATGGAGTTGCAAAATATTTTATAGTTTCTTTATTCGAATCAAAAGTTGAGAACTTGAGATGGAGGTCACCTGTCTGACGTTTTGTGTTTGACTCTCGGTCCAATTAAAACTGGTCATATCAATTAATAATTAATAATTATTACATCACACCTAACATTAGAAATTTTCTTGTCACTTTTATTTTTCACAAGTAAAACCATGCCCACCCCTTGTCTTCTCCACCGCCTAAAGCCATAAAGCCTTCTCACATCTTATCCTTTGGTTGATTGCATTGCTGATCTCGAAACTACTTCCTGCACTTCTCTCTTCTCTTTGCAACTGAGAATTTTGTCATAACTCCCTTTGGTTTTAGGCACCAACTTGGCCTTGTTTGTCATATTGGTCTTAAAAGTGAGTTATGCAACAAAATGTTAGATTAATAAAAACAAAATATCCAACTTCATCAAACTCATAAATATGGAGTCCATTTTTGTGATTCTTCTGATCTTTATGGTGGCATCAAATCCATGCTCAGCAGCACCCTCTCCCACCATTTCCCCTACCAACAATTCTACATGCCCAGTGGCCATGGATTATGTGCAAACAGTCCCTTGGAACAGCTCTTCCTGCCTCAACTTCCAACCCTTGGAATCACAAAACCAAACAAGAACAAGTCCTTGTTGCCAAACTCTTCTATCCCTCTTTGGCATAGCACTTGCAAAAAACCTCAAGAAAAACTCTCTTTTCCAACTTGCTAGCCTCCCAGCCTCTATCTCATGCCTTGAACACTTCCAATCCAACCTCACATCACTCTCACTTCCCAACAACCTTGTGTCTTCATGCTTTGATCCATTTCAATTTGTCATCACTCCCAACATCTGTGCTCATATTCAAACTATTGAAGATTGGGACACCAGGCTTGGTCCTACACCACAGCTCAGCACTGCCTGTAAACCAGACCTCACTGATCCTGACCAATGCAGAGAGTGTGTGGCCGAGGGGGACAAGGTTCAACAGAGGCTGATTTCTATTGATGGTAATAATTCACATTCCCAAGATTGCTTTTACTTCGCAACACTTTACCTGGCTGGAGTTGTGAATGAGCTTGGCCCTGAAAGTAGAGGTGTTATGTCTTGCATTTTGATTTTGTTGCTTAATTCACAAGTTGATTCAAGGGATGGCCGTAATGCTCTTGTGTTTGGTTTAATTGTAGCTTCACTTGCATTCCTGGTAATCATGTTGTTAGGATTAGGATTTTATTTTTGGTACACCAAGAGAAGAAGTGTTGAAAATTTGCTAGCCTATGCTGATCTACAGGAACAAAGGTTCAGCCCAAGGCTGAGACCAAATGCTGCAGGGTTAACTTGGTTTGAATTTGAGGATCTTGTGAGGGCAACCGACAATTTTTCACCTCAGAACTTTATTGGAAGAGGTGGGTTTGGGTTGGTTTACAAGGGCATTCTACCTGATGGCTCAATGGTTGCAGTGAAAAGGCTTGAAGAATCAGATTCTCAAGGAGATGCTTTGTTCTACAGTGAGGTGGAGATTGTTAGCAACTTGAAGCACCGTAATCTGGTGCCGCTAAGAGGGTGTTGTGTGGTTGATGAGGAGGATGAGAATCACAATTTTGAGTACAGAAAAAGGTATCTAGTTCATGACTATATGCCAAATGGTAGCCTTGAAGACCATCTCTTTCCAACCAAATTAGACAATCAAAATACAAAGAAGTCCCTGACTTGGCCTCAAAGAAAAAGCATAATCTTGGATGTGGCAAATGCTTTGGTTTATTTGCACTATGGAGTTAAACCTGCAGTGTATCACAGAGATATCAAAGCCACCAATATACTACTTGATGCAGATATGAGGGCAAGGGTTGGAGATTTTGGGCTAGCCAAACAAAGCAGTGAAAGCAGGTCTTATCTAAATACTAGAGTATCTGGAACTCGCGGATATGTAGCACCTGAATATGCACTTTATGGTCAGCTAACTGAGAAGAGTGATGTCTATAGCTTTGGTGTGGTTATTCTTGAGATAATGTGTGGAAGAAAAGCCCTTGAGTTGTCTACATCTGGGGCACCAGTTTTCTTGATCACAGATTGGGTTTGGTCATTGATGAAATCTGGAAACATAGGAGAGGCTTTGGATGCTTCTATTTTAGGAGATGGAAATTCTTCTAGAAACATAATGGAGAGGTTTTTGCTGGTTGGACTTCTTTCTTCTCATGTAATGGTTGCTTCAAGGCCAACAATTTTGAATGCTTTGAAGATGTTAGAAGGGGATATTGAGGTCCCACCAATTCCAGATAGGCCACTGACTAATGGGCACTATGTGTTATACAGTGGTGATTGCTCTGGGGTGAGCTCAGGATGTGGCTTTGTGAGCTCATGAAAAAGTTAAAATGTTTCAGAATCCATCCTTGATGAGTTGGACAAGAACATGTGGATCATTCATGAGGGAGAAGCTGGAGGATGTGAAATGCAAGATACCAAGATGCCATCCCTTTGAGACAAGAGTTACACCAAGGTACAGCTCTATGGATATGCAGTTATAATTTTTTATTTGTAAAGATTAGTTGAGCTCCTAAACTGATCCAATCCATTAAAAACTGTAAAAATCAAATAAAAAGTCTCTCTCCCCCCTTCCAAAATATATACAGTTGAAGAATAGTGAAAAAGTCTATTTATTTTTATGTAGTAGAAGTTATAGGATCAACCTTGCAATAAAAGTCAAGGTTAGGATTCCAAATCAGTGTGCCTACTCTTGTTTTTCATTCCTAGGTGACATTTAGATCTTGGTGCTTGTGGAATCTTGTCTATAAAGGCTATTAGGAATAGGAGCTACCTTCGACTATAAACACACCAAAACAAATATACTCAAGGAAAAAGCTAAACGTACCGATGGGTTAGCGTCCACCTGGACGTATGGTTAACTAAGTGTAAAAAAATTGTTAATTTTATTTTATAAATAGTTAATAATAAATGAATATGATTGAATAAAATTATTAGTATGGTTAATTTTGATTACACGTGGTTAACTATATATATAAATATGGTTAATTTTTGTTTTTTAAATGGTTAATAGTGACATAAAGTTATTAACTATTTCACATGGTTAACTATATGTGTAAATATAGTTAACTTTGTTTCACATGTGGTTAAAAGTGTTATGAAATTATTAATTATTACATGTGGTTAACTGCATATGTAAACATAGTTAATTTTACCTCACAATTAGTTAAAAGTCAATAAACATGGTTGTATCAATTATTGATATGTAGTTAATAATATCACAAGGTTATTAAAATGTTTAATAGTGATTAATTTTATTTCACAAGTGGTTAATCGTGTTAAGAAGTTATTGAAATGTCTAATAGAAATTAATCACTTGTGAAACAAAATTAACCATATTTATATACACGATTAACCAATTCGCTAGGTGGACGCCGGACGTACGTTTTTCGGGTATACGAATATCATTACTCTATACTCAATAGTTTCCTAGGACAAGGCAACCATGATCATGAGCTATCCTAAGTATCTTTTCGTATGATGGGTGCATTTTTTTTTTTTGTTATCTACTTAAGTCTTATAATAATGGATTTGGTTGGTTTAGAGGGGTTTGCTTAGGTTGGAACTAGTCCTATTTAAGTGATTTAATGGAACCAATGATCGAAGGATGTAACAAAATATATGATTGAAGGTGTTGAGTAAAACACGATTTAAACTTAAGGTTTTAATAATTCACTAACAATACAATATAATGAATAAATGTATTTTAAATACTGATGTTTTTACTTTGAATGTGCAGGATACATATGGATTATTGTTTGAATGTGCAGGATACATATCGTCCTAAGATTATGTATGAACACTGTCTCATAAGTGTATCGTCCTACGACCATCTTGAAGAATTGAAGTTTTGAGAGTGCCATTTGTCAGACCAAATAGAGTCAAAGGGACAGGGGCATATAAAACAGGCCTTAAAGAGAGAAATTGTCTCAAGTTCCACACCTAACACTAAAAGAAAAGATGGAACAAGTTGGACATTTGGGAATACTATTACGTCATAGGAATGGAAAATTCTACTCAATTGTGTTTTTGTTAAAACAAAAGTACTATGTATGAAACAACATTTTAGTCTGCTATTTTAGCACAAAGAATGAATCATTTATTGCAATAACATTCAAAATAAACTGAAGTGCTTTAGACCAAAGTTTTTCCCTCCAACATCTATCAAGCATGAAGATTATAAATATTGAAAAGTTTGCACTGATGAAGTTGACGAACTATTTGAAAAAATGCATTCAATATTCTTTCACAAACTCTCGTTTTCTTTGTGTATTTATTGTAAATATTTAGTTGGAGAGATTAGCTATCGATTTGTGTATTTATTTCAATCTTGCAATGATGATTGCTTAGTTTTATTTTTGGATAAAATATATTTTCAATCCTTATACTTTTGGTGAAATTTGGTTTTAGTTTCCAAATTTTAACTTTAATCAATTTAGTTCTTCAATTTTACAAAAAATAGTGGTTTTTGTCCCTTCTCACGGTAAAAAACCGTCTGTGATAAAGGATGAAATTTTTTTTTTTTTAAGTTCATGATCAAAATTGATCAAATTTAAAATACAAAGACTAATACTTGTAGAAATATAATGGCAATTAAATTTCTTTCCCATTGAATTGTTCACACCTTAAAGGTTGAATCCGTTGGCAGCATCTCTTTTTCATATACGATAGCAACATTTTGATTCAATTCATAACACCTGATTCTGTTTTTAAAAAGGATTAAAAGCAATTCTTAATGTTTTCAACTGATTGATTTGGTAGAGTACACTATATAAAGAGTGGTAACTTGAGTCTTCATACACCAACAACATTTCTCTATTTTCCATTTTTTTTCTCTTTCTTTCTCTATATTTTTCTGGGTATTGTTTGTGAGGCTCCAACATGTGTTGGTTTCGAGTGCACGGATTCAAAGCGCCGTTGTGTAAACCTTGGGGAGCAAATTGGATTTTGGATTGCATTGGAGGTCTATCGGAATTTGCTTTCAGCTATTGCCATGACACAGTAATTCTTTTCATCTTTTTTCTAACAATACCATTCTTTTATCGAAAGTATAGAACCAAAAACATATTTTATCCTTCCTTTTTTCTTTAAACACTTGATGAATGAAGTCTACAGAAACTTTAAAAGAGTACTAGGGTTAAGTGTTTGAAGAGAGTCAAGTAAAAAAAATACTTGGGTTGTGAGGAAATAAGATTCTTGTAAATTAACTATTGTTAGTGTTTATGTAAATCGATTGATTGATGGGAGTAGTCAAGGAATGGATGTAGTTTAGGATTGTTAGATGAATTAGTATAGATTGATCGTTCCCTTTTCTTATCTTTATTGGCTTTTTGTACTAACCAAAAAAGGAGTTGTGTGAAATATTTTTCTTGAAAAACAAAGCTTTTATAAGAAGTTTTATTACATTTGGATCTTGATAGGATGATAGATCGTCCTAGTTCACAAAGACCTTTTTCGTTTTTATGTTGATGGTTAAAGTTTTCAAAAAGCTTTTGATCTATTTTGAAAAGGTTTTAAAAGATTTCAAAAACATAATTAAAGTCACTTATGTTTTTATGCTTGTCTTTATAATTGGTATCAAAATTAACCTCACGAATTGAGCATCTAAAGTGCTGAAGATAAAAAATTCAAGGAAGAACATGACATATAAGACAAGGTTGTTGAACTATTTGAAAAAAATAAAAATTTAATTAAAATATAATAACAATATAAATATATTTTACATTGTTATTCAATTATTGATTATTATATATAATAAGTTTATTGATTTTTGTAATAATTATTTTAAACATCATATTTAAGGTAATTTTTTAATTAGGAGTTATAAGGTTAGTCCGGTAGTTAAGGGAGAAGGGAAGGGGGAAGAGGTTGTGAGTTCGAATCTCCCAGCTAACAAAAATTAACAATTGACAATTAATATTTGTCGACAAAAAAAAGTAATTTTTTATTGATTGATAATGTAAAATTTTTTAATCTTATATTATATCAAAATTAAACTCAAATTTTAATCAAGTTCTTGTACTTAACATAATCAAGTAAAAAATCCAATTAAAAGTGATTTATAAGTTCAAATTCCTAATTACTCCAGTTTTTAAATAAATGAACTTTTTTTTTAAAAAAAAATAATACTACATTTTTCTGAATAACTTCTAATCCTATATATATTTTAAAAATTTCATTGTTAATAATTTATCAATCTTTGATTAATACACATGCCATTATTTTAATTCCGCTGAATAAAGATAAATTAATTAAAGCGCAAAAGATATTAAAAAAAAACTCCTTTTAATATTTTTAATAATAACCATAATGTGATGACATTAATTACAACAAATAACCTATGCAAGTTGCAACATAGGATCGTTGCACTAACGTAGTGCAGTCGTCGCCTTTGGTCGTCTCTTCCCAAAAAACCTGCGAGTCCTCGAAGTGAACAAAGATCGAAACTTTCGAAGCTCCTCTCACTTCCTCAGCTGTCGCACGTGCGAATGGGGCATCAATTCTGAACCCACATTGATTCTCCTTCTCGCTCCACAAATTCAAATGGGGTGCCTTTGGAGATCTGGATGTTGGGTTCTCATTGTGTTGGTGTTGTTGAATATTGGTTCAGCCTTTGCTGACACTCCTCAGAGACCCAAGAATGTTCAAACTGCACTCCGTGCTAAGTGGTCTGGAACTCCCCTGCTTTTGGAAGCTGGGTATGTCCTTGTTCTTCTTTTTTCAAACATTTTGTGTGTTTTTGTAACGTGGGGTGGTGTTGTTTGTTAGTCTTGTTTCCAACTTTTTGTTGAAGTTGTGTTTAAGTACACGAATGCAAGTAAGGGTGTGTGATATGGGGATGTCATTGTCATTGTTTGAATTTGAAATGAGTTAAGCATGACATAATGGACTGTAGTGTCTTAAACTAGAATTTCCAACTGAATTTTAGTAGTGTGTGGGGGTAAGGTGGTGGAATTTTGAAGCATTATGTGACCCTTTTCCTGATTGTTTTACTTTCTGAAGTCTTTTGTGGTTGGAAGAGATTGTTTAGATGACAAAATGCTGATGAGTTCATTAGGTTATTAAGTTTGGCACATGGTGCACGTCTTATGATTCATATAGAAGGATGTTGTTCTAGTGGCATGCGGAGAAATCTTGATTGAAGTTCTTAGTTCAGAAGCATGATCTGGAAATATTCAGCTGAACTGAAAATCATGGAATTTGATTTATCTTTACATCACGTGGTTAGTTATGAGGATGAGTGTCAAATACTTTAGTTGTGTCATTCCCTCTTGTTGCCATGTACAACATATATTGCTGTTTTCAACCCTGAGTTGAATCCCTTGTTACTTCATATGCAGCATCCAACTGCAGCTCGTATTGTCTTCTACATTATTATACACTATTTTTCTTTTTAAATTTGTCTACAATTTTTGGCCAATTGTAAAATTTCCATGCAGTGGAACGTGTTTGCAGAAGCAGTAATACTTTACCTTATCTACTTTCAAGCTTGTTATAACTTCCATTTATTGTTTGTAAACAGTGAATTATTATCTAACGAAAAAAAGGACCTTTTCTGGGACTTCATTGAGACTTGGCTTAATACTGAGAAGGATGCTGTTAGCTCTCAAACAGCTAAAGATTGTCTGAAGAAAATTTTGGAATGTGGGCGCCCTCTTCTAAGGGAACCATTAAAATCATTATTTGAGTTCTCTCTTATGCTGAGATCAGCATCCCCTAGACTGGTGCTCTATCAGCAATTAGCGGAGGAATCTCTCACATCTTTTCCCCTAGGTGATGAAAATTATTCAGATTATGAGACTGAGGAAAAGTTGCAAACAGAAAAGAAGATTGAAAGGAGAAAATTAGATCCCCTGCATGGTGTAAACCTGAAAAGCCATGGAGGAAAATGTTGTTGGGTGGATACTGGTGAACACTTGTTTTTGGATGTTTATGAATTACTGGCATGGCTTCAGGGCTCTGCTGAGCTGTGAGTACTTTGTTACCATTAGTGTCCTTCTGTTTTGTTTTTTTTGTTTTGTTTTGTTTTGTTTTTTTTTTAATTTTCCAATGTTGTTGTCAATTGTAAACTTTTGCCTTCAGGGTAGGTGATTCGTTTCAGAGACCTGAAATATTTGATTTTGATCACGTCTATTATGAGTTAAGCGTTGGAAGTCCAGTTGCTATCCTTTACGGTGCACTTGGAACCAATTGTTTTAAGGAGTTTCATGTTGCTTTAGTTAAAGCTGCCAAAGAGGTACATTTCTTAACTTTTATTTCTGGTTTTGGTATTAACTATTAGGATCTTGCTAACCAATGCCCTTTAAGGCTTTTCTAAATGCTTTTATTTACTTAAAAAAGCACGTGTAAAATGATTTTTGTATTCCCAATATAAGAAAAGCTCTCATTTCCTATAAAAACTTTTTACTTTTGTTTTCTTAACTGAGCATTTGTCTACCTATTTAGAAATATTATATGGTGTAGTTTTTGGCAGCTACTATAATAATTGTAGCATTCTGCTGTACAATCCTCAAAAATGGATTTGCTTTCAAGTATCAAATGATGTAAATATAATCATTTTTTGATAAAACCCCAGGAGATTTCAATGGAGAGAAGAATGTGAAAAAAAAAGGTGTAAAACTGATAAAAGTAATGTAAATTATTTGAATTGCACCTGAATTATGAGATGTCCATCTTCTATGTTATATACTCTCCTAGATATTATATATCTCTTCAAGTCAAGTTTAGATTAATATGTTATTTTTATAGTTGTATGCAACACTAGTGTATTTGGAAGATTTGGTAATAGGAATGGAGTTGTGAAATGATGAAATCATTAAACAGATTTATGTTGTTTTCCCATATATTAAGATTGGAATTTGAAAAAAAAAATGTAATGCTTATCTAATATTTCCCTTGCAACAATATTAATATGTTGACTGAATAATTTTTAGGGGAAAGTTAAGTATGTTGTACGACCAGTGTTGCCTGCTGGATGTGAATCAAATATCAATCATTGTGGTTCTGTTGGTGCTGGTGAATCAGTGAACTTGGGTGGTTATGGTGTGGAACTTGCACTGAAGAATATGGAATATAAGGCCATGGATGACAGTACGGTAAAAAAAGGTTAGAATGATTGACACATGTTGAGTGAAGGCTTCTAGTTCTCTTTAAGGTTTTACACTTTGCATATTGAGTCAATTGTAGAAGAAATACATGGAATTGTGATTGCCTGATCATCCTTTCCATTTTTTTGCTCTTTGTAATTTTTAAAATGTCATATTATTAGAGAAATTATAAAAGTATTCTTTCTTTAATTTTCTTTGACTTCATGACCTCCATGCTTGCGTTGCTATTCCTAGGATTTGATAATTTTGTTAATCCTTGTTAGGACCCAATTGCAAGGTATGGGGCAATTGGATCCTAACATTCCTCTTCATGTAAGTTTTCTTTTACTTGCATTTTCTGTTTTTTTTTTCCCATGTCAGTTGAAGATTTGGACTAAGAAACTTGTGACATGCTTGAGTGATTAGCACTAGCAGATTTAATACACACACACACACACACACACACTTTTGAATTAATCAATTGCATATTACATTTACAAGAAGAATAAACACAAGTGCAACTACCTAAGTACTTGAATTAAAGCACCATGCATGAATCTAAAAATTACATGAACCTAAGCTTTAAATGCAGCTATTCCCAATAGATTTCTTGCAGTTTCCAACAATTTCCTTTCATTCATTTTGCATGGTATACGTACTAATTCTCAAGGTCTAATTCTGCTGTTTAAAGAAGTTTTCCTTACCCCTTTATGGTCTTTCTATCTGGTTACTTGAGTTAGTTAGCATTGACCTTCTCCAACCTAACCTCAATGCATTGATTTATAAGTTTAACATTCCTTAAAGATTCTCCATCTTGTTTTTCTGTAATGAGTTTCAGGTTTGAAGATTTTATTAATTATAACTTTGAAATAGATAATTGAAAAGTACATTTTCTTAGTGTTAGATTATTTCAGGATTCACAAATTCTTTGGTGTTTTGTATATTGCTAATCCAATTAAAATGGTTGGATATTTATATACACCAAGAATAGATTACTTGTGATTAAATGATTGATTCTCTCATTAACACAGTTGGGGATTGCAGGTGTGACTTTGGAGGATCCTCGAACTGAAGATCTTAGCCAGGAAGTCAGAGGATTCATATTCTCTAAAATTCTGGTTTGTAAACTCACACATATTTGTTTTTGGACATACACGTGATAATGAGAATTTTGTAATTTCCAATAAATTTCAACCAATAATAGAGGATGTGTTCAAAAGAGTGTGTTAGAGATTGTGTTGCTAGCATTTCTCTTTTATAAAATAGTGTTAAATATGATAATATTTTGTGCTTTTCGAGATATAAAGTAAAGTTGTGTCCATTTGCCTTCTCACTGCCTTGCAGCTTGATATATTTACCGTAGGATATCATTTAATGACTTTTTATTGATTAATATGAGAGGTTTTCGTAGGATGAATGAATCTAAGATCCTTTGGCATTGCCCACTTTTTGCATGCTTGTGGTGTTATGGACAGAAAAAGGTGCATACTTTTGAATCAGAAATTTATTTCCTGGTCTCTTTTGTGGGATTAATTTTTTTTCCTTTTTTTTGCTTCCATATGGTTGTCAACTCATATTATTTGCTTTGGTAAATTTCATAACATTATAAAAGTATATTCATATTTATAGTGAAGTATATTCATTGCCCCACCTCAAAATTATCCAGACACTAGTGTTACCAATAAATTTACCTGTTTTTGTTTACTCGCAGGAGCGTAAACCTGAGCTAACATCTGAGGTCATGGCTTTTCGGGATTATCTATTGTCATCAACTGTATCAGACACACTTGATGTTTGGGAATTAAAGGGTATTTAAAATATTTTTCTCTTTTCCTCTGATAATTGGAATTGACTGGAAGCTGAATCCTATTGCAGTTGGCTTTGATGAACAGTGTTCTAAGTTTTTTTCCCCTTTCTGATGATAACAGATCTAGGACATCAAACTGTACAGAGAATTGTCCGTGCTTCTGATCCTCTGCAGTCAATGCAGGAAATCAATCAAAATTTCCCTAGCATAGTTTCTTCCTTGTCTCGCATGAAGGTACATAATCTTGTTAATTGTTATTTATTTTAGGCACTCATATATTTTTAGACATTTTCGTTGGAAAAAAATGTCTATTATTCTTATGGAGCTGTTTCTCATGATAGCTTGATGATTCTGTTCGAGATGAAATAATGGCAAACCAGCGGATGGTCCCACCTGGCAAGTCTTTAATGGCTCTCAATGGTGCTTTAGTCAATGTCGAAGATGTTGACCTTTATCTGTAATAACTTTTTTTCCTACTGATATCTTATACATTATCTTTTGGTATTTCATGTTGCCCTCTATTATAGCTAGAGTTAGTATTATTCAATCCCCTCCAGCACATTAAGAATTTGCTATCTCATATTTATGGTTCTTTTGATGTTTAATTAGTTGGCACTTAGCACAAGATTGGAGGAGTCAAACCCAGGTCTATTTATATACCTATGGTTTGGTATTGTGTTTATTTGAGTTGAGCCTATTTAAAGTATCTTATAGTATGGAATTCCTTTTTTATGTTGGATTAAAGTCATTTCCGATATATATTAGTCTATGCTTTGTCAACTAATTGCTATTATTGTTTGGGAGAATTGTTTTTAGGTTCTAAGAATGTAAATATTTAGCAGTTATTTGATCCTGGTTTGGCAGTGCTGAAATTTTTGAATTTCTGATACTATTTTCTTGTTATTCTTTATTAGGTTGATTGACTTGATCCATCAGGATCTCTTGTTGGTTGATCAATTCTCAAAATTGAAGGTGAATGCCATCTAATTTTCATTTTGTCATATTTTTACTACTGCACTAATTTCTGTTTAACTTATTCACTGACCTAGTATTAATGGACAGATGAAAAATAGTCATCTGATGCATATTACCTAAGAAAATGTTGTTTTGAAAAGTAACACTGGATAGTCTCCTAAGAAAACAATTTGTATTGAAAGGATGGAAGATGAGTGGGACGTGAAGAAGTTAATGGTATTTGTTCCGTAGAAAAAATGGCACGATTACCTGTTTAGTTTAAGAAAATGTTTTGGTTTTCATTTCCTATTTTCATAAATAATTATAAAGGTGGCATTTTGTAATTATTTATGGAAACATAAATGTTTTCTCAAACTGGACAAGCCCTTAATTTTTTTTTAACTACTATAAATTGCTACCATTTTTTTCTCTTTATAAAACTCAGTTGTGATATGTATATACACCTGAACTGTATTGTTGATATTCTCACTATTTTGCAGATTCCTCAAGGCACTTCAAAGAAATTGCTCTCAACTTCACCTCCTTCAGAGTCCAGTATATTTCGAGTTGATTTTCGTTCTAGTCATGTTCATTATCTCAACAACTTGGAAGAAGATGCTAAATATAAACGGTGGAGGAACAATCTAAATGAGGTGAATTAATGTGTTTGGATTAGCTTTATTTTTTTGTATTACAAAAATATTATAATCAAAGTGTTCAAGAGATATTTTCTGGCTGAAAAACTGTTTGGGTAAAAATTTAGCCAAACCTAACATATTTTACGTTTATTTTGCTTAGATCTTGATGCCAGTCTTCCCTGGGCAGCTACGTTACATCCGTAAAAACCTTTTCCATGCTGTCTTTGTTCTTGATCCAGCAACCCGTTGTGGTCTGGAGGCAAGTTTTTATTTCTTCAAGCTTAACTTTTTCACATTATTCATTGTATATGTTTCCAAGCGAAATCTTCGTCACGTGCTTTATTGTTTGGAATTTTGCAGTCCATTGATATGATCATATCATTGTATGAAAATAATTTTCCTGTGAGATTTGGGATTGTGTTGTATTCTTCGAAGTTTGTTACGCAGTTAGAGAATCATGCTACAAAAGAGCACGGCAATGAAGATATTTCTACTACGGTAATTTTTACTTTTTATTGTTCAGGAATGTGTGTGTGTGTGTGTGTGATAAATGTCATAGAAATCTTTCTATATGTTTTAGTTTTACTAGCAAGTTTATGACACATTTTTTCTTCTCTTTTCAGATTATATGTCTCTTCAGCTATATCAACGAGAATTATGGTGTTGAAATGGCTTACCGGTTTTTGAGCAATGTATGAGTATGATACTTAAGCATTAGTGTCATCTTCAGTTCAATGTCTTTCCATGACCTTACTTACCTCTGCTTTACAACTTTATATTCCAGAAGCACATGACTGAAATCCAAAAGAATGTATTTAGGAAAGAAAAGTGGCAGATGCAGTTAATATGTTATGTTGCACTTTCATTTTACTCCACCCATCTTGAAACTACATATCTATTTGATATCATTAAAGTTCAAAATTTGAACCTTCCAAGTCACTTGATTTGACTCAACTTTGAATTTTCAGCCTTATGACTCAGTAGTCTTTTTTTTTTTTTTTTTTAAAATCCTCCCCATGTCTATCGCCATGCAAATTTCTAGATAATCACTTTCCTATGAATTCAAAATTTATTACAAAAAAAAAATCATGAACCTAGTGAGTAAACATTTGACAACCTCTTAAGAGGCTTTATCTCTTCCCCATTAACATGACAAAAAAGGGAAAAATAAATCTCAAAGGTTTGTTTACAGGTTTTTATTTATATTGATAAAAATAAAAATGTTTATGCTGTCAGAATTAGCATACATGAATAGATGACGTTATTATATCTTAGATTTTTATGAAACACATTTTAGCAGTTGTTTTGAGACATTTAAAACTAATCTTATTTTCAATTCAATTAAAGGAACTATATTGTACATTTTATTGTAGGTTAACAAATTACACATTGAGTCCGATGGCAATGCAGATGATGCTCTTGAACTGCACCATGTTGAAGGGGTGTTTGTGGAAACAATATTGTGAGTTTTATAGTACTTTTTGTTGATTAGTATGCTTCTGACATTTGACTAATGCAGTGCTTCAATTTTTTAGCAGTAACATTACGTTCTAATTTATTTTTAGACATGAATTAAATATTCTCTGTATTTCTATAGATCAAAGGTTAAATCCCCACCTCAAGAGATATTACTAAAGCTATATAAGGATCAAAAGTTGAAGGAACTGTCACAAGAAAGCTCTAAGTTTGTATTTAAGCTTGGTTTGTCTAAGCTTCAATGTTCGTTGTTGATGAATGGCCTTGTTATCGATCCCACTGAGGTAGTGATTTTTTGAACATTTTCCACTGCCTTAAAATCTTATTTCCTCGTTTTTTTTTGTACTTTTTCTACAATTCTGCTCTCAATTCACAATATTTTATGTTGTACAAGGTGGTTGGCAAAGATGTAAGTGTTGAGAGAAAGAGAAAATGAAAAATATGTGATGAATTGCTGTGTATTAAAGAGAAAATTATATATACAGAGTGTAATAAGTACAAGGATTTATAGTTACATGATTACCATAATTACATGATATCACTAATTACATAATCAACCTATAATTACTCTGTTTACATTAATTCTGATAGAATGAGAAAAAGATTTGTGTAACTGAAAATCAACTGTATTATTGATTCTTGTAAAAGTCAGTTACAACTGATAAAAGCTGACTATGGGCTAGCTGATAAGCTTGGCCCAGACCACTAACTGAAGCCCAAAACAGAAAAAGAAAAGGAAAGTACAGTGCAAGCATGAGAGCTGATCTCTAATACTACTTTCTGTAATAATATCTAACGGTAATATTCTGGGCTTCTTTGTAAAATGAATTCTTTCTCTTTGTTTTTTATATGTGCTTCTTCTTAATGATGGCAACCCAAAACAAAATAACATAAATATAGCACAGGGTACACTTTATGTAGTAAAATACAGAGTAGAGTCTCTTACAAAGCACAAATAAACTCACAGCTATCTATGAATTTGTAAAAACTCCTTCATATACTTATCTTTGGTTGACTACTTGCACTTATCCAAACTGTTGTAGTATCCCTTTGTGTGTTGTTTAACTTTGGATATTCTGCATGTGCTCAACTTTAGTTTCAGGTGCGTTGTGCCCAATTTTTCTTTGTCTAGTATAACTGTGATGTATTAATCAGAGTGTTAGTAGATTAAATTTTTCCTCTACTTATTTCTATGCAATTGTGTTTACCAGGAAGCTCTTATAAATGCCTTGAATGATGAGACTCCAAGAATACAGGAACAAGTATATTTTGGACAAATAATGTCTGACACTGATGTATTAGCTAAGTTTCTATCAGAAGCTGGTATACAACGTTATAATCCCAAGGTATAGTAATTTAATAATTTAATAAAGTTAAATTTTGGGAACCTTTATAATGATACACACTAACCAATTTCTAATGCTAATCCTTTGGTGTAGATTATTTCTGATAGCAAACCAAGGTTCATATCTCTGTCAATGTTTACTTTTGGGGAGGAATCTGTACTAAATGACATTTTCTACTTGCATTCTCCTGGAAGTAAGTTGTTTAAAAGTTAGAATCTCTAAGTTCTTTTTTACAGTCTGTTTCTTTTGTCATCACATGTGGATTGTTTTGATCCAAACCAGCAACGGATGATACGAAGGCTGTGACGCATCTTCTTGCTGTTGATATCACTTCAAGGAATGGGATGAAATTACTTCAACAAGGCATACATTATCTGGTTAATACCAATATGCATTTCTTTTAAATATTCTTGGTTCTTTTTAAATTATTTTGCCTAATGCCTATTGTTAGTTGGACCAACTTATTCGATGCTTTTAAGCATATTTGATGTTTTTGTTATTTGAACATAATGCTACAGATAGAAGGATCCAAAAATGCTCGTGTAGGTCTTCTGTTTAATGCCAATCAGAGTCCTAATTTGTTTAGCCTCCTATTTGTTAAGGTCTTTGAAATCACTGCATCCTTATATAGGTATGTGTTTGAATTTTGCTTTTAATTCAAAAGCTGGTTCAATTTTAATAGATTGTTTAAATTTCAATTCTGTGATTGTCAATTCCTTTCCAAAGTTGAAGCACCATTTTTATATCAAATGTTTGAACTAATGGTGTGCAGCCATAAGACGAATGTATTGGACTTTTTGGATCAGCTATGCTCACTATATGAGAAGAATTACATCCTTACACCTCCTATGGAAGCTGAGAGCACTCAAGCATTTGTTGATATGGTTTGCGAGCGTGGTGAAGCTAATGGGTTACCATCTAAGGGCTATAGGTCTGCCCTCCCAGAATTTCCCGCTGATGAAGTGAGAAAGCATTTGACTAAGGTACCTCTAGTTTATCTTTCCATTTGGACATTTGCTTTTAGTTCTTAACAACCCTGAACACCCTCCCCTGTGCCTCATACTTTTACCTTCTCTATTTGATACTAATACCTGAAGGAAATGGTTGTCCGCTGCTTTTATTTTCCATTTACTTTTATGTATTTCATTGTAATTTGCACTATGTTAAACAATTTCAGAGTTTTTCACTAATATTTTTGTCTGTTAATCATGAAAATTCGTATTAAATTTGTCATCTTGTTATCAGGTGCAGAATTCTTTGTATAGGGTGCTTGGGCTTGAATCTGGTGTCAATGCTGTCTTCACTAATGGAAGGGTAATATTGTTTTGGTGTCTTCAGCTATTTCATAGTATAACTGATTTCTGTTGAATAATTGTTTTCATTGTGTTAAAAGAAAGAGTAAACAGAGACATATTTCATTGAAACCGTGTGTCTGAATACACAACGGATGATAGTTTATATAGGCTTATTGAATTAATTACACATAAATACAGGATATTCAGTTTCCTCTAAATCAGAGATTATATGCCTATAAACTACATTTATTACAATAAATTCAGAATATCATACTCTGATTCTCAACACATTGCTTGTTTACAAATATATTTGTTCTTCTCTCTCAAAATTTGATGATGGATTTTCGCGAATGCTAAAATTTCCTTATTAATCTTGTGTTCTTTCCTTAATATCTATCTTTAATAGGTAACTTATCCAATTGACGAAAGCACATTTTTGAGTGCTGATCTGCATCTTCTGGAATCAATGGAATTTAAACAAAGGACAAAGCACATTGTGGAAATTATTGAAGAGGTGGAATGGCATGATGTTGACCCCGACACGCTAACAAGGTTTCTTGAACTTTGCTGTTTCTGTTTAGCTCACCTTTGATTTTTGCTTGATCTCTCCATAGATAATTACATATATCACCTTCCTATGACATGCTTTCTTTTAACTAAAAAATGTTGGAGGGTCTGGAAAAGCAAAGCCTAAAAGTGAGTTGTTACATGACATTGTTGGCACAACGCAAGCGCACAGATCGTACAAAGAATAAAGTGATGAGATGAGTATTGTTTCCCAATGATTGATTGAGAAACCATGCTAGCTATAGACCAATTTCTGCAGAATTTATATTCAAGCAAATGAATATGGGAATCAATTGAATAGAAAGTAAGTTTAGGAACAAGAAATTAAAGAATTAAAAAACGCATCCAATTTAACTATATATTAATAAAGAATTAAGGCATAAGCTCACTCCCTTCACCCACCATTTCACTCGACACCTAATACACTCCTTTAGTTTAATCAATAATTGGTTTGTCAGCCAAGACCGTCATTCCATATTTCTAGGTCAATTATCCATTACTTCTCTTCTGTATTAGCCTGACACCAAACTTAAATAAAGCCAACTTCAAACAGATTTATTAATGAAGAGTATCTCTTGTGTTGCCTAGCAAATGTATCAAAATAACTCCCTAAAAAACTCCATCTTCTTAGAGGCCAAACAAACTTTTAGCATTTATCATTTCACTTTCCTTTTTATTTTTCATTAGCAGTTATTCTTGTATCCAAATTGACAAGGAGAGGAGTGTTAGGAACACTCTCTCTTCTATTGGTTGAATTCTATTAGAACTCATGAAATTATGAACGGAACCTATTAAATAAGTAGTGGGACATCCACGAAATTTTGGGTGTCCAATAAATTTTAACTGTTAATAGTGTGTTTTAAAAGTGTTGCTAGCATTTCTCTTGACTGAGATTAAATAAGTATCACTGCCTTGAAAGCCAGGATTAGTTGACTGGAGCATGATTGTTGGAATTATGTGATAACAAGAACTCGGTCTCTTGATCCTCCAGTGGTGTTTTCATGCAAATCTTTTTTATTTTTTTAAATCACCTCATTTATTGAATAGAGAAACGTTGCACCTTAACAGACCCCATTGGAAGTCCAATGTTCCCTCTAAGTTGTGTAATAGATTTAGCCACAGTGACATGCTTCAGGTGCGTAGGTCACATGAATCATGTTAAGAATTAGAATATAATATTCTGAATTCATTGTAATAAATGTAGTTTATAGGCATAATCTCTGATTTAGAGGAAACTGAATATCCTCTATTTATGTGTAATTAATACAATAAGCCTATATAAACTCTCATATGTGGTGTATTCAGACACACGGTTTCAGCACAATATGCCTTTGGTTTTCTTTTCATTTAACAAACCAAACTCCCCTATTGTGTATTATGTGCTTTGCAAGCTCATCTATTCTTACATTCTTCTGCTACTACTGATTTATTGAGTTCTTGGGAATTTTTGGAGAATGTTGGGTGTGTCATAAGTCCTCTGATTTATAGTAACTTCAAACAGATTTTTTGTTCAATCACTTCTGTTTGCTGAATATTTAACAATTCTCTAATGTTGCCTTATGTTGTTTGCAGCAAATTCATTAGTGATATTGTCATGGCCATATCATCTTCAATGGCCATGCGGGAGCGGAATTCTGAAAGTGCTCGTTTTGAGATTCTGAATGATCAGCATAGGTTATTTTAATCAGTTACAATGCACTCAAACATTTTTTTTTTCTTATGATTTAGTCATTTCTGGATTGCTAATTTATATGTATTATATGATGTCAGTATTTCATTTTCCATCATTTTTCTGTGCAGTGCCATTATTCTAAATAATGAAAATTCAAGTATTCATATTGATGCGGTTCTTGATCCTTTAAGTCCAACCAGCCAGAAGTTGTCTGGAATTCTTCGAGTTTTGTGGAAATACATTCAGCCCAGCATGAGGATTGTACTGAATCCAGTGGTTGGTTCAAATCTATTTATAGTTCTGCAAACATAAATAATTATTTAATAATTGTTTTTCTGCAACTGAAATTGTTCCTTCATTAAGATTCGTTTTAGGCATTTGGAATAAAAAAGATGGAAAAGAATTTGTCTCTCTCTCATTGTGATTGGATAAGACATGCCAAAGCGTTGCCCTTGTGTTGTGGAACTGTGAATTTCCCCCTAATTTGGCTTTCATAAGGCCTTCTGTTGTCTTATGTTTGCGCCTTTTATTTTTGTGACAAAATATATGATTACAAAGAATCAGGAGGATAAGATCCTTCTGTGCTCTGATACCATATTAGAATAGAATAGTTTACTGTATTGTGGGTCTAATCAGACCACACATGTTCTTTATTTATAATAGAAAAAACATAATCAGTATTGATTACATGATCAATCAATTACTGATTAAAAGGGGTAGAATCTCTGATTTCTATCTAATAATAAATACAAGATAAAACGTAATCTGACAAATACAAACAACAGGGAACAAAGAAAGCAAATCTACCCAATCCCTCAACAGAGTTGTAAATGAAACCTAATTTAAAAAACCATCAGGCTTTACACCAAGTAGAAACCAATTGCCTGTTCTTATCCCAAAGTAGCTGCTTATCCAAAGAAATCTCCTTACTGATGCAATAGTACACTTCAACCAAATGTGCATGCATTACAGCTGTCTGAACTGATACTGTCATTTTTATTAGTCCATTTATGATCAGTAGGCTTGTAGGAGTTAATTCATCTATCCCTCATCTGTTCTACTCTAATAATTTTTAGCTTCTAACCTGCCAATAGCCAACTCTCCCAAATGCTTAACTGGTTAGGTGAAGGCTCTTGATTAGTTTGATATCCATTGCACTCCCTCTTCCAAGATGCATTAATGCGAAGGCCCACTCTATCTTGTATTGAAATTGAAATTTAGCTTTTATTTAGAAGAATGGAGCAACAAGGATTGAACTCCTGATTGCTAGCGACAGTCTTATGCGGGATTTTCTGCAAGATATATTTCTTTTAATTTACCTCCAATAAAATGTGTTACCAAATTCTTTATACATTTGTTAATTCATATTGATTCTTGAATGCCGTTTTTCATCTTATGCCAGAGTTCTCTTGCTGATCTTCCTCTGAAGAGCTACTACAGATATGTAGTACCAACAATGGTATATCTTATTCTTTTAACTCTAACTCTCTAAGATAGTTCCAGACATGATATTTGGTGTTAGGTTTCACAGGGTTTCTGACTTTTGCAGGATGATTTTAGCAACACTGACTCTGCAATAAATGGCCCAAAAGCATTCTTTGCAAACATGCCGTTGTCTAAGACTCTCACCATGAATCTTGATGTTCCTGAGTCTTGGCTTGTTGAGCCTGTTATTGCATTGTATGTATTATTTTAGACTTTGTTAATATACTGATTCTTTTATCAATTTTTTGGTATTCCTTAATGTAACTGGAGAATAATAGTAAATTATTCAGAATAAATTACACTGGTCTTCCTCATTTCAAATTTATAGTAACCATAACCTATTCCATTAAGTAACTGTTAGACTCATTGAACCATTTTAATGTCAATGTTTATATGTTAGTTCAAATGTACCCTTGTCATTGTTAATAAAGAAGCATGTTATAAATTTGAATTAATACTGTAAAAATGGTGTGAACATTAAAAAAGAATAAAGGCTTTTGCATCTAAACTTGAATGAGTCTCATAATTAGTGACAGACACCAACTCTGGTAGATAACTAATCAAGTTAAATTGTTGAATTAAATTATAAACTCTGAATGCTTTGTATTTTTCTGTCAAGTGAAGGCATTCCCTTTGATATTTAGGGAACGGGGGAAATAAATATGATTTTTCCATGCCTTGAGGGAGGTCTATGTAATACACTTCTGAGTTTATATATGTAATGACTACTTTTTGTGAATTTTAATAGTCCTTAGTAATATCTCTCATGCTGCAGCCATGACCTAGATAACATTCTTCTTGAGAACCTTGGTGACACAAGGACATTGCAAGCAGTTTTTGAGCTTGAAGCTCTTGTCCTCACTGGTAAAATTGCATTTTGTTTATTAGAAATACAAGCTGGTGACTCTTTGTGATATTATTGTTACTAAATAATCATTGCTACTTGTTAGAATGCTAGGTTACATGTATTTGTGTAGTAGTCTAGTTCATTAGCATAATTAACACTTTTTTTAAGAAAAAAAGTTATATAAGAACTTTTTCATTAGGAGACCCTCCTCAAAAAAAAAGAAAAAGGAAAAAACAGCCAAGAGATGACAACCAAAAAATAAAATAAAATCAATGAAGCAATGTTTCCCAACCTTAACATACCTGAAATTGACACCACTTTTAAAAGTCCGTGTGATTTACAACTAGTAGAATTCAAATGCCTAATCTTATCCCAAAGAATTTGCTTGTCCAAAGGGATCCCTTAAAGACAAAAATAATGCTCCAGCATAATCATCAAAGTGTAGCATAGATTGCACATTACCATAAAAATTTGGCTTCTTTACTTCTACCAAAACGATTAAAGCTAGTCAACAAAATCTAATCCATGGATCTAGGGCACACCCAACACTTAAAATGTCAAACAAACAATTTCATGAAGAAACAGATGCAGAACAACGTAAGAACTAAGAAAATGGGGACCCTACTCTTCCACCTGGTTAAACATCTTTACTGGTGCTTCTATGGGTCTTCACTAAACATGCCCAAACCAACTAAGAGAGGCTCTATCAATTTTCCCACAATCTCTCTAATTATTATATTCCTAATTATGTCTTGTCTTCTATGTTAACAATCATTAATGAGCACTGTATACTAATCTATTGTCACTCTTGTCAAATCTAATCAGGCCATTGTTCTGAGAAAGATCACGATCCTCCTCGGGGACTTCAGCTGATCCTTGGGACGAAAACTACACCCCATTTAGTTGATACCCTTGTGATGGCCAACCTGGGATATTGGCAAATGAAAGTCTCACCTGGAGTTTGGTATTTGCAGCTTGCTCCTGGAAGAAGTTCCGAGCTTTACATTTTAAAGAAAGATGGTGAAGGAAGTTATGATAAACATTCATCAAAACTCATTACTATTAATGATTTACGGGGTAAAGTAGTTCATATGGAAGTAGTGAAAAAAAAGGGCAAGGAGCATGAGAAATTACTCCTTCCTGATAATGCTGACAATGCACAAGATAAGAAGAAAGTGAGTGCTTTCTATTAAAAACTGTTCTTTAAAAACATATGTTCTGAAGCAGAAAATGAAAACCATTATTATTCAAAGGCAAAAGCTAGTTCAATCCATAACAGATATCTTCCATGAGATTTTTGTAGGGAGGCTTGAATTCCAACTTCTTAAAATGGGCTTCTGGTTTCATTGGTGGCAACAAATTATCTAAAAAGGCTGAAAAAAGTTCACAAGTAAGTATTTTATTTACTTGTCTGTTAGTCTTCCGCCCGTCTATTTTACAAAAATAATCCTTTATTATATTTCCTTGAAAACCTTATTAATTTTCGGTACGTAAAATTACTGATTATATAAAATGATTTTATCTGATTGATGTTGCTTTGATGCTTCGAAACTTTAATTGATATAATGATTTGCATTGAAATAGTTGTGGTTTTATTTGTTGAAAGAAAAGGCCAATGTTTTAAGTTGTAAGAGATTGAAACTTATTAAGTGTTTGCCTTGTGCTTTGTCCTTCCATTTTTATCTTCATACTCAATCATTTCCAAAGTTGTAACAGATTGAACCTTTTTCCCATATAGGAGAAAGGAAGGGGTGGACGGCATGGAAAAACTATTAATATCTTTTCTATTGCTTCTGGGCACCTGTAAGTGGTTCTCTTATTATAAGTTGTTCTTATAATTTTCCTTACTCGTCTTTCCCTTTCAGTTTTGCCTTTTAACATTTTTTTGTTCAAGTTCGGTCCTTTATTTCGAAATTTAAACAATGATTACTATATGTGACCTATCATGTTAGAAAAATTGCCTTGTACTGCAGAAAATTTCATTCATTGATGTTTTATGCTTCTTCAATGAATGGGGCCAATCATGTATGTTGATTCAGATTTCATGGAATGGGATTTGGGATTCCATTGCAGAATACAATTTCAGGTTCAAGTGCCTGTAAATAATGGGAAATTTAGTGACGTTAACTTTTTGTGCAAGTTTTACTGAGCACAAGCTTTCAAACAAACGTTACACTTCCAAATGCATGCTAACTATTAGACTCCATACTTGGATTCTAGAATATTTTTTTATATTTAGTTGGAGCCTGGAGGTATTTTATTTGTCATCAGGAATGCGATCTTCACTTTGTGCTTCTTGTCAATTTGCCAGATATGAACGATTTATGAAGATTATGATTCTAAGTGTTCTAAAGAATACTCATCGTCCAGTTAAATTCTGGTTCATAAAGAACTACCTCTCTCCTCCTTTTAAGGTTATATATCCACCCAAGTTATATGCTTACATATTAATTCATTTGTATATTGGAACGTTAAAGTAGAATGATGAGTTTGCCTGACATGCTGAACCGTTTTGGTTGACTTAACATACAGGACTTGATTCCACACATGGCCCTGGAGTATGGTTTTGAATATGAACTAGTCACATACAAGTGGCCCACATGGTTGCATAAGCAGAAAGAAAAGCAGCGAATAATTTGGGCATATAAAATCTTATTCCTAGATGTCATTTTCCCCCTTTCTTTGGAGAAGGTATCACGGTTTCTTCTTCTGTATCAAGTTCTATGCTTTTGGTTTTTTGTCTTTTGCACTATTAATTTCAATGTCACACTACGCAATGCTGTGACAAAGATAATGAAGAATTAAAATCTCTTACAAGAAAATCTGTCTAAAATCCACCAATATATGCAGGTCATTTTTGTGGATGCTGATCAAGTTGTCAGGGCAGACATGGGAGAACTCTATGACATGGATATAAGAGGGAAACCCCTGGCATATACCCCATTTTGTGATAATAATAAGGAGATGGATGGATATAGGTTTTGGAGACAAGTAAATGTCACTGTCGAAATTCTGATTATTGTTCAATTCCAATCTACATGATACTCTTGGTTTTCGTCCTGCCCGTGCAATTTTAATTATTTTATGTAAATGCAGTATTGGCTATAAATCTTTGTTAACCTCTTTTTCTTGTGTCGTAGGGTTTCTGGAATGATCATTTGCGGGGAAAACCATACCATATTAGGTTAGTAGCTACTTTTTATATTCTCTTGCCAAAGAGTTAGAGTCTATCAAATATAATTTCATTGCTTACTGTTTCAATTTCTGTTTTCAGTGCTTTATATGTTGTTGATCTGAAGAAGTTCCGAGAGACTGCAGCTGGAGATAATCTTAGAGTTTTTTATGAAACACTAAGCAAGGATCCAAATAGTCTAGCCAACTTGGATCAGGTAAGAGGTTTGAGTTAATAGTTCCTTTTACCTGCAAACGAATCCTTACTTAAAAGAGCATGTTGTTAAGCAAGTTTGACTGGTTTTTGTAGTCCCAATATAACATGAAAGCCCGGTGCATTGTAAATGACTGCGTTATATCAAAACTTGTTGAATCTGCAACAACAATGAGTTGAAATTTTCAAAAATATAAATAAAATCCTTTCTCGAGGATCTAAAATTGTGTCCCAGTTCTATGGGAGGATTTTAGGAGGTATTTATGTCTTTCACTCAAACAAAATGATGAGTTGGGTATTGATACTCGTGACCATTATAATCATAATAAAGCCTCTCTCCCTTAGAAATATCACGAGTAGCAACCAAAAAAAAAAACCTTGCATTCACCATCTACATTGTATCTCACACATTTACAATTCTGCTTCTTCCTACCTTCCTGTGTATGATTGTTTATGCCATTGATAAAGCGAGCAATGTTTCCACATTTATCAGCACAGATAACAACACTTTGAGAACTTTTTGCTCCAAGAAGAAGGGTCATCATATTGTCACAATCATCACATTCCCAGTTGTCATGAAGGTCTCAAAGTCTTGCTATCTAAGCTGGTAAATGTGGAAACATCGCTCGCTTTATCAGTGGCATTCACAATCATACACAGGAAGGTAGGAAGAAGCAGAACTGTAAATGTGTGAGATACAATGTTGATGGTGAATGCAAGGTTTTTTTTTTTTTTGGTTGCTACTAGTGATATTTCTAAGGGAGAGAGGCTTTATTATGATTATAATGGTCATGAGTATCAATACTCGACTCATCATTTTGTCTGAGTGAAAGACATAAATACCTCCTAAAATCCTCCTATAGAACTGGGACACAATTTGGGTTTGGGCCTAACTTAACCCCACAAAACCAGCTTGTGAGGTGAGGGTTCCCCCCTACTTATATACATTACTTTCACTAACCAATGTGAGATCTCCAACACACACCCGACTGGACATCTCGAGCATGAAGTTTGCAGGGCTAGACATCTTCGAATGGTCCGATAGCAGGTGGCTCGATAGGTTCAACAATAATCGCTAGGATACACTCTAATACTCCCTTCGCCCCTTTTTATAAGGCCCTTTCAATTAATTCACATCCCTTAAGAAAAGTAGTTAATCACATTAAATTTGTCAATTATTTGTACTATTCTTCCAAAATTACTCTTCATTTTTCTCTCCACTTAATTGCTTCTCACCTAAGAATAATTGATGTTTGGAGAGAGAATACTGTAATTAATTAAGGGTATCATAGGAAAAAATAATTAATACACCAGACAATTAGAAGAGGGTCTTATAAAAAGGGACAAGCAATAAAGTGAAAAGGGTCTTCTATATAGGGATGAAGGGAGTACCATTTAACAATTTGGGTTTAGGCCTAACTCAATCCCACAAAATCGGCTTGTAAGGTGAGGGTTGCCCCCCACATATGTACATTTCTTTGGCCTTATCACTAGTTGATGTAATATCTTTAACACTTCTCTTAGAATTTGGATTTAGGGCCTAACTCAATCCTACAAAATTGGCTTGGAAGGTGAGATCCCAAGCCTTATAAGCACTACTTAGGTCTTATCTCTAGTTAATGTGGGATCTCAATCCTGTAGGTAGCCCTTTCTGGCCTGGGGGTGACTGCAAATAAGGCAACTTTCCGACACCTCCCCCCTGCCTAAGGCTATAGGCTTGGAGTGTTGCAAACTGCCAATGTAGGTGGCCCAACAATGGATCTAGGATTAACTATGATACCATCTTAGAATTTCCGTTTAGGGCCTAACTCCTAACTCAATCCCACAAAACCGGCTTGTATAGTAAGGACTGACCAAGCTTTATAAACACTACATAGGCCTTATCTTTAGTCGATGTGGGATCTCAATCCCCTAAGAGCCGCATCTTGGTGGCTGCACTCTACAATGCTAAACTCAGCCTTTCTGGTGAGTCCCTCCGTAGGTAGCCCTTTTTGGCCTAGGGATGACTACAATTAAGGTGACTTTCCAACAACTTCATAAGATGGAGGCATAAGGAACCATCTCTAAACCACTTAGTATTAGTAACACTGCTCTAAACAAAACGGTTAACCTAAAACAGTATGCTGTTAAACAAGGGCCAAAGAATAGTTGTTTTAACTTTTGATGTATATGCTATGTCAAAGTGAATTCTTAAAGAACATGTAGCTTCTCTGCAATCCACTAACCAAACAAATAGAAATGAAAGGAAAACTGGGGGGCAACTTTATGATATGCTCTCTAAATCTGTCTTTGGTGACGATTGATGAGTGATCATATTATAAATGTACAACAGGTTGTATAATTTATTTAGAGACTTTTTTATTTGATTATTTCAGTATGTTTATACCCATTGATCAAGATGGTATTTCCGTATTTGTTAGAAACATTGTGTGATCACTGTTGGAAATAATTTACAAGACTACTCACGTACAGCATGTTCTTGTTGGAAAGGCTTAGTGTTGAACAAATAGGTCTGGTGGAATCAATATCAAATTTTGAGCAAGTCAGAATCAGGTCCTTCCTTTTTACCATTTGAAATTTGAAAAAATATTTCAGAATCATTGAAAAAGAGCCAATTACATAAATTGTATGAAGGGCTAAAATTGGATCCTTTAGGACTGTAAAATCAAGTTACTGGTTTCGTAGTATATTTCCCATTATATTTTATGAAGATGAACACATCTTTATGTACTTCCAATGTATTTCCCATTAGCCTTCTTCTCTCTTTTGAATGCATGCTTTTGTTTTTGGTTTGAGGTCCTTTTTTGCTAAAATTTTCCCTTAAATGGTTTAGGATCTTCCTAATTATGCTCAGCATACCGTGCCTATTTTCTCTTTGCCACAAGAGTGGCTATGGTGTGAATCATGGTGTGGTAATGCTACAAAATATAAGGCAAAAACCATTGATCTGTGCAACAATCCCATGACAAAAGAACCCAAACTGCAGGTAAATGTTTTGCTGTCTTATGTTTTGTGTTCATGGAAACTTGTTTCCTATTGCAGCTTATGCTTTTGCACTCCTCTTTGTCTTCTATGTCCATTTTTTTACTACTTTATCTCGGACCATTAGGGTGCTAGACGAATAGTTTCTGAGTGGCCAGACCTGGATTTTGAGGCAAGAAGATTCACAGCACGAATCTTGGGCGATGATCAAGAATCAGAATCAATACAATCCCCTAATCAATCCAAGGACAAGACTAGTGAAGATTCGTCGAATGAGGACACGGAATCCAGGGCCGAGTTATGAACAAGAGACAGATGTTGTGCAAGTTCAAATCTATTCGAGAAATCTATGATCCTTGCAGCAGTTTGTCACCATGTAGCATCATAACTTCTTTCCATCCAACCAGTCCCCATCTGATATATCGGCATCCATATCCAAACAAGAATGTGATAAATTCTGCGAGTGCAATGAAGATTTGCACTCTCAGATGGCCAATTCCAAAGTCTCAAAGGAGATCTTGATTAGAGAAATTTTTTAGTGAATTTGAATACTACCTTCAATTTGATGACTGTGGACATAGTAACCTATCAGGCCATCTAAATTCATTAATGTTATATACCAGCAATCAACCCCCCACTTATTTTTTTCAGGATAATTGTTTAATACAATAGGGAAGAATGCTGGATTTTGGGAATGTCAAATATTACAGTGATAGTGTTAACTTATTACAAGTTTGCTTTCAGCATCAACATTGTTAATTTGTGCATTTTCCCCCCCCTATAAAAGCAGGTTTTATTTCTACTATTCACTCATTCCTTTTTCTATACTTTCAGTCTTTCACACTGTTTAAAATTCTTTAATTTATATTCATAATTTTATTCATAAAGAAATTACGTATGAGATGAAAACATACCCTGTATAACTATAGCATTCATAACGAAACAATATAATCTCTTGAAGAATAACCAAAATTGATTATTGTATATAGTAAGTTTGTTGACTTTTACAATAATCACATTAAAAGTCATACTAACAGTGATTTGTGATTAGTTGACACTTGATAGTGTGTCAGTATATCACCATTAAACTCTAAGATTTAATATCATGTGACAAGTTAAAAAAATCACAACTTAAAAAACTCACGTGATTTGTATATTTTGATCTTGACAATTTATAATAAGATTTAGACTTAAATAACTTTTAGGTCCTTAAAAAATTTCTGTTTTTTGTTCTGAGTTCTTGAAAAATTTTTGTGTTGTTTCAGGTCCCTAATAAAAAAAAATTGATCCAGGTCCCTGCCGTCAGTGGACCATTAATAACTGTTGACGTGTTTACCCACGTGTGTTGCATGCAACTAATGACAGGGACCTGGATCAAATTTTTTTTTAATAGGGACCCGGAACAATCACCAAAAAATTTTTAGGGATTCAGAAGAAAAAAAAGGTAATTTATTAGGGACCTAAAACTAATTTAAAAAAATTTAAGAAAATACAACTCAACTGCTTACTGTCAAATTAACAGACACTTCAGCGGTTACTAACAGACCTCTAACAACAGGAACCTGAATCAATTTTTTTTTATTATTAGGGACCCGGAACAACGCAAAAAATTTTCAGAGACTCAGAAAAAAAAATGGGAATTTTTTAAGGACCTAAAAGTTATTTAAGCCTAAGATTTAATAGTAAATATTTATCATTTTCACTTTTATATATATATATATAAAAAAAAAAAGTTTCTCTTACTATCGAAAACGTGTGTATCTAATTTTGCGATTTTTGGTATATGATGTGAGCATGAACTATGGAAAGTGACAAATCCAAGAATAAGAAATACCTAGCAACAGACCTCACAATGTCAAAGAAGAGAAATCATATATAAGATCTAGACAAGTCAATTGTGTGGACACCAACAAAAACAAATCCACACATGAATGTTGTTATAGATCATCTAAATAAAATGAATATGGTCTTAATTTATGTGTCAAATCGAATCAATTATTCGTAGAACTAGCCACACACCTAGGACGATGACGAGTCCATATCAGAAATAACATCACTAATATACTTGGATACTCTCAACGAAAAAGAGATTATATGTGAGGGAAATTTTCTTAACACAGGACCAATATCTATGAATATTTGATTTGGTTTCCTGCACCCTTAAAATCAGCTAAACTGTGGGAAAAAGCAATATATATAAGTGTTGTCCTTTCAGATACCTTAGTTTGATTTTGCTTTGGTGCACTGTCCTTTCGTTAAAACTGAGCCATTCAAATGGCTATTCTTAATGTGTGCAATGATTTGGTGAAAATAAATCTACACAACAAAAAATCAGAGAAATTGAAGTCAACCTTGTTATTGAAAGTGTGAACGTCAATAGCACGAACATAATGCGAACATAATGCGAACATAATAGTCATACAAAAATATTACATATATTAACAAAATAAAAGGTTATTAAGCTTGCCTCCATTAATATAATATTTATTTACCAGAAAATAAAATATAAATATAGACATTGTGGGTGTATAGTTGGTATAGTCTTCCAATTGAGGTCTTATCCCTTCTTTTAGGGGATGCGTTAGGCTTTGTCGGTTAAGTGATGGTTTGTTTTGTTCTTGTTTTCACTGAATTAAAAAAAAATACTGTGCTATATATTAATTTATTATGTTGATTAACAATTTAATTTTAATTAAATAAAAATTATATTAATGGAAATAAGCTTAACGATTAATATTTTTTATTAGTATATGACATTTGTTTGTAGTGAATATGAAAAGGACAAAAAAAGCCGTAAAGATAATTTGAGGATCATAGTTGATATACATATTCCTTCTTATTCTTCTTTACAAGATGATATATTATAATGATAGATTTAAAATTGAATTGGATTGATGGAACCATTCGATGAACTGGTTAGGTGATCGGTCCAGATAATCTACAACACCAGAGCTTCAAAGAACAAGTTAAAAACTGGATGAACCAATCAAGAACTAGTAAAAAAAAAAAAAAAACAAGAAACCTCATAATTTATAAAAAATAAAAAAAATCAAATGGTGAGTTTGATTTTAATCTAAAGCTCAAATGATGCTGCGGTAGCAGTGTTCTAAACATGAGCACATCCAATTACTTGTTGGTTCCAGTGCATATTGACCTTCAAACAGATGCAATAGTGAAGGAAGAAACCTATATGAAAGTGATAATTTGTTGCTGGTGTTTAATGCAGCGATGTGTGTGAAAGTGAACTCTTAATTAAAAGGAAGAAATAATAAGAATGTATACTATTGGTTGCTTAAGTAAAAGATGGATGTTGCAAACTTAAAAGAGAGATGTCAACAATACATTCTATAATGCACTCTTTTAAACAAGAAATTATTATATGATTTTAGACTATTATATATGGCCATGATCCCTATCAATCTCAACATGACACATACCCAAGTTTTTTTAACTTACGAGAAAGAGTTAATAAAATTTAATTATGTGTTATATGGAGATCGGTCGATACCATGATTATCCAAAACCGTGTATTAATTTCTCTTTTTAAATACTCTATTTATTAATGATTAAAATTTATTGAAAATTACAGTTTTTTTTAAAAGTCTTATTAGTTCTTATATAATGTATCTTATCTATAATTTTGTAATTTTTAATAAATTTTAATCAACAATAAAAAGAATATTAAAAGGAATATATTTAAAAGAAAAAAAAAGGGTTCTGCTATCACTCCTCATGAAAAACAGAATAAGGTGGGCGAGTGATAAAAAGTGAATGTAGATCGACAAATTGGGCTTGTTTGTAAAATTAAAATGTTTAATTTATTTGAACGATGTTTTAACAATATGTTACTATTATTTTTAATTTATTATACAACGTGCAAGAACTTAAGACTTTTTCCAATAGTATACTAATAACTTAATTCAGCATGTTAATTAATTTTTCATTCAATTAATATAAATAATAAAAAATTAGAATAATAAGATTTAAAAAAAAAAAAAGAACTCTTAATGAAATGTAAAAAATATGTTAAGAAAAAAAAAAGAAAAATATATTAAGGAAGGCATGACTTAGAGAAGAAACAAAGGATAAAATCGAAATATGCCATCAATAATAAAGCACTAAAATGGGAAAAATATGTTAATTAAATTGTTAAAACGTTAACACTAATATGTTTTTCAATTTTTATTTTTATTTTGAAAGGAATATGTTCTTCAATTTTAATTTTTATATTATTGTTTCAGCATCAACTTGGATTTACTCTCAGCCAAAGTTTTAAATTGAGGTCAGAGTTGTAGTTGCAATTTTGTCACAAACCTTGATGTTTTATGAAATTGACAAATGTGGTGGATGTGACCAAAATTGAAATCACAATGCAATCATGAAGACTTCAAAAATCTTGGCATTCCAGTTGAAATCGCGATTACAGATTGTTTTTCAAACCTTACTCCTTTCCTAGTAAGATTCCTCTTTATGTTGGCCCAATAAGGCCCAACTACAATTCAACTCAACTATAGTTGGACATGATGACACATCTTGACATGTACTAACCACGACACATTGGTTTTACTTACATCTAACCTCCTATATAAGGATGCCAAACTCAGTTGATTGAGCCTTGACACTAGCATGATCCCCCTCCTATATATGTTTTGCAACCACCTTCCCACCCACATTATGGACTTCTTCACTTGCCATAGCTATTAAAGAAGGGCATGGTCTTGACGTGCATGAATTATGTTTGGGTAGTCTCACCTAACCCTCCACTATTTTGGATATATTCTCTTCCTCACATTGCACCACTAGAAACCTATTTGGACGTTAGAGTCTTTACTTGTAATTACCACCGCTATCCTCATCATATGAATTATATTGTTGCCCAACTCGTGACATTTCTTCCTTCATTAACATTGAATTCGACCATATAAATAGATATTTCATACAAATAAGGTTACATTATTTATTTCTTTTCTTGGACAACAATGTAGGTGGTTTAATTTAGAAATATTATTATCATGCACTGATTTTCTCTTTTATTCCATCTAATTTTTTTCATATATCTCTCAATTTTTTATCACATTATTTATCACATCTATCATTCTCTTTCTTCTTTTATTTGTTCTCTCTACTCCTGTCTTCTTGCTCATACACCTTCACCATTTTTCTTTAATTTAATGCTTAGAATAATATGTTGGGTGCTAAAGGAGAAGGAATAATCTTTTATCTCCATTGTTATGTGCAAATTACTGCCATCGCACAGAACCCTATCATTCATTTCTCTTTTAAGAAAAACCAAAATGGACTACGTACCACTTTTTTTAAGAATACCAAAACGAAAAGGTGCAGTGTGCTCGTGTATGGAAGAGGTTAAAACATGGACCAGTAAGAAAGAGAAAATAAATAAAAAGAAGCCAAAGGGAAGCACTTTAAATATGGCCAAATCAAAATAGAAGAATGAGAAGCAGAATCTTAGTCAAAGTAGTCAAACTTTTATATCCAAGTAGCATAATCCAATCTCATGCTGAAACCTCGATGGAATAACAAAAGAAGGAGAAAAAAAACATTATGCACGAGAAATTGGGGGGAAAAAACTATTTGTATAGTTTTCATAATGCATACATTTTTAATGCCTCTACATATGATCCACAGTACTATATATTCTCAAGATTAGTTTCTTTTTATTTTCCTCTTTCTCTCTCTTAACATTTGTTCAATAGGAATAAAAAGTAATAACAGCAGATTCCCAATCATCCTCTCCACTCTATAGGAAACAGCCATAATTGCACCCAACAGTAACTTTCACCATAAAAAAAAGTTAGAAACCTCTAAGCTACCCACTTCCTTGATTGCTTCATCTCTTTTCAAATTAGTCTTCCAATTATATAAATCCATCAATCTCCATCAACTTCCCTTCAACCACACTTGCTTTTTTTTCCTCCAACCTTTCATGATGAGTAGTTCTTCATGCACAAACTCTTCTGTCAATGGCTTCTACAACTTCCTCACTAGAGGACTCAATGAGCTTCACCAATCCTTCCTCTCCCATGACTTCATGTCAATCCAATTCATTTCAGAGGTTCTCTCATCCCTCCAATCCTTCCATTCCCAGTTAACCATTTTGGTCCAAAGGCTTTGCTTGCCAGTTGGAGGCAAATGGCTGGATGAATACATGGATGAAAGCTCAAGGCTTTGGGATATCTGCCATGTACTCAAATCAGCCATTTCTGGAATAGAGAACTATTCCTCAACTGGCTCCAATATAGCTTCCTCAGTGGATGGCTACCATCATTTGACTCCAGAGCTTTCACATCAGGTTGGTATATACACACCTCAAATTCTGTTTCAAACTTTTAGTCAAAAAAAGCTTAGTGTTTTACAAAAACTAAATCAACTTTATTTAATTAATGAGTCTAATTCTAGTAACGTGTTGGTTGTACGTTTCAGATGTGATTTTGCACGTTTTATCGGAAGCTAATTGTTATAGCTTCCATTAGGCTATTTATGAGTTTCCAAACATGCACTAAATTCTTCTAACACACATATATTGCAGGTTATTAGGGCCATAAATATTTGTCAAAGGGAGAGTCTAGGATTGGTGGAGGAAAATAAAAGCTTGATGGAAACAAGAATTCAGGCATTGTCTCAATGTCTAAATCAGAACATGTGTAAGGAATCAAAGTTAAACGAGTTCAATGGCTTCCGAGGTGTTCTTTGTGCAATGAGGAGTGTTAGCTCATTGCTTCTGATGATTTTGCTATGTGGGGTTGCATATTGTTGGTCTTCCTCGTGCTTTGACCAACAAGGGTATGAAGGGCACATGGTTTTTGGATCAAGTTTTGTGGTTTCTATGGCAAGATTGCAGCAGAAAGTTGCACAGGAGATTGACCAGAATAATGGGCAGCCAGGGATTCTGCTTCTAGAATTCCAACAAGCAAAGATTGCCATGGAGGAATTGAAAGTGGAGTTGGAGAGAATGGTGGGTTATGATGCACAATATGAGATCCAAGCAAAAGTTGACAACTTGAAACGTTGCTTTGGGTTGTTGAGATGTGGGGTTGAGACTATAACAGGGCAACTTGATGATTTCTTTGATGAAATTGTGGAAGGAAGGAAGAAGCTTTTGGATATGTGTAGTCATAAGTAGATGTATATAATTTGGTTTAGTGAAGCCATAGCAAAGGTGGAAAAATACTTGAGAGCAAAATGAAGCTCTTTTAAGGGAAAATAAAGGAAAAATTATGTTGAAAAATGGAAGCAATGTCATAAATTTTTTTTTCTGGTCTTCCTTTTTTCTTTATTTGCTGAGTTGATAGTCAATTGATTTACAAGCTGGCTTTGGTGTTGAGGCCTTGAAGAAGCTTTTCCAATGAAAACCAAAAAAAAGAAAGAAAAAAAAATTGCAAAAGAAGAGAATGTGATGCTTGCTTTGAAGTAAAGCAACATTACTCATGTCACAGATGAGAAACCAGAATTTTGAGATGCCAATGCCTTCAAGTAAGAGAAACGTCTTTCTATACAGAGGAGTAGTATTCTGTTCCTGTATTGGGTACATGGGAAAGAAATACAAAAAAATAAAATAGAATTCAAAAGAAGAGATGATATTTGATAAAAATAAAATGATGCTTTTTCTTTATCAATGGAGTCAAGTAGAATCTTTTGTCAAGGATAACTAGGGATCAATATGCTTCTCTTATCTTTGTGTGAGAGAATTTCCACTTAATATCCCAATATTGAATAAAAAATTTATATCCTATAATATTGTCAATGTATTGAGCAGTTTCATCTGCATTTTATATTAGATATAAAACAAATGTGTTAGGAAATACAAGGAGATAGAATATTAATGCGATCTTTATTAATGAGTCATGAATCAATTACAGAAGTAAATTTAACACTTTTAAACTTAAAACTTTAAGGCATTAGATATATATATATTCTTGTCACTTATATGTTGCTCTAACCAATATGAGACTTTTTATTCTCACTTGCATTGTATCAGAATGCAGATTTTATCAATAAAAATCAATTAAATGTAAGAAAATTTTGGACCAATAAATTATAGTGCACCGCACGTTGATGTACTCAAACCATTCACTCCTTACTTGTAAAACCAAAGTTACCCGAATTTACAAGTTCTTCTGCAGGTTAAAGAAAATTCTGTTTGTTAGATTTCATTTTTAAAGTTCATGACTCATATCAAATGTTTATGTTGTTATATTGTATTATTGTCTTTAAATGGATGGTTAAAGAGAAACAAAATTATGCTGGGAAAATAATCTAGGCTTTCTGCAAAGGTTAACGGTATCTGACATGGTTAAGACAGAAAAAGAAAAACTTTCTCCAAGAATGACACCCCTATAAAGCCTAAAAATATACTATGTGAAATCTACCTTTCAAAATAAAGCTCTCTAGTCCCAAGGGTGGTTGATAACTCAACAACAAGAACAGATCTTCCTCTGTTAAAGTTAAATTGATTGTCTGGGAAAAGAAGAAAGTAGATATGATAATGATTTATAACATAGAAAATAGGATTGTGCTGCCTCCTTACTGGACAAAGGGAGAACCTTAGACAACAAATTTATATTTTTTAATGAAATACTAGCAAACTGTCTTTTTCACCTTGTTTGACAATCTCTTTTCACCTTCTTTTTGGATATCTAATTTTCTACTCTCTCCTGACTGAAATATAAGCAAAAAAAATTGCATATATATTGAACTAAAATATAAGCAAACTTTAACTAACTCTCTCCTATTTAATGATACCATCTTCAAAATATCCTTCATTTAATTAAAGTTTTATTTCCAACTACCTTCTCTTTTTTTTGTCCTATGCAATTAAATGTAAGGGGTACTTTAGGAAATGAATTAATCTTTTTATTGAGACTATCAAAATTAAATGATGTTAACTAACTTTTTTAAAGGGTATGATTCAGTTTTTTTTTTTGTTTATATTTCAGTCCGGAGGAAATACTTTTTTCAATTAATTTCCTTACTTTAAAGTAAGGATGGCCTAGTGCTAATTTTATTTAATAACGTGACGGCGGGGAAATCTAGTTTTCATACGCATTTATCATGTTTAAGGTGGATTACTGAACGGTTGGGGGAATGAAAGGAATTTCTTCTCTAGATTTACCTTTTTTAAAGTGTAGGTTTACTTTAGAGAGAAAAAATCCAGACATCTTAATCAAAGAAGAATGAGTCCTGATTAGCGTCCACCCTAAAATGGGATGAATTGGGGTAGATAGAGTAGATATAGGAAAAAAAGAGAAAAGGTGGAGAAAAAAAAAATGTAGATGTAATAAATGATGTGATAGAAAAAATAGAAGAAAAAAATGGAGTGGGAAGGAAATGAAAGATAAAATAGATAGATGATTATAATTTTTCAAAAAGAATTGATCAAGTTTTAATATTACATGCACATAATAAATTATAAATTTATTAAAATTTTCTTTAATTTTTATTCATGGTTAAGATAGTTTTGTAAAAGAAAAAAAATAGTGAAAATTTTCTTTAAAAAAAAAAAGACAGTTTTGTAAAGTTTAATTTTAATACATTAGTAAGAGTAGCACCAGTACTCTACATAGAGGAAGAAAAAATAAATAAATAACGGTATGTGTAAGTGCTTTTAATAAAAGAAAGAGAGTGCAAACCAATAAAATATTGAAGCAAAGGATGTGAGGGTCTATACTTATAAAATGTACACACAATCAACACGTGGCTGAACAAAATTGTGGCTGAATGATTTTTATAATATTATTGATAGGTGTAATTTACATTATCAATCAATTAAAAATTATCTAATATATGACTTTTTAATGATTATTATAAAAGTTAATAATCTTATGATGCATAGCAATCAATAATTAAGCTAGTAAAGAAAAGCAATTAATAATTAAAAATATATTTGAATTCTCATTGAGACTTAGATAGTGAAAATTCCAATGCACTTCAACATTGAAATAATAAAGAAGTTGTTTATCCAAAAGTACGTTAGAGGACAACTTAATAGTAATCAAACATGTATTAAATGACATTGTGAAATTTTTTTACATTAAGTATATTTTAATTAATTTTCTTTATAAATATCCCACCTTTAATAACCTCTTTTTAAAAGATATTTTTCTTTTCTCGTAATCAAACTTTAATAATGTAATGCTGGAAAATCCAAACAGAAAAGTAAATTAACTTTTTTTTAAAATCAACAACGAAGGTTTAGCACTTTAGCCTCAAGGTTAGGATATTGATTAACTAGGCTTTCGTTTGAGTGCGTCAAATAGCATAAGTGTCTTGCAATGAACATAATGATCTGAAGTCAAATCCTAGGTATATATACCTCAACATTTAGCAGGCAAAGATTTTTTTACGGGATCTTATCCTAATTATTACTTGCATGAAGCAAAAAAGAACTCTCGTGTGCACAGTGAATTGTACGTTCATAAATTCGAATTTAGAAACCTAATAACCGAAGGTCTAAGTATAATAATTGTTAAAATATAGCATAAACGACGAAAAAGAACCTTGGATTAAAGATAAGAAAAACAAGTATCAAGCATGGAAGAATAGATATGACATATTCTCTTATCATCAGTTATCACAAAGAGATCCAAGCATAATCCCCTTAATGTCGACTCCAAGATTCATTTGTAAATAATACGCTTGTCTTTATCAATAAGGGTCACCATCATCCATCAAAGTCACGTTCGTGGCTCCATTGAAAATTTGTAAAAAGTGCTTCAATTTGCGTTGTAAAATTAGGAGGATTGGTGATCACTTTTCGTGAACATAAAATACATTGTATGTGCCAAAGGAAGTTGACGTTTCAGATGTCCTAACAGAGTGTACCACCACCTCCCTTGTGTTTTTTTATGTTTCCCTTTTATTTCTTGCCGTGAATTGAGATTAATCTTGACCATGTAATTAATTACAATTTACGGGTTACATGAAAAAGAGAATTAATGTGTGACTAAATTACATTGATATATGGTAAGAATGATGAACACGTATAGTTGGACTAGCAATGCCGTCTAACATGGAGAAATATGCATGAATCTGATAATGAATTCAGGGGACAAAAGCAAGGTCAGACAGTACATTTTGTTCCAAACCAATTAAATGTAAAGTAGGCAGGCTCTCGGGTCAGGTTGATTTTTGGAAAAAATTTTAGTCCGAACTGAAATCAATATTTTTTTTATCCGTAGAAATCGAAGTATCATAATTTATAATAATTTACGCATACTGTTCAACCAACTAAGCTAGACCATATATGAAATAGAAGAAAATGAGATAATTTAATGCACCATGAAATAGAATTAAGTTATTATTTTATTATTTGAAGATTTTATGATAAAATAGAAGAAAAAATTAAGTTGTTTCATCTCATATTTTTCGATTTAGAGCAAAAAAAAAAAGAGTATTTAATAGAAATAAAATTAAATTCTTTCGTATTTCATTATTTTTTTTTTTCATGTATTGAAACATAATCTATTTCTTTGATGAATCCAAACGTAGATTTCAGTCTAAAAAGGTAATAGAACAATCATAAGACGTTCATCCACAACTAGACGTAATTCGACCACTATAAATATAGTTCTCTCAAAGAAATAAAAAACCAAGAAAAGGCCAAATATATGTAGATATAGCAACCTGACCCTAAATCCCTGCCTAAAGATAGAGACAAGTGATGTGGTGAGCACAAAGATCATAGCTCACTTCCAATCTGTGTTATCCATGTCATATCATAATCCATTGCTTTGAAGACTGAACATAACATAATATTTAGAGGCGAGAAAACAAAGACCTCATACTTATAAATCACAATACTGTCACAGCTACAAACCTTGTACCATATACAGTTCAACTTTATGTCAAAACTAAATTTCATACATAGATATAGGTAAAACATTCGCCTTAAGTTAGGGGAAAAAAAAGTGAACCAAAAATCTAATTTATTATCCACAAAAGTGAATGGTTTGTGCTTCCTTGACTCACTTCTTCTCATGCATGATTTCATCTATTTCAGCATTATTTCTTCTTCTATTCCCCAATCAAACCCTCCTATAGATTTGGACTGGAAGCTGCAGGTGTAGTTTTGGCCTCGTTGACAATCTTCATGATCTCTTCTATACTTTGAAGAGATTTTGTATTTTCTTCGTTGTAGTAGACAGCTTGAGCCCCTTCTCTCAATTCCTTAGGCAAGTTCTTTAAAAACCATGGATGTGACTTGATTTCCTTCATGGTGATTCTCTGCAACATAGTTATAAAAGCAGAGTTACAACAACATACACCTAGTAATATCATGTCATAGTTATAAGTTTTTTTTTTTATTTATTTATTTATTTTTTTTACAATGCTCCCCCAAAAAAAATAAAAATTAAATGACTGTGTTCATATATACATACCATTGCTGGATTTGCCACAAAAATGCGAGATATCAGATTTTTACTGTCTTGAGATATGCAAACTTTGTCGGGGAACTTGTATTGAACAGCCATAACTCGCTGGATAAAAAAAAAATTAGGTTTAAATATATTTTTAGTCCTTGCAATTTAGTATTTTTTTATTTTTCGTCCTTATAATTTTTTTTTTGTTTTAGTCATTGCAAATTATGTTTGTTTTGTTTTTCGTCCTTAAAGTGGTTTAGATAACGTTTTGAACAGTGAAAAAAGCGTTATCTAAACTGCTTTAATGATAAAAAACAAAACAAACATAATTTGCCATGACTAAATCCAAAAAAAAAAATTGCAAGGACGAAAAGGAAAAAAATGCTAAATTACATGAACTAAAAAGGTATTTAAGCCAAAAAAATATACAGAAGGAGTAGACATAACATATGATGAATGATGAATCTATCAAAAGTAGTTGAAAAATAAAAGTAAATAGTTAATGTACTAGTGTAAAGAGATTAGAGATTTTACATTATCTTTCGATCACAAACTATAGTGCATAGAAATTAAACTAAAAAAAATAAAACAAAAAATTACATTTATGGTTTTCTGGAGATTTTGGGTATCTTCTTTGTCCTCAAATGGCAATGCTCCTACCAGCATTGTATAAAGTATTACTCCACAGGACCATACATCTGCCAACTGAGAAGGTACAAAACAAACATCAGCCAAAAAATGAACAAAACAAAACTAGCATATAATACAGAGAAAACTCATAAAGTCAGAGTTAAGTGCTTCATAATAGTCACTAAAATATGTTATTTCTATTTCACTCTAACAAGGGAATTTCACTGTGTGTAAGTGACTGCTGAACAATTGAATCAGTCGATAATACAACATGAATCTTCTATTATTTTTCATGATCTAGAGTTAGAAACTGTAATATTACCTTTCCATCATAAACTTTCCCTGAAAGGATCTCTGGTGCAATATAGGCTGGAGTTCCTATCATTGAATGAGGCCTCGAATGAAGTAGGTATGACTAGAAAAATAAAGATTGTCAGAAGCAAAAATTATCAAATAATGTGGCATTTAATTAGTAATTTGTTTAAAGCATTCAACATTGGTATATATAGGAATTTCATAATTGAACCTTAGAATAGCCGAAATCACAAATTTTAAGACGATTTGCAGGGCTGCCATCCAATAAGGTATTCTCCAACTTCAAGTCTCGATGACATATTTCCTACAAAAGAAGGCAAACAAAAATCATATTACTAACCAACACACACTGAAAACAAAGAATCCATTCTCAGAGTAATGTGTATTTCATTTACCTTGTCATGGCAATAACTAACTCCTGTAATCAACTGCTGGAAGAAATATCGAGCCTGAAAAGAGTATTTAGAAGTCACTACAATAATTAATTCTGCAACACGTAGCAACTGAATATATGGTAGTTGGAAATAGTGTGTTTGCAACAAACTATTATTTCTGCATTTTGATATATTTTATGATAATTTTTTTATGCTCTAGTTATTTTATATTAATTAATCCAAGAATGTTTAGCATTTTTCACACCGCTATTATTTCTAATACGGTTTTGTTAACCTTTGTTCTTAAACAATGGTTATATCATTAATAAATATAATTTTTTTTTATTGAAAATCATTATGGAAATGCATTGATAATATGAAATACTAATATACTTTTTAATAAAAAATATATTTTTAATTTTTTAACCATTACTTTTAAGATAATGATTAATAAAATCATTTTCAATTAAAGATAATTTTCTATTGATTAATTTCTTAAGCAAAATCGTTTATATTAATAATAATAATTAAAAAAAAAAAGTTCTTCTCTGGAAAGAGTGAGAGAGAGAGCATAATAATATATACCTCGCCTTCACGTAATCTTCCTCCGCAAACTCGGTTAAATAACTCTCCACCCGCTGCATACTCCATAACTATTGCAAGATGTGTTGGAGTCAAAGCCACCTGCAAAGTTCAAATTCCATATTAAACAATTTATCTCAACATAATCATGTATATTTATAAGCATATATATATTAACATCCGTAAAATATATATATATATATATATTAACAACGAATGGTTAAAGGCGTTAATTAACATATATTTAATATTTAATATTACATATTTCTAACTAATTGCATATTGGACCGTCCGAACGTGAACACATATAGTGATATTATTTATTTATTTTTACCAAATACAGTATTATTTAAAATTTTAACTTATTCAACATTTTACTTTTCATTTATATTAATTGTAGTATTAATGCCCAATGTTATTTTACAATAGAAGCCAAGCAATAGTTTCAACTAGAAAAACGGACCATACCTCCTTGAATCGAACAATATTCGGATGGCGTAGAGATCTATGGTTTATGATTTCCCTTGCTATGCTCTCAAGCCTCTCATTAATCTGCAAAAAGTATTAAGGTTGCTTAAGAAAACAATAAATAAGGTAAACGTACTCAACCGCTGCCACTTAAATAATCAAGTGCATGGATGTGTGTTTGAAGGAACCCATTAGAGTGATGGAATATATTTTACATATGATAATAAGCACAAATAATTATTAGTTAAAATTAAGTATATATAATGAGATTTAAAGTTAATTACAATCTTATATTGTGAATTTTAATTTATAGAAGTAAATTTGATTCTTGAAAATTTTATAGCCAGAAATAGGAAATCATTCGGAAAACAAAATACATAGGTAGCATTAGCAACGTACCCTGTTGTCCCGTGGGATGTATTTGACGGCAACGAGATCTTTGGTCTCTTTGTGACGCATAAGCCTTACCACCGCAAATCTTCCAAGCCCTATATCCTCATTCACTGCCTCGTAGTTCTCCATATAAACCTTTCTTTGTGTTTGTTTTGTTCTTCAAACACCACAATTAATTAATCACCCACTAACTAGGCACTAGCACAAGTCAATGATCAATCAAACCCAGATAGATAACCAAACTGTTAGATGATTTGAGCACGCGGGAGGAAAATCACTCTCACTTGCGCACATAAGAGGGATACCTTTCAATTTAAAGTCAATTTTAGAGTATGGATACAAATGTTATCATTATTATTAGATAATAATATAATCACGTATCTTAATAAAGGAAAATAAAAGATATCTCTATTGTCAACAATCAAAATATATATTGATGGTGATAAAGTTGTTTAAAACTCGAGATGACAATTAATATGCAAATCAATTGAAAAATAATCTAAATTCGATTTTTTTTTTTGGATAAAATTAAGATAAAGTAAAGATGAAGGGTCTTCATAATTATTAGATAAAAAATCATAACTTGATAATTGTGATAAAATTAAAATATGTAGTTACAATCACAACTATTGATTTTATAATCAATAGTTATTAGTGTACTTTTTTTTTTAAAAACATACGAGTAAATAATTTATATATGGATAGAGTAAAGAGTTTTTACAATATTAATCAATAAAAGGGTTGGTTAGTTTGATCATACCTAACATAACTTCTTATTGATTTAATAATGTAAATTTTTTTACACCGATAATATATAAAAATTAAAGTCAATATGTATTTTCTCACTTTAGAGAGTCACCATATGCATGTCTGAATTTTATTTAACGAGAGTGATTTTAGAAATTTTTCTTATCATCTCTTCTCTTTCAATCTACTATCATTTTTATCTTTCTTTCTAAATAATATTGTATCACAATATAAATTATTTATTATAAATCTAAAATATAATTTATATATTCTAAAATATATATCTTTCTTACAAACTTTAATTATAATGTAAATTATATATTTAAAAGTATTTATTTATTATAAATTTTAGTTATATAAAATAAATATTATTTTATACAATGCGCACAGACTAAAATATAGACTAGTTATACATGATTTTATCACAATCTCAACAAATAAATCATTAATTTTGTTCTTAAAGGACTACCCTTTCTCCTAAGTATTTTCTAAAATAATAAAACTATTTAAATAATGTCTAAAGTATTAAATATCTATCACTTTAATCTTTAAGTTTACGTATTTTAGTAAAGTTTAGAGACTATTCGGAAAGGGTTTTTTAATATATTTTTTTGAGATCAGGGTTTTTTAGTATTTAGAGAACTACTTAACATAATTTTTAATACTTCTAAAATTACTTCTTCTTTTTTTACTTTTATTTTTTTTGGGTGAATCCGGTTTTTGTTTTTAACTTTAAGAACTACTTAGGAGAAATAGTAATAATTTAAAGATGAAATTGACAGATTATTCTAATCTCAACTATTGATTACTCAATGCTTATAATACAATTTATCCTTTAATATTCGCAACCTTATGTTAGAGAAATTAGATCCTATATGGATACTATGATATTGTATATCATATTTGTTACCATCCCTAATCCCAAAGAGTCAATTTTCAATCAATAATTATAAATGTTATTCGTATTCAAGAATTATTTTAGTTTAAATTTTGATAAAAAAAATTATCAACTAATTAAAAATCATCTTAAATATAAATTTTCAAATAATTATTATAAAAATAATTTAATGATTATGCACTATCAGTATAAGTTTTTTTTACATTATCAAGCAATAAGAAATCATCATTAATATGATTTTTTAAATAGTTATCGTAAAAGTCAATAACTTTACTAAACATTATAGTTTGTGATAATTTGTAATTAAATAATAGTGTAAAAAAGTTCTATACTATGAAATATCATTAATTTAAATAGTTCTACACTATTATAATTCAATTATTTTTTTAAAAGGAAATGACTTTCGAGGCATTTAATGGCTACTAATTGAAGTTATAGGTGGCCAGTGGCCTTAGTTTATGAATGTGATTGAAGGCAACGTAAATTTTCAGAAAAAAAAAATCATTAATTTATTTGAAAATTATTATTATTATTATTATTATTATTATTATTATTATTATTATTATTATTATTATTATTAATAAAACAAATTTTTTATACGGTTAACTAATTAAAAATCACTCTAAACATAAGGTAGTTATTCCAAAAATTAACAACCTCATCATACATAAGAATCTATAAGTAAATAAGTGAATGATAGTATTAAAATCTTTACAATATATTTAAATTAAATTAAAAAAACTTTCTTTAGAAGTTAAAAATATATTTAACAGATTATATCGTAAGCACATTTTTTTAATTAACAAACGTAACTAATTTAAGATTTTTTTTATGGATCGAAGCGACTTTTGAGACATTAAGTGGCTATAATTTGAGGTTGTGTACACCTACTTGATTATGAGTGCATGGTGGCAATATAACTTATCAGATAAACAAATATTAAGATTGAGCCAATTAGAAAATTATGTTTACAATATTGATAAAAAAAATAAATTGGAATTGTAATGTGATAATTGCCATCTTTACTTACATTTTGTAGTAGTTTAGGGGCAATTATGTGATATCTCTTATGCTTTTGAGCTTTGTTTGTGTTCATTTTAGGTAAATTTTGAATAAAAGTTTAGTTTATTTAGGATTTTCTAGTTTATACCTTTTACACTTGATCTTTGGGTAGTTTGTTTGTGTTTTGTAGGAACTTTGTTGAAGTTCGGATCAAGCAAAGGAGAGTCCATGAGTAGCTACATTGGAAGAAAAATGAAGAAAAATGTCAAATTCAGCAACCAGAGTACACCATGGGCTGCCTGTGGTCTACCATGGGCGTGGCAGACTTCAGGAAGTCAATTATAAAAGTCAGCCTCAACCACGGGCAGACCATGGTAGACACCATGGCCATGGCGCGTTTAGCGAAAATAAAGCAGAAAGTTGCGTCTTTTATTTTTTAATTTAAATAGACCTTCTAGGATAGAAAAGACGTTCATAATTTTAGGGTTTTCATAGGCAAAGAGGTCAGAGACATTGGGGAATCGTTTCCATGCTCAAGGATTCATCTTCCATTGTCTCTTCTCCAGTCTCTTCTTCCCCCATGGCTATGAGTAGCTAATTCCATCCTTTGTTGGGGTTTGATGTAATTGAATCTTCTTCCATGTAATTACTACATTGTCTCTATTTAATTAAGTATTGTTATTATTTCTCTTCTACACTTATTGCTTGCTCTTAGCCTGATCACCTGAGTGCATTATTCTTTTTATTTGATTGTAATTGGGAAATTCAATTGAATTGCGAACTGAAGGGAACACCCAATAATTTTTATGCCTAGGGATAGGGTAAAAAGGATTGGGCATCGTTAAAACCCTCATTCTTAATGCAAGTACTTTGATTACACTAATTCAAGGAATTGATAGTGGAATCAAAAGACTTAGGTTCTTTCGCTTAAGGGATTAAGGTTAGAATAAATTGTGGGTTGATGATAACATAGGTTTAATTAAATAGGAATGATTAGTAATGCATGATAGGTTGATTTAATGAAGTCAAACCCCGACAATTCCTTCCATTGATATAAACCCCATTCTCTGCGCATACCAACTGTTCGACAAAATTCCCAATCAAGTTTCCTTCCTTTTTACTCTTTATTCTTATGCATTTGCTTTTAATTTTGGTTACTTTAAATTTCTCAATATTCGTAGTCTACAAATTATATTAATAATTACCCATTTATCGCACAAGTCCCTGTGGAGACGATACTCTACTCATCACTGTGTTACTTGAGCGATTTGGTACACTTGCCAAAATTGCCAACAAGTTTCTGGCGCCGTTGCCGGGGACTTGTGTCTCGGTAATTGGGCAAATTTTAATATATTTTGTGGACTTTAAACATTCTTTTATTCTTTCGCATTTTATTTTTAATTTTTTTTATTTTCTTCTTCCTTACCCGGTGCTAACGGTCTTTCTAGTTGCTCTAGTTGTTTGTGATTTTGTGCATGCCAGGTACTATTGGTACAAGGAGCAAGACTAATCCTCAAGAGCTCCGTTTCATTCCAGAGATTGAGAAGACTACTAGGCTGATTAGCAGTCAAACTAAAAGAGCAAAGCAACTAGCGAAGCAGTTGACATTGGAAGAGAGTTCTTCCAATCCTCACCCACTTTCCGAACATTCTTCTAGTTCAGAGGAGGAAGACATGGCAGAAGAAGAGCAACCTGCCAGGAGAACTCTTGCAGATCATATCAACAATAATGGTCCAAGAGTGTTCTCTAGTATTGCCAGGCCAAGGAACGCCAACCGCATAGTTGAAGCTAAATCAGCATTGCTCACACTTCTCAGTCAACATGCGTTTGCTGGTTTAGAGAATGAAGACCCCTACAACCATTTGACCACTTTTTATGATCTATGTGGCACAACAGGGGTGGCCCAGAATGAAGAGGAGAGCTTATATATGAGGGTGTTCCGTTTCTCCCTCATAGGAAATGCATTGAAGTGGCTCACCAACCTTCCATCTCAGAGTCTTTCCACTTGGACTGAAGTGGAAAGAAAGTTCTTGGATCGGTTTTTCCCTGAAGTGAAGAAAAGCCAAGCAAAGATTGACATATTGGGCTTCCGCCAAAGGAATGATGAGTCACTCCATGAAACTTGGGAGAGATACAAGACTCTCTTGATGAAGTGCCCCAACCATGGGATTGGACAGGTTGATCAACTCTATATTTTCCTTGGGGGTCTGAAGGGGCAAACAAAGGTGATGCTTGATGCTGCAGCTGGTGGAGGAGTGATTAAAAATAAGTCATTGGATGAAGCCATAGAGTTGATTGAAAACATGGCAGCCAGTGATTTTGAAGCTCAACATGATAGAGCTCCACGCAGAGGAGTAATGGAGCTCAACTCTCAAGATGCAATTCTAGCCCAAGTGGAAGCACTCAAGGTGCAAGTGTCCAACCTTCCCCAACAATTAATGAAAGTTGCCTCTTCTCAGTCACATCACCGGGTGCTCAGTTGTGAAATTTGTGGGGGTGAGCATCATGTAAAGCACTGTCCTTATACTTCTAGCACACAAGAGGAAGAGGTGAATTATATGGGGAGTCAGAACAACTATGGCCAAGGGAAGCCGAATTTCTACGGTAACAATTCTAACCGTAGTGGTTTTCAGACTCATCCTGTCTTTGATAAAGGAGCTGGTGAAAGATCTTTTCAACAAAAGCCCAACCTCTATGACCGCACGACGAAGTTGGAAGAGACTCTCATGGATTTTATGCAAGTCTCTATTTCTAATCAGAAGAGCACTGATGCCTCTCTCAGAAACTTGGAGACTCAAGTTGGGCAGCTTGCAAAACAGGTGGCGGAATTGGCAGAGTACACTAAGAGTGGCTTTTCAGCCAACACTCAGACCAATCCCAAGGCTAACTGCAGTGCAATATTTACCATTAGTGGGTCAGAGTGTGATACAGTGAATAGAGAAGATGAGGTAGTAGAGGAAGTTGAAGTGAAGAAGGTTGGAGTTCAAAGCACAGAAGGGGACTCAAGGATGAAGTGGGCCTAGAGCTCGGAAAACCAAGGAAGAAAAGTTAAGAGCCAAAGCCCCTTTCACTACAAAGCTCCCTTATCCTAAAGCACCAACAAAGATTGATAAGGAGAGACAATTTGCTCGGTTCTTAGACATTCTCAAACAACTCTACATCAACATCCCATTCTCGGAAGCCTTGAAGCAAATTCCAATCTATGCCAAATTCTTGAAGGACTTCTTGACAAGGAAAAAGAAGTTCATTGAGAAGGATACCATTGAGTTGGAAGCGGAGTGCAGTGCTATAATTCAGAAGACATTGCCTGCCAAACATAAGGATCCTGGGAGCTTTACTATTCCCATCACCATTGGGAACCTTTCTGTTGATAAAGCTTTGCTTGATTTGGGGGCGAGCATCAACCTGATGCCCCTATCTATGCTAAAAAGAGTTGGAGATGTGGAGGTAAAGCCAACTCGCATGACATTACAACTTGCTGATCGCTCCATTATATCCCCTCATGGGGTGGTGGAAAACATGCTAGTGAAGGTCGACAAATTCACTATTCCCGCTGATTTTGTTGTCATGGACATGGCGGAGGATTCACAGATTCCCATCATCTTGGGACGACCTTTTATGAAGACTGTCGATGCTCTAATTGATGTTGGCAAAGGAGAGTTTAAGCTTAAAGTGCAAGATGAAGAGGTGACTTTCAATGTCTGTGACTCTGTGAGCCCCCCAAGGGGTTGGGGTTGACACAACCATTCATCTTAGTGACCCTTGAGGTCACTCACCCGTCAAGCTAGTGACGTTAAAGAAGCGCTTACTAGGAGGCAACCCAACTTTCTATCCTTCTCTCTCTTGAATTAAATTTTGTCTTTTTGTTCTATTTTATGTTTTGTGTTGCTTTGTGTTGTTTTCAGGCTGCATTTGTTTTAAAAAGGGGGCACCATGGGCTGTCCATGGTAAACACCATGCCTGTGGCGTGAGCGATTCTCATCCGTATCAACTCCAGAGGATACCCCGGGTTGCCCATGGTAGACTCCATGCCCATGGTGCGTCAAAGGTGCCATTCATTCGTCAAAACCAGACCCCTCCATGACCTGGTCATGCTAAATACCATGACCGTGGAAATCTAGCTGTCTTAAAAAAAAAAAGTATCAGAGGGGGTGCGAATATCATATAACGGGGTGCAAAAAGAAAAGTTGAAAAAAAAAGGGAGAACCCCAAATCGAATCGCACCCTAAATCTGAAATTCTTTCTTTCTCGACAGACTTTCAGAGGCACACCACCACCATCTTCCACCACCATGACGCCATGGCCACCACCGCGCTGCCATAGCCTCCACTCCATGGTCCCTCTCTCAACCCACCATTCCCAAACGCTTCTGCAGTGCACATCCATCCAAAACCACCATCACCAGAACACCTCCACCACCGCCGGAGTTCCCTCCACCTTCTTCTTAGCAGAGTTTGCGGCCCAAGTTGATTGGCCAATGAGAGTTGGGGACCACCATACTCTTGGCCAAGGGGGTGATGATGGGCCTTTGATGTTGAGGTAAGTCTTTCTTTCTTTTTCTTGTCTTTACTGTTTTTGTTAGTTTTTTTTTTATTGTGAATTATTGTGACTTGGTATGTAATTATTGCTTTCTTGTTTTCATTGAAGTATAAAAAAAAAAAAGTTCTTGATGTTGAGGTTCAATGCATGGTTGTGGTTGCACTCCTAAATTCTGGAATTGTTCTAACTGTGGTTAATATGTGTGGCATGTTTGTATGGATACCTCTGTTCCCTTGATGAAACCTAGCCTGGTGAGGAATTACTATTATATATGTTGAGTGGCACCATTAACTCTTGCACATATGATTTTGCTTGAAATCTTTTGCTTCCGTTGTTTTGCATGCTAGCTTGGAAAGGATCAAGGCCTTGTTTGTTGTCTTAAGCCACTAGCCAGAAAGCTGTCCTTTGTTAAAAAAAAAAAAAAACCCTTGCACCCTTTTTGAGCCAATTGAAAGATTTTCTTGATGCATGAACCCTTAACCTTAATAGAAAAACAAATGTTTTCCCTTCCTAGGAATTGGAGAGCAAATTGAGAAATAAGGTTTTACATTAAGTTTGGGGTATCTTGCTAGACACCCAAATGTGGTAAATGAAAGGTACCCCAAAGGAATTCTAGCATCACAGTTAGTTAAAAAAAAAAAGTGTGTGACTCACCTTTGTCCCACAGTGTTAAAGTTGTCAAAAAAAAAAAAAGCAAAAAAGACAAAATAAATAATTTTGCAGTGGGACATAGGTAAAGTTGAATAAAGTAGTCATGGATTGAAGAAACTTGGGGTCCAAATTGTGATTTTGCTCTTGAGATCAAGTGGGGAATTATTTCTCTTTTTGCTCCCATATTCTTAGATGCTTTGAATCCCAGAAAAACCAAGATTTTGTTGTAGCCCGGCCACGTTACAAGCCAAAAAAGTCCTTAGTGATCCTTGCTTACATGATTGATAATTGTGATTGTTGAGAGATAAAAAGCAAAATTAATATGTGTTGTTTTAATGTGTTGCTTGAGAGATATACTCACCTACGATTGTGTGATTGAGTGATATACTTTGTGAGGACCAAGGGACTTTGGTGGTTCGTTGCATTTTTTTTTGCCATCCATATTAATCTCTTGATGAACTGTCACTGGAATTTTTGTGTGGGCACCTTATTATGTTTGGACTGTATTGCTCTAGAACTTGTTTTGATGATGATGAGTTGGGAATTTATTGCAGGCCATGTCTTTGTGTTTTCAGTGTTTCTTAGGATTGTCATTAAGTAGTTCTTGTTTTTGTTGCTCGAGGGCTAGCAAAGTTCTAAGTTTGGGGTGTTGATAATTGCCATCTTTACTTATATTTTGTAGTAGTTTAGGGGCAATTATGTGATATCTCTTATGCTTTTGAGCTTTGTTTGTGTTCATTTTAGGTAAATTTTGAATAAAAGTTTAGTTTATTTAGGATTTTCTAGTTTATACCTTTTACACTTGATCTTTGGGTAGTTTGTTTGTGTTTTGTAGGAACTTTGTTGAAGCTCGGATCAAGCAAAGGAGAGTCCATGAGTAACTACATTGGAAGAAAAATGAAGAAAAATGTCAAATTCAGCAACCAGAGTACACCATGGGCTGCCTGTGGTAGCTACCATGGGCGTGGCAGACTTCAGGAAGTCAATTATAAAAGTCAGCCTCAACCACGGGCAGACCATGGTAGACACCATGGCCATGGCGCGTTTAGCGAAAATAAAGCAGAAAGTTGCGTCTTTTATTTTTTAATTTAAATAGACCTTCTAGGATAGAAAAGACGTTCAGAATTTTAGGGTTTTCATAGGCAAAGAGGTCAGAGACATTGGGGAATCGTTTCCATGCTCAAGGATTCATCTTCCGTTGTCTCTTCTCCAGTCTCTTCTTCCCCCATGGCTATGAGTAGCTAATTCCATCCTTTGTTGGGGTTTGATGTAATTGAATCTTCTTCCATGTAATTACTACATTGTCTCTATTTAATTAAGTATTGTTATTATTTCTCTTCTACACTTATTGCTTGCTCTTAGCCTGATCACCTGAGTGCATTATTCTTTTTATTTGATTGTAATTGGGAAATTCAATTGAATTGCGAACTGAAGGGAACACCCAATAATTTTTATGCCTAGGGATAGGGTAAAAAGGATTGGGCATCGTTAAAACCCTCATTCTTAATGCAAGTACTTTGATTACACTAATTCAAGGGATTGATAGTGGAATCAAAGGACTTAGGTTCTTTCGCTTAAGGGATTAAGGTTAGAATAAATTTGGGTTGATGATAACATAGGTTTAATTAAATAGGAATGATTAGTAATGCATGATAGGTTGATTTAATGAAGTCAAACCCCGACAATTCCTTCCATTGATATAAACCCCATTCTCTGCGCATACCAACTGTTCGACAAAATTCCCAATCAAGTTTCCTTCCTTTTTACTCTTTATTCTTATGCATTTGCTTTTAATTTTGGTTACTTTAAATTTCTCAATATTCGTAGTCTACAAATTATATTAATAATTACCCATTTATCGCACAAGTCCCTGTGGAGACGATACTCTACTCATCACTGTGTTACTTGAGCGATTTGGTACACTTGCCAAAATTGCCAACATAATGAAATATAATGATACTACTAAATGGCATTGTTTTGATTGTTAAAAACAAAATACATGATGAATTTCTTGTAAATAGGATATTTGTTTTTAATGGGAAGGTATTGTTAATCTTTTTTAGTATTAGAGCTAACAACTTGAGTTAAACTCAAATAATTTGTAATTAAGGTTGGACTAAACCTTTAAAATATAAGCTAAAAAAAATTAGGTCATTTCGGCCTGAACTTAATGGGTTAAAGGGTCATATTGGATCTTTAAATTTTAGGTTTAGAAAAAATTGGGCCTATTTAATTCAATCCAATTAATTATTTTAATTTTATTTTTTATATAAATTTATATATATTCTTAAGATTTTATATTTTAAATATATTTTAATTTTTAGATTAGGACTAACTTTACTTGCTAACTCAATATAGGCCAGACTGAATTATCAAAATTGTAGCTTAGATGAAATTTGAGTTGGATTGACCTAATCCAATTTTGCACTATAGATAGAGAGACCTAAATTTAACTAGACTAAATAGTTCGATTTGACACCTCTATTTAGTATATACTGAAATTAAAATGGATTTTAAGAAGCAATGTTGAACTCAACTAAAATAATTGCAAAATTTCCTTTTTTTTTTCTTTTAATTTGTCTTTTAATATGAGTAGTAATAGTTGTGAATCTTTTGATTATTGATGATGGTGTACTTCATTACATTAATTTTACAAAAAAAAAACTTTTTTTTATTCTTTAAGCCTCTAACTATCATCATAGATTAGATTAACACTACATTAATTTTTTAAGAGTTTTTATAACTAAATTATATATTAAAAGTTAAAAAAAGTGTTCTATCTAAAAAAAAGAGTTAAAAGAAGTGTTACCATATGTTTATTTGGAGGAGTGTTAATAACTAATTCTAACACATTCCTTCTAATACACTTTCTCTTATTAGTTAAAATTTATTGAAAACTACAAAATTATGAGAGATTCGTTAAATAGGATGTATGACTTACCAAGTTTTATAATTTTCAATAAATTTGAATCAATAAAAAATAACGTGTTTACAAAAGTGTGTCACAAAGTATGTTTTTAACATTTCTCATTTATTGCTTGACGTTTGACACCAAATAATCAGCACACACAAAAAAAAAAAGTAATGACACCAAAGAATGAATTAATTGACTTTCTTACACTGGCACTTAACACGAATTATTTTCATAGGTTTTATGCTTCATTCTTAATCAACTTCATGCAATTATGCAATTATACATGAAATCAACTTCATGCAATTATACATGAAAATGAAGTTAGCATCTCACATAGCCTTTCATCTTAATGAAATAAACATATTATTCATGTGTATAAATAATGTCAACATTTTTTAAGTTGACTCTCAAGAATACAATTCGTATAAATAGTTTTCTCTTTGACTAACTAAAAATTCCTTGAACTCACCTAAAGCATTTATTTTAGGATAGAGTAATTAATATAACCAGTATTTTAACCCTTATAAATATACAATGTAAATATTTTTTTATATACAATGATTTAATTATATAAATTAAAAATATTTTATGATATTCTTTCAATGAATCAAATTAATATAAAACAATACTAAAAATAACATTTAGTTTGATTTAAATATAAAGATAATACTATAATTATAATAATAAAATTTTAAAGACTATATGATTTGTTAAAATTTAAAATAAAATACATTTAATTTAAATTTGCAGATAGTAACATAATAATAATTAATAATTTGGTTTAAATCTAAAAGTAGTAATAATTATTATAATTTTAAATAAAATATGATTTAATTTAAATTTAAAAAATAACATATTTATAATCACAATGATTTAAATTTAAAAAAAATCTTAAAAATCCAATTTCACTCACCATGTAATGGGAGAAGAGACAAAGTATAAAAAGTGAGTTGATTGGAAAAAGGAAAGATTATAAGTCTCATTCTTTAAAGTAAATATCATTTTTTTATTAACGGATGATTCGTTGAAAATGTCTAGCGACACTTACAAAAACATGGAATGCTAAAGAAAAAGCGCTACAACAGTGCACAATACATGAACAATGGAAAAAACAAGCACGCACGCTTGAAAGCCATATAGCTAAATATATTAGCAATCCCAAAACAATGAAAAACACATGAAATACACATCTTCTTGTTACCAAAAAAAAAAAAACTTGATAGAGTCCTAGGTTTTTTCTATAACTCTTTCTCTTTTTATTATTCCTTTCAGATCGGCTCAAACCGAACAACAAAAAATACTCAACAACTATTATGAGTAAATCAATGATATGTAGTAGGACTCACAACAAATTTGTGTAGAACAATGTCGTTTGAGGTAGCTTTAATGGTGGTTTGGATACAGTTGCAAAGGATGACTCTAACAAGATGTGATGGGTTGAAGAAATGTGAAGGAAGAAGGGGTGGAGTAAAGAGGAGGGTACCATAAATAAACATATAGAAACTGAAGAGTTAGAGAATGGGATGAGATGATAGTGGAGGCGGAAAAAAGAAGAGAGAAAGGTGGTGGCCGAAGGAGGAGGAGAGACAACGGTGGCGAGGAGAAAAAAGCTCTCACTATGGAAAGAAAAACAAATGGAATAAAGAAGGTTACGAGGGACAAGAAAGAGCAATGCTTGTAGGAGAGAAAGAGAGAAGATGTTTGAAGATGAGGTGGGGGTCGAGGGGGAGGGAGATGTGAAGAGAGGGGTAGAATAGGAATTTCACTAAAAAGAGGATGGGATAGGAAGATAAAAAAAAAAGGTGGTGTGAATACATGGGCCAAAATGTAACTCACATAGCAGCCCATAGTTTGCGAGAAAATGGAAAAGAAATAGCCCAAGTTGGAACTTCACCGTCACACTCACATAGTTTCAATTGACTTTCCTGTTACGTATTACCCAAAAACCGTAATGAAATTCCACTCATCGTCATTCATTCAAGTCGTAACCTTCCGTCGACAACGTAAATTACCATTATAGTCCGTGCTTCCTCTGTTGTGTTGTTGTGTTCAGTTCTCTTCTTCCATTGTCTTCTCTTCTCTTCTCTCTGTCTGTTCCATCACCGTCATGTTCTTCAAATCCCGATCCCTCCTCTTCCCGCTCCTATTATCCCTCTTCCTTTCTTCCACCTTCGCTTCAGAGTCAGATCACAAGGTAATTCCCCGTTCCCCATTCCCCAAACCCCCTTTCCCTTCTTTCTTTCGATTCGATCTACTCTCTCTTTGCTGCATTGGGATTTGGATCTGCCAACCGCGTCTGTTTTTAGCGCTCAATTTGAATCTGTTGTTAGCTTTTGGATTTTCCGTTTTTATGATTGTAATGCTTGGCTTTTCCAAGTGCTAGATCTCAGCTGGGTTTTTGCTTGTGCTCACCTAGGTGTCTCTGCAATGTGGGTGTTTGCTGTTCAATGTTTGGCTTTTTCTTTGCTAATTAGATTCAATTTCACTTCTTTTTCCCCTTTCAGTTCTGTTGTTACTAGTTCATGATCTTGGATCATCTCTTGTTTTTTAAGGTTAAAAATAAAATAAAATTAATGCTGAGCTAGTTTTGGGTTTGGAATTAAGCTTCAGGGGTTTTGAAATACCAAACTGTATTGTGACTTGTGAGGTGGGAAGTGGGAAGAGCTTACATGGTGATTAGGCTTCGGTGTCTATTTTGTTGTTGTTGTTGTTGTGTGCATCAATTGTCATTGAAGCCATAGAAGGATCCATAAGGAGATGTGTGAAACGAGGGGTTGACTGAAATTGGCATAACAGAAAAGAAAATTTGTTGTTGTTTACAAGTCTTAGCTTACACTCGTGATATCAGCATGGGAGCTAGATAGGTTTTTTGTTGTAGTCTATGCTATCTGTCTGCAATTTTTTTAGAATTGTGAAGATTGATGTGTGGTGTCTTAATATTTGTTCCAGAAGACTACCATAGACTATATAATTGATTATCATACAGTGAACGGAACTCAAATTATAAATGTCAATAACTTAGTATATGTTCTTCTCTTTTTCTTTGCCTAATAGTCAGTTTTATGATTCAATTCATTTATCCTTGCTTCCTCTATATATGTGGTTGTCTACTTCTCAATATCCTTAATCAGTTGTAACTTTTAACCCAACCCATATACTAAATCTGTTATCCCAGAATTTTTTCCCATTGAGCTGGTGAAGCAGATTAAATATGTATATTTCATTTGTAGTATCCTAGTGGGATAAGGCTTTATTGTTGTTGTTGTATTTCATTTGTAGTATCAAGTGGTGAATACCTTCTGTTTTTAAAAGGATGTATTTTATTTTATTGCAGTATCAACGTGATGAACCAGTAACTCTTTGGGTGAACAAAGTTGGTCCTTATAACAATCCACAAGAAACATACAACTATTACAGCCTCCCATTTTGTCAACCATCGAGTAGTGCTAGTGCTGCACACAAATGGGGTGGTCTTGGTGAGGTCCTGGGTGGCAATGAACTCATTGATAGCCAAATTGAGATAAAGTTCCAAAGTATGAAGGCTTCTGTCATACTATGTATTTCATAGAAGAGCTGTCGGTTGACAAACTGGCTTTAATGGATGCTTTTGTTTTCAGGAAATGTGGATAAGACTGTCTTTTGCCAGATAGATCTTGATGAAGCAAAGGTGAAACGGTTCAAGGATGCCATAGAGAATAATTACTGGTTGGAATTCTTCATGGGTATGTTTTGCTTTGTTTCTTTCACTTATTACCATTAGAACTTGAAAGAGTAAAATATTTTACAGGAATTGTGTGTTATGTTATCACACACAAGGTATATTATTTATAATGAAGGAATACTGTAATAAGGGAAATAAATCCCTAAAGATCAGCTGTACAATTATACATAATTTCCCTATTTACAGAAAATCTAATCGTATCTTTAACACTCCCCCTCAAGCTGGAGCATATATGTCGTATGCACCGAGCTTGTTACAAATATAATCCACGCGAGACCTCTTGAGAGATTTTGTGAAAATATCCGCCAACTGATCACTGGAATTGACAAAGTCAGTAGTGATTTCTCCTGAGAGCATTTTTTCTCTCACAAAATGACAATCTATCTCGATGTGTTTAGTTTGCTCGTGGAAGACTGGATTAGATGCAATATGAAGAGCGACTTTATTATCACAAATAAGCTTTGTATCCTGGATGTCTCCGAATTGTAGTTGTTGGAGAAGTTGTCTAAGCCATGTAATTTCGGAAGCGGCTGCTGCCATGGCACGGTATTCAGCCTCGGCGCTGGATCTAGCAACTGTATTTTGCTTCTTGCTTCGCCATGAGATCAAATTCCCCCCAAGAAGAATGCAATAACCAGAGGTAGATCTTTTATCTGATGGTGATCCTGTCCAATCAGCATCAGAGTAACCAACGATCTTGGCATTGTCTTTATCTTCATATAGAAGTCCGCAGCCTGGTGCATTTTTGATATACCTGAGAATGCGCTTAACGACATCCCAATGGCTATCACAAGGAGCATTGAGGAACTGACTCACCACACTAACTGCAAAGGTGATGTCGGGTCTGGTGACTGAGGTAATTGAGTCTACCAACAAGTCTGCGATATCTTCCCAGGTCTACCAGTGGCTCCCCCTGACCCGGAAGAAGTTTGATGTTGGGGTCCATAGGAGTGTCACTAGGACGACAGTCAAGCATACCAGTCTCAGTGAGAATATCCAGAGCGTATTTCCTCTGGGAAATAGCAATGCCGGAGGCAGATTGAGCAACCTCAATGCCTAAGAAATATTTGAGCGGACCCAGATCTTTCGTCTGAAACTGACTATGAAGGTGAGACTTGAGCTGACGGATACCATCAAAATCATCACCAGTGATAACAATGTCATCAACGTAGACCACCAAATAAATGTACAGGCCAGTCGGAGAGCGAAGGAAGAAGACAGAGTGGTCAGCCTCACAGCGAGTAATATCAAACTGGAGCAAGGCAGAGCTAAAACGACCAAACCAGGCACGGGGAATGAAGTAAAATATTTCTCTATTTAATAGAACTTATAGAATGATAATATTTTCAAGAAATGTTGGAAGCTTGCAGAAATTATTTCTTTGGGCTATTACAGTAACATGAAGGATAAAATTAACACAACATGAAAATTTATAGAAGCAACCAGAGAACACCTAAAAACTGACACACATCACTAGACTTGGGGAAAAGGACACCGTTTGACTAAAGATTACAAACCAAAGAGGCTGAGATAAATCATAATTCCATTCAAAGGGACACAGCCCTGTGCTTGTGGTCTTTACTAATCTACTGCACTATTTTGCAACTTTAGAATCATGAAACCTTCCTATCAACCCCATAGGAGACCGAGCAAGCTAAAGTGGTTTTGAGAATGAGTTTCAAGACATGCTGGAACAGGGGAGAAGTCATGTGCTGACTGGAGCCAATTATGCTTTGACTTTTGGAGCAAGACTGCAAGAGGAGGCACTGCCCAGATCTGAGCCTGGGTGTCACTGTCTCATTCAACCACATTTGATAGCTTACTGTTAATTGACAAGGATACCGATGTTTGACAAAGAATCGTTATTTCTTGGATGATGTTTGGATTGCACTTGAACTTGTGCAATCGCTTTGGAAATGTTGGAAGGCCTAGTTTGATGCTACTAGATTAAGGGTGTGTTTGTTTTACGTGATTCCCACTTTTTGAAGCACATTGAATGCCAATTCCACTCTCACGGGTCATTGGCATTCAATGTGGTTCAATTGGTATTCAAACACACACAAAGTTATTGGATGCATGTGTGTACTGTTTTAAAATTTTAAAAAAGGAACTTGACCCAATACTTGAGGCTGTGATTGTGATGATGGAAGAGATTGCAAGAGAATTGAGAATATTTTATTTCTGTCTTAAGAATTTTAGAATGATAAGCTAATTTATGGACAGAATTTGTCTAGACTAGCAAACCAATCTGCTACGAATTAGGAGAAAAATAAGGAATAGAATAAAGACAAATCAATTATAATAAACTGTCTATCTCTTATAATCTAATCTGATGCTGATTCAGATTTTAGTCTAATATCCCAGAAAATATATATCAAATAATTGCTAATAACTCACGACACCCCTATCAAGTTGATGTATAGATATCTATCATGCTTAGCTTGCTTATAAGAAATTCAAAGTTACGTCTGAATAGTCCCTTAGGGAGGGTATCTGCCACTTGTTGTGAAGTTGGAACAAATGGCATACAGATAGTCCCATTATCTTTCTTCTCCCTAATGAAGTGTCTATCAAGTTCTACATGTTTAGTCCAATACTGTTGCACTGGATTCTGAGCAAAGCTTATCGCAGCCTTGTCACGATATAATTTCATTGATAGGTTAATAGGCACTTCTAATTCTTCAAGACCCCACCTCTTTGCCATACCATCTCACACTTGTGCCATGGCTCTATATTCTTTGCTTCAGCTACTCCTAGCAACCACATTCTGTTTTTTGCTTCACCATGTAACTAGGTTACCCCATACAAAGGTGCAGTAGCCTGATGTAGCTCTCCTGTCAGTGACAGAATCTATCTGATCACCATCTGTGTGAGCTTAAATAGACTGCTGAGCTGATTTTTCGAAGAAAAAAACCTTGCCCAGTGCACTCTTCAAGTATCTTAAGATCCTCTAGACTGCCTCAGGATGTTCTTCATAAGGCTAGTGCATAAACTGACTTGTAAGGCTTACTGCAATTGCAATATTCAGCCTTGTATGAGACAAATAAATCTGATAAGAAGTATCCACTGGTTGCCCTTGCCATCTCCAAGCTTTTCTTATCAGGGTCAATGGGTGTGTCAGTTGGTCTGCAACCACTCATGCCAGTTCCTTGGGAAGATCAAGATTGTATTTTCTTTGAAGAGAACAATTCCTTTTCTTGACCTAGCAACTTCCATCCCAAGGAAATATTTTAAGGATCCCAAATACTTTACCTCAAATTCTGCAGAAAGTCGTTTCTTCAATCCATTCATATCAGGTAGATTCAAAAGGTGACATCAATAGCAACAAAAAATTTTTTGGAAGTGGGATCAAAGAACTTGTATTCTTTTTTGGACGGGGGTGTTAGAATATATGGAAATGTCCAAAATATCTTGTGCTTTTTCTATATAAAAAATATTATAAATATTATATTATATATTATGATATATATATATATATATTATATTTTTAAATATATATATATATATATATATATATATATTATACATTATATATTAATTATTATATATCTAACAAAAGGGTAATATTGTCATTTACATATATTTACATATATATATATACATACACACACATATCATTTCCTAATCCACCTCAAACATAGGAAAGGGTAGCATATATATTATCTAATAGATTATTTGGTGCGCATCAAACATTGAATAGTATAAAAGCTTATTATGGTCTTATCCTATCATATTCTTATCCAATTCTTATATTTTATCCTAACTACCAAACAAGCCCTTATAGTTTTTCATAAGCATTCTAATACCTTAGTGAGTGTTAATTTCAATATTATAGTCACTATTACAACTGAAAGTATAAAATTAAGAATTCTGTGTGAAGTAACTTCTTAAGTATTTTTCAACAACTTAAGTGTTAAATAATCATCAATATTATTATGTTTTGATTGTCATAATGTTGTGAGGATTTGTTCTGAAGGCTGCTCCTCATTCTATGTCTTTAATTTAATAATTCTTGAATTCTCTTTCCTTTTTTAACTGAATAACTTACTAGCATCTGTTTCTTCTTATTTCTTTTGGTCTGCTCTGTGACGCACTAAACACAAGTTCAGATGATCTACCTTTGTGGGGTATGTCCAGAACGCCTCTTCTCCTTTCTCTTTACTTGATATGATTTTGTATTTCACATGTTGGTCATTTATCTAAGACTTCTTTTTCATTTTAAGGATATGTTGGTGAGCTACATCCTGATAAGAACGGTGATAATGGCAAGCATGTCCTTTACACACACAAAAACATTATTGTTAAATACAACAATGATCAGGTCAGAAGTTATTTAAATATCTTATGCTATCTTATGACAGGTTATGGATCCTTGAAGTTTCATATTAAGGTCTGTTTCCTTGCAGATTATTCATGTCAATCTCACTCAGGATATCCCAAAGCCTTTGGAAGCAGGAAAACATTTGGACATGACATATTCTGTCAAATGGGATTCTACCAATGTCACTTTTGGGCGCCGCTTTGATGTCTACCTGGACCATCCTTTCTTTGAGCATCAGGTACAGCTTTGTTTTTAAAATTGAAATGGTGTTGTTTATGGTTTGGTGAATTGCTATGTATTCATCCATGTTGATCCTACCTTAGCTCTGTCACTGAGAATTTTGCTTCTTCATTTTCTTTTTCCCTAGATTCACTGGTTCTCCATTTTTAACTCTTTCATGATGGTCATCTTCCTTACTGGATTGGTGTCAATGATATTGATGCGAACTCTGAGAAATGACTATGCAAAGTATGCTCGGGAAGATGATGATTTGGAAAGTCTGGTGATGGTTTCGTGACTTTTATCTTGATTATTTGTGGAATATGAATCCTTTCCTCCTAGAAATATCATTGTGGTTCTGATTGTCGAATATTTGGTCATTTCTTCCTTTCTTACAGGAGAGAGATGTTACTGAAGAATCTGGTTGGAAGCTTGTGCATGGTGATGTTTTTCGGCCTCCTTGCAACTTAGTTATTCTTTCAGCTGTTGTCGGCACAGGTGCTCAGCTAGCGTTGCTGGTTCTTCTTGTCGTCTTGTTGGCTATTGTTGGGATGTTGTATGTTGGGTATGTGCATAACCTTCAACTGACTGAAACATAAGTCTGAATAATGAATTCAATGGTATTCTAGTTGTGTGCAAATTTTACTATAAGTAATAAGCATGTGGCAGTGCTTGCATATATCAGCTATTTCTACTTCATACTAGTTGGAACACTTTGTGTTGTTTGTTCCTTGCTCTTTCGTTGATTGTCATGTAAGTTTCCTTCATTTCTCAGGCGAGGAGCAATTGTCACTACCTTCATTGTGTGTTATGCTCTCACATCTTTTATTTCTGGTTATGTGAGTGGGGGAATGTACTCACGAAATGGGGGTAAGAATCTTCTTCAATTTTCTGTATATTCTCTTCAAGTATGTTTTGGTGGCTTTGTCTCAGACTTCTCTTTTTGGTTTTGAATGATTATGTAACTATTTTTATCTGTTTGTTAGGTAAAAGCTGGATTAAATCCATGATCCTCACAGCTTCTCTGTTCCCATTCATGTGCTTTGGAATTGGATTTGTCTTAAACACAATCGCTATATTCTATGGGTCTCTAGCAGCAATTCCATTTGGCACAATAGTGGTTGTATTTGTCATTTGGGCTTTCATCTCTTTCCCTCTAGCACTTCTTGGCACAGTTGTTGGAAGAAACTGGAGTGGTGCTCTGAATAATCCCTGTCGTGTAAAGACTATTCCTCGTCCCATTCCTGAAAAGAAGTGGTACCTCACACCCTCTGTGGTTTCTCTGATGGGAGGATTGCTACCCTTTGGCAGTATATTCATTGAAATGTATTTTGTATTCACTTCCTTCTGGAATTACAAGGTGAATCACAGCACCCTTATGACTTGTTTCAGTGATAAAGTTTCTTTTTTACTTTTTGGTTTGGTTATAAAAGTTATTTGTGTGTCATCAGAGCAGAGCATTATCAAGGAAAATAATCCTTGAAAGTTGAAACTGGTTTTTTTAAGTAAAATATGTGTATATTTCAGTGGAAGCTGTGTGAACCTGCACGTTGGCTTATATATATCTTTTCTTCCTTTGTGGCATACAGGTGTACTATGTGTATGGCTTTATGCTGCTAGTCTTTCTGATTCTTATCATCGTTACTGTTTGTGTGACAATTGTGGGGACATACTTTTTGTTAAATGCTGAGAACTACCACTGGCAATGGACTTCTTTCTTTTCAGCTGCCTCAACAGCTGTTTATGTGTATTTGTACTCGATATACTACTACTATGTGAAGACGAAGATGTCAGGCTTCTTCCAGACCAGCTTCTATTTTGGATACACTTTGATGTTTTCTCTTGGACTAGGAATTCTATGTGGTAAGTCTTCTTCAGTTTGATTTAGATTTTCACCCTGCTTATATGTGATGGGAGGATATCTTACCGTGTGCTGAATAAGCCCCACTTCTTCCTATTGTCCTGCATAAACCCTTGTGTCCTTATCTCCTGAATTGGGTTATAATTTTTCTTTAAATGTGCAGGAGCTGTGGGTTTTCTTGGTTCAAATTTGTTCGTGAGGAGGATCTACAGAAATATCAAGTGCGATTAAGGTTTTCTGAGTCAGACCTGAGCACGTCCATAGGTTTGTTGCTGAAGACAATAAATATTTGGAGGAAGACTCTGGTCATATGTGGGGAACCTAACAATGTTTACAGGTAGAATCACAGGGTTTTGAGAATGAGGTTGTATTCTTTTTCTATATTGGGGAAGCCCTGAGATTTTTTCCCCGGCTGTAATTGATTGTCTTTATAATTTTAGATAATTAGTACAATATTCAACTGTTGTGGTTACTGTTTCATCCCTTTATAAAATAGGGGCCCATTGAAGGACTGATGTCTAATTCCCCAACATGGTTTCAACTATCAATATATATGTAAAGAGGGGATGAAGTCTCGGAAATGAATTTTGTGCGTCTGAATTTTGTATGAAGATCTGAATATCATTCTTATCTGCTTCCTTCACACCCCTTTTAAATGTTAATTAATGTTTGTAGTGTCTTTACCGTTTAGTTTTTTTCTTCTTTTTTTCCGGGCTGTGTAAGTATTTTTATTATCTTGCCTTGGAAGGGACAAAGTAATCTTCAACGGAACCCGAGAACGGACCACCGTGTTAATCTTATAATATGCTACTTCTTTTTATGGTCCAAGGATGGGTTCATAGTAGGTCTTATAATGGGAAGAACAGAAGGGACAAAAGAGAAAGGGACGAGCGTAATGTGAGAAATTAAATTTGCATATTCACTATTTATCTCGTAGATATACTTTTACCAATCAAGTTGACTCGATGAGATGTAATATTCTTAAACTATGTTACAGCGGTTTTGACAAATAATAATTTTAATTAGATAAAAAATATTTTTGCTGCACTTCTTGACAGCGCACTTTCTATTTTTCTCTGGATTTTTAGTTGGCCTAGGTGTGACTCTCATGAATTACAGCATGGCAAGCATAATAAAAGAATCTTTTGGATGTTACATATGTATTTAGCAAGACTATAAATTAATGAAACTTTTTTTCTGGACGTGAAAGTTTGTGTGATAAGATTTTTTTTTAAAAAAAATAGAAGGACCAGATAAATAAGGGATTAGGGGGATTAATATTATTATTATGGATATGCAGGGTTTGTAATAATAAGATAATTCTGTAACCAGAATTAATTGTTTGAAACGAGTTATCTATTCCTAGCTGCCCGAGGATGTCGTAGGTTGGAAGAACATGTCTTCTGCTGGGAGAATCTCAACAGTGTTCTTTTCTTCTCTCACCTTTTCACTTTAATATATTTTGTTTTGAGCTTGTAACTGAAGTAGAAAATATGTACGTAATTCCCTGCGAGTAACTGAAGTGAAGTTTTGAAAACCATTCAAGTAGATAGATCTCTTGCATCCAGTGGCTATAAATTTGTTCAAGTCAGGACCATACAAATTAAGATCAATTTTTCAATGGCCAAAATTTGTTCATTTATGAGACGAGGAATTGTGCCAACCACAATGGTTGAGTGGTACTAAAAGAAGATAATAAAGCAACGCGTAGAAGACTGCCACGTGGCAGATAGGGTTGCATGCAACTTCACGTCGTTACTTGCTGTTGCTGCGGACATATATATATATATATATATACTATTTCCACAAGCCGACCTACGCTAACGTTGTCAGCAACAAAAATTAAACAAGTGCATAGCATATTCCACTGTTTCAAATCAAATGGCCACCACAGCAGCTCTATCCGGAACCATGGTGAGCACCTCCTTCATGAGGAGCACGAGGCTGAAGGCATTCCCCAACGTTGGTGAAGCACTTTTTGGTTTGAAAGGTGGACGAGGTGGTCTTGTCACTTGCATGGCCTCCTACAAGGTGAAGCTGATCACCCCAGAAGGACCAATAGAGTTTGAATGCCCAGATGATGTTTACATCGTTGACCAGGCAGACGAAGCAGGCATTGACCTTCCCTACTCGTGCAGATCTGGTTCCTGCGTTTCCTGTGTTGGCAAAATTGTGGAGGGTAAAGTGGACCAGTCAGATGGTAGCTTCCTTGATGATGAACAAATAGAAGCTGGCTGGGTTCTCACCTGTGTTGCTCAACCTAGGTCAGATGTTGTTATTGAGACACACAAGGAGGAAGAGGTCGCATGATGATGATGCATGCCACCTACCATATATAAATTGTTTCTATGGGATGATTAATTATTATATCTTGCTGTTCTATCTATGTGGTGTCTTGATTTTGTTACATAGTGAATTGGCATTGGCTAGCTAGCTAGCTGCAGAACTCATGAAAAATGAGTTAATTATTACTTTAACTCATTTAAGTTCCTTTATTTATGGCATTGTTAGTCTAGCTCAATTTGTTAAGCATTGTGCCTGAGTTGTTGTAAATTCTTTAATATATTAGTTTGATTCCTATATATTGAAAAAAAAGATCCCTTTATTTGTGGTAACAAATGAAATTGTTGCACCTAATTAGTTTGGTGATGCTTTTCTTACTGTTTATGCACATGTTGTCTGAGACAATTTCGGGAAGTTAAAGAGTTATGCTACATTATTACGTTTACATACCTTCACTCAAATAATTATTAAAAAATTAATTATCTATAATAAAATATATTTGGTTTAATTATATTTTTTACTTTCAATTTTTTATTTTTTAACGAATTTTACCCCCAACAAATTAATTTGACATGTTTGACCCCTTACTTTTAAGAAACTTACAAATTTTATCTTCCGTCTTTTGTCCATTAATTGTCCGCAAAAGTTGAGATAAAATACACCAAACTAATTTATTAAGGGTAAAATCACAACAACAAAAAAAGTTGGGAGTAACAAGTGTAATTAAGCTAATATATTTTTCATAAATAAATATAAGTTATATAATAATTTTACAAATATATATAGCTAGTTCTCTTCCTCTATCATTTCTTTTGTTATTTCATTGTTCTGAATGTCCTGTTTGAATTACTAAAAAAGGTAAGAAAAATGGTGATTAGTGTCAATGTAATTGCGTTAAAAAAAGTAACACGGACATATATTCTTATAATAGAATCAATTCACAATTCACCTTTTGTAAAGTAGAAGATTGTCTTTATGTGTTTATAGAAAAAAGACAAGTATACAAAAGTCTTTATGCGTTTTTGACATTGTCTTTTTAGTGATGCACATAATGAATTCGTCTAAACAAGTTGATTAAAGGCATAAAAAGAAAAAGTAGAAAGATTTTTTACCTGATTGCAAAGAAGGCGTCTAAGATAAGGGAAAAAAAAAGAGACCAACTATTGTGCCAATGTATGTATTGCCTTCAACGAAAAGAGAATGAATGATGTGTGATGAGAAAAAGAAAACAACATAAAAAAGAATAAAAACCTCAAGGATTTGTGTGAGATTGTTGGATAAATGTGGTATTTATACATCCTACTAAAAAGTTTCACAAAATCCACACTACAACATAATTTATTAAAATTTTTTATGTTTTTTAATATTAGAAGACTTTTTGTAAGTTGTAAAAAGTCTCAATTAAATACTACTAGATTTTGACACTTTCCTTAAGAAATTATACTCTTAATTAGATACTACAAAAATTATTTATATTATGAAAAAATTAACAACATTAAATTATATATTATATAATAATTAATTAAGAATTATATAACTCAGAACTATCTAATAATTTCTTTACAGAAAAATTATTCAATGGCGAAAATTTGTTCCATTTGGACATTAAAAAGACATGAGACGAGGTTTGTGCCAACATGTAAAACACTGCCACGTAACAGATAGGGTTGCATGCAACTTAACTCGTTACTTGTTGTGGACACATTAATTATTGAGTGCTTATATTTGGACACATTACATCATCAATTAAATCAATTACTTATCTCTCTCCTCTCTATCTCTCTCAAGGTGTTGGAGTCCAACAATCATTTTCCTTAATTATTTCCACCCACAAGCCCACCTACGTTGTCACCAACAAAAGCAAGTGCATTATTTGCCATTCCACTCACTCACTCTCACTCTCTCTTTGCTCCATTGTGCAATGGCCACCACCACAGCAGCTCTCTCCGGAACCATGGTGAGCACCTCCTTCATGAGGAGGAGGCAACCTATGATCACCATAAGCCTAAAGGCATTCCCCAACGCTGTTTTTGGTGTGAAAGGTGGACGAGGGGGTCGTGTCACTTGCGTGGCCTCGTACAAGGTGAAGCTGATTACTAAGGACCATTCGAGTTTGAATGCCCAGATGATGTTTACATTCTTGACCAGGCAGAGGACGCAGGCATTGACATTCCCTATCTCCATTGATGAGGACCAAATAAAAAGTGGCTGGGTTCTCACCTGTGTTGCTCAACCTCAGTCAGACGTTGTTATTGAGACACACAAGGAGGAAGACCTCGCAGCATGATCATGCCACCTACCATCAATTATTTCTATATATGGGATTATTAATTATTATTTTATCAATTGCTGTTCTAATTCTATCTATCTATCTCGTGTTTTGATTTTGTTATATATAGTGGGTTGGTTGGCATTGGCTATACTTAGCTAGCTGAACTCATGAAGCTGAGTGAGTTAATTACTTTACTGATTTAAATATTCCTTCATTTGTGATAACAAGTGAAATTGTTGAACCTTGATTAGTTTTGTGATGCTCTTCTTACTGTTTATGCACATGTTGCCCGAGGATGTATTTTGTTTTGAGCTTGCACACATGTTTAGAATTAATATATATATCTCGTTGCTGCTGCGCGACAACTATATATGAGTTGCTATCTGAACTTGTGGCGCTAATATGTACGTAATTCCCTGCGAGTAACTGAAGTGGAGTTTTGAAAATCATTATATAACTCTCTTTGTTTAAAGAAGGGAAAAAAAAAAAAGTCTCTCAATTTTTGTTTTAAGCCTCAGTTTAGTATTCGACTAGCCTGGCCAAAATTTGTTCCATTTGGACATTTATGAGACGAGTGTTGGTTCACAAGCAAGAAAGAAATAGAAACTACCCAAGAACACAAAGAACTACAAACCAAACCAAGAAACCCAAGAATGCACAACAATACAGACTCCAAAAAAAAGAACGTAAAAGATAAATCAAGAACACAACGCAATTACGTGGTTCAGCCAGTGCGGCCTACATCCACGGGAAGAACAACTCCACTATGAAACTAGAATCGTTACAAGATACAACAGAGAACCCCCTTGGTTCTGCCCTCACAAGTTCAAGAAGAACTCTCAGCAAGAAGAACTCTCTCCCCTTTGCATACCCAGTGTTTCTGTTATCTCTTCACTCACCCTTGTTTTACCCATTTGCATACAGTTAGTTACAATCAGTTGCTTACTTACAGTGATTCCATGCCCTCTATTTATAGGCTCCAAGTCACTAGGACTTATAACAGAAAACTCCCTCTTCAGACGATGCGTATCAGACTAATGAAACAGACTATCCCAACTGTTTGACCATCAGACGGTCCTTAGTCTGTACCAGACGTTCCTCATCAGACTCAACGCCTATCAGACTGAACAACCCATCAGACTGAGCAACCATCAGACTGAACAATGATTTAGAGTCACAGACAACAATTCTCCACCTTGACTCTAAATATGCAAAGCACGATTCCTTCCACCATAACACTGCTCTTCCACTTCTGAAATTTTGCTTTAAGAGACATTAATCAAGTCCAAGCAATGCTTGAACTTTGACCTCGGTAGAGACTTTGTGAATACATCAGCAGGATTGTATTCAGACGCAATCTTCACAATCCTAACCTCTCCAGATTCAACCACATCTCTAATGAAGTGAAGCCTAACATTAATATGCTTTGTCCTCTCATGATAATCTTGATGATTTGCAAGGTGTATAGCACTTTGCCTGTCACAGTGAATTACCACACAATTTTGTGCAATTCCCAGTTCACCAATTATCCCCTTTAACCATAGAGCTTCCTTCACTCCTTCTGCAAGCGCAATATACTCTGCTTGAGTTGTGGACAGAGCTACCACAGGCTGTAAGTTTGCTTTCCAGCAAATAGCAGTCCCAAACAGTGTGAAAACATACCCAGATAGGGATTTCCTAGTATCCACATTCCCTGCATAATCTATATCAACATACCCTACAATAGCATCTCCACCTTGAGGTGCCTTCTTGTACCTCAGACCAAATCCCATAGATCCATTCACATACCTCAACACCCACTTCAGAGCTTCCCAATGAACTTGACCCGGATCCGCTATAAACCTGCTTACAATGCTAACATCATGGGCCAAGTCTGGTCTACTACAGACCATACCATACATGATGCTTCCTACTGCACTGGCATATGGAATATAGTCCATCTTCCTCATTTCTTCTTCAGAATTAGGAGCTTGAGTAGTTGAGAGCTTTGTGTGATGACCCAAAGGTGTGCTTACAGATTTAGATTGATGCATCCTAAACCTTTCCACTACCTTCTTCAGGTAACCTTGTTGAGATAAGAACAATTCTCCCTTCGTCTGATCCCTGGTAATATCCACCCCCAAGAATCCTCCTTGCAGTACCAGGTCCTTCATCTCAAATTCTTAGTTTAACCTCTCCTTAAGCATACAAATTTCATCCTTGCTTGAGCTAGCTATAAGGATATCATCTACATACAGAAGCAAGAAAAGAACACATTCCTTTTCTCCTCTCAAAATGTAGACACGGCTATCATAACTACTCCTTAGAAAACCCATCCTCAGAAGAAAGTCATCAAACTTCTTCTATCACTAACGTGGGCTCTGTTTCAAGCCATACAATGATTTCCTCAAGAGGCACACTTTCGTCTGATCCTCCGCAAACCCCTCAGGTTGCTGCATATAGATGGTTTCCTCAAGGTCTCCATGTAAGAAAGCTGTCTTGACATCCAATTGTTGCAACACCAGATCATACTGATTTACAATTGCCATCAAGATCCTTATAGAACAATGTTTCACCACGGGTGAGAAGATCTCATTGTAATCAACCCCCTCAACTTGTGTAAAACCCTTAGCCACAAGCCTTGCCTTGTACCTTGCCTTCTCCACACTTGGAATGCCTTCCTTTTTCTTGAAGACCCACTTGCATCCAACTACCCTCTGGTTTTTAGGTAGATCCACAAGCATCCAAGTCTGATTTTTATCCAAGGACTCCATTTCTTCATTCATAACTTTTAACCAGTACTGACTTTCTTTGCTCTCTGTTGCCTCCCTGAAATTCCTCGGTTCTGAGTCTTGTATTTCTTCAGCCACATTCAGAGCATAGCAAATAAGATCAGCATATCCAAACCTCTGTGTAGGTTTTATCATCCTCTTTTCCCTATCCTTGGTTAGTTGGTAGTCAGAGTCTGAACTGCCTCGATCTATTCTTCCTGAGTCTGTTGCTGGTAGCTGACCTGCTTCATCTGATGCTTCCCCTGATCTCATCAGACGATCATTCCTGAGATCATGAGTAGGAGACTCCACCTCAAACTGAGCTTTCTCCTTACTTTCTTCCAGGTTTTTACACATCATCCCCATTCTGGTCTCGTCAAATGTGACATCCCTACTTATGAAGCATCTTGATTCTCCAGGCTTCAACTTCCACAACTTATACCCCTTGACTCCATCTGCATACCCAATAAAGATACACTTCACAGCCCGAGCTTCCAACTTATCTTGCTTGACATGAGCAAATGCCAAAGCACCAAACACCCTTAGATTAGAGTAGTCTGCTGGTTTCCCACTCCACACTTCCATAGGTTTCTTAAAGTCCAAAGCAAATGATGGACATCTATTTATCAGATATACGGCAGTGTTTGCAGCTTCACCCCAGAAATTCTTAGGCAGACCTGCTCCCAAGAGCATGCACCTTACTCTTTCCAAAATGGAGTCCCTGCAACAGTCTTATGCCTCTTGATTCCTTGTTTCATGCAAAACTCATTAAACTACTCTGAAACAAATTCCAACCCATTGTCAGTCCTTAAGACTTTCAGTTTGGTCCCGAGTTGATTTTCTACCAGAGTATGCCACTCCTTGAACCTTTGAAACGTTTCAAACTTATTCTTCAAGATATAAATCCACACTCTTCTAGAGAAATCATCAATAATGGTGAGAAAATAGGAACCCTCTCCATGAGTCATCACCCTTGAAGGACCCCATAGGTCTGAATGAACATATTCAAAGGGCCTACTAGAGACATGCACACCAGTCCCAAATTTAACTCTATGGGACTTACCCAGTATGCAATGATCACAAAATTCTAGTTTATCCAATTTATCACCATTCAACAGATTTTGTTTTTCCAATTCAACCAAACCTTTTTCACTAACATGCCCTAGTCTCAGATGCCACAGCTTAGTCTTATCCTGTAACGTCTGACTAGCTACAGATGCATGAGCAATAACAGTTGAGCCATCAAGAATATACATACCATTTCTTTTAACTCCCTTAGCCACAGTTAAGGCTCCATTTAAAATCTTAATCAAACCATGTTCTATCTTGGTTGAGTATCCCAAAATATCAAACATGCTTATAGACAAAAGATTTCTCTTGAGCTCAGGAACATACCTCACATCTTGCAACAACATCTCTCGGTTATCAAACATTTTGAGTCTGACAGTGCTCATGCCTTGCACTCTGCATGATTTGTTGTTCCCAAGGAGCACTACTCCTCCTTCCTTTAACTCTAAGGTCTCAAAGAAATCCTTTATAGGACACATGTGGTATGTTCATCCTAAATCCATGACCCAATTCCTCTATGTTTCAGAAGTTGATGCCACCAAGACCCCTGCACTCTCATAACCGTCTGAAGCAACAGCAACATTAGCAGATTCCTGAGAAACTCGAGACCCCTTGCCTCCTTTCTCTGGACAATCCTTCTTGAAATGACCTGTTTTATGATAGTTAAAGCACTTAAGCTTTGACTTCCCCGTTGATTTTGATTTGGACTTCTTCCCCTTACTTTCTTTCTTTTTACTTTTTCCTCTTGAGACATTCAAGCCTTCCCCATTATCGTTTGTCTTTGACTCTTGAAGCTTTTAGAGCTCTTTAGTCTATATTGAAGTCTGAACTTCTTCCAAAGTGATGGTCTGATCCTTCCCATATAGAAGGGCATCCTTGAAATGCTCAAAAGACTTAGGCAAAGTGTTAAGAAGAAGCAGGGCCTTGTCCTCATCATCAAGTTTCACGTCAATATTTTTCAAGTCATCAAGAATCTTGTTAAAATCGGCAAGCTGCTCTGTTATCGATCTTTATTCTGTCATCTTGAAAGAATAAAGATGTTGCTTCAAACAGAGTTTGTTCGCCAAGGACTTTGTCATATACAAAGATTCTAGCTTGGCCCACATCGCAGCTGCGGTCTTTTCTTTTGCAACTTCCCTCAGTGCTTTATCACCGAGACACAAGATTATGGCACTTCTTGCCTTGTCGATCATGTCGCTCTTCTCCTTCTGCGAAAGGGTGGAAGACATGTGTGTCTCCCCCTTCAAAGCTTCTACGCATCCTTACTGCACCAAGATGGCTTCCATCTTGATCCTCCATAACCCGAAATCATTGTTTCCAGAGAACTTCTCGATGTCATACTTGGTACCCATGGTTCAACTTCTTGTCTTCTTCCTTTCTTTTCTTCTTCCCATATAGAAACTACCAAGAACACAAAGAACTACAAACCAAACCAAACCAAAAACATTTATGAGATGAGGGTTGTGCAAACTGCAAAACCACAATGGTTGAGTGGTGATAACCTAACGGAGATAATAATTAAAGCCACGAGTAGAACACTGCCACCTAGCTGATCCCTATATTGTCGAGAAATTATTAGGTGGTGGACCACCACCACATGTTTATGGTCTGGAGAGATTGATCTAGCTAGGACACATAGCCTATGTTTGTTTGCAATGAAATGAACAGTAAAACGAGGTGGGACACATACTTTTACACTCTACTTTAATTCAAAACTTTCATCTCAATTCACTTTCATTTCATTTCATTCTACTCTACCAAACACTCATCTAGTAATTTTTCGTACGTTGTCTTCGACACAAAACAAGTGCATTATTATATAGCTAGCATTATTCTTTGCTCCATCTACCACAACACACCATAATTAACACTTGTGCAATGGCCACTAGCTCTCTCCGGAGCCATGGTGAGCACCTCCTTGATGAGGAGACAGCCTATGACTATGAGGCTAAAGGCATACCCCAAGGTGGGTGAGGCAGTACTTTTTGGTGTGAAACGTGGACGAGGTGGCCGTTCATGGTTGTGTCACTTGTGGAAGGTAAAGTGGACCAGTCATATGCTATATATCTCCATTGATAAGGACCAAAGAGAAAGTTGATGAGTTCTCACCTGTGTTGCTCAACCTAGGTCAGATGATGCTAGCTGTTATTGAGACCCACAGGGAGGAAGAGTTCTCAATAAACTACTACATTTGATCCTATTTATAAGAAACAAGTTATATTGTATTATAGTGTAAAATACATTATAACTTGTTTATTATAAATAGGACCGAAGGTAGTATTATAAGTAGTCATGATCGATGATGCATGTCATTGTCACCATAAATTATTTCCATGGGTTTGTTTAATAATTATTATTTTATCTTGCTGTTTTAATTCTGTATATCTCGTGTTTTAATTTTGTTATAGTGAATTGGCATTGGCTAGCTAGTTAGCCTTTTCAGGATATGGTTGTTTACGTTTTGTGAAGAATGAGTCAATTACTTTACTGATTTAATTCCTTCATTTCTGGGAACAAGTGAAATGAAATTGTTGTGCGCGGCTTATTTAGTACTGTGCTGAGTTGTTATAATCTTCCTCTTACGTATTTTTAATTCTTAAGGATAAAATTAAAATAATTGCTCCTAACCCTTTCTGCACGTGTTCCTCTTACATCGATTAATTTTGATTTAACATATTCTCTTATTCACTTTATTTTTATTAGGAAGAATTTCTTTATGTATGTTTTTCTTTCTTAGGTTTCTTTCATGAGATTATGCCTGTTTTTTTTATCTCTTTATGAAACTTGAAACTAGATTTTTATAGGAAGATATACTATCTAAATTCATTAACCAACTTTCATATTCACATATTCACCATTTTTGCATAAAATTTTTAGTCAATGAAAAATTGAAAAATTTAATATTATATTTTTTTTATTGCTCCTGATACTAATTTTTTACGCGATTTTTATCATATTTATGGCTCTTTTTGATTCGAACATCAGTTGGGTTCATATAAGTGAATCTAATGAAATAAACTTCATGTATTAAATTAGTAAAAAAAAAAAGTTTAAAATCGTGTTCCAAAATAAAAAATTATAATTATTTTGAAAAGATCATTTTGACTCACTTTAAAAATATAAAAGATTAAATTAAATTTTTTAAAAGATAAAAATCAAACTGAATATAATCAAAAAGTGTTTTTTAACCTTATTTAAAAATCTTAATTCAATACACGAGATTATTTGATTACAAAAAGTTTTTTAAAATCCGAATTCAATATATTTCTTTTAATTTCTGTTTCATACTTTCATCTCATCTCTGTTTCATTTTTTAACTCTTTAATTTTTTTATTAAATAACTTATCACATTTATCACCGTATATTTTTTCTGTTCCATGCACTTCAAAATGGAGTAGACGTTCATTTTTTTTATCCTTTTCTTAAACATTTCCATGTGTATAGGAGAGAGGTAACTAGAAGAGAGCACGAAGTTCCTTGGTTCCATGCAAACTCTACCAAATCAATGTCTCCAATCTCTCAGTCTCTCCATCAGCTTCCACCTCACCAATCTCTTTCTCTCCCTCTCTTTCCGTTTTTATATTTGTTTTATTATTTTAATTATTATTATTTTCTCCCATGCATGGTTTTCGTTTGGAATTTGCCAATTCTGGAAATGAAAAACCAAGAGAGAGATGGGTTCCAAACTTCTAATTCCATGAGATTTGCCACCATTTTCGGCCTAAGAAACCTCTCTCCTGCTTCTTGTGGACGTGGTGTTGGACCATGCTCTGAATTGCAACCTTGTTACATGAATCCATATACACACAAGTTTCTTTTCTTTTCCCTTTTTTATTTTTATTTCTTATCATTGGCTTCTTCTCCATGCCTCTTTTCTCCAGGTAATCATTTTTCTTCTTCTCTTTTTGTTAAAGAGACTGGAACCTGAGAATTTGTTGAAGAAACATGTTGAGCTTGTCTTCATGCATGTTTGCCGTACAACCGAAAGATGATGATATGAGATAGCTGAAAGGATCTTAAGGTGATCAACATGTCTCATTTTTTTTAAACCATTTTCCACAATGCTTTGCATCTAGAATTTGGATTTTAGTACCTGAAAATAAAGTGTTTAATTTAGAAAACATGCATCTTTTTGAGTTCTCAGGTTGAAATGGATTGTCATGGAGCTATTTCCAAAAGCTCTCCAAACAGGGAGCAAGAAGGCCTTAAGGAAACAGTTTTCTTACATGGTGACTTGGATCTGTTGATAATAGAAGCCAAGTCTCTTCCAAATTTAGATTTATCTAGTGAAGCAGTTAGAAAATGTATCACTATGGGCAGCATGTGCCATCCTCCATTTATAAAAGGACTAAAGACACACTCTGGAAAAGATAAGATGATAACCAGTGACCCTTATGTTTCTGTATGCATTGCTGGGGCTACCATAGCTCAGACTAGAGTGATTCCTAACTGTGAGAACCCTTTGTGGGATGAGCAATTTATTGTGCCTGTTGCTCACCCTGCTCAAAAACTGGAGTTCCTTGTGAAGGACAATGATATTCTTGGGGCTGAACTCATTGGAGTGGTGGAGATACCTGTTCACAAGATAATTTCAGGAAAAACTGTTAATGATTGGTTTCCCATCATTGGTCAGTATGGAAGCTGCTTAAAACCTTATCCTGAATTGCATATTTCTGTTCAGTATAGGCCAATTGGAGTGAACCGTTCAGAAAGTATCAGTAATGGGGATGGGAAAGCTTTAGGAGTTCCTAAAACATATTTCCCTCTCAGGAAAGGAGGGAGTGTGACTTTATATCAAGATGCACATATACCAGATGGTATGCTACCTGAAATTCCACTTGAGGGTGGAAAAGTGTTTCAGCATAATAAATGTTGGGAGGATATATGCCATGCAATTTTGGAAGCTCATCATTTGATATACATTATAGGATGGTCAGTTTACCACCCAGTAAGGCTTGTCAGAGAGGCAAATAAACCATTACCTTCTGGGGGAGAGCTTTCACTTGGAGAGCTGTTGAAGTACAAGTCACAAGAAGGGCTCAGAGTGGTTATGCTGATTTGGGATGACAGAACTTCACATGACAAGTTTCTTTTGAAAACAGTAATTCTCATTACCCAGATCAGAAAAATAACCATGATGTCTATTGATTTCCTCATCAAATTCTAGGGAAGTTAGTTTTTTCTTTGTACTCCTGTGTTACTAAGATTAGTGATTAATGTACATTATAATGTTGGATTTTCTTGATTGCAGGATGGTGTCATGCAGACTCATGATGAAGAAACTAAGAAGTTTTTTAAACATTCCACTGTTCATTGTGTGCTATCTCCACGTTATGCAAGCAATAAGCTCAGTATTTTCAAGCAACAGGCATGGAGTTCTTGCATTTGAATTTAGAATTATGTTGGATAAAGATACTAGCTATTTTACATCACCACCAATGTCATTATTTCTTAACTGGAAGACTTGCATTTAGTAGTAGTCATAGATGTAGGATCTCGTAGTGTACTTATTCCTTTTCAGCTAAAACTTAAAACAATACTAATTTGATTGAATCATTTGGTCCAGGTTGTGGGAACCCTCTTTACGCATCACCAGAAATGTGTGCTTGTAGACAGTCAAGGTTCTGGAAATAATCGGAAAATAACAGCTTTTATGGGTGGTTTGGATCTATGTGATGGTAGATATGATACACCTGAGCATCGGCTTTTTCGTGATCTAGATACAGTCTTTCATAATGATTTTCATAATCCTACATTTCAAGTAAGTGACGTTGAAGAATTCTCAAGAATAAAGCATGCCTTCTCTTTTATCATACTACTAGGGAATTTTATAAAATATGTCTTTATGTGCATACTCTTCCTTTTTTCCTGTGAATGCATGGAAAAACAGTGGAATAACATAATAATACCAACTTCTGGCATTTCTGTGTGCTGATTTTTGTCAACAATAATGACATCAAGAAGCGAGAGCCCACCCCAGCACTGGGGTGGGGTTGGTAAATAGATTAAAGAATTATGTTGTGCTCTAAACAAAACCAAAATTTTTTAAAGGCCATTTAGAACCAGGTCTCTATCCTTTTTTTTTTTTTTTTTCAGATTTTGCTTAGAGTTTTCCTCAATCTTCTTCTTTGTCTGTTAATTTTGATCAACTTCATTTGCTAGATTCTCTGTTGGTCTTCAATGTTGCCTTATATGGTGATTTTGTCTAATGAGAGTGTTCATATGTCATTGTAAAATCAATTATGACAATGTTTATCTTCTATACACATAGTATATGATATGGTGTGATATTCACTGTTTGAATGGGTGACAGAGAGAAGGAAAATAAATGCACACATCAGCACCAAATAAAGGAGAAAAAAAAAACACATGGGAATTAGCTGAAATTGTGTGCTATTATATGACACAGTTAAATTCGAATTCGTGTGCACCAAGGCAGCCATGGCATGACTTACATTGCAAAATTGAAGGTCCAGCAGCATATGATATATTGACCAATTTTGAACAAAGATGGAGGAAGGCCAAAAAATGGCGCGACTTCAGGCTCAAAAAGGTGACAAATTGGCATGATGATGCTTTGCTAAGGCTAGACCGAATTTCATGGATTGTCAAACCTTCTCCTTGTTCTTCCAACGGCGATAAATCTGTTCGTGTAACCGATGAAAATGATCCTGAGAGTTGGCATGTGCAGGTATGGAAATATGTTGATAGAATCTGTGATGTGCACACGTGCCCCTGATAAAATCAAGTAAAGATTATGAACTAGCATTTACATTTAATACAGATATTTAGGTCCATAGATTCAGGATCCGTGAAGGGATTTCCAAAGGATGTTGACAAAGCTAAGGCTCAGGTGAGAACAAGGTTGTACGTGATGCCCCTTTATACTATCAGTGCATGTTATTTTCATTAACTTCACATTGGGGTGTGGTTTCAAGTTATATTGAGATAAATTACTCCTTAACTTTTAATATTAATTTTTTTCAGAATCTTTTTTGTGGAAAAAATTTGAAAGTAGATCAAAGCATCCATACTGCTTATGTAAGAGCAATAAGATCGGCTGAGCACTTTATATATATTGAGAATCAGTATTTTTTGGGCTCCTCCTATCATTGGCCTTCATATAAAAATAATGCAGGTAGATAAACTTAATTTTCCAATATCTTCATCTCTATAAGGCATTTGCTAGTTTTTGCGTGGTTACAGTATCAAAATTCTGGCCTTTAGGTAATGTACCTATATATATGCATCAGACCCAGAAGATATAATTGTGTATCTATGAAGGAAGAAACATGACAGGTTAGTGTGAGGCGCATGAATATACAACAAATCGTATGTATATTAATCCTGTTAAGTGTCACTGACTCACTATCCAAGATAAAGACTTGGCATTAGAGGGAGTCTTGGATGTTAAGAGAGGAAGTTTGAAATTGAAAGAAGGGTACACTAATTTTTTTTCAGTATAAGTCAATAAAGTCTATGGTTCATGTGTGAGATAAAAGGAGGATATAAATGCATAAGTTTACAACCTTGCATTCATTTCCATGTTAAGATTTCTTAATCTTAAGTGTTTATTAGGTAATTATGGTGCACAAAAAGGTGTTTTGAAGGGCTTATTGTTGTTGCTATATTTTTTCTCTTTTTATAATATTGTTTTCAAATGCCTGTATACATTATACAAATTCATATTTCTTGCTGACATTTAAGGGAACTATATCACTCTCTTGATCCTAAGTTTCAGTAGCATTTGATATTAAGTCAATTTGTGAGGTACACTTGCTGTAGCTTTTACAAATACACTGCAAGTGTAAGGCTTTTATTTTTTATCTTAACAGGTGCAAATCACTTGGTTCCCATGGAGTTGGCTTTGAAAATTGCTGGTAAGATCAGTGCGAATCAACGTTTTTGTGTATATATAGTTATACCAATGTGGCCAGAGGGTGTTCCAACAAGTGCTGCTGTTCAAGAAATATTGTTCTGGCAGGTCAGACCAATTTCTAGTCTGTATATTCCCTTCTTGTTAAATTTTGCAGATTAACATTTTCAGTACTTTTCATTTGAGTCTCTCTAAATTAGGAAGTCAGTTTGGTAGAACATGTTTCTTCCATATTATTACCTGGTAATGGATATTTTCTGCAACGGAAATGAGTGCAATGTAGTTAATGGAAATGCTCTAATAATCCACAATCACCACAAACTTAAAAATCACATGCAACAGAGTTATTGTCATCAAAATTCTACATGTACCCCAATAAACAACAAAAAATTTCCTTCAAACTGTTCTCCTAAATAATTTTTGGCTAAATTATTGTTTTGATCCTTTAATTTATTTTCGAAATTCAATTTGGCCATCTAATTTTTAAATGGTTCAATTTGGTCCTCTAATTTTTAAAATTGGTTCAATTTGATCTTGCGGTCAAAATTGATAAATAATTTTTGGCTAAATTATTGTTTTGGTCCTCTAATTTATTTTCGAAATTCAATTTGGTCATCTAATTTTTAAATGGTTCAATTTGATCATGCCGTCAAAATTGAACGGTGTTAAAGAATGAACACGTCATCACACTTTGTGGCGGTTTAAAACCGCCACTATAATAATTTAATAATATTTATTTTAAAAAATATAATTTCTTTTTCAAATTTCCGAAACCGCCACTATATTACTTTAATAATTTTAATTTAGAAAGTAAACTTTATAAAAATTGTAATATATATCAATTAATATAAAGTTTAAAATATTTATATTTAAAAATACAATATAATATATTATACATTTTAAAATATTTATATTTAAATATCAATATTTATAAAATAGTAAACATTTTATAAATAATAATTACAATATAATATAATATAATTTTTTATAAAATTTACAATATTAATTATAAAACATTATAAATAATTTATTAAAATATTATAAGTAAAAAATATTAAATTATTATTTTTTAAAATTATTTTAAAACTTATTAAAGTAATTTATTATTATTAATAATAATTATTTTAGTAAAATATATTAATATAATATACTAATAATTATTATAGTTAGTTAATTTTAATTTATTATTAATATAACTTAATAATTTAATATAATATAATTTAAATGTTAATACAATACAATATAATATAAAATCAAATATTGATATTAATTTAGTTTTTTTACATTTTAAAAAAAAAATTATGATATTAAATTATATATTATTATAATTTTTATATAAGTAAAATTTATTAAATTATTAATTTAGAAAAATATATGAATGTAATATATTAATAATTATTAGTGTTTGTTAATATTAATTTAATATAACATAATAATAATATTAATAACATTAAAAATATTATACAAGTAAAATTATTAAAATTTTATTATATTTTTAATTTTTTATAAAAATAATTTTTTTTAAATTGAAAATTTTGAATTATTATAATGGTGGTTTTATAACCGTCACTATGTGTATATTTAACCGTCACTATATGCAAATTACTTAGTGGTGGTTTTAAACCGTCATAAAATGCGATGACGTGTGCATTCATTAACACTGTTAGTTCAATTTAGACGGTAGGATCAAATTGAATCAATTTTAAAAATTAGAGGACCAAATTGAACCATTTAATAATTAGAATACCAAATCGAATTTTGAAAATAAATTAGAAGACCAAAACAGTAATTTAGCCATAATTTTTTAGTTCAATTCATATATTCCCAAATAGTAGGTATACACTTATTTTTTCTTTCACCTTCAATTGTTTGAAGAAAATGAACTCGCAAAGTTTGATCTTCAATTGTTGAGATGCCTTGAATTTTGTTAATAGATTGTCCCGAATTATGAGGCCTGTTTTTTTTTTTTGTACTTCCTTAGAATGTAAACGGGTTTTTTGAGTTGCAAGTTAGAGTAAAAATAAGGATGTTCATTGTATCAATGTTTGAGACTCATATTGCCTGTGATGTAGGTCACATTAGCTGAATCACAATAAATATGTATGTGTATTCTTTTCATTTTATCTCTGCATTTTTTGTTTATTCTCATCTTTGGCATAACAAATATGATTGAAGGGTACTTATCACAACCTTTGTATTTGAAATTTGAATGACTATAGGGACAAACAATGTCTATGATGTACAAGATTATAGCTGATGCCCTTGAAAAAGCAGGTCTCTCCGATCAGTATCATCCACAAGATTATCTCAATTTTTACTGCCTTGGAAAGAGAGAACCCCGATCCACAAATATTCCACCAACACCAAATCCATCTGAAAACCGCGCTTTGGTATGCTAAACTACCCTTGTGTTTCCTTAACCAAATGTTAGCATTGCATGCGGTTTGAAATATTTATTGAACAACACTTTGAATTTCTTGACGTGCTGATTAAGAAAACACAAACAGTTAATTCTTGTCAAAATTTGCCTTCATCACTCATCAAAATAGTTACTGCAACATTTGAATTCTACAAATTGATAAGAACTTCGATAGTAGTTTGTGCCTGTTTTACTTTGCGTACTCAGGCTTGGGCATAAGAAATTCTCTAAAAGTGTACAACGTTGTTTTGTAAATTTCAAAGGCTTAGGCGCTTAGCTACTAATAAAAATCTAATAGTTTGAAATGATTGAAAAAGATTTTTATTGGTAATTACAGGATTAAAAAAGAAGAAAAATATTGAAAGTATATTGTTGAAAAAAGAATGTTCAAATTATATATTCTATATTATTGTATAGATTTGATTGGTCCTGTGAAATAGGAAAGATTAGAAACAAACTTCATTCTTTCCCTAAATAACTCAATCAATCCCTAAGATTGAGTATCCTAATTAATTCACAATCCGACAGTATATTAAAGCATGCAAGCATATACGTTTCCACTATCTCTTCTCATCCCGTTTCCGATGGCTTCTGCATCTGATCCTCCAAAAGAATCCTCCACCAACAACACGGCGTCGTTTCAATTTCCCGCCACTGCCACCATAACCCCCGAGAAATTCAACGGCAAAAACTACTTGTCATGGGAAGGCCACGTGCACCTATGGTTCAAAGGCCAAGGTCTCTCCGACCATTTAACGAAGAAAGCCAACGAAATCTCTGAGGAAGAAAGGGACCAATGGATGAGAATCGATTACCAACTCACTCCCCTCTTGTGGCACTCCATCGATCCCAATTTGTTGGTTCACTTTCGTTCTTACAGAACGTGCTGCGATGTGTGGAACCAAGTGCGGAGCTTCTACTCCAACAACTTGCGGCGCTTTTACGACGTTGTTAGTGAGTTGGTCACGCTGCAAATGAGGGACCGTGACTTGCTTGGTTACCTCAATAAGGCGCTGACTGTTGTTGAAGAGGTTCGGTTTTTTCTTGTCGGGGATGCGCCACAGGAAGAAGTGCCGAACAAGTTTGACACGTTTCTTATGTGTTTTGTGCTTCACGGTCTGAGCAAGGAGTTTGAGTCGGTTCGAAACCAAATACTGATGGACTCTGAAGTCACCACCACCGAGGGTCTTTATAACCGTTTGTTGCCACTTCTCTTTAAGAAATAGTAATCGTAGGTTCTAATTGCCCTCAATAGAAATCGACTAATTAATGTTGACTCAGGGTAAAGCATTGAGTGGATGGTTTTTTTGTCTTTCTCAATTAGGGGTACTTGAGAGTTTATAATTAGGCTGTCCTAGTCATATTAGTTCTCTATTGGTATTTTGTTACTTTCGTATGTTTCTAATGAAAGATCGTTTTGAATTGTTTTCTATTTTTCATAAATGCTCAATTTGGTCCTCCTATTGGATAGTCATAGTGCCAAGGAATATTTCTCTTCCTAGTTTAATTCTTTAATGGCATTCTAAGATATGATTCATCAATCCACTTGCCCATACACCGTACAAGAAAATGGTGTAGCTGAAGGAAAATATTTTGATGCCATTGAAATTTCCTGCACCTTTCTATTGCATGTTATTGAAGTTTTGGGTGATGTGATTCTTACCGCAAGCCACATGGTACCTAATCAATTTGATGTAATCTCCCTAAGAGAGCCCTTATACGCCATCGTCCATCATGTTTCTTGTTCCATTTGTATTGTGCATATATCTCCAAATTTGATAAATTATTTGCCCCTGCTATCAATTGCATTTGGTTTTTCTCAATTTCAAAAGAGATATTGGTGTTTCTCTATTAACATAAATACAAGTTCTCTCAAACACTTACACAAGGACTTGTGCCATTAGATAAGTCTAAATAAGTTCTTTCAAACATACCCCTAATCCTCCACCATCACTTATCAACGTTGGCTACAACCTAAGGATCCTAATGCTACTACCCCTTAAGATTCACGTAAATTATCTCCTGCTCTAGTGTCTCCACCTACCCCAACCTTGCTTGGACTTTCTATAGATGATATAACGATTTCATCGTTCTTGTATTGTGTCTATAGATGATATTGTTATTATTATAGGTGATAATCTTGAGGGCATTAAAGGTTTAAAACAACAATTGTTTATCACTTTCCTTGGAATTGAGGTCGCCTAATCAAAAGTGAGCATTTTCATCTCTCAGAGGAAGCATGTTCTTGATATTTTGGAAGAATCAACATTCTAGAATGTAAACCAATTGCTACCCCTACTTGAATATTAAGCTTATGTTGGATCAAGCGGAGCCATACTCAAGCTTATGTTGGCACCCTTGCACTAACCCATGAGGCCCACACCAATTACCATTAAACGAAAAAACAGGAGAAGGAATGGACAAGATGGGGGGACTAGGCCAAAACCCATGCATTAACCCATGCGTGACTTATTAGTACAGAAGTCAATTTAAAATATAATTTATACTAGACATAATCAAGATTGCAAGCTTAGAGTAAGTTAAATTTATAAAATGTTTATTTGATGATCTTCTGGATCAAATTCCTTAACCTTTTATTAATGGACAGAAAATATGTCTGCAAGGAAGAAATAAAAGAAAATAATGTTATATTTGTCCTATTTTTCCTTCTGATTTTACCATTTTCAACACTTCGCAGAGATATGACTTTGATAAGTTTGTATTAGTTTTTCCAATGAGACTATCAATATGCCAAGTGCCAGATGATCTGGATTATCTGCCACATGCTATATTTTCTAGGAATATTTACTTAGTTTTGAGAAAATTATAAAAAAAAAAAATTATATAATAAAAAGAACAAAGACAACGAAGAAGTGTGTCAGCATTATATAATGGCAATTACATTTGAGAAGTAATCAGTTGGTGCATGCAGTTCCATTTGCAGACCATTTCTGTTTATGTGGTGATAGTTTATGATCTTATTGTTATTTTTTTTCCCTTTCTTTAATCAGGTAGCAGCTAAAAAATTCAGACGTTTTATGATTTATGTTCATGCCAAAGGAATGGTAGTTGATGACGAATACGTAATTATTGGATCAGCAAACATTAACCAGAGATCAATGGATGGTTCAAGGGATACAGAAATAGCTATGGGTGCTTATCAACCAAAATATACGTGGACAGAAAAGAATGCTCATCCACGTGGCCAGGTTTGAAGCTCCAGCTACGTTTGTTAATGAGCTAGAATGGTTGTACTAGCTAGGAAATGAGCATATTACATTACATTGCCTTACATCAAAACGCAATAATCCACACTAAAGCAAACAAAATATAAAAATACAAAGTATATGAGCGTGAGAGTAACTGTGAAAGTATAATCTTGAGGTTCCAATCTTTGTACCTGCCCACATATGACATATATGAGTGGCAAAGTGTTATAGAGCCAACCCCACCATTAAACAGTTTATATCTTTTGGACAAAACATGTATACTATTTTATCAGAATAAATCATTGTAACCATAATTGATGACACCCTCTCATACTAGTGGACTAGTAGCATAAACTCAGATCTGTGAATAGGTCTTGGTTATGCAATTTCATCTTTTCTTTTCTCAGTAATTGGCAATTCAATTCCCACAAAGATTGTGTTGGTGTAGGTGTATGGATACAGAATGTCACTGTGGGCCGAGCACCTTGGTAGTCTTGATCATTATTTTGCTGAACCTCACAGCCTGGAATGTGTTAGACATGTCAACAAAATTGCTAAACAAAACTGGGACATGTATGTGTCTGAGGAAGGGAGGATGAGGGGACACTTGATGCAGTATCCAGTTAAGATCAGCAGGGATGGAAAAGTCAGTGCACTTGATGATTATGAATCCTTTCCTGATGTTGGTGGCAAAATTCTTGGATCACCAAATTCACTTCCGGATGCACTAACCACCTGATTAACCAAAGGAAAGTCTTAGAAAATTCACCTGCAGATATATAGCTGCTAAGAATTGCAGCTCAAAAAAATTGGTAATGATGGTAAAGTCAATTTATACACTTAAAATTATGTTTAGAAACATAATATATATGTAGCATTATGCAATGGTCCTAACTCCTAATGCAGCTAAATGATTACCTTTTGTATGTAAATTTCTGTATTTGATAGTGAGTGCATAAATCTCTATTGTTTATATATATATATATATATATATGAAGAGAGATCAAGTTACTCCGAAAGCAACTCTAAGAGAGTTACTTCCGATCCTCACCATTCACAGTCAAGAGGAAGATGGAGCTTAGAAAATATAGATGATGTGATCACATTCTGCATGAATGCTCTAATTTCCTAATTGAGTCTGCTTTTGATGTACTTGGTTGGCTGGTGCATTGAGTAACGTTTATAATGTGGCAGCATATGCACATAATGCCAAGGGTAAGCAGTGCCGTAGATTCAGTTGATGCATGAAGTGTATTTTTTGGATCATGATTTTTCCTTTCACGTGTAGCAATATCAATTCAGTTGCTACTTTGGTGGCTTTTTAATTGAAGATGAGGAATGGAAAGAGCTGGGAACTCAGATATTTTTGCTGCATAATACATGACATGATTGATTATGCATAACATACGGTTCTTGTATTTCTGTCCCCTATATTGTAATCTAGATATGATTTTCATTGAATTTGAAGCTGTTAAGTCAGGATTTAAATCTTTTGTCGCGTTTCCTATCTACTTGGTTAATGTTCAAAATTCAAGGGCAGCAATGTTATTTTACATGAATGAGAAATGTTTCAATATGCTTCTTTTAACCAAGGAATTATCTTATATAAGAGGAGTGTGTTCCTAGCATGTCTCTCTTATATAAATTTTACTTAATTTTATATTTGGTCCCTTTAGTTTGGATTATGTATGGTCTTCTTTCTATAAGTTTTTTCAAGTCAGATAAAGTTTTCAATTTTTAAAATTAAGCAAAATTGGTCTGTTTATTTTATTTAAAACCCTTTTATATTTTTTTATTTAAAATCTTTACAAGTTAAATCGATTAAATTGTTTTGATTTTTTTTCTAAATTCGATAAGTTTTACTTAAAATAAACAAGTCAAATTTCCTTCTTTAAATCTTGATTTGCATAAATTTAAGAGACAAGATAGCTCCAAATTACTTGTTCTACGTTTGATTAAGAATGCTTATGAGACAACACATAATAAAAACGTAAAATCTTGATACCCAGTAAATCACGAGACAACTTTTTATTCCAAGTACAAGAGATATAAAATACAAAAATACTCATTATCTTTTATCTCTCTCCTTACTTTACCTACTAAAAAAACAATCGCTCTTATCATATATTGTATAGATGATTTCTATTTTTTTTCGAGGATTTTTATACGGTTACTAATATATTGTGTATATATATACTATATTTATATATTATATATAACATGATATAATAATTATGATATATATTATTTAATAATAATAATAATAATATTATTATTATTATTATGAATTGTATTAAAATAATTCATTGTAAAAAAAGGTATAATATAAAATTTGACATTCTTTTATTTGTGTTGTCCATTATCCACCAAACAATACATGGAACAAAAAGTTGTCAACTTGGACGATTGTTTTGTATTGTTCTTCTTGTGTTGTACCTTAATAGGTATCAAAAGGACTTTTAATTTTATTTTTTAAAATATCTATCACCCACCCATTATCTAATTCTTTCTTTTTTATCCTCACTTTTTTTATTCCCTCACCTTAATCATCATTTCAGCAAAACTCAAGAGTCATAACGAATAGTTTAATTTTGTTTAATTTAACCCCAACGCAGAGAATTGTAGTTCCTGTTGTATACTGTTTTGTTTATTTATGAATAAATATAAAACGTTATCGCTAATTAGCAAAAGAGACCGCATAGCGCAGTGGATTAGCGCGTCTGACTTCGGATCAGAAGGTCGTGGGTTCGACTCCCACTGTGGTCGCTTTTACTCCAATTCCTACATTTTTCATCTGCAACGACGTCGTCTCCACTCACCAAATTTTAGCTTAAGCTGGAAATGAAGTGGGTCGTTCTTGTGTCTACATGTCCTATAAACTATAAAGCTAAAACTGACTTTCACAAAACAATCACAACCCTTTTTATGTTCTGTAAATAAAACAAGCATTGATAGAAACTCATTTTCTTCAAGAACTGTACGAAGCATCTCATCTAAGGATCAAATCGAGCAAGTCTTTTCTTAACCAAACTCTTAATCAGATTGTGAAATAAATGCATATTATATATTTGAAAATTGCTACATGTCAATTCAGCTAAAAATGTAATTGTTTTAAAGATAAAAGAAGAAAATGTCTTGGATAGATCAATTTTAATTCCTTTATCTACAAGAGATTAAAATTGGTCTATCCAAAAAAAAAAATTTCTTCTTCTTCTGACAGATTTATTTTCATGGACCAGTGTCCTTCCTTCTTAAATCTAGCTCTACTGTCATATACTTGTGGCACACTCCATGTTAAGCCTTAATTCTTTTGCATTGTGTTTTAATTTTCTGAATTATAAAAAAAAACATAAAGATAAAGAAGAAAATAGAGAAGTGGATGATTAAATTTCTAAGAATTGATTAAGAAGTTTAACAACCCATTGGAGTGGGTGAAAACTTTGAAAACATAAAAGAAAATTAGAGAAAAATTTTAAAGGTAGAAAAAATTGTTCAAAAAATAAAATTTGTGTTCTGTAAATATAGAAAACTATTGTATTTAAACTAAGAAAAATGTGTTTGTGGTTATTAGATTTTCGATCAAAAGTTGGTCTTGGTCCTTATATTTTTAAATCGTTAAATTTAGTCTTCCAACTGTTGAAAATAAACGACTTTAGTCCTTATTCACCAACTCCATTAGTGATCATGCTAATGTAACAAACAATTGTGATTTCTAGTAGTCAAAAATATTGTTTTTAACGGTTTTTAAAACCCCCTAAAATTAGCATTATGTTTTGTATAAGCTTAACATTTATTGACAATTGTTTACAACCACAAATCATGACCCCATAACAAAACCTCAACACTGCCCCCTTAAAACCAAATGCCCAACCATCACCCATAAAAATCAACATAACAAAACCCTAACACCATCCACAGGGAACCACCACTCCACTTCATTATCTTTGTCACTAAAACTGCACCACCACTCCATTCCATCGTCACAACGCTTAACCCATTACAACCATCACTAAACACCGTGACCTCGCCTTCTCTTCTTTTTCGCAGTCTCACCTGTCCCTGTTCTCGATCCACCTCTCAACCTTACTCCTTGGTCTCTCTCTGCCATTGAAGCAAAAACCACTTGCAAAAACCATAAGCCCCAGAGCTTTGTTCAATGGCTCACAGTTCTATTAGGCTCAAAATTAGGAGGTTCACTATCGAGCTGAAATTCATAGGGCAATTAAGCATTTTAATACCTAACTGCTTTTAGGATCGATGATTATCCTTACAAACCAACATAAGACTTTTCAACGTGTTTTGGCCTCATTCACACGCTTTTTAGGAAACTTTCAAAGAGGTCACTCATCCCGAAATTGCTCAAATCACGCTTATCTATAAAGTTTTTAAGTGATGAACTACCAAAAAGTATATGTATCTTGTTAGTATAAATAATACCAATTAATTCTTTTAAGTCATCATCAATGGTATAGTATCATACCTGCACAACCTTTGGATCCTTCTCATTCTAGTGTATATTCGATTCATTCATGTGTCCCTCTCCTGCTAGAAGCCTGCTAGAAGTTGTTCCTTTGTTTGTGCCACATCTCCTTTGCACCCACGACCACTCTTTGTCCTTGTCAGCGCCAGGATGTTACAAGTGGTCTTCATATAAATATACCCTCTCCAAAATTAAAAGTAACAAACGATAAAATTCTGCAAAAGAGAAATCATAATGTATTTTCTTTAAAAAATTTAGTTTAAACACATTTTAGTCTTTTTAGTATGAGTTAATTACATTGACCCCCCCTGAGGTTTGCCTTAATTACACCCGATACCCCTCCATTTTTGAATCCTACAGAAATCCCCCCTACTTTTTGGACTTTCATTACACCGACCCCCCTCTTAAGTTTAAATTGTTACACCGACCCCCCCTCTTAGGTTTGAAAAATTTTACACTGACCCCCCCTTAGGGGTACTCAAAGTAATGTTCAAAAATGGAAGGGTACTAGGTGTAATAAGAGTAAACCTTAGGGGGGTCAATGTAATTAACTCTTTTAGTATTGTTATTTTGCAAATTTAATTTGCTTACTATTTTATTATAATTTTGAATCATTTATTAATTTAATATTTAATTAAAATACAAATGCGACATTAAAATGTTAACATAAATGTTATGATGTAGACATATGTAAAAGAAAACAATTTACACTGTAAATCAATTATATATTATTGTTATTAATATAACTTTTAAAATAATTATTATAAAAGTTAATAAATTTATCATAAATATGATTAGATGATAATATAAAATCAATGCACAATGTCATTACAAAACCTATTTTATCATGTATAAAAAGATTAAATTTACGAATAACGATAATAGAGTGATAAAAAAGTGCAATTAATCAAAAACTATTTTTTATGTATTTCCATACCCATTGACTTTTGTATTCGTCGTTATTCGGTGCGTGCTGCTGATCCATGGGTCGATAAATAAAGGTTTATAATATTCGGTCCTCAACAAAATAACAAACAGGGAGTGTGCGGCAGAGGACTGTCTCGTTTTATGGAGGATCAAAGCGGAGAAGGTGAAGGAGAAGAAGAACAAGAACAACAACCAAAACCTTCACTCTCCTATTATTATTATTCTCTTCATTCAATTTAATAATAATAAGAATCATATTATTAATTCTATTCACCAATTGTCATTAGTCAACAATCATCATCATGGGTAAGGGCCCCTTCTCCTTCCGCCGCTCCGCCTCTCGCCGCCGACCCAAGAAGACCGCCGCACCGCCCCCGCCTCCCTCCCCGCCGCAGCCTCCCTACGCGGCCGGAATCCCCGCCTCGCTGGACGACAACAACCGGCTGATCGCCGCCGCCGGCAGCAGCGCGCTGACGAAGGCGAAGAAGAAAACCGGCGGTGCCAGGTTGTGGATGAGGTTTGACCGGTCCGGCCGGTCAGAACTCTTGGAGTGGGAGAAGAACGCCATCATCCGCCACGCCGCGATTCCCGCTAGAGACTTGAGAATCTTAGGCCCTGTTTTCTCCCACTCCTCCAACATTCTCGGTAATCCAATTTCCCTTTTAATTTTCTTTTTTTTTTTTTTCAATTTCATCATGTTCTCAAAATTAGGGTTTCTCTTAATGTTCACCATCGGGTTGAATTCAATCACGTGTCTTAAATTTTTGTTTTTTGGATGCTATTATGATTATGATGAAGAATGGAATTGTGTGTGTTTTTTTTTGTTTTGTTTTTTTCCAGCTAGAGAGAAAGCAATGGTGGTTAATTTGGAGTTTATAAAGGCAATTGTGACTGCTGAAGAAGTGTTATTGCTTGATCCTCTTCGGCAGGAGGTTCTTCCCTTTGTTGAGCAACTCAGGCTACAGCTTCCTGGTAAAAATCAACCTAAACTTCTCGGCGGCGCGGAGGAACAGGAAGGCGAAATGCAGGTCTCTAATGGCAGGCAATGGTTGCCTATGCCGGAGGCGGCCGATGGTTTGCAGTCTGAGCTTCCGTTTGAGTTTCAGGTTCTGGAGATTGCTTTGGAGGCTGTGTGCACGTATCTGGACTCGAATGTGGCAGACCTTGAGCGAGGTGCTTACCCTGTGTTGGATGAATTGGCTAGGAATGTTAGCACCAAGAATCTTGAGCATGTGAGGAGTTTGAAGAGTAATCTTACGCGGTTGCTGGCACGAGTGCAGAAGGTATGTTGTTGCATAAGTACCATGTGGTTCTTCCTCTGGTTGGTGCTATAACTAAGTTGATTTGAATAGTTCTTTCGTAACTTATAGATGGCTTTGGAAATTGGAAATTGAGAATAGGAGGATTAACCTTTGGGAAAAGAGATGTACTAAGTCTGATTTCGTTTTAATTAATGTAGTTTGTTGGACTGGTCAAGACACCAGTTAATAGCCCATGATATGTGCAAGCTAATAAAAGTGCCAACAAATTCTTTTATAGGTATTGTACATTGAGATGGTTGAAGATTTTTCAGAGAAATAACATGTAATTGGACTGCATCCAATTCTGCAGTCTTTGAATAAAGAATGAAAAGCTATTTCTTGCCTAACCCTTTAATTGTTGAGTTTCCTTTGTTACATTGTTCAATAGTCATTTATTATGCTCTCAAATTGTGGGTTATGTTCACTCTTTCATATATAGAAAAATTGTTGCAGGCTATTTTACCTTGTATGTGATGATGCATTCCATCATCTTTGAGATATCATACTTAAGAAGTGTATGACCCTCTTTCACAGGTGCGAGATGAAATTGAACATCTGTTAGATGACAATGAAGATATGGCACAACTATATTTGACAAGGAAGTGGTTGCAGAATCAACAATTTGAGGAGGCTCATTTGGGTGCCACAACCTCAAATAACCTTCCTAATACCTCACGTGCTGTTCGTCGACTTGGTTCTTACAGAAGTGAAAGTCTTGTGACCAGCCATTATGGGGATGATAACGATGTGGAGGACTTGGAGATGTTGCTTGATGCATATTTCATGCAGTTGGATGGAACTCGTAACAAGATATTATCTGTGAGTGTTCTAGTATCCAGATTCTGGTCAAATCACGTGTCTGTCAAATTTTGAAGATTGAAACTGTCATTTTTACTTTGATTCCATTATCTACACAATTTATACCATGCTCTTGTATTTTTAGATGATAAATTTCAAATATTGCATACATGACATGACTCGTCCACACAAACATAGTTGTGACACTACTGGGAGCTTATCCTTAAGGATTCCCCAGCTCCCATAAATTAATTTAAGCTCGCCCTATATACTGTATTGGATAATGGTACTGGTAGTTTTGTGCAAGTTTGTTTGAATTCTTGATTTAGGAAATATATTATTGTCTGTCTTGCTGATTGGAAATCAAGTGGTTGTGATCTACTGTTGATTTCCTTTTCTTATAACAAAAAGTTGAGGGGGGAGGAAGTTAGTCCGTGTTTCATGGACCAAGATGTTGGGCTTTGGGGAGCATTTGTGTTGTTGAAATGTCTGCTGATTTTGGTTATTGTTTCTGGAATGCCAAATATTGCGAGAATTTGACTGGAATCTTGAATGCTGTTTCTTCAATTTATTGTTCTTGAGAAGTAGTACGGGTCTTACTTCTTTATGGCTACTGATTTGCAGGTTAGGGAGTATATTGACGACACTGAAGACTATGTCAACATCCAACTTGATAACCACCGAAATGAACTTATTCAGCTGCAGTTGACGTTGACTATTGCGTCATTTGCTATTGCTATTAATACTTTGATTGCTGGTACATTTGGTATGAACATTCCTTGTAAATTATATGAAACAGATGGAGTGTTTTGGCCCTTCGTTTGGATCACGTCTGCAGTTTGCGTATTGCTTTTCTTTCTTATTTTAGCATATGCAAGATGGAAGAAATTGCTGGGATCATAAGGCAAGGCTGTTTTGACAATTGGCAATTTGAATCTCCACAGCGAGTGATCTGAGGAACGGTCACAAACGTGTCATCGGAGAAGTGGCTTATGAAGCAAATATCTCAATTTCTTAAAATAATTGTAATAGTTGATGTATAGGATGTTCCAACATTGCTTTTAGCATCATGTGTTTTATAGCTGATACTATTCACACCATTTTTCATTTACCCACTTTATGGTGTCGTGTGCATGCGTGTGTGTTGGCCATTTTGTTTTTGGTCCGTGTGTGTATGTCGGCATGTTCAGTTTATATGTGCATATGACAATTGAACGAGGAAAAAGGACATTGTGGGGGCTTGATTTATGAACAGCCAACCACATCGTACAAGAGGGTTCACTTTGTAAGCAGACAAATGGACAACTATTAAGAAAATTGGGACCTTCTCAATTCTCAGGAGGATTTTTTTTTTGGTACTTTTGGTAGAGTCTTTGTATATGTCTCAATACTTCTAGTCTGCATCGTTTAGAAGTTCTTGGAATTTTTTTACCAATAAAAGACATTACACTAATCTCTATAATCTAATATTTTAAATTATATATAAAAGAAATTTCTAATATTTTTTCTGTGTAGGCTATAACTTTTTGTAAAGTGAATTTTAACTGTGTTATCTGGTAAAAAAAAAAATTGACATGTTTTAATTATATTATTCAATTTTCAAGATCAGTATCTATCGTATTTTTTACTTTTCATTTCTTAAATATTTCTTAAGTTTTTCTTTTCACACTAGCCATTATATTTATAATTTTTTTTCCTATCTTTTTCTTTTCTCTCAAAATATGCACTAATCATTCACTCTCCTTATATATATAAGTGTGTAAGTGTATTTGTGCTCTTGTTGTTCTACATTGTTTCTCACATTCATTCTTATTTGAATATCACCTTAATGATTTAATTTAATATTTTATCTTTTTTTTAATATATAATTTTTAATATTTTTAGTTCTAACTTGAATTTCAATATGTTTTAAAAAAAAAATATCAGTAAGTAAAAATAATAATATATCACAATATAAATTATTTATAATAAATCTAAAATATAATTTATGAGTACAAAAATATTTATTTACTACATATTTTAATTATAATATAATTTATAGAAATGTTTATTTATTATAATTTTTAGTTGTATAATTATCTTATGTAATACACATGCTAAAATAATTTATTTGTATAAAAATAGTAAATTTATATTTAAATAATTGAATTCTTCAATTTAAGAATTTAATAAGATATTTATCTTATGTTAAAATAAATATTGGTCACATGAAAAATATCTATTTAGTTCGAGAAAAATGTTTTTTATTTTTATCTTTTATTTTCACTTTTAATTATAAAAATATTATATTGTTTTCAATTTATTTTTTATTTTCAAAGTTTATATAAAAAATGGTGAAAATAATTTTTTATTATTTTTGTTTTTTATTTTGTGTTTTCACTTTTCTTATACAAACTTCAAACAGAAACCTTAAAATTACTAAAGCGGAAAAAAAAAACGGTTAAATAATTTTACTAGTTTTTTTTGGTACAGATTCATTTGTTTTGGTACAGAATAATTTTACTAGTTTAGGATCACTTAAAAGAAAAGGTATTTATTAAATCATTCACGGAAAAAATTGGTGGTTTATCCCACTTAATATATATGCATATTAAAACTTTTTAGCATACTAGGAAGTAGGAACCAGCATAAAGTTAACACTTCAGTGAAACTGACTAGTTCAGGTGCAGTTTATGTCTTCCATATGGTTCTATATCTGCATTGTGACTGAGTTTTTTTATTAGAAAGTATTCCAATAAATATTGATTATCTCGATCATTAGTTTGTCATTAGTGGTGTGTGATTAAACATTGAAATATGTCAACCAATAATAATTTAAAAACATTGAACTCATATTCTGAATACCAAGTGTGATTTACAAACCAATATGTCATCCACACTCCAAGACTTCTTTTGCTTTGCAGAGGATAAAATTTAACTAAATAGATTAGTTGGTGACAAGAGGAACAATACTTCTGCAAACAAACATAAGATACAATGTCTTAACAAGAAGAAGAAGAAGAAGATCTATCAAATGGTTACAATTACCATTAGTCCATTACACAGTTGTGTTACGAATCTAAATCCACCTCTTGGGTGAAAAACAATTGAAATAAACTTTGTGCAGTTAATGTGCAGCTCTGGCCCATCAGAAAATTATAGCATAACTGTATAAGAATGTCTAATTTACAATCCACAGCCAGACACTGATCAATAAAACTCTCTAATGCAGAATTAGATTATACTTAGTTCAATATTCAGATTTCATATAACCAAAAGCATGAAAACAGTGAGAACGTCTAAATGATTGCTTGTGCATTGCCGAACCAGTGTCAAATATGACACAACACAATTGAATTAGTCTCCAAAATCACTTGATCAGCCTCCAAAAGTCCACTTATTTAATATGGAGTGCACTTGCATATTTCTCATTCTTTGAATCTCTTTCTGCTATTACAACAGAATCAATTGGCTAGCATTTATGAGCTCCCAAGGTTACAAACTTAAGGAGTTTCAAAATGACATCAAATCAGTTTGAGTTGCATTTGTATAGGAACATTTCAATTATGTTTATTTCTTTTAATCAGTCCGAGTAACATACAACTAAATTTGAATTACAGCGAAATACTTGCTAATATGAGAACATAATGTTCGATTTATATGGACTTAGGGTGAAAGTAGTACGTGTGTATATCCATGCTTTGTGGTTAAAAGGCTATAATTAAAGAGAAAGGCAAACAAATAACAGAGATAAAAAGTGAGGGACAAGTAGAACATTGAATTTGATCTCTGCAATGTTAATGTACTTCTACATTTTCAGCCAAGCTGACTTGCTGTCTCACACTAATCTAAAATCACTTGATTAAATTGTTTGTTCATTGTATGACTCATAGAAAAGTTGTTACTGAATTCATATACTGCTTTTACAAATTATAAGTACCCCTTGGATAGACTGAAAAGTCTCGGCATAGATGGTTGAAATATTTTTTCCTTTGTTATCTTAATATTTAAAATTTTAAACATTGAATCCACAACATGTTTTACATAATACGTGAACTCAGAAATTAAATTCCATAAATAGAGAGATTGATTGAAAGTCTCTGGGAAGCATATGCAGTCACTGCGTCAACTTATGCTGTTGCAATCCACTTTTTGTTATTACCCATTAACTTTGTGTTTTATACTCATTAATTTGTATATTTGATATAGATTTTTTTTTTACCTTTTGAATTTCATGTCTCATAAACCAAAGTTAGAAAGAATTCTATGCTGTTTAGCCCCTTAATATTAATGACAGGTTTATGAATCCTCAAGAAAAAAAAACGAAATAAAAATTTGGCATGGTGAATATGAATTTAGTTTGAAAGCATTTTGATGTTCCACATTAAAATTGGAAAATCATGGGAAGTAAAAATAAAGGAAGTACAGTAAGTCCACTACTTAGATGGAGTATTACATCAGGTATATGATAGATGTTACTGGAAGGATGATTGATGCATTCATATGAGTAAATAACGGGTAAAATTATTAAACAGTTCTGCACCACCCTGTGGATTAACTCTCATAGAGTACTACACCATACAGCATACACATCAGTTTCTGAAATAGCCATGGCATTTGATCTCAGCTTTGGTCATTCAAGTGTCAACACCTGAAAGTCAAGAAGAAGCTAGTTATGGTTGTAGTTTTGGAATTTTGAAATACATAGCAAAATGGCAGAAAATGAAATTGTAACTACATACATAAGCAATTAATCACGTAAGAGCCAAAGCCAGAGGCAAACGCAACTAAGCGTCTAGAAATCTCAATTTTATTATAAAGTTTGAAAAGGAAAACTAATGTGTGTGAAATAATTCAAAAAAAAAAAAGGACAAAAAGTATTGTGATAAAAGAACTGCTATTAAAATTTGGCAGAAGTAATGTGACACATCTACATTTTTTTTTTGTGAGACATCTACATTTGTTCTCCAGTAAAATGCAGATCATTAAGTCCATTTATCTTACCAGCAAGAAAGGCTTTTTTGATTTTGCTTAGCTCTCTAGTGACATCCACCATATTCATTCTTTCTTTTGGTGGTTCCACTGAACAAGCAAGTCCAATCTTAAAGAGTGAAACTAAGCACTTTTCAACAATTGGAGTAAGATTCTCCGAGTTTTCTTCTATTGGTGTTTCTTCATGATTTGGTACAAGTGATGGGTCCAAAGTCTGTAAAAGATTATTCGGAAATGAATTTTCCACAAAGTTATGTAAATTTTGACCTTCTCCAAAGATTTCATCTGTGGGTCTTCTTCCCGTAAGCATCTCTAACATAAGAATCCCAAAGCTGTACACGTCGCCATTTATAGACACCTCAGAACCCACTCCATACTCTAAAATATATAGCAAAAGTTGTCAATACTTTGTAATTAGTAAATATCAAGATTTGATCAAAAGGCAGGGGAATTCTTTCAAAGAAAAATAAAGCATTACTTGCACTGACAATGTAATGGACTCTTACACTGTCATCTAATTAATCACAGTTTACAAACTAGCATGTATTACCAATGATGATTTTCAATTAATTAACAATGTAAAAAATTTTACACTGACAATGCATGCATTTAAATTCAAGACTCCAAAGAAACACTAATTTAAGTGTTTAGAAAATGCCTGGAGGAGCATAGCCAACGGTCCCCTTTATTCCAATTGTACTTGTTTGCTTAGAAGTGGTACCATTAATGGTTGAGAGAAGCCTTGCTATGCCAAAATCACTCACATGAGCAATCATGTCATCATCAAGAAGGACATTGCTTGGTTTTAAATCACAATGAGTGATTGATTGTTCACATTCATGATGAAGATATTGTAATGCAGAAGCAACATCAATCATGATATTTAATCTTTGATCAAGCTTCAATGTTCTCGGATGCTCTGCACTTGGTGTCCTAGGATGCAGCCACTGTTCTAAGCTTCCATTTTTCATGTACTCAAAAATTAGAGCTTTAAATTCTTGCCCTTTGTAATCTGTGCTGGAACAACATGTCAAAATCTGAACCAGATTTCGATGCTTAATATTTTTAAGAGCATTGCATTCAGCTATGAAACTCTTGTGAGCTCCTTTCTTTTGAAGGTTTAGGACCTTTATGGCAACAACTTTGTCTTCTAGAGTTCCTTTGTAAACAGAGCTAAAATTTCCAGACCCTATCAAGTTTGTTGTTGAGAACCCATCGGTTCCATTGTGTAGGTTTTGGTATGAAACTTTAGCAAGTTGGTCAATAGTTGGTGCCTCTAAAGATGGTTTCTTACTCCTTTTCCTCATCCAGTAGATAGTTAGAATAATTGACAATATGAGAAGACAAACAACCACACTAACTATCACTGCTATCAACTTGAACTTGTGGTGTTTTGCAAGTTTCTTACCTTTGACAGGGCATGATGGTAGATGCAGTTCAGGAATACCTCCACAAAGCTTACTATTTCCAGTCACCACTAACCCACTTGCATTTCGAAAGACGCCTTCTGTTGGTACCTCCCCATCCAACATGTTAAAAGATACATTCAAGTATTCCAAAGTAGAAATATTTTGCAGAACATCAGGAATTGTTCCAGACAAGCGATTTTGTGAGACGTCTAATTTTTGTAGACTTCTCAATGAAGCCAAAGAGGATGGTATGGCTCCATGTAAAGAATTCCCTTGCAAATAAAGGTCCTCTAACGTTATGCATTCTCCAATTGTTCCTGGAATATCACCAAACAAAAGATTCTCAGACAAATCTAGGCGAGAGATATGTCTTAGCTTGCCCACTTCTTCTGGGATGCTACCAGTCAATGAGTTTTGTGACAATGCCAACGTGTCTGTTAGAGATGAAAGATTAAAAATCTCCAAGGGTATGGTTCCTCTGAGGTTGTTTTGCCAAAGGCCTAAATATTGTAACATTTGGCAATTTCCTATACTTGGAGGAATATTTCCTTCTAACATATTTTCTCCCAAACCCAAAGAATACAATTGACTGAGGTTGCCTATGAAGGCTGGTACATCTCCTGAAAGCTTGTTTCCACTCAACTCTAACACTTGCATCTTCTGAAATTTCCCAAAAGTTCTAGGAATAATCCCTTCAAAATGGCTAACTTCCATAGTCAAGAGAATTAGGTTAATTAAATTTCCTAACTCAGCAGGAATTTTTCCTGATATATGATTGCCCCCAAGATATAGTTGAGTAAGTTGGATGGATAAATTGCCCAAGGAATTTGGTAAATGACCTCCAAAATTATTGTAGGGTATACCTAACAGTTGCAACTTACTACAATTTGTCAATGATTTTAAAAATTCCAAATCATTAGTTGAATTGTCACCTAGATTGTTCTGAGAGAAATCTAGATATTGAAGATCTTGTAGCTTCCCCAGACTTGGAACTTGTCCAGTGAAATTGTTTATACCGAAACCAAGTATTAGAAGGTTTGAGGCATTTGTGATGGAAGATGGGATTGGACCTGAGATTTGATTGTCACCAATTTCAATTTCTTTGAGATTGGGAAGGGTGTGGAACATGTTGGATGGAAGAGAGCCATTTAATTGATTTTTTGGAACTGAGATTACAGTAAGAGATGACATATTATAAAGACAAGAAGGAAATGCTCCAGTTAGATTGTTGATAGGCAATGATACAAATGTCAAGCTTTTGAGATGACATATTTCTTGTGGAATGCCTCCCTCCAAGTTGTTGCCACCTACTGAGAGAAGAGTTAGGGATGAAAGATTCCCTATGAATGATGGGATTCCTCCTGTTAACTCGTTAAAAGCAACACTCAAAAGTTGAAGCTTCTGAAGTGAGGAAATTTCAATAGGTATTTTGCCAATCAGATTATTCCCATTTAAGTATAAGCTTTTGAGATGAGTGCAACCTGTCAAGTTTGTGGGAATTTCCCCTACCAATGAGTTATTTCGGAGATAGAGTTGTTGCAGTTGTGATAACCATCCCAACTCCTGTGGAATTTTTCCATAGAAGCTGTTGTTTCCGAGGTTGAAGTTTCTCATGTGAGAAAGATTGCCTATGTGGGGAGATATGGATCCCTTCAACTTGTATCCTTCCAAGTTTAACTCTGTGACTCTTTGATGCATGGGATTGCATGTGATTCCATGCCAATTACAAAAGTGAGTGGAACTATTCCAAGAGACCAAGACTCCATATGGGTCACTGGATATCAATTCCTTGAATTTGAGCAGTGCCAAGTGATCAGTTTCATTTTCTGATGCATAGGCAATTGTGTTTGGGCTAAACCACAGTAAAATCAAAGTAAAGAGAGAAGGCAGGTGGAGAGACATGGACCAAAATGTTGGTGACATGAGAGAAAAATGCTTCATTTAGTTCAGGAGTGGGTGATGGTGGAATTCCTTATGTTAGATAGCTATATATAGGAGTTTGGTAAATGGGGACACAGAAGCACATGTTATTCCATTTGCTAATTTTAATTTTTATTACAATTACAATCCTTGAAGGTCAGGTCAATAACCAATTGCAGATCATTCATATGGCAAGAAAATAAATCCCACAAATAGTCACTTCTTGTACCTAAGAAACAAGCAAAGGTTGAATATGGGACCTAGTTTTTGAGAAATTTATAAAATTACTTTACAACCAAACAGACTTTCTATTCACATTAAGAATTATCTCTGAATCAAACAGCTTTTGTGGAATATGAATAAATACAATGAATTTACAAAGAACTAGGAATCTTGTTTTAAGGCATCTTTTTTACTTTTAGATTTTGATGACTATTTTAGATTTTGATTTTTTAAGGCATCTTAATCATATATTTGTGTGTCAATTTCTTCTGATGCATTAGTACCGAAATTTCCGTTAAAATTGCTTTCAAATAATTTCAAATCAAAATAAGAAGTTCCAAGTCTTTGTTGCATCACATGTACTTACGCGTGAAGAGAAGAAAAAAGGGGCAACAGTGATACAAAGTAAACAGGGATTGGTCAATGGAAATTCAGGAGCCACTAATCTTCCAATTGATTTGTTGACAACATTTATTTGTATTATTACAAAGAAATTCCTTTGGAGACTTTTTTATTTTTAAGAGAATTCCTTTGGAGACTTTAAAGCAATCTTATGGAGTCTTGAGACTAATAAAAACCATATACTACTTTTGTTTGTGTGAAAGAAATTTTTGCAAAAATATACTTTTTACACACTATTTTTACATTGGTTATTAGCGTGCAAACAATTGCAGAGCAATGTGTGTTATATGACGACTGGGATCAATGGTAATCAATTATTATGGGGATATTAATCTAGTATGAGTAGAATATTTACACGCATGACTAGTAATTAAAATAACTTCAACACAAAATCTATTATTATATTAATATGCTTTGAATTTCTGATTAGTTATACTTATAAAAAAAATTAATTGTTCACTGTTATGTGGTGATCAATATAAGAATGATGTCCGAAGTTTGGTGTACATGCGTAGCAAAATATTGTACCCACTAAGATAATGTCTTCTAGTTTTACTGTCACAAGTGTAGAATGTTACGTGCTTAACTGCTAATCAAATAATGGATCGAGCTACTTGTTGAAAACATAGCTTGTCATACAGGAGTTAAATTAAACTTATGTTGTATAAATAATTCAATGACAATTTATCATAAAATTTAAATAGTTGATTCAATTAATCAAAAAAAATAATAAGTATTTTTTTTTGGTGAATAAAATTTGACCTTCTCTCACTTTTCAGTCTTCATCTCTCCGATTTTTCTTTAGTTTTGCATACAAGTCTATCGTGATATGTTTGGATTTGCAAATCAAACACATGACAAATTAATGCGATTTTGTGCCAAAAAACAATTAAACACACCTTTATTATCCAACACTCCCCTCAAATTTAACAGCCATAACTCAATTATAACCTGTCTTCAATCTCTAGCTCAGACTTGTAGTACAAGTTTGAGCCTTATAGATCATAAGTCTTTTTTTATTTTTACTGAATTGTAGATCATAAGTCTTATTTACAATATTTATTGCTTAGACTTATGATCCTTTTCTGAGTTTGTCTTCATGTACTAATTCTAATTCCTTTATCTCCCCTCCCCCCCCCCCCCCCCCCCCCAACCTCTTAGCCTGGTTGCTTTCTTTATATTATATATTAGAATTTTTATGAAGTATTAATTATATAAGAAGGTGAAAAAGTGGATTAAAAGATTTAAGTGACATATATGTCTAAAAAATGATTTGATACTTTAGACTTATGATTCTCTTAATTATATGTCATTTTATTTGTTTCTAATAAATGAAATGAAATCTGTAACCTCTAAAATCCAAACTTAAATTTAAAGCATAAGTTCGGGTTAGAGATTGAAGGCAGGTCACAACTGTTTGAGGGAGTGTTGAAGAATAAATTCCTCATTAGTGAGTTAAAACAGATAAAAGTATACACAAGTCTAAATTATCAAAGGTATCTTTTCATAAATAGGTCACTTAAAAATTAAAATAAAATTTTACTAACTTATACTCCTGCTAGGCTCTTAAACAAGACTCCACACACAAATTTTAATATTTTACAAATGTGTTTAACTAAAATTAAATCGATAGTTTATATTAAATTTTCTTACAAACATCATACTTTTAAAATAGAAATTATTAAATATAAATTAGTTTTATTTTAATGTTATTTTCAATTAAAGTATTTTTTATAAAATAAAAATCACCTATAATCAAACTTATTTAAACAGGGACACAGTAGACATGCCCTAGTTTATACGTTATTCCAAGTCTTGACAAAATTTATTTTGTTGCTATTAATAAAAGTTGGTACTGGTCCATTTTATCCATGACTTGTATGACTAGTGAAGACTTGACAAATTTGGTACCTTCCTAACAAGTGAAGATTTACCATGTAAAGACTTACAATTTTTAATTTATGGCCTTTGATAAGAGTCTTGTCTATTTTAGCATGACTAGTATTTGTTTTGTATTTTACCTTCACTTGTCAGTTGACAAACGTTTCTTTTGGGACATGGAAAACTGGTAAATCAGTTTTTTTCTTTTCATATTGCTATTTGGACCAGCTGAATCTGATAATGCTACACCTAGGAGTCAAACTTATTGCATACTATATGTCTTGTCACCACTTGTATCAGTTCCAAACTTTGACATGAGAGGAAGTGGCAACAAAGAAGATTAAAAGTGTATTTACTTAAAAATTATTTATTTATTATCTTAATTATAAAATATTACTTTACTATATGTTTGCTCCCTAAATGAACAAAACTTGTTTAATATCTATTTTAACATTATATATTTGCTCCCTTTCTAAATTTCAATCTTTCTCCTCTCCTCTCCCTTTTACGTTGATATATAATTTGTTTTAACCTTTACAAAAAGTTATTCTCACCACACTTATTTTTTTAAAAAGAAATATTTTATGTTGTCTAGCCAACGTACATTTAAAACAATAAATTTTATCAATTAAACATATATAAGGCCAGTGTAAGAAGTAAGCCATCTCTAACACCAATTTTTTCAATATTGCATCATTTTTTCCTTCCTTTCCTCTGAGTCTTTTTCCTCTTTCAAATATTGCAATATTTTTCATCTTCAAAGACAGTAGTAGCAACCAACTACGTGTCTTCTTTTTCTTGCATTATTCAATTTTACTTTTATATTTATAACAATAATTTTATACATTAGGTAGATAAAATATAAGTTAATTTTATACATTAAATTTATCTTATATTAAAATCTAACGTTTGTTTAAAAACAAAAGTAATTAAAATTCAACTAACTTTATATTTACTATATATTAAATTTATATTTTATTTATATTTACAAATATCTATATAATATAAGAAGTCTCGCCAGTTTAAATAAATTGTTTGATGAATATTTGTTTTAATATGTCAAAGCAAGATTATTTTTTTCTAATTATAAATGCATATCCAATTTTAGTTTTACTTTTTATACTATAATATTATATAATTCACTAAAAATAAAAAGGGGTCAATATATTGTAAATAGACAAATGAAAGTGGCAGTAAAAAAAAAAAAAAAAAAAAAAGACCAATGAAAGTGTGATAACTCCATTTACTCGTGTCTGGGAATTGGGAAATGAATCTCGCCTTTACGGTTTTGTTTCGATTATTTTATTAATGTATCAACTATAATCATTATTTATTTACAATTAATTTAGAAAATATTCATCAAGCGGGGATAGCTCAGTTGGGAGAGCGTCAGACTGAAGATCTGAAGGTCGCGTGTTCGATCCACGCTCACCGCACATAATTTTTTTTCTTCGTATTTTTCTTATTCCAAAATCGATGTTGGGTGCACGGATCAATTTAAATGCGTGCCATTCAGATTTCAGATAGCAAAAGTGAGACCTACTAATACTTATTGTTAATCAATGAATAATTTTATGAATGTTTTAATTGTTAGACTAAAATATAACCTTTTGGAATGAACATTTTTTATTTATTTAACTATTTAATTGTTACGGTGCTTATATTGAACAAATAATACTTTGTATGTCGTTCAAGATACTCTTATATAGACATGCGATCATCATCGAACTGAGCTGTGGTGGTGTTCTTGCTGTGTTGCTGAGGAGATAATAGATAATAACGAATTAATGGGAGGAAGAGAACATAGGAGAGAACGAGGAAGACAACGTGAACAACGGAGGCAAGGAGGTCCTTGGGGGTTCGGAGAGAATGGAAGAAACCGAGAAGATGTTACCACATATTTCTTCTCAAAGTTTCCAAAGGAATTTGTGGAGCTTGACATGTGGAGGATTTTTAAAAGATGGGGAAGAGTGTGCGACCTATTCATAGCAAAGAGGGAAGATAGATGGGGGAACAAATATGATTTTGTGAGTTTTTTGGGAGTGAAGAATATCAAGGAAATGGAGAAACAGCTGGATAGTATTACAATCGGGAACACAAAAATGCATGTGAATCTACCAAAGTACAGGAAAGACGGAAAAGAGATGGTTGATAAAGGGAAGTCCAAGGTTGAAGTGAGAAGTCCATAAGAGGTTATGAGGGGCGGATATAAAGCCGATGGAGGAACATATGATGGTCGAAGAACATATGCTGAAGCAGTCCAAAGAAAGAAGGGAGTGCCAACTACTAAGTGGCACATAAAAAGTAAACCATACGCTGATGGGGTAGCAAAAAAGCGGGAATGGCAAGGACGGGACATTAAAGTTAATGTGGAATATAGGGAATGGCTAGTTAACAGCTGGGTGGGAAGATTAAAAGATCTAACCATGTTCGACAAAATTCATGAATGGCCTGTTATAAAAGGGAGCAAGGAGGTCAAACTGAAACACATGGGAGATGATATGATCTTGATATCAGGAATTGAGGAATATGAGATAAAAGAAATGTTTTGCACTGAGGGGGGAGAATTTGTTGATTTGTTCACTACAGTGGAACGTTGGAGTCCAGAAATGACCTCTGGAAATAGATTAGCGTGGCTCATCTGTACTGGTCTTCCAATTAGCTTATGGAATGATGAATGTTTTGTCCAAGTGGTAAGTGTACTAGGGAACTATGTGGCCATGGACAAAGATACACAAGATTTGAACAAAGTAGATGGGGCTCGTATTTTGGTAAGATTATCATCTCTTGGTGTCGTCATGTACAACTCGAAAATCAGAATTAATGGCCAAATATATAGTGAGAATGGTGGAGGAAAACAACTGTAAGATCATCAAATGTCAATGTAGTTCATGGAAATACTCCAAATCATCATCTGATGAAGAGAGCGCAGAGGAGAGCATTTACGGTATGGAATGCAACTCTTCATTCTTAGAGTTTGATGGGGAATTAAGACTGCTAGAGGTTGAAGATACAGAGGGTGGCGAGATGAGAGGTAATGTCGGTGATCGGAAAAACCAGAAGGAGGAAACGATAGTGCTTTATCCTACAGTTAACACTATGGTCCAGATTCAAAATAAAGTGATTGAAAGTGACCAATTATCTGTCGTACAGGCAGAGAGACTTCATGATTTTGGGGAAGGTACCTGTGAAGTGGAGGTTGGGTATCGGGATTCAGTACACCAAAAGAGCTTAAGGGATGGGATATGTCAAAAAAGCAAATCAAAAGGTGAAAAGGTGGCAGAGGGGGACAGTGGCGAAAATCAAAAGGTGCAGAGTTTGTGTGTGGAAAAAGTTAACGGTGACAAGGAGGGGCAACAAGGATCTCCGGATAACGTGCTCGTGAAGCTGAAGAATGGGACCCACCAGGAAACAACACGTTCCAATTTTGTCTCTAGTAATAGGGAGAAGCGTGAAGGGGCACAATCACGTAAAGCTGAACGTGAGTTGGAAGATATTAGGCCGTCCAATGCCAAGGCCCAAATGAGGTTTAGGAGAAGTATCAATGAAGCAACAACCATAGCCCAAGTACTTTCTGTATGGGATGAATTAAAAGGTGATCAGCAGCCCGTAAGGAGCATACAAGATGGAAAATTTATGGGCTCCACTTTTTCTACAAATAATTTGCATGTTCCAGAAAGTGAGTCTTCAAAGCAAGGGGCGAGAAGGGGAGCTTGGAAGGGGAAATCAAGCATCATTAGCTCTTCTCAGAAGGGCGGCATTGCAGAGAAAGAAGCCAATTCAGTATCTCCTCATATGAGTAATTTTCTATCTGACAATTGCATCTTGAATTGTAACAAAAAGTTTTGGCTGGACAAGGAGACTATGGAAGCAAAGAAAATATGGGAAATTGGGAGAAAGCTTGGGGTCAATTTTGATGGAAAAGAGGAGGAAGTTATTCAGACAATGATACAACTTCAAAAAAAGGATGCAGCAGAGGTTGAGAAGAAGAGCAAATGTCAACGTGAGGGGGCACAACAAGTTCATCGATGAAGGTGCTATCATACAATATCAGGGGACTAGGGGGAGATTAAAATGGACAAGTGTGAAGAAAATCATTGTTAAAGAGTAGGTGCAAGTGGTATGCCTTCAAGAAACAAAAAAAGAAACAATTGATGATGGTGTGATCCATGCAATTTGGGGAAGTAATGAGGTAAAATGGTGTATACAACCTGCACAAAATACAGCGGGGGGTTTGTTATGCATGTGGGATGAAGAAGTTTTTATGTTGGAAAATACCTTTTCGGGGGAAGGTTATATTGGGTTGGAAGGGATATGGAAGGAAGTGGAGAAGAATATTGTACTTGTTAACATTTATGCATCTTGTGATTTTGACAAAAAAAAGAAGATTATGGGAGGATCTGAAGGCCTTAAAGAGAACCTCCAACACAAAAATATGGTGCTTGGTAGGTGATTTCAATTGTGTAAGAAGACAACATGAAAGAGAAGGGGAAAATATGAGAAGTCTCAGAAGCGGGGAATCAAGAGAATTTAATGAGTTCATTGAAATTATGGAATTGGTGAATATTCTGTTAGTAGGAAGAAAATTTACATGGTATAGACCAAATGGAAGTGCGAGAAGTAGACTTGATAGAGTGCTTGTGTCGGAGGAATGGTTGGAGATCTGGCATGGGTGTACACAACATGTCTTGGATAGAAATTTTTCGGATCACTGTCCTCTATTATTGAAACACAACTTGGTGGATTGGGGCCCTAAACCGTTCAAGGTATTAGATTGTTGGTTTGAAGAGAAAAATTTTGAAGAGTATGTGAAGAATGAATGGGGAAAATTGGAGGTGCATGCATGGGGTGCTTATGTATTGAAAGAAAAATTGAAAGGCCTAAAAGAGTGCTTGAAGATTTAGAATAGGGATCAATTTGGAAATTTACAAAGTAGATATAAGGGGGTGGAGGTGGAGCTAAACAACTTAGACAAAAAAGGAGAGGAGGTACAATTGAGTATGGAAGAAATTGTTCTAAGGAAAGTGCTATAAGAGAAGTTGTGGAGAGTGGCTATGTATAATGCATCTCTTATTAGACAAAAATCGAGAGATAGATGGCTCTTAGAGGGTGACTACAATTCAAAGTATTTTCACTCTATTGTTAATGGGAGGAGGAGAAAGAATATGATTAGAGGCCTAACAATTGAAGATACATGGGTGGAAGATCCAATGAAAATTAAAGAAGAGGTGAAACAATTCTTCCAAAAAAGGTTTTAACGAAGAGATGATTTGAAGGTTTCTCTTAATGGTGTGAAATTTGAGAGTATCACGACGGCGGAGAATTGTGATTTGATTGGCAATTTTGTGGAAGTGGAGGTGATGGAAGCAATTTGGGATTGTGGAAACAACAAAAGTCCGCACCCGGATGGCTTTAATTTCAAGTTTATTAAATCATTTTGGCCTACTCTTAAAGATGATGTCATGAGATTTATGAATGAGTTCCACGCGAATGGTGTGTTACCAAAAGGAAGCAACCCTTCATTCATTGCCCTCATTCCAAAGGCGGAAAATCCACAAGATCTTGGTGAATTTAGACCTATCTCTTTAGTGTGGTGCATGTATAAGATTATGGCAAAGGTGTTAGCTAGGAGGATCAAAAAAGTGTTGCCAAGAATTATTGACAAGAGGCAAAGTGCCTTCTTGAGTGAGAGATTCTTACTACATAGTGTCTTGGTGGCAAATGAAGTGGTGGATGAAGCTAGGAGGAAGCACAAGAAATGCTTGGTGTTTAAAGTGGACTATGAGAAGGCATATGACTCGGTGTCTTGGGATTTCTTATGGTACATGCTGAGAACGTTGGGTTTTCATAAGAGGTGGATTATGTGGATTAAAGAATGCCTAAATACTTGTTCAATTTCTATTATAGTTAATGGGAGCCCTACAAGTGAGTTCATGATGCAAAGAGGTCTTAGGCAAGGTGATCCATTAGCACCTTTTCTATTTACCATTGTCGCAGAGGGATTAAGTGGTTTAATGAGGGAGGCAATTGAGAATAACTTGTTCCAAGGATATGTGGTGGGTCATAGTAATATGGAGGCTAATCTACTTCAATACGTGGATGATACTATTTTTGTCGGGGAGCCTTCCTTAAATAATGTTGTGGTTTTAAAAAGCATTTTGAGATGCTTTGAGTTAGCATCCGGACTCAAAGTTAATTTTGCTAAAAGTAGATGTGGAGCTATTGGAGTTTATGGTTCTTTGGTTGAGAAGTTGGCGGATGTTTTGAATTGTAAGATATTATATTTTCCTTTTGTGTATTTAGGGATCCCAATTGGTGCAAATCCAAGAAGGGAGAGTACTTGGAAGCCTATTGTTGACAAATATTTGAAGAAGCTAGCATCTTGGAGGCACAAACATCTTTCCTTTGCGGGAAGAATTTGCTTGATAAATTCGGTACTCACATCTTTACCTCTTTTCTTCTTATCTTTTTTTAAAATGCCAATTGGTGTTGTGAGGAAGATTCAAAGTATACAAAGAGATTTTTTGTGGGGAAAAACAAGGGAATCTAGGAAGATAGCTTGGATTAGTTGGAAAATTTTGTGTTGTCCTAAGAGTCATGGTGGTTTGGGGTTGAAGGACATTAGAATTTTCAATGAAGCCCTACTTGGTAAATGGAGGTGGATGATGTTTTATCAAAAGGAGATGTTATGGGGTGAAATTTTGGAGGCTAAATATGGGGGTTGGAGAGGATTGATGAATGAAGAAACAAGTAGAGATGCATCACTTTGGTGGAGAGACTTAAAGAAGATATGTGGTGGGGAAAACCAATTACATTGGTTTGACAACTTGATTAAGTGGAGAATTGGGGACGGGAGCAAATTTAAATTTTGGGTGGATGCATGGAGGGGGGGGGGGAGTGTCTAGCTTTGACTCACCCAAGGCTTTTTCTAAATTCCGAGCAAAAGGAAGATCTTATAAAAGACATGGGTGAATGGATAGGAGGTAGGTGGAGCTGGAACTTTAGGTGGAGAAGAGGGTAGTTTGCATGGGAAAATAGTATGGTAGAATACCTACATGATGTGGTGTCAAATACTCAAATCCAAAAGAATGAGGGGGATGAGTGGTGGTGGGAGAGTGAGCCGATTGGAATTTATAGTGTTAGGTCGGCCTACAAAGCTTTGTATGATCTCCTTTGGGGAACTCAACAAGATCCATTGTTTTCTATCTTGTGGGATATAAAAATTCCTCTAAAAGTTAGTTTCTTTGTGTGGAGGGTGTTCAAAAATCGATTGCCTACAAAAGACAACCTGAGAAGGAGAAATATTAATCTCATGGAGGCAGAGGTTATGTGCCCATTTTGTTCATCGCAAGAAGAGACATGCTCACATCTTCTTTTCTCTTGCCCGAAAGTGAACATAATTTGGAAGCGATGTTATGCTTGGTTGAATGTGGTGACAGCTTTACCGGATAAAACAGAGGATCATTTCCAACAACACATACTGGGAATGAAATCAAAAGATAGAAAAGAAAAATGGTATGTCGTATGGTGTGCAATTGTATGGTGTCTGTGGAAGAAAAGAAATGCATGTGTTTTTAGAAATGAAGAGTTTGATTGGAAAATGATTATGCAAGAGGTGGAATATGTTGCATGGACATGGCTGAAGCTTAAGGTGAAATCGTTCAACTACTCTTTTCTGCTTTGGTCCATTAATCCTGGTGCATGTTTGACAGATGGGGGAATCCTATAAGGCGGAATTGAAAATATGCCAAGCAGTGGAACAAGGCTTTAAGTACTGTATGCGAGCTGATGAGTTTTAGTGGTGGATATTTATGTGGGGTCTGTTTGCAGTTAAGGTGCAGTAAATGTATTGGCTGATGCCAAATGCTTAACATACAGTAAGCTTTGGGGGATATTTATTAGAACATAGACTTTTTTCCTTAGACTTGGTCTATTTTTTTGGAAACTGTTTGCAGCAAAGTTAGCAAATTGGAGGACTATTCATGTTGTTCAACGGTATATTGGTCACGAGGATGCCTTTAGGTGGGGGAATATTTTAAAGGCATAGGCTTTGGTTAGCTGCTGTGGTTTTTGGTTTTGGTTAGATAATATTTTTATCCTTATGCTGGATTTAAATATTCTAACCATTTACTCCCTTTGTACTGTTTTTGGTACCTCTGGTACCTATGAAATGAAGTTGTTTTGCTTATTTAAAAAAAAAAAAAAAGATATTCTTATATAATTAAATAAGTTTATTGAATTTGCTTTGCTATTTTTTTTTTAATCAAGTTAATGGTTATATCTTCGTAATAGTAGTAGTAATAGTGAGGTATTTTTAATAAATTATATATTTAAAGACACTCTAACACACTGATTTTTTTTTATATATATACATTGATAAAACATTGCTGGTGCATCCATTTTCATTACCAATTACCAATCTTTGCAGGTGAGACATTTCCAATTCCACTAGAAGATAGATTTTCACCATTTTCCCATCACATAAAGCATGTACATCAAGCTAGTCATCTATTAAAGTAGGGTCTAACTCACAAATCCATATGGCTTTTGAGTTCTTGCTAAACTATTGGTACCCACGTTGCTTTTTAGTTTTTACAGCAACCCCCTCCTACCCCGATGCAAGAATAATGGTAGCTATTCTGAAGTGAACTAGGGGTGGTAGATCGAAGGGAGTACTTCCCAAGGCTCTTCAATGGCGAGAGATGGAGGTGCTTTCATGTTCCAAGTTCACAAGGAGTGTATACTTGGAAAGACTCTAATATTCAAGTCAAAATTCGACAGAGTAACAACATTATATTGTAAAGATTAATTGGTACATTATTAAGGTTGTGGATAGAGATATTTGTGAGGAGTTCTAGTCATTTGCGCATGATAATATTGTCCCTTTATTTAGTGGTGTGGGTCTCAAAGTACAACGTTTGTCTTGACACATGTAACTTTGGTGTTTGACGTGCAACAATAACAATCCGACTTATTAATGATTGTCCAGTCCACAAAATGATAACAATCTTTCATCATATAGAGCGTATAATTTGAGCTTCAATGTTCGACCTTAGAGTAACTCCAATAGGAAATTCTCTTTTGACGCACACAGTAAAAGTAACTCAAATAGAAACTTTACCCCATTGGAGAGTAACCGTGTGGGCCCCATTTAAGCTATGGGTTGCTATTATTCGCAATTGGTTCTCTTGCATAAAAGTGGGCCGACATTGTGTTAAAATACTATATTGTCAGAGTCCATTTGAGAAACTCTAGTGAGTTACTTGATTGAAGAAAAAAAATTGAATGAGTTGCTTAAAGTAAACAATGTGATGTGGCATTATATGAAAGTGTAAAATATTATTAAAAATGTAGTAGAGAAACTTTAGTGAATTTCTCTGTATAGATGCTCTTATGATTACTCAATTGCCAACTTAGAGGGTTTGTTTTTGGAATATCCTTATTCTTTCCTCATGCTTTTGTCAAATATAAAACATTTATCAAGAACAATTAATTATAAGAATTTAATTTAAATATACTGATAATGTAAAAAAATTATGTTGTTATTTAATCACAAAATATTATACATGATAAGTTTAATAAAAAAAATTACAGAAAATTTAATAATTTTTATTTTAAAAGTATTATAATTTCTGATTGGTTATACAAATTACAATGCATACAAATTAAACTAATTATAAATGCAGTAATGATTATAGAAGCTAGACTTGCTCCATACAACTCGTGTTTTATTTTTTATTTTTTTAAAATATTTGCTCATTGCAGAATTGGTAGCTAATAAGTCATCTCTCTCGACATAGGCAAGACTCCAATTTTGGATAAGCTTCAAAATCTCTAAACCATTCAATATATAGATGATGATTAATGAGTTGCTGCAGCACCAGCAATGTTTAATCAATGTATAGAAAGGAAAAAAAAAATGATTAATCAATGTTCAAAATCAAACAGTGATTAATTAATATGTTAAGTGTTAAACGTAAATTAAACATGTAGACGTTTCAGGGACGGATCTAGAGGGGGGCAGGCAGGACGCTAGCCCCCCCTCCCTCGGGATTTTTTGTGTATATACATATATATTTTTAAATTAGTTAGTATAAAATTATGTAAAATTAATTGTGTATGTTGTTATTATAATACTAGTTAAGGTTAATTAGTGTAAAATTATGTAAAACTAGTTATATTTGTTGTTATTATGGTAACGGTTAAGATTATTATCATTTAAAATAAAAAATAATTTCAGATTTACTTGTAAAAATAGTAAATATTTTTAAAAAAATATTATTTATTAAAAATTAAAAATTTAAACAATTATAAAGGAAGAAAAAAAATCTAGCCCCCCTTAATAGGTTTCTGGATCCATGTGACGACGTTTGCCGTTGGTGAGGTACTTGCAATGTCCACCATCCTCCCTTTGCTTCTCCCAAACCCTAGGTTATAAATCACTCTTCTTCGCATCCCCGATCTGCAATTTTATACTCCCTTCGGTCCTTTTTATAAGAAACAAAAGGGTATTCTTTTTTTGTCCTAATTATAAGAAACATAGACCCATTTTAAGATATATTAATTGCTAGTTTTCTTTTTTATCCTTTATCTTGTAAAATCCATTAATGAGACACCTACTCATTTCTCATGCATTTATTGGTCTATTAACAATAGAAGTTACACTTATTGGTGGAGGTACAGTGTCATTAATGTAACCACTACTTAAACCAATCAATTTAAGTGATATTTTAGGAATAAAATTAAAATTTATGATATTATTAATTATAACTAACAACTTAACTATTTTTTATTGGTCTTGACGATTTAGTTATTTATTTGTTATATAAAGGATCAGAGGGAGTCAACTTTATTAGGGATTAAATAGCTAATTTCCCAACAGCCTGTATTGCTAAGTTAAGGTAATTCATCTCAGACGTTAATTCATTTATAAATTAAATAGATCTGACGGTCAAAACATTTTTATGCACTCGTACACCATTCATTGGCTTATTCATGGTATAGTAACATAACATGTAGCCATATATGTGTATGAGTTAGTTAATTAGTAATTAATTTTATTAAATATTTCAACTTATTTAGTTGACTTATTACCTTATAATTTTTAGTTCCCAACTATTTTAGTCTTTAATACTTTTTTTAATCTGTAGTTGACTTTTTAATTAGTTATGTCAAACAACTCATATAATTATTCATAAATAATTAAAATTAAAAATATTTTTTAATTTATTTTCAAAATTGAAGGTAGAGAGGGAAGTGCTAATAGAAGTATTAAAATATATATAAAAAAAACAGACTGTATGTATTTCTTATAAAATATTATTGTTAATACTTATCACAATTGCTACTATTGAAACAAAATTTTCAAAATTAAAATATTAAATCCTATATTAGATAAAGAATAGTATTAAAAGATTAAGGGTCTTGTTAACTAGTGCCCTTAGGACAGGACACTGGTTAAGGAATTAAAAGAATAAAGTATTTATTGTAAAAATTATAAGAGAGCGCAAAAAAATTATGAACAGCGCAATTTTGCATCTCATAATAAAAAGCTTTCTCTTTTTAGTTTCTTAACCAATGTCCTCACCCTCAAGGCACTGATTAGCATTTGCCAAAGATTAATTTACATTACATTAGGTTTCTTCAATATTTTTTTGCCTAAGGCCTCATAAATTTTAGAACTTGACTTTAATTCCAATAGCCATTAGTCATTTATCGACGTTTGTGCATTCATCATACCCATATAAACCATTGAAGCCACTATAGTTTCTCAAACACTAACCACCACCTTTAAGTCACCTTATCCCAACACTAAGACTCATTTGTCTAAGGGTGTTCATAAACCGATAAAATCCAATAAAAATAAAAAAAACTTATCCAAAAAATTGAAAACTGAACATATAAAAAATTTGAAAAATCGAAATTTTTTATTGGATTGAATCGGATTTTGGATTTGATTTTTAAAACCGATCCAATCCACTCGAAACCGAACTTTTATATATGTATATATTTTTATTCATAAATTGATAATATCAGTCATGTTTATATTTTTATTTCTTATATATTTATAAAATTATCACATAATTTATAACTATTTATAAAAATATTTAATTAAAGATAATTTTTTACTAACTATTTGAGTTAAGATGCATAAATATAATTACCAAGTTGTATAAAAATTATTTTTGATATAGTTATATAATGACGTATAAATGAAATATTTGATATTTTGAATTATTTTTTATTATATGTATTATATATTTATCATTTATTTAATATTTTCTTAAAAAAATAAAATTAAGATTAAAATCAAAAACCGATCTAATCCAAATCGTTTTAAATTAGATCGGATTAAAATATTGAAGAAAATCGATTGGATGATGAATTAAAAAAATCGAAATGATTGAATCAAACGATTTTCTCCTTCAAAGCCGATCTAATCCAATCCACTAACATCTCTACCTTTGTCGCTTTCCAAATCACTTTTGTTCAAATAACTAACCTTGTGTGTTGACGGGAATTATAATGGGGTCCAATTGGAATGGAGGAAGGTGATGAGATGGAAAGATAGAGTAGTAGCTAAGGACTAAAATAAAAATAAAGTATATGCAGAGAAATTAAAATGAAAATAAAGTACATTTATATTGTGGTTGTATTTGAATTAAATTGATAAATTTACATTTATATAAAATAAACGATAAGAAGTTTGGTCAAAAATATTAAAAAAAAATGGTGCCGTACGTGTATAGATTTAAATGTGTTTGGACATGCTCTAGCTGATGGGAAGTTGGGAACTCCCAACTGTTTGTCCCAATGAGCACTGCACTTCATACGTGGATTTGGCTGTCGTTAATCTCTGTCCCCACTTTACAGCTCACTCTATTTTCTATCTCTGCATTTACAAGCAAATAATTAACCAATGCAATGCAATCAAGTAGTAAGATTTTTACTATTTTTCTTTAGGACCTTACTGACTAGTGTTCTAAGAAATTGAAAAAAAAGTTTTTATTAAAAATTATAGAAAAACATATTTTTTTGCATTTTAATAAAAAAATTCTTTTATTTTCTTAATCGGTATCCTTATAACACTTGTTAGCATTTGCTTATTTTTTTAAAGTAAGATTTTACATTTAAGTATTATAAATGAAAAATAATAAACATCAAGAAAAATATTTTAAAATTAATGCAATTTTTTTAAAAAAATAAGCTGAGGTAGGCATCACAAAAGGGCCATTCTGCAAAATTCAAATTAATTAGAGTTTAATATATTTTTAATTATAAAAAGCAAACAATTTAATTTCTTAAAAACTCATATTTTTAATTGTGAAAATAAAAAATAAAAAAATGGTTATAAATCACACGGGCACTTCAGATTTTCAAAGAAGGAAGAAAAAAATGTACTATGAAAACTCTCTCTATAAAAAGTAAAAACCGTTAAAAATAATTAACGTATATGTCCTTTCGCTACTCTGGAGTCTGGAAAAGAAACAACATATTGCATTGCAAATTTGCAATGTACAACAAAGCAAACAAATTACATTAAATATAGGACACAAATATTAATACTTTTTTACCATTTTTTTTAGTTTCATTTGTCATATTATCTGTACTTTCTTTATTCGGTTAAGAGAAATAAATCATCATGTGAAATCCAGTATACATTTGGTAGGCAACTGTACAAAATCTAACTTCTTCTCCGTAGTTTAAAATCTAGCAAATCATATCAAAAAATAATTTGAAAATTATATTAATATATTAAATAATACATTTTCAAATGAATATTAAATATTTAAATTAATAATGTATTTATTTAAAATAATAAGGTTCTATTTATTTTAAATTTTGGTATAACTGATTTTACTAAAAAAATAAAAAAAAAAACATGTGATATTATTGTGAAAATTATTATTTTAATAAAGTAGAATTATTTTTAAAATAAATAATAAATACACTAACAGTGTAAAAAGATCTTTTAAACAGTCATATAACCATAAATGTCATCTATAATAAATTTGTTCATTTTTATAACAATTATTTTAAAAGTTACATAAATGATGATTTCTAAATTATTTGACAATGTTTGTTAAAAAAAATTGAGTTTAATGGTGATGCACTGACAATATAAAATTCTTTTACACTGTCAATCAATCACAAATCATCGTTGATATGATTTTTAAGGTAGGTATTGTAAAAGTCAATAAACTTACCAACTTACCATACATGGTGGTTTATGATTGGATGACGGTGTAAAACTTTTTTACACTATCAATGCATCATCTATTTTTCTAAAAAAGTTATTTGAGACTGTAAAATTTTTTATACTAATAGACTAATAGTACATGCTTATTAAACTCAAAATTTTACTTTAATCAAAATTAATTAAACCTACAGCAGAATTAATTTTATCTACCGCCTATATCCAAAATGAACCCCACATCTATTGTACAAAATTAATTTTATACAGTACAACTTGATTTCAAATCACCTGCCCTCTTAACCAAAACAAGTACTGACTAGATTCGATAATTAAAAAAATTTCATTAATTACATTTATTTATTATCTTTCCTTATCACAATGTTAATATTATTATTCTTCTTTATTAAATTATATCATTCTTGAGTTAATAGATAAAAACTTAATCATTAAATATTTGATGTAATTAAGTTTACCAATATATGTTGGTTTGAGTGAAAGGAAATCAAAACATGTATAAATCTTGGTAGATCAATCCAGAGTTTGAATATTAAAAGTTAATGTATGTATTTTTTTGGTATGGACCCAAAAAAAAAAGTTAATGTATGTATTTGAATAAGCATTTATAAACTTGATTTTATATAAGGATTACAACGGACACAATTTGGATAGAATATTATAATGTTGATTCTCATATCTGCATCAAAAAAAAAAAAAAAATCTCAACATGAATCCATATTCAGAAAGTAACAGTTGCATACTCATATCTACTCCTCTATTATCTTTTAATTGTTGAATTTTTAGAAAATTTTTGTTTATATTTATCTATCGTTTGTAAAGTTCAAGATCATAATAATTACTTTTTTATCAATTATACTCTTACTTATCTTCTAATTTTTAATTAATTTACACATGCATTTATTGTGAAGTGGAAAGTAGAAGGGATAAAATAAGAAATTCCACAATTATTTTATAAAAAGCAAGAAAATTTATTACATTTCTTAGTTTTTATATAAAAGTTATAAACGACACATAAAAAGAAACGGATAAAGTATTAAGTATATCTGTACTCGAATATGAAGTATAAACTTTTTACTTGTATTTTAGTCAATTTGAATGTGATCTCTCATTATGCATTTGTTTGACAAACTAATAGAACATAAATATTTTATAATAGTTAAAGATGAAAAATCAATAAAAATTATTTATTAAAAGTAAAACATGTAACTCGAATAACATATTCAAAGACGATTCAATTTTTAATTATGAAACATTACAAATAAATATTTTTAACTTAATAAAAATTATTAAAAAAACTCTTGAATTTTAATTATAAAATATAATAAATATAGGTAGTAGTACTCATAATTGATCATTGCAAGTATCTATCTCAACTGTATATCTAGAGTACAAACATAAAACCATTGGTTAAATTATAACAATCTTATAAATGTAAATTTACACACACATTTGAGATAAATGAGTGAATTAATTTGGCCACAAATATGTTTTTAGTCTATATAAATATAATTTTATTTAATTTAGTCTTTTAAATTTGTTTAGTTTATTTTGTTTAAAAAAAGTTTTTACTAGTACTTAATATGAAGTATATTTTGATTTAAGTATACCATTTTTCTTGAATTACTATTAGGGATGAACTAAAATGAGTTTTAAACAATTTTGAGACAAAATAAAATAATATTATAGGTTGGTCTGTTTTGATAAATTTATCTAGAAGCACCTATAGGAGAAGAAAATAAAAAATAAAATAAAATAATTTTTTCAATAAGCTAAAATTAGTTTGTGCATAAGTTAATTTGTATATGATCTTTCATATAGCTTCTCTAAAAGATGAATTTTAACTTGTGCATAAGTTAATTTTAGTTTATGAAAAATCTCATTTCATTTTTTTTCTCCTAAAAGTGTTTATAGATAAGCTTATTCAAATAGATGCTAAGACTTAAACAAAACTTAAAGTTAAATTTGGAGATGAAAAACTTAATTTTTTCCTACAATAACTTTTTTTCTTCAACTACTATATTTTCTTAGCAAAAAATATTTCTATTTTTCTATTAGTTGATTGTTAAAATAGCATAAATTATATCTGATTAATTTTTTTTCCATACTTACATTGTTCCATTTTTTGTTTTGATTTTTTACAAAAATAAACCGAATCTGTCATAGACAATAATTAAAAAAAAATACTAGCTAAAAAATTTAAATGTACATTTTCATTGAAATAGGATGCCAGGTCTCACCTCAACATTTATGCGATGAAATGAAATTTAGAACTAAGTTAATCGGAAAAAAAAATACATTTTTTTCCATAAAAATATTAAGAAATGTGAGCCATGACACTTGTATCGAAACTTGCAAGGCATACAAACTACCTAATTGTTTCGAACAAAAGAATATACCTTTGTATTTTGGGAAAATGTTTTTATTTTCTCAAAACATCAAACCTTCAAAGGTATATCGAAATTAAAATTAATTATAAAATATCTGGAAAGTGGCACGTCTTGTGCTTCTTTCTTTATTACTAAATTTAATCTATTGCTTTTAAAAAGTAATTATAAAATATAGTTCCTTGTTTTGATTTCGTGAAATTACAAAATGCTAAAAAAAACCTTACACACGATATTATATTTGAAATACAATAAATCATTTAAAAATTTATAAACTATATTTAAAAATAAAAATAGATCTTCCCATATTAAATTTTGATATCAAGGATAGTTTAGGTTGAGCTTTGCTTGTATTTTTCTAACGAATCATTTTTTTTAATATGATAAACAATACATTCATCCACAGCGTAAAAATATTATATATTATCATTCAATCACAAATCACATACTGATTTATATGATAAGTTTCTAATCTATTTATCTATATCTATATTCTATATTATTATATAAAACAAGTTGCTGACTGGGACTGGTAGTACTCCACGTGTCGCATTCTGGTGAAATGTATTTTATATAATATATAGATAGATAAAAATAGATAAATAGATGGATTTTTTTTACTGCAGATAGATAAATAAATAGATTTATAATCAATTAATTATTTATTAGCACAATCACAATCTTAATATTTATAAGATATTTAATTTTCTTTCCAGATTTAATATTTTAATATATATTTTAATTTTTGGGTGACGTTGATGACCGACACATGGTGTTGATTTAACAGTGTTGTAATGGATTTTTTCTTCTTCTTCTAATGTTTTCTCTTTTTATTATTCTTTTGTTTTTCTTATTCCTATCTTGCCTTTGTTTTTTTTTATTTATTTTCTCATGTTTATCTTTTGATCTTCGATTACAGGTGGTGACGTTGATGACCGACACATGGTGTTGTTTTGACAGTGTTGTAATGGATTTTTTTTCTTCTTCTAATGTTTTCTCTTTTTGTTCTTCTTTTGTTTTTCTTATTCCTATCTTGCTTTTGTTTTTCTTTTATTTTCTCATGTTTATCTTTTGGTCTTCAATTCCACGTGGTGACATTAACTATATTGCATATTTGGGAAGGGAAAGAGACCGTTGTTGCTAATTATTTTTTGTTTGTAAGTTTTTTTATTTTATTTTTGGTTTTACAATTTTTTATTAGATAGTTTAAAAGTTTGGTTTATGCTCAGACATGATCTACATGGTTATTAGTGACTGATTCTTTATTGAGACACTGATTTGGTGTGGTGGTAGAAAAGGGAGATGACAACAACCTTGGCAATTTCTCTGTAAAGGAGGGAAGAAGAAAGGAAGGGAACAATATAGGATTTAATGAGTTTGTCATAATCTTAAGAGAATATTATTTGTTTTTAGTTATGATGTTAATTCTCATTTCTATTGCCCAAATTCTTTTTGTGACTATTATCATAATCTTATCTTTCAAAATATGATCAATATAAAGATATTTAAATAAGAAACGACATATTAAATTATATTAACAAAACTTTTTAATTTATGCCTAAGTCTTCTTTTCTAATAATTTTTTTGTTTGGTCATATTGAAAAATGTTTTGTTAATATGGAATGTTAATTTATTTAATTGAAATGGACCCAAAATTTTCATTGATTTTTTCTTATAAATAAAATTTTAAATGAAGATAAATTAATTTTTTATTTAAATTCACCTGAAATTAACGTCCTTGCCCGATTAAATAGTTATAATAATTAAGATAATTAAATATATATTCTAATTTGAATTAACTATGATATATAATCATGATATATATATATATATATATATATATATATATATATATATATATATTTTAAAAGGGAAGGTAAACAATGAGTATTTAAAAGTGTTATTTTTTTAGAATATTTAAAATTGTTATTACCTAATTTAAATGGGATTTGGCAATATGATTGGGCAATATTTTGGTCTACTTATTTTGCAAGGATAATATTAAGTTTAGGGTAAGATTAGATGAACATTTTTTTTCTAAAAGTTAATCAAAAAGTTATTATTCCAAAAAAAAACATAATATAAATTTAATCAAATGATAGATAATTTTTTAATATTAAATTAATGTATTTTTCTTCAAATTATCAGAAGTAACATTTGTACTTAAATTTATTTATACAAATATTCATAAAATTGAAATGTTTTTTAAACCTATTTAAACCAAAGGTAAATATTTACATCAATTATGAATTAAAGATTTGTATAAAAAATTTTCAAATTTAAATAAAATATAATTACAAGCTTAAACATTAATTACGCAATAAAGATATGAAAACTTTATAGCAAAATATAATAATATGCAAGGATTTTTTGAAAGAATAATCGTAGTCCATACTTTCATCATTTGATCTTAAAAAAAGAAGGAAAATAATATTTAAATTTAAATTACAATGTGAATATTTACATCATGAGACTGAAAGCTTTATAATAGTAATGACAATTATTAATAAAGTATCACTATAATAAATATATACAAAAACATATTCAAATTAAATTCTAAAATTGATTTAAATATAATTTATTTATTGCTAATAATTTGGTGAATATAGTTTTATTATAAAGTATTTAAATTGAATCATATTTATCTCACTAATAATATGAAAATTATTTTGAAAATAAGTATAAACATGAAATACTTTTATATATTTAATAAATTATTTTAAGTGTTTAGTCAATTGTTATTAGGTGTTGTTTTTATATGTATCGATAAATGAAGATAATAACTATCTTATTTTAATTAATTTTAAATCAATAATTTATAGGAATAATCAATAATATACAGATTACTCTACCTTACTCCCAAAATTTTCTCGTGCATCGCATAATCAATCAATCAATATATTATATAAAACACAGTTATTGACTAGGATTATCAGTACATGTGTCACATTTTGGTGACATTCCCCCCCCCCCCCCCCCCCCCTTTTATTCCTAATTTTAATATTATTAAATATTGATTAGCACATCACAATTTAATATTTGTAAGACATTTAAATATGTTTATATTTCTCTTTCCAATCTAAATATTAAAATAATATATCCTGATCAACTTTATGTCGTGAGAATCAAAATTTAAAATTATATTTTGAATATTTGATAACCTGCATAATATATATTGATTTTAATTAAAGATTTTAAAATTTTACATATTTTATACATACAAAAAAATTCATTCACTCCTCAATAAATCCGTGCATCGCACGGGTACTATCTAGTAATTATGTTAAACATCATATCAATAATGAAGTGTGATTAATTGATAATATAAATTTGTTTACATTGACCTGTCTACATGACTATAAAGGTCTTAAATTTTTTAAGAATGCCGGCAACAAACTTTGTAACAAATTCTTTCTAACACATTTTATTGTTGATTGAAATTTATAAAAAGTTACATAATTAAGAGAAAAACTCATTAAATAAGAAGTGTAACTCATAAAAATTTATTACTTTCAATAAATTTCAGATAAAGAATGTGTTAAAAAAAAGTGTGTTAAAGAGTGATAAGGTTATATTAAAATCTTGTGTCAATTTTAACATTTCTATATGTCATTTAGATGAACTTTTAAAAATCATTGTGAGTCAACTAAGGAAAAGTCAATTTATTTTCACTCCAATGTCTAATCTTATTACTGGAATCTTTCCATGTTGTGGATTTATTTATTTATTTATTATTTATAACGAATTTATGGTCTATTTTGCCATGTCTCTAGACAAGTTGGACAGCGATACAACAAGGAGTATTATTTTAAAGTTGGTAGGCCAAAGTTGTGTGTTGTTTGGGAATAACCGAAAATTAAAGGGGTGAAAACGTTAAATAGCAAAAGTTTTAGGAACAGTATTTACTTATCATGGTTTTACAATTAAGCCCCATTTTCCAGCTTCAACAACAAGACAGAGAGAAGAGAAAGAGAGGTGGTTGAAGAAACGAACCCTAAGAGAGAGAGAGAGAGAAATAAAAATCTTTGCTTTGATTTCAAGCTCCTTTACCATTGCATTTCGGGATCTCGAATCTTCAATCTGCAAAGGTTTTTTTTTTTTTTTTTTTCTTCTTCTTCTTCTTATTCTTCTTCTTCTTCTTCTTTCCTTTTGGTATTGTCTTAATTTTTTTGTTTGCTTGCGAAAACGAATCTATTTCAATTCCATTCCCAATTCGTTCGATCAGCTTGAAATCATTGCGCTGTTGATGCAGCAGTGTCGCACATTGCAGCGTGTTCGGGTTTTCCAATGCTAATTTCAATTCCGTGTTGATTTTTCTGTTTCTCTTGTTTTGTGAATGCGTGTTTTGGGAAGAATCTATGGGAAAGGTAGAAAAGTGAAGTTTCTATCTTTGGTTTTTTTTGCCTCATCTGGGTCCTGGGGGAATGAAAGTATAAAATAGAAAGTTTGGCAATTGGGTGCTACGTTTTATTTTTCTTATTTTTTTAATTTATTATGGTTGAGATTTTCTTTGTGGATTGGATTTTCTTTTCCCTAGCTAGTTTCCTGTGGCTTCCACGTTTTGAAGTTTTGTTTCTGACTCCTTTTTTTTTTTTTGAAAATGATGTTATTGAGTTTTCTGTTACATTGGTAGTGAACTGTTGCCTTGCCAGGATTGTTAGATGCGTGAGTTTGGGTTTGATTTTTTTATTGAAGAAAATTAAGATGGTAATTTGTTCATCAATATGGCAGTGGTTTTAACTTAAAACATTGGTGAATATTATGTCATTTATGTGTGATGGGATTGCTATTGTGCTTGGTACTATTTCATACGAGTTGTGCATTGCTTATGATGAAAATGTAATGAACAATCGAGGTGTGATGCTCCTGTACTGTGAGGGAAGGATTGACAATGCTGATCAACTATCTGAAATGATTGACAATGTAGTAATATATATGTAAAATGAAAATTTGAGATTGTTCGTGAGATGGCTGGACAAATTTTAGAATTACATTTGGGCAAATAAAAGAGATAAATCCATAAAGCTGCCAACATGTTGTGGACTTTTATCCAATGAAATATTTAGTATCATGGAGATCTGAGATATTTAGTTCTTAGGCTTTTTTTCTTGACGAAGTATGTAGATTTTCTCATTTATGATTATTGAGATTACTGAGATGCTTTATTTTTTCTCCAAAGCTGCCTTGGTTACATGTGGATTCTTTGTTATACTAGTGCAGTTACTCTTTTGGTGCTGTGAGTACATTTGCATATAAACCAAATTTCAATTTTTGGAACATTTTCAAGGATACTATACTAGTCGCCTTATAGGATCTTTTTACTGAGTAACGCGTATTTGTGGTTTATATTTTATAATTGAGAACACATGCATATCAGATCATCATTGTTGAATCATGGATTTTATGTTTAAATTTTTCATTAGAAGGTCCTTCCAAAATTTTCTATGTTGTCTCTATCTTTTAATGTATTCACATGATCACATTCTTTGGTAATTTATAAATTTGGCAGGTATTATTGATTCTGCTTCTATGGCAAATTCAAAGGGCTCATCGGGTTTCAGAAATTTTATGTATCCTGGAAAGCATGCTCTACTTCCTCCTAAAAGTCCGTTTCCTAGTGTTTCCCAAGCATACGCTGATTATGTCCCAAATCCCGCTGTTGGTTTAAAGGCTGGTAACAGACCTAGAGAGGGAAACACACACCACCAACGTACTTCATCTGAGAGCCATGTTATAGAGGAGCAGCCTTCATGGCTTGATGATCTCCTTAATGAGCCAGAGACACCTGTCCGAAGAGGTGGCCATCGGCGTTCATCAAGTGATTCTTTTGCGTACATAGACACAGTTAATGCATCTAACATCAATTATGCTGATCAGGACGAGTATAAATATAAGAATATGATGTCTATTCCGTCTTGGTCATCTCAAGACTTTGACCGCAGCAAAGATGCTCGTCATGTACCTGTTTATGCTGAAATGAACTCTGCAAAACAGAAAAATAGGTCATGGGACTCTTTTTCAAATGCCATGACAAATCCAGTTGGTGTTCCCTCAGGCAAAGACAGTGCTGCTTTTCAGAGTTCAGGATTGCAATGTACACCACATGAAGCAGACAGTCTTCCATCCGCTGCAATTGAAAAGCACGATTCAGTAGAATCAGGCTTACAGGATGCAAAATCATTTCCTGAAAAAAAGGACAGTTCACATGCAAAGTCATCTGCCTCTGAAACTGATACAAAACGTGCTAAACAGTATGTAGCTATTTTCTCTGGTTGATTTTATGGATATTACAGTGATTGCTTGATTTTATGCCACTAATATCTAACTTGGAGGATGCAAGTTCTGAATGGTTTCTTGTGGCAAACCCATGAAGTCATGCCATGCCCATTATTGACCCTTTTAAATCTTTACCAAATAAACTGGATATGCTTATAATATCAAATCAAGATTATGCTGATTATACTACCTGTGTGCCATATGACGTCTTAATAATATACGTAGAAGGAAAAAAGATATAACAATTATTTGTGGCACAAAGTGATGTCTGCATTACTAAAGCTAGTATACTAATTCTCATGTAGAGAAAGCAGTTAAACCATGCTTCTCATTATATGATGAAAGTGGTGTTTTTTTGGTTAATTTTTCTATTTAATTTACACAAGTTTTTTTAAACCAATCAATTCATATATGGAAAGGGAAAAAATTCTGAAACACTTGTAATGCAGGCAATTTGCTCAACGTTCACGGGTCCGGAAACTTCAATACATAGCTGAGCTGGAAAGGAATGTACAAGCTTTACAGGCAAGTTTTTGCAGAGTGACATTTTTTAAAATGCACATAAATACTATGTAAGAAAGTCGGAAGTTCTGATTCTGTTTCTTTCTATGTCAACATAGGCAGAAGGGTCTGAAGTCTCAGCCGAGCTTGAGTTTCTTAACCAGCAGAATCTTATCCTGAGTATGGAGAATAAAGCACTCAAGCAACGTTTAGAAAATATAGCACAAGAGCAGCTTATCAAATATTGTAAGTTTCTATGATATGAGCATTAGCCATTTTCAAGTAACAAGTTTTTTTTTTACTTGGAAAAGTCAATCTGGGTACTACGTATTTCAAGGAAGTTGCGTATATATGCTTAGATACCTCAGCTGGTGAAGTCCATGTGAATTTATGATGTATTGTATTGTATAGATTAATAGAAAAGGAACAGATTAGGTTTATCTAAGTTTGATTATATCATATTAGTGGCAAGGAAGTAGAAAGTTAATCAACTTCTATTTTCTATGTGCCAGAGCATGATTGCAAGATGAAATACTGTAATGAGATTAAGGAAAGGGAGGTTTGATCTTTTAAGGGTTGTATTCAAGTAATTTGGGGGAAAATCACAACTGTAGCTCAAGGACTTCAAAACCATGGTGAAAATATAGTTTTTTTAGGCAGAACATAGACAAATTAGCTGGATTATAGATTAGTATGTCTGTCATTGGATATAGCAATGGGCTTTGTGCATCTATATTTTATGTATGCATGGAAGAGCCACTCATCTAGGATTCAATCATTTTCATTGCAAAATCTGTCAGCCACAGTACTTTTTGTTGGTCACAGTTCTTTTAGTAATTTAGTCCGCAAAATTGCTGTATTGCTGCATTATGTCTTGTTTATATGGAGAATAATTGTGGAAGTAAGAACTTCTCCTACCCCTATTGTATCTATTTGATAAAATAACAAAATAAAATTAGAATTAGCAACCTATACAAATATCCATTCTTTTGTACCTTTTTATATTAAAAGAATCTAGCAATATATGTTAGTGGTGGAAGTTAGGAATTAATATTTTGACTTCAAGAAACGAGGTGTGGCTCAGTTGGCCACCTAAGCTACTGTGTGCCGTGTGGGGAGCACTTTTCCTGCATTGCAGGGTTCAAAATCCCCTGGAAACACGTGGCCAGAGCCATGCTATCAAATATTCAGATGAGTGATTAGGGATTTGTCTGGCTCCCAAAAGGTGTGGGGACACCTTGTGGGAGACCAAGAAAATATGACTTCAAGAAAACATGCACTGAAATCCTGCCCCCTTGAGTTCTCTTTAGGCCCCATGAGTTCTTTTTTTAAGCATGATTAGTTTCATTATATGTCATAGGAACATGTTTTGTACACTAAAAACTATTCAATGTGAAATTCAGTGGAGCAGGAAGTACTGGAAAGAGAGATTGGACGATTACGTACATTGTATCAGCAGCAGCAACAGCCGCAGACGCAGCCACAACAGCAACCATCTGGTAGCCACAGACGCACGAACAGCAGAGACCTAGAATCTCAGTTCGCAAACCTTTCTCTAAAACACAAGGACACCACCAATTCAGGGCAAGACCCTGCTCTCAGAATTTAGATTTGCAGTAGCTGTAGCCTTGTTCTGCCTCTACATTCAACCGGTGTTGCCACACCCGCGATAGAGTCCTTCCCTTCCCTTCCCATGCATGGGATTGTGCAGAGATTTCCATCAAATGCCCTCTCTCTCTGCCTGCTAGCTTTGCTGATTTCAGCCTTCTCTTAGTCTTTCTGTTTTCTATTTACTTATATTATTACCATTTAATGTGCACCTGGTGGTCATTGCCGAAATCTTATTCCATTTCTGTCAGTTGGCCTACCAGAGGTGGTAACTCAAAATTTTCAAGCTTTCACCCCCCACTGTATTTTCAGTGAATATGTAGCTGTATACCCCCTCTTGTGAATCTCCACTACCGTGGAATTTGGCCCAGTGCAAATAGCAAGTATCTCAGGGCGATTTGAATGTGCCTTATTTGTATGGATAATGTTAAGCTAATGTTTGTAATGTGATTTTAATGAAGTTAATGTTTTCTCAACACATTGTTTGGTAGCAATGAGAAAATTGATCTAGGACATTATTTAAGTCACTGATTTCTACAAGTTTCGCTTTCAGTTATAGGCCTAGTTAAAGGATATTTATTGCTTTTAATTTGTGTAGGGTCCTATTAGTCAAAGCAACTTAACTTTTCATTTGATGAGCTAATATGTTATATTAAATCATACCTACAAGATTTGTGATTTATGGTTCTTGGGGGAAGGGTATTCGGCCCATATTCGTCATCAGGGTTGGATTCACACCGTGGGATTTGGGTAATGCTTTCTTGTACAATCGATTGTAAGTGGAGGAATAAACATATTAACATTTTTTTTTTCTTAAATAATCTCTTGGTTCTTATAAAATTGAAAGTTTTTTATTTTAGTTCTTTAAATATTTTTTTTTAGTTCATGCTATTAAGTAACAACTTTAATTGATGATATAACAGCGACATTGATAATCTAGTGACTTTTCTTAAGGAATTTAATAGGACAGTCACATGATTTCTTTTTTAGTAAATTGTGTTTTTAAATTCTTATCTGTTCAAAGCAGTTGATGTCAGACTAGTTAATAAAATATTTAAAAATATAGTTTATATAAAAAAAAATTACATGCGACTGTTCTATTAGATTATTTGATAACGTGACAAGTCAATAGGTTATCAACGTCGTTACGTCAATAATACTGTAGGGACTAAAAAAATTTAAAGCTTTTGAAGGACTAAAAAAAAAAACACCCTATTTTATAAAGATCAAAAGGTTATTTAAAATTTTTTTAACACATTTTTTATTATTGATTAAAATTTATTAAAAATTACAAAATTACAAATAGATTTCATTAAATATGAAGTGAGATTTATAAAATTATGCGATTTACAATAAATTTCAATTTCAATCAAAGAGTGTAATAAAGTGTTGCCAGCTTTTCTCAAGTAAGTTACCTATTGTATATATTGAATTTGAACATCATTTTGCTAGTGGATTTATTGAATTAAAGGCTAGGTGTGAAGGGGAAGGTAAGGAGATAAAAGACGGGCCAACCGTTTTGAAAACTGAGCTAGTTGGATTAGGCATAGTCAAGAACTGAGCTGATGGTGTGTCCAGCTAAACCTCCAAAATCGGTAGTTAAATAATTAAATAATCAATACTAAAATAGGTGAGTTGGTTAATGGTGATGACTGATGAGTTGACATTTTCATTGTTGATTACACGGTTTACCTGATTCATCTCTCATTGATTAATGTTATATTGATTCTTAACTTTCAAATTTCTAATGCTGTTTATACTTGCAACTACTTACTGTAGAAGAGCATATATCATATTTTACATGGCAAAAGACTCATTTTTCTATACAATCAAATGAAAAAAGGTAAAAAAAAAATGCTCATTTTCTTTTCACTGAAACATGACTCACCAGTTTGACTCATTTAATTTTTTTTAAAAAAAAAACACTTAAAAGAATGTACAGAATTATAACTATTAATTAAAAAAATCAATTGTTAATATTGTACCATTAAATATGCTTGCACATAAATTGTATTTGCCACTTATTTGGCTTTTTGACCATTATAGTAAATAAAAAAAAAACTAATTACCAAACTAAAATACAAAAAAAAAAAACTATTTACCTTGGATGAGTGATTTTGGACATGTAAGCATCACAAAGAGTCATCATAGTTGACGCTTTAAGAAAAAGACATTTGTTTTCTGGCCATGTGAAGTTTGCATGTATATTTATTATTATTTTTTTAAATAGAGAATGTTTGGCGTCAAGTGTGTTGACGCTTTACGTTGATTGAGTGTATGACGTCAACTGTGTTAATTCATTGTGTTGTACACTTCTAGCCATGCGTAGCCTTCACATATTTTAACACCCAAGTTATTTTTTTGCGAATTTACTACTCAACTTTTATCATTTTGCAAATTTTACCATCCAAGATTTTTTTCGCGAATTTTACCACCAAACTTTAATCATTTCACAAATTTTACCACCAAAGTTTTCAATTTTTGCGCATTTTACCATCACATTGGTAATAAAATGACATCGTTTTTGTTTTTTCTTTAACCTTTTTTGTGACACATCAGCAGTGGTAAAATGCGCAAAAATTGAAAACTTGGATTGTAAAATTTGCAAAAAAAAACTTGAGTGGTAAAATTTGTAAAATGATAAAAATTGGATGATAAAATTTGCAATTAAGGCTATAAAAAATTATTGGACCTGTTATTACTTTATTTTCTAGAAAAAAAAACTTTAAAAAGCTGTATTTTCATCATATTTCTTTCATTTTTTTATGATTATATTTCTTTCATTTTAGTTGGCACTAAAATAGTTAGCTAATAAGGGATTAGCAGCCGACAACAAATAGATGACAAAAATAGCCGATGGAGTAACGACTATTTTAATTGACAGTTTGGAAGGGTAAACAAAAAAGCAATAGCAAGCGTCTTTGGCGACTAGAGAAGATTATTATGATTTGTTGCTTAGGTGGCTTGAAACAATGGTCCAACTACGACCTGAACACGAAATAATATTTGTGAAGGCTACACATGGTGTACATCACAAGGAGTCAACACAGTTGATGCCATACGCTCAACAAACATAAAGCGTTAACACACTTGACGTCATACATTCTCTATTTAAAAATAAATAAATAAACATGCAAACCTCACATGACCGGAAAACAAATTTATTTTTTTCTTAAAGCGTCAACTGTGATTACTCTTTGTCATGCCTACGTGTCCAAAACCACCCATCCAAGGTAAATAGTTTTTTTTTTGTATTTTAGTTTAGTAATTAGTTTTTTTTAATTTGCCATAATGGTCAAAAAGCCCACTCATTTCAACTAGCTTATAATTTATTTGATTAATATATAAATTTAATTAACCAAATTTTTAATAAGTTATTGTTTTTATACTTTACTTTGAAATAACATCTAAATTTATTACTTATAATTTATTATTATTTTCACGCTTATCACCAATATATCAATAAAATTCTTGTACTTAATCATAATTTCAGAAAATTCTTCATCCTCACTTTGTTGTACATATTATTTTTTTAATATTAGTGTGTTTATTTTAATTATTAATAAATTACTTTCTAAAATTAAGCGAGGATGAAGCTAAAATATAGAAGCTATAAGAGCATCATTAATGGTGGTTTGTCCGCAGTTCGTAATAAGGACGAACCCACAATTTTCCTATTTGTCCATTAGAGCGCAGGGGGAGTTCGCCACGTTAGAAGAATGGTTCTTACTGAAGAACCCACAAGAATCGTCCTTTACACGAAAAAAAATACTTTTAATGACGTTGTAATGAAAGAGAAGGTAGGAAAAGTGAGGGAGAGTCTGTGTATGTGAGAGGAAAAAAAATAGTAAAAAATAAATGAAAGAGAACCCACAAAAGTTAAATAAAAACTCAGACTTAATTTTACTGTTGAAATAAAAAGGAGAGAGGGTTCTTAAATCCTACGTGGAAATAAAGGGCCCACAAAAACTGTGATAAGAACCCAAAATGAGTTCTCCACTAATGATGCTCTACTTAGCTAAAATACTTGTTTTTTTTTATAGAAGCTAGAATTTGTTATTCACAGAAAAAGTAAAATTTTTATAAAAGTATATCTTATTTTATGTCATTTTATATGTATCAACTAGTTCAAAGACTAATTTTACCAAACACTTCTAATTCAAAATACTAACTTAACAATTTTTAATTAAAAATAATTTTTAAATTTTTAACTAATCCGGTATTTTTACTTAATAAACCCATTAACAAACCAATGAGTCATTAAAACGAACAAAACCATACACTTCTTTCTTCAATCACTTTAGATGAACCAAAATAGGATCTCTCCTATGTTCTCTCTCTCACACCATTCTTTCATTTTTCTCTCCTATTTTCCTACTTAATCCAAATGGAGTTATTGAGACAAAAATTACCCTACTTAGAAGAGGATTACTAAAAAAAAAGATAATAAAATAGATCGTGAAGCATAAAATCCAAGAACAACGATAGGTTACTGTTAAGATATAATATGATAGAGATTTAGGAGATATCATAAGATATGATATAATAGATATTTAGGAGATATGACAGCCTATTTCTACGAAAGTAGGAAGCTTTTTATCTTTCATTATCTCGTAGGATTATATCTCTAAGATTTAGATTAGATTTGATTAATCTTTTCCTTTTTTATTATCTTATTTTGTATCTATATGTATTCATACACTCTGAGTCAATGAATGGGAAACACACAAATTTTCAGTTTTGTCCTTTAATCTTAACATGGTATCAGAGCTAGGTTGAGGTATCACGAAAATCGTGCTTCACCGAGGACCCACTATCCCCGGTGGACCCTTTTACTCGCCGCACTTTTTAAAGCAATCTTTTTCAGTTTTTCCAATGACTTTTCTACTCGCCGCTGCCGGTCGTCGTCGCTAGCCACCGTCATACTCTCCAACGTGCCACCATCATTAAGATTGTCAACCTCTCCTAGTTCTATTGTTGTCCTTGGGGTTCGATCTGGTCAAGAACCATTTTTTTCAGCAGTGTTTGGTTGTTTAGCTTCTGTCTTACAAGATGGTTAAGCTTTGAGATGATTTGCTTCTGTCATTAGTGGTTAAGCTTTGAGATGATTTGCTTCTGTCATGAGTGGTTAAGCATTGTTTAGCTTCTGCTCTTGATGGTTAAGCTGTCCTTGTCCCAGATGCACTGGCCCTATCTTTGTCCCAGTTGCATTGGCCTCGTCCTTGTTCAAGATGCATTGGTTCGTCTTTGTCCTAGTTGCACTGGCCCCGTCTTTGTCCCAATTACATTGGCCTTGTCTTTGTCTCAGCTACACTGGCCGCATATTTGTCCCTGTAATTGGCCTTGTCTTTGTCCCATTTGCACTATCATTGTCCCAATCATTACTCAATTGTTGTCCTTGGGGTTCGATCTAGTCAAGAATCATTTTTTTCAACAATTACTTACCTGTCTCATCCATTGTTGCCATGGATATCAGTTTATCCCAACTATTTTCAACAACCATCTAATCAGTTTGAAGGATAATGTATTGTAACAAGCTAAAAGCGTAGAAAGCTTTAGCTTGAGGCGGAGTGTTGGAAGTTATGACTCGTCGGCTCTTCCTCTGCTTGTTTCAAGTCCTATTGTGCTGATATCTGAGTCTCTGATGTCCATGCATTACTTGTCTTGGGTTTCAGTCTACTCCCTCGCAGCATCTGAGTTTGAAGAAGAATATTTAGTTTTTGATGTCGTACTCTACGCATTGGAGAGTCCTCTACCTTGGAGTCCTCTATCTAGTTTTTCATTTTTTTGATGTCGTACTCTATCAGTTATGTTCCAAGCTTGGAGCATTATGTTGTATGCTCCAGCTTGAGAGGGAGTGTTAAGATATAATATGATAGATATTTAGGAGATATGACAGCCTATTTCTACGAAAGTAGGAAGCTTTTTATCTTTCATTATCTCGTAGGATTATATCTCTAAGATTTAGATTAGATTTGATTAATCTTTTCCTTTTTTATTATCTTATTTTGTATCTATATATATTCATACACTCTGAGTCAATGAATGGGAAATACACAAATTTTCAGTTCTGTCCTTTAATCTTAACATGGTATCAGAGCATCTTAACTATGAGGCAACATGATAGGCCGAAAAACACTTGATTAGAATCAATTGATCACTTTGGAGCATAGTTACAGCCATAGGTATCACACAACTAATCATTCACATTTTGCCATGTATCCATGCTTTATACCCTTTCCCAACAAATTATGAAAGGATAGAATTTTTTTCAAACATCAAATCAAATTCTGTTCAGGAATTGATGGATAGAAATTGCGTAAGCAATATTAGTTATCTAAGATAACTCCATACAGCTGCTACAAGAAACCCTTTCCTTTCTGTCATTCACCCCGTCCTAACATAAATACTTGATATAAAAAACTGAAATCCTTTGGCTGAACAATGTCTTTTATAAAACTGGATATTTTTATAAGTCTAGAAGCTGCATCTTGCTTACCAGATTCCCGATATTGCATTCAATTATCATTTATCTGTGTCTACGCCTTTTAGCATTGTCCTCTGTGAATAACTCCCAATTATTATGATCAAGGTTGCTCAAGTCATCAAGCTCTGCAATGGCTAGTAAGTACTGGGTAAGTTTCACAAGCTCCTGATCGCTATCTCGGTTGGCATGAGCCTTCCTGAATGGTTTAATTGTCAAACCATTCTGTGGGTTCATCACAAAATTTCTTCTAAGGTCATCAAACATGATAGTATTTGAAGAGTTGTAGAACTGAAATAGAATAAGAAACCACCATCAAGACAACTGGATCATGGGCATGGCCGACTGATGCAATTTTTTTTAACTATAATCAATAACTCCATAACCAGACTAGGTTTATGTAACTTATGATTATACTCACAAGCATCAACATCTTTTTAGTTTTTCAGGAAGACTAAGTTACAGCAATAGTCTTTTCTGGGTGTCCTTTTTCTCCCCATATAAAAAGTAAATTATTCATTGGGCTGTAGATGGGAATGTATGATTGAACAAATATGCTAACATAATTCTATTAACTCTCCATTAAGAAAATAAATGGCGTGTTAGTTTATTGCATAATATTCATAATTATACCTCAGCGAACTTAGCCCAGATCAAACCAAGAGGCTTGCAATCAAAGACCCCACGAGAAGGAGACTGAACAGTGATCATTGCCATGTGGTCAAGAAGTGCGGTGATTTTGTAGTTAGGATTGTCCAACACCCCAAGTTGTTCCATCTTGACTTTAATCCACTTCATGCTGCAGGAAGTGAATGTAGCATTCAGTCCATTACATAGAACAGACACTTGAAATTATTGTCCCAAAAGAATAAGAATCTGACAGAACAGAAAAAGTAAAATGACAGTACCTGGTTGCAGACCATATCATAATGTCATACTCCGAATAAACTGAAGTAAGAAACTCGTGAAGGTCTGCAAAAGGAAAAGAAAAAAAAAAGAAGGACAAGTTAGAATGACAGTGTAAAAAGACATTTATAATATCAATGCTTTTCAATTAAATTAAAAATAATAATAGATTAATTCATCAAATTAATCCCTGAATCATCCACATTGATGAATTTAAGGACTAAAGTTGCCAAGGTTCAATAACTTGAGTGATTAAAAATGGCATTTTTGTAATTTTAAGCCAACTTAATACACTAATTGAATGGAATGGAAAAAAGAGAGAAGGAAAAGGGGGAGATAGAAGAAATTACAGGGTCTCATGAGTTGAAGAGGGTTCTCAGCGGTGGAGCGGTGATCGAAGAGAGTGTAATCAATATCGAGAACAAGCAGTTTTTTTCCTTCGCGACACGGATTCTGAAGCTCAATCTGTATGTAGATGGGAATTGTTACAATAGAATCAGAGATGAACGAGAAACAAAGAAACAAAATGTGGAAACCTTGAATTGATGAATGCGTCTATTCAATTTCTGCTTGTTGACTTCCATGTCCTTGATGTCAACAGCTTCATCCTTGGGAAGCTCCAAATCGTCGAGGATCTCAGGGGAGTCCACGGGATCCACAAGCAAGTCCTCTTCCGTAGTACTGCCATTCATTCATTATGAGTAATGAAACAAAACCCTAACTAAAAGTGTAAAACGGCGTCGTAGCCGTAGCGTACCCGATCATGGTCATCTTGAGAGAGGAGCTAAGTGGAAGCTGGGAGAGGAAGAGCGAGTCGTCGTTGAGTTTGGAACCGAGTTTGGGGTACAATAGCTTCTGGCGAAGGGGTAAGACGTTGGTTAACTCGCATATTCGACGCTTGAGCTCGCCGACGGTGTCGTCGGCGCAGACGCGGACGGTGTACTCGTTGCCGCTCCATTTCACTTTCAGCGTCAGTTCCTCCCACGACGCCGAAGCCGTAGTAGCCATGCCTGCTCACTCACCCACCGCTCTTTCTTTCTTCCTTTACAGCAACAAACAACAGTGCAACGCAATACCAAACAAAACAAAACTTATTGGTCCGTAGATTTGGCTAAAAATCTGTTGCTTCTGATATTTATCTGACTAAATTACACGGATCCTCCGAGATTTGGCTTGATTACACTTGATATTTCTCCATTTTTGAATTCTACATAAATCTCTTTTAATTTTTCGATTTTCGTTACACTGATCCCCTCTTAAGTTTAAATTGTTACACCGACCCCCCCTCTTAAGTTTGAAAAATCTTACACTGACCCCCCTTAGGGGTACTCAAAGTAATGTAAAAAAATGAAGAGGTACTAAGTGTAATAAGAATAAACATTAAGGTGAGTCAATGTAATTAACTCTATTTATTTACACTATAATGGATAATCCGAAATAAATATTGTTTGTGAATATTTTTATAAAATATTTCAAAAATGTGATTTTTTTTTAAATTTATATTACAAATTATTTATAATTAAAATATAATATTTTTAATTATTAATTATTAGTGTACATTATATATTTGATAAACTATGATTTTAAAATACAATAAATAAGAGAAATAAAAATTAGTTACGTGTTAAGTAACATAATAATTTAAATAATTATTATAAAATAATATTTCAATCAATTTAAAGCAAGAGTTCATAGTTATAATAAAAAAAAGAATTTTTTTTATTTTTTATGAAATGACATTTTTAACTATATATTTTTATATTTAAAAAATTATATATTTTTAAATTAAAACTTAAATTCAAGCAACGCGTGTCATGCATGTCATATATGCTGATAAAGATGACAATAGATAAGGTCTTGGTAGAATATTATAATACATGTTCTCATGCATGTCATACATGCATTTTTTAAAAACTCCTCGTATCCAGACCCATACCCGTTGAGTAGTAATGTTAATACCTGTGTCCTTTTCTGTTGGTACTTAAATGCTTATACCTGTGTCATTTGAATTACACTGTCTTTATTTTTTCAGGATTTGATATACTTGATATACTCAAGTTTTTTTTTTTAAAAAAACTAATATGAACCTGCCAAGGTCCAATTATTTCAAGTATCATTTGCACTGGATGGAAGGCTACTTGACAAAGGCGAAAGCTAAAACAAGCAAAAAGGCTTTTCAAAGCTTAATCATGGAGATGCAAGCTAAAGAAGGTTTAGCTAAACTAGAGCCCAATCCAAGAAATGTCTCGTATCTACAATTTGAAGATTATTTCAGCAAACTTGAAGACAAAAATTAGGAGAGCAAAATGAGTCCATAATACTCAAGATGCATCTGTGGGCTGAAATTTATTTGGGTGGATTACTTAGTTTTTTGGGCTTAGTTAGTTAAGCCCAAGTTTCCTATTTTTCATGTAATTTTCGTATTTATTTTTGGGAGAATAAGTTCATATGTCTTTTCATCTTTTCTAGGACAAATTTTAGTGTTTTTAGGCTTCCTGAACCATTATGATGGTTAGTTGGACTTAATGAATCATTGTGATGGTTGGTGGGACTTCATGAACTATTGTGATGGTTGGTGAACCATTATGATACTTCATGAACCATTGTGATACTTCATGAACCATTGTGATGGTTAGTGGCAAGCATAGTGGGAAGTAAATGTTAGTGGGTAGTCAATGCCTAGTGGGATTGTTAGTGAAATTTTGCAAATCAATCAAACTGAGTGTTTCTCCATTGTGAGAGCTTCCCCTATGTTCTTGGATTAAGAACTTTATAGTGTTGGTTCTACCGGCAGATCGAGGTTAGGGTCAAGTTCCTCTTTCTATCCTTTACCTATTTTCAAGACAATCCATTAGTAGATTCGTATCATTTGGCATCAGAGCTTCGACTCTTGAATTCAGGTGTTATCTATCCTTTCTTTGTTCATCTTCTTCAATCCTAAAATATATATATATATATATATTGTCTCTGCTTGTTGGTTTTTTTTTTTTCATTTCTTCTACTGTGTCAACCTTTATGTTTTGTTCTATTTCTATTCTATTTCTTATATTTTGTCTTCCTTTGTTCTCTTTGTCTAAGTCTGTTCATCTTCCTTTGTTATCTTTCTTTGTGCTTCTTCTTTTCTATCTATAAAAGAAAAAAAAATTCGTGTAAAAGAAAAAAGAAATTTGTGAAGAAGAAAAAAATTCCAGATTGAAAAAAAAAAAAGTTGAAAAAAAAGGTGAAAAAAAACGAAAAAAAAAGTTCTTGGCTAGCAATCAATCTTTTGCTTCAAATTACATAATGCACAATTAGAAAAGAAATCTTCAAAAAAAAAAGTTTCAATTCTGGTCTTATTTGTTTTGTTGATTCTATACACCTTTCTTTGATCTTGTCTCATTGAAAAGAAAAATCTCTTGAATTTCTTGTTTCGTTTCTACTGTTTCTTGTTTGTTCTTGTTCTCCCAAAGTTATCATATCATAAATTCTCTTCTGTTTCTTGTTGTGTAGAATCTTCCTCAAAGGTTCTTACTTAAGAGCTCATAAGGTGAAGTTGAATGGTAAAAGGCAAGAGAGGCAAGAGTGATAAGGCTATCAGAGGGAAAAAGTCAAATTGAGTGAAAACACGAGCGACTAAACATATTTTGAGTGTAAACACGTGGGAGAGTGTTTGTGTGAGGATTTTATTTTTCTAACTCAATTTTTGCAGCACTTTAATCATGACTATAGGAGAAGGAGAACGAGAAGTTTATCTTAAGTTGCTTATGAGGGAATTTCAAGAACAATTCCAAGCCTTAAATGCAAGATTGGATAATCTTCAATTCCATTCTAAATCTAGAAGTCCAAGGTGATACACTTATGAAAAAGAAAAGGAGAGGGAAAGAAGAAATGAAAAGAAAGAAGAAGAAAGTGAGAGATCAAAAGAGAAAGAGTTGAGAGAAAAAGAGATAAAAGAAAAGGAGTTGGGAGAAAAAGAGATAAAGGAAAAGGAGTTGGGAGAAAAAGAGATAAAAGAAAAAAGATGAAAAAGAAAGAATTGAGAGAAAAAGTTAAAAAAAAAGAAGAAGAATACTTTTGTTTCTATTCTAACCCATTGTTCAAATGTGATGAGTCTTTTGTAAAGGAAATTGAAGAAGTGCTTCCAAAAGAGGAATGCAAAGTTTTATGTTCTAACCCTTTGTTTATAAGTGATGATTCTCTTTTGAAGGGACTTGAAGAAGAGCTTCCTATGGAAGAAGGCAAAGCACCAAAAGAAGTCCTTAATCTTTCCATGAAACAAGTACCTCAAAGGTTGAAAGTTCCATCTTTGAACAATTGTAAAGATTGGCTATCTCTTAAAGCCAAACAAGAGTCCCCTTCTACTACTTTAATTCTTTCTTCTAAATTTGATCATGGACTTAATTCTTCTGGTAATTGTATTTGTACATCTAACCATACAAATTCTTTTGTTTTGATGCCCAAGGAAGAATTGTACATAAAAGATCAATGGGCAAAGCAATTTGGAGAAGAAGTGGATACATATGAGGAACAAGGCAACCATTGGAAGAAGAAGCCTTTAACTCACACCATCTCTAGACCTTATGCTTTAGTTGATGTGCAACATGTGTTAATTCTTGATTTGCATGATACTTGTGATTTGCATGATGCATATGATTTGCATAATCTTGACTTGCATGATACTTGTGATTTGAATGATGCATATGATTTGCATGATCTTTTTTTGGTAATGGTGCAAAGTCCCCGAGACTTGAGAATAACACACATCATTTGGACTTGTATGATCATGATGAAACTTTTTCTATGCGTGGTATTGTTTGTGGAGAAATTGGGAATGATGAGTTCTATAAGCATGCACACCATATGTTTAAGGATAAGAAATTTTGTGTGCCTATGATATTGTTGCATGAATCTTTAAATGGAGAAGCTCATGAAAATAGTTTATTTGATAAATTGAATTTTCAAAGGAGCTTAAATGCATTGAATGAGAGTTACTTAGTTGAACTTGAACTTTAAAAAATGCAAATGCCTCAAGGCTTGAAGGACCAAAAGGATTTTGTTTTTGTGGTTGTGGACAAGTCTTCTAAGATGGCACAATTCATCACTTCTCATAATATAAATGATAAAGCTTATGAACTTGTTCTTCATGGTAAGTATCAAGTAAGTCTTACTTTTATTGTGACTGACTTAATCTTATTTGATGTAGATGTTGAACTTGATTTGAGGACGAATCACTTCAAAGAGGAAGGGAATTATATGAACTTGCCAAGGTCCAATTATTTCAAATATCCTTTGCACTAGATGGAAGGCTACTTGACAAAGACGAAAGCTAAAACAAGCAAAAAGGCTTTTCAAAGCTTAATCATAGAGATGCAAGCTAAAGAAGGTTTAGCTAAACTAGAGTCCAATCCAAGAAATGTCTCATATCTACAATTTGAAGATTATTTCAGCAAACTTGAAGACAAAAATTTGGAGAGCAAAATGAGTCTAACAGATAATACTCAAGATGCATCTGTGGGCTGGAATTTATTTGGGTGGATTACTTAGTTTTTTGGGCTTAGTTAGTTAAGCCCCATTTTCCTATTTTTCATGTAATTTTCGTATTTATTTTTGGGGGAATAAGTTCATATGTCTTTTCATATGTTCTAGGTCAGTTTTTGTGTTTTTTAGGCTTCCTAAGCCATTATAATGCTTAGTGGGACTTAATGAACCATTATGATGGTTAGTGGGGTTTTATTTCTAGTGGAAAATTAATGCATAGTGGGAATTCATTTCCTAATGGAAAATAAAGGCTTAGTGGCAATTAATTCCCCAGTGGGAATTAATTGCTTAGTGGAAAGTTTAGAAGGAAGCTAGCCTATAAATAGGGAAAACTTTGTAGCTTTGAAGCAAGTTGAATTGGAATGAAATATGAGTTTTCTCCATTTGTGAGAGCTTCCCTTGGTTCTTAGGCAAAGAACTGAATCTGATCTTATCAAGGTAACTTGTGGCGATCAATCCTATGACTTATCACTCACCTTCTCACCTATTTCTTAAGTGTGGCGTCAATATCCTTCTCTAAAAGAAAAACTAAAATTGATTCCTAAATCTAAATTTTCAAGGCGGTCCATTTTCATTTCCGTGTCCGTGTCATTTGGTATCAGAGCAAAATGAGTCCAACAGATAATACTCAAGATGCATATGTGGGCTGTAATTTATTTGGGTGGATTACTTAGTTTTTTGGGCTTAGTTAGTTAAGCCCAATTTTCCTATTTTTCATGTAATTTTCGTATTTATTTTTGGGGGAATAAGTTCATATGTCTTTTCATCTTTTCTAGGACAAATTTTAGTGTTTTCATCTTTTCCTGAACCATTATGATGGTTAGTGGGACTTAATGAACCATTGTGATGGTTAGTGGGACTTCATGAATGATTGTGATAGTTGGTGGGACTTCACGAACCATTGTGATGGTTGGTGAACCATTATGATACTTCATGAACCATTGTGATACTTCATGAACCATTGTGATGGTTAGTGGCAAGCATAGTGGGAAGTAAATGTTAGTGGGTAATTAATGTCTAGTGAGATTGTTAGTGGAATTTTACTTCTTTTAAGGGCTGCCTAGCATAGCCTATAAATAGGAACCTCTTGTAAGCTTCCAGGGCAAAATTTGCAAATCAATCAAATTGAGTGTTTCTCCATTGTGAGAGCTTCCCCTTTGTTCTTGGGTTAAGAACTTTATAGTGTTGGTTCTACCGGCAGGTCGCGGTTAGGGTCACGCTTTCTTTGATAACTTTGGTTCTACCGGCAGGTCACAGTTAGGGTCAAGTTCTTCTTTCTATCCTTTACATGTTTTCAAGACGATCCGTTAGTAGATTCGTATAAAAAACTTACTCAAGTATAAGTTTGTTCTATGTTTTTAAATGTGCTTTTACTTTTATAAGTTATGTTGTGGTGTTATCTGATGAAGAATAATAATAACATTTATATCTGTAAAAAAAATCACATTTATATAAAAAAAATACACAACATTAATAATTTGGTTTCAAGATATTAATCCGTAAAAGATTCTTCCAAGGAATAACATAATTAATCTAATTTAATATTGAATAAATAACCAATCACTAAAGAATATAATTTATATTCATATATTTATGACAACAAAAAATTTATTTAATTTAGATTAATATTAATTGTATATGTAAATTTTAATTTCAAATGGGGTGCATCACTAATCACCTCATTTGATTCATTTGATGATGTTAAAAATTTATTATAATAGACAATGTTAAAAAATTTTGATGCCGTGATGATGATGTAATGTTCATTTGATAGCCATTTAAATTAAAAGTTTTTAATGACTACATGTTTTATATATTAATTTACATTTTTATTATAAAAAAAACTATTATATGAAAGTGCATGACCATTAGTTTCATTTTATATATTAATTTATATTTTTATTATCAATAAACTAAAATTTTATATACTTTTAAAATATATTTTCTCATATTTTATATGTATTTTCAATTTGTTACCAAAGAAAATATATTTTTTTAATTACAATATAAATATCAAAACTTAAAATAATCCTTTATACTTTAATTCAAATTGATATATTTTGGACATAATTATCTTAATTAATTAAATTTATAATATATATTGGTCATAATGTAATATAATTATAATATATTTTTATAAATAAAAGAATAAAAAAAACGACGTACATTTGAGTACCAAATTTGACGTACACTCTAAAGGGAAAAAAATCACATTCAAATTTATAAAACAATAAATTACTAAAAGGTACAAAAATTATAATTTTTATTATAGATTTTTTTTATAGACTATCTTCCCTACAATAGACATAGAAAACATATATCCCTTGTTTTAGATGCACCAATAAAATTCATATATATTTGGCATTGTTATATCATTTCCTTCGTTTGATGAAGTTGCTGGTTGAGACTCTAACTCCATCTTGCGTAGCTTCATGATATTTTGAATTATAAATTCTTCAACAATGGTTGCTTTGTCCAAATAATATTCATAGTCCATTCCACTAACAACTTACCTGAAATTTGAAATAATAGGTGATAAAAAATAATTTTTTTGGCTACAATACAATAACATGATATATGCACATAATAGAAAGTAAATTAATAGAAAATCAAAAGGATAGAAACAAATACTGGCCTTCCTTGATTTATTATTAGGCAAGTCAATATCTGTAAAATGGGAGAAAATTAGAAATTAAAAATCATAAAAATATATAACATAAACATCATTCAAATGTAGAACAAATATTGACCTTCCTTCTCAAACACATACTTTGGATACTTAAATGATAATTGGAAAAAATGACCCAATAAATTAGTATCAATTTTCAATGGAAGAAAGAAAAAAGAAAAAACAAAATAGTACAAAAAAATAAGTCATTTTTCAATGGAAGAAAAGTAGAAAAAAGAGAATAATTAGAATAAAAAAAATAGTAAAAATCATATATACACAGTGTTTGTTTATACCTTCTAATGTTTCATGATGCTTCTCTTTCTTTGAGAAAGAGAGTGAGAGAGTGCAAAATGAAGTTGAAGAAAAAAAAAAACTCCACAATATGCATGATAGAGGGAAGCAGGAATTAGTGCATTAAAAGTTTCAATTTTATAATTTATAGAGAAGTAGAAAAAAAGTATACATAATTGCAGTTTAACGGTATAAAATTTATGTAAAAATAGTTAGTATTCCTAAATGATATTTTGGTCCATTTTTGTCTCAATAAATTATTGTCATTTTCAATAAATTTATATTGACTAATGATATCGAATTTGATTACTTTTGGAAATAAAAAACAGTATTTTTTATTATTGATTTTAAATCTACTAATTATTTTCTAACGATAAATTTACTTATTATTTTAATTCTAATCTAATAATTATTTTAATTCTCATTTTTTATAACAAATGCACTGTCATAAAATTAAGTACACAAATTTGTTATTTGTTATTCAATATAATTTGTAATGATAATTTTAAAAGCTAATGATATTTTTAAAATGTTTGAGTACATAAATAAATTATCCAATAAAATTATACTTACAAATTAATTTAAAAATTATACTTAACAATTTATAAGAAAATATCAAATAAAATTAAATATTTTTTTTCCTTGAAACCTATATTAAATTATGGTCAAATTTTTTTTTTGCTATTATCATAAATTATTTCCAAAAATTAATTATAATGACATCTTAATATTTTATTTAGAGTAATAAGCATCAACATGTGTTAATATTCTTAATAATATATTTAGGATAATCATATGCTGACAGAAATTTAAATTTAAAATTTAAATGTAGCTATTTAAAACTCATTAATATAATCAATATCAATATATATAAAATTTATGAATCCAAAAACAGTTTTGGAAAAACACGTGGCGAAACAAGGTTGCTTCTCAAGCATTGGATGACGCGTGTCATCATTTAATGCTTCGAAATTCCGAACCAAATTCAAATTCAAATACATTTAAGTCTCATTAATTTATTTAATGCTTCTCAACCTTGTTTCACCATGTGTTTTTCCGAAGCTGTTTTTGGATTTGTAAATTTTATATACATTGATTATGATATGATTTGTCACATTTAATTCAACAATATAGTAGTACCTCTTTATCTATTAAATGCTACTATTAATGTGAGAGTTATATAAATATATAAAAGATGTTTTTTCTTAAATTTTGTATAAGTAAAATAAAATTAATAAATAATTTATGATTTTAATTTTTAACTTTTAAAATTTTGTTTCTATAAAAAAAAACTTTTAAAATTTTGTCATATAAAAAAATATAAACATATACTTTCTCTTTCATTTCATTTTCTTTTCATCTCTCTATTTCTTTGCTATTATTAATGAATATTATTGTATATTATTAATACTTAAACCTAAATATTATAATATATAATATATAATTTAGACTTTTGTGTATACTTTTAATATTAAAAATTTATGAAATTATATTAATACCAATTCCACCATTAAACATTGAATTAGTCTAAAAATATTAAAAAATTATTATTTTTTCAGTTTCTAAACTTTTTTTTTACTGGTCAATATTCTTTAATTTTTTCCATCCTAAAGAGACTAAAAATAAGAATGAAAAAAAGTTCAGAACTAAAAATAAAATAAAATAAAATAAAGGATACTATTAAGTAAAAATAAAAAATTCAAAGACTAAAAACAAAAATCCAAAAAAATTTAATACCTAAAAAGATAGTAAACACGGCATTAAATTAGTCTCTTAACCTTCAAATTCAATGGTCACTCTAATATTAAAAACATTGCTAGGGAAACACAACTCCTCAAGCACTAAGCTCGAAAGGGTGATGGAGCTTAGTGCCTGCTTCTGGCAATGAAATCAGCATGGTCAGTACAACACTAAATTTATCCATTTGTATCGCTCTTCTATAAGAATGAATAACAATTTAAATAAGTAATTTAAAATTAAAATACTTTAAAAGATTGACGTTGTGACCTTTTAAATATTTAGAAACAAACCTAATGATTAAGCGCATGTTTATTTTTGCAGTGAAATTACAGCAATACGAAGTCCAAAGCTGCTTCACCATAGAAGTATCCATGCTCTTCCTTTTGGAAACGTAGGTTTGAATTGCTGTGACAGCAATCTAAACACGCACTAAATATTTTGAAGAAATATAGGGCTGTCAGAATTATACCACCCTACCAAGGTTTATCCAAAGTCTACAAAATTCAGTCAGAATCTTACGGTGCCAACAGATGACAATTGAAACCAAGAGCATTTTAAATCGCATTTTATTTATATAAATTCTTCCTAATGCTTGTAACAGCCAACACAGTTAGAAAAGATGTCATTTCCTTAGCCAAATAAAAAAGAGACAGCTGAAATTTTTTTGTAGAAGATAAAATATATTTCTTTAAAAAAGTAAGTTCCATAGAGGATGCCATAACTGATTCAGTCTTCATATTCTGTTTCTTCATCATCATCTTCATTGTTTCCTCCTGCATATCTCCAACCATCTTCAACATTGTCACGATCCTCTTCTGTTTCTTCGCTATCTTCTTCATCGAAAGGTTCATCTTTCACGGGCCAAGAATTTTTATTTACAGTTAAAGTGGGAGTGGAACCTTTGCGTTTTGCAATTTTGGAAGGAGGCAACTTGAGGTTTGGCTTAGGCTTACTCTGCTTCTGAATTTTACCATTTGACCGTTTCGCAACATAGGCATCTTGGTCACTTGCTTCATCCATTTCATTGTCAACATTAGCCTGAGCATGCTCTGCATTTTCATCAGGCATAAGCCCCGGGTGCTCCCTCTTCAAATGGAGTCTAAGCTTGTATTCATGGATGTATGCCTTTTCACACCCATCATAGGGACATGCATAGGGACGGTCAGATGATGCAGAACCATATGCCCCTCCAGAAGGTTTAGAAGTTTTTGTTTGCTTCTCAGAAGGTGGAGTAGTGTACTTTGTCACATCCATGGATGCATTCTGTAAGATAAGGTTGAAATTGCAAATCAAAAGATTGGTCAAGAAATGTTAACAGTTTCAAGATTTTGTGAATCACATCCACTGGAGTAATTCATCAGTTTCTAATTAGAGACATCTTTTATCTTTATACAGATATACATAAGAAAAATAATGCATACTTGTATTGAGATATATTAACATACCAAATGAAACAATTGCACGAAAACCAAATGGATTAATTAAAAAAACAGAGATGCTTTACATGATAGCATGCACCATATGATATTAATAGACTGAGTAGTCAAAAAATAAAAATGTACCAGCTACAGAAAAAGGAAACACTACCCAACCTTTTCATGGTGAGCTGCAATGTGATTCTTTAGCTTGTATTCGTGAGCATATCTCTTTCCACAATCTGGGTATGGACAGATATGATAGTTCTCTTGGGAATGTGTTTTCATGTGAGACCTTAAGTTGAAATCCAGGGAGAAGGCCTGCAACAGATTGACAAATTTGGTCACTAAGATGTTGTGATTGCAAACATACACTTACAGAAGACATTATCCAAACTCCAAAGCAAAAGATTAATAGCTTACCAGAGAATGAAATAGTGAATAATGATTGAAGATAATATCATACATAAAGTAATTTATCCACTCAGAAGAGTTTAGTGTAGCTTTGAAGAAGGTCCATTGACAATTATACTAGAGAAGGTTGAAATATTGTCTAGATTTTCACACACACACACACATATATATATATACAGAGAGAGAGAGAGTTCATGTCAGATTCATCCATAGGGTTGTTGAAGTCACAGGTTCAAATTGTGGAAAGATATTTTTTATGTACCATGATGAAAATGGTAACAGTGATTTAATCACAATATAGTCAACTATAAAACAACATTTGGTCTACATTGATTCAGCTTCATAAATTTCCAAATACGTTGGTTACCCTCTATATCAACAATTTAATGACTAGGTAGACATAGGTCTAATCACCAAGAACTCAAGCTTTGCAGCTTGAATATCTCTGGTAATTCCAAATTTCCAATGAGAGAAACATTCCGACCAAAACAGATTCAGAGTGGACAATAAAACTGAATTGATGATGATCTCCGTGATAGGAGACATAGATGGCAAGCATCAAGCTAATTGGAATATGTCACAAATCCAAATGTGTAAACCATATAGAACAATAAACAGAACATGCAACTAGGAAAAAAAAGCCATCATAGAAAACAAGAACAAACCCTTAATTGGATCGATTCATCACCTTACCACAGCCTTCATGAGGACACACAAAATCCCTCTCCCCTGTATGAATGAGAAAATGTCTTTTCAACTTTGAGCTATCCAGAAATTTCTGCAATGTAAAAAAAATACTTTCAGCACTGTTAAATAGACGCCTGCCATTAAAGTAAACCACAGCAAGCTGTTGTAACTTGATACATAGCATTAAGTAAATAAATAAAGTGTAGTTAACAAAAATATAAATCAGTTGGAAAAAGATGTTAATGATTTATTTTAATTAAGTATGCTCCAATATAGTCACACACCCCTCCCCTGGGGAGTTGCATTGAAAACATTATCCAATATAGTCCCATGAAATTTCCATTCCAGGTTATACTTATTGGACATGCACAGTGGAACACTAAGCATCATTATTAAAATGGAAATGACACCCAGAAGATCCAGACAGAAGCTAGAAGATGAAATAAAGAGGGAACAATAGACATGTAATCTATCAATCTAAAAGCAAACACATGCAAAAACCTATATTCATGGCATGAAAGACAAACAGAGTTTCTGCTTGAGAGGGCCTAACACAATGTTTCACTAATGCTATAGGCTATTAGGCTCATCACTGGATAAGAGACTGGTAAAACAAAGCGTAATTGGATCTGTTTTTGCAGCATGCAGTAATGTAAATTATTATTTCAAAACTTGGCAATACAATGGCACATATATAATAAATGTGTATGGGTGTGCATCCGTAAGTAACAAAATCACTACCTTTCCACATCCATCGTAGTGACAAACATATTGCCTCTCTCCATGGATGTGAGAATGCTTCCTCAACGCACCAGCATCTATGAATGTCTTTCCACAGCCATCATAGCTGCAAAGAAAAAGTACTTCAGTAGTTGGCTCTGGTTCTGGCTCAGGCATTGATGGCTCTTTTGCCTTTTCTTTCAAGGTCTTCAAGGTATCCTCTTAGGAAAGTAAAACAAAGAGAAATGTAAGGTACAAAACATGATAAAATAACATCTTCATATGATACAGTGGTCTCCTGGTTGCAAAGCACCTAAACTTCAATTTGTTGCATGTTTTACAACTATATTGTTTATTGAATTAGTATTCAGTATTAAAAAGGATACTACAACTTTTATCTCTCCAGAAGTACAAATTCCTACCTCCTCTCACCCGACTTCAGCAAAAAACAGCCAAACAACTCATTATCTCATCTCATGTCAACAATGCATATTAGGTTAAACCATGTTAAATTCTGTCTCAAATCTTGCTTCCCCTTATTTTCTACCAAGTTTCGTATCATAACCAAACCGTATATAGAAGCTAAACAAAACAGCAGCATCAATTAAAAAAAATATATATACACAGATGTAAACAGACATAGAATGGCCAAATGGGGGCAGGAGTGAGCAAAGATGTAAGCTTGCTGGATAGCAAAAAAAAAACAAACCTGTTACCCATTTTAAGAGCATGCACTTCCCTCCTGTCGTCACAAGATCTTGGGGAACCCTGTCATCAATATTGATCTGATTATTAGCATAACACTTAACCGAATGAAATAGGAAAAGACTGAAACAAACAGATGACAAAAAGAATGGAAACTGCACATGGCCAGTTAAAACATTATAATTTGATCTCTCCATGCTGTCCATTCATTCACATTCCTAAACCGAGAAAATTATAAAATGCTTATAAAAACAATAAGAATGATCCTAAGGTCCCATGATAATCCCTGACTATAATTACATTCCACTCAGTCAATAAAAAAAAAAAATTAAGGAGAAAGTTTACTTTAAATGCAAAACTGCCTCTTCCCCCACCTTCCCCTCCAAACTCTTCCATCTAAACATCAAACCCAATTGTTTATCAACAATCAACCATCAAAACAAACCAGTTTCTCAAAGCCAATTCAATAAAGACAGTAATTAACACAGATATTAAGACTCGTGAATTGAATTAAATCCCTCCCTTATGTATCTCCCCATTACACATAAATGAGACCATTGAAATCCCTAAAAGAGAAGATGTAAATTTAAATTATGAGAGGTGTGAAGAAATTGAGAATACCATTCTTTGACCCATTTAACTGCGGGAGCCTTGGACTTGAGGATGGGGCGTCTTTCGAAATAGCTGTTACTGTAGTGAATCTCCATCTCCGATACTCTCTTTCCTTCGAACCCTTTTCGCGTTTTAGGGTTTGGTGTTTTCAGGGACGCATTTTCTCTCGAACCGTACTTGGATCCTCTCTTCCTCTTCACTAACACGATATCGCGGGTTAATGGGAAGAAGACGCTGTTTTTATTTTTGTTTTTTCCTCTAAAATTTCATAATATTACGAATTTTGCCCTTTTTTTTTCTTTCAAATTTTGTCCCTTAATTTATAAAATAACACGAATTTTGCCCTCACGAACAAAAAAAAATCACCACAATTAATGGAAAATCGTCACAAAATTATTTTAATTGTTTGAAATTTAAAGACAAAATCGTTACAAAATGTCTTACTTATGGCAAATTTTCAATTGGGGGGAGGGGGAGAATTCATGATGTTTTATAAATTAAAGTTGCGAGACAAAATTTGCAATATTATAAAACTTTGGGTTATATGATTTTTATGTATGTGAATCTAATAAGACAAGTTCTGTTAAGTCACAAAATGAATCAGGACCCTCAAATGTTTTGATTTATGCAAACAAAATATTAAATTTAACAACAGCTTCTTAATGCTTTTAGATGAAAGCATTGAATCCCTTGGACGTTGGATCTATGCGTATATGGATATTTAATGCTTTGATGTTTTTATCCATCTTGCTTATGATAAATGAATATTCTTCATAGGATATGTCGAAAAATATGAAAGAGAAATGAGTCAAAGAAAAAGGCTACCTACTCCATTAAAAGGCATGTCAAAGCAAGATGTAGAGTACTTGATTGCGCAAAAGCTTATATGATCACTAATACAATATATGGAGTGTGAAAATAGCAAGATAAGCATACTATTTTTTTTTATATCAATGTGGCAAGTTAATGAATTGCATTAAATACTCCAACAAACACCTTCACCAACAGATGAAAAAAAAAACTTCACAAGATACCATAGTCATTTTCTAAAGCTACCTATAAATACTCGGTGATTTGAAGATTACAAGTTGGAGAAACTCATAAGCGAACAAGCTACTATTGTATTCAAATCTTTTGTAAAATTCTCTAAGTTAGAAACACAACTCTCAAATCATTTGTATACCCTGAGAATATGGACTCAAGCTTAACATTTGTATATTCGTTTACCCTTAACCAAATATTTGTGATTGGTTGAAGCCTAAAGAGGCTTTAAATCAAAGAATACTTATGAGTTTGCTTGAAAAGACAATTGTAAAAACTTTAGGAGCTCAAGCGCCGAATCAAACTTTACTTCTTTTCTTTAAATTTTTAACTTTTTTTTTACTTCTAGGGTTCAATTTTTGCTTCATTTCTATTTCAATCTTAGTCGTTAAAATTTGTTCTTATCTATGGGGACGTTTGTTTCAAAGAATCAAGAAATATTTCCTAAAAAGTGAACTTGAGAATATCGCATTCCCCTGTTTGGTACAAGTTTTGTAAAAACATTTTCAGGAAAGACTGATTCCCAAGAATATAAATTACTTAATTGTCTTGCTTCTTATTCACACAAAAAATGTAAAAATATTGGATTCCCATGGGAATGAAAATTATTTTGTTCAATAACTATATATCTCCAATTCATTCTTTCACATTTTTTACTTTTATTTTTAACTAAATAAATTTTATTTTTTAAAAATTACTATTATCAAATAATTATGTTCATGAGAATAATATTCCTAACATAATATTCTTGAGAATGTAATTTTCAAGAATATAATTTTATACTTTGAAATAAACGTCGCCTGTGCTTCTATTGGCTCTTTCCCTTTTATTCTGTCTTTTTATTTGCTCTATCGATATTCACTATATAATTTGGATTGATGTGTGAGTTATTATAAATCTCTTAACATGTGAGCTCAATTTTTATGGATAAAAAAAATAACTTGGGTTCATTTCTTTTTGGGGGGCAAATATGAATAACTTGTGCAAGATATGATTCCATATAGCTGGTGGACACCTCACTCCTGCATACCATACCATTACTTGTATAAAAAGCAACTTAAGATACTCTAAAGGGAACAAATGTACTTTGTTAGAACCCTTAACACCGAAGTTCATATAATTATTGTTTAAGGAAACCAACACTTGTTCTTTTACCTCGTAAAACTTATAGATAGATGCGTTGTTAAAATTTTTGGTTACAGAATTATAAAAAAAAAAAAACCGGTAAAACTTAATTCTCGTTTACCGAGTTTTCAATTCAAAAAATGATTAGGATTGTCGTAGATGTGTTTATTGTCCATGAAAGTGACGGAGGTTGAACGTGTATATATAAAAAGAAGGAAAATAATAAAAAATGCAATTAGACACCGAATTATAATACGTGTATATAGCGATAATACTTAAAAGCTTATTAAAATACTAACCTGAATTTGCATTTGTCACCATCATGAGAATTGTTTGTCGAGAAAAATTCTTAGAATTACTTTTGAGAGAATGAGAATGTGAGTGTGAGAGAGAATAAATTTGTTTAATGGATAACAGATTTATAATCTCCCAACGATAGATAGGAAACTCTTAATAGACTATTTAATTGATCAACAGAATCAATCTTATCATAATCTCATCCAAAATATTCGTAATTTACATATAATAATTATCATATATTTAATTATCGATAAATGATATTAAAAAATAATATAATAATTATTGATTAATACTTATCCATAAAATTTATTTTAACATAAAATGCAAACACAGTTAATAAAATAGAAGGATAAAGAAAACAGAAAAAGAAATAAAATTTTGTTACTACTGTAAAAATAAAAAAGAGAGAGTAACAGGGACAGGGGTAAGGAAAGTGTTGTGTGAGTGATATAATTTCATTTCTCACAGCGATTATTATTATTCTTTTTTTTGAAGTGTGGAGTGAAGTGCAGGTCAAGGCTCGAGATCCGGTTCTTTACTTGTTCGGTTGTTCTGTTCCCTTTCTTTTCTCTCTCTCACACCAATCAAATCAAATCACACTTGTGTTGAGTCTTTCCATCGCTGTTCCTTCTCATTTCGAAAACCCTAAACCCCGTTTTCGGCGAGATCGAGATCGAGATCGAGATCGATCGAACATGGATGAGGAGTACGATGTGATCGTGTTGGGCACGGGTCTCAAGGAGTGCATTCTCAGCGGTCTTCTCTCCGTCGATGGCCTCAAGGTAAATGTTTCAGTTCGCATCATCGTCACTTTTCTATTTCTTTTCAATCGATCCAATCCTAAGGCATGCTAATTTTTGTTCGATTCAGGTTCTTCACATGGATAGGAATGACTATTACGGAGGAGAATCCACTTCGCTCAATCTTATTCAGGTCTCTTATGATTTCTTTATTATTTTGAATTTCTGCAAAAAATAATAAAATTAAATTAAAAATATGTTATTATTGAAGTTTGAACTGCGAAATGATGATTTTTCTCTGTCCTCTTCAGCTTTGGAAGAGATTCAGGGGAGATGAGAAGCCTCCTCCACATTTGGGCGCTAGCAGGGACTATAACATCGATATGAACCCTAAGGTCTTTTTTATTTTATTATTTTATTTTGGTATACCAAATCTGGATGCATATGATACGATTCTCAATTTGTGTAACGTTATTTTCTTCTAGTTTATTATGGCTAATGGCAATTTGGTGCGGGTTCTCATACATACCGATGTTACTAAGTATCTCTATTTCAAAGCTGTGGATGGGAGCTATGTCTTTAATAAAGGAAAGGTATGTTTGTGCGTTACTCGTTTATCTTAATGGGAGGTTTCTTTTGGTTTAGATGTTTTAATTAATAATTGTTTTGCTTGTGGGTTGGTACAGGTTCATAAGGTGCCTTCAAACGACATGGAGGCCTTAAAGTCCCCACTTATGGGGCTATTTGAAAAACGCCGAGCACGCAAGTTTTTCATTTATGTGCAAAATTATAATGACAGTGATCCCAAGACCCATGAGGGGATGGACTTGACAAGAGTCACTACTAAAGAGTTGATAGCGTATGTCTGCACTTGTTTTCTTCCTGTGTCCATTATTTATGCAGATTTAATGTTTCAGGCTCTCAGCTTTTGCATCTCCTTCATACTCTGCATAAACACATTGAAATTGGTTTAGGAATAATTACCGTGCCTTTTTCCCTGTCCTTATCAATAAGCTCATGAAATTTTGATTTTTTTATATTTTTATATTTTATATGTAATGGATTTGCCTGAACTGCTGGTCTGCTATATGATATGGTTTATGGTCTGTTCTGTAGTTCTTATATTATATGGAGAGTAAATATGTGTTTATTAGTCCAAATTCTAAGCATGTGATTTTGTCATCTTTTTTGTGTAAATATGTAATGTAATTTCATTTGTCATAGGTCTCTTCATTCCCTGTAATGAGAAGAAAATTAGAACTTTGTCTGGATGATCACAAGGAGTATTTTAAAGATTCTTTTGCTTTTTTTGTTGACCTGTGACAGAAAATACGGCCTTGATGATAACACAATAGACTTCATTGGTCATGCTTTGGCGCTTCATAGAGATGATCGCTACTTGGCTGAGCCAGCACTGGACACTGTGAAGAGAATGAAGGTAAGTTTATTGGGTTATTATGCACTTGTAATTCATTCTCAGTCGTGGATTCTTCTTAATTGAAAATTTCATCTATTCCATTTGGTTCCCATTAGCTTTATTTTGTTTACCTATTCATGCTTATGTTTCCTACTTGTAGTTATATGCAGAGTCTCTTGCACGCTTTCAAGGAGGGTCACCTTACATATATCCTTTGTATGGTTTAGGAGAGCTTCCCCAGGTATCCCACTCTCTACATGTCTTTTAGTTACCCATCTGCTTCATCTCTTTTCTGGAATGTACTGTTGGAATTTGTTTTGCTCAAGGTTCGTTAATTCTCTCTTTTTTTTTTTGTCCAGGCATTTGCACGGCTTAGTGCTGTTTATGGTGGAACATATATGTTGAATAAGCCTGAGTGCAAGGTATATACTCTATTATACATACATACACACAACATCTCTCTCTGTCTATATCTCTCAATTGACACTAGTGTAAGACTTGGCACACTTGCACAATTACAACTTTAATAGGAAAATATTTTGATTGATCCAATCTTTGAAGTTTGAACTAAATTTTTTTTTTAGATCTTGAATGCCATATTTTTGAAATTTGAATAAAATCAAGTATGTTGTCAATTTGTCATCAAGTAGTAGTGATGTTTTAGTTTCTTTGAAAAATATATTAAATGCTAGTTTCAAGATACTTTTATTGAGTGGAAAAGAATATTTGATTATGCGAAAACTTATGAGCATGAATTAATGCTTACTTTGAAAAATTTATTCACTGGTGTATAATTGGTTATGAATTTGATATACACCACTGTCAGTAGATCCTAACCCAATATATATAACCTCTTAAATTATTGAACTTGTTATTAATTTTGTTAACTTGTGTTTATTTCCATCCCTATTTTTGTACTATAATTGCTATTGTGATCTTGATTTGTTTTGAAGTTTGAACAGCACGCTGATATGCATTCTTATTTGGGGATTTTTTTTTTTGCTTGAATGCCAGGTAGAATTTGATGAAGAAGGAAAGGTTGTTGGTGTCACATCTGAAGGGGAAACTGCAAAGTGCAAAAAAGTTGTTTGTGATCCATCATATTTACCCGGCAAGGTATTAGAAACCAACCTCTAGTTTGACTATTTGCAACCAGTTCAGGTGATGGTGAGAGTGAAAAATTGTTTGCTTCTAAGGTCTAGGAGCTATGCTATGTTTCCAGTTTTGTTTCTGAAGGATGTTTAACTACTGTTGATAAAAAAATTAGTGGCGGATGGTGAACTGATATTAATTTCTTAAATGACTCTTGATGGGAAACTGCATCCTTTAAAACAAAATTGTAATCATTTCAACAGGTGAGGAAGGTTGGTAGGGTTGCAAGGGCAATAGCTATCATGAGCCACCCAATCCCCAGCACTGATGATTCCCATTCGGTGCAAATTATTTTACCACAGAAACAGTTGGGTCGGAAATCAGACATGTAAGTTTACATGCAGCATATTAAAATATATGTCGTGCTACTGGGACCATTAATTAAATTGTATTTTCCTATTTAAATTGAATGTTCTATTCTGTTCTCCTGGGCAGGTACCTATTTTGTTGCTCATATACTCACAATGTTGCTCCAAAGGGAAAATTTATCGCATTTGTATCGACTGAGGCAGAGACAGACCAGCCAGCAATTGAACTAAAACCTGGAATTGACCTTCTAGGACCTGTTGATGAGATATTTTTTGATATCTATGACAGATTTGAACCAGTGAATGAACCCGCTTTGGACAACTGCTTTATATCAACGGTGAGTTTACTTGGTCTTATAAATATTTGTGTGCTGTATGTTGATAGGTTGACAGTACCATATTTAAAACTTTTTGACAGAGTTATGATGCTACTACCCACTTTGAGTCGACTGTGGATGACGTTCTCAACATGTATACATTGATAACTGGAAAGGTAAGTTTTATGCCATGGTGACCACTTTGTTTTCATTTCTTGAATTAATTTGTGCAAGCCACAAATTGTGACCGACATTGTTCTACAAGCAATTTGACACGAGAAATCTTGAATAATGATTGATGATGTTCTCTTGATAACTTGGTAATTGGATAACATGCTGATTCTTGTACTCTATAATTTTGAACAGGTTATTGACCTGAGTGTGGATCTTAGTGCTGCTAGTGCTGCAGAAGAGTAAAGAAAAGTGGGTGATGTCCTTCCTTTATGATCTGTTGCTGATGGGATCCGTAATGATGGACTTGACAATGGATGTTATTAACGTTTATAATAAATTATGATATAAAATGTTTTTTTTTTTTTAAAACAAGAATTGTGTGGCTGGGGAACTTTTTCCCGTCCAGAAGCTCTGTTGTGCGTAACATTTGACATAAATTGCTTTCTGCTGCAGTGGTTTTAGTTTGGTAACGTAGAGTTATTTTCATATTGTTAATTGCACGTCTCTTCTACCATTTCCATTCCCCCCCGCATCTTGTGTTTGGATATGTTTTTATCATTAGTTGAAATTCATGCGGATTCTATGTAATGATATAGTCAAGATTTTATAGAAGGATTTAACTGTTCTAAAGGGAGTAACAAGCAAATAAGAACATGATAGTTCATTCTAGCTAATATTTGTTTCCAACTTTTACTTCTATTCTAGGAGTGAAAACGGGTTGAGTTGGTTCCAATTTAGGAAAATTTTGGACCTGAATCGATCAAAGACAATTAGATTGGGTCAAGTTGAATTCATTCACTAAGAAGGCAACCTTACTTACCATAACCCTGTAACAATTGGGTCACGTTGATTGTAAAAGGAAGTAGATATCTTATTACAAAAAGATAAGAGGTTTTTTTTTTTTTTAACAAACTATGTTTTGGCCTCTGAACTTTTCGATATTTATAGTTTTGGTCCCTAAACTTGTTTAGGATTGATCAACGTCCTTGAGCTTTTTTTCTGTCCAATGTTTTGGTCATTTCCGTCTATTTTAGACGTCAAGTGATTATGTGACATTGCTTTCATTATTATTTTATTTTATTACATTTTTTTAACGACTAAAAACTGTCAGAAATTGCTTGAGTAAAGTATTTTTTTTGAAAGAAACATTAATCAAACCAGCACACTTGAATCCCTCTCCATCTTCAACCTCATTTTCACTCTTCACCACGTGCCTCCTCTGGCTCTGCGCCTGACACACGCCCCCTCGAAGCTGGCTTGCCTCCCTCTACTTCCACTCCCTCCTGGCTCCCACCCTCCACACGGCGTCGGAAAATTGACCCTCCTTGACATCCTCGTCGCTCGCACCCTCCCCCAACACGACCACTGCCTCACCGCAAAACTCCTAAAACACAAAACCTCCAACCTTGCTGCCATCGTTTCCTTTTTTGCCCTCGCGCATGGCCTCTTCGGAGGGGAATGCAGAAGGGTCTCCATAGGGCTCAGTCTCCTTCACGATCCTGCATTGATGGGCATGCCGATGCAGTGGAAGGCGAAGGGGAGGAAGACGTTAGCGAACTCAAGTTTGGAGAGGGAGAAGGCATTGCACGACGCGCGACCTTGGATTCAATATCGCGCAAATGGTCCTCCACCCTCGCTCTTGCGGCTTGTGCTCGCCATGTCTATGAGGGAAATTAAAAAAAAAATCAATTTTTAGTTATGGGGTTGAAGTTTTGAGACTGTTTTAAATTAATGAAATTTTATGTTAGTTGATTTCTTTTATTTGGTGAAATGTTGTTAGTGATTTTAAGTTGTTTGAGGGTTTTGAATGCATTTTGATCTGTCTTAGTCCCACCTTCTAGGGATTTGTTGAAATGTTGTGACTGTGGATGTGGTTGCTCCTTGGGTGATTTTAGATTTAGGAATCATTGTGTTTGAATATGAAATTGTGTATAGGGTTAATTTGAATTTGGACTAATCATTTTTGTGCTTGAATATGAATTTGGGATATAGCAATTTCTAGTGGCTAAAAGCCGCCAAAATATATTTAGGACATTTCAAACAAGTTACCTAAGCAATTTTTGACGATTTTTAACCGTCAGAAAACGTAATAAAATAAAATAATAATAAAACTAACGCCACATCATCACTTAACATTCAAAATAGACATAAAGAACCAAAACATTGGACGGAAAAAAAATTCAAGGACGTTGACCAATCCTAAAAAAGTTTAGGGACTAAAACAATAAATATCGAAAAGTTCAGGAACCAAAAACTGCTCCTTTTTTTTTTTTTTTAAATTCTGTAGGAATAGAAGATAAGAGTGATTAAATATTAAGTATTTTTATAAAACTAATTGAATAATTATGAAGACAATTATTACCATCAATTAATTTTTATTCCTCTTGGTAATAGTACATCGACTATTCTGGAACCTTCAATTATTTTGTATTAATAGATATAATACAATGTTGGTACTATCATAAGCAACAATTATTCTTCATAAAAAACATAACAAGAAATCAATACGAAAAAATATTACTAATATGTTTGACAACATAATAAATTGCATAAGCAATAAATTTAATGTCCTAATGCATACAACATAGACTTCGATGGCTATAAGGAATTTAATTTTGAACAGACAACATCTAAGTGTGAAAATATATATTTTGACATGCAAAAATTTGTCTCTACAGAAAATAGTAAACTGCAATTCAACCAAAAAATTAAGCAAAGTTGAGAAGGAGGAAAACGTTTATCTAAGATGTCATCCGAAGCCTAGATTTGCAAATGACTTGAAGACTTAACATTAAAGCACAGTTGAAGAGAAAGTACAAGCTCTACAATCCTAAGACTTTGATGGTGAAGAGATTATAAAGGATAAGAGTATCCACGCAAGTATTTGGAGTCCACACCTGACTCGCGGATTAAAGCAATGCGCCCTGTTCGCGCCACCTGAAACAATTAAGAAGCATCAGAAAGCAAGACTGCTGGTGCAATAGGATCCATGATAGAATTTAAAGGAGAAAATCATTTAGAATTTAGAGGAGGTTTTTCCAAATTTCATATATAATATAAATATCTTTTTATACAGTGAAAGTTTATTTAAAAAACCACTTTAATATTAATTTCATTATTTAACCTATATAGTCACAAAAAAATATTTATTCATTGTGGTATATTTTTCTGATTTTGTTATTTTTATATTTTAATAAAAATATATATACTCCAAATTCTGGTTGAAACGCAATTCTTAACCCTCTCCTTTGACTGTTATACTCCCTAATTTGGATTTTAAAATAATGGCTACTAGTGTGCTTTATAGATGATAAAAATGAACATCGACGTGTAAGAATGACTAAGCTAACTGCCTGTGTAGGGGGCTCATCCTATTCTTATCCTCTACAGAGCATCAAAAGAAAACAAGGCCAACTTAGCCCAAGACCAGCAAAACTGAGTTCTTTCCTCCAGTATGAATATTCTGACTCGTAAAACAAAGGAAAACTTCAGAACAAAATAAAAGCAACTGAGTAAACAATCTTGGACAGAATCAGGAGACACATTTAAGGAAGCAAATGCACCAAATTTGACTCTGGAAATTTATGGAGTAAGGTAGTTAAACAAGTCAACTGTCTCAGTAAAATATCTACTATGTAAGTGAAAAAATTTATAAAACATACCTCACAAATGCCATATGGTTCTAACAATCTCTGCAATGCAACCATCTTGTCCAAATCTCCAGTAAGCTGGTTCAAGAGCATATCAATTAGTTCAAGAAAAAAATTGAAAATAATAAAGGATCTGCCAATCAGTCATCATGACAGACGTTTCAAAAGTAGTGAATACTTTGAACTCTGAAGCAAATAAATAAATATAAAAAAAAAATCAAATTTCCAATTTTCTGCCATCAGCATAACCTCATGAAGAAAAAAGCAGTAACCTGCTGTTTTAATAACCATAAGCCAAGTTGGAAGGAAGAAATAATTAACTTAGAAGAAAAGCCAACAAGTTTGCACCAATATGGTGTCATCAGTTGTTAACTTCTACTATATTACCCACTTTTGTCATTAATATTAATGTGAAAGAAGGATAATATAGAGTTACTTACAATTCTTGTTTAAATCTACAATTATCTTTGTTAAGATGAGAAGAAAAGCAATTCTATTGTTGATAGCTAATCATCTCAATAAAGAAATAAAATGGATGTGGAAAGCTGCAGACAATGGGCATAAAAGGATTCTTAACATGTTAGGATGCTGGATAAATAGCTTAATGTTATCTATTTTCATGACCTAGAAAAAGACTTTATGATAAACTTAGGACCAGTTGGGGGCTCTAGTACCCTGCCCAATTGGTGGTGGCTTTGTTGGCTGTTGGAACAAATCTTGATGCAAGATCCAACAGACATTAAACTGGCAATAATGCAGGATCCTATGACCTTGTAGCACAGTAACAGTTAGCTAAACTAAATTGGTTTTAGTGCAATTTGTAATTACACTATAGTCAATAAATTCAACATTCTCTCTACAGTATAGTGGTATCCAGTATCCACCCTGTTTATGAGTATCAATATAAGTTGATGCTAAACAAGATGCTATATCACTTGGTTAAAAAGTCTACATAAAATTCACCTCCAGAGTTATTGTGTGATCAGATACATCGACAGCTTTAGCCCGGAAAATGCTAGCAATATCAAGGACATCACGCCGTGCAGCAGCATTTACAGCAATCTTTATTAGCATCAATTCTCGCTCAGCAAATGGCAAGTGGGTGATATCACGAACCTGAAGAAAAATCAGTTTAAATACAGAAAAGCATAAAATAGCCAGATTTTTTTAACATTAAAAATGGTCAAACATTTATGCACTTTATCAACTTGTTCTCAATGGTAAAATACACAAGGAAGAAAGAAGATAGGAAGAATGATTTATGCTTCAAGTAAGAGATTTGATAGAAAGTTTTTCGATTGGAATTCCGGAACTAGACTAAAGAGGAATGTCAGGGCACCCAAAAACTAGTAAGGTTTCTAAAATAATACTGGTGCAAGATACTCAAGTTTCAGAATACTCTTTTTATTATTCACATAATATTAGGAAACACAAAATCCAATAATATTTAACTCTGCATTTAAGTCCCAACAAAGGCTTTCAACACAAATGTCCTGTGGTAGCCAGGTCAAGGTGCACAAACAAAAAAAAGAAAGGAATTTAATGTGGTTTGAAGTATGGTGAACTATAGGCTGATGTCCATGGACAAAAACAAGGGGAAAAGTCACTATGATCAATGAAGATTTCAAGGATTACATACTCAATGTTGAAAGCTGTAGCTTAGAGAAATAACCTAACAACTTCGACAAATTCCTTAACCTAAACACCTAAATCCATACTGTAGCTGCAATTTAGTACACTCTGGTGTAATTACTGATTTTACAATACAATAGGATTATACCACGGAATTACAGTTCCAGGCTTATCAAGCATTAGCCTGTTCCTCCTCCACTTTCACAGTTTCAACACAAATTGCAATAAAATAAAATAAATAAAATAAAAGCTTAGTTGGGTCACATTGTAGACTTCTCAGGTTCACATGTTGGGCTAAGCCTGATATGTCGATTTCTGTGTCCACTAGGACACTGGTGGGAGACCTGCACTTAGTAGGTGTTTGGGAATAGTTTTTTTTCTTTTTTTTTCCCAGAAACATTTTTATTTTAAACCTCTCTCAGGAAACTGGCAAGTATGTGAATTTTTCTCCAAAATGCACATAAACAAGCACTCAAAGTGCTACAGGACACTGCAAACAGTAATACTAAAAATATATTACTCAAAGCAAATAATTTATTTATAGGATATGATGCATTCTTTTTCAAAAAGATTTTGAACCTCATGCAGCTCTACTAGCTTATAGAGTTGCTGCACCAACTTGCTAATTGACTCATCTGTCCCAGGAACCACAGTTGTAAGTCGAGAAAGTCCTTCCACTTCTGCATGTCCTACAGCTAAACTCTGGCAATAACAAAGCAGATTCAAGAAGATGAGAAAACAGAGAACCAAAACAATTGGACTTATGTGCTTGCAATTTGTACACAAATATTTAAATAAAAAAATAATAACAAAAAAAACTGAAAAAGCAAACCTGAATGTTATAGCCTCTTCTAGCAAAAACTCCTGTAACAATGTTTAGAACTCCGGGAGCATCGTTCACAAGCATGGATAAAGTGTGTGATCGAATTCCACTAATCTGAAAGCATTATCCCAACAGTAAGACAGTCCCAAGCATGTCATTCAGAAAATTGATGAATATTACATGCTAACGTACAATGAACATAAACTACATTTTTGGCTATTTACAAGCATGAAACATTTCTACATAGAATCAAGACTTCACAGATGACAAAATTATGAAGCACTTTTCAAACAAGATTTTTTATCCCAAGCCTTTTAATACATGATTTCTGAAAAACAAAATCACTTTAGCACAACTAAATTAAATTTAAATACAAGAAAGGCAAAGACACCATAAATTGTACGAGCTTCTCTAAACCAAGTAGAAATTGCACAGAGCAAAAACTTGCAAGTGAAATACCATGCTTCAGCTGACAGACTTTTCAGTTTAACCCCACCCCCACGCCACTCCAAAAAAAAAAAAAAAAAGAAACATTAATCATGTGTGAAACAGATGGTTTATTAAAAGAATAACCCACCTGAGCTATAGGAAGTTCAACCCAGAAAGGGAAAAGAAACAGAATAAGCCAACTAGCATTTCTAGCTAAATTGGTCAGAAGGACATCAGATGTAAGTTAAGAGACTTGGGTAATGGTAATAAAACTAGGGCAGCCCAATGTACAAGGCTTTTGTCATAATAAATAATTAAAACTATACTACTCAATGAATATTGTTGGAATTAAGGGGTATAAGGTATTAAGGGAGGGAGAGCGATAAAGAGAATGAAAAACTAAGGACCATTTTGGTTTGATAAAACATTTTTTGTTTTCACGTTTAATTACAAAATGCCATCTTGTTTTCACTTTCTTTCCTGTTTTAAAAAGTTTGTAAAGGAAACAATGAAAACAACTTTTTATTGTTTTCTGTTTTCACTATTTCTTATGCAAACTTTTGAAAACAAGAAATAAAATGAAAACAGAAAGTGTTTTCTTAAACCAAATGACCCCTATTGATATTAGCTGAGATGTATTACAATGTATTGATGTTCATAGAACTAGCATATTAACCCTTATTTATATGTATTAATCATAATCCTAACAAATTAAGGAAGCAAATCAAGATAAGGAAATATGGTAATTAATCCTAATTTTATAGAGCAAAAATTTGTTGCTGGAAAGAACACAGTACAGGGGAGCAAAAATGTTGGAAGAAGCTGGAGGGTTGACATTGCAGGAGTGATGATTAATTTCACGAGAAAATCATGAATTAAAATAGAACTCCTCATTTTAGGAACTCAAAAGTATAGCAGTGACGGCACAGGTGAAGGAGGATGGTAATTCTCTAATACAATGTTGGAATTTTGGGGATTTAGGTATTAAGGGAGGAAGAAAGATAAAAGAGAATGAAACACTGATTGATATTAACTGAGATGTATTACAATGTATCGATGTGTTGATATGTTCATAAAACCTAAAAGTACTAAGCCTTATTTATATTAATCATAATCGTAATCAATTAACGAAACAAAATTATGATAAAATAAGAAATATGATAACTAATCTTAAGAGATAACAAGGAAATTGGGAAACTATTCCTAGAGGTTAAAGATATGATAAAATATTTTTGCCTTTTTGGATATTTTCATATATTTTCTAACAAATATATTCAAATGTGTAACCAAAAACTCAAATAGAAACTACAACACTATTTAAATCAAACTCTAAAGGGGAAACATCAAATAAAAAAAACACTAGCAAGAAACTGCAAATGAAGATAACGTAGGTATATCTACAATGCATTAAAAGGAAACAAGAAAGGGCTACATTTAAGGACAATAAGCAACTACAAACCATCTTACATCATCATCAATGAGGACACCCCAGTGAGCGTCAAGTACTTGATTGACTGTAAAACCATCTGATGGCTCTATAGGATAAACGTCTCCCTTCACACAAGCGAGCATGTCAAAAGAAAAGGTCAGAGACTAGATTTGTATTTACTAATGAGCAAATAAATTCAAGAACAGAAGGGAGGGAAAATATTGAACATGTAGTAATGGAGTGCATTTATGCCAATGTTAGCTTCATTCTTTGCAATAGTTACTGATTTGTTCTTTAGCCAATCATTGAAATTCTATAAACTTAAAAATTAGAACAACTGATGTTAAGCAAAGAGCCAAAGACAACATAAATCCAACAAGAATATATTATGATGCTCAAGCATGACCTAGAATATATCATTCAATTTCTACCACAATCTAGCTAGTGACAAGAATCAAATAACTGCTCTGAATTCTGGTGTCAAAGGGAAGGTGGAATTATTTAATTTCAAGTTACTATACTTCAATTTTCAAGTTGAAGTGTTCAAAAATAGGTTAAAAAGGAAACAGTAGAGTTAAAGAGAAAATAATATCATACCCCCACAGGCGTATCAGGTTTGGCAACAGGATTCATCTTTTTCGTTCCCACAAGGGCATTAACAGGTGTTTTTCCTTCAAGATCTGGATAAGAAGCAGCTGAATACCGCCAAAATGGAGCAGATGCACCCATCTTTTCCCTTCTTAATGCAATCTAAGTATAGTTACATCATCCGATAATAATGAATTAGTAAATTTTGCACAGCCTTACAATATAATGCTCAACAAAGTGGACAAGATACAAAAGTTAAGGAAATTTGTTAGGTACTCAGTTGAACTTTCCAACCTTTCCAGTTCTGGCTATTTCTTTAATTCCAAACTTGCTGAAATTTCTTTGAACCGCAGCCATCTTCCCTGGATCTCCAGTGACCTGTAACATTATCAGAACAACTCACCAAAATTATGACCTGATTTTATCTCCAAGAATAGCTAATGACAAATTGCAAGTAATGATGGTAATGATTGTGACTAAGTAATAGTTAGATGGAAAAGAAAATATGAAACAAACACTTGCGCAAATAAGGTTAAAAATATCTACCCAGCTCATATCAGCACACTAGTTATTCCTGATATTATTTAAAGATGAGCAAAATCCTATTTGTATAAAAATGAAAGACTCTTATCAAGAACAAAACAATAACATAAAAACAGTCAGTCCAACAAGTCAACCACAATAAAGTCATACTCCAACCTTAGTATCCTAATTGTACCATTATTATTTATGCAATGAAAGGAAGAGTATATGAATACATGTAGTATATTCCCAAGATGAGCTGTTTACAAGGCACCGTATCATACTCTCAAAACACAATTCACCTCCAATAATAAATAATTATCTTAATGAAACAACAATGATATTTTTTCCCCACTTTACAAGTACAATCCAATTGATTTGAAGCTCACGGCCAATTAACAATACCAACTGCAAAAACAAAGGCCTAGCAGCAAGATACACAAACTTAATGTGTTATTATAAGGACACAAATATAGCTAGGAAAAAAAAAACTTCGTGAAAACATTAAGATCTCAAAAACAAATCATCTCAATTCTTGATCCAAGTATAACTTACTGGCAAAAACTTAATAGAGAATTCAACAGAACCCAAGAAGGTTCAGCAAGACAAATAGGTAAAGGAGATAGATAATAATGCAACTGAGAGCAGCAATAACAAGAAATGCATACTCGGCATACCCTTGCCTTCAATTACTATTAATTTTACAAGATGCATATGAATACAGAGCATTCACTAAAACATGGAAATTAAAAAGTAAAACATATTAAAAGGTGTCCAGCAATAACCTCAATCGTCACCGAATGTTCCGAGATATCCACAATGTTAGCTCTGAAGATGTCCACCAACCACTTCAACTGAGAATATTCCAGCAAAAACAAATAAATAAACAAATAGAAGCAACCAATAAAATAAAACACACATAACAAATGCATACATATACAACAACCACAAACCACTAAGCAGGTACCTCCGCGTGGTGCTTCGGATCTGCATGCACTTTTATGAGCATCAGTTCACGTTCCACCTGCGGTTCTCTCGAAAGATCCTCTACCTAGCCAGCAAACAACACAAACAGCATCAACCAGTCAGTGCACGTTTCGTTCAGATTCATTCTCTCAAAATTTTCACCATCAAACACTTTCTCCAAATAGCATCACACAAAAACACGCAATAAAAACGCTAATTACAACAAAATTCGCAAGTTACGGTGAAACCTTTAAGACGTTGACGAGCTTCTGAAGCTGCTCCATGACTTGGCGCAGCACCTTATCGGTCCCTGACACGACAATGGTGAAGAGCGCCTTGTCCTCATTGAGGCCAACCGCGAGCGATTCGATGTTGTAGCCTCTCCTCGCGAACACGCCGGCAATCCGGTTTATCATTCCGCTCTCATCGCCGACGAACACCGAAATCGTGTGCCGCCGAACCCTGCATTGTCAATAGCAAGCATCAATTAGCAACGAATCGGAACAGTAACTAAGCAGAGGCAGAGGAGTAACGGAATGAACGGATTAGGAGGAGGACGTGCTTTGAGCGAGCGGGGGAGGGAGGAGAGGGAGGACCGTTGGCGGAGACGGCGGCGGAGGAAGTGGCGGCGGAGACGGAGAGGGTTAGTTTATCGGCGCGGAAGGTGTGAGGTGTGGAGATGGAAGGTGGTTTGGGAGAGAAGAGAGGTTTGGGTTTGGGAGAATGGAATTTGAGGGTTTGGATTGGAGTTAGAGTGGCTGCCATTAGCAAAGTGAAAGCAAATGGTGGTGGTGGCGGCACCGGGAGTGTGTGTTTGTGTGTCTCTCGGCGTAACTCGTGTTTTCTTCTACTACTACTTTCACTGCACTATGGCGGCGATTTTTATTTCGTTTTTTTTAGAAATGTTAGAAAAAGACGGTTTTATTTTATTTTCAAATTTCAGATGATAATATATAGTACTATTTACTGTATTTAGTAAGCTTTTGTTATGTGAAATTTTATGACATAAATTTAACGGGAAATGATTTACGAGTAAGTTTAACTTATTTTGTTTAGTGTTTAACACCTTTTTTTTTTCTCATAAAGATTGAATTTTATTGACTCAATTGTTGAATTCAGGATTTATATTGAGTAAAAATAGTTCATAATTTTTTTATATATTTTAAAAATATTTATTATTTTACAAATTGATTTTAAATATGAGTGTCAAAAACTTATTTTTTTATATATTGTATCCGTTCCCAAATTTAATAGCTGCTATGACATCGTGGTATCATGGGCTCCCACCAGTACATGAAGCTGAATCTCTGGCATTGTTAAACGCTTTGAACCGGTAATCAGTATGTAGAGTAAAATACAAAAGAGGATTTTTACTCAAATGAGAAAATCAGTTAATAAGGAGTACACTAAGACTTATATAATCAATCATAATAATACTAATATCCTATATTTCTAATATTTCTCTGCAAGCTGGAAGGTGTAAATGACAATACAAGTACATATAAAACCAAAGAAAATACAATGAAAAACATGCCGAAAATACAACGGCTAAAAATGACATGAACAAACCTTAACCACCATACAAGGTAAAAGCTAAAATCATCAAAGGCATAAGACAAAAGCTTAACCACCAAGTAGAAATTATAGCTCAAAGTTTAACCATTTGGTAGAAGCACAAATCAATGAAAATGCTTAACCACCATAAGACAGAAGCAACCAAGCTTAACCATCAAAAGCAGAAGCTAAACATGATGCTTAATCAATCAAGACAGAAGCAAAAAAAAAAAAAAAAACATCTCAATGCTTAACCACCATGGACAGAAGCTTACAGTAGGAAAATACCAATAAACCATAATATCCTAAATCTGTGTTCACAAAGAATTTTGCACAAACACTTGGTGTGCATAATTTTGACACACTAAACCACTAACAGTAGCAGTAGCAATGTCACCAACACTGTAATGAGAAACAGAGAGCAAGGCTTAGCAGATTCATTGCTATCAAGCACAATCCAAGCACAACAACATCACCAATTACTCCAGCCTCAAGCATTGCCTCCATAGACATTTCATCAAACACTTTTAGAGCATCATTTAAATCACCTGAGATAGAACCAGTGTCAACAGAACAATTCCTTGCTGGAATGGCAGAATAGAGATGAACCAACATTCGAACCAGAACCAAAGCAACAACCAGTAAATACAAAACTCAAACCATTCCCATAATGGCTTATGAAGAAAGCTTGAATCTCGAATCTACAATATGTAGCAACTTTGTGGACCACAATGGGTGAATACCAATTGCCATGAACAAGGTCAACTGCGAAGAGCGAAAACCATCAACAAATTTGATGAAGAACCAATAACCAAGAACGCATAAAGCAAAGAATCCAAAACCAGAACTAGATTCCAGCAACGAACCAACACATTAATGCTGATCCACATGCTGTAGTGACAAAGGATGAATGAAAAACGATGAAAATCTGATAACAAAAAAAAAGGAGAGAAGGATCTGTATGATTTTTCTTGAGAAAAAAGAAAAAGAATGAAAGCAGCGAATTTTTTTTTCAAGGTGGATGATAGTCCTTTGATACCATGTTATAATTTATGGTTCAGATAAGAGAAAAAAAAAAAAGAGTAAAACAGAAAAGTGAAATTTTACTCAAATGAGAAAATCAGTTAATAAGGAGTACACTAAGACTTATATATTCAATCCTAATAACACTAATATTCTATATTTCTAATACCGTATGCAGATACAACACGTTACTTTTGAGTCTGACTGCAAGCATCTCACTGATGCTATAGCCTCTCCAAAGCAATTTAATAATGAATTTGGTTTCATTCTCAACCTTTGTAAGCAATATCTCTGAAGTGGTCATGACTTCTCTGTTAAGTTTGTTCGTAGACAAATCAATCAAGTCGCTTATGCACTTGTGAGAGAGTCTCGATTTTATACTAGTCTACACTATTTTGATTTGATTGTATCTCAAGTTGTATTCATGATGCTATTTTGTATGATTTGATAATATGAGGCATTTGCAGTAAAAAAAAAAGTTATTTTTGTAAGTTCCAATAAATTTCGTAAAAATTCTTTGAAGTACCTTTTAAGTGCTTTAAAGTAAAAATTACAACCCCCAATTATATTTATATATTATATAATATGTTTTTATAATATAAATGTATAATGTGAAATTGAAAATTAAACTCTAACCCTAGCAGCATGCTTCTTCCTTGTCACCATAAAAGGGGGTGTCGGAGATTTTGTAGCAACGTGAGCGAAACCCATCTTCAAAGTTGTTGGAGTGAATTTTGGCAATTTGAAAGTTTGAAGCTAGAGTTTGGTGGTGGCTGAAGAAGTGAGGATCACGTTCACTTGTACAAGTATCGGGGGACTTTCAAATGACATTTATAGTGATACATGTGCCTTTGCCTTTTTTGCTTTTTGAGTAGTGCTTTCTTGTTTATGTTAACCTCTCATTTCAAATGTGAATTTCTCGTTTATGTTTTTATTTGAAAGGCAAAAGAAAATGTCATTAATAGATGAAGAGTGCACAAGTGGTGGTGCAAGTAACAAAGTCTAAACAAGTACAAAATTAGGCCAACAACTTGTGCCCACGTACATAGATCAAAGTGTACACTAATACCCCCTCCCTTACGCTTACTATCCGTACAAAAATTTTGCTTTCTGTTATCCCTCGATCAAGTTTGTAATTAATGTCCACCCAGTGTTTTAAGAACCGGACCGGTCATCGAACCGGCCGAGGTACTGGGTTAATGGGTCACTGGTCGGACCGGTGGGTCACTGGTCGGACCGGTTTGACTCGATATATATTAAAAAATTAAAAATATATAATATAACTAACATAATTTAATCATTTAATACTTCAAAATTTAAATTATTGTCATTATAAAGTACCTAATATTTCAAATAAGAAATAACAACCAATAATCATGACAATACAAGTCCATAAATAAGTTTCATACACAAAAAAAATAAAAAAATAAATTAAAACACATCATTTCAGCACTTTTTTTTCAAAAAAAAAAAATCACATCACAACCTGGTTCAACCTGGTTCAACCCGGTTCAATCCGGTTCAACCCGGTTCAACCCGGTTTTTTTTTCAAAAACCGGCCGGTTCAACCCGGTTCAACCCGGGTCGTACCGGGTCAGATGCACATCCGATCCTTTTATCGAACCGAACCGGTTAAGCCACCGGATTCCGGTCGAACCGGTCGGACCGGCCGGTCCGGTCCGGTTCTTAAAACACTGTGTCCACCTATTCCAATGTATAATGTCGAACCTGCATCAAAGTGTAGCTAACATCATTCCTGCAGTGTGATAACTACATCATTATCCTTTATGTCAAGGTTTAAATATCTTTTTAGTCTTTGTAATTTAGTATTTTTTTTATTCTTGTATTTTTTTTTATTTTAGTCCTTATAAATTATGTTTGTTTTGTTTTTCATCCTTATAGCGGTTTAGATAGCGTTTTTTCACGGTTAAAAGCACTATTTAAACCGTTATAAGGACGAAAAACAAAATAAACATAATTTGTAAGGACTAAAACAAAAAAAAATTACAAGGACGAAAAATAAAAAAATACTAAATTGCAAAGACTAAAAAGATATTTGAATCTTATGTTAACATCTCTCTTTTTGTTTTTACAGAAAAGTTTAAGTAAGTTTGTCTCAAGAACTCGTCAAGATCTCGTTAATGTTAGCATGAGTTTTACTAACTAGATTAACCTTTATTAGATGTTAACTTTTCCTTTTAATGCTTTTTTTAAGTATGAACACTCAATTTTTTTGAATAAATAAGAATATACGATTATACCTTAATTGTGTGACCCAATTGCATATGTCACCTTGCACAAACATCAATCCACAGTGTGACTGTTTTCTCTAAACACACCTCCACCACGTGATGAGCTAGTAATACCTCTATGCACACATGTAACTCATTTTGTATGTCTTAAGCTAGCTTCTAGTGATTTTATAAGCCCCGTTCGGGGTAGTTTTCCATTTTTAATTTTTAAAAACTAAAACTAGTTTTAGTTTTGAATTTTTAGATTCATTTCTTTTTTGTTTTTATTTTTTAAAAAGTTGTTGTAAATTGAAAATGGATAATGAGTCAACAGTTCTTTATATAAGAAACAAATAACTAAATCATCAAGACCAATAAAAATAGTTAAGTTAGTTAGTTATAATTAATAATGGTATAAATTTTAATTTTATTCCAAAAGTACCCTTAAATTGATTGGTTTAAGTAGTGGTTACATTAATGATACTGCACCTCCATCAATAAGTGTAACTTCTATTGTTAATAGACCAATAAATGCATGAGAAATGAGTAGGTGTCTCATTAATGAATTTCACAAGATGAAGGGTAAAAAAGAAAACTAGCAATTAATACATCTTAAAGTGGATCTATGTTTCTTATAATTAGGGCAAAAAAAGAACACTTTTTTGTTTCTTATAAAAAGGACCGGAGGGAGTAATGCAATATAAAAAAATCGACACATAAAATAATTAAAAATAAAAATAATTATACTTGTGGCAGAGGTGGTGGTGGTGGCGGCTACAATTGTGGTGGCGGTGACGGTTGAATGGTGGCAGAGGTGGTGGTGGCAGCGGCGGCGGAAGTGGTGGAACGGTGGTAGTGGCGGAGGCGACAACGATGGTGGTAGTGGGATAGTGGCAATGGCGGAGGTGGCGACGGTGGTGGCGGAATGGTAGCAGTGGTGACAGCAACAACAGTGGTGGTGGTGGTGGTGGCGACGACGACGATGACAGTGGTGGTGGCGGTGGAATGATGGGGTGGCAGAGGTGGGGTATGCGAAATGGTGACATTGGGGGAGGCGGTGGAATGGTGGTGGTGGTGGTGGCAGTGACAGTGGTGGTGGAATGGTGGCGGTGGTGGTGGCGGCAGTGTTGGTGGTGGTGGTGGAATGGTGGTGGTGGTGGTTGTGATGGTGGTAGTGGTAGTGGTGGAATGGTGGTTGTGGTGGTGGCGGTGGCGGTGGCGGTGGTGGAATGGTGGCAGTGGTGGAGGCGGTGATGGTGGTGGGAGTGAGAGTGTTTTTTAAAATTAAAAATCAAATTCACAAAACTTTTTTTTTTCTTGGTTTTGAAAATGAATGTAAAAGTATTTTGAAATTAAGGTAAAAATCATTTCAGCTCAATTTTTGCCGAACGCATTTGATTTGAAAATTACATTTGAAAACCAAAAATCAAAAACTCGTAACCACCCCGAATGGGGCCAAGTTTTTACCATTTTTTTTCCTTTTTGCTTACTTAAATACGAAAGATTGAACTTATTTATAAGGAAAGCATAACAAAAAAACATGCGTCTTATTTCATTATTTCACGAACTTGACATATTACATTTTTAGTGCATGTCTCGTTCCATTTTCATTGAAAATCTTAGGTAGTTTATAAAGAACTGAGGATAATCAACCAAGTTAAAGTAATTCAACTTATTTAATTAATCAGTTGATTGTTTAATTTATGTTTTACTATTTAATTGACCTTAATTGAAATATTCAATTAAGTCTCAGAAATTGCTTAGTCATTGGTCAAACATTAACTAGTTCTTAGTAAATCTTCAATTAATTAGGTTCAATTTGTTAACTTTTGTTCTTTCAAATTAAGACTTCTAACACCTTAATTAAATATTTAAGGCGTTATTAAATTGTTTCAAAGTTTAATACATAATGTTTTGTTCTATGCATACTTCTAGCATACGAGTCTACCTTAGGAATGGAAATAGGCCAGGCCAGAGGGCCTATGGCCTGGCCTGTTTAAAGCCTGACCTGTCTAATAAAAAGGTCAGACTTGAACTTTTAAAGAAGCCTATTTAGTTAAACAAGCTAGGCTTAGGCTTATAAAAAAGCCTATTAAGTTTGATAGGTTAGCCTGTTTATTTATTTAAATTTAAATTTAATAAAATATATATATATATATATATATTTAATATCTTATTAGAAATTTCATATCATAAATAAAATAAACTTTTGAGATGAAAAACAAATAATTATTAAAATAAATTTTAAAGTCGCAATGTTGCTTGAAACAAAAAAAGCTTCGTAATGTCGCAGTGAAACATACGGTTTAGAGGAATTTGGATTCATTGGCTATGCATATTGCATAGTAAGGTTGCAGCATCTCATGTTATACATATATGTGTTTCTTATTACTGCACCTTCATCCCATGATTCACATCCTTTTCTTCATTAGTAATAAACCACTGTTTGGACGAAAATATTATTTGGGGAGTGTGCAACACAACTAACACCTATATATTAATTAAAATTTTGCATGTTGGTATATTTGTAGGCCTTAACATAAAATAGGCTTTTAAATAAGCTAATAGGCCAGATTTTTAAAAAGGTCAGACTAAGTCTAAAAAAAAACTTTTGATAGATAACAGGTCAGGTTTAGGCCTTAGTCTTATAAAACACCTATTTATGCAAAGCCTAGCCTGATCTGTCCTATTCCCATCCCTAGTCTACGTGTTGTTATTTAAGATCAATTTGGTAAGAAGGAAATAAATTGATGAAAATAGAGAAGGTGAATAAAAATATGGGAGAAATTGATGAGTAGAAATAAAGATATTTGGTTTGAGAAAAAATAGGGAAGAAATAGAAAATAAATAAGTAAAAAATAGAGTGAAAATAATTAGGGAGTTCCACACTTTTTTATTTTTGTCATCTCTCATTTCCCTTCTATAAAAAATACTCACCTTTTTTTTTCTTACATATTTTTTTCCTCTCTACTCTATTTTTTCTTTATCAAACAAAGGCTTAGTTACGAGTTTAGCTTGCTTAGTGAATTATTTCTAATCTTACCATGTCACAATAATCATAATAATTAATTTCAAATTTAGTAATTTCATTTAAAAACTCAAAACTTATATGTCTTTGATTTTCTCTAATATTTAATCCTTTATGCAACTTAATTCATTTTTTATGTCTTATAGAATTGATTCCAAGTGCATTACTAAATATTTTATTTTAATTCTTTCTCTAAAATTAATAATTAATTAAATATTACAATATCATTATTTCTATGAAATTATAATTTCTTTAAAGTGAAATTACCATTATATACTTTGTTTAAGAAATTACTAGCTTTCTTATTATTTCTTTTATCTTAGACTTAATTTATTTTTTGTCTTCAACTTGTGACTTAATTAAAGTATCTTAATTAATTTTCAATATTTTATATCATATTTAAAATTATAAATTCATAAATTATATTTTTTCCCTCGAGGTAATATTTTTCACTTACTAATCATCATGCTATTCAAATCTTATTTTTCTTGCATCAAACCTTTTTTCCAAGTCTTAATACTTTAATATAAAGGGACCTTAAAATATCTCTAAGTACTTAATCTCATTGTATTTTGGATTACACGAGCTTATACCTTGCTATTTTAGTCCAAATGAAATTTTGTCATTAAACATTATATTTAGAGTTACTCTTAGAATAAGTGGATCCCTCCTCATCTTCTATTATCTTGAAATATCAAGGTTTTTAATCAATTTTTCACCATTTAAACAAAATTCCACACATTAAGCATGAAATTCCCAAGGCATCTTTTTTTTTTTTCCATCAAAATCAAGCCCAATGGTCCAAGTAACAAACTTTTATGTCATGACAAATTTTATTCTACACAATATGCCCCAGGCCAGTCCGTGGCCTAAGCAAGAGGGGTGACGACCAGATTTAAATTATAATAATTATTTTTACCTAAAAAAGAAATATGTAATTTGATGTAATATATCAACATTCAAAATTTAAATATAATTTTCATTTAAATTAAAACTAGATTTAAATAATAATGTTTGAAAGAAATAAGATATTATAAATTACAAATAAAATTAGATACTTAATTTAAGAAAAGACATGTGACTTAATGAAGAAAAGAAAAATTCCTTAAAATGCTTCTGTTTAAGAGTGAAGAGTAAATTTAAAATATAGAGGTGAATATAGAAACATTACTCTAATAATTAAGTGCATTTGATGTATAATATAAGAACCTAAGTTATAACACAATTGTTTCTTTTATTTTCTGTTTGATGATTAATGTACAATATAAATAATTTTGGAAGTAAAGGAAAGTTTGTGTTGGGTATAACTTACAAGCCTAATTAGAATTCTTGGTTATTTTCTGCTAATCTCATTTTGTTAATTAAGTTGATTATTATTTTTAAATTTTAAATGGTGTTGTAGACAAGACTTCTACTAAACTGGGTTCCACAAAAAATTCCCACTATCGGTTACTTGTTAAAAACAACGAGAAATGCTAGCAACACATTCTCTATCACACTCTTTTGAATACGCTTTTCATGATTGGTTAAAATTTATTGAAAATTACAAATTTTTATGGATCCCATTTATTATTTAATGATTCTTTTTTCTGATTTTATAATTTTTAATAAATTTCAACTAATAATAAAGTATGTGTTAAAGAATGTGTTACTAACACTTCTCAACAACTAAAACAAACAAAATGTTTTGTTTTGAAATGAACCATAAAACATTCTAGAGAGAAAAAGTTTACGCTGACACACTTGAATGCCTGTTGTGTGTTACATTTCAATTGGATAACATGCTTAGGAATCCAACTTGCACAACTTTAGTGACACTCACACAAAATGACATTGGCATAGGTGTCCATCTTCTTTGTCTCTTGCAAAAAAGAAAGGAAACCTTCAATCTCTTTAATGATTTAACATGGGGTGGCCTACAAGGACTATCGTGTGGCTATCTTTCTATTTTTTAGGTGAGTAGTGATTAATGTATGTAGGCCTCACTTTGAGGTGTTACAAACTTAGAAGGAAAAGGTAGATAAAAAGATTATTAACCATAGGAATAGTATAGTATGGTTGATATAAATTATTATATATTTTAATTATGTAGTTAAAAATTGATTTTAAGGTTTGTGTTTATAAAAACATATATATTAAGAAAAAACTTAAATGATTTTTTGTAACTCAAAGAGATTAGTCTTTAATTTATATATAGTTGAGAGATACCTTGAGTACTTAAAAAAAAACAGAGAAAAAAAAAAAAGAAGAAGTGAAAGACAGACACATGTAAAAAAAAAAAGTGTTCTAAAGATATTAGTTAGCAAAACTTAATAATAATAATAATAATAACTAAGTATATAAATATAAGGGTATTTATATTTAGACACCTTCAAATTTTAAACACCCCATTAACACTTTTAACTTCTCTTTATCTCTCATTTCCTATCATATTATATCATCAATCAAATCAATCACTTATCTCTCTTAAGATATCCAATAATATTTTCCTAAATATAATTATTATTTTGAGATACGCGTTAGTTGGTAATCCTAAACTAAGTGATATAATCCATGAGACAATCTAGAATGAGAATTAATCAGAGCCGACACAATTGTATTATTGCACATCTAATAAGAGCCGACATAATTTGTACTTAATTATCAAGTCGCCGTTGATCCTGTAGGATCATTTCGATTTCATAGTTTCATCTTTCGGGAGCGAATTAATTCCATGTAGTTGTAAATGAAAATGAATGAAAATAATAATCCCTCCGTCCTAAAATATGTGTCGCATTTGGAAAAAAAAATTTATCCCAAAATAAGTGTCGTATTTGATTTTTCAATGTAATATTAATTATTTTTTTCCATAAATACCTCTGATAAATGTCACTTTAATTTTTCAGTGCAATATTAATAACAATGTAAGTTTTGTAAAATTATTTCTCTCTTTTATCTATTTAATAACTTTTCTTGGTTTGTGTAAAAAAAATATAAGATGACACTTATTTTGGGACGGAAGGAGTATCTTATAGACTTGTTCAGGAAAACTTGTAAGAAGACAGTTTCATGTGGAGCTATCCGTAGAGAAACGGTAAGTTAGTTTGTAGTACGTTCTTGCGTAGAATATATATTAAATTCGAAATGTACCGGAAATCACAATAAATGCACATTAATATATCAATAAAGATTTTAAGATTTTTCTGACATACTATGTTTTTCAGATAAACTTAATTTTAAGATTTTCTTCATCTTAATCTAAATTTGATTTTAAAATTTTGAATTTTAACACATTATTTTTATTGTTCTAGATAAAAAATTACGGGTGTTTCCAACCTATTAGGTCAAAGATTAATCCTACTTATAGTGCGAGGCTGCTGTTGGCCTAAGAGAATTTTGCACTCGGAGAGGATTGAACATGGATTTTCCTATTAGATAGATTGTTCCCTCACATGTGAACGCAGTGGAGCTTTACATTATTGCGTCAATCTTATGAATTATTTTAACACACTACTATATCAATAAAGAAAATGTATCTTGATTTAAATATTTATTTTTATAATTTTCTACTAAATTTTAAAATTTTTATCTCTTTAATTTATTTATTCTTGTTTAATAAAATAAAAATGTGTATTGTTAGTAGTAAAAATATTTATTAGTCTCTTTATTTTTTTATTTATAATTTTTACTTAAATTCAAAAGTATTTATGAAGCACTTGCCAGTTGTAATATAAAAGATATATTTTATAATTGAATTTTTGAAATTGACTATAGCAACATGGTAATAAAGGGAAGACTTTGAATCGAGATGTAGTTGAGAACAAGGCGTTTTAATATTTATATCTAAATGAATTATAATAAGATTATTTATAACTAATCTGTCTAATCAGCATTATCTGTGATGAACTCTTTCGTTTTAAGTTTGAAAGCGTGTTCAATTATAGTTTTATTAGAGATCGACGTATTGTTATATATGCAGCAAGTTAATTATAAATTTAAATTAGAGTTTAATTTTCATGTTAGTGCTCTATCAATTAATTAAAAATTACTTTAAATATAAATTTTAAAATATTTCTTTTATAAAAATCAACAAATACATGACAATGTATAATTAAATGAAATGTAAAACATCTCTACATTATTAGTACATTTTAATTAAATTCTTTAAATTATTTGTTTTTTAATAATTTAAAATTATAAAAAACATATTATTTATGGACTTCAATATGACACAGTCGGTAAAAGTTTGTACATTTTTAGCCAATTAAAAATAATCTATAATATTAATTTTAAGGTAGTTATATTAAAAGTTAATAAATTTATTATATATAACAATTATATGATTAAATAATAGTGTAAAACATTTTTTATGTTATTAATGCATGTATTATTTATTATATTATCTATATACTGTTCAAATTAATTAAAGAATTAGTCAAATTAGCTAGAATTAGTCAAACTGCGTGAATCATGGAGTCAGAAATATTATCCACGAACTTGAAGTTAACTCTCTTATTAAAGGTTTTCTTTAGTACAATAAAATTTAAACTTAAAAGTCTTACTTAAAAATATCATACATGCATCACTTAAATTAAATATCTATTAATAAATTAGTCATGGTTTAAAATTACTATAGTCTTTGTATATGAAAAACTGGTATAGGTTTTTACAGTAAAATTTTTTTTGGTATCTATAATATTGGTACGGAGTATCCATTAACTTTGCTAATGACTAATTTTCACTGAAAAACCTGACTGAACATCTTTAATAGAGTCTCATCTCTCAGTTATATTTTTTCATTCATAAAATTCGAACTTGAAACTTTACTTAAATTAATCCAACTTGCGGGTCTTTTATTAAAGAAATAATACCGACAGAGATAACGTAAGAAATGGTGTAAGAAAGAAAAAAGAACCCCCAAAATGGTGTAGTACTATATAGTGTAATAAATTTCATAGTCAATTGAAGACAAATTGTAGGAGTCAGTATTTTATAATTAATAGCGGGATCCTAACTGGTTGTTGCTTGACTTCAAAGTTTAGGATTGAATTTGTCTTTAAAAATAAACAAGTGGACAGTGAATGAGTGTTTATATTCAATTTTATTAGCAAGTTGCTACTAGCTAGCATCAAATTTAAGAGAAATTATCAAACATTTATTAATTTTTAATTAAATAAGAAAAATAAAGATAAATGATACAAAGTATCACAGTTGAAAAAAATGGATTTTTTTTAATCGTGACCCGACCCTGTATGCTAATGCATTTATGGTTGTTTTTGTTTTCTTTTTTAGGGTATGCATCTATGATTGTTTAAAGCAATTCTTCATTTTCTTTTATATCCGTTTCCTTAGTACTAAATAGCAAGACTTTTTAAAATTTTGTTAATAAAAAAAATAATTGGTGTATATTAAAGGTATTTCTCAATAAAAAAAAAATTAATGATCTAAACAGGTAAATAAAACTCTCAATTTAGAATCCTGTGTGTGTGTGTGAGAGAGAGAGAGAACCATAGAAAAACTAACACCTTAGGTGATACACACCTAGAACACCTGTGTGTGTGTGAGAGAGAGAGAGAGTAAAGTAAACCATAGAAAAACTAACACCTTAGGTGATGCACATCTAGAACACCAGTTAATAAAACAGGTAAAAGAGATAGAGGACAAAAATTCAAAATCGTCAAATCTCCTTGATATAAAGCTCCATGCTTAGCTAACAATCTGCACACATGTTCCCTCCATGGTAAGTATGATGGAATTGTATTACCCAATAATAGGATGTGAGGTCTTGAATCTTCTGAATTAAAGAACCATACATATGAAAACAAGTATTATTCTTCAAGATGAGGTCGATAGCATTTGAGAATCCTAAATATAAATTTACTTATTGATACTATTTTTTTTTTAAAATAAAAAAGTAATAACTATTAGTTGATAAATAATAATATCCTATTGTGTGTAATTAAATATATTTTTATTAAAAAACTCTTTCATTTAATGATTTGGCTACTTTAAAGTCAATATTGATTAAAAATTTAATGATTAAAATTATAATTAATGATTAGGGGAGGTCGAATAGTAGTTTAGTTGACGCTGATGTACATCACTGGTCACAATTTCTATTATTGTTAGTTCGATAGGGATTAATTTCTTCATGATGAAGATTTTTAATTTTTTTTAAAGGAATTAATTTAAAATGTACAAAATATTATAGAGATTATATATATATATATTAAAAATACTAAAACAAAATAAAAAAATAAACTTTATAAGAATCATTTTAAAAGAAACAATTTTATAAGAACTAACACAAAAAAAATGATATATTTAATTTTTTTTGAAAAATACTAGAAAAGTACAGAATATTTCTGTTTCCACTAGCATATAATAATTGAAGATAGAGAAAAAGTGTGAAGAAGTTAACAACATATTACTTGTTTTCAAAAAAAAAAAAGTTAACAACATATTAATCAAACTATAGTTAGTATTGAGAACTAGTTTTGCAATTATAAAATGGAAAAAATTATTTAATATAGTGATATACATTGACTTGTTATAAAATACTTAAAAAAAATTATTACAAATTTTTTAGTTTTTGCTATATAGGTCGGGTCCAAACAGTTATTATCATGTCAGAGTATCGGTACGCCTAATTAATTTTTTTCAAAAAAAAAAAAAAAGAAAAACTCTGAAACCAATGATACAGGTCCCCGTAAGTCAACACAACCTACCCCAACCCATGGACACACCACCTTGTCTAATTGCGGCAATTCAGAAGCGATCAAAAAAGAAAAAAGAAAAGAGAGACAGAGACATCCGCGCCTTCTTTCTCGCAATCGCAAACGTGTGTTTGAATGATACATATACGATCCACTCCCACCCAACCCAAAAATAAAATTAAAAGAAAGAAATTCCTATTATTATTATTCTCTCGCCGTTAATATTTTCCCTCCCTCTTCGATTCATTTCCTCTTTGGAATAACAGAGCACAACCGAAACCGAACCTTCAGGTTCGTTCCGTTCCAACATGTAGAGCGCGCTCTCTGTTGATTTCATTTCATTCATTCGTTCGAAGTAGTTTGTTTTTTGTTGCGTTGCGAAGAAATCGTTCTTCTCCGGGCGGCGGCATGGAAAGCATTGCCGCGCAGCTGAAGCGCGGCATCTCGCGGCAGTTCTCGTCGGGGTCGCTGCGGAAGAACCTGAGCCGGCAGTTCACGCGGCAGGCCTCGCTGGATCCGCGGCGGAACAACCAGCGCTTCAGCTTCGGGCGCCAGTCCTCGCTCGATCCGATTCGGCGGAGCCCCGGGCCCGACGACGCCGAGCTGACCGTGCCGGAGAATCTGGACTCCACCATGCAGCTGCTCTTCATGGCCTGCCGCGGCGACGTCAAGGGAGTCGAGGATTTGCTCAACGAAGGCATTGACGTCAACAGCATCGACCTCGACGGCCGCACCGCCCTCCACATCGCCGCCTGCGAAGGCCACGTCGAAGTCGCAAGGCTCTTGCTCAGCCGCAAGGCCAACATCGACGCTCGCGATCGCTGGGGCAGTACCGTAATTTCACCGTCTCTCCTCTCCTCGCCATATTAATTTACTTATCTTATCTTATAATTGAATTATTATTATTATTATTATTTATAAAAGAATGTCATCAAATCATATAGTGATGAATAATAGATTTGTTAATTTTTATAATAATTACTTAAAAATAATAATTTACAACTCTGCATACTGAAAGTATGAAGACTGTTTTTACTATCATTTAATTCAAAATCATGTCAAGTATGACTTACTTTTAAGTTTTAAGGTAGTTTATATAAAAATCAATAAACTCATATACATGATTATTATCTTAAAAATCATCTTACCTTTGATTAGATGGTAATATAAAAAGTGTATGAGAATTAAACTCTATTATTATTAAGATGAGAGTTTAATTTGTAAAAGTTAAACCAATCAGAAATTATTGATAAAATGATTTTTAAGATAGTTATTATGAAATTCAATAAACTTTAACATATAAATCTATGTGATTGGATGATTTAGTAAAAATATAAGTGTGTTTATATTAAATTATATTATTATTACTATTATTATTTTAAGGCTAAAATTGATTTGATTTTCTGTGTTAAGTGGTGATGGATGTGTGGATGTGCAGGCGGCGGCTGATGCCAAATATTATGGAAATACAGAAATTTATTACATGTTGAAGGCTCGTGGAGCGAAAGTGCCGGTATTGTTCTACCCTTATTTGTTTGTTATGGATCAATATATGCGTGTAAATATGTTGGATTGAATTTAGGGACTTACTGGTTAATTATCTTTGGCGTGGTTAGAAAACCAGGAAGACTCCAATGACTGTTGCGAATCCTCGTGAAGTTCCGGAATATGAACTCAACCCGTTAGAGCTACAGGTTCGGAAGAGTGATGGTATTTCAAAGGTATGTTTCTCTTTCTTTCACTTGGTTACATTTGATTTGATTATTCAATAGCTGTGGTTTTTTGGCTTATAAGACAACTTGGATTCCACCTGGACATGGTATTCGTTTTGTTCATGGAAATTAAGGCATGTTGATACTTGCAGCTGAGAAAACTATTCTCACTCTGAGGGAGCATTCTTTCTTTCAAATTGGTCAGCTGAGATACTGTGCTGTAACATTTTGCTTTAGTAATTGGCACCTAATGTGCTGATGCTTCATGTATAATAAAAGTTGCTGATACTTGTGGGAATTGAGTTCATGAATCTATAAACATCTGACATTATTAAGCTGAATAATGATGCGTGTTAAACTTGCTTGTATAGTTCTTCACTGTTGTTTGGTCAATCTATATGCAGGGAACATACCAAGTGGCTAAATGGAATGGCACAAAGGTTGCAGTGAAGATACTTGACAAGGACAGTTATTCAGATCCTGATACCATGTATGTATACACTTTAGCAATTGAACATGTTTGTGTGAGTGTTTGTATGATATACTTCATGCCAATCAACCGGGTTGTTTGATGTTGCTTGGCTAAGTTCATGTCTGACTGCATATATCGCTACTTTTCACTTTGATTTCTGCTCAAGTAGATGATGGTCTAAATTGCTGGTTGTTTCTAAATTTTGACCATTTCAATAATTCACTCAGAAATGCTTTCAAACATGAACTCACAATATTAGAAAGGGTGCGACATCCGAATGTGGTCCAGTTTGTCGGAGCTGTCACCCAGAATATACCTATGATGATTGTGCGTGAGTACCATACTAAGGTAGGCTTACCCTCTCTGTCCCTCTGTATCTTTGCAAAGTAAGTTCTTGTACCTAACTCACTTTTCTTTGCTCATATCAATGTTGCTTTTTCAGGGTGACCTGGCAAGCTATCTTCAAAAGAAAGGGCGTTTGTCCCCTTCAAAAGTGCTACGGTTTGCTCTTGATATTGCTAGGCAAGTAACCATTTCAAGGAACTATGCTGTACAAAATCTTTGTGAACGCATCTTTGAAAAACTTTCATGTCCTTTTCTTACTTCTATTATATCTTATATGTTCATTGATTTCTAAAAGGCACATTGGTCATTTTCTTAGCTTGCCAAGATTACAATGTACCAAATGATTATAAATTTATTGGACATTCTACCAGATTGTTTATACAAGATATCTTGATAATTTGTTGTTAGCAGGGGCATGAACTATCTTCATGAATGCAAACCAGATCCGGTTATTCACTGTGATTTAAAGCCAAAGTAAGACCACTTAATACAATCTGATGTTTATTTATGACTATGAGTGCATTTTGAATTAGATTTTTTTCTCATGGGATTACTGTTCCTTTAATATATGAAATTTTGGTAAGGTGCCAGAAATATTTTGCTGGATAATGGAGGGCAATTGAAGATAGCTGGATTTGGCACTGTGAGAATTTCACTAATCTCACCTGATGAAGCAAGGCTGGTACAGCCTGAGCCTAACATTGATCTTTCAAGTAAGTTACTGGGTATTTCCAAAAAAGAAAAAATCTTGGATTTTGTCTCCTTCCACATTGATTTGAAGGTTTTTACTTTCCAGCGTTCCATTTTCTTGCGTTAAGATTCAGTTTAATTATAATGAACTGGTTGAATGAACATATAAGATTTGTGAGTGCAATAGGAATTTTCGTTTCACGGATGAATTAAGTATACACATAAATTAACTGCCATTATCATTTAAAGATTCACATACAAATTACTCAACACTTGTAGAGTAATTTTCTCCATTGGTAGTTCGATACTCGTTCCATCTCTAAATGAGGGTCCCTTGGCCTATCAAATGCAAATTACAAGAGAAAAGGCATACTTGAAAATGGACACGCATTTCAAGAAAGATTGTGATATAGTATTATTATATGTTAGTAAGATTAGAATCGCTAAAAGTATCTTTCATGGTTCAATTAATGATTTGGCTGTATTCATTGCAGGCTTGTACGTGGCACCGGAGATTTACAAAGATGAAGTATTTGATAGAAGTGTGGATGCATATTCTTTTGGTCTCATTATATATGAGGTACCGGATTTTTGCATCATCCATAATAATGTTAATCTGTTATGATGTTTCGTATATCAGATTAATTAGTTTTCGTATTAGTTTTTTCTTTGTGAGATTCTTGTTTTTATTGCTTTGGGTCAGCTTCTTGCCTTCAGAACATGTGAGTTTGAGTTACATTGAACAGTGACGCTTAGGCTAATGCTCTCAAGTTAAAAAAAGTTGTGCCCTAACTATTAGCTATAGTTTTTAGCCTAGTGGTAAGCACTCAATCTACAAGTGTTTTTAGAGCTGAGATCACGAGTTTTTGCTCAGAAGGGCATGGGCTTGGGAGAAGGATGAGGAATTTGACAACATTGTCTTGACATTTCTTTGTATGTTTTATAACATTGTAGTTCCTTAAGATTACTGATGCACTTCTATTTTCATGAAAAAAACTTTGCAGCTTTTCCAAAATCATTTAGATTTTTTAAATTTATCACTCTAATCTTCATATATTAGTTGTCTATTAATTGAAATTCAACAATTTTTTTAATTATTATCTTTATGGACCCAGATGATAGAGGGTACACAGGCCTTCCATCCCAAGTCCTCGGAGGAGGCAGTGAAAATGATGTGCTTAGAAGGGAAAAGACCAGCATTCAAGATCAAAACAAAACATTATCCTCCGGAGTTGAAAGAGTTAGTCTATTTTAAAGTTAAAATAGGTCTTCAAGCTTCAGTTTAATTTAAAAAATGGTCTAACTATCATGCTGTATGCAGGTTGATTGAGGAATGTTGGGATCCAACACCTGTTGTCAGGCCAACATTTTCTCAGGTCATTGTACGGTTGGACAAAATTGTTGCAAATTGCTCGAAACAAGGATGGTGGAAAGATACTTTTAAACTCCCTTGGTATGTTTCCTAGACTGATTATATCCTTATAAAATATTTTAGTTTCTTTGGAGGAATTCAAAGCGGTGAAGTGTTATATATACCTGGAAATGCTAAAATTTTAGTTCGATTTGAGCAATGCTAGTTGCAATAAGACTGATATTACTGTTCTACTTGTTGATGAACTCTGTTTGCTGTCTTCTAAACTTGGCATTACCATGATACATTTCAATGCGTGCAGGAAATAAATAACAAGGTACATACCACGTGGCAAGGAAGACATCAAGTTCAGGGTTGCATCCTCAAAACCAATTTGTGAGCTTCATGTTGGTGTACTGTTAATAGCCATTGCAATGAATAATTTTGGAATTCGAATAATATTAATTAACTTGAGCTTGGAGTTGAGCGTGAAAATGAATTTCCATGGTTCCACCTTTGTTCCCTGTCCACTAGAGGGTCTGGAACAGCTCCTCTCTGTAAAATGTACCATAAACGACATATCAACATTTATTCTCAGAAATTTTCTAATAAAAATGTGTTTCTATACTTATGGATAGACTCCCATGTTCTTCTATTCTCGTCTTTTTGCACGATATATGTTGTGTGGCTTTATATGCCCCTATGGAATCTGGTTTTTTGTCCCTCAATAGTCAAATTAGATACCGTTTGCTGAACTTTTAGCAATGTGTTTGGTCAAATTAGCAATTAATTAGTTAAAAGCTGAAAAGTTAGTCCAGCTGAAAGTTGATATGCTTAACTAATTTAATTGAAAATGTTTGATAAAACTAACCATTTAATTAATGGATAAATTTAAAATACTAAATAAGGACAATTAATTACTTGACGTGAACTTGAAATTTGATAATTATAAATTTTCAAAATGAGGAGAGATCAAATTATATATTAGTGTAACTTGATCAACTATTACACCATTTAATAACTTGATACAGAATGCGATTTTTATCGATCCAACCATTGAATTATATCTACATATTATCAAGATTGTCTGTGTCAAATTTTATCAAAATTGAACAATAATAAGAAGACAATCAAATGATCCATATTTTAGTATATTTTGAAAATTATGTCAATTTTAATCTATATGAATGAGGTAGCAAATAATTTTGGATTAACATGAAATTTTGTATATGATCTATGTGAAAGGAACTTTCAATCTAACGACGGATTTTAAGAAAACATTATCCAATTAAGAGTTATTGAAGACTGTAATAGTTGATCAAAGTTACACCGTATAATTTGATCCCTCCTCTTTCAAAATAATTATAAATTATATTTTTTTATATTTTAATTTACTTTAAATCATTTATCTTTTTAAAAAATAAAGAAAATATTTTTTCATTTTTATTTTTATGTATAATTTTTTTTATTAAGTAATACAATATAAATAAAATTAGATTATCTTTTTATGATTTTATATTGTAAGAAAAAGATGTCATGACTTCGTTAAATCCTTTACAAAGTTAACATACTTTAAAAACATACCTGTTTGGATATAAAACTAGAAGCACTTCTGAGAGTTTCTCTATAAAAAAAAAGCTCTATATTTCTAGTAAAAAAACTCTCAAAAGCACTTATGACTTGTATCCAATCATGTAGATAAAATAATAATACTCTGATAAGATTTAGGTGGGAAAGTCAAAGAACAAAAAAGATAGAGAAAGAAAGAGAGGAAGATAATGTTGAGGACAAATCCTTTATATGATAAAGTTTCAATGATAATAAATTATCAAGAAATGAATTTTAAGTATTCTAGAGTTAAAATTACTAATAGTTTGCTTTAAGGTATGATAATAAAAACAAGACTTAATTAAGAAGCAAGAATCAAGCTCGACAAGTATCAATATGAAATATGTTAGTCTTTAGAAATATAATTTGTTCATCAGTATTCCTACCAAAAGGATAGTTGATCAAAAGTATGTCTTCTAAACTTAAGATTACTAATGGTTAGTTTTGATTTTTCCTTTTAATCTTTTACCACAAGTGGTGGTTGTTAATCAAATGGCCACAAAGGACTTAAGAGGGGATGCATTGAGTCTTAAAACTTTTTTCCAAGTGTAGAAACCCAAACAAAAACCCAAATTGAATTGAAACAAATATAAGAAAAAGTGTGAAAGCAAACAATTCAATTATAAGCAATTATAAAAGAGTAAGGGTTAGATAAGAATTCACTAGGATTTATATTGGTTTGATCAATCTTACCTACATCTCGTCCACAAGTCTCGCCTGAGAGATTTTCACTAATTGATATAAGAGGTTATAATGCAACAAACATTTTACATTCATGGAAACTCTCATTGACAACCCAACCTCAGGATATTCCTTGCTTCACTATCTAATCACCCACTAGGGAAACCTACCTAGGGTACCACAAGGAAACCCATCCTACAAACATGAGAGAAGTCTACTCTTAGAACCTATGAAGAACTCTTTCCTAGAACCACTAAGGAACCCAACCTTAGATTTCGCAAACAACAAAGTCAAAGACTAATAACCACTTTTAATAGTAGAGATAATACAAATTAAGGCTCTAATGATTCACGACCCTTACAAAGCCTTAGCTCAAGAGAAACCCAAACCCAATTTCAATATATTTTCTTTCTTTTGTTATTTTCAATGAAATTGTCTTCCTTTTTATACAGGTATTGAAAAGATGAAGCTTATTAATTTCATAATCCCTAAAAATAGAAAACATTAATTTTGATTTTTCAATTAAAACAATTTCTTTTTGACAGAAACAATTTTTCTTTTGATTTATAGTTTTTTTTTTATAAGCCAAAGAAATTTATGAACTATAGGTACAAGGGGTACCCACCCATAGACAAACAAAGGACACCAGTTACATAACAGAGAAAGAAAATAATCTGATCATTCCCTGCATAATTGAGACCTATGGAACAAAACACAGCTATTGCCATGCAAATCTACACAAGGTTCCCTTTCAGTTATACTAGCAGGACATTACCTTCCATAATATCAATGAAGCTGACAGCCAGTAATAAATGGCATGTAGTATATGGTGTTACACCTCCTAAATTAACACCTCCTTCATCCCTGCATAATAAATAAATTATCCCTGCAGCCATATGTCAAGCAAATGCCTAAACTCATTCCAATCATACACCACTCCACGAAAGCTACTCAATTTATGCGTTGCTTTGCACCCACCAAGCATAAACTTGGCTATGTTGCCCAATCATACCATGAATAATTGAATTTTTTTGCCTTATTTGATAACCACAGCCAAGATTTAGTGATAATGATATCCCACAGTTTGTCCGCATCAATAATGCCCTCTTTGAATAGTAAATTGTTCCTATGCGTCCAAAGGTTCCAAACTACTGCACCCCAAATAGCTTTACTCTTGTTCTCAACTTCTCTGCTGTATACACCAACCGTATGTTGGTAGAAGTGTTGTCTTGGTTCTCTGTGTTGACAGATAGACACTCCCAACCACTTATAACATTTATTCCAGATAACAGTGGAGAACTTACAGGTGAATAACAAGTGTGAAGCTGTTTCCTCTGCACTATGACAGAAGGAGCACATATAATCATCACCAGCCACAGAGATTCTACTCCTCCTCAGATTCGTTTTTGTTTGCAGCTTGTCTAGCATAAGCCGCCAGATAAAGCTAGCAACATTTGATGGTATTGGAACCTTCCAAATATGCCTGAACACACCCTCCTCATCCACTGTAATGTTATGTTCCACCACTAACCTGTAAGCCTCATTGACAGTGTACTTCCCTGTAGATCCATTTTGCCAAAGCCAATGGTCTAGTGTACCTCCCTTTGCTTGAAACTAATTCATGTGATTTTGGAACCGAACCAGAATAGGCTTTTCCCAGTCAAACCATTGCCTCCTCCACTTAAATTTCCATTCCCATTTACCATCCACCCAACACCCCATGTCTCCAACTACACAGTCTTTTTGCTCTGAATTTAAGAACATCTGTGGGAACTCCTCCTGTAGAGGCTTGTCTCCCGCTCACTTATGATGCCACATCTCCACTTTGCCACCCTCCCCTAAAACCTAGTTAATATTATTATCAAACCATCCCTGTTGGTCCTTCCTTCCAGAACCTCTGACCATATCTTTCCACCACCAAGATTCATTTCTTATGGTATTATTCAACCTCCCCCTATAAAGATCCCCATATTTTGACTTTAAAACCTTGGAGCACACACTACCCTCATCATGAAACAACCTCCACCGCCACTTCGTTAGTAAAGCTACATTAAACGCTTGTATATCCTTGATACTAAGTCCACCCTCCTCCTTAGGTAAACATATCTCCTTCCATTTTACCCAAGCAAGTTTCAACCCTTCATGTGTCCCTCCCCACAAGAACTCCATTTGGATCCTAACCACCTTTTTCACCACTGATTTTGGCATTTTGAAAAAAGAAAGATAAAAAAGAGGCAAAGCAGTCAAGACAGAGTTTATTAGGCATATCCTTCCCCCAAAAGACAAAAATCTACGTTTCCATCCATTTAATCTCTTCCTCATCTTTTGTACCACCGGATCCCATGTTGCTTCCTTCCGTGGATTGGCTCCCATCGGAATACCCAAGTAAGTAAATGGTACGTCCATCACATTACAGTTCAACAACTCCGCATAATTTGCTACCGTATTTGCTTCCACTCCAATACCTGCAAGTTTACTTTTATGGAAATTCACCTTCAAGCCCGAAATCAATTCAAAGCATCTACTGGCTGACTTAATGCACAAGACATTTCCCAAGGACGGCTTACAAAAGAAAACAGTGTCATCAGCAAATTGTAATAGAGAAATTTCCACCTGGTCCTTCCCCACCTTTACCCCCGAGAACATCTCTTTCTCCACTGCTTCCCTCATCAACCTTGCTAATCCTTCCGCTACTACAAGAAAGAGGAACGATGCCATATGATCCCCTTGTCTCAAACCCTGCTTCATGCAAAATTCCTCCGTAGGGCTCCCATTTACTAAAACAGAGATTATAGCTGTTTCCATGCATCCTTTAATCCACCTAATCCATTTTTGACAAAAACCCAACCTATCCAACATGTAGTATAGAAACTCCCATTCCACCGAGTCATAAGCCTTTTCAAAATCAACCTTAAAAATGAGGCTCTCTTTCTTCTCCCTTCTCATCTCCTCCACAACTTCATTTGCCACTAAAACACCATCCAACATGTTCCTCCCTCCAATAAAAGCGCATTGTCCATCATCAATCACCTTTCCTACAACTTTCCTGAACCTGTTAGATAGCACTTTTGATACCACTTTGCACATGCAACCAATGAGAGAAATAGGTCTAAAGTCATTTAATTCCTGGGGATTGTCTATTTTAGGAATTAAAGTGATGAAAGACGCATTCCCCCCTCTAGGGATAATACCATTGGAATGGAACTCTTCCAAAAAATTTAAAAATTCAAGCTTCATAACGCTCTAGAACTTCTTGATGAAGGTAAAATTAAAACCGTCCGGTCCTGGGCTCTTATCTCCATCACAACTCCATACCGCTTCCTTGACCTCCTCTTCTTGGAACAGTGCCACAAGCATATTATTTTCCTCCACCCCAATTCTTCCAAACTTTACACCATCCATCCTTAAGCTAGATGCAGCCCGCCCCCTAAGTCTACTTTGAAAATAACTTTTAATCTCCTCCTTTACTCTTCTCAGGTTATCCACCCATTCACCGTCAATAGCCAGACCCTTTATACCATTCCTCCTTCTTTTGATTTATAGTTGATTTACCCTTTCTCTTTGAACTCAAATTCTAATATCTTATATTTTTTTGGTACAAAAAAAAAAAAAATTGTCATGTTATACTTATATTGAATAGTATAAGAATTTATTATGTTATTATCTTATCATATTATGATATCGTTTAATTTTATTTAACTCTTATAGTGCAAGTCAGCAAAGAAAGCAGATTGTATGAATCTCTCATTCTGTTCTGTGGGAATTTGGTCATCGGTATGCTCTTTTTTTTTTATCCGCGAGGGAATACGTGCTCTACCTGATGTATTTGTTCTGTTTTTGTCCAAGCTGGCACTTCTTGCACCTGTCTTGGTTTCATTTTAACCATTTTAATAAATATCATTTCTGTTGGCTGTTCAAAAAAACAAAAAAAGAAAAATCTTGTGCACAGCCTTTAGCATCTTGTACAAACATACACAATTAAGAGAGACCACATCGCGAACACATCAAACTATGCATATATAGAAGTGGAAATTGAAAGCACACACAGGGAGAAACCCATAACTTGGTATTACACTATTAATTACATCAGTTCAAACTCGTAACTTTTATTTAGTCATACATACGGATAGCACCGAGCATTAATACTTTATATTAAAATAGATATATATAGCCAAGGTTTCAAATTGCGATTACTGTTGTAATATATATATTGCGATGTGGCTGTGTGGAGAGTCCTTGAGGTTGCAAAACCTTTGATCATAGCTGAACACTCAGTCTTTAGTTGGAGGCTTCTTTCCTGCATAGGTGTTTGTGTTTGGTTCCTCCTTTGTTGTAGCCACGTGTGGTGGTTTATGTTTATGTGGTGCCTGGTAGTTATCAAGGTGTAGAGTGTGTTGTTCTTGCAGGGACTGAGGAATATTAGGAGGATGAGGCCTTGGGTGATCACTACCATGGTGATATCTACCACCATGGGCAAGGGAGCCTGCCAAAACCAATGCTATCAACAACACTAGCATGTATTTGGGAGACATTTTGAACCTCTCACCAATCAATTTGGATATGATCGATGCTGCACAAACGACACCACCAGAGTAGGGGCCTTTTATAATATCCTCATCATACACTTGCCTCTTGGTCTTTTTTTATTTTTTTTTATTGGCCTAGTTTGTTAATTTTTGTTAATTGAGAATTTGATCCTCTTAGTTTTTTTTTTAATTGGCCAATGTTAATTTGTTAGTTAAGGATTCTAAAGCACAACCTCTTCCTTCCTTTCTGCTTCTTTGTTGTCATCAATCTAACCTTATATATCATAACCCCTACCTCTTAGTCTTGTTTCAAATATTTTTAATTTACACAAAGCTAGCATTTGATCTTGACTCCTTAAACTCGTTGCTGTTAAAACTTAGGTCTGAATAAATTTTTTTATATACATTTCTAGAAAGAAATAAAAAGATAAAATGAATTATTTTTTGTAAATTAAAATCAATTTATACATCTCAATTTTTAGAAAAGTTGTATAAGAGAATATTTATAAAAGCTAAGTACATTAACTAGAAGATTAGAGTCTCATAAGCTAAGTACATTTATAAGAGAATAATTGGTTCTTCTATGAAAGCTCTCAATAATTTCCATTTTAACTAGGAAAGAGTGTTTTTATTCTTTTACCTCTAGTTAACATCTCCTTATATATATAAATGAATAAGAGATTATCTTCTCTTCTTGCTTCATACTCCCTCACTCTCTCTCACATTTACTCTTATTCAAATATTCTCCTCTGATGGAGTGGTGTAGTTCACTCTCTTAACATGCATCTGGTTCTTCCGCTTTTCTTAAAATTTCTCTTATCAATTTTTGTAACTACTTCACATTCACAATATTTCTATAACTACCTTCATTCACTTCTTTATTTGATACTATATTTTTTTAATATTTTTAATCAACTTTTTTAATTCTATTTTTTAATTCCGAAGGTTTATCTCTTTCATCAATAATTTCAAATTCTTAATTCAATTTACTTTTCAATTTTTAAAGTTAATTTAAAAAATTAAAGTTACATAATTACATCTTTCCTTATCTTTTTTTTTTCTTTTAAAAAAAATTATAGTTTTTAATTTCTTTTATAATTATTTCTTTTTCAAAATTTCTTTCGATGTGCTGTATAATGCTTTTTTTTTCCTCCAAATTTTATACTCTCTAATCTTTTGGACTTTTTTTTAATATTTCTTTTATTTGATTTTCTAACTCTATTTTTTAATTATGAAGATTTCTCTCTTTTATTAATAATTCCAAATCCTTAATTCAATTTTCAAATTTAATATTAAAAAATTAAAGTTACATCATTACATATTTCCTTTTTTTTTCTTTTAAAAAATTATAGTTTCTAATTTTTTTTATAATTATCTCTTTTTCAAAATTTCTTTCAATGCACTATATAATTTTTTTTTCAAATTTTATACTCTCTAATATATTGGGTTTTTTTAATATTTCTTTTATCATAATTGGTAACTTTATTTTTTAATTCCAAAGATTTCTCCATTTAGTCAATAATTCTAAATCCTTAATTCAATTTGCTTTTTATTTTCAAAGTTAATATTAAAAAAATTAAAGTTACATTGTTACATCTTTCTTTATTTTTTTTAATTTATAGTTTCTAATTTTTTTTATAATTATATCTTTTTTAAAATTTCTTTCAATGCTAATAATTCTGTTTTTTTCTTCAAATTTCTTTCTATTAACTATATAAATAAGATAGTGAAAATTTTAATAAGTCTGTACGATGTACGGGTTAAAACACTACTTAAATTATATGATATTTTATAGGAATGGAAGAAAAGAAAGCCATACAAATTTTAGATCGTGCAATACCAAATGCACCTTTAATTTACTTCTTTTTCCATATCCGACTCCCAACTAACATGACTTTCATTGGCTTTTACTATTTTATTCTTTCATTTATCTCTTGACTTTTTTTCCTTTCATGTATGCATTTCGAATGTCTTTATTTACTATAACATTTTGATGCTTTCACAAGTTTCTTTTAAACTTAAACAGTAATGGTGTGATTTTTTAAGAGTGAAATTAATTATTTTTATATTTTTAAAATGACTAAATAGCTTATTTAGTATAAAGAATTTTTAGATTATCATCCAATAACAAATTATTTAATATAAAATTAATTATTTATATATATGTTTTTCAAGAATTGTTGGAGAAAAACATACACTTATTTATTACACACAATGATGAAAAAAATACAAAAATCGAAGAATAAAGGCAACAACCTAAAGAAAATCAGAAAACTTGTAAACCATTTATTCACATGACCTCCCTCTCTCACTTAGGGGGTAGTAACCCCCTTTTTAGGCTGTGTGATTATTCTCATTTTAAAAATCTCTATTTATAGACTTAATATCATAATCTTAAAAGAAGAAATAAATATTTAATTTATAAATAATATCTTTAAATTTAAAGAACATCCTAAAAATAGGATAATATATTTTAAATTTAAACAATATCCTAAAAATTAAAAATTTAAATTGATTCCGAACCAGAATCAATATCAAGGCTTTGTTTCGTTAGGATGTGGATTTGATTTCCCACTCCCGCACTTCTCAAAATTGTTCCCCAGTTATTTCCTCACTTCGTCACGCCACGCCATATACCAACCCTAAGATTGGAACGATTAAGATGAAGTATTACTGTGATGGTTCTTTTTCTAGTGACCATTCATAATAAAATTAATAATAAAGAGAATTAAAAAATAGATTTGAACAAAATATTGTGTTTTTTAGTGACCATTCTTAATAATTATCTCAATAAATAATTTTGGTTTAAATATCTTTTTGGTCCTTGTAATTTAGTGTTTTTTTACTTTTCGTCTTTGCAATTTTTTTTTTGTTTCAGTCATTGCAAATTATGTTTGTTTTGATTTTCGTCCTTATAATGGTTTAGATAACACTTTTTTTTCACTGTTCAAAGCGCTATCTAAACCACTATAAGGACGAAAAACAAAACAAACATAATTTGCAAGGACTAAAACAAAAAAAAACTTGTGGATGAAAAGCAAAAAAACACTAAATTACAAGGACCAAAAAGATATTTAAGCCAATAATTTTTAATGACAATTATATGTTAGTCATAAATAATTTTGTTTAAATAATATAATATTAGTACTTAATTTATTGTTATTTGCTATTTAATAATTGCTTCACTAACTAAAAAAAAAATAGCAGTAAAAAAAATTTGCCACTTAAAATATAATAATATTCGGTGTAGTGTAACTTTGAGGAATGATAACGACACTCTTTTTGATACCCTCTTTTTAACACTCTTCTTGTGATAAAATTTTGTTGGAAATCATTAATTTTGGTGGTTCTCACTTCTAAATTAGGAGAGAAACTCATTAAATGATAAGTGGATCTACCAGTGTTTGACTGAAATTTATTGTAAATCATCAATTTTGGTGGATCTCACTTCTAGAATTGATGATTTATTGGAAATCATTACTCCCTCCGTTCCAAATTATATGACGTTTTAGAGAAAAAAATTTGTTCCAAAATAGATGTCGTTTTACAAAACCAATGCTGCATTAAATATCTTTTTTCAGGACTACCCTTAATTAATACTTAGTGGGAGTAGTGTACTATGAGTAATTAATTAGAGAGATAAATGGTATATTAGGAAGTTATCTAATAGGAAATTCAATAAATTAATTGCATTTCTTAATATCTGTGCCAAAACCTTAAATGTCATATAATTTAGAACGAAGGAAGTAAATAATAAGTAAATCTATTAAAATTGATGATTTTTAATAAATTTTAACCAATCAGGAGGAGACTAGAAAGAGAATGTTAGTGTAACTTTTTCTTTTCTCAGAGTTCCTTTCTCTAACAACGTGTTCCATCTGAGTCTTTCATTGAAGAAAAGGAAAGATCTCTCTTATTAAATTAATTGAAGGAAGAGTAGTGATAATTTGATTACTAGTTGTTACATTGATGATAAGATTAATTAGACACTATTAGGTCTAACCCCGAACTATAGGTATATAAAGGGTAGCGCATTAACAGCAGAAAGCCACATCGAATTTTAATAATTAAAATCTTTCTTTTAAAATAAATTAAATAATTGCCCACAAAGCCTTTAGTGCTAGTGGTATAGCCGTATAGGGACCTACTTCTTTCGTTTCCTTTCCTTTCTGAGCAATCAGTTTTTGTCTTTTATGATTGAAATTCCAAAGATATTTTATTAATATATGGGCAGTAAAAAAAAAAGAAAAAAAATTTATTCAAATCAAAGCAGAGAAGTTTTCTTCTCGCCGTGGATAAATCTGAGTTGTTACCACTGGATTACAATACTTTGTATATTTTTTTATATGTAAAATAATTTGAAAAATATCAACCTACTATTATTATACGTAGTTATATCAACCTATTTAATGTTATTATTGTTATTATTTTGTTGTTCTTGGTCGTTCTTATAATAATTTGAATGATTAATATCATTAAAATATAATGTTACATATTTTACGAATAAACATTGGTACAAAATCTAGTTATTCATGTAAAATGGAAGACGTTGCGCATCACGTTAATGAAATTATCTACAGAATGACCTTTTACAAATGCAAAAAAATTGAATCATATCGTAATTCAATAATTTGCTTCATAAAAAAATACGCAGCTATGTCACAAATTTCAGAACGTAACAAGCAAAATGCCATGATAAGACACAAGCAAATTATATTAGAAATTTGAGGGAGATATCAAACATGATAAGCATTATATATTAAATAAAAGTTTTTTTTGTCAAATCATTCAAGGTATATAAAAAATTAATTAGAAAACAGAAGTGTGCCAGAATCCATTACAGATGAATGATAGTATAATTAAGAGTCTTACTCTTTGATATTGTTAGGGAGTATTTGGTAGGAGAATTATTTTAAGTTTTTTTTAAGAATCTTTAGTTGAGAATGTTAAATTCCTATGTTTAATATGATGATTTAAAAATCATTCCAAGAATCTAACATCTAAGATGCTCAAGAAGGGAACTTTTTTTTTTTTTTTTTTAATTATGTCTGTTATTTTGAAAAATATTTTAAACATACTAAATATATTTATGACATTTTTAGGAAACATGATTTCCAAAAATATAATTTTCCCGATTTCTAGAGATTAGAAAATATTTCGTATATTCCTTTAAAAAAAATATTTCGTATATCAAACAGTCTCTTAATGTCTAAAATAATGGCTAAACTGTATTTCTTAATAATTGCTTTTTTTTTTTTCATTTTAATAATTGGATTGTGGCTTCACATGTTTGAATTTTATTCCAACAATTTCCCACTGTATATGTAACCTTATAAAATGTGTTTAACTTTATGAACATAATAATAACTTATGCTAAAACAAGTTATAGCTAAGAGCACGAGAAATTCATTAAATAGAGACTGATTTAGAGATTGAAAACAATCAGTCACTATAGAGATTGATTAAAGATGAAAACAATCGGTCTCTATGCAAAAAGATTGAAGTCTTCTTACTTTGGTCGAAAGATTCTAAAACCCTTGACTTGTATCATTCAATGCCTGCTCCTCATCACATAGCACGACTGGAAAATCTAACGTCTAATGCATGCTTAGTAATTACAAAAAAAAAAAATGTTGTTTTGTTGTCCTAATTGTACAAGTAAAGGAAACTATTTAAAGGAAATAATTCTAAAATAATCTTTCACAAAAACAAAAATAGGAATAAATATATCATGCTACAAACATTATATTTACAAGGAACTAGTAATTTCATCAGTAGAGTTCGTACATAACTCTTTGGAAGATGTTTTTCCTTGAAAATTTTCTCTATCCACATAGAATGCTGGTCTTCGAGGCAAGGGAACTACTGCACTTTCATTTGTTAACATTGAAATTATATGAGACATTGTGGGTCGATCATTTGCATATTGTTCTACGCATAAGAGACCAATGTGAATGCATCTTTTCACTTCATCAGGATCAAACAAATCATTAAGTGATGAATCCATTAACTGTAGAGGCACACCTTGATTCCATAACTCCCATGCCTATTAGCATTTTAGTTAAATCAGACAAAAGAAATAGTATTAGAAAATAAAAAGAAGTCATTGAGACTAATTTTCACATACATGTCCTATCAAATTTATAGGGCGGTCGTCATTGAAGCTAGTATTTCTTCTTCCACTAATAATTTCAAGGATCAACACTCCAAAGCTATAGACATCAGACTTTATAGATAAAATTCCTTCCATAGCATATTCGGGAGACATGTAACCACTGCAAATAAAATAAAATAAAATAAAATAGTTTATCACTTGGCAAAACAAACATTATTTACATATTTTTCAACTACACTTGGACAAATAGAGTTTTTCAAGCTTACTATGTCCCAATAATTCTACTTGTATTTGTTGTAGATTCTTGTTCCGCAAACATTCTTGCCAATCCAAAATCAGAAATTTTTGGATTCATACTCTCATCAAGAAGTATGTTACTAGCTTTTAAGTCTCTGTGAATGACTTTGAGTCTCGAGTGCTTATGAAGATAGAGTAATCCTTGAGAAATTCCTTCTATTATGTTGAAACGCTTCTTCCAATCTAGTAACTTGCTTCTAGTGCAATCTTCTCAATGGAAATAAAGCAATGTGCATGTGTTAGAAATAAAGCAATCTTCTAGTGTGTGTGTGTGTATATCCAAAAGGCTTTTCTTCATAGTATGATAGCAGAGTCAAAGAAAGCATGACATTTACGTAGTTATGTTGATAGTGAAGCATAAATCAATGAATCATCCATAATAATTACTGAAAATTTCAGTTGAGAAAACTTAATGTTTTCCTCCACGATGGCATTGGTTGCTATACATGATATTTTAAAAATATAGTCCTAATTTGTCTTCCAAATCAAAGCACCACGTAATTAAATAAACTCCAACATATTCCATACCAAATAGATAGAAATCCAAGCTTTTGTTTGGCATATACTCGTAAATTAGAATCCTCTCTTCTTCATAAATGCAACATCCAAGTAGTTGTATAAGATTCATGTGCTGAAGTTCACATACGAGCACTAGTTCATTTTTGAATTCCACAATCCCTTGTCTAGATGTTTTTGAAAGTCTTTTTATAGCAGCTACTTGCCCAGTTGGTAGGATTCCCTAAAGTGATAACAAAAAAAAAAAATCATTAGTGCTTTAAACGAAACTTGTTACAACTTACAACACAAAGTCAATGGTTTCATGTCACCTTATAAACTGGTCCAAAGCCTCCTTGTCCTATCTTGTTTTCTGGTGAAAAATCATTGGTTGCCGACAGAACTGAAGTATAGTTAAATACTTTTAAGTCTCGTCTCTTCTTGAACTCATCTTCAAGATCTTTAATTGCTGAATCTAGCATCTCAGTCTCCATTCTATTTCTTTTCTTCTCTATTTAGATAAAATTTTGAATTATAAAGATTGAGAATGAAGGGGTTATGCTCAATAAAATATCGAACGTTTACTACAAATTACGACTAACCTTCAAACAGATGTTTTTTCTTCAAGGCCAGAAATAGAATGAAAGCACATATCACAAATAGAACAACTACTGTTACAATAGTTATCCATATCCACTTTTTTGCACCTGCATGCGGTGTTTACATGTAAATAGTTATGTAAATGTGATTCCAGATCTATAGCGTTTATTTATCACATATGTCACAAATTAAAGCAAAACATTAACAACAATGATACATGGACACCTATGGTATTTTTTTTTTTTTTTTTTTTATCGTTATGGACACTTACAGAATAAACACTTATTTGATGCCTCTCATTTTTTTTTATGGCTTTCTTCTTATCATATCACCTATTACATGCATTATAATTTTTCTCTCTCTGTAGACTAACATTATGTGTGCACAAAACATAACTCTAAGTATCAATAACCTTCTTGTGGTACTAGAAGGAGTTAGAAAATAAATCAAAAAGTGGAGTTCGAAATCATAGTGGACTTACCTTCGTGATGGGTGTTGTTTACCAACATGTAAAACTTATCGCCCCCACTTGCAAAATTAGCACCTTCGGTTGAATTCAAATGCAAGAATGTACAACCAGTTCCATTTTCATAGTAATTTTTGAATCCATCACAACTGCAATTTTTCCAGCAAATAGTCCGGCAATCACTTGGGCCATAACTGGAATTAGCTAGATATACTTTCAGGTTCATATTGACGTAAACTTCCTTGCCATCATATTCATCACCACGATGCCTGCATCAAGTTTCACAAATTCTCTTTATAATAATACTACTATACCAGCAACTGGGAATCAATAATCATTTCAAAAAAGCCCTGAAAGTTTTGGGCTTTTGGCTATTCGGCTCTTAACAAAATCATGAATATATTTACGCATTTGAGTTGCTTACTGTTTAATTTTGCTAGAGTAAAGAGTATAGAGAAATATTTACTTAATATAGAATCCTACTAAAGAGTACATTAAATTTTAATGTGAAAGTAAGCCTATGCTGAGACATATTATCAAATATTTACTTAATTTATCCTAATTTTTTTTTTAAAAAGTGTAGTTCAATGTAATTCAAATCAGTTCAGAAAATAATTCGGTTCAAAACAGTTCAGTACAACTCATCTAAGTTCGGTTCAGTTTGGTATTGTTTGAACAGCCCTACCTGCATGTGGGTATCTCCTCCCACTTTTGGCACCCTCCATCTGTGTTGTACCCATAACACAGATCAGCCCTTGCAAGATCATCTTTGTTCCAATTTATCAACTGCCCAGTCTGTAATAGCTCCCACATTGTAAGCTCTTGTTCGTTTGAACTTATAATTGTGAAGTAGCTTTCATCGTCGTTTGAGACAATCGTGTACTGTGTGTTGTGCATGGATCCAATATTGTTTCTCAGTTCTCCACTAGTCCAGGACAATTGTCCTCGTTCCTTGATGATCAATTCTCTTCTTCTCGGTTCCCACTCCAGCCTGAATGCCCCGAGTCTCGGGTCGGATTCAGCCAACCACGAAACTAGTGACCAATTATGACCAGTTTTGTGATTGGCTCCTAACTTCATCCCAGGGAGTAAAGTATCAGTTGGATAATCAAAGCTTTGCCACAACACAGTACTCTTTTTTCCATTGGGGTGAAGTTGTTGCAGCACAAAGTTGCCTGTATCCAACAGCGTGGCCACAGTGTTTTTCACTGGTTGATCAGGTGAAGAGTAAAGGATGATGGGTTTCGCATCTTTGGATTCTATTTTGAGTACACCAGAGTGGTTTAGCATCAGAACTGCAGAATCCTTGTCAACACGTTTATTTCTATTACCAACCCACACTATCGTATCATCATCCTTTCCGTTGTCACCGATGATCAAGTTAGTGTAGTTTACAGCAGGATTTGTATTTATTGGGTAAAAACTAATGCAGTATTTGTTGTTTTCTGAACATAGCTGGCTTGTGGTATTCAGTGTATCTCCGGGCTTCAAACTGCTATTTGCAGCAATAACAACGCAGATCATACAAGTAGCACACCACAACCACGAGTATATGAAAACAAGCAAGAAATGAGATTCTCCCAGCTTTTTATAACAGACCATCTTCAAATACTTTAGATTGCAAGATGGTTCTTCTATGAGAGGTGATAGTCTATTGGTTTGGAATAATGCATTTTAGCTTCAAGTACATTCGGTACCTTATATCAGGAAAAAGATCAACTGGAGTATATGGAAGGTTGAAAGAAAGAGAGACTGCGAGGAAAAAAAATAAAAAATAAAAAGATAAAGAATTTTTTTATTTAATAAGCAAAAGCAATTATATTAAAAAATGCAGCCCACTTAGCATAAATTGTGCCAAGAAGATTGCATCAAATAGAATAATGAAAGGTAGTCTTGGGCAATGGGGTTGATATACCCCCAAAGTGAAGAAAAAAGCAAAGCAATCCAAATTATGATACAGCAGTGGTATCCCATCCCTGAATAATATATTGCATTCCTGTGAATTTACAGTATATAATATGCCCTTAACTGTGCCAACAAAACTAAAGCCAATTTTAGAGCAACAGGACAGCTTCCATCTTTTTGAATCAGCCTGATCCAATTAGCAGCTACTTACCTCCTCCATGATATTATTACAATCTTTTAATAAGTGTACCAGTGTCCAACTATGATCCAAGAGACGTTATCATTTATCAACCTGTGGATAGTCCTTGATCCCTCCAAGAGCGGTGTATCTTCCAGCGAAAAATATAAAAAGCAAAGAGATCTTATATAATTTGAAACAAGGTTCCTACTTGGGTGAGAAAAAGAGGAATGAATGTGATAAATGATATAAATGAAAAAAAGAGAGAAATATAATGAGAAAAAAAAAATACATATGATAATAAAAGCTTTCTTATATTATATAATACAGTTATGGATGGCAGGCAATGAGGTGGAGCAGATACAATTGTACAAGTAATAGTCCTTTCATACCTACTCATACTTGGTAAGCGAATATCCACAAATTCTATATATAACCACGTATTTATTAAGTAAGTATCCATGAATTTTATATATATTTATATGTATCCGTAGATATATTTGTTAAAATATAAAATTTTAAATAAAAAATAAAATAAAACTAGATATAAATACTTTTAAAATATATATATTTATACTAAAGAAAATTAGAGCAATTTACTTTATATATAATTAAGGATATTTAAATAATTTAAAGTGTGAGAACCTATATATACAACTACTTACTGTTCATCCTCACCACATTAATATGCAGATATTTATTTCACTATCCATTTTCAATCCACCAAAATAAATTTTACCCACAAGTATGAGTTTTTAATCATTTGAAACAAATTACTGTGAGAGAGAGAGGTTGTTGCGAGAGAAAGCAAATAGATGATGAATCCTAAAATTACATGATATAAGAACAAGCCTAACAAACAATTTCAACAGAATAACTGTAAGTGAGATTGTTACAAGAAAGGAAAGTATGATTGAAATGAGAAATGAGTGATAATATAAGAGATAAATGAAGTGACAATAGGAGAGAAATGAACTAATATATATGATGGGTGTAGTTTAGGTGGTAACACACATTGAGTTTGATTTTCACACAATACATCTTTGGGGAGAGACAAAGAGCTTCAAGTCTAACTATCGAAGCTTGTAAAGATATTTTGGGGTCTTACCGAGGAGCTAAAAGTTCTAATTAAGGTGATTTTTTTTTTTTAAAAAAAGAGAGAAATGAATGGTTAAAAAAAAAGGACAGAAATGAACTAATACTATTACTCAAATTTTAGGTAAGAAAATTAAAAATCATATTTAAGTAAAATATTGTGTTTTTTTACTGACCATTTTTAATAATTATCCATATAACTGATTTTTTATTGACAATTATATATTCATCATAAATAATTTTTTTAAATAATAAAATATTGATAATTAATTTATTGCTATTGAATAATTTTCACTTAATTAAAATAATAATATTTGGTGTAGTGTAACTTTTTCTTTTTAAAGTTTCAGAGTTCCTTTCTCTAACAACGTGTTCCATGGTCTTTCACTTAATTATGTCTAAGCTTTTAGAAAAGGAAAAGATATCTCTTATTAAAATAATTAAAGGAAAAGTATTGATAATTTTATTACTAATTGTTACATTGATGATAAGATTGAAAGACTCACACGATTGATGATAATATTGATCATAAGATTAGTTTTGAAACTGATGTTGATATGATAAGATTAGTTGTTCACACGTACCATTGAAATTAAATCACTTCATCAAAGCTTGTATAAATAATGGCTCCACATTTTAATAATTTCACTTCTTTTTTTTTTTTTTGGAAATTTTAATAATTGCATTTTTAAATAATTGTTTTTTTATTGCATTAATTGCATTGTGACCTCACATGTTTGAATTTTATTCCAACAATTTCCCACTGTACATGTAACCTTATAAAATGTGTTTAACTTCATGAGCTCAATAACTTGTAATACTAAAACAAGGTATACTTAATCTGATCCATTATTTGCATTCAATATACAAACAAGGAGGAGTTTTTTTTTTTTTTTTACTGGAACAAGGAGGTTTTCATCACAATTTAACCTGACTATAACCAATAATAGTTACATATTAAATACAATCAAATGACATAGATCAATCATGGATGGATGTGCATAGCATAAAAAATTACTTGTAATAAAATAAAATAATTCAATACTAAAAAACTTTTTTTGTTATAAAGAAAAAAAATTAAGGGGAAGTGATGGTGTCTCAGTCTAAAGTAAGGAAAATCTCCATGTTCAAATAACACTTACATAGGTACTTATTTACCTCAATCCAAGGAGACGAGTGAGAGTTCAAACTTGCGATTGTCATATGCGAAATTCTGTCTTGTTCCACTTGACTAATTAGAAAAAGTACCATAACACATTAACACAAAATACATACTCCACTTTACCAATTACAAAAAGTACATAACACGTTAACACAAAATACATACTCCTATACAAAGATATATTCTCAAAAACGATAACACCATAGTAATATGCTTATAAAAAATAATAGGTGATACTTATTTTATAGTTATGGCTCCCTCCACGAATGTAGATACATCCCAAGATAGTGAAGGTAATCGCGCTACTACTAATCTTGATCCTATCAAGTGGCAGAAGCAAGAGGAACTTAATACTTCAAGAAGAATACCCAAGTTAGGGTGACTGCATGTAAAAATCTTCCATTACCAAGGCTTAAATATAGGAGTTATGTATTAGAAAAACAATAAAATAAATATGAACTTGCTGTAACAGATACAATTAATTCTTCTCTCTGAGTTGTCATGATGCTTGGGTCTAAATTGTTTTCTATCTTCTAAATTCTTATCAATTGTGCTATTGTATACGTGGTGCTAAACTTCTAGTATATCAATAATTGAACCCACCTAAATCCCCAAAAGAACATAAAAATGCACATCGAAGTTAAGAGAAACACTACTACAAAATATACATTCTACATCGTCAAATTAACATTGGTCGTATGAGAACTGATGTTAACAAATATGCAGTGGCATTTTTTCCTCTTTCCGTTCACTCGTTCCTTTATAAAGTTCAGCCAACGATACAATTTTTTATTTATTTGTTTTTTTTTCTTCAGCTTTTCAATTTGTGACCTATGTGAATTTGGGTTATGGTTATAAAGATCATATGATCAATAACTGTGAAAACTGACAGTGGTTGAACTAAAGTTGTAGAATGAAGTGTACCAGAGTAACAAAATGATAACTCACAACTAAAATAAGAGATGAGAAAAAAAATAGGAATTGACACACAATATTTAACATGGAAAATCCTCAACTGATAAGGGAAAAATCACGGGCAAGACCAGAGAAATAATTTTACTAAGTGAAAGAAAATTACAATCTCTCTTTAATTATAAGGAGAGAACAATTACACTCTCTCTTATAATAGGAGAACTCACACTACTAGTATTTCTAACTCTCTCTAAAAGGAATTACAATTGTAGTTGGGATACAAATGCTTCTACCGAAGGCCTCTATTTATACTGGAGATTGAACCTGCACCGTAATAAATTTTGGCAATTAGGCACTGAAAATTAGTTGGCAGCTGCCTCCTTTTTTTGACTAACAATCTCCCACTTGAAGATTATGATTGAATTTAATCATATCTTCACACTAGTCTTTGCCACTCCATATGTTGCTTACGTTTCTGATAGGCCAAATAAGGATCGACACCATACAAACTTGTTTGTATTGATAGGCTTCGTCATAACATCTGCTAGGTTATCTTTGGTGTGAATCTTCTGCATGTCCACGCTTCCTTCCTCTACTACTTCTCTGACAAAATGGTATTGAACACCTATGTGCTTTGTCCTGGAATGAAAAGCTGGATTCCTTGCAATGTGCAAGGTACTTTGACTGTCACAATACACAGTAATCTTCTGCTGCTTGTGCCCAAGTTCCTCCAATAGCCTTTGAATCCAAATAGCTTCCTTGCATGCCTGGATAGCTGCCATGTACTCCGCTTCTGTAGTAGATAAAGCTACAACAGTCTGTAATTTGGATAACCAGCTCACTGCCCCTCCTGCAAGTGTAAACACATAGCCAGTAGTAAACTTTCTTTTATCAAGATCACCTGCAAAATCTGAATCAACATAGCCCTTGACAATAGATTCCGATCCTTCAAAACATAATGCAACATCCGAGGATCCTTCGATGTATCTAAAGGTCCTCTTAACAGCGTTCCAGTGCTCTCTACCAGGATCTGCCATGAACCTACTAACTGCTCCCACTGCTTGTGCAATGTCTGGTCTTGTACAAATCATGGCGTACATAAGGCTTCCCACCGCTGATGCATACGGTACTCGAGACATTTCCATCCTCTCTGCTTCATTGCTAGGACTCATACTTGAGGATAACTTATAATTGATAGGAAATGGGGCAGAAATTGGCTTACAGTCTTGCATGTTGAAGCGCCGCAAGACCTTCTGTAAGTAATTCTTTTGAGAAAGCCAAAGCTTCCTATCTTTTCTGTCTCGATGAATTTGCATCCCTAAAATCTTGTTTGCGGGTCCCAAGTCCTTTATATCAAACTCCCTAGCCAACTCTGCCTTCAGTTCTTGGATTTGATCTTTGTTGGGGCCTACCACCAACATGTCATCCACATACAATAGCAAAATGATGAAATCATTATCATCAAACCTATTGTAGTATGTACAATGGTCTGAACTCAGTCTATTGTAACCAAGGCTAATAATGAAGGAATCAAATCTCTTGTACCAACATCTTGGCGCCTGCTTTAGACCGTACAGAGATTTGGTCATCCTACAAACCAAGTTTTCTTTTCCTTGTTCTTTAAAGCCTTCTGGTTGGAGCATATATATCTCCTCTTCAAGTTCTCCATGGAGAAAAGCAGTCTTTACATCAAGTTGCTCAAGATGTAAATCACATGCAGCACACATAGCCAGGACAACTCTAATTGTTGTCAATCGAACAACTGGCGAGAAAATCTCATTGAAATCAACACCTTCTTTCTGAGCATATCCTTTGACCACCAGTCTTGCACAATATCGTTCCACTTGATCATTGCCATCTCTTTTGATCTTGTATACCCATTTGTTTCCTATGGCCTTTCGACCCTTTGGAAGTTCAACAAGTTCCCATGTCTTGTTTCTATGCAAGGCTTCCATTTCTTCATGCATTGCTGCCATCCATTGAGAAGCATCCGAACTACTCACGGCCTCTTGAAAGGTTGATGGTTCTCCTTGTTCAGTTAGAAGACAGTACGCATCATGGCTTGCCATGACAAACTGTGAGTGCCAACTTGGTTTAGATTTTTGTCTTGTTGATCGTCGAAGACCTCCTTCGTCATTGACCTCATTTGGCTCTTGTTCTTCGTGCTCCTGTTATGCTTCAGAAAAGTCATCTTCTCCAGACATCTTCTCTATCTGTACTATAGTAGTGTCTTTGGTAGTGCTGTCATTTTTCTGCTCACTCTGCAATTCCTTTTCTCCAAAAACTACATCTCTGCTAACAACAACCTTGCGGGCAGTGAGATCCCACAAGCGATACCCCTTAACATTGTCAGCATAACCCAAGAATATACATTTCCTGGATTTTGGATCCAACTTTGTTCTTTCTTGGGAGTTGTACATCACGTACACAGGACATCCAAACACATGCTAGGAAGAATAATCAGCTGGTTTGCCTTTCCACATCTCCATCGGCGTCTTTAAACCAATCGCTGTTGATGGTGATCGATTTATCACAAAACAGGCGGTTTTAACTGCTTCTGCCCAGAAAGATTTGGCTACCCCTACTGTTTTCAGCATAGCTCTTGTTCTATCTAGGAGAGTTCTGTTCATCCGCTCTACCACACCATTTTGTTGAGGTGTATGTGGAACTGTGAATTGTCTTAAAATACCCTTTTGTTTGCAGAATGCTAGAAAGTCACCATCTACATATTCTCCTCCATTGTCTGTCCTCAAGCACTTAATTCTTTTTCCAGTTTCAAGCTCTACTTGTGCTTTGAATTCCTTGAATACTGGAAACACATTTGACTTCTTCTTGATTGGGTACACCCACAATCTCCTGGAATAATCATCAATGAATGATACAAAATACTTTGCTCCTCCCAGGGATACTTCTGGTGAGTCCCACACATCAGAATGGACCAAGTCTAGTATGTGTTTGCTTCTAGTAGTTACTTTAGCAAATTTCAACCTATGTTGCTTACTTATCACACAATGCTCACAAAACGGTAAATTGACCGTTTTGAGCCCAGGCAGGAGATAATGTTCCGCAAGGACTTTCAGGCCTCGTTCTGACATATGTCCAAGTCTACGATGCCACATCATCGTTGCTTCTTCTTGACTTGCTGCTGCAACTGATGCATCTGCTTCTTGCAACGTATCTCCCAAAAGCATGTATAGATTAGATGTGATCTTCTCAGCTTTCATCACTACAAGATTGCCTTTCACTACCTTTAAGATCCCACCTTCAGTATGGATCTTGCACCCGAGATCATCCAATTGCCCAACGGACAATAAGTTCTTCTTCAAGCCCTTCACATGTCGTACCCCTTGAAGTGTACGAACAGTACCATCATACATTTTTAATTTGACAGTATCGACTCCAGCAATTTCCAAGACATGATCATTTCCCATGAACACAGATCCTTCCGAGATAGGCTCATAAGTGCAAAACCAATCTCGACGTGAAGTCATGTGCCAGGTTGCACCTGAATCCAATATCTAACAATCATGAAGTTGTCTTCCGCCTTTAGAACTAATTGCTGCTTCACTATACAGAACTTCTCCATTATCTGAGGTACTGGCAACGCAACCTTGAGAGGTTGATGCTTCAAAATTCTTTCCTCCACTCTTCTTGTGCCAACAATCTTTCTTCAAGTGCCCTCTCATGCCACAATTGTAGCATTTGATGTTCTTCCTTCTTCGAGACTTTGATCTACCATGATTTTGACTCCCACTAGAGCCACGTTCCGTTGATCTGCCTCTCGTCATCGTTAAAGCTTCTGCTTGCTTGGAATTTTCCTGCCTATCTTATTCTTTCGCCTGGATTCTTCTTCAAGAATAGCTCCGGCAACATCATCAAAGGTTAGACGGCCAACAATATTATTGTTCGTTATGTTGACGATGAGTTGATCATACGAATCTGGTAAACTCTGAAGTAGAAGTTCCGCCCGCTCATTTTCTTCTACGTTGAAATCTAATGTAGAAAGTTGAGCGAATAGAGTATTCAGATTGTTGATGTGGTCTGTCACCGAAGTGGACTCATTCATTCGAAGAGTGTAAAGTTTCCTCTTTAAGAATATTCTGGTGTGAAGTGACTTGACCTCGTACAATTTGTGGAGAGTATCCCAAATCTCCTTCGCGGTCTTCTTCTCCGCAACACTGGACAAAACCGAATCCGCCATTGCTAAGTGCAAATTGGCAACAGCATTGTCATCCATCTCTTTCCACCTTTCATTAGTGATCTCCGCAGGTCTGCCTTCAATTTCATCTTGACAATTGTCCTTCCTCAAAATTGCTTTTATCCTCAATTTCCATAGGGAGAAATTATTCCCATTGAACTTCTCAATCTTGTATTTTGCTGCCATGGTTTCACACTAAAGAACTGACTTACACAACTTCCACCGTATATAGTACCGCCTACTGGAACAGTGACTGTAGACCGTGAACCAGTGCACCAGGTAAGTTCCCAGGAAAGAGAGGTGGGTCACCAATGGACACGCTTAAATACCAAGTCTTTCCTTAGCCAGAACTTTCCTAGACATGCACTTTCACACTACCTCACTCTATATCCAGTAACAAGAATAATTCTTTTCTGATGTGGTAGATCAGATTATACCGCAACCACAGAGCATACTAAGAATTTTCTCCGGCACTATACCAGCGTACCAGCATGTATCGCAGCGGAACAATATCAGAACCTATTGGCTCTGATACCACTGTTGGGTACTAGAGTAACAAAATGATAACTCACAACTAAAATAAGAGATGAGAAAAAAAATAGGAATTGACACACAATATTTTAATGTGGAAAATCCTCAACTGATAAGGAAAAAATCACGGGCAAGACCAGAGAAATAATTTTACTAAGTAAAAGAAAATTACAACCTCTCTCTAATTATAAGGAGAGAACAATTACACTCTCTCTTATAATAGGAGAACTCACACTACTAGTGTTTCTAACTCTCTCTAAAAGGAACTACAATTGTAGTTGGGATACAAATGCTTCTACCGAAGGCCTCTATTTATACTGGAGATTGAACTTGCACCGTAATAAATTTTGGCAATTAGGCACCGAAAAATAGTTGGCAGCTGCCTCCTTTTTTTGACTAACATGAAGTAACATTTCTTTGCACATTATCACTTTGATTCTTATGACAAACTATGGCTTGTAGAAGAGATAATTCTAAGGAATCTGTCATCACATTAATTTTTGAATTTAATTGTAATTTACTTGGTTTTTTCATGTGTGTCCAAGTGGAATTGATAGGGAGCATGTGTGTCCTAGTGGAATCTTGGCAGAATTAGTGACTGTTAATGCATATTCTATTCTATTTGCTTTATCTATTTGGCTCTCTGAATGTTTATGTGGCTAGCTAGTCAGAAATCACAAGGAAGATGTACAACTCGACAAATTGTGATACTGATCATGCCAACTGTGCGAGGGCATTGCTCTCTAGATCAGAAATCACTCACGGGGAGCATCTTTTGAGTCTTGGGAAGACCAGCGTATGGAATCAGTTCTTCCAGGTATAATGCAAAGTGCTCTAGTACTTACCATTTAAAGGGAAAATCATCAGGTACCTGTCAGCTTAAAAATGCTGGGGGTATTCTAGAGGTGGTGTGAAAGTCTCAAAGCACTCAAGGAATTATAGGATATGATAGACTGTAGGTACTGTAAACTTATGCAGAAAAATAGAACAAGGAGAGTATTTAATTCATGTGTAATGCATTTTCTGTTGCTATGTGGATGCACACATGCACAAATGTGTACACACTACACACGGACTCACCCACATATTTATGCGGTTTCAAATAACCAGAGCATACACTAATCTTTTATTCTTCTAAACTAATTTGGAAAGAGCAATCTCTGTTGGTTGAAGCTCTTTTCTCGCTGTTTCCACTTCATTCCATCAATAGTCTGAGGAAGCTGGGTCTAGAAATTCCAGTTAAATGACTCGGTTAGTTACAGGACGTTGGGCAGTTAAATAGGGGACACACTGTACTTGGATTCATTCTCCCTTGGGGAGACAAGAGACTCTCCCTTTTTGCAAAACTCTCTCTCTCTTTTTTCTATCACAGAGAAAAAGCTGCCGGAATGTATTCTCCCTTACCCTATGCAGTTGTACAGGTAACTAAAATCATTATTTATTTATTTTACAGATATTATTAGTACTTTAGTTTGCATACACAGATCATGTTAACAAACTCCTGCTTTTTGTCACAGATTCTGGTAGAGCTACCCTATGTCTTTGCTCAAGCCGTGACATATGGTCTTATCCGGCTACAGTTTCTGCTGTATAAGAAATTAGATGATACTTTGTATCCCCTCATATTTAGTCTTGCAAAAGCATGTCCTCCAAAATATTAAAGGTAAGTGACTGTGCCATATGCCTAAGTACTATTCTCAGTATTTTCTTTATAATTTGTTCTGCCATGAGTGGTATCATTGATCTTGGACTACATGGTTGAGAAGCTTGGAATAGAACCAAGTAAAATGAAATCTAAAAAAGTGAAACCACCGAATGTCATGTCCTAGGATATTTGGACTAAAAGTTTGCAATGATAATAAATATTCTATTTCATGGTGCCTCCATTTTCTGATATTTGGACTAAATGAACTTGGCTCCATTGGCTTTTGTATTAGATGATTAAGCTTCGGCAACTGTTGAAAATAGAAACTAAAATTATAACCTTATAATATAAAATGGATAGCATTGTATTTTGGACAAAACTTAGAAACAATTTGTATACCTGAATTGGTAATGTTTGCTTTTCCTTATTTAGAGCTTCAAAACGTGAAGCCAAACTGTTATAATTGGATTGGAGTATACCATAGTCTCTCTCTAGTTGCTTTGACTTCCATCTAGCTCTCTTGTTCTGGAACCATATAGCAACCTTTGATGGAAAGCTTTAGATAGTACATAAACTTAAATTGAATGCACAGTCAACAAAAATTGTTATTGGAGGAGAGATAGTAAGGGCCCTTCGAATCATAGGAATTATATATATAGCTTTAGCTTCCTATGCGCACATTTGATAAGTTCCTTGTATCTGTTGAAGTCTATAGTATTTGTTAGTATGCTGATCATATTCTTGAATAACTATAGTATTATGTAGATACTTTAGAATTTGTTATTTTTTAAACTAAAATTCTAATAAGCATTTAGCTATACTATCAGGTATTTCACATATTGCAACTACTTCCAAATTTTCTTCCTTTTTCTCTTTCATAATTCATTCATGAGCATAGTAATAATAGACTCACGTACATACACTAGTAGTGTGGCATATATATCTATTAGCTAGCATGGCATGTATACTTCTAGGATATTATGGATTTTAGGTTATATTTTGTAAATTACAATTTATTTGAATTATAAATGTTTAAACATATCTATTTTTCAAGTAAAACAAACATTTATAATGGTTATATTCTGTTTACAATAAGGGAAATAAAAGAAAACAATATATATATATATATATATATATATATATATATATATATATATTTAAAAAATTAACTTTTTACATCGGTTGTATGTACAATCGATGTAGAAAGTTATTTTCTACATCGATTGTGCTAACAACCGATGTAAAAAATGTTGCTTTTTTGTGTATTTTTTATGTATTGGCAAAACTTTCTACATCGATTCTCGTTACAACCGATGTAGAAAGTGCACTTTCTATAACTGATGTTGTTGAAAGTACCCAACTTTTAATGTCGAGAGATACAACATCGGTTCACGATCAATGTTGAAAGGCCCACTGAACCAATGTTAAAGGTCTTTTTTGTTGTAGTGAAAGAAAAGGATGCAACAGCAATACAGAATCATTAACAACGAATGAAAACATAAGGTCCAAAAAATACTGCAAGGAATATAAGATTAATAGGCTTGTTGTGTTCCAAATATTCATCTTTCTAGCAAATACTTTTTCTATGTACTTACATTTTTTTATGTTGCAAGGATATATTTTGTATTGGCAAGACAGTCACCCTTACAATGTATCATGCAATCATGGTTAATCATCTTGACTAAAGGGGTTTACCCCAAGAAAAAGTTATACACTATGCCTTTCTCAACTCTCTTTAAGTCTGATCAGAAGTATCCTCTGGATGATGGAATTCTGGCACATGTATATTCAAATGGATTAAGATTTCAACTTTCCAAGTGGAGGAAGATAGACGAAATTCCTTTTGACTTCAAAAGAAGAGTATCTGTCATCTTAGAAACAGAAAACAGACACCCACAATCCTTTGGCAGGTTCATGGTAACAAAAGGAGCACTGTTAGAAGTCATGAGAGTTTGTTCTTACATTGAAAATTTCGATAAAGATGAAATTTCCACCTTCACTTCAGATGATTATCAGCAGACTTTAAATCTCTCAGAAGATTTGAGCAATGAGGGGTTAAGGATTATAGGATCAGCTATAAGGAAGCTGGAAATGGTGTGTCTTTTCTTCTTTCACTCTTTCTTTTCATGCCAGTGTCATTCTTTCATTATAAGGAAGCTATAAGGATTTTTTTTCCCCCCAATCTTTCATTTTTCCTCTTAAATTTTGTTGTTTGGGTTTATTTTCAGTGAATACCAGCAAAGTGGTAATTGTTGGTACCTAATGTGCTGATGCTTTGTGTATAATAAAAGCTGCTCATACCTGTGGGATTTAGTTCACGGATCTATCAACATCTGACATTATAAAGCTAAATAATGATGCATGTTAAACTTGCTTGTATAGTTCTTCACTGTTGTTTGATTTGATCCATCTATTTCCCGGGAACATACCAAGTAGCTAAATGGAATGGCACAAAGGTTGCAGTGAAGATACTTGACAAGGACACTTATGCAGATCCTGAAACAATGTATCGATCTATACACCTTAGCAATTGAACATGTTTGTGTGAGTGTTTGTATGATATGCCTCTTGCCAATCAACGGGGTTGTTTGATGTTGCTTGGCTAAGTTCCCTATCTGATTGCATATGTCACTACTTTTCACTTTGATTTCTGGTCAAGTAGATGGTCCAAATTGCTGTTTGTTTCTATACTTTATTACTCAACCTTGTCTCTAAATTTTGACCATTTCAATAATTCACTCAGAAATGCTTTCAAACATAAGCTCATATTATTAGAAAGGGTGCGACATCCCAATGTGGTCCAGTTTGTTGGAGCTGTAACTCAAAATATACCTATGATGATTGTGTGTGAGTACCATGCTAAGGTAAGCTTACCTTCTCTGTCTCTCTCTATCTTTGCATTGTAATTTTCTTGTATGATTGTATCCAACTCACTTTTCTTTGCTCGTATCAATGTTGATTTTTCAGGGTGACCTGGCAGGCTATCTTCAAAAGAAAGGGCTTTTGTCCCCATCAAAAGTTTGCTCTTGATGTTGCTAGGCAAGTAACCATTTCAAGGAACTATATATGCTGTACAAAATCTTTGTGAACGCATCTTTGAAAAAAATTTCATGCCCTTGTTTTACTTTTATTATCTCTTATATGGTCATTGATTTCTAAAAGGCTCCTTTGATAATTTTCTTAGCTTGCTAAGTTTACAATGTACCAAATGATTACAAATTTATTGGACACTCTACCAGATTGTTTATAGAATTTAATTGGTATGTACTAAGAGCGTAAAGATTTTTTACACCATCAACCAATCACAAAATGCCACATCTTTAAAAAGTTTAAGTCTTATTTAACTATCTTAAAAGACACACATAACATGTATTATGATTGGTTGACAGTGTAAAAAATTTTACACTCATAGTGTATGGCAATTTTACACTCATTAAAAGGCATGTGCCACTCACATGACTGTTCCAAGTTAATGTTTTATATTGTTAAATTGATAAGGGGTAAGTGTAATGAACACCCAACAATTAAGGATTTTTTTTATAGGGATAAAAAAGACCGGGGTGTCGAGTGTAATTAACCCAAACCTCATGAGGGTAATTTACTCTAAGATATGTTGATAGCAGGGGCATGAACTATCTTCATGAATGCAAACCAGATCTGGTTATTCACTGTGATTTAAAGCCAAAGTAAGACCACTTATGACAATCTGATGTTTATTTATGACTATGAGTGCATTTTGAATTAAATTTTTACTCACGGGATTACTGTTCCTTTAATATATGAAATTTTGGAAAGGTGCCAGAAATATTTTGCTGGATAATGGAGGGCAATTGAAGATAGCTGGATTTGGCACTGTGATATTTTCACTAATCTCACTTGATGAAGCAAAGCTGGTACAGCCTGATGCTAACATTGATCTGTCAAGTAAGTTTTTGAGTATTTCCAAAAAAAAAATCTTGGATTTCATCTCCTTCCACATTGATTGGAAGGTTTTTATTCTCCAGTGTCCTATTTTTTGCATTAAGATTCTGTTTAATTACAACTGATTGAACATATAAGATTTTTTTTTTTTTTTTTTTGTAGTTGAACATATAAGATTTGTGAATATGCAATAGGAATTTCCTGACTGATGATTAAGTATACCCGCTAAAATTGGATATGATAACTTTCATTAGCTGCCCTTAGCTTGGGTTAGGCCATGAAAAATGATAAAATAGACATTACTGGAACTTCTGTATATTAGTTCCTATTACATCTTAAGCTCAATATATTATATATTTAGAATTCTAGGTCAAAACTTGCTGGACTTAGGGGGGTAGAGAGGGAAATTTTGTATGACGGTCCATCATTTGGGATATGGAGATTTTTTTACTATGCACATACTTTACCTATTTGATGGTGTTACACAGGTTCATACTGTTTTAAGTTTTAAACCCTTTTCTCTCAACTTTCTTTAATTCAGGATATTGCTGGCATTTATGGTGTGCTATGAAATGGCTGTCTTAACTGAGAAGATACAATTAATGTATCTCTAATCTTCCCACCTTTATTCACATTTACATTATAAGCCTTGTGCAGACAAGATATACAGGTTTCCTTTAACAGAATATTGTATTCTTATGTATAAAAAAAAAAGAATATTGTATTCTTTATAATTAACTAGGATATTAAACAACCCTGCAATTATTATTATTTTGTTGAGAAAAAATAGTAATGAAGTGTGCTTGAAGTTAATTGCAACCACAGTATGAACAACTGTGTTTACATTTTTTTTTATATTTGTTTTGAATGTGTAATTAATAATGGCATTTTGGTAAAAGAAAAAATCGGATACTAAAGTGGGGAATTTCCTTTAAATAACTGTAGAGATTACAAAAGGTGAAACTGCCATTATGATTTAAAGATTCACATACAAATTACTCAACACTTGTAGAGTAATTTTCTCCATTGATATTCGTTCCATCTCTAAACGATTGTCCCCTGTCCCATCAAATGCAAATTATAAGAGAAAATGCATACTTGAAAGAAAAAAAAGCAAAGAAAATGGACTAGCATTTCAAGAAAGTATGTTGGTGTAATAAAAATATTGGCTTAATTGCAAATTTTACCACCCAACTTTCATAATTTTGCGAATTTTACCACCCAAGTTTTAATTTTGCAAATTTTACCACCCAAGTTTTCAATTTTTGCGCATTTTACCACTCTGATATTTTATCAAAAAAAAGTTAAAAAATTCAAAAAAAAAAAAAATTTTGTGAAACATCAAGGTGGTAAAATGTGCAAAAATTGAAAACTTAGGTGGTAAAATGTGCAAAAATTGAAAACTTGGGTGGTAAAATTTGCAAAATTAAAACTTGGGTGGTAAAATTCGCAAAATTATGAAAGTTGAGTGGTAAAATTTACAAAATTAAAACTTGGGTGGTAAAATTCGCAAAATTATGAAAGTTGGGTGGTAAAATCTGCAATTAAGCCAAAAATATTCTAACAAAACTAACAAATTAATATTTACCGATAAAAAAAAAATCTAATAAAAATATTTGAAGATTAGAATTAGAATTGCTAAAAAAAACTATCTTTCATGGTTCAATTAATGATTTGGCTGTATTCATTGCAGGCTTGTACGTGGCACTGGAGATTTACAAAGATGAAGTATTTGATGGTGTGGATGCATATTCTTTTGGTCTCATTATATATGAGGTACAAAATTTTTGCAACACCCATAACAATATCTAATCTGTTATATGATGTTTCGTATATCAGATTAATTAGTTTTCAAATTAGTTTTTTCTTTGTGAGATTCTTGTTTTTATTGCTTTGGGTCAGCTTCTTGCCTTCAAAACATGTGAGTTTGAGTTACATTGAACAGTGACGCTTAGGCTAATGCTCTTAAGTGGAAAAGGTTGTGCCCCAACTATTAGCTATATATAGGCTTTAGCCTAGTGGCTAGCATTTAGTTCCTTAAGATTACTGATGCACTTCTATTTTCATGAAAAAAACTTTGTAGCTTTTCCAAAATCATTTAGATTTTTTTAATTCATCACTCTAATCTTCATATATTAGTTGTCTATTACTAGTAGTTGAAATTCGTAAAAATAGGCCTTCGAGCTTCAGTTTAATTTAAGAAATGGTCTAACTATCATGGTGTATGCAGGTTGATTGGGGAATGTTGGGATCCAACACCTGTTGTCAGGCCAACATTTTCTCAGGCAATTGTACGGTTGGACAAAATTGTTGCAAATTGCTCAAAACAAGGATGGTGGAAAGATACTTTTAAACTCCCTTGGTATGTTTCCTAGACTGATTATATCCTTATAAAATATTTTTCTCCTTCCGTTTCTTTTGAACCGTCAGATTTTTGAAATTTTTTTATTTTTATTTATCTGTCGTTTGGAAAGTTTAAGATTATATTAATTATTTTTTTATCAATTATACTCTTACTTGTCTTCTAATATTTAATTATTATACATATGTATTTATTGTATAGTAAAAAAGAAAAATGGTAAAATAAGAAATTCAACAATTATTTTATTGGAATCAAGAAAATTTATTGCATTTCTTGGTTTCAACGTAACAATCTTAAACGACAGATAAAAAGAAACAGAGGAAGCAATTTCTTTGGAGGAATTCAAAGCGTTGTAGTGTTATACCTTGAAATGCTAAAATTTTAGTTCGACTTGAGCAATGCTAGTTGCAATAACGCTGATATTACTGTTCTACTTATTGATGAACTCTGTTTGCTGTCTTCTAAACTTGGCATTACCATGATACATTTCAATGTGTGCAGGAAATAAATAACAAGGTACATACCACGTACGTGGCAAGGAAGACATCAAGTTCAGGGTTGCATCCTCAAAACCAATTTGTCAGCTTCATGTTGTTGTACTGTTAATAGCCATTGCAATTAATAATTTTGGAATCCGAATAATATTAATTAACTTGAGCTTGGAGTTGAGCGTGAAAATGAATTTCCATGGTTCCACCTTTGTTCCCTGTCCACTAGAGGGTCTGGAACAGCTCCTCTCTGTAAAATGTACCATAAATGACATATTAACATTTATTCTCAGAAATTTTCTAATAAAAATGTGTTTCTTTATACTTATGGATAGACTCCCATGCTCTTCTATTCTCGTCTTTTTGCACGATATATGTTGTGTGGCTTTATATGCCCCTATGGAATCTGGTTTTTTGTCCCTCAATGGTCAAATTAGGTGCTTTTTGCTGAAGGTTTAGCAATGTGTTTGGTCAAATTGGCAATTAATTAGTTAAAAGCTGAAAAGTTAGTCCAGCTAAAAGTTGATATGCTTAACTAATTTAATTGAAAATGTTTCATTTAACTAATGGATAAATGTAAACTAATAAATAAGGACATTAATTACTTGACGAGAACTTGAAATTTGGTAATTATATTTTCAAAATAATTATAAATTATAAAATTTCTATTATTTTAATTTATTTTATAAATTAAGAAAATATTTTTCATTTTTATTTTCATGTATAATTTTTTTTATTAAATAATACTATATCTGGTTCTAATTATAAACAACAAAGTCACTTTTTCTTTGGTCCTAATTATAAGCAACAATCACTAGTTTTTAAAGTAAATTTCTTTTGTACCCTTACTTTATTGTTTACTCTATTCCCTATGCACTATGACAATAATTTAAAGTAAAGGGTATTTTTGGAATAAAAATTGAACTTTTGGCAAAATTAATTAAAAAAAACTGTAATAATTATTTTTCTTGATATTGATGATTTGTCCTATGTTGTTTATAATTAGGACCAGAAATAGTACAATATAATTTATATTATCTTTTTATGATTTTATATATATCGTAAGAAAAAGATGTCATGACTTTGTTAAATCCTTTTCAAAGTTAACGTACTTTAAAAACACATTTACAACATGTTTGGATCCCCGTTTAAAACCTATTTGACATAAAAATCACACTTTTTCAACACCTTTGTTGCTTTTAACTAAACGTGGGTTGCGTTTTTCCAAACTGCAACCCAAACACACGCTTAATCAATCATGTAGATAAAGTAATGATACTCAAAGATTTAGGAGGGAAAGAGAAAGAACTAGAGAGATAGAGAAAGAAAGAGAGGAAGATAGTGTTGAGGACAAATCCATAAAATTCAATGATAACAAATTATCAAGAAATAAATTTTGAGTATTCTAGATTTAATATTACTAACAATATGCTTTAAGATATGATAATAAGAACAAGACCGATTTAAGAAACATGAATCAAGCTCAAGAAGTATCAATATGAAATATGTTAGTCTTTAGAAATATAATTTGCTCATCATTAGTCTTACCAAAAGGATAATTGATCAAAAGTATGTCTTCTAAACTTAAAATTACTTATGGTTAGTTTTGATTTTTCCTTTTAATCTTTTACCACAGGTGGTGGTTGTTAACCAAATGGCCACAAAGGATTCAAAGAGGGGATGCATTGACTCTTAAAAACTTTTTTCCAAATGCAGAAACCCAAACAAAAATCCAAATTGAATTGAAATAAATATAAGAGAAAGTGTGAAAACAAACAATTCAATTATAAGCAATTATAAAAGAGTAAGGGTTAGAGAAGAATGTACTAGGATTTATATTGGTTTGGTCAACCTAACCTACATCCTGTCCACAAGTCTCATATGAGAGTTTTTCACTAACTAATCAGAGGTATATATAATGCAACAAATAGTTTTTATACTCATGGAAACTCTCATTGACAACCCAACCTCGGGATGTTCCTTGCTTCAATCTCTAATCACCCACTAGGGAAACCTACCTAGAATACCACAAGGAAACCCACCCTACAAACATGTGAGAAGTATACTCTCAAGACCTACGAAGAACTCTTTCCTAGAACCACTAAGGAACCCTACCTTAGATTTCTCAAACAACAAAGTCAAAGACTAATAACCACTCTCAATAGTAGAGATAATACAAATTAAAGCTCTAATGGTTCACGACCCTTACAAAGCCTTAGCTCAAGAGAAACCCAAACACAATTTCAATATACTTCTTTCTCTTGTTATTTTCAATGAAATTGTCTTCCTCTTTACATAGGAATTGAACAGATGAAGCTTGTTAATTTCAGAATCCCCAAAGATAGAAAACATTAATTTTGAGATTATATGAGATAGAAAGCGTTGATTTTGAAATCTCAATTTAACTTTGGAAAGGCTATGAAAAAGATATAAAATCAATTTTAAGTTATTATATATGCTTATTAGCTCGTGGGAAGCAATGATTCCTTTGCGTTAGAATCAATTCCTTCATATTGGAATCACTCCATGCGAAAATGTCACGTTTAATAATTGATTCCAACAACATTGAAACTGATTCCTTCAAGGAGGCCCAATTAAAACTTGATTTTTCAATTAAAACAATTTTTCTTTTGATTAATAGTTGATTTACCCTTTCTCTTTGAACTCAAATTCTAATATCTTATATTGAATAGTATAAGAATTTATCATGTTATTATCTTATCATATTATGATCTTGTTTAATTTTATTTAACTCTTATATCTTATCTTGTGCACAGCCTTGGTGGAGGCCTAATGGATGCTGCAACAGAGGTACAAGAAATGTGTTCTAGCCAATTAGAGGCCTCAAGTCAGCAAAGAAAGCATGCTCTACATGATGTATTTGTTCTGTTTTTGCCCAAGCTGATACTTCTTGTACCTGTCTTGGTTTCATTTTAACCATTTTAAATTTTAATAAATACCATTTCTGTTGGCTGTTGAAAAAAAAAAAATCTTGTGCACAGCCTTTAGCATCTTGTACAAACATACACAGAAGAGAGACCACATAACATACAAGTGGAAATTGAAAGCACACAGAGGGAGAAACTCATAACACTGTATTACACTATTAATTACATCAGTTCAAACTCCTAACTTTTATTTAATCATACATACTGATAGCACTGACCATTAATACTTTATATTAAAATAGCTCTATATAGCCAAGGTTTCAAATTGTTTCCCATTCTTTCCCCTTACGTCATCACGCCACGCCATATATATTCATACGAAACCTAAGGTTGGAAAAACTCATTGTGATGAGTGATCACTAAAAACAGAGGTTGTTGAGAGAGAGAAGTCAGAGAATGATTAAGACGAAGTATTACAGTGTTACTCAAAAGTTTTGAAAAAAGAAAAAAAATGAAGAGAACTAAAAATTAGATTTGAATAAAATAGTGTTTTTTATTGACCATTCTTAATAATTGTCTTAATAAATATTTTTTCTGACAATTATATGTTACTCATAAATAATTTTGTTTAAATAATAAAATATTAGTAATTAATTTATTGTTATTGCTATTGAATAATTGCCACACTAAAAAAACAAAAGAATAATTGCCAGTTAAAATAATAATAGTTGGTTTAGTGTAACTTTTTCTTTTTAAAGTTTCCGAGTTCCTTTCTCTAGCAACGTGTTCCATGTGAGCCTTTAATTAATTATGGATAAGCTTTGTTTCTGAAGAAAAGGAAAGATCTCCCTTATTTAAATAATTGAAGGAAGAGAGTAGTGATAATTTGATTACTAGTTGTAACATCATTGGTGACAAGATTAGACACTAGGTCTAACCCCGAACTAAAGTCTAAAGATTTATAAAGGGTAGCGCATTAACAGCAGAAAGACATCGAATTTTAATAATTCAAATCTTTCTTTTAAAATAATTGCCCACAAAACCTTTAGTGGTATATATAGGGACCTACTTCTTTCGTTTCATTTCTTTCTGAGCAATCATTTTTTGTCTTTTATGATTGAAATTTCAAAGATATTACGGGGAGTTATGAAATTATTCAAATCGAAGAAAAAATATATTTCAGTAGACCAACATCTGGCGGCGTCCAACTCTGAACAGAACTACTGTGATGGCTGTGATGCAGTTGAAGTTTCTGGGCTTGAGCATGTTTCCATTCTGTGGTATGCTGCATAGCCAACAGAAGAGAGATGCGAACTGGTTTCTGAATTCCTTCCCAAATTTGAATGATTAATGTCATTAAAATATATTTTATGAATAAACATTTGTACAAAATCTAGTTATTCATGTAAAATGGAAGATATTACGCATCACGTTAATGAAATTATCTATAGAATGACCTAATTCAAATATAACTAGAGATTCATTTATCTAAATATTAATATTAATAATAATAAAAACATTTCATAAATAATAATTTAAAATTATTGCACTATATTTATATTTTTATATCGTGTTTAAAAAAAATTAATATGATAATATTATTATTTATATAATATAATATAATATAATATAATGATATAATAAATAAATCATAAATAATAATTATTAAAAAATTTACTATATTATAATTTCTAGGCATCATCATTGTTTTTAAATTTTAGATATAACAAACAATATTAATAATAAATATAATAATATAAATTTTAAAATATTAATATTTATAATATATTAAATATAATATAAATACAAATTTTAAAAACATTTATATATATTTTAATAATATAATATAATAATATAAAATCAAATAATAAAATTTACTTTTTCATTTTTTAAAAAAGTATGACTGTTTTTCATTTTTATTATATTTTATGTGTAATTAACAATATAAAATAATACAATAATTAAAAAAAATTAAAATATGAATAAGATAATAATATTTTAAAATAATTTCATAAATATTAATATTAAAAATATAATATAAATAATAATTATTTAAAAAATGTGTACATTATAATTTTTATATTTTAATTTGTTTAAAAAATATATAAAAAAATTATGTTTCTAACTTTTTTTTTAAAAGAAGCAAAGATGCATGCAATTGAATTAGTTGAAGAAGTTGAGTTATGAGATCAAAGGGTGTCACATGAATGAGAGAGGCATGGTATGAGAAATCCACATTTGCAAAAGTGTGAAAATCTAGCATCTAATGCTTAGTAATTAAAATAAAAAATCTTGTTTTGTTGTCCTAATCGTATAGGTAAAGGAAACTATTTACAGTAAATAATTATAACATAATTTTCATAAATAGAAAAATAAGGAATAAATATATCATGCCACAAACATTGTATTTACAATGAAGAAGTGGTAATTTCTTCAGTAGAGTTTGTACATAACTCTTTGGAAGATTTTTTTCCTTCAAAATTTTCTCTTTCCACATAGAATGCTGGTCTTCGAGGCAAGGTAACTACTGCACTTTCATTTGTTAACATTGAAATTATATGAGACATTGTGGGTCGATCATTTGCATGTTGTTCTATGCATAAGAGACCAATGTGAATGCATCGTTTCACTTCATCGGGATCAAACAAATCATTAAGTGATGGATCCATTAATTGTAGAGGTGTACCTTGATTCCATAACTCCCATGCCTATTAGTATTTTAGTGAAATTAGACAAAGGAAATAGTATTCAAAAATAAAAAGAAGTCATTGAGACTAATTTCACATACATGTCCTATCAAATTCATAGGGTGGTCGCCATTGAAGCTAGTATTTCTTCTTCCACTAATAATTTCAAGGATCAACACTCCAAAGCTATAGACATCAGACTTTATAGAGAAAATTCCTTCCATAGCATATTCAGGAGACATGTAACCACTACAAGAAAAAAATAATTTAGCACTTGACAAAACAAAATTTATTTATGTATTCTTTAACTACACTTGGACAAATAGAGTTTTGCAAGCTTACTATGTCCCAACAATCCTACTTGTATTTGTTGTGGATTCTGGTTCTGCAAACATTCTTGCCAATCCAAAATCAGAAATTTTTGGATTCATATTTTCATCAAGAAGTATGTTACTAGCTTTTAAGTCTCTGTGAATGACTTTGAGCCTCGAGTACTTATGAAGATAGAGTAATCCCTGAGAAATTCCTTCTATTATGTTGAAACGCTTCTTCCAGTCTAGTAACTTGCTTCTAGTACAATCTTCTCAATGGAAATAAAGCAATATGTGTTAGAAATAAAGCAATCTTCTAATGTGTGTGTGTGTGTGTGTGTCTATGTATGTGTATGCAAGGGTAACAAACCAAAAGACTTTTCTTCATTAGTATGGTAGAAGAGTTAAACAAAGCATGACATTTACATAACTATGTTCGAGATATAGGAAAGCATAAGTCAATGAATCATCCATAATAATTACCGAAAATTTCAGTTAAGAAAATTTAATGTTTTCCTCCATGATGGCATTGGTTGCTACATGATAATTTTTGTTGACAGAAACGATACATAATAATTATAAAATGAGCAAATTATAACAACACCTCCTTAGCTTTTATCGAATTACATATAGCTCCACTCTTTTTTATTTTCCTACACTAATCCCTCTTTAAGTTTGAAAACATTACACTAATACCCCCTTATATGTTTGAAAACATTACACTGATATCCCCTCAAACCTTACACTAACACCCGTTACAGGAGAGGCGAAAGTAATGGTTAAAAAGCAAGAAATGCTTATGTAATTACACGAAATCTCAGAAGATGTTACTGTAATTTGCTCTTAAAAAATATTATCTTAATTTGTCTTCCAAATTAAAGCATCACCTAATTAAATAAACTCCAACATATTTCATACCGAATAAATAGAAATCCAAACTTTTGTTTGGCATATACTCGTAAATTAGAATCTTCTCTTCTTCATGAATGCAACATCCAAGTAGTTGTACAAGATTCATGTGCTGAAGTTCACATATGAGCATTAGTTCATTTTTGAATTCCACAATCCCTTGCCTAGATGTTTTTGAAAGTCTTTTTATAGCAGCTTCTTGCCCACTTGGTAGGATTCCCTAAAGTGACAAAAAAAAAAAAACATTAGTCCTTTAAACGAAACTTGTCACAACTTACAACACAGAGTCGATGGTTTCATGTCACCTTATAAACTGGTCCAAAGCCTCCCTGTCCTAACTTATTTTCTGGTGAAAAATTATTGGTTGCTGACAAAATTGAGGTATAGTTAAATACTTTTAGATCTTGTCTTTTCTTGAACTCATCTTCAAGATCTTTAGTTGCTGAATCTAGCATCTCAGACTCCATTCCATTTCTTTTCTTCTCTATTTAGATAAAATTTTGAATGATATAGAGTGAGAATGAAAGGGTTAAGCTCAATGAAATGTCTAGAACAACGTTTATTACAAAGATATATACAGCTAACCTTCAAACAAATGTTTTCTTTTCTTCAAGGCCAGAAATATAACGAAAGCACATGTCACAAATAAAACAGCTACTGTTACAATAGTTATCCATATCCACTTTTTTGTACCTGCATGCCGCGTTTACATGTAATTAGTTATGTAAATGTGACTCCAGATCTATAGCGTTTACTACATATATATATATGTGACTAAAGTAAAATATTACAACAATGATACATGGACACAACAGTATAAACACTTATTTGTTATCTCATTTTTCCTATGACTCATTCTTCTTATACACGCATTAATACTTTTCTCTCTTTGAAGACTGACAATATGTGTCCGCAAAACATAACTCTAAATATCAATAACCTTCTTGCGGTATTATCTATAAAAGGAGTTAGAAAATAAATAAAAATGTGGAGCAGGAAGTCGTGAAATCATAGTGGACTTACCTTTATGATGGGTGCTCTTCACCAACATGTAAAACTTTTCGCCCCCACTTGCAAAATTATCACCTTCCGTTGAATTCCAATGCAAGAATGTACAACCAGTTCCATAATCATAGTAATTTCTGAATCCATCACAACTGCAATTTTTCCAGCAAATAGCCCGGCAATCACTTGGGCCATAACTGGAATTAGCTAGATCGTTTTTCATGTTCATACTGACGAAAATTTCCTTGAGTTCAAAACCATCACCAGGATGCCTGCATGTGGGTATCTCCTCCCACTTTTGGCACCCTCCATCTGTGTTGTACCCATAACACAGATCAACCCTTGCAATAGCTTCTATATTCCGATTTATCAGCCGCCCAGTTTCTAATAGCTCCCATGCTGTAAGCTCTTGTCCGTTTGAAGTTGTAATTGTGAAGTAGCTCTCATCGTCGTTTGAGACAATCTTGTACTGTGTGTTGTGCAATGATCCATTGTTTGTAAATTCTCCACTAGTCCAGCACAGTTGTCCTCGTTCCTTGATGATCAATTCTCTTCTTCTCGGTTCCCACTCGAGCCCAAATGCCCCGAGCGCTGGGTTGGCAGCACCCAACCACGAAACCAGTGACCAATTATGACCAGTTTTGTAATTGATTCCTAACTTCATCCCAGGGAGTAGAGTATCAGTAGGATAATCAAAGCTTTGCCAGAGCACACTGTTTGTTCCATTGGGGTGAAGTTGTTGCAGCACAAAGTTGCCTGTATCCAACAGCGTGGCCACAGTGTTGTTCGCTGGCTGATCAGGTGAAGAGTAAAGGATTATGGGTTTCGCATCTTTGGATTCTATTTTGAGTACACCAGAGTGGCTTAGCATCAAAACTGCAGAATCCTTGTCAACAGGTTGATTTCTATTACCAACCCACACTACCCAATTATCATCCTCTCCGTCTTTGATGACCAAGTAAGTGTAGTTAAGAGAAGGATTTGGATTTATTGTGTAAAAATTAATGCAGTATTTGTTGTTTTCTGAGCATAGCTGGCTTGTCGTATTCAGTGTATCTCCGGGCTTCAAATTGTTATTTGCAGCAATAACACATTGGACTGAAACGAGAAAGAAAACAAGCAAGAAATGAGATTCTCCCAGTCCCAGCTGTTTATAACAGACCATCTTCAAATACTTTAGAGTTTAGACTGCAAGATGTTTCTTCTATCAGTTTGGAGAACATTCGGCACCTTATATTAGGAAAAACATCAGGTAGTGTATGGGAGGAAGGAAGGAAGAAAGAGAGATAATAAGAGAAAAAAAAAAAGAAAATTAAAAAAAGAGTAATTAAAAAAAAATCATAAATTTTTATGGGTCTCACTTGTTATTTAATGACTCTCTCTTTTGATTTTGTAGTTTTCAATAAATTTCAACCAATAATAAAATATTTTTGATTTTGTAGTTTTCAATAAATTTCAACCAATAATAAAATATTTGTTGGAAGAAGTATGTTAGAGAGTGTGTTGCTAGCACTCCTCGTTGAAATAAGCAAAGCAACCCAACAAGGTATACAGCAGTGGTATCCCATCCCTAAATAATATCAAGAGTAAATTATACGGACCCTTCCTGAGGTTTGTCCTAATTACACCCGATATCCTTCCATTTTTGAACCTTACAGGAACCCTCCCTAATTTTTAGACTTTTGTTACACCGACCCCTCTCTTAAGTTTAAATTGTTACACCGACCTTTCCTCTTAGGTTTGAAAAATACCCCCCTTAGGAATACTTAAAGTAATGTAAAAAAATAGAGGAATACCAGATATAATAAGAGTAAACCTTAGAGGATCAATGTAATTAACTCTAATATCAAAGCCCCTTGCTTTCGTGTGAATTTACAGTATATATAATATATATGCCCTTAACTGTGCCAACAAAACTAAAGCCAATTTTAGAGCAATAGGACAGCTTCCACCTTTTTGAATCACGCCTGATCCAATTAGCAGCTACTTACCTCCTCCATGATATTACAATCTTTTAATAAGCACATAATGCATAAAGTAGTGTACCAAGTGTCCAACTATGATCCAAAAGGCGTTATCAACCTGTGGATATTCTTTGATATCCCTCCATGGGCAGTGTACCTTCCAGCCAAAACAATAAAAAGCAAAGAGGCCAGCATTAATCATTTGAAACAAGATTCTACCCAGGGTGAGAGAAAGAGTAATAAATATGATGAAAAATAAGAGAGAAATACATAAAAAAAAAGGAGATAGAAATATGTATGATATTAAAAACTTATATGGTATAGATTATAGTACTGCAGTACGTATGATGAACCTTAGAATTACTTACCTAACAAATAATTTCAATGAAATCACTAATGAGAAAGGAAAAGTAAGACTGAAATGAGAAATGAGTGACTGTAAGAGAGAAATGATGTATTACTGTGTTACTTAGTTTTTGGGAAAGAAAAAAATAAAGAAAATTAAAAATTAGATTTAAGTAAAATATTGTGTCTTTTTACTGATTATTTTTAATAATTGTCTTTATAAATATTTTTTTACTGACAATTATATATTTGTCATAATTAATTTCGTTTAAATAATAAAATATTAATAGTTAATATTTATTGATATTAAATAATTGACATTAAAAATAATATTTGGTATAGCGTAACTTTTCTTTTTAAAGTTTCAGAGTTCCTTTCTCTAACGTGTTCCATGGTGAGTCTTTTACTCAATTATGGACAAGCTTTTCTTTTTGAAGAAAAGGAAAAGAACTCTCTTATTAAATAATTGAAGGAAGAGTATTGATAATTTGATTACTAGTTGTTACTTTGATGATAAGATTGAAAGACTCACACGATTGATGATAATATTGATGAAAAGATTAGTTCTGTTAACACGATTGAAAGTTGAAAATAGAGGCGGACCTAAATAGTGTTGAGGGTTTAGAAGCACTTCTTACTTTGAGAAAAATATAAGTATATGTAAAATGTTGTTATTTTTTTCACCCTTATTTTTATAAGGCTAAAATATATTTTTTGCCCTTATAAAATAGAAAAAGTTTGAATTTCGTCCTTACAAAAATTTTCATTCGTTTTTGGTCCTCCTAAAATTATAATGTGTCAAATTTTAGACCAGAGCAAGGTTCGGTTATATCTTAGCCTACATGTCTAGTGACTGTGCACATAAGTTAGTCCATTAGCCAATTGGACGTCGACACGTGTTAAAACCCTAACCTTATCTCTCTCTCTCTCTATCTCTTCAATCCATGGATGTCATCGATTCAACCCCAAATCCCACTCCCCTTCCTCCCTATGATCCATCTCTCTGTGGATTGCAGTTGAAGGAGTGCACCTCGTTCTTTTCGGTGTCGGCGCCGTCTCCATCTACATATATCTCCACTAGTGCCATTGTTGCAATCGTTGTAGGGTCTGCTATCGCCTTGGCATTGTTGCTACTCTCGTTCTTCACCCTCATTTCCAAAACCCTCTGCATTCTCGAATTGCGCATATAGCTCTCATTCTTCTCTCGTGGATCCTCACATGCCTCCCCTTCATGTTCAAATAAGGTTTTATGTCAAATCATTAAGAGTATATAAATTAATTAGAAAACTGAAGCGTACTCGAATATACTATTAGGGGTAGAAATAAGTTAGGTCAAATAAAATGTTACTTAAATAGGCCAGTCTAACCTATTTAAAAATTTAAGGCCCAAATCTAACTTTGTTACTTGTCATAAACTTTATTTGTAGGTTTGACTTAACCCATTTGAAAGCATGACATAGCTTGTTAGCTTATTTAAAGACATATTTCATATTAAAAAGTTTTTATATAGGTCTAACTTCTCTCTACATAAGCTAATAGGCTAAAAGGGAAATGGAAGAAAAATATTATGTAAACAAACTATAATATATGAAAATTAAAATCATTATTGCTCCAAGCATATGGTACAAATAGGCCGACTAAATTTTATAAGAGCAAAGTCTAACATATATATTTATGATATAAGATTATTTTAATGTCTAATCTAACCTTCATGATTACTTATTTAAAAACTTATTTTGTTATAAGATCTCTAAACAAGACATAAATTTACCATTCAATAAGTTTACATATGTTTGACTTTTTATGTAGGTCAACGTGCTTAATATCTAAAAAAAGTAAATAAATATATGATTTTAATATATTACAATAAATTTATTTTAATAATAACACTAATAAAAAATATTATTTATATTTACTTAAATAGGTTAGCTTGTTAATCCTACAAGACTTTTTAAATGAACTAAAATCTAATTTTTTTTAATCAAATAGACTTTTATAAAAGTCTAAGCCAGATTTATTTCCTAAAAAAGTTTACCCTAATATCATAAGCCTCTGTCAAGCAGTTTTACTTATCCATTACAATTTACCAATGATCTTTCATATTAAAATTGTTGGTCTTTCATATATTAATGTCTAAAATTTGGGCTAGCATTCTTTGAGAGAGAATAGAAAATGACATCCAATATGAGACCATGGACCTTATTTATAGACCTAATTTGCGATATTTATAATTAATTTGGATCTTCCTAAATCATTTTGGCTTATGCGCATTAATTTCCTTGAAAATTATATATAGTTATGCCTTAAATCTCTAATTGACTTTATCTAAGCTTGAATAAACTTCTCTCTCTCTCTTTCTCTCTCTCTCTCTCTCTCTCTCTCTCTCTCTCTCTCTCTCTCTCTATATATATATATATATATATATATATATATATATAAAGCTTGAATAAACAATGGCTACACATTTTAATAATTTCTCTTTTTTGGAATTATAATAATTTCTTTTTTTTAATGCATTAATTGGACTGTGACCTCGCATGTTTGAATATTATTTCAACAATTTCCCACTATACATGTAACCTTATAAAATGTGTTTAACTTTATGAGCTCCATAACTTGTCATACTAAGACGAGGGATACTTAATCAGGTCCATTAATTATATTCAATATAGAATCAAGGAGGTTTTCATCCCAATTTAACATGACTAAAACCAATAATATTCACATATATAAATACAATCAAATGTGTTAAATATTATTCAAATATTTTTTAAAAATTTATAAGGACAATATTAAAGATAATAAAATTTATAAATATTATATTGTGATAAAAAATTATATAAATTATTTAAGTCATATTATAATAATATTAAGATTCATTATAAAATATTCATTATTATTTTGTGTCATTGATCTTTTAGTTAATTTTTATATAATTGTTACATTTTAGAAAAGGAAATAATGTATACAATTGAAGAATTAATATTAAAGACAATTTTTTATACAATTTTTATAATTATAAAATGTATTAGAAGTAAAAAAAATATTAGAAACTAATTTTAACAATATTATATAATTATGATAAAATGGTAAAAACACACACATGTGAGCCCTTAGCATCTTATGTTGGATTTGTTTAATTTTATTTAACTCTTATATGTGTAAAGTGACAATAATCTGTTTAAGGATGGGGTTAGTTCATATATATATATCTATATATATATATATATATATATATATATATATATATATATATATATATATATATATATATATATATGTTGAAATGATCAATTGCCTAGCTAGTCTTATTACAATTTTTACTGGAGGTTTAGGTGTGTTCAGCATCATTCTTGAAGGATAAATAGATCAGATGATGGAACTCTCATCTGCTATGCCTGAATTTGATTAATTTGGCAATGTAATGCAAATTTGGTTCGATGGATTTATTAGGGCCTATTTCTGGTTTAAGGAAATTGATATCTTTTGTTTTATTTATGTTTTGTAAGGGGTGGGGGTGTTACTGTTAGTAAGTTTGGACGTTACACAATGTAGTGATCCTTATGGCACCCCTTTTGTCCATTGGTAAAATGTGTTTTTTCTCTGCTGATCAAAAATAAAAATAAAATTAAATCTTATCCAACATGGCTATATATCGTGTGCCGCGATTAGCATCTTGTACAAACATACACAAAAGACAGACCAATCGTGAACACGTCAAACTATGCATATATATATAAGTGAAAATTTAAAGTACACAGAGGGAGAAGCTCATAACATGGTATTACATCAGTTGAAACTCCCAACTTTTATTTAATCATACATACCTGTTCTTACCAGATTTGGTAAGTATTCCGGTACGGTGGCTCCGGCGGGACCTCCTCGATGAATGATGGGGGATGTACCTGCAAAGACACTCCGACGCTCAAGTTAGAGGTGCAGAGGTAAGAGGCAGGTATCGTGAATAGGAATAGATTTTTCGTACCTTGATTCCATGGGGTGTTGTTGTATTTATAGGGTATCAAGAGATAGATTTGATAGGGTTATTTCCCTATCAAATCTCGGAATTCATGATAGAGATAGTCTTATCTTCTATCATGTTCTTATTTCTTGATCTTATCTATTAGTAAGATATACTTTTCGTTATAACTGCCTAGATCCTAGTAAGCATATTTTACTCGACCAGACTAACTACTCGGTGGAGTGCCGAGTCCGAGTAGTACACATGCCCTCAAGCTCTGAAGGTATGCCAGAGCTTGAGTGATGGTTTTGCCGAATTCGAGTTTCCATTCAGTCGAGTTGGTGTTGTATCCTACTCGATTTTGTCGTGTTGGATTCGGCTTCCCCGTAATTAGGGATGGGAATAGGCCAGGCCTTAAATAGGAGCATATGGCCTGGCCTATTTAAAGCCTGGCCTGGCCTAGCCTGTTTAATAAAAAGACTGGGCTTTGGCTTTAATAAAAGCCTATTTATTTAAATAGACTAGGCTTAGGCTTATAAAAAAGCCTGTTAAGCCTGATAGGCCAGCCTATTTATTTAATAATATAATAAAAATAAAAATACATATTACACTACTACTACTAATAATAATATTATTAATTAAAATTTTTTTAAAACCAAGATCAAATTATTAATATTATTAACAAGTTAATATATCAAAACAAATAATAATCAAACTACTAAACAGTAGACACTAGTCTACTACTCTAGCGTAACCCGTAAGTCATTAAGTTAGTAACACGCTTACGTTCCTTCATCTTTGAATCGCTTCGCCTTCTCGCCTTCTCGGTTCCCACTTCTCACTTTGCTTATATGAAATCAAGAAATCATAAGTAGAAACCCTAGCCTTATCTTTGTTTTACTAGCTCTGGCTTCATCTTCTTCACGGCAGACGGCAACCATCGAAGCGCACCAGAACTGCATTCCCACCTTCTCGGTTCTCAATTTGACTACACTAAATTCGTCTTTTTGTATACATATCATCTTTCTATTTGTTCTCTAATTTTCCTTCATTGCTTTACAGCCATCAAAGCGCATCTCCAACCCGTGCTTGATCACACCTTGGGAGTTTGCTTTGGGTTCAATTTCATTGTGCATTTTAGTTTGCTTCTCTTGTTAGCTATTTCAATTTCACTGTGCAGTTTTGCTTTTCCTTTTTCTTATATTATTTTTCTAAAATCTAACTTTGTCAATAGATATCTTACTAGAAACGGGTTTTTGTTTTTTTTTATTAATGCTCTGTTTTCGTTGTTATGTTTATGTCAATTGGTAACTCAGATTTATGTAGAATTGTGAGTTATGTTTATATTGTTTCTGCTCCTCTTGTTAGCAAGGATTATTATATACAAATTCATTTCAAATGTGCAGGGCATAAATAAATTTATAAAGTTGTTCTATTAAATAAGATTCAAGTTATTTCTATATCTAGGTTTCTTATTAAGTTTCACATTTCTTATTTCTATATCTAATTATGTTATGTTTTCAGGGTCTAAGGAATGGCTACCCCATTTGAGAACAATGAAGGCATTGCATCCACCCCTTCATCTACTAATAAAAACAATGCACAACAGAATGAACAAGATCAAGCAAATGAAGATGTAGTGATTAAGAGAAAAAGGCAGAAGACATCAGCTGTTTGGAAAGATTTTGATGAAATTAAACTCACTGGATGCGTAATGAAAGCTGTTTGCAAATATTGCAAAGAAAAATTTGCAATTGATGGGAAAGGGGCTAGCACTAGCCATTTGAAAAGATACTCTGAGACTTGCATGCATAGGAAGATGCACATGGCTGTAGAAAAGAAGCAATTTGTCATTCCATTTCAGCCTTCTAATCCTTGCAATCCATTTATGAGCTCTGGAGTTAAATACAGTAATGAGAAGATGAGAGAAATAATTGCCATTGCTATTATGGTTCATGAGCATCCCTTTAGTATTGTTGAGGATGATGTTTGGATGTGGGGGTTCCAGTATGCGAATCCAGAGTTTCAGAAGATTAATCGTAAAACAGCGAGACGTGATTGTTTGGCAATATATGAGGTTGAGAAAAGGGAGTTGAAGAATTTGTTGAAAAGTGTGAGCAAGATTAGTTTAACAACAGATATGTGGAGATCAAGCCACCAAGTAGCTGAATATATGGTGATCACTGGCCACTTCATTGATGAGACGTGGAAACTTCAAAAAAAAGTTCTGAGTTTTGTGAAAGTTCCTGCTCCAAGACGTGGAATTGACGTGGCTGATGCAATTTTTAAATGTTTAAAGGCTTGGGGGATTGAAAATAAAGTTTTCTCAATATCTGTTGATAACGCTTCTTATAATGATTCATGCTTGAGAACTTTGAAGGAGAACTTATCATTGAGCACCAAGTTATTTTTGGGTGGTGCTTTATTTCACGTCAGATGTTGTGCCCACATATTGAATCTACTAGTGCAAGATGGACTTGGTAAGATTAAAAGTATTATTTTCGATGTACGTGAAAGTGTGAAGTATATTAATCACAATGATGCAAGGTTAAAGGCTTTTTGTGATGTTGTTGAGCAAAAGCATCTGAAAGATAGAAAGCTAATTATTGATTGTCCAACAAGATGGAATTCAACATATCAGATGTTGTCAACTGCTTTGAAGTTTAAGATTGCCTTTGCAGCTTACAAGGAAAGGGAGCCACATTATGATTATGCACCTTCACTTGAAGATTGGAACAAAGTTGAGAAAGTTTGTAAACTTCTGGAAGTGTTTACTCTAGCTACTCACATAATCTCAGGAAGTGAATATCCTACTGCGAATTTGTATCTTGCAGAAGTGTGGAGAGTGAAAAAGGTAATTGATGATGCAGCTGAGGATGAAGATCTTTTTATGAGAGAGATGGCAGCTCCAATGAAAGTGAAGTTTGACAAGTATTGGGGGCAGTGTAATTTGCTTATGGCTATTGCAAGTGTTTTAGATCCAAGGGTCAAATTTCACATTGTTGATATATGCTTTCCCTTGATCTATAAGCCCGAGAATGTTGCTAAAGAGAATGTAATGAAGGTACATAAGTCATTGGAACAATTATATGGCGAGTATATGACTTTGATTTTGGAAGAGTCATCATCCTCTATGGAAACAGGCCATGGTAACAATAACTCAGCATCTTCCACTAGAGTTAACTCTTCACACATGACTGGATTTGACCATATTTTGAGCATAGTGCATGAAAAGGAAGTTGTTCCTGCAATGAAATCTGAATTACAAGCTTATTTTGATGAAGGAGTTTATATTCTAGATGGTAGTAGTAACTCATTCAGCGCCTTGGAGTGGTGGAGGAACAATAGCATGAAATATAAGGTTTTGTCAAGGATGGCTGCTGATATACTAGCTATTCCAATTTCAACCGTGGCATCAGAGTCTACATTTAGTGCTGGAGGTAGAGTTATTGATGAATTTCGTTCTAGATTGAATGAAGAATCTATTCAAGTGCTCATTTATGGTGGGGATTGGCTTCGTCATAAGTATAACTTGAAGAAAAAGTCAAAGGTAAAACTTGTTAATTTTTACTTACAATAACATAGTTGTTTTTAAAGTATTTTCTGGTTTAGTAATGTATTTTTTTATTTTGTAGGCGGATGAAGGAAACGAAGAGATCACCTTGAAGATTTGAAGCCTTTTATGTTGCTGGTTGCTTCTTTTTTGTTATCTCTAGATCTGAATTATTGTTATGGCATTATTAGTAGACTGTTAGTATGGTATTACTTTGACCATTTGGTCATTTAAGGCTTGAGGCCTTTTTGGTTTTGTTTTGGCCTAAGACCTATTTCAGTATTACTTTTGGTTTATTTGGGAATTTAAGACCTGAGGTTGTGTTTCTTAATTTCAGATTGTGTTTTTATTTTTCTTTCTGTTAATTTCAGGTTTTGTTTACATTTCTATTCATTTTGTTGATCTGGTAATTGTATATGGGATAGGAAAAATCAGTGGATGCTTAGCAGGCTGCAGGTTATGATTCCATAATATTTATGTTTCTATGTTAGAAGTTATTTATCATAGCCTTGTATTTAGGGGCTCAAGTTATAATTATTTTTTTGTTCTTTTCTATGTTAGATTAGAGCCCAAATGTGTGATCCCTTGACCAAATGAATTTATTGGACACATAGGATATATGATGCACGTATCATAACCTATTTAGTTTATCAAATCCAATTGTAAAGTTGAATTTATTAAACTTGAATCAGCTAGGTTCGGTTGCCAATGGTTTTTAGAATTGTTTATATGTGTAGTTTTTTTTTCCTTATAACTTTTGTTGTAGCTATCTGCATGTTTTGAAATTGTTGTATCTTGGTGATACTGATAAGGTGTACTTTGGTCACGTCTTGTTCTTTGAAGGTGGCATTTTGATTAGCAATGTTCATGTGCTTATAAAAAAATTTGTCAATTTAGTTTAGTTTATTAGTTTAGTATCCTCCTTTAATAGTATATGCTAACTAGGTGATTGGCACTGATGCACTGTAGTGTTTGTAAATGCATCTTATTATGTTAGTTTTTTCTTTAACTAAATTTTAATAATATTCATGTGATGTGGCGCTAGCTAGGAGGAACAACGCATTCTGAATGTCCACAATGGATCTCATTGTGTTAGTAATCACTTAAATGGGGCAATTTATTATTACATGATGCTGGACTTAAATGGGGTAATAGATTTTCATGCTGTTATTTAGTTTCAGAGGTAGTTGCAGCTTAAAAGGGATATGATGCTGTACAATTCACTTTTGCTGTTATTCTGGTATAGCCATAGGGAACCACATGATTTATGATAGTGTCTATAGGGTCTTTTTATTTATTACATATTTCTTTGGCCAACCAAAAAAAAAATGAGGCTGGACTATTTTCACGTGAAGCCTCAAATGCTTGCTATTGTTAGTTCCCTTGGTGGGATGGGAGTTTATTTTTTATTATGTGGTATGTGGCATTATTTGGATAATTATAGGAACGCACTTACCAAGCAAATTAAATAAAAAGGCTTGTTGGTTTATTTAATGTTGCCTATTTAAAAATTGATATATGGATTTATTTAATTGTTTTAATATAAAGTAGGCTTTTAAACAGGCTAATAGGCCAAGTCAGGCTTTTAAAAAGGCCAGGCCAGGCTTATAAAAAAGCCTATGATAGATAATAGGTCAGGCTTAGGCCTTAGTTTTATAGAACAGGCCAGGCCTATTTATGCAAAGCCTGACCTGGCCTATTCCCATCCCTACCCGTAATGGTGACGTGACTTTGAGTGGTCGTGTTGTTTCATTCTTAGGTGGTCGCGTGACTTCGTCTTCGAGTGGTCGCGTCGTTTCAGACCTATTAACTCGTAACGCTTTCCGAGGGCAGAGTCAATGATTATTTTTGAATTTCGAAATGTCCTCGAGATACCCAAAGGTCTCAAGCTTCCCCAACCGTTGATCTGTCTGGCGAAGGGTCTTCATCCAACGGTCCGAGTCGCCTCGTCGTTTCATATTCGAAACACTTGAGGCCTTATATAAGGGTCACTGTTGCTCGCTGGGCTTACATTTTCCTATCTTCTGAGCTTTCTTCTCCAGCGAACTTTCTCCGCCATTCCTTTATTCTTTCACATTTTTCTTCCTCCTTTTTCGATTCAGGTACGCTCCTTTCTCCCCTTTTTTGTTCGCTTTCTTTCTTAAAGATGTCTTTTTCTGGGGAGTTAGGGCACTTCGGTGGTGGCAGGATGCTGCCATCAGAGGTTCGTTTGATTGGGGAGGACTCCGATGGCGATACCTCGCTGTGTCGCGACAGCTCCGGTGGGGTTAGCGACGACGAGTCTGTGTTGTGTGTTGCTACAACGGGAGTGGTTCGCCCATCCTTTGCTTTCGGGCAGGCCGAGGTGCCTTTGACTACTGCTCCGATAGGGGTTGTAGTCTTGGATGATTCTGAGGCCACCAAGGAGGTACCTTTGGTGCCTTGTCATGCCCAACCTTCTTCTCCTCCACCAGAACCGAGTGGTTCTAAGTTCCCTAAAAGGGTTTTTCCTCCCATAACTCTTCCAGGTTATTTTTGGGTAAATGAGAAGGTAGGTAGTTATTCTTCTCGATATCAGACCCGAGAGTCTCTCCTTTCTTTTCTGGAGGGGGTTGAGTTGTGCCATTCGGACTTACCGGACATTATTCATGCTGATCCTTGTAGTCCGAGTGAGCATGTTTTTCTTCGGGCACTTCCATGTGAGTCTCACTATACTTAAATGTACGATGCCCTATTCTCTTCTCTTGGCGTCAATGTACCCTTTGACAAGTTTGAGTGTGATGTCCTTCGAGATTTGAATATTGCTCCTACCCAGTTGCATCCGAATGCTTGGGCTTCTATATGCGCCTTTAGAGTGTTGCATAATGAATTCTTCATTATGCCTACCGCTCCCAAGTTCCTTCATCATTATACGGTGAATGAGAGTAAGAAGGGCGGTTGGGTTTCCTTAATCGGCATCCCGAGTAAATCCTTACTCGGTCCATACACTTCCTCTTGGAAAAACTTCAAGGGAGGGTTTTTCCGGGTTCGTCCGGGAAAGGATGGGATGTCAAACTTTTTTGACAAACAGGGTAGGTCTAGGTTTCCATTGTACTGGACTCGGTCCCCTAATAAGCAGTTTTTGTGCAAAATCGTGGATATGTCTCTTGGGGATTAGGATGACATGACCGATCTCTTTAGGCTCCCCCGTCTTCTTAAATGTAAGACTATAGTTGAGATCTCATTTTCCAAGACTCCGAGGGCTGACTGGGATTGTGAGTATTTTCTTTCAGTTATTCGGTTCTTTTTCTTCTATTTGTTTTGCTTATCATCTTTTCTCTTTTGTAGTTGTGATGGGGAAGTTCGACTATAAAAATGCTAAGAGGATTCGGTTGGAGAAGCTGAAGAGTCAAGAGGCTGCGGCTACCGAAGTCTGAGCCGCTTCTCCGGTTCCTCCTCCTCCCCCTTCTTCTCCAAAAAAGAGGGATCCCCAGGTTGTTCAAGGGGGGAAGGCCCTTCCAAGAAGGCCAAGCCGAGTCCGCCTTCCGTACAACCTGTGGTGTCTCAGGTCGAGAGGCATCCGGCTTTCCTTTAGATGATGGATGGGCGAACGTCTTTGTGGTGCAAGGACTTCAATCCCCAAGTCCTCATCAGCGCTGATAATCTCAGTCAGGTTGATCGAGATATGTTGAGGGATGTTGGTCCCCGCCTTTCCATGGAGGTGATATCACGCTTCCAGGCTCGCTCTTGGGCAATTCCCCAATATTGGGTTGAAGAGTTCGATCACAGCCATCGTGAGCTTGCCTTGGCTCAGGAGTCGGCTTCGAAGGCTGAGTAGACTTTGTTGGAGGCTACTAGGGCCAACGAGACTCTACTTCAATCAGCTGAGAAGTCTCATAAGTCTCTTGAGGCGGCAGAAGCGAGGTTGAAGGAAGCTGAGAGCCAGGAGGGTGCTCTGAAGCTTTCTTTAGCTCAGGCTGAGAAGTCTTCTGAGGACCTTCAGGCAGAGGTGGAGCATCTCAACCTAGAGCTAGAGAAGGTCAAGTTGGATGTTGCTAGCTCCGAAGCTAAGCTGGAGGCCGATCTGGATAAGGAGGTGGCTGAAGTTGTCTCCACTCATGAAGGCGGGTTCTAGAAGGCGGTTCGCCAAGCTGGGTTTTTCTTTAAGGATGCCAACCTTTCCCTTTTTGACATTGGTAAGGATGTTAACTAGCGAGGGGAGTTAGTGATGAATCGGATATCCCGGATGAGTAGGTTCCCGGTGACTTAGCCTAGGCTCAGCTGTTTATTTACTTTTTTTATTGTAGAAGGCTCACACCTGGCCAATCTAATAGGGTGCATTTATTTTAATGAAATTTGACTTTCTTTCAACTTTTTGCAATCACTTTTCTGTATGGAGTTTAAGATTCGTATCCGGTTAGGGTCTATGTTTTAAACCATTTTTTCGCATCCCGTTAAATGTTTACATGATTTTTAGCTTAACTCGTTTTTCATATCTTGTGGAAGGTCTACATGGTTACCTTAATTCATTTTTTGTATCCTATGGAAGGTCTACAAGGTTAGCTTAACTCATTTTTCGTATCCTGTGAATGGTCTACACGGTTAGCTTACTTTTGTAACTTAGTTTTTGATAACTAGTTATCGAAGCTCGGTCCTTCTTTCGGGATGCCGAGTGTCGCTCACTTTAAGTGGCTTTCTGTGCCGAGTGTCGCTCACTTTAGGTCTACTCGGTCGTATGTGAATTAGGATAATGTAATGGAAAAAGGAATTTATATTAATAAAGAAAATCGGGTGTGCCTCGTTAAAACCTCTTTGACAAAAAACCTCTTGGGGAAAAAATGTCAAAGTAGGAAAAAGAGTACATCACCACTTACAAATTTCTAGCTGTAATAAGACTTCAGATGAGTGGCATTCCAAGTATGAGGAATGGCTTTGCCGGATGGATGCTCTAGTCAGTAGGTTTCATTTCCTAATGACTCGATTACTCTGAAGGGGCCTTCCCAGTTGGCTGCCAACTTGCTCTCTCCAGTTGCTTTCCTTGCTTCCCCATATTTTCTCCAAATCAGATCTCCGACTTCAAAATTTCTTGGTTTGACCTTGCTGTTGTATCTTTTTTCGGCTCTTCTTTTGCAGGCCTCTGCTCTGATTTGGACCTCATTAAGGGTTTCTTCCATCATGCAAAGTGCATGCCTTAATGACTGCTCGTTGTTTTCTTGAATGAAGTTTATTCTTCGCAACGAGGGTTCTCTGATCTCTATTAGTATCATGGCATTCGATCCATACGAGAGTCGAAAGGGTGTTTCCCTAGTTGTGGATTGCGACGTGCAACGGTATGTCCCAAGGATTGCCGGAAGTTCCTCGGCCCAACTTCCTTTGGCATAGCCGACTCGCTTTTTTAGTTTTCCCAGTATGACTTTATTGGCTACTTCAGTTTGCCCATTGGTCTGGGGGTGCTTTACTGAGGTTACTCGGTGTTGAATCTCGAGGTTCTTAAAGAACTCTTCTAGGTTCTTTTCGACGAACTGCTTTCCGTTGTAAGATATTACTAAGTGAGGGATGCCGAATCGGCATATGATATTTTTTCATATGAATTTTTGTACGTTGTTGGCCATGATGGTGGCCAAGGATTCAGCTTCAATCCACTTCGTGAAGTAGTCGATTGCCACCAGGAGGAATTTGACCTATCCTTTTGCAAGTAGGAATGGTCCTAAGATATCGACTCCCCACATGGTGAAAGGCCATAGTGCCATGACGTTGTGTAATTCTTCTGCTGGTAGGCGAGATATGTTGCCGTACTTTTGGCATTCTTCACATTTTTTTACGTATTTGGCGCAGTCGCAGCACATTGTTGGCCAGTAGTATCCGGCTCATAAGACTCAAACGACCATGGTTTTTCCTCCTGAGCGCATTCCACATATTCCTTTATGCATCTCATTTATCACGTACTCGGCCTGTGTCTTCGTAATGCATTTCAGCAATGGTGTGGTGAAGCCTCTTCTGCAAAGGTCTTCTCCTTCTATGACATAGTAACTGGCCCTTCTTCTGATCTTCCTGGCTTTTTCTCAGTTCTCAGGGAGGGTTCCTCCCTTCAGGAAGTTCCATACCTCGGTCATCCACTCTCGGTCTGCCGGGTTGATATTGGAAACTTCTTTGTCGATACTTGGAGTGGATATCGTCTCTTGTATGACAATTCGATGTTGGTCTTTCTTCTTTGTGCTTGCTAATTTCGATAGCAGGTCGGCTCTTTCGTTTTGTTCTCTTAGAATATGGTTCAGTTTGAACTCAACGAATTCGTTCTTCAGCTGGGAAGCCCGGTGGTAGTATCTTGTCATCTGTGGGTCCTTCGTTTGATAGGATTTGTTCATTTGTCCTGTAACCAGCTTGGAGTCACTCCAGCATCTAAGGTGTTTTCCCCCAACTTCTTTAGCGAGTTTCAGTCCGACTAACAAGGCTTCATACTCGGCTTGGTTGTTAGATGTATCAAAGTCGAATATGAGTGATTGTTCTAGAACAATCCCTTCGAGACTTTCGATTATGACACCTGCTCCGCTGCCCTTGATGTTCTAGGAACCATCCACATAGAGGGTCCACCATGGAGAGGGTGCCTCTTCTACTGGTGTTAGTTCTGCGATGAAGTCGGCTAGGCATTGGGCTTTGATGGGTCCTCTTGGCTCGTACTTGATGCCGAATTCTGATAGTTCTACTGACCAAGCTATCATCCTTCCGGCGAGTTCTGGCTTTCTCAACACTTGTCGTATTGGGTGGTTTGTTTGCACTATCACTTGGTGGCTCTAAAAATATGGCCGTAATCGTCGCGCTGAAATGACTAGGGCTAGTGCTAACTTTTTGATCATCTGGTATCTTGTTTTGGCATCCTTCAGCACTCGGCTTACGTAGTAGACTGGTGTTTGCGCTTGATTTTCTTCTTGAATGATGACCGAGCTGATTGTATCTCTCGAAACTGCTAAGTATAGCAGTAGGTCTTTGCCGGGTTCAGGTTGAGTAAGGATTGGTGGTGAGGTGAGTAGCATTTTCAACTTTAAGAAATTTGCTTCACACTCTTCACTCAATTTGTTGCTTCTTGAGAAGTTGAAAAAACGGTTTGGCTACCTCTGCTGCTTTCAGCAAAAAACGGGATAGGGACGTCAGCCTTCCAGTTAGTCTTTGCACTTCCTTCATGTTGCTCGGGCTTTTCATGTTTATGATAGCTGCGCATTTCTCCGGGTTGGCTTTTATGCCTCTATGTGTGAGCATGAAGCCTAAGAATTTTTTGCCTTGGACTCCAAATACACATTTTTCTGGGTTTAGTATCATATTGTGCTTTCCTCGGCTAAGTCTTCTGAATGTGAGCTTGGGTCTCGACTTTTGACTAAGATGTCATCGACTTAGACTTCTAGATTTCATCTGAGTTGGTCTGCGAAAACCTTGTTCATTAGGCGCTGGTATGTTGCTCCCGCATTCTTTAATCCGAAATGCATTACCATATAACAGTAGTTAGCCGTGTCGGTTATGAACGTCATTTTCTCTTCATCTAGTGGGAACATGGGTATCTGGTTGTATCTGGAATATGCGTCCAAAAAACTAAGGATGGGATAGTCGGACACTCCGTCCACCAGTTTGTCGATTCTCGACAGTGGGTATGAGTCTTTGGGGCATGCCTTGTTAAGGTCTGTGTAGTCAGTACACATCCTCCACTTGTCATTTGCTTTCTTTACCATCACGATGTTCGCAAGCCATGTAGTGTAATGCACTTCTCTTATGAAGCTTGCACTAAGTAACTTTTCAATTTCTTCTTTGACTGCTTTTCCTTTCTCGGCTCCAAGCTTTCTTTTCTTCTGGGAGATTGGCTTAGCCTCTGGACAGATGGCAAGCTTATGACAATGAAAGCTCGGGTCGATTCCAGGCATGTCTGCGGCTGACCATGCGAATCGATCGGTGTTTTCTAACAAGACTTAGGCAATTACGTTCTCAGTTTCGCTTGTTAATTAAGTTCCAAGCTTTGTGCATTGCCCCACTTCTCTTCCTAAAGGGAAGGGTTTCACTTCATCTGTGGGTTCTGCTCTTGGCTCACCTTCTCAGGGGTTGAGATCGGCCTCCTCCCTTAGAGCGGCATACTTGCTATATGCCTTACTTTTGGTTCTGGGACCCTTTTGCCGCTGGCTATCCTTAGACTTTCTAAGTAGCACTCGCATGCTGTTTCTTGATCGGCTTTAACTGTCACTATATCTCCTTCCGAGTTGGGGAATTTCATTGCCAGGTGAGGTGTTGAGATCACTGCTCCTAGCTCATTGAGTGCATGTCTGCATAAGAGAATATTGTATGAAGTGAGATCGTTGACTATGAGGTATCTGATTGTGATGGTTTTGGATCCTTTTTCTTCATCTCCAAAGGTGGTGAGAAGGTCAATGTGGCCTCTGGTATCCATTTTTTCACTTGAAAAACCGATCAGCTGTTCGATCTACGGCTATATCTTGCTTTCGAGGACGTCTAACTGTTTGAAAATGGACCAGTATAAGAAGTTCGCCGAGCTGCATTGATCTACCAGGACCTTGCATACTAGGAAGTTAGCCACTTTAACCTTAACCACTACTGGGCTGTTGTGATTGGGTTTTATGTCTTCAAAGTCTGCATCAGTGAAAGTTATAGGAGGCATGATTCTTGATGCTCTCGGTTTTACGGAAGTCGAGTTGATTGATCGGATGCCGCGTAGGTGTTTCTTGTTTGCTAAGTTCGAACTCCCTCCTCTGGCGAATCCTCCTGCTGTCGTGTTAATAAGGCCTCGGAGTCGAGTCTCGGGAGGTTTAGTTAGTTGCTCCTGGCGGAGCTCTTCTGTTCGTCAGGATTTTCTAACGCGATCTTCTTCCCTGTTTCGTGTTCATTCTCGCTCAGACTTTCGGTTGTCATCTTGGATGAAGCATCGTAGTTTGCCTTGTTGGATAAGTTTTTCAATCTTATCCTTCAAGGTGGTGCAGTCTTTGGTGGCGTGTCCTTTTACTCAATGATATCTGCAAAACTTGAACCTGTCCGCTTTTTTCTGGGGATCGGTTCCGAGTAGGCAAACTTATCAGCTCGGCGCTACAGGCCTCTTCTAGGACTCGAGTTCTGCTTTCTGTTAATGGAGTGTAGTGAGTAAATCTTGCGCGAGGTGGCTTTTCGGCCCTAGTTTTGTCGTGAGAAGTCCTCTCTCGGCTCATTGCTACTTTCTCGCGTTCTTCATGCTTCTTGTGGGATTCGCCTTTGACACGTTCTCAGAACTTCATCATCTCTTCCATTTGAATATACCCTACTGCTCTTTCTCTGAGCTTGTCCATATCATGGGGTGGCTTCTTGCAGAGGCTGTCTGAGAAGGGTCTTGATTTTAGTGCCATTAATATGGCGGTTAGTGCTACTTTAGGGTTTAGGTCTCGGATTCTGACCGAGACTTCAGCAAATCTCTCCATGAAGTCCCTAAGGGACTCATTGTCCTCCTGCATGATATTGGCTAATGCCACTACTGTCAAATGGTGAGGCTGACTTGTGGCATATTGAGTGCCGAAACGAGCGACCAGGGTGGCGAAGGAGTCAATCCAGTGGGGAGGGATGCGCATGTACCAGTTCAACGTTGTCCCCTTCAAAGTGGTTGGGAAAATACAGCACGTGATGGCATCGTCATTTTTGTATAGGTTTACTTGCGTGACAAATGCATCAATGTGTTCGTCTGGGTCTGTTAAGCCATCGTAATTCGTAACGATCCATGGACAGAGGCTTCCACCCGGCCGGTAGTGGTGTTTCCATTATGCCATCTACGAATGGGTGTCATCTTGTTGTCTCAAGTGTTGCGTTCTGTCTCGGGACAGTGTGCGAGATGGATATAGGTTGGGACATGTGGGTTGTTGTTCGGTCTGCCTCGCTCCAGTAGTGTCATCCTGTTCTGTTTGGTCAGGTTGTTCATTGGCTGTCGTGTGGGCAACCGAGTGTGCGCTCCGGTCTTCTTACAGTTTCTGGTATTGCTCTCAAATAGTGGCGTTCTCCCTACGGAGATCCTCTATTTCCTTTGCGCTATTTTGTTTCAACGTGTTCAATTCCCTTTGCAGGGCTTGGATCAATGGGTGATTCTCAAGCGCATGACGTGGGATGGGCGCCACATTATTGGGGTTGCCTTCATGGGCCTCCCCTATTGTCGATGTTCCCTTAGTTAGGGTTTCCAGTCCCTGTGGTCGCTTTTCGTGATTCCCTGTGTTGCCTTGGGTTGTTGCCATCACGATCGTTTCTCGTTGATTGGTGTGGTTGGGAAAAGTTTCACCGAACCTCATGGTGGGAGCCAAATGTTCTTACTAAATTTGGTAAGTATTTCGGTACGGTGGCTTCGGCGGGACCTCTTCGATGAATGATAGGGGTGTACCTGCAAAGACACTCTGGCGCTCAAGTTAGAGGTGTAGAGGTAAGAGACAGGTATCATGAATGGGAATAGATTTTTCGTACCTTGATTCCATGGGGTGTTGTTGTATTTATAGGGTATCAAGAGATAGATTTGATAGGGTTATTTCCCTATCAAATCTCGAAATTCATGATAGAGATAGTCTTATCTTCTATCATGATCTTATTTCTTGATCTTATCTATTAGTAAGATATACTTTCCGTTATAACTGCCTAGATCCGAGTAAGCTTATTTTACTCGGCCAGACTAACTACTCGGTGGAGTGCCGAGTCCGAGTAGTACACATGCCCCCAAGCTTTGAAGGTATGCAAGAGCTTGAGTGATGGTTTTGCCGAATTCAAGTTTCCATTCAGCCGAATTGGTGTTGTATCCTACTCGATTTTGTCGTGTTGGATTCGGCTTCCTCGTAATGGTGACGTGACTTTGAGTGGTTGTGTTGTTTCATTTTTGGATGGTCGCGTGACTTCGTCTTCGAGTGGTCGCGTCGTTTCAGACCTATTAACTCGTAACGCTTCCTGAGGGCGGTGTCAATGATTACTTTTGAATTTCGAGACTGAAAGTACACAGAGGGAGAAGCTCATAACATTGTACAAACATACACAAAAGAGAGACCACATCGTGAACACGTCAAACTATATATATATATATATATATATATATATATATATATATATATATATATATATATATATATAAGTGAAAATTTAAAGTACACAGAGGGAGAAGCCCATAACATGGTATTACATCAGTTGAAACTCCCAACTTTTATTTAATCATACATACTTATAGCACTGACCATTAATACTTTATATTAAAATAGGTTTATATATAGCCAAGGTTTCAAATAGCTAGCGATTGTTGTTGTAATATGAGGAGACTCTTTGACGTTCGCAATTTAAAACCTTTGAGCATAGCCGAATTAACACTCACTCTTTAATTAGTTGGAGGCTCGATTGGTGGCTTCTTTCCTGCATAGGTATTTGGTTCCTCCTTTGTTGTAGTCACGTGTGGTGGTTTATGTTTATGTTGTGGCGGGTAGTTATCAAGGTGTGGGTTGTGTTGTTCTTACAGGGAATGAGGAATATAAGGAGATTCAGGCCTTGGGCGAAGTTTGGCAAGGGAGCCTGAAGCCAAAACCAATGCTACCAACAACACTAGCATGTATTTGGGAAACATTTTGAAGCTCTCACCAATTTGGATGGTGTAGAAACGAGAGCAGAGTAGGGGCCTTTTATAATGGTAAAAAATTCTTGGACACCCAAGGGTGTCTACATCCACATAGAGAGATAAGAAGAGAGCGTAGATAAATGATTAATATTATATTTTTTTTATGAAAAATGTTTAATATGATTAGTGATGTAATGTGACAAAAAGAAGAATAAAAAGAAATTAGATGTGTCAATAATTTTTAAAACTGGATCGGTCATTAAATAGGTCGAGACATGTATCCAAGGTTTAATGATTCAACCGTGGTTGAACTGTGGTCGAACCGGTATTAATAAAATAGTAATAATAATTAAATAGTATTTAAAATCATATTAAATAAATATTATATTATAACTTTATAAAACTAAAACTAAAATAAAAGCATAATTTTATATGTTCTTAACATTTAAAGTAAACATAAAAATCTAAATAAAATATATCATAATATTTTATGTTTATATTTTAATAAAATACAACAACGTCATTAGCAATAACATATAGAATAAAAAAACAAAATGAGAAGTTAATATAATACTATAAAATTATAAGACATGAAGATATAAAAATATAAATGACTAAATTATGTTTTTATAAAAAAGTAATAACAATTAATAAAATAAATTATATGAATTTGTAAATTTTATTAAATGTTATTCTAATCTATCTTAAAAATATTTTAGATTAAATTTAAAAAATAAAAAATATTTATTTTTAAAATACCGATTCAAACCAATTTTTTATACCAGTTCTATAATGATTTTGGATCAATTTTGGATCAACTGATAGTGCAACCACCCACGATAGTGCAACCACCCACAATTTGATATCGTAATTTCCTCACCCATTACCCTATTTCATTAACTTTCTTTTTTTTTTTAATAAAAGAAAATATAGATAAAAATGAGGCACGAAGTGCCACTTTTTCCCTTGTAACAATAAAATTATCACAAATGACAAAACTGTAGAATCTTATCTCTTGTTGTAAAAGCTTATCATGTTTTTTTTTTTTCATGTGCCAGTAATGGCCGACCTTGCATCCTTTGTTGGGGTTCACGATTGTGTCCTTCTCGAGCTCCTCCATGGCGCGCAACGCGGCCTAGAAAAGGCTCAATTTCGCGAACAAACTCGTCGATGAACCCGACCTGGCTCACCTCCAGGTACAATCCTAGGTCCTTTGTGTCGGTAGAGCCATGCCACCTAGTGGCACCACAACATGCAATGCTCCTTCTTGAGTCCTGTGTTGAGCGGTTTTATTATTGCGGCGAGTTAAGCTGGAGCCTCACGCACGAGGGAGCAGGGCGGGGAGGAGTGGGGTGCGGTGTCATTTTGGAGTGTAATGGTTTTGGTGCTGAGAGTAGTGCTGTCAATTTAGGCTTGGTCCGATGGGTTGGCCCGGCCAACCTACAAATTAGACTAGACTGGACTTTAAAAAAGATAGCCTAAATAGAACCAGGCTTTTTTGGCCTGGCCCGCTTGGCCAGATGAGCTAAATGGCCTTAGGCCGGGCTGGCCCGATAGGCCACGGGCTGGCCTGAAAACTGATAAAAAATTAAATAAAAAATGTATGTTGCATTATATGTATCTTGTGGGCCTGTGTTGTGGTTGTCCGCAAAAGTCACAGGCCCAAACACAACCAAGCGAAAGGCTGAAGGCACACCGCAGCCACACGCACATGCAACAACTTGCTCCAAACTCCAGTCAAAGGCCAAAGCTAGCATCACGTAACTCAACTCAGGCCAATTTGGAAGATAATGAGTGTACAAGATAGTGTGGCACATTCATCGAATAATACATGTACAAGTGGCCTATGTATATAAAAGTGTTGATTTGGGGAGTATACCACTCATGTGTGATAGTAATCTTTTGGAGGTTTAATTCTTACATTTTTTTGTGGTCTTCGTGGTGGATGGTAAAGGATTTTGGCAACTTCTTGTTTTCTTTTGAAAGCTTAATGTGCTGCAGTAGGGGAAGGGATCATTTTTTTTTTTTTTAATTCAGGCCAATTTGGCCCGTTGGCCCGGTGGCTCGATATCGGGCCAAGCCGCGCCCAAAAAATAGTAGCCTGAATGTCACATGGACTAGGCTAAACTGGCCTAATAAACTGATTGGCCCACACGAGCCAGGCTGGACTGGACCGGCCCGGTCCATTTGACAGCTCTAGCTGAGTTAGGGAGGATGAGCAAATGTAATTGAGGATTGTAATATTTTCTTTGATTTGTTTTGTTCCTGGGCTTGATTTTGGAAGATGAGAAGTTTGCATTTTATGTTAAGGAAGCAATTTCTTGCAATTTTTAACCATCGGAAATTATTTAACACCTTTCAAACAAGCCCGACAAGCATTTTCTAGTAGTTTTGAAATGTCAGAAAATTAGCCATCACAAATGTAATAAAATATTAATCAAATTAACATCACATTATCACTTAACAGTGATATTTGACCGTAGACACTAGAAGCATGAACGGAACAAAAGTTCAAGACTAAGACTAGTCAAACTTTTGTTTAGAAATTAAAAACTGAATTTATTAATGATCATGCATTAACGGTATACTGTTTTACAATGTTATCTAATTACAAACTAAGTTTGTTATCTTTTATAATAAATACTATAAAAATCATACCAATAATTATGTTTGATTTGCTAAAAAATGAAGGACAGGATAATACAAATTTTTTTGACCCACAAATAACAGAATAATAGATTGAAAAGACAAACTTATCCTAGTCACTTAGGCACGTCTCCCACTTTCTATTTACAGTTTTCACGTTTCACTCTCGCTGTAGCGTATGTAAAAACTGTAATCTCCATGAATGCGATTAAGGAACTTCCACCATGAGAAGAATTGCACCAGGAATCGCCAGAAGAATTGACGGAAGAGAGAAAGGAACAAAAACCAAAAGAAGAAAAATTAGTGCAAAAAGAGGGTGATCTATTGAGCTTAATCATTTTTTTGGTTCGTTTTCTAGTTTTGTAATCTTAATGGTTTATAAGATCTGATTCTGATCGCGCAAAAAATTTCCAGGAACAAAGCGAGATCAGTGAAGGCAGTGAAAATAATATGAAAGATGCCCTATTCAGTTTTTTTATTCAGTATATTTCGATCTCACAGTGTTCTGATAATTAATGTTATTTTATTTGTATTGTCCATTATTTATCAGACAGTGTACAAGATTAAAAATTGTCTTATGACTTTAATATTTGTTTGTGTATATTTGTTTGAGAGAGGAGGGATCAAAATGACACCGGTGTAACTTACACTAACTGTTACACCATTTAATAACTTAATATAAAATATGATTTTTATCAATCCAACCGTTGAATTGTATCTACATATTACCAAGATTGTTTGTGTCAAATTTTGTCAAAATTGAACAACAATAAGAATGTGATCAAATGATCCATATTTTAGTATATTTTGAAAAGTTTATATTACGTTGATTTTAATATATGAATGAGGTAGCAATAATTTTGGATTAATATGAAATTTTGTATATATAATCTATGTGAAAGGAAAACTTTCAATCTAACGGTAAGTTTGAAGAAAACATCATCCAATTAAAAGTTATTGAATAGTGTAACAATTTGTGTAAGAGGAGGATCAAGTTACTACAAGAATAACTTTAAAAGAGTTACTCCCCATCTTAAATATTCATTTTCTTGAAATCTAATGATTCTATTGAACAACTAATTTAACCATTAGATTTTAAAAAAAATGAGTTAACGGTAATTTTAAAGAAGAGTGACATGATAATTGAAATATTTTAGGATGTAATAATTGAGATCTTTTATAGATTTGATTTTTGTTTGGTAAATCTTTTAAAGATTTGGGAGTTATATTAGATTTTAATTTGAATTTTTAAATATTTTAATCTCAACCGTCTATTATTTTTTAGGCAAGAAATTTAAAGGTAGAGCTGTCAAAAAGTGGGTCAATCCAACTCGACTCACCTCTTGGTGAGTTTTAAAAATACTTACCCGGCCCACCACGAGTTAGTGGATTAAACGGGTTAGCCCACCTAAAATAAAAAAAAATTAAGGAAAATAATTTTTTTTTATAAAAAAAATCAACACATTTTTCAAATTCACTAACATTTTTTTAAGAGAAACCACCTTTTGGTGGGTTGGGCCTCCGTTTTTATTTACGGCACAACAAAATAACACTAAGTGGACTAAGACATGTAATGTGAGGGAGGAGGGCAATTTTATTTTTTTTAAATAAGTTGGCAACTCGCGAGCCAACCCAAGCCATCACTGGTTCAATCTGATGGGTCAGGCTAAATTTCTCATGTTACTGGAAATTTTTTTTTTCCGGCCCAACTCGGCCCAAATTTGAGGTGGGTCGAGCTGACCCACGAGTTGCGACCTATTTTGACGGCTCTATATAAATGGTGTTTTTTTTTTTACTGAATGTAAAGGGTGTTAATCACAAAGAAATTGCAAAACAAAAAAAGAGAATTAAAAATTAGATTTGAATAAAATATAGTGTTTTTCTTTTTTTTACTGACCATTCTTAATAATTTTCTCAATAAATATTTTTTTACTGATAATTATATATAGTAGTCATAAATAATTTTGTTTAAATAATAAAATATTAGTAATTAATTTATTGCTATTGTTATTACTATTGAATAATTGCAACACTAACTAAATAAATAAATAATAGCCACTAAAAATAATAATATTTGGTGTAGTTTAACATTTTCTTTTTAAAGTTTTAGAGTTCCTTTCTCTAACAACGTGTTTCATGTGAGTCTTTCATTAATTATGGCTAAGCTTCTCTTTTTTGAAGAAAAGGAAAGATCTCTCTTATTTAAATAATGGCAAATGCTAACCAGTGCTCTTAGGGCACTGCTTAAGAAATTAAAAGGAGAAAGTTTTTATTAGAAGGCGAAAAATTGTGCTGTCCATATTTTTGTTGTGCTCTCCTATGAATTCCACACCAAATACTTTCTCCTTTTATCTTCTTAACCAGTGCCCTTAGGACATTGGTTTGCAAGAACTTAAATAATTGAAGGAAGAGTAGTGATAAACTGATAATCATAGTTTGATTACTAGTTGTTACATTGATGGTGATAAGAATAGACACTATTGGGTCTAATCCTGAACCAAAGGTATATAAAGGGTAGCGCATTAACAGCAGAAAGCCATCGAATTTAAATAATTCAATCTTTCTTTTTAAAAAGATGCCGACAAACTTTTAGCTTTCCTTTCCCTTTTTTTTTTTTTTTTGATAACACGTTTCCTTTCCTTTTTGAGTCATCAATTTTTGTCTTTAATTATTGAAATTCCAAAGATATTACGGGGAGTCATGAAATTATTCAAATCAAAGCAGAGTAATTGTTTTCTTCTGTCATGGAAAAACTTAGTTGTTACCGTGAAATTACAATACTCCATATTTTTTTATAGAAAAAAATATTTATATATTGACAATGTAAAATAGTATTACACATTTATTAAATGACAAACAACTATATATGGTAAGTTTGTTGCTTTTTATAATAATTATATGAAAAATCATACAAACGGTGATTTATGAATGGATAACAGTGTAATTATTTTTTTAATTCAAACATAATTAGAGATCATTTTTTAAAACATTAATATTAATATTATTACAAATATTTCATTCATAAATATATAATAATTTAAAATTATTTTACTATATTTATGTTTTTATATTATGTTTTTTAAAAAATTAATAAGATAATATTATTATTTATACATTACAATGAAAATATAAACAAATACATTAATAATAAAAATTCATAATAATTATTAAATTTTTTACTATATTACAATTTTTAGGCATCATCATTTTTTTAATTTTTAATAGACTGGAGAATATTAATAACATAATATAATAATAGAATTTTTAAAATATTAATATTTACAATACAATCAATAATTTTAAAAATATTTATATTTTAATAATATAATATAATAATATTAAATTGAATAATAAAAATTTATTTTTTATTTTGTAAAAGAAAATTGATGACTTTTTTAGATAATAATATAATAATATATTAATATAATTTTATAAATATTAAAATTAAAAATATTATAAATATAACATAAATAATAATCATTTAATAAATTTTGTACATTATAATTTTTATCTTTTAATTCTAAATAAATAAATATCAAATATTTTTATGTTTCTATTTTTTCAAGAGAACCAAAGATGCATAAAAAATATTTTTTTAAAATGAAAGATTTTAAATAATAATTTTATTAATATAATAATATAATTAACAGAAAATTTAAAATATTAATAATATAATAAATATTTTATATTTAATTTTAACCTAAATATAAACTCATGTCTTTTATCACTGAACGTGTTGATTAACTAACACGAGATTGTTTCAGTTTAACTAATTATGGGATCTAATTCAAGTCCTAGGTATGCATGCATTAAATATTTCGAAAGAAAGTTTACCATCCATAGTGATCTTACAATTACAAGGCCCGAGTAAGATTGTTTCATGTGAAGAATATTTGCTGTGTAAACCAAAATAATCTCACGTCTTTTGGGGGAAAAAAAAAAGAACCACGAACAAGCCATGACAACCAAGTGACCAACCACTATAGAATTCCACTTGTAAGAACCACACAAACTCATGTCCTCTGACAGAAAAGGGGACCGAATTAGAAACACATAAAACAATGATCTTTTGGTGGCTAAGCTATGTCATGAAGGTTATGACAACCGGGATACTTGGAAAATGGAAACTCACCAAGTGTTCTATGGCTGTTGCTAAACGTATGAAATATTATAACCTTTACGTGACACAAGCAAAAATATTTAAAGATGTAGTTCTTGTAATGGAACTAGTTGAAAAGGTTGAGTTATGGCATCAAAGGTTGTGCCACATGAGTGAGAAAGGCACAGTTGAGCTAACCAAAATGGATGTGTTGTCTGGCATGAGAGGTTCACATTTGCATAAGTGTGATAATTGTTTTACTAGAAAGCATAATAGAGTTTTTTTCAGGAGTCACTCCACCTACTAGGAGACTATAAATTCATTGTTTGGTGCATTCTAATTTATGTAGTCCTATGCAAACAAGAACTCTTGGTGATATGCATTTATGCTGTTAGACCTTTTCTCATGGGATTCAGAGCTCTAGGAATGCTTTAGAACTGATCTTCTGTTGCCAATGTTTCTCAAGTGCTTAGCCTTGCCAAAAGGTAAAGTTTTATTACTTTGGTTAAAAGATTCTAAATAAACCTTTGACTCATGTCATTTAGTGCCTGCTCCCCAGCACATAGCACGAATGGAAAATTTAACATATAGGCCTGTTTAAATAAGCTTATTCAAAAATATTTATAGGAGAAGAAAATAAAAATAAAAAAATGAAATAACTTCTCCATAAGTAGCTTAAATTAATTTATGTACAAACTAATTTGTATAAGTTCTTTCATCTTTTAGAGAAACTATATGAGAGAGTTTTTACAAATTAACTTATGCATAAGTTAATTTTAGTTTATGGAGAAGCTCATTTCATTTTATTTTCTTATTTTCTTCTCATAGAAGTGTTTCTGGATAAACTTATCCAAACAAACCCTTAATGCTTAATAATTTTTAAAAAAAAATTGTTGTTTTGTTGTCTTAATTAATTGTATAAGTAAACGGAAATATTTACTGGAAATATTTCTAAAATAAATTTTCATAAAAACAAAAACAAGGAATAAATATCTCATGTCACAAACATTATATTTACAAGGAAGTACTAGTTTCTTCAATAGAGTCTGTACATAACTCTTTGGAGGATGTTTTCCCTTCAATTTTTTCTCTTTCCACATAGAATGCTGGTCTTTGAGGCATGACAAATACTGCACTTTCATTTGTTAACATTGAAATTATATGATACATCGTGGGTCGATCATCTGCATATTGTCTATGCATAAGAGAGCAATGTGAATGCATCTTTTCACTTCATAAGGATCAAACAAATCATTAAGTGATGGATCGATTAATTGTAGAGAGACACCTTGATTCCATAACTCCCATGCCTATTAGCATTTTAGTCAAATTAGATAAAGGAAATAGTATTAAAAAAAAAGTCATTGAAAATAATTTCACATACATGTCCTATCAAATTTATAGGGCGGTCCTTGTTGAAACTAGTATTTCTTCTTCCACTAATAATTTCAAGGAGCAACACTCCAAAGCTATAGACATAAGATTTTATAGAGAAAATTCCTCCCATGGCATATTCAGGAGACATGTAACCACTGCAAAAATAAAAAAATGGCAAAACAAACTTTATTTACGTATTCTTCCACTATACTTGAAACAAATAGAGTTTTGCAAGCTTACTAAGTCCCAATAATTCTACTCGTATTTGTTGTGGAATCTTGTTCTGCAAACATTCTTGCCAATCCAAAATCAGAAATTTTTGGATTCATATTCTCATCAAGAAGTATGTTACTAGCTTTTAAGTCTCTGTGTATGACTTTGAGTCTCGAGTACTTATGAAGATATAGTAATCCTTGAGAAATTCCTTCTATTATGTTGAAACGCTTCTTCCAATCTAGTAACTTGCTTCTAGTGCAATCTTCTCAATGGAAATAAAGCAACATGTGTTAAAAATAAAGGAATCTTTGAGTGTGTGTCACTGTGTGTGTGTATAAAGGCAACTAATTCCTAAAGGGTAACAAAAACCAAAAGACTTTTCTTCAATAGTACGTAGAAAAGTTAAACAAAGCATGACATTTACATAGTTATGTTCAAGATAGGAAAGCATATGTCAATGAATTCATCCATAATAATTATTGGAAATTTCTGTTGAGAAAACTTAATGTTTTCCTCCACAATGGCATTAGTTGTTGCATGATAATTAAAAGGCTTAAATAACTTTTAGGTCATGATAAATTTTCAAATTTTGCTTTGAGTCTCTGATAATTTTTGTTGTTGTTTTGAGTCTCTAATATATTAAATATTAAAATTTTGGTTTTGGATTCCTACCGTTAATTAAGTGAAAACGTGACACCATCTCAACGATTGATATATATTGGGAAAATCTGTTCGGATGGTGTCACGTCGTCACGTCATCACTTAACGAAAAAATTTATTAGGGATTCAAAGCAAAATTTGAATATTTATCAAGGATCTAAATGTTATTTAAGCCTAATTAAAAAAATATTTTCTTAATCTGTAAGTCTTCCAAATTAAAGCATCACCTAATTAAATAAACTCCAACATATTCCATACCGAATAGATAGAAATCCAAGCTTTTGTTTGACATATACTCATAAATTAGAATCCTTTCTTCTTTATGAATGCAACATCCAAGTAGTTGTACAAGATTCATGTGTTGAAGTTCACATATGAGCATTAGTTCATTTTTGAATTCCAGAGTCCCTTGTCTAGATGTTTTTGAAAGTCTTTTTATAGCAGCTTCTTTCCCAGTTGGTAGGATTCCCTAAAGTGACAAAAAAAAAAAAATCATTAGTCCTTTAAACGAAACTTGTTACAACTTACAACAAGACACAATGGTTTCATATTGTCACCTTATAAACTGGTCCAAAGCCTCCTTGTCCTAACTTGTTTTCTGGTGAAAAATTATTGGTTGCCGACAGAATTGAGGTATAGTTAAATACTTTTAGATCTCGTCTCTTGTTGAACTCATCTTCAAGATCTTTAGTTGCTGAATCTAGCATATCTCATAAAATGTTGAATGATAAGAAGGGAATATGCTCAATAAAATATCTAGAACAACGTTTATTACAAAGATATATGCAGCTAACCTTCAAACAAATGTTTCCTTTTCTTCAAGGCCAGAAATATAGTGGAAGCACATATCACAAATAGAACAGCGACTGTTACAATAGTTATCCATATCCTCTTTTTTGTACCTGCACGCCGTGTTTTCATGTAAAGTTATGTAAATGTGATACCAGATATATAGCGTTTACTACATATGTGACTAATTAAAGTAAAATATTACAACAATGATACATAGACTCATTTTTCTTATCACATGTATTAGGATAGACTCTCATACTATATTAAAAAAGTGAGTTTGGACCTAACTTAACATTACAAAACCGACTTGTAAGATGAGAGATCGATATCTCACTTATATACTTTATCTTGACATTATTTCTTAACGATTTTTTCCTAATAATTGTTGTGGTACTATAGCAGGAGTTAGAAAATAAATCAAAATGTGGAGTAGGAAGTCGTGAAATCATAGTGGACTTACCTTTGTCATCGGTGTTCTTTACCAACATGTAAAACTTTTCGCCCCCACCACTTGCAAAATTAACACCTTCCGTTGAATTCCAATGCAAGAATGTACAACCAGTTCCATAATCATAGTAATTTCTGAATCCATCACAACTGCAATTTTTCCAGCAAATAGCCCGGCAATCACTTGGGCCATAACTGGAATTAGCTAGATCATTTTTCATGTTCATACTGATGAAAATTTCCTTGAGTTCAAAAGCATCACCGCGATGCCTGCATGTGGGTATCTCCTCCCACTTTTGGCACCCTCCATCTATGTTGTACCCATAACACAGATCACCCCTTGCAATAGCTTCTTTATTCTGGTCTATCAACTGCCCAGTTTCCATTACCACCCACAGTGTAAGCTCTTGTTCATTTGAAGTTGTAATTGTGAAGTAGCTTTCATCGTCGTTTGAGACAATCGTGTACTGTGTGTTGTGCAAGGATCCATTGTTTCTCAGTTCTCCACTAGTCCAGGACAATTGTCCTCGTTCCTTCACTACTACAAAAAAGGCATTTAACATCGGTTATTTTAGGCTTTTAACATCGGTTATTAACCGATGTTGTATCGAACGATGTTGAAAGTGGACAACTTTCAACATCGGTTGTTGAACCGATGTTAAAATACAATACAACATCGGTTCGGAGCACAAGCGATGTCAAAAGGATGCCCACATAGTGAAAATTATGTGTTGAAAACAACATCGGTTTTTGCCAAAACCGATGTTGTTAGGTGACTAACAACATCGATTATCCCAAAACCGATGTTGTTTGTGCCAGAATAGTCAAAATATGTGTTGAAATCAACATCGGTTATGGCAAAAACCGATGTTGTTAGGTGACAAACAACATCGGTTGTCCCAGAACCGATGTTGTTTATGCACCTACCAACATCGGTTTTTGCCATAACCGATGTTGTTTGTGCGCAAATAACATCGGTTATGGTAAAAACCGATGTTGTTTGTGCACTAACAACATCGGTTTTTACCATAACCGATGTTGTTTATGCTGTTTTTTTTTATTAGCGTTCTGTTTTAGATTGAACCAAACCTGTAATTTCAAAAAAAAATCCAGACCAGGCAATTTGTATAATTAATAATCAATTATCTATGCTTTATATTGTTATAAATAAAATACTAATTAATGTATAAACAAACATTAAGCAATATATCCAATATACAAATAGAATCCATTAATAAGCTAACATTCTACTAATTTGTTCAGTGCTTCATTTCTAACTCTCAAAAAGTGTCGTGCCCACTGAATGCGAATATCTTCAATTGTCGTTGCCTCCAATGGTTGAGAATCGCAAAATGTCTACATCATATATAAACAAATGTTAGTTAATCACATCGAATATTAATAGTTATAATAAATGAAACCTGTTAAAGTAAACAAATATATTACCGTTTCCCAGTTATCCCTGAATCCCCCATGGATGATGGTCCACATCCAATGCATGACATAATAGCCACACTCAGTGCCTCCGCTTTGTAGATTACACTAAATTCAATATGAAATTTAATAGTGTTTAAGACAAATTATTGTAAAAAAAAAAAAAACTAAGTAAACATTTTGGATATTCAAACATTGGTTAAATTACTTACTTTTACATTTATCCAATCAATTTTCTTCGATTTACTTGGATGGTTACCTTGCAAGCCCTTTAAAGCACTGGTTAATGAAACATGCAAATATAAGTGTAAGACCAAGATATTCATGTATAATAGGTTCCATACAATCAATTTGTTACAAATTTAAACGTACCCTATAACTGTGGCTTTGATGTCTACATCGGGCTTCTTGTGTAGGGAACAAAACCAGACAACAACATTGGACCTAGGACAAATAACCAGGAGTTGCCAATGTTGGCTGCATTGGAAAATAGTTATTAGTAACAATGCAATCATTATTTAAATGCATTTATTAATGAAATTTTACTTACTTATTTAAGTAAGCTCCTAGGTAGACTTCTTTTTGAGATTCATGTATCCATCTTTGAATGTAATTTTGAGCATGATCTCTCGTATTCCCTGATCTCTGTATGCTCTGAGGCTCAAGGAGTCCATAGACAGAACCATGCTCGAATTCCATACATAAGTCATTCAAAAACCTATTTTTGTTCAAATAAATGTAAATTGTTAATCACTTACAATTAAATAGGTAATTGACCTAAAATTAAAATGTACTTACATCATCCACAACTGTATAATACTGATATTAAGATATTGATTGCCACTCAATATCTCCCCAACATCACTATGATTTATGTAGATGGGGAACTGTTCATTATGCACCCCAAACAAGCTCGCATCCCACGACACCTGGAAAGGATGTCTGAAAAGTAACAGGCTAACCTGTACCAAATTTAATAATGGATCATCATCAGGGACCGACCTATCATGAGGTTCAACTGGTTCCTTTGGTCTCTGTTTACAATCCTACACAATTAATAAATACAAGTTACTTGTAGCCAACAATTTATTCTATTCAATTGTATTGATTATACCAAAAAATAAAATCAATTAAAGAAGCTACCTCCCATGAAACAGGCTTCACAAGATGACTCGGCCATGCAATAAAGGTGTTGAGGGCGTCCCCCACTAATTGAACCTCATTAGTCGGTAAAGGGACTCGAGCAGTAGCATCTAGAACCTCTTCAACCCCCACCTTGACCATATCATCCGTCAAACACGTGTGGTGTATGACTGAAGCCCCATGATAAACTCTCCCAATGGCCACCAAGCGGGGAGGCTGCTCATCAACATAGAAGCCACACTGTTCAGCTGTTGTGTCAGTGCCAGGCTCCTCCCCTGAGGGATCAATATCAGTACCAGCATAACTCCCCTTCGTGCTAACACGGGCACCGGAAGGAGCTACAAATGGGTGAACATGCTCAGGCGGCTGCTGGGAGGTCATCTGGCTCAACTCCATTAACAATTCTCTCTTAAGCTCATCTTTAAACTCCTCTTTTAACTGCTCTTTAAACTCCTCTTTAAACTCCTCTCTGAAGCTCTCTTTCAACGAAGCCACAAGCTCTGCAGTGATGGATGAAGAAGTATGCGAGCCACGTGATAGTGATCCAAAGTAATGGTTAATTGTCACACCATATCCAGCAGCACGAACACGACCACCGTGCTCCGGTCGACCAATAGCAGTGGTCAGTATATCCTAACGTCCATGGGGAACAAAGGTACCCTGTATGCACTCCTCCTCTAGGGAATCCTACAAGCAAAAAAAGATAAAGGAGTCAACTTCTGTTGTTACTATATGTAGTTACATTTTAAGCTGCATAATAACTTACAATCCTATCAGCAACATGTTGTGCTGCCTCAGATGTCATCTGCCCAGAACGTTTTGTACGGGCATTCTTCCACTTCACATGTCGTTTAATGGGAGATGGAGGATCAACTACACTTGTACTCCCAGATTCAGCAGCTTCAGACTGTTTTATCTTCATCTTCTCGGCCATCATGTTTTCCTCAAGCCATTGATAACCCCCACGAGACTTTACATGTGGCATGTTGTTCTGTTTCTGGATTTCTTGAGCCTTCTGTCTGATTTTCTGTGAATAATAAGACATACTTTCAGCAAAATAATTAATCAAATTTTGATATAGACAAATTAAAAAACATTGCCTACAACTTACCTGCCAAGCAGAAGTATTACGGCTGGCTTTAAATTCCCTCCACATGTCCTTCTCAATGCCAAATTTTACACAAGGAATCTCATCCTCTTAGCCTTGGACGCTTCTGGAATATCAAATTGTTCCTTCAACAGAGAATCATATGTAACAGTCAATGACAATAATATGCAAGTTAAATACATACAATTACTATAACATAAAGAGTTTATTGCAAATACCAGAATGTCCTCCCAAATCATGTTCTTCTTAGTTTCCGGCACATGGTGCCAATCTTGATATGTAATATCAACCCTGTCTCGGGCAGCAATCCCCAAATAGGTCCTGAAATGTGATCTATTTGGACCTGAAGCTTTCCCAGTTGCAGGATCGACATCAACTCGTGGCTTCTCCCCAGACAAGCGTTTAGCAGTGAATTTTTTGAGTCGTGTGGATTGTCTAGTCCTCCTGGACGTAGACTCAGAAGGAGCTGATGACTCAGGATGAGGGGAACCTGGTGGTGTACCCATGTGCCTGTTCAAACAAACAAAAAATTAAGTGTTATTTGCAATTGTACAAAGTTTATAAATTGTAAATGGAGATAAAAAATAAGTTGACAAAATTATTAAAGTATACAATAACATAGACATTACTTATATATAACATGGTTAGGTAGGAATGTTCTCCCATAAGCCTTCATCATGATCATGACGATTTGCGTGTACGCCATCCTCCTCATTTTCTTCAATGATGGTAGGCATGCGTGTGTAGAAAGAGGGAGGCTCACAAATATCAAGTGTTGAATCATCATTTTCATGAATAACACCGCTGGTTCTTCCTTGTAGAACCACTGACCACCTTGCATTACAGGGATCTTCGACATAAAACACTTGTTTTGCTTGTTCTGCCATGATGAAAGGCTCGTCCTTATAAGCAACCTTTGTAAGGTCTACAAAAGTGAATCCCAAATCATCAGTCTTCACACCGGTGTTGCTATCAACCCAATTACACTTAAAAACAGGCACTTTGAAAATAGTATAATCAACCTCCCAGATTTCTTCAATCACTCCAAAGTAAGACATGGACCCCAATTTGAGGTTGTTATCTTTTGCATTAGAAAAGTGTTCTGATTCAGCCCGAAGACTAACCCCACTGTTTTGAACTGTACTCTTGTCATCTTGTGACTTCGTGTAGAATGAATACTTGTTGATATCATATGCCTTCCAAGTTGGAACATTTAGCTTAGGCCCATTTGCTAACCACTTTAACGTTTCAGAAGGATCATCAAGAGCAAAAATGGTGTCTTTAAACCAGTTTAAGAAAGTTTTGTTATGCTCAATCAACACCCGATTCTTGTTCATTTTTGGGTTACTTGCCTTCACAAATTCTTTGTGTGCATTTATGTATGGGGTCACCTCATCGGTATTATTCAATATATACAAATGTGCTTCATTCAGTGCCTTGAGACCCATGGTTACAACAAGTAACCCTCGTGTACCCTTACCTCTCACTCTATTCTTGTGACGAGACTCAGGAACCCCGACAGGTTTCGTCTTCTCCATGTACTCTGAACAAAACTCAATAGCTTCTTCTGCAATGTACCTTTCAACAATGGATGCCTCAGGACGGTATTGATTCTTCGTATACCCTTTTAAGATCTTCATGTATCGCTCAATTGGGTACATCCACCTTAAATAAACGGGTCCACATAATCTAATCTCCCTCACTAGATGAACAATTAAGTGAACCATGATGTCAAAAAATGAAGGAGGAAAATACATCTCCAACTGACACAAGATAATAGCAGCCTCATTTTCCAAGTCATCCAACTTTACAGGGTCAATTACTTTGCTACATATTGCATTGAAGAATAAGCACAGGCGAGTTATGGCAACCCTGACTTTGTTAGGCAAGATGTTTCGTATCGCCACGGCTAGAATTTGTTGCATCAAGACGTGGCAATCATGAGACTTTAAGCCAACTAATTTGAGATCCTTCATCGATACAAGACTCCTTACATTTGAAGAGTATCCATGTGGCACCTTAACATCCCGTAGACACTGACAAAAACTTTTTCTCTCTTCTCTGGACAAAGTATGGCATGCTGGGAGCAAATATGTTCGTTTACCTTCTGACCTTGGATGTAACTGCTCACGTATACCCATCTCAACCAAATCTTGCCGAGCATTCAGACCATCCTTTGTCTTGCCTTTAATGTTAAGAAGCGTGCCGATTAAACTATCACACACATTTTTCTCCATATGCATAACATTTATACAATGTCTAACATCTAGATCGGACCAATATGGAAGATCAAAGAATATCGACCTCTTCTTCCATATTCTTTTCTCACTTGCATCCTTCTGTTGCGTCTTCCCAAAGATATTTTGGATTTCCTCCACCCGCTCATAAACCTGCTTTCCAGTCAAAGGTATCGGTGCACTTACATCCTCTTGTCTTCCATTGAAAGCTTTTTTCAATCGCCGATACGGGTGATATGGTTTGAGAAATCTCCGATGCCTAGTGTAGACTGTCTTTCTTCCATGCTTGAGTTGCACGTAGCTTGTGTTTTCTTCACATATAGGACATGCGTGATGCCCCTTAACACTATATCCACTCAAATTCCCATATGCTGGAAAGTCATTAATGGTACAAAATACCATTGCACGCAACTTGAAGGTTTCCTTGCGATTCCCATCAAAGACATCAACCCCTTCGTCCCACAACTTTGTCAAGTCTTCAATCAACGGACTTAGATAAACATCAATGTCATTTCCTGGCTGTCTTGGACCTGAAATCATCATAGACAACATAATGTATTTTCGCTTCATGCACAACCAAGGAGGCAGGTTGTAAATTACTAGCAAAACAGGCCATGAACTGTGGTTAGTACTTAAGTTACCAAAAGGATTCATTCCATCGGTAGCAAGTCCAAGCCTAAGGTTTCTTGACTCTTCCCCGAAATCTGGAAACAAATGATTAATATTGTCCCACTGGGGAGAATCAGCAGGATGCCGGAGCAATCCATCACATTTTTGACTATCTGCATGCCATGTCAGGTTTTTTGCGTCATCTCCATTAGCAAACAATCGTTTAAACCTTGGAATTATTGGAAGATACCAACACACCTTTGCTGGGGACTCTTTGTTTGTGCTTTCATCACTACCACACGCATCATCCTTCAATTTGTACCGTGACACTCCACACATGGGGCATTTATGCATATGTTCAAACTCATTTCAATACAATATGCAATCATTAGGGCATGCATGTATTTTCTGATACTCCATACCCACCGGACACAGTATCTTCTTTGCCTCATAGTTATTTTTCGGCAACGTGTTATTTTTTGGAAGCGTCGTTTTCAACACCTCAAGCAAATCAGTGAAGCTTTTATCACTCCACCCATATCTTGCCTTCAAATTGACCAAACTTAACACCGCTGACAACCGTGTGAAGTTGTTGCACCCTAGATACAAAGGCTTCTTCGAATCACTTTCCAATGCATCATACAAAGGGGCATGTGCTTGATGAAAAGACTCTTGTCCAACATCTCGGATCATATCCTCTAATCGATCTCCCATTTCAACATCAACAACAGACTCAGTTTGGGACACCGTCGGCATGTCTATGAATTCACCATGCCATATCCATCTTGTATATGTTTGAAGAATCCCGTCACAGAGAAGATGTGTCCTTATGTCGTCCACGACATGTCGTCTCCCATTCAGACAGTTAACACAAGGACAATAATATTTTCCCCCCATATTTGGTGAATTTTGTTGAGCAAATTCCAAAAACTTTTCAACCCCATTCTCATACTCCTCAGTGATGCGAATAGCTTTCATCCAACTTCGATCCATCTTTCCTTTTCTGTGATACTCACAAAATTATATCATGCATGACGATCTCACTTTTTCATAAAGGTGTGGCCCTATCCCATTCAGGAAGACATTTTTTATACTTAATTTGTACGTAGAGGTTAAGTCTCTTTTGTTAAATTTGACGAAATTTTGGCAGCATTTCGCATTGATCTCCAAGTACACGACATGAAAGCAGTGACATCAATTCCACCACAATCAAGTATGCACTTGGAGAACAAAACGAAATACACTAAACCGAAATTTTGTCAAATTTAACAAATGAGACTCAACCTCTACGTATGAATCAAGTATAAAAAAATGTGTCTTCCCAAACTGTCCAAACGGACAATTCAAGATTCAATACAACGATTAATCCAAACTTTCCTTATTAATCATTGTATTGAACCTCAAACGGGAAACTAAGGTTCACTCAAAATGCTTAACTTGCATATAAAATAATACTCATTAATTACACAAACAACTTATACAGCATTATTATAATTGTAACAAGCACTGAAGTGTTACAATGAGATACGTACCTGAAAAGATGCTCACTAACAATAACAAAGAATGCGGTGATGACGGTGGACACGACATAATCTCTGAAGGACAAGAACAACACCAACACAGGTACTCAATGCTCATTGCCTGTAGGTTAAGTTATTACAAAAATTATCATAATTATGATAATCATAATTATCGCAATAGAAATATTAGTTACAATGACAATTACATTTAATACACTTCAAACAGATGATAGGAAGCATACAATTCATAGATGACTGTAATTGTCTTAAGCATGTGGAAATGAACAAATAATTACACAGATATCGTTATGTAGGGGAACAAGTATGATTTTGAGTACACATTATATAGACAACTCTTATCCTTATCCTAACAGGAAAAAAAAATCCAAAAACTCCTAACTTTTGTAACACATACAAAACCCAAAATAGAGATCTAATAATGAACTTGATAACATCCACACCCTCCTTTAAGTTGCAACACAATGCTATAACACCAACCACCCGTAACTCTTTTTAAGCTGCACCACAACAAAACAGATTATATCTTCCCCTGCTTCATGTAACAATACCACAACCCAACCAGCTGTAGATCACACAAAAGAACTATACAGCAACCTCACCAAACCACACAGAGAAAGATACAAAACTCATAAAGAAGCACCAATCATACTGGAAAGGAATATAAACCTTCCCTACCATAAATTGCCTAAAAGAATGCAAATCGAAACATGTACTGCCTCTAGCCCATAGCTATATCTATATTATACAATAGTTGTCCACTCATTCTTCCCTAAATTCCCAAACAAAAAAAATCAAAATTTTCCCAAACTAATCTACAATGCAGGACAAGTATTATATGTCAAATTTTCCCTAAATTGATACAAAATGTACAAATAATTTGGACCAACAGACAACAACAAACATGCGCAACAGACAGCAACAAAATGTTCCAAGTAGTTAACATTCAAGAAATTACCAAATATGCAGGCAGCAGCAACAGAACATGCCAATTCCAACAGTTTGCAGAGAAGAACACAATGCCATTTGTACGTACCTGTTATTGGCGCGCGACAACACACTCTTGCGAGAAGAACACGTTCGCAAGCAGGACACCTAGCAACACTGACAATGGTTTCGAACACCTTGCGAGATGAATAATCATGTTAGTGTTTGGAACAAACAAGAAAAATCATGTTAGGGCGGTTTGGAACCAACAAAATGGGGACAATGTTTCGTACCTCAATGTCACAAGCCACACAGACAACGGCGAAAATGCAAAAGGGGTTTAGCAATGAAGTGGAGGACGAAGCAATGGAGGCGCGACAATGGCGAAAAGGAACGTCGTGGAGGAGTCTGAGAACAACGAGGTCGTGGTCGCAAGGATTTCCACAGAAGAAAGAAGGGTTCAGGCGTGAAAGCGAAAGGGTTCAGGCGCGCGCGAGTCTGTGAAAACAAAAGACAAATGGATACTTAACACATGGATAACATCGGTTATGAGGTATAACCGATGTTAACGAAGACCTATCAACATCGTTTCACTAGAAAATCGATGTTGAGCATCTCCTATCAACATCGTTTTCTAGTGAAACGATGTTGATAGGATATTTCAACATCGTTTCACACATAACCGATGTCAACATGTTGCTTATAATTTCAAAAATGCCACCGCGTTTCCATATATTGACATCGTTTCACTAGAAAACCGATGTTGAGCATCTCCTATCAACATCATTTTCTAGTGAAACGATGTTGATAGGATATTTCAACATCGTTTCACACATAACCGATGTCAACATGTTGCTTAAAATTTCAAAAATGCCACCGCGTTTCCATTGACATCGTTTTTTGGTCAACCGATGTTGATCCAGCGATGTAAAAACGCATTTTTGTAGTAGTGCTTGATGATCAATTCTCTTCTTCTCGGTTCCCACTCCAGCCTGAATGCCCCGAGTCTCGGGTCGGATTCAGCCAACCACGAAACTAGCGACCAATTATGACCAGTTTTGTGATTGACTCCTAACTTCATCCCAGGGAGTAAAGTATCAGTAGGATAATCAAAGCTTTGCCACAATACAATCTTTGTTCCATTGGGGTGAAGTTGTTGCAGCACAAAGTTGCCTGTATCCAACAGGGTGGCTATTGGAACAACATAAGTGTAACAAACTTTTGAATGTGTGTGCAACCGCATCTGGAGAAAAAGCATCATCGTGCAACAATCATTTGAAATTGTTATCTGCAACAGTGCAACAGACTTTTAAATTGTTACCAGTTATATTTATCTTTCTAGTTATTATCTTTTAGACTTTTGAATTTGTTAATAGTTGTATTTATCTTTCTAGAGTTTTATCTTTAATTTAAATTCATAGCTACAATTTTATAAATGTAACATGTATCAACATCAATAATATTATGCTCCTTATTTTACTCAGTTTCTATATGGTATCACAGAGCCAGGAGCTTAACAGCCAAATCGATCCTTTTTTCTTTTTTTTTTCTCATGGCCACTCACCATTGCTTTCGTTAAATTTAGCCTCTGCCAATCACCATACGTGGTACAAGCAAATGACTCTTCTTGGCTATGTAATGGGGACCACATCATGTCCTCCATCCAAAATCAATCATGATGATTAAGCTTTATTGTTCTCATGGCTACTCACCATTGCTTTCGTTAAATTTAGCCTCTGCCAATCACCATACGTGGTACAAGCAAATGACTCTTCTTGGCTATGTAACGGGGACCACATTGTGTCCTCCATCCAAAATCAATCATGATGATTAAGCTTTATTGCTTCTGCCTTATGGTGGTTAAGCATTCTCATTGGTTTGTGCTTCTATCTTGAGTGGTTAAGCATTATTTTGGCTTCTGCTCTTAATGGTTAAGCTTGATTGCTTCTACCTTATGGTAGTTAAGCATTCTCATTGATTTGTTTTCTTCTGCCTTATGGTAATTAAGCATTCTCATTAGTTTGTGCTTCTGTCTTAAGGAGTGGTTAAGCATTGTTTTGGCTTCTGCTCTTGATGGTTAAGCTTGATTGCTTCTACCTTATGGTGGTTAAGCATTCTCATTGATTTGTTTGCTTCTACCAAGTGGTTAAACTTTGAGGTATAGTTTTTGCTTGGTGGTTAAGAGTGTTTGCTTCTATTAAGTGGTTAAGCCTTGTGTCATGGCTTCTGCTTAATGGTTAAGCTTGTGCCTGTTGGCTTCAACGATTTAGTCATTGTATTTCTTTTGTCATTCCCATGTTCCATCTAGTCATCAACGTGCGGATAGTGCAATAGCAAGAGAAACAACAAGATTTGAGGATCTAACAACCAAGATTCAAGTTGCAAATGACAACTTGATCTTGAGGGGGCATATTGGAACAACATAAGTGCAACAAACTTTTGAATGTGTGTGCAACCGCATCTGGAGAAAAAGCATCATCGTGCAACAATCATTTGAAATTGTTATCTGCAACAGACTTTTGAATTGTTACCAGTTGTATTTATCTTTCTTGTTATTATCTTTTAGACTTTTGAATTTGTTAATAGTTGTATTTATCTTTATAGAGTTTTATCTTTAATTTAAATTCACAGCTACAACTCTATAAATGTAACACGTATCAGCATCAATAATATTATGCTCCTTATTTCACTCAGTTTCTATAGTGGCAACGGTGTTGTTCAGTGGTTGAGGTGAAGAGTAAAGGATGACGGGTTTCGCATCTTTGGATTCTATTTTGAGTACACCGGAGTGGTTTAGCCTCAGAACTGCAGAATGCTTGTCAACAGGTTGGTTTCTATTAGCAACCCACACTGCGAAACTATCATCGTTTCTGGTGTCGCTGATGCTCAAGTGAGTGTAGTTTACAATAGGATTTGTATATTTAATGGTGAAAAATCAATGCGGTATTTATTGTTTTCTGAACATAGCTGGCTTGTCGTATTCAGTGTATCTCCGGGCTTCAAACTGTTATTTGCAGCAATAACGTATTGGACTGAAATGAGAAAGAAAACAAGCAAGAAATGAGATGCTCCCAACTTTTGTTTGTAACAGACCATCTTCAAATACTTTAGACTGCAAGATGTTTCTTCTATATATGTGGGATGATATGATAGTCTATTGGTCTGTATTTTGGGAAAACGTGTGGTGCGCATTAGCTTCAAGTATATTCAGCACCTTATATTAGGAAAAAGATCAAATGGAGTGTATGGAAGGAAGGTTGAAAGAAAGAGAGATAGTAAAAAAAAAAGATAAAGTAATTTAATATGCAAGTAATTATAGGCTTAAATATGTTTTTAGTCCCTCATATTTCATATTTAAGTATTTATCTTTTTTAGTCCTTCAAAATAAAATTTGCATTTTTTAGTCTCTCGAATTAGCGAAATGTTTTTTTAGTGTGCTTCTCTTTTTTAGTCCCTCAAAATATAATTTGCATTTTTTAGTCCCTCGAATTAGCGAAATGTTTTTTTAGTCCTTCCCGTGATAAAAAAAACCATAACAAATTGTGCATTAAATCCTCCAAAATTTAGTCAAGAGAACTAAAAAAAGCATTTCGCGAATTTAAGGTACTAAAAAATGCAAATTTTAATTTGAGAGACTAAAAAGGACAAATCCCAAATTTAAGAGACTAAAAACATATTTAAATAGTAATTATATTAAAAAATGCAGCCCACTTTGTGCCAAGAAGATTGCAACAAATAGAATAATGAAAATTAGTCTTGGGCAATGGGGCTGATATACCCCTAAAGTGAAGAAAAAAGCAAAGCAATAATTATATTAAAAAATGCAGCCCACTTTGTGCCAAGAAGATTGCAACAAATAGAATAATGAAAATTAGTCTTGGGCAATGGGGCTGATATACCCCCAAAGTGAAGAAAAAAGCAAAGCAATAATCCAAATTATGATCCAGCAGTGGTATCCCATCCCTGAATAATATATTGCATTCCTGTGAATTTACAGTGTATATATGGGCATGTGCTAACACTGCAGAAGGTCATGTGTTTTCTTCACTGCAGGGGATCCAGTCCCTCCAAGAGTCGTTATCAACCTGTACGTGGATAGTCCTTGACATCCCTCCACGGGCGGTGTACCTTCCAGCGAAAAAAATAAAAAGCAAAGAGGCCTTAAATCATTTGAAACAAGGTTCCTACTTAAGTGATAAAGTAAGAGTTATAAATGTCATAAATGAAAATAAAGAGAGAAATATGAAGAAAAAAATGAGAAAGAAATACTTATAATGATAAAAACTTTCTTATATTATATAGTACGGTTAGGATAGCAATGGGATTTTTTATTTGTTATGCTAATATCCAACAAATTTTATATATAAGTATGGATATTTGTTAAATGAGTATTATGAAATATATATATATATATATATATATATATATATATATATATATATATATATATATATATATATATATATATATATATATATATGGGATAGGATCCGTTTAGTAAGTCTAAAAACTTGCATCAACTCTTATCTGTTGATACAAATTAATCTAATGGTTCATAACAATTTAATTAAATAATTTTTAAAAAAATTAAGTAAATGTCACGTGATATGTTTTTAATCCCATTCTTATCGTCATCAAGTGCTATTAGGGCTTCCCGTCCTAGAGCCTCTGCGGCGGTGTGCTCGCCAAGTCCTGTGCCACCGACAACTAGATCGACGTTTGCCGCCAATAGCCCAAGCGAACTGTTGAAGCAATCGTCTGGGTTGTCGCCACCGTGTTCAAGAGATCGGGCCTCTTTGTGCGTTGCCAGGACTCGCTGCTTCCATGCGTGCCAATTATAACAGTTGATTCGGCAACGAGGTCTGGCCATTGAAGTTGCACAAGTGGTTCCCGTTGAAAACAAAACCCCAATGAAGGATCTAAATCTTTGTACAATTTTTTAGATGAAATTCAATTTGCACGTTGAGCTTCTCCAACGATCCAGAATCCATATATATTAATATGCGACTCCATTATTCCTAAAATTCGCTAAAATTATAATTCACAATTCAATGAAATGTTGTGTGGTGCAAGTTGCATTTCTTCAAGTAGATCAAAATAAAGTATGCAGAGGAGCCCTTATCCTCTCACACTTATTATTTGTTGACGATTGTTTCTTGTTTTGCAGGGCAGATGATAATGAAGCTGAGACATTGCAGGATATTTTATCTTACTTTGCAAAAGCCTCTGGTCTTGCAGTTAATTATCAGAAGTCTGAAATATTTTTTAGTAAGAATACTCCACAGCACACCAAGGACTCTATTTCCACTCTCTTAGGCGTATCAGAATGCTTAGGAACAGGAAAATATCTTGGAATGCCATCATGATTGGAAGAAAGAAGAAAACAATATTTAATTATTTAAGAGACAGGGTGTGGAAGAAGATTAATCAGTGGTCAAGCAAGCATCTTTCCAAGGCCGGGAGGGAAGTTCTTATTAAATCCGTTGCCTAGGCAATTCCATCTTATTGTATGAGCACATTTCTACTTCCAAGCACTTTGAGTGAAGAGATTCAAATAATGCTTAATTCTTTTTGGTGGGGTTCGAATAGAAACGGTGGAAGAGGAATAAATTGGATGAGTTGGGAGTGTTTAGCCATGAGAAAGGAACACGGAGGTATGGGCTTTCGTCATTTATAAGGTTTTAATTTAGCCATGCTAGAGAAGCAATGTTGGAAGTTTATTTCCGACAAAGATGCTATTGTTTCACAAGTTTTCAAAGCTAAACATTTTCCTAATGAGGATTTTCTTCAAGCTCGCTTGGGTCACAATCCAAGCTATATTTGGCATAGCATCTACACTTCACGGGCGATGGTTAAAGATGGCATTAGATGGCGTTTAGGTGATGGCTCCAGGATCAACGTGTGGGATTCCCCTTGGTTACGTTCTAAAGAAAGTCCCCTATGTTCAAAGTTTGCCTATACAGGGACTTGAGGATTTGTGTGTTAGTGAGCTTCTTGATCCTAGCTCCAATACTTGGCGCGGAGCAATTGTGAATCATGTTTTTAATCAGCGTGACAGCAGCATAATTATGTCTATGCTAGTGCATTTCAACAACGGTGGTGATGAGTAGGGATGGCAATGGGTAGGGTCCTATAGTACCCGTTCCCATACCCGCGTTTAAAAAAAATACCCGTACCCGGCCCCATACCCGCGCGGGTAGCAACTTTAATCCCCATCCCCGTACCCGCTGGGTACCTATATACCCATACCCGCACCCGCTACCCGCACTTTACTTATGTATGAAGTTAATAAATCAATAAAAAATAGACTTAAATGTAATTTTGGTCCCCCTATTTTGCACAATCCGTAATTTTAGTCATCCTATTTTAAAATAGAGACATTTAGTCCTCCTATTTTGCACAATCAGTAATCTTGGTCCCTCTATAGAGACATTTAGTCCCCCAATTTTGTAAAATCCGTAATTTTGGTCCTTTCATTAAATTGAAAGCATTGACAGTTAAGAGATTAACGTTGACCTTGACGTGACCCAAATATAGTGATGTGACACGAGATTATTTATTTATTTTTTAATTATTTTAAATACTGAGAAATAATTATTTGTTTATATACGTCACTAAAGCACATATTACGTTGATTTTAATGGTTGGGGTAGTCGTGAGTCCTAAAATAGAAATCACAAGTCTTAATCATTTATTTTAAACTAGTTCTACATTGTTGAAGTACATGGCACATCGTAGTCAAATAAATGATACTCCCTCCGGTCCTTTTTATAAGAAACAAATAACTAAATCATCAAGACCAATAAAAATAGTTAAGTTAGTTAGTTATAATTAATAATGTCATGAATTTTAATTGTATTCCAAAAGTACCCCTTAAATTGATTGGTTTAAGTAGTGGTTACATTAATGACATTGCACCTCCACCAATAAGTGTAACTTGTATTGTTAATAGACCAATAAATGCATGAGAAATGAGTAGGTGTCTTATTAATGGATTTCACAAGGAAGGGTAAAAAAGAAAACTAGTAATTAATACATCTTAAAGTGGGTCTATGTTTCTTATAATTAGGACCAAAAAAGAATATCCTTTTGTTTATTATAAAAAGGACCGGAGGGAGTATTACTTTTTTTTTAAAATATATTTTTCATCAATTATTCTACTCAATATTTAAAATAATTAAAAACTAAATAAATAATCTCATGTCACGTCACTATATTTGGACCACGTTAAGGTTAATGTTAATCTCTTAACAATCAACGCTTTCAATTTGATGGAAGGACCAAAATTACATATTTTACAAAATTGGGAGACTAAACGTCTCTATTTTAAAATAGGGGGACCAAAATTACGGATTGTGCAAAATAGATGAACCAAAATTGCATTTAAGCTATAAAAATATTAATTAAAAAAATTATTACAAATAAATTAAAAATTCACGCTTAAATAATTCAAACTTAACATTAAAAGCATCCACACATAATATTAAAAATATAAAATTATTGTAAGTTATAACATAAATCTTTTACTATTAGTGTTAGTTTATGGAAAATATAATTTTTTTTTTTTTTTTTACAGAAAAGTATATATATAACATAATTATTTATTTAAGTTATTTTAATTATATATATATATATGGTAGGTGCGGGGCGGGGCGGGTACTATAGTACCCGTACCCGTACCCGCACCCGCAAAAAATTGCGGGTAAATACCCGGCCCCGGCCCCAGCCCCAATAAGTGGGTATTTACCCGACCCGCTTGCGGATATTTTTGCGGGTACCCGTAGGGTTCGGGTACACTTTGTCATCCCTAGTGATGAGCTAATCTGGAATCTAAGTAAGGATGGGAGATATACTGTTAGGTCAGCATATTATCCCATGGAGAACACTATTGATAATTCAAACCTATGTGCACCTGGTGATTGGAATTCTGTTTGGAGAATGAACATCCCACAAAAAATAAAAAAATTTCTATGGAGAATGCTTCGAGACTGCCTTCCAAGAAGGCAGCGTCTCAGTGCAAAAGGTGTGCAATGCCAAATTACCTGTCCCTACTGTGAATGCAATCCTGAGACAAGCTGGCATGTGTTTTTTGGTTGTTCGAAAATCATGGATGTATGGGCTCAATCTGGCTGCTGGAACAAAACTCAGCACTTTGTTGAAAACGCTGACTCTCTTAAGGAATGTATTTTTTCCTTAATTCAACAATTAGACACAAATTTGGAGTTGATGTTCATCTCTACTCTTTGGTGTCTATGGAAAAGACGCAATGAAAAAGTTTGGGAGGATGTTGAAAAATCAATAGCTCTCTCTTTATCTCTTGCCAGGGAATTTATTCATAACTAGAGAGCTGCTAGAAAGCATGTTTCCTCATGTAATACTTCCCATCCATCAACAACTTCTCATCGCTGGACTAAACCAACTGCTGGATATCTAAAATGTAATTTTGATGCTGCAATTTTCAATGATACGGGTACCTATGGTGCTGGAGCATGCATAAGAAATGATACAAGTGATTGTTGTATTTTGAGTTTTGGAGAGTATTACAAAAGGCAAAGTCCCACATTGCCTAGGATAGCTTTGCCTCACTAGTTTATATATCCTTTTGTGTTTATAGCTTTCAAAGAGGCTAGTAAGAGGTGGAAGCCTCACGTGCATGAGTTTGGGCCTCATGGGCTTTTCGTAGTGCAAATCCGTCGATTTGTCCCCCCCCCCCCGCATGCGAGTATGGGTTTTGTATTGTTTTTACACTGTGATTTAATAATTCTCGTATATTTTATTTTAACGTTCATTTTATTAACGTTTTAATTTCTTCCGCTTTTAAATACCCATTGGTGCTACACGTTTGGAGAGTACCAAAATTACACCTTCTTCGTCTTTTCGTTCTCTTCTGTTCCTGGGTTAAAATATTTTCTTGCCAGTTCTGTGCCTCAGTACATTCTGAGAAGTTCCTGTTGTATCCTGGGGGGGCTTGCGCGGAGACCCGCGGATAAGTCCTTTAGGGCAGTGCTCTTGCACGCCTCAGGAAGTGTTTTTGTATAAAGTGGCTACAATCTAAAGGACTTATGGCTGATAAAAACAAATCCTTAGCCGCTGACACGTCCTAACCTTCCTCTCCAGCCAACAACAATGTTGGTTCGATCCCTGCCAACTATGCAAAACCATTGCCGGACGTCTCAAAGATTGAAGTGTTCGCTGGACAAAACTTCCGCCGGTGGCAGGAGCGTGTCTCCACTTTGTTAGACATGCACGGAGTAGTTTTTGCTCTCACCACTCCGAAACCAGAATCCACTGCAACTGCTAAACAGATTGATGACTGGACTCAGGCCAATAAGGTATGTCGTCACACTTTGCTCAGTGCCCTATCTAACGATTTGTTCGATGTCTATTGTTCCTACAAGGAGGCCAAAGAGATATGGGATTTTATTCTCCTGAAGTACATTGCCGAAGATGTTATCAGATAGAGGTTCATCATTGGCAACTACTACCGCTGGGAAATGATCGAAGGCAAGGACATCAAGGTTCAGATAAATGAATACCACAAACTGATTGAAGATCTCAAAGCAGAAAACATCAACCTTCCATATGAGTTTGTATCTGATTTGCTGATTGAAAAATTGCCTGCATCTTGGACTGACTACAAGCAACAGTTGAAGCAGAAGCACAAGCAAATGTCACTATCAGAGCTGATCACGCATATCATTATTGAAGATACCAACAGAAAGGAGTGTGCTGCAGCAAGGGCAAAAGCATTATCTGCCAAGGCAAACGTGGTTCAGGACAAACCACATAAGAAAAGGTACGAGCAGAAACCTGATCACAAAAATAAATTTAAAAATAATATCTCACATTCTTCTAACCCAACCTTCAAGAAGAAGGGAAACTGTTTTGTTTGTAGAAAGCCAGGACATTATACACCTCAGTGCAGGTTTCGCATAATGAGAAACGATAACCCTCCTAAGCCTAGGGTCAACCTGGCTGAAGGGGATGATGTTATAGCTGCGGTTGTTTCTCAAGTGAATGTGGTGACCGATGTGAGTAAATGGGTGGTAGATTCTGGGGCTACCCGACATATCTGTGCAAACAGAAATGCGTTTACCTCCTACAAAATTGTGGGGGATGAAGAAGAACATGGGTATCTTGGTGATTCTAGGACCACTCCGATTCTAGGAAAAGGAAAAGTTCTTCTGAAGCTCACATCTGGGAAGACTCTGGCTTTGACTGATGTGCTACATGTGCCCTCTATTAGAGTCAACTTAGTTTCTGTAGCACTTTTGGGAAAGGTTGGGGTGAAAGTGTCCTTTGAATCGGACAAAATTGTTATGACAAAGAACAATGTGTTTGTGGGTAAAAGGTATTATGATCAGGGACTCTTTGTACTCAATGTTTCTGAAGTTATGAATAAAACTGCATCTACTTCTGCTTATATGGTTGATTCTTATGATATGTGGCATGCTAGATTAGGATATGTGAATTCCTCGTATGTTATAAAATTGCAACGACTAGGCCTAATCAACATGCATGATAAACAAAGTAGAAAATGTGATATATGTGTTGAATCTAAATTAACAAAGAAAACATGCTCTGTTGTGCAATGTGAAACTGAACCTCTTAGCTTAATTCATTATGATCTTGCTGATTTGAAACAAACTATGACTAGAGGAGGTAAAAGTTATTTTATAACCTTTATAGATGATTTCTCTAGATATACTAAAGTTTATTTGATTAGACATAAAGATGAAGCGTTTAACATGTTTTTGTCTTATAAAGCTGAAGTGGAAAATCAGTTAAATAGAAAAATTAAAAGAATAAGATCCAATAGGGGTGGTGAGTACACTTTGTTTAATGACTTTTGTGAAAAGGAAGGTATAATCCATGAGGTAACCCCACCATATTCACCTGAGTCAAATGGAGTAGCTGAGAGGAAAAATAGAACCCTTAAGGAGATGATGAATGCTCTGCTTATTAGTTCCTCTGCACCTGACAACCTTTGGGGAGAAGCCCTTTTGACAGCTTGTTTCTTGCAAAATAGGGTTCCACATAAGAAAACAGGGAAAACACCTTATGAGTTATGGAAAGGATATACACCAAACCTGAAATATTTGAGAGTGTGGGGGTGCTTAGCTAAAGTGATGTTACCAGATCCTAAGAAAAGGAAAATAGGACCTAAGACTTCTGATTGCATGTTTATTAGTTATGTGGAACATAGTGCTGCCTATAGGTTTCTTGTCCTGAAGAGTAATGTGCTTGATTGCAATACCATAGTAGAGACTAAGAATGCTGAATTCTTTGAGGACTCTTTTCCCTTGAGGTCTACCTATGATTCTGAACAACCTGTAGAAATTTCTAGTGAAACTTTGATTGAGGACTTGAGGAGGAGTAAGAGACAAAGGAAAGAAACATCGTTAGGAAATGATTTCTATACATATCTTGTTGAGGATGACCCGTTGAGTTTTTCGGAAGCTGTTTCTTCTTCTGATGCTAACCTTTGGAAACAAGCTATTAAGACTGAGATTGATTCTATTGTGAAAAATCATACTTGGACTCTAGTAGATTTACGACAAGGAGCAAAGCCTATTGGATGCAAGTGGATCTTTAAGAAAAAGTATAATCCTGATGGATCAATAGATAAGTATAAGGCTAGATTGGTAGCTAAAGGGTTCACTCAAAAGGAAAACATAGATTTCTTTGGTACCTTTGCGCCTGTTACCAGGATTTCCTCTATTAGAGTTTTGATAGCCTTAGCGGCAATTCATAAGTTAGTTATTCACCAAATGGATGTGAAGACAGCTTTCTTGAATGGTGATCTAGAGGAGGAGATTTATATGTCTCAACCTGAAGGGTGTGTGGTTAATGGTCATGAAAACAATGTGTGCAAACTTTTGAAATCCCTATACGGTTTAAAACAGGCACCAAAACAATGGCATGAAAAGTTTAATGAGACTATACTTGATTATGGCTTTTCTGCTAGTGATGTTGATAGATGCGTGTATACAAAATCTAAGAATGGTGATTGTGTCATTATATGTCTGTATGTGGATGACATGCTGATTTTTGGTACATGCAATGATATAGTTTTGAGAACTAAATCCTTTTTGGCATCTAAATTTGATATGAAAGACATGGGTGAAGCAAGTGTAATTTTGGGAGTTAAAATCATAAGGAAGGGAGATAGTATATTACTATCCCAAGGACATTATGTTGAGAAACTTCTAAGGAAGTTTGGATATTATGACTCTAAGTCAGTGAGTACCCCTTATGATGCTAACTCTCAATTGAAGAAAAATAGAGGAGAACCAATTGATCAAACTCAATATGCCCAAATCATTGGGAGCTTACTGCATTTGATGAATTTCTCTAGACCTGACATTGCATATGCAGTAGGTAGATTGAGTAGATACACTCATAGTCCTAATCAGGACCATTGGGATGCACTTGCGAGACTCATGAGATACTTGAGAGGTACCTTGGACTATGGTATTGAATATAGTGGATTTCCCGCTGTACTGGAAGGGTACAGTGATGCTAACTGGATCTCTGATTCAGATGAGACAAAATCCACTAGTGGTTATGTATTTACACTTGGTGGTGGTGCGATTGCATGGAGATCAGCCAGACAAACTATTATAGCTAGATCAACAATGGAGTCAGAGTTTGTTGCTCTAGAAATGGCTGGTAGTGAGGCTGAGTGGTTGAAAAACTTCTTAGCTAATATTCCTTTGGGAATGAAACCAACCCCATCAGTGTCTATGCATTGTGACTCTCAATCAGCAATAGCTGTAGCTAAAAACAAAATCTTCAATGGGAAAAATAGACATATACAATTGAGACATAATGTAGTAAAGCAGCTGCTAAAGGATGGAATAATTTCCATAGATTATGTGAAGTCAGAAGGAAATTTAGCAGATCCTCTGACAAAACCCCTGGGGAGGAACATGATATTAGAAACATCGAGGGGAATGGGACTTAAGCCAATTGAAAACAAACAAGTGATAGTAACCCAACCTTTGTGATTGGAGATCCCATGAATAAGGTTCATATGGGTAAGAACAAGTCACTTGTCAGTTCTGCTAGCACTAAAATTGATTTTAATCAATTTTTTAATTTTCTGTCCCTTCCTATGGTGTGAGAAAGTGCTAGATACTGCATTATTGAGAGGCTAAACTTTATAGTTAAGCTTTACGTGGTTGTGAGAAAGCTTAACAAATTATAAAGTTTTTAATGACTTTCATATCCCTTATGGGTGGTGTATGATTTGCAGCATACACTTGATGGAATCACCTATATGAGTGTCAAGTGGGGCCGCTTGTATGAGATCCTGGCAAAATCTCTAGAGCACTCATGAATATCGGGCACGCGCATGGCCTAGTAGGGCAACACAGCGATAACGACAACAATTGTGGGGGTGTATTGTGATTGGTAGACCGCTAATACACGTCAAGAGTCAAGAGGCTGCGGCTACCGAAGTCTGAGCCGCTTCTCCGGTTCCTCCTCCTCCCCCTTCTTCTCCAAAAAAGAGGGATCCCCAGGTTGTTCAAGGGGGGAAGGCCCTTCTAAGAAGGCCAAGCCGAGTCCGCCTTCCGTACAACCTGTGGTGTCTCAGGTCGAGAGGCATCCGGCTTTCCTTTAGATGATGGATGGGCGAACGTCTTTGTGGTGCAAGGACTTCAATCCCCAAGTCCTCATCAGCGCTGATAATCTCAGTCAGGTTGATCGAGATATGTTGAGGGATGTTGGTCCCCGCCTTTCCATGGAGGTGATATCACGCTTCCAGGCTCGCTCTTGGGCAATTCCCCAATATTGGGTTGAAGAGTTCGATCACAGCCATCGTGAGCTTGCCTTGGCTCAGGAGTCGGCTTCGAAGGCTGAGTAGACTTTGTTGGAGGCTACTAGGGCCAACGAGACTCTACTTCAATCAGCTGAGAAGTCTCATAAGTCTCTTGAGGCGGCAGAAGCGAGGTTGAAGGAAGCTGAGAGCCAGGAGGGTGCTCTGAAGCTTTCTTTAGCTCAGGCTGAGAAGTCTTCTGAGGACCTTCAGGCAGAGGTGGAGCATCTCAACCTAGAGCTAGAGAAGGTCAAGTTGGATGTTGCTAGCTCCGAAGCTAAGCTGAAGGCCGATCTGGATAAGGAGGTGGCTGAAGTTGTCTCCACTCATGAAGGCGGGTTCTAGAAGGCGGTTCGCCAAGCTGGGTTTTTCTTTAAGGATGCCAACCTTTCCCTTTTTGACATTGGTAAGGATGTTAACTAGCGAGGGGAGTTAGTGATGAATCGGATATCCCGGATGAGCAGGTTCCCGGTGACTTAGCCTAGGCTCAGCTGTTTATTTACTTTTTTTATTGTAGAAGGCTCACACCTGGCCAATCTAATAGGGTGCATTTATTTTAATGAAATTTGACTTTCTTTCAAGTTTTTGCAATCACTTTTCTGTATGGAGTTTAAGATTCGTATCCGGTTAGGGTCTATGTTTTAAACCATTTTTTCGCATCCCGTTAAATGTTTACATGATTTTTAGCTTAACTCGTTTTTCATATCTTGTGGAAGGTCTACATGGTTACCTTAATTCATTTTTTGTATCCTATGGAAGGTCTACAAGGTTAGCTTAACTCATTTTTCGTATCCTGTGAATGGTCTACACGGTTAGCTTACTTTTGTAACTTAGTTTTTGATAACTAGTTATCGAAGCTCGGTCCTTCTTTCGGGATGCCGAGTGTCGCTCACTTTAAGTGGCTTTCTGTGCCGAGTGTCGCTCACTTTAGGTCTACTCGGTCGTATGTGAATTAGGATAATGTAATGGAAAAAGGAATTTATATTAATAAAGAAAATCGGGTGTGCCTCGTTAAAACCTCTTTGACAAAAAACCTCTTGGGGAAAAAATGTCAAAGTAGGAAAAAGAGTACATCACCACTTACAAATTTCTAGCTGTAATAAGACTTCAGATGAGTGGCATTCCAAGTATGAGGAATGGCTTTGCCGGATGGATGCTCTAGTCAGTAGGTTTCATTTCCTAATGACTCGGTTACTCTGAAGGGGCCTTCCCAGTTGGCTGCCAACTTGCTCTCTCCAGTTGCTTTCCTTGCTTCCCCACATTTTCTCCAAATCAGATCTCCGACTTCAAAATTTCTTGGTTTGACCTTGCTGTTGTATCTTTTTTCGGCTCTTCTTTTGCAGGCCTCTGCTCTGATTTGGACCTCATTAAGGGTTTCTTCCATCATGCAAAGTGCATGCCTTAATGACTGCTCGTTGTTTTCTTGAATGAAGTTTATTCTTCGCAACGAGGGTTCTCTGATCTCTATTAGTATCATGGCATTCGATCCATACGAGAGTCGAAAGGGTGTTTCCCTAGTTGTGGATTGCGACGTGCAACGGTATGTCCCAAGGATTGCCGGAAGTTCCTCGGCCCAACTTCCTTTGGCATAGCCGACTCGCTTTTTTAGTTTTCCCAGTATGACTTTATTGGCTACTTCAGTTTGCCCATTGGTCTGGGGGTGCTTTACTGAGGTTACTCGGTGTTGAATCTCGAGGTTCTTAAAGAACTCTTCTAGGTTCTTTTCGACGAACTGCTTTCCGTTGTAAGATATTACTAAGTGAGGGATGCCGAATCGGCATATGATATTTTTTCATATGAATTTTTGTACGTTGTTGGCCATGATGGTGGCCAAGGGTTCGGCTTCAATCCACTTCGTGAAGTAGTCGATTGCCACCAGGAGGAATTTGACCTATCCTTTTGCAAGTAGGAATGGTCCTAAGATATCGACTCCCCACATGGTGAAAGGCCATAGTGCCATGACGTTGTGTAATTCTTCTGCTGGTAGGCGAGATATGTTGCTGTACTTTTGGCATTCTTCACATTTTTTTACGTATTTAGCGCAGTCGCAGCGCATTGTTGGCCAGTAGTATCCGGCTCATAAGACTCAAACGACCATGGTTTTTCCTCCTGAGCGCATTCCACATATTCCTTTATGCATCTCATTTATCACGTACTCGGCCTGTGTCTTCGTAATGCATTTCAGCAATGGTGTGGTGAAGCCTCTTCTGCAAAGGTCTTCTCCTTCTATGACATAGTAACTGGCCCTTCTTCTGATCTTCCTGGCTTTTTCTCAGTTCTCAGGGAGGGTTCCTCCCTTCAGGAAGTTCCATACCTCGGCCATCCACTCTCGGTCTGCCGGGTTGATATTGGAAACTTCTTTGTCGATACTTGGAGTGGATATCGTCTCTTGTATGACAATTCGATGTTGGTCTTTCTTCTTTGTGCTTGCTAATTTCGATAGCAGGTCGGCTCTTTCGTTTTGTTCTCTTAGAATATGGTTCAGTTTGAACTCAACGAATTCGTTCTTCAGCTGGGAAGCCCGGTGGTAGTATCTTGTCATCTGTGGGTCCTTCGTTTGATAGGATTTGTTCATTTGTCCTGTAACCAGCTTGGAGTCACTCCAGCATCTAAGGTGTTTTCCCCCAACTTCTTTAGCGAGTTTCAGTCCGACTAACAAGGCTTCATACTCGGCTTGGTTGTTAGATGTATCAAAGTCGAATATGAGTGATTGTTCTAGAACAATCCCTTCGAGACTTTCGATTATGACACCTGCTCCGCTGCCCTTGATGTTCTAGGAACCATCCACATAGAGGGTCCACCATGGAGAGGGTGCCTCTTCTACTGGTGTTAGTTCTGCGATGAAGTCGGCTAGGCATTGGGCTTTGATGGGTCCTCTTGGCTCGTACTTGATGCCGAATTCTGATAGTTCTACTGACCAAGCTATCATCCTTCCGGCGAGTTCTGGCTTTCTCAACACTTGTCGTATTGGGTGGTTTGTTTGCACTATCACTTGGTGGCTCTAAAAATATGGCCGTAATCGTCGCGCTGAAATGACTAGGGCTAGTGCTAACTTTTTGATCATCTGGTATCTTGTTTTGGCATCCTTCAGCACTCGGCTTACGTAGTAGACTGGTGTTTGCGCTTGATTTTCTTCTTGAATGATGACCGAGCTGATTGTATCTCTCGAAACTGCTAAGTATAGCAGTAGGTCTTTGCCGGGTTCAGGTTGAGTAAGGATTGGTGGTGAGGTGAGTAGCATTTTCAACTTTAAGAAATTTGCTTCACACTCTTCACTCAATTTGTTGCTTCTTGAGAAGTTGAAAAAACGGTTTGGCTACCTCTGCTGCTTTCGGCAAAAAACGGGATAGGGACGTCAGCCTTCCAGTTAGTCTTTGCACTTCCTTCATGTTGCTCGGGCTTTTCATGTTTATGATAGCTGCGCATTTCTCCGGGTTGGCTTTTATGCCTCTATGTGTGAGCATGAAGCCTAAGAATTTTTTGCCTTGGACTCCAAATACACATTTTTCTGGGTTTAGTCTCATATTGTGCTTTCCTCGGCTAAGTCTTCTGAATGTGAGCTTGGGTCTCGACTTTTGACTAAGATGTCATCGACTTAGACTTCTAGATTTCATCTGAGTTGGTCTGCGAAAACCTTGTTCATTAGGCGCTGGTATGTTGCTCCCGCATTCTTTAATCCGAAATGCATTACCATATAACAGTAGTTAGCCGTGTCGGTTATGAACGTCATTTTCTCTTCATCTAGTGGGAACATGGGTATCTGGTTGTATCTGGAATATGCGTCCAAAAAACTAAGGATGGGATAGTCGGACACTCCGTCCACCAGTTTGTCGATTCTCGACAGTGGGTATGAGTCTTTGGGGCATGCCTTGTTAAGGTCTGTGTAGTCAGTACACATCCTCCACTTGTCATTTGCTTTCTTTACCATCACGATGTTCGCAAGCCATGTAGTGTAATGCACTTCTCTTATGAAGCTTGCACTAAGTAACTTTTCAATTTCTTCTTTGACTGCTTTTCCTTTCTCCGCTCCAAGCTTTCTTTTCTTCTGGGAGATTGGCTTAGCCTCTGGACAGATGGCAAGCTTATGACAATGAAAGCTCAGGTCGATTCCAGGCATGTCTGCGGCTGACCATGCGAATCGATCGGTGTTTTCTAACAAGACTTAGGCAATTACGTTCTCAGTTTCGCTTGTTAATTAAGTTCCAAGCTTTGTGCATTGCCCCACTTCTCTTCCTAAAGGGAAGGGTTTCACTTCATCTGTGGGTTCTGCTCTTGGCTCACCTTCTCAGGGGTTGAGATCGGCCTCCTCCCTTAGAGCGGCATGCTTGCTATATGCCTTACTTTTGGTTCTGGGACCCTTTTGCCGCTGGCTATCCTTAGACTTTCTAAGTAGCACTCGCATGTTGTTTCTTGATCGGCTTTAACTGTCACTATATCTCCTTCCGAGTTGGGGAATTTCATTGCCAGGTGAGGTGTTGAGATCACTGCTCCTAGCTCATTGAGTGCATGTCTGCCTAAGAGAATATTGTATGAAGTGAGATCGTTGACTATGAGGTATCTGATTGTGATGGTTTTGGATCCTTTTTCTTCATCTCCAAAGGTGGTGAGAAGGTCAATGTAGCCTCTGGTATCCATTTTTTCACTTGAAAAACCGATCAGCTGTTCGATCTACGGCTATATCTTGCTTTCGAGGACGTCTAACTGTTTGAAAATGGACCAGTATAAGAAGTTCGCCGAGCTGCCTTGATCTACCAGGACCTTGCATACTAGGAAGTTAGCCACTTTAACCTTAACCACTACTGGGCTGTTGTGATTGGGTTTTATGTCTTCAAAGTCTGCATCAGTGAAAGTTATAGGAGGCATGATTCTTGATGCTCTCGGTTTTACGGAAGTCGAGTTGATTGATCGGATGCCGCGTAGGTGTTTCTTGTTTGCTAAGTTCGAACTCCCTCCTCTGGCGAATCCTCCTGCTGTCGTGTTAATAAGGCCTCGGAGTCGAGTCTCGGGAGGTTTAGTTAGTTGCTCCTGGCGGAGCTCTTCTGTTCGTCAGGATTTTCTGACGTGATCTTCTTCCCTGTTTCGTGTTCATTCTCGCTCAGACTTTCGGTTATCATCTTGGATGAAGCATCGTAGTTTGCCTTGTTGGATAAGTTTTTCAATCTTATCCTTCAAGGTGGTGCAGTCTTTGGTGGCGTGTCCTTGTACTCAATGATATCTGCAAAACTTGAACCTGTCCGCTTTTTTCTGGGGATCGGTTCCGAGTAGGCAAACTTATCAGCTCGGCGCTACAGGCCTCTTCTAGGACTCGAGTTCTGCTTTCTGTTAATGGAGTGTAGTGAGTAAATCTTGCGCGAGGTGGCTTTTCGGCCCTAGTTTTGTCGTGAGAAGTCCTCTCTCGGCTCATTGCTACTTTCTCGCGTTCTTCATGCTTCTTGTGGGATTCGCCTTTGACACGTTCTCAGAACTTCATCATCTCTTCCATTTGAATATACCCTACTGCTCTTTCTCTGAGCTTGTCCATATCATGGGGTGGCTTCTTGCAGAGGCTGTCTGAGAAGGGTCTTGATTTTAGTGCCATTAATATGGCGGTTAGTGCTACTTTAGGGTTTAGGTCTCGGATTCTGACCGAGACTTCAGCAAATCTCTCCATGAAGTCCCTAAGGGACTCATTGTCCTCCTGCATGATATTGGCTAATGCCGCTACTGTCAAATGGTGAGGCTGACTTGTGGCATATTGAGTGCCGAAACGAGCGACCAGGGTGGCGAAGGAGTCAATCCAGTGGGGAGGGATGCGCATGTACCAGTTCAACGTTGTCCCCTTCAAAGTGGTTGGGAAAATACAGCACATGATGGCATCGTCATTTTTGTATAGGTTTACTTGCGTGACAAATGCATCAATGTGTTCGTCTGGGTCTGTTAAGCCATCGTAATTCGTAACGATCCATGGACAGAGGCTTCCACCCGGCCGGTAGTGGTGTTTCCATTATGCCATCTACGAATGAGTGTCATCTTGTTGTCTCAAGTGTTGCGTTCTGTCTCGGGACAGTGTGCGAGATGGATATAGGTTGGGACATGTGGGTTGTTGTTCGGTCTGCCTCGCTCCAGTAGTGTCATCCTGTTCTGTTTGGTCAGGTTGTTCATTGGCTGTCGTGTGGGCAACCGAGTGTGCGCTCCGGTCTTCTTACAGTTTCTGGTATTGCTCTCAAATAGTGGCGTTCTCCCTACGGAGATCCTCTATTTCCTTTGCGCTATTTTGTTTCAACGTGTTCAATTCCCTTTGCAGGGCTTGGATCAATGGGTGATTCTCAAGCGCATGACGTGGGATGGGCGCCACATTATTGGGGTTGCCTTCATGGGCCTCCCCTATTGTCGATGTTCCCTTAGTTAGGGTTTCCAGTCCCTGTGGTCGCTTTTCGTGATTCCCTGTGTTGCCTTGGGTTGTTGCCATCACGATCGTTTCTCGTTGATTGGTGTGGTTGGGAAAAGTTTCACCGAACCTCATGGTGGGAGCCAAATGTTCTTACTAAATTTGGTAAGTATTTCGGTACGGTAGCTTCGGCGGGACCTCTTCGATGAATGATAGGGGTGTACCTGCAAAGACACTCTGGCGCTCAAGTTAGAGGTGTAGAGGTAAGAGACAGGTATCATGAATGGGAATAGATTTTTCGTACCTTGATTCCATGGGGTGTTGTTGTATTTATAGGGTATCAAGAGATAGATTTGATAGGGTTATTTCCCTATCAAATCTCGAAATTCATGATAGAGATAGTCTTATCTTCTATCATGATCTTATTTCTTGATCTTATCTATTAGTAAGATATACTTTCCGTTATAACTGCCTAGATCCGAGTAAGCTTATTTTACTCGGCCAGACTAACTACTCGGTGGAGTGCCGAGTCCGAGTAGTACACATGCCCCCAAGCTTTGAAGGTATGCAAGAGCTTGAGTGATGGTTTTGCCGAATTCAAGTTTCCATTCAGCCGAATTGGTGTTGTATCCTACTCGATTTCGTCGTGTTGGATTCGGCTTCCTCGTAATGGTGACGTGACTTTGAGTGGTTGTGTTGTTTCATTTTTGGATGGTCGCGTGACTTCGTCTTCGAGTGGTCGCGTCGTTTCAGACCTATTAACTCGTAACGCTTCCTGAGGGCGGTGTCAATCTTTTGAATTTCGAGACTGAAAGTACACAGAGGGAGAAGCTCATAACATTGTACAAACATACACAAAAGAGAGACCACATCGTGAACACGTCAAACTATATATATATATATATATATATATAAGTGAAAATTTAAAGTACACAGAGGGAGAAGCCCATAACATGGTATTACATCAGTTGAAACTCCCAACTTTTATTTAATCATACATACTTATAGCACTGACCATTAATACTTTATATTAAAATAGGTTTATATATAGCCAAGGTTTCAAATAGCTAGCGATTGTTGTTGTAATATGAGGAGACTCTTTGACGTTCGCAATTTAAAACCTTTGAGCATAGCCGAATTAACACTCACTCTTTAATTAGTTGGAGGCTCGATTGGTGGCTTCTTTCCTGCATAGGTATTTGGTTCCTCCTTTGTTGTAGTCACGTGTGGTGGTTTATGTTTATGTTGTGGCGGGTAGTTATCAAGGTGTGGGTTGTGTTGTTCTTACAGGGAATGAGGAATATAAGGAGATTCAGGCCTTGGGCGAAGTTTGGCAAGGGAGCCTGAAGCCAAAACCAATGCTACCAACAACACTAGCATGTATTTGGGAAACATTTTGAAGCTCTCACCAATTTGGATGGTGTAGAAACGAGAGCAGAGTAGGGGCCTTTTATAATGGTAAAAAATTCTTGGACACCCAAGGGTGTCTACATCCACATAGAGAGATAAGAAGAGAGCGTAGATAAATGATTAATATTATATTTTTTTTATGAAAAATGTTTAATATGATTAGTGATGTAATGTGACAAAAAGAAGAATAAAAAGAAATTAGATGTGTCAATAATTTTTAAAACTGGATCGGTCATTAAATAGGTCGAGACATGTATCCAAGGTTTAATGATTCAACCGTGGTTGAACTGTGGTCGAACCGGTATTAATAAAATAGTAATAATAATTAAATAGTATTTAAAATCATATTAAATAAATATTATATTATAACTTTATAAAACTAAAACTAAAATAAAAGCATAATTTTATATGTTCTTAACATTTAAAGTAAACATAAAAATCTAAATAAAATATATCATAATATTTTATGTTTATATTTTAATAAAATACAACAACGTCATTAGCAATAACATATAGAATAAAAAAACAAAATGAGAAGTTAATATAATACTATAAAATTATAAGACATGAAGATATAAAAATATAAATGACTAAATTATGTTTTTATAAAAAAGTAATAACAATTAATAAAATAAATTATATGAATTTGTAAATTTTATTAAATGTTATTCTAATCTATCTTAAAAATATTTTAGATTAAATTTAAAAAATAAAAAATATTTATTTTTAAAATACCGATTCAAACCAATTTTTTATACCAGTTCTATAATGATTTTGGATCAATTTTGGATCAACTGATAGTGCAACCACCCACGATAGTGCAACCACCCACAATCTGATATCGTAATTTCCTCACCCATTACCCTATTTCATTAACTTTCTTTTTTTTTTTAATAAAAGAAAATATAGATAAAAATGAGGCACGAAGTGCCACTTTTTCCCTTGTAACAATAAAATTATCACAAATGACAAAACTGTAGAATCTTATCTCTTGTTGTAAAAGCTTATCATGTTTTTTTTTTTCATGTGCCAGTAATGGCCGACCTTGCATCCTTTGTTGGGGTTCACGATTGTGTCCTTCTCGAGCTCCTCCATGGCGCGCAACGCGGCCTAGAAAAGGCTCAATTTCGCGAACAAACTCGTCGATGAACCCGACCTGGCTCACCTCCAGGTACAATCCTAGGTCCTTTGTGTCGGTAGAGCCATGCCACCTAGTGGCACCACAACATGCAATGCTCCTTCTTGAGTCCTGTGTTGAGCGGTTTTATTATTGCGGCGAGTTAAGCTGGAGCCTCACGCACGAGGGAGCAGGGCGGGGAGGAGTGGGGTGCGGTGTCATTTTGGAGTGTAATGGTTTTGGTGCTGAGAGTAGTGCTGTCAATTTAGGCTTGGTCCGATGGGTTGGCCCGGCCAACCTACAAATTAGACTAGACTGGACTTTAAAAAAGATAGCCTAAATAGAACCAGGCTTTTTTGGCCTGGCCCGCTTGGCCAGATGAGCTAAATGGCCTTAGGCCGGGCTGGCCCGATAGGCCACGGGCTGGCCTGAAAACTGATAAAAAATTAAATAAAAAATGTATGTTGCATTATATGTATCTTGTGGGCCTGTGTTGTGGTTGTCCGCAAAAGTCACAGGCCCAAACACAACCAAGCGAAAGGCTGAAGGCACACCGCAGCCACACGCACATGCAACAACTTGCTCCAAACTCCAGTCAAAGGCCAAAGCTAGCATCACGTAACTCAACTCAGGCCAATTTGGAAGATAATGAGTGTACAAGATAGTGTGGCACATTCATCGAATAATACATGTACAAGTGGCCTATGTATATAAAAGTGTTGATTTGGGGAGTATACCACTCATGTGTGATAGTAATCTTTTGGAGGTTTAATTCTTACATTTTTTTGTGGTCTTCGTGGTGGATGGTAAAGGATTTTGGCAACTTCTTGTTTTCTTTTGAAAGCTTAATGTGCTGCAGTAGGGGAAGGGATCATTTTTTTTTTTTTTAATTCAGGCCAATTTGGCCCGTTGGCCCGGTGGCTCGATATCGGGCCAAGCCGCGCCCAAAAAATAGTAGCCTGAATGTCACATGGACTAGGCTAAACTGGCCTAATAAACTGATTGGCCCACACGAGCCAGGCTGGACTGGACCGGCCCGGTCCATTTGACAGCTCTAGCTGAGTTAGGGAGGATGAGCAAATGTAATTGAGGATTGTAATATTTTCTTTGATTTGTTTTGTTCCTGGGCTTGATTTTGGAAGATGAGAAGTTTGCATTTTATGTTAAGGAAGCAATTTCTTGCAATTTTTAACCATCGGAAATTATTTAACACCTTTCAAACAAGCCCGACAAGCATTTTCTAGTAGTTTTGAAATGTCAGAAAATTAGCCATCACAAATGTAATAAAATATTAATCAAATTAACATCACATTATCACTTAACAGTGATATTTGACCGTAGACACTAGAAGCATGAACGGAACAAAAGTTCAAGACTAAGACTAGTCAAACTTTTGTTTAGAAATTAAAAACTGAATTTATTAATGATCATGCATTAACGGTATACTGTTTTACAATGTTATCTAATTACAAACTAAGTTTGTTATCTTTTATAATAAATACTATAAAAATCATACCAATAATTATGTTTGATTTGCTAAAAAATGAAGGACAGGATAATACAAATTTTTTTGACCCACAAATAACAGAATAATAGATTGAAAAGACAAACTTATCCTAGTCACTTAGGCACGTCTCCCACTTTCTATTTACAGTTTTCACGTTTCACTCTCGCTGTAGCGTATGTAAAAACTGTAATCTCCATGAATGCGATTAAGGAACTTCCACCATGAGAAGAATTGCACCAGGAATCGCCAGAAGAATTGACGGAAGAGAGAAAGGAACAAAAACCAAAAGAAGAAAAATTAGTGCAAAAAGAGGGTGATCTATTGAGCTTAATCATTTTTTTGGTTCGTTTTCTAGTTTTGTAATCTTAATGGTTTATAAGATCTGATTCTGATCGCGCAAAAAATTTCCAGGAACAAAGCGAGATCAGTGAAGGCAGTGAAAATAATATGAAAGATGCCCTATTCAGTTTTTTTATTCAGTATATTTCGATCTCACAGTGTTCTGATAATTAATGTTATTTTATTTGTATTGTCCATTATTTATCAGACAGTGTACAAGATTAAAAATTGTCTTATGACTTTAATATTTGTTTGTGTATATTTGTTTGAGAGAGGAGGGATCAAAATGACACTGGTGTAACTTACACCAACTGTTACACCATTTAATAACTTAATATAAAATATGATTTTTATCAATCCAACCGTTGAATTGTATCTACATATTACCAAGATTGTTTGTGTCAAATTTTGTCAAAATTGAACAACAATAAGAATGTGATCAAATGATCCATATTTTAGTATATTTTGAAAAGTTTATATTACGTTGATTTTAATATATGAATGAGGTAGCAATAATTTTGGATTAATATGAAATTTTGTATATATAATCTATGTGAAAGGAAAACTTTCAATCTAACGGTAAGTTTGAAGAAAACATCATCCAATTAAAAGTTATTGAATAGTGTAACAGTTTGTGTAAGAGGAGGATCAAGTTACTACAAGAATAACTTTAAAAGAGTTACTCCCCATCTTAAATATTCATTTTCTTGAAATCTAATGATTCTATTGAACAACTAATTTAACCATTAGATTTTAAAAAAAATGAGTTAACGGTAATTTTAAAGAAGAGTGACATGATAATTGAAATATTTTATGATGTAATAATTGAGATCTTTTATAGATTTGATTTTTGTTGGGTAAATCTTTTAAAGATTTGGGAGTTATATTAGATTTTAATTTGAATTTTTAAATATTTTAATCTCAACCGTCTATTATTTTTTAGGCAAGAAATTTAAAGGTAGAGCTGTCAAAAAGTGGGTCAATCCAACTCGACTCACCTCTTGGTGAGTTTTAAAAATACTTACCCGGCCCACCACGAGTTAGTGGATTAAACGGGTTAGCCCACCTAAAATAAAAAAAAATTAAGAAAAATAATTTTTTTTTATAAAAAAAATCAACACATTTTTCAAATTCACTAACATTTTTTTAAGAGAAACCACCTTTTGGTGGGTTGGGCCTCCCTTTTTATTTACGGCACAACAAAATAACACTAAGTGGACTAAGACATGTAATGTGAGGGAGGAGGGCAATTTTATTTTTTTTAAATAAGTTGGCAACTCGCGAGCCAACCCAACCCATCACTGGTTCAATCTGATGGGTCAGGCTAAATTTCTCATGTTACTGGAAATTTTTTTTTTCCGGCACAACTCGGCCCAAATTTGAGGTGGGTCGAGCTGACCCACGAGTTGCGACCTATTTTGACGGCTCTATATAAATGGTGTTTTTTTTTTTTTACTGAATGTAAAGGGTGTTAATCACAAAGAAATTGCAAAACAAAAAAAGAGAATTAAAAATTAGATTTGAATAAAATATAGTGTTTTTCTTTTTTTTACTGACCATTCTTAATAATTTTCTCAATAAATATTTTTTTACTGATAATTATATATAGTAGTCATAAATAATTTTGTTTAAATAATAAAATATTAGTAATTAATTTATTGCTATTGTTATTACTATTGAATAATTGCAACACTAACTAAATAAATAAATAATAGCCACTAAAAATAATAATATTTGGTGTAGTTTAACATTTTCTTTTTAAAGTTTTAGAGTTCCTTTCTCTAACAACGTGTTTCATGCGAGTCTTTCATTAATTATGGCTAAGCTTCTCTTTTTTGAAGAAAAGGAAAGATCTCTCTTATTTAAATAATGGCAAATGCTAACCAGTGCTCTTAGGGCACTGCTTAAGAAATTAAAAGGAGAAAGTTTTTATTGGAAGGCGAAAAATTGTGCTGTCCATATTTTTTTTGTGCTCTCCTATGAATTCCACACCAAATACTTTCTCCTTTTATCTTCTTAACCAGTGCCCTTAGGACATTGGTTTGCAAGACCTTAAATAATTGAAGGAAGAGTAGTGATAAACTGATAATCATAGTTTGATTACTAGTTGTTACATTGATGGTGATAAGAATAGACACTATTGGGTCTAATCCTGAACCAAAGGTATATAAAGGGTAGCGCATTAACAGCAGAAAGCCATCGAATTTAAATAATTCAATCTTTCTTTTTAAAAAGATGCCGACAAACTTTTAGCTTTCCTTTCCCTTTTTTTTTTTTTTTTGATAACACGTTTCCTTTCCTTTTTGAGTCATCAATTTTTGTCTTTAATTATTGAAATTCCAAAGATATTACGGGGAGTCATGAAATTATTCAAATCAAAGCAGAGTAATTGTTTTCTTCTGTCATGGAAAAACTTAGTTGTTACCGTGAAATTACAATACTCCATATTTTTTTATAGAAAAAAATATTTATATATTGACAATGTAAAATAGTATTACACATTTATTAAATGACAAACAACTATATATGGTAAGTTTGTTGCTTTTTATAATAATTATATGAAAAATCATACAAACGGTGATTTATGAATGGATAACAGTGTAATTATTTTTTTAATTCAAACATAATTAGAGATCATTTTTTAAAACATTAATATTAATATTATTACAAATATTTCATTCATAAATATATAATAATTTAAAATTATTTTACTATATTTATGTTTTTATATTATGTTTTTAAAAAAATTAATAAGATAATATTATTATTTATACATTACAATGAAAATATAAACAAATACATTAATAATAAAAATTCATAATAATTATTAAATTTTTTACTATATTACAATTTTTAGGCATCATCATTTTTTTAATTTTTAATAGACTGGAGAATATTAATAACATAATATAATAATAGAATTTTTAAAATATTAATATTTACAATACAATCAATAATTTTAAAAATATTTATATTTTAATAATATAATATAATAATATTAAATTGAATAATAAAAATTTATTTTTTATTTTGTAAAAGAAAATTGATGACTTTTTTAGATAATAATATAATAATATATTAATATAATTTTATAAATATTAAAATTAAAAATATTATAAATATAACATAAATAATAATCATTTAATAAATTTTGTACATTATAATTTTTATCTTTTAATTCTAAATAAATAAATATCAAATATTTTTATGTTTCTATTTTTTCAAGAGAACCAAAGATGCATAAAAAATATTTTTTTAAAATGAAAGATTTTAAATAATAATTTTATTAATATAATAATATAATTAACAGAAAATTTAAAATATTAATAATATAATAAATATTTTATATTTAATTTTAACCTAAATATAAACTCATGTCTTTTATCACTGAACGCGTTGATTAACTAACACGAGATTGTTTCAGTTTAACCAATTATGGGATCTAATTCAAGTCCTAGGTATGCATGCATTAAATATTTCGAAAGAAAGTTTACCATCCATAGTGATCTTACAATTACAAGGCCCGAGTAAGATTGTTTCATGTGAAGAATATTTGCTGTGTAAACCAAAATAATCTCACGTCTTTTGGGGGGAAAAAAAAAGAACCACGAACAAGCCATGACAACCAAGTGACCAACCACTATAGAATTCCACTTGTAAGAACCACACAAACTCATGTCCTCTGACAGAAAAGGGGACCGAATTAGAAACACATAAAACAATGATCTTTTGGTGGCTAAGCTATGTCATGAAGGTTATGACAACCGGGATACTTGGAAAATGGAAACTCACCAAGTGTTCTATGGCTGTTGCTAAACGTATGAAATATTCTAACCTTTACGTGACACAAGCAAAAATATTTAAAGATGTAGTTCTTGTAATGGAACTAGTTGAAAAGGTTGAGTTATGGCATCAAAGGTTGTGCCACATGAGTGAGAAAGGCACAGTTGAGCTAACCAAAATGGATGTGTTGTCTGGCATGAGAGGTTCACATTTGCATAAGTGTGATAATTGTTTTACTAGAAAGCATAATAGAGTTTTTTTCAGGAGTCACTCCACCTACTAGGAGACTATAAATTCATTGTTTGGTGCATTCTAATCTATGTAGTCCTATGCAAACAAGAACTCTTGGTGATATGCATTTATGCTGTTAGACCTTTTCTCATGGGATTCAGAGCTCTAGGAATGCTTTAGAACTGATCTTCTGTTGCCAATGTTTCTCAAGTGCTTAGCCTTGCCAAAAGGTAAAGTTTTATTACTTTGGTTAAAAGATTCTAAATAAACCTTTGACTCATGTCATTTAGTGCCTGCTCCCCAGCACATAGCACGAATGGAAAATTTAACATATAGGCCTGTTTAAATAAGCTTATTCAAAAATATTTATAGGAGAAGAAAATAAAAATAAAAAAATGAAATAACTTCTCCATAAGTAGCTTAAATTAATTTATGTACAAACTAATTTGTATAAGTTCTTTCATCTTTTAGAGAAACTATATGAGAGAGTTTTTACAAATTAACTTATGCATAAGTTAATTTTAGTTTATGGAGAAGCTCATTTCATTTTATCTTCTTATTTTCTTCTCATAGAAGTGTTTCTGGATAAACTTATCCAAACAAACCCTTAATGCTTAATAATTTTTAAAAAAAAATTGTTGTTTTGTTGTCTTAATTAATTGTATAAGTAAACGGAAATATTTACTGGAAATATTTCTAAAATAAATTTTCATAAAAACAAAAACAAGGAATAAATATCTCATGTCACAAACATTATATTTACAAGGAAGTACTAGTTTCTTCAATAGAGTCTGTACATAACTCTTTGGAGGATGTTTTCCCTTCAATTTTTTCTCTTTCCACATAGAATGCTGGTCTTTGAGGCATGACAAATACTGCACTTTCATTTGTTAACATTGAAATTATATGATACATCGTGGGTCGATCATCTGCATATTGTCTATGCATAAGAGAGCAATGTGAATGCATCTTTTCACTTCATAAGGATCAAACAAATCATTAAGTGATGGATCGATTAATTGTAGAGAGACACCTTGATTCCATAACTCCCATGCCTATTAGCATTTTAGTCAAATTAGATAAAGGAAATAGTATTAAAAAAAAAGTCATTGAAAATAATTTCACATACATGTCCTATCAAATTTATAGGGCGGTCCTTGTTGAAACTAGTATTTCTTCTTCCACTAATAATTTCAAGGAGCAACACTCCAAAGCTATAGACATAAGATTTTATAGAGAAAATTCCTCCCATGGCATATTCAGGAGACATGTAACCACTGCAAAAATAAAAAAATGGCAAAACAAACTTTATTTACGTATTCTTCCACTATACTTGAAACAAATAGAGTTTTGCAAGCTTACTAAGTCCCAATAATTCTACTCGTATTTGTTGTGGAATCTTGTTCTGCAAACATTCTTGCCAATCCAAAATCAGAAATTTTTGGATTCATATTCTCATCAAGAAGTATGTTACTAGCTTTAAGTCTCTGTGTATGACTTTGAGTCTCGAGTACTTATGAAGATATAGTAATCCTTGAGAAATTCCTTCTATTATGTTGAAACGCTTCTTCCAATCTAGTAACTTGCTTCTAGTGCAATCTTCTCAATGGAAATAAAGCAACATGTGTTAAAAATAAAGGAATCTTTGAGTGTGTGTCACTGTGTGTGTGTATAAAGGCAACTAATTCCTAAAGGGTAACAAAAACCAAAAGACTTTTCTTCAATAGTACGTAGAAAAGTTAAACAAAGCATGACATTTACATAGTTATGTTCAAGATAGGAAAGCATAAGTCAATGAATTCATCCATAATAATTATTGGAAATTTCTGTTGAGAAAACTTAATGTTTTCCTCCACAATGGCATTAGTTGTTGCATGATAATTAAAAGGCTTAAATAACTTTTAGGTCATGATAAATTTTCAAATTTTGCTTTGAGTCTCTGATAATTTTTGTTGTTGTTTTGAGTCTCTAATATATTAAATATTAAAATTTTGGTTTTGGATTCCTACCGTTAATTAAGTGAAAACGTGACACCATCTCAACGATTGATATATATTGGGAAAATCTGTTCGGATGGTGTCACGTCGTCACGTCATCACTTAACGAAAAAATTTATTAGGGATTCAAAGCAAAATTTGAATATTTATCAAGGATCTAAATGTTATTTAAGCCTAATTAAAAAAATATTTTCTTAATCTGTAAGTCTTCCAAATTAAAGCATCACCTAATTAAATAAACTCCAACATATTCCATACCGAATAGATAGAAATCCAAGCTTTTGTTTGACATATACTCATAAATTAGAATCCTTTCTTCTTTATGAATGCAACATCCAAGTAGTTGTACAAGATTCATGTGTTGAAGTTCACATATGAGCATTAGTTCATTTTTGAATTCCAGAGTCCCTTGTCTAGATGTTTTTGAAAGTCTTTTTATAGCAGCTTCTTTCCCAGTTGGTAGGATTCCCTAAAGTGACAAAAAAAAAATCATTAGTCCTTTAAACGAAACTTGTTACAACTTACAACAAGACACAATGGTTTCATATTGTCACCTTATAAACTGGTCCAAAGCCTCCTTGTCCTAACTTGTTTTCTGGTGAAAAATTATTGGTTGCCGACAGAATTGAGGTATAGTTAAATACTTTTAGATCTCGTCTCTTGTTGAACTCATCTTCAAGATCTTTAGTTGCTGAATCTAGCATATCTCATAAAATGTTGAATGATAAGAAGGGAATATGCTCAATAAAATATCTAGAACAACGTTTATTACAAAGATATATGCAGCTAACCTTCAAACAAATGTTTCCTTTTCTTCAAGGCCAGAAATATAGTGGAAGCACATATCACAAATAGAACAGCGACTGTTACAATAGTTATCCATATCCTCTTTTTTGTACCTGCACGCCGTGTTTTCATGTAAAGTTATGTAAATGTGATACCAGATATATAGCGTTTACTACATATGTGACTAATTAAAGTAAAATATTACAACAATGATACATAGACTCATTTTTCTTATCACATGTATTAGGATAGACTCTCATACTATATTAAAAAAGTGAGTTTGGACCTAACTTAACATTACAAAACCGACTTGTAAGATGAGAGATCGATATCTCACTTATATACTTTATCTTGACATTATTTCTTAACGATTTTTTCCTAATAATTGTTGTGGTACTATAGCAGGAGTTAGAAAATAAATCAAAATGTGGAGTAGGAAGTCGTGAAATCATAGTGGACTTACCTTTGTCATCGGTGTTCTTCACCAACATGTAAAACTTTTCGCCCCCACCACTTGCAAAATTAACACCTTCCGTTGAATTCCAATGCAAGAATGTATAACCAGTTCCATAATCATAGTAATTTCTGAATCCATCACAACTGCAATTTTTCCAGCAAATAGCCCGGCAATCACTTGGGCCATAACTGGAATTAGCTAGATCATTTTTCATGTTCATACTGATGAAAATTTCCTGGAGTTCAAAAGCATCACCGCGATGCCTACATGTGGGTATCTCCTCCCACTTTTGGCACCCTCCATCTATGTTGTACCCATAACACAGATCACCCCTTGCAATAGCTTCTTTATTCTGGTCTATCAACTGCCCAGTTTCCATTACCACCCACAGTGTAAGCTCTTGTTCATTTGAAGTTGTAATTGTGAAGTAGCTTTCATCGTCGTTTGAGACAATCGTGTATTGTGTGTTGTGCAAGGATCCATTGTTTCTTAGTTCTCCACTAGTCCAGGACAATTGTCCTCGTTCCTTCACTACTACAAAAAAGGCATTTAACATCGGTTATTAACCGATGTTGTATCGAACGATGTTGAAAGTGGACAACTTTCAACATCGGTTGTTGAACCGATGTTAAAATACAATACAACATCGGTTCGGAGCACAAGCGATGTCAAAAGGATGCCCACATAGTGAAAATTATGTGTTGAAAACAACATCGGTTTTTGCCAAAACCGATGTTGTTAGGTGACTAACAACATCGGTTATCCCAAAACCGATGTTGTTTGTGCCAGAATAGTCAAAATATGTGTTGAAATCAACATCGGTTATGGCAAAAACCGATGTTGTTAGGTGACAAACAACATCGGTTGTCCCAGAACCGATGTTGTTTATGCACCTACCAACATCGGTTTTTGCCATAACCGATGTTGTTTGTGCGCAAATAACATCGGTTATGGTAAAAACCGATGTTGTTTGTGCACTAACAACATCGGTTTTTACCATAACCGATGTTGTTTATGCTGTTTTTTTTTATTAGCGTTCTGTTTTAGATTGAACCAAACCTGTAATTTCAAAAAAAAATCCAGACCAGGCAATTTGTATAATTAATAATCAATTATCTATGCTTTATATTGTTATAAATAAAATACTAATTAATGTATAAACAAACATTAAGCAATATATCCAATATACAAATAGAATCCATTAATAAGCTAACATTCTACTAATTTGTTCAGTGCTTCATTTCTAACTCTCAAAAAGTGTCGTGCCACTGAATGCGAATATCTTCAATTGTCGTTGCCTCCAATGGTTGAGAATCGCAAAATGTCTACATCATATATAAACAAATGTTAGTTAATCACATCGAATATTAATAGTTATAATAAATGAAACCTGTTAAAGTAAACAAATATATTACCGTTTCCCAGTTATCCCTGAATCCCCCATGGATGATGGTCCACATCCAATGCATGACATAATAGCCACACTCAGTGCCTCCGCTTTGTAGATTACACTAAATTCAATATGAAATTTAATAGTGTTTAAGACAAATTATTGTAAAAAAAAAAAAACTAAGTAAACATTTTGGATATTCAAACATTGGTTAAATTACTTACTTTTACATTTATCCAATCAATTTTCTTCGATTTACTTGGATGGTTACCTTGCAAGCCCTTTAAAGCACTGGTTAATGAAACATGCAAATATAAGTGTAAGACCAAGATATTCATGTATAATAGGTTCCATACAATCAATTTGTTACAAATTTAAACGTACCCTATAACTGTGGCTTTGATGTCTACATCGGGCTTCTTGTGTAGGGAACAAAACCAGACAACAACATTGGACCTAGGACAAATAACCAGGAGTTGCCAATGTTGGCTGCATTGGAAAATAGTTATTAGTAACAATGCAATCATTATTTAAATGCATTTATTAATGAAATTTTACTTACTTATTTAAGTAAGCTCCTAGGTAGACTTCTTTTTGAGATTCATGTATCCATCTTTGAATGTAATTTTGAGCATGATCTCTCGTATTCCCTGATCTCTGTATGCTCTGAGGCTCAAGGAGTCCATAGACAGAACCATGCTCGAATTCCATACATAAGTCATTCAAAAACCTATTTTTGTTCAAATAAATGTAAATTGTTAATCACTTACAATTAAATAGGTAATTGACCTAAAATTAAAATGTACTTACGTCATCCACAACTGTATAATACTGATATTAAGATATTGATTGCCACTCAATATCTCCCCAACATCACTATGATTTATGTAGATGGGGAACTGTTCATTATGCACCCCAAACAAGCTCGCATCCCACGACACCTGGAAAGGATGTCTGAAAAGTAACAGGCTAACCTGTACCAAATTTAATAATGGATCATCATCAGGGACCGACCTATCATGAGGTTCAACTGGTTCCTTTGGTCTCTGTTTACAATCCTACACAATTAATAAATACAAGTTACTTGTAGTCAACAATTTATTCTATTCAATTGTATTGATTATACCAAAAAATAAAATCAATTAAAGAAGCTACCTCCCGTGCTACCTCCCATGAAACAGGCTTCACAAGATGACTCGGCCATGCAATAAAGGTGTTGAGGGCGTCCCCCACTAATTGAACCTCATTAGTCGGTAAAGGGACTCGAGCAGTAGCATCTATAACCTCTTCAACCCCCACCTTGACCATATCATCCGTCAAACACGTGTGGTGTATGACTGAAGCCCCATGATAAACTCTCCCAATGGCCACCAAGCGGGGAGGCTGCTCATCAACATAGAAGCCACACTGTTCAGCTGTTGTGTCAGTGCCAGGCTCCTCCCCTGAGGGATCAATATCAGTACCAGCACAACTCCCCTTCGTGCTAACACGGGCACCGGAAGGAGCTACATATGGGTGAACATGCTCAGGCGGCTGCTGGGAGGTCATCTGGCTCAACTCCATTAACAATTCTCTCTTAAGCTCATCTTTAAACTCCTCTTTTAACTGCTCTTTAAACTCCTCTTTAAACTCCTCTCTGAAGCTCTCTTTCAACGAAGCCACAAGCTCTGCAGTGATGGATGAAGAAGTATGCGAGCCACGTGATAGTGATCCAAAGTAATGGTTAATGGTCACACCATATCCAGCAGCACGAACACGACCACCGTGCTCCGGTCGACCAATAGCAGTGGTCAGTATATCCTGACGTCCATGGGGAACAAAGGTACCCTGTATGCACTCCTCCTCTAGGGAATCCTACAAGCAAAAAAAGATAAAGGAGTCAACTTCTGTTGTTACTATATGTAGTTACATTTTAAGCTGCATAATAACTTACAATCCTATCAGCAACATGTTGTGCTGCCTCAGATGTCATCTGCCCAGAACGTTTTGTACGGGCATTCTTCCACTTCACATGTCGTTTAATGGGAGATGGAGGATCAACTACACTTGTACTCCCAGATTCAGCAGCTTCAGACTGTTTTATCTTCATCTTCTCGGCCATCATGTTTTCCTCAAGCCATTGATAACCCCCACGAGACTTTACATGTGGCATGTTGTTCTGTTTCTGGATTTCTTGAGCCTTCTGTCTGATTTTCTGTGAATAATAAGACATACTTTCAGCAAAATAATTAATCAAATTTTGATATCGACAAATTAAAAAACATTGCCTACAACTTACCTGCCAAGCAGAAGTATTACGGCTGGCTTTAAATTCCCTCCACATGTCCTTCTCAATGCCAAATTTTACACAAGGAATCTCATCCTCTTAGCCTTGGACGCTTCTGGAATATCAAATTGTTCCTTCAACAGAGAATCATATGTAACAGTCAATGACAATAATATGCAAGTTAAATACATACAATTACTATAACATAAAGAGTTTATTGCAAATACCAGAATGTCCTCCCAAATCATGTTCTTCTTAGTTTCCGGCACATGGTGCCAATCTTGATATGTAATATCAACCCTGTCTCGGGCAGCAATCCCCAAATAGGTCCTGAAATGTGATCTATTTGGACCTGAAGCTTTCCCAGTTGCAGGATCGACATCAACTCGTGGCTTCTCCCCAGACAAGCGTTTAGCAGTGAATTTTTTGAGTCGTGTGGATTGTCTAGTCCTCCTGGACGTAGACTCAAAAGGAGCTGATGACTCAGGATGAGGGGAACCTGGTGGTGTACCCATGTGCCTGTTCAAACAAACAAAAAATTAAGTGTTATTTGCAATTGTACAAAGTTTATAAATTGTAAATGGAGATAAAAAATAAGTTGACAAAATTATTAAAGTATACAATAACATAGACATTACTTATATATAACATGGTTAGGTAGGAATGTTCTCCCATAAGTCTTCATCATGATCATGACGATTTGCGTGTACGCCATCCTCCTCATTTTCTTCAATGATGGTAGGCATGCGTGTGTAGAAAGAGGGAGGCTCACAAATATCAAGTGTTGAATCATCATTTTCATGAATAACACCGCTGGTTCTTCCTTGTAGAACCACTGACCACCTTGCATTACAGGGATCTTCGACATAAAACACTTGTTTTGCTTGTTCTGCCATGATGAAAGGTTCGTCCTTATAAGCAACCTTTGTAAGGTCTACAAAAGTGAATCCCAAATCATCAGTCTTCACACCGGTGTTGCTATCAACCCAATTACACTTAAAAACAGGCACTTTGAAAATAGTATAATCAACCTCCCAGATTTCTTCAATCACTCCAAAGTAAGACATGGACCCCAATTTGGGGTTGTTATCTTTTGCACTAGAAAAGTGTTCTGATTCAGCCCGAAGACTAACCCCACTGTTTTGAACTGTACTCTTGTCATCTTGTGACTTCGTGTAGAATGAATACTTCTTGATATCATATGCCTTCCAAGTTGGAACATTTAGCTTAGGCCCATTTGCTAACCACTTTAACGTTTCAGAAGGATCATCAAGAGCAAAAATGGTGTCTTTAAACCAGTTTAAGAAAGTTTTGTTATGCTCAATCAACACCCGATTCTTGTTCATTTTTGGGTTACTTGCCTTCACAAATTCTTTGTGTGCATTTATGTATGGGGTCACCTCATCGGTATTATTCAATATATACAAATGTGCTTCATTCAGTGCCTTGAGACCCATGGTTACAACAAGTAACCCTCGTGTACCCTTACCTCTCACTCTATTCTTGTGACGAGACTCAGGAACCCCGACAGGTTTCGTCTTCTCCATGTACTCTGAACAAAACTCAATAGCTTCTTCTGCAATGTACCTTTCAACAATGGATGCCTCAGGACGGTATTGATTCTTCGTATACCCTTTTAAGATCTTCATGTATCGCTCAATTGGGTACATCCACCTTAAATAAACGGGTCCACATAATCTAATCTCCCTCACTAGATGAACAATTAAGTGAACCATGATGTCAAAAAATGAAGGAGGAAAATACATCTCCAACTGACACAAGATAATAGCAGCCTCATTTTCCAAGTCATCCAACTTTACAGGGTCAATTACTTTGCTACATATTGCATTGAAGAATAAGCACAGGCGAGTTATGGCAACCCTGACTTTGTTAGGCAAGATGTTTCGTATCGCCACGGCTAGAATTTGTTGCATCAAGACGTGGCAATCATGAGACTTTAAGCCAACTAATTTGAGATCCTTCATCGATACAAGACTCCTTACATTTGAAGAGTATCTCTGTGGCACCTTAACATCCCGTAGACACTGACAAAAACTTTTTCTCTCTTCTCTGGACAAAGTATGGCATGCTGGGGGCAAATATGTTCGTTTACCTTCTGACCTTGGATGTAACTGCTCACGTATACCAATCTCAACCAAATCTTGCCGAGCATTCAGACCATCCTTTGTCTTGCCTTTAATGTTAAGAAGCGTGCCGATTAAACTATCACACACATTTTTCTCCATATGCATAACATCTATACAATGTCTAACATCTAGATCGGACCAATATGGAAGATCAAAGAATATCGACCTCTTCTTCCATATTCTTTTCTCACTTGCATCCTTCTGTTGCGTCTTCCCAAAGATATTTTGGATTTCCTCCACCCGCTCATAAACCTGCTTTCCAGTCAAAGGTATCGGTGCACTTACATCCTCTTGTCTTCCATTGAAAGCTTTTTTCAATCGCCGATACGGGTGATATGGTTTGAGAAATCTCCGATGCCTAGTGTAGACTGTCTTTCTTCCATGCTTGAGTTGCACGTAGCTTGTGTTTTCTTCACATATAGGACATGCGTGATGCCCCTTAACACTATATCCACTCAAATTCCCATATGCTGGAAAGTCATTAATGGTACAAAATACCATTGCACGCAACTTGAAGGTTTCCTTGCGATTCCCATCAAAGACATCAACCCCTTCGTCCCACAACTTTGTCAAGTCTTCAATCAACGGACTTAGATAAACATCAATGTCAGTTCCTAGCTGTCTTGGACCCGAAATCATCATAGACAACATAATGTATTTTCGCTTCATGCACAACCAAGGAGGCAGGTTGTAAATTACTAGCAAAACAGGCCATGAACTGTGGTTAGTACTTAAGTTACCAAAAGGATTCATTCCATCGGTAGCAAGTCCAAGCCTAAGGTTTCTTGACTCTTCCCCGAAATCTGGAAACAAATGATTAATATTGTCCCACTGGGGAGAATCAGCAGGATGCCGGAGCAATCCATCACATTTTCGACTATCTGCATGCCATGTCAGGTTTTTTGCGTCATCTCCATTAGCAAACAATCATTTAAACCTTGGAATTATTGGAAGATACCAACACACCTTTGCTGGGGACTCTTTGTTTGTGCTTTCATCACTACCACACGCATCATCCTTCAATTTGTACCGTGACACTCCACACATGGGGCATTTATGCATATGTTCAAACTCATTTCTATACAATATGCAATCATTAGGGCATGCATGTATTTTCTGATACTCCATACCCACCGGACACAGTATCTTCTTTGCCTCATAGTTATTTTTCGGCAACGTGTTATTTTTTGGAAGCGTCGTTTTCAACACCTCAAGCAAATCAGTGAAGCTTTTATCACTCCACCCATATCTTGCCTTCAAATTGACCAAACTTAACACCGCTGACAACCGTGTGAAGTTGTTGCACCCTAGATACAAAGGCTTCTTCGAATCACTTTCCAATGCATCATACAAAGGGGCATGTGCTTGATGAAAAGACTCTTGTCCAACATCTCGGATCATATCCTCTAATCGATCTCCCATTTCAACATCAACAACAGACTCAGTTTGGGACACCGTCGGCATGTCTATGAATTCACCATGCCATATCCATCTTGTATATGTTTGAAGAATCCCGTCACAGAGAAGATGTGTCCTTATGTCGTCCACGACATGTCGTCTCCCATTCAGACAGTTAACACAAGGACAATAATATTTTCCCCCCATATTTGGTGAATTTTGTTGAGCAAATTCCAAAAACTTTTCAACCCCATTCTCATACTCCTCAGTGATGCGAATAGCTTTCATCCAACTTCGATCCATCTTTCCTTTTCTGTGATACTCACAAAATTATATCATGCATGACGATCTCACTTTTTCATAAAGGTGTGGCCCTATCCCATTCAGGAAGACATTTTTTATACTTAATTTGTACGTAGAGGTTAAGTCTCTTTTGTTAAATTTGACGAAATTTTGGCAGCATTTCGCATTGATCTCCAAGTACACGACATGAAAGCAGTGACATCAATTCCACCACAATCAAGTATGCACTTGGAGAATAAAACGAAATACACTAAACCGAAATTTTGTCAAATTTAACAAATGAGACTCAACCTCTACGTATGAATCAAGTATAAAAAAATGTGTCTTCCCAAACTGTCCAAATGGACAATTCAAGATTCAATACAACGATTAATCCAAACTTTCCTTATTAATCATTGTATTGAACCTCAAACGGGAAACTAAGGTTCACTCAAAATGCTTAACTTGCATATAAAATAATACTCATTAATTACACAAACAACTTATACAGCATTATTATAATTGTAACAAGCACTGAAGTGTTACAATGAGATACGTACCTGAAAAGATGCTCACTAACAATAACAAAGAATGCGGTGATGACGGTGGACACGACATAATCTCTGAAGGACAAGAACAACACCAACACAGGTACTCAATGCTCACTGCCTGTAGGTTAAGTTATTACAAAAATTATCATAATTATGATAATCATAATTATCGCAATAGAAATATTAGTTACAATGACAATTACATTTAATACACTTCAAACAGATGATAGGAAGCATACAATTCATAGATGACTGTAATTGTCTTAAGCATGTGGAAATGAACAAATAATTACACAGATATCGTTATGTAGGGGAACAAGTATGATTTTGAGTACACATTATATAGACAACTCTTATCCTTATCCTAACAGGAAAAAAAAATCCAAAAACTCCTAACTTTTGTAACACATACAAAACCCAAAATAGAGATCTAATAATGAACTTGATAACATCCACACCCTCCTTTAAGTTGCAACACAATGCTATAACACCAACCACCCGTAACTCTTTTTAAGCTGCACCACAACAAAACAGATTATATCTTCCCCTGCTTCATGTAACAATACCACAACCCAACCAGCTGTAGATCACACAAAAGAACTATACAGCAACCTCACCAAACCACACAGAGAAAGATACAAAACTCATAAAGAAGCACCAATCATACTGGAAAGGAATATAAACCTTCCCTACCATAAATTGCCTAAAAGAATGCAAATCGAAACATGTACTGCCTCTAGCCCATAGCTATATCTATATTATACAATAGTTGTCCACTCATTCTTCCCTAAATTCCCAAACAAAAAAAATCAAAATTTTCCCAAACTAATCTACAATGCAGGACAAGTATTATATGTCAAATTTTCCCTAAATTGATACAAAATGTACAAATAATTTGGACCAACAGACAACAACAAACATGCGCAACAGACAGCAACAAAATGTTCCAAGTAGTTAACATTCAAGAAATTGCCAAATATGCAGGCAGCAGCAACAGAACATGCCAATTCCAACAGTTTGCAGAGAAGAACACAATGCCATTTGTACGTACCTGTTATTGGCGCGCGACAACACACTCTTGCGAGAAGAACACGTTCGCAAGCAGGACACCTAGCAACACTGACAATGGTTTCGAACACCTTGCGAGATGAATAATCATGTTAGTGTTTGGAACAAACAAGAAAAATCATGTTAGGGCGGTTTGGAACCAACAAAATGGGGACAATGTTTCGTACCTCAATGTCACAAGCCACACAGACAACGGCGAAAATGCAAAAGGGGTTTAGCAATGAAGTGGAGGACGAAGCAATGGAGGCGCGACAATGGCGAAAAGGAACGTCGTGGAGGAGTCTGAGAACAACGAGGTCGTGGTCGCAAGGATTTCCACAGAAGAAAGAAGGGTTCAGGCGTGAAAGCGAAAGGGTTCAGGCGCGCGCGAGTCTGTGAAAACAAAAGACAAATGGATACTTAACACATGGATAACATCGGTTATGAGGTATAACCGATGTTAACGAAGACCTATCAACATCGTTTCACTAGAAAATCGATGTTGAGCATCTCCTATCAACATCATTTTCTAGTGAAACGATGTTGATAGGATATTTCAACATCGTTTCACACATAACCGATGTCAACATGTTGCTTATAATTTCAAAAATGCCACCGCGTTTCCATATATTGACATCGTTTCACTAGAAAACCGATGTTGAGCATCTCCTATCAACATCATTTTCTAGTGAAACGATGTTGATAGGATATTTCAACATCGTTTCACACATAACCGATGTCAACATGTTGCTTAAAATTTCAAAAATGCCACCGCGTTTCCATTGACATCGTTTTTTGGTCAACCGATGTTGATCCAGCGATGTAAAAACGCATTTTTGTAGTAGTGCTTGATGATCAATTCTCTTCTTCTCGGTTCCCACTCCAGCCTGAATGCCCCGAGTCTCGGGTCGGATTCAGCCAACCACGAAACTAGCGACCAATTATGACCAGTTTTGTGATTGACTCCTAACTTCATCCCAGGGAGTAAAGTATCAGTAGGATAATCAAAGCTTTGCCACAATACAATCTTTGTTCCATTGGGGTGAAGTTGTTGCAGCACAAAGTTGCCTGTATCCAACAGGGTGGCTATTGGAACAACATAAGTGTAACAAACTTTTGAATGTGTGTGCAACCGCATCTGGAGAAAAAGCATCATCGTGCAACAATCATTTGAAATTGTTATCTGCAACAGTGCAACAGACTTTTAAATTGTTACCAGTTATATTTATCTTTCTAGTTATTATCTTTTAGACTTTTGAATTTGTTAATAGTTGTATTTATCTTTCTAGAGTTTTATCTTTAATTTAAATTCATAGCTACAATTTTATAAATGTAACATGTATCAACATCAATAATATTATGCTCCTTATTTTACTCAGTTTCTATATGGTATCACAGAGCCAGGAGCTTAACAGCCAAATCGATCCTTTTTTCTTTTTTTTTTTCTCATGGCCACTCACCATTGCTTTCGTTAAATTTAGCCTCTGCCAATCACCATACGTGGTACAAGCAAATGACTCTTCTTGGCTATGTAATGGGGACCACATCATGTCCTCCATCCAAAATCAATCATGATGATTAAGCTTTATTGTTCTCATGGCTACTCACCATTGCTTTCGTTAAATTTAGCCTCTGCCAATCACCATACGTGGTACAAGCAAATGACTCTTCTTGGCTATGTAACGGGGACCACATTGTGTCCTCCATCCAAAATCAATCATGATGATTAAGCTTTATTGCTTCTGCCTTATGGTGGTTAAGCATTCTCATTGGTTTATGCTTCTATCTTGAGTGGTTAAGCATTATTTTGGCTTCTGCTCTTAATGGTTAAGCTTGATTGCTTCTACCTTATGGTAGTTAAGCATTCTCATTGATTTGTTTTCTTCTGCCTTATGGTAATTAAGCATTCTCATTAGTTTGTGCTTCTGTCTTGAGGAGTGGTTAAGCATTGTTTTGGCTTCTGCTCTTGATGGTTAAGCTTGATTGCTTCTACCTTATGGTGGTTAAGCATTCTCATTGATTTGTTTGCTTCTACCAAGTGGTTAAACTTTGAGGTATAGTTTTTGCTTGGTGCTTAAGAGTGTTTGCTTCTATTAAGTGGTTAAGCCTTGTGTCATGGCTTCTGCTTAATGGTTAAGCTTGTGCCTGTTGGCTTCAACGATTTAGTCATTGTATTTCTTTTGTCATTCCCATGTTCCATCTAGTCATCAACGTGCGGATAGTGCAACAGCAAGAGAAACAACAAGATTTGAGGATCTAACAACCAAGATTCAAGTTGCAGATGACAACTTGATCTTGAGGGGGCATATTGGAACAACATAAGTGCAACAAACTTTTGAATGTGTGTGCAACCGCATCTGGAGAAAAAGCATCATCGTGCAACAATCATTTGAAATTGTTATCTGCAACAGACTTTTGAATTGTTACCAGTTGTATTTATCTTTCTTGTTATTATCTTTTAGACTTTTGAATTTGTTAATAGTTGTATTTATCTTTATAGAGTTTTATCTTTAATTTAAATTCACAGCTACAACTCTATAAATGTAACACGTATCAGCATCAATAATATTATGCTCCTTATTTCACTCAGTTTCTATAGTGGCAACGGTGTTGTTCAGTGGTTGAGGTGAAGAGTAAAGGATGACGGGTTTCGCATCTTTGGATTCTATTTTGAGTACACCGGAGTGGTTTAGCCTCAGAACTGCAGAATGCTTGTCAACAGGTTGGTTTCTATTAGCAACCCACACTGCGAAACTATCATCGTTTCTGGTGTCGCTGATGCTCAAGTGAGTGTAGTTTACAATAGGATTTGTATATTTAATGGTGAAAAATCAATGCGGTATTTATTGTTTTCTGAACATAGCTGGCTTGTCGTATTCAGTGTATCTCCGGGCTTCAAACTGTTATTTGCAGCAATAACGTATTGGACTGAAATGAGAAAGAAAACAAGCAAGAAATGAGATGCTCCCAACTTTTGTTTGTAACAGACCATCTTCAAATACTTTAGACTGCAAGATGTTTCTTCTATATATGTGGGATGATATGATAGTCTATTGGTCTGTATTTTGGGAAAACGTGTGGTGCGCATTAGCTTCAAGTATATTCAGCACCTTATATTAGGAAAAAGATCAAATGGAGTGTATGGAAGGAAGGTTGAAAGAAAGAGAGATAGTAAAAAAAAAAGATAAAGTAATTTAATATGCAAGTAATTATAGGCTTAAATATGTTTTTAGTCCCTCATATTTCATATTTAAGTATTTATCTTTTTTAGTCCTTCAAAATAAAATTTGCATTTTTTAGTCTCTCGAATTAGCGAAATGTTTTTTTAGTGTGCTTCTCTTTTTTAGTCCCTCAAAATATAATTTGCATTTTTTAGTCCCTCGAATTAGCGAAATGTTTTTTTAGTCCTTCCCGTGATAAAAAAAACCATAACAAATTGTGCATTAAATCCTCCAAAATTTAGTCAAGAGAACTAAAAAAAGCATTTCGCGAATTTAAGGTACTAAAAAATGCAAATTTTAATTTGAGAGACTAAAAAGGACAAATCCCAAATTTAAGAGACTAAAAACATATTTAAATAGTAATTATATTAAAAAATGCAGCCCACTTTGTGCCAAGAAGATTGCAACAAATAGAATAATGAAAATTAGTCTTGGGCAATGGGGCTGATATACCCCTAAAGTGAAGAAAAAAGCAAAGCAATAATTATATTAAAAAATGCAGCCCACTTTGTGCCAAGAAGATTGCAACAAATAGAATAATGAAAATTAGTCTTGGGCAATGGGGCTGATATACCCCCAAAGTGAAGAAAAAAGCAAAGCAATAATCCAAATTATGATCCAGCAGTGGTATCCCATCCCTGAATAATATATTGCATTCCTGTGAATTTACAGTGTATATATGGGCATGTGCTAACACTGCAGAAGGTCATGTGTTTTCTTCACTGCAGGGGATCCAGTCCCTCCAAGAGTCGTTATCAACCTGTACGTGGATAGTCCTTGACATCCCTCCACGGGCGGTGTACCTTCCAGCGAAAAAAATAAAAAGCAAAGAGGCCTTAAATCATTTGAAACAAGGTTCCTACTTAAGTGATAAAGTAAGAGTTATAAATGTCATAAATGAAAATAAAGAGAGAAATATGAAGAAAAAAATGAGAAAGAAATACTTATAATGATAAAAACTTTCTTATATTATATAGTACGGTTAGGATAGCAATGGGATTTTTTATTTGTTATGCTAATATCCAACAAATTTTATATATAAGTATGGATATTTGTTAAATGAGTATTATGAATTATATATATATATATATATATATATATATATATATATATATATATATGGGATAGGATCCGTTTAGTAAGTCTAAAAACTTGCATCAAATCTTATCTGTTGATACAAATTAATCTAATGGTTCATAACAATTTAATTAAATAATTTTTAAAAAAATTAAGTAAATGTCACGTGATATGTTTTTAATCCCATTCTTATCGTCATCAAGTGCTATTAGGGCTTCCCGTCCTAGAGCCTCTGCGGCGGTGTGCTCGCCAAGTCCTGTGCCACCGACAACTAGATCGACGTTTGCCGCCAATAGCCCAAGTGAACTGTTGAAGCAATCGTCTGGGTTGTCGCCACCGTGTTCAAGAGATCGGGCCTCTTTGTGCGTTGCCAGGACTCGCTGCTTCCATGCGTGCCAATTATAACAGTTGATTCGGCAACGAGGTCTGGCCATTGAAGTTGCACAAGTGGTTCCCGTTGAAAACAAAACCCCAATGAAGGATCTAAATCTTTGTACAATTTTTTAGATGAAATTCAATTTGCACGTTGAGCTTCTCCAACGATCCAGAATCCATATATATTAATATGCGACTCCATTATTCCTAAAATTCGCTAAAATTATAATTCACAATTCAATGAAATGTTGTGTGGTGCAAGTTGCATTTCTTCAAGTAGATCAAAATAAAGTATGCAGAGGAGCCCTTATCCTCTCACACTTATTATTTGTTGACGATTGTTTCTTGTTTTGCAGGGCAGATGATAATGAAGCTGAGACATTGCAGGATATTTTATCTTACTTTGCAAAAGCCTCTGGTCTTGCAGTTAATTATCAGAAGTCTGAAATATTTTTTAGTAAGAATACTCCACAGCACACCAAGGACTCTATTTCCACTCTCTTAGGCGTATCAGAATGCTTAGGAACAGGAAAATATCTTGGAATGCCATCATGATTGGAAGAAAGAAGAAAACAATATTTAATTATTTAAGAGACAGGGTGTGGAAGAAGATTAATCAGTGGTCAAGCAAGCATCTTTCCAAGGCCGGGAGGGAAGTTCTTATTAAATCCGTTGCCTAGGCAATTCCATCTTATTGTATGAGCACATTTCTACTTCCAAGCACTTTGAGTGAAGAGATTCAAATAATGCTTAATTCTTTTTGGTGGGGTTCGAATAGAAACGGTGGAAGAGGAATAAATTGGATGAGTTGGGAGTGTTTAGCCATGAGAAAGGAACACGGAGGTATGGGCTTTCGTCATTTATAAGGTTTTAATTTAGCCATGCTAGAGAAGCAATGTTGGAAGTTTATTTCCGACAAAGATGCTATTGTTTCACAAGTTTTCAAAGCTAAACATTTTCCTAATGAGGATTTTCTTCAAGCTCGCTTGGGTCACAATCCAAGCTATATTTGGCATAGCATCTACACTTCACGGGCGATGGTTAAAGATGGCATTAGATGGCGTTTAGGTGATGGCTCCAGGATCAACGTGTGGGATTCCCCTTGGTTACGTTCTAAAGAAAGTCCCCTATGTTCAAAGTTTGCCTATACAGGGACTTGAGGATTTGTGTGTTAGTGAGCTTCTTGATCCTAGCTCCAATACTTGGCGCGGAGCAATTGTGAATCATGTTTTTAATCAGCGTGACAGCAGCATAATTATGTCTATGCTAGTGCATTTCAACAACGGTGGTGATGAGTAGGGATGGCAATGGGTAGGGTCCTATAGTACCCGTTCCCATACCCGCGTTTAAAAAAAATACCCGTACCCGGCCCCATACCCGCGCGGGTAGCAACTTTAATCCCCATCCCCGTACCCGCTGGGTACCTATATACCCATACCCGCACCCGCTACCCGCACTTTACTTATGTATGAAGTTAATAAATCAATAAAAAATAGACTTAAATGTAATTTTGGTCCCCCTATTTTGCACAATCCGCAATTTTAGTCATCCTATTTTAAAATAGAGACATTTAGTCCTCCTATTTTGCACAATCAGTAATCTTGGTCCCTCTATAGAGACATTTAGTCCCCCAATTTTGTAAAATCCGTAATTTTGGTCCTTTCATTAAATTGAAAGCATTGACAGTTAAGAGATTAACGTTGACCTTGACGTGACCCAAATATAGTGATGTGACACGAGATTATTTATTTATTTTTTAATTATTTTAAATACTGAGAAATAATTATTTGTTTATATACGTCACTAAAGCACATATTACGTTGATTTTAATGGTTGGGGTAGTCGTGAGTCCTAAAATAGAAATCACAAGTCTTAATCATTTATTTTAAACTAGTTCTACATTGTTGAAGTACATGGCACATCGTAGTCAAATAAATGATACTCCCTCCGGTCCTTTTTATAAGAAACAAATAACTAAATCATCAAGACCAATAAAAATAGTTAAGTTAGTTAGTTATAATTAATAATGTCATGAATTTTAATTGTATTCCAAAAGTACCCCTTAAATTGATTGGTTTAAGTAGTGGTTACATTAATGACATTGCACCTCCACCAATAAGTGTAACTTGTATTGTTAATAGACCAATAAATGCATGAGAAATGAGTAGGTGTCTTATTAATGGATTTCACAAGGAAGGGTAAAAAAGAAAACTAGTAATTAATACATCTTAAAGTGGGTCTATGTTTCTTATAATTAGGACCAAAAAAGAATATCCTTTTGTTTATTATAAAAAGGACCGGAGGGAGTATTACTTTTTTTTAAAATATATTTTTCATCAATTATTCTACTCAATATTTAAAATAATTAAAAACTAAATAAATAATCTCATGTCACGTCACTATATTTGGACCACGTTAAGGTTAATGTTAATCTCTTAACAATCAACGCTTTCAATTTGATGGAATGACCAAAATTACATATTTTACAAAATTGGGAGACTAAACGTCTCTATTTTAAAATAGGGGGACCAAAATTACGGATTGTGCAAAATAGATGAACCAAAATTGCATTTAAGCTATAAAAATATTAATTAAAAAAATTATTACAAATAAATTAAAAATTCACGCTTAAATAATTCAAACTTAACATTAAAAGCATCCACACATAATATTAAAAATATAAAATTATTGTAAGTTATAACATAAATCTTTTACTATTAGTGTTAGTTTATGGAAAATATAAATTTTTTTTTTTTACAGAAAAGTATATATATAACATAATTATTTATTTAAGTTATTTAAATTATATATATATATATGGTAGGTGCGGGGCGGGGCGGATACTATAGTACCCGTACCCGTACCCGCACCCGCAAAAAATTGCAGGTAAATACCCGGCCCCGGCCCCAGTCCCAATAAGTGGGTATTTACCCGACCCGCTTGCGGATATTTTTGCGGGTACCCGTAGGGTTCGGGTACACTTTGTCATCCCTAGTGATGAGCTAATCTGGAATCTAAGTAAGGATGGGAGATATACTGTTAGGTCAGCATATTATCCCATGGAGAACACTATTGATAATTCAAACCTATGTGCACCTGGTGATTGGAATTCTGTTTGGAGAATGAACATCCCACAAAAAATAAAAAAATTTCTATGGAGAATGCTTCGAGATTGCCTTCCAAGAAGGCAGCGTCTCAGTGCAAAAGGTGTGCAATGCCAAATTACCTGTCCCTACTGTGAATGCAATCCTGAGACAAGCTGGCATGTGTTTTTTGGTTGTTCGAAAATCATGGATGTATGGGCTCAATCTGGCTGCTGGAACAAAACTCAGCACTTTGTTGAAAATGCTGACTCTCTTAAGGAATGTATTTTTTCCTTAATTCAACAATTAGACACAAATTTGGAGTTGATGTTCATCTCTACTCTTTGGTGTCTATGGAAAAGACGCAATGAAAAAGTTTGGGAGGATGTTGAAAAATCGATAGCTCTCTCTTTATCTCTTGCCAGGGAATTTATTCATAACTAGAGAGCTGCTAGAAAGCATGTTTCCTCATGTAATACTTCCCATCCATCAACAACTTCTCATCGCTGGACTAAACCAACTGCTGGATATCTAAAATGTAATTCTGATGCTGCAATTTTCAATGATACGGGTACCTATGGTGCTGGAGCATGCATAAGAAATGATACAAGTGATTGTTGTATTTTGAGTTTTGGAGAGTATTACAAAAGGCAAAGTCCCACATTGCCTAGGATAGCTTTGCCTCACTAGTTTATATATCCTTTTGTGTTTATAGCTTTCAAAGAGGCTAGTAAGAGGTGGAAGCCTCACGTGCATGAGTTTGGGCCTCATGGGCTTTTCGTAGTGCAAATCCGTCGATTTGTCCCCCCCCCCCCCCCCCCCCGCATGCGAGTATGGGTTTTGTATTGTTTTTACACTGTGATTTAATAATTCTCGTATATTTTATTTTAACGTTCATTTTATTAACGTTTTAATTTCTTCCGCTTTTAAATACCCATTGGTGCTACACGTTTGGAGAGTACCAAAATTACACCTTCTTCGTCTTTTCGTTCTCTTCTGTTCCTGGGTTAAAATATTTTCTTGCCAGTTCTGTGCCTCAGTACATTCTGAGAAGTTCCTGTTGTATCCTGGGGGGGCTTGCGCGGAGACCCGCGGATAAGTCCTTTAGGGCAGTGCTCTTGCACGCCTCAGGAAGTGTTTTTGTATAAAGTGGCTACAATCTAAAGGACTTATGGCTGATAAAAACAAATCCGTAGCCGCTGACACGTCCTAACCTTCCTCTCCAGCCAACAACAATGTTGGTTCGATCCCTGCCAACTATGCAAAACCATTGCCGGACGTCTCAAAGATTGAAGTGTTCGCTGGACAAAACTTCCGCCGGTGGCAGGAGCGTGTCTCCACTTTGTTAGACATGCACGGAGTAGTTTTTGCTCTCACCACTCCGAAACTAGAATCCACTGCAACTGCTAAACAGATTGATGACTGGACTCAGGCCAATAAGGTATGTCGTCACACTTTGCTCAGTGCCCTATCTAACGATTTGTTCGATGTCTATTGTTCCTACAAGGAGGCCAAAGAGATATGGGATTTTATTCTCCTGAAGTACATTGCCGAAGATGTTATCAGATAGAGGTTCATCATTGGCAACTACTACCGCTGGGAAATGATCGAAGGCAAGGACATCAAGGTTCAGATAAATGAATACCACAAACTGATTGAAGATCTCAAAGCAGAAAACATCAACCTTCCATATGAGTTTGTATCTGATTTGCTGATTGAAAAATTGCCTGCATCTTGGACTGACTACAAGCAACAGTTGAAGCAGAAGCACAAGCAAATGTCACTATCAGAGCTGATCACGCATATCATTATTGAAGATACCAACAGAAAGGAGTGTGCTGCAGCAAGGGCAAAAGCATTATCTGCCAAGGCAAACGTGGTTCAGGACAAACCACATAAGAAAAGGTACGAGCAGAAACCTGATCACAAAAATAAATTTAAAAATAATATCTCACATTCTTCTAACCCAACCTTCAAGAAGAAGGGAAACTGTTTTGTTTGTAGAAAGCCAGGACATTATACACCTCAGTGCAGGTTTCGCATAATAAGAAACGATAACCCTCCTAAGCCTAGGGTCAACCTGGCTGAAGGGGATGATGTTATAGCTGCGGTTGTTTCTCAAGTGAATGTGGTGACCGATGTGAGTAAATGGGTGGTAGATTCTGGGGCTACCCGACATATCTGTGCAAACAGAAATGCGTTTACCTCCTACAAAATTGTGGGGGATGAAGAAGAACATGTGTATCTTGGTGATTCTAGGACCACTCCGGTTCTAGGAAAAGGAAAAGTTCTTCTGAAGCTCACATCTGGGAAGACTCTGGCTTTGACTGATGTGCTACATGTGCCCTCTATTAGAGTCAACTTAGTTTCTGTAGCACTTTTGGGAAAGGTTGGGGTGAAAGTGTCCTTTGAATCGGACAAAATTGTTATGACAAAGAACAATGTGTTTGTGGGTAAAGGGTATTATGATCAGGGACTCTTTGTACTCAATGTTTCTGAAGTTATGAATAAAACTGCATCTACTTCTGCTTATATGGTTGATTCTTATGATATGTGGCATGCTAGATTAGGATATGTGAATTCCTCGTATGTTATAAAATTGCAACGACTAGGCCTAATCAACATGCATGATAAACAAAGTAGAAAATGTGATATATGTGTTGAATCTAAATTAACAAAGAAAACATGCTCTGTTGTGCAATGTGAAACTGAACCTCTTAGCTTAATTCATTATGATCTTGCTGATTTGAAACAAACTATGACTAGAGGAGGTAAAAGTTATTTTATAACCTTTATAGATGATTTCTCTAGATATACTAAAGTTTATTTGATTAGACATAAAGATGAAGCGTTTAACATGTTTTTGTCTTATAAAGCTGAAGTGGAAAATCAGTTAAATAGAAAAATTAAAAGAATAAGATCCAATAGGGGTGGTGAGTACACTTTGTTTAATGACTTTTGTGAAAAGGAAGGTATAATCCATGAGGTAACCCCACCATATTCACCTGAGTCAAATGGAGTAGCTGAGAGGAAAAATAGAACCCTTAAGGAGATGATGAATGCTCTGCTTATTAGTTCCTCTGCACCTGACAACCTTTGGGGAGAAGCCCTTTTGACAGCTTGTTTCTTGCAAAATAGGGTTCCACATAAGAAAACAGGGAAAACACCTTATGAGTTATGGAAAGGATATACACCAAACCTGAAATATTTGAGAGTGTGGGGGTGCTTAGCTAAAGTGATGTTACCAGATCCTAAGAAAAGGAAAATAGGACCTAAGACTTCTGATTGCATGTTTATTAGTTATGCGGAACATAGTGCTGCCTATAGGTTTCTTGTCCTGAAGAGTAATGTGCTTGATTGCAATACCATAGTAGAGACTAAGAATGCTGAATTCTTTGAGGACTCTTTTCCCTTGAGGTCTACCTATGATTCTGAACAACCTGTAGAAATTTCTAGTGAAACTTTGATTGAGGACTTGAGGAGGAGTAAGAGACAAAGGAAAGAAACATCGTTAGGAAATGATTTCTATACATATCTTGTTGAGGATGACCCGTTGAGTTTTTCAGAAGCTGTTTCTTCTTCTGATGCTAACCTTTGGAAACAAGCTATTAAGACTGAGATTGATTCTATTGTGAAAAATCATACTTGGACTCTAGTAGATTTACGACAAGGAGCAAAGCCTATTGGATGCAAGTGGATCTTTAAGAAAAAGTATAATCCTGATGGATCAATAGATAAGTATAAGGCTAGATTGGTAGCTAAAGGGTTCACTCAAAAGGAAAACATAGATTTCTTTGATACCTTTGCGCCTGTTACCAGGATTTCCTCTATTAGAGTTTTGATAGCCTTAGCGGCAATTCATAAGTTAGTTATTCACCAAATGGATGTGAAGACAGCTTTCTTGAATGGTGATCTAGAGGAAGAGATTTATATGTCTCAACCTGAAGGGTGTGTGGTTAATGGTCATGAAAACAATGTGTGCAAACTTTTGAAATCCCTATACGGTTTAAAACAGGCACCAAAACAATGGCATGAAAAGTTTAATGAGACTATACTTGATTATGGCTTTTCTGCTAGTGATGTTGATAGATGCGTGTATACAAAATCTGAGAATGGTGATTGTGTCATTATATGTCTGTATGTGGATGACATGCTGATTTTTGGTACATGCAATGATATAGTTTTGAGAACTAAATCCTTTTTGGCATCTAAATTTGATATGAAAGACATGGGTGAAGCAAGTGTAATTTTGGGAGTTAAAATCATAAGGAAGGGAGATAGTATATTACTATCCCAAGGACATTATGTTGAGAAACTTCTAAGGAAGTTTGGATATTATCACTCTAAGTCAGTGAGTACCCCTTATGATGCTAACTCTCAATTGAAGAAAAATAGAGGAGAACCAATTGATCAAACTCAATATGCCCAAATCATTGGGAGCTTACTGCATTTGATGAATTTCTCTAGACCTGACATTGCATATGCAGTAGGTAGATTGAGTAGATACACTCATAGTCCTAATCAGGACCATTGGGATGCACTTGCGAGACTCATGAGATACTTGAGAGGTACCTTGGACTATGGTATTGAATATAGTGGATTTCCCGCTGTACTGGAAGGGTACAGTGATGCTAACTGGATCTCTGATTCAGATGAGACAAAATCCACTAGTGGTTATGTATTTACACTTGGTGGTGGTGCGATTGCATGGAGATCAGCCAGACAAACTATTATAGCTAGATCAACAATGGAGTCAGAGTTTGTTGCTCTAGAAATGGCTGGTAGTGAGGCTGAGTGGTTGAAAAACTTCTTAGCTAATATTCCTTTGGGAATGAAACCAACCCCATCAGTGTCTATGCATTGTGACTCTCAATCAGCAATAGCTGTAGCTAAAAACAAAATCTTCAATGGGAAAAATAGACATATACAATTGAGACATAATGTAGTAAAGCAGCTGCTAAAGGATGGAATAATTTCCATAGATTATGTGAAGTCATAAGGAAATTTAGCAGATCCTCTGACAAAACCCCTGGGGAGGAACATGATATTAGAAACATCGAGGGGAATGGGACTTAAGCCAATTGAAAACAAACAAGTGATAGTAACCCAACCTTTGTGATTGGAGATCCCATGAATAAGGTTCATATGGGTAAGAACAAGTCACTTGTCAGTTCTGCTAGCACTAAAATTGATTTTAATCAATTTTTTAATTTTCTGTCCCTTCCTATGGTGTGAGAAAGTGTTAGATACTGCATTATTGAGAGGCTAAACTTTATAGTTAAGCTTTACGTGGTTGTGAGAAAGCTTAACAAATTATAAAGTTTTTAATGACTTTCATATCCCTTATGGGTGGTGTATGATTTGCAGCATACACTTGATGGAATCACCTATATGAGTGTCAAGTGGGGCCGCTTGTATGAGATCCTGGCAAAATCTCTAGAGCACTCATGAATATCGGGCACGCGCATGGCCTAGTAGGGCAACACAGCGATAACGACAACGATTGTGGGGGTGTATTGTGATTGGTAGACCGCTAATACACGTCAAGTGTCTTTGGTTCATATAGCTTGCTACACCAACTACACTGTGTGTTAAGTCTTATCAGTCTACGTCTGGTTCATATAGCTTGCTACACCAGGTCTGACGCATTACATCTCATGTAATAACCCAGGAATTCTTTTCTTCTTTCTTTTAAAAAAATTGTTTTATTTTGCCTTTTGTAATATGTGGTGGATTGTTGTATTTTGAGTTTTGGAGAGTATTACAAAAGGCAAAGTCCCACATTGCCTAGGATAGCTTTGCCTCACTAGTTTATATATCCTTTTGTGTTTATAGCTTTCAAAGAGGCTAGTAAGAGGTGGAAGCCTCGCGCGCATGAGTTTGGGCCTCATGGGCCTTTCGTAGTGCAAATCCGTCGATTTGCCCCCCTGTGCGTGCGAGTATGGGCTTTGTACTATTTTTACACTGTGATTTAATAAAATTATTTATTTTCGGTTTAAGTTTATTTCAATTTAAAGCTTATCCGAAAATCATGTTTTTCATGTTACCGTTTTATTGAGTTATGTGGTTACGGAAAATAAGGGATTTTATTTTGTGACCATTTTATGTGTACGATCAGATCCATTTATGACCGTTTTAATATGTACGATCGTATCTATTTTTTACCGTTTTATCTGTATGATCATATCAGTTTATGACCGTTTTAAATTTACGATCGTATTTGTTTTTTACCGTTTGAAGATATTCTTGTATATTTTATTTTAACGTTCATTTTATTAACGTTTTAATTTCTTCCGCTTTTAAATACCCATTGGTGCTACACGTTTGGAGAGTACCAAAATTACACCTTCTTCGTCTTTTCGTTCTCTTCTGTTCCTGGGTTAAAATATTTTCTTGCCAGTTCTGTGCCTCAGTACATTCTGAGAAGTTCCTGTTGTATCCTGGGGGGCTTGCGCAGAGACTCGCGGATAAGTCCTTTAGGGCAGTGCTCTTGCACGCCTCAGGAAGTGTTTTTGTATAAAGTGACTACAGTGATTTCGTTTATGCTAATACGTGCTGCTATGCTGGTATTTTACCGGTCCACGAAGCTGAAGCCAAAGCCCTTTTTATGTCTATTTCATGGGTTGCTGAAATGAATCTTCAGAATATCATATTTGAAGTAGATTGCAAACATGTTGTTGATGCCATGATTTCAAACGTTCAGTCGCAATCTAAGTTTGGAGTTATCATATCAAAATGCAAACAAATCCTCCATTCGATTCACAATTCTTATGTGAAGTTTGTACGTAGACAAGTCAATCAAGTCGTTCATGATCTAGCAAGAGCGTCTAGATTTTATGCTAGTCCACAAGTATTTGAGTATACTCCTAATTGTATTCATGACAGTATTGTTAATGATATGAGATAAGTACTTTTGCAGTCAAAAAAAAAATTAGAGATTAAAAATATTTTGTATATCAAACCGTCCCTTAATGTCTAAAATTTGTCGAGCATTCTCTAAAAGAGAGAATAGAAAACGACATCCAATATGGTAGGAGAATTATTTTAAGTTTTTTAGGAATCTTTAGTTGAGAATGTTAAATTTCTATGTTTAATATTATAATTTAAAAATCATTCCAAGAATCTAACATCTAAGATTCTCAAGAAGGGATTTTTTTTATATAATTATGTCTCTTATTTCGAAAGATATTTTAAATATACCAAACATATTTATAATATTTTTAGGAAACATGATTTCTAAAAAAATATAATTTTCCCGATTCTTAATTAGAGATTAAAAATATTTTGTATATCAAACAGTCCCTTAATGTCTAAAATTTGTCGACCATTCTCTGAAAGGGAGAATAGAAAACGACATCCAATATGGGACCTTAAATTTTAATAAATTCAACTTTTTTTTTTGGAATTTTAATTGTATTTTTAATAATTGCTTCTTTTTTTTTTTTTGCATTTTAATAATTGCATTGTGGCTTCACATGTTTGAATTTTATTTCAACAATTTCCCACGGTATATGTCACCTTATAAAATGTGTTTAACTTTATGAACATAATAACTTATACTAAAACAAGTTATAGCCAAGAGCACGAGAAATTCATTAAATAGAGACTAATTTAATTAGAGATTGAATAATAATCAGTCACTATAGAGATTGATTAAAGATGAAAACAATCGGTCTCTATATGTTTGGGTAATTTTTCAACGAGAAATGTTAGTAACACACTCTTTATCACACTTTTTTGAACACACTCTTCATAATTGGTTAAAATTTATCGGAAATCACAAATTTTTGTGGGTCTCACTTGTTATTTAATGACTCTCTCTCCTGATTTTGTAATTTTTAATAAATTTTAACCAATGATAGAGTGTGTGTTAGGAGGAGTGTATTGCTAGCACTCCTCTTTTTCAACAGACCCTATGCAAAAAGATTGAAGTCTTTTTACTTTGGGCCAGCGCTGGTTATCACCAACTTTGAGCACTTTAACAAGTCTCTTCCTTTAACTTATTTTATTTGAAAATTATAATTACTACTTCCAAACAAGAGTGTTTCTATTCCTTTTCTTCTCATTAATATTAAATGGTATGATATTATAAAAGAAGTATGAAGGAGACTGGACAACAAAAAAAAGAAGATATGCTGAATATTTTTAGGAAGATTAATATACCAAATGTGCACCTTTAATTTACTTCGTTAAGTCCCGCGTAACATTACTTCCGTCAGCTTTAAACCATTTTATTCTTTCATTTATCTATTAACTTCATTTCTTTCATGTTACTGTTCTTATGGCTTTATGATCACTATAATTCATCTACTTAACACTAAACTCATCTTTACTTCTTTTTTACCAATCGACTCCCACGTATACATGCATTTGCTATTTTATAAATCTTTCTTTTATCTCTTAATTTCGTTTTCTTCTTTGGTATCTACTTTTCCTTTTATTTATGATCACAATCACACTTACTTGAAAGATAAAACCATCACGAAATCCCAATATTTAAAAATTAAAAACAGAGATATCTCAAAAGTAAAGAGCATCTTGAGTCCTGTGGACTCTAATACCATCTTAGAAAATTAATTATGGGCCTAACTCAACTATACAAAATTAACTTGTAAAGTGTGGGTTATCCCCACTTATATAAACTATTTTGGCTTCATCACTAGTCAATATGGGATCTCCAACACACATCTCTTAATTTCTATTCAAAATTATTATTTCAAATAAATTACTATAAATTATTTTAAATATAACTATATATTTATAAAATTATTATATGTTTTTAATTATGATTATATAAATAATTATAGTTTTATAATATTATTATATTTTTATTTAATAGTAATAAATATATGTACAATTTTAGTCTTCCATATATATATATATATATATATATATATATATATATATATATATATATATATATATATATATATATATATATATATATATTCCAAAGAATCAATATCAAGGCTTTGGTTCGTTGGGACGTGCATTTGATTTTCCACTCCCACACTTCTCAAAATTGTTCCCCAGTCATTTCCTCACGTCGTCACACCACGCCATATACCAACCCTAAGATTGGAACGATTAAGATGAAGTATTACTGTGATAGTTCTTTTTCTAGTGACCATTCTTAATAAAAAAAATAATAAAGAGAATTAAAAAATATATTTGAATAAAACAATTATAATTTTTATAATAGATCTTTTTTTATAGACTATATTCCCTACAATAGACATAGAAAACATATATCCCTTTGTTTATCCTTTTCTTTCATTTGATGAAGTTCCTGGTTAAGACTCTAACTCCATCTTGTAGCTTTATGATATTTTGAATTATAAATTCTTCAATAATAATAGTTGCTTTGTTCTAATAGGATTCATAGTCCATTCCACTAACAACTTACCTGAAATTTGAAATAATAGGTGATAAAAAACAATTTATTTGACTACAATATAATAACATGATATATGCACAGAATGGAAAGTAAATTAACAAAAGACCAAAATGATAGAGACATGTTTCACTCATCAAGAAGTCATTATCTAATAAACAAATATTGGCCTCCTTCTCAAACACAAATTAGTACCAATTTCCAATGGAAGAAATAAAAAATAAAGTAGTGCAAAAAAAAAAAGTTATTTTTCAATAGAAGAAAGGTAGAAGAAAGACAATAATTAAATTTTACTGATTTTTGGAAGAAAAAGAATAGGAAACATGGTCTATACACAATGTTTATACCTTCTAATGTTTCATGATGCTTCTCTTTCTTTGAGAAAGAAAGTGTAGAATGAAGTTGAAGAAAAAGAAAAAAAAAAAAACTCCAAAGAATGCATGATAGAGCAAAGTAGGAATTTAGTGCAATACAACTTTCAAATCAATAATTTATAGAGAAGTAAAAAAAAGTATACATAATTACAATTTTGCAATTACATAATGATGCCTGTTGTGCAATTCAAAATTAATTATTGATTACCCAATTATGCAATTACACATCTTAAACATATTTTAATTAAAAAATGTTGAACGAAATCAAAATACATAAATGAAAATTGCCAAATTAATTATTGATAAATGATTGATTAGGAAGAATTTCTTCTTAATGCTGACTGATAATTTTCTCATGTTATTAATGCCGATTGATTTTTTTATTTATTATACAGAAAATAAATCTGGTATATAACCGGACCAAATATTTATGAAGCATATTTTGTAAATCTATAATATTGCCGATTCCATTTTTAATTTCGAAAATTAAATATTTTGAAATCAATTGATATCATTTTTGTTCCTAATAAATTAATGAGACTTAAATATATTTGAATTTGAATTTAAATTTGGTTTGTAACCAAACCAAACAATTCCGAAACATGAAATGATGACACGTGTTATCTAATGCTTGAGAAACAACATTGTTTCGTCACGTGTTTTTCGATGCTGTTTTTGAATTCATAAATTTTATATATATTGATTTGAGGGAGATATCAAACATGATAAGCATTATATATTAAATAAAAGTTTTTTTTGTCAAATCATTAAAGGTATATAAAAAAAATTAATTAGAAAACAGACGCATGCCGGAATCCATTATTACAAATAAATGATAGTAGAATTAAGAGTCTTAGTCTTTCATATTATAATTAGGGAGTGTTTGGTAGGAGAATTATTTTAAGTTTTTTAGGAATCTTTAGTTGAGAATGTTAAATTTCTATGTTTAATGTGATAATTTAAAAATCATTCCAAGAATCTAACATCTAAGATTCTCAAGAAGGGATTTTTTATTTTTTTTTATATAATTATGTCTCTTATTTCGAAAGATATTTTAAATATACCAAACATATTTATAATATTTTTAGGAAACATGATTTCCAAAAAAATATAATTATAATTTTCCCGATTCTTAATTAGAGATTAAAAATATTTCGTATATCAAACAGTCCCTTAATGTCTAAAATTTGTCGAGCATTCTCTGAAAGGGAGCATAGAAAACGACATCCAATATGGGACCTTAAATTTTAATAAATTCAACTTTTTTTTTTTGGAATTTTAATTGTATTTTTAATAATTGCTTCTTTTTTTTTTTTTGCATTTTAATAATTGCATTGTGGCTTCACATGTTTGAATTTTATTTCAACAATTTCCCACGGTATATGTCACCTTATAAAATGTGTTTAACTTTATGAACATAATAACTTATACTAAAACAAGTTATAGCCAAGAGCACGAGAAATTCATTAAATAGAGACTGATTTAGAGATTGAATAATAATCAGTCACTATAAAGATTGATTAAAGATGAACAATTGGTCTCTATATGTTTTGGTAATTTTTCAACGGATCCTATGCAAAAAGATTGAAGTCTTTTTACTTTGGTCGAAAGACTCTAAATAAACCCTTGACTTGTGTCATTCAATGCTTGCTCCTCATCACATAGCACGACTGGAAAATCTAACGTCTAATGCTAAGTAATTACAAAAAAAAAATGTTGTTTTGTTGCCCTAATTGTATAGGTAAAGGAAACTATTTAAAGGAAATCATTCTAAAATAAATTTTCATAAAAACAAAAATAGGAATAAATATATCATGCCACAAACATTATATTTACAAGGAACTAGTAATTTCATCAGTAGAGTTCGTACATAGTTCTTTGGGAGATGTTTTTCCTTGAAAATTTTCTCTTTCCACAAAGAATGCTGGTCTTCGAGGCAAGGGAACTACTGCACTTTCATTTGTTAACATTGAAATTATATGAGATGTTGTGGGTCGATCATTTGCATATTGTTCTACGCATAAGAGACCAATGTGAATGCATCTTTTCACTTCATCAGGATCAAACAAATCATTAAGTGATGGATCCATTAATTGTAGAGGCACACCTTGATTCCATAACTCCCAAGCCTATTAGCATTTTAGTCAAATTAATTAGACAAAGGAAGTAGTATTCTGAAATAAATAAAAAAATTCATTGAGACTAATTTCACATACATGTCCTATCAAATTTATAGGGTGGACGTCATTGAAGCTAGTATTTCTTCTTCCACTAATAATTTCAAGGATCAACACTCCAAAGCTATAGACATCAGACTTTATAGAGAAATTTCCTTCCATAGCATATTCAGGAGACATGTAACCACTGTAAAAAAAAAGTTTATTACTTGACAAAACAAACATTATTTACATATTTTTCAACTACACTTGGACAAATAGAGTTTTGCAAGCTTACTACGTTCCAATAATCCTACTTGTATTTGTTGTAGATTCTTTTTCCAAAAACATTCTTGCCAATCCAAAATCAGAAATTTTTGGATTCATATTTTCATCAAAAAGTATGTTACTAGCTTTTAAGTCTCTGTGAATGACTTTGAGTCTTGAGTACTTATGAAGATAGAGTAATCCTTGAGAAATTCCTTCTATTATGTTGAAACGCTTCTTCCAGTCTAGTAACTTGCCTTTAGTACAATCTTCTCAATGGAAATGAAGCAATATGCATGTGTTAGAAATAAAGCAATCTTCTAGTGTGTGTGTATGTATATATATCCAAAAGGCTGTTCTTCATAGTATGATAGAAGAGTTAAACAAAGAACGACATTTACGTAGTTATGTTGATAGGAAAGCATAAGTCAATGAATCATCCATAATAATTACTGAAAATTTCAGTTGAGAAAACTTAATGTTTTCCTCCACGATGGCATTGGTTGCTACATGATAATTAAAAAATATAGTCTTAATTTATCATCTAAATCAAAGCATCACGTAATTAAATAAACTCCATATTCCATACCAAATAGATAGAAATCCAAGCTTTTGTTTGGCATATACTCATAAATTAGGATCCTCTCTTCTTCATGAATGCAACATCCAAGTAGTTTTACAAGATTCATGTGCTGAAGTTCACATATGAGCATTAGTTCATTTTTGAATTCCACAATCCCTTGTCTAGATGCTTTTGAAAGTCTTTTTATAGCAGCTTCTTGCCCAGTTGGTAGGATTCCCTAAAGTGATAACAATAAAAATCATTAGTTCTTTAAACGAAACTGTTACAACTTACAACACAAAGTCAATGGTTTAATGTCACCTTATAAACTGGTCCAAAGCCTCCTTGTCCTATCTTGTTTTCTGGTGAAAAATCATTGGTTGCCGACAGAACTGAAGTGTAGTTAAATACTTTTAAATCTTGTCTCTTCTTGAACTCATCTTCAAGATCTTTAATTGCTGAATCTAGCATCTCAGTCTCCATTCTATTTCTTTTCTTCTCTATTTAGATAAAATTTTGAATTATAAAGATTGAGAATGAAGGGGTTATGCTCAATAAAATATCGAACGTTTACTACAAAGATATAGCTAACCTTGAAACAAATGTTTTCTTTTCTTCAAGGCCAAAAATAGAATGAAAGCACATATCACAAATAGAACAACTACTGTCACAATAGTTATCCATATCCACTTTTTTGTACCTGCATGCGGCGTTTACATGTAAGTAGTTATGTAAATTAATGTGACTCCAGATCTATAGCGTTTACTACATATGTAACTAATTAAAGTAAAATATTAACAACAATATTGATACATGGACACTTACGGTATTTTTTTTATCGTTATGGACACTTACAGTATAAATACTTATTTGATCCCTCTTTTTTTTTTTTTTATCGCTTTCTTCTTATCGTATCACCTATTACATGCATCATCATTTTTCTCTCTCTGTAGACTAACATTATGTGTGCACAAAATATAACTCTAAATATCAATAACCTTCTTGTGGTCCTATAGAAGGAGTTAGGGAATACATCAAAAAGTGGAGTACGAAGTCGTGAAATCATAGTGGACTTACCTTCGTGATGGGTGTTGTTTACCATGTAAAACCTTTCGTCCCCACTTGCAAAATTAGCACCTTCGGTTGAATTCCAATGCAAGAATGTACAACCAGTTCCATTAGCATAGTAATTCGTGAATCCATCACAACTGCAATTTTTCCAGCAAATAGTTCGGCAGTCACTTGGGCCATAACTGGAATTAGCTATATCGTTTTTCAGGTTCATATTGACGTAAACTTCCTTGACATCATATACATCACCACGATGCCTGCATCAAGTTTCACAAATTCTCTTTATAATACATAATACTAGGCTTCTAGCAGCTGGGAATCAATAATGATTTTCACTGGACAAGTTCAAAAAAGCCCTGAAAGTTTTGGGCTTTTGGCTATTCGGCTCTTAACAAAATCATGAATATTTACGCATTTGAGTTGCTTACTGTTTAATTTTGCTAGAGTAAAGAGTATAGAGAAATATTACTTAATATAGAATCCTACTAAAGAGTACATTAAATTTTAATTTGAAAGTAAGCCTATGCTGATATTACTTAATATAGAATCCTACTAAAGAGTACATTAAATTTTAATATGAAAGTAAGCCTATGCTGAGACATATTATCAAATATTTACTTAATTTATCCTAATTTTTTTTTTTCAAAAACAGTTCAGTGTAGTTCGATGTAATTCGAATCAGTTTAAAAAATAATTCAGTTCAAATCAATTCAGTTCAATTCAGTACAGTTCATCTAAGTTTTGTTCAGTTTGGTATTGTTTGAACAGCCCTACCTGCGTGTGGGTGTCTCCTCCCACTTTTGGCACCCTCCATCTGTGTTGTACCCATAACACAGATCAGCCCTTGCAATTCTATCAACCGCCCTGTTTCCATTACCTGCCACATTGTCGTAAGCTCTTGCTCATTTGAAGTTGTAATTGTGAAGTAGCTTTCGTCGTCGTTTGAGACAACCATGTACTGTGTGTTGTGCATGGATCCATTGTTTCTGATCAGTTCTCCACTAGTCCAGGACAATTGTCCTCGTTCCTTGATGATCAATTCTCTTCTTCTCGGTTCCCACTCCAGCCTGAATGCCCCGAGTCTCGGGTCGAAATCAGTCAACCACGAAACTAGTGACCAATTATGACCAGTTTTGTGATTGACCCCTAACTTCATCCCAGGGAGTAGAGTATCAGTAGGATAATCAAAACTTTGCCACAAGACACTGTTTGTTCCATTGGGGTGAAGTTGTTGCAGCACAAAGTTGCCTGTATCCAACAGCGTGGCTTCGGTGTTGTTCAGTGGCTGAGGTGAAGAGTAAAGGATGATGGGTTTGGCATCTTTGGATTCTATTTTGAGTACACCAGAGTGGTTTAGAATCAGAACTGCAGAATCCATGTCAACAGGTTGATTTCTATTAGCAGCCCACACTACCGAATTATCATCCTCTCCGTTGTCACTGATGCTCAAGTAAGTGTAGTTTAGAGCAGAATTTGGATTTAATAGGTAAAAATAAATGCAGTATTTACTGTTTTCTGAACATAGCACGCTTGTCGAATTCAGTATATCTCCGGGCTTCAAACTGTTATTTGCAGCAATAACGCAACAGATCATACAAGTAGCCCACCACAACCACCAGTATCTGAAAACAAGCAAGAAATGAGATTCTCCCAGCTTTTTATAACAAACCATCTTCAAATATACTTTAGACTGCAAGATCGATGGATGTTTCTTCTATGTGAGGTGATAGTCTATTGGTTTGGAATAATGCATTTTAGCTTCAAGTACATTCGGTACCTTATATTAGAAAAAAGATCAACTGGACCACTGGAGTGTATGGAAGGTTGAAAGAGAGACTTTTTTTTTTTTTTTCCAGGTTAAAGACTGCGAGTGTTACCCAACTCATTGGATCCGCTTGCGGTGCATGACTTTCGCTGATCCAAGAAAATTTTGCACAGATAAAAAATCGAATACGAGTTTTCCAGATGAATTCTCTGCTAAATAAATTGTTCCCTCACATGTGAAACCAGCGGGACCTTACACCACTGTCAATTATATGAGTTAGAAAGAAAAAGAGACTGCGAGAAAAATAAATAAATAAAAAGATAAAGTAATTTTCCATTTAATAAGCAAAAGCAATTATATTAAAAAAATGTAGCCCACTTAGCATAAATTGTGCCAAGAAGATTGTGCCAAATAAAATAATGAAAGGTAGTCATGGGAAATGGGATTGATATACCCCCAAAGTGAATAAAAAAGCAAAGCAATCCAAAATGATACAGCAGTGGTATCCCATCCCTGAATATAATGCATTCCTGTGAATTTAAAGTATATAATTAATATATAATATGCCCTTAACTGTGCCAACAAAACTAAAGCCAATTTTAAGCAACGGGACAGCTTCCATCTTTCTGAATCAGCCTGATCCAACTAGCAGCTACTTAGCTCCTCCATGATATTATTACAATCTTTTAATAAGTGTACCAGTGTCCAACTATGATCCAAGAGACGTTATCATTTATCAACCTGTGGATAGTCCTTGATATCCCTCCAAGAGCGGTGTATCTTCCAGCGAAAAATATAAAAAACAAAGAGACCTTATATAATTTGAAACAAGGTTCCCACTTGGGTGAGAGAGAAGGAGGAATAAATGTGATAAATGATATAAATGAAAATAAAGAGAGAAATTAATATGAAGAAAAATGAGAAAGATAATATGTGATAATAAAAAACTTTCTTATATTATATTACTTTCGTTTCTATATATAAGAAATAAATAGGAATATTTTTTTCCTAAATATAAAAAAATATATGACTACTTTCAAATGCATTAATTACTAATTTTCTTCTATACCCTTATTTATTGTAAAGTTTATTAATGAGATAAGTCATACTTGTTGGTTGAAGATGTTATCTTTTAAAAATCGAGTAGTATCATTAATTAAATACAACCACCACTTAAACCATTTAATTCTATAGGTATTTTTGAAATAAAATTTAAATTTATGATATTACAAATTGAAATTAACCAATTTAACTACTTTTATTAGTCTTGATGAATTAGGTATTTGTTTATTATATATAGGAACAGAGATAATATAATACAATTATCGAGGACAATGAGGTGGATCAGATGCGAGTAATAGTCCTTTCACACCTACTCATACTTGGTAAGTGAATATCCACAAATTTTATATATAACCGCATATCCATTAAATGAATATCCATGAATTATATATATATATATATATATATATATATATATATATATATATCCATGGATATTTGTTAAAATATAAAATTTTAAATAAAAGATAAAATAAAACTAGAAATAAATATTTTTAAAATATATATTTATACTAAAAGAATTAGAACAATTTATTTTATATATAATTAAGGATATTTAAATAGTTTCAAAGTGTGGGAACCTATAGATACAACTGTCTTATTATTCGTCCTCATCCCACTAATTATATGCGGATATTCATTTCACTATCCATTTTTAATCCATAACAAATTTTACTCGCAAGTAAGAGTTTTTAATCATTTGAAACAAATTACTGTGTGTGAGAGAGAGAGGTTGTCGCGAGAGAAAGCAAATAGATGATGAATCCTAAAATTACAATACATAAGAACAAGCGTAACAAACAATTTCAATGGAATAAATGTAAGAGAGAGAGAGATTGTTACAAGAAAGGAAAAGTATGATTGAAATGAGAAATGAGATAAATGAAGTGACAGTAGGAGAGAAATGAACTAATATAATGGGTGTAATTTAGTTGATAACACACTGAGTTTATTGGGAGACCCGAGTTTGATTTTCACACAATACATATTTGGGGAGGGATGAGGAGCTTCAGGTCTCACTATCAAAACTTGTGAAAATATCTTCAGGTCCCATTGAAGAGTTAAAAGCTCTAATTACAGTGATTTAAAAAAAAAAAAAAAGAGAAATGAATGGTTAAAAAAACGATAGTAATGAACTAATACTGTATTACTCAAGTTTTAGGAAAGAAAATTAAAAATCACACACACACACACACACACATATATATATATATATATATATATATATATATATAATATTGATCACTAGATTTTGTTTGAATGGTCAAAATTAAAACACACTAGGTCATGTGAGTTTTTTAAAAAGTCACATGACTTTTTTAAGTAGTCACATAACATTAAATCTGGACCCTCCATGTATGGTTATACGGTCCATATTTAACCCTCTCACTCTCATATAAGATGTCTTCCTCTCATAAGGTATGTCCTCTATATGGAAATATATCTAGTGAGAGGGCTCATCTTATATGAGAGTGAGAGGAACAAATATTGATCACTAGATTTTGTTTGAATGGTCAAGATTAAAACACACTAGGTCATGTGAGTTTTTTAAAAAGTCACATGACTTTTTTAAGTAGTCACATAACATTAAATCTGGACCCTCCATGTATGGTTATACGGTCCAGATTTAACTCTCTCACTCTCATATAAGATGTCTTCCTCTCATAAGATATATATATATATATATATATATATATATATATATATATATATATATATATATTTGTCCTGGGTCAGAGATCACGGGTGTCTTCCAATCCACTGGGTCAGAGACTAATCCCGCTCGTGGTGTGTGGCTGCCGCTGGCCCAAGGGAATTTTGCACACGGAGGGAATCAAACACGAGTTCTCTCACTAAATAGATTGTTCCCCCTCACGTGAACGCAGCGGGGTCTTACACCACTGCGACAACCCTTTGGGTTATTAAAAATCATATTTAAGTAAAATATTGTGTTTTTTTATTGACCATTTTTAATAATTGTCCACATAAATGATTTTTTATTAATTATATATTCGTCATAAATAATTTTGTTTAGATAATAAAATATTGATAATTAATTTATTGCTATTGAATAATTGCCACTTAATTAAAATAATAATATTTGGTGTAGTGTAACCTTTTCTTTTTAAAGTTTCAGAGTTCCTTTTCACTTTTAAGCTTTTAGAAAAGGAAAAGATATCTCTTATTAAAATAATTAAAGGAAGAGTATTGATAATTTGATTACTAGTTACATTAATGATAAGATTGAAAGACTCACACGATTGAGATGATAATACATATTGATCATAAGATTAGTTGTTCATACGATTGAAATTTGAAACTGATGTTGATATGATAAGATTAGTTGATCACACTGGCTACACATTTTAATAATTTCACTTTTTTTTGGAATTTTAATAATTTCATTTTTTAATAATTGTTTTTTTATTGCATTAATTGCATCGTGACCTCACATGTTTAAATTTTATTCCAACAATTTCCCACTGTACATGTAACCTTATAAAATGTGTTTAACTTTATGAGCTCAAAATCAAATGACATAGATCAATCATGGATGGATGTGCATAGCATAAAAAACTACTTGTAATAAAATAAAATAGTTAAATACTAAAAAAATTTATTTCTAATTAGAGAAAAGTACCATAACACATTAGCACAAAATACATAGTCCTATTATACAAGATATATTCTCAAAAACAATAACACCCTAGTAGTATGCTTATAAAAAATAACAGGTGATATTTTATATTTTTATTATTATTTATTTATTTTTTATTATCAGGTGATAGTTATTTTATAGTGATGGCTACCTCCACGAACGTAGATACATACCAAGATAGTCAAGGTAATCGCGCCACTACTAATCTTGATCCTATCAAGCGGCAGAAGCAAGAGGAGCTTAATACTTCAAGAAGAATACCCAAGTTAGGGTGAATGTAAAAATCTTCCATTACCAAGGCTTAAATATATAGGAGTTATTTATTAGAAACACAATAAATAAATATAAACTTGCTGTAACAGATAAATTAATAATTAATTCTTCTCTCTGAGTTGTCATGATGCTTGAGTCTAAATTGTTTTCTAACTTCTAAATTCTAATCAATTGTGCTAATGTATACGTGGTGCTAAACTTCTAGTATATCAATAATTGAACCCACCCCTAAATCCCCCAAAGAACATAAAAATGCACATAAAAGTTAAGAGAAAGAAAAGGATGCAACAACAATACAACATCATTAACAATGATCTTAGAAAGTGGGTTATGGGCCTAACACACCCCTCACATCGAGAATTGGACATCTCGAGCGTGAAATTTGCAGGACTTGACATCTGCGAGTGGTCTGATAGCGGCTCGATAGCGGGTGGCACGATAGGCCCACAACAAGACACAATAGTCCCAACAACATATCGCTAAGATAGGCTCTGATACCATCTTAAAAAGTGAGTTATGGGCCTAACTCAACCCTACAAAATCGGCTTGTAAGGTGAGGTTTGCACCTCACTTATATACTTTATTTTAGCCATATCACTAGACGATGTGGGATCTCCAACAAATGAATGAAAACATAAGGTCCAAAAAATATTGCAAGGAATATAAGATTAATAGGCTTGTTGTGTTCCAAATATATATGCATCTTTCTAGCAATACTTCTTCTATGTACTTAAAATTTTTAATGTTGTATTGGCAAGACAGAAACCCTTACAATGTATCATGGTTAATCATCTTGACTCAAGGGGTTTACCCCAAGAAAAAGTTATACACTATGCCTTTCTCAACTCTTTTTCTGGATGATGCAATTCTGGCACATGTAAATGGATTAAGATTTCAAGCTTCTAAGTGGAGGAAGATAGATGAAATTCCTTTTGACTTCAAAAGAAGAGTATATATCTATAATATTAGAAACAGAAAACAGACACTCACAATCCTTTAGCAAGTTCATGGTAACAAAAAGAGCACTGTTAGTGATAGAATGTTATCAGCTACTACTACTGTAAAGCTACCAAACTACCATTAACAAAACTAAGAGAGAAAAGATAAAACATAAAAGATTTATATTCTTCCTTCATATCCTTTAACAATTGCTACACAATGTTAAATGGTCTCCAACAACCAAAAGGAAAAGAGTATCAACCATATCCAGGTGTCAAAATCTGGTTTAGGGAATTCAAAATAAAAGTAAATACATAATAATATTAATATATAATAAAATGAAATTGTTTAGCCAATAAGGCTTTTGGGCCTTTCTTCACAATCTATCTGGTCCATTGCATTTAGAGGCCTATCAGTTAGAAGTCGTGAGAGTTTGTTCTTACATTGAAAATTTCGATAAAGTTGAAATTTCCACCTTCACTTCAGATGATTATCAGTGGACTTTAACTATCTCATCAGAAGATTTGAACAATGAGGGGTTAAGGATTATAGGAGTAGCTATAAGGAAGCTGGAAATGGTGTGTCTTTTCTTCTTTCATTCTTTCTTTTCATGCCAGTGACATTCTTTCATTATAAGGAAGCTATAAGGGTTTTCTATTTTTTCCTGTTAAATTTTGTTGCTTGGGTTTATTTTCAGTGAATACCAGCAAAGTGGTAATTGTTGGTAGCTAATGTGCTGATGCTTTGTGTATAATAAAAGCTGCTCATCCTCGTGGGATTGAGTTCACAGATCTATCAACATCTGTCATTATAAAGCTAAATAATGATGCATGTTAAACTTGCTTGTATAGTTCTTCACTGTTGTTTGATTTGATCCATCTATTTCCCAGGAACATACCAAGTAGCTAAATGGAATGGCACAAAAGTTGCAGTGAAGATACTTGACAAGGACAGTTCTTCAGATCCTGACTGATATCATATGTATACACCTTAGCAATTGAACATGTTTGTGTGAGTGTTTGTATGATATGCTTCTTGGCAATTAACAGGGTTGTTTGATGTTGCTTGGCTAAGTTCCTATCTGACTGCATATGTCACTACTTTTCACTTTGATTTTTGGTCAAGTAGATGGTCCAAATTGTTGTTTGTTTCTATACTTTATTACTCAACCTTGTCTCTAAATTTTGACCATTTCAATAATTCACTAAGAAATGCTTTCAAACATAAGCTCACATTATTAGAAAGGGTGCAACATCCCAATGTGGTCCAGTTTGTTGGAGCCAAACACTTGTTAACTCTTTGGCAAGTGTACCAAATTGTACAAGTAGTAAAATGAAAAGTTCAAGTATCGTTTCCCAAGGGGCTTGCGTAATATTGGACAAATTTCACGAAATTACTAACTTAAGCTAACAAATATCACAAGAAAGCAGTAAAGACAAGAACTTTGGTTGATTTTGTGAAGATTAAAAACAGAACAAGTGCATAAACAAAGTTAAAACAATCTTTTGTGATTTTATAAAAAGAACAAAGCTGAAAACAGAGGATTTAATAGATAACAAAGGTATTACCGGGGTTAGACTTCACCAAACTCTACTCTTTTCTTGCTTTAACGCACAATACATATCCCATTTGCATTTCAATGTTAAAATCAACCAATAAATGCCTTCTTAGCCCTAATCCCTTAGGTGAAAAGAGTCTTAGTTCCTTTATTAAGTCTTGATCCCTCAACAACTTAAGAAAGGAATTAGCTTTAAGCTTGGTGATACAAGATAACCAATGAACTAAGCTTCATTCCTAGAGACCAAGTTCATTGGGTATTTTGTTTCAGTTCATGACAATAAAGGCATTTTCCAACAACAATCATGTCCTAAAATCATGTCATGGTTGGTTATTCCACAACATGCATTAAACAAAGAAACAAAATACTAACATTGAACACAAACACACTGAATACATAAAAAATACCAAAAGGTACAAGAGAGTTTGAGTAAGGTTACATCTAACCCTAGCAATGGAGGAATTTAGCTACCCATTTCCATGGGTAGCCTCAACATACATGGAAGGTGGAGATGAAGAAAATGGAGCCAAGGGAAAGCTTCTCTCCAATGGGTCTATCTCTCTTTCGTGCCCCTATTCCCCCCCCCCCCCCCTCCCCCCCCCCCCCCCCCCCCAAATAAAAATGAGAGCTCCCCCTTAAATACATGACCCAAGTTCCTATTTTTAAGTGATTGGCCGCTCAGCTGCCAATTCAGGCTTCAAGCCTTCAGTACAAAAAGTAAAGGAACGTGGTTGAGTCTCAGGTTCACTCTTCGAGTCATGCTTGGATATGATTTAATTTGTTTGAATCTCGTTCAGCCTTAAATTCAAGCTTCAAGCCTTAGGTCAAAGATATGTTGTTGGTCAATTTGCTGATCCACTTGAAGTTTGATTTGGTGACTAAATGCATTTGTCTTTGAAACACTTCCTTAGACTCCAAAATTAAGCTCCAAGCAACTCTTTCAACTTCAATTTCCATTTCTACAAAAAGTAAACAAAATAACTAAGATGTAACCAATAAAACTAATTAACTAAACAAAAAATCAAATATTCACAATTCTAACACTAATTGAGTTAAACATTATTCCAAATGTGGATGAAAGTAAGATAATTGTCTCAAAATTCATTCAACAATTAAGTAAATAAGGCCATTATCACTTACCCTCTCTCCAATGGGAAGCTTCTCTCCAATGGGTTTGTCTCTCTTTCGTGCCCCCTATTTCCCCCCTAATAAAAATGAGAGCTCCCCCTTAAATACATGACCCAAGTTCCTATTTTTAAGTGACTGGCCGCTCAGCCGCCAATTCAGGCTTCAAGTCTTCAGTACAAAAAGTAAAGGAATGTGGTTGAGTCTCAGGTTCACTCTTCGAGTCATGCTTGAGTCTGATTTAATTTGTTTGAATCTCGCTCAGCCTTAAATTCAAGCTTCAGGCCTTAGGTCAAAGATATGTTGTTGACCAATTTGCTAATCCACTTGAAGTTTGATTTGGTGACTAAACACATTTGTCTTTGAAACACTTCCTTAGACTCCAAAATTAAGCTCCAAGCAACTCTTTCAACTTCAATTTCCATTTCTACAAAAAGTAAACAAAATAACAAAGATGTAACCAATAAAACTAATTAACTAAACAAAAAATCAAATATTCACAATTCTAACACTAATTAGTTAAACATTATTCCAAATGTGGATGAAAGTAAGATAATTGCCTCAAAATTCATTCAACAATTAAGTAAATAAGGCCATTATCACTTACCCTCTCTGTCTCTCTTTATCTTTGCATTGTAAGTTTCTTGTATGATTGTATCCAACTCACTTTTCTTTGCTCGTATCAATGTTGATTTTTAAGGGTGACCTGGCAAGCTATCTTCAAAAGAAAGGGCTTGTGCTGACATTTATGGTGTGCTATGAAATGGCTGTCTTAACTGAGAAGATAGAATGTATCTCTAATCTTCCCACCTTTATTCACATTTACATTATAAGCCTTGTGCAGACAAGATATACAGGTTTCCTTTAACAGAATATTGTACTCTTTATAAAAATTAACTAGGATATTAAACAGCCCTGCAATTATTATTTTTTTTTTGTTGAGAAAAAATAGTAATGAAGTGTGCTTGAAGTTAGTTGCAACTACAGTATGAACAACTGTTTACATTTTTTAAAATTTGTTTTAAATGTGTAATTAATAATGGCATTTTGGTAAAAGCAAAAATTAGATACTAAAGTGGGGAATTTCCTATAAATAACAGTAGAGATTACAAAAGGTGAAACTGCCATTATGATTTAAAGATTCACCTACAAATTACTCAACACTTGAAGAGTAATTTTCTCCATTGATAGTTCGATACTCGTTCCATCTCTAATGATGGTGGTCCCTTGGCCCATCAATGCAAATTACAAGAGAAAATGCATACTTGAAAAAAAAAAGAGTAAAGAAAATGGACAATCATTTCAAGAAAGATTGTGATATAGTATTATTATATGTTAGTCTAATAAAAATATTTGAAGATTAGAATTGCTAAAAGCATAGTCACATAATTCGCTCACCTTGCCAAGAACCGCGAATTGGTTCGTGCGAACCGGTTCGCGGTACGTTTTCGAACCGGTTCGTCCAAATTCGTCAATCAATTCGATGAGGAAACGAACCAGGGAAGATCATTAACACGAAAATCATTAACACGAAAAGTAAAGATCGAAAAAAGAAGAGTGGAAACAGAAATTGCAGGCAGTCGCTGGGAATTTTCAACAGAAAACCATTAATATGCAGAAGAATGGATATGAAAAGCAAGGATACGAAAGGGAAGATTGTAGAGGAGTGAAAGCCAGAAGTTGAAAGGTTTTTTATTAAAAAAAATTAGTATTAGTTTTTTATCAGTAAATTAGTGTTAGTTTCGAGAGGAGTTGGTGGCTTATTGTTGGTTTCGAGAGTAGCTTATTGGGAGAGAAGTTGCACGCCTAAAATGCACCTCAACGAGAGGTTAGTGGTGTTGGTTTTAAAAAAAAATTATTTATTTGAATAAATTAAAGAATTAATTATTTTCATACTTGTCTATTACTTTTCTTGATAAGTGTTATATGACTAATTGAAATTTTAATTTAAAAAACAAAATCACTTATAAGAATAAGTTACCTTATATTTTTGTAGAAACTTAAAAAAATCAATTTATTAATTAATCTGTGACTGAAGAGTTATATTAATTAACATATTTTATAATTCCTATTTTTTTATTCTCTCTCATTAATTTATATTGAATTATTTATCATTAATTTTATTATTCACTATAGGTGAACAAATTATAATTCCTATTTTTTTATTCTCTCTCAAATACCATTTCTTAATTTGTATCTTGAGTATGGTATAATTTTTACTAGCTATACTTAAATAAATATCTAATTCAATATAAAATATTTTTCATTATAATAATATTTATTGCTTTCAAATGATTGAACATTTTAAAATGCGTGTTTTATAAAATGACAGGATGGGGGTCTGATAAATATCATTGGGTCAACATGTGATTTGTTTCATTTCATACAATTTTTGGTGCACATTGTACAGTGGGCGTTGGGTGGGAGGATGCAATTGATTTTTGTTATGTGGGGTAATAACATTGGCAGCATGGAAGGGTAAGTGATTAATATATGAAAATGTATAAGTGAAGAATTCGATTTAATATCTCTAAAAAATATGTCCAGTGATTTGCATGATTTTTTTTTATAGGAGTTTTGTCATATTTAATGTTTAAAGTTTTTTTTTTATATATGATATTTTATAATTGACTTGTGTAATTTATAATTTTTAACTAGATAAAAAAATGATTGGAGGAATATTAATTTATATTATATAACATACTATAAATTTAAATAGCGTACCGAAACGTACCTACTATATATACTCCTCACGTACCAATACTTTTTAAGATCACGTACCGCGTACTACGTACCCGTACCCGTACCAAAACGTACAGCGAATTATGTGACTATGGCTAAAAGTATCTTTCATGGTTCAATTAATGATTTGGCTGTATCCATTGCAGGCTTGTACGTGGAACCGGAGATTTACAGAGATGAAGTATTTGATAGAAGTGTGGATGCATATTCTTTTGGACTCATTATATATGAGGTACCAGATTTTTGCATCACCCATAATAATGTTAATCTGTTATGATGTTTCGTATATCAGATTAGTTTTTTCTTTGTGAGCAGTTATATCAATGGCGGATGCTGGAATTTGGCAGAAGGCCAAAATCCCACCATATAAACACACCATTGCAACCTATGGCATCGCCATAGCAGGCCTCCCTTCACAAATTGCCTATTACGGTTGGAAAAAAAATCTGCCACGCCATTCCATCATGGCAGTCATGGTGCCGCCATTTAACAATATTGTTTTTGAGATTCTTGATTTTATTGTTTTGGGTCAGCTTCTTGCCTTCAGAACATGTGAGTTCGAGTTAAATTGAACAGTGACGCTTAGGCTAATGCTCTCAAGTAGAAAAAGTTGTGTCCTGTTAGCTATAGTTTAATTTTAGCCTAGTGGTAAGCACTCAATCTACAAGTGTTTTTAGAGCTGAGATCACGAGTTGATGCTGAGAAGGGCATGGGCTGGGGGGAAGGTTGAGGAATTTGACAACATTGTCTTGACATTTCTTCGTATGCTTTATAACATTGTAGTTCCTTAAGATTCCTGATGCACTTCTATTGAAAAAAAACTTTGTAGCTTTTCCAAAATCATTTAGAATTTTTAAATATATCACTCTAATATTCATATATTAGTTGTCTATTGCTAGTAGTTGAAATTCAACAATTTTTTTTAATTATTATCTTTATGGACCCAGATGATAGAGGGTACACAGGCCTTCCATCCCAAGTCCTCGGAGGAGGCAGTGAAAATGACGTGCTTAGAAAGGAAAAGACCAGCATTCAAGATCAAAACAAAACATTATCCTCCGGAGTTGAAAGAGTTAGTCTACTTTAAAGTTAAAATAGGTCTTCAAGCTTCAGTTTAATTTAAAAAAAGGTCTAGCTATCATGGTGTATGCAGGTTGATTGAGGAATGTTGGGATCCAACACCTGTTGTCAGGCCAACATTTTCTCAGGTCATTGTACGATTGGACAAAATTGTTGCAAATTGCTCGAAACAAGGATGGTGGAAAGATACTTTAAACTCCCTTGGTATGTTTCCTAGACTGATTATATCCTTATAAAATATTTTAGTTTCTTTGGAGGAATTCAAAGCGGTGAAGTGTTATATATACCTGGAAATGCTAAAATTTTAGTTCGATTTGAGCAATGCTAGTTGCAATAAGACTGATATTACTATTCTACTTGTTGATGAACTCTGTTTGCTGTCTTCTAAACTTGGCATTACCATGATACATTTCAATGCGTGCAGGAAATAAATAACAAGGTACATACCACGTGGCAAGGAAGACATCAAGTTCAGGGTTGCATCCTCAAAACCAATTTGTGAGCTTCATGTTGGTGTACTGTTAATAGCCATTGCAATTAATAATTTTGGAATTCGAATAATATTAATTAACTTGAGCTTGGAGTTGAGCGTGAAAATGAATTTCCATGGTTCCACCTTGTTCCCTGTCCACTAGAGGGTCTGGAACAGCTCCTCTCTGTAAAATGTACCATAAACGACATATAACATTTATTCTCAGAAATTTTCTAACAAAAATGTGTTTCTATACTTATGGATAGACCACCATGTGCTTCTTTTTTTTTTACTGCACCACCATGTGCTTCTATTCGCATCTTTTTGCACGATATATGTTGTGTGGCTTTATATGCCCCTATGGAATCTGGTTTTTTGTCCCTCAATAGTCAAATTAGATGCTATTTGCTGAACGTTTAGGAATGTGTTTGGTCAAATTAGCAATTAATTAGTTAAAAGCTGAAAAGTTAGTCCAGCTTATAGTTGATATGCTTAACTAATTTAATTGAAAATGTTTCATTTAACTAATGGATAAATGTTAAATAATAAATAAGGACAATTAATTACTTGACGAGAACTTGAAATTTGGTAATTATATATTTTCAAAATAATTATAAATTATAAAATTTCAAAATTTTAATTTATTTTAAATAATTTATCTTTTTTAAAATTATGGAAATATTTTTTATTTTTATTTTCATGTATAAATTTTTAATTAAGTAATACAATATAAATAAATTCATATTATCTTTTTTATGATTTTATATTGTAAGAAAAAGATGTCACGGCTTTGTTAAATCCTTTTCAAAGTTAACGTACTTTAAAAACACATTTAATCAATCATGTAGATCAAGTAATGATACTCAAAGATTTAGGTGGAAAAGAGATTAATGAACCAGAAAGATAGAGAAAGAAGAGAGGAAGATAATGTTGAGGACAGATCCATAAAGTTTCAATAATAACAAATTATCAAGAAATAATTTTTATGTATTTTAGATTTAATATTACTAATAGTATGCTTTAAGATATGATAATAAGAACAAGACTGAATTAAGAAACATGAAACAAGAAATATTAATATGAAATATGTTAGCCTTTAAAAATATAATTTGTTCATTAGTAGTCTTACCAAAGGGATAGCTAATCAAAAGTATGTCTTCTAAACTTAAGATTACTAATAGTTAGTTTTGACTTTTTCTTTTGTGCTCAACCTCATTCATATTAATTAGGCTAAATTATTCATATGATTCCTTATTTTTATTTTACGTTTTAATTTGATCTTTTTTTTTTTAAAAGATGCAAAATGATTTCTTATTTTTATTTGAAGTTACAATTTGATCTTTTATTTTTTAAAAATTATAAAATGGTCTCTTAAGTAATTTTTTATAGTATATTTATTTCAAAAAAAATTAAAAAATATATTACTTCAGGAGTAAACATGTCTTGTACCTGTTTTTTATAGCATGTTTATAAAAGTTGCAAAATGCTCTATATTTGTTCTGTTTTTGCCCAAGCTGGTACTTCTTGTACCTGTCTTGGTTTCATTTTAACCATTTTAATAAATACCATTTCTGTTGGCTGTTGGGAAAAAAAAAAAATCTTGTACACCGCCTTTAGCATCTTGTACAAACGTACACAAAAGAGAGATCACATCGTCATATATAAAAGTGAAAATTTAAAGCACACAGAGGGAGAAACTCATAACATGGTATTACATCAGTTCAAACTCCTAACTTTTATTTAATCATACATACTCATAGCACTGACCATTGACGTTATGTTGTTGCAGTTGCAATTTAAAACCTTTGAGCATAGCCAAATTAACACGCGGTCTTTAGTTGGAGGCTTCTTTCCTGCATAGGTATTTAATTGGTTTATGTTTATATATGTGGCTTTGGGTAGGTATGAAGGTGTTGGGTGTGTTTTTCTTGCAGGGGTGGAGGCTCAGGCTTAGGGCCTTGGTGATAAGGTGACTTCTTTCCTGGATAGGTATTTGCTGGTTCGTCCTTTGTTGGAGCCACTTGTGGTGGTTTATGTTTATGTGGCTTTGGGTAGTTATTATCAAGGTGTGGGGTGTGTTTTTCTTGCAGGGATGGAGGAATAGGCTTAGGCCTTGGGTAATAATTGTTGGCAAGGGAGCCTGCAGGCAAAACCAATGCTACCAACAACACTAGCATGTATTTGGGAGACATTTTGAACCTCTCACCAATTTGGATATGAACGATGCTGCACACAAACGATAACAGATCAGTAAGGGCCTTTTATAATGTCCTCATCATACACTTGCCTTTTAGTCTTAATAATTCATAATATTATTAAAATAAATATTATTAACTTAGTAATTAAAATGAGAGGAACGCTAACGACATTCTTTCTAATACTCTCTCTGATTGGTTGAAATTTATTGAAAATCACTAATTTTGATGGATCTCACTAATGATTATCTCTCTTAATCTAGAAGTCAGATCCACCAAAATTATTATTTCCAAAATATTTCAATTTTAACCAATCACATATAGAGTGGCAGCAATAGAGTGGTGCTAGCATTCCTTTAAAATGAAATAACATTCTTTCATTAGCTAAATTCAATTTATATATCTCAACTTTGGGAAAAGTTACAAGAGAGAACATTTATAAAAGTTAAATGAATAAGTTGATTTTAATCAAATAAAAAAAAGTTTATTTTAATGTACGAGGCAAATTCAATTCATTTTATTTTCTTATTTTATTATATTATGAATACACTTGTTGAGTTTTCTAGTTTAACCAAATTAAACATTTTATAAAAAGTTTTAAAAAATTAAAAAACTTAATTTTTATAAAAGAAAGGGTCAAACATAACCTTAATCGTGCTTAGAACCTTCTCATTCTAATCACTTGAGGTATTTAATGGTACTATTTCAAATTGTGAAATCGAACAAAGATATTTCAAATTTAGGTATGCTTCCTATTATAGTCATAGTTTTAATTCTACTATTGGAAAAACTTTGTACATAGGATTGATATATGAATAGACGGCGGTAAAAAAATGTTGGATGCAAGATTTATGTAATTCATAGGAGTAGAAATAGGTCAAGCCGCTCAACATGGGTCTATGGCCTAGCCTACATCAGACCCAAGCTAGGTCAAGCCTTTTCAGAAAATAGGTCAGACTAAGACTTTTAGTAAAGCCTATTTAGTTAAACAGGTCAGGCCCTAGGCCATTCAAAAAGCCTTTTAGACTTAATAGGCTGGCCTATTTAAAAAATTATAAATAAATATTTATTGTTAGTGTTATTATTATATTAAATTTGTTATGATACATTAAAATCTTACATGTATTTATCTTTTTAAATGATAATCATGTTGATCTACATAAAGAATCAAACTAAAGCTTATAATTAAGTTTATTGAAAAATAAATTTGTCTTGTTTCAAAATATATTTTTAAATAAGTTATCATGAATGTTTAAATATGTAAAATTTGATTCTTATAAAGCTTGACATACATATTTTTACCTCTATCTTAGTGTTAAATTATCGCAAACTAGGCCCTTTAAATAGGCTTATAAGTCAGGCCAGACTTTTATGTAGGCCAGGCCCAAACCCTTAAAAAAGTCTTTGACGGATAAACAGGCCAGGCTCAGGCCATATACTTTAACTAAGGCCAGGCTCAAGCCATATACTTTAACTAAGGCCAGGCTCAAGCCTAGCAAAGCCTAGCTCCGCTCGGCCTATTTTCATCCCTAGTAACCCATAAGCTTTTTGTCTACTTGTATGACTTACATGTAGGAAGAATTCAGTTCAAAATGCAAGCCTATCCAAAACTTTTCGCAACTCACATGCTAAAACTATGCGTGTTTGGATCTTAATCACTAATCCATGTTTTACCAAAATTTCACCAAAAGCAGGCGTCTAGCGTGCAAAAGGAAAACTCCTTTCACACGGTGCGAAAGTGGTGCGAAAGTAACACCAGTCGTTGGATATATTAATTTTAAATTAGATGGTTGAGTTTTTTTTTATTTTTTCCTTTTCTATTTTCTTTCTTCATTCATCTTTAATTACCGATTTACCCTTATCTCTAATTTCTTTTTCTTATCTCCTTCTTCATCACCACTATCGTCTACGACGGTGCTCCACCTTGTTCAAGCACCGCATCCTCATTCCTTCATTGCTCCCAAACTCACCATATCCTCATTCCCTCACCAACAGAACCAAACCCCACAACACAAACAGATATTGTAACAAAAAAATCACAAATCTGAATTTGGCCACAAAAATCAAAGAGACCCAGAAATTTACAGATCTAAATCTTCTCTACCATCAATGGCCACCATGGTAACGGTTCTCCATTACGATTCTAGATCCAAGTTTTGCTTCTCTTTTTCAGATCTAAAATGTTGAAGTTTGATTATTGAGAAAATGTGCATCATGAATGGAACAAGCTCGCGGTTTTTGATATGGATTTCAACATACTCACATGCGATTTTTTGATCTAGGTTTCAAAATATGTATATGCGATTTTTGTTTGTGCGTCGATGTTGGTTATAATCGAGAAGTGAAACAGTGATGGTGGTTGGAGAGGAGGGAAGAACAAAAATTGGGGGAAAAAAAGAGGAAAAGGGAAAAAAGAAGCAAAATCATAATTGCCGGATATCGCTTGGCTGCTGAGAAACATATGTTTGCAGATGACTTGGTCGAACAGAGGAAGATGAATAGTGAAAGAGGCCGTTCTTAGTGACAGGGGCAAGGTGGTGTGGTTTCCTGTGGGTTTAGGATAAGGGAAAACTGGGAAGGACATAAAAAAAAGAAGAAAAAAAGAAAAAAAATAAAAAATAGACTTTCGCATAGTGTGAAACAAGTTTGGTGTCGCACGCTAGACACCGTCCCAAAAGCAACTAATAGTTGCTTCTCCGATGCACGTCCAAACTGTGTGGATAAAAATCCAAACACTTATTATATCAATAAGATTATAATTTTTGTGAAAAATTGTAAAATCCAATCCCAGGTGTGCATCACACTACAAACCTAAGGCAACAATGTTTCACCTCACAAGTGGTAATTATAAACACTTACTTTTCACCTAACAAGTAACTTTACATAACTTATGAATTTCTCATTCTTCTCTTAGATGTACGTTACAAATATCTTTTATATATATATAGAGGAGGGATCAAATTACACCGGTATAACTTAAACAACTATTACACCATTCAATAACTTTCAATTGTATGATGCTTTCTTAAAATCCACCGTTGCATTGAAAGTTCCTTTCACATAGATCATGTATACAAAATTTCAAATTAATCTAAAATTATTTGTTACCTCGTTCATATAAATTAAAATTGACGTAATATAAATTTTTCAAAATATACTAAAATATGGATCATTTGATTACCTTCTTATTATTGTTCAATGTTGACAAAATATGACACAAACAATCTTGATAATATGTAGATATAATTCAACGGTTGGATCGATAAAAATCTCATTATATATCAAATTATTAAAATAGTATAACTTTTTTAGAGTTATACGAGTATAATTTGATCTCTCCTTTTATATATATATATATATATATATATATATATATATATATATATATATATATATATATATATATATAACGGTTCTGTAATTTCTTCTAAGAGTAAAACTAATTATTCTTCTCATTTTTTAAAATCATTGAAGATCAGAATCTCTTCTTTCAACAGTCAAATATATTAATTTCAATTAGTTATCTTAAAATCATTTTCCAACAAACTTATCTTAAAACTGATTATGAGTCTTGACCGAAGAATAGTTAGCACTATACACTATTATAGAAATAGGTTACGTTAGCGCCTAATGTAGAATTGCACATCTCTTAATTTCTATTCATAATTATTATTGCAAATAAATTATTTAAAATATAACTATATATTGAAAAAATTATTATTTTTAATTAGGATTATATAAATAATTATAGTTTTATAATATTATATGTTTATTTAGTAGTAATAAATATATGTACAATTTTGACCTCTCATTTAGTTTATATATATATATATAGAGAGAGAGAGAGAGAGAGAGGAGGAGGAATCAAATTATATCAGTGCAACTCTAAAAGAGTTACACCATTTTAATAACTTGATATAGAATGAAATTTTTATTGATCCAACCGTTGAATTATATCTACATATAACCAAGATTATTTGTGTCAAATTTTGTCAAAATTGAACAACAATGAGAAGGTAATCAATAGATCCATATTTTAATATATTTTGAAAAATTTATATTACGTCGATTTTAATCTATATGAATGAGGTAGCAAATAACTTTGGATTAATTTGAAATTTTGTATACATGATCTATGTGAAAGGAACTTTCAATCCAATAATGGGTTTTAAGAAAACATCATCCAGTTGAAAGTTATTGAATGGCGTAATAGTTGTTTAAGTTATCTCGGTGTAATTTTATCCATCCTCATAAAAGAGTTACACCATTTTACACCATTTTAATAAAAGAGTTACACCATACAGAATAAAATTTTTATCGATCAAACCGTTCAATTATATCTACATATTACCAAGATTGAATAATGTTTTCTCAAAACCTACTGTTAGATTAAAAGTTCCTTTCACATAGATCATGTATACAAAATTTTATATTAATAAAAAATTATTTGCTACCTCATTCATATAGATTAAAATCGACGTACTATAAACTTTTCAAAATATACTAAAATATGAATCAGTTGACTACCTTTTTATCGTTGTTCAATTTTGACAAAATTTGACACAAACAATCTTGGTAATATGTAAATATAATTCAACTGTTGGATCGATAAAAGTCATATTTTATATCAAGTTATTGAATGATATAGTAGTTGTTTAAGTTACACCGGTATAATTTGATTCCTCATATATATATATATATATATATATATATATATATATATATATATATATTCAAATAATCAAGTTCAAGTTTTAGTAAAAAAAAAAAAAAAGACTAAATGTTACTTTTAGTCCTTTATGTTTACGTGTTTGGGTAAATAATGTTTTAAAAGTTTTGTTCTGATCATTTATGTTTTCGAAAGGTATCATTTTGGTCCTTTATTCAATTTTTCGTTTAAAACGTTAGTGTTCCGTTAATATTTATATTTTAAAATAATTAATTTAAAATAGTGGTGGTTTTTAACCGCCACTATGTGTTTTTTTTAAATAAATAAAAAACTCGATCACTTTCGTTGAATCTCGATTCACAAAAATGCACCCTCTTCAATTTCAAAACCACACTCCTTTACTTCAATCAATTTCAAACAAAACCACCAACAACAGCATCAGAATAAAATCCCAAAATATTCCCCCATTCATTCCAACAACAACAAAAACATAACATCACCAACACCACAGACCAAAAGTCCCAAAAAAAAAATGACAACCTGTGTCATTACAAAGTCGCGCATCCACAATGGTCGCATCTACTAGCTTTCCCTCAACAACCTCTCTCTCCTAGGAATCACAATTGGTGTAGTAGGATCTCCAGATCTGAGTTTTTTTTTTTTTTTTCAGATCTGAGTGGTGGTTGTGGAGAGGGTGCGGCGTGGAGGGTTGTGGTGGTTGTGGAGGGGGTGCTGCACGGATGGTGTGGTGGTTGTGGAGGGACTGCAGCGCGGAGGGTGGTGGTGGTTGTGGAGCGCTTGCAGTGGTGAGGGTGGAGGATGAAGAAGAGGTGGATCTGAGAATTTATGGTTGGGGTTGACATTGGTGTAGAACTCATTGACTACCTCCATAACCACCCCTTGTTTAAAATCCCAATATTAACATCACCAAATTGTCTTAGTCCTCATCCTAGCAACAACTCTGCTAATTATAAATGAGAATTCCAACCTCCATGTTGCCAAAGACACCGTGGTTACACTATTTTTTCTATTTTCCATGTTAGGTTTTCTATTCTCCATGACCAAGTTATGCATGATGCCCCTAATTTATAGGTGCATGAAAATCTATCTATAAAATAAAGAAAGTGGTGATTTTTAGGTGCTATTATTTTAAATTAATTATTTTTAAATTTAAATATTAACCTAACACTAATGTTTTAAACGGAAAATTGAAGACATGATTAAAACGATACCTTTCGGAAACATAAAGAACTAGAACAAAACTTTTAAAACATTATGTACCAAAACAAAACAAAAACATATTACTCCCTCTAGTCCTTATTATAAGGCACTTCTAACCGAATTACACAAACCAATAAAATTAGGTAAATTAGTTAATTTTATTGGTTTTTTAAAAAAATATTATTAATTTACCAATTTTACCCTTATTAACATCATTTAATTATTGTAGGAGGGGTGAAGGCATTAAATAATAGAATTGGGAAACTTTATGTGTTAGTGGAGCACACCACTATCAAGTATCAACAAACGTTAATTTTTTTTTTGAAAAGCTCAAGAAACGTTAATGCTTTAAAAAAAATATATTGCACCTAGAATTGGGAAACTAACGTGTTTAGAGGGAAGAGTAATGGTTAGTTTCCAAAACCATTATGCAGGAGGTATAAGTGTTGAACGGCCTATTAAGGCAGAGAGTTGAAAAGGTCTGAGAAAGAACATTAATTTCATAGAGAATACTCTAAATGATTTCTCAAAGAAAAACAAACAGTTTTATTTCTTCTCGTTAAAGAACAATTCCAAATTACAGATATTCAATGTCATTAATAAGGGCAAATAAGTAAAAATAAATAAATGCTTCATAGAAAGTGTAAAATGTCTTATAAAAAGGACCACCAATATCTTTTAAAAGGTGTCTTATAATAAGGACTAGAGGAAGTAAAACATAAAAGATCAAAAATAACATTTAAAAAAAAAATCAAGTTCAAGTTAATCTAGTAGTAGGTTTAAAGGCTTTGGTGCGTTTCCCTCTACGTCATCACGCCATGCCATATGACGTAAGATTGGAAAAAGTCATTATGACGACTGCTTGCTAAAATGAGAAGTTGTTGAGAAAGAGAACAATTAAAATGTAAAAGGGTTAATTGTCACTTTAGTTTTCGAAAGTGTGATTCACTATCATTTAGATATTTGAAAGTATGAAACTGTCAATTAGGTCTCTGAAAGTGTGATTTGTTTGTCACTTTAGTCCTTTCGTTAAAAAACTTTCTTTAAAATTAACATTTGTGCCTACGTTACATGCTATCTAATTACGTGACAATTGACGGTGTACACGTGAATAACATGTCACGTAGGCAAATAGCGTGTTAAGTAGGCACGAACGCTAATTTTAAAGAAAGTTTTTTATCAAAAGGACTAAAGTAATAAACAAAATGCACTTTCAGGGACCTAATTAACAATTTCATACTTTTAGGTACCTAAGTGACAGTGAATTACACTTTCGGGTACTAAAAATGTAGTTTACCCTTAAAATGAAGGGTTGGAAAAGGTCATTGTGATGAGTGATTATTAAAAAGAGAGGTTGTTGAGAAAGTGAACAATTAAGATTAAGTATTACCGCTTTACTCAAAAGTTTTGAAAAATAAAATAAAATAAAGAGAATTAAGAATTAGATTTGAATATAATATATAGTGTTTTTTTTACTGGCAATTCTTAATAATTGTCTTCATAAATATTTTTTTACTGACAATTATATAGTATTAGTCAATAGTCATAAATAATTTTGTTTAAATAATAAAATATTAGTAATTAATTTATTGCTATTTTTATTAATTGCCACAGTAGCTAAAAAAATAAATAATGGCCACAATATTATATATGTAAGTCTTTCATTAATTATGGCTAAGCTTTTCTTTTTTGAAAAAATGGAAAGATCTTTCTTATTAAAATAATTGAAGGATGAGAGTAGTGATAATTTGATTACTAGTTTTTTCTGAATAATTGGGGCAAAGGCCCCAATGATAAGATTAGACACTATTGGGTCTAATCGCGGACCAAAGGTATATAAAGGGTAGCGCATTAACAACATAAAGCCATCGAATTTACCTTAAATAATTCAATCTTTCTTTTTGAAAAATGCCGACAAAACTTTTAATAGTGGTATTTTTTTTTTGGTAAAGACTTTTAATAGTGGTATAGTGACCTCTTTTGTTTCCTTTCCCTTTTTTGATAACACGTTTCCTTTCCTCTCCGAGTAATCATTTTTTGTCTTTTATTATTGAAATTCCAAAGATATTTACGGGGAGTTATGAAATTATTCAAATCAAAACAGAGTAATTGTTTTCTTCTCGCCGTGGAAAAACTATGAGCTGTTAGCGTGGAATTACAATACTCTATATTTTTTTTATGTAAAATAATTTGAAAAGTATCAACCTATTTATTGCTATTATTTTGTTGTTGTATGTTCTTATAATGATTTTAATTATAAATATCATTAAAATAATATGTTACATATTTTACGAATATGTACTTAACATTGGTATAACATCTAGTTATTCATGTAAAATGGAAGATGTTACACATCACGTTAATGAAATTATCTATAGAATGACCTTTTACAAATGCAAAAAAATTGAATCATATCGTAATTCAATATTTTGCTTCATTAAAAATACACAACAACGTCATAAATTATTAGAACGTAACAAGCAGAATGCCATGATAAAATGCAAGCAAATTGTATTAGAAATTGAGGAATATATCAAACATGATAAGCATTATTAAATAAAAGTTTTTTTTTTCAAATCATTAAAAGTATATAAATTAATTAGAAAACAGAAGCGTACCCGAATCTATTACAGATGAATGATTGTAGAATTAGGAGTGGTGGTCTTTCATATTATACGTGAGTATTTGGTAGGAGAATTCTTTGAAGTTTTTCAGGAATTTTAAGTTGAAAAAGTTAAATTTTTATGTTTAGTATGATAATTTTAAAAAGTATTCTCAAACATCTGATCTTCCTGGAAATTATTTTTTTAATTAAGTTTTCCACTTAATTTTGTTCAATAGGAGGGGATGAGAATCCAAGATTTTATAAAGGGAGAAAGTTCTTTTATAAACTCATGTCTTCCACCACTAAACGCATGGTTAACTAGTACAATGTTTCAGCTTAACCAATGGCTTAAGTTTAAGTCTTCAGTCGGAGGAACAGTTTGTTGTCCATAATAGTCTTACAATACTTCACCTAGAGGATATTTATGATCCTTTACGTGACACAAGCAAAAGTATTTAATGATGTTGTTCATGTAATGGAACTAGTTGAAAAGGTTAAGTTATATATGACATCAAAGGTTGTGTCACATGAGTGAGAAAGGCATAATTGAGCTAACCAAATTAAATGGATGTGTTGTTTGGCATGAGAAGTCCACATTTGCATAAGTGTGATAATTATTTACAGAGAAGCGTAATAGAGTTTCTTTCAGGAGTCACTCTCCACCTACTAGGAGACCATGCATAAATTCTTTGTTTGGTGTGCATTCTAATCTATGCAGTCCTATGAAAACAAGAACGCTTGGTGTGGTAATGCATTTATGTTGTTAGATCTTTGCTCAAGGGCCTTAAAGCTCTAGGAATGCTTTAGGAACTGAACTTCTGTTGCCAATGTTTCTCAAGTGCTAAGCCTTGCAAAAAGATAGAAGTCATTTTACTTTGGTTAAAATATTCTACATAAACCTTTGACTCGTATCATTTAGTGCATGCTCACCAGCACATAGCACGATTGGAAAATTTAACATCTAATGCTTAATAATTAAAAAATATCTTGCTAACCAGTACTCTTAAGGCACTGTCCTTAAGGTACTAATTAAGAAATTAAAAGAAAAAGGTATTTATTGTGAAAATAATAGAAAAACGCAAAAAAAAAAATGGACAACATAATTTTGTACATTCCAATAAAAATCTTTTTACTTTTAGTTCCTTAACCACTGGTTAGCATTTGTTTTAAAAAATATTGTTTTGCTATCCTAATTATATAAGTAAAGGAAAAAAATTACTAGAAATAATTCTAAAATAAGTTTTCATAAAAACAAAAATAAGGGATAAATATCTCATGCAACAAACATTATATTTACAAGGAAGTAGTAATTTCTTCAGAAGAGTCTGTATATAACTCTTTGGTAGATGTTTTCCCTTCAAACACTTTTCTTTCCACATAGAATGCTGGTCTTTGAGGCATGACCATTACTGCACTTTCATTTGTTAACATCGAAATTATATGAGACATCGTGGGTCGATCATCTGCATATTGTTCTACGCATAAGAGACCAATGTGGATGCATCTTTTCACTTCATCAGGATCAAACAAATCATTAAGTGATGGATCGATTAATTGTAGATAGACACCTTGATTCCATAACTCCCATGCCTATTAGCATTTTAGTCAAATTAGATAAAGGGAATAGTATTAAAAAAAAATAAAAAGAAGTCATCGAGACTAATTTCACATACATGTCCTATCAAATTTATAGGGCGCTCCTCGTTGAAGCTAGTATTTCTTCTTCCACTAATAATTTCAAGGACCAACACTCCAAAGCTATAGACATCAGACTTTATAGAGAAAATTCCTTCCATGGCATATTCAGGAGACATGTAACCACTGCAAAAAAAAAAAAAAAGTTTATAATTTGGCAAAACAAACTTTATTTATGTATTCTTCAAGTATGCTTGAAACAAATAGAGTTTAATTTGAAAGCTTACTATGTCCCAATAATCCTACTCGTACTTGTTGTGGAATCTTGTTCCGCAAACATTCTTGCCAATCCAAAATCAGAAATTTTTGGATTCATATTCTCATCAAGAAGTATGTTACTAGCTTTTAAGTCTCTATGAATGACTTTGAGTCTTGAGTACTTATGAAGATAGAGTAATCCTTGAGAAATTCCTTCTATTATGTTGAAACGCTTCTTCCAATCTAGTAACTTGCTTCTAGTACAATCTTCTCAATGGAAATGAAGTATGCATGTTAGAAATAAAGTAATCTTCTAGTGTGTGTATATGTGTGTGCGCACGCATGTGTGTAAGTATGTATATATAAACCAAAAGACTTTTCTTCATTAACATGGTAGAAGAGTTAAACAAAGCACGACATTTATGTAGTTATGTTCAGATAGGAAAACATAAGGCAATGAATCATCTATAACAATTACTGAATTTTTCAATTGAGAAAACTTAATGTTTTCCTCCACGATGGCATTGGTTGTTGCATGATAATTAAAAAAAAATTCTTAATTTGTCTTCTAAATTAAAGCATCACCTAATTAAATAAACTCCAACGTATTCCATACCGAATAGATATAAATCCAAGCTTTTGTTTGGCATATACTCATAAATTAGAATCCTTTCTTCTTCATGAATGGAACATCCTAGTAGTTGTACAAGATTCATGTGTTGAAGTTCACATATGAGCATTAGTTCATTTTTGAATTCCACAATCCCTTGTCCAGATGTTTTTGAAAGTCTTTTTATAGCAGCTTCTCGCCCAGTTGGTAGGATTCCCTAAAGTGATAACAAAAAAAAAAAAAAATCATTAGTCCTTTAAACGAAACTTGTTACAGCTTACAACACAAAGTCAATGGTTTCACGTCACCTTATAAACTGGTCCAAATCCTCCTTGTCCTAACTTGTTTTCTGGTGAAAAATTATTGGTTGCCGACAAAATTGAGGTATACTTAAAAACGTTTAGATCTTGTCTCTTCTTGAACTCATCTTCAAGATCTTTAATTGCTGAATGTAGCATCTCCGTCTCCATTCTATTTAATTTCTTCTCTATTTACATAAAATTTTGAATAATAAAGATTGAGAATGAAGGGATTATGCTCAATAAAATATCTAGAACATCGTTTACCACAAAGATATGACTAACCTCCGAACAGATGCTTTCTTTTCTTCAAGGCCAAAAATAGAATGAAAGCACATATGACAAATAGAGCAGCTACTATTACAATAGTTATCCATATCCACTTTTTTGTACCTGCATGGGGCGTTTACATGTAAGAAGTTATGTTAATTGTTAAGTGTGATTCCCGATCTATAACGTTTAATACATACGAGACTAAAGTAAAATATTACAACAATGATACATGAACACCTATATAATACTACTATGAACACCTATTTGACAACTCTCATTTTTTCTCCATATTTTTTTTTCTTATCACGTGATATTACCTGTTACAATTATGACTTTTCTCTCTTGTATTTCTTTCTCTTTTTGCAGAGTATAATGATCACATCCTTCTTGCAGTACAATCTATAAAAGGAGTTAGAAAATAAATCAAAGTGTGGAGTTACCTTTGTGATGGGTGTTCTTCACCAATATGAAAAACTTTTCGCCCCCACTTGCAAAAGTAGCACCCTCCGTTGAATTCCAATGCAAGAACGAACAACCAGTTCCACCATCATAATAATTTGTGAATCCATCACAGCTGCAGTTTTTCCAGCAAATAGCCCTGCAATCACTTGGGCCATAACTGGAATTAGCCAGATCGTTTTTCATGTTCAAATTGACATAAACTTCCTTGACTTCAAATACATCACCAGGATGCCTGCATGCGGGTATCTCCTCCCAGTTTTGGCACCCTCCATCTGTGTTGTACCCGTAACACATATCAGCCCTTGCGACATCTTCTCCATTCCGATTTATCAACTGCCCTGTTTCTAACAGAGCCCACATAGTAAGCTCTTCGTTTGAAGTTGTAATTGTGAAGTAGCTTTCATCGTCGTTTGAGACAACCGTGTAGTTTGTTTTGTGCAAGAATCCGTTGCTTCTCAGTTCTCCACTAGTCCAGCACAATCGTCCTCGTTCCTTGATGATCAATTCTCTTTTTCTCGGTTCCCACTCGAGACTGAATGCACCAAGCTTTGGGATTGTTTCACCCAACCACGAAACTAGTGACCAGTTATGACCAGTTTTGTGATTGACTCCTAACTTCATCCCTGGGAGTAGAACATCGGTAGGGTAATCAAAGCTTTGCCACAACACACTGTTTGTTCCATTGGGGTGAAGTTGTTGCAGCACAAAGTTGCCTGTATCCAACAGTGTGGCAATAGTGTTGTTCAGTGGTTGAGGTGAAGAGTAAAGGATGATGGGTTTCGCATCTTTGGATTCTATTTTGAGTACACCGGAGTGGCTTAGCATCAGAACTGCAGAATCCTTGTCAACATGTTGATTTCTATTAGCAACCCACACTGGTGAGTTATCGCCGTTTCGGTTGTCAGTGATGCTCAAGTGAGTGTAGTCTAGAGCAGAATTTGGGTTTATTGGATAAAAATTAATGCAGTATCTACTGTTTTCTGAACATAGCTCGCTTGTGGTATTCAGTGTATCTCCGGGCTTCAAACTGTTATTACTTGCAGCAATAACAACGCAGATCATACAAGTAGCATACCACAACCACGAGTATATGAAAACAAGCAAGAAATGAGATTCTCCATGTTTATAACAGATCATCTTCAAATACTTTAGACTGCAAGATGTTTCTTATATGTGGGATGATAGTTTATCAGTTTGGAATAATGTACGGTGCATTGGCTTCAGGTACATTCGGCAGCTTATATTAGGAAAAAGATCAAGAGCAGTGTATGGAAGGTCGAAAGAAAGAGAGATAGCAAGAAAAAAATAAAGTAATTTTTGTTTAATAAGAAAAAACAATTACTATTGTATTAAAAAGTACAATCTACTTAATGGTTAATGCATGTTTGGATTAAAGTTAACAAACATAAGTTTGAATAAAAATATGTTATTAACTTAGTTTGATAAAAATGAATTTAGTATAATGTGATTTATGTTTAAATATTTTTTTTATTCAAAAGTATTTTGATAAAATAAAATTTGTTTAGATAATACCATTTAAAAGTATGTTTTTATTGTAAATATACAAATAAAAAAATACTTTTACTTTAAAAACAATTCAATTTGTTATTTCTATATCAAACTCAGGTTTATTTCAAATGTACGTTAGAGAATTAATTTTAAGAAAATTTAAATATAATACAAAATTGAGTTTAAGATTTCAAAAGTATCTTTGAGGTTGCAAATAAATATCCATCCAAACATAGCCTTGTCAAGAAGATTGTAACCAATAGGGGGTAAATGGTCATTTTGGTCTTTGAAAGTGTCAGGCGGTGATAATTTGGTCCCTAAAAGATGAAAAATTCGAATTTAGTCCTTGAAAGTGAAAAAAATGCGACAAATTCGTCCTCCCGTTAACTCTTCTCCGTTAAAGTTAACTAATGCGCCTATGTGGCACTTATGGTGATGACGTGGCAGCTGATGGTTGCCACATGTCATCCACATGGCTGCCACATGTCATCCACATGGCTGCCACATATCTAAAACTTGACTTTTCACTTTAGTGTCTGAACTTAACAACTTGTTATTATTTTAGTCCATAAACTTAGTCACTTATTAATATTTGGGTCCCTGAACTTAACCACTTACTGACATTTTGGTCCCTGAACTTAATTACGTATTGTCATTTTGGTCCTTGAAAGTACTTTTGAATGTTTAATTAAGTATCATGCTACATGTAAATTATTAGCATAGTCATCACCGTATTCCCTCACTTCCATTTTCTATCTCTCATATTTTTCATCTTCCTACAATTCTGCCATTTAAATTATACTATAAATATGAAACTAATTTATGAGCGATCACATAGCAGTAGTTAGTGGCTAAACCCAGGAAATTGCTAACAAGATTCTATAAGGTTCCAATTTATGAGTGATCACATAGTAGTAGTTAGTGACTATATCATGGGTATTAGAGAACTTGAGTGGACATGATCCTCTAGTGGCATGCGAAACACGTGTCATTTTTCATTCTTTTGATAACATTTAGAGTGTAGAGAGTGAAAAAATTTGAGGATGAAGGAGGTGTAAGTGGGAGGGGTGGCATAGGATCCATGCGATCATTTAGCACATGATCGATGATCAAAGTAAAAAGGATAAAACAGATTAGAAAATGTAAACAACGAAAGTTGTGGTTTCATGAACTATTACCGCAAGGTATATATAGACATCAAAGAATTTTAAATGTAGTGGTTACTTGAGAGTGTTGAAAAAGCTATTTGAAAATTGTTAATTGAATAAAATGTAACTTCTTAAAAAAGTTAGACAATGTTTATTAAGAAAAAATTAAATAGTTTTTTAAGATGTTTTTGTATTATTTTCCTATTGGAATTGATGTTTCAGTTGAATAATGACGAACTTTGCATGCAGATGATGGAGGTGAAAGTCAAGATGAACTACAAAGTGTGAAAGATGAAGGTGAAAAATATGAGGGATATGGTGATAACTATGCTAATAATTTATATGTAGTGTGAGACTTAATTAAAAATTCAAATATACTTTCAAGGACCAAAATGACAATACGTGGTTAAGTCCAGGGACCAAAATGCCAGTAAGTGGTTAAGTTCAGGGACTAAAATGACAGCAAATTATTAAGTTCAACGACTAAAGTGAAAAGTTAACTTTTAGCTACGTGGTAACCATTAGCTGCCACGTCATCACCAGAAGTGTCACGTAGACACTTCCGTTATTGTTAACGGAGAAGAGTTAACGGGAGGACGAATTTATCTCACTTTTTCATTTTCGGAGACTAAATTCGAATTTTTCATTTTTCAGGGACCAAATTATCAGTACTTGACACTTTCGAGAACCAAATCGACCATTTACCCAACAAATAGAATAAGGAAAGGTAGTCTTGAGCAACGGGCTTGACTTACCCCGAAAGTGAAGAGAAAAGCAAAGCAACCCAAAATGATACAGCAATGCTGCAATGGTATCCCATCCCTGAATATATCAAAGCCCCTTGCTTTCATATGCCCTTAACTGTGCCAACAAAACTAAAGCCAATTTTAGAGCAACAGGACAGCTTCCACCTTTTTGAATTAATCACGCATAAAGTAGTGTAGCAGTGTCCAACTAATGATCCAAACAAGGGCGTTATCAACCTGTGGATCATAGTCCTTGATATCCCTCCAAGAGCGGTGTACCTTCCAGCCAAAAAAATAAAAAGCAGAGAGGCCATAAATAATTTGAAACAAGATTCTACCGGGAGTGATAGGGTGACAGATAAGATACCATAAAAAAAAATAAAAAATAAGAGAGAAATACACCCAAAAAATAAATTTGAGATAGATTTTTTTTTTCTAAGAATAAAAAATAGATATAAAAAATTTACAACAACTTACACCACTCAACTTGACCAGCTAAACTAAATTGGTTAGTATTTAAGATAGAAGTATGTATGATATTAAAAACTTTCTTATCTTATATAGTACAGATTATAGTACTACAATACGTATGATGAACAGTAAAATTACTACATACTACATCTGGTCCTAATTATAAGCATCATAGGACAAATCATCAATACCAAAGAAAATAATTATTATAACTTTTTTCAAAAACATTATTTACTTTAAGTGATTGTCATAGTACATAGGGAATAGAGTAAATAATAAAGTAAGAGACCAAAAGAAATTTACTTTAAAAGTTAGTAATTGTTGCTTATAATTAGAATAAAAAAAAATCAATTTTTTACTTATAATTAAGACAAGAGATAGTAACAAGTTACCTAACAAATAATTTCAATCAAATCACCAATGAGAGAGATTATTATGAGAGAGGAAAAGTAAGCCTGAAATGAGAAATGAGTGACCGAAGCGCTGTGTTTGGTTCCCGCGGCAGAAAAAAAAATACCGCAAAGGAAAATGAGATTGAAGCGTTTGATACCAAAGAGTTTAAAAAAAGTTAAGTTATAAATTTTTATCTTTTCAAAAATTATTTTAAATACTAAAAATTGATTATTTCACTTAAATAATCAATTTTTTGACCAATTTAATCGATTATTTGCATATCATAATTGATTTTAAGAGTTACAACAATAATTTAATTGATTATTTGTGTATTATAATCGATTATTTGCTCATTTTAATCGATTATTTGTGTATTATAATCGACTTTTATGTGTCTATTTAATTCTCTCCTATCTATTTTATCTATACCAAACAACTTTACAATATTATCTCTACTCTATTTCTCACTCATTTCTCTTAAAACAAATAACACAACATACAACTTTATTTCTACTTTATTTCTTCTTTTTCTAATCATCTCTCTTCTATTTTCATATATCATATTTCTCTCTTCTAAACCAAACACAACATAAGAAAGAAATGAAATATTACTTCGTTATTCAAAAGTTTTTGGGAAAGAAAAAAATAAAAATAAAAATTAGATTTAAGTAAAATATTCTGTCTTTTTACTGACCTTTTTAATAATTGTCTATATAAATATTTTTTTACCGACAATTATATATTCGTCATAAATAATTTTGTTTAAATAATATAATATTGGTAATTAATTTATTGCTATTGAATAATTGCCATTAAAAATAATAGACTAGTTTGTTTAAACTTAAAAAAATAATTTTTAAAAATTTATTTTTAAGAAGCACTTTTTTAAGAAGCAGATAAGATTTATTCCTTAAAAAAAACATAAAACTGCTTTTTTTAAGGAAAAAAACTTTTTAAACAAACACATCTAAAAACTAAAAAAATGCTTATTTATTAAAAAAATACTTTTTAAAAAAATAAGTTTAAACAAACGGATTTAATAGTTGGTGGTGTAACTTTTTCTTTTTAAAGTTTCAAAGTTCCTTTCTCTAACAAACAACACGTTCTATGGTAGCCTTTTGCTTAATTATGGATAAGATTGTCTTTTTGAAGATAAGGAAATTAAAAGATCTCTCTCTTATTAAAATAATTGAAGGAAGACTATTGATAATTTGATTACTAGTTGTTACGTTGATGATAAGATTGAAAGATTCACGATTGATGATAAGATTAGTTGTTCACAAAATTTGAAAGTTGAAACTCTTTGAAACTCTAAGAGAAACTAATACCGATGATGATGAGACTAGTTGTTCACACGATTGAAAGTAGAAACTGGAAAGTAATTTAATTTACTTAAATACTATTGGGTATCGTCAAGAAATAAGGATGAAAACAGGCTAAATTTTGTTAAGTCTCAGCTAAATTTCGGCTAAATTTTAGTTTTTTATTAATTGAAAAGCTTGTTTGAATATTTGGTAAATAAGATTTTTTTTTTTTAGTAATTTTTAGCTTGTTTGAAACGCAACTTCAAGTGTGACATGAGATTAAAAAAATATAATTTTGCTGGGTTTTTTTTTCTTTCTAATGTGTATCTATGTTGAATAATTTCTATTTCTCTCTTATATACCAAACATAGCATAAGAGAGAAATGATGTATTACTGTGTTACTCAAAAGTTTTTGGGAAAGCAAACAATAAAGAAAATTAAAAATTAGATTTAAGTAAAATATTGTATCTTTTTACTTACCTTTTTAATAATTGCTTATATAAATAATAAATAATTTTTTTACTGACAATTATATATTTGTCATAAATAACTTTGTTTAAATAATAAAATATTGGTAATTAATTTATTGCTATTGAATAATCGTTATTAAAAATAATGGCCTAGTTTTTTAAACTTAAAAAAAATTAAAAAACATTTTTTTAATAAGCATATAAGATTTGTTTCTTTAAAAAAAACATAAAACTGCTTTTGTTAAGAAAAAGCTTTTTAAACAAACACATCTTTTTGTTTAAACAAACACATCTAAAACTTAAAAAACTGCTTATTTTATTAAAAAAAAAAGTTTAAATAACATCTTGTTCGTTTCCAGTGAAAAAAAGTAAAAAATAAGTGAAATAAACAGTAAAATAAGATGAAATTTACACTTTTACATTCTATTTTAATTCAAAATTTTCATTTCAAATCATTTTTATTGTATTTCATTTTACTTTACCGAAGCACTGTAAATGGACCCAATACTTGGTGTAGTGTAAATTTTTCTTTTGAAAGTTCCAGAGTTCCTTTCTCTAACCAACAACGTGTTCCATGTTGAGTCTTTTGCCTAATTATGGCTAAGCTTTTCTTTTTGAAGAAAAGGAAAAGATCTCTCCTATTCACATAATTGAAGAAAGACCATTGATAATTTGATTACTAATAGTTACGTTGATGATAAGATTGAAAGACTCACAATTGATGATAAGATAGATTAGTTGTTCACAAGATTGAAAATTGAAACTAATACTGATGATAAGACTAGTTGTTTAAACGATTGAAAGTAGAAACTAATTTATTTTCTAAAAAGTCTAGTTTGGCTTGAGTCTAGGTTACGTCATAAGGCTTTGTCGAGCAATTTGATCTATTTCTGCTCCTATCTAAACGAAAGCATATTAATAGCAGAAAGCCATCAAATTTAAATAGAGTAATTAATTACCATTTTGATTATTGAAAGTGTATAACTTTATCACATTACTCCTTGAAACTAAAAAAATTCTAGATAAGTTTATGAAATTTTTAATTGTTTCATTTAAGCCATTAAATTTAATCATTTGTTATCATTTTGGTCCTTAAATATATATTAATTCTATCACTTTAAATACTGATTAAATATTTTGTCACTTTTTATTTTTATTTTGAATTAATCTGATTAGTGGACTATACTTTTTCTTTTTTGACTGAATATTGTGTCACTTTTTATTTTTATTTTGAATTAATCTGATTAGTGGACTATACTTTTTTCTTTTTTGACTGGAAGTGGACTATACTTTTAAGTTTCAAAGACTTATTATTTGAAAATTCCTTCATTTTAGAGTATAATTTAACAAAAACTAAAATGGCGCAAAAAGCTTTGAGTGGTATAGGGGCCACTTCTTTCGTTTCTTTTCCTTTTCTGACTCATCAATTTTTGTCTTTTATGAAAAAAAATTCCAAAGATATTACGAGGAGTTATGAAATTATTCAAATCAAAGCATAGTAATTGTTTAATTCTAGCCGTTGATAAAACTACGAGTTTTTACCGTGGAACTACAATACTCTGTATAATTTTTATATATAAAACAATTTGAAAAACATCAACCTATTTATTGTTATTATATTGTTGTTGTTGTTGTATGTTCTTATAATAATTTAAATGATTAATTTCATAAAAATATAATGTTACATGTTTTACGAATATGTACTTAACATTGGTACAAAATCTAGTTATTCATGTAAAATGGAGGATGTCATGCATCACGTTAACGAAATTATCTATAGAATGAACACATCAAACTATTAACTAAGCATATATAAAAATGAAAATTTAAAGCACACAGAGGGAGAATCTCATAGAGCAATGCTAATAATATTTAAACACTCATTTTTTTTTCAAATACATAACTAATATCTATTATTTCTTTCTATGATCTCTCTCTTCCTACACATCATAATACCTAAATATTTATATTTTTCTCTCTCACTTTAGCATATTGGATGTCCAAATATTATTTTCCAATCTCATAACATGGTATTACATGATCAGTTCAAACTCCAAACTTTTATTTAATTATACATACTGATAGCACTTGTGGTGGTTTATGTTTATATATGTGGCGGGTAGTTATGAAGGTATGGGGTGTGTTTTTCTTGCAGGGATGGAGGCTCAGGCTTAGGCCCTCGGCTATAATTAAGGATAAGGCTTCTTTCCTTCTGCATAGGTATTTGGTTCCTCCTTTGTCGGAGGCTTAGGCCTTGGGTGATAGGTATTTGCTGGTTCGTCCTTTGTTGGAGCCACTTGTGGAGGCTTAGGCCTTCGGTGATAAGGGGCGGTGCGTGCATAGGCATATGTTGGAGCCACTTGTGGTGGTTTATGTTTATGTTGTGGCGGGTAGTTATCAAGGTGTGGGGTGTGTTGTTCTTGCAGGAATAATGGAGGTTTATGCTTAGGCCTACTGTGATATGCGCCAAGGCAGCCTGAAGCCAAAAGCAATGCTACCAACAACACTAGCATGTATTTGGGAGACATTTTGAACCTCTCACCAATTTCGATATGATCGATGCTGCACCAACGACACCAGAGTAGGGGCCTCTTATAATGGGAAAAAGATTCTTGGACACCCAAGCTAAAGGGTGTCTGTATCTAGAAAGAGAGAAAAAGAGACGACAAATAAATGATTAAAATGTAATGCGACACCAGGCGCATAGATCAACTGGCATGAAATTCTTGTAGTGATTTTAGGTTCGAGTCCTGGATATGTAACAAGATGCCTATGGTTTAGAAAAAAAAAATGTAATGTGTTTCTACCATTTCAAACAACATTCATTGATGATATAAAAATAATGTTGGTAGTTCATTGACTTGACTAAAATGTGCAAAATTGTGTTTCTCATTATTTTTTTTCGCCCTCCTAATTTTTACACTAAATTTATTATTATTATTGAATAATTGTCACTAAACATAATATTTGGTGTAGTGTAACTTTTTCTTTTTAAAGTTTCAGAGTTTCTTTTTCTGCCAATGTGTTTCATGGTGAGTCTTTCACTTAATTATGGCTAGCTTTTCTTTTTGAAGAAAAGGAAAAGCTATCTCTTAATAAGATAACTAGTGTTTTAGCTCATGCATTGTACGGGCTTATTATAATTTTCACTACCTTATTTATATAGTCAATAGAAAGAAATTGAAAAAAAAACAAAGAATTATATAGCACAATGAAAGAAATTTTAAAAAAGAGATAATTATAAAATAAATTAAAAAAAAAGATAAGAGAAGATGTAATAATATAACTTTAATTTTTTTAATAGTAACTTTGAAAATTGAAAAGTAAATTGAATTAAGGATTTAGAATTATTGACTAAAGAGATAAATCTTCGGAATTAAAAAATAAAGTTAGAAAATATGATAAAAAAATATTAAAAAAACCAGTATATTAGAGAGTATAAAATTTGAAGAAAAAAAATTATGTAGTACATCGAAAGAAATTTTAAAAAAGAGATAATTATAAAAGAAATTAGAAATTATAAGATTTTTAAAAGAAAAAAAAGGAAGATTTAATGATGTAATTTTAATTTTTTAATATTAAATTTGAAAATTGAAAATAAATTGAATTAAGAATTTGGAGTTATTGATGAAAGAGATAAATCTTCGGAATTAAAAAATAGATTTAGAAAATAAGATATAAGAAATACTAAAAAAAAGTCCCAAAAGATTAGAGAGTATAAAATTTGAAAGAAAAAAAAAGAATTGTATAGCACATCGAAAGAAAATTTTGAAAAAGAAATTATAAACTATAATTTTTTAAAGAAAAAAAAGATAAGGAAAGATATAATGATGTAACTTCAATTTTTTAAATTAACTTTGAAAATTGAAAAGTAAATTGAAAGTTTTGAAAAAGGGATAATTATAAAAGAAATTAGAAACTATAACTTTTTTTAAAGAAAAAAAAAAGATAAGGGAAGATGTAACGATGTAACTTTAATTTTTTAAATTATCTTTGAAAATTGAAAAGTAAATTGAATTAAGGATTTCAAATTATTTATGAAACAAAGAAATCTTTGGAATTAAAAAAAAATTAAAAAAATATAGCATCAGATAAAGAAAAGAAGTAAAGAAGTGAATAAATGTAGTTATAGAAATATTGTGAATGTGCGGTTGTTACAAAATTTATAAGAGAAAATTTAGAAAAAATAAAAGAACTAGATATAGATGTATGTTAGGAGAGTGAATTACACCACTCCTCCATGATAGAAGAGTATTCAAATAAGAGTGATTGTGAGAAAGAGTGGGGAGAGTGAAGTAAGGAGAAGAGAGAATCTCTTATTCATTTATATATGAGTAAATTACACGGATCCTCTTTGAGTTTTACATATATTACACCGACACCCCCTCTCTTTTTAAACCATACAAAAAACCCCCTATTTGTTGGTTCTAAATTACACGGACCCCCCTGAGTTTTATTTATATTACACAGACCCCCCCTAAATTTTACTTATATTACACCGACACCCCTATTTTTTTGAACTACAGGGGGTCAAAAGTAATGTTTAAAAAGGCAGGGGGTGTCGGTGTAATATATGTAAAACTCAGAGAAGGTCCGTGTAATTTACTCTTTATATATATAAGGAGATTGAAGGGAAAGTATTGATAATTTTATTACTAGTTGTTACATTGATGATAAGATTGAAAGACTCAGATTGATGATAATATTAGTTGTTATTGAAAGTTGAAACTAATATCGATGATAATATTAAGGGTTAACTAAGTTTTTAGTCCCTAAACTTTTTCAAAATTTGGTTTTTAGTCCCTAAACTTTAATTTGACTGGTCAAGGTCCCTAAACTTTTTAAAAATTCAGTTTTTAGTCCCTAAATTTTTTTAAAATTCGATTTTTACTCCCTGAAATCTCATTAATTTAGGGACTAAAAACTGAACTTTTAAAAAGTTTAGGAACTAAAATCGAATTTTTAAAAAGTTTAGGGACTTTGACCGGTCAAAAATTTGTTCAAGGACTAAAAACCAAATTTTTAAAAAGTTTAGGAATCTTGACCAGTCAAACTAAAGTTTAAGGACTAAAAATCGAATTTTGAAAAAGTTTAGGGACTAAAAACTTAATTAACCCTAAGATTAATTGATCACCCTGTTGAAGTAATTTTTTTTTATAAGGACACGATTGAAGTAATTTACGTAATTCCTCGATGTCACCTTAGTGATATTCATTAAATATTAAATGGAAGATTGACGAAGGGACTTGAGTGCAAGGATATTTTGATGGACTAAATCGGTACAATTGGAACCAAAAAGAACAAAATCAAACAATTAATTATAATATCTAGGAAATTAAAAGTGTAATTAAAAAAAAAGAATGCCAAAAAAAAAATACAAGCAAATTGTTTTAGAAATAGAGAGAGATATCAATCATGATAAGCATTATTAAATAGAGGATTTAGCTCCTCTTAAGTAAGGGAGTGCATTTTAGAGGATAAAATGCACTTATAATCATTAGCAATTATTTAATGTACTCTTTTGAACACACTCTCTATTATTTGATGAAATTGATTGAAAATTAATTTTTTTGGATCCCACTTATTATGTATTGAGTCTCTCCTAACTTTGTAGTTTAATAAATAATAGAGTGTGTTAAAAGAAATGTATTAGTTCTCTAAAAAAAAGAAATATATTAGAGGATGTGTTGTTAATACTTTTCTTAAAATATATTTATTCTAATATATTATTATTGTAGTCGTCGTCGTCATTGTCGACGACATAAAAGAAAATCTTTAAAACAAACAAGATAAACTAACAGTGAAACAATACATCTTTAATTTTTTTTTTAAAAACTTCAAAATCAGTTATTCAATATGAGTTTAATGGTGATGCAATGACAAAATAGTTTTACACTGTCATCCAATCACAGTATAAAAATATATTAAAAGTCATTCCAACGATAATTTGTTATTGAATGATAGTGTAAAACTATTTTACACTGTCATGCATAACCTTTTTTCTCATTCAATATTGCTTCATTGTTTCTTAATTCTTATAAGCTAATAGTTAATATTCGTTGTTTCATTATTTTACAACTCATAGTTAGTATTCAATAAAATTATTAAAATTGTATTCAATATTAGTTATATGAAATCCTTTTAACTACTAAAAAATAAGTATTAAATAATTCATATATTTTTAATATAATAACATTTTTAACTACTTTTTATTTTCATTTCGTTAGCTATTGTCTCGGTACACTCTTAACATTCTCTATATTATAAATTACACTTGTATTGATGAACTAGATATATAATATAATGTATTAAACAAATTAAACTGTTTGTAATCTTTGTGCTTAAGCTCATACATGCATAAAAATTCATCCAAATAAAGTTTAGGAAAGGAAATTGCTACTTCTCCTACATCTTCTAAATTGTTTCAATGATAAATGAAACATGGAACACCATAGCAATCTTGAATTAATTAAGGATCTAAACAATGTCCCTTTATCTGAGGTTCCATTCTTTCCCACCCAAATTCCTCAATAAAAAGTAGTAAGTTTATTTCTCTTCTTTGACAAAGATAATTTCCGCTGGACCTTGTACAACCATAGGTAGGCTATCTTGTAATTTAAATCTCGTCTTTTGCATTAAAAAACCCAAATCACGGTAATATACTAATATTGCTGTATTAAGTCACGAGGATTCAAATCTGTGTCTCAATCATTATTTACCAATGTCAGAATTTTGTAATTTCCTATATCTCTCAGAAATGATTAGTTAAATGAATATCACATGAACAGACATGGTATCAGTTACAGGAGCAAGTTTTTTTTTTTTTTTTTTATCGATAAATGTTAGTTGTTAATTATTAGTTTTTTGTTAGTAGAGATATTCGAATCCACGATCTATCCCTCATTTTCTTCTTTCTTCACCATCAAACCAACCTTTTAACTCCGTCATGCCATCATGTTTGTGAAAATTACACTACATCTCTTAATTTGAGCAAAAGCATTCTTTTATGCCATTTCAGTTGCATCTGCCCTCAATTCTCGTATATATGCTTCCTCTCATCATTAACACATTCCTTGCAAAAGGAACAATTGCTAAGTTTAACATCTATATGTGAGATGAGATCAATATAATTAGTATAAATTCACATAAAAATCAACTGATCGATGACTTGGACACCAAATTCATATGTAGCTGCACACATTTGAACCAAGTTATTATCTTAAAATATGAATTCAAGTTTTCATTCTGACCCAGCATTAGCTATCCTTTCCCCTGACCCTACTATCAAAATCAAAGAATGGGGAAAAGAGAATTGGAACCGACAATTAATTATTAGAGTTAGACTAGCATGCATTTTAATTTTGCAGATCAAGCATTGGGAAAATCAGAATGTAAAAACATTTCATTACCAAGGATTAAATATAGGAGTTATATATTAGAAACACAATAAATAAATATAAACCTGCAGTAATAGATGCTTGGTTCTAAAAATTGTTCTAACCTCTAAATTCTAATCAATTATACTAATGTGTATGTGGCGCTAAACTTATAGTATATCAATAATTGAACCCACCCCTAAATCCCCAAAAGAACCTAAAAATGCATATGAAAGTTAAAAGAAAAGGATGCAACAGCAATACAACATCTTTAACAATGAATGAAAACATAAGGTCCAAAAAATACTGCAAGGAATATAAGATTAACATTTAAGACGCTTGTTTTGTCTTTTCAAAAAAAAAAAAAAAACGCTTGCTTTGTTCCATATATGCATCTTTCTAGCAAATACTTTTCCTATGTACTTACATTTTTTAATGTTGCAAGGATATACTTTGTATTGACAAGACAGGCACCCTTACAATGTATCATGAAATCATGGTTAATAATCTTGACTGCAGGGGTTTACCCTAAGAAAAAGTTTTGGCTATGCCTTCGTCAACTCCTGCGGGATTGCATCTAGATAGTTTAACATGATTAGAATCACTTCTTGTGTCTTCGTTAAATTTCTCTTCCCATATTAGATAGGAAAAGTTTACTAAGAAGTCCACATTCTCAAAACTATTCTTGTTACAATTTCAATTTGCATGAGACATTGCAGGCTCAAACATGCGAAACAAGTAATGGAAGCAAGAGAGAAGACGAGGATATTGAAAGAGACATGGTGTTCCTTGGCCTCATAATGTTTTTCGACCCACCCAAGGCCAAGGACTCAGCAAAGCAAGCACTGTGGCGCTTCTCTAGAGATTGGTTAAATTATTTACCAGAGATTGGTTAAGGATTTTTTTTTTCTTTTTAAAAGTTTTACCAACTTAAAAGCTTTGAATTGATAAGCTAGCAGTATGCTTGGTTACACGGCGATTCTAGTGTTACGTGCGTGCAATTTCTACGTCCAGGTAAAAACCACTTTTTTAGCGTCTGATTATCACGTAAAATACACACATCTGAACTTGTAGACGCATAACCAAACATATACGAAGAGATGTAGAGTGTAATTTATAAACTAGGAGCTACAAAATATTTATTTTTATTCTGTCCATATTAATTTTCAAACATGACAACTTTATATCCTCTCCCAATAACACTTTTATTTTCAATAAATTATACATGCATATTTAGTCATTTCACTTTTTTAATTTTTATGAAATATATTTTGCTTATTATTAATATCAATAATAATAATAAGACTTAATTATATTTTTAGTCCTTGAAATCTGAGGTGAATTCGATTTTGATTTCTCAATTTTTTGTTTTAAAAAAAATCATTAGTCCCTCAAATTGAATTGCAACGTAAACATGTTTTTGTTGTGTATTGCGTTTGTACCTCTTCTAACAAAAAAAAAAAAAAAGTAACAACGCATTCCATCATATACTTTGTTATTTTGTTTAACAGAAGTGCATTTCTGTTAGGAATATTTTTAGAAATCGCAAAAACAAACAATGTATGAAGTAGGAACTAGGAAGAGCGAATATTGGGGTGGTAATAGCAAAGCCCATCATTAAAATGAACCCAATGATTTAAAAGTTTTATATTTTTGGGCCGGATTAAAACAGATATCAATTCTAGAAAACTCTAAACCAAACAAAATAAAGACAGTTGCTTCCTGCACCTATGAATTTCTACTTGCACCACTTTTAATTTTAAAACATTTCTAAAATCCCAAAAATACCCGTATGGCTCCTTTTGTCATCGCTGGCTGCAGGAGTGTTAGTGCTTTAGTATTTTTTTGCAGAGTAAAAGCTTTGTGCATCACTCATTTTGGGAAGTTAGCTTTTAGAAGGCTTTTGTGAAGTTAACTACCTAATGTTTCAGAAGGTTCCAGAATACATTTTGTCACTCGCAGTTTTTAGAAGTTAGCTACCTAATGTTTCAAAGGTTCTGGAACAATTAATCCGGAAGATTAAAAAATCAAATCCAGAATATACAAAATGGTGACTCTCTATTACAGATTTATTGTTCTGGAATTATGCATATATAATTTCAGATTACGTTTTCTGGAATACATGTTTTCTGGAAAACTTAATCTAGAATTATGTATGCATAATTCCAGAATAGATGTTCTGTAAGAGCATACTATTTTCCTCTGTTACAGATTCATCCATCCAGAAATATAAGCAGATAAAAAAAAATTACCTATGAACTTATCTCAAAGAGTAATGAAGTGCAGGAAGAGGGAGCAGGTAACCCACGCATTCTACACCTACAGTTATAGAAGAGGAGGTAAAACATGGAGCTGCAGGATGAAAAAGATGGAGTGCGGGTAGCAACGGCCCAAAATAAATTGCCATACCCACCAAGCTAAATAACAAGTGAAGCAGCACGAATTCAAAGGGTACAAAATGAATAAGATGTAAGTAGCAAGGACAAAAGTGGTAAGAAAAGCCAATGTCCCCTCCCCCAAGCTGCATAACAAAATAAAAACTCCTTAAACCTCTCCGCTCTACTTTCTTTAACACCCTAACTCTGTCTTTCTTTCTTCATTCCCTTCTTCCTATTCTCCCTCCGTCTTCTACGCTTTGCATAAGTAAGCTCAATCACTAACCGAATTCTTACTTTACAACAAAAAATAAGTTCTAAGCAATTCCTACGTGTAACACAACAAATTATTCAATCATTCGTTCATTCTTTGTTTCTCATTTCTTACTGTTACTTTTTCAAGGTTAGTTCGAGAATGGCATCGCGAGCAATTCTAAGAAGGAAGAGAAGTTTAATCCATCAATACGTGAATAACTGTTTTGCTTCGTCTCCGAGTAATCGCTCTCTGGAACGTGCATCACCTCTGTTTCCTTATAAGCATGGAACGACGTCGTACAGAGATGACTCGTTCAATCGTTTCGGATTGGGACAGGTTGTTCGAAGATTCGGAAGCGCGGTTCCGCGGGACGGCTTTTCGGGATTGAACGCGCCGATAGGTGTGCGGTGCCTGTCGCAGTCGGCGGCGGCGGCGGCGAAACGTCATGAACCGGATGAGAACGATGAGGCGGTGGCGAAGAAGCGGAAAGAGGCGTCGCCGGAGGAGTGCGATCAAGCCGTTGAAGGCTTGACCACTGCGAAGGCCAAAGCCATGGCGAAACGGGCGCAAGAAGAGTCGCAGAAAGACGTGCAGAGCGTCTTGCGGAGAGTGTGGACTGCGTTTTTGGGAATCGGTCCTGCGTTGCGAGCTGTTGCGTCTATGAGTAGGTCCGCAGTTACGGTTTCATAAATTATGCGAAATTGCATTAACTGTTGAGAATTGCATTTGATTTTAAATTTTAAATTGAAGTTCGAGTATAGAAATTGCAGCTGATGCTTTTGAAATTGTTGTATTGTGGCTGCACTTGCTGTTGCAGATTGAAATTTGAAACAATGAAATGTTTGTTCGTTAATGGTTGATGATTTGGCGATTAGATTTACTATTTGTTGCATTTACTGATAAGAATTGTATTTGATTTTAAGTTTTAAATTGAGGGTACGGTTGTGTTTCAAGTTGCGGCTGAGGCTTTTGAATTTGTTGTATTGTGGCTGCGATTGCTGTTGCAGATTGAAATATGAAACAGTGAAATGTTTGTTTGTTAATGGTTGGTGATTTGGCGTTTAGGCTTGCTAATTGCTGCATTTGCTGTTGAGAATTGTATTTGATTTTAAATTTAAATTGAGGTCACGGTTGTGTTTCAAGTATAGAAATTGCAGCTGAGGCTTTTGAATATGTTGGATTGAAATTTGAAACAGTGAAATGTTTAATCGTTAATGGTTGGTGATTTGACGGTTTGGGCTATGTATGGTTTTTCGTTTGGGGATCTCAAACTCAGTTTGGAAAGTAAACTCATTTGGGAGACATGTTTGGTTACACCCAAAAGTATGTTAGCACATTAAAATTTTGCTTGAAAACCCAGTTTTGTAAAAGCAAGACTTGAGTTGCTTTTACAAACTCACTTTGCAAACTTAAGATTGACCCAAACTTAGGTTTGTAAACTTTAATCCAAACATGTACTTGGTTTGCTGATTGTTGCTGCTGCAGGGAGGACTGGGCGAAAAAACTGGTTCACTGGAAAGGGGAATTTGTGTCAACATTGCAGCATTATTGGTTGGGTTCTAAGCTTCTGTGGGCTGATGTGAGGATCAGTTCCAGGTTGTTGTTGAAGCTTGCTGGTGGGAAGAGTCTCTCTAGAAGGGAGAGGCAGCAACTGACACGGACTACTGCCGATATCTTTAGGCTAGTTCCTTTTGCAGTTTTCATTATTGTTCCCTTTATGGAATTCCTCCTGCCCGTGTTTCTAAAGTTATTCCCTAACATGTTGCCGTCAACATTTCAAGACAAGATGAAAGAACAGGTAATTGCCAAGAATTTTGTGGCTGTTTGCTGTTATCTTTGGTAGCTCAAAATAAACTGTACATAATTTGTTTAAAATCTTTTGTTCCATTCCATCTAGGATTTGGCTTTTCTAGAGTGAGTAAGGATAAAGTAAGTAATCTTAATTGTTGATGAGAAAATCAATGGTTTGTATTTCAAAACATCCTTGATTTGTTTTGCATGTGCAGATAATAATAACCGTTAAATTTCTTATCAACAACTGAAATAAATCACCCACTTTACTCTCTAAAGTGGGTTGCTCACTTTAAAGAAGTCAGATTCTTCCTTCTAATACCAAGGGAAATAGAAATTCTATAACCATGCCACTGCAAGGCCTGTCACAGCCTGTGTTGAAGACCTTATGTAAAGGACAGCTCCTGAGGATTAATATCAGCATAATGTCCATTTTTTACCAAGGGTATGTTTGGGAATTAGGTTTTGGAGGGGAAGGGAGGGGAGGACAAATATTTTATTTTTAAATTAAGGGAGTTATATAATGTTTATAAAATAAACAAAAGATTAACATATTAAATTGATGCTAGTCTATCATTTTATTTCTTTTATTTTAAAAAATTATCAAATTAGAGAATATTTTTTAGAAATAAATAATTTGTTCTTCCTTCCCTTCTCTTCCAAAACCAAACTTCCAAAATACCCTAATAATCAGTATCTCTGGTTACAAATTGTATATGAGCTTGCACTAATATATGTTCTATGTTTTCTAGCAGCCACTGGTAACAAATACTGATGATCCTGATTAGAAACCATTTTTGTGTCTCTGTATTTGGAGTGTGCATTATTTTTTTTATTCAGTTAGCATGAATATTTGATTGCCCATTGTAGGGTGTTTGGGTGACTCAGTTGCTCAATGTGTAGGAAGCATTGAAAAGGAAACTCAAGGCAAGAATAGAGTATGCAAGATTCCTTCAGGATACAGTCAAAGAAATGGCAAAAGAAGTTCAGAACACCCGTAGTGGAGAACTAAAGAAAACAGCTGAAGATCTTGATGAATTTTTAAACATGGTTAAAACTTCAGTTCAAAGAATTGTTTATCAATCTTTCTTTCTGAATGTTTTCCGTAGTTTGTCATTTGTACGCTTTATTTCCTTTCTGCAGATTAGAAGAGGTGCAACTGTCTCTAATGAGGAAATTTTGGGCTTTGCTAAGTTGTTTAATGATGAACTTACTCTTGATAATATAAGCAGGTTGGTCTCTTAACCCTGTTTGACTTCAATATGCTGTTTTTTCTCAGTTGTGAGGTGGTATCATGACTACTATTGTCTTTACTGCTTGTAGGCCACGATTAGTCAATATGTGCAAGTACATGGGAATCAGCCCTTTTGGCACTGATGCATACCTGCGTTATATGCTAAGAAAACATTTACAGAGGTAAGATGCATTTTATCATGCAAGTTTTTGTATTCTTTTTCTTTACTAATTTTAATTGCAAGTTGGGGTTTTATCTAAAAATTATTTGTAATACAATTTGGAAAATTAAAAAAAAAAAATCTCTAATAAAAAAAGATACCTTGTTATTAGAAAATATTACCTCCCCTTACCATGTCATTAGGGTAAAACATAAGATAACAAATAATCTTATGCAAATTATATTATTCAAATAAAAATACAAAAAGATTGAATACAACAAGAGTATTCCTATATCTTGTGGCTACAACAACAACAACTAAAGCCTTATCTTGATAGATAGGTTTGACTCCATGAATCAAATAATGTCATTGGGCTCAATCAATGATCAAATTCTTGCCATTGATGCAACATTTGGTGCCCAAATTGGAATTGGAATTTGACCATTGTTTGGATTGAAGTTTAATGCTCTATTAACTTTTGAAAATTGGTATCATCTTGCATGATTCAATTATTAGAAAAATAGTTTATTTCCATTTATTTAAGGTTGAATAATTTAGAGAGGAATTTTATTTTAAAAAAGAAAAAATTGGAGAGGAATTCTTTCCTTTCCTCATCTTTTTGGTCTGAACACTCAAGCCATCTATTAAAAGCTTTGGATCAGCAAGGAAATGGATTTAAGACATCAGGCTTGAGCTCCACAAAAACTACCACTATGTCCCTAAAAGATTTGGTACAAATTTAGGTTCAAACTGTAGGCCTTGTTCCATCTTAATCTCTCATTAATATATTGCTTCAAACTGTTATTATACGCTACTGCATTCATTTTTTGGTGTTATGACTATAATTAGCATCATTAGTGACAAAATCTCAGCAAAGTAGTTTTCTTTTTCACCTTTTAAGATTCTACACTTAAATTTACCACATAACTCGACGAACCTCGTAATTGTGTTACTTGCAACATGTCCCCTTTTTGTTAGGATTAAGGAAGATGATAAATTGATTCAAGCAGAAGGTGTGGATTCTCTTTCAGAAGCTGAACTTCGGGAAGATTGTAGAGAGCGAGGCATGCTTGGGTTGCTTTCTGTTGAAGAAATGCGCCAACAGGTTGTGTTGGGAACAATTCATGATTTTTGTGTTCTATTTGAGTACTCGATGTTGATGAGGATATTGAAACCTCAGTTTTCTTGAATATCAAATGTTACTTTGGTATTTCTATTCTAAAATTTGTCAACCTGCTTGTACAGCTTCGAGATTGGCTGGACTTATCTCTGAATCACTCTGTGCCATCATCTCTTTTGATACTTTCAAGGTAATTCTAGCAAGACTTCCTCCCTCGGTGGGGCTGAATAATACGTTAAAGAAAAAACCTGCTAGATATGTATTTTGAAATCTCACTTGATATCCTTTTATAGGTCATTTACTGTGTCTGGGAAATTGAAACCAGAAGAAGCTGTACAGGCTACACTTTCTTCTCTCCCCGACGAGGTTGTAGATACTATACAGGTTACATCTTTACCCTCTGAGGATTCCGTCTCAGAGAGGAGGAGGAAATTGGAGTTCCTTGAAATGCAAGAAGAACTTATTAAGGTAAAATATGAAATTGCATTGCTCTTGATACTTATCCTGTTAGAAAGTATCTTTGTTGCGTTAGGATAACATTGACAAAGTTATTCTGTTTGATAGATTTTGATATTTGCTTTGGTTCATATGAGAAAAATCTACTAAAAAATGCTAAATGATCAGTGACATAAAATAATCATTTAATATTTTGTTTGACAGAATTCATTTGGAGTCTGATTAGTAAGTTTAACAAATAAGTGTTGGGTGTTGATATGCTAGAGTTCACCATAACGTTCATTTTCTAGATAGTTATTTAAACTATTGGTGAAAATTAGGTAGCTTTCTTTTGATCCAAGATTCCATGTTTCCAAAAAGTGCAATACATAACATAGTATTATAAATTAAATGCAGGAGGAGGAAGAGAGAGAGGAGGTGGTGCAAGCTAGGATGGAGAGTAGTTCTAGTCGAGATGATAAGGCCCTGAAAGAGATGAATATTTCTACGGCAAAAGAGGCCCACCAACTTGCTAGAGACAGAGCATTTGAAAACAAAGAGCAGCTGTGTGAACTTAGTCGTGCATTAGCTGTTTTAGCTTCTGCATCGGTGAGAATTTGATATTTGATATCTAAAACATTCACTTCCTTCAATTTGATGAATTGCTTTTTGAGTTTTTGATTTTGTATAATCTATACTAATTAAGATGCAAGCAGTTTAATGTGTGCTTATGTCTTTTACTCTGGTGGCAGTCTGTAAGTACAGAGCGTGAAGATTTTCTTAGGCTGGTTAATAAAGAGGTATATTTGAACCTTCAGAATTCATCATTTGATTTTACATCTTCTATAGATTGCCTTTTTTTTTTTTGGGTATGCTAAAGTTTTCATCATTTCATGCACTATATATAACATTATTTGAAATTGTTGGTGCATGCAAGCACACTAATAGATATGTTTCCACTTTTTTTAACCTCCACGTCTCTTCCTTTTGGACAAAAATATCTTTAGTCTTCGAGTTGTAATCAATAAAAACATGAAGGGTCTTTAACACATTTTATTAAGGTGGTGTTTTTAAATTTAGAATTCATTAATTATCCTAATTTTTTTTTTCTCGTGTTAAAGTCTCCTGCTGTGAGAATCACCATGACTATGATATACTTTTTTTTTTTTTTTTGGGGGGGGGGGGGGGGTAAGGTTTAGAGAGAGAGGTGGGGGGGAGGAAAAAGGAAAGAGAAAGTGGTTGAGAGATACAAAAGGGAGGGGGAAAGAGGGGAGAAGGATTGCAATTGTTTCTTACACAATTTTATATGTTTGATATTATTATTAATAATAATAATATTACTACTACTACTTTCAAATATTTCTTTCTCTATCAATGTAATCAAACAATCATTCTACAAACAATTCATCTCTGACACTGTTAAAAGGTAGCGTTTTTAACAAGTAGTGATAGTGAGGGTGAATTTAAGTGTGGGGCACATGCCCCATGCCCTATAATGTGCATTTGTCTTTGTATGACAGTTGTGACACTGTGAATTGATCCTCATCCTCTGTGTGTGTGTGTTTGACTATATCCATTTGTCATCCTTATCATTGGCTGTTTTGTATGTGTTCAGATAGAACTCTATAACAGCATGGTAAAGAAAGAGGGTTCAGATGGTGAAAAAGATGCCTTCAAGGCATATAAAGCTGCCCGAGAGGAACATGAACACACTACTGAGTCAGGTGAAGGGGATAAGGTGTCATCAGCACTCATTGGGAGAGTAAGACCCATATCATTTTATCTAGTCTTAGGGAAAAGCTAGAAACTAATTTTTGCACTTCTGAATTTGTAATTATTTGAAAATTTGTCAGGTTGACGCTATGCTTCAAAATCTTGAGAAGGAAATAGATGATGTGGATGCAAAAATTGGTGACCGTTGGAGGCTGCTGGACAGGTTTGCACTAGGTCTTCAACATTGTTATTTGGGGGTTACCTAAAGGGATGTGGTGCCTTTTGAGCATTATGATTTCTGTGCATAGATTAAGAGTTGTTTGGGCCTTTTTGCAGAGATTATGATGGAAAAGTAACTCCTGAGGAGGTAGCCTCTGCTGCAATGTACTTAAAGGATACATTGGGCAAGGAGGGTATCCAAGAACTCGTCAGCAGTCTTTCCAAAGATAGAGGTCTGTCATTTCTCTCTCACACATAAATCTTTTTTTTTTTTTTAATCTTATCAATTCTTGATTTTGTTTGCTATGTAGTACATTTAAAAATAGTCTGACAGGTCCCCTCACCCCCTCCCTCCCCTTCGGGGGATGGGTTGAGAGAGGGGAGCATCTTGGTTGAATACTCTAGCAACTTGTAATGTTTCTCTGAATAATATATTCAGTGACTATATTCATCAAACTTATCTGTTCTTATGAAGATTAGTTCATGAATACAATAAATACGGATATCATATTTTGTTGCTACAGATGGGAAAATACTTGTTGAGGACATTGTTAAGTTGGGCAGTTGGAGGGAAGATGGTAATGCACCTGAAGATGAGACCAGGGAGAGGGTATGATCCATCGTTGACTTCCAGATACATCTTATTTGAGTTCCATGCCACAAAAAATGTTGCGCAAATATACTCTAGGCCATTCTAATTTTTCAGTCATTGATTTTGTATTCATGTTTTAATAAGTAGTTCAATTGTAGCAATCAGACGAAAATGAAGTGTGTGCAAGCTCTGTAAATTTTTGACAGCTGAGCACACAAATATACTTTAAATTACACATGATACCACACTTGGGCCTTGTTGGCTATTGGGATGCATTACTGTACTAAAATTGAAATATAAGTGAAACACAACATATTATTTTAATAATTTGTTAATTAGCTTAAGCACACTTGTTAAGTGAAACACAAAAACAATAATTATTAAATGAAAACTAAATCCTTTAGTATGTAGAAATAAAAAAAACTTTCATTTAATATAATAATAACAAAGTCTTATCTTTTTAGGTAAGGTCAACTATATAAATTACACAACGTCATTTAGGTTTAGCTTGGTTAAAGGCTAAATCTTTAGAGATATTTACTATGAGATCTATCTTTACAACTTTTCTCATTATCCTTTATCTATCTTTTCTTACAAGGCTAAAAACTATGTACTTTTTTTATTAGTACTTTCAATGATTTCTTTTGTTGTGTCAAAATAATCGTAATTGTCATTTTTTTCGTCAATCGATGTTGCACTAATATTTTCTCGTATACTGTCATTTTATTTCATGTCCTTTCTTGTGTAACTACATATTCATCGTAATATTTTCATTTTTGTTACTCTCACTTTTTCATTTATTTGTAATATAACATTACAATAAAACTTGTCTGAGTTTGATAGATAACCTATGATTTAAGATAACTTCCAATCCCATTATTTTAACCGTCTCGCTTGTATTGTGTATATGACATTTTCATTAATTTTTCATTATTTTATATTATTAATTTCGGATATTTAAACTCAAAAAATACATCTTCTCTCATCATAAATTTCAAGTCATATATTTTCCTCTTGTGCTCCAATCCGTACGTATTGAATAATATTCACTTAGCTTTTCAAAAAAAAAAAAAGAGAGAAGATATATCACTAGTTAAGTGCGTGGGTGCTTTTTTTTTTTTTTTATCAGCTGCGTCGGTGCTTGTATATATAATAATTTAACATACAATGATATAAATATATAATATCAACTAAACAGACAAGGAAAATAAAATTCTCATACAATTCAATTCCAAAGACTCTCCCTCAACTGTACTTTTTTGAGGGACTCCATATAATTGAAACCAATAGGAATATTTAGTTTAGGATCTTTTCAGATTATTTATAAATTCATTGATGTTGTGGTCTGAAGTGCCACCCTGACTCACTGCCTCTACAGCCAATTCCTTCCATTTCTTAGCATTAATCCTCATTTCTCTTCCATGGTCTTTTTTCATTACTACCCTGATGCAATTCTCAACGTCTTCTCTTGTTACAATCCCATTCTCATTTTCTTTGACTCTGATTCCCACTTTCCATACATCCTCAACAAATTTTGCATTTGTGGGCTGGTCAGTCCACTGTGGCAGTGCAACCATTGGCACCCCCAAGCACAATGCTTCAAGTGTTGAATTCCATCCACAGTGTGTGAAAAAGCAACCAACAGCCTGGTTTGATAGCACTTCCAATTGGGGTATCCAATTAACTATCAAACCCCTTCCACATGCATTGATTTCCTTCCCCAACTCCTTTGGGAGATTCTTTCTCTCCAGATCAGGGATGACCCACAAGAAGTTGTAACCAGTTGCCATTAGGCCCAATGCTATTTCCTCCATCTGCTGTGAGCTAAAGCACACCATGCTGCCAAATGATATGTAAATAACTGACCCTGCAGGCTTTTGTTTGAGCCAACTAATGGCTGATGAGTCTAATTCAAAGAGATTCAAAACATTGTCTGAGTCATTTGGGACTGCCTTGTCCAAGTGAAAGGATGGAACTGTTGGCCCAATTGTCAATAATGGATATAGCTTTGACATGGAATCCACCACCTATACATCAATCATCATTGATATGGAAAATGACGAGGTCATGATTTGTTCAGCCAAACACAGTCACAATTCAATTTTTTGTCACATGATTACGAATTACCTTTCTTAATCAGTTTTTTTTTTTTACAAAATTTAGTGGTGTTTTGTCCAAGGCAAGAAAAGTTTTTGGACTCGGAACATTTACAGAAAAACTTATATTTACCTCACTCAAAAAGATAAGTGGAAAAGAGGAGTGTTAGCAACACTCTCTCTGACAATTTTTTTAATATTGTCTCTGACACTTTTTTAACACATTCTCTATAATTGATTAAAATGTATTGGAAATCATCAATTTTGGTGGGTTCCACTTTTAAATAAGGAGAAAGAGTAATTAAATAAGAAGTGTGACCCACCAAAATTGATGATTTCCAATAAATTTCAACCAATTGATAGTGTTGAAAGGAGAGTGTTAGAGAGAGTGTTCCTAGTATTCCTTTTCTTAATCAGTTATAAGATTTGTCTTGCTCTACTCGACTAACTCATTCCAGTTACCTTTCTTAACCAGTTACTGTTACTAGTCAACCGCTTTAACATACATACCACCAATAATTTAGTCATTTTCTGAATAGGGATGAAATTATAGTTTTGACTAACTCTACAATACCCCAATACTTTTACATGGCTCATGGATAACTTTTAAACATGTTGGTATGACATTTTTGCTACAGAATCACAGACATAAGAATTAATCAAATGAATAGTAAATTACTACGTATTCTTGAAAAAGAGTTAAAATACTGTGCAAGTTTGACAAGAGATATACCTGGTCCTCTAGCTTGTAGAAGGAATTGACAAGAAGGATATCTGCTTTGTGGATGTTAGAAAATTGAATCATGACCAAGTCAAAGTAAGCTGGATAGAAGCCAGGATCATAAACAAAGGCTGGTGTGTCTTTTAGATCAAGCAAAGGAAGCCCTGGAATAGAGATTGGTGGTGATGAAATGGGGACCTTTAGAAGTCCATGGTAGACATTATAATATATGTAATTGACTGCACACATTTGAGTGAAAAAAGCAGCTCCAAATAACCCAAATTCTTTGGCTACATCCAACACCCATATAACCAAGGGGTCATATACCACACAATCTATAGGGTGATCTGAAGAGTTGTATTTTTTGATGAGTTCCCTCAAGCTGTTGGAGCCTACTTCTTGCATGCGAGACAAATAGGTTGGCACACTACCAACTTGATCAAAGCCACCTTGATCATAGCCATCTGATATGAAATCAAGTTGAACACTTCCCAACAAGGAAGAAGATTGGAGATGCATGGACTTGGAAATGAAAATGGTTGTGACCATGGTGACTCTCACTCCTTTTGTGCTCAAGCGTTTGCTGAATTGGAGCATTGGGTTTATGTGACCCTGGCTTGGGTATGGAACCATTAAGACATGGCTACTCTTTTCCATCTCTTATTCCTATACTATCACAAGCTATACAGGAGAATTGACAATGGAGGTGATAATAAATAGCTCTACTTGTTGAAGCTATTTGTAGGGTCACTTGATAATTGTTATTTTCTTGTCTCAAACCACTTGGTGGGAAAATGTCTTCTAACACTACCCTAAATGTTTCGTATACGAGTCTATAACCCTAAATTATAAGACAAAATAAGACATTGTAATCCAATCACAAAATTATTATGTATAACAAAGTCATACAAAATATGATTCTTAATTGATTAACAATATAAAAAATTTTAAACTAACGACACGTATCCATTAAACTCTTATTTTAAACACGAGAAATACTAACAACACATACACCTTTTTTTTTTTCTTTTCATCAAATCATTTATTTCTTTATCTGACTTCATTATCTTTTTTTTCGAGGTTTATTATTTTCCCTCTTTCAACTAGACTCAATGGATAAGGCACCACAACACATTCTCACAACTCACCACAAACCATTTCACCCTTAACTCGTTAGATTAGATCATAGTATATAACAAGAAGTAAACAACAGTATGATGTACGTGAATCACATTAAACGGTTTGACTTGACTTGATAAAACCTCTCACTTTAGCGGGACCAGTGTTAGCACCGCAAAAATTGTTGTAGCCACTAAATAGTAGTTGCCTATCAAAATAATTTGAAATTCTTGTGCATCGGCAACCAACCATTTTCTTATCCCGATAACAACGTACACCTAATCCAAATCTCATTGCTTATTTTTGAAAAAACATGAGCAGTTCTCATCAAATTTGATACTACACGTCACACTTTCACGGTTTCACCTCAACACTTTCTCTTCCTCACCAAAAAAACCTCAACAGTTTCTCTGTTTTGCACGTTATATAGTGTCACTTATGCTTCGTAAAGGTTTGGCTATATAAATATCCATTTTTTTCATTCACTCTTTTCTATATTTCATTTAACGAAAAAAATCATTTATTAAAAGTTACAAAATAATTAATGAAACATATTAAATAGAAAGTAAAGCTCACATTATTTAATGGATTATAATAAATTTCAATTAATAATAAAAAAATATGTTTGAAAGATGTATTATTGGTCATGTTATTAAAAGCTGGGGTCTGTAAATGGGCGCATTCTAGGGTGGGATAGTTTAACAAGTCTCTCACCATGAGAAACAAACCTGATCCGTAAGATTGGGGTCTTTTTCGAGATGAGAATAATACTATCATAGACATACATGTACTAGATTAAAACCCACTACTTTCTCTCTCCTCTGTGATTTGTTCTTCAATTATTCTTTCTTTTGACACCTACGTTATTTTTTTTTTCTTTTTACAAGCCCCACTTGACTTTTAATGTTTATTTAATAAAAAAATAGGTAAAATATGTTTTTGGTCCCTCATTTTATCTAAATTTCTATTTTTAGTCCCTCATAAATTTTTTCTGTGTTTTTTCTTTTGAAGAATTGTTTTCTTTTGTTCTTAGTTCCTGACATTAATTTTAACTGTTAAGTGATGTCATGACGAGCATAATTTGTGCTTGAAAAATTTCTGTTTAAGTTTCTAGCAGTTTTTAACTACTGCAAATTTTCTTGCAAACTAAAACTGTCAGAAATGTTAAAAAAAAATCAAAACCTCGAACACTAGATTTTCTGAAATCACAATAAATGTTACAAAGTAAACATTTCTGACTGCCAAAAAATTTGTAGCGGTTAAAAGTCACTAGAAACTTAATTAGGAAATTTTCACACGCATAGTTTATGTTTGCCATGTCACAACTTAACAGTTGAAATCAACGTCAGGGACTAAAAATAGAACAAAATAATTTATGAGAGACTAAAAACAGAATGGGTATGCAGTGTTCAATGAGGGGGGAACAAAACCAACAAAGGAAAAAGAACCGTAACAGGAAGAAGGGACACTCCCATCTTCTATTTTTTTAAAAAAAAAATTACTCCAGTACAGGCAATCCTATAATAGTCTCACACATATCTCAAGATATGTCTTAATCCTACGTACTAGAATTGTTTCCCATGGTGGAAGATTTGGTAAAGTCCCCCACGTTAGAATCTGCCCTGTAAATGCTCAATCTCCGTACGCTGTTAACGTTTTTTTAAAAAGAATATTGTTAACAAAAATTCACAAATGAAGCAAAACTTTGTAAATCGAATGAACAAAAATTTACTGTTGGCGGGGTCTGTTATGTTGCCTAATCGCCAATCATACGAGAAATTCTTGCATATCGACGGAACATTGCTCCAAGACACGGGAAAATCTCAAAGATATACTAGTGACTAGTGTCTATATCTTAACCCTGTACATTTACATGAGAGGAAAAAAATACTCGCTTCATTAAGATGTAAGAAAAATAACTACGTGACTTAAGAAGCTGACTTGAGTAATCTGAATGCTTGAGGAGAATGATTCCTCAGCTCTTTATTTATAATGATCAGAATTAAATACAATAATAATGGGATCCCTTAATTGTAGGGATAATACAATCAGAATCAATTATATAAAAAATAGTAACTAAGCAAGTGAAATAATAGCAGAAATATGGAAACAACGTGTAACAGAACTGATGTCTAGTTTTACACACGTTTCCATCTAGCATGTCCCTTGACAATGCATGCAGGCTGCTCATTTTATAACCCTTCCACTACCACTCATTTTATACAAGAGTTCATCAGGCATGCTATTGCTTAAGTTTCTTTAAACTATCCTTATTTTAGCCAATCAAAATTAAAAGATAATATATTGTCCGCGCATTTACCTTTAAAAGAACTTTATTCTAAATTTTCATTATGACTATTCCACTCATAATCAGAATGAGAAGAATCGGGATATTATTATATACGACGATATAAAAATATCTATTTTCAATCAATCAAAATTTCTGTAACTCCTTCAATCAAGAAAAAAAGAAGAGAAAAAAACTACAACTTGCGAATGCTCCTTATCTTTTGAAATCAAATTAGATAAGAAAGACATTTGTACAAAATTTTCCCAAATGCCAATAAATGATAGCTATTGCTAATTGTTAATGTTTGTACAATTTTTTGCAATTGTCAAAACGGCAGCTGAATTTACAATCAGTCACTCAATGCTTGTTACTATACCTCCCCACACCCTTCTTACCTCCATTTGAACCAGGTGTTAGTAATTTCCTACTTATTTTCAGCTATTTCTTTTCCAACTTTGCTTAAATGGTTACAAGTATAACCCTATAGTACCACTTTTTATGTACACAATAAACACCCCGACAGCCCTCTTCCAATGCTGGCAGAAGCATAGTTCAAGATGACGAATCATCAGATTCTAAAGACCAAGAGTTTATGTGCAGCTATACCTCATCCATCTCTCGAACAGATGCCAATTTTCTCTTCTCAATGCTGTGAAGAGAAAATACAAACCATCAATCAATGTTATATATGAAAAGAAAATTGTTGGGAGAGGGAGAAGAGAAAATTACCCAATTGTTCTAAGCAGGGCTCTAGCAGTGCAAGTACATGATCCACCGAGAACCCAAGCAGTACAAGATACAACATGTAAGCTATCCCTAGGCACTACAAAGCTTCCAGAGTTATTGATGCCTTGGTGAAAACAGAAAGTACAAACGGTGCTTCTTCGCCAGGGTGTATAGTAGTAGGAACTATAGTATATCCCTTTGGCTCAGGTTCCAAAACCATTTCACAGGATATTTCTCGAGAATTAACATAGTCTGTCCCACCAACAGATTCATGTAGGTATATATTGAAAGCAGCACGTCTGCCACGAGTTTTGAGTATTCTCATTCCAATGTAGAACATCAGTGAATCATGGCTGGATTGATAATTTCTAAAACCAGCTGTTGTTCTTGAAAATCCCACACCCTATAAATATCATGAAATCAAGTTTTGAAGAAATTCAAGGGAAATTTCTTTTCAGTAAAATGCAGAAGTAAATATGCAAGTATCAGTAGTACCTGAGTTAAGGTAATGAATACATGAATTGGAAATGATGCATCTTGCCCAGTTGCAGTCAGTCTGAACTGTGGATTTTGATTCCATGTATCATAATCCTGACACCCCCCAGCACTGTAACCACGCCATTGACCATGGACAGAATGACGCATCTCTGATGGGTAGATACGGCAAATATATATTGATCGAAAATGAATCTGAAAATCTTGCCAGGACATCCAAAATATACCATCTTTTGACTGTCGAAAAAAGTGAAAAAAATAAAATGGTTACTCAGCAAATGTTAATAACATTGGGTAAGAGCAAATAGTCCGCTCAATCATAAAGAGCTGCTAAGAAATCAAAGCGTATGACTAATTCACAACAGAAAAGCATAAAGAACTACCTGTGGAACATGCTTCAGCTTGTGCTTTATCCTATCTGTCCACTCAGGCGATGAGTCAGACCAGGGACCATTCCACTCCACTTCATTGGCCCATGGATTTCGGATCTGAACAAGTTTATGACCATCCACCTCTCTTACCTAAAATTGTATGACAGCAGAGATCATTAAAAATCATTGGATTGTCAGACCAACTCCCCGTAAGGCTTGAGTTGTTGGGTGAAGGCTCATGAGTTGAGTCATGAATGACTATATACCAAACACACTCCTTCACACAAGAACCTTTTGGGCTTAAAGCATGAATAATACACAACTCCACCCTACTTCATGCAGAAATTCAACTTTAAAAAAATAGAACAAGGGTAACAAGGATCAAACTCCTGACCAACCCAACATAAATGGCTTTGTTTTCATGTCAAGGACAAACTCTCTTAAAAACTTACCAAGTTATTAGGTGAAGGATTATTAATGGTTTTACATCTGACAATGATTGTGAATATAACAAATATAAAACATTATCCAATTACCTGCAGTATTGAGTATGCATGTCCTTGCACAATGCCACTAGAAGAGATGTGCACATCTGAACCTGAAGGACTTCCTGCACCTAGGAGAAAACCTTCTTGCTTGAAGCGCAACAGTTGAGACCACAATCTACCACTTGCAAGGTCAATCTGGGCTTCACCACTCCTCATGTCAATTTCCTCCCCTGCACCCCCTGTAAGATCCACCAGAGCATCCTGAACAAGCCCACCTTCTAGTGCTTCATAAGAGCCATGCAACTTGGCATATGCCTTCTCCAATATAGAGACCCAAAGTTCATAGCCCTTCCTACTAGTAGCAAATGCAGGTTTACCCGGTAATTCACAAGGAATCCAATCATCAACAACAACAGGGATCCACTCACCCTAGATATCATGAACAAAAATACGCAAATCACTAAGATGCCAAAATAATAGGAAATTACAGCATATCAGATAAATATGCAACTAGAAAGAACATTAAGCCAATATGACAGAAGTAATTGTCAGGTTACTCAGGTACCTCAGGAAAATAGATCTTATATATAGGATATCGAATGTCAAGACACAATATATTAAGTAAAATGAAGCAAGCCAACACTATGCATCAGCAACAATGCAGAAAAGAAATCTCTTATGGTACACTTTCAAAAGAGCCTTTATATTCTTACAAGCCCATGTTATGTCTTCATTAACCATCAAGCTATGCATCATTACACACACACAAATGAAGAACATATCAAACATCTGTTGGACTACTGGTACTTTTGCGTCTCTTCTAGAAGAGGAAAGAGATATTATCTTCTAGAACTTGACAAGAGAGCTGCAAGTGATTCGTATAAGTGACAATAAATACAATATTAGAACAAAATTGGTTGCACTTCCATAATCAGGCAGAGGTATATAACAATAATTTATCCTCACGACTTAAAAAAAAAAAACCACTGTTGTAACAAATTATAGCTTGAATCTTTTTAATCAAATTCTATCTTGAAAACTATTAATCAACAAAATAGTCTCCCACCCCCAGCCCCATCATAAGGTTAGCTAAAACCTGCTCCACAACCACATCTTTTTAGGTTAAGCAGCTAAACCAAGAGAATCTTGCAAAGCCGCCTTAGTTGCGGGTCACCCCTAGGCCGTAATGTCTCAGCGAGGGTTACCTACGGAGGGACTGACCACAAAAGCCAAATGAAGCGTCATAGGGTGGAGCCACCGAGAAGTCCACTCTTAGCATGTTAAGATCCCACATTGACTAAAGATATGGCCTAAGTAGTGCTTTTAAGGCTCGAGCAACCCTCACCTTACAAGCCAGTTTTGTTGAGTTGAGTTAGGCCCTAAGCCCAAATTCTAAGAGAAGTCTTCAATTTTCATTAAATAATTTTTCCATTCAAAGGTCAACATAATAGTTAGATGACTTTTAACACTCACGTTAATAACCTCGCTGAGTGCATAGAGAAAGCAAAACAAAGCTAAGTAGCTACCAATTGATCACTATCTTAAGCTCGAAGACATCATAACAATGCCCATTTATTTGGAAGACATTATCTATCCGGTTACAGAATGAAAAGGAAATAAATAAAAAGAAACTGATGTAAATCTGACTATTTATACGCTTATTACCTGAACACAAAAACGAACTGTGTAAATTCCTTCCTCGTTGTAATCTGGAGTGATGATTACCTCTGATATACGTGAAACCTCTGTCAGAACAGCAACAGCACTCAAGAACCAACAATCACCTAAACGGCCCTGTTCAATATACATAACTATTAACACAAATTGCAAAACCTAAACACTAACAAAACATATATAAGAACAAACATTTATTTCCAAATTCTAGCAAGTGAGGTGTAAAACATGAGACCTGACAAACATCTGAAGGGTTTGGAGCTCCTGAAAATAAGCACGGACGACAGTCAAGATGGTTCTGATTGGCAATTTCACCTGGCCTCAACCACTCAGAAACAACCTGTATATATGAAACAATACTAAGTTTGTAGGGGGGCAAATACAGTAAACTAAAAGATAATAATAAAGAGAAGTACCTGTAACTTTGCAGGGGGGTTTGCAGGGTCCACAAACAATGAGAGATCGTTGGGAGGAAATTCCTGATCAGTAAAACGTGTCTCTCCTCTAGCATAGAGAGCCTCTTTGATGGCTAATTCTACAGATAACATCTGTTGATTAATCTCTTCTTGCGTTTCTATTCTAGGTTTTCTATACTTCCTCGAAAAGGAATCAATATCCACCACCATGCCATCACGTTCTGACCTTCTTTTCCTCCCACTAGAATACTGTCCATCCCAATCCACGTCATCTCTGTCATACAAATCTACATCAGCAGGATCACTGTCCCAACCATCAACCTAAACACAAAATGTGTTAATAGGATTAGACAAAGTAAACATGATGGCTAAAACACCACTTGTTATACTATTTTTATTTTTTAATAGTAAAGCAGACAACAGTATGATGCTTAGTAAAGCATGATAAGAACATGTTCTATATGTTAGAGCATTTAGCGGTATTAGGAGGACAACTTATTCTGTTTCTGTAATTTATATATTTTGTTTTTAAAACTTCAATTCTCTTCTTCCATACAAGAAGGGAGAGGCAGGGAAGGAAGAAGCAGCAGCATACCCTAGAAGGTGAATCAGCCCACTGCCAATTATCTTCAGGGAAATCAAGTGCACCGAAGTCTGCCGAAGCCATTGAGGTATAGAGAGAAGAAACCTCATCGTCAGTTAAGCACCTTCCCCAGATAAAAGCATCCATAATATGCATCTTAGATTCAACCCCTTCACTATCTGACCTACCAAATGCATCAATATCTGTTGGTGGTCTAATACCAACCCACACTTCTGTCCCCTGTTCCCAAATGCTGCTACCCACACACAATGGTAATCCATTTTGGTAGCCATCAAATCCACCATCCAAATAACATGTTGCTTCACCTAAATCAGCATCAATTGTCATTGTTACAATATGCCACCTGCAAAATATTTATCCACGCAGAAACGTAAGAAACTACAACAATTTATTGTGCATTCAAATAACATGGCCTAGACAGAACCATCCAAATATATCATGACAAACACAAGCAAATGAGCAAATAATATAAGAATTTTGTTATAAAAAAATCTACTGTATCTCAAAATAGACTCATACAGTATAAATTTTGTTCATAGTTGCAAATTTACTATGCCAAAATAGCAAAAGTCAGTCCTAACAGTCTTTAAAGGTAAATCTAGTTATCTTGTGCATCTCAAGAAAGCTGGCAGAGATTGAAATCTGAGTTTTGAATTCTTAATTATTGATAAAATTGTGAAACTTAATCTGGAGAGAAGAATTGCAAAACAAGTAATAAGAAATACTGAAACCGTATAATTAAAAAATGCTTTTGGATTAAATTAGAATAACAAAATGTTATTAAACTAAGAAGATTACTGACACGCATTTGAAGATAACCTGCAACAAAAGGTAAAACATATAACAAGAGAACTGAGTTTAAAAAACAAACATATGATACATAAAATAAAGAGAAAGACCAAACCTTCCGTCTGCAATACTTGTTGCACTAATACTCCACTCCTTTGCAACCGTTGTTTGCCTATCACCTTTAGTAATCAATCTAAGCCCAACTTGTCCAGCTTCAATACCTTGTTCAGATCCAGCCACAAGAATTTCCCAGCAAATCTTCTTCTGAAACTCAGTGCCCAAAAGACAAACAGGACCAGATTCAGGTTGAATCATCAATGCAATGGAGAAGCTAACCTTTTGACTTTGACATAGACTGGAATCAATTGAACCACAATGCCTGCCACTGGCTGTTGGCTCATCATCAAGAACACATATGGCACCTGCCACTCCTGTCTGCAAAGATACCAAAATTCACTACAAATTAAGTAATCTCCAGAAGAGTCATCTTAATTATTTAAAATATGATACCACAAGTAGAGGTAAATAAAATAAAAAATTTAGACTTTGGTAATGGATTGTTTTATAAATATCAATAAAAAAAAAGAGTATAATTTTCATATAATGTCAGTGTAAATATTTGTATACTGTCAATCAATTAAAAATCACCTTAAATATGACTTTTAAGGTAATTATTACAAAAATCAACAAATTTACCATACATGAAAATCTATGATCTGATGACAATCAGACTGTAAAAAACATCTACACAGTCGGTGCATTCTAGTTAAATTCTAAAAGAATAATTTTCCATCATCTTTTTTTCAGTGAATAATCCATCAATCAAAGATAAAGGTGTGCACGTGCAGAAATTTTAAATATAGATGATTATCATAAAGAAAATTCAGTTAGCTGAAATGAGCTGGTGGGAATGGAATGAGTATGCAGTGAATCAGAAGTTTACTGAATACTTTGGAAAGGAATAATAATGCAGTGCCAAGGCCCAATATCACTGAAGGTGCATGTAAAGAGAGGCAAAAGGTGCAATGTACCAAATTAGTTTTAGGAGAGGGGGGGGGCGGGGAGAAGCCAGGAAAAGCCAGGAAAGGGTGTGTAGAGTTTAGGCTTGGGCTGGGAGAGATTAGACACTCTCGAAACTGTCTAGGAGTCTTTTTCGTTTATGTACCATTCTACACTACATAGAATATACCAGGATCTGAATTCCCTTGATTTAGACCAGTTACTGCAATACTAATATTTTCATACTTAATTTCTTCCTTTTAGTCTTTCTTGCTTGCTGGTACCTATCAAATAAATTTGGTTTAATTAACAAAATTAATCTATAGAGAAACATATATCTGAAGAACAAATGAACAATATATTATAAAATTAAGACTTATTCTTTTACACACACACTTCAAACAATATATATTTGACTTAAAAAGCTATATTTGAAAGCTTTTATGTTTATCAAATGGATTTGCTTTGTTTAAAAGATTAGTTCAATTAAATAAGTTTTAACATTTAATTTTTAAATAAAATATCGTTAAATTAAAAAAATGTTTTAAAAATATTTTACTACTTTTAAGGATGCAGAGCACTATTATTTACATTCTTTCAAAAAAAAATATGGGCAAATACCATACTTAAAAATAAAAATATTTACTTTTGTAATACTTTTTCCACCACAATCCTTCTAATTCTTGAAAACCAAAAATGAGAATGGAAACCATTCCACTATTAACTACATGACAGATGATAGATAAAGAGGATGATCATTCCATCCAATTATTTTTCTATTTCCACTGAAATCCCTCCAATAAATTAAATAGACTGTTAGAAAAACTGAAAAAGATCCTGCCAATATTCAGAATAAGTATCAAAGACAGTTAATGAACCTGAAGAGCACGCCGAGACAACTGTGAAGCACGAATCCTACGTGCAATGCTTGAAACCCTCTCTCGAGCAAAGGAATCATCTAGAACAGAATCACCTCCGACTGCACGTACTGCTGCTGCCATGGCAGCAGCCTCTCTGCTGCTAGCATTAGGAATGGAGGAGAGCAGAGAAGCTTCTATCTCCTTCCATTTACGTTCCTCTTTTTCAAGTAGGGCCTTCCTCCTTTCTTTCCCTCTGCCCTCCTCTTCACGCCTCTGCATGAAGACTTCCTCTTCCATCTCCTTTTCTCTTATGTAACTAGAAAATTCACAACAAAATATGTAGATAGAAAAAACATGGTAAAGATACTATAAATATTAATATCAGATATTCAGGATAGTACCTCTCCTGAATGATTTCGAATTGCCTGCGATCTTCTGGCATCCACTTCTTTATTTTCTTCGCACTTAAATCAGAAAATCCAATGCTGTCAAGAAAGAGTCTCAAACGAACCTCATCCTACCAGAGAAAATGCATTATCATTGTCACAGGAATAAAAATAAAAACTAGATATCATCCATTATATGCAAAACTAAATATCCACTACCTGTGCTCGTTCTGCCTTAGACGTCAAACCAAGCAACAAAAGCAAATAGCCACCAAACTTGTCCCACATGTACACCCACTCAGTATCAATGGCCTCTTCCAGTGCCAGAATTCGAGCATGAGCACACATTACTCTTCTATGATCTACATCGCTGGTTGGCTCATGGCGAAATGTCCTTTGATATCTTAATCTACTAAAGAATGAACCTGCAACTAATTCTTCATTTCTCAAGCGGTCTCTCAATTTCATCACATCAGCTCTGGGAAGCACAAAATTTCCTGCCCTATCACGCATAATGGTAGGGTCTCCAATCAAAAGTGCAGCAGAACTAGCCGACCTCTGTGGTGCTGAGTAGGTTCCAGATAATGCATTTCTGGTCTGCAGTGAAAGTAAATATCATTAATTTCCAGTTGAATTGCATTGACAAATGGAAGAGTTCTTTTCCAACAACATTCAATGAAGTAATCAACAAACAGATAAAGGAAAACATTCGTTAAAAAATATTTACGTGAGTATCAAGATTAAAGAGAATTATTCAAGCAATTAACACATTTCCATTGCTTTAAGGTTAGTTATATTAATTGTCAGGGTACTGAAAGAGATGATCCTAAACTATTTTTCCAAGCAAAGATGCATGCACGACAAACAGAAACATAGACTGATTGGTTGATGAAAATTTATTTCATTAACAAGTTTTCTGATTCAAATGTAAATAATTTCAGAGAGATAGAGTTGCCATTTGTGTGAAAAAATCACATAAAACAGAGAGAGGCTTGGAAAGTTTTTCAGTATATTCTGTAATTCAATTCACTGAACAAACTCTGAATAGAGTTTTCATACTTATAGAAACAGTTGAAATTCAGAACCTAGAGTTATTACTTGTTAATTGTTATCAAGTCTGGTTGACAAAATTAGCTATTAATCTGTTGTAACAGATTTGGTAACAATTCACCATTTGTCACACGTTTGGCACATTGTCTTTGACACCAAGGCATTTAGGAAATTGTTCAGAATAAAGATTGGATTCCAATGAGCTATTATTTCAAAAAGCAACAATTTAATAGAAAATAGCATGCTTGAAGCATGGCCAATGTATGAGAATAACATATCAATTTCCTCAAATAGAATTGACTATGAAGCACTTTTCGAAACTGTATAAAAAAAACCAGAATACTTTGGCAAAGATTCCGATAAAACATGGACTATCTGTTAAAACAGGAAAAGCATGAATTATTAAGCTCAATGATAATGCAGAAGATAAAACCAAATTTATACAAAAGCATAAAAAAATTCCAAAACTCAGGATGATCGAGTATAAAGTACTTTAAAATAAATACAGGCACACATCATATGTTTATAATCAGTGGAAAAATTTCTCACTACATTTACAGAAGTATTAACTGCAGAGCAGTAAACCAAATTTTAACAATAACTTTGTTTCCGTAAAGGAAGAAAACTTTTGGCAACATAGACATACATACATAGGAGTTGTAGAGAAGGTTAGAATGCCTACTGGCTACTACTCAAAACAATGCTAGGAGCACAAGAATAAAATAAAGTTATTGGCACAATAGGGTCCTGCAATCTCGTTGGCAAATCTACTCACCTTTGTTGCTGATCTAGCAATTGCTTGAATAACAGTTTCCTTACCGAGGAAATGTACAGCATCTTCCATCATCTGTACATTATACAAAGGTTAGAACTTCAATTAGAAGGAATTTTCTGAAGAAAGAAGTTTGCACATTATAATAAGCCAGTTTCATCAGAGATTTCAGTGTATATAATGAATGCAATCATTTAAATTTTGAAGTAGCTTAAAAAGTCAGTGTTGGTCACAATGACTTCACAAACCTTAAGAGTTAAGCAAGGACGAGATACAGCAAACCCAAATGAAACAACTAATGTAATTGCTGATACAGCTGCACCAGCAAAGGGTGGATAAATCTTTAAACTTGCAACAACCCCCCAGCCTTCAGTTGCCAGGGCAATCCCATATAGCATGAGAAAGGCCACACTGTCAATAGCATATACAAGCAGTGGATACATAAAGTAATAAATCAGATAACATGTCAATTCAAAGAAAAAATTAATCAACGTATTTAAAAACAATAATAATCAAATTTAGATTTTAGAGTGGGGGATAAACCTGACATTCTTTCCACAATCTGCATGAGCATCATACACATACACTGGCAAAACTCGAGGAGAATATACAACAATGGGATTTGAAAGCAGAACCTAGGGAATAGATATAAAAAAGAAGAAAGGAATAAAACCTCTGAGCAAAACAAAGATAAACTGATGAAGCATTAAAGCATTTGGGATACAATAACATGCTGATATTATAATATTGAAAATTAGAATGAGTAACTCACTGTCAATGCCCGTCCAGCAAGAAGAAAAAGAAATGAAAAATAACCAACTGATGCTCCAACAAATGGTTTACCTGAAGGAAAAAAAAGCAATGAAGATAATGTTAGCACTTAGTAGATCAGCCACTTTCTACTTAAGATATGCATATCAATGCCAATATAATGGACTTGGCTAGAACCTTCAAACCATCCAACAAGAAATGCTGCCAAAGCCAACAAAAAAGCAAGGAAGCAAACAAAGACCATCTGTGTCCGGCTCAAATAAAAATTGTTTGATGCCCAGTGGTGAATGGCACCAATTGCCAATACCATAAGGAGAAGAACCAAAAGAAATGCTACCCCTATCTGCAGTAATGGGAAAGAAGAGGTTCAGCCAAAGAATTTTGACCTTGGGGAAGGGGGAGTTAAAGAGACATTGAATTCAACACACTTACAGTCCAAGGCTTGACAACAACTATCAAAGCTGAAATAGCCCCAAGCAGAAGCAAAAGACCAATTATAACAAAAGTATATACACCACGAGAAAGTTTCCAACCATCATCCTTCCTGCAAATAGACATTTTAAAAAAGATCAGACATCTATCAAACAGCAAAATAATAGCTGTCAATTTACCACAAAGATAAATTGACAAATACAAGAAAGTGTTACCTACCACTTAAGTAATCCACAGCAAAGTGACAGCACTGCTGGAATGCAGACTAAGGGAAGTAAAGCAGCTAAAAAATCACCATTTGTTGGAACTTGGTCATCCCTAGTTTTGATTACTTCTAAATAAGACACCCCACAAAATGCTACAAGAATAACTGCAGCCAGAAAAATAGTTACAGAAAAATAGATAATTAGATACCAGCAACAACAAAAGCAATCTTATACTTTTGTACACTAGGGGAGGGAGGGGGGATTTGTAAACAGAAAATGAGAAAATACCTGCAAAAAGTCCAATAAAGATAGCAGAGGAAAGGGAGAACCGATATGTTGCAAACCATGAAATTATTGGAAGCACGCTAGTAAAAACTAAACCAATTGCAGATGCCATTGCCCAGCCAAGAAAAACAGATGATGTGTAAGGGGAGCCCAAGATTTTTGGATCACCATTCCATCCCTTGTATCTTAAATCGTCTAAAGGCTTTGCCGAAACTATTGCTCCCAAAGCCAGTACACATCCAACAAATACTGACATACTGATGATAAGAACAATACCCTGTGAAAGGGAACAAGACAAGCTTATGCATTGACAAAAAATTAACTTGACGGAGAAAAGAGCAACAAATGCATAACACACCTCCATCTATGCAATCAATTCAGGAATAAAATAATTATGTACATATGCCATATCATAGAATGGAAAACAAAGTGATCTATCAGGAGATAAAGCTAAGACCAAGAGAAACCAGATATCAGGAGATAATGCTCGGAGACACCAGAAAACATAAAATTATAGGCACCCTGATAGTAAGTAGGAAAGGTGTAAGAACTAACCTTTGTCCGAGGAATTCGATCATTTCCAGCACTTCCAGTACAATTCACCCAGGGAACCCAAAATTGGTAACCATTACAAATCCATATGGGAATGGCAACAGAAAGGCAAGCCACCATTAGTGGCACGGTCAAGGATATACCGAGGAGAAGAGATGATTTGCTGCATAAATTATATGATGAATAATTAATAAAATTAATAAAATGCAAACAAAGGCATAAGCAGTTATGCTGATGGAAAGAAGGCATTCACATACAATAAGCTAATTATACATGACATCAGATGAACTATATTACATGGTGGCCTGACCAACAAGAAACTAACTTAACTGGATTATAATCATGAAATCAGTCAAAACAAAATTTTGGTTCAATTTTGTAAGGTCATTCTCCTAAATTTCAACAGATTTTTAATATTTTGTATCATAAAATAAATGAATTTGTTATATTCTCACTTTAACATGTATTATGTTAAATATTTTGAGCCAATAGAACATTAAAAAAAATCTTAAATGACATATTCCCTTGCATCGATTGTTAAAAAACTATTAACCATAAAAATAATATCAACTAGATATTGAAATGTGGTTAAAATTTAAAAGTATGAACAACTTTCAGGAATAGTAGGGCTTACCTTAAAAAGGAGAGCAACAATCCAACACAAGTGCTGAGTAGCCAAGCAATAAAACCATACTGAAGACGGTGAATGAGAGAGAGAGAGAGAATATGTTATTAGTTATTCATTTGAACTTCAAACAAATACGTTATCAGACATCATGTTGAAATAGTATGCATGCACTAAAACAAAAGTCTCTTAACAGAATAAGCAACAACAGATATAGTCAGGGCAAACATAATAATTGAATAACTTAAAAAGAAAACATGAGGGCTAAATGAAATCCCTAATTCTAGTTAACATTACATTGAGTTAAAAGCACTCCCAAGGCAATCAGTACCCATAGGCTATAGCTACCCCTCTAAGGAAGGATGTCAAAATCACAATTTTACTTGTAGGGTTGTTCAATTCTACAATTTCCATGAAGGTATACAATTCCGATTTAACAGAGGATAGCAAGTTGCTGGAATCAATGGGGGAATGAACTTCAAGGAACCATTAATCTTCATGAGCTACGTGACCACACACCTCTGACAAGCTGAGCTAACACAAGTGGATTGTAACTTAAGTCCAAGGGGAAACCAAGATGCAAGGTTGTCAAAATCGAGATACTACTTAGGACTGAAGGGCGAAAGATGGTAAATTGTGATCATAATTTGTGTGACATCAGATTAAAGATACCACCAACAAATTTCAAGTAAGAATTCAGATATTTATTGAATAGTTATATTATTAACAATTCAATGTCTATTTTATATTTTATAGCAATTATGGAAAAGAAAAAAGGAACACAGAGAAAAGTAATGATAAGTCAAAGAATCAAGAGACCTTGTATAAACCCAGCATAAGCTCAAATTATGGGTTTAAGAAACAAAAACAAACAAACAAACAAATAAATAAATAAATAAAGCTTCAGCCCTCACCACCCCAAAGTGATTTGAGCGTAGAGCTATAGTGGTTCAGAGCCACATCCAAGAGAGAGGGGGTTAATTCTGAGAGAAGAGGGAGGTCAAGTGATTCAAAGAGGCTGAGACAATGGGGATTTATGCTGTGTTTGTGAAGGAGGAGAGAAATTTACCTTTTTAGGGTGGGTCCCACACCTTCTACACTCTACTTTAATTCAAATCTATCCCTTCTATTTCCATCCTCTATACCAAACAGAGCCTTGGGGATTTCAGGTTTTCAAATCGCAGGTTTGGATCACAGCTGCCCAGCTCATCCCATTACAGAAAGGCTAACCCACTTAAACGAACTAGGACAATCCCACTTTTCCAAAGAGTTTCCCAATAATCCCACCCCAAGAGCATATATGGGCAAGAGATTGGTATCATGATAGCACCAGTAAAGTTAGCCCTCTCATCTAAATCTAACACGTGCTCTATAAGAGTATAAACCTTAAAAGACTAAAATGTCGCATCAAAACCAAAAAGATTAAAAAGTAACAGAAGTAATTCCTTTATTACAAATAACAACAATTAGTCACGTAGACATAGCAAACAGCCAAACATTAGTCAGCTCAGCAAGATAATAAGTCAAGAATTAAAGTCATCCATTTCAGTAGATGAACTTTGCATTTTTAATCCAAAAAATAGCCAATCCAGTACCTTCCTTGGTTTTGATGTCATGGACATTTCTTCTGCCGTAAGTGATCGAAGGAAAGCCATAATTGAACATATCACAGGAGATAACAGGAGGACCGCTAAACCAAACTCAAACTACAAGCAATAAAGGTTCAAAAAATATCAAAATGAGCATTGCAAGATTTAAACAGTTACAACCCCAAGATCAAACAAATGAAATACAGATAACACGCTTCTAGAAATAAATGTGTGTGTGTGTGTGTGTGTATAATTCAGTCCCCCAAAACAAACCAGAAATATTCTAGGGAGGGACGCGGCACTCACCTGCTGGTGTGTTGCATTAATAATTTTGATCGTTTTTGGACGAAATATGCCAACAATGATGGTTTCAAGTATGAAAATAAAACTAAACAGAACCCATGCTCGTTCTGGAGTACCCGTAATGTGATGCAATACAAGTCTGCACAACTGAAGCCACTTTTCAAGCCCATGTAGCCTCAATTCTTCAGATAATGAAATTTGATTAAGCATGGCATTGTCAACACTGGTGTTATCAGTATTTTCATTATGATCTCTATCTGCATCCATGCTACTCCTTTCCAACAACGCCAGGATAGTTGGATCTAATTCTAAACTTTTCTCTTTTAACATCATAGCAAAATTTGGATCCAATCCTTTATCCTGTAATAAACTACTCAATTCTCGATCACCTTGTCTTGTCCTTCTTTTCAGTATAGTTGCAATCCTAGGGTCATTCAACCTTTCCTGGAAAGAAAGAGCCAAATTCAAATCCAGTGTTTGTTGATTTGCAGAGTTCGATGCACTAGAGTCATTCCCATGACTATCAAGACCACTACTAGAACAAACCACCAAAGAATTATTGTGATCCAAATTTCTATCATCAGATGATGTTCCAACTTCTGGCTCATGAACAGCTGAGCGACAGGAGCTGCTATGTAATGCTAAACTTGACCTTCCACTATCTATGCTTTTATCACTATTGATTCCATCTGGTAAACTAGCAGTTTGAGACAGGACATTATTCCAATTGCTCCCATCACCTGCAGCCATAACCCTGCCAGCTTCAATGACATTACCAAGATTACTGGCTTCAACGCTACTACTTCGTTTCATACTTGAGCCACAGCCTTCAGAAAAGCTAGATGAACTGTTGTGCTCCTTTCTACGGAATCCTTCTCTCAGGCGAACTACAGTGCTTTGTAAGGCATCTCTCCTCGCAGCCAATGGGTTTGTGGCTGATAAATGGCGAGAAACAGCCGCTCCTAGCAGTACAGATGCCATAACAGCATAGCTGATACAGTGCCCTAAATACCTGTGAGAGGTGAAAGTAGAGACAAGTCAACAAACCAATAATACATGCAGTTGTGCTGAGAAAAAGGTCATGTTTCAAGTTAAGAAACTAACCAGTATTGCACTCCAAAACAGATAAGAAACACACGAGATGTTCCAGCAATAAACAGTGCTGCAACACGACTATCAAGAAGTTGAAAACCATACAGACAAGCTCCCAAATTCCAGTCTACAGAACAAGAGGCGCACAGAAAAAGTAAATCAAATAAACAGAGCTGAAAAGTGCAAAAGAATTTTCTGTTAACATTAAAAAATAATATAAAAATAACAAGAGCTAATTAAATCACCAAGAATAATAACAGCAACTGATGTAATTGCTCCAAGCCAATTTTCCTCCTTTGCTGTTAGACCATACAAGATGGAGTATACTAACAGAACACATAGGGAGCCAAGATAGAGCAGTACAAGATGGTAAGCCCTACAAAGACAAACAAAAACAATAACAACTTGGAAGAAAGCTTAATGAAATAGTACTATATGTCTATATCCAGATAAATATTTGAGAAGCAATATTAAAGATTCATTATTCAGCCCACGTAATTAGCAAAATAAATGGGTATAAAAATAATAGCAAAATAAATGTCTGTCTAACAGCTAGTACTGAATGCTATAAATATACCTTACAATTATTTGTCTCCAATAGGAAAGTCAACAATGAGAACAAGAACTAGAACATACCTTCTAGATTGCCGAGGATACAACTCATTAGGGTCTGGGGGTTCAGGTAAACATGCCACTGGACCTACTTCAATACAATCAGAATAAGCAAATTTGTATGCCCTTCGCACATATTCATCCACATCCAAGCCATTTCCTACGATGAATAACGGTAATAAGATTATGCAAATAACGAAAAACAAAACAACAAATAGAATCAAGCCAAAAGCAGTATACGTACAAAGGGAAACCATCTACATCAAAAAGGAACGTCATCTATTACAATTATAATACTACTATCTACTGGAGTTATAACTTATAACACAATGAAGTGTACCAAACTAAAAATGAGTGGTACATGTAGGGACTAAAAATACTATATTTTTTGTCACTACATGACAGTCATTTTTAAATTTGATCCTTATCTTTTAGGGTAACTCAACTTCAATATCACAATATTATGGCAATAAAGAGTACAGACAACATTGAAAAGGATTAGGATCTAATTGAAAGTTACTTCACATAAGGACTACATTGAAAATAATTATCGTGTACAACAACCAAAAACATATCTAAACCTTTAATAATAATCAGGAATAGCAATTTGTAAATGAACTAAGTGATTCAAAAACATACCATTAAACACCATTCTGCAAATAAATAGCATGTTGATTGCTAAAGCAATTGCAGAGACTCCAAAAAAGAAACCAGAAGGAGAATAGCGGTCAGATGCTCGTGATCCAGTTGTAACATATACTGCACAAAGTTCATATGCACAGAGTAGAGCAACAGCCAAAAGAAGCAGGATTGCAACAGCCCCTGTCGAAGAAAAATGTGGATATTTGGCTATAACAACTATACCACCAACCAACATGAAAAAGAAACTAAATAAATCATACAAGATGCCCAAACATACTATATCTTTATAAAACCAGGTACATATTTTTTCATGTCTAATCTGTACAACACTGCTTCTTGGCCATATCATTCACCTATTAATACAAAACTTGGGCACTGAAAAAAAGCAACATAGAGAACAAAAAGAAAAAACGTTGTGCAGCTGACAAGAACAATGTTTCCCATCAATAGCTTTGACTGAAGACCAAATCAAAGAACATTTTCTGTTGCTTGTTCTACTCTAAGCAACTTATTTCACTGCTGTTGGAAAATGAAGAAAGAGGAACAAAAGCCACACATCGGTTGGACAAGAAGAAATGTAATAGGATATCAGCTTAGACTACAAAAACTCCAAATGCCCTAGGCATTCTGGACAGAGTAATAACTCTCAAGCACAATCCCATAAGAGTAGCTCACAGTTGAGGGACATATGTCAACTTATTTGAGCTTTCAGCTGTACAGCCTTCACTGTTTGATTTTATTCAATTGCTAGCTCCAGATGATTCTCCAAAGCAGGAACATAAACAAATGAGCATTTCTTCCGCAAAACCACAGTAAGAAAAGGATAAGCATGATTCACACGGTTCCTATCAACTTTTAACCTCACAACTTCACTTTGTCATGAAACAGAAGACATAATCATCACATCCAAAGGCTGTCAATTGCTCAAATGATGGAAGATCATCGACAGAAAACAATCCACAACAGTAATACTAGAAACAATCTCTAAGTTACAGTATTTAGAAATTTAGGTTTCATATTGAATAGAATATATAAGCTTAATAACTGTGAACAAGACACAAAATTAGTTTTGTTAAATAACAAATAGGCAAGAAAATACATACTTGAGCTTTGCCACTGAGTTCTCCACCACAGCATAATTGAATAAAATGCCAATAGAAGAGCAGTGCCAGCCATTATTACAGCCAAACCAATCAGGTCTCGACCCAATATTACAATCAACCAGGAGCCCCAAATGATAAGCACCAGAATTGGAGAAATAACAACTACCCATGCAGAAAGATTCAGGAAACCACAGAGCAAATGGAGTTGAGGACCTTGCAAGATATTTGGCCATTTCCGAGCAAAGATCCAACTGAAATAGAAACAAATAAATAAAAATAGATGCAAAGAAGCCAAAACAATGTCAGAAATTCAGTGTACTTCAATTGCATGAAAAATGCAGCATAAAAACAACTTGTATTACTTCTCAAAACATTGAGATAACATAGAAAGTCATCGATGTAGCAAAACTTGAACTTATTTGTTCTTGAAAATCAGTCAAGAGGCCCAAAGCAACATTATGTGTTACATTCAACAATCCAGTTGCTATCACTGTGGATTCATCAAATATTTTAAAATTAATCACAACAGACCACATCAAAACAAGTAAAATTACCCAATTTTTTTAACACGTATAGAGATTAGAGACTCCTGTCAAACATGGTAGGTCAAATCCTAGATGTCAATTTTCTTTCTTTTTTTTTTTTTTTGCTTTGTTTCCCTATACTAGCATTGTCCTGCAAGACAGTAATAAATTCATATTTCTTTCTTTCTATCAAATAATACCACTAAAAAGCTAAGAAAAATCTTTTTAATAATAGAACAAATAATATACACACACAATGACATAAAAGAATTCTGGTGCAATCGGCTAGAACATAATTCCAACTCAACTTTTATGAGACATCCTTTTCTTCTTAGCTTCATAGGTTTCTTCTTCAAGGGTGTCTATATTAGAGTAGTGTAACTCTCTTTCTTTCTATCAAATAATACCACTAAAAAGCTAAGAAAAATCTTTTTAATAATAGAACAAATAATATACACACACAATGACATAAAAGAATTCTGGTGCAATCGGCTAGAACATAATTCCAACTCAACTTTTATGAGACATCCTTTTCTTCTTAGCTTCATAGGTTTCTTCTTCAAGGGTGTCTATATTAGAGTAGTGTAACTCTCGGTAATATGATTGTACCCATTCCTATAGGATATCTCGATGAGCTGTAGCCAGCTCAGCAGTAACTAACTTTAGTTAGTTACAACTGTATCAATTATGTTTCTAGTCCATAGGAATCCCAGGGTGCTATATATAGCTGGACCCTCATAATTGTAAGATTGATTTCATTTTACAGAAATATAAATTTACAGTTCAGTGTTCATTTTCTCTTCCTCACAACTTTATCATGGCTTCAAGATCGTTGCTCAAACCCAAGATGAACTCTGAACAACCAATTCATGCTCGACCACTGAGATTGCATCCTCCGTCAACACCTCTCTCCTCCACGGCATCTTCTCTGGCGTCATCCGCGGTTATATTTTCTCACTCTATTTCCTAGAAACATGATTCAAAGAATTATCTACTTTGGTGTCAGCAAGTTGAACCAATAATCAAAGGCCGTCTTCGTCTTCACCACTTTCTCACCAATACAGTAATTCCACCAAAATTTCTCACTTGAAGATTGTGGGGAAAATCACATCTCTGAAACCTATATCACATGGGAGTAACAAGACCAGTTGCTTCTCTCTTGGTTACAACCGTCATTTTCTCACGATATGCTTGCTCGAGTAATCAAATGCAAGAGCTCTGGGCAATTATGGGATAAAATTCACTCCTACTTTAAATTCCACAAGAATGCAACGGCCAGACAATTTCACACAGAACTTCAAAGCACGACGCTTTAAGATTGAACTATTTCTGAGTATCACCTTTGAATCCAATCCCTAATTGAAGATCTAACTGCAATTGGTGATACAGTTTCACCAAAGGAGCATCTCAATGAAATAATCAAAGGCCTACTCTGAAGTTTACGAATCTATTGTTTCCTTGATTAGTATTAGACTTTATTAGCAACTCAATTAATACAAATCACATATATGGACCATACAGATATGTGTAATCTCAATTTTTTTATATTTCATTAATAATATTCCTTAAATCAGGCAATCATACTGTTTGTTAAGATTCCAACAGAAATACTAAAATTATAAACCTAATATATATGACTGCAAGTTTCATGACAGATCGTCATTTTTTTCTACAAGGAAATAAAGGGAAATTCAATTAAGCACCCATTTTAGCACAAAACATTAATAGATACAAAAGGTTATTTTCTAAGATGTCCATAAATATATCACATTGAATGTTTAAAGGTTAGACTTCTCATCTTACATTTGGCACCCATCCCACGTGTGATACATTTACTGTCAACACTAGCCGTTAAGGCGTTACCGACATGCATCTTCACGTGAACTCCGACAAAATTACTTAAAAAGGAGGGCAAAGTAAAAGAAAGCAAAGCACTCGGGACTTAAAGGTTAGACTTCTCATCTTACATTTGGTACCCATCCCACGTGCTATACATTTACTGTCAACACTAGCCATTAAGGCGTTACCGACATGCATCTTCACATGAATTCCGACAAAATTACTTAAAAAGGAGGGCAAAGTAAAAGAAAGCAAAGCACTCAAGACTTGAAGGTTAGACTTCTCATCTTACATTTGGTACCCATCCCACGTGCGATACATTTACTGTCAACACTAGCCGTTAAGGCGTTACCAACATGCATCTTCACGTGAATTCCGACAAAATTACTTAAAAAGGAGTGCAAAGTAAAAGAAAGCAAAGCAATCAGGACTAGGAAGCAACAACCTCGTAATACCCCAGCGATTTCCCAAGTTACCGGCTCACACGGTTCAAAAACGGCACAAAACCGCCATACTTGGCAGACCATCATAAAAACCGAAAAAACACCCTAATGATTCACACTTAATTCCCAAATTGCTAAACAAATGTAGCTAATCAGTTACGTAATTCAGTGCATTACACAGCAGCCAATGCCAGAAAATATCAAATTATCAATTACTTGAAAACAAGTACTAATTTTAGTAACAGAAACCATATGCCACAAAAAAAATCAACAGCATTAACAGTGCAGCATGGCAATTAAATCTTAAAACTACATACAAACCCAGAGCACCAAGTCAAAACAGTTAAACAGAAACACAAAATCCCGATGAGATACCTATAAATTCGCCAGGGCCTCCAATTCACAGCCCAGAGGATGAAGAACGACGCCAACCCTAACACCGAGAAGAGGATCCCGCAAATCACGCAGGCGAGGAGAAGCGCACGGTCCATGCCTCTTCCTCCTCCACTCAAACAACGCGCATGCACCTGATTACAGCCACAGAAAAACAAGCAGCGATGATTGCGATGATGCATGAAAATGCCGAAACGGAACGAACGGGTTTTGAACTTACCTCACTGTTGTGAACTGAAATGGCAGCAACATAGTGGCGAATTCAGCTGAAATGAGTCATGGCTGAAGCAGCTAGGGTTTCAAAGTTGGAAGCTAGGGTTAGTAACAGCGAAAATTGGAAGAAGAAAAAAAAAAAGAGAACAAAAAGAAGAAGGGTTTGTGAATTTGTTTGGGTCTCTTTGTTTTCTCTCACACAGACTGGGAAATGGATTAGTGAAGATTAAAACCCTACTCTGGCCCCTTCTTTCTTTCTTCTACTAGCTCAGCCTCTGTCAACTCTCAAGTAAACATAAAATAAATATAAATGGAAAATGAAATTATTCTCTTTTTCTCTCTCTTCTACGTATGAGAGAGAAAGTAAAGGGGTTTCTAAAGACAAATAATGTGCGGAAAGAATTGCTTTAACGTTTTTTTATTACAGGGTTTACGACTTTTATTTTTGCACCATTTATTTATTTAACAGTTTAATTTGGACCAGCAGCGACTCACTTTTTCAACTCTCCTTTGCCATTTATACATTTTTTTAAATAGATAAAATTCATTAAATAAAAAATAAGAGTCACGTCATTTAATAATATACTTAAATTTTATTTAATAATAATAAAAATTATCTTAGAAAGAAATGGATTAAGAAATACTATATTATCAACTTATATTACATTAAAATAATATTTTTTAGCAAATATTTTAAAAAATATTAATTTTCATGTACTGTTGATATAAAAAAAATTTACATTATGTCTCTTCAAAAATCATCCTAAGTATAATATTTAAGGTGTTTATTATAAAAATAAAAAATAAAAAATTTACTATAGATGATACTTTGTAATTAAATAGGTGTAAAAAGCTTTTATGCTTTTAATTATTTTAATTAAATTCTTTTAAAAATATTGATTTAAGAGTATCAAATGTATTATATATATTAAAAATTAAAATATTAAATATCATTAACATGAAAAAGGTAATTGCTAAATAATTCTTGTGTTATCGTTATAATAAATGTTTTAATATTTTTATTTTTTAAAACATTGTTGCTAAGATATTGGCTGAGAAAGTCAATAATATAATAGTGACTTGATTAAAAGTTTGGATTTTGACATTTTAAATAGAATTTTTGACATTCTTGGTGGCTATGGATTCATTTACTTCCCGTGAATACCTCTTGGGACATCTAAATATTAACAAAAATAACCAAACCAACGCTTAGATATAAGATGAAAATTAAAAAGGTAAAAATAAATTGTTTGCCCACGAAATCAAGAGGGTGGCGTCAACAGTAATTCTTAATTCATGTGATGATGTGCTTTTATTCTAACTCGTTGATTTTTAAATCCCAAGCCTTCTTAATTATTGGAACTCAACAGATTCCCATTTCCTTGTCATTTCATTATAGATATTAATCAGAGATTTTTCTTTTTGTTTATTTAAAGATGCTCCTGTCCTAGATTTTATTTTTAAGAATGTTATAATTAATTGTTTGTTTAAACACATTGGTATTAATTATGTTTGACTAGATTCTCAAAAAAAAATTATGATTTGACTAGAATTTGTCAACATCGAATTATAAAAAAAAAAAAACCTTTTTATTGTTATTTGTTAGGAGTATTAAGCTTTGAATATTATCTAATCAGACATTCAATTTTATTTAAACCACAGATTTATCTAACTACCCAAAATTTCTATAAAATAAAGTTTTTCCTAGTAAAAACATAACACATGTTCTCTTCTCGTGCATTTGATTTTCTTCAAAAATGTTTAAGCTTCCAATTATACTAATGATTTTTTTTTATTCATTTCATTGTATACAACTATTCCAAACATTCCTCTAAAACATTCTTATCTTCTTTCTCTTTCATTTCATTACATCTATGTGAACTTGATCTCTAAATTCTTATCTTTTTTCTCTTTCATTTCTTTTCATTACATTCTTATATTCTTTCTCTTACATCTTCTTTCTTCAAATCGTTTTCCATGTGGATTGTCCCATTTTTACCTTTTTTTATTTATTTTATCCCCTTTTTATAAACACTTTAATATGTGAACTTGATCTCTAAATTCTGCTCTGTTTTTTTTTATCATTGTCCATTGTTATAAACTCGATACTCATGTCATTTTCAAAAAATTACTCGATACTCATCATGGATTCTATTTTTAATATAGTAGCATTTTTATTTTTTTATTTATTAATAATATAATTTAGGGCTGTTTGTTTCCTCCACTCTTTTTCAAACTTGGATCCTCTGCAGCCAAATTTCTCTACAGCCACAGAGCTGCAAAATCTATACCATTAATTAGTTACTACAATAGTAGTTAATAAACAGAGAGGGGGTAATCAATGGCCAAAGTTTTTATTGTAGAGAGAATCATGCTTCAAAGACAGTAGAGAATTTGAACACTTATTTTTCTAGTTTCCCGCATCAAACTTATGTAGTTTTTTTATTACAGTAATTGTCTTTCTAATCACTAAATTTTAAATGAATGTATGAGTTTAATTCTTATTATTAATGTGAAAATACTCATTAATTACTCACGTGTAATAAAAAATAATTAAATATACTTTAGAATAATAATTGCTCAGATAAGTATTTTTCAATATATATCTTAGTGAAAAATATAAATGACTAAGTTTATACATTGGAGGCATCAAAATATGTGTATAAAAGTTTAAAAAGTTAGGAAACTTTCTTTGCACGTTAAGAATCACGCATGATGATGAGGATGAATGACTTCTAACTTAAGTAAACCACCAATTAAATCTATAAATGTGGCAAGAGTTACTTTAATCTCTACATTTAATTAAACCAAAAAATAATAATTAAATGTATAATTTATTTTTCATATTAGTTACTTTATTAAGTAGTCTACGTTATATTTACCTTGGACCAATGTTTAAAACACATAAATAGAGACAAAAGTGATAACGTGAAGCATAATAGTTTCTTTCATAATTTAAATGTTAGACATAACGTGAAAGGAAAATAGTTTGTCCATCTTTTTATTTTATTTTTTCATTCTCCTATTATGTTGAAGGGTAAGAATAATGTGGTGGAGATGGTTAGAAATTTACCATGGACAATTGAGATGAGTGGTGGAGCGAAATATTCACAACACTTTAAAGTTTAAAGTAAGAAAGAACAAGACAACCCTTGGTGGAAATTAAGTTTAATATGTAACATGAAGCTCTAATGTTCGAATATATTATTATGCAAATAAAAACAATGCCATAACTTTTTTTTTTTCTAAATAAAAGAATATTATTACAGACCATCCAAACAAACCACAAGAAGTGCAATGAGAGGATGCATTAGGCAAGATACAAAGTTCACAATTTTCCATAGAAACTCTAAAATCATGACAGAAAATTTCCATCAGAAATATCACATTTCAATATTTTTTATTCTTAAGCCAAAAAAAATGTTAGTTGTTAAAATTGTAAAAACCATACACAGTACTCTATTGAACACAAAAAAAATCATTTTATGCAATGTAAAGATAACTTCATTTATTTAAAGTGAATCTATTTTCATTGATGGAAATATTAGAGTATTTGATGTTAATAATAGTATAACTCTTCCCTTCAAATATAGACTATTAAAAATAATTTTTCATAACTTGATAATTACATACATACATGTATATATAGAAAGAGAGTAAATTACAGCAACACCTTCAGAGATTTCGTATAATTACATAAGCACTCCATGCTCTTTTAACCATTACATTCACCGTCCTTGTAAAGGTGTTAGTGTAAGATTTGAGAGGGTGTTGAGGGGTGTCAGTATAATGTTTTTAAACATATAAAGGAGTGTTAGTGTAATGTTTTCAAACTTAAAAAAATGTTAGTGTAGGAAAATAAAAAAATGGTAAAGTTATGTGTAATTTGATAAAAGCTCAAAAGATATTGCTGTAATTTGTTCTAAATAGATATACACCTTTATTCAAATAGTTACTAAAATTAATAGTATTTAAATACATTTTTCATAAATAAGTATAAGCTATGTGATAATTTTAAAAATATATAAGAACTAAAAATATAAACATGAAAAGGATAATTAAAATCCAACTTAGTTAATGGAAAAAGTTTACATGATTTGCTTGTCTCCTAACAAACTCAACTAAAGAGTTATGAATATGATGAAACTTGTCACTGCATTTGTGAAAGGATGAATCCAAACTCAAGACAAATGTTTTTTTGGCATTCAAAACGTCAACGATTTGCTTGCAATCTATCTCAAAAATGATGTTGGTTGACCCAGATTCTTCAACCCATTTAATAGCAGATAGCAACTTTTATCTCTTACTTATATCCTATTTCCTATATATACTGACTTGAATATCAAAATTTTTGCATTACATCACCTAAATTTATTTTGCAGGTGTTCGGCTCGAATATTCCCTCATCAAAGACTTGTGTTAAACATCCTCGATGTTAACTTTTTATCCAATTATGAACCTTCAATTCCCTCAAAAAAACCGGTTACACTTAATTTAGTATTAATATTCGGGAAATATTAAACCTCATAACCGATGCAATTCATCAAAACTAAGGAAAACGTTAGAAGATTGTATATACTCTAGATCTAGACACGTTTTGATTTTTTTTTTTTTATAAGCATCTATCTAGGTACGTTTTAATGACACTCCAATACACGTGTTTGCACACATACGTAACGGCAAAATCAAAGAAACAGAATTGGAAGGCAAGTTCATCTTCTTCTTTTTTTCTTTGAAATTATATACCCCAAGTTTAGTCAATGTTGATGCTTGCTGATCATGTACAATTTCATTGCATTTGTTTGACAGATTGAAAGACAATGCAGTGCCCATTTCCAAAAATTTGTGCAGAATATTAACCAATAACACTAACACAATGCCTAATCCATACACTAAATTGAGCTGCTGACAAATCACTGGATTGGCAAGGAGTTTTGTGCTTGGCATCACCGACAATGTCACTGCCAGGCTAGGCTATATGGGTATGGAAATAACATGTTATGTTATGTATAAAAAATTAAATCATAAGATAATATAATTTTTATAATAATGTTATAATTCAAAGTGTTAAACAAATCTCTATAAAACATATCCAGTAAGCAACAAATCCTCAAAAGTGTACAAGATTTGAGAGATGAAGCAGCGCATCTTCATTTTATTTAATAATAACTAACGAAAAAAGTGAAAAACTTGAGCTCAAAATTTTTCATGTTGCAAGGACTGACTCATATTTAAAAGTAATTGACTCATTGAAATGCTCAACCAAATAGTTAAGATAATTTATTTGGATTCTTATAAAATAGTGTTCGAGTAAAATAAATTTCATAATCAAATTTATTGAATTATGTTAAAAAAAATAATTTACAAAGAAGTCATAGAATACCCAACAAATACTAGTACTGGGTACATTCTTGATATGGTACATCAATTATTATTAGAAGAGTAGTGGTGCATTGTATAGGTTAGTTAGGTCGTAACCTTACTCATTGCCTTGTGCAGATTCGGCCACTAGCTTTGGTCAGAAATCAGAACATTGCTCAATCAACATGTTTCTATAGATTAGCAAAGCATGTCATTGCCAGCAACGTGGGTCGCAGCCATGCTCATCACTGCCAAACGCCCTATTCAGCTTGCATCTTAGTATCTTATTTTTGTCAGCTTAATTTATATCGAAGGACTTACTTTATCTTCAAAACAGAGCTAACTCACCTTACATCAAAACAGAGCTAACTCACCTTACACCAAAAGTAAATTACCTGCAATTTCAAATAATAATAATAATAATAATAATAATAATAATAATAGTAATAATAACATGATGACTTATAATTTTTACATCATATTCATTATTTTAAATATTTTATGTAAAAAAAAATTAAAGACAAAGATTGGCTAGAAATTAAATTTTTTGGGTTATTTTGTTTTTATAACATACTTTTACAATTTATTTGATTCTCTCTTTCATATTACCTATTTTATCCCACATTGCTTCTTCTTTTTTCTTTGTTTGCTATTTTTCTTTTGGGTGGAGAAAAAGTTACGATAAATATGTATATGGATAAATTTTCTAATTTTTTAAACTGTTAATAACTTTTTTTTTATATGATTACATTGTGTCCGGATTACCTTGAAAACACCGGGATTAATCTAACTTTCCGATCTGGTTAAAACAAAGCTATTCATGTTGAGACGTAATTGCGTGTGTGTATATATATAATTGGCTTAAATATTTTTTTAGTCCTTGCAATTTAGCGTTTTTTTACTTTTCATCTTTGCAAAATTATTTTTTTGGTTTTAGTCCTTACAAATTATGTTTGTTTTATTTTTCGTCCTTAAAGTAGTTTAGATAGCGCTTTAAATAGTGAAAAAAACATTATCTAAACTGTTATAAGGACAAAAAACAAAACTAACATAATTTGCAATGACTAAAACAAAAAAAAATATTTTTGCAAGGACAAAAAACAAAAAAACACTAAATTACAAGGAATAAAAAGGTATTTAAACCTATATAATTATGTTGTATATAATTGTATTAAATTTTAATAACTCAATAGTTACATTAAAATATTTCATGAAATAGTTTTTTTTTTATGGAAATTTCATGAAATAGTTAAGTATACAAGATTATATAATTTTAAAATTAATCCTTCATTATCTCACTTTATTTAAATTTAATAATTATAAATAAATTTTTATTCTTAAATGGCATATTTACAAAGGGACGAGATCAAATTACATTGGTATAAGTTATACCAACTATTACATCATTCAATATAATATTTAATTGGATAATTTTATTTCAAAATCCTATTTGATTAAAATTTCTTCTTTTTTTTTTTGGTAAATACCATAGTATCTTCCACGGAAGATAATATTGTTTAAATCAAGTATGACCACTATAGGCGACAATCTTATTCATTTCATATAAATCATGTTTACAAAATTTATATTAATCCAAAGTTATTTGATAACATATTCATCAAAATCAACGTAATAATAAAAATATGAATTATTTGATAATATTGTTTAAATCAAGTATGACCACTATAGGCGACAATCTTATTCATTTCATATAAATCATGTTTACAAAATTTATATTAATCCAAAGTTATTTGATAACATATTCATCAAAATCAACGTAATAATAAAAATATGAATTATTTTATTATTGTTGTTCAACTTTTGCAAAATTTAACACAACTAATCAAGAAAATACGTAGTTATAATTTAACAGTTGAATCAATATACATCATATTCTATATGAAGTTATTAATGATGTAATAGGCGTTATAACTTAGACGTATGTTTTTTTTTTTGTCCTTTGTCAAAGATTACGGGTGTCCCCAATATACTAGGTCAGACACTAATACTGCTTGCGGTATGTGATTGTCACTGGTCCAAGGAAATTTTACACACGCAGATAATCGAACATGAGTTCTCCCACTAAATAGATCGTCCCTCCACATATGAATGCAGCACCACCTTGCACGACTGAGTCAATCCTATAACTTACACAGTTACACGTATGTAATTTAATCTCTTCACATTTATAAATTTCTACACTATACATAATCGTTAAAATAACATTACATAATTTAATGATTAGATTAATAAAATTTAACATTTACAAAAAAATATTAAGGATTCAGGAATACCCAATTTAACACCTACTGACCTAGTATCAATTTAACACCAAATAACCTGCATAACTAAAACTTGAAAAAGTGTCCATATAACAATACATTCTTTTACGGCTAATCCAGTCCTTCTGTTTAAAATTTCTATTTAGTTTAAAATGATAGTACTATAGTGACTCTTAACTTAATATATATAATATTGTTATTGTTATAATCGTGCAAGAAAACTAAATCCATATAAAGGAGCCGGACCTACGACTTTTAGCCAGTGTTTTAAGAACCGGACCGGACCGGCCGGTCCGACCGGAACCCGGTAGCTTAACCGATTCGGTTCGATAAAAGGATCGGATATGCATCTGACCCGGTACGACCCGGGTTGAACCGGCCGATTTTTGAAAAAAAAAACCGGTTGAACCGGGTTGAACCAGGTTGAACCGGGTTGAACCAGGTTGTGATGTGATTTTTTTTTTTGAAAAAAAAGTGCTGAAATGATGTGTTTTAATTTATTTTTTTATTTTTTTTGTGTATGAAACTTATTTATGAACTTGTATTGTCATGATTATTGGTTGTTATTTCTTATTTGGAATATTAGGTACTTTATAATGATAATAATTTAAAATTTGAAGTATTAAATGATTAAATTATGTTAGCTATATTATATCTTTTTAATTTTTTAATATATATCGAGTCAAACCGATCCGACCAGTAACCCACCGGTCCGACCAGTGATCCATTGATCCAGTACCTCGGCCAATTCGATGACCGGTCTGATTCTTAAAACACTGCTTTTAGCACCGCATGTTCACAGGCTTTAATGGTATACAACGATGGATTTGCAGGATGGTGAAAGCGATTGAAAATGTGGGGTTGGAAGAAGTGGGCCACTTTTACGAAAAAAGTTGAAATGCAAAACAAATAGTACTGTCAGCCACTCACATGCAACCCTTTTCAGGCATCTTTTTAGTCCAAAGCCAAATACAATTTCATTTTTTCTTAAATTTGGTCACAATACCTTTCACTTTTTTATTTGACCCATTTTCATTCAAAGCATGGCCATAGGTACCATATAATCATTTAAAATTATGGAACAACATTAGTTCTGGGAGTAAGTTATAGTTTTGGTAATCACAAAAGACTAGCTCCATTGCCATGACAAACACTCCTATAGAGAGGAGTGGACAAACAAATAAAATAGTACAAAGATGTTATATAAAGGCAGGCCTGTTTCTTTAGGATTTTGAGAAACTTGACCCATTTTCATTCAAAGCATGGCCATAGGTACCATATAATCATTTAAAATTATGGAACAACATTAGTTCTGGGAGTAAGTTATAGTTTTGGTAATCACAAAAGACTAGCTCCATTGCCATGACAAACACTCCTATAGAGAGGAGTGGACAAACAAATAAAATAGTACAAAGATGTTATATAAAGGCAGGCCTGTTTCTTTAGGATTTTGAGAAACTTGGCCACACTTCTCCACTAGCTTACACGGAGAATCTTTCAATATTAGAAGAAAAAAAAAAAAACAGTCAAAACTTTCCACTACAGAAAAGGGTATACAAGATGGAAGAGAAGGGCTTTAACACTAGGATTGAATGATACAAGAGAGGCTGCAATTTTTTTTGTCTTTTTCTTTTTTGTCTTTCCTCTCATCATTACTCATTGACAATTAGGATTTTTACCAGGGCCTCCATAGTAAAAGTAATGGCCCCAATCCCCATTACTGCCTGTTTGGACATCATAACAGTTTGATTTCTCAGTGAAGGTGCCAATGCCTTTGGGAGCCTTGAGATTATTGGAGCTATCAACCACTTGAATATTCCTGAAGTAGCTTGCTTTGCCAAATCCCTCTTCAGGGAAGTGACCACTACCCATTTGAGTTGAGGTGTGCTGACCATCAGGCTCAGAATTAACAACTTCACCTCCCCACTCAATCATGGAAGCACTGTCAGCCAAATATGAGAACAGGAAAGAAGGCCAATACCCCAATACATAGTCATTGCCAAATTGCATCCACCAGTGTCCCTCTTTTGGATCCTACAAGGAGGAAAAATAGAAAAAATAACTAATTAATACCAGTAACAAAGTTTATGATTTCAAGTATATTGTTTAGCTCAACATTAGAGAAGAGTATTTTGTATAATTCTAAAAGGCATGAAGGTTGAATATTCAACATATGTTCTGTGCTGTGCATTTACAGGCATGAGTATAAGCAATTCATGACTTTATAAAGTTCCTGGAGGTTGAATTGTTAACAGTGTTTCCCATCATCAATTACAATTGGGGTCCATATCCCGATCAAAAGAAAACGGGAAGAGATACCAAGGATCTGTGCTATAAAGAAGATTCTAACTATGGCGCCACTGCCACCAAGAATGCTTTTGATACTAGGTAAAAAAAGCTTTTACTGGCCAATTTATAAGTGAACACAGGAAAAACTCAAGATTCCCATACTAGCTATGAACTATCAAACATAGGCATCTTGGATCTCCCCATGTCATGTTTCATACAAATGGTGGAAAGATGATAGGTTTCCAATAATCCAAACACTTGGGACGATACAATGGTCCACATGCCAAACACCTAGGTGGAAGAATAATGAGATGAGACCCAAGGTGGTTACTATTTGCAGATCAATAACTAGGAAAATTCGTGGTATTTTACCTTCCAGATAAGTATACTGATATCGAACTGAGAGTTTCGGTATCCAGAAATTGGGGTAATGGTTGCACCCATTGCTATTTCACTGTTGACTTGAATAAATCCCGAGCAAAGAAGATTGTAGCAGCCAGTAGCTTGATATGCATCACTCTGCAAAATGCAGAAATTGAGTTAGATAAAAAAGAGTATTCTTGGACTAACACATACAATAGAACATAAAAAAAGCCACATAAGTCTACACAAGCTTAAAACATAAAAGCTTACTGTCCAGTAGGTGAATAGCCGCGTGTTGTTATCACCATATAAATCTGGGCTAACCTGTTATCATGCACAAGCAGTCTTTATATTACAATTTCCAATTGAAATTTAGAGTCAAAGCCAGGCACTTAGTTTGCACACTCAGAATAAATGAATAGTGATTCCGAGTACCTGCCAGCCAGCTTCAATGCTGTTAAGATCTTGACCAAATGAGCCTCCTAATATCCAAAGCTGAGACAAGCTGAACTCATTAGGCTGCTGTATCTTGGGTTCCCACACATTTATAGTGGCTTTGGCGCCATAATACTTGTCTCCTTCAACATATGCTATTGCATGCTGATTAACAACAACCCACAAAGACACCATTAGGAAACTAGACAAGGCTACTACTTAAAAGAGGAAACAAGAAAACCTGATAACACTACAAGGCCCATAAAACAGTTCTTACCTGATGACCACTTTGGTTAATCAGATCAGGCTCTGCTGACCTAGGCTTAGGGATTGCTCTGTGCTTCTTCCTACCATACCTTTTGACTGAACTTGCTCTCAGAACATCCTCCTCCTTGGTTCTCCTGATGGGTATTGTGTCCTCAGGGCATCTACCATTCGCATGCCACAGCTGAGTGATGGGAGTATGTGCCTTTGCTTTGGGCTTTTCAGATAACTTGTTCTCTTCAAAAAGCCCTTCAGGGTGGAAACTAGGTCTTGTCTATTAAATCAAAGCATGGTATTAGTAAAAAAAACACATAAATATGAAGAAAAACAATTAGCAGAAAAAACAGATCGTGTGTGAAGAAATGGACCTGAATCTTGTGATCTTTGAGGAAAGGATGGTCAAATGCAGGCTGCTTCGAAACAGGCACACAGTCTATTGTATCCCCATCTGGACTCTGCAGCAATGACAAAATCGTATCATCATATTATTAACATTTGAAATACTATGTAAGCAAAACTGAAACCGATATCTTTCTACTTCTTAAAACCCAGTAGCTGATTAAAAAGGGAAAATAAATGAAAGAAAAGGAAATCATTGCCTACTTCTTTCTTCCAGTACTTTCTAGTTACTGCTTCAAAATTCAATTAATAATTTCATCAAAAAGGGCTATGATTTTTCTTTTATTATAGGGGTATATATAGGAGAAAAAATTAAAGGAAAAATTTAGATGGCATAAGAAATCAGCTCATCCACATAAAAGATCCACATTATATAAAACGGAGAGAAAAGAACAAAAGAAATCACCTACTACTAAAAATAATCAGTAGTAGCAGCTTGCAAGAAGGGTTTATTTTAAGTGAAAATGTTTGAAAGGTACAGAACCATTTCAGTAACATCTCCCCTCCAGCAAACAAGGGGCAAAACAAAAAAAAGTAATCTTTTTTTCACAAAACCAGGCCATTTCATTGGTGCCAAACAGATTAAAACAAGAAGAAACACCAAAATGGGATGGATGAAGAAGAACACCTCAAAACACACACTCACAAATAAAAGTTAAAAGTAGAGAGAGAAAGAGAGAGAGAGAGACCTGAATGGTCTTAACAGGAGGCTTGTTCAAGCGATTCAAATGCTTAGCAACCTCAAGCTTCTGCCTTGAAGCACTGAGCCTAGCAGCAGAAGAGAGGGAGATCAACACACCCCATAAGCAGAAAACAAGGAGAACAGTCACACCACAACCACAACCACAACTAGAACCCATAACAACAACACCCTTCACAAAAATGCACCCTCAGCCTTAGAGTCTCAAACACAAGTTGGCACTCCTCAAAACCCTTGAAGAGTGAACTTGCCCCCTTTCACCTTCTTCTCCAGCCACAAAAAATTCCCAATGGGACTTAACTACTAACTAGCCTAGCCACTCCCACTTTTCTCACTTCCTATGAAGGCAAGGGTACCCACTAAACAGCCACACTAAGCTAACCCTCTTTTGTTTTATTCCTCTTTCTTAAAAAACTCTCTTTTCTCTCTCACTCTCTCTCTCTCCTTCCACTTTCCATCATCATATTATATTATTCATTAAATAATTAAACAAAAACCGTCACTTTCTAGCTCCCTCTTTCTTGTCATTTTCCTCTCACTTTCAGATTAACAAGATCATCATCGCCTTCTCGCTCTTCTCTTCTTTTCTTTTTTTCAAAAATGTTTTTTTTGGTTAATTAATTTTTATTATTATAATATAATAATAATAACAATAGCTTAGACGTTTGCACGAGGGGAAAACAAAAAGCATGGGAAAAGAATAATAAAAAGATGAAAAATAAGAGAGGAGTCCTTGTGGGTCTGTGTGTTGGTAATTTTCATGAATGTGTGCAGTGTCCACACGCCAGTTTTGTCGTTTTGATAGACACTGATGTGAAATTTGTGAATTGTAAATTGTGTTTGTGTCCGTGCCAGACCCAATAGCACTTCGAATCCGCTTTACCGTTTTATCCTTTTGCATTTCAAAAATCAAAGGGAAAAGGATTTTTAAAATGCGTGAATATATATAAAATAATGAAAATATTGATCAATAAAAAAATTAAGATAATATAAGTATTTAACTTAAATTGTAAAATGTTTTTTTTAAGAAATTTTAACCACAGAGTTCTTTCTTTTTTAAGCACTTGTTGCATAAAATGGATTTCACTTTTCGGGCAACCACTTAAGCTGAAATTTTCTTTTTCTCCCTTCTTTAGCAATAAAAAAAGACTGAAAATTTCCTTTTTATGCGTAAAAGGAGCAACTTTTGTCCCAAGTTCTGACTGTGACTATCCGTTACTCTTCTATTTTTATTAGATTCATTCAAGAAAAAAAAATTTAATTACTATTTTTATTATTGTGCATATCCGGTTAGCGTAGGAGTGACAAAACCCACTTTCAACTTAAAGTGAGATGGGAGAAGTGGGTTAACCGGTTGATGAAAAGGAGATTGATAACAACTTGATCTCGCATAGAGATGGATTAGTGGGTTGATCGACCAAAAGATTGGCATAAAATGGTAGTTTGGAGGGTTGAGCAATTAAAATTCACCAAAAAAAATACAAAAAGAAAATTAGTACAAAAATATCATTTATTTTATTTCATATATGTATACATATTATTTTTTAATTTCATAAAAGCATTATTTTATCATAATATGATTTTAATGTTAGTAGGTTAAGTGGATCAATCCAATTGATTAACTCGTCTTATCCCGTCTTTAAAGGTGAGGCAAGTTAGGATAAATAAATGAGTTGAATTATCTAATTTATTCCAATATTTTTAGGCGGATTAATCTAACAAGTCTAACCCGCTTTACCAATCTTAGGATTATTTTTTGTAAACTTTTAAGTCCAATCCATAAAGTTGATACAAAAGTTAGTGTAATTTATTTAATGCAAAACGTGTCAAATTTTTTTACGTGCAGCCAAATATACATTTAATTATAAATTATCATAAAAATTAATTATAATACGCTAATAATATAAAGAATATTGTCTTGTATAATAGATTTATTGATTTTTATAATAATTATTTTAAAATTTATATTTGCAAAAAAAATTACTGATTGACGATAAAAAAATTATACTGATGATGATAAAAATTAAACTTAATTATTATATATGATAAAATTATTATTTTTTGTAATAATTATTTTAAAAATTATATTTAAAGTAATTTCTAATTGATTTATAATTTAACATTTTCCTCTATAATTTAAATTCATTATTAATAAATGATCGAACTTATATTTTAATTCTACACTTAATAAGTTATTTTTTAAGATAATAACTTTAAAAAATATTTAATCTAAGAATTCCTGCGCTGCAATTGTCAAGCTTTTTTTAAAAAATGCAACTGTGAAATTCTCACTGTGCTCAGTTTCAAAGAAAATAATCAGTACGTTATTTTTTTTGGCCCATTGACTGTAATCAGTACCCAGTCTTATTCTTCCACTCTAGCATAATGGATAATGTCAATCAATAATTCATCATTTGATAAATGAATAAGTGGGTCCATTTCTCAGTATAAAAAAATGATGGATTATATTTAATTTAATCATTCACAAGGGAATCCGATGGAAAAAAATATTTTGCTGATATTGCATGCACATAATAATTATACGATTCTCTGAGAGAATCACCTGTAACTTGGCGTCGCATCCACGACCATGTGTGTTTATTTATTTAATTAATTTTGTGTTAATCTAAACACAAAGATTCCTTTGTTCCAATTCTATAATATGATTTCCTTTTGAATCGTATTCCATTTTTTTAGGAATCGAAGTGCAATTCTGCATCACCCAACAGACAAAAACGTCTCAAGAAAATGGTTGTGATGATGGGAATACACATCAGTTTTTAGGGTTGATTTTAAATAACTAAAAATAGTGCAAATGTATTAAAAAAAGAATATTTATTGTATTTTCTATTTTCATATAATAAATATTTTTAATTAAATTTCATTACCTTTACATACTTAAAATTAAGCTTAAGAGTTTATCACAATAAAACTGATGATAATATATTCTATGTAAATGAAAGCACTAGTTTCTAGATCTTGCAGACCACATGTCCTATAGAATGTAGGTTTATAAATAAAGTTTTTAATTTACTGTATTATTAATGTAAAATTGATATAAATTATTGTTTTAAAAAATGTTTCATATTTCCAGGCTTAACGCATGTTTAGAATAATAATTCTTTAAATAAAATAATGATCATTAAAATATATTTTAAAAACAGTTATTTAAAAAGATTACTAAATACGTGTCTATTTGGTTTGGTGGAATTTTGTAATAAATTACAGTCCAAATTATTCAAAATGTCAAATCGAACAGATATTGGATTTTGATCTTCTACGGTTAAAATTTAACTACAAAGAATTACAATCATCAAAATCATTTATGTCATAAAGAAGTTACAAGTACAAAAAAATAAAAAGAAAAACAGTTTTCATGTCCAAAAAAAAAAAAAACAGTTGGATAAGAACTACATTAGGTGCAGTTGATTTTTGAAATGTAAAAGATCCATTTCCGCACTTATTCTACATTTTTTATTTTTCGGAAATATGAAACAGTCATTATGGATAAATGCCTTATTATTTTACTGTACTTGTTTTAAAAAAAGTAAAACAAGTACAGTAAAATAATAAGATAGTTCATCCATATATGGATAAATGTTATTTTTCGGAAAAACAGTCTTTATTTTAAAATAAATAAATTTGTAAAAATAAGTGATGTCTCGAACCTGTTCGTTTACCTTTTTTTTTTAAAGTAGTTTTTTTAATAAAATAAACAATTTTTTTATTTTTCGTTGTGTTTGACTAAACTTTTTATTTTTATTTTTTAAAGAAGCAACTTCTATCCATTTCTTAAAAAATCACTTATTTTAGAATTACTTTTATTAAGTTTAAAACAATAATATGGCTCTTGTCTACTAGACTATACCAAACACTCTCATTTTTCTTTACCATGAATTTGATTTTTTTTAACAATAAATTGTTTCTTTTTGACAACTACTGGTATGAAAGTTATCTGTAACTGACTAACGATGTCCTGTGTGTACTAAAGCTTTACTGGCATTAAGTAATGGAGAATTGACTTTAGTTTGTTTTGACAAAAATGTATTTCATTGACATAATAAATGCCTTAGCTATGTTTTAGCTTGTTTTGACAAAATCTATTTCATTGACATAATAAATGCCCTAGCTATGTTTGGGTGGGAAAAAATTGGGAGAAGATCGAACTTTTTGATGTGTCCAAGCTCGCATTAGACCAAAACAATTTTGATGTGTTTAATAACACTAACAAACTTTGAGTTAGTTTGCAATTACTTTTGCGAATAAACTATTTGAGATATAAGAAGAAGAAAAAATGTTGATTGTCAATAAATCATTTAGACCCGCCTATAAATCAAGCATTTTGAAAAAGAAAAAAATTTGTGCATTAATTCATTTAACCGTAAGTTTATGAGAGACTGTTGAATTAATTTTGAGTTGGACAGCTTGTTTGAAAATAATTATGCTATTCAATGTAAGATAATTGTTAATTTGAAAATAATTCAGGGATTCAATTACCAGACATATGTTAAGATGTCACGAGTAAATGAGAATATTAACAGAGTATAGCTATTAAGATCCTCTAGAAGGAGTTCAACGTAATTAAAAGAAGGTCACACGTAAGTAATTTTTTTTTGTATTTATATAAGTAATTTTTTATATATTAGAATAGGTAATATTATGTACCAAAAAAAAAAAGGTAATGTTGGTTACACGAAGAAATTACTCGCAAAATTTATCTGTTTATTTTTATTTGCTATTTATCTATTTTAATTATATACAATTTTATACGTGAAACTAAGCATGACAAACCCAAATATTACTTACTAATTCCGTTATTTAAACATCAATTAATTTATACGACGTTTAACATTATATATAATTATTTTAACATTTAATTTTTATTTATCTATATACACATCTAAAAAAAATGCTCTATCAAAATTAAACAGAACATTAAAAATTGTCCCGTTTTAATTGTTTATATATATATATATATATATATATATATATATATATATATATATATATATATATATATATATATAAGTTTTCTGTTACTCACTATCAGTAACATTTCTCACAAATAAGTGGCATTATCAAAAGTAACGGCATTTTGAGAGATAGAAAAAGACAAGAAGATAAAATCCACATAAACTTTAAAGTAAATTACACGGATCCCCTTAAGATTTATCTTTATTACACTTAATATCCCTCTATTTTTTAACTTTAGAAAATTTCCTAATTTTTTTACTTCGTTACACCGACCTCCATCTTAAGTGTAAATTGTTACACTGACCACCCCTCTTAGATTTGAAAAATCTTACACTAACCTCCCTTAAAAATACTCAAAGTAATATAAAAAAATAAAGGGGTATCAGATGTAATAAGAGTAAATCTTAGAAAGATCCATGTAATTAACTCTAAACTTTATGGCATATTTTTTTATATATAGTCATAACCGTACATAAGGACTTGTAGACATCTATAATTTTTTATAAATATAAATTTAACAAATTTAATTATAAAATTGTGTATTATTATCTTATTAATTGTACATTAAATTTTACATAAATTATATATTTATAAAATATATATTTTTATAATTGACACCTGATTTACACATAAACATGTTATATGTTATAATAGAATTAATTAATCAAGTATCAATTAATTTTCAACTTTTACAAATTTTTATTAAGTTATTCTTTTTTTTTTACATATTTTCACAATGTTGCACATTTTGTCCTCGTATTTTTACCGATGTTACAAATTTTGCCTTTATATTTTCATCGTTAAATGACGAATTTAACATACAATTGACTAAAGGTTAAAATTTGCCAATTTTTTAAATTTTGGGGGCCACAAAAAAAATAAGTGGAAACAAAATTTGCAACAAAATCAAACTTCGAGAATAAAAATTATAATTAAACTCATATTATACTATTCTTGTTGAAAAATTTAATTTATTACTTTTAATGAAGTCTTCATTTTTAATATATATATATTTACAAAATTTGAATTCAAGATGTTACTTTAAAGGATTTAAGTGAATTTCATTTGGACGAATGTAATATTGATATGAATTCATTCTACTTAATAAAAGTTTTAATCCAAAAAATACATTAAAGTGAAATTGACATCCTATCCATATGCATGTAAAAATTGAGATATTTGAGATGTCATAATCCCTTGGCCAAGTACTAGCAGGGGTAAAGTGACAGAGGTTTCGTCATGTTCCATGGTGATTACTGATTACAGTGACAGAGATGAATGGAAGAAAGAAAGAGTTAGGAGCCATTCAGCCCAAGTGCATCACTGACCCTACACGTGTACACCCCACTCATCACACTCACAGCCACAGGCGCGCCCGTGACTCTCACAGAAGAACAGAATCCATTTTCTGTACGGTACCAGTTTTGAATGGTAAATTAAAATTAATGCAAAAATCGGAATTACGCAACGGTTGAATCTTCGAAACTTTAAAAGGAATCCAATGTTGCTGGTCTTTGACCCAAGTGTCACAACCACAGGGTTGTCCCGGGGAAAATAAAAAACATTAATAATGATAGTGCTGCATGTTTAAAATATTTTTTATTTTTTTCATTGAAGAACTTTATTTTAAATTATACTAAAAAATATTCACTCTGATAAACAAATAATATAACACATACATATGAATATCAGATTTATTTTATTAAACTAATGATAATTTTATTTCATACTATTTTTCTTTACACCTTTACATTTCACTACCTCATACAAATATCATATTTATTTATTTTTCTTTATTTTTTTATACAATAATCACATCAAGGTTAGAATTTATATTTTTTTATCACCGCGACTGTGATGTGAAGTATTTACTGAGGTGACTAATAACCTAACTAACCATTTTTAGTAAAATTTATCCTTTTAATTGTGTTTTTTTCATCCATAATAAACTGATTTTTAAAAAATATTATTGACGTTAAATTAGTTTCTAAATGAGTTTATTATTGCAATAATAATTTTGGTCCTATTAAATAATGTACCGTTTATAATAATAATTTGGTATATAGAAAATTATTTGAGGATCAATATAAGAGGGAAAAAAATGTTTGCGCAAATTTTATTTTTACAAAATTCTTACGGAAAAAATACCCTAGTTTTACTATATTTTTTATCAGATATAGGTATACGGATCAAGGCATCAAGCCAGTATGTTTATACCTAGTACTTGCTCACAAATTTAACAAGCCGGAATCGCCCAATTTGCAAAAAGGGAATTGAGATATTTTTTTGGTTACAAGGGAATTGAGATATACTACAATAAATTATCATTTAATATATATAACTACTATAATTATTTAATGTATAATAAAAAATTTAAATTATTTAATGTATATAACTACATCACATTTCAGATAATAATATAACTACTACAATTATTTAATTTAACAACTATGACCGCATAAAAATATATAATAAATAATTTAACCACTACAACTATTTAATTTAACTACTATTTTTTTTATCACTATGTTATTGATGTGAAATATCTTATTGACTTTATTAATGATTAATTTTTGCGGAAAAACTTAACTGATCCCCAACAGTGGAGTCCTCCTCCCAACAACTTTTTTTTCATCCATAAGACTTGAATTCAAAATCTTGCTTAATAAATTTAAGTTCAGTTTCACTCGAATCAACAACATGTTGATACTATAATATTTAATTTGGCTATTATGAATTGACATGTTATTACCAAACTATAACTACAAATTTCTTAAAATACATCAAAGATATGAATTTTTTAACTTACTTATTTTTTCAGTAAAAAAAAAACTTACTTACTTTAAAAAAAAACAAATGGCCGTAAGTTAACAAATTACACGGGCACAGACACGTATAGCTATCTTAAACAATAACATTTTTACTTGTCATTATTCAAGAAGTGTGTTTTTAGAAGTTTTTTTTTTTCTTTTTTTTCTATAGGAGTGTTTTTAGGAATTTTTATTTATTTCTTATCTCTTACAATATATTATTTTCTCTTAATTTTTTTAGATAACATTTATTCTCTCTTAATTATTATATAATCTATATATTTAGTGAATTTTAGTTATACAAAATAAATATTTATTTTATGCAATACAATGCTAAACTATTAATATTTATTTATTTATTGTTTTGTCTACTATTCGTTTGTTGATCGTGTAAATCCTAATAATTTTGGAATGATTGATGATAATCCTCTTTTTCCAAATTCTGACTAACGGTTACGAGGATTTTTAGAGAAGCCATTGGACTTACTTTTTTTTGAAACAATGTGTTTAATATCTTCAGAAAACTTTGGGCATCCTGAATACTATAAATATTTTTAATGTTTCTCAAGTGGTGAATTTAATTAAGAGAATGAATTGTGTATCATGACCTTTTATTGAGACAAACCATTATATTATTATTTCTTTATTTAAAAAAATACATTTCTTCTTAAAATATAGTATAACATTGTTGCTTTAATTAATAATTGTTTAATCTTAATCAATATGATATCAAGTTCAAATCCTTAATATGGAGCCGTATTAAATACTTAAAGAAAGTAATTTATTGTATATAATTATCTTATTTGACTTAAGTAGGATTGTCTCTCGTAAAGAATATTGTAATATATAACAAATAAGAATATCTTATTATGAAAATTAATTTGCTAAATAATTAAAAATGACACAACCTTAAAAATCAGTAAAGCATAAAAAAAAAACCTTAAAAAACAGTTAAATTAAGCTGTCGAATTAACTACTCACTTAATAAGGATTGATTTGATTCTTACAGCTATGACACAGAAGATTTCTCATTTTTCTTCTTTAAGCTTTTTTCTTTTTATATTTTTATCTTAAAACAACTCTCATCATCATTGTTCTTTTACACCATTCCTTTTTATATAAATCCGCTTTTATTTGTTATTGCACATATAAAGATAGGCCATTCCTATTCAATGAATAAACAAGAAAGCATTTTCTTATAATAAAATTGTGCATAGCCAACTATATATGCAGTGTTGATTTTTCAGCATCATCCATAATGCACAAACAGAGCATGTTCTCGTGTCAGTGTCGGTGTTCTTCTGAAGGATGCATTTTCATTGCGCAGCTTCATACTAAAATCAAATTCATATGAATTAAAATATGTCTCGTTGAAATATCCCAATATTAATGTGAACCACAAAAAAAAAATGCAATAAAAGATTTGACACAATAAAAAAATAAAAAATAAAGCAAAGCCGTAAAGGTTTTGACAGAAAATCGACTTTATCAAATTATTGCACTTTTAGGGTCCTATAATGGTGGGCAAGTGGGAGACTTTTGCAAAATGGTCCTAGAAAGCTTAAAGGTAGGAATTGAAATAACTTGTAGTATTAGAAAAGAATATATTGTATAGTTTGTGCCATATGAAAAAGGGTAGGAATACAAGCTGGAAATTTTGATCATAGTAATTCTTTGGGGTCTACATATATATATATGTATTCATCCTTTTAAGTTTGCAAACTATTGTTTTACTTTTACCCCTCGAAAAAAGTTTATAAGGAATCGTGATCATGGTGTCTTAATGGGTCGGCTCTATATGATGACTACACAATGCATTGTCTTATTTTACATGTACTAGATGGATTAGATATTAGAAAGTAGTAAAGCATTTCAACAAGGTGGGATATCACTTAATTATTAGCAAATATGGTAGGTTTGGTTGGAAATGAATGAACTATCCAAAAGCATAACGAGAGAGAATATTGAAAACAATATTCTTGTTCTTGACATAGGATGTTGACAATTTATTCCTCATATGCTATTTTGCATTAATGTTATTGAAAGAAATTTTTTCGTATTTAAAATATTTTTTTTAGTAAAAATATCATAAAAAATGCTGATGTTAAATAAATAAAGAATCAGATTGCGAAAGAAATGCACATCTTTGACGCAATGGAGTAATTTTGTGAAACTAAATTTGATTTGGTTTTGGTTCTGCTTAAAATTTATTGAATAAGTATATAAGCTATTAGCTATCATAAGTTGGTAATTTTGTACTGTTTTTTAATGTGTACTTCGATAGAAATATGTTCGGGTTATCATGGATAAGAGGCAAATCTTATGCTCATAGTTACTTCAATGATTGAAACTTGAAAGAATGACATTCTAATTAATTGAAGATAGATATATCATGAATTGCCATAGGATTTTTTTTTGTTATGAGTTAATTGAAGTACTTATTAAAAAGTCAAACTTTTTTCGTTTTGAGATATATTATTATTACTTTCGTAACGAAATTTATTAAAAATTTACAATTTTTGTGTACAAATATTATAAAATTTTATATTCTCAAAGGAAAGGAAATAAGGTTATCAAAAGATTGTTTTCGCTAAAAAGCGCTCCACGAAGTAAAGTGGAGCATAAAAACGAAATCTAAAAGCACATAGATAGGAAGATGGTCGTTATTACAATTATATTTTAAAATTAAAAAAATATTATAATATAAACATTTAACTCAAATTCATGTATTAAAATAACAACTTTCACAAATTGACAGATTTTGGACAAGGTATTATTAGTAAGACAGAAAATTAAAAAAAAAAAAAAACATGAGTAATGAGAATATAATGCTCTATTTAGTTTGAAAAAATATTTTGAGAAGTATTTTCTTTAATAATTTGTATTAAAATAACTACAAATTATTAAAATAAAACAGCTATCAATCATAGTCATCTCATGATTGTGTTGGATCAAATTTTAAAAAAATTAAAATGATTTAAACAATTAATATTATATTCTCAAACTTTTTTTTATATAAATATAAATCTTTTAATATATTACAAATAAACAATTAAATGAACAATAAATATATTTAATATTTTGAAAACATAAAAGAACATTCAATACTTTTTTCATCTAATAAATAGAAAGACTAGTAAAAAGATGTCATAGAAAAATGTAGAATTATTCAATAAAAATAAAACACTCCTCCAGTCAATTAACTTATATTTAATTAAAACAACTACAAAAGTCAAGATTATACTTGAAATAAAACTAATTTAAATAAAATTTGAGTTTGATATCTATATATTATTAGTGTATAAAATTTCACACTATGAACAAACTTTTAAGAAAAATATTATAAAATTCAACATACTTATTTTGTATATCAATTATAAAAATATTATAAAATATTATTGGTACAAAGTATATTATGATTTTGTCGATGACTAATCTTCATTGAGAACTTGATTGACTATTTTAGTGAAATATTCCTTTCCAACCAAATTCAATTCCATTCGAACCAAGACTTATGAATTTTATATGACAATTTATAATTTAATAACAATATATAATTCTTTTTTACCGTTAACAATTTACTCATAAATTTTATGGTTGATTTACTTAAACGTTACTTTTATTCCCTAATGGTGTATCATTGGATTTGAAAAGGCATATAAAGATACCAAATGCTTTTTGAAGGTTCTGGTAGTGGTAGCTATGGATTACCTTCTTCTTCTGAATCAGTTTGGACTTTGGACCGTAATTTAAGGGAGCTTTTGTGGTAGCTCATATCCACACATGGGATACATACCCCAGAGTCAGCAAAGCATTGGGACAATACACCCCACCAATGCAAAAAATTCTTACACAGCCAAAAGAAAAACACTCTCAAAGCATGTTTGGTAATAAAAAAAAAAATTGTGCAGTGTTTTTCTTTGAAGTTCTAAAAATTAAAGATAGTCTGATTTCTAAAAATAGCAACTAAAACAAAGAAAATGAGGTGCATCATTGGGATGTGATACTACGAACATATAATATTTTAGTATGGTTCCACGTGCTTTCACTTCACCCACCGCCTTACCTTTTGTTTATGGCTGATTGATCATAGTTTTACAAACTTTTTATCAGATTAGGGTTGTTTTGAAATATATTATTAAGGTAGAAAATGGTAGTCAATGGAGCGTTTTCAGAAATTATTTATTTACTTTTTAAAATTTAAACTGATAATATCATATGTTGTTCATGTAGGATATTATTATAGTGATGACAGTGATGTTTTCAACAAATGCTATTGGGTGTGTTTGTTTTTCCGTTTACCATCTCTCAAATGGTCGTTCAAGCAACAGTAAAAATTTGTTACTTCTCACAAAATACTATTTTAGAATGTGTGTCCGTCCATCTAAACGGTAAATCAAACACACATTATCGTTGTGATATCTCAAGTGAACAACACGTCGACTTCAAAGATTGATAATGTACACGTTACTATTAGCGTTCTCATTTCTTCATTTTTAATAAATTACCCGCTCAAAACGCTACTGATTTTAGCATTTTTCATCAGTCTTTTCATGTGAACAAATTGACTAAATATAGTTATATGAACGACTTGACCAACACATAAAGTTAATAAAGAATATAAAACTATGACTGTGGACCTTGTTCTAAACATTTGGAAACGTTTGCATCACTCACCCTTATTACAGACAAAAATTATTCCTGTTTTAGAATCACGGTCAAATAGAGCTTTGAAAAATGGCTGCGTTTGCTAAATACAGTACCATATTTTGCCCCAATTCATTTTAAAATTCTAAAAAATAAAAAACAAAATTTACAAAGAGAAAAGTATAAAAATAATGAAAAATGGTGTTTAAACAGTTTCATGAAGGATTCGAAGTCCACTGCTTACTTGACTCAAAGCTCATTATTCAAGTTACACTTGTCCACCAAAAAAAAGAAAGATTGAAAAAACAAAATATGATAAGAGATATTCTCACTTTCCAAAATAAGTTGTATAAGGATAAATCTTTACAGATTATTTATCAATGTTAATTTTAATTTATTGAAAGTAACTTTTATAACATATTGAACTGTACGTGTTCATATCTTTATAAGTTTGTTACTATAATATTAACACGAGATTAATTTATATAATACTTGTTTTTTAAAATAAAAATTCAGATTTGAGTTTATATGATTTTCTTTTTCTAAAAAACCTATTATTAAAATAAAAGACTTGGAAGCAGGTTTGACACAACCTTCTTGTATTTCTTTATATATTCACTGTTATATAAAACACAACTTTGAAAGTACAATCAATGCCTCCTTTTTTAATGTAGCAATAAATAAAAGGACAGAAAATATATATTTGGTTATTTTGTTGTGTTTATTATTTTTTTATCAAAATATTAGTAATAATAATGAATAAGTATATTATCGAATACGTGAATCAACTAGCACAAAGTTATTCCAATTTAAGGGTTATCTATACCAAAAAGTAATGAATAGATATTATTTTAATGCTGATTACTAAATAGTAGTAATGTTGTATGTCATTTCCTAGGGCGATTAATATTTCTTCAAGTTTTCCTGACCAGCTCTCAAACTTACAAGCTCAATAGTGATATATAAAGAGACAAAAACTTTACAATAATATTTATTCTGTCTTTATATAAAAAATTTAAGATGACAAATACGTAAAATGAAATTAAGATACATCGCTTCTAAGATAGACCCAAAAAAACTATAATGAAAAAATATTAAAACTATTATTGTTTAATTTTTTGTATGTTTTTATTCATTTATATTATCCTTTGCATCTTATGATTATTAAAATAGCTTATATAATAGAAGCTAGATCAGTTAAAGTTAATCTAACTCAATGTAAAGAAGGAAGTTTGGGCTATTTATAGGTTGGACCGAGCCCATTCATACCCATTAATGGACCTATTACTGTACAGTGCCAATCTTAAAATCATCTTGAGAACAAGATCAAGATTATAAGATGGACAATCATGTATACGTTTAAACTAAGAAGAATTTAATTGGAAAAGAGTTTTTTTTTTATATATACTTTTACTGTAACAATATCAATTATGATTTCTCATATGGTTGAAAATTATAGATTTTTGTAATAATTACTGTAAAAATCATATTTAAGATTATTTTTTAATCAATTGATGATGTGAAAATCTTTATATTGATAATGTAAAAGCCTTTAATAATTTACTCATAGAAAGAGAAAAGGTAACACATAATCCATCTCAAAATGCTGGGGTTAGTTGCACTTGCTGCTTCATTTTTTCTTGCACAATGACATCATGGTAACCCTGTGCGAACGATGGATATTTTGAATGGTTGATCCCGTGTTGTTAGAGCTATTGCTCGAGGACCCAGTTTAGTATGTAATGTATTTAGATTTTCAAAACGAAAGATGTGCTTTAAAAAATAAAATAGTGCACGATTGTTAATGGAAAAATTTGACTGTTTCAAAATTTTATAAAATACTTATACATCGATAACAAATTATAGATAACAAAAAGTTACTCTCTTTTTTTTTTCTTTTTTTTTCTTTTCAATTACTAGATAACCCTTGCACTTTAATCACAAGTGCACCACTCTCTTTAAATGATGAAATTCCAATAGCAATCTCTTTTACGTCAACAAATGCAATAACAATTGCGCACAATTATGAGTCCAACATAATATACAGAAGAAGCAAATGATTAAAAATAGAAAGAGGGAAAGCGTTAAAAGGATAAGAATAAATTTGAATCACTGACAAGGCTTTTATGTTTCTGATATTGTCTTTGCTGTATTTGTTTTATTTTGGTGAACAAGGTAGTATAAGTGTATAACTAAATATATTATGCAAGATTGACTCTATTTTCACTACGTTTAATGTTTAATTCAAAGGCAAGAGGGGCTTCAAAGGTATAAGATTGGCTCGAAGGAGAGGCAAGAGTTCCATTGGTTAGTTAGCAAAGAAAGGAGGAAAAATAACAATTTTCTGTTAAATAGTATTAACAGATAAATAAAATCTCAAAAAATTATAAATTACTTTATTTTTCCTCCAAATTTTCCTGATACTAATATTGGAGAGGAGACAAAAATGGAAGAGTAGAAATTTTTGCCCTCTCATTTTTCCTTTCATTCAAATTTCTCAACTAAATGAGATACTACATATATATGAACACACTAAGGAATACTGCACATCCTAGTTTTGAATTGTAGTATTGTACTACTATACAACGTTCAGTTTTGAAGTAACTTATATGACAACACTCTCTTTCAAGGGCAGTTTGAAATTATATTACCACTCACAAATCACTCTTTACAAGGGTATAAAATGTGAAGAGATCAATCAATCAACTACAAGAATCTAAATGTAAAAGATGCTTTTATACAATGGAGGCAGCTTGAACACTACTAAAGTCCTCGGTGTCATCTTATTCTGAAAAAAAGTAAAAGATGAAACATCTATTAGAAACCAGATAAGGGACTGAGTGAGAAACCAGAGACTGCAATTGAGGATCTCTTGTGTCTTACCACCCAAAGTCTATCATTACAACACTTCATGAAGATAATTAGCAGGCAAATTCCTATCAAAAGGGCATAAAGCATTATAGTCAGTAGAGACATAATAAAGAGTCTAACGATAAAATAACTCGCAGCAAATTATCTCAGAATTTGGACAAATACCAAGCAAAAATCCTTTTTGTAACCTCTTCTAAATTCCCAAAAGAGCACAACATTTCATCGAAGAACTAATGCTACAAGAAATTTAAGCAGGATTTCCTAATATATAAACTCAAAATTTCTAGCATAACTAAAGTTCTGACTCCTCAAATTTTGTTTAACTGCAGGAGTAATCACAAAGAACTTACATCTATTGAGTAATCAATCAAGGTGAACACCATATTGCGGACTATTGGATAACATTTCCAAGCATAAAACACCAGCTCTTGTGATATGTGACAACACTAGTGTGGAAATGGTATTCCGTGGATTTCTATATGAACCATGTAGCTAACTTTTGGTTCACTGGAAGGGCTTTGATGGGAATAGTAATGGAAAGAAAAGGAATGAAATTCTCACTCCTCTTATTATGTTTGGTATGGTCAGAAAAGAATGATTCCAAAAGTGGCAAGGGTGGTGGTGGTGGTCCTAATTGTGGTAGTGAGTGGCAGCAGTGCTGTAGTGGTGGCAAAAGATGTTTTTGTTATCTGAAGAAAATATGTACAATATATTGGCAATTGAACTGATGTTTCCAGGAATGGTATTCCCTTATTCGGAGGGAATGATACTCTCAAGACAATGACCAATTCCTTTCTATGATTGTTAAAAAGCACACTTGTAATTCACTCCAGCAATACCAAATATCAGTTTATTAAAATACAAATATACAACAAGAATTTAATACAGAACTCACTAAAAAGAGGACAAACAAAAGTCAAAAAGAGAGACACAAAGGAAGGATTAGGATTTAGGAGGCAAAAAATATGAGAAAATACTAACAACTCAAAATATCAATATGTCCGAGAAGGCCAATGGTGAACATGGACTAACTTATTTTGTGAAGAGGATAAATCAAGTTGAAGATGGTCTGGAATGGAAGTTGCTAAGATCTTATGTTGTCACTGGATTACTGGTGCACTTTACTCAAATTCTTATGCTTGCTTGGGCTTCTTAACTAATAACCATACAATATGTAGATGTTCCACTCTTGTAAAATTCAGTAAAATGAACTCAGGTACATAATTTCTAGCCAAAGAATCTTAAGAATGCCAAATTGAACCAACTTAGGTATGAAGAGATTCTTCTTGGCAGAGAGGTAAATAAAATGATTACTCTTGCACTTGCAGCTGCACCATAATGACAACATTGGGCAAAAGAAAAAGCTTTCCAGATCAAGCCAGACCTGTGCCTCCAGAGCCTCTCTTCCAAAAAACTAGCAACTCAAATCTTTTAGAGGCATAGGTCAGATCCGAAGAAGAGATAACTTACTAAGTTACTAACTTACATAACCTTAAACATAAAATGACACTACACTCTTTTCCAATAAGAGTTGTTAGGTTCAACATCATTCAACAATAATAAGATTCATTTCCTTCATTCGTTTCTAATGTTGGAATTTGAATAAAAGTAGTTGCTTCAAATAAAACCATTCATAGGACCAAAGCGGACATGTTTTCCTCGTGAACAAACAATATACCTTCGTCCTTTCTTTTCAACAAAACTTAGATGCAATTCTTTTAAGTGTTTTTAATATTGATCTCTAATCAAAATTAGCGTTTCACCTAAATAATCTACCTACGCAAATTATCGAAATAAAACTTTCATTTTAATTAAAGAATAATGTCAAAGGCATATAAAAAACTACAACTACAACTAAACTTTGTCTTTTTCTTTCTCCTACTTAGTGTTATGATATTCCTAATTTCAGAATCTAATTTATAATTTTTGACATTTTTATTTTTATACAGCTAAGTCAAGTAGGATAAGTAGAGAGACAGATATTGTTTTGCGCGACAGTGAATAGCGATCGATGACTAGAATCAATGAATCAACAAGAAGCATAGTAGTACCTAGTATTTGGTTTGAGTCTAGTCTGAATAGGATTGGTAATAGTAATCGAAATCGGAAGAATCACTGTCAGAGTCAGAGTCGGAAGGGAAATAGTAATAATTGGAATTGGATCGAGGAGCGCAGAAGAAGGAGTAGAGACAGAGAGCGAGTTGATGCAGAGGGAAACAGCAAACCAGATCCAATATCTGGTCACTGCTGAGAGGCTCCGCAATGCATTGCCACGCTTCCGCAGACGCACGTGCCACTCTCAACACCACCATGCTGTTCCACACCATTTCCTTCAGATCTTATTATTATCTCCTTTCCTCTCTCACCATATCCCCTCCCTTCTTCAAAATTTGACCCACCTACTCACTTCTTATCTCGTCCTCCTGGTTTTCACTACGCATTTCTTCCATGGAGTTGACTAGTCTCAATGCCAGCAGATTAGTGTCAAAAATGTACATATAGTTGTTGATTAATAATTATATTTGTAATTAATCATTTTTTTTAGAGGTATTTGTAATTAATCATAAAACATACTTGTATTGTTATTTACATTTTATCTTTTATCATACAATCTAATTTTATGAAATTTTAACTTCAAATGTCATTATAAAAAATCTATCATTTTTTTTTAATGTAAATGTCAAATTTCGATATCAATATACTGTTGAACCAATTAAACTAGATTGTTTCATGGGTATATATATTGAGAAAATTAAGTGACACCTATGACAAAATTTGCTTTCTTAGCTTTTAAAAAAAAGTGACACGTGTAATACTTTTTTAATTAAAAATTGTGTCCATTCAACTATTGATTTGTGTGATATAATTATAATAGTTATGCATGTAAAACTATAAACATTTTAGACATTTGTAAACATGTAATCTAATAATAACCTTTTTATTTATATTTCAAATAACTTATTATTTCTTAATGAGTTTAATAGTGATGTATAGACAGTATAAAATAATTTTACACTATCATCCAATAACAAATCACCGTTGATATCACTTTTAAGATAATTTTGTAAAAGTCAACAAACTTACCATACATAATGGGTTGTGATTGAATGACAGTGTAAAATCACAACAGTGTAAAATTATTTTACACTGTCAGTACATAACCTTTTTTCTCTTTCTTAATATATACTAATTGTGTTGGACTTTGCTAGTATTTTAGTCTTATATAAAGATTATTTTAATGACTATAAAAAATTATTTAAATCTTTTACTTTCATGTGTAATTTTTTATAAAATTCATTTTTTTGTTGTGTCCCTTAACTTTATACTATATACAGTTGAGAGTTCATCTTTATTGGCTCTTTTATAAGAAATTATTAGGTAGTTATGAACCACCACTTGTTCATGTTCTTGAGTAATCTCTATGTGATACCTAATTAAGTTTTTTAATTTAAGAGAAAATAATTAATAATATTTAATTATGTGTCATGTAGAGATTAGTTAAGATCATACACCAGTGACTACCTAATAATTTTTTCACTTCTACACACATTCCAACATTTCCTATTGTTGTTTCATTTGGAATGACAATACTCAATATAGTTACTTTCTTTATCATCTCATTTCTCTTCCATCTTGTTTCCAAACCAATTTCTTTCTTTTTATATCTTCATTTTTTATCACATCACCTATTGTTATAATAATGATTTTCTCTTTCTACCTTTTTTTTTTTTTTAATTATTTCTACTCCAATTGACGTTTCATACTATTTATGGATAGGATGTAGTAATTAGGGATGTTTGTAAATTAGATTATCAATTTTTAAGAACAAAAATCAATTATCTAGTCACTTTAGATCGTATCCAATTAGTTTGGTTTAAGATTTTAATCCTATCCAAGTCAATCCAAATTAAAGCTGATGATTGATCTTCATTAGATAACTTGGCTGGTCACTTTTTATGGGTTTCCCATTAAATCTATGACATTGTTTAAGGGATTCAAATCCAATTGTACTTGGACTAATAACATATTGGTTTGAATCCATTTTTGAACAGTTCTAATAGACATAGTGAATTTCTACTATGAGTTTGACGACTATACACTATTAATATAATTTTTTTTACACTATCAACTAATAACAAATTACCATTGATATGACTTTTAAGATAATTATCGTAAAAGTAAACGAATTTATCATATATACATACATAATGATTTGTGATTAAATAATAATATAATTTTGCTTTTATATAGTCGATGTATAACTTATTTTTTTCTTCTATTATATATAATGTTTTACACTGATAATACATATAAATTAAACTCATAAAATAAAAATTTAAAACAAAATGAACTAAATATTAAAGGAAAAACATATTTTCACTTTCTCTTTCATCTTATATCTATTATAGTAATTTCTTTTTATATATCTCTTCATTTTCCATCAAATATCCTATCATATATTTATTTTCTTTTTTTACATTTTCTTCTTTATTCTTTTCATTCCAATTCATCTAAAATGAGGTAAACATTTATTATTACTCGGTACTAAAATAGACTTGGCAATTTTGGTGATTGAAAATTAAAAACTCAAGGATGATATGACAATAATTTAGCGCTTAACTTATCATTGTCTTCAACTTATAAATTAATTAGTAAAACTAAACTTATCTTATAATAAAATCTCATATTTATTTAAAAACAAAAATAATTAAAATTCAACTAACTTTATATTTAATATTTTTTAATTTTATATTTATAAATATCTATATAATATTAGATGTATCGCCAGTTTAAATATTTTTTTGATGAATATTTGTTTTACTATGTCAAAGCAAGTCTTTTTCTAATTTTAAAGGCGTACCAATTTTTGGCTTACTTTTTATACTATTATATTATATAAGTAACTAAAAATAAAAAGGGGGTCAATATATTGTAAAGAGAGAAATGAATCTCTCAATTTACGTTTTTGTTTAAGTTATTTTATTTCTTTTTAGGATAACCTTTATGGTTGTAAAGTAAGTAAATGTATCAATTAATACAGTAGTTTTATTAAAAATTAATTAGACAGATATTTCAACAAGCGGGGATAGCTCAGTTGGGAGAGCGTCAGACTGAAGATCTGAAGGTCGCGTGTTCGATCCACGCTCACCGCATATAAATTACTTTTCCCCATATTTTTCTGATTTCGAAATTGACGCTATTATAGCTGTTTCTGCTGGCTGTGCTCATCCCAATAAATGCCCCATATTATGTCAAAAATAAATGCCCCATATAAATTTCCTTTTTCTATATAAATTGATTTTTTATGTCAAAAAAAAAAATATATAAATTGATTTTGGAGTTTTTTTTTACCAAAAAAAATACTCCAAAATCAATGCTATTAAATGCGTTGTGTGTATTCGGATAACAAAAACGGGACCTCATAATTAATACTTGTATTATTAATCAATGAAGAATTTTATGAATGTTTTAATTGTTGACTAAAATAGATTCTTTTAGAATGAAGATTTTTTGTTTGTTTAACTGTTTAATTGCTATGATGGTTATGTTTAACATTTATATGTCGTTCAATGTATTCTGTCATATATAGTTAAATAAATAGCATAAAAAATATAATTAAATAAATTATTGTATTGTTTTTGTTTTGCTATATTATTTGTTTTTGACCAAGTTAATCATCATCATCATCATCATCATCATCATCATCATCATTATTATTATTATTATTATTATTATTATTATTATTATACCCTAGAAATTGGAGAGGGGATGATTATCATCGTTGAGTTCTATACAACTTCTTTACCATGCTTGTGATTCCAAATTGCTACAATTTCTAATTTTGCCACGGCACCACTTTTCTTTTCCTGGAAAACAAAGTCCTAAACTCAATTTGGAACAAAGTCAACCAATAGATTTTTCACCACACACATACACTCCAAGGAAATTTCCATCTTACATACATTTCCATTTCCTAGGCACACAACAAATACAATATGGTTTACAAATCCTTAGGTTTGGTGGTGATCTTGGTTCTATACATGCCATTGGTTGTGGTGGTGGTAGATGCAATGGAAGGTTTTGGTGACGAAGTTGAACGTCAAGAGATACCCTTATCTACTTGTTTGGAAAAATGCATGAACATATGCATGAAGATAAAATACGCAACAGATTCAGAGTGCCAAAAGGCATGCAATATGGGATGCAAACAATTGCAAGGCAAAGGTTCTATATTCTATAGACCTCAAAAAGAATTGAAAAGTAATTATACATAGATAGAAGGCAAATTGAGGTTCTATATTCTATAACATATGTATTACTTCTATTTGAATTTCCCTAGTTATGATTATGTTTGCAATCTTGAGTATTACGGATTTTCTGATGCCTTCTTGTTGCATATTTAATTACGGATACAATTACAATCCTCAATTCAAAATAATTTACTTCTTTTCTTTTAGAGAAGATTTCCCCATTTGCATGCTTTTGTGAGAGACACAACAATTGATTCGGTACGTAGGAATTCTCTTCCCGCTTGTGTTAATTAATCATGCTTATGCATCCCCAAAGAAACTAATACTCGGTCTTTTTTGCTTTACAAAAATTATTAAATATTTTTTTGTTGATAGACCTAAAACTTAAACTTTAATTTAGTGATAGTTTTATCCTTTGGTCGGCCCTATACAGTGGAGAGAACATGTTTTCATACAACACCACCTCCCAGCCCAGATAGTGCTTGCTAAGCAAAAGTTGGAAAGGAATAAAACTCAAACGATGGAGGGCCTTGAATAGTGGGGGTGCAGTGCACGGCATTGTAAACAGAGTTGTTGCTAAAAGTAGCATATTTCTAAATTAGACAAAAGGATAATGCATGACATGTATATATATAGAGGCTTCACTAAAGCTTTCCTCCAAATTGTGAACATCCTTTCTTCCTCACAATGATGATGTACAAGTAGACAAATGCGACACCATTTTTCTTGGATAATCTCAACCACAAAAGTTTCAATGTTCAACACATATTTTCAAAACGAAACCATCAACCCAATCCTTTCCACTCATCTCTTATCAGAGCCAACATGTAGGAGGCTGAGGTCCATAACTTCTGGGATGATTTGATTTCGCAAACATTTTTATTGATAAGAATCAGGTATATATCAGATTAAATTATTCACGTTGTACAAAACTTCACTTGTTAAGGTGTGTATTTTTTTTTATCTCTCTCATTTATACGTTAAGACTACAATAACACCGTTCAATGAGTGTGATTTAGTTGACAAAACATACACTGAATTTATGAGAGGGATTTAGATTCAATTTTCACATAACACATCATTAAAAAGGGATGAAGAGCTTTAACCATGATTAAGTCTTGGAAATTAGTCTCATAATTGATTCAAAGAATAGAAACTTGAAAAAATATCTTAGAGTTCCACTAAAAAAATCAAGGCTCTAATTTGATAATTAAAAAAAAAAGCTCTATTTAGAGCAACTTCAATATAATCAAGAAACGAAATATATTTCAATTAAAAAAAATAAAGATACTTGAATAAATACAAGAAAAATTGATCATGAATCATGATTAAAAGAAAAAATTAAATTATTCATTTAATTTTTATTATGTATGATGAATTCAACTGTACTGTTACAATAAACAAATTGATTTAATATTTACGTAGTTTTTTATGCCACACAATTGAATTCACGCTGATGGTTTTATAAGACATTTACAAACTATAAAGTCATAAGGGAAAGTGACCAATAATATTTCTGTAGTGACTTATTAATTAAATAGACTTTTAGTTAATAGAATTAAATGAGATTGAACGTGACATATTAGAGACTAAACTATAAGTTATGTTGTAAGTCAATGCGTTCGAGAAAAACTAGATGATAAAATAATTTCTGGATTGAAAGTTAAAACATTTGTCCTCCACTTCATTTATCGTATTAAACAGCCATCATGGATGATTGAATTAAAAGTCTACCCAAACGAGGATAGAGCCAACACAATCTAACCAACGTATCTTTTACTATACTGGGTTCGTCACTACGTACGCATGGCTGCTGGTATGTGCATCACTTTTACTTGTAAATTTGTGATTTATTTTGATTTTAAAAATCAATAATGTTTAAATTATTTATAGGATTAGGAATTTATGATAAAAACAAAACAACTAATGTTGAGCTTTATAGACTTATTATATAATAATAGTAGTTCTGAATGAAGAAGACAAACACGTGGTTGGTACTGAAAATTGATATCCACATGTTGAGAATTTGATGCTTGAGAAGGGAACAATTTTTATTCCATTAGAACTACTAAATTGTATAAAAAAAAAAAATAGAACTACTAAATTACCAATTTGTGACATCTCTAGCTTCTTTGTAATTTTTTACTAAACTTGTTATAACTTGGACCATTGAATGAAGTTTAAGCAATTGAAAAAAAAAATTGTGGGTCTACGTGAGGTATTTGTATAACTTAAAAAGGTATGGCCTTTAGTGGCATGATAGGAATAATTTAACGGGATTTAGAAAAAAATATATTTTCTAATTAAAATTCTGTTTTATAAATTATTTTAACAGTTTACAATTTTTTCCAATTAAAAAATCTTTATAGTATTGAATACTCCAATTAAATTTAAAAGATTAACTAGAAAACTTATTTTAAGTGTTAAATAACTCTAGATTAAGTTAAGTCTAAGTTAGGTTGTAATTGCAAACATGCCTTCTCAACTTCTTCATTCATAGATATAAGATATTAGACCCTTTTTTTGGCATAAGTTAATTCATTAGTTAAAATAAAAGACCAAAAAAAAAAAATGCCAAAGCAAAAAAATTGCAAAAAATAACAAGTTGTAACATCAAAATAAGAAGGGTATTTACAAAATTAAGGGTATAAATTTATTATTTTTTATTGAAATTAAATGTATATATTTTTATAGAATACATATTAATTTAAATTTTAAAATACTTATATATGAGGGACCATTATCTATTGTTTTGTTTAGGACCCACAAAATGTTAGGACCGGTCCTGTACGCATCCATAGTAGGCTCAGTATGGACGAGGATATTCCTTTAATAAATGGGACACGTGGGGTTATCTGAATCACAAAATCTCCTTCCCTTTTTTTGTAAGTGTGGGTTATGCACTTTCATGCAATTAAGGGTTGATTGTGCACTAACTTACGTGTTAGAGCACCTTTAAATGTATCAATTCCGGTGATCGAGTCCAAATTTATAGTAAAGTATATATTCTGCCAAAAACACATGCAAAAAACATATGCCTTCTGGAAGTTAAAAAAAAAAAATGCGATATTTCAATTACCACACCTTGGCTAAGAATACAACACAACTCTAAAGGCCCACTTAGAATAACTGCCGAAATCCACAATAAAAGATTCAATTCTAAGGTGAATTGATTACATTTAAATTAGCTAGAGGATTACACATCAGTTAGCAGTAAAAACATGACATGATATTCTTAAACAGGTGACTATTTCTCAAAGGTCAAAAGTAACCACGTAACATGATGATTCTAAACAGGAGAATATATATTTCCCGAAAAGAGCCTTGGCCTTACATTAATATGTTCTATCTCAGTTCATTTTAGAGTATCCCTATAAATAAGATACCTTAAGCAATGTCAACTATACTTTTTTGTTTTGTCAATTATTGTCACGGTCAAAATTTCCTAGGATGTTTGAGTGTCTTTATAGATATCTCAACCACAAACACCATTACACTCACATTCGTTTATTTCTAGTTGATAATACTTCAACCACTAAATGAATAAGTCTCTTTACCAAAAAAATAAAAAATAAAAAGTCTACATAACTTAATTCTTCCTAAATGATTAAATAATCTCAACCACACACCATTACACTCACATTCGTTTATTTCTGGTCCGTTCCTAAATTCGATGTTTTAGTTTCTTATTTTTATTCCTAAATTATTGATGTTTTACACATTTCAATACTCATTAATTATTTTCTTCCACATATACCTCTATTTAATATTACCTAGATTTTCACAACTTCTTCTATCATACATATTAAATGAGGTAATTTTAGACTAAATATATTATTTGTAAGTAATATTAAATATTTCATAAGTTGTATGCATTAACATTAAATATCAAGAATTTAAGATCCAGCGAATAGTCCATAACAGTAACCACAGAAGTAAAGACGTATTCCAGCATTATTTATTCGGCCTGTGCAGCGTGCAAATACTTGCACAAGACAAGTTAGGTTATTATCATCAGAATACTCCTCCAGACGTGTTTCTCAGCATTTATTCACTTAATTAACGTGTCCTTCTTCCATCTACCACTTGATAAAAAATCTCTGATTTTATTTTTTACTTTCACTTTTAATCACAAAAATATTATATTATTATTACTTTTTTTATTTTTAAAAATTTGCATAAAAAATAGTAAAATTAGTACATGACACATAAAACAATAAATGTAAGAGAAAATATATAAATTCAGTTTTACTCATCATTATTCTAAAAAATACTTAAAAAATTAATAAATAAAAATTTATATTAAAAATTACAAAAAAATACATTAGTAACAAATAATATATTTTGAATGAAAAATTTTATATTTTTATAAAAATTAACATCACCCTTATAGATTGAAGTTGTTAACCATTGCACATGACAGAACCAATCAGTGGTACAGGAGAGGGAGAGAGATAGACGAAAAACTTTATCATTTTGTCATTACAAAACGAGAAAATAATCTCAAAACTTATGGTGTAGCTTTCATCCGAACAAGTGTCTAATAATGGCAATGCCGCAGGTCACAAATTAATGTTATGGTACAATGCTAAATATCGTCCCAACAAAGAGATGAGTATCTTTGACGATGCCACGGTCTATCATGTATCCCACTAAGCCTTTCCTACTGTTCTATGACTATCCCCCATTTTCTTTAGTGCTTCCATTAGTCGGTTCACTAGTTGTATCCATGTGTACAACTTCGGTAATACAATGTTTTCTTTCTTGATTGATTTTCATTGGAACAAAAGGGTACCATACAAAATATTAAGTAAATATTTAATTTAGTCCTTTAGATTATATGTGTGCGTTAAGCTTAGGTTTTTATTTATAGGCCTTAATGGTCGTTATAGTGATGCCATCAAGGACTAGTTTTATCTTTTATGACATTAGTATTGAAGTGTCACTTTCATGTTTTGTAATTGGAGGACCAACTATTTTTCTTTAAAAAAAAATAAAATCAGGATGAACATAAACTGAAATTTGTAGTTCACAGTTCAAGTGCTCTTAAGTCTTCCTTGCTAATTTATTTATGAATTTAACTAAAATGCACTGATATCCCATCATAGGTTAGGTTGTATGTATGCTTAGTTTAGTTTATTGACTTTTATAATAATTAGAGTCACACCAAAGATGATTTCTGATTAGTTCACAGTGTACAAATCTTTATATTTACATTGATAGTATATGAAAATTAAACTCTATTTATACAGCTTCGCTGGTTCAGTCCTATTCCAAAGAGCAAGCTCTCTCTGTCTTTCATCCATATCTTACACCTCAATTTTCCTGGCTCCCAAAATTGTCTTTCATACTCTCTTTTGTCTTGTGCCCTTCATCAATAGTTAAGGTCTTAAGGACACCAAATCTTATGGAGGTGACCAACCTTGTAGTCTTGCCAGCAGTTTCAGCATTCTTTGTCCTTTCTATACATTTCATCACTAAAGTTCTCAGACTCAGGAAACATCCAAACCTTAATCTTCCTCCTGGAAGATTAGGATGGCCTGTTGTTGGAGAAACCTTAGAGTTTATGCGTACAATGAATGAGGGCAACGTGATAAGGTTCATACAAGAGAGAGAGGAGAAATATGACTCCAGGGTGTTCAAGACTTCAATGTTCGGAGATCCTGTTGTTGTGTTTTGTGGACCAGCTGGGAACAAGTGCCTATTTAGCAATGAGAACAAGAATGTTCAAGTGTGGTGGCCTAGTTCGGTAAGGAAGCTGTTAAGGTTGTCCTTGGTTAATAAGGTTGGTGATGAGGCAAAGATGGTGAGAAGGTTGCTCATGAGCTTTCTTAATGCAGAAACACTCAGAAACTACTTGCCAAAGATGGATAGCATTGCTCAGCGCCATATAGACACATATTGGGAAGGTAAGAAATGTTACATAGCAGCTAAATTGTGTTGGGTAGGTCATATGAGAATTGTGCTACCAAAGATTTACAATTAGATCAATACTAAATGATAGTTAAATAGTATTTTGTTGATTAAATTTATGAATCAATGATCAAATTGATAGAGATAGAAGTAACTTGCTATTTGTGGCCCTTCAGTCTTGGTGGGGAATACCACATCCTCTTGGGAAATGAAATATTTTATCCTCTCTTCACATGCTTACATAACTACTAGTGAGTGGGTAAAAGCATCACAAACAAATCATAAAGAATCTGTAGTGGTCCAGCCCAACTCGCCTACTTCTATAGATGAGAAGAATCAAACTTATTATCAAAACAATCTAGCCTGAAGAATTTATTGCAATGCAATCTCTCCCTCACACTCTTATTTTCATTCTCACGACACATCCTTACAAAACTTTTTCTTATTTAAACAAATCTCTCGTATCTTTTTTCAAATATCTCCCATACCTTTTACATATTTTTCAAATCTCTTGTATCTTTCAAATATCTTGTTGGAGATCCCACATCGACTAGTAATAAGATCAAAATAGTGTATAAAAGTGAGGGGCAACCCTCACCTTACAAGCCGATTTTGTAAAGTTGAGTTAGGTCCATAACTCACTTTCTAAGATGGTATTAGAGTCTATCCTAACAATATGTTGTTGAGCCAATTGTGTCTTGTTGTGGGCCTATCGTGCCACCCGCTATCGTACCGCTATCAGACCACCCGCAAATGTCCAGTCCTGCAAACTTCACGCTCGAGATGTTTAGTCCTCGGCGTGAGGGGGGTGTGTTGGAGATCCCACATCGTCTAGTGATATGGCCAAAATAGTGTATATAAGTGGGGGACAACCCTCACCTTACAAGCCAGTTTTGTAAGGTTGAGTTAGGTCCATAACCCACTTTCTAAGATATCTCCCATACCTTTTACATATCTCTCACATATATCTTGTCTATTAAACAAATCTTACATATGTATCGATATTATAGCAAAGTATCAATAACAATCTTCAATGAATTTTGGGTTAAATCCAACACTTGCAACTATATATATGATTAAGCATTAGTGGGTAGGTACATAATGGTTTAGCATTAGCAGACAGTCACAGAAGGGTCTTATACAAGCTAGAAACTTTTGCTTTTCACATTCATCCTGAAAGAAAAAATTATTAGATTTATAACCTCTTAGATCAGAACTAGTCCTAAGATGACCACCTGTTTTACAGGTTTTCTGATGATTAAACAGTGTTGATTGACTATATTATTTTGTTTTGATTAATAAAACTGGTTATTCATTAGAAATGAAGAAAAAAAGAAAAGAAAAAGAATATCATGATCAACCAATCAGAAATCACGGTTGGTATAACTTTTAAGGTAGTTAAACAAACTTATCATACATGATGGTTTGTGATTGAATCTGTCAATGCATAGCCTATTTTCTCAAAGTTTAATACTACTTTTGTTTGCAATTTTGAAGGAAGGGAGCAGGTGTTTGTCTATCCCATAGTACAGTTATACACGTTTGAATTGGCTTGTTGCTTATTTTTAAGCATTGAAGATTCTGACCATATATCAAAGCTTTCGATAAAATTTGATGAATTTCTGAAAGGGATCATTGGCTTTCCCATCAACATTCCTGGAACAAGGTTCCATCGGGCAATGAAAGCTGCAGATGTAATAAGGAAAGAAATTAAAATTATTCTAAAGAAAAGGAAAGTGGATTTGGAGGAGAAGAGGGCATCACCCACACAAGACCTTCTATCACACATGCTTGTTACATCTGACCCCAATGGAAGGTTTATGACTGAAATGGAGATTATTGATAACATACTTCTTCTACTTTTTGCCGGCCACGATACTTCTAGATCAGTGTTATCATTAGTCATGAGGTATCTTGGACAGTTGCCTCAAGTTTATGAACATGTCTTGAAAGGTTAGTAATAAAATCCTTGAACAATGAACATGTTTGTTTACTTTTGTGTAGTATAAAGAAGATTGTTGTAGCAAGCTGTTGCTGACAAAACAACCATTCTCGCGCCTTTAATTTTCAGCCATATAGTCTTACCTAAAACTTGATCAGGATAAATGTTGAAGTTATCTTTATGACAGAACAACTTGAAATTAGTCAAGGGAAAGAGGCAGGGCAGTTGTTGCAATGGGAAGATGTTCAGAAAATGAAATACTCTTGGAATGTTGCATCTGAAGTCATGAGGCTGTCCCCACCTGTGAGTGGTGCTTACAGAGAAGCTATAAAGGATTTCACCTATGCTGATTATGACATCCCTAAAGGGTGGAAGGTATGTTTCATTTCTTTTGTAATGCTTTTTACTATTGTCATGCTTTCTTCACTCTGCATTCATTGGAATCACACCTTGGTCATGAAGTATTTTCATATCACACCTTGGACTCGGGAAAATATCTCTTCTTTATGATTGCAAATAGCCAAATCTGTAACATATCATCAAGGCTAAAGAGACTAGTTACATTATAGTCTATACTTTTAAAACTTTCATATTATTGTCAATTATTAGTATTCTTTTCTTATATCGACCAACAAATATTTTAAATCAAGCCTGCACTAATTCAGTTGATGTTTAATTTAACCTTTTTTTCTTTTTTCTTTTCTTGTTTCCATGAACTATTTGATGTTTCTTATGTTACATTAGACTAAAACCAAACTTCATTTTTTTGAGGCTCAACAATACTGATTGTTGGTGACAAAAAATTCTGAAAGGCATTGCTTCTTCACAAATATAAGACAGTAAAAGTGTAAAACAGGTGCATGTATGCTAAAAGGAGAGAACCTTGTCTCATGTTGATCATGTTATATATGATCTTTTTTGACAGCTGCATTGGAACACTGGTTCATCTCACAAGGATCCAACACTCTTCTCGAATCCCGAAAATTTTGACGCTTCAAGGTTTGAAGGGGCAGGACCTACACCCTTTTCATATGTTCCATTTGGAGGTGGCCCCCGAATGTGTTTGGGGCAAGAGTTTGCAAGACTAGAGATACTTGTGTTCATGCATAATATCGTGAAACGGTTCAAGTGGGATTTGGTGATTCCTGATGAGAAGTTTAAGTATGATCCCATGCTAGAACCAGTAGAAGGACTTGCAATTCGACTTCATCCTTCCCATTTCTAGTCAAATACCTTCACCATACACATAATACATTGATTAGAAGCTTTCTAAGTAGCCATCTTTTATTGCTATATTTGAATAAAACTTTTTGCTACATTGATTAGCAGCTTTTTGTATCTGCTTCCACGAGTTCTATGAAGTATTGGTTTCAATAAAACTTTGATTATTCTGTTATGTAGTCAGCATACATATATAGTTCATGTCTATGCTTTCTTGATGCAAATAGAGAGACAAGACATTGAAATTCAAGTACAAAACCAAATAAGAAAATCAGATGAATTCCTAAAGAATATGAGACAAGACTTTTGTCAGCAAACCAGTTGCACCAGGAAAACGTAATGCTTTTTTGTTATTTTTCCTCTCTTCGTATCTATTTGGCTAATTACTTTGTTGGTTCCTTATCTTTAGTTTAGGTTACAATTTCGTCCTTTATTTTTTAAAAGTTATAAAATGGTTCCTTATCTTTATTTTAAGTTGTAATTTGGTTCTTTATTTTTTAAAAGTTGCAAAATGATTCCTTATGTAATTTTTTATAGCATGTTTATCCATGAAGTAGTGTATTTTTTAATTTTTTTTGGGATAAACATGCTATAAAAAAATTACTTAAGGGACATTTTTGCAACTTTTAAAAAATAAAGGACTAAATTGCAACTTAAAATAAAAATAATGGACAATTTTGTGACTTTTAAAAAATAAAAGACCAAATTACAATCTAAAATAAAGATAAGGGACCATATGAATAATTTAGTCTATCTATTTATATTGGACTTGTTTGTTTAAACTTAAAAAAAGTGATTCTTAAAAAGTGGTTTTTTAATAAGCAGATAAAAGTTGCTTCTTAAAAAAAAAAAAGCAGAGAATTGCTTCTTTTTAAAAAAAAAAAAAGTTTAGACAAATACATAAAAAAAACAGAAAACTGTTTATTTTATAAAAAAAAGTGCTTTTTTTTTTAAAAAAAAAAAAGGGGGTTTAAACAAACGGGCCCTTATAAAACTCCATCTCTACTTTAGTGCTTTGACAATTTCTTTTCCAATATTCATGTCATATCATATGGTATATCAGCCGTCAACAAAAATTTGTTAAATAGTTAACGACAAAGAGACTAAAATTGCACGTTGCAATACCGAGATGAACCAATTCACACAATTAAAACCTAGAAACCAAGTAGAGAAGGGTTTTAAGCAAAGGAGACGAGATGTTTTCTTGTTTGTCATGGGATTTTTTTAAACCTATAAGACTTTAAAAACAGAAGTTACTATTGGCCTTGATTTCAAATCCAAATTGTGCTCCAGTTGAATGCTAAAAGAGCCCTAATTTGAAATAATCCAATTGGTAAAAGCTTTGTTATGCTAATTTTTTTTTTTGGTGTTACTCCAATATTATTTCAAAAAAATTTGTAGTCTAAATATTTAATAGTTTAAAATTTTTGCTCCAATAGAGATTAAATTGCAATCCATTTATAAAATATGAAAATCTTTATGTAAAGTTTTAGAAACAAAGGGAATTTTGTATAACGAATTAAAAGTTGTAATCAGTGAAAAATATATTTTTCACAAATTTATAAAAAGGTAACTGTCGATGGTTGAAAAACAGCTAACTGAAACATTATAAAAAATGAAATTTCATCAAAAGAAAGGGGAAGCTAGTGCCATTTCATCAAGATAGTTAAAGATTTTGGGAATCACAACCTAGAAATAATAAGGCTTAAATTACCAAATTAGTTCCCAAATTATTTAAAATACTTCAATTTGGTCCCTAAATTTTAAAACACATCAATTTGATCCCCAAATTTTTAAAAAAGCATCAATTTGGTCCTTTCTGTCCAATTGGAATTGACACCGTTAATAATACAATTCTAAAACACGTCAATTTGGTCCCAAATTATTAATGGCGTCAACTCCAATTGGACGAAAAGGACCAAATTGATGCATTTTTAAAAATTTGGTACCAAATTGACACGTTTTAAAATTTGGGGACCAAATTGAAGTATTTTAAATAATTTGGGTACCATTTTGGTAATTAAGCCAAATAATAAATACAAGCTGCATAATCTAACTCAAGTCATGCCCAGAATTGCTTCGTAACGATGGAGACTGAGGACAATAGTCCATGACATGCAATAAGTACAATCCCCTTGATTCAAAAACAAATCAGGTTCTTTTTGGGGCCATCTGAAGGAAACAACATGCAACAAAGTAGGAAGTGATGGAAATGCACAATTTTATTGATCATAAATAAGTTTCTTATAATATTGCTTGATTATACTAGTACATAAAACAAGATCCCAGTGAAGGGACAAAAAATGAGGGACCTGTGTAGTTAAACTATAAAGTTATACAATACATACATGGGAAATAATTACCATATAGCTCAACCAACTCCTTAGTCAGCCAAACTGTATGTTTGTGTCCATACAACGGGTTATTTCTTACCAAATCCAAAAAGAGATTTAATGGCATTGATGGCATTCTCATTGATGAAAGATTCATCAAATCTTTTCAATAGAGGATCAAATTCCTCTGATGCCCTTAAGTTAGCCAGGTCAGGATCAGTTCTCAGTCTCTGTTAAAATAACAACAATGTTAGATGGCTTAGCAAATATGATAGTGGAATAACTTGAAGTAAGTTGATCACCTTGAAGTCTTCAAAACCAGAATTCAGAGCTTCTTCCAGTGAAGAAAGCGCAGCTTGAATCTGTTAGAGAAATTTATTACTATCTATTAGTATATTAATAGATGGATAAATCATAGAAAGATTGAATCATTTGTTTGGGATTGGTCAATGTGTATCACTTAACCTAGCAGGTGTAAAAACTAGATATCGGATGTTATAGGAAAATTTTAGCTAGTTCTGATAAGTGGATTCAGTCCCAACCCAAGACATATGTAGGTGATTAATTTGGTCCTTCAATAATTTAAAAGTTTGGTTTGTTAGTCCTTACACATAATTTGGTCCCTAAGTTATACATACTAAGGACTAATAAACTTTTAATTTATTGGACCAAATTAGTTACATATGTAAAGGATTATATCTATTCAGCAAGGATAATAAGGAACTAATCCAAGACCAAATTACATGTTCCAAGTAGCGAACGGAAGGAAGCAAATACCTGGTTTAGCTTAGAGTAACAACAAGCAACATTGTAGCTTGCAACTGCTGCTTCCTCAGGTTCTGGCTTTGATCCCAAAATAGACTCAAATTTCTCTAGTGCTTCATCATATTTGCCATTCCTTCAGCATTTAATCCAGAAACAGAGTGCACAATAATATTATCAGTGAGATAGCATCAATTCTTGTCAGTCTTTTAATTTAGATATAATGCAAATTGGGTGCCTGGAAAGTGAAGCAGGTCTTTTCTTTAACCAGTTTTTGACCATAAGCATGGGTGGTTTCAATCAGTTAGACAAATCACTGAGAAATAGAAAGGACAACATTCAGGATTCAAAACTAAAATTCCCAAAATAATTGCTAATGAAGGACAATATATATATCAATTATCAATTGAAGACAATTGCCAGATACTAAATGCAGATTACAATTTTATATATAAACCTTTTTTATCCTACCGAGTCTCTTGTCAAACAAGAAGAAAGTCTCCTATCCTTAATTTTACATTTTAATATGCAATTGAATAATAGAGGAAAGGCTAAATTATTCACGTGGTCCCTTAACTTTATTTTAGGTTACAATTTGGTCCCTTATTTATTAAAAGTTGTAAGATGGTCCCTTAAGTAATGTCTTTTATAGCATAATTATCCTTTTTGAAACACTTATTGTTTTCGATTTTGGGATACAATTTTGAACTTTTTTTTATTAATTCAAGATGTGAAACTTGTCTCATTAGATTCATGATTCATCTACATGAAAACTATGGAATCCAACTAATGTTCGGACCAAAAAGAAACATAAACATGGTGAAAATCGTGCCCCAAAATCGAAAACAACCAGTGTTAGTTAAGAGACCATTTTACAACTTTTAATAAATAAGGGACCAACTTGCAACCTAAAATAAAATTAAGGGACCACGTGAGTAATTTAGCCGAAAGGAAAAATTTAATAAATCTAGCACAACCTTGAAGATATATATATATATATATATATATATATATATATATATATATATAAGGTGTATCAAGTAAGAGTGTGAAAGGTAAAAGAAGCTAATCTCGACCATATAACCAATCATGCATTGATGATAAATATTGGTTTTACTTAAATCTGATTATAACTATCCAAATATAATGCCATGGTCAAGAATCAAGATTAACTCTTCTCATACCCTCACCTAATACTAATAATGACATTTATTGAATTACAATTGGAGACAAGATGCTACACTTCATCCCTTTTGGAAGAATATGCTTGCACTGTGAAATGTTAAGGGCTAGATAAATAAAGGATAGAAATGAATACTGGACACACCATAGAGGGTCAAAAAGAAAATGATTTTGAATTGCTAGGTCTTACTTATATAGTTGTAATCCTTCCCTCAAATCGTTTTCCCTGCGCTCTTTCTGTTCCTTTTTCCTCATAGCATTTAGCATCTGAAATTTTTGCAAGTTTGAGAATTGACAATGGATGTTTGTACCCCGCATGGAAGTACAGCAGTGACATCTTTCTATAGAAGAGAAAATATCTTATACAAAATGGTTTGAGAATGTAAGGACTACAATTTTGCAGTTTTATCATCATGATGAAACATACTTGAATTTCTCTCACTCTGTTACTGATAAACCCAGCATTCCTCTCAGCTCTGATAATCTCCTTTTCAGTTAACTCACCACCAGAATCAATGCTCTTTCCTGTCAAAACGAGAAACCATGGCTCTGAGATCAACGAGCAATGATCACAAGTGACTACTTACTAGAGTAGTACTCGAAACATACAAAAATGCATACATATTGAACTGACCATATCTCTTCTGCATTTTCATGAGTAATGGGCCAATTCTTTGGCGAATTGTGTACATTGTCCTTCCATATTCAGCAGCTGGCCAAATTTCAGTCCCAAAAACTGCGCTGCAGATATTGAAGATATTGGTCATATCGCAACCACTCAAACATTATGAATCAAACATAAAGTGTACAAGTTTACTTCTCAAAAGGATTTTGAAGTTCATATCATATATAAAAATATCAGAACATTGAGAATAGATGCAACCAACACCAACATGATGTTATACACCATAAAGCTCAAAATAGAGAAGAGGACTACCATAGAAAATCATTGTGTAATTGATTTGAATAATATACATAGGATAATTTATTGACCATTCAGAAACCTGAATTCTATCACTTGTCTAAATTATTTTTTAAGTACTAAAGTCATACTGAAACTTCCCCTATGGTTCATAGCAGGTCCCAAGCCCAGATAAAGGAAGAGGGTTGTGTTAGGCCCTCAGCAGCCAATGTAAAATTTGTTGATATACCAAACATGAAACATGGATCACTCATCCCAGTGAGATAAGGTTTTTGTTGTTGTAGTTACTAAAGTCATTGAAAAGGGTGATTCATTACCAGATTTTAATGCAATATCAAAATCCACAACCATAAACCAACCCAGGATAAATAACACCTCCAATAAACTCTCTTGAGCATGATATGCTAACCAACCACTAATCTCAAAGTTATACCACATCCATAAACCTTCTATCTAATTCTCCAAATACAGAAACTTGCAGAAAGAAAATAAAAATAAAAAACATGAAGATCATACCTGGTGGCAATTACTTTATCCCCAACAGTGAACACTCCAGCCTTATCAGCTGATCCTCCTGGTGCAATAGCATCAATGTAAGTTCCCCCATCCCTACCCTTTGCAAATTTGAGTCCAAAAGGCTGCTCAATTTCCACCTCATACTCTTCATACGGTTCCTCTTCATCTTTTTCTTCACTCTTGCCACTCTCCTGTTTGGATGCTTCTGAGCCAACCCCAGATGAAGCCTTAACAGCAAAAAGCAACGGTCTTGACAAAAGGGTGTTTGAGAAACAATAAGAAACACCTGAAAAAGTGGGGCTTCTGGAAGAAAAGAACTTGGTGGTGGGAGAAAACAAGGTTGGGTGAATTTGGGTGGTTCTTGGCAATGTAAGTGCAGAGTAAAGAGATGAGTGACCACTAGTGGTGGTAGGCAATGACATGGTTTATGGTTATGCACAAAACTTAGGGACTGCTACTGCTAGTTTGTGTTTTGAGTTCTATGAGTGGAGCGTCATCCCTTGGTGCTTGAAGTTGTGCTTGTGCATAGTTAACAGTCAGAGGTTGAGTTGTTGGGGGCCACAAAGACATGGATGAGAGGTTGTGAATGTAGATTGCTGAAGTGGTTAAGAAGCAACATCCATTCAGTTCACTGGTATGATGCCACGTGTACTTTTTCGATTTTGCAATGTTTGAGACGTGGCTGTACTACCTCTACCACTCCAACTAAGTCGCCAACAATTTCATTAGGGAGATGAAAAGTTATAAAAAAAAAAAAAAAAAAAGCAAAAAATTAACAACCTTGGTTGGAATGATAGAGCTTATTATATAATAAAATTGTTTTGGGAAACTAGTGATATTTTAATTGATTGTTACAGATAATATCACTTTAATAAATTATTTTAATTACTAATTTCATGAATAAATGTTTTTAGCAATTGTTCAAATTAACTATTGATGAGGTTTTTTTTTCCAGAAAAGATAAAGATTAATAATTTTTTTACGGTGAATTCACACCCTTGCTTTCGTTGACAACGGACAAGTTTTTGTTATATTAATCACAACGGAAACATGTCTTCTTCAAAGATATTTTTAATAAAAAAAAAAAAAAAGAAAGAGTGCGAAGTTAGCGAAGAGGGGTGTGGGAATAACAAAGCCCATCTAGGCCAGGGTGTCTGTTATTGAATCTGGGCCCCAGACATAGACCAAAAACACAACTTTAGACAGGACTTTAACTAACAATTACCCTCAATTAAGGGGTTAATCTCAAACTCTCACACTTGACCTAAGGGTTAATCTCAGAGTCTAACTTGCATGGATTCCTGGTCAGATAACAATAAAGATAAGAACATTGTTCAAGATTATCAGTTCCGTATCTGAATAGAAAAATAAAATGAAAATTTGCGTGGGCACCCACCAAACTCACATGGTAATTGCCTAATTGGTAGGAAGTGTATTTCAGTGAAGCGTGTGAAGTTTTATAATATTTCAGTGAAAATTTATTTCAGTTCATGTTCCTTAGCCTCTCTCTGTCCAGGCCTAGGTAGCCTCCTGTGCTCTTTACTATTTTATGCAAGAAATATTGGGATAAAGGACATTTCAAAACTTTTTTGGCTAGAAAAAATAAATAAATAAATGAACTATTTTCTCTCATTACATTGGAAAGATATTAGATTCAAATAAAAGAAAGAGTTTCATTTCTATGCAATGTAAAAAATTTACATTGTCAAATAAGAAATTATAAAAAATATGACTTTCAGTTAAATTATTATAAAAAAATAATAAACTTTTCATACGTAACAATTTGTAATTAGATAAACGTATAAAATTCTTTAACACTTCCATGACATAAACTATTTTCTCCAAAACAAAAGTCCAATAATAACCTGTTTTGCTGCTATTGCTTGTTTGTTTCTGTTTAACTTGATATAATGATATCAGTTCATACAGTTATCCAGCTGCACATATATGACAACCATGTTGAAAAGCAAAGAAAGGGATAGAATAGAAAGAAATTGCTTATATGTCATGTTAATAAACACAAGAAGTTAAGGCAAAACCTCTCCCCCAATGAACATGAGAAGTGAAACTGAGATAACCTACAACAATACCCTCTTTGAAGTCATTTTGCATCATCTTTCATTTTCAAACCAGATTCAGGAACCTCACTGATTATGGTCAATGTTTTTCCAATAGGGACCTCTGTGTGTGCCTGCAAAGGCTCCAATGAATCCACAATATCCCGCATTAGAGGCCTTGCTTTCGGGTTGCGGTTCAAGCAATGATATGCAAGCATTGCAGCCTTGTGAACTGCTTTAATTGGATAATCACCATCCAGCCTTGGATCTATGATGTTTAGAAATTTCTTCTTTTCCTTCAGCAAAGGAAGAGCCCATTCTGCAAGGTTCTGCTCTCTAGCAGGTCTTAACTTGTCTAAAGATTTTCTTCCAGTGAGAAGCTCAAGAAAAACAACCCCAAAACTGTAAACATCACTTCTAGGAGTCAGATGACCTGCACAACATATAATTATGATGTCAATGAGCATTATATTAAGTATTTAATTTCAATTCCCTGAGAGTATAATGGATTTTTACACTATCACAAATTGTCATGTATAACAAATTTGTAGACTTTTATAATAACTATCTTAAAAGTCATACCTAACATGACTTTTTATTGATTGACTGTGTACAAATGTTTACACTGACTATGCATAAAAATTAAACTCTATTAAGAATATGGGACAACCATAATTTCTCTACATTGACCATTATTTATGCCTAGTCAAAATATGAACTTTGTTTCACAAATGAGTACAGAATTCCAGCTTCAAAATAAACTTTACCTGTCATTATGTATTCAGGTGCAGCATAACCATATGTCCCCATTACTCGAGTAGAAACATGGGATTTGTCTCCAACTGGTCCATCCTTAGCTAGGCCAAAATCAGAAAGTTTTGCATTGTAGTCCTGTTTTTGAAACATAAAAAATCAAGATGGTTAGTTGAAAGCTGGCTTATTTTGGAACCATTGTGGCCTTTGCTGTACAACAGCAGAAACTAATGCAAAAATTACATTGTGCTGTCTGCTTCAACACCTAAAATGGAACCAGAGATATCACAAAATACTAGCTTGTGTCTTTTGGTCTTGTGAAAAATATTTAGTCTGTAAGTCAGTGCATGATTGCTTAAGCAAAACCATGAAATATTATTATTAGTACAAACATCTTTGAAAAAATGCACATAAGCTCCATTAAGTCATAATCCTTTAGAGAAAATAAAAGTACATCATAAATAAATAGATAGAGAATTAACAAAGCGTTTGCCCTGACTTTTTTTAGAGTTTTTAAAGTTATTTTAAAGTTAAAGTTAAAAATAAGGATTTTTAATTTAAAGTTTTAACTGACTCCAATTTGTTAGTAAAGCTTATTTATAGTTGGCTTGCTAGAGTCTTGTGTCTTAACAGAACAGCATATATGTGTTTTGCTGTGATAAAATTTGACAACATAAACTACAAGCAGTATCTATAGTTTGCAACAATTTTAGAATAAAATAAATCAGAAACACCAAAGGTTATGGAAGTTCAAATATTTTATCTTGAAGAACTCAATAATCAACATGATCTCAACAACAATACTTAATGTAGTTTAGTGGCCTTGTGAGCATTGAGCATCAAACATGTCAGGCAAGAACTCCAAAGAATCATCAGGTGCTACCAAGAATCCATGATTAATAAAACCTAATTAACCTACTTCATGTCAAAATTACCTACTCTGTGCTAAATCCAAATTAAACCCTGAACAAGCCAATTATGGAAAGCACTATTTATTCACCTCCCAATATATGCTTAAATGGTTAAATTTTAATTCCTCATCTGTCTAGTGTCTACACATTTTCAGTTGAAATATTTAAGTGTGCTGACCTGGTCCAATAAAATATTTGATGTCTTAAAATCTCGATAGATGACAGGTTTCTCTGCTTCATGAAGAAATGCAAGTCCCTTTGCAGCACCAAATGCAATCTTCATTCTTATGGACCATGGCATAGGAAGCAAAATTTCTGCAATATTTATTTAAGTAAAGACACATTAGGTATATAAACAAAAAAAAAATAATAATAACAAACATTAAAGTATATTCTTTTGTTGAATAAAGACATAAATAGTTTTGAATATAACTAGTGGACTTTATGATTTTATCATGGTGGGGTCTTTGCATCATTAAACCTGCGTCCTGCGTCTGTCTTTCTCCAATAAAATAATCCTATAACAAAAGGATCCAAGACTAATATTGAACCATGCTAAACAATCAGCGTAAAATATCTTGATTACTTTGAAAAGAAAATATTAAGTGAAGAACAAAAGCATTTAATATTTAGAGAAGTCCATAAATCATGTAATGCTTTTTCTTCCATTAGCTAATTAGGAAGATTTTCCGTATGATTCTTTACAAGGATTTAGAATTTCTCATTATCTAATTAAAGAGTGAATCTTAATAAATTAATAATAAGGAGTCTCCCTTTTTCTACTACCTAGAATTGTCTTTCTGATTGAGTGATGTTCCACGTGTGAAAGATGAGATGATCCATAAATTTCTAAGAGTGAATGTGAGTGTGAGTTTGAGACTAAAAAGTATTCATAGTCATAGTGGTGCGGGTGTGAAGAAATTTAAATTATCCCCCAAATGATCAGAGAAACAACATAGACATTTTTAGGTATACTTGGTAGAAGGTACTAATATTTTTACATTTTACCACTCATTATGTGTCATTGGAATTGCAGGCGTACTGATCAAAATAATATCAATTGCATGCGTGAGTCACGGTTAATTTTTATGTCCTCTAATTTATTTTTTTGGTTCAAATTGATCCTCTTATTATTTCAAAGATTCAATTATGTCATGTATTTTTTAAAATTAGTTCAATTATATCCTTTATTTTTAAAAATGTTTAATTAGGTTCTTTATTTTTTTTTAAATGTGTTCAATTTGATCCTATTTAAAACTAATTTCGGTCTTATTTTTTAAAAAATTTGGAGCAAATGGAAAAAAATGGGACCAAATTGAATCTATTTAAAAAAATAAAGGACCTAATTGAATATTTTAAAAATAAAGGACCCAATTGAACTACTTTTAAAAAATACAGGATCTAATTGAACATGAAAATAATAAGAGAACCAAATCGAACCTAATAAATAAGTTGGAGGAAAAAAAGTAAATTAAACTAATTTTTACTAATTAAACAGCACCCATACTCATCTTTGAAGTTAAATAGATTGATGATCCATATAATTGACATGGCATACAATATACATTCTGTGGTTCAATGTAATAATATTATCTTACATTTATTAAAAATGTATTAAAAGAATAGTTTTTAATTATTAGACACGATTTATTATAAATACTTAAATTATTATTTGACATGTGCAAAGTTGTAATTTGCAAGAATTATAACAAAAGGCACTTATCAAAAAAATATCTTTATACATATCAAACAATAATTTATTTTTTGTAATAAAGCAATAATTTAATTATTTAAAAGATAAGTGTAACACTATAGCTTTTAGTCACACTCACATGTCTAGCTGACTTGTCTCCTCACATATAAGACATAGAGTAGCCTTGTGGAACCCCGGCACCTGGGTATTTGGAATATTAACTTATGTGGGGAAAACTCTATTTATGATAATTTATGCACTCGTGTAACACTATGCCATGTCCAAGGTACTTCACTTGGTCACCCAAACATGAATTAATCTACAGTAATAAAATCGGAAAAAAGTTGTAAAACAAGAAAAGTTCATAGCTAGCTTAACCCTTGTTTGGTAGGTAAAAAATTAGGAGAGAAGAATAGATGGAAATAAGTTGGTTTGCTTAGTAGAAAAAATTTAAAGAAGAATTAATTTTAAAATTTATGAGATTTATTATACTATTTCTCACCTATTTCTTTCAATTCATCTCTCTATCTCTTTCTTTATCTCTTCCATATTTCTCTTTATCTAAACATTTTTCATTTCTATTTTATTTTTTTTTACCTATTTTTACTTTTTTTTTATCCACTTTATTTTTCTTCTCGCTACCGGACATAAAACTGTAAGTGGTCTTCCGAGCACATGAGTACTCCTTGGCTCATTGCATTGGACAATGATGTAGGACCTACCAAGAATTTACATTCAAAAATCTCTCAGCTGTTCACTGAGGTAACTTCTTCCATTATATTTTTTATGTCAATGATTAAACCGCAAAGGAATGTTGTGGGTCAATAAGTCATAGTCTTCTTTTACATTGACATCTAATATGGTCACTAAAGGTTGTATTTAGTATAATTAAAACAACACATTATTTCCTTATGTAATGTTACTGTCAAACTTATGACCTTATCAAATCCATCTAAAGCACATGTCCCTAACTCGGTATTTTTCCACGAAGCTACAAAATGGAACCAAAATCACTTTAATCTTAAATTCCTTTCTTTAAGTGTCAACATTGTCGGAGACAACATAAAGGGGTAAGTAAAAAACAAGGATAGATGCATCTAGCAAAGCAAAATAGTAACATTTTTCTAGAAGTTGTTTAAATAAATTCCTCTCTAGCCATGGCTACATGCATTAGCACCCTAATAACACACAATTGTCCTAAGCTTTAATTTCAATATCCAGAAAAAGTGGCATGATATACTTACTTGAGAACAAGTTGTGTTCCACACTTCCCCGAGACATGTACTCATATATTAGTACCCTATGTTCGTCTTCACAGCAGTATCCAATTAACTTGACTAGATTTGGATGTGAAAGCTGCCCCAAAAATATGACTTCTGCCTAGAAAGCAACCAAAACCTTAATTTAATTAATCTTACAACAATTTTTTAACCAACAATGTATATTTTGTTTTTTGTGACATTAACTTATATGTGGCAATAGTAGAGTAGAATAAACATAGCATGTGAAGCAACATCATGACTTTGCAGTTAGACAATTTCATACGAAACAACATTGTACAGAAAGACAAAAAAGTATACCAGCCATTCTCTGTGCCCTTGATGACTATTGTCACCATCATGAACCTTAACAGCTACAGCAAGGGTAGGAAGCCCCTGCCTTAACTCCTCAGAAATGAACCCTTTGTAAACGCGTCCAAATCCTCCTCCCCCCAACACACGATCTGGCTTAAAATTTGCAGTGATTACCTTTAACTCATCATAAGTGAATGCAATCAAAGGATTTGCAGCTGAGTCACGCCTTAGGTCTTCTACTTCCTCAGGATTTGATGGTAACTTACTATCATCATTCCTTTGTCTGGTTCCCTGGTTTTGTTCTTTTGGTGAATCAATAAGAGAAATGAGAACAAATGATATGCACATTTAATTAAACTCTGAAAACAGAATATTTATTCCCATTTATATTCATCCAGTTATTCTAAGAAAAACTAACCAGATATTACATTAAACAGTTAATGCAATGGTATGTTATACACAAAATTATCAATTAAGTTCACTATCTATGAATAAAAAATTTAAACACTGCTTGAGGACTCAAAAGGGAAAATAAATATTATAGCGTTATCAATATCAAGTAAAAAGATTAAGAAGTCAACATAAACTTCTTTTCTCGTATTGGATAAAGAGAAGAAAAATTAGTATACACTTTCAAAAGCATGGGATGGTGGGAATATATTATAATTGTGAAGCAGCGGATTATATAATAAAAACCCACCACTAATTTTCATAGAAAATTTAGTTAAGATAATACTCGACGCACTAGAGTTAAGAGGTTTCCACTATCCACGTGAGAATTACAAGCCGACCCACTTTTGAAGCAGACACATAAGTAAAAAGGTGATTAGGGGTCATATTAACAGATTCTACAATGAAGTAACTTTAGAAAAGTTAAAAAGGATTTGATATGAAGACAACATGTAACTCCTATATGGAGATTTCTGTTTTTTTGTTCTCTGTCTTTCAATGATTTGCAGAATATCAACTTGCCTACAAGGATGAGCTATTTGAAGCTAATACTACTACATGTCAAGGTTTCACTAGATTCAAATGATCCAATAACCACAACACAGAAAATTTTCAATGAAAAAAGAATCAGCTTAAAGGGTGATTAAGAAAGCATGGAGGGAAAATTGGAAGGCTCCAAAACATGAAATCCTTGAGAATAACACTCATCAAAGACAAAATATTGAAAGCGAGAAGAAGGGAGAAAAAATACAAGGAGATGAATAACCCATTTTCAAGAGAGAGAACAAAATCCAGAAGAAGGAAAACAAGGAATCTAATCAAAGCTCTAACAAAACGTATACCAAAAACACTTATTCATCCCAAGCAATGATGAAAATAGCAAAATTATAGGAGAACATCCAAAACAGAGAAAGGCAAGTTTTTTGTTAGTAAACCAACCTGACTTTACATTGGATGAGACTCTATACTCTGATGACTCCCACCTACACCAGCAATTACCCATTATACAAAATCCAAACACACCCTTGCAGCACCAGCTCCTTTACCAACACCCCATCACAAAAACCACAACTTATTTTTTTTCTTTTATTATTTTCTGTGTGTTGTTATCTCATCACTCCTCAAGAAACATGGCTTAGATTTAGGAGCGAGGAAGAGACACACACAACAAAAGGAGAAAAATAACATGGCATCTCCTATGCTAGTGGTTAAGTGCTATGATCAAATGTGAACGGGGACATGTCTTTTGGTGACAGAAAGGGAAGAGTGGGAGATAATTCAGAGATGGCAATGATGTTGATGAGTTGGGTGTTGGCTTGGCTATGGGGGAAGATAGAAGGGCCCACATCGACTGGGGTGTGTAGTGTAGTAGTGATTCAAATTGTGGCTTGGTGCACTCTGATGCGTTAGTGCGCACAATATAGAAGGCGCATGTTTTTGATAATGCACACCCACCAATCTTTTTCCATCACTCTCTAATATTATTCCACGCTTTCGTTTACTAAACCCTTTCTTCTCTTTGTCTTTGTTCTCACTTCTCTCCAATTAATCCCTTCCTCTCTTGGGGTGTACCCAACACACACAATTAACTTGCAACCACCACACCTAACCACCCTTTTTTTCATTCTTAACCTTTTGGTTTCTTCCTTAAAATAATTTCTTTCTTCTTTTCTGCTAGGCCAATAGAAAGGGCTATGACCAATAAAGTGAGTTTATTTGGTTAGAAAATGGTATTAGAATAACTATTAGTAATTTAGTATCATAACTTTTGTTAAATATTAAATGCAGGAGAAAAAAAAAACATGCATCTAATTAATTATTATGACGATATTATATTTTTTTGCCTTAATTGTTTAACTAAATGCATCTCTTAAAAGATAAGTAAAGTTTATCCATATGTGCCCAATGTCATATATAATAATTTGTATATAAAATACACAATTGAAGGAGAGTATGAATCCGTTGGCAGCCAGTTGTGCCGTTGCTGTTATTGATGTAATATTGAGATGGTTATTAAAATGACAAAAATTAAATGCAATAACATGCACTATATAACAAGAAAATAAAAATGTAATTAATAGATACATGATAACAATCAATACGTTAATAATTTTATAAAATTAAATATAGTACTGATGTGCGAATTTATTTACATACGAAAAAAATATATAGTTTAATTATATAAAAGTGTGTTAAGAAATATTTTATTTTTATTAATTTATAGTTTATTGTTAATAATTTGTTCTGGACAATATTTTTATTAAATACAGTATGCATATTAGTAAAATTGTCAATTTTTTAACAAGGATATCATTGAAAAAAGACATTTTATAAGTAATTACATTAAGGAGTTTTTCTTTATCAGGAGTAATTACATTAAGGAGATTATTAAACAATTCATTGTAGACTATACTATACTTTGATGTAGTCTTTATATTTCTCATCTATTCAAGAATATTAATTCTCAATTATTTTGGTGATGTCGCTCTTGAGAATATAATACAATATATAATTAATTATATATACCTGACAAAATACAGGTAATGTTATTAATTGTTTTGTCAATCTCACTTAAACTTCTGTATTTTTTTTTATCGTTAAATCATGTCAGGAGTGTATTTATTAATTTCATAAAAAATCCACGATTAGATATCTTTGGGCTAATTAAAACTTATTGACCAAATTCAATAGTTTTTTTTTAAAAGAACCAAATTCAATAGTTAAATCATTGACCATTAAAATCTTTTATTCATTTTGTTACATATTGATTATTATAACGTCATTTGGTTTAAATAATTGAATCTGAGCTGAAATTTTATCGGTTGCACGGTCTAGTCCTGTTTTAATGATATATTGCTTCTGCTTATTATAGCTATTAAATTAATGAATTAATTGTACCTTAGTTCATTTATATTAAATTATATATAATTTTGGTGTCTCAATTTTTTTCGACTGAAATTAAAACTTTCTATTTTAAAAAACTTTAAACCTTAACTGTCACTCTAAACAAGTCCTAAACGTAAATAGTGGAGAATAAAAAAGCACGTTACGAATGCGAATGCAAAGGTTTCCATTTATTAACTTAACTATAACCGTAAATGATCAAATTATTTTGTTTGTTTCATTAGAGAGTTAAACAAAAATCCATTAATGCGAATCTTAAAACATCATATTTTTTTAAAACTATAAATAGGTCTTACTATTCACCTCACAATCCGATTACATCGCAAACAGTAACCATGGCATCGACATTTAACAACTTTTGTCCAATGGTTCTGTTTGCGGTAATTTCCACTTTATTAGCCAACAAAGGAGTTTCATCTGAAGAAGTAGTACACACTAACACTATGGGGAGATTCTATGCTGGAGGAGGAGGAGGGTTTCCAATAATCCAACCTTATGCGGATTATATGATTAATTGCACACACCAATTACGTTCAAACTGTGGCGACCAAATGCTCCAGAGGATTTTCTATGACACCCAAAAAGTTAGCAAAAAATGTTGTCGCAACCTTGTGCGTTATGTTGGTAAGTCTTGCCATGATAGCATGACAAATTACGTTTTAGGGGAGGATCCACATGTTAGTATGGACGAACAAACCCAAATTTTACACAGGAGTGAACAAGTTTGGAATGTTTGTACCCTCCCTCCTTTCCATCTTGGTCAAACCTAAGTTTAAGATCATGTTACTAGTATATTATTTGCAATAATTTAAGAATTTCGATGCTCGGAACTTCTAATCATTTAGCTGAATTTAAATCAGACTAGCCTCTCTTCAAATAAATAAATAAATAAATAAATCAGACTAGCCTCTTAAAGGGTGTTTAATGTGAGTTGTTTCTTGGATTCTTAAATTTAACTATTAATATTTTTTCAAAGAAAATATTCAAATTCAATTTAGAAATAAATATGAAAATGATTTTATTCAAAAAAAATATATGAAAATGATAGGTTAAAAAAAGAGGTTAAGAAAAATAGTTAAAAATGTTCTCGTTGAAAAAAAAAAACACCTAAAAATGCTCCAATTAAAAAATAACTCCAATTCAAGATAAATATTCTAATTGATATAGCGGGAGAATTTATATATATAAAGAAAATCAAAGAGAACAATAAATATTTTCATAATTAATAATCAAATTTTATTATATTAAACATGAATAAATTAAATATGAAAAATATTTTTTTTAAAAAAATAATTTGATTGTATATGCCTAAAATTTAAAATTTAAATCAAGTTTAAATTGAAATTAAATTTAAGTAATAATATTTAAAAGGAATAAATTCATGTTATGATGTATTTAATTACATTTTCATACTTAATTTTTAATATTATAAGTTGTGAATTATGAGTGATGGCATTTATAAGTCGAGTTTATTTTTTAATATTACGATATTATAAATATTTTGTTATTTTTGAATACTAGTATTATTTAATATATTATATGAAAAATTAAAATAATATTCTTTAATTTTTGTCGGTTCAATCATAATTTAACAATAATTAGACTATATACTAAACCTTAGACTACTGTCTTTATGGGTCAATGACTTATTGGATTTTAAAAACCTTGACTGAAACCTTGTTCATTAAGTTTATTATTATTATTTTCAAGTAACTCATCCTTGATAGTTGATAGTGATACAACCGCTGTCTGCTTGTTTACAAGTTACTTATTCTTGTTGTGTGCCTCTTGTTTACAAGTCGGCAGGTAATTCAAAATTCAAATTAAAATAATAAAATAAAACCATTAAATTCGGTCAAGATTAGACTATTCAGTTGAAGAAATAAAATTTTCCACTTCTTTCCTCCGCCCCAAACTTCTTGCAAATTGACCTATGAAGTAGGATGGAATTTTCTTGGACGTTAGGAAGTATAGTCTTTTTGACTCATCTTCTGGCTGTGCTTCTCCAAAAATTCAATTGTAAGCACTCACCAAAAACAGACGCATTTGGTGAGTGTTTTTTTTTTTTTTAAGTTATGCTATTAGAGAGGAAATTATTTAATTTATATAAGTAAAAACAAATTGTGTCATGATAGAATCCATTTGAAAATTACAATATAGAACATGCTAAAAAGATAAACAGCTCATACTAGTTACGGGCTTATTGCATTAAAATTGTTCTTTAGTTAACACTCTCTAATTATATATTCTTTCTAATACATTTTTTATTGTTAATTAAAACTTACTGAAATTTACAAAACTATGAGTGAAGCTTATTAAATAAAAAGTGAGACTCAAAATTTTAGGATTCTCAATAAATTTAAACTCATAATAAATAAAGATAGTTAAAAAAAATGCGTTAAACAGTACCATCTTCCTAACATTTCTCTATATTTAGTTATTTACAACATTGTTGAAGCAGCCCAAATTCCTCTTTACATGTTCTAAAATTATATATTCTTTCTAATACATTTTTTATTGTTAATTAAAACTTACTGAAATTTACAAAACTATGAGTGAAGCTTATTAAATAAAAAGTGAGACTCAAAATTTTAGGATTCTCAATAAATTTAAACTCATAATAAATAAAGATAGTTAAAAAAAATGCGTTAAACAGTACCATCTTCCTAACATTTCTCTATATTTAGTTATTTACAACATTGTTGAAGCAGCCCAAATTCCTCTTTACATGTTCTAAAAATGTATGCGTCACAAACAAGGTTTTTGTATTTATTTGTAGCTCAGTGGGGGAAGAGTGAGGATCTGGCTAGTTTAAGAGACAATATCATTGTAGAACCAAGGTATGGTATCTCAGTGCTATTTCAGCGTTGACACGATTTGGATGCACATGCACTAAATATAACAAAATTTTGTTTAGTCAAAATCTGGGATATCAAAAGTCAATGCACCATAGAACACTACATAACCCAATGGTCCCTAGTGTTTATGGTGCCTGCTCTCATTTTCACTTAATTTGTTCAATCAAATTTAGTATCATACTATTAATTTCACCAAAATTGCATCATGTTTTTGCCCCTTTAATATTTTCCTAAAATATTTAATCCTTTTTTTTTTCTTTTTTTCTTTTTTCCTGTCATGGTCTATGTACTACTCGGACTCGGCACTCCACCGAGTAGTCGAGCAGGCCGAGTAGAAACTATCACTCGGACTCGGATGATAATAACGGAAAGAATATATCTTAGCATGTGATAAGATATCGAAAGATCAGGCCATAAGATAAAGATAGAAGATAGAATTATCTCTATCTTAATCACGAGATTTGAGGAGATTTGATAGGAAAATAACCCTATCAAATCTATCTCTTTACACCCAATAAATACAGAGCGATCCATCTCAATCGAGGTACGAAAAATCTAATCCCACTTTGTAATACCTGTCTCTCCCTCTGCGCCTCTAACTTGAGCGTCGGAGTGTCCTTGCAGGTACACCCCCCACCAGTCACGGAGGTGATCGCGACGGAGCCACCTCACCAGAAGGCTTACCAAAATCTGGTAAGAACATTTGGCGCCCACCGTGGGGCTCGGTGAAATTATTCCCAGCCACACTAACCACAACAAGATTAACCTAATGACGACGACCCAGAAAGAAGCAGCGAACCATGAAAAGCGACCACAGGGGGGGGAAACCCAAATCCTGGGCGTACCACCCCCAAGGGATACCCAGGGAGGTAACCCCAACAACGTGGCGCCCTTCCCGCGTCAGGTGCTTGAGAATCACCCACTGATCCAAGCCCTGCAAAGGGAAGTTGACACGCTGAAACAGAGCAACGCTAAGGAGATAGAAGATCTCCGCAGGGAGAACGCTATCCTCCGAGAGCAATATCAGAAACTGCAAGAGGACCGGAACGGAGTTTCGGCAGCCCACGTCGCTATCAACGGGTTCTCGGCAGCCCATGCCGCTACCAACGGACTATCGGCGGCACATACCACCGCCGATAGACACCCTGACCGAACAGAGCAGGAAGACACCACTTGGAGCGAGGCAGACCGAACAACAACCCAATTAGAGTCCAGACCCGCATCAGGATCGCGAGCACCACCAAGGCGGAGTACGATACCCGAGACAACGAGGCGACACCCGTTTGTAGACGGAATCATGGAGACTCCGCTACCGGCTGGGTGGAAGCCGTTATCCATGGACAGATACGATGGGCTGACCGACCCCGACGAGCACATCGACGCATTTGTCACACAGGTGAACCTGTACACAAACGACGACGCCATCATGTGCCGAGTGTTCCCAACGACCTTGAAGGGAGCAGCGTTGAACTGGTACACACGACTCCCCCCCCACTCAATCGACTGTTTTGCCACGTTGGTCGCTCGTTTCGGCGCTCAATACGCTACGAGTCGACCCCACCACCTGACGGCAGTAGCACTGGCCAATATACGGCAAGAGGACAATGAGTCTCTCCGGGACTTCATGGAAAGATTCGCCGAGATCTCTGTCAAGATCCGGGACTTGAATCCACAAGTGGCATTAAACTCCATGCTTATGGCACTAAAGTCCGGACCTTTTTCAGACAGCCTCTGCAGGAAACCGCCACACGACATGGACGAGCTCCGAGCTAGAGCAGCAGGATATATTCAGATGGAAGAAATGACGAAGTTCAGGGAACGGGTCAGAGGTGAATCCTATAGAAAACAAGAAGAACGAGAGAAACCAGGAACAAGCCGAGAGCGGAGTAGCAAACCTAGAAGCGATAGACCGCCTCGTGCAAGATTTGCCCACTATACCCCCCTGACTGATAGCAGAGCACGAGTCCTGGAAGAAGCCTGCAGCGCCGAGCTGATAAGCCTGCCTACCCGAAACAGCTCTCCAGAGAAAGCAGATAGGTCCAAATTTTGCAGATACCACAGGGTACATGGACACACCACAGAGGAGTGCACCACCTTGAAGGATAAGATTGAAAAACTTATCCAACAAGGCAAGTTACGACGCTTCGTCCGAGACGACGGCCGAAAATCTGTGCACGAACGAGTCCGGGATAGGGAAGACTACCGCGATAGAAAAACCCGACGCACGGAAGAGCCCCGCCAGGAACAACAAACCAAACCTCCCGAAACTCGACTACGAGGTGTTATCAACACAATAGCAGGAGGATTCGCTGGAGGTGGTTGTTCGAGTTCGGCAAGGAAGAGACATCTGCGTAGTCTCCGATCCATCAACTCGGCTTCAACAAACACCAGAATGCACAAGAAAATGCCACCTATAATTTTCACAGATGCAGACTTCGAAGGCATAGAGCCCAATCATGATGACCCGATGGTGGTCAAGATTGAAGTCGCAAACTGGTTGGTGTGCAAAGTCTTAGTCGACCAAGGCAGCTCGGTAGATATCCTGTATTGGTCCACCTTCAAACAGCTAGACATCCCTGAAAATAAAGTACAACCATACACCGAACAGTTAGTCGGATTCGCAGGCGAAAAGGTTGATACCAGAGGCTACATTGACCTCCTCACGACTTTTGGAGATGAGAAGGGGTCCAAAACCATCATGGTCAGGTACCTCCTAGTCAACGCCCTCACCTCATACAATATTCTTATAGGCAGGCCAGCACTCAACAAATTAGGGGCAATAATTTCAACTCTACACCTGGCAATGAAGTTCCCAAATTCGGAAGGAAAAATAGTAACAGTCAAGGCTGATCAGGAGGCAGCCCGCGAGTGCTACCTAGAAAGCCTAAAGATAGCCAGCGGCAAAAAGACCCCAGAACTGACGATAAAACACGTAGCATGCACTTCTCTTACAACGCCAATAGAGGAGACCGGCCTAGATCCCAGGGAAACCGAGCCGAGAGCAGAGCCCACAGAACAGATAAAATCATTCCAAATAGGAAGAGAGTCAGGACAATGCACGAAACTCGGGACTCAACTAGAAAGTGAGACCGAAGGAGCCATTGCCAAAGTCCTGTTAGACAACGCAGACTTGTTCGCATGGTCAGCCGCCGACATGCCCGGAATAGACCCAAGCTTCCATTGCCACAAGCTTGCCATTTACCCGGAGGCCAAACCGATCTCCCAAAAGAAGAGGAAACTCGGGGCTGAAAGGGGAAAAGCGGTAAAAGAAGAAACTGAAAAGTTACTCGGCGCAGGCTTCATCAGGGAAGTTCAATACACAACATGGCTCGCAAATGTGGTGATGGTTAAAAAGGCGAACGGAAGATGGAGAATGTGCACCGACTACACGAACCTTAACAAAGCATGCCCAAAAGATTCATACCCGCTGTAATGTCGTGATATTTTTTTCAAGTGTTTGATTGATAATACAAGAGAAAATTAAATTATGTTGAAATAATATGATAATTAACTTAAGTTATATGTTGTGATATGTGATGTGGTATTAATCTTGGAATTTAATAAGGTGTTAGGCTCAGAGTGTGTGTAGGGAGATTTTTAGGATTTTACGTAAGTTGTAGAAGAAAATAATAAGAGAAGGGAGTGTCTTTAGAGGAAAGGTGGGGACAAATAGCAAAATTCCATGCAAATCTTCTTACTAGACGTGCAAAGCTTCCTGTTTCTTCTAGTCTTCTTCATTCTTATCTTTCTTTTTATATAAGTATCCTTACCGTAAGTGAGAGAGAACTATTTTCTCCCTGAACTTGAAGATTTATTTCTTCTTTCCTAGAGAGTTCTTGGCCGAGTTTAAGTCGGCGTCTCTTAGTCGATTCTGTAGCAAAACTTAAGGGCAGATCACTTGAGAATCTCAAAGTTATCCTCTCTAACTTTTCTTCTTCACGGGTTGAATCAAGAACTGTAGGTAAGGGAAGCTTTAAACTTGTTTTATTGATATGGTGGTGATATGTTTGGAATTCTGTTTCTGTTTTGGATGCTTTAAAGATCTGTTATGATGATGTAATGATTTTGCTCTCTTGATGTTTTGATGATATGAGCTGAGTTTGTTGTGATAATATGTTGTTGTGCTTTGGAATGATATTGTAAGTGTTGGAAAATGGTTTCGAAACCTTTGAAACATGTGTTCGTAATGGGTTTTTGAAAGGTTCTGGGCTCTGCAGAAAACCACTCGTCCAAAGAAAAACCATCGTCCATTTATCTATACTACGACTAAAAACCAACGTCCAGTGAATACTAGAGTGTAGTAAAACCAGCGTTCAATGACCCAGCGTCTAGTGACCAGCGTCCAATGAGTCATTGTATAATGAACCGCGTCTAGTAGTACCTTAGGTACAGTAAAGTCTGACGTCCAACGATGGTGGTTGTGAAATTTTGAGAGTGTGTTTAACAGAGAATCAGAACCTAGTCTTGTTACGAACGAGGATGTTTGATTTGCCACTATTTTGGTTCTAGAGCTATGTTAGGAAATTCACTCTTTTGGTTAACGTGGATTATGAGTTGTGAGTAAGGAGTCCAGTAATGAGGACGATTTACTTGTGCTTATTGAACTGCGGGATGGGTTCATAAGCTTGAATTGAGAAAAATGGTGAATTTATAACATAGAGAGAGCGTGCGGCAATCAGAGTGATTGAGTTGTGCATGATATTGCATAAGGGTAGGCACGTAAGTTGAGGGTGCTAGGTGGGCTCTCAACCTAGTGCTGGAGGATTTCGTGGTGGCCAATGGCGGGCATATAGAATAGACAAGTGGGCGAATTCCTAAAGATGGAAGGTTTTGCAAACCTGACAGAGGTAAGCCAATACCCACATTTGTCTATATCGGATTAAATTCACACTTCCTCCACATGGTGGCTCAAGGGACTCCCTGAATGGTCTAAGGCGAGACTAATGGTAGGGGATGGGGCCTATGGGGACCGCCCGAAAGTTGTTGAAATCTCCATGGAGTCGAGTCAGCATAATGTGGCATGATGATATTGATGTGTGGAATGATAACTGAAATGTTTATTGTGAATGATGTGATTGAAACTGTGTATACTATATCAATTTTCTTATATCTAAGTAAGCTTACCCTTGCAATTTGTGTTTGTATTGTATTACTGCAATGATCGTGTATTGACACGGGAGCAGATAATAGTGATGGCGCAGGCTTCCATGATAGCCAAGGTTGAAGATTGGACGATCCCTTTATTCCTTTGGATTGGACGATCTAGAGACTGGACGATCCTCTTGTTTTGTTAAGTTTGTTCGAGTAGATATGTACATACTAAGGGGAAACCAACTTAGGATTTTGTACAAATATTAATATTAGTGTGAAGGTTCTCTACAATGGAATACTTCTTCTGATAGTATATGTAGCCTTATATCTTAAAGTGCACATCGATATTTTACATTTGGACGATGTAGTGATGAACGTTTTATATATAAGTACATGTGTATGTATTATAAATGAAAAAAATTTATAAGTTCTTTCACATGATAATAATTAAATAAGAGTTTAGTATAATATAATTGTAACGAAGTTGGGTCGTTACACCCGCTGCCAAGCATAGACAAGCTAGTAGATGGAGCAGCCGGCTACCCGATCCTGAGCTTTCTGGATGCATACTCCGGGTACAACCAGATACCAATGTACCCACCGGATGAGGAAAAAACGGCATTCATAACCGACACGACAAATTACTGCTACACGGTAATGCCATTTGGACTGAAGAACGCAGGAGCAACATACCAGCGTCTAATGGACAAAATCTTTACAAAACAACTCGGCAGAAACCTGGAAGTCTACGTTGACGACATGGTGGTTAAAAGCAGAGAACCAGAGTCGCATCCAGGAGACCTGACCGAAATTTTTGACGAGATCAGAAAACATAATATGAGGCTAAACCCTGAGAAATGCGTATTCGGGGTACATGGCGGAAAGTTTTTAGGATTCATGCTCACCCACAGGGGCATAGAAGCCAACCCGGAAAAATGTGCGGCTATTATAGGCATGAGAAGTCCGGGTAACTTAAAAGAAGTACAACGGCTAACTGGAAGACTGGCGTCCCTATCCCGTTTCTTGCCAAAAGCAGCAGAAATAGCAAGACCCTTTTTTCAACTACTCAAGAAACAGCAAGACTTCGGATGGGATGAAAAGTGTGAAGAAAACTTCCTAAAGATAAAAACACTACTTTCATCACCACCAATTTTAACAAGACCTGAACCCGGCAAGGACTTAATATTATACTTAGCCGTCTCGGGAGACGCGATCAGTTCGGTCATCATCCAGGAAGAAGATCAGACGCAAAAACCAGTCTACTACATAAGCCGAGTATTGAAAGATGCCGAAACCAGATATCAAAAGATAGAAAAGCTAGCGCTAGCCTTAGTCACCTCAGCACGACGGCTACGTCCATATTTTCAAAACCACCCAATAGTGGTACGGACAGACCACCCGATACGACAGATACTGAGGAAACCAGAGCTAGCCGGACGAATGATAGCATGGTCAGTAGAACTATCCGAGTTTAACATCAAGTACGAACCGAGAGGGCCCATCAAGGCACAGTGCCTAGCCGACTTTATTGCTGAACTAGCACCAGTGGCAGAGGCGCCTCTCCCATTCTGGACCCTTATGTAGATGGCTCCTCGAATGAAAAAGGCAGTGGAGCAGGAGTCATAATTGAAAGCCCTGAAGGGATTATCCTGGAACAGTCACTCAGATTCGACTTTAGCGCATCCAACAACCAAGCCGAGTATGAAGCCCTGCTAGCAGGGCTAAAACTCGCCAAGGAAGTAGGAGCGAAACACCTTAGATGCTGGAGCGACTCAAAACTAGTTACTGGGCAAATGAGTGGATCCTATCAAACGAAGGACCCCCAGATGACAAGATATTACCACTTGGCCTCCCAGTTGAAGAACGAATTCATCAGTTTCGAGCTCGACCACATTGCGAGAGAACAAAATGAAAGAGCCGACCTGCTGTCAAAGTTGGCAAGTACGAAGAATAAGGGCCAGCACAGAACTGTCATACAGGAAACAATATCCACGCCGAGCGTCGAAAAAATTGTTTCCAACATCAACTCGGCTGACAGAGAATGGATGACCGAGATATGGAACTTCTTGAAGGAAGGAACCCTCCCAGAAAGCCGGGAAGAAGCCAAAAAGATCAGAAGAAGGGCCAGCTACTATGTCATAGAAGGAGAAGACCTTTATAGGAGAGGCTTCACAGCACCGCTACTGAAATGTATCACGAAGGCTCAGGCCGAATACGTGGTAAATGAGATGCACAAAGGGATATGTGGAATGCACTCAGGCGGAAAAGCTATGGCCTCCCGAACTCTAAGAGCCGGATATTACTGGCCAACGATGCGCCGCGACTGCGCCGAGTACGTCAGAAAATGCGAAGAATGCCAAAAGTATGGCAACTTATCCCATCTACCAGCAGAAGAATTGCACAATATCACAGCACCCTGGCCCTTCGCCCTATGGGGAGTTGACATATTAGGCCCTTTCCCACTCGCTAAAGGACAAGTGAAGTTCCTCCTCGTCGGAATTGACTACTTCACAAAGTGGATCGAGGCCGAACCCTTGGCAACTATCACCGCCCACAACGTGCAAAAATTCATATGGAAAAATATCATATGCCGTTTCGGCATCCCCCACTCGGTGATTTCTGACAACGGTAGACAGTTCACCGAAAAGAACCTCGAAGAGTTTTTCAAAAACCTAGGGATTCGGCACCGAGTGACCTCAGTGGAACATCCGCAAACTAACGGACAAACGGAAGCCGCAAATAAAGTGATACTCGGAGAACTGAAGAAGCGAGTAGGAGACGCTAAAGGAAGTTGGGCAGAAGAACTTCCCGCGATCTTATGGGCATATCGTTGCACACCACAGTCGACAACAGGGGAAACTCCTTTCAGACTGTCATACGGATCAGACGCCATGATACCAGTAGAAGTCGGAGAGCCCTCCCTGCGAAGAACAAATTTCATCCAGGAAAACAACAACCAATCACTCAGGCATGCACTCGACATGACCGAGGAGACGCTCAACGAGGTCCAAGTCAGAATCGAGGCCTGTAAAAGAAGAGCCGAGAGGAGATATAACACCAAGGTCAAACCAAGAAACTTTGAAGCTGGAGACCTGGTTTGGAGAAAATGCGGGGAAGCCAGAAAAGCTACAGGAGAGGGTAAATTGGCAGCCAATTGGGAAGGCCCCTTCAGAATAACCGAGTCGCTGGGAAATGGAGCTTACCGACTGGAGTACCCATCCGGCAAAACCATCCCCCGAACTTGGAACGCGACACACCTGAAGTTTTACTACAGTTAGAAAAGTTGTAAGTGGTGATGTACTCTTTTTCCTACTTTGACATTTTTTCCCAAGAGGTTTTTTGTCAAAGAGGTTTTAACGAGGCACACCCAATTTCTATCATTAATGAAACTACTCCTTTCAAATTATCCATTCAGAATTAGATTTAACCGCGTAGACCTTCACAAGGATACAAAAAGCGAGTTAATCATAACCGAGTAAAGGATACAAAAAGCGAGTTACAATTAAACCGCGTAGACCTTTACAAAAATACGAAGGCGTCACAATTAACCGTGTAGACCTTTATAAGGATACAAAAAGCGAGTTAAACAAAGACAAGTAAAGGATACAAAAGGCGAGTTACATTTAAACCGCGTAGACCTTTACAATGATATGAAGACGAGTCACAACTAAACCGCGTAGACCTTTACAAGGATACGTAAAAGCGAGTTAGACCTAACCGACTAAAGGATACAAAAAGCGAGTTATAATTAAAACCGCGTAGACCTTTAATACGAGTTACCGAAAAACCATACCAATAACAAAGAAAAGCCATTACTTAAAAGGCCGGGTACTAGCCATGAATATAAAATTTCATTAAGTACCCTATTTGATAGGCCGGGTACGAGCCTTACAAAAAGAAAACTAAAAAGGAACATCCCCCCCCTCCTGGATGTTGTCCCCGGCGCCGTCCTCACCGAGCGCAGCCTCCTCAACCAACTCCCCCTCTTTATTGACATCCTTGTCCACGTCAAAAAGAGAAGTGTCGGCATCCTTGAAGAAATACCGAACTTGGCGAAGCGCCTTGCTGAACCCGGCCTCATGGGTCTTCACGATCTCGTCTAAAGCTTCACCCAGATCAGCCTGCAGCTTAGCCTTGGACTCGGCAGCCTCAGCCCTCGCTTGAGCAAGCTCGGAAACGAGCCTATCCACCTCAGCCTGTAACTCCCGAGCCGAGCTCTCAGAAGCAGCTAAGGAAAGTTTCAAGCCCTCTTCACGACTTTCAACTTCCCTCAACTTAACCTCCACTCCCTCTTGAGACCGCCGAGATTCTTCAGCGGATTGCAGAAGAGTCTCGTTGGCCCGGGTAGCCTCCAAGAGAGCCTGCTCGGCCTTTGCTGCATTCTCCTTCACCATAGCTAATTCCCGGTGGCCGTGGTCGAACTCCTCAGCCCAATACTGAGCAATAGCCCATGACCGAGCTTGGAAGCGGCAAACAGCCTCCATGGAAAGCATTGGCCCAGCATCCCTTAACATATCCCGATCAGCTTGACCGAGACTGTCGGCAGAGATAAGGGCCCCGGGATTGAAATCTTTACCCCAAAGCGAGGTCCGACCTTCTTTCATAGAAAGAAAAGCCGGGTGCCTCTCAACAGCAGATCCCGAAGCCCCAACGACAGGCGGACTCGGCTTCGACCTCTTCGAAGGACCATCCACTCCTTGAATGATCTCTTGTTGATCCCTCTTCGGAGGAGAAGGAGGAGGAGGAGGAGGGGCAACTCGAGCCGCCTCAGCAGAGGCCTCCTTGCCCTTCAATTTTTCTAACCTCTGCTTTTTGGCCGTCCTATAATCGAATTTTCCCATCACGGCTGCAAAAAAGACAAGACATCAGTAAAAGGCAAAGTAGAAGAAGAAAAACCGAGTAAATAAAAGGTACTCACCAGCCCAATCCTCTCTCGGAGTCCGAGAAGAAGGAATCCCGACAAGTGTTTTACAGGACAAGGAACGCGGCAACTTACACAGCGTGATCATGTCATCCTGATCCTCAGGAGACATGTCCACGACCTGCCAAGACAGCCGTTTGTTCGGGGAGCGGGTCCAATAGAGAGGGAACCTCGGCTCCCCACGGCCATCAAAAAATTCGACCTCTCCTTCCGGACCTGGTCGGACACGGAAGAAACCACTCTTGAAATTTTTCCAAGAGGAGGTGAAAGGACTAAGGATGGACCGACCAGGAATCCCAGTCAAGGAGACCCAACCCCCCTTTTGACTCTCCTTTACTTTATAGTGATACAAGAATTTAGGAGCAGTAGGGGTTATAAAGAATTTACTGCAGAGCACCCGGAAAGCCTGGAGAGAAGCCCAGGAGTTCGGATGCAACTGCGTGGGGGCAACATTCAACGCCCGAAGAACATCAGCCTCAAACTGGTCAAACGGCACAGTAATGTCGAGAACCGAGAACAAGGCGTCATATACAAAAGTGAAGTGTGGAAGGCGCGAGTCAGCCGACATAAAAACTCGGTCATCGGGCCCACAAGGTTCGGCATAGACCATACCCAGGCGTTCCGAATGACACAAGTCAATGGTTGCAAGAAAAGAAGCCAAAGCTTCCTCGGTCTGATACCGAGAAGCGTAGGCACCTACCTCCCCAGCCACCCAGGAATAGCCGGAAGTAGTAACAGGAGAATGGACCTTTCTACCCCTAGGATCAATAGGCTGGGGAACAGAAGGAGGTAGAAGGCGAGCACGCCGAGTCTCTAGAGGATGATCCTCAGTCGCCTCGGAATCCTCTAGAACCACTACCCCCCTGACCGGAACAACCAAAGGTGCTTGCGCAGGGTCGACGGAGGGACGAACCACCCCGACACCCGCGGCAGCAACGTTTGCCGCCGACGCGCCATCGCTAATTCTATCAGAACCACGGCGATGGGAAGAAGAACCACCATCGGAACCCTCTCCGATGGGGCGAATCTCCGGCGTAAGCATACGACCCCCGCCGGAGCGCCCAGAATCCCCAGAAAAAGAAGACATTATAGAGCTAGAAAAAGAAATGGGAAGGAGATAGGGCGTACCTGAACAAAGGACAAAGAAAAAACCTAGAAGGTAGAACAAGATGACGCAAGGGAGAAAAAGCTTGCGGGAAGACAAAACAGAAATGAAAGTGAGCACCAACGTCAACAGTGCCCCCTTATATAGAACCCCAAACGTCGCGAATACGAAAGGGCGAAACGGTCCGAACCGTTGGATCAAGACCCTTCACTAGGCCAATCAACGGCTAGGAAGGCTTGAGACCTTTGGGAATCCCCAAACCGTTTCAAAATTCAAAAAAGCAATCACTGGCGCCGCCATTGGGAACCGTTACGACATCAATATGTCTGAAACGACGTCTCCACCAAAACGACGCGACGCTTAGAGAACTGAACGCGTCTCGGCCAAACAAATCCGAAATTAGTATAACGTTACTAAAGCTCCTACATTACTTCAGAGCTTGGGGGGCATGTGTACTACTCGGACTCGGCACTCCACCGAGTAGTCGAGCAGGCCGAGTAGAAACTATCACTCGGACTCGGATGATAATAACGGAAAGAATATATCTTAGCATGTGATAAGATATCGAAAGATCAGGCCATAAGATAAAGATAGAAGATAGAATTATCTCTATCTTAATCACGAGATTTGAGGAGATTTGATAGGAAAATAACCCTATCAAATCTATCTCTTTACACCCAATAAATACAGAGCGATCCATCTCAATCGAGGTACGAAAAATCTAATCCCACTTTGTAATACCTGTCTCTCCCTCTGCGCCTCTAACTTGAGCGTCGGAGTGTCCTTGCAGGTACACCCCCCACCAGTCACGGAGGTGATCGCGACGGAGCCACCTCACCAGAAGGCTTACCAAAATCTGGTAAGAACAGTCTATATTGCATTACCAGGCAATCAAATTAACTCGAGAAGCTAGTTAAGACTTGAGATATAATAATCCCTATGGCTAAATCTATGCACTCAATGGTAATACAATGTAATACTACTTCTATTAAAATAAATAAGAAAAAAGACTCATATTAAAGACATATATAGTAGTTCAAAAATGCTTAAGGAGTGTTTATTCTAGCTTTTTTTTTTTAGTTTTTATTCTTTTTAAAAAGAGAACTTACTACTTAGGTAAAACACATTTAAAGAAAAACTCTTACAAAACTAAGGAGCTTAATTTTGATAAAAGAAAAGAGCAAAAAAGTAGTTGAAAAAAAGAAAGTTAACTCGATTCACTTTTAAAAATAAGCTACATATACTAATTTTTCCTTCTCTCTCTAGCTCTTATCCTAAACTAATTGATGTGTAACATTAAATAAGATTTTTAGTTATTTTTAAAAAAACTTTAATTTAAAAACTAACAAATAAATTCTATTATATTTTTAAGGGGTGCATTTAATTAAAATTTGAAAAGATTTTAAAAAACTTTTTTTTGATAAAAAAAGTCTTATGGTATTCAATCAGGATTTTTAAAGAAGATAAAAAAAATTATGATATTCAATCAAGACTTTCAATATTTTTTTCTCATGATAACAAAATCCGATGGTATTCAATCAAGATTTTTTACAACTTAAAAAAAGTCACCTGATATTCAAAATCCTATAGATTTCGGTGGATTGTGTTGTAAATTGGATTTTGATGGATTTTGTGTAACTTTTTAGTTATAGGTATAAATACCACACACATCAAACAATCCTGCCCAAATCCTTTGGATTTTTCTACTCTTCCATTCCAGACTTTTTTCTTTTTTCCATCATCACACATATTTTTCTCTCTTCCTTGATGGCGGTAACACTGGTAGAGTAATTGATCATCTCTTTCTTTCTTCTAATCATGCACACGTTCTTTATACGATCCTAACAGTGATGCGTTCATACCGTCAAATCACTATGAACCACCCTACCAGCCTACATCACCTGTTCAAGTCCACCATCCCATTCCCCTTTAGGGTCGAAGGTTCCGCTAAAAAATTAAGCCGTCATAAGAGAAGTAGATATAAGTATGGAGAGAATTCTAGCTCATCAGTACCAAAAATCAAGCCAAAATATTATAAGACCTTTCTATTGGCATTGAGATTATTGCAGTCAATTAAAAAAAAAAAAAAAGAGAAAGAGATAGAGAAAGATTGAAAAAATTTGTATTGGTTTTATTTTTTTATAAAAATCTTATCATTTATTTGTTATATTTTTTTTCGACTCTGTTAATTTCGAATATTTTTAAAAAATTCATGGAATCCTTTAAAATCTTATAAATCCATAAGGTAATTTCAAATCTTATGAATTCATATTTTATAAATTCATTAAAATCCAAACTACAAAATCCTAATCATAAAAGTTTTTTAAAAAAAAAGCTTAAAAGTCATCACATTCCTACAAAATCTTTTAAAATCTATAGGATTTTTTTATGAAAAAAAAAAGTATGTTAAAATTCTAATTGAATACACTCCCTAAAAGTTCTTATTTTGAACTTTAAGGAAAAGAAAAAAAAAGGAGGGGGAGAGGGAGTTCAAACATGCATAACCTTTAGTTTTGTTTAATGCTATTATGGCATGTCTCTGGCCATCTCCCATTAGAGTAAGAATCTAGTTGGTTTCTGACGAATCAATAAAGAATGATAACGAATAAAAAAAAAAAAAAATCTAGTTGGTTTCTGTTTATAACCAAATTGATATATTCCCATATTAGTTATGTTACTGATCATTGGTTTGTTGCCATCTACATTTCTTAGACTCTTGTGATTTTTCATCTACCACCCTTTCCTTTAATCAGAGCCATTGTTTAATACGAAAAAAGTCGTACAAAAATTCACGAAACAGATATTTGATAAATTATAAACGCATTACCAATCAAGAAAAGATTGTTTTTGAATAAAATGTTTGCAGCGTAGATTCGTGCTTATTCGTGATTAATATGTTCGTATTCTTTATCTTTTCTCACCATTTTTTTGTCATGACCGTTTTACTATGTGCTCTTTTCTTCTTGATATTATTGTCGTCTCTTTTCCTCACCTTCCTTTTTTATGATTAATACTTTACCAGAAATCATAATCTGTTTTGAATCAGCACCTATCCCCTTCCCTGCTAGTTATACTTATTTCCAATATCTGTCTATTTCCATTTTGCTCAATAGTTTCTCTATCTTTCCTTGATAAGTTGACCTTATCCTCTTTCTTATAATAAAAACAGCCAAAGCATTTTTTTTTTTGTCTAGACAAGATCAGTTACACAAAACGAAATAGCGTTACGTGTGTGAATAAAATTGATTTTGCAAATTTAATTTTTATGAAAATTAATTTTAAGTGAAGTAATTTATGTTTGAATTTTTTTTTATTCTAAAAGCAATCTAGTAGTAGAATTTAATATAAAAATGTTTATCTAACGCAAAAATTACTTAAAATTGTTTTAATTTAAAATTAATTTTGAATTCAACAAGAAATTAAACATGTAAATATTTACCTTCCCTAACAGCTACTATTTCAATGCAATTTAGGATGATTCAAGGAAAATCATAATACACATGTTCGATTTGTTTGGTTTAGGAGAGAGAAATAATTTTATAGAGATTGAAATAAGTGATAGTATTTGATAAGTGAGAATTAAAGAAGAAATAATTTTGAAATTAGTGAGACTCATTATAGTATTTTTCACCTATTTTCATTTTCACTTTTTATTTTTATCAATCATGTTTCTCTCTTCTCTATCAAACTGGTCGTGATACATTTGAAACTATATCACAAACACACATGCACATTAAAATAAATGTTGTCCAATTTTGCTTTTACATCCATCCAATCCATCAAAACGATGTTTTTGAATGTGGTTCTAAACGTGTAGGTAATTGTGTCAAGACAAAAAATCAATTCTTCACATAAGTATGTAGTACATATTTGGTTTTAATTTTGAGATGTGATTATTCACGTCAAATTAGAAGTAGTCTGTTATTGTTTCTGCGTCTGTAAGGAAATGGACGTGAAATATAAGATTACGCATGTTTTATACGCCGTTCCAAACACGCCTTTAAAATTATTTCACTTAGAGTTGTCCTTTTGTTAGTTGTTATCCTTCACACATTTTTTATTTATTTATTTATTTATCTTTTGCTAGTCTCCTTTGTTGGCATGGGAAAACATGGAAGTTATAAGGCATACCTTTTCTTTCTTCACGTGGACCCAAAACGTGAAAGGTTTCCCGTGTGCATACTCGTGAAGACCAAAAAGCTTTTAAGCCAAATCAAATTCCTTACTCAAATGAGCTTTTATTTAATGGTCTTATTAACATTAGTCCTTGGAACTGATTGTAAGTATTCAAAAACTGATAATATTTTATTAGAAAAAAGTATTTATTACATTAGTAATGTAAAAATATATAAATATATATAAACAGACTTTACAGTGCAAATAGTGGTGCTAACTATTTTTCTAGACTTGCTAGTTACAAATATAGATGCCTATAACGTATATTTGTTTTCATTAGTACTCACCCTAAAAAAAAATCGCCACGACCGTGATCCAATATACAGGAGTCAAAATTTGAAAGCCCATTAGAGAATAGCCCAACTATACTCCATTCAACACATTACACTCTATATACTTGTCCATCTCAATGGATTTCTGGCTTTATCATCAGCTGTCCAACCAGATGCTACAGGGAAGCTCTTTACTAGGCTGTAGCTTTCTGTTTTTATTTTTTCATTGATAAAAAAAATAATAATAATAATATCTACTTACAGGTAAAATTACTTATTTATTACCCTTCACATCTTAATATTTATGTTCTTACATAAAATCACATGTTTCTTGAAAATTAAAAAGTATGTTAAGAGTTTGTACAAATTTTAAGGCTTAATGTTTAGTTAAATATAATTTTTACGATTAAATAAAAATTAATTTTAAGTCTACATAATTTAAGTGATGTTAGTGATATTTTTAATAGTTGAAGGATTTAAGCAATGTAGCTATATAAAATGTTTGATATTTTTTCTCATGTTATTTTAATATTTATATGAAAGTATATACAAATCACATGATTAAGCATAGAAAAAGAAAATTTTACATAAAAATGTATTAATATCTAAGTAACATTAATATAAAATTGACAATTAAATAAAAAATATATTTCGATTAAAAATAATTTTATTAAAGTAATATAAACTGTCTAAAAAGGCCCAGTATTTTTTTCATATTATTCTAATATTTATAAGAAAGTATGTTTAAACACAAATATCATGATTAAATATTTAAAGTAATATTGTGTGTGTGTTCATTTGAAATTCTATTTAAAACATGTTATGCAAACTAGATGTATTTTGCGTAATAATGAAATATTATAATTTTCTTTAGTATATATTTTATTATACATATAACATGTATATTTTAAGGTAAAAATTCAAATTAAATAAATATGATTTTAAAATTATTTATAATTTTGTTATATGTGAAGAGATAAATCTAAATATTTTTTATTCAATGAACTTTATGAATATATTTAATTATAAAATTTAAATTTTATTTATTAAAAAATAAAGTCAAATTTAAATTTTAAATTATATATAACTTATAGAATATTTTTATGTTAAATTATATGAAAGTAAAATTTAATACATATTAATATTAAATGTAATGTTTATTACATGTAATGCATGATTAACTTAAAAAAATTATATTAAATTTTATATTTATTAATTAAAATATATTTATTATATTTTTTAAATGTAGTACATATTTATCAAATTATTCATAATATATATTTTAAAGTAATAAAATTAAATGAAAATAAATATAATTTTAAAATAATTTAAATTTTTGTTATGTGTGAAGACTTAAATCTAACATTTTATATTCATTGTAATTTAATTTTATATATATTTAATAATAATAAATTAAAATTTAAAATCATGAATATTATATAACTTAGAATTTTTTATATTAAAATATATAAAAGTTAACTACGTACTAAAATTAAATGTAATACTCATTGAATGTGACATATAATTAACTTTAAAAATGATATTAAATGTTACATTTATTAATTATAATATAATTAAATGTTACATTTATTAATTATAATATATTTATTAAATGTAGTATATACTTATCAAGTGTACAAATTAAATAAAAATTATATAAAAAGTTGTTTATAAACAGTAAAAAGTAATTAATACAAAATTTAATACTTAAAATATATGTGTGTGCCCACGTGTAAAATAAAGTGTATGATGAAATTAATTTTTTTATTATAATTAAGAATGAATTTAATGTATATAACATGTTTTATAAGAAAAATATAAATACAAATTATTAGCACAACACATACTTACACTGATATACACGTATCTCTGTATTATCTCTCTTTGTAAATATAGTAATTTAAGTACTAATTGGTGAATATTTTTTATTATTTATTAATGTTTACGTTGGAGCTCTTAAAGTGCATATATAATAGACATTTGTTTTACAAAATCATTTTATATTTTCAAAAATATGAAGGTGAAAATGTTTATTCCTTTATTTATTAGAAGGTTATTAGAAAATATTCTTGAAATCTTTTTATTCCTATAAAAGTTGCATTCTCATGACTACACAACTTTTATTCTCATGCTAATAGGGTGGGAAAGTTACATTCTCATGGGAATGTAAGAAGTTATTTTCTAACTCCATTATAACTTCCATTTTTACTTTTATTTTTCATTTATTATTTTAAAACTTTAAAAATATTCCTAAGAATGTTTTTTTTACAGCAAATATTCCTAAGAATGTTAAAAGTTAACCAAACATATTTTTATATATGTCATGGAATAACATTCTTAACTACAATATTCTTGGAGATGTGATTCTTGGAAACACAAGATGATTCCATTAAACAAACGCTCCCTATGTTATGTTTATTTATTTAAATATTTTAATTTGTTTGAGAGGCTGCCTATCTTTATTTTTTTTCCAAGAAAAAGATGAAGTGGTGTTTTCCTAACAATTAGTAGGTTTGTATAAAAATGAAATTTATGATAAAAAAATTAAAATATAATTTTGGCCCCTTGTTTACATTTTTATATGAATATATATGTGTTGTGTGTGTGTGGTCCAAGGAACCTTACGTAAAGAGGTGATTAAAAGTACTTAAGACTTAAGAGGATGCCCTCTTATTGATGAGTGGTGAAGATCCTTATCAGTCCCCTAGGTGGAATCATATTCAAATCCAAGGTATGGTGTGACTTCTGAGTATTCCTTGGTAGAGAAAGGGTAACATTCACTTGGGTGATTCAAGTTATGATCCTTTTCACCTCAAGGTGTGGTAAATTTCTGCCTTTGTCCAATTAAGGGTATCATCCCCTTCTGACAAAGTGAACGTCCTTCAAAATGAGAAAGATGTAAACATACAACCCCTTCTATAACAGAAAGTGGTGGATGTTCTTTAGCAAAAGGGAGTGATGGCTTAAAATCATGAGCTTAATTGGCCACATAACGATTAACCATGAAACAAAAAACTAAGGCCATTTAGAACTAACCAACTAACTAAACAAAACCCTTGTTGTCATTGACAAAGAATTGATGATGATGTGTATGCTTATCTTGGGGGAAATATGTAATGTATACCTAGTTGTTAAATGAGAAATGAGAGATGTGACCATGCATTATGTGAGATCACGTCTCAAGACTAAAGAAGGGTGTGTAGTACCCAAAAGAAATGAGCATGAGAGTAAAAAGAGAAATTATGATGCTAATGTTGGATTAAAATTTGAATTTGAATTTTGAAAAACAGTGAAAAGTGATAGTGATAAATCATACAGAAGAAGGCATAATATTTTTAAAATTTTGAAAATTTGTGATTAATACTCTCATTTATAAATGACATTGAAACTCGTAGACTAATTAATATTCAACTGTTTGAAATGTTTTAAAGATATAACAAAATGTTTGAAAGATGCAAAACGAAGCTTGGTGGATCTCATAAAGTTGGCAAGGAAAGGGAAGAAGTGGAAGAAACAAAAAAGGGGAAGAGATGAGGGTGTGAAAGTAATGAGAGAAGAGATAGTACGTGTAAATGGTTGATTGAAATTTGAATTTAAATTTTGAAAAATAAGGAAACGGGACAAAGATAGAGCATACAAAAAAAAGTCATAATACTTTTCAAAATTTACATTTTTGCGATTAATACTTTCATTTATAAATGGCATTGAATCTCACAAACTAATGAATATTCAACTGTTTGAAATGTTTAAAAGATACAACAAAATGTTTGAAAAATGCGAAGCGAAACTTGGTAGATCTTGTAGAGTTGGCAAGGAGGGGAAAAGAGAGGAAGAAGAAACTAGAGGAGAAAAAGATGAGAGCGTAAATGCAAAGAGAGGAAGAGAACAAGTATGGTGTAAATATTAGGTTGAAAATTTTGAATTTTGAAAATAAGGAAAGAGAGAGAGAGAGAAATAAAGAGAATATAAAAGAAATCATAACACTTATCAAAATTTTAAATTTTGTAATTAACATTTTTATTTATAGATGATATTGAAACTCACAAACTAATTAAAGATACATATTCTTAGTGTGTGTTTGGTTTCATGTTGGATAATTGATTGTAAGTCTAGAATTGATTTTGAATAAATTTTGACATGTTCGATTTCACGTTGGAGAAAAGTTCAGAATTGATTATGAATCCATAATTAATTATGAATAGAAGCAACTTTGAATAACTTTTGCGTTAGATCTAAATTTTTGTATTGAATTTTACTCCTAACTTGATTTCATAAGAAAAACATCCAAATAAAAATTACATCATTACAAAATTAATTTTAACTAAAATCAATTTTATTAACGCTCGTCCAAACACGCACTTACTGTTACACAATTACCAGCGTGTTTGGATTCACTCAAAGGACATGCATATACTTGTATTTTTGCGTCAATTTTACCAAAAACGTGAAAGCTATAAAGAGCTAATTTCAATTTGACGTAAATGGGTGTTATTGAATTCAAACCAAACATGCATTGTAAATGGGTGTATTGTCTTCCTGTTTTTTAACACATGTTTTATGAATTTCAATATTAAATAAAATCAATATTTATTCTCTTTAGTTAATACTAATTTAGAGAAATGATAATTTTATTTTCCTTAATTGCTGCAATAAATACCCAATTTTTTTAAAATCAACATTAAATTAATTAGGTCACGAAAGTAAATTTTATCTATTCTATTCTTTTTATAAAATAACATTTGAACTAATAAATAAAATAAGATAAATTTATTTTATCTCACTGATTTATCAAATGATAGATTTAATCAAAACAATGTAAGTGGCGATCCTATCTTTATCTTCCCCATCTTGACCAACAAATAGTTTTAAAATGTCGTATCTTAATATCGAAGGTACTTAGTATCCTTTATTTTTCAAGACATATAAATTCGTCATTGTTTCATAATAATAATATCTTATATATTCTTTAAAATTTAAAACTATTAATCTAATGTAGAGAATATTAAAATAATTGAATTTTATTTTATTATTAAAAAATAAAGCATTCCATTCATTGAAACGAATAATACCGTAAAATTATTTAAATTTAAATAAATATCATTGGTTATTTTTTTTCTTTTGATAAACTCGAAATGAATTTGAACACGATATGTGGTGGAGCACATGACAGAAGGTGCCCAAAGAAAAAACCGAAGAAGGGTTACCACAAGGCCAGCTGGACGAGGACATTCGTGTCATTTTCTAATTAGGGTTTCCATCTTTTGCCCAAACCCCGCATCTACAAGATTCACAAGGGGTCTCACTAACATCACCCACTGCCTTAACTAAACAAATACGACAGACCAACAGCGACTCGCCCGTAGAAATAATTTACAAAAGAAAAGTCCAGTGGAGACGGGCCACGTGTCCGGATCCGCCAATGGGAGAGGGGGAATGAGATCACGGAGTGACCCGCGGGTGAGATAGCGAGAGTGCGAAAAGAGAGCGTGGTGGTGCTATTTGAATCACTGCTTTTGGAGGAACAAAACCCTCTCTCCCCAAAAACCCAAACCCTTGGCGGCTGCGAGACCCGTTGTGTTCTCTCTTCTCTCTCTTTTTTTTTCTCTTTCCCTCTCCTTTTAGGGTTTTCTCAACTCTTCGATTTGGGGCTTAAACCCTCGCTTTCGATTCAGATTCCGATTTAGGGCTTCCGTTTCTCGATTCTGCGTCCCAAGAAAAACCAGATCTCGTGGTTGATTTATCATGGCCACCGTTGCTAATCCCGCGGATCGTATCCTTCTTTGCTATGCAATTTCTCTCTTGTGTTTGCTTTTTCTTGATCTGTTGTATTGAATCTCGGATTGGATCCGGGGATTTTCGTTTCCGATACTCGATTTTTGGGTTCGGGGAAGGGTGATCTTTTAGGGTTTTTTTGTGTTACTTGCTGATTTATAATGCTTTCGGGTTGGGGTTGTTGTGTTTTCGTTAATCTGCTTGAGTTTTTTATGGTGTTGACTTTATGGCTTGAATTGACTCGTTTGGGGTTGTGGGGTGTTTAGGGTTTTCGGTTTTTTGAATTTTTATTGTGTGTTGCGGGTTTTAGGTTTTGTGGTTGTTGAAAAGTTCTATTTTGCTAGATGCTTTTGTGTTCCTTTACTCCTGTTTGCACAGAAGCAACTGATTTGCTACAGAAGCTATCGTTAGAAACTCAGCCCAAGCCCTTGGAGATTCCTGAGCCTACCAAGAAGGTAAAAGCTTGTGTTTTTTATGACTGTTGAAAATTCATGATTTGAATCACTTGTGTCAGTGGTATTACTTTTGAAATGTTAAGCGAGATGTATTTGTACCTAGTTCTGTGTTCTTTTAGTGAATTGTGTGGTATTGAGTTGATTTGTTCAATTGTGTAGGGCACTGGGAATCAGTATGGATCAGTTGATTCAGGAAATGCTGCGAATGGCCAGATCCCGTTGTATGATCGGTCTGTAACCCCAGTGTTGCAGGATTTTATTGATCCTACTATGTGTTACCTCCCAAATGGTTACCCGTCTACTGCCTATTATTATGGTGGTAAGTACTACTGAAAAATGACATGGAATGCCTGTTCGAAAATTTAGTAAATGCAATATATAAATCTGATGCAAGCTGTAATGGTTTGTTTATTGCAGGTTATGATGGAACTGGTAACGAGTGGGATGATTATTCTAGATATGTGAATTCTGAAGGAGTTGATATGACTTCGGTAAGTGTTTTTTTCTTTCTTTCTATTTTTCCATTTTTTTTCTTTCTTTCTATTTTTCCAGAATTCTTTTGCAGGCCTTTTTTACTTTGTGGCTTAATATTTTCATTTACATTATATTTTAACGTTTTGCAGGGAGTTTATGGGGATAATGGGTCTCTAGTTTATCACCATGGATATGGATATGCGCCCTATGGCCCCTATTCGCCAGCAGGGTCTCCAGTTCCGACCATGGGAAATGATGGTCAGTTGTATGGGCCTCAACACTATCAGTACCCTCCATATTTTCAACCGTTAACACCAACCAGTGCGCCATTCACACCCACTCCTGCTGTCCTTCCTCAGGGTGAGGTTTCCACCTCTGTAGCTGCTGATCAAAAGCCTCTCCCTGTTGAAGCAGCCAATGGAAATTCTAATGGTGTTGCAAATGGTGGCAATGCGAAAGGTAATAATGCTGCTGCTCCTATTAAACAGGCCAATCAGAATTCATCTTTTAGTTCCAAAGCTTCAAATGAAAGGGTTGCTATGCCAGGTCGTGGTCCAACATCAGGTTATCAGGATCCAAGATTTGGTTTTGATGGAGTACGCTCACCTATACCATGGCTAGATGCCTCACTATTTTCAGATGGGCAGCCAAGGCCTGTAAGTAGCACAACCATCACTTCTTCGATATCAGGTGGCAACAACACCGCCCCAAGGAACCAGACTTTCCGCCCTAATTCTCAGTTTATGGTATGCATTATATTTTGAAGTGTCTGGTTTTACTTTGTTCTATGTGTGATTGCCTTCAATTCTAATGATTTGTTGCTTGGCCCATCAGTTCTGATAAAACTTGTTGTGGCAAACTGTCATGTGTCTATATATAGACTGCTGTTATGATTATTTATACATAATTTGTTTGTTTTTCTGTGTCAGGGCTTGCACCACCCAAGACCATTGCCTGCCATGGGAGCCACCCATAGCTTCATAAATAGGATGTATCCAAACAAATTATATGGTCAATATGGGAACACTGTCAGATCTGGAATGGGTTATGGGACACATGGGTATGATTCTCGCACTAATGGACGGGCTTGGTTAGCTGTTGACAGTAAATACAAAACTAGGGGAAGAAGTGGTGGCTACTTTGGCTATGGCAACGAGAATGTAGATGGTTTGAACGAACTGAACAGAGGACCTAGGGCCAAGGGTGGCAAGAACCAAAAAGGTTTTGCACCAACTATTCTGGCGGTCAAAGGGCAAAATTTGCCAGCAAATTTAGGCACAGATGAAGAGAAAGACAAGACTACTACCGTTCCAGACCATGATCAATATAACAAAGCTGATTTTCCAGAAGAATATACTGATGCCAAATTCTTTGTCATCAAGTCTTACAGTGAGGATGATATCCATAAGAGTATCAAGTATAATGTTTGGGCCAGTACACAAAATGGCAACAAGAAGCTTGATGCTGCATATCAGGAGGCACAGCAGAAACCGGGTGGCTTCCCTGTTTTCCTTTTCTTCTCAGTAAGCATCTCTCTGTCCATGGTGTTGATCACTTTTTATTTGCTTTTTTTTTTGTGATTTTTATCTAATTTGTTATGTGCTTATGCAGGTTAATACCAGTGGGCAATTTGTGGGGCTTGCTGAAATGGTTGGTCCTGTTGATTTCAACAAGAGTGTTGAGTATTGGCAGCAAGACAAGTGGAATGGTTGCTTTCCTCTTAAGTGGCACATTGTTAAGGATGTTCCTAACAATTTGTTGAGGCACATTACCTTGGACAACAACGAGAACAAACCTGTCACTAACAGTCGGGACACACAAGAGGTAATTAGGTTCTGCTCATGCAGTTGTCAGTTCCGCGTAATGCTGTCTTGTTTTATCATCTGATCAACCAAGTTTATGTTTGCAGGTAATGTTGGAGCCAGGGCTAAAATTAATCAAAATTTTCAAGGAATATACCAGTAAGACATGCATTCTGGATGATTTTGGCTTCTATGAGGCCCGCCAGAAGACTATTTTGGAGAAGAAAGCAAAGCAACAATTCCCAAAGCAGGCAAGTCACATTTCAATTATTTTTTGTTAACTCCCTAAACCTAAACCTTTTCTTCTATGTGAAAATAATTGATTGCGTGTGCTGATGATGTATTTTTGTTATCTTAATTCTACTGATGCAGGTATGGGAAGGGAAACCTGCCGATGAGAAGATTGAGATAAATGGGGAAGTTAATACTCAAAAATCTGAAGTTAGCTCGGAATTGCTCAAGGAGTCTACCCTTGCTGAGAAGGATAGTGATGACCACAAGGTTCCCGAGAATGGATCTGCTACAAAAACTGGAGATGCCCCAAAGGGTGCTAAACCAGTTGTTGCTGAGAGTAAGATTGTAGCGAATGGGGTTGTTTCTAATGGTTGCTAAGCTCTACTGTGTTTGAAGGAGGTGGTCCAATCCATTTCAGTGGCATATATCGGTTCTTATAAGTATATTTCCCAGCAACTTGGTTCTGGTTCCGCCTGATTTGATCTGTCTTGCCTTCTCTTGCAGTCTGAAGATAGTGATTGGTTGCCTAGTGAAGATAAAGATCTGTATATTGAGATTGGCTGGGCGGAGTTAGTTCATAGAATGCTAGCACCAATCCCTTCTCATTGGGTTTTGTTTACAGTGGTTAGCTCCTAACAGGCTTTACTCCTAGGGTTTTTGGGTTTTAGGGTTTCTGCCTAAGATGCTTATATCTTTTGGTTTTTGTTCGAGCTTTATCCTTCTCTTTTGCCTTTTTCTTTTTTCTTTCTTTTACTTGGTTGGTCTTTTCCTGTCTTGTAAATTTAGATCTACTTTGTTGCAGAGCAGCTTACTTTGTTACTTTCAACAGGGGTAGAAGCAAGGTGGGAAATACTGAAATATAGTTGGCTTTTAAGTTTTTGAGTTTTTGGTCTTAATTTAGTCTGTTTATTTTCTATCTGATGATTGACTTGGGCATACTGGAGAAAAAATTACATTTGTGGACAATCTGTTATGTAATAGGGTGTTTTCTGGCTTATGAAGGTCACACCATATTGTCTAGTTCGAGTAGTCTTCCTGCTCATTATAGATTTTTTTTCACCTTCAATTTAGCTATAGTGCCATTTATTCAAGTCCTTATAAGTTATTTTTTTCACCTTCAATTTAGCTATAGTGCCATTTATTCAAGTCCTTATAAGTTATTTTAACAGCATACTTCAATTAAATCAACCACAATTGTTACTGATGCGCCTGATTATTTTACTATTCTCAACCTGTCCATTTGCCTCTGTTGTGTGTTATTATTCATAATTTCATTTAAACAGAATCACGTTTTTGAGACGTTAAGAAATGTATTCATTTATTTTATCCTGAAGAGTAACATGAGCAAAATCTTGGTTTCACCATTCACGAAAAAAAATATTGCATAGCGTAGAGGACATGACGAGCCGAAAAGGGCACTGATGAGAAATCGAAACTTGACACTAGTTAAAAATTGAAAAATGGATTTTTTTTATTAGAGTGCATTCTTTTATGATTTATAGTATAACTTTAATGTAACTTTCTTAGTGCAACTCTTTTCAACAATTTATTTATTTATTAATATTGATTCCACCCATATTTTTTAAGTGCTGTATGATTTTGTGTAGTGTTTTTTAGTCTGAATGTATATAAGAATTTCTCCAGCAGGAATGTTTCCTTTTCTTTTTGTTCAGCCATTTTTGCTCTTTCGTCACCCGAAAATAGCATTTTACCATTTGGGCGTAATGCATTTACTGTTTGGAAAAGTGTATGGACAATAAGTTTAGAGAATTTGATTTTAAGGGCAAGAAGCGGTAAAACAATTGAGAACTTATAGAAGAAGACGGAGTCTAGCGTGCAACACCTACGAAAGTGTTGCACCGTGCAAGACCAATATAAAATGTAGTAGTACTTGATTAGTAGCTAAATAACCTTCTGTGATATGTATTAGCACTTGATTTTTAAAAATAAAAATAACCACGTGGAGTACAACTTGGATAACATTAGTTACTTGGGCATTTCAAGATCTGGTCTCCTATCAATCACTTCGCTCATCGAGTCTTCAGGAAACGCGTCAGGATAAGTTGCCATAATTTTTGACTTCATACTTCTGCGAGAGAGGGTGAACCAAACTTTAATGCTTAATTTCATAAAGTAAATAAATAAGAAAATAAGCCACACTGAAAAGAAAAATAAAGATGTGTGTGGTGGCGGGGGGTTGCAAGCACATATAAAGAAGGTCCTTTCATTATATACAATTATCTTATGCTATTTTAATCCTTTTTCTTATACTGTTATCTCTATCATCTATCGTGTTTATCACATAAAATACAGTTCAACACCGACACATGTGGCAATCTTAAAATTCGAAATTGGTAACATCAAAATGTAGATACTAACAATTTAGATTAGGATACTTAGTACTTGTAAGAAACAAAGAAAGGGTGCATAAAAGGAATTAACACACAATACCAGTTCCATAGTTATCACCACTTCCATCTCTTCATTTGTTAGGAAGCCACAGTGAGCTTTTGCTGCTGACTTGGCTTGTGTTAGCCTTTCTCGCTTCGCTCCTACTGTTTACTTGCTTCTCTTTCACCAGGTTTCCTGTTGTTACCAATGTACTTCATTGTCCTCACCAAAGACACTTTCATTGTTAACGTCCTCAATCAACATATAATTCAATACCCATCCTAGGTTTTCCTCCATTGTTTCCCTCTTCAATTTTGGATTGTTTACAAAACCGTAAGCCACTGAGTCAAAGGCCCAAACCATATTTTGTTTTAACATTCTGACTATGTTGCCTGTTTTAATATTCAGTTAGCAAGTTAGGTTATCAACACTTGAAGACTACAGCATAAATTTCAACGAGCTAAATGGCTCGCCTTGCATGAACTAGAAAGGTGTCCCTAAGGCTGTAGAGTGTGCACTTCGCTGAAGGAATGCCTCAACCTGCAAGAGTTTTCCCCTTCTGGTGCCTTGCCTAAGAACCTTTTTGTCCCTTGCAGACACATTGCACTTGTACACACTACGCTAAAGTATTTTCCTCTGCACCTATGTAAACCTTGCCCATTTTTGTCTAAAATCCTAGCAGCTGATTGGTCTTTGAACCTACTCACCAGCTAGTTAATTGTCAAGCCAGATAAGGTCCATCACAAGAAACTTAGGAACCGCATACAGAGACAGGGAACTGTTGAAACCCAAAACATACATTCACTATATGAATAAAAACATGAGGAGCCAATAAGGAAGTGGAGAAGCCTTTATGCTTATGTGATCACAAGCAAAACCTCTAACTCTAAGTATATAACAATTCAACTAAAATCTATGTATTATTGGAATGTATGTATTTGGGACATCATTGAAATTTATTCAAGAAACTAAACTTAGATGTGAGACAAATATAGATGACAAACTTGATTTGCTAGAGACTGAAGAGAGAGCCAATATAGGGAGTATGGAGATAGAACCAATTAGAGGAGACATTCATGGTTTCCATGGAGATCAACCACAGGAAATTGCAGGGACCAACACAAGTGTAAAGTGGAAGTTCTTTTCAGGCAACTGAAGACAGAAAGGATTTTATATCTGGCACGCTCCTTCACGATAACCCCCTTTGAACTTAGCATATAGGAATCAGTTCTTCAAAATATAAAACAAAACCATTCACTGGTTTCTTCCTCCCTTCTCTCATCTACCATCTTCAAATTAGGCCATGTTTACATATAGGTACTCAAAATAGTGAAAGAATATAAATTTGAGCTATATTGATAAACTAATATGGCCATATATATAGTCTTACAAGAATAACATAAAAGTTGCAGCCCAGTAAAACCTACTAACGTGGAGATTCACAACGAAGCCAATATCTAATTCCTAAAAGATAAGGATCATTCAAATCGCTAACATTTCTAAAGACTAGTTCAAACGAATTCAAACCTTAACAAATCAACATCCTCCCTTGAACTGAATATCAATTTACATACTCCTAATAGACCTCGAAGCTTTACCTGCAAATCAAGCTTTAATGACTTGGTCACTATATATCTGCAACTTGGTTCTTGAGTATCACAGTGGACTAACTTTACAACTCCATCCCTTGTGAGCTCACAAAGAAAGTGAAATCTGACATCTATGTGCTGGCTATGGCCACGAAAAACAGGATTCTTTGAGACCTCAATTGCTGAATTACTGTTACATGAAAAACAGGATTAAAATTATTCGAAATTCTCCTTATCCAAATGAGAACTTCGAATAAGGTTTACCAAGGGTAACCTTCAAAGCCCACTCTTCTACTACATAAGGCTTCATTTGTTGCTCATATACTAGAAGATTGCTTTGTAATTCATCAATTGTAGGAGCATCCAAATAATTTGATTCCTTAATAGAACATACCACATAATTGAACCTAGGCATCATAGATCTTAGTATTTTCTCAGTGATTACAACATCATCTATCTTTGAATTATTCTCGTAGCTTGTCAATGATGGCAAGAGTGTGAAAAATAGTCATCGACAAACTCTCCTTCCTTCATCTTTAGCATCTCAAACTCCTTCTTAAGTGTTTGTAGTTGTGCTTGCTATACATGTGTGGAAAAACCTCGCACACAACAAAGATTGAAGTGTTTATAGAATCAGGCCCCTCTGATGGGGCTCTAATACCACTTGCTAGGTACTCGAAATAGTAAAAGAATAAAAACTCGACCTATATTTACAAACTAACATGGCCATACATATCGCCTTACGAGAAAAACAGAAAAGTTGTAGCCCATGTTTCACAAATCTACAAGCATGTAGATTAACTAGGAAGCCAATGTCTAATTCCTAAAAGAAAAGGATATTCAAATTACTAACAGATCTAAGACTACTAGTACATTGATTGAAAGGGATGAAATAGAGTGAAACGACACAAGGTTCTGTTACATGAATCGTTAGGAGTTATAAGGTTAGTCTGGTGATTAAGAGAGAAGGGAAGGGGGGAGAGGTTGTGGATTCGAATACCCATCAGCTAACAAAAACTAACAATTAACAACTAACATTTGCCGATAAAAAAAAAATAATCGTTTAAAATAAAATAGAACAAAAATAAACTGGACGAAATGCATTCCATTCCATTCCATTCATCCAATATTATGTATGGTAAGATTGTTGACTTTTGTAATAATTACTTTAAAAGTCGTGGATGAAAATGAAACTCTAAACTTTATTCCATTCCATTTCATTCAATTTCATTAAATTTCATTTGTTCCGCTCCTCCTTACATATCCAAACAATTAGCATGAGATGCGAAAACAATGGATGGACGATGAAGCAGCAAAGAGTAAGCAACCTTAAAAAGACGAGGCAGTAACAAACAAAAACAAGGCGATGAACACAATAAGGAATACCTGAGTTTCTGAAAGATGTAATCAAGGTCAGACTTGACAGACTTCAACACACGCGTGTTTCTAGCGATGTCGCCGGAAATCTCCGCAAAGCAGTGCTGAGAGAAGTCATTGAAATGCGACAACACCGCATTGCTGTCCTGCAACCTTCCCAATCTGAAACACATTCCAATCAATCAATCAATCGATTAACGAACACACACACACACACACCAATTCAATTATTGAATTAGAACGAAATTGGATTGCGACACGCACATGGTGTTTTGCATGTGGTTAAGGGAGTTGAGATCATTGGAACTGACTAGGGTTTTGAACTCGCGCGAAATCTCTTCCGAACCCAACTTCCGAGACTCTGATTCCTTCTCTGACGACATTCTCTTCTCTACCAAACAAAAACTGCACTTGCTCTCTCTCTACCACCTTCGTTACCACTACAAAACGCATCGTTTTAGTTAGCCCAATTAGTATGGGCCTATCTGTCCAATCTGTTATGCTTCTGGATCTGAATCTTCCGGAACAATATTTTTTCTTCTTATGTTAAGACCCGGTTATTTTAAAGTGTAAGTAAAATTAATATTAAAAATTAGAATGTGTATTTTAATTTGTTTTAATTATAAGTTTTATGTTAAAATATATGATACAGCGAGAAATTGATTTTAAGAATTATTCAAATGGACACTAAATAAATGAACAAAACTTGTTTGTGATATTTTGATGTTTTTGGTATATTTTTCTAATTAAAATTAAAATTTCACGTTAAAAGTTAACAATGATTAATGAAAAATATGTTTTTGGTTCCTGAATTTTTAATCTTTTTAGATTTTGGTTTTGGGAAGCCTTTGTGGGTTGGAGTTAGAGGAGGGCATCAGGAAACTCTCTCCAATCAATGTAGCTGTTATCATAGAAACAGATGCAGGCATGGAAGCTTGGTCTACAATGGAAATGCAACATATTGCTAACTTGGAAAGAGAGACATTGAGTTTCTCATATTAGCTTTGCCTAATCCTAGTGTTTCAAACATATAGTTTTGACATCTGCAAATGAATCAACTGTCAAATAGAAACAATTGAAACGTGTGTAGGCACAAAAAAAAAATGATAAAATGTTATTCTTGTTGATCTCCAGAAAGGTTGAACTGTTGAAGTAATCACTTGTCAAGCCACTGTTAAAGACACAAAGACCTCTTGGGATAAAATGAAAAACAAGTTGATGTCATTTTTGTCTGGTTCAAACTAATTGATAGGTATTAAATTAGAGGAAAAATACTACTACTACTACTATTATTATTATTAGTATAATTTTTAAGATAATTTTTTAAAAGTTAACAAATTTATCATATATGATGAGTTGTAATTGAATGACAGTGTAAAATTATTTTACTCCGTTAGTATATAGTCCTTTATTATATACAATGATAAAATTAATTAAGATTTATTTATATTTTGATTCACTGTACACCATATTTTGATTCAGTATACATTGGTTTTCACTCTGAAGGTAGTACATAAATTGCGAAGAATCTACCTTACGAGACTAATTGCGAAAAATCTAATAAGTTATATTTTCAAGAATTCTTAAGGTCCTTGTCGTTATGACAAAATAAAGTTATGAACCCAAAGTACATAGGGTGAGTAGGCGTGGCTCAACACAAAATCCCAAAAACAATAGAACAACAATAATTATGAACTCTAGAACCGAAACAAACAAAACAATCCAAAAAGTCCCATTCAGACACACACGAGCTAGTTGCCCCCATTTCCATGGCATAATCTTACAATAACAATTCACACTCTTTCTTTTCAATCACAAGCAAGCAACAAATTAAGAGACAACCAAAAGATAATTATGTACCATAATTAGATGTTGAATTGAAGCAAAAGATGTAGAAATTAAATGCCCAGTTGAGTTCACGAAAGTCTTTAACAGTGAAAAGTTCACAGATGATGACAGAACACAAGTATCCTACCCCACTAAGGCACTATTTGATTTCTTCTCTTCTCCAGTGCTTTAATTTGTTCTGATAAGTCTTTTAAAACCTGCAAGGCTGCAAGACAACGATGTGTGTTTCTTTTGGCATCTGGAATCTCACTCCCTAGGCAACACTCAGATAGTGATACCCTCCTTCAAGGCCTAACGTGACATAACAAGAGCTAGGAATTAATTAAGATATGCACTTTCACTTTCCTTGGATTTTGAGAGCAACAATATCTACATGCTCAGAAACCAAATTAGACACTGCATGCAAAATTGTGCTTATTTTGAATCTTTCCCCCCCTCATACATGGATGCTAATAAGATCATCTACGTGGAGATATAAAGTTGGATTGGTGGTTGGAAAAGGAGACTTAAGGATAAAGGGAGAGGTCGCATGTTCGAATATCTCCCAATAACATTTCTAACAAAAACTAATAAACTAACATTTGCCGATAAAAAAAAAAATCATCTACGTGTACGAATTTTCAAGCATTTAAATGAAAGAAAATAACTTCTTCACCAAACATTAATTGTTAAACTCTAGAGACCAAATTTACACTTACTACTTGATATTTCTTCCATTCTTAATATGAAACACGATTTTCTAGTGGGTTTGTTGTTGTGAAGGTAAATGGGAATATATATTTTATAGTGACTTTATCACCTATTAATAAATTTTATCAATATAATATATTTTTACTTTTTTAAAAAAATAAAAGGTAAAAATGTGATATTTGAAACCATCTCAATTTTTTTCCACTGCAGAAAATTAGTTTGCGAATGTAAATGATGTGGAAAGAGGCACCATAAGAGAGAGGAAGAAATAAAGGAATTGAAGTTGTTAAAATGGAGACCGAGCTTGTGGAGTTGGAAAGTTAGTCTATTTATTTACTATCTGTTTAGAAAATTAATGTGGTGGTAACTTTGTTTCTTAACTTTAGCCTTAGCATTAATAAAAAATAACAAAGTGAAAATAATATTTCAAATATTTCAATGAATGTAATTGCTTGTGTTTATAATTAAAATAATTTTTTTTCCTGAGTCAGAAATTACGAGTATCCCCCAACTCACTGGATCGTTCTCTTTCATGTGAATGCAGCAGGACTTTACACCACTGCGTCAACCCTTTGATTGATTAAAATGATTTAAATTCGTGTATCATTATTATCTTATACCAAAAAGAAATACTACTAAAAAATAAGGGTCCTGTTACTTAATCGGGGACAATCCAAATTTAGGAAAAATAACAGGGAAAAAGAAACAAAAAGTAGTGATATGTGATCAATTCATCATGCATGATAATATTGGATGATGCATGGTATGTTTAGGACATGCACATACTCATGCATACGTATACATACAATGGATAATGGTGCTTAACACGGTTGGCTGCTATTATAACTTTAAATGTGGCTAAAGATCCAGTGGGGCCCACTTCCAGTACAAGATCTTCTTGTATTAAATTTAATTAACTTTTTGTGGTAGTTAATGCAAATGCTGAATTGTGGTGTGAGAAAGTATTTATGGCCATAGGGTGAAAATGGGCTTTGGGGGAAAATAATAAATGAATAGGACCTTTTATTTTGTTTGAAAACATTTGGTAGCATTCACCTAAATAAGTAGTGGGTCTTAGAAAATTAATTTTTTTTTTTTACTACAATGACAGTAGAGTTATAGTAAAAATTATGTTAGCAGTATATTGATAATATTCTTTTCACAAAGAAATTATATTTTTAATTTTTATTTAATGTCTAAAATACTTATTATTATTTCATAAATGTTATCAAAATGGGCAAAACAATATTAATCATTTTCTAGAATACTACATCTTATAAATTTTGAATAAAATATTAAATTGAAAATATTTTATAAATTATATTATAATAAATAAATAAAATTTCAATATAATACCTGTGATTTATCAATGAATGAAATATTTTAATTTTAATACTTATTTACATATAATATTTTTAAAAATTTAAAACATTAAAAAAATGTACAATTTTTTCACATCCTGTTATTTTATTTATTATTGATATTATTCAGAAGAAAAGAGTCATTAAGGTAAAAAATTGAGACATGAAATCTAAGAAGTAAGAACATGAGAGGAGCTTGAATTTTAGCAACCATTTAATTATCAGAAAAAAAAAAATAGCAACAAATTTCACCATCTAAATATTAAAAAAAAAAAAGGTCCTAAACAGACAGACCATGAGTGTGACATTGGCCTTACCTAACTGTCTCTATTCTAGTCGTGTGTAAACTTTAGTACCAAAACGGTATGACCCATGCTCTGTGTAATTATTAAAATAAGGTAAAATGATGAAATTTGGAGGCATCGGAGTGCAATGGATATGGTCAGAATTTGACAGTCTTGACTGTATAGATAAGAGTAATGATATGTACGCAAATAAAAAAGTTATTATCAATGTCCATTTTTATCTGTTTTTCTGGTCCATATAAGTAAATTAATATAAAAAATAGATTTGAGATCACCAACATGTCATTAGTATTTGGATTCAAGTCTTATGAATTAAAAAAAAGTTATTAAAAAAAAAATTTCACCAAAAATAGTCAATCAATTTCTTGTGACAGATTAAAATCAAAGGGTGATTGAAGATGGCAAGAGCAAAGGATATTACTAAGTTGATCCAAGAAATTGGCAAGTTAAAATGGGGCTGCTGATGCTCTTGCAAATATGGCTTCTGATCTTCAAGAAAACCATGTGATGTTTGAACAGGCACCTTCTGGCCTTTGTTCCATTTTAATTTTATTGTATGATGCTAGGGGAGTTTCTCTCCTTTGTTTAGTGTTCTTGTAATCTGTTTTTGGGTTTAGGCCCCCGTCTATAAACAAAACAAAACAAAAAATTAACAGAGATTAATCATAGATAAAATTAATACATATTTCATAGTAACAACATGGTGACTCCCCAAAAAATAGATTTGGCATCCTCTAATGATACATTTGAAAAATAAACTATACTTATAGTCCTTAAACTTTTTTAAAATTTGATTTTTAGTTCCTGAATAAAAGTTTGATTAGTTAAAGGTTCTTCAACTTTTTTCCGTTAATGTTTTTAGTCTCTGAACAAAAGTTTGACCGATCCCATTCCAATAATCATGTATTTTTTTATTCATAAGAATCGAACATAAGTACCAAGAGGTTTACAAAAACTTATGCACACTACTCAATCAAGTTCCTAAATTTTTCAAAAACTAAACTAATATTTTAGTCTCTCAAACTAAGAATATGTTAAATAAGTCCTTGAGATGTTAAATGAGTTTCTAAATTTAACTACTTATAGTCGTTTTATTTCTTAAATATATGATAATATTACCATTTTAGTCATTTTTTATAAAAAAAATGAACCAATATGATTGTCGATTTACACTTTTAGAGACTTTTTCTTTTAATTTTCTTTAATTTAAGGATTAATTTGATAACATAGTCTCTTACAAAATTTAATATTTTAAACAAGAAAAAGATAGAATAGTTTTAAATTCTCTAGGAAGAGGCCATACTTTAATCTTAAATTTAATATCAAAACCCACTGCGAGTGAGTTCACATTGCTTGTTTGAAAAGAAAGTCTAGTGACAGATAGAAAGTTGGATCTCCTCCCAGACTTTAAATAGAAATACAAACGATAAATAGGTAGAAAGTTAGTCATAAAACATTCCTTCTAAGACCTCACTCATTATATTGATTTCTGTTGAAATCAAGGCACACTTCCTTCACAAACAAGCAAGTAAAACACAATCATGACATGTTCTGGGAACAGTAAAAATGCAATCCTGCTGGATCTGTTGTCAAAATCACTACGCCTCTCAAGAGTGCAAAGAAAAACCCTCATTCAACACATTACACCTACAAATCAAGCTTGTTAAGCAACCTATCCATGACTTCTCTCTTCCCTAATTTCAGATTATTTTCAGGTAGTACTTTTCTAGTACAACTATAAAATTTAATACACCCGGAATATTAAGTATCATTTTCTAAATGTTGAAAAGAAAATATCGAGACAAGGATTGGACAAAATTCAAGTCCTACAAAGTTATTAGCACTTTAGCAATTTAATTCGTGAATTTTATACTTCTTTTTGCAGCTCTATTTGGTGCCTACAAAGATATAAAGACAATAAAAAACCTTATTCCACGCATAAATCACAATGCCATTGAGTTCAATTAAAACCAAACACAGATATATACGTGAGATTTATAAATTTAAAGACTAACTAGTCTAAATAAATAAATATAAAAACCAAACTGGTAGTGAAGGATAATTTTTGGGATTAAGTAGTGAAGGAGTTTATATAGTAAGAAAAGTACATACTTAGTAAAAGCATAAAGCAAAGCTAATGGCACACACAACCATGCGTTCATGAAATCCAGACATTAGTTACATTCGTTGGTGTGACAATATCTTGGTAAAGTACTCAATATAAATTAATAGATATAATAAGTATCCGAATGATGGTTCCCCCCATCAGACAAAAGACCAGTTCATGAACACGAAGGCAAGGCAGTGATTGGAATCATCATCGTCGAGAACTTTCCAAGCAATGGCCTGCTCATAAGACACTGGTCGATTCATACTTGATACACATATTCCTGCTGGCAGATATGCAAACCCCTGAAATGAAAAGGACAAGTAAGATGAGCACTAATTATAGTTGAGACTTAAGAGGAAGATACTAAAAGACCAGGACATGTGTTAGTTTACTAGTTAATCACCTGTTGCATTATCTTGGCAAACTCAATGCAGAGAACCTTCCTGCCAGCTTCATCAAGAACTTTATCCAGCATTATGTCTTGAAGAGCAACAAGAGTGGTTTCAAGCATGTCAAGTCCAGCTTGGTTTGCAAAGGTGAACACTGGAGATGCCTGCATAATTTTGGCACTCAAATAAGACTACTTAATGAAGTTTATTGGGTTAAAGATAAGTACTTGCTGAAGAAAAATATAGAGTCAGCAAGTGATTATATAGAGCCTGATTAGGCTTATGTAGAGAGGCAGCAAGTGATTACATTTGTTTTTACAGAACAGCACAATATTGCATCTGAATGGTGCCAAAGTTGCTTCAAGATTGCATCACCAGACGTGGACTCAACTCTAAAAAGCTCTGTGCAGGTGTGGAGCCTGAAAGAAACAGTCTTTACTATATCATACCAGACACAGGAAATAAGATGGTAAAATTTCTCTTCCACTCAGTCAATTGGGTTTAAATTCGTGCAATTTGTGTCTGAAACTGAGCCTTTTTAAGACAATTACAGGACACAGCTGAGGTGAATAACCAAGTTAACAAATACAAGGAAATCAAATGATTTAGGAAACTACGTCAACCATAACAAAAATAGACTTACAGACAAGATTAATAGAAGAATGCAAACCTGTAGCTTCTGCAGATCCATTGTGCTAAGGTAAGAGCCTCTGGTGGACCAGGAAGTGACTTTGTCCCCAACTGTGTACTGAGCCGAGAGGGAGCAATTGCCATGGCAACCCTCTGAACAGATCGCACAACATTACGCACATACTGGCGAGCCATAACAGCCACATTGTCCCGCAAATGGTTCTCAAAGGTAAATTGGAATGCAATTGTGAGGACCGATCTAAGGTTGTAGTTATTCAAGTCACTTTCACCAGCCGAGCGGGCATTACCAGATCCTATTTCCAGTGCTGATGCTAAGTCCAGTGTCCTATTTGAAGCCGGACCATCCTGAAATGCAAAACATACAGAAACAAGGAATCTTGTAAGTCAATGCATGATCATATGCAGTAGCATCTGTAAGAAAGTCTTGGTTTTAGCTAAAAGTCCAAATCACTTCATTGAAACAAATGCGAACCAAGACTTCAGGATAGATAATTAATTAGTCAGCCAATTAGACAGTCTAGGTATAAATTGCATAAAAGAAGCATCAAGATATGACAATTTTAAATTTTCACAACCTGGATGGTTCATGCTAATTTTAGACCCTCACACTAAAGATAAAATAAAGCAGTGAAATGGCAATTAAACATAAAAAAAGCAATCTAACAAAATAACTTCATGACCAATTCCCTTCAAAACTATCAAGTTACTGAGAAATGTCACGAACTGTTTTAGGATCCAACGGTATGATGCGGAAACCAGAAGGCAGTAAGAGAGCATCATCTGCAAATGATTCATCGATAGGTGCAAATACAAGCTGTGCACATGCTCCAATTGCATTTTCATCAACTCCACTGCACAGCTGCCACATCAAATTGCATAATAAGGTAAATAAAAATAATTAACAGAAACAGTAGCTAGTTCCTGCTTAAATAAGATAAGCAGACCAACAACCCAACCCAAACACAAAAATGACTTTACCTGCATTAGATACATATCACATGCCAAAGCCACATCATCAGGGGGAAATGCATTACCCTCAATACGAACTACCTCCAAGAACTGCATCATTGCAGTGGGTGGAAAATGAGCATATAAATAGGAAATATAAAATGAAGTTCATCAATCATTCATTGAAAAAGATTAATACCTCCTCATGCTCAATAGTATGAGCAAGCGGTAAAATGACCTGGCTGCTTGGGAAACTACTAGGTCTTGCACAAGGAACTGCATAAGGACTAGCTTTGAGACTTGCAGAAGAGTATGCATCAACCCCATAATCAGCCCACTCTGAACGGTGCTCCCTCAAAAAACGAACAAGCAAAGCAGGAGGAACATTCTGCAAACCACCGTTTTATAATTAAGTATAATGAACATAAACACTCCAAAATTCCAGAAGATTCTAGCAATTTGGGACATGGGGGCACATGGAGGAAGAGTTCTTGGAATTCATTATTATACTAGAGTTAGTTTAGAGAACAATGATAATTTCAACATAGATTGGTATGAGAAGTACCTGTAGCAGCATTGATGCCTTGGCACACAGGACCCCACCTCCAAATGCTGGAAGCATTGATGTATTGTAATGGGAACCAAAAAACTTGTTGGGAGATGAGTTTATGGCTATGGTCACATCTTCCACCCCATCATTACCCATCAGTGACCAACCATCATCCACAAACCCGTTGACAGCATCATTGAACCCTCTAAATCAAATTTTAAAAAATTATTGGTCAGTAAGGATTGATGAAGACAAAGTGATTACTCAAATGCCCAACTATGCAACCAGCAAATATGAAAGGGCCTTACTTGCAAAGCCTTTGACTAAATGTCCTCAAGACAGCAGGCTGACGACCCCCACCATAATGAACTTCCCCACTTGATTCCTGTGCAATTTGTCTCACATGTCGCAAGGCCTGTACAATAAATTTTGAAATTTTAATTAACAAATTTTGACATGGTCGACATATAACGCAGTGTTACTTATAAGAAATCTCACAGCAGTAGTCAATTTCTGAGCCAAGAATTTTGATGATTCGTAGAGGGGCCTCAGTACTTCAGGAACACTCCAAACCTACACCAATAACGAAGTTAATATACTTAGGAGGATGGAGTTCAAAGATATGGAAATTTCGAAAATTGATTAGAATTGCATCATTGTCCTTACATCTAGATCAATGTGATCAACAATGTGAATAATAGATCCACCACCCTCACAAGATCTAATTAGATAGCCACTAGGAAGCATTTCAGCTCTTACAAAGTTTGAAGCAGGAGGCCCTGTGGGGCCACCAGTCAAAGAAGTTAAGGATCTCTCACAAATCTGCAAGGCAAATAAAAAATAAACAATCATTTTGTTGAGACAAATTCTTCCTAAGAAAGAAGCCACATCCTAAATCAAGAAAAACAGAACAATCACGATTCTGCTCAGTACCACAAGACTTCCATCTTCCAAACTAGTAGTGTATCTCAGAGTCCAGAAGTCTCTTGCAGCTGCCAATGTTGTTGGTGCATATGTCTGAAAAAAAACAAATTTCAATATCAAGAAAACAACAGAGGAATAATTAAAAAGTAATTTAAACTACAGTTCAATTTTTTTGTATAAAATAATCACCAGACCTGCATGTACATGAGCTCTATTGTGCCCCCATTCCCAGTGGGGACTACGCTCAATACATTGAGGCAACGACAGTCACGATACCAAGATGGACGATCTTTGAGAATCTCGGCAACCTGAGATGATATAGAATGCAATTAGTTCAATGAAACATTTTCATTGTTCAGTAAAGAAAATAATTTGGCAATAAATAAGCATCGTTACAGCTAAATACCTTCGTGGGCTCTAGGCTCACAAGGCCACAGGCTCTTGCCGCTACCCCACTACAGTTGGGGGAAACAGCAACGATTCCAATAGAATCCGGACCAGGCTACAAAAGACAGAAAAAAATGAGAGGCAAAATATAAATATACAAATATATAATTTATGCAAGCAATGGCCATGAAGAAGAGTTATTGAATAGGTCATACCTTCATCCCAATCATTTGGACCCAGTTGACAGCAGTTCCAGTAGCTTTGGAAAGGAACTCCGCCAGGGTCTCCTGAGCAATTGCAAGAAGACTGGCAGAATGAAGAATTAGGGACTCATGACATAGGTGAATGAATATATACTGAACAAATTTACTTGCAAATATGGAGAACTTACCCAGCTGGGTTGTTGGCATCCCACTGGGGATGCTGAGTTTTGGGGTTTTGCTGTTGGTGCTGACCACTCATTACCACAGACTCACAGCTATTGTCAGTAGTAGTAGCAGATGCCTGTTAAGAAACCAGTAAATGAGATTTTTCAGTAATAATGCAATAATAAATATGTACTTGTGTAGATAGAATGGTGCACTAATGAGCATTCAGAATGAGAATTAAGAGCAATCACCCAAATATGTACTTACAGTATGTATTTGTTGTTTCATGCATCCATTTTGATAAACCAACTGTGAGACCTGCTTCTGCAGACGGTCATTCTCTTCCATTAACAACTTGTTCATTGCAGACAACTTCCTATTCACTGTCTGCAGACGAGAGGCTTCCTTCCGCTGCTTTTCGCGACATCTATAGAAGAAATTTGGCAGAGTGAAAGGCATGTAGAGTAGGTCATTTTTCCCATACAATTTACCACAACATTGTATGATAGTCATTCATTATTCATTTCACTCTTCAAAGTTTCCCAATTTACTTTTGGATAAGTCCCTTACACTAAGCTATCAAGTCCTCGAATCAAAGACATGTGAAATGTGAATATCCTTAACGAGAACTACATACTAAATTAGGATACCTACTATCCGACCAAAACAAATTTTGTTTGACTTTGTCAACGCAGATAACAAGTTGGAAACATGATATATCTATATGCATTTTGGTTTTTAAAAAAATATTAATGCAGGGGCAAGGTAAGAAAATTAGTTCGAACAAAATTTAGAGGGTAGAACAAGACATAAATTTCACTCTTCCATAATTCAAAAGGAGAAAATATTAGTTAAATGAAAAAAAAGTAATTTTTAAAAAGGAAAAATGAAACAAAAAGAAAGTTAAGGGTGAAAAGTAATCAATCTAGAGGGAAAACTCATAAAATCAGCTGTCATTTTCCTTCATCTTATCCATGACCAATCCCAAAACAATATCCAAATGATCACATGAACATTTCTGTTAAAGCATCTTCCACAGAAACATCATAAAATGGTCTAAAACCAAAATGATGAAGGTCAGAAGAAAGCAGATGAGAAAAATTCATCAACAGAAATGAACAACTAGCTGTCATTATCTTCCATTTAATCAACTCTAGAAATGAAACTCCTTTTCTGAGGAAAAAAAATTAAAAACGATCGATCTTAACAACTTGGATATCCAAAAGGAAAATGACAAAAATGAAGTAACTTTCCCAGTAGATCTTCCTTTCAAGAGGGATGATTTACTCTTTTTTTCTCAAGCAAGTGAGAGTCTTTCTCTAAAATTGAACCCAAATAGCACATCTCAAACAAGCAAGTGAGAGTCTTTCTCTAAAATTGAACCCAAATAGCACATCTCAAAAACAAAAAATGCAAATAATGAAACACCACTTTATGACATTCCATGTTTGAAAAGAAAAAAAAAAAACACTGAATAACAAATAACAAATTTACTACACCAAAAAACTCAACTTTACAAAGAGAAAGAACTCAGAAACACCCTTTGAGCATTCCCAACAAATGCAAAAAAGGAACCAAGAGAAGAACAGAGAAGAAGAATACCAACTAGAGAACACACACAAAAAAATACACAAAACACAAGACCAAAACTGTTGGTGACGTGGCAGTGTTGAAACCAAACAATGCAATGCATTGTTTGTCTCTCTTCTCTACCTGCGATTCTGGAACCACACTTTGATCTGCTTTGGTTCGATGTTGGAAAGGATGGGGCACTCCCTAATGATTTGTTGCCTTCTGGAAGAACTAGGCTTTGGACATTCAGTATACACCCTCTCCAAAGCTTCCACCTGTTCAGGTGTGTACCTAACATACTTTCCACAATCCATGAGCTGCTTGTTTGATGCTGAATCTCTCTGCATACAAAGTGCCATAACAACAAAACCAAAAATCTTTTGGGGTGGTTCAAAAAGACACTTGTTTTGAGCAGTCCTCTTCTTCCTTGCCCTCTTCCCCAAGAGAGCCTCCACACTCCTTCATCAGAAGATGCTCCCTCAATTCACCTCAAAATCCAAACTTGGAACACAGTTTCAAGAGTTAATGACAAAGGGGTGTTGCTACTGCAAGTGAGTGAGCTTTATCTTGTTGCACACACACACACCAATCTCGAGAGAAAAAGAGAGAGAAGGAACACACCCACAGAAAGAGAAGGAACAAAGAGCTTTTTTTTTTCTGTGGAACAGTGAATGCAAACACGAAAAAACAAACAAACAGGCACTACAAAATGAGAGGGCTGGTTGGAACAGTGGTGGCTCCTTAAATTCACTTGGATGTTCTGCAAAACCGCTCTCTCTTTCTCTCTTACAGCATCTTTAGTGATAGAACTCATTTTGACTTGTTAAACTATTTTTTGTTGGTCCCATAGTGTCACATAGGATACAAGAATTCATATTATTTTTTGTTCCAATGATAGAACTTACTTTGAGTTCTTAACTTGCTTTTTGTAGATCCCACATTGGATCCCACATTCTTAATAGTTTTATTTAAAAATATTTTTAAATTTAAATTTAAATAATTATTTATATAAATTTTAACTATGAAACAAAAATTAAAAAGTAATATAAAAAATATTAATAATTTAAAATTTTTATTTGTGACTAAATATTAAATTGATGAGAAATATATAACATTGATGATTAAAAAAATGCATAACATTGAGATTAAGAAAGAAAAATTAAATTCCATTATTCTTGTAACCGAAACGTTTCCAAATATGCTCCACCAAGTCTATTTGAAGTTGTTGATGAATTTGTCTTGTGTGCATATAGCGTCTATTTTCCGGGTATTTCTCTTGTTTTGGTCATAATTATTATTTTTTTAATACTTGGAACTAGTTCTTAGGAGTTCTTGCAGAAGAACCGTTCTTACAGCCACGTCATCCTGCTCTAATGATAAAAACCGGTGAAACGGTTCTTACGATACAAGAATCAGGTACAAGAACACCATTAGATATGGTATTAGATACTGTGTGATGCCAAAATGAAAAGCAACAAATTTTATCAAAGAGAGAGAAAGAATGGCAAATGAAAGGACATGGAGCTTATTTTTAGGCCCTGCCAACAAAAGCACAGCAGAATACAAAAACAGATTTCTTTTGTTTTTTTTTTTATATTTTTACTAATGATTACACGTTTTAATTGCAATTTGGTAATTTACGTCGGTGAAATTTTATATGGTTTAGTTTCATTTATTTTGAAAAAAAATTATCATTTGTCTTTTTTACTTGTGGAAATTTCTTTTGAAAAATAGTATATGATGGTTCTCCTTTGCTCTGCATTTTATCAGTTTGGAACTTTTAAACTAAGATTTCATTTGTCTTTATTCTCTTAATTTTTGTATTAAATTAATTAATGCATGTTTATTAAAGATATTTTTGAAAATAAAAACATTAATGTTTTTTTTTATAAGCAAACACACTACTATATTAAAAATACAAAGAGTATTCTAACTCTAACCCGTATACTCCCAAAAGATGCATAACCAAAATACCCTTTTGGCTAAAAAAATGCTTAATTAACAATCTATCTCCTCTTTGAGCAAGACAAAGATATTGGTGAAGCACATTTTGTCCGTCGACCAATTAAAGCAATGCTTAGTACAATATTCACTGATTCATTATTTCAAAAGGTTAGGTGGTAAGTAGTAAATTCAGAATGTGAATTTAAAAGACAAAAGAAAAATGGAATGTAACTATAGGTGGTGAAAATAATTTGGGTATAGATGAAATGGTTTGAAATTGAATGTTGATGTGTTGTGATGCATGCATGAGTGTGGGGGGGGAGGGCATGTGATGAATGAATATGATACATGTGCATGCATAGATGAGTGATGAGAGAGAGTAGTAGTACGTTAGGCGTGAAGGGAGATAGGAGATAGGAGATAGCAGACAGGAAGATATGGACAAGCGTTTGGTGTGGTGGTTGTTGCAGTGAGACTGTGAGAGTGTGGTGTAGGGTGTAAAGGTTGCTGCAGCAGGTTCGCAAACTTTGACCTCAAAACAGCATCTCGCGGTTAAGGGAATAACGTAATTGCACGTACATCTGCAGCAAGGAACAGCAGGTATTCAAAAATATGTGTAAATTAATTAAAAATTAAGTAGGAAGTAAAGGTACAAATTAAGAAAAAATAACATGTTTTAAACAATTATAAAAATTAAATTATTTCCATAATCGATTATAGTATAATAGATTATCGTTATAATCAATTATAAATAATTGGAATCAATTTCTGTTTGAATAACTTTGCTGAAAAATGATTTTAATATAATTAATTTCGTTTAAATGAAAAAAATAATTTTTATATAAGAAAAAGAATATTATGAAGTTAAAAGGAAAAAAAATGTTGGAAAATAATTATAAGATACAAATTTTTAAATGCATGAAACCAACTTAGTTAAACTTTTAATAATAAATGGATCAAATTGAATTAATTAAATAAATAGAGAGACTAATTAGTAATTTAGCCTTTTAATTATTATACTACTTATTTAATTCATGTTTAAATTTATTTATTTATATATTTAAAATAATTTATAATTAAAACTTGCACAAACTTGATTTCTTTAAATAATCAAATCCAATCATACTTTTACTTTAAAAAAAAAATGGTCGATGCACGTAATGTAATTTACTTTATGGTACTTTCTCTAGAAAACAAATCCATAATACCTTTTAACTTTGCCCATTACGAGGATTTGAAATTGGAAAATGATAAAGAATACGAAAACAAACTTGATAAATCAATACAATTTGATTGGTAATTAATTTTCATTTTAACTCATTTACGTGTGATTTATACACATCATGATTGGTTAAAGTGACATTTTGGTATTAACAAATTCGTACGAAATATACTAGTAGCATCTTTGTTTGAAAATTCTTTAGGTGCCAACTCCCACGTTACGTTTGTGAAATTGAGTGAGGGATGCCTTGGTCTGAATGAAATGATAGAGCATTGTATGGGTTGGAGGATCCCTCCCTCAACTTTATTTCTCATTTGCTGAATTTGGACTGTTCGGCATAATAAAAAGTCTTTATGTTTAACATCAAAAGAGAACTCCAACATCTATGTAATATAATATAAATAATTTTACATCATCTATCAATGAAAAATTATAATAAATATAATTTTTACTCTTTTAGAATAATTTTAGAAGAGGAAGAGTTTTGGGACAGTGAGACCCCACCGTTGTGTTGGGTCCACTGAACTTTCTTTTTCATAATACATTAATTTGTTAATAGAAAAATGAAAAATTATGAATTAAGGTGGAGATCCCCTTCAAGTCCCATGGGGGGACCGAAGGCTTTTTTTTTCCTTGGTGGACGATGGGTGATGATCTATTTCTTTCCATGCACCAAAAGAGTGTCATAGACTTTTAGGTGATGATCTATTTTCTTTACAAGACCCCTCCCACCAACTTTCTCACTCTAGCTAGAATGTCTTTGCTTTCATTTTACATCTTTCCTGAATCTCACTCTTGTTCTTAAGGTGTCAAAGGGATCCATGCATGACAATAAATATTAAGGTTGATATACATAGAAATTGGATAGAGTTTTTTACTCTCTTTTTGTGTGACTCTACACCTATATTAGAAACTTGGATTGAAAAGCCTATGATGAGATATTTAGTTGGAAGAAAATATAAAGATGGAAAGAAGTGTGAAAGGGAGTGTTGAGAGTTATGAGTGTGAAAAATCATAGCTCCATGTTGACAACAAAAGGAAGCCCCACGATGATAGGTTGTGTATGTAATGTCATTGCAATTAATTATAACAAGATATCATTTATTATTGTTATGGTTAGCTGTAGTATTTAACTAAATATTATGAATTTAAATTGCAAATTATACTTCCATACAGAAAATGATCAAGAGACGAAAGATTGCTTAGACAATTGTCCGAGATGTATTTATTTACTCGACATAATATCAACTAATAATTAAGTTTCCAACTTGGCTGCCATACATCATCAATTCAACATGCATGAATTGATTCATTCTTTTAGATCTATTTATATTTTTCCCAAGGGTGGATCATAAAGGAAGCTCACGTGAGAAGCTCAAGGGTGGATCATAATATTATGAGGTGTGTGGTTCAGGTGCTGCAAGGGTTGAAGTGTAAACATAGTTGAGATGTCAAACATAATTGAGATGTCAATCCCTGCAGGTATTCCTTCATACACCTTCTTCTTCTTTTTATTGGGTTGATTAATTTAATCACTCATTATTAGAAAAAATATGTTTTAAGTCCTTATATTTTTAATCAAATTTGATCTTAGTATTTGTATTTTAAAATTGATAAATTTGATCCTCACATTTGTGAAAATTTATGGGACCCTCACTTATAACGTTATTAATCTTGTTTGTTGACATGACTAACTTTAATGACATGTGTCAGTCACATGATTGTTGTATGTGACGTGGCTGTCATGTGACATCAAGAAACTAATTTCGTCATATTTCAAAAATGTGAATATCAAATTAATTGATTTTCAAATATAAGAATTGAGATTAAATTGATAAAAAAAATAGAGAAACCTAAAACACATTTTATCCAAATAAAAAAAAAATCTCTCCCCAATTGACTTTTTTTTTTGTTTGGAATAGTTTTACTTTTGGCATTGACTATGGTCAAAACTCTCTAAAATTGCTAGGCCTAATAGAGATATGATATAGGCTGAGCTTAAGTCTGTAACAATTTTTATTAAAGTAGTATCTTAAATATACTTTTAAATTAGGTTAAAGTTTTAAAAATATCAAATCGCCTCTTAAGAAAAGAGTTAGACTCAAGTCTTAGTTTAAATAAGTCAAGTGTGTATAAGATAATTTTCTTTTGGGGTACATAGGTAAAATTTAATTTGACTTGACTGATCATTTCTATACTCAATAAAAATTTATTTACTTCAAATTTATGGACCTAATGTTTGGGATGAAGAATAATGTAATATTAAAACACACTAGCTTGATAATATCATCCATAATTTAACTAGATGTCTATATATCAAATAAAATTTCAAAAATTAGGATTGAAATCATGCAAGTCCTCTGGACTGAAATATATTTTTCTAAATTATATCACTAAACAAGCAGTCAATTTCAAAGTTAATTTTTTAATTTTACGTGATATGCCCACTTGAATACAAATTAATATGTTGATTTGGAAGCTTCAAGTTCAGTGGTCAATTATTGCTGGAATCAAGTCAAGCCGGCAAAACAAGTATTCATAATCTTCAGAATTCGGAATGTGCTTATAATAGTGAATCATCAGAATTAAATTGATGCTATTTGAAGAATGGTAGTATAACCATAACGTACCAGCAAAATAATAGGAACAATAATGAGCAGGTAATGCAAGGTTCATTCCACTCAGTATCAATTCATATGTGAACAAAAGGTTATAAATCTCTAAACTTTTCAGGTTCTCGGTAATTCAAATTCTGGGTCGCAAATGATTAATTAGTTGTTGAAGTCAAAAGCATTATTATTATATTTCTGAATAAGATTCCCAAACATGATTTTATCGGTACTCACTTTTGGAAATTGTTACCAACTTTGACTCTTGTCAATTTCCAAATTTTGTTATATATATTTTTTGTTTAGAACAACGAGAAAAGAAAGAAACAAGTGGGCTGATTGTAGAAATGTTGGTTGTCCATAAGAGGGAAATGCGTTTATTGATTAATTAGCTCTGAGCCTCTGATTCATTCATACCTTTTTTCTTTATATTATATTATTCTTTATATTATCTTATTTATACCACAATTTAAAGGAGTTCTACTTAAATCCTCAATGCTCTGGCCTGAGCTTAGAGTGCTTAGTGTAAGTCTATAATGATTTGACTGTTTTTCCGTGTAATTAAATGTTGAACATGTCATGTAACCTTTAAGGAGCATTATTAGTGATAAGAATAGAATCATAGGTAGACAAGGACAAATAACAAGGATGACTAAGAATTTTTCTTTGATCGAACAACTTTCTGGTAAATAATAAAACAAAAACCACGCAGTTTTTGTAACAGTAAGACAAATACTAAATGATTGCTGGCTAGACTCACTTGGCAATCAGATACTTACAACAAAAGATGCCAGCAGTTCCCTTTGGAATTTTGAGGATCCTGATGGTTCATTGGCTGAACAAACAAATAATTGATTGCTTATCAAAAAAAAAAAAAAAAAAAAAAAACAAATAATTGACGAATATGGTTAGCAACGACGGCAAAGAATAATTTCTCTATCCATTTCCTTCAATACTTTTTCACGAGTAAAATCAAATACATGAATAGCAACAATAACTGATAACTTGCACATTGTAAAAGCAAGAACGTGGATGGAAGTGTTTCAGGTTTTTATTTACATCCTTTTTAATTAATTTATTTAAGGATAGGTAGCACTTAATTGATCCTTGTGGAGAAGGTCATGCGAGTTTATGTCAAATAATTGATAGGTGAAATTTTAAGTCCCATGTTGTCAAAAAAAAAAAAGTCTCAAGTTGTTATTTTTTTTATCCGTAGGAGTCAAAGATAGGTACTGAAAGTTTACAACAACTCACGCACCCTGCTCAACTAACTGAGCTAAATTCTCTCGATAGTCCCAAGTTGTTATAACAACTCGTAGCTTAATGTCTTAGAAAATATTGTTGAAATGCAAGTCATGGTAAATTATACTGCCCAATTTTAAGCGAAAAACCATGCTTAGAGTACATGAAAGTTTCCCATTTATTAATGAATTTAATTAAAATGTATTCACAATACAAAATTGATATATAATAAAATTATTTATTTTTATAATTATTATTTTAAAAGTCAGATTTATATATGGTGTTAAAGCATAGAGTACTGAGTTCAAATCTCACCTTAAAACACTTTTCACAACTTTCAAATCCCATTTTTGAGCATCACGTTATCATGTTAAGGTCACATTATAGTATTGGATTAGATTTCATTAATTTTAAAAGTATGGAGATTTGATTTGAGGAATTGAAACCGCAGATCTAAAGTCAATCATTCGATAAATTATAGGGATCAAGAACACAATTAAACCTAAAATCTATATCTAAAGTGATTTCTATGGAAACATTTACTCATTATCAAAATAAATTCCAGAACTTAATTTTTGGAAAGAAGATATTTTTGATTTTTTTTTCTACAAAAAACACGAATGGGGTTACACAAATAAAAAGTGAAAGTTCAAAAAGCAATTACCAACACAATTTCATCTCATGTCCTCAATGAAACTAGATTTAGCCCAACATAAATAACATGGGCAGGCCCAAGCTTGCCTATCGAATTGAGTTTCGAACATTCCTATGGTGTCAAGCTCGTGTTGTTCATCTTATTGGGAAAAATGGTATATTAATTAAGAAATTATGACATTATGTGATTCGATCATATCCTCCATAATGTGATCACAAATTATGTACACAACCTTTGACCACCCCCTGAGCACTCTCACACTGTAAAGAACTCGCAAATGTAGGGATTCCAGCGAGGCAACAACTTGCAGGTTCGACTCCAACGCAGTAGCATACCGTCACATCACATGAACTCAACACACAAAGTGAGCATTAAAATAATTGACGTCAAAATATCAAGGTTCTCATATATATGATGTGGGTGCAAGCATTGGGTTGTGGAGCATCTTAACATGCATATTACCACAGCAAGGATTTGCATACGGTGAATCCCCTAGTAATGTTATCACTACGGCAAAATAGAGATCCAATATTACTAGAATCAGTTGAATGAATTCAATGAATACAGAAACCTCACATTGCATTTCAGTCCATTTGCAGAATTTGTAAAGCTAAATCATGCTTAATTAAATGTCAATAGACAAGCATTGTTAATTATCATAAAGAAAAATCTAACGTCCAACATTTTTTTTATACACTACGAGCATTTGAAAATGTTTATAATGGTAAGGATTAAAGTTGACTATCTATACCTGATACTCTAGATCCCAGTGAGCCCCACGTACATTTTACAGGCAGTAGCTACAATATTCCCCCCCCCCCCCCCTAGCTCGATGAGGAGGAAGCATTACCAAGACATGATTCCCTAATTCACATACAACACCTTTCTCAAAACTGGAAGCAAATTATGCATTGGCTTAAAGAATGCAGCAACATGCTAGAGATTAGGGGGAAAAAAACAAAGAAAAGAAATAAATAAAATGGAGAAAAAGGAAAGCCTTTAGCCAATGTATATATAAACATACCATATTCTGGGCCAATCAAACTAGGCATATTAATCATATTCAGGTATTGCTCAGCGATACCACATTATTTCAAACAGGTTTCAATGTACAACCAATAAACAGTTATAGTAGCAAAGTAGAATGAAATCAGGAATAACAGCATAATCTGACATCAACATTATTCAAATAGATGCTAACAAAATTCTGAATCAATTCCCTGTAGGTTCCACCTCAATTTCAGTACAATTTTCAGGCACATAAAAGCACTAATATAGCAGGAGATTTAATAGTCTAGACGAAACTAAAGAAACTCATTATTTAAGAGTCATGAAAATAAGCAAACATAATATGATAAACTCGTAATCTACTTTTCCTTGACTAGTAAGCCAAGCAAAAAGACACAATCTAATAGATAGAATAATTCTCACTAGCCCCAGGCCAGAAGTTTTTGTAGATAGCCTTGGCAATTGGAAGAATAGCAACAAGGGCAATCTGAAGCTGGTCCGAGCTACTTGTTCTCACAGAGATCTGTCCACTGAGCTTGTTGTTCAATCCAGCACGAACGGCCATCTTATAACTTCGTCCAATAGAAAATTGGGACTGAAGATTGGCCCCCAAAGCCAGGTCTCCTCTCCACTTCACCAGAGAAAGGCTCAGTGAAGACTGGTCCTGGCCAATTGGAAAATCTGCCTCTCTAAGCCGCACTTCAAGATTGGCACCATAAGCAGAATCAGTTTGAGACTTCACAACCCCTGTGCTACCCACCAATACCAAGCGTTTCCCCACAGCAATCTGATCCTCAACTTTCAGCCCAGTAGACACATTTTCACCCAAAAATGTCACAGACACACCAGCAGAAGTTTTATTTCTTTTGAAATTTTTGAATTTTGTCTCTCCTCTAACAATGTAAGCTAGCTGCTTTCCAATGTTTTGAATGTCAAAGCCTGCCATGGATGATCCATTCTCTCCAAGTTTTGCTGCAACTGAGGAATCCAAGTGGATGCTGAAGTCTTTCTTATCCTTTGTTACCTGAACTGTAACAGCTGCTGGGAATTTATTGATGATGGCTAGACTCTGTTCAATGTTTACACCATCATAACCACAATCATGGTCCCAACCATGGTTGTCTAAGACTGGCCTTGTCAGGAGCTGGGAAGTTGGCTCTAAGAAGCGGTATCTGTAGGCTGGATTGTCACTGTCAAAGGATGGTGGCAGGGCCATATCAGGCAATGGAACTGGCACTGCAGCTGGACTTCCATTGTCTTGATCGTCTTCTTCTGTGTAACCGTAGTCATCTACTTTAGTGTTACCTTTTTTCTTCATCTCCCTCATTCTTCTCAACTCCTCTCTCCATTGCTTTTTCTGTAGGAGTTTCACCCGATAATCATACTCCTCAAAATATGCTTTCTGCTGTTCTTTAGTAAGCTTAGCAACCTGAGATTTCTTCATAGGCTTAAATGGTGGGAGCTGGTCGTACTCATCCTCATCTTCATCAAGATCAGAATCAGATAAATCAGCCATTTCAACATCAGAATCACCATTGTCAGCCCCACCTTGATCAGCAGGGAGTTTTGGGTAGGTACGTGACTGCAATAACCAAGATAACAAGTATGGAAGTGGTGGGGCGCGAGGACGAAAACCAAACAGCCTGCGCTGGTCAAACGATTCTTGAGCTTTTGAAGCGTTACTGGCTTCAGAGAGAATCTTCATTGAGTAGCATAAGAGCAACAAGAGAGGCCTCCAACTTTGACCATTAGGAAGCACCTTCTGGCCATCTCTATTTTTTCGACAAGAAGGATGGTTTTCAACAAGAGAAACTGGATTCATTAAGCTCGGATTCATAAGACGCAGGTCCCCAACAGCCTGTCCAATGGTTTGTTGAACTATATGAGATCTTTGAGCAACAAATACATCATAACTCAATGGGGCACCTGATGGCCCGTCTGGAGGCGCAGAGGCAGCATGGGTCAAAGTGACTATAACATTTCGCCATATTGATGAACCCAGGACACTAGTAATTGATCTTAACATTGGCAGATCATTCATATCTCTAGTTTGCAAGTCCAGGCGATCCACATAGAGCACAATATCAGGGGGAGATTTTTTAGTCAATTTCTTCACCGCAGACAGGACTTTGGTATTGAAATTTTGTTCAAATGCAGAAGACTTGAGGCCTGGTGTGTCAAAAATCCTTATCTTCACTCCATCAACCACCCCAACAATTTCTGTCACAGAAGTAGTAGCAGGACCACAAGCATTTATGCTGGTCTTTGTTTCACCAAAAATTGAATTTATTGTAGCACTCTTGCCCACACCTGCTTTCCCAAGAATCAGTATATTTACAGAAAAATCAAAATCATCTCTTCCCTCAGCTTCAAGCTGGTAAGCAGTCTCCTTTGCAGCCTCTAGGCTAAACATTTGACCACTTTGCCTCCCTGCAACAAGTGTCATCCGGTACAGCACCTGTGCTGCTATTGATTCTTCTGTAGTAAAACCCAGCCTATGAACCAGTCTCAAGTATTTTACCCTAATTTCCTGCAATTTCTCCAGTTTCTTTTTCTCCTCTTCACTCAAATTGCTATCAGAAATAGCACTAGGTCTACTAATGGAAGGAGTAAAAAGATTTGGTCGAGTTGGCCTCATGGCAGGTTTACCTGACTGGAGCGATGATCCCAAACCAGCAGGGCGCTCAACAGAGAAAAGCCTCGACCCATCTTGAGAGGTTATTGTGATACCGCCGCCATCTTGGTCCGCACCCGACGCTGCTTTCAAAAGAGCTGCCAATGTAGCAGTATCAAACAGCTCCTTGCCATCTCCTTCATCATCAGTCTCCTCCTCTTCATCCGAGTCAGTTACAATCTGGCCATCGATCCTCTCATCATCCCGGGAACTCCCACTGGCGCGTGATTGCTGTAATTCCAATTCCTTGAAGAACTTATTGGCAGCATCAGTGCTTCCAAACACCACTCCTTCACCCTTCCCATCCGACACCGTACCATTAATCTCCCTGTCACCATTAGCACCAACCTCCTCCACCTCCTCCGCATGGCTCCCAATTTTCCCATCCAACACGGAATCATCAATCTCCCTCTCCTCCTCATTATCACCCTCCTCCACATGGCTCCCAATCTCCCTCTCAACAACATCACCCTCCATCTTTACCTCATCTTTCTCAACAAACTCCGAACCTCCACCTTCCTCAGGAGGAACAACAATGTCACTCTTCAACCCATCTCCATCAACTCCATTCTCACCAAACTCATCCTCCCCACCAACACCACCACCACCACCTTCAGCACCCGCTTGACCATTAACTCCAGAGTCAACATTTTGATCAGCAGACTCATCACTCACATCATCAACCTTATCAAGAACCTCCTCACCACCCTTCTCAATGGGCTCAAAACCATTATCCAAACTCACCCCCCGACTCGCCGCCTCCTCCTCCTCTAACCCTTTAATCTCAGACTCCTGAACCCCCACCTCATCCCCAGACCCCGACGCATTAACCTCCACGCTATCAACAACATCATTTTCAACATCAACACTCTCACCCTTCTTCTCATCCACCACCACCACAGAATCCGAATTATTGGTCCCACCGTCATGAACTTTCTCCACCTCCTTCTCCTCTTTCTCATCCAATTCAACACCAGCACCCTCAAACCCTTTATCATCACCACTCAATTCCACTCCATTCTCCAGACTCTGAACCTCTTTATTATCATCACCGCCAGAAGCAGCCTCCACAAACACCTCGTTACTATCGCTAAAATCCCCCTCCAAAACGACAGCGTCCGCGTCCTCAACGGAACCGTCATCGTCGTCATCCTCGGACACCTTCGCAATGGGCCTGTGGGCCTCGTCGGGGGGAGAATCGACGAGAGGCTCATCATCAAGGGGCTCAGAAGACTTGACGAGAATGGGCCTGGTGGGCTCGGCCTCTAAATCCCCCTCCTCACCGCTAACAAACCCATCGTTGTCAGAGTCGGAAGCGGCGTTATCCGACTTACGGTCAATTTCGGAAGGAAGAGAGGGTGTTTGGTCAGAGACGGGAAGAGAAGGGTCGGAAGAAGAATCCATTGAAATATTGAGAGAATGGAAAGAAGAAGAGATAAGGTTTTAGGATTGGGTGAGGCGCAGCGAAAGGGTTTTAACTTTAAGCTCTCTCACGCTATATACTATCTATCCATCCATCCATCGAGTAATGTTATCGAATCGCCCAATGAGGATGACCGCTACAAGCATACAACGCTTTTCGCCCAAGGATTTTTCTTTTGTTTTATTTCTTTCTTTTTGTGCTACCTACATACTATATGTTTAACTTGACTTTCTCTAATATAGCTCTCATTAAACACTCATACACCACCCCAATTATTATTGTTTCAAAAAATCAACTACTTACTCTTTATTGTTGATTTATTACTATATAAAGTGTTGGCTTTATTATTTCCTCAATTACATAACCTTTCTTTTTTTAAGAATCCTCAAACTCAATACATAATCATAATCTTATGTTTAGTTCTTAAAAAATTAATCAATAATCAATTACTATCAAATATCAATTAAATTAATCGATTAAATAATTATAACTCGCGTTCATCAAAATTTTATTTTATTTTTAATTTATAAAAAAAATAATTTTAATAACTAAGGTGATTACAAATAATATATATGCTAATTAAATCATTAAAAGTTAAAACTTATACATATTTAATTTGATATTATATAATATTATAATCAATTTATTATATTTTTTTAAAAATATAATTATTATTATATAAATATATATTCTGATTCAATTTTATTATACAATTATTAATCAACATCCAATACTATTTTACTATACAAATTTGGTAATATTTAATTTAATGTTCCGTGTCAATCACACAATTTATAGTCATATCAAAATTATTATTTGAGACATAAATATTCACATCTTCATCAAATAAAACTCAATTTGATCAATTCAACTATAAATACTACACACATGAAAGTTGTTGGAAGCTGCCTTATGGTCACCTCTATCATACCTTAGTTGTGGCAAGTAGCCGTGGACAAATGGGATATGTCAAAGTCCCACATTGATTATGGCGGGTAGTTGTGGACAAAAGACGATGTGTTGAAGTCTCACATTGGCTAAAGATAGTGTCGAGAAAGAATATATAAGTGTGGAGTCATCCTCACCTTACAAGTCAGTTTTATAGAACAAAGCATATTGAGATAAATTGTCACTTCATCTGAGAGAAAGTGCAACAGAACCTTATATCTAACTCTTGTCAAGACAGGCGACCAACTAGTAGATGTGTTTACAAATGTTTTGAAAGGGGTGCGTAGTGATTTTAATTGTAACAAGTTAGACATGATTAACATCTATGTTTCAGCTAGACGGGGAGTGTTAGAGTAGAATAAAAGAGTTTTAGTATGTATATGGGCTTGGCCTAAGTGTTTGTAATATATGTCATTCTCTCTTTGTCACTATTTCTCTATCTCTCTCTACAAAAGTGTTAAATTTTCGTTGTTTAATTCTAAAATAATCAATATCTAACTTTTTTTTTATTTAGTTTTTGTGGAGGATAAATACAAGCAAGAACACAAATTTACCGATCTTTGTATTCCTTTTTTAAGGTAAATTTCTGTTTTTTAATTTTATTTCAATGTTTTTTTTATATATTTTGTCTAATGTTTAAAATTAGATTTTGTCCCGTGCAATGCACATGCTTTAAATTTGTTTGTGTTTAGAAATATATTAGTAATATGATTATGAGAAATAACATTACTTTATTAAAAAATGTATAAGTAATGGTCAATTTGTTTAAACTTAAAATAATACTTTTAAAAAATATTTTTTAAAAAAAGTGAATTTTAAGAACCATATATGATTTATTTCTTAAAAAAATAATTTTTTGCTTTTCTTTTATAAAAAAATCAATTTAGATAAACACATCATAAACAAAAAAGAATATTTATTTTATTAAAAAATATTTTTTAAAAATAAGCTCAAACAAAGGGATCCAATATATAATTGATTTCTTTTAAATATGAGAAACTCAATCATGTAATACTAAGCACATTTTAAAACTAAAGATGTTTTTGACCCCTTGTATAAATATGACAAATTTTAATATGATATAAAATAAAATAAATTTTAAAGTAAAACATTTTAAAATCATAGTAATATATATATATATATATATATATATATATATATAAAACAATATAATATAAAATTATCTTACTTTCAAATATGAAAAATAATATTTTAGTTTTAAGTTAATAAGATTTTATGGAGTAATTTTTCTTTTTCAGATTTTTAAATTTAATTTAAAATATTTAAAATTATATCTACAAATTAAAATCTTAAAATCTATAAAAAAATAATAAATTAAAAATTTGAAGAAAAAAAAATCAACCAGGGTTAAATAAAATAAAGTAGAAATATTAATGTTCAATTCTTATCTTAATTTCAATATATCTTCTTTTGTGTTATATCAATAGTTGAAAATTAAGAAATTATAAAATAATGTAAAAAAAAAAATAGAAGAAGAAGACATATATGAAAAATATTTTTTCATAAAAGAATCAAATTAATTTTAAGATATGAAAAATATTTTTCTCATATAAAGAAAAAAATTAATTTTAAGAAAAGTAAAATGTTTCTCCTTTTGTTAATGAGAATTGGTTATAGTGTCAAACATATAAAATAATTAAAAACATACTTATATTTTTTTCATTTTAAAAGTGGTGATATTTTTTCGATGGAATAAAAATATTAAAAATACTTGTTTAAACTTATTTTCAAAATATTATTTTAATTTTTTTAACATTTATTATTTTAAAATTAATTTACTTCTATAGTATAAATTAGAAGTAAAAATGAAAACATTCTCTATTCTTTCAATTAAGGTCCTCTCAACTCAATTAAGCATTTTCTATAATTTTTTCATTAAGGCACTCTTGAGTAATTTATAATTTATATATAAAAAGTTATTATTGAAAAATATTAAAATAATCCCTCACCAAATACACAATGCTCCAAAACTTCTTCGTTAAGTTTATTGATAGCCTCTACAATTCTACCAAAAAAAGATAAGTCTCTATAATGAATAGTAAAAGATAACAATATTAAAAATACTTTTTTTAAACTTATTTTCAAAATATTATTTTAATTTTTTTAACATTGATTCTTGTAAAATTAATTTACTTCTATAGTATAAATTAGAAGTAAAGATGAAAACATTCTCTCTTCTTTTAATTAAGGCTCTCTCAACTCAATTAAGCATTTTCTATATTTTTTTCATTAAGGCACTCTTTAGCAATTTATAATTTATATATAAAAAGTTATTATTAAAAATATTAAAATAATCCCTTACCAAATATACAATGTTCCAAAACTTCTTTGTTAAGTTTATTGATAGTCTCTACAATTCTACCTAAAAAAGACAAATCTCTACAATGAATAGTAAAAGATAACGTCTTCAATTGTATTGTTTATTGATTGAATTCGGTCGATTCAATTATAAATACCTATGCATTTTTCATTTTCATTGTTTCCTTCTAAAACAATCATCTGTTGACATCTTTTATTATTTTTATTCAATTTTTATGAAGGGTAAGCCTTTTTTTTTTTTCTTACAAAAGAGAATCAATGCATTTCCATTGCTATAGTGTTTTGAATACAATAAGGAATACAATGGAAAGTATTAATCATAGGATTCTCTATAGACAATCTGGCTAAAGAGTGAGCCACTTTATTTGCCTTTCTACTAACAAACTTAACTTTAAAACCAACAGGAGCAACTATCATTTGCCTAGTCTGATGCAGAAGGACACAACATTCTATAATATTATTGTCCCCTCCACATAACTGATTAGCTAAGCCTTGCAATCTGTTTCGAAAATAACATAATGACATGGAAGCTGATCCACCCACTTCATTGCTTGAAGCAAAGCATAAGCCTCTCCTTCTTGCACCTCCAACATTGTTTCCAACCAACCTGTCTGAACTTGAATAAAACTACCCGAATCATCCCTTAAACAACATCCAAAACCAGTTTTCCTACTATCAGCAAAAATTGCAATATCAGTATTACATTCTACATAGCCAAATGCAGGTTTCAACCAACTAGTATCAGTGGATGTAGTTGCAACATGAACCTAATATTTCTTCCTTGTTTGTTGAGCTAACTCTCAATCTTGCAGCATATATAGAATTAGCTCTGATACTGACAGTATCAAGTGGTTCATCAATCTGGCTAAATATTATATTAAAAAAATATTTTTAATTATTATATTTTTTTTTATATAATTAATTTATTTTCTTCCATTCTCTTTTTCACTCATCCAAACAAGCAGAGATAAATTCTTCTACTTCTTTCCATCCAATTTTTACCTATCCAAACAACATATATCTTTTTCATTCTATTCCACCTCTATTTCTGTTATTTTTTATTTCTTTCCTTCCTAATTTTTCCTCTCTATTTCACTCCTAATCCAACAATGCATAAGCGATAACTTCAAGAAAAAATAAGGAAAATTGCTCTCTTCTTCATGTGCCTGACTTTATGTGTCTCCCATACTTCTTTCAGAAGGCATGGAGGGATGTGTCAAGATTTTTTGTTCTGCAATTATGGGTAACTAGAACAATATATATTTGGTCACATATGTGTTTTTTGTAAGTAGAACAATGTTTTTTGTTTTGGTATTGTTGATTTCTCTAAAATCCTCTTATTTTCTATTTAGTTCTTTCCTTATCTAAATCTTTTCTTCTGCTACATTGGTGGTAACTTCTAAAACCATATGATGAATAACTAGCTCAATCAACATTTATATTGCTTTTAGAGAACTAAATTTCCACTTTCTCAATTGCTTAGTTACCAACTTTGATGTTTATTTCATTTGTATGATTCTTCTTTATGGAACATCTAAATGCTTATGTACAACATGTTGATTATAGGTGTAATTGAAAATTGGGTTTTCATATGTTGATTAAATGATTATTGGCTTGAATATTGCATCTAAACTTAATTCATTGAAACTTGTTATTGAGTTCTGCAGGGATGCTTCTCTTCTAATTATAATACACCTGGAGTTCCTTGCATCTTTGATCCCTTTGGAAGGGTGGGTTACTTGGTTATGTGGTCATTGGCTGCTAGGTTCTAATATAGATGCAACTATCTTAAGTGGATTTGCTATAGCTAACCATGTACGTTACTTTCACTTTGACATGTTAATTGTTTATTCCAGATTTTCTATAAGCTCCAAAGAGAGAAGACGACAAGGCATTAGTGCCTTTGGGACAATTGTAGAAAAGGCAAAATATAGATTCCATTGGTTGAATGTAACAAGTGCATACGGAAGAATATTCATGGCTTACTGTTTTGTTGCGACTCTAGCATACCCCCATAATACCAAGGGGGTCTAGCTCAGTTGGTTAAACAAGGTGCGTGAATGCTGTAAATTCCTGATACTTCTTTGATTCTTTTGTGTAAAAAAAAAAATTACCCCCATAATGCACGATCTTTGTAGGAAAAACATACATGGATTAACAAAATGGTGGTTATTATAAAGAGTAAACATACGTGGATTAATAAAATGGTTATTATAAAGAGTAATATTAATAATGTTGTTCATAATTTTATTGCATTAGAGCAAGAATTTATTAAACTAATACGATTGTGAATTTAAGGTTGCTAAAGAAGAGACAAAAATATATTAATTTGTCTTGGTATCAATTCTATTGGAAATGTTTATTCAAGGAATTAAAGAGGAATACTTGTAAATGTAAAGAGGAAATGTATTGTTAATTAAAAATATAACTGTTATGTTGAACATTTATAAATTATTTTAATTTTTAAAAATATATGCATCATGGATTTTATATACAATATTGATATAATTAATTTCAAAATTAATGCGTTGCTTGTGCATTACACGGATCACTATATTAGTAAATGTATAACTTATATTGTGATAAAATCTTATTTTTAATTATTGATAATTTTTTAAGAAAATTTTGAAATAAAGTTTAAAAATAAAGATAAAAAAATTAAAAGAAATGGAAAGTTAAATTAAAAAAAAAATCCCAAAAGTACTTTCATTAAAAAAAAAAGCTAGTATTGATAAAAAAAAAAGCTAGTAAAAATAATTGATAAAAAAAAAAAAGCTAGTAAAAATATTCTCATCTAAGATAAGGATTCGTGTTTATAAAAATATTAACATAAAGACACGTGAATAAGTTAAAGTTATTGCCTTTTCTAGATTAATGTTTCCTTGGATTTGTCACGCGACCGGAAGTAGTATAATTTGCGTATGTTGTGTTTGATAGTGTACAAAGGGATTACGTAATGGATGGGATTTCTTATGAATGAACTTTTGTTCGTATATATGCTTGTGGTGTTGTTTTCTGCTTGGTACGTGTTTCTCCTTCCTTCCTCTTATTCCTCATCTTAATTGAAAGGTCAAAATTGGATACTTATTTCCTCAACCCAATATTCAAATTATCTTTTTATATTTTTCTTTTAAAAAAACTGTCGATTTGTTTGGAAATAAATTATAATTATAGTAATCTACACTAGTTAACAATAAAAAATAATTTTTGGAGCCCCAGAAATTGGTATAAAAAAAAAAAACAAATTGCGAAATCAAAAATTAAGAATCCCCAGTCATAGTTTTTGAAACCTTTGTTCTTGACGTGTTCAATGGGTTTGGGTCGCACAATGCGATCCGGAGCAGATTGGTCCAAGAATCCGAAGTTCGAATGATGCTCACAACGAGCCCAGTAGTCATATACCAAACAGAACCCTGCTCACCAATAATTCCATTATCACCTGTTGCATTTATTAAATACATCAATTTGATTATGCTGTGATGAGCTACAATTTGGCCATTTTTCTCATCTGCTACAATTAAGGCATGTAAGACTAAGTCTTCAAAATGCGATCAGCAGTTTATATAAGACCTTACTCTCGCTTACAATGTGCCTGAAGCTTACCTAGCCTAATGACTCATACTACAACTATTCCTACTGGCAATGCCCTGATATCTCCAATGTAACTGGGGAAGTTATAGCAATTTTAGACCAAGTTGGAAGGTTTGAAATTGCAAGTTTACAGCACTTGATTTACATTTTAGTGTCAACAGTTGGTAAATGTACACCTTAATATCTTATGATTGAAATGTGAATTGTATAGCACTTACAGGCCAAGTTATAACTGTGCTAACTGTTGCTACTTGTTGGTAACTTTTGTCCTGAAGTATCTGATTGTGGACTGGCCAAATTGATGGAGAGGGAGCAGTCTCATGTGGTAAACAATGGTCTCCGGCAGTAAAAGGCTATTTGGCACTAGAGTGGGTTGGTAATCATCCTATAACTGTAAATGCCCACGTAAACAAAAAAATAAAGTTTCAAGTAATGAAATGCACCACAGTTGAACTATGTAAAATGAAGAAAGTACTTTGCACCAGAATAAGGAAAATACATTGTTGTCAAAAGGGCAACAACCGTAATAGAGTATAAATTAGCCACATGACATATATAACTTATCGAATAAAAACAAGCCTACATATAACCACACACACCATCCTTTACTACATTGACCATTACAACCACTTGTCCTTCACCCAAAAGAGGAACATCAAAAACAGTTTCTAAACCAGTCATTTAATGTTAGTGACATTGGCCTTTCAGTGGATTCCAGCTTCAGTCATTATGTCAACGAGTATCTCTAGACGCACTTCAAGTGGAACCCCAAATACTTCCCTTGCCTCATTGGAGATGAGAACAAGGTATCAACCAGGAAAAGAAAATGCAGTCAAAACCAAAGCAGACACACAATTAGCAATAGCCAATAGAATCGTCCAACAAAGTAATTAAACTAAGGAACCACCAAAATTATTCACACTTTGTCCTGTTCATACATTAAATGGCAAGGTTCTGAAACCACTTACATAACCAAGCATAATTTAACATAAACTCATGCCAGCAAATGCAGGGGAGCTTAATTTCGATATGGCAGAACCAAGCTTTGAACATAACTATGGGAGAACAGCGGCTCTTTGCCATTGAAATCTTCAGTACGGTCTATTCTATTATCTCTGCGATTATAGAAAACAAATTGGGAAGATGGAAAGTTTGCCAGCAACATGAGATCATCATTCTTAGACATGCACAAAGGCGCCACCGCTAATTCATAAGGCAGAAAGACTTGAAGATGCTCATAACTTACATTCAGCAAACGAGTCCAAGATTTTTGAACTCCAAATTCCCTCATTAGCCAAACAACGAAATGGGTTCTCCTGTGACCATAGGAAAGACACAGGCAACCCTTCAAGTCCTCAAGACTAGGTTGATGATCAACCTCAGATAGACCATCAGGCATCGACAAATATCTATACGTCTCCTTGTTCAGATCATACGAAAGAATTACTAAGTGATTGACCATGACAGTTTCCCGTCGATAATCAAAACCCGATGCCCGAATTGCTAACCAGTTAACAGTGCCACTCACGGGCTGTCCAAATGTTCCCGGAATGGGAAAAGCAGGGCAAGTTAAAACATTTCTCCAACAAGTGTCACCCAAGCAGAGAACTTTGACCTCCCAGTTCGGTGATTTAACATCCGAAAGGATATCACCACCTTGTAAGTGTCACTCAAATCATCATACCCAAACCCAAATTCGAAATATCTCAAATCAAGTTTATAGTTGCATGAATGGACACTCAAGCGAGACGAATCTTGGGACATGACCCTTGTGGCCGGGTTCCAAAACCGGACCCAGTATTCTCTAAATTCATCTCCGAAAAGAGAGTAAACCAAGCAAACCAAGCCGTTGCAGAAGTGGTTGTGGGAACAATCCTCAATAGTGGATGATGGGTTCTCAAGTATAGAGCAGGGTGCGGCGCTTTCATAACTGGCGTCATCTTCTTGGTACGTTAATAGGATGTGGGATTTTTTGGAAGACCTTTGAAACGCATCAGATGAGGGAATTCCAAGTCTTGGAAACGCACCTGAAACGCATCGGAGACTTTACCGGAACCCATTACAGAATTTCCAGTATCAGGTCTTCAGGGAGTACTACTGGAGCAGGAGCAAGAGCCATCTCAGTTGGCTACAGTACACTGATTGCTCTTTCAAAAAAAAACCCTAGCGGAGAAGGAACAATACCCTTCAAAATGGTCTTGGATATATGTTGGCGCTTTTTTGTTATACAGTGGTGACATCAAGGTTAGAATTGGTTTTAAAAATCAAATCTCAAATGTCAAATCTTTTTTTGGTATACAAATGTCAAATCTAATCCAATTTAATAAAAAGTTTTATTTTTATTTTTATCAAATTGTTTGATTTTCGTTTTTTTATTAGATTACTCTTATTAACAGTTATAAGAAATAAAAAAAGTAGAATAAAATATGTAGAGTGATATAGATAATGTGTTCTTATTAAATCTCACATATATTAAATATAAAAAAGTATTGATTATTTGTTGTATCTTCCAGATATTTACTTTTTATTTAAATATTTTTTTCTCATAAGATTGATTTGTCGCATTGTGGGATAAGGATGACAAAATAAGTTGAACTCACCAAGTATGTGTGAAGATCTTGGGTTGCACAACACCTTGGATATCATGATGTCACTCGGTTGGTCCACTTGTAACCAAATTTCACCAAGTTAGTGCGAGTGGCATGCGTGACAGTAACACATTGGGTTTCGTGCAAGTGTGTGACAACTAATTAACACCTTGGTCTCGCATGAAGATCTTAGGCTATATAACACCTTAGGCCTCGTAAAGTCACTCAGTTGGTCGCTCGTAACCAGATTTCGCCAGTTTAACTTGATTTTCAGTTGATTTGATAACATCATCACCAGGCTAATGACATATTGGATCCAATTAGTAAGTAGCTCGACCCACACACATGTCTAGTTTCTCGGTTGTACCGATCCATTCGAGTCAAGCCAGGTTTTAAAACTATGCTCCCAACGTATGGGAGGTTTACTTTATGTTTATGTTTTATGTTTTCTTCTTCCAGAGCTTTGAATGGCATCATGGGTGTCGAGTAATTGACATGTGTTGTATTTTATGTTTTAATATAAATTAGGATATCCTTTATATGTATGTGTTAGTTTTTGCTTGAAAATCTATGATGTTTTCATGTTCAAAGTTTCTATGTCGTAGAAATCTAGATATAGCTAAAGTAATACCTCTCGGAGCATTACATTAAGTACATAATATGATGAATAGGTAATAATAATATTATTAATTTTTAGGTCTTAATATAATTACACGTGCAAAATTGAATTTTAAATTACTAAAAAAGTTATTGCAAAATGTTGATAGAAGAAAGCAAAAAATTACAAAAAGAGCGCTAATGAAAATATTCACTTTTCTGAGTTGGTCTTATAATAAATTAAAAGCAAAATTAGTTTCACATTGAACTGATTAAAAAGTAACACAGACAAAAACTACAAAAACAACTGAATACATTTACATAAACCAAACAAAACATTGTAAGAAAAAACAACAAATTATTTAGTTATTCCAAGTAAACTAATATTATTTATCAAGTATTTGTTATATTTTATTTTTAAAAAAACAATTAATAAGTAAAATTATTTTTTGAAAGACTAAAGCATGTGCTTTGTGGACTTCACCGTTGGGCTGGCCTTGCACTTATAGGGCCCACTTCGTTCTCTGTTTTTCTGATATACTAAAAGAACAAAATGATGCAAAAGTTGAATGCAATCCATCTCCCATGAACCTACCGGGTGGTTGTGCTAACAAAATATATAGGTACAAAAAAGTGAACATTATAAAAAAAAAATATTATTCTTACAATAAATTCTTACAACATTTTTCGTAATTCAATTTTCTCTTTATTTTTTCTCGTTACATTACTCATCTTATCTTATATTTTTCTCTTTATCTCGCTCTTATTTATAAAAAAAAAAGAATTGTAAAAAATTGAGTTACACATATAATTTCTCTTTTTTTTATATATAAAAAAGTTTAGGTGAGTTAAGTTTCGGAGACTCACCAAGTAAGGACAGGTTTCAAGGCTCAAAGAACGTTTATAAAGATATTTACATATTACTTATCAACAAAGTCCTTATATTGACACAAGAATCAAACTCACGTCTTTATAGAATATGAGTTATGCGAGTCAATTTCTTATGACTTGACTAACTTTTTGTTGGCCATATAATTTATCTTCTGCATACATATCCTCAACAACCAAAATTTTCTGGCCCAACTACCTTTCAGCCCTAACAATCTTTGAACAAATGGAAGGTTGGACATGTGAGAATAAGTTAGTTCCAAAGTAAGTGCAACTGCAAATAAAAAAGCAACATCAATATCAAGACACCACCAGAACAACATTCCCTCTGCATGGGGTTGTGTTATCTCACTTCAACATATATCTACCACTTTAGAAGAGGTTGATTCAGCACCCCAAGCATCCCTCCATGCACATAGAAACAAGGAAAACATCATCATGGAGAAAATGCATGGCAGCTTTAATCATGCCCTTCCATGTGTTATATAATCAGCAGCACGAGGCTTGTACGAGAAAATGTATATATCTGCATCATAACAAAGCCAAATTAAGCAATGCTCCTTATGTTGAGTGATCGTTTTCCAACCAACAATCATGATTGCATATTTGAGTGTTATGTCTCGTACTTGCTTTATTTTTGTGTTGTAAATTTCAAGTTTTCTTTCTTGACACGGTTTTCAAGAAAAAAAAGAAACGAGAAAATAAATTATTAATCAATGACATTATTGAATATAATTAACATACACCCAACTATTATATGCACTACTAATTTTGATCAAACCTATAACTATGAGTTTTAGATTAATAAACAAATATTTAGTGAATCTTTGAATAATCTTATTTGACTTTTTAAAAATTATAATTAAAATATGTCAATATTATTTCGGCTTGAAAGTGTTTTTTGTAATTTATAAAATAGATAAATTCAACCACACTGTTAATCTTACAAAATCTAACGGAAAAACTTAAATTAAAAAAAAAAATTGTAGGACTCAAAAAGATTGATTTCCCGAAGTATGTGATCGGGTGCTACAGCAAAAATTCTTTTCTTTATAAAAAAAGCAAAAATTCTTCTCTAATGTAATATGTTTTCTATACACATAATTATTGGGTCGGACCCAATATGACATGTTTTACTTTATAGGATCGGAGTCCCTTCCTTTTGAACCGATACAGTATGTTGATTGCTATTAATTATGGTTGATAGATATATACAATGATTGATAGTAATAATTAAATCTTAAGTAGGCAATTTTACAATTGTATATATAAAAATATAGAAGTAGATAGTAGATATAAATAAATATAGATGTATTTGAGTAAATAATTTAATTAAACAATTATTCAATAAGTTTTTTTATTGCAGGAGAATTTATAATAAAATATAATAAATTAATTGAAATAAAATAAAAAATTTAACTTATAAAAACCATAAGTCATTTTTATAAGCTTACATAAGTTCATATAAGTTCTTCCAAAATAAATATATAAATAATATAGTTTTGGTATTTATGATTATGGGTTTTTTATGTAATAATAAATAAATAATTAAATAATGAATGTCAAAACTAGTTTCTTAATTTATTTTCAAATAGCTTATCATCATTATATTTTAAATAGAGGAAATGTTTGGCTGAGTTTTTTTTTCTTTTCAAAATAGAATAATTTAAACATTATTTTAGCTATTCTAATCTTGTAGAGTGTAATAAAGAGATTTAAATTCAAAATTTAATAATTATATAACCCGATTTTTTTTGTTTATTTATTGCAATGCTTATTTACATTTTTGTCATAATTAAATTCAAGAGTTTAATTTTGACGCAATAAAAGAATTTAAATTATTATGATGTCACACTACTAAAAAGTAGTTAAATTTTCAAAGATACTATCTAGTTGTATAAAATTCTTTTAATGATTGAACAATACTTGACTAGATGATAACATAAGGAAGTTTCTAAAGTCAGATTCTCAGTCATCGATAAAGTTGATGAATATTTCACACCAATAACACAATTATAAAAAAAAAAAACTCAAATCTAATACAAAATTAATTAATTTGATTTTGATGTCTTCTTTGTATAGTTTTTTAGATTATTGTTTAATGACTAATGGGGGTTGAGTATTTGAATTATACAGTTGAAATTCACCCATCTTATCCATACGTATGTATATACGTATACGTATATATTAGATGTATTTCTTTCCCTCTTCATCGCAAAGGAAGTCTTATATGGAATGAGAGAGACACATCATGGATCAATTCTTTATTCGGTACTTTTTTGGGGTACATGATGAACACCGATCAATCCAAGATGAATAATTAATTAATGAAAGCGTAGGTCAAGGGCCAAGTGGAATAAAGCCCTAGACATCTTTTATAGACGAAGCATATAATCTGCAAAAAATACTTGTAATTACACTAAAACAAGCGTTGTTGAACTAGGAGTGTATCTTCTTTTCTTTTTTTCTTTATTTTTCCCGGTACATGGATTGTATCTTTTTAATTCACGTTCGAATATATGGCTTTGCCCTGTTACTTTTTCTTTTTTATTTGTTTGTTCTTTTATCTTTTATACTATTCCTTCCTTCCATGTCTTTTCTTCACAAAAGCAATTCTATAACAGGAGTAAAACCCGGCAGCATCTTCGGAATTTTCCTTTGGAATTTCTTGTCGCACTCCTGCTTTGCTTTTTTTAATTAGTTTTTCCACTTCTCCATAGGTTCGCACTTACATTCTGCTTATGGTGGAAATTCTTCCTAACATTTTTCATCCACGTATAATATTGAAATTGTACCCAAAACAATATATTTAAAGCTGAACTTGAATGATAAGAAAAAGTAAATAATTCAATTTTACTTTGAATCTTGATTTTAGTATATTCGTCCAGCTGGTAAGCTTTGATGCATCTTAAGAAATAAATTATGAGTTTAGTTTGGATGCATTGTGAGTGAAAAGTATCAACTAATTAGAAACTATTTTTTTTTATATAACTTCTAAAGTAATTATTATTTATAAAAATGAACAATCATACCACGTATTTTTTCTTTCATATTTCTAAAGAAACATTCAAAAGACAAAATTAAAAAACACGAAACGAATTGGAACAACATTGTCGCTCTTTGTTCACAAATAGTTTATTTTATTTTATTTTATTTTATCATATCAGTGTAATTTGATTTGAAATTTATGGAAGTAATGTAGATTAAAAAGTAATTTGTTTAGGTGGGACATGAGATTGACAATTTACAAAAAAGAATTCGTACTTCTCATTTAAAATTATTGTTTTAACTTTCACAATAGAAGTTGTACATATTACATATAGAGTATGACTTTAATTTTTTTTTTTTGTTTAATTGAGGCAAGTTGTACATATAAAATGCAACTTTACTTTTTTTTTTTTTGAGAGGAAATGCAACTTTACTTAGTTTATTTTTTAATGATAAATAAATGTCGTACATACAAAAGTATAAAATTACAGTTAAGTTACAACATGCACATGTTGTAATTATTGGAGAACAGGAACATCTGAATGCTTAAAATTCCCCATAGTCGCACCACTAGCTATCCTTGTAATTTAATAATGCAAACTATATTGCATGCCAACAAATATGGGAGTGGGAGTTTACAATTTATTCAACGACAAACTCGCCAGATTTCTTGGTATATCTATGATCTATCTACGTACATATAGGGGTGGAAAATCAATCCATTTATCCGTCATTCATTCAATTTATTTATTAGTAAATTTATTCAATTCATCAATTACAAAAAATAAAAATTAAATGGATTGGATCCAATCCATCAATTTAATTTTATGGATGGTTAATGATCCATCTATTATTTTTCAAAATCCAACGGATCCTCTAATCAATACCTAATGGATCAAAATTAATCCAACAAATATTTTCATATTTAAATATTTCTTAAATTTATATTTTAAAATATGTTTATAAAATATTTTAAATATTATTTTAAAAATATATTTTTCGGCTGACGTCGACTGGGAAAGTTATTAATAGGGTTGGCAAAATGGACTGGCCCGACCCGTTTTGGCCCGGCCCGTCTAGAAAATGGGTCGGGCCGAGCTGGCCCGCCTAGCTGCCATGGGCTGCATGTCCTAGCCCGCCTGGCCAGTTTTTTTTAATTTATTGCAAATAAGATATAAATAAAATGATCTTGTATCGTTTGTATCATAAAAGGACAATAGATAGTATTTTTGTTACTGTGAAGTGTGAACGTACACAATTAAAAATAATTACAATATTGTTTCATTTTCTTCAATAAACTACAAAATAATAGTTTTTTAACACCACAAGTTCAACATCATCATGAATAACATCTTAAAAAGGTTTACCACAAACTAATAGTCTTTCAAAAATACATCACAAAATATTAATAGTCCCTAATAAATTATATTATTTTAGATATATTAATTAAAAAAAAAATGTACTGGCTGGCTGGCGGGCTGGCCCGCCCCACCCTGCCTGTGGCCCGGCAAGTTGGCGGGTCAGGCGGGGCGGGCCAAAGTGGGTTGGCGGGCTGCAAACCCCACCCCGCCTAGCCAAATTGGTAGCGGGCTGGCGGGCCGGCCCGCTTTGCCATCCCTAGTTATCAACCAATGTTGGCCAGGGTTTTTTTTTCGACCAACGTCAATTGGGCTATTTTTCGACCAACCTCAGCCAGGTTTTTTTCAGCAGACGTCGGCCAGGGTAATTTTCAGTCGACATCGACCAAGGTTTTTTACTCGGCCGACCTCAACCATGATTTTTTTTGGCTAACATCGGCCGGGGCTGTTTTTCAGCCGACTTCAGCTAGAGTTTTTTTTTTCAGCCGATTTTTTTGGCCGACGTAGTGTCATCAGAAGATTGATGTTTGCTATAATTGTCGGAAGCCCGGTCACATTGCTAGAGATTGTAAAGCAGCACCAAAAGTTGAGCCTACGGTGAATACAGTAAGGGCAACAAAACCTACTGTGACGGGTAAAGTATTTACAATGAGTGGAGCTGAAGCCGTGAAATCTGAAGACCTGATACAGGGGGAGTGTGACATAGCCGGTAATCTCCTAACTGTATTGTTTGATTCAGGCTCAACTCATTCTTTTATTTCTTATGATTGTGTGGATAGATTGGGATTATCTACTTGTCCTTTGTCTTTTTACTTGCTTGTTTCTACCCCTACTGCTACTCCTGTAGCTACTTCAGTTGTTTGTGCTAACTGCCCTATCATTGTTAATGGGCGCAGTTATAGAGTGAATATGATTTGTTTACCTCTCTCTGACATAGACGTTATATTAGGCATGGATTGGTTATCTTTTAACCATATTCTCATAGACTGTGCTAGAAAAAAGCCTTATTTTCCCAAACCCTGAGGATATTGGATTTATTAATGCCAGTCAAGCACAAGATGCTTTAAAAGAAGGAGCTCAAGGATACGTGATTCTATCCTTTCTAGAAGTTAAAAATGATCTAGATTTAAACTCTGTGGCAGTTGTCAAGGATTTTCCTGAGGTTTTTCCAGAAGATGTACTTGAATTACCTCCAAAGCGAGAAATTGAGTTTGCCATCGATTTAGTTCCTGGAGCGGGACCGATTTCAATGGCACCTTATCGAATGGCACCTGCAGAGTTAGCTGAACTGAAGAAACAAATTGAGGAGTTGCTTGAGAAGCAAATGATCAGACCTAGTGTTTCCCCTTGGGGATCACCAGTGTTGTTGGTGAAAAAGAAAGACGGTGGTTCAAGATTGTGTGTAGATTATCGTCAGTTGAATAAGATCACGATCAAGAACAAGTACCCGTTAACTAGGATTGATGATTTGATGGACCAGTTAAGGGGAGCCACGATTTTCTCCAAGATTGATTTGCGAACTGATTACCATCAAATACGAGTTAAGAATGAGGATATACCGAAGACAACTTTTCGGACTCGGTATGGGCATTATGAATATGTTGTAATGCCATTTGGAGTAACAAATGCTCCTGCTATATTCATGGATTACATGAATAGGATATTTCATCCTTTCTTAGACAAGTTTGTCGTCATATTCATCGATGACATACTAATTTATTCTCATACCCATGAGGAGCATGAGAATCACTTGAGAGTTGTGTTGGAGATCTTGAAGGAAAAGCAATTGTATGCAAGGCTATCAAAATGTGAGTTTTGGCTAGATGAGGTGAAGTTTTTGGGACATGTAATATCAGCAAGTGGAATTGCTGTGGATCCAGCAAAGGTAGAGACTGTGTTACAGTGGGAACGTCCGAAAACAGTTACAGAGATTAGGAGCTTTGTTGGGTTAGCTGGTTACTATCGAAGATTCATAGAAGGTTTCTCAAAGATAGTTGCACCGTTGACACAACTTACTCGTAAGGATCAACCTTTTGTATGGACTGAAGATTACGAGCGAAGTTTCCAAGAGTTGAAGCAAAGGTTAACTACCTCACCAGTGTTGATTCTACCTGATCCTGATGAGTCATTCGAGATTTACTGTGATGCATCTCATCAAGGATTAGGATGTGTTTTAATGCAACACAGAAAGGTTGTAGTGTATGCTTCGAGACAATTCAAGACACATGAGAGGAATTATCCTACTCAGGGCAATTTTTGGCAGACCTCGACCAATGTTTTTTCGGCTGACATCGACCGAGACTGGTTTTTGGCCGACCTCAACCAAGTCTTTTTTTCGGCCGACAGCGGCCATGGCAGTTTTCGGCCGACCTTAGTTAGGGTTTTTGTTTTGGCCGGCGTCGGCCAAGATTTTTTTTTCGGCAGACGTCGGCCAGGGCAATTTTTGGCCGACCTTAATCAGCATTTTTTCTGTCGACATCGGCCTATATTGTTTTTTGGCCGACCTTAATCAGGTTTTTTTTTGGTCGAAGTTGGCCAGGGTAGTTTTCGGCCGACCTCGACCATGATTTTTTTCGGCCGGCCTCAGCTAAGTTTTTTTTTCAATCAACGTCGGCCAATATTATTTTTTGGGCGACCTCAACTAGGGTTTTTTTTTCCGCTGACGTCGGCCAGGGGAGTTTTCGGTCGGCCTCGGTCAGTTTTCGATTGATGTTGGTCGATGTTGGTCGGAATTTTTTAGCCGATGTCGGCTAGGGCAGTTTTTGGCTGACCTCGACTAGGGTTTTTTGGCCGATGTCGATCAGGATAATTTTTGGCTGACCTCAGCTAGGTTTGTGTTTTTGGCGGGGGAAGTTTTCATTTGTCATCGGTCAGGGTTGTTTTTGGCCGACGTTGATCGGGGCTATTTTCGACCAACATCGGCCATACTATTTTTCGATTGACGTGGGTTAGCGATGAATTCGACCGACGTCAGTCAGGGCTGTTTTCGGCCGCCATAAGCTAGGTTTGGTTTTCGGCCGCCGTCAACTGGGTTTGATTTTCAGCCAACATCGGTCGGAGCATCTTTCAGCCATCATCGACCAGAGCTGTTTTCGATCGACTTCAGCCGAGGCAGTTATTATTTTAAAATATGTTCTTAATTTTTAAAAATATATTATTTCTAAATTAAAAAATAATTATTAAAAAAAAACATATTATTTTATGGTTGGATTGGATAACCATTCATGAAAAATTTATTAATGGATGGATTGGATGAATTTTTATCAAATGGATTGGATTATATCGGATTTTTTAAATCAATTTTTAATGGATCCAAATTGATTAATGAATTGTTTAAATCCGATCTATTTTGATCCGAATTAAAATTTATCCGATCAATCCATTTTGTCATTCCTAGGTACATATAATGAGAGTTGACCTTACATTGATTGTCTTGCGTCACTTTCCACAACTCTTTATAGTAATACACATGACTCGCACTTATCGTGTTCAATAATCTTCTCTTTTTAAGAAATTGTTGAGTTTTCACTAATGTACTGACAAGTAATGTCTGTATCCATTTTATGATTAAATTAATGCACTTAACAAGATTGATGGTCATGTGATCATACTATCTTCCTTTATCATATCTAAACAGCTAGAAATTTCTTTTTTGAATATACATAAAATGAGAAGGAAAAAAAAAAGTAAAAAAAAATTGTAATAAACTTCACGAGAAAACTTATCCAACTAACCAAGCTAGCTTAAAGAAAAAGTGAGTTAGTAAAAAGACAAAGGAGAGAGCGGCGAGGGTCGAAGAGGAACCTTTTCCTCCGACACATTGTAAAACAGACAGTTTTCCACACACACTGTTCTTCTTTGACGTTCTTTAAGTTTAAGTTTAAGCCTCTCTCACTCTCATTTCAAAACGACACCGTATCCTCCATCACACTCCCCTCTCTCCCTAGTCCCTATATATGCTTCCTCTTCCACTGTCACTCCAAATTAACCGAACCTCAATTCACTCTTGATGGAAGTTCCCTTCGCCCTCGCCGTCTTCGCCGGACTCATTTTCGCCGGAGCTTCCTCCGCCAGGGAGCTCCGCCCGTCGGACCACGGCCTCACCTTCCAGACGCTCTCGCCGGCGGGGGCGCATTCCTCGCCTGAGATGCGGTCCTTCTTCAACAGCGCCAACTCCTCGCCGACCATGTCCTCCTCCTCCGACGTGGCACTTCCCCGCGCCATGGGCTCCGCCGTCGCCTCGCCTCCGGCGTGGTGGCAGCCCGCCGGAGGCCACGGCGGCAGCGATGGCGTGGGGAAGGCGCTGACGGTGGCGAGCTTGGTGTGCGGCGTGGCTGGCGCGGTTCTGCTAGTGGCTTCCGGCTTGATCTGTTTGTTCAAGTACCGAAACCGAAACCGGAAGCAGAAGCTAAACGCAGCGTTTTGCGGTGAGAATGCGAATCAAGGTGAAAATGATGAGGACAACAACAAGTTGCAATTGGTGGTACGCAACCCTTGAGTGTTGTGTGTTCTTGCTTTGATTATGATTTTTCCTTGTTTCCCATTAGTCTTCTATATATGATTCCACGTTGCATGTAAAGGGTAGCAGTTTTAGATTCATGACTTTATATGATATATTTGTTTATTTATTTTACCTTTTTCTATTCATCTTGTGCTTCTTTTGATGACCGAACGACCAAAGTAATTATGCTTACAGTTTAAAATTTATTTTACTTTACCATTTATATAACGTAAATTAATCCTTATAAATTAACTTTTAGAATATGGTTATGCAGATCCTCTGTAGTTTAAATATGAACTAAAATCTAACGACTCATAAACTTTAAAATTATGTTTACAATTTTTTTTATGAAATAACCTAAACATTTTGACGATGAGAACGAGATTGTGAATTGCACGTCCTGCTGTTTTGAAATGAACTGCAGGGGGTCGCATTCCCAGTTTTATGTGATGGTCGGATAATAATAGTAAAAGAATTTACTTAAATATTCATTGGATTTTCTTTTTCTTTTTTACTTATTATAGATTATAGACAATATTTTCATTAGTTCTTCTGTGTCATATATTGAAGGAGTATTTTTTTTTTTTTGAGGAATACATATTAACGGAATTTAAACCTTGAACGAAATTACTTTCATTTTATTTATGAGATGACAAATTGAACGTTATAAAGTTTATTTTGGTCAGAAACATGTAAGCTAAAGCAGTAGTGATTTATAATATAGTTTTGGATAGAAAGCCATTTTAACAAAATAATTAAGCTTTAATTTTAATACAAGAAAATGAGTAAAAATTTGGAGAACTTTTAAAAGAAATAAGTGATCAGGACACGTGCACTACATTTGTACTACTTGGATTACACTATCCTTGTTGCTGGTACTTTTGACAATACATGTACATTTTATTTTGAAATGTATATAAGTAGAAAAAAAGAGAGAGATATGAAAAGAAAAAGAAGAGAGTTCAAATGATAGATATAATTCAAAAGAAAGAAAGAAATAAGAAAAAAAAAAGTAGAAAGGAAACCAAAGAAAAAGTAGATGTATAATTATAATTAGCTAGTCATCAACTAAGATCTTGTGTAAGGGGAGTGAACCCAATTTCATCCAAACTAACAACGTGGTGATTTATTTATTTGATTTTGAGATATACATTCAAAACACGTGTCTACAAAGTTATATTAACGAACAATTATGTCAATATAAAATATTGATATATATTATCAATACATCAAATATTAATATAATATATTTTATTATTAATATAAATCTTCAAAGTTTATATTATAGTAGTTCAATTTTCCAGCACCTCCAATACTAAGGAATCTCTTTAAAGAGGGTTGTCAATCAAAGAAAAAAAATGACATTATAGAGAGATTTGAACCACACTTATAAGAAAGGTGAGAATTCATACTGCGTTTATACGAAAAACTATTCTAACGAAAGCAATTCTAGCACTTGATCATTTTTGTTGGTTAGTATATGACAAACTTTCATAGTAATATCATACTTTTTTATTTATTTATATTTTCTAAATATCAAATATATTTATTTTATTTAATATTTTAATGAAATATTACCGACTTTCCGTAAAAAATAAATAAAAAAATAATAGAACCAAAATCATCAATCATTTCAAACTTTATATGACCATCATGAAACCTAAGATCATCAATTTTGCGACGATTTGAATGAAAGTTTAAAGTAATAATACTCTTTAAATCTTTCTTGACTTGGATCATCTTGCTATCCACCCAATCGCCAAACATATATTATATTAAAGACATTGCAACTTGCAACTATATCTTTTACCCTGAATTCGTTTAGTGCTCTTCACACCATGTCAACTCAATTTGATGCAAAACTTAAGGAATATATGCTTTCATATCTTTAGAACACATCACAGCAACATATGAGATGCTGTCCCAAAATTTCTTGCACTCTTTTTTTCTTTCTGACGTGCCGTGCAGTTATCGATTTGGAATTACTGTTCCCCCATTCAGTCCAAGAATGCTTCACTCTATTCTAGATAAATGTTTTCTGTCATCGAAGAGGAAATGTTAATGAAAACATCAATTGATAAAAATTCTGTAAAATGAATTGATAGACTTGTACATGTTTGATAATAGAGGTGTCAAAGTGAGTATGAACCCGGTGAACCAACCCGGCTCGTCGCGGGTTCGGGTCGGACCGGGTTGGAAAAATGAAATTTTTTGTGATATTAGCCAAATTGCAACCCGGCCCACTTAACCTGCGAGTCAGGTAGGTTCGAGCCGGGTTGAGCCAGGTTGGCCCACTTAACCTCTTTAAACTAAAAAAAATAGTATAGTAAATATAATAGTAATTCAGTTAATGTTACTGAACTGTGACTAATGTTTGGACAATTAGATGGTTGAATTTTATTTTAAGACTTTGATTTTTTAAGACTTTTGAATGATATTTATGTATTTGAGTCATTTAAATGGTTAGTTGAATGATAATATTAGATGCTTGAATAATTATTTTGGACATTTGCCTATTATTTGTATTTGTATTTGAATCATTTGAATTAATAAATGCCTTTGATGGAAAATGTCACTTTTTTTAAAAAAAAAATAGACAAAAATGTTTTTAATTTTTATTTTATTTTTATTTTTAAAAATTTGGTGAGCCAACCCACTTAACCCACCAACTCGTGGTGGGCTAGGCCGGGTTGGTATTTTCATGGCTCACCAAAAGGTGAGCCGGATTGACTCGACCCGTTTAACGCTCAACCCTTGGTGGGTCAACCTGTGTGGGCAAGGTTGGTCCATTTTGACACCTCTATTTGATAATGCAACTTAAAATTGAAGAAATAATCACTTCTTTTTTTAAAAGTTCTCTTAAAAATTTGACAAAAATAAACAATTATTTTTTCAATATACTCTCATTAAATTATCAATACTATTTCACAAATGAATCAGCTAACAACAGGTTTAGTGACTTAAGTCTTATATAATGAATACAACCAAAGGGTAGGTACTAACTATATTCAGCAGGTCCATTAAAAAAAAAAAAACTATATTCAGCAAGAGGAAAGGGGGAAAATCAAATATAATAATATCTAACCACAATATATCATGGTTTTGAAAAAGCATTAACAGCACATGTTTTTGTATAAACCAATTGAAACAGAGACATTCAAACTGGCATGTGCACCCAAGTAACATGAGGTGATAACAAAAATGGCAAATTATATGTTTTCTCATTCTTTTCTGCAGCTAAACCCCATGTTTGGTTGAATAATTTAATTGTAAAAATTAGAAAAACTAACACAAAAACTTTAGTTATTTGTTACATGGTGATGGGCCAAAAGTAGAATAAAATTAGAAAAAAAATTCCACTAAGAGAATGGAAAGATTAATTAACAGTAATTTACCTAATAATCAAGAGGTATCCACTCGAGTGCTAAGTCTAATTCTCCAGATTCAACATTCTGGAGCTTGATTGATATCTCTTGTTTAACCTTACCATCAATAATATTGACTGTGCTATCATCTATAAGTGCATTGTCATGAGATTTCAGCCATTTTCCTATCTGCATATCATCAAACATTCTAGCATCTCCATATGCCATCGCAGATGTTATCAGGGGCTGAAGATCAATATCTGCTTCCCCCATTATATCATCAGCCGAAAACAAGTCATAATCAAACACATTCTGCAATGCAATGTAACCAGCTGTTAGGATAAAATTCCATATTTTTATACCAGAAATCAATTTTGTATCTTCTGTACCAAAACACACACAGAGAGACAGCTAGAAGCATCACATATGAAGATCCAAATATCCAACCACCAAATAAGAAACCCCAAATTTCTGGAGGCTGTAAACAGCAACCTAGCTCCAAACTAAGCATGTGATATCTGGGAAACTTAACACAATTTGGATCTTGCAAACTTGTTTCCATTTTGGCTATATATAGTAGAATAGACACAGATTTGTTTCCATTTTCTAACAAGACAAGATGAAATTCAACCTTACCAAACTCAATATTCCAAATTGCTGAGGAACAGACAGCATAAGTTCCTCATTCCAGACTGGATTCAAATTACTCTTTATTACAGTTGTCTGAACAGTCTGAAGGCATAGCACCAAAGTCAATTCAGAAAGAGAATTATCAACATCTACTACTCTTCAACTAAAAATAAAAGATAAAGAGCAAAAGTTTCCCAAGAATATATGCTATGAGAACTGAGAACAACCAACCTGTTGGCCAAGTTTCAAGATAACATATGGATCACTTGTCATCATATCTCTGATAGCTAAATCTGTGCCTTTGATAACTTTCACCTTTAACATTCCAATAAATTCTACCATTCCTTCCTGTTTTAACCATAAATATCAGTCAAACATCCAAGTAAACCACTCACGAAAATAATTTGGTTGCATATACTACCAAAGTAGTAAAGTTGGATGCATGCAACAAGTGCTGTCTATATGAAATTATCTCTATTAGAAGACTTTCATCTTGGTACAACATCAATTTAACTTGGTTCCCATTGATAGGCTAACTCAACATGTGGCTAACAACAAATACATCTCCTCCATTCAAAGGAACTAAAGTATAAAATATAATTACCATATGCTGTGAACCATTAGTACTTTGAAAACTATCCATAATCCCTTTGGAAATACTTGATGGGAGATTGCTTTTTCCTGACACAATGCGCAAACTAGGTTTCAAAAATTCTTGATGCTCATACTTTAACCTGCAGTAAAAATTGCCACAATTAAAATACCACTCTTAACTTGAGCATTGATCAGATTTGTATCACAGATGATGCTACCATGAGCAATATCCCAACGCCATGCTGATTAGTCCATTATCAACCTAGGACAATGGACTGCAATTAAAAAGAGTACCAGAAAAAAACAGAAACTTGAAAATAAATGACTTAGCAAAGCCAAATGGTAAAAGAAAAAACATGAGAAGAAAAAAACTGCAATGAGGGCGCAGAAGTTCGTATCTATATCATCTAAAGTAGACTACAGCTTTACCCATTTTGTGGTGACCATAAATATAATAGATTTATAAAACAAGCCAAATGATGCTAAGAATGGTAGATGTTAGATGAGAACATATCTAACCGGATGAATTTTGCACGTTGCTCATGACTGGCATCTGGTCCAGGTTTTGTATATCCTTCTGAAAAATAAGCCTCATAAATTGAATTAGCAGAAGAATTTCCTCCAACTTCAATCATTGCATCTATATCATCATTTGACCATTCATCCAATGTCACAGACAAAACCTGAAAGTAAGAAAATAATGTCCCAAGGCTTTAATGCATGACAAGACTGAGCATAAATAAATAAGTTCAGCACACTATTAACTTAATAGACACAACTCATTGAAAAGAAAGTGGGCATAATATATGATCCAAAAGCAAAAAAGCTTCATGCACCTTGCCTCAGTGGCTTAGGCACGCCTTTTAGCACCTTTGACTATAGTACATTCATTATACAAAAATCTTAAAACAGGTAACTAATAGACCAGAGTGATAAATTGGGAGGGGCTGTGAATGCACTGGTAGAATGATCACACTATCTATCATTTAGTTATCTGTGAAGTTTGATTTAGCCTAATTTCATGCCACATAAGCTTTAAACTGAGCTGTACTTGACATGACTAACTTTCTTAAAATGTTGATCATACATTTAATAAAAATTCCAATTCAGTGACTTTGGTCATCAAAATAGCAACTTTACTTCTTAGCTAAGAGTTACAGAGATTCCTTTCTCACTTCTCACTTATTACAGCTAGAACCTGTGTCTAGCTGTTGGTTCTATCTGCTTTGATATAAAAATTCACTTTCACCCTGTATCTAATATAAAAGTTGACAAATTCAGCATTAAAATAACCTAGTTCTCCACATTTTTATTTTAATTCACGTAAAGAAAAATATGCATATTTGACAATAAAGACCAAGAGAAACTCAAATAGCACGATCCAGTGGCAGAGGAGCAACACTAAACTGAAAGTTCACATTTCATAATAAGAAAGACATGAGAAGAGATACCTTGTAATAATTTATCTATAAGTCATTATTTTCCATTCCTACCAGTCTTATTCATTTAACAATGAAAATAACAGAAAGATTAATGATTACTGATATATTACAGGATAAATAAACAGTACATTGAAAAGCAACCCTTATTGGCAAAGTTTTCACTTCTAATCTCAGATCACCAATTTTGGTGTTTCTTTTGAGTTTTGACTAAATTTCACAAGATATCACAGCATGCTGTGGGATGGAATCTAAGAATAAGGCTGCTCAGCAAACTCGTACAACATAAGGCAGTAAAAATGAAACAAAATAATGCACCCAAGTACAAAGTAAAGTTCACCAGACTATTTTATGAGTATAGACATATAAGAGTGGTTGATTCTTTTCTCATCAAATCAAGTTGAACCCAATTCAAAAAATAACTAGCAACATATATAGGTAAATTAGTCTCTCAATTTGTTCTAGACAAATGAAGAAGGAACTCAGTTTAAATACTCCTTATTAGTAAAATGAAAATCTTAAGTGGATCAGGAATAGTTACCTTTGATATATGAGAACCAAGACTTCTGTGCACACCACAGCATTTTAAGCATACAAAAACTCCAATATTGGCTGACCTGAAGAAGCAGAAAAATGGATTCACAACTAAGAGGTAATATTCATTCCACATCATCATTATAGGAAAATTCATGTAGCTAGTTTCCTACAACTAAATCACAAATATGCTTTATAAATCCTCCCCAGAAAATACTCAACACTCAGACTCCAGTTTTGAGTATTATAATCAGTGACCATGACCATAAACCACACACACACACACACAACAACAACAACAACCAAAAAACATGTGCAATGGTGAATACACTTACGCCCACTTAGGATCTGGAGCATTGCAATCAGCACAAAAGCGATTATCTTTTTGGAGCAATAAATCCTTGATTCTTCTTTTACCTGTAAGAAACCTGCCAATCATTCAACTTCTCAAGAAAAATAAGTGAAAATAACTTTGCATTCACAATTAGACATAGAAATAAGCAACACCAGATTAGGCCTGTTTTTCAACATAAAGCTTGAGTCCAGTCTATTATAAGAAATAGGCTATTCTTTTTCTTCTTAAACCTAAAAGCCTGTTTAAAGGCTTACTTTGCATTAAAGCTTTTACAAAAGCCAACAGGCCTAAGCCTTGGTTTTCAAGATATACAATATGCTGAAAATGTTTTTGTAATATTATATTGTAGCCTTATTCATTCACTTTAGAAACAAACTCCATTTAGATTAGTTTTTTTTTTTTTTTCAAAACATAATACCCGGCTAATTTTTTAGTTCTAGTTTTTTCAAATTAGTGTCATTCTGGATTACCAATGAAGTATTGGTTATTAATTTTTCAGGCTTAGCCTTATTTATTCTTATCCTTACTGAAGAGGGAGAGTGTGAATATCAGTAGAAAATAAATTAAACTGCATATAAATATGAGTTTAGATTGACTTTAATAAGGGTAAATCAGTTAAATACATGAGAGTATGAAATTATGAATCATATCATACTTGAGACAGGCCTCCCAAATTCCAACCGTTTATTATTCATTGCCACCTTTGAAGCCAGTAATCGTTCAAAACTGCAACTCCAGTAATAGCAGCCAAGCTAAACTACCTGAAAAGAAAGAATTATCTGGTTATAGACTAACAAAACAAAACCCCCACGAAATCCTATAATAACAAGACTTAATTTTCTGCTACAATAATCCTTAGTTTATTAAAAAAAAGAATATTTGAATAATTAACACGATCAATAGAATAACTCCATTTAAGATTAGTCTAATTAATCTTTAAGGGGGCGGAGGGGAAGATAGATAGATCAAACATAAAAAATAAGAGTTGAAAAAAGGGTCAAATTTTGGTGTTATCAGCAGACATCAAAATTTTAATGTCGTATGTGTGTTTAGATAAATGCATGCATTTACGTACATTATTCGTTCATAATTATGAATAAGTAAATAATAACAATGGGGTAACCCCCTCCCCCCATTTTCATTTTCCAAGTGATGAAACCCCCCAAAATGTTCATAAAAAAAAGTACTGAAACCACAGCTACCACAAATTTTTCTCAGCAACCAAACCTTAAATTTGAGATATATATCTTCTGTTACAACGAATTGGAGAAGAACACAAATGCCGTTAAACTGTCAGAAAATGTTGGATTTCTGGGTGTTAGGAAAAAAAATTCAAAGAATAATGTTTGTATTAAACGAATCTTCTTCACGTGAGGGAAGGAGAAGAAAATGAAGAAAAGAGAGAGAAACTAATAATTGAGCGTGTAAAGATAAATTACAGAGAAAAATAAAAGAAAATAAAAATACCGGTGAATGAATGAATTGAAAGAGATGAGTTTGAAATCCACAAGAGAGAATGAGATATAAGGCAGGTGGTTATATGTTTTTCATCATTTTATGTCAGAATTCGTTGGCTGCAACGTTGAAACAACTGCTTTTTTATTTTGATTAATTTCTTAATGCATGTTTAAAACGGATTCATTTTGCTTAATGGCAATAATTTTTTATTAGTCCACCCTGGAGTGCACAAGTTTGGAATGATGAAATGAAATGATTTTTTTAATTACATCAACACCTCCTGAACTTTTATTAAATTACACATAACTTCACTCTTTTTTATTTTCCTACACTAGCCACTCTTTAAGTTTGAAAATATTACACTAATACTCCTTATATGTTTGAAAACATTATACTGACACCCTTCAAACCTTAAACTAATATCTCCTACAAGGAAGACAAAAGTAATGGTTAAAAAAATAGGGGGTGCTTGTATGATTATACGAAACCTTAGGGGTATTACTGTAATTTGCTTTTTTTTTTTTTGTCTACATCACGTGTATCTTTATAAAAGGCAATACCTTTTGAACTAGTAGGACCATTAAGTTTTGTCTGAATATTTAACGCAACTGCATAATTAACATGTCATAGGAATCAAACATAGGTACTGGGAGCAAGTCGTTGGTTTAAGTGGAATTGAAGTTGGACCCCTCAAGCAATACCGTTTCGGGTTTGAGGATGGTAAAATATGGTTAATTAGGAGGGAAATTTTACTAAAGATAGTTAGTCATGTTTCCAGCAAAGCCTTTGATACTTTGCACCAAATTCATGGTGCCCCAAAAAACACAACTATATACCCAGTATTTGAACTCTTTAAGCTGGAACAATTTCACGTCAATCTATGCTCTCGGTAGTATATAAAACTTTCATTCCATTAATTGTTTGGATATTGCTTGGACCCCTTAAGCAAGGTCATCTCAGGTTTGAGGATGGTAAAAACATGATTAGGAAGGAGATCTTATTAAAGATGGTTAGTCAAGTTTTCCAACAAAGCTTGTGATGCTTTGCACTAATGTCATGGTGACCTAAAAAATGCAACTATAGACCCAGTATTCGAACTCGTTAAACTAGAACAACTTCGCGTCAATCCACGCACTCGGTAGTATATAAAACTTTCATTCCGTTAATTGTTTGGATATTACAAAGGAATAAAACAAATTTTTTAGTAAATAAGATAGGTACTAATAGTATAAAAGCTTTTTATATTATCATTCAATCATAAATTATCATGTATGATAAATTTATTAATTGTTACAACAACTTTAAAACTCATATACTATCATTTAATATATATTTCTACACTAACAATGTATACATAGAAAGTAAAATAATTTTTTATTAATCTATCTCATTCCTCCAAACTAGGAAAAGAAAAGAAAAAGCAAACAATAGAATAGGATAAAATGGATTCCAGTATTTTTCATTATATTTCATTCTTATTTTAATGACCCAAACAATAGAACATAATATCATTTTATTTCATTCCCCTCATTTCTTACTCTTTAACCAATCAATTATAGCCTTAAGATACGAATTAAGAAACTGATAAATAATTTTGTTTACTAAAGAGCATGTTAATAACATTAAATCTTTGTTTCTTTAGGATAAATATATATATGATAGAAAATGTCAATTTCTATTATTTGAAAGAGAAGAAAAGTGAAGGAAATAAAAGAGTACTGAAGGTTAAGAAAGCCAAAATTTAATAGTAAATATAATCATGAGTTTTCATATAATTACGAAGAAAACATGGCACGAAACGCACAAAAGCCAACGTGGACCAATGCCCTTTTTTCTAAATAAATATTAGTTAAAAAAATTAAAAACATAAATGAGTTTTGGCTGAAATAATCACCGGTCGTGTAATAGTACGAAAATCCATTTCGTACCAAATAGTATTTTTCATAGTATTTTTCTTAAAAAAATCTGTCCCTTAAGAAGAGATCTATTAACTTCTATTCTATTTACTATGAAATAAAACAACGTCTTGAAATAAACATGTGTCACATTTGGAGGAATTTTTCTTACCTAATTCCTTCTCTCATCTTGACCATTGACAAATCTTCCCTTGCTGTATTTTTTCCCTGGCCTTCTTTTCTTCCTCTTCTATTCATTCTTCAAATTTCAAATGGTTTGGTGAGAAGAAGAAGCAGGACTAACAATTATCTCAATTGGCCGCAAATTAATGGTCTCAGAGACTCACTCAAGTTCACAATTATCTCTCAAATATCAAAATGTACCATCTTTGTTTCTTGATTTTACAACCACTCGTTTCCTCTTCATTGATTTTCCATGATCTTTCTTTCTTTCTTGAGAGAGAATTGTGAGACTAGTGTGAGTCTTTGGGATTAATTGTTAATTAGTCCTGCCTCTTCTTCTTGTCAAACCATTTGCATGCGGCCATAGTGTTTTTCCTAACGTATCTAATCATGTACAATGAGAGTGAGACCAAGCTTGAGAATATTGAAAGAAAGCATGAGGATATGAAGTGCGAATGAGTTTAGAAGGAAAATCTGAAGATAGGAAAGAAGGCTAATTAATAAGGATAAATCCACGTATTTGCCATGGGACCAGAAAGGTGACAAATAAAAATATATATGTATGGCAAAATAGATTAAGGCATGCAATATGTAATCTCAGGCACTCAAGTTTGTAATCAATGTGATGATAAAAATAATATTTATTATTAAGGAGGTGATCAAATAAGAACGAAGAGCTAGAAAGGAGAGAAAATACTTGATAATTATCAACAAAATAAGATTAGTACCTTATTTACGGCATGTTTGGTTGAAAGGAAAAAAAATAAGAAAGAAAATAGAGATAATGATCTATTTTCTTTTGTTTAGTTGGAAAAAAAATAAAAAGAAAAAGAAAAAAAGTTAATTTTTAAAAAATAAAAATTCAAAATTTTCTCATGACTTTTCTTTCTATTCAAATTTTAAACTTTCTTTTCCTCCTTATTTTCTTTCTCTCATTACAAAAATAAAATTTTTGAAGGACAAAAGGAGTCAAACACAAAAAATAAAATGTAGAAAAATTAAAAACTAAAAAGAAACACTAATTAAATTTTAAGAGATAAAGATTAAGCAAAACTCTTAAAATTTTTTTTTGAGGGGTAACATTGACGTACACCCCAATCTCAATGAAAGGACTTGCCCGTGATCTCATTGTTTAAATAAAATCTTATAAATAAATATCGTCAAAACACCTTAATTCTATTATATCGCCAAGATATTTAATTCATTTCAAGAATTAATAGAATATGATGTTGATATGGTTGTTATTCATGACTGTTGAATCAAGCTTAAAACAAACTAAAAACCCGTTAAACATGGAATAAGAAATATAAAATATTGTTTATATACGATAAATATGTAAAGATTCGAGTTACTGATCATAAAATAGCATCCTCGATCGATCACAGTCTAAGCTGTTCCATAAATATAACGATTATACAGATTCTTACAAAAGTAATGTGCAGTTCATATGATCAATTTAACACATAAATCCTGTCCGAAAAGGTGAAAGTAGATTGCCCAAAGTAAAGGGAAAAGTTTGACACTAAAAACCTCTTTTCTCACTTTATTTCTCTTTGGCAATTTGCTGCCACTAATTAAAAAAAACCTCAAAAGTATGAAATCAATGTCAACTTTGTTTTAAAGTAAACTTTCACAAACTATCATGCAATGTCGGGTTTTATTTAAGGTGCTCCCTAGCACATGCTCCTAAAAGCCATAACTAAAAGAGACAAAGGTGCTATCTTTTACTAGTAGAGTGAATTCAGTGTCTCTTACTGTTCTCATATTTAAAGCTTTCTTTTTCCTTTAAAAATGATATCAATATTTTCCATTAAAGCTTCTAGGACCAAAAAATTTTGGGTCCTTTCCCTTTATTGCAGTGTGGATGTCAACTAGGATACTCATAGTTATACAAACTTTAATTACTAAGCTCTCAAACCCGTTTCAAAGGTTTGATACTTGACAGTGCTCGTTTCTTCCTGAGCTACATTGTGCTAAATGAAGTGATATTTGGTAACAAATTTTTTTTTTTGACTCATTCTGACTAGTTGGTTTCAGGTCATTAATGTTTTATCGTATTTTTGCAGCAGTTAATGGTTGGTTGTGGTGAAGCTTCACGGTATTTTTGGCTTCTTTTGAGGGACAACCAATCTCTTGGAGCTTCTGTTTTTTCTTTATTTGGCTGTCGTTTTGTATATTTATTTTTTGGCTAGTAGTTTTGCTGATCAAGTGAATCATTAGATTTAGGAATTTGTTTTTTCCTATATGGTTATGGCCTTATGGCTTATGGGTTTGCTATTCATACTATCTTTCTTCACTTCCTGAATGGTGGGACACTCACGGTTTTGACTTTTGAAGAATGGTTCTTTGGATCTTTTGTGTTGACTACACTATAAGTAAGTCCTTAACATAGAGAGGTTTGAGTAGTGCCTAACTCTTCTTTACTCTAAACTGGTGCTTTCTTTTAATATTCAGGCAAGGTGAAAGCTAGCTAGTTGCTATCCCTTTGAACTTGAAGCTTGAAAGCTCCTTTTCCATCTTCACTTGAGGGGGTGAACTATAAGCATAAGTAGACACATTCAGCTATTTATAGAGGAATATGAAGCTATTTAGCCTTTTAGTGTTGTCATTACCTTTCTTCTCTGTTATGGGCCAGCTTCCTTCACAGGACATTTTAGCATTGCTGGAATTCAAGAAAGGCATCAAGCATGACCCTACTGGTTATGTCCTCAGTTCCTGGAATGATGAATCTGTTGACTTTGATGGATGTCCATCTTCATGGAATGGAGTACTGTGTAATGGTGGTAATGTTACTGGTGTTGCCCTTGATAACCTTGGTCTCATTGCTGATGCCAACTTGAGTGTTTTCTCAAACCTCACAAAGCTTGTGAAACTCTCTATGTCCAACAATTCTATCTCAGGAAAACTTCCTGACAATATTGCTGAATTCAAAAGCCTTGAGTTTCTGGATGTATCCAATAATCTCTTTTTTTCATCCTTACCAGTGGGAATTGGTAAGTTAACTAGCTTGCAGAATGTGTCATTGGCTGGAAATAACTTCTCTGGCCCAATTCCTGACTCTATTTCAGGAATGGCTTCAATCCAATCTTTGGACTTGAGCTGCAATTTATTTTCTGAACCACTGCCAGCATCATTGGCTGAGCTGACTAACCTGGTGTTACTTAATTTATCTCATAACGGCTTCACTGGAAAAATTCCCAAAGGTTTTGAGCTGATTTCTTCCCTTGAAAAGATTGACTTGCATGGGAATAAGCTTGATGGTCACTTAGATGATGAATTTATACTTTTTTCAAGTGCCAGCTATGTTGATTTTAGTGAGAATATGCTAGTGAGTTCTAATTCTCAGCAGCAGAAGTCTCTGCCACAGATATCCGAAAGTATTAAGTATCTGAATCTAAGCCACAACCGGCTAACTGGATCGTTGGTTAGTGGAGGCGAGCAACCAGGTTTTGAATACTTGAAGGTATTAGACCTCAGTTACAATCAATTATCTGGAGAATTGCCTGAATTTGATTTTGTTTATGAACTCATGGTCCTTAAGCTCAGCAACAACAGATTTTCAGGATTTGTTCCCTCTGGTCTTCTTAAAGGAGACTCTTTGGTTTTAACTGAACTGGATTTGAGCGGCAACAATCTCTCAGGTAAAATAGAAATGTTGAGTTTTTGTTTTTTTTCTGAATAAAGATCATAATTCATAACTTATTTTTCTTGGGGAATAATTGGTGCTTTCTGATATATTTTATTATCAGTCCTTTACTTGAATAGTTTAATTGCTATTTATCCAATGTTCAAATTGTCTTTCAGGGCCAGTAAGTACAATTACATCAACAACACTGCACTTTCTTAATCTCTCATCAAATGGGTTCACTGGTGAGCTGCCATTGCTGACTGGAAGCTGTGCTGTACTTGATTTGTCAAATAACAAATTAGAAGGAAATTTAACCAGGATGATGAAATGGGGGAATATTGAATTTCTTGATCTCAGTAGGAATCACTTGACAGGATCCATCCCTGAGGTAACTCCTCAGTTTTTGCGATTAAATTATCTAAATCTTTCCAATAACTTTCTTAGCAGCTCCCTCCCAAGAGTCTTAACACAGTATCCAAATCTTAGAATGCTTGATTTTAGTTCCAACCAGTTAGATGGAAAATTTCTAGTTGATCTGCTCACAGTGCCCACTTTACAAGAGCTCCATCTTGAAAATAATATGATTTCTGGTGGCATTAATCTTTCATCCTTTCCTCCTCGTCCTTCTGATCTTCAGATTCTTGAACTTTCTTATAACCATTTTAATGGTTCTTTTCCTGCCGAGTTTGGGTCATTAACTGGCCTGAAAGTGCTCAATATTGCTGGAAATCATTTTTCTGGTTCTCTTCCAACTACAATTGCTAACATGAGTTCCTTAGATTCCTTGGATATATCAGAAAATCGTTTTACAGGCCCTTTACCAATTAACATGCCAAAGGGGCTACAAAAATTCAATGCTTCAAACAATGATCTGTCTGGAGTTGTCCCAGAAAACCTTAGGAAGTTCCCTAGATCTTCTTTCTATCCTGGGAACGATTGGTTGCATTTTCCAAATGGTCCTTCTGGATCAACCAATAAACCTGATGAAAGTTCCAAAAGGAAACCTATCAGCTCTATTGTTAAAGTGATAATCATAGTATCATGTGTGGTTGCTGTTCTCTTCATGTTAGTCCTGCTTGTTGTCATCATACACTACTACATTCGAATATCAAGATCTCCATCAGAATATACTACTTCTAAGGATATGAGTGAGCATGCTCAACCACACACCACTAGCCGTGGTCGCGCAAGAGACTCGAATCGTGCTTTGGTTGTATCAGCTGAGGATCTTGTGACCTCACACAAAGGATCATCATCAGATATTATCTCCCCATCAAAAAATAGCCACTTTTCATCACCAGGGTCTAGTGATTCAGTTTCTGTAGGAAATCATGCAAGACTATATGCAAGATCACCAGATAAATTGATAGGAGAGCTGTATTTTCTTGATGATGCAATCACATTGACACATGAGGAGCTGTCTAGAGCCCCAGCTGAAGTTTTGGGGAGAAGCAGTCATGGTACATCTTACAAGGCAACTCTGGAGAATGGTTTGTTATTGAGAGTGAAGTGGCTAAGAGAAGGAGTGGCAACACAGAGAAAAGAATTTACCAAAGAGGCTAAAACAATTGCAAACATCAGGCATCCCAATATTGTGGGACTGAGAGGGTACTACTGGGGTCCTACACAGCATGAGAAGCTTATTCTTTCAGATTACATCTCTCCGGGAAGTCTTGCAAGTTTTCTATATGGTAAGAGGTTGACATTCTTTCCTTCCATTGCTACTACACTTTCTTATTACATATGAAAGTTAAACACTTAAATGATAATTAGAATAACAAAGATGCAATGAAGATGAAGAAGAAATAAATTAAAATCAGTTAACATAATTAGCCAGGAAAATGAAGTTTAATAAATGTTCTTTTGAAATGCTTAGAAGAGCATGACACGGAAGCTACTCTGTACCACACATTTGCTACTGCCCCCAACATGTAAATTTCTATACATCTATATGAAAACCTTGTGTACATTTTATCTCCTAATCGGTCCGATTCTTCCGTTTGTGATATGACAATCACAAGAGACAAGCAGTAAAAATATTAGGAAAGATTTTGTTTCTCCAGAATTTGCACCAAACTCCACTAGAAGTGCAGAATCTCAGTCATTCTAAACTCTTGTTTTGCTTAAATACAACACCTTGTTATATACTTGTTACTGTGTTAGTTTTTTTGTTAGTGGGAGGGATTCGAATCCACGACATCTCCCTCCCCCCTTCTCCCTTCAACCACCAAGTCAACATTATAACTCTAAGTACCAATAAATTATTGGCATCTTATGTGAGCTTGTGTGTGCATAAATCACAACGCATGCCAATATTCATTGATGCAAGTGCAACTGATAAATGTTTACAAACTGTTATTTGTCATATCTATTTGTTTCATTAGTCATCCTGCATTTTTTGAACTTTGAACTTATACAAATTTAAATTTTCAGATCGACCAGGACGAGAAGGTCCACCATTGACTTGGGCTCTGAGGCTAAAAATAGCAGTAGACATAGCACGTGGGCTGAACTATCTCCACTTTGATCGTGCTGTTCCTCACGGCAACCTCAAAGCAACAAATGTGTTGTTAGATACACGTGACTTACATGCACGTGTAGTTGATTACTGCCTCCACAAGCTTATGACACAGGCTGGTACATTTGAACAAATGCTTGATGCTGGGGTCTTGGGATATCGTGCACCAGAGCTTGCTGCTTCCAAGAAGCCAATACCCTCATTCAAATCAGATGTTTATGCTTTTGGGGTTATACTTTTGGAGCTTTTAACTGGAAGGTGTGCTGGTGATGTTGTATCTGGTGAGAGGGAAGGTGTTGATTTGACAAATTGGGTAAGGTTGCGTGTTGCACAAGGTAGAGGATCAGAATGTTTTGATGCTGCATTGGTGCAAGAAATGGGTAATTCAGTTGTTGAAAAGGGAATGAATGAGGTCCTTGGAATAGCCATTCGATGCATAAGATCTGTTTCTGAGAGGCCAGGTATCAAGACTATATATGAAGATCTTTCGTCTATATAGCCTGCTCTTGCAATTTGAACATTTACATGTCATTGAAACTAATGGTTCATTGGTATGCTATATCCCATTTACATATTCAAGTTTTTTTATTTTGCCGGGGGAAGGGGGTTACATATTCAGCTAATTGGGTTAATTTTTTTTCTTTGGTAAAAATGGACCATATAAAAAGCATATTTGCTTGCCTCATGATGGGTAATGAAATTTTTTTTGTCTGAGTTTGGGATGTGCCATCACTATTGTGATTTGTTTGAAAGTACTATGGAGAGGCAGTACGAAGCTGAGTGGTTTTAATTGTTGCTACTAACCTCTACTGTGGCTGTGAAAGTTTTGTTTGCCTAACAGTCAAGTTTTCTTTTAGGTGACTGCCATACCTAATGAGGAAATAGATGGAGAGAAAAGTGAGAGAATTAAAGCTTTTAAAGATAGAAAACAACATTATTAAGTGGTTTCCGACGTGCCACTAACGAGTACCAATATGATTTTATACTTTGGTTTAACACATAATTTATTCCTATCTAGCATATTTTTAATTTGGTTCTTATACATAAAAACTTATTTAATCGATCTCTATATATGCAAAATGTTACTAATTTAGTCTCTGCTATCATGACGTTGTCTCTAACGGTCTTAACGTGGACATTAACTTCTTTACACGTTTATAATTTAATTATACTGGTACAATGGTACTTGTGAACGGGGTAGGTGTTCCTCCCAATCCAATTATCGCACCACAAATTCCAAACAATCTCACAACTTTCTCACCAACACAATTTTTTTCTCCTCCTAAATCTTCTACAGCTTCTCTTCCAAGGATGTTACCATCCTCCCCGCATCATCTAAACCAAACACATTTGCTACTTCCATCCTACCGTGACAACTCTGTCTTGGCTGGAAAACTGTCCTTGTTGGTCATAAGACTCGTAACTTTAATGTGTTTCACATTTGGATCTTCTATTCTTTCTCTGTTTCACAATGTTCTTGTTCTTTCTATAACTAATAATCTTATCTCTTTGTTGATCAGACTACTAACGACAGTCAATGTAATAAGGCAATTTTCTCTTCCTCCTTTGTTATCATTATCAAGGATCAGCAGTGCAGAGCAAACAAATATTATCACTCCCTTTAATAGTATTTTTCCTACCTCGGTTTTTTAAGAAGAATGATGCCCCGGGTGGATATAAATTATCAGACTCTTTGCATGAACAAAGAATATTCTACCAATAATCCCCACACGAACATATACCATTCTTAAAGTGATGAAAGCGGCTACAATCACGAACTACAATCTCACGGTCAACAATCTTTGCCATAAGCTTTATTGCATTATGACAATCGCCACATACACATAGATTTTTCATTACTGTTATTGTACTGCCTTCTACGGTGCTAAGCAACCCAAATGCAATTGCAAGCCTTTCACTATGGTAAGACAACATTTCATCTTTTTGCTCAGTTTCCACATCATGCAAGGCGAATTGTTGATCTGGAACATAACCTAATTCTTTTAACTTTACTCCTAACCAATCTAGCTTTTGATAAATTTTCTCGGTAAGAGGATGTGACCTATCTGCAGAGAGAAATTCGTGCTTTTGTCCTTTTAAGGTTAGCCAACTGGATCCTGGTTGTTTCACAACTCCATTATGTTTCATTTTTCTCCGTATCGAAGCTACTTCAGCCCATCTGCTCGAAGATGCATACAAGTTTGACAGCAATACATATGCAGCACTACAATCAGGCTCCATTTCAAATATCTGATCTGCAGCTCTTTCGGCTACGTCTAAATTAGAGTGCTTCCTGCATGCACTCAGTAAAGCCAGCCATACCATTGAATTTGCTTTCATAGGCATGCTCATCACCAATGCTTCGGCTTCCTCGAGCTCTCCACACCGGCCAAGCACATCCACCATGCTTGCATAGTGCTCAATTGTAAGCGTAACCGATCTTTTCTGGCCAAAGTATCTGAAGAAGCACCTTGCTTTTTGTGACATCCCAGAACGACTACAAGCAGAAAGCAAACCAGTTAATGTGATTCCATCCGGATCAACTCCTTCGCGCAACATTTGGTTAAAGAGTGCTAGAGCCCACAAGCCACATCCATGCTGTGCACAACCAACAATGACCGAGTTCCAGGAGACAACACTCTTCTCATTAATCCCCTTAAATGCATACACTGCATCACTGACAAAACCACATTTACTATACATAACAACAAGAGAACCTCCCACATATTCGCCACTTTCTAAGCCCATCTTAACCACCGCATCATGGATCACTTTCCCCCTCTCAAGATCCTCCAATCCACAACAAGAATTCAAAGCACTGGTGAAGGAAGATTCATTCGGAACCACACCAATTCTCATCATTTCTCCAAACACCTCCAATGCCTCTCGATGCTTATCATTGAAACCATACCCCGTCAATAGAGCTGTCCACACCACCACATTCTTACAAACCGCCTCACCAAAAACCCTGCACGCGGCTTCCATCTGTTTGCAACCAGCATAAAACGTGACAAGCGAAGCAGATACAAATTCATCAAAATGCCAGTCACCCAGCTTGAACACAGAGCAATGAATTTGAATCCCCACACGCAAAGCCGGTACCTTAGCAGCAGCAGACAGCCCACAAACCAAGACAACAGAAGATAAACACACGGCAGAAGCCACCATGTTGCGAAAAAGAACCAATGCTTGTTCACTCTTCCCATTGTGATCAAGTCCAGCAATCATGGAACTCCAAGAAATCACATCCCTCGAAGGCATTTGACAGAACAATCGTAAAGCATCATCAACTCTACCATTGCTACAATACCCATGAATCATTGCATTCCACGCAGCCACGTCCCTGTCCATAGGGTTCATTGCCCAGAACAAGCTTTTAGCCTCTTCAACAATTCCCAAGCGCAGTAACCCATCAATGAGGGTGGTCCAAGACACGACGGTTCGGTGGGGCATTTCATCGAACAGCTTTCGGGCAGTGACGATGTCGCCGCAATGGAGACACCCCTTCATCATGGAGTTCCAGGAAACGACGTCCTTGAAGGGAATTTTACGAAAGAGGTCGATAGCTTCGCGGAGTCTGTGGTTGTGTGCGTAAGCATGGAGCATTATGGTGTAGAGGGAAACATGCGGGGAAGGGATTTGATCGAAGAAGGCACGAGCTTCGTCTAAACTTCCATTATTGAGGTGGTGAAAGAGTAGATACTTGTGTGATTTGATGTTAAAAGACTTTGTGGAGATACATGAAGTGGAAGTAGAATCATTCGTGGCGGTGTTGAATGAAAAGGTTCTTGAGTTTCGAATACCAATGCGAATTCGGGGTCCCGTGGTAAACGGCGTCGTATAAAATTTTGACTTATGGCCTTGACTGAGAAGAAGCATTGCAAGCACGAATCGTGTTTTTGGCATGAAGAATGCGCCAAAATCGGAGTTTCAGAGTTCAGTGAAGCATGGGAGAAGCGCCGAACAAGAAACATGGACATGCATGGAGGAAAAAGCACCTATGTACCACGAGTGTAATCTGCATGAGCATCTGGAATGCTTGTTTGCTTAAGTAAATTTCTTATTTTATTTTTGTGAGCTCTACAAAGAATTTCAACAAAATTTCAGTTTAATATTAAATTTGTTAACAAAGTTTTTAATTTATTTTTGAAAGTCTTACAATTGAATTAACTCCACATTTTTATACTTTTATTTAAATTTTTATTTCAGTTAATTTGTTTGTATTATAATTTTGGAATAATATTTAAAAAATTGGGAAAAGAAAACTATAATATGCATAACAAGAACAATTACACGGTGCTTGACTCCAGTTACTCTTACTCTTTATTTTTCCACTCTATTTTCTTAACTCCTCTTTTCTAGAACGCTCTTCATTTTTTCCTCAAAATTTCTTCTTTTTTTCCAACTCCTCTAACTCTCTCCGAGAAGCTCTAGCCGGTTGGAACTTCCAGTTCCTTAGCTGGTTGGAACTTATAAATAGGAAAGGTCAGGTTGATTTGGGTTTCATGTGCTCAAATTTAGTACTCCAATAAAAAACATTGGGTTTGCAATTTAAAATTGGAACCAAATAAATGGTCTTAACTAATTCGAATTTTTCTTCTTCTTTTAATTTGGTTCAAGTTGATTGGATTTGTATAGAGTCAATCTATACACGTGTTCACTCCTAATTTAATAACAATATAAGCTGACTTTTTACGTAGGTTAACATATTTAATATTTAAAATAGTAAATAAATTATAAAAATTAAATATAATAATTAATATTAACAAAGATTATTAATTATATTTACTTAAATAGATCCGTCTGTTAAACTTTAAAAAAGACCTTTCGGATAACATAAAAAGTTTAATATTTTTAATTTAATAAATTTTAATAAAAATTTTGGCCTATTTTATTTTCTAAAAAGTTTGGTTTAACCTAACCTAATGCAAGTTAAGCTATAAGTTCCTGTCAGACGATCTAACTTATTTTCACCCCACCCTCAGTACTAAATATGATATCAATTCACATTAACCTTTTTTGTTTGGTATGTATGTAAAAGATAGGGGAAGGGAAAGGGAAACACATATCTAAAAAATTTCCCTCATTTAGTATATAGGAAAATATGAGAGGAAAGAAAAAATGATGGTTCCACCCCAAAATCTTTTGCTTCTAAAAGGAATAAAAAAAACTAAAACTAAAAAAAAATCATTATATCCTTTATGATTACAACTTATTCAAACAAAATTTGTATATCTTATTTTTTATTTAAAAATATTTATGTCATTCTATAAATATATTACAGTTTTTTTCTTCTCAATCTTTTCTTCTCTTTCTCTTCTACCAAACTACTAAACAAACATATCATTTATTACTTTTTTTCTTCTTATCACTTTCTTTCCTTCATTTTCTTTCATAAACCAAACAAAACATAAATGTTAAATTGTTGAACTTATATCATTTAATAATTTATGTAGAATACAAAATTAATCAATCCAAAGATTAAATTATTTGATATTATTTTTTCAATTATATATATATATATATGTATGTATATCATATTTCACATAAAAATTAAACATTTGTTGGTATGTTATCTAATAATAAATATTTATTTATATTTTAAAAATATATTATCTATTAAAATAAAAATAGTACAATAAAATATTAATTAATTTTTAATCTACATAACTTTTATAAATTTAATCTATTTTACTTAATGTTTCAATTTAATAATTGAATTACTTAATTTTATATCTTATATAAATTTATTAAATAATATTAGTATTAAAGTTTGACAACCAAAGAAATTTATATAAATAATTATAAATTTCGTTATAGTATTCTCTTATCTATCTTTTAATTCATTTATATAATAAGTATTAAATGTATTTATATTTTCAAAATATTAAATATATTTACTTATTTATTTTATTTTTATAAAGTAATAAAAATGATTTATAAAACTTTTATAAAAAATAAAACCTTCTTATTTAGCCTAAATAATATTAAATATTAATTATGATGTCATATATTTAATGTCAAGTCATTGTTAACGTTACAATTTTAATGATCAATAAACGGTTGAATTAAAATTGAGGATTTTATCAAAATGGAAGAACAAAATCGTAAAATTAAAAATTAGAGATCAAAACTGTAGATTGAGAATTATAGAGAAACTAAAAATATAATTTTAAATTAATTAATATGCTGTTAATTTGAATGAAACTAAATTTAAATTTTAAATTTGATATTTATGAATGAAAAATGTGATTAAAAAAAGAAATTTAACTTAAAAAGTTATTAGATGTTTCGAGATATTTAGTTATTAATTAATAAAATAAAATGGATCTGTTTTTGGTAGCGATAATAAAATAAGATGGATTGATACTTCCAATCGCATCAGTCCAATATTATTGATAAAATTTGGAGAGAAAAAAAAACCTTGGCTGTCTTCTTGTGTCATTGAAAAATCTGTCGATGAGTTGCTAATCAATGGTTACCAAAAGATAACGACACCTCCCAAAAAGTCAATATACCAAGAAAAACCAAGATAAAAACAAAAGGTGATAACGAGAGGATGAAAGGACATGTCTCCGCGTGTCTGTATCAGCATTCTGGTTTCTGACGCAACGATTCGCATCTAACCAAAGTTATTAGCATTGTTTTAAAATTCGGACCGACTCGATCGATAGGACCGGTCGGACCGGGATCTGGAGATTAGATCGGATCAAACAGATTATCGGATCGGTCATGTTTTTGATCCGGTCAAATCCGATGTGACCCGAGGTTAAATCGGTGACCCGACCCGGGTCGCACCTTTTTTTTTTTTTTTTATTTTTTTTTTTTTTAATTTTTTTATTTTTTTTAAATTGCTTGAAACGACGTCGTTTGGATAAAAAACTAAAAGAAAGAAAGGTTTTGTGGCTGTGACCGTTTGCCAAAACATTGTTTGCTGTGTCGTGTTTGTGAGTCTGTGACTTTTCTTCTTCAAACTTCAAAGTGCACACAGATAAATCCTAATGCCCTCATATCAACCACATCGATCTACACCACATGATTCTATTTAATCCAAGTTGAATGTTATTTTTAGTTGATTCTATTTTATTATTTATGAGTAGTGATTCTTAGGTAGTTGATAGTGTGATTCTATTATTTTAAATTCTGTTTAAACTTTAAAAAAGCTTAATAAGTAATTTATAATGTGATTTTGTTAATGTGAATATCAATGGATTTGAATTTGAAAAATGAGCTTGTGGAATTATATTAATTTGTTATGTGATTTTTTTTTTACTTTTTAAGACAGGTATAAACTTTTCAAATTTTTTAATACATACCAGGTCATGCGGGTCAATTAGTGACCCATCGGTTCGACCATTGACCTAGTAATCCAGTGCCTCGATCGGATCGGTCACCGGGTCGATTTTTAAAACTATGGTTATTAGTATTTTTTTTAAGTGCTAACCAAAGTTATTAGTTAGTATTACATACTACTTTCGATTTTTTTTATATAAAAATATAAGTTTTATATTATAACTTGTTTTTTATAAATAAGATCGGTATTTATTTTTTCATCTTTAGTTATTGTTGACGTAAAAATTTGGACTATGTTATGTGGTTCTATAATGTGTGTTAGGACTTAGGAGTGATTATGATTGGTCTTATTTTATCAGGTCAGTCTGTTTTGAAAAGACTTTTGATGAATTCAAACTTAAAAAGTTATATTTAGTGTGAAGACGAATTTAAATTATGAGAAATGCTATTTCCTCCGATAAAGCTAACCGAATGTTCTTCCGAATCACTGAAGATCGACACTTGTCCACTATTTTGAGTGTAAAATATTTATTTAATTTAACCTGTTAAAAAAAAAATTCTCTTTCCTAAATTACCCCTTATCCCACGTGACCACACCCACTTGTAGTACTACCGAAAAGACCTGCTGTTCATGCCATCTCTTTCTTCTCTCTCTCTCTCTTTTTAATTTATGCTATCTCTTTCCAAACTTACCGTGGAAGGACATTTCTCTCACCATTGATTCTTGTGGGGGGTTTTGTTAATACAAATCTCACCCTCAAAATTTCAATTTTATGCAATATGTATGCAAGTTTGAGATTCGATTGTTGAAAGAGCTATGCAAATCGGTTGCCCGTGGTGGGGATGTGGCAAAACACGGAGGGGGTCTATGACCGACGATGACGCGATTTGTGTTTCCGGATTCAAATAGATGATGATGATGGCACTTGAGTCTATGTTTCACAATTTTGTTTGCAGAAATTCTCGTCACTAATGTGTTGTGTTATTCTGATTTTTTTGCTTGTATTTATTTGAGAAGTCTACAAAATATTGTCTAAAATAATTAAAAATAAACAATTCATTATTTTGATGAGGTTGGAATGTGTTCAAAGTATTCAAAAATCTCACTTGAGAGCAGGTATCTCAGTTATTCCAAACCTTGGCTTCACAAGCTGGAAAACAAGAAAGCCACCTGGTTCAAATGGGGGCATCGGTGGAGCATGGAGGGTTACACTGCATCTCATTCCCCGACTAATCTAACGTGCTTCGTAAGTCATAAAAAAAAGAGTTTTGTTTACGCCACATCAGCTAACTGAGCAGGGGTAAGTTTGAAAATAGAAAAAAGTTAAAAAGTTAAAATTATTAATATTTTATAATTAAATAAATTGACAAACGTCAGCTTTTGATTGGGTCGAAAGATCATTCGGCCTTTGCACTATCGGAGGATATAGCATTTCTCATTGAGTTAGAGATTATAACTGACATAATTTATATATATTTTTAAAAAATATGATTTTTAAATAATTAAGAATATTTGTTTTAAGGTATGATATTATATTTATATTGATATTATTTATCTTAAAGTATATATTATAAAAGATATTATAATTATAATTATAAAAATGAAAAATAAAGAGAAAAAATATTTTTTAAAAATATTTTTTTATAATTTTTCAAACAAAATACATCATCGTTTATATTATTTTTCTTTGTTTTTTTTTTCTTTCTAAACATATCATTTATGTACTAGCTTTATCTCTTGTGAATACCACTTTTTTCCTGCTCAAAAGATGTGATTTAAGTAATCAACCAATAGTATTACAAAAATCATTAGGCCACCGTTTATTTCTATCGCATGTTGATTATTGGTGAATGGAGCTCATTTTTTTTTCTTAAATATGTTTAAAGTTTATGATAAATGATTGATTTTTGTTTTAGATATTTAATAATTTTTTTTGTTACATTAAATTCTTAATATACTATCCGTTAACTTGACAGCTTGCCAATAAATTATTTGGAGAGCACTTAAAAGCTAGACATGCTTAATAATAATAATAAAAAAAAAGGCTAGACTTTTTGGAGAGCATCTAAAAGCTACATGTTGCAGCTAGGTAGTCGGCGGCAGTTAGATAGTAGAAGTTGACGCTGCAATGAAGGAACTAGAAACTAAATTAAGTGGGTGTATGGTTTGACGGTGGAATTCCGGTAGGGAACTAAAATTACGATGGTGTTATGATAAAATTAAGAGTAAATTATACATTATTCTTCTGGTATTTGTTTTTATTACATCTAATATTTTTTTATTTTTATATATTATTTTGAGTATTCATAAAGAAATAAGTATAATATTTTTTAAACTTGAGAGGAAGATTAGTATAATGATTTATATTTATGAGGGAAGGTCAATATAACAAAAATTCAAAAATTAAAATTTTTTTGGTAGAATTAAAAATAAAAGAATATTAGATATAATAAAAATAAATATAAAAAAATATTTATGTAATTTACTCTAAAACTAAAGCAGTTCGATATTGTTTTGTACTGAGCGTGATAGTAAAATCGATTTAATTTTATCGTATTGTCAAATCAAACACGCACTAAGTGGAGGCACCGAAAGAGACTTCGAAAATGATGTGGAATAGATTCAGAAATTGAAGATGGAAGAAAGGAAAGGTGTTGTGTTATTGGTATAGGCAAGGCATGGATGCAAATAACACACTTGTTGTGTTATAATTAGACAACAGTAAAAACAGTATTGTTTGTAAGTTTTGTCATTATTTTATTTTAAATTAAAAGGGCAAAGATCAACAAAACTCGGGTGCATGTTAAGTGGTGTCATGTATAAATATAATTATAAAATGTACCCTCTTACAAGGCACGGTAAATGAAAAGAAAGGACATTATCAAAAAAATAAAAAAGAAAGGACATTATCTTGGCGGCATCATTTATATTTACTCCGTCCACACAAAGCCATTGGCTTCAATTTGGACAAAACAAACCACTCGATTTTGATGAGGTATGTATTGCGTTCCATATAATTTCCCCTTAGGAAATACAGTATAAACTTCGGTTGATCTCTACAATCTCGACTTTTATTTTTTTCTTTATCTTTTATCATGCTGGGAAAATTGTTGTTTAAGATCAATATATGAACTTACAATCCGTCGGCATGATTGTTACTTAATGAAGATATAATCCAATAACCAAAATCCATAGTGATTTAGAGAGCGGTTCATATATCTGATTAATTTCCTTCTCCTACCATGACATAATTAACTTGGCAAGGCTTTCTTCAAAAGGAGGAATAGACTTATAAGAGGTCGATCCTATGGGTGAGGAAGACATCTCAATTCTCAAGTCCTGTATAGTGTGTAGGTAAGTACTGTAGATTCTTCAATACTGGCTTTACGCCTTGGATTATCCATACTATAAATTTCCGACCAATCCCAATTTCAATTTTTTTACTGAAGAATTTGTTTCATATAAATAACCTATAAACACGATTTGAAATTATAAATCTTATGTGCATATGCTGATACGAGTAAAAGGAGTTTGGTTTTTTTTTTGGTTAAAAAAAATATGATGATCTGAGTTTGATCTTTTTTTTTTTGACAGCATGATCTGAGTTTGATCTCAAATTTTATATTATATGTATAGAAAAAAAAAAAAGCTGAATCGTGATTTTGATTCCTAATTCTCAATTTTGTTCATCCTATTCTTTTGTGCTATTTTAATATTTTTATTTTAAAAAATTTACAATTTTAGTTCAATAATCAATTTTGTATATGTTTTTTTTTTGGTTCAATTAAATCTTGACCTAATATGTTCACTTAAAGTATTATAAAAAATAATTTCATTAATTAAAATATAAAAATAAAATAATAAATAATATATACAAAATTAAAAATTTAACTAAAATAACGAATTTTTTAAAATAAGAGACCAAAATTAAAATAGAGAGATCAAAATTATGAATTAAACAGATGATCAAAATTATAATTTAGAAATAAAAACTGTACCATCATACATAAACTATTATTTTTTGATCAAAACTATTATTCACAACTGCACGAGGTGCAATTATTCCTACACTGCAATCAATCGTTTTTTTCCCCTCAGAGTAAAGCAATTAGGGTCTAGTATTATTATCCTTATCCGTACTACATGGTTCAAAAGATTGATTACTATGGGTTAATTAAGTTTTTAATTAATGCTCTAAAATTTTAGATTTCAGTTTTTAGTTTTTAAATTTTCTATTATTATTTTCGGTAAAAGATTAAAAATGGTAAAAAAAAATTATAGAAACTAAAAATGAAAATCTAAAATTTTAGAGGAACTAAATACATAATTAAACCTATTAAGTTTTACTTATTTAATTTAAAAAAAATGTGATTTTAGTCTCTATATTTTCAGTTAAATGTAGTTAAAGTTTTTATATGTTTATATTGATAAATTTAGTTCTTAAACTTTAAAAAATATATAAGTTTAATCTTTCTAATTTTGAAAAAACATGATAAATTGTAGAAATATTTACAATAATTTTAATTAATTAATTAATAATATAAAAATCTATATAGTAAGAATATATCAAAATTAAACTAAACTACTACACAGAAGCATATAACTATTTACTGAATTTAGATATCTTTCACAGTGTTATATCTATATCTCTATTTACCATTGTACCTTTCTAGATTTAGACCGACTTCATGATCCAAATGCACTCAATTGGATCTCCAAACGGTCCTCTTACGCAATCACGCACGTGTTGAATCCTTAAGGGACATTTACTTTCAATTATATTTTCTGTTTTCATTTCTTATTTTCACTTTTTAATTATAAAACTACCATCTTATTTTTATTTTATTTTCTATTTTCTAAGATTTGTACAGGAAATACTGAAAATAATTTTTTTTTATTATTTTATTTGTTTCCAGTACAAATATTTAAAAACAGAAAACAAAATGAAAATAAAGTGACAACTATTTAATTAAAAAATAAAAACAGAAAACAAAATTATAAGTAAACGTCACCTTAATTTTCTGTCATATTTCATATCTCTAGAGAAAGCATTCGTGGATACACTTGCCAAAAATAGGTTGCAAAGCCTTTTTTGTCTTTAGCTTGCATAGCAAATTTAGCTAAGTATCTTCTATACTATTTTTTTTTTCTATTATTAGTCAAAGATAGGTATAATTTATAATAATTCATGCAGTTCGATCAATCAATTGAGTTAGACATCTTTAATAGTATTTTATCTTCTATGCTCTTTGAATTAAGTAACTCACTTTATCGCTTAATTTTTTTATACTAAAACTCACTTTATCTCTAAGTGAGTTTATATATGTAACTTCAATTTTAAGCTATTTAATCAATTTTTACTTCAATAAAAGTTTTTTTATTAATAAGTTATTTAACTCATAAATATATTTTTTTAACATTTCATATTCTCTCTTACATTTATATATACAAATGTTAAATAACTCATTAGTAACAATTGTTTATATAAACAATTTTCTTTAATTTTAAGTAACACAAAATCAGTTGTAATACACTAATAATATATTATTAATAAATAACTCGTACAATATAACTAAGCAACTCCAATTAAAAATATTCTGCTAGCTATTGTTTTCACGAGATACCTGTTGTTTCTGTCAGAATTCAGAAGAAAAATTTCTATTTAAATTTTTGAACAATTTTTTTGATCATTTATCTTTTTTCTATACTTAAAAAATTAGGAAAAGAAATGACGTCCTACTCCAATATAAGAAAAGTCGCAACAATATTTATAAAAATACTTTCATTTACTTTACCTAAAGAGAGACGAGTGACAAAATATTTTATCTTTTATTTTTGAACATAATGACAAAGTAATAAGTATTTCTAAAACAAAATACGCAATATAATATATTTTTTTAAAAGTTTCAATATTTTATCTATTAAAATATATAACAATTTAAATATCTTCAACTCACTTCCAAATTTCAAATGCAGTGGAAATATACCAATTCTTGTTCGAGACTCCTAATTTTCATTTTTTTTTTAGAAAAAAATAGTTGTTGTTCAGCGTTCCAATTCTCGCTCAAGACTCCCAAATCCCAAAGCCTTTCCTCGAAAGTCGAGAGTCTGATTTCTCCAACCACCGCACCCTCTGTCACCGTCCAACGTCACACCCACCAGGTAAACTACTACTTCCTCTTCCTCCATTCCTAAATTATAGATATTTAAGGTTAGTGTACACCTATTAAAAAATATTAATTGATATATTTATAGATTAAAATATCTTTATTTAGTCATGTTGTTGCCATGTTGATATATTCCTAAATGAACATGACATCCTTAAAATATCCTTAATCTTATAAAATATCCTGTATTAGAATGACTGTTGTCTAAAGTATTTACTATTTATCAACTGATGTTGGCGTGAGTGGTTAAGGCCTTTCGTCCCTTAACCAAGGTCTCGGATTCGAGTCTTGGGTATGAAAAAAATCTCAGCTGGAAGGGATGCCACCCATCGAGGTGCCGAACAAACTTTCGCGAGAGACTAGTCCCCATCTCGTGTAGGCGGTGGAAAACTCTTCTTCGTAGGACAAAAAAAAAAAGTATTTACTATTTTATATTTAAAATTTGCAGGAAAAACAATAATTATTGATGTTATAAATTAACCACTCTCGGGAGGCTAGACAATGGACATCCAGCACATGGATTCTCCCAAAAATGAAACAGAGGGAACATCATCAGAAGATGAACTGATGAAGTTCCATTCAAGGAGCTGTCCAGTTTGATGAGGATAGGGGATTTTATCAGCCTCTTGTTGACTTATCCAGCGAAATTAGAAGAGGAGGGTATATTAAAATCCTGGATTAGTGCATTTCCTGAATGGAAGGCTCAGTTATTGTCCACTGATCATGATACTGTGATAGACAAACCATGGCGTGTACTTACTCAGAAGGCATTGAGTCGTATGAAAGGATTTATGCCAAAGGAAATAATCAATCAAATGGAACATGGCGAGAGATCCATCTTCAACCATATTGATGAAACACCAGAAGCCATTCTCCACTTAACTGTTGATCTTGCAGTTGAGCAACTAATTCAAACTTTGTTTTCTAGAGATTATTCTGCACGCTATGTCAGGCTGTTAACCAGAAACTTGGATGAAAAAAGATCTGTAGTGAACAAAGTAGTAGCAGCCTTGGAAGAGAAGCACAACATGGTTGGAATTGACAGAGATTTTCTTAGAGCCCTATGGATCAATGCCTCAACATATGAGAGTGATGCTGAGGTTAGAGTTCAAGAAGAGATCAATACCATGATGGCAGGTAGTTTTTTTGTGACAGAAGACAATGACATGTTGCCTATGCCATACATTGAGGAAAAGATCGGAAGCAACAGGCATTTGGTGATTGTAGTGGATGCAGACAGCAACAAGAAGCTGGACCTCCACAAAGTGCGTTTTCCAACTGGAATTGTGGTGTTGATAACAACTGAACCGTCAACACAGGCAGAGGAGGATGATGACTTTAGAATTGCATGCACAATGGATTTGAATATTAGGACCCAGGATCATCTGTTGCCTTGGGAAGTCTTCTTCAGGTATGTCTATGTAGGCACTAGCAAGATACGTTCATCAATGGCCATTCGGAAAATTGCAGTGGAAATAGTTAAGGAATTGCATGGTCATCTTCTTGCCATTGTCCTTGTGGCTAATTATCTGAAGTATGTTGGAGATGTTAAACAGTGGAAACTTGCACTTGACAAATTAAGCAGCCTGAATCCTTTTTATGATTATCGAGATAGTGATCGAATTGGCATTAGTAGAGTCATGGTCAATGCATTTGTAAATATTATTTGGGAAGCCCTTGACAATGTGTCAAAGAAAAAAAAATGACACTGAATGTAGCTGAATTTGTTAAATCCAGATGGCAAGAACAACATTGCATCGATGTGCTTCTTGACCGTTTTGTCTTGTTGACATATGAAAGTGGGGATGTCTATTTGCCAGCAGAAACCTATGATATAATAAAATCATTACACACCTCAAATCCCTCCATCATAAGACATGGCGCATTGGGATTAACGGAGCTACCCTACATTGGACGATGGCATGGTCTTATTCGGATAGAATTGATGAACAATAAAATATGTGAGCTACCACAATCACCAGATTGCCCTAAACTCAAAGTGTTTTTGTTGCAGGGCAATGTTGATTTGATGGATATCCCTGACTCATTTTTCGACCACATGCCTCTGCTTCAACTCTTGGACTTATCCTACACTAGTATAAGGGATTTGCCCCCTTCTGTCTTCAATTTAATAAAACTTAAGAAATTTTATCTCAGAGGTTGTGATCTCTTCATGGAACTACCACCGCAAATTGGACAGTTAAGGAATCTTGAAGAGCTTGATCTTGACGGGACTTTGATAACCCATTTGCCTAAAGAGATCCAAAAATTGATCAAGTTGCAAAGCTTAACCGTCTGCTTTGATGGATACCATCATGTACTTGGTCATGGCAAAAAAGGCAAGCAAATTTCCAACTCAACAATAATTCCTCCAGGAGTGATATCAAATCTTACTCAGTTGAATTATTTAAGCATCAATGTTGACCCTGAAGATGAGCGATGGAATGAGAATGTTAATAGTGTTTTGGTGGAAATTTTTGGATTAGAGAGGTTGAAGACAGTGAGCATATATGTCCCAAAGGCTGAACTTTTGGAACTCATACCAGCTCAAATATCCCTCGATTTCAGATTAGTTGTTGGTTATCATTTGCGACGTTTCATATCACGTGTAACACCTATAATGGAGCAAGCATTCAAAAGTTATGACTATAGTTTAAAATTTGTTAATGGTGTAGATGTTCCGAATGGAGTGAAAATGAATCTTGAACGCTTCAAGGCCTTGTACCTGGACCGACATATGACCATCAAGAGTCTGTCTGATTTCGAGTTGAGGAATTTATGCGGGGTGCAATTATGTATACTGGCGGAATGTAATGAAATGGAAACAGTTGTAAATGGAAGTAATTTACATGATGCGCCTGTTCTTCCAGATATGGTGTGTTTGAGTGCATTCTTTATGAAGAGTTTAAGAAGCATTTGTGAAAGGCCTAACCCTTCCTTTCTTCTATTGAAGTCTATAATATTGCACACTTGCCCGATGTTAACTACCGTCTTCACCTTAGATTCTCTTAACAACCTTTCCTCTTTGGAGGTGATTATTATTGAAGACTGTCCAAAAGTAACCACCCTTATAAGTCATGACTCACCAGAACAAAAAGCATGGTTTTTCCTCCCCAGGTTGAGAATAATATCGCTTCTCTATCTTCCTGAATTGGTCAACATTTTTAATGGCATGCATGTTGAACACGTTTTAGAAGAAATAATATTTTATTGTTGCCCAAAGCTCCAAAGTCTTTCAAAATGGGAGTTGTCAAGCGGATTTTTGAGGATCATCAAAGGAGAAAGCATGTGGTGGGAAGCATTGAAATGGAATGCAGCAGAATGGGGAGATGCTGGTCGACCCAAACTTTTTGAACGAATTTTTTCACCAATTAATGAGGAGGTTGACATGTTGAGCCAACTAGCTGCACATCACGATGAGCTTGAGGTAATTACTCCTTCAGTTCCTTTTTAATTATCAGATTTCTAACAAAAATTTGTTCATATTTATTTGTCATTTTCAAAGTACAAAATAACATTAAATATGGAAAGAGAGAAATAACACATTATAATTAATTATATAGAGAGAAACCTAACCAATAGAAAAATAAGTTCTTAAAGAGAGAGAAATCTAACCAATAAGAAAACAAGTTGTTAGGGAGAGAAATAACACATGTGTGCATGTCTGTCAATTAGGGAGAGAGAAAAGTGAATTTTATTGGTTGGAGTGCAAAATTCCTAAACTACTACTCCCTCCGTTCCAGATTATATGACGTTTTAGAGAAAAAAATTGTTCCAAAATAGATGACGTTTTACAAAATCAATGCTGCATTAAATATCTTTTTCCAAAACTACCCTTAATTAATACTTAGTGGGAGTAGTGTAGTATGAGTAATTAATTAGAGAGATAAAGGGTATATTAGAAAATTAGCTAATGTTTTCTAAGAAATTCAATACATTAATTACATTCCTTAATACCTATGTCAAAATCTTAAACGTCATATAAATGGGAACAGAGGGAGTATTGTAAAGGAAGAAAAAGAGTATTACTTTTAGTTATTGTCTTTTCAAAGTGCATGATGTGGTAATGGTTGGTATGTTGGTATCTTCCAATGACTAATTAGTTGATTCTTAATTTGTTCCGTGATTTATCTTTACTATTTAAGTGCAAGAACAAATTGAGAATAAGGATATCTTTCTCATTTTCTTAACGAGAATTTTTAAAAAAGTATTATTACAAAACTAAACTTAATTAAACATGTTATGAATTAAAAAAAAAATCATATGGGGGAAAATGTGGATAATATTAAAATGAATATGGGGTTAAAAACAATCAATTACCTTGTGTTTGAAAAAGTGTGGTGTTTTTAAAGAAAAATACTCCCTCCATTCTCTTTTATAAACAAAAAAAATTCATTGTTTTTTTCTTAAATATAAGCAAATCTCAACTACTTTTGTCTTATCTAATGAGATTATCTTCAAAATACCCTTCATTTAATAAGGGGTTATGTTATAAAGTTCCAATGAAGGGTAATTTAAGAAAAAAATTATTTTTTAATTAAAATTGATACAATTTAATGAAGTTAACTAATTTTTTTTACTAAATATGAAATCAGTTTTTTTTTTATAAATAAGAATAGAAGAAGTATTAATTATTGTATAAGTACAATATCTATAAATATAATTAATTAAAAAATAGAAAAATATATCATACTATAGATAAAAAAAAATATTTAACTGTTTATTGTTTGATTATTCTTTGTTAGTATAATTTTTTCTTAATGAAAATTAAACTATTAGTATAAATATTGTAAGTTTATACTAACAACAAAATATATTATTTTAACAATATAATGATTAATGATATATATCAATTTCTTATATCAATAGAATTGTTTATGATTATAATGCATCATACTGTTAGTATAGACTTGTAATGTTTATATTAACAGTTTAATTTCTCTTAAATTTTATATCAACTAGGACATGCCTAACGATAAACGGATAAACTTTTTTTAGTGTTAGGTTCATCTTAATGACTATAAGGCATTGGTTAAAATGTATTTAAAATTTTGATGTAAGAATTACCTTTAAAAGACTTGTTTTCTTTTTTAATTATTTTAGAAAAATATTATTTGTATGAAAAGTTATCAATAAGTCATTGGATCGAGTAGCCAACCAAGTTTTTCGATAAAAATTAGTTATCGACAAAGTGCATATATACATACTTCGCACCAACAACATGATTAATAAAAAAATACAACAAATTTTGCAACCAAGGGAGAAAAGAAAAATAAGTATGAGATGTAATGAATGATGTGATTGAGAGTGACAAACACAGAAAAATGATAGTATATGAATGGCAATTTTTTTTTTTTTGCCCGTAAGTTTTGAAAATTTTGATTGCATATTGCAACGCAGAGAGAAAGAAAGAGATGCGCTCCACTCCAAGGGCCACGCCCACCAGCTCTGAGAGTAGGCAAAGAATCCGGCATATCTGGAAAGCGGCAGAAGGCCACTAACACTGAGCTAGTTCGCCCAGTTCTCATATACTCCAGCACTGCTGAGTTCCGGAACGTCGTCCAGAGCCTCACTGGACTATCCTCCAACGAAACAACAAGCTTTTCAGAGAAGGAAATGGTTCAGAGCAGAGTGGACGACATAACACATTTGTTTGAAGAGACGAGTACGTTTGGTGAGCAGGATATGGAAGAAGAAATGGTAGTGAAATGACATGTACGTTCCTATTACCTTATGTAGCAAATTTATAACTATGTTGCTTTTTTTTTTTTTATATGTTTCGCATACATATGTTTTAGTCTTAGGTACGTTCATCCTGTTTCTCCTATAGGTTGATAAAGGAATACAGAGCATTCACTGCCCAATTGTTGGTTTGAACTTTTAAAGTTATTTCACCGTGATTAATGATATAATTGCTCCAAGTTTAATGCTATTTCATTTTTGAGCTGTTATCTTCTGTTGAGTTTTAAGGAAATTGGTTATGTTTGGTAAAACTAACTAAGAAGATAAATGTTATATAGTGTTTTTAAAAATGTTAAAATAGGTAAAAGGATTTTTAAATTGAATAAAAGGGTAAATAAGAATTTCGAATAAATTTGTGAGGGTAAAATTGAAAAGAAAAAAAGGCTAATAACTTATAAGCTAAGTTATTTTTCATAAACTACTTCAAGTAGCTTATGAAAATAAGTTACTTGAATGAGCTTATAGAAAATAAGTTATTGAAATAAGCTTGTATGCCAAATAAGCTTATTTTGGTCAAAGGAATTTATAAGTTCTTCAAAAGTTTTATTCATTATTTTTGTTGGAATAAATTCTATCGTGTTGGCTTTTTTTTTTTTTAACAGAGAAATCGTAAATCACTCTTTTATGCGTATTGCTTACTCTGTGTAGCTTTTGAAGCTGATACATAGGGCTTTTCACATGCTATAATTTCAGAAATTTTCACTTAATCATTAATTGCTAGTTACAAGTTTAAGTTTGATTTCTGCACTGCAGAATTTGAGACATCCTAGTTCTAGCAACTTGTGTATATCATCGCATTAGTTGAGCCGTGGAAGTCAGGCTCAATAATACCAATTCCATGTAAAAGTTGACACACTAGACTTCAAACATCAATAGTAGAATCCTTAGGCTTTAGTCGTCCCTAACAATAAGTGCCTATTTAAAATTTTATACATTAATTTTGACCATGTTCTGTGGAAGTCCGTTCTTGGGATAGTGTGAGAGTTTTGGACATATGTAGCTTGGGTTGCAAAATTTGTATGGGTAAACTACCTTTTTTGTCCCTGAAAGTGTAGTCCATTGTCACTTAAGTCCCTGAAAGTATGAAACTGTCACTTTAGTCCCTGAAAGTACAATTTGTCTGTCACTTTAGTCCTTTTGATAAAAAAAAATTCTTTAAAATTAACGTTCGTGCTTACGTGATATGATATTTACCTACGTGACATGTTATTTATGTAGTTAGATAGCGTGTAATGTAGACACAAACGTTAATTTAAAAAAAAAAATTTTAACAAAAGGACCAAATTGACGGATAAATTGCACTTTCAGGGACTAAAGTGACAGTTTCATACTTTCAGGGACTTAAGTGACAGTGGATTACACTTTCGGGGACCAAAGTGACAGTTCACCCAATTTGTATTCATTTCTCCTTGCTAATCATTTCATTTTCTTGTTTTCTTTCTATATTCATTGTCAACTTGCCTTCGCATCGTAGCGTACAATTGGTCTATTTATGCAGCTTGCAACTAGAAGACGTGACTTCTCTTATGGAGTGGCCATTTTTTTGTTGTTTTTTTAATTCCATTTAACTATTTCTTAATAAAGAAAAAAAAAAGATTTTGATTGTCATATTTTATTGACTCCCTTTCCTTCACTATTTTCAGGACGTTAATACTAATGATGATATTGGGCTGATCGAATCGAGTTCGTCTGCAAATTATGAAGATGAATTGTGAACCTATAGTAATGTTTTGTGAAAGTACTTTGATCATATTTAACTTGAACATTGACTTTTTTTCAATCGAATATTGGAGTAGGACTCTTGTGCTAAATATTGAATAAATTTGTATTTGTTTTTAAAATGAACATTGGATGGTTTTGTTTTATTTAGTTTTTGGAAGACTTTTAGGTTGGCTCTTAACTTATTTTACTAATTTAAAAGCTTGTCTGAGCAAATTAGACCTATTTTATAAAGGAATTTATTTTAGTAACTTATAGCAATTTGATAGTATTTTTTTGAATTGATGGTCAAGTAACAACGTTAATTGATAATGTAATAATAATGTTGGCAACCCACACTATAAGAATTTTTGCTATTACAGTGAGTTTGTTATAGTGGGCCACGAGTTTGTCTGTAATACAAACAAATTATAGTGGGTTTGTTCGTCAGTAAGTTACAGACGATTTTTCTGTCAGTAATAACAAGGGATTATAGTGGTATAAATGTCAATAAATTACAGTGGACTTTGCCGCTGCTATATATCGAATACAAAATATTAGTTAATTTTTTTCTTGGCCAAAGTCATAATAGAAGTAACCCACTGGAAGAACATTTTTTTTAAACTTTGTATAATTTTCATTTTATTATCTAATACTTATATATACGTATTTAGATTATTTTAATTTGTATAAGTGTTTTAACAATGCTAGCAGACTTAAAGTTGAAACATTGGCACTAGAAAAAAGGCCTAGGTCACACTGCATATGAGATAATGTCTACTTTGGCTCTTAAGGCCTTTACGGTTTTGTCTTTTAAAAGGTGTCATCGCTAAGCAATGTGGAATTTTTTTCATGGGATGGAACATATGCAAATAAAGTTTCTTATATAGAAAATTAAAATTTCATTTTTGCCCATGGGAGAAACAGGATGAACCTATAAGTCTATAACATATATATATGCCAAACAAGACGAGGGTTAGCGTCCGTGACCTTTGCATGTCACGCACTATGACAAAGCTTTTAGACCATCAGATATAAAGATATAAAAATTAACGATTGTGATTTGGAGGGAGTACCGTATAGAAAAAGTATAGTAGAAAAAGGCCTTTTTTTTTTAAGTGATAATCCAGGTGGAGTGTGAAAAAAAATACACGTGACTGAAAATGGTCATGGTTGTTTCTTCCACTTTCAGTCTCCACACTGACAACTCTAAGGCTCCATTTAGAGGTTGAAACTGAGATTGCCTCCAACCTCGTCAATGAACAGAACGAGCTCGTCCTTTCATTCTTCTGTTTGTCTATGGGTTCTTCTCTACCATCAAGGATCACTGTGGTACGATGGTATTGCATTGATGGTGGTGGTACGTTGACAATGGTGTCGTGCCAAGATTCACTGGAGCGCGAGCATGACGACCACGAATTTCACGAAAAAGCAGATGGGTTTCTTACAGTACGATTCTAGATCTGGGCTTCTCTTTTCCAGATCTGGATTTTTGATGTGTTGTTACAAAGAGAAAGTGCATCGTCGTTCGTGATGTCATATGTCGGAGACTAACATGCATGGACACACATTTTGGATTGATCACCACAAAATTGTTGGGGGCATCACTGGCAGACGGTGTCAGGATTGTCGAGTTGTTCTCCACCAAAGGCCCACACTTTTTGTTGCGGTTGGGGTTTGTTGTTGTTGTTCTTGAAGTATTATTGTCAGGTTGTTTTTGTTGGAGAAAGTGATTGTAATGATTGATGTGGATGATGGTAAGTGTGTGAACGAACACCAAGCATAAGACTAGGAGGGTTACAGAAAGTGTTAAAAACTAGGGGTGAGCAAGTTTTCTACACCCGACCGTCACCCGTGAAAATCGAAACTAAATTTGTGTTGCAAGCGGATTTAATCGGGTAAGCGGCTCATCTGGTTACAAAAAATGGTTTCAAGCCGGTAAAGTTGGTCGGGTTCGGTTATGAAAAAGTGAACCCAACGATACCTGAGCCCGACCGAAAGTTATAATACAAGTGACACAAAATTTACCCTACCTATAAAAGACATTCATTCCTCTTTTCACCCAGACCTTTAACCATAAGCGCCACTGTCTAGACTCCAAAGCCTCGTCTTCCCTCTCCAAACCCTTATCTTTTCCTTTCTGAATCAAACACCCTCCAACAACACTTCTTTTCTTTAGATCCCGCTCCTGTCTTCGACACACTACCCTTATCTTCGCTTCATTGTTTTCAATTTATAATCTTTGGCTTCAGTTCTTCCATCTCGAACAAACCACTAATGTTCGCTTTGACCTTTCAATCTCTCACCGATTAACTTCGCTCCGATCCTTGGATGTCTCACGGGTTGGCTTCGCTTTGAGCTCTAAGGTGATGATTTTTCATTTTTTGCATTCCATTTTGTTAGTATTTTATTTGATTTTTCTTTCTATTTGGGTTTGACTTGTGTTATTTTGTTGTGGAAGGTTGTGAATTTGTCATAGGAAACCCAGAGTCCCTAAGCGGTAGAGCTCTAGAGAGGTTCTTCGTACTCCTTACATTATTCTTTTAATTACTTTTTTTTATCTCGCTGTTTGAATCTATATTTATTAATCTTTCAAGGATGTTGAGCCATTGAGAAACCGTCTTCTTACATGCAAGATGAGAAATGCTTTGGCTGTGATTCTATGAAGTTAATTACCAAATTACTTGTATTTTTATAAAGTAAATCCTTTTCTTTTGTTTTTCTTCTTATTTTTATAGTTATAAAATCCTTTTTTTTCCGTGTTTCTGCAGGAGCTTTACACAAGAGCTGGGGATTGTTTAGAAGATAAAATGTCATCAAAATGGTTTCTTTGAAAGAACGTAGAAATGATCCTTTTTTTTTTTATAAAAAAAAGTATGAAAGCAAGTACTGATGTCTCGGGTATTTGTAACACCCCAAGTTTCGGGTACTAGGAATATATCTTAAGGAGAACCCTTATTAGGACTCTTTTGTTATATTTTCTGTAAATTCTTGTTATTATTACTTGTATATTATTGGTTTTGTCCTAAGCATGTACCTATGTTGTGATAGTGTTTGTGCTTTTCTATGCACGTGTGTCGTGTGTATTTTATTGCTGTTGTTGTTGTTATTTGTGATCTTATTGGTGTGGATGTTAGATTATTATTATTATCTTTATTATATTATATTATGCTAGTGTTATAGTTATTATATTTGGTGTTAGAGGTGTTAGATTAAGTTCTTATAATTAGAATGCTTGAAAAATGTTTAAGTATAGTGACGAACTTTATGATGAAAACCCTAGAAAGACTACGTCATATCTTGAGTTGTACTTGTCCATTTGAGGTGTCGTTTGTGTCGTTGGAAAGCTTGCTGAAAAAGCTACAATTTATCCCTACACCTTAGAAACCAAAATCGGCTTCCATCTTAGAGAAAAACGGCTCTGAAGTAGGTTACTTGATTATGAAAAACCCTTTAAGTCCCACATTGGGCAAAATAATTTCATAAATCCCTTCCTTTCTATATATATAGAGGAGATCACCAAGCCTTAGTAGCACCAAAGAATAAAGTGGGCTTAGCGTTAAGCGCGGAGCCCCTTATAGTTAATATTTTTATCTTCCCCTTAGAGTTTCCAAACTCGGGGCATATAGGCGGGGCTTGGGATCGTGTTTTTTTTCACACCCCAAGTTTTAGCCATAGTAAGAGTTGTTGCGGTGGTCATGATGGACAACGCCACCAAGCTTTCCCGGGTCGGTCGGAGATCATCTTTGTGCTTCCCAAGTGAGTGATTTCCCCTACCCTTCGCTTTTATATTTTAATTGGACGGGTTGTGAATACCCCGAAGCATTATGTTTTCTTTAATGGGATGATGAATTGATTATGTTTGAATTGTAGACATCTCACCTTAGGATTCGATCATGTTTGAATTGTAGATATTTAAGTATCTTATCTTAGGACCCAGATATCTCATCGTAGTTTAGGAAAATGATGTGGAAATTAAGAGATGTAAAGAGAGTAAACAGGAACGTGATTTTAATGTGAAAAACAAGTGGTGAAGATGACCGAATTAGGCTTATGTGTCTTCATAAGAGGTGTAGCCCTAGATGTTAGATAACTAATGGCTTTGGTTTCACCCTAATCGGAATTCTATAACTCTAGATATCACCCAATTAGTGAGCAAAGGTCAAGCTGTCAGGATTCTGCGATAAGTCTATGTTGTTCTTAATTTTAGGCATAGTAGATCATAATACTAGATCTTGAGGTCAACATACAAATTGTAGATAATTGTCTTAACTTTAAAACAAGATAAAATTCAACTTGATATTATTAGTATAACTCTAGATGTTTATACCTCAGAAAGGCCATACATGTGCAACATAAAATGATAGAAGTAATACTAAAAACTTAAAGGATGTTATACCAATCATAGTACAAAGTAGATAGATTCAATAATTGATGTATGGCATAGGGTTAAGATGTATTTCAGGTACTTGACTTGATTGAATAATGAGATTGAATACATGTGTTGTTGTTATAACTTGAATGGTGATTTGTGAGTGTTGTGCAATCATTGAATGCTTTACATTATCCCTAAAGTGTGAATTGTAATGTATGAGTATTAAATGTCTTTGAATTTGTGAGTTAAGAGGTGATGTTAGATGCCATTGAGATGGGTGATCTAGCCTATATGGGGTGAGAATGGACCCAAGTGATATTTTGACCGTGAGTGACCTAGCCCATGTGGGGCGAGAATGGGCTCACTATGTTTGATGTGAGGTTTAATGAAGCCATGAACATCCATGTGAATCATGCATCATAACATGATATATATGTGTTTTTGAAAGTTGTTTATGAACCTAACTGGGGAGGTCGTGAAGAACTCGATGAGTTTTGACCTTGAGGGTGTTATCTGGTTTGGAATCTCCTTTAAACTCATGCTGATCCCATGGGTTGGAGTATCCTTGCAAGACTGGGTAACCCTGACGAGTCGCTAGGGGTATCATCCTGGTTGAGACTGTTAGTGTCGGATGCCTATGGTGTGGCTATTCGTCGACTCGCACGTACTCACAGGCTACTTTCACAAGAGTGTTTTACTGGTACCACATGCATATGAAAGAGAATGGAACATCGCATTGCATACGTGCATTATTGTAAGTTTTGTCTGACTTGTGTGGTTTATGAAGTGGATGCCATGTATACCTTGTGTTGTACTTATGTGAGGTGTGAATGGTTCTATCCATAATCGTAATATGTTGTGAATGTATGTATCTAGACTTGTAATGTAATGGGATAGGATGTGACTCTTTATGGGCATAGAGAGAGATGTACCTAGAACGACACTATGTGAGTATAGGTCATGATGTATTTTGCTATTAAGAAAAAGACTGATGCAAAGAAAGTGTTAGATAGTAGAATACGAGCATGGAAAGTGAAGTTAACGTGAGAGGGAGTAATGGAAGTAACTTGCTAGTTAAAGAATAAATACTAAGATACCGATGATGGTGAACCAGCATAGTAGAGTGAGCACGAGAGATGTGTTAGAGGAAAATGTTTATGATTGATGGATGTAGACCAACTATAAAAACAATAGAGTTTGATAGAGGTTCAGAGAGGGTAAATCCATAAAGACTAATAGATGAATTGTTCGGGTAGAAGGGTTTAAACCCAGTCGTAGAGTCTTAGAGCACTCACTGAGACCTTATGTCTCACCCCTTTAACTTCCCTCCTTTCAGGAAATAGGTGATGACGCGTGTCGTTGGAGCATGGAGCCTTGTCGTGGAAGATGTAGTTTAGTTATTTTATATTTCTATGTAATTTTCTTATATATTGTATGATGTAAATGTTACAAGAAATAAGTTGTAATTATTAAATCAAGTTGTAGTTTATATGTTAGCTTCCGCATGAGATTGTTGTGTAAATGTTTTTAATTTTTGCCTCTTTAGAAATATTAAGCATAGTTACGATAATACCCTTAGGGTGTTACAGTATTCACCGTATTTTGTAGGTTCTGGAATTGTGAAGTATATCAAGGTAGCTTCAGCAAAATGAAGTGAAGTTGTGCAATTTGAATGGACATTTTGGCCACAAATCTTTGTGCTTTGGACATAAATATTTTAGTTTTAATTAATAGAGTAAAAAACCTGGATATAAAGAATTCAATTGGACTAATGCGTGAATAAGGATTCAATTTAACTTGAAAGATTTGATTTGATTAGAAATTAAACTTAATTGAAATTTAGTATCTTGGACTTGTCAGTTTAAAATTGAATGGCCCAGTGTAAAAATATGACTTGCTTTGCGCTTAAAAAAAGTGAATAAAAGAAAAAAGTATTGGATAAATTTTCAATTGGTAAAAATATCAATTTGGCCCAATAAGGGCCTAAACCGAATGTAACCATCAGATCCACCAGTTAAAGCCGAGGCCCGTCACCCAACTTATCCGAAGTCACATTTGGTTGGTTGCGAGCCTGATTTCATGATGTTTGATTTTCATCGGATGTCAGGTTTTGGGCCCGAATCCGCCCAAACCTGCCAGATGCTCAGGCCTATTAAAAATTGCCATTTTTTTAAATTTTATTTTACTTTTTAAATTGTATTTATTTTATTATGTTTTTTAATTTAAAAATAAATAATAAATAATAAATAGAGTGATGGTTTTTAACCTTCACTATTCATAAATTTAAATTGTCAAAACTTGTAACTTGACGGCGTCACTTCAATTGTAAGAAAAAAGTTACTTTGAGGCATTTTTAAAAAATTAAAGAATTTGGTTGAACTTTTTAAAGATTGAGAGACTTAATTGAACATTTTTAAATAATTAAGAGACCAAATTAATAATTAAGAAAAAAAAAAAAAAGAGAGGCACCTGTATGTAGGGACATTGGAAAAAGAATTTCGTATTGTTCTTTGCTTTATATGCAACGGACGCTCCTCTTATTCCAACCGGTTGCCAGTTTAAGAATTTTTTTTCTTCTTTTTCAATCCAATTCATCTCCAAGTCCTTGCTTCGTTATCTGTCATTGTGAGCATGGAGAGGCCCGAACACCGTGTGAGTGCAACAGAGGAGATTTCTCAGTTGCTGCATTAAAAGGTGGGGGAGGAGTCAACTATGCATCAATGGGTAAGCCATTTGTTTTCCTTCCTTGCTAGGATGATCTGTGGTGGCTGTTATTTCTTCTCTGTTGAAATATATATGTGGTGGAGAAGGACTAACCTCTCTGCTCAATTGCTAATTTATGAATTATTGTTGTATGATGTTGTGATGAAATTGTGCTTTTAAGTGTTAGTGTAGATTTGTGATCATGTGGTGTTGCATAAATCATCGTTCTCGTACTGTTACTAGGGGTGGGAAATAGCCAGGTCGCTTGACAGATACCTATGGTTTAGCCTACATCAGACCTAGGTTAGGCAAGATTTTTTTATAAATAAGCCAGGCCTAGACTTTTATAAAAGCCTATTTGATTAAAAATGCTAGGTTTTAAGCCATTTAAAAAACCTTTTAGGCCTAACAAGTTGGCCTATTTAAGAAAATATAAATTATAATATTTTGTTAGTATTATTATTATATTAAAATTGTTATAATGTATCAAAATCATACATTTGTTTACCTTTTAAAAATATTACGAATGTTGACATACATAAAGAGTCAAATATATAAGCTTATTGAGTGATAAATTTATGTTTTATTTAGACTTCAGAGGGCTTATTATAGACTAGGTTTTTTAACTAAGTTATCTTGAAGGTAATAAACTTATCATATTAACGTGTTAGACTTTTTTTTTTTTGAACAGCAAAATTCATTAATAGAGAGGTACAAGGGGTACCTCAACCCATGTACATCACAACAAAAAGCCCAGGAAGATTTCCTGCAGTTGTACATTATAGGATCTAAAAAGACATTTATCTGTTCCCTGCTGAAACACACGTATCTCCAAGATACCAATTGCATAATAGCTGCCAACAGTGATATGGTTAGATGACTTTGTGTAGATTATCTCTTCAAAATCCCATGTTATTGATGGTTTTCCTCCCAATTTGAAACACTCAGAATGGTAATACAATAAGACCATAACACTATATCTGCAGTACTGAGTTTTCTATCCAAGAAATTGCATTGAAGAGCCACTTTACCAAATGTCTACAAAGACTTTAAGCATACTTTGTAACGTGTTAGACTTGACTCTTATAAAATTTATTTCGTCTATTTCCACCTTTGTCTTATACTTTGAATAATAACATTTTTTTTATATAGATTATAGTTTGGTTCACATAGAGTTTTTCTCAATAGTCTATGGATCAATTGTTCGATGTAAAGAGAAGTTAAACTTATATAAAAAATTTAATATGAAATAGGCTTTTAAGTAGGCTAACAGACCAAACTAGGCTTTCAAATATATCAGACCCAGACCTAAAAACAAAGCCTATGACAAGTAACAGGCTAGACTTAGGCCTTGAACTTTTTTAAACAGGTTAGGCCTATTTAAGCAAAGTCTTGTTCGGCCTACCCTATTTCCACCCCTAGTTACCATATATTTGGTAGGAATTATAATAAATGAAAATAAGAAAAAGAAAAATAGAGTTGATAGAAATAGGTGAAAAATAGATGAAAAATATAGTGAATTTTAAAGATGTTTGATTTGAGAGAAATAAAAAAGAAGAAGAGAGAAATAAGAAAAATGAAAAAAAAAATCTTTTTTTTTCCAGAAACAATGGATTGTTTCACTTGACAATCGATTATATTCATTGTTTTACACACTCATAGTTGATTATTTATTTTTTGGTGCATGAAGAAAAAAATAATAGTTGATTATTTATTTCTTTAATAATGTCGTATTAAAGAAAAATACCAACTTGATCCAAATTCTTAGCCCAGTATAATTCCCGGTTAGCAAGATAATAGACTAAAAGACACTGTTAAGATCTGTTGAATAAAATTAAAAGTCACTCGGAAGGAATAAATATTTTAAGAAGGATGATAACAATAAAACACTGCAGGGCGTTTGGTAGAGGAAAATTTCTTTATGGGGAATCATGATTCAACCCTGAATATATTGGAATCATGATTTTTGAAAATGAATAAAATCTATTTAATTAATCATAAATATTTTTAGAAATATTTATATAAGTTATTTTAAAATTTATGTAATATTTTTATCAATTATTTTAACTATTTATTATATTAAATAATCTAATAAAAATAATGTGATATTTTTATTATCGTAAAAAAAAGTTAATTAAAAAAAAAATTAAATTCTCACGTCCCGAGAAAGTTTTTGTAATACTTTGAATTTGGTACATTGATTTTTTTTTTAATAATATATCCAACTGTGATTATGAGTGGTTAACGGATGGACCATATGTAATGGTATTCCACCATGGAATCCACCTTTTCTCTTTACTTTTTATCATGCTAATAAAAATGCTGTTTAAGATAAATATAAACTTAGAATGGTGTTTTTCGTAACTTTTATTCAATCTGTCCGCATGATGGCTACTTAAATCAAGATCTAATAGAATAACCAAAGTTGATACTGATTTAGAGATCAGTCCATATATCTGATTAATTTGCTTTGCTAGTATTCTTCTCCTTGATCCATGACTTGTCAAGGTTTTCTTCAAAAGGAGGAACAGAAAAGCAGGTCGATCCGGTGGGCGAGGATATCGATTCTCATCTCAAGTCTTGTATAGGTAAGTACTCTACATTCTTTATTACCGGCTTTTTGCCTTCGATTATCCATAGTTATAGAATTCCGACCAACCCCAATTTCAAAAATCTGATTGAAGAATTTATTTCATAAAAAAAGACCTATAAATGCGAGTTCAAAAATATAAATCATACTAGTAGTAACTATATTATCATTAAAGATGACTCAAAATTACATGTGATGCAAATGTGTTGTTCCTAAACCGAAAACAATCAGGATATGTGTGCGATCTAGAAAGGTAGTGATAGTTTAAAATTATATTCATTATTAATTTTTACTTATTTCATTTTTAATTTAAATTATTAACATAATTTTTCTTGGTAACAATTATTAACATAATTTATCGTCTGATATGTGTGTTATTTTTAAATATAAAATATTAATATTATATTTTTTAAATGATGGATATAAATTTTTCTCTCAAAAAATGGTATTTTTCAAAATTAGTCTATTGTAGTTTTTAACATAACAAAAAGTGTATTTTTAGTCTCTGATTAAGGTGCTTTAAGGACTAAAAATATTTTTATAGACTAAAAATATAAAATTTTAAAAATAAATTAAGTCCCAAAGTTCACAGCTTTAGAAATAAAAAATAAATTCAAACTATTTTTTAATATATAAAATTTAAATAGTGGGAAAAATCATATTGAAGAAAAATACTTTATTTTGTATATTTAATTTTTATCACCCGATTTTTTTTTTAAAAATCAATTATTTCACCTGGTACATAAGGGAAATATATTTTTATTTTTTCTATTTTTAATTTACTTTTATTGCTTGAACACAAAATATTAACATTATAATTTTTTAAGGGTTTACTTTAGTTGGTTAAAGAACATGTGAGTTGTTTGTAAACCGCTAGTACTCAAGTTCAATTCTTTCGAATCAAAAACAACAACACCTAGGATATCTGTACACAGACAAACTCCATGTCAAATTAATAAAACATAAAATCTAAAGGAAAATAAGAAACAACAACGATGTGCAATGTACAGATAGAGATAGCATTATTTATTGCTTTTAACTATAAAGTAAGAATCACAGAGCCTTTTGTGATTTGGTCCTGTTACTTTAATTTAATAAAGTAAGAATCACACTGCAAACCTTTTTTTGTGATGTATAATAGGATGATTAAAGAATCACAGAGATTGTTAGAGATCCACTATTGTAATGTTGTGACAATCAGATTAAATTTGTGGATTGGTAGATGGAGCCAATGCTGTGTGCCATTTGTGCTGGTAACATTTTTAACACCACTGTTCACCAAAAATATAAAGAGAAAGGGAAAAAATGATAAGAAATAACATGCATAAGTAAAATGTCAGCTTTTGGAGGAGATGAAATGAGAATTGTAAAAAAAAAAAAAAAAAAAAAAAGACTATTAATATGTCAGGCAAACAGGAACAAAGCAACTAGCACATGTAATAAAAAAAATGAAATGACATCAAACATCTTGAATGTGAGATTTAATGTTTTCAAATAGTTCTAATTATTTTTTCTCTCTATTATTCCTTTATCAATGTTTAGGTAGTTTCAAGCTCAATTTTCAGATTGAGTTTTGGCTTAGATTTAATGTTTTCTACTAATGAAACTTGAAGGTTGCCGCTTTTCAGTTCTGTCAGGATTCTTTTGAATGGAATGGTTTTTTTATTTTCAAGTAAGATCATGCATTTATATTTATAATTTGATCGCTTCAATTTGAGCCAGCATCATATGCATGTTTAACTTAAGTTTCAAAATCCGTAGGAAACAGTCGGCAAACAATGCATAACTAAGGTCCTGTTCGGATAAATTTCTCAATAAACATTTGCAGGCTAAAAAAATAAGAAAGTAAAATGAATTAAGTTTATTTCATAAGTTAAAATTAACTTATTCACTTCAACTATAAGTTTTCTCATTTAACTGCATAAGGGTGCATAGGTGACCAACTGAGCACCTATGCAGTCCATGTAAAATGTAGTCTTATTAGGAACCGTATGTTATAAAATACTGGGTTTATTGATTTCGTTTAACTAAGTGGTTGCACGCTCATATATTTTTTTCTATTTTCTTTTGCAAAGGGAGCCACCCTTCTACAAAAATATATTGCAGAGACGGTGTTTGATCTACTCAAGGTAAGATTACAATGTTTATAGAGGCTTTGCTTCAATCATGAGATGATTTTTGATTGGAATATTATTAAATATTGGTCTTAGGAATATATTTTATAAATTTTCCCTTAATGCTATTCTTAACAATCTCATTTTAAAGAAAATGATCGATTTAATTAGTTGAAAATCAAAATTTCCTACACTAAATGTCTCCTTAATGTTATTTTTTTCCTTGTTATGCATGTATGAATTGACACATTATTTAATAGATTTTAACTTTGAAAATAATTATTTAATTTGAATCAAATTGTTTACATGGAAATATATGTAATTACATGACAGTGAACAATAAAAACAAACTTTTATTCAGGTCCACATGTATATTCAACTATGTACAAGTGAAAAATCTACTCCTATACTAAAAATGAGAATTAGTCCTCGACTTCGAGACTGAGGTTCTCACTCTTCTCACTCTCTCAATTAAGCATTCTTAACATTCCTTTTTTTTTTTTTTTTTTGAGATGCATTGCACGCACTATTGCTACTGCAACTAGCAAAAAAATTTTTTTTTCAACCATCTCAAGCTACATTACTTTTATTTTTTATATCAATACTGTCTTTCTATTTCAAATTAAAAAAAAATCTTGTATTACACTTTAAATTATTTATTATAAATTCAAAATATAATTTATATATTAAAAAAACTATTTATTACGAATTTTAATATTGAAGGACAGACCCACCCGTGTCAATATCACATGGAAATCTTAAAAGCTAAAATGGGAGGCAATCGTGTTGCATGCTCCTTGACCTAAACTGATCTTTGAATCTTACAAAATATCATGTATTACTATTAGAAGGGCTTTTGTTATGACTAACGTATTTATTATTTTACATTTATCATTCATAGGGAAAACTATCATTACTGACATCCAGCAAATGGACTCCCGTTTGAGCAAGGCAAGTGGTTCTCTCAAAAATGAAACAGAGGGAACATCATCACCGAAATATGAAGTTTCATACAAGGAGCTGTCTAGTATGATGAGGATAAGGGATTTCATCAGCCTCTTGTTGACTTATCCAATGAAATTAGACGAGGAAGATTTATTAAAATCCTGGCTTAGTGCATTTCCTGAATGGAAAGCTCAGTTATTGTCCACTGATCATTATACTGTGATAGACAAAGCATGGCATGTTCTAACTGAGAAGGCATTGAGCCGTATGAAAGGATTTATCCCAAAGGAAATAATAAGTCAAATACAAAGTGGTGAGAGGTCCATCTTCAACCATAATGATGCAATACCAGAAGCCATTCTCCACCTAACTGTTGATCTTGCAGTTAACCAACTAATTCAAACTTTGTTTTCTGGAGATTACTATGCACGCTATATCAGACTGTCAACCAGAAACTTGGCTGAAAAAAGATCTGTAGTGAACAAAATAGTTGCAGCCTTGGAGGAAAAGCAGAACATGTTTGGGATTGACAAAGATTTTCTTAGAGCCCTATGGATCAATGCCTCAACATATGAGACTGATGTAGAGGTTCGAGTTCAAGAAGACATCAATATGATGATGGAAGGGTTTTTTGTGACAGAAGATGATGACATGTTGCGTACACTACACATTGAGGAAAAGATGGGAAGCAATAGGCAGTTGGTGATTGTAGTGGATGCGGATAGAAACAAGAAGCTGGACCTCCAAAAAGTGTGTTTTCCGACTGGAATTGTGGTGTTGATAACAACTGAGCCGTCAACACAAGCAGAGAAGGATGGTGACTTTAGAATTACATGCACAATGGATTTGAATATTTGGACCCAGGATCATCTGTTGCCTTGGAAAGTCTTCTGTAGCTATATGGGCAGTTGTATCAGCAGTAGCATGGTACGTTCATCAATGGCCATTCAGAAAATTGCAGTGGAAATAGTTAAGGAATGCCATGGTCATCTTCTTGCCATTGTCCTTGTGGCAAAGTATCTTACATATGTGAAAGATGTTATACAGTGGGAACTTGCACTCGACAAATTAAGCAGTCTGAATCCTTCCTATGATTATCAAGATAGTGACCGAATTGGCATTAGTAGAGTCATGGTCAACGCATTTGTAAATATTATTTGGGAAGACATTGATGATGCGCAAAAGCTTTGCCTTGAACTCAGTTTGCCAGTTCACAACATTAAAAATGGGGTTAGAGATGATATCTTGGTGTCTGATTGGGCTAAGATAATAGTAGGATACACAAAAGAGCTTAGTGAATACGGAAGGCAATTAGAATATTACATGGAGGAGCTTCTAGATCGTTTTGTCTTGTTGAAATATGAAAGTGGAGATGTCTATTTGCCAATAGAAACCTATGATATAATAAAATCATTACACACCTCAAAGCCTTCCATCATAAGGCATGGTGCATTAGGATTGACGGAGCCACCCTACATTGGACAATGGCATGGTCTTATTCGGATAGAATTGATGGACAATAACATATGTGAACTACCACAATCACCAGATTGCCCTAAACTCAAAGTGTTGTTGTTGCAGGGCAATGTTGATTTGATGGATATCCCTGACTCATTTTTCAACCACATGCCTCTGCTTCAACACTTGGACTTATCCTACACTAGTATAAGGGATTTACCCCCTTCTATCTCTAAATTAATACAACTGAAGAAATTTTATCTTAGAGGTTGTGATCTCTTCATGGAACTACCACCGCAGATTGGACAGCTAAAGAATCTCATAGAGCTTGATCTTGACGGGACTTTGATTACCCATCTGCCAATAGAGATCCGAGAATTGACCAACCTGCAAAACTTAACCCTCTGCTTTGATGGATATCATTATATATGGGGTCATGGCAAGCAAATTTCCAGGTCAACAATTATTCCTCCAGGATTGGTATCAAATCTTACTCAATTGAATTATTTAAGCATCAACGTTGACCCTGAAGATGAGCGATGGAATGAGAATGTTAATAGTGTCTTGATGGAAATTTTTGGATTATGGAATTTGCAGAGGTTGAGTATATATGTCCCAAAGGCTGACCTCTTGGAATTCATACCAGCCCAAAAATCTCTCAATTTCAGATTGGTTGTTGGTCATCATATGCGCCGTTTAATATCGCGTGTAACACCTGAACTGGAGACAAAATTCAAACACTCTGACTCTAGCATAAAGTTTATTAATGGTGTAGATATTCCAAATGGAGTGAAAATGAATCTTGGGCGCTTCAAGGCCTTGTACCTAGACCGACATATGACCATCAAGAGTCTCTCTGATTTCGATTTGAGGAATTTATGGGGGTTGGAAGTATGCATATTGGCGGAGTGTAATGAAATGGAAACAATTGTCAATGGAAGTAATTCACCTGATAGGCCTGATTCTCTAATGACTAATGTTGAAGTTTTTGAGTGTATTCTATATGAAGAATTTAAGAAGCATTTGCGAAGGGAGTAGTCCCTTCTTTCTCTACTTAAAGTCTATAGCATTACACACTTGCCCCATGTTAACTACCATCTTCACCTTAGATTCTCTTAACAACCTTTCCTTTTTGGAGGAGATTATTGTTGAAGATTGTCCAAAAGTAACCACCCTGATAAGTCACGCCACACCAGAACAAAAACCAGTGTTTTTCCTCCCCAAGTTGAGAATGATATCGCTTCTCTATCTTCCTGAATTGGTCAACATTTTTAATGGCATGCATGTTGGACATGTTATAGAAGAAATGGTATTTTATTATTGCCCAAGACTCCAAAGTCTTTCCAAATCAGAGTTGTCAAGCAAATCGTTGAAGATCATCAAAGGAGAAAGCATCTGGTGGGAAGCATTGAAATGGAATGTAGCAGAGTGGGGAGATGATGGTCGGCCAAAAATTTTTGAGCGAATTTTTTCACCAACTAGCTGCACTTCAAGAGACAAAACTAAATGAATATCACGGTATGACGTATCAGGTAATTTTTAGTTATCCTCTTTTCAAATTTCATGTTGTTGTTGGTATGTTGGTATCTTCCAATGACTAATGACTTGATTCTTAATTTGTTCCATGATTTATTTTTACTATTTAAGTGCCCGAACAAATTCAGAATGGGGATATCTTACTCATTTTCCTAAGAAGAGCTTAAAGATTAATGATATATATCAATTTCTTATACTAATAGAATTGTTTATTGTTGTTGAAAAAATCCTAAGAATTATGAGATCAAATTGATTATGAAATCATGTAATTATTATTTGTTGATATGTAATTATTAAGGGCCAGTTTGTTACATATTAAAAAAAAGTGATCCTGATAAAAAAAATATTTTTTAGAGATTAAAAAAAAAGAAGTTAATTTATGTTTGTTTACAATCATAAAAAACACTTCTTTAAAAGGAATCAAAACCCTTTAATACCCAAATCTGATGATGCCTAACGCACACAGAGCCCAAGCAAACCGCACGGTGCTACAAAACCCAGCACTTATTTTCTTTGCTGACATCAGTCATTCCTTCCAAATAACCTAACATAAACTCAATGGGCTTTGCATTTATACATGAAGTATAAATTATTTAGTTTTCATTATAATTATAATATTTAAAATAATGACCATCCTGCTTCCCGCTGGTGTTTTCATGTGGAGGATATCTATTTTATCCTCTTATTTTTGTATATATATCTCTTCTTTCTTAATGAATCTCCTTTTATGTCAAAACAAAATTAACTTCACAACAATTCTTCTTTGTGCTTGCTAAATTGTGGCAATTTTTTTTCTTGGACTTTAATGATCATACTCCCTCTGGACTGAAATATAAACAAAAAAAAATTGAATCATACCCTTTAAGAAAATTAGTTAGCATCATTTAATTTTGATAGTCTCAATAAAACAATTAACTCATTTCCTAAAGTACCCCTTACATTTAATTGCATAAGACAAAAAAAAGAGGGTTATTGGAAATAAAACTCTAATTAAATGAAGGGTATTTTGGAGATGTATCATTAAATAAGAGAGAGTTAGTTAAATTTTGCTTATATTTTAATCCAACACACATGCATTTTTTTTTCTTATATTTCAGTCCGGGGGAAGTACTTAATTATGTTTGGAGATTTAAATAAACAAGTTTGTTCATATTTATCTTCCTACTTATCAAACTCCACCGACCTTGGGGCATGAGCTAGTGTTATAATTTTATATCTCTGTATGAATTGCTTTTGCATTATGATCATACCCTTTTAACTTTATTTTTGTATTTTATTACTTGAATATTTTCCTTTCAGGGAATTTCAAGTTCTACACTGTCGATAGCAAAATTATCTTTGGAAACACCTGTTTTGTCACCTTTAGTCCCTGTTTCATCTGTGGGTAGTTCAAAAGGTAAGCCCAAAAGTGGAAAGTCATTATTGAGCCAAAAAAGGTAATAAAGCAGGTTTGAAATGCCTTGTCACTGTTGTAATTGATTGCTTTTGGTTTTCATATTTTGACGAAGTCTAGCGTACGTGAGCTTCAAATGTCACGCAAGCTAGACTTGGTCCTTATCTTATATGCAAAAGTTGGTTTACTTGCATTAAAGGTATGTTCGATAAACCTGTAAATTATACGTTGAATATATTTTGCTTTAAAAGATTATAATTTTAAGCTGAAAAGCGCATTTAAGAAAACTTAAAGCATTTAGATACCAAAGGAAATTATTGTCATTTAATGATTTAGATAGGGAAAAAGTTGCTGCTTTATTCATTCAGTATAACCCATGTGCTGAATGTATTCAACATATTTCACGTAAAGAATTATTTTCAGTTTTTATAGTGGTGCTATCGCGGAATTGCATTGCCAAGCGGCTAGAGCATGCTATGAAAATTGAACAGTGTAGCAGTTTGAAGTAGCGCCCATCACAGCTGTCATATACTCATTTAGGGTGTTATAGTGGGTAATCATTTTGCCCCCTCCTTTGAATCACAACTGAAACTCTACTTTCTCAATCACTTGCACACACTGTTATGAAATGGCACCTATTGTTATCCTTTTCCAACCAATACACACCCTTTTCTGGCAACATTTTCGGCATTTCCCTGTATTTTCCGGCCTTCTGTGAGTTTTTTGCCATCCCCAACCTCTGCAGCCTCTGTTCTCCATAGTTTCCGGTCATTCCCGACCTTTATGGCCATTTTCTGGTGAACCTGTCACTGTTGCTGGCTAACCACGACCTTTGCTGCCTTGTTCTGTTCATATAAGTGATTGAAGGGCCCGCCTTTCATTCTCTATGTTCTCTGTTCTTAAGTTTTTGCATGTCCTCCATTGAAACCCTCTAAAATAACCATTAGGTGAGCAGTGAGCACCATAAGGAAGTCAAAAGATCACTTTATCTCACAACAAACTCAATAATATGTTTAGATTATTTATATTATTTATTTATTATTTTTGTTTTTATTTGATGAGTCAACTTATAAGTCATTTATTTTTTTTTATAACTTTTTATTTTAAAAATGGTGGGTCAATCCAACCCATCTCGCAACCCACCTAAGTTGGTTGGGTTGAGATTTTTAATCCAATCTCAAAACGATTTGCCTTATTCTGTGTATATATTGCTCCAGCTTTGTTAGAACTTTGGAGAAGAAGATGGTTTTTTTATGTATTGTAGACTAATGAGTAGTTGAAGTAACAGTGCACTGGAAGTCTGTGACATACCTGTTCAAGGAAAGGAGAAGAAATGCTTTTATTTTATTTTCTTTGTGTACTTTAGAGATCAACCTGATCAGATGAATTCTTTATTCTTATATGCTTCAGATTTATAATTTTAAAGTTATTATTCTGCATAAAGTTAGTATTCCAACAAACGGTTGCCATAAACTTGTGATTTTTCTTTCAATTTTGCCAGGTGAAGAAAATGATTCTCACAAAGCAGTACCAATGCATACATTCAGCTAGTTGTCAGTGCACTAAAGGGAATTTAAGTGAAGATGTGATATTCTTAGTATTTCATCATTTGAATTGGAATCCGAGGCTTATTGCTACTCTGTCATGTGTGTGCAAATGGTTTGATGATTTTGCCAAGCGAGTTCTATGGAAAGAGTTTTGTCGAACAAGAGCTCCAAAAATGATGCATGGTCTGCAATCTAGTGGGAGTAACAGTGTTGGTGGGAACTGGAGAGCCCTCGGGAAGCTGCTTATATGCTGTCCAGGAAGCATGAAAGGTGGCTTGTTCAACAACATCCATATCCCTGGTCATTTTGTTTATAGGACACGATTTTCTAAAACATCAGGAAGGAGCTTTCTTTTGCCACAATGTAGAACTGATGTTTTGTATGTATCTGATCCTTGCGAGCATCTTGACCAAGGTGAAGGAGACATAGGATGCTTCCGAGGAGTTTTTAAATCATTTGCATCTTCAAAGGTCAGGAAGATGCTTATTAAGAAAAGTGCCAAGCTCCATCCAACAGAAGTCTGCCCTTATTGTAAAGCAAAGTTGTGGAGCCTGCTGCAAGCCAAAATGATCCCTCGAATTGCTAGTTGCAGGTTGGGTTCGTATGAAGATTGTGTCGAGTATTATGTGTGCTTAAACGGTCACATGCTTGGCATCTGCACCCTATTACCATTGACTGATTCAGAAGAAGCATCTGAGTTGGAGTAATATAAATGATTTTCTGGTATTTTCTTGTATCTGTGAAACTACTTAACTTTCTCTGCTGTTAATGTTTTCCTTTTTATTTCAATATAAAATGAAAACTAATGCTGGAAATTTAAGTTGATGATTCATCAAGAATCAAAGTAATGTCAACCTAACATTTAGGGACCAAAACGAGTGTTTACTTTATATTTTTTTTTATTATTATTTTGAATAATTTCAATGATTTTAAACAAAATAATAAATTGGGTGGAACTGAACAGAAACATTTGAGTATTTTTTAATTATTACAATAAGTGTTTTCCTCAATGTAAAATCTCTAAATCTTCATTTTCTACTCAAAATTCACATTAAATCATTTTCAACCCTTTTTAACTCAAAGTCAAAATCATAAAATCTCAAAATTTCTTTTCCTTGAAATCCCTAATCTCACTTTTTATAAAAAAAAAAAATTCAAATTTTATTAAATTTTCACCTATTATTTCAAATTATTTGAAAATAAAATAAAAATTTAAGAATTTTAGGTAAAAAGGGACTGATAGAAGGATTTGATTATTATTAAAAAAAAAAATCAGTTAACTAATTTATGAGAGATGTACTAACCTCTCCAATCATAAAAGGTCACCCCCTGCATAATACAATCAGTTTGGATAGGTGATCTATTCAAATTAAACAGAAAAAATACACATTCCAGTGTACAAACAGAAAATCTATGTGAATGGTGCATTGAATTTAACGTGGATTATGTTGAATGCAATTGTAATCCAAATACACCCATATTCATTTATTTATTTTCATGGTTGATATGTGGAAGGTGCAGAAGATGAAAGGGACGAGGGAGATGACGATAAGCGACAGAAACTATTTTTTGGTTTTTATTTTTTATTTTAATGTAATGAAGTGTCACCTTTTTATTGGATGTGTCTACCATCTAACATTTGGTTTTTGTCTATGGAATTGGAAGTGTTTCTCGTTTTAAGAAAAGGAGAATAATTGAATAAAAATATTCCTCCATTCTATTTTCTCCGCCCAGCTTCCACCTAAAAAATGTGATTATTTATGTATGTAAATATGATTAATTATTTCATAAGTGGTTAATTACTATTAGATATTTCAATAATTTCATAACATAATTAATTACTTGTGAACCAAAGTTATTCATCATTTATTCTTAACCACTTACGACGTCAATATTCTTATAACACTATTAACCACTTGTGAGATAAAGTTAACCATATTTATGTTAGTAGTTAACTACGTGTAATGGTTAAGAATCTTAACATTATTAACCACTTGTGAGACAAAGTTAACCACAATTAGACATTTGTTACGTCATTGACAAGTGTACCAAGTTGTACAAGTAGTATAAAATGGAAGTCCAAGTATCATTTTCCCAAGGGACTTGCTCAATATTTGGCAATTTACACACTTTTACTTACTAGGCAAAATATAAAGCAAACTTGAAGTAGTAATGATTGAAAATAAAGATAAAGGTGGAAACTTGGAAATAAAACTAATAAAAAGAGTTTTTGTCTTCAAAGATCTAGATTATGGAAAAAAGTTACGGGAAACAATGATAATGAACGTCGGGGTTCGACTTTACTAAACCACTCTCTCATGCATACATAAGCTATTAATCAATGTTTATCATCCGTTTGTTATCACCAACTCATAAAAATGCTCAATCCCTAATTCCTTACGATAAGAGCCTAATCCCTTGACTAAACTACCAATCTCTTGCATAGCTTAGCCAAGTTACTTGTTTTAAGAAAAGGAGTCAAAGATGACTAATGCGCTTTGCTCTATTCCTAGATACAAGACCCATTAGGTGCTCTTCTCCGATTCATAGTTCAAATACATTTTCCAATCGCATTGAAACCATTAAAATCAAGCAAAGAGTTGATCAAGCCACAAGCAAGCATTAAGCAAAGGAGAATGCACTTAATGATGCATAATAAACATTTATTAATAACTGAAAAGATATACATGAGTTTAGGTTTAGTTACATCAAATCCAATGAAACGTACTGTTTCAAAACAAAAAATATAATATAATAATAATAATAAAACAAACGACCCCTGTTGCGAATTTGGCAAGTGTACCAAATCGTTCAAGTAACAAAGGGTAAGTAAAGTATCGTATCCACAGGGACTTGTACGATAATTGGGTAATTAAAAGTAAATTTTATAGACTACGAAATTGAGAATAATTTAGTAACCAAAATTAAAGACAAGTGCATAAAAATAAAAGAGTAAAAGGAAGAAATTTGGTTGTAGAAAATTAGCAAACACTTGGTGTACGCAGAAAATGTGTTTAAATCAATTAAAATAAATCGCCGGGGTTTAACTTCGTTGGACTTCCTAACATGCAATCACAACTCAATCTTATTCAATTAAATTTTAGTTATCATCAACCCACAAATTTCTCAAATCTTAATTCCTTAAGCAAAAGAGCCTAAATCCCTTGATTCCACTATCAATCCCTTGAATTAGTGTAACCAAGGTATTTGCATTAAGAAAAAGGGTTTTAGTGATGACCAATCCTCTTTACCCTATCCCTAGGCATAAAAACGATTGGTTGTCTTCTTCAGTTCGCAATTCAAAAGAATTTCCCAATTACAATTGAAATCATAGAATCATGCAATTGGTTGATCAGGCCAAACACAAGCATTAAGAGTAGAAGAAGAACAATAACAATACTAAAATTGAATAAAGAGAAGAGTGTAATTACATGAAATTAGGTTCAACTACATTAAACCCCAACGAAAAGAGAACTTAGCTACGCATAGCCATAGGGGAAGAAGCAAGAGATAGAGAAAGAATGGAGAAAGCCAAACGCATTAAGCTCCCGTCTCGGACCTCTTGTTTCTTTCACGTACAAAGTATTTTTGGTGCCTAGGCTAGAACAGAAAAACCCTATTTAAAGCTATGGGCCAACAAGGGTTTAAGCCCAAAAGAGATCAAAACAGAAAAATAGAGATAAATCTCGCAGAGCTCGATGCACAGGTGTGCACTCCGAGTGCACGGGTGTGCAACGCTCTCAGACACTTTAAAAACTTGCACAGGCATGTGATTTGGTTTGCACAGGTGTGCAAAGCTCCCAGGACTTCCAAAAATGCTCTTTTTGCCTATGCAAGACTTCCAAAGCTCTAAACTTTAGCCCAAATGATCTTCAACGCATAAAATCTCTCATGGAACATCCCCATTGCTTAATCTAAGCTTCACATAAGTTCCTAAAAACACAAGAAAACAACCCAAGATCAAGCATAAAAGGGTAAAAACAAGAAATTCCTAACTAAACTAAACTTTTATTAAAACTCAACTAAAATGAAGATAAACAAAGCTCAAAAGCATGGAAAATATCAACTAATTGCCCACAAAATCACTACAAAATATAGTAATATTAGGCAATTATCAACCCCCCCCCCCCCCCGCCTTTTTTTTTGTTTAAGTCCCGAACTCCCCCCCCTAGCTGCTTTGTTTTCTTTTTCTCACCTTTCGTGGAACTTCCCTTCTCCACCCTTGTTTCATCATTTTCTCCCTCTTATATTTTCCCACTAATTTCCTCCATTGTTCCAAAATCATCAAATTTCAGGAAGGTGATTGGAGATAATGGGAACAATACTCATCGCTTTAAAATTCTTTATTTGAGCTCTTTGAGGTAAAATAACCCACAAAGCTAGATGGTTATAGCAAATATTAGTAATGGGTTGTGTGTGAGAGCTATAGGAAATTTAAATACTAGGATTATTGTAGTTTCCTCAAAACCCTAGGCATGTTAAATTGGGGATTTTATCTAATCTTTCATTTCTTTGCTATTAATGTCTAGATTCCTTGGAAAATACGGTGGTTGCTCCTCCCCACGACATTGGAAGGCATTGATTAGGTTCTCTTTGGTTGTGAGTAGCTAAATTTATCTCGTGGCTTTTTCATTGATATTTTTAGGAGAACCAAATATATTTAAAAATGTATTTTCTTAGTGATCTTAGTTCTTATGAGTACTTGAGAAGGAAAAATAAGTATACTATTTATTTTACTTGGTTGGAATTGATTCTTTGTGATTTTTGATAGTTTGAATAATTTAATTTAAATGTGAAAATTGAGTTCTCATTGTGAGTTTTGGTGAATGATGACCGTTTGCTACAACGAAAAAATAATGTAGCCTATGGGTTACCCATAGTTTAGATAGTTTCCTTTTCTTACAACGAAGAGATAATGTAACCTATAAGTTGAATACCTATAGTTTATATATTTTCCATTTGCTACAACGAAGAGATAATGTAGCTTATGGGTTAAATATCCATAGTTCTTGTAGTTACCATTTGCTACAACGAAGAGATAACGCAACCTACAAGTTAAATATCGTAGTTTTATAATTTTCGTTTGCCACAACGAAGAGATAATGTGGTTTATGTATTCATAGTAGAATGAAAAATCATATAAAGTTTGTTATTATTGATTATGGTTTTGATTATATTTTAATGAGTTCTCAAGGGAGAAAATATCATTTTTATTAAAGTGAGTGTATTTATTTCGCTTTAAAATAAACAACATTTAAATTCTTTTTGGATGTAAAAACTCGTGCTATGATTGTTTTCTCCTTCCTAGTTATCCACTTTGTATTTTTTTATTCTCTCACTAAGTCTTTGTGACTTACCTCGCTCTTTCCTTTTGCCCTTAGATTCACAGGTGAGTGAGTAGTAGACTTCTTGGGATTTGCTGATCTCCCCAGGAATTTTGTTCATTTTTTGGTAGTATATCATATATCAATAATTGTATATAATTAACCACATGTGAGACAAAATTAACCATATTATAGTATATATATAATTAACAATGTATGATAATAAGTAACCTCATGAAATTATTAATCACTTATAAAACAAAATTAACCATATTTATAATCACATGTGACTACCAATAACTTCATCATTATTAATCATGTATCAATAAATTATAAGTTTAATGATAATGCACTGACAGTGTAAAACATCCAATCATAAACCATTGTTGATGTGACTTATAAGATAATTTTGTAAGAATCAATAAACTTACCATACATGGTGGGTTATGATTGGATGACAGTGTAAAACTATTTTACACTATGTAAAACTATTTAACCATGTGTGATAATAAGTAACCTCATGAAATTATTAATCACTTATGAAACAAAATTAACCATATTTATAATCACGTGTGACTATCAATAACCTCATTATTATTAATCGTGTATCAATAAATTATGAGTTTAATGATGATGCACTAACAATGTAAAACAATTTTACACTGTCATCCAATCACAAACCATTGTTGATATGACTTTTAAGATAATTTTGTAAGAATAAACAAACTTACCATACATTGTTGGTTATGATTGAATGACAGTATAAAATTATTTTACACTGTCAGTGTATAATCCTTTTTCTCATAAATAAATTATATACAATTATGTTTATTTACTTTTAAGAGGAAAAGGGCCATGCACTATTATCCAATCACTATTAAACTATACTTTAAATTACTTATAAAATAAAATTATTTGCATTTTTTATACGCAATTAATCACATGCTAGGGTGGTAGGATGTGGGTGGACAAATCCAGTGATACAAAATATCACTACTCAAAATAATTTAAATTTTAAATTAAAATGTTATTTTTTTTAGTGCAAAACTTTATTGGTTCTTTTTACGGCGACTTTTGAGCTTCGCCTTTTTCTCTATATAAATAACCCTTCCACGCATTCTCAAACCAATGTCGTCACCGATCGCCTTCTCTCCTACCACCGCCGTCTCCGGCCGGTTAGCCTCCTCTCCTCTGCACTTTCCCACCATTGCATGGCTCTCAATTCTGGTTAACACGACGAAACCTACCACTAAAGTTTACGTAGGAAGTACGCTTATCAATACCATGCATGCACCCATTCACGTTCCTTACAAAGAAAACCCCCTCGAAATTTTGTTGTTTCTTTTTTCGTTTTCACTTAAAAATATAATATGAAATTATCTAGTTTTCACTTCTACTATTCATGGTTGCCTTCTACTGTAGAAACTGATCCTCTATACGATGTTGGTGGGCAGGGACTTCGTTTTCTCCAATTTTTATTCTTGTTGTTGTTATTATTATTATTATTATTTTAATAAATTATTGTTATTATTATTATTAGTACTTTAGTAGGAGTAATAAAGCACAATTTGTTTTTTCTGTTGATGCTGTTGGATTTTTTGTTGAATGAGGATGAATATTTCAGGTATTTATTGTTATAAATGTAGCACTGATCCTCTATACGATGTTGGTGGCAGGAACCATTTTGTATAATATCTACTATTATTATTATTTATTATTTCTTTAAATATAGCATAAATTTTTAGATTTCCTTTGTCCATCTTGTACTTAATTTCTAATTTCTAATAGGAGTGTATCAGGTTAGAACTTTTTGATATGGTGAAAAAAAATGAAAACATTTAATAACATCCATTAGATTAAAATTAATGATTCAAATTGCAAGTTTAAGGCTTAAATACCTTTTTAGTCCTTGTAATTTAGTTTTTCGTTGCTTTTTGTCATTGCATTTTTTTTAGTCCTTACAAATTATGTTTGTTTTGTTTTTCGTTCTTAAAGCGGTTAAGATAACGTTTTTTTACTGTTCAAAGCGTTATCTAAACTACTTTAAAGATAAAAAACAAAGCAAACATAATTTGTAAGAACTAAAACAAAAAAAAAATTGCAAAAATAAAAAGCAAAAAAAAAGCTAAATTGCAAGGATTAAAAAGGTGTTTAAATCCAAGTTTAATTATAAATTCTACACAATATGAACTGACAACAACCGTTAATTTTGGATCATTGTATTTGCCTTTTTTTTATGGCATCGAGCAGTCTATTTAATTAGTATAGTTATGTTTACTGATAAAAAAAAAAGTATAGTTATGTTTTGATAACGTATTTTTGTATTAATTGAAGATAACTGCTAATCTGTTTGCAGCCCTGATGGCTGAGTTTAGTTTTGGTGCGTGGGTGGATTAAATTCATTGCAAAATAAACCTTTTGGTGGGTTGTAAGAGCAATTATATGTCTGGTTATCTGTGTAGACTGTGGAGGACTAGAAATTGAATACAGTGCAGCTGTTGGTAAATTGATTGTTCTAGGCTTGTGAATTGAAATGATTATCATTGCCAAATGTCACTTTAAACAGGCTGACTAAGATTTTCCTCTATGAGAGAATATGATATGCTGTTCTCTTGTTTCTGATTTTTCTTTTCCAGAATTCATTTTCGGGTGCCATGCCAAAGAGAAAAGGAAGAGGACGACCAAAAGGGTCACGTGTTCAGAAGCAGGTTAAAGAGAGTGCAGATGGTGAGTTCGTCATTCCTAATATTCCTTTGAATGCGTTGAAAGCTGATCCTGACTTTATTGAGGAACAGGAGGGAGGTACACATAGATTGACTTTATCTTATTATCCTTTTTATTTGTATTTTGCAGGCATATGCTAACTGTTGTTGTTATATATCAACTTTGTGACTCAGGTACCATTATGCCTAAGAAAAAGGGAAGGGTTTTACAGCTAAAGGATTAGAGAATTAGTTGCTTATAACTGTTTCTGTTCTAGTTAGTTTACTATATCAGCTAGTGAGATCTAAATATCCTCAGACCCTTACTTGTAATGTATGTAAAAATTCATTTTTCACTTTCAATCAAATGAGATAGGTTTTCATCTTCCAAATTCTCTCGTTATCTCTCTAACATGGTATCAGTAGGTTTTTGTTCATAGCTTCCGCCTCTCACATCTTCTTCTTTCTCTGGATTGTGCGTTCTTCTTCAATGGAAGACTTGAATCCATTCTTTCTTCATCCATCCGATAGTCCTGGTTTAACTCTGGTTTCTCACCCCTTAGTCGGTGAAAATTATCACTCATGGCAACGTGCCATGATCTTGGCTTTGAATAGTAAGAACAAATTAGGGTTCATAGATGGATCTATTCCAAAGCCCGATGCTTCAAATCCTCAATTGTTACGTTTGTGGGAACGCAATAACAGCATTGTTGCCTCATGGATTCTCAATTCTGTCTCCAAGGAAATTGGAGCAAGCGTGATCTATGCCTCTTCCGCATATGCTATTTGGGAAGATTTGCATAATCGATTCAATCAGAAGAATGGTCCTCGCATCTTTCAACTCAAGACGGAGATTCTCAGTTGTACTCAAGGTACTAGCACTGTCACTCAATATTTCACCAAGCTCAAAACACTTTGGGATGAGCTCACAGAATTTAAGCCTCAACATCATTGTTCTTGTGGAGGTGTTCAACCCTTGGTTAATTACATCCAAGAAGAGAATGTTATGACCTTCTTGATGGGTCTCAATGATTCATATGGCCATATCAGAGGCCAAATTCTATTGATGGATCCTCTGCCTCCATTTCAAAAGTCTTTTCACTGATTATTCAAGATGAAAAGCATCGTGAACTTGGAGTTCAAGTGCAACCATCTTCAGAGGTAGCATATGCTGTATAGTCCAAATCAAAGTATAATAAAAAGGACAAGGATAGGCCAATCTGTGCACATTGTGGAATTCCAGGGCATACTAAAGACAAATGTTTCAAACTTCATGGTTATCCCCCTGGCCATAAGAAGCATCAGCCATCCACTTCCATCAATCAAGTCACCGATATGTCCATTGGCACATCAGATAGTGCTCCCATTCTTTCTCCTCAACAATGTCACCAATTAATTGCTATGCTGCAAAATCAGTTGCTTCGAACCCCAACACAGAAGCAAGATCAACCAGATTCTTCTGTTGTCACTGGTATGACATTTTCCATGTCTTCTTCCAACGTACATGTCAATAATTCCAATTCTTGGATTATTGATTCAGGTGCCAACTCACATATCTCTTGCAATTCATTCCTTTTTGTTTCTTTCACTCCTCTTACAAATAAGCATGTTACTTTACCAAATAAATCATTGGTTCCAGTACTTGGAATAGGATCAGTCCAGTTAAATCCATCTCTACTCCTATCAAACGTTTTGTACATTCCATCATTCCGGGTTAATCTCATTTCTGTTAGTTGTTTGCTTAACAATCCTAATCTGTCTATTATGTTTAACAGAGATTCTTGTGTGATATAGGATCTCCAGCACTTGAAGATGATTGGCACGACTAACAATCATCAAGGCCTTTATATTGTCTATACCAATTCAATTTCTTTACATTCTGTTGATTCTTCTTTTTCAAACTCTTGTAACATAGCAAATAATACACCTAGCCATGAGCCAAACCTTTGGCATTCAAGGCTTGGTCATGTCTCAGACAAAATTCTAAAGACCTTTTGTAATAAACTTGACATGCATATGAATTTTAAAAGTCATTTTGATTGCTCCATATGTCCTTTGTCTAAATTTAGGCGCCTTTCTTTTGTATCTAATAATCATTTTTCACCTAATCCGTTTGATCTTGTTCACTGTGATATTTGGGGACCTTACCATCATCTCGCACATGATGGAAAACGATACTTTTTAACAATTGTTGATGACTGTACCCGATTTACTTGGGTGTATCTACTACAATATAAGTCTGAAGCAACATCCTTGATCAAGCATTTCTTTAGCTTTGTTAAAACTCAGTTTGGAAAATCTATCAAACAGTTAAGGTCTGATAATGCAAGGAATTGATGTTAATTGAGTTTCTGCAAGCTGAAGGCACCTTACACCAGTTTAGCTGTCCTTATAGACCTGAACAGAATGCTGTGGTTGAAAGGAAACATCAACATCTTCTCAATGTTGCCAGATCACTTCTTTTTTCAGTCCAAAGTCCCAATACAATTTTATGGAGAATGTGTTATTACTGTTGCCTTCTTAATAAACAGGGTTCCCACTCCCTCACTAAAAAATGCTTCCCCCTATGAGCTCTTATATGCAAGCTTCCCAACTATTCAAGCTTCCAGGTGTTTGGTTGCCTTTGTTACGCAGCCACATTGCCACACCACAGAAATAAGTTCTCTCCTAGAGCTTCTCCAGCTGTTTTCTTGGGGTATCCACCTGGTTACAAAGGGTATTGCTTGTTTGATATACACTCTCAGAAATTTTTTATATCCAGAGATGTAACATTTTGTGAGAACCAGTTTCCATTCAGTAACATCTCCACGGCCACACCTGACCCTTTTTACACATTACCTTTACCATTACCCGCCATTTTACCTGCCAATGACACTTCTCCTACTACTCTTCACCCTGATACATCTCACCATAACCAACAGGATTCACCGCAACCTGATAACCAACAGGATTCACCACAACTTGTTAACCAACAAAATTCACCACAACTTGATGACCAGCAGAATTCACCACAACCTGATTTGATTCAACCTCTTAGAAGATCAACTAGAAATCACAAACGACCTGCCCACCTGAACGAATTTGTCAGTCAACTTACATACCCCCTAGATCATCATATCTCATACAATAACCTTTCCATACCTTACCAGACCTTCATCTTCAATATTGACAGTCATTATGAGCCTCAATTTTATCACCAGGCAGTACAATTTTCCCAATGGAGAGATGCCATGGCTGTTGAAATATATGCACTTGAGTCCAATAATACTTGGACAATTGTCTCTCTTCCACCCGGCAAGCAAACAATAGGCTGCAAATGGGTTTATAAGACCAAATTCAGGTCTGATGGCTCAGTTGAAAGACATAAAGCACGTTTAGTTGCAAAAGGATATACCCAACAATATGGCATTGATTTCATAGAAACCTTTTCTCCCATGGCCAAACTAACCACTGTGAGAATTCTATTAGCTCTTGCTGCACAAAAGAAGTGGTGTTTGACACAACTTGATGTAAGCAATGCATTCCTCAATGGAGATCTATTTGAGGAAGTGTATATGGATATGCCTCTCGGTTACTCCATTAAGGGGGAGAGCTCCAAAATAGAAAATCCAGTTTGCAAGTTGAATAAATCGCTCTATGGCCTTAGACAAGCTTCTAGGCAATGGTTTCAGAAATTCTCCACCTCCATCGTAACTCTTGGTTTCCAGCAGTCTTCCGCTGATCATTCTCTCTTCAGTAAGGGACATGGATCCACGCTTGTCTTACTTTTAGTGTATGTTGATGATATAATTATTGCAAGCCCAAATCAAACCCTCATCCAACAGGCCATTACTCAACTGCAGAATATTTTCAAACTAAAGGTGCTTGGGGACTTGCACTACTTCCTTGGCCTTGAAATTGCAAGGTCCAGCAAAGGAATCCATCTTTGCCAAAGGAAGTATACCTTGGAACTGCTGAATGACACAGGATTTTGTGATGCAAAGCCTGCTAATATTCCAATGGAACCTCATTTGAAATTAAATGATACAGATGGAGAATTACTTGAAGATGCTTCTCAATACCGGAGACTCATTGGGCGTCTCATGTACTTAACAATCTCTCGCCCGGATATTTCTTTTGCAGTAAATAGGTTGAGCCAATTCATGTCTCATCCTCGGACAGTACACCTTTCAGCCATTCACAAGGTGCTACAGTATCTAAAAACCTCTCCAGGACTGGGTTTGTTTTTTCCCTCCACATCTGATACAAAATTATCAGCTTATGTGGATGCAGATTGGGGTAGTTGCAGTGTTACCCGATGATCTACTACAGGTTTTTGTGTTTACCTTGGTAGTGGTCTAGTATCTTGGAAATTAAAGAAGCAATCTACAGTTGCTAGATCCTCAGCTGAAGCAAAGTACAGATCTTTAGCATGTCTAACTAGTGAGTTACTATGGGTTCAACAACTTCTCAGAACATTTGAAGTCACTATTCCTTCCATGATGGTCTTGTGTGACAATAAATCAGCCATTCAAATGGCTCATAACCCAACCTCCAACGAAAACTCAAAACACATAGACATTGATTGCCACTTTATCCGTCAACATGTCAATTCAGGATTGCTCAATCTCATCCACTTACACACTCAGCAACAACTAGCTGACATACTAAAGCTTTACCTCATTGTAAATTTTCAGGCTTCTTGTCCAAGTTGGGTCTCATGAATATCTTCTCCCCAACTTGAGGGGGAGTTTTACAACTAAAGGATTAGAGAATTAGTTGCTTATAACTGTTTCTATTCTAGTTAGTTTACTGTATCAGCTAGTGGGATATAAATATCCTCAGACCCTTACTTGTAATGTATGTAAAAATTCATTTTTCACTTTCAATCAAATGAGATGGGTTCTCATCTTCCAAATTCTCTCGTTATCTCTCTAACAAAGGGGACGACCAAAAGGATCACAGGCTCAGAATTGTCAAGAGAGTGTCCACGGCAACTTGAATAGTCACATTAATCCATCAAATATGGTTGAAGTTGGTCCTGGCTGTGAAGAACCAGAATATGCAGGTATGTTTATTGGTTACGATAACACATGGGTTATGATTTCTCTTATTTTATTATTTACTTCATCACCTCTTTTCTCTATTCTATAATAACTCTTATTAGCAAAATTGATGGATTAGTATAGATATTAGGAGAACCACATGCTATTATAAAACTTACTTCCCTATGAAAATATAATATTTGTTCGTATCAAGAAGCTTATCCAATGGCAAGACTTTCTGATAATAATAGGCTAAAATAGCTCTGATAGTAAGTGTTATTTTTGTCCTTTATAATATTCATTGGTAATGATATTAGGAAATATTTATTTATTTTTTTGCTTGGTATGTTGATCAAGGTAATGTGATTAGTTACTGTGTTAAGAAGAGAGTTCTTCACTGTTGTTTCTCTCTCTCTCTCTCTCTGGCTGCTTCATCATCCTCTTTGTTACCTATATTATCATCAATTTTCTCTCGATTCCCTTGGGGTTGGTAGATAGAAGAGAGAACATGTATGCTAATAGTAGTCTTATATTCAATATTTGTTGTATATTCAATACAGCTGTGCCCAACAAAACTGGACAAGAACGACCAAGAGGGTCAAGGGGGCAGTACTGTCAAGAAATGCTGATTGCGAGAACTTTTACAGTAATCCATCAAATATGATGGAAGTCAGTCCTGGATGTAAGGAGGAGCAGGAGGATGGTACTACTGATTAGTATATGTTTTATTACTTATATACCCTCTTTTCTCTAATTAAAAGCAATTTTAAGTTTGTCAGAGAAAAGGAATGGATAATACTGCTATTGGGCAAAAAAAATTGACATGCTTTTCATTCAGATTATTTTTCCATGAAAAATATCATGTTCTATACCAAAAGGCATGACATACTTATTAATTGGCTTAAATAATTCAGTTGTAGTTTTCAAGTTTGCTGGTTGTCCTGTATGCCGTTATTGGAATTGATTGCTAGGAACAATTTTAATAACAATTCAACATTTTTTGTTTGTGTGTTTAAGATGCAGTTGACGTGCCTAGGAAGGGGGGATTATGGCAACCAAGAGAGTCAATAAATCAAGAGAACCATCAACAAAATGCAGATGGAAAGTTGGATGTGTTCATTTAAGTGGTGGTTATTTTTTCTGGCCGTAAGGTTTTATTTGACACTTCTCTTATTTTATATGTTCTGTGTTTCAGATATAATTGTCAAGCCTAAAGGAAAGGGAAGAGGACAGACAAGAGGGTTGATGCTTCAAATGAAGCGTCAACAGAGTGCAGATGGAAAGTTGGATGTTCTCATTCATCCTACAAAGCTGGTAGCAGTAGGTCCAGGCCGCAATGATTTCATTACTGATCTTTCTCTTATTGTTCGCCAGAATGCCCGTTTTAATGTGTGCCAGTGGAAGAAGATTCCACAAAGTACTAGGGATACAATAGTGCAAAATGTTATGGTATGTTTGGCTTTAATCGTGATTTGTAAATGATTGATGTGCTACCCTTTAATGGATAAATTTGCTTTTTTGGCTGGTTTGTGGGTGGCATTCCTTGGTTTTGCTTCTCTGGAAATGGGGCTTATTTTAACTAATATGCAGACTCAGAGAGAGATGTAAAATTGCCTTTGAACAAATTGTTTTGATCAAACTCAATTAGAACTAGAAGGATGCCACTATGCTGGTACGCATGAGGGATCATCAGTTTGTGGAAGTATAAAAGAAAGGCATGGCTGTGGTTGTGGGAGTGAGAGTGGCCCAACTGTGGATTTGAATGTGCTGATAGATTTTTTGAAAACTAGAAAAATAGACAAAAGGTATCTATATAGTGGTTAAGGGTTTGGTGAATAAGGGTAATGCTGTGGTGAATATAGTAAGTAGTGGTGACAGTGTGCTAAACTCCTTTATTAAATCATTCCCAGAATGCAACATACCTTAGATTTTTATACAAATCTGAACACTTTTCATTTTGATTATGCAGGAATAAGTAGAGGGATATATCAACTAATCTGTAGTTAGATAGCCCATTAGTTAGTTAGTTATAATTAGTAGTTAGATAGTTAAAATCAGTGAAGGGTATCACATGCATGATTAGAAGGGCAAAACTTAGGCATTGCTCCTTAGTTGATTGTAGTGTTGTTCTCCAATCATAGTTAGAGTTTCACCTTGTAAACCCACATATAAAAGGTCACTATCAAGGTGAAACTCTAATTTTAATTAGAGAAGAACACTACAAGCACCTAAAGAATAACACTTAAGTTTCACATTATCCTAAATGGAATATAGAAGAGAGGAAAGGAGAGGATCTTGTCATTTTGTGTGAGAATTGGGGCCTTTGGGCTAGGGAGGTGCAGACCCTCAAAGTTACACAAGTTAGGCTGTGTTAAGGTGACAATTCCCTTATTTTTTCTGACAAGATACCAGGTTCCTATCACTCTAGCCTGTTCACTTCATTGTGTGTATGTGTGCTTTAAGTGAAATCTTGCCCTGTTGTCTGTACGGCTGCTCCATTTGGTCTGTTTTGTCCCTTTTGTGTAATTTTTTTATCCTTCATTTCTTCTATTAATCTATTCAAATTTGTGTGTGGATAAAGTAGTCTGCTTCGTTTTAATTTTTGTTAACAGAACAATTGGAGACTTCCAGATACGGATATGGTACGGAAGGCTATTCTGAAGGAAGCAGGCCGTTTATATCAGAATTGGCGCTCCAGGCTTCATGATTATTACTTAAAGTTTGAAACAAAGGAGGAGGCCTTGAAGCATGTCCCTGATGATATTAATGATTCTGATTGGCAATTGATTATTTCAGCAGCTCTTATTTTGAGGTACATTAATTTATGCTCGTCTATACACCATTCTGCCCTGTGATTCTGTGAATGTCAATAAATTTCATAACATGCTCTATGCCAATCTTCAGATAATGAGTGCAAAAAACAAGGCCAATAAGGCAAAACAGCGGATACATCATACTACTGGGTCAAAATCCTTTCTAGCAGTCAGCTATGATGCAGTGAGATTTCTGTTTAACTCAATGTTTGCTCCTATGATCGTCACATCTAATTGTATGACATTTTTTGTTTAATGTTTAATAAGCATATAATTTTAACAGCGTGATCCAGTGACTGAAAAGGAGCCCGATTTGCAGACTTTTTGGCAGTTGACGCACAAAAGGGAAAATGGGAAATGGATTGATGAAGCATCTAACGAAATCAATGTATTTGCATTTTAAATTACTGCTATATTTTATATATATATATATATATATATATATATATATATATATATATATATATAATTAAATTTGATGTTCACCATCTTCTCTAAAAAACCAACTGTTGTACCAATTCATTGTAGGACAAAGTTGCTGAACAAATTAATGAGAAGAGATGTCAAATAGAAGATTCTCAGGAAGTGGTGGAAACAACTGAGCAAGAAATCATTAATACTGCCTTTAAGACAGTGGTTGGGGAGAGATCATATATACCTGGTTTTGGAGCAGGACTAAGGTCATCATCATCAAGGTCCAGTACAATTCAACGGATGCAGGCTGAATTAGATGCCCAAAAGAGAGAGACAGAGAATGCTAGGAAAGAATGCAATGAAATAAGAGCTAGACTTGTTGAGGTTGAGTCCCATCTAGAGGAGGAGCGGCTGAAATGCAAGGAGATCGAGGCTCGTCTGTTGGATCGTCAAAATGAGATTCAGGAGATCAACTGTCAGGTTCAAACCACCATCCAGGCTGCATTGTCTCAGTATCTTCCACCAGTAAGTATAAAAGATAAAGATATTGTTGGATATTCAATTTTATGAACATTGGTTTAACTTGACTTTAATTTTGAAACAAAGTAATTTTTAATGAGATACCACAAGATCCGATCTTTGATTCTTGTCAATAGCTTCCTTTGACGGATATGAAATAGGAATATTATATATATTTGTATGGATTCGAGCATTATCATAGGTGGCCTTCCATGAGCATCTTAGATTTTATTACATACTAGTATCATTATAAAATTAGGATTTTTTATTGAACTTTGAAACTAGTAATACTTGTCTACTAAGCTGAGGATTTTTCGGCAGTTTAGGAGGACTAGTTGAGTTTGACCATATATTTTTGGTTTTTGGTCTGTTTTGGGATTGAGATTACTATTTAGTTGTTTCTGTTCTAGATTTCTTTCCTTCTTCCTCATCTTGAATCTTGTCACTTTCTCCAATTCTGTTTTTACTCAACAAAATAAGTCATTTACTTGCTAGTTAGATGCATACATTATTAAATTTTCCTCTGATGTGTTCTTGTTTCCAAAAATGGCATTAACTGCTGTCTTGTCAATAGAAAACCGAAGCAGAGACCTCGTCAAAAAATAAAAGAAAGATCGCAGAGCTTGAAGCACAACTCCATGAGGCAGAGGATGTGATGACAGATATTAGATCAGAATTAATTAGATATCGCATGGGTTAGGAACGCGAAGGATGCAATTACAACCTTTCTGGTTCATATATTACAATCTTAGTAGTAAATTTCTTTTGGACTATGTTTATATTCGAGTACATGCTATTGATAATTGGTAAACAGAGTTATTTATTATTACCTTTGCCTTGGCTGTAAACATCTTCGTTTTCACTTAATGTTTGATTTAGCAAAATAGAAACAAATATTCTCTAGATAATAATCGTTTTGCAATATTTACAATATCATTACATGTCTTTTTTTATTTTTTATTTTATTTTAAAGAATTACTAAAAGAATATCATAAGAATCAATACTGTCTCTGTCATTCTGTTACTCTATGTTTAGAAGAAAGGAATTTTCATGAGGAATATAACTAGTTGTAATTTCTGTAAAAAAAAAAAAAAAAAAACTAGTTGTAATTACTTGTCAAGCACAATATTCAACTCTAGCGTAATTTTCAGTTATTAATTAGCTTTTCAGTTAATAATGTCATACAGAGCCTTGGTAAAATTCGTTATTAACTGAATGATAATTTTTTTTTATCCTGCATTAGAGATCACGGGTATCTCTCTATTCACTGGTTAAATATATTGTTCTTTCTCATGTGTGTGCCTTGATGGAAAATTATAAAACAACATATATAGATACAAATTATAGCATGTGATTATAGCGATAAAACTTAAGAAGGTTATTAAATACTAACCTGAATTCGCATTTTTCTCCATAAGAATTGCTTGCCAAAAGAAACCCTTAAAATACTCGAGAAGATTTCTACCCACTTTTTAGGGGATTGTTCGAGAGAATGTGAGTGTTACAAAGAGTGTAAATTTGCTTAATGAGATAACAAATTTATAATCCCCTAGCAGTAGGTAGGGACCTCTCAATGGACTATCTACTAAATGATTGACCCAACCCATCACAGGGTCAATCTTATCATAATCCAATCCAAAATATCCGTAATCTACATATCATAATTATCATATCTTTAATCGTCGATTGATAATACTAAAGATAATATAATAATTATTTATTGATACTAACCAACAACAAATATTTTAACATTCTCCCAAGTATTAACCAATAATTAAAATAGGAATCATCAAGACTATAACGACAATTTCAATCATTTGTCAACAACAATGTAAGAAATCTAAAATCTCTAACACTACAAAATAATATCCGATAGGGATACATATCGTGTGCATCAAATAGTCATATTTCTCACAAGAAAAGAGCATACGGAATAACATAGCTTAATAGTCAAAATATGCTACATAACAATGGTCCAAGCATCTAAAAAATGCTATAAGAGATATGTTACTAAGATGATATTACTATATACATATCTCATGATAGAGTGTTTCAGACTCCCACTAACCCAAAACATCAAAAGACTTAACCAAACACATGTGAGCTGTAAAAATTCTCAAAAGCTCCAATAACTAAGTCTTTGGTCAGTAAATCAAATGATTTCTTTCAACACTATAATCAGTTTAAGTCTGAAAAGCTACAAAGGCCAGAACACAATTCACATGTATCTAAATGCTCACGATAGCCCAATAACGAGAGTGATCATGGATGGGCTAAATCAACAAATGCTCTTAGAATATTTGGCATTCAATTAATCTGAGTTTCATTAAATAAGTGACTATGCAAATCCGAAGACAATTAGGAAATTCATTAATTTCCTACTGGGATGATATAGACACCTAAGCTTAAATGAAATGATACTCTAGATTAATGTGGCCATAAAATGTCAATAATGAGCAAGCACTTAGAGATCAATGGTCTAAACATAAAATTTATAAGTACCTCAATGGTGCAAAATTGTACTCGATAGGAGTACTATCATCACAAGCACCTCAACAATGTATAGAATCATATTCGATAGGAGTATTGTATTTACAATATACTTATAAATTTCGACCAAACAAAATGTGAAGTTTTGGGTAAAAGAGATGCACAAGATAATTGCATGCCAAAAGACTAATTGGGCAATTCCCAACAAAATGGCCTTGACATCCGCTAAAGATGCCTACTAAGATACAATGGATTTTATGTATCTCAAAACAAAAGGACAAGAATAAATAACAAAGTCCTTCTAGAGTATGTCATATGATAATTAAATGTGCACAAAAAATATATGGCAATACAAATTTGATAAGTCTCGAGACATAATAAAAGGTTATATGCTCCCACTAATCCTTTATATACCAAAATAAGATTAGGATTCTCATTAGAGCCCACTAGAATTGAAATACTCTAATGATAGTGAGATTATAACTCTGTAAAATAATGTGAATAAAAATTCACTATTTTTTCTCTTAAAGAAATACGTATTAGAGAGAAGTAGAGTAGAGTAGGATTAATGAGGGAAGTGGTTAGAAACGAGAATATGAACCCAACATACAATCCATCTATCAATTACAAAGCTTTACAAAAGGGTTTCATAGTTAACAACGTATTATAACGAATATTAATCCTCAAAGAATATTGACCCTCAAAAGGATCATGTAAACAAGGTAACATTTACTTTACTAACATGAGTGAGATAGAAAATCCCTGATATTTTGAAGTAGAATATGGGATCATTTGCAAGTTTTCAATTACTCACTCAAAGTATAAACTCAAGTGCTACAATTATAAACAATATCTGCATACACTTGAGTATAAGATTTGGTTACACGCAGCGAAAGTATATGGGACCTATACTTAACAAATATTAAGGATATAACAACAAATAGTCTCTAACTCTCATCACAAACTATGATGGACATAGGTTTATCTATATATCCCAAATTAAAGCATATAGCTTCAACAAAATTACGATCTGAAATACCATAAGCAAGCATACAAAATATGGTATAGTGAAATTAATCTCTTCAAATTTGGGATTCCTATATTGTCCTATCAAGAATTGTCTACAAAAAAATATATGACAATAAAGAGTTATAACACAACAATATTCTATAAGAGACTATCACAAAATCCTTAATGTAGGTCCTAACAACAAAGTGATTACAAATAATATGTGACAAGAAAACCATTTTATCAAGACAAATAAATTTGGTTGCTCATGTATGATTAATTGGGCATTTGAGGTAGAGATCTCGTGTCAACACAATCCATTTATAGGACATTACTTTCAAAATGTTAGATTCTCCCACTTGATAAAGAAAAATAGTTGACTTAATTTTAAGAAAAATATCCAAAAAGCTAAACAAAAAATTCAACTATTATCTTTATCACACTAGAACCATATAGAGTAATGTCATACCGATAGGGTATGTCCACTACCCACATGATAGCAATCTGTTTCTATAAAATATTTCATTAAACAAATTTGCAATGCGATAGGTAAATGAAAAATTTCAGAATATTAGATTCCAAAGGCTGAACTTTTGGAATTCATACCAGCCCCAAAAGACTTCAATTTCAGATTGGTTGTTGGACATCATATGTGGCGTTTCATATCGCGTGTAACACTTGAAGTGGAGCAAGAATTCAAACGTTGTGACTATACTATGAAGTTTGTTAATGTTGTAATTTTTCCAGATGGAGTGAAAATGAATCTTGGACGCTTTGAGGTCTTGTACCTAGATTGACATATGACTATCAAGAGTCTCTCTGATTTGGAGTTGAAGAATTTATGGAAGTTGCAAGTATGCATATTGGTGGAATGTAATGCAATGGAAACAATTGTTGATGGAAGTCATTCATATGATGGACGTGCCCTTTCAGGTTTGAAGTCTTTGGCTGTATTCTGTATGAAGAATTTAAGGAGCATTTGCGAAGGGCCTAACCCTTCCTTTCTCTTCTTGAAGTCTATAGCATCGTACACTTGCACCATGTTAACTGCCATCTTCACCTTAGATTCTCTTAACAACTTTCCCTTTTTGGAGGAGATTATTGTTGAAGATTGTCCAAAAGTAAACCACCTTGATGAGTCACGACTCACCACAACAAAAACCAGTGTTTTTCCTCCCCAACTTGAAAATGATATCACTTCTCTATCTTCCTGAATTGGTCAACATTTGTAATGGCCTGCATGTTGGACGGATTTTAGAAAAAAATGGTATTTTATTATTGCCCAAAACTCCAGAGTCTTTCGAAATCAGAGTTGTCAAGCAAATCTTTGAAAATCATTAAAGGAGAAAGCATATGGTGGGAAGCATTGAAATGGAATGCAGCAGAGTGGGGAGATGCTGGTAGACCCAAATTTTTTGAAGGAATTTTTCACCAATTAATGAGGAGGCTGACATGATGACCCAACTGGCTGCACATAAGAGACTAAACTAAATGCATATCAGAATGAGAATCCGGTAATTATTAGTTATTGTCTTTTCAAATTTCATGATGTGGTTGGAATGTTAGTATCTTCCAATGATAATATAATTTTGGCTAAATTGCATTTTGATTTTCCTACGTACATTTTATTTCTTTTATTTTAGTTCAATTAAATCCTAAACTTAACATATTCATTAATTTAAGATATCTTAAAAAATATTTTAATTAAGTAAAAAATAAAAGAAATGAATATGTGTAAAATTAAGAATTACACCAAAATTAAAGAGGGACCAAATTGTAATTTAGCTTATATATATATATATATATATATATATATATATATATATATATATGAGGAGGGATCAAATTACACCGATGTAACTTTGGTCAACTATTACATCATTCAATAACTTTCAATTGGATGATATTTTCTTAAAACCACTGTTGGATTGAAAGTTCCATTCACATAGATCATGTACAAAATTTCATATTAATCCAAATTTATTTGCTACCTCATTCATATAGATTAAAATCGACATAATATAAACTTTTCAAAATATACTAAAATATGGATCATTTGATTATCTTCTTATTGTTGTTTAATTTTTACAAAATTTGACACAAACAATCTGAGTAATATGTGTGTATATATATATATATATATATATTACATTAATAATGCTTAAAAATTATGCTCTTAGTATTATAATACATCATATTATTAATATAAACCTAATCATAGAGGGTTAGAAATATATTTCTAACACACTCCTTTTAACATTGTTTTTACTATTGATTAAAATTCATTTGAATAAGACCTATACAACTTTGTAATTTTTTATAATTTTAGTTAATAATAAAAAGTGTGTTTAAAAAAAATTTGTTAAAGAATGTGTTGTTATCATCTCTCAAACCTATAATGTCTATACTGATAATTTAATTTCTGTTAAACAAAGTTTATACCAATTACATGCCTAACGATAAATCGTTGATGTTACTTTTTTAGTGTTAGGTTCATGTTAATGACTATATGTGTTGTTTTTTTGAAGGCTGAAATTTTTTTAAATTTTCAATGCATTTGTAGAGAAAAAGAACGAGATCCGTTCCGCTTCAAGGTTTCAACACTGGACAATCCTCCAGCGGAGTGGATGACATAACTCAGAGGTTTGAGACAAGTACGTTTAGTGAGGAGTATGTGGAAGAAATGATAGAGGAATGACATGTACGTTTCTATTACCTTTTTTGTCGCAAATTTACATCCATGTTGGTAATAAGAGGACGAGAGGGATAATGATCATAAGCTATGACCAAGTAATTTGAGAGAGATGCAATCTCATAAGCACGTACAGATAGATGTATGCAAATTAAAGATTTGTATGAAGATTGCTAGAAACTACTTTCTACTGTTTGCTAAGGTTGAGGGTATTGTCAGTTATACTTTCTTGATTCTTTAAGTTGTTTTCTTGTGCATGACTGTTTTTACTCCCCCATGCATGTGCGTAAAATTAAAATCACGGTTTCCTAAATAATAAAAGGTGAGCTAGCTCTTGACAACCAAGAAGCAAAGAGGAAATTAAACATCAATACACAGTCATTATTGTCTTTATGAGTGTTTTAATATAATAATTATTTTCATTGCCTTGAGATTACGTGTTGTTAATTTGATTTTTCTACTAATTTATCAAAAATGAACACTACTACAAAATATGCATTCTACATCGCCTAATTAACATCGGTTATATGAGAACCGATGTCGAAAAATGTGCGGTGCCATTTTTGTAAATAAAAGAACTTTGTTAACATCGGTTATATTTCATAACCGATGTTGTCGAATTGCCTACTAAGTTCACTTTCGTTCTCACACTCTATCCCACCCAAACGTTCTTCTCACTTTGTCTTTCCATACGACCTCATCTTTGATTTTCTCCTTCTCGTGCTTTGCATCCTTCAACAAACCTTAGCCTTCATGAACCCTCGCCCTTTCAAGAACCCACCATTGGTGTGCTCATTGAAAACACGGCGCCACCACCATGGTTGTGCTCTACGGCGAAAACGCTCTGCGACAAAGACGGAGGAAACCGGCGACGCCACCGTGATCAACAAGACCTATGAGTTCTTGGCGCCGCGATTCTTTGATTTCATCAAAGGAGAGTCTGATGAGGAATCGCTTAGGGCTGAGCTCTGGTTTGACACCGCTCTATCCTATGCTCCTTCGCGTATGTTCCTCTTCTGAAAGTTAGGGTTCCGTTTCGTTCCATTTCGTTCTTTTTCGTTCTTTGTCTGAAAGTTAGGGTTCCATTCAAATTGTTGTTACAACATTCATTCCTAAAATCAAGACTGGTAGATCTATTACTGTGGATAGCTTGTGTGATTTTAGTGAAGCTGACAAAACGCAGAAGGTACTGTTGCTTCAATTTTGATGATATAGATATATACTTTATTTTAACCCTTTTAACTGATAATCTATTGTTTTAATAGATGTTAGCTAGTGTTGATGATAATGTTCTGGAAACCAATATACAACCACAGAGCATGACTACCAAAACAGAGGAAAAATGAAGCTTACAAAGTGCAGAAGGTACTGTTGTTGTTGATTTTGTTAATAAGCAGAATTTGTGGCCAAAGCTTGTGCCTAATTTGCAGTCTACTATTCAGAATAGCCATCTTAACTGCACTTATTTTTCTCCGTGCTCTTCTGAGACCTTTCCAGTATTCAAATTTTGAAGCTTGTGCTTGTGACTTTTTCAAATTTTCTGTGTGTTATAAGTCTACATGTCTTTTAAAATTCAAGTTCTGCTTAAGCCTTATTGTTGCCAAAATTCATTCTGATTTTCCTGTTATCTCCAGGAAATGAAGCTATGTTTGGAGAGCTTGGGTACCACAGATAAGCACCTGTAATGGTATATACTAATCTCTAAGTAGCATTATTTAACTTTGATATTTTTTTCATTTGAAGTACTGTATTTCCATGTTTAGAATACCTGAAATAGAATCAAATCAGCGTGTATTGATTGAGCCAAGGCCTAATAGGCTAGTTGAATTTATTTTAAATATTTCTGCTCTGTCTGTTGCATCCACCAAACAGCATGGCTCATCCAAGTGGAATTAAATATTTCATCCAAGTGGAGGTATCATTTGCATCGTAGATATGGATCAGAAGCAAACAGTTGGCTGGTTAATCTACAGGTACACATGAATATGGTCTTTCAAATTGATCTATAGCATGTGCTTATTTTTATTTCTCCTTAATAGAATTATATTTGTATACCAAAATAATGTGATGCTACATATAAAGGTATGATATTCGCTATTTTGTAAAGATTTATTTCTCTCTCTTGGATAAGTTCATAGCAGAATGGGCTAATTTATGCTATAACAAGATAGAAGTACCTAGTTATTAAGTTGGGTGAATGCCAACGACCTATTAGTCAAGCAATCATGATTGTTTTGCTTGGTACATCCATGCTGCTTAATGAGATCATTAAATTATTTGTTGCTTAATAGGAAGTGAAGGACATACATTAGAGGAAGCCAAATCTATCAATCTGTCTTTGAGTGCATTGGGGAAGTGTATTGACACACTTGCAGAGAATCGTGCACATGTGTCATTTTGTGACTCTAAGCTTACTAGATTGTTACGTGATTTGAAGGAAAGATTCAGTGAGTATAAAAATTCATATTTTCTCTTTATTTATTTTATTACTATAAAGCAGCAGATTCTCAATTATGGCATGCTATGTAGCAGATGCTGACAGGTAAAACACACTGGTAACCTGGATCAGTCACATTTTTCTACATTTGAGAATAAAAAGATGCCCCAATAATTAAAGAACTATTCCGAAAGACATTCAATTTGTACATAGAGTATGGTGAAGCTTGGGACACTTTGGGTGTAGTAATCTGACATTTAAGAATAAATTGCTGACTCACTATTAATTCTTGTATATATTACTGAATGCATTTGTCTTTTGTCTTTTTTTAAAAAATCACCACCTTTCAGGTAGCATAGTGGTGAGACTTGTCTTTTTACCTTTTGAAGAAAGTTCATATGCAACATTTGCAAGGTCTGCTTCAGGTTCTATTTCACTGTGATGCTTCCTATGTCCCTTGGCTCCTTTCACTTTGAATCTGGTTCAATTGCTTGGCTTTGGTAAATAGAGTATCCTATCTTTCCATAATTCTTATCTCTTTTATTTCTTTACTTTTGAGTTTTGACTAACTACAATTAATCCACGTAATTTATGTTTTATAGGTTGTTGATGGGAAGCTTTCTCAAACTTGTTACCTTATAGATCTTGATTTTTGCTATAATCACTTAAGTCACAAGTAAGCTTCTACTGTTAATATGGTTTTTCTGAAATTTGGTTTGTAAATTTAAATCAAGCTCCTTATGACATTGCTTTTTTGTAGATATGAGAAACTAGAGGGAAAACAATTTTCTATTTTTGATAATGAAGCATGGAAGTTAGAGGTACCATAACTCCACTTTCTGCCAAATTGTGCCTCCACTCTCTGTTGAGTTTCCTAAGTTCCCCAGCTGCTTGAATCTGAATTTGAATTTCAGACTGACTGTATTTGATTTGAATGAAGAGGTATCTTGGTCTGTAAACTTGGAACACTAACCTCCAAGTTGTTATTGGGACCTAGCTAAGGTATGCTTCTCTGTAGTCATTTTATGCTTCTCTATTGCTCACTGTCAGGTTACTTGGCATTTTTGTGTGTGCTGTTATTATAAAAAATTGCTTGATTTTAAAGCATAACTTTGGTTACACTGTCTCTTTTATATTGAACAGCACATATACTAACATAGTTTTATCCCTGTTATTATATTGAATAGTACATACTTTGCAATTAAATTATTAAGTTTATAGCTTTTTTTTAAAACATCTAAAAGTGCCTTCTTTTGAAGACTTTGATATAAATTGTGGCAAGAAGAAGCCAAATTGGAAGTCAAATGGGTCCTGAATAATTGAATTCAGTTTGAATTTATCCTTAATTTTCTAATGTTCCAATTACATTTTTGTGCCTGACACTAATTTAATTCATGCTCAGTAGAGGCTTGCTATGATCTATTTTATGATTTATTTATGAATTTATTTATATCCATATGGAGAGGCTTGCTATTGATATTGTCACGATGCATATTTTATGATTTATTTATGACATTTACATCCTCTAGAACTAAGCACGAGTTTAGAATCCTTGTCCATTCTATATGCCATATTAAGATATTATCTTCCCTGCACCCTTAACGTGAATATATATATATATATATATATATATAACAAGACAAAAGTGCTAAGAAAAAGCAAAGGCAATGAATTTTCAATTAAAAGAAAACAAGTAGGCTAAATTGAAGTGATTCATTATTTATATTTATTGTAGCAAAACTTCAATTTATAGGATAAAATAAGTGAGATAATAAAAAAAGAATTATAAAATTTATTGTAGAAAATATAAATAATTGAAAAATCTTATTTTTACAAAATTTATATAACTTTTTATATAAATTAAAAATAAGAAATTATTGTTTGACCCTTGTTTGACTTCTTACTTTGGTTTTACATTATGAGATCTTGTGATTCTTGAAATTTTTAAATTCTTGAATAAATTGAAGGGGCCAAAATAACTCATACAAATTTGTTCATTTTTAGCATGTTACTTTTTTATTATTTATTATTTTGTTCGTCATTAGTGTTATGTTTCTTCTCTAGAAATCAATTATACTAGCATTGCACAAAGTTATGAGATGTCACCTTGCTGTGGGTACAGAAAATTCTAAAAAATGTTACTCAGCCTAAGTTACTAATATTAATATTTTTCATTTTGTAGCTGCTGAGTTGTATGATTTTGATGATCAGAAGGTAAGTTGACGTATTATCTTTGCTAATTATGGACTACATTTTTATTGCTCAATTTTGCATCAACCCCCCTGCCCCGCCTCTTGTGTTTTTAACCAACCTCTGTATGTGCTTTTTTCTTTAAATGAAGGATGAGAACAAATTTGATTTCAAAAAAATCATGAGTAAAAATTGGGTCGAGCCACCAAGAAGAGAACGGAAGCACAAGTAAACATTGGCCTTCTAAGAATATTTGACTGTCTCCAGTAGTCCATTCCCTGTTAGGATTATATTGTTTGGAGTAATTTCATAGCTGCACACTTATTTACTAATTTTGATGTTATTTTATTAATTTTTTCATTCTTGGTTTTGTTTCTCTCTAATTTGGCTGCATAGGAAGCAAGTAGTGACATGAAATTGGTTATGGAGAAATTAGGCGAGTGATACTTATATGCATATATTTTGTTATATATCTATTTCAGTTGAGTGGATACGCTAATATGATATTGAAAATTTATTTCTATAGTTGAAATAAGAGTTATTTCTTGCATCTAACTTTGAAATTTTATGGAAAATTTTCAATTTTTAACAAAGTATAATTTTTCATAACTGATTGCTAGTTTTTATTAGTATAGACATTCAATTTCATGAAATTAAGTGCGTATACTAATAAAACTAGCATGTTTTTATTTTTTTTAAAAATAACTTTTTACATCGGTTCTAATTAAAACCGATGTAGAATGTATCTATACAACATCGGTTCTTTAAAGAACCGATGTTGTATAGGTACTTTTTACATCGGTTGTGCCAATAACCGATGTAAAAAGTTGACAGATTTACACATATCGATACACTTTCTACATCGGTTTAAGGCACAACCGATGTAAAAAAGTGTTTTCAACATCGTTTGGAAAACCGATGTTGAAAGTGCGACACTTTCAACATCGTTGGATACAACATCGGTTTTAAACCGATGTTAAAGGCCTTTTTTGTAGTAGTGGAAGAAGGTTTAAAATTTTCTTAATCGTGACATTGGACCTGGGTTAGCTTATCCAAAAGCATTTCTAGAAGAAGAAAATAAGAAGAAAAAGAAAAAAAAATGAAATGGGTTTCTCCATAAGCTAAAATTAACTAATACATAAGTGAATTTGTAAAAAGTCTTACATCTTCTAGAAAAATTATATGATAGAACTTTTACAAGTTAGCTTATACATAAGCTAATTTTAGCTTATAGAGAAATTTATTTCATGTTTTTCTTCTTATTTTTTTCTTATAGAAATATTTCTGGCTAAGCTTAGCCAAACAAATTATCTTTCATGTTTTGTTTTAGATTATTGCGAGGCTCTTGCTTGGATTGAAGTACATTACAAGAGTAGGAACACATCATTTTTAACTATTTGTTACGTGGATTAATCATTATACTTAAAATATTATATTTTTGTACATTGAACATTTCAACCTTGATGATTTTTTTTTCTTTTTTTCCATGTGGGTTTTCATGCAAACCTCAAGTTGTCCATGGGAAAGTTATGATTGAAGATTCACCTTGGTTCATATATTATATATGTGTGGATACTACTTGTTTATAAAAGTGTGGATACTAGTTTACTTTTATAAACAAGTAGGTTGTTAAGATTTTAGCATTGGAGATGTCCTAAATAATTTCTGACGGTTTTTTTTTAAAATAAAAGGTCACAAATTAACGGCTAAACATAATCTAAGTCAACTAAATACAACAAAACCATCCAATATTCATTTTAGAAACAAACATATACAATTTATTTTTCAATATTCAGCACAAAAGAAGACATCATTCGATAGTTAAAAGTCATTTAATATCCAAGTTAAATATGATCAAATTACTTTCACAAAACATTACTATTATAAAGTTGTCAATTCATCTTCATAATTTGCACTGTTGCACTTGCTCACGAACTTGCATTGGTCAGCCCATACCCATAACCGTCATTAGTGTTAACCTCCTAAAAATTAGTAAAGGAAAGGGCCTCAATAAAAAAAATTATTGAGATAATTTGCACTGTTATACATGAACTTGCATTGGTCAACCCATATTTTTTTTTAAGATATAGTTAACTAGAATTAACAAATACAACAAAATAAAATAAAATTTGTCAACGCAAAAGAGAAGTCAAGGGCTTTGGGTGTTTTTTCCTGTACCCCATAAAACAGAAAAAGAAAGGGGTGAGCTTGAGTTTTATGGGATGCAGAAAGCATGGGCGGCTTTTAGCTGCAAGATGCACAAATAGAATTTGTGTCATTCTCCAACTACAATACCATTTTTTGGAGTAAAAAGATCATAACACTTTTCATCAGTAAATTGAATCATAGGATTTAATATGGGGCACAAGGAGAACGGCCTAAACAGCAGTCATACTGTAACGACCCAACTTCGTTACAAATATGTTATACTAAACTCTCTATTTAATTATTATCATGTGAAAGAACTTATAAATTTTTTTCACATTTAAAATACATACACATGTACTTATATAAATCGTTCATCACTACATCGTCCAACTGCAATATACCGATGTACACTTTAAAATATAAAGTTACACATAATATCAGAAGAAGTATTCCATTGTAAAGAACCTTCATACTAATCTTAATATTTGTACAAATTCCTAAGTTTGTTTCCCCTTAGTATGTACATATATACTCGAACAAACTTAACAAAACAGAAGGATCGTCCAGTCTTTAGATCGTCCAATCCAAAGGAATAAAGGGATCGTCCAATCTTCAACTTTGACTATCATGGAAGCCTGCGCCATCACTATTACCTGCTCCCGTGTCAATACACGATCATTGCAGTAATACAATACAAACACAAATTGCAAGGGTAAGCTTACTTATATATAAAAAAATAATACAGTATACACAATTTCAATCACACCATTCACAATAAACATTCAGTTCACTTCAGGTATCATTCTACACATCAATGTCATCATGCAACATTATGCTGACTCGACTCCATGGAGATTTCAACAACTTTCGGGCGGTCCCCATAGGCCCCATCCCCTACCATTAGTCTCGCCTTAGACCATTCAGGGAGTCCCTTGAGCCACCATGTGGAGGAAGTGTGAATTTAATCCGATATAGACAAGTGTTGGTATTGGCTTACCTCTGTCAGGTTTGCAAAACCTTCCATCTTTAGGAATTCGCCCACTTGTCTATTCTATATGCCCGCCATTGGCCACCACGAAATCCTCCAGCACTAGGTTGAGAGCCCACCTAGCACCCTCAACTTACGTGCCTACCCTTATGCAATATCATGCACAACTCAACCACTCTGATTGCCACACGCTCTCTCTATGTTATAAATTCACCATTTTTCTCAATTCAAGCTTATGAACCCATCCCGCAGTTCAATAAGCACAAGTAACGCATTCTCATTACTTGACTCCTTACTCACAACTCAACGTCAACGTTAACCAAAATTGTGAATTTCCTAACATAGCTCTAGAACCAAAATAGTGGCAAATCAAACATCCTCGTTCGTAACAAGACTAGGTTCTGATTCTCTGTTAGACACACCCTCAAAATTTCACAACCACCATCGTTGGACGTTAGACTTTACTGTACCTAAGGTACCACTGGACGCGGTTCATTATACTCTGACTCATTGGACGCTGGTCACTAGACGCTGGGTCCTTGAACGCTGTATTTACTACACTCTAGTATTCATTGGACGTTGGTTTTTAGTCGTAGTATAGATAGATGGACGATGGTTTTTCTTTGGACGAGTGGTTTTCTACAGAGTCCAGAACCTTTCAAAACCCATTACGAACATATGATTCAAAGATTTTGAAACCATTTTCCAATACTTACAATATCATTCCACATCACAACAACATATTATCACCACAAACTCAGTTCAGATCATCAAAACATTAAGAGAGCAAAATCATAACATCATCATCACAAATCATTAAAGCATCCAGATAGAAATAGAATTCCAAATATATCACCACCAAATCAATTAAACAAGTTTAAAGCTTCCCTTACCTACAGTTCTTTGATTCAAACCGTGAAGAAGAAAAGCTAGTGAGGATAACTTTGAGGTTCTCGAGTGATCTGCCCTCAAGTTTTTTTTCTACAGATTCGACTAAGAGACACCGACTTTAACTCAGCCAAGAATTCTCTAGGGAAGAAGAAATAAATCTTCAAGTTCAGGTAGAAAATTTTGGCCCTCTCACTTACGGTAAGGATACTTATAGCAAAAAGAAAGATAAGAATGAAGAAGACTAGAAGAAACAGGAAGCTTTGCACGTCTAATAAGAAGATTTGCATGGAATTTTGCTATTTGTCCCCTACCTTTCCTCTAAAGACACTCCCTTCTCTTATTATTTTCTTCTACAACTTACGTAAAATCCTAAAATCTCCCTACACACACTCTGAGTCTAACACCTTATTAAATTTCAAGATTAATTCCACATCACATATCACAACATATAACTTAAGTTAATTATCATATTATTTCAACATAATTTAATTTTCTCTTGTATTATCAATCAAACACTTGAAAGAAATCACGACATTACAATTCTCCCCAACAAGAAAAATTTTCGTCCTCGAAAATTCGCTTACCTGAGAAGAGATAAGGATATTGTTCACGCATTTTATCTTCAAGTTCCCATGTAGCATCACCCGTAGTATCACTCCATATAACTTTAACCAAATTAATAGCTTTGCCCCTAAGCTGTTTAGTTTCTCGATACTCAATCCTGACTGGACGAGTCTCAAGCGTCCAGTCCTCTCGTAATTGTATCACATCCGGCTCAAGGATATGAGTAGGATCAGAAACATATTTCCTCAATTGAGACACATGTAATACATTGTGTAAGTTGGCTAGAATAGGTGGTAAAGCCATTTCATAAGCCACTGGACCTATGCGTCTAAGGATTTGATAGGGTCCAATGAACTTAGGTGTAAGTTTCTTCGACTTAATTGATCGTCCAATACCCGTAGTTGGCGTAACCTTTAGAAACACATGATCGCCGGCTTCAAACTCAAGTGGCCTTCTACGTTTGTCCGCATAAGATTTCTGTCTACTTTGTGAGGCCTTCATCCTTTCTTGAATTAACTTAATCTTTTCTGTAGCCTGTTGTAACATCTCTGGCCCTACTACCATATTCGTTCCATCTTGGTACCAACAAAGAGGTGTTCTACACCTTCTACCATACAAAGCTTCAAATGGTGCCATACCAATACTAGCATGAAAACTGTTGTTGTAGGTAAATTCTACCAGAGGTAAAACTTCATCCCAACTTCCAAGATGATCCAAAACACATGCCCGCAACAGATCTTCTAGTGATTGGATCGTTCTCTCAGATTGTCCATCAGTCTGTGGATGATAAGAAGAACTAAATCTCAACTTAGTTCCTAAGGCTTTTTGCAAACTTTGCCAAAATCTTGAAGTAAATCTTGGGTCTCTGTCTGAAATAATACCAGATGGCACTCCATGCAATCTTACTATCTCTCTGATATACAATTGAGTGAGCTTCTCCAAAGAATACTTCATGTTAACAGGTAAGAAATGAGCACACTTTGTTAATCTGTCAACGATCACCCATATAGCATCACAACCTTTAGTTGTCCTAGGCAAACTGGATACGAAATCCATGGTAATACTGTCCCATTTCCACTCTGGAATCTCCATTGCTTGTAACAAACCACCGGGTCTCTGATGTTCTACTTTAGCCTTCTGACAAGTTAAACATGCTGCCACATATTGTACCACATCTCTCTTCATACCGGACCACCAAAATATTTTCCTCAAATCTTGATACATCTTAGTCATACCGGGATGTAGACTAAGTTTACTTTTATGACCTTCGTCCAATAGGAGTCTTTTTAACTCAATGTTTTGTGGTACACAAATTCTACCTTTGAATCTCAAAATTCCATCATCACCCAAACTAAAGTCTATTGCTTTATTCGTACCCAACAACTCCATTGTTCTACTCAAGCTAGGATCCAATAACTGTTTCTCCTTAATCATTCCTAGAAAATCATTAGTCACAGTTAGCATACCACAACTAATGTGATCGTAGGTCACTTCAACATACAAGTTCATATCTCTAAACTTCTCCACCAATTCTAACTCTTTTACCATCAAAGTGGACATCTGGACGGTCCTTCTACTAAGGGCATCAGCTACCACGTTAGCTTTACCCGGATGGTACATCAATTGAAAATCATAATCCTTCAAAAACTCCATCCATCGCCTTTGTCTCATATTGAGCTCCTTTTGATCAAACAAGTATTTTAAACTCTTATGATCACTAAATACATCGAATTTAGCTCCATAAAGATAATGTCTCCATATTTTCAAGGCAAACACCACTGCTGCTAGCTCCAAATCATGAGTGGGATAGTTCCTCTCATGAATCTTCAACTGTCTTGAGGCATAAGCCACAACTTTCCTTCCTTGCATCAATACACAACCCAAACCTTGATGAGATGCATCACAGTAAACTTCAAAAGGTTCACTAGTATCAGGTATCACAAGGACAGGAGAAGAAGTCAACCTTTGCTTCAATTCAAGAAAACTTTGTTCACAAGCTTCAGTCCATGCAAATGGTTGGTCCTTGCGAGTAAGTTGGGTCAATGGTGTTACTATCTTAGAGAATCCTTCTATGAATCTCCGATAGTATCCAGCTAATCCAACAAAACTTCTAATCTCTGTGGCTGTCTTTGGACGTTCCCATTGCAAAACTGCTTCTACTTTTGAAGGATCCACTGCAATCCCTTCAGCTGAGATTACATGACCCAAGAACTTAACTTCTTCTAGCCAAAACTCACACTTGGAGAGTCTTGCATACAATTGCTTTTCTCTCAAAATTTCCAATACAACTCTTAAATGGTCTTCATGCTCTTCACAAGTACGGGAATAGATAAGAATGTCGTCGATGAACACCACAACAAACTTATCCAAGAATGGACGAAAGATCCTATTCATGTAATCCATGAATATAGCAGGAGCATTCGTCACTCCAAAAGGCATGACCACATACTCATAATGTCCATACCGAGTCCGAAAAGCTGTTTTCGGTATATCCTCATCTTTCACTCTTATCTGATGATACCCTGACTTCAAATCAATTTTTGAGAAAATCTTTGCTCCACGCAACTGGTCCATCAAATCATCTATCCTTGGCAAAGGATATTTATTCTTGATAGTGAGCTTATTCAATTGACGATAGTCAACACATAGCCTAGAACCACCATATTTCTTCTTGACCAGTAACACAGGTGCTCCCCAAGGAGAAACACTAGGTCTGATCATTTCCTTCTCCAACAAACCTTCAATTTGTTTCTTCAGTTCAGCTAATTCAGCGGGTGCCATCCTATAAGGAGTTATTGACACTGGTCCCACACCTGGAGTTAGTTCAATAGCAAACTCAACTTCTCTTTGTGGAGGTAAGCCAGGTATTTCTTCAGGAAAGACTTCAGGAAAATTTCTAACAATTGCTATAGAATCCAAGTCAAGATCACTCTTGACTTCCAAGAAAGAAAAGACCACAAAACACGAAGCCCCGTCCTTCAAAGAAACTCGTGCTTGCTTTGCAGAAATAAATTCAAGATCTTCATGATCAGGGAATATAAGAGTCTTTTGAGCACAATCTATAAGAACACGATTGGAGGACAACCAATCCATTCCTAAGATTATGTTCAAATCCATCAAAGGAAGGCAAATCAAGTTAACCTTGTACTTGCGTCCATTGATTAAAACAGGACACCCCACGCATACTAAAGAAGTCACCACAGGGGTGGCTGTAGGAGTAGAGACATGCAAATCAAACAACAAAGGGCACGTAGACAATTTCAATCTTTTCACACAATCATAAGAAATGAAGGAATGTGTAGCTCCAGAATCAAACAAGACAGATAAGGAGTTACCGTCCACTTCACACACACCTTGCACAAGATCATCAGATTTGGACGCTTCCGCTCCATTCATAGCAAATACTCTTCCAGCTACCTTAGGCTTCTCAACCTTTGGTGCATTTCTTGCTGGTACAGGTCTATCATTAACTTGGCAATCTCTTGCTATATGTCCGGGCTTCTGACATTTAAAACAGATTATCTCCTTATAAGTACATTGAGTGCTGTAATGTGGACCACCACACCTAAAGCATCTAATGCTTTGAGCTCCTGATTGAGCTACAACTACATTTCCCCGAGGCTGTTGGGGTCTAAAATAAGGTTTCTTCTGGAAATTTCCCTTTTTACTGCCTGAGGGTCCATCACCATGAGTCCTTATTACTCTACTACCACCCTCTAGACGTTCCACAGTCTTCGCCTTCTCTACTAATGCAGGAAACTCCCTAATAGCCATAGGGACAATCATTCGCTTCACCTCTTGCTTCAAGCCTTCTTCGAATTTTCTACACCTCCAAGCTTCAGTAGTAGCTTGAGAATAAAAACGAGCTAAGTGTTCAAACTTAGTCGCATATTCATGAACTGTTAGGTTGCCTTGCTCTAACTTCATGAATTCTGCCTCTTTAGCATATCTAGCACTATCTGGAAAATACCTCTCCAGAAAGCGCTCCCTGAAATTTCCCCAAGTAAGGGGTTCTCCACGTGCTTCCATCATTTGTAGAGTTCCATGCCACCAGAACTCTGCTTCATCAGTTAACATATAGGTGGCATAAGTAACCTTTTTATCTTCAGGACATGCCATTGCCCTAAAGATCTTTTCTAAAACTCTTATCCAGTTATCAGCTACATCTGGATCAGAGTTTCCTTTAAATGATGGTGGATCATTCTTCCTAAATTCAGCCAATCCCTGATACTCAGGTGGGATTACTGTTCGAGCTGCTTGTGCAGCAACCTGAGTGGCCTCTAACTGTGCCAAGGCTGCTTGATGCTGATGAGCCATAGTAGCACTCTGTTGTTGCATCGCAGCTGCCATTACTTCCATAGCATGGGCCATTTGGGCCATATCAGAGGGAGGAGGAGGAACAGGAGGTCTAGGTGGTCTCACCATCCTAACAGAAGACCAAACCAAGTTAGAGAATAACATTGGTTAAAGCCTTCTACTAATCATGTCAATCACACACAGCAAAACATAATAGACCTATCCCCATAGGTTCGTCCACAAGATACTAGCATGAAATTAAAAAAAAAACTATCTTTGATCTCGGTTTTCGCCTGCCATAATATCCTATTCGTCGCTCAAAATATTGAGATGGCCAGTCTCAACATTTCACAACAATGCAACTAGGATTTATGGTGTAACGAACATCCAAAACATTCAACATCCTTAAATAACTTCACAACAACCACATAAGAAACATAGAAAACACATAACGCACAGTCCGATTTGAATCGAACTGCTCTGATACCATTATTGTAACGACCCAACTTCGTTACAAATATGTTATACTAAACTCTCTATTTAATTATTATCATGTGAAAGAACTTATAAATTTTTTTCACATTTAAAATACATACACATGTACTTATATAAATCGTTCATCACTACATCGTCCAACTGCAATATACCGATGTACACTTTAAAATATAAAGTTACACATAATATCAGAAGAAGTATTCCATTGTAAAGAACCTTCATACTAATCTTAATATTTGTACAAATTCCTAAGTTTGTTTCCCCTTAGTATGTACATATATACTCGAACAAACTTAACAAAACAGAAGGATCGTCCAGTCTTTAGATCGTCCAATCCAAAGGAATAAAGGGATCGTCCAATCTTCAACTTTGACTATCATGGAAGCCTGCGCCATCACTATTACCTGCTCCCGTGTCAATACACGATCATTGCAGTAATACAATACAAACACAAATTGCAAGGGTAAGCTTACTTATATATAAAAAAATAATACAGTATACACAATTTCAATCACACCATTCACAATAAACATTCAGTTCACTTCAGGTATCATTCTACACATCAATGTCATCATGCAACATTATGCTGACTCGACTCCATGGAGATTTCAACAACTTTCGGGCGGTCCCCATAGGCCCCATCCCCTACCATTAGTCTCGCCTTAGACCATTCAGGGAGTCCCTTGAGCCACCATGTGGAGGAAGTGTGAATTTAATCCGATATAGACAAGTGTTGGTATTGGCTTACCTCTGTCAGGTTTGCAAAACCTTCCATCTTTAGGAATTCGCCCACTTGTCTATTCTATATGCCCGCCATTGGCCACCACGAAATCCTCCAGCACTAGGTTGAGAGCCCACCTAGCACCCTCAACTTACGTGCCTACCCTTATGCAATATCATGCACAACTCAACCACTCTGATTGCCACACGCTCTCTCTATGTTATAAATTCACCATTTTTCTCAATTCAAGCTTATGAACCCATCCCGCAGTTCAATAAGCACAAGTAACGCATTCTCATTACTTGACTCCTTACTCACAACTCAACGTCAACGTTAACCAAAATTGTGAATTTCCTAACATAGCTCTAGAACCAAAATAGTGGCAAATCAAACATCCTCGTTCGTAACAAGACTAGGTTCTGATTCTCTGTTAGACACACCCTCAAAATTTCACAACCACCATCGTTGGACGTTAGACTTTACTGTACCTAAGGTACCACTGGACGCGGTTCATTATACTCTGACTCATTGGACGCTGGTCACTAGACGCTGGGTCCTTGAACGCTGTATTTACTACACTCTAGTATTCATTGGACGTTGGTTTTTAGTCGTAGTATAGATAGATGGACGATGGTTTTTCTTTGGACGAGTGGTTTTCTACAGAGTCCAGAACCTTTCAAAACCCATTACGAACATATGATTCAAAGATTTTGAAACCATTTTCCAATACTTACAATATCATTCCACATCACAACAACATATTATCACCACAAACTCAGTTCAGATCATCAAAACATTAAGAGAGCAAAATCATAACATCATCATCACAAATCATTAAAGCATCCAGATAGAAATAGAATTCCAAATATATCACCACCAAATCAATTAAACAAGTTTAAAGCTTCCCTTACCTACAGTTCTTTGATTCAAACCGTGAAGAAGAAAAGCTAGTGAGGATAACTTTGAGGTTCTCGAGTGATCTGCCCTCAAGTTTTTTTTCTACAGATTCGACTAAGAGACACCGACTTTAACTCAGCCAAGAATTCTCTAGGGAAGAAGAAATAAATCTTCAAGTTCAGGTAGAAAATTTTGGCCCTCTCACTTACGGTAAGGATACTTATAGCAAAAAGAAAGATAAGAATGAAGAAGACTAGAAGAAACAGGAAGCTTTGCACGTCTAATAAGAAGATTTGCATGGAATTTTGCTATTTGTCCCCTACCTTTCCTCTAAAGACACTCCCTTCTCTTATTATTTTCTTCTACAACTTACGTAAAATCCTAAAATCTCCCTACACACACTCTGAGTCTAACACCTTATTAAATTTCAAGATTAATTCCACATCACATATCACAACATATAACTTAAGTTAATTATCATATTATTTCAACATAATTTAATTTTCTCTTGTATTATCAATCAAACACTTGAAAGAAATCACGACATTACACATACAAGTATGCCACAAACAATCAAAAGCAAAAGAACCATTACAAAAGCAAAATCATTAACCACATAAGCTACCAAACGTATTTCATAATATAATCTTGAACTCTCTGACATTCACAAGTAGAATAGAAACAAAATATAAATTGTATAATAATATAAAAGCAAGTTGGCAACCAATATAGAAAGAAAACAAGAAAATGAAATGATCATCAATGATAATGAATAGAAATTGTTAATGCAGCTGAAATTTCTGATGTACTGCAGAATTTTCTGATGTGTATTTATTTTTATGCTTTATGCAGTGCAGTTGTTGTGTTTTCAGACTTAGTGTGTTGACTTGTACCTTTGGAGTGTGTTTTAAGCCTTGTAATTAAGATGGGCAGCTGGCTCATTAACTTGTTAGGTAGTAGAAGGCTTTTGTTCTGCTTTTTAGTCATATATGTATCAGAAACAATTGCATACTGCAGCTATATGAATGAAATATTTTTACGTTTCTGATTTCCTTAGAGCTTCTTGTGCCAACAATTGGTATCTAGAGCTTATTTGATCTTGAGGGACTGTGAGAGAACCTGAGAAAAGAGAGAAAACCAGAAACAGAAAACCAGAAAACAGAGAGGAGAGACAATAAAAAACCTAATATGTTTTCAGAATACACAACTTCTAAATGGCTTCCAACAATGTCTCACTACCAGCACCTCCTGTATTCACAGGAAAGAACCACGAAATTTGGGCTGTGAAGATGAGAGCTCAGTTGAAAGCTTATGATATTTGGGAAGCAGTGGAGACAGCTGAACCACCAGCTTTGGAAGAAAATCCCACTGTTGCTCAGATGAGAGTTCACAATGAGCAAATTTCGAAAAGAGCAAAGGCTCTTACCATCTTGCATTCAGCTATGGATGATGATGTTTTTATGAGAATCTCAAACTTGGATACAACAAAGGAAGTTTGGGAGAAGCTTGAAGAAGAGTTTTTTGGAAATGAGAGGACTAAGCAAATGCAAGTTCTCAACCTCAAAAGAGAGTTTGAAGCCTTGAAGATGAATGAGGCTGAAAACATCAAAGATTTCATGACTAGATTGATGAAGGTTGTGAACCAGATCAGATTGCTAGGGGAGAAATTTCCAGACAGCAGAATAGTTGAGAAAGTCTTGGTTGTCTTACCGGAAAGGTTTGAATCCAAAATTTCTTCACTTGAAGAATCAAAGGATCTCTCCAAGATAAGCTTGACAAAGCTTATAAATGCTCTTCAAGCTCAAGAACAGCGGAGGCTTCTCAGACAGGAGGAAGCATCAGAATCTGCTCTACAAGTCAAACACAAAGGGAAGGCAATAGCAGCAAAAGGAGAGAAGAAATATGTTGGAGAGCACTTTGGAAATGATTCAAAGAGAAGAGAAAATTTTCCAAAGTGTGGGATTTGCAAAAGAACCAGTCACAAGGAGAGTGATTGCTGGTACAAAGGGAAGACACTGTAATGTCGTGATTTATTTCAAGTGTTTGATTGATAATACAAGAGGAAATTTAAATTTAAAGTTATATTATGTATAAAAGAATTAATAAATAGATTGTGTTGTTATGTGCTATAATGTTGTTAATAATATTTCATGTAAGGTTGGGCTTAGAAGGTAAGGTTGTTGTTAGAAATTTTACGTAAATTTCGTAAGTTGTAGAAGAAGAAAAAAAAAATAAGAAAAGGGGGTGCTTTTAGAGGAAATGGAGGTGTTACTAGTAAAATTTCATGCAAATCTCTTAAGTGAACGTGTCAAGCTTCCTGTTTCTTCTATTCTCCTTCATTCTTATCTTTCTTTTTCTATAAGTTTCCTTACCGTGAGTGAGAGAGCTATTTTCCTACCTGAACTTGAAGAATTATTTCTTCTTTCCTAGAGAGTTCTTAGCTGATTTTAAGTTGGTGACTCCTAGTTGATTCTGTAACAAAACTTGAGGGCAGATTACTCGAGAATCTCAAAGTTCTCCTCTCTAGCTTTTTCTTCTTCACGGTTTGAGTCAAGAGCTGAAGGTAAGGGAAGCTTTAAACTTGTTTTATTGATCTGGTGGTGATAGGTTTGGAATTCTGTTTCTGTTTTGGATGCTTTAAAGGTTTGTTATGATGATGTGATGATTTTTGCTCTCTTGATGTTTTGATGATCTGAGCTGAATTTGTTGTGATAATATGTTGTTATGCTTTGGAATGATATTGTAAGTGTTGGAAAATGGTTTCAAAATCTTTGAAACATGTGTTCGTAATGGGTTTTGAAAGGTCCTGGACTCTGCAGAAAACCACTCGTCCAAAGAAAACCATCGTCCATCTATCTATACTATGACTAAAAACCAACGTCCAGTGAATACTAGAGTGTAGTAAAACCAGTGTCCAATGAATCAGTGTCTAGGGACCAGCGTCCAATGATTCAGAGTATAATAACCCGCGTCCAGTGGTGCCTTATGTTCAGTAAAGTCCGACGTCCAACGATGGTGGTTGTGAAATTTTGAGGGTGTGTTTAACAGAGAATCAGAACCTAGTCTTGTTACGAACGAGGATGTTTGACATGCCACTATTTTGGTTCTAGAGCTATGTTAGGAAATTCACACTTTTGGTTAACGTTGATGTTGAGTTGTGAGTAAGGATTCAAGTGCTGAGAATGCCTTACTTGTGCTTATTGAACTGCTGGATGGGTTCATAAGCTTGATTTGAGAAAAATGGTGAATTTATAACATAGAGAGAACGTGTGGCAATCAGAGTTGTTGAGTTGTGCATGATATTGCATAAGGGTAGGCACGTAAGTTGAGGGTGCTAGGTGGGCTCTCAACCTAGTGCTGGAGGATTTCGTGGTGGCCAATGGCGGGCATATAGAATAGACAAGTGGGCGAATTCCTAAAGATGGAAGGTTTTGCAAACCTGACAGAGGTAAGCCAATACCAACACTTGTCTATATCGGATTAAATTCACACTTCCTCCACATGGTGGCTCAAGGGACTCCCTGAATGGTCTAAGGCGAGACTAATGGTAGGGGATGGGGCCTATGGGAACCGCCCGAAAGTTGTTGAAATCTCCATGGAGTCGAGTCAGCATAATATTGTATGATGATATTGATGTATGGAGTGACATATGAAATGAACTGAATGTTTAGTGTGAATGATGTTGATTGAAATTTGGTGTATAATCTATCATTCTTTTTATAAGAAGCTTACCCTTGCAATTTGTGTTTGTATTGTTTTACTGCAATGATCGTGTGGTTAACACGGGAGCAGGTAGCAGTGATGGTGCTGGTTCTCATGCTAGTCATGGTTGAAGATTGGACGATTCTCCTGCTATGTTGATTGGACGATCCTAAGATTGGACGATCCTCCTGTTTTGCTAATTTTGTTCTAGTATATATATATATGTACTTTCAAGGGGACCAACTTAGGATTTTGTATAAAAATAAAGATTAGTGTGAACGTCCTCTACAAGGGAATCTTCCTTCTGATGTTATATGTATCCTCGTATTTTAAGGTGTAAATTGGCATATCATACTTGGACGATGCGGTGACGAACGTTGTATATAAGTACATATGTATATATTTTAAATGAGAAAAATTTATACGTTCTTTCATATGATAAAATTAAATAGAGAGTTTAGTATAATATATACGTAACGAAGTTGGGTCGTTACAGACACCACCACCTATCCAATGTAGATACTACAAACAAAATGGCCACTTAGAGAGGTTTTGTAGGCTGAAACAGTAGCTGCAAAATCAGCAAAATCAGACCACTCAAAAGGCAAATGTCACTGAAGCTGAAAATGATGAAGATCTATTGTTCATGGCCAAGACTACAAGGAGTTTGGAGGATGAAAATACATGGTTTATTGACAGTGGCTACACTCAACACATGACAAGCATACCAGAATTTTTTTCTGAGCTGAAACCCGCTAGAGGATCGGTAAAGATTGGAAATGGAGACAAACTTGCCATCACTGGTAAAGGAGTTGTGGGAATTCATACTACAACAGGTATTAAGCATATTTCTGATGTTCTTTTAGTGCCTGAACTTGATCAAAACCTATTGAGTGTGGGTCAAATGATGCAAAGTGGTTATTGCTTGTTATTTAAAGAAAAAAGTTGTGTAGTTACTGATGTTGATGGTTATGAATTATTTGAAGTAGGGATGAAAAAAAGAAGTTTTCCTATTAATTGGAATTTAATTTCTGAGCATGAGTGCAACATTAGCAAGACTGAACTTGATTCTAAGCTATGACACAAGAGGTTTGGTCACTTTAATTTGAGATCCATTCAGTTTGCTCAAAAGCATGAGTTAGTCAAAGATTTGCCAAATATTCAAGTTTTTTCAGAAGTATGTGAAGGCTGTCAACTTGGTAAGCAACATAGATTGCCTTTTCCAAGTTCATCTACATGGAGAACAAGTGAAAAGCTTGAGTTAGTGCACTCTGATGTTTGTGGACCTATGAAAACTACTTCACTCAATGGCAACAAGTATTTTATTCTCTTCATAGATGATTTTACAAGAATGACTTGGGTTTACTTTCTTAAACAGAAATCTGAAGTTTTTTCTATTTTTAAGAAGTTTAAATCCCTTGTTGAAGTTGAAAGTGGTTGTCTTTTGAAGAAACTCATAACCGACAATGGGAAGGAGTATACCTCTGCTGAATTTAATTCATTTTGTGAAGATTTGGGAGTTGAGCGCCAACTTACAGTGAGCTATTCACCCGAACAAAATGGAGTGGCAGAGAGGAAAAATAGATCAGTCCTTGAGATGGCTAGATGCATGATTTTTGAGAAGAAAATGCCAAAGTCTTTTTGGGCAGAAGCTGTAAACACAGTTGTCTACCTCCAAAATAGACTTCCTACAAGAGCAGTAGAAGGGATGACACCCATTGAAGCCTGGGGAGGAATTAAACCATCCATTAGACATTTAAAAGTGTTTGGTTCACCTTGTTACTGTCATGTACCAGATGTGAAAAGAAGCAAATTGGATGAGAAAGCTGAAAAAGGAATTTTAATAGGCTATAGCTCAAAGTCTAAGGGCTATAAAGTCTATGGAATTGATTCAGGCAAAGTTTTTGTCAATAGAGATGTGAAGGTGGATGAAGATTCTTTTTGGAATTGGGAGACTTGTCAAATGGAAAGGCATACAGTTTTGCCTTCTTTGGAGAGCACCAATGAAGATCAAGAAGAAGAGATTGATGATGATTTTGCTGTGAGAGGCACTAGACCTCTTTTAGAAATTTATCATAGATGTAATGTTGCTGTAGTTGAACCTAGCAGCTTTGAAGAAGCTAGTAAGGTTGAAGAATGGAACCAAGAAACCAAGGAGGAGATCACCACCATTGAAGACAACAAGACATGTCAGCTGGTTGACAAACCAGAGGACAAAAATGCTATTGGAGTTAAATGGGTCTATAAGGTGAAGTTGAATCCTAATGGATCCATTAACAAATACAAGGCCAGACTTGTTGTTAAAGGCTACGCTCAACAGCCAGGAATTGATTATGCAGAAACATTTGCTCCGGTTGCAAGAATGGATACTATTCGCATTCTTGTAGCTTTGGCAGCTCAAATGAATTGGCAAAGACTAGTGTGAAGATATGATTGAATTCAATCATAATCTTCAAGTGGGAGATTGTTAGTCAAAAAAAAGGGGCCAACTGCCAACAACCTTTTTCGGTGCCTAATTGCAAAAGTTGTGTGCTACAATTTATTTCTGTGCAGGAGCAATCCCTCTATAAATAGAGGCCTTCGGTAGAAGCATAGTAACCTCACTACAATTGTAATTCCTTTTAGAGAGAGTTAGAAATACTAGTAGTGTGTGTTCTCCTATTGTAAGAGAGAGTGTAATTGTTCTCTCCTTATAGTTAGAGAGAGGTTGTAATTTTCTTCCACTTAGTAAAAATATTTCTCTGGTCTTGCCCGTGGTTTTTCCCTTATCCGTTGAGGGTTTTCCACGTTAAAATATTGTGTGTCAATTCCTATTTTTTTCTCATCTCTTATTTTAGTTGTGAGTTATTATTTTGTTACTAAGGTACCCAACAGAGAATGACATGTTGCGTGCACAACGTATTGAGGAAAAGATGGGAAGCAATAAGCATTTAGTGATTGTAGTGGATGCAGACAGCAATAAGAAGCTGGACCTCCACAAAGTGTGTTTTCCGACTGGAATTATGGTGGTGTTGATAACAACTGAACCGTCAACACAGGCAGAGAAGGATGATGACTTCAGAATTACATGCATGATGGATTTGAAAATTAGGACCCAAGATCATCTTTTGTCTTGGGAAGCTTTCTGCAGCTATTTGGACCGTAGCAAGGTACTGGTACTTCATCAATGGCCATTTAGAGAATTGCAGTGCAAATTGTTAAGGAACGTCATGGCCATCTTCTTGCCATTGTCCTTGTGGCAAAGTACCTGAAGAATGTGGAAGATGTTAAACAGTGGGAAGTTGCACTTGACAAATTAAGCAGCCCAAATCCTTCCTATGATTATCAAGATAGTGACCAAATTGGCATTAGTAGGGTCATGGTCAATGCATTCGTAAATATTATTTGGGAAGACATTGATGATACACAAAAGCTTTACCTTGAACTCGGTTTATTTGTTCGCAACATTAAAATTGGGGTGGGAAATGCAATCTTAGTGTTTGATAGGGCTGATTTATTAGGATATACACAAGAAATGATACCGAATTTAGATGAATTTGATGAATACAGAAGGCAAATCAGAGAGCTTCTAGACTGTTTTGTCTTGTTGAAAAATGAAAGGGGAGATGTCTATTTGCCTGTAGAAACCTATGATATGATAAAATCATTACACACCTTGAATCCTTCCATCATAAGGCATGGTGCATTAGGATTGACGGAGCCACCCTGCTTTGGACGATGGCATGACCTTATTCAGATAGAATTGATGAACAATAAAATACATGAGCTACCACAGTCACAGATTGCCCTCAACTCAAAGTGTTGTTGTTGCAGGGCAATGTTGATTTGATGGATATCCCTGACTCATTTTTCAACTACATGCCTCTGCTTCAACACTTGGACTTATCCTACACTAGTATAAGGGATTTGCCCTCTTCTGTCTCCGAATTAATACAACTTACTAAATTTTATCTTAGAGTTTGTGATCTCTTCATGGAACTACCACCACAAATTGGACTACTAAAGAATCTTGAAGAGCTTGATCTTGATGGGACTTTGATAACCCATCAACCTATAGAGATCGGAGAACTGATCAACTTGCGAAGCTTAACCCTTTGCTTTGATGGATACCATCATGTACTTAGTCATGGCATAAAAGGCAAGCAAATTTCCAATTCAACAATTATTCCTCCAGGAGTGATATCAAATCTTACTCAGTTGAATTATTTAAACATCAAAGTTGACCCTGAAGATGAGCGATGGAATGAGAATGTTAATAGTGTTTTTGTGGAAATTATTGGATTAAAGAGGTTGGAGACAGTGAGTATATATGTCCCAAAGGCTAACCTTTTGAAATTCATACCAGTCCACAAATCCCTCAATTTCAAATTGGTTGTTGGTCATCATATGTGACGTTTCATATCGCGTGTAACACCTGAAGTGGAGCAAAAATTCAAACGTTGTGACTATAGTATAAAGTTTGTTAATGGTGTAAATGTTCCAAATGTAGTGAAAATGAATCTTGGAAACTTCAAGGCCTTGTACCTAGACCGACATATGACCATCAAGAGTCTCTCTGATTTTGAGTTGAGGAATTTATCTGGGTTGCATGTATGTATATTGGCGGAATGTAATGAAATGGAAACAATTGTCGATAGAGGTTATTTACATAATGGGCCTGCTCTTCCAAATTTGGAGTTTTTGAGCGTATTCTACATGAAAAATTTAAGAAGCATTTGTGAAAGGCCTAACCCCTCGTTTCTCCACTTGAAGTCTATAGCATTGCACACTTGCCCCAAGTTAACTACCTTCTTCACCTTAGATTCTCTTAACAACCTTTCCTTTTTGGAGGAGATTATTGTTGAAGACTGTCCAAAAGTAACCACCCTTATAAGTCATGACTCACCAGAACAAAAAAAAACAGTGTTTTTCCTCCCCAAGTTGAGAATGATATCAATTCTCTATCTTCCTGAATTGGTCAACATTTTTAATGGCCTGGATGTTGGACATGTTTTAGAAGAAATGGTTTTTTTATTATTGCCCAAAACTCCAAAGTCTTTCCAAATCGAAGTTGTCAAGCAAATATTTGAGGATCATCAAAGGAGAAAGCACGTGGTGGGAAGCACTGAAATGGAATGTTGCAGAGTGGGGAGATGCTGGTCGACCCAACTTTCTTGAACTAATATTTTTCCCAATTAATGAAGAGGCTGACATGATGACCCAACTAGCTGCACATCAAGAGATAGAACTAAATGCAGATCACAATGAGTATCCGGTAATTATTAGTTATAGTCTTTTCAAATTCATGATGTGGTTGGTATGTTGGTATATCTTCCAATGACTAATAAAGAGGTGATCCTTTCTAGAAAATTATTTGTCTTTTTTTTATAAATTCTTTTAAGTTTTTTTTCCCAATAAAAACTAAACGATTGCTATAAATATTGTAACTTTACACTAATAACAAAATATGTTATGTTAACAATATAATCTACTCATGTTCTATCAATTACAGTCCTAAACTTAGAAAGTAAGGGTCTCATTCTCCTTTTTATTTCAATTAAGCATTCTAAATATTACTATTTCTTTTCTCTCCTTGGGTGGTACATCTTATACACAATCTTTGTAACGAGCAAAAAATTGTTTTTCAACCATATCAAATTACTCTCTTTTTATCTTTATATGTATACTTAATTCTCTTAATTGTTTATCTATTTCAATTTAAAAATAACTTTATATCACAATTTAACATATTCATTATAAATCTAAAATACAATTTCTATATTTAAAAATATTTACTTATTATGAATTTTTAATATATAAAAATAAATATTTATTCTTTACAATAAAGAGACTAAAATACTAGTGATAATATATTACCTCATCCCAATGGTGTAGCTCAGTTCGCAATAGACAACACGTTGAAGTGCTTTAAGGGGGAGTTTGGTAGGGGAATTCTTTTAAGTTTCCCAGTAATCTTAAGTTGAGAATCTTAAATTCTATGTTTGGTATGCATATTTTAAAAATCACTCCCAAGAATCTAACATTTTTAGGAATCGTTTTTTAATCGAGTTTCTCACTAAAACTAAAAGAGTTTTATTGTGGTAAAAATAATTAACGTTTCTCATGTTACTCTTATTAGATCATTAATTTGGTAAACAATTAAAATATTTGGTAAAAATATCACATTAATCTTTTATTTGCAAAAATCTTATATAAATATTTCCAAGAATATTTATGACCAATCAAACAAATTTTAGTCATTCCTAAAAATATGATTCCCATGATTACTAAGCCTTGGGAGGAGGACATGAGGTCGATTTTCACGATATATTAGGGGAGGGCAAAGAGTTTAAGTGTGGCTAAATCGTGGGGAAGAGAAGAGTTTAATAAGTGAGACCAAGTCTTGTACAGAAGATTAGTCTCATAACCTACCAAAAAGATAGAAGCTTATGGCAATACCTTGGATCCCACTGAGGATATATACAGTTTAATGTAATATCTGGTAGCTTTTGCTATTGGATTTTTAGATTTATAACTGAGAATGAATACAATAAAATGGAAAAAAAAAAAATTCTGTTTTCAGAATTTAAATGTGCATATCATTGGTTCTCATTTCTGATTGATTCACCAAAATAACAAAATCAGGGAACCAAACAAAGGCGTGATGATAGTAAGTTACCATCGAATCCTGAAGAAGTAAAAGACCTAGGCCGTGACTCAGCTGCAAATCCATTGATTGCATTCGCTTATAATGAGCTAAAGGTAATCACCGCAAATTTTAGGCCAGATCGTGTGTTGGGGGAGGAGGATTTGGAAATGTTTTTAGAGGGTTCATTCCTGAGGAGTTAAGGCAGGGGCTTCCAACCCTTGCTGTAGCTGTTAATTTTCATGATGTTGACCACAGAGGGCGCAGCGAATGGCTGGTATTCTTTATGTTTTTCTGTACATTGTTTCGTTTGAAATTATCTTACTGCAAAATCGTATTATGCTTCACATGCTATGTTTATTCTACTATTGGCACATGTAAATTGATGTAACAAAAAAGTTATTGTTGGTTAATAAAATGTTCTAAGATTAATTAAAATTTTGGTTGCTTTCTAGGCAGAAGTCATATTTTTGGGGAAGCTTTCACATCCAAATCTAGTCAAATTAATTGGATATTGCTGCGAAGTCAAACATAGGTACTAGTATATGAGTACATGCCTCGTGGAAGTTTGGAACACAATTTGTTCTCAAGTAAGTATCTCATGCCACTTTTTCTGGATATTGAAATTCCTTAACCACGATATAATCATAAAGTCCACTAGTTATTCAATACTTTGTCTTTATTCAACAAAAGAAGAGACTTTAATGTTTATTAGTATTGTTTTCTTATTTGTATATCTAATGTGTGTCTTCACTTAAATGCCGCAGAAACTCCCATGCCATCATTGTCTTGGTCCATAAGAATGAAGATTGCATTTGGCGCTGCAAATGGACTTGCATATCTTCATGAAGCAGAGAAACCTGTCATCTATCGAGAATTTAGGCCATCAAAAATTTTATTGGACCAGGTCAGCACACTTAAATATTTCAACTGAAAATGAAAAAAGAAATACATAATGAAAATGTGTAGACACTAGACAAACGAGGAATTAGAATATAACCATTTAAGCATATATTGGGAGGAGAATAAATAATGCTTTCCATAATTTGCTTCTTTAGGGTCTAATTAGGATTTAGCAAAGTAGGTAATTTTGACATAATGTAGGTTTATCATCATGGATTCGTGGTAGCAGCTGATGATTCATGGAGTTCTTGCTTGACAGTAAAGGATACACTTCTGGTGTTCGATGCGCATTGCTAACAAGGCCACTAAACTGTTTAAGTATTGTTGTTGAGGTCATATTGACTATTGAGTTCTTCAAGATAAAATATTTAGACTTCCATAACCTTTGGTATTTATGATTTATTTTATACTAAAATTATTGCAAACTATAGATATTGCTTGTAGTTTATGGTGTCAAAGTTTATCATAGCAAAACATACATGCTGCTGTTAAGACAGAAGACACTAGCAAGCTAACTCTAAATAAGTTTTACTAACTAATTGGAGTTGGACAAAATGCTAGTCTTTGGTTTTTGATTCGACCATGGAACAACCAAATACATTTTTCTTTTTTCTTTTTTATAAAGCTAAGACAACTCTTTTTCCTTTAAACTAATTTATGGAGTTGAGTTAGAGCCAATCATTTCTAAGGCTTATATAATTCCATACATATCCAGTCCTAAGTATGGAGGAGTGCATAGGCCGGTCTTTACATTTTATGGGCTTAAGGCAAAATAATAAATAAGAGTCCATAATATATAAGTATTTTAAAATATAAATATATATGAGAAGTGCTAGTGACACTCTCTGTAACATTCTCTTTTAGACATTCTCCCTATGATTGGTTGAAATTTATTAAAAATTGTAACACCCCTTTTTAGTATTAAAGATTTTCTTATTAATTAAGAAAATTTGAGAAGCGATTTGATATCCAATTATTGAAAACAACTTTTAAAATACAGGAAAATTTGTTTTTCCTTTAAAATGTTGTTACTTAAAATTCCAAATGACAATCATCCATAATAACTTATTAACATATCAAAATCCCTTTTAATGAAATATCGGTCTTAATAAATCAAACTTATTTTATAAGACATTAACTTCGTTGCAAACCATGAAACATAACAAAATCTTCTTTAATTAAGAACATCCTCAGATCTATCATTATACTATTCTATTACACCAAATATACTCATGCATTTACATTCTTGAAATGTAACACATTATACATTTGAGTCATATATAAAGAATTGGTACATCATAATATTAAAACCTAGTATACCCTCTTTTATACAAGAAAGAACTGAGACTCAAAGCAGTGACTCAATGAAAATTTCAAAATACCCAATTAACCCATGTAGTATCCTAGAAGGATCCTCTTCTTTCTCTTAAAACGTCCACTTGTGTCCACAGTGCTTGTCGTAGCTTTTCCATTCCATATTGGTTGTTTGCACAAGATCATTCATCTAAATCTGAGAAATAGGCGTATGGAGTGAGTCTCTCTCCTCCACTAAACTAATAAACAAACAACCATTATGGTCTCAAACAAACATACAACATCAACCACTTCACAGTGGTGCTCTCACGAGTCTCACTCGAAACCCTAAACACATTTCGGACTAGTCCTTAACTCATCGCCTCTCGTCACAACTCGGGTCCGCTGCCACTGGAACTCCCAGAACTCAATGGACTTACACAATTTAAGTAGGATGACTGTTGGGAGTACACCCTTCACCATGGTACAATGGCGGGCTCTCACCAACTGATGATGACTTGTATTTTTGTCAGGATAGCCGAGTCAGCTATGTGATCTATCGTCACAAATCAGTGCCTTACCCTTCAAGAACAACCTGCTTTACGATCATCTCCCAGGTACCAACTGTGGTCATCCATTACTCTGAGGACTGACTCCTCGACCACTCTCCCCATCGGGATTCATCTTTTACAAGTCCGTGTGGGCTTTTCTACCAAAGGTACTCGATGACAGTCCTCAATCAACATATGTCCCAGACATACAACACGGAGATCCAACTCCCCCACTATCACAGTGGTTAAACATTACGACCCTGTCATCTCACAAGCATAATGTTCACCGTAGATAAAGCCTCCACAGGACCTCTCAACACTTGCCCATTTGGCTTTCGATCACATAAGGTTATCCTTCTCAATCGGCGTGTAGCATTTATCCGCGAACAAATTCCATTTCAACGGTCACGCATGATCCAATGGTAGAGGTTCTTCCTCCTCTTTTCGTTTCTCACGTCTAGAAGGAAACAATAACTTATCAACCATAAAACACACGTGCGTAATGCACATCACCCAATCGTGACCCGGTTCATGTTTTTCTCTATCTTATTACATCTTATTGAATCCTTGCTCACTGTCAAGTTTTATGCTTGATTTAATTATCGAGTCTCAAGGTCTATGCAAGGGTCCTAAATTTCATTCTAAGTCCAAATATCCAGCATCCTCCACATGCAAAGGTACTAATTAATTACCAATCCATAAATATTATTATATTCACACTCTTTAATTACAATTTATTTATTGTTCATAGTGAATATTATTAGTTACTAGAATTTCATCCTAGTATTCACAAATGCGCTTCATTTGGAGTTCATTTGCTCCCATCCAAGAATGCAATATTCTTGTTCCCACTATCAACAAACCATCACAAAAACTAACATGCACAAACAATAATCCAGCACTCATTGCCCAAGGATCACATTCCTCCTAGTCTCCAATTTACAGTTATGAACAAGATAAATAGTAATAGTCAATAAATCACGATTCGAACACAAAAATCATTAATAATTAATACACTAACATTTATGGGAAGATCCCCTTTTTAGGTTGAATACTTCGTCATTAACACAAATAAGCCAAACAACATCACTCAGGTAATTATTCCAAGTACATTACAATTAAACGCATAGAGCTGAAATCATCAATCATAAATTATTTGACAAAGTAAATCAACTTAGAATTTCACCAAATTTTGCAGTGACATTTCTCAGGATGCATATATTAACACATAAAATTAGCTCCCACAAATTCAATCCACAAGTAATATTTTTGGAATTAAAAACAGTGGCTGGATGCTCTCTGTAAAACACACTTTAAGAATTTTAGAAAGTACTAATTCAACTCTGTTTTTCATGAAATTTTACATAGAACATCCCTAGCATGTGGAATATTACGTATAATTTTTCCAGTATGGTCCAATCACGAAAAATTCCCTTTTTGTATTTCAACATCAATATTGTTCCAGAACAGAGTTTACAATTAGAAAATGCACTTAAATACAAAAAGCGCTTACAAAATTTTGGGAAAATTCATGGACACTCCACATGATCCAAAATGTGTCACGGAATTTTCTCAGAGCAAATTTCACATGAAAAGTTATTTTTTTTTTTAATTTTATCTCTCAGTTATCAGCTTTTGGGTTTTTAAAAGAGAAAATGGGTAAAAATACTTCCCAAGATTTTCTGACTTTAAAAAAATTTAGGGATGTCCCTAATGGTATATAAAACTAACCCATGGTTCCAGTTTTCCAAAATCACGTCCCAAAATTTTTATAAAAATCAAAACAGCCTAAAAAATAGTTACAGTGCTAAAAAAAATCTGAAAAAATACCATGACATCCAGAGGCATCAAAGCATATAAAAATGTATTTTAATTCTCAAAATCATGCACGGAAACCAAGACAAAAAATCAAACACAATTGCAGAGCAAAAATAACAACTAGCTCATTTCAAGTTTTTCAAAAGTTCTTGTGATACCCATGGTCTCTATAGACTACCAACAACAGCCACAATCAATATTAAATAAGAAAACAAGAAAATAGCTTAGGGAAGAAAGAAATCCCTCCATACCTCAAGTGATGAACACAAAATTTTCAAGCAAGTCAAGAAATAGACACTTATGTCTAGAAATTTCCTAGTCACCAAAAGTGAAAAATCAAAACCATGGGATTGTAGATCTTGGAATTCTAGAAGAGAAAAATATAGATGGAATAGTGATTTAAGTTAACTTACCCTAGCACTCTTTGGAAAATCCTCAAGAACGAGGTTGAGCAAGTGTGAAGAAGGAATTCTTTTTTTTCCCCCTCTCTCTCACCTAACCTCACGGCCAGCACCAAAACAAATTAAGTTCCTCACTTTGGTTTTTCTACTTGAATTGTTAACGGTGGCAGCAAGTAAATGTCCTATTGTTTTTCTTTGAAGTTGGCACTATAAGGCTACACGTAGAGGACTAGAGGTGAGTTAATTCATTTGTCCGGGGGCTTTTAATAAAACCATATATTAAAAATGTGAAGATTGAAGAAATTGGTGGACACAAGGGGACTTTGCTCATCCGGCCACGTAATGGTCCCTTTTTGGTTAATTTGCTTTTGAAAATTTTAGCTATTAATGGTTAAAGTAGACTTAGGTAAAAATGGTAATTTTGCTTTAACCGAAAATGGTAAATCTCACACTAATTAACCTTAATTCTTGTGCTAATTATCTAGGGTAGAGTGTAATTCAAATTAATCTCACTCAGTGTTAATTTTCATAGTATGAAATTATACAATGTAATCTTTCACAGTGTAATTTTACACAGTGTAAAAAATTTAGATTTTAATTAATTTCTAATTTCACTAAATTCTGTCACATGAAATAACATACATATAATCTAAATTTTCTTAATCAATTAAATTAAGTTTTCATTATGAATAATTATCTTAGGAAACATTTAATCAAATTAACTCTACACAGTATAAATTTACGTAGTGTAATTATGTACAACGTAATTAAATTCTAGTTTTTAATTAGGATTTTACCGAAATTTGTCACATAAAATCATATAAAGTTTTTAAATCTTTCTCAATTAGCTAAATTAAAATTTCAATTGTAATTAATCTCAATATCAATTTAGTTGCCACAATATACACTAACACAATATCTATTATATCTTTAGTTGCAAATTTTTAGGATATTACAAAAATCGCCAATTTTGGTGGGATCCCACAGCTAAATTGGAAGGAGAATCCTTAAATGATATGTAAGACCCACTAAAATTGGTGATTTCTAATCAATTTCAACCAATCATAACCAATCATAGGGAGAGTGTATAAAAGAGAGTGTTAGAGAGAGTGTCGCTAGCATTTCTCAAATATATATTTCATAATGATACTATCTTCGGTACTTATTATAAGGTCCAAATTAAAAGTGTGATTTGGGTGGCGTCACAATAAACGAAAGATATCTCATTAATATTTGTTAGTTTTGTTTACATGGCTAATTATGGAAGAAAAAAAATACTAATTTATGATAAATTTGATGCTCTCAACTAAATTAAATAATTTCTTTAATTTAGTAAATTAATTATTTGGATCTTATAATAAGAATAAGTGAGTGTATACTTTATTACATACAAAATATTATATGTGAATAGGAGTTCAATCATTTTCCTTTGAATTTGGGGATAGAGGTTTAGATAGTATTTGACTCAATTTATTTTGAGATTCGCTTTTCTTTAAAAGGAAAAGTTAGGTGAAACAAAATTTTAAGAAAAGAAACTTTTAAAAAGCAACTCTTTTTAATAAAGGGAAAAAAAGGAAACTTTTAAAAGAAGTTATTTTTGGAAGCTCTAGACTTCTACTTCTCCTTTTTCTTCTTTATTTCAAATCTAAAGATTAAAAAACATGTCACCTAAGAATTTCTGACATAAAAGTAACTTTTAAGATTAAAAGATTGTGAGAATTCCCAAACAACAACTTTAAATTTAAAACTCTTTTTAACTTTAATCATTCACTTTAAAAAAACTATTAAAAAATTCAGGTCATCCAACCTTAGTTTTCTGCTTATTTCTGATGTACTTTTATTCCCATTAAAGGAATATGACTTAACGGAGCTTCTGTGCATTTTGTACTAAAAATAAGAACAATGATATTTAAACATCCTTTAATTTTAAAGTTTAAACACTCCATCAATACCTCTTACTTCTCTCTCTTCCCATTACATCATATAACCTATCATATCTATATTTTTCTCTCTCTAGGTGTAGAATAGATATTTGGATGTCCAAATATATTTATTCTAAAAATAATTGACATTGTTTTAGTTATTTCACTGTTGTGCTTAAGCAATCATGCATTGACTTACAGATGAAACAATATTTTTCACAAGACTGACACACAAGCTAGTATTTTGTGATATCTGTGGTTAGATTTCAGGTGCTGAAGCAGAAAGCACAAAGTAATTTTTGCATTAGTTTCTACTCTTGTACAGCAAAATCCACAATGGTTCCAAAATAAGCCAGCTTCCAACTAACCATCTTGGTTTTTTATGTTTAAAAAACAGGACTACAATGCAAAACTTTCTGACTTTGGCCTCGCTAAAGATGGACCAATTGGAGACCAATCCCATGTTTCTACTCGAATAATGGGAACATATTGTTATGCTGCACCTGAATACATGGCAGCGGGTAAAGTAAATTTTGAAGCATTTGTGCAAAATTATTCAATGCTAATTATGTGAGATTCCAGGGGAACAAAGTTCATATTTCACTAGATGACATAAATAAAGGCCACCAAAAGGCACCGTGGAGAAATATGGTTCTCCCATATTATATTATTATATAAATACAAATTAACATCACAATTATATGTTATGCAGGTCATCTGACGACTAAAAGTAATGTTTACAGTTTTGGTGTTGTTCTTCTTGAACTTCTCACTGGAAGAAGATCTTTAGACAAGTCAAGACCTGCTGAAGAGCAGAACCTTGCAGAATGGGCTCTTCCTTTGCTGAAGGAAAAGAGGAAAGTTCTATCCATCATAGATCCAAGGCTGGATTGTGATTATCCAATTAAAGCAGTTCACAAGGCTGCAATGCTTGCATATCATTGCTTGAACCGTGACCCAAAAGCAAGGCCTCGAATGCAAGATATTTTACATTCATTGGAGCCTTTGCAGGCACACACAGAGGCCCCTATTGGAAAAAAAACATTGACCATAATCAGTGAGGATCCTGAATCTGATTTGAAAAAGAGGGTATTGTTGTAGGTTCAGTTTCCCTTCTCATGCCCATTGGGAGAGAGGTTTTGCATTAACTTCTTGGGTTTATTAACATGACATACGGACAATTTCTTGCTATTCTATCCCTTTCTTTGCTTTTCAACATGGTTGTCATATATATGCAACTGGATTACTGTATGAAATTAAAAAAAAAATTAAAATAAATTAAAAAAAGCAATAGCAGCAAAACGGGTTATTATAACTAGCCGGCCTTTTGTTTTATTTGAATCTATCTTTCCTAGCGTGGGTCCTTTTTCTAGCCAAAATGTTATGAAAATGTCCTACGTGTATTTCTTGCATAAAATAATACTGAGTACCGGAGGCTACACATTCGTAAATATTGTTTGGGAAGACATTGATGATACACAAAAGCTTTGCCTTGAACTCAGTTTGTTTGTTCACAACATTAAAATCGGGGTGCCAGATGCAATCTTAGTGTCTAATTGGGCTAGTATTTTATTTGGATATACACCAGAAATGACACTGAATTTAGATGAATTTGGTGACTACAGAGAACAAGTACAATATTACATCAGAAACCTTCTAGACCGTTTTGTCTTGTTGAAATGTGGTACTGGAGATGTGTATTTGCCAATAGAAACCTATGATATAATAAAATCATTACACACCTTGAATCCTTCCATCATAAGGCATGGTTCTTCAGGTTTGACAGAGCCACCCAACATTGGACGATGGCATGGTCTTATTCAGATAGAATTGATGGACAACAAAATATGTGAGCTACCACAATCACTAGATTACCCTAAACGCAAGGTGCTGTTGTTGCAGGGCAATGTTGATTTGTTGGATATCCCTGATTCATTTTTCAACCACAAGCCACTACTTCAACACTTGGACTTATCCTACACTAGTATAAGGGATTTGCCTCCTTCTGTCTCCAAATCAACACAACTTAAGAAATTTTATCTTAGAGGTTGTGATCTCTTCATGGAACTACCCTGAGAAATTGGACAACTAAAAAAATCTTGAAGTGCTTGATCCTAACGGGACTTTGATAACCCATTTGCCAAAAGAGGTTAGTGAACTGATCAACCTACAAAGCCTAACCCTTTGCTTTGATGGATACCATCATGTACTTAGTCATGGCAAAAAAGGCAAGCAAATTTCCAACTCAACAATTATTCCTCCGGGAGTGATATCAAATCTTACTCAGTTGAATTATTTAAGCATCAACAATGACCCTGAAGATGAGAGATGGAATGAAAATGTTAACAGTGTTTTGGTGGAAATTTATGGATTAGAGAGGTTGGAGAGGGTGAGTATATATGTCCCAAAGGCTGAACTTTTGGAATTCATACCAGTCCAAAAAGACTTCAATTTCATATTGGTTGTTGGACATCATTTGCGACGTTTCATATCACGTGTAACACTAACACCTGAAGTGGAGCAAGAATTCAGACGTTGTGACTATAGTATAAACTTTGTTAATGGTGTAAATGTTCCAGATGGAGTGAAAATGAATCTTGAACACTTCGAGGTCTTATACCTAGATCGACACATGACTATCAAGAGTCTCTCTGATTTCGAGTTGAAGAATTTATGGAAGTTGCAAGTATGCATATTGGCTGAATGTAATGTGTTCTTACTAAGGTCTTTAGCCGAGAACCCGATGATCCTCCTCAATATACCGAGCCGATGATGGAGTACCAATGTTGTTGTGTCCTCAACGAGCGAGGTGGAGATACCTGCAAAAGGGATTCTTATGCCTAAGTTAGAGTATATTCTATGTTCTGTAAAGTAAAAGAGAAAAGATACCTGGTGCCTATTTGCCTCGCCCCTTAAGTATGATCGGTTACCAGGTATGGTAACTGCTAAACATGACATGAGGTCGTGCTCTGATAGTCGCGTAATGGCTCAGTGTTGGTAACCGTCATGGGCCAAGATATGTCAAGGTGTCGTACGGTCCACAAGCCCCCCAAGCTCCGAGTCCGAGAAGGACGAAAGAGCTTGAAAGACAACGATTGAGCATGGGAGATGTGGATGTCGGAAGATACATAAGTCGAAAAGAGTAGAATATTCAAGTTTATTATCTACTTAATATAAAATGGAATCCTAATCGTTAGATCAAAATTCGATTTACGAGGCGTTATATGATCTTGCCACCTGTCATGAAATGGAAAGTTCTTAAAAAATGTTACAGTTTCGAGATGACGTCGCTTCGTGTAGAAACCCTTAATGGCGGCATGTCCGAAAGGTTTCCAGCGATTTGACATTTCATTTTTTGCGCCAATAAAGCAATCATTAAGGATGGTGTCGTTTCGGTAGCTCCCCTCACGAAACGCCATTAGCTTCTAAAGGGTCGTGTGCATTCCTTATAAAAAGCCCCCATCTTCCTCCCTTGTCTTTCACTTTCTCTTCAGCCCCTATCATTTTCCCTTTTCTTTTACTTTCTCCTCTAGAGTGGGATTTCGAAGTTCAGAGTGTTGTTGTCATTTTCCAGTGTTGCTATTGTTTTTGAGAAGCAGGATTTCATTTTCCATTCCCATTTAGGTACGTCTCCTTCAACCTTTTCTCTGTACTATGTTTTCTCCTTCTTACGCTATCTCCTCCCCTTCTGGCGAGGGTTCTGGTGATGATGATTCCCCTATCGCTCACCAGAAGTCTCTTTTAGGCAAAGAAGTTCTAAGGATAGGTGAAGAGATTGATAGTGAAACCAATAGCGATTCTAGTGAGTTTCTTAGGTTGATGAAAGGGCCCGTAGATATGGATGTAACCTCTGTAGAGAGAGTTCTCCCCTCGGAGCAGGGTGCGAACACTATCATTGTTGTAGTGGATGAGAATGCCAATATTATCAGGGAGGAAGAAGTGGGGGATGAAGTAGATGAAGTGCCCATCTCTGTGAGAGCTACTCGGAAGCGTAAAAGCGGTACTGGGTCAACTGAAAGTTCCAAGAGAGATGCAGAGAGAAGAAACAAAAGGGGAAATAAATATCCTCCTGTGACTTTAGAAGGTTACACCTGGGTCCACGGGGAGGTTAGTGCATATCCGACTTACTTTCAAGATTTGAAGTCTATCACCGACTTGAAGAATAGGGTTGATCAGACAAACTATAATCAGTCTGACTGGGTGATTGTAGATTATTGTCTTCCTACAGAGAGGGTTTTCCTTAGTGTCGGTTTGCGGACATCCGACTACATGTACATTTATGAGGATATTTTTAAGGATTTAGGTATAACTCTGCCCTTTTCTGACTTCAAGTGCGATATGCTGACTGTGATGAATGTAGAACCCTCCCAACTTCATCCCAACAGTTGGGCGTTCATCAAAGCATTTGAAACCCTGTGTTACTATTTGAACATACTGCCGACCACCGCAAAGTTTATGTACTTCTACTGTGTGAAGATAGTCGAAGGGGCTAAGATAGGTTGGGTTTCACTTTGTGGTGCGCAATATGGAAGTCTATTTACCCTTTACAACCAATCCTGGAAAAAAATTAAAACTCATTTTTCAGAGTAAGACCAAATCCGGTGTATGCCGATCACCAAGATTTGTTTTACAAACCCGATGGGATAACTAGGAAATTCCCACTTTATTGGCAAGAGAATCCTCTCAGGTTTAAATTGAGAGCCGAGTACATGTTGACTCCCGATGATAGAAGAGATATGCTGACCATCACAGGGTTTCCAAGAAAAATTGATATTAAGAAAGTCAACAATCTCCTCTATTCAGGAGATATTGATAAGGCCCTTAGTAGTGAGTATTCCATCTTGTCACCTTTATAATTCTCTTCTCTTGAGACTGCTTTCTTATCAAATGTTGTTTGTGCAGATATCTTGGGTAATTATGATTACAAGAAGCTAAGGAAAATAGTCCCCGAGATTGACAAAGATAAGGCTGCTGTTGCTTATGCCGATTTCATTCGGCCAAGGAAGAAGAAGAAAAGCGAAGACAAGAATAAAGGTCAAACAAGCAACTGACCTGCTCTTGAGGTTCCACCTGATGCGGCGGAGAAGGTGGTAAATTTAGAGGTCAATTCGGCGACTAATGCAGTGGCCGAAGTAACAACAGTGGCGGCGAAAGATAAGGTTAATGATGTTCCGGCCGACGTCATTCCCAAATCCCCGCTCCTCCTGAGACGGAGACTGCAGAGACTCATGTGCAAAAGGAACAGACGCGGACTACATCACTGACTAACCTTGAGGGGTCAAGTCAGCCAAGAATGGCGGTCATTCGTCATCATAAGGGAAAGCTACGACAAATGGATCATGTTACCATAACCCCAAATGTGGCATCATTATGGAATGCCGACCTTAAGGGTTCTGAGTTCATCAAGACTTAATTGTTGGTGACCAAATGTGATAAAGATATGATGGATTACGTGGGTGCCAAGGATAGTTTAGATGCCTCAGAAGTATTTCTCCTTCGGTCCATGGCAGCAATACGCCATTGGAAGCCGGAGTTGATGGAAGCTAAGCATAAGTTAAAGACTGTTGCTGGAGAGAAAAAGAAAATAATATATGAGGTTGCCAAAAAGATTAAAGAGTTGGAACTGGCTCTAGCCAAGAAAAATGAAGCAATTAAAGGATTTGAGAATGCTGTTAGTTTGAAGGCTAAGCAGAATGAATAGCTGGTGCAAGATAATGAGAAGTTGAAGCAGGATAACGAGGAGCTTTCCAAGAAGGTTAATTCTTTAATCAAAGACTCTGTTGATTCCAAAAGAATAATGGAAACTCTTAGTATTCAGTTGACCGAGGAGGAGGAAAAAAAGAAGATTGCTGAAGAAGATAATGCTGCTCTGATCGTGAAAGTGAAGGAGTTAGAGTCCTTATCAACGGTTTTGAAGAAAGACAAAGAAAATTTGATCGCAGAGATTGAGAAAGCAAAGGGGCAATTGGTTATGCTCATAATGAAGGTTTTAAGAAATCTCAAAGACAAATTGCAATACTCATTCCCGAGTTTGATTTAAATAAGCTTGATATGGACATAGATGTTAAAGATGGTGTCATTTTGAGAGAGTCTCAGATTGAGACATCCGAGGATTCAGAGGGGAATGATGTAACCTCAGCTGAGGAGCGCAAGGCAACCTCCCATCCTCTTGTTTAACATTATTGTGTAAGACTGAGTAGTGTAGTTTTTCTTTTTGTAATCCAGTGTAACTGGAGTAAGACTGAGTAGTGTAGTTTTCTTTTTGTAATCCAGTGGAATCAAATCTGTTAATGAAATTCATACATGAATGCAATTTAGACGTGAAAAGTTATGTTAACATGAAATTTATTGTTAATGCAATTCAGACATGAAATATTATGTTAACATGAAATATTCCGTTAAGGACAAATAGCTACAAACAATTAGTATTTAACAGGATATAGAATATCTCAGCTATTATGAATAAACAAGAATGGAATTTTGTTTTGGCTGAAGAGCCAGTATACTTAGAAATGAGGCTGAGTAACTGATGTCAATTAAATGAAGGCTGAATAGCCAAGATGATGATTAAGGTTGAATAACTGAGATCAAGATCAAGATCAAAGCTAAATAGCCTAGATGAGAATCAAGATCAAAGTTGAATAGCCGAGATGAGAATCAAGGCTAAATAGCCGAAATAAAGATTAAGGCTAAATAGTCGAGTTGGTAATCAAGGCTGAATAGCCGAGATTTCTTAATCGTTGTCATTCTTATATCTAGTTTCAGTTAGAATAGAAAAAGAAATAGAAAATATAAAATGAAATAGTAAAAGGATTTCATTGATGAGAAGTAAATCATTCCTTTTACATTAACTAGGCGTGCCTCATTAAAAACTCTTCAACCAAAACCCATAACTTTTTTACTTGGGAAAAAAGACTGAAGTAGGAAAAAGAGTACAACACCTAGTTTTCAACTAAAGTATGGCTTCAAATGCTTGGCGTTCCAGGTCCTAGGGATAACCTTTCCAGCCATTTCTTCAAGACGATATGCTCCATTATGTAAAGATTAGATTACTTAGAATGGACCTTCCCAGTTAGGTGCAAACTTTCCCTCCGCATGGTCTTTCCGAGCTTAACCTCTCATCCGCCAGACTAAATCTCCAACTTTGAACTCCCTTCTTTTCAGAATTGAATCATGTTTCTGAGCTGCTATTCGCTTGCATGCTTCTTCATGGATTCAAGCTTCTTTTCTGACTTCTTCAATCATATCTAGCTCAATTGCTAGATTTTTGGAGTTATGGGTTTCCGAAAAATAGATCCTCCTTGTCGAAGGTTCACCCACTTCTACTGGAACCATTGCATCGGCTCCATAAGTTAACCGGAATGGGGTCTCCTTGGTGGCAAACTGGGGGGTGCAATGATAAGCCCAAAGTATACTAGGCAGCTCTTTTGCCCATTATCCTTTTACTCGTCCCAATCTCTTTCTCATCTCGGTCAGTATGACCTTGTTGGCAGCTTCCGCCTGTTGATTTGTCTATGGATGTTCTACCGACGACACTAAGTGTTTGACTTCGAGTTGCTTCAAGAACTCCTCATATCCCTTATCTGTAAACTGCTTGCCATTATTAGTTACAATCGCAAATGGAATTCCATGTCTACATATCAACGTTTTCCACGTGAACTTCTGTACTTGTTGAGCTGTGATTTTGGCCAAGGGTTCCGCTTCGATCCACTTGGTAAAGTAGTCGATGGCCACTAATAAGAATTTCACTTAACCTTTTGCCAATGGGAAATGGCCTAAGATATCCACTCCTCATAGTGCAAATGGCCAATGTGAGAAAATGTTGTGTAACTTTTCAGGAGGAGCATGATGGATATTACCAAACTCTTGACATTGCTTGCATTTCTTCACGTAGCTAGCACAGTCGGCTCGGACTATAGGCCAATAGTAACCTGCTCAGATGACACGAGCTGCCATGTTTCTTCCTCCTGTACGAATGCCACAAATACCACGATGGATTTCATTGAGCACATATTCTGTGTGTTCTTCCCCTATGCACTTCAACAGTGGGGTTAAGACTCCTTTTTTGAACAGCTCGTCATTGATGATTACGTAGTAAGCCTATTTCATCCTTGTCTTCCTAGCCTCTATCTCGTCCTCTGGTAAAACTTCATCTATTAAGTAATTGTAAATTTGTGTCATCCACCCCTTTTGGCCGGTCTCAAAGGCAAAGACTTTGGTAGATCCAGTACTAGGGAGTCTAAGGGTTTCTTGTATCACCATTCTATGTTGGTCGGGTTTCTTGGAGTTCGCCAGTTTTGACAAGATATCTGCTCTATCATTGTCATCTTTGAAGATGTGTTTAACCTCGTACTCGTCAAAATCATTGAGGAGGTTCATCGTGATATGATAGTATCTTTGCATTTGAGTATCTTTAGCTTGAAAATTTCCTAATACCTGTCCTGTAACAAGTTTTGGTCACTTCTACATCTCAACTTCTTAACCGCCATCTCCTTAGCTAATTTAAGACCGACAATCAGTGCTTCATATTCAGCTTGGTTGTTAGAGGCTTGGAAGTCGAACCAAAGTGATTGTTCCAAAATTATGTCTCCTGGTCCTTCCAAAGTGATTCTTGCTCCACTACCTTTAGTATTAGATGCTCCATCCACAAACAAGAGCCACCAATCATCATCTACATCGCCTTTTGGGGGTAGTTCGGCCAAAAAATCGGCCAAAAACTGTGCTTTGATAGGTCCACGTGGTTCGAATTTGAGCCTAAACTCAAAGAGTTCCACCGACCATGCGAGCATTCTACCAGCCAACTCGGGTTTCCTGAGCACTTGCTTGATGGGGTGATCAGTTTTTACTTTGACCTAATGGCTTTGAAAATATGGTCGTAGTCTTCTAGCCGAGTTTACCAATGCCAAAATAAGCTTCTCTATCGCTTGATATCGCACCTCTGCCCCTTGTAAGACTTGACTAGTGAAATATATGGGTTGCTGCGTCTTGCCTTCTTCTTGTACCAACACTGAGCTGATGGCCGTAGTGGAAATAGAAAGATATAGCAGAAGCTCAGTTCCAGGAACCGAGCGTGTTAAGATTGGCGGTGTTGCCAGGAAAATCTTGAAGTCTGTAAACATGTTTTTGCACTCCTCATCCCAGTGAAACTCTTGCGATTTTCGTAACAGTTTGAAAAATGGTCGAGCTTTCTCAGCCATTTTTGGGAGAAAACGAGATAAGGATACCAGCTTCCCTGTCAACTTCTGCACCTTATTGATATTCTCCGGTCTTCTCATTGCTATCACAGCTTCACATTTGTCAGGATTTGCTTCTATACCCCTGTAGGTAAGCATGAAACCTAGAAATTTGCCACCACCGACCCCAAACGTGCATTTTTTCAGATTCAGCTTCATATTGTGTTTTTGGAGTTGAGCAAACATCTTCATGAAGTCAGTGCAGTGTTCTTTTGGTCTCTTTGACTTTACTACCATATCATCTACATAGATGTTGAGTCATAAGACGAACCAGGACCCTCAATAATTTTGATTTAATGTAAAATAAATATTAAGTAAAAAGATTGCGTCTTATAAATGCCAACAGACGAAACAAGTTGTATCTGCGTCTGTAAGTTACAGACGATACGTAGATAGACGCTTAAAGTCTGGTGAAGCATTTAAAAGGCTTAGTAAAAGCGCTATTGTTTTTAATCTGTATTGCAAGGAATGTCATGGAACATCCTCCTAGGATCTGTCAAAGGGCATAAAGGGAACAAAAAGAAAAGTCAAAGAAGCAGAAGTTTCCCTCGCCTCAAAAGACGCACCACTGTCATCATGAGTACTTGTCTGAGCAAGAGATGTGACCACTGCAACTGAAAGATATGAAGTATATTTCAAGAAAGATAAGCAGAATATTTTATCATATCAGAATGACTAGTTGGTGACAAGCATTTAATGCTCGCATTAAATGCCCTTCAACCACTCTCCATCAGACGCTGGTCAGACTCAAGAAAGAAGATCGTTTAGAGACAACGGATACTTCCTCAGCAAGACTATAAATAGAAGAAGATTTGAAGTGCTGAATACAACACACGAACTGAATTCATAATTCAAGCATTCTTTCAAGCCTTTATTCTTTCTCTTGTAAATTCTATTTGTAAAGATATCAAACCACTTTGTGTATCCTGAGAGAAAAAGACTACGATCTTAATCTTGTATATCCGTCTGTAAGACGATAGTTACAAAGTCTGTGTGCCCCTTACAAAACAAATCTTGTGATTTGTTTATAGAGCCAGAAGTGGCTTGGTCGTAAAGAATACTTGGATTTTTAGCTTGGAGAGGCTAAGTGTGAAAACTACTTGGGTGAGCCAGAAGTGGCAGTGAACAATACTTGCAACTTGTGAAAGTTGGTGGAACTTGGTGGTTTCCCAAGAACTGGACGTAGTCTCAAGGTGAGACCAACCAGTATAATTTCTTGTGTTGTCTTTCCTGCCTTTTCGTTATAACTGTTCGAACTGACACTGTCTTGTGATTTAAACTTGTTTTTCTTAAAAAGGCTTTCATATGTCGTTATCGTCTGTCAAACATTTTCTTCAAAATAACTTCTCTTATTTCTCTACAGATGAAACACGCATCTCATAAAAAGTTTGCGAAATTTTTTATAAATCACAATTCAACCCCTTTCTTGTAACTTTTGCCTTTATAATAGACATCAATGTTCCTGCCGATTAGACCCTTGAAAACTTTGTCCATTAAACGCTGATAGGTGGCACCAGCATTCTTGAGGCCAAATGGCATTACTTTGTAACAATAATTAGCTCCTTCTGTAAAAAAAAGTTGTCTTCTCCTCATCTGATGGGTACATTTTAATCTGGTTGTAGCCTGAATAGGCATCCAAGAAGTTGAGTAGCTTGTATCCGCAGGCTCCATCAACAAGTCGATCTATACTGGTAAGGGATAAGCATCTTTCAAACAAGCCTTATTGAGGTCCGTGTAATCGACACACATTCTCCATTTCCCATTACTCTTCTTCACCATCACCACATTAGCGAGCCGGGTTATGTAGTTGACTTCTCGGATGAAGTCTGCTTTAAGTAATTTCTCTATTTCAATGTCGACAGCTTTGCGTCTTTCCTATCCTAACTTCCTTTTCTTCTGAGCTACCAGTTTGGCTTCAGGAAAAACCGCCAGCTTGTGGCAAATAAAGTTTGGGTCAATACCTGACATGTCAGATGCACTCCATGCAAACAAGTCTACATTTTTCTGAAGTACTTCCTGTATACTGTTTCGAACGTCATCGTCCATTTGCCTATCAAGCTTCGTGCATTGGTTGACTTGTTAACCAAGTTGAAAGGAAAGTAGTTCCTCTATTGGACTCGGTCTCAAGTCCTCCAAATCGGCTCTTGGGTCGAAATTATGCCAAGAAAGAGTCTCATGGTTAACATAAGCCACTTGTGCTTTCTCTGACTTTCTGACATCGTAAGGCTCAATTTTGAGGCTCATGGCATAGCATTCCCGAGCATCTTCTTGATCTACTTTGACAGTGACAATATCGCCATTGGATGATGGGAATTTCATGGCCAAGTGGGGTGTAGACACAATGGCTCATAGGGCGTTGAGAGTTGGTCGTCCAATGAGCACATTATAAGAGGTATCAGCATCAATCAGGATGTACTTTACCATGATGGCTTGAGATAATTTGCCTACCCCAAAAGTGGTTAATAATTCAACATACCCCTGAGTGTGAACACGCTTTCTAGCGAACCCTACTAGTGGTTCTTGGTAAGGCTTAATGATGTCATGAGAAATATCCAATCTTAGAAAGCTGGAACAATATAGGATATCAACATAACTTCCTTGGTCAATAAATGTCTTGCATACCCCTTGGTCGGCTATGACGACAGTGACCACCATAGGTTCATCTTGCTTTGGGTCAGGATCAACGAAATCATCATTAGTGAAAGAGATCTGATCTCTTCGACGACCTCCCAACCACGTTCACATGCTTTATAGCATGAAGATGTTTCTTCCTTGATGAGTTGCTATAACCTCCCCCGGCAAAACTGCCTGCTATGGCATTTTTTACTCCTCTGACTCTGCCTTCTCCCTGGTTGTTCTGTTGATTATGTTCGGAATCTTTAACTCCCTCTTGCTGGTTTTGATGGTTGTCGTCCTCCTGTGTTCCACGACCACCTCTGCCACCTCGATAACCACCCCGACCACCGCGGCCATGGCCACGATGCCCACCACACGAAGGTTGGTAACCTTTGACTTGGTGGTTTAAACATCCTCGTCGCACCAACTCTTCTATTGCATCTTTTAAAGCTACACAGTCTTCTGTTGAATGACCAAAGCATTGATGATATCGATAGTGCTTTGACTTGTCCACGTTTTCTGACGTGCAGGATGGTGGTGGTAAGGCTAGAATCTCGGCATGAAAAACTTCTTCCTAGACCCTTCTCCTGGATTCACTGAGTATGGTATACGTGGCATACCTAGGTTGCCTGGGCTGTCTTGGAACTTTGAAATCCCTATCTTCGGTGGGTTTCAATCTGTCTCTATAAGCATCTATTTTTTTAATGTCTCTTTGACGCATTTTGTTATGAAATTCAGAAAGCTCCTCCATTTAAATGTAACCTGTTGCGCAATGATGCAACTCGTCCATGTTTAAGGGTCTTTTCCTGCAGAGGCTGCCTGCGAACGGTCCAGGTCAGAGAGCTGCAATCATTGAGTGAAGGGCGACAGCAGGATCGAGATCCTGGATTCAAACCACAATGGTAGAGAAATGCTCCATGAACTTCCGTAACAGTTCGTCATCCTCCTGTCTCAAGTTGACGAGAGTGACTGATGTTGTATGATAAGGGCTACTCGTCGCATATTGCACTCCGAAACGTTGTGCCAAGGTTTCGAAGGAATCAATTTATCTCAGAGGTAGTCGGTGTACCAACTTAGAGCAGGTCCCTTCAATGAAGTTGGGAAAACTCTGCATAGAATAGCATCGTCATTAGTATACAAGTTTACCTGGGTGATGTAGGCCTCTAAGTGTTCGTCTGGGTCAGTTGTGCCGTCATATCGTTCGAGATTCAGCGGTTTCCACCCTAAAGGTAGAGGTGCGTCCATGATCACATCGGTGAACAGGTGCCTGTGTGGTCCGAATAATCCTTGATGATGTGATTGAGCGCGGGAGTGTAGGTGACTATCTTGCGGGTGTGTACTGTAGCGAGAATGGTGTGATTGGGTGTCTGTATTCTGGTGTTGATCTAAGTTGTGGTCGGCATGAGCATATACGTGGACATGTGCTGCAGAGTAGGTATGATTGGTTGCTACATGTGATTCTTGTATTTTCACTCGAATTTGTGCGTTTTCATCGCGCAGTGCCTTCAGATCAGCTTCATGCTTTTGTTTGAGTGCTGCGAGATCATCCGCATTCTTTTTTTGTAGTGCTTCCAGTTGTGCTCGGAACTCCTGCATTTCCGAGCTTTCTGGCATGGTGGATTGGCTTTGCTCACCTCGTCTAGTCATTACCATGAAAAGTGTGACCGCAGGAAAAAATTTCCCTGGGCCCCACGGTGGGCGCCAAATGTTCTTACCGAGGTCTTTAGCCAAGAACCCGACGATCCTCCTCAATATACCGAGCCAATGATGGAATATCGATGTTGTTATGTCCTCAACGAGCGAGGTGGAGATACCTGCAAAAGGACTCTGATGCCTAAGTTAGAGTATATTCTATGTTCTATAAAGTAAAAGAGAAAAGATACATGGTGCCTATTTACCTCGCCCCTTAAGTATGATCGGTTATCGGATATGGTAACTGCTAAACATGACATGAGGTCGTGCTCTGACAGTCACGTAATGGCTCAGTGTTGGTAACCGTCACGGGTTGAGATATGACAAGGTGTCGTATGGTCCATAATGCAATGGAAACAATTGTTGATGGAAGTCATTCATATGATGGACGTGCCCTTTCAGGTTTGAAGTCTTTGGTTGTATTTTATATGAAGAATTTAAGGAGCATTTGCGAAGGGCCTAACCCTTCGTTTCTCTTCTTGAAATCTATAGCATTGCACACTTGCCCCCATGTTAACTGCCATCTTCACCTTAGATTCTCTTAACAACTTTCCATTTTTGGATGAGATTATTGTTGAAGACTGTCCAAAAGTAACCACCTTGATGAGTCACAACTCACCAGAACAAAAACTAATGTTTTTCCTCCCCAACTTGAAAATGATATCACTTCTCTGTCTTCTTGAATTGGTCAACATTTGTAATGGCCTGCATGTTGGACTCATTTTAGAAAAAATGGTATTTTATTATTGCCCAAAACTCCAGAGTCTTTCGAAATCAGAGTTGTCAAGCAAATCTTTGAAAATCATTAAAGGGGAAAGCATGTGGTGGGAAGCATTGAAATGGAATGCAGCAGAGTGAGGAGATGCTGGTAGACCCAAATTTTTTGAAGGAATTTTTTGACCAATTAATGAGGAGGCTGACATGATGACCCAACTGGCTGCACATCAAGAGACTAAACTAAATGCATATCAGAATGAGAATCCTGTAATTATTAGTTATTGTCTTTTCAAATTTCATGATGTGATTGGAATGTTAGTATCTTCCAATGAAAATATAATTTTGGCTAAATTGCATTTTGATTTTCCTACATACATATTTCTTTTATTTTAGTTCAATCAAATCCTAAAGTTAAAATATTCATTTAAGATACCTTAAAAAATATTTTAATTAATTAAAATGTAAAAAAATAAAAGAAATGAATATATGTAAAATTAAGAATTACACCAAAATTAAAGAGGGACAAAATTGTAATTTAGCTTTTATATATATATATATATATATATATATATATATATATATATATATATATGTGTGTGTGTGTGTGTGTGTGTGTGTGTGTGTGTGTGTGTGTGTGTGTGTGTGTGCTTAAATAACTTTTAGGTCCCTGTAAAAATCTCATTTTTTGCTTTGAGTCCCTGAAATTTTTTTACGTTGTTCCAAGTCCCTAATATATTAAAAATTTTGTTTTAAGTCATTGTCGTCAGTTAAGTGATGAAGTGTCCGTTAAAATTTTAAAATGCGATTTCTAGAGGCTAAAAAACTGCCACTATTTATTTTAAAATTTAAACTACAATTTCTAACGGTTAAAAACCGCTAGAATTAATTAAAGGAAAAAAGATTCAAGGCTTAAATATCTTTTAGGTCCCTGAAAAATTAGCGATTTTTGTTCTGGGTCCCTATAAATTTTTTCGTTGTTCTAGATACCTGATATATTAAAAAATTTGTTTTGGATCCCTGCCGTCAGTTAAGTGATGACGTGTTCGTTAAAAGGTGCAGTTGAAGGGTTACGGAGGGCGAGGTTGGGGAGGCGTGGGAGTTGGGGGTTTGGGGTTCGGTGCTTAAATTGGGCTTAGGCCTGGGCTAGGGATAGGGTTTGGGGAAGAGTGTGTTGGGGCTGAGGTGGGAGGGGTTGACGATGTGAGGGTTATGAGAATGTGATTGAAAATTTGAAACGGAGAATGCCTGTTGCCGGAGGGGATGGTTTTAGGGGTTGAGATTGTGAGGGTTTTGAGAATGCGCTCGTTGCCGGTGGTTGAGGATCCATTGAGAAATCACATTTTAAAATTTTTAACGAACACGTCATCACTTAACTGACGGTAGGGATCCAAAACAAAATTGTTAATATATCAGGTATCCAAAACAACGAAAAAATTTTATAGGGACCCAGAACAAAAATCGCTAATTTTTCAGGGACCTAAAAGACATTTAAGCCTTTTTTAATTGATTCTGGCGGTTTTTAACCGCCATAAATTGTAATTTAAATTTCAAAATAAATAGTGGCGGCTTTTTAGCCGCCAGAAATCACATTTTAAAATTATTAACGGACATGTCATCACTTAACTGATGGCAGAGACTTGAAACAAAATTTTTAATATATTAGGGACCCAGAACAACGTAAAAAATTTTCAGGGAATCAAAGCAAAAAACGGGAATTTTTCAGGGACATAAAAGATATTTAAGCGTATATATTAGGAGGGATCAAATTACGCCGGTAACTTTAATCAATTATTACACCATTCAATAACTTTCAATTGGATGATGTTTTCTTAAAACCCACCGTTGGATTGAAAGTTCCATTCACATAGATCATGTATACAAAATTTCATATTAATCCAAATTTATTTGTTACCTCATTCATATAGATTAAAATCGATATAATATAAACTTTTCAAAATATACTAAAATATGGATCATTTGATTATCTTCTTATTGTTGTTCAATTTTTACAAAATTTGACACAAACAATCTGGGTAATATATAGATATAATTCAACGGTTGGATCGATAAAAATCACATTCTATATCAACTTATTGAATGGTGTAATAGTTGTTTAAGTTACACCGGTGTAATTTGGTTCCTCATATATATATATATATATATATATACATATATATATATATATACATATTACATTAATAATGCTTAAAAATTAAACTCTTAGTATTATAATACATCATATTATTAATATAAACCTAATCATAGAGGGTTAGAAATATATTTCTAACACACTCCTTTTAACATTATTTTTACTATTGATTAAAATCTATGAAGCCCGGATACTCCAAAAATGGAAAAGTATCGGTGTCGTACCCGTGTCGGACACCGATACGCCTCCGATACGTCCCGATACGTATCCAAGAAGTATCCAATTTTTTTTTATTTTTTTTTTAAAAAAAATTGTAGGACACGGCTGGGATACGGCTTGGATACGGCTCAAGATAGCTGGGATACGGCTGGGACACGACTTAAGATGGCTGGATACGACTCAAGCTGTTTCCGATACGGCTCCGATACGGCTTGAGCCACTTTCTGAAATTTTTAATAATTTTTTTTTGAAGAATTTTTTTTAATATTTTATAATTTTATTGTTTTAATTTTAGGATTTTTAAAATAAAAAAGGTCCAAATGTAAACAAAAACACGACACACCCTTTTCCTCTTCTCCGAGCATGGCAACTCCTTTCCGATAGTTCTTCCGGTGAGGGGGTTTCTTTTTCTGGCAAGTGGGGTGAGTGGGGCTCTACACAATGCACAATTTCCCCCCTTCTTCAAGCACGACAACATCTCTCCTTGGTGGTTCTGCACATTTGTCATTTGTCTGATGAGGGAGTCTTCCTATTTGTGTGGTTTTGGTTTTGATAGGGTATTCTGTTTGTGTGGTTTTGGCTTTGCTCAAACCATGCTTGAATAAATTTATTTTGCCACTCGACAGTTGTGTTTGTAGTGTTTGTTAAAATAGAATATGCATATTTGCAGTGTTTTAGCAACACTCAAGATCATTTGCATAATTGCATTTTAACACCAACACTAATTGCATTTTATTTTGCATCCATATATAATTTTTTATATTTTTGATTAACGTATCCAGGACGTGTCGTATCCTTAATTTCAAAAAAATTGCCGTATCCCCGTATCCGTGTCGTATCGTACCCGTGTCGTATCCCGTATCTGGGCTTCATAGATTAAAATTCATTTGAATAAGACCTATACAACTTTGTAATTTTTGATAATTTTAGTTAATAATAAAAAGTGTGTTTAAAAAAAAATTGTTAAAGAATGTGTTGTTATCATCTCTCAAACCTATAATGTCTATACTGATAATTTAATTTCTGTTAAACAAAGTTTATACGAATTACATGCCTAACGATAAATCGTTGATGTTACTGTTTTAGTGTTAGGTTCATGTTAATGACTATATATGTTGTTTTCTTGAAGGCTGCTGCAAATTTTTTAAATTTTCATTGCATTTGCAGAGAAAAAGAAAGAGATATGTTCCGCTTCAAGGTTTCAGCACCGGACAATGTTGGGTACCAGAGTAACAAAATAATAACTCGCAACTAAAATAAGAGATGAGAAATATAAGAATTGACACTCAATATTTTAACGTGGAAAACCCTCAACGAATAAGGGAAAAACCACGGGCAAGACCAGAGAAATATTTTTACTAAGTGGAAGAAAATTACAACCTCTCTCTAACTATAAGGAGAGAACAATTACACTCTCTCTTACAATAGGAGAACACACACTACTAGTGTTGCTACCTCTCTCTCTAAGATTACTACAATTGTAGTGGGATGCTAAGATGAGCAAAATGGCTTGCTATTTATAGGCAAAGATGGGAGCTCAAGCATTTAATGCATTGCAATATTTTCCTCCATCCAACCAATTTTGCATGCCTACCATAGTAGAGTTAGAATTTTTTACTCTAAGCCTTTCTTTTTGACTTATGCCACAAAAGTGGCTTACGGCTTCACAATCCTCCCACTTAAAGCTACTTTTGTGAGTTTTCAAATATCTCTCTATCTTGCCATTTCCTTGTTGCTTACGTTTTCGATAGGCCAATGGAGGATTGGCACCATGTAAACTTGTTTGTATTGATTGGCTTCGTCAAAACATCTGCTAGGTTATCTTTAGTGTGAATCTTCTGCATGTCCACGCTTCCTTCCTCTACTACTTCTCTGACAAAGTGATATTGAACACCTATGTGCTTTGTCCTAGAATGAAAGGCTGGATTCCTTGCAATGTGCAAGGCACTTTGACTGTCACAATACACAGTAGTCTTCTGCTGCTTGTGCCCAATTTCTTCCAATAGCCTTTGAATCCAAATAGCTTCCTTGCATGCCTGGGTAGCTTCTATGTACTCAGCTTCTGTAGTAGACAAAGCTACAACAGTTTGTAATTTGGATAACCAGCTCACTGCCACTCCTGCAAGTGTAAACACATACCCAGTAGTAGACTTTCTTTTATCAAGATCACCTGCAAAATCTGAATCAACATAACACCTGAAATAAATTCCGATCCTTCAAAACATAATGCAACATCCGAGGATCCTTTGATGTATCTAAGGGTCCTCTTAACAGCATTCCAGTGCTCTCTACCAGGATCTGCCATGAACCTACTAACCGCTCCCACTGCTTGTGCAATGTCTGGTCTTGTACAAATCATGGCGTACATAAGGCTTCCCACCGCTGATGCATACAGTACTCGAGACATTTCTATCCTCTCTGCTTCATTGCTAGGACTCATACTTGAGGATAACTTATAATTGATAGGAAATGGGGTAGAAATTGGCTTACAGTCTTGCATGTTGAAGCGCCGCAAGACCTTCTGTAAGTAATTCTTTTAAGAAAGCCAAAGCTTCCTATCTTTTCTGTCTCGGTGAATTTGCATCCCTAAAATCTTGTTCGCGGGTCCCAAGTCCTTCATATCAAACTCCCTAGCCAACTCTGCCTTCAATTCTTGGATTCGATCTTTGTTGGGGCCTACCACCAACATGTCATCCACATACAACAGCAAAATGATGAAATCATTATCATCAAACCTATTGTAGTATGTACAATAGTCTGAACTCAGTCTGTTGTAACCAAGGCTAATAATGAAGGAATCAAATCTCTTGTACCAACATCTTGGCGCCTGCTTTAGACCGTACAGAGATTTGGTCAACCTACAAACCAAGTTTTCTTTTTCTTGTTCTTTAAAGCCTTCCGGTTGGAGCATATATATCTCCTCTTCAAGTTCTCCATGGAGAAAAGCAGTCTTTACATCAAGTTGCTCAAGATGTAAATCAAATGCAGCACACATAGCCAGAACAACTCTAATTGTTGTCAATCGAACAACTGGCGAGAATATCTCATTGAAATCAACACCTTCTTTCTGAGCATATCCTTTGACCACCAGTCTTGCACGATATCGTTCCACTTGATCATTGCCATCTCATTTGATCTTGTATACCCATTTGTTTCCGATGGCTTTTCGACCCTTTGGAAGTTCAACAAGTTCCCATGTCATGTTTCTATTCAAGGCTTCCATTTCTTCATGCATTGCTGCCATCCATTGAGAAGCATCCGAACTACTCACGGCCTCTTGAAAGGTTGATGGTTCTCCTTCCTCAGTTAGAAGACGATACGCATCATGGCTTGCCATGACAAACTGTGAGTGCCAACTTGGTTTAGATTTTTGTCTTGTTGATCGTCGAAGACCTCCTCCATCATTAACCTCATTTGGCTCTTGTTCTTCATGCTCCTGTTCTGCTTCAGAAAAGTCATCTTCTCCAGACATCTTCTCTATCTGCACTATAGTAGTGTCTTTGGTAGTGCTATCATTTTTCTGCTCACTTTGCAATTCATTTTCTCCAAAAACTACATCTCTGCTAACAACAACCTCGCGGGCAGTGGGATCCCACAAGCGATACCTGATAACTCCTTGGCAAGTGAACCAAATCGTACAAGTAATATCTTGGTAAGTCCAAGTATCGTATCCACAGAGACTTGTTCAATATTTGACTATTTGCATAAGGCACTTACTAGAACAACAAATTAGTAATAAAATTGCAATGGAATGGATTTAAAGTAGGAATAAAGCACTAAAAATCTAAGCTTGACAATTAAATCAACTAGAAACTATTTTTGGAATTTTCTCAAGCAAGTAAAATGCGGAAAATAGAGGGTTGACGACAATAATACAAGATGTTGGGGTTTGACTTCGTTAACCACTCACCCATGCATACAAAAGCCACTAATCAAGTTCATTATCCAAATATTATCATCAACTCACAAAGATGTTTAAACCCTAATTCCTTAGAGTGAAAACCTAAGTCTCTTGACCAACCTATCAATTCCTTGCATAAATCAACCAAGATACTTGAGAGAAGAACAAGAGTTTAAAGATGACTAATGGGTTTTGCTCTATTCCTAGCAACAAACCCCATTAGGTGCTCTTCTCCATTTCTAGGTTTAAAAACATTTTCCAATTGGATTCAAACCACAAAATCAAGCAAATGGGTGATCAAGCCAAAGCAAGCATTAAGAGAAAGAAAAGCACATAACATGAATAATAAACTTTGATTAAAAACTTAGAGAGTATACATGAGTTTTGGGTCAACTACATCAAACCCCAACAAGGGTGAAATTAGCTACACATAGACATGTGCAGCAGCAAAAATGAAGAAGAAAGGAAGAAACTTGAAGTAGAAGCCATGGGAACCCAAAGGAAGCTCTCCAAGTGTCACTCCAAGCCAAGAACAGGTCTGCAACGTCAATGAATGCCAAATGACCACTTTTCCCTCATAAATATCTTTGTTTTCGCACCACTTAAGCCACATCAGCACCCTCACGCCCAGCCTCAAGTCTTCCCACGCTCAGCTTCAGAAAAGGCATCAGGGGTGCAACTCGAAGGTTCTCACGCCCAGCCTCAGCATTCTCACGCCCAGCCTCAGGTTGACAGCAAGCAAAGGGAGATTTCTTCATTCTCAAGCCCAGCCTCAAGTTTCTCAAGCCCAGCCTCAGCAAGATAAAAGGGAGATGTTGGCTTTTAGCTTTCAAAATATGCTTCCAAAGATGTTGGCTTGAACTTCCAATGACTCATGCTCCAAATTCTTTAATTCTTCTTCTATTCCTACATCAAAATATCAAAAGCTAGTAAAACTCCTAAAGGATAAGCAATATTAACACTACTTCTAAATAATAGTTAGATTAGCCTAAAATTGATTAAAACAAAGTTCTAAGTCATGAAAAATGTAAGATAAATGCTAAGATATGTAAGCATATAAAGCATCTATCAATACCCCTTAACATTGTCAGCATAACCCAAGAATATACATTTCCTGGATTTTGGATCCAACTTTGTTCTTTCTTGGGAGTTGTACATCACGTACACAGGACATTCAAACACATGTAAGGAAGAATAATCAGCTAGTTTGCCTTTCCACATCTCCATCGGCGTCTTTAAACCAATCGCTGTTGATGGTGATCGATTTATCACAAAACAGGCGGTTTTAACTGCTTCTGCCCAGAAAGATTTGGCTACTTCTGTTGTTCTCAGCATAGCTCTTGTTCTATCTAGGAGAATTCTGTTCATCCGCTCTGCCACACCATTCTGCTAAGGTGTATGTGGAACTGTGAATTGTCTTAAAATACCCTCTTGTTTGCAGAATGCTAAAAAGTCACCATCTACATATTCTCCTCCATTGTCTGTCCTCAAGCACTTGATTCTTTTTTCAGTTTCAAGCTCCACTTGTGCTTTGAATTCCTTGAATACTGGAAACACATCTGACTTCTTCTTAATTGGGTACACCCACAATCTCCTGGAATAATCATCAATGAATGATACAAAATACTTTGCTCCTCCTAGGGATACTTCTGGTGATTCCCACACATCCGAATGGACCAAGTCTAGTATGTGTTTGCTTCTAGTAGTTACTTTAGCAAACTTCAACCTATGTTGCTTACTTATCACACAATGCTCACAAAATGGTAAATTGACCGTTTTGAGCCCAGACAGGAGATTACGTTCCGCAAGGACTTTCAGGCCTCGTTCTGACATATGTCCAAGTCTACGATGCCACATCATCGTTGCTTCTTCTTGACTTGCTGTTGCAACTGATGCATCTGCTTCTTGCAACGTATCTCCCAAAAGCATGTATAGATTAGCTGTGATCTTCTCAGCTTTCATCACTACAAGATTGCCTTTCACTACCTTTAAGATCCCACCTTCAGTATGGATCTTGCAACCGAGATCATCCAATTGTCCAACGGACAATAAGTTCTTCTTCAAGCCCTTCACATGGCGTACCCCTTGAAGTGTGCGAACAGTACCATCATACATTTTTAATTGGACAGTACCGACTCCAGCAATTTCCAAGGCATGATCATTTCCCATGAACACAGATCCTTACGAGATAGGTTTATAAGTGCAAAACCAATCTCGACGTGGAGTCATGTGTCAGGTTGCACCCGAATCCAATATCCAACAATCATGAAGTTGTCTTCCGCCTTTAGAACTAATTGCTGCTTCACTATACAAGACTTCTCCATTATCTGAGGTACTTGCAACGCAACCTTGAGAGGTTGATGCTTCAGAATTCTTTCCTCCATTCTTCTTGTGACAACAATCTTTCTTCAAGTGTCCTCTCATGCCACAATTGTAGCATTTGATGTTCTTCCTTCTTCGAGACTTTGATCTACCATGATTTTGACTCCCACTAGAGCCACGTTCCGTTGATCTGCCTCTCGTCATCGTTAAAGCTTCTGCTTGCTTGGAATTTTCCAGCCTATCTTCCTTATTCTTTCGCCTGGATTCTTCTTCAAGAGTAGCTCTGGCAACATCATCAAAGGTTAGACGGCCGACAATATTATTGTTTGTTATGTTGATGATGAGTTGATCATACGAATCTGGTAAACTTTGAAGTAGAAGCTCTGCCCGCTCATTTTCTTCTACATTGAAATCTGACGCAGAAAGTTGAGCGAATCGAGTATTCAGATTGTTGATGTGGTCCGTCACTGAAGTGGACTCACTCATTCTAAGAGTGTAGAGTTTCCTCTTTAAGAATATTCTGGTGTGAAGTGACTTGATCTCGTACAATTTGTGAAGAGTATCCCAAATCTCCTTCGCGGTCTTCTTCTCCGCAACACTGGACAAAACTGAATCCACCATTGTTAAGTGCAAATTGGCAACAACATTGTCATCCATCTCTTTCCACCTTTCATTAGTGATCTCCGCAGGTCTGCCTTCAATTGCATCTTGACAATTGTCCTTCATCAAAATTGCTTTTATCCTCAATTTCCATAGGGGGAAATTATTCCCGTTGAACTTCTCAATCTCGTATTTTGCTGCCATGGTTTCACACTAAAGAACTGACTTACACAACTTCCACCGTATATAGTACCGCCTACTGGAACAGCGACTGTAGACCGTGAACCAGTGCACCAGGTAAGTTCCCAGGAAAGAGAGGTGGGTCACCAACGGACACGCTTAAATACCAAGTCTTTCCTTAGCCAGAACTTTCCTAGACATGCACTTTCACACTACCTCACTCTATATCCAGTAACAAGAATAATTCTTTTCTGATGTGGTAGATCAGACTATACCGCAACCACAGAGCATACTAAGAATTTTCTCTGGCACTATACCAGCGTACCAGCGTGTATCGCAGCGGAACAATATCAGAACCTATTGGCTCTGATACCACTCTTGGGTACCAGAGTAACAAAATAATAACTCACAACTAAAATAAGAGATGAGAAATATAAGAATTGACACTCAATATTTTAACGTGGAAAACCGTCAACGAATAAGGGAAAAACCACGGGCAAGACCAGAGAAATATTTTAACTAAGTGGAAGAAAATTACAACCTCTCTCTAACTATAAGGAGAGAACAATTACACTCTCTCTTACAATAGGAGAACACACACACTACTAGTGTTGCTACCTCTCTCTCTAAGATTACTACAATTGTAGTGGGATGCTAAGATGAGCAAAATGGCTTGCTATTTATAGGCAAAGATGGGAGCTCAAGCATTTAATGCATTGCAATATTTTCCTCCATCCAACCAATTTTGCATGTCTACCATAGTAGAGTTAGAATTTTTTACTCCAAGCCTTTCTTTTTGACTTATGCCACAAAAGTGGCTTACGGCTTCACAGACAATCCTCCAACAGAGTGAATGACATAACTCAGAAGTTAGAGACAAGCTGTACGTTTAGTGAGGAGTATGTGGAAGAAATGATAGAGGAATGACATGTACATTTCTAGTACCTTTTATGTCGCAAATTTACATCCATGTTGGTAATAAGAGGACGAGAGGGATAATGATCATAAGCTATGACCAAGTAATTTGAGAGAGATGCAATCTCATAAGCACGTACAGATGTTGTTAAAAGGGATTGGCAAGCGTACCAAATCGCACAAGTAGTAAATGGATAAGTCCAAGTATCGTTTTCCCAAGGGATTTGCTTGATATAGGCAATGTTCACATAAATACTAGCTAGACTGAACTGGTTTTCACAAGAAAGCTATAAAAACGTGAACTTTGGTTGGTTTTGTGAAAGATATAACAGAACTAATGCAGAACAGAAATTAAAGAAGATATTTTTGTGGTTTTTAAGACAAACACAGCAGTAGACAGAAGTTAAAACAGATAAATGAAGATGTTGCAGGGGTTAGATCTCACCATTCTCTACTCTCTTCTTGCATGCACACAATATACATTCTATTTGCATTTAAAAGTTAAAATCAGTCAATAAAAACATTCTCAGCCTAATTCCTTAGGTGCAGAGAGTCTTAGATTACTCCCCCAAGCCTTGATTCCTCAACAACTTAACGAAGCAACTAGCTTTAAGTCTAGAGACCACAAGATAACCCATGAACTAAGCTCCATTCCTAGACACGAAGTTCATGAGGTATATTGCTTCAGTTCTAGACAACGAAAGTGTTTCCCAACAACAGTCATGTCCAAGGATCATGCTATGGGTGATCAAGCCACAACAAGCTTTAAGAAACGAAGCAAAATACTAACTTTAAAACACAAATGTGCATAATATATATAGATAATATCAAAAGATACAAGAGAGTTTTGAGAATGGTTACATCTAACCCCTAACAACTACAGAACTCAGCCACTCATGGGTGTGAGCAGCTGGAAATTACACATGGAGGGGGAAGGAGATGAAGAGAAAACTTAAGAACTAAAGAGAGAGTTTTTCTCTCCACTACAACAGTACAAACGAGCTACAGAGAATGAATTCTGAAAAGTGTTCCAGCCCCTCAACTTCTGAAGGTCAGTCCTTTATATACAAGTGCAGAATTGCTTCTTAAGTGACATTTGGCTCAGCCTGGAATTTTGGCTTGGCTGATTTGAAAATTCTGCACTTCAACAGATTTCTCTTGCAAATGACCTTCCACTGCTTCCAAAGCTCAGAATGCAGCTCCAAAACGTGTACTTCAACTTCAATCTCCATTTCCTACAAAAAGTGGGGCAAAACTCTAAGATATAACCATAAAACTAGAAAAACTAAAGAAATTCTAACTAATTTGCAATATTAACAGAAAATGAGTAAAACAACACTCCAAATGAGAGAAAAGGATAGATAATTGCCTCAAAAACCACTTGAAAAGTAAGTAATTATAGCAACTAACAACTCCCCCAAACTTAGAGTTTTGCTTGTCCTCAAGCAAAAGATAAAGACAACAATTGAGGAACTAATAAAGCTAAAAATAGCTACCACTAAAACAGAAATCATGGATCAAGATTAATCCCATCCTAACAAATCCAAAACATGCTTCCTTCTAAGAGTTGAAATAGGCCAAACCAATGATTCGAATTTCAAGCATGGTGCCTTAAACCGAAACTATAACAAGGATGCAAGTACCTAATTTCTCAAGAAATGAACCAAGCATAACAATCAAATTTTGGCAAAATCCAAGAATGTTTGATTCTTTTCACTCAAGTGTCTCACTCAAGCACCAAGTGGTATGGGTGCTGAATTCTCTCACAGTCAACACACAATGGAAACCACAAAATCAGTTTTGCCTTCCTTCTCAATGCAACAAAATTATGCACACAAAAAGATCACAAGGGCTTGATCAAGGGCTGAAATGTGGCTAGGCTTGAAAAGAAATTGGTTTTTCTAGATAGACAAAACACCATGAGATAAAGAGAGCAATCAATGAATTTTTCAGATTTTCCCAATCCCTTTTATTTACTCACAATGGTAAAGATACCAACTCCTTGCATTTCTCAACTTTAAGCTCAAGAACATGCCACTATAATCACAACAAGTATCACAGCTTTTATTTCTTTTTGTTTTCCTTGATCTTCTTTTTCTTTTCTTTTCTTGATTTTTTTTTTTTTACACAAATAGAATCTACAGAGCATAAGGCACACATAGCTGTGACACTTCTTTTAATTTAATGAGAGTGACCCACAATTGTTCCCAAGTTCTTCATTTCATGCAAGATTTCCCCCAAACTTATTCTAAACCCAACACATGCAATTGCTCTCCTATCCAATGGTAAGGAAAGTGAATTGTTTTTCTTTTAGGCTCATGGGTTATCATGACAGAAATTAATTTCAATTAAGGCTCAAGGGGCTGCACAAAAAGGATGACAGTAATCGGGATGGCTTTTTGGCTCTAGGATTCACAATCATCAAACAATATTTGCCTTGATCATTTCTTTATTAACATGCAAAAATCATCATAAGAGAATTGCTCAAAACCAACAGTGGTGCCAAAGGTGGCACTCATAATCATTTGAGACAGCACACAACTCACAAGAATCATTTCTCAAACATTCTCAAATCTGTCCTCACAATCAAATCATGCTTGAAACTTTTCTCAAACATATACGTGCATCCAAGCTATGCTAACGAAACGCGCAGCCACAAAAATCATTCAAATCATGGTTTCGCAAACGTATTTTTCTTTAAAAAGCGCGGGAAGCAACAAGGATAACGCACGATGGAATTTTTCTAAAACCATGAACAACCACAACATAAACATTAAAACATGCAAACACAACATAAGTACGAAGTTTAGCAAGCAACAAGGCCTTGGCCAACATCACCATAATAACAACTAAACTAACAACACCTAACTAACAGCAAACCCACAAAGAACTAACTTGCACTGAAATTAAAGTACTGAAATGTAAAAACAGAAAAAGAAAAAAAATTAATTTGTCCTGTTGCAATGGGAATTAAACCAGCAAATCCCCCATCAAACATTCTAATCTTCTTCGGTCTCCGAACTGCCGAATTCTTCCTCCTCCTCTTCTGTTCCTTCTTCCTCCGCTTCAGTTTCCTCCTCCTCTGCTACAGCCTCCTCCTCTGCTACAGCCTCCTCCTCTGCTTCATGGTCAGCAGCAGCTGCATCATTTCCAGCAGCACCATCTGGGGCAGCAGCAGCTCCAGCACCCCCCAAAAAAGGAGGTCTGTCCCCAGGCCACGCGATGATAGCTTCGAACTCAAAAGGTGATGGCCACTGGAGACGACCATGAGGTCGTGGTGCTGCAGGGTTCAAATAATAATAGATGGAAGAATTTAGAGTTTGTTGGTCGCGATGAACTGCTGCCAGTTGCTGGAAAAGGAACATGAAAGCAGTGGCCATTTGGGATCTGTTAAAGGGCTCCACTGCAGGAGGAATGGGAGGTTGAGGAGCATCCACTTCCGCGGGGTTGCGGCAATGCTGGTCAATGAAACGCATGTTGATTGGCTCCCGGAGGTTGAGGAGGGGAGGACGGCGGACATTCACTCCTTGGCTCTCACATAATGCTGTGATAAGGGCTGGAAACCCGAGAGGTCGTGGTGGAGAGGTAGGAGCTTTGGCAGTCACAAATTTGTGGATTTCTCTTGATATTATCCTCCCAATGTTGATGTCAATGTCATTCATGATGCAGTACACCGTGAAGGCTCTGGTCATGCTCAACTCAGAGGTATGAGTTGTAGGTGTGATGTTAGAGAAGAGGAAGGAGGCCCAAATTTGTGAAATGGTTTTCAAAGCTGGTCTCTTGAAGCGTAGGGCCTTCCCCGCGTCATTTTCAACAAAAGAGTGGCCTGGAATGCAGAGGCTGTTGCTCACAGCAGTGTTGGTGACAGGGGTTCTCCTAGTAGACATCAAGAAAAAGCCGCAATCTTGGTTGTTGGGGTCGGTGAAGTCATTGGCCAGAAACCGGTTGATGGAAGGAGCATCATAGTAGACAAAGCAACCCCTCACCCAAGACCTTCGGGTAGGGTCGCTGGTGCGCCTGGGAATAGCATTCGCGTAGAATTCGCGCACCACTTCCTTATTGATCTTGAGGGGAAAGCTGGTAAGTTTCTGCCACTTCCTTCGAGTAATTTCATCTTGAATTTCCTGGAAATCGCCAGCCAGCAGTTGCACTTCTCGCTCTTTGATCAAACTTCTGTTGGCATTGTTCTTGAAATGCTCTTGGTTAGGAGGAGTCAGGAAGCGGTTCTTCTGAAGGGGCTCACGAGGAGTTTGGGGCTGCGGTGGTGGGGGTGGAGTCTCCTGCACTTCATCATCTTCGCGTGAAGCTTGAGGAGGAGCACGGGAAAAAGAACCCCTCCTTGTGACTCTTTGCTTCTTGGCTGAGGAGGTGGAGTCAGTAGCAGGTTGCTTGTGCTTAGGAGCCATGCTGCACAACAGAACAGAAACAAAACAGAATAGAACAGAGGGCACAAGAAAGTAAATCAGTTAATGACACAATGAGCAACAAGAAACAGAAAAATGGAAATCACAATAACAGAAAAATAGAAATCACAACATAATTGAAACACAACACGAATAAAAGAAAAATATTAAAAGGAATTTATGAAAAGCTAAATATAGAACTGAGAATCCACAAAACAACAAGGATATTTCGTCACATGCAAATGCAGGAACAGAAAATGGACACAGCAATGCGCAGAGAATTTGGCTTAGCATCCACAGGATAGCTTAGCCAAATTCCACTTAATCTGAAATTTTTACAATTGTGCAGGGAGATGTAGTTCCAGCACTGGTGTGTTGACAAATCCAAAGAAAGACACAGTGGTCCCAGTTCTTAGGTAGTTAAAAACACACGTGCAAACAAGAGGAAGCACAAAAAGAAAAAGAGAAAAAGACAAAGGGGAGCTTTTTGGGAAAAACAGAAAATTCACAAAGGACCATGTGCTCCCCTGTAGCACACAATAGCAGCAGAATACAGAAAAATATTTAAACTATCACAACAGTACAGGGACCTAAAACGTGGTCCCAGATCACAGAGAAAATAAGAACCTTTAAAGAATAAACAGAAAAACCAGCACTTGAACCATCAGTGGTCCCGAAAATAATGACAAGGACAAGATCTACACATATTCAAACATTAAAAACAAGAGCAAACTAAAAGGAAACAGAAAACAGAAAGGGAACAACAACAGATTTCCCAAAATGCGAACAGCAACACAAACAGGAAAAGAGAGAGCAAACATGTGACTACCTTAAAAAGGAAAATTATCCCAAAAAGGCACAAGCAACAGAGAACACACAAAAAGATTGTTCTTTTTCCACAACCAGAAATCAGAAAAGGCAAATCACTCAAGGGAAACTTCAAAACAAAAGATAGAAAAGAAGGGTATCAAAAGGTTTGACCTTTAGCAACAAAAGGTGAAGATAACAGAAGACTCACACACAAAAGGTCAAAGTTTTATCATGAAACACAAACCGAATCAAACAATGCATATGCTTCCAAAGTTGCAACAGAGGAAAAATAAAAAGAAACTAACAGAACTGCATAATCATGAAAAACAAAGGACCCTAAGATCTTTTCCAGAAAAGAGATGAAAATGACAGTAGAGAAGGGAGCAGAAATCGCGGAAGAAAACTCACGCGTGGACAGCAATGGTGGTGCTCGAGGTGGGAATGGAGAGTAGACCGAGAGGGAAGAGTCACAGTCCTAGTGATGGATGCTGAGTTGAGGGATGAAGAACGTTGCAGGTTTAGTTGCAGGCTTAGAGGTATGATGGGAGTGTAAGAGTAGGACAGAGTGAAAGATTGAAGGGTTGGAAGTGCTGGAGTGTAGGGGCAGACGTGAGGGTTTGGGGAAAGAGTAGGAAAAGGTGAATCTGATTGGAGAAAGTAGGTGGCTGTAATTAATTGTGTCAGAAAATTCTAATTGGAGGGGAAAGATGGTGACCCAACGTGATTGGAGGAGAAGAGAGGTGAAGAGGGAAATGTAACTGTAGTGGGCATAGGGAAACGTGATTGGGAAAAGTGGAGACGTTGTGGGGTAAGTTGAGGGTCTTGGAACGTGGGAAAAATTTGAAAAAGATCAGAGGGTCTGAATAAGTGGAAATTCGCTTGGCCCTGAGGCATGGCTTGGCAGAAAGCTCAAATTTGGACAGGGATCACAAAGTGGCTTTTGGCTTGGAGCCAGTATCAGTGGCTTGCGCCAAAAGCCACTTAAAAGCAAAAATTCTTGCACAATCATGACCAGAATGCGAATTATGCAGATCAGTACCTAAGCACTGCACTATACAGCTAAATGGGACATATGCAACTACTGAATGATGCTTATAAATGATCACATTGCAAAGAAACAAAATTACACCAAACTACACACAACATTCACACAAGGAACAAACACATGAACTCTAAATAATCAAAGCACACAACTAACTAAATTGAACACTTCAAAATGCAGAATGCAGACATAAAAAGGTAAGAAAACTAGGTTGCCTCCCAGGTAGCGCTCTTTTACTGTCATTAGCTTGACATTTGGTGACCTCAAGGATCACTTAGATGAAGAATCGTGGTCAGCCTTTCAATTTCACCCCCCAAATAGGGCTTTAATCTCTGACCATTGACTGTCCAGTTTCTTCCTGTTGAAGGATCCTCCAAAATAACAGCACCATGAGACTTCACCTCCTTAATGATGAAAGGGCCAGACCATTTGGACTTAAGCTTGCCTGGAAACAATTTCAGCCTTGAATTGAACAATAGAACTTTTTGATTAGGCTGCAAGTTTCTCTTCACAAGCTTTTTGTCATGATAGGCCTTGACTTTCTGTTTATAGTGCCTTGAGGAATCATATGCATTAAGTCTCATCTCATCTAACTCATGAAGCTGGATCTTCCTCTTCTCACCAGCCAAGGACTGATCAAAATTAAGGAACCTAAGATCCCAATAAGCTTTGTGCTCCAATTCCACAGGGAGATGACAAGCTTTTCCATAGACCATTTGGAATGGAGATAGGCCAATTGGAGTCTTGAATGTAGTCCTATATGCCCATAGAGCATCATCAAGCTTTACAGCCCAATCCTTTCTTGAAGAAACAACTGTCTTCTCAAGGATCCTCCTGATTTCTCTATTAGAAACCTCAGCTTGACCATTGGTTTGAGGATGGTAAGGAGAAGCTACTTTATGTTTGACTCCATAATGCTCCAAGACTTTCTTCAACTGTGCATTGCAAAAATGGGAGCCTCCATCACTGATTAAAACTCTAGGAACACCAAACCGAGAGAAGATATTCTTCTTGAGAAATTTAATGACTGTTTTGGAGTCGCTTTTGGGGCAAGCAACAGCTTCTACCCACTTTGAAACATAGTCAATAGCCACCAAAATGTATTCATTGGAAAAGGATGAAGGTAAGGGGCCAACAAAATCTATACCCCAGCAATCAAAGACCTCCACTTCAAGAATGTTTTGAAGTGGCATCTCATTCCTTCTTGATATCCCTCCGGTTCTTTGGCATTTATCACAGCTCTGCACATGCTCATGAGCATCTTTAAAAATTGTAGGCCAATAAAATCCAGACTGGAGGACCTTTGCAGCGGTCCTCTCTCCACTGTAGTGCCCTCCATAAGGTGAATTGTGGCAGTGCCACAGGATGTTCCTTGCTTCCTCCTTAGCCACACACCTTCTAAGTAAATTGTCAGCTCCAATTTTGAATAAATGAGGATCATCCCACACATAAAGTCGAGAATCCTTGAAAAATTTCTTTCTTTGGTGCCAATTCATATCTGCTGGAATGATTCCACCAGCTTTGTAGTTAGCCATATCCGCAAACCATGGCCTTTCTTGCACCACAAGCAATTTCTCATCAGGAAACTCATCCAGAATTTCTTTCTCAAGAGTGGTCACCTCATCATTCACAAGTCGTGACAAGTGATCAGCAACTTGGTTTTCACTTCCTTTCTTGTCCCTAATTTCAAGATCAAATTCCTGCAGCAACAAAACCCAACGAATGAGTCTAGGCTTGGAATCGGATTTGGACAGCAAGTATTTAATTGCAGCATGATCAGTGTACACAACTACTTTGGAACCAATTAAATAAGAACGAAATTTTTCCAAGGCATACACTATTGCTAGCAACTCTTTTTCAGTTGTTGCATAATTCACTTGGTGTTCATTGAGCACCTTGCTAGCATAATGTATGGGATGGAAAATTCTGTTCTTTCTCTGGCCTAGGCAGCCCCTACTGCATAATCACTGGCATCACACATGAGTTCAAAATCAATTTTCCAATTAGGTGCAGTGAGTATAGGAGCAGAGACTAAACTAGACTTCAAAAATTTAAAGGCATTTAAACATTCAACATCAAAATTAAATTGTGTGTCCTTGTTCAGTAGATTGCTCAATGGTTTAGCAATTTTGGAGAAATCTTTGATGAAACGCCTGTAGAATCCAGCATGCCCGAGGAAGCTTCGAATTCCTTTTACATTTGCTGGTGGTGGAAGCTTTTCAATGACATCTACTTTGGCTTTGTCAACTTCAATTCCTCTTGCTGAAATTTTGTGGCCAAGAACAATTCCCTCGGTCACCATAAAATGGCATTTCTCCCAATTAAGGATGAGATTTGTCTCAGCACACCTCTTCAAAATAGTTTCCAAGTTGGACAAACACAATTCAAATGATCCACCAAAAATAGAAAAGTCATCCATGAAGACTTCTATGCATTTCTCCACCAAATCCGAGAAGATAGCTAGCATACACCTTTGGAAAGTGGCAGGTGCATTGCATAGCCCAAATGGCATCTTCCTATATGCAAAAACTCCAAAAGGACAAGTGAATGCTGTCTTCTCTTGGTCTTGAGGATCCACAGCAATTTGATTATAGCCTGAGTAACCATCCAAAAAGCAATAGAAAGCTTGACCAGCCAGTCTCTCCAACATTTGATCCATGAAAGGAAGGGGAAAATGATCCTTCCTTGTTGCTTTGTTGAGCTTTCTATAATCTATGCACATCCTCCATCCCGTGACAGTTCTTGTAGGAATTAATTCATTCTTCTCATTGCGGATCACTGTCATGCCACCCTTTTTAGGAACAACTTGCACAGGGCTCACCCATGCACTGTCGGATATAGGGTAGATCAATCCAGCTTCCAAGAGCTTTAGGACTTCCTTTCTCACTTCTTCCTTCATCACAGGATTAAGTCTTCTTTGAGGTTGAGCCACTGGTTTAAAATCATCCTCCATGAAGATCCTATGCATGCAGTAAGAAGGACTTATCCCCTTGAGATCAGAGATAGACCATCCAATGGCTCCTTTGTTAGCTTTCAAAACCTCAATCAATTTTTCTTCCTCTGCAGCAGATAAGGAATTGCTAATGATGACTGGTTTGCCACCATTTTCTTCAAGGAACACATACTTTAAATGTGGAGGCAGCACCTTCAATTCAGGCTTGGTTTCCTCCACCTTCTCATCTTTCTTTAAATTTTCAACAATGTCTTCATTTGGAGGAATTTCCTTCAAAGTATCAAGGTTTTTCAAACATTCATCTATTTCCCTCTCTTCCTCCTCATTAAGTAACTCAAATGCATCAATTAAAGCTTTCTCAAGAGGAGTGGAGCTAGGCACTTGCTTTCTAGAGGCTGTGTAAATTTCATCAAGAACATCCACTCTAAAGCATGATTTATCTTCACTAGGGTGCTGCATAGCTTCAAACACATTGAAAGTGACTTCTTCATCTTGCACCCTCATCTTGAATTTGCCATCACTGACATCAATCAAAGCACGGGCTGTCATCATGAATGGCCTCCCCAAAATGAGAGGGACTTCAGCATCCTCTTCCATATCCATAATTACAAAGTCAGCTGGAAATATAAATTTGTCCACCTTCACTAGCAAATCTTCAACAACTCCATATGGAAGCTTAATGGTACGGTCTGCTAGTTGAAGTGTCATCCTTGTAGGTTTGATTTCTACATCCCCCACTTTGCTAAGCATGGACAGTGGCATTAGATTGATGCTTGCTCCCAAATCTAACAAAGCTTTTCCAATGGACAGATTTCCAATAGTGCAGGGAATGGTAAAGCTACCAGGATCTTTGTGCTTGAAAGGCAATGGCTTTTGAATTATAGCACTGCATCCAGCTTCTAATTCAATTGTATCTTTCTCAATATACTTTTTCTTCTTGGTGAGGAGTTCCTTCATGAACTTGGCATAAGTTGGAATTTGTTCAAGTGCATCCGAGAAAGGTAAATTGATTTGCAATCTCTTGAAGATGTCTAAGAAACGTGCAAACTACCTTTCTCTGTCCTTCCTTGTTGGCACATGAGGATAGGGTAATCCTTGTGGAGGCACAGAATTTGAATCCTTTTTCTTCTTCTCCTCTCTCACCCTCTGGTGTTTAGTCATTTTTTTCTCAACCGCCTCACTGCTGTCACTTTTTTCTCCATTTTTCTCACTGATTTTCTCACTCTCACTCAATTCTTTTTCACTCAGCTCATTTTTTTCTTCCTCATCATCTTTTACATCCTCCACAACTACCTCTTGCTCACTTTTCTCTCTACTCAAATCTCCTACAATTGTACCTCTCCTTGTAGTTATAGCCTTGCATTGCTCCTTGGGATTTGCTTGAGTGTTGGCTGTAAATGCTCCACTTTTAAGTTCTGCCAAATCTTTAGCAAATTGTCCCATCTGCACTTCAATATTTTTTATAGAAGAATCCGTGTTCTTTTGGTTGGTTAGAGAGACTTGCATGAATTGATTGAGAGTGTCCTCCAACTTAGAAACACGGTCTTGATGAAGAGGTTGGTATTGTTGATGACCTTGGTAAGGAGGTCTGTTCGAAGGGCCAACTTCTTGCTTCCAACCAGCATTGTTGTTTCTCCAACCTTGATTGAAAGGTTGAGCATAAGAATTGCCTTGCCGGTTTTGGTTCCCCATATAATTAATTTATTCTTGGGAACTTGGTGGCATGATGCATTGGCCACTTGAATGACCACCTCCACAAAGTTCACAGCAAAGAACTTGTTGAGTGTTGGACTGAATAGCTTGTAAGCCTTGGAGTTGTTGAGGCATCTTAGCAAGTTGCTTGGTGAGTGCATCAAGTTGCTGTGTGAGAAGCTTATTTTGAGCTAGGAGGGCATCCTGAGAATTTAATTCCAGAAATCCTCTCTTCTGCACTTGCACGAGAGTTCTATCATGCTGCACCTCATAGTCATTGGAGGCCATGTTTTCAATAATTTCCTTAGCCTCTTCCGGTGTCTTGTACATGATTTTGCTTCCAGCTGAAGCATCAATCATAAGCTTTGTTTGAGGTCTAAGTCCAGCTAAGAAGGTGTTGATTTGAGCTGCCTCATTGAAACCATGTGCTGGACATTTCCTTAACAGGCCATTGAATCTCTCCCATGCTTCACACAAAGGTTCATCAGCTCCTTGAGTGAAAGTGGAGATAGCTGTCTTCCTTTGGTTGATCTTAGATTGAGGAAAGAAACGGTTCAGAAATCTGTCAACCAGCTCGTCCCAAGTCAAGGGAGTGTTAGGAGGAATGGCTCTGTACCAATCATTTGCCTTTCCATCAAGAGAGAATGGAAAGAGACTAATCCGGATATAATCATCATTAACTTGATGTAGCTTCACAGTGTTGCAGATATCAACAAAAGTAGTCAAATGAGCATAAGGGTCTTCATGGTCAAGACCATGAAACTTGTTTTGCTGAATCAAGTGGATGAGAGATGCCTTCATTTCAACATTGTGAGCCTGCACCTCTGGTCTGGCAATGGTGTTGAAGAATCTTGGCCCTGTGTTGGCACAATAATCATTTAAAGTACGCCTTGGTTGATTCGCTTCCCCTTCTTCTGCCATTATAAATTCTTCTTCTTCAGGAATGGGTGTCAAGTGTCAAAGACAGATCTGGTGAAGCAGGAGAAAGTGGTTCTTGGCTAGCTAGTCTTTCTAGAGCCTTCCTCTTCCTTGTCCAGCTGTTGGTAAGTCTTGCTGTCCTCTCAATTTCCGGGTCAAAATACAAAGGATCAGCTAAACTTCTTGTGTGCATAAACAAAGAAAAAGAAACAGAGCACTAGAACAGAAAGTTAGCACAAGAAAATAGCGAACAGAACAGAAATAAAAACACAAAGAATAAAAGAATAAAGAATAAAGCCTAGGATAATATGAATGTGAAATAGCCTAATATTCAGATGCAAATCCCCGGCAACGGCGCCAAAAACTTGTTAAGAGGGATTGGCAAGCGTACCAAATCGCACAAGTAGTAAATGGATAAGTCCAAGTATCGTTTTCCCAAGGGATTTGCTTGATATAGGCAATGTTCACATAAATACTAGCTAGACTGAACTGGTTTTCACAAGAAAGCTATAAAAACGTGAACTTTGGTTGGTTTTGTGAAAGATATAACAGAACTAATGCAGAACAGAAATTAAAGAAGATATTTTTGTGGTTTTTAAGACAAACACAGCAGTAGACAGAAGTTAAAACAGATAAATAAAGATGTTGCAGGGGTTAGATCTCACCATTCTCTACTCTCTTCTTGCATGCACACAATATACATTCTATTTGCATTTAAAAGTTAAAATCAGTCAATAAAAACATTCTCAGCCTAATTCCTTAGGTGCAGAGAGTCTTAGATTACTCCCCCAAGCCTTGATTCCTCAACAACTTAACGAAGCAACTAGCTTTAAGTCTAGAGACCACAAGATAACCCATGAACTAAGCTCCATTCCTAGACACGAAGTTCATGAGGTATATTGCTTCAGTTCTAGACAACGAAAGTGTTTCCCAACAACAGTCATGTCCAAGGATCATGCTATGGGTGATCAAGCCACAACAAGCTTTAAGAAACGAAGCAAAATACTAACTTTAAAACACAAATGTGCATAATATATATAGATAATATCAAAAGATACAAGAGAATTTTGAGAATGGTTACATCTAACCCCTAACAACTACAGAACTCAGCCACTCATGGGTGTGAGCAGCTGGAAATTACACATGGAGGGGGAAGGAGATGAAGAGAAAACTTAAGAACTAAAGAGAGAGTTTTTCTCTCCACTACAACAGTACAAACGAGCTACAGAGAATGAATTCTGAAAAGTGTTCCAGCCCCTCAACTTCTGAAGGTCAGTCCTTTATATACAAGTGTAGAATTGCTTCTTAAGTGACATTTGGCTCAGCCTGGAATTTTGGCTTGGCTGATTTGAAAATTCTGCACTTCAACAGATTTCTCTTGCAAATGACCTTCCACTGCTTCCAAAGCTCAGAATGCAGCTCCAAAACGTGTACTTCAACTTCAATCTCCATTTCCTACAAAAAGTGGGGCAAAACTCTAAGATATAACCATAAAACTAGAAAAACTAAAGAAATTCTAACTAATTTGCAATATTAACAGAAAATGAGTAAAACAACACTCCAAATGAGAGAAAAGGATAGATAATTGCCTCAAAAACCACTTGAAAAGTAAGTAATTATAGCAACTAACAGATGTATGCAAATTAAAGAATTGTATGAAGATTGCTAGAAACTACTTTCTACTGTTTGCTAAGGTTGAGGGTATTGTCAGTTATACTTTCTTGATTCTTTAAGTTGTTTTCTTATGCATGACTTTTTTTACTCCCCCATGCATGTGCGTAAAATTAAAATCACGGTTTCCTAAATAATAAAAGGTGAGCTAGCTCTTGATAACCAAGAAGCAAAGAGGAAATTAAACATCAATACACAGTCATTATTGTCTTTATGAGTGTTTTAATATAATAATTATTTTCATTGCCTTGAGATTCCGTGTTGTTAATTTGATTTTTCTACTAATTTATCATAAAATGAAGAAGGTTTAAAATTTTCTTAATCGTGACATTGGACCTGTGTTAGCTTATCCAAAAGCATTTCTAAAAGAAGAAAATAAGAAGAAGAAAAAAAAAATGAAATGGGTTTCTCCATAAGCTAAAATTAGCTTATACATAAGTTAATTTGTAAAAAATCTTGCATCTTCTAGAAAAATTATATGAGATCGCTTCTACAAGTTAGCTTATACATAAGCTAAAGGAGAAACTTATTTCATGTTTTTCTTCCTATTTTATTCTCATAGAAATGTTTCTGGATAAGCTTAGCCAAACAAATTATCTTTTATGTTTTGTTTTAGATTATTGTGAGGCTCTTGCTTGGATTGAAGTACATTACAAGAGTAGGAACGCATCATTTTTAACTATTTGTTACGTGGATTAATCATTATATTTAAAATATTATATTTTTGTACATTGAACATTTCAACCTTGATTTTTTTTTTCTTTTTTTCCATGTGGGTTTTCATGCAAACCTCAAGTTGTCCATGGGAAAGTTATGATTGAAGAATCACCTTGGTTCATATATTATATATGTGTGGATACTAGTTTACTTTTATAAACAAGTAGGTTGTTAAGATTTTAGCATTAGAGATGTCCTAAATAATTTCTGACGGTTTTTTAAAAAAAATGTCACAAATTAACGGCTAAACACAATCTAAGTCAACTAAATACAACAAAACCATCCAATATTCATTTTAGAAACAAATATATACAACCTCATTCGATAGTTAAGGCTTAAATACCTTTTTAGTCCTTGTAATTTAGTATTTTTTTTATTTTTCGTCCTTGCAAAAAAAAAATTTGTTTTAGTCCTTATAAATTATGTTTGTTTTATTTTACGTCCTTAAAGTGGTTTAGATAGCGTTTTTTTCACTGTTTAAAACACTATCTAAACCACTTTAAGGATGAAAAATAAAACAAACATAATTTGTAATGACTAAAACAAAAAAAATAAATTTGTAAGGACTAAAAGCAAGAAAATACTAAATTGTAAGGACTAAAAATGTATTTAAACCATAGTTAAAAATCATTCAATATTCAAGTTAAATATGATCAAATTACTTTCACAAAGCATTACTATTATAAGTTGTCAATTCATCTTCATAATTTGCACTGTTGCACTTGCTCACGAACTTGCGTTGGTCAGCCCGTACCCATAACCGTCATTCGTGTTAACCTCCTGAAAATTAGTAAAGGAAAGGGCCTCAATTATAAAAAAAAAATTATTGCGATAATTTGCACTGTTATGCACGAACTTGCATTGGTCAACCCATATTTTTTTTAATATATAGTGAACTGGAATTAACAAATACAACAAAAATAAAATAAAATTTGTCCATGCAAAAGAGAAGTCAAGGCTTTGGGTGTTTTTTCCTGTACCCCATAAAACAGAAAAAGAGAGGGGTGAGCTTTAGTTTTATGGGATGCGGAAAGCATGGGCCTAAGGCTTTTAGCTGCAAGATGCACAAATAGAATTTGTGTCATTCTCCAACTACAATACCATTTTTTGGAGTAAAAAGATCATAACACTTATCATCAGTAAATTGAATCATAGGATTTAATAAGGGAAAGTTGTAAAAGGTAGAAAAATAATAGGAAAAAAAATGATTCTAGGAATAACAAGTGATCAAGATTCAAAACTCTATTGCACTGTATTTTGAAAGTGTTAGTTTCTTTTGGAAATGGAGGATGATAGAGGAGGAAGAGATATAAAATCCTACTGTATTTAAGAGTTCGTAGGCATATAGGGGGAAATATTGCATATCATAATCATAAATAAATTGATTAGATAATATGAAACAAATAACATAATATATGGGGCACAAGGAGAACGGCCTAAACAGCAGTCATACAAGTATGCCACAAACAATCAAAAGCAAAAGAACCATTACAAAAGCAAAATCATTAACTACATCAGCTACCAAACATATTTCATAATATAATCTTGAACTCTCTGACATTCACAAGTAGAATAAAAACAAAATATAAATTGTATAATAATATAAAAGCAAGTTGGCAACCAATATAGAAAGAAAACAAGAAAATGAAATGATCATCAATGACAATGAAGAGAAATTTTTCAACCCAAGCTACATATGTCCAAAACTCTCACACTATCCCAAGAATGGACTTCCACAGAACATGGTCCAAGTTAACGTATAAAATAATAAATAGGCACTTATCAGTTAGGGACTAAAACCTAAGGATTCCACTATTGAAGCCTCGTGTGTTAGCTTTCAAATGGGACGGGTATTGTGTGAACAACTAAAACCTAAGAATGGACTTCCATGCCCAACTAAGGCTGATTCTAGGGTGGGAAAGTTCAACAAATTTCCCACCGTGGGAAACAAACCAGGAACGTATGATTTAAACCTTTCTCGAGATTACCATGAAACTATGGTGGGAATGCCTACACCGGAATAAATTTTAAAAAAATATTAAAATAGTGGTTTCCTCTTTCCCATCACTTTATCCTTTGTTGCTTCTCTCCCCATCTCACTCAACGACCCAAACTCATCCTCTTCCACCAGCTTGCCGTGGTGTTGCGTTGATGGAGAAGCATGATGGTAGCCAGTCTAGCTAATGGCTCTAGGGAAGATTAAAAGTGGCTGTTGTGGGTTGTGAAGGATAACAGATTTTTTTTTTTATAAACTAAAATGTTATTTATAATAATAATAGAGATTGAGTTAAGCATAAGATGTGCAACTCAAGCTTCTCAGTACAGTATCAGCATGGGTAAATTGAATTCATCCAATAACTTGTGCCGCATAAAGCAAATTAACAATCTGCAAACCCCCTGAATCAGCTCCCCTTCTAATGAATTATTACATACTCAACCATTTAATAACTTCCCAAGCTCTAGTCGCTAGATGATGTAGTGAAACATAACTCAGCGCTCGTGGAGGTTCATAGATTGCTGCTGCCATGGCTTGTTTTCTTGGTGAATGGGCAGTGTTGTGTTTCTCTCTCTTTTTTTTTTTCAAGAACAAAGCAATGCGAAGGAGAGAGGCAAAGTAATGCGGAGAAGAAAGAGAAAACCGGCAGTGAAATACGATGAAAGGCTACTGACAATTCATTAAAATATTTAATAATTTTTTTTAATATATTCTAGTGCAGGTATGTCTATTGTAGACATACTCTCATCTCGAGAAAAATCCAAATCGTACGTTCCTGGTTTGTTTCTCATGGTGGGAAATTTGTTGAACTTTCCCACCCTAGAATGTGCCGCCCAACTAATGCAAAGATATATACAAGTCACTAGAACTTGGATGTCTCAAATTCTGCTGAAATCAGACTTCATCTTGTAACTGACAATGAACGATGAAGTGAAAATTTCGGAAATTATAACATCCCTATGTATCAGCTTCACAAAGCAACCAACAGTATGCTATACATGTAGAGTTATGCACAAAGGAGTGATTTATGGTATAATTTATTCCAACAAAATAATGCCCTTAAAACTTCTAAGTTACAGAAGAAGAGAACATCTCAAAAATTGAAATAGCATTAAACTTGGAGCAATTATACCATCAATGAATCGTGGTGAAACACTTTAAAGGTTCAAACTTCAAACCAACAATTGAGCAGTGGAATGCTACATATTCCTTCATCAACCCACTCATTGACTTGGATTAATAATTTGTAAATATTCTACTCCCTTAATCCATCTAGACACTTTAAAGAACAAAACCGTGAATGCCCATGAGAGGCAAAATAGATAATACTTAAGATGCGGTGAGTCTAACAATGCTAACAGACTTAATTAAGGTGGGAACATTGACACTAGAAGAAGGGCCTAGGCCACACTGCATATGAGATAATGTCTACTTTGGCGCTCAAGGCCGATAATGTCTTTGCTCTCAAGGTCTTTATGATTTTGTCTTTTAAAAGGTGTCATTGTTAAGCAATGTGGAATTTTTTTTTTGGGATGGAACATATGCAAATAAAGTTTCTTACACAGAAAACTAAAATTTGATCTTTGCCCATGGAAGAAACAGGATGAACCTATAAGTCTATAACATATTAGATATTGCATAAAAAGAAAAAGAACATAAACGTACATGTCATTCCACTATCATTTTTTCTCCTCCTCACCAAACGTACTCGTCTCTTCTAACATTTGTATTATGTTTGTACGGTGAGGATTGTCCGGTGGTGAGGCGCTGGACGGTGTTCATGAAGTCACCGGGGGGCAACGGAGAGTACTCGTCTCTCCAAACATGCGAGATTCTTTGTCTACTCCCAGAGCTGGTGTGCGTGGCCCTTGGAGTGGAACATTTCTCTTTATTTTTCTCTGCAACTGCAATGAAAATTTTAAAAACTTACGGGCTTCCAAAAATTTAAAAGTAATTTCAAGTACATTTTAACAAGTGTGCTATAGTCATTGGCATGAACCTAACATTAGGAACAAAACATTATCTCTTATTCTAATATCCTTAGGCATGTACAAATTACTATGAATGGTAAGTTTGATAACTTTTAGAATAATTATTTTAAAAGTCATTCCAACCATGATTTTTGATTGGTTAACCATGTTTGTTTAACAGAATTTATGTTATTAATATTTTTTTTTTTACAATGGCAACCTTTATGACCTCATGTAAACTATTCAAATGTGAAACAGATTCCTTAATGTCTTATAATCTCATCACAAATGGTCATCCTCCTTGGCATATGTATGGTGCTATTATTAATAGCATCAAATCTGTCACTGCTCAACCATGGCAGGTCACATTTCAACATATTTTAAGGGAAGCAAATCAACCTGCAGATTGGCTAGCAAAGCAAGGATCCTCTTCTACTGATATTTTTCTAGTTTGGGAGGCTTGTCCCTCTCAGTTGAGTCCACTTCTTTTGGCTGATGCCATGGGTGTGACTTTTGTTAGATCTTAGTTCTTTGTTTGTCTTTGTATTTTCTCAATGATCAAAAAAAAAAAAAAAACTATTCAAACTCATTATTACTAGACTAACCAAGTGTGTTTATATTATTAATATTCGCATTATAGCTCTGTATTAGCAGGAATTAATTTTCATTAAAAATTCCACGTCTTTTTTAAGTTAATTTATAACATGTTTAGTTTAGTTTTGTAATAATAATTTTTTAAAAGTTCTCTTTAAGAAAATGAGAAAGCCTATTCTCATTCTCAACTTTTTCTTGCACTTCAATAGTAAATAAACCACGGGACGGGACAAATTAAGAATGAACTGATTAGTCATTTGGAAGATACCAACATACCCAATCACAATCACAATCACAATCACAATCACATAATGAAATTAGAAAAGACAATAACTAAAAATTACCAGAAACTCATCGCGATATGTACTTAGTTGAGTCTTTTGATGTGCAGCTAGTTGAGTCATCATGTCAGCCTCCTCATTCATTGGTGAAAAAATTCGATCAAAAAATTTGGGTCGACCAGCATCTCCCCACTCTGCTTTAGTCCATCTCATTGCTTCCCACCACACGCTTTCTCCTTTGATGATCTTCAAAGATTTGCTTGACAACTCCGATTTTGAAAGACTTTGGAGTTTTGGGCAATAATAGAATACCATATTTTCTAAAACATGTCTAACCTGCAGGCCATTAAAAATGTTGACCAATTGAGGAAGATAGAGAAGCGATATTATTCTCAACCTGGGGAGGGAAAACCATGCTTTTAGTTCTGGTGAGTCATGGCTTATAAGGGTTGTTACTTTTGGACAATCTTCAATAATAATCTCCTCCAAACAGTAAAGCTGGTTAAGAGAATCTACGGTGAAGATTGTAGTTAACATGGGGCAAGTGTGCAATGTTATAGACTTCAAGCGGCGAAAGAAGGGGTTAGGCCCTTCGCAAATGCTTCTTAAATTCTTCATATAGAATGCACTCAAAAACTCCAAATGAGTAAGGTTACGCCCAACATATGAATGACTTCCATCAACAATTGTTTCCATTTCATTACATTCTGCCAATATGCATACTTGCAAACCAGTATAGATTCTTCAACTCGAAATCAGATAGACTCTTGATGGTCGTATGTCGGTCCAGGTACAGGGCCTTGAAGTGTCCAAGATTCATTTTCACTCCATTTGGAACATCTACACCATTAACAAACTTTATACTATAGTCACAACATTTGAATTGTTGCTCCACTTCAGGTGTTACACACGATATGAAACGTCGCAAATGATGACCAACAACCAATCTGAAATTGAGGGTTTTTTGATCTGGTATCAATTCCAATAGTTCAGCCTTTGGGACATATATACTCACCCTCTCCAACCTCTCTAATCCTAAAATTTCCACCAAAACAGTATTAACATTCTCATTCCATCGCTCATCTTCAAGGTCAACATTGATGCTTAAATATTTCAACCGAGTAAGATTTGATATCACACCTGGAGAAATAATTGTTGAGTTGGAAATTTGGTTGCCTTTGTTGCCATGACCAAGTACATGATGATATCCATCAAAACTGAGGGTTAGGCTTTTCAGGATGATCAATTCTCGGATCTCTTTTGGCAAATGGGTTATCAAAGTCCCATCAAGATCAAGCTCTTCAAGTTCTTCTAGCTGACCAATTTCTGGGGGCAGTTCCATGAAGAGATCACAACCTCTAAGATAAAATTTCTTAAGTTGTATTAATTTGGAGATAGAAGGAGGCAAATCCCTTATACTAGTGTAAGATAAGTCCAAGTGTTGAAGTAGAGGCATGTGGTCGAAAAATGAGTCAGGGATATCCATCAAATCAACATTGCCCTGCAACAGAAGCACTCTGAGTTTAGGGCAATCTGGTGATTGTGGTAGCTCACATATTTTGTTGTCCATCAATTCTATCCGAATAAGACCATGCCATCGTCCAATGTAGGGTAGTTGTGTCAGTCCTAATGCACCATGCCTTATGATGGAAGGATTTGAGGTGTGTAACGATTTTATAATATCATAAGTTTCTACTGGCAAATATACATATCCACTTTCATTTTTCAACAAGACAAAACGGTCTAGAAACTCTTTGTAATATTGTACTAGCCTGTATTCACCAAATTCATCTAAATGCAGTATCATTTCTGACACCAAGATTGCATCTGGCACCCCAATTTTAATGTTGTGAACAAACAAATTGAGTTCAAGCCAAAGCTTTCGAATATCATCAATGTCTTGCCAAATAATATTTACGAATGCATTGACCATGACTATACTAATGCCAATTCGGTCACTGTCTTGATAGTCATAGGAAGGATTCAGGTTGCTTAATTTGTCAAGTGCAACTTCCCACTGTTTAACATCTTCCACATTTTTCAAGTAATTTGCCACAAGGACAAGGGCAAAAAGATGACCATGACATTCCTTAACTATTTGCACCGCAATTCTCTGAATTGTCAGTGATGAACGTACCATGCTACTGCCCACATAGCTGCAAAAGAGTTCCCAAGGCAACAAATGATCCTGTGTCCTTATATTCAAATCCATCATGCTTGTAATTATGAAGTCATCATCCTTCTCTGCCTGTGTTGACGGTTCAGTTGTTATCAACACCACCACAATTCCAGTCGGAAAATGCACTTTGTGGAGGTCCAGCTTCTTGTTGCTGTCTGCATCCACTACAATCACCAAATGCCTATTGCTTCCCATCTTTTCCTCATCCTCTTTTGTTAAAGCAAAACCTGCTGCCATCATGGTATTGATCTCTTCTTGAACTGAAATCTCTGCATCAGTCTCATATGTTGAGGCATTGATCCATAGGGCTCTAAGAAAAACTTTATCAATTCCAAACATGTTTTGCTTCTCTTCCAAGGCTGCTACTATTTTGTTCATTACAGATCTTTTTTCAACCAAGTTTCTGGTTAGCAGCTTGACATAGCATGCAGAATAATCTCTAGAAAAAAAGGTTTGAATGAGTTGCTCAACTGTGAGATCAACAGTTAAGTGGAGAATGGCTTCTGGTATTGCATCATTATACTTGAAGATGGACATCTCACCATGTTCTATATGATTGATTATTTCCATGGGCACAAATCCTTCCATACGGCTCAATGCCTTATCAGTTCGAACACGCCATGGTTTGTCTATCACAGTATAATGATCAGTGGACAATAACTGAGCTTTCCATTCAGGAAATGCACTAAGCCAGGATTTTAATATACCTTCCTCGTCTATTTTCATTGCATAAGTCAACAACAGGCTGATGAAATCCCTTATCCTCATCAAACATGACAGCTCCTCGTTGGAAACTTCATTTTTGAGAGAATCACGTGCCTTTATGAAAAGGGGATCCATGTGCTGGATGACAAGCCTCCTGTGAGTGCTTAATTTATAACAACAATAATAATAGTTTTCCCTGTGGATGGTAAATATAAAATAGTAAATATGGAGTAAAAAAAATATAAAATAGTAAATAATTTAGACAACAGAACAGCCTTGCTAAAGACCTCTCTGCTAATGTGAGACAACTAATGTCTAATGGTATATGCCTCTATGGTCTAGATTTTCTTTCTTTAACTAATGTGTAAAATAAATGTGCAACGGACATTTACAAACAAATTTTGAGTGTATGTTTTTTCTATTTTTTACATATATCTTCTTTCGGAGGCAATCTTCTTCGAGGCACGATCAAAATTAAATGTAAACATTCCTCTCAATGGAGATTCAAACATTGGTTTGCCAAGTTATGAGGGATTAATTCCTTTCATTAAACCCAACATCCATTAATATTTTGAGTGTATATTTGAATGTGGTTGAGAGAACTCAATTGATTTTATATCTAAAGAAATAAAAAAGAAACCTTCTTAAAATTTGAAAATGAACATTAAAATTTTCAAACGAGGCTATCAAATCTTATCTATTAATGTCTATTAACTTAATAAGACTAGATTTTTTTTGGTGAAGCTTAATAAGACTAGATTATGCAACAATTGAAGGAACAACTTGACGGGAACAGCTAATTACTTATAACTAGATGGATAACTAATGTCCGTTAGGTTATAATTTTTCTTGACGGAGCACATGTTATGCGGCTAAATTAGGCACCGTTCAACATGATTTTCAGTTTTAAATTTTGAAAACAAAATTTAGGCCTTATTTGTTTACTATTTTTATAAATAATTTTTTATTTTGTAAAATGTGCTTATATTTATACATATTTGAAGGTATTTGTTTTCTAAACATATTTCTATTTTCTAATAGTTTGTCCCAAAGCACTCATTTTAAAAAAGAAAATCAATGAGAAAATATCTCTTAACTATTTTTATTTTTTCAGTTTTTAAAACACTTGTTTTGCTTAACAAATTGATTATTGAGTAGTATAAAATTGTTTTATAAATTAATTTTTAAAATAAAAATAAGAAAAGTCCTTAATTTTAGTTTTTGAGTTTTTAATTTCAATTTTTTTAAAAATGTAACAAATTAGAACTAAAATAAGTTTTCAAATTGCAGACTCTGTTTTTAAGCTGTGAAGAATGGCAAAGGCCAATTGAGCCAGGAATCCCAAACAACAAAGACGCAAAACAAAAGGCAAAGGCCCAAGACGGCAAGACCAAACGAATTGATTACCTGAATGAGAGGGGACCCACTTGATAATCTTCCCTTTTCGGGTCTTTTTTCAATTCTTTTCTTTTACTTGGGATCGGGACCTAGCACCGCTACGTGGAGTGGACTCTAAGCCAAAGAGGTTGTCCGATAAAAAGGGCAATTCCCTTCTTCCTCCCTTCAATCACAAAAAACGTAACAAATTAGAAATAAGCTAGAGGAGAGTAACGGCTGATAAGCAGAAGCACAAACAAGCACAGCCAATTATCACAAACGACGTAAAGGATGATGAAGGAGTGATGATTTTGGAAGAGGCATAATAGGTTAGCCTCGTGATACCAAAAGATAAAGTGAGGGGATTGTATAAAACTAAAAATAAGATTAAAAAGTATTTTTTATTATTTTTTAAAACCAAGAACATGTGTTTTAAAATTGATAAAAATCTAACTTGATCTCATTTTATCTAAATATATTTTGTTTTCAAATTTATATTTTAAAATTGAAAACTTACTAGGCCTAAAAAAAAATTAAATTACTTATTTAGTTTTTAAATATTTAAAAAATATATTAAAATAAGTGTGTGATAGGAGTGATTATGGATAAGATGGGATTATATTTGAAGTCAAACAGAACCCAAAATGGATAGAGTATCTCATGTTAGATCGGTTCGAGATCCTCTTAAATTATATTTTGACCTAAATATATTCGATTTGATTATATTTGATTCAAGTTGGGTCAAGTCATGACCTGAGAGCAAAATAGGAGAAGTAGGAAACGTATAAAATGGGGAAAAGAAAAAAAATCATCACTAAAGACACCTCCTAAATTACTAAATATACCTCTTGTACATTTTTAGTATTTTTTCCCCTGAAAATATCCCTCTAGAAAATAATAGAATCCCCTAATATGACAAGTTGTGAAAAACAAATTCTTATATAATCCAACTTGTACTTGAAATGCTTTAGTGCATTATGATTGACAATAAAATTCAAACTCACAAAACTCGCTGAGTAGAAAATTGATAATTTAAAGGATACTCATGGGTAAAATAAATGAATTCTTTTTTTTTTTATCAGTGCTTATTAATTGCACAAGGATGGATAGCAAGGTACCCCTATTAGTAGATACCTGCAATTTAGAATTAAATAAATATTCCTAATTATATATAAAGTAAGTTTCTCTAATTTATTTTTAATTAAAATATATGTTTAAAAATTACTTATTTTTAATTTCCTTACTTTTTATAAAAATATTTAAAAAATTATGCATAAATACCCATGGATATTCATAAAATTCGTAAGTGTGTGCTTAACGGATTTTGTGCAGGTATAAGACAATTTTTTAACCAGCAAGGTAAGTGATGGAGAATGACTACTTGTACTTGTCTCGCCCCATTCCATACATAATCATGACTTTCAGAAATATATATTTTTCCAAAATATCCTTCCAACAGAAATACATTTCCGTTGTACAAAATATGTAACGGAAATGTATTTCCATTGTAATACAAGAGCTGTGTACAAAATTCAAAATGAAAATATTTTTCCACGTACAAAATATAAAATGAAAACATATTTCCATTTTGAATTTTGTACGCACCTCTACTACAACGGAAATGTATTTCCGTGAGGGAGTGTACAAAAATCAAAACAAAAATACATTTTTGTTTTATATTTTGTACTTGAAACGTATTTCCATTTTGAAATTTCATTTTGTACAAAATTTAAAATCGAAATATGTACAAAATTCAAAATGGAAATATGTTTTTGCGTGTAAAATATACAACAAAAATGCATTTCTATTTTGATTTTTGTATGTCCTCCCTATACTACAACAAAAATACATTTCTGTTTTATATTTTGTATGCAGAAATGCATTTCCGTTTTATTTTTTCGCCACCCTAATACTACAACGGAAATGTGATTCCGTTTTGTCTGTGTCAAATACAAAATAGAATCATGATTACATATGTCTCCAACACAACGGAATCATGATTCCTTTGCAACTGAAAGCCAAATGTGATGGAGGAGAAAAAAGGAAAAGGGTGTAGGAAAGGGAAGAGGGGTATTTTTGTCTCTACATTTTTTTAAAAAAAAAACTAAATGTGAGAATAACAATTTTTGGGGTGAGAATAGCAATTCCCATTATTTGGTTCATGAGCCTGACCGACCCAAATACTTTGGTTCAAATACTTTTGTTAGGATTTTAACATTGTTTGGGTCGAAACCAACCGTTCAAACTTAGATTTTGGTTCGAGTAATGAATTTTTTTTTTAACCTGTGAATCCAATGATCTAACATGTTGACATGATATGTATTTTTAATTATTATTTATATATTTTTGCATTTATTTATTGTTCACAATTTTTTAAAAAAGTTATGGGTTTAGCCCAACCTTATCATATGCACCTCCAAATTGCTATTAAAATTCCTACATCTTTTCAAAAAATTGTTTTTTTTTTTAAAATACCTTTGACATTTGACACTCCCCACAACATAAAGGGGACGTTTGTTTTACGGATAACTTTTTAGTCCCGGTAATACAGGAGTGAAAAAAGTTATCCCACATTTGTTACGAAATAATAAAATAATTAATCCCGAGTATATTTTATTCTTGGGAAAGACATAATCACACGTTTAATCAATATTTAATCCCGGAGGAGTGGGCAGGGAAAATTTATTCGCATGGGACAGGAATCTCTCTTCGTGAGTAAAAATCCATATATACCCTCGGATACATTTATAATTTTTTTTAACAAACTTTAACAATAAGGATATTTTAGTAATTATAATATATGTTTCTAGGAAAAATAATGTCAATCAAACACATGTTTTAATTATTTTTTGGCATATAAAAAATATTCCCAACCATTTTTAATAGTTAACAAACACATTTTTTATAAAGTACTCGGGAATAACATTCTCGTGTTATATTCCCAGGAATAACATTTTCGGAACTAAAAAAATTATCCGTGAAACAAACATTCCCAAAAGAAATGTGTTTCTGTTGTATATATCGACAAATCTTTTCTTTGTGTATCTCAATAAAATATTGTTAAGATACACAACAAAAACGTGTTTCTGTTGTGTATCTTGACAAGATTTTGTCGATATATACAATGAAAACATATTTTCGTTGACAACAATGACAACAACAAACAACATTAATCGTGATAATGATAATAAAAGTTAGGACAAATATGTTTTTAGTCCCTCAACTATTCAAGGTTTTGTTTTTAGTCCTTAAACTAATATTTGACTGGTCTTGGCCCCTCATCTATTTTTCCGTTTGATTTTTGGTCCCTGCCGTCAAGTGTTTCTGTTAAACGATGACGTGGTAGTTAATTTTTAATTATTTGTGGCAGTTTTTATTTTCTGGCTGGTAAAAACTGCCCGAAATAGTTACACTCTTTTGTTAATCACCATTAAGCAATCAACTGCTTCTGGAACAAAAAAAACCCATAATGAACTCCCCATTAAATCAAAATGCAGCTTCATTTCAAATCAAAATCAAATAAATTAACAAATCAATCAAATAAAAACCAAACAGAAAAATAGATGAAGGACCAAGACCAGTCAAATATTAGTTTAAGGACTAAAAATAAAAACCTTGAATAGTTGAGAGACTAAAAACATATTTTGCCCTAAAAGTTACTTATATAGAATAAAACTGCAATGAAACATAAAGGAAACCATATTAAATGAGAGAGAAAAATGATATGAAATAAATGAGTAACAAAAAGAGATAGAAGAAAATATAAAAAGAAACACAAACATCCAAACACACCTTAACAAGTATATAAAGAATAGTTCCTCATAAAAAAAATAGTATAGAAAGAATAAAAGAGATAAAAGGGTTGATATACAAAATTCACAAGTGTATGTCGTCAAGTAATAAGTCATTCTTTTCATAAAGACATTGCGTTTGGCTATATAATTCTTGCTAATTAAATGGAATTAAAATGAGAGTTAAAAATTAAAATGAGAATTGAGTTGAGAAAATTCAAGGTTTAGACTTTAAATTAAAAATAGAGCAAATAGTTAACATTGATTGAAATTTGATTTGTGAAGACTTTCAGGATTAAGGTTCACGCTATGGCAATAAACAAATTAATTTAATTACCCTTGTGTTCTTGTGAGTTTCCATTAAAGGCGAATAAATCTAAGATACCATTTGTTCCCTCTCAAGATACAGAGAGTATCTAATTAGATTGATCCCCTACTCTTGTGTTGGCTATGTTCAATTAGACCCACATTTACGCTCTATGTTAATTCCTTTTTATCCTCTTAAGGGTTTAGCCTACTCTTATGGTTTTACACATTAATTCTTTTATATGGTTCTAGAATTATAAGTTCGCATCTCGGTACATCCCCAAACCCCTAAAATGATGTTAACCATTGGCCAATTCATTCAACATAGAAAAACAATAGAAAGAAATAAAAAAGGAATAAGGATAACATAAGGATTACATAAATTAATTCAATCAAAGATCATAGGGCTACACCCAATCTTAGAAATAAAGAGGACTACTCACGGATAGCCATGAAAATAAAACAATAACAAGAGATAAATCAAATTGAAAAATAGTGAGATTGAGAGGTCAATTCGTGCTCTCGCTCTATGTTGTTCAATACTTATAGTTTGGAAACCTAACCTAATGAAAAATTAGGTATTTAAAGACAGTGAGCTCAAAGTTTCAAGCCCAAAATACACTAAAAAGCAAAATTTTGTAGAGTGTTATAGGAGTAATCTCACGGGTGTGAGATGCATCTTACGACCATGAGATGTCCTGTGAGACGAATCAACTCTAAATCAGTGGATCTCACGAGCATGAGATGAATCTCATGGCTGTGAGACGCTCCAGACTCCTCCATTATGCTTTCATTTCACCCATTGGACTTCCCAAGCTCTTGGTTACACTGCAAGATATCTTCCAATGCGTTCTTCATCTTAAATTTGAGTGTTTCCATGGCCAAAACACTTATGCCAACAACAAAAGACACCAAAAGCGTAACAAATTCTAAAAGAAGGAAAAAAAAATGAAAACATACTATGACTAAGACCTAAATGTAAAATATGCAATGTAAACTTTGGTCAAAATGATACATATAATTATGGAAATAAATGCTGCACATCAAGATTATAGTCTAATTTATTAAAAAAAAAAAAAGATTATAGTCTAATTAAAGATGACTAACTATCTATCTAAAATTAGCGTAAATCTAAATTTTAATTAATGATGACAAGAGTGTGATTAAGAAGAATGAGTTTAGACCATGTCATAAAAATCTAATAAGATTGAGGATAAAAGTAAACGTAGAAAAGAAATATATATTGGCATAAGTATTGAGCTAAATCCTAAACAAGTAATACTGTCGTATAAAGAAAACAACCAATGTGATCCAAATTCTTAGCCCAGTTTAATATCCCCTGTTAGCAATATAATAGACTAATAAAAAACACTGTTAAGATCCAGTGAATAAAATTGAAAGTTAGTAGCATTACTCAATTGAAAGTTAGTTAGAAGGAATAATTTTTTAAGAATAATATTGAAAGTGAATAATATTGTTTCTGTTATTTAGGAATACAATCATCTCATACTTTATTTTACAATATGGCCATGATACTCTCTTTTAAAGCATGTAATACGATATAAGTATAATATAAACTTTAGACAAATTAGACTAATTGTATGCTACAAAAAAAATAAAATTAGACATATCAATTTATTTATAACTTAATTTAACCGATTAAGGTAAAAGTATAGAAACAATAAGACCCCATCATATATATATATATATATATATATATATATATATATATATATATATATATATATATATATATATATATAAAGAAACAATTAGAAAGAAGCTACTTAGGTATTAAATTTTAGTTTTGACAAGTAAAAAATAATAGGAGTCAAGTTAGAGAAGTAGCTAGTATTGGTACAGCTTTAATTATAAAATGGTCCCTCCTACAAGCCACCATAAATGAAAGTAAGTACATTCTTTGAGCAGCATCGTGTCTATTCTCTCCTTTGTAACCAAAAAAAAAAAAGAAATCTATTCTCTCCTTCCATACAAAGCCTTAGGCTTCAATATGGACAAACCACTCGATCTTTGACCAGGTATCGTGTCTATTCTCTCCTTTGTAACCAAAAAAAAAAAAGAAATCTATTCTCTCCTTCCATACAAAGCCTTAGGCTTCAATATGGACAAACCACTCGATCTTTGACCAGGTATGTATTGCGTTCTCTCTAATTTTTCCTTTGTAAGTAAGGAAATACACGATAAGCTTTTAACTCTGGTTGATCTATACAATCTTGAATTTTCTTTTTCTCTTTGTCTTGTATCATGCTGGAAAAGATGTTTAAGATAAATATATGAACTTACAATAGCGTTCTTTAGATTTTTTTTCGTAACTTTTTTTCAATCTGCCCGCATAATGGCTACTTAAATCAAGATCTAATAGAATAACCAAAGTTCAAAGTGATTTAGAGATCAGTTCATATATCTGATTAATTTGCTTCCCCTTGTTGTACCATGACTTAAGTAGTCAAGGTTTTGTTCAAAAGGAGGAATAGAAAAGCAAGTCGATCCGGTGGACGAGGATCCCAAGTCTTGTATATGGTAAGTACTGTACATTCTTTATTACCGGCTTTATGCCTTGGATTATCCATAATTATAAAATTCCAACCAACCCCAATTTTAAAAATCTGATTAAAGAAACCTATTTTTTTGGTGCAGATAAAAAATTCATAATAAAGAAACATATAAATGCGAGTTCAAAATTATAAATCATACTAACTATTATCATTAAAGATTACTCAAAACTACATGTGATGCAAATGTATTGTTTCTAAACTGAAAACAATCAGGACACATGTGTGCGATCTAGAAATTAAGTAGTGATATTTTAAAATATTCATTATTAGTTTTTACTTATTTCATTTTTAATTTAAATTATTAACATAATTTATCATCTGATATGTGTGTTATTTTAAATATAAAATGTTAATATTATTTTTTTAAGTGATGAATATAAATTTTTCGCTCAAAAAATGATAATTTTCAACATTAGTCTATTATAGTCTTTACATAACAAAAAATGTATTTTTTGTCTCTAATTAAGGAGCTTTAAGGACTAAATATATTTTTATAGACTAAAAATATAAAATTTTAAAAATAAATTCACTCCCAAAGTTCACAGCTTTAGAGATAAAAAATAAATTCAAACTATTTTTTAATATATAAAATATAAATAATAGGAAAATCAAATTGAAGAAAAATATTTTATTTTTTATATTTAATTTTTATCACCCAATTTAAAAAAAAAATCAATTCTTTCACCTAGTACATATAAGGAAAATATATTTTTATTTTTTCTATTTTTAATTTACTTTTATTGCTTGAACACAAAATATTAACAATATAATTTTTTAATATAAAAAATTTAAATGACATTAAAAAATTAAATCAAATTGAAGAAAGTTTTCTGTACATATTTTTATAATTTCATTACTTCTAAACAACGCATAGGATATCTGTACACTGACAAACTCCGTGTCAAATTAATAAAAAATAAAACTCTAAGCATACATAATCTAATTAAAGGAAAATAAGAAACAACAACAATGTGCCATGTACAGATAGAGATAGCATCATAATTTGTTTTTAAACTATAAAGTAAGAATCACAGAGCCTTTTGTGATTTGATCCTGTTACTTTAATTGAATAAAGTAAGAATCACACTGCAAACCTTTTTCGTGATGTATAACAGGATGATTGAAGAATCACAGAGCTTGTTAAAGATCCACCATTGTAATGTTGTGACAATCAGCCTAAATTTTTGGAATTGGTAGATGGAGCCAATGCTGTGCCATTTGTGCTGGTAACGTTTTCACCACTACTGTTCACCAAAAATATAAAGAGAAAGGAAAAAAATGATAAGAAAGAACATGCATCAGTAAAATGTCAGCTTTTGGAGGAGATGAAATGAAAAATGTAAAAAGAAAAAAAGAATATTAATACATCAGGCAAACAGGAACAAAGCAACTAGCACATATAATAAAAAAAATGAAATGACATCAAACATCTTGAATGTGATATTTGCGAATGTAGGATCAAAACATGCAGTCTCTTCATGACATATTTCAGTAAATTAAGGTGCAATGACTAAAAGTATAATATAGTTGACAGATCAAAATTGAACTTATGATTTTAGGGTTCTGTTTTATTAAGAGGCCACTTGTTCTCCATGGGTTTTCTTGTAGTCACTTTTCATCTGAAATTTCTCCATAGGTTTGCTTTGTTAAACATGGATATCTAAAATCTTTTGGCTTCATTTATCCGTGAAATTTCAAATAGTTCTCAATATTTTTTCTCTCTATTATTATTCCAATAAGTTTCAGTCAATCGTAAAGAGAGTTTCTAAAAAGAAAGTGTTAGAGAGATTATCGCTAGCATTCTTCTCTTATAAAATATTCTAGGGTTAATTATGTTTTTGGTCTCTGAACTTTTTCGAGTTTTCACTTTTAGTTCCTGAACAAAAAATTTGTCCGTTAATGATTTTGGTCCTTGCCATCAAATGTTAGTGTTAACTGATGATGTGGCAATAATTTTATTATTATTATATTACATTTTCTGACAGTTAGGTTTCCGGTGGTTTTTGACCGCCATAAATTGCTTGGTATGAAGTGCTTATCCAATTAAATGATTTCTGGCAGCTTAGTCGCCAGAAATTGCTTCACTTTACAAACTCAGGAACCTTAACTATCAAACTCCGATTCACAAAGGAACAACAACATAAATCAAATATACCAAGTCCATAATCTCATCAAATAGTTTAACGAATTCATTCACACAATTAACAGAAGGAGAGGAGGAGGGCGCAGTGTTCACTCTCGATGAGGAGGAACAGCGCCGCATCCACACCTCAGTTAGGGCGATTTCGCTGCAGGTGGCGTGCCAGACGGTGAGGAGCTTCAACGCGGTGGCGGCGGTGCCCGGCATAGAGCGATGGTCGTTGCGAAGCCCATCGCAGATATGTTCGTCGTTGTTGCCGAACTATTTCACATATGGGCTCGGCGGTGGAGTTGGGGTTGCCGCGCGTCTCCATTGGAATCGATACGACCCCATCGTGCTCATAGGACCGCGTTCTTGAAGGGGTTCGTCGTCAACATCACCAGATTCGACAAACCTACCCAGATCTGAAATTTTGCACAATGGAACACAAGCAATAGGTTTTCCTACGAGGAATTAAGTTCAGCGTCAGGGGAGTTTCGGAAGGAGATGCTGTTAGGTTCTATAGGGTTCGGAAGAATGGGGAGGTTGCAACATAAAAACTTGGTCCAAATGTGAGGGTGGTGTAGAAAGGGGAACAAGTTTTTGTTGGTTGATGATTACATGCCTAATGGGAGTCTCAACAAGTGGGTTTTTGATCGACGAGGTCGTTGTTGTTTTTGCAAAGAAAAGGGTGTGACTCGTGGATGAATGATGATGGTAGATTTGAAATTTCTATGGCTAAGACGTGGGGAGTTGAACAGTTGTTGCCAACGAATAAAAGGGAGAAGAGGCACCCAACAAAATCGTAAAGGAAAAAACAATTTTTGGCGGTTTTAAACCGTCACAAATTGTTTAATATATTTTAATCACCTCATTAAAGCCTTTTATGACGGCTAAAAACCGTTAGAAAATTAGCCGGCAATTAAATAATAATAATAAAATTATTGCCACATCATCAGTTAACACCAACATTTGACGGCAAGGATCAAAATCATTAACGGACAAAAACTTCAGGATTAAGACCAGTCAATTTTTTGTTCAGAACTAAAAGTAAAAACTCAAAAAAGTTCATGAACAAAAAACATAATTAACCCAATTTTCTATCCTGTATTAGAAATGCTTTTGTATAACTATCTATTATTTTACATTTACCATGCACAGGGAAAACTATCATTACTGACATCCAGCAAATGGGTTCCCGTTTGAGCAAGGCACGTGGTTCTCTCAAAAATGAAACGGAGGGAACATCATCAGGAAAAAATGAAGTTTCAAACAAGGAGCTGTCATGTTTGATGAGGATAAGGGATTTCATCAGCCTCTTGTTGACTTATCCAATGAAAATAGACGAGGAAGGTATATTAAAATCCTGGCTTAGTGCATTTCCTGAATGGAAAGCTCAGTTATTGTCCAATGATCATTATACTGTGATAGACAAACCATGGCGTGTACTTACTCAGAAGGCATTGAGCTGTATGAAAGGATTTATGCCCATGGAAATAATCAATCAAATAGAACATGGTGAGAGATCCATCTTAAACCATATTGATGAAACACCAGAATCCATTCTCCACTTAACTGTTGATCTTGCAGTTGAGCAACTAATTCAAACTTTGTTTTCTGGAGATTATTATGCACGCTATATCAGTCTGTCAACCAGAAACTTTGTTGAAAAAGGATCTGTAGTGAACAAAATAGAAGCAGCCTTGGAAGAGAAGCACAACATGTTTGGAATTGACAAAGATTTTCTTAGAGCCCTGTGGATCGATGCCTCAACATATGGGAGTGATGCAGAGGTTCGGGTTCAAGAAGAGATCAATATGAAGATGGGAGGATTTTTTGTGGCAGAAGAGAATGACATGTTGCGTACACAACGCATTGAGGAAAAGATGGGAAGCAATAAGCATTTAGTGATTGTAGTGGATGCAGACAGCAACAAGAAGCTGGACCTCCACAAAGTGTGTTTTCCGACTGGAATTGTGGTGGTGTTGATAACAACTGAACCGTCAACACAGGCAGAGAAGGATGATGACTTCAGAATTACACGCATGATGGATTTGAAAATTAGGACCCAAGATCATATTTTGTCTTGGGAAGCCTTCTGCAGCTATTTGGACCGTAGCAAGGAACTGGTACGTTCATCAATGGCCATTCAGAGAATTGCAGTGCAAATTGTTAAGGAATGTCATGGCCATCTTCTTGCCATTGTCCTTGTGGCAAAGTACCTGAAGAATGTGGAAGATGTTAAACAGTGGGAAGTTGCACTTGACAAATTAAGCAGCCCAAATCCTTCCTATGATTATCAAGATAGTGACCAAATTGGCATTAGTAGGGTCATGGTCAATGCATTCGTAAATATTATTTGGGAAGACATTGATGATACACAAAAGCTTTACCTTGAACTCTGTTTATTTGTTCGCAACATTAAAATTGGGGTGGGAGTTGCAATCCTAGTGTTTGATAGGGCTGATTTATTAGGATATACACAAGAAATGATACCGAATTTAGATGAATTTGATGAATACAGAAGGCAAATCAGAGAGCTTCTAGACTGTTTTGTCTTGTTGAAAAATGAAAGGGGAGATGTCTATTTGCCCGTAGAAACCTATGATATGATAAAATCATTACACACCTTGAATCCTTCCATCATAAGGCATGGTGCATTAGGATTGACGGAGCCACCCTGCATTGGACGATGGCATGACCTTATTCAGATAGAATTGATGAACAATAAAATACGTGAGCTACCACAGTCACCAGATTGCCCTCAACTCAAAGTGTTGTTGTTGCAGGGCAATGTTGATTTGATGGATATCCCTGACTCATTTTTCAACTACATGCCTCTGCTTCAACACTTGGACTTATCCTACACTAGTATAAGGGATTTGCCCTCTTCTGTCTCCGAATTAATACAACTTACGAAATTTTTTCTTAGAGGTTGTGATCTCTTCATGGAACTACCACCGCAAATTGGACTACTAAAGAATCTTGAAGAGCTTGATCTTGATGGGACTTTGATAACTCATCTACCTATAGAGATCGGAGAACTGATCAACTTGCGAAGCTTAACCCTTTGCTTTGAAGGATACCATCATGTACTTAGTCATGGCAAAAAAGGCAAGCAAATTTCCAACTCAACAATTATTCCTCCAGGAGTGATATCAAATCTTACTCAGTTGAATTATTTAAACATCAAAGTTGACCCTGAAGATGAGCGATGGAATGAGAATGTTAATAGTGTTTTTGTGGAAATTATTGGATTAAAGAGGTTGGAGACAGTGAGTATATATGTCCCAAAGGCTAACCTTTTGAAATTCATACCAGTCCACAAATCCCTCAATTTCAGATTGGTTGTTGGTCATCATATGCGACGTTTCATATCGCGTGTAACACCTGAAGTGGAGCAAAAATTCAAACGTTGTGACTATAGTATAAAGTTTGTTAATGGTGTAAATGTTCCAAATGTAGTGAAAATGAATCTTGGAAACTTCAAGGCCTTGTACCTAGACCGACATATGACCATCAAGAGTCTCTCTGATTTTGAGTTGAGGAATTTATCTGGGTTGCATGTATGTATATTGGCGGAATGTAATGAAATGGAAACAATTGTCGATAGAGGTTATTTACATAATGGGCCTGCTCTTCCAAATTTGGAGTTTTTGAGCGTATTCTACATGAAAAATTTAAGAAGCATTTGTGAAAGGCCTAACCCCTCCTTTCTCCACTTGAAGTCTATAGCATTGCACACTTGCCCCAAGTTAACTACCTTCTTCACCTTAGACTCTCTTAACAACCTTTCCTTTTTGGAGGAGATTATTGTTGAAGATTGTCCAAAAGTAACCACCCTTATAAGTCATGACTCACCAGAACAAAACAAATCAGTGTTTTTCCTCCCCAAGTTGAGAATGATATCGCTTCTCTATCTTCCTGAATTGGTCAACATTTTTAATGGCCTGGATGTTGGACATGTTTTAGAAGAAATGGTTTTTTATTATTGCCCAAAACTCCAAAGTCTTTCCAAATCGGAGTTGTCAAGCAAATATTTGAGGATCATCAAAGGAGAAAGCACGTGGTGGGAAGCATTGAAATGGAATGTTGCAGAGTGGGGAGATGCTGGTCGACCCAATTTTCTTGAACTAATTTTTTTCCCAATTAATGAAGAGGCTGACATGATGACCCAACTAGCTGCACATCAAGAGATAGAACTAAATGCAGATCACAATGAGTATCCGGTAATTATTATAGTTATAGTCTTTTCAAATTCATGATGTGGTTGGTATGTTGGTATATCTTCCAATGAGTAATAAAGAGGTGATCCTTTCTAGAAAATTATTTGTCTTTTTTTTATAAATTCTTTTAAGTTTTTTTTCCCAATAAAAACTAAACGATTGCTATAAAATTGTAACTTTACACTAATAACAAAATATGTTATGTTAACAATATAATCTACTCATGTTCTATCAATTACAATCCTAAACTTAGAAAGTGAGGGTCTCATTCTCCTTTTTATTTCAATTAAGCATTCTAAATATTACTATTTCTTTTCTCTCCTTGGGTGGTACATCTTATACACAATCTTTGTAACGAGCAAAAAATTGTTTTTCAACCATATCAAATTACTCTCTTTCTATCTTTATATGTATACTTAATTCTCTTAATTGTTTATCTATTTAAATTTAAAAATAACTTTATATCACAATTTAACATATTCATTATAAATCTAAAATACAATTTCTATATTTAAAAATATTTACTTATTATGAATTTTTATTATATAAAAATAAATATTTATTCTTTACAATAAAGAGACTAAAATACTAGTGATAATATATTACCTCATCCCAATGGTGTAGCTCAGTTCGCAATAGACAACACGTTGAAGTGCTTTAAGGGGGAGTTTGGTAGGGGAATTCTTTTAAGTTTCCCAGTAATCTTAAGTTGAGAATCTTAAATTCTATGTTTGGTATGCATATTTTAAAAATCACTCCCAAGAATCTAACATTTTTAGGAATCGTTTTTTAATCGAGTTTCTCACTAAAACTAAAAGAGTTTTATTGTGGTAAAAATAATTAAAGTTTCTCATGTTACTCTTATTAGATCATTAATTTGGTAAACAATTAAAACATTTGGAAAAAATATCACATTAATCTTTTATTCGCAAAAATCTTATATAAATATTTCCAAGAATATTTATGACCAATCAAACAAATTTTAGTCATTCCTAAAAATATGATTCCCATGATTACTAAGCCTTGGGAGGAGGACATGAGGTCGATTTTCACAATATATTAGGGGAGGACAAAGAGTTTAAGTGTGGCTAAATCGTGGGGAAGAGAAGAGTTTAATAAGTGAGACCAAGTCTTGGACAGAAGATTAGTCTCATAACCTACCAAAAAGATAGAAGCTTATGGCAATACCTCGGATCCCACTGAGGATATATACAGTTTAATGTAATATCTGGTAGCTTTTGCTATTGGAATTCTGTTTTCAGAGTTTAAATGTGCATATCATTGGTTCTCATTTCTGATTGATTCACCAAAATAACAAAATCAGGGAACCAAACACAGGCGTGATGATAGTAAGTTACCATCGAATCCTGAAGAAGTAAAAGACCTAGGCCGTGACTCAGCTGCAAATCCATTGATTGCATTCGCTTATAATGAGCTAAAGGTAATCACTGCAAATTTTAGGCCAGATCGTGTGTTGGGGGGAGGAGGATTTGGAAATGTTTTTAGAGGGTTCATTCCTGAGGAGTTAAGGCAGGGGCTTCCAACCCTTGCTGTAGCTGTTAATGTTCATGATGTTGACCACAGAGGGCGCAGAGAATGGCTGGTATTCTTTATGCTTCACATTGTTTCGTTTGAAATTATCATACTGCAAAATCATATTATGCTTCACATGCTATGTTTATTCTACTATTGGCACATGTAAATTGATGTAACAAAAAAATTATTGTTGGTTAATAAAATGTTCTAAGATTAATTAAAATTTTGGTTGCTTTCTAGGCAGAAGTCATATTTTTGGGGAAGCTTTCACATCCAAATCTAGTCAAATTAATTGGATATTGCTGCGAAGTCAAACATAGGGTACTAGTATATGAGTACATGCCTCGTGGAAGTTTGGAACACAATTTGTTCTCAAGTAAGTATTTCATGCCACTTTTTCTGGATATTGAAATTCCTTAACCACGATATAATCATAAAGTCCACTAGTTATTCAATACTATGTGTCTTTATTCAACAAAAGAAGAGACTTTAATGTTTATTAGTATTGTTTTCTTATTTGTATATCTAATGTGTGTCTTCACTTAAATAAATGCCGCAGAAACTCCCATGCCATCATTGACATGGTCCATAAGAATGAAGATTGCATTTGGCTCTGCAAATGGACTTGCATATCTTCATGAAGCAGAGAAACCTGTCATCTATAGAGAATTTCGGCCATCAAAAATTTTATTGGACCAGGTCAGCACACTTAAATATTTCAACTGAAAATGAAAAAAGAAATACATAATGAAAATGTGTAGACACTAGACAAACGAGGAATTAGAATATAACCATTTAAGCATATATTGGGAGGAGAATAAATAATGCTTTCTATAATTTGCTTCTTTAGGGTCTAATTAGGATTTAGCAGAGTAGGTAATTTTGACATAATGTAGGTTTATCATCATGGATACGTGGTAGCAGCTGATGATTCATGGAGTTCTTGCTTGACAGTAAAGGACACAGCTTCTGGTGTTCGATGCTCACTGCTAACAAGGCCACTAAACTATTTAAGTATTGTTGTTGAGGTCATATTGATGTTAGACGGATTGGCAAGTGCACCAGTCGCACAAGTAATAAATGGATAAGTCCAAGTATCGTTTTCCCAAGGGATTTGCTTGACATAGGCAATGTTCACATAAATACTAGCTAGACTGAACTGGTTTTTCACAAGAAAGCGATAAAAACGTAAACTTTGGTTGGTTTTGTGGGATTTCAGAACAGATTTAATGGAAGACAGAATTTAAAAAGATGTTTTTGTGGTTTTTATATGAAAACACAACTGTGACAGAGGTTAAAACAGATAGATGAAGATGTTGCAGGGGTTAGATCTCACCATTCTCTACTCTCTTCTTGCATGCACACAATATACATTCTATTTTCATTTAAAAGTTAAAATCAGTCAATAAAAACATTCTCAGCCTAATTCCTTAGGTACAGAGAGTCTTAGATTACTCCCCCAAGCCTTGATTCCTCAACAACTTAACGAAGCAACTAGCTTTAAGTCTAGAGACCACAAGATAACCCATGAACTAAGCTCCATTCCTAGACACGAAGTTCATGAGGTATATTGCTTCAGTTCTAGACAACGAAAGTGTTTCCCAACAACAGTCATGTCCAAGGATCATGCTATGGGTGATCAAGCCACAACAAGCTTTAAGAAAAGAAGCAAAATACTAACTTTAAACACAAATATGCAGAAAATATATAGATAAAATCAAAAGATACAAGAGAGTTTGGAGAATGGTTACATCTAACCCCTAACAACTACAGAACTCAGCCACTCATGGGTGTGAGCAGCTGGAAATTACACATGGAGAGGAAGGAGATGAAGAGAAAACTAAGAACTAAAGAGAGAGCTTTTCTCTCCACTACAACAGCACAAAACGAGCTACAGAGTGTGCTACTGAAAAGTGTCCCAGCCCCCGAACTTCTGAAGGTCAGTCCTTTATATACATGTGCAGAATTGCTCTTAAGTGACATTTGGCTCAGCCTGGAATTTTGGCTTGGCTGATTTGAAATTTCTGCACTTCAACAGATTTCTCTTGCAAAGGACCTTCCACTGCTTCCAAAGCTCAGAATGCAGCTCCCAAACGTGTTCTTCAACTTCAATCTCCATTTCCTACAAAAAGTGGGGCAAAACTCTAAGATATAACCATAAAACTAGAAAAACTAAAGAAATTCTAACTAATTTGCAAAATTAACAGAAATTGAGTAAAACAACACTCCAAATGAGAGAAAAGGATAGATAATTGCCTCAAAAACCACTTGAAAAGTAAGTAATTATAGCAACTAACAACTCCCCCAAACTTGGAGTTTTGCTTGTCCTCAAGCAAAAGATAAAGACAACAAGTAAGGAACTAATAAAGCTGAAAATAGCTACCACTGAAACAGAAATCATGGATCAAGATTAATCCCATCCTAACAAATCCAAAACATGCTTCCTTCTAAGAATTGAAAAAGACCAAACCAATGATTCGAATTTCAAGCATGGTGCCTTAAACCGAAACCATAACAAGGATGCAAGTACCTAATTTCTCAAGAAATGAACCAAGCATAACAATCAAAATTTGGCAAAATCTAAGAATGTTTGATTCTTTTCACTCAAGTGTCTCACTCAAGCACCAATTGGTTTAGGTGCTGAATTCTCTCACAGTCAACACACAATGGCAACCATAAATCAGTTTTGCTTTCCTTCTCAATGTAACAAAATTATGCACAAAAATTAAGATCACAAGGACTTGATCAAGGTCTGAACCGTGGCTAGGCTTGAAAGGAAATTGGTTTTTTATAGAATAGCAAACACCATGAGATAAGAGAGCAATCAATGCATTTTTCAGATTTTTTTCCAATCCCTCTTATTTTCTCACAATGACAAAGATACCAACTCCTTGCATTTCTCACATTTAAGCTCAAGAACATGCCACTATAATCACAACAAGTATCACAACTTTTATTTCTTTTTGTTTTCTTTGATCTTCTTTTTCTTTTCTTTTCTTGATTTTTTTTTTTTACACAAACAGAATCTATAGAACATAAGACACACACAACTGTGACACTTCTTTTAATTTAATGAGAGTGACCCACAATTGTTCCCAAGTTCTTCATTTCATGCAAGATTTTCCCCAAACTTATTCTAAACCCAACACATGCAATTGCTCTCCTATCCAATGGTAAGGAAAGTGAATTGTTTTTCATTTAGGCTCCTTGGGTTATCATGACAGAAGTTTATTTCAATTAAGGCTCAAAGGGGCTGCACAAAAAGGGATGACAGAAACAGGGAAGGCTTTTTGGCTCTAGGCTTTACAATCATCAAACAAACTTTGCCTTGATCATTTCTTTATTAACATGCAAGAATCATCACAAGAGAATTGTTCAAAACCAATAGTGGTGCCAAAGGTGGCACTCATAATCATTTGAGACAGCACACAACTCACAAGAATCATTTCTCAAACATTCTCAAATCTGTCCTCACAATCAAATCATGCTTGAAACTTTTCTAAAAAAAAATATACATGCATCCAAGCTATGCTAACGAAACGCGTAGCCACAAAAATCATTCAAATCATGGTTTCGCAAACGTATTTTTCTTTAAAAAGCGCGGGGAGCAAACAAGGATAACGCACGATGGAATTTTTCTAAAACCATGAACAACCACAACATAAACATTAAAACATGAAAACACAACAAAAGTACCAAGTTCAGCAAACAACGAGGTCTTGGCCAACATTACCAAAATAAAAACTAAACTAACAGCAACCCACAAAGTACTAACCATGCACTGAAATTAAAATACTGAATTAATAAAAGCAGAAAATTAAATTGTCCTGGTAAAACGGGGATTAAACAAACAAATCCCCCCATCAAACATCATCATCTTCCTCTGTCTCAGAGCTGCCATACTCCTCTTCTTCCTCTTCAGTTCCTTCTTCCTCCACTTCACTTTCCTCCTCTGCCATGACCTCATCCTCAGCTGCAGCTTCTGCTCCTTGGTCACCAGCCTCTGCATCACCTTCTGGGGCATCAGCAGCTCCAGCACCCCCCAAAAAAGGAGGTCTGTCCCCAGGCTATGCAATGATAGCTTCAAATTCAAAAGGTGATGGCCAATGGAGACGACCATGAGGTCGTGGTGCTGCAGGGTTTAGATAATAATAAATGGAAGAATTTAAAGTTTGTTGGCCGCGATGAACTGCTGCCAGCTGCTGGAAAAGGAAAATGAAAGCAGTTGCCAATTGGGATCTGTTAAACGGCTCCACTGCAGGAGGAATGGGAGGTTGAGGAGCATCCACTTCCGTGGGGTTGCGGCAATGCTGGTCAATGAAGCGCATGTTGAGTGGCTCCCGGAGGTTGAGGAGGGGAGGACGACGGACATTCACTCCTTGGCTCTCACATAATGCAGTGATAAGGGCTGGAAACCCGAGAGGCCTTGGTGGAGAGGTAGGAGCTTTGGCAGTCACAAATTTATGGATTTCTCTTGATATTATCCTCCCAATGTTGATGTCAATGTCATTCATGATGCAGTACACCATGAAGGCTCGTGACATGCTGAGCTCTGAAGTATGGGTGGTAGGAGTAATGTTAGAGAAGAGGAATGAGGCCCAAATCTGAGATATGGTTTTCAAAGCTGCCCTCTTGAAGCGTAGGGCCTTCCCCGCGTCATTTTCAACAAAAGAGTGGCCTGGAATGTAGAGGCTGTTGCTCACAGCAGTGTTGGTGACAGGGGTTCTCCTAGTAGACATCAAGAAAAAGCCGCAGTCTTGGTTGTTGGGGTCGGTGAAGTCATTGGCCAGAAACCGGTTGATGGAAGGAGCATCATAGTAGACAAAGCAACCCCTCACCCAAGACCTATGGGTAGGATCGCTGGTGTGCCTGGGAATAGCATTCGCGTAGAATTCGCGCACCACTTCCTCATTGATCTTGAGGGGAAAGTTGGTAAGTTTCTGCCACTTCCTTCGAACAATTTCATCTTGAATCTCCTGGAAATCTCCAGCTAGTAGTTGCACTTCTCGCTCCTTGATCAAGCCTCTATTGGCATTGTTCTTGAAACGCTCTTGGTTAGGAGGAGCAAGGAAGCAGTTCTTCTGAAGGGGCTCACGAGGAGTTTGAGGTTGCGGTGGTGGGGGTGGAATCTCCTGCACTTCATCATCTTCTCGTGAGGGTTGAGGAGGAGCACGGGAAGAAGAACCCCTCCTTGTGACTCTTTGCTTCTTGGCAGAGGAGGTGGAGTCAGCAACAGGTTGCTTGTGCTTAGGAGCCATGCTACAAAACAGAACAGAAACAAAACAGAATAGAACAGAAGGCACAAGAAATTAAATCAGTTAATGACACAAATGAGAAACAAGAAACAGAAAAATAGAAATCACAACATAATTGAAACACAACACGAATAAAAGAAAAACAGAAAAAGGAATTGATGAAAAGCTAAATATAGAACTGAGAATCCACAAAACAGCAAGGACAATTCGTCACATGCAAGTGCAGGAACAGAAAATGCACACAGCAATGTGCAGGGAATTTGGCTTAGCATCCACAGGATGGCTTCGCCAAATTCCACTTAATCTGATATTTTTACAATTGTGCAGAGAGATGGAGTTCCAGCACTGGTGCGTGACAAATCCAAAGAAAGACACAGTGGTCCCAGTTCTTAGGTAGTGAAAAACACACGTGCAAACAAGAAGAAAAAGAAAAAGAAAAAGAAAAAGACAAAGGGGAGCTTTTTGGGTAAAAAAAAAAAAAGAATTCACAAAGGTTCATGTGCTCCCCTTTTAGCACACAGAAGCAGCAGTAAACAGAAGAATAATGAACAAGATACAACAGCATAGGGACCCAAACGTGGTCCCAAAATACAGAGAAAATAAGAACCTTCAAAGAGTATACAGAAAACCAGCACTTGAACCATCAGTGGTCCCGAAAATAATGAAAAGGACAAGATCTACACAGATTCAAACATTAAAAACAAGAACAGACTGAAAAGGGAAAAACAGAAAGGGAATAACAGCAGATTTCCCAAAATATGAACAGCAACACAAACGGGAAAAGAGAGAACAAACACATGACTACCTCCAAAAAGGAAAGATATCCCAAAAAGGCACAATCAACAGAAAACAAACAAAAAGATTGCACTTTTGCAACAACCAGAAATCGAAAAAGACATATCACTCAAGGGAAACTTCAAAACAAGAGATAGAAAAGAAGGTTATAGCAAAAGCTTTGACCTTTATCAACGAAAAGGGAAGAGAACAGAAAACTCACACACAAAAGGTCAAAGTTTTATCATGACACACAAACATAACCAAACAATGCATATGCTTCCAAAAGTTGCAACAGAGGAAAAATAAAAAGAAAATAACAGAACTGCACAATCATGAAAAACAAAGGACCCTAGGATCTTTTCCAGAAAAGAGATGAAAATGACAGTAGACAAACTCACGCGTGGACAACAATGGTGGTGCTCGAGGTGGAGATGGAGAGTAGACCGAGAGGGAGGAGTCACAGTCCTAGTGATGGATGTTGAGTTGAGGGATGAAGCAAGTTGCAAGCTTAGAGGTATGATGGGATTGTAAGAGTAGGGCTGAGTGGAAAGTTGAAGGGTTGGGAGTGTAGGGGCAGACGTGAGGATTTGGGGAAAGAGTAGGAAAAGGTGAAAAGGTGAATCTGATTGGAGAAGGTAGGTAGCTGTAATTAAAGTGTCAACAAATTCTGATTGGAGGGGAAAGGGGGTGAGGCGACGTGATTGGTGGAGAAGAGAGGTGAATAGGGAAAGGTAACAGTAATGGGTATAGGGAAACGTGATTGGGAAAGGTGGAGACATTATGGGGTAAGTTAAGGGTCTTGGAACGTGGGAAGAATTTGAAAAAGATCAGAGGGTCTGAATAAGTGGAAAACCGCTTGGCCCTGAGGCATGGCTTGGCAGAAAGCTCGAATTTGGACAGGGATTACAAAGTGGATTTTGGCTTGACCATGGAACGTGGCTAGACTCAAAAATGCATGGAATTGAATTTATTGCTTCCAGTGGTTTTGGCTTGGAGCCAGTATCAGTGGCTTGAGCCAAAAGTCACTTAAGAGCAATAATTCTTGTACAGACATGACCAAAATGCGAATTATGCAGAAATGAGCCTAAGTACTGCACTGTAACAGCTAAATGGGACATATGCAACTACATAATGACGCTTATAAATGATCACATTACAAAGAAACAAAATTACCACAAACTACACACAACATTCACACAAGGATCAAACACATGAACTCTAAATAATCAAAACACACAACCAACTAAATTTAACAATTCAAAATGCAGAATGCAGAAATAAAATGGTAAGAAAACTGGGTTGCCTCCCAGGTAGCGCTCTTTTACTGTCATTAGCTTGACATTTGGTGACCTCAAGGGTCACTTAGATGCAGAATTGTGGTCAGCCTTTCAATTTCACCCCCCAAATAGGGCTTTAATCTCTGACCATTGACTGTCCAGTTTCTTCCTGTTGAAGGATCTTCCAAAATAACAGCACCATGAGGCTTCACCTCCTTAATGATGAAAGGGCCGGACCATTTGGACTTAAGCTTGCCTGGAAATAATTTCAGCCTTGAATTGAACAACAGAACTTTTTGATTAGGCTGCAAGTTTCTCTTCACAAGCTTTTTGTCATGATAGGCCTTGACTTTCTGTTTGTAGTGCCTTGAAGAATCATATGCATTGAGTCTCATCTCCTCTAACTCATGAAGTTGGATCTTCCTCTTCTCACCAGCCAAGGACTGATCAAAATTAAGAGCCCAATAAGCTTTGTGCTCCAATTCCACAGGGAGATGACAAGCTTTTCCATAGACCATTTGGAATGGAGATAGGCCAATTGGAGTCTTGAATGCAGTCCTATATGCCCATAGAGCATCATCAAGCTTTACAGCCCAATCCTTTCTTGAAGAAGCAACTGTCTTCTCAAGGATCCTCTTGATTTCTCTATTAGAAATCTCAGCTTGACCATTGGTTTGAGGATGGTAAGGAGAAGCTACTTTATGTTTGACTCCATAATGCTCCAAGACTTTCTTCAATTGTGCATTGCAAAAATGGGAGCCTCCATCACTGATTAAAACTCTAGGAACACCAAACCGAGAGAAGATATTCTTCTTGAGAAATCTAATGACTGTTTTGGAGTCGCTTTTGGGGCAAGCAACAGCTTCTACCCACTTTGAAACATAGTCAACAGCCACCAAAATGTATTCATTGGAGAAGGATGAAGGTAAGGGGCCAACAAAATCTATACCCCAGTAATCAAAGACCCCCACTTCAAGAATGTTTTGAAGTGGCATCTCATTCCTTCTTGATATCCCTCTGGTTCTTTGGCATTTATCACAGCTCTGCACATGCTCATGAGCATCTTTAAAAATTGTAGGCCAATAGAATCCAGACTGGAGGACCTTTGCAGCAGTCCTCTGTCCACTGTAGTGCCCTCCATAAGGTGAATTGTGGCAGTGCCACAGGATGTTCCTTGCTTCCTCCTTAGCAACACACCTTCTAAGTAAATTGTCAGCTCCAATTTTGAATAAATGAGGATCATCCCACACATAAAAGCGAGAATCCTTGAAAAATTTCTTTCTTTGGTGCCAATTCATTTCTGCTGGAATAATTCCACCAGCTTTATAGTTAGCCATATCCGCAAACCATGGCCTTTCTTGCACCGCAAGCAATTTCTCATCAGGAAACTCTTCAATAATTTCTTTCTCAAGAGTGGTCACCTCATCATTCACAAGCCGTGACAAGTGATCAGCAACTTGGTTTTCACTTCCTTTCTTGTCCTTAATTTCTAGATCAAATTCCTGCAACAATAGAACCCAATGAATGAGTCTAGGCTTTGAATCGGGTTTGGACAGCAAGTATTTAATTGCAGCATGATCAGTGTACACAACTACTTTGGAACCAATTAAATAAGAACGAAAATTTTCCAAAGCATACACTATTGCTAGCAACTCTTTTTCAGTTGTTGCATAATTCACTTGGTGTTCATTAAGCACCTTGCTAGCATAATGTATAGGATGGAAAATTATGTTCTTTCTCTGGCCTAGGACAGCCCCTACTGCATAATCACTAGCATCACACATGAGTTCAAAATCAATTTTCCAATTAGGTGCGGTGAGTATAGGAGCAGAGACTAAACTAGACTTCAAAAATTTAAAGGCATTTAAACATTCAGCATCAAAATTAAATTGTGTGTCCTTGTTCAGTAGATTGCTCAATGGTTTGGCAATTTTGGAGAAATCTTTGATGAAGCGCCTGTAGAATCCAGCATGCCCAAGGAAGCTTCGAATTCCTTTCACATTTGTTGGTGGTGGAAGCTTTTCAATGACATCTACTTTGGCTTTGTCAACTTCAATTCCTCTTGCTGAAACTTTGTGGCCAAGAACAATTCCCTCGGTCACCATAAAATGGCATTTCTCCCAATTAAGAATGAGATTTGTCTCAGCACACCTCTTCAAAATAGTTTCCAAGTTGGACAAGCACAATTCAAATGATCCACCAAAAACAGAAAAGTCATCCATGAAGACTTCTATGCATTTCTCCACCAAATCCGAGAAGATAGCTAGCATACACCTTTGGAAAGTGGCAGGTGCATTGCATAGCCCAAATGGCATCTTCCTATATGCAAAGACTCCAAAAGGACAGGTGAAGGCTGTCTTCTCTTGGTCTTGAGGATCCACAGCAATTTGATTATAGCAAGAGTAACCATCCAAAAAGCAATAGAAAGCTTCTCCAGCTAGTCTCTCCAACATTTGATCCATGAAAGGAAGGGGAAAATGATCCTTCCTTGTTGCTTTGTTGAGCTTTCTATAGTCTATGCACATCCTCCATCCCGTGACAGTTCTTGTAGGAATTAATTCATTCTTCTTATTGCGGATAACTGTCATGCCCCCCTTTTTAGGAACAACTTGCACAGGGCTCACCCATGCACTATCGGATATAGGGTAGATCAATCCAGCTTCCAAGAGCTTTAAGACTTCCTTTCTTACTTCTTCCTTCATCACAGGATTGAGTCTTCTTTGAGGTTGAGCCACTGGTTTAAAATCATCTTCCATAAAGATCCGATGCATGCAATAAGAAGGACTTATCCCTTTGAGATCAGAGATAGACCATCCAATGGCTCCTTTGTTAGCTTTCAAAACCTCAATCAATTTTTCTTCCTCTGCAGCAGATAAGGAATTGCTAATGATGACTGGTTTGCCACCATTTTCTTCAAGGAACACATACTTTAAATGTGGAGGCAGCACCTTCAATTCAGGCTTGGTTTCCTCCACCTTCTCATCTTTCTTTAAATTTTCAACAATTTCTTCATTTGGAGGAATTTCCTTCAAAGTATCAAGGCTTTTCAAGCATTCCTCAATTTCCTTTTCTTCCTCCTCATTAAGTAACTCAAATGCATCAATTAAAGCTTTCTCAAGAGGAGAGGAACTAGGTACTTGCTTTCTAGAGGTGGTGTAGATTTCATCAAGAACATCCACTCTAAAGCATGATTTATCTTCACTAGGGTGTTGCATAGCTTCAAACACATTGAAAGTGACTTCTTCATCTTGCACCCTCATCTTGAATTTGCCATCACTAACATCAATCAAGGCACGGGCTGTCATCATGAATGGCCTCCCCAAAATGAGAGGAACTTCAGCATCCTCTTCCATATCCATAATTACAAAGTCAGCTGGGAATATAAATTTGTCCACCTTTACTAGCAAATCTTCAACAACTCCATATGGAAGCTTAATGGTACGGTCTGCTAGTTGAAGTGTCATCCTTGTAGGCTTGATTTCTACATCTTCCACTTTGCTAAGCATGGACAGTGGCATAAGATTGATGCTTGCTCCCAAATCTAACAAAGCTTTTCCAATGGACAGATTTCCAATGATGCAGGGAATGGTAAAGCTACCAGGATCTTTGTGCTTGAAAGGCAATGGCTTTTGAATTATAGCACTGCATCCAGCTTCTAATTCAATTGTATCTTTCTCAATGTACTTTTTCTTCTTGGTGAGGAGTTCCTTCATGAACTTGGCATAAGTTGGAATTTGCTCAAGTGCATCCGAGAAAGGTAAACTGATTTGCAATCTCTTGAAGATGTCTAAGAAACGTGCAAATTGCCTTTCTCTGTCCTTCCTTGTTGGCACATGAGGATAGGGTAATCCATGTGGAGGAACAGAATTTGACTCCTTCTTCTTCTTCTCTTCTCGCACCCTCTGGTGTTTAGTCATTTTTGGCTCAGCCGCCTCACTGATTTCATTTTTTCTGCATTTTTCTCACTGATTTTCTCACTCTCACTCAATTCTTTTTCACTCAGCTCATTTTTTTTCCTCATCATCTTTTACATCCTCCACAACTACCTCTTGCTCACTTTTCTCTCTACTCAAATCTCCCACAATTGTACCTCTCCTTGTAGTTATAGCCTTGCATTGCTCCTTGGGATTTGCTTGAGTGTTGGCTGTAAATGCTCCACTTTTAAGTTCTGTCAAATCTTTAGCAAATTGTCCCATCTGCACTTCAATATTTTTGATAGAAGAATCCGTGTTCTTTTGGTTGGTTGGTTAGAGAAACTTGCATGAATTGATTGAGAGTGTCCTCCAACTTAGAAACACGGTCTTGATGAAGAGGTTGGTATTGTTGATGACTTTGGTAAGGAGGTCTGTTCGAAGGGCCAACTTCTTGCTTCCAACCAGCATTGTTGTTTCTCCAACCTTGATTGAAAGGTTGAGCATAAGAAGTGCCTTGTCGGTTTTGGTTCCCCATATAATTAATTTCTTCTTGGGAACTTGGTGGCATGATGCATTGGCCACTTGAATGGCCACTTCCACAAAGTTCACAGCAAAGAACTTGTTGAGTGTTGGACTGAATAGCTTGCAAGCCTTGGAGTTGTTGAGGCATCTTAGCAAGTTGCTTGGTGAGTGCATCAAGTTGCTGCGTGAGAAGCTTATTTTGAGCTAGGAGGGCATCCTGAGAATTTAATTCCAGAACTCCTCTCTTCTGCACTTGCACGAGAGTTCTGTCATGTTGCACCTCATAGTCATTAGAGGCCATATTTTCAATAATTTCCTTAGCCTCATCAGGTGTCTTGTACATGATTTTGCTTCCAGCTGAAGCATCAAGCATAAGCTTGGTTTGAGGTCTAAGTCCAGCTAAGAAGGTGTTGATTTGAGATGCCTCATTGAAACCATGAGCTGGACATTTCCTTATCAGGCCATTGAATCTCTCCCATGCTTCACACAAGGGTTCATCAGCTCCTTGAGTGAAAGTGGAGATAGCTGTCTTCCTCTGGTTGATCTTAGACTGAGGAAAGAAACGGTTCAAAAATCTGTCAACCAGCTCGTCCCAAGTCAAAGGAGTGTTAGGAGGAATGGCTCTGTACCAATCATTTGCCTTTCCATCAAGAGAGAATGGAAAGAGACTGATCCGAATATAATCATCATTAACTTGATGTAGCTTCACAGTGTTGCAGATATCAACAAAAGTAGTCAAATGAGCATAAGGGTCTTCATGGTCAAGGCCATGGAACTTGTTTTGCTGAATCAAGTGGATGAGAGATGCCTTCATTTCAACATTGTGAGCCTGCACCTCTGGTCTGGCTACGGTGTTGAAGAATCTCGGCCCTGTGTTGGCACAATAATCGTTCAAAGTACGCCTTGGTTGATTCACTTCTCCTTCTTCTGCCATTATAAAATCTTCTTCTTCAGGAATGGATGTCAAAGACAGATCTGGTGAAACAAGAGATAGTGGTTCTTGGCTAGCAAGTCTTTCTAGAGCCTTCCTCTTCCTTGTCCAGCTGTTGGTAAGTCTTGCTGTCCTCCCAATCTCCGGGTCGAAATACAAAGGATCAGCTAAACTTCTTGTGTGCATAAACAGAGAAAAAGAACAGAACACTAGAACAGAAAGTTAGCACAAGAAAACAACAACCACAACAGAAATAAAAATGCAAAGAATAAAAGAATAAAGAATAAAGCCTATGATAATATGAATGTGAAGTTGCCTAATATTCAGATGCAAGTCCCCGGCAACGGCGCCAAAAACTTATTAGACGGATTGGCAAGTGCACCAGTCGCACAAGTAGTAAATGGATAAGTCCAAGTATCGTTTTCCTAAGGGATTTGCTTGACATAGGCAATGTTCACATAAATACTAGCTAGACTGAACTGGTTTTTCACAAGAAAGCGATAAAAACGTAAACTTTGGTTGGTTTTGTGGGATTTCAGAACAGATTTAATGGAAGACAGAATTTAAAAAGATGTTTTTGTGGTTTTTATATGAAAACACAACTGTGACAGAGGTTAAAACAGATAGATGAAGATGTTGCAGGGGTTAGATCTCACCATTCTCTACTCTCTTCTTGCATGCACACAATATACATTCTATTTGCATTTAAAAGTTAAAATCAGTCAATAAAAACATTCTCAGCCTAATTCCTTAGGTACAGAGAGTCTTAGATTACTCCCCCAAGCCTTGATTCCTCAACAACTTAACGAAGCAACTAGCTTTAAGTCTAGAGACCGCAAGATAACCCATGAACTAAGCTCCATTCCTAGACACGAAGTTCATGAGGTATATTGCTTCAGTTCTAGACAACGAAAGTGTTTCCCAACAACAGTCATGTCCAAGGATCATGCTATGGGTGATCAAGCCACAACAAGCTTTAAGAAAAGAAGCAAAATACTAACTTTAAACACAAATATGCAGAAAATATATAGATAAAATCAAAAGATACAAGAGAGTTTGGAGAATGGTTACATCTAACCCCTAACAACTACAGAACTCAACCACTCATGGGTGTGAGCAGCTGGAAATTACACATGGAGAGGAAGGAGATGAAGAGAAAACTAAGAACTAAAGAGAGAGCTTTTCTCTCCACTACAACAGCACAAAACGAGCTACAGAGTGTGCTACTGAAAAGTGTCCCAGCCCCCGAACTTCTGAAGGTCAGTCCTTTATATACATGTGCAGAATTGCTCTTAAGTGACATTTGGCTCAGCCTGGAATTTTGGCTTGGCTGATTTGAAATTTCTGCACTTCAACAGATTTCTCTTGCAAAGGACCTTCCACTGCTTCCAAAGCTCAGAATGCAGCTCCCAAACGTGTTCTTCAACTTCAATCTCCATTTCCTACAAAAAGTGGGGCAAAACTCTAAGATATAACCATAAAACTAGAAAAACTAAAGAAATTCTAACTAATTTGCAAAATTAACAGAAATTGAGTAAAACAACACTCCAAATGAGAGAAAAGGATAGATAATTGCCTCAAAAACCACTTGAAAAGTAAGTAATTATAGCAACTAACAATTGACTATTGAGTTCTTCAAGATAAAATATTTAGACTTCCATAACCTTTGGTATTTATGATTTATTTTATACTAAAACTATTGCAAACTATAGATATTGCTTGTAGTTTATGGTGTCAAATTTTGTCATAGCAAAACACACATGCTGCTGTTAAGACAGAAGACACTAGCAAGCTAACTCTAAATAAGTTTTACTAACTAATTGGAGTTGGACAAAATGCTAGTCTTTGGTTTTTGATTCGACCATGGAACAACCAAATACATTTTTCTTTTTTCTTTTTTATAAAGCTAAGACAACTCTTTTTCTTTTAAACTAATTTATGGAGCTGAGTTAGAGCCAACCATTTCTAAGGCTTATATAATTCCATACATGTTCAATCCTAAGTATGGATGAGTGCATAGGCCGGTCTTTACATTTTATGGGCTTAAGGCAAAATAATAAATAAGAGTCCATAATATATAAGTATTTTAAAATATAAATATATACGAGAAGTGCTAGCGACACTCTCTCTAACACTCTTTTTTAGACACTCTCCCTATGATTGGTTGAAATTTATTGAAAATTGTAACACCCCTTTTTAGTATTAAAGATTTTCTTATTAATTAAGAAATTTGAGAAGCGATTTGATATCCAATTATTGAAAACAGCTTTTAAAATACAGGGAAATTTGTTTTTCCTTTAAAACGTTGTTACTTAAAATTCCAAACGACAATCATCCATAATAACTTATTAACATATCAAAATCCCTTTTAATGAAATATCGGTCTTAATAAATCAAACTCATTTTATAAGACATTAACTTCGTTGCAAACCATGAAACATAAAAAAATCTTCTTTAATTAAGAACATCTTCAGATCTATCATTATACTATTCTATTACACCGAATATACTCATGCATTTACATTCTTGAAATTTAACACATTATACATTTGAGTCACATATAAAGAATTGGTACATCATAATATTAAAACCTAGTCTACCCTCTTTTATACAAGAAAGAAATGAGACTCAGAGCAGTGACTCAATGAAAATTTCAAAATACCCAATTAACCCATGTAGTATCCTAGAAGGATCCTCTTCTTTCTCTTAAAACGTCCACTTGTGTCCACAGTGCTTGTCGTAGCTTTTCCATTCCATCTTGGTTGTTTGCACAAGATCATTCGTCTAAATCTGAGAAATAAAGGCGTATGGAGTGAGTCCCTCTCCTCCACTAAACTAACAAACAAACAATCGTTACGGTCTCAAACAAACATATAGCATCAACCACTTCACAGTGGTGCTCTCACGAGTCTCACTCGAAACCCTAAACACATTTCGGACTAGTCCTTAACTCATCGCATCTCGTCACAACTCAGGTCCGCTGCCACTGGAACTCCCAGAACTCAGTGGACTTACACAATTTAAGTAGGATGACTGTTGGGAGTACACCCTTCACCATGGTACAATAGCGGGCTCTCACCAACTGATGATGACTCATATTTTTGTCAGGGTGGTCGAGTCAGCTATGTGATCTATCGTCACAAATCAGTGTCTTACCCTCTAAGAACAACCTGCCTTACGATCATCTCCCAGGTACCAACTGTGGTCATCCATTACTCTGAGGACTGACTCCTCAACCACTCTCCCCATCGAGATCGTCTTTTACAAGTCCGTGTGGGCTTTTCTACCAAAGGTACTCGACGGCGGTCCTCAATCAACATATGTTCCAGATATACAACACAGAGATCCAACTCCCCCACTATCACAGTGGTTAAACATTACGACCCTGTTATCTCACAAGCATAATGTTCACCGTAGATAAAGCCTCCACACGACCTCTCAACACTTGCCCATTTGGCTTCCGATCACGTAAGGTTATCCTTCTCAATCGATGTGTAGCATTTATCCACGAACAAATTCCATTTCAACGGTCACGCATGATCCAACGGTAGAGGTTCTTCCTCCTCTTTTCGTTTCTCACGTCTAAAAGCAAACAATAACTTATCAACCATAAAACACACGTGCGTAATGCACATCACCCAATCATGACCCGGTTCATGATTTTCTCTATCTTATTACATTTTATTGAATCCTTACTCACTCTCAAGTTTTATGCTTGATTTAATTATCGAGTCTCAAGGTCTATGCAAGGGTCCTAAATTTCCTTCTAAGTCCAAATATCCAGCATCCTCCACGTGCAAAGGTACTAATTAATTGCCAATCCATAATATTATTATATTCACACTCTTTAATTACAATTTATTTATTGTTCATAGTGAATATTATTAGTTACTAGAATTTCATCCTAGTATTCACAAATGCGCTTCATTTGGAGTTCATTTGCTCCCATCCAAGAATGCAATATTCTTGTTCCCACAATCAACAAACCATCACAAAAACTAACATGCACAAACAATATTCCAGCACTCATTGCCCAAGGATCACATTCCTCCCGGTCTCCAATTTACAGTTATGAACAAGATAAATAGTAATAGTCAATAAATCACGATTCAAACACAAAAATCATTAATAATTAATACACTAACATTTATGGGAAGATCCTCCTTTTTAGGTGGAATACTTCATCATTAATACAAATAAGCCAAACAACATCACTTAGGCAATTATTCCAAGTACATTACAATTAATCGCATAGAGCCGAAATCATCAATCATAAATTATTTGACAAAGTAAATCAACTTAGAATTTCACCAAATTTTGCAGTGACATTTATCAGGATGCATATATTAACACATAAAATTAGCTCCCACAAATTCAATCCACAAGTAATATTTTTGGGATTAAAAACAGTGACTGGATGCTCTCTGCAAAACACACTTTAAGAATTTTAGAAAGTACTAATTCAACTCTTTTTTTCATGAAATTTTACATAGAACATACCTAGCATATTTAATATCACATATAAGTTTTTCAACATGGTCCAATCACGAAAAATTCCCTTTTTGTATTTCAATATCAATATTGTTCCAGAACAGAGTTTACAATGAGAAAATGCACTTAAATACAAAAAGCACTTACAAAATTCTGGGAAAATTCATGGACACTCCAAATGGTCCAAAATATGTCACGCAATTTTATCAGAGTAAATTTCATATGAAAAGTTATTTTTTTTCATTTTATCTCTCAGTTATCAGCTTTTGGGTTTTTCAAAAATAAAATGGGTAAAAATACTTTCCAAGATTTTCTAACTTTAAAAAAATTTATGGATGGCCCTCATGGTATATAAAACTAACCTATGGTTCTAGTTTTCCAAAATCACGTCCCAAAATTTTTATAAAAATCAAAACATCCCCATTCTCAGAGTCAACAGTTTTCGAAAATAAATCTGGTAAAAATAGTTACAGTACTCAAAAAAATCTGAAAAAAATACCATGACATTCAGAGGCATCAAAACATATAAAAATGTATTTGGATCCTCAAAATCATGCACGAAAACAAAGACGAAAAATCAAACACAATTGCAGAGCAAAAATAACAACTAGCTCATTTCAAGTTTTTCAAAAGTTCTTGTGACACCCATGGTGTCTATAGATTACCAACAACAGCCACAATCAATGTTAAATGAGAAAACAAGAAAATAGCTTAGGGAAGAAAGAAACCCTCCATACCTCAAGTGATGAACACAAAATTTTCAAGCAAGTCAAGAAATAGACACTTGTGTCTAGAAATTTCCTAGTCACCAAAAATGAAAAATCAAAACCATAGGATTGTAGATCTTGGAATTCTAGAAGAGAAAATATAGATGGAATAATGATTTAAGTTAACTTACCCTAGCACTCTTTGGAAAATCCTCAAGAACAAGGTTGAGCAAGTGTGAAGAAGGAATTCTTTTTTTTCCCCCTCTCTCTCACCTAACCTCACGGCCAGCACCAAAACAAATTTAGTTCCTCACTTTGGTTTTTCTACTTGAATTGCTAACGGTGGCAGCAAGTAAATGTCCTATTGTTTTTCTTTGAAGTTGGCACTATAAGGCTACACGTAGAGGTGAGTTAATTCATTTGTCCAGGGACTTTTAATAAAACCAAATATTAAAAATGTGAAGATTGAAGCAATTGGTGGACACAAGGGGACTTTGCTCATCCAGCCAAGTAATGATCCCTTTTTGGTTAATTTGCTTTTGAAAATTTTAGCTATTAATGGTTAAAGTAGACTTAGGTAAAAATGGTAATTTTGCTTTAACCGAAAATGGTAAATCTCACACTAATTAACCTTAATTCTTGTGCTAATTATCTAGGGTAGAGTGTAATTCAAATTAATCTCACTCAGTGTTAATTTTCATAGTATGAAATTATACAATGTAATCTTGTACAGTGTAATTTTACACAGTGTAAAAAATTTAGATTTTAATTAATTTCTAATTTCACTAAATTTTGTCACATGAAATAACATACATATAATCTAATTTTTCTTAATCGATTAAATTAAATTTTCAGTATGAATAATTATCTTAGGAAACATTTAATCAAATTATCTCTACACAGTATAAATTTACGTAGTGTAATTATGTACAACGTAATTAAATTCTAATTTTTAATTAGGATTTTACCGAAATTTGTCACATAAAATCATACAAAGTTTTTAAATCTTTCTTAATTAGCTAAATTAAATTTTCAATTGTAATTAATCTCAATATCAATTTAGTTGCCACAATATACACTAACAAAATATCTACTATATCTTTAGTTGCAAATTTTTAGGGTGTTACAAAAATCACCAATTTTGGTGGGATCCCACAGCTAAATCGGAAGGAGAATCCTTAAATGATATGTAAGACCCACCAAAATTGGTGATTTCTAATCAATTTCAACTAATCATAACCAATCATAGGGAGAGTGTATAAACGAGAGTGTTAGAGAGAGTGTCGCTAGCATTTCTCAAATATATATTTCATAATGATACTCTCTTCGGTACTTATTATAAGGTCCAAATTAAAAGTGTGATTTGGATGGCGTCACAATAAACGAAACATATCTCATTAATATTTGTTAGTTTTGTTTACAGGGCTAATTATGGAAGAAAAAAATACTAATTTATGACAAATTTGATGCTCTCAACTAAATTAAACAATTTCTTTAATTTTAGTAAATTAATTATTTGGATCTTATAATAAGAATAAGTGAGTGTATACTTTATTACATACAAAATATTATATGTGAATAGGAGTTCAATCATTTTCCTTTGAATTTGGGGATAGAGGTTTACATAGTATTTGACTCAATTTATTTTGAGATTCTCTTTTCTTTAAAAGGAAAAGTTAGGTGAAACAAAATTTTAAGAAAATAAACTTTTAAAAAGCAACTCTTTTTAATAAAGGAAAAAAAAAAGGAAACTTTTAAAAGAAGTTATTTTTGGAAGCTCTGGACTTCTACTTCTCCTTTTTCTTCTTTATTTCAAATCTAAAGATTAAAAAACATGTCACCTAAGAATTTCTGACATAAAAGTAACTTTTAAAATTAAAAGATTGTGAGAATTCCCAAACAACAACTTTAAAGTTAAAACTCTTTTTAACTTTAATTATTCACTTTAAAAAAACTATTAAAAAATTCAGGTCATCCAACCTTAGTTTTCTGCTTATTTCTGATGTACTTTTATTCCCATTAAAGGAATATGACTTAACGGAGCTTCTGTGCATTTTGTACTAAAAATAAGAACAATGATATTTAAACATCCTTTAATTTTAAAGTTTAAACACTCCATCAATACCTCTTACTTCTCTCTCTTCCCATTATATCATATAACCTATCATATCTATATTTTTCTCTCTCTAAGTGTAGAATAGATATTTGGATGTCCAAATATATTTATTCTAAAAATAATTGACATTGTTTTAGTTATTTCACTGTTCTGCTTAAGCAATCATGCATTGACTTACAGATGAAACAATATTTTTCACAAGACTGACACACAAGCTAGTATTTTGTGATATCTGTGGTTAGATTTCAGGTGCTGAAGCAGAAAGCACAAAGTAATTTTTGCATTAGTTTCTACTCTTGTACAGCAAAATCCACAATGGTTCCAAAATAAGCCAGCTTCCAACTAACCATCTTGGTTTTTTATGTTTAAAAAACAGGACTACAATGCAAAACTTTCTGACTTTGGCCTCGCTAAAGATGGACCAATTGGAGACCAATCCCATGTTTCTACTCGAATAATGGGAACATATTGTTATGCTGCACCTGAATACATGGCAGCGGGTAAAGTAAATTTTGAAGCATTTGTGCAAAATTATTCAATGCTAATTATGTGAGATTCCAGGGGAACAAAGTTCATATTTCACTAGATGACATAAATAAAGGCCACCAAAAGGCACCGTGGAGAAATATGGTTCTCCCATATTATATTATTATATAAATACAAATTAACATCACAATTATATGTTATGCAGGTCATCTGACGACTAAAAGTAATGTTTACAGTTTTGGTGTTGTTCTTCTTGAACTTCTCACTGGAAGAAGATCTTTAGACAAGTCAAGACCTGCTGAAGAGCAGAACCTTGCAGAATGGGCTCTTCCTTTGCTGAAGGAAAAGAGGAAAGTTCTATCCATCATAGATCCAAGGCTGGATTGTGATTATCCAATTAAAGCAGTTCACAAGGCTGCAATGCTTGCATATCATTGCTTGAACCGTGACCCAAAAGCAAGGCCTCGAATGCAAGATATTTTACATTCATTGGAGCCTTTGCAGGCACACACAGAGGCCCCTATTGGAAAAAAACATTGACCATAATCAGTGAGGATCCTGAATCTGATTTGAAAAAGAGGGTATTGTTGTAGGTTCAGTTTCCCTTCTCATGCCCATTGGGAGAGAGGTTTTGCATTAACTTCTTGGGTTTATTAACATGACATACGGACAATTTCTTGCTATTCTATCCCTTTCTTTGCTTTTCAACATGGTTGTCATATATATGCAACTGGATTACTGTATGAAATTAAAAAAAATTAAAAAAAATTAAAAAAGCAATAGCAGCAAAACGGGTTATTATAACTAGCCGGCCTTTTGTTTTATTTGAATCTATCTTTCCTAGCGTGGGTCCTTTTTCTAGCCAAAATGTTATGAAAATGTCCTACGTGTATTTCTTGCATAAAATAATACTGAGTACCGGAGGCTACACATTCGTAAATATTGTTTGGGAAGACATTGATGATACACAAAAGCTTTGCCTTGAACTCAGTTTGTTTGTTCACAACATTAAAATCGGGGTGCCAGATGCAATCTTAGTGTCTAATTGGGCTAGTATTTTATTTGGATATACACCAGAAATGACACTGAATTTAGATGAATTTGGTGACTACAGAGAACAAGTACAATATTACATCAGAAACCTTCTAGACCGTTTTGTCTTGTTGAAATGTGGTACTGGAGATGTGTATTTGCCAATAGAAACCTATGATATAATAAAATCATTACACACCTTGAATCCTTCCATCATAAGGCATGGTTCTTCAGGTTTGACAGAGCCACCCAACATTGGACGATGGCATGGTCTTATTCAGATAGAATTGATGGACAACAAAATATGTGAGCTACCACAATCACTAGATTACCCTAAACGCAAGGTGCTGTTGTTGCAGGGCAATGTTGATTTGTTGGATATCCCTGATTCATTTTTCAACCACAAGCCACTACTTCAACACTTGGACTTATCCTACACTAGTATAAGGGATTTGCCTCCTTCTGTCTCCAAATCAACACAACTTAAGAAATTTTATCTTAGAGGTTGTGATCTCTTCATGGAACTACCCTGAGAAATTGGACAACTAAAAAAATCTTGAAGTGCTTGATCCTAACGGGACTTTGATAACCCATTTGCCAAAAGAGGTTAGTGAACTGATCAACCTACAAAGCCTAACCCTTTGCTTTGATGGATACCATCATGTACTTAGTCATGGCAAAAAAGGCAAGCAAATTTCCAACTCAACAATTATTCCTCCGGGAGTGATATCAAATCTTACTCAGTTGAATTATTTAAGCATCAACGTTGACCCTGAAGATGAGAGATGGAATGAGAATGTTAACAGTGTTTTGGTGGAAATTTATGGATTAGAGAGGTTGGAGAGGGTGAGTATATTTGTTCCAAAGGCTGAACTTTTGGAATTCATACCAGCCCCAAAAGACTTCAATTTCAGATTGGTTGTTGGACATCATATGTGACGTTTCATATCGCGTGTAACACCTGAAGTGGAGCAAGAATTCAAACGTTGTGACTATAGTATGAAGTTTGTTAATGGTGTAATTTTTCCAGATGGAGTGAAAATGAATCTTGGACGCTTTTAGGTCTTGTACCTAGATTGACATATGACTATCAAGAGTCTCTCTGATTTCGAGTTGAAGAATTTATGGAAGTTGCAAGTATGCATATTGGCGGAATGTAATGCAATGGAAACAATTGTTGATGGAAGTCATTCATATGATGGACGTGCCCTTTCAGGTTTGAAGTCTTTGGTTGTATTCTGTATGAAGAATTTAAGAAGCATTTGCGAAGGGCCTAACCCTTCCTTTCTCTTCTTGAAGTCTATAGCATCGCACACTTGCCCCATGTTAACTGCCATCTTCACCTTAGATTCTCTTAACAACTTTCCCTTTTTGGAGGAGATTATTGTTGAAGATTGTCCAAAAGTAAACCACCTTGATGAGTCACGACTCACCACAACAAAAACCAGTGTTTTTCCTCCCCAACTTGAAAATGATATCACTTCTCTATCTTCCTGAATTGGTCAACATTTGTAATGGCCTGCATGTTGGACGGATTTTAGAAAAAAATGGTATTTTATTATTGCCCAAAACTCCAGAGTCTTTCGAAATCAGAGTTGTCAAGCAAATCTTTGAAAATCATTAAAGGAGAAAGCATATGGTGGGAAGCATTGAAATGGAATGCAGCAGAGTGGGGAGATGCTGGTAGACCCAAATTTTTTGAAGGAATTTTTCACCAATTAATGAGGAGGCTGACATGATGACCCAACTGGCTGAACATAAGAGACTAAACTAAATGCATATCAGAATGAGAATCCGGTAATTATTAGTTATTGTCTTTTCAAATTTCATGATGTGGTTGGAATGTTAGTATCTTCGATAATATAATTTTGGCTAAATTGCATTTTGATTTTCCTACGTACATTTTATTTCTTTTATTTTAGTTCAATTAAATCCTAAACTTAACATATTCATTAATTTAAGATATCTTAAAAAATATTTTAATTAAGTAAAAAATAAAAGAAATGAATATGTGTAAAATTAAGAATTACACCAAAATTAAAGAGGGACCAAATTGTAATTTAGCTTATATATATATATATATATATATATATATATATATATATATATATATATATATATATATATATATATATATATATGAAGAGGAATCAAATTACACCGATGTAACTTTGGTCAACTATTACATCATTCAATAACTTTCAATTGGATGATGTTTTCTTAAAACCCACCGTTGGATTGAAAGTTCCATTCACATAGATCATGTACAAAATTTCATATTAATCCAAATTTATTTGCTACCTCATTCATATAGATTAAAATCGACATAATATAAACTTTTCAAAATATAATAAAATATGGATCATTTGATTATCTTCTTATTGTTGTTTAATTTTTACAAAATTTGACACAAACAATCTGAGTAATATATATATATATATATATATATATATATATATATATATATATATATATATATATATATATTTTACATTAATAATGCTTAAAAATTATGCTCTTAGTATTATAATACATCATATTATTAATATAAACCTAATCATAGAGGGTTAGAAATATATTTCTAACACACTCCTTTTAACATTGTTTTTACTATTGATTAAAATTCATTTGAATAAGACCTATACAACTTTGTAATTTTTTATAATTTTAGTTAATAATAAAAAGTGTGTTTAAAAAAAATTTGTTAAAGAATGTGTTGTTATCATCTCTCAAACCTATAATGTCTATACTGATAATTTAATTTCTGTTAAACAAAGTTTATACCAATTACATGCCTAACGATAAATCGTTGATGTTACTTTTTTAGTGTTAGGTTCATGTTAATGACTATATGTGTTGTTTTCTTGAAGGCTGAAATTTTTTTAAATTTTCAATGCATTTGCAGAGAAAAAGAACGAGATCCGTTCCGCTTCAAGGTTTCAACACCGGACAATCCTCCAGCGGAGTGGATGACATAACTCAGAGGTTTGAGACAAGTACGTTTAGTGAGGAGTATGTGGAAGAAATGATAGAGGAATGACATGTACGTTTCTATTACCTTTTTTGTCGCAAATTTACATCCACGTTGGTAATAAGAGGACGAGAGGGATAATGATCATAAGCTATGACCAAGTAATTTGAGAGAGATGCAATCTCATAAGCACGTACAGATAGATGTATGCAAATTAAAGATTTGTATGAAGATTGCTAGAAACTACTTTCTACTGTTTGCTAAGGTTGAGGGTATTGTCAGTTATACTTTCTTGATTCTTTAAGTTGTTTTCTTATGCATGACTGTTTTTACTCCCCCATGCATGTGCGTAAAATTAAAATCACGGTTTCCTATATAATAAAGGGTGAGCTAGCTCTTGACAACCAAGAAGCAAAGAGGAAATTAAACATCAATACACAGTCATTATTGTCTTTATGAGTGTTTTAATATAATAATTATTTTCATTGCCTTGAGATTACGTGTTGTTAATTTGATTTTTCTACTAATTTATCATAAAATGAAGAAGGTTTAAAATTTTCTTAATCATGACATTGGACCTGGATTAACTTATCCAAAAGCACTTCTAAAAGAAGAAAATAAAAAGAAGAAGAAGAAAAATGGGTTTCTTCATAAGCTAAAATTAGCTTATACATAAGTTAATTTGTAAAAAGACTTACATCTTCTAAAAAAATTATATGATAGAGCTTTTACAAGTTAGCTTATACATAAGCTAATTTTAGCTTATAGAGAAATTTTTTTCATGTTTTTCTTCTTATTTTTTTCTTATAGAAATATTTCTGGATAAGCTTAGCCAAACCAATTATCTTTCATGTTTTGTTTTAGATTATTGCGAGGCTCTTGCTTGGATTGAAGTACATTACAAGAGTAGGAACACATCATTTTTAACTATTTGTTACGTGGATTAATCATTATACTTAAAATATTATATTTTTGTACATTGAACATTTCAACCTTGATGATTTTTTTTTCTTTTTTTCCATGTGGGTTTTCATGCAAACCTCAAGTTGTCCATGGGCAAGTTATGATTGAAGATTCACCTTGGTTCATATATTATATATGTGTGGATACTACTTGTTTATAAAAGTGTGGATACTAGTTTACTTTTATAAACAAGTAGGTTGTTAAGATTTTAGCATTGGAGATGTCCTAAATAATTTCTGACGGTTTTTTTTTTAAATAAAAGGTCACAAATTAACGGCTAAACATAATCTAAGTCAACTAAATACAACAAAACCATCCAATATTCATTTTAGAAACAAACATATACAATTTATTTTTCAATATTCAGCACAAAAGAAGACGTCATTCGATAGTTAAAAATCATTCAATATCAAAGTTAAATATGATCAAATTACTTTCACAAAACATTACTGTTCTTACCATATTTTGGTAAGCCTTCTGGTGTGGTGGCTCCGTCGAGATCACCTCCGTGATTGGTGGGGGGTGTACCTGCAAAGACACTCCGACGCTCAAGTTAGAGGCGCAGAGGGAGAGACAGGTATCACAAAGTGAGATTAGAATTTCGTACCTCGATTGAGATGGATTGTTCTGATTTTATAGGGTATAAAGAGATAGATTTGATAGGGTTATTTTCCTATCGAATCTCCTCAAATCTCGTAATAAAGATAGAGATAATTCTATCTTCTATCTTTATCTTATGACCTGATCTTTCTATATCTTATCACATGGTAAGATATATTCTTTCCGTTATTATCATCCGAGTCCGAGTGATAGGTTTTACTCGGTCAACTCGGCTACTCGATGGAGTGCCGAGTCCGAGTAGTACACATGCCCCCCAAGCTCTGAAGTAATGTAGGAGCTTAAGTAATGTTATACCAATTTCGGATTTATTTGGCCGAGACGAGTTTGGTTCTCGAAGCGTCACGTTGTTTGGTGAAGATGTCATTTCAGACATATTGACGTCGTAACGGTTCCCAAGGGCGGCGTCAGTGATTACTTTTTTGAATTTTGAAACGGTCTAGGGATTCCCAAAGGTCTCAAGCCTTCCTAGCCGTTGATTGGCCTAGTGAAGGGTATTGATCCAACGGTTCGGACCGTTTCGCCCTTTCGTATTCGCGACGTTTGGGGTTCTATATAAAGGGGTACTGTTGACCTTGGTGTTCACTCTTATTTCTGTGTTTTGTCTTCCCGCAAGCTTTTTCTCCCTTGTGCCATTTTGTCCTCCTTCTAGGTTTTTCTTTGTTCTTTGTTCAGGTACGCCCTTCTCCTTTCCATTTCTTTTTCTGGTTCTATAATATCTTCTTTTTCCGAGGATTCTGGGCGTTCCGGCGGGGGTCGTATGCTTACGCCGGAGGTTCGCCCCATCGGAGAGGGTTCCAATGGTGGTTCTCCTTCACACCATCCTGGTTCTGATGGAATTAGCGATTGTGCGTCAGCGGCAAACGTTGCCGTCGCGGGTGTCGGGGTTGTTCGTCCATCCGCCGACCCTGCGCAAGCACCTTTGGTTGTTCCTGTCAGGGGGGTGGTGGTTCTAGAGGATTCTGAGGCCACTGAGGATCGTCCTCTTGAGACTCGGCGTGCTCGTCTTCTATTTCCTTCTGTTCCCCAGCCCATTGATTCTAGGGGTAGAAAGGTATATTCTCCTGTTACTACTTTCGGCTATTCTTGGGTGGCTGGGGAGGTAGGTGCATATGCTTCTCGGTATCAGACCGAGGAAGCTTTGTCTGCCCTTCTTGAGACTATTGACTTGTGTCATTCGGAACGCCCGGGTATGGTCCATGCCGAACCTTGTGGGCCCGATGACCGAGTTTTTATGTCCGCTGACTCGCGCCAACCAGACTTTACTTTTGTATATGAAGCCTTGTTCTCGGTTCTCGACATTACAGTGCCGTTTGACCAGTTTGAGGCTGACGTTCTCCGGGCGCTGAATGTTGCTCCCACGCAGTTGCATCCGAACTCCTGGGCTTCTCTCCAGGCTTTCCGGGTGCTCTGCAGTAAATTCTTTATAACTCCTACTGCTCCTAAATTTTTGTATCACTATAAAGTAAAAGAGAGTCAAAAGGGGGGTTGGGTCTCCTTGACTGGGATTCCTAGTCGGTCAATCCTTAGTCCTTATACCTCCTCTTGGAAAAATTTCAAGAGTGGTTTCTTTCGTGTCCGACCAGGTCCGGAAGGAGAGGTCGAATTTTTTGATGGCCGTGGGAAGCCGAGGTTCCCTCTCTATTGGACCCGCTCCCCGAACAAACGGCTGTCTTGGCAGGTCGTGGACATGTCTCCTGAGGATCAGGATGACATGATTACGCTGTGTAAGTTACCGCGTTCCTTGTCCTGTAAAACAATCGTGGGAATTCCTTCTTCTCGGACTCCGAGAGAGGATTGGGACGGTGAGTACCTTTTATTTACTCGGTTTTTCTTCTTCTACTTTGCTTTTTACTGATGTGTTGTCTTTTTTGCAGCTGTGATGGGGAAATTCGATTATAAAACGGCCAAAAAGCAAAGGTTGGAGAAATTGAAGGGTAAGGAGCCCGCTGCTGAGGCGGTTCGAGTTGCCTCGCCTGTTCCTCCTCCTCCTCCTCCTCCTCCTCCTCCTCCGAAGAGGGATCAGCGAGAGGTCGTTCAAGGAGGGGATGGTCCTTCGAAGAAGTCGAAACCGAGTCCACCCGGTGCTGAGGCTTCGGGGTCTGCTGTTGAGAGGCATCCGGCTTTTCTTTCTATGAAGGATGGTCGGACCTCGCTTTGGGGAAAGGACTTCAATCCCAGGGCCCTCATCTCTGTCGACAATCTCGGTCAAGCTGATCAGGATATGTTGAGGGATGTTGGGCCAATGCTTTCAATGGAGGCTGTTTGTCGCTTCCAAGCTCGGTCCTGGGCTATTGCTCAGTATTGGGCCGAGGAGTTCGACCACGGCCACCGGGAATTAGCTATGGTGAAGGAGAATGTTGCAAAGGCCGAGCAGGCCCTGTTGGAGGCTACCCGGGCCAACGAGACTCTTCTCCAATCTGCTGAAGAATCTCGGCGGTCTCAAGAGGGAGTGGAGGCTAAGTTGAGGGAAGTTGAAAGTCGTGAGGAGGACTTAAAACTTTCCTTAACTACTTCCGAGAACTCGGCTCGGGAGCTGCGGGCTGAGGTGGATAGGCTCGTTTCCGAGCTTGCTCAAGCGAGGACTGAGGCTGCCGAGTCCGAGGCTAAGCTGAAAGCCAATCTGGGTGAGGCCTTGGACGAGATTGTGAAGACCCATGAGGCCGGGTTCAGCAAGGTGCTTCGCCAAGTTCGGTATTTTTTCAAGGATGCCGACACTTCTCTTTTTGACGTTGACAAGGATGTCAACAAAGAGGGGGAATTGGTTGAGGAATCTGCGCTTGGTGAGGACGATCCGGGCTGTTCCATTCAGGAGGGGGGAGATGTTCCTTTTTAGTGTTTATATTTTCCTTGTTTTTGTAAGGCTCGTACCCGGCCTATCGAATAGGGTACTTAATGAAATTTATATTCAGGGCTCGCACCCGGCCTTTCGAATAGGGTGTTAAATGACTTTTCCTTGTTATTCATACGGTTTTTCGCTAACTCGCTTTTTTGTATTAAAGGTCTACGCGGTTAATTATAACTCGCCTTTTGTATCCTTTATTCGGTTAGGTCTAACTCGCTTTTTGTATCCTTGTAAAGGTCTACGCGGTTAATTGTAACTCGCATTCGTATCTTTGTAAAGGTCTACGCAGTTAATTGTAACTCGCCTTTTGTATCCTTTACTCGGTTATGTTTAACTCGCTTTTTGTATCCTTGTGAAGGTCTACGCGGTTAATTGTAACTCGCCTTCGTATCTTTGTAAAGGTCTACGCGGTTAATTGTAACTCGCCTTTTGTATCCTTTACCCGGTTATGTTTAACTCGCTTTTTGTATCCTTGTGAAGGTCTACGCGGTTAATTGTAACTCGCCTTCGTATCTTTGTAAAGGTCTACGAGGTTAATTGTAACTCGCCTTTTGTATCCTTTACTCGGTTATGTTTAACTCGCTTTTTGTATCCTTGTGAAGGTCTACGCGGTTAATTGTAACTCGCCTTCGTATCTTTGTAAAGGTCTACGCGGTTAATTGTAACTCGCCTTTTGTATCCTTTACTCGGTTATGTTTAACTCGCTTTTTGTATCCTTGTGAAGGTCTACGCGGTTAAATCTAATTCTGAATAGATAATTTGAAGAAAGGAGTTTCATTAATGAGAGAAATTGGGTGTGCCTCGTTAAAACCTCTTTGACAAAAAACCTCTTGGGAAAAAATGTCAAAGTAGGAAAAAGAGTACATCACCAATTACAACTTTTCTAACTGTAGTAAAACTTTAGGTGTGTCGCGTTCCAAGTTCGGGGGATGGTTTTGCCGGATGGGTACTCCAATCGGTAAGCTCCATTTCCCAGCGACTGGATTATTCTGAAGGGGCCTTCCCAATTGGCTGCCAATTTACCCTCTCCTGTAGCTTTTCTGGCTTCCCCGCATTTTCTCCAAACCAGGTCTCCAGCTTCAAAGTTTCTTGGTTTGACCTTGGTGTTATACCTCCTCTCGGCTCTTCTTTTACAGGCCTCTATTCTGACTTGGACCTCGTTGAGCGTCTCTTCGGTCATGTCGAGTGCATGCCTGAGTGATTGATCGTTGTTTTCCTGGATGAAATTTGTTCTTCGCAGGGAGGGTTCTCCGACTTCTACTGGTATCATGGCGTCTGATCCGTATGAGAGTCTGAAAGGGGTTTCCTCTGTTGCTGACTGTGGTGTGCAACGATATGCCCATAAGATTGCGGGAAGTTCTTCTGCCCAACTTCCTTTAGCGTCTCCTACTCGCTTCTTCAGTTCTCCGAGTATCACTTTATTTGCGGCTTCGGTTTGTCCGTTGGTTTGCGGATGTTCCATTGAGGTCACTCGGTGCCGAATCCCTAGGTTTTTGAAAAACTCTTCGAGGTTCTTTTCGGTGAACTGTCTACCGTTGTCGGAAATCACCGACTGGGGGATGCCGAAACGGCATATGATATTTTTCCATATGAATTTTTGCACGTTGTGGGCGGTGATAGTTGCCAAGGGTTCGGCCTCGATCCACTTTGTGAAGTAGTCAATTCCGACGAGGAGGAACTTCACTTGTCCTTTAGCGAGTGGAAAAGGGCCTAATATGTCAACTCCCCATAGGGCGAAGGGCCATGGTGCTGTGATATTGTGCAATTCTTCTGCTGGTAGATGGGATAAGTTGCCATATTTTTGGCGTTCTTCGCATTTTTTGACGTACTCGGCGCAGTCGCGGCGCATCGTTGGCCAGTAATATCCGGCTCTCAGAGTTCGGGAGGCCATAGCTTTTCCTCCTGAGTGCATTCCACATATTCCTTTGTGCATCTCGTTTACCACATATTCGGCCTGAGCCTTCGTGATACATTTCAGCAGTGGTGCAGTGAAGCCTCTCCTATAAAGGTCTTCTCCTTCTATGACATAGTAGCTGGCCCTTCTTCTGATCTTTTTAGCTTCTTCCCGGCTCTCTGGGAGGGTTCCTTTCTTCAAGAAGTTCCATATCTCCGTCATCCATTCTCTGTCAGCCGAGTTGATGTTAGAAACAATTTTTTCGATGCTCGGTGTTGGCCTTTATTCTTTGTACTTGCCAACTTTGATAGCAGGTCGGCTCTTTCATTTTGTTCTCTCAAAATGTGGTCGAGCTCGAAACTAATGAATTCGTTCTTCAACTGGGAGGCCAAGTGGTAATATCTTGCCATCTGGGGGTCCTTCGTTTGATAGGATCCATTCATTTGCCCAGTGACTAGTTTTGAATCGCTCCAGCATCTAAGATGTTTCGCTCCTACTTCCTTGGCGAGTTTTAGTCCTGCTAGCAGGGCTTCATACTCGGCTTGGTTGTTGGATGCGCTGAAGTCGAACCTGAGTGATTGTTCCAGGATAATCCCTTCAGGGCTTTCAATTATGACTCCTGCTCCGCTACCTTTTTCATTCGAGGAGCCATCTACATAAAGGGTCCAGAATGGGAGGGGCGCTTCCGCTGCTGGTGCTAGTTCAGCAATAAAGTCGGCTAGGCACTGTGCTTTGATAGGCCCTCTCGGTTCGTACTTGATGTCGAACTCGGATAATTCTACCGACCATGCTATCATTCGTCCGGCTAGCTCTGGTTTCCTCAGTATCTGTCGTATTGGGTGGTCTGTTCGTACCACTATTGGGTGGCTTTGAAAATATGGACGTAGCCATCGTGCTGAGGTGACTAGGGCTAGCGCTAGCTTTTCTATCTTTTGATATCTGGTTTCGGCATCTTTCAATACTCGGCTTATGTAGTAGACTGGTTTTTGCGTCTGATTTTCTTCCTGGATAATGATTGAACTGATTGCGTCTCCCGAGACGGCTAAGTATAGTATTAAGTCCTTGCCGGGTTCAGGTCTTGTTAGAATTGGTGGTGATGAAAGTAGTGTTTTTATCTTTAGGAAGTTTTCTTCACACTTTTCATCCCATCTGAAGTCTTGTTGTTTTTTGAGTAGTTGAAAAAAGGGTCTGGCTATTTCTGCTGCTTTTGGCAAGAAACGGGACAGGGACGCCAGTCTTCCAGTTAGCCGTTGTACTTCTTTTATGTTACCCGGACTTCTCATGCTTATGATAGCCGCGCATTTTTCCGGGTTGGCTTCTATGCCCCTGTGGGTGAGCATGAATCCTAAAAACTTTCCTCCATGCACCCCGAATACGCATTTCTCAGGGTTTAGCCTCATATTATGTTTTCTGATCTCGTCAAAAATTTCGGTCAGGTCTCCTGGATGTGATTCTGGTTCTCTGCTTTTAACCACCATGTCGTCAATGTAGACTTCCAGGTTTCTGCCGAGTTGTCTTGTAAAGATCTTGTCCATTAGACGCTGGTATGTAGCTCTTGCGTTCTTCAGTCCAAATGGCATTACCGTGTAACAGTAATTTGCCGTGTCAGTTATGAATGCCGTTTTTTCCTCATCCGGTGGGTACATTGGTATCTGGTTGTACCCGGAGTATGCATCCAGAAAGCTCAGGATCGGATAGCCGGCTGCTCCATCTACTAACGTGTCTATGCTTGGCAGCGGGTATGAGTCTTTTGGGCATGCTTTGTTAAGGTCTGTGTAGTCGGTACACATTCTCCATCTTCCATTCGCCTTTTTTACCATCACCACATTTGCGAGCCATGTCGTGTATTGAACTTCCCTGATGAAGCCGGCGCCGAGTAGCTTTTCAGTTTCTTCTTTTACCGCTTTTCCTCTTTCAGCCCCGAGTTTCCTCTTCTTTTGGGAGATCGGTTTGGCCTCCGGGTAGATGGCAAGTTTGTGGCAATCGAAGCTTGGGTCTATTCCGGGCATGTCGGCAGCTGACCATGAGAACAAGTCGGCGTTGTCTAACAGGACTTTGGCAATAGCTTCTTCGGTCTCGCTTTCTAGCTGAGTCCCGAGTTTCGTGCATTGCCTTGATTCTCTTCCTATTTGGAAGGATTTTACCTGTTCTGTGGGTTCTGCTCTCGGCTCGGTCTCCCTGGGATCTAGGTCGGTCTCCTCTATTGGCGTTGCAAGGGAAGTGCATGCTACGTGTTTTATCGTCAGTTCTGGGATCTTTTTGCCGCTGGCTATCTTTAGGCTTTCTAAGTAGCACTCGCGGGCTGCCTCCTGATCAGCCTTGACTGTTACTATTTTTCCTTCTGAATTTGGGAATTTCATTGCCAGATGTGGAGTTGAAATTATTGCCCCTAATTTGTTGAGTGCTGGCCTGCCTATAAGAATATTGTATGAAGTGAGGGCGTTGACTAGGAGGTACCTGACCGTGATGGTCTTGGACCCCTTCTCATCTCCAAAAGTTGTGAGGAGGTCAATATAGCCTCTGGTATCAACCTTTTCGCCTGCAAATCTGACTAACTGTTCGGTGTATGGTTGTACCTTATTTTCAGGGATGTCTAGCTGTTGGAAAGTGGACCAGTACAGGATATCCACCGAGCTGCCTTGGTCGACTAGGACTTTGCACACCAACCAGTTTGCAACTTCAACTTTGACCACCATCGGGTTATCATGATTGGGCTCTATGCCTTCGAAGTCTGCATCTGTGAAAGTTATAGGTGGCATTTTCTTGTGTACTCTGGGGTTTGTTGAAGCCGAGTTGATTGATCGGAGGCTACGCAGATGTCTCTTCCTTGCCGAACTCGAACAACCACCTCCAGCGAATCCTCCTGCTATTGTGTTGATAACGCCTCAGAGTCGAGTTTTGGGAGGTTTGGTTTGTTGTTCCTGGCGGGGTTCTTCTGTGCGTCGGGTTTTTCTATCGCGATAGTCTTCCCTATCCCGGGCTCGTTCTCGCACGGGCTTTCGGCTATCGTCTCGGACGAAGCGTCGTAACTTGCCTTGTTTGATAAGTTTTTCAATCTTATCCTTTAGGGTGGTGCACTCCTCTGTAGTGTGTCCATGTACTCTATGGTATCTGTAAAATTTGGACCTATGTGCTTTCTCTGGGGAGCTGTTTCGAGTAGGCAGGCTTATCAGCTCGACGCTGCAGGCTTCTGCCAGGACTCGTGCTCTGCTATCAGTTAGGGGGGTATAATGGGCAAACCTTGCACGGGGCGGCCTGTCGCTTCTAGGTTTGCTACTCCACTCTCGGTTTGCTCCTGGTTTCTCTCGTTCTTCTTGTTTTCTATAGGATTCGCCTCTGACCCGTTCCCTGAACTTGGTCATTTCTTCCATCTGAATATATCCTGCTGCTCTAGCTCGGAGCTCGTCCATGTCGTGTGGCGGTTTCCTGCAGAGGCTGTCCGAAAAAGGTCCAGATTTTAGCGCCATGAGCATGGCGGTCAATGCCACTTGTGGATTCAAGTCTCGGATCTTGACGGAGATCTCGGCAAATCTTTCCATGAAATCCCTGAGAGACTCGTTGTCTTCTTGTCGTATATTGGCCAGTGCTACTGCCGTCAGGTGGTGGGGTCGACTCGTAGCGTATTGAGCGCCGAAACGAGCGACTAACGTGGCAAAAGAATCGATTGAGTTGGGGGGAGTCTTGTGTACCAGTTCAACGCTGCTCCCTTCAGGGTCGTTGGGAAAACCCGGCACATGATGGCGTCGTCGTTTGTGTACAGGTTCACCTGTGTGACGAATGCGTCGATGTGCTCGTCGAGGTCGGTCAGCCCATCGTATCTGTACATGGATAACGGCTTCCACCCAGCCGGTAGTGGAGTCTCCATGATTCCATCTACAAACGGGTGTCGCCTCGTTGTCTCAGGTATCATACTCCGTCTTGGTGGCGCTCGCGATCCTGAGGCGGGTCTGGACTCTAATTGGGTCGTTGCTCGGTCTGCCTCGCTCCAAGTGGTGTCTTCCTGCTCTGTTCGGTCAGGGTGTCTGTTGGCGGTTGTATGAGCCACCGATAGTCCGTTGGTAGCGGCGTGTGCTGTCGAGAAACCGTTGATAGCGGCGTGGGCTACCGAAAGTCCGTTCCGGTCCTCTTGCAGCTTTTGATATTGCTCTCGGAGGATAGCGTTCTCCTTGCGGAGGTCTTCTATCTCCTTAGCGTTGCTCTATTTCAGCGTGTTAACTTCCCTTTGCAGGGCTTGGATCAGTGGGTGATTCTCAAGCATCTGACGCGGGAAGGGCGCCACATTGTTGGGGTTACCTCGCTGGGTATCCCCTGGAGGTGGTACGCCCAGGATTTGGGTTTCCCCCTCTTGTGGTCGCTTTTCATGGTTCGCTGCTTTGTTCTGGGTTGTCGTCATCAGATTAATCTTGTTGCGATTGGTGTGGCTGGGAATAATTTCACCGAGCCCCACGGTGGGCGCCAAATGTTCTTACCAGATTTTGGTAAGCCTTCTGGTGCGGTGGCTCCGTCGAGATCACCTCCGTGACTGGTGGGGGGTGTACCTGCAAAGACACTCCGACGCTCAAGTTAGAGGCGTAGAGGGAGAGACAGGTATCACAAAGTGGGATTAGAATTTCGTACCTCGATTGAGATGGATTGTTCTGATTTTATAGGGTATAAAGAGATAGATTTGATAGGGTTATTTTCCTATCGAATCTCCTCAAATCTCGTAATAAAGATAGAGATAATTCTATCTTCTATCTTTATCTTATGACCTGATCTTTCTATATCTTATCACATGGTAAGATATATTCTTTCCGTTATTATCATCCGAGTCCGAGTGATAGGTTTTACTCGGTCAACTCGGCTACTCGATGGAGTGCCGAGTCCGAGTAGTACAATTACTATTATAAAGTTGTCAATTCATCTTCATAATTTGCACTGTTGCACTTGCTCACGAACTTGCATTGGTCAGCCCATACCCATAACCGTCATTAGTGTTAACCTCCTAAAAATTAGTAAAGGAAAGGGCCTCAATAAAAAAAAAATATTGAGATAATTTGCACTGTTATACATGAACTTGCATTGGTCAACCCATATTTTTTTTTAAGATATAGTTAACTAGAATTAACAAATACAACAAAATAAAATAAAATTTGTCAACGCAAAAGAGAAGTCAAGGGCTTTGGGTGTTTTTTCCTGTACCCCATAAAACAGAAAAAGAAAGGGGTGAGCTTGAGTTTTATGGGATGCAGAAAGCATGGGCGGCTTTTAGCTGCAAGATGCACAAATAGAATTTGTGTGTCATTCTCCAACTACAATACCATTTTTTGGAGTAAAAAGATCATAACACTTTTCATCAGTAAATTGAATCATAGGATTTAATATGGGGCACAAGGAGAACGGCCTAAACAGCAGTCATACAAGTATGCCACAAACAATCAAAAGCAAAAGAACCATTACAAAAGCAAAATCATTAACCACATAAGCTACCAAACGTATTTCATAATATAATCTTGAACTCTCTGACATTCACAAGTAGAATAGAAACAAAATATAAATTGTATAATAATATAAAAGCAAGTTGGCAACCAATATAGAAAGAAAACAAGAAAATGAAATGATCATCAATGATAATGAATAGAAATTGTTAATGCAGCTGAAATTTCTGATGTACTGCAGAATTTTCTGATGTGTATTTATTTTTATGCTTTATGCAGTGCAGTTGTTGTGTTTTCAGACTTAGTGTGTTGACTTGTACCTTTGGAGTGTGTTTTAAGCCTTGTAATTAAGATGGGCAGCTGGCTCATTAACTTGTTAGGTAGTAGAAGGCTTTTGTTCTGCTTTTTAGTCATATATGTATCAGAAACAATTGCATACTGCAGCTATATGAATGAAATATTTTTACGTTTCTGATTTCCTTAGAGCTTCTTGTGCCAACAATTGGTATCTAGAGCTTATTTGATCTTGAGGGACTGTGAGAGAACCTGAGAAAAGAGAGAAAACCAGAAACAGAAAACCAGAAAATAGAGAGGAGAGACAATCAAAAACCTAATATGTTTTCAGAATACCCAACTTCTAAATGGCTTCCAACAATGTCTCACTACCAGCACCTCCTGTATTCACAGGAAAGAACTACGAAATTTGGGTTGTGAAGATGAGAGCTCAGTTGAAAGCTTATGATCTTTGGGAAGCAGTGGAGACAGCTGAACCACCAGCTTTGGAAGAAAATCCCACTGTTGCTCAGATGAGAGTTCACAGTGAGCAAGTTTCGAAAAGAGCAAAGGCTCTTACCATCTTGCATTCAGCTATGGAAGATGATGTTTTTATGAGAATCTCAAACTTGGATACAACAAAGGAAGTTTGGGAGAAGCTTGAAGAAGAGTTTTTTGGAAATGAGAGGACTAAGCAAATGCAAGTTCTCAACCTCAAAAGAGAGTTTGAAGCCTTGAAGATGAATGAGGCTGAAAACATCAAAGATTTCATGACTAGATTGATGAAGGTTGTGAACCAGATCAGATTGCTAGGGGAGAAATTTCCAGACAGCAGAATAGTTGAGAAAGTCTTGGTTGTCTTACCGGAAAGGTTTGAATCCAAAATTTCTTCACTTGAAGAATCAAAGGATCTCTCCAAGATAAGCTTGACAAAGCTTATAAATGCTCTTCAAGCTCAAGAACAGCGGAGGCTTCTCAGACAGGAGGAAGCATCAGAATCTGCTCTACAAGTCAAACACAAACAAAGGGAAGGCAATAGCAGCAAAACGAGAGAAGAAATATGTTGGAGAGCACTTTGGAAATGATTCAAAGAGAAGAGAAAATTTTCCAAAGTGTGGGATTTGCAAAAGAACCAGTCACAAGGAGAGTGATTGCTGGTACAAAGGGAAGACACCACCACCTATCCAATGTAGATACTACAAACAAAATGGCCACATAGAGAGGTTTTGTAGGCTGAAACAGTAGCTACAAAATCAGCAAAATCAGACCACTCAAAAGGCAAATGTCACTGAAGCTGAAAATGATGAAGATCTATTGTTCATGGCCAAGACTACAAGGAGTTTGGAGGATGAAAATACATGGTTTATTGACAGTGGCTACACTCAACACATGACAAGCATACCAGAATTTTTTTCTGAGCTGAAACCCGCTAGAGGATCGGTAAAGATTGGAAATGGAGACAAACTTGCCATCACTGGTAAAGGAGTTGTGGGAATTCATACTACAACAGGTATTAAGCATATTTCTGATGTTCTTTTAGTGCCTGAACTTGATCAAAACCTGTTGAGTGTGGGTCAAATGATGCAAAGTGGTTATTGCTTGTTATTTAAAGAAAAAAGTTGTGTAGTTACTGATGTTGATGGTCATGAATTATTTGAAGTAGGGATGAAAAAAAGAAGTTTTCCTATTAATTGGAATTTAATTTCTGAGCATGAGTGCAACATTAGCAAGACTGAACTTGATTCTAAGCTATGACACAAGAGGTTTGGTCACTTTAATTTGAGATCCATTCAGTTTGCTCAAAAGCATGAGTTAGTCAAAGATTTGCCAAATATTCAAGTTTTTTCAGAAGTATGTGAAGGCTGTCAACTTGGTAAGCAACATAGATTGCCTTTTCCAAGTTCATCTACATGGAGAACAAGTGAAAAGCTTGAGTTAGTGCACTCTGATGTTTGTGGACCTATGAAAACTACTTCACTCAATGGTAACAAGTATTTTATTCTCTTCATAGATGATTTTACAAGAATGACTTGGGTTTACTTTCCTAAACAGAAATCTGAAGTTTTTTCTGTTTTTAAGAAGTTTAAATCCCTTGTTGAAGTTGAAAGTGGTTATCTTTTGAAGAAACTCATAACCGACAATGGGAATGAGTATACCTCTGCTGAATTTAATTCATTTTGTGAAGATTTGGGAGTTGAGCGCCAACTTACAGTGAGCTATTCACCCGAACAAAATGGAGTGGCAGAGAGGAAAAATAGATCAATCCTTGAGATGGCTAGATGCATGATTTTTTAGAAGAAAATGCCAAAGTCTTTTTGGGCAGAAGCTGTAAACACAGTTGTCTACCTCCAAAATAGACTTCCTACAAGAGCAGTAGAAGGGATGACACCCATTGAAGCCTGGGGAGGAATTAAACCATCCATTAGACATTTAAAAGTGTTTGGTTCACCTTGTTACTGTCATGTACCAGATGTGAAAAGAAGCAAATTGGATGAGAAAGCTGAAAAAGGAATTTTAATAGGCTATAGCTCAAAGTCTAAGGGCTATAAAGTCTATGGAATTGATTCAGGCAAAGTTTTTGTCAGTAGAGATGTGAAGGTGGATGAAGATTCTTTTTGGAATTGGGAGACTTGTCAAATGGAAAGGCATACAGTTTTGCCTTCTTTGGAGAGCACCAATGAAGATCAAGAAGAAGAGATTGATGATGATTTTGCTGTGAGAGGCACTAGACCTCTTTCAGAAATTTATCATAGATGTAATGTTGCTGTAGTTGAACCTAGCAGCTTTGAAGAAGCTAGTAAGGTTGAAGAATGGAACCAAGAAACCAAGGAGGAGATCACCACCATTGAAGACAACAAGACATGGCAGCTGGTTGACAAACCAGAGGACAAAAATGTTATTGGAGTTAAATGGGTCTATAAGGTGAAGTTGAATCCTAATGGATCCATTAACAAATACAAGGCCAGACTTGTTGTTAAAGGCTACGCTCAACAGCCAAGAATTGATTATGCAGAAACATTTGCTCCGGTTGCAAGAATGGATACTATTCGCATTCTTGTAGCTTTGGCAGCTCAAATGAATTGGAAAATTTGGCATTTAGATGTCAAATCTGCATTCTTAAATGGGAATTTGACTGAAGAAATTTATGTAGCTCAACCTAAAGGTTTTGTTGTGAAAGGAAGTGAAGACAAGGTGTATAAGTTTCATAAAGCTTTGTATGGGTTGAAACAAGCTCCTAGAGCTTGGTACAACAGAATTGATGGCTATTTTTGTAGTCAAGGTTTCAAGAGGAGTGAGAATGATGTAACTCTTTACGTGAAAAGGTTGCTGGATGGTGGCTCTTTAATTGTTTCTTTGTATGTTGATGATTTGCTACTGACTAGCAATAATCAACAAGAAGTGCAGCAGCTTATGGAGGAGATGCAGAATCAGTTTCAGATGTCTAGCTTAGGAGAAATGAATTATTTTCTAGGCTTGGAAGTGCATCAAACTGAAGATGGAATTTTTCTAAATCAAGATAAGTATGCTCATGAAGTTTTGAAGAAGTTTAGAATGGAAAGTTGCAAATCTGTCCCAACTCCTCTGGTGCAGAATTTGAAATTGTCCAAAGATGATGGAGCTGAAAAAATGGATGCTTCTCTTTATAGAAGTTTAATTGAAAGTTTGCTTTATCTCACTTCATCTAGACCCGATCTCATGTATGCAGCCAGCTTACTCTCAAGATTTATGCAGAGTCCAAGTGTAATTCATTTTGTAGCAGCGAAGAGAGTGCTTAGGTACTTGAAAGGCACTACTCAACTTGGAATCTGGTATAAGCCAAGTGAAAATGGAAATTTATTTGGCTATGTTGACAGTGATTGGGCTGGAAACATTGATGACATGAAGAGCATTACTGGTTATGTTTTTTCTTTAGGCTCTGGCATGTTTTCTTGGAACTCAAAGAAGCAAGACATTGTAGCTCGGTCCACTGCTGAAGCTGAATATGTTGCAGCAACTGCAGCAGCAAACCAAGCTATTTGGTTGAAGAAAATTCTATTTGATTTGGGAGTAGAGCAGCTGGAAGCTACTGAAATTTACTGTGATAGCAAATCAGCAATTGCTATTGCTGAAAATCCAGTTCAGCATGGAAAGACCAAGCACATTCAAGTGAAATTTCATGTTGTTCCTGAGGCTGTTAAGAATTGTGAGATCAAGCTAATTCATTGTTGTTCTAATGCTCAAGTTGCTGATATTCTGACTAAAGCTCTACCTAGAGCAAGATTTGAAAGACTAAGAGGCTTGCTTGGAGTCTCCATAAAAAATTTCAAGGAGGAGTGTTAATGCAGCTGAAATTTCTGATGTATTGCAGAATTTTCTGATGTGTATTTATTTTTATGCTTTATGCAGTGCAGTTGTTGTGTTTTCAGACTTAGTGTGTTGACTTGTACCTTTGGAGTGTGTTTTAAGCCTTGTAATTAAGATGGGCAGCTGGCTCATTAACTTGTTAGGTAGTAGAAGGCTTTTGTTCTGCTTTTTAGTCATATATGTATCATAAACAATTGCATACTGCAGCTGTATGAATGAAATATTTTTACGTTTCTGATTTCCTTAGAGCTTCTTGTGCCAACAGAAATTTTGCAACTCAAGCTACATATGTCCAAAACTCTCACACTATCCCAAGAATGGACTTCCACAGAACATGGTCCAAGTTAACGTATAAAATAATAAATAGGCACTTATCAGTTAGGGACTAAAACCTTAGGATTCTACTATTGAAGCCTCGTGTGTTAGCTTTCAAATGGGACGGGTATTGTGTGAACATGACTTCCATGCCCAACTAATGAAAAGATATATACAAGTCACTAGAACTTGGATGTCTCAAATTCTGCCGAAATCAGACTTCATCTTGTAACTGACAATGAACGATGAAGTGAAAATTTCGGAAATTATGAAAAGATATATACAAGTCACTAGAACTTGGATGTCTCAAATTCTGCCGAAATCAGACTTCATCTTGTAACTGACAATGAACGATGAAGTGAAAATTTCAGAAATTATAACATCCCAATGTATCAACTTCACAAAGCAACCAACAGTATGCTATACATGTAGAGTTATGCACAAATGAGTGATTTATGGTATAATTTATTCCAACAAAATAATGCCCTTAAAACTTGTAAGTTACAGAAGAAGAGAACATCTCAAAAAATGAAATAGCATTAAACTTGGAGCAATTATACCATCAATGAATCATGGTGAAAATACTTTAAAGGTTCAAACTTCAAACCAACAATTGAGCAGTGGAATGCATAGTATTCCTTCATCAACCCACTCATTGACTTGGATTAATAATTTGTAAACATTCTACTCCCTTAATCCATCTAGACACTTTGAAGAACAAAATCATGAATGCCCATGAGAGGCAAAATAGATAATACTTCAGATGTGGTGAGTCTAACAATGCTAACAGACTTAATTAAGGTGGGAACATTGACACTAGAAGAAGGACCTAGGCCACACTGCATATGAGATAATGTCTACTTTGGCTCTCAAGGCCGATAATGTCTTTGCTCTCAAGGCCTTTACGATTTTGTCTTTTAAAAGGTGTCATTGTTAAGCAATGTGGAATTTTTTTGTGGGGTGGAACATATGCAAATAAAGTTTCTTATACAGAAACTAAAATTTGATCTTTGCCCATGGGAGAAACAGGATGAACCTATAAGTCTATAACATATTAGATAGTGCATAAAAAGAAAAAGAACATAAACGTACATGTCATTCCACTATCATTTTTTCTCCTCCTCACCAAACGTACTCGTCTCTTCTAACATTTGTATTATGTTTGTCCGGTGGTGAGGTGCTGGATGGTGTTCATGAAGTCACCGGGGGGCAACGGAGAGTACTCGTCTCTCCAATTAAACATGCGAGATTCTTTGTCTACTCCCAGAGCAGGTGGGCGTAGCCCTTGGAGTGGAACGTTTCTATTTATTTTTCTCAGCAACTGCAATGAAAATTTTAAAAACTTATGGGCTTCCAAAAATTTAAAAGCAATTTCAAGTACATTTTAACAAGTGTGCTATAGTCATTGGCATGAACCTAACATTAGGAACAAAACATTATCTCTTATTCTAATATCCTTAGGTATGTAAAAATTACTATGAATGGTAAGTTTGTTAACTTTTAAAATAACTGTTTTAAAAGTCATTCTAACCATGATCATTGATTGCTTAATCGTGTTTGTTTAACAGAATTTATATTATTAATATTTTTTTTTACAATGGCAACCTTTATGACCTCATGTAAACTATTCAAACCCATTATTACTAGACTAACCTAGTGTGTTTATATTATTAAATTCGCATTATAGCTCTGTATTAGCAGGAATTAATTTTCATTAAAAACAACACGTCTTTTTTAAGTTAATTTATAACATGTTTAGTTTAGTTTTGTAATAATAATTTTTTAAAAGTTCTCTTTAAGAAAATGAGAAAGCATATCCTCATTCTCAAGTTTTTCTTGCACTTAAATAGTAAATAAACCACGGGACAGGACAAATTAAGAATGAACTGATTAGTCATTTGGAAGATACCAACATACCCAATCACAATCACAATCACATAATGAAATTAGAAAAGACAATAACTAAAAATTACCAGAAACTCATCGCGATATGTACTTAGTTGAGTCTTTTGATGTGCAGCTAGTTGAGTCATCATGTCAGCCTCCTCATTCATTGGTGAAAAAATTCGATCAAAAAATTTGGGTCGACCAGCATCTCCCCACTCTGCTTTAGTCCATCTCATTGCTTCCCACCACACGCTTTCTCCTTTGATGATCTTCAAAGATTTTCTTGACAACTCCTATTTTGAAAGACTTTGGAGTTTTCGGCAATAATAGAATACCCTTTTTTTCTAAAACATGTCTAAACTGCAGACCATTAAAAATGTTGACCAATTCAGGAAGATAGAGAAGCGATATTATTCTCAACCTGGGAAGGAAAACCATGCTTTTTGTTCTGGTGAGTCATGACTTATAAGAGTGGTTACTTTTGGACAATCTTCAATAATAATCTCCTCCAAACAATAAAGCTGGTTAAGAGAATCTACGGTGAAGATTGTAGTTAACATGGGGCAAGTGTGCAATGTTATAGACTTCAAGCGGCAAAAGAAGGGTTAGGCCCTTCACAAATGCTTCTTAAATTCTTCATATAGAATGCACTCAAAAACCCCAAATGAGTAAGGTTACGCCCAACATATGTATGACTTCCATCAACAATTGTTTCCATTTCATTACATTCCGCCAATATGCATACTCGCAACCGGTATAGATTCTTCAACTCGAAATCAGATAGACTCTTGATGGTCGTATGTCGGTCCAGGTACAGGGCCTTGAAGTGTCCAAGATTCATTTTCACTCCATTTGGAACATCTACACCGTTAACAAACTTTATACTATAGTCACAACATTTGAATTGTTGCTCCACTTCAGGTGATACACGCGATATGAAACGTCGCAAATGATGACCAACAACCAATCTGAAATTGAGGGTTTTTTGAGCTGGTATGAATTCCAAGAGTTCAGCCTTTGGGACATATATACTCACCCTCTCCAACCTCTCTAATCCAAAAATTTCCACCAAAACAGTATTAACATTCTCATTCCATCGCTCATCTTCAAGGTCAACGTTGATGCTTAAATATTTCAACCGAGTAAGATTTGATATCAAACCTGGAGGAATAATTGTTGAGTTGGAAATTTGGTTGCCTTTGTTGCCATGACCAAGTACATGATGATATCCATCAAAGCTGAGGGTTAAGCTTTTCAGGATGATCAGTTCTCGGATCTCTTTTGGCAAATGGGTTATCAAAGTCCCATCAAGATCAAGCTCTTCAAGTTCTTCTAGCTGACCAATTTCTGGGGGCAGTTCCATGAAGAGATCACAACCTCTAAGATAAAATTTCTTAAGTTGTATTAATTTGGAGACAGAAGGGGGCAAATCCCTTATACTAGTGTAAGATAAGTCCAAGTGTTGAAGTAGAGGCATGTGGTCGAAAAATGAGTCAGGGATATCCATCAAATCAACATTGCCCTGCAACAGAAGCACTCTGAGTTTAGGGCAATCTGGTGATTGTGGTAGCTCACATATTTTGTTGTCCATCAATTCTATCCGAATAAGACCATGCCATCGTCCAATGTAGGGTAGTTCTGTCAGTCCTAATGCACCATGCCTTATGATGGAAGGATTTGAGGTGTGTAACGATTTTATAATATCACAAGTTTCTACTGGCAAATATACATCTCCACTTTCATTTTTCAACAAGACAAAACGGTCTAGAAACTCTTTGTAATATTGTACTTGCCTGTATTCACCAAATTCATCTAAATGCAGTATCATTTCTGACACTAAGATTGCATCTGGCACCCCAATTTTAATGTTGTGAACAAACAAATTGAGTTCAAGCCAAAGCTTTCGAATATCATCTATGTCTTCCCAAATAATATTTACGAATGCATTGACCATGACTCTACTAATGCCAATTCGGTCACTGTCTTGATAATCATAGGAAGGATTCAGATTGCTTAATTTGTCAAGTGCAACTTCCCACTGTTTAACATCTTCCACATTTTTCAAGTAATTTGCCACAAGGACAAGGGCAAAAAGATGACCATGACATTCCATAACTATTTGCACCGCAATTCTCTGAATGGTCAGTGATGAACGTACCATGCTACTGCCCACATAGCTGCAAAAGAGTTCCCAAGGCAACAAATGATCCTGGGTCCTTATGTTCAAATCCATCATGCATGTAATTCTGAAGTCATCATCCTTCTCTGCCTCTGTTGACGGTTCAGTTGTTATCAACACGACCACAATTCCAGTTGGAAAAATCACTTTGTGGAGGTCCAGCTTCTTGTTGCTGTCTGCATCCACTACAATAACCAAATGCCTTTTGCTTCCCATCTTTTCCTCATCCTCTTTTGTTAAGGAAAAACCTTCTGCCATCATGGTATTGATCTCTTCTTGAACCCGAACCTCTGCATCAGTCTCATATGTTGAGGCATCGATCCACAGGGCTCTAAGAAAATCTTTGTCGATTCCAAACATGTTGTGCTTCTCTTCCAAGGCTGCTTCTATTTTGTTTACTACAGATCCTTTTTCAACATAGTTTCTGGTTGACAGTCTGATATAGCGTGCATAATGATCTCCAGAAAACAAAGTTTGAATTAATTGCTTAACCGCGAAATCAACAGTTGATTGGAGAATGCCTTGTGGTATTGTATCATTGTGCTTGAAGATGGATCTCCGACCACGTTCTATTTGACTTACTATTTCCATTGGCATAAATCCTTCAATACGACTCAATGCCTTCTGAGTAAGTACAGGCCATGGTTTGTCTATCACAGTATAATGATCAGTGGACAATAACTGAGCTTTCCATTCAGGAAATGCACTAAGCCAGGATTTTAATATACCTTCCTCGTCTAATTTCATTGGATAAGTCAACAATAGGCTGATGAAATCCCTTATCCTCATCAAACATGACAGCTCCTTGTTGGAAACTTCATTTTTGAGAGAATCACGTGCCTTTATGAAAAGGGGATCCATGTGCTGGATGTCAAGCCTCCTGTGAGTGCTTAATTTATAACAACAACAATAATAGTTTTCCCTGTGGATGGTAAATATAAAATAGTAAATATGGAATAAAAAAAATATAAAATAGTAAATAATTTAGACAACAGAACAGCCTTGCTAAAGACCTCTCTGCTAATGTGAGACAACTCATGAGTATTTTTTTTTTGGTCAAATAACTAATGAGTATAATAATGTGTAACGGACATTTACAAACAAATTTTGAGTGTATTTTTTTTTTTACATATATCCTCTTTTCAAGGTAATTCTTTTTGAGACATGATCGAACATTAAATGTGAATACTCCTCTCAACGGAGATTGGAACATTGATTCGTCAAAAATAAATCTTCATTTTCTGCCTTAAAATTTGGAAATGGACATTAAAATTTTCGAAAGAGGCTATCAAATTTTATCTATTAATGTCAATAATAACTTAATAAGACTCACGTGAGTAGATTATGCAACAATTGAAGGAACAACTTGACGGGAACAGCTAATTACTTATAACTAGATGGATAACTAAGTTTTCTGTCTTAACTAATGTCCGTTAAGTTATACTTTTTCTTTACGGAGCACATGTTATGCGGCTAAATTAGGCACCGTTCATCATGATTTTTAGTTTTAAATTTTATATTTTGTTTACTGTTTTTATAAATAATTTTTTATTTTGTAACATATTTGAAAGTATTTGTTTTCTAAACATATTTCTATTTTCTAATAGTTTGTCCCTAAGCACTCATTTTAAAAACGAGCATTAATGAGAAAATATCTCTTAACTATTTTTATTTTTTCAGTTTTTAAAACACTTGTTTTGCTTAACAAATTGATTATTGAGTAGTATAAAATTGTTTTATAAATTAATTTTTAACATAAAAATAAGAAAAGTCCTTAATTTTAGTTTTTGAGTTTTTAATTTCAATTTTTTTTAAAATGTAACAAATTAGAACTAAAATAAGGTAACTCTCTATCTTACCTGTCTCACTTTCTAGAATGTCAAGAAATTGACACATAAAAAAAAAATTCCAGTTAAGAGTTAACGTCCAATAGGTATGCAAAATCAGTTCACAAATTGCAAACTCTTTGTTTTTAGGCTATGAAGAATGGCAAAGGCCGATTGAGCCAGGAATCCCAAACAAGATGCAAAACAAAAGGCAAAGGCCCAAGACAAAACGAATTGATTACCTGAATGAGAGGGGACCCACTTGATAATCTCTCCTTTTCAGGTCTTTCGAATTTCGATTCTTTTCTTTTACTTGGGATCCGGACCTAGCACCGCCACGTGGAATGGAGTCTAAACCAAAGAGGTTGTCGGATAAAAAGGGCAATTCCCTTCTTCCTCCCTTCAATCACAAAAAACGTAACAAATTAGAAATAAACTATGGTATAAAAATAATTTTGTTTATATAACTGAAGACAGTGTACAACAGAAACAACATGATACGATAATTTTTGTTCACACTAGGCACCGCGGTTCCCACACCTACCAAAGCAGAGGAGAGTAACGGCTGATGAGCAGAAGCACAAACAAGCACAGCCAATTATCACAAACGACGTAAAAGGATGACGAAGGAGTGGTGATTTTGGAAGAGGCACAATGGGTGGGGACTGTATGAAACTAAAAATAAGATTAAAAAATATTTTTATTATTTTTTAAAACTAAGAAAATGTGTCTTAAAATTGATAAAAATCTAACTCGATCTCATTTTATCTAAATATATTTTGTTTTCAAATTGATATTTTAAAATTGAAAACTTACTATCACTAGTAGGCCTAAAAAGAAAATTAAATTACTTATTTAGTATCCAAGATTGAATGATTTAATGGGTGGTTATTATAGGGGACTAGGGGTTTTTGTTTTTTTGGGTGAATAGGGGATTAGGGGTTGAATCAGTCTATGTGAATTAAGGACAAGAAATCTATTATATATATTTATCTTTGTATTAATAAAAATAAAAGAAGTATTAGAGGAAAATTTTATGCAATTGAGCGAAAAAAATTTAGATAAATTTTTTTATCTATTTTTTAATTTATAAAATCATATAAATATTGCTTAAAAAAATCATATAAATATTGTAATTAAGATAATTAGAACAAGTATATATTCTGATTTGAAATAATTAAATTAATTATGATAAACATATATATATTTTAATTAAGGTAATTAAGATTATTTTAAATTAAGGTAATTATATATTTTTAAATTAATTAGAATACTTACAACTATTATATATATTCTTCTACCTTTTATTGTTTTTTCTTCAATATCCCCTTGCACGCACCCATTATTTAGTGGTTTTTAATATATTTATAATTATTAATAATATAATTATACATCTTTTATTACTTAAAGGAATATACACTGCCCATTTTAGTAATTTCAATTTTCCCCCCAAAATTTTAAGGGTCATTCTGGTAATTTCAATTACATTAAAACAATCAGAAATCTTTCTATGATTAAAACGGGAATTAAATGGAATCATAAATATAATTTGGAATAATATTTTCAAAAAAATATATATATTACGTTTTAATTTGATTTTGTCACTTAAATTTTCGTCAATTTACATATCACGTTGGTGCAAATTATCATTATATATTTAATGACTTATGTTTTCATTTTATAATTTTTAGTAGTGACTTAAGTGAATAAATATTATATAAAAAAAGCGGATAAATATAACACGTTGGTACACACCAGTTTAATATAGTGAAATATTTAACATATTATTAATATTTTTCTAAGAAATTTTGGAATTAATTTAAATCTGATTTTGCATTAATAATATATTTTTAATTGAAAAAAATATTGAATTAATTTCCATATTATATAAAATAAAAAATTAAATTAAGTTCACGTCATAAATACTAAAATCCTGAAAGATAAATTTTGCTTTCAGATATTTGGGTATTAATTAGTTAATTATATTTAAATTTCAAATATTTTAGACATTGATTAGCTAATCAAATTTAAAATTCTTTACCGAGTGGGTCTAGCTTAGTTGGTTGAGCAGGGTGCGTGAGTTGTTGTAAATCCTTCGTTACATGTCTTCGATTCTTACGGATAAAAAAAAATTAAAATTCTTTAACATTATAGGCACAATTAACGTTATCAGAATAATTGTTTTCTTCATTTTCATCTTCTATTTCTCTCTCCTATGCCTTGATTAACTAATTAAATTCAAATTTGCAAATAAAAAAATTAAATTTAAATATCAAATATTTTGTTACTAATTATAGGATTCACATCCACTTTCTCATTAATTTTAACACAACCAATAAAGTAAATATTTATAACAAAAAAGGAGAAACGACTACACCACTCATGTTATATATGTTTCTTCATACAAATCTACATTGCAACTTTCTCAAGTGTCTCTGTCTTTTTGTAAAAAGGACAAAATGTCTGTTTTTCTCATTTTTACAGATTTGCATAAGGGAAAAATATATCTTCTTCATATCAATATGAGTTTATTTCTCTCTTATATCCTTCATTAGAATATGCATATGCATTCCTTTCTCTTTTTTTTCTTTTTTGTTTGACTTCTTCAAACTTATTATTTATTATTTTTTTAATTTGCTTGCTTGGAAGGATCACCTAATTGAGTTCATAGGTTTACAATCTAAGTAGGTTCGATATTTCTTTTCTTTCCCCTTTTCTGTATTTGATTTCTTTCTCTTTTTTATTCAATTTTCTATACATTTTATTATTTCATTTATGCTGCAATCTCATAGTTTTTTTTTTGTTGGTATGAACAGTGACTTTCATTGTATTGACTTTTCCATACGTCTTTCTTTTCTCGAGGTCTTTATTAAGGTGAGAAAATATAAAAAAAGTATTTGTCACTTTATCTTATTTATTTTTTTTATTAATTTGTTCATCTCAAGCTTTTTGTTTTTTTTTCCACATATAGTATATCTTTGAGTGATAGTAAGAAAGATTGGTGATGGAAAATTTTAAGTGGACTTTACCACGTTCTTTTGCTCTAGCTTTATATTTCATGCCTATGAGATTAAGATAATATTTGTTTTGTTTTTCATCTATGTGACCAACAATCTGTAGTAGTTAAATTGATTATAATAGTAAGGTTAGCATGTGGGAGAGGTGAAACAACTCATTCTCTATGTTGTTCTTATTGGTTGATTAAAGGAGGGGGCAACGAATTGCAGCAGTTAATTTGGTTGATTAAAGGAGGGGGCACATGGAGGTAATGAAAAGCAAAAGTTCTTATGCAGTTTTATTTATGCAACTTACCTATTATTAGCTGCATTTTTATAATGTTAAGAATGAGCTATGAGATATTATAGCTCTTGTAATCTGATGGTTATACCATTTGGGTATGAGTTGTGCTTAAAATTGGTTTTAAAAAAAATATGCATTTGCTTTTTTTTAGATAGTTTTTTTTATATAGCAATATGCATTTGCTTAGACAAAAAATATTTGTTTTGTTTTTTTATCTAAACTGTTTGTATTCTAATTATTTTTGTAATATGAATGTTATTTATATATTATTCATTAATTGTTGTATTTTTTTTTTAAATTTATTGGAACACTTTTTTTTACTGTTTCCTTATTTTTAGGGGAAAAAACTAAACACGCATTTATTCTCTCTTCCATTTCATTTCCACCCAATTTTTCTCCCTATCTCTCTTTTTATTTTTTATCATATTATTTGTCACATCAAATATTTTCTCTAGTGCGTTATTTTTCTCTTCATCTCTTTCTTATTTCCATCCATACACTCCCAAATTAGAGTGTCCGTTTATCACTATATAATACTTTATTTTCAAGAAAAAGCTTTATTCTTTTTTATATTTTTTTGTATTGAGTGTAGGAACAATTAAATCCTTATTTATGTGGGGCAATATAACATAATTATAACTCACAAATATATTTTACTCTTTAATTATAACAATACATGCTTATGCTTTTAAAAAAAAATAATTAAATCACTTAATTATTAATTTATATGATATAAATTTGGATAACAATATTTTTAGCAAAATTCTTAAAATATTACTATATCAAATTTTTTAAATTAGATAGATAATTATTTTTATATGTTTTTATATATAAATTGAAAAAATTACTCCATTTCTTATCAAAATATTTACCCATGTACATCGCATGGGACAACACACTAGTTTTTAATATAGTATAATATTGTATAATTATATTATTAATTATTAATAATTATAATTATAATTGTATACAAAGCGGGGCGAGGGCATGGCAAGGAGTAACATATCCAAACTCGACCCTGATCTTGGTCAAAGCAAGTTTTTTCTGTCAAAGTTGGGACGAAGTCGGACGGATTCCCACGAATTTGATTTTTATTGCCATGCCTACCTGATGATGCATTTTGTTTTTTTAAATAAAATATTTTTTTATCAGTATTTTTAAAAAAAAATTATTAACCGGTTACAACTTGTTATACTATATAAAAATTATTGCTTTTGACCGAAAAAAAAAAATATACATATAAAAATTATTGGTCCACCATATACCACATGACCAGCTTCCTTCCTTCTCCTTCTCTTTCCTCCCCTCTCCTCCGTTTAAGTTTTCTCCTTAAAATAATTCCCGCCTCAGTTTTTGTACCATTGGATCTCACTTCACAGAAAACAGGCACATCTACACCATTCCCCATTAGCACAATCCGTGTGCTCCCCAACTCCACCAATCCGCAGCTTGCCCCTGAGGAGAATGTCTTTTGTCTTCCTCAATCGTAATTAATTTTGCATCGAGAAATACTTGTCCTTCAGTCCTTCTTCACAATCAAGTTTACTTCCACTTTTGCAATTGCAATGGCTTCCTCGGTGTTGACCCAAAGCAGCAACTCTTTTTCCTATGACGTGTTTGTCAGCTTCCTCGGTGAAGACACACTCAACAACTTCACAGGTTTTCTATTTGAAGCTCTCAGAAGAAAAGGCATCGATGCCTTCAAAGGTGATACACTTCTCAAAAGAGGTGCACCCGAGCTGTTACAAGCGGTTGAAGGCTCTTGCCTTTTCATTGTGGTCCTTTCAAAGAACTATGCTTCCTCAACTCGGTGTTTGCGTGAACTAGCACAGATCTTCAATTGCATTGAAACATCGCCAAGACGTGTTCTACCTATTTTTTACGATGTTGATCCATCAGAGGTGCGAAATCAGAGTGGATGTTATGAGAAAGCCTTTGCGGAACACGAAGAAAGATTCATAGAAAATAGAGAGAAGATGGAGGAGGTGCAGAGATGGAGAGAAGCTCTGAGACGAGTGGCCAATCTCTCTGGTTGGTATATTCGAAATAAGTAAGTAATCCGCTCTCATCTCATGACAGAGGTAACACGCAATTTGGGTCCAAATTTTTAAATGTTTGATGCAAATGATATTTAAAAATTGAAAAGTACTCTGTTATTATCTTCTCCTGTTTTGCTTCTCTTGAGTGATGATTTGGCATTCTTCATTTTCTTTAAAATTTCAGGCCACAATATACAGAGATTGAAGAAATTGTTCAATTTACAATAATTATATTGGGTCCTAAATTTTCAACCGTTAAAAGTGAAACAGAGGGAACATTGTCATAGGGATGGCAACGGGTCGGGTCGGGCACGGATAGTGGTTACCCGCTACCCGACCCGCCGGGGAAAATCCGACCCGTTACCCGCCCCGTTACCCGCCGGATATCCGTTTGAAAAAAATCCGCGGGTTTTTCTTATATCCGCGGGTATCCGTGGATACCCATGGATATTTCATATTAAAAAAATATTTTTTTTTTTAAAAAAAAAGGTAATTTTTTAGAAGAAATACTAAGAAATAGATCCTTTATGTGCAATAAAATTTGGAAATAAAATCATATTATTTACTACAAGAAGAATAAAGAATCAAATGTGTAGTTAATTGAATTTTCATGTGAAAATTACATGTCTTTAATTAAAAAAAATCAAAGAAATAAGAATCTTATAATGTGATTTTGAATCTCTAGACATAATATTTACTAGTATCAAGAGCAAAAACTAGTGATTTTAAATTATATATATATATATATATATATGAGGGTAATTTAGTAATTTTACGGGTAACGGGTATCCGCGGGTACGGATAGTATGATACCCGTACCCGCCCGTTAAACCCGTGGGTAAAAAAAAATCCGTACCCGTTACCCGCGGGTATCCGTTTATACTATCCATCTTCTATCCGTGACGGATTTTATCCGCGGATATCCGCGGGCATGGATTTTTTTGCCATCCCTACATTGTCAGTTACACATGAAGTTTCATACGAGGAGCTGTCAGGTTTGATGACGATAAGGGATTTTATCAGCCTCGTGTTGACTTATCCAGTGAAATTAGCAGAGGAAGATATATTAAGATCTTGGATTAGTGCATTTCCTGAATGGAAAGCTCAGTTATTGTCCACTGATAATGATATTATTATGGACAAACCATGGTGTGTACTAACTAAGAAGGCACTGGGATGTATGAAGGGATTTATGCCAATGGAAATAATGAGTAAAGTAGAAAGTGGTGAGAGATGCATCTTCAACCATAATGATGCAATACCAGAAGCCATTCTCCACCAAACTGTTGATCTCACAGTTAACCAACTAATTCAAACTTTGTTTTCTGGGGATTGCTATGCACGCTATATCAGACTGTTAACCAGAAACTTGGCTGAAAAAAGATCTGTAGTGAACAAAATAGCTGCAGCCGTTGAAGATAAACACAACATGTTTGGAATTGACAAAGATTTTCTTAGAGCCCTATGGATCAATGCCTCAACATATGAGACTGATGCAGAGGTTCGAGTTCAAGAAGAAATCAATATGATGATGGAAGGGTTTTTTGTGACAGAAGTTGATGACATGTTGCGTACACTACACATTGAGGAAAAGATGGGAAGCAATAGGCAGTTGGTGATTGTAGTGGATGCAGATAGCAACAAGAAGCTGGACCTCCAAAAAGTGTGTTTTCCGACTGGAATTGTGGTGTTGATAACAACTGAGCCGTCAACCCAAGCAGAGAAGGATGGTGACTTTAGAATTACATGCACAATGGATTTGAATATTTGGACCCAGGATCATCTGTTGCCTTGGAAAGTCTTCTGTAGCTATGTGGGCAGTTTTATCAGCAGTAGCACGGTATGTTCATCAATGGCCATTCAGAAAATTGCAGTGGAAATAGTTAAGGAATGCCATGGTCATCTTCTTGCCATTGTCCTTGTGGCAAAGTATCTTAGATATGTGAAAGATGTTATACAGTGGGAACTTGCACTTGACAAATTAAGCAGTCTGAATCCTTCCTATGATTATCAAGATAGTGACCGAATTGGCATTAGTAGAGTCATGGTCAATGCATTTGTAAATATTATTTGGGAAGACATTGATGATGAACAAAAGCTTTGCCTTGAACTCAGTTTGCCTGTTCACAACATTAAAAATGGGGTTAGAGATGATATCTTAGTGTCTGATTGGGCTAAGATAATATTAGGATACACTCAAGAGCTTGGTGAGTACGGAAGGCAATTAGAATATTACATGGAGGAGCTTCTAAACCGTTTTGTCTTGTTGAAATATGAAAGTGGAGATGTCTATTTGCCAATAGAAACCTATGATATAATAAAATCATTACACACCTCAAAGCCTTCCATCATAAGGCATGGTGCATTAGGATTGACAGAACCACCCTACATTGGACGATGGCATAGTCTTATTCAGATAGAATTGATGGACAATAACATTTGTGAACTACCACAATCACCAAATTGCCCTAAACTCAAAGTGTTGTTGTTGCAGGGCAATGTTGATTTGATGGATATCCCTGACTCATTTTTCAACCACATGCCTCTGCTTCAACACTTGGACTTATCTTACACTAGTATAAGGGATTTACCCCCTTCTGTCTCTAAATTAATACAACTTAAGAAATTTTATCTTAGAGGTTGTGATCTCTTCATGGAACTGCCACTGCAGATTGGACAGCTAAAGAATCTCATAGAGCTTGATCTTGACGGGACTTTGATTACCCATCTGCCAATAGAGATCCGAGAATTGATCAACCTGCAAAGCTTAACCCTCTGTTTTGATGGATACCATCATATATGGGGTCATGGCAAAAAAGGCAAGCAAATTTCCAGGTCAACAATTATTCCTCCAGGATTGGTATCAAATCTTACTCAATTGAATTATTTAAGCATCAACATTGACCCTGAAGATGAGCGATGGAATGAGAATGTTAATAATGTCTTGATGGAAATTTTTGGATTATGGAATTTGCAGAGGTTGAGTATATATGTCCCAAAGGCTGACCTCTTGGAATTCATACCAGCCCAAAAATCTCTCAATTTCAGATTGGTTGTTGGTCATCATATGCGACGTTTAATATCGCGTGTAACACCTGAACTGGAGACAAAATTCAAACACTGTGACTCTAGCATAAAGTTTATTAATGGTGTAGATATTCCAAATGGAGTGAAAATGAATCTTGGGCGCTTCAAGGCCTTGTACCTAGACCGACATATGACCATCAAGAGTCTCTCTGATTTCGATTTGAGGAATTTATGGGGGTTGGAAGTATGCATATTGGCGGAGTGTAATGAAATGGAAACAATTGTCAATGGAAGTAATTCACCTGATAGGCCTGATTCTCTAATGTTGAAGTTTTTGAGTGTATTCTATATGAAGAATTAAGAAGCATTTGCGAAGGGAGTAGTCCCTTCTTTCTCTACTTAAAGTCTATAGCATTACACACTTGCCCCATGTTAACTACCATCTTCACCTTAGATTCTCTTAACAAGCTTTCCTTTTTGGAGGAGATTATTGTTGAAGATTGTCCAAAAGTAACCACCCTGATAAGTCATGCCACACCAGAACAAAAACCAGTGTTTTTCCTCCCCAAGTTGAGAATGATATCTCTTCTCTATCTTCCTGAATTGGTCAACATTTTTAATGGCATGCATGTTGGACATGTTATAGAAGAAATGATATTTTATTATTGCCCAAGACTCCAAAGTCTTTCCAAATCAGAGTTGTCAAGCAAATCGTTGAAGATCATCAAAGGAGAAAGCGTCTGGTGGGAAGCATTGAAATGGAATGTAGCAGAGTGGGGAGATGATGGTCGGCCAAAAATTTTTGAGCGAATTTTTTCACCAATTAACGAGGAGGCTGACATGATGAACCAACTAGCTGCACTTCAAGAGACAAAACTAAATGAATATCACAGTATGACGTATCAGGTAATTTTTAGTTATCCTCTTTTCAAGTTTCATGTTGTTGTTGGTATGTTGGTATCTTCCAATGACTAATGAGTTGATTCTTAATTTGTTCCATGATTTATTTTTACTATTTAAGTGCCCGAACAAATTCAGAATGGGGATATCTTACTCATTTTCCTAAAAAGAGCTTAAAGATTAATGATATATATCAATTTCTTATACTAATAGAATTGTTTATTGTTGTTGAAAAAATCCTAAGAATTATGAGATTAAATTGATTATGAAATCATATAATATAATTATTATTTGTTGATATGTAATTATTAAGGGCCAGTTTGTTACATATTAAAAAAAGTGATCCTGATAAAAAAATATTTTTTAGAGATTAAAAAAAAAAAAAGTTAATTTATGTTTGTTTACAATCATTTAAAACACTTCTTTAAAAGGAATCAAAACCCTTTAACACCCAAGTCTGATGATGCCTAACGCACACAGATCCCAACCAAACCCCACGGTGCTACAAAACCCAGCACTTATTTTCTTTGCTGACATCAGTCATTCCTTCCAAATAACCCAACATAAACTCAATGGGCTTTGCATTTATACATGAAGTATAAATTATTTAGTTTTCATTATAATTATAATATTTAAAATAATGACCATCCTGCTTCCCGCTAGTGTTTTCATGTGGAGGATATCTATTTTATCCTCTTATTTTTGTATATCTCTTCTTTCTTAATGAATCTCCTTTTATAAACAAAATTAACTTCACAACAATTCTTCTTTGTGCTTGCAAAATTGTGGCAAATTTTTTTCTTGGACTGTATGATCATACTTAATTATGTTTGGAGATTTAAATAAACAAGTTTGTTCATATTTATCTTCCTACTTATCAAACTCCACCAACCTTGGGGCATGAGCTAGTGTTATAATTATTATAATTTTATATCTCTGTATGAATTGCTTTTGCATTATGATCATACCCTTTTAACTTCATCTTTTGTATTTTATTACTTGAATATATTCCTTTCAGGGAATTTCAAGTTCTACACTGTCGATAGCAAAATCATCTTTGGAAACACCTGTTTTGTCACCTTTAGCCCCAGTTTCATCTGTGGGTAGTTCAAAAGGTGAAGCCCAGAAGTGGAAAGTCATTACTGAGCCAAAAATAGTTCAAGCGGTATCAAAAAAGGTAATAAAGCAGGTTTGAAATGCCTTGTCACTGTTCTCATTGATTGCTTTTGGTTTTCTTATTATAGACGAAGTCTAGCGTACGTGAGCTTCAAATGTCACGCACACTAGACTTGGTCCTTATCTTGTATGCAAAAGTTGGTTTACTTACATTAAAGGTATGTTTGATAATTATACGTTGAATATATTTTGCTTTAAAAGATTATAATTTTAAGTGCTGAAAAGCGCATTTAAGAAAACTTAAAGCATTTAGATACCAAAGGAAGTCATTTAATGATTTAGATAGGGAAAAAGTTGCTGCTTTATTCATTCAGTATAACCCATGTGCTGAATGTATTCAACATATTTCACGTAAAGAATTATTTTCAGTTTTTATAGTGGTGCTATCGCGGAATTGCATTGCAAAGCGGCTAGAGCATGCTATGAAAATTGAAAAGTGTAGCAGTTTGAAGTAGCGCCCATCACAGCTGTCATATACTCATTTAGGGTGTTATAGTGGGTAATCATTTTGCCCCCTCCTTTGAATCACAACTGAAACTCTACTTTCTCAATCACTTGCACACACTGTTATGAAATGGCACCTATTGTTATCCTTTTCCAACCAATACACACCCTTTTCTGGCAACATTTTCGGCATTTCCCTGTATTTTCCGGCCTTCTGTGAGTTTTTTGCCATCCCCAACCTCTTCAGCCTCTGTTCTCCATAGTTTCCGGTCATTCCCGACCTTTATGGCCATTTTCTGGTGAACCTGTCAATGTTTCTGGCTAACCACGACCTTTGCTGCCTTGTTCTGTTCATATAAGTGATTGAAGGGCCCGCCTTTTCATTCTCTATGTTCTCTGTTCTTAAGTTTTTGCATGTCCTCCATTGAAACCCTCTAAAATAACCATTAGGTGAGCAGTGAGCACCATAAGGAAGTCAAAAGACCACTTTATCTCACAACAAACTCAATAATATGTTTAGATTATTTATATTATTTATTTATTATTTTTGTTTTTATTTGATGAGTCAACTTATAAGTCATTTATTTTTTTTTATAACTTTTTATTTTAAAAATGGTGGGTCAATCCAATCCATCTCGCAACCCACCTATGTTGGTTGGGTTGAGATTTTTAATCCAATCTCAAAACGATTTGCCTTATTCTGTGTATATATTGCTCCAGCTTTGTTAGAACTTTGGAGAAGAAGATGGTTTTTTTATGTATTGTAGACTAATGAGTAGTTGAAGTAACAGTGCACTGGAAGTCTGTGACATACCTGTTCAAGGAAAGGAGAAGAAATGCTTTTATTTTATTTTCTTTGTTTACTTTAGAGATCAACCTGATCAGATGAATTCTTTATTCTTATATGCTTCAGATTTATAATTTTAAAATTATTATTCTGCATAAAGTTAGTATTCCAACAAAGGGTTGCCATAAACTTGTGATTTTTCTTTCAATTTTGCCAGGTGAAGAAAATGATTCTCACAAAGCAGTACCAATGCATACATTCAGCTAGTTGTCAGTGCACTAAAGGGAATTTAAGTGAAGATGTGATATTCTTAGTATTTCATCATTTGAATTGGAATCCGAGGCTTATTGCTACTCTGTCATGTGTGTGCAAATGGTTTGATGATTTTGCCAAGCGAGTTCTATGGAAAGAGTTTTGTCGAACAAGAGCTCCAAAAATGATGCATGGTCTGCAATCTAGTGGGAGTAACAGTGTTGGTGGGAACTGGAGAGCCCTCGGGAAGCTGCTTATATGCTGTCCAGGAAGCATGAAAGGTGGCTTGTTCAACAATATCCATATCCCTGGTCATTTTGTTTATAGGACACGATTTTCTAAAACATCAGGAAGGAGCTTTCTTTTGCCACAATGTAGAACTGATGTTTTGTATGTATCTGATCCTTGTGAGCATCTTGACCAAGGTGAAGGAGACATAGGATGCTTCCGAGGAGTTTTTAAATCATTTGCATCTTCAAAGGTCAGGAAGATGCTTATTAAGAAAAGTGCCAAGCTCCATCCAACAGAAGTCTGCCCTTATTGTAAAGCAAAGTTGTGGAGCCTGCTGCAAGCCAAAATGATCCCTCTAAGTGTTTGTCGCAGGTTGGGTTCGTATGAAGATTGTGTCGAGTATTATGTGTGCCTAAACGGTCACATGCTTGGCATCTGCACCCTATTACCATTGACTGATTCAGAAGAAGCATCTGAGTTGGAGTAATATAAATGATTTTCTGGTATTCTCTTGTTAATGCTTTCCTTTTTATTTCAATATAAAACGAATACTAATGCTGGAAATTTAAGTTGATGATTCATCAAGGATCAAAGTAATGTCAACCTAACATTTAGGACCAAAATGAGTGTTTACTTTATATTTTTTTTTTTATTATTATTTTGAATAATTTCAATGATTTTAAACAAAATAATAAATTGGGTGGAACTGAACAGAAACATTTGAGTATTTTTTAATTATTACTACAATAAGTGTTTTCTTCAATGTAAAATCTCTAAATCTTCATTTTCTACTCAAAATTCAGATTAAATCTTTTCAACCCTTTTTTACTCAAAGTCAAAATCATAAAATCTCAAAATTTCTTTTCCTTGAAATCCCTAATCTCACTTTTTATAAAAAAAATTCAAATTTTATTAATTTTTCACCTATTATTTCAAATTATTTGAAAATAAAATAAAAATATAAGAATTTTAGGTAAAAAGTACTGATAGAAGGATTTGATTATTATTAACAAAAAATCAGTAAACTAATTTATGTGAGATGTACTAACCTCACCAATCATAAAAGGTCACCCCTGCATATTACAATCAGTTTGGATAGGTGATCTATTCATATTAAACAGAAAAATTACATATTCTAATGCACAAACAGAAAATTTATGTGAGTGGTGCATTGAATTTAATGTGGATTAAGTTGAATACAATTGTAATCCAAATACACCCATATTAATTTATTTTCATGGTTGATATGTGGAAGGTGCAGAAGATGAAAGGGGCAAGCAAGGGAGATGACGTTAAGCGAGAGAAAGTACTTTTTGGTTTTCATTTTTTATTTTAATGTAATGAAGTGTCACTTTTTTATTGGATGTGTCTACCATCTAACATTTGGTTTTTGTCTATGGAATCGGAAGTGTTTCTCGTTTTAAGAAAAGGAAAATAATTGAATAAAAATATTCCTCCATTCCATTTTCTCCACCTAGCTTCCACCTAAAAAATGTGATTACTTATGTATGTAAATATGATTAATTATTTCATAAGTGGTTAACTACTATTAAATATTTCAATAATTTCATAACATAATTAATTACTTGTGAACCAAAGTTATTCATCATTTATTCTTAACCACTTACGAGGCAAAATTAACCATATTTATATATATAATAGTTAACCCTGTATGACTGTCAATATTCTTATAACATTATTAACCACTTGTGAGACAAGTTAACCATATTTATGCTTGTAGTTAACGTTAACTACATGTAATGGTTAAGAATCTTAACATTATTAATCACTTGTGAGACAAAGTTAACCACAATTAGACATTTGTTACGTTATTGGCAAGTGTATCAAGTCATACAAGTAGTATAAAATGGAAGTCAAAGTATCATTTTTCCAAAGGACTTGCTCAATATTTGGCAATTTACACACTTTTACTTACTAGGCAAAACATAAAGCAAACTTGAAATAGCAATGATTAAAAATAAAGATAAAGGTGGAAACTTGGAAATAAAACTAATAAAAAGAGGTTTTGTCTTCAAAGATCTAGATTACGGCAAAGAGTTACAGGAAACAATGATAATGAACATTGGGGTTCGACTTCACTAAATCACTCCCTCATGCATACACAAGCTATTAATCAATGTTTATCATCCATTTGTTATCATCAACTCATAAAAATGCTCAATCCCTAATTCCTTATGAGAAGAGCCTAAGTCCCTTGACTAAACTATCAATCCCTTGCATAGCTTAGCCAAGTTACTTGCTTTAAGAAAATGAGTCAAAGATGACTAATGGGCTTTGCTCTATTCCTAGATACAAGACCCATTAGGTGCTTTTCTCCAATTTATAGTTCAAATACATTTTTCAATCGCATTGAAACCATAAAAATAAGCAAAGGGTTGATCAAGCCATAAGCAAGCATTAAGCAAAGGAGAAAACACTTAACGATGAATAATAAACATGTATTAATAACTCAAAAGATATACATAAGTTTGAGTTTAGTTACATCAAACCCCAATGAAAGGGAGCTCAGCTACTCATGATTGAGAGGAACATAAAAAATGGTGAAGGAAGGAAGAAGATTAAAAATGGAGGAATGAGAGTGACTTCCACACAACAGCTCCAATCCCCAATCTAGGTCAAAGAGAACCCCTATTCTCTTGCAAACAACCCCCTTTTATTGCTTTCTCTTTTGCCCAAAAAGTGCCAGCGCAACAATTCTGGCCCAGCGAGCCAAAATTCTCACTGGGCTAGAGATTCATTAGTAGGCATTAGGATGCTCTGGCTGAGCGCACATCATTGGCTCGTTGGGTGAGAGATATCTCATAATTTGGGATAGCTACGTACTGACTCTCTCAGGCTGGGCGAGTATCCCTCTGTCTAGCTGGGCCAGAGTTCGAAATATCCTCTCTTTGACTTTGACTCATCCTCCTTCAAGAGTGGGCTTCGCAACCTTCATTTAGAACATAGAAAAACATAAAAATTGATTCCAAATCTAAACACACTGAAAAAGATTCCTAAAAAGCTAAATTATAACTAAAAGAGAGATAAAAACAAGACTTTAAATAAGGAATATATAAGATAAATGCAATTATATGTACCAAAAAGGCAAGCATATAATGCGGTTATCAACATTTCAATAACCCCATGACACTATTAACCATATATCAATAATTGTATATAATTAACCACATGTGAGACAAAATTAACCATATTATAGTGTGTATATATATATATATATATATATATATATATATATATATATATAATTAACCATGTGTGATAATAAGTAACCTCATGAAATTATTAATCACTTATGAAACAAAATTAACCATATTTATAATCACGTGTAACTATCAATAACCTCATATCATTATTAATCATGTATCAATAAATTATGAGTTTAATGATAATGCACTTACAGTGTAAAATAATTTTACACTGTCATCCAATCACAAACCGTCGTTGATATGACTTTTAAGATAATTTTGTAAGAATCACCAAACTTACCATACATGGTGGGTTATGATTGGATGACAGTGTAAAATTATTTTACATTGTCAGTGCATAGTCATTTTTCTCATAAATAAATTATATACAATTGTGTTTATTAACTTTTAAGAGAAAAAGGGTTATGCATTATTATCTAATCACAACCCACTATGTATGGTAAATTTGTTGACTTTTACAAAATTATCTTAAAAATCATACTAACAGTGAATTGTGATTTGATTACATTGTAATGTCAATGCATTACTGTTAAACTCTACTTTTAATTACTTATAAAATAAAATTATTCGCATTTTTTATACACAATTAATCACATGCTAGGGTGGACAAATCCAGTGATACAAAATATCACTACTCAAAATAGTTTAAATTTTAAATTAAAATGTTATTTTTTTAGTGCAAAACTTTATTGGTTCTTTTTACGGCGACTTTTGAGCTTCGCCTTCTTCTCTATATAAATAACCCTTCCATGCATTCTCAAATCAAACCAACGTCGTCGCCGATCGCCTTCTCTCCGACCACCGCCGTCACCGGCCGGTTAGTCTCCTCTGCACTTTCCCACCATTGCATGGCTCTCAATTCTGGTTAACACGACAAAACCTACCACTAAAGTTTACGTAGGAAGTACGATTATCAATACCATGCATGCACCCATTCACGTTCCTTTCAAAGAAAAACTTCCGCGAATTTTGTTGTTTCTTTTTTCGTTTTCACTTAAAAATATAATATGAAATTCTCTAGTTTTCACTTCTACTATTCATGGTTGCCTTCTACTGCAGAAACTGATCCTCTATACGATGTTGGTGGCAGGAACTTCGTTTTCTCCAGTTTTTATTCTTCTTCTTGTTATTATTATTATTAGTAGTACTCTAGTAGGAGTAATAAAGCACAATTTGTTTTTTTCTGTTGATGCTGTTGGAGTTTTTGTTGAATGAGGATGAATATTTCAATTATTTATTGTTATAAATGTATCATTGACGTTCTTGTGTCCTTTCCTAAAGGAAACCATTTTCTATAGTATCTAATATTATTATTATTTATTATCTCTTTAAATATAGCATAAATTTATATTTCCTTTGTCCATCTTGTACATAATTGCTAATAGGAGTGTATCAGGTGAGAACTTTTTGATATGGGTGAAAAAAATGAAAACATTTAATTACAACCATTAGATTAAAATTAATGATTCAGATTGCATGTTTAATTATAAATTCTACACAATCTGAACTGACAACAACTGTTAATTTTGGTTCATTGTATTTGCCTTTTTTTTTTGTATGGCATCAAGCAGTCTATTTAGTATAGTTATGTTTACTGATAAAAAAAAAAAAGTATAGTTATGTTTTGATATATAACGTATTTTTGTATTAATTGAAGATAACTGCTAATCTGTTTGCAGCCCTGATGGCTGAGTCTAGTTTTGGTGCGTGGGTGGATTAAATTCATTGAAAAATAAACCTTTTGGTGGGTTGTAAGAGCAATTATATGTCTGGTTATCTGTGTAGACTGTGAAGGATTAGAAATTGAATACAGTGCAGCTGTTGGTAAATTGATTGTTCTAGGCTGGTGAATTGAAATGATTATCATTGCCAAATGTCACTTTAAATAGGCTGACTAAGATTTTCCTCTATGAGAGAATATGATGTGCTGTTCTTGTTTCTGATTTTTCTTTTCCAGAATTCATTTTCGGGTGCCATGCCAAAGAGAAAAGGAAGAGGACGACCAAAAGGGTCACGTGTTCAGAAGGAGGTTAAAGAGAGTGCAGATGGTGAATTCATCATTCCTAATATTCCTTTGAATGTGTTGAAAGCTGATCCTGACTTTATTGAGGAACAGGAGGAAGGTACTCATAGATTGACTTTATCTTATTATCCTTTTTATTTGTATTTTGCAGGCATATGCTAACTGTTGTTGTTATATATCAACTTTGTGACTCAGGTACCATTATGCCTAAGAAAAAGGGAAGGGGACGACCAAAAGGATCACAGGCTAAGAATTGTCAAGAGAGTGTCCACGGCAACTTGAAGAGTCGCATTAATCCATCAAATATGGTTGAAGTTGGTCCTGGCTGTGAAGAACCAGAAGATGCAGGTATGTTCATTGGTTAAGATAACACATGGGTAATTTCTCTTATTTTGTTATTTATTTCATCTCCTCTTTTCTCTACACTATAATAACTCTTATTAGCAAAATTGATGGATTAGTATTGATATTAGGAGAACCACATGCTATTATAAAACTTATTTCCCTATGAAAATATAATGTTTGTTCATATCAAGAAGCTTATCCAATGGCAAGACTTTTGATAATAATAGGCTAAAATAGTAAGTGTTATTTTTGGCCTTTATAATATTCAATTATTCATTGGTAATGATATTAGGATTTTTTTTTTTTTTTTTTTGCTTGGTATGTTGAATAAGGTAATTTGATTAGTTACTGTGTTAAGACGAGAATTCTTCACTGTTGTTTCTCTCTCTTGCTGCTTCATCATCCTGTGTTACCTGCTGATCAAAAAAAAAAAAATCCTGTGTTACCTATATTGTCATCAATTTTCTCTCGATTCCCTTGGGGTTGGTAGATAGAAGAGAGAACATGTATGCTAATAGTAGTCTTATATTCAATATTTGTTGTATTTAAATACAGTTGTGTCCAAGAAAAATGGACAAGAACGACCAAGAGGGTCAAGGGGGCAGTACTGTCAAGAGAATGCTGATTGCGAGAACTTTTACAGTAATCCATCAAATATGATGGAATCCAGTCCTAGATGTAAGGAGGAGCAGGAAGATGGTACTACTGATTAGTATATGTTTTATTGTCTTGTTTATTACTTATATACCCTCTTTTATCTAATTAAAGGCAATTTTAAATTTGTCAGGAAAAAGGAATGGATAATACTGCTATTGGGCAAAAAAATTGACATGCTTTTCATTCAGATTATTTTTCCATGAAAAATATCATGTTCTATACCAAAAGGCATGACATACTTATTAATTGGCTTAAATAATTAAGTTGTAGTTTTCAAGTTTGCTGGTTGTTCTGTATGCTTGTATTGGAATTGATTGCTAGGAACAATTTCAATAACAATTCAACTTTTTTTGTTTGTGTGTGTTTAAGATGCAGTTGACGTGCCTAGGAAGGGGGGATTATGGCAACCAAGAGAGTCAATAAATCAAGAGAACCATCAACAAAATGCAGATGGAAAGTTGGATGTGTTCATTTAAGTGGTGGTTATTTTTTCTGGCCGTAAGGTTTTATTTGACACTTCTCTTATTTTATATGTTCTGTGTTTCAGATATAATTGTCAAGCCTAAAGGAAAGGGAAGAGGACAGACAAGAGGGTTGATGCTTCAAATGAAGCGTCAACAGAGTGCAGATGGAAAGTTGGATGTTCTCATTCATCCTACAAAGCTGGTAGCAGTAGGTCCAGGCCGCAATGATTTCATTACTGATCTTTCTCTTATTGTTCGCCAGAATGCCCGTTTTAATGTGCGCCAGTGGAAGAAGGTTCCACAAAGTACTAGGGATACAATAGTGCAAAATGTTCTGGTATGTTTGGTTTTAATCGTGATTTGTAAATGATTGATGTGCTACCCTTTAATGGATAAATTTGCTTTTTTGGCTGGTTTGTGGGTGGCATTCCTTGGTTTTGCTTCCCTGGAAATGGGGCTTATTTTAACTAATATGCAGAGAGAGATGTAAAATTGCCTTTGAGCAAATTGTTTTGACCAAACTCAATTAGAAGGATGCTACTATGCTGGTACGCATGAGGGATCATCAGTTTGTGGAAGTATAAAAGAAAGGCATGGTTGTGATGGTGGGGAGAGTGGCCCAAATGTGGATTTGAATGTGCTGATAGATTTTTTGGAAACTAGAAAAATAGACAAAAGGTATCTCTATAGTGGTTAAGGGTTTGGTGAATAAGGGTAATGCTGTGGTGAATATAGTAAGTAGTGGTGACAGTGTGCTAAACTCCTTTATTAAATCATTCCCAGAATGCAACATACCTTAGATTTTTATGCAAATCTGAACACTTTTCATTTTGATTATGCAGGAATAAGTAGAGGGAGATATCAACTAATCTGTAGTTAGATAGCCCATTAGTTAGTTAGTTATAATTAGTAGTTAGATAGTTAAAATCAGTGAAGGGTATCACATGCATAATTAGAAGGACAAAACTTAGGCATTGCTCCTTAGGTGATTGTAGTGTTGTTCTCCAATCATAGTTAGAGTTTCACCTTGTAAACCCACATATAAAAGGTCACCATAGGTTACCTATCAAGGTGAAACTCTAATTTTAATTAGAGAAGAACACTACAAGCACCTATAGAATAACATTTAAGTTTCATATTATCCTAAATAGAATAGAAGAGACGAAAGGAGAGGATCTTGTCATTTTGTGTCAGAATTGGGGCCTTTGGGCTAGGGAGGTGCAGACCCTCAAAGTTACACAAGTTAGGCTGTGTTAAGGTGACAATACACTTATTTTTTCTGATAAGATACCAGGTTCCCATCACTCTAGCTTGTTCACTTCTTTGTGTATGTATGCTTTAAGTAAAATCTTGCCTTGTCTGTACGGCTGCCCCATTTGGTCTGTTTTGCCCTTTTTGTGCAATTTTTTTATCCTTCATTTCTTCTATTAATCTATTCAAATTTGTGTGTGTGGATAAAGTAGTCTGCTTCGTTTTAATTTTTGTGAACAGAACAATTGGAGACTTCCAGAGACAGATATGGTGCGGAAGGCTATTCTGAAGGAAGCAGGCCGTTTATATCAGAATTGGCGCTCCAGGCTTCATGATTATTACTTAAAGTTTGAAACAAAGGAGGAGGCCTTGAAGCATGTCCCTGATGATATTAATGATTCTGATTGGAAATTCTTGGTTGAATATTTTAGCAGCCCTTATTTTGAGGTACACAAATTTATGCTCGTCTATACACCATTCTGCCCTGTGAATGTCAATAAATTTCATAACATGCTCTATGGCAATCTTCAGATAATGAGTGCAAAAAACAAGGCCAATAAGGCAAAACAGCGGATACATCATACTACTGGGTCAAAATCCTTTCTGGCAGTCAGCTATGATGCAGTGAGATTTCTGTTTAACTCAATGTTTGCTCCTATGATCGTCACATCTAATTGTATGACATTTTTTGTATAATGTTTAATGAGCATATAATTTTAACAGCGTGATCCAATGACTGGAAAGGAGCCCGATTTGCAGACTTTTTGGCAGTTGACACACAAAAGGGAAAATGGGGAATGGATTGATGAAGCATCTAAGGAAATCAATGTATTTGCATTTTAGATTACTGCTATATATATATAATTTGATTTGATGTTCACCATCTTCTCTAAATGGCCAATTGTTGTACCAATTCATTGTAGGACAAAGTTGATGAACAAATTAATGAGAAGAGACGTCAAATAGAAGATTCTCAGGAAGTAGTGGAAACGATTGAACAGGAAATCATTAATACTGCCTTCAAGACAGTGGTTGGGGAGAAATCATATATGCCAGGTTTGGGAGCAGGACTAAGGTCATCATCATCATCAAGCTCCAGTACAATTCAACGGCTGCAGGCTGAATTAGATGCCCAAAAGAGAGAGACAGAGAATGCTAGGAAAGAATGCAATGAAATAAGAGCTAGACTTGTTGAGGTTGAGTCCCATCTAGAGGAGGAGCGGCTGAAATGCAAGGAGATCGAGGCTCGTCTGTTGGATCGTCAAAATGAGATTCAGGAGATCAACTGTCAGGTTCAAACCACCATCCAGGCTGCATTGTCTCAGTATCTTCCACCAGTAAGTATAAAAGATAAAGATATTGTTGGATATTCAATTTTATGAACATTGGTTTAACTTGACTTTAATTTTGAAACAAAGTAATTTTTAATGAGATACCACAAGATCCGATCTTTGATTCTTGTCAATAGCTTCCTTTGACGGATATGAAATAGGAATATTTTATATATTTGTATGGATTGGAGCATTATCATAGGTGGCCTTCCATGAGCATCTTAGATTTTATTACATACTAGTATCATTATAAAATTAGGATTTTTTATTGAACTTTGAAACTAGTAATACTTGTCTACTAAGCTGAGGATTGTTCGGCAGTTTAGGAGGACTAGTTGAGTTTGACCATATATTTTTGGCTTTTCGTCTGTTTTGGGATTGAGAATACTATTTAGTTGTTTCTGTTCTAGATTTCTATCCTTCTTCCTCATCTTGAATCTTGTCACTTTCTCCAATTCTGCTTTTACTCAACAAAATAAGTTATTTACTTTCTAGTTAGATGCATACATTATTAAATTTTCCTCTGATGTGTTCTTGTTTCAAAAAATGGCATTAACTGCTGTCTTGTCAATAGAAAACCGAAGCAGAGACCTCATCAAAAAATAAAAGAAAGATCGCAGAGCTTGAAGCACAACTCCATGAGGCAGAGGATGTGATGACAGATATTAGATCAGAATTAATTAGATATCGCATGGGTTAGGAACGCGAAGGATGCAATTACAACCTTTCTGGTTCATATATTACAATCTTAGTAGTAAATTTCTTTTGGACTATGTTTATATTCGAGTACATGCTATTGATAATTGGTAAACAGAGTTTGGCTGTAAACATCTTCGTTTTCACTTAATGTTTGATTTAGCAAAATAGAAACAAATATTCTCTAGATAATAATCGTTTTGCAATATTTACAATATCATTACATGTCTTGTTTTTTTTTTTTTTAAAGAATTACTAAAAGAATATCATAAGAATCAATACTGTCTGTGTCATTCTGTTACTCTATGTTTAGATGAAAGGAATTTTCATGAGGAATATAACTAGTTGTAATTTCTGTATAAAAAAAAAAAAAAACTAGTTGTAATTACTTGTCAAGCACAATATTCAACTCTCGCGTAATTTTCGGTTATTAATTAGCTTTTCAGTTAATAATGTCAAACAGAGCCTTGGTAAAATTTATTATTAACTGACTAATAAAAAAATTTTATCCTGCATTAGAGATCATGGATATCTCTCTATTCACTGGTTAAATATATCGTTCTTTCTCATGTGTGTGCCTTACACCAATTAATGATATATAAAAAGAAATATTTATATACAGATCAATTTATTGAAAAATAAAATTATAGCTTTTTATTTAAACATATTATAAACAAAAGATCAAATTTATTTAAGAGAAAAATAATTATATACTAATATTTAATCATAACTCATTATGTATGATAAATTTATTAATTTTTACAATTATTATTTTAAAAGTCATATTAACAATAATTTATAATTAAATCATTATAAAATTATTTTACATTATTAATGCACGACCATTAAACTTTTTAATCAATATGATTATCTTTACTTTTTGTCCTATATTGGTATTGAGCGGACACCACACCATACACTCACTCAACTCAAGTCAAGTGACTCAACGCGTTGACTTCATTGTGAAACCCACAGAGAGCAAGCAATGATCAAACACTTGATCGATCATTTTGCAAAATTCCCTTCAAGTCAGCTCGTATCGTAGGAAGCTGAAGAAGATCTATCGGCAACGGCTGCTCGCACTCGCAGAGGTACACAGTCATAAATCTTTCTTAACTGTTGCTTCTGATTCCTCACTCACCCTTCAGATGGATCTCAATTCTGACCACTCTTAAGTCTTAAGTAGTTTGATTCTGTGTACCAGTTTGAACTAATTAAGGAATGATTAACTTATTGTGTTCTATTTCTACTTTTTTTTTTTCATCTTTCTCTAAAATAATATAATTTCCAAAAATAATACTTATAAGATAAAAGTTTTATGGCCTTTCAAAAAAAGATAAAAGTTTTATGATGTTGTTTTTATTTTCTGTTAATTTCCAAAAATGATAATATTTAACTGCTTCCTAATTAACACATTTATTTCCAAAAATGATAATATTTTATTTCACTTTTAATTTTTTTTTATAAAATATATTATACCTAATGATCTATATCTAAATCTATTACATTTTTAATTATACACACGCAGACTCACATAGATGTTATAGATTAAACAAACATATAAAATATCAAATGTATTTAATTTGGTTGGTGCCTTTCCTCCACTAGTTGAGCAAGGACACCAGAGACTCAACTTGGTGCTGCTCATGCGTTGACTTGAAACCCATGGAACAATAATCAAGCACCTTACCTATCATTTTGCAAAATCAGGAGATCTATGCACAACAGCTGCTGGCAGAGATAGACATGAATCTTTCTTAACTGTTGCTCCTGATGCCCCTGAGATGGATCTCAAGTCTTAACTGTTGGCTGAGGTACACATGAATCTTTCTTAACTGTTGCTCCTGATTCCCCCGAGCGATAGGTTCCAATGATTCTGTATATCAGTTTCAATAAGTTACTACTTTTAAATGGTGCTACTTCTAGTCTCAAGCTTTCCTTTTTTCTTAAACACTCCGAGAGATAAAGCTACCCCAGGAATAATTATAAAAGAGTTATTTTCCTTCCCCACCTTTCATTTGTTATTAATCTAAGGGTTAAAGGTAAATTACTCTTTTAAACCATTAGATTAAAAGAAAATAAAGGACGAGGACGAGAAATAACTCTTTTAAAGTTACTTCATGAGTAATTTGATCTCTTCTCTCTGTGTATATAAACACTTTTTTTTTTGTGTTTCTTAATGATTGCTTTAGAATTTAAGATTTTAATGTAATTGTCTATGTTTGAATTATTTTTACTATCAAACAGAAAATGAGAACTAATCCGAGGTGCATAAATAATGATCGAGTGTGTTAGTAAATGGTTGAATCATTAGTTTTTACATATTGAAGTTTTGGATTTGGGTGTTACATACATATTCATATTGAATAAAACTGCTATGTTTGTGTATGCTTTGAAATTCTATACCGCTGATGTCTATAATTTCTATACATTGATTTGGTGTATTTATATGACTATAACCTTTTCTTTTATTTTCTTTGTTGACGTATTGTAGGCTTTGAAGTTTCATAATGTCTGGGGTTGAGGTTGTAGGCCCTCTTGTTGGAGAGGTGGGAGCGCTTGGGGTTGGAGAATTACATACTACAATTGCATCTTCCAGAAACCTTGATGACAACTACAACATTTTGCTCAAAGATATGGAGATGCTACTTGCAATAAAAAAGGATAAAGAGAATGAGGCTCAAAGAAACAACCACAAAGATACCACTAATGCTTACAAACTGTGGACAAACAGGGTATCAGATGCTGCAGAAGAAGTGCAGAAGCTGAAAGTTAAATACGAAGAAAGACTGCTGCCCTGGTGGCGCATTCAACGACGTTCACGTCTAAGTGAAGAGATGGAGAAGAAGTGCAACTATGTTCGTGAACTTATGAAGGATGAATGTTTAAGAGATTTTCTTGTTGATAAACCACCAGAGCCTGTTTTAAAGGAGTTAAATGTTCCGCAGATAAGTGGATATCCAACCCTTCAAGGCGCCTTGGAAGATATTCTGGGTTTGCTAAAAAATAATAAGATCAAAGTCATTGGAGTGTGTGGAACAAAAGGGGTGGGGAAAACAACAATAATGCGGAACCTAAACAACAATGAAGAAGTTGCTAAACTGTTTGAAATTGTCATTTTTGTGAAAGCCACAGTTGATGGTCATAAGCTTCAAGAGAAAATTGCTAATAGGTTGATGCTGGACATAGGAACCAAGAAGAAGGAGCATAGTGATGAAGTTGCAAGAAGAATACACAAAGAGCTAGAGATGAAGAAGTATTTATTGATTTTGGATGAGGTTGAGGATGCCATCAATTTGGAGCAGTTGGGAATCCCAAGTGACAACAATGGCAGTAAGGTGGTGATTGCCACTCGATTCCCTCTGGTTTATAAGTTGAATAGGGTGCAGAGGGTCATCAAAGTCATGGAGCTATCTCCTGAAGAAGCATGGAAGATGTTCAGAGATACTGTTCATGCCTTTAATCCTAAGATTGATTCCCTTGACATTCAACCTATAGCCAAACTTGTATGCAAAAGGTGCTCTCGTCTTCCGCTTCTCATTTACAATATAGCAAATTCTTTTAAACTGAAAGAGTCTGCTTCTAGTTGGTCGGCTGGACTTGAAGACCTTAAACCATGGCCAGAACTTCAAAATCAAGGTTTAGAAGAATTGTACTCATGTCTGAAATTCTGTTATGATGAACTCAAAGATAAAAAGAAGCAGAAATGCTTTCTATACACTTCACTGTATCCTGCAGATAGCAGGGTTTACACTGATTATTTAGTGGAGTGTTGGGCAGCACAAGGTTTACTCGGTGGTATAAATGATAAAAGGTCATATCGAAGTGCATGCAATTGTGGTATTGACATATTAGAACATCTTGCTAATGTCTCTTTACTAGAGAAAGGGGAATCAATGACATATGTCAACATGAATCACTGTATGAGAGAACTTGCATTACACATATCCTCTAAAGATCCTGAGTGTAGCTTTTATCTTCAAAATGGTGAAGAATCTGAACATCCCTTAAATTCAAGAGCTTGGCAGCAGGCTAGGTGGGTCTCTATGAGACAACTGCTTGATTTACCAACAAGCCAAGATTGCAGCATGATTTGGACATTGTTGCTGCGAAAAAATCCAAAACTAACTGCAATACCACAGACTTTTTTTGAGAACATGAGCAGTCTACTTCTGTTAGACTTGTATAGTAGCATGATTACACAGCTGCCATCGTCTTTATCAAAATTGACTGGTCTGCGGGGTTTATTCTTGAACAGTTGCGAGCTCTTGGAATCATTATCATCTGAAATAGAATCACTTCAATTTCTAGAGGTCCTTGACATACGAGATACTAAAGTAACATTCATACCTCTACAAATTGGATGTTTGACTAATCTAAGATGCCTGCGAATCCCATTCATTGCAAGTGAAGATAATGAAGCTCAAAATGTTCATGTGATTTCAAAGCTTCATATGTTGGAAGAATTAACCATTCAAGTCATATCCTATGAACAATGGTGCAATGATGCTGAAAATGTTCTACAGCATGTGGCTGCTTTGGAAAATGTAACGCATCTCAGATGTTGTTTTCCCTCCTCAATCATTCTTGGAGAATTTCTTTCAAGAAGTAAATCATGGAGTTGTAAGCAGCATAATTCATTTAGATTCTTCGTGGGATGCCAAAACTCAAGGCGACCTCAAATACTTGAATCTTTTGAGTATAAAATTACTAACTATTTGAGGTACTGCAATGGTGGACAGAAGGATGACTCGGCAATTATTGAGGTGCTACCAAAAACTGATGCATTTGAATTAGTTTGCCATAAAGATATCAAAAAATTGTCAAATTTTGCTGGCATAGTGTGTTTGGAACGCATTCGTGGTCTTTTGATTAAAAGATGCAACAAAGTTTTAACAATTGTGTCAGCCGATACAAGTAGCAACACCATGAATGGAGTCCAAATAGAAACAAGGGTCATCTTGCCAAATTTGGAGCAATTGTATTTGGAAAATTTGCTCAATTTAAAATGTGTTTTTAGAGGTCCCTTGCACAGTGGAACCTTTTCCAAGTTACAAACTTTGTCATTGAAGAATTGTCCATCACTGAGTGAAATTTTCAGCAATGGAGCAATTCAACATTTTTCAGAACTTCAAAATCTGAAACTTGAAGATTGTTCAAAAATTGAAGTACTTATCAGAGAAGACATTGAAAGAGAAAAGGATGTGCTTCCAAAACTAGAAATGCTTCTGCTGGTTAACTTGCCTAACTTCAAAACTATATGCTCAACTCATACATTGGCTTGGTCCTCTTTGGAGCTGTTAAGGATACATAACTGTCCTGTGTTGAAAACTTTACCACTAGACAATGACAATGCAGTCAACTTAAAATCCATTAAAGGGCAGCAAGAATGGTGGGATGACTTGGAGTGGACAAACAACGACGAGGTGTATCAGCGTTTGCAACCCATGTTTGTTGCCTCCAATGAGTATTTTTCTTAGATATTTTCTTTCACGCATGTAACAATTCCGGTTAAATGTCAAAAATAAATGTGCTTGTTTGCCTTTCCTTAGTTTATTGCAGGAAACTAGAGAAAAGATGGCTTGGATTGTATTATTTTATGGTTTGTTGTGTGTTTGAAGGTTTGAGACTAATTTGTACTAATTTATAGACTTGTAACTAAGTCAATTGGAATGTGCTTGAGTTGAAAAGAGAACCAGTAATGTTTTTGCATTTAAACATATATTACTACTTCTTTTTTTTATGTATATTATTTGTCTTCACTCTCAACAGGAAAATAAGGTAAGGACCTTGTCTAGAGCATCTAGAGTAAAATTGGAGAGCTTGAAGAGCAATTCCATGAAGCAAAGGATGTGATAACAATCTTAGAACATCTTTATATGAAGTGTCTCATTATTAAGCAATAATTGTACAAGTAGTTCTATCATTAAGTGATCTTTTTGTCAAAGAAAAATCATTAAAATCGTAGTGTGATATCAAGAGCAAACCTTGAGACAAAGAACAACCTTCGTAATGCTTAGCCTTTGTAACCTTTCATTATATCATTAGGCAAATGACAACCTTAGTGCTCTTTTAAATCACACCAAGAGCAACATTTGTAACTCTTCAATTACATGGTTGTTTACAATTTAATGCAGTAGTGTGTTTATCCTTTCAATTTCTGCCTTTTAAACTTCATCGCAATCTTTATTTTTAGCTTGCAATGCTTAGTTATCTTTAGAAAAAATGACAACCTTTGTGCTATTTTAAATCACAATAGAACAACCTTTGTAATTTTTTAATTCCACGACTATTTACAATTTAATGTAACTTATTAAGTGTGTTTATTCTTTCAACTTTTGTCCTTTAAACTTTATAATAACCTTTATTTTCAGCACGACCCATTTATTCAATGTTATTGTAATTCCAAAAGTACCCTAAGAATGACTGGAAATAAAAACTTTAGCGATTAAACAACTTTTAACCTTTATAACTCTTCAATTCCATGGCAATTTTTACTTCAATGCGACCTATTAAAGTATGTTTATCCTTTCATCTTCTGTCCTTTAAATTTCATCGCAACCTTTATTTTAAGCTTGTAATGCTTAGTTATCATTAGGCAAATGACAACCTTTGTAACTCTTCAATTCCATGATTGACACGATTGTTTACAACTAAGTTTTGCACGGGTTTCAAATTTGTTTGTGTTTTTTTTAATCCATAATTTGTTTGTGTTTGAATATATATTAGTAATATGATTATGAGAAGATAACATTTCTCTATTGATAGTTGCACAGGTTTCAAATTTGTTTGTTTTTTTTTTATCCATAATTTGTTTATGTTTGAAAATATATTAGTAATATGATTATGAGAAGATAACATTTCTCTATTGATAAATGCATAAGTAATGATCAATTTGTTTAAATTTAAAACAATACTTTTAAAAGAAAGTATTTTTTAAAAAAGTGAATTTTTAAGAACAAGATAGGATTTATTTCTTAAAAAAACAATTTTTTGCTTTTTCTTTTTCCAAAAAATCAATTTAGATAAACACATAAAAAAACAAAAAATATTTATTTTATTAAAAAAATACTTTTAAAAAATAAGTTTAAACAAATTGATCCAATATATAATTGATTTCTTTTAAATATGGGAAACTCAATCATGTAATACTAAGCACATTTTAAAACTAAAGATGTTTCTGACCCCTCGTTTAAATATTACAAATTTTAATATGATATAAAATAAAATTTTGAAGTAAAACATTTTAAAATCATAGTATAAAATATATATAAAATAATAGAATATAAAATTATCTTAGTTTCAAATATGAATAATAATATTTTATGAAACGCACCGTTTCTTTTTTTAAAAAGAAAAATATTAATATAATAATAATAATAATAACCCAACAAACCCCCACCCCCCCTCATTTTCTTTCCCGAGACCCCTTCCCCCCCTCTGTTTTCCGTCTTCTTCTTTCTTTCTTTCTTTCAAAATCCCTCTCACGTTCTCCCTCTCTTTTCCTCTATTGTTCCAAAATCCACCAAATTTGTTACACTTTTGTGGTACTCAAGCTATGGAAAGGTGATTGGAGTTATGGGAACTATACCCACCTCTTTAAAATTTCCTATTTGAAGCTTTTGAGGTAAACCCATTAACAACAAAGTTAGATAATTATTTTTATAGCATAGATTAGTTATGGATTGTGTGTGAGAGGTATTGAAAATTTAAATATTTGGATATTTGGGTTTTCCTCAAAACCCTAGACATTATAATTTGGGGATTTTATCTAATTTTTCATTCTCTTATTATTAATGTCTAGATTCCTCGGAAAATACAGTGGTTGCTCCTCCCCACATCATTGGAAGACACTGATTGGGTTCTCTTTGGTTGTGAGTAGCTAATTTTACTTAGTGGCTTTTTAATTGGTATTTTTAGGATAAGCAAGTATATTTTAAAAATACATTTTCTTAGTGATCTTAGTTCCTATGAGTACCTGAGAAGGAAAAATAAGTATAATATTTATTTTCTTGGTTTGATTTAATTCTTTATGATTTTTTTGATAGTTTGATGATGTAATTTAAATGTGGAAATTTAGTTCTCATTGTGAATTTTGGTTAATGATGACCGTTTGCTACAATGAAGAGATAAAGTAACCTATAGGTTAAATACCTATAGTTTATATATTTTCCGTTTGCTACAACGAAGAGATAATGTAGCCTATGGGTTGAATATCCATAGTCCCTATATTTACCGTTTGCTGCAACGAAGAGATAATGCAGTCTACGAGCTAATTGTTGTAGTTCTATAATTTTCGTTTGCCACAACGAAGAGATAACGTGGTCTATGTATACATAGTAGAATTAAAGTTTATATAAAGTTGTTAATCTTGATTATGATTTGATTTTAATTCTTATGAGTTAGCAAGGGAGTAAATATAAGTTTTATAAAAAAAATGAGCTGTATTTATTTCACTTTAATTTAAATTCCATTTAAATTCTTTTCGGATGAAAAACTCGTGCTATGGTTGCTTTTCTCCTTCCTGTCCACTTTGTATTTTTATGCTCTCACTAAGTCCTTGTGACTTACCCCATTCTTTCCTTTTCCTCTCAGATTCACAGGTAGTTGAGTAGCAGACTTCCTGGGATTTGCTGATCTCCCTAGGAATTTTGTTCATCTTTTGGTAGGCCTCCATTGCATATAATGGAGAGTATATTTTGGTGACTCCAGTATAATGCAGCTATAGTGACAGTGACAGAAATAGATATAGATGAAATCCCTTTATTTTGAGTTTATTTTAGTGATGTATTTGGATATATATCCATATCAAGGGCCTATGTTGTGATGTGTGGCCTTGATATCTAACTATTGGATCTAAATATATGTATATATGATTTCACAGGTGGTTCTGCATACTTGGTTTGTCCTGTTTTTAGGGGAGACTCTGTCGGATTTTTGGTAGTCCCCTTTATTTGTCTTTATTTATGTCTTTGTGTTCAGGCTAGCCAGGCTAAAGAACATGTAGCTTATGCGCCGGTCATGATCCTAGGACGGGTTGTGACAAAGTTGGTATCAGAGCTTAGGTTAATAGGTCCTATGGCTGCATTACTGGGTATGTTGTAGCATCTTGTTTGTAACTTGTGTACCCGGGCACAAATTACATGCAAGAGGCCATGACAATCCATTGTTAAACTGGAGTTGTTGTATTAGTTGGTGTAATGGATTCTAGGCTTGCCTTTCTAATTCCTCTTCATATTTACATCTTTGATCCTCATTGTTAGGTTGAGATGCCACCCAGGATTAGACCTGCTAGAGAGCAAGTTTCTGATGAGGCTTCTACTCAACCCCAAAATGTAGCCTCGAGGGGCCGTGGACGTGGTCGCGGTCGTGGTCGGGGAAGACGTGGAAGGGGTGGTGGAATGCCAGAGGTTGAGGTTCCTAGAGCTGCACGTGGAAACCCAACACTAGCTCAGTTAACTACTAATATGCAGAATATGCAAGAGACACTACAACAATTAGTTGATGTGATTGGAGTTCAGAGGCAGCAACAAACAGGGCCACAACAGCCAGTTTTTGAGACTAATCAGGATGAGGAACTACATGAGCAACCACTTGTTCAGCCCATTAGAGCAGAGGTTTCATTGACTGCATTCACTAAGCTTAATCCTCCGACTTTCAGCGGCTCAGACATTCATGAGGATCCTCAGGCATTTCTAGATGAGGTGTCATGGATATGTCAGGGTTTAGGTTGTTCTACTACTCGGATGGTTCAGTTGGCTGCTTTTCGTTTGCGTGATGTGGCGAGGGGATGGTATGAGACCATGCTCCTTGCGAGACCGGCAGGATCACCTCTTTTGATGTGGGATGAGTTTGTCGAGTTGTTCTTAGCTCACTTCTTGCCTCAGAGTGTTAGAGATAGCAGAGCACGAGAGTTTGAGACACTTGTGCAAACAGATCAGATGTCAGTGATGGAGTATAATATCCAATTCATGCGACTTTCTAGATATGCACCACACTTGGTGGCTACAGAGAAGCTTAAAGTTCAGAGGTTTTTAGATGGTTTGAAGAGTTACTTGTTCAGGGCGATTGCAGGGAATGGTGACATGAGTTATGAGCAAGCCTTGAATAGGGCTTTGACTGTTGAGCGAGGAAACAGAGATAGAGGTGGGAATTTTCGCGACTCACGCAAGAGGTCCCACTTAGAGACATCTCGTGGTGGCCATCAGGGCCATGGTGGTGGAGGCTCTAGGGATGATACTAGTCAGTATCGTCGAGGTCAATAAGGAGGTCGACAGCCACAGGTCACTCAAGTTAGCCAGGCAGCTAGCACAGCTCATAGCCGAGGTGTTTCACAGCATCGCACTACTTCTGATTGGACCCCTACTACTTGTGCTACATGTGGGAAAGTGCATGTTGGATCTTGCAGGCAAGGGTCAGCAGGATGTTATCGATGTGGACAAGTTGGACACTTTGCTAGGAATTGCCCTATGTCATCTTTCCAGCCTTCTTTTAGCAGAGTGGCAGCACCTATGGTTCAGGTGGGGCAGTCTAGTGGTCCAAGTGGCTCATATCGGGGTGGCAGAGGACCAGGAGGTAGAGGACCAGGAGGCAGAGGACAGGGACAGACTAGTGGAGGACAGGCTCGTGTGTTCACCTTGACTCGTCAGGATGCTCAGGCATCTAATGCTGTTGTGACAGGTATACTTTCCATAGATTCTCGAGATGCACATGTTTTGTTTGACTCCGGAGCTACGCATTCCTTTGTGTCTCCATTCTTTGCATTTGCTTTTGGGAGAGATCCATCACCTTTAGATGAGCCTTTGACAGTGGCTACACCCATGGGTCACTCTTTATTAGCAAATTCAGTGTACAGATCCTGTGAGGTTTTGGTGGAGGGCAAACCGCTGATGGTAGATCTTATAAAGTTGGATATGGTCGACTTTGATGTGATCTTGGGTATGGACTGGTTGGCTTCTTGCCATGCTACCCTAGATTGCCACAATAAAGTGGTGAAGTTTGATATGCCAGGGGAACCAACCTTTGTGTTTCAGGGTGATCAGAGTTGGTCATCAAGTAACTTGATTTCAGCAGTAAAAGCACACAGGTTATTGAGGAAGGGTTGTCATGGGTACCTTGCAATGATAAAAGATGTTGATGTGGCAGTAGTGGAGTTGAAGCAAGTCCCAGTGGTATGTGAATACCCTGATGTCTTCCCTGAAGAGTTACCTGGTGTCCCACTAGATAGAGAGATAGAGTTTGGTATTGATTTACTCCCAGGAACTCAACCCATATCCATACCTCCATATCGGATGGCTCCAGCCGAGCTTAAAGAGTTGAAGAAACAGTTGCAAGATCTTCTTGACAAAGGTTTCATCTGTCCTAGTTGTTCCCCCTGGGGTGCACCAGTGTTGTTTGTCAAGAAGAAGGATGGTTCACTACGTTTATGTATTGATTATCGACAATTAAACAAGGTGACAGTGAAGAATAAGTATCCTTTACCTCGCATTGATGACTTGTTCGATCAACTTCAAGGATCTCAATGTTTCTCAAAGATTGATTTGAGATCTGGATATCATCAATTGAAGATAAAGGTGGAGGACATTTCTAAGACAACTTTTCGTACCCGATATGGACATTATGAGTTTTTGGTTATGTCTTTTGGACTAACCAATGCCCCTGCAGCTTTCATGGATTTGATGAATCGAGTCTTCAAGCCGTTCTTAGATCGCTTTGTGATAGTCTTCATTGATGATATTTTGGTGTATTCTAAGAGTAAAGAGGAGCATGAGCAACACTTGAGGTTAGCCTTGCAAACCTTGAGGGAGCATAAGTTATATGCAAAGTTCTCCAAATGCGAGTTTTGGTTGGATAGTGTAACCTTTTTAGGCCATGTGGTATCTAAGGATGGAATAAGTGTAGATATGAAGAAAGTGGAAGCGGTTCAGGCTTGGCCTAGGCCTACATCGGTGTCAGAAATTCGTAGTTTTCTTGGACTTGCAGGATACTACCGTCGATTCGTTAAGGATTTTTCCAGACTTGCAGCTCCTCTAACCAGATTGACACAAAAGCAGGTTATGTTCCAATGGGATGATGCGTGTGAGCAAAGCTTTCAACGGTTGAAGGATTGTTTGACATCCGCTCCTGTCTTAGCTTTACCCTAGAGTGGTGGTGGTTATGTGGTTTATTGTGATGCATCTAGAGTTGGATTGGGGTGTGTGTTGATGCAACATGGAAGGGTGATTGCTTATGCTTCTAGACAGCTCAAAAGGCATGAGCAAAACTATCCTACACATGACTTGGAGATGGCAGCAGTGATCTTTGCTCTTAAGATTTGGAGGCATTACCTATATGGTGAGACTTGTGAGATCTACACTGATCATAAGAGCCTTAAGTATATCTTTCAGCAGAAGGACTTGAATTTAAGGCAAAGGAGGTGGATGGAGCTTTTGAAAGACTATGATTGCACGATCTTGTATCATCCGGGTAAAGCAAATGTAGTTGCTGATGCTTTGAGTAGGAAGTCTATGGGTAGCCTGGCTCACATAGTTGAAGTTAGGAGACCTATAGTGAAAGAATTCCAAGATCTTGTAACCAGCGGAGTGAAGTTCGAGGTCACAGGCATCGAATCACTTTTAGCTCATGTTCATGCTCGTTCCACTTTAGTGGATACCATTAAAGCAGCTCAAGGTGAAGACCCTTATTTGAGGAAGACTATGGAGGAGACCCAAGCAGGCAAGCTTTCTGATTTTGTAGTTGATTCGGAGGGTGTCTTACACTTTGGCACTCGCCTATGTGTTTCTAATGTAGGAGACTTAAGGGAAAAGATTTTGGGAGAAGCCCATCATTCCTCGTACACCATTCATCCGGGTGCCACTAAAATGTATCAAGATTTGAAGGAGTTTTATTGGTGGGAAGGGATGAAAAAGGATGTAGCTGAATTTGTATCTAAATGTCTAGTATGCCAGCAAGTTAAGGCAGAGCATCAAAAGCCCGCAGGGTTGTTTCAGAGGATTGATATACCTGAATGGAAATGGGAGAGGATCACTATGGACTTTGTGACGGGGTTGCCTAGAACCTCAAAGAGTTATGACTCAGCTTGGGTGATTGTAGATCGGTTGACCAAGTCAGCACACTTTTTGCCTGTGAAAACTACCTACTCAGCAGCTCAGTATGCGAAGCTTTATATAGAGAGAATAGTATCCTTGCATGGAGTGCCATTGTCTATAATATCAGATCGAGGACCTCAATTCACAGCTCAATTTTGGAGATCTTTTCAGAAAGGTTTAGGGACTAGATTGGATTTGAGTATTGCTTTTCACCCTCAGACTGATGGCCAATCCGAGAGGACAATACAGATCCTAGAAGATATGTTTCGTGCTTGCATGTTTGATTTTGGAGGTAGTTGGGATCAATACTTGCCTTTAGTAGAGTTTGCTTATAACAATAGTTATCAGTCTAGTATTTAGATGGCACCTTTTGAGGCCTTGTATGGAAGGCGTTGTAGATCACCGATTGGTTGGTTTGAAACTGGAGAGTCTAGATTGGTAGGTCCAGATCTAATTCAAGAAGCTGTGGAGAAGGTTAAGATAATCCGAGAACACTTGGTGACTGCTCAGAGTAGACAGAAGTCGTATTCAGATCAAAGACGTCGACCTTTGGAGTTTAGTGTAGGAGAACATGTGTTTTTACGTGTGTCTCCAATGAAAGGCATCTTACGTTTTGGCAGGAAGGGTAAGCTTAGTCCCAGGTTTATTGGTCCTTTTGAAATTCTAGAGAGGGTGGGACAAGTGGCTTATCGCTTAGCTCTCCCACCTTATCTCTCTGGAGTTCACCCAGTTTTCCATGTGTCTATGCTTCGGAAGTATGTTCATGATCCTTCTCACATTATTCAACATCAGTCGGTGCAACTTGATGAGAATCTAAGCTATACAGAACAACCAATGGCTATAGTAGACAAACGCGTGAAGCGTTTACGTTCTAAGGATGTTGTGTCAGTGAAAGTGGCTTGGCGAGGGCCAGCTGGTGAGGAGATGACTTGGGAACCAGAAACTGTTATGCGTGAGAAGTATCCTCACTTGTTTGAGACTCAAGGTTAGTTATAGATTAAATTCGAGGACGAATTTTTTTTTTTAGAGGGGAAGAATGAAACGCACCGTTTCTTTTTTTAAAAAGAAAAATATTAATATAATAATAATAATAAAAACCCAACAAACCCCCACCCCCCCTCATTTTCTTTCCCGAGACCCCTTCCCCCCCTCTGTTTTCCGTCTTCTTCTTTCTTTCTTTCTTTCAAAATCCCTCTCACGTTCTCCCTCTCTTTTCATCTATTGTTCCAAAATCCACCAAATTTGTTACACTTTTGTGGTACTCAAGCTATGGAAAGGTGATTGGAGTTATGGGAACTATACCCACCTCTTTAAAATTTCCTATTTGAAGCTTTTGAGGTAAACCCATTAACAACAAAGTTAGATAATTATTTCTATAGCATAGATTAGTTATGGATTGTGTGTGAGAGGTATTGGAAATTTAAATATTTGGATATTTGGGTTTTCCTCAAAACCCTAGACATTATAATTTGGGGATTTTATCTAATTTTTCATTCTCTTATTATTAATGTCTAGATTCCTCGGAAAATACAGTGGTTGCTCCTCCCCACATCATTGGAAGACACTGATTGGGTTCTCTTTGGTTGTGAGTAGCTAATTTTACTTAGTGGCTTTTTAATTGGTATTTTTAGGAGAAGCAAGTATATTTTAAAAATACATTTTCTTAGTGATCTTAGTTCCTATGAGTACCTGAGAAGGAAAAATAAGTATAATATTTATTTTCTTGGTTTGATTTAATTCTTTATGATTTTTTTGATAGTTTGATGATGTAATTTAAATGTGAAAATTTAGTTCTCATTGTGAATTTTGGTTAATGATGACCGTTTGCTACAACGAAGAGATAAAGTAGCCTATAGGTTAAATACCTATAGTTTATATATTTTTCGTTTGCTACAACGAAGAGATAATGTAGCCTATGGGTTGAATATCCATAGTCCCTATATTTACCGTTTGCTGCAACGAAGAGATAATGCAGTCTACGAGCTAATTGTTGTAGTTCTATAATTTCCGTTTGCCACAACGAAGAGATAACGTGGTCTATGTATACATAGTAGAATTAAAGTTTATATAAAGTTGTTAATCTTGATTATGATTTGATTTTAATTCTTATGAGTTAGCAAGGGAGTAAATATAAGTTTTATAAAAAAAAATGAGCTGTATTTATTTCACTTTAATTTAAATTCCATTTAAATTCTTTTCGGATGAAAAACTCGTGCTATGGTTGCTTTTCTCCTTCCTGTCCACTTTGTATTTTTATGCTCTCACTAAGTCCTTGTGACTTACCCCATTCTTTCCTTTTCCTCTCAGATTCACAGGTAGTTGAGTAGCAGACTTCCTGGGATTTGCTGATCTCCCTAGGAATTTTGTTCATCTTTTGGTAGGCCTCCATTGCATATAATGGAGAATATATTTTGGTGACTCCAGTATAATGCAGCTATAGTGACAGGGACAGAAATAGATATAGATGAAATCCCTTTATTTTGAGTTTATTTTAGTGATGTATTTGGATATATATCCATATCAAGGGCCTATGTTGTGATGTGTGGCCTTGATATCTAACTGTTGGATCTAAATATATGTATATATGATTTCACAGGTGGTTCTGCATACTTGGTTTGTCCTGTTTTTAGGGGAGACTCTGCCGGATTTTTGGTAGTCCCCTTTATTTGTCTTTATTTATGTCTTTGTGTTCAGGCTAGCCAGGCTAAAGAACATGTAGCTTGTGCGCCGGTCATGATCCTAGGACGGGTTGTGACATTTTAGATTTAAGTCAATAAGATTTTATGGAGTAAATTTTATTTTTCATATTTTTTTAAAAATTAAATTAAAATATTTAAAATTATATCTACAAATTAAAATCTTAAAACCTATAAAAAAAACAATTAAAAATTTGAAAAAAAATCAACAGGGTTAAATAAAATCAAGTAAAAATATTAATGGTTAATGCCTATATTAATTTCAACATATCTTCTTTTGTAAAACTTCTTCTTTAAATCTTGTGTTATATCAATAGTTGAAAATTAAGAAATTATAAAATGATATAAAAAAATTGTATTTCAAATAGAAAAATTATGAGTTGTATTTGCTCAAAATAAATCTAACTTCACTTGAAGAATTTATAGCCATTGATCAAATTTTTAACTTCACAATAGTCGTTGATTTGATTTGTTTAAATTTAACATTAATGAAGCATTAAATGGCTCATATTAAGGCTCTTTATTATATAATTTATGCACATATCTAAATTATTTTTATGATAATATTTTAAATAAATTTATGTTTTTATAATTTTTGTGATATAATTTAGATGTTATAATTTAGTATACTTTGTTTTTTAATTTAAATTTATTCAAATCTTAAATACTATTATAGATATTTAAAATTTAGATTTTACAATTTAGTATACATTGATTTTTAGTTTAATTTTATTCAAATCTTAAATACTATTGTAGAAATTAATATAATAATAATAACCATAAAAGTTGAACATAAAAAAATATAATTTCACCATAATAATTTAGATATTAATGTGATTTCAGGTAAATTGTTCATTTTGTGAATTAAGTGAAAATTTTCTACTTGCTTTTATAAAAAAATATTCATCCCTATGTGTTTTTGTTTATATATATCTTTCATTTTAATATATTTGCATATACATATTAATGTATAAAAGAAAATTAAAATTTGTCCAAGTAAAAGAAAATCTTGAATAATTTATTTCATTGAGAAGATAATAAATAAAAAAATGAATAATAATTTGCTTAATAATTAATTTTAGACACTAATTTTTTGTGGAGAAAAATAATATTGATTATGATGATTTTAGTTTGATTTTTGTTATGTAATTAAATATATATTAATTATGTAAATGAAATTTTAATTTTGATTGGACAAAAATCTTTAGTAAAAAAGTATTATAAGTGTAAATATTATTTTTATACCAAATCAAATTTACTTGTAGTGAATATTTCTTTAAATTTCATGTATATTTAAAATGCAAATAATGAATACTTTTTAATGTAATTGACATAAAAAAAATAATGCTCCTGTTTTGAGCGAAAAATATTTTCTTTTTGAGATTCCAACAAAAAAAATACAAAAATGTCCTTATGTTGGGACGGAAAATATTTCATATTTGAGATTCCAACAAAAAAATACAAAAATACCCCTATTTTGGGCAGAAAATTATTTCCTTTTTGAGATTCCAAAACAACTACTTTTATTATAAGTGTAAATATTATTTTTATACCAAATCTAATATACTTGCAGTGAATATTACTTTGAATTTTGTGTATATCTAAAACGTGAATAATGAATTTTTTAATGTAATTGACATAAAAAAAATACAAAAATGCTCCTGTTTTGAGCGAGAAAATATTTCTTTTTTGAGATTCCAACAAAATAAAATACAAAAATGCCCTTATGTTGGGCGAGAAAATATATCCAACGAAAAATACAAAAATGACCCTATTTTGGACAAAAAATTATTTCTTTTTTCAGATCAGAAAACAACTACGTTTATATATATAAAGATTTAATATTTACTTTTAGAGAAAAATGGTCATGCACTGACAGTATAAAATTATTTTACATTGTCATCCTATCACAACCCATCATGTATGATAAGTTTGTTGACTTTTAAAAAATTATCTTAAAAGTCATATCAATGTGATTTGTGATTGGACGACAGTATAAAATTATTTTACACTGTTAGTATATCACCATTAAACTCTTACTTTTATATTATAGAAATATATCATATATTATTTATAATATTCATTATAAGAAATAAATTAAAAAAAGCACTTCAAATGCTTTGGAGGAATTAGCACGTGATTCTCTTTTCATTTTTTTAGTTTGCTGTCTTTTTTCTCTCTTATTGTATCCCAAAAAATCATTTCATGTGTTTGAGTTTTTTAATTTCAATATATATATATATATATATATATATATATATTATTTATGTTTGTACCAACATATTTTTTCATTCAAAAAGTAATATTACTTTTATAGCTTCACCTACTCTTCACCTAATATTCTCTCAACAAATATTAATATAATAATTTTGTCTACAATCTCTACAATGAATAGTAAAAATAACATCCTGGATTGTATTATTTATAGATTCAATGCAGCATATTAAAGTGTATTTATCCTTTCAACTTTTACCCTTTAAATTTTCACTGCAATCTTTATTTTCAACGCAACCCATTTATTCTAAAAGTACCCTAAAAATAAGTGGAAATAGAAACTTCAACAATGACTTAACTTTTATATATAAGATTGCAATAAAAGGATTGAATGAAACAAATAATTTGTAAAAAATTAAATTTAAATTTATATGATCATGATAAAAAAAAAATATTATATCACTAATATAAAATATATCTCTTATTATTATTACTTAAAGTAACTGTGATAGAGGGTTTTTTCGTGATCAAAATCTATATACCATATTGATTTATTTTTTTTGCTAAAATTCCGCTAGATTTTTTATTTTATTTTTTAATATTTCATAAAAAAATACATAATTATGGTAAGTAAGGTGACTATCACGAGTATATATTTTGATTACGAGTATTTATTTTATGATAAATGCTAATCAGTATTCTTAAGACACTGATTAAGGAACTGAAGTATAAAATTTTTTATTGGAATGTGTAAAATTGTGTTGTCCATTGCACTATCTTATGATTTTTATAATAAATATTTTATCCTTTTAATTTTTTAAATAACACTGGTTAGCAAGACGTTTATTTTATTTTCTAATATAATTCATAAAAAAATACGTACTTTTGTCATGGGATATGCACCATCTTAAAAGAAAATATTACTTCAAATAGTCGGGTAATTTGCTAATACTTGTCAACACTGTTCACTCAGTCTGAAGGCTTCCGTCTAAGTAGGTCAAGCACATCAAGCTTATCAATCTTAGCAGCAAGTATGAAATCATTTTCTGTCAACCCACCTGCACGAACATGCATCAGTATATTGTATGTCAAGTATTAGGTAGTAAATTTAAGAAAAATAACTATTAAAAGACTACAAAGGGAACATGCTTGATTGAACCACCAAATCACTAAAATAGTGTATGGTTAACCTATGACATTACTGAAATCATCTACTACATGTGCAAATGAGTTGAATAAATAGCTACACCCAGCAGCTTCAAAGATCAACATACATATAATCAATATCAAAGCTTTAAGTGATCTAACCAGAATGGCTGTAACATATTATCATTTACTACCATTTATGCTATAAGAATTTCAAAGGCATATCATAACTACATATTCAGGGTATAGTTTGTACAAATTCAGTTAGAAAAGGGAATGGAAGACGGAAAAGGCAAGAAAACCAGGTAAATATTAGCAAAACCACAAAAAAGAGTACTTGAGAAAAAGATTGCACAATTTCTGTTCATTCCTATTGAAAGATATCCACCAAAGACAATGAAAATGGAAAATAAGAAGAATGAATAATTCATACCAACAGCATGAGTCCAAATCTCAATAGTAACATTATTCCAGCCAACAAGGTGAAGATCAGGATGATGACCTGCATTATAAACGTCTTCTTGGTTACATTTTGTATGTATTCTTTAAAATGAGATCAGTAACAAAATGAAAACAGAGCATGATACCTTCATTTTCAGCAAGAACAGCTACTATCCTGAAAAATTCCAATCCTTTGGTGAAAGTCTTTACTGTCCATGACTGCCTCAGCTTCATGACTCCATCTTCGTTTACCAAATTCCACTCAGCAACCTAACCACTCAATATCAATATCCAAGACAACGAGACTTAAAAACCTTGAATTGACAGATACAAACTTGTGGCATTAGAGTGTGTGCTGCGTCCTCACTCATGGGTCGCAATTCCTTCAGATTGCATGGTACACACTTCTTGTCTGTCAGACCTAAGGTAGAACGAAGGAAAAATTTATTACACAGCAAGAACTATGAAATTTTAGAATATACAGTGTCATTATATCTGTTTCTTAAATGAAGAAGTGAGGATCAAAATGATAAGCAAAACAGCTCCATCTCAAGAACATGTAGAAAGTATATAGTATTTTTGGTACGAAGCCACACAAATCCTACAATCCTGATCGATCGAGCTAGGCAGAGAGAAAAAGTATATAGTATATACTATAACAAAGTTCCATAAACAACACTGTCAATCAACAAAATTCGCTAGGGAAATGTAGAAATTGAATTGGAATTTTTTCTTTTACCATTGAAATAGTACAAAAGAACAACATCACAAGGGAAAAGGACCAACTTAAATTTGTGTATTAGATGCAAAAGGGTTTTGCTACAACAAGAAGAGTCACATCTCACAACTCACAAGGCATAAAGACAAATAGCATATCAGTTTCAATCAATTGCTATTTCATTCAACAGTATCTATCTTGTTCACCACATATTACACAATTTTCTAGTCCCACCCTTGATAATGCAAAATGTTCTAAATTTAAGAAGTGAGTTCCTACTTTATGAAACTCCAAACTTGGTCCTTCTTTTATATCTCAATGAAATGATGACTACAAGCAAGTTAGAGCTGTATTTTTAAAGAGTAACATTCATGATAAAACCATGACAAGTGAAACTCAATAAAGAAAACTCAAATAATTAGTGATGAATACACATATAGATAGACGGGTAAAGCGTGAGCATCTAAGCAAACATAAGCTATAGGAGAGGTAAAAAAGAAGTTATTTAATGCGTGAACGCACGTGTAAGCGAGATTTGAGAAGCGGCCATGTTTGTCTTTGGAGCAAAAAAGGTTGGAGAGAAGCAGAGGGTAATGGGAATGTATGTATAATAGAGAAATTGGATAAAATGGTGCGCAGCGCAGAGGGTGCCGCTTATCTTTGTGGATCAACCAACTGCTGCTGATCGTTTCTCTCGGAAATGGGGCACGGCCACGTGTGGTCGACTTCATACAAATCCTTCCCAACTACCAGCCTTTTTTCTTTTTTGTTGTACTTGTACTATAACTGTAGTAACAAGTAAGGTTTTAACCTAGACCTAAATTCCCATCACTAGTACAATTCTAACGAGTTTTTCCAAATTCCAACTACCAAGCTGACAAGTAATTGGTTTTTTAGGTTATATTTTATAAAATTAAGTATAATCAGGTTGAACACTTTTAAATTTGATTTTTTTTACAAAGTTTAATTTGTCAAAAAAAAATGTAATAAAATGATATTAAAATTAATGTCACATCATTATTTAATAAATAAAATAATCATTTTGAGTCTATTAGCAAACATAAGAGACCAAAATAAGATTTTTAAAACATAAAAGACTAATACGGGAAAAAAAATGCAAAATTGTATTAGATCAAAATGATATTTTAGCCTTATAAATTTGTCAAAGTGTGTAGGGGAGACAAGTTCCCACGGAATGTGTCGATTGCCAACCTTATTAAATTGAACTGACTAAATGTTACTTTTGGTTCTTTATGTTTGAATGTTTTTTCATTTTGGTACATAATGTTTTAAAAGTTTTATTTTAGTCCTTTATGTTTTCAAAAGGTATCGTTTTGATCCTTTTTTCAATTTTTCGTTTAAAACATTAGTCTTATGTTAATATTTTAATTTTTAAATAATTAATTTAATATAGTAGCGGCTAAAAACCACCACTATCTTTATTTTATTTTTAAAATATAAACCACTAAAAAAACATCATCTCCTCCAACTTCTTCTAGATCTGAAATTTGCTTCACATTTTCTAGATCTGAGTTTTGCCCTCCTCGATGAAGAACACCACGTGAGTATTCTCCACCTCGAACGTGTGGACCGCGGGCTTGTCTTCGGCGATAGGCATCATCTGCTGACAAATCCCACGATTTGAAGGTGAAGGCTTTGACTGTGTTGATGCCTTGTAGGAGACGAGGTTGTAGTGGCGGACGTTGAAGGCGTGGGTGAGGGGGAAGGCAACGATGGCCTCAGCGTTGCGCGTGTCGCCACCGGCGAGGTTGAGGCCCCAGGAGACCCAGCCGGTGGAGCTCGGCGACGCGACAGAGAGGGAGTGGTTGGTGGCGTTGAAGAAGAGGTGGAGGGTGGGGAGGTTGGTGCAGTTGGCATAAGTGCGGTTGAGCTTTTGGGAGGTGCAAGTGAAGGCAGAATGGGAAGGGTTGGCAAAAAGTGAAAGGAGAATTATGAAGAGGGAAATAATGGCGCGATGGTGGTGGGTAGAAAGGGTAGATGGAATGCCACTGATGTGTGAGTGAAAATTTGATAAAAAAGAGAAAGAAAGAGAGTAAATTATATTTTTAAATAAAATAAAGATAGTGGCAGTTTTTAGCCACCACTATATTAAATTAATTATTTCAAAATTTAAATGTTAACGGAACACTAACGTTTTAAACGAAAAATTGAAGAAATGACTAAAATGATACCTTTTGAAAACATAAAGGACTATAACGAAACTTTTAAAATGTTATGTACCAAAACGAAAAAATACTGAAACATAAAGAACCAAAAGTAACATTTAGCCAATTGATCAGGACAAATAGAGAGTTGGCTTTACATATGGCTTACGGAATGATGAATCCATACCTATTTCCTAAATTTTTTAAGGATTGAACACATATTCGAATCCGAAAACATTTCTATTTCTTGAATTTTCTTTCCAGAAAAAGCAATAAGGAACCTTAAGAAATACCTTCCAGAATATCAAATCCATAACACAAATAAAATGGTGTAACTTTCTAGAAATGCAAATTTGAAATTGGTTATTGATAATGATATTCCACAAGGTATTTCTTAAGGTTCCATATATTTTGGAAAACTTAATCAAGAATTATCAAAAAACAAATTCTGGATTTGTAATTTTGGAAAGTTACACCATTTTTAATATTCCAAATTCGTCAATCCAGAAACATAATCACATAAAAAAAGACTTACCTTAGACACTAACTTTGACTTAGGAGAATGAGGGGTGATTTGTAAAGTTACTTGATACAAAACAACATTGAGGAAAGGAGAGAAGGACCAAGGGAGAGACAATGGAAGCACCAAACGGTAAAGGAGGTACAAAGGGGTGAAGCTTGACTTTAGGGGATAGAAGGGTGAGAGCGAACTTATAAAATGAGAAGGGTAATTTTGGGATATTAAAAATTATGGAGGTGCATAATGAAATTTATTGGTGCAGGTAGCAACAACCCAATATTAATAGCAAAAAGGCCTAAGCTGATCCAACATTATTCGGCCCGAAGACACATTTGAGGCCAACTAAAGCATAAACGTTTGCAGTTCATAGTTACTTCATATGCTTGAAATACAGGATCTCTTAATTAAGGCTTAATTACCAATTTGATTCCTAAATTATTTAAAATTCTTCAATTTGGTCATCAAATTTTAAAAAGTTTCAATTAGGTCCTCTAATTTTTAAAAGTGTTTCAATTAGGTCATTTCCGTCAAATTAAACTAACACCGTTAATATGAAAATTACGGCGATTTTGATGTGCAAATAGTGGCGGTTTTTAACCGCCACTATATTTATTATTATTTTTTAAATTAAAAAATATAAAAAATAAATATAATTTGCAACCCATCCCCGCACCGTAGCCTTCGTTGACGGACCAACCTCACACTAGCAAAATCGCAACCCCACACCACCGCATGTGTCGAGCACGCCTTTTTCCCTCACCGGCTGGGTTGGGCAAAGTTGGCATCCAAATCGTAGCCGGAACCGTGGCCACACGTGCGTCTAGGCGAGGGTGTTTGGCACGAAAAAAGGATGCACTGGGTTAGATCTGGGTTCATATGGTGATGGTTGGTTGGGTACTGTGGTGGTGCGCGCGGTGTCGGTGGCGGATCTGGGTGGGGTTGTGCAGAAGGTGGTCGCGCCGGAGATAATGGCAGCGCGAGCAACACTTCCCTGGTATTATTGAATTAAAATAAAAAAATATCAAAAGGGTAGTTTGCTGCAGCTTTCACGAAAATGGGGGAGGCAACCTTGCTGCGACGTGCAGCAGAGGTGTTGCTATGCCGATGGTGATGCTATGACAAGATTCGACGGCTAGCTCTTCCCAAGTTTTTTGACAATGGAATATGTTCATGTCTGGGGATAAGGGGAGACCTTCCGTCGTCTCTTTGTGTTCTGATATCTTTGTAACTTGTTCGAAAGGTGGGGAACCTGCAATAAACACTCCAACGTTCAAGTTAGGGTTCGGCACAGAGCATTTAATGTATGTAATAAATGCAAAATCAGAGAGATTACCTTGGGGAGTGGATCCCCTATTTATAGATATTCTTATTGGGCTTGGGCCTTCATGGGCCTTTGGCCCTGAGGGGCCTTAGCTCTTTTCTTAATCACAAACGTGGTGATTAAGAGTATTTAATTACTTAGTGGTGTATATATCTCTTCTAGTGTTCGGCCTATTTGTGCCGAATACTATCATTTAGGTCCGAGGTGAAGGACTTTAGGGGTCCTCGGATTTATAGATGCCGAATACTCTGTCTGCCGAACGGATCATACAGCGTGTTCGGCTGTGCTTTGGGTACCGAACACTTGATTCTATTGTGGGGGGTATTCGGTTTGTATGTGTTGCCGAATACCCCAACTAGTACACATGCCCCCCAGCCTCAAGCGAAAGAACAAGAGCGAAGAGGTTTGTTTGGTTGATACTGGTGTTTTAAGGTTGTGTCTTTTGAAATTACTGCCATTTAAGGCAGAATAAAGCCGTTGGGTTGGAGGAATCGAAGCGTTGCATGACATGAACCGTTAGATCTTGACAGATCTAACGGTTGGGGGGTTCTGGACCGTTATGGGCCTGGGCCCTATAAATAGGGGAGAGATGTCGTTCTCATTGCTCATATTTACGATTTCACTAAAACTTTCTTCTCTTGCTCTCGGCCGAATAGTTGTTCTAGCTTCATTCTTCTCGTCTTAATTAAGGTACGAGGGTTCGGCTTTTGTTCTTTTCTTTTTTGTTATGAGTCCAGTTGGCCGTGAGGTTTCTGGGGGAACCGAGGTGGTTGACTATCCGTCTGCTCCCTCTAACAGTAGAGATTCTGGCGAGGGGTCTTCGACTGCCTCGTCTTCTGAGTCCGTTTCTTCTTCTTCGGCTTCTTTTTCTTCGTTTCCAAACCGAGAGGGAATGGGTGAGAATGTTATGGGTCCTGAGGCCTCTTCTGCCTCTTCGGCGGAGGAGGGTTCTGGAGCAAAACCGAAGCGTAGACCTCGGGTTGCTCATGTGAAAAAGGCTTTTCCACCCATTACCCTTCCCGGGTATACCTGGGTTGCTGGGGAAGTCGGGGCCTATTGGTCTCGGTACGATGATAGGAATAGCGTCCTTAACTTTGTAAATTATGTGGATGTGTCTTCTATTGCCGAAGATGAATTTTGCCCTGTAGGATTACAGTGTTGTCGGCGAGAGCCTAACCCTGAGTTTGTTTTCATGGGGAAAGGCAACTCGAAAAGGGATTTCTTTTATATGTATGATTGCGTATTTCGTGATTTACATGTAAGGGTTCCTTTTGATGACTTCACAATGGGGGTGCTTCGGGTTTTAAACGTGGCACCCTCGCAGTTGCACCCGAATGGGTGGGCTGCCATCCAGGCGTTTCGGGCCCTTTGTATATTTAATTTTATAGAGCCTTCGGTGAACGTGTTCTTATATTACTTTTGTACTCGGCCTAAAGATGGTCTATGGGTCTCTTTAATAAGAAGACCGAAAAGGCCTCTTTTCAAGTCATTCACCACCTCTTATAAGAATTTTAAAACTGGTTTCTTCAAAGTAGTTGTTAGGCCGAATATAGGGACTCACCATCTTTATGATACGAGTGGGAAGTCCCTATTTCCTTTCTACTGGGAGCAAAACCCTCGGCGTTATGACAAGTTTCCGAAATCCCTGATGACCAAAACGGAACGCGAGGATCTCCTTTTTCTAGAGTCTCTCCCCCGAAAGCTCCCTGCTAGGCAGCTTGTGGCCCTGTTAAATTCTTCCACTGTTTTAGCAGATATGTGTGGTAAGATTTTTGTTCTTTCTTTGCAAGTGTTTAAAAGTTTTGGCTTTTGTTATTGACTAAGTGTTTTTTGGTGTAGGTATTATGGCCGATGCCGGAGGTGATGTATTTTCGTACCGGAATGCCCGGAGGAATCGGGCTCAAGCTGCGGGGAACAAGTCCGGAACTGCTGTCGTGCCCCCTATTTCCAAACAACCGACCCCCCGACCACCTCCCGTAGACACTGTGCCTCCTCCAGCAGGAGAAAAGAAAAGCAAAGAGAAAGAGCACAAGAAAAGGCACCGGAGTCGTGAGGCTTCGGAAGAAGAAAGGATTAAGAAGCTGAAGCAACAGACCTTGGGTTTTCCTGCTTCGTCTTCTTTATCGGCTATCAACGCTTTGACTGCCGAAGGATTTTTTGCTAAAGACTTTCGGCCCAAGAAGATGGTGAGCTCAAATGACATTTCGGATACTGGGAAGGCCATCCTTAGCAAAGCCGATGCCAACGCCAACTGGTCGGCCTTTTGTGAATTTCAAGCGAGGGCGACCGCCATTGCTTATCATTTGTTTGGGAATCCTTTGAGGGAGGCCGAAAAATTAAAGGAGGATTTGGAGGAGGCCCAAGCGTCTAATAAGCAAGTGTTGGAGGCCAACTTGGTTTTGGCCGACGATAATGGGCGCTTGAAGGATGAAGTTAAGGACCTTTCGGTCAAAGTGCATGAATTAGACACTAAAGTGTTAATGGCCGAGAAGGATGCTAAGCTTCAATCTGATGAAATGGCGCGGCTAAGGGCTCTGTTAGCCGAGGCTCGGGAAGAGAGGGATGCGGAACGTGTTGCGAGGGAGAGGTTTCGTGCTTCGGCTGAAGAAAAGATTGTTGCCGAACACGAGGCTGGTTTCCTCCATGGGATGCGACAGATAACCCATTTTTACAACGTTCGTGATCGCAGCATCTTTGATATGGAGAAGGATGTTTATCAAGGGCAATTGATGCCTATTGATGACATCCCGGATGATGCGATTCTCGAGAATCCTCTTGATGGTGCAGGGCTCGGTGCCGCCGATGAGGGAGGAGATGAAGAAACTGTAGACGTCGATGTACATGACGATTAGGCAAAAATATAATGATTCTGTAGTTTTTAGAGCCTTTTGTCTTTTTGTATACATGGGCTCGGCCCTTTTTGATTAATCTAATGAAAATATATTCTTCCTGTTGATTTTTAACTTAGCTTATTTCGCTTTTTTAATTGTCTTTGTAAGACTTGAATTGTTTTTGTTGGTCGAAGTAGAACTGTAAGTATTTTTCGAGTATGCGGTTCTTTTATTGAATGGTGCATCCTTAGTCGAGTGGTAGTACTCGGGAGGGAAACCGTTTTGATGAAGATCCGAATGGTGCATCCTTAGCCGAGTGGTAGCAATCGGGAGGGAAACCATTTTGATGAAGATCCGAATGGTGCATCCTTAGCCGAGTGGTAGCAATCGGGAGGGAAACCATTTTGATGAAGATCCGAATGGTGCATCCTTAGCCGAGTGGTAGCACTCGGGAGGGAAACTATTTTGAAGAAAATTTGAATGGTGCATCCTTAGCCGAGTGGGCGCACTCGGGAGGGAAACCATTTTGATGAAGATCCGAATGGTGCATCCTTAGCCGAGTGGTAGTAATCGGGAGGGAAACCATTTTGAAGAAAATTTGAATGGTGCATCCTTAGCCGAGTGGGCGCACTCGGGAGGGAAACCATTTTGATGAAGATCCGAATGGTGCATCCTTAGCCGAGTGGTTGTACTCGGGAGGGAAACCATTTTGATGAAGAGGATCCGAATGGTGCATCCTTAGCCGAGTGGGCGCACTCGGGAGGGAAACCATTTTGAAGGAAATCCGAGTGGTGTGCTCAAATAATAATAATAGCAATTTGTGCATCCTTTTACATTTTCGTAGGGATGGTAAAATGAGGGAAGAAAGTAATCACATTTTAAATATATAGTGAAAAATACATCAACTGAAGTAATATTTAAGATGAGTGGAGTTCCAGGTTCTTGGTATTGTTTTTCCTGACAGTTCTTCCAACCTGTATGCTCCATTGTTGAGGTTTTGCCGAACTCTGAATGGGCCGTCCCAATTGGCTGCCAATTTTCCTTCTTTGGAAACTCTTCGGGCATCGCCTTGCGCCCTTAGGACTAGATCTCCTTCTTGAAAGTCTCGCGGCTTCAGCTTTGAGTTGAATTTTCGAGTCATTCTTTGTTTGCATGCTTCGGCATTGAGACGTGCTCGGTCACGTATTTCTTCAACCAAGTCTAGTTCGTATCTCATGGAACTTTCGTTTTCGGAAGTCTCGAAGTTTTGTCTTCGGAATGAGGGTTCTCCTACTTCGACTGGGATCATTGCTTCGGTCCCATAAACCATTCTGAAAGGTGTTTCTTTGATGGTTGATTGAGGGGTGCACCTGTATGCCCATAATATCTCGGGTATCTCTTCTGCCCAAGCCCCTTTGACCGTTCCCAATCTTCTTTTCAGTTCTCCTAAGATGACTTTATTTGCGGCCTCCGCTTGTCCGTTTGTTTGGGGGTGCTCAACCGAGGTAACTTTGTGTTTTATTCTCAATCCTTCAAGGAAAGCGTTTAACTTCTTGTCCGTGAATTGTAGGCCGTTATCTGTGACGATTGCATATGGAATGCCGAAGCGAGTGATGACATTTTTCCACAAAAATTTCTGTACGTTCTGAGCCGAGATGATTGCCAAAGGCTCGGCCTCTATCCATTTTGTGAAGTAGTCGACAGCTACTATCAAGAACTTGCGTTGTCCTGTAGCTACAGGGAAAGGACCTAGAATGTCGGTTCCCCATACAGCAAAAGGCCAAGGTGACGATATGGAGTGTAACTTATCTGCTGGTTGGTGAATAAGGTTAGCATGTTTTTGGCACTGGCTACACTTTTTTACGTGCTCGGCGCAGTCGGTTTTGAGGGTCGGCCAGTAATATCCTGCTCGGAGAACTCGTGTTGCCATCGTTCGTGCTCCAGAATGCATGCCACAGATTCCTTCATGCAGCTCCCTCATCACGTATTCTGCTTGTTGTTTCTCAAGACACTTTAACAAGGGCATGGAAAATCCCCTTCTGTACAACTCTTCGGCTATCATAACGTATCTTGAAGCATTGATTCGCAATCTTTTGGCTTGTTCTTTATCCTCCGGAAGGAGTCCTTGTGCCAAGTATTGTTGTATTTCAGTTATCCACGTACTTTCGGCTGCCGAAAGCTGCATGCATTCTTCGGCGGTTATACTTGGTTCGGGCAACGTCTCCTGGATGAAGGTTCTCAATTGTCCGGGTTTTTGGGTAGTAGCTAATTTAGCGAGCCGATCTGCCCTATCATTGTGTTCTCGGGCTAAATGATTCACCCTTACCTCCTCGAACTCTTGTTTCATCTGAATGAAAGTATGATAATATTTCAGCAATTGAGGGTCTTTGACTTGGAAGACACCGTTGATCTGTTCGGCTGCTACTTGCGAATCATTCCAACATTGTATCTTTCGGGCTCCCATCTCTCTGGCCAGTCTGAGCCCAGCTAATAAGGCCTCGTACTCGGCCTGATTGTTGGATGCTTTGAAACCGAATTGTAATGACTGTTCCAGGCGTATTTGGTTGGGTCCTTCCAGTATGATGCCTGCACCGCTTCCCCTTTGGTTTGATGATCCATCTACATGTACCGTCCACCATTTTTCTTCAAAAGTTTCAGCAGGGTGTAGTTCATTGATGAAATCTGCTAGGCACTGTGCCTTGATTGGACCCCTCGGTTCGTACTTTAAGTCGAACTCCGAGAGCTCTACTGACCATGCTATCATTCTCCCTGCTAATTCTGGTTTCCTTAATACCTTTGCAATTGGGCAATCGGTTTTGACAATTACCCGATGTCCTTGAAAGTATTGTCTCAGGCGTCTTGCAGCATTCACTACTGCTAGGGCAGCCTTCTCTATCGTTTGGTACCTGGTCTCGGCTTCCTGTAGTACTCGGCTAGTGAAGTATATAGGTGCCTGACCACTTTTCCATTCCTGTACTAAAACCGCACTTATGGCTGTTTGGGAAACCGAGATGTAAAGCATTAGATCTTTTGTAGGTTCCGGTTTTTGGAGTATGGGAGGGGCCGAAAGGGTCTTTTTTAGTTCTTGGAAAGCCTCTTCGCACTGCTGGTTCCATGAAAAGTTCTTGGCTGTTTTCAGCAATCGCATAATGGGTTTTGCCTTCTCGGCTATTCTAGGCAGGAATCGTGATAGAGAGGCAATTCTCCCTGTGAGTCTCTGGACATCCTTTGGGGTTCTCGGGCTTTTCATGCGAATAACTGCCTCGCATTTATCTGGGTTGGCTTCTATGCCTCGGCATGTTAACATAAAACCCAAGAATTTTCCCCCTTGGACGCCGAAGACGCATTTTTCAGGGTTTAGGCGCATGTTATGTTTCCTGAGTTCCTTGAAGATCTCTTCTAGGTCCTTTGCGTGTTCGTCAGGCATGGAAGATTTAACCACCATGTCGACTACATACACCTCTAGGTTTCGTCCTAACTGTTTCTGGAAAACTTTGTCCATCAGTCTTTGATAAGTGGCTCCCGCGTTTTTCAGGCCGAAGGGCATTACTTGGTAGCAAAAATTGGCTGATTCGGTTATGAAAGCTGTCTTGTCTTCATCTGGAGGGTGCATTCGGATTTGGTTGTACCCTGAATAAGCATCCAAAAAACTAAGACAAAGATGTCCAGCTGCCCCATCGACCAATCTGTCAATGTTTGGTAACGGATAGGCATCTTTTGGGCAAGCTTTATTTAGATCCGTGTAGTCCGTGCACATCCTCCATCTTCCATTTGCCTTCTTTACCATGACGACATTGGCTAACCAAGTGGAATACTTAACCTCTCGGATGAAATTGGCGGCCAAGAGTTTGGACACTTCTTCTGCTACTGCTTTCCTCCTATCCTCTCCCATTTTCCTTTTCTTTTGAGAAATCGGTCTTGCTTCCCGGCATATTGCCAATTTGTGGCAATGGAATTTTGGGTCAATGCCGGGCATGTCGGCGGCTTTCCAGGCAAAGAGATCGGCGTTTTGTTCCACTACTCTTTGAATCTGAAACCTGCCATCTTTGGATAGATTGTTTCCGAGGTATGTATTTTGAGTTTTATCTTGCCCAATTTGAAATGGATGGACCTCCTCATTCGGCTTTACTTGCTGGTCCTCGATTCTGGGGTCGAGATCTAAAGTTTGGTGCGAGGGTTCAGCCACCGAGACCATGTGTACCGACTTGCTGTCGTCTTCCCTTAGTTGAGTAACCTTCAGACTGGCTAGGTAACATTCTCTTGCTGCCTTTTGATCGGCGTGGACCGTGACGACCGTGCCTCGGTTTGATGGGAATTTCATGGCTAAATGTGGGGTGGAGACTATGGCTCCAAGAGTGTTCAACGACGGTCGTCCTAGTAGTATGTTGTACGAGGTGTTGGCGTGGACCACAATGTATCTCACTCTTATGGTCTTGTACTCCTTTCCTTCATAACCGAAGGTTGTGTCCAACTCTATACACCCTCTGGTGTTAACCCTCTCACCGGAAAATCCGACTAAGGGTTCGTCATAGGGCATGAGCTTTTTCTCTGGTATGTCCAGTTGTTTGAAAGTGTTCCAGTATATGATGTCGGCCGAGCTTCCTTGATCTACTAGGGTTTTTCGAACTGTGCAGTCGGCCACATCTACACTGATGACCATTGGATCATCTTGCATTGGGTCGGTCCCCTGAAAATCTGCATCTGTGAAGGTGATGGGCGGCATTTTCAGTGCGTTCGTAGTTGAAGTCATGTTGACTGACCGGACTAGTCGGAGGTGCTTTTTTCGGGCCGAAGAAGTACTTCCTCCTCCCGCAAACTCTCCGGCAATCGTGTTGATGACCCTCCTAGGATTAGAGGGTTTGATGTCTCGTCGTTCCCTGGACCTGCTTCTTTGTCTTTCGTCTTTTCTAGCATGGCTAAAGTCAGTCCGGTAGGTTCTGTCATTGTCTTTATCTCTCCAGAAGTGAGATCTTTCGGTCCTCGGATCATGGACGAAATTTTTAAGGTGCCCCATTTTGATGAGGTCTTCAATTTTGTCTTTAAGGGCAGCACATTCTTCAGTGGAGTGACCCTTGTTGCGGTGGTATCGGCATTGCTTGCTGTAATCGGCTTTAAGGGGAGTATTTGCCCTCTTCGGCATGGCCAAAATTTCTGTGGCTAGAGCTTGTTCGAGTATTCGGGATCGACTAGTGTTAAGCGGGGTATATGTTGTATACCTGGAGCCACGATACTCCTTCTCTTTGCTGATCTTGTCTTTTCCCTTTCCTTGATAATCTTTTTCTTGTTCCCTCTTCCTTGGGTTGGATTCTGCTTGGACCTGGCTTCTGTATTCGGATAATTCTTCCATCTGCATGTATCTTGCTGCTCGTCGTCGGAGGTCATCCATGTCAAGAGCCGGTTTTTTGCAGAGACTGTTGACGAAGGCTCCTGGTCTAAGAGCCGTTACTAGCTGGTGCATAGCTACCGCCGAGTCTAGGTTCCGGATGTTCAACGCTGTCCTGCCGAACCTTTCCATGAACCTTCTTAGAGATTCCCCTTTTTCCTGCCGAATATTGACTAGTGCCACTGAAGTTAGATGATGGGGTCTGCTAGTTGCAAATTGATTGCCGAATCTGGCGACCAACGTCTCGAAGCTGTCAATGGAGTTCGGTGGTAGGCGAGTAAACCAATTAAGGGCGTGTCCCTTGAGGGAGGTGGGGAACACCCTACATAGAACGGCATCTTCAGAGGTGTATAAACTGATCTGGGTTACATACACATCTACATGTTCATCTGGATCCGTGCTGCCATCGTATCGGTCCAGACTAAGGTTCTTCCAGTTTGGAGGAAGGGGAGTTTCCATGATCCCTGAGACAAAAGGATGCCTACAGGGACGTGACTGATTGTTAAAGGTAGAAAAGGAAGGCCGATTCGTCGTACCTTGCATGCTAAGGTTGATTATCGATTCCTCTTCATGATTTTTGTCTGGTTTCTGGTTTTCTTGTCTCCTGGATTGGTTCAAGTCTCTCAACTCGGCATTTTCTCGGCGGAGGGCCGACAACTCTTGAGCGTGTTGTTGCCTTATAGCCGAGATGTCGGCTCGCAACTGCCTCAGATCTGACGAAAGATTTGTCTGATCTTCCACCAGGTTTTCGTCGACGAGATGTGCTTCCATGTGCGCGTGACTTCTAGTAGTAACCATTCTTTGTGAGGCTGCGGGGAAAGTTTTACCGGGCCCCACGGTGGGCGCCAAAATGTTCCTGTCTGGGGATAAGGGGAGACCTTCCGTCGTCTCTTTGTGTTCTGATATCTTTGTAACTTATTCGAAAGGTGGGGAACCTGCAATAAACACTCCAACGTTCAAGTTAGGGTTCGGCACAGAGCATTTAATGTATGTAATAAATGCAAAATCAGAGAGATTACCTTGGGGAGTGGATCCCCTATTTATAGATATTCTTATTGGGCTTGGGCCTTCATGGGCCTTTGGCCCTGAGGGGCCTTAGCTCTTTTCTTAATCACAAACGTGGTGATTAAGAGTATTTAATTACTTAGTGGTGTATATATCTCTTCCAGTGTTCGGCCTATTTGTGCCGAATACTATCATTTAGGTCCGAGGTGAAGGACTTTAGGGGTCCTCGGATTTATAGATGCCGAATACTCTGTCTGCCGAACGGATCATACAGCGTGTTCGGCTGTGCTTTGGGTACCGAACACTTGATTCTATTGTGGGGGGTATTCGGTTTGTATGTGTTGCCGAATACCCCAACTAGTACAGAATATTTCAACAGAAAGGGATGAGGACTGGACTGTAATGCTTGATCTATCAGTTTAATGTGTCTTTCCATGATTGAGGATCGAAGAGAATAAACGAATTTGAGTGAAAATGGACATTGAGAGAAGTGTTGCTCTAGCAGCGCAACCTCATATGATGTGTTTCTAGAACAAAAAATGTGACTTTTTATTTTTAAAATAATATTAATTATAGTGGCGGTTAAAAGCCGCCACTATTCGCACATCAAAACCGCCGTAATTCTCATATTAACGGTGTTAGTTTAATTTGACGGAAAGGATTTAATTGAAATATTTTTAAAAATTAGATGACCTAATTGAAACTTTTTAAAATTTGGGGACCAAATTGATGAATTTTAAATAATTTAGGGACCAAATTAGTAATTAAGCCCTTAATTAATGCTCACATTTCTCGCATTAGAGGTTTTAAAATATTCAATAATTAATTCTCAAAAAAAAATTCAATAACTAAGAAAATTTACTTTCCAGGTGATTTATCCCATGGCTATTTTTAAATGTTTTGGTTGTAACTCACTTATATATATATATATATATATATATATATATATATATATATATATATATATATATATATATATTAGTGAATTGGGGTATCTCTTGATTGAGAGTCAATAATTAATCATTCAATATACTGAGATTCATTTAAATGATTAATCTATTTAAACAGATGTTTTTCTATATGCACAAACCTTAGATCGAATTTCTAACAACATACTTAAGGGAAAATGTTATTTATCAATCATGTCACATCAATCATATTAGTTGTAACTCACTTATATATAAACTTTATAAACAAGACAGACAAAGAGTTCTCAAGTGAGTACATATTCTATATATTGTTTTGACCATTAACTTGAGCGTTGAAAGTATTTTTTGGAAATACTTCCATTCTCATCCTATTTTGGACCAACATTATAATCACCATCATTAACTTAAAAGTAGATCCAATGAGCTTTAAGTCACCCAAAAGCTCAACTAGAACATTATTAGAAAAAATAAGTTATGTAACGATAATTTAAAACAATTTTACATTATTATTTAATTATAAACTATCATATATGTTAAGTTTGTTGATTTTTGTAAAATAATTACTGTAAAAGTCATACTAACCTTAATTTTTTATTGATTAACTGTGTAAAAATTTTAACACTTACGTCGCATACCATTAAACTCTAATTATTAATATACACCAACCTCGTAATTGCTTTTCCCAAAAAAAACCAACCTCGTAATTATTATAATATAAATGATTGATGATTTATTTATACAATATTGCTTGGAAGTATAAAAAAGCTAAAAAGATTATGACATAAACAATATAAATTACTTTAAATTAAATATATTATATAGATATTTAATATGTGTTTAAATTTTTTTAATTATTAAATTATATTTTGTAAAGCACAATTAATAAATTAATCACTATTATATTTTATAAAAAATAATTTTAAATATTTTTAAATTATCAAAATATATTTAACATGGAATTAAAAACATTTATGAAGAGCAAAAAGTATAGAATTAAAAAAATGTCTTATAAAATAATAAAATGAAAAATGTATAAAATCCGTGTTATAGAAATCGCATAATATATCAAAATAAGTAAGCTATAACTTATAACAAACTTAATTTTTCCTGTTAATTTGTTATGTAAAATTAAAAAGTGGATATAAGCATTATATTAAGCAAAGAAAATAGAACCTAGTCCCTTAACATGTAAAAATTAATATTACATGTTAAAAAGGAACAATAAATATTAATAAAATAAAAAATAAATTCACATAAACTTATTTTAAAGTTAAATTTTAATTTTTTAAAATAACTTAAACGATAAAAAAAAAAAAAATGCACTTCGAGTTCGAAGTGAAAAAGGAAGAAAGAAAGAGGGAGGAGAAAAAGAAAAGCGCATAGCATAAAAAGAAAAGGAAAGGAAGGGCATAGTTGAAAAAAACAAAACCCTCTGCTTGAGTTAGTGAGTGAAGCCCTAGACTACTCACACTTCGCAATGGCGGTTGTTGCACAAACCCCTGACATCGCCGGCGAGCGACAGTCCGGCCAAGACGTTCGCACCCAAAACGGTACCGTTTCTCTCTCTCTTTCTATTTTCTTCCACAATATATAACGAAACAACCATTTCTAAAATCGTTCAATCTCTGTGAATGCAGTGGTGGCATGCCAAGCCGTTGCCAACATCGTGAAAAGCTCATTAGGCCCCGTTGGCCTCGACAAGGTACTCTCTCTCTCTCTCTCTCTATCTATAGTTAGATCTTAGACGAAGTAAGCAATGTCTGATGCGATTCGTTGCGCGCTCGTTTCAGATGCTTGTCGACGACATTGGCGACGTCACTATCACCAACGACGGTGCCACGATTCTCAAGATGTTGGAAGTGGAGCATCCTGCTGCCAAGGTGAACCACACTCCGCTCGCTCTTCGCATTTTATTTTTCTCGTGCCTTCGCCGTTATTATTCACTTGTTTGGTTTTTTAGGTTTTGGTGGAACTCGCCGAGCTTCAGGACAGAGAAGTCGGAGATGGCACTACCTCTGTCGTCATTGTAGCTGCTGAGTTTCTCAAAGTAACTGCATCGCTCTCTTTTTTGGCACTTTGTTTGCGTTTTGTGTTTGTCTCAGATTTAACTAACGAGTGTGAGTGTTCTTTTCTGCAGAGGGCTAATGACCTTGTCAGGAACAAGATTCATCCTACCTCGATTATCAGTGGATATAGAGTAAGCGTCTTTTAATTTCTTAAACTTAATTAATTGTCTATTGCTATTTTTAAACTTTGTAGCTACCATTATGAAATTTTGTTGTTCTGCTATGTGAATTGCGAATTTGCATAGTTTAACTTCTCTTTATGTTGATTGTTCTGGATAGCTTGCTATGCGAGAAGCTTGTAAATATGTAGAAGAAAAGCTAGCTGTCAAGGTAAGATGTCCTTACTAAACCTTTTTATTTTGTATATTTGAAGATGTCATTGTAATCTCCCTCTTCATAGATTGTTGATAGATGTTATTGTTAGCATAATTGAAAGCCAATGATGTTAGCTCCATAATAGTTGCTCTATCACATATTTTGCAGTTATGGCTGTGTAGAGTCATTGTATGCTGTATTCAACTCATTATGAGTTCTTATGATTTGATTTCCTTAATTATGCCATTGCCCAATAATATCACACACACACTACTTATCAAATCTGTATGGTTGTAGTTCCTGTCTTCCATTATGCATCAGTGGTGTTAAAATCATTAACTAATGCAAATAAAGTTTGGGATGTGAGGATGAAAGCTTGCATCTCTTGGTTATTGGTTCCTTGTTTTATATTTTGAGAAGCTTACTTTGGGTCATATGGCCATTGTTATGTTATGTCCAAATATTAATGCATTTGCAAATTGTTGTATATCATGTGTTACTCAGTGGGATTGTTCTCTTGATTTGTAGGTTGAAAAGCTGGGAAAGGATTCACTAATTAACTGTGCCAAGACCAGTATGTCCTCCAAGTTGATAGCTGGTGATAGTGACTTCTTTGCCAATTTGGTATGTTTGTAATTGCAGTGACTTTATATTGAACGTTGAGAGTTTATATCACATGATTGATGCACACCATGTTCTGCTGCTTCTGCAAATTCTAGTGCATATCCAATTGAATAAAGCTTATATGCATTTTCTGTTTCATGTATCAATTTTTAGTTGGATTAGTAATTGAAAACTTGATATTGATAAAGCTATATTCTTTTCAATCCTCATCTCATTTGAAATCTGATTTTTTTTTTAAATTAAAAATCTCATAACCTTCTTACTACATTTTTACACTTTATTTCTGCTTTAGAGGAAAGGAGTTCAAATATTTCTTGATTTCATCAGTTTCTACTGTGTGTAAAATTGTTTATTGTTGACCATATTTGGTTTGGCAGTATTAGTGCTGTCAAATAAAACTGAAATAAAAACTTTATTGTTGATACTAGGAGAGTTTTTAAAATCAATCAAAATGATGTCAATGTTAGACAACACAGAAGCAATTTTTTCAAACTGAGGGTTTCATTAAAAATTGAACTTCAGAATCATGCATGATTGAAAGTCATAAATGTTCTCTGATTCATTATATTCATATATTACTGTTTGTTTGAAGATTTTTTTTTTTTGGGGGGGGGGGTGTTATTGGAATATGGGATCATATGTGTTGAATTCAACACTATACAGTTTGAATTTTGAGGTTATGGTCCAAGTGATTTTTGAAAGAAGTTCTGTTTCTCATTGTATAGGGTTATTTTCTGAAGTCATTGATTAGTTACAACTTGCAAAAAAGATGCTAACTGCTTTTTTGGGACATTTTTTTTTGTCTGTAGACTAGGTATAGGTAGTCATTATTTTTAGTAGGGAAATTGACTTATTTGTGCAATTTACACAGGTTGTAGATGCAGTGCAAGCTGTAAAGATGACCAATGCTCGAGGTGAAGTTAAATACCCAATCAAGGTTGGTAGTAGAATTCCTCTGATTTCAGTTCTTCTCCTGGATGAAAGATGCCAATTTTGAGCAATATGTTGAACATCTGTAGTATCTATTTTAATGTTGCTTCTTACCTGCTTTAATGTTCATAGGATTTGAATGGATTTAATTCCTTGTTTCTTTTGTGCCTCGTGTTCCAGGGAATCAATATCTTGAAAGCTCATGGAAAAAGTGCTAGAGACAGCTTTCTGATGAATGGTTATGCTCTAAATACTGGTCGTGCTGCTCAAGGAATGCCTCTTAGGGTTGCCCCTGCAAAAATTGCCTGTCTTGATTTCAATCTTCAGAAGACAAAAATGCAATTGGGTGTTCAAGTTTTAGTCACTGATCCCAGGGAGCTAGAGAAAATTCGTCAAAGGTACTGTCAGTATGATCATATGGCTTCTAAATTACTATGATACCCAACCTTCCTGAATTCATTTTCCTTAAATATAATGAGAATAAATCTATTATCTTATTGAAAATAAGCTGTATAAAATAGGCATAAATAGAAACCTTTTTGATGATAGGCATGAAATCAATCCAAAGCCCTGTTAAGCTAAATACTCGAAATATTATGGTTAATTATTGATTTGTGTAGTTCTTATAAAGAATATTGATCTAATTGTGTAAGCCAGCTTATGTTAAGTTTCATTGTGGGAATTTGCTTTTGCTTGGTTTGGTACAATTCTCCATCCATATCATCTTGCAAGATAAAGTAATATCTACAATACATTTTAACAAATGGCCATTTTTTTTAATTGCAGAGAGGCCGATATGACTAAGGAACGTATTGAAAAACTGCTGAAGGCTGGAGCTAATGTTGTTCTGACAACTAAAGGAATTGATGACATGGCTCTTAAAGTATGTTTCTTTCTGGTACTTTCTTTATGATATTTTTCTTCAAGCAAGAGGATTTAGTAAATGCCTGACCTTATTAACTTACTACAAAATGATGAAATTACACCAAACTTGTGACATCTATGCCTATGGATCTTTGAACATTTGACTCCTAATTTTCTGCCCTTTGCATTAATGGATTTTGTGGTTCCGTGTTTAAGATACATGTTCTTTTTCTGATGAATGACATAAAAAGTCATGAATTTATGCATTTCTTTCTGACTATTTAATTCTTGTTTCAGTACTTTGTTGAGGCTGGGGCAATTGCTGTAAGACGTGTGCGGAAAGAGGACATGCGCCATGTTGCCAAGGCTACTGGTGCAACATTGGTAGGCTTTTGCTTATTTAAAATTTTTTAATTTAAATTGCAATGTTAGCAAGTTGACACAGTAAAGCTGAATATTTTTCACAATGGACTGTTGATTAGATAGTGCTCCATTCCTTTTTTTTATCTCTTTTTTCTAGTTGAGCAAAAAATTGTTGCTATTTTTATGGGCTGGAGGGAATGCAGTATATGTCTGATTCATTGCATTATAACAATTGATGACTCTGAATATTACCTGCTTAGAATCTTGGGTTTTTTAAAAGCTTGCCATCCCAAGAGATCCTTTTGCATTTTGAAATATGAATGCTGTTTTCAGCTTATTAATGTCAATTTTAAATTGAACTAAAGTAATCTTTGTCTTACCCAGGGGTCTCTGTTTTGGAGAAGGGATTTATTTTCATTTTGGGCTTATTTTTTTCATTCTGGCCGTAAAATGGCTTCTAATTTTATTGCATTTAAGTTTCCTGAGATGTTTTAAGAGGGTTCACTTTTATATATGTCTGATCATTAGTTAAATAGTGGTTGCTAGGGCCTTTTAATAATCCTATTTTGTTTTCTCTTTTGTAATTAAATATCTTCTAGCACAAAAAAGAGCTTCATGTCTTAATTAGCAACCACCAGGGATGAATTTGTAGTAAATAAAATGCCACAATGAGACAAGTAACCATGATCCTCAATTCTATTCTTTTCAATTTGCATTTTTATCCTTCCCCTAATAGTTATTGACTTTCCTCGAAATTAATGCCAAACTTCTGTGTTAACAATATGTCAGTTCTTATATTTTTTGTCAAGCAACATCAGTCTCCTGTTTAGTATCCTCTTTTTTGGATAGAAGTTTTGAATACTCTTAGAATGTGGGTTTTGGGCCTAACTCAACCCCAAAAGCTAGCTCATAGGGTGAGGGTTGCCCCCCGGTTATATATTGTATTTTGGCACTATCTCTAGCCGATGTGAGACTTGGGTTTTTCCCAATAAATACTATTTTCCTTTATGTATCATTGGACTTGATTTTTACTTTGACACAGGTCTCAACATTTGCTGATATGGAAGGGGAGGAAACATTTGAACCATCTTTTCTTGGATCTGCTGATGAGGTTGTTGAGGAGCGAATATCTGATGATGCTGTAGTTATGATCAAGGGGACCAAAAATACAAGTGCAGTAAGTGATTTGATTGACTTGTAGATTATTTTTTTTCTTTCTCTATGAAAGAATAAATTCACAAGTCAGTTTTGGATTATCTATCAAAATTATATTTATAAATAATTTTTTTGAAAAATATTTGATTTTTTACACATCATCTTCTCACACACCCATGCAACATATGGGGGACACTGCTAATTTATTATTTATTATCATTATCTGGTGCACATTGTGGATAGCTTGCGATATCAGCTGATTCTGTTTTATTCTTCTATAGGTCTCTTTGATTCTAAGAGGTGCGAATGACCATATGCTTGATGAGATGGATAGAGCTCTGCATGATGCATTGTCAATTGTCAAGAGAACTCTTGAATCAAATACGGTATCGTGCATTCTTTAGCTTTCATCCTAGTTAGGTTGAAATCAAAATGTTGCTTTAGATTCAGTTTTTCAAATGACGTCTTTTTATTTTGCCTGCCTTGTGCTTGATTTTTTGATATATAAAATTCAGGTGGTAGCTGGTGGAGGTGCTGTTGAAGCAGCATTATCAGTTTATTTGGAGTACCTTGCTACAACTTTAGGATCTCGGGAGCAGTTGGCTATAGCAGAATTTGCTGAGTCTCTGTTAATCATTCCAAAGGCAAGTTACAAGCTAAATTAATGGCTTAAGGTTTGGGTCTTCTGTTTATTTTACAAATAACTAGGGTGGTAGGGCCTAGTTGAACAAATGGTGTAAAGTTTGGTCTTCATCTCCCGTCCAATAATTAAATTTGACTATGTAGTTTCTACTCTAGGTAGTTAATTCTGTAATTTTAGTCTAGTGGGCTTTCATGCGGGGTTAATGTGGTTAACAATTTACTTTTTGACTTGATATTTAAATTTAAATGCTGTCTTTTGTGTCAATTAGTTTTAATAGACTGGTTCTTGTTTCCAACCATTTTAGCACTGAAAATGTATATATTGGTGTCACTTAACTCGTGCAGGTGCTTTCTGTTAATGCTGCTAAGGATGCCACTGAGCTGGTTGCAAAATTACGGGCCTACCACCATTCAGCGCAAACTAAAGCCGATAAGAAACATTTATCAAGGTATTTTTGCTTACTAGTAATAGTAACTATATCGTTTCCTTTGTAGTTGTCTTCTTCCTAGCTCTGGGTCTGTTTGTTGAATTTATCTTTGTAATGTCATTACATTACATTCGTCAGCAATAGTATTTCTTCCAACCTGTGTTGGAATGGTAATTCACCTGATATGCTTCCTATACACGTGCGCGCACACGCAAACTTTCATAACCATTTGACGTGAAGCTACTGACATGATTTTACAATATCATGTACCATATTTTTTGTTATTTGGGCGTTGTGTGTAAAGAGATATAGGATAGGATATGAATTTGGTTATAGCATTTGGACAGGTAAAGTAAGTTTTGTGCATCTGCCCATAATATGGAGATTCAAGTATTATTCCAACATGGGAATACGTTAACGGAAATTAGAGAAAAATAACAATTGAGGATACATATGAAATTATGCTTGATAAGCTTTGGTTTTTTTTCCATTCCACTAAATATCGTTATTATTTTGCTCTTTTTTTCCCCCCCAGTATGGGTTTGGACCTTTCGGAAGGGAAAATCAGAAACAACTTGGAGGCTGGAGTCATTGAGCCCGCAATGAGCAAGGTCAAAATTATTCAGGTATGTATTTAGTTAAATATCAACAGTTGACTTCAAGAAACAGCTTCCTTCTTATACAGCTGTCTGAGCAATTTTTTTTTTTTTTTGGTCTATCAGTTTGCAACTGAAGCTGCTATTACTATCCTTCGAATTGATGACATGATCAAGCTTATCAAGGAAGAAAGTCAAAATGAGGATTAAAGTGTAATTGAATCTAGGAGGCATCTACTTCCCAGTGCTTAGAAAAGGGAGGGTTTTGCAGGTTTTGCTGGTGTGCATTTGAAGAGGGTATCTACATTTTATCTTCAATGCCCTTGTTCTAGAAGGGAAAATGTTCTAATTATTTTTCTGAAAGTAGCATTTATTATATTTAAATCTTGCATTTTATATTTCAACAAATTTTAGGCAAACATTTTTGGTCATGCATTGGCTGGTTGCATGTTTGTACATGTCTTTCTGAGGCAGTGTTTGGTTTGTGGAATTTTGATGTTTCGTTGGTAGTGATTAGTTTTTAATATAAGAACTAAATACGTTTGCGAATGGGATTATGATGCCATTTAATCTTCCATATTATGAGGGTTCATAACATCTATGCTAAGTGCTAACAATAATTTATTGTTGTTAATGTAACAATAGTACGTGGCTATGATATATATCGTAGAAGGGGCCACAAAAATACTAAACTTAGATGAATATAGGTGAACTTGTATCTAATGGGATCAATGGAATTAGGGATGACTTATTATGTTAAGATTCATCGATTAACAAGTTCAACTATGTGTTATTGTTTAACAATAAAATTCAGTAAAATCATATTTATCTAAACTTGTAATAATTTCCCCTCAATTACATTTAGGAAAGTTTTAGTTATATAAGGAAATAATTAAATTTAATAGGTTTAAATATCTTTTTAGTCTTTGCAATTTAGTGTTTTTTTGTTTTTTATCCTTGCAAAATTATTTTTTTGATTTTAGTCATTGTAAATTATGTTTGTTTTGTTTTTCGTCTTTATAGTGGTTTAGATAATGTTTTTTTACTATTTAAAGTGCTATCTAAATCATTTTAAAGACAAAAAATAAAACAAACATAATTTATAATAAAATAAAAAAAAAATAATTTTGTAAGGATGAAAAGCAAAAAAAGGTTAAATTACAAAGACTAAAAAAATATTTAAGTCAATTTAATATGATTAGGCAAATTGTGCATGTATTGTATGGATTTTTTTTAAAGTTTTCTTTGAACCAAGGATTTTTTTAAAAGTTAAATATATTAAATATGATGTCACTAGAAAATGTGATAAAGATATAATTACCATCATTATTACTAAGGATGATAAAATCATTTTAAGAAAAGTATCATAAGAGATTTTTATTGTCAATGATGAGGATTAAGATTTTGTTTTATTAAATAATAGAATTTTTAAAATTTAAGGAAATAACTTCTGATATATATATATATATATATATATATATATATATATATATATAATATATAGAGAGAGAGAGAGAGAGAGAGAGAGAGAGAGAGAGAGAGAGAGAGAGAGAGAGAGAGACGTCTTCAACTTTGTTTTGTCCACGGATTCGAAACGCATAATTCAGTAATTCTCAAGTACTAGGAAGGTAGAAAACAATAAAAATAAAATCATTCACGACTAATAATGGAAAAGAAAAAGGTGCTCACAATTTGCATTGTGCAATACAAATGTGGAAAGTTGGAAGCTGTTACCATTTATCATCACTGCTTTAACTTTTTTTTTTTTTTTGACATTACACTGCTTTAACTTGAACCTTAAGAAAGTCAATGTAGAGAATCTACTCACGCATGACAGTGACAAGGAATCACACATTTTTCATTTATCAACATATTCATTCTTATATTATAAATTAAAATTTTGATTTTGAACAAAACATTAGTTTTTATAATACCTTTTTCTAACAAAAAGTTTCATCCGTAGTAATTTTTTTTTTCCAAAAAATTAATTTATTAACTTTTTCATGTTACAATATTAAATTCTCAAATTTTAGATTTATGTAATTTTAATTACTTAGTATTAAAATTTCATTTTTTTTTCGTATCAAATAAATTCTTTTTACTTTTTTTTTAAAAAAAAATTCTCCTTTTCTCCTAGATATAAACCACTTATATTTTTTTCACTTTAATTTAATTTCCAAGTTTTTAATTAGTACAACTGAAAAGGTGGATTATCTTATAATTGAATTGGTTATATATTGATGTTATGAAGTTATAAATATAATTTAAAGATAATAAGCATAAAAGATTTTAGAGGATATTTTTCTTCTTTTTCAAGTCATTATTTCTTGTGGAAGACCACGACCCCACAAACCAAGCCGTTTGTTGATATAGTCGGCAATAGTCGGCAATTTCATCACGGAAACATCTTACCTTGATCCGCAAGGTTCATGCCCATGTCCAAACTATATAAATATTCAACACTTGCTTTCATGTATTTGTAATCACATATTGAGGTTACAACTTAACACAAAACATATATAGCTCAATCACAAATAAATCATCTTATTTTAGCGGAAAAAAACAAACATGCAGCCAATAGAGAAATTGGTTAGGAAGGGGTTGATGAAAGTAGAAGAAGGGAGTGAAGAATACCAATCCATTAAGAATGGTTTCTTGAAGGGTATGGGATTTATGGGACATGCAACAAATGTCATGGCCCTTTACAAGAACAAAGTTTCCTTTAGTTTGGCAAGGCAAGCTCGTTGGGATTCGTTTAAGATTTTCTTTAAGGCGGTGGCTATTAAATGTGGAGGCGATACTAATATGAGGTATGCTTGGTATGGTGGCTCATTGGATGATCTCTTAGAAATTGTATCTGTTGGATTCCATCGATGCAAAAACCATGATAATGGTGATGGTGATGGTGATAAAGATGAGTGTCATGGTGTTGGGATTCCCTTATTTTCTGCCAATTTTTCCATTGATAGGTAAGTGCAAAAATATTTTCTATGAACTAGCTCTATTTTTCTTATAACAATTTTTTGTCTATGAGAAAATAGAGCTAAGAATTTGTTTATTTCATTCACAGTGCTATGTGTACGGTGGCAGATGAGCATGGTTTGAGGCATGTGCTACTATGCAGGGTGATATTAGGGAAGGTGGAAGCTGTTCCTGCTGGTTCAAAGCAGAGCCAACCTAGTTCTATGCAATATGACACTGGGGTGGATGATATATTAGCACCTAGAAGACATATTATATGGACTGCTTTTATGAATTCACACATTCATCCAGATTATATTCTAAGTTTCAAGTATAATTATATCAAGGGTATATAAAATATTCTCTAGCACACTTTTTTTAATACATTTTTTTATTATTTACTGAAATTGATTGAAAATTGTGGTTTTCACTTCCTATTTAAATAAGCATTACTTGTGATTTTATAGTTTCCAATAATTTCTAATTAATAATAAATAGTATGTTAGAAAGAGTATATTAAAGAATAGTTGCTGTCACTTCTCTTCAAATTTGTAACAAGTGCTTGGATTAAGGGGTTAATCTTTTCTTGGCTTTGGTGTGCAGATCCAGAGATACATGGGGCACTAAAACCTCGATCACCATATGTGTCGTTTCCCAATTTAGTGGCAAGAGTTTCAAGCCATTTGAAACCACCACAAATGTCTATGTTACTCAAAAGCTACAGGATTTACAAAGTAATGATCAATATTAAATAATTGCCTTGCTTTCAGGTTCTTAGTGTTATTTTGAAAGGCCAAAGAATTCAGGTTCTTATTGTGTTTGCCTTTTTTGTATGCACTGCTTAATTTGTTCCGTAAATTATCAGTAACTGATTAACATTAACCCTGTTTGGAGTCAGGAACGAAAGATTTCACGAGAACTATGGATAAACAAAGTGAGATTGATTGTAGGAGATACACTGCTGCATTCAGTGATCACAAAACCCAGTGACAATGTGCAGATTCCTTGATCTCTCTTTTGTTGCTTGTTTCCAGAAATTTGTTGGTTTTCTTTTTCCTTCCCTTTGATACTTTGATTTGGATATTCATTTTTGGAATTTGGGTTGGATAGGGAAGAGTTTGCATCTTGTATTACTAGGATTTTATAAGACAGAATACAACAAATACACAGGAAATTATCGTGTGTATAGAATGAAAGAACCATATGTGTAGGACAAATTAACAATGTATTTGAATCAAGTATAGCCTCATACAAGGTTTCGCTCATCTGTGCAATTGTATTCCATTTCATGATCCTCAAACGTAGGTTGATCAATTAATAGTTTTAGCCTTTTAGGCCCCTATTTTATTGTTACCACATGATTCTCAAACGTTTGTGACTTACCTCTCTAGTTCTTTATCCTGTGATTTCTTCAATCTTCTCTAGATGGAGGATTACTTCAATTTGATTGACATTGAGGTCCTTCTTCATGAAGAGGAGGAGGAGGAATGGGTGATATCCCCCTCCACTTTCAGTGTGATGATGCATCTTTTCTTTTTTGTTTCAGCCCCATATGTCAATAGACGGAGTGTAATTTTTGGAGAGAAAAATGATCTTTCTTATTATTAATTGATCAAAATCCTAAGTCCTAACCATCCTGTTTCTCATCTGGTTTAAATTGTGTTAAACCTAATATAATCAAGTAGGTTTTAGATTTGCATGTTGGACCGGATCAAACTTGACCACGCATCCAAACTTTTATCTTTATTTTTTTTCTTATTCTTTAAATTTTATTTAAATTTTTATGAATATGATTTAAAAATAAAAAAGTAGATAAATAATTAAATATGGATATACTATGAAACTTTACTCTTTTTTATCTTTTTTTTTTCTATAAAAAATTTAAATAAAAATTAACTATGTGCAATCTAATGACTAAATAGTCTAAATTTAACCGAAACTTGATCAGGATTAGATTGAGTTAGTTGTGAAAAATTATTGAAACTAATCTAATCTAATTTAATCTCAAGTGATCAGACTGAGTTTTTTTTTTTTTTTTTTCAAATTCAACTCAACTCAATCAGTATCTCACAAGATGAAATGAGAAAAGGAGAACATATGGAAAATTATTTCATTTTTAAGAAAGAAAATTTGAATTTATGGTATTGAGGTAGTAACTTGTAAGTTGTAACTTATCATATCCTTCATTCAGAGATCAGTTAGGTTCACTGTTTCCGCCAAATATTGATCTAATCTTAAAACCTGTTTCACTTCCACCAAGCCATCATCATTCATCAAATTAAATCAAACTCACCAATTAGCAATATGACTCACATTCCAAGACTGCCCCGAGATTCCAAATTGCCTCTACCCTTTCGATTTCAATGCTCATTTAAATTTTACTAATTTTCAATATAAAATTAAGCCTTCAAACAAATAAATAAAAGGTTTATTCTCATTTTTTGCAATCAACTCTTCTAAATAAGGAGAAAAGTACTTCTTAGTTCATCAGAACAAGAAACAATCCATCAATGAAGTCCTTGTTGACCCGTGTGAAGTCCTTCATCTCAAACCATTTTCTTCGCTTCATCCGTAGAGACACACTTCTAATCCTCGATCGCTTTCACTGGAAGGGAAAAATCTACGGTCATGACCTATTTCTGCTAGATGTCAAAAGAAAAAAACTCAAACAACTTCATGTTCCAAAAGTCACAGATTCTGACATGGGTTTCAAGATGGTGGGTTCATGTAACGGTTTACTTTGTGTCATTCATTATTCTTTGGACCAAAACTCTACCATTTTTCTTTGGAACCCAGCCACAAGACAAACCAAGCGGATCATGGAACCACAAAACGCTTTGCTTCCTTATAAGGTACCACCACATTGTCTCATAGGCTTTTATTTCAACACAAGTGACAGTGATTATCAAGTGGTAAGGCTTCACTCTTTTGGGGACACAAACAATGCATGTTTTGGTGATTATTTTGCCAAAACTTGTGCTGTTCGAGATGAAAAGTATTCTCTACATGGAGGGTTGTGGAGAGAAATCAAATATAGTAGTAATCAGTGTGTAACTGTGAATGGATGTTTGTTTTGGACTGAGAACAATGTGACATTGGAGGAAACTTTGTTTTGGGTAGCTATGGAGGTGAGTGACAAGGTTAGTAACGAAATGATTATTTCTTTCAATACATGTAACAATGTGGTTTGTAAGATTGAGTTGCCCCCTTTGGCTAAGGGTTGTGCTGAGGTTCATAAGAAACTTGCAGTGTACAAGGATTCTATTGCAGTGATCATTTGCTTAGAAAATGAAAATCTGGCACAGCGCTTAGATTTGTGGGTTTTCTATGATAAGTACGAAGACGTGGAGTGTTGGTGTAAGTTGCACACAATAGGAATGTTTTCAAGATTAGAGCGTCCAGTGGGTATTTTGAAAAATGAAATTCTTATGTCAACAGATAAAGTGATACATAGTGTTAGTGGAACCATAGCTTTGCTTCCTGAAGATGATGATCTTGGAGCTGAGTTTTCCTATAACGTCTTCAATTATGTTGAGAACTTCATTACTTCATATGGTGGAAATGTGGATGTGGAGGAAGCTGATCCCCTTGAAAGCAAAGGAGTCTCATTACATGACTTGTTCATCAGCAGCGTCAGCATTGAAGATAATGTGTAGTGAAGATTGAAGAATTCAATAGTCTTATTCTTTAGGTTGTATGCACTAAACTTATGAAGGCAATCGTGTAGTTTAAGCTTTTTTTATTTTCTCTTGATGTGGATTTTTCTGATATAGTGGGATGCTCTACATGAGTACACATACTAACCAACGATCGTGTACTAAAAACATGAAATTAAAACCGAAAGGTTGAAATCAAAGGTATAAGTAAATTTTTCTTTCCATTACATTCTTTCTCATAGCTGACAGAGCAACAATAGTTCTGTTACAGATTTGCTTATTAATAGTATTAACCAAGAAAGAGAAGCTTTGTTTTGGGGCCTTGTTATATCAGATTTGCTTATTAGGCAAAGAATCTGATGAAGGTTTGGGGGAAATATTTTAACAAAATTTGTCCACATATATTTCAGAATTGTGAACCTGAGAATGAGAGTGCTGTTCCATTGTTACGTGTATGTCGTTTTAGAAATAAGAGATTGCTGACTAGTAAGTTAAGAACACTTGCTAACAAATCCAAAGTGAAAAGTTTATAAAAATTCAACATTTAATATTATCAATGCAACATACTGTGATTTTTAATATAATCTATCTTTTGATTAATTCTTTAACTAACATTTTTATATAAGACACTTGTTAGCAGAATTCTTAATATATCCTTTTCTTTTTTTACTTTATACACTTCTTCCCTTTTAACAGATGAAATCTATATTTTCTCCTTGGATACATTGAGATAAGCAGAAAATTTTCGTCTTTAAGACAAGTAGCTTGGTGTTTTTGGGTAATCTCAAAAAAATTCTCACTTTCAAGATACAAGTCCCTAATGCATGCTAAGCACTGGGATAACATCCATGGGTTTCTCACCATTTGCAAAACAACGAAGTTACAGGGAAATCTTACCAATTTCACTAAATCTAGAATAACTTTTAGATAGACATTATTTATCATAGGCACTCAAATCATATAAGTTTATGGTTGTTATCATAAAAATACAACTGTTTTTAAAAAAAAAAGTTTTTGGGTAAGTCAGTAATGATTTGAGTGCCTAATGTATAATGTAATAATACATGATGCCTATTTAAAAGTTTCTCCTAAATCTATCCTCAGCGAAATTGATATGTTCAAGCCGTAATTAAAAATGTCTACCATGATGCATGGCCATGGGGTGAAGCCTTTAGGCTAAGAGCCAGAAATTTCTGTGGGTTTTGGAGTTGAGAACAAATCCTCCATTTTGGCCTTTTCTCTGTACACTAACACAGGTGCACGAGCTGTTTTGAATCAAATACTCTGCAGTGTCTATCGCTTTCACCCCTTTCATAGATCCTCCTACAGGTCGCTTATATCTGTTGTTGCCATGCATTCAAACAGAAAAAAGAAGAATCATTAGCAACATAAAATTAACTTCTACACCAGCATGCTACAACTACATACTGCACATAAATTCCTTTTTACAAGTTTTTTAATGCATTCATGAACCAAACGTGAAATTGATTCATTCTATCAACTTTTTACCATGAAAGGAAGTAGAGGGGAAGGAGAGAGAAAATTAACTAATATTGTATTAATATAATAGATTAATTAGAAATAATTTTAAATTATTACAAAAGTCAATAATCTTTAGGCTGTTAGTACATTCTAATTAAATTCTATTAAATATCCAAATTAAAAATAATCCAGTCACAGAAGGTTACAAACTTAATACATTTTTCTTTTCTTTCAAATATCCTGATATCAAAGCAGAGATAGAAATAAGACAGAAAGAATTTTGATTCTTTTTTTTTTTTTTTTTTTTCTATTTTCCTTTAAACTTGTAAATTAAATAAAAGATTTAAAAATCCTTTTTCTTTAATCAAACACTGTGCGAAATAATACTTGAATCTGTCTTTCTCTTCCTTGAGACAAGAATTTAAGAAAATACAAAAAGTACATCATGCAAAGTTAAACTATGGGCATCATAAACTATTAAGTAGTCCAGGATCACTACTTGTTTATGGTTCCAAATAATCTCTATATGACATATATATAGAATTAAATTTTTAATTTAAGAGACAAAATTAATAATATTTGATTATATATTATAAGAAGATGAGAAATATTATTTGTACAACAATTCATACAACAATATATTTTTTATATCTATCTCTTTCTTTTAGTACATATCTTATCAATGGTGAGAGATAGATAAAAAAAAATGTTGATATATAAATTGTTGTATGTATATAACATATCTATGAAGATTAGTAGAAATTTCTTGTATGAGCAGAGAGACAAGTATATACCCTAATAAAGCAGAAGAAATACTGCGCTTCTGGCCTATAACTACGACATCAACCCCCTGCGTTTTGCTTTGGGAGAGAATAGTGCTTGCTTTGTCTCTTCCATCCATCTCCACCCTCATCGCACGCACCTTCATCTTCGGCTGAGAAACCCTGCATGCATGCTTCATCTCCTCCAGAAAATCGAACCCTTCTCCGTCCGCCGCAGCGCCCCCTCCTCCAAAGTCGAGCGACGCAGTGGTGGAGCTTCCCAACGAAGGCATCTTCAGGAACGTCGAGATGGTGTTGCGCCACGAGCTAGGGTTCTCAACGTGCAGCAGAATCAGCTCGTCTTGCTCGATCACCGCGTGCGAGAGCGCGTACTGCAACGCGCCCGCGGATTCCCGCGTCGGATCCGCCACCACCATTACCTTGCGCGCTTCCTGCGCATCCGCGTTGCGGTTGCGGTTACTCGCCATGCCTTGCGCCATCGTCGGTCGTTGTCGCTGCCACCACTGCCACCTGAAACTCCGAGAGGGCTAAAGAGAAGAATGAAGCTCCGGAGAGGAATATAATAATGATGATGATGATATGAGAGGCTCATTATTTTGTGATGGTAGTAGTCAACAGGAACAGCTATGAATTGTTAGCTTCCATTTTTGTGATGCATAATTTGGTGCTTTTTTTGTTCTGCCATGCTATGTTTAGGATGGAGGGTGGTAGAGGTCCTATGTGTTGTTCAAACACCGTCCTTGAGACTCGGTCAAATCGCAATACAATGTACTACTATATACTCTTTTTTTTTAAAAAAAAAAAAAACAAAATCATTTTCTTTTGAAATAATTAAAGTTAGAGTTTAATGTCTCAGGGTTAAAAGTGACAACTAATAAAATTATAGTTGATATTATTTTTAAAGTAATTTTTTTAAAAGAGTTTTTAAAAATTATAATAATAGTGATTTAGTATAAAATTATTTTATATTATTAATATATGAACTATTTTTTCTTTTATAAAAGTCAATAAAGTTTAGTTTATATTAAGTGATAATATAAAAATTCCTTACAGTATTGATTCAATACATAGATTATTTATTCTTAAAGTTAAGCCATATGCCTAATCTGATATTATATTTATCTTCACCTACATACAAAGATTTTGATTGAAGAGGATGTTAAAGGGTAGAATCTTCATTTTTTATTAAATCATTTGTAAGGTTCTTAAACTTAAATTTAAGAGAAATGTTATTTGTAGTAATTGAAACTTGAGAGAGACAGAAGTTTTGAGAAAATAAACTATACACAACATTTGAATTTTATGATAATTACTTAAAAAATTATATCAATGATGATTTATGATTTAAATGACAATGTAAAATTACTTTACACTGACAGTACATGACCATTAAACTCAACTTTTTTTATTCTGCGACAAGTCACCTTTTAAATGGGGGATAAATAGAACATGTAATTTTGTTTTACAACAAATTTAAATTATTTATCCCCCTTAATGTCAAATAACATATTTGCGAACCAACATATTAGTCTAAATAAAATTATACTCAAATTTCTTAAACAAAGTCTCAAATTTGAGCTTTGTAAATGAAAAAATATGATTAAGAGAAAAAATTACACTAGAAAGTTCTCTACACCAATATCTTAGTGACAAAAGAATAAAAATAACATCCCCAAAAAGAAAAATAAACTAGCACAGGTAGAATGTCATTCTAAATTTAAAATTATGTTAATTTCTATTTTATTAATTTACAAATCATGAAATTAAAGAGAAAAATAAATAAATGACAAAAGAGCATTGCGATATGTAACTAAAGTTCTCGGTACGAAGCCCACACGAAATGATGTGTTTAAATGCTATTGGTTATAATATTAATTTTAAAAAAATAAATAAATATTTTTGTGGAAATCAAAGGTGTTGCTGTTTAATACCGCTTCGTGCAATTACACGAAAATGGCTTTCGTACCAAATAGTGTTTTCCATTTTTTAATTCTTGTACCCGCCCCCCCAAAACCTTAAACATTTTAAAAGGAACAAAGATAGTAATACAAGATTACAAGGTGACTCTCAGACAGACAGACATTAAATGCATATAAAAGAAGGGGGCAAGAATGAAAGGAGCAAAATGTGAGGTAGCATCCAAGAAACTTTCCACTATAAGCAGATGAGAAGAATGTTGAAAAAAAGGGTACTGTACGTTGTACACCAAATTAGCACACTTAATACCTAAGTTAAACATGACGAGCATGATTATATAGAATACAACTTCGCACAGGGCAGCGGCCATATATGGTCTCTTGGGACCAAACATTTTAATTATTAGACCGCGGAAATGCCTGTGACCGGTCACTTTCAAACTCACATCAAGACCCTTAAAAACCGGGAGGTGAATAATAAGATTAGTAGCTGTTTTGCCATATTTGTTGGGACTGCTTAGGTGGTTGGCTTTGAGAACCAGCAAGGGATGCTTCCCTTGGATTCTGCTGCTGATGTTCCAGAGAAATCCCAGTCTGAGAATGGTAGAAATTAGGGTATCCAAGGGATCCAAAATGCTGCGAGGGTTGCTGGCTTTGCCGAAATCCCCCTGCTTGTTGATTCTGTCCCTGGAAGCTGTAATACGTGCTGGGAGGAACTGCAGACATTGTTCGAGAGCTAGGTCCATGAACCCACATGGGAGAATTCTCATTCTGACACAAAAAAAAAAAAAACACCAAATCAGCCCATCCCTTCTTTATACCTCCACATTGTAAAGGTTGAACTGTTGACACCAAATTGGTTCAACTCCCAAGAGAAGAAATTGTCTATGGAAAACAAAAACAGTTAAATGTGCATTAAAATGAAGAACTTTATACCTGCTGTAGTGAAATCATATGATTGTTGTCCTTGTACTGAGAGTTTATAACATCATCATATCCAAGGGTTGTACTAGTAGGCGCAGCAGGTGGATTCAATGGATAATTTCCTCCAGGAATGCTGGTCGAACTTCCAAAACCATATCCAGATGCAACAGCAGCAGACTGAGATAAACTACTGACAGAAATGCTATTTTTATATTGTGGAAGCATGGCTGCCAGAGATTGGTGGTATGTGCTATTTCCAGCAAAAGACTGCTGAAATGCTGATGGCATGTAGGTATAGCTCTGAGGCAAGAATGGATAGCTAATCATATTAGCAAAATGTCCCAGAGGAAGAGTAGGCTGGGAATAGGGATGCACAGCAAGGTGTTGAGGAAGTGCAGGTCCAGTGGCAACGTTGGCACCATGCAGAGCTTGTGGATTAGGTTGAGGTGTTGAAATGTTATTTGCTCTTAGAGCCTACAAGTTGACATATAAAATTAATGATACCGAATACCCATGTTCTCCCTTTTGATAAAAAACTATAAAATCAAGATAGATTTATACAAATATAACATTAAACTGTGCAAATGTAATCGTTGGCAAACCATGTCAATATAAATTGCACCCATGACCTGATATTATTTCTTAGATTCAATATAATAAATCCCGTGTTCTCTTTCACACACATGTAATGCACTGATATTTGTATCAAATCCATATTCAATACTGATACTCATACAATACATCCATATTTGTGTTTTTAGACTACCCTCTGTTTTCTAATATCCAACCCCCTCAAAGTACTTGCCAACCTCAAAAGTATCACACAGACTTGGCAGTGGGAGAAAGCGTGAAACTTGGGTTAGGATAGGATAATCACATGTTGATAAATTTAATTTTATATTTTTACATATATAAACATATTTTATTTAATACATATTGTCTCACCAGGATCTTAATTTTTTAAAATAACTATAGCATTCCAGGACCAGTACCTTTGCACGGTATATATACATCCACAAATTTTTCACCCTCATTTTTATGGGATACCAAACTGACTAGTAACACAATGAATGGATTTGTCTAGTAGTAGTATAATAATTACCGAGCAGGTAGTAATTTGTAGGCATTGTATATACATGGAATCACGCAAGATTTATCACTAGTAGATCCCTAGCAATTTATCAGGCAAAGAAACAAGATTGCAATGCAGAGTGCAGTAATACTTGGATTAAATCAAACACAGAATGGGCACAGGATACAATTGATGCCGACACCTAGGCATAAAAATCAAAATGCCTTGTCTCATCCAATATGTGATTGGCAAAATATCAGCTCATGTGAAGACACTAATCAGTAATCACACAAGTAGCTCAAACCAAAACATGCAAAATGCCTTTTCGACACAATTGATTGAACCAAGATATCATCTTCTGATTTGTGTTGCACTTAATGTAAGTCAGATCTTTAACTGATGTCACATGGTAGTCAACTGGACAGTTGGTATGCAATACACGTACATACAAGAGCACCAATATTTCCCTAGTGCTTATTATTAACCAGAATATTGGTATATAACTGCAGCCAGCAAACATAATGTACATTCTAATTCCATTACACATCTTTGACTAAGAATAATTGAACACTCTGTAAGCTGTAATCCTAGATTTTTATGATTCAACCTGTCTCCAAAGCCTGTGCATAGAAAAACTAAAATAAGCTAGAGCAGAAGTTCACCTCTGACATGGTTATAGTGGGACCACCAATTGAAGAAGCAATGTTGCTATATTTTGCAGGCATAGATTGTGTTGCAGGGAAGGGTGAGTATTGGATATCCTCCCTAGCTGTTTGAACAGTTGAAGCCAACAGAGCACTGGGCAAAGAATTCGTATAAGCCTGCTAAAAAATAGCAATATAAGTTTGGCGCAAATAGCAGAATAGCTACATGATATTAATATTAGAAGATAAAAGAAACTACAATAATATAAGTTGTTGTGACTTATCACTACAGAAAAGCAATAAATGGTCCTGCACCATAGTATAGTTTTCTGGAAAGACGTACAAGTTACTGTAGTAATAAGTTGTCACACAAATTTGTTTAGTAAAGCAACTGAGCATTGAAATTCACACTCAGCTCAATTACGTGATAGAAATCATACACCACCCCAGCAATATGAATGAAATATACAAATGGGGGCATTTCTATGCCCAATTCTCAATTCAATCATAAAATATACTTAAAAATGGCCATTCCAAAAGTATTTATTACAGTAAGCCAGTACTTTTGTTTGGAGAGAACAAGCTTGATTTATGCTCAAAGAAGTGAATAGCAGCACAGCACTGATCATCCCCTAGTTTTAACACTACAAGATCTCAAATCATTTTAGAACCAACTCTAATTAACTTAAGACCCAAAATAAGACCCAGCCTTGAAATATGCTGCATATTGCAAGTTGTAAGATCTAAGAATTCTATGCATTACCATTACACTAGAGAAGGGAGACAGGTTCTGTATCTGTGAGCTTGTCTGTGAATGAGGGTATGTAACATCTGGTTGTTGGGCATTTTCGTAAGTAAACTCATGTGAAGAAGAAGGAAATGAATATTGATTTTCCTGAGCAGTTTCAAGGGGTTCAGATTTTAAAGCCTCTGATTGTGAAATGGAGGAATGCTCATAAGTCCCAGCATCCACACCAGTTATGTGAGCTAAATTCCCATCCGAGGTAGTAGTAAGATGCTCATCGCCATAATAGTCAGGATTTCTGCAAGAAAAAATAAAAACATACATAAGTGAACTGGGAATGACCAGAATATTGCAGCAAAGTATACTGATGTCTAAGCACATGCCTAACATCTGAGGACCCAATTGTTGAAACATCGTTTGGTCCAGATGTATCATCCAAGTTATTTTTCAAGGGCATAGATGCATATGGGCCAGATCCAGAAAGGGCAGCATCGTTTGCAGCTCCAAAACTTCCAAAGCTCAGATTTAAGCATTCAGGGGAATGGAGTTGTAAATGATTTGGAATTACTACAGAAGAATTTTCCTCCTCTTGTTCTGTCCCCTGATCATTTGAGTGTAAATTTAGCTGCTCTAAGTTTGCGGCCACCGATGAAACACCACCTTCAGCTGAAAGGAAGATGTTACAAAATTAGGACTTACATGTAGGCGCATGTTTGATATAATCATGAACTTCAAATAATAGTATTATAATAACTCCTTCTAAACCATTAGAGATCATACACAGGCACATGACTAAATTGGTAATACAATAACTCCTTTTAAACCATTCACATGTATAAAGGATGAGAAAGAAAAATAATAATAATAATAATAATAATAATAATAATAATAATAATAATAATAACAGCAAAATAACAATAACAACAACAATGATGAACACATTGGATTGACTAGTCAAAAGGATATTACAATATTCTTTCATTATGCTATTTCTATGACTTCAATGATTCAGGCAAAATCTAGCAATAGCATGTGTAATTTTATGACCAAATCACCAAATATGTGGACAAAGGAGATAACAACATGAAAACTGAGGAATTTCAAAGCAATTTTATATGGAAGTGCTGGTACTATCACTCTAATTACAACCCAATTTGTACAAACTTTTCAATAAGCACTTATAGGAGAAGAAAATAAAAAGGTAAAATGAATCAAACTTCTTCCACAAGTTAAAAACAACTTATGCACCTCACCTTGTTTAGAAGATCTTTGATCTAACATCACTTCTCCAAGAGCTAAGGTGCATACTTTACTTTTAACTTATGGGAGAAGTTTGATTTAATTTACCTCCCAAATTCTTTTTCTACAAGTGCTTATCAAGAAGTTTATCCACACTAGGTCTTAACAAATTTCATGTAAAATATACATGCTCAATATAAATAGATACAAGACGTGCAAACTGATAAGCATCCTAGTCACCTTCATTATTTTCAAAAGGATGCCGATGAGGTTGGTAGGAATTTATGTCCTTGTACAAGCTACCATCATAAACAGATGTACTTTCAGGATCCTCTTCAGATATACTTTTAGCAGATATAGAAGCAGATCCAACATTGTCTGGATTCTCAACAGGATCATCTTCAGCTACAAATTCATTTACATGGGTCTTCAGCTGCTGATTAGCTTCACCAGAGTTAGATGAGTTTGTATGGTACTCAGTTGTTGGATGACCATCTACAACCGAGGATACGGAAACAGCTGGTTGGTGCTCAATAGATGGCCATTCATCATTCTGTTCAACATTGGAGTTAATAGTAAAGCCATGGTCATTATTTGTCTCTGACACCTTGGAAGCATGACCTTGCAATGAATGCAAATTGTTCTGTGAAGCTGCTGGGGGTGCAAAAACATTCTGATGGCTACCACTGTGGAGAGAAGAGTTAGGCACGGATGCCTTGGCCTGTGGCCTACCCATCCTGACAATGTCAGCCATTGATACTTGACCTGGGTTCACCGCCCATGGAGATTGCAATCCACCATGTTGTGATGAAGATAGTCCATCACAGACACGGACAGAATCACTGCAACAGTTTTGAACATTCATGAGATGCTCCATCTTATCTTACATACTAAAAGTGTGTTCAGTATCCAAATGCTTACAGGGAAAATTTTGTTTTGAAAAAAAAAAAAAAAGACAAATGAGTAAACACTAACTTTGGCCCTCTCAACATATATGCAACATCATATTGATCTTTAAATAAGGAATGCCATCAGAGTCTTCCTCCAAAAACCAATTTGATGACATATACGTCACTTTGAAAGATAATTTGATGTTATTGGAGGACCAATTTAAAATATTTATATTTATAAATTTACAAATAGAAGACATTTGTGATCAGTTTGGTGTCTTATATATCTTCGGAAGAGAAAAATGAAAATTTACACGGTTATAAAGTTAATGCCACGAGATAAAGCAGAACCATAGAGTAATCCAGTGAATAAGTGGTACAGAATGCATCAACTGTCTAAGAAAAGAATAAAAATTAATCTACATTGAAAATAGCTTGCAAAAGTTGGATGCTTTAACAGCCAATTTGCTTTTCAGAAAAAACTGGAGGAACCATAATAAACACCAGCTGGCAAATGAATACAACTAAATTCCATGCTAAAAAAGGTGGCCAGGTTTATATTCTCTTCACAACAACCAGTCCCAGTTCGCAAACAGATCATAACCACAAGAATTTCTTTAGTTCTACTCCAATAGTGAACAAAATTGTTGAAGAAAAATTAAAAGTACACCTGTAGGATGGTAGTTGCCTGTTTACATAATTGTCCAATGCGCTAGATGCAGGAGTGGTAGAACCTCCATAAGCAGGCGTTCCGTTTTCCTTTTTGAATACAGGCTTTCCCTGCAGGAGACCAGAATCTGACCTCCAAACATAGGTGACGATGATGATGACACAACAACAATAATAATAAAAACAACAACACAACAACAATAGATACTTAAGAAAAACTTGATAAAGTCCAGAATAACATTAGACTAAAAGATTACTATTTAATCAAAACATTATTCAAAAATAGCAACCAGCATCCGCTTACCACCACTGTTACTGAATTGAGTTGTACCTCCACGCCCAACATAGCGGTCAGCGCCAACCCTAGCACCAGCGCCGCTGCCGCCACGACTAGACGTATTGCTTATCCCACGAGACCTGGAGTCCGTTGTGTCCTTACCCTGCAGAATAATAATAAGCAAAAAAGGAAAAAAATTCGTCAGTAAGCATCAGAAGCAAACACATAAACAAAAGTATTAACTAAATCTTCATAACATGCATCTAGAAAACAAACCAAAACGAACTCAAAACGCACCTCTTTTTTCTTCTCTCGCTTGCTCTTGACCTCGTGAAAAGGATCTAAACAACGAGCAACGAACTTACATAAGATTAGGCAGGTGCGAGGGAGATTGAAATGAAAAACCCTAGTGCAGTGTTATACCTTGAGAGAGGAGGCGACTAACGGCTTCGTTAGGGTCCATGTTACAGTCTTTGAGAGTGGCGTAGATCTCGTGTTCGGGGATGTTGCTCACTATCTCCTTCAGGCTCTGAACCATCTTCCGACTCGCCGGAGGAATCCCTGCCTTCTGGCCCCCACCGCCTTTGCCGCTCATCCTCCTCGCTCGCGCTCCGATCTGCCTCCGCCGCCCCCCGCCTTGCTAGGGTTCCGCCGCGATTAAAATATCTCTCTGCGCTGCTTTCTCTCTCTCACACGCACACTCTCTCTCTGTGTCGATGATTTGCACCCGAACGGAAAGAGGACGAAACGAAACGAAACAAAACCCTCCTTTTCTCTCTTCGGAGTTTTTCCTTTTTTCTTTTTTCTGGAAATAATAACCATTAATCAATTTCTGAAAAACTTTTCGTTAATGTAAATAAGGGATTTTGTTTCTGCTTTAGTGCTTTTAACAATGATTAATTTATGCGTGTGCGCGTATCTTTTTATTATTACTATTTTCAAACGTAATTTTAGAGGAGTGATGTCAGTCTGAATAAAATATAATTAGTTCATTTAATCGGATTATAGTTTGTATGAGTAATAGAATCTATGTAGAATCTATAGAATCTATACTTTTTTTGGTAAATCTATAGAATCTATACTAATAATAAATTAAAACAATATAATAATTAATAATGTAATATAATATAATATAATACTAGTAATAAAGGGATATCTATCTTTAATTTCCACTTTTCTTTTACCTATTATATCTTTTTAACGGCATACTATAACGATTTTTATTTCTTTATTTTCCCATAATCAATCAAATTACTTGATACAGATATTTCTACTCTTTTTGTTCTTTGATCTTCAATATATAGCCAAGGATAAAATATTTCTATCGAGACTAAGGCATCTTCCCATGCTTCAATTAGTTGTAAAATATTGGGTTAATTAAGTTTTTAGTTCTTAAACTTTTTCAAAATTCGATTTTTAGTCCATAAACTTTAATTTAACTGGTCAAAGTTCCTAAAATTTTTAAAAATTCGATTTTTAGTCCTGAACAAAATTTTGACTGGTCAAAGTCCTTAAACTTTTTAAAAATTCGGTTTTTAGTCCCTAAATTAATGAGATTTAAGGGACTAAAAATCAAATTTTTAAAAAGTTTAGGGACTAAACCAATTTTTTAAAAAGTTTAGGAACCTTGACCAGTCAAAATTTTGTTCAGAAACTAAAAACCTAATTTTTAAAAAGTTTAGGAACCTTGACTAGTCTTGATTAGTCAAATTAAAGTTTAGGGACTAAAAATTAAATTTTGAAAAAGTTTAGGAATTAAAAACTTAGTTAACCCTAAAATATTATTAGTTAAAGGAGAGGTTAAATTACTCTAAGAGTAACTCTAATGTTATGTTTGGTGAGAGAAAAATAGAGGTGACGAGAGAGAAAAATATATGAAAAATAGTATGGATTCCACATCTCATACACTCTATTTTAATTCAAATATCTTTATTCTATTTTCATCCTTCCTACCAAACAAAACATAAAAAAGTTACTCTTCATTCTCACAATTCATTTTGTTAAAATCTAATAATTAAGATTAGTTACTCATTATAATCATTAGATTTCAAAAAAATAATTGGTGGAGAAGGGGAGGAACTCTTTTAAAATTACTTTCTCAGTAAATCTTTTAGAGTTACTCTTGAAATAACTTAATTCATCCTCTATTATTATTTTAACTGCAATTTCACTTAGAACTTTAAATAATGTTAAGGCAGCCATTACCAAAAAAGTATTAAGGCAGACCAGATCAATTTAAAAAGGATAATAACTTCTCATTTAAAAGTTCAAATCTTCCTTCTAATTTCAGGTTAAACTAAGGCGTCTTCATTATATTGGCAAAGCGTATTCAATTTGGGGGGTCACGAGGTATACACGAGGTATGCGTTTAGGTCACAAGCTATGTGAACAAAATTCGATACTAAATAATTTGGGGGGAATAAATACATCATACCTTAGAAATACTTTTATTTCTCTCTCTCTTATTTTCAAGTTTAAATGCATCGAGACATTGTAGCGTATAGATGCAAATAACCTAAGCACTATCCTCCTGGAATAATAAAAAGATTTTAAAAAACTACGAAAATATGGTTGTTAAACCAAATGAAGATAGGTTTGGTTCTTTGTTCATTGAACAATCGGACGTGGGTTTCTAAGACCATTTTTATCCGCGTATCCCAACACGGTATTTGATAAAAATGTTACGGTGCTGAATTTAAAAATCCGGTTAAAGAAGAATCGTATCCATTTACAATTTTCATTTGAGAAACGTTTCTATTTTTTTATTTGGTGAACCAGTCTATTTTTTTTTATTTTTTTTAAAATACCCGTTGTTACGTTAATAGCCAAAAGGATGAAGACTTTGTTACCGTTAAATTGGTAACGTTATACAGTGCTATTTTAAAAAAAATTTACCGTTAATTATTTAAATATTAATATTAATATGTATATAAATATAAGTAACATAAAATATTTTTTTTACACAATTATTCTTCTCAGAGTTCAATCTCATCCGATTTTTTTACTCACACATCCCAATTTTTCAACTTTCTCTTTTTATTTATTTTCATCCAACGGATCAAACTAATTCAATCTCAACCATTGATTAAATTTCATGCAAAATTATTAATATTCAATCAATCCAAATTTTCAAAATCATTCACTTCCACAAAATCCACCACCAAATCCACAAAATAATTATAACATAACATAATAAATTATTGATAAAATTAAAGATGTGAATTGTTTTGTGGGACCCAAATAAGAACCTAAATAGAAGTATTGGGTTGGAGAGAATGAGAACTTTTGAAGTGCTTGTCTTGAAAAGAGTAAAAATGAATGATATGTACATGTGAGACCCATTTAAGAATCCAAATAAAAGTATTAGGATGGAGATACTCTAATATGGAGTAAAAGTGGGACCCACAGGCCACAAGAGTATTGATCCACGAAGAATACAACAATGATTGATACTACTATTATATTTATATTTATATTTATTGCGTATACTTAACAATTTGCCGAAAGCATATCATTCAACGATGCTCTCTTTTTATATTTCGCCATCTGTATTTTCGGGTCGCGAATTTTGAGTCTTGTATTGTGAGTTTATGACTGCTGCTACCTTCTGCCTCTTAAGATCAAAACTAACTATTACTGGTTGAAAAGGGTTAATGGGGATTGGGGACAGGCACATCATAATTATTAATTAATAATTTGCGTTCATCAGGGGCATGGATTTGGAAACCTTGAATGAATCTTGTTAATTTCTTCAATTACTTCAGATGTGAGCTCGATCTTGCATGCATTTAGAACCTCCTGAAGCTGCCATGATTTGGTAGCCCCAAAAACAGCACTAGCAACAAGGGGGTGTCGCAAAACAAAAGCTGCTCAAAACAAAAAGAACAGGAAAAAAAATAAGGATAAAATAGAAAAATAAACCAATGCCCCACAAGTCCACAAACTCTAATGGATAAGCTCAAGGACCACAATCAATAACATAGACAACAGATGCTTTAAAAAAAAATGAAAAAGCACGAGTTAATTGCAAATGATTGATAAAATTCCATTATGCGTGTCAGCGTGTGCATCAATAACTATGTCCAGCAATGCTAAGATACTACCTACTGAATTAACCATTTTTTGGCATCCTTTTAAAACAATAAGACAAAAAAGGGAAGAAAAAAAAACATAACATTCTTGTTTATTTGGAAGAAGCCAATGCCAATGTACGGCATCCAATATCATTAAGAAGCAAAGGAGCGAAAACTCCAACTTTGAAAGCATGACTTATCTCCATTTACCAAACTCCTATCAGTACTGACAGTTGATAGATTGCCCATTATTGAAATTTACATAAGCAGTGTTATTGATTACCTATGAATTTACTTAAAACATATGCATGGGACTAAAAAAAAAGCAATGTCAGTACAAGCGCAACTACCAAACTACTTTAGGTATTAGCAACCCCTCCTTGTAATTGTGAACGGTATCAACTACGAAGTACGAACTATCAAGTATCAACCAATATGGCCGACCCACCATATAATTTAATATCTGATGAGTTTGGAATCATGCAAATAACTGAGATAACCTACCCCAAATCACTCAATATAAGAGAAGAGAGAGAGAGAGAGAGAGAGAGGAGGGGGGGATGCACATGAAGATCTAGGAAAAGATTATCAAACCTATAGCCAGAGATACAGGATGAAGACCATATGTTTTTGCAATATTAAGGTATTCCTGCAAAAGGGGAAAGATATGAATATGGAGATTAAAATCAGTAAACGGAAGAAATAAATAAGAGATTCCAATTAACAACAGTCAACCATGAGGTTCAGTTTTAAATGTCCACACTCCACACCTATGATAACTAACTAACTAACTAATGTACTCCAGTGCCCGGAGATTCCTTGCTATGCGAAGGTATGGGGGAGGGTCATTGTACGTAGCCTTACCCTTGCATATGCAAAGAGGCTGTTTATGGATTTGAACCCATGACCATCTGGTCACCAAGGCACAACTCCATACCTATGATAAATCAGCATATAGCTATTGCATATGTTTTAAGTTCTACGGCTATCACTTCAAATTAAACAATTTTCCTCATTCAAATCACATCACATGCTCTTAAACTAAGAAAAATTTATATATGCTAATCAAAACATGCAACAATTGTGTTTTTTTAAAAAACTAAAGAAATGTAACATTCAAATCCCAATAAGCTAATCAAAATATTAGCATTGCAACAATGTTGAGGAGAATTCACTTACCACTGTAGCTGCCTTTATAACTTTACTGGACAAGTTGTATCTAGATTCTCCTTCTGAATACTTCCCTGTGAATAATAACAATAGTATCAGTTGGATAAATTCATACATACCAGGAGCATTTCTTTTTCCCTTTCTTTCCTTCCTTCATGTTGGGAAGGAGGGAAAGAGGTGAAAAAGCTTGATAAAACAAAACATATCTAAATAGATGTCAATTAACCTTTAAAAAGATTTAAACGAGCATCTGTTGGACCAACGCCTAGGGAAAAATATTTCCCTGAAAGTATACCCATTGCCAGAGGACTGTAGGCCAACAAGCTAATACTGAAAAGAGAAATCAATTATCTAACAATGAGGCTTTCATCGAAAATGCAGGAAAATTATTAGGCCAATAAATGTAGTAAAAATTATAAGAAATTTTCATGCATTAAGCTTGAGTAAACTCCATTTTAGTCCTTGAATTATTGAGGTGTTGTCATAGTAGTCCAGGGACTATAATGATAATAAGTTGTACATTCCAAGGACTAAAATGACAGTAATTTCAATTTCAAGGATTTATTTGGCATTTTTCTAATTTCAGGGACTACTATGACAGTGCCTCATAAATTTAGGGACTAAAATTAGAGTTTACTCCATTAAGCTTCCATTGTTCCATCCATTTGAATTAAATTGAATTTATAGTCATAGAGTCCTTGATACCAATCATACCATGTTGTGAACCAACTGTCCTAAACGAAAGTTGCTAGGGGAAGGAACATAAATGATTTCATATCTAACAATAATATTAAATACCTTTCCTGATGGCAGCATTCAGCCATGGCAGAATCAAAAGTTCTACTTAGCAGGCTATATGAATTCTGTCACTAAACAGAAGAAAATTAGTGTCAGAAGTAAACTTCCATAGAGGGAATTGTAGTGTTGAGGCTGAGGGTTCCATGATGAAAATAAACAAAAATACAGCAGGAGTTGAACAGTAACAAGTGATCAAACCTGCAGAGATACTATCTTCAGGTGTGAAGCATATTTTTCAGCAACCTGAATAAACTTCATCAAGCCATAAGGTGTTTCATTACTAAGACCAACGTATCTGATCTGCAAAAAATGCATTCATTTTCATACTCTTGAATCATGATTCAGGAATTACAATAGTGACAGGTTGACAATCAAACTATTTAACAATGCCACTTGCCTTCCCAGCTTTCACAGCAGTGCTGAGAGATTCAAGTTGTTCATCTATACTAACTGGAGTGTATTGTCGAACTGGGTCATACTCAGTTTCTCCAAACATTGGAACATAGCTACAAGGATTGGTGTAACATTTCAAGAGTTAAGATCCGTATATGCACGTTCATAAGGACAAAAATAAGAAAGCCAGCCAACATGTAATATCCGAAGACAATGTAAACAAATGTCCAAAAACTTAAACTAATAAAAACATACAAACCGATCAGGCCAATGAATTTGATAAAGATCAATATAATCCATTTGCATCCGCAACAAACTGCATAAATTCAATAACAAAAGCTTTCAGAGTTTATTACTAGAAAGAGAATCGTAAGATGCAAACTTAATAGTATTATCTTATATCTCTCCCAAACAGCAACCCTCCTCCCTACTTCCACCCCCACCTTAATGTTTTTCTTTAGTGTATATTATGAGCCATCACAATCTAAAACTCCATCACTATTGTTCTGATCATTTTTTCCTTTCTTATTCAATAGTCCAGCCGAAACTCTTACAGTTTTTTTTTTTTTTTTGAGAGGGGTTGTTAAAAAGACTTGCCCGAGTATCAAAATGATTTGTTTTTGGTCTAGTTTTCTATATTAAGGTTTTGTTTGAATAAATTTCTCCATAAGTATTTATAGGACAAGAAAATAAGAAGGTAAAATGAATTGAGCTTCTCCCATAAGCTAAAATCAACTTATGGATAAGTTAAACAAGAGAGTTTCTATAAAAGTTAAGTGCATAAGTTACAGGAGAAGCTCAATTCATTTTGGCTTCTTATTTTCTTTTAAGGGTTTATGGAGCAAAAAAGACGTAAAACAGTTTCTACTAGTATTATTTGTCCACCATCTCTCTGATCTTATAAACATGAGATAACTCATTGAGATAGTGACTGTAAGCGGGATTAAGTGAAGTCTGCATGTAGGGTGTGAATTGAGAAAGAATAAAGAGAGAAAGTAACCTATTATCAATGGCTTCAGTAATATTAGCGGCATCCAAAGATTTAGGACCACCTCTAATCCAAGTCATCTGCCCAGAAGGTCCAGCAACCTAGTCTTGCGATAACAAACAATACATAAATACCACAATAACAACGTGAGCTAAACAAAAGAAACAATGCAACAGAAGAAGAGAGAACCTTAGTGGCAATTACGACACGATCCCTGGGGATATTTCGTTGTGCAATCCAACGGCCGAGATACTCCTCGCTCCTGCCGCACGTGTGAGGGCGCTGAGGCACGGGATACATTTCGGCGGAGTCGAAGAAGTTGATGCCGGCATGGAAGGCCTGGTCGAGAAGGCGAAACGACTCCGCCAGCGTGTTCTGCTCCCCGAAAGTCATGGTTCCTGCCACCCACAAGTGAATGAAGTGTTGAATTGAATTGAATTGAATTGAATTGAATGAGGTGGGAAACTAACCTAAGCAGAGCCTGGAGACAGTGAGATTAGGAGCGAGGTTGAAGAGAGGAACACCTGACATTGCCCTCAAGTGTGTGAAGGGACAAAGAAAGTACTCGAACAAAGTCTGGATAATGTGTCAGAGAGACTAAGAGTCCAGCCCAAGACCAATAAACTACACTAATCCGTGTATTTAAATAAGTATTTTTGTCCATGTCAAATTTCTGATTTCAATTTCTAGTTCTTATTTATATATATACATTTTTTTTTTCATTTCTACTCTCACGTTTTTTTTTATAGCACATAATTAATTTATGAGAGGGATTAAAATGGACAACAAAAAGATAAAAATTTAATTTTATATTATAAACAATAACAATAAAGAAAAAAAATATAAGGACAAAATTCTCTTCATTTACATTTTAGTCTCTAAAATATAATTATCCACAAAATTTATTTTCTCTTCATTTACAGTTTGCTATCTTTGGTTCCCTCCTGCTTGAGTGGGATCCACCTATGGATCACATAACGAGTGAAGTGGCGACGCTAAATTCTTCAAAGTTCAAACAACTGAATTGATACGATGTTAAAGAGCAACACAACACCATAGCAGAAGATGAGTGGCTATGTCTGTCTCAAACTCTCACCACCTCCAACTATCCTCTCCAAACCTCATCTTCCCATTCCTACCAACACCAACACCAACATCGTTCGCAACACTCTCCTTGGCGCTGCTCTCTCCTTCGGCCTTCTCTTCTCCTTCCCCTCTGTCTCTGCTCTCCAACTCCCTTCCCAGACATGTCGTGACGTGGAGCCTATACAAGAGATGCTCCAAACCGCTCCCGAGGTTGTCACCAACGAAGGCCTCGTCGAGGAAGCTTGGCAGATTGTCAACGACACCTTTCTCGACACTGGTCGCCACAGATGGTCTCAGGATACTTGGCAGGTACTAACTAACATCAACTACTCATAGTGTCTGCTGCTACTGTCTGATGGTTGGTTGGTGCTAATATAGCGGTTTTTGTTTCCAGCTCAAGAGGGAAGCTATTTTGAGCAATTCCATTCAGACAAGATCAAAGGCGCACCAAATCATCAAACGAATGCTCTCCAGCTTGGGTGATCCTTATACTCGCTTTCTCTCCCCTGATGAGGTTATTTATTCTTCAATTTTTCATGTCTTTTTTTTTTACTGTGTTTTTGTTGAACACTAAAATTAGTGTTAGAAAGTCTCACATAGCCTCCCTTAATGCTAATTGGTTTTAAGATGAAATAAAACATGAAGTTTGCAACACTAAATATTTATGAGTGGTCAGTCCGATAACAAGTGGCCTAATAGGCTCAATAACAATTGCTAAGATAAGCTTTGATACCATCTTAGAATTTGGGTTTGGGCCTAACTCAACCCAGAAGCTAACTCATTAGATGAGGATAGCCCCCCACTTATATAGTACATTATTTTGGTCACATCACTAGTTGATGTGGGATCTCCAACATGCATCTTCATGTATTGCCTATTCTAGTAGGCATCACTTGTTCTAAGTGGAGTGGAGTGTACTTGTTGGGGAACTTCACTTAATGGCAATGCCAATTAGCTGTAATATGAAATCTGATAATCAGTATGTCTATATCCTTTAACAGAAAAAGGAAATTTACACACACACACATTACATATGAATCTTCCAGAACATATAATCCTCCAAAATATTGCTTCCCTTGCATTTATTACGGTGAATAAGACACTTGTGATGCGTTCTTGTATCATCATTCTCTCCACTGTTCTTTGTTTTGCTTATATATGATTGTATAGACTGGTGATTTCTACTGCTGTGCTTCTCATGTTTCTTAATGAATAACATGTGGACTTTTTCCACTGTTAAAAGTTCTCCAAGATGGCGAGGTATGACATGACTGGTGTTGGGATAAACCTTAAGGAAGTTCCTGATGAAAATGGAGACCTCAGACTGGAGGTACTGGGAATTATATTGGATGGTCCTGCTCATTCTGCTGGTGTTAGACAGGTACAAAAAGATGACGAACATTCTTCATAATTTGCAGATCTTCAAATCACCATCTTCACTACCTTCAAAAATCTACACCTACATTTCTCTTTCTTTTGCTTTTATGTTTTTAATCAATGAAAAAATATGTCAAATTAATCATGCTATGCATTATAATTGCTACATAAGCAATCTCTTGTAGAAACAGAGTATAATGCATTTCTTTTTGTTTGCAAGAACATTTGAAACCAGTGTACTACTAGATGGAAATAGTTGAACAAAATTTTTGGTTCTTTTGACCATTCAAAACAACTTCCAATTCTCCATCTTTACCATTTATCAGCATATAACTCTGTCCTTTAGTTTATCTCCTAGTAGCAAATGGGGTAGATGTTTTCTTTATTTTTTCTGTTTGTCTGCCAGGGGGATGAAATATTGGCTGTCAATAACATGGAGATAAAGGGAAAATCAGCCTTTGAAGTATCATCCCTGTTGCAAGGCCCTAATGGAACATCTGTGACTATTCAGGTTTTGGATTCTAATTCCAAGTTAGTTTGGCACCTGCTCTAGCCTTTGTTTATAGTTTCATTCAATTTTATTTATTGTTTTGATGTTCAAGTTTAATATTAGCGTTACTACTGTCAGGTCAAGCATGGCAACTGTGGACCTGTTGAATCAATAGAAGTCCAGCGGCAACTTGTTGCTCGTACACCAGTCTTTTATCGGCTGGAACAATTGGACAATGGTGTTACTCCTGTTGGGTATATACGCCTCAAAGAGTTCAATGCATTGGCCAGAAAAGACTTAGTCATTGGTAAGCTTTCCTTAGCTTCATATCTGTTTTTTTTTGGGTACTAAAATAATGATGTTTTCTCAATGAGAGCATTTTTTATATACATACATGTATTTGTCTTATATAAGCAGTGGAAAAATAATTAGCAGTCCTCTTTTACTAATTCTTACTCTGAGTGATGCCATATTAATTTTGAGACCAACTGATTACTGATACATATTGTTTTGACGAGAGAAAATTGACTTCTAAGTCAGACTTGTAAAGGATGGAAATGGAATACAATATACTATGGGGTTTGGTTCTATGTTTTTACCAAGTTTGACTTAGAAGTCAATTAATGACCACAATCAGTGAATGTTTTGATTGAATAATTGATTTATATGGAAAGTCAACGCAAAATTACTCTAATATTTTACTGCTTTCTTTTTCTATTGTAATCCCTTTCTTTAGTCAGATGTGAGCTTTTTTGTGCTTCTTGCTTCAAGGCATTAAAAACCCTTAGCACGTTAAGAGCACCTTTCGCCTCTGACTAACTTGACATTGATTTGCCAGAGATTTTTTATTTACCTTATTTTGTTGGTAGTATAAAAATTTGTCATCTGGGCTATGTAACCCATGCAAGAATGAATACCATACATTGTTAAGAGAATAGTTGGACAGTAAAGTAAGGCTGTCACTTTTTTGGATCCTTATATGCATTTGTATGATACTATTGCTTCTGGACTCTTTTATTAATTGTTTCTATAGTTTTTTTATACATGACACTAGAATAAATAATGAATTTTGCAGCAATGAAACGACTTCAAGACATGGGTGCCTCATATTTCATATTGGATCTCAGAGACAATCTTGGTGGGCTAGTACAGGTTGCTTTTCCATATATTCCTCTCTACCTTTACAATTTTGATTCACTTCTTTGAAATTGACTACAGCAGTGAGTTTCTTATTGTGTTTTCCACACTAAAGTAGAGATAAACTAAACAAAGGTGCCTTGTGACCTGGTGGTAATGGTCACTAGTTATAGAAACAGCCTCTCCATTCATGGGGGAGTACGACTGTGATGCAAGAGTTGTAAATGATAGCTTAGGTGGTGAGACAGATGGCAAGTCTATGTTGATCTTTGTGGCAATTCTGAATTAGAAAATTTCTATGCTTGCTTCATTTTTGTTTTTTCATTTAGCCAATAGAAGTTGCTCAGATAAGATCTAGATCTAATTTATGACAAATTCTGGCTGAGTGATGACAACTCATAATCCTCTGTATATTTTGGACAATGAAACAAAGAGAACAGAGTGTTCATTTTTCAGAAAATTTGTTTGCAAATCTGCATCATGGTATGAGTGATAGTGATTCCATTATTATAACCAAGCATGTGGCTTGGTCACGTTCCATCATTATAACTTCTAAAATGTTCACATAACATGATAATCTGGTTAATGTATATGAATAAAATATTTTACTGCGTACCTAATTGGGAAGTAGCACAAATGGTGTATCAAGTAAATCGTCATTAAATCATTTCTGTTATGAAATGGACTTCATTCGTTTTTTTAGCATGGCCATGCATATGTTTTGAACATAAAAATCATTGACTTGACAATAAATTTTCAAAGATTTATAGTTGACATGAGTTGATGGGGGTCCTCTTTGTAATCTTCATTGACCATAGTGATTTTTTCTCATTGTTTTGCCTGTGGATGTAGGCCTATAGTTTGTTGTAGGTTGAACCACATTAAACTGTGTGCCTATTTCTCTTCTGTTTTCAGTTTGCACAAATGGTTAAAAGAATTACCTTTTTGCAGATGACTAGCTCTCCAAGAAAAATTTAATCTTCATACATTTGAATTTGATATTTTTTAAGTGTCTCTACCATAGAAGAACCTGAGAACTGATTTGGAGCTTTTAAGCTCTTTACTTTTGAGTCACTAATTGTGTAGCTTTGAGGACAAATTGAATTTATATCTATTCACTTGTATTGTACATATTTTGGCTGTTTCATATGTGGACACCTGCTTTTGCAGGAAGGTACTGTGGCATGGTAACAAGAAATTCTATTATCTTATTTTAAGAAACTTAAGTAAATTTCTATTCTTCTGTCATGTTGTGCTTACATATGCTTTGGTTGATAAAAGATGACAAGATAAATTATGCCTGCATTCTATTGAATGTAGTTTTTCTTTGCTTTTTAAAACTGCCTAATGTAGTTATAACTTTTAACTCATTCAGGCCGGAATTGAAATTGCAAAGCTTTTCCTAAATGAAGGAGACACGGTATGTCAGTTTTATGCTCATTGCTGATTGTAATGATTTTGATTTGGGATAAACTGTTGCTTACCTCCTTCAACTTATGATCACATGCCAATTATACCTTAGGGCTTGAAAAGGTGCAAACAAACCTCTTACCCTCACATTTTGTGTGAAAAACACTCTCCCTTAAGAAAAGCATTAAATATCTAATAGAATTATCATGTGACATCCAAAACAATGACTCAGGAAGTTACAAATGAATGAGGTCTTTATTGTGTCCAAAACAATGTTTACGTCCAGCATACTAAGGAGCCCTCAAAGAAACCTTAGTAAGTCCTTTTTGCGTGACCTGGGATGACCAAGGGGGGTCAACCCTATTTATTGAATGTGATTGGGCCTAAGGTCAGAGGCCCAATTGTCCTACATTGGATGATCCATTCACTATTCTCGGTTGACCTCAGTGATTGGACGGTCCACAACCTGTCAAGCGCTGAGACTGAATGGCATGAGCGCTTCTAATGGTTGCCTTTTTCTAGGCCTGACAGTCCAAGTTGATAGTTACTTACATGCTGAAGTAGTAACATCTCCAATTGCTATGGCATCCTTTTGTGGTTTTATGACTTCATATTCAATATCTATTATCTATCATGTGAATTCAGAGTTAGAAATTGTATATATAGCTGTTACTTTATTTTATTATATTGTAGAAAACATTGATCTTAAAAAAGTTTGCTATCTTGTGATACTTATTCAACTGTTCTTTTGAACAGATTAGTTTCTTAATGCAGACTTGTCCTTTTCTAATGTCTTCATGACAGGTGATCTACACTGTTGGAAGAGATCCTCAGTTACAGAAAGCTATTGTTACAGATACTTCACCATTGATTCAAGCTCCTGTTGTTGTAAATTTTTTATCATTGAATTAACTTCCTGGAATTATTTCTACTTCTCAATTTCTTTTTTGGTTTATCATTGGGGCAGGAATAATTCAAAGACATCTGATTTGATGAAATTATTGATTGTTTGACTGACAAATGGCGATTCTAGAGGCCCATTTGATAAACTTTGGTATCATGAATTCCAAAATACAAAGATAGGGAAAAACCTAAGATTCATTGAATTTATTGTGAATTTTTTTCCTTTAAATAAAGGAGAAGATAAAGATTTGAGATTTGTGCAATATGTGAAGCTATGGTGGATATGTTATGTATGATAGGTAATGATTCGAGTGCAAACACATGGAGTAGTAACCCAATTTTCTACTATTGAAAACTATGATGGATATGTTATGTATATGGGTCAATGATTTATTGATACCATTTGAGTAAATACAAACTTTTCATCTTAGTATTGAAGGTACTTGCTTGGCACATTCAAGACATTTTCATTACCCCTTGCACTTGACTAGCCAAAATTTTGAATCGAGTTGAGATCTTATGTCTGTTCATTTTGGAAGGTTATTCTCGATGTGTGATAAAATGTTTTCCCGTCATATTGAGCAAGGTCATGCAAGGGAACATTAAAATAGTCTCCTTATGAGTGGTCATTATATATCATTGATCAGTGGAATTCTCATTTTGTGGACTTCATGACAAGGCTTATGATTCTTTTTGGTTTGAACCCTTGCAGATTTTAGTAAATGACAAAACTGCTAGTGCAAGTGAAATCGTGAGGAGCTCAATTTCTTAATATATTATGTTTGATTTTTCACTCTTACTTTTATGATGTCACTATAGGTGTTGTACTTATTTCAGGTTGCTTCTGCACTTCATGATAATTGTAGAGCTGTTCTTGTTGGAAAACGCACATATGGCAAGGTTTATGAATATTTTCCATCACTGCTGTATGGTTCAAACAACGTAGACTTTGATCTGCATTCTTTGTTCTAAGAACCCCATGTCCATCTGAATTTTTCTTTTAAACACATGAACTTTGTTTTATGGTGTATATCTTTTCGAAGGAGTACCACAAAGACTGCAATGTTTTCTTTGCTGTTATAATATTTTTTTCCCATTCTGCCTCTCTTATTAAAGGAAAGATAATAGAAGAAAATCATATTGATGTCTTTAAGTGACTTGTTATGTTTTCAATGGTTTAACTCTTACACATGTATATACGTGATGCATTCAGTGTAGTTGTAACAGCCTCTTCATGACAGTTCAATGTGCAATGCTTCTAACAGGGTCTAATCCAATCTGTATTTGAGCTTGATGATGGATCTGGTGTGGTTATCACTGTTGGGAAGTATGTAACACCAAATCACAAGGACATAAACGGCAACGGAATAGAGCCTGATTTCCAGAAACTTCCAGGTACAATTATTTTTTCTTTTTTTTTTTTTTCTCCTCCGTAGTCAAATGGTAATATGGTGCTGTTCTGAGCCCCATTTTTTGCAGCATGGGATGATATCAGCCAACATCTTAAAAAATGCAGTATGCCACAACAGGGATAAAGCAGTTTCTTTGGTATTCCAATGCAATCTTTTGCTTTGGACATATCATATAATTTGAAACTTTTGAAGAATCTGCTTGCTGGAAGCTGCCATGTATATCTCAAGAATTTCAAGTTAATATAGATATATGCCTGAATGGTCTGCCTAGCCTTCTTGGCTACAATGGCATTTAATTTAACATACATTGGCTTAACACCCAAGATTGGCTTGGAACATTTGTAACTGTTCCATTCAAGATGAAGTGTATAGTGGATATGACGTGAGAAGAAATGACCCTAGGAAGCATGCAAGAGTTTGTATTCAAGCAGCCAGTGCAGAACTGAAGTGACCTGGGTTTAATACATACTAACATAGAGAAGCTTTGTTGTACATTTTTATGAACCTTTTACCTCGCACCCCATCCTCCCCAATATTAAATTGTATCAGACCTATTAGTTGATTGTTCAAGTGCATAGAAAAATGGCAAATTGTTGGTAAAGAACTCATTACATGTTGACAATGACGAAAATGGAAATTGGGAATTATTACTGCTTGTATTTTCACTATTCTTTATATTATTCTTCAGTTTCCTGACGTTAATTAAAAGTAATGTTTGTAGTATTTCTTATATTAATCGTTTTTAGACTAAAATATTCCTAATTAAATGGGAGAGAAGAACATTAATGACAATGATTTTTTTTGAAAATTTAAGACAAATTTATTGTTATCAACTAAATTAATCAATTTCCTTAATCATGATGAATGAGGTAATTGGATCTTATAAATAAGAATGGAGATAGTATTTATTTTGTGCGTGCTAAAATACTATTTTAAGTCATAAACCCAATCCACACAGAATAATGAGAGCTTTGAATGATTTGAACTTAAATAGCCCATGGCTCCACTAGATCTGTTTTAATTGTGAAAATTTTAGGTAATTTATGAATTTACATGCGATTAATTTTTTTTTTTTTATCATTCAAAAAGGTAAAAAGACAAGCTACAAACGAAAAGGAACACAGTTCCTGCAGCATCAGCTGCTAATGAACAAGTTAAGAAAGCTGGACAGACGTCCAGTGTGATACAAACAGATGATGTGAGAGAGATCAAAACTTGGCTAGGGTGTCTGCACAGGCATTGCCTTCACGGTAAGTGTGTTTAAATCTCAGGTCCCAAGAGTTAGATAAGAAATAAAAAGGGATTTTAAGTTCACATGTCTTAATTAATGTCTCGATTGATTATTCAATGAAAAATTGATTACGCATAAATGATAAAGCATTTGAAATTGAATACTATTTGGATTATTTGAAATTAATTAGATACAATTCATCAGTGTATTAATGATGAAAGAATCAGAGAAGAAATAAATCATAAATTTGTGCTTTAATTATAGTAATAGCGATTTAAGAGCCTAAGGATATGAAATCACTTGTTCATAGGGTATAAATTACATGAACTGAAAAACTGTAGACACCAACACCCACAAGGTTCAAAAGCTTCAAGCAAATCAACTTCAGTGCCTCCTTCCTCTGCGTTTGTAGTAATTTTCCTCCCATCCTGACCTACGCTAGTTTGTTTGAGTTTTTTTTTTAAAAAATCTTTGTTTTATTTAAATTAAGAAAATCTTTGTTTTATCATGTTTAAAAATTGATATTGCTTCCTCTGCGTTTGTACTATTTGTTTTTTTAATGATAAAAAAAGTTACTTATAAAAAAAGCTTTAGAAGAGGTTATGTTTAAAAATTTACTTTTTTAAAGCTTAAGCAAATAGGAGTTTAGGAAATAAACTTAGTGTCCAATAGTACAAGGAAAATCATTTGGTTCCGTTCTATTCTAATATACTAAAAAAGAAAATATTCAATAAACCATTTTTCATTTATATCTTCCTTTTTTTAACCTTCAGCCCGAAAGGTCATAAAACCATTTGTTACTTTTTTCATAGCACTTATTGATAAAAATAAGCAGGCTAAAACTTTGTAGCATGATGTAATTCATACGATTCTTTTGATATATCTAGTTATGGTGTAATGCTTGCATCTTTAGAAGTGTCTCTTTGCCACAAAAATAATTATAGGATTACAACTATGACTTCTCTTCGATATTCTTCTCTTCATGGTTGTCGCAAGTGAGTTGTTAATATTGTTTATATGTTGGGAACTTGATCTACCCTTACTGCATTATTGAGAATCTTTTCAGCTTCCGATTGCGTTTTGAATTTCCTATTTTTTTTCAAGAATATCTTATTTTCTTCTAACTGTACCTTTCCTTTTTTCCCCCCATTATTTTATAGCAGAAATATTTTAAGTTACTTAAGTTCTGCAATAGACACTTTTTTTTTGTTACAATAGAGAACTTAGATTTCAGACAAGGTTGCTTAAGCATGACAAAGATTATCTCGAGTTCTTCTTGTTAAACAAGGCAGCAGTAGCATAACTTGAGTTTCTTAGGAAAGGAATCGTACTTCGAAAACATTCCAGAGGAACTACTACTTATTCAGGGAATAGAAAATGACTTGTGTGTTAAGAGGTGGAGGATAAAAACAGTAGAAGGAAGACAACATTCTTCATTACAAACCCAAAAGGCAAACCACTTGCTCAGGCTTTACTTTTTGGTTTAGTTCCATAAAACAGTAGAAAAGAGTGGCACAAAAGAGAAAGGACGTTGCAGAGATATCACCGTCACATTAATTATATATATTGCAGCTCTCAAGCATCAGATCACCCTTTCACCTTTTTCCTTTGCATGCACCTTTTTTCACCCTCAGTTTGCACCTTCTCTTGCTTGCTTATTTCAACTATCCCATGCCTCCTTTCTCAAGTTTGCTTATATTCTTCCTTCTCTCTTTGATCCAAGAAAGCTATGATTCTTCAAGATTTTATTATATATAAAAATATATAAAAAAAAAAAGTAATGAAATTCCTCTTCACAGGAACAGACAAGGAGCTGCCCTTGTTTAATAAATCTTAGAAACATTGTTCCAAATCAAGAAGGAAACACCTGCAATCCAAGCACAAGCCCACCTGCAGCAATGAATGCTAGAAGCTGGCACCTCGCGTTATTCTCCTTATGTCTTTTCTTTGGTTCAGGTACCATCATTAATAAGGAATAGTATTGTAGTTTACTATTTTTTCCATGCATTTATAACAAAACCAACTTTGGATTGAGAAGATATATAACTCAAGCCATTATATTAAGAGCCATAGAATTTTGTAGAAAGAATTTACCAATTGAAAACATGATCGAAGTTTATCTTCAGGCACAAAAGATGATAGTTTCCAATTCTAAGAGATCGTAGTCATGCATGCACACTTCTAGGTACAACTGTAATGAACTTGATTAGTTGCAATTTGCATAAATTGATGGTAGCTTTAGAAAGGGTATATACTTAGCTCATGTGCATCACAAAAGTATTGGGTTAGCTAATGAATTGACTAGGTCAATTTCAGCAAGTTATTCTCATTTGTCCTAGCGAAGTGTTAAATTTCCGTTTCTTTTCCAGGTCTAGGAACAACAAAAATATTAAGAACTGACAAACACCAGGAAATCTTCTCATCATCGGAATTGGGTACTCAATTGGATGATGTTCCTGTCGTCAACCCCACAACTCCCGACACAGGAAATCCGTATATGGGAAACCCTACAACTCCTCAAACACCTGACACATCAGGGCAAAACCCCCCAACCCCAACCACAACACCCACAACACCAACCACAACACCCACAACACCCACAACACCAACCACAACACCCACAACACCAACCCCGACTACTCCTACATCATCAGGTGGTGGTCAATGGTGTGTTGCTAACCAAGGAGCTTCAGACACTGCTCTACAGGTTGCTCTTGACTATGCTTGTGGGTATGGAGGTGCAGACTGCTCAGCATTACAACCAGGAGCAAGCTGTTATAATCCAAACACTGTCCGTGATCATGCTTCCTATGCATTCAATGACTACTACCAGAAGAATCCAGCACCTACCAGCTGTGTATTTGGAGGAACAGCAAGTCTTACAAGCAATGATCCAAGTAAGAATTTCATCGAACTTAAAAGCATGACTATCTTCTTGCGATCATTTTCTTGGTTGTGACCATGATATTTAAAATGTTTTATGTGTCTTAAGATGGACGAATAAAATTTTGCATCCGAGGCTGCACAGTAAGGGTAACACGTTGTGTCAGGCACATAGCAAGTATCCAATACATACCATCATGCATCAAATTTCGAGTACAGCTTGGATAGCTCAAGTCACTATTCTTCTTTCATATAAAATGCAGATTCTTATGCAAACTTTCTATAACACGAGAGGCAGTTTAGGAACTTCAACAAGGACATATAACCCAATAATTCTAGTTGGATCACCCACCTGGCCGTGTTTCTAGCTTTAAAAAATTTAACCATATATCTTTGGATTTGACTCTTCTAAAGTGAGGGAATGCACTTTAGAGGAGCCAAATCCTATATATTTACAGACCCATATCTAAGATTTTCTACATTACAGTATCTTCGTACCCATAACTTACCAGGCCAGGAACTCATACTTTCACCTGTGGAGCAAGCTCCAAGGCATCAAGTGATGTCATTTCATAAAATTTTTAATTTTATTTTATAAAAGGAATAAACCCCCTTCCATGAAACCAACTATAGTAATGATTTTGTACCAAAAAACTACAGTAATCTTTTTTCTTTCAGTAACTGACGAAGGTCCAGCCGCTGTCTGTTGAACCCTTTTCTCAGTAACGGATGAATGTCCTCAAAATTTCAGCCGTCTGCTTAGCTTACTTTCTTCACATTAATCTCTGACTCCAAGGATTGTGGGCTTCATTTATTTCATTGTTTTTTAAGGGGATTAGACTGCGTCTGTAAACAATTCCTACTTTGTTCTATGTCTGTTATGTGTGCTTCTCTACCTTAAAAATAGAAAATGACATCTAACTCCATCGCAGGTAGTGGGAATTGCAAATACGCATCACCCAAGTCAACAAGGTGAGAATCTGCAGCACCTATACCTCTTTTTCACCCTATAATGAAGATGCAATCCTATACATCCTAATATTTATTATCAATGCAGCACTAGTCCACCACCACCAGCACCAACATTTGTCAGCCCACCGAGTCCACCAACTCCAGTGACCACAACTCCACCAGACATGACAAATCCCGGTGGTGGATCAACTGTCTTTGGTTCAGAACCAACAGGAAGCCCCAATGCAGCCACATCTGCATTTTATTCCCTCCTGCTGTTGTTCACCTGTGGCCTGTTGGCTTCCCTTCAACTAGCAAATTACATCTAGACAATAAACAAGGTCCAGTCATTCTTTTATGTGATGCGCTGGAATTCAATCAGTCTTCCAGCAGTTTTTGCAAAATTTCAAGGAGTCAGAGTCAACAAGTCTTGCAATTAAAATTACTTCTACCTTTCATCTATGTATGGCTGTTAGTTGATCAAGCCAAAAGGATTTATAGGTAGTAGACAGTTTTTCAACAGTATTAGCTTCTCTTCCATAGAAAATCCTTGTAATTAATATCAGCTAGCATGCCATTTTATTTACTAAACAGAATAAAATACATTAAAGAACTTAAAATCATCGTTTTTGGTCTAAAACAAGTTATTGTTGAGTCCAGGACGCTCAGAAGGCTACTTTGGAAAAATCTACCTTATTCACAACAGTGATATATAAATAGGGGATGTCGTCACGCATGGCTTGATGGTTTTAGTTGCCACTTTTATTAAACAATTTTGATAGAAAAGCACAAAAAACTTAATTACATCAGATGCTTGCTTTTAAATAAGACCTAACAAATTCAACATGTTTACACTTAAATGTGTTCATTCAATACAAGTGGATGCTTAACTTGCCACAGTTCAAATGCAATATTCATTTTGTTGTATATTTCAAAAACAGTTTTTTAGTAAAGCAGTTTTATGGTTCAACCGATTAAACTGGCTGGTCTGATTTGGTTTTAAATTTTTAATAACTATGATATAAAGAACATCATGTTCTAAAAACAATTTCTACGACTAATACCAAATATTGATTCCAACTTCATCATTTGAATTAACAAGTGAAAACTGAAGAGTACAAGATTGAGTATCCAACATAATCCATAAAAAATTTTATATCATCATTCCAACAAGTATTGTTCTTATTTACAACATATTAGTGTGCATCATTTCAAAGCCAACTCAGATTAGAAGCAACAAAGATACAACAGTGATACAAATGACAGCTATGGTGGCAACAATTGAACCTTGGTCAAATGATTGCTTTAAGCTTGTTCTTGAGAAATGCTGGAAAGCCAAATACACCGCAATCAATAATGAAATCACAGCACCTTCTTTTGTGTCCCTGACAAAGAAAGATGTTGAAGCATTTTATTTTATTTTTTGAAAAAGGTAAAAGAGGCAACAGCCAAAGTCCTAAAAAAGATGAACTTGCTTACCTTAATTTCATAGCCTCGTAGGGAGCTACCATCACCAAGAGCAGTGCCAGAAATGGCAACTCAAGTTCACCTAGAAATGGAAAAGACCCAGAAGAAAATTTTTCCTTCCTTCAATGTTCAATCATTATCCAACAAGTATGAAAAACAAAATACACAACTTATTTGTATCATTACATTCCACAATCAGAATTTTCTCTCATGTTTCGCAGTTTATGCTAAGAGAAGATATAGAGCCCACCCTGAGGTTCCTAGAAAAATGCTTTGATTTACACCAACTTCAATGAGGGCAATAGAGGGTGTATTTTACACTTTTAGATCTACAGTAAAAAATTGTTTCTACTTGAATATTTCCTAAATTTCACGTGTCCATGTGCATGATGGATAATAGAACATACCAGGAATATAGAAGAATAGACGAATCAGAAGTGCCAAGAATGCTGTCCACACACCATATCTACCTCTGTACATCCAATTGATGTAAAAAAAATTAGCAAAAAAGGATAATTAAGAAGAATGATACTCTGAAAAATATTGTTGAACAAATAGAAGAATTGTTAAATAAACAATTCAGTTTCACCATATAAACTGAACAAAAAAACAAAACATAAGAATAAGAATCAATGACATACTTGATCCAGGAAACGACACCGGCAGGTGCTTGCAACGCAAACAACGGAACAAGATACGATTTCGGCACTGCAGTGCCTCTTGCCAGTATCAAAACCCTACAAACAATGTTCCGAATATCCATCAGCCACATCTCAAACTTCGCATTATTCAGCAAATAAATAAAGAGCGTGAGTGAAAAGCACAACTATGAATCGCATCGCAGCTTTCCACTATAAGATTAAGTTACATGCATGAAAAATTACCACCAGCCAGAACAAACATTTCTGTTTGAAAAAATAATCGAAGATAAGAGAGAAAAAACTATTCGATGATATGTTTCCTTCACTCGTCAGTGGAATAAAAAATTGAAGAATTAACATAATATTAAAATAATAAATAAATAGCGTAATTGAAAAGGTAAAAGGATGAAATAGAGAACAGGAAGTGAACTGACACTGAAGAAATGGTAGAGATCCATTGCAGATTGGGAGGAGTGAGAGGAGCAGGAGCGTAGCAATTCACACGAAGCCCTGCGCTTCGGTTGCTGGTCTTGGATTTCGCGAAGCTTCTGATTCCATCGTGACCGATGAAAGACCTTAAAGTAGAAAACCAAAGTGAGTGAGAAAGCGAAGGAGTGAGAGAGAGTGAGAGTGTGAGAATGGAGAGTACCTAAGAGGATTGAAGGTGTAGGAGAGCGATGGCGGTGAGGAGCGAAAGAGAGAAGGTAGACGGATGCATGAAATTGGAGATGAGTGTTTGCAGTTTAGGAGAGAAAGTGAAGGTGAAGAAGACACACGCATTGCCATTGTTGACATTTCCTCTTTCTCCTTCTTCTTTATAGTAGTAGTATTTGATTGATTTGATTCTACCGACTATTAATTTTCACGGGTGGAGGCTACTCAGTATTTTTAATTTTCTCATAAATTAAATAATTATAAGTTATTACCTTTATTTAATTTTAACGGTGGAGGCTAGGCTACTCATTATTTTTAATTTTCTCTTAAATAATTATATGTTATTACTTTATTTAATTGACGTCACTCTTCAAATTAGATGGGTTTTGTTGCATCGCAGGCCCAATGTACAGGCTCAAGCCCATCTCCAGCTTGTGTAGGTGGCTTGCAGATTGCTAATTCGTTGGAGTTGGAGGCGGGAATTCCTATTCTCACCACCTATGTGGGGTGGTTTTTTTTTTTATTCCAAAATTACGCTTTTCACGGAATCATGATTTTGCTGTGCAACATATACAGCGGAATCACGACTTCATTTTTAAAGATTTTTTTACCTCCAATTAACACAACGGAATCGTGATTCCGTTGTGTTACGTGGAGGTGAAAAAAAATTAATTCAACGGAAGCATGATTTCGTTGTACAATATACAACGGAATTGTGTTTCTGTTGTAGTTAATGAGGTGAAAAAAAATTTAAACAACGCAATTATGTTTCTGTTACAATAAAGGGGTGTAAAAAAATTGTAACAGAAACACAATTCCATTTTATTGAATTTCTAAATATTCAACGGAATCGCGTTTCCGTTTCACTTTTTTTTTCCAGCAGTTCCACAACGGAATTACATTTCCGTTATATTCAATATATTTAATGAAACGGAAATGTAATTCCGTTGAAGTGAATATACAAATTTGATAACTTTTGCTATTTGAAGATCTTTTTTTTCTTTGTCATCTTTATTTTTAGGTTTATGAAATTTATTTTTAATAAATATGAATATTAAAAAACTTAAATTTAAATTTCAATGTTAAAACTTAAAAATTCATGTATATAAAATATTAAAAATTTAAATTAAAAAGTATAAATGGCTTAAATGCAATTTCGGTCCTTTTATTTTTTAAAATTCTTAATTTTGGTCATTCTATTTTAAAATAAATACATTTACTTCTCATATTTTTCAAAATCTACAATTTTAGTCCCTCTATTTAAAAATAGAGACATTTAGTCCTTCAAATTTGTAAAATTCACGATTTTGGGTCCTTCCATCAAATTCAAAACATTGACTGGTAAGAGATTAACTTGATGTAATCCAAATTTATTGACATGACACAAGATTATTTGTTTAATATCCACGCCATAGTCAACATTAATTTCTCAATAATTAACACTTTCAGTTTGACAGAAGGACTAAAATCGCAGATTTTATAAAATTAGGGACTAAATGTCTTTATTTTAAAATAGGGGATCAAAATTGTGGATTTTGAAAAATATGGGAACTAAATGTCTTTATTTTAAAATAGAAGGACCAAAATTACCGATTTTTAAAAATAAGGAGACCAAAATTACATTTATTAATTTTATAACATAAAATATATATAACATAAAACTCTAAACAACTTACATAATGAATGCATATAATATATACATATATCACACAATTTTAAAACAATTTAAGTTGAAATATATCTATTCAAAATTTTAATAAAATTTAAAGTTAAAAAAAAACATAAAAATGTGGGATTTGAAGAAAAAAAGCAAAGGAGAGAGAGAAAGAAAGCACTGGAAGGAGAGAAGGAAGGGAGGAAAAGGGAGTGTGAAGAAATGGTAATAAGGACAAAAATATCTTTTTAGGAAATTTTGAAAAAATAAGGGGTGAGAATAGCAATTTCAGAGATGAGAATAGCAATACCCATTGTAGGCACAGGAGCTAAGGTCCAAACATGCATACAGGCTAAATTATTCATATAATTTTTATCTTATTTTAGATTATAACTTGATATTTTATTTTTTAAAAATTATAAAATAGTTTTTTATTTTTATTTTAAATTATTTTTTTTTTGAAATAAACATGCATGTGGGTCTCACATACTTTTTGTCTTTTTCTTTTTTTAACTGAAAATTTTTAATTATTGGAGAGGAGTTTTTCCCAACTTTTTCACCGCTTCTCATTGCTCCATGATGTTTCCTCCGCAAATGTCAAGTTCCATTTTCTTTGGTTCCGCAACGTGGCATTGTTATGCACGTTGAGAGCCCCGAAATCATGAAACAATATAATACCCTTTGTATCTTTCTCTTTCCGACTGGAAAATTCTAGTTACTTGATGAGTTTTTCCCAACTTTTTCACCACTTCTCATTGCTCCATGATGTTTCCTCCGCAAATGTCAAGTTCTATTTTCTTTGGTTCCGCAACGTGGCATTGTTATGCACGTTGAGAGCCACGAAATCATGAAACAATATAATACTGACAAATATTAATCACAAGTCCATCTTTATTTCCTTCAGCTTTGTTGACAAGATTGTGAAACATCTTTCTATATCTTGTATGTATCTTCTTAGGCCAATTTTACGGTGGGAAACTTCACCAAATTTTCCACCGTGGGAAACAAAATATGATGCGTTAAATTATAATCAACGGTTAAAATCAGTGAAGTCTACCGTAAGAATAAATGCACCAGAATATTTAAAAAGAAATATTTTCATATTTTTCTTTTTCTCCTCCCTGTTTCCGATGGAAGGCTACTGTGCCGCCGTCGTCATCTCCTTCTTCCCATTTCCGGCAAGCCTTGTGAGATCCCGCCACGCAGCACCTCCGCCGGAACCGCTTCGAGGTCCAACTGGAGGATCCGAACTCCGGCAAGCTCTTGCTCCTTCTTCGTCTTCATCATCATCATCATCTTCTTCCTCTCCTTTTTGCTCCTTCTCTTTCTGCGTGATTTTCCGAACCATCTGGAGATAGTCCTGCGCGATTCTCTTCCGCGCCTCCGCGCCGGTCTCTTCCTCCTGCTCCTCATCAGAGCCGCCGCCGTCGGCGAAGAAGCCGTCTTCATCAAAGTCGCTTTCTATCTCAGCGTCTTCTTCATCTTCGGTGAAGGCATGGTCGAAGTGAAGGAAGAGAGGCGGAGGAAATGGGTAGAGAGAGGAAGAGGTTGCAGTGGCAGTGGTAATGAGGGAAGGGTGTGGCAGAGAGGCGGAGAGGGAGGGGCGTTCAGAGTGTTTCTTCTTTTTTTTTTAAAAAAAAAAATATTCTAGTGCATGTATACTTATTATAGTCTAGACTTATTTTTTGATCTAATGGTTATTAAAACTTTCCTACGGTGGGAAACATGAGCAACTTTCCCACCGTAGAATTGCCCATCTTCTTACGGAAAAAAATCATTTTGTTCTCAGATTGGGTTAGTTCACATTTTTTAATTATTATTTTTTGAAGAGTTATTTGCTCCTTAAATTGGGCATGGAGGTGGTGGTGGTGGTGTGTATCAAGTGCCCGTTGTGACGTGATCAGCGATTCAGCATTGCCTCCAAAAGTCAAGGCATACTTTTACTCTTATCAATTTTACATTTTCTACGGCGCACTTAAAAAGATGGTTAGTCTAAGTTCATTGGATTTGCTTAGACTGAGAGTTAAAAATTTGGCTTAAATAACTTTTTAGTATATGTAAAATAGGTAATTTTAATTTTGTTACTTAAATTATCATTTTTTCAATTTTAGTACCTTATATATTTTTATGTTTGATTTAACTATCTGTCGTTAGTGAAATTCTGTTAACTGCTGACGTAGCTAACGGAGCGCCACGTAAGCAAGTCCAGGTCATTTAAAATTTATTGAGTCAGCGTCATGCCATTTTTATGATAGGTACCTTTTTCAAAAATAAATTTTTTTCAGGTATCAAAATCAAACAAAAATAAATGTTACGTACCATAATCAAACAATAATAACCTTTATCAAAAAAAAATTATCAGGTACCAAAATCAAAAAAAAAAAAAGATTAGGTACCAAAATCAAAACACTCATATTTTATAAGTACCAAAAAGTTATATAAGCCTAAAACAAAAAAATAGTTAATTATCGTTGTCATTATATCACACGAATTCTCCGCTCTTTTTTTTCCCATCTTTTCTAGCATAATACTCCTCAACTCACAAAAAAAGTTAATTATCATTATCATTGCCACATGATATGCACCTCAACTCACCCCACTTAATGTCCCTCCTATGTTGCATTTCATTCCAATTAATTCATGCAAATTTTTGTCTCCTCTTACTTTTACTACTAACAACATAAGTAAGGGATTCCTTACCGCTGAGGCCACCACCGAAATCCTTCAAGTGCCACCTAAAAAGCCTTGGGGGTTCAAGGAGTATCACATCGAGGAAGAGTAAGAAGAAAAAGGTAGCGAAGAATTTATGTGTGCAATGAGGACAACAATTAACTTTTTTTTTTAACCCTAAATAACTTTTTGATACTTATAAAATAGGGGTGTTTTGGTTTTGGTACCTAACCTCTATTTTTGTTTGATTTTGATCCCTGACAAATTTTTATTTTTGAAAAATGTTATTTTTGTTTAATTTTGGTACCTAACATTTATTTTTGTTTGATTTTGATACCTGAAAAAATTTTATTTTTGAAAAAGGTACCTATCGTAAAAATGACATGGCGCTGAGTCAACAATTTTTAAATGACATGGGTTTGCTTACGTGGCGCTTTGTTAACCACGTTAGCAATTAACAGAATTTCACTAAAGGCATATAGTCAAATCAAACATAAAAATATTTGGGGTACTAAAATCGAAAAAATGGTAATTTAGATAGTAAAATCAAAATCGCCCATTTTACATGTACTAAAAACTTATTTAAGCCTAAAAATTTTAACTTTCGACTGAAAAGCATAATTTTGTTTTATAAGAATAAAATGCTAACTAGTGTTTTAGCTCGTGCGTTACACGGACTTATTAAAATTTTCACTATCTTATTTATATAGTCAATAGAAAGAAATTTGAAAAAGAAATAAAGAATTATATAACACATTGAAAGAAATTTTAAAAAGGAGATAATTATAAAAAAATTAGAAACTATAAAATTAAAATAAAAAAAAAAGATAAGGGAAGATGTAACAATGCAGCTTTAATTTTTTAATATTAACTTTGAAAATTGAAAAGTAAATTGAATTAAGGATTTAGAATTATTGACTAAAGAGAGAAATCTTCAAAATTAAAAAATAGAGTTATAAAATCTGATAAAAGAAATATTAAAAAAATAATAAATTAAAGAGTATAAAATTTGAAAGAAAAAAAAATTATATAGTACATTGAAAGAAATTTTGAAAAAGAGATAATTATAAAAGAAATTAGAAATAATACTTTTTTTAAAGAAAAAAAAAAGGAAGATGTAATGATATAACTTTAATTTTTTTAATATTAAATTTGAAAATTGAAAAGTAAATTGAATCAAGGATTTGGAATTATTGATGAAACAGAGAAATCTTCGAATTAAAAAATAGAGTTAGAAAATCAAATAAAAGAAATATTAAAAAAAATCTAAAAGATTAGAGAGTATAAAATTTGAAAAAAAATTATATAACACATCGAAAGAAATTTTGAAAAAGAGATAATTATAAAAGAAATTAGAAACTATAATTTTTTAAAGAAAAAAAAAGTTAAGGGAAGATATAATGATATAACTTTAATTTTTTAAAATAACTTTGAAAATTGAAAGTAAATTGAATTAAGGATTTGAAATTATTTATGAAAGAGAGAAATCTTCATGTTAAAATAGGAGAAAACAGAGGTATAATTGACTGAAAATCGTGTGTCAGAGTACACAGCAGATGCGTGTTTATATAGGTTAATTACATTAATTACACATAAATAGAGGATATTTTGTTTCCTCTAAATTAAATATTATGTTCCTATAAACCACTATTATTAATAGAATTAGAATATAATATTATGATTTTCAACACTCCCTCTCAAGCTGAAGCTTACTAAGCTCTCAGCTTGTTACAAGAAAATTTATTCCCAACAAATAAATAAAAAAAAGCATAAAAATTGAGCTCCACCAAAAAATAATAATTTGAAAAACAACTCAGGGATGTTGGAGAAGTCAAAGAAAGTTGCTAGAAAAAATATCTTTGCCAGATAGCTGGAATGATCATTAGCTAGAGAGAAAATTCATGGCAAGCATAGCAAGGTCCGTTCTTCTCAAAACTACATTTGGAAGCTTCAAACCCAATAATGTTGGAGACCCAAATTATTATTTAAACTAAACGCGAGACCAATGCATCTGGGACAAAGTCATTGAGATTAGGGCACCTGGGACACAAACGGGGCCAATGCATCTGGGACAAAGACAAAGCCAATGCATTTGGGACATAGACAAGGGCCAAGGCATCTAGGACAGACATGGCTAGTGCATCTAGGACAACGACATGATATGCTACGAGAAAGTTCTTCGCTGGAAAATGAGTAGCGAGCAGAAAGCGGTGCCGGAAAATGTAACACCCTCCAAATTTACACTCGTTATGTCTGTCATGCGTGAAGTGGTATGATTTCAATTAAGTATCTGTGGAATTATTTTCATTAAATGAAAATAATTAAAATTGTGTGAGTTAGAGTCAAGTACATAATTTATAGCTTTAATTAATTATTTCTATGTTAAATTAATTCTCAGTATTTGAATAATTAAATAGATACAATTGCTGATGAAAATTTTTTTTTAGTGAAGATTTAATTAATTAATTAAATATGCTTTAGAAAAAAAATATTAAATAGAATGAGAGTGAATTAATAATCCTTTTTCTCGTTGATTAAAGACCAGATGACCAAATCTCGCAGAGACCCAAAACACTAAACTGGAAAATACCCTAACCCTAGACCTAGTGGGCCCAACACAAACAAAATCCTAGCTAAGGACATAGGGGAAATTTTTTTTAAAAGTTTCACTTTTCTCTCTCTTCCTTTTTTTAAAACCCTAGCAAGAGACATTTTCTCTCATTTTCACTTTTCTTCTTTCCTAAGTCTCTTATTTTCTCCTCCTTCTCTCTAAAATTCTGCCACTTCTCTCTAAGATTCAAGTACTCAAATGAAAGTTTTCACCGATTAAATTCGGATATATTGTTGAGGAGGGCAAGGGCTACCTGACAACACCAATTTTTCTTCTTTTGAGTGAGGAACCAAAGAGGTATGGAGGGATTTCTATTTTTCCTAAGCTATTTCTTGTTTATCTTGATGTCTTTGGGCTGTTCATGTGATTGTGAATCTCTTGACACCATGGGTGTCTCAAGAGCATGTGAAACATGTCAAAATGTGTTGTTTGTAAACTGTGCACTGCAGTTGTTTTCAATTTTTTCGAAAATATTTTCATGTATTATTTTGCAATGTAAAGATGTATTCCTATGTTTTGGCACCTCTGGATATCAAGATATTTTTTCAAAATTTTCTGAACATTGGAACTATTTTTTTTGGAATTATTTTCAAATGTTGCTGATTCTGTAAAAGGGACTGTTTCGAATTTTATAAAAATTTTGGGATATGTTTTTGGAAAACTGGGCTCATGACTTCGATTTATAAGTTATGAGGATCATCCCTGAATTTTTTTAAATTCAGAACAAACCGGGAAGCATTTTTAGGAAATTAATGTTGTGAAAACTGAAAAAAACTGGACAGCAGAGTATTTAAATGTATAAAATATCTTTTTATGAGAATTTTGCTTTAGAAAATTTTGTAACACTATCTCGACTATGTGGATTGCCTATGAATTTTTTCAGAATTTTATGGACTCTTTTTATAATTATTAACATTTTTGTATGGAAAACTCTGTTATGAAGCAATGATGTTTTAGAATTATAAAAACGGCATTTTTGGTAGGAATTTGGTGCTTAGAAAATGCCATATGTTCTCCCATATGTTGGGGACATTCTATATGAAGGGACACATAAAATAGAGTTGATTTTCTATTTATAAAAAATGTAGAAGTGCATTTTATAGAGTATGCCCAGCAACCATAATTAATTCAAAAATAATATTTATGGGTGAAATTTTTGAGAGAAAAATTTATATAATGAAACATATGTAATGTATTATGTTTCTGTAAAATATCACGAAATTCTAAGTTAATTTGCTAAGTTAAATAATTTTTGGTATGTGTGCACAACTATAGGTATATGCATGAAATTTAATTGTGTAATTGTGCCTAATGCCATACGTTGGATTTGCTAATAGACATTTCACCTCAAAAGGGAAATTTCTCTTGAAAATGTGTGTGTAATGTTGTTTAATGGATTATGTTGAATTATTGAATTATTGTTTGTTAATGATTATTATGTTATTAACTGTAAATTGGAGACCGAGAGGAGTGTGATCCTCAGGTAAAGAGTGCTCAAATTTTCTTATGCACGTGACTTGTTTGCAATGTTTTGTGGTTGTGGGGACAAGAATAATTCATTCTTGTGTGGGAGCAAGTGAACTCCAAACAGAGTACACTTGTAGATACTAGAAAGTACTCTAGTGATTGATGACATTCACTATGTGCAATAGTGAATTAATTAAAATTAAAGAGTGAGAACTTAATAATATTACGAGTTAATAACTACGAATTTCCTATGCACACGGAGGACATCGGATAATGGACTTAGAAAGAAATCTAGGACCCTTGCATGGATTTGGACAAAATGACTTAAGTAAGCATAAAACGTGAGAGTGGGTAAGGATTTCAATAAAACAAGGTAAGACAGTTAAGATCATGATGTGGGTCATGATTGGGTAACGTGCAATATGCACATATGATTGAAAGTTTATAAATTGTGATTGTTCGAATCGTGGTGAGAATCGAAAGGAGGAAGGAACCTCTAGCGCTAAGTCGTGTGAGACGGTCGAACGAATTTGTTCGTGGACAAAGCTTGAATGGACAATTGTGAAAAAGGTTGTGTGGGGGCTTCACCTGTGGTGAGCAATATGCTCGTGAGGAATGGGGTCGGAATGTGTGACCACTGTGGTGGTGGAGATTGGATCTTCGTATGGTATGTCGGGGACATACGTCGTGGAAGACCGTCGTTCGGTACCTTTGGCAGAGAAGCCACACCAACCTATAAGAGATTAACCCGATGAGAGGGAGTGGTTGAGGAGTCAGTCCTCAGAGATTGGATAACCTCATAGAGTGGTACCTGAGGTGTGCTCGTTGACTTGCTATTTCTTGGGGATCTGGCTCCGAGTTTGTGGTCGTGTTTCCACAGTGTCGACTTGGCAATCCCGACAAATGCAAGGCACAATCGTGTTGGTGAGAACTCTACCATTGTACCATGGTGAAGGATGTACTCCCAGCAAGTCATCCAACTTAAATTGTGTAAGTCTACTGAGTTTTGGGAGTTCCAATAGCAGCAGGCACGAGTTATGTTGAGAAATAGAATAATAAATCAAGAACTTCGAGTGGGACTCGTGAAAGCATCTTTGCAATGTAGTTGATTGCTGCATGTTTCTTGAGACCATCGGTCATTTGTTTGTTAGTTTAGTGGAGGAGAGGGACTCACTCCATACATTTATTTTTTCAGATATCGATGGCGCAGCAGAGGCCCTCCACGAGGGTAAGGTTTAGAGATGACTACTTTGAGTCATAGGTTTTTCCCTTCTTTTGTATTTTGATATGGGTAGGCCTAGATTCATAAATTTTGTATGTTATTTCAGTCATCTATTTTCTTATTTCAGTGTGTATTTACTACTTTTAGACTGAGGCTGTACATGATATTGGTCCTGTGCGTGAGACACTTTTAACCCTTATTCTCAAAAACTTATTTATATATGTATATTGTGGTGGCCACGGGGGCATACCTTGTTTATATCTATTTTACGTTGTTATTCCAATGAACGTTTATTTTCGATAGAAGGGTTGTGCGACTTTTATAAAATGTGGTTTTGCGCTAAATTATTTTACTACAAGTTGAGTTTGAAAATGTTTTAAATCTACTACTATTTTTGTTTAATTACTTGTCTCTTTCATGATCCAACGAATGCAAAATTGAACAAATTGATCATGTTTTATTAATGTAAAATAAAATAAATGGATTATATGTAAAACGCGGATTTAGGGTATTACAGAAAACACGTTGGAAAAGGACAGTGGCAGGATAGGTGACCGAAAAGTTCTTCGTCGAAAAATGAGCAGCGAGCCAAAAGGTGGTTGCCGGAAAACACGCAGGAAAAGAATAGTGGTAAGATAGGCGACCAAAAAGTTTTTCGCCGGAAAATGAGAGGCGAGTAGAAGGCGGTGGCCGGAAAAGTCATTGGAGGTGCGAAATTGATCACCAAAAGAAGGGAGACAATCAAAAGGGTCTACCGGGGATAGTGGATCTCTATCCCCGGTGAAGCACAATTTTCGTAATACCTCTGTCAGGCTCTAGATACCATGTTAAAATAGGAGAAAACAGAGGTATAATTGACTGAAAATCGTGTGTCAGAATACACAACGGATGCATGTTTATATAGGTTAATTACATTAATTACACATAAATATATAAGATATTTTGTTTCCTTTAAATTAAAGATTATGTTCCTATAAACCGCTATTATTAATAGAATTAGAATATAATATTTTGATTTTCAACACTTTGGAATTAAAAAATAGAGTTAAAAAAGCTGATAAAAAAATATTTTAAAAAATATAGCTTGAGATAAAGAAGTGAATGAAGGTAGTTATAGAAATATTGTGAATGTGGGGTAGTTACAAAAATTGATAAGAGAAATTTTAGGAAAAGTAGAAGAATCAGATGCATGTGTTAGGAGAGTGAACTACATCACTCCTCCATGAGAGGAGAGTATTTAAATAAGAGTGAATGTGAGAGAGAGTGAGAAGAGTGAAGCAAGGAGAGGAGATAATCTCTTAATCATTTATATATATAAGGAGATTTTTATTTTAAAGTAAAAGTGAAGTGAAGGATATGTTTACTTTTGAGAAAAAAGTGAAGAGGAAAGAAAAGAAAGTGACATAATATTTAGATTATATGATAGGTAAAAAATTAAAAGAAAGAAAATTATCTGTATAATAATTTATACAATAATTTGTACAACAAAATATTTTGTGTTTATTTCTCTCCTCTACATCATTTATTATAAATAGACAAAAAGTAGTTTTATACTAATTATTGTATGGATTGTTACATGTGTATTACATATCTATTTCAAATTTCCCTCCCTTTCTTTCTCTTTGTGGTACATTTTGTTGTAAAATTTGTTGTACAAATATCATTTATCTTCCAACATATTTTTTATGAATAAAACATTTAATTAGTTCTACATGCTCAGAAGACATCCATGTACAATGCATCACAAACAATAAAATAATGGTTTAATTGTATATTTTACCACCTAACTATCATTATTTTGTGAATTTTACCACTTAAGTTATTTTTTACGCATTTTATCATCATACTTTTCAATTTGCCGACGTATTCTTAAAAAATGACGTCATTTTTTTTATCAGTAGGAATCAAAGATGGTACCAAAGGGTTTATAACACTCATGTACCATAGTCAACCAACTGAGCTAAATCCCTTTGGTAAATGATGTCATTTTGTTATCAACATAATGGTAAAATTTGTAAAAATAGTAAAATATGATGGTAAAATGCACAAAAATTGTAAAACATAATGATAAAATGCATGAAAAAAATTTGAGTGGTAAAATGCACGAAAATTAAAAGTATGATGGTAAAATATTCTTAAAAAACTTGAATAACAAAATTTGTGAAATGATGATAATTAAGTGATAAAATGTGTAATTAAGCCTAAAATGATATAGGTAGAAAGAAGAAACCTGTATTTGTATATTACTTTGCTCAGACGAGCATTTATCTTTGCTGTTTGCATCTCAATAAAGATCATGAAGTACTTACCATGATGTTCAATTCAAGTACCACAGGAAGGATGTTTTAAGGATTTGAATTAAAACTGGTTCCGACAATCACTTGGCTTGACGTTAAAGATTTTCTACATAACAAGCTTTTGTTTTGAGGTGCTAATCACATCATTTACTTAGTTTGTTAATTTGTTTGGGTATTAACCAAGTACATTGTTTTTATGCTGCTCCATTGAACGTTGGACCTACACATTTTGTTGTTTCATGTATTATTCTTTAGCCAATGTCCACACATATGCATCTGTTTAGAGCGTGATACAATTGTCCATATGCATTTTTTTAAAAGTTAGAAAACATTTTCTCGCCACTGGTATTTGAATAAATTGACGTGAATGATAGAGAAACTTTTGCACGGGGACAAGTGGCATCTTAAGCACTAAGGAAAGAAAGGAAATGACGCGACAAAATTAAATTTTACAAATTTAAAATGATTTAACAACATTAGACTTTTTACCAGAAAAAAGTTATGGACATATAAAAAATTATTTAGGTAAATTTATACGTTACATGTGATGTTCAAAATCAATCATGATAACTAACAAATTTTTATTTTAGGATATAAGAATAAATCTCTATAATTAATATATTTAAAAGGCATGTGTTTAAATTCTCTTAGTATGAAATAAATCAATTTAAATATACTTATAATTTTTAAAATTTAATAATTTTATGATTAATTATATAGAGAACTCAAATAAAAATTATTATCATTATAGTTTATCAATATGTTAGTATTTTCTTATAAAATCTATATATTTTTATTATTTTTTGTTCTCAAAATATTTTCAACTTATTCTCAATTATATTTAATTTGATATTTAATAAATAAAATTATTTTCATGTTATATTAATATTTTATATTTCAATAATTGTTTGTTACTCAGAATAACATTTTTTTTTTTGAAAGGTACTCAGAATAACTTTATATTAACTGGATTTAACTAAAACATCAAAGTTGGGTACGCCATGGTTGCTCCTGAACACACACGTACGTATACTCGTATTGTCAATACTATCCTCGTGTAATTGGATAAGACTTAGCATGTGCTTGTTATGCATGACTTCATAGGAAGAAATTAAGTTATAGATTGGTTTACTAGTCATATTCATACGGTTCCTCTAGGCTTTCATTTGTTAGATAATCCCTGAATTGGGTATGGGTACCGGGTACGTATTTGTTTTTTTTTTTCAGCAAAAGAAAGATATATTTATATAGTATAAGGTAAGAATGGTACCAGTGGTACCTACATCGAAAATGAAGCATTCCGATTGCTACCAAATGTTCCAGGTGGTTATAGAGTATTTAATGTCAATAAAAGCCATAAATACTAGATAATCACAGATACAAAAAAATCAAGATACACCATATGCACAACCCCTGTCTAACCGTTTCATACAAGCATTAAGTACCCATCAAATTCCACCCCTCAATCAATGCTCCTGCAACCCCCAATAGCCAGTCAAGCATAAGACTTCGCATACTTAACTCGCAAAGCTATCCCCAATGTAAAAACTAAAAACTCCCCCTCGAGACAAGCACACAAAATTTCACACAACAACCATGCAAAAGAGAAGCAAGTTCAGTAATACATGTAAAAAGGGTTGCTTTTTCTCACCACCTAACAGGGTTGCTTTTTCTCATAGTGTTTGAGTATAGTTTTATACGTCCCTCCCTTTAATTTAACAAAAAGTAAAATAATTCACCTATTATTTCGCACATTTAATTTTTTAAACAAAAGGGTAAAATATATTTTTGGTTCCTCATTTTATCTAAATTTTTGTTTTTAGTCCCTCATAAATTTTTTCTGTATTTTTAGTCCCTCAAAAATGATTTTATTTTGTTTTTAGTCCCTGACATTAATTTTAACTGTTAGTGGTTTTTAACTACTGCAAATTTTCTGACAAACTAAAACTATCAGAAATGTTAAAAAAATAATTAAAAAATCAAAACCTCGAATACTAGATTTTCTGAAATCACAAGAAATGTTGCAAAAGTAAACATTTCTAACCGCTAAAAAATTTGTAGCGGTTAAAAGTCACTAGAAACTTAATTAAGAAATTTTCACACACAGTTTATGTCTGTCATATCATCACTTAACAGTTGAAATTAACGTCAGAGACTAAAAACAGAACAAAACAATTTATGAGGGACTAAAAACAGTAAAAAAAATTTATGAGGGACTAAAAATAAAAATCAAGATAAAATGAGGGAACAAAAACATATTTTATTCATATTTTCAAGATGGCAAAGACTGAGTTGCTTTGGCATATTGCACGCATGTTTTCAGCGATTGATGAAACTTAATGGTAAAAAAAAATAAAGCAACTTGGAGGAGTTTGGGTCATACATGCTGTCACGTTAGGCAGGAATATCTATTTGAACAAACACTAGATATACTTGTTTGGCTGCAACGTTGTGCACGAGGATTAACCAATTCTGTAGTTTACCATTTTGCATGATATGCAATTTGATTTGCTGATTTTGTAGGACTCTTCTTCGGCCTTGGTTTGTGGGATTTCTTTTTATTTTGATTATTTTCTGCTTTGATGACTACATGGATCAGACTCTTTTGATGCTGGACTTTATGAAAGATCATTTTGTATAATATAAATTAATATATCGAAGGATTTGCTATTTTTTTTCTTAAAAGAGAATAAAACGAGCCTTTGAGTTTCTTCTTTTTAATACAACGAGATAGAAATGCTAAACATTAGAGACGACATTTAAAATTAATGAAATATATGTGTGATCCATTCATGTTATGACATGCGTTTCTCACGCGGCAAGAAAAGTGATATACATTTGACTGACTGAAAACAAAAAAGTCACATGTTATGAACGTTTGTGCACATTAAAGGCTGGCCATGCAGCAGCTTAACGAGGAAGTTAGTCAAAAAAGCATGAAAACGAAAGTGGTAATAGTATGAAACTTAAGGAAGAAAATTAACATATGTTGAGAAGGTAGAGAGTATAAGACGTATAGGAGTACACTCTCCAAGTCCATGAGCAAAGAAACTAGGAAAAAGTTTTCTAACAACTAAAGTGATACAAACTTTAATTTTAAGGAAATATATATTTGAGACAAGTAAAGAAAAATATAAATAATTATATATGATATTGAATACAGTCAAATAATATATGTAATTAAAGAAAGTATATCTACACAAATCATCAATGCATTTTCTTAACATTTATTTTATTTCATTAATTCTTTATTGTTTTGTCATCTCTCACATGTTTATTTTAAATTCTATTCCTTTTTAATTAATTGAGGAAATGTGAGCCACGATGGATCTAATATTATACAATGTGATAAATTAAAAAAAAAAAGTATTTAAAAGATCTTTGTGCGTACATATATAATTTTATACGAGAAAATGAAAAACAGTAGTGTTCGTTTCATATTAACTTTTCTGTAAAATGTCAAATCACTTGATAGTGATAGGGAAAGAGTGTGTTGAAGAAGTTACTTTCAATAATTAGTGCAAAAGGGTTCCATGAGATATAAGAGAAATGAACAGAAAGCATATAGACCATTCCTGTTAACATCAATATACCCTAACCTCAAGATTTCTTCTTCTCTTTTACTCCTAAATTTTGATTGAACTCAAGCTCGTAGCATCATCAACAATAGCCGAGTTGCTCTGAAGTGAGAGGAATTTGAAAATTTTCTATGCATGTGGTTATGTTGGTCTCATCTTGAAGCAACATATGGGAAAGTCATAGTACTAAAGAGACTTTGGATTGGGTTTTGAAAACTGCTCTTTATCTAATAAAGAGCAGTACAATGATGTCTATGCATGGATCGAAAAGATGGGGTGCGAAATGGGTTGCTGAAAGGGTTCTTATTGCTTTTCTTCTTCTTGTTTCAGTCTATGTCACTTCTTCTCATCAAAACACAGACCACAAAACAATCTCAGCATCATCCAATCAGACGAAAGGAGTTGATACTAATGATCATCATGCTAAAAGTTCTTACAAGCACACTTGGCCGGTAAGTGTTCAATTCACTTTAGAAATTAATATACCTTTGAGTCAATTTCATGTAACCACAATTAATAGTAACAAGATTTTCTAGGGCCAAGCATGTGGATTTGTGTTTGTATATTAAGGTCGTTGAATTGGGAATACCTTTGTGATGGTTCTGTTTTTTGGTTGTAGGAGATGAAATTTGGCTGGAGAATAATAGTGGGCAGCATAATTGGATTCCTAGGATCAGCATTTGGGACTGTGGGAGGTGTTGGTGGGGGTGGCATCTTTGTGCCCATGCTTACCCTTATTGTTGGATTCGATGCAAGGTCAGCAACGGCAATATCAAAATGTAAGAACCTAGTACTATTTTTCTCCAATATTCCTCTCATATTTGTTAAAAAATATAGCACTGGGTTATGAGATGCATGGCATATGCGGGTGGTACTAGCTTGCCTTCCTTATTACTCCATACTCAATGCCAACTTTTTAACGAGAGATTAAATTATTTGCATGTTTTGATGTGCATGTACCATGTTTGATAAACAATATTCATTTGGAGGAAAATGATTATTCTTATTTTTTTAAACTCTCGTAATTTTTTTATTACAAAATTTTTTGATCCCTAAATAATTTAACATGCACCTTTAGATCTCGGGGCTGAGTTCTCAAGTATGAATGCATAAAATTTTTGGAACATGCTTGAAGTACACCTTCATTTCGTTAGTTATAATTCCTTATTCTTTTTTCCTGAATGTAACTACTAATAAGTGCATTAAGAAATTCCTACCAAATATAATAATAAAATATCCCATCTACTCAGGTCTGAGACATTATATACACGTACATAATTAAGTAACGTATCTTAAACTCAAAGTCTGGACTTCCTCTCTAAGCTAGGCTTATATGAGGATTTCCAATTTAAACCAGGCGTGGACCCCTAGGTCAATAGCTAAAGAAACTAGGTGTGAAACCCTACTTCTTTTGCCAGCTCCTCTCTACTCATTTCAAGAATAAATTTTGCTCAATTCTACAATTTGTCACCACTCAAGTCGATCAAATTTGAGCACTCAATCATTCTCAATTAGCTTTTCTCTCAGTGAGGATGCACGTTAATGTTTCCTAATTCCTATAACTATGGTAGATAGTTTAGAACGTGCACACTATATTTGCTTCTCAGCTTCCTGAGGCTCCGAGAAAACTATCATCAATCCAGCTACTTATTGCGTCAAGTTTATAAGATCATCTATCGTAACTTCTTTCTATGGTCTAGACATGAAAACATCTTTCCATATGTTTGCCTATTAGGTGTCACAAAGGTGAATATCAAATGAAAACAAGCCGATGATCGACCTAAATAAGAAGTGGCCATACTTTTCAGGTTCAATGTTTGAGGGAATGTCGAATGTTTGTTGGAGAAAACTGACTTCAATAAAAAGTATCCATGCCTTTCAAGCTCGACACATGAGAGATGTGGATACCACAAAATCAAATTTGAAATTCAATCTAATAAAAAATCTAGTTTTTTTTTTTTTTTTTTTGGTTTGTTCAAATTTCAGTTTTTGAATTTTTTTTTTTGATTTTTATTGGATTAGATCAATCTATGAATACCCCTATAAGAAGTCCTATGCCTTTCAAACTCAACATTTGAGTTAGATGAATTGAATCGAATTGGATGATGAATTAAAAAATAGGATGCTTATATTTGGACACCCTTAAATTCCAAACATCTCATTAGCATATTTAATTTCTCTCTATCTCTTTTTCTTTCTATCACATTACATCACCAATCAAATCAATAATTTATTTCTCATTTCTTTCCATCTCTCTCAAAGTGTTGGACATCATTGAGTGTCCAACAATCATTTTCCTTAAAAAAAATGAAGTGATTGGATTGAATGTTTTTTTCTCTTCAAAACTGATCTAATCTAATTTACGAATACCCTTACTTCATAGGGTTAGATGGACACGTCCAAGGACCAATAGGAGGCCTTCATTAAAAAATTTAGCCTTGTTGGAGTAAGGATAAATCATATTTGACCAAGTTAATTATAAGAAAAGTGCTTACCCATTATGGTAAAAAATCCCCATTAACAAAAAGTAAAGTGTATTATTGTCTTATTAAACTACTTATGACAAATGGAAGATAAAATGATAATTTATTGAGTGTGATAAGTGGTATTAAGTGTATCTTCGTTCTAGAATTGCTCCTAATTATAAAGCCTACATTTGACACCGAACAAAATAGTAATATTATAAGAAAAGTGCTTACCCATTATGGTAAAAAATCCCCATTAACAAAAAGTAAAGTGTATTATTGTCTTATTAAACTACTTATGACAAATGGAAGATAAAATGATAATTTATTGAGTGTGATAAGTGGTATTAAGTGTATCTTCGTTCTAGAATTGCTCCTAATTATAAAGCCTACATTTGACACCGAACAAAATAATAATATTTTATTTCTTCACATCAAAGTTTAAAAAATGGTTAATTATGATTAATAATTAATAGTCATATTAATTTTCATAAAATATTTAATTGTGTGCTCATAAAAATAGTAAAATCTTTTATTATTTGTTTCACAATACAATTTAAATTTCAGTTAAATTAACATGTAAAACTTGCAAAAAATTCACAAAGACTCTAGTTAATTAAATTTTATTCTATAATTAATAGTTTCATTATAAACATGGGTGGGTAGACAAATTGGCCCAATACATTTTGGTCTGCATTCAAATAAATTGGATCAGGCTAACCTATTTATTAAATGGACAATGTTTTTGCTTGGTCCATGTTCACCCCACTTAGCTTGTGGATCAATTCACAGACCCAATAATAAACAAATATAAAAGTTAAAAATTGAAAAATAATAATATTAAAAACCTGAAAAATTTTAAAAATGATAAAAATTAAAAAAAATCTAGCATAAAATTTACAAAAAAAGAATAAGAAGAAGAAGAAAATATACACAGATTAATGAAATAGTAAAATTTAAAAGAAAGTTTCATCTACATAACTCAAACATTAAATAGAGCATATGGAATTCAATATCTCCAACTTTTTAGATCAAGAAATTATAAACATTCAAATACTAAGAAAGAGGTCAATATATACTAAATATTATATAGTAATTATTCAAATACTTAATAATCCTAATCATACATTAAATAATCTTAATTAAATAAAAGTATTAAACTAAAAACAATAAATAATAGTATTTTAAAAAAGTAGTTGGTCCGCGGGCTATATCCTGTTAGCCTGCCAAGTGCCAACTAAACTTGTTTAACCCACGGCTGTTACTATTTACACGTCCTTACTAAAAAATTCCCAAGCCAATCCCATTATTAAGTATTGACCGACCCTTTCCTCAAAGAGCACATGGCGTTCTCCATCCATCGCATTGATCGGAGCTTGAGCCTTCTGGAAATTTATGTCCGAAATGTGTTATACACCCGGAAAGTAATTTTCGGTAGTTTTAAAAACGGAGAAAAATAAAACGGGAGGTGTGTTTAGTGATTAATGGATGTGTATGTAGCCATTGCCTTGACCCGCGAGTTAAACGGATGAGGATTTTAATTGGTCCAAACCCGCTTGATCTGTGGATTAAACAGACAATCCATGAGCTTGGGCCCATGACTCAACTCTGCTTATAAATGACTCAAGTCAAATTAATCAAAAAATAACAGAAAAACAACTGTTACATGCAGTCAAACTCAACAACTACCACATCTTCGATTTCATTACCAATTATGAAATCAACACCCATCTTTGACTAAAACCTTTCCCCACCATAGGAATGAAAAAAGTATACTAAAATTTAGTGCCACTAAAAAAGTATAGGAGGGTAAGTTGAAAAGGTACAAAATAACAATAAAATAAGAAGTAATTTATCCTCTAAAAAATGACACGATTAAAGTACTGGATCATGTTGAAGATCGAACCCAGAGAAACCTATCTCAAGGATGCTTCTATTTTACGCAACACAAATAAAATTCTTCATAGAAAAGAATAGGTTAAACATTATCAATGTGCTCCCAACTTCATCAGTGTATATGTTAAATATCAAAATCACCTTTGTAAGTTTGAAGCTTGTTCTGACCACGGTTACTCATATTGGATACAGTATGAGCATGTTGTCAATTTTGAATTATCCGTGCATCAATGTACTTCTTTGGAAGCTTATATGGATGAAATCTGTATTTTTCTGTTTGTTTGGTGAAGGCATGATTACGGGTGGAGCAGGAGCAACTGTTTTCTACAATTTCAGGCAAAGGCACCCAACTCTTGAGATGCCTGTGATTGACTATGATCTAGCACTTCTTTTTCAACCAATGTTGATGCTTGGAATCAGTATTGGAGTTGCTTGCAATGTGATTTTTCCTGACTGGATGTTAACAGTTTTGTTAATAGTAGTTTTCATAGGTATGATTTGCTTAAACATTGCATCTGTGCTCTATTTTTTTTCTTTCTTTGCTTGCCTATCATTTGATGTAGTCTGGATGTGAAACAGGACTTTCAGTCAGTGCATTCTTTAAGGGTGTCCAAACATGGAAAAAAGAAACCATTATTAAGAAGGTTGCTTAAACATAGCTCATCCTTTATATTAAACTTCTTTTAATTAATACACAATTTAGTCCCTGAATGTAACACAGGCTTGTGTTGCTTTGATCGTTGAAAGATTTCATTTCATCTATATAAATGGTCAAAAAAAGTGTCAATTTCTAACAAGTTTATCTATCCTACTTATAAGTGTTCAACTTATAATTACATCCCTTAAAGGGCTAATTTATATACACATGCACTTTTAAGGACCAAAGCAATACCAGAAGTCACTTTCAGGACTACATTGTACATTGTCTCTTTTTTTTTTTTTTTTTTTTTTGTGCTTTGATTTAATGCATCTCTGTTATAATTCCAGGAAGCTAGGCAGAATGTGCAGTTAAATGGTAAGTTGTTTGATATTGTTTCTGTTCTAGCCTTCTGCATCTGATTTTTTAGCTACTAGTTAACAGAGATAACATTATCAAACATGTCATGCTAATGTTTATTCTAATCAGATACTGGAAGAACCGGTAATGCTGCACATCCTCAAACAGAAGTTACGGTCAATGAAAGTCATACAAATACTATCCAATCAAGGAAAAAAGTAGTAAAACATGTAGACAGTTGCTGCTAGTGTTTCCATGTCCAACACCTATTCTTTCTGATGAAATCTAAAACTGCTGTGCAGGTTTCTGTTATTGAAAATATTTATTGGAAGGAACTTGGAATTCTTGTATCTGTGTGGATCTTGATACTTGCATTACAGATAGGAAAAGTTAGTGTCTAATGAGTTTCTCAACTCAATTTTTTTTTTCATTTTTGGTAGTACATCAGTTTTTCATTTTGTTGCATGCGTTGGGGGTCATTGGTGAACTTAGACTGATGATAATATATGCCTTTGTTTTGAAACAGAATTACACTACAAATTGCTCAGCATTATATTGGGTATTGAATCTACTACAGGTACACACTACTATAGTATTCAATAGCTAGAAACCAAAGTTTTCTACTTATACTTTTCACTCTCCAACTTAATCAAGCCAATAAGGCCTAATGAAATAAAGTGTTGAGCATCAAGAGTTTAATTTGGTCTCAACTTCAAATCAGGTTTTAGAACCAAAGAACCTCATATGTAATATCAATTATCATGATGAATATTCTCTTTTTGTTCCCTTGTGTTTCAGGTCCCTATCACAGTAGGAACAACTTTATATGAGGCCGTGCTTCTATACAAAGGGCAGAGAGTGATAGCATCAAAGGGAGATCAACAAACACGTTGGAGAGTACGGCAGTTGATTCTTTATTGCACGTGTGGCATACTTGCTGGCATAATTGGTGGCTTGCTAGGCCTTGGTGGAGGATTCATCTTGGGGCCACTTTTCATTGGATTAGGAATTCATCCTCAGGTACGTACGTTTTATCCTTGTCTAGCTTTTAATTGATAATGTTGGTCCACTTGGAACTCACTCTGATCGAGGAATTTTCCACGAAGGTCTCAAGTGCTACATCCACTTTTGCAATGACATTTTCTGCATCTATGTCCGTGGTGGAATATTACCTTCTCAAACGTTTCCCTATTCCTTATGGTAAGTATACATGGATGAACCAACATAAATTAAAGGAACTAACAATATTAATTGGCTTAATTGCAGATTTTACCACACAACTTTCATAATTTTGCAAATTTTACCATCCAAGTTTTAATTTTTCAAATTTTACCACTCAACTTTCATAATTTTACGAATTTTACCACCCAAGTTTTAATTTTGCAAATTTTACCACCCAAGTTTTTAATTTTTGCACATTTTACCACCTAAGTTTTCAATTTTTGCACATTTTACCACCCTGATGTTTCACAATTTTTTTTTTTGAATTCTTTAACTTTTTTTTTGGTAAAATATCAGAGTGGTAAAATGTGCAAAAATTGAAAACTTGGGTGGTAAAATTTGTAAAATTAAAACTTGGGTGGTAAAATTCGCAAAATTATGAAAGTTGGGTGGTAAAATTTGCAATTAAGCCATATTAATTTAACCATTTTATCACGTACATGGTTAGACGATGGTGATTAACTAATTGGTTAAGAGAAGGAATAAATAATATACCAATGTCAGAGTAAAGTTACACACATCCAATGCTTTTATAATAATTATGTTAAAAATTATGTTAAAGATGATTTCTGATTGATGGAGTGTAAAAACTTTATACAGAAACTATGATAATGCATGCATATTAAACCCTAGAAATGCAGTAAAAAAACTCTAGAAACAAAAAGAAAGAAATTGTTAAACCAAGAAAGAGTGTTAAACACAGACTATCTAACACACTCCTTCTAATACACTTTCTGCTTATTAAAATTTATTGATAACTACAAAATTATGAATATTAAATAATAAGTGGAATCCGCACAATTTTGTAATATCTAATAAATAGTATGTTCAAAAGAGTATATTTAAGAATGTGTTAACTTTTCTGTTAACTAAAAAAGTACAAAATTAGTTTCTAACATGGACTTTTTAACGTTGAATGTTTGATTATCTTGCAGCACTTTACTTTGTAGCTGTAGCCACTCTTGCTGCACTGGTTGGGCAGCATTTGGTGAGAAAGGTTATTGCTATACTGGGAAGAACGTCTCTGATCATTTTCATCCTCGCACTCACGGTTTTTGTGAGTGGAATATCACTAGGCAAGTGCCATTTGCCACGAGATTCTATTGGATTCTTCCTTCTTGTGGGTACTACCGTATCAGTATTAGTGACTATTGGCTGGTGTTTTAGCCACATCTTATTTTATTAAAATATATAAATATAAAAACAACTTGTCGTGCTTTATTAGTTGCAGTGAGTAAAAGATATGAATAGATATATTAATGAATTGAGTTGGAATCAATGGGAATATACTGATAGGACAAAAGTGTTTATTGTTTACACTATCATCTAACAATGGATTGCCATAAAAAAGCAATTTAACTGGTTATAGTGAATACAATGCATTTTAAATTAAACGAACAGTGAGTATATATATATATATTTACTTGCTTACATTAAAAAATTTACTTCAGAGAAAATTTATTCATGCATATGCTTTCACATTCCAAGTAATAGATTACAAACTTACAATGACTTACCTTTTTTGTTTTTTAATTTCAAATTACAGGTGGAGTAGGCATAGCAAAATTGATTGAAAAGAAGGTGCAGATGGGATTTGAAAACCTTTGCTCATACAGGGTTAGAAATTAAAGAAGGCGATGTGTAGTTTTCAGGGATTGTATTAAGAAATTTATCTTCTTTTCTTTACCGGAATTAGTTTACCTGATTGATTATTCAGTCAAAATCTATGACTATTTTAAAGCTGCATTAACATTTAAGTTTAATTTATATACTATGTCTTAAACGTTTTTAGTATTGACAAATAAATTGTTTTAATATCAATTATATATATTCTGCGACTGCGATACGAATTTATAAATAAATTCACACACGTTTTCCATAAATGTCGTCATATATGTGTTCTGCATTTAATTAAATGAAATGAGTCGTCAAGAACAGTCAAAAAGAGGTTACGAGCATTGATCTATATACATAAAATATAGTTTTTTAATTCCTCTATTTTAAAAATTTAATCTTCAAACATTTGTAAGAATTTGATATATATATTTAACATTAAAACATTCGGTTTTGGATCCTCCACAAACCATAGTGCTTGTGGCTTATTTGAAGCACTAATTAGTTTATTAGGTCAAAGTAGTGGGAGTACACTGTCCACAAAAAGCCAAAGAAAGCATGTGTAATTGTATAAGAGATAAGAGATGAGATAGACCAATAAACACAAAGAATAAAGACAATACATGTTATCAATACTACTCTGACCGGAGATGTTGTTTTCTTGTACCTAAATTTTGATTGAATTCATTCAAAAAATAGTATTATCAACAAATACCGTACAGCCTCCGGCTTCCTATTTGAAGTGAACATTTTTTAAAATTTCTATATATAATCGTCATATGGACATATTTTGAAGCAGAGCATAGGAACATCTTAGTTCTAAAAGGACTAAGATTTTCAATTTAGAAAACTGCTCTGTATCTAAAGAGACTAATATGGCTGTGCATGTATCAAGAAGGTGGGATGTGAAATGGGTTGTTGGAAAGGCTCTCATTGCTTTTCTTCTTCTTGTTTCAGTCTCAGCTACTTCTTCTCATCCAAATACAGACAACAAAACAACTTCACCATCCAATGGAACTATAGGGGTTGATTATCATGCTAAAGCATTTTACAAGCACCATTGGCCGGTAAGAGTGTTGTTCACTTCACAAATATATATGATCACAACAGATTTTAGAAAAAAAAATATGTTTTCATATACTTTTGTGTCAATTTCAAATAACCACAAAAGTAATAAAAATTTTCAGGACCATGCATGTGCTATATATGTTTTATTTTAGGAGTGACCTTATATATAAAACGTATCATTTTTTAATGAAATTACGTCTCTATTTTTCTATATGATATATATTTACATTTCAAATACTTATATATAAGGATACTTATCTATTATTCTGCCTCAGGTTCATAAAATGTCAAAATCGATCTTGCATGTTGAATTGGGATTAACTTTGTAATGTTTTTTTTTTTTTCTTTTTTTCTACAGAGTATGAAATTTGGCTGGAGAATAATAGTAGGTGCGATAGTTGGATTCTTAGGATCAGCATTTGGGACCGTGGGAGGTGTTGGTGGGGGTGGCATCTTTGTGCCCATGCTTACCCTCATCGTTGGATTCGATCAAAAGTCAGCAACAGCTATATCAAAATGTAAGAACTTGCAATTTCTTTTTCTTTTTCCTATTTTCTCTCTTCTTCTGTTTCAAATTAATAGCATTTGGGATGGATTAATTAGTTACGAGATCTGCAATAATTCCGTACACGGAGGTGTGTGTTGGATATTGACACCAAACATGTGGGAGTGGTGCTAGGTTGCTTTCCTTGTCCCACTCAAAGTGCCAATATTTTAATGAAGCATATTGTTTGTATTTATATTATTAATTTGTTTTGCTTTACACCTAACGATACTATCTTTTGATGTATGAATGCATACATATTTTGCAACTTTTTTAATTAATATCCTTCGTTTCGTTAGTTTTCATTTCATCTGTTATAATTATTTATTCTTTTGCAATCCTAATGCAACTTGTTTAGTATGATTATAAATATATGGAAAAAATACTTGAACTTGAACACTCAAGAAGTGTCTATACTTAAAAGAGAGATAAAAAGAAAAGAGAGATAAATGATTCATATAATTGGTAGTAATATAATATGACAAAGACAAAGAAAAATAAGGAATGTTAACGAGATGTTTGTATTATTTAAGTGTTCAAATATCAAGACTCTAAATATATATATATCTACCAAATATAATAATAAAATTTCTTTTCTATTCTGAGTCTCTTACATATATGTACATGTAAGCAACATATTTCTATTGTGGGCATACATACTCCCTTTTTTGAAAGTAACACTTGGTGCGTATGATTTTGATAATTTTGATGTTAAGCGCCCACCATACAAGCTACTAATTATTCTTTTGAAATTTAAATGTGACTCAAATCTAATTAACTAAACACAGAAATCATTCTCTTTTTGAGTTAGATTCGGGTCATACTTCACATTAGTATGAGATGACCACTTCTTGATGATGCACAATACTTCAAAACTTTTTTTTTAAAAAAAATAATAATGAATTATAAGACATTTTTTAATATTTTTATTTGACATGATACCGATATAATTTATTTTAAAATATGATTATAAAGAATTTTTTAATTCTAGTTTCTTAATTAGTCTAAGTTAATTTACGAAATATTTATGTATGATTTTTAAGCTAACATATTCTATATAAATATTAGGTTGACAACTTGGCATGACCTTCGCATGGCCATTAATTAAGATATGCCCAGTCAAATGCCGTAGAGAAATGGACTGACTAAAGTGTCGACTTATGATAAACCTGAGTTTTCTCATAAACACCCGTATTTTATATAACATAAATAAGTATAATATTTTAAATGTTTTTGACGTTATTCTTTCATTAAAATCAAAACTTTATTTCGATATACTCATTCACTAAAAGTAGACATCAGTTATTAAGATTAAACTTTAATTTTAGTTAGAGAAGAACGCTATGGTGCCTAAAATATTATCGAGGACTATTGAGCTCTCTACCTCAAAATGAATGTGCTAAATATCAAAATCAACTGAGAAGGAAAAAATTTCCCTTATAAGCAATAGCCTGTGCTAGAAGTCATCTTATTTGCTTTGTACTTTTGGCAATTTTTAAGCTTAGTGTTTTGATTATTATTCTTTTGAAACTTATATGGATGAAGTTTATATGTTTCTCTTTGTATGGTGAAGGCATGATTACGGGTGGAGCAACAGCAACCGTTTTCTACAATTTGAGGCAAAGACACCCCACCCTTGATTTGCCCGTGATTGACTATGATTTAGCACTTCTTTTCCAACCAATGTTGATGCTTGGAATCAGTATTGGAGTTGCTTTCAATGTGATTTTTCCTGACTGGATGCTAACAACTTTGATAATAATATTTTTCGTTGGTAAGAATTACTTCAAAGTTTCAAATTGGGACAGTATTTGCTCTATTTCTTTCCTTTACTTATCCTTTGACGTAATCTGAATGTGAAACAGGCATTTCAGTTAAATCCTTCTTTAAGGGTGTTGATACATGGAAGAAAGAAACCATTATGAAGAAGGTTGCTTAAACATGACTCCTCTTTTATATATTAAATTTCTTTTAAGTTTTGCATTTTGGTGCTTTGGTTTGATAAATACCTATTATAATTCCAGGAAGCTAAGAGGAATTTACGGATTGATGGTAAGTGGTTTGATATTATTTCTATTCTATCCTTCTGTATAGAGATACAGTGTTTATCAAACATGTCATGCTAATTTTCAATCTAATCAGATGTTGGAAGTCCTGAAGATGATGCACATTATATTCAAACAGGAGACCCGGCCAAAGATGATACCAACCAATCAAGGAAAAAAGTAGTACAAAATACTGAAAGTTATTGCTTCCATATATGCCTAACTTCTATTCTTTGTAATGAAATCTAAAACCTACATGCAGGTTTCTATCATTGAGAATATTCGTTGGAAGGAACTTGGACTTCTTTTCTCTGGCTGGATCATGATACTTGCATTAGAGATTGGAAAAGTTGGTATCCCATGAGCTGTTCTACTCACAATTTGAATTTGAGTTTTTCATTTTCTATGCATTGGTCAACATAATATGATGATAACATATGCCTCTGTTTTGAAACAGAAACATACAACAACTTGCTCACGGCTATATTGGCTATTGAACCTACTTCAGGTATAAACTACTATAGAGGAGAATTTAATTTATGAAAACCATAGTTGTCATCTTATATTTTTTTTCACTCTCCATCATAATCAAACTAAAATGACCTCATTGTTGAGTGTTGCGTACCTAAGAGATAAGATTTTAATATATTTTTTATTCTAGGACCAATGAACCATCAATATCAATATCATGGTGACTATTTTATTTATTTATTTATTTATCCTTGTCTTTCAGGTTCCCATAGCTGTAGGAATGAGTTCATATGAGGCTGTGCGTCTATACAAAGGGAAGAGAATCATAGCATCCAAGGGAGATCAACAAACACATTGGTGTGTGTTGCAGTTAGTTCTATTCTGCGCTTGTGGCACACTTGCTGGCATGATTGCTGGTTTGCTAGGCCTTGGTGGAGGATTCATCTTGGGACCCCTTTTCCTTGGACTAGGAATTCCTCCTCAGGTACCTTCTTTTTGCCATAAAGTCTATGGAGATTTTAATTGGAAATAACTCTGATTTTTTGGGAATTTTCCATGAAGGTGGCAAGTGCTACATCCACTTTGGTAATGGCATTTTCTGCATCTATGGCAGTGGTGGAATATTACCTTCTCAAACGTTTCCCTGTTCCTTATGGTAAGTATGGATGAATGGACTTAACTTAAGGAGTTAACATATGTGAAAGGATGAGTAATTTTACAATGTTCCAAGAGCATATACATTAGTAAATTAGTAATAGAGGATGGTATTTGACAAATGGGTTAAGGAAGCAATAACTTGTTATTATGAACTTTTTAATGTTCAACTTTGGGTATCATCTTGCAGCACTTTACTTCGTAGCTATAGCCACTGCTGCTGCACTTGTTGGACAGCATTTGGTGAGAAAGGCGATTGCCATATTGGGGAGAGCATCTGTGATCATTTTCATCCTTACCCTCACACTTTCTGTTAGTGCAGTTTTACTAGGTAAGTATCATGTTTTGGAGCACTGCTTTGAGGATATTCTCTTGATATTCTTCATATTTGTGAGGTTATTACTTACTAGTACCTAAGGCAAATATTGAGCTTGGCTACTGTTTACCAACATGTCATACTTTATTAAATATAAATACTAAAATAGCTTGTAAAAAACATGATATTAATTACTAGTTCACAAAATATATTATTACTCACCAAAAAAAAAAAAGAAAGAAAGGTTAGCTAGTGTAAATATGCTTTCAAATAAAAAAAATCATTAAATGAATTTGTCTTTAAAGCAAATAAGGGTATACTTATTCTTAATTTTTAGAGAGTTAATATCACATTGCATGTTAAATTAAATTAATTATAAAATATTTTTTATTTGCTTACTTTAAAGACAAATTTACTTCAAATAAGTTTTGTATTTACATTGGCATTTGCAATTTTTCATTTTGATGGCTTAATTTTTTTTTTCCAACTTACAGGTGGAGTAGGTATTGCGCACATGATTCAAAAGATTGAAAATAAAGAGTACATGGGATTTGGAGACCTTTGCACGTACAGAAAATAAACTTCAGAGAAAATGCTTTGTGGACATTCCAAATCTCACCTATATCTAAAGAGATAAAAGTAGAAGTAATAAATGTAATGAATGACATGATATGAGAAGAAGAGAGAGATAAAGAGAATTGAGAATGTCAAATAGATGTTTACAATGTTAAAATGTTTATATATCAATGTTCTAAAGTTCATGATGCGTGGTATTTAAGTGCAGGGCTCTTTACGTTATAGTTTAGTTTTGTGTTGTATGGGTTTGTATTAAGAAGCTTACCTTTTCTTTTAATAAAAAAACAAGTTTACCTGTGCGATTATTCTCTATCAATTTATGTCTATCTTAAAGTTGCAATAACGTTTTTAATATTAGAAAATATATTGTTTTCATATTAATGATATTTTGTAATACAAACTTTTAAATTAAATGAAACAATTGGTATAGTTATTTTATTCCTTACAAAGCACTTTGAGTGTCAAACTCTAAAATACCTCTTCTTCCTACAACCCTTTTGTGATTATTCACTTGATGTTTATTAGAAGCCATAACTTCCACTAATTACCTAGCTTCCTTTACGATTTTTGTGTTCATGGTGCCATTCGAGGCTTCCAACCATTGCAGAAAATCTGCATTTGTTACTAATCATTAAAATTGTGGTTTGGACACCATCTCAACAAGTCTTTGAGTCTCTCCCAAGCATTATAAAGGGATTCACCATCTTTTTGTCTAAAGCCAATGATTTCCTTTCTTGCCTTTAAATATTTGAAGTTGGGGGAAATATTTAGCCATGGATTTCAGTTCCTATTCCTCCTAAGTAGTGATACTCCCTCTTACATTGGCCTCATCTCACAAAGAGAATAGGAACCTCACTAACATTAACGTCATTAGATACTCCATTTATCCGAATGGAGAAATAAATCTCCAAGAAGACAAAGATGTGGTTATTCAAATCTTCTGCCTCACAACCCCCAAATTGATTTTGCTGCACTACCATTAAGCAATGTAGGCTTAATTTCAATGTTTTTGGAAACAATTTAAAAATTTGTATTGCAAATATCATTGAAATGAAAACACTAAATTACACATTTAGTCATTTATTTTATTTTTATAATTCAATTTAGTCTTTTATATTTTAAAAAGTTCAATTTTATTTGAAAAGCTAAATTTATTAATAAAGATAAAAGGATCTTGGACTGAGCACAAAGGAGTGTCATATCCATGACAAATAAGTATCTGACTATCATCGAACTGATACTGATACCTGCCATTTGCACCTCTATGCCTGCTGAGCTTCTCGTCTTTCATCACCATCACGCAGATCCACATATTTATATGTTGAAATGCCAATGATAAATTGCCAATCCCAAGGATTTTTATTTACAATTTCTTGTGACACATACCCCTTGGACCAATAACTAATCTTCATCCAAGACTGTGTTCCCCATTGTCCAGACCAACCTTCTGTACTCCACACCACCACCACATACATTAATAAACTTTGCCCTCACCACGCATCCCGTCTAACCTTCTTCCTCCACCATTCCAATAACAACAACACAATCCTCCTTTTAATTAAACTGTATTTCTTCCACCGCACCACGCACAAGATTACAGACATTGCCACGGAGCATTTACCCAACACAACAACGGGTACGATAATTTTTTATAACTATTTACCCATTGCCAAGTAAGGATCATTACTTGCTCAATCTCCTCTTCCCATGCAAATAAATCTCTTCTCCAACTCCAACCCCGATTACCAACCATTTCCACAACTTTTGCTTGCCTTTCCATACTCAAAGAATATAATCTTGGGTATTCTTCCCAAAAACATGTTGTCATCCCATCACCTAGCTACCTTCTTAACAATAGAGTTAGAAAACCATTCATTCTCCAACTCTAAAGAATGTAAATCCCTCCACCATTGTGAACATATTCTCCCTCTCACAATCCAACCACCACCCTGTTTCCCATATTTAATGCTTAAAAAGTTCAATTTAATGCTTTTATGTTTTAAATTTAAGTCATTCCGTCGGTTTAAAATTAACGTTGTTAATAATATTAACATAATTATGGTTAAAAATGCCGCAAAATAATATTTACTAACCTAGATGTATTTTCACACACGTAATTACCATAGTGACATTTTTTACCGTCACAATAATATTTAAAAATTATAAAAATTAAAAAACCCTTAGCAAAGAACTTTAAAATTTTCATGCTTTATTTTTCTTATATGGTTCCATGAATCTTAAAAATGATTGAGGTTTACTATAGATTGATGCATTTCAATCAAAATGTCCTAAATTTTGTAGCAAATGGATGCCTAGATCAAAAGAATTGAGCAAGTCATGTTAAACCCGTGTTGCAGAAAATAGGTTTCTCAAATCCGAAAAATTGACCCAATCCTTTTTCTTTCGTTCTTGATCGGAATGAAACAACTTTATAATATGTTGCTTGCATGGGAGAGGTGACTTAAATCCCTCAATCAATTGCAAAAAACGTAGACTCAATGCATAGATGAAATCAAAGTAGATTTCATAAATCTGCGGCATAAAAATATTTGATTATCACACATGTTTTAACGAAATCATTTGATTTTCAACTATATTGATAGAAACATATAGGTAACAAGATCCCTCAATAATTTTAAGATTCATGAATATGTATAAGAGAAATTGAGCACAAAAATGTTAAAGTTCTTCACTTATGGGTTTTTAATTTTTATGATTTTTAAATATTATTGTGACAGTTAAAAACCATCACTATGTTAATTACAGGTACGAAAGCCAGTATGTATTGTTTTGTGGCATTTTTTAAATATTATTATATTAAAAATATTAACAACATTAAGTCTGATGAAAGGATTAAATTGAACAAAATTTAAACATAAAATATTAAATTAAATATTTTAAAAAATAAAAGATCAAATTAAATTAAAAATTATGTAATTTAGCCTATTAAAAATGTTACTGCAATCTTAAGATAGTCATAATTTTTTACAGAATAATCACATAGGTAATAAATTACTTTTTTATTAGAAAAAAGGCAAGTTCTTTAATACAAATCCAGACACTACACTCATTGTGATCAGCTTAGTGATCAGGGATTGAAGTAGATACGTAAAAACTTAAATTCCATCTTCAGTGTCGCCGGTGTATATACAGAACTATAAGTAAAGAGCCATGCCCTTAAATATTACGCATCATGAACTTTATTATTTAACCTTGTACGTGCAAAGGTTTCCAAACCCCATGTACTCCTTATTTTCAATCCTTTTGATCATGTTTGCAACGCCTACTCCACCTGTAATTTGGAAAAAAAAAAAAAATTAAGCCATCGAAATAAAAACTTGCAAAAGCCAATATAGACATAAAACACATTTAAATTACACTTGTCTTACAGTTTTTTTTTTTTTTTTTTTACATAAACTTGTCTTTAAAGTGAGCAAATCAAAAGAATTTTTATAATTAAATTAATTTAATTTAAATGCAATGATCAATTAATTAACACATCAAAAATTAAGAAAAAATATATCTGCATTTGCTCTAAATACAAATTCATTTAGTAGTTCTTAATTCTTTCACCCGCACAAACCCCAATACCTCTTTACCTATTCTATAAAACAATCACAATGAGCTACTCTCACCATACATCATTATATAATTCCTTTGGTACAAAATCATATGAATTTTACATTCTTAATTATCACCCACTACACCAAAATCATTATACGAATACATGGTCACCGCCCACTAAAATCAACTTAGGCTATGTTTGGATTGCAGTTTGGGAGATTCAAACTTACGTTTGAAGCTCCAAACTCAGTTTGACATCATGTTTGAGAGTTCCGAAAATTAATTCTGCAACTTACGTTTGGGTCAAGCCCGAGTTTGGATCAGAAGTAACAATTTGATGCTTTTAAAGTAAAAGTACTTTTGATTTGTATATTTATAATAGAAACATGAAGTAAAAGTACTTTTCATTGCTATTATCCAAACAAGTTTCATTTTATCAACATACTTTTGAACAAAAAATACCCAAACATAAATCATGTTATAGTAAACTCATTTTTATCAAACTTAAGTTTGCAACATACTTTTAATTCAAACTTACGTTTGCAAACTTTAATCCAAACATGCACTTAATGGCGGGGTTGGATAATTCGCATGAATTTTTAGATTAAATCTCATTGCCACCATTATATACAAAAAATAGTAATATAATAATAATATTTATGTTGTTGTTATTATTATTACTATATCACTATTGATCATGTAATTTTTACTTAATAAGAACAAAAAATTACTAATTAATTAATTTATTAAGATTAAAAAAAATAATTTATTTATTTAGTAACATTAAATTTATCTTAAATTTATATATTTTTCAAAATTATTCCTTAAATATAATGAGAAATAGTTTTTTTAAAATATTTGTATTGAATTTTTGTTATTAGTTAATTTAGTTAATAACATTAAATTTATCCTAAATTTATATGTTTTCCTAAAATTATCTCTAATATTAATGAGACATACTTTTTTTTTATTGATTTTTTATTCTTTTAATATCTCTCATCATTAATATATTATCCAAGTTTTTTACTTACTTGAAATGTTAAAACAGCAAGCAATTTCCATATTTATATTTAATAAAATATGACAAGTTGGTAAACAATAGCCAATATTTGCCTCGGGTACTAGTAACCTCTAAAAATTAAAGAATACCAAAAGAATGTCCACTAAAACAGTCCTCTTACCTAGTAAAACTGCACTAACACAAAGTGTGAGAGTTAGAATGAAAATGATCACAGATGCTCTCCCCAGTATGGCAATCACCTTTCTCACCAAATGCTGCCCCAAAAGTGCAGCAGCAGTGGCTACAGCTACGAAGTAAAGGGCTGCAAGATGATCCAAAGTTGAACATTAAAAACTCCATAATATATATCAAGTTATATTGCTTCCTTAACCTATTAGTCAATTAACATCCTCTATTACTATGCACATGCTCTTGGAGCTTGGCAAAATTGCTCATCCTCTAGCATATTGTTAATTCCTCAAGTAATGTCTATGCGTCCATATACTTACCATAAGAAATAGGGAAACGTTTGAGAAGGTAATATTCCACCACTGCCATAGATGCAGAAAATGCCATTGCCATAATGGATGTAGCACTAGCCACCTTTGTGGAAAAATCCCCAATCAGAGTGGTTTCCATTGTAAAATCTACATAAAGACTTTATGGCAAAAATAAGAATGAAAGGTACCTGAGGAGGGATTCCTAGTCCAAGGAAAAGGGGTGCCAAGATGAATCCTCCACCAAGGCCTAACAAACCAGCAATGGTGCCAGCAAGTATGCCACAAGCACAAAATAGAATTAATTGAAACACTCGCCAATGTGGTTGTTGATCTCCCTTGGATGCTATGGTTCTCTTCCCTTTGTATAGTCGCACAGCCTCATATGAACTCATTCCTACAGCTATGGGGATCTGAAAATAAATAAATAAATAAAATAGTCACCATGATAATGACATTGATGATTCATTGGTCCTAGAACCAAAAGTATATGAACCTCTTAGCTCTTAGGTATTCAACACTCAAATATGAGGTCATTTTAGCTTGATTAAGATGGAGAGTGAAAAAATTATAAGATGACAACTATGGTTTCCAGAAATTGAATTCTTCTATACTAGCTTATACCTGCAGTACATTCAACACCCAATATACTCCAGAGCAAGTTGTTGTGTAATTCTGTTCCAAAACAGAGGCATATATTATCATCACATTATGTTGACCAATGACCACCAATGCTAGAAAATGAAAAACTCAAATTGTGAGTAGAACAGCTCATGGGATACTAACTTTTCCAATCTCTAATGCAAGTATCATGATCCAGCCAGAGAAAAGAAGTCCAAGTTCCTTCCAACGAATATTCTCAATGATAGAAACCTGCATGTAAGTTTTAGATTTCATTACAAAGAATAGATGTTGGACATATATGGAAGCAACAAGTGTCTGTATTTTCTAATACTTTTTTCCTTGATTGGTTGGTATCGTCTTTGGCCTGGTCTCCTGTTTGAATATGATGTGCAGCATCTTTAGGACTTCCAATATCTGATTAGATTGAAAATTAGCATGACATGTTTGATAAACATTGTATCTCTATACAGAAGGATTGAATAGAAATAATATCAAACCACTTACCATCTATCCGTGAATTCTTCCTAGCTTCCTGGAATTATAACATGCATGCATCAAACCAAAGCACCAAAATGCATAACTTAAAAAGAAATTTAATACATAAAAAGATGAGTCATGTTTAAGCAACCTTCATCATAAGGGTTTCTTTCTTCCATGTGTCAACACCCTTAAGGAAGGATTTGACAGAAATGCCTGGTTCACATTCAGATTACATCAAAGGATAGGCAAAGAAAAGAAATAGAGCCAAGACTGACTCAATTTTTAACTTTTAAGCAATTCTTACCAGCGAAAAATATTATTATCAAAGTTGTTAGCATCCAGTCAGGGAAAATCACATTGAAAGAAACTCCAATACTGATTCCAAGCATCAACATTGGTTGGAAAAGAAGTGCTAAGTCATAGTCAATCACGGGCAAGTCTAGGGTGGGGTGTCTTTGCCTCAAATTGTAGAAAACAGTTGCTGTTGCTCCAGCCGTAATCATGCCTTCACCAAACAAACAGAAACATACATAATCCATCCATATAAGGTTCAAAAGAATAATAATCAAAACAATTAAGGTTAAAAATTGCCCCACAAATACTAAGCAAATAAGATGACTTTTAGCATAGGTTATTGATTATAAGGGGGATTTTGTCCCTTTTCAGATGATTTTGTTGTTTAATAGGAACACTTTGTGAGTTTGTGGTGGAGACCTCAAGAGTCCTGGTTAAATATGGGAAAATTTAATCATTCCATTTCTTTGCATAAAAAATTGACTGGTCATATCAAAACTAATGGCCATGCCAAGGTCATGTCAACCTAATATTTATATAGAATGTGTTCACTTAAAAATTATATATAAATAATCCATAAATTAATTTAAGACGTAACAAACTAAAATTAAAAAAAAAACTTATAATTATATTTTAAAATAAATTATATCAGATCAAAATCTTAATTATAATTTATTATATTTTTAAAGTAGTATTATACATTATCAAGAATTGGTCATGCTCATGCTATTATGAAGTATGACCTGAATCTAACTCAAAAGCACATAATTAAAGGCTAGTTCTTACATTTTGATATTGCTATTGCTGATTTTGCATCGAATCCAATAATAAGGATAAGCATGGGCACAAAGACGCCACCCCCACCAACACCTCCCACATTCCCAAATGCTGATCCTAGGAATCCAACTATGGTGCCCACTATTATTCTCCAGCCATATTTCATGCTCTGCAATGAACCCCAAAAAAAAAATATTATTACAAAGTTAATTCCAATTCAACGTCCTTAACATGCAAACACTGATCCACGTGCATTGCCCCGAAAAATTTTGTTATTATTGTGGTTATTTGAAATTGACACAAAAGTATATGAAAACAACATGCGATCATAGTATTTGTGGAAGTGAACATTCTTACCGGCCAAGTGTGTTGGTAAAATACTTTCGCATAATGATTGGTATCAACCCTTGTGGTCTCATTGGATTCTGAGGTTGTGTTCTTAGCGGAGACTGTAACAAGAAGAAGCAAAGCAATGAGAACCTTTCCAGCAACCCACCTTTGTGATGCATGCACAGCCATTGTGATACTGAGCTGTTTTCAAAATTGAAAATATATCTTAGTCCGTTTAGTACTATGATATGTTCCTATGCTTTATTTGCTTCAAATGAGCTACACCATAACAATTATATAGAAATTTTCAAAATCTTTACTACGGTAATTGTTGATGATTTAGGTGCAAGAAAACAAATCTCAGGTCAGAGTGATAACAAGCCAATAATAGCATGGCCTCTATCATGTTTTTATCGGCCTGTGTCGTCTTTTATCTCTTGTACATTATTACACATGCAGCATGCTTTCTTGGCTATTTGTGGATAGCGTAGTCCCACTGCTACGGCCTAATTACTATTACTATTTTTAGTGCCTCAAATTGTAAAACCTGGTTTTAATAATTTTTAAATATTTTATCTAGGATTGTATTATGATTTCTATTTACTATAACTTCATTGGTATTCTTTTGTGATTACTACTCTTTTGACTTAACGTAGGAATAGAATAGAATATATATGGACACACTCGCATTACACCAAGGCAATTGCTTCCTGCATCCCATTTTTTACTTCCTGCACCCCATGTTGGGTATCGAAATTTTCTGCCAACACATGCTCTTATGCATGGCGAACACATGCTCTTATGGATGGGAGATAAGGTTTGGTTTGTAGGTACAGAATGCATCTTGCGAAAATGCCACCTAGCCTTCTCATCCAAGCTTTGTTTCCAAGTGTTAAGAGATCAATTCTGTTTGGAAATTACATCAACAAGAAAATGAGAAAATGAAACAACTACCCAGAAAACCTTTGTTGGTCCCTGGATTCGATCTATTTACACATGTATCATTCTAGAGCCTCCAACACGGACTTTATGTCCCCCATTTCAGCTACCCTCGATCTGTTTGATACATTGCCAGGGCCACACTTTCTGCATTTCACATTGAATAAAGCAAATAAGTCTCCCTTTATCCAAAACCATTCTTCTTCTTCTCAAAATTTTGGTTCCCTTTCCCCTTTCTTCACCTACGCCCATGGCGGATCTTAGTCATGAAAAAAAATACTCCCTCCAATCTCGATTATAAGCAAAAAAATATATATATATTTCACACTTATTAAGAAAGTTAATTAACTTTATTAAATTATGTCAATTCCAATTAGAAAATAAGCATTTTTCCTAAATTAACTTTCATTGGAACTTGATGTATAAAAAAAAAAGTCTTTGACCTTATTAAATGAAAGGTATTTTGAAAATAACTTCATTGAATAAGGTAAAATCAATTGAGATTTGCTTATATATATTTGAACCAAAAAATAAGTAATTTTTATTGCTTATATTTGAGACGGAAGGGAGTAAAAAAAGAAATATTTAGTTATTTTATTTATTATTATTATTTTTACAAAAAAAATATGTTAATATTATATTTTAAGTTTTTGTTTTCTGTAACATTAACCCTAATTTAAAGATAATATTTTTTACAAAAAATTTAAAGATAAATTTTCCAACTATTTTATTTAGTAACAAATGCAAGTATAAAAGTCATAAGACAAAGAAACTTGAGTAGCGTTATTAATAAAGTAAAAAAATATTTTAATATCATAACAGACAATTAATTAAAAACAAAAATAATAATATTTAAATAATATCATTAAATGCTTAAAATAAATCATAAAAAATAATATTATCAAATTATATTTAATTCATATATTATAATCTTAATTATTTTGGTCCCTCCAAACTTTTTTCTCAAGCTCCGCCACTACCTACGCCGCTGCTTCGTGCCATTGGGGTGCAGGAAGCTACTACCTCCATTAAAAAACTCTTGATACTTAAGGTTAACGCACACAACTTAAGAAATAGTTAATACTACTTACAAATAACACATTTAGTCTAAAATACCCTCATTTAATATTTACTATAGAAAATGTTGTGAAAATTTAGGCCATGTTAAATAAGGGTACACGTGGAAGAAAATAATTAATGAGACTTGGAATATGTAAATCATTTAGAGTTTTGGAACAAAAATAAGAAGCTAAAATATCAAAAGTTTAGAAACGGAGATAGTATAATAAAGGGAGGTTATAATAAAAAGAAGGCTAGTTTGGGAATATTAAAAACTATGGGGTGCATGAAGCAAAAACATGGGGTGCAAGAAGCAATTGTCACACCAAAGAGGAACCAGTAAATGGGCCAAGCCCACACACCCAGAGAGACCCAACGTAAAATAAAAACAAGGCCATTACTTCCTGCATCTCCTTTTTTACTTCCTGCACCCCCTAAAAATCCCAAACAGACCAAACTACCATTCCCTCTAACCAAGCTCCACCTTCGTTGAACCACCCAACACCATCGCTACACACAAGCACCGCCACCCAACACCGCTGTCGACAACTATGGCGCAAGGAAGAAGATGCGCATGGAGTCTTGGAGGAAGAGAGGTATAAAATTTGACCTCATTCTGGAAAGGCTTTTCCGGAAGTCAATTTTTTTTAATACTTTTGGAACACCCTTTCCGGAAAAAAAATTCATTCCAGAACCCCCCTTTCTGGAAAAAAAAATCATTCCAGAACTCCCTTTCTGGAAAATAAATTCATTCTGGAATACCTTTTGCGAAAAGAACTCCAATTCCAGGAAAAAAAGGCAGTGCGTAAAGCAAAAAGGTTAGTGCAGGAAGTAAAAGATAAAATTAATTTTATGTTGTCTTCCGGAAACTTCTTTCCGGAATGAATTTTTTTTTCTGGAAAGGGTGTTTTTTTTCCCGAAAGGGGGTTCTGGAATGAATTTTTTTTTTGTAAAGGGTGTTCCAGAAGTATTAAAAAAAATTGACTTCCGGAAAAGCCTTTCCAGAATGAGGTCAAATTTTATACCTCTCTTCCTCCAAGACTCCATGCGCGTCTTCTTCCTTGAGCCATAGTCATCGACAGCAGTGTTGGGTGGCGGTACTGTGTGTGGCTGTGGTGTTGGGTGGTTCGGCGGAGGTGGGGCTTGGTTAGAGGGAAGGGTGGTTCGGTTTGTTTTGGATTTTTAGGGGGTGTAGGAAGCACAAAAGGGGTGCAGGAAGTAATGGCCTAAAAACAAACAGAATATCGGCATGGGCTGATCCCAGTTTGAAAACTCTATGCCCCATCTGGGAAACCAAGCAATAATAAAAAGAAAGAAAAAAAGAAACTATTATCATTAAAGTACTAAAATTATATAAATAATTCTTTAAGTATTAAATATCCATTAGTTTAGTTCCTAAATTGGTATACTTCACTAACGTTAAGGGACCAATTTGATGGGTTTTTAATATTTGAAGAACTACTTATTATGATTTTTGTTAAGAGATTATTTATATAATTTTCTTACTCTAAGGAACATTAAATAGAGAGAATAATACTTTAGGAATGAAATTGAGAATTTACTCAATAAATAAATAAAAAAGAAATAATAAAGAAAATGGAGCTCATTAGTCTTAAAATATGTCAGAACGATGAATCATGACGCACTTAAGAATGGTTCTCTTCATTTTATTATTATTATTATCATCATCATTATTATTATTATTATTATTATTATTATTATAAGTTTAAACTGCTGGGATCGTTGTTGTATGGGTCAATGATATGTATACAAACAAGAATCAATGGTATGCAAGGAGCATGTCACTCACTCACTAAAAAGAAAAAAGAAAAAAGAAAAAAAGAATAGATATCAAAATCTTACCTCGACAATCAAGCTTGTAGCTACTTTGCTTTCTGAGTTATGATGCGTAGGGTGAAAAATTCTTAGGAGAAATAATCAGCGTATCTCAAATGATGAAGATGAGTGTGGTGAGTGGAAACCCTTCAAATCTTCTCCCATCTCTTGTTTCATTGTTCTGTCCTTCCCATCTCTCGACATACTCAATTTCATTTTTAATAAACAAAAATAATATATTAATAGCCTGAAACCAAACTTAGTACAAGGAGTATCAAAGTTTAGGAGCAATATAGTAAGAATTACAGAAGAAAGTGGTACAAGAATCCGTGAAAAGGGTACCACTATATCAGTCAAACCATGATACAATGTCATCAACCATACCAAGCAATTTCTTGCACATGACAAGCATATAAATAAATTGATGATCCTAACAACATCGAACCCACTAGCAAACCCACTAGTAGCTACCAGCTAGCTTCAAGTCAACGCATCAACATTTTTTGTAGGGAGGTTAGTTAGACAGCAAAAAACAGCACATCGACATTCTCAATTGCTTAATTTAGTTCTCTATTGTCTCATTCTTTTTGTTTTTTCATATGACGGCCTGAACGAGGATCAGTGGTGCGGCGAAATGACACTGACCCATATTGCATTGTGGACATCTATCTCTTCTTCAACTAAAATATGTTTTGTTCTACATGTTGGGTCAAAAGGCAATTGATTGGTTTTAAGTTAGTTCAGTTTTGTAATAGATAGTAGTTAGTTCAGTTTGTAACTAATTCTGTTACAGTTTTTCAGAATTACTGAATACAGATTTCAGTTCAATGAGATTTTTTCTTCTCTTTGTTTCCTTCCTCTCGAGGGCTCTCTCTTAATAATTGGCACCAATAGTTGACTTACCAAATTATAGTATGTTTAGTAATAGGAAAACGGGTAAAAAGAGCAACTGATTAAAAACTCATCTTACGTCAAATTATATTTAGATAATAACAAAATACTACTATAGTTTATGTAACACCCTAGTATTACTGTAATTACATAAAAACTTTGTGAAATAAAAAAAATACACTCATAAACTTCATTAAATTTCGTAAGGTTGAATAAATCAAACATAATAATACAATCTTTCTTTTTGTTTTTGAGAGAGAGAGATAATACAATCCTTCTTAAATAATAAAGAATATTTATCCACAAAGAACTAAACCTTAGGCAGGAGTTTTTAATTGTAACATAATTAAAGGCCCAAAATTAAACATAAGATAAGCCATGAAACATAGTAGAAATTTCCCCTCTGGTCACACAGGCAAATCATCAAACCTGGTCAAAACCTGTGGAAGGGCTCCTAAAGTGCAACGTCGACACAGCGATTTTAAGTAATTTTGGCTGCTATGGAATCGGGATGTGTATCAGAGATAGCAGCGGCTCTTTCATAAAAGCTCGAACAGAATGTCACTGTGGAATTCCTCCTCCAAATGAAGCAGAAGGTATGGGTCTCCTTGCAGCTATAAACTAGGTAAACCTGTTTGGCCATCAAGGAGTGATCATTGAGCTGGATTGTAAGTAAGTTGTAGATGGTATCCATAGTAGCTCCATTCAACACACTGAGTTTGGTAGCATTTTGATAAAATGTAAACAGGCTCTTTCTTTTTCACAAAACTATATGATTTGTTTTATTTGGAAACAAGCGAATCTTGTTGCGCACTCTCTTGTGAGGACATCAAGGTCCTATGCTGGTCACCATGACTTTGAATTCATTCCACCATGTATTCATGCCCTTATTATTAATGATATGAGTTGAGCTTCTTTCTTTTATATATATAAAAGATTCCTTTCTTCTTGCTCCAAACCCCGCCTAATCTAAAATATTTAGAATAAACTAATAAGACAAAACAGTTATAAGCATATTCATCATCTCATTCATCATACTTAATCATGACAATAAAACAAAAACATATATTCTTTACATGTCAAGCACATCCTTGTATCTAGTACTCGTTACTTATCTAACTTGATATGTCTTATAATAAACATTATCTTTTTCATCCTATCAGCATATTTGAGCTCAGAATCTCAAGAGGCGTTCCTCTTGCTTTTGCCATACATCCCTTTGGAAATCAAAGGGTTTTACTACCCTTCCCTATCTAAAGAATGTCATATACTACTCTTTGGAGATCCAGAAAGACAGATTTCCTTCCTGTCCAAAGGGATATAAGTTTTATCAAAAGTTCAAAATACGTTACTTTTTTTTTTTTTTTCCATTCAATAAACTAAATACAAGTTAATGAGTCTACCGTGGGACGAAAAAAAATTATTATAATACTGATAAAGTAAAAGCCATCAATTTCTTTTAAGGCAGATGCACTATAGCATAAATAAACAGTAATATTAACTGGTTGAATCATAGGAAAAATAACTAATTTAATAAATACAAAAACCAGGTAAAACCACTATATTATTTTACTCCTAAATCATAATGACAGCAGACTCCAGTATAATTGAACTCATAAATAAAATATAGGAAAAAAAGTACTCAGTCCCCTTAAACTTGACTCCTTTTATAAATAGACACCTTAAACTTTCATTTTATTCCAATTGATCCTTAAACTTTATCTCTTTTGCAAATAGGCACCATGAACTTTAATTTCAATTAAATTAACCCTTAAACTTTACCTCTTTTGCACACAAACACCCAAATTTCAATTTCATCTCAATTAATTCTTAAAATTTGCATCTTTCATAAATAACCTCTTATATTAAATTGGAGTTAAATTACTAACAAAAAAAAAATCTCAACTATTTATTATTTTTATTTCTATAAATCCCTTTTCCAAACATTAAAACATATTAAGATTTAGAATTAAAAAAATGTAATAAATATTTTTTTGAATAATGTTATTATTTCCCTTTTCTATATATATTTTCTAAATTCATATTCTTTATATATTTTAAATATGAAAAATAAGTTGTAACAAAAAAAAATTAGTGAATGATTAATAACTAGAAAAAAAATATTTGTAAAAAGGATAAATCTTAAATATCAATTGAAATGAAATTAAAATTTAAGGTGTCTATTTATAAAAAAGTTAAAGTTTACATATCAATCATAATAAATTTAAAGTTCATGGTGTCTATTTAGAAAAAAGGTAAAGTTTAAGGATTAATTGTGACAAAAATAAAGTTTAGGGTGTCTATTTGCAAAAGGAGTAAAGTTTAGGGTGGCCTAATGCTCTTTTCCCTAAAATATAACACCCCCCTCCCCCCAAAGCAAAACTTCTGAAAATAAAATCATTCCCATAAACACTTATAGCAGGAAAAAAAATTAAGAACAATGAAATAAGTTTTTTTTCATAAATTAAAATTAGCCTATGCATAAGTTAAAAATAAATTTTTGGAGACACTAATATAAGAAATTTTTTACAGATTAACTTATGCATAAAAGAAAATCAAAAAATAAATATGAAACATGCAATGTGTCAGGTTTTCATAAACAACACAAAGGGGGAATATGACATGTCTCAGATCCTATAAACTAGTTACTCAAACCAACTGTTTTGACTTAGTCAATGGTCAAAAGAGTTATATGTCAGTAAAATGTTTTAGGATGGACCCGTATTAATATTTTGTTTGTAAAAATAACTCAAAATGGTCAATCAATCTATTTATTTTAGTGAAATAAATAAAATATAGATATTTATTTTATTATATTATTACATTTAGAAAAATATTGAAATGTGATATTATGACAATCATTATAATTGTTATTAATACAAAAAAAACACTTATGTATTATAAGGTAATCTTATCTATCATTATATAATTAAAAGTTATAATAAAAATAGTTATATATTTAATGATTGAGCATATGAGTTTGTAAACGTTGCAAAGGTCTTTATCATTGTAAATATATGTAGCTCAAAAAGTACAAAATCTAATACTTGTATTGTAATTCTGTAAGTTGTCTAGATGTCAAACAAATTAAAATTTCAAAGGTCTCCTAGCATCATAAATATATGTAACACAAAGACAAAATATAATTTAGAATCATGCATTATAACTTTATAAGTAGTCTCTGCCCAAAATCATATATCAATGCCTATATCAAACAAATGAAAGTTGGCTTTTGCTATATTCACTCCCCTTTTTTTGCTAAGTACACTCCCATTAAACTTTTTCTATTATTTTTTTCTTATATACCCTTTATACACATAACATTTTTACAAAATTATTATTCCGGAAAGTACTTTCCAGAATACTAATATTGTGTTCCCAAAAGTATTTTCTGGAATACAATTTTATTTTTTAACATTTCGGAAAGTACTTTCCGGAATATTATTTTGTGTTCCAGAAAGTACTTTTCGGAATGTTAAAAAATAAAATTGCATTCCGGAACACAATAATAGTATTCCAGAAAGTACTTTCCAAAACACAAAATTGTATTCCAGAAAGTACTTTTCGGAATGTTAAGAAAAACATCTAAAAAAATTTAAACAGAACACTAGAGCCATTAAAAATCTCATATAAAGGAAAAATTGTACAATAATGAAGCAATTGAAGTAGAGAAAACATATAATTGATATTGGTCCTTTAATCTAAACGACTCAAAGAGGCGTGTCATTGCAGCAACTCGAAGTTTGGAGGATGAAAAATCCTAACACTAAAGCAAGAGACTAAGCAAGGAAAGAACAAAGGGAGACCAGAGTAAGAGATCAAAGGGATGAAGGGAGGAAAAGAGATTAGGGAGTGTAATGAAAAAGAAGAGAATGTGTTGTTACTATAAAAAAAGGAAGTGTGTTGTTGCGTTGAAAAGGGGAGTATGCGGGGGAGAGAAGAAGGTTTGAAGGGAAAATGTTATTTAAGTAATTGAATTTTAGAAAAGGGGAAGAGGAGTGTACTTAGCAAAATAGGGGAGTGGATATAGCAATAGCCATGAAAGTTTGAGACAATAAATTAGTGATTATTTTTAGTCGCCTAAACTTCTCTTAGCCTTATTCTCTCTCAACAAAATTTAAAAGAAGTGATAGCCCAAATCCAACTAGGCTATTTTGGTCTGAGCCCGATTATAATATAGGCTTTATTGGATTGCGCTAAAAAGACATGCATTTAATTCGGGTTCAAAATTTAGAGTCTAAACCCTATATTTTATCATTCCTAAAAAGTGTTGGGTATAAAATTATAATAATTTATTATGATAAAATATAATTATGTATATTCACCAACTCCACGGAAATTAAGCGCAGGAAATCGCCATATTATCAATTTTACACATTTCATATTTTTATTTATTATTAAGGAGATCACCGCATTATAATTAAAACATAATATATAAAAAAAATTATAAACTTTAATATTTTAAGTTTCAAATCTAAACAAAAGTATTAACTTAATCTTCTAAATATTCACTTGACATTAATTAATTTGATATTTCAAATATTTTTAATATTAAGTTCTTTAAATATTAAAAATACACAAAGGGATTTTTTCAATATATAATAACTTAATTGAATGATGGTTTGATGTTAATGTTAACCTTTGCAGATTTATTAGATATCACAATTTTTTAAGGGAGCACATTAAAGTCAAGCAGATTTTTAGAATATATAAGTAGTTTAATTACTCATTTAATTTTTATAGTTGCACAAATTTAACTTTTTAGTCTATAGACTTAAAAATCATCTCTTTTTCCTATAACAAAACTTCTAAAAATAAAATCATTCCCATAAACACTTATAGCAGAAAAAAAAATTAAGAAAAATGAAACAAGTTTTTTCATAAATTAAAATTAGCTTATGCATAGGTTAAAAATAATTTTTTTGAGACACTAATATAAGAATTTTTTTACAAATTAACTTATGCATAAAAGAAAATCAAAAAATAAATAAGAAACATGCCATGTGTCAGGTTTTCATAAACAAGTTTAAAGGGGGAATATGCCATGTGTCAGATCCTATAAACTAGTTACTCAAACTAGCTATTTTGACTTAGTCAATGGTCAAAAGAGTTATATGTCAGCAAAATGTTTTAGGATAGATCCATATTAATATTTTGTTTGTAAAAATAACTTAAAATGGTCAATCAACCTATTTATTTTAGTGAAATAAATAAAATATAGATAATTATTTTATTATATTATTACATTTAGAAAAATATTGAAATGTGATATTATGACAATCATTATAATTGTTATTAATACAGAAAAACACTTATATATTATAAGATAATCTTATCTATCATTATATAATTAAAAGTTATAATAAAAATAGTTATATATTTAATGATTAAGCATATGAGTTTGTAAACGTTGCAAAGGACTTTATCATTGTAAATATATGTAGCTCAAAAAGTACAAAATCTAATACATGTATTGTAATTCTGTAAGTTGTCCAGATGTCAAACAAATTAAAATTTCAAAGGTCTCCTAGCATCATAAATATATGTAACACAAAAAGACAAAATATAATTTAGAATCATGCATTATAACTTTATAAGTAGTATCTGCCAAAATCAAATATCAATGCCTATATCAGACAAATGAAAATTTGAGACAATAAATTAGTGATTCTTTTTCGTCGCCTAAACTTCTCTTAGCTTGATTCTCTCTCAACAAAATTTAAAAGAAGCGATGGCCCAAATCCAACTAGGCTATTTTGGTCTGAGCCCGAGTATAACATAGGCTTTATTGGATTGGGCTAAAAAGGTCTGCATTTAATTTGGGCTCAAAATTTAGAGTCTAAACCCTATATTTTATCATTCCTAAAATGTGTTGGGTATAAAATTATAATAATTTATTATGATAAAATATAATTATGTATATAAGAAATTAAGAAATCTCCATATATATATATATATATATATATATATATATAAATGTTTAAGTCTATCTGTACTTTTATTACTCCACTCTCCTCACTATCCCTTACATCCATTCTCATTTAAATATTCTTCTATCATGAAGTGGTGAACTTCACTCTCCTTAAATGTATATGATATATCCTCATATACTTTTAATATCAATTGACAAATTGTAACAAAAAAATTCAAATACATTCTTAACATGCATTTGAGATATGATCTTATGTTTTTAATATAACTGAACGGTCTAACTTAACTTCTTATCTTTTTAAATTTATCATTTTCAAATATTTGATTGTAATTTTAATTTGAATTTTTTTAAAAGAAATTATCAATAATTAATAATAATAATAATATATCATAATATAAATTATTTATCATAAATCTAAAATATAATTTATATGTTCAAAAATATTTATTTATTATAATATAATTTATATATGCCAACAAAGGTTGGTCCAGTTGGTAAGGAACAAACTCATATCCCATAAGGACGTGGGTTTGATTTTTGCTGCCGATATGAGGACCTTGTTAGTGGATAATCTGTAAGTACCTCTGTAAGCGTTCATTGAATCTTGAGGTCTGTCCTAATCCTAGTAAGTCCTCGGGACTCAACTCACCTAAATTTTTGTAAAGCAAAAAAAAAATTATATATAATAATTATAATTTTTAATTATATAAAATAAATATTTATTATGTGCAATATACAAGGCTAAAATACTAGTTATTATTTAATGTAGTAATTTTACAATCAATAAATTTAAATATTTGTGTTTTATTTTCTAAAATATACTCCTTCCCTATGGAATTTAACTCACTCGATAAAATGTTTGAATTTAGAGATTATAACGTAGCTTCTGTATCACAACAATCCTATATTAATCACCACTCTTAAAATATTACATGGTCATATCCAACTGTAATTGAAAAACATTTACAGGCAAAAGAGATATTAATTATTAAAACAAGAGAAATGCTAATTTGCACGAAAAAGATTTCGTGAAATTTGCACGAACGTTTATTCTATCAAATAACATCTTTTATATATTTTTATTTTTAAAATTAATACTATTTACTTAATTAAATGATAGCCGTCCACCAAAGGAGTCTAGCTCAGTTGGTTGAGCAGGGTGCGTGAGTGTTGTAAACCTCTTGGTACTGTCTTCGATTTCCACGGATAAAAAAACAAAATGATAGCCGTCCACGTAACCGGTCGTATGTTTCGTGCATGTTTTCGTTCGCACTAAATAGCATCGCTGTTAAAACAAACCTATGCATAAGGTATGCTACGAATTACGAAAGGAACATGATACAATAACCTCGAACCCCATCCAAATTAACCAGCAATATTCTCCTCAAAAGCCAAAACTAATCTACATATCAACTACGTACCCTCCTATTGACACGCAAACATATATTTTAATAATTACCCCACCATTCAAGCATGTAATAAAATATGTAATAAATGCTGACAGTTACGTTCAAGCGAAAAGCATTAAATTGGAGCTTTGGCTGAAACGGTCATTTCGAAGAAAATGACATTCAACGTGATGAAAAAAAAAAAAAAAATCCAAATATGCAGCCGCAACTTTCAAGGAGTGATGAACGTACGCTAGATCTCTCAAATGTGTAAGCAAATACACTCAAATTGTAGTTGAGATGATATGTAGCACCCACTGATGAATGTGTACACCAGGCTCAACGAAAAAACTACCCGTTCCAGGTCTCCGAAGCTAACACTTCAGAGCATGTTTGCTTCTCAGTTAAAGATGCGGTTACACGAATTTCAAGATAATTTTAACGCATAAGTAAGGAAATTGTTCCTTTTGCAACGTCCGTTTGAGGCACTGCAACGTTAAAACAAACGTACGCTCAATTATTGACCCTCCCAGTACCATAGCATAAACAACGATTCCTATATATTTCCCAAAACGATGCTCCAGCCATGTGAATTCACTGACTTAACCAAAATACTAATTTGCAACCCTGTGACCCCACCGTAAAGAGCTCCCACCATTTTATCCCAAGATAAGACTTAAGAGATATAAGGTTAACTTGATAATAATATTAAAATGTAAATAAAAATATGCATATACTTATGTCAAATCATATAAAATTCTTTTTATAAGTCTCTTAGTTCTCTGGCGGCATAATACTGCATTTTAAAGTGGTGAACCGGTACATGAATAATGTAGCAAAGCATTGGTACATGAATAATGGTGATTAATCATATAAAATTCTATTTATGAGTCTTTTATAAAGTTCTTTTTATAGGTCTTTTAGTTTTTAAATTTTAAGAATGATCTGGATTGACTTATTTTGTTTTTTTTTTTTTGGATTTTTTTATAGAACTCTAATGGTGAAGCGGTACATGAATAATGTAGCAAAGCATTGAGCAAATGAGTCAACAATCAATGATCACGCGGTAATGCTTAATTTGCCCCTCTTGAGTCGTGATCACATTTTGGTGTCACGGCCGGATTCATCCATAGCTACTCTCTTCTCCATCTTATCAAATTTATGGTTGATCTTGTAAGATCAAGACAAGACCCGCTTAATTTTTTTATTTTTTTTTTTACCGTGCTTTCAATATTATCTTCTGTATGCGACAAGTTTGAAGCCTTAATGGAAAATATTATTATTACAAGATATAATATTACACGATTTTTAACAATTTAAAAGACAATATATAAAATATTAGTATAAATACTAACAAATTATATAGACAATTAAAATGTCTCGTACATTGCACAACTTCAAAAATTAGTATACTAGTATAATGGGGGAGTAATAATTTCAAAACCGTTAACTAACTCTTGTATAGAGAATATAATAGACACATAAATCCTTCTGTATATTCCTTCGGTTATGTAGCACAAAAGGAGTAAACATACACGTATTTAACACATCACCTTTATACACAACACAACCATTCATAAAATTTCATATCATTAAAATAAGGATAAAATATGTTTTTGGTCCCTCATTTTATCATGATTTCTATTTTTAGTCCCTCATAAATTTTTTTTACTGTTTTTAGTCCCTTATAAATTGTTCTGTTATGTTTTTAGTCCCTCATAAATTGTTTTGTTCTATTTTTAGTTCCCGACGTTAATTTCAACTGTTAAGTGATGACATGACAGACATAAATTGTGTGTGTAAAAATTTCCTAATTAAGTTTCTAGTGACTTTTAACCGCTACAAATTTTTTAGCGGTCAGAAATATTTACTTTTGTAACATTTCTTGTGATTTCAGATAATCTGGTGTTCGAGGTTTTGATTTTTTATTATCATTTTTTAACATTTTTGACAATTTTAGTTTGCTAGAAAATTTGCAGTAGTTAAAAATCGCTAGAAACTTAAACAAAAAAATTTCAAGTACAAATTATGCTTGTCACGACATTACTTAACAGTTAAAATTAATACCAGGGACTAAAAACAAATGAAAATAATTTTTGAGGGACTAAAAACACAAAAAAAAATTATGAGGGACTAAAAACAAAAATTTAGATAAAATGAGGGACAAAAACATATTTTACCCTTAAAATAAAAGACCAACGAAATCTGGTACAATTGGTAGGTAGCTTAAATTTTCAAATAAGCTGACAGAAATTCGATTTTTAACTGTACGTATATGACTTTGTTGAAAGAGGTAAAATATAAAACTCATCAACTTCGGCTATCTACCTTGCTTTCAATAAATAAATCATTAAAATAAAAGTAAAAAAAACAGCTGTAAATTATAAAGACACATATATTTTTATATAAGTTTTTTAAATAAGCTGACAGAAATTCAATTTTTAACTGTACGTATATAGAAGAAGACTTTGTTGAAAGATGTAAAATATAAAACTCACCAACTTCGATTATCTACCTTGCTTTCAATAACAAAAATCATTAAAATAAAAGTTAAAAAAAAACAACCGTAAATTATAAAGACACATATACCTTTTTATATTCATTTAGTTATGTAGCAAAAATGGGGTGAAACTTTTAAGAAAATCATTTCACCAACTCCACGGAAATTAAGCGCAGGAAATCGCCATATTATCAATTTTACACATTTCGTATTTTTATTTATTACTAAGGAGATCACCGCATTATAATAAAAACATAATATATAAAAAAATTATAAACTTTAATATTTTAAGTTTCAAATCTAAACAAAAGTATTAACTTAATCTTCTAAATATTCACTTGACATTAATTAATTTGATATTTCAAATATTTTTAATATTAAGTTCTTTAAATATTAAAAATACACAAAGGGATTTTTTCAATATATAATAACTTAATTGAATGATGGTTTGATGTTAATGTTAACCTTTGCAGATTTATTTGATATCACAATTTTTTAAGGGAGCACATTAAAGTCAAGCAGATTTTTAGAATATATAAGTAGTTTAATTACTCATTTAATTTTTATAGTTGCACAAATTTAACTTTTTAGTCTATAGACTTAAAAATCATCTCTTTTTCCTATAACAAAATTTTCTAGGAATGGATATTGTAAATGTAATGAAAAGTGCCTTTTTTTTTTAACTGAGAAAAGTGCATGTTCTAATATCCCAAATCCGTCATCTCTCTCTTCATGAATACTATCACTTACTTCGATATAGCAATTTCTGGTATTTACTACATTTCTAATAACCGAATGCTAATCAATCGCAATTAAGTATCACAAACCTATCATAAGCTACATGTTCTAGGATGCTGAAAATATATGATGCACGGATGGAGATCCATGCATCCTTATGATGCTATGCTGCAGCAACAGCCTGAGGTGTTAACCTGTTACACAAACATCAACTTCAGATTGGCCAAATTCCCTATGTGACCGTCCTGAGATGTTTAGTCTGGCTATAAGCAATTGCTTCTTCCCTTGCACCATCCATGTTTAACTAAAACCTCCCAAATGCAAAACTTACTGAACACATATTCATTTGATGAATGCAACTATTTCTCATATGTCAGCAATGAATGATACCCAGCGTCCTTCATGTGTATCAGTAACTAACACTACAATATCCCTCATATTATCTCTGTATATTAAGGAAGTTTAACAATTAATTTGCCCAAAAATATAACTTGCCAACTGCCAAGTTGGGAAAATGTACACAGCCAGGACAAGCTCCACATATCAAGCAGACATTTGTAAGACTTAGTTAGATAGTGCTTTAAATAGAGAACATTATAGGAATAATTGGCACTTGAATGCTTGTATTAGAAATGAAAATCTTCGTTTGATGAAGGCTAACCCCAACAGCAGCCACCTGGCAGAAAATTAGTTGCATAACAGCTGGATCATTTAGAGCCTTTTGCTAAAAAATCCAACAATTTTCACCAAGCCAAATCATGTCCAAAGTCACGATAAAAAGGAGATTCCATTTCCTTTGAAGTAAAAAATTTCGTATAATCCAATCGTTAACGTCACCGTGACCAAAATCTGGATTTCTTACCAACAATTTTTGCCATAAAATAATTGTTGTTGGACAATGGCGAAATAGATGGTCACAATTTTCCGAGGCTTGATTAATGAAATGGCAAGTGATTTTAATGATTAAAAAATCAACAGTATTAAAACTTCCTAAATTTTTTGGGTACCATAAAAATTCTCGGTTGGGTCAAAGTTGTCATATCTGTGCTGTCCTTACTCCATACTCGCATTCTTTCTGTACTTACAACAATACTCTATTATTCACAAAATATATAATGTATAAGCTTCTGATAATGTGATTTGGAAGAGCCCTCCTTTCTTTGTGTTGGGAGAGGTCAACGTGACTCTGCATGCAGTGTAGTTGCTTCTTTTGTCTTTTTTCATTTTCTACTGTAAAAAAAATTGACAATTTTGACTGACTGAAAGTTTCTGTGGTACTAAAAAAATTGATAGTTTTAAAACTGTTGATTTTTTAACCAATAAAATTATTATATCACATGTCATTTCAATAATTAAAAAATCTTTTATTTTTTATTTTCAAGTTAGTCCATAATTAATTAAAATATTTTTTCAAAATTAAAAATTATAACTATTTTTAATTAAAAAAATTGATTAAACATAAATTTAAAAGTTTGAACCCTAATCTTCTTAACTTAATAAACCACTTTGAAGTGTGAACCTGAATCTTCTTCACTCAGTAACAAGAATGTGACCTTTCTAATTAATAATATTGTTGAAATTTTTTTCATACACAATGAGAAATTTGACTAAAAAAGAGTGAGTTAATTAAAAAATCAGAGCCGAATCTAGAAGTGTTTCCCACCTCTGCACTCATCGTCCCTCACTAAATCAACAATAAATAATTATAACTAAAGTTAAATGCTTAGTTAGATAAACACAGAATTTTAATAATATAACAATTTGAAAATTTCTTCTCGGAATTTTGTATGGTCGCCGAAGGTAGATGCAGGCATGGAATGGGATTCACACTGAGTAAGAGCATCCGTGGTGGTGCAAAATTTCTTGCCTCTTGTCATTTAGTTTATGAAGAAAATTGACGAAATTCAATGAGGGAAAAAGTATGTTTGGTGAGATTTGAGTTTAGGATGTTTTGATATTTACTGAGGTTTGATTCTGTAAGGTTAGAAAGTTAAATTTTTTAAAATATTTTAATTAAAGAGGAATTAAATTGAAATATATAATTAAATATTTTTTTTGGCAAATTTGTTTTTTTGGTACATAGAAATATTGCATATTAGAAGAATAGTTTGTATTATTACGATAAAATATATCTTAAAAAACTTGAGTAAAACACTACCAAATACATTTAAAAAAAAGTTCACAATTAAGAATATTTCGTATCATAAGATAATAAAACCGACTTATTATTTTTTAACGTTACAATGTAAATTTAAAGAGAATATCTATGGGATTGTGGGATTTCTCTAGGAAAATATATAATTTAATTTCCGTATCGCATCCTTTTAATATGAATCATGCGTGCAGATTGTTCTTAATAAATAGCATCTTCCAAAGTTAATATATATAGTACTTCCTTTCGAATAAAGAAAAAAACACTCAAACTTATTACTCCTTTTCTTTTCCATTTCCCTCCTTGGAGCTATCTTCAAAAGCACCTTAACTTTCAATTCAATGGCTGATCAAATGCCAAGATTCGCCTTTCCTTACAGTGCTTTGAGAGGTACTCAAGTCACCTTCAATACCCTCCTATATGTCCTTGTACCTAGCATGGCCCAAACTGATGATCCACTTGATGATCTGCATACTCTTGTTGCTTTTATCTATGCCGTTCTTATCCCTTTTCTCCAATTAAAATATCTGCACAATCCCACCCTTTTTCAAGTTCATCCAAAGACCACAAAGCTCTCAATTGCTGCCTTTATTGGTTATTGTTGGGCATGGTTGGGGAGGCGCAAGTTTGCTATGTCTGTGTTTGGTTCACTCTCATTCATTTCATTAGTGTCAATGGTGCTACTTGACACTGAACCTTTGGAATCCTTGTTCGGTTTCATTATATACACGTTATAGTCCATCGCCCAAATGCTCCCCTTCATCAGAACCTGTTTCAGGCACATCAGGATGCAAGTGCAACGTCAACAAATGAGGAGGCAGCGTCCAGTGTTGCCAATCAGTACTTCAACACAACCTGCAGCTTCATCCATCGGTATTGTTCTTCTTTTTCTAATTTCGCAAGCATCTCTTTTTGGATTACTTTTTCTTTCATAATTATTAATTTATATTGGATCTCCCTATAAACGGGTTGGATTTCAAGTGGTACTGCGTTCGGACACTAAAAGCCATTTTCTATATGAATAGTATTATTTCCAATAACGAGTTCCCTATTAATGATTTAATATTTATTTAATAGTTATTATGAATTTTTTTCGACCTCCTTTCATAGATTTCTTTATCCGTTGCAGGTTGAAACTACTGATCAATTTGCATAACAGTTTGGAGTGTCATCTTTATATTCATCTAGAAACTTGCAAATGAAGAGTAAAAGTAATTGTTTCCGACTGGGGTTATAATAAACTTGGATGTTTAATTTCTTTGATTAATGTTATACGGACACCATTATTTTTTTTTAGAGCAAGAAAGTTATTTTATTTCATTCAAAATAGCGTAATGAATTACAAATAGGATATGATCAAAAGTATTGTAATTGTGTGTTATCATTAATAAAGCTTCTGACTATTTTGGAATTTCAAGTCTACTTTGGTATTTCCATATACTATACGGTACTTTTTGGTTGTTGAGAACCTTTTCATGATTTTGATATTTTATATGCTACAATTCACACCCAATTAAGACATAATACATTGCTTTTTAATTTGCATGGACCGCTTTGCTACATAATAATAAAACAAAAAGAATAAGTGACAACCAAATTCTTCCCTAACAGTTCTTCCAGGCTCATCATCAATATGTATGTGCTTACCAAAGTAAGTAATTTATAGAGTTAGAGCGGCACATGGAAACCACGTTAAGATAATTAACGAACTAACTGAACTCCACTATTTCAAGGAAGTTATCGGTTATCAATTCTTCTAGTCTAACATTCATAATTTGCAACACAATATCTAATTAGATATTAAATTGAATTTTATGAGAGTTGGTAAAAAGAAATTTCTTTGTTTGCCTTAAAGAAAATGTGGCTCCAATTATCAAAGTACGTAGCACAAATGTCCTGTTCCTCAATCTATATATCGTAATTGATCGATCATATCATGTGCATGTTTAAAAATTAATTTATAGGTAAGTAATATAAATGTGTTTTCCTCAAGCAATATTAATTTTCACAAGATAATTTGATTTGGTGAAGTGACACTGCAGACTATTAGCTAGCCAAGTGCTTAACACAAACCTGTAAGGATTGAGCGTCTCCTCTCAAATTGAGCAGTTTCCGGAATTCAGCACCCACCTTGCGAGAAATTATTCTATGGTCCGGGACCACCACGTGTGGTCTCGGGCAATAAAAAGATGACACGTGTCCTGTAGGAGAGATGCGCATTAACGGAACTGACGAGGATTAACGGCATTTACGAATAGGGAGGTTTAAAATTTAAAAGACAAGATTATCAGTTCAACGCAAATCACATTACAGGTTAGTCAATTACTATCAATATCTAACAAATAAGTGAATAACTGCCAAATCGTATCTTTTTTTGCTTATTCTTAATCAAAATAACCGTAAATCTTTTTTTCTAGAAGTAATGGCTTTGCATCGTCTCCCTTCCTGAACGCAAGAAAAAATTTATCGAGCTGCTCTACGCTCCCGTTCTTGTATGTCTCTCTCCCACATGGCGAGAAAATTTTATCTTGTGCTCCATTCTTCTTGATTGATATCAATAATAATCTTTGTTTGCTTCTAAAAGAGAAAAGTAATGTTCTGCTCTGCAAACATGACTTTGTTGGCCTGTTTATTGATCAAAAGTTTCAATGGAATTTGATATCAATCCGTTGGTGTAAGAGTCATGGTTAAAAGAATTAGCAAACAAGAAACAGATTCTGATTGGCTATATATAACTCTATTAAGGATGCCTATATACATCTCTAGAAAACTCATCTCCTATAGAACAAGTAGAAACACAAACCTATCAGTTCAAAGTCAAATGAAAAAGGAGCAGGGAGAAGAAAATGAAAGGAAATCTGCACGATTATTGCGGTCAATTAATATTCGAAACAAGATAACCACAATATTTGCAGTTCTATCCATTAAGCGTTGTTTTTGAAATTGCCATCTTCGCTTACGCCGTTAAGCTGTGTTGTTGTTCCTGTGTTTAGTAAGTTTAACACATGTCATCCGTTTATTGGCTGCGACCACAGTTTATGTGATGGTTCCCGACCATAGAATAATTTCTTGTTGTGAGAAATTTTTGTACTAATAATAATTTCTCCTTTTGTACTAATATTTGTACTAATATTTTATATATTGTCTTTTATATTGTTAAAAATCGTGTAAGAAAATATTGAGGAAAAAAAATATACATTGATTTTGGCAAATTAAAAGAATTTTACTTAAGTTTATAAATCAAATTTATAAAATATTCAACAAAGAAACTATAACATATTTATAACATATATATACACACACACATAGAGATATGCTTTTTGCCCAAATCATTGTTATCCAAGAACATTTGGTTTCTATTAAGTTTCTATAATCTGCTATTTTTTTTTTTGGAAGAATTCTATAATCTGCTATTAATTGGCAAGTCTATGTATTTAAAATTTTGATGTTTTTATTTTATTTGGGTTCAAGATTTTCCGAGCTTCGTTTCCTTCATCTTTATTTATTTATTTTTAATCTTTGGAAGAAAGTATCATCAGTTGATCTTTAAAGAAATTGGATAGCTCTTAGTTTTATTAATGTATAATCTTGTATTCAAATTCTAATAGAAGGACACCTTGTCCTCTTCCGTTGTAATCTCTCACCCCCCCTTTTTTTTATTGATAAAAGAAGATGAAATGAAAGAGAATGAAATATAATAATATATACAATAAAAATCAACAGATCAGTAAAACCTATTCTATCATATTCCATTATTTTTCTTTTTTCCTAATGTGAGAGAGGAATAACATGACATGTCCAAATAATGAAATGAAAGTTTTATTCCATTAGATTACATTTCACTTAATTTCATTTTAATCAATTCCATTTCTTTTCGTTAACCCAAATGCACATTTGTAACCTAGCTAAAATTTTCCCCTCTACCCTTCTATAATATTTGTATTTTTGCTCTCTTTTTTGTAGGTTGCCTCTGCTGCTTTGATTGTCTCTAGAGGGATCATAGATGTGCCAAATCCGGATTGCAGTGTGGTATCTATCACAAAACACATACAAAATGCTTTCCCTAAAAGTGAAGAGCAAAGAACCGAAAGAAAGGACTTTCATGTCTGTCCAAAATAAAAAATAATTTCCAGTAAGAGTCATGTTCTAAAATTATTGTATTTGGTCAAGTGTTATCTCCTTACACACGCACCCGCGCAGCCATGCGCTGACGTTGAGACACAAGAATAAATTTTTTTGGATTCATGGGAAAAGTTACAGAAAACTCAACTAGAAGAATCTCTTAGAATAAGAGTTTCCAGTTGAGGAGAATGAGTGTCCCAAATCAACATATTTTGAGATTGGTGAACTCCTGCACTAGCTAAAAAGTGAGCACAACTGTTAGCATCCCTACTAACAAGAGAAAAGGACAAAACCCAATCCTTGTTTACATACTCCAGAATGCTGCAGACAGTAGCAGCATTTTTATAAAGAGGAGGCCACATTCTATTATGCAGCATGTGATAGTTGTTTGCTCTATCACTCTGAAATTTCAAAGTATTTTAATGTTTGGTAAGGGGAAAGCTTATAATACAGATACAGTCCTTTATTTTATAGGCAAAAAAAACCAACAATAAATTAAATTCATTAAACCCAATGATGGCTGTACTAACTTTCTCAATTTTATAATAAACAATTATAGCTTAATGAAGTGAGGAATGTTAGCAAGATTACCTCTCACACTTTCTTACTAATACTCTCTATGATTAATTTAAATTTGTCAGAAATCACAATTTTGGTACACTTATCATTTAATGCTTCTCTCTCCTAATTTAGAAGTGAAACCTATCAAAATTGGTGATTTTCAACAAATCTCAACCAATTATAGAGTGACTCTTAGTAAGAGAGTGTTAGAGAGAGTTTCGTTGGCATTCATCTAATTAAGTATACGTTTGGATTCATGTTTGATTATTCAAAAGGCTTAAATATATTTTTAGTCCTTCAAATTTGGAGTAAGTTTTTTTGGTCTTCTAAATTAAAAGTTACTTTTTTTTAGTCACTCAAACTTAAGAAATGATTTTTTTAGTCATTCCGTTAAAACGGCGTTAACTAGACGTTGTCAACTAATTCGCAATTTGTGATATTTTTAGCCACCAAAATTTTATTTTAAAAATTTTAAATACAATTTTTGACGGTTTAAAATAGTCACAATTAATTAAAAATAAATGAATAAAAATCGCAACAACATTAAATTATCAGACCCAAATCCATTTTTTTTAACTTACCAAGTCATTCAACAAAGGAATTGAAAAATCATATAGGCAAACCAGAATCGTGGGGTGAAGCAAAATCCAACAGACGCATCTCTCTCACTCTCCTCAATTTTATTTATCTGCACGCACACGCACCAGTGGCGGAACAGCACCGCTTTGATCCGAAATTGAACTTCGAGGATCTCTTTTAAGAGGTGGGGCGAGGGGTGTGAATGGTAGATCCATGGGGTGAAGCAAACAAAACGACTTAAGCTTGATCAATTAAGCTAATGATGAAGGAAATCTAGAAAGGGTTTTAGAGAGAAAGAGGGAAAGTGGTTGCGCAACAAAGGGAGAGCGATGATGTAGGTGGTTTTGGACTTTGAAGTAGTATTACACCCCCCACCTCCCCCCGAAATCACTTTGCTTCACAGAAGTGGAATAATTTGAGAGATTCTTGTTTATTAGGCTTTCTTTGGTTTTATATTCTATTATTATATTATCTGTGTGCGCTTTTTTATCTCTAGATTTTTCTTTTTTACTAGGTTTTGTTTGGTTTGTGATCGGCAAGCTAAAGGGAGGGGGTGAGAGGTTCTTGGAGTTTTGTGCTTGCCAAATTTGGGGTTGCTCCTATTATACCTATACGGATGCATTGGTTCTGCTCGACAAAGGGACGTAAGTTGGTTCTACAGATAAGATTTAGTTCTGCTTGACAAAGGTTTTTTTTTTCCATATTCCGGCGGCTTTTAGTGGCTAGAAACCATATTTAAATATTAAATTAAAAAAAATGAAATTTTAACAGTTAAAAGTCATCACAAATCATAATACTGTTTGTCACATTGCCAGCTCAATTAACGACATCTTAACGGAAGGACTAAAAATAACACTTGTCAATTTTGAGAGACTAAAAAAAATGATTTTTAATTTGGAGGATCAAAATAAACATACCCCTATATTTAAGAAATTAAAAATATATTTAAGCCTATCACTCTGAAATTTCAAAGTATTTTAATGTTTGGTAAGGGGAAAGCTTATAATACAGATACAGTCCTTTATTTTATAGGCAAAAAAACCAACAATAAATTAAATTCATTAAACCCAATGATGGTTGTACTAACTTTCTCAATTTTATAATAAACAATTATAACTTACTGAAGTGAGGAATGCTAGCAAGACTACCTCTGACACTTTCTTGCTAATACTCTCTATGATTAATTTAAATTTGTTGGAAATCACAATTTTGGTACACTTATCATTTAATATTTCTCTCTCTTAATCTAGAAGTGAGACCCACCAAAATTAGTGATATTCAACAAATTTAAATATATGTTTGGATTCATATTTGATTATTCAAAATCAGGTTAAAATATCAATTAATATAATTTTAGGTAAATATTTCAAGTTAAAAAATTGATTATATATTTAGAATTGATTTTGAGTTATGTTTAGATTGATTGAGTCCATAATTAATTATTATGAATTGAAGCAATTTTAGGTAGCTTTATATTGAATCAGAAAATTTATATTAAATTTTGTTACTAACTTGTTTTTTTAATTAAAAGCATCCAAACATAAATTACATTACTTTAAAAATCAAAATCAATTTTATAAAAATAATTTCATTCAAAATTAATATTACAAACATGTACTCAAACACACACTAGGTAACTTTTGTGTTAAATAAAAAAATTATACTTAGTTTCATCATTAACTTATTTTTAGAATAAAAACTAGAGTTTACATGATAAACGAAATACCTTAATTTTAAAATGAACGCTAATTGCTATGATCAATTTTATTGTTCTTTTGTTTCTCCTTTGGTGATCAATTTGTTTTCCTATTCTCTTTTTTTTATTATTTTATTCTCCTCTCTTCTTCCCCCTATTTACTGCTATTTGTTGGCTGATATTGTTCATGGATTCTATTTTGGATTGATGATCTTTCTTCTTTGGACTATTTACTGGTTTATTAGGCTTATAGATGTTTGACTATAGATATTCTTCTAATGTATGAATCACTGGAATGTGAAAGAACATTACAATGTCTTACAAGTGGAAGAATCCCTTTCTATAAATTAGCAGACCAATTTTAGCAAATTTTATTAAGTTACATATTTGGGTATTTTAACAATTTTATTAAGTTTTCTTAAAAAAAAAAAAGGTTAATTATGTTTTTGGTCCCTGACTTTTTCGATTTTCACTTTTAGTCCTTAAACAAAATTTTGACCGGTCTTAGTCCCTGAACTTCTTTTCCGTCAATGTTTTTAGTCCCTCAACTTTTCTCAATTTTCACTTTTAGTCCCTAAACAAATATTTGACCGGTCTTCCTGAACTTTTTTCCTTCAATGTTTTTAGTCCCTAAATTTTTTTCAATTTTTGTTTTTAGTCCCTAAACAAATATTTGACTGGTCTTAGTCCCTAAATTTTTTTTCCTTCAATGTTTTTAGTCCCTACCATAAAAAGTCCATGAAGGACTAAAAACATTGACAGAAAAAAAGTTCAGGGACTAAGACCGGTCAAATATTTGTTTAGGGACTAAAAACAAAAATTGAAAAAAAGTTTAGGGACTAAAAACATTGAAGGAGAAAAAGTTCAGGGACTAAGACCGGTCAAATATTTGTTTAGGGACTAAAAACAAAAATTGAGAAAAGTTGAGGGACTAAAAACATTGAAGGAAAAAAAGTTCAGGGATCAAAAACATAATTAACCCAAAAAAACAATTTTATTAACAGTGCATTTGGTTGCAACGAAAGTTAACCAATGAAAGTGATCATGCGATGAAAGACGATGAAAGAAAATCTGTTGTCGAGTTTGGAACAAATGAAAGGAAAAGCTGAAAGTGAAAAAAAACACACGGGTCCCACAGCCAACACAATTGATTATGTGAAGAAAGGAGCTGAAAGTGATATTTTATTACATATCAGCCAACACAATTGATTATGTGAAGAAAGGAGCTGAAAGAGATATTTTATTACATATAAGCCAACAAAGGAGCTGAAAGAGATATTTTATTACATATAAGCCAACACAATTGATTACGTGAAGAAAAGAGCTGAAAGTGATATTTTATTACATATCAGCCAACACAATTGATTATGTGAAGAAAAGAGCTGAAAGTGATATTTTATTACATATCAGCTAACACAATTGATTATGTGAAAAAAGGAGCTGAAAGTGATATTTTATTACATAGCAGCCAACACAAACCAACACAATTGATTATGTGAAGAAAGGAGCTGATATGTAATAAAGCTGAAAGTGATATTTTATTACATATCAGCCAACACAATTAATTATGTGAAGAAAGGAGTTGAAAGTGATATTTTACTACATATCAGCCAACACAAGCCAACACAATTGATTATGTGAAGAAATGAGCTAAAAGTGATATTTTATTACATATCAGCCAACACAAGCCAACACAATTGATGATGTGAAGAAAGGAGCTAAAAGTGATACTTTATTACATATCAGCAAACACAATTAATTATGTGAAGAAAGGAGCTGAAAGTGATATTTTATTACATATCAGCCAACACAAGCCAACACAATTGATTATGTGAAGAAAGGAGCTGAAAGTGATATTTTATTACATATCAGCCAACACAATTAGTCTTTTCCCTTCTCATTTCCCTCCTTGGTTCTGTCTTTGAAAGCACCTTAACTTTCAATTCAATGGCTGATCGAAGGCCTAGATTCGCCTTTCCTCACGGTGCTTTGAGAGGTACTCAAGTGACTTTCAATACCCTCCCATATGTCCTTGTACCCAGCATGGCAAAAACTGATCCACTTGATGATCTGCACACTCTTGTAGTTTTCATCTATGTCGTTCTTATCCCTTTTCTCCAATTAAAATATCTGCAAAATCCCACACTTTTCCAAGTTCATCCAAAGACCACAAAGCTCTCTGTTGCTACCTTTATTGGTTATTGTTGGGCATGGTCGGGCAGGCGCAAGTTTTCTATGTCTGTGTTTGGTTCACTCTCATTCACTTCCTTAGTGTCGATGGTGCTACTTGACCCTGAACCTTTGGAATCCTTGTTCGGTTTCGTTATATACATGTTATGGTCCATCTCCCAAATGCTCCCTTTCATCATAACCTGTTTCAGGCACATCAGGATACAAGTGCCACGTCAACAAATGAGGAAGCAACGTCCATGATATTTTATTAAATATCAGCCAACACAAGCCAACACAATTGATTATGTGAAGAAAGGAGCTAAAAGTGATATTTTATTACATATCAGCCAACACAATTAATTATGTGAAGAAAGAAGCTAAAAGTGATATTTTATTACATATCAGCCAACACAATTAATTATGTGAAGAAAGAAGCTAAAAGTGATATTGTATTACATATCAGCCAACACAATTGATTATGAGAAGAAAGGAGCTAAGAGTGATATTTTATTACATATCAGCCAACACAATTGATTATGTGAAGAAAGGAGTTGAAAGTGATATTTTATTACATATCAGCCAACACAAGCCAACACAATTGATTATGTGAAGAAAGGAGCTGAAAGTGATATTTTATTACATATCAGCCAACACAATTGATTGTGTGAAGAAAGGAGCTGAAAGTGATATTTTATTACATATCAGCCAACACAATTGATTATGTGAAGAAAAGAACTGAAAGTAGTATTTTATTACATATCAGCCAACACAATTAGTCCTTTCCCTTCTCATTTCACTCCTTGGTTCTGTCTTCGAAAGCACCTTAACTTTCAATTCAATGGTTGATCGAAGGCCGAGATTCGCCTTTCCTCACGGTGCTTTGAGAGGTAGTCAAGTGACTTTCAATACCCTTCTATATGTCCTTATACCTAGCATGGCACAAACTAATCCACTTGATGATCTGCACACTCTTGTAGTTTTCATCTATGTCGTTCTTATCCCTTTTCTCCGATTAAAATATCTGCAAAATCCCACACTTTTCCAAGTTCATCCAAAGACCACAAAGCTCTCCATTGCTGCCTTTATTGGTTATCGTTGGGCATGGTCGGGCAAGTGCAAGTTTGCTATGTCTGTGTTTGGTTCACTCTCATTCATTTCCTTAGTGTCGATGGTGCTACTCGACATTGAACCTTTGGAATCCTTTTTAGGTTTCATTATACACACGTTATGGTCCATCGCCCAAATGCTCCCTTTCATCATAATCTGTTTCAAGCACATCAGGATGCAAGTGCCACGTCAACAAATGAAGAGGCAACTTTCATAATATTTTATTACGTATCAGCCAACACAAGCCAACACAATTGATGATGTGAAGAAAGGAGCTAAAAGTGATACTTTATTACATATCAGCAAACACAATTAATTATGTGAAGAAAGGAGCTGAAAGTGATATTTTATTACATATCAGCCAACACAAGCCAACACAATTGATTATGTGAAGAAAGGAGCTGAAAGTGATATTTTATTACATATCAGCCAACACAATTAGTCTTTTCCCTTCTCATTTCCCTCCTTGGTTCTGTCTTTGAAAGCACCTTAACTTTCAATTCAATGGCTGATCGAAGGCCTAGATTCGCCTTTCCTCACGGTGCTTTGAGAGGTACTCAAGTGACTTTCAATACCCTCCCATATGTCCTTGTACCCAGCATGGCAAAAACTGATCCACTTGATGATCTGCACACTCTTGTAGTTTTCATCTATGTCGTTCTTATCCCTTTTCTCCAATTAAAATATCTGCAAAATCACACACTTTTCCAAGTTCATCCAAAGACCACAAAGCTCTCCATTACTGCCTTTATTGGTTATTGTTGGGCATGGTCGGGCAGGCGCAAGTTTGCTATATCTGTGTTTGGTTCAGTCTCATTCATTTCCTTAGTGTCGATGGTGCTACTTGACACTGAACCTTTGGAATCCTTGTTCGGTTTCGTTATATACATGTTATGGTCCATCGCCCAAATGCTCCCTTTCATCATAACCTGTTTCAGGCACATCAGGATACAAGTGCCACGTCAACAAATGAGGAAGCAACGTCCATGATATTTTATTAAATATCAGCCAACACAAGCCAACACAATTGATTATGTGAAGAAAGGAGCTAAAAGTGATATTTTATTACATATCAGCCAACACAATTAATTATGTGAAGAAAGAAGCTAAAAGTGATATTGTATTACATATCAGCCAACACAATTAATTATGTGAAGAAAGAAGCTAAAAGTGATATTGTATTACATATCAGCCAACACAATTGATTATGAGAAGAAAGGAGCTAAAAGTGATATTTTATTACATAGAAAGAAGCTAAAAGTGATATTGTATTACATATCAGCCAACACAATTGATTATGAGAAGAAAGGAGCTAAAAGTGATATTTTATTACATATCAGCCAACACAATTGATTATGTGAAGAAAGGAGTTGAAAGTGATATTTTATTACATATCAGCCAACACAAGCCAACACAATTGATTATGTGAAGAAAGGAGCTGAAAGTGATATTTTATTACATATCAGCCAACACAATTGATTGTGTGAAGAAATGAGCTGAAAGTGATATTTTATTACATATCAGCCAACACAATTGATTATGTGAAGAAAAGAACTGAAAGTAGTATTTTATTACATATCAGCCAACACAATTAGTCCTTTCCCTTCTCATTTCACTCCTTGGTTCTGTCTTCGAAAGCACCTTAACTTTCAATTCAATGGTTGATCGAAGGCCGAGATTCGCCTTTCCTCACGGTGCTTTGAGAGGTAGTCAAGTGACTTTCAATACCCTTCTATATGTCCTTATACCTAGCATGGCACAAACTAATCCACTTGATGATCTGCACACTCTTGTAGTTTTCATCTATGTCGTTCTTATCCCTTTTCTCCGATTAAAATATCTGCAAAATCCCACACTTTTCCAAGTTCATCCAAAGACCACAAAGCTCTCCATTGTTGCCTTTATTGGTTATCGTTGGGCATGGTCGGGCAAGTGCAAGTTTGCTATGTCTGTGTTTGGTTCACTCTCATTCATTTCCTTAGTGTCGATGGTGCTACTCGACATTGAACCTTTGGAATCCTTTTTAGGTTTCATTATACACACGTTATGGTCCTTCGCCCAAATGCTCCCTTTCATCATAATCTGTTTCAAGCACATCAGGATGCAAGTGCCACGTCAACAAATGAAGAGGCAACTTCCATGATATTTTATTACATATCAGCCAACACAAGCCAACACAATTGATGATGTGAAGAAAGGAGCTAAAAGTGATACTTTATTACATATCAGCCAACACAATTGATTATGTGAAGAAAGGAGCTGAAAGTGATATTTTATTACATATCAGCCAACACAAGCCAACACAATTGATTATGTGAAGAAAGGAGCTGAAAGTGATATTTTATTACATATCAGCCAACACAATTAGTCTTTTTCCTTCTCATTTCCCTCCTTGGTTCTGTCTTTGAAAGCACCTTAACTTTCAATTCAATGGCTGATCGAAGGCCTAGATTCGCCTTTCCTCACGGTGCTTTGAGAGGTACTCAAGTGACTTTCAATACCCTCCCATATGTCCTTGTACCCAGCATGGCAAAAACTGATCCACTTGATGATCTGCACACTCTTGTAGTTTTCATCTATGTCGTTCTTATCCCTTTTCTCCAATTAAAATATCTGCAAAATCCCACACTTTTCCAAGTTCATCCAAAGACCACAAAGCTCTCTGTTGCTACCTTTATTGGTTATTGTTGGGCATGGTCGGGCAGGCGCAAGTTTTCTATGTCTGTGTTTGGTTCACTCTCATTCACTTCCTTAGTGTCGATGGTGCTACTTGACACTGAACCATTGCAACCCTTGTTCGGTTTCATTATACACACGTTATGGTCCATCACCCAAATGCTCCCTTTCATCATAACCTGTTTTAGGCACATCAGGATGCAAGTGCCACGTCAACAAATAGGGAGGCAACGTCCATGATATAATATTACATATAAGGCAACACAAGCAAACACAATTGATTATGTGAAGAAATGAGTTAAAAGTGAAATTTTATTACATATCAGCCAACATAATTAATTATGTGGAGAAAGAAGTCAAAAGTGATATTTTATTACATATAAGCCAACACAATTGATTATGTGAAGAAAGGAGCCAAAAGTGATATTTTATTACATATCAGCCTACACAATTAATTATGTGAAGAAAGGAGCTGAAAGTGATATTTTATTACATATCAGCCAACACAAGCCAACACAATTGATTATGTGAAGAAAGGAGCTGAAAGTGATATTTATTACATATCAGCAAACACAATTAATTATGTGAAGAAAGGAGCTGAAAGTGATATTTTATTACATATCAGCCAACACAAATAGTTCTTTCCCTTCTCATTTCCCCCCTTGGTTCTGTCTTCGAAAGCACCTTAACTTTCAATTCAATGGCTGATCGAAGGTCAGGATTCGCCTTTCCTCACGGTGCTTTGAGAGGTACTCAAGTGACTTTCAATACCCTCCCATATGTCCTTGTACCCAGCATGGCAAAAACTGATCCACTTGATGATCTGCACACTCTAGTAGTTTTCATCTATGTCATTCTTATCCCTTGTCTCCAATTAAAATATCTACAAAATCCCACACTTTTCCAAGTTCATCCAAAGACCACAAAGCTCTCCATTGCTGCCTTTATTGGTTATTGTTGGGCATGGTCGGGCAGGCGCAAGTTTGCTATGTCTGTGCTTGGTTCACTCTCAATCATTTCCTTAGTGTCGATGGTGCTACTTGACACTGAACCTTTGGAATCCTTGTTCGGTTTCACTATATACACATTATGGTCCATCGCCCAAATGCTCCCTTTCATCATAACCTGTTTCAGGCACATCAGGATGCAAGTTCCACGTCGACAAATGAGGAGGCAACGTCCATGATATTTCATTACATATTAGCAAACACAAGCCAATACAATTGATTATGTAAAGAAAGGAGCTAAAAGTGATATTTTATTACATATCAGCCAATACAATTAATTATGTGAAGAAAGGAGCTAAAAGAGATGTTTTATTACATATCAGCCAATACAATTAATTATGTGAAGAAAGGAGCTGAAAATGATATTTTATTACATATCAATCAACACAAGCCAACACAATTGTTTATGTGAAAAAAGGAGCTGAAAGTGATATTTTATTACATATCAGCCAACACATTTGATTACGTGAAGAAAGGAGCTGAAAGTGATATTTTATTACATATCAGCCAACACAAGCCAACACAATTGATTTTGTGAAGAAAGGAGCTGAAAGTATTTCATATTACATGTCAGCCAACACAAATAGTTCTTTCCCTTCTCATTTCCCTCCTTGGTTCTGTCTTCGAAAGCACCTTAACTTTCAATTCAATGGCTGATCGAAGGCTGGTATTCGCCTTTCCTCATGGTGCTTTGAGAGTTACTCAAGTGTCTTTCAATACCCTCTTATATGTCCTTGTACCCAGGATGGCACAAACTGATCCACTAGATGATCTACACACTCTTGTAGTTTTCATCTATGTCGTTCTTATCCTTTTTCTCCAATTAAAATATCTACAAAATCATACATTTTTCCAAGTTCATCCAAAGACCACAATGCTCTCCATTGCTGCCTTTATTGGTTATTGTTGGGCATGGTCGGGCAGGCACAAGTTTGCTATGTCTGTGTTTCGTTCACTCTCATTAATTTTCTTAGTGTCGATGGTGCTAATTGACACTGAACCTTTGGAATCCTTGTTCGGTTTCATTATATACACGTTATGGTCCATCACCCAAATGCACCCTTTAATCATAACCTGTTTCGGGCACATCAGGATGCAAGTGCCACGTCAACAAATGAGGAAGCAACGTCCATGATATTTTATTACATATCAGCCAACACAAGCCAACACAATTGATTATGTGAAGAAAGGAGCTAAAAGTGATATTTTATTACATATCAACCAACACAATTAATTATGTGACGAAAGGAGCTAAAAGTTATATTTTATTACATATCAGCCAACACAGTTAATTATGTGAAGAAAGGCTCTGAAAGTGATATTTTATTACATATCAGCCAACACAAGCCAACACAATTGATTATGTGAAGAAAGGGGTTGAAAGTGATATTTATTACATATCAGCCAACACAAGCCAAAACAATTGATTATGTGAAGAAAGGAGCTGAAAGTAATATTTTATTACATATCAACCAACACAAATAGTCCTTTCCCTTCTCATTTCCCTCCTTGGTTCTATCTTCGAAAGCACGTTAACTTTCAATTCAATGGTTGATCGAAGGTCGGGGGATTCGCCTTTCCTCATGGTGCTTTGAGAGGTACTCAAGTGACTTTTAATACCTTCCTATATGTCCTTGTACCCAGCATGGTACAAACTAATCCACTTGATGATCTCCACACTCTTGTAGTTTTCATCTATGTCGTTCTTATCCCTTTTCTCCAATTAAAATATCTGCAAAACCCCACACTTTTCCAAGTTCATCTGCCTTTATTGGTTATTGTTGGGCATGGTCGGGCAGGCGCAAGTTTGCTATGTCTGTGTTTGGTTCACTCTCATTCATTTCCTTAGTGTCGATGATGCTACTTGACATTGAACCTTTGGAATCCTTGTTCGATTTCATTATATACACGTTATGGTCAATCGCCCAAATGCTCCCTTTCATCATAACCTGTTTCAGGCACATCAGGATGCAAGTGCCACGTCAACAAATGAGGAGGCAACGTCTATGATATTTTATTACATATCAGCCAACACAATTGGTTATGTGAAGAAAGGAGCTGAAAGTGATATTTTATTACATATTGGTCAACACAATTGATTATGTGAAGAAAAGAGCTAAAAGTAATATTTTATTACTTATCAGCCAACGCAATTAATTATGTGAAGAAAGGAGCTGAAAGTGATATTTTATTTCATATCAGCCAACACAAGTCAACACAATTGATTATGTGAAGAAAGGAGCTGAAAGTGATATTTTATTACATATCAGCCAACACAATTGATTATGCGAAGAAAGGAGCTGAAAGTAATATTTTATTACATATCAACCAACACAAGCCAACACAATTGATTATGTGAAGAAAGGACCTGAAAGTAATATTTTATTACATATCAGCACACACAAATAGTCTTTTCCCTTCTCATTTCCCTCTTTGGTTCTGTCTTCGAAAGCACCTTAACTTTCATTTCAATGGCTGATCGAAGGTCGGGATTCGCCTTTCCTCAAGGTGCTTTGAGAGGTACTCAAGTAACTTTCAATACCCTCCTATATGTCCTTGTACACAACATGGCACAAACTAATCCACTTAATGATCTGCACACTCTTGTAGTTTTCATCTATGTCGTTCTTATCCCTTTTCTCCAATTAAAATATCTGCAAAATCCCACACTTTTCCAAGTTCATCCAAAGACCACAAAGCTCTCCATTGCTGCCTTTATTGGTTATTGTCGAGCATGGTAGAGCAGGCGCAAGTTTGCTATGTCTGTATTTGGTTCACTTTCATTCATTTCCTTAGTGTCGAAGGTGCTACTTGACACTAAACCTTAGGAATCCTTGTTCGGTTTCATTATATACACGTTATGGTCCATCGCCCAAATGCTCCCTTTCATCATAACCTGTTTCAGGCACATCAGGATGCAAGTGCCACGTCAACAAATGAGGAGGCAACGTCCATGATATTTTATTACATATCAGCCAACACAAGCCCACACAATTGACTATGTGAAGAAAGGATCTAAAAGTGATATTTTATTATCAGCCAACACAATTGATTATGTGAAGAAACGTGCTAAAAGTGATATTTTATTACATATCAGCCAACACAATTAATTATGTGAAGAAAGGAGCTGAAAGTGATATTTTATTACATATTAGCTAAGACAAGCCAACACAATTGATTATGTGAAGAAAGGAGCTGAAAGTGATATTTTATTACATATCAGCCAACACAATTGATTATGTAAAGAAAAGAGCTAAAAGTGATATTTTATTACATATCAGCCAACACAAGCCAACACAGTTGATTATGTGAAGAAAGGAGCTAAAAGTTATATTTTATTACATATCAGCCAACACAGATAGTCCTTTCTCGTCTCATTTCCATCCTTGGTTCTATCTTCAAAAGCACCTTAACTTTCAATTCAATGGCTGATCGAAGGCCAGGATTCGCCTTTCCTCACGGTGCTTTGAGAGGTACTCAAGTGACTTTTAATACCCTTCTATATGTCCTTGTACCCAGCTAGCACAAACTGATCCACTTGATGATCTACACGCTCTTGTAGTTTTCATCTATGTCGTTCTTATCCCTTTTCTCCAATTAAAATATCTACAAAATCACACACTTTTCCAAGTTCATCCAAAGACCACAAAGCTCTCCATTGCTGCATTTATTGGTTATTGTTGGGCATGGTTGTTCAAGCGTAAGTTTGCTATGTCTGTGTTTGGTTCACTCTCATTCATTTCCTTTGTGTCAATGGTGCTACTTGACACTGAACCTTTGGAATCCTTGTTCGGTTTCATTATATACATGTTATGGTCCATCGCCCAAATGCTCCCTTTCATCATAACCTGTTTCAGGCACATCAGGATGCAAGTGCCACATCAACAAATGAGGAGGCAACATCCAGTGTTGCCAATCAGTACTTCAACATAACCTGTAGCTTCATCCATCGATATTGTTCTTCTTTTTCTAATTCCGCAAGCATCTCTTGTTGGATTTCTTTTGTCTTTCATTTTATAATTGCCCAATCATATATCATAATCATATGGGTAATTATTTTCATAATTTCAACTATTAAACCCCATGTGGTACGGTAAACACCATGTAGAATTGCCCAATCACTTATCAGTTATCACACAGTTTCGACTTTTTAACTTAAATAACAAAAAAAAAACCCGAATAACTCATCTCCCAAATTATTTATCCATCTAACCCATTTTACTATTTTTTATGAGAAATCATGTTTCCCACAATCAATTTCTCAACGTAACTTATATATATATATATATATATATATATATATATTTTTTTTTTTAAATTATTCTTTTTTTATTTATTTATTTTTTTAGTTTTTCTTTTATTTCTCAATAGGTATTTTACTCTTTTTTTTGGGTTTTTGCTTTTGTTAAAAAAAAATTTTTGTTTTCTTGTTAATAATTTTTATCAGAATAATAATTTTTTTATTAATATTTCTTTTTTAATTGGTTAGAAATAGAAATTTGAAGATTTTTAAAGTTTTTTTTTGTTAGGATAAGTTTTTGTAGTTTTTTAGTTATTCATATGAAGTTTTTTTGTTTGAGCAATAGTGCATTTCTGTACTTTTCATGTTGATGATTTAACTGTAAAACTTTGATGACTTGCCTAAAAAAGTTTCAAAATTGTGTCCAAAAACACAAAAGATCACTTTTTAGATTTAGTGAATTCCTTAAAGGGTTTCATTGGAGTCACTTTTTGCACGTTTTTGTTCATGTTTATAATGTTTTATGGTTCAATCAATAGTTAAATCTCATAGTTTTCATTTAGATGAAAGGAGATGATGTTTCATGATTAATTTTAATTAAAGTTGATATTAATATTATGTTGTGTTGTTTATTAATTTTTAGTGTATTATTTGTTAATTAGTTTAATTAAAGTTTTTAATTTTTCTTTTTAAAAATTTATTAACAACAAATACATAAATTAACCATTTTTAAAACAAATTAAAATAAAAAATTAATAAAAGAATAATCAACAATATATATATGTTTTAATATAGATTTTGAAGAAAGGAAATAAAAAAAAAAGGAAAACCGAAAAAGTAAAAAAAGAAGAAGTAAAATACCTGTTGAGAAATCGGTCATGCATCAACCGATTTCTCACAAGATTTTAAAGAAAACAAATATTAATTAGTTAAGTTGAGAAGTTGGGTTAGATGGGTAAATAATTTGAAAGATGGGTTATTTGAGTATTTATTTATTTATTTTTGGTTATTTAAGTATAAAAAAATCCACAATTTTCTGCTTCATCTTTATTCATTTCTTAGAATTTTTTTCTTGTTAAATAATTTGTGACACAGCTAAATGCATGGTTTCAGCCTCTTTTTTTTTGTTTTTTTTTTGTTTCTACTTCTAAAAGCACTTATTTAGTAATGCTCTTGCTCAGTTAATGCTTTTATGGTCTCCGTGATTGGCCACTGATACTGTTTTTTCCCTTTCTTTTTTTATATTGAATCTCCCTATAAATGGGTTGGATTTCAAGTGGTACTTCGTTCGGACACTAAAAGCCATTTTCTATATGAATAGAATTATCTTCAATAACGAGGTCCCTAACTTAGAATGTATTAGAATTGATAAAATATAGGTCCTGAATATGGTTGTCCAACAAGATGAAGAATTTCTCTTTTATGTGTATGAATGGATAGTGATGGATAGTGAATCCATTGGAATGTTTGAAAGGGATGTAGCAACAGGGTTTGCCCAACATGGGGTAATCTATTATGTACTAGGATGAGTTTATTGTGCTGGAAAACTATACTGTATGAATATCCTTTTATCCCAATCTAATTAATATCATTTCATCTTTGGCTGACAAGAAAAATATTGGACCTCCGATACTGAGACTGTCTTCAATTAATCTGTTCTCGATCGTGTCATCTGCTTAATTTTTTGTTTATTGGTGGAAGATGTTTATTTGTCCATGCCCTTGGTTGCTGGGTCAAAACTACCACGACATGATGACTTATAGGATATTATAATAGTTATGGTTTTAAATCCTTACATGTTGATACCATTTTAGTTTTCCTTTAAAATGTTGAATTGTTGAAAAACATGCATGGGTTGAGTCTTCAATGGTTTGAAACATGGATGGATGAAAGGGACAGGCGTTGGTCTCATTTTTTGATAAGTAGGAATTGAATTCAGATATAAGAAAGTTTACAATAATTTATGCATATTATTTAACCAACTAAGTTAGACATCCTTGATACAAAGTGTGAGTCCTAATTCCTCCCCTTCTCTTTCAATCTTATTTATGCTTTTTGTTATGCTTTTTTAGAAATTAGATATTTAAATAATTATAAAAGAAAATTTTCAATTGAAAAGTTATAAATTTATACTATTTTTATAATTGATCATGCCAGAGAACACCACCGCCTACGGAGGAGAGCCTGAGTTGTGCTTTCTCAAGTGAAGCCCCTGTAAGCCTATGCCCTAATGTGAACCTGAAGCAAGGGCAATGCCCTCTCCTCTATTTATAGTGGACATCTCCGAGTGGTTGAGGGTGGTCCCCCTATCCTTAGGATGTCAGGTGGCTACCGTTCATTGGTGTAGTACATCTCTCCGCGTGCCCAGGTTGATCCGCCTCCTCTGACATGTCAGGGCGCGGTGTCCTCTTGTCTTGTCACCACATTCTCATACTGTAGCGTTGTCTTGCCTCTGACATGTCAGGACGCGGTGTTCCTTGTCGGGTGTCAAAGGTTGTCTAAAGTATATAGTAAGTCATCCTTACAACTTTCTTGTCCTCCATTATTCTACTCTCTCAACCTCCCAGGATATTCTTGTGAAGGCGTTGTCACTTGTTTAGTCTTGTCCTTCCCGGGTAATCTCGACCTCCATCTTCTAGGGAGGATGGTCCACAATCCCTCAAGTGCCAAGCCTGTGAAGGCGTAGGCACTTGTTAAGTCTCGTCCTTCCCGGGTAATCTCGACCTCCCTTTTCTGGGGAGGACGATCCACAGTCTCTCAAGTGCCAAGCCTGTGAAGGCGTAGGAACTTGTTTAGTCTCGTCCTTCCCGGGTAATCTCGACCTCCCTCTTCTAGGGAGGACGATCCATAGTCCCTCAAGTGCCAAGCCTGTGAAGGAGTAGGCACTTGTGGTACTCTCGTCTTTCGTTATTACTCTCGTCCATCCCATCCAGGAAGTACATCTCTTCACGTGCCCAGGTTGATTTGCCTCCTCTAACTTATCAGGGCGATAGAGGAGAGGGCATCGCCCTTGCCTCAAGTTCACATTAGGGAATAGGCTTACGAGGGCTTCACTTGAGAAAGCACAACTCAAGCTCTCCCCCATAGGCGGTGGTGTTCTCTGGCGTGAACAATAATTATGTCTAATTTTTAATTTATATATAAGATTGAAAAAAAAGAAGAAAGACACAATATTGTGAGTATGACCTAAATAAAATAATATTATATATTTTATTATTATGATTTAATATTTATTTAATAGTTATTATGAATTTTTTTCGACCTCCTTTCATAGATTTATTTATCCGTTGCAGGTTGAAACTACTGATCAATTTGCATAACAACTTGGAGTGTCATCTTTATATTCATCTAGAAACTTGAAAGTGAAGAGTAAAAGTAGTTGTTTCCAAATGGGGTTATAATAAACTTCGATGTTTAATTTCTTTGATTAATGTTATACGGACATAGTTTTTTTTTTTTAAGAAAAAGAAAGTTATTTCATTTCTTTCAAAATAGCATAATGAATACAAATAGGATATGATCAAAAGTATGAATGCTAGCAAATATACGGACACAGTTTGTGTATTGTAATTGTGTGTTATCATTAATAAAGCTTCTGACTATTTTGGGATTTCAAGTCTACTTTGGTATTTCCATATACTATACGGTACTTTTTGGTTGTTGAGGGCCTTTTCATGATTTTGATATTTTATATGGTACAATTCACACCCAATTAAGACATAATACATTGCTTTTTAATTTGCATGGACCGCTTTGCTACATAATAATAAAACAAATTAAAAAGAATAAGTGACAACCAAATTCTTCCCTAACAGTTCTTTCAGGCTCATCATCAATATATATGTTTGTGCTTACCAAAGTAAGTAATTTATAGAATTAGAGCGGCACATGGAAACCATGTTAAGATAATTAATGAACCAACTGAACTCCACTATTTCAAGGAAGTTATCGGTTATCAACTCTTCTAGTCTAACATTCATAATTTGCAACACAATATCTAATCAGATATTAAATTTAATTTTATGAGACTTGGTAAAAAGAAATTTCTTTGTTTGCCTTAAAGAAAATGTGTCTCCAATGATCAAAGTAAGTAGCACAAATGTCCTATTCCTCAATCTATATATCGTAATTGATCGATCATATCATGTGCATGTTTAAAAATTAATTTATTGGTAAGTAATATAAATGTGTTTTCCTCAAGCAATATTAATTTTCACAAGATAATTTGATTTGGTGAAGTGACACTGGAGACTATTAGCTAGCCAAGTGCTTAACACAAACCTGTAAGGATTGAGCGTCTCCTCTCAAATTGAGCAGTTTTCGGAATTCAGCACCCAGGTTGCAGGTCTATGTAGTTGAAACTTGTACGCTCAAATCCCCATACTTATGATCGAGCAAATAAACTTCACAAAAAATTCTGCATTGCAAAAGGGTGGATTTCAAAAGTAAACTCTAGAAACAGAAAATCAAATGATGAATGGGGAAAGCAGATTCTTGTTCTGCACAAGCAAACACAAACTTAATCTTAACTAACAGCAACAAAAACAAAATCACAGAATAATAATAAAATAAAAACTTAATGAAAAAAATGGAGAATTATATATCAAAATAGGCTGAGAAAGACCAAGAAAAATCTTGATCCAATTTCTCTATACTACGTGCAACCCTAATTAATAAAGAAAGGTGAAGAAAAAGAGTGTGGTGATTGTTCAATTAATTAATTAAAATAAATTAAAGAGAGACTCGCATGCAAATTAAGTCGTAAAGCAACAGCTTATTCTTCTTCTTAACTGTTGGCAAAAGCAACCTCTACTAATGAAGTATTATGATCAATGAAGCTACATATATGTAGCCATGGCATATTTTCTGTAGTGCTATAAATTGCTAATATATATAGTTCTAAAACTCCTTAATCATGCTGAAGCTTGCTCATCAGCTCTCAATTTGTTAAAAATAAACATGCCAAATTACAAAGTATAATTAACCAGCATTGCATAGTTGACTAGCTAGTCATCACAGCAAAATAAGGCATCCTATGGAAAAATAACTCAAGACTACTACAACAATTAGACATGGACAAGGAAGAGAAATTAATTACTGGAAAATGGAAGGATGTGCAGTTGAAATTTCTAATAGAGCAAGACCAATTGAAACATGGTTGGTTGGTGTTTTCAGAGACCCAGTTCGTGTTACAATGAGCCATGGACTTGTGTTACATAGCGCCGGGAGATCGAGTTTTCCAGCGTAGCGTTGAATTGACTCTGGTGAAGATAAGATAATAAGGGTATGGCGGGAGGGGAAGAAATTCTTAGACACAACCTAAACACTTCATTCATCTCTAAGACAACCAATAACAATTTTACAACTAATAAAATAAAATAAAAAATACATGGACACATGGCAAGTTCTCACTGGTTGAGCTGCCACTGATCCTGAGCCAGCCCTATACAGCAGCCAATACAAGTCCTTTGTGGTCGTTGCCAACCCGACAGACAGGTAATATTTGAATTTCACTGCAACATTTTTTTTACAGTTAACTTACTGTTTTTTCAAATTTTATACTTTCCTCTATTCTTTGAACTTTCTGTCCATAACTTAAATCTTGGACTCACTTGCTCTTTCTTTGTTTTAAGGTTTTTCATTTAATTATTATTATTATTATAGGAAAAGAGGCATTCCATGTCTCTCTATAATTTTTGAAAAATAAAAAAATAAAAAAGATAATAGAAGTTAAATAATAATGGGTACGTAGTTTGCAAGGATGTAAGTGGGATGATGGTTGATTGAAGAGAGTAGTTATAGGAATAAAAAAAAAATTAAAAAGGGAGTTATATAGGTAAAAGGCAATAGGAAATGTGTACACACCAAAACATCATATTCCCTTTATATATAGTTATAAATTATTATTATTATTAGGGACAAATTCGCTGTTTTTCTATATTTTTTAAAATAAAAAAGAGAGATAATGGAGGTTATATAATAGTGGGTGATTTGTGAATGTAGTTAAAGAAATAAAATAGTGAGAGAGAAATAGATATGGGGATAAAAGTGAACATAAAAATGTCTACAAATAGGTGGATTGGTTTTTTAGTGTTAGTTCTAAAGGGTAAAATAGTCTCATTAAAAGTAGATATCAAAAATAGTTAACAAAAGTTATATTTTCTTTATATAATGGTATAAATTATTATTTTTATTATTATTATTATTATTAAATGAAACTGTGGTATATTTAACGACTTATGTATTCTTTAACTAAGTTCTATTTTAAAGATTTTCAATGTGAATAATATGCTAAAGACTTATTTGCTTTCAACATATATATATATATATATATATATATATATATATATAGAGAGAGAGAGAGAGAGAGAGAGAGAGAGAGAGAGAGAGAGAGTTAATTATATTGACCCCCTCCTAAGGTTTACTCTTATTACACTTAGTATCCCTCGATTTTTTTACATTACTTTGAGCACCCCTAAGAGGGGTCGGTGTAAGATTTTTCAAACCTAAGAGGGGGGGTCGGTGTAACGAAAGTCCAAAAATTAAGGGGGTTTCTGTAGGGTTTAAAAATGGAGGGGTATCGGATGTAATTAGGACAAACCTTAGGAGGGTCCGTGTAATTTACTCATATATATATATATATATATATATATATATATATATATATATATATATATATATATATATATATGACTTTTTAACTAAAATAGGAAAATTGTAACACCCTAAATCCAGTTTTACATATATTCTCATTTACAAACTTATTTTAATTTAATAGGCATGTTAACTAACTTTAGTTTTTCCAAAAACTATGAAGTTAATAAAACATAGATCGAAATTTTACTAAATTTTTAAAATTTTTCATTAATTAATTTCGAAAGTTGCTTATCGTCACCTTAAATATAAATATACATTTTAAAATGAGTAAAACATAATACATAAGGTAAATAATGTTGTCTATACATATATACATGAAATAGAGAATTTCATAACCCAAATATTTTTCGGAGTAATAGTAATATATACATTTCCAAAGCATATACCAAATACATAGGATAATAGAGTACGAAAACTGAATATACATGCCAACAATCTGAAACCTAGGTGTACTCATGCCAAGATACATGAAAAGGAAAAAGGGTCCTAGGACTTAGAGCAGACATCACTAATACCCAACCCTGCATGTTAGACCAATCTCCAAACGAAAAGTGACGAAGCTGATGAAGATAACGTCTTTATGACATCTACAGGTACTGCCATCGGTTCCTAAAAGAAAAATAAACAGATGGTAAACTCTCTGCTTCATCAAGCAGTACACACAGAATGACTTCACAGTCACATACACAATCCTACTAGCCACCACGATGTGGTTCTTTAACGGTCACACCCGAAACCTATTCGTTTCCACAGCTATTCTTGTAAATTATTTCACACTGGCCAGCTGCCACTGGAACTCCCAGAACTCAGTGGTCTTACACATTTTTAAGTTGGATGACTTGCTGGGAGTACACTCTTCACCACGGTACAATGGCAGGGCTCTCACCAACAAGGTTGTGCCTCGCATTTGTCGGGATTGCCAAGTCGGCACTGTGGAAGCACGACCACAAACTCGGCGCCAGATCCCCAAGAAACAGCAAGTCAGCGAGCACACCTCATGTACCACTCTATGAGGTCATCCAATCTCTGAGGATTGACTCCTCAACCACTCCGTCTCTTCGGGCTCATCTCTTATAGGTTGGTGTGGGTTCACTGCCAAAGGTACTGAATGGCGGTCTTCCACGACGTATGTCCCCGACATACCATACGGAAATCCACTCTCCACCACCACAGTGGTCACACATTACGACCCCATTCCTCACGAGCATATCGCTCAACACAGTTGAAGCCCCCACACAACCTCTTCCACAATTGTCCAATCAAGCTTTGTCCACGAATACATTCGTTCAACCGTCTCACACGACTTGGAGCTGAAGGTTCCTTCCTCCTTTCGGTTCTCACCACAATTCGGACAATTTTATTATGTTTTATATATTCCTTACCCTCTCAAATGTCTTATGATTTGATAAAAGAAAGATATTTATCTTTGAATAACAATCCTGCTATTGACACTAGAAATTAATTCCAGTTATTACAAGTACTCGTGTCAAGTCTTGTAAACAGACTGTATCACCAAAACAGAGAAAATTACACTTTCAAATATCAAATACTCAAGGTTTTCCTCCTTGAAACTTGAATGAATCAATCATAATAGTGGTTGTATTCTATCCATTATCTCACAGAATCAAAATATTAATTGAAGGTAAAGTGGCAAAAATGCAAGTGTTAACAATCATATTTGACTATTTAGTCAAATTTTCATTGGCAGTACTGAATGTGAGCTCTCACTGATACAAGCAAATGACCTTGGAATTTAAATTTTTTTATATCAAATCGAAGCTCTTGAAATCTAGTTTACAGAAAGGTATTCCACTTATAAAATAAACATCTAGAAAATTTTTATAAAATTTTCTAAGTTAGCAACCCTGGATTTTGAGTGCTCACTGAACATAGCTCAAAGAAATGTAAATTTATCCCACCTCCCAAACTTTTTTTGAGCTGAATTTTTTACAGTAGAAAGATAACATCTTTATCTTTCTAAAAAGGTAACACTTGCCCCCAAATATTTCCCTATTGTTCGCAGTAAATTTGTTTCTAACAGCCAAAGTTTCAGACTCAAAAAAGAGCTCAAAAACCCTTGCCCTGTTTCTTTTTAAAAATTTAATTTAGAAATTGGACATGATAATTTTTGTAATTTATATGGTTAAAAATTATGTTTTTTCTAGTTTTTAATGGTTCAAAAACGAAAAAGAAACATTAATCACACAAGTCGGAATTTGAGAAAAACCGAGACATGTTCCAGGGAAACTTGAAAGCAGAATATCCATTTTGAAAGCCATGGATGAACTTTAAAATGACTTTTTCTCTCCATGGTGTCAAAATAAAAGTTGTCTCTTTTTGTGTCTATTTTCATTCAAAACAAATTTGGTAAAAAACCAACGGTTAGATCTTCCAAAAATCACAAAATCGTGGGAACTGTCCAGGGACACTCGAACCTAACAGCCATTGTTACATTGTTTTGGGGTTTGTTTTCAACATGCAACCTTCATCAATTAATTTTACGAAAATTGGACATGGATTCCCTTGTTCCAGGGGCCTTCCCACTCAGTTTCCAAAGAACAAAAACAACACTAAGGCCAGGACATGCACTCACACAGCCACTGCCAAGGGTTTCAACCCATTTTATCATCTTTTCACATTCAAGTATTCAAACAAACACACACAACAACCAAGAGAGGGGCATGCATACAAGATGTGGTTGAGACCCCTAACCCTCAATCACATGTACAGAATAAAGCTTAAATCCACAAAGAGTTCCCCTCACCTTGGTTGATGCTTGCATGCAAAGCTTCTAAGTTCAACAATGGCCTCCTCCTCCCTTGTAGGGTGCCTCGGTCAGGAGAAGGAAAAAGAGAGAAGATAGCTTCGGGGAGAAGAAAAAAGAATGAAGAGAATGAGGAAAAGAAAGAAGCTTGTACACGTTCAAATTTGGGATAAATTTAAAGTTTTGCTATTTGCACCCACCCTTCCTCTAAGGACACCCCTCTTCTCTTTTTTTTTTTCTTTTTCTACAACTTACCGAACTCACGTAAAAGTCCAAAAAAATTTCACAATAACACTATGGCCCATAACAAAACATAGAACTTAATTTAATTATTATATCAATCAACATAATTTAAATTTAGTTTGCTCTTTCATTATTAATCAAACTCTTAATCATACAATTAGGAAAATCACAACGTTACAATTCTCCCCAACAAGAAAATTTTCTAATTAAATCTCTCACATTCATACTTATTAGGTTGAAATTTTTGGGGTGTTACAAAAATAAAAAAAAGTAAATACCAAAAAAGTATTATTTGAAAACAATTTACATGGCATGGGTTGTTTTTGCCATGTTGGAATAACAGAAGGTGCCACACCGTGTGTCTCCTCATGCACTTCGAATTTTTTAACATAGGAGGCATCACACTGTGTGTCTCCTTCTGTTGCTTTTTTTTTAACACAGGAGACGCCACATTTTGTGTCTCCTTCTGTTGTTTTTTTCGAAACAGGTGGCACCACACCATGTGTCTTCTCTTATTTGCTTTAAAATATATTACAATTATTTTTAGAGTGGTGTAAGCTCTGCTATATTTACACGTGGAGAATGATCTATTTAATGGGAGAACTCGTGTTCGATTCTTTCCGTGTGCAAAATTCTCTTGGACTAGCAACAGCTATACACCCCAAGCGGAATTAGTCTCTGACCTAGTGAGTTGAGGGACACCTGTAATCTCTAACATAGGATAAAACAAAGAGTATAATTTATGTGTCTTATCAATGTAAAAAATTCTATACTTTGTGGACATCTATCTCTTAATCTTCAACCAAAATATATTTTGTTCTACATGTTGGGTCAAAAGGCAATTGATTGGCACCAAAAGTTGACTTACCAAATTATATTATGTTTGGTAATAGGAAAACAGGTAAAAGAGCAACTGATTAAAAACTTATCATAAGTCAAATTATATTTAGATAATACCAAATACTACTAGAATTTATGTAGCACACTCATAAGTATTACTGTAATTACATAAAACTTTGCGAAATAAAAAAAAATACACTCATAAACTTCATTAAATTTCTTAAGCTTGAATAAATCAAGCATAATAATATAATTTTTTTAGAGAGAGATAATATAATCCTTCTTAAATAATAAAGAACAGTTATCCAAAAAGAACTAAGCCTTAGATAGGAGTTTTTAATTGTAACATAACTAAAGGCCCTAATTTAACCATAACATAAGCCATGAACATAATATATAACATTCCTTTCTTCTTGCTCCAAGCCCCGCCTAATCTAAAGCATTTAGAATAAACTAATAAGACAAAATCTTAGTAATTAAGTGGCCTAAGAACACAACATAACATACATCTCATTCACAATCAGTTATAAGCATATTCATCATACTTAATCATGACAATAAAACATAAACATATATTCTTTACATGTCAAGCGCATTGTTATATATGGTACTTATTACTTATCTAACTTGATATGTCTTACAATAAGCATTATCTTTTTCGTCCTATCAACATATTTGAGCTCAGAATCTCAAGCGGCATTTCTCTTGCTTTTGCCATGCATCCCTTGGGGATCAAAGGGTTTTACTACCCTTCCCTACCCAAGGAATGTCATATACCACTCTTTGGGGGATTGAAGAAGACAAATTCCCTTCCTTATCCAAAAGGATATAAGTTTTATTATCTTTTGTCATCCTTTAGTGATCAAAGGGTTTACTACCCTTCCATTTCCAAAGGAGAAACTTGTCACCCTTTGGGCATCGAAGGGGTTACTACCCTTCCCTGTCCAAAGGAAACCTTTCACATTAATCACAATTGTCATTCTTTGGAGATTGAAGGGGTTACTAGCCTTCCCAGTCCAAAAGAGACTCCTTAATTTACATTCATGAACATCACATATCGTAGTTCATTCATAAATGGGAGTTGGAGTTCATATATTAACTATAACAATAACTTGAATATTTACATTCATACTCACATGCACACCTATGGACACACACACACGCCTCTGCACTCATTATTACCCTTTTCTAAATTCTAAATTGTTCCTTTTAAACCAAACAAACAAACATTTGACCATTAACCCCTTTATAATTACCTTCAATTATTAACCCCTTATCCTAGGTCACTCAATCATACAACTAAAGTCCATTCATAGGTTACTAATTAAATCTATGGACAAAACTTAGATCTTGGGAGCACTTCAACCTATTGGTTATAAGAGAGATTAAGATATTGAAGATATTTGAGCATATTAATACAAGATGGCGACATTCTGGAATTTAAACCCTTAAGATCTAACACACGTAGTTGTTCTAAACATGACATAGCAAACTTGTCAAGTGATAGTTCACCATTGAGTCGCTCTTCATATCTATTATGTGGCAATAAAAATGTCCTTAACTTATTTCACTTGAGAAGCAAACTTGGAACATATCATGAAGAATCCAATGGAAAACCAAATGACAAATGATGAGTTCATTTATCAATATGTTGCCCTTGTTATGTGACTATGACACGATCGTTTCTTGAAACAAACTTTGTCATGTTGTGCATAAGATCATGCATTTTTGCAAGAACAAACATTATTAAATATCTCTTCTCTTCGAAAATCTTGTAAGAAAGATATCTGAGATAAACTTATGAAATACTCAATACCAATTTTCACAAGTCATAAGTTAAAAGATTATCATAAGTCATAATATACTTGCTTATTTCTACTAATTTTCTTACTTATAAGTTATTGTTAAGCGTGTGTGTGCCAAACTTATAAAATTATAAGTTAATATAAATGATTAAATTATATGTTTTATAATATAAAAATTAATAATAGTTGACAAAATAATTTATACTTATGTGAAATATTTAAATATGTATTTTTATATATCTTAAAAATATTTTAGACTGAATTTAAAAAAAGAAAAAAGAAAAAGACCGGTTCAAATTGGTTCTCTACACTGGTTTTGGATCGGTTCAACCAGTTTTTTACCGATTATGAAATGTCCCAATTTTTTGAAGTGTTTGGTTCCTAGTTGGATCAGTTGAACCGGCCGGTACGGTTCAATTTTTAAAACAGTGAAAATAACAATACTCCTAATAGAGTAATACTAAAAAGTAGAATTAACACCAAAATAACAATACTCACGAGACTAAAATAACTATATTCCTGATAGAATAATACTAAAAATAACAAACAATAGTCCTGATAGAGTAACAAGTTAGACCCATTTTAATAGTTTCAACATTAATTGGTCCATTTTAGGAGGAGGAAAAATATTAAGGTTGCGTGTAACTATGTTAGGGTCAGTTGGTCAAAGAAAAATGGGAGCAATTGGAAATTTGGAACAACAAAATTAGTATTTATGTACAAATTTACAATTTGAGTTGCTAACAAATTGTTGATTTTAACACTCTCATTGTCTCCGTGTACTAAGATAGATATAAATTAAGGTGCCTCGATCGGCTTCAATTCATAAATCACAGTTATATTCTCTTCTCCGATCCCTTTTTCTTTCTTTGAGGTGGCCTTATAAACGTCGTAACTTTCAATTCTATGCATGGCTGATCTTATAAAGCCTAGACCCGGTATTTTTTACCGTGGTTTGAGAGCTGGTACTGAAGTGATGCGCTTCAATATTCTTACGGAGTGTTTGATAGAGAAGAAATTTTTAGATTCTCAGGAATGTTAGGTTAGGAATCTTAGTTTTCTATGTTTGGTATCTATTTTAAAAAAAATAAGATTTCTGGAAAATGATGTTTCATGGGAACATTTTTTAATTAGTTTCCTACGAAAATTTTTCCACAGGGGTAGTGGGAATCTAATTTTTCTGATTAGAGGAAAAGTTTTAATTATATGAAAAGACTACATTATCCTCCTCACCTAGGGTTCATATTTATCTATAAGCCCATCTCCATTGTTGAACGTTGCACTTATCCACGTGATTCTATCTTTCTTTAATTTTGAAAAATTATTAATTTTAAAATTTGTAATTTTTTTTGTCTTTATTTTTTTTAAACATAGATCCCCAACTACTTTATTATCTAAGTTTATCTCATTATTTATTATTTCATCTTTTGCATTATTATATTTTAATATTATAATTCAACCTCTAATATGATAGTAAGCCATAATAATATTTCAATCAAGTAAAACAACGTCATAATTATATTAAATAATTATTTTTTGTAAAAAAATATTTTGAAATTAGTTTTGTTCGATTTTCTTTTGCAAATGTTTTTTCATATATAAATTTATTTAAATCTTGTAATTAAATTAGGTAAGTGTCATATTTGTAATAAAATTTGAGTGAAAAACATTTAATGAAGTTATTTTAATAAAGGATATATTTGTAAAAATTTCTTATATATCCAGAAAAGTTCTATTGTAACCAAACATATGAAACTTTAATTTTCAGGAAATATACTATGACTAACCAAACATATTTTATTTTAACCATTCTCAGGAACCATGATTCCTAGGAATTGACTAATCATGATTCCCGGGTATGAAAAAACTTTTCTCCTATCAAACGCCCTCTTAATGTCATCCAAGTACTTAACATGGCACTAGAAACCGATACTCTTGATGCTTGTGTTGCTTTCATCTTTATCATCCCTCTCGCTTTTCTCCAATTAAAATATCTAGAAAATCTCACCCTTCCAAGTTCATCCAAAGACCACAAAGCTCGCCATTGCTGCCTTTATATTGGTTATTGTTGGGCATTGTCTGGTAGGTGGAAGTTTGCTATGGCTGTGTTGAGGTCACTCTCATTCATTTCCTTAGTGTCCATGTTGCTACTTGATACTAAACCTTTGGAATCCTTGTTCGGTTTCATTATATACACGTTATGGTTCATCGCCCATATGCTCCCCTTCATCAGAACCCATTTCAGGGACATGATCCGAGTGCAAGTGCAACCAAGGCTAGTCCTGACATTTTGTAGGCATAGGACAAATCGATAAATAAGGGCCTTTATATAAAAATATTTTAAAATATAAACACATGTTAAAAGAAATAAACATATAATTTTATTACATTAAATGAATAACATAGTTTTAACAAATCTAAAAAAATTGTAACACATTTTTTTATTAAAATTAGTTCTATACTATTAGCTTTCATTGACAAAATATCATCCTCTCAAATTAAATCTTACATGTATTTTTCCTCTTTATTAATATACTAATTTTTAGTTTTAACTAGTATTTTAATTTGTGCATTGTACAAGATAAACCTTTTTTTTTTTTATAATTGTAATTATAATAAATAAAAAATTTTAAATATATAAATTATATTTTATATTTATGATAAATAATTTAAATTGTGATATAAGGTTATGTTTAAATTAAAATAAATAGGCAGTTAAGAAAATTATATATGTGTATGTGTGCGTGTGTGAAATGTGTGTGTATAAAGATAGATGAAAAGTGTGTGAAAATGCACTTCCAAAGAAAATGATAGAAAGTGTTAAAAATATCTAATTGGGAGAGTAATGGATTTTAATTTATAATATAAGAATAAATTCCTTTATAATTTGATTTTTAGTTTGTGTTCCTTATAAAAACAAAATCTTTAAGTCTATTTATTATCATATGCTTATTACATGTTTATATGTCATAGTGAGTTAGAGATTTTTTTTAACAAGAATTTATGAATGCAACCTAAGAGGGGGAAAAAACAATCAAGTGTATTTTGTAATCACATGTCACATTTTAATTTAGATACAAAAAATGAGTCATGATAAAAGATAGTAATTTCAATATATTTATTAAAATAACATAAAATAATAATATCATTTTTTTATTATATAACTATATATTTTTATTTCTATTTTTTGGAGCCCCTTCTTACTGTTGATTCTGGACTGCTGCCCCTCTAGTCTAGGCCCAGAGCCGGACCCGAGTGCTAGGCAACGTTCTTGCCAACCACTTTACTTTTATGGATTTGAATCATTAGGTCTTTTTCTAATTCAGCATCTATTAAAGAATAATTAGAAAGTTTAGTATATTGCCATGTATGATTTGATCAAAATATATCTTATTGTCCAGATTCTGAACGAAAAACTGTACGTCATTCTTCTTCTTTTTTGATGAAGAAAACTGTACGTCATTCTATTCAATTAAATTAAATTGGGCTTGAGTTCATTTTACATGAAAAAAAATTGGTACCACGTCTATGAAGACCGACACTCGTGTCGATGATAAACCTATGAATGAGTTTGTTTGGGCATCTAGGGTACCCAAAAAATTAGAATGGTATACGAGTACCCCCTATGTGGACCAATAGGAAAGGATAAATATATTTAGACACTCAATTCCTAATCAACACTTAGTGAAAGAGAAACAAAAAAGAAAAAAATATAGATATAATAGATAATATAATGTGATAAGAAGAAATATATAAAAAAAAATAAGAAAAATTGCCGAAATGTTTAAAAATAAAGATTGTTCAAATATCATTGTCCAATAAAAAATGATATGTCTGTGGAAAATAGTCATCTACAAACTTGCATGTGGAGAGTGAAAGTAGCTGTTTTCGAATGGGGTTATAAACTTTGATATTTGATTTCTTTGATTAATGCTTTATTACGGACACAGTTTGTGAATTGTGTTATCATTAATATAGCTTGTGGCTATTTTGGAATTTTTTTTTATGACGGACTATTTTGGAATTTAATTTGTACATAGGCAGTGACATCATTATAGTCATCTAGATTCTTGCATGCGGAGAGTAAAAGTAGGTGTTTTCGAATGAGGTTATAAGCTTTGATATATATATATATATATATATATATATATATATATATATATATATATATATATATATATATGAAGAGAGATCCATTTACTTTAAAAATAAGTATAAGAGATTTACTTCAAGAAAATGAATGTTAAGGATGAAGAATAAATCTCTTATACTTATTTTTGAAGTAAGTGGATCCCTTATTTATATATATATATATATATATATATGCTTTTATATTTGATTAATGTTTTATTACGGACACAATTTGTGACCTGTGTACGTTATCATTAATATAGTTTGTGACTATTTTGGAATTTCATGTATACTTTGGTACGTATTTCCATATTCTATGTGGTACTTACTCATCAAAAAAAAAAAATTCTATGCGGTACTTTTTTGTTGTTGACTTTTCATAATATTTTGATGTTTTATATGGGACAATTCACAGCCAATTGAGAGTTTGAGACATAATACATTGCTTTTAATTTACATGGACCGCTTTCCTACATAATAATAAAACACAAAAATAAGTGACACACCCAAATCCTTCCCAAGTTCTTCAGTTCCAGGCTCATCAATATGTGTGTGCTGGGTTAACTATGTTTTTGGTCCTTGAATTTTTTTTAGTTTTCACTTTTAGTCTCTAAACAAAATTTTGATTGATTTTAGTCCCTGAACTTTTTTTCCTTCAATGTTTTTAGTCACTGAACTTTTTCCGTCAATGTTTTTAGTCCCTAAACTTTTTTATTTGACCGATTTTAGTTCCTAAACTTTTTTATTTGACCGATTTTAGTCCCTAAACTTTTTATTTGACCGGTCTTAGTCCCTGAACGTTTTTTCCTTCAATGTTTTTAGTCCCTCAACTTGACCAGTCAAATAAAAAGTTTAGGGAATAAAATCGGTCAAATAAAAAAAATTTAGGGACTAAAACTGGTCAAATAAAAAAGTTTAGGGACTAAAACGGGTCAAATAAAAAGTTTAGGAACTAAAAACATTGACGAAAAAATTTCAGGGACTAAAAACATTGAAGGAAAAAAAGTTCAGGGACTAAAACCAGTCAAAATTTTGTTTAGGGACTAAAAGTAAAAACTCAAAAAAGTTCGGGACCAAAAACATAGTTAACTCGTGTGTGCTTACCTAAGTAAGTAGTTTATAAAATTAGAGGGGGCATATGGAAATGATCGTGTTAACATATCAAATGAACCAGAACTCCACTATTTCAATCGGTTATCAACTCTTCTAGTCTAACATTCATAATTGGTAACACAATATCTAATTAGACATTAAATTTTATTTTATAAGACTTGGTAAAAAAAATTTCCCTTGTTTGCCTTAAGAAAATATGTCTCCAATGATCAAAGTAGCACTAGAAGCAAATGTCCTGTATCCTCAATCTATAATAGTATATCGTAATCGATCGATAATATCATGTGCATGTTTAAAAATTAATTTATAGACAAGTAACAAAAATGTGTTTTCCTCAAGCAATATTAATTTTCACATGATAATTTGATTTGGTCATGTAACACTGGAGACTATTAGCCAAGTGCTTAACACCAACCTGTACCGTGGCACTATCTTATTTGATGTGTCCAACACGGTAGTGTCTACTCAAGTCTTCCTCCTTCCATGGGTTCTCCTTAAACAAATAAGACATCGCTTTTGTGAATAAAAAAATATTTTTTTCCGACAGATCACAAGGGGAGGAAGAATGGGGGAAGCAGCGGAACACAAGAAGAGTGGGAAAAAATGGTTCTCGACTGGAGAGGGTTAGAGTAGAAATTGGCTCTTATTCTTAAAGCTGAGATAGCATAGAAGGGTAAAAAAAATAATTCAAGAATCCCATGTTAGTTCTATGGTTGGAAATGTCCCAAATCTCACTTCTTTGGCCACGGCGTCTGTCGTTTATAGGTTATGCTGATGTGACAATGCTTAGGGATCATTTGCTAATGGACAAGGTTAGCCACCAGACTAGATAGAGTGAAAACTGAAAAACAATAGAATGAAAATCAAAAATCAATTTTAAATATATATATATATATATATATATATATATATTATTTTTAGAATTCAAATAGACTCTTAACATGTATTTGAAATACTATCTCTGATTCTAATTATAAACAACATATGACAAATCATCAATACCAAAGAAAATAATTATTACAGTTTTTTTAATTAATTCTACTATAAAGTCAATTTTTATTCCAAAAACACCATTTGTTTTAAATGGTAATAAAGTAAGGGTACAAAAGAAATTTTCTTTAAAAACTAGTGATTGTTGCTTATAATTGGGACAAAAAAAAAAGTTAATTTGTTGCTTATAATTAGGACCAGAGATAATATGATCTTATGCTTTTAATATCAACTGAATGACTTAACTTAATTTTTTTTTTTAATTTTTTACTCTATTATTTTCAAAATCTTTAATTGTAACTTTAATTTGAATATTTTTTAAAAGAAATTATCAATAATTAAAATAATAATAATATATCACAATATAAATTATTTATTATAAATCTAAAATATAATTTATATGTTTAAAAATATTTATCTATTACAAATTTTAATTATAATATAATTTATATATTATAATTATAAATTTTAAATGTATAAAATAAATATTTATTATGTGTAATGCACATGCAAAAATACTAGTTATTATTTAATTTAGTAATTTTACAATCAATAAATTTAAATATTTGTGTTTTATTTTCTAAAATATACTCCTTCCCTATGGAATTTAAACGATAAAATATTTGAATTTAGAGATTTGTAATGTAGAATTCTGTATCAAAACAATCCTATATTAATCACCACTCTTAAAATATTACATGGTCATTTCCAACGATATATAGTTGAAAAACCATATAGGAGGTACAGATATCACCGTACATATCCTTGAACAACAGTGTATAAATTACATAACAATGAAAGTTCTATGGCATACACAAATAATTCTCCACCATTTTTTGACAGGCAAAAGAGATATTAATTATTAAAACAAACCTTAGCATAAGGTATGCTACGAATTACGAAAGGAACCTGATTCAATAACCTCCAACCCCATCCAAATTAACCAGCAACTAATATTCTCCTCAAAAGCCAAAACTAATCTACATATCAACTACGCACCCTCCTACTGACACGCAAACATATATTTTACCATAAAGAAAGTAATAATTACCCACACCATTAAAAAACACAACCAAAATATGTCAATGGCCTAAAGTTATTGCAGTTGAGATGATATGCAGCACCCATCAATGAAGACCACGCTGTGTACTATATAGGAAGGCAGACCAGAAACAATGGTTCCTATACACTTACCGAAACGATGGCCAGCTCCAAGCCACGTGAATTCACTGTGACAACTTTTTGCAAACCTATATCAGAATGAGAATTATGGCATGATCAAAAAGAAAAATGATTATGGCCCCCACCAATCTTGGCCTACCCTTACTTCCTTCAAGGTGATCTTCGCATGGGACGAATTGCACCAACCATTCAATTCAATTAAGTGTTATTATATTGTTAATTGGTTAAAAAATTTCTGTAACATTTCGTCTTGTACTGTTTAGCATTGCTCTTTAAATTTTGATTGGAAGTTTTTTCTATGATAGATCTGACGTTTTAAATGACACAGAAACATAACATTAAATTGTAAATTAAAATAATTCTGCATATACTTATGTCAGATCATAAAAAACTCTAATTCTTTCTATAAATCTTCTAGTTCTCTGGTGGTATATATAATACTACTACATTTTTATACTAATTTATAGTTTTTAAATAAACTAGATTGATTTATTTTGGTGCACCAAACCTATTAGAAGAAATGATACATCTCATCCAAATCCAAATAATAACGCTGTTTGGTTTAAGATTTTTGGATTTTTTCACAACTCTGATGGTGAAGCGTCACATCATAACGTAGCAAAGCATCAAGCAAAGCGAGTCAATAATCAACGCCCACGCGGTAATATTGCTTAGATAGAGCAAAGCAACTGAGCAAGCAAGGAGAAACAAGAAATCTATGGACAATTTCGTCTTTTTACATTGACTTCCCTCCCTCTTGAATCTTGATCACATTTTCGTGTCACGGATTCATCCGCATGCCTACTCTCTTCTCCATCTTTAATTATTTTCTGGCTTCTTTGAGCTGTCCTTAAAAACACCAAAACTTTTTAATTTTATGGTCGATCTTGTAAGATCACAAGACCCGCTTTAATTTTTTTTATTTTTTTTTTACCGTGCTTTCAATATCCTTCTCTATATGCGACAAGTTTGAAGTCATAGTGGAAAATAATATTGTTATAAGATATAAGATTATTCAAAATAGGTGAATATACTTAAAAAAAGTCCTTATCCCCATATTAATCATTTATTTGAATTGAATACTTGTATAATGGAATAGCATATATATATAGAAATCACGAAATTTAATTACCAGACATATGATAGATTATGATAGCCTGGTGAAGCCTGAAGCGGCACATATGGATTCCGCTTAGAGTGAGCAAAGCGACTCAACTAGCAACTAGAGAGAGTAACGCAACGCATGGACAAATAAATGATTCTCTGTCTCTCATGCTTGATCCCTTTCGGACTTTTCTTTCCTTCACTCCCTTGCCTCTCCATACCATCCTTACTCCTTTCTCACATTCTTTCCCTCCCATCATATTTCTTCCCTTTTCAACCATTTTTTTTTTATCAGCAAAGAGAAAATTTCATTAAGAGGTAAAGGGGTACCTTACCCATTTACATAATTACAGAACCTTTAACACATTAAGACAAGACCCTCCCTAACAACAAATATGTAAACCTTCGGTTGAACCCCATCTTATCCACCCCTTACAAAACAATCTTGACAATTGTGTGACCGTACGTGATCTATATAGACAACTTTACAAAGAAGCCCCTCTTGTGGGCAGGAAAAAGGTTATCCTAGAGTTACACAAACTTACTTTTTATATATAAAGACTAGTTTTTTATCCGTCCCACAGAGTATTTTAATTATCCATTTATTTTGTTAGCTCTTATATTTTACTATATACTATCGCGTTTTATATAAATAAAATGATTTGGGAGATAAAGTAAAAAAAATATTAACTAAAATATTATAAAAATTGCACAATAGAACAATGAAATCAATAATAGAAGAAAAGCAGTCAATACAAAAAAGAAAATAAATAAAGAGTCATACACACCCATAAAAAAAATGCAACTTCAAACATATCACATACATGAATTAAAGCAAAGGTGGTAAAAGGAAAACAATTTTGTAGTAAGATTGAATGAGACAGTAAGATGAACAAAAAATTTCACAATGAACAATGGTCCTTCTATATTTATAGAGCATTAGTTCATTAATCGTCGTAACATTAACAACTGTAATTTAAATAATTTTCTAATTATTTGATGATAAATAACTCACTCTTTCACTTAATTTTCATTGAATTATTAAAAGTTGTTGGCATAAAAGGTTTGGCACTTGGATCCCTTAACCAAGGTTTGGGGTTCGATCCTTGATTTGGGTACGGAATTGCAACTAGAAGTACTATTTTACCTTAAAATGGGCTGACTCGATGGGAAAAGAATTAGTTGTGGATGTCAAATAAGAAGTCTCAGATACCTTCGATTAGACAAAAAAAAATTCATTTGAATTACTTATCATTATTCTTTGTTCAATAACTGTTCTTTCACAAAAAATATGCAATATAAATTATCATTAAAACATACTGTTATGAGTTTATAAAATATTTAAACATAAAAAGGTTTAAATATCCATTTTGATATTTTTCTTATATTGAAATGTAAAAGGTTTCAATATCCAATGTTTAATGTTAAATTTACAATAGCTTGATAAAAAAATTATGAATTTGATAATCAAAATATTTATTTTTTAAGGAAAAATTCAAAAAATAGATTGTCTGTTATATTTTAAAATAGATAATTAAATTATTCTCTAAAAATATAATTTTAATTATATTAGTTTTTAAATAATAAAAATATGTTCAAAATTTGTAAGTATATTTCATCAATTGAGTTAAGCTTCATATTAATATTTTTGAAAAATTAATTTAATTAACAAAGTATATATTTATAAACTAATTTGGTCTATCAACGTAAAACACACATTCAAATGCTTTGGAAATGATTTCGTTATTTAAAAATTAATAATTATTTATTTTCTAAATTTTAAACATGTAATTAATCTATTAAATTTCAAAATTTAATAGAAAAATATTTATTAATTTTTAAAAATTAAGATTTTTAAGAAAATAATATAAACTAAAGCAACAAACAAATACACACAATAAGAAAGTGAGAGTGAAAACTAATAATGGCATAATATATGAGAGTAACAAAATAACACAACGTCAGAAAAAAAAACACGCATATGCTGATAAAAAAAAAAAAAAAAGGAAAGCAACAGGCATATATATTTTTTTCATTCTCATTTGAACCTGTCCTCATGCATCAGGGATGCTGTAGCTTGTAAACGTAAACTTGCAATCTCCTTTGCTCTACATAAAAATATCTCCACCCGTACACATTGGGACTGCGTAATGACTGACACCCAATAAAACATGGCAATAGTATATATTAATGATTATGATTTATGACAACAAACAAATTATTTAAATTATTAAAAATATTAAATTTTGTAATAATTTTTTAAATTTATATTTAAAATTTTTTAATTAGTAAATAGTATAATTTTTTTTTATAAGTATCACAATTGAACTTGGTTCCAAATACAATTGCAATACAGTCAAAGACTTGTTTATCACAGAACAAAGAATCGTCGTAACACATGCATTCGTTTTTCGTTCCTTCCCTTTTGGCTTAAGGGTTTTTAATTTGGTGATGACTTAAACAAGCTGGATTCTCTCCATCACCGCAGCAGGGAAGAATAAAGAAGTTTGGGATTAAAGTTGGAAAGAAAGAGAAGAAAGAAAATTTGTAACTAAAAATTACAAATTCGAGCTTAAATTAAAGAGAAGAAGTAAGGCTTCAAATTTATGGCTTATTTAATTTGAGATAGCCGTCCTCAAAAACACCACAAACTTTCAATTCTATGGATGATCTCGTAAGGCTTTTTTTTTACGGTGCTTTGAGTTGAGAGAGCTTTCAATATCCTCCTCTATATGCAACAGCTTTGAAAATGAGACAAGGTAAGGGTTTGTGACAAAAAAGCTTGTTTTTTTTAATTTAACTAGTATGGTGCCGGGGCTTATAAGCACAGATTATCACAATTTTTAATGTTATTTAATCATTAATTTATATACGAGAAAATATGTTATATATTGATAATGTAAAACAAATTTACATTCTCATCCAATCATAAATCATTATGTATGGTAAGTTTATTAACTTTTACAATAATTATTTTAAAAATCATATAAATAATCATTTTCTGATAGATTTACAGTATAAAATTGTTTTATACTGCCAATAAATCACCATTAAACTCTTTATATATTTTCTTAGTTAGAATGTGAAGATTTTGTATTGTCTTTTCTATTAACTCAAAAAGTAAAAAGTATATGTAGCATTTGCACAATTACTAAAATACAAATTTTTAATATTCTTTTTTCTCAAAAATAAAGGGAATGGACTATGAATAAATCATAAAAATTCATAGCAACGATGTAATAATTGAATTAGTCTTAAATAAAACATAAAAATGGAGAAATTCTTAGTCTCATATTATAAGTTCTAGAAAACCTCCTCGAAAATAACAGTAAATATAATTTTTATTTTATTTAAATTCAAAGACACAGTAAAAATATAAATGAAGGTAAAAATAATACATGGTACAAAATATTATAAAATATGTTTTCTTAATTAAATCAACATTAAATTTCTCAAACTCAAATATATATGTATTAATTTTTATTTCATTTTATTTATTATAAATTTTAATGGTATAAAATAAAGTAATATAAAATTTTAAAATATAATTTATTTTATCTATTTTTAATTTAAGAAAATAAAATGAAATCTAATTTTATTATAAAATATGAAAGGAATGAATTTTTTTTAAAAGTAATTAGCTTGCACGTTAAAGGCTTTTATTTTTTTTGGAGACGCTGAATTTGCTAATTAATTGCTTAAAAAAAATAATGTACGTTGCCCTTTTGAAGAGGAAAAGAAGTCTTTTGTGTTAACAGTTACAAGCACTCTCCCACAATCAAAAGGATATACCTCAGTTGGTTGAGCAGGTATGTGAATATTGTAAATTCCTTGATAGTATCTTTGATTCCTACGGATAAAAAAAAAAAACATTGTCCCACAAATAAGAAAAAGTGTCTTGCTTGCTAGTTTTGAGAGAAGGCGATATCTTTTTTCTCTTTTTTTTTTTAGAGAAGGTGATATCTTTTTCTGTAAAGCAAGGAAGCCTGAAATATTATAGAGCAAATTATAATAATACTTCCTCAATTTTACTCTAATTACACATACACCCCCTCTTTTTTTCATCCTATATAAAATTTCCTAACTATTTGTTATTCATTACACTGACACCCTTGATTCCTTAACACCGTTAGTTTTGTTAATTCCAACAAATCATGTGCCCAGCACATGTCTTTTAATTATTTTTTTTATCTAAAATATCCTTGTCTTATTTGTGGGCACTCATTTAAAGGATATTAGTTTGAAGAAATTTTTTTTGTTGCAGAGGAACAAGTTGCAGCAAACTGAAGAATTCGAATCTAAGATTCCATCCAAATTGCAGCAACAACAGTAGATGGACGCTTAACTTGACTAATTACTCAATTCTTTGTGATAGTAAACAATTACAATTCAAAAATTAGTGAGACCCCTTTCAAATCATACTGGAAAACGGATAAATTACAGTAAATCAATTCCTTTTTTGGGAGATACAGTAAATCAATTCAAGGATGGAGCAACAGATTTTAAATTAAAAAGCAACAAAAAATTGAACATTAATATCGATTCTTAAAGAAAAAAAGTGCAAGACCAATCCATGTGCAACAGCCTCCGGTGAATAAAAATGTCAATGGTTGAACCAGTTCATAACCATTTTTTTTCAAACTAAGAAACAACATCATTATTCCACGGAAAAGAAAAATTAAAAATAGATAGGACATATAGGTAATTTATTTTAAAAAGTAAACAGAAGTTAACACTTTTAGATGGAGGGGGTGCCCAAAGTAATGGTCGAAAAAGGTAATGGTGCATATGTAATTAGACTAAAATTGAGAGGGTATCAGAGTAAAATTGAGGGTATCCTTTAATTCACTTAATATTATATAACATGTTATTTTTGTACTTTTGCCTGTTTTGTCAACAAGAGTAGTTCACCTTTTAGAGGGATATTCACTTTGCCCCCACAACCATGCTCATGGATCGTCAGTTCTGCTTTATGGCTCGTTAGAAGCATGTTGACAACATACCTATAATGTAGAATTTGAGGTCTACTCTCGATCTATACAAATACACTCTCGCAGGCTTATCACTTCAATTCATTCCCTTTCCCTCCTTGGAGCTGTCTTCAAAATCACCTTAACTTAATTTCAATTCTATGACTGATCCAAGGCCCAGATTCACCTTTCCTTATGGTGCTCAAGTGACCTTCAATACCCTATATGTCCTTGTACCCAGCTTGACACAAACTGCTGCTGCTGATCCTCTTGATCTGCATACTCGTGTTGCTTTCATCTATACGGTTCTTTTCGCTTTTCTCCAATTAAAATATCTGCAAAATCCCACCCTTTTCCAAGTTCATCCGAAGACCACAAAGCTCTCCATGGCTGCCTTTATTGGTTATATCTTGGCATTGTCCGGCAGCCGGTTTGCTATGCGTGTGTTTGGTTCACTCTCATTCATTTCCTTAGCGTCAATGGTGCTACTTGACACTGAACCTTTGGAATCCTTGTCGGGTTTCATTATATACACGTTATGGTTCATCGTCCAAATGGTCCCCTTCATCATAACCCGTTTCAAGGACATCTGGAACTGGGTGCAAGTGCAACGTGGTCAACAGCCGCCTCCACTGTTGCCAATCACTATAGATTTGAATCAACTGCAGCTTGAGCTTCATCCATCGGTATAGTTCTTCTATACTTTTTCTTTCATTTTATAATTGCCCAATCATATATATTACTAAATCATAATCATAAGGGTAGTTATTTTCATAATTTCAACTGTTAAATTAAACCTCATGTAGTACTGTACCATCAAGGGTGGGGTCTGCTAGATCTCCTTCTGTTATCACACAATTTCTTCTCCATCTTTAATCATGCAGTTTCTTAGAATTTTTTTCTTGTGAACTAATTTGTGACACAACCAAATGCATGGAACATTATTTGGGGTAATTTTCAGCCTTTTTTTGGGTTTCTACTTCCAAAAGCACTTATTTAGTAATGTTCTTGCTCAAATCCTTTTATGGTCTCCCTGATTGGCCAGTGATACTGTTTTTTATTTTTTCCCTTTTTTATCTGTGCTATAAATGGGTTGGATTCAAAGTGGTACTGCGTACACGGGCACTAATTAAAAGCCATTTTCTACATATGAATAGTATTATTTTCAATAACGAGGTACCTAACTTAGAGAATATATTAGAATTGATAAAATATAGGTCTTGAATATGGTTGTCCAACAAGATGAAGAATTTCTCTTTTATGTGTCAGTGGGTAGTGAATTCATTGGAATGTTTGAAAGGGATGTATATAGCAATAGGGTTATGCTTTTGCCTAACATGGGGTAATTTATTATGTACAAGGATGAGTTTATTGTGCTGGAAAACTATACCGTATCAGTTCTTTGTTGTTGATTTTAGAGAGTTGCAATATCCTTGTATCCCAATCTAATTAATGTTATTTCATCTTTGGCTGACAAAAAAAATACTAGACCTCCGATACTGAGACCGTCTTCAATTAATTTGTTCTCGATCGTGTCATCTGCTTAATTTCTTGTTTGTTGGTGCAAGATGTTTAGTTGTCCATGGCCTGGTTACTGGGTCAAAACTTCCACGACATGACTTGCAGGATATTATAATAATAGTCATGGTTTTAAATCTTTACATGAATTGGTAACATTTTAGTTTTCCTTTAAATGTTGAATTGTTGAAAAACACGGTCTGACTCTTTAATGGTTTGAAACCAGCTGGGATTGGGGCAGGCGTGGGTCCTAATTCCTCCCCTCTTTTACTCTTATGCTTTTTGTTAGTATGTTTTTTCAGAAGTTATATTTACGTAATTATAAAAGAAAAAAATCAATTGAGAAGTTATAAATTTATACTATTTTTTTCTGTGATTGTGTCTAATTTTTAATTTATATATAAGATTGAATAATAAAAACAATGTGTGTATTTTTTTTAAAAAAAGAAAAGCAAAATGAGATTTATTAAATAAACATGCTATTGCTGCACAAGGAGTGCAAGCAAATAGATAGACGTATGCTGTGAGTGTGATTCAAACCCTCACATCCAAGAACATCGGGCCCCACACTTCCCTTTGCAAACTTCATCTGAGTGTGATTCAGACCCGTCACATTCAAGAACACCATGCACTTGCAGCATCGTCAAACATTGCCCAACTCATATACCTCCATACAATCCTCTTATTCATATCATAATAGCTATTATTATGATATATTTTATTATTATGATTTAATATTTATTTAATAGTTATTATTAATTTTTTTCGACCTCTTTTCATAGATTTCTTTATCCGTTGCAGGTTGAAACTGCTGATCAAGTTGCATAACAATTTGGAGTGTCATCATTATATTCATCTAGAAACTTGCAAGTGGAGAGTAAAAGTACCTGTTTCCGAATGGGGTTACAAAGTTCGATGTTTAATTTCTTTGATTAATGTTTTACGGACACAGTTGTGAATTGTGTGTTTTCATTAATATAGCTTGTGACTATTTTGGAATTTCAAGTCTACTTTGGTATTTCCATATTCTATATATATGGTATATGAACTTTTTGGTTGTTGAGGGCCTTTTCATGATTTAGGTATTTTATATGGTACAATTCACACCCAATTAATACATAATACACTGCTTTTAATTTACATGGACCGCTTTCCTACATAATAATAAAACAAAAGGAATAAGTGACACAACCAAAATTCTTCCCCAACAGTTCTTCCAGGCACATCATCAATATATATATATGTACTTACCAAAGTAAGTAATTTATAGAATTAGAGGGGCACATGGAAATCATGTTAAGATAATTAATGAACCAACTGAACTCCACTATTTCAAGGAAGTTATCGGTTATCAAGTCTTCTAGTCTAACATTCATGATTTATGACACAATATCTAATTGGATATTAAATTTAATTTTATAAGACTTGGTAGAAGAAAATGAGTCTCCGATTATCAAAGCACAAATATATGTGTCCTTAATTTTTCTCAATCTATCGCAATCGATTATATCATGTGCATGTTTAAAAAATAATTTACACATAAGTGACAGGAGACTATTAGCCAAGTGCCCAAGACCAACCTGTACGGATTGAGCGTCTCCTCTCAAAATTAATGAACCTAGACTAAGCAGTGAGCGTGTAGTATTATTATATATGTGGTTGAAAGCTCAAATCCCCATACTTATGATCGAGCACATAGACTTCAAAAAGAATTTCTGCACTGTAAAATTTTCGAACGTAAACTCTAGAAACAGAAAATCAAACGATGAATGGAGAAAGCAAATTCTTGTTAATTCTGCACAAGCAAACACAAACTTGATCTAAACTGACACATCACGGCCACGTGGCAAGTTCTCACTGTTTGGGACCGCTGCCAGCCTAGCCCTACACAACAGCCGATACAAGTTAGAAACACCAATGCTATGCGGTACGAATTATTTACGCATCAAATCCGTCTCTTCGTGCGTAATTTCATCTCTTGTATTTCGTAGATTCAGCATTTCTGAGTTAGAAACAGCATTGCTGTTTCTGAGATGGTCGGTCCTTTGTGGTCGTTCGTTGCCACTTGCCAAGTGCCTAATGACTTGTGTATTCTACGTGGATCCTATGCTTTTTGCCCAAATCATTGTTAGCCAGGAACATTTGATTTCCATAAAGTTTCTATTTTTTTGTTTTTTGTACATTTCTATTAAGTTTCTATAATACGCTATTAATTGGCAAGTCTTATATATTTGAATTTTTTATGTTTTCATTTTATTTGGGTTCAAGATTTGTGTCATCTTGTATTTTCAATTCTAATATAAGGACACTGTCCTCTTCCGTAGTAATCCCTACTTTTTTGTTTTTTGGTATCGGTAAGAGAAGATGAAATGAAAGAAAATGAAATATAATAATATTATGTTCTATATTGATAAAATAAAGATGAAATTTTTTTGTTTAGCAAAAAGGCATAATTATAATGACCATAATTCCAACTAAATTGACACCCCTGTCATTATCAATCAAATGCAGCACACCATACATTATGGTCCGTAATATTATTAAAAATAGAAAAGAATACAAAAGCATGGAATGACATAAACCACACCCATGAGAAATCAAAAGAACCTAAAATTTAGGAGGGCATATTGATTACGAAAAAGAATCTCATGAAGCTAGGAAGTAAATCCCACAAAATCAATCCATATATACTAATGTCATGAGAGACAAATTTATCTGCACAATTATTATCTTCACGGTATATAATAGTATTTAAAGTTCATCCTACTAATAATTTCTAAACAATTCATCAGTCTATTTCTAAGTCTCCAAAAAATTAGAGAGGGAGAATTAAATGCTTTTATAATAAACATGGAGTCACATTCAAGCCATAAATTAAATCAACCTTTCTCACAAGCAAACTCAATTGCTAACATAGCACCTATTAACCCAGCATGAAGAGCACCCATTACCAAGGATGAAATATATAAGAATCAATAGAACCTATTCTATCATATCCCATTATTTTTCTTTTTTCTTAATTTGAGAGGAATAACATGGTGTGATATTGTTGGTAAATAATCTTGTCCCTTAAACCTGTGGTCAAGAGTTCGATCATTGGCCGAGTGATACCCAAGTTAAAAAAAAAAAAAAAAGAAATAACATGACATGTCCAAAATGGAATGAAAGTTTTATTCAATTAGATTTTTTGTTTATAAACAAAGAAATTTTATTAAAGCCTAAATTAAGCAAATTAAGTACAAGATGTACCTAAGTCAGACCACCAAAAAAATACAACGTGATTCTATATAGTCAAAAACGAAATACCCAAAACATATCCCAATTAACATGACACTCCACCCCAAGACCACTCCTGCAACCCCATATATTGATTTTACCCAAAGACATGCCAACAAACCAACATAACACTACGTACAGCCATAAGGAATTGCCAAAAAGCCAAAAAACTAACTGTACGTACAACCATACAATGATGACACACAAGACACCTAATTACAATTCTTGAACAAGATTTTGTGTCTTGCTCACATGCTACCAACAATCCGAGCAACACTCCAAGCCAAAACTTACGAGCTTTGGAATTGGTGTTATTCAATTAGATTACATTTCACTTCATTTCATGATAAACATCAATATCCTAAAACATGCATATCAGGTAACCAGACACCATTTTGAGTGAATCTCAGCCATCTATTATTTTATTATTAAATCTAATGGTAAATTGTAATGATACACCGGTGTACTACTAAATTTACTACTTCATCGTAGAATGCTTCATTTTTAACCTAGCTGAATTTTTCCTCTATTCCCTTTTATAATATTTGTATTCGTGCTCTCTTTTTATGGTATGGTATCTATCACAAAACACGTACCAAGTGAAGAGCAAAGTAAGCACGAGCTGTTTTAACAGAAAGAAAGGATTTTCATGTGTCTGTCCAAAATAAAAATAATTTCCAGAAAAATCATGCTCTAAAATTATTGTATCTGGGTGGCGTGGCAGAAATAGGAACTATCTGAATAGAATAAAGGACGAAGGAAGAAAAAAGTATCTCCTGTGTACATATGCACTGACGCTGAGAGACAAGAATAACTTATTTTTCACTCTGAAATTTCAGAGTAATTTGATGCAAGATCAGTACGGATACAGTCCTTTATTCAAAGGCAAAAAACTAACAATAAATTGAATTCAGTAAACCCAATGGGCAATGATGACTGCAAGTTGTACTAACTCTCAGATCTCAATTTTATAGTAGTAATACACGATGATAACTTAATTAAGTGCATGTTTGGATTCAAATTAATTTATTCAAAATCATGCTAAGATATCATGCATAAAGAACAAAACAGAAAAGAAATATATATATATATATATATATATATATATATATATATATATATATATATATTATGCATAAAATGGCAGATAGGGGAGGCACCCCCAAACTATCGGGCAGGGAGTCAATGACATGCTGGGGATCCTCAGACCAAACATTGTCGCCACGAAGTGGTTATCAGCAGTGCCTAGTTTGACCCAGGACTTATTGTCATTGTCGAACTGAGGGCCAGTAGAGGCCCACTAGAGGACTTAGTTGCTGCCCCTGGCGCCAGAGGATCTCTCTGAGTAGGTATGCTCACCAAGAGGGAATTGAACTCAAATCATGTTAAAATACCAGCTAACATAGTTTTAGGTAAATGTTTATAAGTTTTGTTCCATATTGAAAAATTGATTGGGAGTTCATAATTAATTATGAGTATAGTTGTACATTGACAGTATAAGACAATTTTACATTATCATCTAATCACAAATTATCGTTGATATGACTTTTAAAATATTTATCATAAAAGTCAACAAACATATCATACATGATAGGTTGTGATTGGGTAACGGTATAAAACTATTTTACACTGTCAATGTATAACCTATTTTCTCATTAATTATTAGTTAAAGCAACTTTAAGTAGCATTTGCATTAGATAAGAAATTTTATATTGAATTTGATTACTAGTTTTTTGAATTAAAAACATCCAAACATAAATCATATCACTTCAAAATCAATTTTAGCCAAAATCAATTTTGAAAAATTAATTTTGAACAATTAATTTCATTCAAAATCAATATCTCAAACATTTATCCAAATACATACACTAATAGGGGTGAAAATAGGTTAGGCCAGACTAAGCTTTGCTAGGTCTAAGTCTGGCCTTAGTTAAAAGTACATGACCTAAGTCACGCCTGTTTATCTGTCAAAAGCCTTAGCCTGGTGAAGCCTTAAGCGGCACATATGGATAACGCTTACAGTGAGCAAAGCGACTCAACAAGCAACGACTCAACCAGAGACAGATAAATCACTCTTTCTGTCCCTCAAACTTTTTTTTTTCTTCACCCCCTTCCCTCTTCATACTGTCCTTACTTTTCAACCATAGTTGATGAGATTCAAAGATCAAATTTAATTATTCACAAAAATCTATAATGAATATAAAAGAAAGAAAAATAAGTGATACATATTATCATTAAAATAATTTTTATTAATTTAAGAGTTTAATGGTGATGCACTGACAGTGCAAAATAATTTTACAGTGTCATCCAATCATAAATCATCGTTGATATGACTTTTAAGATAATTTTATAAAAGTCAACAAATTTATCATACATAATAGGTTTTGATTGAATGATAATGTAAAACTATTTTATACTATCAGTGCATAGTCCTTCTTATCTTAATTTAATGACTTTTATACTGTTTTAAAAATTAAAATATATCAAATACGTGTTTTCAATATTCTTTTCCGTTTTTGTGTGTTTAATTATGTCAAGGTTAATAATAATAAAAATGAATAATATTTGGAAATGGGATTTAAATATTTTTCATAAAACTATACTTTTCAGTACAATATCATACGTTTTAAATCATTTTTCAATTAGCTGTTGTTTAGTTAAATATTAGCTGTCGTTTTATAACACAATATTACTTGCGAATATATAAAAAGTGTGTTTTTAGCATTTTTAATCATTATTATAAAAATACATGTCTAATCAAGTATATGATAGTGTAATCTCTGATCTGTTCATTTACTCTGTCTTGTACGAACTGTAATTGCAAGGAAAGACCCCTACGAGTCGTGTGTGTCTTTTACTCTGAAAAAATTAAAGCAAATTATTTAAATTATTTAAAATATTAACTTTGTAATACTTTTTTTTAAAGAAACTTTGTAATCAGTTTTTTAATTCATATTTAAAATATTTTTAATTAATAATAGTATAATTTTGTTTTATAATATATAATCACGATTGAACTTAATTTCGAGAACAAATTACAATAACATTTCCTAAACTTTTATCAAATTATATATAATTTCACTTTTTTTTTTATTTTTCTATACTAACATTCTTTTAAATTTAAAAATATTACACTAATATTTTCTTATATGTTTAAAAATATTACACTAATATTTTCTCAAATTTTATACTAACATTTCTTATAGGAGAGTAAAAAATAATGGTTAAAAAAAATAAAAAATACTTATACAATTATACGAAACCTCTGCGTAATTCAATTGCAATACAGCCAAAGACTTGTTAATCACAGAACAAAGAGTCGTCGTTCGTTGGCTAAGTGGAAATCAATACTATAAAGACGAGAGTCAAACTAACGCATGGACAATTTGTTGTTTTTTTTGGTGGATAAATCCACATAGGCACATAAGTTAGTGGGAACCAGAATCTTGGACGTATTCGGACTTTAGACGATAGGGACCACAGTACAATGGCATCATCATTAACATGTCGACGGAAACAGAAATAACAATGAAGTAAGAGAATAGGGTTATCGCGAGGAAAAATCGTAAAGGAAGCTTCGCAAGAAAGAGAATCTTTTTATAAAATTTGGTTAAGACTTGCTTAAAGAAAATTATGTTATAGTTTATTTGTTGAATATTTTATAAATTTGATTTATGAACTTAAGTAAAATTCTTTTAATTTGCCAAAATCAATGTATAGATTTTTTTTCCTCAATATTTTCTTACACGATTTTTAACAATTTAAAAGACAATATATAAAATATAAGTATAAATACTAACAAATTATATAGACAACTAAAATGTCTCGTACATTGCACAACATCAAAAACTAGTATACTAGTATAATGGGGGAGTAATAATTTCAAAACCGTTGACTAACTCTTGTATAGAGAATATAATAGACACATAAATCCTTCTGTATATTCCTTCGGTTATGTAGCACAAAAGGAGTAAACATACACGTATTTAACACATCACCTTTATACACAACACAACCATTCATAAAATTTCATATCATTAAAATAAAAGACCAACGAAATCTGGTACAATTGGTAGGTAATAAAATTTTCAAATAAGCTGACAGAAATTCGATTTTTAACTGTACCTATATAAAAGAGTTTGTTGAAAGAGGTAAAATATAGAACTCATCAACTTCGGCTATCTACCTTGCTTTCAATAAATAAATCATTAAAATAAAAGTAAAAAAAAGCTGTAAATTATAAAGACACATATTTTTATATAAGTTTTTTAAATAAGCTGACAGAAATTCAATTTTTAACTGTACGTATATAGAAGAAGACTTTATTGAAAAAGGTAAAATATAAAACTCACCAACCTCGATTATCTACCTTGCTTTCAATAAAAAAAAATCATTAAAATCAAAGTTAAAAAAACAACTGTAAATTATAAAGACATATATACCTTTTTATATTCATTCAGTTATGTAGCAAAAATGGGGTGAAACTTTTAAGAAAATCATTTCTCCAACTCCACGGAAATTAAGCGCAGGAAATCGCCATATTATCAATTTTACACATTTCATATTTTTATTTATTATTAAGGAGATCACCGCATTATAATAAAAACATAATATATAAAAAAATTATAAACTTTAATATTTTAAGTTTCAAATCTAAACAAAAGTATTTACTTAATCTTCTAAATATTCACTTGACATTAATTAATTTGATATTTCAAATATTTTTAATATTAAGTTCTTTAAATATTAAAAATACACAAAGGGATTTTTTCAATATATAATAACTTAATTGAATGATGGTTTGATGTTAATGTTAACCTTTGCAGATTTATTAGATATCACAATTTTTTTAGGGAGCACATTAAAGTCAAGCAGATTTTTAGAATATATAAGTAGTTTAATTACTCATTTAGTTTTTATAGTTGCACAAATTTAACTTTTTAGTACATAGACCTAAAAATCATCTCTTTTTCGACGGAGTCTACAGAGCGATAGGGAAACTCGTTTCCCACCGTGCTCAAGTTTATGAAAATGTAGTTAGAATGTTTTGGACCATCAGATTAACGATTAAAAAAAGTAGACAGTCCATATTTTTTTGTTTTTCTTATTTTTGTTTTCTTTCCCCATTTGCCCTTTATTCTTTGTTCTTCTCTTCCGATAGATAAAATCCAGAAACGCACAATGATACCAAGAAGAACGAACAGTGAAAATGCAAATATCATATATAACCTTTAAACAAAATCATCTGATCAAAATCACCCGCAAACCTTTCATATATGATAAAATAAATGAAAACTTATCGTATTTCAAACTCCAGAATGTTATAATAATACAAAATAGATCTGGAAAGTTAAACAGAAACATTATCAAATACAAAATCGATACAAATTTTTTCTCAGATATGGAAATCCGATATCAGAAGCTTCAAATTCTGTCGCTAGCACCGAGGTCACGTAGCGTTCAAATTTCCTCAGATATAAAAAACCGGTGCAAAAATTAACAACCAAAATACATAAAACAAGTCTTCAAGACACAGATGTGAATCAAAATCCAAAATATAAATTAAAATAAGCTTCAAATTCCGTCGTGGCGGCTGAAGTCGTGCTAGAAAATCTTGTGGAAGAGATCACAGTTGTAGATGTGAAAGTCGTGGTCAGTAGCGGCGGTGAAGCACCAAAGTCATGGTTGAAAGAGAAGTGGAGCAAGGTGGAGGAATGGGAATCAAGGGTTTAACCGCGCTGGAAAATCTCGCAAAAGAGGTTGCGGTTATAGATGCAAAAGTCATGGTTGGTGGCGGCGGCAAAGTACCCCGGGTCCTGGTTGAAGGAAAGGTGGACGAGGGTGAAGGAGTGCGAATCGACGGGTTTTTTTTTATCAGCAAACATCAAAGCAATATATATTAATAAGTAGCACCAGAGGTGCCTAGAATATACAGACAAAAGATGTACCCTGCAATATACACATACTACAATTCCCCTACAATTCCCGTGCGAATCGACGGTTTGAATGGTGTAGGGTGCCTCTTGGAAATCTGGGAAACATTTTCGCACAAGAAGGGTGGTGAGAGAGAAGGATGAGCAGGAGCAAAGTGGGAAAGAAAGGGAGAAAAAGAATAAAATAATAAAAATATCCAACTTTTTCACGGTGGGAAATGAGTTTCACTATCGCATGTTAGACTTCGTCCTCTTTTTCCTATAACAAATTTTCCTAGGAATGGATTGTAATTGTAATGAAAAGTGCATGTTCTAATATCCCAAATCCGTCATCTCTCTCTTCATGAATACTATCACAGTATCACTTGCTTCGATATAGCAATTTCTGATTTCTGGTATTTAGTACATTTCTAAGAACAGAATGCTAATTAATCGCAATTAAGTATCACAAACCTATCATAAGCTACATGTTGTAGGATGCTGAAAATATATGATGCACGGATGGAGATCCATGCATCCTTATGATGTTATGCTGCAGCAATAGCCAACAGATCAGAGGCATCAGAAGAGAGTTTAACCTGTTACACAAACATCAACTTTAGATTGGCCAAATTCCCTATGTGACCGTCCTGAGGTGTTTAGTCTGGTTATAAGCAATTGCTTCTTCCCTTGCACCATCCATGTTTAACTAAAACCTCCCAAATGCAAAACTAACTGAACACATATTCATTTGATGAATGCAACTATTTCTCAGATGTCAGCAGTGAATGATACCCAGCATCCTTCATGCATGTGTATCAGTAACTAAGACTACAATATCCCTCATATTATCTATGTATATTAAGGAAGTTTAACAATTAATTTGCCCAAAAATATAACTTGCCAACTGCCAAGTTGGGAAAATGCACACAGCCAGGACAAGCTCCACATATCAAGCAGACATTTGTAAGACTTAGTTAGATAGTGCTTTAAATAGAGAACATCATAGGAATTGGCACTTGAATGCTTGTATTAGCAATGAAAATCTTCGTTTGATGAAGGCTAACCTCAATAGCATCCACCTGGCAGAAAATTCGTTGCATAACAGCTGGATCATTTAGAGCCTTTTGCTAAAAAATCCAACAATTTTTACCAAGCCAAATCATGTCCAAAGTCACAATAAAAAGGAGATTCCATTTCCTTTGAAGTCAAATTTCGTATAATCCAATCGTCAACATCACCGTGACCAAAATCCGGATTTCTTACCAACAATTTTTGCCATAAAATAATTGTTGTTGGACAATGGCAGAATAGATGGTCACAATTTTCCAAGGCTTGATTAATGAAATGACAAGTGATTTTAATGATTAAAAAACCAACAGTATTAAAACTTCCTAAATTTTTTGGGTACCATAAAAATTCTCAGTTGGGTCAAAGTTGTCATATCTGTGCTGTCCTTACTCCATACTCGCATTCTTTCTGTACTTACAACAATACTCTATTATTCACAAAATATATAATGTATAAGCTTATGATAATGTGATTCGGAAGAACCCTCCTTTCTTTGTGTAGGGAGAGGTCAACGTGACTCTGCATGTAGTGTAGTTGCTTCTTTTGTCTTTTTTCATTTTCTACTGTACCAAAAAAAATGACAATTTTGACTGACTGATAGTTTCTGTGGTACTCAAAAAATTGAGAGTTTTAAAATTGTTGGTTTTTTAACCAATAAAATTATCATATCACTTGTCATTTCATTAATTAAAAGACCTTTTGTTTTTTATTTTCAAGTTAGTCCTTAATTAATTAATTTTTTTAAATTAAAAATTATAACTATTTAAATTAAAAAAATTGATTAAACATAAATTTAGAAGTTTGAACCTTAATCTTCTTAATATGATAAACCACTTTGAAGTGTGAATCCTAATCTTCTTCACTCAGTAACAAGAATGTGACCTTTCTAATTAATAATATTGTTGAAATTTTGTTCATACACAATGAGAAATTTGACTGAAAAAGAGTGAGTTAATTAAAAAAATAAGAGCCGAATCTAGAAGTGTTTCCCAGCTCTGCACTCATCGTCCCTCACCAAATCAACAATCAATAATTATAACTAAAGTTAAATGCTTAGTTAGATAAACACAGAATTTTAATAATATAACAATTTGAAAATTTCTTCTCGGAATTTTGTATGGTCGGCGAAGGTAGATGCAGGCATGGAATTGGGTTGACGCTGAGTGAGAGCATCCATGGTGGTGCAAAATTTCTTGCCTCTTGTCATTTAGTTTATGAAGAAAATTGACGGAATTCAATGAGGGAAAAAGTATGTTTGGTGAGATTTGAGTTTATGATGTTTTGATATTTACTGAGGTTTGATTCTGTAAGGTTAGAAAGTTAATTTTTTTTAAATATTTTAATTAAAGAGGAACTAAATTGAAATATATAATTAAAGATTTTTTTTGGCACATTTGTTTTTTTTGGAACATAAAAATATTGCATATTAGAAGAATAGTTTGTATTATTACGATAAAATATATCTTAAAAAACTTGAGTAAAACACTACCAAATACATTTAAAAAAATGTTTTCAATTAAGAATACTAGCTTAATAATGCCCTGCACGGGTGTTAAGTTTATAATTTATAATTTTTTAATTATTTTTAAACTTTATATAAGTATATATTAGTAGATATGTAAATTTATATATTTAATAATATATATATTTATATATATCAAAATCAATATATATTTAAATAATTTTATATTCACATCTGGTATAATTTTAATTTATATAAATGTTTTAAAAATATTATGCTTATAAATATATTTTCATTTGTATATAATATATAAATATAATTTTAATAAAAAATATTAATAATGAATATTTTATAGTACACTTTATAATTATTAGTTTTATAAAATATACTTTTCTACCATAAAAGAATGAAATGACTAATATTAATTATAAAAAAGATATTTGTGGATATTTGAACTTAAAAATTATAATAAAAAAAGTTTTTTTGAAGTAATAATAAAAAAAACTTTAAAAAAAGTTATGAATATGGAGATAAGATAATGGATATATAATAATATTATTTATCTTATGAAAAATAATTAAGTCCTCTAATCATGTTAGTTAAGATTTAATTTCTAATCATATGCATTAAAAACAAAACTTTGTAGATACACACTCAATGTACCGTTATTGGATACCACCAATAATGAAATAACACCATCATTAATAATATAAACACGGTGAAAAAAAGGAAAAAAAATTTTAATACGTGTTAAGTTGGGTTGGTACCCGTATCTCAACGAATGTATTTTCAACATATGTCTAAATAAAATTCACTTAATCATATTAACCTAAAAATACTATTTTTTATGATTAAGATCTATTTTTTTAATTGTTGATTGATTATTTAAAGATAAAATTTAAAGGAAATAAATCTTAAAATTAACTTTGTAAGGGCTAGAATAGAGATTTTGAAGAATCAACAATGAAAAAAATATCTTTTTCATTTCATATCGAGAGTGGAACTAAGTTGCCTTAGATTTTGACATAATTTATAAAAAAACAAATAAAAAATAAATAAAAAACCACACCAAAAACATATTATTTTTATTTGACATATATAATTGTCAATAACATAAATATTAAGTTGAAAATTGATTCAAGTTGATATTTGATTTGATATATTAATTGAAATACATAAATTAAAGTTGTTAGAAAATAAAAAATAATTTAGGAACATAAATAAATTTTTATCACCTGATATTAGCTAATTAGTAAAAACTTTATCCTAAAAGATAATTTTTTTTTAGGCGAACCTAAAAAATATTTATTTACAGGATTTAATTTATTTACGTTTGACATTATTTTAAGTATATATTACTCATTTTATTTATAGTAATATTTGTTTCCATGATATTGTTTCTATTTTTTTAAAATGATTTTTAAGTTAAGATATTTTCATATTATCAGGCCTAATTAATTTGATTTTAAATGTAAATTATATCGAATTCATTTATCTAAATCAATTTATTATAATGATATTTCATTTTCAATTTTTAAAATTTTTAATCTATAATAATATAAGATAATATTTAACTATGAATAATACGAAACTTATTAAGTAAAATACATCTATTTTTTTTCTTAAATTGAATTATATTTCAATTTAAAATATAAATTTATTTCAAATAATTAATTTTATTTATTTACTTATTTTGTCCTTTTTAACTATATAAAGATAAGTTATATTATGTAAATTATATCTGTTGAATATATTTGGATTTAAGTGATTGAGATTCAGTACAATTTTTTCACAAATGAAATGAAATTAAAATAAATAAATTCACTTAAATTCACATTTACTTATTTTTATTTGATATTTCTTTATGATACTTGTATTCTTTAATATGCATTTTAAATTCATTAATTTTATTTCTAATAGAGATAAAGCCTCTCATGTAGAGCGAGTTATTTATAAAATAGTTGTTGACTTTCAAAAGGGTTCCCACTTTGTTGGAAGAAAAATAGAAAGAAATACCCAGGTGAAAAAAAGAAAAAAAAGAAAGGTATATAAGTAAAAATTATAAAAAGAGAAATATAAGAAAGACTAAATCTTGTTTAATAATATAGTAGAACTTATCATACCTTTTGTGTTATTTCAATAGTTGAGAGTGAATAAACTCTAAAATAATATGAGTGAACAAACTTTTTAACACCAAATATTAGGGAAAAAATGTAAAAAAAAATTCAAATAGAATTGAGAAGAATAGAACATTACCTTGGAGAAACAACAAAAAATCTATGAATTTGTCTTTCTTGTTTGTATTTATCCCTCCATTAATGCTGAATGAAAGAAATAAAAAAAAAAATCAGCAATACTACTCAGAAAGAAACTATGATAAAAGAAATAAAAAAATGTCACCAATAATATATAGAAAGAAGCGGTGAAATAAAAAAAAACAAAGTATAAGTAGATATTTATTGGTGATTTGATCAATAGTTTTTTTTTAATGAAATTCAAATTATGCAAGATTTTTTCAGTTTTAATTTGATTATGCTTTAAATTAAAATTAAAATATATATATTTGTATTATCAATTATATATTTGCATTATAAAATTATGAGATAAAAAATCTAATTGCACGATTTTTTTTATTTTAATTTGTTATAATTTTGAATTTGAATATGAATTTGAATTTAAATTAGTATTATCAATTAATATGAATTGAATTTTTTAAAATTTCAAATCATAAATATCTTAAAATATTGATCACATTCAAATTTGAATAAGAATATGAATTTAAATTAGTATTATCAATTAATATGAATCAAACAATTCAAAATTTAAAATTACCAAAAAGATAAAATCGTCTTCATTTCGACGAAAAAATAATCAATATGGTGTTGTCACGTGACATCAACCTACGTAACAAAACCTTCTTTTGTATAATATAATTGATTTCGTATCATAAGATAATAAAACCGACTTAAAATTTTTTAACATTACAATGTAAATTTAAAATATTATAGTGAAATAAGCTCCAGAGATTTACGTTCTTGACGTTAAAAAAAGGTATTCAGAGAGAACACCCAAGATTTGTGATCTGGTATTTGTTTTGTTTGAACAAAAGTCCAATCTTGGCAGTGGTGGTGAGAGTTTTTTTTGGTGTCGGGTGCCTCTCTTTTCTCAGTTCTTTCCGTTCTCCCTCCCTTATTTCCCCGTTCCCATCTGAGTGCTAGTGGGTGATTTTTCCTCCCTGATTTTTCTCACGTTGAGCTACCTCACCGCTGTCACAATTATCTTCTCTTATTAAAATCATTAAACTTATAGACAAATTTACAAAGAAGCCCCTCTTATAGGTGGGAAAAAGTTATCCTAGAGTTATATAAACTTAGTTTATGGCTATGTTTGGTAAAATAAGTTAGTTGAAAGCTTATAAGCTATAAATTAGGAGTTAAACGCTTATAAGCTAACTGATTTAATTGAAAGTGTTTGATAAAATTAACTGATAAGCTAGCTAATCAATGTCAAATAACATAAAATGACATATTTAATATTTTTAATATTTGAATTTATTTTTATTTATAATAACTTATCATCTTAAGAAGTAGGACAATAATTTTTTAAATTTTGTATTATAAGAGAATGGTAAAGTTTTGGTGATTTTACTCATATTGTTTTATTTTAAATAATTTTTTTGCTTTTTTTTTCAAAAAGTAGAATTAAATTAGATAAACTTATATTGTTTAAAATCATTTTTTAAAATTTAAATATTTTATTAATAATATTATTTTAAAACAAAAAATAAAAATTGTTTTTATAATTTTAATTTTTTATCAGCTTTTGTTTAGTGACCAAATATTTTAAATAAAAATAAGAACCAGCAATGTAATAATTCATTAAAATAAATAGTTTGACATTAAACAAAATAATAAAAAAGTAAAATGCCAAGTTTCATAATAACAAAGAAAATAAATGTCATCCAGTGTCTAATTTTTCATAATAAATTGGCATTATTAATATAGGTAAAAGGTTTTTAAATTGAATAAAAGGGTAAAAAGGAATTTAGAATAAATTAGTGAGGATAAAATTGAGAAGAAGAAAAAATAAAGGTAGTAGCTTATAAGCTAGCTTATTTTTTCATAAGCTACTTGAAGTAGCTTATGAAAATAAGTTTTAAGCTATTAAAATAAGCTCATGTATCAAACAAGTTTATTTTAGTCAAAGTATTTTATAAATTAGTCAAAGAAACTTATAAGTTCCTCAAAAGCCTTAACAAACAGACTCTATATATAAAGATTTTTTTTTATAATATTAAGATAAATCCTAGAGTTACACAAAGTTACTTTTTATAAATCAATAAATATAAAGATTATGAGAACAAACAAATTATTTAAATTATAAAAATTTTAACTTTTGTAATAATTTTTTAATTCATATTTATTTATTTAATAAATAGTATAATTTTGTTTTATAACGTATCACAGAACTTAGTTCCAAATACAATTTTTTTTGTAAAATTAAAAAAAATACAAAAATACAATTGCAATTGTACAATCAACTTCGTCGTTGGGTTGGCCCAGTGGAAAATCATAAAATATACGTCGAGAGAAAAATATAGGATATTCTGACTTCGAATATAGTGACTTTTTGGAAGTATCCTGGCTCTAATCGGTTAATATATAGTACTTCCTTTCAAATAAAAAAAAACACTCAAACTTATTACTCCTTTTCCTTTCCATTTCCTTCCTTGGAGCTGTATTCAAGAGTAGCACCTTAACTTTCAATTCTATGGCTGATCCAAGGCCAAGATTCACCATTCCTCACGGTGCTTTGAGAGGTACTCGAGTGACTTTCAATACCCTCCTATATGTCCTTGTACCCAGCATGGCACAAACTGATCCTCTTAATGATCTGCACACTCTTGTAGTTTTCATCTATGTCGTTCTTATCCCTTTTCTCCAATTAAAATATCTGCAAAATCCCACACTTTTCCAAGTTCATCCAAAGACCACAAAGCTCTCCATTGCTGGCTTTATTGGTTATTGTTGGGCATGGTGGGGCAGGCGCAAGTTTGCTATGTCTGTGTTTGGTTCACTCTCATTCATTTCATTAGTGTCGATGGTGCTACTTGATACTGAACCTTTGGAATCCTTGTTCGGTTTCATTATATACACGTTATGGTCCATCGCCCAAATGCTCCCCTTCATCAGAACCTGTTTCAGGCACATCAGGGTGCAAGTGCAACGTCAACAAATGAGGAGGCAACGTCAACTGTTGCCAATCAGTACTCCAACAGATTTGAATCAACTGCAGATGGTGCTACTTGACACTGAACCTTTGGAATCCTTGTTCGGTTCCATTATATACACGTTATGGCTCATCATAACCCGTTTCACGGACATCTGGACCTGGATCCGGGAGCAAGTGATGAGCTAGGAGGCAGCGTCCACTGTTGCCTACAGCTTCATCCATCGGTATTGTTCTTCTTTTTCTAATTCCACAACCATCTCTTGTTGGATTACTTTTTCTTTCATAATTATTAATTTATATTGGATCTCCCTATAAATGGGTTAGATTTCAAGTGGTACTGCATTCGGACACTAAAAGCCATTTTCTATATGAATAGTATTATTTCCAATCATGAGGTCCCTATTAATCATTTAATATTTATTTAATAGTTATTATGAATTTTTTTCGACCTCCTTTCATAGATTTCTTTATCCGTTACAGGTTGAAACTACTGATCAATTTGCATAACAATTTGGAGTGTCATCTTTATATTCATCTAGAAACTTGCAAGTGAAGAGTAAAAGTAGTTGTTTCCGACTGGGGTTATAATAAACTTCGATGTTTAATTTCTTTGATTGATGTTACATGGGCACAGTTTTTTTTTTTTTTTAGAGAAAGAAAGTTATTTCATTTCATTCAAAATAGCATAATGAATACAAATAGGATATGATCAAAAGTATGAATGCTAGCAAACATACAGACACAGTTTGTGTATTGTAATTGTGTGTTATCATTAATAAAAAGCTTCTAACTATTTTGGAATTTCAAGTCTACTTTGGTATTTCCATATACTATACGGTACTTTTTGCTTGTTGAGGGCCTTTTCATGATTTTGATATTTTATATGGTACAATTCACACCCAATTAAGACATAATACATTGCATTTTAATTTGCATGGACCGCTTTGCTACATAATAATAAAACAAAAAGAATAAGTGACAACCAAATTCTTCCCTAATAGTTCTTCCAGGCTCATCATCAATATGTATGTGCTTACCAAAGTAAGTAATTTATAGAATTAGAGCGTGAAGATAATTAATGAACCAACTGAACTCCACTATTTCAAGGAAGTTATCGGTTATCAACTCTTCTAGTCTAACATTCATAATTTGCAACACAATATCTAATTAGATATTAAATTTAATTTTATGAGACTTGGTAAAAAGAAATTTCTTTGTTTGCCTTAAAGAAAATGTGTCTCCAATGATCAAAGTACGTAGCACAAATGTCCTATTACTCAATCGATCTATATATGGTAATTGATCGATCATATCATGTGCATGTTTAAAAATTAATTTATATATAGGTAAGTAATATAAATGTGTTTTCCTCAAGCAATATTAATTTTCACAAGATAATTTGATTTGGTGAAGTGACACTGGAGACTATTAGCTAGCCAAGTGCTTAACACAAACCTGTAAGGATTGAGCGTCTCCTCTCAAATTGAGCAGTTTAGGAATTCAGCACCTAGGTTGCAGATCTATGTAGCTGAAACTTGTACGCTCAAATCCCCATACTTATGATCAAGCACATAAACTTCACAAAAAATTCTGCATTGCAAAAGGGTGGATTCCAAAAGTAAACAATAGAAACAGAAAATCAAACGATGAATGGGGAAAGCAGATTCTTGTTCTGCACAAGCAAACACAAACTTAATCTAAACTGACAGCAACAAAAACAAAACCACAGGAAAAAAAAATAGAGAAATATATATATCAAAATAGGCTGAGAAAAGAGCAAGAAAAATCTTGATCCAGTTTCTCTATACTACGTGCAACCCTAATTAATAAAGAGAGGTGAAGAAAAGGAGTGTGGTGTTTGTTCAATTAATTAATTAAAAGAAATTAAAGAGAGCCTCGCATGAAAATTAAGTCGTAAAGCAAGAGCTTATTCTTCTTCTTAACTCTAGTCACAGGACCGACCTAAGGATAAAATAACTAAAACTAAGTTTTAGATCCACCAACAAAAAAAATTATTTACCATTAATTTTTATAAAGCAACAAGGTCTCATATATTAACAAAAAGTAAAATATTTTTTTTAAAATTTGTTTTAGACCTCACTCACCATTGGACCGGCCTGTGTTGGCATAGCTATAAATTGCTAATATATATAGTTCTAAAACTCCTTAATCATGCTGAAGCTTGCTTGGCTCTGAATTTGTTAAAAGTAAACATGCCAAATGAAAGTATAATTAACCAGCATTGCATAGTTGACTAGCTAGTCATCACAGCAAAATAAGGCATCCTATGGAAAAATAACTCGAGTACTACAGCAATTAGACAGTACTGTTGCATGGACAAGGAATAGAAATTAATTACTGGAAAATGGAAGGATGTGCAGTTGAAATCTCTAATAAAGAAATAATAGAGCAAGGCCAATTGAAACCTTTAAGAAGGAAGCGTCCAACCCTCCATGTATGGGACGCGAATGATCTGTAATACAACTTCAGAAACCCAGCTCGTTTTTCCAAAGAGCCATGAACTTGTGCTGCATAGCGCCGGGAGATCAAGTTTTCCAGCGTTGACTTGACTCTTGTGTTAGACGTGGTCAAGATAAACACTTCATTCAGGAAAAAAAAAGCTTAAACACTTCATTCAATCTTAAGACAACCAATAACAAATTTACAACTAATAAAATAAAATAAAAATAAAATAGAATAATTAATACTCGGACACGTGGCAAGTTTTCACTGGTTGGAACCGCTACAAGTTAGAAATCGGGTCCTTTGTGGTCGTTGCCAACCCGACAGACAGGTAATTGTTGAATTTCACTGTAACATTTTTTTTCCTTTTACAGTTAACTTACTGTTGTTTCAAATTTTATACTTTTCTTCCTCTATTCTTTGAACTTTCTGTCCATAACTTAAATCTCGGACTCACTTGTTCTTTATTTGTTTTAAGGCTTTTCATTTAATTATCATCATCATCATTATTATTAAACTAAACTGTGGTATTTCTTGTCCCGTGTCTTGTGTCTTGAATCTTGATAAATTTAATGACTTATGTATTCTTTAACTAAGTTCTATTTTAAAGATTTTCAATGTGTATAATACGCTAAAGGCTTATTTGCTTTCAAAACACACACATATATATATAGAGAGAGAGAGAGACAGAGAGAGATTTCTATGCTTTTTGCCCAAATCATTGTTTTCCAAGAACATTTGGTTTCTATTAATTAAGTTTCCATAATCTGCTATTTTTTTTTTTGAAGAATTCTATAATCTGCTATTAATTGGCAAGTCTATATTTAAAATTTTGATGTTTTTGTTTTATTTGGGTTCAAGATTTTCCGAGCTTCTTTTCCTTCATCTTTATTTATTTATTTATTTTAATCTTTAGATGAAAGTATCATCAGTTGATCTTTAAAGAAATTGGATAGCTCTATGTTTTATTAATGTGTAATCTTGTATTCAAATTCTAATAGAAGGACACCTTGTCCTCTTCCGTTGTAATCTCTCACCTTTTTTTTTTATTGATAAAAGATGATGAAATGAAAGAGAATGAAATATAATAATATTATGTTCCATTGTTTGAATTGATAAAATAAGGATGAAATATATATAATAAAAATCAACAGAGTAAAACCTATTCTATCATATTCCATTATTTTTCTTTTTTCCTAATGTGAGAGAGGAATAACATGACATGTCCAAATAATGGAATGAAAGTTTTATTCCATTAGATTACATTTCACTTAATTTCATTTTAATCAATTCCATTTCTTTTCATCTCTTTTCGTTAACCCAAATGCACATTTGTAACCTAGCTAAAATTCCCCCCCCCTACCCTTCTATAATATTAGTATTTTTGGTCTCTTTTTTGTAGGTTGCCTCTGCTGCTTTGATTGTCTCTAGAGGGGTTATAGATGTGCCAAAGCCAGATTGCGGTGTGGTATCTATCACAAAACACATACAAAATGCATTCCCTAAAAGTGAAGAGCAAAGTAAGAACCGAAAGAAAGGACTTTCATGTCTGTCCAAAATAAAAAATAATTTCCAGTAAGAGTCATGCTCTAAAATTATTGTATTTGGTCAAGTGTTATCTCCTTAGACACGCACCCGCGCAGCCATGCGCTGACGTTGAGAGACAAGAATAAATTAATCTTCACAAATTTCAAAGTATTTTAATGTTGGCTTAATAACAATTTTTATTCTCAACTTTTTATTTTTTTTATAAATTTTATCCTCAACAAATTAATTTAATATATTTTATTTCCAATTTTTTTTAAAAATTACAAATTTTACCTTCCTCCGTTTTACTCACATGGCATGGTAAAATAATTGTACTGTTTACCTCCAACTTTTTACTTTGTGACAATTTTTATCCCTAATTTTTTCATTTTTTGGCGAATTTTACCCTCAATTTTTTACTTTTTAGTGAATTTTACCTCCACTTTTCACGCTTATGTCAGCATGTCGTGTCAACATAATAGTAGAAGGTAAAATTTGTAACTTTTTTAAAAAATTGGGAGTAAAATGCGTCAAATTAATTTGTTGGGATAAAATGTGCCAAAAATTAAAAAGTTTGGAATAAAAATTACAATTAAGCCTTTAATGTTTGGTAAGGGGAAAGCTTATAATACACTTACAGTCCTTTATTTTATAGGAAAAAAAACTAACAATAAATTAAATTCGTTAAACCCAATGATAGCTGTACTAACTCTCTCAATTTTATAATAAACAATTATAACTTAACTAAGTGAGGAATGCTAGCGATATTCTCTCTGACACTTTCTTGCCAATACTCTCTATGATTGATTTAAATTTGTTGGAAATCACAATTTTGGTACACTTATCATTTAATACTTCTCCCTTCTAATCTAGAAGTGAGATCCACCAAAAATTGGTAATTTCTAACAAATTTAAATATACGTTTGGATTCATGTTTGATTATTCAAAATCATGTTAAAATATCAATTAATATAATTTTAGGTAAATATTTCAAGTTAAAAAATTGATTATATATTCAGAATTGATTTTGAGTTATGTTTAGATTGATTGAGTCCATAATTAATTATTATGAATTGAAGCAATTTTAGGTAGCTTTATATTGAATCAGAAAATTTATATTAAATTTTGTTACTAACTTGTTTTTTTAATTAAAAACATCTAAACATAAATTACATTACTTCAAAAATCAAAATCAATTTTAACCAAAATCAATTTTATAAAAATAATTTCATTCAAAATTAATATTACAAACGTTTACTCAAACACACACTAGGTAACTTTTGTGTTAAATAAAAAAATTATACTTAGTTTCATTATTAACTTATTTTTAGAATAAAAACTAGAGTTTACATGATAAACGAAATACCTTAATTTTAAAATGAACGCTAATTGCTATGACATTGACATATAACGTGTTTGCCTGTTTGGAGATGCGTTTCAGATCCAAGTAAAGGAAGATTTTCACATCAAAAACTAAAAAATGACGTAGAAGCTATTTGTAACAGCTTGGAGTACATATGAACGCCAATCCAAACATGCGGATAGACATTTGATTTTTGGGAGTCGCAAAAGACACTTCTAGTTATTGGAGCCTTACTTTAATGCTCTTCTTTTATAAATGTAAATTACTATAAATATTTTCTTTTTGCTAAAAATTTCAAGTGTATATCAATTGTCTTTGGGCCAAGTCCATTGCGGTGAAATCCTTAATTTTACTAATGAAATTCTGTCAAATCTACAAGGAAATGTCACTCTTCTTGGGTAGATTTCTCTTGAGGATGATGCACAACTGGATCAGAAATCGACCCAAGTTTGTCTGATTGTTGCGATAATATTGCTCCGTGGCCCTACATGATCAAAATACAAAAATTAAAGTTCATGTTCGAAATGGCCGGAAAACAAGCCATACATACAGCCAATTTAGACGCATTGGAATTTACCAACACAAAAGCAATTCATTCTCCAGCCAAGATACCAAGTTTTTTTTTTTTTTTTTTTTTTTTTTAAGAATAACGATTTAACTTACCTGCGATGTCACTATTGCCTGCCCTTGGTCTGCTACGGGACGACTGCTGCTCTGCAATTGCAAAAGAAGTAATAGAATTGAGTCCAAACGGAGTTAAGAGAAAGATGTTCCACAATGTCACTGTAAACTGTTCATCAAGAATGTGTCTCATCCAATGCGTTAAGAAAGTCTGCTAGAACTTTTATCGCTAGAGGTGCTGGTGCTTCTTATTTACAAATTACACACACCAAATCAATTCAAGATCATAAATTCATCAGTATTCATATTCTCTTTTCCTACTTCCCCGGTTAAACCCTATAATTTCAACAACACTTACTGTACCTGTGTTGATGGCTGCTGCTGCTGCTGCTGCTGCTTAAGGAGAACAGGGTGTTCTTGCTGCAGAGGTTGCTGCTGTTGAAAATATTGCTGCTGCTGCAGAACCTGTTGTTGGAGCTGTTGTGGCTGAAGAGGTTCCAGCTGACTATGTTGGAGTTGTTGTTGTGACTGTCCCTGCTGGAATGATTGCTGCTGTAATTGAATATAATGTTGTTGTAGTTGCAGCTGCTGCTGCTGCTGGTAGTAATAGTATTGCCATAACTGATTATATTCTTGGCCATTCTGCATATATCCATATTGCTCATTGCCTTGCATTGCATGTTGTAATACATGTGATGTGGTATTGGCTGGTGTTTGAGACTGAGATGAAGTGTTCTGTATCTGCATGTTTTGCATAGGCCAACAATGAGCTGCCACAAAATCAGTAGGACTAGGAGTAGCAGCAGATTGAAACTGATTTTGTCCTTGATTGCATTGCTGAATTTGCAATACAGGTTGAGAGGAGTAACCAGGAGCTACAGCCATTTGTGCACCCCCTTCAGGTGGATGAATCTGTTGTGGAGACAGCTGCTGCCGTTGGTGCTGTTTTCTATGCGTATTTCCCCGATAGCCAAATTTGGGACCTCTACGAAATTGACCAGCATTTCTCATTTTATGCCAGTTTCCACAACTATTACCAGAAGATCGTGGTGGTAGAAGTGGTTTCCTTGCTCTCTGGTCTCGATGACGTGCTGAATATGGACTGTTTATTTCAATGTGGATTTGAGCAGACTCAGAATCTTGAGTGCTTGCAGAGTTGTCTTGATTTGTGGTATGACCACCAACTACTGCTCTACTATTTGATTTGCAGCTTTCTGGAATTGCATCACACTCCTCCTGAGACACCATTGGTCCCGAATCAGGACATGTGCTTCCCTGGGGGTTTGATGATAGGCTTGTCGAAGAAAGTGGCTTCAATTCTTCAGGCTCAAGCTCACACTTTCCCTTAGACAAAGCAGTATTTTCCTTTGAGGGTGTTTGCAAAGCTTGCGAGGATTGGTTTCCACAGGCAGTTTGACGTAATAATTCCTCTGATGAAACATTAGATTCAGAACAACTATTTTTTAAATTCTTAACAACTTCGGTTGATCCCTCTTCTACTTCCACTAAATTGGCAGATGACACGTTATTTTCAGGATCATTGTCACTTGGCTCCTCTGAAATCGGGAGAGGTAATTCTCTCCCATTTTCTTCTATTTTGTCTTCTGATTCCATAATTTGAAGATTGTATGTATCTGTATCATTAGACCAAGTATTGTGATTTTTCATCAGCATTAATTCATCTTTAGTGGCATCAGACTGGTTATCACAATATTTCAGCAATAACACTTTCTTGTCTTTTTTATGTAAATGTGCATGCAAATCAGAACTAGAGTCTCTAGATGCTTGATTAGGCATGACAACAGCAATCTCTTCTCTCTTGTTCATCAAATTAAGCAATCTTCTACGTTTAGCAGATTGCTCATGTAAATCTTTCCGGGAAGAATCTGGAAATAATTTTATGTGCCGATTCCACGCCTTCCTTACATCATGTATGGTTCCACAATAGTCCACAAACTGGTATTAATTAACATAGAGATATTAGAATCAAGATTTCAAGGTACTTAAGCTTAGTTCAAGTGGGGAAGGTTTACCAATTGAAATATCAGTATAAAAAGGATCAATCCCTAGTAAAAAGTAAACCAAACAAACTATCAAAAGTTCAAATACTTCACTTTTTTTTTTTTTTCTGTTCAATAAACTAAATACAAGTTAATGAGCCTACTGTGGGACGAAAGAAAAAAAAAATTAGAAATAATACCAAATAAAGTAAAAGCCATCAATCAGATGAACTATAGCATAAATAAACAGTACTTACCTGCACAAGCATAAGTTTATAAATTTTTCTAATATTAACTGGTTGAATCATAAGAAAAATAACTAATTTAATAAATACAAAAAACAGGTAAACCACTTTATATTACTTTACTCCTAAATCATAATGACAGACTCCAGTATAACTGAACCCATAAAGAAAATATAACCTCTAGGTATAAATTTGATATATCCTCTGCATCTTCTGCACTCAAACCTTGAGATCCATCAGACCTTGGAGATATTGTATCCGCAATAATTGAATCTATTACAGCCATGTGCTTTGTCCCCCCATGCATCATTGAGAACTTTATCAACTCCTGCAAAAGTACATAAAAACAACAGGAGATATTTTATCATAATTAAAATTCAAATGTGATTTTATCCACACACAAAAAAAAAAAAAAAAAACTTTCTGAAAATAAAATCATTCCTGGGCTTGTACCTAAGAGCACAAGCTTAACAGAAATAAAATTCTCAAGTGACCAAAACTTTGATCTTGCCAATTTAAGCACTAGTTAATAGTGAGTCTATGCTTCACACCAGCTCAAAAAGAAGTTTGCATGATGGGCAGGTGAATTGATTTTTGACAACGCTACAATCAGGAGGGAATATACATGCATACTTATTGAGAGTAGCTCCAGCTTAGGTCTATCTACTTTTACAAAAGACATTACAGACATACCTCCAGAAGCAATTTGTTTTGAGGCAGAGTTCTGACACCATCAATTAAGACATCTCTGGCAGCATCCACACTGTTTGTACTCTTAAAACCAAGAAAGGAACAAATGATATAAAAAAAATAGTTAACTACACCCTACAACAGCATTCATCATAAAAGTGACAGATTTTTTTCTTGTTTTCCATTTTAAAGAACTCTTCTTTGTATAGTTATGATGATGATGAAATGAAATGATATGATATGCCTGCTTCAATCCTTTGTCAGGCATTTAAGAAAATAAAGTAAAAAATAAAAAGTTTAAAGAACTAATTAACTACTCCAGACAAAAGCATTCATCATAAAAGTGACAGATTTTTTTTTTCTTGTTTTCCGTTTTAAAGAACTCTTCTTTGTATAATTATGATATGATATGATATGCCTGCTTCAATCCTTTGTCAGTCATTTCATTAAAAAAAAGTAAAAAAGAAAGTTGAAAGAACCAATTGTAATGAGTAATGATAGCCTAAAGGTACCCAAGCCAATCTTTTAACTCTACAAAAGTTTTTCTTGTTGAATTCCATTCTACAAAGCAATATGTATTGCAGATATGCAAAGAAAGAAACAAAATAAACAAGGGGGGAGAAAAAAAGTGTTAGGAAGAAAGACTTTCCAAACAATCAGATGGGTTATACTAGATTGCTAGTGACAAGAAAAAGAAAACAAAAGGTTTACAACCAGGGGCGGACCCAGGATTCATTGACTGGGGGGGCCAACCATGAACCTTAAAATTCATCTAATAAATATTACTAGTATCAAAATTCATACAAAAGTAATTATAGTTATATATTTTTCATAATGATCTAAGACATACAATAAAAAATATAATTCATACAAAAGTAATTATAGTTATATATTTTTCATAATGATCTAAGACATACAATAAAAAATATATTTATATAAAAGATAAATTAAACATTTTTTTAAAGACCCAAGATTACAAAAGACAAACACCAATTTCATATGTCACCAAGAACTCCAATGGATTTATAATAAAAACTGGTATCCACATTAAACATGTTTTTTTATGAAAAATCATATTAACTATAGTCCAAAAATCTACTAAATTAAAATAAATTATGTTACTCGCTAAATTTTCTTTTACAACAATAGTAGCCAACACCATCAAAGAATAATTTGCTTTCAAATAGTTGAAATATAGAAGAAGAAAAATGTTGTGTCATGGCAAAGGCTTCAACTTTAAAAGTAAATTATGATATACCTTTGATGCAACTTGATATTTTATTTGCTTTCCTAAGGTTTACATAGCATGTGTGTTTGGACTCTTGTACTCAAGATTGGAAAGCCTGTTAAATCTCTCAAACAATGACAAGAAGAACAAAGACGAGACGAAAAAAATAAATAAAAGATAGGAAGAATGATGATAGAAAGATAGAATATTTGTTGATGTGTTCCAAAATCTAGGTTATCAATCTTTTATATAGTTTACCTCTTCAAAAAACAATCTTTTATATAGTTTATAAGTTTGACCCATCGATAAATAGCCTTTAATTCTCAAATCAATATAAAAGGAATGCTAATAAATTCATTTGATTACAAACTACAATTATTTATAACTTTTAAAATAATAATAACATATTAACTATTAGAAAAAAAAAATATGATAATCAAACATTTTATTGCGAGACAAAAGAAAAATATAATTATCTCTACAATAAATACTAAAAAAAAGAATATTTTATTAAAAATAGAAAAGATTAATAATACTTAAAATGATATTATTTACATAATTAAACTCCTAAAAAAATTTACCTAAAATAAATATATTATATATTAAAAAAATAAATTGAAAAAAGTTAGGGGGGGCCAACCACACACGTACGTCCACCCCTGTTTACTACAATAAGGAATTAAGGATACTAGATGTCACCTTTTCAAGAAGAAAAAAAGAAGCTAAACACAATATAAAAATATCAGCAAGTGTCCTAAAAGAGGAGGTTTGGGTCTGGAATATTTGCAAACCAAAAAATTCTGACAGCCAAATGGCTTTGACTTTTTCCTCTACTGACTACCTCTTTATAGCATCATGCTATCCGAAGTAAAGTTTGCATTCTAATGGGTGGGATGCCAATTCAGTGGTTAAAGCAACACATGCTAGGCCCTGGAAATTCCCATCTCAAGGTTATGCTTCTTTTAGATCTTTTATTTCCTTGGGTTTGGACGAGGGTTCCCATATTAAATTTTGGGAGGACCCTAGGGTGAGAAATGTTCCTATTTCTTATACTCAATGATATAAAATATTTTATACCAAAAAAGAATTTTGTCATTAAATTAAGGAACTAAATGATGTACCATGTGCTTTTAGCTTAAATTTCTGACAAAGTATAGATTATTCCCTCCAATGAATTTTTCTATTGTACTTGGTTTCCCACAAATTCTAATTGGATTATCATTAGTGACAACCAAAGAACCAGATTGCATCTAATGACAATCTAGAAGGAAGAAATACAAGAGAAAAAAAATAGAGGAAAATGAATGTTCTCAAAAAGACAAAAACCTGATTGAGTGATTTCAATCATAATCAAAATATTTATAACATATAAATAAAACTGTTTAAGTCCCTAATAGCAGATGAGTATATAATACCTACCATATATTTTAGCCGAGAGAAATGAACATATAAAATAGGGAGGGCATGTAACTTTTCTTCTGCGGCTGCCATTTTTAGTGCTTCTTTGTATATACTGAAAGCTGACTCCGTATTTCCCTGCAATAAAAATATAAAGCAGCACATGTAGTCACTTTTCTGTATCTAGGCATTGCAGTGTTTTCTTCAATCGTAATAAAGGCTAATTGCATACCAAACGTTTTTCCATATTAGCTTTTGATATAACATTCTCCACAAAGTCTGAATCTGTCTCTTTACCACTCTGAATATATGCAGCACGAGCAGCTAAAACATCTCCTATTTGTTCCTTAAACCTGGCATTGAATAAATGGATTCCTGGCACTCTCTGCAATGAACATATGATGGAGCTATAAGCATTGCCAAGTCAGGCATAAAGTTATGAAGACAAAGCCTAGAGAAGAAAGGAATTAAACAAGTTTCAGTATGGCATAACCTAGTCATGAAGTTAAAAAATAATGGGCTTGGAAAAAATTAATTAACCAATGCGAAAAATACCACTCAACTCGACATAAAGAATAGTGGACAAGCTTACTTGGATTTCCTTTTATTTATCATTAGTAACATTCCCATTATAAACCACACAGTAGAATATCAAAAAACGAAGTTATATAGAATTTCCACTTATTTTTATGTAGAACTATGGTGTTTTGTTAGGCTTCAATTGGAGCAGTGGAGGAGCACGAAAAAGAATACCTCAGCAATATCGTGGATTATCATCTTACACAGTGCTCTAACCAAGTGTATCACTTCCATTTCATGTGGAACTGTAAGAGTGCCTAAAAAGGAATTTATCACTACATATACAGGCCTAACAGATTGAGTTCAAATACAAGAAAACTGTAGTTCTTATATGGACAATGTAGTCCTTATAAGGCTTGGACAATCCTCCCCTTACGAGCCGATTATGTGGGATTGAATTAGGCCATAAGCCCAAATTCTAATAAGGTATTAGAGCCTATCTAGGATCCGTTATTGGGTCACCTGTATTAGTCTCTGTAATACATCCATTGCCATTTAACATTGGTAAAATCCCTAACCTATGGCAATTGTTTCTCAGACCGCTATAGAGAAACTCTCAGGTAAAAAATAAGCATATACAGAAGCATACTATTAAAATGAAATTCAATCAACACAAGAGGTAAATAGGAAGATACCTTCAAATAAATTTCAGTTGCTCGGTCTAAAGAATAGTTTGCTATTTCTCTTCCTCCCTTGGCTTCCATGAAGTCCACACAACGCATCCAGTATTCAGGATAGTTGGCACATACAATCAAGCATCTCTCATAAAGTTTCACAGCCTATTTCAATGGGAGAAATGAAAGATTTTAGCCGTTCAACAAAAACTAAAATAAGCAACTGGCAAGATTTACTGGGAATACTGTGGAAAATTACCCAGTCAAAGTCCCCTTGAAGTTCAATAAAATCCAGATAATTATGCCAATTCTGCAATTGATTTGCATCAAGAGGCCGAACGTGAAAGTAATGTCTTTGAATATTAGCCTCAAAAGGACTAATTTTTGCATACAACTCACAAGCATTATGATAAAGCAGTTCTCCAATGGCCCTGTACCTTTTTAGGGCAATTGAACTAGTCAATCCAACAGATGAATCCATCATATCTTTGATAATGCAATAAATCTCGTCATCCTTGTAACACGTAGTCATAGGAATTTCACCATCAAAACATGGTTCAGATTGCAATTCCAGGCTTGCTATGCCCTCCTCCAAAAAAGTTAGCAACTTTTCAAAACTGAAGAAATATAGAACTAATATCTGGTAAGGGTATATTATTCAAATATATGCACATATAAAAATACACAACACAATGACACATACAACCATACATTTGTGAAGCAAGCATTCTTTATACAGTTTGATAAGGAGAACAATCATTCACTCAAAAGAACATAAAATGAAGGTGGTGACTAAAACAAAGATGTAATATCTAAGTAAATACTAAAATGATGGGCTTAAAAGTTATTACAAACTATACCTTCATAGCCTAGTAAAAAAATATTGTTTTAACATCAATTTCCATCAGTTTTTCAAAGCAGCTGTAAAGACTCAGAAGTTTCACAATAAAGACATACCTATCATAATACTGATGCAACTTTTTGGTTGGGAACCTAAGAGTTTGGATATAAATGTGAGCAAGAGAAATCCACTGCTGCTGGGAAAACTCAAAGTGAATATACTTGTCCCACAAGATATGACATAAGTAGTCCTTCCCAATAAAGGAAATTGCTCTCTTGAACAATCTGATTAAAATATATCAAGAAAATCATCTCATTGTCTTTCACCTAAATCATTTATCCAAACAGTTTCTGCTACAACTACTACATATTGTGCACACGCGCCGACGGTGCCGTAAGTTAACTATATTTACCTCCGAATATCAGATGGGTCCTCAAAAGCTGACATGCCAAAGCTACAGTAATCAACCCACATGCCCACTGAATATGTTGCTGCTAACACAGCTTTTTCAAATACTTCAACAACCTTATCTGTGGTGCATAAGCTTGTCATGTGGGCAGCATACTTCCTCCAATACCCATGACACAAAGGAAAATTGGACAAGAAATGGTTATAAACCAGACAAATTTTCTCCACGTCATCCTGCAGAAATTGACCCAAAGATCTTATTGACATTCAAGCTTTGTTGTGCCCATAAATCCCATAATAACAATGAACCAACACTAAGATGCAAACAAGATTCATCACAATTCACAAAGTACGGCATTAGAGCTAAACTGTCTTTCACTGTAAACTAATCACATGTAATGATATTTCAAGAAAGAAAGGAAAATAAATAAATAAACATATAAGTATTATACATTCTCACAGACATGTATCAAGAGAGGATATAGAATAGAGAAAGTCTTAGAATTTGCGTTTAGACCTAAATCAACTCCACAAAACCGGCTTGTAAGATGAGGGTTGTTCTCCACTTATATACTTTAATTTGGCCGTATCACTAGTCGGTTTGGGATCTCCAACACACACCCTCAAACCGAGGGCTGAACTTCTCGTGTGAAGTTTGCAAGACCAGACATTTGCGGGTGGTCGGATTATTACTATGTTCATGACCATATCTCACAATTTATAATTACGCTCATAACTGGTGAATTAGTTTTGAAGAGGCCTACACAGAGTGAGGTTTAAATTAAACAATCACCTATAGTTTTTTCATATATAAGGTGATTCTTCCCTATGAAATAAAATGTTCCTCAGCAAAGATTTGAAATTTTCATTATGTATTCCATAGCAGACAATAACATAATTTAATAAGCATAACAACTATTTTTTCTTTTTTTTTTTGGATTTGAATCACACATAATCCATCATCTAACTTACTAGTTACTTTAATGAAGACAGTAATATCATCAATATCACATCTGAAACACCTCTAAAATTTGAAAACAACTTCAGCATCAGCAATGTTTTTTTTCTTACATGGGAACTTTCATTGTTGTATATGAAAGAGGTACTGAAAAGTTCATTTAATCCAATTTCCTACTTCTAGTTGGTTTCCCTAGGTATTTTGGCTAATTTAGGAGGACCTCCTCTGATTCTGTACTTCTCTTTTCAGTTAATAAAGTCCTGTTTTATCAGAAAACATAAAAAAGAAAGGTCGGAGAAAGAGAATGAAAACCCTCTAACTTCAAACCATCCTTAACAATCATCTATAGAACTTCTGCAACAGTTCAGTGAAACTCAAGTTTTCTTTTCCTACCAAAATCAGGAAAATTAGAAGTATGACACAAACAGAAGACAGGTGAAATCATCTAACTTTAGACAATCAACAAAGGCAATAGTTTAATTACCCAATTTATTTAGTTAAACTAAATGAGATTAAAATTAAATTAAGACATAGTCATACAATGTCAAGCATAAGTTTGTTATGTTGATCTCATGAAAAACTGAAGGAAAAAAAAATGAAAGAAAAGCAATTACCATTTTCAGTTATTGGAATCAAACTTACAGGATATAGTTTCTCAATCTCTGAAATCAGTAAAGTCCATTCGTCGAAATCTAATGAGCCCTTAGAAATAACTTCTTGAAGATCAAGATTGCCATCACTGGCTGCAAAAATAAAATAAATGGATAACAACCAACTCAGTGTGGTTGCTAACTTGCTATGTTGCAAAGATTGATTGGATGAAGAAATAACCTTTACAGATCATGCAAGAGATAATTAAAATGCAATAAAGTAACTAATGAAATATCATCTCTTAATTACCAAGTAGTCTCCAAAAAATGGTGAAGGAAAAAAATACAATAAGGTCCCAAAAACATAAAGGGTACCAAGAGAAGGAAGTACAAATAAGAAGCTAAGACCTCACCGACGTGTCATTATTTACATTATACAGACAGGCATAAAATGTTAGAGTAATTTGCCAACAGACTATGATGAAGTGTCAATATTTTCAAAAAAGAACTAAAAATTTTCATGTACAATTGTACATATAAATATGCTGCTAATACATGCCAGACAAAGTCATCATTACATCTCCATATGCAATGCAAGTACGCAACCACTTAGAGAACTTCATTTGGTTCAACACTAAACCTACGGCTTTGTTTGATTTGATAGCAATTTAACCTAAAATTAAAGTTTACCACGGATCAAAATTCTTAAATTATTCAGTTGAGTGCAACCCATTTAACATGTCTTTAGCTCATAAACATTGGCAGCTTCTCTAAATGAGTCAATTAATTTGTTCTGAAATCACTGCCAACAAACCTTTATTCTTCAATCAACTTATAATCACTAATCAGCAATTACGTTTACGTTTAAAACATTTGTAATGTAGCTAATGCTACAGTACTTAACTACTCGAGAGATTTTAACAGCACTCTAATAATCTAATCTCAGAAAGTAGCGAAATACTAATTACAAGCACAAGTTCAGATTCTAAGGTGTTTGAAGAGTCGACCTCTGCAAAGAGGGAACGGCACGGATATGTGATAAGACAAAATCAAATCAAATGTACAATAACAATGATTATAATTACAATTACAATAATGAACATACATATAAATAAATAAATAAGAAAAGGAGGAGAAGAAGTAACGTTTACGGTTTACCTGATGATAGTATCAGTGCCATTAGAGAACGATGAGAGAGAATACAGGCACCACACCGCACAGCACCGCCGTTGAGGTGAGAGTGAAAATCAGAAGAAAGATAGGTTCGGGTTTATGCCGTGCCCAACGCCTCTCGCTGCCTTCTGAGTTCCTATTTATTAAATAATAAATTGTTGTTCTTATAAATTAGGCTTAATTACCAATTTGATTCTTAGATTTATTTATTAACGTCAATTTGATCATCATATTTTTAAAAATGTCAAGGTCTCCAAATTTTTAAAAATGTGTCAATTTGGTCCCAAATTTTTAAAAACATTAATTTGCTCCCCAAATTTTTAAAAATGTGACAATGTGGTCTCATTAACATATCTCCGTCAGTCAAATTAATGAAATCTGAAGGTAGGGATCAAATTGACACATTTTTAAAAATTTGGAGATCAAATTGACATATTTTTTAAAATTTAGAGACTAAATTGACGTTTTTAAAAATATGGAGACCAAATTAACGTTAATAAATGAATTTGAAGACCAAATTGATAATTAAGCATGTAAATTACTTAATTTTAATATTGAATATTCAAAAGAAATCACCTGAGTCTCGCATAATTAACTAAAATTACATTCCACCATATTATTTACATATTTGTTGGATTATTTTAAATAAGTTGAATTATGATTAGTGGCTACAATAGTGATAAAATTCAAATATGATAATCAAAATAAAAAGAAATAGATAAAAAAAAAACACTGTGAAAATAAATTTTTCGGTTAAAATTATAAATTATGTCATCATATTAATTAAATTATATAAATTTCACTCTCAAACTTATATGCACAATTAAGATTAAGAAAAAAAAAATCCAATATATTTTTATTTTTATTGAAAATAAAAATATCACGACGAGCATATTATAGATTGATATTTATGTGTTTTTTTTTATCGTTGGCAAATGCAGTGAGCAGAAAATGCAGATACAGGCACTGCCCCCCGCTCTCCAACGCCCGTTTCAGCCTCTCCTCCCTCCACTTTCTCTTGGATTCCCTTTCAAACCTTCTTTTCTAACTTCAACCAAACACGCCCCTTCGCACTCCCATTCCACCGCTACTAATCATTCACTCATTCTATGTTCACGTTTTTTGCATTCAGTTAAGTTTCGTCGCTCTTTTGCAACGGTTACAGCAACCACCGACGCGGTTGTTATTGACGACAGCGACACCACCAACGAACCGGGCTTCGTTAACATTGGCTACATATCGAGTGTTCATGGTATTCAGGGCGAGGTTCGCGTCAAGCCAGCCACTGATTTTCCTCAACTGCGCTTTTCCACTGTAATATTTTTTTTCTGTTTTTTTTAATCTCTTGTTTTGTTTTTTTTTTTTTTTTCTTCTTGTATTTGTGTTTGTGGATATTCAAGTTGCTAAGTAACGTTGTTTGTTGAGTAGCCTGGGGTAAGATGGTTGAAGAGCAAGGTTTTAGGTAGAGAAAGCATTCAACAAGTTGAGCTGGAGGAAGGTAGAGAGCACCCTGCACTCAAGAGTTGGATACTCAAATTCAGAGGAATTGACACTGTGGAGCAGGTTTTTCAATATCTCATACCCTGTCTAATATTATAAATTTTGTTTTACTAGCCTATTTTAGTCATGTATGGACAATAGAGTTTAATTTCTATGCACCAGCAATGTAGAAAATTTTACACTTGCAAGTTGCAACCAATCAGAAATCATCAACTTTTAAGTAGTGGTTATTATAAAAGTCAATAAACTTATGACAATTTGTGATTGGATGTTAGTGTAAAAATACTTTTACACTGTCAGTGCATATATTTTTTACTCATATTTTAAACCTATTTATTTTCTTTCTCTTCATCTTGAACTTGGATGAATAAAATGAGTGTTGATTAGTAGTAAGGATGTGTTTGGTAAACTACAAAATTTAGTGCTTATTCAATGAGTTCTTGTCACGTGAGAGCTTGTGTCATAACTCATAAATTTGATCATGTAAGTTATTGGAATTAGTTAAAAAGCTCTTCCAAATGTTCATTATGTCAGTATATCTGTATGTGTTAATTCAAGAAAGAGGAAGCACCTTAGTGAATTCATCTTTTGACTAATCATATTTTAAAGTCAGTTTGATGCCACAATGACAAACACAGATGTTGCACTTTGTCAAAATTATTGCTACTCGCCTTTATTTTATTGCTCCTTGAAAGGGATGTAGCAATTGTGGTTGCAAATGGAAGCGTCAAGTTTCCTATATAGACCTGGCTCGTTTGATCATATGATATGCATGCTTTTTGGCCTTGGCTAATCAATACATCATGCAGGCTAAGCTGCTTATTGGTGCTACCTTGCTTGTGACGGACGAAGACAGGCCAGAATTAGAGGAGGGTGAATTTTACACACATGATCTGATTGGGATGAGAGTTTTTATGAAGGTTTGTTCTAATCACAAATCTTGTGTATATATAAAGACAAACCACTTTCTCCTCTCCTTATCCATTATTTAAAATTTTGCTAAAGTATCACCTACTAATAAAACAAAATTATCTCTCTTATATTCATCAGCTGTTTTTCTGTTATATTTTTTAGTTCGGTTATTAACTTGGTGATTCTCACCAGTGTGCCATTGTAACAGAAATGCCAACTATTTGCCATATAATTTATACCCTTTCATAAAACAGGACTATTCCTTTTCTATTGAGTTCTTCTGACTGCTAGATGTCCCTTTGTATCAAGGATTCAGCAAATGAAATGCCAAGTGCTAATATAGTGATAAAAATGCAAAGGGCCATTATAAATAACCTAAAGATATTCTTATATTGATTTGTATGAGCTTTGAATTTTCTACTTTGGTATTTTTGTCACCTTATTGTGAGTTTTTAATCCTCAATGCAATTTTTGAAGGTGTTGACCATGCTTGTTCTTATCAGGAAAATGGAAAACTTGTGGGAACTGTTATGAATGTTTTTAATAGTGGAGCCAATGACCTACTACAAATTGTACTTGATTCATCTTTTGATATGCTTGACAAAAGTGGCAAGCCAAGGTCAGCAGAAATAGATGCATCTGATCAGCTTGTTTTGATACCTTTTGTTGAAGCCATTGTTCCAGATGTTGATATGAAAAGAAGAGAAATGCATATTACACCGCCCAAGGGACTCCTGGAATTAAATTTACGATTTGATGAGAGGTCCAAAAAAGAAAGGCGCCAACTTGTGAGCCATACTTCCCTAATACTTTACTACTAATTTGTTACTTTTAGGAGTTTTTATTGTCACTCAACTGAATTATATTTTTTTTTTTTTTAGTTTTGTGCTTATTCCTGTTGCTATGTTACATTTCTCAGTCTCTACCTTTTAAAGGTGAATTGAAGCATAACTGTAACTCCCACAAAAAAAAAAAGGGAACACAATTATCTATCATTTAGATATGATTTTTAGTACTTTTTTTCCATTTGTATGTAAGTCATGCTGGCTGACTTACATTATACCAACCCTAGTGGAATTTGACTTTCATAAGGTGGCATTTTGCTTTACATCTCCATATTTGTACTAGTATTATTTGGATTCTAAATTGCCTTTTATGGATTAGTTTCTTTGTTGTGATATCAATATTTGACCGGGTGCTCTTTGTCGTGGATAATTGATACAAATATTTAATTGATTCTGGATAATTCACTTAATGGTGTCAGGAATGGAAAGAAAGGAAAAAGTTTCAAAAGCGTCTCATAGCAGCAAAAAAGAAACTCATTGAAATGGAGCAAAAACATGTATTTCATGGATTTCATTATGGAGAGAAAGATCAATGGAGCTTGCTTAGTGACGAGATTGTTGGTGTAAACTCCAAATTGCTCCAGGAGGCTTTACAAAGTCTTGAGCGGCCAGCAAATAGGCAAGTTAATATAACAACAAAAATGAAAGCCTGTTCCCACTAAGTGGGGTCAGCTGCATAAGTTGAACAATGTCGTTGTGTACTATCCAAAAGCAATTCTTATTTCTTCAGCTAAACCATTTAATTATAGATCCTTTTTAATGGTTTCACATAGAGTCTTTCTTGGTCTATCTCTACTTCTAATTAGTAGACTATCTTCCATTTGATATTGGAGACTCTATTGGTCTTCTCATGTCCAAACCATCTTAGACACAATTCTAACAATTTTTCCTTAATTGATGTCACTCCAACTTTCTCTCAATTGTAAACCAGAGTTATTTTAAGTTTTGACACCCTCATCCACCACCCCCACAAAAAGAAAAAAGAGAAATTATTGTTGTAGTTAATATGTGGCCCAGTGTCATTTCATGGGTGGTTGAAGTTCTCGGTTTTGGACATCACTATCCATCCCTATTGATACTAAAATGATAGGACATATTATCATCTTCTAATTTAATTATTGATTTTGTTGTTTCTGAACTTTATCTAATTATCATTAACTTTTTTTAAATTACTTTGTAGGTCCCTATAGTTTTTCTAAATTCTTAAATAGGTTCTTATTGTTTAGAAGTTTTTAACAAAGCCCTTACACTCTTAAAGATATTTATATGAATCGTTACTCATTACAAACAACAATAACAAAGCCTTATCCCACTAGGTGAGGTCAAGTACATGGATCAGACGACACCATTCGGCATGGTTAAAAACCAAAGCTTCAGGAATGAGTCCTTACTCATTAAGACTCCATAAATTTTTGCTAAATTATAGGAAATTATTTGAATATTTAGATAAACTATAGAATATATTTGACAAATACTACAATTGAATTAGTTCAAATACTTTACCTAAGTTCTCAAATAGGTCCCTATAGTTTGGTAAAAATTAACTATTATTTGCAGGTAGGGGACCTACTTAAAAATCTTTTAAAGTGTGAGGATTTTGTTAAAGATTATTAAATTATGGGGACTTATTTAAAAACTCAATAAAACTATACAGATCTACAAAATAATGTAACCTCTTTTTTTAAACTTTTTTTGTCACCACTTCCTAGCCCTTATTTATTGACAAAGGAAAAATTCCTTTTATTTATCCCTAGTTTCATTTGCTGGAATTTTCATGTGTTTTTTTATAACTTTTTTAAATCAGATGGAAAGTTGCTGAATTGGTCAGTGCCATAGAAGCAAAGCTTATAAATTCTATCCAAATATCAGAGGAATATTTCTTGAATGGAAGTGAAAATAAGTTGTTTAGAGATATGCAAGAGAAGGGACTTGAGCTCATGTCTGAGGGCAAAATGGCTATTGTCTTTCTCTTGAATGGAAAAGAGCATCAGGGGAGCATTTCTGACTCTAACATGATTGAAAATGAAGCAATTGACACTTCGGTACTTCACATGTTTCAAAAGGTACTACAGCAAAAATTTTGTAAAGGTTGTAAATTTGTGTTTTAATTTTTTACTTTTGGTACATATCCTTGTGATAAAGATTCATTGTTGCGAAAATTTATTTGTTCCATGATCCATCAGATGGATCTTGTGTCTTAATTTAATTACAACAGAACAATAATCTCTTCAACAAATACTCAGAGATACAAAAAAAATACCATCAGTTAATGCTCTGTTCTTCTTGTTCATTTCCATTATTTCGAACAGAATGTATTATCTTCTATTTTATGTTTCTTCCTTTTTCTACCTTGATGATATAAGTAAAGCTCATTTGTGAGGTATTATCTGACTAAGTACCTTTCACCAAAAATAAAATCTGACTAAGTACCTTTTGGAGTGACTATACTGAATAGTTTTTCTTCACCTAATGATTTTGCATCTTTTGCAGGTCAAAGATCGTGTTTCTGTGCCTTTAATTTTGGTTTCCTCAGCCCAGCAAATTCAGTCTTTAAGAAATCTGTTTACAAGCAACAATTACTTCGCATTTGACTCTGAAAAGGTTCAATCACACCAAGGATCTCCTTTTATATTGTGTATTATCTCAGTTAGATATGTACTAAAGTTTGTCACTCATGCATATCTCTTGTTCTATCCCAAATAACATATACTTGAGGTTCAGAATTTTTGGTTGAAAGAAAAGGTCATATGACTTCAGTTTCCAAATAACATTTTTTCACGTTTGAACCCTCTTTCAGGTATGGTTTTTGGAGGAAGAGAAGCTGCCAGTAGTTAGCAGTTTGGCTGAGGGACAGAACAAATATAAGATTTTAATGAAATCACCTTGGGAAATACTCCAATCTCCTGTTGGATCTGGAGGACTTATTAGCTTGTTTTCAAAACATAGCATTGCAGATAATCTTATTGACATGGGTGTTGAGTACATTGAGGTTAGATTATTTTTTCCTTTTCTCTATATATTGAGATTGATACAGATTATACATTTATACTTTTACTTGTTACTATGTAATGCATAACTCTATTGAGTAAAACAGAGCAATGGCATTTTTGTTTGGTTTTTTAGTTGCTGATTTGATGCATCTACTTTTACTGTTGACTCATTGTTGCAGCTATAGAGAAAATTTATCCAAACATAGCTATATTTGTTCTCCCATTGCTTAATGGCATATACTTTCCCTGATTCATTTGTGCTGTACATTCATGCAGTTTTGCTGCCCAAGTGAAAAAATGGCTGGTGGAAACTCTCTACTTCTTGGGTTGATTAATTCACGGGAAGCCAAGATTGGGATACAAATTCCACCTAAAATCACTGATTCGGAAGAAAATTTTGACATGATATTCTCGATGGACTTTGTAAAGAAGTTAACGAAGCAAAGCAACAAACTCCAATTTGATGCAATCCCAAAGGCACATTCCTTTGTTGAGAAAGTTGAGAAAGAATGGGTTACTATCACCTCGTCCAACCCCAATTCATATGAGCTCTCTTGTAGTATATATAGTTCCTTAAACGCATGTTCGTTGGATAAGGTTTGTATAGTGGAGGTTAGAGAATAATCCAATAAATTATATTTGATTTAGTGATGAGAGGGAATACTCATGTATTAGATGACAACCCCAATAGATTAGATAGTATTGGTACTTCCTGCAACTCATGTATGAGAGGGAAAGAAATAACAAAAGCCCAAAAATACAAAAAAGATGGGCATATATGATATATATGATGTATCGTGTATGATATTCGTTTAATCTGTGGAATTTTTTATGTAGACACAAGATTTAACCATATTTTATGAATGAGATTTACCATTTGGGCTGGATATGATTTTCAGTCATTGATGGTGTAAATTTCCGTTCAAATACATTTTTTATATTTTCACTCCTGCGTTAAAAAAAAAAAAAAAAAAGTTAAGTTGACATTTCAATAATAATCAAGAATATATAACTCAATAATAATGAAGGAGATATATCGTTAAAGGTGGTTAATCAAATTTTTTTGACAAAAATTACAAAATCGATAAATATTTTACACAAATAATATATAACTCAAAAAAATATATACATATAAATGGATAAATAAATAGATAGACTACTCCAATAAAACATTTTTTCCCTTAGACCATTTTTTTTTGCTGGATAATTTTCCCTTAGACCATTAGTTTTCAAAAATCATATTAGATTTTGACTAATTTAATAAGTTTTATTCAAAATTTTACATACATTAGATTAATTAGTTTTATTAATTACTCAATATTTTTTTAACCCACATTAAAAAAAATTTAAAAAGCTAAAATTAATTATTCGAAGAAGTTATAAATTCGTTTAATCAATTTTTTTTATTATTATTTTCATTTTAAACAAGTTGTTTTTATTCGTTTAGATAACTGAAAACCCTGACTAGAGCCAGAGACACCTTTCTTTGCGACGCAAACGCAGCAAGCAACGCTTTGATTTCAGCCTCATCCACAGACAGTAGGAAAGGAAGTAAGCAACGCTGATTTTATTTTAGTCTTCAATTATCGTTGTTTGTCAATGAACTTTCTTTCTGCATTTTCATAGTTGCAAAATATGGATATTTAGTTGTTTGTTAATATGATATGATTCTGCTTCCAAACGCGAAAAACACAAAAAACCTGTGCGTTATTCCTCATTTTAACTTGCTCTCTGTTTATTTCGCTAACTGCCCACGACTACGAACATACTTGTGTTTGTGGATCTGACTTTTATTTATTTATTTATTTTTCCTTGTTGCTTTGTTTGCCCATTCCATTATGCTTCACACTTTGTTGCATTTTATTTTTGCAGTATATTTGATTTTGCTCACAAACTGTTTGATGTGTGTTCTGAAACATGGAGAACCACAAACAAATTGTGATTTATGGGGTCTAATATTCAATTTTATTAATAAAAATGTTCACAACAAATTCTTTTGAGATACCCCCTTGCTTTCGTTCTCAGTTGTTTATTAGACCACATATATGATATGACACAGTATATGCCTAGTGTTTCTCGTAGGCTAAGCTCTATATTGTCTATTCAATTATAGCATATGAAGTTAAACATAACATATCAAAATTATCATTTTTGTTGAGGGGAGTTAATTACTTTATCCTAATATGGAATTTTATGATCGGAGGGAATTTGATTACTCTATTCAGACAAACAAATTTTACAAATGAAGGGAATTCAATTGAAGCAATTGAGTTTCCTAGGATTTTCAAATGTATCATTCAAATACACACCTAGATTTTTGTTTAATGGATTTAGTTGCCTCTTGTTGCAACATCTTGCATATGCATTGTGACAGTGTTCACAGAGCAAGGAATCTGGAAAACATGCTAGCTGCATATTCAAGCCAAGAGTTAATGATTTCTTGTAGAATGACCATGGCATCATTCTAAGTATTTTCCACTGTTCAGTTGTTGATGGAATTGACTTCAAATTTGAATTATCATGGCTTCCATTTAGCACAATAAGTCAAGTTGTTTTGAACTAGTTGCATCATTTGTAAACTATTTTCTGAGATGCAACAAATTGTTTTAAGTGCATGTTGTAATGGAATTGTTATACATAAACATAGGATAAACTTCTTTTCTGCATGTCTTCTGGGATTTTCTAATGAAGAAAATTGCTGTAGTGTAAACTTGAATTAGGAACTCTACCAAACCCGAGATTGATCCTACTTTGTACTTAATATTTTGTTAGTCTTGGAATCAAATACACAAAGGAATTCAAGATCCTCGTTCTATACAACTTTCTCTATCTTTTCTTTGTTTCTTTGCACCTTCTTAGGATGAAATTTTGCACTCCTCTTTCTGTTGTAATCTTTCTTTTTTCTCTAGAGTAGTATTTCTTTCTTTTATACCTTCCCCCTCCCATCATTTAGGTTTCTAATTTTAATTTTTTCTGCTAACAAGATTCCTATAATTATTTATATTTAAAGCGTGCCATCCTATGCAGGAAAGTAGATTGTGGATATTGATAGAAACAAATGAGATCTGATGCCTTCCAAACAGCTCAGATTTATCGCCTTCTTCTCAAGGCGGTCAAGAAACATATTGGGAAGGAAGAGAACAAGAGACATTTTATAGAATTTGTAACCTCAGAGTTCCGTAACAACCGAAATTTGTCTGATGGTGTGGCTATCCAACAGAAAATAAAGCTTGCCCGTGATTATACTTTTCTTCTTAACAGTGTACACCATCACAAGGTATTCCTCTCTGTTGCATTTTTCCTTCAAAATTCAAATATTCATTTGTTTGTGCCTGTGGGTAAGAAGTTTGATTCAACAGTTATTATTGGTCAAATGAGATTTACACAAACTCGTTTAGTTCAAAACAAGGTGTCAACACTCAACAGCTTTAGTTAAAGTATGTATATTATTAAATTAAAATAGGCACAGAAGAGGATGTGTTTTTTTATTAGTGATCAGCATCACCTAGGTGTGGCTGAGCCTGGAGAAATCCTCTGCAGATTGTGGCTTATCATTGATATCATTTTTTTTTACTCATTTTATGCCTGTGAATAAATATATTTTCAAGAAAAACTACGTTTTATCCATCTGGCTTTTTGACCATGCGTCATTGTTGACAATTTTGCAGGATTTACTTTTTTCATACAATATTGCCGTGGATAGGTCAGATGAAGTAAAAAGGACTCTTGGAAAATCTGCTTCAAGTGTTGGTCTTCGGCTTCCTGAGGTTTATCAACCATAATGATTGGTAGTATTAATTTTTGCATGCATGGAACATGCCTTTGTACTACTGTAGATTTTGGTGGGGTGACTGTTTCTTCTGAAGGAAAAAAAATGGTTTCATAGCTTTTTATCCAGAACGAAAAAACTTAACGAAGAAAAAGAGGAATGGGATTCAGTGCTGATGAATAAATTATACCATTCACACATTAGTTCATTTCTTTCTAATAACAAAATCTATTATTTGAGTGTAATAGATATTTCTTTCAAATCAAGTGCATGTCTTACAAGGTTTCTTAACAAAAATTAACTCCTTGCTCTTCTAACCCAGTTATCTTCGCTAAGGTACAATGTGGTTGTTGCGAGTAATTTTGAGTTACTTACTTCTACGGATGTTTGGGTTTGATTCTTGTCGTTGAGCATTTAACTTTTTTTTAGAAATAATCCCTTTTTATTGCTTTCTGAAAACTGTAAAAAATGTCTGTTCTTAAAGTAAATTAATTTCAACACGCACGGTTCAAATTATAGTATTAACGAACTTATAGGAAAAAATATTGATGAACGTCATTTTTTTTTTTTTTTTGTGATCTTATAAAGAAGAATGGAATATACCCTCATGTAATATTGTCAATTGGCATTATGTTTTTTTGCGCATTAAAGAAAATAAAATAATAAGAAAAAATACAGAATTAAGAGAAGCTCAAGGATTGTTAGATAAAGACGTTCAAGAGACCCCAAAGCGACCAAAAGATCTCCGTTAAAGTTTTCATTTTTCTTATGAGATTAATTGTCATACATTATCAGTGTAAAATTTTTTACACAATCAATTAGGAATCACCATTAATATGATTTTTAAGGTGATTATTATAAAACTCAACAAATTAGTACATAGTCTATTTTTTCTTTTCTTTTTTAACTTGGATTTTATTCACATACATTTCATAGTTAGATTTAGTCAATTTAACATTTAAATAAATTTATAAATTTAGGCATTATGTATAAAGTTTAAAATAATAAAGGATGGGTTACAATATATTTGGGAAAAAAAATCATATTAATATAAATATATTATCATGTTATGTGGATACAGACTTGAGTACTTTTCTTTCACTAATTGTAAAAAAAATGTGTTTTAAACACTGATAATATAATTTAATTTATTACCAACAAAATTATAAAATATAAGACATTTATGTAATTGTCTCATTGTATATTAAATAATAAAATATAAATTTTTTTAACTGATTTTAGAATTTTCATATTTTTCTATATCTGATTTTTTTGGCATAGCAACAACTTTTTAATAAAAACAAAAAGTTGTTTTAGTATATAAAACTAAATAATAAATACTTGGGCAATATTATTAAATTTGTTAGAAACAGTGTAAGGTTTTTTTTAACAGGGATTGGGGCCAGAGTGTTGTGAATGAGAAGAGTCCAGGAGTGGCAAAGAATATGACTTGCCTCAGAGAACAAACAACTGACAACTCCTAAGAAGTAGCCTGTTGGGAAGGTATTATTACAGTTAAACAAACCTTAAAAATAAGAGACAATTAAGAATCATGCATATTTTAATGTGTAGTGTGATTGTGAAGCATCATCTTTACAGGCCTGCATGGAGCTTTTGAGCTAACTAGCAGCCTTGTCAAGAAAAGAACCCAAACTTCTGTTTTATCCATTTCTGATATATATATATATAAGAACTCTCATTTGTACCAAACATATGCACCTCCTGGTCCTTGGATTTAGAGACTTTCCTTCACTACTTTTTAGGTTCTTGAAATCCCCTAGCACTTTTCTTGTTCCAAACAGCTTTTTCCTTATCCAAAAAACATATAACAACAGAGATGGCTAATGAGCAAATGAAGCCTATTGCCACCCTTCTTTTGGGGCTGAACTTCTGCATGTATGCCATAGTTTTGGGCATTGGTGGATGGGCCATGAACAGAGCAATAGATCATGGTTTTATTATAGGTAAGAAAAATTTAAAATGTCCCTATGTTTCCTCTCATGTAACCAACCATTCTTTGTGTGTTTCTTCAGCAAGCATGCTTATGTTGTTAAGAAACTATGCACAAATAATGCAGGTCCAGAATTAAAACTGCCAGCACATTTTTCACCCTTGTTCTTCCCAATGGGAAATGCATCCACTGGATTCTTTGTCACATTTGCTTTGCTTGCTGGAGTGGTTGGTGCTGCATCAGCAATTTCAGGAATGAATCATATCCGGTCATGGACTGCTGAGAGCTTGCCATCTGCAGCTTCAGTTGCTACTATGGCTTGGACTCTTACGGTCCTGGCCATGGGGTAAGCTTTTCTCTATGATCTCTATTCTTCAACAAACTTACCATACAAGGTGGTTTATGATTGGATGACAATGTAAAACTGTTTTACACTGTCACTGCATAGTCTTTTTTCTCTTATTTTACTTATCTAACCAGAATTAAATTTATGCAGCTTTGCCTGGAAAGAGATTGAGCTTCGTATCAGAAATGCGCGCCTGGTAAGACAGGAAGATTCTTTTACTTTCTTAATAACTTTCTTGTAGTATATTTTCAACTGTCAAACCTCTGAAATGTCCAATTTTGCAGAAAACAATGGAGGCTTTTATAATTATACTTTCAGCCACACAGCTTTTCTACATAGTTGCTATTCACGGTGCTGCTGCATATAGAAGATAAACTTGAAGGTTGAAGGATTTTTTTTTGTTGTTGTTGGCCATGAAGGATTGTATTGGTGTGCTTGTATTTTTCTCTCCCTCTCTTTTTCTTTCCACTTCGATTTATCCATTTTTTCTGTCTTTCCAATCAAGACTTCTAATTCATAGAAGTCGAAGGAGAATTAGCATTGTGGTGTGATTTGAATGATTGGATTTGTATGAATCAAGAATATGTCATTTACAAGAGCAATAAAGGAGAACGTTATCTTTACTTTTCTCATTTTATTTTCCTCCAATTTTCTTAAGAGGAAGCAGTGAGCATTGATCATGGCAAACCTCATAAACTGCACTATGGGTGATAAGGCTACCTTTTTAACATTCCAACTTTTAGAACTTTTTTATTTTCTTTTATTTCCAGAATTTATTCTAGAAATTATAGAGGAATATCATATTAAGATCAAAATTTGAAGATTTACTTAATCATGATTTTTAATAATTATTTCAGGCCAAAACAAGGATAACCATGAAAACAGCTATTACGCACAGAATTATCGATATTTATGACAAACATGAGAAAAGTCTTAGGTGATTGAGAAATAATGATTTGAGCTTAGAATCATGTTCTATAAAATTAGATATGGCTAGGATAATTCTCTAAGAATTTTTAGAGACTTATGAAAATTTAACAGTATATTCTAAACTATCTGCTAAAAAGTCAGTCAGTATAGGTTCAACTTTAAAGCTTGATAGCACTAGGAAAGTCAATTCATTTTTAATTTAAACATATAAAAATATAATTTCTGTGAAAATTTAGAAATTATTTAAGCTAAAATGAATTTAATATAAATTTTGGCTTAAAAATACCTAATTAATTATAAAAATTCAAAATATGAATAATTAATTTTAATTAACAATACTTATTTATAAAATAAGCTTCCCACAAAGTTTCAACAAAATTTGATTTATTTGCTTAAAAAGTTAAAAATTCAAGTTTTTACTCGCAAAAACGGATATAGTCAGACAACTGAAAGGCCTATATGCAGAGACTAAGATGACCAAGCCTGTACAGAGAGTCAGAGACCCTACTTCTCCACCAGATAAAGTTCTCAAGGTGATAGCTAACTATGGACTTTTAGAACAGGGACACATCACAGGTATGATTGCACCATATGTTAGGACATGAAGAATCTTGATTTGTTATGGTTTTGGTAGTTAATCTGATTAAAGATTAATTATTAACTTATAAAATTTCACCCAAAGATCAAAGTGAATTTTCTTAAGGAAGTTTCTAGGTCTCACCACTGGCCCAATGCTGCTCTACAATATTAGAAAGGGTGAAATAAACAGTACTAGGACAAAAATTCCATATTGCAGAATTAACAAATCAGTTTGAAAGACTGTAATTTTTGCTAGCACAATAACTACAAACAAACCCCGCTGTAATGTAAACAAATGTTGTATGGATTATACAGTTTGGCCTGGTTGCCCGCTATATTTTTGAAAATCTTAAAAGAAGATAATCTATATCAAAATATCACAAAATTCTTAACAAAATCCTTCTAAATCTTCACAAGTTTGACCCATCAGTTGTGATACTCACGCTTGACGCTTGTATTTCTGCAAGAAAAGCAAAGGGAAGATGTTGTCAACCATAACTTGATTTGCAAGTTTAAAATGTATACTGATACAGCGATATACTACTACAATAATCCCCAAAATGAGCATTATCAGAAAGAATAATACTATAACTTAAAAACCAATTGATACCACGTATATAACTAAGAAGTACATCTTAAATATTTAAATCCGTGTCCGGAAAACATGAATATTTGAAAAACAAAGAACGACCTTCAGAATAATATGCACACATTGTTAGTTATAGATGAATCACGCCCTCCCATTGTGCTCATGAACAAGACAATGTCAACAACAATAAAAGAAGCAAATCAGATGAAGAAAATAAAATAAAATTACAAGACAATTGGGGAATAAGAAATCCTCCATAAGAAAGAACTTGGAAAACGAATAACAGAAAAAGACAAATCACTAATGGAGCAAAGTTACCTAATCACTCTGTGTGTATGTTACAGAAACCCCCTAAAAAGACCATGTGTTTAAAACCAAATAGAAGCTAATTGCCTAATCACATTCCAAAACAGCTGCTCAGCCAAGCATATCTCGTAAAAAATATGAGCATTGTGCTCTTCCCAAATGTACCAAATAATAGCATGGATTGATAGTCACAAAAATTAGCATCTTCATTTGTACAGTAATTGTACTGAAACCATTAAAGCTAGTATCTACAAATTGGTTCAAAGACCTATGACACACCCCGCAGTCACCAGAGACAAACAAGCAATAATTAGTGAAAGAAAACACCACCAAACTTTCCCCTAATAATTTAAAAGTCACAAAGCGCAAATAACTAAAACAATTAGAAACAATGCAACAGGATAAGCACTAAAAACAACCATAAGCAAGCATACAGGAGGGGAGCAAATCTATCTATGTATTATGTAAATACAACCTTTTAAGTTGAAAGAGAAACCACACAAACATCATTTTACAAGGTAAAATAACTACAAAGGAAAAACCTGAAATTATCTATTTGAACTTGACAGAACTTCAAACAATCCACAGCAACTCAACCAGGAGGTCTTTTGCACCACATTTGGGGCCAATGCTACATGAGGCTGAAAATTAATTCAGCAAAGAAAAATATATTTAAAATTAGTTTTTAACAAAAAATTTACAAATCATAATTGTGTGATGAAAAAATTATAATGTATATGTGAGAAGATGTAAAACCTGATTTTCAGAACGTTTTGCAGTCTCACAATCCTTAATATGTTCTGCACCATTGGTAAATTTAGTGAAAGGACTAGCAGGCAGTGAAGTTAACATTTTACTATCACATTCCTTTGGCTTAGGCTCCTCCACACTTGACGCTGTCACGTTCTCACTGGTTAAAGGATATACATTATCCTCATTTATCTTCATAGCGAGGTTGATCACTTCTACAGGATGGATTACTGACTTCTCTAGTAATACATCGCCACTATCACTGTTTTCTACCTTAGACACAGAAACCATGGCCTTAACTGAATTAACAGAAGAGTCAGCAGCTGAATTAACAGTCTCCTCAACGGGTGCCATTTCAGTAATCAGAGTCCTTTTGTAAGGGGAAGAATCAATGGACTTAACCAACTCATGACTTGCAATTGCCTCTTCAACTGAATTACAATTCCCATCCTCTGAGTTCTTCTCAGTGAGGGATTCACCCTTTGAAGTGTCGCCGCCATTCCCATTCTCATAACATGATTCCTTGGCAGTCTCAATGTGCTCAAAACTTACATTTTTGCTCTCAGAACACTCCTCAGACTTCAAACCTCTCTCTACCAAAACAACACTATCTTCCTTTCCTCCTAACACTTGGTCAATCTTGGCATCACTAGGGACTTCTTCCAAGGACTCGACATCAGAAGCACGCGGTTGAGCAGCTGATGCCCCTCTCTCTTCCAGCTCTTCACTTCCATCCTTGAATGGATTACGATGGCCATCATGCTCATGAAATGCAGGAGAATTACCCTCACCACCATCACTTCCTTTCTCATCTAGTGACTTCAAATCACCATTTCCTAACATTCATTATACAAACAATCAAACTATTATCAATTAAAACAACCAAATTAACAAATACCTGTGTACCCTACCCCAAATACAAACAATCACATCTGCATATTCCCAACCAATTTTATTTTATTTTTTTAAAAAAAATCCCATTGAAAGTAAAACAAAACAAGAATAATTAACAGAACCCCATCTACCCAAATAGAACAAAAAGACCAAAAAGAGATATAATACACAACTGAAAAGGACCCATCCATGATTAATTGCCAGATGCACATGCATTTGAATGAAAAATGGTACCTTGGGGGTTGTTGGTTGATGGGTTGATGTTGTTTTCCTTTTCCTTCTTTTTCCTGGCAGCTTTTCTCTTCTTAGCACCTGAAGGCATGATTGGGAGAGTGAAATAGGATGGTGGGGTGCTATGCTACCCCTCACTATTCAGTGGGGACGATGAAGCTACCACACACAAACCAAATCTACAGAGAGTGAAAGTGAACTGTTAATAGCTATGTATGTTTCTCTTGTGCGCTGAATATATATTGTAATGCAGTGAGACAGCAAAGAGAATTATTAGGCTTGTGAAAACGGTGTCATGTCATATTCATGTTCAAGCTTCAAAGTTCAAACTGCGGAACTACCCACCGAGAAAAGTTTCAAACTTTCAAATTTGTTTTTAAGGTAAATAATTAATTAATTAAAATCACAAATTACTACCTTTTTTGGGGTCTGTTTTGGATTTTCATAATTTTACTTTTGATTACATAATTTATTTTTTTATTTATTTTGGATTAAATTTTATGAACAACACCTATCAGAAGCGGAAAACCATTTTAAGGGAAAAAAAATCTTCTAAAACGAGTAAATAATAATAATGTAAAATTTAGAGCAACGTCTTCCTAATTTCAGATGGCCTTTTTATTGTTATACTATGAATTATTGCTAAAAGTGTTTCCTGTAGATACAGACTTTATATGTTTGAATTTCAAAATTATTTATATTATATTATTTTTAAATTTTATATTTATTTTTTATTATAAATATATTGCCTCGTTAATTTCTACTATTTACACTAGTTGATTAGTTCACATTCTTGATGTCATAACTTGGGAAGATTCAATATTAAGACAACATAATTATCGATAAGGGAAGGAAAAGAAACGTGTATATTTCAACATATAACTATCAATTTTATTATTATATATATTATAAAAGTTAAACTTGAGAAACTGAATTATTTTCATTAATAAAAAAATCGAATACAATTTTAGCAATAAAAAAAAGATGAGCAAAGAAAAGTAAGAATGAACAGGGAAGGTAATCCATTCCCTCTCTTTTTGTAATAATACGATACGATTATAACTTTTATACTAATAAATTTAAATACATTAAAAATTCAAAGAGCAAATAAATAAATATATTTGACCAAAAAAAAAGTTAGACCTGATAAAATCACAAATTAGTAAAAGTTATTTTAAATAATTAAGAAAAAATGAAAATAAGTAAATATCAATGTTAGAAAACTGACTTTCAAAATTACATACATGTATAACAAAGAATGTGACTAAAAGAAAAGGTTGAATCGTTAAAATGGATATTATACTACTATTAGTTATTTCATTTTATTTTTTTTACTGCAGTTATTTCATTTTATCATTCTTATAAGATATTTTTGGGAGATTACTCGATCCTTCTTATGAGATTTTTTTTTTTTGAAAAAAATATCTTAATTACTCAATAACTTTTTCCGGTCAATATTTAATAAATGCAATAAATTACTTTCTTTTCATAAGATTTAACTAATTATAATTCATAAGAATTGAAAAAAATAATTAAGCAACATTAAATTTGTCTTAAATTTATATATTTTTTCAAAATTATCCTTAACTTTAATGAGACGTATTCTTATTTCTTTTTCAATAATTTGTATTAATTTTAATTCTTTTAATCTCTCTATTGAATACCAAGGGGTATAGATTAGTTGACTGAGCAGTGTATGTGAGTATTATAAATCTCTTGACATTGTCTTCGATTCTTACAAATAAAAAAAAATCTCTCTTTTGAATAATGTGTTTATTACTTTAATTTTTATTAACTACACATATGAAGGGACAAAGTAAAGTTTTCAAAATGCTTTCCAAAAAAGAGAAAAAAAAGTTAGTCTCTATATTTAAAAGAGTTTAAAATATTTGAGTAAATTACAGCAATCCCCTTAAAATTTCACATAAACCTCTTTTTTTTTTTTTTTTTTTACCATTATAGAAAGCTTCCTTAGAGAGGTACACAGTATAATGTTTTACAAAAAATTAAGAGGAGTTAATGTAATGTGTAAGGTAGACTTTTTAAAACCCTATTGAGAGGTACACAGTGTAATGTTTTACACAAAATTAAAGGGGATCAATGTACCCATAAACCATCACAAGATTTTTAGTATGTTCCCCCACTTACATGCTTTCTAGAAAACTTTTTAGGTAAACACTGATCCCAAAAATTGATCAAAGTCATACACATTTAATGTTGGAGTTCTTAAATATTGGGTTACCGAAGAAAATATATTTTATTGACATAAGTAATACTAATATACCTATATAGTCTTTAGATCTCCCTGATTTCCATGAGTATTCAATATATTCATATGTGTTTTTTATTGGAAACTTGTCACCAACCACTTTTTGTTTGTGCCTCATCTATTTTACAGTGACAATCACTTTCCATTCTTGCTAGCACCTAAGATGTCACATTTATTTTTTAGTAACTTTGTTAAAAAAGGAGGAAAAAAAGATTAAACAAAAAAAAAGTACTTTCAATTTTTAATTTTATTAATCTGATGTTTTTAAACAAAACTAGTATTTGATCTTTTAATGGTTTTATTTTATTTTTTATCCTTATTTAGTTTCAATTTAATCTTTTTTTGTCAAGCTTCAATGGTGATAAAAATCATCATAACTAACAAACTAACATAGATAACATAAACTATCATAATTGATAAAAAAAAAAGTAAATTTTAAATAAAAATTTATAAAGAGTCAACATAAATAAAAATAAAAAACAAAATAAAATTAAAAGACGAAAATCTTTTTCTTTTAAAAAAAACTTACATTATTACATAGAATAAACCATTAATTTACTATGAAATATCACCTTATCTCTTAAATAATCCTTAAACTAATGAAATGATATAAATTGTTCTTAAAATATTAAATATCTATATTTTAGTCCTTGGATTGATATATTTTATTAACATTAGGAATTAATTTGAAGAATTTTTTAATACTTGAAAAATTATGTAGCATGATTTTTATTTTTTAACACTTTAAAGATAATTTATATAATTTCATTAGTGTAAGGAATTTTTAAAAGAGAGAATGATACTTCATTACCAAATGGTTTATTACATATATTACCAAATTGATGGTTTATTACATATATGGTTTATATCATATATGGTTTCCGGTGACTACCGATTTACTTGAAGAAAAAAAGGAAAAAAAAAAAAAAAAAAAGAGGTTAAAAGAAAACTAGAAAAGAGTGACATGATTCAAGTTGACAACGTTGAGCTGGGGTTCTCAGATAACATTCATTGGATCTGATTTCATACTTTGTTGTCTTTTATTCTGAGAATCAAGAATAGACAGCAGAAAGAAACTGCCATGGACGCTTTGAGGAAACAAGCCAGCAAGCTCAGAGAGCAAGTTGCCAAACAGCAACAGGTTTGCTTTCGCTTCCCTTCAAGTTTGTCTTTTTCTGTGTTGCCACTTCAAGTGCCGTGATTTTCTTCTCAAATTCGCATCTGGGTACCCCAAATTTTCAGAATTTGGTGATGACTTTTTGACGTATTAGTTATTCTTTCGTTTTCTGAAATGCAATTGAAAATGGGGTTGTTTGACTAATGGCTTTCTGAGTGGAGTTTAGCCTCAGCTAGATGCTCATTTTCTTGAGCAAGGTGTTGAATTATTATTTCCTGGTCCTGTTGTCACATTCTTGTGGATCAACCAACCATAGTGTTTTACTAGTTTAGATTCACACTTTCACAGTTACAGGGTAAAAGTACTGTTTCCCAATTTCCAGTTTGTGATCTTTGTCAATGTACTTGTTATTCAGGCTGTAATAAAGCAGTTCAGCAGTAGTGGTTATGAGAGCTCAGATGTTGTGGTCATTGATGAGGTCGAAATGCAGAGACATCAACAGCTGGAAAAGCTGTACAGGGCCACACGTGCTGGGAAGGTATGCATTTTCTCTTTGTGTTTAGATTAATTGTTAGCTTTGGTGTGTTTGAGCAGCAAGGAATTTACTACTTCATATTAACTCAAAATAGAATGTTATGTGCATATTGGGGAAGTCTATTCAATATTCATGCATGGTGAGTGACATTATTGTGGTTGTCAGATTTATGGACTCACATTTTTTACTCTTTTTTTGCAACAACTTTAAATCCATTTTGTATCAAGCTTGGTTCTGGCAGTGTGTAAAGGGGTGGGTTTTGGAAAAGGTGGGGTGGGGGTAGTTATTCTGAATGATTTTCTTGTTGCTGCCGTCATTACCCCCAAACATTGATATCCTACATTTGACCTTATATCTCTTGGAATACATGTTAGTTATGGAAGGTCTATCAGCTTTACCTTAAGTGAGGTAGCGAGAGATGGGAAACATATAAATTAACCCAGGGGTGGGGTTAAACAAGACTGTGCAGCCTTTCTGAACCACAGTTGTAGTAAAAGTTGTCATATTAACATTCATAAAAGAAATTTATCTTCAACATTTGTCTTTTCATGTCAGTTCTGTTTATTGATGTGCGTAAAACTATCTTCTGATTCAGGACTTCCAGAAAGAAATTGTTAGAGCAGCAGAAACATTTACAGCTATAGGTTATAAGCATATTGAAACAGGTGAAAATTAGCTTTTGTTTCTTTTTTCCTGCAAATTCAGTTGACTTTGACAAATCTTGATAGCATGTGTTCAGGAATTAGAAGCACCTGTAAGTTTTGTTTATTGACTTATGATTTGATTAAATCCTCATAAACAATACCCATGGTAGACAGGAACGAAACTTTCTGAGGATTGCTGTAAATATGGAGCAGAGAACAACAGTGACAACATATTGGCTAAGGCTGCATCAGTATATGGTGATTCCCACAAGCATGTAGAAAAGGAGCATGAAGAATTAAATCTGCTTTTATCAACCCAGGTGGAGTTTTCATATATTGTTCAGATGTATAAGTTTTAATGCAAGTTCAAAATGAGAATCTATTAGTTTTATCTCCTAGCCACATCTTAATTTATGAGTATTCCTAGCTGTGTACTGGTGTAACATATCGCTTTCTTTGTGCCTTATCCCCATTAAGTCAGTTTTTTACTCCAGTCTTGAAAAGTTTTAAGTTGTAATTTCATTCAACTCTATTTTAGTTTAAATATTGTCCGTTGATATATACCGTACTATAGTGCAATTTCTGTGGCATTTTTTGTAAGCAATCGCTGCCATGCTGTTTTTGATAGTACATTAATCATATTGAAGTTTCTACTGGAAAATAAAGTAAGATGAAATCCCAAAATGACCAATTTTTGTGTGCTGATTGTCAAGTGAATGCTTAGCTGACTAAGTAGTTGTTTAAAAAGTTGATAAGGAATTGGTTGGTGCTTAAAATATGAAACAGTAATAGAATCTTTTCAATAAACTACAGAGGGTTTAAAATTTCCAGAAGCTATAACTGTCTTTTTCAGTTTATAGTGTTTCTTGACCTTATCATGAGGCTGCATTTAGCTATTCTAATTCATAAATAGCCATGTTCTGCTGCTGTTTGTGTATGATATGCATGGGGGTCACCATTTCAATATTACTTTGCATGACCTTTGCAGTGTGAAATTTAGTTTTAGTTCAGATGAATGAGACACTAATGTTTAAAATATTCTGATGTGGATCTCTAGATTATGAGTATCAAAGTGATCATGCTACATAGCAGCTAGTTTAGAAGATAGAATTGCCAATTTGCTTATACAATTTTTTTTTATGTTATGTTAAAGTAAATTATATTCATATCTCTTAAGGTTATGAAATATTGCATTGACCTCCTACTTTCAAGCCATACATAGCCCCCAATTTTTATTTTTTATCAAACATGTGCCACTCTTGAAAACCTTCAGAAAAGGTGAAAATCTAAGGAACATTTATATGTTTTGATACCACAGAGGAAGTCTATGTGGCATTTGAAATCCTCAAAGGATATCAATGTAATTTACTATTCACAGTATCTTTAAATGTATAAGGGGAGAAACTAGAATCCAGTGGTTTTAATTTTCAGGTATTGGATCCTTTGAGACAAATGATCAATGGTGCACCTTTGGAGGATGCTCGCCATCTTGCTCAACGATATAGTCGGATGAGACAAGAAGCAGAGGCACAGGCAAGTCAAAGTTTAGAATGGATTAGCAGTTCTGCTCTTGGATCAACCTGTAACTTAATTGTGATTTGAACTATGTATCTCGTTCTCATATATGGAATGGAATGAACAGTGTAGTTTTGGATTTGTGTTATGTTCGATGCATGGTAAAGCAGAAAGGCAGAAACAATATATGTTGAAAATATTGATAAAGAAAGACTCTAAATAGCTGTTACATGATAACAATGTTGATAGAGCTTGAGAAGTTGAGCCCAAAGAAGATATGGGCCAGGTGCTGGATCAATTAGGCCATGGACCAAGAATATGGGGAGTTTATTCCAGAAGGAAAGAGTGGGCACATAGGAATCAAATATGAGAGGAGGTTGTTATGTTGATTGTTGAGTGGAGGGTAGTGGTGTTAGAAACGGCTTTTATGGAGAGGTTGTTGTGGTGGAGTCTGCATTTGGGAATCTTTCAGCCATTGGCTTGGGCTCATAGCTTTGGGAGCTGAGAGATACTTTACTTTGCCTTTTCCATTTTGCTTTGGTGTCCATGCTGTCACAGATTGTCATTTCTCTTTCATTTTTTTTCTGATGAAGAGAAGTCTACCATCTTCATATTGTTAGATGAGTATATTTCTAGTTTACATTCTGTTACTTAGTCACATCAGATGTGTTGATGTGAGATACAAAAGGGTAACCTGATACTCCTATTTATACTGATATTCTTGGTCAAGTACAAGGGTAATACTACTAAACCCTAAACCCTAAACATTAACCTATTGGGCCATTGAGACTTACAAGGCTATCATTTGAAATAATAAAAAAAAAAAACATTAACCTATTACTCCTATTTTTACCATTAGTCTAGGTCAAGTACTATTGTAATACAACTAGTACGAGCTAAGTCCAATGATAGTCCTAAGTCCTACCATACTTAGACTCCTAAAACAATAAGAATTATAATATTCTAATACTATGCTTTCTAGATCATGGTTGTTCTATAACATTGTGCATAGAGGAAACAATGTACTAAGCAATGGTGGATGGTTTTGCTCCAATACAAAGATGGAATAAAAGAGACTCAGAATATTGTGATGTGATTTAAGCTGTGATAATTTGAAATAGGAAACATTAACCTCTCACCCCTGTTTTTACTAATATTCTAGGTCAGGTACTGGAATAATACAACTATTATGAGTTCAATGACACTCCTAACCTGATAAGATTCCCAAAATTAATAAGAATCATGATATTTTGTTAGGTACTTGTTCAGAAATTAGAGAAAGAATGAAATAAAATATTGGATTTTATTGATGAAATTTCCCTTAGTCCTGGATCAGTGTTGCACCCAGTTTAGGAAGGGAAAGAATGACTACAACTGTTCCTGTCACAATTTTGAGAGCCTTAGATCTCTTCTGCAGGATCAATCTGTCACTAAAATGCAATACCACGAGTCTTCTCTCCCTATCTCTTCCAAATTCTGTTAGAATCCCTTAACTGGCAGAAAAAGGAACCATCCCATTGGGCTTACCTAACATATTTTAATACTATGTGCTTTCTAGACCATGGTTCTTAGCTATTACATATTTACATTCACTTCAGAGTTCAGAGTTTGGCGTTCTTACTTATTTCTTCTTAATCATATAACTCGATTTGGTTTTAAAATTCAATCAGAGAGAGGAGATTTCTAGAAGACAAGCACGGGTTCGGGAAGCTCCAACTGCTGAACAGGTTGCCAAACTGCATGCTGCGGAAGCAAAGATGCAGGAACTGAAAGCAAACATGGCGGTTCTAGGTAAAGAAGCTGCAGCTGCATTGGCTGCTGTTGAAGCACAACAGCAGAGACTTACTTTTCAAAGGCTTGTTTCCATGGTATGATAAGACAGTGATTTTATTATGTAACTTTATGCCAAACTCATAATTGTTTTACTCCCTCCATTCCAAAACTATTGATGTTTTACAAATTTCAAGTCTAGCTAATTATTTTTTTCCACATATACCCCTATTTAAAATAACTAGATTTGATCTTTAAGAGGAATATTGTACTTACAGCCTTTTTAAAAACCACTTCAACAACCAGCAAACCACGTTCATATCCTATATTAAATAAGGGTATTTTAGATTAAATACATTAATATTTTACACTTATTAAATGCTCTTTAATTTGTGTGCACTAACTTTCAACATCGATAGTTTTGGAATGGAGGGACTAGAATTTTATTTATAGACCGTGCTTATAATTTTATAGGTCGAAGGAGAGAAGACTTTTCATATAAGAGTTGCAGCTATTCTTAGTGAAATTGAAGCTGAGGTGAGAACCAACTGTCCTGAAGTTTTAAGTTTATTTTTCTTCGAGTGTGGTGTTGTTTCTATGAATTGTGTTCATTTTCTTAATTCAATAAATTTCATCTCATTGGAACTTCTTCTCAGATGGTCTCAGACAGACAGAAGAAAGAATCTGCCCCTCCAGTAGGTATTTCTGAGAATGGCACAGAGAAAACAATGTACTTCTTGGCTGAAGTATGATAAATTCCTAAACCTAATCTGTTCAGTTGATTGCCATGATGATTATCATTATTATTATTTCTTGGTCAATTGATCTTTGGTGCATCTTTTGCAGGCAATGCATCCCTTCAGTGCTGAATCAGAAAAGGAACTGAGTTTTTCAAAGGGTGATTTTGTTGTTGTGCGAAAGGTTTGTATCAAGTCATCAATTGTTGCTTCTATCACTGTCAACGTGAAATTTGCTTGACTAATTTGGTTTAATCTCTCAATCTTTTTGAGCCTCCATGTTTACCACAAAGTTCCAAATGCTTGCCCAGGTGAGCCCATCAGGATGGTCAGAAGGAGAATGCAACGGTAAAGCAGGATGGTTTCCTTCTGCATATGTGGAGAAACGACAAAGAATCCCCTCTGGCAATATGGCTGGTGAAGTTTACTAGATTCTACACTCATCTTGAGCTATTCATTCTTTGTCTGTTTCCCATATTTGGTTTTGCACTGCACTGTTCAAAGAGGATAAGCAAAAAGGGGTGTAGAGGATGGTGGAATTGATGGAAGTGTTACCCAAAATGAAGAGAAAGGAAAAAGGGGTGTTAAGCTGTGGGGTAATATACATGTGGTCTGCCCTTTCTCAAGGGTGACACTTGACACTAGCTTTGCAGACAGTTTTTCCATTCTTTTTTTTTTTTTACTTTGCAGTCACAGACACGGGTTTACTTTTATCTTTTGTATTGTAATTGATTGATTGGAATACATGTGTCTTTGTTGATGCTCATTTCATGTTTGTGGTAGTACATATTGGAAGAATGAAGGATGATAAGATTTGAATTTGTACAATCCCAAGGTAGCTTATGGAAAGAGATGTCTGATTTTCTAGTAACTGAGGATCGTGATCCGCAAGACACAATTAATGGGACTGGGCCATGTATTACCCTAAAGTGAGAATCATGTTCTTTTGGGGACTGTTTGATCAAGTTTTATACTTGGTTATAGATTACACTTTACTTTTTAATAGAGTTTTTTTTTTTTTTTTGGGTGATGATGATTAATTGCTAGTTTGCTTTATATTAAAATGGAATTTGCTTAGTTTTTTTTCCCTCTAAAATATCAAGTTGGCGTTTAAATGATAGTTAAGGGTATAAAAGAGGAGTTCAATTTATACATGTATTTTAGGATATTCTATATAAAAAATAATAATCCTTAAACCCTCAGTATTTGAGATTATATTGCATTTTGACTAATTCGAGTTAAGTGGCACGGATTCATTTAAGGTCCGTTTGGAAGGGATGAAAGTGAAAGAAAAGAAAAGTGAAAGGAAAGAAAATACGTATATTGATGTCTTTTTCTCTGTATGGTTAAAGAGAAAATGAAAGGAAAACAAGAAAAAAAGTTGACTTTAAGAAATAAAATTAAAAATTTCTCTTTCCTTCTATTTTCTCTCCAATTTAAATTTTAAAATTTATTTCCTCTTTCATTTTCTTTCCCCTCTACCAAACATAGGGTTAAGGAGGTAAAGTTGTTCTAGTGCTTAATACTATTACTATTACAACTTTAAACACAACTAAAATCAAATGATAGAACACACAAATAACACTATGAAATATAAACATTATAAGAACACAAATTTAACATGATTTGACATTTCTTATCTACGTTTACAACACAAATTTAATAAATATTTATTATCTCATATATTCACCCCATTAAAAATTTATGGATAAACTAGTAAAATTCTCATTTCACATTATCCTTCAAACCTTTTTTCACATGACTCCCTTCTCACTCAGAGTGGTAACCTCCTCCTTTGAAAATTTGAATGAGAAGTGTTAGAAACACACTCATTCAAATACATTCTCTATAATTGGTTAAAATTTATTAAAATCAGAAAAGAGAATCATTAAATACACTATCTATAATTGGTTAAAATTTATTAAAATCAGGAAAGAGAATCATTAAATATGACGTGAGACTTACAAAAATTTGTCATTTGTAAAAAATTTCAACCAATGAAAAGGGGTGTGTTCAAAAGAGTGTATTCCTTTCTCAATTTGAATTATTCAACTAACAATTAAGTATACCCAATGAGTTAGGTTATAAATAGTTTAAGAATAGAAAATTTAAATGATATTTTAAGAGTTATATATCATGAATATCATAATAACATTATTAATTAATAATGCACATTTTTTTTTTTGAGGTAAAATAATGCACATACTTACATACAAATTATTTTACATTTTTTTATTTTATTATAGTTAACCCTATTTGTATTTTTAGACAATCATTTTATATGTGTATTTCACACTCACACTCATCTCTATTTTTCTTTATCTTTTTTTGTATACACACATTTTAAAAATATATCTCAAAATTATAAGCAAAAACATTTGCTTTTTCCATAGTCGTTTTGATCAAAATATTTTTTCTATAGTTAAAACTTGTTTGTTCACTAGAACACGGCAACTGGTCCCCGAGCTGTATGCTTTTATTTTAGTAAATGATGAATTTAGTTCTCGAAATTGTGACTTGTTGTCATTCAAGTATCTAGAATTAACAAAATATGAAAAAAAAATCCTGAAACTATAATATGTTTCTCACTTTAATTTAAAATTACAATGTAACGTCTGATTTTAATAATAATATTAATTTATGTTTCTCACGGTATCTTCCAACTCACTGGATCATATACTAATTCCGCTTGCGATGCGTGACTGCTGTTGGCCCAAGAAAATTTTGTATATTAATATTAATATATGTTAATATTAATATATGTTTATAGATTAAAATGATAATAAGTGCCTATTAAAAAAATGATAATAAGCGATTAAATTTAAGATTTAGATGAAATAAATTATAGTTTGAAAGGCTTTTTTTTTTTTTTAATTTCCCTAAATTTAAAGACTAAAATTACACTGAATGAGAATTCCATGAACAAAATCGGCACTTTACTCTTTTTTTGTTTCGCCCTCTTCTTATATTTTTATTATTATTATTTTTGTATGAACAAAGACAAAGTTGCATGTTCTTAAACCATTGGCCTCAGCACCCAAGAAAAGACAATGGGTGCACAGCACACACAACACAATACAACCAAGGGTGGGGCTTTTCATTTTCAAACCAAATACATTACCTCGGAATTCGGAAAAATAAAGAACCTCTCACTCTCTCTCTGTAATATAAAGTCTCAGCTTCCTGCACTCTCTTCTTATCTCAGCTTTCTTCAGCGAATACTCACTCACTATTCCCAATCCCATGGCATTTTTCATACCCACCTCCTCAACACATGCTTTCTGCTCTAAAGGTAACTTTTTTCCCCCTCCTCCTTCTCCCCCATTTTCTATTCTCATAGGGTTTTAGTTTTGATGGTTAAAATACTTATCTTTTTTGTTTTTTCCTTTTAGTTTTAATATAATTTTAAATATAAAGCTTCTTCTTTGGTTCTGAACTTGTTATGTCTCTGAGTAAGCACTACCACTTTGGGTTTATTACCAGCATTTCTGATGTGGGTCTCCATTTCATTTTCAATATGCTAGTAGTTCTCCTCTGGGGTATTTTTATGTAGTTGTAGTTATTCTTGCTGCTAGAGCATACAGTTTTTTGTCCAAGGATTTGATCTAGTTTATTCCTAGGGTCTTTATTTGTTTAGTAAAGTGATTTAATATAAGAGATGTACATATATGGATGTTAGGAAAGAGATTGATGAGTATTATTTATCTTTGCTACTTAATGGATGGAAGATAGTAATTTTTTTTTTTTTATTATATAATGTTTTGGTTGATTAAGGTTGTGTGCAGCAGCATCCTCTGTGGGTTAATATATGTAGTGATTATTTCTTTATGTTGCCTTCGTGAGAGTTCATGTGCTTGTGGATATTGATGGAAGATTTGTCTGTGTAAGTAAGAGATAGCTTATTGGAGCGGAGGTAAAAATGCTACTTTTTGTTGCAAGCATATACATGGTGGATGGATAATGCAGGGAGTTCTGGGGCCTACTAAAACAAATCCTTTCTTCATGAATCTAGTTTTTTTTTTTTTTTTTTCCAATTGTTCAATTGTATATGACTAAGTCCAAGACATATGCGAATATGGGTAGTTGGGGAAAGTTTGGAGGAGGATTGCAATTGTTATGTTTGGCCTATGTGTACCCATGTATAGTTGTATACTGATTCTGTTATCCCTTTTAAAATAATATCACAAGCTTGTTAGGCAATAGTCTAATGGTAAATAGACAATTTGACCAAGCCTTCACTGAAACCAACCCTTGAAACTATGTTAAAACTTTCAGTTGGTCAAAAGTGCAAATAGGATTGAACATGAAACCTTGTGTGAGTGTGAAACAAATACAGATATGTGAAAATGGAGGATGGATCTGGGTGAGGCTGGGTGGGGTTAAAACAGAGATGGGTCATGTGAAATAGGATTGAAAACCTTAAGCAGACTGCAAACATGTGGGGGACTACGCCAGGATGAAACATAAATCCTAGCAGAGATTGAAAATCCCTTTCTTGATGCTGCTGACTGGGATTTTAGTGGGGCTAATTTAGGATTTATCAACCCATTCAACCATCTATACAATGCAACAGCTTCTATTTCTGTCTGCGATTACTGTGATGGCCTTTTGTGGCCCTGGTACACTGAACACTGGCATTTGGGAGTGGGAGAGTTGTGCTTTGTTATGTGCCCCTGTTTTGCTGATTTTTGGGCCTCTGGTTGCTATTGATAACTCTACTCCACCTTGCTCCCCCTCCTCACCCAAGCATTTATATGTCCTGGCCAATGTGTGTAGATATGCATTTTATGCCTAAAGTATTGAATATTTGAAGTTTTAGGTGGAATGCAGCAAATAAATGCTCACATTTATGGCAGATTCTAAAATAGGAATTACTTGCTTCGAATATGCCATAAACTCCTTTGTTTATCTATCAAAAGTATGTAGAGCAATAATCTTCTACATGTGGGTGTTTCTCACTTGAATAATATCCCTAAGAATTTGGTTTTTAACTGAGTCTAATAGTGTCGTGTGATCCATGTAGTCAATCTCATTGAGTGGGATAAGGCTACTATTGTTGTTGTCGTTGGGTGATCCCCACTTCAGATTTTTGGAGGATGTTTGGGTGTGAAATTTTGGAGTACATAGGTTGTGCAGCTCTGCTGTATTTTATTACTTTTTGTTTTGTTTTCCTCCTAAAGTGTTTTGTTCTCTTGCTTTCGATGATTTCTTATCCTTCTTTTTCTTTATATTAATTTTATTTTTCTGTAAAAAAAATTGTAGCCAACAATCTTGCCTCGATTTTCTTTTCCCTGACATTAATGTTTTGATGTGCTCACCATTTTGTTTCATCTCTAAAAATTTGACCCAACTACTTATGAATTTTAGGTTTGGGGAAATTTGTGGTGCCTGGCACAAGGAGTCGATCCTCTTGCGTAACACATGAAACATTTTTTGTTGCTTGAAGGTATTGGAGTTATGGATTAATATACCTTAAGTTTGGAATAGGGAATGAAGCCATTGGTCCTAGTAGTTTAATTTATATGTAATATATTATTGGATTTTTTGTACATTGTTTGATGTAGTCTGGATCAAATCATTTGTTGTACATCAATTTGCTATATATAGTGATGACAGCTTGAACTTTCCTACTCTACATGCATATAGTTTTTTCTTTTTTCCTCTTTTTAATTTCAATGCTTCCAGAATTACAAAGGTAGTAGCACTATGGTAGGTTTGCTAAATAAATAGAAGCACCTAATCCCCCTTCTAATTAATTTTGCGCCACCCTTGCAGCTATATGTTTTCCATACTTAGCAATTTTTTCAGCATTCTCAAATATTTGTTTACTCATAACATCATGCAAACGACCCACTGTCTCAAAAGCCAATTCTGACCTCCAATATCTCCAAAGAATTCTTTTTGTGCATGAACATCCCACAATGCAGATAAAAGCTTTCTCAAGCACAAGTAGTGTTATTCACTAAACCAAGCAACTTTCATACCACTCTGAATTTGTTGGAGCTGACTCGCATGCCAAACTGGTCATTATGCCTCATATCTATCATGATCAGCATGTGTGGTTTCTACTGCCTTGAACCCCATCAGAAATTATTATCATTCTTTGTATTTGAAAATGCGGAAATAGATGAAAGGTTGAAATTGCAACATTGTGTTTAAGGCGATCCACTATAAACAGTTTCATCTTTGTCGTGTTTATTTACTATCTCAATTTCTATTTATAAGATTCAATTATCTAATTTATTAGGATTAAGAAAAATAGTTAATTTAATTGATAATAATAATTTTGTCTTAAATCTATATATTTTTTCAAAACTACCATTGTCATTAATGTTCCATTTTCTTCTAAATGTTCATATAATCTCTTTCTTATTTTAATTAGGGCTATTTTAGTTTAAAAATAATTAATGCAAGGTACATTATGAATTGGATCTTATAAAAAGAACAAGCACCACTTCTGATTTGGATATTATAAATAGGAACAAATGTAGTATTTGATGGGTGAGGGGATATTTTTTCACATCTTTTTGGTTGTTTTTAAGGGGCATCTATGGAGAGTTTGAGCTTTGCACTGTCATATAAGTTGTCCATTAAATTACTCTAGGAACATTTTCACTAAATAAAAATATAAACTCATGTTTGGAATGGAATTGGTTTGATTTGATGTAAAAATCAATTATCATGTTTGAAACTTATTATAAAAATACAATTCAACTGTTTTGTAAATCAAATTGTATGTTTGGAACACCTTTATAATGAAGAGTTCACTTCATTTTAATAATTTTACATTATACAGAAAAGGTAAAACAAATAAATAAAGATAAAATTATCAGTCCAACCAAGCAAAAGTAAAATCAAATTGAACTCAAATTCAACCGTATTTGAGTGGAATTTTAAATACACACAAATTAAAAAATCAAATTAATTTTAAATTTACTTATTCCACACTCAAGAGAATCTAGAAAGCCTGCATTCACGAGGCCGGCCCTGAGGAAATCGCTTGTAATCTTTGCAGTAGTTATAAATCATGTAATACTTTTGCACCCATCTCAGATTTCTTCTATCAACACCATCCAAATCTTGAGTTTGCCAAGTATTATGAGTCATGGAAGCTGAGTTTGAAGGACAGGAGGATGATCCTTTGGACCACACACAAGCTTTAGCATCAAAGTTCCTATAGTAAGCTTTGAAAGGAGCATAGGACCAATTTGTTTTCACAAGCCCTCCTCTTGTTGCCCATTGATCTGCACACCAAAGACTAGAGTATAGCCTCATGGGCTGGCTGCTAGCAAATGGAACTCCCCTGGCTTCATAGTTGTTGAAGACTCTAATAGGGATATTATCTACCAAGAAACTGGCCAAAATGTTGAAACATAGAGGATCAATAATGTAGTTATACATTACATATGGAACATAGATGGTTCCATGAAAAAATTCATTTTTAGTATACATAATTTCATAGAGAAAAAGATATCCATAGTGAAATTTGATAGAAATGGAAATATAGGATTAATGGACAATGAAATGAAAGGTCTAGGTTTCTTACATGATGCGTTGAGGGTTCCACACAATAGTATATGTGTGGAAATTTTTTGTGGGGTCAAACCAAAGATAGAATTGTTGTTCTCTATTCCCTATGCCTTGGGTGTAGATATTGGTGTGGACAATGTAGGGCTCTCCACTTAGGTTTCCCAAGAACTCAAAATCTATCTCATCATGATTTGGCCCTTCAGAAGATAACTGCACCATGACACATAAGCTTAGTCAAAAGCATCATAAAAGTTATGAACAATAATATATACACAGATAGTTTAAAGATTTTTTATACTATCATCTAATCATAAACCGTCATAAATGATAAATTTATTAACTTTTATAATTATTACCTTAAAAGTCATACAAAAGATTAATTAATGATGTAAAAACTTCTAAACTAAAAGGACATGCCTATTAAACTCAAAAGTTATACAATACAGTGGATTCTTCTGCCTAAGCCAATTAACAATTGATGCATGATCACTTTTTTAAATATAGAATATTTTTGAGGCGCAAGATTTGTATAATTATTTAATGTTGGTTGGTTTAGTGCACACAATAATTTCTCACACGAAATATATTAACTGCATCAAATGTAAAAACAATTAAATTTAACATGAGAACAGAATAAGAGGATTTCTCACATAATATGTAGTGACTGTGCCAGCTGAGTTACCAGAGACAAGCTTAATCTGCATGTCTATTCTTCCATATAGATATTCTGCCTTGGATCGAAAGCCAGAGCCAGAGGATTGGTCAAGAGAAAGCACGAGTAAGTTGCTTCCTAGTATCTTTACACCACCATTTTCACCCCAAGTGATGTCAATATCTTCAAAGAAATCACCCTCAGCAATGACTCCAAAGAGACACATCAAGAGAGAGGCCAGCAATAGAGCTGAGATTCTCAGATAGGTTTCATATTTTGCCATATTTGCTTTAAAATCTTGTGGTTTAAGTGTGAGAAGCTAGTCTCTCTATATGGAGTTTATATAAGAGATGGAGACCATGATGAACTTTTGGTGCACTAGGACGTTTCATGCACTGATGAGAGCAATTGAAGAAAATATTTGAGCTAATTAATTAAGTGGGTTCCCGGGAAGGTCGCATATGGTGGTATGAAGATGTTACAAAGAGTTATCTTTGTTAAAGTCATTACTTATTAGCTTTGGTCCAGTAATAATCTCGATTATTGATGATAAAATCAATAGTCAATATTACGTACATATACATAATTATTAATTATTAATTTTTTTTTATCAATGACTGAGATTATTTTACCTTTATTTACTTTAGAGGAGCCAAATTCAACTTTAATAGATTTGAGTTTTGCTCTTCTATTCTTTCCAAGGCAAAGCTCATAATAGGTCTTACAAGAAAAACGAGTAAGAGGGAATAAGGGAATGAAAAAAAGGCCAAACATATTGTAAAAAAGTGGAATCTGCATACTCAATTCAGTTCATGTTATATAGTTTAATGAATTAAGGGGACAATACCTTTGAGTATTTGTTACAATTGATTAGGGATATGCGTGTATAGTAACTATATATACCTTGGATTGTACATAACTGATCAGAGAATGTCCAAAAATTTTGCCTGATTTGAGGATATCTAAGGGTGCAAATGCAATTGCACGATAGTATATGCTTAACTGGCTTTGTTATGGGCTGTCTTTTCTTCAAGAGCAAATTTAGGTTTTGAGGTATAAAGGAGGTAACTAATAACTATAGGTGGATTGAGAACTTGGCAAAGTAACTCGAAATACAAGGCTACACGTGCAGACTTGCATGTGATTTATTCCATATACATGATACAAGCCAAGAAATCTATATGATTCCAAATCAGCATCTTCATACCTACGAGAGTCGATATTAGTGAAAGGGGTTAATCTTTGGCAACAATGTGATTAATTATGATTTAAATTCCGGTAAGAGATGTTTATATTTAATGTTCAATTATATTTCAAATAAAATTGCTTTGGAAAAAAACTACATAGAATTTTAAGTTCAAATCTTATTCCTACAATTGTACACACAAAAAAAAAAAATAGTCATCTTTTTCTAGGCGTACTTTAAAAAAAAAAAAAGCGTACAATAGAAAATAGGCAACAACTAGATTTGAACCATATATGAACCTTCCTCTTTGCATATACTTTTTTCTTTTTTTTTTCCAAAGGTCTCTATCGCATATGCTTAGCTTACCACTTAGTCACATTCGTATTTTTTTTAAGATTGTTATATTAGAAAAGGTTTAATAATCAAAATATTAAAAATATATCAAATATATAAATATTAATTAAAACATTTTTATTCTTATATAGTATAATAAAATGGCTCATATTAATATTTAGCTTAATTATATTTTTAGTTCCTTTAGTATGAATTATGTGATTATGACCTTTTAATTTTCTTTTATTCAATTAACTTTATCTATTTTTAAAATTAAGAAAATTTAGTTTTATTGTTATTTTTTCTTCTACTTGAAACCCCCAAATTCCTATTTTATATTCAAAATCTTCACAAATAGAATTAATTAAACTACTTTTAAACATTCTTCTACCAAAAACTCACTAACTAAACATTAAATTTCACGCAAAATAAAATAAAAAAAATATTTTTTCCTCTTTAAACTCATCTCATGTCCTGTAAAGAGGAAAAATACATTCTCCTAATAAATATTCTAATTTAATAATTGTTTAAAATGAAAATAAAATTATATAATAATGAGATTATCTGTACATAATTATGTACAGATATACATGATTATGTACAGATAATCTCATTATATATTACCATAAACTTATTGACATAACCTTTTTTTTTTATATATATATAAATATTATAACTCTTAATTTAAAAATAAAAAAAAATACCCTTTCTTACCTTTCCTTCCAAAACTTCACTCCTAAACATACCTTAAGGACAAGCCTTGCCAAAGAATAAAAAATAAAAACAAAAAGACTATTTAGTCCAATTCATTCAGGGATCCACCTAACTGTCCACACCACATTACTTAAACAAGAGACCGTAATAGAAGAAATAATGCCTTTCCCAAGGAAAATACCACGAAATTTCCATGATTTCCAAGCCCAAAATTTAAAGAAGACATGTAATGATCATATATATGTAGATGTAGATCAATCTATGCTGAAGACTAGGCATTAAAGAATAAATGCAATTGCATCCGACGCATACTTTTCCGTCTCTTCGTCCGACTAGTTGCTATGGTACATAAGTCTAGATCTTTTGAAAAGGAACGCTCTCTTATGATATACATATATGGTGAAAAACATACAAAAAAACTTCACCATTCTTAAATAATTGATAATTCACATATTAACCCATGATGAACCTCATCGAGAGTGGTATAGCTGCCTGTGTTGTCTGGGAGCATAACTTAATCTAGACAAGGATGGCAAACAAATGTTGAGAACCCCTCCTTGTTATCATCATTTTATCTTATTTGATGAATAGCATAAATTAACCTTGTTCTTCAATTATTCTTGTCACAACTCCAACAGCAATCGTTCTTCCCATTGATCTTAGGGACACCCTTCCAAGAGCTTTACATCTAGAGAACTCTACCACACAGACTGACTCATGCAAAATCACCTAAAAATCAGACAAAATAAAAGTCATTCAAGTTTTGCGAATCCCTGGCATCATAGAAGAACAGAAAAGTGAAGATCATTGAAACAGTGAGTTTTGCATTGTTTATTCACCTCAATTACTGCACTTTGCTTTGCAGTGAGACAGCGAGGCGACTTTTTGGTCACCTTACCAGTCTTGGGATCAAGTACTGACAATATTCTAGAAACTCTAGCAGGTTCCTTCGAATGGTGTATATGAAACTCTAACTGCAGAGATAGAAAAAGAAAATTGAATTTTTCCTCCAATAAAATAAACTGGAAAATAAAGTGCTAAGAATGTCATTTGCATAGTACACACCTGTGTACCCACTAATATGGGACTTGCACCATCCAACACTAGCACTTTCAACTCCAAATGCTTCGCAAGTGCAACAGGAAAGTCAGGATGGCATAGTACACCTCCTGCCATCACATGACTTCCATCGACACCTTGCAATGTTACAGCTACATTATCTCCAGCTCTTGCAACAGTGCAGGCATTAGAGTCACGCACCAATGAGCGTACTGTTCCCACAACAGCTGAAGGCATAACTAAGACCTACAATTTTATATATATAAAAAAAAAGTTTTAGACAAATAGTTTCATTTCATGTCATGTAAGAAAAGCTAGCAAATCAAAATTTGTGCCCTTTGAGACATTATTATCTCAATTTTCATGCTAGACAATTTTCCTGAACAAAATTCTAGGTAACATCCCTTGCTGCCTCAGCATTGTCTAACTGAACATGCCAAGGGGAAAATGGCACATTTATAAAGAACTATATAAAATGAGTTCATCAAGTGAACATTTGTTTCATAATAATAATAATAATAATAATAATGCTTAATAAGTTGAGTTTAATTTATATACATTGTCAGCATAAAATATTTGTACATGGACATTCAATAAAAATCTACCATATCCCCACATCATACTAATAAATAGGATGATATGGTAAAATGGTCAAATCTTCTTGAAAGTTTGTATAAAAAAAATTATATTGATAATGTATATAAATTGAACTCACAAGTTTTTGGTCCTTAATTATATTTTTACTTTGTGAGTCCTTTTTCAACATTTTTATTTTAGTTTCTCTACCAAGTACATATAGTAAAAACACAGGGAATAAAATATCTAACTGAAAATTGTTAATGCCTAGCAGAAATTCAGTTAGTTTCAGATCAGTAAATAACACTTCTAATCTGGAGAATTCCAAATTTAAATCTATCATTTGATTTTTCATTAACAGCCATAACATTGCCCAATTGGTATACCTTTGATCCACTCCGAAGAGCTCCTGCTTCCAGTTTACCAGAAGCAGACACCTGCCCAAGTGTAGTTGATTTGATGACATCGCATATTGGCATTAGTAGAGGTTTTGAGAATTCTCTAGTAGGAGGTTGGAGAGAGTCAATTGCATCTAATAGATAAGGTCCACCATACCTGTTCACAATGAACATTGAACACAACCATCATTCTTTTTGCAGTACAAATTGCATACAATCAAAACCAAAATGAAAGTGACTTGTAGCTAAAATGCTATCAGACCAAATGCAAACCTAGATTGCCAGTATATAAACACCTATTATAATATATCATAAATGCTGTCAAACTATCTGTCACCATACATTGCACAGGTAAGCACACCATACCCTCCTGTTTTCCCTCTAAATACATTTTTTTTGCTTATTTAAGAGAAAAGTTGAGAAAATTAGTCTGTACCAAATAAGTTGGGAGGTAGAAGCATCACCTACTAGTGCTGTTTCAAATGGTACTTTTGATCCCCAGACACAATGAACATTATATCAAATTTCATCTATGACTCCAAAGTGCAGAATATGGTTTCTAACAGAAATTTACATAAAGAAAACACCCACCCCGTCCATAGCCCTCTTCATTGCCCATCATGAAAAGTCAAAATCACACCTAGAGTAATAAAAAACATACCAGTTTTTTAAACGAGCATCAGAAGGGGATGCCACCAAATTTTGATTTTCCATGGCACTCATGGGAATCCAAGATACAGAAGAATCTTTGAAACCACATGAGTGGAGAAAAACTCCCAGCTTCTGCCTTATAAAATCAAATCGATCTTTGGAGTACGCAACAGCATCCATCTTATTTACAGCAACTATAACCCGGTCAACACCAAAGCTTCTGATAAGTTGTGCATGCTCCCTTGTTTGCCCTTTGCTGTCGCCATCCATACCAGCTTCAAATGAACCAAGTGAGGCATCTATAACAAGAATCGCAGCATCAGCTTGTGTTGCCCCAGAAATCATGTTTGGGACAAAATCTTTATGGCCGGGGGAGTCGAGCACAACAACATGATATCTCTTGGTGTCAAAATAAGCAACAGCCACTGTCATAGTTATTCCCCTTTCTCTTTCTTCAGAACTTTCATCAAGTGCCCAAGCATAAGCAAAGGATCCCTTGCCCTAATTAACAAAAAAAAGGAGCAGAAATCGGCACGAGTTCAGAAACATCATTTAAAAATACAAAAAAGATTACCACAATGAAATTACCTGTAACTTGGCCTCCTTTTCATATTTGTGCATTTCTTTCTGGGAAATCCGTCCCAATAGGTGCAGTAACCTACCAGATAGAGTTGATTTTCCAGAATCAACATGGCCAACCTACAATAGACAAACTAAAAAAGATGAGACATTTGATTCCAAGAAAATATTTTCCTAGAACGTACAAAAGAATAGGCCATTTGCATACAATTGCAAGATTCAGCTGAGTCAATGTATCTTCAGCTTGTTGAGGGAGCATCCATTTTTCTGGCTTATAAGAAACATGTGAACGAGTTCCCTTAGCATTAGTATTATCTGAATTTCCAGATCTTACATCGAGAACCATGTTGTTGAAACTGCTGGAAATACTTTCAGGTTTTCCATCTTTGATAGAAGAGGAACTACCCGACTTTTCTTTGCCTGATTGAATATCAATTGTACCATTTTTCAAAGAATTTATTTTATTAATATTGTCACCTTTGTCTTTTGACAAAGATTCTGGCAAGCTGTTTGGAGTTTTACCACTTGTTTGCAGATCAATTGCTACATTTTTGGAAAGCTTGCTCTCAGCTGAACTATCCCGTCTGCTCTTTTGCATTAAGGATGATAAGTTGTCTGAACTTTCAGCATTTGATTGTACAGAAAGTTCATTCTTCTCTCTGATGCTTGATGAAAGCTGAGAACTTTTAGAGTTTGTAGCTTTGTCTGAAAGCATTACAGAAATAAGATAGATTAATATTTATGTACAAGGAATTAGAATGTGAAGATAATAAATATGGAAAAACTATACATTTTTTCCTAGATATTTTTTTTTCATTTTTTTGGTGAAAGCTACCGTGACAAAGATTTTGTTAGAAATCCCAGTTTGGCCTTGAGATATTTCCAAATTACTTTGACTCCCAGAATCAATGAAAGCTTTCTGCCATTGGACTTAAAACAACCTCCAGGAAGTAGAAATCTTTCCGAGGGTGATTCAAGGACACAACTTTATTAGGAAAACATATTGAACAGCTAAAGCCTAATCTATTCCCTGATAATGATCATTCTGTGCTAGATTTTGAGAGACTTGAGCCCAAAAGTTTAAAAAAAATGTCAGAAACTTGGAATTTATATTATTTCCTTTTTCTTTAAAAAAAGGGGGGAAATTGAAAGTTTATGAAAAATATTGAAGTGAACCACAAAGAAATGATGTGACTTTTCAGTTTCAAAATGATGGTTACTAGCTCTCTCAAATCTCAACTATTAAACACATATCCTCTAACTTGAGCTCAAGAGGCAAATTAGATTTGTTGAGGGAAGGATACCTTTCAAACCCGTTTTGGAAGAATGTAGGCCAGTATAAACCACATCATCTGGGGATGGAACATCAAACTTGAAAGGACCTGCATACAAAGAAAAGCATGGTTTTATAATCATTATTTAAAAAAGAATAAAATAAGTAATTTGCTCACATGTGCAAGGAGTTGCAACTTGCAGGAACTAAATCATGATATGTCATTAAACAAACTCTGAACTTCAACTAATAAGATCTTTTGCTCTAATTATTATTGCATAACATTCAAAATGTCAAATTTAGAAAAAACTGTTTAAACTAGTCACATGCACATCCTGAATCAAAACTTGTGAAGACCTATGTTTAAATGTGGATGGCTTTGAGTACTAAAAGCCTTATGAATTTCATGAAATTCTCCTCGGACATTCTCAAGCTTGTAGAAGTTACTGCCATCTGTCAGAAAACCATCATCCGGCTTTGGAAATAATACAATCTCTTTGGGAATCTGTTGTGGTAATGATTGAAAAAGAGACCTGGCCAACTTGGATGCTCCAGGACTTTTGCTTATGTCTTCAACTGCACCAAAGACATTGTTCAATAGGTTATAGGAATATCGTCGCCATTGTTGTAAACCTAACACTATGCAGCCAGATACATATTCTCATATTCTTTGTTCTTTTCATCCTATTCAATAAAATCTTTCTTTTCTTCTCCATTCCTAATTCTTTTTTTTTTTATCAGCCCCCATTCCTAATTCTTGGTTTGTAACAGTTTAATATTTTTCTTTTTTGGTATCTGGATGATGCAATATGATCAGTTTTCAGGAAGAGTTGAATTCCCTCCAAGTTGTTAAAACCAAACAATAACTAATACAAGAGCCAAGACCAATTGTTTATCAATTTAGCTCAATTATTTTAATTTGCTGGTCATTATTTTGCTCTTGTCGAGAAACCTATGGTACAGTTAATTAGAAATGGACTGGGTCTAGTTCACTATCAAAAACTAGCTCAGAAGAATAGGATTGCCCAAGTCTTATAAGGAGTATTTTAGCCATATTCCTATTCAATGTAGGACATCTTAACACACACACCTCACGCCCAGAACAGGATATCTAGAGTGTGAGGTTTGCAAGACTAAACATTTGTGGGTGACCCAACATTAATACTGAATAGGCTCTTGTACCATATTAGAAATGGATTAGTCCTAACTCACTCCCAAAAGCTAGCTCAAGGGAGGAGGATTGCCAAAGTCATGCAAGGAGTATTCTGTCCATATTCCTAATCATTGTGGGGACATCTTCACATAGTTTGGTGTTTCTTCCTACAATAGCCATCTAAACTGAACTGCACTCAAATCCACTCAAGGGTGCGCTATGAACAAGATATACAGCATCGTGATAGTCAATACTCTCAAGAAAGGTTGTAGCATCATGTAGTCAACTATTACACTGAAACTATAACTTTATTTAGAGGAAGCATTTGTCATAAAGGAACAATAATTGCAGAATACAATGTCAACCATTGGATGTACCTTGTAGAGATGCACCACAGGATTTTTGAGTCAGCATACAAGTTGTGCTTGTGAAGCCCATAACTAAATACAAGCTACTTTAGTCACATGTGTTATGTCACTTATGTGCAGATCTAGTTCACATACAACAGACTACTTGTTTTTTGTGTCATAAGGAGGCTAAGCCCTTATGGCACAATATTCTAGGGGCTCTTGATGAACACAGGGTGTCCTTTATAGAGCAGCTTCAACAATTCATTATAAAGGTTTTGGTAAAAGCAATAAAGCCAAAACATAGTGGCAATGTTCAGTTTGTGCAATCTTTGGAGAATTGTGTACATGGCATTCTTTTATACTCCTTCATATGGCCATTTTAAGGCAGTTGCCATTTCTAACAAACAGAGACAGGAAAGCCTTGCTTCATTCTTGATTTTCTTCCTCCCCACATCTAATCCTACCCTGTGAGAAGGACGACTATCTTGTTTTAACAAGTCTATTTTTTATCATCTAGTACCATGCCTTAGCCTTAGAAGTAATAAACAAACCAGAATTTCAGATAAGTTTTTATCTCAGCTTATCTTTCTAGGGATGGAGGATAGAAAAAAAATATCCCACAGATTTATATAATTTCACATATCAACTATGTGTTGATATTAACAAAGCTAGAAGAATTTAGAAACTTTACATTCCAAGATATTCTAAGTCCCATCCTCCCATGTCAGAACAGAATGACAAAAGAATTTTATGTGTCACATCAACGAAGACTATCACTTAGGCAACTTTTTTCTCTCCCCCATACCCTAAGCCACAAATGAAAAAAGGCAGAGAGTAATTTAGAATTTAAACCATGTAAAAGAGATGTCCTTATCATACAAAACAAAAGAAAAAACCCCAGCAATAAACAAAATTATTCTTCATTAACTGGATTACCTGTTTTGTTACTGTTGGAAGTTCCAGTGTTAACCAAGGGACCACGTACAACACCACAAATATCACAAAAAGTCATACTCTCATCGTTGTCATAAGTGCAAATGGAGCATTGCCAAAGCCCAGGTTTAATGGTCTCTTGCTTTGTATCAGGTCCTCCTGTTAGGGCAGCAAAAATTTATTATGAACAATAAACAATGTCAAAATTCAAATAGTCAGTCAGTGAAAAACTTAATAGCAATAACAAGAAGTCTAATAACAACCACAGCTCCAAATTAGAGAAACTGCATGGAAAACACGGAGCAGAGCTAAACAGAGGCCAGAGCTGTGTAAAGTACTATAACTAACACCAAAGCAGAGGAAATACAAGTGAAAGAAAGCATCATTATGGTAAAGAATAAAACAATTTAAACTAACCATAATCTTCTGCATCGGCATCATCATAAGCGTAGTCGTCATAGTCATCATCGTAGTAATCGTCATCATAATCGAGTCCATAATTTACTTTACGAGGCATGGTGGCACTGAGCACGAAAAGGATACAGCAGATCAATTAGAAAAGAAGTGAAACAGATTTGGGAAACAGAAAACGAACTAAGCTCGCATAATCCATTTGTACGTGTTCTTCGCAGAATGGTGGGTTTGGCAGAAACAATTAACCGTTCCGGAGGCTCATTAGAGCTACGTGCTAAGCCACCGTTAACCTAGCCCTCTCGAGCAGCGAGCATGAAGGTGTTCGATTGAGAAAGGAATTCGAATTGAGAAACCCTTATTACTTTACCGGAAAATGAATGAGAATAGTGAATAAGTAGGGTTGAGAAGAGAAGAGAAGAATGAAGAGTGGAGTAAAGAGGTCAGAGGTGGGGTGTGGATCGAAGCAAGCGCGCAAGGGATCGATTGGCTTCCCTACGTGGATGGATGATCCCCTCACTCTCTCTCTCTCAACTTGTTCTTTCTTTTTCCCCTTTTCACTGTTGTTACTCCTATTAATTATAAATTAACAGAATAAAAAAATTAATTATAAATTAAAATTAAAATAATTATTTTAAAAGATAATACTTTTAGAGATTATTTCTCAAAATATCATTTTTAATATTTTTTAACAAGGACATTTTAAAAAAATTCTATATATTTTATCTCTTTCAATCTATCTATTATTTTCATCTTTATTTCTAAATTAAATTTTAATATTTTAAAAAATTATTAATAATTAAAAATAATCTTATATTATAATATAAATTATTTATCATAAATTTAAAATATAATTTATATATTTAAAAAATAAATTTATTATAAATTTTAATTATAGTATAATTTATATATTTTAATTATGACCTTTTGATGGCCAGAATATAATAAGATAAAATCATTATTTATCCTATCCTCTTGTTAATAAATTATTTAGTGTATCAATAAGATATGATTTCTTTATCTTGTTGCCTATCATATTCTCTAGTTAATAAATTATTTAGTACATCAATAAGATAAAAAAATTATATAATTTTTTTACTGCTCAAGGAGAGTAGAATTATGAGTGATAAAACTCACTAAATATTTAATGCACATAAAGGTTTGTTTAAGCTGAAAATCCACCGTTCAATGCTAACTACATAAACATTTTTTTTTATATAATTTAGTTAAAATTATACTATTTTTATAATTTTGAAAATTAAAAAATTAAATTAAAAGAGAATTGGGGTGGGAGAGAAGAGAAAATATAAAAAGATAGGAAGGGTAAAAAAAAATTCAAAGAAAACAAAAGAAAACTGGGGCGTGGGAAGAGAAAAAAGGGTTGAGAATAATAAAGCGCAAAGATTAAAAAATATCAAGTAACAACACCCGAAAAGAAATAATTTTTTGAGCAAATTACACTCGCCTCCTTATGTTTATGACTTATTACACTCAGCTTCACTCTTTTCTTTGACCCTACATAGAACCCCCTCATAGTTTGAATTTCATTACAGAGAGACCCAAGGCCCGTAATAGACCTCTTTCCGTTAACTCCAATGTGTCATGTGCGATGCACATGCATGTTTAACGAAAATTTTGGACAAAAATACCCTTATCTTCATCCTTTGCACCGATTAACAGCCATAAAGGCCAAGAATACCACAAACAATGACATTTAAAGGCCAAAGACACCAGAAACAATGACATTAACAATTACATTCAAAGGGCAAGAACACCATATCAATAAAATGTTACCATCATACAATACAACAACATGACATTCAAAGGCCAAGAACACCAAAAACAAAAAGAAGTTTGTTGGATTTGATTGCTTGAGAATATTGCCCCAGAGCTGCAGGTACACCTTCAATTTCCACGCTAAAAAAATTTTCTTTGAATTTCAAGCTCTAGCCTTCCACATATTCCTAAATAGTTGACAAGAGAGGAAGATCAACCAATTAACAAGAAAAGACAAAAATCATCACAAAATTAACACACAAAATTTTAAAAAACAAAAAAAAGAACAAAACATCAAAACATTACCAAATCTTTATGTGAATGGCAAATAATGCTTTGGTGACGAAGAGGAACATATGCGAGGGCAGAGCTGAAGCACGTGCAGAACTGAACGGTGATGGCAGCAAAGGAGTGCGCATGTGGAGTTTTACTGTGGGGGTGCACTCGTCGTCGAATCTAGTGGTTAGCGACGACGAATGTTGACATTGTAGGTGAGGTTGTTGAAGAAGTGGGTGAACCTTGAAGCACGATCATGAGAGGAGGTCAAATCTGGCGTGAAAAGGTTAGATTTGGCAGTGGAGGTCTTGTATTCGACGGTGGAAGGCGTGGCGGAGGGTGGTGGTGGTTGTGGAAGGGGTACGACACCGGGGTGGTGGTGATTATGGAAGGGGTGCGGTGCGGAGGTGGTGGTGGTTGTGAAAGGGTGCGGCGGTGAGGGTGGAAGATGAAGAAGAGGAAGAACTGAGGGTTAAGTGTGAGGTTTTTTTAGACATTTCACTCAAAACATAACACCGTTAATAACAATGATGGTTAAGGGGAGGTAAAAGAAAGAGTAAATTACAGCAACCCCCCTTGAGGTATGCTTAAATTACACTTGACACCATTCTCTTTTTAGACATTACTTTTACCCCCTCACTTAATGGTGTCAACCTTCTGTTATTTATTTTAATACAAGAAAATTTTAAATAATTATAATAATTTGATAATCCTATTTTGCCCTTTCTTTCATTTCCAGAACACCCTTCTCCAACCTTGACGTTCTCCTCTTCCCCGTCGTCAATGGCTTACCTATGCGGCCACCATCGCCGTCACGTACGGCGGTTCCACCGTTTACAACAAAAACCAACCAAAAAACCAAAAAATCAGAACCCAACCATTGTTTGCAGCTTCCATGAGATCTCCTGCAAAAAAAATCCCAAAATTTTAACACCAAGAATGAAGGAGAATGAAGGCTCCATTCAAATTTCAGATCTAGGGTGAGTATTGTCGGATTTGGGGTGGGTTTCGTCAGATTTTGCGAGTAGGTATCGTGGGTGCTTGAGGGCGAGGGAGATGCGGGTGCCAAGAAGCCGGCGGCGCTGTTGACGAGAACGATAAGGTTGGAGGCAGAGGAGCGACGGGCATAATTGGTGAAAAGGATGAAGAAGATGATGGTATCCAATTGATTTCAGACAATTTTAAAACAAAAATCTCAAAAACTGACAAAAATTAATTTTTTGAACTAAAGGAAACGCGCACTAACCAAAATACTTGCAATATCATTGATTAATTGGAATCACAACACATCCAACAGCAAATATCCTTTTTCTTTCTTTCCATTTTTTGGTTCTTATTTTAATTTCCCCCCCGTAACTATATTAGAATGAAGGCAAAGTAAATAAAGACCTCTCTAGTAGTTACCCTCTTTTTAGCATAAATGTTAAATTTCCTTCGTGAATAAAAAATCAAAATGGAAACACTGCTCCATCCGTGAACTTGTTTCACAAAAGCAAAAAAAGAAAAACGAGATGGACAGAGCAAAATGGAATAGAAGAAAGGTTGCAATGGTGGTGTGGAGAAGTGAGAATTGGAAAGTTTTAAAGAAGAAGAAGATGGCGTGAGAGAGAGGAGGGGAAAGAAAAGGGACGAGGGCATTTTAGGAAAAAAATTATTAAAAGGCATGTGCAACTCACATGACCTTTTAAACTTAACATTTTCTAACGTCCAAAATGACAAGGGGTACAATGTAATGAACTTCCAACAATTAGGGGGGGTTTTGTAGGGATTAAAAAGATAGGGGTGTCGGGTGTCATTAAGACATATCTCAGGGGGGGTCATTGTAATTTGCTCTAAAAGATATGCATTTTAACGGAGGGGATGCGAGTGTAATAAGACCTAAACAAATTTGTTTAGTGTAATTTGTTCTAATTTTTTTTATCATTATTGAAATGCACTGTTTCATTTATATAATTTTTTTTATATTATTATATTATAAAACAAATCCCCCCTTCTTTTTCTTCTCTGTCCGAGACATTCTTCCTCCCCCCCTCCCCCGCGCTTCTTTTCTTTCTTTCGTTCAAATCCTCTCTTCTTCTCATTCCTTCTATTCTCTTTTCCTTCCTTGTTCCAAAATCCATCAAATTTCTTACATTCTTGTGGTACTCAAGCTTGGAAAGGTGATTGACATTAAGGGAAACAATATCTATCTCTTTTCCTATTTGAAGCTTTTAAGGTAAACCCATGAACATCAGAGCTAGATAATTATTTTTATAGCATAGATTAGTTATGGGTTGTGTGTGAGAGGTGTTGGAAATTTAAATATTTGGATTATTGTGGTTTCCTCAAAACCCTAGGCTTTATAAATTTGGGGATTTTGTCTAATCTTTTATTCTCTTGTTATCAATGCCTAGATTCTTTGGAAAATATGGTAGTTGCTCCTTCCTACGACATTGGAAGGCATTGATTGGATTCTCTTTGGTTGTGAGTAGCTAAATTTACCTAGTGGCTTTTTCGTTGGTATTTTTAGGAGAAGCAAGTATATTTTAAAATACGTTTTCTTAGTGATCTTAGTTCCTATGAGTACTTGAGAAGGAAAAAATAAGTATACTATTTATTTTAATTGGTTGGAATTGATTCTTTGTGATTTTTGATAGTTTGAATAATTTAATTTAAATGTAGAAATTGAGTTCTCATTGTGAGTTTTGGTGAATGATGACTGTTTGCTACAACGAAGAGATAATGTAGCTTATGGATTGAATATCCATAGTTCCTATAGTTACCGTTTGCTGCAATGAAGAGATAATGCAGTCTACAAGTTAAATATCGTAATTTTATAATTTTTGTTTGCCACAACGAAGAGATAATTTGGTCTATGTGTACATAGTAGAATTTAAGTTCATATAAAGTTTGTTATTCTTGATTATGATTTTGATTTTAATTCTAATGAGTTCTCAAGAGAGTAAATATTAGTTTTATTAAAAAGAGCTATATTAATTTCACTTTAATTTAAATGTCATTTATATTCTTTTTGGATGTAAAAACTCGTGCTATGATTGCTTTCTCCTTCTTGTCCACTTTGTATTTTTTTATGCTCTCACTAAGTCTTTATGACTTACTCGCTCTTTCCTTTTTCCCCTCAGATTCACAGGAGATTGAGTAGCAGACTTCCTAGGATTTGCTGATCTTCCCAGGAATTTTGTTCATCTTTTGGTAGGCCTCTATTGCATGTGATGGAGAGTATATTTTTTTGGTGACTCCAGTATAACGCAGTTATAGGAATAGGGACAGAAATAGATATAGAGGAAATCTCTTTATTTTGAGTTATAGGTGATACTGCTATATAGACCTGTTGATGTAATTATGATATCTTGAGAACTACGATGATTGTGAGTTATATTATTATTACTAGTTGGTGTAATTAGATATATCCATGTCAAGGGCCTATGTTGTGATGTGTGACCTTGATATCTGATTGATGGATCTGAATATATGTATATATGACTTCACAGGTTCTATATATTTGGTTTGTCCTGTTTTTAGGATAGACTCTGCCTGATTTTTGGTAGTCCTCTTTATTTGTCTTTATTTATGTCTTAGTGTTCAGGCTAGCCAGGCTAAAGAATATGTAGCCTGTGCGCCAGTCATGATCCTAGGATGGGTAGTGACAATTATTTAGTTATTGAAGTATATTTTTCATTTTCATTATTCCAAAGTGAACAAAATGATAAAAAAACAATAAATACTAATAAAAATAAATAATATCCACTAAATTTAATGAAAGAAAAATAGAATGAAAATAAATTTCAATTCAAATAATAAAAAATAGAGAAAAAGGTCATGCACTAATAGTGTAAAACTATTTTACACTATCATCCAATCACAACCTACCATTTATGGTAAGTTTGTGATTAAATGATATTTTACACTGTCAGTGCATCACCATTAATCTCTAAAAAATATAATATTTAGTTCATTTCGCTTCACTTTCTCAATCTCAACATCTTCTTTTATGTATAAAAAAAATACTCAACATCTTCGAAAAACTTGATTCTCTCAATCTTATTTTCTTAGAATTTCATATTTCCCCCTTCTTGACCAAAAAAAAAAAAAAAAAAATATTTCCCCCTTCTTTTATTCTATTTTCCTTGATAAAACAATTAACAATTAATGCATAATAATAAAAACATTTATTAACATTTACTTTTTTTTATTGATAAGTAACCCACACGGGTATAATAAAAATTAAAAATGTAACAAAAAGTAGTAACGTTAAATAAAGATATTAAACCCCGCCATTATCCAGGCCAAAATATAAGCTTTCGCGCCCAATTTTCTTGCATATATGAAATGTAGTGTAGTAGCTTACTAGTTGATTCTCATTCTCCAAAGAGTAATGGGAATTCAGGGGTTTTTGCCGCTATTGAAATCGATTATGGTTCCAATCCACATCAAGGATTTGAAGGGTTGCTCTGTAGCGGTAGACACCTACTCTTGGCTCCACAAAGGTGCCCTCTCTTGCAGCACTGAACTCTGCAAAGGGATACCCACTACCAGGTAACCTCCCTTTTACACTCTTGTTTACAATTATTTTATTGGTAGTAAAAGTTCGATTTTTTTGAAATGGGGTTGAGTTGAATTTGTGGGTCCCCCCAACATGGAAACCATTAGTGCTGCTTAACTGAGATTGGTTTGTGTATTGGTGTGTTTTAGGCACATTGAGTATTGCATGCACAGAGTAAATTTGCTGCGCCATTTTGGGGTTAAGCCTATTCTAGTGTTTGATGGTGGGCTTTTGCCAATGAAGAGTGAACAAGAGAACAAGCGGGCCAGGTACTCTATATGTCTTTACAACATTGTACTTTGTTTTTCTTAATTGATGTTTATTTCCCACAGAAAATAAAAAATTTCTATCTGTTGTTGAGTTGAGTGACACCTTAATTGTTAATGGTATGCTTTCGTGTATGTTTTTTCTTTTCTTCTTTATTTCAAGTCTTCTACGTGTGAGTTATCTAATTCCAAAATTCAAAGAGGGATTTGTGGAATTAACAATTCCTCAGTGTACTATGTGTCTGCACGTAGGACAATTCTCCAATAAGATATAAGCTGACAATTTGAACAATAACTCTCTTAAGCTCTGTCTCCACCTCTCCATGTTTATGTTCATGTATACATGATTCATGAGGTTCTTATGCACAAGCATAATTTTTGAAAATAGCAGAAATGTCAGGTTTATGATCTTGAATTGCTCAAATTTTCTGCTTCCGTGCTAAATGTCACACCTATTTTCTTTGCTGTTTGTCATTGTTTGATTGCTTTGCTGTTTCTAATATTGAGGTAAAGCCAATGATTTGGTAATGGAATTGATCAATAATTTAATAATTTCCAACCTGATACTGAAAAACCAATCTTTCTCCAGTGCCCATGAAAAATAACACCTTGTTATGGGGACTGAATTTTTTTTGGTTTTTCTCTCCTTTTCCAAAAACAATTATTATTAAAGGATAGGAAGGGACAAGGGGTAATGAGCTTTGTTGCAAGATCACCAAAGAGGAGTACTTTGATTTCTGGGCAGGCTTAGGAACCTTAAAATCTCATCGATTGTTGTTGCACTTTTGCCAATGAAACAAGTTTTTTCTATGCTATAAGTGCAGGGTTAGAAAGGATAATTTTGCACGTGCAGTTGAACATGAGTCAGATGGAAATTCATCTGCTGCCTATGAGTGCTACCAGAAAGCGGTTGATATTTCACCTCTTATTGCACGTGAACTAATTCAGGTAAAATGGAGTTCAATATATCAGAGTGGCCTGGTTGTTGTGAAGTGTGTGTGTGATTTCATTTGGATATATTCAATGCAATAATTACATTACATCTACTCCTAAATGATTAACCTTGTTTTTTTCGTGGAAGGTATTGAAGCAGGAAAATGTGCATTATATTGTTGCTCCTTATGAGGCTGATGCACAGATGACATTCTTGGCAATTAGTGGACAAGTTGATGCAGTTATAACTGAAGACTCTGATCTTATACCATTTGGTTGCCCAAGAGTAAGTTTACCAGGTGGTTTAACATATAAATGTTTTATGTTATCTGTTTACTAGTGTATATTTCTTTCTACTTTGATGTACTCACTGGTTTTTGACTGACCTGTTTCTTCCTTGAAATTTTAGATTATCTTTAAAATGGACAAGTTTGGTCAAGGTGTTCAGTTCCAGTATTCCATGCTACAAAAGAATAAGGAGCTTAGTTTTGAAGGGTTCAACAGACAAATGCTTCTTGAAATGTGTATTCTGAGTGGCTGTGACTATCTTCAGTCTTTGCCAGGTATGGGTCTCAAAAGGGCCCATGCAAGCATTAAAAAATATAGAAGTTATGACAAGGTGAGTTTGGCTGATACATTTAACATGCACAATTGTTCAGAACCATAAAAACTAATCAAAAGTGCTTTTTTATAACAATATATATCTTTTAAATCTTGTACGTAAATCTTTCTATGTGAATTTTTTGTATTTCTAATGCCAATTATAATGTATCAGGTTCTCAAGCACTTGAGATACAGTGGAGTTTCTGTGCCACCCTTATACGAAGAGTCATTCAAGAAGGCCATACTTACTTTCCAATATCAACGGGTTTACGATCCAATTAATGAAAATATTGTCCATTTGTCTAATATACCTGATGATATTGGTGATGAGTTAGACTTTTTAGGCCCATATCCTTCATTTTTAATGTTCTATTGCCATTTTAAATTAATATCACTCTGCTCCATTTTGTTCAATCATCTAAGATCTTACTTGAAGTTATACCTTAACCTGGGATACACCCATGCCAAAAGATATAGCACAAAGAATAGCAAAAGGGGATCTTGATCCAATTACCAAAATGCCATTTGAGGTACATCATCAAATATCAATTTCTTCTTTATCTTTATCCATACCAAACTGTGTGTGTTAGTTAAAGTGAAAGAATAAATTTCTAGTAAACTGAAATATCTGTTTTTCTTGCATGTGTTGGTCAAATTAATTTGACTTATTTCATTTATTCATTTTTGGAATAAGGACAATTTGCATGATTGTGAAAAAAATGAATTTTGAAACTGATAGGAATAGGATTGACAACAACTGAAAAGACTGTTCTTAGTGTTCTATAACTGTTGCCTTTGGTTTGCATGGATGTGCATGAGTTTGTGTAAATTCTACATATAAAGTAGATTTTGTTTTCCTTCTTATGTTCTAGTACTGGTACAAGGTTTGCTTGGGAGTTAGTATCACCTTCACGCATGTTTTGAGCAAATATGAATAGATTGTCACCCCTTTCTTTTTAATAAATTAAGCAGTATACATGGAGGTATGCTCCCTCAATTTTTTATAGCCTTGTTTAAAGGGTACTGTTGGTTAAAAGTCCATTTCTTTTAAATGGCAGGGAGAGAATCTTACAGCCAGATTAGCAATTGCGGGAACTAGTCAATTCAAAACTCCTCATTCTGAAAGTGCAAAGAAAAAGATTGATTTGCCTGTGCAGAAGAATCTCTTGACTAAGTATTTTTGTATCCTACGAAGCATTCTTCTTGAATTGATTTCAATATGTTTAGGATGTTTAAAGGGGAGGAATGCAGGGCAGCATTCTATGGTTCACTGGGATACTGCCTGATGCTGTTGATGCTTTAGTTACCAATTTTCTAAAAATTTAGATTCTAGATTATATAACATTCAAAACAATCAAGTTGAGGCAATGAATTTTGGTGGCATTTAAGCTCAATGTTTCTTTACAACATACTGCCACTTGTAGCTAGCAGCTTTTCTTCTATTCCTCCTTAGAGTAACTTTTCCTTATCCATGAAAGGTTTTGCTTCTCATGAAGCAAAAAGGAAATTCAGAGCTCCTCGGGTGTCACCTACTGCTGCTAATGAAACAAAGAACTCTACTGCATCAGTAATTGACTCTGAGAATTGGGGCAGTGTCCCTCCTCCAAATATCCATGTAAGTTGCCTGAATATTGAACTATAATAGTGAAAACTCTACTCATTGTTGGTAGTGAGACTTAGATATTTTTTAACATATTCTTCCTTTCTTTAGATTGAATATGGTTCTGCCACAAACAATTCTGAATTTACAGAGTCTCCATGTCATGGTAAGATATAAATCTGCTGGTTTGCTTTGGATGGGAAAATGTAATAATCCCTTATGCCTTTACATGTGTTAGTTGCTCATTTCATTGTTTGCATGAATTAAGTGTCTATGGTGGGTGAGGAGAAGAAAAGCCCTGAACATACAGTACTGCGACAGCCCAGGCAGCCAATTCATAAACCGTGTCTGGGGTTGCATAAGGAGCATGAGCACACAAATGTCCAAGACACAGTTGAAGGAAAAACCAGGGAGGCAACAAGAAAGGTAATTGTAAGGAGTGCTTATTTTCAGCACAAGCAAGTGGAAAAGAATGTTTGTGACGAGAAACAAGATTGCCTGTCCTTTGGCATTGTCATTGATGAGAGAAAAAAGGCCTTATCTGACAGTGATATATGTAACAACCATTTGAAGAATAAAGACCAGGTAGTCCATGACACAGTTGAAGGAAAAACCAGGGAGGCAACAAGAAAGGTAATTGTAAGGAGTGCTCATTTTCAGCACAAGCAAGTAGAAAAAAATGTTTGTGACGAGAAACAAGATCGCCTGTCCTCCGGCATTGTCATTGAGGAGAGAAAAAATGCCATATCTGACAGTGATTTATGTAACAACCATTTGAAGAATAAAGACCTGAAAAGGAAGATCTCCCCTAATGACAATATTCAAAATGTAGGATTTTTTAACTTCGGACCTTTTGTTTCTTTAGCACTTTCTCCTTTTACTCGTGCACTGACGATTTGACTTTCTCCAGGAAAATTTGCAGCCCAGGCAAATGCACCGTTCTTCACCTCCTCATAATAATGGTATGAATAATTATTTGTTAGCTATATTTCTCTTCTTCACAAGTAAAACAGCTAGTATTAATTGTCTTGCTATTCCACCAATTGTGTTCTTTGCTTTTGTTGTCATTTTTACTTGCTGTCCAAAGTGGTGGCTATTCGCATGTTTTTTAAATAATCATGAAAGGAAATATCTCGGTGAAGTTTCTCTGAATTCTGACGTTTCTTGAATTTAGGTTGCTGTGATCACAATGTTGACGGACCATTTACAGAGAATAATGCTGAAGAAGAAAAATTTGGGACAAACATTTCCCATCTGGGCCAGTATTCAGAAATAGCTGAGAAGTCTATGGAAAGATTTGTCTCTGTGATATCATCCTTTCGATGCACTTCTGGCACTCGTGTCAGTGGTCTCCGTGCTCCTCTGAAAGATGTTCAAAACACCTCTGATAATAGGTAATGTATTTCTGCCAAACTGGAATTCATTAATCCCTTGTACTTTTGTATCAACGCCATGATTTGTGTCCTGCTTGTCTTAATTCAGGCCAAAAAAAACTCTGGACTTTGACCAATATGCATATGTGCTAAAACAAACCAAGACTAGAAGAATAGCTCCTGGGAATTAATTCAAGTTGTTTAAGGGGAACTTAACTTGATTGAGTTTGTGTCATCCTTTGAACACCATTCTGCCCCAGCCAGGACCTGAATTGAGTTAATTTTTCTTTGGAAGCTGTAAATTGTATTCTTGATGTAACCACCCATTCACTTGGGGATTAGTCATCTTGTTTTCTTCGTTTAATACCACACCTAGTGTAAAACTTGGTTCAAGAGCATTATTAAACAGTGGAAGCTTTGGTTAGGCAGCCATTTTCCTAACTATTTGTATGTCACTGAATAAGTGTATGATCCCATGTTTTGTATTCTCATTTATTGATATCAATTGAAGAATTGAAGCGTTAATTTTCTGTTTGTCACTGGCTTTAAGGTGATAGGGTGTTCAACTGGTTTCTTGTCATCAAATCATGCAACATGCCATTTACCTTTGTATCTTGTCTCCTTTTAATAGGGTGGAAAGTTGAGATTACAGGTTGTGTCATTGATGCTCAATGCGTTTACACAACTTGATACCAAATAAAAAAAAATCATATATTTTTGTAAGTACATGTTTAGAAAATTACAGTATTTGTTTTTGCCAGCTTATTCTTTAAATTATTTTTTATGATTTTAATATATTTATAAAATTATTAGTTCTGAATTATTTAAAATTCGGTCATGTCTCATATTAAAATAAATACTATTTTTTATGAAAAAAATGTAAGGGGTAAAATGGAATGTATTTATTTATCAATAAAACAAACTAAAAAATGATTTAATTTAAACCACTTTAATTTTGGATCAGATTTGGTTTTATAATTAAAACTAATTAGATGATAAAATAAAACAAAACAAAACAATGTAATTGGATTGGATAATTTACACTAGTGCAGAAAATTTATGGACATTGAATTACGATGGACTATATTGACGAAAAAAAGGGATCAAAATTTAAAAATGTCTTTGAAAATGATTTCTAGAGGGAGTCTTCATTCCATGCCTGCGATGTTTTGGTAAAAAATTGCTAACTTAAAAATATTATGATTTTACCAAATTGATTTGGTTCAAAGTGAGTTTGAATGGAAGCGATCTATGTCCAGAATCATTGATGTCAAAACGTAAGATTACAGTAAATTTCAGTGTAAAATTCTCAATTCTAAGGCAAAAACTACATTTTTTTTGCTTTCTGTTAAACGTGCTTTTAGTAAAAGTCAAAGCAAAAGCAATTCTAAAAGAAACACCCAGACAAGTAAATTTCTTTTAGCAAAATCAAGTTTAAAATTTCAAACCCAGGTTTGAGAGGTCCAAACAAGCTGAAAGTACGTTGCCAGTTTGAGATTCAATCAAATCACAAGAGACATGTAGGGCATTGAATGCTAGTACTTGATACAAATATTAGTCAGGTTATGCCTAGCAATGAGACATGTAGGGCATTGCAGAATCAATTGATATGAATAGACACTTTACCAAGAAAAAAACAATCTAACAATAAGACAATCAGTTAAGTTGGTGATGAAGAATGTTCTGCCAAATCACTTAAGAGGTTGACAACATCATCTGAGGTTTTAAGAAGGTAACGTGCACTTGATCTTTTCCGTCCAACAACACAAGAGAAGTAATTGTCACCTTTTAGATCAAGCACTGAGGAACCCTCATGCAGTGATATTTTTTCACCATACGTTGGTCTCCATTGATCGATTTCTCTCTTTTCTATGTTTGACAACGAACGTTGTTTCTTGTAGTTTGCCGCCTTAGACCCGGTTTTGGTGGCTGGTAATTTTGGCACAGATGATGGCCTGTAAGAATTGGATTTGGATAGCATAGCTCTTGGTACTGGAGGTGATTCAGAAGGGAGTTCTGGCTCAAAAAATTTATACACATCTTCATCCTGAAACAGTTCATTTCCAACCATTATTTGCTTTAATCATTATAGAAGTCTTAGACATGTAATTTTGTTCTGATACAGATGAATCTAAAATCAATATTCCTCTTGGAATTCATTCTAATATTCACATTCAAGCTTTGCAGGATATGTTGAGTCCTTAGGTGATGGGAACTGAGATCCAAGTTAGTTAGGAAAGGATCCCTTAATGGATTGGAGGTAGTTAGTTATTAAGAGTACATGTGATAAAAAAAAAATTGGTTTTGTATTAGCAAATATTTTAGAAAGTAGTTCTATATTAGAATCTGCGTGCATAGGTTCTGTATTAGAATCTGCATGCATAGAAAATAACTAACTACTGACAGTTACGTATTAGGAGTATATATTTGGTAGTAGGTTGTGTAAATAAGGAGGGTGTAGTTATTTGCAGTTTGTGGACAGAGAATACTCTCTGTAGGAGACTTTTGTCTTTGGGACAGTGATTGTACTGCTGTATTGTGTGTGATTTCAGTGTTCAATATTATATTTTATTACCTTATCAATTGAAGTTCTATCATTAGGATATCTATCAAACTGCCATAAGGCAACAATCTAGTCATTTTTAGTGCTATGCCGCTCTAACTATAACAAAGCCACAACTGAACTAAGAACAGAAAATCAAATAAAGTGCACCCACCTTGGCTAGAAAGTGCCCAATGCATAGGACATAGTCAATTGGTGCCTTCATGCCTTTGTTATGAACTATCTCTCCAAGGATACGATCAATAGCTGCTCCCTATACCAAAATACCAAGTAGGAAGACAACAAAAAAAAGTGTCAGGTGAATAGAAAAGGATACATGAGAGACTCTAATAGCCAACTGAAATTGCTTATACCTTTGACACGCCAACTGTGCGGACCTCAACAGATCGACCACCTTGGACAACATCAAGAGATGCATTTGATATTGGCCCTGTCCACAGATGTTGAAGCAGATCTCTTGCTTGAATCCTTCCAAACTCAACATCTAATATTAATTGCAGTGACAATAAGTTAGCAATTAACCATAGAAGCAAATGAATTGCTGGGATGGGAGTAAAGAGATGATGTGCATCAGCACAAATGTCTTATTAGAAGAAAATTAGTAGGTCGAAAAATAAAACAGAAGATGGTAACAGAAAATTGTCACATACCTGCATACTTGTAATTCCATACTATTGAAGTCTCCCGAAGCTCAAAATGAGACCGTGGAGTTCTTTCAGTAAAATACTCAAAAACATGCTGAAATTTTATAAAAATAAGAAGAAAAAAATCAGAATTGAGATTGAAGGAACTTAATATGAGAAACACTTGCATTCATGCGGCCAAATCTACCTGCACGCTATCAACCCAATCCATGTTTAAATTTTCAGGCATGGTTGTCATCCACTCACTTGAAGTACGTCGCAAAAACATCCCATTTTCTGCTGCCAACCACATGTTAAATTCACTGAAGTTCTGCACAAAGTAGTTGTTAGTCCTAAAGCAAATGTAGCTGAAAATCCAGAAAATCCAAAAACACATGAACTTTTCTTGATAATACTTTGTCCAGGACTGTTCGATCGCTCCCACTCAGAACAACTATTGTTGTCTTTGGATCATTGGATAACTTCTTCAAAGGTTCCTTCAGATTTGGGTGTAATTTAAGTTCCAATTCTCTAATTTGACCAGCCCTTCCAAGGGCATCCACTGGTTCAGTCAAAGTGGCATTGAAACCCTGCAGTGCAGTTGTGGCAAAATAGTATTGTATTAGTGAAAAGGAGCTACATATGTTGGTGAGAAGGCAACCCTTCTCACTTATTCACAAAAAAAAGTGGAAACAAATAAGTCGTCATGTGTGTTTCTCTTTAACATGTGCGGTGCACTTGTTTATGTAAAGTCAAGTTGGATTCTACATATAAATGTAAGCATAATACTTATTGCACAAAATAGGGTGAATAATTTGGGACAGCCCTTTATTCAGTGTTTGATGATCTAACAAACAGCTTACCAGTATGATTAATCGGTTATTGGATTTTGAGTAACAATCAACTGCCACTTTGTTGGGAAGTAATGGAGGAACTTGTCTTGTCCTAAGCTGAGCTTCCACAATGGTATCATTCAGTTCACTGTGTAAAAAGAAAACCTTGTATTTAGAATAAATAAATAATCATGACAAGCATAAATGGCACAGATCACCATAGAAGGTCAGGCCAAAATCTAGAGCAATAGACCAACCAATATAGCTATTTCAAAGACTGAATTTCCATTTTTCTCCATTTTTCCGTTGACACTATTTGAACTTACATTTTCAATTAACAACTCATCTCAAATTGAAGAAATGTTGAAAGAAAAAAAGAAACCACTAAAGCTTTTTCTTCTATCCACTTTACATTAAACATATTGGATGATATTACATAAACATATCATAAAACACAATTTCTCAACTTTTGCTGTCATGCCAGTCCTCGTCAAAATAATGTAATGGAGTAACTGTTCCCTCTTTTCTTAACTATTGCAGGTAGGATGGTTGGTTTACAAGAAAAATAAAGTAAGGAACAAAATTGCTACAAGAAAAACAAAATGCAAGCAGTGTTATAGGATTAAAACCTCACAAAAGTTGCAGCCCATTCCTGTGACGTGTGAGTCTTCACATGTTTGAAATTAAACTGATGTCGTTTTTCTCTTTCATCAGCTGACATTTCCAAGGCATAACCAATAGAAGCAGCAACCTCTGTGATGTTCCATGGATTTACCAAGACAGCACCAGCACCAAGAGACTGTGCTGCACCTGCAAACTGATACCAAATAAAGAATTCAAAATTATTTGAATTATACTGAAATCTCAGTCACCTAGTGATTTTAGGAGTTAATTATGTTATAATAAAATAATTGGAGATATAAGAATTTGTTTATATTTAAACAAGATGATATTTCCAGACAAACATTAACTTTATAAAGGATATGTTGTACAATATGATCCTACATTCCTACTTAAGTCTTGAACTAGAAGCCTAGTATCAACCCTATGGTCCCTATCCTTTTCTATCTGTCACTTTATCACAAATATTTCAGTTTTTATTACTAAGAACAAAAAATATATTGGTTTGAAGAGATTGATAATTTCGTATATTTAACATTCACAATGATGGTGATAAGATGAAGAACACGGACATCATACTTAATTTAAAAGAAGAACAAGTATACATCAATAATGCATTGTGGTTTATAGAATGATAGTGATAGGGGAAGATGACTATAATTATTTAAATTTCAGTCTCTCAGCAACCACAATTCCCTGCATCAAAAGCAATCATTTCATGTTACCCTCGCTTATTCTCTAGACATATGTCTTTCAACATATGTTAACCTTTTTTTAGTTTAAGTACCACGTAGGAACTAGATAAGAGAGCAACATCTCAATCTTTTTTTTTTTTTGTCAGTTAATTTTGATTCTTGGTATTCAAGAAACCACAAGTATACCTATGAACAAAATTATAACACAGCCAGGTTGCCATCAAAAGTAGACCTTGTCATTACAGAGCTCAACCATGGTGCTGATGAAACAGATAAAACATGCTGATGATTTTTCTCTATAGTTGAGCCTAACAAACTATCCACAATTCAGATTATAAAATCAAATAAAAAGAAAGCTGAACTTCTCTGCTTAGCTTGGCTAGTTTTTTTTCAACAAGCCAAACTGTGAGCTTGAGACTGGAAAAACTTTAACACCATTGATGTGTAAACACTTCAAAATAAATAAAACAAAAAAACTAAGATGAACAGTGCTATAGATTAATATAGTGATAAAGGAAACACAAACTTGTTTATAATTCTTAGGACTTGCAAGCTTGACCTAGTTAAGGTTAGAAAAGTCTTATTCATTAAATGACAGTACATTTGTTTTTATGTTTTGCTGTTTTATGAAAAGAGCTAAAACTACTCTGTTGCACCTCGCCTAGAAATACCTCAACATTACTATGCTTAATGGTAGAACTATTTGAAGTTATGGTGGTCTTAGTAAAACATAAAGCACTTCTTTCTCAAATATGAAGATCAATTAACATTCAGAGTATCCAAGAGATGGAGCCAAAATAAATAAATAAATAAATGAGAACATTAAAAAACTGAAATACCTCACTTAAAATGAGAACCCCTTTCTTGGATGCTTGGCACGCAACAAATTCATAGCTGACAAGATTCATTCCATCCCTTAAAGATGTAACAAGTGCTACATCTAAATAAGATGTAAGTTAGACTGGTATGGTACATATCATGGATGCTGAATACTTAGTTCAATAAAACTACTTGAGATGGATTTTATAACATAATATAAAGAAGATATGCTGTGGCCTGTTGCCATTTTCTGATTCCCTGGAATAGTTAAGGGTCAAACCTTAAATGCATAAAGGAAAAGAAAATGTGAATATAAAGAAACAACTGTAAGTCATTATACTTCAATTATTCTTTTCTTGATGAATTCAAAATCAAGAAATAAATAAATAAATATCAATTTATTCTTACAGCAAGATACGTGTTTTAAGCAGATAACTTAAATCATGCGGAGCATATTAAAGAAAAGTGAATGAGTCTGCAAAGATATTGAAATTTCTTTTCCAATAACACAAAAAAATGTCCTACAGCCAGGAACGGATCCAGGAGAGTATCAAGGGAGGGGGGGGGGGGGGGGGGAGGGGCAAAATTTTTTTTTACACAATTATTTAAATATCTAACTTCTAATAAATAATTATTTAATAAATAATAATTTAATAAAAATGTTTATTATGAATTTTATGTGTAAAACTAGAGATAGGATCCACTAGTAGAAGAAAATTAAGCACATATCAATCGAAAAATCTATTTTTTTTAGTAATTTTTTCTATTAGTATTTTAAAATTTTTTTTCCATATATATACACAAAGATCTTGAGGGAGGGGGGCCAAGGCCCCTGCTTGGCCCCCCTAAATCCGTCACTGCCTACAGCTTGAGTATTTCACCAATCCAATAACTTGTGAAATATAATACTACTTCGATATAAAGAATATTATTACTTTGAACAAATAAGGACAACATGGACTAAATCTTGTATGTTATAGCAGAAAATGAGTACCAGTTACAGCATAGAGTGCACATAATTCATGAAAGTCAAGTGATCGATCCTGTAATCATAGAAAAAGATGGTCCAGAAATCATCACATGGTCGAAAGAATAACACTAGCAAATATTTTCTTTATGATCTAAAATAAACACATGACTTCACTTCATTTGTCACATCTTCAGGGAAAGATTAGCAATATTAATTACTTTGCCCTAAATTTTTTAGCAATTCAAGAGAAGGATGCGTAATGAACAAGACAAAATGCATGGCCAGTGTGTGCAAAGAACAGTCACGGTAGTTACTTGAATATTTTCCAAAAAAAATAAAAATTATAACTTTAATTTTTGAAAGAAGGGAAATAAATTTTCTGTTGACAACATTACAAAAATAAGTGATTGTGTAATAGAAAAGCTCCACATATTCTGAACAATATCAAGGTAACCTACAAAGAATACGTTGTAAGTTCCTTGGTGATGCAGGAGTAGGACAAAAGAAGAATATTGAAAAATTATTGTAATTTTGGCAAAGAATTTTTATAATTTTATTGGGTTATTGTAGGTAATTTTACAGAAATTTTGATAGAATTAAAATCCCATTAGAGTACTTTGTATATTAGGTATGCTTTCTTTACTTGTCAATCAAGTTTTGTTATCAAAAGGTTGCTATGTAAAAAATAAGATGTGATAAAATGCAACTCCTATTTATCACTTATGATTCCGAGGACTTTCCTCATTTCCTGGTAGTTTTCATAGAATCTGTCTAGTGGGTTTCTTGTTCATCTTCTAGAATGGTTATTCCCTTTTTTTTATTTCTTTTGCACTTCTGTCTTATATCACTTGGTCAATTAAGAGAGATGAAGATATGAGATGTCATGAATATGTTTGTGATAATGATATGTTTTGTAAAACAGCTAGCAGAGAATGTAGCACAGAACACAAATTGAGAATAACAAATTTGAATTAAGTAGCTCAACCCAAATATTTGCATTTACAGCTTTTTGGTAGCAACATCATGATCAAATGGACAATGTATAGAACACAGACAAGTTTCTCTCTAACTATATAGATGATGAATAGTTCAAATCTTATAGTAACGTGGATCAACTCATATATAGTAGTGACATGAGAAATTTAATGTTTTCAATGAGATTCCAAATAATAGATATTAGCATCCACACACATGATCCTTGCATCGTCAAATACCAAGCAAGACATATATGTTGTAAATGTTTAAAACACCAACCAGATGGTGTATTGGAACAGCTGTAAGTGTTCCAAATCTTCCATTGATGCGTCCTACAATCTCATGCACTTGGCTTGTAAGCTTTTGATCTGTCAAAGCATTAAGTCAATAGTGTGTCAGTCATGAGAAACGCCAACAACTAAAGATGACAAACAAAGTAAATAAAACAAGAGTCTCAATCAATAGATGAAAATGCTTCAAGTGATAATTTAACTTGTCTAGAGAAATAACATACATTCAGGAACATCTTTCCTAGTAGGTACAGCAATTTGCAGCAAGACAACTTTATCACGCCAGTGCAGATTCTCCTCAAGGAACTTTTCAAATGCCAAGATTTTCTGGGGAATTCCTTTTATCATATCAAGACGATCGACACCCAACATTACCTGTCCATTTGATAAGAAACATAAAGTGATTCAAATGATTCACATTTTCAGAGAAAAGCAGATGTAGAACAGAAACAGGAAACCAAGGAATAATCTGAACTTCTCAAATTGTTGAACTTGGAACTTTGGCATATATGGCTCCTACCTTTCGGCCTGCAAATCTTTCTTTCAGTTCTTTCATGTGTTCCTGGACTTCAGGGAGTTCAAGGGCTTGAATGAATCTATCAGAGTCAATCCCAATAGGAAACTGAAGTTTCACACTCCCAAAAAATAAAACATTGTCATCAAGAGAACGAAATCAGATACTGTGTACTCATTGATAAAGCTATTCAATGCTGATAAACATACAACACAAGGAAAATAATATATGCAAATATACCGCAGCCACACGGGTCAGTTTCCCATGATCTTCTACTCCTTCAGGTGTGCCCTCAAGCCCAAGAATACGAGTACAAGCACTAACAAAATGCCTTGCATAATCATAAGTATGGAATCTGGGATGCAGACCAATTTAAATATTAAAATCACAACATTAAATAAAATGTTTAGAGTTCTAAAAAATCATAGCAACATACTACTTGATATTTTTGACAAAATAGTGCAATCACAAGCAAGAATAGTAAATCTCAAGGTGGAAGATAAATTTAGAGAGACTTATGGACTTAGCACAGTGTGTACACCTTACTTTGTTGACTAGAATTTGCTTGTTCTAAATGCATGCTGTTGATGCATATTTACCAAAGGAATTTAGCTTGTAAATGTACTAGTTAGTACTATAATCAACATCAAGTTGGTGATGCATGAATAACTTACCCCACCAGGTCAGCTGCAAGCACAGATCTCAACAGCTCTGATCTGGATGGTAGAGTCCTATGTATTTCTGAGGAAGGAAAGGGTGTATGGAGAAACCAGCCAACTTTCATTTGGTCATTGTATTCTTTTAAACATTTTGGAAGGAACATTAGGTGGTAATCATGGCACCAAACAACATCTCCTTCCTCATAATGCTTATTTACTACATCAGCAAACATTTGGTTTGCCTTCTTATATGCATCAAATTGGGATTGGAAAGTACGAGTGGTAGCAAGTCGATCTTCTTGTGGAAGCCCAAGGTAATGAAATAGAGGCCATAAGATGTTGTTGCAGTAGCCATTATAGTACTGATTAACTATCTCCTCATCAAGAAATACTGGTATACATCGCTGCAGTTAACAATGCATAATTAGGAGAACAAAATATTGATGGTTTGTGTGTGTGTCTTTGAAATTGAAAAGAGAAGAGTAGCTACATTATCATTCACTACATTGGTCAGTGGCCATATATCTTAATGCTTGTGAATTATAAATTTGACACATAAAGCAAAGAAGACTCAATACCATTTCAGCTAAAGCTTTAGTCAATGCTCTCCGCCCAACATCATCAGGCACATTCACACCAGCCCACCCAATCCATCTGGTATCAAATTCCTTTACACCTTCAACAGAAACAACAAGCTTCATACAACCTTCACTTTAAAAATAGAAAAATTCAATCTATTTCTATAAGTAATAGATTATTATTACAATGTTGTGAAGATAACTATCATTGTTGTGACCTCTATGTTATCATCAACAAAGGTAACTAATTAGCATAGCTGAGTTACAAACTCACAATAGATATATGAATCAGAAACACATTAACAAAGCACACCAAAATAAAAACAATTAATGCAAGGTGACAAACTTTTTCTTGCCTAGAAGTGCACTGACTAGCCCGCCTACACTGATATGAAGACGAAATGACTCCACACCCTCCCTAACAGCAGACACAGGCAACCTGTTAGCGACCACCAACAAACGTTGTTTGCTTGGCCTCTCATCTTGCCTTTGGCTTCTATCTGCAAAAACTCTTGCATCCTCATTCGTTTCCGTGACCTCTTCCTCTTTATGAACACCCGAAATTTCATTATCACTTATGCATGAATCACCATAAAATTGTTCTCCCTCTTTGTTGCCATCTCTTGCTTCCTCAGTTGGTTGAATATGCTTGAAGGATTTCCTTAGCTCTCTCTCCCTCAGAAGTCTTTCCAATCTAGACCTTGGTGTTAAAGGGAGGCAGCTATAATTGTTCCCTGGCATACGCGTGGCCTGAAATTTTCCATGTTAAGTCTTTTCACTTACTTGATTCCTACAAAGACATCATTCTCACTCAAAAGGTAAAATTATTTTTCCTACCTTCAAATATTCAACACTTGATAATGCTCAGTCACATTTTCAAACAAACACGGGAATAGTTGCACACTCCAATCAATTTGTTACATATTTTTCTTTTCAGTTTCATTCACATTCCTATTACTTACCAAATGGGAAATTGCACTCAAGAGAACTAACAAGCATGCTTTGATCCACGTATTGTATTGTCATTAGTCAATGTTGAATGTTTCCATAGGATAAAACAACTTTTCTATTGACAATGAAATAAATCTTACTGGTGATAGGTGTAAAATAACCATCAGGCATAAATATAATAGCAATGTTTCTCATCACATTAGAGAAATCACAGGACAAGGGTGAGATAAGTTGGCTTTTTGATACCTGAAATTGAATCGTGAACAAAATATTGAAATGTATTTAAAATTCATAACAATTGAATGACCACCAAAACATAAAAAAAACTGTTTCAAGGAATAAAATACCCTTAACATACTCAGAGCAAATTTTGCATAAGCATTGAAATGAAAAAGATAAGAGGAAAAATATCCAGTGTTAAATCAATAAATAAATTAAAAATACCTCATTTATAATAATGGATAAAATGACACCAGGCAACACAAGCAAGTTAAATCACAGGCAGCAATATACCTACTTGAGAGATTGTTTTATTAAAAATTCTAAAAGGCAAAAGAAGCCATTACAAGGAGGGTGCAACCTGATAATTAGCTGAATGCAGATCTCTTGAGATGATTTCACTTCACATTAGTGTCCATAACTCCACATTGTTTCACACACCGTGGTTTTGTACAAGTGATCAAAAGGGTGGTGGCCATGATGGAACAAGGAAGATTATCCATACAATGAAGAGATAAAAGGCATAGATCATGAGGAAATTGGCTTGAAGGGGAAAAAGGAGATCATGTATTTGAACGAGCACACATTAAAGAGTATAATGCGTTAGATTAATCTTAAAGAGTATAATGCGTTAGATTAAACTACTCATTCTCGTCCAATCAAAGACTAGCCATGCATGAGAATACAATGTGTTGAAATTGGAGAATGATTTTTTTTTTTGGAGAATGATTTGCGAACATCAACGTAGGATAATAAAAAGTTGTCCCTTATGATTTTTATTTTATTTTTATAATTATTGTCCCTTATGATTTTGAGGGTGTTTTTTTAAGATGCGTGTAAAAGATAAGAAATAAGTAAGAGATAGAGATAATTGCATGCAATGTTATACCATATCAATTTTTTTGAAATTAAAATTACATTCTCGTATATAGGATTTTAACAAAATGTTCATCCCTAGCAAGATTTGATTTGTTTTTGGGTTTTATTTTCCTCTTTTCTAGGCCTAACTATAGGGAACTCATGAACCGTAATTTCTGCATCAGCTACAAATATGCATTAATTATTTTCTTTCTTAAAAATAGGCCTGCGGTCAACTCAAGAGTTTGAAGCAGTTAGAAATGCAATTTGAAATTGCTATAACTTATTTCTAATTATGGCTGTGATTTCTTACTATATTTAAATTGAAAAAAAATAGAACCTTCTATTGTTTCCCAATCAAGTAACTTGTAAATTGTAACTCAGTGTACATTTACTTAAGTTTTTAAGACGTGTGTCCCTAACTGACTTCTTTCCCCCTAGTGATATCCATCTCCAAAATTAAATCAATGCATTTGATCCTCTAGTTTTAAATTTTATCAAAACCTTTTTTTTTTTTTTGTGATATATCAACACCTCTACTTTACAAAAATGGATAAAAGACATATATTTCAAGTAGGTTGCAACTCTCAAGAATGGAACGTGTGCTTACTTCTTGAATATATTTTTGGGGAAGTGACATATCCCTACTTCTTTTTTAAACTAAAATATCTAAAAAAAAAATGATAAAAAAAAGTTGAATTGTTATAAACAATGAACCGTTAATACTTTTAGTTTTTTTTTTTTTACGGTACCTTTTTGGTATATTACTTGTGATGTAGCTCACAATATTCTCATCCGGGGGTAGTGGTGGTTTTGAAGCGTTAACCAGTATTGATTAGTATCAGAAATCTGACTTGAGACATGAGAAAAAATACAACTAACACAGGCATAGTATAGTATGATCATACACCATAAAGCTCGAAATATAGTAGAGGAGCATTATATAAGAACATTGTATAAATAGATTGAATGATCAAAGATTAATTTGATAAAAATTAAGATACAATGAAACTGTATAGATGCTCTATAATAGAGCTTATTAGACTAACCATGTGTAACTAGCTTCTTAACAAACTAACTACTCTTAACAATTAGTTTTTAACTTGTTGAGTTAGTGGTTCTAACTTGCAAGTAAGAAGTGCATTTGCATAAGGGGCCATTTTAGAATGCTTGCATTAGTGTTGCTAGTTTAGAAAGAGACGCTGAAAGCATTTCTTTATTATAGATCCAAAAATCACTAGAATGATATTGTATTTCTAGAAATCACATTTCTAGAAATATTATAACCAAAAATGTTATCTTTGGGAACATTTAAAAATATGTTTTTGTTAAACTTTAACATTCTTAAGAATATTTTTTAAAATTTAAAATAATTGAAATTGAAATAAAAAATAAGATTTGAAATAGAAGTTATAGTTTAAATAACTTTTGTTTTCTGTTTTCATTATCTGTTTCCACTTTTTAATTACAAAACTACCATATTATTTTCTACCTGTTTTCTGTTTTCAAAGACTTGTACAAAAAAAACACTAAAAACATTTTTTTTTTGTTTTTAAACTGGATTTTGTACGAGGTTGTGTTTTCAAAGATTTGTACAAAAATACACTGAAAACAACTTTTTTTTGTTTTTAAATTGGATTTTGTATGAGGTTTGTGTTTTGATGTTTTGATTATAAGGATACATTTGGGAAGCATATTATTAGCACAAAATTAATGTTCACTCAAAGTCTCAAATAGACAATGATCATTTGCAAAATGTTCATGGCAACAATAAGTATAGCGAAGTCTTGACAAGTAAGGAACATTTTGCAATGATAATTGTTTGTTTGAGTGAATGCTAATTTTGTGCCAATAATGCTTTCTAGATGTATCCTTATAATCAAAACACAACCTTGTACAAAATTTAATTTGTTTAATTTTATACTACTCTAAGTTTTCTTCATCATACATATTCATCATGAGGATAGAGGCACATATATTGTCGTGTCCCATCACCACCTTCACCGACTTCATGAAAGAATGAACTCTAAAAATAAAGTCCAAACTAGTGGTTTTCATAAAATTTTGACAAAAGTGACAAAAAAAAAATAGATGTCTGTTTGTTTCTTAACAAATACCTTGGAAGTGTTACAAAATTCTTAGATTTAGTTTGGGATTGAGAAACTACACTACATGAGCTAGAAATTAGAAAAAACACCATCATATGAAGAGGAAATCGTTACAAAGTCCAGGAAAAAGACTGGGGTTGGGGGAGATTGACTAACTAATAAATCATTTGAAGCACAATAAGAACATGCAACTTGCAATTCAAGAATCAACTGATAAACAAGCTTGCCACCACCGACATTTAATAAAAACACACATCACACATTACGATCTACTACTGAACCTTCGTGGCGCAAAACGAGGCGCCGTAGGTGAGAATAAACGACGGACGAAAGAAAGTGAAGAGTTTACCAAGGTAAGGTGTGATAAACACAACATCTATTATCCCCAAATTACAATTTGACGTCATCAACAAACATAAATAAAAAGAAGAAAGGTTTTCTAAAGAATTATAACAATACCTTAGTAGGGTCACAATGAACAATGCCATATATATAGTTTTATAATCTTGAGACTTCATTATCCCTCCAAGTTAAAGATACAAAAAAGTGAAATGCGTTTTGTTGCTCTTCCTTCAATGTGGAGAGAGATCTCTACCACTTTGGGTTTAACAAGACCGGAGCTTGGATTCAAAAGAACCCCAACTCTCTAGATATGAGTTGATAACAATGAGTTTAAGTGGGATGAATGGAAATGAATCCTATTTAAAGTTAATTTTTCACTACTTTTTTCAACAAAGGTAAAGAAAATAAATGTTTGATTTTTAAAAAAACCTTGAAAGTGTTACAAAATTCATAAACTTGTAACAAGATTGGAGTTGGATTTAGAAGAATCCCAACTCTCTGGAATGGAATGTAAACATATCATCCAAGTTGATAACAATGATCGTTATCTTCAAATAGAATCCTAAAAGAAAGACAGAAAATAATACACCATCCAAAGCAAAGGAATAGAGGTATCTACATCTAACACACAGTGGCATAAAAGTTACCAGGAAATTCATGGTAACAATAAGTATAGCGAAGTCTTGACAGAGTAAGGAACATTTTGCAATGATCATTGTCTGTTACACTAATTTTGTGCCAATAGTATGCTTCTGAGATGTATCTTTATAATTAAAACACAACCTTGTACAAAATCCAATTTGTCTAATTTCATACTACTTTAAGCTTTCTTCATCACACATATCCATCATGAGGATAGACACACAAATGTTATTGTGTCCCATCACTTTCATGGACTTCACAAACGAACTTTAAAAATAAAGTTCAAACCAATCGTTTTCATAAGATTTTCTATACATTTTTTGACAAAAGTGACAAAAAATAGATGTCCGTTTCTTAAAAAAACCTTGAAAGTGTTACAAAATTCTTAAACTTAGTTTGTGATTGAGAAACTGATAAACACACCATCCATTGTCCCTGAAATTACAATTTCGCACGTCATCAACAAACATAGATAAAAGACAGGTGTACCTGTCCAATGATACAGTGGTAATTTTCTTTTCTCCTGTTGTATCGCGTACAATTCGTCTGTCTTTGTCGTCTTCAACCTATTTATACATGTTTTAATGGGTCTTGGATCCATGGGCCTTATCTTGATATTATCGTTAATGTTAATCTTCCATTATCATATGGATTATGTTTAATCTTATATTTCAACTGTACTTATTATCTAATACAAGTTCCTTCTTATTAAACATTGTATAACTTAATTATGTTTTCCTCTTGATGTAAATTTCTTTATATTAATATTGTAGTCTAAATTTTTTGCTATTAAAATAAGCATTATCTTTTAGAAATCATAATTTGACCTTGCTTATCTTCTCAAAATTATAAGTTTACTCATACATTATCATAAACAAAAGGTGTGAGAATGTAGTATCAAATTACATGGTGAATAAGTTAATGTTATCAACACAAAAAGCATTCAATTCCATACAAGTTGCAATGACATAACAAAGAAAGTAAGGTAAAAGTTTCTAAATGTTGTCTTTTTCAACTGCTAGGAAATATTAGGACAATGTATGATGTGATGTTATTTCTTTTGATGTATGTCATCTTCTTAGGAAACTTGAGCAATAAGACCATCCAGCCTTGAATGACACTTGTGCAAACACTTCTTTGTAAATGATGAGTTGAAAATCAAGTTAGCACCTTTGCCACTTGGTAAAGTTGACCAAGATAAGAGGGGAAATGAAGTGTCTTTAGTCGTTAAGGAGAAATTTAAGTTGACGAAAGAAGAAGCCCAAGTCATGAGTGTACTACTATTCGAATCAAATAAAGGGATTATTCTTCCATTAGAGATTAAACAAACTACCACTTATGCAAGACATCTAACATGTCACTGACTTCATTCTAGTTGTAATCCCTAACAAACTACCTTATTATAAGATGAGTCACAAGAGCATGGAGATTAAATGTCAAGTTGAAGAGTTGTTGAAGAAAGGGTTGATACAAGAAAGTGTTTGCTCCTGTGTTGTATGTAACCCCCTTCAAATAAATCATTATTTAACTATTTAATTTATATTATACATCAAAGTTCTAATGTATTCTATTTTACATCCAAAATATATCCAGATTTACAATAGTAAAATTTTCAGAAACGCTACTACAAAATAATTCTAAGTAATAAAATTATTATCTACCCAAAATATTCCCATCCTACAGCTCTGGTGATCTCTGCATCTTTATCTTCTAACTAATATTCAGTCACCTGCAATTTAAAACTTCCCTAGAATATAGGGACAAAATTTACCGGATCAGGCATTTAATTTCTCATACAATTAAAACAATTTCAAACATATACATATCCGATACAAATTAATCGTTCACACACATAATTAAATGCAAGATGATTTATGCAAATGCAGTTTTGACTCAAAATCATTTTGACCCTGCTCCATGGAGACTTCCCCTTTGAGTGTTTAGTAAAGACAGGCCTACCATTACGTTCTGTAATTCAGCTAACAGTCCCCACTAAATGCGAATAAGCTAAACAGAATTAGGAGATTAGGATATCCAAGAAGGCCACCACGACTGGAACTCAGTCCAGTTTCCAGCCACATGTGGAATTGCCAATATCCTTCACCCCACAGACTATATAATCACAGACTATACAATCCTGTCTAACTTATTCTGCTCACCCCAAATATTCAATTCTCATCTGTCAAATCATTACTCATCTGTCAAATTATTACTCATCTGTCAGATTATTTCTCATCTGTCAAATCATTTTTCATGGCTACCGCTGTCCCGGTTAGCCAACAAAATCATTTCTCATATATCAACTCGTTTCTCATGACTACCATAGTCCCGGTTAGTAAACATAATTCTTTCTCATTTGAAATCTTTATAAATTCCCCAAAAAGACTCATGCAAATGAATTATGTTAATGATCACAATTAAATAAATAATTTTTTACACATTAACATACAAGAATACAAAAATTAAACATTTTACCTTATATCATTAGTATTTTAGTAAATTATCAATTAAATCACTATTAGGTAAAATTACTAAACTACCCTTAATCTTTTCTAAAATTCCATTTATGTCCTTAATTATGAAATGACCAAATTACCCTTACTCTTTTTCAAAAATTCCCATTGTGTCCCTACATGTAAAATGACCATTTTGCCCTTGATTTTACAAAAATTTCCACATAATATCCCTTGTATTTTTAGCTTGGCCAAATGGTATTCATACCATTTCCAACATGTTTTCCAAAGCAACAAATTCAAATTCCAACCAAAAATCAACCAAATCACGCTTCAATCAAAATCAAGCAAACCAAAATTTCAACCATCACAACACATCAAAAATTCAATCAAACATCATTCCAATCCATAATTTCCAATTACTAGCATCAAATACACAAAACCCCTAAATCAATTTAAATTTTTCATGATTCTAGGTCACATATTGAATCTAACCCTACAACATGTTTTCTCCTAATTCCAAGGGTTCTAAATTGAAATTAAATGCCTAGATCCTTACCTTGAGCTCTTAATTTGATGAAAACTCTTGAATCCCATTTCTCCCTCACTCCTTGATCTTCTTGAGATTTTTGAGATTTCCTCCAATTTCTTTCTCTATTAGCTGAAATAGCTTAGGGTTTAGGAAGTTTGGATGATTTGGTTTCTTAATTTAAGATGAAAAGATGAAGTTAAGATGAAATAGAATGAAGAGCTTCAGCTGGGAAGCTCACAGTTCTGTTTTTTGGAAAAGCTAGCTTTTTGGTGACTTTTCCTTTTTAGCTTAAGTTTAATGCTTCATTAAACAAGTTATTCACCAAATTGAATTTCTTCTTCAAGTCTAGCAGCCCCAATTGGCCAAGGGAGATCAGTTCACCAAGCCACTTGGACAGCCAAAGGAGTGCCTTAAGTGACTTGCTCACTTGCTTCCCCAAAAGTCAACATTTTCAAGAAACTTGTAGAAAATTCTAGAATATGTTTAGGGATCTTAATTATCTTACAAAATAATTAGAATTTGAAGAAAATAACACCACCATTGAATTCCTCACTATCAAAAACCTTGGGGTAGTGTCTTACTTATTTCTTAATCCAAGCCTAATTAGCTTAATTTAGTGACATTAGAAACTTTGAGTTGTCACACTTTGATTGGTTAAGGTTCTAAATTAAATTTTTCTTTGTTAAACATTTTTAATAATTATTCTATATTACAATTATTAGATAATTCTATAGATATCATACAAATTTTCTCTAAATTTTCTACCTTAGAATTTTACTGTAAAAATTTCTCAAAGTTCTAACTTTAAGAAAATCCTAACAATTCGGAATAAGCATTTTAATTCTTCAACTGTATATATTTTTAATCTATATTCAATTACCTTTTTATTAAGTTACAAATTAGTCCAAAATTCCACACTTGAAAATCTATCTTGGACAACTGTCTGACATAGCAGTCCAGTCAACAAGAAATTCAGGCAAAAACAAAGACATTTAAAGATTCAGAAAATTCTTCTGAGTAGACCTGTATTAATTTCATTAAGAAAATATGTACACAAAGTTTCTATAAAATACAGTACATGATTGTTCATAATATTCATATATAAATACGTACAAATAGTAAAATAAGGATGTTACATTGTACCTATGTTTTTAGTACCTAAGAAGGATAAGAGATTTGACGAAAGTATATTAATAGTCAAGCTGTTAACAAGAACACCGTCAATTATCAATTCTTGACCAGAGCTCAATGATATGCTAGATTAACTTCATGGTGCTATCATTTTTCCAAGATTAATTGGTGATCTTTTCAGCGAATGCCTTTGGATTAGGATTAGACCGAATGGAATGTTACTTTCAAAACCAAATATGGCTTGTATGTGTGGATTATGATGCCTTTCAAGTTATCAAATGTCTTTAGCACATTCATGTGCTTGACGAATAAAGTACGTCGACCCTTCATTGGTAAACTTACAATTATTTACTTTAATGATATTTTGATATGGGGAGAGATCAAGTTACTACAAGGAGGCTTTCGGTAGGGGAGAAGTTTTTTCATATTCGGGAATCATGATTACTAGAAAAGTCAATTCCTGGGAATCATGATTCCTATGAATGATTAAAATATGTTTGGTTAGTCATTGTATGTTTGTTGGGAATTAAAGTTTCCTATGTTTGGTTACAGTAGAATTTTCTTGGGTCTATAAGAAATTTTTACAAATATACCCTTTATTAAAATAACTTCATTAAATATTTTTTCACTCAAATTTTATTACAAATATGACGTTTACCTAATTTAATTACAAGATTTAAATAAATTTATATATGAAAAAACATTTGCAAAAGAAAATCGAACAAAACTAATTTCAAAATAATTTTTACAAATATTAATTATTTAATTTAATTATGACATTGTTTTACTTGGTTGAAATATTATTATGACTTACTATCATATTAAAGGTTGAAATATAATATTATAATATAATAATACAAAAGATGAAATAATAAATAATGAGATAAACTTAGATAATAAAGTAGTTGGGATCTATGTTTAAAAAAAAGATAAAGATAAAAAATTAAAAATTTTAGAATTAATATTTTTTCAAAATTAAAGAAAGATAGAATCATGTGGATAAGTGTAACGTTCAACAATGGAGATAAGCTTATAGTTAAATATGAACCCTAGGTGATGATATTTTGTACTTAAAAAAGGGGGTAATGTAGTCTTTTCATATCATTAAAACTTTTCCCTTAGTCAAGATAGTTAGATTCTCACCTCCCCTATTGGAAAGTTTTCATGGGAAACTGATTAAAAAACATTCCCAGGAAACATCATTTCCCAGGAAACTTAATTTTTTGAAATAGAAACTAAACATGGGAAACTAACATTCCCAACCTAACATTCCTGGGAATCTTTAAAGTTACTCTCAATCTCTACCATATATTTTATCTTAATCTAACAGTCCAACCAATTCCTAGTTACCTCCTCACGTGATAGATTTCTTCCCCCAAAATTTACCACGCTTCTTTGTCTACCTAATAGATGGTGGAGATTGAGAGTAACTTTAAAGAGTAACTTTAAAGAGTTATTTTTTGAGTAACTTGATCCCTCCTCTTTTGATATACTACCCTTATTCCTATATATAAGAAACAAATACTTAATTTATCAAGAATAAAAGTAGTTAATAAATTAGTTTATTTTAATTAATATTGTCATATTTTAAATTTTATTCCAAAAGTATCTATATAATTATGACAAATGCTAACCAGTGGGAAAAGAACTAAGGGGGCGTTTGGTAGAGGAGAAATTTTTAGATTCCTAGGAATGTTAAGTTGGGAATGTTAGTTTTCCATGTTTGGTTTCTATTTTAAAAAAATAAGATTCTTGGGAAAGGATGTTTCCTGGGAATGTTTTTTAATTAGTTTCCCACAAAAACTCTCCCACAGGGGGAGGTGGGAATTTAACTTTCCCGACTAAGGGGAAAGTTTTAATAACATGAAAAGACTACATTACCCCCCTTTTTAAAGTATAAAATATCTTCACCTAGGGTTCATCTTTATCTATAAGTTTATCTCCATTGTTGAATGTTGCATTTATCCACGTGATTTTATCTTTCTTTAATTTTGAAAAAAATATTAATTTTAAAATTTATAATTTGTTATCTTTATCTTTTTTTAAACATAGACCCAACTACTTTATTATCTAAGTTTATCTCATTATTTATTATTTCATCTTTTGTATTTTTTTTTGTATTTATTATCTTTTGTATTATTATATTATAATATTATAATTCAACCTCTAATATGATAGTAATTCATAATAATATTATTATATTAATGAAGTTATTTTAATAAAGGGTATCTTTGTAAAAATTTCTTATATACCCAGGAAACTTCTACTGTAATCAAACATAAGAAACTTTAATTCCCAAGAAACATACTATGACTAACCAAACATATTTTAACCATTCACAGGAACCATGATTCCCAATAATTGACTTTCCCAGGAATCATCATTCCCAGGAATGAAAAAACTTCTCCCCTACCAAATGCCTCCTAAAAGGAGAAAGATTTTTATTGGGAGGTGGAAAATTGCGCTACCTATGATTTTTTTTGCGCTCTCCTATGATTTTCGCAATAAATATTTTCTCTTTTTAATTCCTTAACCAGTGCCTGGTTAGCAATACCCTATAATTAATTGGTTTTAGTGGTGGTTAGATATAATGACATTACTCATAATCCAAAAAATAAATTTTTCCACCAACAAGTATGAGTTATATTGTTAATAACACAATAAATGCATCCACTTTCATGGGAATGAGTGCTTTTTCGTTAATAGACTTCAGAATAAATAAATTAAGGGTATAAAAGGAGATTAACAATTAATAAATTTGAAAGTTGTCATATATATATTTTTTATAATTAGGAACAAAAAAATACTATCATTTGTTTCTTATATAAAGGAACAAAATTAGTATATAACATGGCAAAGAACACATCACCTTTGACAAATGCTAAAAACTTAAAAACTCTTTGTGTACAAAAGCTCCATGTTAACATAAAGAATGCTCTTTCTTAACTAACGAACTCATTTCTTTGGGATACATCATGCATCATCACTATTGAAGGCATTTGAGTTGACCCAAGCAAGATAAAGCCATTAAAAACTGGTCAATCCCAAAGTCTGTCCATGATGTGAGGAGTTTCTATGGATTAACTTGATTCTACAATAGGTTTGTCAAAAACTTTAGCTTCATATGATTGCCCCACTCACAAATTGCATAAAGGGAGAATGGTTCCAATAGATAAAGCAAGCTCGGAAAAGCTTTGAGGAATTGAAAAAATGTTTGATTAAAATTAAAGTGTTTGTGCTAGCCTTTCCAAATTTTGACCAGGTATTTGAAGCTACTAGATGTGATGTTTCACACACGCATTGGAATTGGTGTTGTTCTAAGTCAAGAGGCACATCCCATGGCATTGTTCGAGAGCATTAAAACATTGGAGTCATTACTTGCTTAAACAAAGAGTTTATTCTCTACTTTGAATATAAGGCCTTAAAATCACTTGAACTCTCTACAAAAGATCAACTGCATGCATGACAATTGGAGTTAGAAGTTAGAGAACTGTATTTTGTAGTTTTAGTTTTAAGTTTGACGCTTTCTTGTAATAAATAAGGAACCTTTTTGATCTTGTATAATGTGTAATTGACAAATATTGATATCTTATACAATTCTTTTTAAAATCTGTTTTTTGAAAAAGAAATTAACAAATCAATTTTTCTTTTATTTTGTTTTTAAAATCTATACTGATTATATATATATATATATATATATATATATATATATATATATATATATATATATATATATATATATATATATGTGTGTGTGTGTGTGTGTGTGTGTGTGTGTTAAAAACAAGTTTTGAAAATAAAAAAGGGAATATTTCAAAAAGAGTCTTAAAACAAACACACGTTCTCTCTTTTGTTTTCCTTTCATTGCAATGTTATATTGTTGGATTATTTGTGCTGTTGTTTAAGAGCTTTTGTAGTTGGAGGGAGTCATGTACCCTTTTTTTAACCAAATGAAATATAAATTTGATCCACACTGCAATTTTCATATACATACCTAAAATTTAGGCGAAATTTTATTTATAAATAAAGACTATATAACGCTTTTTTTCTTTCTTTTTCTAAAGTCAACTAGTAACCTACCGATTGAACTTGAAACTCATTGGTTCAATGTTACGGCCGAATTCCAGGTCAAAGTTATGGTAGTGTTATTGTAACTTTTGCCATTACTATTCATAAAGAAAAAAGGACAAAAAGAAAAAGCAAAGGGCTATCTATGAATGAAGTAGTAAGTGTTGCCAGCATGCGACTTTCCATGATTGAACGCGTAGTTCAAATCTTGCAAGGGAAACAAAAGTCAAAAGACATTAATCTGAACATTAAAGACTAGACGATTAGGATTTAATTTAGGACCTTGTAACGTAAGCCATTGCCCATTAGGCTCTAACAGTTGTGTTGGACCACGCGTGTATAACAGCCTAGCATTGTTGAAGAAAACGTTACAGCACATTTCCCCTGGACAATGGCTCATGGAGTATATAATTATGCCCATGTGGTGGGTGATACCCATGAAATGCGAAAACATTCGTATAGGAGTAGCTACATTAGCAAGAAACTTCTTATCATATTCAAATAAGTACTAGTATTTCAATTTTTTTAGTTAAAAATGAAAAAAGAAGAGTCGAATATAGTATTTATTTTGGTATAGTAAAATTTAGGAAGATGATATGAGTTTCAGTACAAAATGTAAAAAGTCCCTTGACTTGAAAATTTCTTATAAAATGACTTAAATTTACTTCATTTCAAGGAAATGAGTAAGGGCTCAAACCTGCAATGTAGTCTTATCAAATGCAAGATTCTGTTTTATTTCACTTGACCAATCTCTTAGGATTAAGTCAAATTGTGTTATGTGTTCAAATATCAGTGAAGCAATATGTAAATATGTAACGTAAATATGAACTCAAAAAATTTTGAATGTAAATTTACAGAATAAGTAATACACCTCCTTGTTCATTAAATTATCATTTTTACTCTAGTGTTCCATATGTGGACATGTCTGGTTCACATCTCAAAAAATGGGGAGACCATGTCTTATTCGAATGGTCTTTAGTGATTTGCAACAAAAGGAAACACATAAAGGCAGATGGATTATTTATGAAACAACTGAGTCAGCCTGTAATCACATGCTAATGAGTGCTATTCGTTGTCATATATGACTCATGATTCGATCAACTTCAAGATTCACAGCTGGGACTCTTCTTTAAGAAAAAATTAAAAAAAAACTTTTAAGTGAAGGTGATCAAATGTAGAAAAATTCTTAAAGAGGGGGAAAATTTAATTCTGATAAAAGAATATCGTACTATATAAAGAAAATTTCTGCTTGTCACCGCCATCTAGGTTTTCCCGTGGCTCTTGATGAAATAACAAACTGTGGATTATTCATTTAAATGTTAACTAAGTTTTTAGTCCCTAAACTTTTTCAAAATTTGATTTTTAGTCCTTAAACTTTAACTTGACTAGTAAGGTTCCTAAATTTTTTAAAAATTTGGTTTTTAGTCCTTAAACTTTAGTTTGATTGGTCAAGATTCCTAAACTTTTTAAAAATTCGGTTTTTAATCCCTAAAATCTCATTAATTCAATGACTAAAAACTGAATTTTAAAAAACTTTAGGGACTACAAATCGAATTTTTAAAAAGTTTAGGAATTTTGACCAGTCAAAATTTTGTTCAGGGACTAAAAATCAAATTTTTAAAAAGTTTAGGGACCTTGACCAGTCAAACTAAAGTTTAAGGACTAAAAATCGAATTTTGAAAAAGTTTAGGGATTAAAAACTTAATTAACTCTTCATTTAATAAGTCATTAGTAATGCAAACATGCATGATGCTTTCATTCAATGACAAACTCCAAGCATCTTATCTGCATCATACGTTTTCTTGCAATATTATACTAGCATTTTTTTTAGGGATGGTACGGTCAATATATTTGAGTCGGAAATATCAAACACTAATTCTTCTCCCCGTGCTGAATACTATTAGAAATTAGATAAGAAATACTATTGTAAAACTGTTACTAGTAGTAGTAGTTAAAATTGTAGGAACGATTATTGATCATTACTAACTACTAAGGATCACGGGCTGCAGATTTGGTTTCAATGCCGAGAACCATCCAAAAAAGCTAACCTCTAGCCCTAGGCAAACGTCAACGACAACTTGCAATGTTGGATAAGCATATCCTTGAATTGAATAGAGTGGAGTGTGGACATTTTGCTATAAATGCATAATAATGGAGTACTCAAAACAAAGCACGTTACTCGGTATGACTTAGACAAACTCATTAAATTCTTCAACCCACTAACATTTATGATGCTGTTTAGCTACACGGTATTGCATGGCTTCCGATCGAAGACCAAATTTATACCTTGACTCTTGATCAGAGCACTTGTCGTCCTAAAGTTAAGGGGGTGAAAGTGTCCATTTAGTAAGTTAATTAGAGTGAACCTACTAGAGTTTATCTAATGGTAGGACATGGGATTATAAGTTCAAAATTCACTTTCACCATCTATAAACAATATGAAGATGTTACTTTTACTATTCATTGTAGAGACATTTTTTTTTGTAGGTAGAAGTTTATCAATAAACTTAACCAAAAAGTTTTGAAGCATTGTATATTTGGTCAGAGATTATTTTAATATTTTTCAATAATAAACTTAATTAAGAAGTTTTGGAGCATTGTGTATTTGGTGAATGATTATTTTAATATTTTTTAATAATAACTAACTCATTTATTAGCTATTGATTCTTTTGCTTTACAAGGGATCTAATTTGCGTTTAAATTGCTCAAGAGTGCCTTAATGAAAAAATATAGAGAATGATTAATTGAGTTGAGAGAGCCTTAATTGAAAGAAGAAAGAATATTTTCATCTTTACTTCTAATTTATATTATATAAGTAAATTAATTTAAAAAGAATAAATGCTAAAAAAAATAATTTAAATTTAAAATAATATTTTGAAAATAAGTTAAAAAAATTATTTTTAATATTTTTATTCTATCGATAAAATATCACAACTTTTAAAATAAAAAAAAATATAAATATGTTTTTAATTATTTTATATGTTTCACACTATAACAAATTCTCATTAACAAAAGGAAAAATATTTTACTTTTCTTAAAATTAATTTGATTCTTTGTAACTTTTTTGTGCATGTGTGAATAGCTATACTCTACCTAATAATTGAAAATTAATTTCATCAAAGCATTGATATTATTGAAATAAATATTATCTCTTAAAAAATATTTTTCATATATATATATATATAAATCAATTATTATTATTATTATTATTATTATTATTATTATTATTATAAAAAAAAGTTTTGTCATGTAGACAAATGCCACATAATATCACTATATTCATTCTTTTTTGCCTAAAATTTATCGATTTTTTTCATCTTTTAATTGATAAAAACTTATTATTATGATTAATTATAGTAATTAAGGTGAATATATATCCTGATTGAATTAATCAATTAAATTGTTAAATTATCAAATATTTAAGAGATTTTGACTTTATATAATATGATAGTCAATTTATTAAAATTTATGGAATATTTTTTTTTATAACTTTTATAATTTTTTGTTTATTATCATTATTATATAATAATTTACTGTAAATATATACATACCATTATCAATTATTAATTATCAATATATCAATCAATTATATTATTATTATAATTATTATTAGTATTATTATTATTATTATAAAAAGAATATTTTGCCACGTAAGCAGATGCTGCGTGACAGTATCACATTCATTCTTTTCCTTCAAAAATTTCACTAAATTATTTTATTTTTGTTATGAATTATCTATTTGTGGCTGTCCATATCTTTTTGTATTATCTTTTATTATCTTTCCTTATTTCTATTTATCTTTTGTAACTTCTCAGATATCTCTTGTATCTATAAATAGGCTACTCCTCCTAGAAAGAATACACACAATTATCATTCTCTCTAGACTCTGGTATCTTCTTCTTCTATACTTTTCTCTCTACTTTCTGCTCTGAGTTATATTTTATTTAACACGTTATCAGCACGATTGTCTTTCTTCCACGGGGCATCCACAATTGGTATTGCAACCTGCAAGAAAAGGTCTTGTAAATAATTTGATTGGAGAAAGTTGTTCTTTCAAATTCATATTTCAAGGTCAGATTTTCTCTTTCTCCAATTTCCTTATTCATACTATGTGTTTGATAAAATTTGTGTTCTATTTACAAATTAATTATTTGAGAGTCCTGAAGACTCAATCAAAGAAGAAAATTATTTCAGAGTCCTGAAGACTCTAGCAAAAAAGAAAATTATTTGAGAGTCTTGATGACTCTATCAAAGAAGAAAATTATTTGAGAGTCCTGAAGACTCTATCGAAAAAGAAATTATTTGAGAGTCCTGAAGACTCTGAACTGGTTATATTTCTCTATAAAAATAATTTCTCACCAGAAGTGAGAAAATAATGCAAAAGTGAAAATAATTTCTCTCACCAGAAGTGAGAAAATAATGCAAAAGTGGAAATAATTTCTCTCACTAGAAGTGAGAAGGTAGTGCGAATAATTTTTCTTGATTATTTGTCCCTCGATGTTGCACCTCTTGAAGTTTAGGTGTACTACTTGACATTTAGTCAAGATATTTTGAAACTAATTTATCTATCTATTTTATCTTTTACTTTAAAAATTAATCTATTTATTATTATTATTGATATGGGCGCCTCTTTAAAATTTTGTATATGTATACGCAGTACGTTTTACAACCATTATAAATAATGGATTCAGCTTCGTACATTCCTTTAATAAATAATGGATTAAAATTTTGATCTATTATATACGTTTTATGTACGATGCATTTATCTAAAGAATTCAGCCACTGAATTTTTTTTATTGCTTTTTATATTATTTTAAGAAGCAAAACGTGTGCTACAATGTTTACAAGTGCATTCGGTGGTTTATAATTGATTTTCAGGTTTATATGAAAATATTGCTTTATAAACACATATATGCTATGTGGTGATTTAGAGAGGATCGTGAATCTATATACAGTATTTTATACGTTATGAACAATACAGTCAGATCAATGTCGGGGATATATATTACATCGTTTTATATTAATTTAAAGAAATTACTGGTATTGATTAGATGTTTATTCTGGAAAATTGCAAGCTACTATATGTTTATTTTAATTTTTATGATAGTCTTTAAACATGTCAAACCTTGTAAAACTTGAATTTGTGGCTCTTGATATTACGGGAAAGAATTATTTATCTTGGATATTAGATGCAGAAGCATTTAGCTGCAATGGGTCTTGAAGACTTTATGAAAAAAAAAATGGAAATAAAACATCTAATCAAAACTCTATTAGATGCGAAAATACATTTAACTACAATGGGTCTTGAATATGTTTTTAATACATAAATTACATATTATGTGTGAAAGTTTTATTTGTTGTTTTTGTAAGTTCCAATAAAGAAAGCAAACAAAAGTTTTTTCCATATACTGTATGTGAGACTTTCATTTGAGAGATTTTTTGATATGGCCAAGGTTTATATATTTTGTTTAGAATATAATTGAAAAATTCTATTGTTAATAAAGTGGACCTTTACACTTTAGCCATGTGCTCCCCTTCTCGACAAATATATATATATTTTTAATTTCTTGCCTCCTTGCGACTAAGCAAAACAATGAGTTTTCAATGAAAAATCATGAGGCCCGCCTGATCGGTTCTACTCTATTCCCAGAAGTGAATGTAGTAATATCTTATTATTATGCTTATGGATAATCTTGTGGTCAGGGCCGTATCGTGATCATGGTCGTGGACATGGTCATGAAAGAAGTTAATGATAGTACTATGATAGTTTCTATCAAGAATAATAAAATTTTCTCTTGTTTAATAATGCGAGAAGTTAATGATAGTACTATTTATGGTACTACAAATATAATTGAAAGCTCCAGAAGAGCTAATGTATTGTTACCTGGAGGAACAAGGTTGCACATTAAGTTTCAAGGTTATCCATCTAAATGGATACCGTATTAAAACAAATAATGAAGGAAATGCGAAATATCTTTATATCACGAGACTTAATTGTGTATTGAAAAAAAAATTACATGTCTTTTCTTATAATTTGTACTACGCGAATATTAGTACAATGGAAAAGCATAATGTTGTAAACCAGAAGTTTACAAATCAAAATAAATTTGTTGTTTGGCATGACTGGTTGAGCCATCCCGGGTCTACTATGATGCGAAAAATATTGAAAAATTCATGTGGACACCCATTGAAGAGCCAGAAGATTCTTCAATGATTTATTATATACTACATGTTCCCAAGGAAAGTTGATAATTAGAACATCACCAGGAAAATTGGGAATGAATCCATTTCATTTTTTTAGAAGGGATATAGGGTGATATTTGTGGACCAATACACCCATCATGTGGACCATTTAGATATTTTATGATTTTAATTGATGCATCAACTAGATGGTCACATGTTTGTTTGTTGTCAACTCGCAACCAAGTGTTTGCAAGATTGTTAGCTCAATTAATTTGACTAAGAGCTCATTTTCCTGATTATCCAATTAAGAAAATCTGTCTTGATAATGCTGGTGAGTTTACATATCATGTTTTTAATGAGTGTTGTATGTCTATTGGAATTGATATTGAACATCCTGTAGCACATGTTCATACACAAGATGGACTTGCAGAATCACTTAGTAAACATCTAAAGCTGATTGCAAGACCATTATTCATGTGATCAAAACTTCCAATGGTTTATTGGGGACATGCAATCTTGCATGTTGTGGTATTGATTCGCATCACACCAACAAGTTATAATTAGCTCTCCCCATTGAAATTTATTGAGCAACTTATTAATATTTCCCATTTGAAAATTTGTGGATGTGATGTATATTCCAATTGTTATACCACAATACACTAAGATGAGTCCTAAAAGAAGGTTGAAAATATATGTTGGGTATGACTCTCCATATGTAATAAAATATGTTGAATCATCAACATTAGATGACTTGATGCGTCGATTGTTATTTTGAATTAGTTTTCCCAACATGAGGGGGAGATAATAAGCAGTTGGAAAAAGGAGATTAGTTTGAATGAATTATCATTATCTTGATCCTCGTACAAAAACATTTTGAACAAGAAGTTCAAAAGATAATTCATTTACAAAGTTTAGCCAAAAGAGTGGCTTAATCATATGTATCAACAGCTAATGCTCCAATGAAATTTGATGTCCCTGTTGGACAATATAATATTGCAAAACGAGTCTTAGACACGCATGAAGCGTGGTAGACCCATTGGTTCCAAAGATGAAAAATCCTCAAGAAGAGGAGCTGAAAAGTAAGATGGCTAAATTGAGGTTATGAAAACTTTAAAAGATTTCTTTGACATAATTAATATTTTAGTTCCAGAAGAACTCAGGTACCTGAAATTAGTGAAAATAAAGAGATATCAAATTATGTCATGAATGGTACGATGGAACCAAAATGAAGTCAACGTTGACGAAGTGTTTGCATATAATATAGCGCTAAATGAAATAAATGATATTGAGGATCAAGTACCAAAGTTCATTAGTGATTGTCGACAAAGAAATGATTAGCCAAAATGGAAAGAAGCTATTGAAGCTAAATTAGATACGCTTGCTAAGCGAATCATTTTTGGACCTGTAGTCCATACACCTTGAAGGTGTAAAACTAATTGGATACAAATGGGTTTTGTGCAAAAGCAAAATGAGAATGGTGAAACTGTGAGATACAAAGCACGACTAGTTGCTTAAGGATTTTCACAAAGACCCAATATTGAATTTAAAGAGACATATTCACCTGTAGTGGATGTAAGTATTTTTATATTTAATGGTTGCTCATGAAGGACTCAATTTACATCTAATGGATGTTGTTATAGCCAATTTGTACGACTCTCTGGAAAATGACATTTATATGAAACTCCCAGAAGGATTTAATTTGCCCAGCAATGCAAGTTTTAGAGAAGATTACTCAATCAAATTGAATAAGTCTCTTTATGGATTAAAGCAATCAGGATGCATGTGGTACAATCGTCTTAGTGAGTATTTGCTTAAGGAAGAATATAAAAATGATCGTATTTGTCCATGTATTTTCATGAAAAAAATCTGAAAATGGATTTGCCATAATTGTTGTTTATGTAGATGACATAAATATCATTGGAACTCCTGAAGAGCTTCCAAAAGCCATAGATTGCTTAAAGAAAGAGTTTGAAATGAAGGACTTAGGAATGACAAAATTTTGCTTGGGATTACAAATTGAATATTCAAAAGGCAGAATTTTTGTGCATCAGGAAACTTATATAACGAAGGTGCTTAAAAGGTTCCATATGGACAAATCACATCCATCGTGTACTCTAATGGTTGTAAGGTATTTAGATGTGAACAATGACCCCTTCAGACCTAAAGAAAAGGACGAAGAACTACTTGGTCCTGAAGTACCATATCTTAAGTGCTATAGGAGCATTAATGTATCTTGCTAATTATACACAACCCGATATATCATTTGTAGTTAATTTATTAGCAAGATATAGTTCTTCACCTACACAAAGACATTGAAATGGAGTGAAGCACATACTTCGTTACCTTAGGGGCACTATGGACATGGGCTTGTTTTATTCAAATGTTTCAAAGTCAGATCTAATGGGTTATGCAGATGCAGGTTATTTATTAGATCCCCACAATGGTAGATCATAGACATGATATTTTTTTACATGCGGTGGTACAACTATTTCATGGCGATCTGTGACACAAACCATAATAGCAACATCATCTAATCATGCAGCAATTTTAGCATTACACGAGGCAAGTCGTGAATGTGTTTGGTTGAGATTTGTAATTCAACATGTGCGAGAAACTTCGGTTTATCCTTAGGAAAAATGGCATCGACAATCATATGTGAAGATAATGCTACATATATCGCTCAGTAGAAAGAAGGATACATACATTAAAAGAGATAGAACAAAGCATATTCTACCAAAATTCTTTTTCACTCATGATCGCCAAAGAATGGTGTCATAAATGTTCAACAAGTTCGTTCTTGTGAGAATCTAGCAGATCTCTTTACACATTGCCAAGGAAGACTTTTGAGCAACTAGCCCACAAGATTGGACTTCACCGCCTTAAAGATGATTGTCTGCATGAGGGGGAGAAATAAATGTGTTCTGCACTCTTTTTTCCTTCGCCATGGTTTTGTTCCATTGGATTTTCCTGGCAAGGTTTTTAATGAGGCAAGTGATAACGTATTAAAGGATGATGTACTCTTTTTCCTTCACTAGGTTTTTATCCCACAGGATTTTTCCTAGTAAGGTTTTAATGATGCACATTCTTAAATAATGGACATCCAAGGGGGAGTGTTATGAATTATCTATTTGTGGCTGTCCATAAATTTGTATTATCTTTTATTATCTTTCCTTATTTCTATTTATCTTTTGTAACTTTTCAGATATCTCTTGTATCTATAAATAGGCTACTCCTCCTGGAAAGAATACACACAATTATCATTCTCTCTAGACTCTGGTCTCCTCTTCTTCTCTACTTTTCTCTCTACTTTCTGCTCCGAGTTATATTTTATTTAACAATTTTTTAATTAAGCAAAATAAATATTTATGATAATTAAGGTAATTATTTAATTATGAAATACTTAATTATGGTAATCAATCAAGATTAGAATCTAATTAATAATATAAATATATATTTTGATTCAAATTAATTAATAATACTAATATATATTTTGATTCCAATTTCTAACAAATTTTAATTTAGAAATCTCACGAGATTTTTTTTAAGCAAATATAACTCATAATTTCTCTACTAGAAATACAATTTTTTTATATTATTTTATAATTTCTTAAATTTCATCTATTGATATAACACAAAAGATTTAATGAAGAGGTTTTACAAACGAAAATATGTTGAAAGTAAGATAAGCATTGATCATTAATATTTTTACTTGATTTTATTTAACCCTGGTTAATTTTTTTTCCAGATGTTTAATTTTTTTTTTATAGATTTTAAGATTTTAATTTGTAGATATAATTTTAAATATTTTAAATTAATTTAAAAAATTTGAAAAAGAAAATTTACTCCATAAAATCTTATTGTCTTAAATCTGAAATATTATTAGAGAAAATAGGTCATGTATTGACAGTGTAAAATAATTTTATGCTGTTATTCAATCATAATCCACCATGTATGGTAAGTTTGTTGACTTTTATGATAACTATTTTAAAAGTCATATCAACTATGTATGTTAAGTTTGTTGACTTTTATGATAACTATTTTAAAAGGCATATCAACTATGCATGACCATTAAACTCATTATTATTCATATTTGAAACTAAGATAATTTTATATTTTACACACACACACACACACACACACACACACGCACACACACACACACACACACACACATATATATATATATATATATATATATATATATATATATATATATATATTACTATGATTTTAAAATGTTTTACTTTGAATTTTATTTTATTTTTATATCATATTAAAATTTATCATATTTACATAAGGGTTCAAAAACATCTTTAGTTTTAAAACGTGCTTAGTATTACATGATTGAGTTTCTCATATTTAAAAGAAATCAATTATATATTGGATCCATTTGTTTAAGCTTATTTAAAAAAAACACTTTTTAATAAAGAAATATTTTTTTTTTTGCTTTTTGATGTGTCTATCTATATTATTTTTAAAAAGAAAAAGCTAAAAATATTTTTTTAAGAAATAAATCATATATAGTTCTTAAAAATTCACATTTTTAAAAAACACTTTTTTTAAAAATATATTATTTTAAGTTTAAATAAATTGACCATTACTTATTTATTTATCAATAGAGAAATATTATTTCTCAAAATCATATTACTAATATATTTTCAAACACAAACAAATTTAAAGCCCGTGCGTTGCACGGGACAAAACCTAGTTATACACAAAAAAGTAACCCAGGGTCATTTTATTATTATCAAGTCAAAGTTCGTCTTGTTACTATTTTTCATTTTTTTTTTACAGCATTGTTACTATTTTTCTTATGAATAATGCTTTTTGCCGTTTTATTTCATCGTTTACTTTTAGAATATAAATAACTCTATTATTTTTTAATAAAATCTTATTAATTTCCTTGTTCATTATATATATTTTTTTTTAAGGTTGTGTCATCTTCAGGTGTTGCTGGATAGAAGAATCTTATCAACGTTCATGGATGATATCATAGCATGGATCTGTTGGATAAAAAAAGTTTAATTAGGTGCCATGGAATGCTAATTAATAACATGTCGTCGTTAATATTTTGGTTGTTTTTTTTATTAAACGACCACATTATTAGCGACTGAAACTTGTAGTCGCTAAATGATATCATAGCGACTGAAAAGGTAGTCACAATTTGATCAGTCATTAGTTTTATTCTATTTAATTCACTAAAAAAAAGTTTTATTCTATTTACAAATATAATTTTCCTTAATGATTGTTTAAATTAGTTGAGTCATAATACAATTTTTGAATATTGAGAGTCTTCAATAAAAAATATATTAAATGAGTTTTTAATTTATTAAGACATGCTTATATATATCAAATCGTTGTCTATTTTGTTCCGTTACTTTAATTGAAAAAAAAAACATATATTTAAAAAATCTCTTTTTACATATATTAACATTTTGTTTCATTAATTTATACTGTATATGTGTAGAGGGAGAATAAAAGAGAGAAATAAAAGGGCATATTAATTTGATCATTCCAACTACTTCCAATTAAATTACCATCCCATCCCATGCATGAAACCCAAAAGGGGTAGGTTCGGAGAAAAAGACATTTGCCGGTGAATCATAATCAGTAACCAGTTCATCGATTGCAAATTAATTAAGACCGGATTGATATATAGTCGTTAATTTGTAGATGCTGTTCCTATTCCTATCCTAGCTGCTGCATGCATGCTATAGTTCATGGCAGTTAATCTGGTGTGCTCTTTTTTGAAGACTCTGAACTGAATCGATTCGAATTACCACACACGCCCCCTAAATGTAAGTTAACTAGCAAAATTCTTGTGTATATATTGCATGAGTTATTTTTTAGTTTAAATAAATTTTAAAAATAAAAAGTACATAGCAAAAATATTACTATCATATATTATTACAACACATCCATATCTTTGTATAAACTCAGATCATATATTGAATGCTGTCAGAAAATATAACTTCTTTCTTCAGGATCAATTCTCTTTTAATTTGCAAGTTATAATTATTTATTCACATTTTTCTAAATCTATATTGGTTTGATTTTATATATGTACTTGTACTTAATTGTGGTTCAAGTAGATGTTTTATGAAATTATTAAAATACATATATGTACTTATACTTAATTATTAATTAAAACGAGATGACTACGATTTTGTCAAAAAAAAAAAAAAAACGAGATGACTACGATGAATTGATGTGCAAGGCAGCCAAGTAGGCATTATTAACACATACTAACATCTTATATTCTGTCAAAATCAAATACCAACATCTCACTTTGTTAATTTATTATCTGGTCCAGCTTATAATTCAGTTGCTGCTCTCGTGTTCTTTAACTAAACTGCCATCTGTATTCGTGGTTTATGCAACAAAAAAATTATACCAATTTTTTAATGTAATACTTTTTAATTGTAATTAAATTTAAATTTGGAATATGTAAATAAATTTTAATATTTTAATTACAAATGATTATTTATAATAAAATAATTTTTTTAAATATTAATTTATTTAATGGAATTTTATTTAATAATTATTATAATATTTTTATTTCATAAATAAAATATTTTTATATACTTTAATTAATAATTCAAAAAATTAATAATAATCAAAACATTTGAAAAATAATATTTAGTTAAACATAATTTAGTAAATAAACAAGTTATAATGAATAGCAAAACAACTAATTAAAATATAATGATAACATAACTTAATTTTAAGTAAATTACTAGTAATAACATTTAAAAACACTATTTAACTTTATATACACGTAAATTATAATATTTATTTTAAAACAATTTTAATTTATTCATTTTATTAATCAATATCTCATGAATAGTTACTTTTTAAATGTTAATAACTAAATAGACTTATATATATATGAGGAGGGATCAAATTACACCAGTGTAACTCTAAAAGAGTTACACCATTTTAATAACTTAATATAGAATGAAATTTTTATCGATCCAACCGTTGAATTATATCTACATATTATCAAGATTGTTTGTGTCAAATTTTGTCAAAATTGAACAACAATAAGAAGGTAATCAAATGATCCATATTTTAATATATTTTGAAAAGTTTATATTACCTCGATTTTAATCTATATGAATGAGATAGCAAATAATTTTGGATTAATTTGAAATTTTGTATACATGATCTATGTAAAAGGAACTTTCAATCCAACGGTGGGTTTTAAGAAAACATCATCCAATTGAAAGTTATTGAATGGTGTAATAGTTGTTTAAGTTACACCGATGTAATTTGATCCCTCCTATATATATATATATATATATATATATATATATATATATATATATATATATATATATATTAGTTTGACACAGACTTTATTGTATTTTACTTGATTTATTAAAATATTTATTATTTATTTGAAAGTTAAAAATGGAATAAGACAGAATAAGTTACACTAATTACTATTATATTTCATCTTCATTTTTTCCAATTCAAACAATCAAACACAATACCATTATCTTTCACTAATTCAAACATGCATAACGCATAAAAAAAAATTGGCTTAATTGCAAATTTTACCATTCAACTTTCATAATTTTGCGAATTTTACCACCTAAGTTTTAATTTTGCAAATTTTACCATCCGAGTTTTCAATTTTTGCACATTTTACCACTCTGATATTTTATAAAAAAAAAAGTTAAAGAATTCAAAAAAAATAATTTGTAAAACATCAGGGTGGTAAAATGTGCAAAAATTGAAAACTTAAGTGGTAAAATTCGCAAAATGATGAAAGTTGGGTGGTAAAATTTGCAAAAAAAAACTTGGGTGGTAAAATTTGCAAAATTATGAAAGTTGAGTGGTAAAATTTGTGAAATTAAAACTTGGGTGGTAAAATTTGCAAAATTATGAAAGTTGGGTGGTAAAATCTGCAATTAAGCCAAACAAATTCAAACATGCATAATCAAATTTCATTTTTGAGTAATGCACAAATTTGTAAAATATGCAATATTTTAATTTTTATATTATTATGTATAATTTTTTAATAATAAGATTAAATAAAAATTTCTTTACATTAGTATACATATTAATAAATAAATTATTATGCCTTATTTTAAAAAGGAAATACTAAATTTTTTATTCAATACTTTAAAAATTCATTTGATATCAATTGGGTTATTAAAAAATTGACGACACCATAAAAGTTTTTCAAATAATGACATCAAAAGGTCATTCTTTAAAGTATTTTTTTTTTCCTTTTTACAGAAATCTTGAATTTCCACCTTTCTGATAGAAAAATTTCAATAAGAAACTTGATTGAAAAACAATTTCCAGGATTGTTAAATTTCTGAAAATGATTTTTAAAATTCTCGTGCTAAACATGAAAATTTAACATTTCTGAAAAAATTTAAAAGTGTTGTACCATATGTTTGGTTGGAGAGAAAATAAAATAAAGAGGAAAGAAAATACAAATAACGAAGTATTTTATTTTGTTTAGTTAGAGAGAAGAAAGAAAAGAAAAAGAAAAGTTGATTTCAAGAAACAAAAATTTAAAATTACTCTTCTTTTTACTTTCTTTTCAATTCAAAATTTAAACTTTTCTTTTCTCTCTTATTTTTCTTCCTTCCAACCAAACAGTAAGTGTTTAACTAGTCGTTGTAATGTCCAAAGTTTCCATCCCTGCAAAATGCAACTCCACATTAAAGTTGGATCACATCAGTGATCAGATTTCATCAATGAGGTGGGGGGTGGTACAGTGGAATTGGTAATGGAGCCATTGCATTCAATCTCACATTATATCCGCGTCCATTTAATGCACCTAACTAACACTCCCAACTGTAAAAGCTACAGTATAGAGCATGCCCCTATCTTTATCTCTCTACTATATATACTTGTACTCATGTCACACCTTCCACATTCAATCACTCACACATATACATGCCCCTATCTTCCATAGCTACCTAGATCAATTTTCACTTCCTCACAAGCCACACCGTTTCTTGCTCCAATGGCACCTAATTTAGATCTCACAAGCATGTTGGCACTCATTGTTGTTGCTGCTCTTGGCTTGTGGAGTGGTGCTCAAGCTGCACCACAAGTGCCATGCTACTTCATTTTTGGTGACTCTTTGGTTGATAATGGGAACAACAACCAGCTTCAGTCTTTGGCCAGAGCTAATTACTTGCCTTATGGGATTGACTTCCCTGGTGGACCTTCTGGAAGGTTTTCCAATGGGAAAACCACTGTTGATGCAATTGGTGAGCTTGCACTTTCTAAATTTGCTTATAATTAAACATTGCACGGCAGCATTTTAGTTGAAATATATACTTGTTTGCATCATTGCATGGTCTTAAACTAGATTCACTTGCATGCACCTATTATAATTATAATTGTCATTGTCAAAGTCATAGTTATGATGATAATGACATCAAAATGGTCCTAAGATCTGTTGTTCTTCTTCCCTATTTTTGAACCTATCAGTTAAGTGCAACTAAAAGCATCTTAATATATGCATGCATAATGTTCTATTGGATGACAAGCTGTATTATGCTAAAATCAGAGTCCACCACCTAGAAGGAAAGGGTATAATTAAGATGCATTAGTATTTTTACAGGTGAAATTAAAAATTAAAAAAGGAGTAACATGCAGATGTCAGTGAAGAAAATAAAACTTGAACACTGCTTTTGGCACTACTCTGAGTTAGTTACCCCTCATAAAGGTTTGTGACTGACCCTTAAATTCCATTCACATGGATCTGTTTGCCCGCATTCAATATGCAATTTAAGACTAGAGTGTTGTGTAGTTCATTTCATTGACAAAGAGGTAGAATTGTAGAAGTGCAAATAAAGAAAGAATCAGGAAAAAATTACTGCCAGATCGTTACTTACCAGAAGTACTGATTTGGTTAAAACAAACAAGAACAAGAAAAAAGTAGATCTAGCACATAAAATTGATTCTTGTGATATATAGAAAGGTTTCACTCTTGTTTTAACTTTCTGTTCAAATTTAACAGCTGAACTTTTGGGATTCGATGATTACATACCTCCATATGCTGATGCTAGTGGTGATGCTATACTCAAAGGAGTCAATTATGCATCTGCTGCTGCTGGAATTAGAGAGGAAACTGGGCAGCAACTGGTACCGATATATTTGTTTCATGCAACATCACTGTTTTTAATCTTTATTTGTTAACCTTAACCATTTGGTAATTATGTTCTGAATTTGTTCATATATATGTTTTGTAGGGAGGGCGCATTAGTTTTAGTGGACAGGTGCAAAATTACCAAAACACAGTGTCCCAAGTGGTAAATTTACTGGGAAATGAGGACTCAGCTGCAAATTACTTGAGCAAGTGCATTTACTCAATTGGGTTGGGTAGCAATGATTACCTCAACAACTATTTCATGCCTCAATTCTATTCCAGCAGCAGGCAGTACTCAACAGATGAGTATGCTGATGTTCTTATTCAAGCATATACTGAACAACTCAAAGTTAGTCTCTAGCTCTCTTTACCTTTTACCACTTCATTTTCACCATCTTCAATAGTTCTATTTTAATATGCAATGCTGCAAATAACCATTTAATTTTCAATTATAAAGTTAGGAATGAAATTGAAAATTGACAGCTCCACAAATTGAAATATTGACTATTTGTGTTTGTCATTTAGACTTTGTACAATTATGGAGCAAGGAAAATGGTGCTGTTTGGAATAGGCCAAATAGGTTGCAGCCCAAATGAATTGGCCCAAAACAGCCCAGATGGTAAAACATGTGTGGAAAAAATCAATTCTGCAAACCAAATATTCAACAACAAATTGATATCTCTCACTGACCAATTCAACAACCAGCTGCCTGATGCAAGAGTCATCTACATCAACTCTTATGGTATCTTTCAGGAGATTCTAAGCAACCCTTCAGCCTATGGTAACTATTTTCTAACCAAAACATTTCATAGTCATATTTTTTAGTATCAAACAATAACTCATAAAGTTCTGTTGACATGAATCGATCTTCAGGTTTCAGTGTTACAAATGCTGGGTGCTGTGGGGTAGGAAGGAACAATGGTCAAATCACATGTCTTCCCATGCAAACTCCATGCCAAAACAGAAGAGAGTACTTGTTTTGGGATGCTTTTCATCCTACTGAGGCTGGCAATGTTATTGTGGCTCAGAGAGCTTACAGTGCTCAATCTGCATCAGATGCTTACCCTCTTGATATCCAACGTTTAGCTCAGATCTGATCTCTGAACAATGAACATGGTCTAGTGGGTAGTGGCTATTAAGCTGTGCCACAACCACATTTAATGTTCTTGGAATGTGTTACTTCTTTTAAGGCATAAGAGTCTTAAGTTTTCTCTCTTTTTCTTACATATTCATATATGCTAAATGTTCATGGGTTCACAAGTACAGGTGTAATTTGTGGTAAAGTTTTGGAAGATTGCTTATTTAATTATAGTGAATATGTTGTTGGCAGATCGATGCTCCTTATGAATATTTCTTCCAAAATGATTAAGAGAACGTTCACAACAAACTGTTTGGTTTAACATTTCTGAAAAAAAAAAGTACAATAATTGAATGACAAAATACACTTTGAAGTCAAATTGGCAAGGGTTTTATATTTTTTACGGCTATATAGTTAAATGCATGTAAAAATTAAAAATATAAATTAACCGATAGAAAGTTATAGATTCACTTTAATTAAAAAAATGGAATTCATGGCATCAAGAAAAGAAAAATATTTTTAAAAAGATATAAATTATAGAAAGTGTGCGTGGGTAATTATATTCCAGATAAAATTTAAGAAAATTAAAATTATAAAGAGTATTTACATTTAAGTGTAATCAGAGTTTGGATTTGGATTTAGTGCACTTTGAAGAGTAAAGTGTAATTTGTATATTAGCAGTTTTTCAACCAACAAATTGTCATTCCGTATTTAATCTTTTATATTGTGCCTTAAAATTTAAGAGCCATATTGCAATGCTTAGTGTCGTGGCAGCAATATTAATCTGATTTGTAGTGGGACTAATATAGAATATACCACGATTAGCTACGTTGATTTGGTGGATTTGACAAAATATTAATCCTAGGGAGTCAAGCACAAGATGTACATGCAGGGTGCATGTATGTAATCATTTGTGCCTACATAAAATATTTACTACGCCATATTTGTAAGTAATTGAGCACTGGATCTGTCACTGAAGTTTGAAGTACCAAGGTATAGATTTGAGGTTTAGAAGTTGAATCGGGATCCAAATAGGGAGGAGTGATTGCAAGCAGTCATGGATAGCTTTTCTTTTTTTTAATAAGCCCAAGAATTTATTGAAAGAAGTGGTCCTGCACAAAATCAGGCCCAAAAGATGAAAGTCAGATACACTTTGAGAGATCTGCACCCAACGTGATAAGTTTTTGAATGCAGGGACATGACCAGAAGAAATTTATGTTAGAAAAGTTAAAAGTCAATATTTTATCATCAAGAGTTTAAACCTTTTGGGGTTGGTTTAATTGCTGTGCTTAATTATGGACTTCCTTTTCCGATGTCACCATGTAAAGTGTGAGTACATAGTTATAATCAATGTTTTTAAAACTGGACTTATGATTGAATCAGTGAAGTCATTGGTTCAAGGTTCAATGATCTAATTGTATTTGAATCGTGATTGAACCGGTTTTATATTTTGATATTATATAATATTTTAAGTAATAAAATAATATAAAATAATAAAAAATCATGATTTAAAAAATTATAAATTAATATAAATGACTAAATTATATGTTTTATAAGATAAAAGTTAATAATAGTTGACAAAATAATTGATACCTATGTGAAATATTTAAATATGTATTTTTATTTATCATAAATTTTTTTTAGATTAAATTAAAAAAATTTAAAAAATTAAAAATGACCGTTTAAACCGGTGTTGTGCACTGATTTAACATCAGTTTTTACCGGTTTTATGTCGGTTCGACCGGTTCCCACCGATTTTGAAACTTTTCAATTTTTTGAATTAAACAGACCGGTCACTAGACCGGTTTCTAGTTCGACTGGTTAAACCGGCAGGTCTGGTCTGATTTTCAAAACAGTGGTCATAATCACCATTTTTACCAACATGTTATTATCATCATTGCCATCACAATTATATTACGTTCCCTTATTTCAATTAAGGTTGTAGGACAAGTGGTTCCTGAGAGATTTCCTTGGATTTTGCTAGACGTTTTGAAGTCTGATTTGGTCCTTTCCTTCAAAGTAGTAGCCGTTGGAGAGGATGCTCATAGGTGGCTTGATTGATGCCGAATTTCCTTCAACACAATAACGACTGTTGTGGCTAACCATTTACCACGGAAGCTCCCAAATCATATTCCAATGCCAAGTGTTGGGATACTGTGAAGAGTTACAATATTTATTTATATATTACAGTATATGAAAAAGCTACTTGTATCTAACTTGACAGCTGTATAAGCTGTGTTACAGAAAATAATGGCCCAATAACAGTAGCTATTACATAACTATACTCCTAACACCAAGTGCAATACTAGCTGTTCATGATTCTAACTAATCTTTATGTGATACATATTTAAATTTTTTAATTTAAAAAAAAAATGTTTGATTATGTATTATGTAAAAATTGATCGAATCATAATCATCTAGTAATTTCTCACAATAAGAGGGAAAATATGACATTTCTAGTGTTAGAAACGATGAGTAAGAGGGATGATAACCTGAGTGTTGACTGAGAATTAACATGGCATGTTTTGTGGCTTTTTGAGCATTACGGCCTTCCACAGTCTCAATTGGACTGCCGGCCGTATATGTAATTTTGTATTACAAACTTTTCACAAACTGCTAAGTGGTTGTATCTAAATTAATTAAACAACTCAACGCATGTAATTAAATTCAATTCTGGTATCTATTAAATTCAAAATTTACCTCGAGTAGTCTGTGAAAATTTTGTAAAAAAAAAATTATGACTGTAAGGAATATTATTCTATGTTTACTTATAATTGCTTTCGTTTGACTTCTTTCGAACAAAACAAAATTTTGATTAAATGCTTTATTACTATAATTTTTATTTAAATGATGATACATAGATATTTTTATAAATAATAAATATGTATTATAGAATTTTAAATAAATATTATGTTCATCATTTAACTGCAGAATTTAATGGCAAAGATGTATAATGTATTTAGTTCAAGGGAGCAAAGGGGAAGAGAGAAAATTTAACAGAGGAAAGAGGAGGGGAAAAAAAAAGAGGTCACTTTATTTGATTTAGTTCAAAGAAAGATCACTTTTAGTTCGTACAGGAGAAGAAGAAAAAATATAGAGAATGTGCATTTATATCCTTATAAATGAGAATAGAGAAAAAAGGGATACAACAAAATTTTAAAATAATTTAAGTCAGATAGTCTTAAAATAATAAATACTTTTCCTCCTCTACTAACATTGAGAGAGGGAGATAAAAATTAAAAGGTAGTGATTTTAACCCTCCATCATTTTTCCTCCTTTTACCTCCAAAATTTTTAAACAAGTATAAAATAAAATAAAAATCCTCTCTTCTGTTCCCCTCCCCATGCACTCATCATAAGGAACTTCATTTAAATTTTGTCCAAATTGAAAACTTGAGATAGTTACACTCTCATGGCATGGCGAAATTCTAGTTAAACTGTCTTTCTGCCGTATATCTAGGCTCCAGTCATTTTCTAATAGTGTGTGCATGAAATTGACTCACTAAAATCAACATATATATGGCCTTACAATGTGTCACAGATAAATTATTTCAACCAATTTCTTCCACAAAACTGGGTCATACCTGCCTTTTTTTCTCTCTCTTCTCTCACCCTATATATATATTTAGTCACCCTTTTGTTTGGACCCCTAATATTTTGGATCTGAACTTTGGCCTCTTCATATTTTTTCTTTGACATGGATTGTGAAACCAAGTTATGGTTAGTGGTGTTTTTTTTCTTCAGTGCAATGTACATGCAACATTGTGTTGTTGGGCAGCCCCAAGTACCTTGTCTTTTCATTTTTGGAGACTCTTTATCTGATAGTGGAAACAACAACAATCTACAAACAGATGCCAGAGTTAATCACTTGCCTTATGGGATTGATTTTCCACTTGGCCCCACTGGAAGATTTACCAACGGCCGTACTTCCGTTGATATAATCAGTAATAATTCAATTCCCCACATATCTCTCTTTCACATGGTTGCATTAATTGGGCATGCACAGAAATACTTTGTTTGAATTCATTTGAAGAGCTTGAGACTCGGTTTATGGAAGTGGACATGTGATCTTTAATTTTGTCACATTAAGTTTTTTGACTTATAGGTGTGAAGTATCTACTTGATTTATTGATTATTAATTTTTGTTGGAAAACTTTTTTTTCATTCATAAGACTCAAACTTGACCTTGTTTAAGGGATTTGGATAGATCTAGTTCTAGTGGGACAAACAACTTGGTTTTGTCACATTTTGATAACTTGAAAAGAATAAATTCCATAGATTAATATGATTTGCTTTCATGTTATTTTGATGTGTCAATTTTCGGTTAATTAATTTTTCATTTTTATTCAATCTAAAATTATGTTATTGCAGCTCAGCTTTTAGGATTGGAAGGTTTTATCCCACCCTTTGCAAATACCGGTGGTTCAGACATACTCAAAGGCGTGAATTATGCATCCGGTTCAGCAAAGAGACCGGGACACATTTGGTATATATCAAACTCTTTTACTTTCTTTTTTTTTTTTTTGACAGGAAACTCTTTTACTTTCTCTATTCACATACATCTTAACCTTTAATTTGGTATTGAGATAATTGCCTTTGTGTTATGATTTGTGTGATGTGTCATTTTTTTCATGCATTAAATCACATCACATGTTCAATTGTTCATTTACTTGGATCTGATTGCTCTAAATTTAAGAAGTCACTAAAACTCACTTTAGAGGTGAAGTAATTTCAATTTTTATGAGAAAATCAGTTATTGATGTTACGTGTATATACTGTTAGTTGACCTCAGTCCAATTAATATTAGCTAGTTAGTTTCTAATTCTGTTAGCTAGTTATCTAATTGGTTTATTAGACCTCTCTCTTGTGTTCATTTGATATAAATACTATGTACTAGACTGATGAAAGGAAGTGAATAAGATTTTCTCTATATGCTATCACTGTGGGAATCAATTGACAAGAACAGCGTACCTCACAGGAGCACGAGGGGATTGGTCTGAAATTATTAAGTTCTTGCCATAATCCTTTGAGATGAGTAAAATATGCAGTAATGGAAGAATTTCCTTGTTTATGTAGATAAATTTCTTCTTGTAACTCACAAATGCGGAAGGCATCACCTTGATAATATCGATCTCGGAGATTGTCCCACACTTCAGAGGCATTGTCCATCCAAAGCACACTCTGTGCGATGGAAGAATCCAGAGAATGAATTATCCAAGACAACACCAGAGTATTGCATCGATCCCAGGCCAAGAAATTTGGATCGTTAGGTGCTGGTTTTGGTAATGAACCATCGATGAATTGAAGTTTATTCTTCGATTTGAGACACATCTTCATTGATCTTGACCATTGGTGATAATTCTCACCATTCAGCAGAGAAGATACAAGCACCGAACCAGGGTTTTCGTTCGGATACACAAAGAAGGGATTTGTGAAATCCGCATTTGCATTGCGATTAGGGTTTACAACTTCCGCCATAATCGAAGGTATAAGAAGCTCGAAACAAAGAAGATCAATGAAGAAGAACAAAAGAAACAACAATCAGAGATGGCAGCGGTAATCAGAGCCCCTAGGAAAGGAGCTCTGATACCATGTGAAAGATGCAGGGTACCATCGACCAGTGCAGAGAGAGAAAACAAAGAGATAAAAAAAAAGCTAAAGGAGAAAATCTTATTCACTTCCTTTCATCAGTCTAGTACATAGTATTTATATCAAATGAACACAAGAGAGAGGTCTAATAAACCAATCAGATAACTAGCTAACAAAATTAGAAACTAACTAGCTAATATTAATTGGACTGAGGTCAACTAACATATACATAATAAATCATGAATGTATTGAAATATCGAAGATTGTGATTACTAAATTTATCCTCTCATGTTAACGGAGCCAAAACCTAATTTCACTTAATTTGTAATTGCAGGGTGAGGATGTCAGCTTGGGATTGCAGTTGCAAAATCACAAAGTCATAGTTTCCCAAATCACTCAGAAACTTGGAGGTGCTGAGACAGCGCAGCAACACCTAAACAAGTGCTTATATTATGTGAATATAGGCAGCAATGATTACTTAAACAACTACTTCTTGCCTGAGCATTACCCATCAAGTCGAACGTATACTCCTGAACAGTATGCTGTGGCCCTTGTCCAAGAATATGCAAGGAATTTAAAGGTATTTTGTTTACTTCAAATTCTAGAAAAAGTTCCTTAACAATATAACATTTATAATATGATGCACCTAATGCTTGAGTAGGATCCATGAGTTATTGTAAATTCTGATATCTGTCTTCGATTTCTACCATAAAAAAAATGGTTTGTTTGTTATCTACTTCTGTTTCTATGTGCAGAATTTGCATGCACTTGGAGCGAGGAAGTTTGCTTTGATTGGCGTGGGCCTTATAGGCTGCATTCCACATGAAATTTCTATTCATGGGAAAAAAGGTTCAATATGTGTTGACGATGAAAATAAAGCAGCAATCCTTTTTAATGACAAGCTTACACCAGTAGTTGATCGTTACAATAAGGAATTACCTGATGCCAAATTTATCTTCATTAACAGTGCTGTGGTCTCACACGATCCCAATAGTACCCAAAAGACAAAAGGTAACAATTTTTTTTCTTTTTATAGCCAAAATTACAGTAATACTAAAGACTCAATTGATGTTTGATATTACCTGCCAGTATGGATTGGCTAAATTGAAACTATATGACCAAAAGGATGCATGTCTTCAATTTGTACTAGATAGAATAATATTATGTTAATGAAATCATGATCATATCATTTTAAAAAATTGAAAAGTAAATAGAGATATTGTTTATAAAATATATTAACTTTGGTTGGTGGCCCCATGCATGCAGCGATTTCAGATATTGTTATATGCTGCAAAGTGGGGGCGAATGGGCAGTGTATCCCTAATGAGGAGCCATGCAAGAACAGAAAGCTATACCCATTTTTTGATGCATTTCATCCTACTGAGATGGCCAACGAAGTCTCTGCAAGAAATGCTTATAATTCTCCCATTCCATCCTACGCGCACCCAATGGATATCAGTCATCTTGTTAAGTCATAAAGAACATGGAAACTCATCTCTTGCACACTGATGTATTATAATTCAAACAGAAGTTCAAATTTTGCCAGAACTTATAATTATAATCGAATCAAAGTGATATATATGTGTACAGATATGTTATATATTCGGAGGAAAAATTTTGTCATTCATAATATCTTATTTGATTTGAACAAGATTGATTACTGTAAAGAATATAAATGAAAACAAATATATTTCAAGAGGCAAAAATAATATAACTGTGATATATAATATTTTTAGAAGCAATTATCCACATAATCAAAGCGTAATATATATGTAATAAAGTGAAATCATACTAAACAATGCAATAAATACATTTTTAGAAGTAAATTTAATAATATAATTGCAATATGTAATATTTTTAAATGTAAATATACACGTAATCAAGGTGTAACAAATATATTTAATATATAATAATAAAGTGAAATGTAATACTCTTTTTTTTTTGGGTGAGTTATTGTCTAAAATACAATAAATATATTTTTAGAAGTTAATTTAATAATATAAATTTAATATATAATATTTTTAAAAGCAAATATACACATAATCAAAGCGTAATAATGCAATTATTTTTCTTTGTGTGTGTGTTACTATGTGTATATATATAATAAAGATTTGTCTTTATTTTTATAAGTGTTAATATTATTTTTATATCAAATCTAATTTACTTGAAGTGAATATTTCCTTGAATTTTGCGTATCATTAAAACGTGAATAGTGAACTTTTTTTCAATGTTTTTTTTTCCCAATATAATTGACAAATTGACATAAAAAAAATACAAAAAAACTCTTATTTTGGGTGAAAAAATCTTTCCTTTTGATATCCCAATATTACTACTTTTATAATATTACAACTGAAGTAGGGATACCGATTATATAAAGATAAAGATTTTATACTTTACTTTGAAAGTATAATTAATTTAAAATTGTAGAGTATAAAATTATTCATTTGTACTAATTTTCCGCTCTATATACGAATCACTTGATGATATAAATTGCTTCTCTAAAATAAAATAAACATACGCCCGATCTATATATCCTAGGCATTTGATTGGTATATTAGGGATTAATTAGTATATTTTAGGCATGTAATTGGCACAAATTCAAACCCAATATTGAAATCAATTAGTTTTTTAACTTGTGGCATAATTAGTGTCTGTGAGCTCGATATAGGATAATTTGTATGAATTCGGCCTAAAATCTGGGAGGTCCCATATACATGAAATTCACCCACTAAAATCAATATATGGCCTTCCAATGTGTCACAGATAAATTATTTCAGGAAATTCTCCACAAAATAGGTCATTCCTCTCTTCTCTCTTCCTATATATATTTGGTCACACTTGTGTTTGGGGCCCAAATATTTTTGGATCCGAACTTTGGCCTCTTCATATTTTTTTCTTTGACATGGATTGTGAATATGGTTAGTTCTGTTTTTTTCCTTCAGTGCAACATACATGCAACATTGTGTTGTTGGGCAGCCCCAAGTACCTTGCCTTTTCATTTTTGGAGACTCTTTATCTGGTAGTGGAAACAACAACAAACTATCTACATATGCCAAGGCTAATTACTTGCCTTATGGGGTTGATTTTCCACCTGGCCCCACTGGAAGATTTACCAACGTCCCTACTTCAGTTGACATAATCGGTAATACTCTCCCACATATCTCTCTTTCACATGGCTTGCACTTGGTCTTGTGTGCACACTTAAATACTGTTTGGAGGTTTAGTAAACCAGTATCCCTAAACTAGCTAGTAAATTTTTTTACTAGGTTTCTAAACTAATATAATTTGTGATTATGACATTGATCTTTAACAAATTTTGTTAGAGTCTTGAAGTTAGTTTATGGTAGTTTGAAATTGTCAGAAAAATACAATATGTGAAAGTTTTACTAACTACATATATCAAATTACAAAAATTATAGAAAATTAAAGACTCAAGTACCTTTTTTTTTAAAAAATTTAGAAACCTAATTAAAAACTGTCAAATAGTTTAGATACCTACTGATGTGTTAAACCCTTCTTGGAGGTCATGGCTTCAAATTTCATTACAGGGTCTATGAAAGTTGACATATCATGTTTAATTTTTTGCATTGTCGCCATAATTTTGATAACTTGAAAAAAATAAACTCCACATATTAATATGATTTTTTTTGTTTTGTATACCTTTTATTTTGATGTGTCGTTTTTCAGTTAATTTTTCATTTTTATTCAATCTACAATTTTGTTATTGCAACTCAGCTTTTGGGATTAGACGGTTTTATCCCACCCTTTGCAAGTACCGGTGCTTCAGACATACTCAAAGGCGTGAATTATGCATCCGGTTCAGCGGGGATTCTCAAAGAGACCGGGACACATTTGGTATATAAATCAAACTCTTCTACTTTCTCTAATTATATATACATCTTTACTTTTAATTAATTAATTTGGTATATAGAGCTAATTGTCTTTGTTTTATGATTTGTGTGATATTATAATTATAATTTGTGTCATGCATAAAATCACATCACATCACATATAACTTAATTTGTCATTGCAGGGCAAGAATATCGGCTTGGGATTGCAATTGGAAAATCATAAAGCCATAGTTTCCCAAATCACTACAAAACTTGGGAGTGCTGCGCAACAACACCTAAACAAGTGCTTATATTATGTGAATATAGGCAGCAATGATTACATAAACAACTACTTTTTGCCTGAGCATTACCCATCAAGCCGAACCTATTCTCCTGATCAATTTGCTGGGGCTCTTGTCCAAGAATATTCAATGCATTTAAAGGTATTTATTTACCTCAAATTCTATAAAGTTCCTTATTTATAATATGATGCACCATTTGATGTGTTATCCACTTTTGTTAATTTCTACGTGCAGGATTTGCATGTGTACTAGTTGGTGTCCAAAGCATAGCCGAACACTCCAGCACTGTACGGTCCGTTCGGCAGACAGGAGCATTCGACTTCTATAAAGCCGAAGACCCCTAACCCCTCACCTCAGGGACCTAAATTGTAGTATTCGGCATCTGCAGGTCGAACACTGGTAGAGGTATAAACACCATTAGCAACTCATGGCAACGTAAACCTAAGGCTAAAAGGTAATTAAGTATTCTTAACTACCACAGACATATGATTAAGAAAAGGGCCAAGGCCCATGAAGGCCCAAGTCCAATAAGATAAGTATAAAAAGGGGATCCGCTCCCCAAGGTGAGGAGGTCTGAATTTTCATTTATTACACACATTAAATACTCTGCGCCGAACCCTAACTTGAACGTTGGAGTGTTTCTTGCAGGTACCCCACCTTCCGGACAAATTACAAAAAGATCTTAGAATACAAAGCGACTGCCGAAGGCCTCCCCTTATCCCACGACAGGAACATTTTGGCGCCCACCGTGGGGCCCAGTAAAACTTTCCCCGCAGCCTCAGAAGGAATGGTTACTACTCGAAGTCACGCGCATATGGAAGAACAACGTCTCGTCGACGAGAACCTGGTGGAAGATCAAACAAATCTTTCGTCAAAGCTAAGACATTTGCGAGCTGACATTTCGACAATAAGGCAGCAGCACGCTCAGGAGTTGTCGGCCCTCCGCCAAGAAAATGCCGATTTGAGAGACTTGAACAGATCCAGGAGACCTGAAAATCAGCAACCAGACAAACATCACGAAGATGAGTCGATCATCAACCTTAGCGTGCAGGGTACAACGAATCGGCCTTCCTTTTCTACCTTCAACACTCAGTCACGCCCCTGTAGGCACCCTTTTGTCTCCGGGATTATGGAAACTCCCCTTCCTCAAAACTGGAAGAACCTTAGTCTGGACCGATACGATGGTAGCACAGATCCGGATGAACATGTAGATGTGTATGTAACCCAAATCAGTTTATACACCGCCGAAGATGCCATTTTATGTAGGGTGTTCCCCACCTCCCTCAAAGGACACGCCCTTAGTTGGTTTACCCGTCTACCACCTAACTCCATCGACAGTTTCGAGACGTTGGTAACGAGATTCGACAATCAATTTGCAACTAGCAGACCTCATCATCTAACTTCAGTGGCACTAGTCAATATTCGGCAGGAAAAAGGGGAATCTCTAAGAATGTTCATGGAAAGGTTTGGCAGGACTGCTTTAAACATCCGAAACCTAGACTCGGCGGTGGCCATGCACCAGTTAGTGACAGCTCTTAGGCCAGGAGCCTTCGTTAACAGTCTCTGCAAAAAGCCGGCTCTTGACATGGATGACCTCTGGCGACGAGCAGCAAAGGACATGCAAATGGAAGAATTATCCGATTACAGGAACCAGGTCTAAGCAGAGGCCAACCCAAGGAAGAGGGAACAAGAAAAGGAGTATCAAGGAAAGGGAAAAGACAAGATCAGCAAGGAGAAGGAGTACCGTGGCTCCAGGTATACGACTTACACGCCGCTCAACGCTAGTCGATCCCGAATACTCGAACAAGCCCTGGCTACAGAAATATTGGCCATGCCGAAGAGGGCAAATACTCCTCCTAAGGCTGACTACAGCAAACAATGCCGATACCACCGCAATAAAGGTCACTCCACTGAAGAATGCGCCGCCCTTAAAGACAAAATCGAGGACCTCATCAAAATGGGGCACCTTAGAGATTTCGTCCATGATCCGAGGACCGAAAAGTCTCAATTTTGGAGAAATAAAGACAATGACAGAACCTATAGAATGGACCTTAGCCACGGCAGGAGGGACGAAAGATAAAAGAGCAGGTCCAGGGAACGGCAAGACATAAAACCCTCTAATCCTAGGAGGGTCATCAACACGATTGCCGGGGGATTTGCGGGAGGAGGAAGTACTTCGTCGGCCCGAAAAAAGCACCTCCGGCTAGTCCGGTCTGTCAACATGACTTCAACTGCAAAAAAGCTTAAAATGCCACCCATCACTTTCACAGATGCGAACTTTCAGGGGTCCGACCCAATGCAAGATGATCCAATGGTCATTAGTGTAGATGTGGCCGATTGCACAGTCCGGAAGACCCTGATAGATCAAGGAAGCTCGGTCGACATCATATACTGGAACACCTTCAAACAACTAGACATACCAGAGAAGAAGCTCATGCCGTATGACGAACCCTTAGTCGGATTCTCTGGCGAGAGGGTTAACACCCAAGGATGTATAGAGTTGGACATGACCTTCGGGTGTGAGGGAAAGGAGTACAAGACCATAAGAGTGAGATACATTGTGGTGCATGCCAACACCTCGTACAACATACTACTCGGACGACCGTCGTTGAACACTCTTGGAGCCGTAGTCTCCACTCCACATCTAGCCATGAAATTTCCATCAAACCGAGGCACTGTCGTTACGATCCACGCGGACCAAAAGGCGGCCAGAGAATGCTACTTAGCCAGTCTCAAGGTTACTCAACTAAAGGAAGACGACTGCAAGTCAGTACACATGGTCTCGGCGGCTGAACCCTCGCACCAGACTTTGGATCTCGATCCCAGAATCGAAGACAAGCGGGTAAAGCCGAATGAGGAAGTCCATGCATTTCAAATTGGGCAAGAAAAAACTCAAACTACATACCTCGGAAACAACCTATCCGAAGAGGGCAGGTTTCGGATTCAAAGAGTAATAGAACGAAACGCCGATCTCTTTGCCTGGAAGGCCGCCGACATGCCTGGCATTGACCCAAAATTCCATTGCCACAAATTGGCAATATGCCGAGAGGCAAGACCAATTTTGCAAAAGAAAAGGAAGATGGGGGAGGATAGGAGGAGAGCAGTAGAAGAAGAAGTGTCAAAGTAGCTAGCTGCTAATTTTATCTGAGAGGTTAAGTATTCCACTTGGTTAGCCAATGTGGTCATGGTGAAGAAGGCAAATGGAAGATGGAGGATGTGTACAGACTACACGGATTTGAATAAAGCTTGCCCAAAGGATGCCTACCCGCTACCAAACATTGACAGATTAGTCGATGGGGCAGCTGGACATCTTTGTCTTAGTTTTTTGGATGCTTATTCAGGGTACAACCAAATCCGAATGCACCCTCCTGATGAAGACAAGACCGCTTTCATAACCGAATCAGCCAATTTTTGCTACCAAGTAATGCCCTTCGGCCTGAAAAATGCAGGAGCCACTTATCAAAGATTGATGGACAAAGTTTTCCAAAAACAGCTAGGATGAAACCTAGAGGTGTATGTTGACGACATGGTCGTTAAGTCTTCCATGCCTGACGAACACGCAAGGGACCTCGAAGAGATCTTCGCCGAACTCAGGAAACATAACATGCGCCTAAACCCCGAAAAATGTGTCTTCGGTGTCCAAGGGGGAAAATTCTTGGGCTTCATGTTAACATGTCTAGGCATAGAAGCCAACCCTGATAAATGCGAAGCGGTTATTCGTATGAAAAGCCCGAGAACCCCAAAGGATGTCCAGAGACTCACAGGGAGAATTGCCTCTCTATCACGATTCCTGCCTAGAATCGCTGAGAAGGTAAAACCCATAATGCGTTTGCTAAAAATAGCCAAGAACTTTTCATGGAACCAACAATGTGAAGAGGCATTTCAAGAGCTAAAAAAGACCCTCTCGGCCCCGCCGATACTCAAAAAACCAGAACCTACAAAAGATCTAGTGCTTTACATCTCGGTTTCCCAAGCAGCCATAAGTGCGGTTTTAGTGCAGGAACATGAAGAAGGCCAGGCACCCGTATACTTCACTAGCCGAGTACTACAAGAAACTGAGACCAGGTACCAGACGATTGAGAAGGCTGCCCTAGCATTAGTAAATGCTGCAAGACGTCCGAGACAATACTTTCAAGGACATCGGGTGATTGTAAAAACCGATTGCCCAATTGCAAAGGTATTAAGGAAACCAGAATTAGCAGGGAGAATGATGGCATGGTCAGTAGAACTCTCCGAGGTCGACTTAAAGTACGAATCGAGGGGGCCAGTCAAGGCACAGTGTCTGGTAGATTTTATCAATGAACTACACCCTGCTAAAACCTTTGAAGAAGAGTGGTGGGTAGTACATGTTGATGGATCATCAAACCGAAGGGGTAGTGGTGCAGGCATCATACTGGAAGGACCTAACCAAATACGGTTGGAACAGTCATTACGATTCGGTTTTAAAGCATCCAACAATCAGGCCGAGTACGAGGCCTTATTAGCTGGGCTCAGACTGGCAAGAGAGATGGGAGCCCGAAAGGTACAATGTTGGAGTGATTCGCAAGTAGCGCCCGAACAGATCGACGGTGGTTTCCAAGTCAAAGACCCTCAGTTGCTGAAGTACTATCATACTTTCATACAGCTGAAACAAGAGTTTGAGGAAATTCGGGTAAATCATTTAGCCCGAGAACACAACGACAGGGCATATCGACTCGCTAAATTAGCTACTACCCAAAAACCCGGACAGTTGAGAACCTTCATCCAGGAGACGTTGCCCGAACCAAGTGTAACCGCCAAAGAATGCATGCAGCTTTCGGCAGCCAGAAGTATGTGGACAACCGAGATACAACAGTATTTGGCACAAGGAATCCTTCCGGAGAATAAAGAAAAAGCCAAAAGATTGCGAATCAATGCTTCAAGGTACATTGTGATAGCCAAAGAGTTATACAAAAGGGGATTTTCCACACCCTTATTAAAGTGTCTTGAGAAAGAACAAGTAGAATACGTAATGAAGGAGCTGCATGAAGGAATCTGTGGCATGCACTCTGGAGCACGAACGATGGCAACTCGGGTTCTGCGAGCAGGATATTACTGGCCGACCCTCAAAACTGACTGCGCCGAACACGTAAAAAGGTGTAGCCAGTGCCAAAAACATGCAAACCTTATCCACCAACCAGCGGATAAATTGCACTCCATCTCGTCACCTTGGCCTTTTGCTGTATGGGGAACCGACATCTTAGGTCCTTTCCCTATAGCCACAGGATAGTGCAAGTTCTTGATAGTAGCTGTCGACTACTTCACAAAATGGATAGAGGCCGAGCCTTTGGCAATCATCTCGGCTCAGAACGTACAGAAATTTTTGTGGAAAAATGTCATCACTCGCTTCGACATTCCGCATGCAATCGTCACAGATAACGATCTACAATTCACGGACAAGAAGTTAAACGCTTTCCTTGAAGGCTTGGGAATAAAGCATAAAGTTACCTCGGTCGAGCACCCCCAAACAAATGGACAAGCAGAAGCCGCAAACAAAGTCATCTTGGGAGAACTGAAAAGAAGGTTGGGAACAGCCAAAGGGGCTTGGGCCGAAGAGATACCCGAAATATTGTGGGCATACAGGTGCACCCCATAATCAACCATCAAAGAAACACCCTTCAGAATGGTTTATGGGACCGAAGCAATGATACCAGTCGAAGTAGGAGAACCCTCATTCCGAAGACAAAACTTCGAGACTACCGAAAACGAAAGTTCCATGAGATGTGAACTAGACTTGGTTGAAGAAATACGTGACCGAGCACGTCTCAATGCTGAAGCATGCAGACAGAGAATGACTCGAAGATTCAACTCAAAACTGAAGCCACGAGACTTTAAAGAAGGAGTCCTAGTCCTTAGGGTGCAAGGCCACGCCCGAAGAGACTCCAAGGAAGGAAAATTGGCAGCCAATTGGGACGGCCCATTCAGAGTTCGGCAAAACCTCAACAATGGGGCGTACGGGTTGGAAGAACTGTCAGGAAAAACAATATCGAGAACATGGAATTCCACTCATCTTAAATATTACTTTAGTTGATGTATTTTCATTATGTATTCAAAATCTTGTACTCTCTTCCCTTTATTTTTTAATCCCTACAAGAATGTAGAAGCGTAGTTTCGGATAAGGTTTTTATAAGGCATACCTCCAAAAGAATTCTAATGAGAACGGCTTACACTTCGCCATCATTATTTGAGGGCACCATTCGGATTTTCCTCAAAATGGTTTCTCTCCCGAGTGCTCCCACTCGGCTAAGGATGCACCATTCGGATTTTCTCCAAAATGGTTTCCCTCCCGAGTGATCCCACTCGGCTAAGGATGCACCATTCGGATTTTCTCCAAAATGGTTTCCCTCCCGAGTGATCCCACCCGGCTAAGGATGCACCATTCGGATTTTCTTCAAAATAGTTTCCCTCCCAAGTGCTTCCACTCGGCTAAGGATGCACCATTCGGATTTTCCTCAAAATGGTTTCTCTCCCGAGTGCTCCCACTCGGCTAAGGATGCACCATTCGGATTTTCTCCAAAATGGTTTCCCTCCCGAGTGATCCCACTCAGCTAAGGATGCACCATTCGGATTTTCTCCAAAATGGTTTCCCTCCCGAGTGATCCCACCTGGCTAAGGATGCACCATTCAGATTTTCTTCAAAATGGTTTCCCTCCCAAGTGCTTCCACTCGGCTAAGGATGCACCATTCGGATTTTCCTCAAAATGGTTTCCCTCCCGAGTGCTCCCACTCGGCTAAGGATGCACCATTCGGATTTTCTCCAAAATGGTTTCCCTCCCGAGTGATCCCACTCGGCTAAGGATGCACCATTCGAATTTTCTCCAAAATGGTTTCCCTCCCGAGTGATCCCACTCGGCTAAGGATGCACCATTCGGTTCCCCACACCCATTTTTATGACAAACGTCGATGTATCACTCGAAAGTGCTTCCTAGAAGAACACATACAGTTCTACTTCGCCCAAAATAAAAACGCAAGTATTACAAGGTAATCAGGCAAGAGTAAAAATGCGAAATAAACTAAACAAATACCGAAAAGAAGAATGTATATTTTGTTGATTATCAAAAAAAGGGGTCAAGTCCATATACAAAACATTAAAAGGCTCTAACGGCCTGAAACTACAAAAATTTTCTATTCTGCCGAGTCCTCACGAACCTCGGCGTCAGCAGCTTCATCATCCCCCCTGTCTTCAGTGGCCCCAGGATCCGCACCACCATCCACAGCCGAACCATAGAGAGGATTCTCTAGAATGGCATCCTCCGGAATGTCATCAATAGGCACTAGCTGCCCTTGATAAACATCCTTCTCCATATCAAAAATGCTGCGGTCACGAACATTATAATAATGTGTTATTTGCCGCAACCCATGGAGAAAACCAGCCTCGTGTTCGGCTAGAATCTTATCTTCGGCTGAAGAAAGAATCCTATCCTTGGCAGCCCGCTCAGCGTCCCGCTCTTCCTGGGCCTCGGCCAACAGAGCCCTTAGCCGTTCAATCTCATCAGATTGAAGCTTGGAATCCTTCTCGGCCATTATTACTTTGGTATTTAAATCATGCACATTGGCCGAGAGGTCCTTAACTTCCTCCTTCAGACGCCCATTCTCGTCGGCCAGAACCATGTTGGCCTCCAACACTTGTTTATTAGATACCTGGGCCTCCTCCAAACTCTCCTTCAACTTATCAGCCTCCTTCAAAGGATTTGCGAACATATGATACGCAATGGCCGAAGCCCTTGCCTGAAATTCGCAATAGGCCGACCAGTTAGCAACAGCATCGGCCTTGTTAAGGATGGCCTTCCCAGTATCCGAGATATCGCTGGAGCTCACCATCTTCTTCGGCCGAAAATCTTTGGCAAAAAATCCTTCGGCGGTCAAGGCATTGATAGAAGATAAAGACGCCGAAGCAGGAAAACCTAAAGTCTGTTGCTTCAGCTTCTTAACCCTTTCTTCCTCCGAAGCCTCACGACTTCAGTGCCTTTTCTTGTGATCTCTATCTTTGCTTTTCTTTTCTCCCACCGGAGGAGGCACAATATCTACTGGGGTTGGCCGAGGGGTCGGTTGTTTGGGAATGGGGGGCACTGAAGCAATTCCAGATTTGTTCCCTGCAGCTTGAGCCCGATTCCTCCGGGCATTCTAGAATGAAAGCACATCTCCTCCAGCATCGGCCATAATACCTACACAAAAAACACAGTCAGTGACAAAAGCTAAATTTTGAAACAATAGGAAAGAAAGAACAAAAATCTTACCACACATGTCGGCTAAAACAGTGGAAGAATTTAACAAGGCCACAAGCTGCCTAGCTGGGAGCTTTCGGGGGAGAGACTCAAGAAAAAGGAGATCCTCACGTTCCGTTTCGGTCATCATGGATTTTGGAAACTTGTCATAACGCCGAGGGTTTTGCTCCCAATAGAACGGAAATAGGGACTTTCCACTCGTATCATAAAGATGGTTAGTCCCTATGTTCGGCCTAACAACTACCTTGAAGAAACCGATTTTAAAATTTTTATAGGATGTAGTAAATGACTGGAAAAGAGGCCTCTTCGGTTTTCTTATCAAGGAAACCCATAAACCATCTTTGGGCCGAGTACAAAAATAATACAAAAACACGCTTACCGAAGGCTCTATAAAGTTAAAAATACAGAGAGCTCGGAATGCTTGGATAGCAGCCCACCCATTCGGATGCAACTGCGAGGGTGCCACGTTTAAAACCCGAAGCACCCCCATAGTGAAGTCGTCAAAAGGGACCTTCACATGTAGATCACGAAATACGCAATCATACATGTAAAAGAAGTCCCTTGTCGAGTTGCCTTTCCCCATGAAAACAAATTCAGGATTCGGCTCTCGCCGACAACACTGTAACCCTACGGGATAAAATTCATCTTCAGCAATGGAAGACACATCTACATAATTTACAAAGTTACATACGCTACGCCTATCGTCATACCGAGACCAATAGGCCCCAACTTCTCCAGCAACCCAAGTATACCCTTCCAGGGTAATGGGTGGAAAAACCTTTTTCGCTTGAGCAACCCGAGGTTTACGCTTCGGTTTTGCTCTAGATGCCTCCCCCGCAAAAGAGGCAGAAGGGGCCGAAGGACCCATGACACTCTCACCCACCCCCCCTCGGACAGGAGACGAAGAAGGGGACACTGAAGAAGAAAGAAAGGACGAAGACGACGAGGCAGTCGAAGACCCCTCGTTAGAATCCCCACTACTTAAGGAAGCGGACGGAATGTCAACTACCTCGGTTCCCCCAGAAAGCTCACGGCTAGCCGAACTCATAATCATAAAAAGAAAAAGAAATAGCCGAACTCTCGTACCTTAGTTAAGACGAGAAGAATGAAACTAGAACTACTATTCGGCCGAGAGCAAGAGAAGAAGATTTTCGTGAAATCGTAAATATGGGGAACGAGGACGACATCCTTTACCCTATTTATAGGGCCCAGGCCCATAACAGTCCAAAACCCCCCAACCGTTAGATCCACTAAGATCTAACGGTCCACATATCGCAGCGCTTCGATCCCTCCAACCCAACGGCTTTTTTCTGCCATAAATGGCATTAATTTCAAACGACACAACAATAACGCACCAGTATCAAGGATAAACCTCTTCGCTATCCTCCTTCGCTCGAGGCTGGGGGGCATGTGTACTAGTTGGGGTATTCGACAACACATAAACCGAATACCCCCCCCGACAGTATGAACAGGTGTTCGGTGTCCAAAGCATAGCCGAACACCCCAGCACTGTACGGTCCGTTCGGCAGACAGGAGTATTCGACTTCTATAAAGCCGAAGACCCCTAACCCCTCACCTTAGGGACCTAAATTGTAGTATTCGGCACCTGCAGGCCGAACATCGGTAGAGGTATAAACACCATTAGCAACTCATGGCAACGTAAACCTAAGGCTAAAAGGTAATTAAGTATTCTTAACTACCACAGACATATGATTAAGAAAAGGGCCAAGGCCCATGAAGGCCCAAGCCCAATAAGATAAGTATAAAAAGGGGATCCGCTCCCCAAGGTGAGGAGGTCTGAATTCTCATTTATTACACACATTAAATACTCTGTGCCGAACCCTAACTTGAACGTTGGAGTGTTTCTTGCAGGTACCCCACCTTCCGGACAAATTACAAAAAGATCTTAGAATACAAAGCGACTGCCGAAGGCCTCCCCTTATCCCACGACAGGAACAACATGCACTTGGAGCAAGAAATTTTGCTTTGATTGGCTTGGGCCTTCTAGGCTGCGTTCCACATGAAATTTCTATTCATGGGAAAAATGGGTCAACATGTGTTGAAGAGGAGAGTAAAACAGGACTCCTTTTCAATGACAAGATTAAAGGAGTGGTTGATGGTTTCAATAAAGAATTATCTGATGCCAAATTTATCTTCATTAACAGTGCTCTGCTCTCATACGATACCCGTCAGTTACCAGGTAACAATTTTTTTTCCCTTCTTATCACCAAATTATACTAATACTAAGTAAATTGATGTTTTATATACCTGTCACTTCCAGTCACTGGATTTTGTATAATTTACTGTGCCACCATATTGAATGAGTATTGACAAAATTGATTTTGAATGAAATTAATTTTGTAAAATTGATTTTGAAATGATATGATTTATGTTATGATATTAAAAATGAGTTAGTAGTAAAATTTACTATAAAATCATGTGAAATTGAACTAAAATCACATTGTTAGTATTTTAACATGATTTTGGATAATTCAACTATGTAAAATCAAACACACACTTATTCATTAAATATGGTTTTAACTATTTGTTATTTCTATGCAGAATATCTTGTATAACATGTTTTTTTTTTTTTGTTTTCCACAAAAGAATGGTTAAATTGAATTTTTATAAGGGTGCAAGTCAATTTGTACTAATAGCAAGTTAATTCAATTATGATCATTTTCAAAAATTGAAAAGTAAATAGAGATATTGTTTATTAAATATTTACTTTGGTTGGTGGCTTCATGTATGGATTTCAGATGTTATATGTTGCAAAGTGGGGTCGAATGGGCAGTGTATCCCTAATGAGAATCCATGCCAGAACAGAAGCCAATATCCATTTTTTGATGCATTTCATCCTACTGAGATAGCCAACCAAGCCATTGCAAAAAGTGCTTATAATGCTCCCATGCCAAACTACGCGTACCCAATGGATATCAGTCATCTTGTTAAGTTATAAAGAAGATGGAAACTCATCTCTTACACCCGTATTTATTTACTGATGTATCTGATTTTTTGCCAGAACTTATAATAATCATATTGTAGCCGAAGGAGATTGCAATCAATTATTGGAATTTCATTTGCAATATTCTAGCGTTATAGCTATTTCATGTCATATGTATCGGTGATCTTTTGTTCCTGCTGATCAATAACTTCTTTATTGTAGTTTGAATAGTTGTTAATTTGTTCGAGATCTTTTCTAACTAATCACAGAAATTGAAGTTAAAAACAAAATCTACAGAAATCAGAGTTGCCAAGGGCCACTCACCCTCAAGTAAAGTGAAAACTATCCAATATCTTTCATAGCTTTTGTTGTTGAACTTAAATATAGTGGTATTCCTCCATAGGCATTAATTCTGTTTAATTTCTTTTGGATTTATGGTGATAACCTGTAACCCATTTGTTGTAGACCTATAAGAATGAGGTGTATTCGCTACACAACCCAATACTTGAAACCTAATTATACCTGAAATAATCACATGCAAAATAGTACCCTTCTCAAAATGTAACCTAAGTGATGATTTTGGTTAACCAACAATCTGAGTTTGAGAACGAGTTTTAACAAAACATTCAAGTGCCGCAGCGGCACAATGTCAAAAGTATAAATAATGGAAGAATGAGAAAAAGATAGAGCTCAACACAACAGACTGAATTTAATTAATTCGGCTATACATAGTTCCTACATCCAATTCCCAGCATCAACCACTGAAATTTGGATATCATTGAGGATTATTTCTCCTAAGTTCTTTAACATAAGCATTCTTTATTTCACACTAGTCCATTATGGCGAAAGCGAGAAATCTCACATTAGGACAATGCTCTAGCTTAAAATCCTATATGATGATTGATGACTAACGTATCATGGTTACAACAATATAAGTAAAAGGTATCTGTATGGATAAACTCTAGAAAACGCTCTAGGAAAGGATTAAAAAATTATTGCAGAGCAGGGATACACTAGACAAGAAAAAAGTTTCAAGCTACCCGGCCAGTTTGTTTGAGCAGAGTGGCAGAAATGTTTTAGGTTATTGTAATCCTATTTATAAGCTTTGAGTTTGAGTATAACCACATTAAGTTTATAACGTTAAACTGTTCCGTGCAGCTCTAATACTCAAACAAGCTGTTAGAGAAGTGGTTACTACTGTGTCAAGAAAGTGACTTGTCTGGCAGTGAAACTAAGTAGGATGGTCACAGTAACCTTTCTCAATTCGCTTATTTTTCATGTGACACTTCTCACTGGGTTTTAATCATTGTTCTTAACCTGCTTGTCTATTTTGAGCTTTTATCTTGTCTAGGTAACATTCCACCTTTCTCATCTTGCATCACTACGTCCCTTTTGATCAACTCGTGTCATTTTTTTTTATATTTAAAAAGTTCAAAGGTCCTCTCTTTCACCCACATTATAACAATAAGTATAATTTTTTTTTTTGCTGACCAAGGTATTGATACAGAGTATTCACCGTTAAAAATAGTAATTAATCTTCGTCGGGAACCGTGAGCACACAAAATGAGTATTTCCTTTATAACATACTCTATACCATACCCTAGGTCTAAATTCTTTAATTGTTTTTCTCTACTTTTAATCTAATAAACTTGATTAACATTAACATTCAGATACACATAATGCATATTTTACTGATATTATATATAGATACTTAAGTGTCTTTTTTTACCGTTTTATTTTCTCACTTTGTTAATGCTTTTGTCCTTGCTGCTAATGTGTGCTTCAAGCATTTTATTCCACTTGTCATGATCCTTTGCCTTGGAACAATTTTCTCTAACAGGAAATATTATGGTGGTAGATCACAAGATTCCTTTCAAGCTTCCACATAGAGCTGAATATGTAGATGTCGAAGCAACGAATTTGAGCCATAAAGATAGCAATTTACAGTAAGATGCACATGCACTTGCATATGCTTAACAATCCTGGAAAGTAGCCCAGGGCAGTGAGGAGTGTAGCTATTTAAATTAATCATACTCAAGAACAGTTGCATGTATCAGTAAGACCTTGAATTCATAGTAAGTGAGATATGAAATAGACATAAATAGAAGCCTATCTTATAGGAGAAATATGGAGCCATGGTGCAATCTCTGTACTCAGAGTATCAGTATACATACTAAACAATCCATAGAACCTTTCACATAGATACAGGGTAGCTTATTAAAGTCTACAAAGCCACAACATGGTACAGAGGGGAATACTTAAATGAATTCCCTCCATTGTGTTCTGCATGTTTCCTAACTAGGCTTTGGCATTCCTATATATCATACTACATGTCAAAATACAAACAATAGAAAATCTAAGTCTTTACCCTTCTCAAGCTTAAACTCTTCAACTGCACAAGAATACAAAATAAAAGAACAATAATTAGATTTAGGTTTGCTCATTAATTCCAAATATACAATGAGTCAAGTCTCCATGGTACACAAAAAAACACAAATATGCCTGTCAACTGACAAACCTCATGTAAAACGCCAATAACTTAAATATTAAAAACATGAGAAATGCTAACAATATATTCTTTAATGTATTTTTTTTAACACAAATTTTTTTATTAGTTAAAATTTATTAAAAATTACAAAATTTTATAAATTTCACTTCTTATTTAACGAGTTCCACAATGTTTTAAAAGTAGTATTTAAGAGTTTGAGTTGTTAGCGTTCCTCTTAAAACATTATTTCTACAATACAAATTATTTTTGTCTGTAAATATTTTGTATTTGTGTTTTATAAGAACTTGTTTTCTCATTCACTCCCATATCTCTTCTCTTTGTTTTATTTAATATAGAGAGAGAGAAAAAAAAAAGTGATAAAGTTATGCTAAGAGTTACTCTTCATCCTCATAATTCATTTTTTTAGAATCTAATAGTGAATATTAGCCAATCATTAGAACAATTAGATTAGGAAAATGAATGGAGAAGATCAAAAGTAATTCTAAAAAGTTATTTTTGGAGTAACTTGCTTCTTCCTTGTATATATATGTGTGATCTCTCCTCATATATGTGTGTGAATCTAAATTTCTTTCACAGATCATGCTTCGTTACCTTTTTTAATCGACATGGTATGTATTTTCTTTTGTACGTAGAACAACTATGTCCACAGAGATGTATCTTGAAAGACTTATTTGTTAGAATTCTTGTGTGCTTGTGATTGTATGTGTGTGAAATCTTTTTCAATTAATTTTCTACCCACATCTATGCATAAAACCATTGGCTACATTCTATATCTGCCTTTGCAATGGAAGTATGATATGACTATATAATTAAGCTATGAGATTTGTTAATAGGTAATATATAACTAGTGATTTAAACATTGGGGAATTAAAAACAATTATTATTATATATCAAGTTATAGAATGAATGTGAAGCCTAGCAAGGGAAAAGCTTACACAAATTGAAGGGACATCTGGTCTTGTCCAGCATACTGATTATCATTATTGGGTTGTAATCCTGTCACTTGGAAGAAGCCGCGAGAGTCAAACTGAGATTGCATGGATTCATAGCTTGTGCTTCCAGACAACACGTTAACATTATGCTGACTCCTCTCTCTTTCTAATATCTACACACTCAAACCAAAAAATAAAAACATAATTAATTCATAATGAAACTACAATACAAACATCACACATAAAATAAAAAGTGAAGAGATTAACTATAGAGTGACAGTGACAGACCTTTGCTCTCAGAAGCTGGTTGCTATTGTGCAAGTCTATCTCCTGTAATATACATTTTAGTTACTATATATACTTTGAAAGCCATTGTAGAAGAAATTTTGTATACACAACCCCCATAAAATTAAAACTTTAGGCACCTATATATAAATATAAATTTCAATTACAAATAGAAGGAATATATAGTCTCAGCGAAAGTTTCATTAGGTTAGGGGAATATATGTACAAATTGTCCAAACTTTTCGCCGTCTACAATATTGTGATATGGTTAGTTATGACATTTTTGCTTTAAATAGTATAAAATAAATTAAACTATAATAAGTGTAATAGAAAAATTAATACGCACAAATATAATATTTTATTTTATTTATTCGTGACAATATTTGCAATTACAATTCAAAATTACATTTTATACACAAGATTTTCAATCCTTACAAACTATAATAAGTTCCTTCCGCGGGGCACATATGATGGGTCTTAGGCCTTATTGAACATGATAAAGAAATCCAACTATGTATATTCTCCCATCAATCTCCCTTGAACTGGTAGTTTCACTTGGAGGTGATCACTTTTAGTCATATCTTCTACTATTTATTAGGGTACGTTTGAGAGTTGAGTTTAATTCGGAGAAAAAAGAAAAAGAAGACAAATTTTCCATTTCTAATAAATATTTTCTAATTTAATAATTTCTAAAATGAAAGAAATAGAATAATAAATTAATATATATAAATTTAATGTTCTAATCTTTATTATTTTTATAAATATTAGACAACACTCTAATTTAAAAATAATAAATTTGTTCTTCCTCTCATTTCTTTCCAAAACCCCACTGGTAAGCATATCATTAGAGACTAAGTGTGTGTTTGGTTTGTAGTTAACACAACTTTTAAGACACTTCAAAGGAGAAGCTTGTGTCTAGAGTTGAATTGAGTCAAACCTCAGTTTGAGCATTCCAAACGTAAAAACAAACACACTGTACACATTGAGCGGCATCTTTTCAAGATGATTTGTCTCTAGTCTCTAGGAGCTACTCAAGCTATCATGAATGAATAGTACCAATTATGATATTTGGATATCCAATTTTTTCAAACGCCTATCTAACATCCATTATTTGTCTTTATTTCTCTCTTCCTATTATATCATATTACCTATAATTAATACGTTTTTTTTTTAATCTCTTTCTCACTAGGTGTCAATAAGCATTTTGGATATCCAAATATTATTTTCCATCTTTCCTTAAAGGGCTAATTAATACAGATGTTTGTGAAATCCTAACAGAGGCCATTGGGCTAAACCTAAGACACTCGACTAAATTGTAATGGGAGCCACTTAGAACGCAATCACAAACTAAATAATATATTATTCACCTTTCTAAACCAATGACAAAACCAATTAAGTTCCGTGTGCTGACAAAGATAAATAAATGCAAAAAATTGACCTTAAAAATTAAAAGATGAATACAAGGAAAACATTTACCCTCTTCTGCATGTACTCAACTTCTGCAAACAGCATCTCATTCTGATGTAGGTGTTTGGGAAGTAGCACAACAAAGGAAGAAAGACAAAATTAAATCAACACAGTAATCAGCTAATAGATCACATAATTTATTCTTTCAAAAATTATAGAAAGAAACTTCTTGTTACAAAAAATACCTTCTTGGAACGAATTCTGCTAATTCCTTTTTCTAATTTAGTCTCTAGGTTTTTGAGATCCTTGGCATTCATAGTGCTCAAAGCCTCACCCATCATTTGCCTGTAATTCGAAACATTGTTGCCAAAGTTTGGAATAATACTAATTATAAAAGATTGATTAAAATACTTGAGTTCCCTTCATATGTTTTTTTTTATTTTTTAATTATTATTTTTATTGTAGTGAAACTTTTCTTGTCCTGATCCCAATACATGAATGACTAATTCAACTTGCCTATTGTGATTCTGCAGATTGCTGATTTGCACACGCAGCTTGGCAGCTTCTTGCTGGTAAAACTGAGATTATGAAATCATGGTTAAAAAAGTTAGTTTATTCATTGCAATTACATTCAAATTCCTTTTCTGCAAGATATTTAATGTATCTATCATGGTTGTAATTAGTTTCAAATAAAGTTGATGGACTCAGTTTAGCTCTCTTGAAAAAATGTAGAGAAGGAATAATATATACCTGAGCATTAACCTCAGATACAGATCCACCACTGGATGAATCTGAACTTGCTTTCTTGTACCTCTCAATTGAAGCTTTGACGCTATAATAACAATAGGATCATTTACAATTAATATTCATTGTGTATTGGTATGCTAAGTGGTATGACAGTGCAATGACATCTAATAAAGGTCTTGTTCTGATCAGTGTGAAAGAACATTAGATATATAAGGACAATAAATTATTTTCTTAACTAATAATCTGCAAGAGTATGACCCTTGTTATGAAAAAAAATAAAAAAATAGCTAGGTAGTATCATTTTAACCATAGTTATAAAAATCGGATCAGACCGGCCGGTCGGACCGGTTCGACGGGGAACCGGTGGCCTGACCGGTCCGGTTCAGCTATCGGACCGGATATGTCATCGACCCGGATCGACCCGGTTTGACCCGGATCAGCCCGGTTTGACCCGACCGGGTTTGGTAGAAAATTGGTGACCCGGATCCGATTGAACCGGTTCTGCTAAGTTTTTTTTTTTTAACAATTCTTGTAAACAATATAGTTATTTGGAATTTTTTCTATAGTACCATTTGAAATCCATGACAAAAGTTAATTGCTAAATAGTATAATATAATATAATAATATGCTCCTATAACATTTTAATTAAATTGTTAATAGCTAATTGCTTAATAGTATACAATAATATGTTCCTATAATATTATTTTGATGTTGACAATAATATATAGTAGCTAATTATTATTATCTTGATCTTGATATGATTTAATATTTATGTGTTTTATACATCTTCATCATACTTGCTTATGATCCTCCGACAATTTTTATACTTAGCCGTGAAAAATAACAAGAATTTCTTTAGTAATTTAATGATAATATCCAACAAAATAATTTATAGTAATAAATGATTATGTAATATTTATGGTTTGATCATGATTGATTTTAATTTTAGAGTATGAATTATAAATTGATCACATTTTGTTAGCTATATTATATATATATTTTTAATTTTTTATTATATACCGGATTAAAACGGATCAATTAGTGACTCACCGATTCGATCACTGACCCATCAATCTAATACCTCGACCGAATCAATCATCGATCCGATTTTTATAACACTGATTTTAACAATATTTACTCTAATTAAGGAATACATTTCACTTTTAAGATTAACCATAGAGCTGGCCCAAGGTTAATGGTCAAATCATCCAACTGCTTCAGTTACCCAAACCTCAAACACAACTTTTCTCAAAAGCAAACATCACATGATCTCATTACTCAGAAACCTCCACGTCAAAGTCTGATGGGATGTGATAAAAAATAAAATCTTAAAATAACAAAATGACTGTTATAAATAAAAAATAAAAAAATAGAAGAAAACCTTTTCACTATTTCAACAAACTGATACCTTAATATCCTCGAGCCACTGATTGGCTGCTGCTGCCACGGTGGCACAGGTTCCCACAATATGATTGGTTCAACCATTTCTAGACCTATTTTTTTCCTCTGCCACTTAAAGGAAACGCATCTCACGGTGGATAATGCTCTCAACCACACCTCACTGCCCACCTCGATTCTAATAACCATCTAAATTTGGTGCAAGATTTTTAAGTCACATTTACTGAATATGATACCATATATGATATTTTATTTATTTATTTTTAGTCTTTTCTGTGTGTACATCACAGCCGTTCATTTCAGCTACTGCAATTATCAGCAAGCAGGAGCAGTAGTTGTACACTTTCCATTGCATGGAAGAAGCCAAAATGCTCAGAACTCTCTCATTGGCTCTCTCAAATTGTCGTACGTTGTTGTCTCTGCCCCCCCATTTACCTCACTCACACACTCTCTCTCTCATTCAGCTTAAAAAACCCTTCTTTTTCTTTCTCAGTCTACAACTTTCACAAATATGTAAGTGTAAGATCTTGAGCAAGGGCTCCAACAGCTACCAGTGAAATTATGATGAGCCAGAATTTTGGACCCTCATTGCTTCATCACTCTCTTTCATTGTCTTTTGCTGTTTTCCAAGCTATGTAATAAGAATTTTTTACTCTATGCTGAAGAGAGAGTTTCCCATAGGAGGGGTGTTGTAGAAGATCCAACTTTAGGGTTCAGATGCAAGAGTTAAAGAGATACCAATTCCATCTTCCAAGTATGACTTAGTTAAACTCTTTTGTCAAAAGTCAAGAACTGAAAAATCACGTGTGACGTGTTCAAAGATTCTTCCAACCAAGACAAAAAAAATCTTAGTCTAGCCATTCCTTATTTTTCCTTAAAGCCCTAACCATAGTTACCAAACTCCATTTCCTAAAATGGGGAAAATCAACGAGCAATAAATATTAAGAGATTACTTTGACCATTTTTTGGTCATGCTGAGAAGAGAAAACGGTTTCTTTCTTTCTTTTTTTCTTCCCCCTTTGCTTAGTTATGCTCAACTCATGTATTAGTCCCTAATAAAACCCTAATTTCTAGGGTTACTTTTAACCCAGTCCGAGATCTTGCAAGTGGGTGTCAAATGTCAATGTTTCTGAGAATATTTTGTTGTGATGGGTTAAAAAATGTCATTTTTTATTTGTTTTTTTACTCATTTATTCATTCCAGTTTAACTCATTGAGTCATTGACAATTTGTTGAAACTGTACTTTGATTTTTTTTTTTTTTGTCTAATTAACTGGCTAGTTATTAAGGAAGTGTCAAGGTGTTAGGACTTTGGAGGATTGGGCTAATGGAAACATGACACCTTTAGCTTTTAGATGAGTAAAGAAAGAGAGAGAAGAAGGAGGGGAAGTGATTGAAGGGGAAAGAGGAAAAAGGAAACAGAAAGTTTATGAGAGAGTTCTAGGGATTGGCTGATCTCACAGACCTTCATAGCATCCCCAAATCCTTTCCTCTTGCTACTAGTTAACAACCATAGTGCTTCTATATCTATCTGTTACATCAGATCTATGTGCCCACCAAACCAAAAACTAAGAAAATAATTGTCATAAACAGAAAAAAAAGGAGAAGGAGAATGAGCTTAAAAGCTCATAGAAGGAAAAAAGCCAAAATAGAAGAAACAAAGACAAGTGAACCGTGATTACAGAAAACAGACAAAGAAAAAGAGGAAAAATCAACTCTATATTCTAACTGCATCACAAAAGTGATTAGGTTCTTTGTGCTTAACTACTTCAGAAGATTTTTTTTGCGCGAGCAAAATTATAAATTCAATGTTTCCAAAAGAAGAAGCATATAAACATTTCTAACATGGAAAAAACTGAAAAACAAAGAAGAAAAAAAAAATGAAAAAATAAATAAATTGGGAAGAACACAGAAAGCTTGAAATGATCATATCCCAAAATATTTATGAAGAGATCAAAGAAAAAGCACAGGTACCTGTTATTAGCATATTCATAGAGGCGGCCACGGTTTGAAAAGACAATTAGAGCAACCTCTGCATCACAAAGCACAGATAACTCATATGCCTTCTTGAGCAATCCATTTCTGCGCTTGCAAAAGGTAACTTGTCGACTGGTGGTGTTCTCAATCCGCTTGATCTCAATCTTCCCCCTTCCAATCTTTCTCTGGGGAGACTCTGATGACATGGATTGGTTTGGAAAAGCCATGTTTGCAAGCTGAATCAAGTAAAACATCATATCATTTTATATATTGTCCTCATATAAACAACACACAAAAAAAGAGAGTATATCTTCACAAAATCTATAAGTAAAATTTTGTTCTTTCAGCTATTTTTGTCTGGCTAGGAAGAATATCTGAAAAGATGGAAGCTTGGAACAGCCTCTTCACCCCTCATGGCCTCAATCATTAGCTATATATATATATATATATATATTTAACTCCAAAGTTTCATAACTTTCATTTGCTTGTAATAGATTACAAGCTAAGTTGTGTTGCCAAATCTTGGTTTCAAGTGAAAAATGTTTGATTTACCCCAAAAAGAGGTGAACCATTGAGAAGGGATTTTAGATGATGTTTCAGTGTTTTGCTCACTAACCTGGTGAGGAAACAAAGTGGAGAAGTTATATTCAGGACAGGAGAGCAGCTTCCAGCCCTTTAGCAGAATACTGTGTATATTTTTTCTCTCTTTTTTACCACTTAGCAGAAGAGGCAGGAGATATCAGAAAATGAAAGCAAAGTGGCCAAAGATGGGTATTTATAAAGTGAAAAGCAACCTTTCTTCCATAGTGGTTTATGCATATGAACAAAGTGTGTGCATACACACACACACATCTGCATCTGTATATATGTTTTATTCACTTTTCTTTGCTTTCTATTATTATTATTATTGAATCACTTGAGGTGAATCAAATTAATTGAACTTTAATTTCTTAACAATTTTTTTTTTTTACTTTTAAAAAATTCGTTCACCAGTGAGGGAAGTAGGGCATGAGAGAGAGAGAGAGGGATCTAGAAACGATTATTAATGGGGTGAAAGGGACGTGAAGCGAAGTTGAATACTTAGCACAAGAGATATTCCATGATATGATTCAGTCAGTGGAACCTCTTTTCTCCTGTGTCTCTTGTGTGAGGTTTTAAATTGTGGTGGTGGTTTTGTGGCTATTCTTGATGCTATGAAAATTGTAAATAAATATGACTCAAAATTATTGATGTGTTGCAATTGTAATTGTTGTTGCAGACATTTTTTTAAATCTTATAACCAATTAGTATATTGTGTATAACTAATGTATTTGGATTAATTTTATGGTGAGAAATAATCAATTATTTTTTTATGAGAAGATAAAACATCAAATAGTTGTTTATATTTTTCATGGTATTGTCATGATTTTACGGGGTAGAAATGATTCTTGTATATTATTCAAACAAACTAAACATTGTTTTTTTTCCTTAAAATTTAGTTTAAATTTTTAAAAAATATATAAGTAAAAGATAGTATACTGAAAATTCAATAAAAAAAAAAGCTGGTCTCTCTAAATATGAAATTATTATTAAAAAGAATGCAACGGGCCTATGCATTGTCTTTTATGTACCATTTAATTTGATATATGTTGTTGTCAATTGATATTTAGTGTCTTAATTTACGATGAAAGAATACAAGTTTTATTCACAATGTCAAATGAACTAAATTTTTTCCATAATGTTGTTGGTCTGAGAGTGAAATTGAACTTGAGTCTCTTAAATAAGGTATCAAGTTCAAGACTTGTGGATAAAAGAAATATGATAGGTATAGCCAAGTTTTGTGGTAGAAATTTTTGGTGAATACTTTGCACTATAATAACATAGTAATTTAAAAAATGAACTAAGTTTTAAAACTTTGCGCATAAAAAACAAAACAAGTATAGAGAAAAAAAAATAGTAAACTAAAAATTCTAAAGTTACAATAATTTTTAAAAAGAGAGATATAAGTATCTTTTTTAAACAGTGACGTAAGTAATACTCAAGTCAGTATAAAACAAATGTACTCTTCTAAGGTTTTTATTTTTATTTTTATTTTATTTTTTATCAGCATGTACTCTTCTAAGTTACAGGCAGAGATGTAGTTTTCATTAGACAAAAGAAGAATTAGCGCATTTTAGAACTATGTTGTTTTTATTTTATTTTAATAACAAAAATATCTTATTTTTTATTTTTATTTTAAAAAATTTGTATAAGAAACAATTATAAAAACTTTTAAAAATAGGGAACCAAAGAAAAATGGGGTGCATTTTATAATTACAAAATAAAAATAGAAAAAAAAATCAAACTAAATATGCGTGTTCCAAGTAAAACTTTCCTTTAACTTGTACACATATTTAATGCATCATGTTCTTAATTTTCCATTTTGGGTATGCTACATACAAGTGCGTCAAACAATTCTCATTCTTCCGAGTATTGTATTAACTTTTGTAACAAACTGACAATCATGAACAACGCGGTTTTATTCTTTTTTTTAGGTCCTTTTTGAAGGTCCCATTCCATCTTCTACTAATATTTACAATGACTACCATATTAAACCTCTCTTAATTAAATATGTGTGTTTAATCTTGGAATTGTATTAGTTATACTGTGGGACATATATCTTTCGTCATTGTCATTGACAGCACATTGTACCTCTATGCCAAAAGTTGAAGGCAACTGCTATGTGAATGTGACAACCTGATCTTAATTCATCTCCTCCATCACCTCCTTGTGCTGGTGCTTCTTTGTTTGTTGACATGCCATGTAGGTAGAGGTGGGCAAACACGTAAGCCGTCCGTTTAGCCTGCATTTTAAATGGACTTTGATTTTTCAAGCCCGTGACCGTTCTGTTTAGCCCATGGGCTAAACAGACCGGCCCACAAACAGAAAAAAAAAAATTAAAAAAAAATTGAAAATTAAATTTTTCAAAATAAAATTTAACCATTTTTTAAATCTTTTTTTTAAAAAAAGCAAAAAAAAATTATATACATATGCAGCGGCACCTATCCCGCGACCGTCCCGTTTTTTTTATTTTAATTTAAATTTTATTAAGGTATTTAAATTAGAGTTTAATGGTGATGCACTGTCAGTATAAAACTATTTTACACAGTTATTCAATCACAAATCACCATTGGTATGACTTTTAAGATAATTTTTTAAAAGTCAACAAACTTTACCATACATGATAGGTTGTGATTGGATGACAGTATAAAATTTTTTACACTGTCAATGCAAAATCCTTTTTCTCTTTAAATTATATATTTTTTAAAGTAAAATACATAAAGCCCGCGGACTACCCGTTTAGCCCGCGGATTAAACCCGTTTAACCCACGAGTTAAACAGGCCGGGCTAAAAAGCCCGCATTTTAAATGGGCTCGAAAAAAACTCAGCCCGTATACCGTACGAGCTGCGGGTAAACGGGTTAGTCCGCAGGCCCAAGTCCAAATGCCCAGCTCTAAATGTAGGTCACCCTAGTTTATTATTATACTGATACTGATACTGAGATATTGCATGCATGCTCTATGTACAGTCAAATTTTAGTTTTTTTTATTTAACAAAAAAATAGTTTTTTTATTTTATTTTTAACACACTTTGATAAGTTTATACAGAATGACAATTATATATTATCCATTTTTTTTTACCAAATACATTATCCATATTTAAAGTTTTAAAGAATTTAATTATATATAATACATCGTTGACTAGTTAAAAATCATTTTAAATAAGACTTTTGGTCATTTATAGTAATTATTATAAAAATTAATAATTTTTAATTATATGACAATTTATAATTAGATAACAATGTAAAAAATCTTTACATTGTCAATATATTTAAATTAAATTTTAAATATGCGTGCTCGAATTTTAGTTTTCTATTTTAACATACCTTTATAAGCTTATACAGAATGACAATTATTATCCATATTTAAAATTTAAAAAAAAAAATTCTTTATCATAAAACTACAATTTTTTTCTTCCTTATTGAACACAACACTGTTTGTTGTTAAATATAAATTAAACATTATTTTCAAGAATGTATAGTCATTTTATATATTTTTTTTGAAGAGAGTATAGTCATTTTATATAAACAAGCATGAATACTTTTTTATGCTGGACATAAATGTTAATTAGATAATTTTTAATTTGATTATCTATGTACCGACCAGTATAATGATTTACTAAGGAAGTTTAGTTTGATTGATTAATTTGATTAATCAGTATGTAAGAATTATTGTAAATTTTCTAATATCATTTCTACTAATAATAAAAACAACAGTTTAATGGATTAGAAAACAATTCCATCTTAAAGCCTGTACGTAGATTAGGATCGATTATTTCATTCTAGTTTTATTATTATTATTATTCAATGGAAGAATGATTTTGTGTGCTAAAATCGAGTGATATGACCAATGGAGTCATTTCTAACAATAGTTGATTTGATCCTAGCTACTTGATTTAATTCCTTTTTTGTGCATAGTTACAGGAAGGTAGCTCTTATCCCAAGCTGAGTTTACCATCCACGCCCCAACTACGCATGCAACTCTCACATATTTCACTTGATTGGACATAGCAAGTGAAATTGTCTAGTGGGTACAGTTTGGTCTATTCATGGATTGTGCCTCATCACTCATTGTTGCATAGGACACCTATCCACCCCTATTCGCAAACATGTTAAACATAGCATTGACAGGCCGTTACATAGCAAGCACATGTTTAATACTATAGGGAAAATGATTCTTGAACATTTACGCTTTGTTATTGGAGAAATGGAGAGGAGGGAAGAGAAAAATTTATCTTTTTAGGGTGAGTTTTACACCTTTTATAATTTACTTTAATTTAAATATATATTTTTTATTTTTATTCTCTCTATTTTCATCCTCTATATCAAACAGAGTTTTAAAGAATGTAGATATCTTAAGAAAAATATAAATAGAAGAGAGATAAATATTATTATGAGTGTTTAAATATCATCACTCGTACTATTAATTGTGGTCCATGGACAGTCAGAAAGCACCATCACCAGATTCACCACTATGCAATTATAGTTATTCGGTAAAACTAATTAATTAGTACTCTCTCTGTTCCAAAATGAGTGTCGTTCTAGGTTATTTTACACATACCAAAAAAAGCTAATAAATAGATGAGAGAATAGTAATTTTACAAAACTAACATTAGTATTGATATTGTATTGAAAAGCTAAAGTGACACTTATTAAGGATATTAATAGAAAAAAGTAATTAATATTAATTGAAAAGTCAAATGTGACATTCATTTTGAGACAATTTTTTTTCGCGACACTAATTTTGGAACAGAGGGAGTACAAATTTTAAATATAATAATAGTACCATTAAGTATTATTATAGTGGTTCCCCAATCAAAATTATTATTTTATCATAGTAATTGCTACTTTTATCTTGTAACTAAAACTGGAAGCGTGAAACCAGATGAAATATTGATTTTAAATTGGAAATTTGTACTAATATATCTAAGTTTGATCTATTTAATCATTTATTCCCTTCTTATTGTCCGTTTGCTAACTTTGCTGTTTTAGTTCTACATAAGTCATCAATGTAGATTTCAGTGATTGGCCATTTGGGCTTGGTTTAGTAGTTAATTAAAGGGTTTAAATTACGGTAGTCGCGGTTATTAATCTTCATGTTGTCTGTTGTCATTTTTCGTATATGAAGATGTGGGGATAACAAAATTATCGATTGTATTAATACATCACAATAATGGCAGTTCAAGTAACGTGTCACACTGCCACACCCCACGTGAATGACGAATTGAAATTTGAAGGTTTTGTTGATATTTAAATTAATTTGGCAAAAGAACATTATTTTGTTCCAATGTTTTCAGACTCGGACCGGTCATCGACTCGGTCGGAATACTGGGTCAATGAGTCACGGGTCGACCAAGTAAGTCTAGTAATAGCCATGGGTTATCCCTCCTTCTATGGCTGGCCCACGCGCTGCACTCATGGACTTCCCCGGGGACCAACAGGGTTTTATGCCTTCCGCGGGAATCGAACACGGTACCTAGTCCCCTTAATTCGTAGATTCCCACTACACCAATTGAGCTCTGTTGGTCCCTGGGGAAGTCCATGAGTGCAGCGCGTGGGCTAGCCATAGAAGGAGGGATAACCCACAGCTGTTACTAGCTCAATTGGTGTAGTGGGAATCCACGAACATGACTACTTAAGGGGACTAGGTACCGTGTTCGATTCCCGCGAAAGACATAAACCCAGTTGGTCCCCGGGGAAGTCATAAGCGCGTGGGCCAGCCATAGAAGGAGGGATAACCCACGACTGTTACAAGTCACTAGTTGACCCGCATGACTCGGTCTATATTAAAAAAATTCTAAATAATTTCATAACTTGTAAACTTGTACACTTTTTGTGTGTGCAGAAAAGATAGCTTGTAAACTTATACATTTAAAGATTTAAAGTTTAACAAAATTCAACGTATTTAGATGCATAGTTATGAACTTGTTTAAACATTTTGAACAACATATTTTTTCAGAATTCAATATACACAACCTTAAGTTATAATTTAAAATATATCATTATCATCTATTTATTAAAATTATCATTGTTATACACTAACAGACATATATATATATATATATATATATATATATATATATATATATATATATATATATATATATATATATATATATATATATATATATATATATATAAACCTATTTAATTTAGATAATACAAATTTTTCATTCATCCCATTATTGCTCTGATAAAGAATAATCATTTTTCAAACCAGTAAGTATATTGGATGAGATAAGATAAATACAAGTTTTACTCGTAGATAACAATATAAGCCAAGGACAAAAATCCATATTTGAAGTGACAATAGCTATATCATCTCAAATCCTAAGACGCGGTTATGCTTGGTAAAAAAAAAGTAAGCAAAGCTATAAATAACATAAGTGTAAGATATAAATTGAATTTTCTCATATGAGTGTTGTTGTTCTCCTGTATAAAAAAAAAAAAACCAAAACTGCATGACCCATTGAGTCTCCGAGTCACTAGTTCAACCTCTAAACCCGCCGAGTCAAACCGGGTCTGTTGCATGACCGATCCAATTGGTGACTCGGACCGGTTAGGTGACCAGTTCCCGGGTCAACGGATCAACCCGGCCGGTCCGAGCCGGATCTGATAACACTATTTTGTTCATAAAAGAAAAAGAAAGAAATATCTAGAATTTATTTTTATGTCAAATTAGTTTATACTTTTGTAACAAAAAAAAATAGTTTATACTTTATAGAAGATTGATTTTATTTAGAACCCGAAGATACATAAACAAAACAGAAATATGAATAGTGGCGATATGCCAATGGGATATTTTGAGATTAGCTTTACTCTGCTTTGTGGTATGACTCGTGCATAAGAAATAGTGCACAGTTCTTATTCATGGCACCATGGTTGTAATGGACTGATATAAGGTTGTGTTAAGAATTAATAAGTTTAACTAAAATCAAGCCATGGATCATAAACCAAATTGAACCACATATGGAGCTTTGCCCCATCCAACATCACTGCAACTGCTCCACCTCTGTTGTTCCTCTGTGACAACCTCTTCATATAATCCATACTACCACCTTTAACGGAGAATTTTAGTACAATACAGTTCTAACTTCTAATAGTTTTTTTTTTTTTTCTTTTCAAACAAATATATCATGGAAACCTTTTTCTCTTCTATTAGCCCTGCCTTTCTTGGGGTATTTTAAGGAGAGAGAAGATCTAATGAAGCCAAAGTGGCTTTGGTGCATCAAGCAATACCTAAAGAGACCTAGTGGTACCTATATTAAGGCTCTTGGCATATATAAACGAGTTTGGATTGTCTACTGTAGTGCTGTCTCTGCAACCAAAAAATACAAAAGGAAAAGGAGAGAGGAAATAAAAAATTGAAGTTAAATGATAGAGAGAGAAAGAAAAGATAGAGAAAGATAGAGAGAGATGAAATGACTGTAGAGAGACTGTAAAGAGAATGACTGTAGAGGATCCAAATCCTATATAAACTCGAACTAGTATAATAATATTTGATTGGACAACTATACAGAGCTGCATTATGCATGTATATTGTTATAATGAAGAGTCGAAGAGTACTAGTAGCATACTTTCTCTTGTTAGTTAAGTTCACTTAGATCTCATTAGTTTGAGAATAAGACCACCAAATGAGAAATAAGATGTACTAATATATATTTAATGAGACTCATGAATTCGACCTAATAGAAAAAAATTGGTTAGAAATAGAGTACAATAGACTATAGACTGTTTTGCAAGTATTTCTCTTACTAAAGCAAAACTTCTCTGTAAAATAAAAAAACAAAACTTCTTGCATGTATGTAACCGGCATAACTCTTATTGTCAATGATGTCGTTACAATAAATAATCATGATATTTGAACACTCAAAATTTGCAAACACAGTCAATGATGTTGTTACATTATTTACTTATCTTTTTTTATCACATCATATTATTAATTATATCAATTATTTATCTCTCCTCTATCCCAATTTCTTTCTATGGATGTCTACTGTCTAAGAATTTTTTCCTACAGCAAAACTTATGCAGATTAATGCCTTCACAACTATGAGCTTCAAAAAAATATAAAGTAAACACATTTATAGATGGCAGGCAGGTTTGTTGTGTTATTTTAAACTTGTACAAGCTCCATATGAGAAACAATTAGAAGTACTAGTGCTTTTTTGTTCCACATTATTATTATCTATGGAGTTTGGAAATTGCTAAGCAGATAGCACTCAGAGAGACTAATTAAGAACACAGCTAGTAGAGAGAACAAAATCCAAACGTAGAAAACAAAAACTCTATAAGACAAGAGTAGATTTGATTATCTAATTTGGAGTGAGAGTGCATTCGGCAATTTTCTCCCAAGATTTGAGCGTTCTGTCTTCAGTGTCCGTTTTGTACAAGGCAAGGCGCGTTATCTGAAAGGTCAATCCACCGAGCGCGTCGTCAATAGCATTAGCCCTCTCTTGCGCCTTTCGTTTCTCTTCATCGCTCAAATCTCCGTAGAGAAGACTCAAGTGTGGCATGTAAGCTGCTCAGCACAGGAATCATCATCAAAGGTGTTTCTTTTCTTTCTCTAACAGGGGAACGAGAAAACGAAGAAAAAAAAAACACTTACGAGTGGAATTGGTGTAACCGAAATGTGTGCAGCAGTGTGCGCTGGTTTCGAGAAGGTGAGGGTCGGGGCGGAGGAGGAGATAGACGCACTGGTAGAAGAAGGTGCCGGTGGCGACGCGGTCGACGGTGACGTGGAATGGCCTGAGGGCTTGGCACGCGGATCGGAGCTTCGTGAGGGCGTCTTCCGGGGTGAGTTTGATGGCTCCGACCACCGTGATGTGAGGCTCGAAGTGGGGCCCGCCGAACTCGGATCGGACGGCGGTCATGAGGTTGGCGCATCTGGCGCCCACGTCTTCCGGTGGAATCGCCCACACCGAATACACCGCCTCGCTTGCCATAATCACTGAAATGAAACTGAACCAGATTTTGATTAGGACTAGGAATTTAGGATCGAGCGAGCGCGTTAGTTATGGTTGAATTGAAGCATGTGCTGTGGCAGTGGCAGTGGCATATACCGGGCATATACTTTCTCTCCTCAATAACTTGAGATACCATAAACCTACTTAATTTTTAACTTATTTATTTTTAAAATTAAATAAATTTGATGTACCGTTACCTTTATTCTAAACCTAAAACTCAAACTAAATTATGTTGTAAATATGAAATTAAATGTTACTAACATAATAACATTGTTCTCACTCACTTGTGATAACTTGTTTCTTTCGCCAAATTGAATATCACTGTTAGTAGTTAATTATTTATTTTTTTATGAGCAGAAAAAACAAATACCACACTTTTATTTAAAAAAATAGGAATTTCTCTCCTTTAAATAAGAATATACTTTAAAAATTATAATGAAAAAATATTATAATTATAATTATAATTGGTTCTGATAACACTGTACAAAACTCTCATTTTTTTTCTTTTTCTTTTCTTTCACTTTCCCCCCCTAAACTAAATATATTAAAGATGATGAAATAAGCAAGGTCAATAATTCCAATAATAATAATAAAAGCAATCTCAATCGTTTTTGTATATGTTTTGATTAAAGTTTGCAAAAGTATCACAAGTCTTGCTTATTTAAAATTGAGATTTCATGCAAAATTTTACTTTCAAACATACTTTTGCAGGGTAACAACCCTAAATCAATTTTATTTCTCAAACATACTTTTGGAACATTCCTACCGGAAATTCAAACATACCCTTTATCTTTTAGATACTTTTTTTTTTGTTCTTTCTTTTCAAAGCACTACGCTAAGAGATTCAGTAAGTATGCTCAAGTTTTGCAACACACAGAGGGTTTGATTTGAACTAAATAGACCCAGTTTTGACTAAAGGCAAGTACAATTTTGAACAAGAAGAGAAATGAGTGAGAAATAAGGTGCAAAGAGAGGTTGTTTAGTCAACGGTGCAACCATGCATGTTGCAGATTCGAGTTTAAACCTTACACAAAACGTGAAAAACTTTCAATAATCTCAACTAAAACAATAAATCTCATATCCACATTGGCACCCAACAAAACTAGGAAAAGGAAAATAAAAAGCAAAGTTGCATGAAGAAAAGACCGAAGAAGAAAGAAAGTAGCACATACTTGCATGGAGAAGAAAACAAGCAACTCAACAAAACACCAACAACATAAGAGGACCAAAGATTATCGCAAATGGAGCATGCAAACAAGAGGATGAATGAGGTCTTCTTTCTATCCTAGAGTAGCAGGCACACGTGTCCAAGAAGGGCTAGCAACGAGTTGCAAAAGTTATGAGAAGGGCAAGTTGGTAATTGCCACTCAATAGTGACAATTTCCTCTTAAATTTGGTCAGTTAAGAGACGATTTACTTTCATGTGGGTCCCACAAAAATTTTTAAATTCTTCCTTCCCTTTCCATTTAACCAAACCACCAAAAATATCAAGCTTTCCCCCTTCTTCCTTCCTCTCCCCCTATATTTCTACCCAACCAAAGAAAGGGTAGATGTAAAGTTGATGAAAATAATTGAGGTTGTTTGATAGAAATAGAGTAGAAACATTTTTGAAAATGGTAAGACTTATTATACAATTTTCACCTATTTTTACTCACATGTTTATCTAGTTATCTTTTTTCTATTATTTATTTCCTTTTAATCAAACACTTTCAATTTTTACTTTATTTTTGGAGTAAATGGCCAAATTGATCCCTGAATTTGTCAAACACCCTCAATTTAGTCCCTGAATTTGATAAAATTAAAAACAGTCCTCGAAACTAGTCCCCCTCACTCACATTGGTCTCCATAATCTCCCATTTGTTAATTTTAACAGAGACACATATGTGGGATGTTATGTGATGAACTTGCTTTTTTAAAATATATTTTTTCCATTATAGTAGTTCTGATTTACCCCATAGTTTTTTTCCCATCCGTTCTGCAACTTTTTTCTCTAAACTTTAATCATGCAGATTTACCCCAACACTGAGATTGATTACCTCCTTTGGACGATCAGTACAAACAATACACTTGATCATGTTCTTGCAAATCTTTATTTCTTTTTCGAGTTTTTGTGTTGTGGTTTCTCTAGTTTCAGAAACCAGCTCTGCAAATTTGTTGTTCAATTCCTTTAGTTCTTCCTTAAGCTTTTTTCTTAAACTCCTGCATGATACACCAAGATTCTTGAGTTCAAAGACTACTTTTGCGATCCATTGTTTATTCAACCCTTAACCAACATTACTTTTTCTCATCTTCCCAACATGGAGCAACAATCATGGAACCCAAAAAGTTAAAATTCTAAACTTCAATCAAGCGTATTTACCCTAACACTGAGATTCCAACTACAAAATTAGGGTTTTAAGTATAGAGCAAAAAATAGGGTGAGCATGGGGATTGAAATTTGAAACTCCGTAACCAGTAGTTTTTATGTGTGGTTTGGGTGGAAGGAGGAAATCTTGGATGATCATCTCTTCAAAGGCCTCACCGTTACCATAATCGTCAACATTGTGGGTATGGCCACCATCGACGATCTCCTTCTAGATGTCGTTAATGTAGGATCGAAGCAGCAGATCTAGAAGGGGGGGTGAATAGATCTTTCAACTTTTATTACCAAAATCTCTTTCCTTTTTCAAATCTTCTATTTCACCTTCCTTCTTCTTGTAAAGAATCCAATTATTTCAAAGAAAGATTTATGAAATAAGTTGAACAGAGATTTTAAGATCAGATTAAGAAATCAGAGTTATATTTCAATTAAAGAATGTTGATTGGGAAAACTTAACCAATTAACCTTGATATCTTGGATGAACAAGAAACTGAAAATTAAAGAAAGAATGCTCAAGAGTTTTATACTGGTTCAGTCATAAAGACCTACATCCAGTTGATCCAACACCTTGTTAGATCTTTCACTAATTCAAATTTTGAGTCACATACACACTACACAAACAAGAAATTTGAAATTCACACTTTCTAGACTTGAACCCTACAAGTAAAGAAAGAAACTCTCTAATAGAACACTACTATTAGATTCTAAAAAACCCTATTTCAGACAATTCAATCTTTTAAAAAAAAGATCAAGGTTGTGGAACGATTTCACCTTTAGTGAATGGTAGAACGTTTCAGCTCATTGAGTTCCTATCATCTTCTTCATCAAGCAAGAGTGATCTTCCTTTTTGATTCTTCCATTTTTGAATTGAAGGAGATCAATTTGCTTTAGAACCTTTTTGATGCTCTTCTCTCAATGAATGTTAAAACTAATTTTTCGTAAAAGCATTTTTAGAGAGAGAGGGAGTGCTGGTATTTATAAAATTTTAAAGATATAACTGATTTAATCTGTTACGTAACTAACGTAATCTGTTAAATCGTTCTTCAACACACCTGGGTTCTATGCAAAAACTGATTTAACCTGTTACATCAAAGTGTAACCTGTTAAATTGATCTTAATGATCTCTTAAAGTAATCTGGGTTCATTTTAATCTGTTACATACTCATGTAATCGATTAAACCAAGCTTTATTCTTTCTGAAACAACTTTTTGAATCCATAGTAATTGATTAAACCGTGTTGTAATTGATTAAAACAGAGACAATGTAAATTCTTTCATAAATAAGACTCAAAGTCTAAAATGCCTTGTGTAATCGATTATCCCGAGGTGTAATCGATTACGCTTAGAATTTTTGCTTTCCCAGATAAAAGAAAACGTGGTAATCTGTTACATCAATGATGTAATCGATTACTACAGTGAGTTTATAAAAAAGGATCAATCAATTTTGCTTTCTTAGATTTTTGGTTAAGACTCTAGGCAAGACTAATATTTAAAATTAATCACTCACAAGCCTAAGTCTAAAACAATCAATACAATGCCACATCTTTACATGTTTGGCATATTTAAAAATTAAGACCAATTAAAACCAAAACTAGATAAAAAAAAACTAGGAGATCTAGTCTTCATGTCAATAATCTCCCCCTTTTTGGTTTTGATTGTGCCAAACCTTTCTTTGATTGTGCTTTGCATTGTACCTATTTCTGATCATGTACACTTGTCCAGGGACTGGTTAAATAGATATTTACAAAACTTTAATACCAATCATTGAACATAAAATTCATCAAATATACTCCCCCTTTTGGCAAACCAAAGCCAAAAAGGCTATGATCAATTAGCATCAAATTTAAACAGTGAACAAAGATCATATGGAAGTAGAATAGTGTACTCAATTAATCAAAAATCTGTTCAGAACAACAGTGTATATCATTAAGTACAGTCATCAAAATTTTTGAACTAGAATTAAAATTAAAAACAGAGATTAAAAACAGAGTTCAAAAGATGCTTAAAAACAGAGTACTTAATATCAGATTAGTTATGCAAAAAAAAAATATTTTGACTTTGGAGTGGTTGTTGATCTAGTCTTCAGGATAGGGAATGTTTTGTTCATCAAGCCTTGTAGAGATGCTTTCAAAACTGTCTTTGAGTTCTTGATAGTCTTCCTTGTGAATCTTTATCAACTCATCTAATTTAGCCAAAACAACCTTTTCAAAAGGGGTCAGTGGCTTCTCTTCATCTTGTGTAGGCTGAGCTTGTTCCTCTGGTTCTTCATTATCTTCAACTTTAACTGGTGCATCTTCCTTAGCAAACCAGTCATGATCAGTCACAACCAAGTTCATTTGCTTCAGGGCTTTGGTCTTGACTTCATGAATGTCCCTAGTGAATTCAGAGGTTTTAGTTGATGTATCCACCTTGAAGTGATCAATCACTTTTGAGATGAACACAACATAGGGGCAATTGTAGTCTACCAATCTTCTGGTTTTCAACATATTTTCAATTATCACAAACATCCAATTTACTTTAATCTTGTTCTTCAAAGCAAATATGAGCATTAAATCTTCATCAGTTAATTGAGCATGATTGCTCCCCCTGGGTATGAGAATCCATGATATAACATAAGCAAGCAACCTGTCATCTACCTTAAGAGGACCAGTGTTAAATCTTTTCTTTAATGGTTCTGATGGGTTCCTCATGCAATTCATAAAAGTAGAAACCTTGCTATACTTAATTTCTAATTTCTTGAATTCCTCTAAATTTGGCTTAGTTCCGCCAACTTCAATACCGCCAGAAGAGCTAAATACAGAAGCAGTTAACTCTATCTTAACACCTTTCACAGATGAACAGAGAACTCCAAATTCATTTACATGGGCACAAGTATAGAAGACCCTTACCAAATCAGGGTAGTAGATGCCATGTAGTTGGGTGAATTTTTCGATCCTTTGTTGTTCCAGAATAGAAGGGAAGGAAAAGTTCTGACCTTTGAGCCATTCAAGGTTCAGAAACTTGGGGGTCACCAACTCCTTTCCAGTGAATGTCTGAATGTAGGAGGCTTCTTGATGCTCACTGGTGAACCAGGGATTCAGACGAGATTGGGGTTGAGGTGGTGGAGAGGGAGGAGCAGGTTCCTTTCCTCTGCTGGACCCTACTTCTTTGTTGGAAGTGGCCTTCCTCTTCTTGGTCTTTGGTGGAGGTGAAGGAGGGGTAGCATTTTTCTTTGCAATGCTCATCATTCTTTCGGGTCTTTGTGAATTATCCATTGGATTTGGATTCAGTTTGTGTGAGAGAAAATGGTCGAAGAGGGTTTTGGTTTTAAAGGAGAGGAATAGGTTTGAAGAGTTTTGAAGTGGTTTGTCTTAAGGGTCGCGTCTTTTGGGGTTTTTAAAACACTTCAGAACAAGTGTAATCGATCACGTTCCCAAATGTAATTGGTTACAGTTTTCCAGAATAGACAAACAATCATCCCAAATCAATTTAATCGGTTACATTGTAGATTTAATTTTTTATTTATTAATTTTTTTATTTTCTATTTTTTTCATTTTATTGACTAATTTTTTTTATCTAAATATTTTTTATTAAATTATCTATTTATTTGCAGTGCGTTCCTCACGAAAAGTTATGCAAAATGCACATATAATTTGCCCAGATCCCACGTCCCTGTCAAAAGTTACGTCCTTCCAAACTTTAAGCCTCTTTCTGTCACGCATGTACGTGCTTATTCAGTGCCTCGTAACTTTCTCTCCCGAAATGCGATCTAGGTCATCTCTGTGTCCATACAAAGTTTAAACTGATACCTACATTTCTCGTGAACATATCATCTCCTCGTTCGCCTTTCACAGTGGACATAATTCAATTTCAAGTTTGACATGTCCTTCAATCTCACGCTTCACATATGTGCGCTATTTTCATCATATCTTCAGCTATACAACTCCAAATCACATCAAACCACTGTCAATATCTCAATAACATATTTATCTACAACTTTCATGAATACAACAAAACTTAATTAGGTCATCTTAAGGATTGTTAATTCATCAACATGAACAAAAATGTGAAGCTAATACATACCCAATTACTCAAATTGTACTTACTAACAAATAACTAAGATACATATAGATATAGATATAGTCATTGAGTTTTTTGAGAAATATATTTTAATACATTTTTTATTATTTATGGATTTATTTTATTTATATATTTATTTTTTTTCATTTTATTTATATTTTTTTATCTATATATTTTTTTATTAAATTATTTATTTATTTGCAGCACGTTCCTCGTGTAATGTTATGCAAAATGCACATATAAATTACCCAGATCCAACGTCCCAGTCAAAAGTTATGTCCTTCAAAACTTTAAGCCTCTTTCTGTCACGCATGTACGTGCTTATCCAGTGCCTCGTAACTTTCGCTCCCGAAATGCGATCTGGGTCATCTCCGTGTCCATACAAAGCTTAAACAGATACCTACATTTCTCATGCATACATCAACTCCTCGTTCTCCTTGCACAGTGGACAGAATTCAATTTCAAGTTTGACATGTCCTTCAATCTCACGCTTCACATATCTGTGCTATTTTCATCATATCTTCAGCTATACAACTCCAAATCACATCAAACCACTGTCAATATCTCAATAACACATTTATCTACAACTTTTATTCAGACAACAAAACTTAATTAGGTCATCTTAAGGATTGCTAATTCATCAACATGAACAAAAATGTGAAGCTAATACATATCCAATTACTCAAATTGTACTTACTAACAAAAAACTAACATACATATAGATATAGATATAGACATCAAGTTTTTTGAGAAATATATTTTAATACATTTTTAATTATTTATTTAGTTATTTTATTTATATATTTTATTTTTTATTTATTAATTTTTTTTATTTTCTATTTTTTCATTTAACTTACTAATTTTTTTTATCATTATATTTTTTTTATTAAACTGTTTATTTATTTACAGTGCGTTCCTCAAAAAAGGTGACGCAAAATGCACATATTATTTGCCCAGATCCGACGTCCCAGTCAAAAGTTATGTCCTTTCAAACTTTAAGACTGTTTCTGTCAAGCATGCACGTGCTTATTCAGTGCCTCGTAACTTTCTCTCCCGAAAGGCGATCCAAGTCATCTCCATGTCCATACAAAGCTTAAACAGATGCCTACATTTCTCGTGAACACATCATCTCCTCGTTCGCCATGCACAGTGGACAGAATTCAATTTCAAGTTTGACATGTCCTTCAATCTCACGCTTCACATATGTGCGCTATTTTCATCATATCTTCAGCTACAAAACTCCAAATCACATGAAACAACTGCCAATATTTCAATAACACATTTTCTACAACTTTCATGAAGACAACAAAACCTAATTAGGTCATTTTAAGGATTGTTAATTCATCAACATGAACAAACATGTGAAGCTAATACACACCAGATTACTCACATTGTACTTACTAACAAATAACTAACATACATATAGATATAGATATAGACATTGAGTTTTTTGAGAAATATATTTTAATAAATTTTTAATTATTTATTTATTTATTTAATCATATATATATATATATATATTATTTTCTATTTTTTTCATTTTATTGACTAATTTTTTTTATCACTGTATTTTTTTATTAAATTATTTATTTATTTGAAGCGTGTTCCTCGTAAAAAGTTATGCAAAATGCACATATAATTTGCCCAGATCCCACGTCCCTGTCAAAAGTTACGTCCTTCCAAATTTTAAGCCTCTTTCTGTCACGCATGTAAGTGCTTATTCAGTGTCTCGTAACTTTCTCTCCCAAAATGCGATCCAGGTCATCTCTGTGTTCATACAAAGTTTAGACAGATACCTACATTTCTCGTGAACACATCATCTCCTCGTTCGCCTTTCACAGTGGACATAATTCAATTTCAAGTTTGACATGTCCTTCAATCTCACGCTTCACATATGTGCGCTATTTTCATCATATCTTCAGCTATACAACTCCAAATCACATCAAACCACTGTCAATATCTCAATAAAACATTTATCTACAACTTTCATGAAGATGACAAAACTTAGTTAAGTCATCTTAAGGATTTTTAATTCATCAACATGAACAAACATGTAATGCTAATACATACCCAATTACTCAAATTGTACTTACTAACAAATAACTAACATACATATAGATATAGATATAGACATTGAGATTTTTGAGAAATATATTTTAATACATTTTTTATTATTTATTGATTTATTTTATTTATATATTTAATTTTTTTCATTTTATTTATATTTTTTATCTATATATTTTTTTTATTAAATTCTTTATTTATTTGCAGCACGTTCCTCGTGTAATGTTATGCAAAATGCACATATAAATTGCCCAGATCCAACGTCCCAGTCAAAAGTTATGTCCTTCAAAACTTTAAGCCTCTTTCTGTCACGCATGTACGTGCTTATCCAGTGCCTCGTAACTTTCGCTCCCGAAATGCGATCCGGGTCATCTCCATGTCCATACAAAGCTTAAACAGATACCTACATTTCCCATGCACACATCAACTCCTCGTTCGCCTTGCACAGTGGAAATAATTCAATTTCAAGTTTGACATGTCCTTCAATCTCACGCTTTACATATGTGTGCTATTTTCATCATATCTTCAGCTATACAACTCCAAATTACATGAAACCAATGTCAATATCTCAATAAAACATTTATCTACAACTTTCATGAAGACGACAAAACTTAGTTAAGTCATCTTAAGGATTTTTAATTCATCAACATGAACAAACATGTGATGCTAATACATACCCAATTACTCAAATTGTACTGACTAACAAATAACTAAGATACATATAGATATAGATATAGACATTGAGTTTTTTGAGAAATATATTTTAATACATTTTTTATTATTTATTGATTTATTTTATTTATATGTTTAATTTTTTTCATTTTATTTATATTTTTTATCTATATATTTTTTTATTAAATTCTTTATTTATTTGCAGCACGTTCCTCGTGTAATGTTATGCAAAATGCACATATAAATTCACCAGATCCAACGTCCCAGTCAAAAGTTATGTCTTTCAAAACTTTAAGCCTCTTTCTGTCACGCATGTACGTGCTTATCCAGTGCCTCGTAACTTTCGCTCCCGAAATGCGATCCGGCTCAACTTCGTGTCCATACAAAGCTTAAACAGACACCTACATTTGTCATTCACACATCAACTGCTCGTTCGCCTTGCATAGTGGACAGAATTCAATTTCAAGTTTGACATGTCCTTCAATCTCACGCTTCACATATGTGTGCTATTTTCATCATATCTTCAGCTATACAACTCCAAATCACATCAAACCACTGTCAATATCTCAATAACACATTATCTACAACTCTCATTCAGACAATAAAACTTAATTAGGTCATCTGAAGGATTGTTAATTCATCAACATGAACAAAAATGTGAAGCTAATACATATCCAATTACTCAAATTGTACTTACTAACAAAAAACTAACATACATATAGATATAGATATAGACATCGAGTTTTTTGAGAAATATATTTTAATACATTTTTAATTATTTATTTAGTTATTTTATTTATATATTTTATTTTTTATTTATTAATTTTTTTTATTTTCTATTTTTTCATTTTATTTACTAATTTTTTTTATCATTATGTTTTTTATTAAACTATTTATTTATTTACAGTGCGTTCCTAAAAAAAGGTTATGCAAAATGCACATATTATTTGCCTAGATCCGACGTCTCAATCAAAATTTATGTCCTTTCAAACTTTAAGACTGTTTCTGTCAAGCATGCACGTGCTTATTCAGTGCCTCGTAACTTTATCTCCCGAAAGGCAATCCAAGTCATCTCCATATCCATACAAAGCTTAAACAGATGCCTACATTTCTCGTGAACACATCATCTCCTCGTTCGCCATGCACAGTGGACAAAATTTAATTTCAAGTTTGACATGTCCTTCAATCTCACGCTTCACATATGTGCGCTATTTTCATCATATCTTCAGCTACAAAACTCCAAATCACATCAAACAGCTGCCAATATTTCAATAACACATTTTCTACAACTTTCATGAAGACAACAAAACCTAATTAGGTCATTTTAAGGATTGTTAATTCATCAACATGAACAAACATGTGAAGCTAATACACACCCAATTACTCATATTGTACTTACTAACAAATAACTAACATACATATAGATATAGATATAGACATTGAGTTTTTTGAGAAATATATTTTAATAAATTTTTAATTATTTATTTATTAATTTTATTTATTTAATCATATATATATATATATTTTTTTTATTTTCTATTTTTTTTTCACTTTATTGACTAATTTTTTTATCACTGTATTTTTTTATTAAATTATTTATTTATTTGAAGCGTGTTCCTTGTAAAAAGTTATGCAAAATGCACATATAATTTGCCCAGATCCCACGTCCCTGTCAAAAGTTACGTCCTTCCAAACTTTAAGCCTCTTTATGTCACGCATGTACGTGCTTATTCAGTGCCTCGTAACTTTCTCTCCCGAAATGCGATCCAGGTCATCTCCGTGTCCATACAAAGTTTAAACAGATACCTACATTTCTCGTGAACACATCATCTCCTCGTTCGCCTTTCACAGTGGACATAATTCAATTTCAAGTTTGACATGTCCTTCAATCTCACGCTTCACATATGTGCGCTATTTTCATCATATCTTCAGCTATACAACTCCAAATCACATCAAACCATGGTCAATATCTCAATAAAACATTTATCTACAACTTTCATGAAGACGACAGAACTTAGTTAAGTCATCTTAAGGATTTTTAATTCATCAACATGAACAAACATGTGATTCTAATACATACCCAATTACTCAAATTGTACTTACTAACAAATAACTAAGATACATATAGATATAGATATAGACATTGAGATTTTTGAGAAATATATTTTAATACATTTTTTTATTATTTTTATTTTATTTATATATTTAATTTTTTTTCATTTTATTTATAATTTTTTATCTATATATTTTTTTATTAAATTATTTATTTATTTGCAGCACGTTCCTCGTGTAATGTTATGCAAAATGCACATATAAATTGCCCAGATCCAACGTCCCAGTCAAAAGTTATGTCCTTCAAAACTTTAAGCCTCTTTCTGTCACGCATGTACGTGCTTATCCAGTGCCTCGTAACTTTCATTCCCGAAATGCGATCCAGGTCATCTCCGTGTCCATACAAAGCTTAAACAGATACCTACGTTTCTCATGCACACATCAACTCCTCGTTCGCCTTGCACAGTGGACAGAATTCAATTTCAAGTTTGACATGTCCTTCAATCTCACGCTTCACATATGTGTGCTATTTTCATCATATCTTCAGCTGTACAACTCCAAATCACATCAAACCACTGTTAATATCTCAATAACATATTTATCTACAACTTTCATTCAGACAACAAAACTTAATTAGGTCATCTTAAGGATTGTTAATTCATCAACATGATAAAAAATGTGAAGCTAATACATATTCAATTAGTCAAATTGTACTTACTAACAAAAAACTAGCATACATATAGATATAGATATAGACATCGAGTTTTTTGAGAAATATATTTTAATACATTTTTAATTATTTATTTAGTTATTTTATTTATATATTTAATTTTTTATTTATTCATTTTTTTATTTTCTATTTTTTCATTTTATTTACTAATTTTTTTTATCATTATATTTTTTTATTAAACTATTTATTTATTTACAGTGTGTTCCTCAAAAAAAGTTACGCAAAATGCACATATTATTTGCCCAGATCCGACGTCCCAGTCAAAAGTTATGTCCTTTCAAACTTTAAGACTGTTTCTGTCAAGCATGCACGTGCTTATTCAGTGCCTCGTAACTTTCTCTCCCGAAAGGTGATCCAAGTCATCTCCATGTCCATACAAAGCTTAAATAGATGCCTACATTTCTCGTGAACACATCATCTCCTCGTTCGCCATGTACAGTGGACAGAATTCAATTTCAAGTTTGACATGTCCTTCAATCTCACGCTTCACATATGTGCGCTATTTTCATCATATCTTCAGCTACAAAACTCCAAATCCCATCAAACAACTACCAATATTTCAATAACACATTTTCTACAACTTTCATGAAGACAACAAAACCTAATTAGGTCATTTTAAGGATTGTTAATTCATCAACATGAACAAACATGTTAAGCTAATACACACCCAATTACTCATATTGTACTTACTAATAAATAACTAACATACATATAGATATAGATATAGACATTGAGTTTTTTGAGAAATATATTTTAATAAATTTTTAATTATTTATTTATTTATTTAATCATATATATATATATATTTTATTTTCTATTTTTTTTTCATTTTATTGACTAATTTTTTTATCACTGTATTTTTTTATTAAATTATTTATTTATTTGAAGCGTGTTCCGCGTAAAAAGTTATGCAAAATGCACACATAATTTGCCCAGATCCCACGTCCCTGTCAAAAGTTACGTCCTTCCAAACTTCAAGCCTCTTTCTGTCATGCATGTACGTGCTTATTCAGTACCTCGTAACTTTCTCTCCCTTAATGCGATCCAGGTCATCTCCATGTCCATACAAAGTTTAAACAGATACCTACATTTCTCGTGAACACATCATCTCCTCGTTCGCCTTTCACAGTGGACATAATTCAATTTCAAGTTTGACATGTCCTTCAATCTCACGCTTCACATATGTGCGCTATTTTCATCATATCTTCAGCTATACAACTCCAAATCACATCAAACCACTGTCAATATCTCAATAAAACATTTATCTACAACTTTCATGAAGACGACAAAACTTAGTTAAGTCAGCTTAAGGATTTATAATTCATCAACATGAACAAACATGTGATGCTAATACATACCCAATTACTCAAATTGTACTTACTAACAAATAACTAAGATACATATAGATATAGATATAGACATTGAGTTTTTTGAGAAATATATTTTAATACATTTTTTATTATTTATTGATTTATTTTATTTATATATTTAATTTTTTTCATTTTATTTATATTTTTTTATCTATATATTTTTTTATTAAATTCTTTATTTATTTGCAGCACGTTCCTCGTGTAATGTTATGCAAAATGCACATATAAATTGCCGAGATCCAACGTCCCAGTCAAAAGTTATGTCCTTCAAAACTTTAAGCCTCTTTCTGTCACGCATGTACGTGCTTATCCAGTGCCTCGTAACTTTCGCTCCCGAAATGAGATTCGGGTCATCTTCGTGTCCATACAAAGCTTAAACAGACACCTACATTTCTCATGCACACATCAACTCCTCGTTCTCCTTGCACAGTGGACAGAATTCAATTTCAAGTTTGACATGTCCTTCAATCTCATGCTTCACATATGTGTGCTATTTTCATCATATCTTCAGCTATACAACTCCAAATCACATCAAACTACTGTCAATATCTCAATAACACATTTATCTACAACTTTCATTCAGACAATAAAACTTAATTAGGTCATCTTAAGGATTGTTAATTCATCAACATGAACAAAAATGTGAAGCTAATACATATCCAATTACTTAAATTGTACTTACTAACAAAAAACTAACATACATATAGATATAGATATAGACATCGAGTTTTTTGAGAAATATATTTTAATACATTTTTAATTATTTATTTAGTTATTTTATTTATATATTTAATTTTTTATTTATTAATTTTTTTTATTTTTTATTTTTTCATTTTATTTACTAATTTTTTTTATCATTATATTTTTTTATTAAACTATTTATTTATTTACAGTGCGTTCCTAAAAAAAGGTTATGCAAAATGCACATATTATTTGCCTAGATCCGACGTCTCAGTCAAAAGTTATGTCTTTTCAAACTTTAAGACTGTTTCTGTTAGGCATGCACGTGCTTATTCAGTGCCTCGTAACTTTCTCTCCCGAAAGGCAATCCAAGTCATCTCCATATCCATACAAAGCTTAAACAGATGCCTACACTTCTCGTGAACACATCATCTCCTCGTTCGCCATGCACAGTGGACAGAATTCAATTTCAAGTTTGACATGTCCTTCAATCTCTCGCTTCACATATGTGCGCTATTTTCATCATATATTCAGCTATACAACTCCAAATCACATCAAACCGCGGTCAATATCTCAATAAAACATTTATCTACAACTTTTATGCAGACGACAAAACTTAGTTAAGTCATCTTAAGGATTTTTAATTCATCAACATGAACAAACATGTGATGCTAATACATACATATTTACTCAAATTGTACTTGCTAGCAAATAACTAACATACTTATAGAAATAGATACAGACATTGAGTTTTTTGAGAAATATATTTTAATAAATTTTTAATCATTTATTTATTTATTTTATTTATATATTTAATTTTTTATTTATTATTTTCTATTTTTTTTTCATTTTATTTACTAATTTTCTTAGCTATATATTATTTTATTAAATTATTTATTTGCAGCGCGTTCCTCACGAGAAGTTATGCAAAATGCACATATAATTTGCCCAGATCCCACGTCCCAGTCAAAAGTTATGTCCTTCCAAACTTTATGCCTCTTTCTGTCATGCATGTACGTGCTTATTCGGTGCGTCGTAACTTTCTCTCCCGAAATGCGGTCTAGGTCATCTCCATCTCCATACAAAGCTTAAACAGATACCTATATTTCTCTTGAACACATCATCTCGTCGTTCACCTTGCACAGTGGACATAATTCAATTTCATGTTTGACATGTCCTTCTATTTCACACTTCACATATGTGCGCTATTTTCATCATATCTTCAACTATACAACACCAAATCATATCAAACCACTGTCAATATCTCAATAACACATTTTTCTACAACTTTCATGAAGACGACACAACTTAGTTAAGTCATCTTAAGGATTGTTAATTCATAAACATGAACAAAAATGTGAAGCGAATACATACCCAATTAGTCAAATTGTACTTAATAACAAATAACTAAGATACATATAGATATAGATATAGACATTGAGTTTTTTGAGAAATATATTTTAATACATTTTTAATTCTTTATTTATTTATTTTATTTATATGTTTAATTTTTTATTTATTAATTTTCTTTATTTTTTATTTTTTCATTTTATTTACTAATTTTTTTTATCTATTTTTTATTAAATTATTTATATATTTACAGCGCGTTCCTCGTGAAAATTTATGCAAAATGCACATATAATTTGCCTAGATCCGACATCCCAGTCAAAAGTTATGTCCTTTCAAACTTTAAGTCTCTTTTTGTAAAGCATGCACGTGCTTATTCAGTGCCTCGTAACTTTCTCTCCCAAAATGTGATCCGCGTCATCTCTATGTCTAAACAAAGCTTAAACAGATACCTACATTTCTCATGCACACATCATCTCCTCGTTCGCCTTGCACAGTGGACAAAATTTAATTTCAAGTTTGACATGTCCTTCAATCTCACGCTTCACATATGTGCGCTATTTTCATCATATCTTCAGCTATACAACTCCAAATCACATAAAATCACAGTCAATATCTCAATAACACATTTATCTACAACTTTTATGAAGTCAACAAAACTTAATTAGGTTATCTTAAGGATTGTTAATTCATCAACATGAACAAACATGTGAAGCTAATACATATCCAATTAATCAAATTGTACTTACTAACAAATAACTAACATACATATAGATATAGATATAGACATTGAGTTTTTTGAGAAATATATTCAAATACATTTTTAAGTATTTATTTAGTTATTTATTTATATATTTAATTTTTTATTTATTAATTTTTTTATTTTCTATTTTTTTATTTTATTTACTAATTTTTTATTAAATTATTTATTTATTTATAGTGCGTTCCTCGTGAAAAGTTATGCAAAATGCACATATAATTTGCCTATATCCGACGCCCCAGTCAAAAGTTATGTCCTTTCAGACTTTAAGCCTCTTTCTGTCAAGCATGCACGTGCTTATTCAGTGCCTCGTAACTTTCTCTCCCGAAATGCGATCTGGGTCATCTCCATGTCCATAAAAAGCATAAAAAGATACCTACATTTCTCATGAACTCATCATCTCCTAGTTCGCCTTGCACAGTGGACAGAATTCAATTTCAAGTTTGACATGTCCTTCAATCTCACGCTTCACATATGTGCGCTATTTTCATCATATATTAAACTATAAAACTCCAAATCACATCAAGCAACTGTCAATATCTCAATAACATATTTTTCTACAACATTCATGAAGACAACAAAACTTAATTAAGTCATCTTAAGGATTGTTAATTCATCAACATGAACAAACATGTGAAGCTAATAGATATCCAATTAATCAAATTGTACTTACTAACAAATAACTAACATACATATAGATATAGATATAGACATTGAGTTTTTTGAGAAATATATTCTAATACATTTTTAATTATTTATTTACTTATTTTATTTATATATTTAATTTTTTTATTAATTTTTTTATTTTCTATTTTTTCATTTTATTTACTATTTTTTTTATCTATATATATATTTTAAAATTATTTATTTATTTTCAGCGCTTTCATCGCGAAAAGTTATGCAAAATGCACATATAATTTGCACAGATCCGACGTCCCAGTCAAAAGTTATGTCCTTCCAAACTTTAAGCCTCTTTTTGTCATGCATGTACGTACTTATTTAGTGTCTCGTTGTAGGATTGAAGCAGCAGATCTAGAGAGGCGAGGTGAATAGATCTTTCAACTTTTAATACTAAAATCTCTTCTCTTTTTCAAAACTTCTATTTCACCATCCTTCTTCTTGCAAAGAATCCAATTATTTAAGGAAAGATTTATGAAACAAGTTGAACAGAGATTTTTAAGATCAGGTTAAGGAATCAGAGTTTTATTTCAATTAAAGAATGTTGATTAGGAAAACTTAACAAATTAACCTTGATATCTTGGATGGACAAGAAAGTGAAAATTAAAGAAAGAATGCTCAAGAGTTTTATACTGGTTCAGTCATAAAGACCTACATCCAGTTGATCCAACACCCTGTTAGATCTTTCACTAATTCAAATTTCGAGTTGCATGCACACTACACAAACAAGAAATCTGAAATTCACACTTACTAGACTTGAACCCTACAAGTAAAGAAAGAAACTATCTAATAGAACACTACTACTAGATTATGAAAAACCCTATTTTAGACAATTCTTCAATCTTTAAAAAAAAAAGATCAAGGTGATGGAACGATTTCACCTTTAGTGAATGATAGAATGTTTCAACTCATTGAATTCCTATCATCTTCTTCATCAAGCAAGAGTGATCTTCCTTTTTGATTCTTCCATTTTTGAATTGAAGGAGATCAATTTGCTTTAGAACCTTTTTGATGCTCTTCTCTTAATGAATGTTAAAACTGATTTTTGAAAAGCATTTTTTAGAGAGAGAAGGAGTGCTGGTATTTATAAAATTATAAAGATATAACTGATTTAATCTGTTATGTAAATAACGTAATCTGTTAAATCGTTCTTCAGCACACCTGGGTTCTATGCAAAAACTGATTTAACCTGTTACATCAAAGTGTAACCTGTTAAATTGATCTTAATGATCTCTTAAAGTGATATGGGTTCGTTTTAATCTATTACATACTCATGTAATCGATTAAACCGAGCTTTCTTCTTTCTGAAACAACTTTTTGAATCCATAGTAATCGATTAAACCGTGTTGTAATCGATTAAAACAGAGACAATGTGAATTCTTTCAAAAACAAGACTCAAAGTCTAAAATGCCTTATGTAATTGATTATTCTGAGGTGTAATCGATTACGCTTAGAATTTTAGCTTTTCCAGATAAAAGAAAATGTGGTAATCTATCACATCAATGATGTAATCGATTACTACAGTGAGTTTATAAAAAAGGATCAATCAATTTGCTTTCTTAGATTGTTGGTTAAGACTCTAGGCAAGACTAATATTTAAAATTAATCACTCACAAGCCTAAGTCTAAAACAATCAATACAATGCCACATCTTTACATGTTTGGCATATTTAAAAAAATTAAGACCAATTAAAACCAAAACTAGATAAAAAACTAGGAGATCTAGTCTTCATGTCAACAATCTCCCCCTTTTTGGTTCTGGTTGTGCGAAATCTTTCTTTGATTGTGCTTTGCATTGTACCTGTTTCTGATCATGTACACTTGTCCAGGGACTGGTTAAACAGATATTTACAAAACTTTAATACCAATCATTGAACATACAATTCATATACAGTTCATCAAATATACTCCCCCTTTTGGCAAACAAAAGCCAAAAAGGCTATGATCAACTAGCATCAAATTTAAACAGTGAACAAAGATCATATGGAAGTAGAATAGTGTACGCAATTAATCAAAAATCTGTTCAGAACAACAGTGTATATCATTAAGTACAGTCATCCAAATTTTTGACCTAGAATTAAAATTAAAAACAGAGATTAAAAACAGAGTTCAAAAGATGCTTAAAAACATAGTACTTAATATGAGATTAGTTATGCAAAAAAATATTTCGATTTTGGAGTGGTTGTTGATCTAGTCTTCAGGATAGGGAATGTTTTGTTCATCAAGCCTTGCAGAGATGCTTTCAAAACTGTCTTTGAGTTCTTAATAGTCTTCCTTGCGTATCTTTATCAACTCATCTAATTTAGCCAAAACAGCTTTTTCAAAAGGGGTCAGTGGCTTTTCTTCATCTTGTGCAGGTTGAGCTTGCTCCTCTGGTTCTTCATTTTCTTCAACTTCAACTGGTGCATCTTCCTTGACAAACCAGCCATGATCAGTCACAACCAAGTTCATTTGCTTCAGGGCTTTGGTCTTGACTTCATGAATGTCCCTAGTGAATTCAGAGGTTTTAGTTGATGTATCCACCTTGAAGTGATCAATCACTTTTGAGATGAACACAGCATAGGGGCACTTGTCGTCTACCAATCTTCTGGTTTTCAGCATATTCTCAATTATCACAAACATCCAATTTACTTTAATCTTGTTCTTCAAAGCAAATATGAGCATTAAATCTTCATCAGTTAATTGAGCATGATTGCTCCCTTGGGTATGAGAATCCATGATATAACATAAGCAAGCAACCTGTCATCTACCTTAAGAGGACCAGTGTTAAATCTTTTCTTTAATGGTTCTGATGGGTTCCTCATGCAATCCATAAAAGTAGAAACCTTGCTATACTTAATTTCTAATTTCTTGAATTCCTCTAAATTTGGCTTAGTTTCGCCAACTTCAATACCGCCAGAAGAGCTAAATACAGAAGCAGTTAACTCTATCTTAACACCTTTCACAGATGAACAGAGAACTCTATCTTAACAACTTTTTGAATCCATAGTAATCGATTAAACCGTGTTGTAATCGATTAAAACAGAGACAATGTGAATTCTTTCAAAAACAAGACTCAAAGTCTAAAATGCCTTATGTAATTGATTATTCTGAGGTGTAATCGATTACGCTTAGAATTTTAGCTTTTCCAGATAAAAGAAAATGTGGTAATCTATCACATCAATGATGTAATCGATTACTACAGTGAGTTTATAAAAAAGGATCAATCAATTTGCTTTCTTAGATTGTTGGTTAAGACTCTAGGCAAGACTAATATTTAAAATTAATCACTCACAAGCCTAAGTCTAAAACAATCAATACAATGCCACATCTTTACATGTTTGGCATATTTAAAAAAATTAAGACCAATTAAAACCAAAACTAGATAAAAAACTAGGAGATCTAGTCTTCATGTCAACAATCTCCCCCTTTTTGGTTCTGGTTGTGCGAAATCTTTCTTTGATTGTGCTTTGCATTGTACCTGTTTCTGATCATGTACACTTGTCCAGGGACTGGTTAAACAGATATTTACAAAACTTTAATACCAATCATTGAACATACAATTCATATACAGTTCATCAAATATACTCCCCCTTTTGGCAAACAAAAGCCAAAAAGGCTATGATCAACTAGCATCAAATTTAAACAGTGAACAAAGATCATATGGAAGTAGAATAGTGTACGCAATTAATCAAAAATCTGTTCAGAACAACAGTGTATATCATTAAGTACAGTCATCCAAATTTTTGACCTAGAATTAAAATTAAAAACAGAGATTAAAAACAGAGTTCAAAAGATGCTTAAAAACATAGTACTTAATATGAGATTAGTTATGCAAAAAAATATTTCGATTTTGGAGTGGTTGTTGATCTAGTCTTCAGGATAGGGAATGTTTTGTTCATCAAGCCTTGCAGAGATGCTTTCAAAACTGTCTTTGAGTTCTTAATAGTCTTCCTTGCGTATCTTTATCAACTCATCTAATTTAGCCAAAACAGCTTTTTCAAAAGGGGTCAGTGGCTTTTCTTCATCTTGTGCAGGTTGAGCTTGCTCCTCTGGTTCTTCATTTTCTTCAACTTCAACTGGTGCATCTTCCTTGACAAACCAGCCATGATCAGTCACAACCAAGTTCATTTGCTTCAGGGCTTTGGTCTTGACTTCATGAATGTCCCTAGTGAATTCAGAGGTTTTAGTTGATGTATCCACCTTGAAGTGATCAATCACTTTTGAGATGAACACAGCATAGGGGCACTTGTCGTCTACCAATCTTCTGGTTTTCAGCATATTCTCAATTATCACAAACATCCAATTTACTTTAATCTTGTTCTTCAAAGCAAATATGAGCATTAAATCTTCATCAGTTAATTGAGCATGATTGCTCCCTTGGGTATGAGAATCCATGATATAACATAAGCAAGCAACCTGTCATCTACCTTAAGAGGACCAGTGTTAAATCTTTTCTTTAATGGTTCTGATGGGTTCCTCATGCAATCCATAAAAGTAGAAACCTTGCTATACTTAATTTCTAATTTCTTGAATTCCTCTAAATTTGGCTTAGTTTCGCCAACTTCAATACCGCCAGAAGAGCTAAATACAGAAGCAGTTAACTCTATCTTAACACCTTTCACAGATGAACAGAGAACTCCAAATTCATTTACATGGGCACAAGTATAAAGACCCTTACCAAATCAGGGTAGTAGATGCCATGTAGTTGGGTGAATTTTTCGATCCTTTGTTGTTCCAGAATAGAGGGGAAGGAAAAGTTCTGACCTTTGAGCCACTCAAGGTTCAAAAACTTGGGGGTCACCAATTCCTTTCCAGCGAATGTCTGAATGTAGGAGGCTTCCTGATGCTCACTGGTGAACCAGGGATTCAGACGAGATTGAGGTTGAGGTGGTGGAGAGGGAGGAGCATGTTCCTTTCCTCTGCTGGACCCTACTTCTTTGTTGGAAGTGGCCTTCCTCTTCTTGGTCTTTGGTGGAGGTGAAGGATGGGTAGCATTTTTCTTAGCAATGCTCTTCGTTCTTTTGGGTCTTTGTGAATTATCCATTGGATTTGGATTCAGTTTGTGTGAGAGAAAATGGTCGAAGAGGGTTCTGGATTTAAAGGAGAGGAATGGGTTTGAAGAGTTTTGAGGTGGTTTGTCTTAAGGGTCGCGTCTTTTGGGATTTTTAAAACACTTCAGAACGAGTGTAATCGATTACTTTCCCAAATGTAATCGGTTACAGTTTTCCAGAATAGACCAGCAATCATCCCAAATCAATTTAATCGGTTACGGTATAGACGTAATTTATTATTTTGAAAAATTATGTAATTTTGAAAACATTTTATGCAGTGTAAAGTATGTAATCGATTATCCCAAAGGGTAGTCGGTTAAAACAGTTGTAAATGCAATTTTTTCTTTCAAATGAAAATGCAAGTTTTTAAACGATGTAATCGGTTATCCCGAAGGGTAATTGGTTACTAATGCAGCTTTTTTGAAAAAAAAAATTGTTATAAACACAAGTTTTTAAACAACATTTTTTCATATATTTTCACAAACAATCAATACACAAAAAAAAAAAAAAAATTAAACTTACATGACAATCAATCAACAAAATAAAAGCTATAAAAGAGAGTTTTACATTTCTATTGTTGGCTTAAGTGAGATTTGACTCACTGAGTATGCCAAGATCATTTCTTAATTAGTAAAATCTGTCTCTAGCTAATGGTTTGGTGAAAATGTCAACTAGTTGAGAATTTGTCTCAACGAACTCTATATCACAATCACCTTTTTGAATGTGATCTCTGATAAAGTGGTGCCTAATTTCAATGTGTTTAGTCCTAGAGTGCAATATAGGATTCTTAGTTAGGTTTATGGTGCTAGTGTTATCACATCTAAGTGGTATGTGATCTAAGTGAAGACCATAATTGTAACACCTTCATTTTTATTTTACTGTTTATAAATATTTTTCTATAAATATTATAAGAAATTACGTACTGTATTTAGAGAATATGTTCTGTACATATTTTCTTAATGAAATTAATACAGTTCTACTCAGAAGAATTTTCTGAATCTTTGGATATCTTTGTTTTTGCCTGAATTGCTTGTTGACTGGACAGCTATGTCAGACAGCTGTCCAGTATAAATTTTCAAGTGTAAAATTTTGGACTGATCTGTAACTTAATAAAAAGGTAATTGAATATAGATGAAGAATATATACAGTTGAAGAATTAAAATGCTAATTTTGAATTGTTAGAATTTTCTGAATGTTAGAACTCTGTGAAATTATTACGATAAAATTCTAAGGTAGAAAATTAAGAGAAAATTCGTATGACATCTATGGAATTATATAATAATTGTAATATACTTAGAATAATTATTAAAAATGTTTAACCAAGAAAAATTAAATTTAGAGTATTAACCAATCAAAGTGTGACAACTCAAATTTTCTAATGTCACTAAATTAAGCTAATTAGACTTGGATTAAGAGATAAGTAAGACACTACCCCAAGGTTTTTGATAGTGAGGAATCCAATGGTGGTGTTAGTTTCTTAAAATTCTAATTAGTTTGTAAGATAATTAAAAAGCCCTAAAACATTCTAGAAAATTCCACAAATTGCTACATTTTTGACTTTTTGACCACACCAATTGGAAATTCACGTAAGGACTTGTGTGAGCCGTCCAAGTGGCTGCCAAATCTCAAGCTTTTGACTGCATTTGGACCAAGGAAGCAGCAGCAGCAGCTGGACGTGTAAGCCAAATTAAATTGGGTAAATAAAATTTATTTAGAAACATAAGAAATTAAGTCAAAAGAAAAACACACAAGCTAGCTCTCCTCACCACCCCAAAACCCGTGAGTCCCAACAGCAGCAGCCCCTCCATTTTCTCTTCATCTTAGCTTCATATTTTCTTCTCAAATTAAGAAAGAAATCCATCCAAACCTCACCTTGCCTCACATATTTTGGCCGAAAGAGAAAGGAATTGGAGAAAACCTTTAAAATTTAAGAAGACCAAGGAGGAAGGAAAGAAAAGGTTCAAGGGTTCCTTCATCAAATTAAGGATCCAAGGTAAGGATCTTGGCATTTAATTTCAATTTAGATAAATTAGAAGTAGGAGAAACATGTCCTTAGGTTTAATTTCAAGAATTGATCAAGAACCATGAAAATAGGAAATTGATTTGGGGCTTTTATATGTTTTGATGTTTAAATCTTGAATTAGATGATTGAATCAAATGTTTGGTTGATTTTATGATATGTGTGATGAATTGAACTTTGATTGATGTGTTTGAGCTTGATTGAATCTTGATTTGGTTTGTTATTGATTGAAATTGGCTTGGTTGTGTTGAATTTGATGTTGGAAATTTGAGAAAATTTGTTGGAAATGGTTGAAGTCACTCACAGCCATGGTGGGTTTAGAAGGGATAATATGTGGAAATTTTGAATTAACCAAGGGCAAAATAGTCATTTCACATGTAGGGACATATTGGGAATTTTACAAAAAGTTTAAGGGCAATTTAGTAATTTATAAAATATTCAAGGGTAAAATAGTAATTACACATGCTCTAGAAAGTTTAAGGACAATTTTGGAATTTTGAGAAAAGATCAAGGACAAAATTGGAAATAATGGAAAATAATAAGGGTAATTTGGGAATTTTACATTTTTAGGACATAATTGGAACTTTAGAAAAAGATAGGGGTATTTTAGTAATTTTCCATAGTAAAGATCTAATTTGTATTTTAGTAAAAGTTTAGTAATTTTCCATAGTAAAAACCTAATTGATATTTTAGTAAAAGTTTAGTATTAAAGACCTAATTAATATTTTAGTAAAAGTTTAGTAATTTTCCATAGTAAAGATCTAATTGGAATTTTAGAAAAGATTAAGGGTAGTTTAGTAATTTTAACTAGTAAAGGACTAATTGGTATTCTATTAAAGTATTAATGACATAATGTTAATTAGTGAATTTTTATAATTTTTATGTGATTGTTTGATATTATTTAATTGCTTATTAACATCATTATCATATTGTATAAACATAAGTTTTGGGAAAATACAAGAATTTCAAATGAGAAATGATTTTGTTGACTCACCGGAACTGCGGTAGTCATGAAAAATAAGTTTGATAAATGAGAAATGTTTTTGGTTTTGTTGACTAACCGGGACTGCGGTAGTAATGAAAAATGAGTATTTTTGGGGGAATTGATTTCCAGGACTGTGTTAACTGACCGGACCGCGGTAGTCATGTATTTGGAAAGATGATTGAGATTATGAATAGAGAATTTGATAGTCCTGAGAAATGGATGAGCAGAGTAAGTTAGACAGGACTGTATAGTTTGTGATTATATAGTCTGTGGGGTGAAGGGTATTGGCAATTCAACATGTGGCCGTAATCTGGACAGAGATGCTGCCGTGGTGGCCTTCCGGGTATTCTGATATCCTAATTCTGCTAACTTATTCGCGTTTAGTAGGGACTGATAGCTGAATTGCAGTGCGTAATGGTAGGCCAGTTACTTACTAAACACTCAAAGGGGAAGTCTCCATGGAGCAGGGTCAAAATGATTTTATGGTCAAAAGAATTTTTGAGTCAAAAGGATTTTGAGTCAAAACTATATCTGCTTTAGAAGAAAAGATGCAGATAATTCCAGAGCTATAGGATGGGAAAGTTTGGGACAGAAAAAAAATAGTTTTAGTAATAGATCATTTTATAAAAAAATGTTTTTGTAAAATTTTAGTGATGTAAATTTGAATATATTTTAGATTTTAATAGAATGTATTAGAACAATTATGTATACTATAAATTAGATAGCTAAATTAAAGTTTATTAGAAGGGGGGTTACAATAATCAGATAATTGTTGTTTCAGCCATAAGGATTGGGCACAACAACTTCCAGCTGCAATGTATTCAGCCTCAGTAGTAGACAAGGCAACACATGCTTGTTTGTTACTGTGCCATGTTACTAAGCCATTGCCAAATGAATGACAAGTTCCACTAGCTTGCATCCGGAAAAGTCTGAATCTGAGTATCCTATTAGAGTAGGTTCAACACCTTTGGAATACCATAGGCCCACATCTAAAGTTTCTTTTAGATATTTCATAATTCTTTTTACAACAGTATAGTGAGATTCTTTAGGATTAGATTGATATCTAGCACACATGCAAACACTAAACATAATGTCTGGTCTACTAGCAGTCAAGTAAAGTAAAGAACCAATTAATCCTCTGTATTTTATTTGATCTACAGATTTACGATTGACATCAGTATCAAGGTAACAGTTTGTAGCCATTGGAGTAGCTGATTCTTTGCTACTTTTCATATCAAACTTCTTTAGGAGCTCTCTGCAGTACTTTGTTTGATGGAGAAATGTGCCTTGCTTTAATTGCTTGATTTGTAATCCTAGGAAGAAATTTAGTTCGCCCATCATTGACATTTCAAACTCCCCCTGCATACTTCTTACAAATTCCTCACATAGAAGATTGTTAGTAGCTCCAAAAATTATATCATCAACATATACTTGTACTAACAAAATGTCCTTAGAGGATCTCTTTATAAAAAGGGTTTTATCAACTTTTCCTCTCTCAAACTTTTGATCAAGGAGAAAGTTACTTAATCTTTCATACCATTGTCTAGGAGCTTGCTTTAGCCCATACAAAGCCTTTTTGAGCTTGTATACATGGTTTGGAAATTTATGATCTATAAAACCAGGAGGTTGAGAAACATAAAATTCTTCATCAATAAAGCCATTTAAAAAGGCACTTTTCACATCCATTTGGAACAATTTAAAGTTCATAATACATGCAAAGGCAAGAAGTAATCTCACAGCTTCCAGTCTAGCTACTGGAGCATAGGTTTCATCATAATCAATTTCTTCTTGTTGATTATATCCTTTAGCAACAAGTCTAGCTTTGTTTTTAGTTATGAAGCCGGATTCATCAAGTTTGTTTCTAAATACCCATTTGGTGCCTATTATGTTCAGATTTTTTTTATCCATGGGAATGAGTTCCCATACGTCATTTCTTTTGAATTGATTTAGTTCTTCATGCATAGCCATTATCCAAAATTCATCAAGTAAAGCTTCTTATACTGTTTTGGGTTCTATTTGAGAAACAAATGCAACATGTTCACAAAACAAATTTAAAGATTTTCTAGTAGTTACTCCCTTTTCTATATTTCCAATTATGTTGTCCATGGATAGATCTCTAGGAGTCCTCCACTCTTTAGGTAAGGAATTTTCCTCATATTGATCTTCCCTTATTGATGATTCTTCCCTTGAGTCCAGTTCAGCTTGAGGGAATTCTTCAGCTGTACCTGCATCATCATCATCACAAGGTACCTTTCCCTCTTTTTGGGGGTTAGACTCATCAAAGACAACATGTATAGATTCTTCAATAGTAAGTGTCCTTTTGTTATAGACCCTATAGGTTTTACTAGAAAGAGAGTATCTAAGAAATATTGCTTCATATGCTTTCGCATCAAATTTTCCAATAGATTCTTTACCATTGTTTAAGACAAAGCATTTACAACCCAAAACTTTGAGGTGTGATATGTTAGGCTTTCTTCCTCTATAGAGTTCATAAGGAGTTAGTTTCAAAAGAGGTCTAATTAAGACTCTATTTAGAACATAGCATGCAATGCTTACTGCATCAGCCCAAAAATATTTAGGCAAATCATTTTCATTTAACATTGTTCTAGCTAGTTCTTCAAGAGATCTATTTTTCCTTTCTACAATTCTATTTTGTTGAGGAGTTCTAGGTGCAGAAAAATTGTGATCTATACCATATTCTTCACAAAATTTTTCAAAATCCTCATTTTGGAATTCTCGTCCATGATCACTTCTCAAGGCTTTGATTTTCAAATCTTTTTCATTTTGAATCTTTTTGGCCAATTTCGCAAAAGCTTTAACTTTTCAAAGAGAAAAATAGTGTCCATGTGTATCTTGAGAAATCATCCACAATTACTAAAGCATAATAGCTACCACCTAGACTCATAGTTCTAGAGGGACCAAATAAGTCCATGTGCAGAAGTTCAAGGGGTTTTGAAGTTGAAACAACTTTCTTTGCTTTAAAAGATACCCTTCTTTGTTTTCCCTTCTGACATGCATCACATATTTTGTCTTTCTCAAACTTGAGTTTAGGTAAACCGTGAACAAGCTCTTTTGAGATTAACTTGTTCAAATGAGACATGTGTATGTGTACAATTCTTCTGTGCCATAGCCAAGCTAAATCATCTTTACTAGTTAAGCATGTTTCATGAGGTAGGGATGCATGTTCAATATTTAACATATAGATATTTTGAACCCTTTTACGTACAAACTTAACATTATCATGGCTATCGCTTATCATACAACATGATTCATTAAAAGATACTTTGAAGCCTTTATCACATAGTTGGCTAATGCTAAGGAGATTATGTTTTAATCCATCCACATACAACACATTTTCAATAATGGTGGAAAAAGGATTACCAACATTTCCTACACCAAGAATTCTCCCTTTGTTGTTATCACCATAGGTCACAAATCCTCATTGTTTTGCTGTCAACCGGATAAACCTTGATTTATCTCCACTCATGTGTCTTGAGCAGCCACTGTCTAAGTACCACAGAGACTCTTTGGCTCTCAAACACACCTACAAAATAGATTAAGTAGAGGATTTAGGTACCCAAGTAATTTTGGGTCCTTTGAGGTTAGTGATTCCCTTGGTTCCTTTGGGAATCCATTTGTATCTTCCATTTGGAACAACAAATTTCTTGATCATGCAATTATTAGAAGAATGTCCCTTATGCAAACAATAATGGCATGACACAAATAGAGAGTTGGATGCTTTGACAAAGTTAGAAAAGTTCTTATAAGATTTCTGCTTTTTACCAATAGTGTACCCAATTCCGGTTCTTTCTATCATGCATTTTTGTTGTGCAAGGAGTGCATCAAGATTATTTTTTCCCATTGTACACTTTGATAAGGTTTTCAATAAGTATTCATTTTTCAATTCAATAGCCTTACAATTTTCACATGGGGAAGAAGAATCAGTGGGAAGATTAGTAATATTGCTAAGAGAGATTTGCTTCTCTTTCTCAAGAGTTTCAATTTTACCTTTCAAATCAGTCAGCTCTTTTTGCATATTAGCTAATTTTTCCACATGCCACCTAATTTTTCCTTTTACTGTATTATTAGTAAGAGCTAGCCTTTGTGCTTCCTCATGCATTTCATTGAAAGCATCAACCAATTGATCATAAGATTCATTATGTTCAAGGTCAGTAATACTTACAATGCTTTCATTTTCTTCTTCTTCTTCTTTGGCCATGAGGCAGAGATTAACTTCCTCTTCATTGCTTTCATCACTTGAGGAAATAGATGCATTGTCCTCCCAAGCTATGTAGGCTCTTCTCTTCTTTCCTTGGCTTTTAGGCTTCTTTTATCCATTTTGTTGCTTCTTGAGATAGATAGGACATTCCGATTTAATGTGTCCTGTTTTTCCACATTTGAAACATGTGAAGTTTGGAGATGAGGTTTCACTTTTCTTCACAAATTTTCTCTGCTGAGTTCCTTTTCCTTTTCCATTTTTATTCTTGAGGAAAAGCCTGAATTTCCTTACTAGGAGAGTTAAGTTCTCAGCATCTGAACCTTCATCTTCATCATCACCACTGGATGGAGTTGCTGCCTTAAGAGCTAAGCCTCTTGTTTTTCTGTCCTCTTCTTCTTCTTCTGCCATTCTTGTCATATCCATTTCATGTTCTCTCAGCTTTCCAAACAGCTATGCATTGGTCATTTCTGCAAGATTTTTTGACTCTGAAATTGCTGTCACTTTTGGTTGCCATGTCCTGTTCATAGACTTGAGGACTTTCACATTTAGTTCCTCCTCTTCTAAGATCTTTCCCAAGCCTTTGAGGTGATTTACAATATGTGTAAATCTCTTCTGAACATCATTCAAAGTTTCGCCTGGCAACATTCTGAAGGTCTCGTACTCTTGAATGAGGGTGTTTTTCCTCGCTCTCCTTACATCGGACGTGCCTTCATGGGTGACTTGTATTAGATCCCACATTTCCTTGGCAGAGGTGCATTGAGAAAGACGAAAGAATTCATCAGAATTTAAAGCATAATGTATAATGTTCATGGCTCTTGAATCATATTGAGCTTTCTTAGATTCTTGATCTGTCCAAGTATCAAATGGTTTTTCAACTAAGTTTCCATCAACAGTATGTTTTGGAATAGTTGGACCTTTTATTACCGCATTCCAAATGCCTCTATCAACAGATTCCATGAAGATTTTCATCCTCACTTTCCAAAAAGGGTAGTTTAGTCCACAGAACATTGGAGGTCTGTTGATTGAAGCACCTTCAGCGAAGGGCAATTGATTTGCTGCATATCCTTATTTTTCAAAAGGAATCTTGAATAAAATACAAGATACCAGCTCTAGATACCAATTGTAGGATCGAAGCAGCAGATCTAGAGGGGGGTGAATAGATCTTTCAACTTTTAATACTAAAACTCTTCTCTTTTTCAAAAATTCTATTTCACCATCCTTCTTCTTGCAAAGAATCCAATTATTTAGATTTATGAAACAAGTTGAACAGAGATTTTTAAGATTAGGTTAAGAAATTAGAGTTTTATTTCAATTAAAGAATGTTGATTAGGAAAACTTAACCAATTAACCTTGATATCTTGGATGGACAAGAAAGTGAAAATTAAAGAAAGAATGCTCAAGAGTTTTATACTGGTTCAGTCATAAAGACCTACATCCAGTTAATCCAACACCCTGTTAGATTTTGAAATACAGAGAAATACACTAGAAGGGGGGGGGTTGAATAATGTGTTTATATTTTCTTCGAAAACCTTTAACAAGAATGACGATAGTATATCTTAAGTTTTACAAGAACTTAGTGAAACAGAAAATAATGCTATCGTCCAGTGGTTCAAATGCAACAGTCCTATGAATCTGCTTTTTCACTTTTTCGTTAGAACACAAGCAAAAGATTTTCGTAGATAAAATGTGTAACGAAACACTTTCGTAGTGTGTCGAAGAGATAACTTAAGAGATATGCAAATAAGCTAGAACACGAGAGAATAGAACACTTAGTTTTATACTGGTTCACTCAACTGAGCTACGTCCAGTTCTCCTTCAAAAACCTTTGAAGGGTTCTACTAATCAGTATCTGATTACTCACAAGTATTCTAACCTTGCCACTTCTGGCTACAAGTATTCTTTAAGCCACTCCTGGCACACCTTTAATCTTCCCCTGAGATTAAAAACAAACCCAAGTATTCTTTAACACTAAGCCACTCCTGGCTTTCCAAACAGAATTGTTTGAGTATAGAAAGAAAGAATAACTCTCTATAGAGAGGATATTACAATAAGTACGAATACACAGAATCGCTTAGCAAAGCTAAGTGGAAAGCTCGTTTTGCTTAAGTGTTGATCGTCCAGTCGTTTTGACAGAGATTCAGCTCTTTATGAATTTTTCGTCAGTCTGATACATGAGATCATTCCTCTATTTATAGGCAGCTTGGTGTAAATTATCCATTGTGGGATCTGTTCCTTTGCCAAGAGCGGTTCTCTCCGAAGCATATGACCGTTGTCACGTTTTGACTTAGGGTGGAGAGTTAGAGGAGACAGCCGTACATGTAGTGCCTCTCCTACTTGTACTTTTTCTGCAGAGAGAAGCTTCTCTTTTCCTGTTCAATACTATTCGAAAAATCAAATAGAATGACATATTAGAATGAGAGAGAATAATCGTTGCATTACAGAGAATCACCATCGAAAACGTATTGTCATATGATATTACTTTTTAAGATAGAAACTACAGTGTGGGTTATATAGTCATTGGACGCTTGCTCTCACAGGAGCATTGGACGCTGAATGTAGTATTCTTACAAAACACATTTGGACGCTTTTCTTATTAAAACATAAAGTCGAGGTTTGAGAGATACAATACCATTGCGGTATTGGACGACGTAAATCCTATAACACTCAAACAAGATCATTAGATACTTCAAAATTTATCCTTTAATTGTTATCATCAAAACCGAAATTCTAGGGGTTGGACATCGTCCAAGGTCTTAGAACCTAACAATCTCCCCCTTTTTTATGATGACAAATAATGTTAAATTTTGATGTTAACAGTCACATAATCATATATGAATACAATGAATCAAGTCAGAGATGATTATGTTATGCCAGTGTATAAATGTGAAATGAAGTACTCCCCCTGAGTTCAACATTTCTTATGCATCTGATAACAGAGAATAATAAATAGTAAGAATATATCAGATATAACAGATATCAGAGTGTAAAGCATATCAAGGATATGGATGCAGAATTTATGAAATAAGCACCTCATGTATTAAAGATGTTTTGATAAAAAAAATAGCCAATATATTCACAGAGTTTTAGCTATATAGTTCTATGACATCAAAATTCCAATTTCTCCCCCTTTGTCATTAACAAAAAAAGGGTTTGAAAGATGGAAAAATGACTGGACCATCATGGTCACCTTATGGCTGTGGAGGTGGTTCTTGTAGTGGTGGTGGTGGTTGTTCTGGTGGCGCTTGGATAGGTGGTGCTGGTTGATGAGGTTGTGGTTGGACGGGTGGAACTGTATGAGCAACTTGTCCAAGCAAGTGGCTGCTGTATTTTGAATTTGGTTCACAATCGTCTGGGAGAGGCTCATGAACTGTTCAGTGATAGCATTCTGCAGCATCAGACGATGTTGAGCAGCCTCAGCCTGTTGCCTTTGCTGAAATGCTTGAATAGCTGCTTTGATTTCCAGCTGTTGTTGCCTCAGGGCCTGTTGCACTATCTCGTGAACACGATCTTCTGAGACCCCTTGAGGGTCAGCAAATCGCAAGGGATGGATGCCCCTTGGACTTGAAGATCCTGTGGGAACCAGTTGACGTGTACCCGAATGAGCTTCAGTAGATGCATCAACAATGGGGAAGCTGGTTATATCTTCAGCAGTAGGCTTTGCTGTAGTTGATTCCATAGGCTTGGATGCTTCAACAATGGGCTCTCTATCATCCTTGGACTCTCCAGATTGGACGGTAGGTTCTTCATGTGAAGTGACAAAGTGTTCCACGTCCACTGGTACAGATGGGTCCAGGTCAAGATGAGCTAGCACCTTTGTTACTTTGGCAGATGCTTCATCCAACTTTGCTTGTGTAGCCTTCGTCTTGGCAACCTGATCTTCCTTTTCTGTGGTTGCGGTCTCAGCTTCCTCAAGAGCCAGCTGCTCTAGACGAGCTTGTTCTGCTGCTGTGGCTTCTTCTACATTGTACTCCTCATGCAGAGTTTGGAGTTCCTCCACAAACTCTGTGCGATCCAGTGTTCGAAGATCAAACACTTTGTTGCTTCTGATGATTGTCAATGTTTTCATTAACTCCAGATAATCATCTGAATCTTTCAGAAAGCAGGCAAAGGTGTTTGAGAAGTGGTGAGTCTTCACTGGACGCAGCACCTCAAGACCATGAGGGGGGTGAACAAAGTCATCCTTGGAGTTGCCGGAGGAGGAGGCCTTCTGGGAGTCGTTCCATAAGATCTGGCGCCAAAAGGTCATGGAATCAAAAGTTCCAAGTGAACGTGTAAGCTTACCAGTCTTGTCAAACAGATGACCCCAGGTATGAGAGGATTTTTGCAGGGTTTCAACTTTCTCTTCCCTGCTTGGCATTTCAATGCCGTAGAACTTGTAGCCTTTCTTCCGACCAACATCATATAAGGGTAGTCTGGGACATACCCTGTGTGGTACAAACTTTATTTCTGTGGCGCGGCTTATGTGAAGGTTTGGTGGGTAGGCGATGGCTTGGTTTGGTATATACATTTGTTGCAGAAGTTTTCCAAGTTCATCATAGTCGCCTGGCTGGAAGTTTAGCACTGGAGTTCCAGCAGGTAGAGGCAGGAATTTTGTGATGGGAGTCCAGATGCGAACATCCTTGACCCACCCTACATCTGGACGCTGCTTCGATATGGAAGGGTTCAGACTTTCTTTAATGGCCAACTGCAACTCTGCGGCCAGTTCAATATCCTTGCTAACAGGGGGCTTCTTGGACGGTGCCTTCTTCTTTCTTTGAGCCTTCCCTTTCTGCTCCGCAACCGTCTTTGTGAGTTGAGAAGCAACCTCTACTTCTGGTTCAGGCAGGTCTGCTGTTGCTGGACGCACTCTTTGCTGAGTTGTAGTTGGACAGGAGTAAGGATGAGGCATGCGGATCAAGTGTGGATACACTTCTCTCGTCCAATTGGGCAGAGGGTTGCTGATGATCACTCCTTCTGGCATAACAGCATAGTCAGCTGAAAGAACATGAGCGTAATCATACCTCGTCCACTCTGGTGCTGAGACAGTAGTCAAATGCCACTTCAAGGGCTCTTGTAGAGGCCTCCGGATCACATCACTTCTCTTACAGTAATTCTGTTCATTTCGTGTAAGGAATGCAACCGGGAAACGTTCTCTGTCTTCTTCTTCTTCTTTGGTTTTCTGCTTGGGGGGTATAGTCCATGGGGACCAGGTATCCCTCCATGCATCCCTTGGACGCACAAACTTGGACAGGTCCAAGCGAAGATGTGGATGCTGGGTTGTTGATGTGGATGGAGCACTGGATGTTGCTGGTAGTAGGGTGCTGGTGGATATGCTGCCGGTGTCTTGAGAGGAAGTTGACTCATCGCGACACGTTAGAAGGAAAGGAAATTGGTTTAGCAGGTTGTACCTTCTACTTCTTTTGCTGAGGTTCCCCCGTTTCCTCTGCTTTCTTCATGATTTGACCAATTGGGATCTAGTTATCATCATCAGAGTCGTCCAGTAGTTGAAGCTTCCGAACCTTTTGCTTTTCTAGAGCACGCTTTACTGGTGCTGCCTTTGGACGCTGCTCAGCTTGAGCAGGTCTGGACGCATCAGTCCTTGGACGCTTCTCTGCTGGGAACTGAGCAGTGGACGTGTCAACATGTCTTTTCTTGGTTCTTCTCTCCTTTTCAGTATCTTCCTCATGCTTCTGAGACATTTGTCGTGTGATCTTTCTGCTCTCATGTTCCTCCATCAACCTTTTGATCTTTTTGCCAATACCAAGAAGATCAATCTCCTCTTCATCATTATTGGAGATGATCTTGCTCTGTTCATGTCGTTGCTTGTTGATGGTGTCCTCGTCCAGGTCCCTTAAGACCTTGGCTGTTAGCTTGATCTTCATAGGTTTTATGTTGGACTCACCAAATAGTTGTTGTGTTGCTACCATTGGCCCTTTCTTCACAATAGCTTCGTAAACATCTTCTTCCAGTTCATCAAAGAAGCGTTGATAGACCTTCTGGTCCCAGAAGATCTTGTTCATCAGGGCGGCGTAGAAAATGTCATCATTGCCACCAACAGACTTCATCATTCTCACGATATTGACGTAAATGGTGTGAGGGAGGTTGAAGGGAATACCTTCCATAATATGGAATATCACGAACTTGTGTAAGTCCGTGACTGAGTCCTTAGACCCAGTTTTGTGCAGGATACTCTTGTTGCACACCTGCTGCCAGATTTTTGCTTCCTCACACAGGTTCCTGTACTCAATTCTTATTGAGTCGGTGGATTTGGTATTGCAAAGCACGTTCGCAATGTGATTGCCGTACTGCTTGGCCCAGTCTGTTCTGTACTGGTTCTGCTCCCTAATGCAACCAGTTACCTTTGCAATGGTCTCGGTGGACAGTGTCACCTCTCGTCCAAGAACCGTGGCCATGAGCTCCCTTGGGCTCTGGAATTTGGCATTTCTCCAGAACATTCTGATCAACTCAGGGAATATCTTCTGGTTTTCATTGAAGTAGCCTCTGATTCCACACTTCAGAAGGCTTTCGTTCAGGTTCAGTCCCAGCTTCTCAAGCTTTTCGATGTCGAAGAAGTGCTCAATGTGCACTGTAGCAGCACCTTGGCACACAACTGTGGTTTCAGGGTAAGTGAGGACGTCGAGTTCCGAGTTGCTTGAGCTTGCAGAGTTCGACATGGTAGAAAAGTTTGGATTTTTAGGTTTTCTGAGAGGGTTTTGGGTTTCTGAGAGAGAGAGAGTGTGTGTGCTTAAGGGTGATGATAATCTCAGAGAAGATGGATACGGTGGTGTTTTTCTGTTATGATTTGATAAGTGTATATTTGGGTTTTGTTTGGAGAATATGAAACGGTTTTGGGCTTTTTGAATATTTGAAATGTAAATGACGTCATAAAACCCGCCATGATGAGACGTGCGAAGAATATGGGTAACTGTGTATGGTTACTAACATTTTGGTGACTCAGCATAGAGTATTAGCTCATACTTACTCTTAAAACGATCCGTTTTGATCATTTGAACAAAAAAAAAATGCTAAGATAAAAGCATCGTCCAGATATTGGACTTAAGTGAGATATATGTAATGCATGTGCATGACTCTAGTGTTCCTTGGACGACATGTCCTTTGGACGCTATAGTTTTATTGGACGCATCATGTAGATGTTAATCATTCCTTTATAGAGTCCATGCCAAGTTTGTTCCTCAGAAGGATTAGCTTGTCATCAGGAAGGGTTTTGGTGGATATATCAGCAAGCTGATTATCTGTGGTTACAAAGTGTAGTTCCACAGTACCCATTTGAACATGGTCTCTTATAAAATGATGTTTGATCTCTATATGTTTGGCCCTTGAATGAAATATGGGATTCTTAGAGAGATCTATGGCAGCTTTACTATCACAGAAGATAGGAATGTTACTCTCATATATGCTGTAGTCCTCAAGTTGATGTTTGATCCACAAGATTTGAGAACAACATTTTGCAGCTGAAATATACTCTGCTTTAGCAGTGGACAGAGCAATGGTTCCTTGCTTTTTGCATGACCAGGAGACTAGATTACCACCGATGAAGTGACACCCTCCACTGGTGCTTTTTCTTTCAATTCGATCTCCAGCATAATCAGCATCACAGTATCCTATTAGCCTGAAATCTTTTTGCCTTTTGAAATATAACCCAAGGCTAGTGGTTCCAGCAAGATATCGAAAGATTCTTTTAACAGTAGTTAAATGAACTTCCCTTGGGTCAGATTAAAATCTGCCACATAAGCATACGCTGAACATGGTGTCAGGTCTGGACGCTGTGAGGTATATGAGTGATCCTATCATTCCTTTGTATAGAGTATTATCTACTTTCTTTGAGTTGTCGTCCAGTCCAAGTACTGTTGTTGGATGCATAGGAGTTTTCATTGGTTTTGCATCGTCCAACTTGTACTTCTTTAGCAGCTCTTTGACATACTTAGTCTGATGTATATATATTCCCTTTTCAGTTTGTTTGATTTGAAGTCCAAGGAAGAATTTCAGCTCACCCATCATGCTCATCTCGAACTCTGTTTGCATTAATTTGGCAAATTCTTCACAGAGAGACTCATTAGTGGCACCAAATATGATCTCATCAACATATATTTGTGCAATAATAAAATCAGAAGAGTAGTCTTTGCGAAATAATGTAGTGTCTACTTTTCCTCTTGAAAAACCATTTTCTGACAGAAATGAGCTGAGTTTTTCATACCAAGCTCTAGGGGCTTGTTTCAACCCATATAAGGCTTTGTTAAGTTTAAAAACATGGTTTGGAAAAGCATCACTTTCAAATCCTGGGGGTTGTTCCACATAGACTTCTTCCTTTATGAGTCCATTGAGGAATGCACTTTTTACGTCCATTTGATATAGCTTCATATTGCTATGAGCTGCAAATGATAGTAGAATGCGAATTGCCTCTAGACGTGCAACGGGAGCATAAGTTTCAGTATAATCTATACCTTCCTGTTGTGAGTAACATTTTGCTACCAACCTCGCTTTGTTTCTCACAACATTACCTGCTTCGTCCAGCTTGTTTTTGAACACCCACTTTGCTCCTACAGCTTCTTTGTCGTTGGGGAGTTCTACTAGCTTCCAGACATTGTTCTTTTGAAATTGGTCAAGTTGTTCTTGCATTGCTTTGACCCAGCCTTCATCTTCTAAGGCATCGTCCACAATCTTAGGTTCTATTTGAGATATGAATGTTGTGTGACCTTGCTGTCGTTGAAGTGAAGATCTGGTTTTGACTCTATCTTTTGGATCTCCAATGATTTGCTCCTGTGGATGATGTTTCTTCATTTGCCAGTTGCGTCCAATTGGTTCTCTTTATTCTGCGACTGGACCGTCCAGTGGTGCATTTGACTCTTCAACTGAGACATCATGGTTGGACGAATCTGATGACTTACTTGCATCGTCCAATCTGAGATCTGCAAATGATTTGTCCAGCTCTGATAATTCCTTATCAGGCTTGTTGTCATTAAACTTCACATGGATGGCTTCTTCAACAACTAAGGTTCTAGAGTTATAAACTATGTATGCCTTTGAAGTTTCAGAATATCCAAGCAGTATTCCTTCATCACACTTAGAATCAAATTTTCCCAGGTTATCCTTAGTATTCAGAATGAAACATTGACATCCAAATGGATGGAAGTAGGATATGTTGGGTCTTCTACCCTTCCACAATTCATATGGAGTCTTTTTCAATATCGGCCTTATATAGATTCTGTTTTGTAAATAACAGGTAGTATTCACTGCTTCAGCTCAGAAGTGTTTAGGGGTTGAATTATCATTCAACATGGTTCTGGCCATCTCCTGGAGTGACCTATTTTTCCTCTTAACTACACCATTCTGTTGTGGTGTTCTAGGTGTTGAGAAGTTGTGAAGGATACCATTATCCTCACAGAACCTTTGAAAACTTTCGTTTTCGAATTCTCCCCCATGATCACTTCGGATAGAAGTAATGCATACTCCTTTTTCATTTTGAACTTTTTTGCAGAGGTTATAAAAGGCCTTGAAGGACTCATCTTTGTGGGATAGGAATAAGACCCATGTCCATCTAGTATAGTCGTCCACTATAACCAATCCGTATCTTTTACCACTTACCGAGGCTGTTCTTGTGGGTCCAAACAGATCAATATGTAACAGCTCAAGAGGTCTAGAAGTGGAAACAATGTTTTTACTTTGAAAATAACTTTTCACTTGTTTCCCTTTCTGACAAGCTTTACAGAGAAGATCATCTTTATATGACATACTTGGTAGTCCTTTTATGAGGTTGTGCCTATTCAGCTTTGAGATTAACCTCAAGCTTGCATGACCAAGTTTTTTATGCCATAACCAATGATTTTCTTGTACAGAAACTAGGCATGATACATTTTGACTTGATAGTTCCCTAAGTTTAATCTTATATAGATTGCCTTGCCTCTTTGCGATAAAGAGAAGGGATCCATCAGAGTTTTTGACTGTACATTCACCTTTGTTAAAGGCAACATCTTATCCACTGTCACATAATTGGCTTATGCTAAGTAGATTATGTTTAAGACCTTTAACATAAAGAACTTTATCAATACAAGGATAGGGTGGTATACCAATCTTACCTACGCCAGCTATCATCCCTTTCTGATTCCCTCCAAAAGTGACTGTCCCACCAGTCTTGGGTAGGAGGCTTTGGAACATACACCTTTCTCCTGTCATGTGATGTGAGCACCCACTGTCCAGGTACCATGATTGGAGTTTCTTTCCTGCTGTTAAGCATGTCTGCAACAGGAACAATTTTATCCTTAGGTACCCAAATTGACTTGGGTCCTTTTTTGTTAGCTCGAAGGGCATTGAATGCTCCCTTCTTAGGCAGGTGTCTGCATTTGGACGTTATATGTCCAGGTTTCCCACAGAAGTAGTAAACATCTGTTTCCTCGTCACGAATATATTTCTTTCCCTTATATCCATGTCCTGACCTGTCATTTGGTCTCTTACAACCTTCATATTTTAAAAGCTTTTTGAGATTGTCAGAGCCCTTGACAAAGTTTGACAGATCCTTGTTTAGGCTGTCAATTTCTTCATGAAGTTTTACAACATTATGTGGTTGACCTCTTAAGGAAGTATCTGCTTCAACTTTCAGAAGCTTCTCAACTAGCCTTTTGTTTTCTGCGTTGAGATTTCGAATCTCTATGGAAAGATTTCTTTCTCTAGTCCTTGAATCCTCACAGGATTTATGGGCTCGAGCAGCATCATTCCAGAGAGTTCGCCTCTCCATATTTGTAATTTCATTTTGCCTTGAGAGCTCTGTAAACTTTTTCTGCAAATCCTCCTTTTCACTTTCCAGTTGTCTGACACTTTTTTCTAAAGCTTCTTTTTCTTTTGAAAGTGATTTGGATGATTTCTTTAAGGTTCTGTAGGCCTTTGACAAAATAGAAGAGTTTGAAAGTAGTTCATGATAAGCTTCTTGAATTGAATCTATGTCATTAAAGTCTACCTCATCTTCTTCTTCTGGTTCAGAAGAGTCTGTTGAGGTGTCTGCCATCAGACATATGTGTGCTTCCTCTTCTTCTCCATCGTCCGATGATGAGTCATCGTCCAGGTCTTCCCATGTGGACATCAAAACTTTCTTGCCCTTTCCTTTGCTGAAGGATTTCTTCTTCTTGTCCTTGCTCTTGTCGAGATCTGGGCATTCTGATTTGAAGTGTCCTGGCTTTTTGCATTCGTAGCATACGATTGGACTCTTCTCCTTCTTTTCTTTGAAGCCTTTCCTGTTTAGGTTTCTCCATCTGGATCCACCTTTCTTCTTCCACATAGCATGTATCCTTTTGGATATAAAGGATAGTTCATCATTCTCGTCTGAGTCATCATCTTCATATTGTTCGTCTGATGATGTTTCAGCTTGCATGGCTTTGGACGATGATGCTTTCCTTGGCTTCTGGATGCTGAGCGCCAGAGACTTATTTTTCTTACCATCACTATCTTGATGCAGTTCTAGTTCATGCACCTTGAGAGTTCCCACGAGTTCTTCTAGGGACATATCGTCCAGTTCCTTTTTTGTTCTTAAGGCTGTAACCTGTGGTCTCCATTGCCTAGGCAAACTTCTTAGAATTTCGTCAATATGTTCATAGTTATTGTAATCTTTACCATGTGCTCTAAGTTCATTTAGTATGGTTTGAAACCATCCAAACATACTTTGTATGTCCTCGTTTTCTTCCATACTAAACAACTCATATTGACGAGTAAGGAGACTGAGTTTGTTACATTTTACCTGGGTGGAACCCTCATACGTTAACGCAAGAGTGTCCCACATTTGTTTTGCGCTTTTGAGACTGTGCACCTTGTTGTATTCTTGTTCACTTAGTGCACACATGATGATGTTTCTAGCTCTGGAGTTGAGATAAAATCTTTGTTTTTGCTCTTCCGTCCATCTAGCCTTTGGGATTTCGATGAGGTTTGCATCAAGTGGAATGTAGTCGCCCATCTCCACAACTTCCCACATGTCAATATGGCTAGATTCAAAGAATGCTATCATTCTTTGTTTCCAGTAATCATATTTGACACCCTTGAAGAGTGGTGGTCTGTTCACAGCTTGTCCCTCATTTTCCATCTTTCTTAGGACCTTTCCTCTGTACTGCTAAGTACTCAACCCAAGAGGCCGAGCTCTGATGCCAACTGAAATACAGAGAAATACACTAGAAGGGGGGGGGGGGTTGAATAGTGTGTTTATATTTTATTCGAAAACCTTTAACAAGAATGACGATAGTATATCTTAAGTTTTACAAGAACTTAGTGAAACAGAAAATAATGCTATCGTCCAGTGGTTCAAATGCAACAGTCCTATGAATATGCTTTTTCACTTTTTTGTTAGAACACAAGCAAAAGATTTTCGTAGATAAAATGTGTAACAAAACACATTCGTAGTGTGTTGAAGAGATAACTTAAGCGATATGCAAATAAGCTAGAACACGAGAGAATAGAACACTTAGTTTTATACTGGTTCACTCAACTGAGCTACATCCAGTTCTCCTTCAAAAACCTTTGAAGGGTTCTACTAATCAGTATCTGACTACTCACAAGTATTCTAACCTTGCCACTTCTGGCTACAAGTATTCTTTAAGCCACTCCTGGCACACCTTTAATCTTCCCCTGAGATTAAAAACAAACCCAAGTATTCTTTAACACTAAGCCACTCCTGGCTTTCCAAACAGAATTGTTTGAGTATAGAAAGAAAGAATAACTCTCTATAGAGAGGATATTACAATAAGTACGAATACACAGAATCGCTTAGCAAAGCTAAGTGGAAAGCTCGTTTTGCTTAAGTGTTGATCGTCCAGTCATTTTGACAGAGATTCAACTCTTTATGAATTTTTCGTCACTCTGATACATGAGCTCATTCCTCTATTTATAGGCAGCTTGGTGTAAAGTATCCGTTGTGGGATCTGTTCCTTTGCCAAGAGCGGTTCTCTCCAAAGCATATGACTGTTGTCACATTTTGACTTAGGGTGGAGAGTTAGAGGAGACAGTCGTACATGTAGCGCCTCTCCTACTTGTACTTTTTCTGCAGAGAGAAGCTTCTCTTTTCTTGTTCAATACTATTCGAAAAATCAAATAGAATGACATATTAGAATGAGAGAGAATAATCGTTGCATTACAGAGAATCATCATCGAAAACGTATTGTCATATGATATTACTTTTTAAGATAGAAACTACAGTGTGGGTTATATAGTCATTGGACGCTTGCTCTCACAGGAGCATTGGACGCTGACTGTAGTATTCTTACAAAACACATTTGGACGCTTTTCTTATTAAAACATAAAGTCGAGGTTTGAGAGATACAATACCATTGCGGCATTGGACGACGTAAATCCTATAACACTCAAACAAGATCATTAGATACTTCAAAATTTATCCTTTAATTGTTATCATCAAAACCGAAATTCGAGGGGTTGGACATCGTCCAAGGTCTTAGAACCTAACAGATTTTTTACTAATTCAAATTTCGAGTTACATGCACACTACACAAACAAGAAATCTGAAATTCACACTTTCTAGACTTGAACCCTACAAGTAAAGAAAGAAACTATCTAATAGAAAACTACTACTAGATTATGAAAAACCCTATTTCAGACAATTCAATCTTTAAAAAAAAGATCAAGGTTATGGAACGATTTCACCTTTAGTGAATGATAGAACGTTTCAGCTCATTGAATTCCTATCATCTTCGTCATCAAGCAAGAGTGATCTTCCTTTTTTATTCTTCCATTTTTGAATTGAAGGAGATCAATTTGCTTTAGAACCTTTTTGATGCTCTTCTCTTAATGAATGTTAAAACTGATTTTCGAAAAGCATTTTTTAGAGAGAGAGAGGGAGTGCTGGTATTTATAAAATTTTAAAGATATAACTGATTTAATCTGTTACGTAAATAACGTAATCTGTTAAATCGTTCTTCAGCACACCTGGGTTCTATGCAAAAACTGATTTAACCTGTTACATCAAAGTGTAACCTGTTAAATTGATCTTAATGATCTCTTAAAGTGATATGGGTTCGTTTTAATCTATTACATACTCATGTAATCGATTAAACCAAGCTTTCTTCTTTCTGAAACAACTTTTTGAATCCATAGTAATCGATTAAAACAGAGACAATGTGAATTCTTTCAGAAACAAGACTCAAAGTCTAAAATGCCTTGTGTAATCGATTATTCCGAGGTGTAATCGATTACGCTTAGAATTTTAGCTTTTCCAGATAAAAGAAAATGTGGTAATCTATTACATCAATAATGTAATTGATCACTACAGTGAGTTTATCAAAAAGGATCAATCAATTTGCTTTCTTAGATTTTTGGTTAAGACTCTAGGCAAGACTAATATTTAAAATTAATCACTCACAAGCCTAAGTCTAAAACAATCAATACAATGCCACATCTTTACATGTTTGGCATATTTAAAAAAATTAAGACCAATTAAAACCAAAACTAGATAAAAAACTAGGAGATCTAGTCTTCATGTCAACACTCGTAACTTTCTCTCCCGAAATGCGATCCTGGTCATCTCAAATTCCATACAAAGCTTAAACAGATACCTACATTTGTTATTTTTTTCATTTTATTTACTAATTTTTTTATCTATATATATATATATATATATATATTTTTTTAAATTATTTATTTATTTGCAGCGCGTTCCTCGCGAAAAGTTATGCAAAATGCACATGTAAATTGCCCAGATATGATATCCCAGTCAAAAGTTGTCATTTCAAACTTTAAGCCTATTTCAGTCAAGCATGCACGTGCTTATTAAGTGCCTCGTTACTTTCTCTCCCGAAATGCAACTCGGGTCATCTCCATGTGCATACAAATCTTAAACAGATACCTACATCTCTCATGCACACATCATCTCCTCGTTCGCCTTGCACAGTGCATAGAATTCAATTTCATGTTTGACATGTCCTTCAATCTCACGCTTCACATATGTGCGCTATTTTCATCATATCTTCAACTATACAACTCCAAATCACATCAAACCACTATCAATAACTCAATAACACATTTATCTACAACTTTCATGCAGACAACAAAACTTAATAGGTCATCTTAAGGATTGTTAATTCATCAACATGAAAAAAAATGTGAAGCTAATGCATACCCAATTACTCAAATTGTACTTACTAACAAATAACTAACATACATATAGATATAGATATAGACATTGAGTTTTTTGAGAAATATATTTTAATACATTTTTAATTATTTATTTCCTTATTTTATTTATATATTTAATTTTTTATTAATTTTTTTTCTATTTTTTTCATTTTATTTACTAATTTTGTTTATCTATATTTTTTTGAATTATTTATTTATTTTCAGTGCGTTCCTCGTGAAAAGTTATGCAAAATGCTCATATAATTTGCCCAGATCCAACGTTCCAGTCAAAAGTTATGTCCTTCCAAAACTTTAAGCTTCTTTTTGTCAAGTATGCACGTGCTTATTCAGTCCATCGTAACTTTCTCTCCCGAAATAAGATCCGGGTCATCTCCATGTCCATACAAAGCTTAAACTGATACCTACATTTCTCGTGCACACATCATCTCCTCGTTTGCCTTGCACAGTGCACAAAATTCAATTTCAAGTTTGACATGTCTTTTAAACTCACGCTTCACATATGTGCGCTATTTTCATCATATCTTCAGCTATACAACTCCAAATAACATCAAACCACTGTAAATATCTCAATAACACATTTATTTACAAATTTAATGAAGATAACAAAACTTAATTTGGTCATCTTAAGGATTGTTAATTCATCAACATGAAAAAAAATGTGAAGCTAATACATACCCAATTACTCAAATTGTACTTACTAACAAATAACTAACATACATATAGATATAGATATAGACATTGAGGTTTTTGAGAAATATATTTTAATAAATTTTTAATTATATTTTTTAATTTTATTTATATATTTAGTTTTTTATTTATTAATTTTTTTATTTTCTATTTTTTCATTTTATTTTCTAATTTTTTTTATCTATATATTTTTTTATTAAATTATTTATTTATTTACAGTGTGTTCCTCGCGCAAAGTTTTGCAAAATGCACATATAATTTGCCATGATCCGACGTCCCAATCAAAAGTTATGTCCTTCCAAACTTTAAGTCTCTTTCTGTCACACATGTACGTGCTTATTCAGTGTCTCGTAGCTTTCTCTCCCGAAATGCGATCCGGGTCATCTCCGATTCCATACAAAACTTAAACAGATACATACATTTCTCTTGAACACGTCATCTCCTCGTTTGCTTTGCACAATGGACAAAATTCAATTTCAAGTTTGACATGTCCTTCAATCTCACGCTTCACATATGTGCGCTATTTTCATTATAATGGGCCGAAAATGTACCACGGGCACCAAAATTGGACCACGGGCCACCTCGGACCTCAAAACTAAAAAGTGCTCTGAGCTTTATGGTTTTTTATGCATAAGAATGCACTAGGGATCATGGGGCACCAAAACCCAAAGGTCTTATTTTCGAACGAAAATTGCACAATGGAGAAAAAATGCACCACGGGCACAAAAATTGGACCACAGGGCACATGGACCTCAAAATTGAAAAGTGCTCCGAGCATTATGGATTTTTATGCATAATGATGCACCAGGGATCACGGTACACCAAAATCAAAAAGTCTTATTTTCGCACGAAAATTGCACAATGGGCCGAAAATGCACCACGGGCACCAAAATTGGACCACGGGGCACCTCGGACCTCAATACTTAAAAGTGATCCGAGCATTATGGTTTTTATGCAAAAGAATGCACCAAGGATCACGGGGCACCAATACCCAAAAATCTGATTTTCGCACGAAAATTGAACAAAGGGCAGAAAGTGCACCACGGGCACCAAAATTGGACCACGGGGCACCTCGGACCTCAAAATTGAAAAGTGCTATGAGCATTATGGTTTTTTATGCATAAGAATAAACCGGGTTCACTGGGCACCAAAACCCAAAAGTCTTATTTTCGCACGGAAATTTCACATAGGGTTGAAAATCCACCACGGGCACAAAAATTGGACCACGGGGCACCACAGACCTCAAAACTGAAAAGTGCTCCAAGCATTATGGTTTTTTATGCATAAGAATGCACCAGGGATCACGGGGCACCAAAACCCAAAAGTCTTATTTTCGCACGAAAATTGCATATATGGCCGAAAATGCACCATCGACACCAAAATTGGACCACGGGGCATGACGAACCTCAAAACTGAAAATTCTTGCGAGCATTATGGTTTTTTTTTGCATAAGTATGCACCACGGATCACAAGGCACGAAAACCCAAAAGTCTCATTTTCGTACGAAAATTTCACAAATGGCCGAAAAGCCACCACCGGCACCAAAATTCGACCACGGGGAACCACGGACGTCAAAACTGAAAAGTGCTATGAGCATGATGGTTTTTTAAGCATAAGACTGCACCAGGGATCACGGGGCACCAAAACCCAAAAGTCTTATTTTCGCACGAAAAATGCACAAATGGCCGAAAATGTATTACCGGCACCAAAATTGGACCACAGGGCACCACGGACCTCAAAACTGAAAAGTGTTCTGAACATTATGGATTTTTATACATAAGAATGCACCAGGGATCGCGGGGCACCAAAACCCAAAAGTGTTATTTTCGCCTGAAAATTGCATAATGGGTCGAAAATGCAACATGGGCACAAAAATTAGACCACGGGGCACCTTAGACCTTAAAACTTAAAACTTTTCCGAGCATTATGGTTTTTTATGCATAAGCATGCACCCAGGATCACGGGGCACCAAAACCCATAAGCCTTATTTTCGCCAGAAAATTGCACAAGGGGCCGAAAACACAGGACGAGCACCAAAATTGGACCACGGGGCACCTTAGACCTCAAAATTGAAAAGTACTCCAAGCATAATGGTTTTTTATGCGTAAGAATGCACCAGGGATCATGGGGCACCAAAACCCAATAGTCTTATTTTCGCACGTAAATTGCACAAATGCCCGAAAATGCACCACCGGCACCAAAATTGGGCCACGGGGGACCACGAATCTCAAAACTGAAAAGTGTTTAGAGTATTATGGTTTTTAATGCATAAGAATGCACCAGGGATCTCGGGACACCAAAACCCAAAAGTCTTATTTTCGCACAAAAATTGCACAATGGACCGAAAATGGACCACGGGCACCAAAATTGGACCACGGGGCACCTCCGACCTCAAAACTGAAAAGTGCTATGAGCATTATGGTTTTTTATCCATAACAATGCACGAGGGATCACGGGGTACCAAAACCCAAAAGTGTTATTTTCGCATGAAAATTGCATAATGGGTCGAAAATGCACCACGAGCACCACAATTGCACCACGGAGCACCTGCGACCTCAAAACTTAAAAGTTGTGCAAGCATTATGGTTTTTTATGCATAAGAATGCACTAGGGATCACAGAGAACCATAACCCAAAAGTCTTATTTTCGCATGAAAAATGCACAAATGTCTGAAAATGCACCCCCGGGACCAAAATTGGACCACGGGGCTCCAGGGACCTCAAAACTTAAAACTGCTCTAAGCATTATGTTTTTTATGCATAAGAATGCACCAGGGATCATGGGGCACCAAAACCCAAAAGTCTTATTTTCGCACGAAAATTTCAAAAATGTTCGAAAATGCACCACCAACAACAAAATTGGACCACGGGGCACCACGGACCTCAACACTTAAAACTGCTCTAAGCATTATGGTTTTTTATGCATAAGAATACAGCAGGGATCACGGGGCACCAAAACCAAAAAGTCTTATTTTCGCACGAAAATTTCATAAATGTTCGAAAATGCACCACTGACAACAAATTTGGAACACGGGGCACCACGGTCCTCAAAACCGAAAATTGCTCCAGGCATTATGGTTTTTTATGCATAAGAATGCACCAGGGATCACAGGGCGCCAAAACCCAATACTTTTATTTTCGCACAAAAATTGCACAAATGGCCGAAAATGCTCCACTGGCACCAAAATTGGACCACCGGGCACCACGAATCTCAAAACTGAAATGTGTTTCGAGCATTATGGTTTTTATGCATAAGAATGCACCAGGGATTACGGGGCACCAAAACCCAGAAGTCTTATTTTCGCATGAAAATTGCACAATGGGCCGAAAATGCACCACGGGCACCAAAATTGGACCACGGAGCACCTGGGACCTCAAAACTTAAAAGTTGTCCAAGCATTATGGTTTTTTATGCATAAGAATGCACCAGGGATCACGGGGCACCAAAACCCAAAAGTCTTATTTTCGCATGAAAATTGCACAATGGGCCGAAAATGCACCAAGGGTACCAAAATTGGACCATGGGGCACCTCGGACCTCAAAACTGAAAAGTGCTATGAGCATTATGGTTTTTTATGCATAAGAATGCACGAGGGATCATGGGTCACCAAAACCCAAAAGTGTTATTTTCGCATGAAAATTGCACCACGGGCCGAAAATGCACCACAGGCACCAAAATTGGACCGTGTGGCACGTCGGACCTCAAAACTGAAAAGTGCTCCGAGCATTATGGTTTTTTATGCTTAAGAATGCACCAAGGATCACAGGGCACCAAAACGCAAAAGTCTTATTTTCGCACGAAAATTGCACAATGGGCCGAAAATGCACCACGGGCACCAAAATTTGACCAAGGGGCACCTCTGACCTCAATACATAAAAGTGCTACAAGCATTATGGTTTTTTATGCATAAGAATGCACCAGGGATCAGGTGACACCAAAACCCAAAAGTCTTATTTTCGCACGAAAATTCCACAAATGGCTGAAAATGCACCACCGCCACCAAAATTGGAAAACGGGGCACCACGGACCTCAAAATTGAAAAGTGCTCCGAGCATGATGGTTTTTTATGCATAAGAATGCACCAGGGATCACGGGGCACCAAAACCCAGAAGTCTTATTTTCGTAGGAAAATTGCGCAATGGGCCGAAAATGCACCACGGGCACCAAAATTTGACCAAGGGGCACCTCGGACCTCAATACTTAAAAATGCTCCGAGCATTATGGATTTTTATTCATAAAAATGCACAAGGGATCACGGGGCACCAAAACCCAAAAGTCTTATTTTCGTACGAAAATTCACAAATGGACGAAAATGCACCACCGGCACTAGAATTGGACCACGGGGCACCATGGACCTCAAAAGTGAAAAGTGCTCCGAGCATTATGGTTTTTTAGGCATAAGAACGCACCAGGGATCACGAGGCACTAAAACCCAAAACTCTTATTTTCACACGAAAATTGCGCAATGGGCCGAAAATGCACCACGGGCACCAAAATTTGACCAAGGGGCACCTCAGACCTCAACACGTAAAAGTGCTCCAAGCATAATGGTTTTTTATGGATAAGAATGAACATGGGATCACGGGGCACCAAAACCCAAAAGTCTTATTTTCGCACGAAAATTGCACAAATGGCCGAAAATGCACCACCAGCACCAGAATTGGACCACGGGGCACCATGGACCTCAAAAGTGAAAAGTGCTCCAAGCAGTGTGGTTTTTCATGCATAAGAATGCACCAGGAATCATGGGGCACCAAAACCCAAAAGTCTTATTTTCGCACGAAAATTGCATAATGAGCTGAAAATGCACCACGGGCACCAAAATTTGACCAAGGGGCACCTCGGACCTCAATACTTAAAAGTCCTCCAAGCATTATGGTTTTTTCTGCATAAGAATGAACCAGGGATCAAGGGGCACCAAAACCCAAAATTCTTATTTTCGCACGAAAATTCCACAAATGGCCGAAAATGCACCACCGGCACCAAAATTGGACCACGTTGCACCATGGACCTCAAAAATGAAAAGTGCTCCGAGCATGATGGTTTTTATGGATAAGAATGCACCAGGGATCACGGGGCACGAAAAGCCAAAAGTCTTATTTTCGCACGAAAATTGCACAATGGACACCAAAATTTGAACAAGGGGCACCTCGGACCTCAATAGTTAACAGTGCTATGGGCATTATGGATTTTTATGCATAAAAATGCATAAGGGATCACGAGACACCAAAACCCAAAAGTCTTATTTTCGCACGAAAATTGCACAAATAGACGAAAATGCACTACCGGCACCAGAATTGGACCACGGGGCACCATAGGCCTCAAAAGTGAAAAGTACTATGAGAATTATGGTTTTTTAGGCATAAGAATGCACCAGGGATCACAGGGCACCAAAACCCAAAAGTCTTATTTTCGCAGGAAAATTGCGCAATGGGCCGAAAATGCACCACAAGCACCAAAATTTGACCACGGGGCACCTCGGACCTGAATACTTAAAAGTGCTCCAAGCATTATGGATTTTTATGCATAAAAATGCACAAGGGATCACGGGGCACCAAAACCGAAAAGTCTTATGTTCGTACGAAAATGCACCACCGGCACCAGAGTTGGACCACGGGGCACGATGGACCTCAAAAGTGAAAAGTTCTCTGAGCATTATGGGTTTTTAGGCATAAGAATGCACCAGGGATCATGGGGCAGCCAAACCCAAAGGTCTTATTTTCGCACGAAAATTGTTCAATGGGACGAAAATGCACCACGGGCACCAAAATTTGACCAAGGGGCACCTCGGACTTCAATACTTAAAAGTGCTCCGAGCATTATGGTTTTTTATGCATAAGAATGCACCAGGGATCACAGGGTACCAAAACCCAAAAGTCTTATCTTCGCATGAAAATTGCACAAATGGCCGAAAATTCACCACCGGCACCAAAATTGGACCACGGGGCACCACGGACCTCAAAACTGAAAAGTGCTCCGAGCATGATGGTTTTTATGGATAAGAATGCACTAGGGATCACGGGGTACCAAAACCCAAAAGTCTTATTTTCGCACGAAAATTGCACAATGGGCCGAAAATGCACCACGGGCACCAAAATTTGACCAAGGGGCACCTTAGACCTCAATACTTAAAAGTCCTCCGAGCATTATGGTTTTTTTTTTGCATAAGAATGAACCAGTGATCAAGGGGTACCAAAATCCAAAAGTCTTATTTTCGCACGAAAATTCCACAAATGGCCGAAAATGCACCATCGACACCAAAATTGGACCACGGGGCACCACGGACCTCAAAACTGAAAAGTGCTCCGAGCATGATGGTTTTTATGGATAAGAATGCACTAGGGTGCACGGGGCACCAAAACCCAAAAGTCTTTTTTTCGCACGAAAATTGCACAATGGGCCGAAAATGCACCACGGGCACCAAAATTTGACCAAGGGGCACCTCGGACCTCAATACTTAAAAGTCCTCCGAGCATTATGGTTTTTTCTGCATAAGAATGAACCAGCGATCAAGGGGCACCAAAACCCAAAAGTCTTATTTTCGCATGAAAATTCCACAAATGGCCGAAAATGCACCACCGGCACCAAAATTGGACCACGGGGCACCACGGACCTCAAAACTGAAAAGTGCTCCGAGCATGATGGTTTTTATGGATAAGAATGCACCAGGGATCACGGGGACCAAAATCCAAAAGTCTTATTTTTGCACGAAAATTGGGCAATGGGCCGAAAATGCACCATGGGCACCAAAATTTGACCAAGGGGAACCTCGGACCTCAATACTTAAAAGTGCTCTGAGCATTATGGATTTTTATGCATAAAAATGCACAAGGGATCACGGGGCACCAAAACCCAAAAGTCTTATTTTCGCACGAAAATTGCACAAATAGACGAAAATGCACCACCGGCACGAGAATTGGACCACGGGGCACCATAGACCTCAAAAGTGAAAAGTGCTTCAAGCATTATGGTTTTTTAGGCATAAGAATGCACCAGATATCACGGGGCACCAAAACCCAAAAGTCTTATTTTCGCAGGAAAATTGCGCAATGGGCCGAAAATGCACCACGGGCACCAAAATTTGACCACGGGGCACGTCGGACCTCAATAATTAAAAGTGCTCCGAGCATTATGGATTTTTATGCATAAAAATGCACAAGGGATCACGAGGCACCAAAACCGAAAAGTCTTATGTTCGCACGAAAATTGCCCAAATAGACGAAAATGCACCACCGGCACCAGAATTGGACCACGGGGCATGATGGACTTCAAAAGTGAAAAGTGCTTCGAGAATTATGCGTTTTTAGGCATAAGAATGCACCAGGGATCACGGGGCACAAAAACCCAAAGGTCTTATTTTCGCACGAAAATTGCACAATGGGCCAAAAATGCACCACGGGCACCAAAATTTGACCAAGGGGCACCTTGGACCACAATACTTAAAAGTGCTCCGAGCATTGGGAATTTTTATGCATAAGAATGCACCAGGGATCACGGGGTACCAAAACCCAAAAGTCTTATTTTCGCGTGAAAATTGCACAAATGGCCGAAAATGCACCACCGACACCAAAATGGGAACACGGGGTAACACGGAGCTCAAAAACTGAAAAGTGCTCTGAGCATTATGGTTTTTTATGCATAAGAATGCACCAGGGATCATGGGGCACCAAAACCCAAAAGTCTTATTTTCCCACGAAGATTGCATAATGGGCCAAAAATGCACCACGGGCACGAAAATTTGACCACGGGGCACCTCGGACCTCAAAACTGAAAAGTGCTATAAGCATTATGGTTTTTTATACATAAGAATGCAGAAGGGATCATGGGGCACCAAAATCCAAAAGTCTTATTTTCGCACGAAGTTTGCACAATGGGCCGAAAACGCACCATGGGCACCAAAATTGGACCACGGGGCACGTCGGACCTCAAAACTGAAAAGTGGTCCGAGCATTATGGTTTTTATGCATAAGAATGCACCAGGGATCACGGGGCACCAAAACCCAAAAGACTTATTTTCGCACTAAAATTGCACGATGGGCCGAAAATGCATCACGGGTACCAAAATTTGACCAATGGGCACCTCTGATCTGAATACTTAAAAGTGCTCTGAGCATTATGGTTTTTTATGCATAAGAATGCACCAGTGATCCCGGGGCACCAAACCCCAAAAGTCTTATTTTCGCACAAAAATTGCACAATGGGCCAAAAATGCACCACGGGCACCAAAATTTGACCAAGGGGCACCTCGGACCTCAATACTTAAAAGTGCTCCGAGCATTGTGGTTTTTTATGCATGAGAATGAACTAGGGATCATGGGGCACCAAAACCCAAAAGTCTTATTTTCGCATGAAAATTGCACAAATGGCCGAAAATGCACCACCGGCACCAAAATTGGACCACAGGGTACCGCGGACCTCAAAACTGAAAAGTGCTTCGAGCATTATGGTTTTTTATGCATAACAATGCACCAGGGATCACGGGGTACCAAAACCCAAAAGTCTTATTTTCGCGTGAAAATTGCACAATGTGCCGAAAACGCACCACGGGCACAAAAATTGGACCACGGGGCACCTTAGACCTCAAAATTGAAAAGTGCTTCGAGCATTATGATTATTTATGCATAAGAATGCACCAGGGATGACGGGGCACCAAAATCAAAAAGTGTTATTTTCGCACGAAAATTGCACAATTGGCTGAAAATGCACCACGGGCACCAAAATTTGACCAAGGGGCACCTCGGACCTCAATACTTAAAACTGCTCCGAGCATTATGGTTTTTTATGCATACTAAAGCACTAGGAATCACGGGGCACCAAAACCCAAAAGTCTTATTTTCGCATGAAAATTGCACAAATGGCCGAAAATGCACCACCGACACCAAAATTGGACCACGGGGTACCACGGACCTCAAAACTGAAAAGTGCTCCAAGCATTATGGTTTTTTATGCATAAGAATGCACCAGGGATCATGGGGTACCAAAAGTCAAAAGTCTTATTTTTGCACGAAAATTGCACAATGGGCCGAAAACGCACCACGGGCACCAAAATTGGACAATGGGGCACCTCGGACCTCAAAACTGAAAAGTGCTCCGACTATTATGATTTTTTATGCATAAGAATGCAACAGGGATCACGGGGCACCAAAATCCAAAAGTGTTATTTTTGCACAAAAATTGCACAATGGGCTGAAAATGCACCACACGGGCACCAAAATTTGACCAAGGGGCACCTCAAACCTCAATACTTAAAAGTGCTCTGAGCATTATGGTTTTTTATGCATAAGAAAGCATCAGGGATCACAGGGCACCAAAACCCAAAAGTCTTATTTTCGCACGAAAATTGCACAATGGGCCGAAAATGCACCACAGGCATCAAAATTTGACCAAGGGGCACCTCGGACGTCAAAACTGAAAAGTGCTATTAGCATTATGATTTTTTATGCTTAAGAATGCACCAGGGATCACGGGGCACAAAAACCTAAAAGTCTTATTTTCCCACGAAAATTGCACCAACGGCCAAAAATGCACCACCGACACTAGAATTGGACCACGGGGCACCATGGACCTCAAAAGTGAAAAGTGGTCCGAGCAATATGGTTTTTATGCATAAGAATGCACCAGGGATCACGGGGCACCAAAACCCAAAAGTCTTATTTTCGCACGAAAATTGCACAATGGGCCGAAAATGCACCACGAGCACCAAAATTTGACCACGGGGCACCTCGGACCTCAATACTTAAAAGTGCTCCAAGCATAATGGTTGTTTATGCATAAGAATGCACCAGGGATCACGGGGCACCAAAACCCAAAAGTCTTATTTTCGCACGAAAATTGCACAAATGGCCGAAAATGCAACATCGGCACCAGACTTGGACCACGGGGCACTCTAGACCTCAAAAGTGAAAAGTGCTCAGAGCATTATGGTTTTTTATGCATAAGAATGCACCAGGGATAACGGGGCACCAAAACCCAAAAGTCTTATTTTCACACAAAAATTGCACAATGGGCCGAAAATGCACCACGGGCACCAAAATTTGATCAAGTGGCACCTCGGACCTCAATACTTAAAAGTGTTCTGAGCATTATGGTTTTTTATGCATAAGAATTCACCAGGGATCACGGGGCACCAAAACCCAAAAGTCTTATTTTTGTACGAAAATTGCACAATGGGCCGAAAATGCAGCATGGGCACCAAAATTTGACCAAGGGGCACCTCAGACCTCAATACTTAAAAGTTCTATGAGCATTATGGTTTTTTATGCATAAGAATGCACCAGGGATCACGGGGCACCAAAACCCAAAAGTCTTATTTTTGCATGAAAATTGCATAAATGTTGTGTCCGAAAATGCACCACCGACACCAAAATTGGACCACGGGGTACCACGGACCTCAAAACTGAAATGTACTTTGAGCATTATGGGTTTTTATGCATAAGAATGCGCCAGGGATCATGGGGCCCCAAAACCCAAAAGTCTTATTTTCGCAGGAAAATTGCACAAATGGACGAAAATGCACCACCGGCACCAAAATTGGACCACGGGGCACCTCGGACATCAAAACTGAAAAGTGCTCCGAGCATTATGGTTTTTTATGCATAAGAATGCGCCAGTGATCACGGGGCCCCAAAACCCAAAAATCTTCTTTTTGCACCAAAATTGCACAATGGGCCGAAAATGCATCACGAGCACCAAAATTGTACCACGAGGCACCTCGGAAAGCAAAACTGAAAAGTGCTCTGAGCATTATGGTTTTTTATGGATAAGAATGCACCAGGGATCACGGGGCACCAATATCCAAAAGTCTTATTTTATGGATAAGAATGCACCAGGGATGCCGGTGGTGCATTTTCGGCCATTTGTGCAATTTTCATGCAAATATAAGACTTTTTGGGTTTTGGTGCCCCATGATCCCTAGTGCATTTTTATGCATAAAAAACCATAATGCTTGCAGCACTTTTTAGTTTTGAGGTCCGTGGTGCCGCCTGGTCGAATTTTGGCGCTGGTGGTGCATTTTCGGCCTATTGTGGAATTTTTGTGCTAAAATGAGACTTTTGGGTTTTGGTGCCACGTGATCCCTACTACATTCATATGGATAAAAAATGAAAATGCTAAGAGTACTTTTCAGTTTTGAGGTCCAAGGTGCCCCGTGGTCCAATTTTGGTGCCCGGGGTGCATGTTTCGCCCATTGTGCAATTTTCGTGCGAAAATAAGACTTTTGGATTTTGGTGCCCTGTGATCCCTGGTGCATTCTTATGCATAAAAAATCATAATGCTTGGAGTACTTTTCAATTTTGAGGTTCGTGGTGCCCCGTGGTCCATTTTGGGGCCAACTGTGCATTTTCGGACATTTGTTCATTTTTCGGGCGAAAATAAGACTATCGGGTTTTAGTGCCCCGTGATCCCTGGTGAATTCTTATGCATAAAAAACCTTAATGGTCAGAACACTTTTTAGTTTTGAGGTCCGTGGTGCCCCGTGGTCCAATTTTGGTGCCGGTAATGATTTTCGGCCATTTGTGCAATTTTTGTGCGAAAATAAGACTTTTGCGTTTTGGTGCCTCGTGATTCTTAGTGCATTCATATGCATAAAAAACCATAATGCTCAGAGAACTTTTAAATTTTAGGTCCGAGGTGCCCCGTGGTCCAAGTTTGGTGCGCGTCGTGCATTTTCGGCCCATTGTGCAATTTTCGTGCGAAAATAAGACTTTTGGGTTTTGGTGCCCCGTGATTCCTGGTGCATTCTTATGCATAAAAAACTATATTGCTTGGAACACATTTTAGTTTTGAGGTCCGTGGAGCCCCGTGGTCCAATTTTGGGGCCGGTAATGCATTTTCGGCCATTTGTGCAATTTTCGTGCGAAAATAAGACTTTTGGGTTTTGGTGCCCCGTGATCCCTGGTGCATTCTTTTCATAAAAAACCATAATGCTTGGAGCACTTTTCAGTTTTGAAGTCTGTGGTGCCCCGTGTTCCAATTTTGGTGCCGGTGGTGCATTTTCAGCCATTTGTGCAATTTTCGTGCGAAAATAAGACTTTTGGGTTTTTGTGCCCTGTGATCCCTGGTACATTCTTATGCATAAGAAACCATAATGCTTGGAGCACTTTTCAATTTTGAGGTTTGTGGTGCCCCGTGGTCCATTTTGGGGCCAACTGTGCATTTTCGGACATTTGTTCATTTTTCGGGCAAAAATAAGACTATCGGGTTTTAGCGCCCCATGATCCCTGGTGAATTCTTTTGCATAAAAGACCATAATGGTCGGAGCACTTTTTAGTCTTGAGGTTTGTGGTGCCTATGGTCCAATTTTAGTGCCGGGGGTGCATTTTCGGCCATTTGTGCAATTTTCGTGCGAAAATAAGACTTTTGGATTTTGGTGCCCCATCATCCCTAGTGCATTCTTATGCATAAAAAACCATAATTCTCGGGGCACTTTCCAGTTTTGGAGGTCCGAGGTATCCCGTGGTCCAATTTTGGTGCTTGTGGTGAATTTTCGGCCCATTGTGCAATTTTCGTGAGAAAATGAAACGTTTGCATTTTGGTGCCCCATGATCCCTGGGGCATTCTTGAAATGTAGAGAAATACACTAGAAGGGGGGTTGAATAGTGTATTTAAATTTTCTTTGGAAAACTTTAGCTAGAGTGAAGATAGTGTAACTTTTCGTTTTACAGAAGTTTAGTAAAACAGAAAAAACAAGCTATCATCCAGTCGATTAAAAATAACCGTCCAAAGAAACTACTCTTCTTCTTTTTCGTTTAAATACACGCAATGGATAAACTTAGATAAAAAGGTGTATAGAAACTTTTTCGTAGTATGCTGAAGAGATAGTTTGAAAGAAATGCAAGTAAGCTAGAAGGTGAGTGAATAGAATACGTAGTTTTATACTGGTTCACTCAACTGAGCTACGTCCAGTTCTCCTTCAAAAACTTTTGAAGGGTTCTACTAATCAAAACTGATTACACTCAAGTATTCTTAACTTTGCCACTTCTGGCTACAAGTATTCTCTAGGCCACTTCTGGCACACCCTTAATCTCCCCTTGAGATTAAACACAAAAACCAAGTATTCTTTAACACTAAGCCACTCCTGGCTTTCCAAACAGTATTGTTTGATATTGTAAATAAAATTTAACTCTCAATGAGAGGATATTACAATAAGAATGAGTGTATAGACTCGCTTAGCAAAGCTAAGATGAATGCTCTTTTTCGCTTATGGTCGTCCAGTCGTTTTGACAGGGTTTTTGCTCTTTTTCAAATTCTCGTCTTTTTGATACGTGAGCTCATCCTTCTATATATAGGAAGTTTGTTGAAAGATATCCGTTGAGGATTCTGTTCCTTTTCCAAGAGCGATTCTTTCTGTAGCTTATTGCCGTTGTCACATTTTGACTTAGAGTGAAGTGATGGAAGTGACAGCCGTACTCGTAGCGCCTCTCTCCTACTTGTACTTTCTCTGCAGAGAGAAGCTTCTTCTTTTCCTGTTCAATACTTTTTCGGAAAGATCATGGCATGTTAAAATATGATATAGTGACCGTTGCCTTATATTATAGAAAGCGTATTTTAAAGATAGTAACTACAGTGAATGTTACTCAAGCGTTGGACGCTTGTTCTCCAAGGAGCATTGGATGCTGCCTGTATGTTTCTTATAAAACACAATTGGACGCTCACTTTATTAAAACATAGAGTCCAGGTTTGAGAGATACAATACCATTGCGGGATTGGACGATGTAAATCCTATAACACTCAAACTAGATCATTAGATACTTCAAAATTTATCCTTTAGTTATTATCATCAAAACCGAAATAGGAGGGTTTGGACATCGTCCAAGGTCTTAGAACCTAACAATCTCCCCCTTTTTGATGATGACAAATAATGGTAAATTTTGATGTTAACAGACACATAATCATATAAGAATACAATGAGTCAAGTCAGAGATGATTATGTTATGCCAGAGTATAAAAGTGAAATGAAGTACTCCCCTGAGTTCAACATTTCTTATGCATCAAATAACAGATAGATATAAAGGCAAGTATAACAGATATCAGAGTGAAGAACATATCAATGATATGGATGCGGAATATATGTAAATAAACACCTCATGTTTTGATAAAGGAATCAGTATGTATATATTCAAACAAATATTTGAATACAAATGATTAGCTATTTATTCTCATCAAAAATTCCAATTTCTCCCCCTTTGTCATTAACAAAAAGGTTTGAAAGATGGAAAAAAAATGATGTGGCCATCATGGTCACCTTATGGCTGAGGAGGTGGCTCATGTGGTGGTGGTGGTTGTTCTGGTGGTGCTTGGTTTGGTGGTGCTGGTTGTGGAGGTTGAGGTTGGACTTGTGGTACTGCATGAGCAACGTGACCAAGTAAGGTGGCTGCTGTATGTTGAATCTGGTTCACAAGTGTCTGTGAGAGACTCATGAACTGCTCAGTAATTGCATTTTGCAGCACTAGACGATGTTGTTCAGCTTCAGCCTGTTGTCTTTGCTGAAAAGCTTGAAATGCGGCCTCAGTCTCCAGCTGTTGCTGCCTCAGAGCCTGTTGCACAATTTCATGAACACGGTCTTCTGAGACTCCTTGTGGTTCAGCAAATCGCAGGGGATTGATGCCCCTCGGACTTGAAGATCCAGTTGGAACCAGTTGATGTGTGCCTGAATGTGCTTCAGCAGAAGCTTCAACAATGGGGAGGCTTGTGACATCTTCAGCAATAGGCTGTGCTGCAGAGGCTTCCATTTGCTTGGACGCTTCAACAACGAGCTCTCTATCATCCTCGGATCTATCAGACTGGACGGTAGCTTCTTCATGTGACGTTACAAAGTGTTCTACGTCCACTGGTACTGATGGGTCCAGGTCAAGATGAGCTAGCACCTTTGTCACCTTGGCAGATGCTTCATCCAGTTCTGCCTGTGTAGCCTTTGACTTAGCAATCGTATCTTCTTTTTCCATGGTTGCTGTTTCAGCTTCCTCAAAAGCTAGCTGCTCAACACGAGCTTGTTCCACTGCTGCGGCGGCTTCTTCTGCAAGGTACTCCTCATGGAGAGTTTGGAGTTCCTCCACAAACTCCGTGCGATCCAGTGTTCTGAGGTCAAACACCTTGTTGCTTCTGATTGTTGGCAGAGTCTTCATCAACTCCAGATAATCATCTGAATCCTTCAGAAAGCAGGCAAATGTGTCTGAGAAATGATGAGTCTTGACTGGACGCAGCACTTCTATCCCATGAGGGGGATGAACAAAATCATCCTTGGAACAGCCTGAGGATGAGGCTTGCTGGGAATCGTTCCATAGAATCTGGCGCCAAAAGGTTATGGAATCTGAGGTTCCAAGTTCACGCGTGAGCTTACCAGACTTATCAAATAAATGACCCCAGGTGTAAGAAGATTTTTGCAGGGTTTCAACTTTCTCCTCCCTGCTGGGCATCTCAATGCCGTAGAATTTGAAGCCTTTCTTGCGACCAGCATCATAGACAGGCAGTCTAGGACATACTCTGTCTGGTACAAACTTTATTTCCGTCGCTCGGCTTATGTGCATGTTTGGTGGGTAGGCGATTGCTTGGTTTGGAATGTACATCTGTTGCAGAAGCTTTCCAAGATCATCAAAGTCGCCAGGCTGGAAGTTTAGCACTGGAGTTCCAGCTGGTAGTGGCAGGAACTTTGTGATTGGAGTCCAGATTTGAACATCCCTGACCCACTCTGCGTCTGGACGCTGTTGCGTTACTGACTGGTCCAGACTTTCTTTAATTGCTAATTGCAATTCTGCATCCAGCTCGGATTCTTTGTTAGCAGAAGACTTCTTGGACGGTGCCTTCTTTTTCTTTGGAGCCTTCCCTTTCTGTTCTGCAACTGTCTTGGTGAAATGAGGGGCAATTTCAACCTCTGGCTTCTGCAGATTTACAGCTGCTGGACGCACTCTCTGCTGAGTTCCAGTTGGACAGATGTAAGGATAAGGCATGCGTACTAAGTGTGGATACACTTCTCTCGTCCAACTAGGCAGAGGATTGCTGATGATCGTTCCTTTGGGCATGGCAGAATAAGCAGCTGACAAAGATTCAGTGCAAACATACCTCGTCCACTCAGGTGCTGAGGCAGTTGTATAATGCCGCTTTAGAGGCTCTTGCAGAGGCCTCTGGATCACATCACCTTCTTTACAGAGATTCTGATCATTGCATGTGAGGAATGCAACTGGAAAGCGTTCTCTGTCTTTCTCTTCTTTTGTTTTCTGCTTGGGGGGGATAGTCCATGGGGACCATGTATCCCTCCATGCATCTCTTGGACGCACAAACTTGGATAGATCCAAGCGAAGAGGTGTTTGCTGGCTTGTCGATGTGGAAGGAGCACCTGATATTGCTGGTAGAAGGGTGCTGGTGGACACGTTGTCGGTGTCTTGAGAGGAGGATGGTAGCACTGCAGTCCTTTTTGCCCTTTTTGCTTGAGTCTTCACTCTTCTTCGTGGCACATTAGCAAGAAAAGGAGGTGTTTTAGCAGGTTGTGCCTTTTGCTTCTTTTGCTGAGGACCCTCTGTCTCCTTCATGATCTGACCAATTGGGATCTGGTCATCATCATCAGAGTCGTCCAGTAATTGAAGCTTTCGTACCTTTTGCTTTTCTGGGACAACCTTTACTGAAGCTACCTTTGGACGCTTCTCCTCTTGAGCAGGCTTGGACGTTTCAGTCCTTGGACGCTTTCCTGCTGGTGACTGAGCAACAGATGTCTCAGCATGCCTTTTCTTGGTCCTTCTTTCCTTCTCAGCATCTTCCTCATGCATCTGAGATGCTTGGCGTGTGATCTTTCTGCCTTGCTGTTCTTCCATCAGCCTTTTGATTTTTCTACAAATGCCCAGTAGATCAATCTCTTCTTCGTCATCATTAGAGATGATCTTGCTCTGCTCATGCCTTTGCTTGTTGATGGTGTCCTCGTCCAGGTCCCTTAAGACCTTGGCTGTTAGCTTGATCTTCATTTGCCTTATGTTGGGCTCACCAAACAACTGCTGTGTTGCCACTATTGGCCCTTTCTTCACTATGGCTTCATGGGCTTCTTCATCCAATTCATCATAGAAGCATTGATAAAGCTTCTGATCCCAGAAGATCCTGTTTAACAGGGCGGCGTAGAAAATGTCATCATTCCCACCTACGGACTTCATCATCCTCACGATATTGACGTAGATGATGTGAGGGAGATTGAAGGGAATGCCTTCCATCAAATGGAATATCACAAACTTGTGTAAGTCTGTGACTGAGTCCTTAGACCCAGCTTTGTGCAGGATGCTCTTGTTGCACACCTGCTGCCAAATTTTGGCTTCCTCGCACAGATTCTTGTACTCAATCTTCATCGTCTCAGGCGTTTTGGACTTGCAAAGCACAGTTGCAACGTTATCGCCGTACATCTTGGCCCAGTTGGTTTTGTACTGATTCTGCTCCCTTATGCAACCAGTTACCTTTGCTATGGCCTCGGTGGACAGCGTCACTTTTCGTCCAAGAATATTGGCCACGAGCTCCCTTGGGCTCTGAAACTTGACATTCCTCCAGAACATCCTGATCAACTCTGGATAGATTTTCTGGTTGTCATTGAAGTAGCCTCTGATTCCACACTTTAGTAGGCTCTCGTTCATATTTAGTCCTAGCTTCTCGAGTGCTTCAATGTCAAAGAAGTGCTCAATGTGCACCGTAGCAGCTCCTTGGTGCACAACCGTAGTCTCAGGGTAGGTCAGGACGTCGAGTTCTGAGTTGCTTGAGTTTGTAGAGATTGCCATTCTTGTAAAGCTTGGATTTTTAGGTTTTCTGAGAGGGTTTTTGGGGTTTATGAGAGAGAGAGAGAGAGTGTTTAGGTTTGATGAGTGTTTTTCTCCGGTGATGATTTGATAAGGTGGTGTTTGGGCTTTGTTTGGAGAATATGAAGCGGTTTTGTTTTATTTTTATTTTTGAATATTTGAAAAGAAACTGACGCCATAAAACCCGCCATGATGAGACGTGCAGAGGATGTGGGTAATTGTGTACGGTTACCGCCATTTTGGTGACTCAGCATAGAGTTTTAGCTCATACTTATCCTTAAAACGATCCGTTTTATTAATTTGAATCAGAAGAAAAGACTAAGATAAAATGACATCGTCCATATGTTGGACTTTAAGTGAAACGCATGTAATACATATGCATGACTCTAGTGTTCCTTGGACGACATGTCCTTTGGACGCTATGAAGTTATTGGACGCATCATGTAGATGTTAATCATTCCTTTACAGAGGCCATGCCAAGTTTGTCCCTCAGAAGGATTAACTTGTCTTCAGTAAGGGGTTTGGTGAATATATCAGCAAGCTGATTATCTGTGGTTACAAAGTGTAATTCCACAGTTCCCTTTTGGACATGGTCTCTTATAAAGTGATGTTTAATTTCTATATGTTTAGCCCTTGAATGCAATATGGGATTTTTAGAGAGATTTATGGCAGCTTTACTATCACAGAAGATAGGAATGTTACTCTCATATATGTTGTAGTCCTCAAGTTAATGCTTGATCCACAAGATTTGAGAGCAGCATTTTGCAGCTGAGATATACTCTGCTTCAGCAGTGGACAGAGCAATTGTTCCTTGCTTCTTGCATATCCAGGAGACTAGGTTACCACCGATGAAGTGACATCCTCCACTGGTGCTTTTTCTTTCAATGCGATCTCCAGCATAATCAGCATCACAATATCCTATTAGCCTGAAATCTTTCTCTCTTTTGAAATGTAACCCAAGGTTAGTGGTTCCAGCAAGATATCGAAAGATTCTTTTAACAGCAGTTAAGTGAACTTCCCTTGGATCAGATTGAAATCTGCCACATAGGCATACATTGAACATTGTGTCAGGTCTGGACGCAGTGAGGTACAGGAGAGATCCTATCATACCTCTGTATAGAGTATTATCTACTTTCCTTGAGTTGTCGTCCAGTCCAAGAGCTGTTGTTGGATGCATAGGAGTTTTCATTGGTTTTGCATCGTCCAGTTTGTACTTCTTTAGTAGCTCTTTGACATACTTAGTCTGATGTATATATATTCCCTTTTCAGTTTGTTTGATTTGGAGTCCAAGGAAGAATTTCAGCTCACCCATCATGCTCATTTTGAACTCTGTTTGCATTAATTTGGCAAAATCTTCACAGAGAGATTCATTAGTGGCACCAAATATGATATCATCAACATATACTTGTGCAATAATAAAATCAGAAGAGTAGTCTTTGCGAAACAACGTAGTGTCTACTTTTCCTCTTGAAAAACCATTTTCTGACAGAAATGTGCTGAGTTTTTCATACCAAGCTCTAGGAGCTTGTTTCAATCCATATAGTGCTTTGTTGAGTTTAAAAACATGGTTTGGAAAAGTATCACTTTCAAATCCTGGGGGTTGTTCCACATATACTTCTTCTTTTATGAGTCCATTGAGGAATGCACTTTTTACGTCCATTTGGTATAGCTTCATATTGCTATGAGCTGCAAATGACAGTAAAATGCGAATTGCCTCCAGACGTGCAACAGGAGCATAAGTTTCAGTATAATCTATACCTTCTTGTTGTGAGTAACCTTTTGCTACCAACCTTGCTTTGTTTCTCACAACATTACCTTCTTCGTCCAGCTTGTTTCTGAACACCCACTTTGCTCCTACAGCCTTTTTGTCGTTGGGGAGTTCTACTAGCTTCCAGACATTGTTCTTTTGAAATTGGTCAAGTTCTTCTTGCATTGCTTTGACCCATCCTTCATCTTCTAAGGCATCGTCCACAGTCTTAGGTTCTATTTGAGATATGAATGCTGCATGACTTTGCTGTCGTTGAAGTGAAGATCTGGTTTTGACTCTGTCTTCTGGATCCCCAATGATTTGCTCCTGTGGATGATGTTTCTTCATTTGCCAGTTGCGTCCAGTTGGTTCTCTTTGTTCTTCGACTGGACGGTCCAGTAGTGCATTTGATTCTTCAACTGAGACATCATGTTTGGACGAATCTGATGACTTACTTGCATCGTCCAGTCTGATATCTGCAAATGATTTGTCTAACTCTGATAATTCCTTATCAGGCTTGTTGTCATTAAACTTCACATGGATAGCTTCTTCAACAACTAAGGTTCTAGAGTTATAGACTCTGTACGCCTTTGAAGTTTCAGAATACCCAAGCAATGTTCCTTCATCACACTTAGAATCAAATTTTCCCAGGTTATCCTTAGTGTTCAGAATGAAACATTGACATCCAAATGGATGGAAGTAAGATATGTTGGGTCTTCTACCCTTCCACAATTCATATGGAGTCTTTTTCAATATCGGCCTTATATAGATTCTGTTTTGTAAATAACAGGCAGTATTCACTGCTTCAGCCCAGAAGTGTTTAGGGGTTGAATTATCATTTAACATGGTTCTGGCCATCTCCTGAAGTGACCTGTTTTTCCTCTCAACTACACCATTCTGTTGTGGTGTTCTAGGTGTTGAGAAGTTGTGAAGGATACCATTATCCTCACAGAACCTTTGAAAACTTTCGTTTTCGAATTCACCCCCGTGATCACTTCTGATTGAAGCAATGCATACTCCTTTTTCATTTTGAACTCTTTTACAGAGATTATAAAAGGCCTTAAAGGACTCATCTTTGTGGGATAGGAATAAGACCCATGTCCATCTAGTATAGTCGTCCACTATAACTAACCCATATCTTTTACCACTTATCGAGGCTGTTCTTGTGGGTCCAAACAGATCAATATGTAACAGCTCTAGTGGTCTAGAAGTGGAAATAATGTTTTTACTTTGAAAAGAATTTTTCACTTGTTTCCCCTTCTGACAAGCTTCACAAAGAAGATCATCTTTATATGACATACTTGGTAGTCCTCTTACGAGGCTGTGCCTGTTCAGCTTTGAGATTAACCTCAAGCTTGCATGACCAAGTTTTTTATGCCATAACCAATGATTTTCTTGTACAGAAACTAGGCAAGATACATTTTGACTTGATAGTTCCCCAAGTTTAATCTTATACAGATTGCCTTGCCTCTTTACAGTAAAGAGAAGGGATCCATCAGAGTTTTTGACTGTACATTCACCTTTGTTAAAGGCAACATCATATCCACTGTCACATAATTGACTTATGCTAAGTAGATTATGTTTAAGACCTTTAACATAAAGAACGTTATCAATACAGGGATAGGGTGGTATACCAATCTTACCTACGCCAGCTATCATCCCTTTCTGATTCCCTCCAAAAGTGACTGTCCCACCAGTCTTGGGTAGGAGGCTTTGGAACATACACCTTTCTCCCGTCATGTGATGTGAGCACCCACTGTCCAGGTACCATGATTGGAGTTTCTTTCCTGCTGTTAAGCATGTCTGCAACAGAAACAATTTTATCCTTAGGTACCCAGATTGACTTGGGTCCTTTTTTGTTAGCTTGAAGGGTGTTGAATGTTCCCCTCTTAGGCAGGTGTCTGCATTTGGACGTTATATGTCCAGGTTTCCCACAGAAGTAGCAAACATCTGTTTCTTCATCATGAATATATTTCTTTCCCTTGTATCCATGTCCTGACCTGTCATTTGGTCTCTTACAACCTTCATATTTTAAAAGTTTTTTTAGGTTGTCTGAGCCCTTGACAAAGTTTGACAGATCCTTCTTTAGGCTGTCAATCTCTTCATGAAGTTTTACAACATCATGTGGTTGACCTCTTAAGGAAGTATCTGCTTCAACTTTCAGAAGCTTCTCAACCAGCCTTTTGTTTTCTGCATTGAGATTTCGAACCTCTATGGAAAGATTCCTTTCTCTATCCCTTGAATCCTTATAGGATTCATAGGCTTGAGCAGCATCATTCCAGAGAGCTCGCCTCTCCATTTTTGTAGTTTCATTTTGCCTTGAGAGCTCTGCAAACTTTTCTTGTAAATCTTCCTTTTCACTTTTCAGTTGTCTAACATTTTCTTCTAAAGCTTCTTTTTCTTTTGAAAGTGATTTGGATGATTTCTTTAAAGTTCTATAGGCTTTTGACAAGATAGAAGAATTTGAAAGTAATTCATGATAAGCTTCTTGAATTGAATCTAAGTCATTAAAATCTACCTCATCTTCTTCTTCTGGCTCTGAAGAGTCAGTTGAGGTGTCCGCCATCAGACATATGTGTGCTTCCTCCTCTTCTCCCTCGTCTGATGATGAGTCATCGTCCAGATCTTCCCATGTGGACATCAGAACTTTCTTGCCCTTTCCTTTGCTGAAGAATTTCTTCTTCTTGTCCTTGCTTTTGTCAAGATCTGGGCACTCTGATTTGAAGTGTCCTGGCTTTTTGCATTCGTAGCATATAATTGGACTCTTCTCCTTCTTTTCTTTGAAGTCTTTCCTCTTCAGGTTTCTCCATCTGGATCCACCTTTCTTTTTCCACATAGAATGTATCCTTTTGGATATAAAGGATAGTTCATCATTTTCGTCTGAGTCATCATCTTCATATTGTTCGTCTGATGATGTTTCAGCTTGCATGGCTTTGGACGATGATGCTTTCCTTGGCTTCTGGATGCTGAGCGCCAGAGACTTATTTTTCTTACCATCATTATCTTGATGCAGTTCTAGTTCATGCACCTTGAGGGTTCCCACAAGTTCTTCTAAGGACATATCGTCCAGTTCCTTCTTTGTTCTCAAAGCTGTAACCTGTGGTCTCCATTTCCTAGGCAAACTTCTTAGAATTTTGTCAATATGTTCATAGTTATTATAATCTTTACCATGTGCTCTAAGTTCATTTAATATGGTTTGAAACCGTCCAAACATACTTTGTATGTCCTCGTTTTCTTCCATACTAAACAACTCATATTGACGAGTAAGGAGACTGAGTTTGTTACGTTTTACCTGAGTGGAACCCTCATATGTTAATGCAAGAGTGTCCCACATTTGTTTTGCGCTTTTGAGACTGTGCACCTTGTTGTATTCTTGTTCGCTTAGTGCACACATGATGATGTTTCTGGCTCTGGAGTTGAGATAAAATCTTTGTTTTTGCTCTTCCGTCCATCTAGCCTTTGGGATTTCGTTGAGGCTTTCATCAAGTGGAATATAATCGCCCATCTCCACAACTTCCCACATGTCAATATGGCTAGATTCAAAGAATGCTATCATTCTTTGTTTCCAGTAGTCATATTTGACACCCTTGAAGAGTGGTGGTCTGTTCACAGCTTGTCCTTCGTTTTCCATCTTTCTCAGGATCTTTCCTCTGTTCTGTTAAGAACTCAACCCAAGAGGTCGAGCTCTGATACCAACTAAAATGTAGAGAAATACACTAGAAGGGGGGTTGAATAGTGTATTTAAATTTTCTTTGGAAAACTTTAGCTAGAGTGAAGATAGTGTATCTTTTCGTTTTAGAGAAGTTTAGTAAAACAGAAAAAACAAGCTATCGTCCAGTCGATTAAAAATAACCGTCCAAAGAAACTACTCTTCTTCTTTTTCGTTTAAATACACGCAATGGATAAACTTAGATAAAAAGGTGTATAGAAACTTTTTCATAGTATGCTGAAGAGATAGTTTGAAAGAAATGCAAGTAAGCTAGAAGGTGAGTGAATAGAATACGTAGTTTTATACTGGTTCACTCAACTGAGCTACGTCCAGTTCTCCTTCAAAATCTTTTGAAGGGTTCTACTAATCAAAACTGATTACACTCAAGTATTCTTAACTTTGCCACTTCTGGCTACAAGTATTCTCTAGGCCACTTCTGGCACACCCTTAATCTCCCCTTGAGATTAAACACAAAAACCAAGTATTCTTTAACACTAAGCCACTCCTGGCTTTCCAAACAGTATTGTTTGATATTGTAAATAAAATTTAACTCTCAATGAGAGGATATTACAATAAGAATGAGTGTATAGACTCGCTTAGCAAAGCTAAGATGAATGCTCTTTTTCGCTTATGGTCGTCCAGTCGTTTTGACAGGGTTTTTGCTCTTTTTCAAATTCTCGTCTTTTTGATACGTGAGCTCATCCTTCTATATATAGGAAGTTTGTTGAAAGATATCCGTTGAGGATTCTGTTCCTTTTCCAAGAGCGATTCTTTCTGTAGCTTATTGCCGTTGTCACATTTTGACTTAGAGTGAAGTGATGGAAGTGACAGCCGTACTCGTAGCGCCTCTCTCCTACTTGTACTTTCTCTGCAGAGAGAAGCTTCTTCTTTTCCTGTTCAATACTTTTTCGGAAAGATCATGGCATGTTAAAATATGATATAGTGACCGTTGCCTTATATTATAGAAAGCGTATTTTAAAGATAGTAACTACAGTGAATGTTACTCAAGCGTTGGACGCTTGTTCTCCAAGGAGCATTGGACGCTGCCTGTATGTTTCTTATAAAACATAATTGGATGCTCACTTTATTAAAACATAGAGTCCAGGTTTGAGAGATACAATACCATTGCGGGATTGGACGATGTAAATCCTATAACACTCAAACTAGATCATTAGATACTTCAAAATTTATCCTTTAGTTATTATCATCAAAACCGAAATAGGAGGGTTTGGACATCGTCCAAGGTCTTAGAACCTAACAATTCTTATGCATTAAAAAACCATAATGCTCGGAACAGTTTTCAGTTTGGAGGTCTGTGCTGCCCCGTGGTCCATTTGTGGCGCCGGTAATGCATTTTCGGCTAGTTGTGCAATTTTCGCACGAAAATAAGACTTTTGGGTTACGGTGCCCCGTGATCCCTGGTGCATTCTTATGCATAAAAAACCAAAATGGTCGGACCTCTTTTAAGTATTGAGATCCGAGCTGCCCCGTGGTCCAATTTTGGTACCCGTGGTGTATTTTCGGCCCATTGTGCAATTTTCGTGCGAAAATAAGACCTTTGGGTTTTGGTACCCCGTGATCCCTGGTGCATTCTTATGCATAAAATACCATATTGCTCATAACACATTTTAGTTTTGAGGTCTGTGGAGCCACGTGGTCCAATTTTAGGGCCGATAATGCATTTTCGGCCATTTGTGCAATTTTCGTGCGAAAATAAGACTTTTGGGATTTGTAGCCCCGTGATCCCTGGTGCACTCTTTTCATAAAAAACCATAATGCTTGGAGCACTTTTCAGTTTTGAGGTCCGTGGTGCCCCGTGTTCCAATTTTGGTGCCGGTGGTGCATTTTCAGCCAATTGTGCAATTTTCGTGCGAAAAATTAGACTTTTGGGTTTTGGTGCCCCGTGATCCCTGGTGCATTCTTATGCCTAAAAACCATAATGCTCGGACCACTTTTCAGTTTTGAGGTTCGTGAAGCCCCATGGTCCAATTTTGGTGCCGGCAATGCATTTTCGGCCATTTGTGCAATTTTAGTGCGAAAATAAGACTTTTGGGTTTTGATGCCTTATGAACCCTGGTGCATTCTTATGCATAAAAAACAATAATGCTCATAGCACTTTTCAGTTTTGAGGTCGGAGGTGTCCCGTGGTTCAATTTTGGTGCCCGTGGTGCATTTTCGGCCATTTATGCAATTTTCGTGCGAAAATAAGACTTTGGGTTTTTGTGCCCCATGATCCCTGGTGCATTCTTATGCATAAAAAACCATAATGCTCGGAACACTTTTCAGTCTTGAGGTTCGTGGAGCCCCGTGGTCCAATTTTGGTGCCGGTGGTGCATTTTCGGCCATTTGTGAAATTTTTGTTCGAAAATAAGACTTTTGGGTTTGGTGCGCTGTGATCCCTGGTACATTCTTATTAATAAAAAATCATATTGCTTGGAGACCTTTTAAGTTTTGAGGTCCGAGGTGCCTCGTGGTCCAATTCTAGTGCCCGTGGTGCATTTTCGACCCATTGTGCAATTTTCGTGTGAAAATAAGACTTTTGGGTTTTGGTGCCCCATGATCCCTGGTGCATTCTTATGCATAAAAAATCATAATGCTCGGAGCAATTTTCAGTTTCGAGGTCCGTGATGCCCCGTGGTCCAATTTTGGTTCCGGTGGTGCATTTTCGCCCATTTGTGCAATTTTCGTGCGAAAATAAGACTTTTTGGTATTGGTGCCCTCTGAACCTTGGTGCATTCTTATGCATAAAAAAACATAATGGTCAGACCACTTTTAAGTATTGAGGTCTTTTGTGACCAGTGCTCCAATTTTGGTTCCGGTGGTGCATTTTCGGCCATTTGTGCAATTTTCGTGCGAAAATAAGACTTTTTGGTATTGGTGCCCTCTGAACCCTGGTGCATTCTTATGCATAAAAAACCATAATGCTCGAAACACTTTTTAGTTTTGAGGTCCGTGGAGCCTCGTGGTCCAATTTTGGTGCCGGTAATGCATTTTCGGCCATTTGTGCAATTTTCGTTCGGAAAGAAGACCTTTGGGTTTTGGTTCGCCGTGATACCTGGTGCAATCTTATGGATAAAAAACCATAATGCTTGGAGCACTTTTCAGTTTTGAGGTCCGTGGTGCCCCGTGTTCCAATTTTGGTGCCGGTGGTGCATTTTCAGCCAATTGTGCAATTTTCGTGCGAAAATAAGACTTTTGGGTTTTGGTGCCCCGTGATCCCTGGTGCATTCTTATGCCTAAAAACCATAATGCTCGGACCACTTTTCAGTTTTGAGGTTCGTGAAGCCCCGTGGTCCAATTTTGGTGCCGGTAATGCATTTTCGGCCATTTGTGCAATTTTAGTGCGAAAATAAGACTTTTGGCTTTTGATGCCTTATGAACCTGGTGCATTCTTATGCATAAAAAACAATAATGCTCATAGCACTTTTCAGTTTTGAGGTCGGAGGTGTCCCGTGGTTCAATTTTGATGCGCGTGGTGCATTTTCGGCCATTTATGCAATTTTCGTGCGAAAATAAGACTTTGGGTTTTTGTGCCCCATGATCCCTGGTGCATTCTTATGCATAAAAAACCATAATGCTCGGAACACTTTTCAGTCATGAGGTTCGTGGAGCCCCGTGGTCCAATTTTGGTGCCGGTGGTGCATTTTCGGCCATTTGTGAAATTTTCGTTCGAAAATAAGACTTTTGGGTTTGGTGCGCTGTGATCCCTGGTACATTCTTATTAATAAAAAACCATATTGCTTGGAGACCTTTTAAGTTTTGAGGTCCGAGGTGCCTCGTGGTCCAATTCTAGTGCCCGTGGTGCATTTTCGACCCATTGTGCAATTTTCGTGTGAAAATAAGACTTTTGGGTTTTGGTGCCCCGTGATCCCTGGTGCATTCTTATGCATAAAAAATCATAATGCTCGGAGCAATTTTCAGTTTCGAGGTCCGTGATGCCCCGTGGTCCAATTTTGGTTCCGGTGGTGCATTTTCGGCCATTTGTGCAATTTTCGTGTGAAAATAAGACTTTTTGGTTTTGGTGCCCTCTGAACCCTGGTGCATTCTTATGCATAAAATACCATAATGCTCGAAACACTTTTTAGTTTTGAGGTCCGTGGAGCCCCGTGGTCCAATTTTCGTTCGGAAAGTAGACCTTTGGGTTTTGGTTCGTGTTATACCTGGTGCATTCTTATGCATAAAAACCATAATGCTTGGAACACTTCTCAGTTTTCAGGTCTGTGGTGCCCCGTGGATCAATTTTGGTGTCGGTAATGCATTTTTGGCCGTTTGTGCAATTTTCGTCCGAAAATAAGACTATTGGGTTTTGGTGCCCCGTGATCCCTAGTGCATTCTTATGCATAAAAAACCATAATGCTTGGAGCAATTTTCAGTTTTGAAGTCCGTGGTGCCCTGTGGTCCAATTTTGGTGCCGTTGGTGCATTTTTGGCGATTTGTGAAATGTTCGTGCGAAAATAAGACTTTTGGATTTTTGTGAGCCGTGATCTCTGGTACATTCTTATGCATACAAAACCATAATGCTTAGAGCACTTTTAAGTTTCTATGTCCAAGGTGCCCCGTGGTCCAATTTTGGTGCCCGTGATGCAATTTTGGCCCATTGTGCAATTTTTGTGTGAAACTAAGACTTTTATGTTTTGGTGCCCCGTGATCCCTAGTGCATTCTTATGCATAAAAAGCATAACTCTTGGAACACTTTTCAGTTTTGAGGTTCGTGGTGTCCCGTGGTCCAATATTGGTGCCGGTGGTGCATTTCCGGCCATTTGCGCAATTTTCGTGCGAAAATAAGGCTTCTGGGCTTTGGTGCCCTGTGATCCCTTGTGCATTCTTATGCATAAAAAACCATGATTCTTGGAGCACTTTTCAATTTTGTGGTCCGTGGTGCCCCGTGGTCTAATTTTGGTGCAGGTGGTGCACTTCCAGCCATTTGTGCAATTTTCGTGCGAAAATAAGACTGTTGGATTTTGGTTCCCCATGATCACTGGGGCATTTTTATGCATAAAAAACCATAATGCTCGGAGCAGCTTTATGTTTTGAGGTCCGAGGTGCCCCGTGGTCCAATTTTGGTGACCGTGATGCATTTTCGGCCCATTGTGCAATTTTCGTGCGAAAATAAGACTTTTGGGTTTCGGTGCCCCGTGATCCCTGGTGCATTCTTATGCATAAAAAATCATAATGCTTGGAGCACTTTTCAGTTTTGAGGTCCGTGGTGCCCCGTGGTCCAATTTTGGTGCCGGTGGTGCATTTCCGACCATTTGTGCAATTTTCGTGTGACAATATGACTTAAGGTTTTGGTACCCCATGATCCCTGATACATTCTTATGCATAAAAAACCATAATGCTAGGAGCACTTTTCAGTTTTGAGGTCCGAGGTGCCCCGTGGTCCAATTTTGGTGCCTGTGATGCATTTTCGGCCCATTGTGCAATTTTCGTGCGAAAATAAGACTTTTGGGTTTTGGTGTCCGATGATCCCTGGTGCATTCATATGCATAAAAAACCATAATGCTCGGAGCACTTTTAAGTATTGAGGTCTGAGGTACCCCATGGTCCAATTTTGGTGCTTGTGGTGCATTTTCAGGCCATTATGCAATTTTCGTGCGAAAATAAGACATTTGGGTTTTGGTGCCCCATGATCCCTAGTGCATTCTTATGCATAAAACCATAATGCTCGGAATACTTTTCAGTTTTGAGGTATGTGGTGCCCTATGGACCAATTTTGGTGTCGGTAATGCATTTTCGGCCATTTGTGCAATTTTCGTGCGAAAATAAGACTTATGGGTTTTGGTGCACCATGATCCCTGGTGCATTCTTATGCATAAAAAATCATAATGCTTGGAGGACTTTTTAGTTTTGAGGTCTGTGGTGCCCCGTGGTCCAATTTTGGTGCTGGTCGTGCATTTTCGGCCATTTGTGAAATTTTCAAGCGAAAATTAGACTTTTAGGTTTTGGTGCCTAGTGGTCCGATTTTTGGCCATTTGTGCAATTTTCGTTCGAAAATAAGGCTTTTGGATTTTGGTGCCCTGTGAACCCTGGTGCAATCTTATGCATAAAAACCCATAATGCTCAAAGCACTTTTCAGTTTTGAGGTCCGAGGTGCCCTGTGGTCCAATTTTGGTGCCTGTCTTGAATTTTTCCCATTTTGCAATTTTCGTGCGAAAATAAGACTTTTGGGTTTTGGTGCCGCGTGATACCTGGTGCATTCTTCTGCATAAAAAACCATATTGCTCGAAGCACTTTTCAGTTTTGAGGTCCGAGGTGCCCCGTTGTCCAATTTTGGTGCCTGTGGTGCATTTTCGGCCCATTGTGCAATTTTCGTGCGAAAATAAGACTTTTGGGTTTTGGTGTCCCGTGATCCCTGGTTCATTCTTATGCATAAAAAACCATATTGTTCAGAACACTTTTCAGTCTTGATGTTCGTGGTGCCCCGTGGTCCAATTTTGGTGCCGGGGGTGCATTTTCGGCCATTTGTGCATTTTTCGTGCGAAAAGAAGACTTTTGGGTTTTGGTGCCCCGTGATCCCTGGTGCATTCTTATGCACAAAAAACCTTAATTCTCATAGCACTTTTTAGTTTTGAGGTCCGAGGTGTCCCGTAGTCTAATTTTGGTGCCTGTGGTGCATTTTCGGCCCATTGTACAATTTTCGTGCGAAAATAAGACTTTTGGGTTTTGGTGCCCAGTGATCCCTAATGCATTCTTATGCACAAAAAACCATAATGCTTGGAGCACTTTTCAGTTTTGAGGTCCGTGGTGCGCCCCGTGGTCCAATTTTGGTGCCTGTGGTTAATTTTCGGCCATTTGTGCAATTTTGGTGCGAAAATAAGACTTTTGAGTTTTTGTGCCCTGTGAACCCTGGTGCATTCTCCTACATAAAAAGCCTTAATGCTCGGAGCACATTTCAATTTTGAGGTCCGAGGTGCCCCGTGGTGCAATTTTGGTTCTCGTGGTGCATTTTCAGCCCATTGTTCAATTTTCGTGTGAAAATATGACTTTTAGGTTTCGGTGCCCCGTGATCCCTGGTGCATTCTTATGCATAAAAAACCATAATGCTTGGTGCACTTTTTCAGTTTTGAGGTTCGTGGTGCCCCGTGTTCCATTTTTGGTGCCGGTGGTGCATTTTCGGCCATTAGTGCAATTTTCGTGCGAAGATAAAACTTTTGGATTTTGGTGTCCTATGAACCCTGGTGCATTCTTATGCATAAAAAACCATAATGCTCATAGCACTTTTCAGTTTAGAGGTCCGAGGTGCCCCGTGGTCCAATTTTGGTGCCTGTGGTGCTTTTTCGACCCTTTTTCAATTTTCGTGCGAAAATAAGACTTTTGGGTTTTGGTGCCCCGTGATCCTTGGTGCATTCTTTTGCATAAAAAACTAGAAAGTTCATATTACTTTTTATTCTTGATGTTCGTGGTGCCCCATGGTCCAATTTTGGTGCCGGGGTGCATTTTTGGCCATTTATGCATTTTTCGTGCGAAAGAAGAGTTTTGGCTTTTGGTGCCCCGTGATCCCAAGTGCATTCTTATGCATAAAAAACCTTAATGCTCGGAGCATATTTTAGTTTTGAGGTCCGAGGTTGCCCGTGGTCCAATTTTGGTGCTCGTGGTGCATTTTCGGCCCATTGTGCAATTTTCGTGCGAAAAAAAAACTTTTGGGTTTTCGTGCCCCATGATCCCTGGTGCATTCTTATGCATAAAAAGTCATAATGCTCGGAACACTTTTCAGTTTTGAGTTCCGTGGTGCCCCGATGTACAGTTTTGGTGTCGGTGGTGCATTTTCTGCCATTTGTGCATTTTTCGTGCGAAAATAAGACTTTTGGTTTTTGGTGCCCTGTGATCCCTGGTGCATTCTTACGCATAAAAAACCATAATTCATGGAGCACTTTTCAGTTTTGGGGTCCGTGGTGCCCCGTGGTCCAATTTTGTGGCCGGTAGTGCATTTACGGCCATTTGTGCAATTTTCGTGCGAAAATAAGACTTTTGGGCTTTGGTGCCCTGTGATCCCTGGTGCATGCTTATGCATAAAAAATCATAATGCTCGGAGCACTTTTAAGTTTTGAGGTCCGAGGTGCCCCGTGGTCCAATTTTGGTGCCGGTGGTGCATTTTAGGCAATTTATGCAATTTTCGTGCGAAAATAAGAGGTTTAGGTTTTGGTGCCCCATGATCCCTGGTGCATTCTTATGCATTAAAAACCATAATGCTTGGAGCACTTTTAAGTTTTGAGGTCCGGGGTGCCCCGTGGTCAAATTTTGGGGCCCGTGGTGCATTTTCGGCCCATTGTGCAATCTTCGTGCCAAATTAAGACTTTTGGGTTTTGGTGCCCCATGATCCCTGGAGGATTCTTATGCATAAAAATCCATAATGCTTGGAGCACTTTTCAGTTTTGAAGTTCGAGGTGCCCCGTGGTCCAATTTTGGTGTCGGTGGTGCATTTTCAGCCATTTGTACAATTTTCATGCGAAAATAAGACTTTTGGGTTTTGGTGCCCCTTGATCCCTGGTGCATTCTTATACAGAAAAAACCATAATGCTCGGAGCACTTTTCAGTTTTGAGGTCTGAGGTGCCCCGGGGTCCAATTTTGGTGCCGGTGGTGAATTTTCGGCCATTTGTGCAATCTTCGTGCGAAAATAAGACTTTTGGGTTTTGGTGCCCCGTGATCCCTGGTGCATTCTTCTGGATAAAAATCCATAATGCCTGGAGCACTTTTCAGTTTTGAGGTCCGAGGTGTCCCGTGGTCCAATTTTGGTGCCGGTGATGCATTTTCGGCCATTTGTGCAATTTTCGTGCGAAAATAAGACTTTTAGGTTTTGGTGCCCTTGATCCCTGGTGCATTCTTCTGCATAAAAAACCATAATGCTCGGAGCACTTTTTAGTTTTGAGGTCCGAGGTGTCCCGTGGTCGAATTTTGGTGCCGGTGGTGAATTTTCGGCCATTTGTACAATCTTCTAGCGAAAATAAGACTTTTGGGTTTTGGTGCCCCGTGATACCTGGTGCATTCTTTTGGATAAAAATCCATAATGCTTGGAGCACTTTTCAGTTTTGAGGTCCGTGGTGTCCTGTGGTCCAATTTTGGTGCCGGTGGTGCATTTTAGGCCATTTGTGAAATTTTCGTGCGAAAATAAGAACTTTGGGTATTGGTACCCTGTGATCCCTGGTGCATTCTTATGCATAAAAACCCATAATGCTCGGAGAACTTTTAAGTTTTGAGGTGTGAGGTGCCCTGTGGTTTAATTTTGGTGTCCGTGTTGTCTTTGCGACCCATTGTTCAATTTTCGTGCGAAAATAAGACTTTTGGGTTTTGGTGCCTCTTGATCCCTGGTGCATTCTTATGCATAAAAAACCATAATGCTCAGAGCACTTTTCAGTTTTGAGGTCCGAGGTGCCCCATGGTCCAATTTTGGTGCCGATGGTGAATTTTCGGCCATTTCTGCAATCTTCTAGCGAAAATAAGACTTTTGGGTTTTGGTGCCCCGTGATCCTTGGTGCCCCGTGATCCTTGGTGCATTCTTCTGGATAAAAATCCATAACGCTTGGAGCACTTTTTAGTTTTGAGGTTCGTGGTGCACCGTGGTCCAATTTTAGTGCCGGTGGTGCATTTTAGGCCATTTGTGCAATTTTCGTGCGAAAATAAGACCTTTGGGTATTGGTGCCCCGTGATCCCTGGTGCATTCTTATGCTTAAAAAACCATAATGCTCGGAGAACTTTTAAGTTTTGAGGTCTGAGGTGCCCTGTGGTTTATTTTTGGTGCCTGTGTTGTCTTTGTTGCCCAGTTCAATTTTCGTGCGAAAATAAGACTTTTGGGTTTTGGTGACCAGTGATCCCTGGTGCATTCTTATGCATAAAAAAGCATAATGCTCGGAACACTTTTCAGTTTTGAGGTCCGTGGTACCCCGTGGTCCAATTTTGGTGCCGGTAATGCATTTTCGGCCATTTGTGCAATTTTCTTGCGAAAATAAGACTTTTGGGTTTTGGTGCCCTGTGATCCCTGGTGCATTCTTCAGCATAAAAAACCATAATTCTTGGAGCACTTTGAGTTTTGAGGTCCGTGGTGCCCCGTGGTCCAATTTTGGTGGCCATGGTGCATTTTCGGCACCTGGTGCAATTTTCGTGCCAAAATAAGACTTTTGGATTTTGGTGCCCCGTGATCCTTGGTGCCCCGTGATCCTTGGTGCATCCTTATGTATAAGAAACCATAATGCTCGGAGCACCTTTTAGTTTTGAGGTCCGTGGTGCCTCGTGGTCCAATTTTGGTGCCCGTGGTGCATTTTTGGCCCATTATGCAATTTTCGTGCCAAAATATGACTTTTGGGTTTTGGTACCCCATGATCCTTGGGGGCATCCTTATGCATAAAGAAACCATAATGCTCGAAGCACTTTTTTGGTATGACGTCCGTGATGCCCCGTGGTCCAATCTTGGTGCCCGTGGTGCCTTTTTGGCACATGGGAAAATTTTCGTGCCAACATAAGACTTTGGGTTTTTGGTACCCTGTGATCCTTGGTTCATCCTTATGCATAAAAAACCATAATGCTCGGAGAAATTTTCAGTATTGAGGTACGTGGTGCCTCGTGGTCAAATTTTGGTGCTCGTGGTGCATTTTCGACACTGATGCAATTTTCGTGCCAAAATAAGACTTTTGAGTTTTGGTGCCACGTGATCCCTGGTGCATTCTTATGCATAAAAAATCATAATGCTTAAAGCACTTTTCAATTTTGAGGTCTGTGGTGTCCAGTGGTCCAATTTTGGTGCCCCGTGGTGCATTTTTGGCCCATGGTGCAATTTTCGTGCCAAAATAAGACTTTTTGGTTTTGGTGCCCCATGATCCTTGGGGCATCCTTATGAATACAAATCCATAATGCTCGGAGCACTTTTCAGTTTTGAGGTCCATGGTGCCCCGTGGTGCATTTTCGGCCCATTATGCAATTTTCGTGCGAAAATAAGACTTTTGGGTTTTGGTGCCCCATGATCCCTAGGGCATTCTTATGCATAAAAAACCATAATTCTTGGAGCACTTTTCAGTTTTGAGGTCCTTGGTGCCCCGTGGTCCAATTTTGGTGCCAGTCGTGCATTTTCGGCCATTTGTGAAATTTTCGTGAGAAAACAAGACTTTTGGGTTTTGGTGCCCCGTGATCCCTGGTGCATTCTTATGCATAAAAAACCATAATACAAGGAGCACTTTTATGTTCTGAGGTCTGTGGTGCCCCGTGGTCCAATTTTGGTGCCCGTGGTGCATTTTCGGCCCGTTGTGCAATTTTTGTGCGAAAATAAGACATTTGGGTTTTGGTGCCCCGTGATCCTTGCGGCATCCTTATGCATAAAAAATCATAATGCTCGAAGCACTTTATAGGTTTGAGGTCCGTGATGCCCCGTGGTCCAATTTTCAGCCCATTATGCAATTTTCGTACGAAAATAAGACTTTTTGATTTTCGTGCCCCATGATCCCTGGTGCATCCTTATGCATAAAAATCCATAATGCTCGGAGCACTTTTCAGTTTTAAGGTCCGTGGAACCCGTGGTCCAATTTCGGTGCCGGTTGTGCATTTTCGGCCAATTGTGCAATTATCGTGCGAAAATAACACTTTTGGTTTTGGTGCTTCGTGATCCCTGGTGCATTCCTATGCATAAAAAAACCATAATGCTGGCAGCAGGTTTATGTTTTGAGGTCCGTGGTGCCCCGCGGTCCAATTTTGGTGCTCGTGGTGCATTGTCGGCCCATTGTGCAATTTTCGTGCAAAAATAAGACTTTTGGGTTTTGGTACCCCGTGATCCCTAATGCATTCATATACATAAAAAACCATAATGCTCGGAGCACTTTTTAGTTTTGAGGTCCATGGTTTCTAGTGCTAAAATTTTCGTGCCCGTGGTGTATTTTCGGCACATAATGCAATTTTCTTGCCAAAATAAGACTTTTGTGTTTTGGAGCCCCGTGATCCTTGGTGCATCCTTATGCATAAAAAACCATAACGCTCGGAGCACTTTTTAGTTTTGAGGTCCGTGGTGCCCCGTGGTCCAATTTTTGTGCCCGTGGTGCATTTTCACCCCATTGTGCAATTTTCATGCGAAAATAAGACTTTTGGGTTTTGGTGCCCCGTGATCCTTGGTGGATTCTTAGGCATAAAAAACCATAATGCTCGTAGCACTTTTCAGCTTTGAGGTTCGTGGTGCCCCGTGGTCCAATTTTGGTACCTGTGGTCAATTTTGGCACATGGTGCAATTTTCATGCCAACATAAGAATTTTGGGTTTTGGTGTCCCGTGATCCCTAGTGCACCCTTATGCATAAAAATCCATAATGCTCCGAGCAATTTTCAGTTTTGAGGTCCGTGGTGCCCCGTGGTCCAATTTTGGTGCCCATGGCACATTTTTGGCCCATTGTGCAATTTTCGGGTGAATATAAGACTTTTGGGTTTTGGTGCATGTGATCCATGGTGCATTCTTATGCATAAAAAACCATAATGCTTGGAGCACTTTTCAAGTTTGAGGTTCGTGGTGCCCCGTGGTCCAATGGTGCCGGTGGTGCATTGTCGGCCATTTGTGCAATTTTGGTGCGAAAATAAGACTTTTGGGTTTTGGTGCCCTGCGATCCCTGGTGCATTCTTATATAAATAACGATAATGCTCATAGCACTTTTCAGTTTTGAGGTCCGTGATGCCTCGTGGTCCAATTTTGGTGCCCATTGGTGCACTTTCGGTCCATGGTGGAATTTTTGTCCCAAAATAAGACTTTTAGGTTTTGGTGCCCCGTGATCCCTGGTGGATTCTTATGCTTAAATAACCATAATGCTCGGAGTACCTTTTAGTTTTGAGGCCCATGGTGCCTCGTGGTCCAATTTTGGTTCCCCGTGGTGTATTTTTGGCCCATGGTGCAATTTTTGTCCCAAAATAAGACTTTTGGGTTTTGGTGCCCTGTAATCCTTGGTGCATCCTTATGCATAAAAAACCATAATGCTCGAGATAAAAATGCACCATGGGATAAAAATGCACCACGGGACACCAAAATTGGTCCGCAGGGCACCACGGACCTCCAAACTAAAAAGTGCTCCGAGCATTATCGTTTTTTGTACATAAGAATCCACCAGGGATGACTGGGCACAAAAACCATAAAGTTTTATTTTGGCACGAAAATTGCACCATGGGCCAAAAATGCACCACCGGACACCAAAATTGGACCACGGGGCACCACAGACCTCAAAAATGAAAAGTGCTCCGAGCATTATGGTATTTTATGCATAAGAATGCACCAGGGATCATAGGGCACCAAAACCCAAAAGTCTTATTTTGGGACAAAAATTCCATCATGGGCCGAAAATGCACCAATGGGCACCAAAATTGGACCACGTGGCACCACAAACCTCAAAACTGAAAAGTGCTCTGAGCATTATGGTTTGTTATGCATAAGGATGCACCAAGGATCACAGGGCACCAAAATCCAAAAGTCTTATTTTGGGATGAAAATTGCACCAGGGGCCGAAGTTGCACCACGAGCCACCAAAATTGAACCACGAGGCACCACAGACCTCAAAATTGAAAAGTGCTCCGAGCATTATGGTTTTTTATGCATAAGAATCCACCAGGGATCATGGGGCACCAAAACCCAAAAGTCTTATTTTGGCACAAAAATTGCACCATTTTCCGAAAATGCAGTAGTGGGCACTAAAATTCGAGCACGGGGCACCACGGACCTCAAAACTGAAAAGTGCTATGAACAGTATGGTTTTTTATGCATAAGGATGCACTAAGGATCACAGGACAACAAAACCAAAAAGGCTTATTTTGGGTCGAAAATTGCACCATGGGCCGAAAATGCACCACAGGGCACGACGGACCTTAAAACTGAAACGTGCTCTGAGCATTATCGTCTTTTATGCATGAGAATGCACCAGGGATCACTGGGCACCAAAACCCAAAAGTCTTATTTTCGCACCAAAATTGCACCATAGACAAAAAATGCACCACGAGGCACCAAAATTAAATCACGGGAAACAACGGACTTAAAAACTGAAAAGTGCTCCAAGCATTATGATTTTTTATGCACAAGGATGCACCAAGGATCACGGGGCACCAAAACCCAAAAGTCTTATTTTGGCACGAAAATTGCATCATGTGCCGAAAATGCACCATGGGCACAAAAATTGGACCACGGGGCACCACGGACCTCAAAACTGAAAAATGCTCAGACCATTATGGTTTTTTATGCATAAGAATGCACCAGCGATCACAGGCCACCAAAACCCAAAAGTCTTATTTTGGCACGAAAATTGCACCATGGGCCAAAATTGCACCATGGGCCAAAATTGCACCACGGGCACCAAAATTGGACCACGGGGCACCACGGAACTCAAAACTGAAAAGTTCTCCAAGTATTATAGTTTTTTATTCATAAGAATGCACTAGGGATCACAAGGCACCAAAATCCAAAAGTCTTATTTTGGGGCAAAAATTCAACCATGGGATGAAAATGCACCAATGGGCGCCAAAATTGGACCATGGGGCACCACGGACCTCAAAACTAGAAAGTGCTCCAATCATTATGGTTTTTTATGCATAAGAATGCACCAGGGATCACAGGACACCAAAACCCAAAAGTCTTATATTCGCACGAAAATTGCACAATGGGCCGAAAATGTACCACGGGCACCAAAGTTGGACCACGGGGAACCACGGTCCTCAAAACTGAAAAGTGCTCAGTGCATTATGGTTTTTTATGCATAAGGGTGCACCAGGGATGATGGGGCACCAAAACCCAAAAGTCTTATTTTCGCACAAAAACTGCACAATGGGCCGAAAATGCACCACGGGCACCAAAATTGGACCACAGGGCACCACGCACCTCAAAACATAAAAATGCTCCTAGCATTATTTGTTTTATGGATAAGAATTTACCCGGGATCGCGAGGTACCAAAACTCAATAGTGTTATTTTCGCACGAAAATTACAAAAGTGGCCGAAAATGCACCCCCCCCGCACCAAAATTGGACCATGGGGCACCACGGACCTCAAAACTGAAAAGTGCTCCAAGAATTATGGTTTGGGATCACGGGGCACCAAAACCCAAAAGTCTTATATTCGTACGAAAATTGCATAATGGGCCGAAAATGTACCACGGGCACCAAAGTTAGATCACAGGGAACCACGGACCTAAAAACTGAAAAGTGTTCAGAGCATTTTGGTTTTTTATGCATAAGGGTGCACCAGGAATCACGGGGCACCAAAACCCAAAAGTCTTATTTTGGCACGAAAATTGCACCATGTGCCGAAAATTTATCACGGGCACCAAAATTGGAGCACGGGGGACCACGAACCTCAAAACTGAAAAGTGCTCCGAGCATTATGATTTTTTATGCATAAGAATGCACTAGGGACCACGGGGCACGAAAACCTAAAAGTCCTATTTTGGCACGAAAATTGCATAATGGGCCAAAAAATGCACCACGGGCACCACGATTAGACCATGGGACACCACGGACCTCAAAACTGAAAAGTGCTCTGAGCATTATGGTTTTTTATGCATAAGGGTGCACCAGGGTTCACGGGGCACGAAAATCCAAAATTCTTATTTTGGCACGAAAATTGCACCATGTGCCAAAATTGGACCACGGGGCACCACGAACCTCAAAGCTGAAAAGTGCTACGAGCATTATGGTTTTTTATGCCTAAGAATCCACCAAGGATCACGGGGCACCAAAACCCAAAAGTCTTATTTTTGCATGAAAATTGCACAATGGGGTGAAAATGCACCACGGGCGCAAAAATCGGACCACGGGGCACGACGGACCTCAAAACTGAAAAGTTCTCCGAGCATTATGGTTTTTTATGCATAAGGATGCACCAAGGATCACGGGGCTCCCAAACACAAAAGTCTTATTTTGGCAAGAAAATTGCATTATGTGCCGAAAATACACCACGGGCACGAAAATTTTACCACTAGACACCACAGACCTCAAAACTAAAAAGTGCTCCGAGCATTATGATTTTTTATGTATATGAAAGCATTAAGGATCACGGGGCACCAAAACCCAAAAGTCTTATTTTCGCACGAAAATTGCACAATGGGCCGAAAATGCACCACAAGCACCAAAATTGGTCCACGGGGCACCACACACCTCAAAACACAAAACTGCTCCCAGCATTATGGTTTGTTATGCATAAGAATGCACCAGGGATCATGAGGCACCAAAACCAAAAGTGTTATTTTCACACGATAATTGTACAAATGGCCGAAAATGCACCACTGGCACCAAAATTGGAGCACGGGGTTCCACGGACCTTAAAACTGAAAATTGCTCCGAGCATTATGGATTTTTATGCATAAGGATGCACCAGGGATCACGGGGCACCAAAACCTAAAAGTCTTATTTTGGCACGAAAATTGCATAATGGGCCGAAAATGCACCACGGGTACCAAAATTGGATCATAGGGCACCACAGACCTCAAAACAGAAAAGTGCTCCAAGCATTATGATTTTTTATGCATAAGAATGCGAAAGGGATCACGGGGCAGCAAAATCCAAAAGTCTTATTTTGGAACGACAATTGCACCATGTGCCGAAAATTCACCACGGGCAGCAAAATTGGACCACGGGGCACCACGGTCCTCAAAACTGAGAAGTGCTCCGAGCATTATGGATTTTTATGCATAAGAATGCACCAGAGATCACGGGGCACAAAAACCCAAAAGTTTTATTTTCGCACGAAAATTGCACAATGGGGCGAAAATGCACCATGGGCACCAAAATTGCACCACAGGGCACCTTGGACCTCAAAACTGAAATGTGCTATGAGCATTATGGTTTTATATGCATAAGAATGCACGAGGGTTGACAGGGCACCAAAACCCAAAAGTCTTATTTTCAAACGAAAATTGCATAAATAGTTGTAAATGCACCACTAGCACCAAAATTGGACCACGGGGCACCACGGACCTCAAAACTTAAAAGTGCTTTGAGCATTATGGTTTTTTATGTATAAGAATGCACCAGGAATCACGGGGCACCAAAATCCTAAAGTCTTATTTTCGCACGAAAATTCACCACGGTCACCAAAATTGGACCACGGGGAACCACAGACCTCAAAACATAAAGTGCTCCTAGTATTATGGATTTTTATGCATAAGAATGCACCAGGGATCATGGGGCACCAAAACCCAAAAGTCTTATTTTTGCACGAAAATTGTACAAATGGCCGAAAATGCACCACGGGCACCAAAATTGGACCACGGGGCACCACGGACCTCGAAACATAAAGTGCTCCTAGTATTATGGATTTTTATGCATAAGAATGCACCAGGGATCACGGGACACCAGAACCCAAAAGTCTTATTTTCGCACGAAAATTGTACAAATGGCCGAAAATGCACCACTGGCACCAAAATTGTACCACGGGGCACCACGAACCTTAAAACTGAAAAGTGATCCAAGCATTATGGTTTTTTATGCATAAGTATGCCCCAGGGATCACGGGGCACCAAAACCCAAAAGTCTTTTTTCGCACGAAAATTGCACAAATGGCCGAAAATGCACCAAGGGCACCAAAATTGGACCACGGGGCACCACAGACCTCAAAACTGAAAAGTGCATCGACCATTTATGCATAAGAATTCCCCAGGGATCACTGGGCGCCAAAACCCAAAAGTCTTATTTTGGAATGAAAATTGCACGATGGGCCAAAAATGCACCACGGGGCACCAAAATTGGACCACTAGACACCACGGACCTCAAAACTGAAAAGTGCTCTAAGCATTATGGTTTTTTATGCATAAGAATTCACCAGGGATCACTGGGCACCAAAATTCAAAAGTCTTATTTTTGCACGAAAATTGCCCAATGTGCCGAAAAGGCACCACGGGCACCAAAATTGGACCACAGGACATCTCGGACCTCAAACCTATAAAGTGCTTCGAGCATTATGATTTTTTATGCATAAGGGTTCCGCAAGGATCATGGGGCTTCAAAACCCAAAAGTCTTATTTTGGCACGAAAATTGCATAATGGGCCGAGAATGCACCACGGGGCACGACGAACCTCAAAACTGAAAAGTGCTCCAAGCATTATGGTTTTTTATGCATAAGGATGCACCAGGGATCACGGGGTCCCAAAACCCAAAAGTCTTATTTTGGCACGAAAATTGCACCAGGTGCCGAAAATGCACCACGGGCACCAAAATTGGACCACGGGGCATGTAACGTTGTGGTTTTCTTAATTATATGATTAAGTGTTTAATTAATAATGAAAGAGCAAACTAAATTTAAATGTTGCTGAATGATATAATAATTAACTTAAGTTCTATGTTTTGTTATGTGCCATAGTGTTATTGTGAATTTTTTTTGGGACTTTTACGCGAGTTTCGTAAGTTGTAGGAAAAAAATAAAAAAATAAGAGAAGGGGGGGGTGTTCTTAGAGGAAGTATAGGTGCGAAAAGTGAAAATCTTAATTAAAACCTCAATTTGAACATGCAAGCCTCCATTCTCTGATTTTCTTCATTTCTTCCTCCTTTCTCCCGAAGCTCTCTTCTCTCTCCTCCTTCCAAGCTTGGCCGTGGCACTCAAAAGGCAATAGAAGTCATTGTTGTTGGTTGCTTTAAGCTTTGTATGCAAGCCAAAGAATCATGTCTTCACCATTCCAACCAAGTTTCCTTTTCTTCTTCATCCCTTTTTTTTGTCTCTCTCTCTGCTGGAACTAAACCCAAAGGTAAGGGTAGCTTATCTATTTTCAGTTTAACTGTGGTTGAGAGTTAGGGGGCTCAACCACACAACATGAATGCCCCTCATCTGGACTGTTGTGTGTGTTTTGTTTGAATGCTTGAATGTGAAAAGTTGATGAAATGGGTTGAAACCCTTTGGCAGTGGCTGTGTGAGATTTGCATGTACTATCCTTGGATTGTTTTCAATATTTGAAATTGATTGGGAAGGCTTCTAAAACAAAGGAGACCATGCCCAAATTTTCTTGAAATTATTTGATATGCTTTGCATGTGAAAATCAAACCACAAAACAAAGTGGCAGTGGCTGTTTGGTTCGTCCAGCTCTGTACAGCCCCCATGATTTTGTGATTTTTGGAAGATCTAACCATTGGTTTTCCACGAAAATTGTTTTGAATGAAAATAGACACGAAATGGAGAAACTTTCAGTTTTACGACTTGGAGAGAAAAAATGATCTCTTGGTTCATCCATGACTCCCAAAATGGTTGTTCTGTTTTCGAGTTTCCCTTGAACATGTCTCGGTTTTTCTCAAATTCCCACTTGTGTGATTAATGTTTCTTTTTTGTTTTTGTACCACTAAAAACTAGATAAAACAATATTTTTAACCATATAAATTAAAAAAATTATCATGTCCAATTTCTAAATTAACCTTCTAAAAAGAAACAGGGCAAGGGTTTTGAGCTCTGTTTTGAGTCTGAAGCTTAGGCTGTTAGAAATAAGTTTACTGGGAACAGTAGGAAATAATTTGGGGGCAAGGGTTACCTTTTTAGAAAGATAAAGATGTTAAATTTCTACTGTAAAAAGGTCATTTCAAAAAGAATTTGGAAAGTGGGAGAATTTTACATTTCTTTGAGCTATGTTCAGTGAGCACTCAAAATCCAGGGCTGTTGACTTAGAAAATTTTATAAAATTTTTCTAGTTGTTGATTTTACAATTGGGATACCATTTTGAAAAATAGGACTCAAGAGATTTAATTCCATATAAAAAGTTTTTAATTCCGAGGTCATTTGCTACAATCAGTGAGAGCTCACATTCAATACTGCCAAAGAGAAATCGACCTTATTTGGTCAATTTGGTTAATATGATAGAATTATTGGAATGGTGATGTTTGTTTATTGAGATGTGAATCTTGAGTATTTAATATTTGAAATATGTTTTGTGTGATACAGTCTTTTGACTGTAGGATGGATCTTGTAATCATGTTTTGAATGAGGATGTTGGGTAGGTCACCACTTTTGTTCTAGAACTATGTTGGAAATTCACCTTTTGTTAAAGTTAGTGTTGTGTTGTAAGTAAGGATTCAGAGTGTGAGAATATCTTACTTGAGCTTATTGAACTGCTGGATGGGTTCATAAGCATAATTTGAGAAAAATGGTGAATTTATAACATAGAGGGAACTTGTGGCAATCAAAGTTGTTTGGCTTGTTACATGACATTGCATATGGGTAGGCACGTAAGTTGAGGGTGCCAGGTAGGCTCTCAACCTAGTGCCGGAGGTTTTTGTGGTGGCTAACGGGGGGGCCTATAGAATAGACAAGTGGGCGAATTCCTATAGATGGAAGGTTTTGCAAACCTTACAGAGGTAAGCCAATACTCACACTTGTCTATATTCGATTAAATCCATACTTCCTCCACAGGGTCAGCGCAAGGGACTCCCTGAATGGTCAGAGGTGGGACCATGGTAGGGGATGGGGCCTATGGGGACCCCCCAAAAGTTGTAGAAATCTCCATGGAGTCAAGTCAGCACGACATTGCATAATGAAATTGTATATAAGATTGATGTATGTATTGTTGTGTGATGTTAGCTGAATTATTATTGTTGATTTATTCTAAATTTTCCTTTGATCAAATCCTATCCTTCTTTTTATAAATAAGCTTACCCTTGCATTTTTGTGTTTGTGTTGTTTTACTGCAATGATCGTGTGGTTGGCACGGGAGCAGATAGTGGTGATGCTACAGGTTCTCAGGCCGCTCATGACTGAAGCGGATGTAGATCTTGAAGATGGGATGAGATCCCTCTTTTTGAATATGTTCTAGTATATATGTACATAGTATGGGGACTAACTTAGGACATATGTATAAATACTTAGGTTGTGATGAATGTTCTCTACAAGAGGACTATTTTGGTATTGTATGTACATATTTATATATTTAAGTTTTGTAAAGCCAGACCTAATACTTTTATGATGTGATGATGTACATTATATGTAGGAAATTAGTACATATATATGTGTTAAATGTGAAAAAAATAGTGAAAAAATTTCTATGTAGTTTCAAATTATAATATTTAACAAAATGTTTTAGTATAACAAATCTGTAACGAAGATGGGACGTTACAGGGCACCATGAACCTCAAAACTGAAAAGTACTCCGAGCATTATGGTTTTTTATGCATAACAATGCCCTAGGGATCACGGGGCACCAAAACCCAAAAGTCTCGTTTTGGCACGAAAATTGCACCATGGGCCAAACATGCACCACAGGGCACCAAAATTGGACCACTGGACACCACGGACCTCAAAATTGAAAAGTGCTCCAAGCATTATGGTTTTTTATGCATAAGAATGCACCAGGGATCACGGGGCACCGAAACCCAAAAGTCTTATTTTGGCACGAAAATTGCACTAGTGTCGAAAATGCACCACGGTCACAAAAATTGGACCACAGCGCACCACAGACATCAATACTGAAGAGTTCTATGAGCATTATGGTTTTTTATGCATAAGGATGCTCCAGGAATCCCAGGGTACCAAAAACCAAAAGTCTAATTTTGGCACGAAAATTGCCCTATGTGCCGAAAAGGCACCACGGGCACCAAAATTGGACCACGGGGCATCACAAACCTCAAGCCCTAAAATTACTTTGAGCATTATGGTTTTTTATGCATAAGGATGCCCCAAGGATCATGGGGCACCAAAATGCAAAAGTCTTATTTTGGCACAAAAATTGCATAATGGGCCGAAAATGCACCACGGGAACCAAAATTGGACCACGGGGCACCACGAACCTCAAAACTGAAAAGTGTTCCAAGCATTACGATTTTTTATGCATAATAATACACTAGGGATCACGGGGCACCAAAACCCAAAAGTCTTATTTTCACACGAAAATTGCACCGGTGTCGAAAATGCACCACGGGCACCAAAATTGGACCTCGGGGCACCACGGACCTCAATACTGAAAAGTTATCTGATCACTATGGTTTGTTTTGCGTAAGGATGCACCAAGGATCACAGGGCACCAAAAACCAAAAGTCTTATTTTGGCACGAAAATTGCCCCATGTGCCGGAAACGTACCATGGGCGCCAAAATTGGACCACGGGGCATCACGGACCTCAAACCTAAAAAGTGCTTTGAGCATTATGGTTTTTTATGGATAAGGATGCCCCTTGGATCATGGGGCACCAAAACCCAAAAGTCTTATTTTGGCACAAAAATTGCATAATGGGCCGAAAATGCACTACGTGCACCAAAATTGGACCACGAGGCACCACGGATCTCAAAACTGAAAAGTGCTGCGAGTATTATGGCTTTTTATGCATAAGGATGCACCAAGGATCATAGGGCACCAAAACACAAAAGTCTTATTTTGGTACGAAAATTGCACCAGGTGCCAAAAATGCACCACGGGGACCAAAATTGGACCACGGGGCACCACGAAACTCAAAACTGAAAAGTGCTTTGAGCATTATGATTTTTTATGCATAAGAATGCCCCAAAGATCAAGGGGCACCAAAACCCAAAAGTCTTATTTTCGCACGAAAATTACACCATGGGCCGAACATGCACCAGGGGCACAAAAATTGGACCACAGGGCATCACGGACCTCAAAACAGAAAAGTGCTCCGAGCATGATGGATTTTTATGCATAATGATGCACCAGGGATCACAGGGCATGAAAACCCAAAAGTCTTATTTTCGCACGAAAATTGCACAATTGGGCGAAAATGCACCATGGGCACAAAAACTAAACCACGGGTCACCACGGACCTCAAAACTGAAATGTGCATCGACGATTACTGTTTTTTATGCATAAGAATTCCCTAAGGATCACGGGGCACCAAAACTAAAAATTCTTATTTTGGCATGAAAATTGCTCCATGGGCCAAAAATGAACCACGGGGCACCAAAATTGGACCACTGGACACCACGGACCTCAAAACTTAAAAGTGCTCCGAGCATTATGGTTTTTTATGCATTAAATGCACCGGGGATCACGAGGCACCAAAACCCAAAAGTCTTATTTTGGCAAGAAAATTGCACTAGTGTCGAAAATGCACCACGGTCACCAAAATTGGACAACGGGGCACCACGGACCTCAATACAAAAAAGTTCTCTGAGCGTTATGGTTTTTTATGCATAAGGATGCTCCAAGAATCCCAGGGCACCAAAAACCAAAAGTCTAATTTTGGCACGAAAATTGCCCTATGTGCCGGAAAGGCACCCCGGGCACCAAAATTGGACCACGGGGCATCACAGACCTCAAGCCCTAAAAGTACTTCAAGCATTATGGTTTTTTATGCATAAGGATTCCCCAAGTATCATGGGGCACCAAAACCCAAAAGTCTTATTTTGGCACGAAAATTGCATAATGGGCTGAAAATGCACCACGGGAACCAAACTTGGACCACAGGGCACCACGAACATCAAAACTGAAAAGTGTTCCGAGCATTATGGTTTTTTATGCATAGGAATGCCCCAAGGATCATGGGGCACCAAAACCCAAAAGTCTTATTTTGGCACGAAAATTACACCATGGGCCAAAAATGCACCACGAGGCACTAAAATTGGACAACTGGACACCACGTACCTCAAAACTGAAAAGTGCTCTGAGCATTATGAATTTGTATGCATAAGAATGCACTAGGGATCATGGGGCACCAAAACCCAAAAGTCTTATTTTGGCACGAAAATTGCACCACGGGTTGAACATGCACCACGGGCACAAAAATTGGACCATGGGCCACCACGAACCTCAAACCTGAAAAGTGCTCTGAGCATTATGGTCTTTTATGTACAAGGATGCTCCAAGGATCACAGGGCACCAAAACCCAAAGGTCTTATTCTGGCACGAAAATTGCATAATGGGCCGAAAATTCGCCATGGGCACCAAAATCGGACCATGTGGCACCACGGACCTCAAAACTGAAAAGTGCTCTGAGCATTATGATTTTTTATGAATAAGAATGCACTAGGGATCACGTGGAACCAAAACCCAAAAGTGTTTTTTTGGCACGACAATTGCATAATGGGCCAAAAATTTGCCACGGGCACCAAAATTGGACCACGGGGCACCACGAACCTCAAAACTGAAAAGTGCGCCGAGTCTTACAATTTTTTATACATAAGAATCCACCAGGGATCGCGGGGCACCAAAACCCAAAAGTCTTCTTTTTGCACGAAAATTGCGTAATTTGCCAAAAATGCACCACGGGGCACAAAAATTGGACCACTGGACACCACGGACCTCAAAACTGAACAGTGCTTCGAGCATTAAGGCATTTATGCTTAAGAATGCACTAGGGATCACGAGGCACCAAAACACAAAAGTCTTATTTTCACACGAAAATTGCACAATGGGCCAAAAATGCACCACGGAGCACAAAAATTGGACCATTTCTGAAAATGCTCCACGGGCACCAAAATTCTATCACGGGGCACCACAGGCCTCAAAACTGAAATGTGCTATGAGCATTATGATTTTTTATGCATAAGAATGCACTAGGGATCACGGGGCACCAAAACCCAAAAGTCTTATTTTTGCACAAAAATTGCACAAATGGCCGCAAATGCACCACCGGCACCAAAATTGGACCACGGGGCACCACTGACCTCAAAACTGAAAATTGCTTAGAGCATTCTGGTTTTTTATGCATAAGTGTGCACCAAGGATCACGGGGCACCAAAACCCAAAAGTCTTATTTTGGCACGAAAATTGCACCATGGGCTGAACATGCACCACGGGCACAAAAATTGGACCACGGGGTACCACGAACCTCAAACCTAAAAAGTGCTCTGAGCACTATGGTTTTTTATGCACAACGATGCTCCAGGGATCACAGGGCACCAAAACCCAAAAGTCTTATTTTGGCACAAAAATTGGACCACGGGGCACCACGGACCTCAAAACTGAAAAGTGCTCTGAGCATTATGGTTTTTTGTGCATAAGAATGCACCAAGGATCACGGGGAACCAAAACCCAAAAGTCTTTTTTTGGCACGAAAATTGCATAATGGGCCGAAAATTCGCCACGGGCACCAAAAATGGACCACGGGGCACCACGAACCTCAAAACTGAAAAGTGCGCTGAGTCTTATGGTTTTTTATGCAAAAGAATCCACCAGGGATCGCGAGGCACCAAAACAAAAAAGTCTTCTTTTTGCACGAAAATTGCATAATTGGCCAAAAATGCACCACGGGGCACAAAAATTGGACCACTGGACACCACGGACCTCAAAACTGAACAGTGCTCCGAGCATTAAGGGTTTTTATGCTTAAGAATGCACCAGGGATCACGAGGCACCAAAACACAAAAGTCTTATTTTCACACAAAAATTGCAGAATGGGCCAAAAATGCACCACGGAGCACAAAAATTGGACCATTTCCGAAAATGCTCCACGGGCACCAAAATTCTATCACGGGGCACCACAGGCCTTAAAACTGAAATGTGCTCTGAGCATTATGATTTTTTATGCATAAGAATGCACTAGGGATCATGGGGCACCAAAACCCAAAAGTCTTATTTTTGCACAAAAATTGCACAAATGGCCGCAAATGCACCACCGGCACCAAAATTGGACCACGGGGCACCACTGACCTCAAAACTGAAAATTGCTTAGAGCATTCTGGTTTTTTATGCATAAGTGTGCACCAAGGATCACGGGGCACCAAAATCCAAAAGTCTTATTTTGGCACGAAAATTGCACCATGGGCTGAACATGCACCACGGGCACAAAAATTGGACCACGGGGCACCACGAACCTCAAACCTAAAAAGTGCTCTGAGCACTACGGTTTTTTATGCACAACGATGCTCCAAGGATCACAGGGCACCAAAACCCAAAAGTCTTATTTTGGCACGAAAATTGCATAATGGGCCGAAAATTCGCCACGGGAACCAAAATTGGACCAAGGGGCGCCACGAACCTCAAAACTGAAAAGTGTTCCAAGAATTGTGGTTTTTTATGCATAATAATGAACTAGGGATCACGGGACATCAAAACCCAAAAGTCTTATTTTGGCAAGAAAGTTACACTGGTGTCGAAAATGCACCACGGGCACCAAAATTGGACCTCGGGGCACCACGAACCTTAATACTGAAAAGTTATCGGAGCTCTATGGTTTTTTATGCATAAGGATGCACCAAGGATCACAGGGCACCAAAAACAAAAAGTCTTATTTTGGCACGAAAATTGCCCCATGTATCGAAAAGGTACCACGGGCTCCAAAATTGGACCACGGGGCATCAAGGACCTCAAACCTAAAAAGTGCTTCGAGCATTATGGTTTTTTATGCATAAGGATGCCCCTAGGATCATGGGGCACAAAAACCCAAAAGTCTTATTCTGGCACGAAAATTGCATAATGGGCTGGAAATGCAACACGGGCACCAAAATTGGACCCCGGGGCACCACGGACCTCAAAACTGAAAAGTGCTCCGAGAATTATGGTTTTTTATACATAAGGATGCACCAAGGATCACGGGGCACCAAAACACAAAAGTCTTATTTTGGCACGAAAATTGCACCAGGTGCCGAAAATGCACCACGGGGACCAAAATTGGACCACAGGGCACCACGAACCTAAAAACTGAAAAGTGCCTTGAGCATTTTTTTTATGCATAAGAATGCCCTAGGGATCACGGGGCACCAAAACCCAAAAGTCTTATTTACGCATGAAAATTACACCATGGGGCGAACATGCACCATAGGCACAAAAATTGGACCACGAGGCTCCACGAACATCAAAACTAAAAAGAGCTCTGAGCATTATGGTTTTTTAGCATAAGGATGCACCAGGTATCAACGGGCACCAAAAGCCAAAAGTCTTATTTTGGCACGAAAATTGCACCATGGGCCAAAAATGCACCACGGGGCACGAAAATTGGACCACTGGACACCACATACCTCAAACCTAAAAAGTGCTCCAATCGTTATGGTTTTTTATGCATAAGAATGCACTAGGGATCACGGGGCACCAAAACCCAAAAGTCTTATTTTGGCACGAAAATTGCACCATGGGCCAAAAATGCACCACGGGGCACCAAAATCAGACCACTGGACACCACGTACCTCAAAACTGAAAAGTGCTCCAAGCATTATGGTTTTTTATGCATAAGAATGCACAAGGGATCACGGGGCACAAAAACCCAAAAGTCTTATTTTGGCACTAAAATTGCACCAGGTGCCGAAAATGTACCACTGGGACCAAAATTGGACCACAGGGCACCACGAACCTAAAAACTAAAAAGTGCTTTGAGCATTATGATTTTTTATGCATAAGAATGCCCCAGGGATCACGAGACACCAAAACCCAAAAGTCTTATTTACTCATGAAAATTACACCATGGGCGGAACATGCACCATAGGCACAAAAATTGGACCACGAGGCTCCACGAACATCAAAACTAAAAAGAGCTCTGAGCATTATGGTTTTTTTGCATAAGGATGCACCAGGTATCAATGGGCACCAAAAGCCAAAAGTCTTATTTTGGCACGAAAATTGCACCATGGGCCAAAAATGCACAACGGGGCACCAAAATTGGACCACTGGACACCACGTACCTCAAACCTGAAAAGTGCTCCAAGCGTTATGATTTTTTATGCAAAAGAATGCACTAGGGATCACGGGGAACCAAAATCCAAAATTCTTATTTTCGCATGAAAATTTCATAATGGGCTGAAACTGCACCCCGGACACCAAAATTGGACCACGGGTTACGTTGGACCTCAAAACTGACAAGTACTCCGAGCATTATGGGTTTTTATGCATAAGAATGCACCAGGTATCACGGGGCAGAAAAACCCAAAAGTCTTTTTTTCGCAAGAAAATTTCACAAATGGTTGAAAATGCACCACGCGCACCTAAGTTGGACCACGGGGCACCTCGGACCTCAAAATTGAAAAGTGCCTCGAGCATGATGCTTTTTTATGCATAAGAATGCACTGGGGACCACGGGGCACCAACCCAAAAGTCTTATTTTCGCATGAAGATTGCACAATACGCCGAAAATGCACCACGGGTACCAAAATTGGACCACGGGGTACCTCGGACCTCAAAACTTAAAAGTGCTCTGACCATTATCATTTTTTATGCATAAGAATGCACCAGGGATCACGGGGCACCAAAACCCATAAGTCTTATTTTCGAACGAAAATTGCACAAATGGCCAAAAATGCACCACCGGCAACAATATTGGACCACGGGGCACCACGGACCTCAAAACTGAAAAGTGATCTAAGCATTATGGTTTTTTATGCATAAGAATGCACTAGGGATCACGGGGCACCAAAACCTAAAAGTCTTATTTTCGCATGAAAAGTGCCCAATGGGCCGAAAATGCAAAAAACTGAAAAGTGCTCCAAGCATAATGGTTTTTTATGCATAAGAATGTACCAGGGATCACGGGGCACCAAAACCCAAAAGTCTTATTTTTCGCACGATAATTGCACAATGAGCCGAAAAGGCACCACGGGCACCAAAATTGGACCACGGGGAACCTCGGACCTCAAAACATAAAAGTGCTCCAAGAATTATCATTTTTTATGCATAAGAATGCACCAGGGATCACAGAGTACCAAAACCCAAAAGTCTTAATTTCGCACGAAAATTGCACAAATGGCCGAAATTGCATTACCGTCACCAAAATTGGACCACGGGGCACCACGGACATGAAAACTGAAAAGTGTTTCGAGCATTATGATTTTTTATGCATAATAATGCACCAAGGATCATGGGGCACCAATACCCAAAATACTTATTTTCGCACGAAAATTTCACAAATGGCCTAAAATGCACCACCGGCACCAAAATTGGACCACTGGGCACCACGGACCTCAAACCTGAAAAGTGCTCCTAGCATTATGGATTTTAATCCATACGAATGCACCAGGGATAACGGGGAACCAAAACCCAAAAGTCTTATTTTCACACAAAGATTGCACAAATGGCCGAAAATTCACCACCGGCACCAAAAGTTGACCACAAGGCACCTCGGACCTCAAAACTGAAAAGTGCCCCGAGCATTATGGTTTTTTATGCATAAGAATGCACCAGGGACCACGGGGCACCAACACAAAAGTCTTATTTTCGCACGAAGATTGCACAATAGGCCGAAAATGCACCACAGGCACCAAAATTGGACCACGGGGCACCTCAGACCTCAAAAGTTAAAAGTGCTTTGAGCATTATGGTTTTTTATGCATAAGAATCCACTAGGGATCACGGGGCACCAAAACCCGAAAGTCTTATTTTCGCACGAAAATTGCACAAATGGCCGAAAATGCACCACCGACAACAAAATTGGACCACCGGGTACCACGGACCTCAAAACTGAAAAGTGCTCCAAGCATTGTGCTTTTTTATGCATAAGAATGCACCAGGGATCCCGGGGCACCAAAACCTAAAAGTCTTATTTTCGCATGAAAAGTGCGCAGTAGGCCGAAAATGCACAAAACTGAAAAGTGCTCCAAGCAATATGGTTTTTTATGCATAAGAATGCACCAGGGATCACGGGGCACAAAAACCCAAAAGTCTTATTTTCGCACGAAAATTGCACAATGGGCACCAAAATTGGACCACGGGGCACCTTGGACCTCAAAACTCAAAAGTGCTCTAAGCATTATGGTTTTTTATGCATAAGAATGCACCAAGGATCATGGGGCACCAAAACCCAAAAGTCTTATTTTCGCACAAAAATTGCACAAATGGCCGAAAATGCACCACTGGCACCAAAATTGGACCACGAGGCACGACGGACCTTAATACTGAAAAGTTATTTGAGCTCTATGGTATTTTATGCATAATGATGCACCAAGGATCACAGGGCACGAAAAACCAAAAGTCTTATTTTGGCACTAAAATTGCCCCATGTGCCGAAAAGGTACGACGGGCTCCAAAATTGGACCACGGGCATCACGGACCTCAAACCTAAAAAATGCTTCGAGCATTATGGTTTTTTATGCATAAGGATGCCCCTAGGATCATGGGCACCAACACCCAAAAGTCTTATTTTGGCACGAAAATTGCATAATGGGCTGAAAATGCACCACGGGCACCAAAATTGGACCACAGGGCACCACGGACCTCAAAACTGAAAAGTGCTGTGAGCATTATGGTTTTTTATGCATAAGGATCCACCAAGGATCATGGGGCACCAAAACACAAAAGTCTTATTTTGGCACGAAAATTGCACCAGGTGCCGAAAATGCACCACGAGGACCAAAATTGGACCACAGGGCACCACGAACCTAAAAACTGAAAAGTGCTTTGAGCATTATTTTTTTTATGCATAAGAATGCCCCAGGGATCACGGGGTACCAAAACCCAAAAGTCTTATTTACGCATGAAAATTACACCATAGGGCGAACATGCACCATAGGCACAAAAATTGGACCACGAGGCTCCACGAACATTAAAACTAAAAAGAGATCTAAGCATTATGGTTTTTTTGCTTAAGGATGCACCAGGTATCAACGGGCACCAAAAGCCAAAAGTCTTATTTTGGCACGAAAATTGTACCATGGGCCAAAAATGCACCATGGGGCACCAAAATTGGACCATTGGACACCACGTACCTCAAACCTGAAAAGTGCTCCAAGCGTTATGGTTTTTTATGCATAAGAATGCATTAGGGATCACGGGGCACCAAAACCCAAAAGTCTTATTTTGGCACGAAAATTTCACCATGGGCCAAAAATGCACCACGGGGAACCAAAATCGGACCACGGGACACCACGTACCTCAAAATTGAAAAGTGCTCCAAGCATTATGGTTTTTTATGCATAAGAATGCACAAGGGATCACGGGGCACAAAAACCCAAAAGTCTTATTTTGGCACGAAAATTGCACCAGGTGCCAAAAATGCACAACCGACACCAAAATTGGACCACGGGGCACCACGAACCTTAATACTGAAAAGTTATCCAAGCTCTATGATTTTTTATGCATAAGGATGCACCAAGGGTCACAAGGCACCAAAAACCAAAAGTGTTATTTTGGCACGAAAATTGCACCATGGGCAAAAAATCCACCACGGGGCACCAAAATCGGACCACTGGGCACCACGAAGCTCAAACCTGAAAATTGGTCCTAGCAATATGGATTTAAATCCATATGAATGCACCAGGGATCACGGGGAACCAAAACCCAAAAGTCTTATTTTTGCACGAAGATTGCACAAATGGCCGAAAATTCACCACCGGTACCAAAATTGGACCACAAGGCACCTCGAACCTCAAAACTGAAAAGTGCCCCGAGCATTATGGTTTTTTATGCATAAGAATGCACCAGGGAACACGGGACACCAACCCAAAAGCCTTATTTTCGCACAAAAGTTGCACAAATGGCCGAAAATGCACCACCGGCACCAAAATTGGAACACGGGGCACCACAGACCTCAAAACTGAAAAGTGCTCCGAGCATTATGATTTTTTATGCATAACAATGCACCAGGGATCACGGGCACAAAAACCCAAAAGTGTTATTGTCGTACAAAAATTGCACAATGGGCTGAAAATGCACCACGGGCACCAAAATTGGACCATGGGGCACCTCGGACCTAAAAACAGAAAAGTGCTCTGAGCATTATGGTTTTTTATGCTTAAGAATGAAGCAGGGATCACGGGGCACCAAAACCCAAAAGTCTTATTTTCATACGAAAATTGCACAAATGGTCGAAAATGCACACCGGGCACCAAAATTGGACCACGGGGCACCACGAACGTCAAGACTGAAAAGTGCTCTGAGCATTATGATTTTTTATGCATAAGAATGCACCAGGGATCACGGTTCACCAAAACCCGAAAGTCTTATTTTAGAACGAAAATTGTACAATGTGCCGAAAATGCATGATGTGCACCAAAATTGGACCACGGGGAACCTCGGACCTCAAAACTGAAAAGTGGTCTGGGCATTGTGGTTTCTTATGCATTAGAATGCACCAGGGATCAGGGGGCACCAAAATCCAAAAGTCTTATTTTAGGACGAAAATTGTACAATGGGTCGAAAATGCACCACGGGGCACCTCGGACCTCAAAACTGAAAAGTGGTCTGGGCATTATGGTTTGTTATGCATTAGAATGCACCAGGGATCATGGGGCACCAAAATCCAAAAGTCTTATTTTAGCGCGAAAATTGTACAATGGGTCGAAAATGCACCACGGGGCACCTCAGACCTCAAAACTTAAAATTGCTCTGAGAATTATGGTTTTTTATGCATAAGAATGCACCAGGGATCACGGGGTACCCCAACCCAAAAGTCTTATTTTCGTACGAAAATTCCAATATGGGCTGAAAATGTACCCCGGGCACCAAAATTGGACCACGGGGCACCTCGGACCTCAAAACTGAAAAGTTCTATGAGCATTATGGTTTTTTATGCATAAGAATGCATCATGGATCTCGGTTCACCAAAACCCAAAAGACTTATTTTAGCACGAAAATTATACAATGTGCCGAAAATGCATGATGGGCACCAAAATTGGACCACGGGGCACCTCGGACCTCAAAACTGAAAAGTGTTCCGAGCATTAAGATTTTTTATGCATAAGAATACACCAGGGATAACGGGGCACCAAAACCCAAAAGTCTTATGTTTGGCCGAAAAATGAACAAATGTTCGTAAATGCACACCCGACACAAAAATTGTACTACGGGGCACCACTAACCTCAGGACAGAAAAGTGTTCTGAGCGTTATGATTTTTTATGCATAAGAATTCACCAAGGATCACGGGGCACCAAAACCCAAAAGTCTCATTTTCGCATGAAAATTGCACAATGGGCCGAAAATGCACCCCGGGCACCAAAATTGGACCACGAGGCACCACGGACCTCAAAACTGAAAAGTATTCTGAGAATTATGATTTTTTATGCATAAGAATGCACCAGGGAGTATGGGGGCACCAAAACCCAAAAGTCTTATTTTTGCACGAAAATTGCACAATGTGCCGAAAATGCACCACGGGCACCAAATTGGACCACGGGGCACCTCGGTCCTCAAAACTGAAAAGTGCACCGAGCATTATGGTTTTTTACGCATTAGAAAGCACCAGCGATCACGGGGCACCAAAACCCAAAAGTGTTATTTTTGCACGAAAATTGCACAGTGGGCCGAAAATGCACCCCGGGCACCAAAATTGGACAACGGGGCACCTTGGACGTCAAAACTGAAAAGTGCTATGAGCATTATGGTTTTTTATGCATAAGAATGCACCAGGGATCACGGTTCACCAAAACCCAAAAGTCTTATTTTAGCACGAAAATGCACCACCGGCACCAAAATTGGACCACCGGGCACCACGGACCTCAAAACTGAAAAGTGGTCCAAGCATTATGATTTTTTATGCATAAGATTACACTAGGGATCAAGGGGCTCCAAAACCCAAAAGTCTTATTTTCGCACAAAAATTGCACAAATGGCTGAAAATGCACCACCGGCTCCAAAATTGGACCACGGGCCACCACAGACCTCAAAACTGAAAGTGCTCCAAGCATTATGGTTTTTTATGCATAAGAATGCACCAGGCATCACGGGGCACCAAAACCCAAAAGTCTCATTTTCGCACGAAAATTGCATAATGGGCCGTAAATGCATCACGGGCACCAAAATTGGACCACGGCGGACGTCGGATCTCAAAACCCAAAAGTGCTTTGAGCATTATAGTTTTTTATGCATATGATTGAAACAGGGATCACGGGGAACCAAAACCCAAAAGTCTTATTTTCGCAGGAAAATTGCACAATTGGCCGAAAATGCATCACGGGCATCAAAATTGGACCAAGAGGTACCTCGGACCTCAAAACTTAAAAGTGCTCCAAGAATTATGGTTTTTTATGCATAAAAATGCACTAGGGATCCCGGGGCACCAAAACCTAAAAGTCTTATTTTCGCACGAAAATTGCACAAATGGCCAAAAATGCACCACCAGCACCAAAATTGGACCATGGGGCACCATGGATCTCAAAACTGAAAAGTTCTCCTAGCATTATGGTTATTGATGCATAAGAATGCACTAGGGATCACGGGGGACCAAAACCCAAAAGTCTTATTTTCGCATGAAAATTGCACAATGGGCTGAAAATGCATCACGAGCACCAAAATTTGACCACGGGGCACCTCGGACCTCAAAACTTAAAAGTGCTCCAAGCATTATGGTTTTTTATGCATAAGAATGCACCAGGGATCATAGGGCACCGAAACCCAAAAGTCTTATTTTCGCACGAAAATTGCACAAATGGCCGAAAATGCACCACTGGCACCTAAATTGGACCACGAGGCACCACGAACCTCAAATCTTAAAAGTGTTCCGAGCATTATGATAGTTTATGCATAAGAATGCACCAGGGTTCACAGGGCACCAAAACCCAAAAGTCTTATTTTCGCACGAAAATTGCACAATGGGCCGAAAATGCATCACGGGCACCAAAATTGGACCATGGGGCACCTCGGACCTCAAAACTTAAAAGTGCTTCGAGCATTGTGATTTTTTATGCATAAGAATGAACCAGGGATCACAGGGCACCAAAACCCAAAAGTCTTATTTCCGCACGAAAATTTGACAACTAGCCGAAAATGCACCAACGGCAGCAATATTGGAGCACGGGGCCCCACGGACCCCAAAACTGAAAAGTGCTCCAAGCATTATGATTTTTTATGCATAATTATGCACTAGGGATCACGGTGCACCAAAAGCCATAAGCCTTATTTTCGCACGAAAATTGCACAATGGGTCGAAAATGCATCACGGGCACCAAAATTGGACCACGGGGCACCTCAGACCTCAAAACTTAAAAGTACTTTGAGCATTATGGGTTTTTATGCCTAAAAATGAACCAGGGATCACAGGGCACCAAAATCCAAAAGTCTTATTTTCGCACAAAAATTTCACAACCAGCCGAAAATGCACCAACGGCACCAAATTGGACCACGGGGCACCACGGACCCCAAAACTGAAAAGTGCTCCAAGCATTATGGTTTTTTATGCATAATTATGTACCAGGGATCACGATGCACCAAAACCCAAAGGCCTTATTTTCGAACGAAAATTTCACAAATGGCCAAAAATGCACCATCGACACCAAAATTGGACCACGGGGCACCATGGATCTCAATACTTAAAAGTGCTCCCAGCATTATGGTTTTTTTTTTAATAAGAATGCACCAGGGATCATGGGGCACCAAAACCCAAAAGTCTTATTTTCGCACGAAAATTTCATAACTAGCCGAAAATGCACCACCGGCACCAAAATTGGACCACGAGGCACCACGGACCTCAAAACTGAAAAGTGTTCCGAGCAATATGGTTTTTTATGCATAAAAGTGCACCAGGGATCACAAGGCACAAAAACCAAAAAGTCTCATGTTCGCATGAAAATTGCACAATAGGCCAAAAATGCACCACAGGCACCAAAATTGGACCACAGGGCACCTCGGACCTCAAAACTGATAACTGTCTGAGCATTATGGTTTCTTAGGCATAAGAAAGCACCAAGGATCACGGGACACCAAAACCCAAAAGTCTTATTTTCGCACAAAAATTGCACAAATGGCCCAAGATGCACCCCCGGCACAAAAATTGGACCACGGGGAACCAAGAACCTCAAAACTGAAAAGTATTTCGAGCATTATGGTTTTTTATGCATAAGAATGCACCAAGGATCACGGGGCACCAAAATCCAAAAGTCTTATTTTTGCACGAAAATTGCAGAAAGGGCCGAAAATGCACCACGGACACGAAAATTGGACCACGGGGCACCACGGACCTAAAAACTTAAAAGTGCTCCAAGCATTATGGTTTTTTATGCATAAGAATGCACCAGGGATCACGGGGCATCAAAACCCAAAAGTCTTATTTTCCCACGAAAATTGCACAATGGGCCGAAAATGCGTCACGGGCACCAAAATTGGACCACGGGGCGCCTCGGACCTCAAAACTTAAAATTTCTCTGAGCATTAGGGTTTTTTATGCGTAAGAATGAATGAGGGATCACGGGGCACCAAAACCCAAAAGTCTTATATTCGCAAAAAAAATTCACAATTGGCCGAAAATGCACCACCAGCACCAAAATTGTACCACGGGGCACCACGGACCTCAAAACTGAAAAGTGCTCCAAGCATTATGGTTTTTTATGCATAAGAATGCACCAAGGATCATGGGGCATCTCGGACCTCAAAACTGAAAAGTGCTCTAAGCATTATGGTTTTTTATGGATAAGAATGCACCAGGGATCACGGGGCACAAAAACCAAAAAGTTTTAGTTACGCACGAAAATTGCACCATGTGCCGGAAATGTACCACGGGCACCAAAATTTGACCACTGGACACCACGGATCTGAAAACTGAAAATTGCTCCGAGCATTATGGTTTTTTATGTATAAGAATACACTAGGGATCACGCGGTACCAAAACCCAACAGTCTTATATTCGCACGAAATTGCATAAATGGCTGAAAATGCACCACCGACACCAAAACTGGACCACGGGGCACCACGGACCTCAAATCTGAAAAGTGCTCTGAGCATTATTGTTTTTTATGCATAAGAATGCACCAGGGATCACGCGGCACCAAAACCTAACAGTCTTGTATTCGCACGAAAATTGCATAAATGGTTGAAAATGCACCACCGACACCAAAATTGGACCACTGGACACCACGGACCTCAAAACTAAAAAGTTCTTCGAGCATTATGGTTTTTTATGTATAAGAATGCACCAGGGATCACGGGGCCCCAAAACCAAAAAGTCTTATTTTCGCACGAAAATTGCACAATAGATCGAAAATGCACCACGACACTAAAATTGGACCACGGGGCACATCTGACCTCAAAATCGAAAAGTGCTCCAAGCATTATGGATTTTTATGCATAAGAATGCACCAGGGATCACGGGGTACAAAAACCCAAAAGTCTTATTTTCGCACGAAAATTGCACAATGGGCCGAAAATGCACCACGGGCACCAAAATTGGACCATGGAGCACCTTCGACATGAAAACTGAAAAGCGCTCCAAGCATTATGGTTTTTTATGCATAAGAATGCACCAGTGATCATGGCGCACAAAATCCCGAAAGTCTTATTTTCGCACGAAAATTGCACAAAAGGCCGAAAATGCACCACGGACTCCAAAATTGGACTACGGGGAACCTGGGACCTCAAAATTGAAAAGTGCTCCGAGCATTATGGTTTTTTATGCATAAGAATGCACCAGTGATCACGGGGCACCAAAACCCAAAAGTCTTATTTTCGCACGAAAATGGCACAGTTGGCCGAAAATGCGTCACAAGCACCAAAATTGGACCACGGGGCACCACGGACCTGGAAACTGAAAAGTGCTCGAAGCATTATGGTTTTTTATGCATAAGAATGCACCAGTGATCACGGGGCATAAAAACCCAAAAGTCTTATTGTCGCACAAAAGTTGCACACTGGGCCTAAAAATGCACCATGTATACCAAATTTGGACCACAGGGCACCATGGACCTCAAAACTGAAAAGTGCTCCGAGAATTATAGTTTTTTATGCAAAAGAATCCACAAGGATCACGGGGCATGAAAACCCATAAGTCTTATTTTGGCACGAAAATTGCACCATGGACAAAAAATACACCACGGGGCAGCAAAATGTGACCACTGGATACCACGGACCTCAAAACTGAAAAGTATTCCAAGCATTATGGTTTTTTATGCATAAGAATGCACCATGGATCACGGTGCACCAAAACCCAAAAGTCTTATTTTCGCACGAAAATGCCACAGTGGGCCGAAAATGCACCACGGGCTCCAAAATTGGACGACGAGGAACCTCGGACCTCAAAAATGGAAAGTGCTCTGAGCATTATGGTTTTTTATGCATAAGAATGCACCAAGGATCACGGGGCACGAAAACCCATAAGTCTTATTTTGGCACAGAAATTGCACCATGGACAAAAAATGCACCACGGGGCACCAAAATGTGACCACTGGATACCACGGACCTCAAAACTGAAAAGTGCTCCGAGCATTATGGTTTTTTATGCATAAGAATGCACTAGGGATCATGGGGCATAAAAACCCAAAAGTCTTATTTTCGCACGAAAATTGCACAATAGGCTGAAAATGCACCACGGGCACCAAAATTCGACCACGGGGCACCTCGGACTTGAAAATTGAAAAGTGCTCCAAGCATTATGGCTTTTTATGCATAAGAATGCACCAGTGATGACAGGGCACAAAAACCCAAAAGTCTTATTTTCGCACGAAAATTGCACACTAGGCCGAAAATGCACCACGTATACCAAAATTGGACCACAAGGCACCATTGACCTCAAAACTGAAAAGTGCTCCGAGAATTATGGTTTTTTATGCAAAAGAATGCCACAAGGATCACAGGGCACAAAAACCCATAAGTCTTATTTTGGCACGAAAATTGCACCATGGACAAAAAATACACCACGGGGCAGCAAAATGTGACCACTGGATACCACGGACCTCAAAACTGAAAAGTCTTCCGAGCATTATGGTTTTTTATGCATAAGAATGCACTAGGGATCACGGGGCACCAAAACCTAAAAGTCTTATTTTCGTACGAAAATTGCACAAATGGCCGACAATGCACCACCGGCACCAACATTTGACCACGGGGCACCACGAACCTCAAAGCTGTAAAGTCCTCCGAGCATTATTATTTTTTATGCATAAGAATGCACCAGGGATGACGGGACACCAAAAACCAAAAGTCTTATTTTCGCACGAAAATTGCTCAATGGGTAAAAAATGCCTCACGGGCACCAAAATTGGAGCACGAGGCACCACGGGCCTCAAAACTGAAAAGTGCTATGAGAATTATGGTTTTTTATGCATAACAATGCCCCAAGTATCACGGGACACAAAAACCCAAAAGTTTTATTTTGGCACGAAAATTGCACCATGGGCCAAAAATGCAACACGGGGCACCAAAATTGGACTACTGGACACCACAGACATCAAAACTGAAAAGTGCTCCGAGCAATATGGTTTTTTATGTATAAGAATGCAGCAGGGATCACAGGGTACCAAAACCCAAAAGTCTTATTTTCACACGAAAATTGGATAAATGGCCGAAAATGCACCACCGGCACCAAAATTGGACCACGGAGCTCCACGGGCCTGACAATTGAAAAGTGTTGCGAGCATTTTGGTTTTTATGCATAAGAATGCACAAGGGATCACGGGGTACCAAAACCCAAAAGTCTTATTTTCGCACGGAAATTGTACCATGGGCAGCAAAATTTGACCACTGGACACCACGAACATCAAAACTGAAAAGTGCTCTGAGCATTATTGTTTATTAAGTATAAGAATGCACCAGGAATCACGGGGCAATAAAATCCAAAACTCTTATTTTCACATAAAAATTGCACAAATGGCCAAAAATGCACCACCGAAAACAAAATTGGACCACGGGGTACCACGGACCTCAAAATTGAAAAGTGCTCCGAGCATTATGGTTTTTTATGCGTAAGAATGCCCCAAGGATGACGGGTCACCAAAACCCAAAAGTCTTATGTTGGCACGAAACTTGCACCATGAGCCACCAAAAATGCATCACGGGGCACCAAAATTGGCCCACTAGAGACCACAGACCTCAAAATTGAAAAGTGTTCCGAGCATTATCATTTTTTATGTATAAGAATGCACTAGGAATCACGGGGCACTAAAACCAAATAGTCTTATTTTCGCACGAAAATTGCACAATGGGACAAAAATGCACCACGGGCACCAAAATTGAACCACGGGGCACCTCGGACATCGTAACTGAAAAGTGCTCAGAGCATTATAGTTTTTTATGCATAAGAATGCACCAGGGATCACAGGGTACCAAAACCGAAAAGTCTTATTTTCGCACGAAAATTGGACAAATGGCTGAACATGCACCACCGGCACCAAAATTGGACCACAGAGCACCACTGACATGAAAGTTGAAAAGTGTTGCGAGCATTATGGTTTTTTATGCATAAGAATGCACCAGGGATCACGGGGTACCAAAACCCAAAAGTCTTATTTTCGCACGAAAATTGCACCATGGGCAGCAAAATTTGACCACTGGACACTATGGACCTCAAAACTGAAAAGTGCTCCAAGCATTATTATTTTTTAAGTATAAGAGTGCACCAGGAATCACGGGGCAATAAAACCCAAAACTATTATTTTCACATAAAAATTGCACAAATGGCCGAAAATGCACCACCGGAAACAAAATTGGACCACGGGGTACCACGGACCTCAAAATTGAAAAGTGCTCCGAGCATTATGGTTTTTTATGCATAAGAATGCCCCAAGGATCACGGGTCACCAAAATCCAAAAGTCTGATGTTGGCACGAAACTTGCACCAGGAGCCAAAAATGCACCACGGGGCACCAAAATTGGCCCACTGGAGACCACGGACCTCAAAACTGAAAAGTGCTCTGAGCATTATTGTTTTTTATGCATAAGAATGCACCAGGAATCACGGGGCAATAAAACCCAAAACTCTTATTTTCGCATGAAAATTGCACAAATGGCCGAAAATGCACCACCGGCAACAAAATTGGACCACGGGGCACCACGGACCTCAAAACTGAAAAGTTCTCCGAGCATTATGGATTTTCATGCATACGAATGCACCAGGGATCAGGGGGCACCAATACCCAAAAGTCTTACTTTTGCACGAAAATTGCACTGTGGGAAGCAAAATTTGACCACTGGACACCACGGACGTCAAAACTGGAAAGTACTCTGAGCATTATTGTTTTTTATATATAAGAATGCACCAGGAATCACGGGGAAATAAAACCTAAAACTCTTTTTTTCGCATGAAAATTGCACAAATGGCAGAAAATGCACCACCGGCAACAAAATTGGACCACGGGGCACCACGGACCTCAAAACTGAAAAGTGCTCTGAGCATTATGGATTTTCATGCATACGAATGCACCAGGGATCACAAGGCACCAATACCCAAAAGTCTTACTTTCGCACGAAAATTGCACCGTGTGCTGAAATTGCTCCCCGGCAAGCAAAATTTGACCACTGGACACCATGGACCACAAAACTGAAAAGCGCTCCGAGCATTATGGTTTTCTATGTATAAAGAATGCACTAGGGATCACGGGGCACCAAAACCAAAGAGTCTTATTTTCACACGAAAATTGCACAGTGGGACAAAAATGCACAACGGGCACCAAAATTGGACCACGGCGCACGTCGGACCTCAAAAATGAAAAGTACTCCGAGCATTATGTTTTTTATGCATAAGAATGCACCAGGGATCACAGGGTACCAAAATCCAAAAGTCATATTTTCGCACGAAAATTGGACAAATGGCCGAAAATGCACCACCGGCACCAAAATTGGACCACAGAGCACCACGGACCTGAAAACTGAAAAGTGTTGTGAGCATTATGGTTTTTTATGCATAAGAATGCACCAGGGATCACGGGGAACCAAAACCCAAAAGTCTTATTTTCGCACGAAAATTGCACCATAGGCAGCAAAATTTAACCATTGGACACCACGGACCTCAAAAATGAAAAGTGCTCTGAGCATTATTATTTTTTAAGTTTATGAATGCACCAGGAATCACGGGGCAATAAAACCCAAAACTCTTATTTTCGCATAAAAATTGCACAAATGGCCGAAAATGCACCATCGGAAACAAAATTGGACCACGGGGTACCATGGACCTCAAAACTGAAAAGTGCTCTGAGCATTATGGTTTTTTATGCATAAGAATGCCCCAAGGATCACGGGTCACAAAAACCCAAAAGTCTTATGTTGGCACGAAACTTGCACCATAAGCAAAAAATGCACCACGGGGCATCAAAATTGGCCCACTGGAGACCACGGACCTCAACACTGAAAAGTGCTCCGAGCATTATTGGTTTTTATGCATAACAATGCACCAGGAATCACGGGCAATAAAACCCAAAACTCTTATTTTCGCATGAAAATTGCACAAATGGCCGAAAGTGCACCACTGGCAACAAATTTGGACCACGTGGCACCACAGACCTCAAAACTGAAAAGTGCTCCGAGCATTATGGATTTTCATGCATATGAATGCACCAAGGATCACGGGACACCAATACCCAAAAGTCTTACTTTCACACGAAAATTGCACCGGGGGAAGCAAAATTTGACCATTGGACACCACGGACCTCAAACCTGGAAAGTACTCTGAGCATTATTGTTTTTTATGTATAAGAATGCACCAGGAATCACAGGGCAATACTACCCAAAACTCTTATTTTCGCATGAAAATTGCACAAATGGCAGAAAATGCACCACCGGCAACAAAATTGGACCACGGGGCACCACAGACCTCAAAACTGAAAAGTGCTCCGAGCATTATGGATTTTCATGCATACGAATGCACCAGGGATCATGGGGCACCAATACCCAAAAGTATTACTTTCGCACGAAAATTGCACCGTGTGCCGAAATTGCACCCCGGCAAGCAAAAATTGACCACTGGACACCACGGACCTCAAAACTATAAGGTGCTCCGTGCATTATGGTTTTTATGTATAAAGAATGCACTAGAGATCATGAGGCAGCAAAACCAAAGAGTCTTATTTTCGCACGAAAATTGCACAATGGGACGAAAATGCACAACGGGCACCAAAATTGGACCACGGGGCACCTCGGACCTCAAAACTGAAAAGTACTTCGAGCATTATGGTTTCTTATGCATAAGAATGCACCAAGGATCACAGGGTACCAAAACCCAAAAGTCTTATTTTCGCACGAAAATTGGACAAATGGCCGAAAATGCACCACCGGCACCAAAATTGGACCACGGAGCACCACGGACCTGAAAATTGAAAAGTGTTGCGAGCATTATGGTTTTTTATACATAAGAATGCACCAGGGATCACAGGGCACCAAAACCCATAAGTCTTATTTTTCGCACGAAAATTGCACCATGGGCAGCAAAATTTGATCACTGGACACCACGGACCTCAAAACTGAAAAGTGCTCCGAGCATTATTGTTTTTTAAGTATAAGAATGCACCAGGAATCACGGGGCAATAAAACCCAAAACTCTTATTTTCGCATAAAAATTGCACAAATGGCCGAAAATGGACAACCTGAAACAAAAGTGGACCACGGGGTACCACGGACCTCAAAATTGAAAAGTGCTCCGAGCATTATGGTTTTTTATGCATAAGAATGCCCCAAGGATCACGGGTCACCAAAATCCAAAAGTCTTATGTTGGCACGAAACTTGCACCATGAGCCAAAAATGCACCACGGGACAGCAAAATTGGCACACTGGAGACCACGAACGTCAAAACTGAAATGTGCTCTGAGCATTATTGTTTTTTATGCATAAGAATGCACCAGGAATCACGCAGCAATAAAACCCAAAACTCTTATTTTCGCATGAAAATTGCACAAATGGCCAAAAATGCACCACCAGCAACAAAATTGGACCACGGGGAACCACGGACCTCAAAACTGAAAAGTGCTCCGAGCATTATGAATTTTCATGCATACGAATGCACCAGGGATCACGGGGCACCAATACCCAAAAGTCTTTCGCACGAAAATTGCACCGTGTGCTGAAATTGCACCCCGGCAAGCAAAATTTGACCACTGGACACCATGGACCACAAAACTGAAAAGTGCTCCATGCATTATGGTTTTTTATGCATAAAGAATGCACTAGGGATCACGGGGCACCAAAACCAAAGAGTCTTATTTTCGCACGAAAATTGAACAGTGGGACGAAAATGCACAACGGGCACCAAAATTGGACCACGGCGCACCTCGGACCTCAAAACTGAAAAGTACTCTGAGCATTATGGTTTTTTATGCATAAGAATGAACTAGGGATCACAGGGTACCAAAATCCAAAAGTCTTAATTTCGCACGAAAATTGGACAAATGGCCAAAAATGCACCACCGGCACCAAAATTGGACCACGGAGCACCACGGACCTGAAAACTGAAAAGTGTTGCGAGCATTATGGTTTTTTATGCATAAGAATGCACCAGGGATCATAGGGCACCAAAACCCATAAGTCTTATTTTTGCACGAAAATTGCACCATGGGCGGCAAAATTTGACCACTGGACACCACGGACCCAAAACTGGAAAGTGCTCCGAGCATTATTGTTTTTTAAGTATATGAATGCACCAGGAATCACAGGGAGATAAAACCCAAAACTCTTATTTTCGCATAAAAGTTGCACAAATGGCCGAAAATGCACCACCGGAAACAAAATTGGACCACGGGGTACCACGGACCTCAAAATTGAAAAGTGCTCCGAGCATTATGATTTTTTATGCATATGAATGCCCCAAGGATCATGGGTCACCAAAACCCAAAAGTCTTATGTTGGCACGAAACTTGCACCATGAGCCAAAAATGCACCACGGGGCACCAAAATTGGCCCACTGGAGACCACGGACCTCAAAACTGAAAAGTGCTCACAGCATTATTCATTTTTATGTATATGAATGCTCCAGGAATCATGGGGCACCAAAACCCAAAAGTCTTATTTTCGCAAGAAAATTGCACAATGGGCTGAAAATGCACCACGAGGCACCAAAATTGGACCACTGCACACCACAGACATCAAAACTGAAAAGTGCTTCGAGGATTATGGTTTTTTATGTATATGAATGCACCAGGGATCATAGGGCACCAAAACCCAAAAGTCTTATTTTCGCACGAAAATTGCACAATGGGCAAAAAATGCACCACGGGCACCAAAATTGGACCATGGGGCAACACGGACCTCAAAACTGAAAAGTGCTTCGAGGAACATGGTTTTTTATGCATAAGAATGCACCAGGGATCACGGGGCACCAAAACCAAAAAGTCTTATTTTCGCACAAAATTTGCACAATATGCCGAAAATGTAGCACGTGGCACCAAAATTGGACCACTGCACACCATGGACCTCAAAACTGAAAAGTGCTTCGAGCATTATGGTTTTTTTATGTATATGAATGCACTAGGGATTGGGGCACCAAAACCCAAAAGTCTTATTTTCACACGAAAATTGCACAATGGGTAGAAAATGCACCACGGTCACCAAAATTGGACCATGGGGCAACACGGACCTCAAAACTGAAAAGTGCTTCGAGGAACATGGTTTTTTATGCATAAGAATGCACCAAGGATCACAGGGCACCAAAACCCAAAAATCTTCTATTTACAAGAAAATTGCACCATGTGCCGAAAATGCACCACGAGCACCAGAATTTGACCACTGGACACGACGAACCTCAAAACTGAAAAGTGCTCTGAGCATTATGGTTTTTTATGTATAAGAATGCTCCAGAGATCACGGGGCACCAAAACCCAAAAGTCTTATTTTCGCACGAAAATTGCACGATGGGCCGAAAATGCACGACGGCCACCAAAATTGGATCACAGGGCCACTCAGACCTCAAAACTGAAAAGTGCTCCAAGCATTATGGTTTTTTATGGATAAGAATGCAGTAGGGATCACGGGGCACCAAAACCCAAAAGTCTTATTTTCGCACGAAAATTGCACAATGAGCCGAAATTGTACCACAGGCACCAAAATTGGACCACGGATACCTCGGACCTCAAAACTGAAAAGTGCTCCGAGCATTATGGGTTTTTATGCGTAAGAGTGCACCAGGGATCACGGGGCACCAAAACCCAAAAGTCTTATTTTCGTAAAATATTGCACAAATGGCATTAAATGCACCATCGGTACCAAAATTGGACCACGGGGCACCACGGACCTCAAAACTGAAAAGTGCTCCAAGCATTACGGTTTTTTATGCATAAGAATGCCCCAAGGATCACAGGGCACCAAAACCCAAAAGTCTTATTTTGGCACGAAAATTGCACCATGGGCCAAAAATGCACCACGGGGAACCAAAATTGGACAACTGGACACCACGAACCTCAAAACTGAAAAGTGCTCTAAGCACTATGGTTTTTTATGCATACGAATGCATCAAGGATGACAGGGTTCTAAAACGCAAAATTCTGATTTTCGCTTAAAAATTGCACAATGGGCCGAAAATGCACCACAGGCACTAAAATTGGACCACGCGGCAGCACGGACCTCAAAATTGAAAAGTACTCCGAGAATTATGGTTTTTATGCATAAGAATACTCAAGGATAACGGGGCACCAAAACCCAAAAGTCTTATTTGGCACGAAAATTGCACCATGGGCCAAAATTGCACCACGGGGCCCCAAAATTGGACCGCTGGATTCCAAGGACCTCAAAACTGAAAATCGCTCCGAGCATTATGGTTTTCTATGCCTAAGAATGCACCAGGGATCACGGGGCACCAAAACCCAAAAGTCTTATGTTCACACAAAAAATTGCACAAGGGACTGAAAATGCATCAGGGGCACCAAAATTGGACCATGGGGAACCACGGACCTCAAAACTGAAAAGTGCTCCGAGCATTATGGTTTTTTATGCATAAGAATGCACTAGGGATCACGGGGCACCAAAAACCAGAAGTCTTTTTTTGGCACGAAAATTGCACCATGGGCCAAAAATGCACCACGGAGCAACAAAGTTGGCCCACTAGACACCACGGACCTCAAAACTGAAAAGTGCTCTGAGCATTATTGTTTTGTTATGTATAAGAATGTTTCAGGGATCACGGGGCACCAAAACCCAAAAGTCTAATTTTCGCATGAAAATTGCATAAATGGCCGAAAATACGCCACCGACACCAAAATTTGACTACGAGGCACCACGAACCTCAAAACGAAAAAGTACTCCGAGCATTATGTTTTTTATGCATAAGAATGCCCCAAGGATCACGGGGCACCAAAACCTAAATGTCTTATTTTTGCACTAAAATTGCACTATGGGCCAAAAATGCACCACAGGGCACCAAAATTGGCCCACTGGACACCATGGACCTTAAAACTGAAAAGTGCTCCGAGCATTATGGTTTTCTTACGTATAAGAATGAACTAGGGATCACGGAGCACCAAAACCCAAAATTCTTATTTTGGCACGACAATTGAATTATGTGCCGAAAATGCACCACGGGCACCAAAATTTGACCACGGGGCACCACGGACCGCAAAACTGAAAAGTGCTCCAAGCATTATGGTTTTTTATGCATAAGAATGCACCAGGGATCACGGGGCATCAACACCCAAAAGTCTTATTTTCGCACGAAAATTGCGCAATGGGCCGAAAATGCACCATAGGCACCAAACTTGGACCACGGGACACCACGGACCTCAAAACTGAAAAGTGCTCCTAGAATTATGGTAATTATGCATAAGAATGCCCCAAGGATCACGGGGCACCGAAGCCCATAAGTCTTATTTTGGCACGGAAATTGCACAATGGACCGAAAATGCATCACGGGCACCAAAATTGGACCACGGGGCATCACGGGCCTCAAAACTGAAAAGTGCTCTGAGCACTATGGTGTTTTATGTATAAGAATGCACCAAGGATCACGGGGAACCAAAACCCAAAAGTCTTATTTTGGCACGAAAATTGGACCACGGGCCGAAAATCCACCACGGGCACAAAAGTTGGACCACGAGGCACCTCGGACCTCAAACCTGAAAAGTGCTCTGAGCATTATGGTTTTTTTATGCATAAGAATGCACTAGGGATCACGGGGCACCAAAACCCAAAAGTCTTATTTTCGCACGAAAATTGCGTAAATGGCCGAAAATGCACCACTGGCACCAAAATTGGACCACGAGGCACCACGGACCTCAAAACTGAAAGTGCTCCAAGCATTATGGTTTTTTATGCATAAGAATGGACCAGGGATCATGGGGCACAAAAATCTAAAAGTCTTATTTTCGCACGAAAAATGAACAATGGGCCGAAAATGCACCACGGGCACCAAAATTGGACCACGGGGCACCTCAGACCTCAAACCTGAAAAGTTCTCTGAGCATTATGGTTTTTTATGCATTAGAATGCACCAGTACTGACGAGGCACCAAAACCAAAAAGTCTTATTTTCATACGAAAATTGCACAAATGGCCGAAAATGCACCACCGGCACCAAAATTGGACCACGGGACACCACAGACCTCAAAACTGAAAAGTTCTCCAAGCATTTTGGTTTTTAATGCATAAGAATGCCCCAAAGATGCCGGGGCACCAAAGCCCAAAAGTCTTATTTTGGGACAAATTGCACCATGGGCCAAATATCCACCACGGGGCACCAAAATTGGACCACTGGATACCACGAACCTCAAAACTGAAAACTAGTATGAGCATTATGGTTTTTTATGTAAAAGAATGCACCAGGGATCACGGGGCACCAAAACCCAAAAGTCTTATTTTCGCACAAAAATTGCACAATGGGCCGAAAATGCCCCACGGGCACCAAAATTGGACCATGGGGCACCATGGACCTCAGAACATAAAAGTGCTCCCAATATTATGGTTTTTTATGCATAAGAATGCACCAGGGATCACGGGGCACCAAAACCCAAAAGTCTTGTTTTCTCACGAAAATTTCACAAATGGCCGAAAATGCTCGACTGGCACCAAAATTGGACCACGAGGTACCACGGACCTCAAAACTGAGAAGTGCTCCAAGCATTATAGTTTTTTATGCATAAGAATGCCCTAGGGATCATAGGGCACCAAAATCCAAAAGTCTTATTTTCGCACGAAAATTGTACAATGGGCCGAAAATGCACCACGGGGCACCACGGACCTCAAAACTGAAAAGTGCTCCAAGCATTATGGATTTTTATTCATAAGGTTGCCACAGGGATCATGGGGCACCAAAACCCAAAAGTCTTATTTTGGCACGAAAATTGCACAAATGTCGAAAATGTACCACGAGTACCAAAATTGGACCACGGGGCACCACGTACCTCAATACTGAAAAGTTCTTCGAGAATTATGGTTTTTTATGCATAAGGATGAACCAAGGATCACAGGGCACCAAAAACCCAAAGTCTTATGTTGGCACGAAAATTTCCCCATGTGCCAAAAAGGCACCACGGGCACCAAGATTGGACCACGGGGCATCATGGTTCTCATACCTAAAAAGTGCTTCGAGCATTATGGTTTCTTTATGCATAAGGATGCTCCAAGGATCATGGGGTACCAAAACCCAAAAGTCTTATTTTGGCACGAAAATTGCATGATGGGCCAAAAATGCACCATGGGCACCAAAATTGGACCACGAGGCACCACGGACCTCAAAACTAAAAAGTACTCCGAGCATTATGGTTTTTTATGCATAAGGATGCACCAAGGATCACGGGTCACCAAAACCCAAAAGTCTTATTTTGGCACGAAAATTGCACCAGGTACCGAAAATGCACCACGGGCACCAAAATTGGACCACGGGGCACCACGGACCTCAAAACTGAAAGTGCTCTGAGAATTAAGGTATTTTATGTAGAAGAATGCACCAAGGATCACGGGGCACCAAAACCCAAAAGTCTTATTTTCTTTGCACGAAAAATGCACAATGGGCCGAAAATGCACCACGGGCACCAAAATTGGACCACGTGGCACCTCGGACCACAAACCTAAAAATTTCTCCGAGCATTATGATTTTTTATGCATTATAATGCACCAAGGATCACGGGGCACAAAAACCCAAAAGTCTTATTTTCGTACGAGAATTGTACAAATGGTCGAAAATGCACCACCGGCACCAAAATTGGACTACGGGACACCACGGACCTCAAAACATAAAAGTGCTCCCAGTATTATGGTTTTTTATGCATAAGAATGCACCAGGGATCACGGGGCACCAAAACCCAAAAGTCTTATTTTGGCAAGAAAATTGCACTAGTGTCGAAAATGCACCACGGGCACCAAAATTGGACCACGTGGCACCACGGACCTCAATACTGAAAAGTTCTCCGAGCATTATGGATTTTTATGCATAAGGATACACCAAGGATCACAGGGCACGAAAAACCAAAAGTCTTATTTTGACACGAAAATTGCCCATGTGCCGAAAAGGTACCACAGGCATCAAAATTGGACCATGGGGCATCACAGACCTCAAACCTAAAAAGTGCTTCGAGCATTATGGTTTTTTATGCATAAGGATGTCGCAAGGATCATAGGGCACCAAAATCCAATAGTCTTATTTTGGCACGAAAATTGCATAATGGGCCGAGAATGCACCACGAGCACCAAAATTGGACCACAGGGCACCACGGACCTCAAAATTGAGGCCATTGGAGATGGCGGGTATGGAGGTGCCGTATGTAAGACTGAAAGGGGCTCCAAATATGTTTTGCCGCTGGAATACTGTGGGTGCATAGTTGGTGCACAAAATTATTCTGAATGTTGGTTTGCACAGTTGGTGCATTGGTGTGCACAAACATATGAGTAGGCACGTAAGTTGAGGGTGCTAGGTGGGCTCTCAACCTAGTGCCAGAGGTTTTCGTGGTGGCTAACGGTGGGCCTATAGAATAGACAAGTTGGCGAATTCCTATAGATGTAAGGTTTTGCAAACCTTACAGAGGTAAGCCAATACCCACACTTGTCTATATTCGATAAAACCACACTTCCTCCGTAGGGTCAGCCCAAGAGACTCCCTGAATGGTCAGAGAGTGCGACTATGTTAGGGGATGGGGCTTATGGGGGACCGCTCATATGATGTTGAAACTCCATGGAGTAGAGTCAGTCTTGTTGACTGAGGTTGTCTAGTGGTTTATATTGTACATCGTTGGTGATGAGGGATGTTGGTAGTTGTATTGTGTTGAGGTTTGTGACAGTTCATGTCAGATGTGACAGTTGATATCAGATGTGACTTATGATGTTTATGACTCATGATGATGAGTGGTGATGGTTTAAGTTGTTGATGTTAACTGAGGATTTATAACATTTGTTGATTGAATGTAATCCATGACATTTGATGATTCATGTTAATAATGGGTGATATAACTATGTTGTATGAACTATTTGAGATGGTTGAGCCATAATGGTGTTGTTTATTGGTGTTTATTGATGAACTGAGTTTTATATAACTTTTTCATTTATTATGTAAAGTATTTTGAAGTATACAAAATCCAATTTTCTTGTCCTTTTCCTTAATAATTGGAAATTCACTTATCTACTTATATGTATAGTTTTGTTTGGTAAGCTTACCCTTGCAATGTTTGCACGTGTGGTTCGTGCCTGTGATGATCTCGGACATCGTGTTCGGGGGAGCATATGGCTTTCTAGGTGGACTCTTCCTCTTGGAGGCGTGGTAGATGGAGCGAGCTGTGTTCTCTCCTTTCTTTGTTTGGTCTATATAGTTATATGTATAGAAATGACCAGCTTAGGTTTGTCTTATGTATAAGCTCCAAGAGTTGTCTGTATTTAAAAATATATCTTCTTTTAGTTTTGATTTAGTCATGTTTTATAAATGCATGATTTGTATCTTGAGTTTTGAACTTTATTTATTGCTTTTGGAAGTGCAAAAAGTTCACGCAATATTTTCATAAGTAAACTAATGAAAGAGTTTCTAAACTAAATAAATATCAAGGAACCTTAGCTTTAGTAGTTATGTAACGTAGGCGGGTCGTTACACTTGTTTGTCCCAATCTCCATAAGACATGGATATCTATCTATATATGGATACAAAGTTTTCGTGTTCTTGATTCCCAAGCGGAGTGCTTCTTTCCCAATGCTGCCTATCAGTACTACTAGTAGATTAGGGTTGACCTAACCACATAAGTATAGGTATAACCTTTCGCTTAATACTATAAACCTAAAGTTCAAGCATATGAGGCTCTGCATTAATCGAGGATACATGACAAAAGGAATTAATCCATTCATTTATAAATTTCACCTTCAGCAAGCGCGGGCTTTTTCCATTTTTTTTACCGATTTTAGTAAAAAAAAATAGAATCAAATCGCAGCATCTCTGAAATAAGTGAATGCCTTTTTTTCTCCCGAAGTTGTCGGAATTATTTGTAATAAGATATTGGCTACAATTGAAAAGGTATTATCAATACAATTTTCGTTTATCCGAGATCTAGGCATAGGTAAAAATCCATTCTATAATTTAATTAATTATCATGTGAGAAATATATCCCACAAATAAAGGAATTGTACAATACAGTGCGAAATAACGTAAAAACGGACTCATTAATCAAATTTGTTTATCCTAAGACCTCGTAGGAGGTTTTTTTTATAATTTTCTTTCTATTTTTATAGTTTGAATAGGTCTTATGCATTTATCAAAAATATGAATGATTCACTATTCACCCAATTTATGGACATCATTATGTAGGAGAGATGGCCGAGTGGTTCAAGGCGTAGAATTGGAACTGCTATGTGCGCTTTTTGTTTACCGAGGGTTCGAATCCCTCTCCTTCTAAATTTTTACCAAATTCATCAATATTACTCATCACATTGCATACCATTATTTCAAATTTTTTGATATATCCTCGTATAAAAACTCTTGTTATTTTAGTTAGGTTTAAGTCTAACGAGAATAATATTCTACAACCAGTAATTCATTTATTTTCAAACCAACCGATTTATTATCTATTATTTGATTGATTAATCCTTTATATTGGAATGGGTGAAGAGTCAAATGATTTGGCAATTTCTCACGGGGGGGCTGAATCAAGATAATTTTGAATCAGACTTTTTGATTTTTGTTCATCCTTCGATGTAATAATATCTCGAGGTTTGCAACGATAACTTGGTATATCCACTATACGACCATTAACTAAAACATGTCTATGGTTAATTAATTGGCGGGCTTGAGGAATAGTCACAGCCATACCCAATCGAAAAAGTATGTTATCCAAGCGCATTTCAAGTAGTTGTAATAAAACCTGACCAGTTGATCCTTTAGCTTTTCCGGCGATACTAACGTATTTAAGCAATTGTCATTCTGTAAGACCATAATGAAAATGCAATTTTTGTTTTTCTTCTAAACGAGTACGATATTGAGACTTTTTACTAGAGCGCGATTGATTTCTAAGTTCGCTTTTGACTGTTGGCCTTTTACTAGTTAGTCCTGGTAAAGACCCCAGACGGCGTATTTTTTTGAAACGAGGTCCTTTGTAACGTGACATAAAGACTCCTTTTTTTAAATGGAAAATCTTATAAATCAAAATTAAAACTAAACTAAATTAAAAATATTATAAATGAAGCGAAATCTACTAAAGTATTATACTACAAAGAAGAATTAGACAAATTCTATCAATATCCGAACTTTATTCTATTGTATATAAAAAAATACAAAAAAAGTAGGTTCTTTTCTTGATTTTTTCCACAAAGATCTAACTCTCCCAATTTTTTATTTTTAAAAATTTTTTATTTATAAAAAAGATATTATCAATTATGTAAAAGATTATACTCCCTCCGTCCCAAAATGAGTGTCATGTTTGGAAAAAAAAATTGTCCCAAAATGAGTGTCATATTTTGAGTGGTTGAACCTCAATGAGGGTTTTGTCTTCCTAGGGTTTTCTTACATTCCTTGCATGCAGCCATGGGAGAACCTTTGATCCCATGGAGTTTTCTTGCTTTTGATTCAGCAGTGAAGGATTCCCCAAAGCAACAGGTTGCTCCAAAGCGTTCTTTTGTGCAAGCCCTTAAACATGCATGTGATATTCCTTTAAGCCAACTCCCAGTGCCTTGTGTGAAGGGCGATGCAATTGCAGTAAAAATTCCTGAAGAAGAATACTTGGCAGGGCTGGAGAGTTGTAAGAATAATCTCCATGGTCGATTAGTGCTGTCAAAAGGAGATTCTCCGCTGAAGCTTCAAGACCTTCGTTTGAAGTTATGCAAAATCTGGAATCCCTTGGGGAATTGGCGTATGATATCTATTGGGAAGGGTTTTTATGAATTCTCCTTTGCTTCAGTTGAGGACTTAAGGAGAGTTCTTGCTGGTGGCTCCTGGAATCTTTCGCCTAGGGTCCTTAGGCTGTTTTCTTGGACTCCAGACTTTAATCCTAGTCTGGTTCATCAGTCAAATGCGCAATGTTGGGTGCGCATTCTTGGCTTGCCTCAGGAGTATTGGCGTCAAAGAATTCTTTTTTCTATTGCAAGAGGGGTTGGTGTTCCCCTGGCTATTGATGAGGCAACAGCGTCACGTTCTTTTGGTCACTTTGCTAGGGTTTTGGTTGACTTGGATCTTAAGCATGAATTGAGGGATCAGATTCTGGTAGAACGGGATGGATTCGCTTTCTTTGTGGAGTTAGTGTATGAACGTTTGCCAGCCTTTTGTGATACGTGTAAGATCGTTGGACACACTTCTGCAAACTGTCACTTTGGGAGACAGGAGGATGGAAAACCTAGAGGGAAAAAGGTGGATTTGAAGGGGAAGGCTCACTATGTTCCAAAGCAACGTGTGGGTGAGGATGCTGGTCCTAGTCACACGAAGAATGACCATGAGCAGCTAGTAGAGGATGCAGTTAAAGTTGTTCCACCAGCAGGTGCAGTGCCTGGTGCAGTGGCTGAGCAAGTTTCAGACGCGGGAGTCACTGAGAAGCCTAGGGCAGGTCTTGAAGGGTAGGATGGTTTTAAGGAAGGGCTGGTTGAGGACATTGCTGACGAGTCTAGTTCTTCGGAAGATGATTCTAATTCTCAGAGATCTAAAGGTAAATCTTTGCGTGCTGAAGATGGGCCTTTAGACTCTCCATCGCATGTGTCTCATTCTTTCTCGAGGTCTCTTGAAGCTGGACATGCTGTAGGCGGTCAACAATTTACAGCTTCAGTTCAAAAGGAACTAAATATAGTTTCTCAGTTTTGGGGGGATAGAGTGGAGGAGGCATCGGATCATGAATCTCTTGGTCTTGACAAACTGCCGGATGAACAGCCTTTTGAGGAGGTTCTTTCTAAATCTAAGAAGAAAAAATTGCGCCAAAAGAATAAAGGAAGCGGGGCAAGGACATATAACCTTAGAGGTGGTCCGACTTCTGTTGCATAATGAATTTCTTATTCTGGAATGTTAGAGGCCTAGCTAATGAGGCTTCTAGGCGAGTGTTACACAACTTGTGTGTTTCGCACAAACCATTCTTGGTTTTTCTTTCTGAACCTTGGACTTTAGTGGACTATTTTCCATCCTCCTTTTGGTCTAGTCTTGGTCTCAAGCTTTTTGCTGTAAACTCTAGGCAGAATAAAGCGCCTAATCTATGGTGCATTAGTGATTTTTCTGTTTCTCCTAAGGTTATTTCTTCTTCTGAGCAATATGTCGCTTTTTCTATGGATTTTGGTAATCAAACTTTGTTTGTGGCAGCAGTTTATGGCTCTTTATCTCAGTTGCAGCTCGTGCATAGTGGTCCCTGGTTATTTATGGGTGATTTTAATGCTGTCATTGGAGCTCATGAGAAGAGTGGTGGCAACCTTCCACTCCCAGCCTCGTGTTCTGATTTTGTGAATTGGTCAAATGCTCATAGTCTCATTCACATTCTGACTAAAGGAAATGAGTTTACCTGGTCCAATGGTAAAACAGGAAGGCATCATATAGCTATGAGGCTGGACAGATCCATATGCAATTCTGATTTGTTGGAACTATGTGACTCCGTTTCCTGTACTACTTTAATTCGTAGTAAATCTGATCATTTTCCTATTTTGGTCTCCCTTCAAAAAGGTGCTAAAACTTCTCCATCCTCTTTTAAGTTTTTGTCTATGTGGATTGATCACAAGGACTGCAGAAGATTAGTGAAAGAAGTTTGGGACTCTCCCATTGCTGGTTGTCCTATGTATATACTGAAACAGAAGCTTAAGATCCTAAAAGGTGCTTTGCGGATATGGAACAAAGATGTTTTTGGTAATGTGCATGCTAATGTGCAGAATGCTAAAAAGGCTGTTGAGGACATTCAACAGCAAATTTCTTCGAATGGTTTATCTGAAGACTTGCATGTTTTGGAGGATAAAGCTCAAGCTGAACTTCAAAAGGCTCTAGCTTTTGAGGAATCTTTCTGGAAAGATAAGTCGCGGGTTCAGTGGTTTTCTCATGGGGACCGCAACACATCTTTTTTCCACAAGATGGCTAACTATCGTAGAGCTACTAAGAGTATGACCACTCTTAGAGATGGAGAGAGTATTCTGGACTCCCCGGATGTCATTAATCAGCATGTACTGCAGTATTTTACTTCCTTATATGCTTCGAAAAACTCATGCTTGCTAAACGATTTGGTCAAAACAGTCATTCCCTCTTTAGTCTCTGCAAAGGATAATTCTATGCTTACCAATATTCCCACTTTTGATGAAGTGAAGTCTGCTGTTTTTGCTTTGAGTAATTCGAGCGCCCCTGGTCCAGATGGGTTTGGTGGTTGTTTTTATCATGCTTTTTGGGACATTATAGGTACTGATGTTTTTAATTCTGTCTTGCAATTCTTCTTGCAAAGTTGGATTCTACCAGGCCTTAATTCTAACTTGATAGCTCTTATTCCCAAATTTCCTGGTGCTGATAAGATTGAAAATTTTCGTCCCATTGCTTTGGCAAATTTTCAATTTAAAATTATTTCTAAGGTGTTGGCGGACAGATTAGCTAACATTGCTCCCAAAATTATCTCCAGTCATCAGAGGGGTTTCATTAAAGGTAGGCAAATTTCATATTGTGTTTGTATTACATCTAAGGCTATTAATATGCTGAATAAACGAGTTTTTGGTGGCAATTTGGCTATTAAGTTTGACATCAGAAAGGCATTTGATACTCTGGATTGGAATTTCCTTTTGGAGGCCCTCCAGGCTTTTGGTTCAGTGAAATTTTTTGCAATTGGATTATGATTATACTGCAGTCTGCTTGGCTTTCTTTTGGAGTTAATGGGGCCTCGGTTGGTTATATTGCTTGCAAGAGGGGGGTACGACAGGGTGACCCCCTGTCTCCTCTTTTTTTTTGTATAGCTGAGGATGTCTTGAGCAGGGGATAATGTATTTGGTGGATAATAAATACTTATTGCCTATGGCTAGTCCAAGAGGGTGTTCTACTCCAACTCATGCTTTATATGCAGATGATATCATGATTTTTTGTAGGGGGACCTTAAAAAATCTGAATAACTTGAAATTATTGTTTAAGTTTTATGGGGATGCGTCTGGCCAGCATATTAGTCCGGAGAAATGTAAATTCTTCTCGGGTTCTATGCCACATGATAGGACAGTCAGAGTTCAGCAATGTTTAGGTTTTGGACCTGGTTCTTTGCCTTTTACTTACCTTGGTGTCCCTATTTTTATAGGTAAACCAAGGGCTCGTTTTCTGCAGCCAATTGCGGATAAAATCAAAGACAAGCTTGTTTCTTGGAAGGGAAAGCTCTTATCTATTATGGGCAGAGCTCAATTGATAAATTCAGTCATTACAGGTATGATGTTATATACATTTCATGTCTATGCATGGCCTGTGTCTTTGCTAAAGACTATTGAGAGTTGGCTGAGGAATTTCTTATGGTCTGGTGATATAAATACTCGAAAATTGGTTATTGTTGCTTGGAGTAAAGTTTGCAAGCCTTTGGTGGAAGGAGGCCTTGGATTGAAATCCATTGTCAAGCTGAATGAGGCAAGTATGTTAAAACTTATGTGGGATTTTGTTTATTCAGACTCACATTGGGCGATTTTCATGAGAGCTCGATTTTTAAAACAAGGCAAACCTTTATTGAGCTTTAAGTCGTCCTCTATTTGGACTTCTATGAAAAGTAAGTGGCCTATGATTTTGGAAAATACTGGTTGGGTTGTAAATAGAGGTGATTGTGTCAACTTCTGGCTAGATACTTGGTGCCTTGATTCTTCTTTGGCTGATGTTTTAAATATTCCAGAGATGCATAGAAGATCTTTAAAGTCTTCAGTCAGTTGCTTTGTGCTGAATCATCATTGGAATGTGCCTGAGTCTTTGCTGCAACGTCTCCCACAGCTGCGTGCAGCAATTTCTTTTATCCCAGCTCCCTTGCTTGATAGTCAGGAACCTGATCAACCGATCTGGAGATCTTCTACCGATGGGCTGCTATCCTTTAAAGCTGCTTTTAATCATTTTTCCTCTCCGGGACAAAGTCTCCCTTGGTCAAAGCTGTTATGGATTAACTCTGTTCCGCCTTCTAGAAGTTTTATTTTATGGCGCATTGCTCATGGCAAGATGCCTACCGATGATAGGCTTCGGTCTCGGGGTTGTGTTGTTGTTTCAATGTGTGCATTATGTGGTAAAGCGTATGAAACAACTGATCATCTTTTTCTGACATGTAGTTTTGCTACTGTTTTATGGAAGTGGATGCAGTCATTTCTTCCATTCACGTTGGATTTTTCTTCTTGTATTGTTGTGCTGTTATCCGTGGATAAGCCAAGCAGTACACAAGTGAAGGAAGTTCTGATTTCTGTAGTTGTGCATGTTTTTTGGGTTATTTAGTGGTGCAGGAACAGCATAAGGTTCAGAGATGTTTGTCTTCCTCTGTGGCAAGCTTCTTCTATGGTGATCTCTGCTGTCTCTCTTTCCGGTTTTCTCTCTAAGGGCCATGCTTCAAATTCTATTTCAGAATTTACTTTTCTTCAGAAGTTCTTAGTCTCAGCTAAGCCTCCTAAGCCTGTTCAGATTAAGCAAGTGACTTGGTTTCCCCCTGCTTGTGGATATATCAAATGTAACACTGATGGTGCATCTAGAGGTTCTCCTGGGCATGCTGCGGGAGGTGGTATTTTTCGAGACAGTTTTGGGGTTTTTCGTGGCTGTTTTGCAGCTTATATAGGTATTAAATCAGCGCTGCATGCAGAGATTTTTGCTGCTATTTTAGCTATTGAATATGCTCATTCTGTTGGTTGGGATAAGCTGTGGTTGGAGTGTGACTCCAAGCTGGTGCTTGCTGCGATTGATAAGGTTGATATCGTTCCTTGGGACCTCAGAAGCCGTTGGATTCGTTGTCTTAAATTATGCTCTCAAATGCATTTCTTGTATTCTCATATTTATAGAGAAGGTAATCATTGTGCAGATAGACTAGCTAATTATGGGGTTGATCATAGGGTTGATATAACTTGGTGGGATCATATTCCCTTGTTTATTAGGGATAGTTTTGCTCGCAATCATTGTGGATTGCCTTTTTTTCGCTTTTGTTGATTGTTCTCATGGGTTTTGGCCTAGTCCCCCCATGCTGTATGTTGGTCTTTTTTCTTTCTATTAATAAATTGTGGTTTGCAGCCGATGATTAGTTGGCGTGGGGGTGCCAACGTTGTTGGGATGTCCTCGTCCAACTGTGAGGTTTGCTTTCTACAAATTCATAAAAAAGAATTATGTAAAAAATCGAAAACAAATTGAGAAAAGCCGGCTATCGGATTCGAACCGATGACCATCGCATTACAAATGCGATGCTCTAACCTCTGAGCTAAGCGGGCTAACATAACCAAAATATGTGTATGCATAGGAATTTAATAAATGGGATCTTAGTTATAAATTGTTAGTTATTTATAACATAATTCAAATTAATACAAACATAGAAAATATAGAATATCCAATCCAATATTTCTTATTTATATTATTTATTTGATATTTTAGTACATAACATAAAGCGCTAGGGATTAATAATTAATAATAATATAATAAATTTCGATCTATTTATCAAATAGATATATATATCTATTTGATTATTTCAAAAATATTATTATTTCAAAGTAAATTTTAGTAAATAACTAGGAATTTCATATTTCTAAATGAATGTCTAATTCTACATTAAAAGAATGGTTATTTATAGCCATTAGATTCGTTTTAGTTCTATCAATTCTATATGAATAAATGGATTGTTTATTTCAACAAAAACTAAAAAAAATGAAAATTTTCATTTTTTTTGGTTGTTGTTATAGAGAGTCTTTATTTGTTTGCTTTAAGGAAAAAAGAAAAAAATGAAAGAAAGAGAAAAGCCCAACCCAGATCATAATAAAAGATTCGCATGTGTCAACACCCAATTTTGTCATGTCTCTCTAATTTCTTTTTTTAATAAAAATAAATAAATAAATTGTTTTTTACTTCCAAATTTGGATCACTTCATATGCGAAATAAGAATGAAAATGCTTTGGGCCAACAGCTCAGGTCCACAATGTCCATATACAACCCAAATCTAAAATTGTTTGTGATCAGGCCAAAACAGAAGAAAAAACACAAAACCAAAAAAAAAGGAAAAATAAAATAAATAAAAACAAACAAAACAAAAGAAGCTGCTAGCTCTGCACCGAAGCCACCAGCAGGCCTCTTCCTCTAGCTACTTCTGAACCACAGCCACTAACAATTTTCCTGAAATCTTGCATCTGTTGGTTTTGTTCCCAAAAGGCATAAGCCTGATTTACAACAGGTTGGACTAGTGTGATTAAAAAATTCAAAGAAATAAGCTTATAAATACTGTGGTTGTGAATGAAAAAAGGGTTGGAAGAATGTTCTGAAGAGTCCATACTAGGACTCTGTTTGTGTGGAGAAGAGGAGGAGATGAGTGGTAGTGTAAACAGAGGAAGTTGAAGGTGAAAAGAAAGGTTACCTGATCACACAAGCTTTAGATAGCTCTGGCATCTCGGGTTGAAGCTTGAAGGTTGAAGCACAGCAGGTAACCATTTCATTTGTTACACAAGTTGTTGGGCTTACTTCACTCTCTGCTTCCCTCTTCCTCTCATGTATTTTTGTCTTCTTTGCATCATAATAATGCTTGCTTTATGGTGTAATATTTGCTTCTCTTGCTATTGTTTATGTTCCTGCCATAATCACCACCAATAAACATTTTGTGAATGTCTGTTATACAATAATAAATAAAAGATAAAGAGAAGATGCTTTACCTCTGTGTGATTGTCTTGATGAGCTATTAGCAATATCACCCCACCACCGAAAACCAAATTTGTAGCTCAACACCCCCAACATACCTAAACCATAAACAAACACACACAAATCTAAGGCCTGCTGCTCAAAGCCACCAATACCAGAATCCCCTATCATAGCACCACAAAATACCTTCACCAATCACTCAAAACACCATGAACCAAACCACCAAGCTTCCTATCACTATCCCAAACACAGTAACAGCCACAAACCCAATGACAGAAACAGAATACTTCACCTTCAAACCTTGAATCCGAAAGTCCATCACCAAACCTGCAACAAAAACAAAGAAAGGAAGAAAACAAAACCAGCCACAACAATCATCAGATTCCCATTGTCACATAACCATACCATTACACAAATCGTAATCACTTTCGCAACAGAGTCGATACCATCCGAGCCAAAGTGAAAACTGAGAACCTGAACTGAAACCCCAAAATACCTCGTCACTGCTATGGCACCACCGCAAGCCAAAGCTATCCGTTCTACGAAGCCCACTAGCGTGAACCGCTCCGTCAAGTTGCCGTCACTGCCATGTAAACCTTGCCCTCCGCCGCGTACGCGATTGCAAGTCCGGTGTTGCCACTCGCGACTACCACGGAGCTGAAATCGTGCACGATGGACTTCCCAATGGGTCTCAAATCCTTTCGTGACCCCCACGTCACTCCCGTTCACGCTGTCTCGAACGAACCCATCGCCGGAACCATAGCCGTTATCAAACGGAACCACGAACTACTGCAAGGTCATAAACCTGTGACCGCCATAACCTTGTCGCACCATCATGACCAGAACACAACCTTCCGACAACACCACCGCATCACTCTCTCCTCTTCGCTCTCTGATTCGATCCACTTCATTTGTTCCGTTTTGGGTATAGGGCAAAAAGCCCCTTTCTCATGTCTGTCGTTTTGGGTACAGGGCAAAATACCCTTTTTTATCGCACCCGAGGAGAAGAAAGAAGCTTCGTGAAGTTTTTTCCCTTTTATGTGGCTGCTCCTTTTCATTTTAACTTGGTGCTAATTTTTGTTTTAAGAAAAAAACTGGACCTGGACCTTGTGTTTCTTTCCTCACGAACTTGAGTCCATTTCATTAGCAAGAGTTGTTCATCTAATTAATTTAGGTGTTGTTTTAAATAAATAAGTTGTGGCAACCTTTTCAACGTAAGTTTTTCTTTTTTCTATTCAAGTATTGATAATGGAATAACAAAAAAGAACTATTATTAGCTTAAGTTTTATTCTTTTGAATTCGTTAATAATAATAATTAATAAAATAAAGTTTAATAGAGATAGGGTTAATTGGATGTGACATCCTCTTAATCTTGAGATTTTGAGGTACAAGTTGTGACAGCTTGATATCTTAAAATTCTTCTCTAAAATAAAATATTAACACAAAATTAGTTTGCTTCAAGAATAAAATTTCTGAATAGATTGACTTGGGTGTACACCTCTGTCAGTCTTATATTTTTAGGACGTATGAGTTGTGACAGTTCAGAAATCCTAAATCTAAAAAATAAGAATAAAAAAATAAAAAATATATCAACACGCAAATATTTTCTACCCCAAAGAACTACGTAACTCTGAATTCTCCATTGCACCTGGGGATACGTAGGAGCAAGGGATCACTCCTGTCGAGCTAAAAAAAATTAATTAATAAATATTAACTCTTTTTTTATATTAGTAATAATAAAATTAATCTTCATAAAAAAATAAACCTTTGTTTTTTTTTAATTAGTTTTGGGTGAGATAAATATTTTCAAAGTTATAAATAATTTGCTTAATTAATTAGAGGTAACCGTTTTAGGACGGACGTCGTGGGGTGCTAACACCTTTCCTACACGTAATCGACTCCCGAACTCATATTTGGTTGCAAAGACCATTCTTTTCTTTAAAGGCTTTTCCAATGTTTTCCTTAATAAATATTGGTGGTGACTCCTCTGTTTATTTTAAAACGCTATTTTTCGCCGTCCCGCCATGACTTTGGTTGCGACAGATGGCGACTCCACTGGGGACATTTCGAGGGTCAAGCCTGTCATAATTAATTAAGAAAAATATTTGTAATTTTTTATTTTATTTATCTCACCTTGTTAAATTTGTTTTGTTCATTTATTTTATTTTTTCTTTCTGTGTCTTCTTTCTTTCTTTTCGTCGTTATTTGTTTTGGTCTATTTATGCTTCATATGTACACATGCTTATATTTTCTTGAACCGTAGGATAGAAAACCTTTTGCTATATTATATCTGTGTTGTTTGTTTTGCATATTGGGTAGTTTAGGAATTGCTCCCTTCACACACTTCACTTACACAGTTTTCACACGCTTATGAGTGAGGTCCTATACCTGGGCCTGAGTGCATCTTAGGATAAGTAAGAGGTTGAGTAGTGGTAATCTTCTGGATGTACATCCTGCTTGGTTATCATGAAGGCCTCACCTAGAGTCTGATCCTTTCAAGGGTATTATCACTTCTAATAGTTTACCTATGGTTGTGATCAATATTCCAAGAGAGGGTCCTTGGCTCTAGGAACCGTCTTAGAACCATAGAACCACCTATTAGGAAAGAGCACCGCTAGAGTAGCCCGTAGAGCTGTCAACTGTTAAGGATACCATTGTAGGATACAATGGGAGCAATACCTTACCCTTGCATTTCAAATGGCATAACATATGTATAGAAAAAGAAATAATGCAAAAATGAGTAGTTTTCTCTATGTTATTATTCACCATTTCATAACAAACATTATGCATTTCATTTCCCAAAAAAAAAAAAAAGAAAAAAAAAGAAAAAAGGGAAAAAGAGAATAAGGCAGAGTGATGGCATCATGATAGAAAAGTTATTTTAAAAGCATAATGCATTTTCATAGGATAGGACCTTCATGGCATGTTACATCCTTTTCCAGGTTGTTAGGGGTACCATAAGGACTCAAGACTCGTGAACACTTTTTGAAGAACATGGAAAAGGATTTCAGGCAAACATTGCAATTGGGGGTTAGGCAACCTGATGTGAAGAGTTTGAGGGACCTCAGTGACAAGTTGAAGATTATTTGGCGTCAAACTTTCACTGCTAGATATGGAAATATTCTTGATCTGTTAGAGGCAAACGTGCAAGAGAAGGCTCTCACTGCTTTAGCCCAATTCTATGATCCTCCTTTAAGGTGCTTCACTTTTCGAGACTTCCAATTAGCTCCAACACTAGAAGAGTACGAACAGATATTGGGGTATTCCTTAGGTATTGAAGGGCCTTATCTATACATGGGACATTATACTTCGTTAGCCAAAATCGCCTCATCCTTGAATATTAGTGTGAGGGAACTAGCAAAGTGGAAGGATACAAAAGAAGGTGTTGATGGTTTTCTGAGGGAATATTTGGAAGATTATGCAAAACATCTCGCGGATAAAGAAGAGTGGGATGGTTTCATAGATGTGTTCACTCTCATCATTTATGGGATTGTTCTCTTCCCGAATGTTGAAAACTTCATAGATTTTGCAGCAATCGATGTCTTTTTGGCCTATAAGCATAGAAGGAAGAATCCAGTGCTAGCCGTCCTTGCAAATACATATCATGCTCTCACCCTGCGCCATGAGAAGAAGGGCGGAATCATCCTATGTTGCCTGCCTGTGTTGTACCTTTGGTTCACGACTCACATCTTTAAAAAGGGAGGTTGGGTGGAAATTAGAAGCAAAAGTGAGTAGGCTCGTGACATTACAAATCTGAGTGGAAGGACGATATCTTGGTGCTCACAAGGTCTAGAGAGAATTGATGTGATTTTTC